>OX940889.1:16222541-21222541 GCA_954871355.1 Cabera pusaria | reverse complement strand
TAAGCTTGTCTTTTTCGGCCTTTACGAGGTTCTCGTCATGCGGGATGGTGATGTCGACTAACACTGCCCGCCGCTGGAACCGGTCGACTATCACGATATCAGGCTTATTGGCGACAATAGTCCTATCCGTGATAATAGATCGGTCCCAATAGAGCAAAGCACGTCCATTTTCAAGAACTGGCGCAGGTGCGTACTTATAGTACGGCACCTCGGACTCCACAAGGCCGTATTGAAGAGCAAGTTGCTGGTGGATGATCCTGGCTACGAGATTATGTCTGTGCAAGTACTCGCCGTTAGCAAGATGAGAACAACCGGAAATGATATGTCTGAGTGACTCTCCGGGACGGCGGCATGCCCGACATATGTCGACCGTACCGTCCTTCATAATATATTTCCGGTAGTTGTTCGTCTTGATAACTTGGTCTGCAATTGCACAAACAAAACCTTCGGTTTCCCCAAAGAGGTCCCCGAATCGTAGCCAGTTCACCGACGCGAGCAGGTCCACATCGGGTCCTGTTAAGACTCGATAGAACCGGCCATGCAGCTCCTTGCTCTTCCATACGTCTTTGCGGTCCTCGGTGTTTAACACCTGACGCTTGCGCCAGTTCTCTTTGCCTAAGGAGAGAGGCGTGAAAGTCTTGTCAACTGACACCACATCGCGATGCATCTCACACTCGTTGTTTAGGAAATATTCCCGGAGACTGCACACCTCACGGTTGTGGAGAGTCTTGGCATTTAAAAAGCCTCGACCACCCCATTTCCGTGGAATATACAGTCTCATAACAGACGAGCGCGGGTGAAGCATGCGATGTGATGTCAATTGCTTTCGAACTTTTCTGTCCAAGGCGTCTAGCTCGGTCTGAGTCCACCTTAGTATGCCAAAGATGTATATAAGTAGGGGCATAACCCAGCCGTTGAAGGCGCGCACCTTGTTACCTCCTGACAAAAGACTGTTAAGTACCTTTGTTAGGCGACCGAAGAAACGCTCCTTTACCGACTGTTTTATCCCCCCACTCTCGATACCTAATGACTCTGACATACCAAGGTATTTATAGGTGTCGGTTTCGGAGAGAGATCTGAAAGTCATTGTGTCAGAAAGTTGTAAATTCATTGAATTCACAACTTTCCCCCGCTGCACGTGCATGACCGCGCACTTATCTACACCGAACTCCATGCTGATGGCGTTGCTGAAAGTCTCAGTGACTTTCAATAATTCCATCAAATCATGTGCAAAAAGTTTGAGGTCATCCATGTACAGCAAGTGTGAAATGACTTCACCCTCTCTCCTAAGCCGATAGCCCAGCCCTGAATCCTCTAATAATATGCTTAGAGGATTTAGGGCTAGACAGAACCACAACGGACTCAGACTGTCACCCTGGAAGATGCCTCGCTCAATCCTTATAAAGTCCTGCGGACCAGAGAGGCTGTCTCCATCACCCGGTTGACGAAGGACTGTAGTCCACGGCCTCATACATGAACCTAGAAAAGATCTCAGAGTTGTATCAATTTTATACAACTCCAAGATCCTCTCCAGCCAGGTATGAGGCACTGAATCATAGGCCTTCTTGTAGTCAATCCAGGCAGTGGACAGAGCCCCTTTGTTCCGCCGAACTTGTTGGCAAACGGCTTTTTTTATTATTATACTCTTTATTCAATTCACATCACGGGCTGCAAATCGCCCGGTCCTTTGGAAGGCATTGACGGAGCCGAAGCCAACGTCAAGAGGCCCTTTACAATATTAAATTAAATAAAAATATGATTTGTGGATGGAGACATGAAAAACTATAAAAAGATGGTACATTAATTTATTATGGCTATGAATGTGTGCTGCTTGATGACTGTTTTCTGGTCTATGGGATGAGGTACGGCACCCGCCAATTATGCCTCATTTCAAAATATTAAGGCGGGTGGTGACTAGCTATACACTGAATGGACCCCCCATAAAGGCGGACCGTTATGTCGGCGCCGAGGGGCAACATTGGCGTGGATAGCTAAGGGTGTTAAGAGGTGTGCTGCACTTTCACTAAACGCTACTAGCGGCTTTATGCCTTTAACACTTCCACCCTGGAGCTTAGCTCTTAGCTCTTGCGATTCCCACCACCGGCCGGCCGGTCAAGACAAGCCGGGGGTCAGAGGGTCTCAATTAGCCCTCACGGGATAGGGGTCCGCGGTGTCGCCACTCACCGTCGGCTCGCCACAAAGCCGCCCCTGCGGGATTATTTATTATTATTATTATTAATAAGCTCGAAGGTCCATCTTATTGCATTTTCACCGAACTTACAAAAGTTTCAGAGAATAATTAAGAACTTAAATTTCAGCGCAAACAGATACTTACCAGTAAGTGGTTGAAAATGGTTTGCTAATTTGAACGGACAACTTAACGAAAGTACCCACGAGTAAGTTAAAACTAGAAATAACTAAAATAAAAATGTAGCTGGCAATTCTGTCAAGACCATAACAGTAACCTTAAAATCATTCCTTAAAAGTATGTGGATATGGAAATTCTCTGATTTAGACTAATATCATTCATTATTATCATTAAAAAAAAGAAAATGACAAGACAAGCCCCATAGAGTTTCTTGGTGTTTCTTCTCTGACGGGAGTATTTCCAAAACACCGGTAGATTCAACAGCCATTCAGTTTTCCCCTTTTGTCCGCAGAATTTCTTTCTAGGCTTGCAATTTTTATTTTTATTTAAACATTATTATGCAGCTGACAGACGGACTATCAGTTCCATTCGGATCATGATATGTACTATGATCGGTATGCGTTTTTTTAAGTTGTGTTTCACTATTTCACTTTTTTATTTTTTTTATATAAAAATTGTCTGAAGTACTGAAACACACAGTTACAATTGTATGGTTCGTTTTAACCTACTTTAATAAATTTTTTTATAGATTCTGACGTAAACGATTGGATGACAGCTGAATGGTTCATTACTTTTGTTTTATTTTTCTAATTCAGAGCGTTAAAATTCTGCTTTTGCTATGTTTACTTACGTTTGGTTATGATTTATTTTATTATTTATGATTTTAACGTGTATATGTGCGTATATTAATACTGCCTACATACTGAATAAATGCTTTGATTCTTGATTCCAGCCGGTACCTACCTGTATGTAGGTAACTAGCTTCTGAAATGCATTGCAATTTCAGTTTTCATAAAAGTATATACCTATCTACAAAAATCGCGTATATACCTAGAGGAGGCAAAAATGTAAAACAAAATCCAAAGGCATTTCTGAGTGATGACTCGTCCTGGTTTCAATAAGACTTAAATAAACACCTTTCTCGTCATCCCTTTCCCTTCGTCCCCGTTTCCAACCCCTCCTTCAAAACACTCAATGCCAAGGGACGCCCGGGCAATACCGTCTCGAAGCTTTACATCTCCCTAATTTAACACCCCGACGACCTAGTCCCTAGACGAGCTCAGACTCAGACTATCTAAAAGCGGATATTGATATGCAACGTTGTGTAATGTAACGTATCATTCGAGGCTAGCAAGTAACAAAACTGCGATACACAAGTGCATGACTTGAGACTACTGAAATGCGCTTCAAATGAATCCACGAATAATCTGAAGCCTTGTACAGATTAAGGTCGTCGCCCACTGTCGCGTCGTCGCGGTGTTGAAGCAGAGTCATGTAGACTATGCTACAACACCGCTCCCGCGCAACACCGCCTTGAACGGAGGTGCCTACTCGATGTCCACAGGCGGACAGCTAGCAGGCCACCAGCAGTCCGCGCATGGACAGGTAGCAGGCCACCAGCTGTCCACGCGCTTACAGCTGTCAGTCTACTAAAAGTAACGTGCTTCAAGTGAAACAGTCAGCGCTGTAGCCGCGCGGGCCGCTCGCTCGAAGTGCGCAGTAAGCGAGACGAGTAGTACGTATGAATAACTTATATAAATATTTCTGTGGTAGTTATCTGTTTTGTGACACCGGTAAGTACGCGTCACGGATAAAGGTATAGGCTAATCACTTTATTTTGTGGGTATTGAATGAGACCGTAACGCTCGTTCGGGTCACGTTCGGCTAGAGTAGAGAGTAGAGTAAGCTAGATAAGAGTTTTTGTATAAAAAAATAAACTACATTTATTTTACGACATTTTACTACACTTGCTTACACTAGTCTATTCTCCGTGGTACGCGT
The DNA here is from genome assembly GCA_954871355.1 of Cabera pusaria. Taxonomy (NCBI): domain Eukaryota; kingdom Metazoa; phylum Arthropoda; class Insecta; order Lepidoptera; family Geometridae; genus Cabera; species Cabera pusaria. The sequence goes on along the minus strand of OX940889.1, from coordinate 21,218,391 downwards.
ATTCAATTACCTAGATAAAAGACTGACAAGACAGTTGAGATGAGTATCCGGTGTTCTCATCGAGCGGTTCGGCTCGCTGGTCGCTGCACTGACCATACTGTAACGCGTTACAAAAACTCGATACATTACAAATAAATGTTGCAAGTCAGTCTCCGCCTGTGAGTCTTAGAGCCGAGTTGCGTACAATCAACTTGCCTACACAATAACGTTATTGCCTATCTCCTCAGCGAACCCAAAGGAGTATGGAACCGACACTGATTTATTCACACCCCCATTCCCGTAATAGCTCGTTGGCCTGATACAATACGCACTCAGTAGCCGAAATTGCTGTATAAGTGTTTGTTCACACTTTGCTGCTGTAATCCTTAAAACGCAGTAGACGCAAATTATCTAATCGCATATCGCGTAAATTTTAAGTAAGTAGTAGGTAGGTAAGTATGTAAACCTACTCAGTCGCCAAATGCTAGTTGTACTGAAAATGTTCTCCATCATCATACACGGCTTATTTGATCCCAAATCCCAATGTACCTAGCAGTGGGATCAAAATGGCTATATATGGTACTTGTACTATTATTTATTCTTTGCTATGGTCTCTGTGCCTTTATAGTCCAGGTTTGGTCTGTCTTGGCTATAGCATAGATCTAAATTCCAGCAGGACGACGACTTTTTCCTGTCTACTAAAATGTCAGATGTGAAGTCGTGAATATCATCACAGAATAATTAATAGTACGATTCGAAAACAAGCATAAAAATACTCACTATTTGGCATACAATTGTAGGCATGTACCTCTACATACTGTCTGTGATTCTCTAATATATTTATGTGATGTCAAACGACATTATCCTCCTCCACTATACTAGCTATATCTGTGAAAAATTAAGGCTAAATCGGTCGAGCCGTATGACCGTAAACGTGAAAACATAACAAACGAAGCGGCATATTACATGAATTTCATAGAATAATATCGGCAAACTAAATCTAATATTATATGTAATTCGAATTGTGTCGTTAGTAGCACTTCCCTAGAGCTTGGTGTCAAAAGATAATTGGTGTTGCCAACGTTTCAGTTTTCACAACAACATTGATAGTGAAGTGTTGGAAGTGTTTTTTTACGAGCTTGGCGAGGGCAATATACCTAGTTTAGCAAAACCACCGAACGAACAACTTTCCACCCCGATGATTTCTCGGAATAACGTATCATGACGGCATTTATGAATAACTACTAGGACTAACACTATGAATATCCGTATTTAAGTAACTACTAACTACATAGACCTTTCGGCTGGCACGTATAACATTGCTACCAGGTTTTTGTAAGGCACTTCAACGCCAATTAAACATTGTGATTGCGAGCCTTTTCAGCGGTGAGTAGGTACCGGACCTAGGTAAATTGAATCGGGTTTTAACAAATTTTAAATAATATAACTTTTAATTAAATAGTTAGTATTCTAACAACCCAACGAGCAATTTAAAAAGAAGAATTAAGCTCTTTGAACTTGGAAATTAATCAGAGAGCAATAATAAATTGGCGGTAGAGGAAAAACATCGGTTAGACGCTAATGGAAATCAATAAACGCGAATTGAAAGAGAGCACAAGGGTTGGGGTGAAGTAATTCAGAGCTGGCAAACAGAATCGTAGCCGGGAAATGAGTAGGAAATTAAATTTCACTAGTCCGCTGAGAGTGGCGACACTTGGCACGGTTCAGAAAATAGACGCTGACACCGCAGCCTAGTGGCGGATGCGGATATAAGTTTTGAGAAGTTGAACACAGTCATGCATGTATATGAATGAACTCAAAGCACAGGCTGAGAAGCTTCAAAAGTAGGTATCTGTACCTACGCAAATAATGTTTTGAGTTAACACACAAAATTATGTTAATTATGTAGGTATAGTATAAGTATCAAAGTAGGGTAAGGTACTGAACAGCAAATAATGTTGAGGATTTATGATACTTATACTGATAAAGGATTCCTTCGTTAATTATTGGTTATAAGCTCATGCTATAAGCTCACAACGCCCCATTGTAGTAAAGCATTGGTTAATTATCTGAACATCAGGTCTCGGCCTAGCTGTTTCCAAAAATGGCTTGAAATGTCACTCATACCGTTTTCGCCGATACAGAGCGTTTGATTAAATATAGGTCATTAAATAACTCTAATACTTTGCTCATCTCTTAAAAGCTTTGCAGTATTTAGTTTTTTATGTTTATTATCTACCGTCAGACAAAGGTGTTCCGGCAGCACACAGCCCATTATAGGCCTAGCCTAGCGTATTTATCGTGTTCGTCACAGATATCATATATACCTGTGGTCACATATATCTGTGATCTTCGTCCATCATTCATTCACATCATCCCTTACCAGAAGGCCTGTCAGAAAAAAAATATATAAAGACAAGCACTTTGCCACAATTTCACCTTGGCGGACCAATTGGAGACATGTTTTCGTTCGTTGGGTGGTTGGAGCCACGGCTGAAGATTACCACCGGTGGTCAATCATTTAGCACCATTGAGCATATTATCTCGATATAGACAGTTTTTTTATTTTTAGGGTTCCGTATTCAAAGGGTACCAAACGAACCTTATTACGAACGAAATTACTGAGACTTTCTGATAGGCTAACGTTTGACTACTAGCAAGCGATGAGATGATGTGGTCGAAGATAGTGAACGAGATAGGCCCCCGAATGGTCCGACTCTAAAGGGCTGTGTGCTGCCGGAACACCGTAAGGTTATGGCGGAGAGTAGGTAAAGACATGCCATGTCACTTAGACAAGACAGAAGATCACAAGTTACCACAACGTTTGGCGAAAGTTGATTGGCTTACGTAACAGGCTGTCGTCGGCAAACTACTTATCTAAATTAAATCTCGTCCTGATTTCCTGGCGTGGCCAGTTCCTTGCTTCCGCTCACTGTTTTGTTATTGAACTGGGTATTCGTATTCCTATCAAAATTGTATTTTTGTAATTAAAATCTCAGTTGTAATATACTTAATATTATATTTTACCCGACCTCGGGAGAAGCAAGCTAATTAAAAGATTTTTCATAAAAAATGTCATGGGATTTTAGAGATATATTTGTTAGGTATACTATACTAATTGACTCGGGTTATTAGTTATTTAGGGTATTGTCATTATTAATACATTCATGAGACCTGAAGGTTACATTATTACGTACTTCTACAAGACATTTATCCATTCCATAACTAATAGTACCTAAAGGTTACATAGTCAGTAAAACCAAGATCACTGTTGTTACTTCTTGTAGTATGTATATTTTAGTTATTTTGTATACTCAATATATTCTAACATATACAAGAATATAATCTGAAATCATTACCCATCTTAGGTATTTACTAATATTATAAATGTGAAAGTTTGTATGTTTGAGCTTCTGCTCTTCGATCGGCAAAACGGATTTGGATGAAATTTGGCATACAGCCAGTTTAGATTTTACAACCTAACCTCAGCCTCAGTCAAAGTGGTAAGTACCACTTTGACTGAGGCACAATCGAAGCCACAAGGCACAGTTAGTATTTCATAATTTAATAACAAACAATATATAATAGGTATCAACTTTTTTATGGTGATGTTACATTCTCATTATTTTTAACCGACTTCAAAAAAAGGAGGAGGTTTCTCAATTCGACCGTATATATATATATATGTACATATTTATATATATATTTTATGTTTGTTCGCGGATAACTTTGTCGTTTATGAACCGATTTTGATTATTCTTTTTTTGTTGGAATGGTGATATCCCAAGTGTGGTACCATGGTAATTTTATCGAAGTCTGATAAGTATCTCCAGAGATATTGAGATATACACCTCAAAATTGGTACTGAAAATGAATAGCGCGGCATTGAAGTCGGTTCTTTTTTAGTTTTTAAATGATATTATACTAATATAAAGTCTAAAGAGAAAAAAGCTGTAGAAATATTGGAAGTACTAAGATGTGACAAATAAAATCAAGAAAATAACTATCTCAACAATTTATTTGTATTTTATAAATATAGCATAAAATAAAGAGGCATTTTCAGGAAAAAAAAACCAGCCGATTTCTCTTTTACTGTCATTGCATTTTTGAGAATCAAACATTTTTTCGAGTGAAGGGAGCAATACATTTTTTTATTTATTTTGCTAACAACTGGCACTGAGTACTGAATATTGGCTCCTTCACCCAAAAATTCTAGCTACGACAATGACAGAGAAATCGGTTTGTTTTTTTTAAAACACCTCATTGTAAATTTGTTATAAAATTATAGCACTATACAATATTGTACAATGTTATTGTGCAAAGCGACAATGATATTGTTCCATGACATGGTCACTACATATCTGCATCAGTTTAAGCAACATTTAAACTTAGTGTTTCTGCAGTCACTCACATTTTGTGTGCAAAGTAGATACATATTATGTTTGCCCAGTTAAAAGCAAATGCATTTTCCTACTTTACTCCACACTTCGCAAGTATAAAGTTTGTTCAAACTAGTGCACAAGTGTAGAAGGGCATAAGACTCTAGCATTTACTTACGTTAAAGCTACTGAAATCACATATCAAGAGCCGCATCATAAGAATGTATCAGATCAATCAAGTGCCAACAATGCCGGTGACTAAACCAGCCGCAATTGTAACACCCGCCACTCTGAGCATTACCCGTCCTAGCTCCTTCACATCTTTATATATCTCGATACAAATTGGCTTACTTACTTCTATCTCTACAACAGCTACCGAATTATTGCCCAAGCAACGTGGCTTCTTCTTTATTAATTCTCCAGTACTCTTATTTAAGGATTCCTTCAACTTCACTATATTTGCCGGCTCTACTAATGATTGGTAGTGAATCAGCACTGGAAAGCCTTTTGTTATGGGGACCTTAACATTAAACACAACTATTCTAGCCTCAAATCTAGTGGTTACTGGGACTTGTTGAACAGGATCACTAAGTATGTATCCTACAGACACATTCTGCATGTCTACTCCTGAGAGTGTTAAGCTTACTTGGTCTCCCGCAAAAGCAACATTAGTGCTCATGTCATTGATGCTCAAATTTCGCACTTCAGCCATTTCCTTTGTTGGGCACATCAATACTTTGTCTCCTTTGTTGATGATGCCATTCTCTATCCTGCCTGCAACACAAAAGCCTGAACCTGTTCCTTTGAATACATCATTTATTGACATCCTTAGTGGTTTTGAAACAGGTCTCTCTGGCACATTGAACTTGTCAATGACGTCTAGAAGGCAGGGACCACTGTACCATTTAAGTAACTCAGCTTCAGTCGGAGATTTTACTAGGTTTTCCCCTGTCAATCCTGAACATGGGACATATGTCACATCAGATTCTTTAAATCCTGCTTGTTTCAAGAATATCTTAAGCTTCTTGGTTATTTCAGTGAATCTCTCTTGAGACCAATTGGTGGTGTCTAGTTTATTGACTGCAACTGCTAACTGGCTCACTCCCAGAGACCTGACCAAGAGGGCATGTTCTCGAGTTTGACCACCAAAGTCAAAACCTGATTCGAACTCTCCCCTAGTAGCATCAACAACCAGTAATGCAACATCAGCTTGTCCAGCTCCTGTGATCATGTTTGGTATAAAATCTGCATGTCCCGGAGCATCTAACACAATTACTCTTTTAGTCTTAGTCTCAAATTGTGCGCGTCCAACATCCATAGTAATCCCCCGCACTCTTTCTTCTCCAGTTTCGTCCAACACCCAAGCATACATAAAGCTCTGCTTCCCAATCTTCTTACTTTCTTGCTCAAATTTGTGTAATGTCCTCTGACTCACTTCCCCGAGTTCACAGAGTAAGCGACCCATCAATGTGGACTTGCCAGCATCTACATGTCCAATGACAACAATATACAAGTGCTCTTTGTCCGAACCTCTCTCATTTGAATATTGTGTTAAAGGATCTACTTTGCTTTCCTTCATTTTTGTTACAACTCTATCATCAGTCTGATCTCTTATTCTTTCCATACAAGGGGACTGTTCTCGTGGTGTCTGCGGTCGACTGCCCGAGCTTCCTCCATTTTTATCTACTTTGAAGCCTTTCACGACTACCAAGTTCTTAGGTTCTACATTGGCTATCACCTTTGGTGGACCATCAGTCGATATGATGGCAGTCTTAATGGGTTCTATGACAACGAGCGGTGCGGACTTAGGCAGTTCGAGCTTAAGTTTCTCTTTGCCCTTATTATTCAATATTTCATCGAGAGCTTTATCGAAATCGAATTTGTGATTTAATACCGATTGAACGAGAAGATTGTCGGCGATGGTGTCTCCTAGAACGTTTCGTAATTCGTCGAGGCAAGACATGAGCTTCGCTTCATCGTCCTCGTCAAGATTGAGGCTGCGGAAGTCCATGGACTCGCGGCGTTGTAGTGCGAGCTGGCTCGAGGACTCGGGCTCGTCCTCCGCCTCCTCCTGTATGTTATCATGGCTCTCCATGAAGTGGGACACCGCCTGCTGGTTACGGCTCCGATCATAGATGAACTGCGCTGTGTCGCTCGGCGACAAACAGCTGTCCTCCTCGACAGAGTGGCCGTACACATCGTCGTAGTCGTAATCGTCTGAATAATTCCGATTTCTAACATTCCGATGACGAGCCATATTAATAACTGCTTGAATTTATTTCTAATCTCTTGAATATTTACATTATTCCAAGAAAATTTACGTGATTCAAAGAAATTTACAACACCATAGCCATACAATTTACAATCACAGAGTAATTTTATTGATCACAATCTTGACATTCTTGAGTTGACTTGATATGACAAAGACACCACAGGGAGGGCACAGATCACAGATACGTGACATATGTGTATAGCTACACCGCAGTCACTGTCACAGACAGATGACAGATGGGTATGAGGTCGTAGAGAGAGAAGGCAATCTATATATATGCTACAGTGCCACAAGTATAAGTTGGCGGTGGCGATTTGAGGAACTAAAACGGCCATCTTGAAAATTCACTTTGACACTTCCGAGTTCATAGTAAACATCGTTGCGAATATTTTGTTAACTACTGTGCTATCATCATGCCTAAAGTGATAAAAAGTGGTACAAGAGAAGCAGTTATAAAAGTACATTCGTTTTGTACACAGGAATGTGAAAAGAACGAACCGATTATACCATTAAAATCCGTAAATGCAAGGGTGGCGGCAATGACTGGTGAGTGTTGTCAACATTACACGTAAATATTACCCGTGGGTATAACGAAATGTTTATGTCTAATATGTGGTTAAATAAAATGTGGTTGTGTATAGGTAATGATGAATTATAATTATAATGCTATGCAAACTTTATAAATTTACCTACCGAAATTTCATGGTTACATTTATACATATTTTGTTTCAGGTGTTTCTGAACGTTCTGTTCAAAGAATTGTTGCAGAAGGCAAACAAACGGAAGCTACCTCGTCAAAAATTGTTACACCAGGAAAAAAAAGAAAAAGACTGGAAACCAAGTGTAATTTGGATAACTTTGATTTGGATGTAGTTCGGAGAAAGATACATCAATTTTATACCGTAAAAAAAGAAATTCCGACATTACCGAAGCTTTTGGTGGAACTAAGAAATGATATTCAATTTGATGGTAGCCGTGAAACTTTGAGAAAAATTATATTAAGGTGACTATTTTTAATTTTGACTTTACACTCCACCTGGTGGTTTCAAATTTTTCATTGCTTTGACGAAAGTTTTTATTTTTTAACAACCTAAATATCTTTATTGGACTCCTAGACATACATACATCTCTAATGTATAGATAAGTATAAATAAATAATAAGATTAGCAATGACGTGGTCTTCGAAAGTGTGCATTTCACTAACCATAGCCTATTTACTTATATATATAACTTAAATAATGTGATTGTAATAAATCTACTCAATATTTTAGGTTGGGGTTTAAATTCCGGAAATGCCAATCAAAACGAAAAGTTCTCATGGAAAGTGTGAAATTAAATAATCCACCAACCATGTCAAACCAAAAGAAGGTTATGCAAGAATGGATCAGAAGTAACGGGCTGTCTTATTTAGATAGCATGAAGAAATCTGAATTGTATGAAATTATTAAAATGCACAAAAAACCTGATGTGTTTGGAGCAGACGAACTGTTGCAACAGCATGGGCACCAAGTTGTGAGATTGTCGGACTTGGAAGATCTAGAAGATCATTTATTAGATCACACATATTCTAGTAATAAATAATGTACTAACAAAAACTGTTTTATTTTGGTCGAACCCCAACATACTCACCTCTAATTCTAACTTAGTTAAAAACATATCAGTATTCATCTATGTTTTAATATTTCTGTTAATACAAAGACAGGCAAGTAAATTAAATAAATACTACTAATAATAAAATGATGAAGGTTTGGCGTCCATGGGCTCTCGGTCTGTTATCATAATAGTCCTCAAACTAAATTTCATTTTTTTCCCAATTTTCGCGTCATCTTCTGTGCAGTGGCAACGCTGTCATTGAACACAGTGGCGCACAGCCGCGCCAAGTTATACTTGCCGGACTGTATATGGGGATTTTTTAGTTTCATTATGGCTCCACACGTTAAGTGTATTTAGCTAGTGTCAAGTATTTATTAAATTCTTTGAGTTTTTGAGAGTTCAAGTCATATAGATGGGTCAAAGTTACATTTCAGGTCAAGTTTCAAGTTAAATTCTAGTCTAAGTCATACCCTCAGTAAAGATGTGGACTTTACTGAAGATTTTCAGTGGAATTTTGGTGAGAACGCAAATAACATGTTTCCCTACACTCATATATATTCACCGGCACTTAACGACACAAAATCCAAATTTATTTATTACACAATAACTTGCGGACAACAAGTTTTAGGAAAAAATATAATACGAGCAAACGCACTTTTTCACGTTCCCGCCAAAAAAAACTACTATATGGGTTGTTATTAACCATATTAGGTACTGGTGAATGTGTGCGAGAATGTAGGAAGGAAAACAGCTCAGATAAATATGTCTGTATACTCAAAGGATAATTTATGATCGTACAAAACGAAAAAACCGTCTTCACATGCCGCGATAGTCAAATTAGCCAGCATCATGTCATCAAGGTATACAAATGCATCGATTCCGAGTTTAAGATGTTTATCTCCATATCTCCAAAAATTATTACCAGATCTCAATAAAAATCAATTTGAATGGGACCAAACAGCAGGCATAATCTCTCAAAAAAAAATTTTTATTCAAATCGGGTAAGATTTGACGGAGTTCCGAGGTAACAAACATAAAAAATATTTAAAAAACAATTGAATTGAGAACCTCCTCCTTTTTTGTGAAGTCGGTAAAAACAGCACAATGTAAAAAAATATGCTATTTGCGTTCACACCAAAATTTCACTTAACTGAGGGTATGACTTGGACTAGACTATGACTTCAACTTGACCTGAAACGTGAATATGACCTACAATCTATTACCTATTTTTTGTATCTTTTATGACTTGAACCACAGAAAAGATAATAGTCCTTTAAAACTCACAAAAACTTGAAGAATTTTAATACTTGACACTGGTTAAATACACTAATCGTGTGGAGCCATAATGAAACTAAGAATAAAAAGATAGAATGATATAGATATGTCACTATCATTTTAGTGTCATGTCATGTCAAGTCAAATGTTAAATAGTTTCAAACGTCATTCATTATCATTCGTTTCGTTTTGTCCGTCGTCGTGATTGTGAATTTCTTGTTTTCTTTGCTTTTACGCCTACTTTTTTATTCAACGTTCACAGCTGGTTGACAGAATTATTTTACCCTCAATTAAAACATAACATTCGCTAAGTTTCTCAAAGTCATCTCTGAGTAAGCCAGCGAAAGTAATTAAAATAATTCTAACTGCAACTACTACGAAGAGTTTTGCACCTTGACCTCCTAGAACTTTGTCAACATGAAGAAGAAGGTACGTATTAGAAGAGATAAACTTGTTTTCTATGATATAATTTGAATAAAGTTATAAATTACACCAGGAGGAGTTAGGAATAACTCCACTGTTTATTTTTACCCATGTTGGATGTTACAGGTTTTGCTAATGGGCAAAAGTGGGTCTGGAAAGACCAGCATGAGGTCCATTATATTTGCCAATTATATAGCTAGAGACACGAGAAGATTGGGAGCAACAAGTAAGTTTCTAAAGTTATATGCAATTTGATACAGTCTTAAGCAACACCCAATAAGGTATCAGTAAAATGCATCATAATGCATTGATTTGATACATATCCGGTCTACACAATAATATAGGTATTTTGAATCATCAATTTTAATTTAATTGAATATGAAATATTGTAGAGTGTACAACTTCATTTTGTCATAGAATGCATTGTTCTCTTAATTTTGATACATATCAACCACATTCTTGTAACTGATATTCCATCCTACAAAAAATGCATAAGAGACCGGTGTTGCTATAAGTACATGTTTTATTTTGTGTCAGTGCTCATTGTAATAGAATAGAACTAAAATTTTTTGGGCAACCAAATTTTTTTTACTATCAGGTGGGCTGTTTGCTTGTTTGCCTACCATAACATAATAAAAAAATAATAGGCTAGGACTGTTTGACAAACTAGAAGTTTATAAGCTTTAAATTTTTATTATCTTCATTTTGAATTAGAGTTAAAAAAATGTATTTCTAAAAAGCGGAAAGTTTCTATCATTCATAATGGCTTGATAATGAATAAAGCAAATATTTTAGTGGTATGACTTCTATTAGTCCACCTGGCACCACCAAAGTGTCAGTTATACTACTGTGCAGTGTAGTGACAAACTTCAGTCTATCAAGAGTTTTGCATGCTACATAATAGGTCAACATTTTTGCATACTATCAATCACGCAATTGTCTCATATGTCAATTTTATTTTTATAAAAAAAATCTACTTAATTTCAGTTGATGTTGAACATTCCCATGTCCGGTTCTTGGGCAACCTGGTCCTCAACCTGTGGGACTGTGGTGGGCAGGAGGCTTTCATGGAGAATTACTTTGCATCACAGCGGGACAACATCTTCAGGAATGTGGAGGTGCTCATATATGTGTTTGATGTGGAGAGCAGAGAGATGGAGAAAGATATGCATTACTATCAGTCTTGCTTAGAAGCCATATTGCAGGTGAGTTAACTTGTCTTATTGTCTTATATAACTTGTCTTGTTATAAACACACATGTACTGGACCACTATCCTTTTTTAGAGTTCCGTACCCAAAGGGTAAAACAGGACCCTATTACTAAGACTCCGCTGTCCGTTTGTCTGTCTGTCGGTGTGTCTGTCTGTCGGTGTGTCTGTCTGTCTGTCCGTCTGGCACCAGGCTGTATCTCATGAACCGTGATAGTTAGACTGTTGAAATTTTCACAGATGATGTATATCTGTTGCCACTATAACAACAAATAGTAAAAACAGAATAAAGCTTAAAATTATAGGGGGTCCCCATACAAGAAACGTGTTTTTTTTCAGCATTACAATATAACGCCATCTATGAACGCTTAGGCAAACGTCCATAGATGGCGTTATATTGAAATGCTGATCCCTGACACCTTTGTGTTAACTTTCACTTAGATACTGTGTGTTAGACGTTAGATGGCGTTATAAGAAATAAGCATGCGGCTTACAACTCTGTTTTGATGAAATCTTTATTAATTTTTATTTTTTGCTGGCGAAAAATGATAGTGGTATTTTTTGCTCTATCTTATAAAATACTGTAGTGTGGTACGGAACCCTATGAGTGCGAGTTTGACTTGCACTTGGCCAGTTTTTTTTTAAATATATATATTATAAACTAGTGTTTGACCACTATCTCACCTGTTGGTAAGTGATGATGCGGTCGAAGATGGTAAGCACGCTAGGCCTAGAATGGGAACTGGCTCTGAAGGATAACTGCCGGAACACATTAGATGTTTTGGCGACAGATCTTCTAAATTGAGGGTGGTAGCTGGCCAGGCAGACACTAGATATTGTCCTGCCACCATGCAAAAAACATCTAAATCCTAGTCAACAAATAAAAATCCTAGTTCCCATTGTAGGCTTAGTGTGCTACCATTGACCTCATTTTCACAAACCAACAGGTGAGATAGTGATCAAACGTTAACCTGTATATTATAAAATAAAATTTAAAAAAAAATGGTGTGTGCTTTAAAGAACACATGGCAGAAGTGAAATATTCATCAAGGCGAGGTTAATCATAAGAAATAATTTACTCGAGTCGTCTTTACCCATAGCAGTGTTTCATTGCTGAGCGTGACGTCTTACTCTTATTCATCATCATCAGCCTATTTCCGTTCACTGCTGGACATAGGCCTCACCTATGGCACGCCACTGAGCTCGATCTTCAGCTCTCTGTTTCCAACCGCTGCCAGCCAACTTGCGTATATCATCGCTCCACCTAGCTGGAGGGCGCCCTACACTACGTTTACCGAGCCATGGTCTCCATTCTAGAACACGTCTAATCCAACGGTTATCGGTTCTATGACAGATGTGACCAGCCCACTGCCACTTCAGGCTGCTGATCCTTTGAGCTATGTCGATAACTTTGGTTCTCTGCCAGATGACTTCATTTCGAATTCGATCCTTCAGAGAGACTCAAGCATAGCCCTCTCCATAGCTCGATGAGCGACTTTGAATTGGTGAAGTGTACTCTTATTCAATACCCACAAAATAAAATGTGAGGTTAAAGAAGTTTTTTTTTTCTTTAAAAAATTCTTAACCATCTTAATTGAAGCTTTTACTATGATATCACATCAAAATAGGAGAGAAAGACGTCGGTGATGTAAGGTAATGCATAATAGGTATATTCCATTAATGATGCTAACCCATCTTGATCAACTGAGTTACATTTATTTATATTGTCTTTACAGTAAGTTCAATAGAAGTTGGTCTGTAACAAAACTCATATCAACATTATTTTGTGTTGTGAGATAGATAAAGTTATATGCCCACCAATAATAAAATGAAACAATGCACATCAAAATACTTACTGTATATAATGTGAAAGGTATCACCTTAGTAAATCCTCTCAGACAACCTAACAGACATATCGCGAGTCTGTAATGTAATAAATACTAGTAGGCAATAAATTATAGATTTCATAATCATTAGAAGCTGATTTTATTTTGAAACATTTTCAGAATTCACCAGAAGCAAGAATATTCTGTCTGGTGCACAAAATGGATCTAGTAGCAGAAGACAAAAGGGAGGACATATTCAAGGCTAGAGAGGAGGACCTCAAGAGGCTCTCGAAGCCTCTAGAGTGCACCTGCTTCAGGACCAGTATATGGGATGAAACTTTGTACAAGTAAGTTGAATTATCCATTATTCGGAGCAGATTTCAATGTTTTATCTATACAGTTGTCACCTAACAGTTTGGTACAAGCAACATAGAAGTAATGTTAGTGAGATGAAACCTGGATGAATCAAATATTGGAAATAGGCCATGGTTATTAATCTATCAAATCAACTAAGTAATAATACAGCTTTAGCTACAGGTCTAGGGAGACCTGTAGCTAAAGCTGTATTGAAGCTTAGCCCTATAAATGCTCATTATCAACAGACTTCCAAGAAAGAGAAGTTTCTCAATTTGTGTTGTTTATTTTTTTTGTATTACTCGATTACTCCGTCAATTGTGAACCGATTCGAATGAGTCTTTTTTTAATGGGTAGTGTACATCTCCAAGGTGGTTCCATTGTAATTTCGTCGAGATCTGATAAGTATCTCCAGAGATATGACAATTAATGTCTCAAACTTGCTGCTGAAACTGACTCGCGCGGCATGGAAGTCAGTTGTTTTAGTTTTTAAACCATCTTAATTATCATGAATGACAATCACCGATGCAAGAAATTGCCGGAGCAGTTTATGTATTGATGAGTTAAACAAATGTTTATCGCTAAAAGTGTATGTGTACATGTCTATCATTGTAATTGTTTCAGAGCGTGGTCAAGTATAGTTTACAAGTTAATACCAAATGTGAAGGCGTTAGAATCATCACTGAAGCAATTTGCAGCTATCGTAGATGCTGATGAGGTATGTTAATTAAACTAATTTCTTTGTTCATGAGACTGTTCTTAGCTGTACTTGGCTAAGGTATTATAGTGATGCTAAATATATACCTAAATATTCTTATTAAAGATTTTGTTATTATGAAAACAAAAACGTTATCCAACTTCCTACTAACATTATAAAAGCGAAAGTTAGCGAGTCTGTAAGTTGTTACATTTTAACGCTAAAACTACTTAACCGATTAAGCTAAATTTGGTATGTAGAAAGCGTAGACCTTGGAATAACACAAAGGGTACTTTTTATCCCGATATTCCCATTGAAACGATATCTACGGTTAAACGCATGGGGCACAGCTAGTCACTACATATATTAGAACAAAGTACCCAACCGCATCAGTGTGTCTGTCTGTTCATGATAAACTCAAAAACTACTAAACGGCTTTTCAAGCAGTTTTCACCAATAGACAGTGTGATTAATTAGAAAGGTTAGGTTAGGTAATTAATTACGGTTTTGGAAATTGGTTCAAATATGACATTGACATATTTTTCTTATTTTATTCGGAGAACGAACGACTATTTATATTAAAATAGCAACTTATTATTCTACGTGTAAGTCAATTACAAGTTTTCTCTGTTTTTTACTAACATATTATATCAACCTCACAGTAGTAAATATATTCATAAAACAAATATAATATGATCCCTAATGACATGAAATTATTAGAAGGAAATACTTTTAAACGGACCTTAAATGACTGGCTTTTACATAATTGTTTTTATAGTGTTAAAGAGTTTATAATGTTACTGCAACAAAACCAATATTTAGTTATTATTGTATTATTGACTAGCTGTGCCTGCGACTTCGTCCGCGTGGAATGTTTGGCTTGGCGTATCCCACCTACACCGCAGCGTACCACGCCGCGCTAATCCCCTCTCCCTCCCCCCTCTCCTCCCTTCTCTCACTTTTCCCTCCCCTCCCCCTCTCCCCCTTCTCTCACTCCCCCCCCCTTTCCCCCCACTTCCCCCGCCTCAGCCCTTACTCTGTCACTTCCCCCCACTCCTTTCCACTCCCCTTTCCCTCATTTCCCTCTCCCCTCCCCTTTCCCCCCAGCCCCCTTCTCTCACTTTACCCTTCCCCTCTCCTTTCCCCCCACTTCCCCTTCCTCTCCCCTCTCCCTCTCACTTACCCCCACTCCTTTCCACTCGCCTTTCCCTCACTCCCCTCTCCCATCCCCTTTCCCCCCACATCCCCCTTCCCTCCCTCCCCTTTCCCCTTCCCTCTCCCCCTTCCCCCTCACAAACATTGAATGTCATATCTATATCGAATCAACAGCCTAAACCACAGTTTTACAATCATACAGTTGAGAATCGCCTTTGATGTCGGACTACACCGCCGCCCGAGTAGGTACATATGTATGCATGTATAGTTGCAGCTGATAAGCTGCAAATTTGCAAGGGTTGTCGAAAACAAACTACGAGCTGATATATTCAGCGACAAAAATGGTTATTGATTTTGAAAAATAAATGATCAAGAATGTCTCACAGAGATAATCTCTACGATAGTACATTTTTACATAAATAAAATAATCTATCATCGCGTGATCAGTCGTAGCTCGTGCGCGAAGCGTAGGTAGGTAGGTATATCAAATAACCTTATTAGTAGTGTTAAACTCTGGTTTACACTGGTTCACACAAGATCACAAAGCTTCTTGAAGTGATTTTTAGGGTTCCCCTCACTTCACCTCAAAAGGTAAAAAAAAAACCCTTATAAGATCACTTTCTTGTCCGTCTGTCCGTCTGTCTGTCTGTCCGTCGGTCTGTCTGTCCGTCTGTCTGTCTGTCCGTCTGTCTGTCTGTCTGTCTGTCTGTCTGTCTGTCTGTCTGTCTGTCTGTCTGTCTGTCCGTGTGTCACCACCAATTTTCTCAGGAATGGGTGGACCTAGCAAGTTGAAATTTATAGCAGATACTGAATTCTATAGTCCCTATGAGGTGTATAAAAATCCAGGTCCTGAGTCAACACGATAAAAAGATATGGGCAAATTTAAATTTTCTCGAAAACCTAAAACACACCTAAACAGCCTAAAAAATAAGTTTTAAGCTTCTAGCTCTAAAAATGACGAAACTTCCATACAACATTTCATCCCCCCTATCAACCCCTTACAACCCTTGTTTCGCATTAAAAAGTAGCCTATGTCCTTTCTCAGGCTTTAGACTATCTGTGTACCAAATTTCATTTGAATCGGTTCAGTGGTTTTGGCGTGAAAGTGAGACAGACAGACAGACAGAGTATTTATAATATATCGCATTTATAATATTAGTAAGGAAAGTTAGGATTATTGTTTCGTATTATAATTTTTTTTATTTGCGCGTATGCGATGGCTTACACATTGCTTTAAGACCACACATTTGTAAACTGTATTCTTGCAAATAAATTATTTGATTTAATTTGACATGACAGGTGCTGTTATTTGAGCGTGCGACGTTCCTGGTAGTATCGCACTGCCAGCGGCGGCCGCACCGCGACGCGCATCGCTTCGAGAAGGTCTCCAACATCGTCAAACAGTTCAAGCTGTCCTGCTCCAAACTGGCCGCACAGTTCCAGAGCATGGAGGTTGTACTTTATCCTGTATTTTAATTTTAAATCACCCGCATTTTTATGGTGACCCTCCGGTGAAGGTAAAAGAACGTTAAGTATACCTCAACCCCCGACATGGTGGTAGGACACTATCTAGTATCTGCCTGGCCAACTACGATCCTCAGGGAAAATCTGTTGCCAAATATCTAATCCGTTCCGGCAGCAGCTGCCGACAGCTGCTGTCCTTGAGAGCCATTTCCCAATGTAAGCTTCACGTGCTACCATCCTCGACCGCATCATCATCACGTACCAACAGGTGAGATTGTGGTTAGCTAGCGGTAGCCTATACAATATAAAAAAAATATAAAATAGCCATCTTTCATCACCACAAACAAAATGTATTATTGTATTTGTTTGTTACTTCATCGCGATTAAATAGCTCAACCGATTTCACGGATATTTTACAGACAGAGCCAGTATTATGATACAATTGGACTAAGAATACTTCTAAACTCAAGTAAAGCTATGCGGAAACGGCTCTATCGCTTCAGAGACTCTGTTAACAAGGTAGTCAATATGGTGGAATAGTAAAATATAGGTACTTTTAATCGCGAGCATAACCATGGCGTTTGACTATCTTTTACTCTATACTAATAAAAACCGCAGCAAAATGTAGAACTTTATTTGTATGGGTGACAAGAAAAATTAAGACATTCGCCAGACTGATGGTCAGAATGACGTCTGCCTGTAACTGACTCACCAAAGTTTTAATTACTAGAATTTTTATATGTCTCTGCACTGTTTACATTAATTAACAGAACATTAGCCAGAACATTAATAAAATAATAATATTAATGTTGATTTCAATGACATTAATCTTCCTTTTCCCACAGGTCCGGAATAGCGTATTCGCGGCATTCATAGACGGGTTCACAAGCAATACATACGTGATGGTCGAGATGTCCGACCCCAAGATACCTTCGGAAGCCACTCTGATCAACATCAGAAACGCGAGGAAGCACTTTGAGAAGCTAGAGAAAGTCTCCTCATCTGCACCGAGCCAGTATCCATGATAGCTTGGAAGTATTTCCACTTCGGGTCCGGGTTGACAAAGAAATGTTCCCCCCGGATTGACAATAATATGGACAAGTCTTATGTGAATGATTGGAAGTTACCTTAGGAGCCTTGATAGATGTTACTCGAAAATGTGGGTAGTTAGATAATGTTTCATTATTTTTTGTTTTCGATCATTCTGATCGGTTTGTATGAAGCAAGTAATGCCATTGCAATTGGAGTAAGGACAAATATGTGATAAGGGTAAAATTCAGCTCCAAGGGTAATCCACGTGATGTGATAAGCCTACTGCAACGTCCGTTCTTATTTCAGTCTAATTTCAACAGAGAAAAGGAGAGCTATATGTTCGCATCGTAGCATCTCCTTCTCTCCGGCTTATGTAGGCTACAATAAGAATATTGTTAGGCCTCGAGGTCGTAATACTGTTACTACTACTGTCAAGTTTCAAGCGTTATTTGATTATAATTAACTAAGGTTAACAAAATTTGACAGCATTACAAGTATTGCTGTCCTTGTCTCATATCTGAAATTAAATAGAGACTGCAAGAGTTTTAGAGCTCACAAAAATTATTGCAACATCAGTCACCATCAATGTAAGCTATTTAGTAGTACATATTTTGTCATATGCTATAGTTTAACAGACATTATTAAACTGTGATGCTGTTAAAGTGCAACAAGTATGCAGCAAGAGGAAAAGAGATAGAAATATTTCAAAAAGTTGAAGATATAGCATAATAATCTACACTATTGTCATCTCATAAACATATCTTTGCATCAGCTGCTTGGCTTCAGCTTGGTCCTAAAGTACTGATACAGATTCAGAGGCCTTGAGAAAAGAGATCCATTAATAAGAGAATAACTTGAGAGAGTAAGAGGATAGTTTTTCTTATATATGTTGGAATATAAATGTATCTTTTTGTAAATAAAGGCTTGGTCAAACCACTGTTGAGAATAAGTCAATAAGTTCAAGAGAACATTTTTGAACCAACCATAAACTACTTTGAAATTTCTGTTTTGTGTGATGATCGTATTGGAGTTAATTAAATGTTTATTCATTCATTCATTCTTTAGTACTAAGTACATGTAAATTCTTGCCAAAGCAAGTAAATTCATATAACTTCCATTCAACTTACAAAAATCGGAAACAATGCAATCTGATTTAATGTAACAATGGTTAATGTAATTTATTACTTACTCACAATGATGCACATTCGAAACGAAATGTGCAGTACTATAACGCACTTCGTATTAATGTCGCTTTTATGTATGTTACCTCGGAACTTTATCTTTATGACCGATTTGGATATTATTTAAAAGGTTTATATAAGTTGATGGATTAAGATGTATCCGTCCCGATAAGTAACCATCTCGAGCTTCTCGGCATCTCATTAACACCGACTCTCAATTTCGGCTCTTATATTGAGTCTAGAGCCCAGCTAGCCTCAAAAAAGCTTGGCATTTTGGCAAAGGTGAGACAATACTTCACACCGGGACAGTTGCTCAATCTTTACCAAGCACAAGTCAGATCGTGCATGGAGTACTGTTCACACCTTTGGGATGGTTCTGCCAAATACCAGCTGGAGACACTGGAAGCCATTGAGAGGAGAGCCAAGAAGCTCATTGGTGATGATCTACTTGTAGGCAAGAGACTTCAGAGTCTCGCGCATCGCCGCAAAGTCGCTTGTTTATCGGTTTTCTATCGGTTACATTTTGGAGAGTGTGCTATGGAACTGCATAATTTGATTCCACCTTCCCCATTTTATTATCGGACATCCAGAGACACTAAAAGGCGCCACCGATTTATGGTGGATATACCATCTACCCGAACGAAGCGATTTGCATCTTCGTTCATCATGCGAACCGCCAGGGAATGGAATGCTCTGCCTGAGTCCGTGTTTCCGGCTAAATACAATATGGGGGTCTTCAAATCGCGAGTGAATAGGTATCTTTTTGGGTAAGCGCGCTCCATCATTGACCGCATCATAACTTAACATTAGGTGAGATAGTGGTCAAGTGCTGCCAAGTTCTATATAAAAAAAATATTAAAAAAGTTGCAGATTGGTCCCGTTTACTTTTTAAGTTATCTTTAGTGGTATGGAGAAAAACACTTATTACTTGCTTCTGAAATTGACCATAGCATGTGACGCGGCCATAGACGTAATATAAATTGACTGCGCAAAACGGCCCTGATGAGACCGACCTAGAACGGAGTTTGTCCCTCTCTTTTGTATGGACGACTCATATATATACTGTACATATAGTATAGAACATATATGGCACTAGCAGGTTGTTAGACATGGACACACTCCCACCCGGGTGCCTTTCGATTGGACTGTTTTGTTCTACAAAGCAATTACAACCTTATTGTTAGAGCATACGGATTAAATTGAATTTGTGAAAAAATTTGCAGTGCACTATCCTTTTATATTACGTCTATGGACGCGGCCGATATAGGTGTAACTTGTCGGCGGGATAGTTATACAAAGACTTGAGTTGCCGACATATGTCGGCGACTTTGGTGTATATTGCGCTGAAGGTGTCCCTTTAAGTTTTTAATTGATATTATTTAAAGCAGTGGTTTCCCACCTTATTGTGACCAGGGACCAGTTTAAGTTTATTATTAGTAGCAAGGACCACAAAGTAAAAAAGTAAACTGTATCAATCTTATTTTCAGTATAATTTATAGAATACTTTGCATCAATAAGATTTGTGAGCTGGCATCTTCTGTATCAATTCTTAAATTGGGGTGATATTTTTGCTCATTTATATAGAGCATAATTATTGTTTCGTCTGTTTTAAATCTTTTGCGGACCATAAATATGTTCTTGCGGACCACCGATGGTCAGTGGACCACTGGTTGGGAACCACTGATTTAAAGCATGTTGAATACCATATCGTAGAAAATAAACCTCCTAAGTGCGAGTTGGACTCGCACACGAAAGGTTCCGTACCAACGTACAATATGTTACTTATAACTTTTAAGATAAACGCCGAAAAACGAGTTTCTTGTATGGGGACTAGCTCAAATTCTTTTTGTTTTTCTTATTTTGTTGTAACAACACTATAGTAATACATATTCTTTCTTTCTTTTCTCTTTTAAAAAAACTTACTAGCCATATGGTTTGCACATTACTAGTATTCTTGTTAACCTCTCCAACTAAGCTACATATGCTTGTGTCTGGAGTGGGTTTACGTCAATAGGGCAATGGGTGGGAATCGAACTCATCACCTCCTGATCGCCAGTCCGACACCTTATCCATTGGGCTATTGCCGCTTCTTATTACATATTCTATCAACATTTCAAGTATCTACCTATTATAGCTACGGAGACAGCGAAGTCTCAGTTGTTGGAATCCGTAACCCTAAAAATAAATGGTAATTTATATTTTCTCTATTACCGCACCAAAATGTTCGCAAGTGTTTTCGAGAGCATGAGATTTTTGTGTGTAGAAATTTGTACTGTTTACTCTATGACGGGAAATAAGATTATTATTATTTATATTTTATTTAATGAAACTTCGTTTCAACTTTGCGCAGTGTTATAAGCATGCTGTTAAACTATTAAGAAAAATAAATTTTTATGAACGAGATTCTATTGTTTAGAAAGGACAAGGTAATTGTTATAGAACATATTGTGAGAATAGCACATATATATTATTCCTTGAAACGGTTATATGAATACAACGCGTGAGTGTATAACCAATGTCTAAATGTATAGACAACTTTTATTACTGTTCAATATATTATCTGTGATCTAAGTTCATTTTGCTGTAATATATATCTTAATTTAGAAAAAACTGTAAACGAGATAGTTTTATTTTCATCATCTCATTAATTTTGTTACTCTCATAAAGCATCGCCAAAATAGCTTATAATTTCTTATTAATATGTGTATTAGTGATAAGTAGGTAATTAGAGTTATAGTATAAGTCATATAATAAGGAAGATGCAAAATTAATATAAAGTTATTAAAATGTTACAAAAATTTAAAAGGTGAGCTACTGCAAGGTTTTTATCTTAAATAATAAAGTTTTTCAACAAGAAATCTTAGTTTGAACTTATGTGAAATGGAACGTATTTTAAAACACGTATCAGCATCTAGTGACGTATAAACTTTGTATATAGATACTTTTTTATAGGTAAACAAGATTCCCGCCAAATGTTCTTTCTCGCCATTGGTTTATTTTGCTGTTTGACGGATTGTCAGTGTCACTATACGTTACTTTGGCTCATGGGCGCCGGCAGGGGGGGTGCCAGGGGGTGTACTTGCACCCCTTGGGAATCTCGGGATCAACAGGAATTATTGAAATAAAATATATAATAAATTAATAATGAATAGTCAGAAATATGTAAATGTCTCGAACATTCAGACTAAAATTTCATCTTTTTATTAACAATCATATACGGCAAAGATTGTAAGAAAACTAAAATCTGCACCACCTGGAAATTATTTCTGCCGGCGCCCATGCTTTGGCTAAATACGATCACATAAAAGACCGCGGTTTCGATGGAAATATTTTAACATTTTTAACAAAACCGGCAGCGGTGAAATCATGGAAGTTCATCCGTTTTCGCCCCACAGGTGTGCGTGTGGGGCGAAATCGGACGAACTTCCATGACATTATAAAAGTATGACTTAAAGCCGTCTTTTTGCATTGAATTAATGTGTTATTTTTTTTGTATACTTGTGTTCTCTTCTATAGGTATAATGTAATTCTTTAAAATGGAAGTAAAAATAAAAATAAAAATATTGCATCTTCCCTATTAAAGCTTAATGCCATACAGTTACATGACAATATTTATAAAAAGCATGCTTCTAACATGCTCCAAAACTTTTAAAATTTAATTTACACTTTGTTAAGTGCAAGTGCGAGCAATAAGTAAATGAACTAAGTGACGGGAACACAACTCTGCAGGCTGTATGGTACCATCTCTGTCATTTCGCTCATTTCAATCCCCATCAAATTTCGTGATAAGCCTGCAGTTTCACCGGTTCCAGATATACCTATTAGGAACTTCTCTGACAGATTTCTTTCGTGATCCTTACACTTGTCACTCGCACTTGATAATTAACAAAGTGTAAATCGGGATTGAATTTTTAGGTACTTGGATTTCCTGCTATAATGTTTTACGGTAAGATAGTTACCACATAACTAGCATTAAATCTTATTTTAAATGTGCAGACGAATTTAGAACCTCCTCCCTAGGCTAGAGATCTTTACGTAGTATTATTATCTTTTCTATTTCTTTACCGTAGAAAAACAAAATTGAAATATTGAAGTCGATCGATATAAAGAAGGACTAATAAGAATGTACAACATAATTGTGGATGTGTTTACATATAGGTATATTCTTATTTGGAGCATATCACATAAACTTTGAGTGACTTCATTCTCTATCAAGCCTAAGCGTGCTGCTGGTTTATGTCACACTGACAGCTATAAAATAATATACGATACTCGTGACTTAAGTAGTCTATTATTGCACGGCGTAGCACGTGCTCACTTTATGCCGTGCAATAATAGACTTAATATATACTAATTATACTTAAGTCACACGTATCGTAATATACCTACTATTATAGATCAAGAATATTGTTCGCTGAATTATGGCTTGGTAATATTTTTCTACTTCCTGATTTACACCGTAAATTGCTTCATCGAATAAATTGCGTGGGCTAGACTTTTTTTACATCTAAATGTCCTTGTATCACAGACTAAACAATAGTGCAACTTGTATGTAATCCTGTCCTACATATATTGTAATGGCGAAAGTTTGTGTAAAACGACTGAATCGATTGAGCTGAAATTTGGTATCTAGCTAGACCCTGGAATAACACTTAGGATATTTTTTATCCCGAGATTCCCAAGGGAACGATGTCCACGCGGGTAAAACCGCGGGGCACAGTAGTTTATTAATAATGATATATATTATATACTCGATTGTCCAAAAAAAAGTTAAAGAATGACTACCTACAACATTTAGGGCTAAAACTGTACTAAACCGATAACGCAGCGCTGAACGCAGTTTCAGCCCTTTTACATTGATAAGCCTACAAGTGATTTCAATAGGCAATACGTCGAAAATATTTTACGAAACTCATTTCTTTGTTATCTAAACTATTGATACAGCTGATAACCTAACACGTGTATACCGACCTAAATCGACTTGAACCCCATTTAAATTTTGTTAATCAGTAGCAGAAAGTTTTTTGTTATGTATTTTGCTAGCAAATTTGCTAATATCACCAAAAAAAATCTGTCGTATTTTTTATTACTGGAAATATATTAAATTATGTTTTATATCATGATTTTAATGATAATTAAGTCAACCTTAAATATTGACATAGTTCCTACATTTTTTCTTGCACTAACTCAATGTTGAACGTTTACCTACTCTACCTAAATAACAGTCGAAATATCACATTTTTTAATCTTTTAAATCGTTTATATTATTTGGAAAGTCTAGTTCGTGTATATCGAAAGTAATAATCTTTTCCGTGGTCAGGAAACCGACTTTATCTTGTCTACCAGAAGATAACAGCTAACCTAACTGATTCCACGACGAAAACTGACCATATAAAGTGCCAAATGTTGATTTTTGATAGCACTATTTTGCTCAAATAATGTTGTCTTTGTCATTAAACATTAAAATGAATACATAATAAGTTATAATATAATCTTACTACATGCATAAGATATGTAGGTAGTTAAGTTTCTGATATGGGTATAATCGGCATCCTTTAATTAAGTAATAGTGGAAACCGGTTACCTATATCCAATTTAAATATTGCGATACGAGTGCAGCATCTTATAAGCACTGCGTAGTGCGTTCTATAACGTAAAGGATAGTATAAATGTGTAGGTAGGTACATATTCCTGTATTTTGTATGTACCGATCGTAAACAGTATATTGCGCCACAGACGCCACAGTTCGCAATGAGCCAGAGCTGGTTTTACGATCGAAATTCGAAAAGCAAACATGCACTCACTGCGTAAATTCTTACTGCACCACAATCTGAATTCAGTCGTTGCTATAGTGTTAAACGGGAAAAACTACTGACTGTTTTCCTATTAGAAGGTGAGGTGGTTTTTCATTGCGTATTTTACCATTATGCTAGGATGAGTCATTATACTTATTGCTATCACAGGCAAACTACTTACGTAGTTAGTTAACAGTTATCCGAATGCAAAGACGTGCAGGATTTCTACCAGTTTTTATCTTATATATATATATACGTTATCGCTGGCAGTACTATATCTACGTTACGTTGATTCTTACAATAGTGTGACATCACCAGTAAAGTGTGGATTGTTCTGGCCAGACAGACCTATATAGTTCGGTGTAATAAGTCGTTCAGTCCCGTCGTGCTTAAAGTGATTGTGATTCAAAAACTTTGGTTCTGCTGCAGTTGTTATTTTGGATCGCCCTTGACTGTGACGGTAGGTTAATATCTCTGAAATCATCTGGATTTATCTCTGTGTATTATTATTACTTCCACATGCGGTAGGAGCATTATATCGTTGTTCCGCCTGACTTGTTACAAAAAGGCAAAAGGTTACCAACATTAATGAGTAAATCTGCTACCATAACCTTACGTTGTTCCGGCAGTACACAGCCCTTGAGAGTCAGACCATTCTAGGTCTAGCGTGTTCAACATCTTCGACCACCTCATCATCGCTTACTACCAGGTGAGATAGTGGTTGAAATTGGTTGGTCAATAAAATAAAATGATAGGGGCGTAGCTACAGCAGACCTTGTTTTTTTGTAGAAACCAATTTTTCTCTAGAAGCATTTTCCAGAGAGAAAACGGAGGAATACATTTGTATGGAAAAGTGCACCCCGCGTGCCATCTTAACATGTTTATAAATTATCTATTGTAGTCCTAAAGCATGTTATCTATTGTTCATTATTATATTATTCATACATTAATGAATACTTATATGTATGAAAAATATCTGAATGCTATATTTCTATTTCTAGAGAAGATTCTGTCAATAGATAAATACCTACATAGAATACTATAAAATATAAAACTAGCTGAAAGTTACAAATACACTAAAAACTAAATCTAAGGTCTACCTGGTTTGTGTAGAAGTAAATAATAAAAGAAATATTGATTAAATCAGTATGAATATCTACTAGGTAAGTATGTAGGTAGGTAAATCTACTTATTCATAATGTTGGTAAAATATGGCAAAATTATACCTTGTACCTTTTAAATGTTACCTACCGCTTGAATCTAGACGCGATAACAGACGCAGTGAAGCGAGGTTTTGTAGATTACAAGAAGATTCCACTTACGTACAATTCGCTTAATAAGAAATTATCATTTATCAATACTTTTCAGGCATACGAAATGGCAGACGAAAAACCTATTTTCGATTACCATGAAGAAACCAATTCCGAGAGGCTGGCACGGAAATCTAGGGAGTCTCCATTTATGGTTATTGGTAAGTCTAAGCGTGATTTTGTACAGACCTATTATCAATCACCAATGAAGAAAGATTGGTAAGACCAACAGTCGTGGCTATCTTGCTGCAGGATGTTAGGCGTAAGGGTTTTTAAGAATACTATAAACATCCTTGGGATGTGCATTGGAGCTGCATAACATCCTAGGTTGAGATAGCCGATATAGGTAAGCTTATTGTCTGAGATAATAGTCGTGCATTTATTATAATTATTTCATTTACATCCAAGAGAGCAAATACTATCTAACAAGTGCCTAGAATGTTTAAAATAAGAACGTTAGGCTTTGTGATAAACCCTCTCAAGTGTCCCATGTGTGCTTAGGTACCTCACCATTATCAGGCGGTATCAGTACACTGCTGAACGTAGGCCTCCCCCAAGACACGCCACTGAGCCCGGTCTTCGGCTCTTTGTTTCCAGTCACTGCCCACCGCTTTGCGAATGTCGTCGCTCCACCTAGTCACAGGGCGTCCTACGCTACGTTTGCAGTCCACTCTAGAACCAGTCTGCCCCAACGGTTATCGGTCCTACGGCAGATATGACCAGCCCACTGCCACTTCAGTTTGCTAATCCGCTGAGCTATGTCGATCACTTTAGTTCTCTGGCGAATTACTTCGTTCCGGATTCGATCCCGCTAGAAACACCGAGCATAGCTCTTTCCATAGCTCGCTGAGCGACTTTTAACTGGTGGACTAGTCGAACCGTGAGTGTCCACGTCTCTGCTCCGTATGTCATGACAAGTAGGACGCACTGGTTAAAGACTTTTGTCTTTAGGCACTGTGGTATAGGCGACGAGAAGACTCGACGGAGTTTCCCAAATGCTGCCCAGCCCAGCTGAATTCTTCTCTGGATTTCTTTCTCGAAGTTGTGTTTGCCTAGTTGGAGCGTTTGCCCTAGGTAAACATACTGCGTGACAACTTCGAGTGGGATTCCATCTACGGCAAACGGTTCCGGAACAACGTGCTCGTTGTACATGACTTTGGTTTTATCCAAATTCATCCGGAGACCGATGCGACGAGAAGAATCAGCTAGGTCATTCAACATCCTCTGTAGGTTCTGCAGCGTCTCTGCCATAATGACGATGTCATCTGCAAATCGTAAGTGAGAGATGTACTTGCCGTTAATGTTGATGCCGCAATCTTTTCAGTCCAGCGTCTTAAACATATCCTCTAAGGCGTTAGTGAACAGTTTCGGGGATATGACGTACCCCTGTCTCACTCCTAGACGCAGGTGTTAAAATAGGTATATAGGCAGGTATTAAAATACTCTACTGTGTTACTGAACCCTGCAAATGCGAGTACGACTTGCAATTGGCCAGTTTATTTATCTATTTACAATTATAAAATAAATAATGATCAAAAAGGATGTATAATTAGCGTACCATCGTTCTCTCACCACTGTCTTCCATCCACACTTGACTTTGTCTCTTTCCATCTTTTAGTGATCCGATTGTAGCAGTGCCCATCTGTCTGTTACCAATAAAAACAAGAGAATTATTTTAGGAACAAAAAACCCGACTACGTGATCTCCAATAAAACATATTGTTTTGCTAATCCAAATTTGCAAGTTTGCGATACAAAAGGTTTCAACGCGTGACTCGTTTTTCCTTCCGATTAGTCTAACCGCAATGTTCAT
The DNA here is from genome assembly GCA_954871355.1 of Cabera pusaria. Taxonomy (NCBI): domain Eukaryota; kingdom Metazoa; phylum Arthropoda; class Insecta; order Lepidoptera; family Geometridae; genus Cabera; species Cabera pusaria. Next base: position 21,190,636 of record OX940889.1, on the reverse strand, counting down.
CTCATTTATAGTTTGCGATACAAAATACTTCAACGCGTGACTTGTTTTTCCTTCCGAATAGTCGAACCGCAATGTTCATCTCATTATTAAGTTTGCGACACAAAATACTTCAACGCGCGACTTTTTTTTCCTTCCGAATAGTCGAACCGCAATGTTCATCTCATTTATAGTTTGCGATACAAAATAATTCAACGCGTGACTTGTTTTTCCTTCCGAATAGTCGAATCGCAATGTTCATCTCATTATTAAGTTTGCGATACTTAAATACTTCAACGCGCGACTTGTTTTCCCTTCCGAATAGCCGAACCGCAATGTTCATCTCATTATTATGTTTGCGATACAAAATACTTCAACGCGCGACTTGTTTTTCCTTCCGAATAGTCGAACCGCAATGTTCATCTCATATATAGTTTGCGATACAAAATACTTCAACGCGTGACTTGTTTTTCCTTCCAAATAGTCGAACCGCAATGTTCATCTCGTTATTTTTAACCGACTTCACAAAAAAGGAGGAGGTTCTCAATTCGTCTGTATGTTTTTTTTTTTTTTTTTTTTTTTTGTGTGTATGTTACGCGATTTCTCCATCAATTGTGAACGGATTCAAATGATTCTTTTTTTAATAGGTAGGATACGTTTCCGAGGTGGTCCCATTTTAATTTTATCGAGATCTGATTAGTATCACCAGAGATATGGAGATAAATACCTCAAACATAGGAGAATGTACTAGTTTTAGTAGAAGAGTCCCAAGAAGATTATACATATGGATATATATACACAATGGAGGTTGCTATTGCATATAAGATATTCTTACGGTAACTGTGAGCGAGATAGAAATAAAGGTGGAGATAATTTTTTTTTATATCTTATAGGCAAGCGTTTGACCACTATCTCACCTGTTGCTAAGTGATGATGCGGTCGAAGATAGAGAAGTTGACTAGAATGGGAACTGGCTCTCAAGGATAGCTGCCGGAACACATTAGATGTTTGGCGACAGATTTTCTGACTTGAGGGTGGTAGCTGGCCAGGCGGACACTAGATATGTTCTACCACAATGCGGGGGTTATTGGTTTCTTAACGATGTTTTCCTTCACCGGAGGGCCACTGTGAGAAGCGCACATATATTTTTCGATAGAAAAATTCATTGGTGCACGGCGGTTTGAACTCGGTACCACGGCATCAAAGCCGACCGTTCTCCCAATTACGCCACCGGGCCCTCAATAAATAATTATATATTAATAATTATAATGAATAATTATATATAAATATAAATAATTTGTCTTCACAGGAATGTTCTACCGGGCAAAGTCTTGTTAGGGTGCAAACTTTTTGAACATACCTAATATGTTTTGACATGACATGACATTTGGCGAAGATGGCGGCCATTTCAGACCCGCGACACTGCATACATAATTAAATTACTCAGAATTATGAACGTACTTTGTACCAATCAACACAGCAAAAAAAAATTATAAGCATAAAACCACATATTATATAATAGTTACTACATAAATAATACTTTCCGTTGTTAGGTTGGCTACACAGTGCTTTCATAATTCGGGTATCCACAATATAGGGAAGTGCCTCTTATAACGTAGATAGTAGAATCGTAGTAGAATTCAGTACTCTGTTGGCCATATGGCGGCAATTAATGTTAATAATTTAATAATTTAAGGCAATTAATGGTAATAATACTTTGTAATATTCATTTTGGAATCCAACTAGTCCGTGTTATAAAAGTATTTGGAATTATTGTAATAAAATAGACAATTAATTATCGTGTGTGTCAGATGCTTTAATTGTACAGGGCCATTTTAGACATTGTCCTTTGATACCTTGATGACATCATTATTACTAGTGAATATTTTCACTTTAGCGCGGCATTTAAAGTCAATTTTTTTAGGGTTCCGAACCCAAAGGCTACCAAATGAACACTTTCTGCGACTTTGTTGTCTGTTCGTCCGTCCGTCCGTCCGTCCGTCCGTCCGTGTGTCTATATGTGCGCACTTTACAGATCTGTATCTTCTTAACCGTTATAGGTACATACTTGAAATTTTCAAAAAGTATATATCCGTCAGTGTATAACGGCCCAGACACGAAATTTAATAAATGCATGTAATTTCATTAAAACTTTTTTTGCACTAAAAAGGGTAAAATAAATTATTTTTCAAAAAAAATAAAACCGACTTCATAACCACAAAAAGGCACTCAAAAGCGAAAAATAATTTACTTAAAATTATTATAAGCGTTACCCACTTCTCTATTTGAAGTCGGTGCCAGCCAAGTCTATTGGATATTAGATAGATACTATGTATGTAGTAGTAGTAAGTAGGTACATGTAGGTTAGTAAGTAGGTAGATACATGTAGGTATTATCTATCTACTACCTATTAGACTTGGCTGGCACCGACTTCAAATAGAGAAGTGGGTAACGCTTATAATAATTTTAAGTAAATTATTTTTCGCTTTTGAGTGCCTTTTTGTGGTTATGAAGTCGGTTTTATTTTTTTTGAAAAATAATTTATGAGATTACTAGATTACTTGTTGGCGCCAAAAATCCTTAATTTTGTATATTTTGATGTACCCAGTGTCACTCTCATCACTAAGATAAGACGAATCTATAGACACAACTTACAAAAAAATGCGACAAGCTGTTTAGGCTCTAGGGTCTGCCAAAGAAATATCATACTTACATGCACTCGAAAAACATAACCCTCCTTCTTTCGCAGTCGGGTAATAAGGTCTTCATGTCTTTAAAAAATATTGTATTTCCACCTTTCAGGTATAGGTGGACTCGCAGCCGCGGTGGGCTATGGTACCTACGCGTACAAGAAGCGCGGTGCTATGAGCACCAGCGTGTTCCTCATGCAGTTCCGAGTGATCGCCCAGGGAGCCGCCGTGGGAGCCCTAACGGCCGGCATGCTCTACACACTGTACACAAATCATTGGAAAAACAAACAGAACGCTCTGCCTAACGTTATTAAACCACCGAACGAACATTGAATTGTACCTATAAAATTATATACATACTTATATTATGTAGCTGTGCCCCGCAGTTTCGCCCGCGTTAAAAAGTATATTTTTCTTTTCTATCTTATAGGCTAGCGTTTAACCACTATCTCACCTGATGGTAAGTGATGATGCGGTCAAAGATGGTAAGCATGCTAGGCCTAGAATGGGAACTGGCTCTCAAAGATAGCTGCCGGAACACATTAGATGTTTGGCGACAGATTTTTCTAACTTGAGGGTGGTAGCTGGCCAGGCGGACACTAGATAGTGTCCTACCACCATGAGGGGGTTGTTGGTTTCTTAACGATGTTTTTCCTTCACCGGAGGGCCACTGTGAAAAGCGCACATAAATTTTTCGATAGAAAAATCCATTGGTGCCTTCGAGCATTCGAAAATTGGTGCACGGCGGGGATTGAACTCGGTACCTCTGGCATCAAAGCCGACCGTTCTCCCGATTAGGAGGCCCTCGATATCTATCCTGTGGCCTATTCCATAATATTGGCTATCCCTGTGTATTTCTGGTGAATCGGTCCAGCCGATTGACTGTGAAGAAGTCCCAAACAAACAAATATACAAACTGACATTCGCAATATTCGCATTTGTAATATTGGTATTGATAATAACCATATGATTTTTTTTTAATAGTATGTGTTAATATTCATAACAACACAATTTTGTGATGAAATTTGATGAACTACTTACCTAATTAAACATTTTTATTGTTCGTGTCGCATCTGTGGTACTTATCCGTAATTTGACTTTAAAAAAATTACAACGAAAGTTGCAAAATTCTGTAAATGTAATATTGTTAATTTATTCGTAGGGTGTAGGAAACATAATTTGATTGTATAAGAATTTTCTAATGCTAACATAATTAATGATTGAACTCTTTTTAAAACTGTACTTTTATGGCAACCTGCAAGTTGCAGCAACTTTATTTGTTGTAATGTGGCTACCTATAAAATGAAATTATTTTTTAGCATGAATTTATCCTTGAATAAGTAACTGTGTTAGAATTCATGCATTCAACTAACATCATGTGAAAATATATTTGTTCAGAATTTATTTTGAATTTTTTTTTGTTATCATAGTATATTTGGATTGATTGATTGACTGATTTAGTTTACTAAAACAATGCTTATTTCGTATTTATTTATTAGTAAAGTAAGGAAAATACATAATTATTTAAAGAACAAACACTTATTTTTTCTAACTTGTATTTTTTTTCTTTGTGCGGTGCTGTATATAGGTTTATACATTATAAACCTATTTATTTTTTTATAATATAAGGTAACAGGACAAGCATGACGCTCGCCTGATATTAAGTGATGATGTCTACCTATTACAGAGACAGTAGATGAAAAATTCTTGATGGTCAGGATTTTGCATGTCACTGCATTATACCTGTTAAACTAAGACAATTAATTAATGATGTTAAGTCTCACATGACCTGTAATTTCACTGGACACTTAGCCATTTAAACCGAACAACATTCCTGTTTCACGGCTATTTAGCAAAGTCGTAGTACTGCCTCAGGCAGACTAGAGGTCCTACCACTACAACATTAGCCAGTTCCCATTCTAGGCCTAGCGTGCTTACCATCTTCGACCGCATCATCACTTACCAACAGGTGAGATAGTGGTCAAACGCAAGCCTATAAGATAAAAAAATATATATATATAAACTTTAACATTAGTGTAAACTTGGATAGCATACATATTAGCTTCATAATTTGAGAAAATGAGTATCATAATGAAACAAAATACATTGCATATTTTTACATCACTCAAGGTTAGCTTTTATGTTTTAATGACAAGAACAAACAATAATAATTCACCTCAATTTAGCATTCCTTAAAATTTAAATATCTTCTAATATCACAATTTTACTTCTCTAAACTAAAAATCATTAGAAGAACAAATTGCTTGTGTTTAATACTGATGTAATTTTGTTAATATGGGTAAGATCATGTAATTCATAATGACTTCTCAAGCTTTAAATAAATAACTAGCAACACAGCTGTTCAAGGGTTTATAGGAAACCTTCTAATAGGAAGCAGTGAACCAAAAAGGATATGTTGTACTACAGGGAACTTAGACAGGACTTCTTTTTTATACATCTTTATGAGCCCTTGGTTAATCTTGGACCAAGATCCCACAGCGCTAATACTCCACAGCTGGTTAGAGTGCTCTGCAAACGGACCGGTCTTAACTTCTTTTATGTACTTTATGCAGGAAAGGAAGATGTAATCATCTGCATACTTGTCTATTATGTCATCTTCTAAAAATTTGGCAGGTGGGTAAATCTTGGGCTGATCGATAAGCTGAGCGCTACCCCAGATGAATGGAACAAATTGGTAGTCATCCAGGCTCCACACTCCATGACTGCCTGCCGGCTCCATCCTATATATTTTCTGCAACCTTCTGACAATGTTGAGATACTTGTTGAATATAAGAAATACTGTGGCCACATTGTCCTCCTCTTTGAGACAGTGTATTTTATAAAGGCAGCAAAGGAACATGATAAATGCCATCTCATGGCCAGTTCCATAGTCAATTCTAGTTCCATTACCGAAACTTTCTTCTAAATATATTTGAATCTCAGGTATTGCCAAGTGCAAATTTATGTCAATGGCTTCCTGGAGCAAAGCAGTGGAGTCTGTCTTGAGTTTTTCGAGCCAATCTCTAAAGGCTGTGTTGCCAAATCTTTGAGGCTGCTCTACAGGTGGAAACTCATCCATCATCATCTCAATTTTATCTAGCAAAGTCATGACTTTCATGACACTACCTGATACCTTGCAATCAACAGAGAGTGGTTTCGCCTTGATAGCTTCATTGAGAGTGGCAATAAAACCAGTGTATTCCATGTACGCCTCAGATTTTTCCCAGAGGGCCATGTCTGTAATGCTTTTGACTGCTTTGACAGGTTGCACAAACCGATGACTTGGTGGCAGATGTGCTTGATCATCTTTGTTGACTCCATCACCAATAGGACATTCAGAGTTCATCTGGAATATAAAACATACAATAAAACAGCATAAAAAAATTATTCATTAATTTTTAATTCCGACTAAGTAAAGATAAGCGAGTACAAAAAAATGCTGGAATTTATCAGTGGCAGCATCAGTTAACACTATCGTAAAGATAACAATTATCTAATTAATATGTAGTACCGTATAATTCGTGGTAGTGCGCGTCCCACTATACTTTTTCAAATGAGTGAAACGGGAACTCGGGGGGTACGATGATAAGCTTACTAATGAAGGTCAGACATGTCAATCTCAAGCAAGACGCATGCCCGACCGCAACTCTAAGTGGCTTCTGCTATTTTATTATGTCTAAAACGGTGTTATAATAGTGTAAATTATGGAGAAAATTCTAAGGGGTATTATGCGCTATCGCGTTCTAGATCGCGCAAGCATGGTGAAACAGTTTCAAGAAGTAAAAGACAATCCGACGGTGAGTTACTTACCTTGTGTTTTGAAAAGCTTCGATCGCACGTAATTAATGTTCTGAGAATGCTGTTCTTTTCCAATTAATTAAATTAATAACATTGAAATTACTTGTTGCAATAATGTTCGTATTTCGATGCTTTGCGTTGCGAAACCGCGTAGTTTATTTTATAATTTTTTACAACAAAGTACAGGGCTGGGCTCGTTCACGTCCTCCGGAGAAGCAATTTTGGTTTATTTGCAACTCGCTCGAAGGTCCGCATCACAGATTACTTTTACTATATGTCAGGATTCCGAAACGACCACGGGTGTTTTTCACTCAAATTGTGACTTTGACATTTTGCGCAGACTCGAATTTCAAGGTTATGTTCATTTATTTTTCTATTTCTAAATATTTTCCGTTTGTTTTTACGATTAATGTCTCGTCATGTCACGTCTTGGTCTCGACAGTGCAAATTTCTTCTGATCCCCTTAATCTGTAAAAAAATTACGGCTTTTCCCGTTAAATTTACTGTCACAAACGTCAGAGCGTTTTTTAACCATCGAATTTGATGGTTAAAAAGTTGCAACTGGAGTGAAACAACCGAGGTTGTGAATGTCGAACGACACAGTTGCTACAACCGAGTGCGACGCTCTGGACTGAGGTCGTGAACGGGGTTAGAGCGTTTGGGTGAATGCCGAGCGTAGGTCGTGAACGCAGCCCAGTATATGCATAGATAGATATGTTAATAGGTATATACTTTTCACTTTTGACATTGATTGACACGGAATAAGTTGACATTGTTTGTTATTTAGCAATTAGCGTGGATGGAGTATTAAATGGATTTGGCATTTAAATATCAATAATAATATGAGAAGGATAAAACCATACAATCACTAGTATGAGAGAGCGGATGAACAACAATTTTTTATTTTTTTCTGCGCATGCGATTTTACAAACTGGCTCCAGCACTGGCACCAAGTTTAGTGCACCCATTAGCTCACACCTGCTGTCATGTATACCATACCAAATTAAGTTGTTCATTTTATCTTATAGCTGGCATATGTATCACGTGTAAATCATTTTAGTCGGGTTATATCTCTAAGCTTTTTCATTCGCATACGCTGATGTTCTCTCTATATTTATACTTTTTCTATGGCAGGAAGTAACATCGGGAACGTTGACATTTAGCCACTAAAGAAAAAGTTGAAGTTGACATTGAAAGCTTGAAAGTAATCAAGGTTTATACACACTATGATGCACGATATTATTAATAATATTATCTCCATAAATGACGCTGTGTGGCGCGTCGATAGTAAATGTATGGATCAATATGAACTAGTAGACTAGCTCTGTGAGCTGTAGACCACTTGAGTCTACTTTTTTTTATTAATCCTATTTGATCCCACAGCCGGGCAAAGGTCTACCCAATTTTCAGGGTTCCGTACCTTAAAATGAAAAAAAGGAACCCTAATAGAATCACTATGTTGTCCGTCTGTCTATCCGTCTGTCCATCTGTCCGTCTGTCGAGACCCTTTATCTCCGGAGTGCGTAGAGCTATCAAGTTGTAACTTATACTATGTACTTGATACTACAGTATCTTTTGTCTGTAAAAAAATCAAACCCATAAGTCAACGCGATAAAAATATATGGCCGTTTATGTCGCATATTTTGACATATTTTGCGATTTTACAATAGAATCAAAACCTCTATGTTACGTCCCGTTAATCATGAAATATGTCAATAAGCAAGGTATTGAACCAACTTTGAAACCATCCAACCGATGAGCTCCAAACCGGTTCAATTAGAAAAGCAATAATGCGAAGATGGTTTTAGACCACCAAAACAATGCATTAGGCACATTTAGTTTTATTTCTGTTTTTAGTGTAGTAGCATACGCCGGGTATCCGCTAGTAACTATCTAATAACCCGAGTGTATTTTAATCTTAGCTCCGTAGTTATTTATTTCGTAGTTTTAATTGTATTATTCAAAGTAACTAGATGCTTTATTTGTAATTTGTTATGAATAATAAAATATGATCCATATATTACTGATATTATTGTATATTATTTGTCACAGCCAAAAGCAGTTTTCTATACATGTATGGACAGCCGAATGATTCCGACAAGATTCACCGAAACCAGTGTTGGAGATATGTTCGTAGGTGTGTTTGTCTTGATTTATAAACCTATATGTAATTGTAAAGTATAATCATACAATTATTATTCTAAAATATGATTTATTAATTTTATTTCACTGAACCATTTCAGTCAGAAATGCTGGCAATGTGATACCTCATTCACAATATTTTGGCGATGAAATGACAAGTTGTGAGCCAGCGGCCCTGGAACTTGGCTGCATCATTAATGATATACGGCATATCATTGTCTGCGGTCATAGTGATTGCAAAGCCATGAACCTCTTGTATAAACTAAAGAGTAAAGAAGAATCTAGTGTAGTAAGTACACATTTGTATAATGTTTTAACTATAGTTAACATCTGCTAGCATAAATTTACTGACACTGTACCAAAAAATTGGCCAAGTGCAAGTCGGACTCGAACTTGTAGGGTTCCGTAACACAGTAGAGTATTTTATTTTTCGCCACAAAAAAATTAACTTTGTTTTTCATAATGTTTGTATGAAAAACAAACTTATATTTGCGGTTATATATCTCAAAAAAGGCTTAATATATCTCGTTCAAAACATTTTTTGTTGAAAGTGTTAATTATGATCTACAGCATATATATTCTTTAGATTTGTCACTCCCTTGCTTCAAAAGTTAGACGCATATTTATCTATAGACGTATAAGTTAAATGAAAAAAGTTTTTGAAAATTTCTGTTCCATGTATGGGGAGACCTCCCCCCCCCCCCCCACCGCCTTAATGAATTTCGTAAAGCAGAATACACCTACCTACCAAGTTGCAACTGTTTAAGGGTTCCGTTTTTTGCTATTCGGCTACAGAACCCTAATAATGAAATAGTAGTTAATAACCACAGTTCTCTGAATCTTGAGATTTGGTAATTACGAAGTTTTGTTCGGGAAAATACAGTAATATATTAGTACATTCTTGTAATTTATATTTTTGCTATTGAGTTTTTACATACAATCACGGAACAGTTTTGCATTTTGCGAAAATTGAGAGAAAAACACTGGTGACGGATTACTTACGACTGAATGCGGGAACAAGGAAAATGTGCAGATTGCACCAGGTGCATTCACAAGCCATATCTCTAGAGTTATGTCTGTGGGTATGTCTTGCGTTTTCAGCAATAAAAACCGAATATCTAATAAATATCACCTTCGCCGTCAGGTACTTATTATCTCGCCAATGAAGACAAAACACGTATTTTTATACGCACTTTGTATCTTTTGAGATAGGCCTCATGTAGATGTCTGAAAAACGTATCCTAATTGAATTGGTCTAACTAAGAACCTCCAAACCTACTCCAAACCGTTGTTGGGTCTGAAACATTCCAATTAAAATTGGAAAATCGATTCGCTGCCTTGGAAACCACAGATGACGTAGACCAGAAACTTGAAGAAGTGGTGGAAATCCTCAGGGAAGAAGGGACGAAGTTTTGCGAGAGCAAGCGTACGGGCAAAAAGTCCAAGCTTTCGGCAGAAACACTTCAACTAATGGAAGAGAGACGAACAGACCCATTTTCAGCTTTGTCAATTAACCAGGTGCGCAACAAAACTATTAAGAAGCTGGTACGACGCGACCTCCGATCCTCTAACACGCTCTTGATTAAAGAATCAATTGAGCAGAATCGGGGGTCGAAAGTGTTCGTCCAGCCTCTAGGTAGAAGCCACCTCACAAAGCTGACAACATCAACGGGGAACGTCGTCGCATCCAAGCCGGAGATTCTGTCGGAAGTTGAAGACTTCTACAGCAAGCTCTACGCATCGCATGCTTCAAGGCCCGAACCTGATACTGAGGATTGCAGAGCCACCTTAAACCGCCACTTCCCAGAAGACCTGCCCGAAGTCAGCCGAGATGAGATCGTGATGGCCCTTAGACAGCTCAAAAATGGAAAAGCCCCAGGTGAGGACGGAATCACAACGGAGCTTCTAAAAGCTGGAGGAGCTCCAGCTGTAAGCCAGCTGCAACAGCTCTTCAATTCTGTTCTCTTCACTGGTAGAACTCCACAGGCATGGAACAGAAGCATGGTGGTTTAGTTTTTCAAAAAAGGAGATAAAACCCTATTGAAAAACTACCGCCCGATTTCGCTTCAGAGCCATGTCTACAAGCTGTTTTCAAGGGTCATCACGAACCGTCTTGCGCGAAGACTCGACGAGATTCAACCTCCGGAACAGGCCGGGTTTCGAAGCGGTTACGGCACCATAGACCACATCCACACGGTGCGGCAGATTGTACAGGAGACCGAAGAGTACAATCGGCCCCTGTGCTTAGCATTTGTGGACTATGAGAAGGCCTTCGACTCAATCGAAACCTGGTCGGTTTTTGAGTCCCTGCAGCGTTGCTAAGTCGACTGGCGATATATCGAAGTGATGAAATGTCTATATAATGCCGCAACGATGTCAGTACAAGTACAGAACCAGCGTACTAAACATATTCACCTGCGTCGAGGAGTGAGACAGGGGGACGTCATATCCCCGAAACTAATGCCTTAGAGGATATGTTTAAGACGCTGGACTGGAAAGATCGTGGAATCAACATTAACGGCAAGTACATCTCTCACTTACGATTCGCAGATGACATCGTTATTATGGCAGAGATGCTGCAGGACCTACAAAGGATGTTGAATGACCTAGCTGATTCTTCTCGTCGCATCGGTCTCCGGATGAATTTGGATAAAACCAAAGTCATGTACAACGAGCACGTTGTTCCGGAACCGATTGCCGTAGATGGAATCCCACTCGAAGTTGTCACGAAGTATGTTTACCTAGGGCAAACGCTCCAACTAGGCAAACACAACTTCGAGAAGGAAATCCAGAGAAGAATTCAGCTGGGCTGGGCAGCATTTGGGAATCTTCGTCGAGTCTTCTCGTCGCCTATATCACAGTGCCTAAAGACAAAAGTCTTTAATCAGTGCGTCCTACTTGTCATGACATACGGAGCCGAGACGTGGACACTCACGGTTCGACTAGTCCACCAGTTTAAAGTCGCTCAGCGAGTTATGGAGAGAGCTATGCTCAGTGTTTCTCTGCGGGATCGAATCCGGAACAAAGTAATTCGCCAGAGAACTAAAGTGATCGACATAGCTCAGCGGATTAGCAAACTGAAGTGGCAGTGGGCTGGTCATATCTGCCGTAGGACCGATAACCGTTGGGGCAGACTGGTTCTAGAGTGGAGATCGCAAATCGGCAAACGTAGAGTAGGACGCCCTGTGACTAGGTGGAGCGACGACATTCGCAAAGCGGTGGGCAGTGACTGGAAACAAAGAGCCGAAGACCGGGCTCAGTGGCGTGTCTTCGGGGAGGCCTACGTCCAGCAGTGGACTGATACCGGCTGATAATGATGATGATGATGATAATGAACTAAGGACCTCAGTAGTAGTAATTTTAACACTGCAGATTTCTTAGATTAACTTAATTTTTGTTGTTATTTCATACTGGGTAATGACTGTTATAGTTTATAGGATCAACAACGACTAGTTACCATAATACTCGCGAGTAGCTATGATACAATGTAATTAGGTAAACAATTATTTTTATTATAAGTAACAATTTTATTATTCTATGTAAACTTCTTATAGGAGCAAAGAAGAATATCTCCGCTGAAGTCTTGGCTCTGCACACACGGACAAACAAGTTTAAATAAATTTTTAGATATGAACAACGATTTTAAAAAACCTATGCTATTCACGGGAGAAACACCTCAAAGAAAATTTGTCGCATATATCGATCCAGAAAATAAGTTTTGTATAGAAGACAAACTCTCGCAGGTAACTACAATTTTGACACTAATTGCAAATAATATACTAGAAAGGAAGGTTCTCAGTTTTTGTTTGTTTTGTTTTCTAGGTAAATACTCTTCAACAGCTTCAGAATGTGGCATCATACGGAATGCTAAAAAAACGATTAGAAAAACACGACCTGCACATACATGCTTTGTGGTTTGATATTTATACTGGAGATATTTACTATTTTAGCAGGCGTGCAAAGCAGTTTGTCATTATTGACGAATCAACATATGAAGTAATATTAGCTGAAGTTCGTCGATTTTATTCTTAAGTTTTAACTTTTTATACAGTTCTGTTGCTAGTAAAAAATAAATAGGTACCTATTTTGCAAATCTCACACAGCAAGTAAAAGTCAAAGACATTAGTTATTATACATTTTGTTTTATGACCAACACTTAATTAAAACAAGTGTCATTGCTTATATTTATTTTGTCAATAATCTTAATGATTATAAGGTGGGACCAATTACAAATATAACTACCCAGTTACTTACCTACTTATAATTATTATAATTAGTTAATTACCTTGTGTACCCAAATTATAATGATTATATAAATTAACGTCTGTTGAAAAAAAAGAATTAAAATGTATAAAGGGTGTCTCAGTAAGAGTGCACTTTTTCATTTTAAAATAAAAACAAGTATTTTATGACAGAGTCGTGATATTTTTAATTGTATTGTAAAGAAGACATGTTCCGATTAAGTATGGAATAAAATATCCGGCAAATCCACGGCTCCGATGATAGGCCATTTTACTCTTTTCATGAAATTTTCCATGACTTTTGCCCAGAGATGTGGCTGTATTTCACCGATGACGCGTTGGATTTCCGATTTGAGCTCAGGAATTGTTTCGGGTTTAATCGCATAAACCCGAGATTTCACAAAACCCCAAAGAAAAAAATCGCACGGCGTTATATCGTCGCACGATCTTGGTAGCCAGTTGACATCAGAATTTCGTGAGATAATGTGTTCTAGAAATCGTTGCTGCAATAAGTTGAATAAGTCGATTGTTTCATGCGCGGTGTGGCAGGTTGCGCCGACCTGCTGAAACCACATGTTGTCCGGATTCATGCCGTCCAGTTGAGGCCACAAAGATTGTCCGTTATCATATTCCTGTAACGAATGCCATTCACAGTAACAGTTAACTTTCCCCATTTTGTAATGAGTTTTCACAATTATAACGCGTTTTTCTTTCGAAAAGCGCTCCATTTTTAATAATCGGAATAAACAGAGGTGACAGCTCTCAAATTACAGAGTTGTCAGTTGCATGAAAAAAAAATCTAATTTTAAAAAGTGCACTCTTATATACTGAGACACCCGATGATAATAAAACAATAAATAATAATAAAATATGTATCGGTATGGCAAACTCTATAATTTACATGTGGTCCAATCAAATCCAATTTCTTATCCAACTTAAATCCCTATTCAGTAGCTTTTTAACATAATTACAAAGGAAATGCTTAATACAATGTTCGCAATGTCTGAGAATGTTCGTACCTTTTCTCTGGACACACGATACATTACAATGTAGTTATTAATCAAACATGTACCAAAATTACACAAATAAAAAGTTGATAAATTTTTAATTGGTGACTAGTTAACTAGACGCGCCTTGAAAATATCCTATGTTCAATAGGTCTTAGGGTATTCTATCGTATCGTATAGCCTATCTTTGAGCAAAAGGTGAGCCAAATTTGTCCAGCCATTGACCGTGAAGAGGTAACAAAGAAACTATGAAATCATAAATGCGAAAGCTTGCAAAAATTACATAATATTGGTGTTAGTGTTACTAATTACACTGTTGTATTTTATGTTTTATTAAGTTTAACCAAATTTAAGCATCATTGTAATGGTAGTTCCCACAGAGTAATAGTTTCTGTAGATAGAGGCAACTTAAGTACCTAATTATTTAAAAATATGTTCTTAGGGTTCCGAACCCAAAGGGTACCAATATGTATTATTATGGCCACTAATAAAATAAACTGGCCAAGTGCGAGTCGGACTAGCACACGTAGGGTTTCGATTGACTAAAATTTGCAGGAAAAATAAGTTTTTTTGTTGTATGGGGAATCAAATGGGGTTGTAATAAACACTATGAGCAAATCTCAAGTCTCTGTCTATTACGGTTTGTAAGATCATGCATAAAAAGTCTGAGAAACACATTTTTTGTATGGGGACCAACCCCCTTCAGTATTTAATTTTATTTCTAGTATTTTTTGTTAAAGCCTCCATTGTAATTCATAAAGTGTATCTACCTATTACGGTTAAATAGAAACATCCCTGTGAATGACGGACGGACAGTGAAGTCTCAGTATAATATTGTACCCCTTGGGTACGGCACCCTAAACATTAAGTTTAAAATTTAAGGGGATCCCCATGTATAGGTAGGATACAATAACAATAAATTAAAGGGTACAAGACGTACGGGGGTACAAGAAACGTGTTTTTTAGTTTTTTTTTTTGCTTTTTGTTTTATATCATAATGTAAGAGAGTACGGAAATCTTTGTCTGCAAGCCCGACTCACTCTTGGCAGGTTTATTTAAGTTAATATGTATGTTTGTCCTTGGTATTTGATTGTTATTTTTTTTATTACAATATATATAGTTACAAATATATACAGTTCACTTATATTATAATTCTTTGTGTGTTAAAACCAGTAGCTACCTATTGTTAGTTAGGTAATAGGTTACCTTTTCTTCAGTCGCAGGAGACGGATCATCTTGATTAGTGCATCACTGAAACGGGGAGAGTGGGAGAGTAGTAGTGTTCTGTGAAACGAAACACTATTTATTTATTTATTTGGCTACCCAGTAATAGTTACATTATTACAATACTTAAATATACTTACACAATATATACTACTAAATGCACTATTTTTTAAATGAAGCACCGCATGCTTTTACAAAATACAAATTTTCTTATTTTTTTATTATTACAGTAATTATGCAGCATGTAACTCTAAATCTAATAAGTGTCTACTTAATATATATGTTAATATGCTGAAGGCTACATTGCTGATTACTTACGATGAAGAATGGTGTGTATAAGTAAACAAGACTATAAATTACTCTACAGTCAGGCCAATGCTTCAAATGGCCGGTTTCTGAGGTACATATATTGAGAGTTATTGTATCGTTATTACGTAAATAAACTCTCAATAAATGTACTCAGAAACCAGCCATTAAATATTTTTTTAAACTAAGAAGATTGTCACAAACAATTATCATTAGCTAAGAAACATTCTAGGTAGAAGGTAGGTACAGGAGAGTTAGCGCCTAATACTGTAAAGAGGTCCGAACATTCTACGTCGTTGTAAAAAGGCTTGTGAAAAATATTAGGTCTAGTTTCTATCTACGAATGGAGAGTGACGAAATATTGAAATAAGACAATTTAATCTAGTAGTATATGTACGTTACAATATTTTTATCTTTATTGATAGTAGTATACCCTTATCTGTGATTGATAGTGTGGTTGCTACATTAATTAATATGACATTGACAATAGCTATGACGTTATGACGTACCCTTCAAAATTTGCCATTTGAAAATTTGAGTTACCCTGAGTTCACGAAGTAGAAGAAATAAAAAAATCAAACTCGAAATAATAATAAATTCATTACCTGTCGAGTATCGCTTCTTATCTCTTCAAAGAGAATAAAAATAACGTAAGTTATCTCTTCCTATTGGCATTTGGCATTAAGTAAAAAGAAAAAAACAATGTCGTTTTCATAAAAGTGAGTAAAAAAGTGAGAATATGCTAGCACCGTAGCACGCAAAGCTAAACAATATCAAAAACCGTAGTAATTCCCTCCCTACCCTGTCTGTCTGTATAGCTGTCTGTCGTATGGTGCAAGTACGATATTTTGTGATGCAATATTTACAATAAAAATTATATAATTTTACGACAGGATTTACGAAAAAGGTAATTACTTCTAAATACATTTTTGAGGCCACATTATTTTTTATTGTATTTTAACTGTCCTTGTGTATTAGCCCTTTTAACGTAGCAGTAAATTTCCGCATTTTTCTTAGAATTTTGTTTATAGAAAAAAAAGTAAAAATGAAAAGTATCTACATACTTTTTACACTTTCTTTCTACAATGTTTAGATCTTTCATCTCTGTTTTATGAACATTCCGCGCTTGATCAGTTCACAAGTTCGTGGTCAAGGTTTCATAATCATTTTACTTGTTTTTCAGGAATTTTTCACAATGTCAAAGTCTCAGCAAGTAGTCGATTATAATGACGAATCTCAGGCGGAGAGGTTTGCCAGAAAGTCTAAGGATTCGCCTTTTATGATTATAGGTTAGTACAATTTCAAAGAAATAAGAATGGATAACTCTCCACTTCATCAATGTTCATTTGTTTATAAATCCATATTACTTACAAATTCTTCTGTGGTGATGTAGGCTCAGTTTTCACCTAATGTTACATGACCATGAACAGAACATGCTACTGTAATATAACTATTCAAGATATGAGTTTGGTGGAATGATGCCAAGCATGTGACTATTTACTTTTGAAATTATTCTTTTGGAATTTGGTACATAGTAGATGGTACATCTAAGTATACCTACCCTTTTGAAATATATTGTGTAGAAAGCAGTGAAGTGAAGAAACTCTGGCTTAGTTGGATCCAAGCATCATTAACCTTTAGTATGCCAAGTTTCCACACACAATAAAATATCTATGGCACAAAATACACAATGTTGAAAATTGTCTGAATGGCTTCGAGAAAAGGATGGTATTGCTGTATCTATTGTGTCTTGCGTGGTTCCACATTTCGGCTATTCCTCTTCACAATTCTTGTCTGGAAGAATTTTTGTGTCATATATACCTTTTGCATGCACAGCAATCCATCCATTGCTGTGCATTAGATTAATAATGTAACTAATATTATAAATTTGATGTTTGTAATGTGTGTATAAGTATTGTTATTGTTATCTAAAAGTTTTCAGAGATAGCCCGTATGGTGAAATAGGACTGTATATGATACTTCATTATTATTGTGAGCGCACCACCAGTATACACTGTAAAATGACTTATGTAAAAAAATTACTGTGTATAAAAGTTTCCACAAATATTCCATATTTCTTTCCAGGTTTACTTGGATTAGTAGGTGTTTGTGGCTTGGGAGTACACAACTTTAAGAACAGAGGAAAAATGAGCACCAGTGTGTACCTGATGCAGCTTCGAGTGGCAGCACAAGGTACCGTCATCTCAGCACTCACAATAGGTCTGGCATACTCACTCGTTAAAAACCATCTGCTGAAGGATAATAAGAAAGAATAATATAGCTTATTACTAGAGATCAGATATTGGATGCATATTTAACTAAAGTTAAGACATTGGCTATTATGGAAAGCACTCTATTATCGAAAAAATGACAGTTGTCATGTTACAATGTAATATGGATGATTTTCTCTACTTTAATTGACTAATTTTTGACGAATAAAAATATTCTAAGACCCTTCTTCTGTGTATACTACATGAGATGTAAGGAACCCATATGACACAAATAACAGTTGCCCTGATACAATGGTTATGGATATATGGATATGGTTGCTTTTTCCTACTTTTATTACCTGATTTTTGACAAAGTAAATATGTTACCTAAAAGTTAACTTAAGGTTAAAATGTATCAGATTATCAGATCTACATTACATAAAAAATATATCTGGGGAACGTTGGATAGTTAATAAAATTAAAGATCTGTATAATCTCATTTAAAAATTATACTCTAATGTAAAGAAGTGAATAAAATAGGTACTTACATGTAACTAGAATGTATTTATTTTCAGATCGATATTCATTAATAATAATCTCAAATTCATCTCAAAAATCTTAAGATATTTACACTTTCCTGAAGTACTTATGTTTCCCAGATTTTAGTTAATTTAGGAACTTGATGTTCTGTGATTTTAGCAGGTATTATTTATTATACTGTTTTATTTGACTTATGTTGTACATTGCATGTATAGTAATTAATTTGCTAAGTATTTATTATAGTTAGCTATTTAATTGGGTATGAAGTTATAGACTTTGTGATATTGTCATTTTACTGGCCCTCTTACTTGACAAAATAATCTCAAACAGTTATAAGCTTGTCGTTTTTTTAAGTATAAAGGTCATTGCCCACTTACATGACCCTGCTCCAAACTGCTCCCACACAACACCGCCTAAAACGGAGGTGACTACTAAATGTCCACGTGTGGACAGGTAGCAGGCCGTCAGCTGTTCACGCGCTTACAGCTGTCAGTCTACAAAAAGTAACATGCTTCAAGCAATAGAAGAGTAATAGTTGGCGGTAAGCCTGGCTACTGTGAGCAGTCTGCTAATTTGTGTTGTTGATTAGTCTGTCTACAGAGTATGTCCTAAGGCTTAAATTTTAATTAACATTATTTGCTGGGTGGGAGCAGGGTTGTATATGTGGGCGACGATCTTTAAAGTGTTATTTCGAAAAATATGTAATATTTTGTTTCTGGAGAAAAAAATCAATTTTTGCATGGCAAGTGGTCAGCCTGAATAGACTCTATATACATATTGAGCGCCTATGTACCTCGCAAATGAAACCCAAGAGAATATGATTATAGAATAGGTATGATGCACAGTCTTTCCTAAATCAAGTTTATAAAACACATAATTTTGTTATGAAGACGAAGAACTGTTGATTGAATAAAATTCAATTGAAAGCTTTATTTTGTCAATTTTATTTAATACCCAATGAGTTCCAGTCACACCTGTGACTCGCATAATACATAGTAGTTTATGAAACTGCCGCATAATGAACAGTATTAAAACACAAGTGTCTGTAGGCGAGGTTTTTATAAAATTGTTAAACACAATCCAAAATGTCATCGTACCGACGGGACTTAAACCCGCAACCTCCGGAATAACATGTTCCGATGCTTTGCCAATTAAGCCACGGTGCGAAGTATCGTTACGACGAAATTAAGCTTAATCGGCAAAGCACCGGAACATGTTATTCCGTTGCGGGTTCAAGTCCCGTCGGTACGATGAAATTTTGGATTGTGTTTAACAATTTACAAAAACATAAACGGCCTTACTAATAAAAAATTGCCTATACATCTGTTAAACGGTTGTGCAGTTGCACAAAGAATAAGCGCTAAACACGCGTCAATCCATTGTTTGACTAATAAACGTTGAATAGGCGGTGGGTATCTACATAGACGTTTAACACTTTTTTCTTTTTCATCTGGCAACTATTAGTCAATTCGTTTAGAAACTGTTTTCGTCTTAAATAGTTCCGTAAATTATTATTTCATAAAGTTTACTAATTATTAATATTAGTCATGAAATTTTGTTTTAGGAATGCAATATTAATCAAACTACGTTGTTTTTGGAACTTTTTATTGAAATTAGTTGACATACTAGAAAATGTTATTTTAGTAGGAGTGAAAGATTTTAGAACGAAACACTCAAATTGACTGTTGTCCTCTGTCTACGCTGTTGACATTGTAGCCATGGAGACTAGCGGTCTCCATGGCTACAATATAAACATGATTGTAGATCTTTGAATAAATTGTCAATTTCCAAAGAGAATGTAATCACTGCGTTTAGTTTCTTCCGCATAGCTTTTCGTAAACCTGTAATTTGTATTTAAAATGTAAAATCTGAATTGTTCAAAATAATGGATCTGCACGGACTTCATAATGTTTTCGATTTTTTTATTTGCCTCTTCTATCTCCCAATGGTCAAATATGTCGAAATAATTTATGTAATCCATTTCAATTAGAACAAATCTAACACATGCAAACGATCCTCAAATGACAGCATACTTTTTGAAGTTTGAAGAATCAAAACGTTTTTTTACAGAATACTAGACACAGATTCAATAAAAGTTACTATGTCCATATCAGCTGATAATAGAAAAATTCACCATTTTAATTCTTAACACACTCTCTAAACAAGGGTCCCAGGCTGTTTAAGAAATGGACAGCCTCCTTTGATAATGGCACATCTGTATACCAACTTTATCCTACGCTTACGTCAAAAATATTTTTATTGGTCAGCTTTTGTGGTATACAACGTGTGTACAGAGTGAAAAAAACTTTATTAGTAAGGCCGTAGGTGTGTAACACTTCAAAGAAACATAATATGAGGTTTTTAATAGTTTCACATGAGTGTTTCTATACCTAGTTATGTGCAGTTTCATACACTTATTTTATCTACACTCATGCAATACCAATTTAATAAACCAAAATGAGCAGAAAAGAAACAAACACAACAATGGCTCTTAGATCTTAATGAAATTTAACTAGGACATGCTTTATAGCATGAGGATGAACATCGGCTACTAAATTCTTTGTGTACGTGAACGAAGTTGCGGGTACCAGCTAGTACTATCTATCTATATACTATAATAAAACTGTAACTAAGTGAAAACTGTATTTTTGAATATTTTTTAAAATTTAAATTGGGGTAGCATTATGAACGCTATTGATGCCGAAATTATAATTTTTAAATTTTTTGTCTGTATGTGGGTAACTAGATTTACAACGAAAAAATTTCTTGGAACAAAGAAATTAAAAATTTGATGTATGTTTGTTTGAAAAATCATCACGCCGAAACTACTGGACGGATTTAAATGAAACTTAAACTGAGCATAGCTACTATGAAATAACTTTTAGAATATTGGCTATCCCGAAAAACAAAGGTTTGGGTGGGACACGGGAAAAAAGGATATTTTTATGTACATTTTATGCAATCTATTAGGTAAACACTTCTTAAATTATACTTTGGTCCAATGTATGTATAACTAAGTTTTCATGAAAAATTAAAAAAAAAAAACAGGATATGGGAATCGTTCCTGGTTCAGTAATTATACGTGCAGATTTACATTGTTATTCTTAAATTCGTCACACTGCATATGTAAATGATTGGATCAGGTGGAACAGAGCTTGCGTTAAGAAGCAACAAAGACTGCAGGTTCGTATCTCAACACATTAGAATCTTTGTCGAAAATGTAATGTTTTTTGGAGTTATTTAAAATAATAATATTCTACGCGATTTCTGGGCGCTGATTCTCCATCAATCGAAAAAATATTCGGATTCGGATGCTTCATTTTTAATTTTATTCTTTTTTTGATCCGTGAGCTGTTTTGTTGTGGAAACCTTTGCAATAAATCACAGATTTTTTCTAATTGTAATATCAAAAGTAACCGATCGGAGCATTGTGAATTGCAAAGATCGAAAGTCGAAGTAAAAGCAGTTTCCGAATTTGAATTTGCTTTCGAATGATTGAGAATAACCCTGCTGATAGGCTTAGCGTTTGACTACTATCTCGCCTGGTGCTAAGCGATGATGTCATCGAAGATAGTGAACTCGCTAGGCCTAAAATGATCCTGAATATACCAAGGGCTATATGTTGCCGGACACCGTAAGGATACGCCGGCAGATGTTCTCCTTGACGGTAGAAAGCTATTTTATGTCAGCAAGTCAGGCGGAACATCGATATAATGCTCCTACTACGTGTGGCAAAAGGTGGTTAGAGTTGTGACTCGCACGAACCCGCCATCAATCGAATAAAAGCATGTCGCTAATCGATTCGCTCTCAAGAAATAACGTTAATAAAGTAGTAAATCTTTGAGAAAGATATTCGGATGATGGTGGTCATGGTATTTTAAGTTTAAGGAGATCAGCTGAGTTCGGCAAACGACACTCGATCATACTTCTTCCGATGACGGATTAAACACAGGCCTCATTGGAATATAAGCGAAACGAAACTAGCGCCAACTATGTATGAGAGCTAAGCGAAGCTAAGTAAGATAACCTAAGTAGGTTTCCATTTGAATCATGAGCTGTAGTTGACGAATTGCTATGCCAGTCGATGTTTTACTTTACATTACACATATAACTACACATATTACAGGATTGGCGGGTTTCCCAGCTTCTGACTTCGTATTGCTGGCGTAGTTGTATTGGGTAGAAATGTGCAGTTTCGTACCATTTTTAGGGTTCCGTAGCCAAATGGCAAAAACGGAACCCTTTTTAATTCGTCATGTCTGTTTGTCTGGTTGTCCGTCCGTATGTCACAGCCATTTTATTCCAAAACTTTTAGTAGTTTTTGAGATATAGCACATTGTCCGAACCGCAAATATAAATTTGTTTTTCATAAAAACACTTATGTTACGGAACACTACAAGTCCGACTTGCACTTAGACAGTTTATTTAAGACTGCTAAGACTTTTCTATTGTTTAAGTTCACTCTCTTTAGATAAATACCGGAAAAACTTAAAACATGCTTTAGAACAAGTAATAAATTATGCTTAAAATTGATCTAAATACCACGTTTCAGATAACACCTGGAATGACCGACAGACAAACAAGAAAGTGACTTACTGTTTCGTGCAAAAAAAATTTCATAATAATAATTTACAAAAAAAGAGTGTATTAACTTTTATTACCTATGAAGATGGTCAAAAATGTATCTATGAGTACTCTCCGTTCTCTTATATAAATCGGTTACATTCAAATTAATTGAAAGTGTCATTTAAAATTATATATCAATTAAGAATCCCTGATTTTACGAATTGAAATGCAAGTATCTCCGTTCCGATAATTGTGAATTGCAAAGATCTAAGTCGAACGGGAGGATCTGTAGTTTCTGAATCCAAATTTGTTTTTGAATGATTGTGAATAGCCCGGCTGAAATTGAAAGGTGCCTTTTATTAAAGGTTATAATATGTAAACGTTGTTAATAAGCCTATCCCCGGTTGTCGAATTTATTGGAGTCCTCGTTGATGAGTTTTTCGATTGTGCTATCAATAGTTTTAAGAGTACTTAGCTGGATTTGTTTGTGCGGCTTGGTACCTACATTATAACGACGCTGTTTTCTACATACCAAAGTACAATATTTGCCAAATTTTCGTAAGACAATATATTTAATATTATATGCAATTAAAAATTGTTTAAGTATTCCATTTAAACTACATTTTCATTAAAATTGTAACCCTATCTACCAAACTGGGTAATGCAATAGTGCCCATATATTGATGGTTAGTGTCTTCCAGTGGATTATTTAGATTAAGAGATTCGGCACAATGAATTTTTACATCAAACAAAAATTAGAGCGTAGCAGATATCACTTCTTTTGGCCTAAGCATAATGTGAGGCATAGACTTGAACCTTAATGAGACGAATAAAAAAATAAGTGTAGCCACACTAACGGTACGGTTTTGTCAAGTTTTTGTAGGAATCGCGATTGAAGTCGTAATAATATAAGTCGTCAGGTCAGGTAATATAATTACTCTGTAACAGCTAGGGCGCATGCGCGGTGAAGTCCAGTTGGTCATGACCTCGGAACAATGACTAAAGCATGGAAGCCGGGCTAAAATAAAAATCGAGTAAGCTATATTTTATTCATTTATGTCAATTAGCATTACATAAGGTGTGAAAGAAACAAAACATGGCTGTTTGTTTTTATTAATTTTAAACATGTCACAAAGCTTAAATGGGAAATGTCAAATGGTCACCTTTGGTCATATTATAATGCTAAAAAATACAAAAGTTCTATCCAAGACGTCAAAATACTATATGTCAGCTATCAAGTCGCGGGTTTGACGAATTCACTGACTGACAAAAGCGATATAATTATTAATTTCTGTCTGAGAACGTGACCAGAAAGTAAAAGTATATACTTACGTGAGGTGTACAGTGCTTTGGACAAGATGGCTTGTGTTGTTGAAGGGTGTATTACGGATTTACGCACCATTATCATACTATTTCTACATTACGATGCAACGCTTTTTATAATTATACTGAGTGAAGAAGAGAAGATTTTAAAGGAAAATTTCATGAACTAAATTTTCGCTAAATAACTAGGTTTCTTATAATTTAAAAACCTAATCGAAACTAACTTTTTTCATTAAGATTGATTATTTGATATCATAGCCATTGTCTAATTTTTCGTGTGTTCCCAAAATCCTACTATTTTTTGCAAAAAACGTTTTATCAATAATACCTACGACATACACAACTCATATAATGAACAGTCTTGTATTTGGATTTTTTAATAAAATTAAATACATATTTGCTTTGATGACTGACATCGACACGATAATGTCGATGATAAGCCCAGCACTAGCCAAAATTTACTTAGTTTGTGACAACCTGCATGATAACGAAACAGAACGGCATTTTACGTCTCTTTCCTACGCACTATTAACATCGTAAGTAAAAAAAAGTAAACATACGTATTTCATTTCTTATTTTAGCCCGGCTTCCATGCTTTAGTCATTGTTCCGAGGTCATGACCTAGGATGATGGGAGTCCTATGTCATCACTGTCATGAGTCAGAACAAACTAGATTACACTGCGTATGCCTTGGAACTAATGCGTATGCGCTATAGTGCGGTCCCCCATAATGATATTAAAATCAAACTAAAAACTCCTTGCTCGATCCAATGTGTACGAATTAAAAAATATTAATTTTTTTTTAATATCTTATAGGCTAGTGTTTGACCACTATCTCACCTGTTGATTAGTGATGATGCGGTCGAAGATGGTAAGCTAGGCTGGGAACTGGCTCTCAAGGATAGCTGCCGGAACACATTAGATGTTTGGAGACAGATTTTCTTCGGGGTAACTTGAGGGTGGTAGCTGGCCAGGCGGACACTAGATAGTGTCCTTCCACCATGCGGGGATTGTTGGTTTCTTAACGATGTTTTTAGGGTTCCGTAGCCGAATGGCAAAAAACGGAACCCTTATAGATTCGTCAAGTCTGTCTGTCTGTCTGTCCGTCCGTATGTCACAGCCATTTTATTCCGAAACTGTTAGGACTACAGAATTAAAAGTTGGTAGGTAGATGTATTCTGTGAACCGCTTTCCGATTTTTATACAAAAGTAAAAAAAAATAAAGTTTAAGGGAGGGCATCCGATACATGGAACTGAAACAAAAAAAAAATTTCTTCAAACCTATACATGTGGGGTGTCTATAGATAGGTCTTCAAAAATGACATTGAGGTTCCTAAAATCATTTTTTCTCAAAGTCAATCATTTGAAAGATAGGCGCGTCTAAAGTGGTAAAATGTGTGTCCCCCCCCCCTCTAACTTTTAAAGTATGGGAGTAAAAAATCTAAAAAAAATATATGCTGTAGATCTAAATAAACAACCAACGAAAATTAGTTTGAACGAGATACAGCCAGCAGTTTTTGAGATATGGCGACTGCAAAGATAACTTTGTTTTTCATACAAACACTATGAAAAACAAAGTTAATTTTGTAGTTGCGAAAAATCATAGTTATGTAATACTTAACTGTGTTACGGAACCCTACGAGTGCGAGTCCGACTTGCACTTGGCCAGTTTATTTCCTTCACCGGAGGGCCACTGTGAAAAGCGCATATACATTTTTCAATGGAAAAATCCATGGTGCATCAATTGGTGCACGGCGGGGATTGACCTCGGTACCTCTGGCATCAAAGCCGTCCGTTCTCCCGATTACGCCACCGGGCCCTCATTTTGTTTGGGATAGGGTTATAATTTTTTTTCAGCTGCCGCTATAAACCTTACACCCTATTGCGCATGTCCTTATCTTTCGTCGTTTCAAACTGCTACTAGCCAGCTTGGGTATGTTTACCATCACTCAACACAGCCTAGAATGCATTCCACATTAAGTTTTAAGAGCTTAAGGTCTCCACTTTAAAGATGTTCGCTACATTATAGGATTTCAAATAAAATCATCTGAAGTAACATACATTTACGATTTATTAAAACATATAGGAACCAAAATATTAAACCATTACCATTTCATCTACCTAATTATTACAATAAATACCCCTGTTATAGACAACAAAATAAATCACAATAAAATATAATAATAATTTTAAGCTAGTCACTCTTGCTTCGATCGGAAGATCTCTTCATTCGTAAGCTCAAGTCGGGAATGATCAGGTCATCTTTGTCAGAAGTGGAATGCTTCATGGAATTGGACGTTACTTTTACAGAAGATAAATCGTCGGCGTTACTGAACAGGCCGTTGGATAAGTTCGAGCTGGAACTCGAGTTGTAAGTTGTAGATTTAAACAGGCGCACGGGAGTCGAGGTCCGTGCCCTGTTGTTAGCGCTCCGAGCGGTGGTGTCGATGGAATCCTCCTCTCGAATAATTCGAGAGGTGTGCTTCATCGCGTCGGGCATTTTCGTCTCGAACAACGAAACGAATTCTTCGGTTTCATTATTTGATTTATTATTAAAAGTGATCTTCTTAGCCAGCTCAGTGGTCAGAAACTCCTTTACGGTCATCGAATTGGACATCGCGGTCTGTTGTTCGGCATGCTTGGAGGACTCGCTTGCGTTTTTCTGCTGAAGATCCCTGGAATAATTCAGTACGGAGGACACGGCATCCGTGACGAGCGCTGGCGCGTCTTTGTTGAAACCTTTCACCTTGAACTGAGACAGACTGGAGCTCGACGTGTTGGAGGAAGAAGACAGCGCCAGCCGCTCCTTCGTCTTTTTCAAAGTAGAAGAAGCCCATCCCATGCCCAGTTTGTTAAATGCGTTTTCTAAATCTGGATTCGAAGATATACTCAAAGTGTCTGATGTTTCACCGAAATTATCCTTGTTTTGAAAGATCACACCGGGTCGCTTTTTGGCTTGTTTCGTTTTTGCCAGAGCGAGCATCGACAGTGTGGACTCCGACGAAACTGTGGTCGAGTTTAGGTTTGATCCGGTATCGAACTTGAACGGTTCTGCGATAATGTTTCTTTTTAGCAATTCGGATATGACATCTGGCAGGCTGGCTTCCGAATGCAAAGAACTCAATTCGTCGTTTAGTTGGTCGTCTTTCACGATATCATCCATATTAGAGCAGTCGTCGAAAACGCCGACGTTACACTGCTTAGCGTATTCTTGTATGCTGAAAAATGGTTTTAGCATTATTTCGTTGAATTGCTTCATGTCAATAATTTGAACTTTACCGTCTTGCGAAGACTCACTCAGAGATATTCTACGTGGTTCATGCGATTTATCGATATTACTGTCGGGCGTGGCGGACTTCTTGCTCGTATTCACTACGACCGGGGTGTTGGTATAAGTTTCGTTCCTCAATCCGTTTACATTACGATTTGAAGTTTCCGCATCTCTCGTATCGTTCCGGGAAGATTTCTGTTTCACACTCATAGGGGAATCCACTTCGACGACTGTCGAGAGTTCGTGGGGAATTATGAAGTCTCTACAGTTCTTCAAATGTATGCGAGAGAGTGCAGGCGGAGGTCTCGATCTTTGTTTGATAGTGGGATCGATATTATCGCACGGCGGAGGCGAAGGTGACTTTTTGGAAGAGCTCGAAGCGGAATCGATACTAAATTCCGGGTTCATATTAACGAAACTGACCGGCTTTGGAATATCACTTAGGAGCGGCACATACCCGGTTGAATCTATGGTCTCTGTAGTTTTCGTATTCATGAGTTTATTAAAGTTTAGATCGGAATTGACGGGTTCTCGAGGTTGTATCGGCACCGTATTCTTGTCAGATTTAGCATCGGAGTCCGACGTGGTATCCGACTGAGAGGACATCTGGCTGTATGCCAGCGTTTTATTTTTCCTCACTTCTTCGAGTACTTTGGCCAGATTGGAAAGACGTTGAGTACATTTTTCCGTTAGGTCGGCGATTTTCTCCATATTGTGTAGTTTATCTTCGGCTAGTTTCATGAAATGCTCTTCGGTGTCGACGTTGACGCTGGTTTGCGTGGACATGCTCATAGGAGAATCAGAGGTGGTCGTAGCTTGAGTTGATGTTTCACTGTTTCTCTTCCTTGCTTCATCCTGTCGACTGTGTCGCTTTGGATAACTGCTACATTCCTTATTGTTTTGTTGTTGAGATAATCCGGATTTTACTTCACTCTCCTCTTTCTCTGTGTTTTTGGAACTGTGTGAGAACCTAGGTGTTGGTGAACTTTTACTTCGACCTCTATTTTCGCGCACCTCTGTTTTATCGGCCGATACTCTGCCGATTACTACATCTTTTCTGGGCAAAACAGGATCTACCGGCTGCGACTGAGGCTGTTTCGACTGACTCGGTTTCTTAGCTCTCGAGATATTTCTCGATATATTTAACGATTTCACTTTATGAGCGGATTTCTTCTTGGGGAATTTCAGGATTTGAATTTTGTTGCAGGGTTCGTTGGACACCCCAAATTTCTGATCGAAGATTTTATTTCGGGATTTCTGCTCAGGAATTATGTCTTTCTCGATATCAGCGATAAGTTTTTGTTTGAGCTCACTCTGAATGTGTTGCAAGGACAGTTTGTTCTCCAAAGAAGTGCCGGGGCGTGCATTGTGAGCCACTTCCATGATCGAGCTACCCGGCGTGCTCACCGCACTACATTCTTGGTCCACCACTTGCACAGCTTTCAAACTCTCTTTATTCAACACGAGCAGTTGATCCACATATTTTTTAATCGTAGGCTTTAAATTGTTCTTACCTGCTTTCGATACCGGACCGCTTTCCTTTTTAGAAGACGTTGTGCTGGGAGTGATCCGCAAGGCAAAATGTTGCGAGAAATGTTTAACGGGTTCAGAATTTTGGCGTTTCGTTGGAGCCGATATATAGTGGTCTCGGTAGTCACATTCATCGCTTCTGTGGCTTTTACATTTAGGTTTTCTACAAGGAGGCTTCAAATCGCCGGACCGATCTGATCCAGCTGAGTACGGCGGCGTGGCTCCATGATGACTGACCTTCCTCCGACGTCTCGCTGCGCCTTCGGTATTTCTACACATCGAAAACGTACACGCACGTATGCATTTTCTGCACCTGCATGGAGCTTCATCGTATTTGTAGTCTTGGATGACCTCTCGTTCCTCTGTTCGCGTTCCTTCATAGTTGTTCGCATTGTTAATTTCGCTGTCAGTGAGAAAGTGATCGTTCCTCAAAAATTGCGGGAGGATCATGTCCGGGGGGCTCATGTAGGCTGTGGAGGTGGAGGAGCTCATGTGGAAGTACACGGGTCGTTGCACCGGGGAACACATCGACGTCTGCGTGTAGGTCGAGGTAGCCGGCCTCGAGGCGGGCTCCGACCGTGGAATACTAGCCGGAACAGATGCACTTTCGACCGAAACCTGAGCTTTTTCCTTATCGACCGGGGCTTCTTTCTTGTCTACATCTTTTGAAATATTACTCGATTCCCTATTAACAACATTCTCGGATAATCCCGGCGCATCGGTTTTGGACTTTGACTGTCCCAAATGTGAACCCATTTGAACTTTAGACACGTCGTATGTGCACGTGGCAGCTTCAGCTTTCTCATTTGTCGATTTTTCTCTGATGATGGCTATATCTTCTTCACTCGCTGCCATGACGGTTTGCGTGGACCTAGCTTCAGCTGGGGGAATTTGTGCTTTATCGGTTTCATCTTGAGGTTTGTTTTTGTCTTCGGTAGTGTTATCGTTGATTTCGGTTTCCTCGCCTTTCTTCCTGAGTTGGATGACGACCTCGTAAGCGTCCTTGAGGAAGCCGGAAGCGCCGATGAAAAACTTCCCGGCTTCGTGTCCGCTGCCATCGACTAGTTTGATGACGCCGCCTTGTCCGGGGCCGGGAGAGGTGCCACCCTTGTCTATCGCGGATTTAAAGGAAGTTGCGGAGGTCGCCGCTGAAGTTTGATGAACTGGTTCGTCTTTTGGAAGATTTTTAGACTCCGCAGAACAACTTTTTTGGGATCTGTAACCAACAGAATTACGTAATATCAAGCTAAAACAGTGTCATTTAAGGTAATTTTTGCATGTGTTTAGCATGTACCTATAAAATAAACATTATAAGATTTTTACCTGCTATGAGGGCTTGGAGGTTTTTCACATGTGACATGCATACAGGGGTATTCACCTGAAACAAAATATTAATTAGCGTTCAAACTATGAAACTAAGGGTCGGCTCACACCGCGACGCGATGCGGCGCGCACTTATTAAGATAGTGATACAAAAATAAACTGGCCAAGTGCAAGCCCGACTCGCACTCGTAGGGTTCCGAACCAAATTACAGTATTTTATAAGATCGAGCAAAAAATGCCATAATCATTTTTCGCCAGAAAAAAAAAAAATTAATAAACATTTTATTTCTTATAACGCCATCTATCGTCTAATATCTAAGTGAAAGTTAACACAAAGGTGTTAGGGATCGGCATTAAAATATAACGCCATCTATGGACGTTTACCTAAGTGATCATAGATTGCGTTATATTGAAATGCCGAAAAAACACGTTTACGTATTATAACGTAATATTTTAAACGTTATTGTGTTTTTAGTATTTGTTGTTATAGTGGCAACAGAAATACATCATTTGTGAAAATTTCAACTGTTTAACACTATCACGGTTCATGAGATACAGCCTGGTGACAGACGGACAGACAGACAGACAGACAGACGGACAGCGGAGTCTTAGTAATAGGGTCCCGTTTTACCCTTTGGGTACCTGAAAAAAGGACTCTATTTACTATATAAAATTATACACATTTCATTGGGTTAGTTCGGCGGCTTCAGGCTGCGCCGCGCTGCGCCGCGCGAAACCAAACGCATTGTCACGTCGCGTCTTGTTGCGGTGGGAACTGATCCTAAATTAAATCATAAAATGTCATATTTTATATGAACATTAGTTCCAAAACGAGAATCGTAGAACAGTAACTCTTTTTTTTAACTTTTTTATGGCTCCACACGATTTGTTTATTTAGCCAGTATCAAGTATTAAAATCATGTTTTTGAGAATTCAAGTCATAAATATGGGTCTAAGTCACATTTCAAGTCAAGTTGGGAAGTCAAAGTCTAGTCCAAGTCATACCCTCAGTAAAAATGTGGACTTTACTGAAGATTTTCAGTGGAATTTTGGTGAGAACGCAAATAGCATATTTTTCAACATTGTGCTGTTTCCCTACACTCGCACACATTCACCGGCACTTAATGGTTAATATTACACATTAACTCGCGGAAGAACACAAGTTTTAGGAAAAAAATACAATGAGAGCACACACACACACTTTTCCACGTTCCCGCCAAAACCCCAATTTATTAATTCCAGTAACTCTTTAAAGCAGTGTTTTTGTCTGTCAGAGGCACAGAATAAATAATAGTACAAGTATCAGAGGTGTTGTCGTTATTTTTGTAAGTGTGTAGTCCATAGCCGTAGCCAGGTTTTAGTTTTAGTTACACAAAATATGAATGTAGGTACCTAAAAATTTCGGATAGGGGAGTTGGACTCTCAAACCAAAGCCCGCCCCCTCCTTCCCCCTGGCTACGCTTGTGGTGTAGTCGTAATATTTACCGTTATGATGCTGATGTCCACTGGACTTTTTACAGCAGTGACCGCGACGATGTTTTCGCCCGTTATTTTCCACCGTCGCGGTTTTCCTTTCCATATCGCTGTCAGGAAAGTACATCGTAGCTATGTTGTCCCTAAAGAAATAACAACCATATACTTATGGCCACAAATGCATAATAGGGATGTTGCCTATGTCGAAAATTCTAATTAGTCCGTCAGTTAGATTATAATAAAATATTGGACACGTATTTTTTTATTTTACAATTCAATCATCATCATCATTAACAGCCAGTATTCGTCCACTGCTGGACATAGGCCTCTCCTATGGCACGCCACTAAGCTCGATCTTCGGCTCCTTGTTTCCAACCGCTGCAAGCTAGCTTGCGTATATCATCGCTAGCTGGCTGGCAGCGGTTGAAACAAGGAGCAACAATCAAATTGACAAAGATAAAGAGCGTCAAAGTTCGGGAGTGGGGGCTCGTGACGTCATTAACCGCTAGTAAGTAGTACGGTTTGTGACGTAACGCGGAATTTCAACGCTCTATATCTATACTTCGTAATCTTTTGTTTAATTGAAAAAATAAAAAAATCGTATCCAATTTTTTGTGATAATGTGTAAATGACGTACTAAACAATTTTTTTAGTAAACTAGCCTATTGGTTCAAATGCAATCCATTAGTTTCTTCGTATCTGAGTAGTAGCTGAGATGATAAGGCGCCGGGCATGTTCCCAGGAGGCCCGGGTTAAAGACCCATCGGTTAGGTTAAACATTTTGATGGTATATTACAATGTACAAATAATTGTTGTAATAGCGAAATTATATCTCGCTTAATACAATAATGTCGTTTACTTAGATGCTGTTTTTATAGGCTAGCGTTTGACCACTAATCTCAATTCTTGATATATGGAGATGTGGTAGTACCCAAGGCCTAGAATTAGGAAATTTTAGGTAAACCTATAATCTACAAAAATTACTTAATGAAGTTATAATTATTGAAGATCGTTTTCCACAATTGACAGAGGAATTGGTGAACCTACATAAAAAAAAAACATGCATAAGTCCTTTTTGAATTCAGTCTATTACAGTTACAGTTCTACATAAATGGATACAGTTAATTTACCACCATGGTTTTCTTGCAGTAGTGCTTTGCCACATTTCTATGTTAGTTTTGTAACAACTCATTACATTATATGATGGCCTGAGGGTAGGAAAAAAAAGGATTAAAGAGGAAGGTAAAGGGTAGGAAAAAAGGAAATGCAAGGAAATAAAACGCTAATTTTCTTAGACTTACCCTCCTTCTTTGACAGTTTTGTAGATGCCTAGAAAAAAGAGATACAGTTTAATTAATTTACTAGAGATAGGATATTTACTTGAATAAAGCTTATGTCATTTTTTTAAATTTTTTCTCATGTCATTTATTTTTAAATTTTTCTTTATTGCATTTAGGCAAGCATTTGACCACTATCTCACTTGATGGAAAGTGTCGATGTGATCGAGGGTGTAGCATGCTTGCCTAGAAGATACCTATTCACTTTTGACTTGGAGAGACCAAAGTTATACCTATTTGGAAATATATACATGGAAATATATATTACACTATAGTATAGTGCTATACTATATATAGTGACTATACAATGTGTGCGGTAGAACAAAGGACGTTGAAAATTACAGATAGGTGGTAATACCATCTGCTTGGTCTGCTACTTACACCGCTCAAAAGATTATACCGAGGCCCCATGGTTAGTTTAATGTTTTATTCACGAGTTTTTATTAATTCGTTTCTTTAAAACTTTAAACTGCTGTAACTGTATATGAAATGCATAAAACTGACAACATTTTTTTTCGTTTGTCTCAAATGTTGGTAGAGAAGTTGATATTTGATGCAGATAGCTACTATAAAAAAAGTTCTCGAGCTGTCAAACATACAATAAAATGGCTGTGACATACGGACGGACAGACAGACATGATGAATCTATAAGGGATCCATTTTTTGCCATTCGGATACGGAACCCTAAAAACAGGTAAAAAAATAACTAAAACACAACGTCAAGGGCAGTGTGTTGAATTCTAAATTCATTGCTAAATTCTGGCAATTCAGAGTTTAGCTTGCCATAGTATCTGTTATATACGTCATGGCTTACCTTTAAGCGAACATTTGCTTGTCTTGTTACCATCTAATGAGGAGATTGAATATTTAAAAAGGCTATAAATGGCAATAAGGGCTGAGATAACTTACCCTCTTCAAGCTGTTCAAAAGAAATTCTATTGTCAGTGTGGCTGTTTGTTTTACCACAATTTTGTTGTTGGTTGTTGCCATCAACCCGAGATCCCTTTTGTTTGTCAATCAAAGTAAGCGATTTAGCTATATCTTTCACCAGTTTCGATTTCTTCTTGCCCGAGTCAATTTTGGAGTCCAGGATCTTGTAAATTATAATCCTCTCTGGATCTGTATG
Source organism: Cabera pusaria (assembly GCA_954871355.1). Lineage (NCBI taxonomy): Eukaryota > Metazoa > Arthropoda > Insecta > Lepidoptera > Geometridae > Cabera > Cabera pusaria. The sequence continues at coordinate 21,156,553 of OX940889.1, read as the reverse complement.
TTTATCTGTAGATTCGCCAGTTTTGTTTTGAAGTCTTATATTTTCTGTAGAACTGTCTGAAGAGACAGAGTCAGAATCATCACTTAAATTTTGAAGGTGGGTAGTTTCGACATTTCTTATAGGTTTATCTTGAACCGTGTCCTTCGTAGGAGGTGTGTGTTTATGTTGCGATCTGTACTCATGATAGCTGTCTACTTTGCTGAACTTCACAGTGTTGCCAGATTTGTCAGGCTTTAGTGAAGTAGGTATGGTGTGAATGGCGAGGTTACCATCACTCTCCGGAACTGGCATCCAAGAATACTGAAAGTCATCACTCTCATATTCGTCACCATTCCCGATTGGAGATCTAGATTTTCGCGGCTTGCTCTATAAAAAATAAAACTGTTTTAACATACAATTAGCCACAGTCATAGTTGTTTGTTTACAAAGAAAATTCTTCAACAATTACTTACTCTATTGATGTGTCTCCTGCACTCCTTCTCTATTTTTCTGTACTCTTGCTGCAACTTATGCTGTCGACTTTCTTTTTGCATTTGCTGTCGCTGCTCATCCATATATGCGGTTCTCTGAAAATTATAAATCAATAATTAAATTATGATATCGAAATCACGTTTCGACTATTTATGTATGTCGGAGCATATCTGAAAAATGAACGCAAGTTACCACCGCTGCGCCGGCGGTGTAATGTAATATTAAAGTTCAATTCACACCTATGTAAAGTCTCAAAATATAATACTTACATTAGGTCGGCCTTCTCTATTGTCTTTAGGCATTGCATTTAAAAACGATATTGTTTCCCTGTATTCCTTTTCTACATTCTGTTTCGTCATGGCGATTTTGCTTCTATTGTCTTGTAGTTTCTTGTCTATTTCAGCGTTCTGTGTGGTAGAGCTTTCCTTCATAGCTAGCGAGTAGGCATCTTCATTAGGCTGCGTGTCTCTGACAACTAGCCTTTCATCGTCGTATGGAATGTTTCTAGCGTTTCTAGTGGAATGGTTGTACATAGTCACTGAGCTTCTATTAGGTACTGCACTGTTTGGACGGCTTGTCTTTACAGTCTTGTCAACTTGTGGGTTTACTTTGCCTGAAATAAGTTTAGTAATCAATTTGATGCATTTTTAAAATTGATGTGAATGCTAAATATTAGCCATATTTTAATGACCTTTTGATGGAAATTTCTTAGGATGGATTAAATGACAAATAAATAAATGATTCCAATACACTAAAGGTAATTGTGACTACACCTAAGATGAAGTAAATCCTTAGTGTTTATTCTATTAAATGTGCAGTTTGTTCAAAGTATTAAAACAGTGTAAACCAGTTTATTGTAAATCTTTAATCTATTTATCTTCAAAAATACTCTCTTAACGATTTATATCATTGGTTTTTGTCATAATTAAATTATGTAATTGAAAAGGTACTCAAGATGGAATAATAGTCACAAAAAAAGATGTTATTGTACATTAATGCTATTGTGGTATTAATACTGAATATCTGATGCAAATGCAATATCTGAAGCATGAAAAAATAGCAACTCAGGTAATATTAGTGATAGTGAGAAGCTACAAGCAAACACGATGCATATTATGGCTTACAAATCCTTGGATAATCATTATCTCTTCTACAAGAACTTTCATCCCTGAAAATTTGGCTGGCAAGTAAATCTGGGTGTGGAGGTCTTATAGCATTAAAATGTTTACTAGGTGAATTACGGTGTGCAGATTTTAAGCTGCTTTTTTTGTTTAACTGCACTGGAGTTGATTGTAAGCATGTGTTATAGTTTTTTCGTAGTACGGTATTGCAGCTACAGCTGCGATCATGCTCAGCCTGCCAAGTTGGAACGGGCACCAGCTCCTCATCTAGAACTTGACAAACACATGTAATACCTTCTTTAGAAGCTCGTGTTCGGAGTATGGTCTGCTTCAAACTCTGCAAGTCATCTGTCTTTTTACTAGACTGTGCCGTATTAGGCTCACGTAATCGCATTCCTCTGTTTTGTAAATACTCTGACACTAACGTCAATGAGGACTTAATTGGCATTCTTTCTTCTTGTTGTGTGAGCCCGCCGCGTAAACTTGAAGGCATCTCAGCACTAAGTGCAAACAAATCCAGCCTTTTCTCTGATTTGCTATCAATAACATTATTGTTAGTTTCTTTAACACTATTGTCATCATTAGGCAAGGCAAGAGTTGGAATATCTGGTTCCCATTCACTGGGAGCCTCCTCAAGGTCCCATTGAGTTGCCATGTCATTTCTAGCTATATTACTATCCTTGTCTGTGCCTTGCTTTGTTTTGTCATTATCACATTCTGTGTTGGTCTTGCTTTGAGTATCTTCTTGACTTTTGATAGGTTTCAAATTAAGTTTGTTAGAAACTGTAGCAGACTTTTCTCTACTTATTTCGTTGGCTGCTACCCTGTAATGGATAAAAGCCTGCATTAAAACCTGTTTTAAAGCTCAGAGTAAGAATTACTAAAGTATAGAGCGCGCCTATCAGCCTGCCACCTTGCTGTGAGTTGTAAGCAGATGTGCTATAGCTACATACATTGATTGATGTATAGGTCTTGCGTAGGGATGCCTGCAAACGCCCGTGCGCTTATCGATGAAGAGGGTGACACGTGACGACGAAAAATTAATATGTTGTACTATAGATACATTGAGAGGAATGTGATACATGGGGCACACTAAAAGTTTTGCACTTCTAGCTAATCGGAACTATTTGAATTTGAAATGTTATATTTTTTTAAACGTTGCTACCTTCTTAGTAATTAAAAAAAATATTTGGCGGGAAATCATTTGTCAATTGTTTTTTATCACACATCAAAATTCTACATAGGCAACGAAAATTGAATTAAGTGGAAAAGATTTTAGAGCGATGATTTTTTTATGATTTATAAGTTCTCTCTCTCCGCAAGACTGTGCCGCTCGTCTTCAAAATGTTTCTGGGAGAGAAGCACCTTGTTTGAGCACCGTGAGGCAATGGTTTGCTGAATTTGAGAGAGGTCGAGTTTCTTTACATGACGAATTTCGTGAAGGGCGGCCTTCAACTGCCGTCAACGAAAATAATGTGGCTACTGTTAAGCGGCTAATTGAAGAAAACCCGCGGATTACCTATGAGACAATTCGAGGACTATTGGGGATTGGTATGAGCTAAATTCAGAAAATTTTACTCGTAGAATTGAAAGTTCGGAAACTATCTTGTCGGATCCCTCATGAACTGACAGCGGAGCAGAAGCGGGCTCGCGTGGATTGGTGCTCACAGATGCTTCTTAAGTACGACCACGGAAATTCTAATGCTGTTTATGACATTGTCACCGGAGACGAAACGTGGATTTATTGTTTTGAACCCGATAAAAACAGCAATCTTGTGAATGGAATGGGTGTTTGAAAATGATAACAGGCCAACAAAAGTGAGGCAGGCGAGAAACGTTGGTAAAAAAATGATCGCGTTTTTTTTTCTCAGCTACGGGTCCCATTTGCACTTGAAGATCAAAAGAGTGTCAATGTCGAGTGGTATTCTACCATTTCTTTACCCAGGGTGTTAGCAAAAGTTCGCGAAAGACATATCCTACATCATGACAACGCTTCTTCACACACGGCCAACAAAACAAAGTCATTTTTAGCTTCCGAAAAAGTACAACTCGTTACCAGTCCTGCGCATAGCCCCGACCTAGCACCCTGTGATTTCTGTATTTTCCCCAAAATCAAAGATTTGATAATTAAATCGGAAACGGGTAAAAGTAAGCAATCTGACCATACAGGCTCTAAATCACTGTGTCCTAACGATTTTAACCTGTTCTTTAACTCAATAGCAGAAAAATTCACAAATGGCCTTGGATGCTTTCAGACTTCCAAAAACTACCTTAACCTGCACTGTAAAAAAATAGATAATAGTTTCACTTTTAGTCACATTTCACATTGGGACATTATTAAGACGTTTAAAAAACTTAAAATTAAAACCTCTTTAGACATGTCAGGGCTATCTACAAAATTTATTGGATCGCTTATAAATACTATAGCACCATATCTTGCTTTAGCTTTCAATTACTGCATGGACAAGGGTGTCTTCCCAGACCTTATGAAAGTAAGTAAAATTGTTCCACTGTTTAAAGGATGTGCAAAAGAGGAGCTTAATAACTTTAGACCAATATCAATCTTGCCGGTAATTAGCAAAATCTTTGAAAAACTTCTATTAAATCAATTGGTTACTCATTTTGAGAAGATACATTTATTGAATAATAGTCAGTTTGGATTTAGGCAAAACAGAAATACAATCGATGCTGTTAGTAGCTCAGTAGTAATTCAAAATATACTAGAATCACTGGATAAGTCGCAGAAAACCCTTGGACTTTTCTGCGATTTATCTAAAGCATTTGATTGTGTTGATCACGAAATTTTATGCCACAAACTCCAACATTATGGAGTGACCGGCAGTGCCCTCAGGTTGATGAGCTCCTACCTTTCTGGCAAATATCACACAACGTTAGTTGATGCCCAATATTCGGATAGGCTTTATCTTAAATGCGGTGTTCCACAGGGTTCCATTTTGGGACCATTCCTGTTTAACATCTATGTGAACGATATGCCTTCTTGCTTGAAAGATAAAGGGACTATTATCATGTATGCAGATGACACGTCAGTTGTCTTCTCACATAAAAACATTAACCAGCTTGGTATTTTGGCCTACGAATACGTATAAATACTTAGCAACTGGTTCAACGCCAATAAGCTTTTGTTCAATGTGGAGAAGACAAAAGCTATGTTATTCTCTTTGAGCACACAGAAGCTTAATGAAGAAGATCTTATGTGTATAAAGTATAATAATAAGAACGTTGACATAGTGAGAAATATAAAATTCCTTGGAATTCAGTTGGATAGCAAACTAAAATGGGACATACATATTAAAACATTGGCATCTAAGCTTTCCTCTGCGGTTTATGCCATCTCTAAGATCCGTTAATATTGTGGTTTCTTAGCGGCAAAACAAGTTTATTTTGCTTACTTCCATAGCCTGATGAACTATGGAATAAAAATCTGGGGATCAGCAGCAACAGCAGACAAGATTTTTATTTTACAAAAAAGAGCTGTTCGAGCAATTCTTGGAATACCTGCTCTTGCTTCTTGTAGAGGAAATTTTAAAAATTGTCGTATTATGACTTTTCACTCCGAATATGTATACCAAAACATCCTACATGCCATCAATAATATAAATAACACACCAATGCTAGGTAGAACCACAGTTACTCCACAAGAAACAAGGACCGAATCGCTCATCCTAAATGTAGACTTGCCAAGAAATCAAAAAGTTTCATATGTAATAGCATACGATATTACAACTCATTTAGGAAGAGTATCTGTAAGATTAACAACAATGACAATATCTAACTATCTTTTAAATTGCAATTGAAAAAAAAAATTGATTTGGAATTGTATTCATTGAAGGACATCTGATTACGAATTTAATAATAATGTACTAGATAAGACTAATTGTAATTTTTATTCTTTTATTTATGTTATTTTGTGATTAAGTATGTCACTTTGACAACATATATTTATTATTTTAATTATTTTAAGCATTGAAATTTATAACAATACTTTGTATCATATTTTATTTTATACTATAAAATCTATTAAGATTGTTTATAGACATAGCGACATAATGTTTGACGTATCTGAGTGTGTGTAAAACGCCTATAGACAAATAAATACAATACAATACAATACGATGAGGTAAACTCATATGTCAATTCATTCATATATCAAACACTAGAAGTGCCCCGCGGCTTCGCCCGCGTTAAAAACTTCTTTTATTTACTTAAAACTTTTCTTTTCAAAAAACGATTCTATCATTAAAGAGATCAAATAATAATTAGCGAAATCGGTTTACCCGTTTTCATGTTATCCCGTGACTAATGCAATTTAGGATTCATATTATAAAACCCGAAAAACCCAAATTTTCAGACTTTGTTGCCTATCCCATTTCGAAAAATCCTACTGTTGTAGGATTTTTCGAAATGACAAAATCCTACAACATACAGTACTTTATGTCATCTTGTTTCGCCATACAAACTTTGAATCCCCGTTCCGTGTGCGGGAGGAATTTTTAGAAAATCCTTTCTGAGGGGATACCTAAGTCATAATAACTATCTGCATTCTAAATTTCAGCGCCATCCGAAACAATATTGATTTTTAGACTTTGTTACCCCAGTTTATCCTCTTAGGGTGGCATTTTGAAAAAGTCTGAAACTCGTATTTACTTATTTATTTACAGAAGTACTTGTGTGAAATGTCGAATAAAATGTCTATCCAAACTTCGAACCCCCGCTTCATCCCCTTGAAGAGTGAATTTCGAAAAATTCTTTCTTAGCGGAAACCTAAGTCAAAATAACTTGCATGCCAAATTTCAGCGCAATCCGAAACAATATTTATTTCAGACTTTGGGACCCCACTTCACCCTTTAAGGGGTGGAATTTCGAAAAAGCCTGAAACACGTGTTTACTTACTTAAGTACTTGTGTTAAGTTTCGAACATAAAAGACTATCTAATCTTGTTTCTCCATACAAACTTTGAACCCCCGTTTCATCCCCTTCAGGGGTGAATTTTGAAAAATACTTTCTCATAGGTAACTAACGTCGTAATAACTATCTACATGCTAAATTTCAGCGCAATCCGAAACAATATTGATTTTCACACTTTGTTACCCCATTTCACCATCTTAAGGCTATATTTCACCGGGACACCATGGCGACACAACCAGTTGCGCCACCGTGGTGTCCGTAAGCTACCAAACTAGACACCATACAGACACCAGAGTCGCCACACCACACTGAGAGTATCAAAATGGACCAATGAGGTGGGGGCGTCACTGGCGCCTGGCGGCCGGACTGGCGGCCGAGTGAGTGAGACACGATACAGCGCTATAGTAGTAAGTGGTGGCGCGACGAGCATGGCGGCGCAACCCGTAACATTCTGTGCACGCGTCCGAGTTGGTAGCGCCGCCAAATTGGTTGCGCAACCAAATGGACACCAGGTGAGTAACTCTCTATAGAGCTGTATACATTTTGTTGCTAGTGGCAACTGGTTGCGCCGCCATGGTGTCCCGGTGAAATATAAATAGCCCTTAGGGGTGGAATTTCAATAAAACCTGAAACACGTATTTACTTATTTATTTTTTGGAGCACTTGTATGAAGTTTCGGATAGAAAAGACTATCTAATCTTGTTTCTCCATACAAACTTTGAACCCCCATGTCATCCCCTTAAGGGGTGAATTTTGGAAAATCCTTTCTTAGTACACCCCTACGTAGTAAGACTAATATACCCTCCAAATTTCAAGTCTCTACGACCAGCGGTTTAGGCTGTGCGTTGTCTGTCAGTATGTCAGGAAAAAGATTCTATAGTATTAGATATATGTTTAATTGAATTTTGTTTATGAATTTCAGTAAAAAAATATATTTAATTTTGGAGCTATTTTAATTTTCTGCTATATAAGCCTTAGCCTAACGTAAAAACTAAATCCTGTAGTAAGCTAGCAACTAAAATTGAACTACACGCTTAAAATAAAAATGATAAAACCAAAACCGGAAAAATAGTTTTTCAAATTTTTGTTTATATTCGTTTTACTTGAGTTTATACTGGTTTTTCCATACCATCTGTCACAGCGAGGAGCAATCACAACAACTTTAAAAAAAATTAAGTATCTGAGGATGGAGATATTTACAGGTCACTGTATAGGTCCAGGTCAACTAACATCACATTTATGGGCGTGCATTTATATAGGACTTATTATCTCTATGTCTATATCTTGCAGCGTCAAAAAGTTAAAAGTAATACACTCGGAACAATGACTAAAGCATGGAAGCCGGGCTAAAATAAGAAATGAAATACGTATGTTTACTTTTTTTTACTTACGATGTTAATAGTGCGTAGGAAAGAGACGTATAATGCCGTTCTGTTTCGTTATCATGCAGGTTGTCACAAGTTAATTTTTGGCTAGTGATGGGCTGGGCTTATCATCGACATTATCGTGTCGATGTCAGTCATCAAAGCAAATATGTATTTAATTTTATTAAAAAATCCAAATACAAGACTGTTCATTATATGAGTTGTGTATGTCGTAGGTATTATTGATAAAACGTTTTTTGCAAAAAATAGTAGGATTTTGGGAACATACGAAAAATTAGACAATGGCTATGATATCAATTAATCAATCTTAATGAAAAAAGTTAGTTCCGATTAGGTTTTTAAATTATAAAAAACCTAGTTATTTAGCGAAAATTTAGTTCATGAAATTTTCCTTTAAAATCTTCTCGTCTTCACTCAGTATAATTATAAAAAAGCGTTGCATCGTAATGTAGAAATAGTATGATGATGGTGCGTAAATCCGTAATACACCCTTCAACAACACAAGCCATCTTGTCCAAAGCACTGTACACCTCACGTAAGTATATACTTTTACTTTCTAGTCACGTTCTCAGACAGAAATTAATAATTATATCGCTTTTTTCACTCAGTGAATTCGTCAAACCCGCGACACGTATCGACAAAATATAAAACTGCAAAACTAAGTTGATAGCTGACATATAGTATTTTGACTTCTTGGATAGAACTTTTGTATTTGTTAGCATTATAAGATGACCAAAGGTGACCATTTGACATTTCCCATTTAAGCTTTGTGACATGTTTAAAAATAATAAAAACAAACAGCCATGTTTTGTTTCTTTCACACCTTATGACATGCTAATTGACATAAATGAATAAAATATAGCTTACTCGATTTTTATTTTAGCCCGGCTTCCATGCCATTGTTCCGAGGTAATACAAAGGCTCAAAGTGACTTATAGGTCTTACGTAGATAAGTATGTAGCAAAACCTGCTTTATGTTACTATGAAAGTGTCTAATCGAAGCAGAAATGTTTACCTAGCTTGAAGTTTCCTATCCAACAACTTTTTTTGTTGGTCCAGTATCTGCTGCCTCTTTTTTCTTAGTTCAGATGCCGCCTCTCTGCCTCTTTGCTGGGATACATCTACCTTGTCAGTTTGGTCACCTGAAATTTACAATATTTTGAGTTTCAGAGTCAAGCTGAACCGTTATGTAAGAGAGAAATTATTTATTTACTTCTGCTGCAATTACTAATGTTACTACAAATTGAATATTTATGAAGTAGTGTGTAGTGGTTTGTTATGCTCATCAAAACCTTTGTCGATTATTACACGGCGTGTAATATAATGTACGATACTCGTGACTTAAGTCGTCTATTATTGCACGGCTAACTGCACGCCGTGCAATAATAGACTACTTAAGTCACACGTATCGTAATATACTAATAATAGACAACTTAAGTCACCAGTATCTTATATTAATTTATAGATAGCTAGCAGTGTGACATAAACCCGCTCTTTACGCTTAGGGTCAGTTCACACCGCGACGAGACGCGACGTGACGATGCATTTGGATGCAAAACGCGCGACGCCACCAAATTATCTCAATGCAATTTGTATCTTATTGTGTAGTTAATAAAGTTCAATTGTTTATCACGCGGTTCAATTGTTTCTTCCAGCTGCAACGCGCGGTGCAGCGCGACGCCGCGCGGCGCAGCCAGAAGCCGCGCGGTGCAGCGCGGCGCGGCCAGAAGCCGCAGAACAACTCAATGAAATATTTTTGTATAGTAACTAAAGTTATTTTTTGTAATACTCTCTTAATAAGTGCGCGCCGCGTCGCATCGCGTCGCGGTGTAAGCCGACCTTTACGCTACGCTTTTCCGTCATATAGTCGATTATTGCACGGCGTAAAGTTAGCACCCGAGCGCAGTCACGGAAAAGCGTGCGTAAAGTGCGGGTTTAGGTCACCACTATGCTAGAAAAAAATCAAAATATATGTTTTATTATGTCATAGGAATTGATTACTTGAAATGCATTTATAAACAATTTAGGATATATAACATCTCCTTGTCTCTATGTGTATATGGGGAAAGTTCAGACTGCCGGTGTTGGACTTGCACAGTCATAGTAGAAAAGACACTTGGTCTATTCATTATTCTGTTACTTGGTTGAGAACACATTGTAAAGAGACTCAGCACTTGGATATATTGCCAATCGACTTGGGATTGCTATTAAGATTTCAGAACTGGTCTCGATGGAGACAAAGGCCGTCTCATAGTTAGTCCACAAACACTAAGTACTGGGGCCGATTATACTTTATAATCTATTGAACAATTTCAGTATATGGAATTTGTCTAGTCTTTGCATAAGTTGGTTGATGATGACTCTTAAAAACAGCATATAGGCGTGACTCAGGAGTGAAATAGGACAGTAGTTCTACAGAAGAGTTTTGTCACCTTTTTTGAACAACATGACAACACTCATAGTGTTGAACTCCAGAGTAATATTAAAGATATGCTGGACAGGTCTGTAGCTAGAATGAAGAAGCTGAATTTTAGGTAAGGCATGTGATGGCGCTTCAAATGCCATCTATACACAGAACAAAGAATTATTATAATATGAAATGAATGTCTCAATTTCATTTCAAAGTTCAAAGTTCGGAAAAGGTTAGATACCTATCGCTACAATTTTTTTTATCTCAAACTATGAACAAACAATTTAATTACAATTATTTTCCTTAGATTTTGGTCTTTTTAAGGTAGGGCATTGTGATTTCAAGGTACGACATTACCCCACAATGCCTCTCCCTAGCTACGGCGGTGATGCTGTCATCATTACATGTTTTCAAGCTGCTCTCAGGAGTTATGTAGTAATAGGGATAATTTTAGAAAAACTGTGATACACGTGTCTCATAATTTTAATTAAATAGTATGTGTACCAATTTTCAAGTTGATCGAATTCCCCAGAGACTAAGTTTCATAAAATTCAACCCTCCATATCACCCTTATTGGGGCGTAATTTCGAAAAACTCTTTCTTAGTGGATACCTTCACAAATAACACACCCCCCAAATATCATATCTCTAAGACCTGCGGATTAGGCAACTGTTTTTGAGGGCCCGTTAGCATAATCGGGAGAACGGTCGGCTTTGATGCCATGGTACCGAGTTCAAACCGCCGTGCACCAATGGATTTTTCTATCGAAAAATGTATGTGCGCTTCTCATAGTGGCCCTCCGGTGAAGGAAAACATTTTTATGAAACCAACAACCCCCGAATGGTGGTAGGACACTATCTAGTGTCCGACTGGCCAGCTACCACCCTCAAGTTAGAAAAACCAAACATCTAATGTGTTCCGGCAGCTATCCTTGAGAGCCAGTTCCCATTCTAGGCCTAGCGTGCTTACCATCTTCGACTGCATCGTCACTTACCAACAGGTGAGATAGTGGTCAAACTATAAAATATTTAAAAAAAAAAAAGAACTGCATAGATATATTCAGACAATCATTCAGTATGTCAGACAAACGCGTGGGGGATGATTTTTTAAAAACTGTGACACACGTAACTCCTAATTTTAATAGAAAAGTATGTTTACCAATTTCCAAGACAATTGACCCAGAGAATAAAAAGTTTCATGAAAATTTCAACCCTCCATTTTACCCTCTTAGGGGTGGAATTTCGAAAAACCCTTTCCTAGTGGACGCTTACACATCACAAAGAACACACCCTCCGTCTAGGACCAGCGGTTTGGGCTATGGGTTGATATCTCAGTCAGTCAGGACTTTGGATTTTATATATATATATATATATATATATAGATAGACTAGCTGTGCCCGCGACTTCGTCCGCATGGAAAAGTGTCTTTGGGTAGCATTTTAAAATATTTAGGCTAATTATTTCACAAAAAAGACACATGCGTATCCCACCTACACTGCACCGTACCACGCCGCGCAAATCCCCCTTCCCTCTCCCTCTCCCTCAAAAAAATCTAAATCGAATAAAATCAAATCCCTTTCCCCGTCCTCCCCCACTCCACCTCCCCTCCCCTTTTCCTTACCTCCCATCCCTCTCCCCCTTTCCCATTCCCCTCACTTCCACCCTCCCTCCCCTCCCCTCATTCCCCCTACCCCCTCACAAACTTTGAATGACATATTAATTTATACCAAATCAACAGCCTAAACAATAAAAAAATAAGTTAAAAAAATAAATTAAAGCCTAAAAAATAAGTTTCAAGCTTCTTGCTCTAAAAATGACGATACTTCCATACAACTTTTCTTCCCCCTCTTTTCGCATTCAAAAGTAGCCTATGTCCTTACTCAGGCTCTAGACTATCTGTGTACCAAATTCCATTTAAATCGGTTCAGTAGAACATTAACATAAACCTTACATATTTTCATACAAACTTTCATCCCCTATTGTTATTTTACACCCATGAGGGTAAAACTTTTAGAAACTTTGAATGTCATATTTATTTATATCAAATTATCAGCCTACAAAATAAGTTTCAAGCTTCTAGCTTCTAATTACTTGTTTCCTATAAAATTGGATTACCCTGTATTTAATAGGATTTTTCATACCTTGCAGTACAGCCTCCGAAGCATCTCTATGACTTGCCCCTACGTTTTCAATGCCTCTAGCGTGGTATTCTTCCAGTTGTTTAATCAGACGTTCTTGTCGTTTGAAATATTCTCTCTGTTTCTTTGAATCAAGCTCGACGACCTTTTGTAGCTGATTAACTTTGGCGCGTTGTCTTATTTTTTTAGCGATGTCTTTAGACTGTTCTCTGACCTAAAAATCATACAATTAAAACACACAAATCAATTTGTATACCTAGATATGATATATTTTTATTAACCTGTTGAAGTCGCAGTTTACGCCGCCGCAGAAACTCATTTGTTTTCAGGCCATCTACTTCAGAAGTCATTTTGACATTAGATGTGACACCAAGAAGTTTAACTATTCTATAAAATTATATCCGATACCACTTTTTAGTATTCCTAAGTTTCCTTCTTAAATAATAAACATCTGTAATTAGTTTTATTCAATTGCATTCCGTGAAACAAACAAAGGCTAGTTCAAAAATAACGTTGCATGTTTAGTTTGAAAATAATGATGACATTGATGACTTTATTTGACATTGATGATATAATTGACATTGACATATAAACCGTGACAATTTCTGTTTATTTATATGGCTTCACGCGATAACTGTATTTAGATTCTTTGACTCAAATATATAGTTATCTGTGATTTAGATAGTGTCAAGTATTTAAGCCCAATGGTGGTGGGCAACTGGCAAGCATCGTAAGATCGCATTGGCACACGGGTGGTGGATTTTACCGATTTTAGTCTGGGCTGCGTTCACGACCTACTCTCGGACTGCAAACAAACGCTCTAACCGCGATCATGACCTAGGATCGTCGCACTCGGTTAGTGTTAGTGCAACTGTGTCTTTCACGACCTTGGTTGTTTCACTCCGGTTGCAACTTTTTACCATCAAATTCGATGGTTAAAAAACGCTCTGACGTTTGTGACAGTAGATTTGGCGGGAAAAGTTGTAATTTTTATTACATATTAAGCATAGACGTAATATAAATGCATCAGAGAAGCGGTCCGTTTGCGGAGTATTGCTGCAAAACCATCTACGCGTGCTTCCGCAAACATTCCTGAAGCACTACAGAAGCGAGGCAGCTTCATCAGCATCCTGAACGCATTGTTGTATTGGACTCGCAGAGCATTATAAGTCCGTTGCGAATAATTAGCCCATAGGCTGCACGTATAATAACACTGACAGAAGACCGTGAAAAGTATAACTTTTACTTCTGCAGTGCACCGCGCAAACCAATGGGCGCCGCTAAAGCTGGAGGCAGAGCTGGAGGCAAATAATAAAATCGCATACGCTAGAAGGACAAAAAAAAAAATTGTCCGTCTCGCTCTCTCATACAAGTGATTGTATGGTTTTATCCTTCTCATATTATCATTGTTATTATAATATCAGATCCGTTTACATTTTCTATCTACGGTTACTTTTGAGCACAGGGACTGGCAACACTAGACTGCAGTAAGCTAAGCAAGCAGTTATCTGTGGTTCCCGTTCATGACGGTCAATTCATACGTACAATCTCCTTAGTATTCCCCATTTAGTAATTCTCGGACTAATATACAGTTATCTGTGATAGTAATCTGTGTAGTAGTCTGTGTTCAATTCGTGATTTCGTGTTGTTGTTGTAAAATGTAAATTGCAAAATATTAATGTAAACTAGTCTTCAAAATAAGAGAATAAAAACAAATATGATTAAAATCGTGGACGGAAGTCCACGGTTTGTCATGTCTCAAAGCTGTTGTATACCAGTTTGCAAAGGTGGTGAGCAAACAACCTTGATCTAACTAAATTTACATCTTATACCTGATGCTTGCATCAGGACCTAACGTAGTGGTTATATTCTCATTGATCAGGACCACTGCTTCTGTCTGTACAATGAACTGTCTAATTTAATGCTCAATGGGCAAGTGATTGATTTACCACTATCTCTTGATAGGTGACAATGTGGCCCAAGATTTAGCACGCTTGCCCAGAAGATATATATTCACTGACTTGAAGACCTCCAGGTAGTAATTATCGGAAAACACAGACTCAGGCAAGGAATTCCATTCCTTGGCAGTGCAAATGAGGAAATGCAAATGGCTTTGTAAAAGCTATTTGCAAGTTACTTAGGAAATATCCTGAACTATTGTTATGACATAAAAAAATAGATTAACATCTAAATAAAATTCCTACAATTTATTGTTTACACATTTAGTTATCGAATTAGACTTATTTTGTTTCTAGGACCTGTACAGTTAAATACATGTCTATCTTATAAGGTTGAGTCAGAGTTACCATTTCTTCTTCATATCTTTAATTTTTTTTTATGTAATAAAAATGAGAATTAATTTCACAAACTTTTCAAAAAGGTTCTATGCCTCAAAAGAAAAAAAGGAACCCTCGAGTGTACGTCAAAATGTCATACATTGCGCTTCTAGGGTTAATAAAAAAGTCTTCATTTTCAGGTTCAAAATTTCCACTATATCGTTTTCCTGACCCTAAAACAGATCCTTATCGGTTTACACTCTGGATACAGTGTATTGGGGGTTTTGTTTCATCGTTAAATCATCAGAATATTTATGAAGATTTGAGGGTTTGTCGGAAGCATTTTAAGCCTGAGCACTGTTTAGATGAAGGAATTAAACAATCAGCTGTGCCAGCCCTACATCTACCTGGTAAGACAAGTTCTGTACAGCTAGCATATCCTTACATTCGTGTGGGTCAGAATGGCGGGTGTGCTGTTGCAGAAACAAATGTACTTTATATGAAAGAAATGTACCAGCTATGTACTTAAATGTACCTTTATTGAAATTCAATGTACCTCCACGAAATAATAACAATTTTAATAATAAAGTGAGCCGCAGTCCTGATGGTCAGAATGGCGGGTAATGAATGTAATAGATATCTTAGTATTACCAAATATTTACCAGAGAAATGTACCTTCAATGTACCTAATAAAAATATAAACAAGAACATAATTCAACGAGCAATTAAAGAGAAAATTAAAAAATAAATAAAAAATTGGACGCCTATAATTTTTTCATAGCAATACGACTATACTCATGTAAACAGGCTCAGTGGCGCATCTTGGGAGAGGCCTAAGTCAAGCAGTGGACTGACACAGGTTGATGATGATGTAGTAAAATGTACACACGTACCTTGTTGTTAGGCCCTCAAATTTTCTAGTACTAACTACTGCTGCAAAGTTTTAACCTTTCATCACTTGCCTAGACTCCAGACAGAATAAAACTAAATTATTTCTCATATGAATCCATCTCAATCATCCATCCATCAAAAGTTTTAAGCTGACTTAAAAAAAGTAGGAGGTTTTAAATTTGACTATAGTTTTTATTTGTTACGTCAGAACTATGTTGTATATTCCAATTTGGAAATATTTTTTTGTAGAGTGTATCGCCAGATAGTAACCAATGTCTACCTATTACAGATACAGTAGCATGCAAAAATTTGATTATCACTGCGCCTATTACCTCGAGATAAAAAGAAGTTTCATATGCCCTGTAATTTCACTGGACACATTGCCTTTCAAACGGAAAACTATATAGTGGTTTAGGTTCAAGGCCCTAATGGTTTTGTGTCAAAAATGCACCCTGTATTCATATGATTTAAGTGTTATTTTTAGAGTCCGACCGAAACTGGTTTTCCGGCCGAAACCAAAATTGAAACTCACGTGGTCAAGTATAAAATTCCTTAAAATACTAAAATTTGGTGCATTTTTCCCATTATTCTGCATTAATTTCGACATACGAAAACCGAAACCGAAACTGCCGCCGAAACTTGATTTTTGGCCGAAACTCGGGCGATACCGAACTTTCGGTCGGACACTAGTTATTTTGTGTGATAATAAACTGATGTCCTTTTTATTTTAAGAAAATAGTGTTTGTAGCACTGAAGCAAAACGAAAAGTATCAAAGAAGGAAGAAAAGGAAGAACTAGAACTTGTTAGTATTGATCAAGCAAATACAGAACTTGGTAAGAAGATATTTTTATTTTAAATGTAAGAAAAGTAATGATGCGGAAGGTGATGGTAGCACGCTAGGCCTATAATGGGAACTGGCTCTAAAAGACAGCTGCTGGAACACATTAGATGTTTGGCGATATTTTTACAACTTGAGGGTGGTACCTGGCCAGGTGAACACTAGACACTGGAAGCGTAGTACGATTAAATATTCTGTAACTTGAAGGCCGCTGTGAAATGCGCTGATCCATTGGTGCACGGCAAGGATTTGAACCCGCTGCCTCTAGCATCAAAACCGACCGACCATTCTTCCACTGTGCCACTGAGACCTTAAATTTCTATTTTAATGACTTTAAAAAAGGTAGCTGTTATTGTTCAGTATAGCTTTGTTAGCTTAGCTGAAGTGGTAGTGGGCCAGACATAATTCTAATTGGCAAGTCCCGCTTGGGGTGTATTGTGCATTTCCCCCTACCAGTGATTACCCCAGCTTCTTAATGAAGCATAGCTGTGGGTCGCTGGCATAACGCTTCCAATAGTGAGGGTGTTATTAGTGATGATGAAAATGACAATGATGATGACATGTGGGCCAGACATATCAGCAGAAGTGGTGGTAAGCGATGATGTGGTTAAAGATGGTGAATATGCTAGACCTAAATGGTCTGACTCTCAAGGACTGTGTGCTGCTGGAACACTGTAGTAAGGTTATGACGGCAGATTTTCTCTTTGATGGTGGTAATCTACCTTTTGGTAGCAAATTAGGTGAAACATCAATACAAAGCTCCTGCTAGCTGTCAGCCTATTAGATATAAAGAGATTGCAGAAATATGAAAATTGCGCAATTTTTAATTTAATTCTCCTTAAAAAATAAGATTTAATATATTTTTACAGGTGTGCCTAGTGCTACAGAAATATTCAAAAATAATAATGCATTCTCTCCCACACCAGTCACAGATATGGACTTTTTTGAAAACTCTAATAATATTAATTTAAATGAAGAGAACCAAAATGAAATCACTGGTAATTATTGTAATCCTAATCCTAATCCTATCCTAACTTCCTAACTATCCTAACTAATATTATAAATGCGAAAGTAACTCTGTCTGTCTGTCTGTGTCACTTTCACGCCAAAACCACTGAACCGATTTAAATTAAATTCGGTACACAGATAGTCTAGAGCCTCAGAACGGACATAGGCTACTTTTTAATGCGAAAAGAGGGTTGTAAGGGGTTGAAAGGGGGGATGAAAAGTTGTATGGAAGTATCGTCATTTTTAGAGCTAGAAGCTCGAGACTTATTTTTTAGGCTGTTGATTCGATATAAATAAATATGACATTCAAAGTTTATAAAAGTTTTACCCTCAAGGGTGTAAAAATAACAATAGGGAATAAGGGATAAACGTTTGTATGGAAATATGTAAGGTTTATGTGAATGTTCTACTGAACGGATTTAAATGAAATTTGGTACACAGATAGTCTAGAGCCAGAGAAAGGACATAGGCTACTTTTTAATGCGAAAAGAGGGTTGTAAAGGGTTGAAAGGAGGGATGAAAAGTTGTATGGAAGTATCTTCATTTTAAAAGCTAGAAGCTTGAAACTTATTCTTTAGGCTGTTGATTCGATCTAAATTAATATGTCATTTAAAGTTTGTGAGGGAGAAGGGGAAGGGGGAGGGAGGGTGGAAATCATGGGAAGGGGAAAGGGGGAGCGGGATGGGAGGTGAGGAAAAGGGGGGAAGGGGAGGGGGAAAGGAGGGGATGTGGGGGGAAAGAGAGAGGGGAGGGTAGGGGAAGGGGGGAGGGAAGTGAGGAGAAAGGGGTGGAGGGAGAGGGAAGGGGGTTTTGCGCAGCGTGGTACGGTGCGGTGTAGGTGTACGCATGTGTCTTATTTGTAAAATAATTAGCTTAAATATTTAAAAATGCTACCCAAAGACACTATTCCACGCGGACGAAGTCGCGGGCACAGCTAGTAATATTATAAAATATTCCTAATACCTGGCTAGTCTTGTATGTTGTGTATGTAAGAAATTACTATAAAGTGAAGGTAGTTAGTATTTCACCTGATGATAAGCTCGGTCACCTTTGCCCATGAAAGTCTTTAATACTAAAGAGTGCAGATATACTTTGCAGAATTTAAAGGACACTCATTTTTAGGGTTCCGTACCCAAAGGTTAAAACGGGACCCTATTACTAAGACTCCGCTGTCCTTCTATCTGTCTGTCCGTTTGTCTTTAACCGTGATAGTTAGACAGTTGAATTTTTCACAGATGGTATATTTCTATTGCTGCTAAAACAACAAATACTAAAAACAAAATAAAGTTAAAAATCAAAAGGGTCCCCATACAAAAAACGTGTTTTGTATCATAATGCCATCTATGTTTGTTAAGCTAACAACCGTTCTAATTAGTTTCAGCAAAATAACATAGATGGCGCTAGTAAACGAGCCTCGTCTTTCTAGATCGCACTTCGAGATTCTCCGTGAACTTGTATACCAAACAAAATGTTCTTATAATATCAATAATTAATCAAATATGAGGTTGAAACTCTGTATGTTTTGTATTGTACTGTAGTATGGAACCCTCCCTAACTGTGCGAGGCGAGACGCGACTCGGACTCGCACTTGGCCAGTTTTATTTAGGACTACTAACCATCAGGTGGGTTGCCAGCTACTTTACAGCGGCGCCCCGCGGCTTCACCTGCGTTGTTGAGTATCCTATGGACCTATTCCTTTCTAATGTATATGTATACTAGCTGATACCCGCGACTTCGTTCACGTACACCAAGAATTTAGTAGCCTATGTTCATCCTCATGCTATAAAGTATCTCCTTGTTAAATTTCAGTTAGATCGACTGCCTTATTATTGAATTTGATAGGGATTAAAATTAACGAAATGACAGAGATGAAGCTATACAGTCTGCGTAGCTGCGTCCCCGTTATTTAGTTCATTTTGTTCATTCAATAATCAACTATCAAGGTGGGTCATAAAGGGGCAGATCGTCTGTTTAGGCGTGATTAGGTTACAAACAGAGTGACAGAGTTACAAACGTTTTTATAAAATTAGTCTGGATGAACATTGGTGTTGAAGTGTTGATAAATGTTATAGTTTTACATATGCTTTACAGAGGATATACCGGAAGCCATTGAAGAACAAACGATCAATGATGAAAATATTGGTAATAATGTTTTTGGTATATTATGTAGTTCAATTAAGTCGGTACAGTGTTACAATCAAGCTTAGGTGTTTAAATATGTTATATTTACCCGACTGCGCCAGAAGGAGGGTTATGTTTTGGACTGTATACAGATATATACTTCTGATTAAACAATTTAAAATGGCTGATATTTGGCGCTATATTATGTTTCTTCAAAAATTGTGGAGAATCATAATAAAGGGTTTTATAAATAGCTTACAAAATATATACAAATTATATGTTTTTAACCGACTTCAAAAAAAGGAGGAGGTTTCTCAATTCGACCGTATATACATTTTTTTATGTTTGTTCGCGGATAACTTTGTCGTTTATGAATCGATTTTGATTATTATTTTTTTGTGGGAAAGGAGATATCCCAAGTGTGGTACCATGGTAATTTTATCGAGGTCTGATATGTATCTCTAGAGATATGAAGATAAACACCTCAAAATTGGTACTGAAAACTGATAGCGCGGCATTGAAGTCGGTTCTTTTAGTTTTTTAAACGATCTTATTATGTATAAATTTGGAATTAGACATTTTTCACGCAGTCGGGTTTTTTTCCTATAATTCACTTGTTTTGTATTTGCTTTACAGATGATGTGCCGAAAGCCACTAAAAAACAAATAATCGGAACAAAAACAAATGACGAAAATATTGGTAATTTTTTTTATTACAGCTCAGTCCGCTATTTAGTCTTTCAGGCATAATTTAAAGCTGTTATCAAAACTAATGTGAGAATATCCCCGTTCTTAATATGAGAGTATACCGTTCTAGGCCTAGCGTGCTTACCATCTCCGACCGCATCATCACTTACCAACAGGTGAGATAGTGTTCAAACGCTAGCCTATTAGATATAAAAAAAATATATCACTTATAGTATTTTACTCTAGTGTTAAATATTCCCAACCTTGAAAGATAACCATCAACATAAGCGGCAATAGCCATAGATAGCTGAGGCGTTGGCCTGGCGATCGAAAGGTTGTGAGATCAATCCCCACCCATTGCACTATTGACCTGAACCCACTCTCGACACAAAGTATATTTGGCTTAGTTGGAGGGGTTAACAAAATACTAGTAATGTGCAACCAACATCGCTAGTAAGCTTTTTTTACTACGGCAAACTTCCACCCCTCCACCCCTCCTTTTTAATTTTTTTTCGCAATATCTTGTGTAGAATGAAGTCCTTATTGCGTCTTTCCAATTTGACTTAAATCCGTTGATAAATAACGCTACAGCAAACTTCTCCCCAATGAACTCGTATGCCAATCTTCGTCAAAATCGGTTGAAAAATACGACCTGTACCCTTAGTACGAGTATTCATACCAAACTCGATATCGTATTTCGAACAAATTTTGTATGAAAACCAGTCCAGCGCCTCTAGTGGTTACTACACTGCACTAAATTTAGACCAATCAGGGAGCCAGAATAAGTCGAAAACTATGTGAGATCTGTCAAAAGTATTTACGATGAAAACTCGTACTAAGGGTACTGAGGGCTGATTCTCAATCATTCGAAAACTTATTCGGATTCGGAAACTCCATTTTTAATTTGGAACATTGACAAATCCGTTAGCTATTTTATCGCGGAAACCTTTGCAATTAGAATCACTGATTTAAAAAAAATAAATATCAAAAGTTACCAATCGTAGCATTTTGAATTGCAAAGATCCAAGTCGAAGTAAAGGCAGTTTCCGAATCCGATTTTGCTTTCGAATGATTGAGAATAACCCTGCTGTAGGCGAGAACAGACAGACAAACAAACATCCGGAAAAAAGCATTTTTGGCCTAGTCGAAACTGAGACGCTACGCTCGCTCGGTCAATAAATGTATGGTGAGCGATATTGTTGTCCTTTAAACTATTTTACAACGTAGTCTGAAATACGCTTTAATTTAAAGACAATACATATTTGTGTTTCAGCACCAACTGCTGAATTGCAATTTGCGAAAATAAAGGGATTCACAAAAGTTGTTAGAATTATGAAGGATGGGAAAGTTGTGAACCTAGTCGACTTGGAAAAAATGCCTTCAGGTACGTTGATTTCATATTTATGTTTTCTAGCTTGCCACTGCGGTTTTGTCCGCGTTATAAAATGTCATAATGTCCGATACTACAATGCAGGCATTACCTATTGCAATTCAGCCAAATTGGTTGAGTCGTTTGGCTGATGACGTGTTTTTTTTTTAAATTTAATGTTGTTTCCCTTTGTGAAAGATCACTACATCTTTTTACTCCTATTTTACATTAGCACAATGTGGTGCACATGAGTTTTCATAAATAAGTAGGTAAATGAGTACTACATTATTTTTGTTTTGAATTTTGTATGTATTTAGGGATATATTTTACCATCTAATTTTATTATATTAAATATTTATCAAAAAGAATGGAAATAAAGAGCTAGAGACCCAGCTCAGTTGCGTGCCATAGGGGAGGCCTATGTTCAACAGTGGAAGAATACTGGCTGTTAATGGTGATGATAATGGAAAAAAGGATTTTTGAATCTGAAAAATAAAATAAGTTATAATATTGGTGTCGATAATGACTTTAGTACGAAAGTAAGTCTATATATTTGTTTGTTTGTGTCCTATTTACGGTTGAACAGCTGCATTAATATAGGTTACAGTTTTGCGGGTAGCACCACTGAGTAAAATGTTGCTGATACAGCTGTCTGTTCATACAGTTTTTATTAAAATGACCAATGTAACGACATGTCAATGTCAGTTTGGGATAAATCATATTATATAAAAATGACATTTGATATTACGTGGACCTAGGACGATGGCATCGTCCTAGACGTGGACCTTATTGCGCCCTGGCGGCAAATTCACACCCGATAACCCAACCCCATTTAGCAGAAATTTTGCAAAGGAAAACCCGAAATAGTAGAATTGAACATACGACGGAAATTTTCAACGCAAGCGAAGCCGCGGTGAGCCCACATATACGAATAACTTTTAAAATTGTTGTGTTCTCAGTTGTCAGATTGTAAAAGTTAATATTGTCTGTTTCAGTTTCAAGAGAACTCCAATCGAAAATCGCCAAAGTTATGGCAGAATACGAAAGTAAACTTATAGCCAAAAGGAAAATGTTAAATCTTTTGAAGAATAAAAACAGCGGTGAGCTCATTTTTTAAATAAATAGTGTATATAAATAAAACATAAGAATAGTTTCTACCTATGCTATGTCCGTTATAGACCGTTGTGTACCCCAAACCAGTTTCATTAGAAAAGCAATACTGCGAAGATAGTTTTCGACCACTAAAACAGTACATCTTCAACCACATCATCACTTACTAACAGATGAGTTAGTGGTCAAACGCAAGCCTATAAGATATTTTTAAAAAAACATTAGGCACGTTGTTCACATTTATTTTTTGTGGTAGTAGCACCCGCCGGGAATCCGCTAGTTTTAAATAATTATTAGACCAATCCCAGCAGTATTTTTATTTTTTATTATGTTAAAACGAGACTCAATAAAAATATAAAAATGCATATTCCCTATTTTTAACCGACTTCAAAAAAAGGAGGAGGTTTCTCAATTCGACCGTATATACTTTTTTTTAATGTGTGTTTGCGGATAACTTCGTCGTTTATGAACAGATTTTGATGATTTTTTTTTTGTTGGAAAGGAGATATCCCAAGGGTGGTACCATAGTAATTTCATCGAGATCTGATAAGTATCTCCAGAGATATGGTGATAAACACCTCAAACTTGGTACTGAAAATTAATAGCGCGGCATTTGAAGTCGGTTCGTTTAGTTTATTAAACGATCTTATTATATTTATTTTAGTATATTTCACTGACCAGATGGTCGAGAGGATTGTTGTCTGACTATACCGGCCGGGGGTTCGATTCCCACATTTCCCACAAAAGATAATTAAGTCTATTTTTTGAGATCCACAGACAATTGTAATGTTGTGTCCGTGTCCGTGATTACGTTTATAAAGTCCCCCGCAACACCTTAATGGAGTGGATTAGTCACTAATCTAAGGCTCCATGTAATTATCCACTAATCATTCGTTGATAATTACATGGAGCGGGTGGGATCTTAAAATATCGTAGCGATGGACGTGCCGCGGCGACGCGAGTGTTATGAGCTTTTTTAGAGCACCATACCACAGATTATATAATAGTTACTACGTAAACGTATGGTTTACGTCCAAATAAAAAATGCAACCATTATAGAATCACTCGAGTCTCTATCGGTCCGTCAGTTACAGACAAAATTGCTACAAAATTTGGACTGTGACCTATAAACGAATGTAACGCATGTATCCTATATTTTTAGGTCGACCGTATCGAAAATTAATATCAAGGGAAGTACAACCTGAGGTGGTATTCGTTGATTGTGCATCTAGAAAATCTCCTGAAAAAGTTTTTGTCAATCAAGCGTCTGAAATTATCGATTTAGTTGATGAAGAGGAACCTAAGACAATGACAAAAGTTCCGAATAGTGGTTCGAATGGAAAAGGTAATATAGATATCTTAATGATTTTAATGGCATTGAGCTCCTGAATTATTCTAAGTTCTAACAGGCAACAAACGCAATATTATTACAAATATTTAAGATGTATTTACCCAACTGCACAACGCAAAGGAGGGTAGTTTGTTTATCAGCCTATATATTATGTATGTATTTGTTTGTTATTTTGTGGCGCTCTAGAGACCAAACGCTTTGGCTGATTTTGAGGATTCTTCTACATATTTTTTTTTTAGTTTTATTTTGGCTCCACACAATTAAAATCTCACTCATAAACAGTAATCAAAGTTGAGAGGTCGTTGAGCATTGCATTGACAGATTTGACAGCTCTCAAAGTTAAGCACTTGCTGAGAGGCAAGATGGCGTTGACAGCACCAATCAGCTGGTATATGGGTAGTTTATCGATTTCCGAATTTTGCGGTATTTTTTTATCAAAGTCAAAGTCAAAGTCAAAGCATTTATTCAGTATATGGGCAAATTAAAAATTAGCACTTACACACGTCAAATAACATTAAATAGATTATATTCAACAAAAAATATAGATATAACAGAAACATAACGCTTTGAATTTACAAAAAAAAAACAAAGGTATTGAGCCATTCAGCTTTCATCTAGACGTTGAACGTCACACTTAAAACACATGTTTAATTCCCCTTATTAATGTAGGGTTGCCAACCGTACCATTACGTGCACCCGCAACCCAGTGCATGTTTCAGTACTTCAGACAATTTTTATCCAAAAAATTGTGAAATAATGAAACATAATAGATAAATAAAACGCAGACTAATTGCAGTACAAATCATGTTCCGAATGGAACTGATTGTCCGACTATCAGCCGCATAATACCGTCGTAACAGGCACCCTAGATATCACTTGATCTGTCAAATCTACAACCCGTTACAGATAAAAAATGAATATCTGAGGGCTGGAATCGTTCTTTAATCGACTAATTTGGTTATAGTGTATGCCAACAGCCCATGGAGCATATCTATTTCGTGTCTCAAGCAAGCAACGGCTGACTAACGTTTATGAGTGAAAAAAAGTTGAGCAATGATCAAGTCCTTGACAGCTTCTCAGCTGAGAGGCAGTTCAGCAATTGATCAACAGATTTTTATAAGTAACACTGTTAGTGTATTTAGCCAGTCTCAAGTACTGAAATTTTTCAAGTTTTTAAGAATTTAAGTCGTAGAGATGGGTCAAAGTCACATTTCAGGTCAGTTTTCAAGTAAAAGTCTAGTCTAAGTCATACCTTCAGTAAAGATGTGGAGTTTACTGAAGATTTTCAGTGGAATTTTGGTGAGAACGCAAATAGGATTTTTTTTAACATTGTTTCCCTACACTCGCACACATTCACCGGCACTTAATGGTTAATAATACACATTTATTACACATTAACTCGCGGAAGAACACAAGTTTTAGGAAAAAATACAATGTGATCACACACACTTTTCCACGTTCCCGCCAAAACTGCTCTACATAATTATTTTGTCGGGATTATAATAAATCGATTTGTCTTATCTGCGAGTGTCACACATGACAGTAATCAAAATTCAATATGGCGACAACCAGACGCCATATTGTGAAAGAAATGAAAGTCGGCGAACAAAGTCGGTAGTAGTAATCATTGCACCTATTTAAAAATAATAAGCTTTTTCATTATTACAAGCTTTTATTTAACTTCGCCTGTCCCGATGTCTGTAATCAAATCTTGCAAGTCAAATTTGACCGACTTCCCTTCCTTTCGATTGAGCTAAAATTTGGATGATGCAATGTTATGGTATCATCGAGCTCGTCTGATGATGGAGCCGGAAGGTGGTCTTATGAACTCCTAAACTACAGATAATAAATCCGACATGTTTGGGCTCGGATTTGTCTTGACACTCTTCACTTACTCTGTTCCTATATAGTGTAAAAGCTTGTTCAACCGA
This sequence comes from Cabera pusaria, assembly GCA_954871355.1. Taxonomy (NCBI): domain Eukaryota; kingdom Metazoa; phylum Arthropoda; class Insecta; order Lepidoptera; family Geometridae; genus Cabera; species Cabera pusaria. The sequence continues at coordinate 21,130,521 of OX940889.1, read as the reverse complement.
CTTCCAAAAACAAAGGAGGTTCTCAATTCCTCTGTATGTTTTTTTGTGTATGTATGTTACGCGATTACTCCGTCAATTCTGAACCGATTCGAATGATTCTTTTTGACATCGGTAGGGTACGTTTCCGAGGTAGTCCCATTGTAATTTCATCAAGATCTGATAAGTATCTCCAGAGATATGACGATAAACGTCTCAAACTTGCTACTAAAATTGACTCGCGGGGCATTGAAGTCGGTTGTTTTAGTTTTTAAACTATCTTAATTATGCAAGTTATTATACTATTGTTTTATTTTTCACATAATTTCGTTAGCAACCATTCTTACTCAATTTTTTAAAGAGCAAACCTACATATATCCTAATCGTGTTTATTATTTTTAATGTCTTTATTATTTAGGAGTATCCCGTTGATAATTCTAATAAAAAAATAAGTACTGTCACCATGCAAACTTAAAACTCATAGTATTATTTATTACGTTTTCAGATACGCACAAGATAAAATCGATGTTGTTGAATGAATTGGATACAAGGTTGAATAAATATAATCAAAAATTCAATACTACTGGTAAGATTCTCACTTATTTTAAAGATTTTTGTCATCCATAGTGTGACAATATTCATTGTTACCTACCTGCTCTGTGTGGGTATCTTTTTTTCAGTATGGCTCCACACGATTAGTGTATTTAACCAGTGTCAAAGTATTGTAAATTTTCAAGTTATAGTAGATACAAGTCGTTAAGTCAAGTCATAGTCGCGTTCAAGTCAAGTCATAGTCAACTCCAAGTCATATCCTTAGTAAAGATGTGAACTTTACTGAAGGCTTTCATCGGAATTTTATAGAGAACGCAAAATGGCAGTAATGTATGTTGGTGTGGCTCAAATCTTAGAAGCTAAATTAGAACCACTATCTGACGTTCAACTGAACTCAAATTTAGTAGACGCGTATCTTCGGTGACAATGCAATAATATGGTACCACCGAGCTGACCCAATGATGGAGCCGGGCTGTAGGGACTGAAACTCCGTAATGGCAAATGGTAGGACAGTCGAATTTGGCCCAATTGGGGCTAGTATGTATTGTTATTATGAGTAATTTTCATTGCACATGATATTGTCTTTACAAAGGGCTTGTGTTTAAATAAGTTATAAACTTATAATTTATTTTCTTTACGTAAATCTTTTCTGCTCTTATATTTGTTTATTTTTTTTATTTTCAGATAATGTAAATGTATATAATTCACCAATGACAAAAAAACTCAACACATACCAACGTGATCGTAAGACATACTTCATTATTTTAAATAATTTATCGTGCTAGAAAATACTATAGAAGCCTGTATAATATTTAGTCCTACTAATATAATAAATGCGAAATGTAATGTATAGAGTTTTTGGCAGACAGACGCGGTGGGGAACTTTGTTTTATACTGCGTCTGGCTGTCTATCTGTTCGCGATAAACTCAAAAACAACTGAACGGATTTTCATGCGGTTTTCACCAATAGACAGGATGATTCATGAGGAAGGCTTATTTGTATAATGAGATAAAGTTTCGTGTAAATTGGTTGAAATATGACAATGATTGTTGTACACGTTAATTCATACTCGACGCAACAAACTGATGCAAACATTCAGGCATATATGCTCTACCCGTGCGAAGCCAGGGCGGATCGCTAGTAGATTTATAAAAGAGGAATATCTCACCAAGCATTGTTTTCTTATATCTGAAAGGAATTAGGCAGCGGTTTCAATAAAGGCACACAGGTGGCTTGACTTTTTTAGATACTCTTTGCACAAAATCTTGACAAATTACATACCTAAAACTACCCTATCTACTATCAATCACTTTATTTATGGGTGAAAACCGCATGAAAATCCGTTCAGTAGTTTTTTATTTAATCGCGAACAGACAGACGCGGCGGGAGGACTATGTTTTATAATATGTAATACGCTTAGTGACTAATATCTGATAGTAAACATTAGATTAAAATATATATATATATATATATATATATATATATTGCATTTTGTTGACCTTCAAGTCTCTGTACTTGTTCATTTTGTGATTATTTTCAGTGGATGCATATTTAAATGTAAAAACGAGAAAATTATTTGGCACACGACCTGAGCCACCTAAAGAATCAAATTCAAAAATAAATGCTATAGTCAAGAATACAAACGAACCAAAATTCAATGGAAAACCTGGTAAGTTATATTACAGCATTGTTTTAACTACTACTACTACCGACCCATATACAGGGTGTCGGGTTTCATATGGTCCAAACGAAAACCATCGATGTAGGACTCCAAGGGCTACCTAGAGAACCCCCATGTATGTTCCGCGAAAATCTATAGTTTTCGAGAAAATTGCGTTTACTTGTTTTCGAGTTAGTCTCCAAAATGTTGCAATTTATTTAAATTTTCTCCCAAACTATAAAGGCCAGAGCCCTAGTTTTTTTGTGGGACTATGAACAATGAATAGGTCTTTCAGGGAAAAATACAATTTTTCATTTAAGCTTATTATTTTCTGAGAAAAAAAATCACATTTTTTTTTAGATGACAAATTTTATAAGAAAATCTCTTCATTTGAGTTAATTCTGTAAAAAAGAGATTACCAGAGTGTATTTCAGAAGAAATAATTTGAATATTAAAATCCTTTCTTAATTTCGTTAATTATGTTTTTAGACCTGAACCTCTTGTGATAGCCGTATGAAATTTGGCAAGCAGAGGGTCCATAAAACAAATAAGTTTTTAAAATCGGTTATAACTTTTTTATTCTGTCTTTTTTTGGAAAAAAGCCTGCCCAAAGTAAAAGTTCAAATATCATGTAAATAAAAAAATGTGATGTTTTATTTTTTTTCTCAGAAAATAATAAGCTTAAATAAAAAATTGTATTTCTTTCTGAAATACCTATTGATTGTTCTTAGTCCTACAAAAAAACTAGGGCTCTGGCCTTTATAGTTTAGGAGAACATTTTTATAAATTGCAACATTTCGGGGACTAACTCGAAAACAAGTAAAACGCAATTTTCTCGGAAACTATAGATTTTCGCGGAACATACATGGGGGTTCCCTGGGTAGCCCTTGGAGTCCTCCATCGATGGTTTTCGTTTGGACCATATGAAACCCGACACCCTGTATATTGTGGGTAAATATAAACAGATGCCAATGGAAACGCGTCTGTTCATAATTTATAGCATTCTTTGTGAAACGGACCGTATCTATTCTCTAGTAACTCAGTCTCTAATAGGCACTAGAGTCTATATAAACAATAATATAATCATAGACAATTTATCAATTTATTGTATATAAAAAATACTGTTATTTGTATTTTAGTGTTCGGAATGTTGCAACCGCGTAATTATATTATAGATTTAGAAATTTGGTTACGCGCGCTTTAATTCCGTGGACAATATCGAGGATCAATGTTAGTTCAAATAGAATGAATACCCCAGTTCCTATCTCGTTATTTTCTGCGATAATGATGGAGTAAAGGGAAAGATGGCGCTCTCGTCGTCCCGCCTAGTTCCCAAGCGTTGAGTTTGAACCTCGGGGCGCCACTGTCGCTCCGGCAGGCTGGCATTCTCGATCTACAATCGCTGCGAAAAGCACTGTAGGCTTTTGAACTAGAAATTATTTGTGTTGTGAGCTATGCATACAACATGCACTTTTGTGAAACCTCATCAAGAAAGAGACTGCTACGAGACCCGCGCACAAGCTCGGTGAGTGTAATAGGCACTGGAGAATAACTCTTATCTCTTGTTGATTGTTGTGGAATTTCGCGAGAAGATTTACGCTGGTGGTATTCGTTGTTGTTAGTCAAATTGGCGAATTTCGGGAGCTTCCCTCGACTCGCGCGGGAAGCAACAACCTCTGTTGTCATTTACCCGTAATGACTATATATGATACTGGAAAAGACAATTCTTAACTAAATCTACTTACTAAAAATTATTAACCGACTGCCATATAAGGAGGAAGATCTCATTTTCATTGTGTGTTACTCGATTTCTGCAATGAGTAAGGATATCTGAAGGATGTTTTTTTTAATAAACTGTACCAAGATCTGATCAGTAGTATCTTCAGGGATATGGAGATAAACACTTCAGACTTTACTTCAAACTTGAATCTTAAATCAGACATTATGATTGATGAAATCTTCGATAATTGTCTTTCTTTCGTTTCAGAAATTGCTCGAAACTTATTTATAAGTAAGAGTATAAGTATGACTGCTGTACAAACTGGTAAGTGCTAGTGTAATTTTATTTTTTAATCTTATAGGATAGCCGGGCTAGCGTTTGACCACTATCTTGCCTGGTGGTAATCGATGATGTGGTGGAAGATGTGTAATACACAGTTACGTATGATTTTTTTTTCGAATAAACAAGCATTTGACCACTATCTCATCTGATATTAAGTGAAGATGGTCTAAGATGGAATTGTGCTTGTCTGGAATTGGAACATATGCCTTACATGTGTGCCATACTGGGTGGCACCGAACATCGTGCCTGATGTTTTGTAAACCTACGTGACATGTCTTTATCTGGTTGGAAGTTTGAGCCACGACCGAAGCCTATCTGGTGGTATGCTTCGGCGGTGGTTTAAACCATCCACCGACGGTTGACGCCCTCAGCCACGTTGATGATTCGAGACGATCCCATTAAGGCTTACTGCAACCACTATAATTACAAATAGACTCAAAATGCTCTGGAACAATACAAACTTAAAAAAAGTTAATGTTGCTCCTTTCACTTTCATATATATTGTAAACTTTAAACTTTCGCGATTTGAACACATAGTTATAAATATGAAAAATACGGGACTTATCGCGCCTAAACCATTAATTTTATTTAACTCGACGTTTCGACCAAGTTGCATTGATCGTGGTCACGAGACGACCAATTAATGTTTTATGCGCGATAAGTCCCGTATTTTCATATTCATATACAGTGTGGAAATTAAACTCAGGCCCTGGAGGGAAACTACTTTAAATCCTTAAGCTAGCTCATTTTACTTAAAGGAGACATTCCTTTATATTTGAAAAGAGACAAATCTGCATTAAAAGATTTTTTAAAACTCGCTTGCTTCGCCCGGGACTCGAACCAACTAAAATTAAAAAAAATAAACACTTTATTTTATTATACTAATCGGTAGTATTAATATTCAGGATAAAGTTTCTCTAAAAAATGTTTGGTTACTGTTCACTTTTAACAAGTAAAAGACACGTAACAGTTCTGTTATCTCTCCAACACTCAAAGACTTCGTATGAAGTACACGCTTGCTAATTTATCGTTAAGTACCTTGTTGAAATCTTCGATAAGAAAATTGTTCAATGGTGGTAATACCTCTATGCACATTTCCTTCTTACATGATCCGAGGCGTTCAGTGGAGAAGTTTAAAAATGGAACGTTTGACTTTGTTTGCAATGCGGGACAATGATTTTAAAATTAGAACGATTTTAATCAACAGATTTTATTTAAGTAGTGTTGCTTTCCTTACGTAATTAAATTATCTCATAATGGCGTATCAAGAACAATTCGAGTTATTAGAAGCTTACTTTGTTTGCAACAAGAGCTACGATTTAGCTCTGCAGTGGTATCGCGAGTAACAATTTATCAGTTAAATAATTTAAGTGTTACAAAATTGATAGTAAAATAAAGTTGATGTTAGATTTAACGATTATTTTTATTTTTAAGACCTAATGTTTGTTAGAGAAACTTTATCCTGAATATTAATACTACCGATTAGTATATTAAAATAAAGAGTGTTTATTTTTTTTAATTTTAGTTGGTTCGAGTCCCGGGCGAAGCAAGCGAGTTTTAAAAAATCTTTTAATGCAGAGTTTATTTTTTGAGAGAGATGCAGTTTCTTTTCAAAAATAAAGGAATGTCTCCTTTAAGTAAAATGAGCTAGCTTAAGGATTTAAAGTAGTTTCCCTCCAGGGCCTGAGTTTAATTTCCACACTGTATATTTTCTGGTGGTAGGGTCTTGTTCCTGAGACCCGCCTGGTCCTGTACCACCCTCCTGCTAAAGCGCGCCTTTACAATTTTTGTGTCCGCCCAAGTGTTGCGGCACTAGTGCAGTAGTACCAGTTCCCCCCCCCCCCCCATACATAGTGTGATGTGTTCCCGCTTTTTTCCGGGACCGTATTACTGAGTTCATTGATCTTCTGGTATGCGGGCGTGATAGATTGGCACGGGGTCCTGGGAGACCTGGTGAAACGGCTGTCCGCTGGCCGCCCGCGAGACAGTAGGGGACCCGAACCCGGGGATCACTTTAAACTCCGCCCGGGAGGGTGTCCCGCCATCCCGCGCATAATCCTGTGGAGTCGCTGCCCGGTCTCTAATTCCACACTCAAGACTTTTGCAACATTCGGGGCCTCCACGCTAACCTAAACGCGGTTCACTTTCATCTTGAATCGTCTAAACCTACCTTACTTTTTCTGACGGAGACACAGATATCTAAACCTGCGGACACATCCTACCTCTTAAACCCCGGGTACAAGCTCGAGCACTAATTTGTGCGTCGTGCCGGGGTATGTTTGTATGTGAGGGAAGATATTTGCTGTCGCCGTCTAAACGGCCTTGAAGATCGAGACCTATCAACTTTCTGGGTACGCACAGACATAGGAGGTAAGACTCGTATCTATACGTGCCTATATAGGTCTCATAGCGGGGACGTGGAGACAACTCATCTATTCGAGCACATCGCACGAGGTGCTGACAAGGTTTCTGAACAGTACGCCTGTGCTGAATTGGTGGTTCTCGGTGATTTCAATGCTCACCACACCGAGTGGCTAGGTTCAAAAACTACCGATCATGCCGGGCGTACTGCTCACGAGTTTGCCTTATCCTTCAGCCTATCTCAATTAGTCACGGAGCCCACTAGGATCCCTGATATTGAGAACCACGATCCTTCTTTGTTAGACCTTATGTTAACATCGCACCCCGAGCATTACCAGGTCTCAGTCGAGGCTACCCTCGGCTCTTCAGACCAATGCCTCGTTCGTTCTGTAGCCCAAACGTGCCAAACCTATACCACTGCCCTGTGGAAAGCGCCAAGTCTGGCACTATAGATCGGCTGATTGGGACGGGCTACGCGAATTTTACTCGTCATATCCCTAGGTGTGTTTTTCTTCAACCGATATTGACACGTGTGCAGAATCCGTCGCCGACGTTATTCTGCAGGGAATGGAATGCTATATTCCAAACTCTGTGGTGCGTCAAGGTGGCCGGAATCGTCCATGGTTCAACAAGCCTTGTGCGAAGGCTTCCCGCCTGAAACAATCAGCACACCGATCATGGACTGAAGCACACGCATGTCAAGATCCAAATCAGCGTTGAAGAAAACACTAAATGCGGTTTGTCGTTCCAGCAAGAAGGTCATGGCTCAGGCTCGAGCAGAACACATCGGCAGGATTAGAGACCGTCTGGCTAGTTTTCCTTCTGGAAGTCGAGCTGTTTGGTCCCTGGCCAAAGCTGCCGAAGGCAATTTCTGTCAAACCTCCCTACCTACTTTGCGAAGGCAGGATGACTCTTTGGTACACAGTGCCAAGGAGAAAGCCGATATTCTCGGTGATCTCTTAGCCGCAAACTTGACACTCGACTTGTTGTTCTGAAGAATTATTCAATTTAATCCCGGCGTCCCGATTTTACTATCGCACTTCTCGCCATAGACAACACGCTCATCCACACATTATCGAGACTTGGACTTCGCACACATCTCGATTCAACTGGTCATTTCTCCCGTACATTTATAAATTGTGGAACAAGCTGCCGTCCGCTGTTTTTCCGCAGAGCTACAACATGGAGTCCTTCAAAAGGGGCGTTAAAATAATCTTGACAGGTCGGCAACGCATGAGTGACACCTCTAGTGTTGCAATTGTTCATAGGCGACGGTGACCACTCTCCATCAGGTGGGCCGTCTGCTTGTTTGCTACATATATTATAAAATATATATATATATACACACACATGTATATATATATATATATATATATATACATATATATATACATATTTTAGGCAACCACTATCTCTCCTGATGGTAAGCGATGGTGGGTCGAGAAGGGTGAACACTTGTAGAATTGACAAACAAATAAACAAATAAAAGCACATATGAGTCGTATAGAATCAAAGTCGTCAATCTGTCCAATTTTCCAAAAAAGTTAATGATATGGCCGTTTAGGGAATTTAAAATAACGTAACATTTTTTTTCATTTATATCATATTCATATGCGGCAATATGGCGTTCAAAATCAACTTTGAAAATCAGCATTAGTTTCAAATGCGGCAATCGTTGGTAGTTAAAATTCAAACCCGGCCTACATAATAAAACGTTTTTATTGAACTTCCAAAATTAACTCCTTATTGTACACCGCAACTTACAAAAATACGCACAGACATTAAACGTTTTACCTAATATAGAACAATGATAAAATTACGTCTCATTGTTCGCAAACAGCCAATTAATTAAATGCATACGAACGACTATTTGATACGACAGCGACGCGACGTCTGATTCTGTGGAGAATTACTCCGTTCCGGATTCGATTGTACATTACAATAGACTGTCATTTTGCTAAAAGGGGAACCCTAACCTGGGGATGCGTTGGATTTAAATTTAATTTGAATTTAATATCTGTGGTATACTCACTTAAAATGTTTTTATGATATAGTTAGCATACAAGCAAACGGCCACCGTATTGGAAGTGGTTACCGTCGTCTATGACACTAGGGGTGTCACTGATGCGTTACCGACCTGTCAAAATTCTTTTAATATTTTGAAGTTGAGTCGTAATCGAGATGTAGGTTCGCTTTACCATGTGGGTTCTAGATTTACAAGACAATAGAATAACTCTAACGAAGCGTAAGACGCCCTCCAGCTAAGGTGGAGCGATGATATACGCAAGCTGACTAGCAGCGGTTGGAAACAAATAGCCGAAGATCGAGCTCAGTGGCGTGCCGTAGGAGAGGCCTGTGTCCAACAGTGGACGAAAACTGGCTGTTAATGATGATCAGAATTAACTCTATTTTATATCAATAAGAATTTTATTTATAGAAATATAACCAACTTAATTCAGTGATATAACCAGTGGCTCTCTAGCATAAAGAAATATTACCGATATAATTTTATTTTCTAGATATAGTCGGTTACAAAGGTGAACGTCTCAAAATTGCCTGTGAATGTTCGCGTATAACAATGCAAGACGCTAAAAAGATAAAAAGCCTCGAAAAGATACAACGCAAGCTCACAAACAAAATTAAAATACAGAAGATTCAATTAGCTAAACATAGGAAGAAAATAACGTCGAATCCTACATTTTTAAAAATAATCGAACAAATGTCGAGCCCGGCCCAAAATTTCATTATGATGCAAATGAGGTATGTGGAGGAAAGGAAAAATAAAAAAACTAAAAAAGATGACAGAGGAATGAGGTTTACGAAAGAAGAAAAAAATTTTGCCCTCTCTTTAGTAGATGTGAGCCCCGAGGCGTACTCTTTTATGGCATCAATTTTTAAATTGCCTTCTGGCAATACTTTAAAAGCATATTTGACAAAAATGACTGAGCAATCTCACGTCAACGAGTCGCAGAATGCTACGCAAGATGTCACGGTGGGACCCGATAAAGAAGCTTCCACCGTCCAGAATGAAGAACAGCTGGCAGTAGCTTCTATATCTGGTGAAACAACTATAGAAACTGCCACTCCTTACAATGAGGAAACTGTTGAACATTACACTGTCTCAGATGAGACATTCAGTAACGGTGTGCTCATTTCCGAAGCAACATATATAGATAGAGCTACTTTTCCTAATGAGTCTTGTATTATGGAAGGACTTGATTTTTATACTGTTGAAAATACTGAAGAGGTAACATCTAGCGAGGCAAATGTTGTCACAGTTAACGAAGATTTGCAAGTTGCGTCTAACGATGCAAACGTCGATACCGGTAACGTTTCTTTTGAAGCAAGTGAACTTATTAACAAACTAGTCACTGAAAAAGCTCGTGTGCTAAAGACGCAAGTTGAAAAATTTATGCTTATTGAAAAAGCGGCATCAAGATTAAGAAATAGGTTAAAGAGGGGAGTGTTACCTAAACGCAATCCTAAAAAGAAGAAAATAGAATCAGCTCGAAAGACACTAGCACCTACAGGTGAAGAAGTTTCAACTCTGCACGTACCACTTAGTATCGACGGACAAGTGAACACAGAAAATAAGCCCAAAGTCAAAAGGATAAGAAAACCAAAAAACAATAATACTGTACAAATGTCGATCACATTAGCAGATGCACATGCGGAAACTGTACTGACCAGTATGGAAAATAGTATACTCAATTTACCCTTCGTAAAAAAGAAAAGACGAAACAACAATCCTGCTCCTACATTGGTAACACCCGTTGAATTACAGTTTCAATCGGAACATCAACATGAACAACATTTGCAAAAAAATAGTATACTCAATATGCCCATCGTAAGTAAGAAACGACGAAACAAACATCCTGCTCCTCCATCGGTAACACCCGTTGATGTACAGTTTCAATCGGAACATCAACATGAGCAAAATTTGCAAACATTAAATAATCTTTCCCCTCCGAAATTCAAGATCAGAAAGCGTAATCATAATCCGGAGTTATTACAAGTGCCATTATTGCCGATGACGGACTCGTCGTCGACTTCGTCGCGAACTTCATTTCATTCAAATCAAGAAGTAAAAACCCCACAAATCAATTCGCAGATTTTGTTTCAAAATTCACAAACTCACCCAACAAATCCACAAATAATTTCAAAAGCTGCACGAGTTCATCCAATAAATTCACATTTACGGACGCGAGATGAACAAACGTTACCCATTAATTCAGGTTTATCGACTCAAGACGCATGGCTCCAATCACAAAAATCACGTGAATTGCCTGCAGATGAACTAGTCTATACAACGAGTTCGCGTGTATTGCTTCAAACAGCACCAGTCTATTCAAAAGTAAGACGTACAAATAAATTAATTTTGCGTGCATCGGCACAAGATAAACGCGTGTCCTTACAAAATATACGAATATTACCTCAAAACACACGAGTACCACCTATTAATTCACCATCAAAGATCTATTCAACGTTGTCTCGCTCAATGCCTATACTGTCCGAAGATCAATATGATGTGGAAGCTACTCAGGAAGCGGGCTATGTTCTGTCCACGCTTAAATTCTCTTAGTAACGAGACGCATTAAATTAATAACTATCTACGTAGCATCCAAAAACAAATAATTATTGTATTATACTTACTAGTAAATAAGAATACTGGCAATGACGTTTCACAGAAGTTAGAGATTATAATGATAAGGGCAAAAGCCTGTCAACTGTTATTATAAGTGTGCAACAGAAATAATTATATTGTGATTATACTTAAGTGTAATACATCACAAGCTGTTGTTTTGCATATTATGATGTAAATAAAAGTTCAACAATAATTTACAGTTTTTTTATTTAGTTTAAAATATTACTTTACTATGACAGGATTAGCCATATGCCGTTATCGGGAACTTTGCAGACATTGGGACTATTCAGGAAATGTGCCCCAGAGCGTTCTTAAAATTATTCAAATTGTCTGAATTACCGAAACTAACTGAAGAGTGCGTGTAATATATTAGTATGGCTAGCAATCATACTTCAATAATTTTTTAGTTGTCTGACGTCGACGATTGGATGATAGCTGAATGGCTCATTACTTTAGTTCTTTTTTAAATCCAAAGAATTAAATTATCCAATTAAAAGCGTTAAATTATGCTTATGCTATGTTTACTTGATAATTTATTATGATTTATTTTATTATTTTAGACGTGTATACATATACGCGTATAGTAAGACTGCCTGCGTACTGAAAAAATGTTTGGTACTTGAAATAAGAACTTTATAAATAAAAATATAAGGGTATTTTGCCTGCCACTCTTCCACCATTAGACTGGCAAGATTATACTTTTAGACTGCATTGTCACTTAATATTAGATGATAGAGGATACCGACACAGGCAAGTGCTTGTCTGTTAGCATTAAAAAGTGAATTAGGTGCCTAATATCGTATCAAATTGATAAAGACTATAAATAATAAAAAGGACATATAAAATCAACAATAATATAATGTAACAACTACTATTTTTATGTTCCAATTTATAACAAACTGTAATATTTCACAAATCCTATTTAAAATAGTGACGGCCCATTCATACTGATATTATTACTTATGCCGCTAATAGTTTCCCTATATTTGCAGTCTCAACCCCTTTAAATGAATAAGGTTTTAGGTGTCAGGAGACTATAAAAATAAATACTTCATTTAAAACTCAATAATTTAGCGGTCTTAAGGATCAGTAGAGCTATTCTGTAAGCTATCTCTGAAGCGGAATCCGCGGCGAGATTTGTACAACCGTATTACGAACGCAATACGATTTAATTTCGTAGTACGAAATTCGAATCTCACCGCGGATTCCGCTGTCGAGATAGCTTACAGATTAGCAGGCATAGTATGCGGGGGTGGAGCGGGCCGCATCGCACCGAAAAATGCCTTGGTTGACACATTAGTGACAGGCCGGGCCGCAACTAGTACAGTATACTATTGTAATGTACGTTATGGAATTAATTTCCATTTCCGCTAGCAATCGCTATAGCACATTGGTGACGGGGCGTAACGCATCGCACTCGTGAAATCAGCTTTACAATTATCCGCCTATCAACTATCGCACACTATGGATAATAGCGATCTAGCAAGGCGATGCGACCCGGCGTTATGTGCATTAGACGTGTGTAACTCAGGAGTGCTTAACTAAAAAGAGTTATATCTCCTTAAACCAAAGACTAATTCAGTATATCTTACATTTCTCAACCATCTCTTTAACTCTTTTATATCTTCAACGTAACGACTCATTTCGCGGAGTTAGAGTATGCAGGATGTAACCATATAACATACAATGCGCTAAAAAGAGATCGTAAAGGAGTTAGAGTAAGCGAGATGCGTATAACTCTATGCATTAAGAGATAAGAGATAAGATAGCGTCACCGAGTTAGAGTATGGGAGATGTAAACATATTACAATCTATATAATAGAAATACTATATAATACGTACATTAGATTATAGATAGATCATCTTAGGAACGTCTGAATCAGTTTTCTACAGTACCTATAAATAAATTAGTTTACAGGGCATCGTTTAATACATTATTAAATCAAAGTTACATCTTATTAAAATATACTTTATTTCCTACATTTTCATTGATGTCGATTTTGCTAAAGGACTTTTGAAAGATTAACTGCTTGATCTAGGATAGAATTATCGCTGAGGACACTAACAACTGGTGCGGCCATATCCCCTGTGCCGCTACTTAATTGATTGACTACTGAACCTGAGTCAACAGGCGCACCTTGAAGTACTTGATTAGCCATTGTTGTAAGATTTCCGTTGTTTACAATCGGTGATGTTGTCGTTGGCGGGTTAGCTGGGTTTCCTGATCCAGTAGTTCCTCCATTATCGCCTGCATTTTTAATACCTCCTCCAGTGCTTGGTGCAGAAGTTCCACCACTACCGCCTGAATTTGTAATTCCACCTCCAGTGCCGATAAGAGTATTTCCTCCACCTACCAAACCCCCATTGTTGGCATTGCCACCACTTGTTCCTGTTCCAGACGATCCTCCACTACCGCCTGAATTTGTAATTCCTCCTCCAGTGCCGATAAGAGTACTGCCTCCACCTACCAAACCCCCATTGTTGGCATTGCCGCCATTTGTTACTGTACTTCCTGTACCAGCAGTTCCACCATTATTATTGCCCGTATTTGTGATACCTCCGCCAGTGCCAATGAGAGTATTGCCACCTCCTACCACACCTCCATTGTTAGCGCTACCGCCTGTATTTGTGGAACTAGTTTCTCCGTTGTTAGAACTTGGAATACCGCCACAGCCCTTCCCATTAAAGCCACAGTTTTGGGTAGCCGTGTAGATCAAGGCATTGACCAGTTTTGTGATGAGTTCTTCACTGAGCGCATTACCGTATCCGGGACAGGGGCAATTCGAGTCTATCTTCAGACATTGCACAATCTCCAGCAGAGCTTTGAGATCCTCGATAGCTTCCCGACAAGAGTCGTAGCGAGGTCCTGGGTAAGAACGGGAACCGGAGTAGAACGCATCTGACATCTGTTTTAATACATTAAAATTGGTTTAGATTATGTTATCATTGATTAGGTTAACGGGTTTGGTTACAAAGGAGATCCTGGCCTAGATTGGTAGTATACTTATATTAAAATTATTGAGCTTTTTCTGTTCGTCGAAATGTTCATGAATATAAGGCCTTTAGTATTGGTCGGTTCGTCTTTTGTACACGCTTAAATGGTACTATAGTTACTGATTTTAAATGATGTTTAGTAGGTACTAGAATTAATTTTAGTCATAAATAGGACAGGTTTTTCGGTACTTTGCATAGTGAATCTTTTGTCATCAACTTTTGTCATACGGATATTTATGAAAGGTATATGGGAACTCTAGATAAATAGTGCATAAGTAAACAATTTACAAAACATTTCGAGTTTAAACGAAAGGTTAAAAACGAAAAGGAACGAGTTTAAAAAACGAACTATAGTTGGTTTAAAGATTTAAATATAAAAAGTAATGTCTGCCTTCCTATTATAATTACCTAATTATATACTATTATACCTAATTATATACCTATTAACCTATTACGTATAAAATAGTTATTTTCTTGCTTAGGTATGTATTTGCAATCATAGAAAAAAAATACTCGTGAACACGCAGTATAGATCTCTCTTTCATTATGTACTTATGTTTATATTAAAGTTATATATATATCTATGTATAAATAGAATATGTATGAATATATAATTATAAATGTATTGTGCATATTAGTTATTACAGATGGCGCCACCAATGCATAATTGGTTAAAATACAATCCATTACTTCCGAGTTAGTCGTATCGGCAGGGTCGTACTGTACCTAGCTGAATTGGTACAGCGCTGGGAATGTTACCCAGGATAGAAGGCGCGTGTTCGAAACCTGTCGGTACCGTGAAATTTTGGACTGTTACATATAACGATGTACAAAAATACCTCTGTATTTTAATGTGCAATAAAATGTTAATCTTTCTATATATAGATGAGAAAATGTGAATAGACGAGAATCGTGCTCAGTAGACTAAAATAGGAGACGCATGTCCAGCATTTTTGTAAGTTTATTTTAGTATTGGTTTTCATTTAATAGTGCTACTTATAGATAATTGTGTATGGTTATGGCTTAGCTAAATAATCTTATGTAATCAGGTAGACACTTACCCCACAAAGGAATGTCACCACTAAGACGCAAGTGCGCACTATATCGCCCATGTTTATTTTCTTATGTAGGTAAAGCAACCGTTTGCAGCATTTATATAGATTTCAGTATTGCAACATTACAATAGGTCGCACGGTCTTCCTAGAAAACTTTGTTAATCGTTTCGTAAATAGATATTTACAATTAATAGTTTGTTTTCCTATCAAGTAGCCAGTAGGTTTATGGTCACGTAGTTAGTATTTACATCGCTTTATATACATATACTAAGCCTATCGCTTTAGGGTTTACCTAAGAATTGTTATAGAGGTAACTAGTAAGAAAAAATATTTCGCATGTTGCGCGTGCAAACTTCATACTAATAAAAGTTACTGTCTTATCAAAGTTATCACAGGTTCTGTTGCTTTGAAGTTACGAATTTTATTTACTCGTAAAGGAAAATAAAACTATCGCCTGATGGTAAGCGCTGACATTTGCCTATAACAGACTGGGGCACGCAAAACTTAACTTTTTATAAAGTTCACATTACAGCACTGTGTTCGTCCTTGGGCCATTAAAGATAATGATTTATCACACGCCCTGTAATTTTACTGGTCACTAGGAATTATCGAAACCGTAATTCGATACTATTCACGGTTAAATAACTGTCAAGGAGATGGTACCACCCTAGGCAGTAGCAGCAGTCCCATCACCAAAACACTAATCATTTTTCTTAGTTTGGTATTTTTGTTAGGTTGGTATTTATCTTTTAAACAGACAACCTAAAACAAATTTACCAAATAGATGACCTAATAGGGACGATGCAACTCTCGGTCTATCTACAAAAAAATTAAAGACAGAGACATTTACAAATATAGGTACATTGATAAAACCATAAGTAATAATATGTGTTGCCTGAGACCAACTCGATTGACTGTCGCGATATAGTCACGATTTTCTAACTATCAGCTAGTTTCATAAAAGAAGTAAAAATGGACACCGGTCCAAAGCAAACGAGGCTTATGAATCCTCGCTATAAAGCGAACATACTGTCGATTCTCACATTTGGGTATGTAGCCCCCGATGTTATAAAGATCAATAGCTGCATTCACGGCAGTATGTGGCGACAGGCGCCGTCCGCAGTGCTGCCTTACTTACACGCGCTATACGCTCGCGGTTAGAAATTAAAAGAACATCAACTTAAAAACAGTCATGAGCTACGAATTTTAAAAATACAATAATTAAGATGGTTTAAAAACTAAAACAACCTACTTCCATGCCCCGCCACTCAATTTCTTATTTCAGTAGCAAGTTTGAGAAGTTTATCGTCATATCTCTAAATATACTAATCAGATCTCGACGAAATTACAATGGGACCACCTCGGAAATGTACCCTACCGATTAAAAAAATATTCATTAAAATCGGTTCACAATTGACGGAGTAATAGCGTAACAATTCTAATAGCAGAATTAACATTTTTATTTGGTCTCCTGCAGAGTGATCCATGATCCATCAATATTAGTCAATATCCATTCAGATTGATCACCCTGTATTAAATATCACAGAAAATAGAGAGTACCTACTTTTTCTTTGTTATGAGGTACACTTAGGTAGATACATATTAATACTCTTTTCACGCACAGATGGACACTAGAGACTTTCAAACTCGGCTACAGCCGCGATATCAAAGACAGCGACTTGTATGCACCTCTGCCTGAACATAGGTCTAATGTGTTAGGTAAATACATATTATATATTTTCTCGTAACCTATCATATCAAGATAATTCGAGGTTACGGCACAGATTATATAATAGTTACTGAGTAAGTCAGTGCAACATTAAAGTGGTTAAAAAGGATTTTGGAATATTCCTACTAACCTAATTATTTTACAGTCAGCTTGGACAAATCAAATAAAGAATACCGTTTTGATTTTGATGATTACCTATAATGTTTTGTTGACGTGGCCTTGTACTATTCATTATTCTGTGACGTGGCCTAAGCCTGCGTCGGTGACATGTGTTGCGGTTGTGTAATTTTCATGAGAATATATACTTCGTTAGGTGATGCAATGCAAAGAGCATGGGACCGAGAAATAGTGAATAACAGAGAACGTGGTGGTAGATCTAAACCAAGCCTTTGGAGAGTCCTATTCAAAGTATTCGGTCCATCCCTTATGTTCTACGGGTTGATCCTTGCTGCAATGGAGTTTCTGATCAGGTCAATTTTATAATTTAACTAAATTTATAGATCTATTATGTTTAATTAGCTGCACCCCGCGGTTTCTCATTTTCAATTTAATTTAATCAAATCAAAATAAATATAAATTAGTTTAGCCTGCGATTAATCTTAGTTAAAGCTTTCCTCTTGAATCACTCTTATCTATTGCTGAAAACTATCTAAATCAAAATCAAAATCCGTTGCGTAGTTTAAAAGATATAACTGTACAGACAGCGGGAGCAACGTTGTTTTATACTAGGTATGTAAAGATTAATAGTTTCATTATGGTTCATTTTTCCACTCAATTAAATTTGATTCATTTATTCATCTGTAGGCGCTTAGACCCATTGCCCATTTTTTTACTATAGTCGGCGATTTGATTTAAATCGATTGATACTTGATACTTTTCTCTTTCACTGACGCATGCCGTACCAAGTGTAGTACCTAGGTACCTATATGACATTAGGTATGCAGGTATTATAAATTTATAAAGTAGCCTTTACCTTACAGATTACAGCAGCCATTATTTCTTGGACTCGTTTTGCGATACTATAGTCCAGTTCTAGAACCCGAAAATATTGTGTAAGTATTCAGTATTATTTATTGCACACAATGTACATCAATCATAACTTAGCTTAGTGATAATCTATTTAATTACTAATGACATGTACCCTGTACTGTTTAGGGTGTAGCAACATCATATTTAATATATATACAAAATATACCTAACATTATAACAATCACGTTATGTGCTTAATCTAATAGGAACTATTTTATAAGTCTAAACTTAATCTTAACTAAATCTATGGCAGTTTATATATTGTTATTAAGGCGAGAAACAGTTATTTTATATTTATTATTGCAAGTATTATTTTATTAAGTATTATAGTATTGCAAGTAGAACACCTTATTTACCTATAGGTATTTATTATTTCTATATTTAATGCCGGACCATTTACCATACTTTTTAAATTCCTCTATGGCCGGACAGAGACAAGCATTTCATTGGACTAAAGTCAGATGTCCTGCACCATGCGTAGCATCTCTACTTAGTCTGTGCCTGCACCTCATCTAGTCTGCTTACCTCCTTCCATTTCCAGACAAGCACGATGCCAAGTTAGACCGCATCGTCGCTTAACATCAGGTGAGATAGAGGCCAAGTGATCGTCTGTCGATAATTAAAAAAAGTGTGGTATGGTTTTATGAAACCACGAAGCAAGTGAACATTTTTTACTTTTGTTCATGTGTAGCTCTTGACAAGTGTATAATCTAAGGTGTAGCTATGGTAGCTAGCTACTATGACAGCAGTTGACATGACACATCAGCATGTATACAAATATGACTGCTGAAAGGATCCGCCAATCATAGCTAGACCTTAAATGTCATACATCATATCTACCAATCAAGCTAAAGCGCCGGCTGTAATGCGACATGCGATAGATGGACGACAAAATTTGAGGCGATGTTATAAAAGTTTTAATTTAAAATAAAGAATGTTTTCTATATTACACACGTTACAGCAACAACAACACGTATGTTAATCGATTATTCCACTACTATGATTCGGAGGGCCATATCGAGTGGCGAGAGGCCGTGTTCTTTGCATTCGGCATAGTGTTCTGCAGCACCATGAATGTGGCGGTGCAACATCCGTTTATGATGTCTGTCATGCACATGGGGATGAAGATGAGAGTCGGAGTCTGCAGTCTTATATACAGGAAGGCGGGTACTTTAAATGCTTCAATAGAATGATATCCTTCTTCCTTCCTAGGGCCAGTTTCACCGGTTGCTGATATAGCTTCAGATCTATCTGACAGGTGACGCCATATAGACAGATTAGTTCCTAATAGGGCTATCTGGAACCGGTGAAACTGGCCCTTAATATTGTAAAGGCTAAAGTTTTTGTTTATGTTTGTTACTTAGTTTCTTCACGCTAAAACTACTCAACCGATTGAGCTGGAATGAAATTGGTATGTAGATAACCTAGACCCTGGAATAGCACATAGGTACATTTTATCCCGATATTCCTACGGGAACGATGTCTACGCGGGTAAAACCGCAGGGTACACCTATAGTAAATATTCAGTGCATCTATATCGCAGTGACTGTAGTTAAGTAGGTACATAAATCACCTGACTACAAATAAAGTATTTAAAAAGGTAAATATAAATCTAATAAAGTAGTGTTCCTGAAAAATCCTTTCTTAGTTTAATTTCATGTAGGTATCTAGCATACTAGAATTGGTTGGCATGGATTAGGCTACAGTGTTATGATCCTACATTAAACGTCAGTCGCTATTTGAACAAAAATAAACCTTAATCGAAACCAGTTATTTAATTCTACTGATGGACAAAAGTCATCACTTTTCCCACCAGTCTCTAATGCTGTCTGCAAACAATTATTGTGAAAAACCATCTATTCTTAATAGTCACTACTATTTTGTTACTACTGGTAACAAGTGGGAAAAATATCCCACTTGTCACTATTAGTGCCATTTTTATTCCTAGTTATCCCAACTTTTATCCTCAGTGGTGACACGAGTTGCTTTAGTCTCCGCCAATGTTGCTTGGTCCTTCCTCTGCGTTAGCGACCTTCTGTAGGCACCCACCGTGTGACCAATTACGCTCACCTATAGACCTACACTCCTAGATAACTATAGGTATATTATGTACATTTCAGGCGTTAAAAGTTAGTCTTCAAGACTTATCAGAAAACAGTGCTGGCCTTGTAGTGAATTTGATGGCAAACGATGTGAACAGATTCGATACTGGCCCCATGTTCGCGCATTACCTATGGATTGGACCTCTTGAGACTGCGGTAACATTGCTATTACTAAAGGGGAAATCTAGATGAGACACATGTTTAGGAATGTGAACTTCTGCCTTCAATTTCTATTTTTTACAGCTGATGACTATTTACCTATACAGAGAGATGGGGATGCCAGCTGTTTATGGATCATTGATCATCATGGCTGTCATTCCATTTCAAAGTAAGTATGCGGTACCCATTCGTTTCAAATTTTTAATGATCTACCGGACCTCATTGGCGGATTGTCATAGTTTTGTCGATTTAAAATCCTTAGATCATATCTAATGCACATAACCTAATCATACTGACCCGATTTCAATGTGGCTTGCATCGAACATTATAGTAAAACTTAGCGAATCGTGAAGTGATAGGTAGGTATGTCTTTCTTCAGTGTGTGGTTCAAAGCACAGGCAACGCCCCGCCAGTGGTAACACATAAAGGAAAGCATTATGACTTAGTTAATGTCTAGGTCTTTGCACTCAGATCTTGATTGTGATATCTGCTACTTAAATGTTTGTGACCTAAGCTTCTCATTGTCCAGCTGTTCTATTTATGTACTAACTTTCAGTATTTTTGGGCACCGGAACCGCTTACAACAGAAAAGAAACTGCTCTCAAATCTGACGAAAGAGTCAGACTAATGAAGGAAATCATAATGGGGATGGAAGTAATTAAAATGTACACATGGGAGCAGCCTTTCCGAAAGATCATCGATACTGTGCGACGGTGAGAGCATTTATATCGAGTACTTAGATAATATATTTTGAGGAAGCGTGCTACACCGAATTATAGACCGCATTAACGCTAGTCTATAGATCATACAGAAATGGTTTACGGTAAACTCGTACAATATTTCAGTTTTGAATTTTTTTAAGATCATTTACCGTGAGGGTAAAAATCATAAATGGGTCAGCCTCCGCTGATCTTGTTATAAGGTACTACTCTCTTGCTGTTGATTAGTAGCTGTATTGCACACCGACCTAGTAGGATCCTTAGCGGGTATGCTCGTACAAGGTGTGACATACAATATGGTACGATACAAATGACGATACGATACGACTATTAGGCGTGCAAGCATAATCGTCGTATCGTCAGACATGTTACATGCGGGGTGGTATAAAAATGCCAATCCGATGATATGAACGTTTATTTCCACTGAACACTAGGTTACACTATGTTCCACAGTAGTTGTCCAAATCGTCGTGCACAATTGTGCATATTGATAATTATCAAAAGTCCGTTATCACACACTGAGGTCGTTGGTAATTCATAATCACTTATTTCACTGTTCATAACACTAGTTCAGTGATAACACTTAACAATCACTTGGTCGCTATCCGCGCTTAGATGTTTACACTTTCGCTTCCAAAGAATGACTGACTCAACGCCACGGTGCGACGCTTTATATAGTGCTACAGTAATTAGCTAGATCTTTCCAGCATCCAGTAGAAACAAAACAAAAGACAATTAAACAGAGCAATAAAATCACAAACAATAGCACGACTTTCCATTGAAACATCTGATGTAAACCACTTTTACAATATATACATGCTAATTTGATCTCTTATTAATGTCTTAAGAATAAGGTTCAATCTGTGTACTTAATTACAAAACCAGGTACATTGGACTAAGGTCGAAATACCAGGAAGGTATTTTTATGACGGTCGGAGTTTTATGGCCCCTAATTAGTTTATTTTTCCCGCGGCTATTATTGTTTTCTCGAGAAGCTTTGCGAAACCTCGCGACATTGTCGACGCGATGTAACAGACGTTAGACGAAAAGCTAAGGTACCTACATAGGATGCAAAAAATATCGTATCTGAGTTCGATAATACAGGTACAGAAATATAGAAACAAGTTTCATCACGTGCCTAGGACAAATAGGTATAACAACTACTTAGTTACCTACTTATACTATAAAATTATTATGTGAAAAGAAGTAGTCTCTGCCTACCCCTACGGCAAAAAGGCGTGATTTTATGTATGTGTGTATAAAATTAATCTCTACTATTATAATATACTAGCAGCCCGCCCCGGCTTCGCACGGGTAGAACATATATGCCTACAAAATTTGCATCAGTTTGTTGCATCGAATATAAAATATGAACATATTTAACAACCATCGTCATATTTCATCCAATTTACACAAAACCTTAACGAATTATGCACCTAAACCTTCCTCATAAACACTCTGGCTATTAGTGAAAACCGCATGATAATCCGTTCAGTAGCTATTGAGATTATTGCGAACAGACAGACAGACGCAGTGATGAACTTTGTTTTATAATACTTACGTATTGATATTGGACGGCCCTTTGGCGTAAAGGATAGTTACCCTGATTCTGACCCGACGGTCGTTGGTTCTAATCCTAGCTATATACCTACCAATGAAAGTTTTATGTGCATTCATGAATCATGAGTTTTCGTACAGTGGTAGTGGAATCATTAAATCTACCAAAAAGTAGCTTAACACCAAGGAGTACATCTGCCGCCGTAACCTTACGGCGTTCCCCGACGCAAAATGTAGGGGTAATATACGTTTAACGTGTGTATCTGTGTGTCTGTCCTGTCTGTAGCATCTTAGCACCTAACCGGATGAACCGATTTTGTTTTTATTATTGATAGTTTTTTTTTGTTTGATAGATGTCTTCATCGAGAGTTTTCTTAGCTTTGATTCATGAAAATTCGTTCAATCGTTATAAAATTATGAGCTTTTTTCTAGTTAATTGCGCTATGAAATCAACTTTCATAGGTCTGATCAATTCGAAAATCTTCTTCTTCAACGATATTGTAAGAACATGGAAGCCTCCTGGACTCTACAGAATACTCAAATCCTCACCAACTTACAGCTCAGATTTTAAATGTCGTGTTTAGAGTCATTGGAAAAAGCTATTATACATAGATCAGTCGGGGTGGTTTAAAATATTATATTATATAATTATATATATAGATGAATATTATTTTATACAATAGATCATATTATTATACTATATTGACTTCAAATTGATTTTGATCGGTGGGGATCTACAGCATAGCTAAGCTTATAATAATATTTTCGGAGGAACTGACCTAATCTGTGGTTTCACTGCAAATATTTTATTAAATTTGCGACACGTGTTTGTGAAATTCGTGATATCTTCTAGAGTTTTCATTTGAATTATATACTGTAAAGGACAATTTTAATCTATAATATGTGGCCAAGCTAATTAACGTAATTATTTGGATAAGGATTAATACTATAGACTTGAAAATAGCCTTGGAAGTTATGTAATATTTTTTAACAAAAATTTTAAGATTAAAACGGTTACTGTGAGTCAACCTTAAGAGGTAGACATATGCTGTCCCGGACTTTTTTGTAGGTCTTATTAAGTTGTACAACTCTTGCATAGAAAATATTCTTCTATCTATTTTCAATTAAGCAGCGTTCGTAAGATACGTGTTTTTTCGACCGTTTATTTGCCGACTTAGGTTGCAAATTAGGTCTCCACGAATGTACCTTTGATTTAAACGGGATAATATATAGCCTATTTTCATTCCGAAAGTCCATTCTATGTATTAGTGAAAGAAATTTTTAAATCGGTTCAGTAGTTTTTGAGCCAAATCATTACAAACATACAAAAATACAAATGTTCTCTCTTTATAATATTAGTATAGATATATAATATTAATCTCTTTTATACAAATATGTATAAAATTATCTACCGATCAACTGATAATTCCACTTTATGAATGAACATATATCTACACCTGCAGTTCAACTATCTACCTTATCGCATCAAAAGATAAGTCACGTTTTATCTCTCCAGGCACGAGATACACTACATCAAGATGACTTCATACATCCGCGGCGTAATCTTATCTTTCATAATGTTCACGTCTCGCTTCGGAATCTTCGTCACGGTGCTTCTCTACGTGACGTTTGTCAACCGGATCAGCGTCGAGAGTGTGTTCTTTCTTACCTGTTACTATAACATCACTAAGCAAACGATGACGCTGTATTTCCCTCAGGCTGTTGGACAAGTAATGCTCTTATCTTACCTAGTAAATATTGTAGTCTGTTTCTTCAATCTCTTACTGGGTATCTGATGAAACACCTGGCCTTATGTTAAGCTCGAGACCGTTGCGTACACCTTCATATGTTTAAACCATCTGTGGTGGCCCTGCTAATTACAATGATTAATTTTTATTTTTGTCGATTTAAATCAGATTTTTAAATGACTTCAAAAAGGGGGAGGTTATATGTTCGACTGTACCTATGTATTTTTTTTATGTATGTTTACCGATTACTCAAAGACGCCTGAACCGATTTTGAAAATTATATTTTTATTTGAAACGGCATAATTCAGAGGTGGTCTCATTGAAATTTAATCGAGATATGTTCAGTATCTCCAGAGATGAAGATAAACCTCAAACTTAGTATTGAAATTGACTAGCGCGACGTTTGAAGTCGGTTCTTTTAGTTTTTTAAACGAACCTTAATTATCAACTAACGCAGTGCCTGATTCTACTATTTCTTGGCGTTTAGTAGAAGCTCTACTAGACACTCTAGATGTATAATTAAATAATTCAGTAGTTTTCGTTTGACGAGATGCTTCTAAAGTAGTCTCATATTTTTTACCAGCCCCAAGATTCTCAATGATTTGAAAACCTATTCGGATTCGGAAGCTTCATTTTCAATTTTGAATACTTATTCATAAATCCTTGAGCTATTTTGTCGCGAAAACCAATACAATTAGAATAACTGATTTTTTAAATTGAAATATCAAAAGAAACCCATCGGAGCATTGTGAATTGCAATGATCCAAGTCAAAGTCAAGGTAGTTTAAAAATCCGAATTTGCTTTCGAATTATTGAAAATAAGCCTACATACGCTGCAAAAAGAGACATGTGGACTCTACTTACGGTTAAATATCAGCGTCTCCCTTTATCTGACGTAGTAGTATTGAAATATATAAAGCATTTAAGCATTCGAGAACTAGCATCTAGATGTCTCAAAACTCTCAAGGCACATGGATTAAGTAGGATCGTAATGGGCGAACCGTTTTTTCGCTCACTAGGTAGCGTCTCTGAGTCAAATGACGAGAACTGTCAAGCTATGCAATTTTATTAAATGAAAAAAAAATTACATTCTCGGACCCTGTAGCACACTAGCCTAGCGGAAAATTCTTACGCGATGGCCCCCATTCGTAAACAAGGCTGTGTCTCAAGATATTACGGGCACAGTGTTACTCAAATCCAGATTATTGCATGAAATTGCGTGCCACGGTTTTCAACAGACTTCAAAAAGGAGGAGGTTTTCAATTCGACTATAATTTTTATGTTTGCTACTTCAGAATTCCGTCATTTATTAACTGATTCTGAGAATCATTACTTTGTTGAGAGAGTCGTTCGGTCCCGCTTTCATCAAGATCTGAAGGGAATCCAGATATATCGAGATAAGAACTTCAAACTTGGCCTACTACCTTCTGAAAATGCTCGGCATTTGAAGTCGGTTTTTTGTTTTGTAAAATATTTTAAATTATTGGATAGATAAGCTTACCTTCAGCTTACCTAATGCGATGTATTGTTAAAAAGTTACCCAAATATGCTTCCATATAAATTATACATACTTAAGTTGAAAAAAATCAAAGATTGCAGAGATGAACGTGGCAGTGCAAAGAATTCGCGATTATTTGTTAAGCGAGGAATGTCGTTTGCCCCCAAGAAGCCAACCCGAACATGTGGAAGTTGTCACTCAGCCGAAGAAACGTGTTACTATTTTAGGTTAGCCAGTTTTATTTAATAACTAAAATGTTTTGATACTTTTAATAGTGTTCTCTTAATTGCTATGGAAAAAAGTGGTATATGAAATATTAATTATAAGGTGCTGAAATATGTCAGTCTTTCTATACTTTGTGGATGGTAGATACTGAACGCTGTAGGTACCTATGCAAATTCAGTGATAAACATTAAAGAAGGCATCTTAATGTAGCAAGCACATCTTTTACACTGAAGATTACCTTTATTACAGACTCTCCAAGAGAGTTGTCTCCTCGGACGCAAAACCAAAATAATATACCAGGGCCCTCCAAGCCAGATGACGATAAAGCTAAAGATATGTGTAAGTACCTTATTATTGTCTATCTCTCTTATACAGTTATAGTATAGGTTAGAGATTTGTTTTCAAATTAGGTACCTACCTACTTATTTTGTGAAAATGAAGACTGTTCTCTTACGTTATAAACGTGACATTGTATTCTTTGGTAGTGATCCTGTATTAATAACATACCTTTATTATGTATGATCAAACGAACTTCCAAGTGAAGTTCGATCATTATTATATGAGTCACTTCATTTGAAGATATAGTATTATTTATAGTTTTAACTAGGTAGTACCTTTAACCTACAGGCAACATTGCACGTTTTTTAGAGTATAGATTTTTTTTTTACAATCTTTGACAGTCTCCTGTCAGCTGTCAGCGCTAGTTCCCCACTGCTAGGTCGGCCATCTTAGACTTCATTATTTTTAGAGATTTTTCAAAACAACGCTTCATCATCAAGTATGGGTTTATAACACGTCATAGCCGTATTTCTTGGGTAGGATTGGGTAGTTACCTATATCTTCAAATGAAGTGACTCATATAATAATGCTCGAACTTCACTTGGAAGTTCCTTTGATCATATATTATATTACGTCACTTCATTTTTCAGATATAGTATTATTTATAGTTTTAACTAGGTAGATATTTAGAGAATGAAGCTTTGTTTTGCTAATAGTATTGTTACAGTGAAAAATAAAAACGTTTCGGATACTAGACATCTTTAATTTGCAAAAGAGCGAATAATCTTAAATAATCTATAATATTATCTATATATATATAAAAGAAAGTCGTGTTAGTTACTACACTTATAACTCAAAAACGGCTGGACCAATTTTTATGATTTTTGTATTTTTAGAATTGTCTTTATCAGGAATAGGATAATAAGTATTAAAAACAATGAATAATTGACCTAAAAAAATTATATGAGATAAAATATTCTGCCAAAATGTTCCTGGGTTTAAAAACTGCCGATCATTTGATGTTCAATTGTTTTTGTTTTTGTTATTCCGCCGTATTTTTTTTTGTTAAATTATGGCTCCACGCGATTAGTATATTTAGCCAATGTCAAGTATAAAAATTCTTCTCATGTGTGGATAGCATTACAATATTCGGGATTATCGCGTTTTTTTTTTGGTATAATTATGGCTTCACAGATTAGTGTATTTAGCCAGTGTCAAGTAGTAAGTCTAAAAAAAAAGTAAAAATTCTTCAAGTTTTAGTGAATTCAAGTCATGTAGATTTTTAAAAATGTCATATATGTCAGTAATGATAATTGTTTGACATATTTATTGATTGTCAAATATGCGTGCGTTCAGAAATGTATGCTTACAAGCAACTTAAAAAAGTTTATATTTCCAAAAACCATTTTTACCAATTTTTATTCTATATCTGTATTGCCATAATACATTACTAAACTTAATATGTCTTAAAGTTTGTATTCATTTACGTTTAGTTCAGCCGTACAGTTCGTTCATAAAAGCCTAAATTAAGTTCATCTAAAAGGTAACACGACATTCATTGTCTGTTAGGTAGTACGAAGTTCGCCGGGCCAGCTAGTCCTTAATCCTGTATAATAATGACGTTATTTATAAATAATTATCCTATTTATTATGGCGGAAAACAACGGATTTGGCAAAATCACATTCGTTGGTATTAACAATGGGTCTATTATAAAAACGAGCGAAGCTACTATACGTGGCTGTCCAACCCGCCGTTTTCCTGATAACGTCTACACTGAGTCCCGCCGAGCTGGTGGGCGGAGATGGAAGCGTGGCGCGTTCTATGCGCGCTAAAAATGCGAGTGTCTATGCCGCTTTCCGATAACACCGCCTTAATCCAACGACTGATGAATTGAGCTGTAGCAACCTTATGTGACCGTTTTATTGTTAGCAACAGGTTTCCTACATTCGAAGCTCTCAAACCTTTCGTCATAGAAATATAATCTTTGAGAACTGAAGCAGGGCAGATTTTTGGGTTTTCCAAAAAATACGGTAAGAATAGCACCGGCTGATCGCGGCCGGGTGCTGTGGTTTTGATTGGATCCAATATGACTATCTTAATGCCGTTGTCTAACGTTGTGATATTTTCTAGTCTAATTAGTGACAGAGTTTGGACTCTATGTGCAGTACAGTGTGTACCGAGGCACAAGTTTCTTTGTGATATTTTCTAAATTTGAATACAAATTAGAGATGTGGTTGAGAACTACTTGTGGATCCCATGTTGAAGTATATTTAGGTTAATTGGGCTTCATTTTATATGCACCTTTGAGGAGGCGCCTAATGCGATCATCCGATCCGATTATATTTCCTAATAGAAGCGATAGGGCTGACCTATGGCTGTTTAGGGTTCCATAAGAGCAACCTTTGTTAGATTGCTTGTTGCTCTGTCAGAAAAGACAGCACTAATGATATTGAAACATTGTAAACATCCGTCTCATTAAGCTCGCAAAACTGCCACCAAAGGTTGAACGTAACGTTGTATTGTTTGAGGGTGTTGTCGGACAGTGACGCCAGCCTAATGCTGGCGTCAATCAAGTGCAGCCGGCGGGACGCCGCGGCGCGTGAATGCTGTCCGCAGAGTTTCACGGCACCCAGGGTAAGACTGGCGTGTAGGGGGTGATGCTCCCTGAAATGAGACCGAAATAGACACTTACTAGGATTGAAGAAATTTATTCTAGTTACTAGTAAATTTTGTAACAAGGGATACCATGGCTGTGACGGCCAGTATGGGAAAACTAAAATGCCAGTAGCTTTGTCGTCGATAATTTTTCGTAAACAAAACACTTTAAAATTAATGAGAACTAGCTGTGCCCGCGACTTCGTCCGCGTGGAATAGTCTCTTTGGGTAGCATTTTTAAATATTTAGGCTAATTATTTTACAAATAAGACACATGCGTATCCCCCACCTACACCGCACCGTACCACGGCGCGCAAATCCCCCTCCCCTCTCCCTCCCCCTCCCCTCCCCCTTCCCCTGCCCTCCCCTCCCTCTCTTCCCCCCACTTCCCCCCTCCCCGTCTCTCTTCCCCACTCCCCTTCCCTCACTTCCCTCTCCCCTCACCATCACCCACTCCCACTCCCCCCACTCCCCCTCCCCCTTCCCCCACTCCCCCTCCACCTCCCCTCCCCTCCCCTTTCCCTCACCTCCCATCCCTCTCCCCCTTTCCCCTTCCCCTCACTTCCACCCTCCCTCCCCTCCCCTCATTCCCCCTTCACCTTCTCCCTCCCCCTTTCCCCTCACAAACTTTGAATGACATTAATTTATACCGAATCAACAGCCTAAACGATAAGTTTCAAGCTTCTAGCTTTAAAAATGACGATACTTCCATACAACTTTTCATCCCCTTTTTTAGCCCCTTACAACCCTCTTTTCGCATTAAAAAGTAGCCTATGTCCTTACTCAGGCTCTAGACTATCTGTGTACCAAATTTCATTTAAATCGGTTCAGTGCTTTTGGCGTGAAAGTAACACAGACAGACAGACAGACAGAGTTACTTTCCCATTTATAATATTAGTTTATTAGATTTCTGCTTCCAATTTACGGTAAAGGCATCGACAGTGAGAGCGTCTGGATTCTGTTTCCAGGAAATAAAAGAACTACATTTGGCATTGCTGCGAGAGGCAAATAAATCAATTTCAGTACGTCCGAAGAGGTTTATTATGTCCTGAAAGGCGTTTTCAGATAACTCCCATTCGGTATCTGGATTTATCTTTCTCGATTCTGCATCGGCGCGGTTGAGTTTGGTATTAACGTAAGAAGCAAAAAGCCTAATATTACGGCTCTCGCACCATTGCCAAAGCTAGCAAGTTTAGTCAAGTGGGGAAATTGAACGCCACCCATTCTGTTAATATAACTTATCGCAGTAGTGTTATCAACTCGCAATAATATTGCAGTTAGATTCGTTGTGAATCAAGCTTTTAATACCGAGAAACACTGCCAATAATTCGAGATAATTAATATGGTATTGTTTTTCTTCTACCTTCCACCTACCGTTTACTTTTCTATTACCGCAGACAGATCCCCATCCTGTCAAGGAAGCGTCTGTGTAAATTTCAAATCTGTATTCCATTACCTTTCAGGTATGGAATGTTGCGAAGATTTTATCTTTCCACCAATTTAAGTCTTCCAAGACAACATTTGGAATTTTGATTTTAGCATCATAATTATCATTATTTTCTTGTAAAAAGATGAAATTTTGTCTTTCTAAACTTTTTGTATACAAAAATCCATACATTGTTGCGGGGCAAGCCGCTATAAGAACACTAATTAATTTGGCAAATTCACGAATTGTACACCACGGTAAATGAGAGAATTTCTGGACTAATTGGGCAATATTGTTGCGTTTTTCTAACGGTAACTAAAGACATGGTAAACTCCCGGGAGTTATATATGAAACCTAGAAACTTCTTGGTTTGTTCACGATATAAAGACATTTTTTCGTAGTTTATTACGAAGCCTAAGCACCGCAGCAAGTTTAATGTCGATTGTACATTGTTTCTGCACTCGTCAAAGGTGTCTCCTATACATAGTACATCGTCAAGATATATTACTGACTGACCTACTGACTGACCTGAGATATATTACTACATGACCTTGACTTCT
Organism: Cabera pusaria; assembly: GCA_954871355.1. Lineage (NCBI taxonomy): Eukaryota > Metazoa > Arthropoda > Insecta > Lepidoptera > Geometridae > Cabera > Cabera pusaria. The sequence goes on along the minus strand of OX940889.1, from coordinate 21,099,528 downwards.
GAGGCAAGTTATAACTTCATTATTTTTGTAAATACTTTAGGAGCTACGGACAATCCGTAAGGCATCACTGTAAATTCGTACAATATAGGTTTCCGTGATTTAAGAGATTGAAATTCACAGTTGACAGTTACGGCACCTAACTGTATCAGTTTGCTAATGGCATTGAACATTTCTCGATGTTCGTCATGGTTAAATTTAGACCGAGAAACTACAGATCGAACCACCGTATCTTTAAACGGGATAGTAAAGCCCTTTTCAATACATGTTAGAATGACCGGGTTATTAGTTATATTCAACCAGCAATTATGAAAGTAAGTAAGTCGGGTAGCATGTACCTGAGCTATTGTTGACCATTGGCTCGGGTCTTGGGTTGGTTCGAGCTCTTCAATGTTGATTGAGTCCTGGTCGTGGGGTAGTGTCGACGAGGTGTTGACAACGCTGCTCAGCCTCGACCTCCCCGTCCCCCCCTGTTCGAAGTGTAACGAGAACGTCCGTTCCAGTTTCCCTGCTGGACCGGGCGGCTGGCTGATGCTTGTGGAGTAGCAATCTTCTGATTGGTCTTATTTCGAATTTGGTTACCTTGCCTTTCGATAGCTTTACAGGCATTATTTTTTTCAGCCAACGAGTTACCAAATAGAGTGTCGTCACGTTCGGTATCCTGAATGACGTGTACGATGCTTTTCTCCAAGCTTGGTATAATCAGCTTTGTTCTGTCCTTGGTGAAACAATAGTGCAAGTCCGATAAAAGACGGCATCCGTCGCTTAAATGCTTCAAGGTTAACGTCTTATTATCTGTTTTTAACAAAATATCCATTCCTCGGTTTATCGCGGACACGCCCGCACCGAGTTTTTGTTTTTATCGCGACTTCGTACGATTTCGGACACTGCCGCTGAAATCTCAGCATTGAGTTTCGGTGCTTTTAAAAGCTTGCAATTGGACGGTATCAAGTATTTGATACTTTCGTAAGTCTTTCTTTGTCTTCTTTAGACAACCCTTTACGAAGTAAAGGCGGCCATAGGTTGGCCATGCTGGTTGAATACTATCACCAAAGTCGGGAGTTTCTGACACGCACCCAGTGCTAATAGTAGCTCTGGATCTAAAGGTGGTTCAGGCGAATCCTCGGTAGAGGGCGCGGATGTCGTTTGCGTATCTTTTGATGCTACTGGATCCAAAGTTAGGTATGGAGCCGGGGTTGGTGGCAATAGTAGCGGCGACGGTAGTGACACCAACTGAATTTCATCCATCTGGCTTTCCGATATTTCGGCGGGCTGCTGGGATGGTTCATCCACCATATCCGCGTAAGATTCGACATACGGGTTTTCTGTAATTAAAAATAACTATGTTATAGCATTTGTACAAATAAAATGCGAATTAGTATTTCAAAAAAGCGAATGATGTTTTATCTTGTAAAACAATATATGGCAGAATAACTCCGTAACTCAGTTTATAACGAGTATTTTTTATTATAATTGAGAGTAGCTCGCGGCTGCTCTAGTTATCGTAATAGACTCGCGGTCTATCACGACCCTTTATTAAGTGTTTAAGCATAATAGCTATTGAAAGTACTTCTAACGATATCTATATACGCGGGTAGCTCGCAGCTACCCTCGTCATTACAAGTAACTCGCAGTCAATTGTAATCTAATGTTTCTTAAAGCACTTATTGAATTATAATACGATAACTATGTACGCGGGTTGCTCGCAGCTACTCACGTAATCACAAGTGACTCGCAGTCAATTGCAATCTAATTTTACTTAAAACACTTATTTAATTATAATTGGGGGTAGGGTACATACTTTCTATCTTTTCACTATCCGATGTGTCGGATGATAGTCTAACACTGCGTTTCTTTTTCTTCACTTGTTCTTGTATTTTTCTAATCTTTCTTTGATAATGTGCTAACTTTTCTTCGGCACTTCGCTTTGGCATTTTGAGTTGCGCACGTGCGTTCGTCGCCTTACTCAGTATATATTATGTGACTCTTTGGTCGCCTTGCACGAAAAAGGAATGAAGTCTAAGATGGCCGACCTAACGGTGGGGAACTAGCGCTGACAGCTGACAGGAGACTGTCAACGATTGTAAAAAATATATATATATATATCTATACTCTAAAAAACGTGCAATGTTGCCTGTAGGTTAAAGGTACTACCTAGTTAAAACTATAAATAATACTATATCTGAATAACCGGCCAAGTGCGTGTCGGGCCACGCACAGCTATACAACGATACCCCACACGATGGGGTAGACGATGAAAAAAAAATCATCCCCAATTCTCATATAGGGGAGCTACCCTAAAAAAAATTTTTCTAAATTTTATTTCAGCACTTTGTCGGCGTCATTTATTTACATACCCCCACAAAATTACAGCTTTCGAGTATTAACGGTCTCTTAGCAAAACCTCGGACAGGCAGACAGACAGACGGACATGACGAAACTATAAGGGTTCCTTGTCAGGACTACGGAACCCTAAAAATGAAGTGACGTAATATAACATTTACATAACACATGTATTTATTTAAACTAAACATATTTCTGTTTAATGTCTCGTCTATAAAGACGTCTCGTCTATAAAATATTATCTCCCTACTTACGGTACACATAATTTTTTAGTACATCAAGATCCAGTAATAACTTTTGAACACGCTCATAGCAGATGGATCAAGTCAGAAGACAGAGATGACGTTGTGGATATCAATTTAGTTGTAAGATTTCATTATCCTTGTTTAAAATACACTCTCTGTGATTTTATATATGAAACAGTAGGTATAAAAGCAGTAGGTACTTTGATTATAAACTCGTCCAGATGGAACATGACATTTCAAAGTCATTCAAAAAACGGCCCAAATTTTGCTCTGTGTGTGCGTGACTGTGTCATAAAGCTGTCAAATATTGTCAATACGTGCCTGTTTAGGGATGCCATCTGTTAAAGTGGTCGCTACCCATTTTATAAGCTTTCATTTAACTTGCAATATAGGTATGTATGTATGTCTGTATGTTCGGGTGGAATCTTGGAAGCTAAATGAGACCTACTTTCTGATATCCGATTTGACTCAAATTTTGTTAAGTTATGTATCTTTGGTGACAATACAATAATATGGTACCATGGAGCTACTCTGATGATGGAGACGGAAGGTGGCCACAGCATCTCTGTGATAAAACAACATAACCCCACTGAGTTTGGGCTCGATTGATTCGTCTTGAGAAGGACTTTACACCTAGATGATATTCAGGGTCTGATGATGAGGCCTGAAGGTGGCCACGGCTTATCTGTGATAAATTAACGTTACTCCACCGAATGTAGGCTCAATTGATCGTCTTGAGGAGCACTTTACACTTAAACGATATAGGATCTGAATATAATCCCACCGAGTTTGGGCTCGATTGGTTTGCCTTGAAGATCATCTTATCCATAATTGCATCATAAGATCCGTAGAATATTTTAAAACATCACGCCTACTCTAAAATACTCAGGTCCCTTACCTACCAAAAAGTTAAAAATAAATTAAAAGTAAAAAATATGTTTTAAAACAAGCGTTTATCTGACACAATGAACTAAAATGTTAAAAATAAATCCTAATAAGTATTTTGCGAGTAGGTAGGTACTTACCCATAATTCTAAAAAGCTCGAGCTTGAGCAAGAATTAACTTCGCTGCGAACATAATGTTTGTTACAATTTTATTTCTAGAATAAAATATTATTGTACTACTGTACAATCATATTCTATCGTCGTTCGGTTTTTCAATCTTTTTCATGACGCGAACCCCTTAAAAAAAATTCGCGACCCCCTACTTGCTCTGTTTATAATCTGTATTTTGTTATATTGCTAGCTTCTGCCTCTTGCCTAACAAATTACATATTTTTCTTTTTAAAAGAAAAATTATAAGCACTCTAATCACAACACCTACAAATGCTCTTTAATTAATATTTCTTAAAAAGCATATTTTCAAACTTTGTTTTTTTTTCTTTTACTGAGGCTTCACGACCCCCTGCGACCCCCTAATAGAGGCTTCGCGTGTACCCTTCGTGTGCGAGTCGGACTCGCACACTTAGGGTTCACGCGTCTGACACGCACTTGGCCAGTTTATTTTTAATGGTAATAAAATGATATTTTTTTTACTGATAACTCATCTACATGTGAATTTAAGTTACTATGTTAAAGCACAAATCAATAGGCGGGATAGTTTTTCAGTAAAGTGTACCACAAAAGTGCTCAGGTTGTGGGATAGTGTTAGGGCTCGCTTCGCTCGCCCTGATTAAGGATTTTTGGCGCCAAACAGTAATCTCAAAATAATAAGTTGAACATTGCGGTTTGACTATTCGGAAGGAAAAACAAGTCACGCGTTGAAGTCTTTTGAATCGCAAACTTAATAACGAGATGAGCATTGCGGTTCGACTAATCGGAAGGAAAAACAAGTCACGCGTTGAAGTCTTTTGTATCGCAAACTTACAAATTGGGATAAGCAAAACAATACCTATGTTTTATTGGAGTTTGGAATAGTTTAATCAATGAATTTTTATCACGCAGTCGGGTTTTTTGTTTCTAAAATAATTCCCTTGTTTTTTAGTCTCAATCTCTAGGAACTTCAGTTTCTTAAATATTTACTTTGGCTGCTTTAGATATTGTCCGGTACTTTGACCACAATTATTGGAGCAGTGGGATCCGGGAAGTCAACTTTACTCCATATGATTCTAAATGAACTGCCGTGTTCTAGCGGCAGTTTGGAAGTCATCGGGGATGTTAGTTATGCAAGTCAAGATCCATGGCTCTTTGTAGGTAATATCACTTAATTAATAGAACTACTAATAGTAATTACATTCTGTCAAGAAAGTACCGGGAATCTTAAAAAGCGGGATTATTAAAAAGCCCGGATATAGGCATCGAAATTATATAAGTCGCCGAGTTCCACAACTCAATTACCACTTCGAGGCGCCGTTTACAGTCGATAATGTCTTAAAAGAAGATTCGCAGCGAGTACTGTTGATTCCAAAAAATGTGTTAAATATTTTTTTTATGACCGAATTATTTGTTGAAGTAAGTGTAGTATTTCGGAAGGATATTACTTTTAAGGTAATACAATACATTTGAATGGATAATAGATATTTTGTGTTTCATTGGCCAATACCCGGTACTTTCTTGACATAGTAGTTAGTATACCTACTGCGTTAGTTTGCTTATCCATAGCATTGAATTATAGATGAAATTTCTGCTAGTGCGTTTGTAGACTTTCGCGCAAAAGAAATATTTTTCGCTTTAAATTACAAGGCTTACTCAACATGAGTGCAGTGTGATACCTCGGCAGGTTCTTGCTATCCAGATTTTACGTCATTAGTCGAGCATCGTGCTTGTCCTACTTCCTTGCTAACCTGCTACCGTAAGCATAAAAACCTTCTGAGTATGGACTCCCAAGTTTATTTTGGTCTACAGGTTCAGTTCGCCAAAATATTCTTTTTGGTCAACCGTTCGTGAAGTCTCGATACATGGAAGTTTGTAAAGTGTGTGCCTTGGAGAGGGACATCTCCCTCTTCCCTCACGGCGACAAGACCATAGTAGGAGAGAGGGGCGTCTCTTTGAGTGGAGGACAAAGAGCTCGCATCAATTTGGCTCGAGCTGTTTATAAAGAAGTAAAGACTATATTTAATTGTTTTGATTATGATCTAATTGGTATAGCCAAGGAATATAGATACCTACTACTTTTTGCAGTACATTTAAAATTTATAGGTTTTACTATTTTCCAAACCGGACATTCAGGCCCGCATATACGAGTAGAACGCAAACACAAGCATTGATCTACATAGTATAGAATGAAGCCGATTGATTTCTTTCTTCTTACTTATAGTCGCCATATAATCAATCGAATGGCTTCATTTTGAAGATCAATACTTGTCCTCACTTATAGAACGATCCTTCGTTCTATAATACCGGCCTAAGATTCAATTTACTGCGGTCGCCAAAGATCCCTAAAAAACGATGTATGGAATTTCGATTAGGTTTGCGTGTTGCGAGCATATACAACTCTAATATTTTACTTAATAAAAAACACTTGTTTTGACTAGTTCAGGAAACTATGGAATTAAAATAATACGCTATTGATATGAATAAGAGTAGGTATTTGAAGTAAGCAGGTAAGTAAGTTAATGACTGACTGTATAATTCTTTTCTAGGCTAATATTTATTTGCTGGATGATCCTCTTTCTGCAGTGGACACGCAGGTTGCGAAACATATCTTTGAAAGATGCTTGAAAAAGTATATCAATCTTCTTTTCTTTTAATAAAATTCATGTTCTGTATATTATTGCGAATGTTCCCAGTTGACACTACTATCTTGTCATCAATGGTTACAATACAACTTACAAGTGGGAGAAAATATCCAATACCTACCCCGAAAAATATATGAAGACAAATTTTATTACCAATTAACCACTAGAAGGGACAACCGGGATTTTTTCCCACTTGTCACTAGCGGTGACGAACATTGTAGTGACAATTGGGAACATTCCGATTATTGCATTGACCCCTCTTTTATTGATATGTCCTTTGCAGATTCTTATCTAATAAAACTGTTATATTGGTCACCCATCAAATCCAATTCATCAAGTTTGTGGATCGTATTGTCATATTAGACAAAGGGAAGATACTGGCTAATGATGCATTCGAAGAGCTTGACGTAAGAAAATAATATCGTTTAAAAACTAAAAAAGAACCGACTTCAATGCCGCGCTATTCATTTTCAGTACCAATTTTGAGGTGTTTATCTCAATATCTCTGGAGATACTTATCAGACCTCGATAAAATTACTATGGTACCACACTTGAGATATCTCCTTTCCAACAAAAAAAGAATAATCAAAATCGGTTCATAAACGACGAAGTTATCCGCGAACAAACATAAAATATATATATATATATATATATATATATATATATATATACAGACGAATTGAAAACCTCCTCCGTTTTGGAAGTCGGTTGAAAAATAAGTTGACGGACTGGTTCTTTAATTTAAATGCTTTGTTCTAAAGGACAAAGAATTGAAGATAATCCAGCTGATGAAGGAGAAAGTGCGTGAAGTGCACGAGGACGAAGGTGCCGACAACTTGCAGAGCAACTCCATACTGCAGCCGAGCACGCTCAGTCTGCATCGGCGGCATTACTCGCTTGTTATCGATACTAGCTACGCAGTAAGTTTACACCATAGCACCTACCAATGAAACTACCTAGGAGTTACCTAATTTAATTAATAACAAAAGGCGGCAATAGCCCAAAGGCTAAGGCGTCAGACTTACGATAGAGAGGTCGTAAGTTCGATCGCCATCCATTGCGCTATTCACGTGACTTCAGACACAAGCATATTTATTTAGCTTAGTTAGAAGACTACTAGTAATGTGCAACCTACATTGCTAGTAAGCTTTAAAAAAATCTCGCGGTATACGGTATTTTTCTTAAAACTCGGTCATCGGCAGTGTAGATTGGATTAGAAAATCCTGTTCAGCAGGTTTCCCAGGCAGGTTAAAATTCTGTTCGTTTTACGCACATCTTTAACGTTAGAGGTATTACCACAGTTGTTTGTAAAACTGTGGTATTACAGTCCTATCATGGCGGAAAGTGAAATAGAAATGTTTTTCGGTTGAAATGGCAAGGTGTCCAGTGAAATTACAGGGCATGTGAGACTTAACAGCTTTATGTCTCAAGGTAACAGGCGCAGTGGAGTGACATGCAAAATTCTGGCAGTCCAGAATTTTGCATGCCACTGTATCTGTAATAGGTAGATGTCATCGCTTACCATCAGGCGTGCGTCGTGCTTGTCCTGTTACCTTATAATAACATTTAAAAAAAAGTCGAACATCATACATTTTATGGTGGATATACCATTTATCCGAACGTAGTGATTTGCTTCTTCGTTCATCATACAAACCGCCAAGGAATGGCATACCCTGCCTGAGTGTGTGTTTCCGGTTAAGTACAATATCCGGGGGTCTTCAAATCGCAAGTTAATAAGTATATTCTGGGTAAGCACGCTCCATCATCGATCGCGTCATCACTTAACATCAGGTGAGATAGTATGGTCCTACCCAGTTCAGTGTAAAAAAAAGTTAATATGTCAAAAACATAAGTTATCCTATCTCTTAGTAAAACACTGATTATAGGATCAAAAGCCGGAAGCGGAAATGCAAACGATGGGTAGAGTGCAAGGGTCAGTGTACAAGGAGTACTTTATGACAGCAGCCACCTGTCCCTATGTGATGCTAGTGCTGTTCATGTTCCTATTAGCGCAGTCGTGCGCTAGCGCTTGTGACTACTGGATTAGTAGATGGTACTACTTTGACTTATCTACTAGTAATTAAATGTACTTCTTGTTGTCTTGCTTAAATTGGTTAATAAGCTCCGTGATTTTATACGCAACTAATCCCTTTTTGAACCGATTTCACGAAAAAAGGAGGTTTTCAATTCGCTTATATTTTTCTTTTTCTGTTTGAGATAGTGGTTTCCCGTTTGGCCTATAGTATACTATTTTTATCGAGATCTGAAAAGTAATTCCAGAGATTATAGAGATAAACATCTCAAATTTGTGCTAAAAATGACTAGCGCGGCATTTGAAGTCGTTTTTTTTTCGTTTTTTAAACTATCTTAAATTGTTATTATTGTTCTTATATTTCAACCACCTAATTCTGCTGCCACTGTCGGCCTTTTGCGGTTTACGGTTTTTAAAGGTAAAATGTACCTTCTTGGAACAGGAGTCACGCTGAAGACAGTATGACAGGAGACGCTACGATGGACAATCTACTCTGGTTAGAATACGGGCTGGATCGCAACGGATTTGTCCTCATATTCGGACTTATTACAATCGCTACTGTGGCCATCGCTTTGATCAGGGCTTTCCTTTTCTTCTCGTTGTGCATGAAGTCTTCTATAAGGTTAGTTATACCTGCCTACTTACATAACAATATTGATCTAGTTTTCAGACACATAAAACGTATAAAAAGTGAATAAAGAATTCAACAAAAGGTGCAAAAGTTGGTTCTCAAGCGAAGCGAGCTCAAAATGTTTCAGCGAATGTTCAGAAATTCTGAGCGCTTGATGATGCTCAATGCTCGTTTTTTAAGTGCTCAGAATTTTCTTAACTAAAATATTTGGTGCGCGAGCGAAGCGAGCGCGAAATTTTTTTTTAAAAGACTTAAATAATATTTAAGGAAACATGAATTCTTTCGCTTGAAAATCCAAATGAAGGCAGAAAGAGTAAGTATTTAATTTGTGCGCAAACGTAGTGGTACACAATTTTCTCACTACTCAGCAATACTGATAGTTATGGAAAATATAAATCATGTCATCAATTTGCGAGCGTAGCGAGCGCGAATTTTTTTTATAAATTATTTCAAAAGTAAGTTTTAATGAGGACACATTCTTAGCGCTGGATGTACCTACAACATGAAGGAGACTGGAGAAATTATTTTGTGCGCAAACGTAGCGATTTCGCATTTTTTTAAACTAATCAGTTATATCGACCGTTTCATGCAAATATAAATCGCGATAATTTCGAAGATAACAAGACAGAACAGATCTGTGCGTGAGCGTAGCGAGCTTCTAGTTTTGAGTAATTAAGCTTTTAAAAGGTCTGAATCTAGTAGAGATGAATTTTTAGCGCTAGCTGAACGTGCAAAATAAACAAACATAATTATTATGTTTTGCGAGCGTAGCATGTGCTATTATTTTTCATAAATAAGCTCAGAAAAACATTTCAATTAAAGCAAAATTCTTAGCTTTTAATGTAAAACATGAAGGAGAACTGATTTTTTTTCAAAGATAGCGAGCGTGAAATTTGTATACTAATCATCTAGTTACATCGACAGTTTCAGCTAAATAAATATCTTTAGTATGTCTAAGATAGTGAAAACTAAAAAACACCTTATTTTTCATAATTTAAGAAAGATCCGATGGAAGTTAATTCTTACCGCTTTAAAAACGAGTAAATAGGTATAATATAATAGGTGCACGAGCGAAGCGAGTGCGAAATTTTTCCATAATTATTCTGATAAGCTTTAACGGAGACAAATTCTGAACGCTTTATGTAAGAAATAAAAGAGAACCAATTTTGTGCGCAAAGATACAGAGCGCGTAATTTTTGCGCTAATCGGCTATACTAACAGTAAGAGATATAAAAATAATGTGTAAAATAATAAAAAGGCAGAACATATTATCAATGCGCGAGCGATGTGAGGTCTTACTTATTATAACTAAGCTTTTAAAAAAGTTCCAGATCCAGTAAAGGCGGAATTTTTAGCGCTTGATGAACGAGCAAGGTTGTTTTTCCATAATAGAAAATTTAATATACTTAAAAAAACATTTCTTCATTACCTGCCGCCTACTTTGAATTTCTATCGGGAAGGCTACGACGTACTGCGTACTGTACCTACTCTGAACGCAAATGTAGCCAGTAAAGGCGAATTTTAAGCGATTGGTGAACGAGCAAAAGGAAAAACACATCTATTTCACGAGCGTAGCGAGCGCGATGTAAATTCGCAAATAAGAAAGTATCGTTCTATTTATCTATGATGAAGGCACATTCTTAGCGCTTTATGTAAGACATGAAGGAGAACTTATTTTGTACGGACAATAGCGAGGGATTTTTTTCATGGTACAAAATTTGATATATTTATTGTTAAATATATCAAATATGTACCAAAACATTTCTTCAGTACCTACCTACTTTGAATTTATCTCGGGAAGGCTACGAAGGGCGGTAAAAGCCACCTTTTAGGAACTCTGTACGAAAACGTAGCCTGTAAAAGCGAATTTTTAGCGATTGATGAACGAGGAAAAGGAAAAAACATCTGTTTCACGAGCGTAGCGAGCGCGAAGTAGATTCGTAAATAAAAAAGTATTTTTAATTTATCTATGATGAAGAAAAATTCTTAGCGCTTGATGAAGAAGAACTTATTTTCTATGGAAACGTAGCAAGGGTTTTTTTTTCATGACAGAAAATTTAATATTCCTACCTACTTTGAATTTCTCTGGGAAAGGCTACTAACGAAGGGCGGCTTGCGCCGCCCCTCGTTGCTTGCCGCCCCGGGCCATGGCCCTTTTGGCCCTAGGGTAAATAAGTACACCCCTGTATGAAACGCCGCGTGCTGTTAGCACGGGTCGTCTATGAATGAAGTGCGTACGAGATTGACACATAGTATTTCTAGTTCTATGTCCATACATTTATACTACGGATTTTTAGAAAGAAACAAATCTCAATAATTTGAGAATAAAAATTTAAAAAATCCTGCAACTGCCTTTTTGATAGTTTAAATTTAGCAGTGTATAGTGAAATAGGGCACAGGACACTTGTCAACGCAGGCAATGTCGCAGTGCGCATATTAGTTTTGAATATTTTAGCATCACAGAGAGAACCACACGTAATGTACATTACTGTTTCATACTATAAAATGTACTAGGCTAGGTAGTTGTAATAAAATCATTACTTATTACTTTGACCAATCAAAACAGGTTGCACGACAGAATGTTCGAATCCATATCCCGGTCTCCGATGAGTTTCTTTCACTCCAACCCTTCAGGGAGAATCTTGAATAGATTCAGCAAAGACATGGGAGCAGTGGACGAATTGTTACCCCAGGCGATGATCGATTGTTTTCAGGTAATGACAAAAAACAGTAAATAATTAAGATTAATAATTAAAAACTAAAACAACCGACTTTCATGTCAATTTCAGTAACAAGTTTGAGACGTTTATCGTCATATCTCTAGGGATACTTACTCGTATCAGATCTCGATGAAATTACAATGTGTTCAACTCGGTACTGTACCCTACCGATTAAAAAAAGAATCATTCGAATTGATTCACAATTGACGGAGTAATCAAGTAACATACATACAAAAAAAAACACACGAATTTAGAACCTCCTTCTTTTTGGAAGTCGGTTGAAAATCATACAAATAAATAGAGTTAGATAAAAAAGTAGACTAGTAAACTATCTTAACTCAATTCGTAGAAAAGTAAGTGTAACATGTTCCTAAAAGATTAATAAATATTTCCTATAATAAATATTAGTCACGCACTATTCACACGTGTTTTTCTATTCATAGACGATATTATTTCATAAATTACTAGTTGTTACGATAAAGTTCTAGTATCACGTAAAGTAACGTAATGGTTATAAATAATAAAACGTTGTACGTTCATACTAACCGCCAGGGAATGGAATGCCCTGCCTGAGTCTGTGTTTCCGGTTAAGTACTATGGGGGTCTTCAAATCGCAAGTGAATAGGTATCTTCTGGGTAAGCGCGCTCCATCATCGACGGGAACGGGAACTAGGCGAGTGAAACCGCGAGGCGCTGCTAGTATGAGATAATATAACGTTTCTTGGATACCAAGCTCGTAGGACGTGGTAATTTATAGAAAAACTGGCCCACGACAGACATTGTTCTATCCAATATAAATAATATAGCTAATTTTTTTTTTTAACTTCTCGAATTTCTACTTTCCGCACAAAATGTCTAACTTATATTTACAAACACTTTTTGAAGTAAATATGACGAATTAAATTAATTAGCTAATGGGTTCAGCCATTTTCAAATGATGAAACCAACGAACAGCATTTTGTACTTATCTATAAGGATAATACGTAAGAAGAGAAAATAAACATACGAGTATGAGCTTCATATTTAGTTATTTAGGGCTCATGAAAGTGGAAGAAGCGAAACGAAAGAAGTATGTCAGGATTGTAGCATGTGGACGGAAGTAGTATCTGCCTACCCCAACGGGAAAAAGGCATTATTTTATGTATTTATATTTAGTTATAGGTACTTAGCTGGCAAGAGTTAGATGAGAGTAGCCGAGAATCGTGAGTGGCGTGCAATTGGAGAAGCCTATGTCCAGCTGTGGACTAGTATAGGCTGATGATGACGAAATAATAGCTTAGCAAATTAAATTCAATCATACAACTGAATGTTAAACCTGCTCCATCAAACTAATAGAGGTAACATTTTATTTTCAGATCATGTTAAACTTAGTGGGAGTTATAGTGGTAATTCTGATGACTGATATAACTCTGCTGATCCCTATAACGGCTGCAGTTATCATATTCTACTTGTTCCGAGTGATTTATATCAGGACGACAGGCGCTGTGAAGCGGCTCGAGGGAATAAGTAAGTTTATATTTTACAAGCTTTTATTTAACTTACAATGTATGTATGTCACCATGTATGTTTGGGTGGAAACTTGGAAGCTAAATTAGACCTCACATACATAAGTTCACCAAATTTGAGTCCAATCGGACATCGGGAAGTGTCCACTGATGACTGTGACACTGTGACACTTCCCGATGTCCGATTGGACTCAAATTTGGTGTACTTATGTATCTTCGGTGACAATACAATGATATGGTACCATGGAGCTGGTCTGATGATGAAGACGGAAGGTGGCCACGGCATCTCTGTGATACAACAACATAACCCCACCGAGTTTGGGCTCGATTGATTTTTCTTGAAGAGAACTTTACGCCTAGATGATATCCAGGGTCTGATGATGAAGCTGGAAGGTGGCACGGCATCTCTGTAATAAATCAACATAACCCTACCAAGTTTGGGCTCGATTGAAGAGAACTTATCACCTAGATGATATCCACGGTCTGATGATGAAGCTGGAAGGTGGCCACGGCATCTCTGTGATAAATCAACGTAACTCTACCGAGTTTGGGCTCGATTGGTTCGTCTTGAAGAGAACTTTACACCTAGATAATATCCAGGGTCTGACGATGAAGCTGTGGGGCAGGCACGGAATATCTGTGATAAAACAACGTAACCTTACCGAGTTTGGGCTCGATTGATTCGTCTTGAAGAAAACTTTACACCTAGATCTTATCCAGGGTCTGATGATGAAGCTGGAAGGCAGCCACAGAATATCTGTGATAAAAAAACAAAACACTACCGAGTTTGGGCTCGATTAATTCGTCTTGAAGAGAACTTTACACTTAGATGATATTTAGCGACTGGTGAGCTGGAAGGTGACCACGGCATCTCTGTGATAAAATAACGTAACCCCAGTGAATTTGGGCTCAAATGCTCGTCTTGAAGAGCACTTTACACTTAAATTATAGCCATGGATCTGATGATGAAGCTGTAAGGTGGCCATGGCATTTCTGTTATAAAGCAACATAGCCCCACCGAGTCGATTGATTTTCCTTAAAGAGCACTTTACCCATAATCACATCAAATATCCTTAGAATATTTTAAAACATCATGCTTGTAGTAGGTAGGTAGTCGGTATCTATACCTACCTACTAAAAAGTTAAAAATAAATTATAAGTAAAAAATATTTTTAAAACAAGCTTTTATCTGGGACAATGAACTAATATTTTAAAAATAAATTCTAGTAAGTATTTGGCGTGTAGGTACTTACCTATATTTTTAAAAGCTTGAGGCACTGAAGTATAGTAATTACCTAGCCTGAAAAACGGGTAGTACTTCAAGCTTTTAAGAATATAGGTAAGTACCTATACGCCAAATACTTACTAGAATTTATTTTTAACATTTTAGTTCATTGTCCCAGATAAAAGCTTGTTTTTAAAAATATTTTTTACTTATAATTTATTTAGTATGACTTCGTAAAGTAGGGCATTGTATGTTTTAAAGTTCTTTGTTGGTTCCCTTGAGGTTTTTCACGGAATTGAAGTTAGAAATGAGGTTTCAAGGAATATTTCTTTCCTAGTCTCTACATGTAACGGTTTAGGCTGTGCGTCGTCCATCATTCAGTTACATTATATACTTAGAAGCTGGCCCGGCGAACTTCGTACCACCTAACAGACAATTAATGTCGTGTTACCTTTTAGATTAACTTATTTTGGGCTTTTATGAACGTAATACAATGAATAAAAAAGAGATGTTTGTTTAGTAATGTATTATGGCACTTAATTATCAAGTAAATAATCAAAGTTATGGTAATACAGAAATAGAATAAAAATACAACAATCAAGTACTTCAACCGCGTGTCAGCAAGACATGATGCAATGAAACAATGTTATTATTGTTATAGATAGCTATTAACTTGAAATTAGTTCGATTGAGTATAATTTTAAACGTAAAAATATAATCACCAGTATTTAATTTTAATTCTGAATAAGTATACTTACTTCATGAATAACTGTCTAATATTTTTTTGCCTTATGGATAAAATTGTATACAAACGGCATTCATAACATCTCTGTATTTACCTACATTCTGACAAAATATAAAATTGATTAGGCAATAATTATTATTGTCTTGATTGCTTGTAAGCGTAGATAGTGATAGATAGATAGATAGACATTTTTTTTTTAAATTTCATTATGGTTCCACACGATTAGTGTATTTAGCCAGTGTCAAGTATTAAAATTCTTCAAGTTTTTATCAATTTTAGTCTTAGAGATGGGTTAAAGTCACATTTCAGCTCAGTTTTCAAGTAAAAGTCTAGTCTAAGTCATACCTTCAGTAAAGATGTGGTGTTTACTGAAGATTTTCAGTGGAATTTTGGTGAGAATGCAAATCGCATGTTTTTCAACATTGTGCTGTTTCTCTACACTCGCACACATTCACCGGCACTTAATGGTTAATAATCCACATTTATTACACATGAACACCAGTTTTAGGAAAAAATACATTGAGATCACACACACTTTTCCACGTTTCCGCCAAAGACCTTCGAGCATTTACCAATGGAGATGTTAACGCAAGGCGTACCCCTCTGCTGGCCATATAGCCATTTTTGGCCATATGAGCGTGCGTAACTACGCTGTATTTTTAATACTGTGTGCGTGTTTCAAGCTAGTGTGCGGTATCGTTAAAGTGAGTGATTTGTGTGTGTGCAATGCGTGTTTACCCCGTACCCCGTAAGTATCGGCAGAAAAAAATGTTTGCGGATTACAACGTTAACATCTCCATTGGTAAATGCTCGAAGCCAAAAACTGGTAAGTATACATTTATGAACGCACGCATATTTGACAATCAATAAATATGTCGTGCAATTGTCATTACTGACAGTATTTAAAATGTATTAACATTTTTTAAATGTACATGACTTGAAATCACAAAATCTTGAAGAATGTTTGTACTTAACACTGGCTAAATACACTAATCGTGTAGAGCGATGACCCTTATTAATTTGAGGATTACCGTATCGACGGGATAAACAATGGGGTTAAAACTGCCTTTTGCTCACTGCAGGTGGCGCGCTACTGTTGAGTGTTCCTTAAATCTGACAGCTATCTGTCATTTTCAATAGTAATTTTGTAAACAAATAAATTTGCATTGCAATATTTACTTATTTTAATGCTATATGCAGCTATGAATTACAAAAGCACTGTTATTAATGTGTTCCCGAATGAAATTAAAAGTAACGTTATAAATTATTTTTTTGATATTTTTTGTAGGTATGTACACAAATTGATTAAAAATGTTACACTTTGCCTTATTTCTTCTTATAATTAGCTGAAAGTCAAGGTCGAATGCATTATTATATCTTTTTAAGGAAATAAGTTTGTGAAAAATCCATACAAAATGTGCAATATTTTGTATGGATGGCGGTTTTTAGGAACACTCAACAGTAGCGCCGCCACCTACTTAGAGCTTTCAGTTTTTAACCCCATTGAACATCAAATGATTGGCAGTTTTGAAACCCAGGAACATTTTGGCAAAATATTTTTTCTTACATAATTTTTTTAGGATTATTATTCATTGTTTTTAATACTTATTATCCTATTCCTGACAAAGACTATTCCAAAAATACAAAAATCATAAAAATTTGTTCAGCCGTTCTTGAGTTATAAGTGTGTAACTAACACGACTTTCTTTTATATATATAGATTTATGCTTGTATGCGATTATATTTTTGTACATTGTTATATACAATCCAAAATTTCTCTCTCTCTCTCTCTCTCTCTCACGGAATCAAACCCGCGCTCTCTGTGAAACATACCCGGCGCTGTACCAATTCAGCTACAGTACGACCCTGCCGATATGACGAAACTAATGGATTGCAATGGTCTATTCGTTTGTTGTTGAAATACCTTGTGGCTCAAAAACAAAACCTGCACAGTTACGTTAGATGTGTATCAAAAGAAACGTCCGTTTCTTCCACCAGCTCGCAGCCCGGTATTCAGCCATCTGAACGCCACAGTGCTCGGGCTTGCGACGGTCCGTTCGTTCGGTGCGGAACACCTCCTGGCCCAGGAGTTCGACCGGCACCAGGACCTGCACAGCTCCGCCTGGTACCTGTTCATCAGCTGCAGCCGCGCCTTCGGATACTTCCTAGATGTCATCTGCCTGTTGTTCATTGTCTGCGTTACCTTCAGCTGTCTTATGAAGGCTGGTTAGTTAAATCAAACTGATTAGGTATAAATGTACCGACTACTATACTCACTACTATTTGCACTTCCTCGGGAGTTTACGCAGCACGATCGCGACTACTGTCTATAAATCAAAAATCAAACTGAAACGAAACTTAGCTCGGTATTAAAGAATGATACTCAAGCATCGATCTCACTCTCAGCATAGAATGAAGCCATTCGACTTCATTCTATGGTACGAGTAGTGAGTAGATCTAACTACGCTTATATATTGCTTTTTTTTATAAAAAAATTTCTGAAGTACTGAAAGACTCTGATGAGGATTCAGAATTTTTACATGCACCTGCATATAATGTATGGCTGGCAACCCTTCTTCAATAATTTTTAATAGTCTGGCGTCGACGATTGGATGACAGCTGAATGGTTCATTTTTTTCTTCATTTAAAGCGTTAAATTATCTTATCTACGATGTATTTATGTTTGTGTGGCAGTGTAGAGGATATTGTTAAAATTATTTGAAGCGCTGCATATCTGACTGACGATGAATAGTATTATTTGAGAGAGACTTATACCCAACAGTGGGAATCATAATGATTATAAGTTCAATAATTATTTAATAAGATCGGGTAACAGTGTAGGGCTAGCGCTAGTCAATATTACTGACAGGAGGTGTTCGAATGGGACATATGGCAATAAGCCAAGATGAAGAAACATATTATCTACCAACATAAGTCAACCATGAATAATTGCAATAGTTTATTATAAAACTTTTGAAAGATATCGAGGGCAGCAATGTGGGACTAGCGATCGCCCGGTCAATATTACTGACGGGGGGTGTTCCAATGTAGCAAACCGCAGTCGACAGAGATGGAGAATCATTACTACCCTACATTTTTGAGGGCCCGGTGGCGTAATCGGGAGACGGTCGGCTTTGATGCCAGAGGTACCGAGTTCAAACCCCACCGTGCACCAATGGATTTTTCTATCGAAAAATGTATGTACGCTTTTCACAGTGGCCCTCCGGTGAAGGAAAAACATCGTTAAGAAACCCCCAACCCCCGCATGGTGGTATGACATTGTCTTGTGTCCGCCTGGCCAGCCACCACCCTCAAGTTAGAAAATCTGTCACCAAGCATCTAATGTGTTTCGGCAGTTATCCTTCGAGAGCCAGTTCCCATTCTAGGCCTAGCGTGCTTACCATCTTCGACCGCATTATGACTTACTAACAGATGAGCTAGTGGTCTAACGCTAGCCTATAAGATATAAAATAAAAACAACCCTGAGTCATCCATGAATAGTCGCAATAGCTAGTTATGGTTACCCCTCACCCTTCAGTGTTAGACTGAGACAGCTTGCTCAGCAAAAGCTGATGCATTTCTTGTAATGCTGAGCAAGTATTCCAAGAGATGTAAGTAGACTTAAGCTTAGCTAAGAGGTATTGTAACTAGATTTAATTCATTAATATTAAAGCCTCTAGATCGGCAACACGTATTTTAATTTTGATTTTAATTAGTTTTTAAAAAGTCTTTAGAGTGCTCCCCAATTTGACTGGCGCAGCCGGTAGGATTTGCTATTAAAGGCTGTGCCGTCTTTTCGTGATTTTAGGTATCCAAATTTACCTTTTCCGTGATTACGGCGCGAATAGCTGCAAGGCAAATCCTCGAACCAAAACAAATTCGTCAAAGGGACTCTAAGAGAGCTGAGTATGGGAGCGACCGGTTGGTGAGTGAAATTTTCGCCATCCTAATTTTCCTTCCCATATTTTTCATTTTCATATTGTGTTATTATTGAGATAGATCTTCGCTCATTATAACGTGACTGGTTTCTCGGTATTAAACTCTACCGTGCCTTCTTATCAGTGTAAGCTGATACATATAACATAGAGTAGTGTAATGTAGAGAATACAGAAAATTATTAATCTGTAATAATTATAGAATAGTGTATAATCATAAAATTTGGTCTCTATATAGATCTTAATTACTAATCTGGTGAATAAAACTTTTGTTAGGAATAAAATAAATGTATTAAATAGACAATATTTCTATTAAATTTCTACAACTTTTACAAAAATTGTGTATATTAATTAATTATTGTTTATTGACTTTATAAGCTGTGTCTATATTATATTTGTGTGTGTTTTACGCTATATTTTATTGTGTGTGAATTTACTTGTGTGTAATCTCTGACTTGCTAATTACTCTACCTAAAAATGGCAGAAGAAATCGTAGCTATTCCGAATGAAATGTTACGTCTGATCCCCTTATTTGGAGGAGATAAGAGACAATTAAATCTATTTTTGCGAAAAAGTGAGTATGTAATTACCAGGTATAGAGGCAATGAGGCTCAAAATTTATATGTGTATCATGCGATAACTAGTCGCCTCACGGATAACGCATCTGCGCTATTATCGGAGCGTGATGATGTTGCGTCTTGGTCCGAGTTAAAAGAACTGCTCGAACAGCACTTTGGAGATCCGCGTAGTGAACAGTGTATTAGTATTGAATTAGAATCATTAAAAATAAAATCCGGTGAAAGTTACTTAGATTTTTGTAATAGAATTCAATCTGTTCGATCATTATTAATTTCAAAAGTTAATCTATTGAATGATGTGGATTTAAAACGAGCTAAAATTGCAATATATAATAACATGTCCTTGAATGTGTTCTTATACAATTTGCCTGAAAATATGGTTAGGATAGTGAGACTTAAATCCACTTCGACCTTGGAGAATGCACTTAGTACAGTACTGGAGGAAGTAAACTTCCACGATCAGTATAACATGCGGAATCGTATCTTTGGTAGTGGTAGTGTGCAACGACCCTTATTACCGGCAATTCAGGGTCAAGGTTTTAAGTTTGGTGGTAATCCACAGCCGAGTCAGCAACCCACTGGGTTTAGATTTGGGGTTCCGTTTGCTAATAACAATGCGGCACCCAAATTTAATTTTGGTGTTCAACCAAGACCATATAGGATGCCCCAATTGGCTCAAGGTCAACCACAAAATTTCGGGTACCGTCCTCAGCTAGGCTATCAACCGCCACAGTTCGGTTACCGCCCGCAATTAGGTTATCAGCCACAACAGGGCTACCGCCCCCAATTCGGAAACAACCCGCAACAATTCGGTTATAAACCAAATTTTGGAACACAGCAATTTGGTTACAGGCCTCCTCAGGTTAACAAACCAAACTTTCAATCGACAGATGTAACGATGAGAACAGCCCCGCCTAGACCTCAAGGTTTTAGACTTAACGAGCTAACCTTGAATGATAACGGTGACGTAGTACAGTGTTATCAGGATCAGGATACTTGTGACGACTACGAATATGACGCATACGACAACGACGCTTACGGTTATGACTTAGGTAGTTATGATGACTCTAACTCGATGCCTTCAGCTTCAGCTTATGACGGACAAAATGAAGACATGACGTATATGCCAACTCAAACAGATTCTTCTCAAGGTCAAGCAGTTGAAAATTTTCCTATGCGTGCCTCGACCAAAAACAAGAAATTATAGAGTTAAATTGTGACCCTAATCTCAAATTACCCTATATCTATATACCCGAAATCAACTCAAAAATGATGATAGATACTGGTAGTACAAGGTCGTTCTTGAGCCCTCAAAAAGCTTACCAAATATTTAAAGAAAATATTCAGCAAGAACCATTCGAAGTTGTCAGTACGCACGCATCTAGTAGACACAACGAGGTCATTGTGATACCACTTCTACCAACATTCAAAAGTAGTGAGTACCACAAGTTTTACTTGTATGATGTTGATTCTCGTTATGACGGACTTATAGGTAATGACCTCTTACAACAGTTGGATGCAATTATAGACCTTAAGAACCTGGTTTTAAAAACAAAAACCACTTGCATTCCAATTGTTAATAACAATCTGGATTATGTTGTTGAGTTACACCCACGCTGTGAACAGCGCGTGAAGTTACCTACCGACCAATATTCGGGAGAAGCTATAATTGATTTTATAGAGTTTGGACCTGGCATCCGCACGCCAAGCGCGTTAGTAAACTGTATAAATGGATACGCCTCAACTGTTATACAGAATACTTCAGAAAAACGCCTAGCGTTGACCATAACACAACCTATAGCGGTAACTAAACATTTGAATACTAAATGTGACTTAAACTTTACTACAGACACGACAGACATACAGACCGACAAGTTACTTGAGGAAAATTTAAATAAACTCCGACTAGACCATACTAATGACGAGGAACACAACAAAATATACAGACTGTGCCAAGAGTACAAGGACATTTTTCACTGTGACCAACTGCCTCTCAGTTTTACCAACCAAGTTAAACATAGAATTCGAACGAAAAATGAAGACCCGATTTTTGTCAAACCTTACAGACAAGCACCGGTACAAGCCGATGAAATAAATAACCAAGTGCATAAACTATTACAAGACAACGTCATACAGGAATCACACTCTCCATGGAATGCACCCGTGCACTTAGTGCCTAAAAAGACAGATGCATCCGGTGAAGTGAAATTTCGTATGGTAATTGACTACAGGCGACTTAATGACATAACGATAGATGACAAATATCCCTTACCGAACATTAACGACTTATTCGACAAGTTAGGTAAAAGTACATACTTCAGCACGATAGATTTAGCCAGTGGCTATCACCAAATTGAAGTCGAAAAACAGGACAGACAAAAGACAGCTTTTAGTACACAAAATGGTCATTTTGAGTTCCTCAGAATGCCATTTGGACTTAAGACCGCACCCGCAACTTTTCAACGCACTATGGACAATGTACTAAGAGGACTACAAGGACTGCACTGCATGGTGTATCTGGATGACGTCATAATATTTTCATCCAGCCTAGACGAACACCTGCAGAAACTAAGACTAATTTTTGACCGACTCCGACAAACTAATCTGAAAGTTCAACTTGATAAATCCGAGTTTTTAAGAAAGGAAGTACTTTACCTAGGTCACACTATTACAAAAGACGGACTCAAACCCAACGATGACAAAATTAATGCTGTACTGAATTTCCCATTACCTAAAACTACAACTGACATCAAAAGCTTTCTTGGACTAGTAGGATATTATCGCCGATTCATACCTGACTTCGCCAGAATAACGCAACCACTGACATCTTGTTTAAAGAAAAGAAACAAAATTATTATTGACCAAAAGTACATTGACGCTTTCAACAAATGCAAAGAACTCTTGACGAACGCCCCATTGTTACAATACCCCGACTATGAAAAACCATTCGTGCTAACTACCGACGCCTCAAATGTAGCCTTAGGCGCCGTCTTGTCTCAAGGCCAAATAGGAAGCGACAAACCTATAGCGTACGCCAGCCGTACGTTAAGTGATACCGAAACACGCTATAGCACGATAGAACGGGAATTACTTGCAATCATCTGGGCAACAAAACATTTCAGACCATATTTGTACGGTCGAAAGTTTTACATTTATACTGATCATCGCCCCTTAGCGTGGCTTAACTCCTTGAAAGATCCAAACAGTAAACTTACCCGTTGGAGGTTACGCCTACAGGATTTCGATTTCGAAATCATTTATAAAAATGGCAAGCAAAACACCAACGCAGATGCTCTATCAAGAATAAAAATTAACGCCTTAAATTCAGATGATGAAGGAAGTTCGATGATGGTTAACGTAGACGATAGGGAACAGAGACTTCAGGAACATTTAAATGATGTAGTTAAAACTATAGAACAGATCACAACAAAAAAACCGATAGCACACAAAGACGATACTTACAAGATAGCAACCGTGACTATCTCGGATAGCAGTACGGATTCCGCAGGGAACGAGTCTATTTCTGATGCGTCAACGTTCTCAAATACAGAACGAATATCTGATTTTGAAAAACCTGTAATACCTTCCGCTTCAGGAAGCAGTAGATCCGAAACTATTCACTCAGCTATAGATATGGAATCCACGGGGATACCAATTTTGCAAGAGGCTATCGACACTAAACCAAATCAAATACTAGTATTTTCATGGTTCAGAAATGAGTTGAATGTCAAGGACATTTCTCGAGATAGACATAAAATTTTAGAAGCATTTCTACCTACAAACAACCCTGAACTTATCAAAGAATTCCTAAAAAAATACATTAGACCAAAGATTAAATATTTTATTTATTTTGAAGAGGACGAACACCGTAGACAATTTAGTAACATCGTTATTCAGCTGTTCAAGAAAGATATGGTACAACTGTATGAGTGTACTAAACGTGTAGTATTCGTGAAGGAGGAGCATGAACAAAAGGCCATAGTATTAAAGTATCATGAGGGTAAGACTTGTCATCGCGGCATTAAAGAAACGTTAACTAGGCTTCGTAGAAGTTACTGTTGGGATAAAATGCAAGAAACGGTTACAGCGATTATTAACGCATGCGAAGCTTGCAGTAAAATGAAATATGATCGAAAGCCCATCAAACCGGTTATTCAATTGACTCAGACGCAAGATGCTCCGTTTCAAGAGATATTTATCGATCTTTTTTCAATAGAAGGTAAATATTATTTGACGCTTATCGACTCATTTAGCAAGTTAGGACAGGCTGTTGAAGTATCCAATAAATCAACACCTGAAGTAATAAGAGCACTTATGAAATACTTTTCGTTTTACGGAATTCCAAAAAAGATAAGCTCAGACCCAGGAATGGAATTTAATAACGAGTTGATGAAGGAGTTCTTAAGCTTACACAAAATTGAACTACATATAGGCACCATCAACAACCCCAACTCGATGGGACTTATAGAGCGTTTCCATTCGACTATTACCGAAATTTATAGATTGGCGAAATACGAGAAAAGGTGTACAGACGCGGCCTCAGTCATGACATACTCGGTCATGGCTTATAATCATACCATACATTCCGTTACCGGCTTAACACCGTTCGAAATAGTTTTTGGACACACGGATACAAATAGTCCTTATAATATAGATTTTGAAAAGATGTACATGCAACAGTTAGTCAAAGATCATGAAAAGCGTACTAAATGTTTATACAAACACTTAGCTGAAAAGATGGCAATTAACAAAGAAAAGGCTAGAGAAAAGAGAGGTGGTGAAGTGGAAATGGAATTTCCAATAGGAAAAACCGTGTTTGTAAAAGGAGTCAATAAAAGAAAAAGTAAAGACAAGCCAAGGTATACTAAAGCAGAAGTAGTAGATCAGGTTGAAAGGAATATAGTTCCGATCAAGATAGGTGAAAGAAATACAAAAGCGCCCATTATAAACATTAAACGCCCTCCACAGGTGGTGCATTCTGCTCATGATAGGGATGCCGGCGCAGGCCCTTCATCTTCAGGCTCTTGAGGGAAACCCAGGCATACTACCAATAAAGGAAGGTCAAGCATATGTTCAAATCGATCATTGGACAATAATCAAGGTCATAAACTTAGAAACGATTTATAAGGATTTAAATTACATAGTTAATAGTTTAAACCAACTAAGCGAATTAATCGATTGGAAAAAGCCATATCATAAGGAATTTCTAAATATAAGAATGCATACAGAGTTCATACGTGACTTAACTACAGATAAATATAGGCAACTCTTTCCGCAACAACGCTTTAGGAGAGGTCTGGTTAATCCACTGGGCTCTATAATTAAAATTATCACAGGCAACCTCGATCATGCTGACGCTTTAAAATATGATAAATTGACTACTGAGTTAAAATATGATCAAACAATTATATCTAAGAAACTTACATTGGTCTCCAAAATGTTTAGTAGTTTTATAAATATTACAGAAACTATGACTAATAATTCAGCAATGTTTAATGATCGTTTAAAAAGAATTGAAGTAATGTTAATAGATTTAGCTGCAAAGGAGGACAATTGGGTATATGCCACATACATTTTAGGTTTATTTAACATTCTTATAAGCAGTTTTCGTACCATTTACATTAGGCTAAGCGAAATTGAAACCGCTCTAGCATTAAGTAAGAACTCTATATTACATATGTCTATTATAAACTCTACTGAGCTATTAACTCATTTGAAACTCATATCTAATTCTGAAAACCTAATGTATTCACCTACTGAAGAAAATTTGGTAAAATTAGAACAAAATATTTGTGTAAAATCATATGTTAAGAGAAACCGAGTCACGTTCATTATGGAAATTCCTCTTACAGATAATAGTACCTATAATTATTTTAAAATATATTCCTTACCTATATTCAATGAAACCGAAAATAGAACCCTATCCATATTTCCTAAGTACCCTTACCTTTTGGCGAAAGGAATAAAATACCTACCGGTCTCGAAACCATGTCGCTCTCTCGCCGCTAGAAACCAGTTCCTGTGCACTGATGAGGAGATACCTATGAATCCTGGAGTCACTTGTGTGCAGCAACTTATGAATTTTAGCAACAATCTTACCTGTTGTTTGCAACATCAGATTAACATTGAAGAGGTTAAGGTGCAAAAGGTCGATCCTGCAAACTGGATACTATATACAAGACTAAGGACAACTATAACTCAACAGTGTAACAACGAAATAAGTAAGCACCCTGTATTCGGATCCTATCTCGTAACTCTCGACGAGCCCTGCAAGTTAGAAATCCATGGAATTTGGATGCGTTCACATCGTACCTACATTGAGACGAACTACTTAACTCCAATTCCTATGATTAACCTACCGTCACTGCGTAACGTGAGTCTATCAAGTGCACGCGCACTTAACATGCACGCGGTCAACCTGGATGAAGTGAAGCATATGTCATACGCGTTACAGAATAGTGAAATATTGAATAGTGCTATTGACAGGGAAACAGACTCTAAAATCAGTGTTTTATTTTATATTACCTTAGGCCTTGTCATCATATGTTTAATTGTAACTTTATTGCATTTTTATCGTTTAAATATCATGAAAATTGTGCAAAATTATCGGAAAACTTCTCAAATCGATAATTCCGATAATTTCGCTCTTAGGGATGGAGGAGTTATGGTTACCCCTCACCCTTCAGTGTTAGACTGAGACAGCTTGCTCAGCAAAAGCTGATGCATTTCTTGTAATGCTGAGCAAGTATTCCAAGAGATGTAAGTAGACTTAAGCTTAGCTAAGAGGTATTGTAACTAGATTTAATTCATTAATATTAAAGCCTCTAGATCGGCAACACGTATTTTAATTTTGATTTTAATTAGTTTTTAAAAAGTCTTTAGAGTGCTCCCCAATTTGACTAGCTAGTTGAATATACTTCTTCTGTAAGATATCGAGGGCAGCAGTGTGGGGCTAGCGATCACTCAGTCGATATCCCTGACGGGGGTGTTCCAATGGGGCATGCGGCAGTCGGCAGAGATGGAGAATCAGATGACCAGCGTCGAGCGGGTCATCGAATACACCAAGCTGCCGCAGGAACCTGCCTTGATTAGTGTTAGTATCTTATGAAATGTTTGGACAACAACATTCTCCATCAATATAAGTTCATAAAAAGACCAAATTTTTCTTCCTAGATCATATTTGTAACATATTGCAAAACCAATCCATCTTAATAACTTAGGTAGGTACTTGATAGTTGTTTTCTATGAAAAGCAGAACCTCATATCGAGCTCAATATAAATAGACCTATATTAAGTATCCACTAAAGTTAGCAATTAAATGTAGGTAGAAACATCAAGTTAATCGAAATCGGCCCCGATACTGCAAAGTGAGAAAAAAGCCGGGACAGCGCGATGCCATTACTTTACAAAGTAGGTACTTACGAATCAAAGACAAATCAGCAAATTTGCTGTAATGTCTTTGTTACGAACGCTCGCTTGGCGGGTGATATGCAAATGGTTCGTTGTGTAAAGGGGTTCATTATATTTTTTACATGTGATAGGCTAGTGTTTGACCACTATGCGATGATGTGGTCGAAGATCGTGAACATGCTAGCCCTTGAACGGTCTGACTCTCAAGTGCTGCGTTTTTCCAGAACACCGTAAGGTTATGGCGGCAGATTTTAATTGAATTGAAAATAAAGCCGTTGTTGTCCTACATCTGTAAAAGTACCTACCCTTCATTATCCCGGTTGGCAGTAATTATTTAATTTATTAATATTGTTTGTCGATGCGTGTACGTTTGTTTGTGCGTGTTATACATATTGAATACCGTGAGCACAAATGGTCAAACGCTTGCTTATCAACTATATACATTTCAGCAGTAGATGGTATATCCAATTGAACATGAGTTCCTTTCTAGGCTGAAGACAAGAAGCCTCCAAAAGGGTGGCCTTCTCGAGGTGCCATACAGTTCAACAACCTCAGTTTGAAGTACCATCCCGATGGAAACTTCGTGTTGTACAAACTGCAGCTAGATATTCAACCTCAAGAAAAGGTTAGCTTGTTCTGGATATACGCTAGGATACCGAATTGATATATTATTGGATGGCTTAATTGGCTAGTCATTTTCAGTTTGGGGTGTTTATCTCCATATTTCTGGAGATACGCATCACATCTCGTTAAAATTGCAATGGAACCGAACGGGAAGAATATTCTCGCTAAAAAAATACAAATACTAGATTAATAAATTACGGAGTTCTGAGGTAACAATTATAAGAAAAATATAGGTGTGATAATAATAATAACATCTACTTTTTTGTAGAGTTGGGGTTAAAAATACAAGAGCAAAATAAAAGAAGACAATCAACACCAATATTATAAATGCGAAAGTCAGTTTGTTGATTTATTTGTTGTTTGGGACTTCTTCACGGTCAAACGACTGGACCGATTTAACTGAAATTTTGCACAGTGATAGCCAGTATTATGGATTAGGCTATAGGATACTTATTAATTAACACGGGCGAAGCCGCGGGGCACAGCTAGTATATAATATACAGTATCTTAGTATACACTTTAAGCACGATTCAAAATACCCCCACCGCTGCTGGACGACTAGTTCATAGTAGAAAATGCTTTTAGCATTAAGTCCTCCGTTTTTTTTTGTGCAATAAAGTATTTACAAACATACAAACAAAATTATAATACAGATCGGCATAGTGGGTCGTACTGGAGCAGGAAAGTCGTCAGTGATACAAGCTCTGTTCAGGCTGGCGTACCTCGACGGTACGATCACTATAGACGGAGTGGATATCTGCAGCATCGGACTGCACGAGCTGAGGGAGAAGATCTCTATCATACCGCAGGTTTCATTCAACTGCTTTTTAGGCTGACAACCCACCAAAGCTGAGCGAGGAGAATGTAGTATGTAGATGTAGTTTCACGTCAAAAAATAAAATGAAGTGATACTATTTGGTTGATTGTTTCCTAGCAAGCCGCTCATTATCCTCACTCAGCTTTGGTGGGTTTTCAGTTTTAAATTATATAATATTTCATGGTATATTACTGGCGGAAAGGCACCCTCAAACTGAATGAGGAAGTTTTATTTTCTATAGACCATCAGAAAAAAAGTGTGCGTTCGCCCAGCAAAAAGTATCGGCTTTTCAAGAATTGAATGATGCAGATAATTAGTGCCTTATGTCGTGTAAATGTGCCCGAAATTTTAAATTTGTGCCTCCAACGGCTTCGGAGTTATTTAAGAAAAACGGATTCTGCTCCACGAACGTTCGCCCAGCAAAACTTTTTTTAAAAGATGGGTCTAGCTGTATATTAAATATGCAAAAAGGTAGCTTAAATACGATTATAAATGTGCCTTGAAAGCCAAATTTGTGCCTCTTAAGATTCCAGAGATATTTCGTTTTTTGCTGGGCGAACGTTTGGGCGATTGCTATATATCGGAAACGGCTGAACGCACAGTTATGATTTTTTGTATACAGATAATGTAAATTTGTGCATATTTGTGCTCGAATTTTCAATAACATGACTAGCATGGTTCAGGAGCTATGATTTTAATTCCTAGAAAATGGAAAAATGTTCTGGCTCTCGAATGAACAAGACCAAGGACTTCGTGTTAGTGCCAACTGGTACCCGTTATATATTCCCACGATCGTGTAAAGTTTCGCCGGCCTACTACATATCATTGGCGAGTTCTTAACGATTTTGCCTTTTTTTGAGGTTATTTTGAGTGAAATTACTTAGAATACGAAAACACTAGTTTGCTGTGAGCTGGATTATTACACGCTTCTACAAATAATTAGAGCGCTATTATAAGAATACGTATGCAAAAAATCAAGCATTTATATCCAATACTTTAGACAATTATGATAAAAAACCATTCGAAATATTTTTGGTATATATTTGGTATTATTGGTATATATAGAAATATTTACCCGACCAAATTCGAGTGAACAGTAAAAAGCGGCCGCACGATAATCAGTGGGTGATTTATCAGCCAGGACCTTATATTTATGAAAATAACACATTTAATGTAAACAGGAGCCGGTACTATTTAGTGGATCCATGAGGAAGAACTTGGATCCCTTCGATCAGTATCCTGACGAGTTGCTGCTGAGGGCTTTAGACAACGTTGAGTTGACTTCTGAAGAACTCGGTGATGGTAAAATAACTATACATTTTTTAAGAGAAAGTTAACAGCTTAACTTCAGCGCTGTCGGGGTGTGTGCGCACATCGAAAAAAATTTTACTCTTAGTTATATTTTTTCCAAACGCGCCAAAAGAAGTATAACTTCAAAAAAAATATTCACAAGGCTTTTTTAAACTGTTTCCACACTACATTTCATCAAAGTATATTCAATCGATTTAACATGATTCAAAAGTCAAAGCAATTATTCAGTGTATGGGCTTGTACTTATCATTATTCTGTGGTATGGGCAAATTAAAAATGTGCACTTACACGTCAAATAACATTAAATAGATCATATTCATTAATATTTGTATAAATATAACAGAAACATAACTTATTACTTTGAATTTACAAAAAAAAAAACAAAAGTATTGAGCCATTCAGCTTTCATCTAGACGTCGAACGTCACACTTAAAACAAATGTTTAATTCCCCTGATTAATGTAGGGTTGCCAACCGTACTATTACACCCCCAACCCAGTGCATGTTTCAGATTTAGATAGATAGCTACAAACTTCTTAACTCTGGTATTAACGATATTGCGTACAGACAAGCACTTGATTGAGATCGCAGCTGATGTTAAGTGTTGATGCGGTCTAATGGTATCGTGCTTGTCTGATAGTGCTGAAGTGGAAGTCGGAAACAGTAGTGAAACGAGGCGCCAGACATCCCACACTTATCCAACCCACATAGCCAAACTGTCACTAGTCTTATGAAGGTTTTTAAAATTAATTTAGGTATCCTGTAGTATATCCTACGAATAAATTATGAATCTAATTTGTTCGTTGAGTATTTATCCTACGAATAAATAAGAGTATATCACAGGAAAAATATCTTCTTCATTTCCTCGGGTTTTTAAACTAACTGTAGGGCTATCCTGTAAGCGGTTTACGCATCTATCAAGCGGAATCCGCGGTGAGATTTTAATTTCGTACTACGAAATATAAAACCGTTTTACAATCGTAATACGGTTGAATTTCGTAATACGAAATTCAAATCTCACCGCTTGCGAGATGCGTAAACTAACTTACAGAATAGCCCTACTAATAGATTAGCGTTTCACCACTATCTCGCCTGGTGGTTAAGCGAAGATGGTGAACACGCTAATAGGTATTAGAATGGTGTGACTCTCAAAGGCTGTCTGCTGCCATAACATCGTAAGGTTTACGGTGGCAGATTTCCTCATTGAAGGTGGTTGCCACTTTTTGGTAGCAAGTCAGGCAGAACATCGATATAATGCTCCTACCACATGTAGAAGAACACCTTACAATACTCATAGAAATTTCCATTGGTGCACGGCTAGCATTTGCACCAGCGACCTCCGGGTAGATCTATCCTTTACGCCAACGGGCCATCCGTCATACCTAAAGGTGCGTACAGACTATAGTAACATGACACACGACATTGTTATTTAATATGTTTCAGATAATGTGGACACGGAATTTTATAAAACATGCTACAATAACATGTTATTATTATGTATACCAATGTTATTTGATTGGTTATATGTGTTGGAGATTATTTTTAGTTAAGTCCTGTTCGATTGACAACGCGATGTGGCCGTGTTGAGTTGAGAATGGATTTGAATTTAATTTTGAAAAACGCGAGAGCGCGTTAAATTGCAGAATGGCCGTGTCAGAGAAGATTCTCTAGATTTGTATTGCAACGCTATGTGGCCATACAGAGTTGATAATGGTTTATGGTGCGAGTTGGTGTCGGCTGTCAGGGTCAATGTCATCTTTACTCAGTCAGAAGTGCGTTAAATGGGAGAGAGGAAGATGGTGCTGGAAGCTGATCCTCTCGATAGAAACGTCTGCCGTCACAGTACGTGCCAACCTGACGATAATGGTGAACATGGGCGATGACCCTGATGGGCGGCATCAACAAGTGCCTAATTAGCTCTCAGAGAGATCAAAACTAGCTTGCTCTAAAATATATATACTGATTGCGGTGTTAATAATTGTTATAGAATCGTTATACCGGCAAGTTTCTGAAGGCGGTTCCAACTTCAGCGTGGGCGAGCGTCAGCTGGTGTGTCTGGCTCGAGCCATAGTCCACAACGACAAGATCCTCGTGCTCGACGAGGCGACCGCCAACGTCGACGCTCAGACAGACGCCCTCATACAAACCGCTATCAGGGAACATTTCAGACATTGCACGGTTCTTACCATCGCGCACAGGCTGAATACTGTCATCGATTCTGATAAGGTTACTTGTTTTATCACTTTTTAACCGACTTCACAAAAAAAGAGGAGGTTCTCAATTCGTCTGTATGTTTTTTTTGTATGTATTTTACGCCATTACTCCGTCAATTGTGAAACGATTTGAATGGTTCTTTTTTAATAGGCATTGTACATTCCCGAGCTGGTCCCATTGTAATTTCATCGAGATCTTCTTTTATTATTTTTTATACACCTATCTTATAGGCTAGCGTTTGACTACTATCTCACCTATTAGTAAGTGATGATGCGGTCGAAGATGGTAAGCAGGCTAGGCCTAGAATGGGAACTGGCTCACAATCTGATAAGTATCTCCAGAGATATGACGATAAACGTCAACGTCAATCTTGCTACTGAAACTGACTCCATGGAAGTCGGTTGTTTTAGTTTTTAAATTATCTTAATTATTACTTTCATCATCATCATCATGATCAGCCAACATCAGTCCACTGCTGGAGATAGGCATTTGTTGGGATAGACTGGTTCTAGAGTGGAGACCGCGATTCGGCATATGTAGCGTAGGACGCGCTGTGATCAGGTAGAGCGACGCATTTTTAATTTATTATATTATACTAGCATCGCCCCGCGG
Organism: Cabera pusaria; assembly: GCA_954871355.1. Classification (NCBI taxonomy): domain Eukaryota; kingdom Metazoa; phylum Arthropoda; class Insecta; order Lepidoptera; family Geometridae; genus Cabera; species Cabera pusaria. The sequence goes on along the minus strand of OX940889.1, from coordinate 21,066,908 downwards.
TTTCACCCGCGTAGTTCCCGTTCTCGTGAGAATACGGTGATAATAAATAGAAATAATCTTATTACTCGCTGATAATGTAGCTTTCCAGTAGTGAAGTAGTTTTTAAAATCGGTCCAGTAGTTTTTAAGTTAAATCGTAACAAACAAAAAAACAATCAAATATTTCCTCTTTATGATATAAGTTTGGATTAGTTAATATTTAAACGTATTAGAGGAAATTCTTTATATATCTTCTTAAAATACATAAGAAAGTTATTAGGTTAAGGTTAGTAACAACATAGACATTGAAGCTTGATATCAAAGAAGTAAAGATCAAATCCCATTTATAAACTGCACCGCTCCCGCAGCAGAAAAATGAGCATTCAAATATGGACTTTAGCGCGTACTCCATAGATACACTTTACAATGCCAGGACAGTATAAAATGCAAACAGCGCGCGGCAATCTGTTTGCATTTTATGCCAACGTTATCTCTCATACTCCTAAAAAAATCCTACATAGTCACAGAAAAAGAAAGACATTGATCTATAAGTCAGGACACCACTGAGCTCTTCAGTTTTTCAGGGTAGAGTAAATGAGGGGAAGGGGGAGAAGGAAGGGGGGATTAGCGTGGCGTGGTACGGCGCGATGTAGTTGGGATACGTATGTATCTTATTTGTTAATTCTGCCCAAAGACACTATTCCACGCAGAAGAAGTCGCGGGCACAGCTAGTTAATAATAATTTTAGCATTTTATGACCTTAGTTTTCTACAGCGACAATTTTCAAACATTCCACCAATATAATCTCTATATCTCTGGTTGAGAGTAGCCGAGGATCGTGCTCAGTAGCATGCAGTTTGAGAAGCCTATGTCCAGCAGAGGACTAGCATAGGCTACCGACGATGGTGAATCTAATCTAATATTCCAGATCCTAGTACTAGACGCAGGCCGTCTGATGGAATACGACCATCCTCACATCCTGCTGCAGAATAAGAAGAGTTATTTCCGAAGAATGGTCGCAGAAACCGGACCCGCCATGGCACCTATATTGATCAAGCAAGCCGCTCAGGTAATTTATTTTTTACCTGATGTGTTTGAAGGAATTTTACTCTTTTTTAGGGTTCCGTAATGTCTGTCGTCTGTCTGTCCGTCCGTATGTCACAGTCATTTTATTCCGAAACTATTAATACTACACAGTTGAAACTTGGTAGATATGTATATTCTGTGAACCGCTATAAGATTTTTATACAAAAATAATAAAAAAAACAAATTACATCAAACCTATAAGTGTGTTTATAAATAGGTCCAAAAACTTTTTTTTTTCAAAGTCAATCGTTTGATAAATTGTGTGCCCCCCCCCCCCCTAACTTTTAATATATATATGTATATATATATATGCTGTAGATCTCAATAAACACTCAACGAAAATTGGTTTGAACGACATACAGTATGCAGTTTTGAGATAAAGCAACAGCAAAAACTTTGTTTTTCATAGTGATAATATGTTAATTTTTTAGTGGCGAAAAATTATAGTAATAAAATACTCTACTGTGTTACGGAACCCTACGAGTGCGAGTCCGATTTGCACTAGGCCAGTTTATTTTAAGTTTCAGTTCAACTGCAAGGAACCCTAAAAAGAGGGGTAAAATGTATAAGTCCGTCGTGTCTGTCTGTTCGTTCGTATGAATACTTTAACGCCAAAAGCAATATGATTGATTGATGATTTCATAGTCGTACTTTCTCGCTAACACACGCCAAAACTATCATTGAGCGTCGGTTGTATATAAGTTTTTCTTTTTCAGAGCTATAAACAAATGCAGGATGACGGCGATTGAAAACAGCTTGTTTATTGTGTGTTGATATTATCATTATATTTAGAAATATATATATTATTTCTTACATTAGTATTAACAATTTTATAAACATGTCTTTATGTTATAACAATAAATAATAATTAATACTTATAAAGCGTTGCATTTTAATTCTATGACAACGAAAGTTGGAATCAATACAGGATACATTTTTGGATGAGATGGAAAACGTTAAAGGAGATTACGATTTAAGACCGATTTCTGAGGTACATTTATTGAGAGTTTATCTACTCAATAGCGTTATTGAGTAGATAAACTCTCAATAAAAATGTTCTCAGAATCCGGCCATAATTGATTACTGACAACAATTTAGACATGTGAATGGCTAAAATACAGATACTGAATAAAAATTATAATAAAATGTTTACAAATATTTTTTGATGTTCAAAATACTCTATGAAGTCTATGACAACATTCTAAGAACATCCTCTTTAGGTCTACAAAAGTTATTCACTATATTTAATACCGACGTTTGGTCCTTCAGGATGTTTTGATATATCCTATCCCATAGGAACGTTTACACCAGAAACTACCTGTCAATTCAATCCCATCTGAAAACCCACCTGTATATAATTTCTTATGTACAAATATATGTTCGGTTATGAGATTTGAATTTTACGGATTTTCTTTTATTGTATAATTAAATATAATTAAATCTAAGCAATAATTTAAACAGTCTCTATATTGCAATTAAGGCATAACAACTGCAACTCCATCTTTTTCTTAAATCCCCTCACTATTGCATCCATTCGTCTGTAAAAGAAACAATATTTGAAAGATATGGTGGTAGGACACTATCTAGTGTCCGCCTGGCCAGCTACCTACCCTCAAGTAATAAAATCTGTCGCCAAACATCCAATGTATTCCGGCCGCTATCCCCGAGAGCCAGTTCCCATTCTAGGCCTAGCGTGCTACCATCTTCGACCGCATCATCACTTACCAACAGGTGAGATAGTGGTCAAACATAGCTTTATGATATAAACAAAATTACAGCTTCTTTATGGACAAGCACGACGAGGCCTGATGATAAGCGATGTAGTCTACATACAACAGAATATGGCATGTAATGTTCTACCTCCTTATCATTTAAAATGATGTCTTCTTCTTCTTATCATATTTCTTTGCCCTTCCAACCTCAATACAGCCACAATTCAATAGTCCTAGGCCCGTATAGCAATGACACAACAAGACAAATCCATGCCAGCACAGGTCAAAAAGTAACTAATACTCACTGTTTATCTTCTTCAGTCTCCAGTGGGACCGCATCTAGCGCTTCTTGTAATAAGTTTCTGTAAACAATAAATAGGTCGCTTTAGTACTTCTGATAAACACTTTTTACTTTAGCTTCCTCTAGGCAAGTTCTTGACCACGTCTCACGCTATGTAAGATGATCCGATCTGAGATGATATCATAATTGTGTGTGGAAGGTACGTAGTGCGATGATACGAGCAACTATATCGATGTTTCACCTGACTTGCTGACCAAAAAGTAGTTTATCACCATCAAGGAAAAAACCTGCCGCCATGACCTAACGGTGTTCTGGCAGCACACAGCATTTGAGAGTCGAGTGTTCTAGTTATAGTGTGTTCACCATGATTGAACACATCATCGCTTACCACCAGGCGAGATAGTAGCCAAACGATAGTCTGTTAGCCTATCGGATATAAATAAACTGGCCAAGTGCAAGTCGGACTCGCACTAGTAGGATTCCGTACCACAGTACTACAGTATTTAATAAGATCGAGCAAAAAAATACCACTATCGTTTTTCGACAGCAAAAAATAATAATTAATAATCATTTTATTTCTTATAACGACATCTAACGTCTAACAAAGGAGTTAGGGATCAACATTTCAATATAACGCCATCTACGGGACGTTAACCTAACTAAGCGTTCATAGATGGTGTGAAATGACGAAGAAAACACGTTTCTTGTATGGGGACCTATTATTTTTAACGTTATTCTGTTTTTAGTATTTGTTGTTATAGCGGCAACAGAAATACATCATCTGTGAAAATTTCAACTGTCTAACTATCGCGGTTCATGAGATACAGCCTGGTGACAGACGGACAGACGGACAGACAGACAGACAGACAGACGGACAGCGGAGTCTTAGTAATAGGGTCCCGTTTTTTACCCTTTGGGTACGGAACCCTAAACAAGAACAATCGCAACCAGTTTTCCGGAATGGATCCACCGACTAGTAAGCCTATTCTGATATATCTCTATTCGTATAATCGACATCATTATACTATACACTAGTTTTATAGCTATTTTTATTTTTCATATTTAAGAGAAGAGTGAATAGGCCAGCCGGTAGAGGCCCACCTAGGCGAACGTATCACAACCAGGTCAGAGACATTTTAAACAAAGGCCAAGTCAAAAGCACTCATGAAAGTAGAAGAAGCGAGAGGTATGTCAGGATCGTAGCACGTGGAAAGCACGGGAAAATGATTTTATATATGTATGTATGCTTCTGTCTTCTGAAACGGGAATCATTATCATCTATGTGTGGGTTACGCGGGGAGAGCCGCCCGATCTCCTCGCTGATATGTAGTGTCGTGTATCAACATAAGACTCACTTCGCCTTGACAGTGAGATGTTCTGCCGTAGCTAGATGCAGCAGGGTGTACTCGAGGCGCGCTCGGAAGGCGACGCCGCGGGGCAGCGGGGCAGGGGGCGAGGCGCGCGGGGCGAGACGCTCGATCTCCTCGCACACTGTCTCGCTGATGCGTCGCATGTAGCTCGATGATGTCGGACCACAAACACTGTCCACCTAAACAATGTTCACACAATCATTATACATTTACACCGCTATCGCGCCCGCATGCACGTAGAGATCTTCTACGATAACATGACCCGCCCCTCCAATATTCAAAAACGTTTGAAAGTATTTGGGAAAGTATTTACAACGCACCACCACGCATGTGTGCGTACTGGTACTGCAGGTTCCGCGATATTGCATACATAATTAAATAACTCATAATTATGAACGTACTTTGTACCAACCAACACTGTAATAAAAGTTTCTATGAAATTTACAAGCAATACTTTCCGTTAAGTTAGGTTGGCTACTAAAGTACGTTTATAATTCGGGTATCAACAATGTAGAGAAGTGCCTACTCTTTTAACGTAGTAGATTGATTCAGTACTCTATAGGTACTGCCGGCCTGCTACTGAAGACGAATAATTACAACTACATACAAACTCTTTCGTAAAGATGTGACTACACACATTAAAACAGTAATTTGGAGGGGCGGGCCATGTTATCGTAGAAGATCTCTACAGCGAAAATGATGTTTGACATTTAGGCCTAACTGTGATTGGCGGACGCTTCCGCAGCCATATTTGTATACATGCTAATGTGTCATGTCAAATGCTGTCATAGTAGCTAGTTATCATAGCTACACATAAACAAATAAGATCGTTTAAAAAACTAATAGAACCGACATCAAATGCCGCGCTATCAATTTTCAGTACCAAGTTTGAGGTGTTTATCTATATATCTCTGGAGATACTTATCAGATTTCGATGAAATTATTATGGTACCATCCTTGAGATATCTCCTTTCCAACAACAAAAAAAGAATCATAAAAATCGGTTCATAAATGACGAAGTTATCCGCGAACACACATACAAATATGAGAAACCTCCTCCTTTTTTTTAAGTCGGTTAATAAAAGAGTTTTACTTGCATCGTGGTTTTATATAACCACGTCACACTTTTTACTTAACAATATAATAATAATAGCATTACAAGTATATCTATATTTTTGTATATTTGTAATGTGGTGAATCAACCACAAATATTACAAATGCAAATACCAGTTTCATTTAAATGAAATAATTGATAGCTAAACAATTTCCAATTTCAACTATCCCAAACAAAAGCGTACATAGTCTTTTTAGCAGAGTAATATCAGTATCTTTTAAATTGCAGATAGGCAAGCATTTGTCCACTATCTCACGTGATGGAAAGTAACGACGAGATTGAGGGTGTAGCATGCTTGCCTAGAAGATACCTGTTCATACATACATAAAATCACGCCTTTTACGTTGGGGTAGGCAGAGACTACTTCTTTTCACATGCCTCTGACATACCTCTTCGCTTCTTCCACTTTCATGAGCGCCTTCATACATGCTCGCCGGTTATGGAGTATTATACTTCTTAACGTGAACGGTATACAGTCTAACCTGTACCCTTAGTATGAGTTTAATTTCGTATAAAAAAACAGTACACCGCCTCTAGTGGTTTTCACACTTCACTAAATTTATACAAATCAGGGAGCCAGAATAAGTCGAAAACTAAGTCAGATCTGTCAAAAACGTTTACGATGAAAACTCATACTAAGGGTACTGTTTAGACACTAGACTAACCTCAGCGTGTACTGCAATCAAGTTATTAATAATCTCGTAGACGTATGGCCTGGCATCGTCGACCACTTCGTCGGGGTCCATCTTGTGACGTCCCATGTACATGGAGGGCTCGATGGTGCCCACCAGCGGGTCTCCCTTGTACTCCAAGTACACCTCGGCTATGGAGTTCTCGAGGGTCTTCAGAGCGTCCTCGGTCACTTGTAACGCTTCACTGGGTTTTGGGAGGCCGAAGCTGGAATAAGAAATATTACAGTTATTCCTATTTATTGTTTATGGGGTCGTCCATTAATCACGTGATGTTTTTAGCATCTTTTTTTACTTACCTAAACGAAATTATATTACATATATTATGAAAATTTTGTAATCCTTATTATAAACCGGTCCGCTGGCTCTTTAAATGTTGCGATACCCTACAGGGTCATAATGTTGTCATTTTATATCTCATCATCATCATCATTATCAGCCGGTGTCCGTCCACTGCTGGACGTAGGCCTCTCCCAAGATGCGCCACTGAGCCCGATCTTCGGCTCTTCTCTTCCAGTCACTGCCCAACGCTTTGCGTATGTCGTCGCTCCACCTGGTCACAGGACGTCCTACGCTACGTTTGCCGATTTAAAGTCGCTCAGCGAGCTACGGAGAGAGCTATGCTCGGTATTTCTCTGCGGGATCAAATCCGGAACGAAGTAATTTGGCAGAGACGAAAGTTATCGACATAGCTCAACGGATCAGCAAGCTGAAGTGGCAGTGGGTTGATCATATCTGCCGCAGGACTGAAAACCGTTGGGATAGACTTGTCCTTGAGTGGAGACCGCGATTTTATATCTAAGACCACCATAAATAACATTTTTTTGAAGTTATACTTCTTTTGGCGCGATAGAGAAAAATGATGAGAGTGAATTTTTACGATACACGCGCACACCGACACCTAAATTTAACATCGTGAAGTTAGTTCTAGGTGGTACGATGCGCGCGCACACCGACACCTAAATTCTACACCGTGAAGTTAGTTCTAGGTGGCATGACTATGTTCAAGTTGTATATGTCATTTCGTAAGAACGTCATATTTAACGTCATATTTTTACGTTAATAAAACCTTTTTTATTTGAATAAAATCTTTTTGAATAATTTTAATATTTATCATTAATCACTACTGCATTTTAGTTATTTATTTTCCATACGCCACAGAAGTATAACTTCTAACGCGTGTACATAAGTACACACACTTTTTTTTTTTTTAAATGAGGCTACAGATGATGTTTATGGTGATGACGACTATTTAAACTCTACACAGTTTTATCAGTAAGATCGACTATTCAAACCACCCCAACTTTTATCGATACGGTTTTGTTTATAATTTAGAATCACTTCCGTACTTTTTATACCATTACCTCGGCTGGTGGTAAGCGATGATAGTGAATACGCTAGGCCTAGAATGGTCTGACTTTCGAAGGCTTATTATATCGTACTTACTTGTCGAACGAGTTAGCGATGTTCTTGAGCGTGACACGCCGCGTGTACTTAGCGTTAGCAGCAGCGATTAGCAACCGTCGTTGCCAACCGCGCGTCTCGCTGCCTGCCTCTACTTCCACTGATTGTTCTAGTGCTACCGACAGCTGGCTGTTATTTGATTCCTGGACAATCGATGTAGCCATAAAATAATTATTAAGAGTGTGCAATATGCCATTTTGTTGTTTGAAATCGTTATTTATCTCAGAATCTGTAAAACCTACCATCTTAATATTTGGAGAAATTATACTTCAAACTTTTATCTTGGATTTGGTGTTTTTAAAAACACAATGGGTGAAAATTATCTATATGATATTTTTTTAAATACATGTTTTTTTCCAATTTTGATTTTTATCTGAAGAACAGCACTCAATTTTTTTGGGGTAATGTTATGTCCAGAAATCTAGTAATATTTCTTCAAATACGTCTTTTAATTTTTCGATGGGTTGTTTAGTTAATTTGTAATTAGGTTACAACAGTTTTATCGATAACGTTGATGGAAAATACGTTGCGCGCTTATCACTCTGTCCTTCTCACTCACGTGAAAAACATTATTGTCATCCCGCTCGAGGTTTCTTTTCGAAATCCGTCTCGTAGCGGCGTTATTGCACTCTCTTAAAATCGTTAAAAAACGAAGAACTGACTGTACATGCCGCGTAAGACTTTTCATTAACAAGTGTTAGGTGTTTATCGCCATTTCCCTGGAGATACTCATCAGATCTTGCCAGGGCCATATTTCCGTCTAGGCCTACAAGGCCCAGCCTAGGGGCCCAGCATCAAAGGGCCCCTGCCCACCCAATTACCGCGATAGATTTTTTTTAGTTGTTCTATTTTGATTCGCTGCAGATTAAGTCAAAGGCCTCCCTTTCCTCCTTTCAGACAATAATACATCACAGTCTATTGCTTGTATTGTATGTAATCAGTAAAACAAATTTCTAAAACAGCTTTAAATAACCGGCCAAGTGCGTGTCGGGCCACGCGCAGTGCAGGGTTTGTAACGAAGCGTTACATGAAATAGAACAAATACTATTTCTTATTATGATATTAAAATTAAAACTATATAGATATTATTTTAACTCAATTCAACAATTCGTTTTATTTAAAAATTCGCGCCGTGCGCAACTTCAAGCGCTCTGCGCACGAGCATCCGCATGGAACAGAGGGGAACCGACGCGGGCGACGGGGGGAAGCCCCGGACAACACCGCGCGCCCTCCCACGCGGTGAGCCGCTCGCCACTCGCGAGTCGAAGCTAGACCCATTGGACAAATAGTCCACGCCGACGTTCGCAAATCCGTGCGCTCTAGCCGGTGCGCGATCTAACGTTTTAAAAATATAATGTTTTATTTCACTTATTTTAATCTTTGTATTGCAATAAATGTGCACAACTGCACATAAAAGTGTATTCCCGCTATAGGGAATAAATAACGAAATACATAAAATTTTAACTGAAGTTCGGTCTACGACCAACTTCCTGGATCCATCCAACCGAGCTACGCCTGACTGACCGTGACGAGGAATATACCCGGGGCAGTCATCGGCCGGACACTACCACGGCGAAACATCCATCTTCACGCCTGGACTACCAGGACAGTACCTGAACTGCGAAGCATAAACAGATAGGCCTTACAACCACGACCTACAAATTTTGTGTTGCCCTACCTAGTACCTGTAGCTGCGGGATAAAAAAAAAATAGTAATTTAGATCATATACCTATTTTTATTTCTAGCTTCCTCTATGTAGGTTAGAGATAGATTAGGGCAGGTGACAGGTTCCGTAGTAGCCTGTTATTCAATGCAAGTCTTTGCCCGTTATAAACAAGCAACTAGGTATTCCGTCTTTGTCACTTTAAAGGATTTATTCTAAGGATTTTGTATTTGGTACAAAATTATCCAACACCAAAGTTCAACGACTATTACTGCTAACTAATAAAGTTATCTCAACCGTTATAATTTTCCTTTAAAGTTCATGAAATGCGCTATTATCACGAATTTTTCCAGATTTTTCAAGCCAGCATTTTAGCTTTTAGAGGGGAGGGGGACGCCCTACAGGAACAAAAATTTGCACTTTAAAGTTTAATATTTCGTAAATGGAGCATTCGAAAAATGGTATTAACCCTTAAATTATTTTAAAAGACCTATTCAACGATATGCCACACGATAGGGTAGACGATGAATAAAAAATCATCTACCTAGGGGAGCTACCCTAAAAAAAATATCTTTCGCAATTTTATTTCAGTACTTTGTGGGCGTTATATATATACATACCCCCACAAAATTACAGCTTTCTAGTATTAACGGTCTCTTAGCAAAACCTCGGACAGACAGACAGACGGACATGACGAAACTATAAGGGTTCCTTGTCAGGATTACGGAACCCTAAAAAAGATGTAAGGTGTATACGCCTCAAATGTAAAGTGCCTAGGTGCTCAAAATATCTAAACCCGGCCCTGGATCTAGCTAAAACCTGAGACTAAGGCCTGGCGCATACATACAACTTCTACATCGACTAAACTGTTTAGTCGAGTTGTGTACTTTTCGTGATTTCTACTCAACTGAACAGTTTAGTTGATGGAAGTGCGTATACAATCGATTTTATATCTTCTCAAATCGACCAGTCTTTATTCAGCAACGCTCGAGAGTCGCGGATCGACTGTTTAGTCGATGGTCTGCGCACATCAATACAATGCAATACAAATTGAGCGCGCGCGGTCAGTCGCGGATCGACTGTTTAGTCGATGGTCTGCGCACATCAATACAATGCAATACAAATTGAGCGCGCGCGGTCAGTCGCGGATCGACTGTTTAGTCGATGATCTGCGCACATCAATACAATGCAATACAAATTGAGCGCGCGCGGTCAGCCGCGGATCGACTGTTTAGTCGATGGTCTGCGCACATCAATACAATGCAATACAAATTGAGCGCTTGATCGATAGTTGTCCAACTTTTAAATCAAAAGCAAATCGATATAGCTTTTTGGCTTTTTTGTCGAACAACTATCGAGTTGACTGTATGTGCGCTTTAATATATTCTTTTAAACATATGAAACACGACAAAATAGTTGTTCAACTAAAAATTGTATGTAAGCGCTAGCCCTAACTCAACAAATAACCATTCAAATCGGTTCACGGCGGATATCTGCATATCACGGCTGACAGACGGACTATCAGTTCCATTCGGATCATGATATGTACTGTGATCGGTATGCGTTTCTTTAAGTTGTGTTTCACTATTTCACTTTTTTTATTTTTTTTATATAAAAATTGTCTGAAGTACTGAAACATACAGTTACATGTATGGTTGGTTTTAACCTACTTTAATATTATTTTTAATATTCTGACGTAAACGATTGGATGACAGCTTAATGGTTCATTACTTTTGTTTTTTTTTTAAATTCAAAGCGTTAAAATTTTGCTTTTGCTATGTTTACTTGATAATTGGTTATGATTTATGATTTTGACGTGTATATGCGCGTATATTAATACTGCCTACATACTGAATAAATGCTTTGATTCTTTGATAAATCGCAATACATACTCATACATAAAATTGAGCCTTTTTCCCGTTGGGGTAGGCACAGACTACTTCTTTTCTTAAATGCTACGATGCTGACATTTAAGGCGGCAATAGCCCAATGGATAAGGTGTCGGACTGGCCATCGAGAGGTCGTGAGTTCGGTCCCCAGCCCATCCATTGCACTATTGACGTGAACCCAGTCCAGACACAAGCATATTTAGCTTAGTTGGAGGGGTTAACAAGAATACTAGTAATGTGCAACCCACATTGCGTAATCTTTAAAAAAAACCCATTAAATACCTCTTTCGCTTCTTCAATTTTCATGCCTTTAAACATGCTCGCCGGTTATAGGTACTTTTGACTTAGCCTTTCATTAAAATGTCTCCAATCTGGTCGAAATATAAAAACAAAAAAGAGGGTGCGTAGAAAACTACGCGTTAGTAGGGAAACTTCCAAGTTTTTTATTGACATGACATGAAATAAAGCAATTTTGTATTTGTATTTGTATTGTATTTGTAATAACGTTCGTTTTTTAATTTACGGTTTACGGTTTAAGATCTATTTATTTCTCAAAAGATTCAAAATCACTTACGAGAAATACAAATTATAACTTAAAAACTAAGTATTCAATAAAAGCGATCCGAGCACAATAATATAAATAAAATAACTAAAAGTGGGTACATTAAAAAAGTCACAAAACACTGCACTGGTAACAACTGTAGGTAACAAACAAGCGGACGGCTTATTTATTAAGTTGCGTTTACACAGGCGAGCCATTTAAAATGTGGCGTTTTAAAAAAAGTTTGTATTTATGTAATGTTTTTGTTTCTGTAATATAATTTGGTAAAGAATTATACATTTTTGCTCCCTCCGACAGTATATTTTTCTTTCCGTAGTTAGTTCTAGGTTTATATAAATGTATTTTGTTAGCGTTTCTTAAGTTGCGCTTGTAGATATTTTTCTTTTTTGTTAGTGTAATTTGCGAATGTATATCTTTGTTTAAGATTTTACGTATAAGAACACATGTATTGTAGTGGTATAATTGGTCTATGTTCATGATCTTGGTTTCGCTATAAATTTTTTGAGATGAAGTTCGAAACTTATAGTTGAACAGAACTTTGATTATTTTGTTTTGGGTTACTTGGAGTTCACGGATATTAGATTTGTATGCTGTGCCCCAGACCTCAATTAGGTAATCAAGATGAGATTTTACGAGAGAGTTATAGATCGTATAACGAACGTCTAATGGTAAACATTTTACTATACCTCGTAGGCAGCCCAGAAGTGAGGACAGTTTTTTATTGATTTTATCAAGATGTGGCTTCCATGACAGTCTATTATCCAATACTAATCCTAGGTTCTTTTCTTTATTTACTTTATTGATTTCTATTCCATTTATAGTGAGAGGTTGGAACTCCGGTATTCTTTTATTTTTAGCAGAGAAAACTATGTAGTTAGTTTTAGATACATTAATTGTGAGAAGGTTGCTTAGGAACCATTCTTGAAGTAGGTGTAAGTCTTTTTAGGCAGTTTCTGTAATAGATTTTATTGATTTATCAAAATAAAAGAGACAGGTATCATCAGCGTAGAGAGTAATGTGTCCGTTAAGGCCCATTCTGTGTATACTGTTAATATATATTAAAAACAGTAACGGGCCAAGAATAGAACCTTGAGGAACTCCACAGCAGACTGATCTAGGGTCACTTACATTATTGTTTAGTTTTACCACTTTAAAACGGTTTGAGAGGTACGATTTCATCATCTTTAGTGCAGTTCCAGTGATTCCAAGGGCTGACAGTTTGTTTAATAAGATGTCATGACTAATTGTGTCAAATGCTTTTTTTAGATCAATGAATATACCGAGGCCTACGTGTTTTTGATCAATTTCAGTTTTAAGTTTTGTGATTAGATCTATAGTTGCAGCAAGTGTGTTAGACTTAGATCTAAAGCCATATTGGTATTCTGACAGATAGTTATTAGTGTACAAAAAATTACTGAGTCTCTTGTGTAAAATTTTCTCAAACACTTTTGAAAGAGTGGGTAAAACGGATATGGGCCGGTAATTACCAGGATCTTCTTTAAATCCTGATTTAAAAATTGGAGTGATCTTTGCAAGTTTGAGGTTTTCTGGAAAATAGCCTTTCTGTAAACATTTATTAATACAGACTGTCAGGCACTGTAGTATTGGATTTTTAATTGATTTAATAACTTTGGCATTTATTCCATCGATACCAGCACTGGTGTTACTCTTTAAACCGTCTATAATTTTACCAACTTCATGGTCAGTAGTTTGACAAAAATGAGTGAGCTCACAATTTTTTTCACGTGTGGTTTCAGAAGTTTTAGACTGTGAGTAGCCGTTATGATTCTGTGAGTTACGAATTTCGTTTGATAATTTAATGCCTATATCCGCGAAAAAATCATTAAAGTGTTCGCAGATTTGTTTTGGATCAGTAATTGTACCTTTTTCAGAATTTAATTTATCGGGGGCAAAAGAGTCTCTAACTTTATTATTAGATAGTTTGTTAATAAGATGCCACATTTTAAGAGGCTTACCTTCACATTCCTTAAAAGCCTTGAGATAGTATTCCTTTTTTGTGTTTTGTATAAATTCAAAAGTTCTGTTTCTTTCTTCTATAAAGTCTTTCTTAATTTTTAAATCATCCGAGTTTTCATTTGCTTTCTTCCATAGTTCATTCCTTGCATTTATTTTCCCTAATACCTCTTTGTTAATCCAATCTTTTGTCGGTGGGTTTAAAATCTTAGTTTTTGAAATTTTATTCTTTTTTAAAGTATGTTCAATGTATTTTTCTAGGTTTGCGAATTCAACTGTATGTGTGTAATCTATATTTGTCATGTCATTCACCAGTTTTTGAAAGTCTATAGACTCATAATGTACTTTCTCTAGTCGTTTAAGCTTATATTGTTTAAGCTCAAAATAAATTTGTTTATGATCTGATAGTGACGAGTTTATGAGAGACATGTGAAAATCATGTTCTTTTAGGTTTGTACAGATATGATCCAAAATAGTATTCGTACTTGAAGTTTCACGCGTTGAAAACTTTTTGTTTGTCTTGTTCAGTATAGTGTATCCACACTGTGTTAAAGTATTTTTATAATCTTTAACGGACTTGTCTTTCTTTCGTAGATCGTAGTTAAAATCACCAAATATTAATGCTCTTTTGCGGTTTTCTATTGTTTGTGTTAACGTATCAAGAAAGTTTTTGTGATTTGTCCTTTCTGGCTTGTAAATGGCGGCGTTGTCAATTGAGAATCTTTGTAAATGTATCCATAGGTAATGATTATCTTCCTCGCATATGCTCCGTATGAAATTATGTTTTAAATTATTATGAACAAAAATAGAGACACCACCGCCTCGTGAATGAGATCTAAAATTATAATAGTGAGAGTAATTAGGCAATTGGAATCTCTTCGCTTCTTCGTCTGATTTAATCCAGGTCTCAACCAATACGATAACGTGATTTTTTTCTAAATGTAATATTATACACGCCAATTCATCAATTTTACCAGCTTTAACAAGGCTTCGAATATTAGTGTAAAAAAAATTTTGTGATTTGGAACTTCTTGTAACATCTTTGTAAGTGACAATCTCGAATGTATTTATATTATTTTGATTTTTTCTTTTGCATGTATCAGTGGTGCAAGTACAATTCTCAGCTAGTTTTTTGGTAGATTTCTGATTATTTTAGGAGTGCCCTTAATATATTTAATTATTAAATCATTTTCTCCATTATTTCTCCGGCGCATTAATTCCTCTTGTAGTTCCTTCATTTGTTTCTGCTGGTATATTGTCTTATCCGAGTAAATCTTAATAGAACTGTCCACCTGATTTAGTTGGTGACGTAGAATATTTTTGGCTATTTCTTGAGATGAGAAACTCACTTTGAGTGGTCGTGTTTTACTAGGACTGTATTTACCTAGGCGTCTAACATGTACTGGCTCAGGACATCCAGGAGACAGTTTTTGGATTATTTTTGTAATTTCTACTGCATCTGAAGCTGATCTCTCATGACGATTTTCTCCCTTAGCTTCCGGAACGCCGACAACTACGATGTTCTTTTCCCTTAGACATCGCTCCTTTACTTCATTGTATAAGTCATCGCCGATTAGGGTTAGAGATGTCGCCCCGTTTAGGCTTACTAGTGATTTTTTCAGCATTTCAATGTTGCTTTCTAATTTTTCTATCTTTGCCTCTGTGGTTATATGAGAGGATTTAAGTTCTTGAATATCTTCTTTAATCTGTTTATTTTCTGTTATTATTTTTTCTGTCTTATGCTTAATATCTTTCATTTCATCTTTTATTTCGGAGACGTCATCTGATATCTTACTTAAGATTTTACTTTGCGATTCTGATATATTATGTAGCATAGAAGTCATCTCCATACGAAACTTTGCAAACTCAATAGCGCTTACATATTCTTGTTCTGGTTGCTTCCTTTTAGAGCGCAGAGTTTTTTTGCGATGGATTAAATGCCTCTGGATTAAGTTTAGATAAATCAGGCTGTGAGCCGCCATATTGAGGTGGAGAACGTACCAAATTCATATTTATGATTTGCGTCGTAAAAATCGTCGCAACTTTTAGTAGTTTGTGTAAACGTACCTTAAGTACGGGGCGTTGATGTCGATTGTAGTTGCGTCTCGCTCTCACACTAGTGTACGGTCTCGGTTCTAGTTCCACTCAATGCGTTAATGTCGTATATCAGGACATGACATGAAATAAAGCAATTTTGTATTTGTATTTGTATTGTATTTGTAATAACGTTCGCTTTTTAATTTTTATTTTGACATCTTATTTCCGCTATCGACTTATATTTAGAGTGTTTATAATTTGACTTTTTAAATTATGATTTTTTATATTGAAATAACCACGCCATATGGTAAAATACAGCTGCACGAATTAATTTTATATCATTCATCATCATCACATAACATCAGGTGAGATAGTGTTCGATGGCTACTCAGTTCGGTGAAAAAAAAATTGATAACAGCCAGTGAAATAAGTGTACGTACCTGATCTAGATGTTGATGTGCGAGTTGATCCAGTACGTTCCCGTACGCCAGCAGGGTGTGTTGTGTGTGCTTGTTGAGAGAGAGCGCCGGCTCCGAGCCCGCCGCTAGCAGCGGGTTCTCGCGCCGCCCGTGCGATACCACGCACTTGTGGATGGCCGATAATGCGTCGTTTATGTACGACTCTAGGAGATGTGGCTGGAACAAAAACGGTCACTTTTATTTTACTTTTTAACCGACTTCACAAAGAACGAGGAGGTTCTCAATTCTACTGTATTTATGTTTGTTACCTTGGAAATCCGTCAAAACAAAATATTTTTTTTTGAGTGATTATGCCTCCCGTTTGGTCCCATTCAAATCTTATCGAGATTTGACAATTATCTCCGGAGATATGGAGACACAGCAAACAATATAAGCAAATTTGTATACTTTGATGACATGCTTATAACTACTGGTTATTTTGACTATCGCGAACAGTAGATAGCGGCCATTTTCGTAAAACTACAGATGTCAAATTTGACATTAAAACTGTCAAATTTGGCAGCTGTAGACAAGACGATCACAAAAGCCTATCTGATTGCAATAGTAGTTTATGTGAGTCTACTCACCAGATTAGTAATGGCACCGTAATCGGTAAACTCCTCGATCTTCCAGGTCTCCTTATCATGCAGGCCCTTGACACGACGGTGAGCGCGCTGTAAGAACACCGTCATGCCGTGCACGCGGTACTCGAATATCACCTTCTCTACTATACTTAGAGGCTGCAATAAAAATACACTTATATATTTAATGGAGTAATTCTCACGTTTGCATGGAGAAATCGTTGATCGCACAGATCTTTTAATAAATTATTTAATCAAAGTATAGACAGACCTCCCTCAATCGCCCATAGCTACTGCGATTTATACCTAAACTTTCGTCACCTGCGCCGGTACTATCTGCCAGTCGGTTGTCACTGCTCACGCGCGCGCAACGTATATTATTATTCTAATGACGGGATAACTGCGCATTCGTATTCTATCTTAGAAACGATTTAAGTTTTTCATAGTCATTTTGCGGGTTTGACAAAAAACAAGCATAATATGTTTCATTTTTTATGCTACCGATACTAAAATGACATGACGGCGTAAAATTCACTTTTTAAAAATTAAAATTCGACTCTAAGTTAGGAACTTTGATGTAATTTTGTGAGGTAAATAAAAATAATTCGTAAACTTTTTTTTTTAGTTTATTGAGTCAACCCTTTACTGCATTGGGGCGCGCCGATACATCGCGCGCTGAACGCAGTAATAACAACGCTAGGTCGAACGCCTTAGACACATTTTTGATTGTATTGTCTGAAATAAACGTTGGTATTGTGTTTTTGTAGGGGAGTGAAGTATCTGTTACGTAGTAACTATTATATAATCTGTGGTATAGATTTTGTCTCGTAATCGGAACACAACGCTGCGTGTCAGACACATAATCGTATGAAAAACGTCTAAAAGGGTATTTTGTTACGTAGCAGTATACGTCAGCGGTAAAGGGAAAACGCGGTGAAGTGGGGAGCAGGAACTTTCCACAGCGCGGAGTCGTGTTCGTTCATAGCTGCGGTGCATGTCACGAGTTGACTTTTTTTTTGGCTCAATCTCCATCACCTGATGTTAATTGACGATGTGGTCCAAGATGTAGCACGTAATTAGAGGTTCTTAACTATGTACTTTGGTAGCTGCGGTAACTCTGCTGATTACTTCACCACAAAGACAGAAACGGTGCGCCGTGACGCTACGTTGGAGCCGCTTATCGCAAGCGTTAAGCCGGCTTTTCACTATGGGATATAATATAATGTATATTATATCTTGAGATATAAAATTTTATCGCTCGTCATACATTGTATATTAGACCGTTTACACTATGCTATAATATATATTACTAGCTGGCCCGGCGTACTTCGTACCACCTAACAGACAATGAATGTCTTGTTACCTTTTAGATGAACTTGATTTAGGCTTTTATGAACGTAATGCAATGAATATAAAAAATATATTAAGTTTAGTAATGTATTATGGCACTTTGATTATCAAGTAAGTAATCAAAGTTATGGCAATACAGAAATAGAATAAAAATACAACAATCAAGTACTTCAACCGCGTGTCAGCAAGACATGATGCAATGAAACAATGTTATTATTGTTATAGATAAGTTATTAACTTGAAATTAGTTCGATTGAGTTTAATTTTAATTGTAAAAATATAATCACCAGTATTTAATTTTAATTCTGAATAAGTATACTTACTTCATGAATAACTGTCTAATATTTTTTTGCCTTATAGATAAAACTGTATACATACGGCACTCATAAATAGGCTATCACATTCTTGCATATCTCTGTATTTACCTACATTCTGACAAAATAAAAATTGATTAGGCATTGATTATTATTGTCACAATTATTATCTTAACTGCTTGTAAGCCGTAGATGGATAATGAAGCATCCTTTTTTTTTTAGGTTTCATTATGGCTCCACACGATTAGTGTATTTAGCCAGTGTCAAGTATTAACATTCTTCAAGTTTTTATCAATTTAAGTCGTAGAGATGGGTTAAAGTCACATTTCAGCTCAGTTTTGAAGTAAAAGTTAAGTCTAAGTCATACCTTCAGTAAAGATGTGGTGTTTACTGAAGATTTTCATTGGAATTTTGGTGAGAACGCAAATAGCATGTTTTTCAACATTGTGCTGTTTCCCTACACTCGCACACATTCACCGGCAATTAATGGGGCATAATCCACACTTATTACACATTAACACGCGGAAGAACACCAGTTTTAGGAAAAATACAATGAGATCACACACACTTTTCCACGTTCCCGCCAAAAACTCGTAAGCATACATTTCTGAACGCACGCATATTTGACAATCAATACATTTATATGTCACACAATTGTCATTACTGCCAGTATTTAAAATGTATTAACATTTTTAAAATCTACATGACTTGATTTAAAAAAAACTTGAATAATGTTTGTACTTGACACTGGCTAAATACACCAATCGTGTGGAGCGATGACCCTTATTAATTTGCGATTTAAGCGACGGGATAAACAATTGAACATCAAATGATTGGCAGCTTTGAAACCAAGGAACATTTTGGCAAAATATTTTTTCTTATATAATTTTTTTAGGTCAATTATTCATTGTTTTTAATACTTATTATCCTATTCCCGACAAAGATAATTCCAAAAATACAAAAATCATAAAAATTGGTCCAGCCGTTCTTGAGTTATAAGTGTAGTAACTAACACGACTTTCTTTTATATATATAGATTACATCCCAAGCTATAAATATTGTTTTCGACCTACTGAGCGATATCTGAAGGTTTATATTTTTACCTCATGTCCCCGGACACAGCTCCTCCCCCTGCCTCGCCCTCAGTTTTTCATTGTTGTTTTTTTATTATTATTATGGCTCCACACAATTAAGTGTATTTAGCCAGTGTTTGAATGAAACTATAGACAACCAAAGCTGAACTATATGTCTTACAATATGAACAGCAATCACGGTATGTAATATATAGCTCAATATGTAATTTTCATTATATCCCATAGTGAAAAGCCGGCTTTATGATCAAGAGACCAAAGCTTAAAGCTGCAAGTGATGAAGTAAGCTGTGAGCAGATTCCGATTTCTGGCTAAAGAGTACCTGTGAGGGTAAATCCAGCTGCTGCAGCGCTACATACGCATCGCGCAGATGTCGCAGGTTGGTCACGAGCCGCGAGCGCAGCGCTTCAGCGCCGGCGGCGCCGCATCCGCCAAGCAAGCACGACCGCATGTGCCCGGAGAATAACTCAACTGCTGCTATTATCATCTCCTGGAAACGTACCGCTGGGTTATTTTCAACCGACTTACAAAACGGAGGAGGTTCTCGTTCATTAATTCAAAATAATAAACATTCGAATCGGTTCACAAAAGACGGAGTAATCGTGTAAAATAAAAAAAACATACAGACGAATTGAGAACCTTTTTATACTAAGTACCTATCTACTTATAGAAAATTAAGAAAGTATTTCATGGAGATATTAAGGCTATGTATTTTTTATATCTGAAAAATACACAAATGAAACAAAAAGTGTGGTGTGATTATATGAAACCATGATGAAAGTGAAACTTTTTGTTTATGTGTCGCTATGGTAGCTGCTATGACAGCAGTTGACATGACACATTAGCGTGTATACAAATATGGCTGCGGAAGCCTCCGCCAATCACAGCTAAACCTAAATGTCACACATCAATCATATCCACCAATCAAGCTAAAGCACCGGCTACATGCTACTACTATGCGACATAAACGATTATATCTTGTGATGACGTTGATTTATAGGTTTAATTTTTCCACAGCCGTAAGATACCGCAGACCCGAGTATTAAGTATAAGTTACAGCTTGACCTCCACGCATTCCGAAGATAAAGGGTCTTGACAGACGGACAGACAGAGGACAACAAAGTGATCCTATAAGGGTTATTTTAGGAACCCTAAAAGTGTTAGATCGTCAAGCATTAAAGAATAGGATATTACACCCATTTTTGGAAAGTGTCTCAATTAGATTCTGTATTGCTAAAAAACACTAACAAAATTTTTATCCAATCGTTAAGTATCATGAAACAACATATACATTTTGCATTTTCAAATTTCGTTCGTAATTTGACGAAAACGCTGGATGCAGGCTGCGTTCACGTCCTTCGGAGAAGGTTTATTGGTTGTTTTGCAACTCGCTCGAAGGTCCGGAACGACCACGGGTGTTTTTCACTCGAATTGTGACTTTGACATTTTCCGCAGACTCGAATTTCGAGGTTATGTTCATTAATTTTTCTGAATTTTCTTCGTTTGTTTTTACGATTACTGTCTCGGCATGTCACGTCTTGGTCTCGGCAATGCAATTTTTTTCCGATTCCCTTAATATGTAACAAAAATTACAGCTTTTCCCGCCAAATTTAATGTCATAAAAGTCAGTGCGTTTTTTAACCATCGAATTTGATGGTTAAAAAGTTGCAACCGGAGTAAAACAACCGAGACCGTGAACGACACAGTTGCTACAACCGAGTGCGACGCTCTGAGGTCGTTAACGGGTTTAAAGCGTTTCGTTGCACTCCGAGCGTAGGTCGTGAACGCAGCCCAGTGGACGCCATACGCTCTTTGGTCATGACGTCAGTTGGCCGTGTAAACAAATGCAGTGATATGATAGTTGACAGTTGACACTTCTAAGTTTACATAGCCGTATGAAGTAATAGCATAGTGACTACTTTTAAATGGTATTATGAAACAGATAAAAAAGCTGAAACCTTTAAATTGCATTTTAAAATTTAATTTGCTATTTTATGAACTACTAGCAGCCCGCCCCGGCTTCGCACGGGTAGAACATATATGCCTACAAAATTTGCATCAGTTTGTTGCATCGAATATAAAATATTAACATATTTCACAATCATCGTCATATGTCAACCAATTTACACAAAACCTTAACGAATTATGCACCTAAACCATCCTCATAAACACTCTGGCTATTGGTGAAAACCGCATGTTAATCCGTTCAGTAGCTATTGAGATTATTGCGAACAGACAGACAGACGCAGTGATGGACATTGTTTTATAATACTTACGTAGTGATATTGGACGGCCCTTTGGCGTAAAGGATAGTTACCCTGATTCTGACCCGAGGGTCGTTGTTTCTAATCCTAGCTATACCTACCAATGAAAGTTTTATGTGCATTCTTGAATCATGGGTTTTCGTGGGGTTATTAAATCTGCCAATAATTAAGATAGTTTAAAAACTAAAAGAAACTGACTTCAATGCCCCGCGAGTCAATTTCAGTAGCAAGTTTGAGACGTTTATCGTCATAACTCTGAAGATACTTATCACATCTCAATGAAATTACAATGGGACTACCTCGGAAACGTACCCTACCGATTACAAAAATAATAATTCGAATCGGTTCACAATTGATGGAGAAATCGCGTAACATACACACACAAAAAAGAAAGAAAAAAAAACATACAGACGAATTGAGAACTTCCTTCTTTTTGGAAGTCGGTTGAAAAGTAGGTTACCACCAAGGAGAATATATGCCGCCGTAACCTTACGGCGTTCCCCGACGCAAAAAGTAGGGGTACTATACGTTTAACGTGTGTATCTGTGTGTCTGTCTGTAGCATCTTAGCACCCAACCGGATGAACCGATTTTGATTTTATTATTGATAGTTTTTTTTATAGATGTCTTCATCGAGAGTGTTCTTAGCTTTGATTCATGAAAATTCGTTCAATCGTTATAAAATTATGAGCTTTAATCAACTTTCATAGGTCTGATCAATTCGAAAATCTTCTTCAACGATATTGTAAGAACATAGAAGCATTGACCTGATGCTGGGACATCTCCTGGACTCTACAGAATACTCAAATCCTCACCAACTTACAGCTCAGATTTTAAATGTCGTGTTTAGAGTCATTGGAATGCTTCTAATGAAAAGATTATACATAGATCAGTCGGGGTGATTTAAAATATTATATTATATGTATAGATAATTATTATTTTATACAATAGATCATATTATTATACTATATTGACTTCAAATTGATTGCGATCGGTGGGGATCTACAGAAAAGCTAAGCTTATAATGATGTTTTCGTAGTAACTATGACCTATTCTGTGGTTTGACTGCAAATATTTTATTAATTTTGCGATGCGTGTATGTGAAATCCGTGATATCTTCTAGAGTTTTCATTAGAATTATATACTGTAAAGGACAATTTTAATCTATAATATGTGGCCAAGCTAATTAACGTAATTATTTGGATAAGGATTAATACTATATACTTGAAAATAACCCTGGAAGTTATGTAATATTTTTTAACAAAAAATTAAAGATTAAAATGGTTACTGTGAGTCAACCTTAAGAGATAGACATATGCTGTCGCGGACTTTTTTGTAGGTCTTATTAAGTTGTACAACTCTTCCATAGAAAATATTCTTCCATCTGTTTTTAATTGAGCAGCGTTCGTAAGAAAAGTGTTTTTTCGACCGTGTTTTTGTCGACTTAGGTTGCAAATTAGATCTCCACGAATGTACCTTTGATTTAAACGGGATAATATATAGCCTATTTTCATTCCGAAAGTCCATTCTGTATATTAGTGAAAGAATTTTTTTAATCGGTCCAGTAGTTTTTGAGCCAAATCATTACAAAAATACAAATGTTCTCTCTTTATAATATTAGTATAGAAAACTAACGTTTTCCTACTACTTTTTAACTCGGCTATCTCAATAATATATTTTTAATACAGTTGCTCAAATAGTGGCGTATTGCAGGGACGTGTAGCGTTCGGGATGTGGGCTATTACACACTCGTGCTTTCTTTTTACCTTTCACGAACTCGTGCGTTCTCTTTCCCAACTGTCAAAATAATGTCTATTAAAAAGAAAAACCAACCATGAAGTTTTTACTAAAAAAATTCATAGAAGTTTTTATGATTCATGCAAATACGTATATTTCTAAAAAGAAGCTACTAATTTGTTTCAATATCAGATGTAATGATTTGATTGAATGAGTTAGGTTTGGTTTCATTTCATTAAATTTCATTTTCATTTCATATCAATAAAAAAAATCTACTGAAGACTTGGCTGTATGGGCATAGTTCCCTTTGCCTACCGGAATGGGTGAAGAAAAAAAAACTCTGCTTATATTCTACGGTTGGCGCCATTTTTCAGAAATGTTCTATGCGAGTTTAGTTGTTTGTTGCAGAAAATGAGTAATTTCGACCCTAGTTTTTTTGAATTAACACCACCGGAACTCAGTGTAATTGCACAAAATGCTTCGGAGAACATTTTACCGGAAAAGTAAAAAAGTCGCTACATATCTACATACGACGAATTTATTGCGTGGAGAGAAATGTTAAGTTAGTTGAGTTTATTGTGTTTTTATTATTTTATTAAATTTCTTCATTTTTTCGCAACTGTATTAAAAATAGTCGTTCAGTACACGTGCGGAACCGTCATTGCAACTTGTTCCGACTGTCAACCCTCGCCTTCGGCTGCGCCTCGGCTCGGGTAGACATTTGTCGGAACTCTTTGCAATGACAGCCTTTCCGCACTTGTAATGAAATATACTATTTCAGCACATTTGCTCAAAATATGCATTTACGAAGCCTGTATACATTGTTCGAAAGTTAAAAATTACGCACTATGCAGCGGAGCGTGCGGAAAGTACTTACTGCACGTGTGCGGCAAGTACATACCGCACGCTCCGGTGTATGGCACGTAGTAACTATTATACAATCTGTGGTATGGCACCGTGCGTATCCTTTACGGTTTATTTTTAATTTTCGTAAAACCTACATAAGAATTCCACCACAGAGTTTCATATTGCGAGAATAAATAAGCTGAATGATAGCACCTCCTTGAAAGCACTTTTGCTTAATACATTTGTCTCACTTTAATACTAATGAGTAAATGAGACGAAAGATGTAGTTCTAACTTTTAGCACACATGGCGCCATTTACACATTAGAAACGTCAACGATTGTTTGTTTTGACTTTTTGATTATTTATTTATGTTTATTTTATTACCAATTGTAGTGTTTTCTTGCAAATTTGCTGAAAAATTTTGTATGACACACGTGCGGATATTGGTTTTAACAAACTCGTGACTATGGTACATTCGTCTACTCATTTGTAAAAACCAACTTACCGCACTAGTATCATAAATAACTATTTAAGATTGTTTTCTTTTATAGAGTAAAATATCCTATTACCTTAAGCTGTGCATGTCTCTCGGGCAGCGTGGGTTGTCCGTCGAGCTCCCCCGCGAAGTAGCGGCGCGCCAGCGGCCACAGCGCGGACAGCTCGGCGGACAGCGCGCCGCACAGCGCGCCGCACCACGCGCCACGCACCACGCTCCACGACCCCTCGTCTGTGTCCTTGCTTTTACGCTTGCCTGGGTTACAATCATTAAGACAGTTTAAAAACTAAAACAACCGACTTACATGCCCCGCGAGTCAGTTTCAGTAGCAAGTTTGAGACGTTTATCGTCATATCTCTGGATATACTTATCAGATCTTGATGAAATTCCAATGGGACGACCTCGGAAATGTACCCTACTGATTAACAAAAGAATCATTCGGTTAACAATTGATTTAACAATTTACAAAAATATAAAGTGTGTAACACTTCAAAGAAACATAATAATTGACGGAGTAATAGCGTCAAATCAAAAAATCTAATTATGTAAGTAAATAAATTTCCCGACTTGCAAATACTTATAAAAGACCAATAGACGTGATTTCAATGCAATTTTTTGCTCCATTTACTCACTCATATTTGTGCATTATACTTTTGTATGGGAATCGTGCCCCCTTAAGACGTCATCGTGGCTCGTTAAAAGCTACTCATTCAACGCGGCGGCGATAATGCCGTGTTTAGATAGATTTACAGTGTTTTAAGGGTTCCCGGTTCCGTACCCAAAGGGTACCAAGGGTACTTCTTGAAGTCGATTATCATAAAAGCCTAGCTTTTAAGTGAAATGTCCTGAAAAATCTATGCTCTATTACCATGCAATAAATCGAACCTATCTTTTGTAGAGTTGAATACACAATTTTTTTATGTCATATTAATTAAATTAAGCGTTAGACCGCCATGTCACCCGATGATAAGTGACGATGCGATCTACGATGTAGTACGCTTGCCTAGGAGGTACCTGATCACTTGCGACGAAGAATCCAGGGGGGGAAACCCAGACACCAACAGATAATTATCATTCTATACGTATGTATGATAAAAAATGAAGACTTGACAAACATCCAAAGAATATTTCATTACTGAACGAATCGCGAGTGAACCATTACACGTGAGTTTAACCGTAACAATAATTAAAAATACAAATAATAGGCTTCGTTTTTGACACGATGGTAAACATATACAATTTTCAGTCTTAATTTGAAACGCTGTTAGTTGAATTTACCTTTTTCATTGTTCTCCTGTTCTTCCTTCTGTTTGAAATGATCCTTAACTTTAACGAGCAGACTCATAAGATAGTCTTTACGACTGTTGATGGCGGTCCAAGCGGCGTCGCCTTCCCAGTTCAGACTTATCAGCAGTCTACAACATATTAATATGGAATATAAAGTCAAATTAGACAATTAATAATTAATTTAATTCATAATTTAAGCTCGTTTAAAAACTAAAAGAACCGACTTCAAACGTCGCGCCAGTCATTTTCAATACCAACTTTGAGGTGTTATCTCTGGAGATACTGAATATATCTCGATGAAATTTAAACGGGACCACATGGGAAGTATACCCATTCAAACAAAAAAAGAATTTTTCAAATCGGTTCAGGCGTCTCCGAGATTTTTATTTATTTATTTTATTTTATTTATTTTTGGGAAACTTACTGCTAAACAATTATAAAAATAAAACTTAAATTTTGAAGGCCATTTACAAATTTCCACTAATAGGTAGTTAATATTATCAAAATAAGAGTAGGTTAGTATTAAATTAAAGTTAAGCACTATGGAAAGAAATTGCTTGCTATAGTCCGCCTTCATTGCATTAAACTAGTATTAAACAAGTCTAAGTCATGTTGCACAGCCAACTCATTGAAACTTCGGCTCGCTCTTGACAAATAAACATTTTTGCTATTGTTCGTGCTTGCCCAGTGAAGTTTTAGTGAACACTGTCTTCTAAATGGGTTATATGGTACCTTCAGACCCAGTCTTGCGAGCAATTCAGGACAATCTACTGAGCCGTTGGCTATTTTTAATAAGAAACCAACATCAGCTACTAATCTCCTTATATTCAAAGGTAGAATATGAAATTTCTTGCAACGGTTGATATAATTTGAGTAATATATATATAGTAAGATATCGGTGAACATACATAAAAAAAAGATTCCGAAGAATTGAGAACCTTTTTGTGAAGTCAGTTAAGGCTACTAAATATTTCAGCGCAGTAGGTATTTAGCGATACCTCCGTTCCTGTGATGGATATTCCGATCGCATACCGGGGAACTGTCAGCACGCTAGCAAAAGTGACACAAGTCCTACCTCGAAGACGCCTCGCGGGCTACCGAAGTGAGGCGTAGTTAAGGACTATTTTGATAAAAATGTAACATTTAATTTCCATTTAAACTTCTTTTTCCATTCTCCCACTACACCACTGGGCCCTCAAAATAGGGGACTTAATCGCGAGTGTTCTTAGCGTTGCGTCATGAATATCCGTTCAGCCGTTTTATATATGCACAATACACCCCAAGCGAGACGTCAGTGCAGGTCGTATCGCCCCCATCACCAATTAGAATTAGCCGTTTTATTTCAATGAGCTTTTTTTTTCTAGTCTATTAGAGCAACTTTAATAGGTCTCATCAATTCTAAATTCAGTATCCTCCTACTTCATTAATATTGTACGAGCATTGACCTGATGCTGGAACATCTTCTGGAATCCACAGAATACCCTACACCTCACCAACTTACAAACAGAGATGTCGCTCATTCGAAGGTTCTCAATGAACAGATTATAAAAATATACATACATACAGTTGGGGGTGGTTTTAAATTTTAAATTTAAGTATTATATTTATATTCATATTATATTATATTAAAAAACCAACAACCCCCGCATGGTGGTAGGACACTATCTAGTGTTCACCTGGCCAGCTACCACCCTCAAGTTACAAAATCTGTCGTCAAAACATCTAATGTGTTCCGGCAGCCATCCTTGATAGCCAGTTCCCATTCTAGGCGTAGCTTGCTTGCCATCTTTGACCGCATCATCACTTACCAACAGGTGAGATAGTGGTCAAACGCTAGCCTATAATAAATAAAATATATATATATATATATTCTACTAAAAAAGTTTCGTTAATGCTCGTCAATTTATTTGTTCCTTTCGATGTACCTTATCAATTACACCGATGCTAACGTACAGATTTTGATTAAATTTTGGACGGCGATAGTTTGCTATAATAAACTAAGTTAGTTTTATTATATCTTGCTTACCTGATATATTTAGTCTGCTCCTGCACATTTATGGGCATAGTTTTCATTCTGTTATACAACTTATCTTTCAAATCTTCTATTTTCTTGTCTATTTCAGCCAGAATCTTTTGGAAAAGCTGCAAGACGAAGTTTGTTTCAATTGCAGCTAACTTACGATATATTATAAACTATAATGTTTAAGGTTATTGCAGACAGACAAACACTTAGCAATTACTTATCTCATCTGATGTTAAATGACATTGCAGTCAGTAGAATCATGCATATTGTCCAGTGAAATTACAGGTGGGGAAGTATAACTCTCCCGTGACAATGACCCAATATTATGAATTCATCATCATCATCAGCCGGCGTCCGTCCACTGCTGGACGTAGGCTTCTCCCAAGGTGCGCCACTGAGCCCGATCTTCGGCTCTTATTTTCCAGTCACTGCCCACCGCTTTGCGTATGTCGTCGCTCCACCTGGTCACAGGACGTCCTACGCTACGTTTGCCGATTCGCGGTCTCCACTCAAGGACAAGTCTACCCCAGCGGTTATCAGTCCTGCGGCAGGTATGACCAGCCCACTGCCACTTCAGCTTACTAATCCGTTGAGCTATGTCGATAACTTTAGTTCTCAGGCGAATTACTTCGTTCCGGATTCGATCCCCCAGAGAAATACCGAGCATAGCTCTCTCCATAGCTCGCTGAGCGACTTTAAATTGGTGGACCAGTCGAACTGTGAGTGTCCACGTCTCGGCTCCGTATGTCATCACAGGTAGGACGCACTGGTTTAAGACTTTTGTCTTTAAACACTGCGGTATAGGCGACGAGAAGACTCGACGGAGTTTTCCGAATGCTACCCAGCCCAGCTGAATTCTTCTCTGGATTTCCTTCTCGAAGTTGTGTTTGCCTAGTTGAAGCGTTTGCCCTAGGTAAACATACTGCGTTACAACTTCGAGTGGGATTCCATCTACGGCAATCGGTTCTGGAACAACGTGCTCGTTGTACATGACTATGGTTTTATCCAAATTCATCCGGAGACCAATGCAACGAGAAAAATCAACTAGGCCATTTAACATCCTTTGTAGGTCTCTGCCATAATGATGATGTCATCTGCGAATAGTAAGTGAGAGATGTACTTGCCGTTGATGTTAATGTCAAAATTTTTCCAGTCCAGCGTCTTAAACATATCCTCCAAGGTGTTAGTGAACAGTTTCGGGGATATGACGTCCCTCTGTCTCACTGCTCGACGCAGGTGGACATGTTTAGTTCGCTGGTTCTGTACTTGAACAGTCATCGTCGCGGCATTGTACAGACATCTCATCATTTCGATATATCGCCAGTCGACTTGGTAACGCTGCAAGGACTCCAGAACGGACCAGGTTTCGATTGAGTCGAAGGCCTTCTCATAGTCCACGAATGCTAAGCACAGGGGCCGATTGTACTCTTCGGTCTTCTGTACAATCTGCCAAACTGTGTGGATGTGGTCTATGGTGCCGTAACCACTTCGAAACCCAGCTTGTTCCGGAGGTTGGAACTCATCGAGTCTCCGCGCTAGACGGTTCGTGATGACCCTTGAAAACAGCTTGTAGACATGGCTCAGAAGCGAAATCGGGCGGTAGTTTTTCAAGAGGGTTTTGTCTCCTTTTTTGAAAAACAAAACCACCACACTTCTGTTCCATGCCTGTATATTATTATTAATTAATGGAATAAAATAAGAAAATAATGAAACATAGACTTAATTTTTAATTGACATTAGACAGCTTAAAAAACGACTACTTCAAAATCTCAATCAATATTCTCTTTCTACAATAAAATATTCCTGTAATGTTAAGAAGTATGTAAGAACAATAGCAAATACCTTGACATCAGTATTTCCAAAAAGATTCTTCACTCTCGTGTAGTCATTAACAACAAGGTCATACTCCTTCCTCTTGATGTTCTTATCAATGGAAGCTGGCAGTTGGAAGAGGAACTTGTGACGAGTCAGCAAGGTTAGCGCTTCTCTTGTCTTGTCTGCATTCTCTTTGCGGGAGAGGATCTCCGAGAATAGCGAGTCTGCTAGTGTTATTGATTCTGTAATAAAAAATTGTATGTACTAAATTGTACCAAGGAGAAACTTAACTGATATTAAGCTTCTTTGATCAAGGAATACACTCACAGAGACTTAGTGAAACTGCTAATATCTAATATTATGTTTCTTTGAAGTGTGTCACACTTTATATTTTTGTAAATTGTTAAACACAATCCAAAATTTCATCGTACCGACGGGACTCGAACCCGCACCCCCCGGATTACACGTCCAGGTGCTCTGCCAATTAAGCCACGGTTCGATACATCGATACGACGAAATTAGTGGATTGCATTTGTTAACACCATTATGCATTGGTGGCGCCATCTATGACTACTTATTACGTAAGTTAATCATTCGGAAGAAATCATTACAGTTTTCAAATCCGACGAGAGATGTTGCACTGCGTAAATCAAATATTATGTTTCTTTGAAGTGTCTCACACTTTATATTTTTGTAAATTGTTAAACACAATCCAAAATTTCATCGTACCGACGGGACTCGAACCCGCACCCCCCGGATTAAACGACCAGGTGCTCTGCCAATTAAGCCACGGTTCGATACATCGATACGACGAAATTAGTGGATTGCATTTGTTAACCCAATTATGCATTAACTTACGTAATAAGTAGTCATAGATGGCGCCACCAATGCATAATTGGGTTAACAAATGCAATCCACTAATTTCGTCGTATCGATGTATCGAACCCAATTATGCATTAACTTACGTAATAAGTAGTCATAGATGGCGCCACCAATGCATAATTGGGTTTACAAATGCAATCTGCTAATATCTAATCCAAAGCAGGGAAATCAACCTAAGACAGAACCAACTCGGTGATCTGACAGCACCAAAGAGGCAACTGGATAAACTCTTCAGAGAACAATTGAACTGGTACAGAAAAGAGAGATATTGCCAAATATAATTTCCACATATTTAATTGTTATTATCAAGAATGGAGTTCTACCAAGCAAAGTGTACTTAGGGTGCTACGTTTTTGTTGTAGCAATTAGCAATAGCAAAACATTTTTAGAAAACTGTCCATAATTTTTCAACATGTGAGCTGAATTCATAAATTAAAATAAAATTCCATACAGCAATATAATATAGTTATGGACGACTCCCACCAGTCACGAAGCTTCTGGATTGCATTTAATCCAACTAAATGGTTAATTAACCAATCATGGTTGGTTACAGTGCTTGGGTGTGTTATCCAGCAGGAGCGAAAAATATAACCCATAATTTACGTAAAGTATTTTTTGATATCAATAAATTGTGTATATTGGATTATGGAAGATCAAAACACTCTTTGAGACCAAAACTGTTTTTTTTTTTGTAAATTGTTAAACACAATCCAAAATTTCATCGTACCGACCGATGTTTTTTTTTTTTAAATATTTTATAGGCTTGTGTTTGACCACTATCTCACCTGTTGGTAAGTGATGATGCGGTCGAAGATGGTAAGCACGCTAGGACTAGAATGGGAACTGGCTCTCAAGGATAGCTGCTGGAACACATTAGATGTTTGATGACAGATTTTCTAACTTGAGGGTGGTAGCTGGCCAGGCGGACACTAGATAGTGTCCTACCACCATGCAAAACCGTGTATGGATACATGTAAGGTAAGGATACTAGAAATGTCAGTCACAAATACATTTTGCATTAAAATTAAATTTTCAACTATAAAACACTTTCCTTAGCATTTCGTAATTTTATTTCATCAGCATTTTTTACATCTTACCTTCTATGGCAGCCTGCAGACTGGGCAGAGGTTCCTTTCCATTCTTTCTCTGGTCCTCCTCAAACATGTTCTTGAGTAACACAAGCCGGTCAAGTTGATCCATCACTGCCCCTGTGTTAGCCTTCAGAAAGCTCAGTTGGCCTTCTTTTTGTCCTTCCACCTGGAATTAGGAACATACTAAGCATTTCGAAATGTATATGTCGCAGCCGACTAGCTTAAGCATTAAATGTACCTTTCTTTGTAGGAAGACCATTCCAGCTTTCAAGTCTTCAAAGGAAGTATTGCTGTGATGCTCCAACAAGTACCAGCCAGGTTGGAAGTTGTCATCTGACAGTTTACCAGATCTGTAAAGCAAATGTATACATACAATATTTGTTATTTTACACACCAGTGATAGACTTCACTGAATTAGTGGACGGGTCATATCTGCCACAGGACCAATAACTGTTGGGTAGACTAGGTTCTAGAGTGGAGACTGTGAATCGACAAATTTAGCATAGGACATCCTGTGACCAGGTGGAACGACCACATACATAAAGCAGTGGGCAGTACTGGAAAAGAACAGCCAAAAATCTCAGCGGCAAGTCTTAGGAGAGGCCTATGTCAAACAGTAGCCTGATAGCAGCTGATTATGATGATGATGATGATCAACTTCTTGTCTATTAACTTTCATTCTAAATCGAAACAATTATTGAGTAAAAAGCAAAAAATGTTGACATAATCATCTCTTGATTTTGACATCTGAAATGTCGTACTTCTTTACAAAAGTTGTCATGAATGAAACATAATATGAAATGAAAATAAATATAAATTGCAAACAATTCTGTAATCCTGTAAAGTTAGCTCTTGTAAAATACAACATGTTAAACAAGCAACAGTAATTATACCCATCAGGAAACAATTCATGCAGCTCTTCCTCTGGGAACTTGCAGTCATCCCCCTCGGTGGACAGTCCCAGAGGATCGGGCGGGGTGTAGGCTGTGGGTGACATTGGCCGTCGACCCCATGGAAGTGACGGAGGAGCAGCTTCTTCTACCCATACTGCACTCTCTTTTACAGGCCCTATTGACTCATGGTACCCTGAAATTTATTTTATTTGATTAATAATGCAGCCAATTTAGCAATATTTGAATGATATCTAACATTTATGTTTTCACTTGTTTTTACAGCAATATAGCTGTAAAAACAAGTGAAAACATGTAGGGCTAGCATGTAGGGGAGCACAAAACCACATCGCCAGCTTTGGGAATGTTACTGGCAAACCACAACCTAGGATATGTTTATTATTTATAACATTTTAATGTAGTTTATATTTTATCATATTTAGAATAGCTTTTAGCATAATTTATTTTCAAGTTGTATTTGTACTAGTATATATGTAGTACATATATCATCGCTCCACCTAGCTGCAGGGGGT
This sequence comes from Cabera pusaria, assembly GCA_954871355.1. Classification (NCBI taxonomy): domain Eukaryota; kingdom Metazoa; phylum Arthropoda; class Insecta; order Lepidoptera; family Geometridae; genus Cabera; species Cabera pusaria. The sequence goes on along the minus strand of OX940889.1, from coordinate 21,033,410 downwards.
CCTACGCTTCGTTTCCCGAGCCATGGTCTCCGCTGATATACACAAGCTGGCTGGTAGCTGTTGGAATCAAATAACTGAAGATCGAGCTCAGTGGCGTGCCAAAGGAAAGGTGTATGTCCAACAGTGGACGAATACTGGCTGTTAATGATGATGATGATGATATATGTAGTTGTATATTGTACATATTTGATTTCAAAAATATTTGAAGTAAATTAACTTATCTACCAAAAAACCTAAATATCTTAGAAATGTTATGTACTCAGTAGAGGGTCATGAGGTTGAATATAAATGTGTATTACCTAACCTAACCTACCGAGATAGATGAAAGGCAGTCTGGAGTTATCTAAAAAACAGTTAATGTCGACCTATCAAGATTGTTTTACCCTTTCACCTTGCTTAATGATTGATTGATCTATCTTAGAATTGCAACTATATCTGACTAAATTAAACAATTACTGTTTTCTCCACTAAGATTACAGATCGGTTGAAATTTAGAATCGTTTGGCACGAAAAAGGGGGGGTGGAGCGGTGGAGGGGGTAGGTGAGGGTCCCCCTTTCACTACCCCACCACTCTCATTACAAGGTAATGCATAGTTTTAGAGTTATGATTTTTTTTTTGCAAAATCATAACCTCACTAGGTTAAAATTTTGAATCGTTTGGCACGAAAAAAGGATGGTGAACCTCACTTTTTTGTACCACTTCGCTGATCAATATCACTGTTTTCGTGGATGTTTAACATAACAGATAACAGACTTTTTAGCGCTTCGCCGGCCGCTGCCGCGGCACGCTCGCTCGGCCCGCGCGTTGTGTTGTCGCAGTTTCAACCTAACCTAACCTCGTTTTTTTTCTGGTGGGGAGTTCTTATTAATTTAGTAGTGGTAAATCATATTACTAAAATTTTCAAACAGTTATCTAGCCCTTGTAACTATTATTTGCGCCATATTTTTATGGTTTAGTATATTTGTTGTAGGTTAGATTTTGTTCATATCGTTTTCTTGTTATAAGAATGGTATAGCAATAATCAGGGACCTAGCCTCTACCCATCCCCATAACATTTTATATCAAACTCATGCCAAACGATTCTAAATACAACCAAAAATCCAAAATCAAACCTAACAAAAATAGGCATAACTCAAAAACTATGCGTTACCTTGTAAAGGGAGTGGTAGGGTAGTGAAGAGGGGACCCTCCCCTTCCCATTCCACCCCTCTATCCCCCCTTTTTCTTGCCAAACGATTCTAAATCCAACCCTACAGATCTACCGTTGGAACAGTATTATAAACTTAAAATCTTAACTATGTTTAACACAATAAAAAAATATATATTATCCTACATATGACATACCTCTAAATTGAACAGTTGATGTCCCTTCTCCTCCAGATCTTGTAGTAACTATTATATCACCCCTTCCTTTACACGGGCCGGATCTGGCTACAATTTTGTTTTTGCTTTTCCATTCCGCAGATAACAAACAGTCACAACCGCAAATTTTAAGCCCTGTTTTAGATAAAATACACAAGTTAGAGTTGTTTTAGATAAAATGCCGAGTTTACGCCCACTATCAAATTAAATTGTTACTTATGAATACACAAGTTTTATTTAAATTTTTGTGATATTATTAATACTTTTTATTTGCTTACCAACAAGATCTACGGCACTTGTTCCCAAAAATTCTCCACGAATCGTGACCCTGGTCCCTGGGGGACCCTCTTTGGGTGAAATACCGGTTACCACAGGTGGAGGTCCCATGGCCCTAGTATTTTTTGGTGTTATTTATTTCTTCAGATACTGGAAATTATAATATCCTCCGGAATTCAACTAAAATTTGCAACAATACTAAAGATTTTACACTTTATGTGTACAATACAATACTGAGTTACTGACTGAGAGAGAAGAACAACAAAATCACAGACTGACGGGACTGACTTCTTCTAAAACTTGAGAACTTGACACTGACATCACAAGAAATACAGACAGAAAGACTTTGGTATTTAGATTGGTATAGAATGTAAATTACCTAGACTCAAAAAAACCGATACTTCCGAATCATTCAATGAATGAAGCTTCAAGACAGTTTGAGGACAATGAAAATACGAAAATTACGAAGCCAACATTCTGTAATGTCAAATTTTAGGATTTGTGGTACTGTGTGTCTGTGTTTTCAGAGGTTTTCATTTCATTTAATGTAGTATATTCTCTTTGATTTCATTCACAGATTACTAGATTTCATTTCATTCATCCAAGTCACATAAAGTAATCTGTGAGTTGGGATATTTTTTTTTGGGTGTGCGAGACCTCCCCCAAACCTCTCCGTTTCGTGCGACAGACTAATTTTTGTGATTCAGACACTAATATGCTGCTCAAATTTCGCGTAATCTAACAGTCCTCACAATGGCACATTCTTCATTTAGGTAGTGTTTGAAATAGCTGAGAGTTTATTTATGAAATAGCTGTGCAAGTATCGCAAGAATAAATCTTACCTTTTCTTCTTTTCTTTTAGCGCCGTCGACGAGTACGGCTTTGAGAGGCACGATGACTTCGATTACGAGAGCTATGAGGACTTTATGTCGGTCTACCTGAAGGTTTTGGCGACTAGAGCTCAGAAATGGTCCAATCTACTCGGCGAAGGAAAGTCGGTCAAACGGACCAACACCGTGAAGAGATACGTGCGCAAAGGGATACCCAGTAAGATGTTTGTTTATACATGAACATTTCGTACAGTGATCACTAATTCACCATTCCTTCATGATTCATACCTAAACAAACATGATAAATACCATACAAAATACTACCATTAGAAAATACCATGCATTGTGTAAAATTTACATAAAATATCCATAACAAGTCTGCTGTTAAAGTCTACATATCATTATTCATAACACGCTGGCTTTTCCAGTAGAAACGAGGATTGTTTACATAGTCATAGTTGCATGTTTAAATTGTTGCAGGTGAGCACCGTCCTGCAGTATGGATGGCAATATCCGAAGCAGAAAGGATGCGCGAAGAAAGCCCCGATTTATACCAAAAGATACTAGATGCACCATTTGAGAAGGAACTTGTTGACCTTGTTAAAACTGACCTGCCACGTACTTTCCCTGATAACATATACTTCACAAAAGAGGCAAATCACCAGAGTCACTTGTTTAACATACTCATAGCTTACGCACACAACAACAGGGTTGTTGGATATTGTCAGGGACTCAACTATATTGCAGGTATGTGTGCTTTTATAATATAAAGTAACATAAGACATTGACAACATTTGAAAGTAAAACTGGTGCAACAGGCCCTTAATGTTAAGCCTAGTTAAATACATTGGAGCAAATTTATTATAGTTCTATATACATCAATGAAAATACAGTTAAAACTACCTATAAATAATTATAATTAAACCACCAGGCGAGATAGTGCTCAAACGCTAGTCTGTAAAACATTAAAAAAATTGCAATAAAACTCAAATAAGTCAAGACTTAAATGTCACATTTAGTGGTGGTAAATAGCTCAAATTAATAATGGTTGCATAAAGGGATTGCTAGGTTCAAAATTTGAATCTAGCTGTAGTATTTGCACTTCAAATACTCAATGCACGATTGTTCTACATAAATAGTTGGCAAGGAATTACATAGTACAAAATAATTCGAGCTGTTAGGAAAGGGTTAAACAATATGTATTATCAGGTTTGCTGCTCTTGTCCACCAAAAGTGAAGAGACATCATTCTGGCTGCTCAAAGTGCTGGTAGAGAAGATCCTCCCGGACTACTACACGAGGACCATGGATGGCCTCATAGTGGACATTGAAGTTTTATCTGAACTAGTCAAAACAAAAGTGCCCGATGTGCACCAACATGTTATTAACTTAGGTAAGATCTTTTTAATCTGTGACCATAATTTATGCTTTGTAATATAAAATGAGTGCACATACATTACATACAATATGTAATAATAATATTGACCTGGCTCACGAGATTACCGCCATGTGGGATGTTGACTCGACTAGCATTGTCCCGATAGGTGTTTCTGCGAACGGCCTAATAGTTAAGAGTCTCAACCAACATCTCAAAAGACTTTCTCGCTAGACGGCTGGATCAAGGGCCAGATACAGAATGCGATACTTCTTGACACGGCATGCATCGTCAGGAGGTTCCTCTCTCTTCAGCCCTAACCATCGGTAGCTTGGGTCCTGCCCCGCTGCTGGCGGAATAATATATTTAGGTTTTTTATATTATTTTATGTTTTTATAGTTGTTTTCTTTATTATTTTTATATGGAATATTATAAAAACCTAAATTTAAGAAAAATAAATATATAATGAATAATAATAATATGTGATATGTGCACAGATTAATGTCAATGATTTATTAAATTAATTGATATTATTGAGGTTTAAATATAGCAAAACCATAATATTAAAGTTTACATTAAATTTGTCGTTATCACACTACTGATTGATAGATGTGTGAATGTAGAGTTTCTTACAGTTTTATTACAAGTAGCCCTATGTCACACACATTTTAGACAAAAATATGTTGTTTCTGTCTAGCAGTGACAGTACCTTCGATCATAAATACAATAATATATCCATATCCTACAGGTTTTAGGAGCATATTATATCAATGTGCCATCTGAATTGCTACCAAAAAGTAGTTTTCTACCATCAAGGAGAAAAATTAGGTTAACCGAGAGGTACAGCCTCAAGGTTATCCAGGTTTACGCACCGACCTCGACACACTTGGATGAAAAGGTGGAGAGCATGTATGAAGACATCTCTAGAGCCTTACATACCACCTCTAAGGCTCACTGCAATGTTGTCATGGGAGACTTTAACGTCAAAGTGGGAGTGAATTAAAAACAGACCTGGCAGTGAATTGACAATAGGACCACACGGATTTGGCAGTAGGAATCATGGGGCAAATGCTTGTCAACTTTCTTGAGAAAGAGGGGCTTTTCTTGATGAACTTGTTCTTCAAGAAACAGCCCCAAAGGAAGTGGACGTGGCAAAGCCCCGACACTGTGACTAAAAACATTAAATTAAAAAATCAAAAAACCCGACTGCGCAAAAAGTGAAGTGTTAAAAAACGAACTGAAAAGAAAAAAACAAGTAAGTCTAGTAGTTTAGACTTCTGTTTAGGGATATCAAAAAACTATACCATTTAAATTCTTTCTCGGTCGATACACTCATAAAATAAATTATACATTGTTATATGGAATATAGAGACTATAACAGTCGGGACACATTAATCCCCATTCGTTAAGCCATTAATGTGTCCCGACTGTTAAAGTATCTACATTCCATATAACAATGTATATTGAGTTAATATGATTTTCGTTTGGTCTCATTGTAATTTTATTGAGATCTGATAAGTAACTTCAGAGATAAGCACCGCAAACTTGTTACTGAAAGTGACTAATGCGGCATGTAAAATCGTTTTTTTTTTTCGATTTGTACTATCATACATTATTTTTTATAAATATATTTTGAATCTCCATTTTAAGACCTTTAATTCGATACCCCACTCAATAGGTTTTGAAAAAAAAAATTTTTTGAACCCCAAATTTTGGCGTCTGAAATTCAGAATTTTGAATTTTTCAATTTTTTATGTTTTCGTTGACACTCGCGCTAGCATGGCGAATCTATTGACGTGCCAATTATCAAAATCGGCCCACGCGTTTGGTCTCTAGTGTGCCACAAAGGAACAAACATACATACATATATAGACTGATAAACACATTACCTCTCCTTTGCGTCGCGCAGTCGGGTAAAAATGAGATTGACTTCATCATTACGGACAAACGGCGCATATTCAGAGACGTCTCAGTGATCAATACTGGAAGTGATCACCGACTTGTACGAGGCTCTCTGGATATCGAATTCAAAGCCGAAAGATCCCGATTGATGAAGTCTACGCTCCGACCGAACCTACTCCAAACCGTTGTTATATCCGAAACATTTCCATTTAAAATTGTAAAATCAATTCGCTGCCTTGGAAACCACAGATGACGTAGACCAGACACTCGAAGAAGTGGTGGAAATCCTCAGGGATGAAGGGACGAAGTTTTGCGAGAGCAAGCGTACGGACAAAAAGTCCAAACTTTCGGCAGAAACACTTTGACTAACGGAAGAGAGACGAACAGACCCTTTGTCAGCTTTATCAATTAACCAGGTGCGCAACAAAACCATTAAGAAGCTGGTACGACAAGACCTCCAATCCTCTAACACGCTCTTGATTAAAGAATCAATTGAGCAGAATCGGGGGTCGAAAGTGTTCGCCCAGCCTCGGGTAGAAGCCACCTCACAAAGCTGACAACGTCAACGGGGAACGTCGTCGCATCCAAGTCGGAGATTCTGTCAGAAGTTAAAGACTTCTACGGCAAGCTCTACGCATCGCATGCTTCAAGGCCCGTACCCGATACTGAGGATTGTAGAGCCACCTTGACCCGTCACTTCACAGAAGACCTGCCCGAAGTCAGCCGAGATGAGATCGTGATGGCCCTTAAACAGCTCAAAAATGGAAAGGCCCCAGGTGAAGACGGAATCACAACGGAACTTCTAAAAGCTGGAGGAGCCCCAGCTGTAAGCCAGCTGCAACAGCTCTTCAATTCTGTTCTCTTCACTGGGAGAACTCTGGACAAACAAACAGAACTGGACAAAACTAAACAACTGGAACAGGAGCATGGTGGTTTTGTTTTTCAAAAATGGAGACAAAACCCTCTTGAAAAACTACCGCCCGATTTCGTTTCTGAGCCATGTCTACAAGCTGTTTTCAAGGGTCATCACGAACCGTATTGCGCGAAGATTCGACGAGTTTCAACCTCCGGAACAGGCCGGGTTTCGAAGCGGTTACGGCACCATAGACCACATCCACACGGTGCGGCAGATTGTACAGAAGACCGAAGAGTACAATCGGCCCCTGTGCTTAGCATTTGTGGACTATGCGAAGACCTTTGACTCAATCGAAACCTGGTCTGTTCTCGAGTCCTTGCAGCGTTGCCAAGTCGACTGGCGATATATCGAAGTGAGGAGATGTCTGTATAATGCCGCAACGATGAGTGTACAAGTACAGAACCAGCGTACTAAACATATCCACCTGCGTCTAGGAGTGAGACAGGGGGACGTCATATCCCCGAAACTGTTCAGTAACGCCTTGGAGGATATGTTTAAGACGCTGGACTGGAAAAATTGTGGCATCAACATCAATGGCAAGTACATCTCTCACTTACGATTCGCAGATGATATCGTCATTATGGCAGAGACGCAGGGCTTACAAAGGACGTTGAATGGCTTAGCTGATTCTTCTCGTCGCATCGGTCTCCGGATGAATTTGGATAAAACCAAAGTCATGTACAACGAGCACGTTGTTCCGGAACCTATTGCCGTAGATGGAATCCCACTCGAAGTTGTCACTGTTTACCTAGGGCAGACGCTCCAACTAGGCAAACATAACTTCGAAAAGGAAATCCAGAGAAGAATTCAGCTGGGCTGGGCAGCATTTGGAAAACTCCGTCAAGTCTTCTCGTCGCATATACCACAGTGCCTAAAGACAAAAGTCTTTAATCATTGCGTCCTACCCGTCATGACATACGGAGCCGAGACGAGGACACTCACGGTTCGACTCGTCCACCAATTTAAAGTCGCTCAGCGAGCTATGGAAAGAGCTATGCTCGGTGTTTCTCTGCGGGATCGAATCCGGAACGAAGTAATTCGCCAGAGAACTAAAGTGATCGACATAGCTCATCGGATTAGCAAACTGAAGTGGCAGTGGGCTGGTCATATCTGCCGTAGGACCGATAACCGTTGGGGTAGACTGGTTCTAGAGTGAAAACTGCGAATCGGTAAACGTAGCGTAGGACGCCCTGTGACCCGGTAGAGCGACGACATTCGCAAAGCGGTGGGCAGTGACTGGAAACAAAGAGCCGAAGATCGGGCTCAGTGGCATGACTTTGGAGATGCCTATGTCCAGCAGTGGACTGATACCGGCTGATTATGATGAAGGAGAGAAATCTGTTGCCAGAACTTTACAGTGTTCCGGCAGCACACAGCCTTGAAGTCAGGGTATTCTATGCCTAGCATGTTCACCATCTATGACCACATCATAGCTATAGACATAGACTAGGGTTTTACAACTATCTCCCCTGATGGTAGGGGAGATAGTTGTAAAACCCTAGTCTATAAGGTATAAAAAAAAAATATGATGAAAATATAATTACTAACCCAGTAGCTTTATATTACAACATTAGCAGGTCTTATCTATTTACAACCTCTACTCTACTCCTTGAGAAACCATATATACTTTATCCATACATTTCTACAGTAAGGGAAGTTTGTACGTTTCCTTTGCTTTGTTTTATAATGCACGTAAAGGACCATGAGCGGAATCGTCCCCATCCATCAGCAAAAATTAAATGTAGCTCAATTGACATATCTTGGCATGATGATATTTTTTTAGTATGGGGACGTTTACCAAATGCATTGGGTTCTCATGATATCTAACGTTTACGCAAATATTTCGTTTACGTATTATTAACAAGTAATTGTAAAATATTTACTAATTTATTTAAAACACAATAGCCCAATAGCTAAGGCGTCTGCGGTCCCCTTAGACAACAATAAAAATGAACTGAGAACTTACTTTAAAAACATATTGGCATCTGTTCCATTTTTGATGGCTGGTAGGGACTAAGCCCATAAATTTTTGCCCATGGTCATTTGCATCTGCGTTCTCCTCGATTTTTGCGCCTAAATGGGGACAATGCTAATGCGATGATCTTCTAAGTAGAGTACTGAATTCAGTCTAATCTGTGTAAAGCAACTATCCTGAGCCGCCTTCTTTTAGATCTGGTTGCACTGAAAATTAGGTTAGGGTACTTGTACTATTATTTATCCTGTGGCCAGGGCTTCGTAAACAGATTCGCAACCTACGAGTAAGTGGTAAAGTAGTGGATTAAAGTGTATTTACAATACATTTACCATACTGCTTTAAACTGTTTGTATGTGTTTTTATTTTATCTAGATTGATAAAAAAAACTGTCCAAAACACGAACTGACAAGCTTATCGGAAACCTGTATCAATCAAGGCCATTGACAATGTCTGATTGGACACCATAATATAATTATTTCGGGTGCGTCATTTTCGTAAGCGATTACAATATTTTACGTCAGTTTGTTTAGTACTTGGTTTTTAAGATTTCTAGAGTTAATATAATTTAATAATATTGTAAAATAGTTGTAGATAGCCGCTGACGATGGCCAGTTGGATAATTTCTTATTTCGTTAACTCAATTTTACAATTTACCATCATCATAATAAGCCGGTATCAGTCCACTGCTGGACATAGGCCTCTCCCAAATCATGCCACTGAGCCCGATCTTCGGCTCTTTGTTTCCAGTCACTGCCCATCGCATTTACACCAATTTTACAATTATAAGAACATTATAAAAATGTGTTTCATTTAACTATTTGTAAGGATATATTATAAATTATATATCTATCCTTACAAATAAATTACTTATCATTAAATAAACTGGCCAATTGCAAGTCGGACTCGCACTCGTAGGGTTCCGTACCACACCACAGTATTTTATAAGATCGAGCAAAAAATACCACTATCATTTTTCGCCAGCAAAAAATTATAATTAATAAACATTTTATTTCTTATAACGCCATCTAACGTCTAACAAAGGTGTTAGGGATCGACATTTCAATATAACGCCATCTATGGGACGTTTACCTAACTAAGCGTTCATAGATGGCGTGAAATGCCGAAAAAAACACGTTTCTTGTATGAAGACCCTCTATTATTTTTAACTTTATTCTGTTCTTAGTATTTGTTGTTATAGCGACAGCAGAAATACATCATCTGTGGAAATCTGTCTAACTATCACGGTTCATGAGATACAGCCCGGTGACAGACGGACAGACAGACAGACAGACAGACGGACAGCGGAGTCTTAGTAATAGGGTCCCGTTTTACCCTTTGGGTACGGAACCCTAAAAAGGTATTCAAATATAACTCATGTAACTATATTATGTTTAGAAACTACGCAATCCATATAGTGAGTAAAGTCATATCTTCGACTTGCGGAAAATGTCGAAACACATGTCGATCTAATAATTTAAAAATGAACGTGAGTTTTAAATAAAACTCATGTATAGTTCCCAAATATTAGTATTTTCGTGTGTAAAATAAACATGTTCGCGGCCTAGAGGTGGCCCGAGGGCCACCATAACCTACTGTCACAGTGTAGTACGAAAGTTTCATTGTATTTAATAACTTAGTTTTATTTTATTTAATACTTTATTTTTTCTGAGTCAAAAACTATTAATTATACATGACGCAGTGTTACCAGTGCAGGATACTGCTTAGTGTCCGTATGGGCAGCTACCACCCTCACGTTGGTAAACCTGTCGCTAAACATCTATGTGTTCCGGCAGCGGTCCTTGAGAGCTTAGCGTGTTCTTGTGTGCTTCGTTCACCCTCGACAGCAGCGTCAGTCACCAACAGTTGAAACAGTGGTCAAAAGCAGGCTTAATTTCTGACTTCGTAAATGTGAAATTAAAATCGATTTCGTATTTTCAGGTCTCCCATGGGCCGTGATCACAACCAAATGGTTCGTATGCCTATTCGCCGAGGTCCTCCCGATCGAGACGGTGCTTCGGATATGGGACTGCCTGTTCTACGAGGGATCCAAGATCCTGTTCCGGGTGTGCCTGACGCTGATCAAGGGTAACCGAGCGGAGATCATGGCGTGTAACGATTTCACCACTCTCGCTGAATGCTTCAAGGCGATCGTGAAGAATGCCAGCGCTCTGCATTGCCATGAGTTTATGCAGGTATGTGTATTTAACTTCCAAGTTAAATATCGTTTGGATTTTTTATGTCAGCTTTGTTTACTCAAATTCGTCACCTCCCCACCAAATACCATCAGTATTATGAATGCGAAAAGCAGTATTTTTGTTATTTCTGACTCCTAGATGGCTAGCCAGTATGGTGAAAGAGAACATAGAAACATACTTTTATTGCGGGCAAAGCGCAACTAGAATACATTAGGTATGTATTATACATGCGAAAGAAAGTTTGTGAGTGTGCTACTATGGGATAGTATGTTTGTTACTAATATATGGATGAAATTTCAAATGGTTATTGCTTATACCCTGAATAAATATTTGGCCACATTTTCTTTTACAACGCAGGCCGTAGCCAGTAAATTTCAACATGGATGGAGGCCTACCATAGAGTTAAAAATATTTTTAATCTTAATATGGTGGAGAGGAAGTGCTTCCCTCTATAGCAGCATCTTGATTTCTCCAGCATAGAGTTATTAAACTATGGGTAGGAAATTATGTACCTAGGTAATGTTACTTAAAGAATATTATTTATTCTGTGCTTAGAGTAAGTTTGTTTCTATTTGAAAAATCACACAACCTTGCAAAAGAGAATGACCAATACCAACAATTCTAAATTCTCTTCTTGAGCGAATCAAACGACGCTCTAAACATTCGTTTAATTTATTGACCCGAGGAAACTTAGGTCTCGGCCATAATTACATAATTGGACCAAATTGTCTGACCTAATAAACGACCGTGGCGACAGTGACTCACTTTTATTATATTTATGTTTTATCTTAAAAACTGCTATCTATCTATCTATATGATGGAGTACTGTTATTACTTTATCATGTTCAAGTTCAAAAGAGATAAATACACACTACAGATGGCACATCTTCAAGATAAAAATAACTGAATAGGTTTAATAGCATCGTTTTGCTTGTTTGTTTGTTGCGAATACTACGTCTGCTTCCTCAACCTTACTACAATTAAGGGTTAAGAAATTTTTCAACACACCCTTTATTATGAGTAAAGAAAAGTACTAATGATAACAAAACATACTAGCCCAATTCAACTGTCCTAATATTTGCCATTACGGAGTTCAACTCCCTACAGCCGGACTCCATCATCAGGTCAGCTCGAAGGTACCATATAATTCCGAATTATACATCACCGAAAGTACGCACGTATACCAAATTGAGTCCAATCGAACTTCAGTAAGTGGTTTTAATCTTATTCCAAGACTTGACCCACACAAACATAATACCCGAATCTATAAAAACATTTCACATTCATAATACTTATGTATGGATCAATCCAAAAAGAGGGTGCGTAGAAAGCTACACGTTGGAAGTGAAAAGGAATTTTAAGTTTTTTTTTACAACTCCATCTGTTGAACTTAGCGGGGCGAATGCCCGAATGATAGCGAATACGTCTTCGTAGTTACGCCGTTCTACAATAGAGGGCGTTTATAAACATAAAAAATAACTTAAAGAAATTTCAATTCAAAACCCCACGCAGCAATAATTACAGGCCTAAGTATAAGTACTAAAAAAGCAAATTCTCTTCCAGTCCATATTCAAAGTACCCGGAACACTATCCAACGCAACGATAATAAAGCTCCGAGCTCGATTTGCGAAGCAACGCAGGGAGCAGCAACAAAAGGAACCTCCTCGATGAACTGAGAACGTGCGCATACATCGATCTCATATGAAAAGACCAAACCAGAACCACAAAATTAAGGAAAGGGTTAATTTTACAATGGCAGGGTCACAACTATATAACATAGCATTTAAATATTTAAATAAGTTGAGGTAATGTGAGCTTACGGTTGAATTTGTAATGGCTGATATTTAGAGACTACCCAAACCTATAATAACTCCTTACTTCTTAGAGTAAGTATAAAATGGCCAAGTGCGAGTCAGACTCGCAGTCTCGCACACGTAGGGTCCCGTACCACAGTACAATACTAAACATTTATTAAAACAGAGTTGTGAGCCGCGAGCTTATTTACTATAACGCCATCTTACGAATATCGAACTAACGTCTAACGCCATCTAAGCGATAGTTAACACAAAAGTTAACGTTCATAGATGGCGTTATAGTAAAGAAAAAAAAATGCCGAAAAAAACGCGTTTCTTGTATGGGGACCCATTAATTTAATTTTTAACTTTATCCTGTTTTTAGTAAACAGAAATGCAACATCTGTGAAAATTTCTACTGTATAACTATCACGGTTCATGACATACAGCCTTGTGACAGACGGACAGCGGAGTCTTAGTAATAGGGTCCCGTTTTACTCTTTGGGTACGGAACCCTAAAAATGGATTTTGACATGTAACGTTGTCATAATTTTAATTGATATAGGTTTAGTCATCAAATAAATAGTAAAGATGTACACACAATGCGTGTTTACCAAATCTCCGATCTTACCATCCTCGACCGCATCATCACTTACCAACAGGAGAGATAGCGGTCAAACGCATATGCAAAATAAAAATAAAAAATGGTTTGTTCGTCTCTGTTTCCAACCATGAAGTTGATTCCTTAGCTGTTTGTTACACAATATGACGCAATCGCCGATACCCAACGATTTTTAACCGACTTTACAAAAAAGGAGGAGGTTCTCAATTCGACGGTTTATTTTTATGTTTTTTATCGTCAAATCTTAACAGCCTCGAGAAAACCCTTTTTTTTTTCAAAGATTATGCCTACCGTTTGTTCCCATTTACATTTTATCGAGATCTGATAATCATCTCCGTAGATATGGAGATCAACTATTTAAACAAATTTGTATACCTTGATGACATGATTATGACTAATATCTATTTTGACAATCGCGGCATGTGAAGTCGGTTTTATTAGTTTTGTACGATCATAAATTATTGTATCAAGGCGACCACAAATAGAAATATCCGCGACGCGTTCACAAACCTTTTTGAATATGTATTGCAGCAGTCGCCTCGATACTAAAGTCGTCGGGTAACAGAGATTTGCGGAATGTTCAAATTAATCAGAATAATTTCATCATTTTAGTGTGTGGTCGGTAAGTTATTTTAAATAATATTTGATATCTTCAATAATAAATGTAATTCGTTACGGTTTTGCTACATGTACTATTAATGTTTTGGAAATATTTGTTTGGACTTTATCAATATGTAAAGCCATAGGTAGAGAGAGATCTTCTACGATAACATGATGATGCCGCCCCTCCAAAATTCAAAAACGTTTGAAAGTATTTACAACGCACCACCATGCATGTGTGCGTTCTGGTACTGCAGGTTCCGCGACATTGATAACTCCTAATTATGAACATACTTTGTACCAACCAACACTGCAAAAAGGTTTCTATGAAATTTATAAGCAATACTTTCCGTTAAGTTAGGTTGGCTATAAAGTACGTTCATAATTAGCATATCAACAATGTAGGGAAGTGCCTACTCTTATAACGTAGTACAACATAATTACAACTACATACAAACTCTGTCGTAAGGATGTGACTACACACATTAAAACAGTAATTTGGAGAGGCGGGCCATGTTATCGTAGATCTCTACTAATTGTTACAAGTTGATTGTTTTGGCTACTACTCATAAGTACATATTTTTATTATTATTTTTGTGTTGCTTAATTAAGCCTCGAGCAAAATAAAAACAAATATTGTAAAGTTATGGTATAAATCGTTCAGTAGTATAAAAACAAAAAAAACTAACAAGTGAACATCGCGATCTCACCGCGTGACCTCACTCCCGAGGAAGAGCGACTGACTCGCTCGAAACCTAGGTCGAGAAAATTCGACCAAAGGTACGTGAATTACAGCCGGTATATAACAATAATAATGTTACAAATTCACGATAATTTTAAAATTAAAAAAAAACTAAGTATAAATAAACATGCTCTTTTTCCATTTAATTTACATGAGTTTTTTTTTTTTTTTTTAATTGCAGATAGGCTAGCATTTGACCACTATCTCACCTGATGGAAAGTGAACATGTGATCGAGGGTGTAGCATGCTTGCCTAGAAGATACCTGTTCACTCTTGACTTGAAGAAACCAAAGTTATAGCTACTCACTCTGAAACAATCAGCCGTCAATGTGGTCCATTCTGTTCAGAGTATGAAAGAAGAACCAAAACGTTTAGTGCGGATTAAACAAAATCAATTATAAGAAATTGTCAAAATAACGATTATGTTTTTTCGTTACTGTTATTAAGTATTTTTACTATACTTTTTACAATACGTACAAATAACTATAAATCCTAGTCTTTCTATGATAAACATATATTCACAAAATACGCCACTTTTCAAAGACGTTACGAGTTTATTCATTTTTTTTTTCAAATGAATAATTGTTTAGCTGATCATGACACTAATATATTTACAGTGATTTTGGTGACGGGTAGGCATTTAATAAACCATCCTGATTGTTAAATAAATAATTAAGGTTTGCCTAAATGCTGTGCATTTTTAAGGAGAGTATATACTCTCATTTCGTATTTTGTAATTATTTTATAAGTTAGTTTTAAGTTATGTGTTTGCATATCATTAAAGTATTTTTTTAAGTATTATTTTGTTATTCATAACAACATTGGATAGTTTCATCTTGTAGGTTTTGGATGAAATGGTATCAACACCTGCACTATTGAATGTACCTATTATAAATTTTAAGGTGCGTCTACGCTAAGCGAGCCGAGAATGAGCCAAGCACGAGCCATTCTCGGCTTCGTCATTCGCGGCGTCAAGTGTGGACGTACAACGAACCTACAACGATCACTGTCCTCGAACGTAGTTTTTACCCTTTGTGTTCGTCAAAAAACCGACAGTAGGCGGAGCACAGTTGAGCACGAACCGAACGCTCGAA
This sequence comes from Cabera pusaria, assembly GCA_954871355.1. NCBI lineage: Eukaryota > Metazoa > Arthropoda > Insecta > Lepidoptera > Geometridae > Cabera > Cabera pusaria. Next base: position 21,017,728 of record OX940889.1, on the reverse strand, counting down.
GCGCGCTCGTTCGAAGCTTGTAAGTCGGTCCACACTACACGAATTGTGTTCGGCTCGTGATGGGCTCGCCTAGCGTAGACGCAGCTTTTCACTGAGCTAGAATGATGAGTTGCTCACGTTTATTTTCCCTGGTAAAGTACCACACCCTGTTAAAATCATAACCTTGTATAAATTTGCAAATACGAATAACTTTCATTATTCAGCTCAACATAAACTTACTTCCAAATAGAATTTTCTTACACCTGCACCTTTGAATTTGTACACTGACACTAACTAATTTAGTTTTTAAAAGTGACACACTAAAAATAATTAGTCAGTAGCTTTAGCACTCATTTGAAATACACTACACCTAGCTTGCATATATAACTAATTTATAAAATACAATCATAATTTGCTTTGCACATATGCAATTGTTAACAGACTTCAAAAAGGAGGAGGTTCTCAATTCAACTCTTTTAATATTTTTTTACCGACTTCACAAAAAGGAGGAGGTTCTCAATTCTACTTTTTTAAATGTTTGTTACCTCAGAACTCCGTCAAATTTTTTTTTTGTTTGAGATATTATGCCTCCCGTTTGGTCCCATTTAAATTTTATCGAGATATGGAGATAAACAATATAAGAAAATTTGTATACCTTGATGACATGTCGGTTTTTCGTTTTGTACGATCATAAATTATTTTATGTTTGTTACCACTGAATTCTGTCACTTAACCAATTTGGATAATTATTTATTTATTAGTTTGAAAGAGTATACTTCCTGTTTGGTCCAATTGTAATATTGTAATTCTAATAATATTGTAATTGTAATAACATAGAGATCTGAAGAGTATCTCCAGAGATATGGAGATAAGTTTGTATTGAAAATTATTAGCCCGGCATTTGAAGTTCGTTGTTTTCGTTTTGAAAATAATCAATTATTTAGCAAGTCAATTGAATCAATTTGAAATCACTAATTCACTCACACTATGACAATAAATTATTGAATTTATGGAATAAGTTACAACTTACAAGCTGACAATAATTTAATGCATCACTTTCAATGAAATCATCATGAAATCATTTAAAATGTTTCATCATCTATTTTATTAGGATTAGCTGTTTGCTCAATGTAATTTTTTGCTAAAATTAAATTTTATAATGCTTTGCTTCCTATTATGGTAAACAGAAAATGTTTACTATATAAAATTATATGTATACATAGCTCTCACACTTTAAAGTTCTTTAGAAGAGCACTTAAATAAATATAGAAATTGGTATATATTAATTCTTTATAATATTTTAGATAATTTTATAATTATTATAAGGTTCAATTTACACCGCCGCGAAATGGAATGGAATCGAAGCGTAAATTTCGCCACAAGACGCGGAAGGCGTGCGAATTCGCTAGAATGCGCGAGAATACTCGAGCATTCCAGCGAATTCGCGCGACTGCGCCTTGTCACGTTCAGTCTAGTTCTATTACTTGACAAGAATGACTCCCCGTTCGCGCCACTTCTCTCGGATTCCACAGACGGCGCCAACAGTAGCTAGGGAAATTCTCGAGAATGCACGAGGATTCCAATTTCCCCGGAAGACGCGCGACCTTTTTTTGTTTGACATAAAGTTCATGCTATGTACAATTTCGTTGCAAAATGTCGCTTCCATTCCATTCCGCGGTGGTGTAAATTTTGCCTAAGACTTCTTTGCTTTATTATCTGCTACTGTAATTCATATAATAAAGCATTTTATATTAAATATGAACTGATAATTTTCATTGGTGTGGGAGCAATACCTATAATGATTAGGAATTTATACCAAATGCATCATAGATGTATTCTAAGATTTTTTTAGAATATATGTATTTTTGTATAATAGTTAATACTTTATCTTTGTAATTATTGTGCTGTGATTGGTGAGCTAGTATTCTTTCCCTGTTTGATGCCTGGATCCAAATAAATGTGTATTTGCCATAACATATTTGAATGTTCAATGTATAACAGAATAGATTATCAAGATGTTGAAAGTGTTTATTTTATTTATTTTCACTACTTCTAATAATGCTAGTGTACATCACGACATATTGTAAAACAAATCCCCCACCGCATCTTTCTGTCTGCCCGCGATAAACTCTAAAACTACTGAACAGATTTTTATGTGCTTTTCACTAATAGACAGAGTGTTTCATGAGGTAGGTTATGTGTATAATTCGTTAAGGTTTTGTGTACATTGGTTAAAAAATGATGATTATTGAAGAGTAATATATAATATAGTAAGAGATAAACAATGCAAACATTTTGGTATAAATGCTCTACCCGTGCAAAGCCGGGTGGGTGGCTTCACTAGTAACGTATAAATCAATCTATGTAGATGATGAATTATTGTTTAATCTCTAATATAGAAATTGAATAGTACACTTTATTGTAGCTCTCTATTTACATATAATTTGATAAAGGTAGATTCATGATTTCCCACTCTCCAAGACATCTTTGGCCTCATTAATTTTAGCAGCAATCAGTGGAGAACCACCTTTGTCTGGATGGTTTAGCAACATTATCTTTCTGTGGGCATCCCGAATCTGAAAATAAATCAACACTAATATTATAAATGCGAAAGTCAGTTTGTTTATTTGTTTGGGACTTCTTCACAGTCAAACGTCTGGACCGATTTAACACATTGCCTGCTGAAAACGCACACAGTGTGTTACGCCTGTACAGCTGTGTGGATTACACGCCAGGTGTGTTTTACTAATTTTATTACTGCTGAGAAATATGCAGGTGCTGTGTGAGCCGCACAGTAGCGCCGCGCCACACACCGTCTGTGTGGCGCCGCATTGCCGTAACGTAAATTTCGCTCTCACACCATGTGTGAGCACCTGCACTCGCGTAACATTACCAAAAACACCAGGTGACTAGGATTAGGCTATAGGATACTTTATAATGAGGGTGAAGCCGCAGGGCACAGCTAGTATTTAGTTTTATTTATTTCATTAAACATTTAAATTTTTTGTCATATTCTGGTGGGGTCTTCGAGCTTTTACCAATGGAGATGTTAACGTTGTAATCCGCAAACATTTTTTTCTGCCGATACTTATTAGGGGACGAGGTAAACACGCATTGCACACACACAAATCACTTAATTTAACGATCCCGCACACTAGCTTGAAACACCCACACAGTATTAATAATATCGTTTAAAAACTAAAAAAGAACCGACTTCAATGCCACGCTATTCATTTTCAATACCAATTTTGAGATGTTTATCTCAATATCTCTGGAGATACTTATCAGACCTCGATAAAATTACCATGGTACCACACTTGCGATATCTCCTTTCGAACAAAAAAAGAATAATCAAATTTGGTTCATAAACGACAAAGTTATCCGCGAACAAACATAAAAAAAAATATATATATATATACGGTCGAATTGAGAAACCTCCTCCTTTTTTTGAAGTCGGTTAAAAATACAGCGTAGTTACGCACACTCATATGGCCAGCAGAGGGGTACGCCTTGCGTTTAAATCTCCTTTGGTAAATTCTCGAAGGGTGGGGTGGATGTATCAAGGATCGGTTAGTAACAAAAACTTACTTTGGACTTATTAGCTGTAGGACTAACTCCCAAAATTAATGAAGCTTCTCTCTTTGTCATCTTTGGTTCAAAACCACCTTTATAATATTTGGAGTTTGCTAATGATTCAGAGTCAAATTTTGGCAAGTTTTTTACAGCTTCAGCGAATTTCATGGAAGCATTCGGCATTTGCTTGAGCATGTAGCGACCAGCGAATCCAACAGCTGCCATACCCAGGCCCGCAAGAATTAGTGAACCTGCCTAGAAACGTTATATAATAAGAACATTCAAATATTACAGTAAAATATATGTACAGAGATGTTAAATGAACTAGATAACATGACTACTAGACCAGCAAGTCACTTGCACAATGGTAAGCATTGACTTCTGCCTAAAACAGATACGGTGACACGCGTAACTCTTATTTTCATCAATGAGAGATAGAGACATTTGACTCTAACTCACCACATTTCAACGGCCACTGTATAATAGAATGAAACATAAGATAAATACAAGAAATATTATGAAATGAGAAAATATAACCTATCCAATACAAAAAACTAAGCACTACCTACCATTTTACCGGGGATTATTTTTACAGTTCATTTGTATCTAAAAAGTCAGAAGATACACATTTTTTTTATCACAAACAACGCAAATTGCAAAATTATTAATGAAAATAACCAAAAATAACGAAGTGAAGATTTTCACGAATGTATGAGATAAGACAGCTGACATATTTATGTCAGGACTTAGGCTGCCACTGTCATGCCATTGACTGACAGTGACAGATACTGCAGTTGGGTGTCGCACTGTCAAGTCAACAATGTTAACATGCCATAGATCTCACTAGCATCGACGTTGTACTATATGAATCACAACTGCGAACTGAACCGCTAAACCGGCCCGCAGGAGACCGATCTTGAACGGAGTTTGTCCTTTTCTTTTTAACCGACCACAAAAAAGGAGAAGGTTATCAATTCAACTGTATTTTAGTTTTATGTTTGTTACCTCAGATCTCCGTCAACGGGTTGGATCTTAACCAATTTTGAATATTTTCTTTGAAAGAATATGCTTCCCGTTTGGTCCCATTCAAATTTTATCGTGATCTGATAATTGTCTCCGGAGATTAAACATCTCAAACTTAAAAATGACTATCGTGGCATGTGAAGTTAGTTATTTTGTTTTGTACGATCATAAATTATTTATGGACCACATATATATATATACTATACAGGACACACTCACACTCCGACCTAGGTGCCTTTCGTTTGGGCCGTTTTGTTTTACAAAGCAATTACAATCTTATGTTTAAAGCATACAGATTTAATTGAATATGTCAAAACATCTGCAGTGCGCAAGTTTTTATATTAAGTTCATGATCGCTAGCTGTAGCTACACCCTAACTAAAGTGATGCCATTGCAGGCAATAAAGTTAGGGCGTATGCACACTAGCGGCAAGCGGTAGCGTTGCGTTCGCGGTCAGCCTGCGGTCAGTTGTGATGTATGGAAAATAATAAGAGATATCTATTTGTTATCTATACATCACAACTGACCGCAGGCTGACCGTGTGATTTAAAGGGGAGGAATTAGACTGCTCATTTGCCTCACATTGGCGTAGTCGATTGGCTTGTAAAAGGTCTTCTATTACACCATCAAATTTCAAAACAAAACAATGTATCAACATGAACAACGACAGCCTAGAAGAAGATGTGGCGTGGCGGACGTATATCTGCATCTTCTTCCATTAAATGCTTATCGATAAAGGTTAAACCGCATTAAGCGACACTCCACAGCAGCGGCGCGATGCGACACGTAGCGACACTATTAAGGCTAGACCGCACTAAGCGACACTTCACTGCAGTGGCGCGACGCGTCACATAGAGACAAAATATTCTTTGTAAGAAATTGTATGAGGTATATCGCACTACGCTGCAGCGTAACTACGCGCCGCGACACTGCGCGACAAAGTTGACCAACTCATCAAATCCAACAATCAAATCATACACGACGCACCGTGTCGCGTCGTGTAGTTTTTTTTTTTATACCGAACTGCGTAGCACTATCTCACCTGATGTTAAGTGATGATGCGATCGATGATGGAGCGTGCTTACCCAGAAGATACCTATTCACTCGCGATTTGAAGACCCCCATATTGTATTTAACCGGAAACACAGACTCAGGCAGGGTATTCCATTCTTTGGCGGTTCGTATGATGAACGAAGAAGCAAATCGCATCGTTCGGGTAGATGGTATATCCACCATAAATCGGTGGCGCCTTTTAGTGTCTCTGGATGTCCGATTATGAAATGGGGATGGTGGAATCAAATCATTCAGTTACATTGCACACTCTCTGAAATGTATTCGATAGAAAACCGATAAGCAAGCGACTTTGCGGCGATGCGCGAGACTCTGGAGTCTCTTGCTTACTAGTAGGTCGTCGCTTATGAGTTTCTTGGCTCTCCTCTCAATAGCTTAATAGTTCCGCTGCCGTTAGTGCGGTATAGCAAGCGACGCGACACTTCATTTTATTCAAGTGTTTGGTTCGTAGTACGAGAAGTTAGGCAGCCTGTACACACTCAAACTCGATCGCGATCACAGAGTTCTGATCGCGAGCACAGATCACGGGATCACGCGTCCACATCACATGTTTAATCTTGATTTCTTCAGTCCGTGTATCGTATCCGACTCGCACTTGGCCAGTTTTTACATATTAAAAAGTACTCTGTTGTAGGATGGTTATAGGTGTTGTAGCGGCGGTTACGATACACGGACTGAAGAAATCAAAATTGAACGTGTAATGTTGTGGCGTGATCCGTGATCTATGATCCGCGATCAGAACTCTGTGATCGCGATCGAGATTGAGTGTGTACGAGCTGCCTTAAGTTTAAAATGGCTTTCGATAGTAGTAGAGCGATATACCTCATACAATTTCTTACAAATTTGGGACCTCCGGGAAAACTCCCGGGAAATCCCAATTACTTTATGTGTGCCAACCCTATCTACTGCTACTTAAATATGGAGACAGGAATGGGATGGCACTTGCAGTTCCGGCGTTTTACGGCTGAGGCGTAAGAGCCGGGGAAGAACAGAGAAAGGTCCTCTTCTAGATTAATAGGAAGGTCTGGGTACTTATCTTTTAGTGCGCGGTCCTTTACGCAGAAGTGGACCGGATATATTCTTTTACTCAGGAAATGCAGAATAATAATGCTTGATGTTTATTATAACTTTAACATTGTTTATTGGATATAATATGTTATATATACATTCAACGTATCTCAGCAGCTTTTCATGCTGAGAACACGCGAAACTTAATATTTCCTTATATCCTTAGAAAAGCATTTTTGCTTGAAGAAAAATATGTTACTTAATCCAACTTGTCAAAATAATATATCGAAACCCTGGCAACCAATTCTACCATCGACATATGAAAACATTCAAATATATCGGATGAGAAAATTAGGCTGTCAACAAAGAGTTCGAACATTATAAAATAAGGCGAGGTCGCCACATCACCCCCCCACGAAGACGAACATCCCCACCAAAAAGGGAGGCCGCCCGTAATCGGAAGGATGAACAAAATTGTCCCATAGTCATTCAGAATCAAACAAATCTGTGATGACCATAGAGGAAGTTGAAATTCGGGACGTCAGGTCAACCAAATTATACAAAATAACAATTTACATTAACTAAAACTCAAATTATCTCGGGACTAAGGATTCACAGATCCAAAACATCCCTAAATTTGACTCGACGTCCAGAACGCGTCGAAACGACAGGATCCAAGGCTGGTGGAGGAGACTCCTTCGAGGCAGGCAATGGAATTAAATTTCCGACCGGAGGAACAGGCACCGTGAGAGGTACGTCCAATGGGTTGCTGCCTGGTTGCACTGAGGTCGATACATGATCATCCTCAGCCTCGAGATGTGCTGGTTTAACTCTGTCCACGCTTACCTCCTGCCTTTTTCCCCCCACATCAATCGTGACGGTTTTTGCCCCTCTACTGAGGACCTTATATGGTCCAGTATAGGGTGGCTGAAGAGAACGTCGGACCGTATCGTCACGTAAAAACACGTGCGTAGTGGTCGACATTTCTTTAAAAGTGAAAACTGAAGGAGACGAATGCCGAGACGCAGGAATTGGTCGAAGATCTGCCACAACCTTACGTAGCTGTGCCAAAAAATCATGCGCACTACTATCACTGGTTGGCAAGGATGGTACCACGAAATCCCCTGGAAGTCTCAAAGGCTCTCCATATAATAACTCGGCAGCAGAACATTTCAAGTCTTCCTTGAGTGCTGTTCTAATACCTAGCAGAACCAGCGGTAAGGCTTTGCTCCATGTCTCTGCATGGCACATTAAAGCAGCCTTAAGCTGTCTGTGTAAACGTTCTACCATCCCATTAGCTTGCGGATGATAACTGGTTGTCCTAATTCGCTTAGTTGCGCAAAACTGTAACAACTCATTAAACAAGGTAGACTCAAACTGTCTGCCTTGGTCAGTAGTGACAACGAGTGGTACACCAAATCGCGAAATCCACCCGTTGACAAAGGTATTTGCTACCTCTTCAGCAGTGATACATGACATCGGCCATGCCTCTGCCCACCTCGTAAATCTATCGATTGCGGTGAGGCAGTACGTAAAACCGTTTGAATGCGGCATCGGTCCGATTATATCTAAATGTACCTGCTGAAAACGAGAACTTGTGCTGGCAAAATTGCCTAACGGAGATGAAGCATGCCTGGTAATTTTGCTACGCTGGCATGAGACACAACAACGTGCCCAAGACATACAATCTTTCCTAAGTAACGGCCAGATGTAACGATCTGCGACCAGGCGTGCGCTTGTGCGCGCGCTAGGGTGGCCGAGATTGTGCAATCTGAGAAATACAGGCCGTCGAAAGGATGCGGGTAAATACGGTCTCGGTTTCCCCGTTGATACATCGCATGTTACAGAAATATCCGTTCCTGGAATAGGAACAGATTCTAATTTCAAAGAAGAATCTGCTCGCAACGTAACAAGTTCCTCGTCCACCTTCTGAGCTTCAGCCAGAGCAGCGTAGTCGTCTGTAAGAGAAATTGCCTCTATGCGCGACATCGCATCTGCCACTACATTGTCGTCGCCTTTAACGTACACGAAATCAGTGGTAAATTGGCTAATGAAACTCAACTGGTTTAATTGAACCGGTGGTAACTTTTCTCTTCGCTGTTTAAACGCGAAAATTAGAGGTTTGTGATCCGTAAATATGGTCACATGTTGCGCTTCCAAGAAATATCTGAAATGCTGAACACTCTCGTAAACAGCTAGGAGTTCCCTATAATAAGCGGGCCACTCCTTCTGCTTTTCTGTTAATTTTTTACTGAAAAAGGCTAAGGGATGCCAACTCTCATTCTCGCTCTTACGTTGTTGTAAACACGAGCCTACATGAGTACCTGAAGCGTCGGTAAATAAACCTAACTGCGCGTTACTATCAGGGTGTGACAACAAAGTAACTGTTGTGAGGCTATCCCTACAAGCTATGTAGTCTTTTTCTAAGGCATCCGTCCAAGGGAATGGTTGTGTACCTTTCCCTTGAGTGGATGAAATCGCATCAACCAGAGGTGCCTGATATTTCGCTGCACCGGGTAAAAATCTGCGGTAAAAATTTAACATTCCTAAAAAACGTCGCATTCCCTGCACAGTTTTAGGAGGCGGGAACTCTGCGAGCGCTTGTATTCGCTCATTAGGCGGCTTTGTGCCTTCTGCATTGATCTGATAACCTAAAAAGGTAACCTCAGATGTACCAAAAACGCACTTTGCCGGGTTGATAACAACACCGAACTGTCGTAACCTACCGAACAGTATTTTGAGGTGTTCCGCATGACTCGGCTTATCCACGGAATGTACCAGGATGTCATCAACGTATGCGTAACAGAAATCGAGGCCTCGCACGACTTCATCGATAAATCGTTGAAAAGTCTGACCTGCATTTCGTAAACCGAATGTCATGTAGGGAAATTCGAATAACCCGAACGGTGTTATAATCGCAGTTTTGCAAATATCCCCTTTAAATACGGGAATTTGATTGTAAGCTTTAACCAAATCTACGGTCGTAAATACCGTTGACTTAGCTAAGTTGCTAGCAAAATCACCGATATGCCTAACCGGATATCTATCCGGGATAGTTCGCGCGTTTAATATCCGGTAATCGCCACACGGACGCCAGGTTGAATCCTTTTTAGAAACTAGGTGCAAGGGTGATGACCAAGGACTATCCGAAGGCCTAGCTGTACCAGCTCGAACCATTGCGTCGAACTCTTGCTGCGCCACACGAAGTTTATCGGGGGCCAGCCGTCGTGGTCTGCACGAAATAGGTGGTCCCTCTGTTGTTTCGATGTGGTGCCTAGTCGAATGTCTGACTACCCTATCAATACCTGGTGGGCGCGTAATATCGGGAAAATCTGAAAGTAAATCCGTATAACTGTTACTCGGGAGTACGATGGCCCTAACACTGGACTGCGCAACGTTTGCTGCAGTTGCTACAACGTTCAGTTTGGTAACCCCATCGATTATCCGTTGTCGACGGCAGTCGGGTAACAAATTATAGTGGCTCAAAAAGTCTGAGCCAATAATTGGAGTGCTAACATCCGCGATTACAAAGTTCCAAGTAAACTCTCTTCTTAAATCGAAGTCTAAATGAAGAGTGGTTGTGCCGTAGGTTTTAATAGATGACTGGTTTGCGGCAAACAACTCAAACCCGCTCTCCCCTAAACGACCCTTTATTAAGCGTCGCGGGAAACAGCAGATATCCGAACCTGTATCTACTAAAAAATTTATTTTAGTTGCCCGATCACTAATGAACAACCTACGACTTTTAAATCCGCGGTCGCTCATAGTTGCTACCGACCGCGGTATGCGTTGCCCAGATTGTGCTGCCTTCCAATTGCAGGGCCGAACGCACTTCGAAGCCCTACCGGCAAAACGATTATGGTACCAGCACAAATTCTGATTTTTAACACGCGACCTACTATTATTATTATTACGACTTCGGCCGCGATTTTGTTTGTTACAGGAATGATTCTTATTAAGCGACCGGACATCTTGAGAACTACTATCCATGGCCGATGCAACCATCCCTGCCAGCGTGGAAACCTGGCTTCTAACTTCGTCCAACTCCGAAATCTTGGAAGGTTTGGACGGTTCGGCTGTACGCACACTGCAAGACTGCGACGGATCTTGCGATATAATTTCAAATAAGCGATCCGCTAATTGTGCCGTTATATTTAATTCCTGCAATGGCTGCGCCTCTAAAACAATTTGGATTTGCAGAGGAAGTTGTCTAAGCCAAATCGATTTGAGAACCTCCTCCGGAAAATTTTTATTCGCGAGCGTCCTTAAATGCCGTAAAAACGAGGACGGCTCCCTATCCCCGATTGTCTCGCCACCTAATAACTGTCTGATGTTTTCCTCATGCGATTGCGAGAAACTCGAGACAATCGCTTGTTTTAACTTGGTGTACGGGGAATCGGCAGGGGGTCGAATAATCAATGCTTCGACCTCCCTGGTGCAACTAATATCTAATTGTGCCACGGCATAATAAAATTTTGTCACTTCCTGAGTGATTTTATTAATAACGAATTGCGACTCAAGACTGGCAAACCACAGGGCAGGCCTGTCCTTACAAAAAACAGGTGTACGAATACTCACCCCACCGACGCATACTTGCCCATCCTGACTATCATTCGATGCCTCGAAGAACGCCTCCCTTTCTGCAGTCGGTCCCGACGGACGAGCCTCTTGTCCCGTCATCGTCGACGCCTTTCAATCCAACTGCACGTCCGGGAAGTAAAAAACTTCCAGAAGGTACCAATCTGAAAATTTTCAAAGCACAGAAAACAATTGCACAATGACAACAGGAAAAAAAAACAAAGGAAATTAATTTTTATTCCTTTCTAGGTTCTACAAGGCTGTTCTGGGCTAGAATGATCGTGATGCGGCGATCTACACCTATAGGCATAGCCTAACTACGATATAGAAAAACAAAAATTCTAAAAACACATAATTAAGTTCGCCACATAAATGGAATGCGCCGGCAGCGTCCGCTTAAAAAAAAACAGGGACCTCGGAATGTCGTTTGCGACAATCCGGGACAGGAACTGACGAATTTGGGTACCTTGACACTTTCACACACTAAAAGAGGTAAGACGACGGAATCTTCTAGGCTCCTGTCGTCTAGTTGCAGCTCTGCACTGTTCAGCACTCCGTCGCTGGTCACCAATTTGGGACCTCCGGGAAAACTCCCGGGAAATCCCAATTACTTTATGTGTGCCAACCCTATCTACTGCTACTTAAATATGGAGACAGGAATGGGATGGCACTTGCAGTTCCGGCGTTTTACGGCTGAGGCGTAAGAGCCGGGGAAGAACAGAGAAAGGTCCTCTTCTAGATTAATAGGAAGGTCTGGGTACTTATCTTTTAGTGCGCGGTCCTTTACGCAGAAGTGGACCGGATATATTCTTTTACTCAGGAAATGCAGAATAATAATGCTTGATGTTTATTATAACTTTAACATTGTTTACTGGATATAATATGTTATATATACATTCAACGTATCTCAGCAGCTTTTCATGCTGAGAACACGCGAAACTTAATATTTCCTTATATCCTTAGAAAAGCATTTTTGCTTGAAGAAAAATATGTTACTTAATCCAACTTGTCAAAATAATATATCGAAACCCTGGCAACCAATTCTACCATCGACATATGAAAACATTCAAATATATCGGATGAGAAAATTAGGCTGTCAACAAAGAGTTCGAACATTATAAAATAAGGCGAGGTCGCCACACAAAGAATATTTTGTCGCTATGTGTCGCGTCGCGCCGCTGCAGTGAAGTGTCACTTAGTGCGGTGCGGTCTAGCCTTAAGGCTTTCATTTGTTTGGCCAGTTTGTATGAAACTAGATAACCGGTAATTTTCCGATAGTTTTTAAAAGTACTGGCAAGATAGCATCAAGCGCCATACCAGATGAAAAGACAGAAAAAAAAACTAACTCTTTTTGAAGAGGTTCAACATGGCAGGAGATCAGGCGCAATTTTACCAATTACTAAATACATTATTATCATCAGATAACGACATCAGGTCCCAGGCCGAGGTAAGTGTTTTAAATGGGTATTATATCTACAAGTTATTTTTATAACGAATAAAGGTATCTGACCGGTATATATTGCAAAAGATCGTCTGACGGCCTCGTGTCAAAACGTGGTAATGGTGGAATCATTCATATTGTAATTTCCGAAACAAAGACTGTAATGCCTTTTGAAGCGATGTTTTTTGCTATATCTCTTTTATTTTGGCAAATTACTAATGTGTCATGGTGCCTTTTCCGCTATATCCCAGTACTCGAAATGTTTTCATGACACGCCTTTAGAAAAGTAAAAAAAAACACCTACAAGGCGTGTAACTTGCCGGATCGTTCTTATTTCTATGGAAAATATATTAGTTTAGTATTTTCTATTGTACATTTTGAACATAATCATATCATAGGTAAATCTAGAAATGTAATAGTTCTCATAAGTCTCCTCCTGATAATTTGCATTATTGAATACATTGAGGTTAGAAAGAAGTAGAAGTATGCACATTAGGATCAAGTTCAAGTTACATAATAAAATAGTTTGTTTACACTTTACTTCGCCTTTTAGTTAACTTTTTCTTATTGCTGTAAAATGTAATGAGTAATCATTTCTAGTATATATTTGTGATACATATAAATCTAATTATTTTTGCTTAGGATGCATACAACAATATAGCAACTGAGGCTAAAGTTGTACATTTGTTGGGAGCCTTACAAAATGCAGAGCTTGGAGAGGAAGGCCGTCAAACGGCAGCTGTGCTTCTCCGTAGACTTCTCAGCGCCGAGTTCTTTGAATTCTTCCCGAAGTTGCCGTTTGAACAGCAGGCAGCCCTCAGAGAACAACTGCTTCTCACAATGCAGATGGAACTTACCCTGCAGTTGAGGCGCAAGGTTTGTAGACTCTTTAATAAATTTATAGATATGCCCAACATTTGATGCTTTTTACAGTATGATAAAAAAAATATTTTCAGGGTCAAAATGTATTAACAATTAGCTGTGCCCTGCATCTTCACCCATATTAAAGTATCCTAATCCAATATCCTGGCTAATCATGTGCAAAAGTTCAGCGAAATCAGTAGAGCCATTTGACTGAAGGTCCCAAACAAATAAATATTCAAAGGTCATTGAATGAATGAATGATAACTCTTTATTGTACACAATATATAAATAACAATATGAAAAGTCTTAAAAAAGTACAATGGGCGGTCTTATCGCTTAATGTGATCTCTACCAGACAACCTTTCATTGTCATGGTCATTGTGTATACCCTAGAAAAAATTACTATAGAAATTACTCAAATACTGCAAAAGGCTTCAATATATTATTATGTTGTATTTAGACATGTATCAAAATCTATTAAACTCTGTTAATTTGTGAAATTTTAAATTGTGACATTTTTTATGATCTTTTATTTATCATCAGGGATGCATATTATTTACATAACCATATTTATCAAAAGGGGCAATTTGATGACCCACCTATATAAAAATATCTTTGTAAATTGTTAAACACAATCCAAAATTTCATCGTACCGACGGGACTTGAACCCGCAACCTCCGGAATAACATGTTCCGGTGCTTTGCCAATTAAGCTTAATTGGCAAAGCACCGGAACATGTTATTCCGGAGGTTGCGGGTTCAAGTCCCGTCGGTACGATGAAATTTTGGATTGTGTTTAACAATTTACAAAAATATAAAGTGTGAAACACTTCAAAGAAACATAATATAAAAATATCTGTACAGACATAATTTATAAATATGTTCTACCATTGAATCTACTTCTACTGATTTATAATCTTCAAATTCTGCAAAATATTGCAAAAATTGCACTGTATTATGGTGCAATTAATAATACAATGCAATTTTTACAATTCAGTACAGGAAAATATATAAATAAATACTAGATTCAGATTTTAATGTTTTTACACATATAATCATTTGTTGTATTGTAACAACTTAAACAGAATCCTTTACAATTCCATTGTTCCAGACTACAGACCAACATTACCAGAATGATTTTCCATTAGTTCTACAAATAACTCTGATGCTAGATATGAATGTCATAACAAATTATTTGTATGATGTTTTGAATTTGATATCCGATTGCTGTATTGTATGAGTCAATTGATCATTACTAGATATGTGGCCTTCAGTCCGACCATTATCATAAGTGAGACTTAATAAAAAATTATGTACAACTGCCTTATAATCAGGGTTCGAAAATATCCGATATTATATTATAAATATCAAAATATCGGATATTTATGATATATATTGGATATATATCAAGTTTGATCTATATCAATGTTGTATAAAAGCCATATTATAATTTTATTGCATTATTTATAAATACTATTTGCACATGTGTTACATAAACATACTAAAATTATGAAATGAAAACTGCAATGTTTTATTTATTTGTATGTACTTAAAATCAGACAAATTAAACAGAAACATAAAATCTTCTTTTAGATCAAAATCAACTAAAAAACATAAAATAGGATGTGGAAATAGTAGATACAGTAACAAACACTAAAAATTTCTAAATAATATTA
This sequence comes from Cabera pusaria, assembly GCA_954871355.1. NCBI lineage: Eukaryota > Metazoa > Arthropoda > Insecta > Lepidoptera > Geometridae > Cabera > Cabera pusaria. Next base: position 21,002,516 of record OX940889.1, on the reverse strand, counting down.
TGTTTTTAAACCATTATTGTAATGCAAATATTACAAATTTTTTTTTTTAATATATATCATCAATTCCAGTTTGATATATATCGGATATATATCCTCGAACCCTGCTTATAATACAACTTTACTACTATAGTAAATCTGTTTATCTGACTTATACTAATATGTATTATGAACACGAAAGTGGATGGATGTGAAGATAGATGGATGGTTGGTAACTTTTCACCCAAAAACTACTGAACAGATTTTGATGAAACTTTACAATAATATAGCTTTTACATCAGAATAGCACATATTTTTTTAAATATGTTATAGGCTAGCGTTTGACCACTATCTCGCGTGGTGGTAAACAATGATGTGGTTGAAGACGGAGAACACGCTAGGCCTAGAATACTTTGCTTTTCAAGGGCTGTGTGCTACTGTTACATGGTAAGGTTATGGTGGCAGAGTTTCTCCTAGTTTTTCTATTTAACGTCAGTAATTGGAACATCTCAATAAATCCACCACCCCTAGTTTTTAACCGCCTTCACAAAAAAAGAGAAAGTTCTCAATTAGACTCTTATTTTATTTTTTGTTTGTTAAGTCAGAAATCAAATCTTAACCGATTTGAAAGATTATTGGTTGAAATTTAGAATCGTTTGGCACGAAAAAGGGGGAACGGAGGGGTGGAGGGGGTAGGTGAGGGTCCCCCTTTCACTACCCCACCACTCTCATTACAAGGTAATGCATAGTTTTTGAGTTATGATTTTTTTTTGCAAAATCATAACCTCCCTTGGTAAAAATTTAGAATCGTTTGGCACGAAAAAGGGAGGGTGAGGTGATGGGGGGGGTAATGGAGGGCCCCCCTTTCCTTTTCCCACCACTTTCATTACAAGGTAATGCATAGTTTAAGAGATATGCGTATTTTTGTAAAATCATAACCTCACTTTTTTGTAACACTTTGCTGATCAATATCACTGTTTTGTTGGATGTTTAACAGACTTTTTGCGCTTCGCCGGCCGCTGCCGCGGCACGCTAGCTTCGCTCGCTCGGCTCGCGCGTTGTATTGTCGCAGTTTCAACCTAACCTAACCTAACCTAACCTAGTTTTTTTTCTAGTGGGCTGTTCTTATTAATTTAGTAGTGGTAAATAATAATACTAATTTTTTTACTAAGTTATCTAGCCCTTGTAATTATCATTTGCGCTTTGTTTTTATGGTTTAGTATATTTTTAGGTTAGATTTTGTTTATATCGTTTTCTTGTAAAATATGCATTACCTTGTTATAAGAATGGTATTGTTACAATCAGGGAACTAACCTCTACCCATCCCCATAACATTTTATATCAAATTCATGCCAAACGATTCTAAATTCAACCAAAAATTCAAAATCAAACCCAACAAAAATAGGCATAACTCAAAAACTATGCATTACCTTGTAATGGGAGTGGTAGGGTAGTAAGGGGGGACCCTCCCCTTCCCATTCCACCCCTCTCCCCCCCTTTTTCGTGCCAAACGATTCTAAATCCAACCTAAATTATTTTTTTTGTTTGAGAGATTATGCCTCTCGTTTGGTCCCATTCAAATTTTATCGAGATTACAATTATCTCCGGAGATATGGAGATAAACAATATAAGCAAATTTGTATACTTAGATGACATGATTATAACTACCCAGTGCCTACTTTAACTATCGCGGCATGTGGCCGGTTTTTTCCTTTTTTACGATCATAATTATTATTAATAGTGCCGATTAGTGAGACTCTACTGTATTGTTTTAGTGCATATCCATCAAAATTCTTGTATATCAGTTTTTTACTTTTTGTTAGAAAGGAAATACAAAGTTGCAATGACCAATATAAAATTATACACCATCATCACTCATGGTGTGATTAAAAATTAGTTCCATTTAGTCATAATTTGAAATTTCATAAAATACATAATAAAGCACTGTTTTAAAACACGCAATTTAAAATGTGTTTAGTTTTAAATTGATTGGTATACCATTGAAAAATAATCTGTAGCATGAGCTATAATGAAAGAAAGCAAATAAGTTACAAAACGCGTAATTTATAATTTAACTAGAAGTGCCCCGCGGCTTCGCCCGCGTTAAAAACTACTTTTATTTACTTAAAACTTTTCTTTCGTAACAAGGAATTTATTTTACAATTTATTTACTTACAGAAGTACTTGTGTGAAATGACAAATAAAATGACTATCCAAACTTTGAACACCCGCTTCATCTCCTTGAAGAGTGAATTTTGAAAAATTATTTATTAGCGGATACCTAAGTCAAAATAACTATCTGCATGCCAAATTTCAGCGCAGTCCGAAACAATATTGATTTCGGACTTTGTTACCCCACTTCACCCTTTTAGGGGTGGAATTTCGAAAGAGCCTGAAACACGCATTTACTTTCTTAAGTACTTGTGTTAAGTTTCGAATATAAAAGACTATCTAATCTTGTTTCTCCATACAAACTTTGAACCCCCGTTTCATCATTCATCTTTCTCAGAGGGCACTGACGTTGTAATAACTATATGCATGCCAAATTTCAGCGCAATCCCAAACAATATTGATCTTCACAATTTGTTACACCATTTCACCCTCTTAGGGGTGGAATTTCAAAAAAAACCTGAAACACGTATTTACTTATTTTTTTACTGAAGCACTTGTGTGCAGTTTCTGGTAGAAAAGACTATCTAATCTTGTTTCTTCATACAAACTTTGAACCCCCTTTTCATCCCCTTAAGGGGTGAATTTCTGAAAATCCTTAGTACTAAGTACACCCTTACGTACTAAGGCAAATATACCCTTCAAATTTCAAGTCTCTACGACCAGCGGTTTAGGCTGTGCGTGTCTGTCAGTCAGTCAGTATGTCTGGACAAAGATGCTTATAGTATTAGATATCGTTTAAAAAGCTAAAAGAACCGACTTGAACCGTCGCGCTAGTCAAAGTAGCCAGCAGTTACGAACATGTCATCGAAGTATACAAATGCATCTTAGGTAATAAAACTGTTTCTATATTAAAAATGGCTCGTCCGAATTCGTTAAAATTTTAATGGGACCATCTGGGAAAGGTACCTTAAACCATAAAACAAAAAAAAAAAGATTTTTTCAAATCGGTTCAGGCATCTTCATCTTCGAGTAATCGGTAAATAAACATTTAAAAAAACTATTTCGACGAATTGAGAACCTCCTCCTTTTTGTGAAGTTGGTTAAAATATTCATTAGATGTTTGTTGCTATGTACTACCACAGTTTTACAATCATACAGTTGAGAATCGCCTTTGATGTTGGACGACACCGCCGCCCGAGTGGGTAGTACTTACGCTATCAGCCGCAAATGTGCAAGGGTTGTCAAAAAAAATCTACGAGCTGATAATATTAAGCGACAAAAATCGTTATTGATTTGATAAGTGTATTATTGTAAAACTATGACTCTGGTTCACACAAGATCATAGCGAAGTTTATATACCAAATATAAATGAAGCCGATAGTATTTTTTTTCAAAAAGCTTCTTGATGTCATTCTTTAACTTCAACTCAATTTTAATAATTTATAAAAAATAAATATTATATATTACATCGTATTAATTTAATAAATGAAATCGTAAGTCCTTGTTGTATTTTGTTGTCGGAACATACATACACAGAAGTGAACTAGTTAGTATCCACCAATAAAACTCGGTAACTAAAACTCGCTCGTGCATTAACACGTTCACGGCGTCCCTCGTGCGATCCCACAAACTAAGCGAGATTGTGGGACGCGGTCCACGCCGCCCGCCTCCCCGCGAGTACCCCGCCGTTGCTCTGCGCAAGTATATTCGATTCCAAACTATATGATTGTAAAACTGTGGTACTACTTACTTAAAGCCCATTAGACATCAAATAAAATATTTCAGAACATGATCGTGATGGCTATTTTCAATGAGTTTTATTAAATTTATAAAACCTTTATAGCGAGTCAATTAGTATGTACTTACCCGTTACCGTCCAAATAAGTCGTACAATTTTTATGACTACTTATAACGCTTCCTCTGAATAGCCACATCGTAAGGTTAGTTTACTGATCTAATATTAGACAAGATCGGTGAGTCACCAACATTCCGACGGTTAGGTGTCCAATGAAACCTTACTATTTTCGCAACTAGCCCGATCTACACGCATGATCTAGTATGCTTGCGTGAAATGCCGTTTAAGTATTGACTGTGTACTCGTATGTAGGTCGAAAGTGTATCAGGATATGAGATTATGAACAGTTATCTGAATTTATAATACTGTTACATCGCGTCGTCGAGTCGCGATGTTTCGCCAAGCTTCTCGAACAAAAATACCGTGGGAAAGAATAGACTAATTAGGGGCTATAAACACCCGACCCGACCGTCATAAAAGTAACTTTCCGGGAATTCAGACCCTAGTCAATGTACCTAGTTTTGTAGTTAAGATTGAACCTTATTCATAAGTAGTTAGAGATCAAATTAGCATGTATGGTAAAGTTGTTTACATCAGATGCTCAAAGGAAAGCCGCCCCTTTTGTTTGTGATTTTTATTACTTGTTTTGAACGTCTTTTGTCTATTGTTTCGAGTCAATACTGGAAAGTTCTTTAGAAATATTCTCGTCCTATATAATACGTTGAAACCGCGGCTTCAGGCAGTCTTTCTCTGGAAGCGACAGTGTAACTATCTAAGCCCGGATAGCGACCAAGTGATCGTTAAGTGTTATCAGTGAACTAGTGTTGTGAACTGTGAACAGTGAAATCAGTGATTGTGATTACCAACGACCTCAGTGTGTGTTAACGGACTTTTGATAATTGTGCAAGACGATTTGGACAACTACTGTGGAACATTGTGCTAACCTAGTGATAAGTGGAAATAAACGTTCATCTCATCGGATTGGCATTTTAATACCACCCCGCACGTAACAATTGGTGTCAGAAGCGGAATGCCAATCACTCCAAGAGAAGATACGCGTACTCCACGCACCAGGCGCCAGGCGGAGATGGATGCAACCCGGCAGAAGGAGCTCGAAGCATCGGGAGGAGGAACATCCACATTGGAAGAGCCAGCAGCAACACCAATGGCACCCACCATGGTAGCGCCACCTGCAGCAGCTCCAGCGAGCCGAACTACAGATGGAGGCTTGGAAGCCATGCTAGCCGCTATCCTAGCAGGACAACAAGCTGCACAGACTGCATTACAGGAAGCTAGCCGTAAACAGGAGGAAGCTAGCCGCAAACAGGAGGAAGCTAGCCGTAAACAGGAGGAGGCTCGCCAGGAACAACAGGCTGCACTACAAGCTGTACGTGAGGAACAACAGGCCGCACTACAGGCTGTGCAAGCGGCACAAGAAGAAGCTAGCCGCAAACAGGAGGAGGCTCGCCAGGAACAACAGGCTGCACTACAGGCTGTACAGATGGCCCAACAAGAAGCTAGCCGCAAACTGGAAGAGACAATTGGACGTCAGTTGCAGAGCGGGCTTGTCGGCATGGGAGAGAAGATCAAAATGGTGGAAACCAGTATCAAGGAAGTAGAAGGGCGGCTTGACATACATGAGCAGACCGTGAATGACTTGGCCAACGAATTTCAGAAACTGAAGTTAAGAGGAATTGGACATAGCAGCCAGGGTCCCACTATGACCTCGCCCTTCAAGCTAGATTTGCCGCACTTCGACGGAACATCTTCGTGGGCAGCCTACAAATTCCAATTCACAACGCTGTCCAAAAGTTGCGGCTGGACAGACGAGCACGCAAATACAGCGCTCACATTAGCGCTGAAAGGAGACGCTCAGCTTATCTTGGAACGCATACCCGAAGAGGAAAGGACCCTGAAGACCCTGCTGGAAGCCCTCGAAACGCGCTATGGAGACAAGCACATGGAGCATGCGTACAGGGCACAACTACGTGAGCGCACCCAGAAGCCCACAGAGACATTGCAACAGTGGGCAGATGAAATCGAGAGGTTGGTCCGACGAGCCTACGTGTCGACGCCATCAACCATTGAGGTGACATCTCTACAGAGCTTCGTGGATGGAATCAGGGATGATGAGGTACGCGCTGCGGTACGATTGGGACATCATCAGACACTCAAGAGTGCTCTGGCTCATGCTTTAGAAGTGGAAGCAGTGCGACGGGACACCAAACCATACCGAGTTCGGGAGCTGGTGACTGAACCCAGGAAGCCCCGTTATGGACCGACATGTTATGGGTGTGGAGGAAAAGGGCATATTCGGATTGATTGCCCGAAAACGAAGAAACGGGTCAGAAATTGCGAGACCCAAGTGGATGAGGAGGCGTTAAACTAAACGTCGCCAGGGCCGCGGGGCGGGCGCTGGCTGGTCAAGAGAGAGCCCCCACCATCACTTTGACACAAGTGTGCAACGGGAACAGCTTAATCGTCGAGGGCACCCTGAACAACAAGACCTGCAAGTTCACAGTGGACACAGGAGCATCGCGCACAATTGTGAAGCCTGAATTCCTGCAACGATTTATATCACGGAAACATCGATCTGCAGCATGCTCACTACGGACAGCAACCGGCCAGTCAGTTCCTGTCCTTGGCGATACAGATGTGGAGATAGTCATCGGTGAGCACTCATACATTCATCCTGTGCTTATTGCCAACATAACTGATGATTGCATTCTGGGATTGGACTTTTTGGAGAAGCAGCATTGCATATTGGATGTGGCCCGTGGTGTTCTCCGGTTTCCCGAGCAAGAAGTGTTCTTCGAAGGAACGGCACCGTGTAAGCTTTACTGTCTCAAGGACGTCGTGTTGGCTCCAAAATCGCAAAATATTGTTCGAGTGAAATTTCCAAATACAGTCAAGAGTGGACTATGTGTAGTTGCCGAAGATGAGGGCACACATCCGACCTGGATTACTGCAAGAACATTGCTCATGACAAACAGAACGGCCAGTGTGCGAATTCTCAACCTTGGCAATGAAGAAGTTCATCTGAAGAAAAACAGCATAATTGGAAAATGTCAAGAAGTGAAGTACCTGCGACGAACGGATATTACTTCTACGGAACCAAGCTCGGAAGACCAAATATCACAGCTGCTGGAATCATCCAAAGACAATTTAACGTTCGCTCAGCTGTCACAAGCAAAACGTCTGTTGATGCGGTTTAAAGACGTCTTCGCCGCTGGAAACAACTGTGGACGTACCGGACTTGTTAAACACAAAATTGACACTGGCGACGCAAGACCTATACGACAGAGGCCACGAAGGATTCCATGGGCGAAAGAAGCTGAAGTTGCAGACATGATACGAGACATGGCCAAAGAAAAAGTCATCGAACCATCTACAAGTCCTTGGTCATCGCCAGTGGTTCTGGTGAAAAAGAAAGATGGCTCCACCAGATTCTGCGTAGATTACAGAATGCTTAATGAAGTCACAAAGAAGGACAGCTACCCCTTGCCTCGAATAGACGATACACTGGACATGCTTAGTGGAATGAAGTGGTTTTCAACGGTTGACCTGAAAAGTGGCTACTGGCAGGTAGAAATCAGTCCAGAAGACAAAGAGAAGACAGCATTCAGTACGGGCATTGGAAATGGACTCTGGCAATTCAACGTCATGCCATTTGGACTGTGTAATGCTCCAGCAACGTTCGAACGTCTCATGGACAGAGTAATGGTTGGATTACTGGGAGACGTATGCTTGGTGTACCTGGATGACGTCATCATTTTGGGCCGTGATTTTACTGAACATCTGCAGAATCTGGAGAAGGTTTTGAACCGTCTACGTGAAGCAAACCTGAAGCTGAGTGCCAAAAAGTGTGACTTCTTTAAATCCAAAGTCAGCTACCTTGGACACATCATTTCGGAAAACGGGGTACAAACTGATCCTGACAAAATCAAGGCTGTTCAAACTTGGCCTACCCCGAAGGATAAAACGGATGTAAGGTCGTTTTTGGGACTATGCGCTTACTATCGGCGGTTCGTCAAGAACTTTTCTGGAATTGCCAAACCCTTACATCGGCTGACAGAAGAAAAGCGCACATTTGTATGGGACTTGGAGTGTGAAACCGCCTTCAACAATCTAAAGCAGCGACTGTGTGAAACGCCGATCTTGGGATACCCTACCAGAGATGGAAGATTTATTGTGGACACTGATGCCAGCAACACGGGAATTGGAGGAGTTCTCTCACAAATCCAAGGAGACAAAGAAGTGGTCATAGCATACTTCAGTAAATCATTATCCAAACCAGAACGAAACTACTGTGTCACCCGCCGCGAGTTGCTAGCCGTGGTAAAGACTCTTCAGCACTTCAACAAGTACCTCATCGGAAGGGAGTTTACGCTCAGAACTGACCACGCTGCTCTAAAATGGCTTCTACAGTTTAAGAGCCCGGAAGGTCAAGTGGCACGATGGATCGAGCAACTTCAAGAGTTCAACTTCGTGACAGAACACCGCAGTGGAAAGGGCCATAGCAACGCCGATGCCCTGTCAAGAAGACCTTGTGCAGATGACTGTAAACACTGCGAAAAGCACGAGTCTAGAGAAGAAGTCAGAGTCATCAGGATGGACAGAACAGATGACGAATGGAACGGCGAAAATATGAGACAAGCACAATTGGAGGACAGAGATTTACGACCTGTACTGGATTGGATAAAGTCTGGAAACAAGCCCCAGTGGAGCGACGTGTCAGCTTGTAGCCCGATTACAAAAAGTTACTGGGCTCAGTGGGACAGCCTGACTCTGGAACAAGGAATCTTGTACCGAAAATGGGAAAACAGCAATGGAAAAGAAACTACAATGCAGGTCGTTGTTCCCCGGAGTAAAGTGGCATCTCTACTACGACACATTCATGATGGAGTTTCTGGTGGACATCTGGGAGTCAAGAAAACTCTTGTGAAGGTTCGTCAACGATTCTACTGGGTACACAGCCGCGAGGATGTAGAAGATTGGTGCAGGAAGTGCACCGCTTGCGCATCAGTAAAAGGACCGAAGACAAGAAGTAAAGGACAACTAAAATTGTACAATGTTGGGGCACCATGGGAGCGCATTGCCGTGGATGTTGCCGGGCCATTTCCCGAGACTGAAGAAGGCAACAAGTACATCGTCGTAGTGCAAGATTACTTCAGCAAATGGCCCGAAGTTTTCGCGACACCAAACCAGGAAGCAAAGACAGTTGCAAAGAAGTTGGTGCAAGAAGTGATCTGTCGATTTGGTGTACCGATGGAACTGCATTCCGATCAAGGAAGGAACTTCGAGTCTACCCTATTTCAGGAAATGTGCACCCTCCTCGGGATCCAAAAGACGCGGACAACGGCAGCTCATCCACAGTCAGACGGAATGGTTGAGAGGTTTAACCAGACGTTGGAGAATCACCTGGCTAAAGTCGTGGACGCACATCAACGTGACTGGGATCAGTACATATCTCTGTTCTTGTTGTCATACCGTTCCGCTACCCATGACAGCACTGGTATGACTCCTGCAAATGTGAATTTTGGACACGAACTAAGACTTCCTATCGACGCCATCACTGGTTCCCCGCCAGATGCTCCGAAGCCTGTAACCGACTATGTCAGTGATCTTCGTAGTCAGCTGGACGAAGTGCACAGGATAGTTCGAGAGAATAGTTTAAAACTGGTGAAAAAATGAAGACCCGGTACGATCGTAGAGCGAATACGATGGGTTTCGAAGAAGGAACTCTCGTCTGGTTGCACAACCCACTACGAAGGAAAGGAAAAAGTCCGAAGCTGCAGGCTCATTGGGAAGGACCATACCAGATTATCACGAAGATAAACGACGTTACCTACCGCATTAAACGAGGCCAGAGAGGAAAGCCGAGGGTAGTACACATCGATCGACTTACACGATACCATGGAACAAATGATGATCGGGACGATCATAACTAAGAAGGGGATAATGTTACATCGCGTCGTCGAGTCGCGATGTTTCGCCAAGCTTCTCGAACAAAAATACCGTGGGAAAGAATAGACTAATTAGGGGCTATAAACACCCGACCCGACCGTCATAAAAGTAACTTTCCGGGAATTCAGACCCTAGTCAATGTACCTAGTTTTGTAGTTAAGATTGAACCTTATTCATAAGTAGTTAGAGATCAAATTAGCATGTATGGTAAAGTTGTTTACATCAGATGCTCAAAGGAAAGCCGCCCCTTTTGTTTGTGATTTTTATTACTTGTTTTGAACGTCTTTTGTCTATTGTTTCGAGTCAATACTGGAAAGTTCTTTAGAAATATTCTCGTCCTATATAATACGTTGAAACCGCGGCTTCAGGCAGTCTTTCTCTGGAAGCGACAGTGTAACTATCTAAGCCCGGATAGCGACCAAGTGATCGTTAAGTGTTATCAGTGAACTAGTGTTGTGAACTGTGAACAGTGAAATCAGTGATTGTGATTACCAACGACCTCAGTGTGTGTTAACGGACTTTTGATAATTGTGCAAGACGATTTGGACAACTACTGTGGAACATTGTGCTAACCTAGTGATAAGTGGAAATAAACGTTCATCTCATCGGATTGGCATTTTAATACCACCCCGCACGTAACAATACATACTTAGATATTGGTTAATAGTGTAGAGCAAACTATTGGTAAAACTGTAGTGTCAATATTCCGCTTGTTGCTACTTTGCGTTCCTGGTGTTTAAAAAACTTTTTAATATGAAAACGGCTCACTGTGCAGGCCACTACACTACTAGGTGGTTTTTGATGCACACCTACTTTGATGTCTATGTTTATTCATTATTTTTTAGCGAAAATAGGTCGTTAAAAATAACAAGTAAACATTTTATGGAATGAAAGCAGTATGACTGAGCAACAAACTTCCGAATCATTTATTAAAGTCAGAAGATACTTCGTAGGTTTCTGGATCTTAAAACAGGTTAACCTGAATAAGTAGTAATATAATAAAGCACATAAACTCCTACGTGCGTATTTTTTACTTAAAATACGTTACTGCCATATTGTGCGAAAGTAAATAGGGAATTTCGCTAACATCATCCTATCATTGGGATGTAGTTTGATAGTACTTCCCAAGACATGTTCATTTGGTAATAAATAAGAGGTTTATGTTCTGATCTATGTAGGTAATTTAGGATCTGTAAGGTATTAACTTGTTTTTGTGTGTGTCACTGCACTGCGCCTGACTTGAGACATAAAGATGTTGAGTCTCACACAATAACATAATTTAAGATCATTTACAATACGTAAAATCCGACTTCGAATGCCGCGCCAGTCATTTTTAATCGACTTCACAAAAAAAGGAGGATGTTCTCAATTCGTCGGAATTCTTTTTTTTGTAATGTATGTTCACTGATTTTGAAAGTTTGTTTTAATAATCTGTACTAAAAAAAAAAAAGACTTTGCGACTTATAAAATTACTCATTACTGATTGATCGGAGACGCATGAACCGTTTTGGATTTATTTTTTTTGTTTGAAAAGGCTAATATAATAAGCTAAAATACCTACTCACACAGGTGGTCACAATTTAATTTACGAGATATGTTTAGTATCTTCAGAAATACGGAAATAAACACCTCAAACTTGGTACTGAAAATTAATAGCGCGGCATTTGAAGTCGGTTCTTTTAGATTTTTAAACGATCTTAAAGTAGGTATTTCTACTAAGTTTGAGGTGTTTATCTCCATATCTCTGGATATATTTATCAGGTCTTGACGAAATTACAATGGGACCCCCTTGGAAATATAACCTACCAATTTTTAAAAAAATCATTCGATTCGGTTCACAATTGACGGAGTAATCGCTTAACATACATACAAAAAAAATACAGATGAATTGAGAACCTCCCTCTTCTTAATGGAAGTCGGTTTAAATAAGCCATTTCCTTCTGTTCCTGCAACATAATAAAATTCGTATGCACCGCTTTCAAAATAAACTAACTAAACCACTACCTGATATCCTACCAGACGACACAGTGGTCAAACGCCTAGCCTTTCTGAATAAAAAAAAAACCTGACGTAGGTAGGTTGTTTAAAATTCCTTTACCGTGAATATCTACACTCATTCCAAACACCACAAATCCATGTCGCCGTACTTACCGCACAAACATAAGTCGTAGTAATTTGTTTGCCTTTTCAACTGTAATAAAAGGAAAACATCAATTTTTTTAATATTGAACATATCAAGACTTATTCCTCCCAACTTAATATATAACTATCAATCTTGATGACTTGATGATTACTGATGATGGATCATTATCGTCATGTACAGCTAGTTATTCTCTGCTACTGAACAGACGGCAAAGGTTCCCTTTAGTTACAACACCACTCCACGATTGCTCACCATGTACCTACGATTGTATTACATAATAAATAAGAATAAGAATCTTAATTTCCTTTGGCCAATAGAATTAACATTTGCTAGGGAACCCTATATCGCATGTAATTTGCCGAACAACCCATCAGGTGAGAATATCACCTCGTTTACATCTCAAATAAGCCGGCGAATGTAGGCAATGGGAGGGTCAGAATCTTATCAGTCTTCCACTACACAACATAACAAACCACAGGCTCTGTCCCCCATGTCTGATAGTCTACAGATGTATTGAGGGCAATGGTTGATGAGATGGTAGTTTTACCATGATCTTTGTCGACAGGTATGCGATGTGGTATCAGAACTTGCACGCAATCATATTGATGACGATGGCGTCAACCAGTGGCCAGAATTCCTACAGTTCATGTTCAACTGTGCCGCCTCTCAAGACTCCAACATGAAGGAAGCTGGCATGAGGATGTTCACGTAAGTATTTTATTATAGACAACTAACCCTATCGATTTTTAACCGACTTCCAAAAAGGAAGAGGTTCTATGTTTGTCTGTTATTATTGCGTATGTTCATCGATATTTTCGCCAATTGTTAACCGACGTAAAAAAAACTTTTTAGTGCGAAAGGGTATACTCCCGTTGTGGCCTCATTGTCATTTCATCGAGATCTGATAAGTGTATCCAGAGATATGACGATTAACGTCTCAAACTTGCTGCTGAAACTGACTCGCGCGGCATGGAAGTCGGTTGTTTTAGTTTTTAAACTATCTTAATTATTAATATGTAACGCTGAGATTACAAATTTGGAAACAGTCAAACACTGTATGTTAATCTCCCTTAATATAATAACCATAAGGAGAAAATGCCATAACCTTACTATGTTCCGGCAGCACACGGCCCTTGAGAGTCGGAGCATTATTTGCCTAACGTGTTCACCATCCCATCTTCGACCACAGCATCGCTTACCACCAGGCGCGATAGATAGTTCTAATGCAATCACCGCTTACTCAAGATAACTTGTGACTTCATGTCTAGAGCTAAAACGAATACGGTGTATATCTAAATGGGAATTCTTCCAGTATTTCAAGGACGTCTATAAACATATCTGTACTTCCTAGAGATTTTTTGCGTATTGATCAAAGGAAACGATTAACCTTGTCTGCACGATATGAGATCAGTTTATCGTGAATTCAAAATTACACATGTGCTCGACATGTGTAACACCTGTTTAATGTTTAAAATACTTGAATTTTTAAATCATTAGTTACAATTTTGTTTCCGGCCATTCGAATGATCTTATCTCTTTTCCCTCGTTTAAAATGGTCATACATAGTCGATTATTATATTTCTTGAGGACATTGACTCGCCTGAAAGTATGCAAAAAACATTGAAAAGGGCAATGAGATGCAATTTCGAACGGCGCTGCGTAATAATGACGTAGTTGAGACATGCGTTATATCTTGATCGATGTCCAATTTTATTTATCATCTAAGCAACTAAGTATAATAAGTATTTGTTTGTAATTTGGGAATTAATTATGATTTTTAGTATTTACGGACCACATCCAAAATATTAATCTGTTGCCAATACATAGTTACCAACAGCATAGAAAAGATAATAATACTACGTACCAACAGGTAAGATAGTGGTCAACGCCCTACTGGAACAAAAATATGCACTTTAATGTTTAATATTTCGTAAATGGAGCATTCAATCGAAAAAGAGTATTAGCAACCATTAAGTCATTTTAAAATACCAATTCAACGACCCCCCACACGATGGGGTAGACTACGCAAAAAAATTCATCCCCACAATAGGAGCTACCCTAAAAAAAAATTTTTTTCAACATTTTATTTCACCACTTTGTCACTCTACAAAATTACAGCTTTCTAGTATTAACGCTCTCTTAGCAAAACCTCGGACAGACAGACAGACGGACATGACGAAACTATAAGGGTTCCTTGTCAGGACTACGGAACCCTAAAAAAGAAAGTTATATCAAAAACGCTGCTCTTGTGAGTAGCATAGAAATACTTGTATCTAGATCGAGACAAGAGTTAACGAGTTGAATGGATGAAAACTAGGCCTAGCGTGTTTATCTTCTTCGACCACATCATCACTTACCACCAGGCAAATTAGTGGTCAAACGCTAGCCTATCAGATAATTTAAAAAATCTTCTGTTAATATACTTTCATGAACGTCATACAATATCTTCCTCAATTAATTACTATTGTATAGCATAGAGTTAACTGTAAACATATTCAGATTTTTTATATAGACACAAAATTGTAAATATTATTTATTGGAGAACACACAAATTCTTAGCCACTTACATAGTTACATAAGTACATACTAAAACTACTACTTAAAATTTACATTTTAAAGTTACATATCAGGTCAGAGCTTATCTGGGCCCCTAGACAAAATCCAATTTCCTGATTTCATTCACGCTAACGCAAGTTCAAAATGTATGCAATGATATTTATGTTTCAGCAACAAAAATGTCATTTCCATACATTTTGAACTAGCGTTACGCTAACGCTAGTTCAAAATGTATGGAAATGAAATCAGGAAATTGGATTTTGTCTAGGGGCCCTGAATCCTGATAGATTGCCAGTTGCTTTCTGTACTTTTACATTAACATTTCTGTACTTTAGGTTGTGCCTGTGCGAGGGACAGTTGATCCTTTCGGGCTACATTTGAATCTCAACCATTGAAATTTATTTTGCCCACAGATCAGTCCCCGGAATTTTCGGCAACCGTCAAAACGAAAATTTAGACGTAATCAAACGCATGATATTATCGAGCTTGCAACCAAACGAAAGCGACGCACTCCGGATCCAAGCTGTGAAGGCTGTAGGCGCTTTCATTACCTTACATGATAAGGAGCCAGCTATTCAGAAGCACTTTAGCGATATCCTGCTGCCACTCATGCAGGTTTGTATGGTTTATAAAATGCTCGTGTTACCTTCTGTTATGTGGACTTCATTGTAAATGTTTATACTAAATGCTGAATAACTGAAGACTCCTTGGCTTATTATAGCTACTCAGTTTGATAGTACTTGAAGTCTTGAATTTCATTATTCAAATTACGGCTGAGCAAACCTAGTGGGTGTATGATGTGACGACACTGATGAGTAATTTGATGATGTACAAATAGCATTTACCTTATTTACTTATAAACTCGCATTTACCTTATTTACTTATAACTTAGGTAGATTCTGATTTTGTGCTTATTAAACAAAATTCGACTGCTTAACTCTTGTCATCTCGTTTTAACTTCAGAGTTGAGACAAGGATAACACGTTTCTGTCTCAAGATCGATATCTGATATGTCACCATTGATATGCTCAAGTTGCACATAAACTCCTACGTGCGTATTTTGTAAATAAAATGCGTTACTGCCATAATGTGCGAAAGTAATTTGAGAATTTCGCTAACGTCATTCTTTCTATAGAATGTAGTTTGATAGTATCTCTCAAGACAAATTCTATCTTTATAAATTGAAACGGAAAATTCAGGGTGGATTTTTGAGATGGGACCGTAAAAGGGCAAGTATCTCTTTCACTGTAGCCACTGTAAAACTCTGAGGAGTCAGGAGACTATCCATTATTTTTTATTCAAATTTAAGCTGCATTAGCAGAATTTAAAAAACATTTACAGACTGCAAGAAATAAGCCATTTACTCAAAAACTTTTTAATGGCAATCGATCCAGTTTCTAATAGGGATCAAAACATTATTTCTGACCAACCGAGATTAGGGTACTAGAAAAGTAATAGAAATCACAAAAACCGTTTTTCTGTTTTCTATACATTTTGAACGTGATAAGGGAATATTGTGGTGTGGTAGAAGATGTAGTGACAGAGATTGAGAAAGGGATGCTTAGATGGTTTGGACATCTAGAGAGGATGGATGGAGAAAGATTGACGAAACAGATTTATGAGACGAGTGTGAATGGGCCAGTTGGTAGGGGCAAACCTAGGCGAACGTATGACGACCAGATCGGAGACGTTTTAAAGAAAGGCCAAGTCAAAAGTACCTATAACCGGCGAGCACGTATGAAGGCGCTCATGAAAGTGGAAGAAGTGAAGGATGGTAGGATAGGTATGTCAGGATCGTAGCATGTGGAAAGAAGTAGTCTCTGCCTACCCCAACGGGAAAAAGGCGTGATTGTATGTATGTATGTATGTATACATTTTATAGGAGATGGAAAATTATATATTTTCATAAACATATTTTCTTTATACCAATCGATCTAGTTACTTTCACGTTGTAAGGATCGACGCTTGACTGTAGCTAATAAAAAATAATCAAAATAAATTCACAGTTTCACTAAACTTCACTAAACTTTAATTATGAGGCTTCGATTTTTAGAAATTTTTACGTATATCTGATTAATTTAAAACAATCTCGAGGTTTCCATTTTTATTCAATTTTCACGCATAGTTAAATTAAAACTGAATTTTAATGATATTAATGTTTGCGCAGGTGGTTGTACAAAGTGTGGAGAAGAGTGACGATGACTCGGCCTTGAAGGTGCTCATTGAATTGGCCGAGACTGCACCGAAATTCTTACGACCACAATTGGAGACCATCTTTCAAGTTTGTGTTAAGGTATGTTGGCTTAACATATCTACTGTTAGTTCCGGAAGACTCAACAGATGGTTTTCAAAATGAACGCAAATGTCTAACATTGTAAATCAGACAAGATCATATTTTCTTTTAATATTTTTAATTATATCTTATAGCCTAGTGTTTGACCTCTATCTCACCTGGTGGTCGAAGATGGTAAACACGTTAGGCCTAGAATAACTCTCAAGGGCTGTGTGCTGCTGGAACACTAAGGTTATGGTGGCAGATTTTCTCCTTAATAATTCTTTTTCAATCGATGTCTATACCACTTTCATATTAAACATTTCTCACATTTGTAATTTTTAATATTCCTATCACTACAAAATAATAAACAAACAGACATCAAGGTAGGTTTAATTCAAAAACCACCGAGTGAATGTATTCAAACAAATTTTTTTTAAATAAAAATAGGTCATTGTGTTGTTAATAAAATCAGAGATAGCTATTATTTACAATCCATATCCTAAATGTTGTTGTGGTCATTGACCAGCTCAAGAAAATTTAAGACTACCCAAACTTCTCTATTTTTACAGTGTCATAGATAATGCTCTAACTAAGTAGCAAGCACTGTCTAGTATCTGCAATGGGTAACTTCAACCCCAAACTTGGAAAATCGAATGACAAGCTGGTTCCCATTCTAGGCTTAGCGTGCTACGTACTAACTACATTGTGACTTACCAACAGGTGAGATAATATGTTTAAAAGCTAGCCTATATACTATTAAAAATAAATGAATTTCCACCAGGTGGTAGGAGATTCCGATGCTGAAGACAACTGGCGCCAGCTTGCACTCGAGACTATGGTGACACTCTGTGAGACTGCGCCTGCCATGGTCCGCAAACAAGTGCCCAATGCAATCCATCACCTCACACCTCTTGTGCTCGAGATGATGTGTGAACTTGATGAAGAACCAGAATGGTCCCTGCAGGATGATGCTGCTGATGACGATAATGAACAGTTAGTATCCTCACTCTTACCTTAGATATTTTAACTTCCCTTAGACCCCACCACATGGCAATAAACTTCGTAGAGTTGTTTTGGTTGTGCGCCCAATTCTGCAACTTTTAAGTGATTTTGTACTCCTAAATGCCAGTGCAAGCTAGCTGTTTAATCCTTGATGACGCCAATATAGCTACGCAATAGCATTTGTCTACTTTGTGAAAGATTATGTGAAATAAAAACTTTGTGATCATGCGTGAACAGACGTACATATAGTGTTTCCGATAACAAGCAGTACATATTTTCTATCCTACTACCCTTGTATTCCTATAAGTACCATATATATATATAAGTATGTAGGGTAAGGTTCTTTTATTTGGCAGTATCACTGTTGATACAGCTGCAACGAAACTTACTAAAGGAAAACCAAGATAATTAGCACCCCTGCTTCATTTTGAACTTGGGTGTCAGTCCCTTGGTTACACAAAATAATGTAATGTACTGGATATATCTTAGCCAGCCCAATATGTCTAATATGACGAAACATACAAGGTTATGTCAAAATTGTAGAGAAGACAGTCTTGATTCTAATCGAGAGTGTTAGGTTTACCTTTCTCCGAACAAGTAATACTTCTAACTCTAGTAATGTGTTTCAGGAACTATGTAGCTGCAGAATCAGCTCTAGACCGTATGTGCTGTGGCCTCGGTGGTAAGATCATGCTGGACTTGATTGTGAGCCAGGTGCCCGGCATGCTGCGTTCTGAAGACTGGAAGCGTCGCCACGCCGCCCTCATGGCTGTGTCATCCGCTGGGGAAGGCTGCCACAAGCAAATGGAACAAATGCTTGATCAAGTTGTTTCGGCTGTACTCAATTATCTAGCTGATCCTGTAAGTTGTCTTAGTTTTAACTTAATGGTTATCTTACAGATTAGCATTGGATATATATCAAGAAAATCATAATCCGCCAATTCTAATATTTTAAATATGCTTGTAACTCTGTCACTCTGTCTGTTTGTTACTTAACCACACCTAAACGGACAATCCGATCTTACTGAAATTGTGCAAGGAGATACTTTATAGTATGAGGATGACCGTAGGCTACTAAATTCTTGGAGAACGGGAACGAAGTCGCCGTTATCAGCTAGTCTTGTATAAACCCAAAACTCTTGTCATTGTCAGAAAGTTTCCTTCTTGTTAGTTATGTTTTTAGGGTTCCGTACCCGTACCGTAATGGTAAAACGGGACCCGTTAAAAAAAATTCGTTATTACTAAGGCTCCGCTGTCCGTCTGTCTGTCTGTCTGTCTGTCTGTCTGTCTGTCTGTCTGTCTGTCTGTCTGTGCGTCTGTCACCAGGCTATAGCTCATTAACCGTGATAGTTAGACAGTTGAAATTTTCAAAGATTGTGTATTTCTGCTGCCGCTAGAACAACAAATACAAAAACAAAATAAAGTTAAAAATTAAAGGGGATCCCCATACAAAAAAGGTGTTTTTAAACGCCATCTAATTAGTTTCGGCAAAATCACATAGATGGCGCTAGTAAAAGAGCCCCGTCTTTCTAGATCGCGACCAAACCAAATATTCTTGGTAATATCAATTAATCAAATATTTGAGGTTTGAAACTCTGTTATGTTTCGTATTGTACGGAACCCTCCCTAAGTGTGCGATAAGAGACGCGATGCTGACTCGCACTTGGTCAGTTTTTTTTAATGGTAATATGTAACACGACAAGCACGACACTGGCCTGATGGTAAACGATGAAGTCTACTTATTACAGATGCAGCGGCATTCAAAATTCTGGCATTCCAGAATTTTGCATGTCACTGCACTGTGCTTGTTACCATGAGACATTAAAATGAATTGACACATCTAATGATATAAGACATGATTTCAGCTATAATAGGTCATTACTTACCTATCAGGCATGCATCTTGCTTGTCTTGCCTTATATCATTAGAGTAGACAATATACAAAGAATAACTGATGAAATACTGCTTGCACAATGTGTATCACATCATTTATTTTCATGTGATCATACACTTATGATACTCCTTCTGATTCATATAGGTATATGAGTGGCATGAAACAATTTACATTTTACCTTATTTCTATTAAATTTGATGTTTCAGCCATTATGTCCACAAAGTGTCCAAAGTACAACATTAAATATCCAATGCTCGTTGGTGGTATACTGTACTTAATGGGTTTATCACTTCCATAGCATTGGTAGATGAAATAGTGGCATTTGCTCCCTTTCTTTCTATTATAGAGAGTTAGGGATCTCAGTTCACTAACATTATAATATTTAAATACATGTAAATTTATTAATGTTTAGCCTGGTAGTAGGGTTTCCGGAACCGGATTCTTTTTGAGAACCGGGAATTTCGGTACCTTTTAAGAAAAGAACCGGTACTTCCGGTTCTTTCGGTATTTTCGGTTCTTGGTAGTTTTTGTTATATTAAACAAAACTTTAGATTAAAAAATTTAAAAATTGGGATGTATGGGAGCAAAATTCCACCTGATTACTCCCAGCCAACCTCTCCTGCACGTGGTGAATCTCGCGAACGAGGTTCTGGTGGCCAACCATTGCGGGATATTCAATCATAACGACTTAACTAAATATCAGGCCAGTGACGGGCAGCAGCGTCACCGGTGCGAGAAGCTACGTCCTGCGATCACCCAAACCGACTGCCCAGCGCGTGGTGATCATTTGAACAAAACTTGCATGGCACGCGCAGATATAAAACGGCCCCCAGTTCCTG
Organism: Cabera pusaria; assembly: GCA_954871355.1. Taxonomy (NCBI): domain Eukaryota; kingdom Metazoa; phylum Arthropoda; class Insecta; order Lepidoptera; family Geometridae; genus Cabera; species Cabera pusaria. Next base: position 20,981,957 of record OX940889.1, on the reverse strand, counting down.
GCCGCCCCACAATGGCGACGGAAGGCTGCCAAAACCGACTGACACTGGCTACTTTTAATAGACGCCCGCTACGGCTGGATGCACACTTGAGTTGGCACTACTGGAAGAAGAGCTTAAAACATAAGATGGCATATTCTAGGTTTATGTGAAGTCTAAAGAGAGAGAGTAGGACACCATTACCCTGGAGTCAGGCTATTATGTATTTCATAGAGAGAGAACAACCATCCCAAGGCGGTGTCGAGTTCTTGGTCCTCTCTGACAACGTTCTAAAAATCTCCAGTTTGTCGACAAGGGTAGCGTATCTTGTGATCAAACTCACTGACAACAGGTTATATTATACACCTCAAGGTTATCCTAGTATACGCACCGCCTTCGGCACACTTGGACAATGAAGTAGAGGAAATATACGAGGACATTTCCAAGGCCTTGCACACCACTCAAAAGGCCTACCTTAACGTTGTCATGGGGGAACTCAACGCTAAAGCGGAAGTACAAGCAAGCGGCGAATCGCTAGTAGGACTGCTCGGAAGCACGAAAGCAGAAATCATAGGAGGAAAATGCTCGTCAACTTTTTAGAAAAATAGGGGCTTTTTCTGATGAATTCTTTCTTTCAGAAAGACCCGCGGTTGAAATGGACGTGACAAAGCCCCGACTCTATGATCAAAAACTGATAGATAGATAGAAAAGAGAGACTTCATAATGATGGACAAAAAAGTATATTTAGAGATGTCCCAGTGATCACTAGGTTTAAAACCGGCAGTGATCACCGACTAGTTCGAGGCTCTCTAGACAAAATTCTGTGAGACGCGAGGTGCCGGCAAGAAGTCTTAAGCTTTTATATGAATTTGTGCAGCTAATGCAGAAGCGACGTGAAAACCCTGCAGTCTCGTCTTCGTCAGATTAACTCGATTAAAGAAGCGATCGAACAAAACCGGAGGTCAAAAGTCTTTGTTCAACAGTTGGGCCGAGAAGCCATCTGATGGAGTTGACCATTTTTACATTTTCTTCGTAGAAGTAGAATCTTCTTGAAAGAAAATGTAAAAAGTAAAGAGTAAATAAGTAAGAAAGTAGTAGTGTGAATCGCGTAATTGAAATAAAATTCCCGAAAGTACCGAAAGAACCGGGATTCAAGATTGAATTCCCGGTTCCATTTTACTGACAAAAGAACCGGGAATTCCCGGTACTTTCGAGACCGGGATTTCTCGGTTCTGAACCCTACCTGGTAGTAACCCGTTACATGCACAATAGTGTCAGGCGCTTAAGACAATAATTGTTGTAATGCACACATTGCCATACTGCTTAACCCAGTGTTAAGCAGTATGGCTATTAAGTGTATAATTTTATACTGTACACATTTGCAGAGCTCTTTGTTTACTATTCATAATGAACCTGCACATGAAACGTCTGTAAATATTTGGTAAAACATTGGAAATTGAATTTGATCAGGAAACTTATTTTCTGATTCCATATCTATTATTGTAAGTGTTGATGTATGAAATATGTCTGCACTATACATACAACTAAAAGACCCTATCTGTTTCTTTAGCATCCCCGTGTTCGCTATGCAGCTTGCAATGCTGTTGGCCAGATGTCCACAGACTTTGCCCCGGTGTTTGAGAAGAAGTTCCATGACAAGGTGGTCCCTGGACTGCTGCTGGTACTAGACGACAATGCCAACCCGCGTGTGCAGGCACACGCAGCCGCAGCCCTGGTCAACTTCAGCGAGGACTGTCCCAAGCCCATCCTCACTCAATATCTCGACCCGCTCATGATCAAGCTTGAGGCTATTCTCACCACTAAATTCACAGAGGTAAGTTTTACATTTCTACAATGGTTTAGTGAATTTTTCTTTTATTAAGGGCAAGCCAGATAAATGAAACGTAAAGCATAGACCCTGACAGGGCGCTGATGTAGCATCTTTTAAATAATGTAAGAAATGTAAAGAAGTCTTGCAAAGCAAAACATATAGAACAGGGCAAAGGACATGACAAACATATATGAAGACACATCTTTGTCCTTTATCTTACTTTTCTTCTGCCTTGTCTCTAGATTTGATTGTCTTGCTACAAAAAGAGTAACAATATACTTTTATTATTCCTTTTGCTCATCATATTTGCGTAAACATTAACTGGTTAATGTAACAACAGAATAACTAATAAAATAAGTATTACTAATAAATGAGTGAGCTGACTAAGGGCCAGTATCACGGGTTCCTGATAGCACTAATATGAAGAAATCTGACAGCTTTCATATGGCGTCATGTGTCAGATAACTATCTAACTGTTAGATTCTAACACATTATCAGGAACCGGTGAAACTGGCCCTAAATCTATGAAATCATCAGATCAGATCCACTGTTCGTTAGTGGTATGCTTATTATATGGGTACATCACTTCCATAACATTGGTATAAAAAAATGTGGCATTTGCTCCCTTGCTTTCTTTATAGTGTGTTAGGGATCTCAGTTCACAGACATACAAATAATATCTTACTTAGAAAAGCTGAATATGTACAAGTATATGCTGAATATATACAATATAGTACAAGGACATGGAAGTGAAGGAACTTTAGGGAAACATTTTGCAGGTATGCTCCTTACGGAATGTAGAGATCTCCTAAGAAAAGAAGTTCCGAATAGGAAAAATTTTCCCAGATTCAACTAAAGTGAAATAGAGATAGGGGTGGCTCAACGTTTTACACATTTAAAAAATAATAATTTATAGGCTAGCGTTTGACCACTATCTCACCTATTGGTAAGTGGGGGATAGCTGCCGAAACACATTAGATGTTTGGCGACAGATTTTCTAACTTGAGGGTGGTAGCTGGCCAGGCGGACTATAACCTATTCCTGCAGCTGTTCATTCAGGAGACTTATATATTATTGTAAATCATTGTCGCGATTTAGCAGGATCCTCATCTTTCAGAAGAACTTAGAATAATAATTTATTTTGTAATTTAGTATTAAATAACTTCTAAGTGGTTCTCAGTCAAAGTAATTTCGTAAACTGAAACATTATCTTATATTTCAGTTGGTGGAACGCGGTACTAAGCTGGTATTGGAACAGATTGTGACCACCATTGCCTCGGTGGCTGATACGGTAGAGAAGGACTTCACAGTCTACTATGATAGATTTATGCCGTGCTTGAAGTACATTATTGCTAATGCTACTACTGAGGAGCTGAAGCTTCTCCGTGGCAAGACCATTGAGTGTGTCAGTCTTATTGGTAAGTTTATATTTCTTAGTATTATTCTAGCCTCCCTAGTGATTCCAAGACCATTTTATGCTACTTGTGTTCTCAGGCCGAGACCTGGTAAAAAGACATCACTACTCTTATTTATCCTCCCGTGTCATCTGGAAGTAAAATATCAGACGGGAGGCGGTCGCGGGGTTGCATATTATAATCCCAGTCACAATGTAAAAGAAGGTTTCAAATTTGTTAATATGTCCGAGCACTCCATTATGTATGTGGAGCTCTTTGCGGTGTCGGAGGCGCTCTCGCACGTCATCAGTGCGGGACTCAAAGTGGCGGTCATTTTGTGTGACAGCAAAAGTGCCTTACAACACGTGGCTCGGTGTTCCTCTGGCCGCAGAGGAGCATCGATAGCTTACACAATTTTAGACAAAGTCCTGACGCTGGTGGCCGGCGGCGCGACTCTGATGCTGCAATGGATTCCATCGCATGTTGGCATACGTGGTAATGAGGAGGTAGATGCACTAGCGAGAATTGCCATCTCCAATGGAACAGAAGTACATTTCAATCAAGAATACACAGAAGCTCTTTTAAGGCATAAAAATTCTATTAAAGTACAGTGGAAAGAATACTTCGATAAGACATCTAAGGAAAAAGGTATATGGTATCAAACGTTACAAGCTGAACCTCCTCATGTTCCATGGTGTGCCAATGTGAAGATGAGTAGACATCTTGTTGTTGTTGCTCATAGGTTGCGTTCTGGGCATATGCCTTTGGACAAATTTAAATTTATGATGAGAAAAATAGATAGCCCTAACTGTGATGTGTGTAGCGATAGTGTCGAAGATGTATACCATTTGTTGTCAGAGTGTAGGCGAAGCGTTACTATGAGGGAGGACTAATGTAAAGAGTTTAACTTCAACTGGCTTGATGTGGGACTGTTCCAGAGCATATTGTCTGCGCAAACTTCAAGCGCAGCCAAGATGCTCTATCAGTACACGTACAAGCTTTTAAAAGATAGCACATAATCAACCTGTTGTGTATACGATGGGACTGACATAGTCGCTGTGCGACCAAAGTCCCTAAATGAAAATAGAATTTAAAAAAAAAAATGGTTTCCAATGATTCTATGGTAGTCCTACTGGGTGGTGCTAAAAAGAATGTCGCCTACCGATTAGTGTCATGTCTTGTGAGGTCATTTAAATTTTTTTCATGATATTAGAAAGCCAAATCAGAAGTTGAGGTAGTAAATGTTTACAAATATTACACAGTATAAGCATAAAAGCAATAAAAAGCTATGACTTTGAAAACTTACAGAATTAATGATCAAAAAAGTAAAAGAACTTATTGACCCTTCTATCTACAAAGCTAAAATGTCATTATAGCCTTCTGTCTAATTACTTTACTTTATTCATTTGGGTTTACAAATATTACACAGTATAAGCATTAAAGCAATAAAAAGCTATGACTTTGAAAACTTACAGTATTAATGATCAAAAAAGTAAAAGAACTTATTGACCCTTCTATCTACAAAGCTAAAATGTCATTATAGCCTACTGTCTAATTACTTTACTTTATTCATTATTTTCCAGGTTTGGCAGTAGGTGAAGAGAAATTCATGTCTGATGCTTCTGAAGTGATGGACCTGCTCCTGAAGACCCACACTGAGGGCGAGCAGCTGCCTGCTGATGATCCGCAAACCTCATACCTCATCTCTGCCTGGTCTCGCATTTGTAGGATTATGGGTATGTACTTTGTATTTCTATATAGTACCACCCTGGCTTTTCTTTGCTGTAGTAGCCACGGCTAAGCTGGTTGTCACTCAGCCTTTTACATGTGGGCATTTGGCCCTAGGTTGTGACACCTAGGGCCAACATAAATAATCATAGAAATATTTGACGTTAATATTTAAATTATAAAAATTCTAAATAAATTTATTTCAAGCTACTTTATAACAATAACATTAAACATAACATCAACACATTATTACTATTGATGGTCCTTTAAATTCAGATGAAAGTAAATCAACTGGCTGAGTAATGAATGAATGAATCTATCCTGACTTTTGAACTGGTTTATTACCAATTGGACAGTATTGTTCCCGTTTTAAAATAATCGTGAATATTATTAGCTACTTTACTTTAAGAATGTTATGTACCAGCTAAAGGTACGTGAATTTATATGTGGTTTATATACATATACTATAACTATTATTTTCTCTTCAGGCAAGAAATTCGCTCAATACCTGCCCATGGTGATGGGGCCAGTACTGCGCACGGCCGCGATGAAGCCCGAGGTGGCTCTATTGGACAACGACGACCTTGAGACCATCGAGGGAGACCTTGACTGGCACTTTGTTACCCTTGGCGAACAGCAGAACTTCGGCATCAAGACTGCCGGTCAGTAACCCATGCTGGAATATTTCTCTATTTGATAACAATAATTGGAATAACTTAAGAAAAATAAACTAAAGGCCAGTTCTTTGGTTCCTGATGGTATTTATCTGCTATTTTGCCAACTTCTTTTTGTTAGATAACTATCTGAAACTTTATCATCAGGCACTGGTGAATCTGGCCCTAAACACTGTAATTTAAGGCCATATGCATGACAGCTCTTTCGTTGTCAATCCCTTTAGAAAAGAAAGGCTGTACTAATGTAAGCTGTAAGGTGTTCATTTCCTTGGCTCGTCTTTGTAGATTCTGCCGCATTGTGCCTTACTATAATAATACCATATTTTTTAGCACCCTTATCAACCAGCTAGAATCTGGGTGTACGCTTTTGGTTACAAAACTCCTTGTTATGATTACTATACAGTTTTCTTCCAATTCTTACTCAATTTGACATATTTTAAAAATCCCTTTCATTCACAGGTCTAGAAGACAAAGCGTCAGCTTGCGACATGCTGGTCTGCTACGCCCGCGAACTTAAAGAAGCGTTCGCTGAATATGCAGAAGAGGTAGTGAAATTAATGGTGCCTATGCTGAAGTTCTACTTCCACGACAACGTCCGCACTGCAGCGGCCGAGTCCCTGCCATATCTTCTAGAATGCGCTCGTATCCGAGGCCCGCAGTACATCCAGGGAATGTGGGCTTACATCCTTCCCGAGCTTCTAAAGGCTATTGATTCGGAACCCGAACAGGAGGTTCAACTTGAACTACTCAACTGCTTGGCTAAGGTATGTAGAAATGTTAGTTTTTGTTTTAGTATAATATCACATAAAACTATAAGAGTTTCACTCTGTTTCTCTGTAGATTCCCAATCAATTTTGATAATATTTTTAACCTTTTGAGCGCCAAAGTCATACGTGACAAGCACTTGCGGGCCCTGTACGCCAAGCGTCGTCTATAGATAACAAAAATCGTACCGCTTGGCGTACAGCTAGGCTATTCTGTAAGCTATCTCGACAGCGAAATCCGCGGTGAGATTTGAATTTCGTATTACGAAATTCAACCGTATTACGGTCGTGATACGATTGAATATCGTAGTTCGAAATTCGAATCTCACCGCGGATTCCGCTGTCGAGATAGCTTACAGAATAGCCTAGCAGGGCACGGGAGTGCGTTTGTAGCGTGGCGCTCAAAAGGTTAAAAGTACCTACACAGTTCAAGTAGACCCTTTCAGATTAAGAATAATTACCAAATCATTCTGTTCTCCTAATTGAGATTGAGAAATGTTATTATCTCTTTCTGCCATCATAATGCATGTGAACCAGAAATTTTAATAAAAAAGTAAATTATCAACCTGCAATATATCTGTACTTTTGTAACTGTGATTCCAGTGTATCGAGCTGCTTGGCGCTGGATGCCTCACCGACGAGACAATGACTGAGGTGCTCCGCATCCTCAACAAGTTGCTCACGGAGCACTTCGAGCGCGCCACCGAGCGTCGTCAAAAACGTGCTGATGAAGACTACGATGAGGTCTGTTTGAACATCTTGATTGATTTAGTTCAGGTTCAAACTTTACCAATCTCAGACTCTCGCTAATTGTATTTGTGTTTAACAAACAATTTGCTCAATATTCTCCCACACAGCCTAGTATTAAAACTCTTATTCAAGTCTCACAAAACTCAAACGATCTAAATAATAATACAGGTTAATAACATCTTGCTTGGCTTTGTGAACCAAGTATAGTGGTCATCCAAGTACCTAATATTATTTACCATCTTGAATTGATATATATAATTGATAATACTTTGATCTAATGTGCAACGAAATTTACATGCGTATAATTTCCAAGTACTGATTCATAGTAGCACATTATTACGCAGCTGCTTCCCAATAATTTATGATCATACAAAACGAAAAAAAATCCAACTTCAAATTACTGGCTAGTTATAATCATTTCGTCAAATATACAAATTTGCTTATGTTGTTTATATCCATACATCCGGAGATAATTGTCAGATCTCGACAAAATTTGAATGGGTCCAAATGGGAGGCATAATCTCTCAAACAAAAAATAATTTTTCAAATCTGTTAAGATTTGACAGAGTTCTGAGGTAACAAACATTTTAAAAAAATACAGTTAAATTGAGGACCTCCTCCTTTTTTGTGAATTCTGTTAAAAATTGAACTCATAATGACATGGCATCATATTGACATTTCCTTTTCAATCTCTCTAGGTGGTAGAAGAACAGCTAGTAGACGAAGACAATGAAGATATCTATGGTCTATCTCGAGTGGCTGATGTCCTGCACTCTCTGATGTCAGCGTACCGTGAGGCTTTCTTCCCACACCTTGACAAATTGCTGCCACACCTCGTGCAGCTGCTCACGCCGGGACGTCCCTACGCAGACAGACAGTGGGCCATCTGTATCTTTGACGATGTTATTGAGTTTGGAGGTAACATAAAACTAACTTTATGTAAATGTTAGACTAACTATTGTAAATGTGTAGTATTGATAACAATAATAATCTGACTTCTACTCATATTAAGTAACCAGGTTTTCATTTGAAAAATCGACAATCTGCAGTCTCCGTCGTCTAGGTTGTTTGTAACATATTATGAGATGAGTGTGAATGGGCCAGCCTGCATTATGGAAGTCTTAGAAAAAGGCGTGATTTTATATATGTATGTATGAATTATGGAATAGTCTTAGAATATTTTGCTTCATCAAAAATCAGTCAATAAAAGCAGGGAAAAGGAAACCTTAGGGTCAGCTCAAGCTGCGACGTGACGCGACGCGACGCGCACTTATTAAGAGATTGATACAAAAAAGAACTTTATACTACACCTAAAGATACACATTTCATTGAGTTAGTTCGGCGGCTTCTGGCTGCGCCGCGCTGTGCTGCGCGACACCAGAAGCATCGTCACATAGCATCACGTCGTGGTGTGAACTGACCCTTAGATTGTAACAGGCATCTGTCGTTTGTGTCAAATTGGGTTGATTACATCTCAAGTGGTGATTGATTGTGAGAAGTGAAAATACTAGTCATAACCATCTTTTATAATATAACTAGCTTACCCGGCGAACTTCGTACCGCGAATACAAATTAACTGTTCAAGTGCGAGTCAGACGCAGACTTCCAATTGAACAATATTTACTGGAAAAATATGGTTCTTGTATGGGGACCGACCCCCTTTAATTTTTTATTTAATTAAGTTTTTATTATTTGATCTTGCAATCATTGCAATACACACCATGAGTAAATTTCAAGTCTTTATCTATTAAGGTTTGTAAGATCGAGCTTAAAAAGCCTCAAAAACACGGGACCCCCTTTATTATTTAATTTTATTTTGTTTTTATCGGTTTTTATACACAAATAGCAAATACCCATGTATGGAAGCCCCATAATGACAACCATCAAAATATGTCAAAACAATGATAAAAAAGTCTGAACAAACCAACGATGACAACCTGGGACAACCATCAAAATTTAAAATATTAAATTTAAATACCTACGCGATAATTCGGGTAGGTAATGTGAATTATTATGTTAATTGTTAAACAAATCCAAAATTTCATCGTACCGACGGGACTTGAACCCGCAACCTCCGGAATTACATGTTCCGGTGCTTTGCCAATTAAGCCACGGTGCGAAGTATCGCTACGACGAAATTAGTGGATTGCATTTGTTAACCCAATTATGCATTGGTGGCGCCATCTATGACTACTTATTACGTAAGTTAATCAATCGGAAGAAATCATTTATCAACAGTTTTCAAATCCGACGAGAGATGTTGCACTGCGTAAATCAAATATTATGTTTCTTTGAAGTGTTCACACTTTATATTTTTTAAATTGTTAAACACAATCCAAAATTTCATCGTACCGACGGGACTTGAACCCGGGTTAACAAATGCAATCCACTAATTTCGTCGTGACGATACTTCGCACCGTGGCTTAATTGGCAAAGCACCGGAACATGTTATTCCGGAGGTTGCGGGTTCAAGTCCCGTCGGTACGATGAAATTTTGGATTGTGTTTAACAATTTACAAAAATATAAAGTGTGAACACTTCAAAGAAACATAATTATTATGTTGTCGATTGAAAACCCTTTATTTAATACGTGCTTCAAATTTTAATTCGAGAGTGGAACAGAGTCTACTCAAAGGGTAAAGGGTCCCTACCCTTAGAGTAGACTCTGTTCCACTCTCCAAACTGTTCAGCCAAACCCTACCGTACCGAAGGGACAAAGTGGACTAACGTCAAATGTATGGGAAAAATGAAATTGTTGTTTTTACTATATTTCTCGCAATTTTTCCGAATTTTCTCACCGTGTCGTAGTTCAGGGAAGGTTTAAACCTTCCCCGAATTTCATATCATTTCATACATTTCAAAACCAAAATGAGCTAAATCAGCCTAGCCGTTCTCGAGTTTTAACGAGACTAACGAACAGCAATAGATTTTTATATATAAGAAGATATATCTAAAATGTGATCTTCAGCATTAATTTTTCTTCACATCTTCCTTAAAACAATGCACTGAGATTACTACTAGTGTTTCTTTCTGTCTGTTTCAGGTCCCGCTTGCGTGAAATACCAAGACATATTCCTGGAACCGATGCTCACTGGTCTTCAAACGGCCGAGCCCGAAGTGAGGCAGGCGGCGGCTTACGGTTGCGGTGTTCTAGCTCAGTTCGGTGGCGAACAGTTTGCTGCTACCTGCGCCCGAGCCATTCCTTTACTCGCAGCACTTATCGCAGAACCTGAGAGTCGCACTGGCAATAATATTAACGCCACTGAAAATGCTATATCTGCTGTCACTAAGATCATTAAATATAACCACTCGCAGATTAATAGGGATGAAATTATTAGACATTGGTGAGTTTTTGTTCTATTGTATTATTGATATAAAGACAGTCATTCACTTGATGTTGAGTAAGCACACAGATTGAATTCAACCTGCCTTGTCTCACTGCCAGTTTTGCCCTTTCATATATACATAACCATTTTATCTTGGGCAGCATGGTTAATTAAAATTAGATGATACAGTAAAACAGTTCTTATCTGTCCACCTAGAAAAAAATACAAATGAGAAAATAAAAAGTAATGTAACGCCTTATCTCACTGTCTTTTTCCATTGTCCGACAATCACTATTCCATCTTACCAGTCTCCAATAAAATACATAATAAATAGAGTGATAACCATCTAGCTAGAGAAAAAAAAATCAAATTTGAGAAAATTAAAAACGCCTTATCTCATCACCATCTTCTTCCATTGCCCGACAATCACTCTTCCACTTTACCAGTCTCCAATAAAAGATATAATAAATAGAGAGATAAAATGACACGAATTATTGGCAGGCTGACATGGCTCCCAGTGACCGAAGACACTGAAGAAGCCCCGCACGTGTACTCGCTGCTGTGCGAGCTCGCAGCGGGCGGCCACGCAGCCCTGTCGGCGCCCGACGCGCCGCAGCGGGTCATCGCCACCTTGGCCGAGGCGTTCCTACGCGACGCTGTACCTAATGACAACCCGGTGTTCGCTCAGATGGTCACATTAGTGCGGCAGATACAGGTACATGTTCTTTGCGTTAAATTTTCATCTGATTGTAATGAGACAGATACTCAAATTATGCATTTATACACTTTTTATAGGTTTTATTTAAGTGTGTACAAAACTATTTAAATTTATTTATATTAGTGTATATTAGTAAAATGATTATTCAATTCAATAAAGTCAGTGGATCTTCAATCAAAGAGGAGAATTTTTGATTGAAGAATCAACATAAATATGGTTTAGTGTGTAGTGTACATACTGCCCTTCATACGTAAATAATATCAACATGTCTAAACTTAATGTGTATTATTGCAGGGTAACGCGGAACTATTTAACTCGTGCCTGATGCAGCTGAGCAACGAACATAAGGAAGCATTGCAGCTGGCACTGTCTACATAGTGCCGTCCTGCTCGCCCTCGTCGCCATCTCATCGCCTCCCACACTCCTCTAGCTCCTGCATACGAACCGCCTCTTCTACCAAACTATTCTTGTATATTTACACTTCATTTGATGACACTGTCTTTAATAAATAAAGAATTATCTTTGTCATACAAAATAATTAAAAACTATGACTGAATATGGATTACCACATAAATTATAGTAATATATTTATGTATTTATAAAGCCACTGCTGTTTCTTTCCTTCCAAGGACTCTACGATCTCATACTCGAAAAACTGTTGGGCTAATTGAAATTGCTGTGATATATTTTGTAATGATTTAAAGTAAACCCGATCGTGAGATGTTAGATTAGCGCCTTTGAATTTGTCTTTAAAAATGATTTTATTTCTTCTTACATGTTGAATTTTGAGAAGTATATGCGGGTGGTCCAATGTTGGGATAAGCGCGCGCGATCGTTCCATTTGTTGCCTAGTGAAATGTAGGAGGTAGTACGTCCCATTTCACAATTCAAATTCTAATGATCATATCCATCACTTCACTATATTAAACAATTCCAAAATTAAGTAATTTTCTTGTAATGTCTTGCATGTTTGTACACTTTGTACACCGCCAAGCAGCTAATATGTTTTCGTAAGACTTTGCTTGTTATTGTTATATTGTGATTGGGCCGTCTGCATTCAGGTTATTGTTTGTTATTTACGGCTCCCTTGAGATCTTGGTGGCTGTTCTCACTCGATGTGACATCGTCTGAATTTAAGAAATAACTTTATTCATTATAATACACTATGATTATACACATTTCTTTTAACTACATAAAATAAAAGTTATAACATTTAACTGGGTATTTTATTATATGAAAAAAGGTTAAAATATTACCCTGAATACAAAAGTTGTTTTAAAATATATTATTTTCAACACATTACATATGTAGCTCAGAAAATGCATTTACGATGCCTGTATACATTGCTCTCTAGTTAAAAATTACGCACTATACCACAGATTATATAATAGTTACTTCGTAAACTATACAACGGAGCATGCAGTAAAGTAGGCACTCTCACCTAGTAGAGATCTTCTACGATAACATGGCCCGCCTCTCCAAATTACTGTTTTAATGTGTGTAGTCACATCTTTACGAAAGAGTTTGTATGTAGTTGTAATTATGTTGTACTACGTTATAAGAGTAGGCACTTCCCTACATTGTTGATACCCGAATTATGAACGTACTTTGTAGCCAACGGGGGTACGATTTCCATACAAAACTATTACTGTTTTAATGTGTGTAGTCACATCTTTACGAAAGAGTTTGTATGTAGTTGTAATTATGTTGTACTACGTTATAAGAGTAGGCACTTCCCTACATTGTTGATACCCGAATTATGAACGTACTTTGTAGCCAACGGGGGTACGATTTCCATACAAAACTATAATACACAAATATGAGTTAACGGAGCAAAAATATGCACTGAAATCACATCTTTTGGTCTTGTATAAGTTTTAACATTTCGGGAATAATATATACCTACATGATTTATATGAACAATATAAACATATATAATCAATCAATATTTTTTGGTTTGACTTGAATTTTACTATTATCTATACTAATATTATAAAGAGAGAACATTTGTATTTTTGTATGTTTGTAATGAGTAAGCTCAAAAACTACTGAACCGATTTAAAAAATTCTTTCACTAATACATAGAATGGACTTTCGGAATGAAAATATGCTATATATTATCCCGTTTAAATCAAAGGTACATTCGTGGAGACCTAATTTGCAACCTAAGTCGGCAAATAAACGGTCGAATAAACACGTTTCTTACGAACGCTGCTTAATTGAAAATAGATAGAAGAATATTTTCTATGCAAGAGTTGTACAACTTATAAGACCTACAAAAAAGTCCGCGACGGCATATGTCGCTCTTAAGGTTGACTCACAGTAACCATTTTAATCTTAAAATTTTTGTTAAAAAATATTACATAACTTCCAAGGCTATTTCAAGTATATAGTATTAATCCTTATCCAACTAATTACGTTAATTAGATTGGCCACATATTATAGATTAAAATTGTCCTTTACAGTATATAATTCAAATGAAAACTCTAGAAGATATCACGAATTTCACAAACACGCATCGCAAAATTAATAAAATATTTGCAGTGAAACCACAGATTAGGTCATAGTTACTTCGAAAATATTATTATAAGCTTAGCTATGCTGTAGATTCCCACCGATCACAATCAATTTGAAGTCATATAGTATAATAATATGATCTATTGTATAAAATAATATTCATCTATATATATAATAATATAATATAATATTTTAAACCACCCCGACTGATCTATGTATAATAGCTTTTTCCAATGACTCTAAACACGACATTTAAAATCTGAGCTGTAAGTTGGTGAGGATTTGAGTATTCTGTAGAGTCCAGGAGGCTTCCATGTTCTTACAATATCGTTGAAGAAGAAGATTTTCGAATTGATCAGACCCATGAAAGTTGATTTCATAGCGCAATTAACTAGTAAAATGCTCATAATTTTATAACGATTGAACGAATTTTCATGAATCAAAGCTAAGAAAACTCTCGATGAAGACATCTATCAAACAAAAAAAAACTATCAATAATAAAAACAAAATCGGTTCATCCGGTTAGGTGCTAAGATGCTACAGACAGACACACAGATACACACGTTAAACGTATATTACCCCTACATTTTGCGTCGAGGAACGCCGTAAGGTTACGGCGGCAGATGTTACTCCTTGGCGGTAAGCTACTTTTTGGTAGATTTAATGATTCCACTACCACTGTACGAAAACTCATGATTCATGAATGCACATAAAACTTTCATTGATAGGTATATAGCTAAGATTAGAACCAACGACCGTCGGGTCAGAATCAGGGTAACTATCCTTTACGCCAAAGGGCCGTCCAATATCAATACGTAAGTATTATAAAACAAAGTTCATCACTGCGTCTTTCTGTCTGTTCGCAATAATCTCAATAGCTACTGAACGGATTATCATGCGGTTTTCACCAATAGCCAGAGTGTTTATGAGGAAGGTTTAGGTGCATAATTCGTTAAGGTTTTCTGTAAATTGGATGAAATATGACGATGGTTGTTAAATATGTTCATATTTTATATTCGATGCAACTGAAGCAAATTTTGTAGGCATATATGTTCTACCCGTGCGAAGCCGGGGCGGGCTGCTAGTTTAAAATAATTTCATCTTAATCAATCAAATCATGTAGGTAAATTTAATTCCCGACACGTAAATACTTCTAAAAGACCAATAGATCTGATTTCAGTGCAAGTTTTCCTTTACTTATATTTGTGCATTATACTTTTGTATGGAAATCGTACCCCCTCGGAAAGTATTGCTTATAAATTTCATAGAAACTTTTTTTGCAGTGTTGGTTGGTACAAAGTACGTTTATAATTAGGATTTATTTAATTATGTATGCAATGTCGCGGAACCGGCAGTACCAGTACGCACACATGCGTGGTGGTGCGTTGTAAATACTTTCAAACGTTTTTGAATTTTGGAGGGGCGTGTCATGTTATCGTAGAAGATCTCTACCTACCGTTGGGCGTAAACCGTGTCCATCAGAATCGCAGGTCACTATTTATTTATTGTCTTCGAATAAATCATAAGTCAGGAACTCTAAGCGTCAGTTCACACCGCGACGCGACGATGCATTTGGTTGGAGTCGTGCGGCGCAGCAAAACTAGCGACGAAACCAAATTATAATGCAATTTGTATCTTATTGTGTAGTTGATAAAGTTCAATTGTTTATCACGCGGTTCAATTGTTTCTACCCGCTGCACCGCGCGGCGCAGCCTGAAGCCGTTCGAAAATCGATGTCTTAGATTTTAGTCATTAGTGGATATTTGCACTCAAAGAGTAACATAATATATACTGACTTTTGCACTCCACGAAGAACACACCTTCCAAATATCATGTCTCTAGAACCAGTGGTTTATTCAGTGCGTTCATATATCAGGCAGTCGAGTCATTCAGTCAGTCAGAAAAACACGTGAGGGATGATTTTTGAAAAACTGATACCTGTTACTCACTATTTTAATTAAAGAGTATGCGTATCAATTTTTGAAACACTTGACCCAGAGAATAAAAAGTTTTATAGAAAGTTCAACCCTTCATTGCACCCACTTAGGGCACAGAATAATGAATAGTACAAGTCCTTTTTTTTTTTGACTCAGGAAAATCCTTTATGGATACCACTCACCCGGGGGAGCAAGATGATTATGTGGGACTCGCTACCTTAAAGGCAGGATACCGCACTAAAAACCTGGGGTGAGCCGTCATTCACCGTAGTGGGGCAAGATGGGATCGCGCTAGCATTCACCACCTTGCCCCGGTGGCAGACCTAAAGGGGCCTCTGCCGCTGTGGAGAGATAACCTTGCTCACCAAGGTCACCCCTCAACCGTCATGTGGGGTAGTGCTAGCCGTTGAAAAGTCCCCCGACTCTCCAACAGTTACCCCACAATGACAGAGGAGTGTGGCTCGTCTTCTCGTCAAACTTACCACACCCTCTGTCCCTCTGATGAATGGTGTGCGAAGAGCAAATACCCCTACTCGCACACCGTCCGATGTTCGACCCGCATGCCAGTGCCAGTGGCATGCGAGACCCCACTCTTCGACCGTCGCCGCCCCACCACTCAGCCCATTGGACCCACTACCTGGTACACAAGTGCACGTGCACCCCTCTATTACAGAGGAATGCGGCACGTGCACTCCTGTGCAACGCCCCACACCCTCCGTCCCTCAAATGACTAGTGTGCGAAGGGCACATAACCCTTCTCGCACACTGTCCACCGTCCACCTCGCACGCCAAAATGGCATGCGAGAAACCCTCCATCGGCCGTCACCAGCCCCTCCACTTGGCTCGAGCATATGCTCGGCCCCACCACTGGGCGGCTTCCATCACCGAGCCCGCCCTGCCCCGTCACACTGTGCCTTCTGCTAATATCAGACGGACACGCGGAGAAGCCCCTCACGTCGGAACTTAGCTATCAGTCGACAACTTCACCCAGTAGACTAGGAAAATTTGTCAGCCGATACCCAGGGTACACCACGAGGAGGTGTTCCGACCCGCACCCCAACGGTTATCGGTCCTACGCTAGATATGACCAGCCCATTGCCACTTCAGTTTGCTAATCCGTTGAGCTATGTCGATCACACTGGCGAACAAAGAGAATATAATACAGTGCCACAAGTATAACTTGGCGGTGGTGGTTTTTGGAACTAATTATTTTAATTGAAACTGTGAGTTTGACGATTGAGAGATTGCCGCGACATTATTGTTGATAAATCTGCTACATTAAAATAGTTCAATAATGCCAAAAGTAATAAAAAGTGGTTTAAGAGAAACTGTTATCAAAGTACAAAGTAAAAGCACAGTGGCGCACAGGCACGCCAAGTTATACTTGCCGGACTGTACTACGCTACTGGCGAATTACTTCGTTCCGGATTCGATCCCGCAGAGAAACACCGAGCATAGCTCTCCGTAGTGGTTATATTCTCTTTGTAGCTCTCTAATTACACAAAATTCATATATACAAACCATAGAGAGTCTTAATACTCATTACTCAATACTCATACGTAGTATCATAATAGTCTGTGTAATACTCCATCCACTATACAAACGGAGTACAGTCCGGCAAGTATAACTTGGCGTGCCTGTGCGCCACTGTGCTTTTACTTTGTACTTTGATAACAGTTTCTCTTAAACCACTTTTAATTACTTTTGGCATTATTGAACTATTTTAATGTAGCAGATTTATCAACAATAATGTCGCGGTAATCTCTCAAACGTCAAACTCACAGTTTCAATTAATATAATTAGTTCCAAAAACCACCACCGCCAAGTTATACTTGTGGTACTGTAAATAAAATACCAGTGCTGCCAGCCAATAACATTTTCTCGATTTCCCGATTCTGTGATGTCAATTCCTCGAACTTCCCCGCTTTTTTTATGCATTCCCCAAAAATTCCTCGAAATTATATTTTTGAAATACAAATACTGTTTTCTTGGTTCAGTGGACCTTATCAGGGCGAGCGAAGCGAGCCCTAACACTATCCCACAATCTGAGCACTGTTGTGGTGCACTTTACTGAAAAACTATCACGCCTATTGATTTGTGCTTTAACATAGTATTTTAAATTCACATGTAGATGTGTTATCAGTAAAAAAATATATAATTTTATTAACATGAAAATAGGAGGCCAAGTGCGTGTCGGGCCACGCGCAGTGTAGGGTTCCGTAGTAGCCTGTTATTCAATGTAAGTCTTTACCCGTTATAAAAAGCAACTAGGTACTTCGTCTTTGCACTTTAAAGGTTTTATTCTAAGGATTATGTATTTGGTACAAAATTATCCAGCACCCAAGTTCAACGACTATTACTGCTAAACTAATAAAGTTATCTTAACCGCTATAGTTTTCCTTTAAATATCATGAAATGCACTATTGTCACGATTTTTTCCAGACTTTTCAAGCCAGCCGTTTGGCTTTTAGAGAGGGGGGGGGGGGGGACCGTTAGAAGATCAAAGAATTAACTTCGCTGCGAACATAATGTTTGGTTACTAACGCCATCTGTTGGAAATCTAACGACTTTACATCTGTCATCCAAATGACGTCTGGTATCAGTGTACCATTTATGGCAGATATCTGCCATTTAGGCAGATTTAGGACCTAAATTTTAACACTGGCAGATTTTTTTTTAATATCTCCTAGGCTCTAGGCTAGGTCAAACGCTTGACCACTATCTCACCTGTTGTTAAGTGATGATGCGGATTACGCTTACGATTCCAAAAAGTGGCAGATTTCAAGGATTTTTATGAATTTTGAGATATAAATAGAATTTTGACAATTTTCTGTTTCTATTTAAAGTATAACATTCTTATTGTGCATTTATTTGGTTGGAAAGGCCCTAAGGTTATAAGCTAAGAAAATCTGCCCCCGGAAGATATTTTATTGATATTTACACGATATGTAGGTACTAATAAGATAGGTATATTTTGAAAGTTTGAGATCTCTAACTCAATTGGTTTTTTTTCTAAAGCAAAAAATATAAAAAACAGAAAAAAATCATTTTTTTCAAGACAGACTGCAGCAATTAATCCAAATATATATCTTTTGGACTAATAATAGCTGTTATATAAAAAAAATTAAGAGCTTTATAACATCATAGGATCATAGAAAAAAAAATGATAATTTAATTTTTTACCATGATACAATTTTGGCTCAATAACAAAAAAAAATTTCGTACCTTTAATATTTCCCTATAATAATGTAATATTTATTTTTAAGAAAGTACGACATAGTAAAAAAAAAACATTAAAAATAAAATAATACATTACATGCTCGCTTTTAATTGCTTTTTTCTGCTATTTATGTACATACTAGCAGCCCGCCCCGGCTTCGCACGGGTAGAACATATATGCCTACAAAATTTGCATCAGTTTGTTGCATCGAATATAAAATATGAACATACGTATTTAACAATCATCGTCATATTTCATCCAAATTACACAAAACCTTAACGAATTATGCACCTAAACCTTCCTCATAAACACTCTGGCTATTGGTGAAACCCGCATGATAATCCGTTCAGTAGCTATTGAGATTATTGCGAACAGACAGACAGACGCAGTGATGGACTTTGTTTTATAATACTTACGTAGTGGTATTGGACGGCCCTTTGGCGTAAAGGATAGTTACCCTGATTCTGACCCGACGGTCGTTGGTTCTAATCCTAGCTATATACCTACCAATAAAAGTTTTATGTGCATTCATGAATCATGAGTTTTCGTACAGTGGTAGTGGGATCATTAAATCTACCAAAAAGTAGCTTACCACCAAGGAGAACATCTGCCGCCGTAACCTTACGGCGTTCCCCGACACAAAATGTTATAAAATGTATATATATACGTGTTCGCGCCGTGGAATATTCCAGCGGCGGGAACGGGTCCAGGCAGGCGAGGGGAGCCGCCACACCGAGAGGGGGAGCGGCCCAGGAGCGCGGCCGGCTCCGCGCTCGCGCCGCGACACACGCCCACAATACGCTTCACGTATCACTATATTATTTCCATGTATTTATTATAAGAAATTGTAGAACCGACAATATAACCTATTACATTTATGTGGACTTTTCATCTATAAGAAGACCCAACATAAAAGTTTTTGGCGACCGTGAAAAATAGGTACACGGTACCTACCATCAAAACCAAGTCAAGTAAGCCCGTTCCTTTTATTACTTACTGTCCCTATTTCATCTGTTTGCTGTGAAGTGAGTGCTTGCTATTTAGTCGTCAGAAGGTATCAAGCTATATGCGTATCTTCCCTATTTACATAAAGCACCTTATTTCTTGCCTATTTACATATTTCGAACTCATTTCATTTCAATATTTAACGAAGGTATCTAGCGCTACACGCGTACCTTCCCTACTTTCTTACAATTAATTTCTTATATGCCTATACGAAGGTATCTAGCGCTATTCGCGTACCTTCCCTACTTTGTTGCATTTCTGAATTATGCCTTTAGCTCAATAATTTAATTAGTGATACAAACATTTTACATCTACATATATACCTATATAATTATCTACTGTTTTGTGTTAAACTGAATGCCCAACGTTTGCTTATTAGTTCAAATACAGTGTAGTTATAATAATAAGTGATTTCGGAAACATTCTACGACGTTCCGTAGACTTAAGCTGTGTACATATTAGCGCCAGCGAGCTGGTTGCTCCGTTTAACGTGTGGCCCCGCGTGCGCTGACCGTGCTGAGAGCGGTCTCGGCGTTTCGTATAACTGTGCTCCCGAGGCCCGGGCGCCCGGCTACTTACGTGCGCTGCGCCCGGTTGGCGGCTGGCGGGCTCGGCAGCGGCTGCAGAGTGTTGAATTTACTACTACTAATTCAAGAAATTCACTACTACGGATTTACTCTGTAATTTATTTGTGTTAATTCTGCCCTATTCTTAATTTAAGATGTCTGAAAGCGAGATACGTTGTACAACTCCTAATCCGAAAGACGATCTTCAAGATTACCGATTATTAACAAGAAAACGAGCCGGTTTTAGAAGTCGGTTGACAGTTTTAAAAAATTATTTGCAGAAATACAATACTACAAATATAATCAATGCTACTTCTTTAGAAATAAGAGAAATTACTTTACGATTATCGCAATTACAGGAATTAATGTCTAGTTTTAATAATATTCAAACAGATATAGAGGATTGTTGTGACAATTTAGATGATCAAATTTTAGAAAGGGAAACCACCGAAAGCGAATTTTATTTTTAGATAGCTTTCGCCCAAGAATTAATTGACTCATTTTCACTTAAAAATAAGGAAGGTCAGGGTTTGGATGGTGCGTCGTCGAGTTGTTGCCATGGTCATAACTCAAATACGGTTCGGCTGCCTGTCATCAACATACCTACATTTGATGGCACTCATACCAAGTGGCTTGAATTCAGGGATACTTTTAAAAGTCTCATACATGACAACGACTCCATTGCGCCCATTAATAAATTTCACTATTTAAGAAATTCACTTCAATCAGGTGCTAGTGTCGTAATTAGATCATTAGAATTTACGGCAAAAAATTATGAACTTGCGTGGAACACATTATGCAATAGATATAATAACAAGAATATTTTAATAAATAATCACTTGAGCGCTCTAGTACATTGTAACCAGATACATAAGGAATCTTTTAAGGCTTTACGGTATTTAAGTGATCAAATATCAAAAAATTTAAATGCACTTAATACGCTGGAGATTTCTACCGATGGTTGGGATCCTTTAGTTATATTTTTGGTATCTGCAAGATTAGATCCAATTACTAGTAGCAAGTGGGAAGAACACAAAGGCAGGCTTACATGCCTACCTACGTTAAATGATTTTAAAAGTTTTATAGAAAACAGGGCTAATGTTTTAGAAACTACTAATTGCAGTCGTTCTTTCGAGAACAAAACTACCCATAGTAATACATATCATAAAGATAACCGTTCTGCTAAATCTTTTGCAACCTTTACTAATGTTAAGGGGATGCAGTCTACGATGAACTGCCCAGTTTGTAGTCAGGGTCATTATGTTTTTCAATGTCATAAATTTAAAACTTTAAATATCGATGAAAGATTCAGTGAGGTAACGAAACATAGGTTGTGCACGAACTGTCTGCGTGGTGGTCATTCAAGTGCGCAGTGTAGCTTAAAGGGTTCATGTCGTATCTGCAAACAAAAACATAACACAATGTTACATAAAAATAATACAAATGACATACTTACCGATAGGAACGAGTTTTTAAGCCCACCTGTCAGCTTAGCTGCCATGTCTTCCGGACCGGTTCTCCTATGTACAGCAAAAATAGAAGTGATTAATATGCGTAATAATACAACTTACCTTGCACGTGCGCTGCTGGATACTGGCAGTCAGGCCTCATTTATTAAAAAGAATCTGAAAGAAAGGTTAGGATTATCATCAGATAATATAAATATATTTAATGTAGCGGGTATAAACGGTGTGGCGTGTCCCGTTACAGAGCGGTGTCAAGTCAATATAAAATCATGCACCGGCTTATTTACAAGAAACATTAACTGTCTTGTAATTCCAAAGATTACAGGTCACTTACCTAATGCTTACGTCGATATTGAGAGGTTAGGGCTCCCAAATAATCTAGCCTTAGCAGACCCTCAGTTCTTCAAACCTTCAGAAATTGACATTCTGATAGGCATTGACCATTATTTCGACATTGTAGGCACGAATAAAATTAGTCTAGGTCAAAATAAGCCTATTCTACAGGAGAGTGTTTTCGGCTGGCTAGTAGCAGGTCCTACTGGTGATATCTCTCAAACAAATCAAGTGCATTGTAATTTTGTACAAAAGCAATCATCAGTGTCACTTCAAGACATTCATGACTCAATCGAAAGGTTCTGGAAGATCGAAAACTTGTCTTCCGACCTACCTTAAGACAATGCTTGTTCACTAGAAGAACAATTTTGTGAAAACCAATTCACAACTAATACCTGTCGCTTACCGGACGGTCGGTTTTCAGTTAAATTGCCCCTCAAGGAAGTTCCAGAGGAGGCACTAGGTAACTCTTTTCCCTTGGCAATGAAGCGTTTTGTTTCGCTAGAAAAGAAGTTACATAAAAACCCCTTATTGAAAAAACGTTATAGTGATTTTATTAATGAATATGCCACTTTAGGGCACTTACAGGAATTAGATAGACCTCTATTTGGCTATTACTTACCTCATCATTGCGTCGTCCGAGAACAGCACGAAACCACAAAATTACGTGTAGTGTTCGATGCCTCCGCCAAAACAAGTTCATCAAAATCTTTGAATGACATCCAAGGTGTAGGTCCGGTAGTACAAAGCGATTTACTTTCAATTCTTATCCGCTTTCGAATTTTTAAATTTGTACTTACCGCAGACATCGAGAAAATGTATCGCCAAATTGCCCTAGATGAATCCCAACGCCATCTGCAGATTATTCTGTGGAGGGATAACGTTGATGAGCCTATTAAAATTATGCAATTAAATACGGTGACGTACGGTATGGCATCAGCGCCGTTCTTAAGCACCAGGTGTTTAATTCAACTTGCGCTCGAATGTCCAGACTCAGCTATATCTAATGTAATAAAATCTCATTTTTATATCGATGATTTGAATACAGGTAGTTTTACAGAACACGAATTACAACATATTTATACAAATGTGACGAAGGTCCTGCACTCAGCAGGCTTCCCATTGAGAAAGTTTAGAACAAACTGTCCACGAATTCTTTGTGATACCGCAAAGTCTTCAAATAGCCTTGATTTTACAGCCGACTCAAATGTGCTTGGTCTAAAATGGTCACCTAATTCAGATAGTTTGCAATTTCCATGTAATATTGAGGTAAATCCTAAAGTTACTAAGAGAATTATTATTTCTACGTCATGCAAACTATTTGATCCACTAGGGTTAGTATCATGCTGTATAGTAAAAGCAAAAATATTACTGCAGAGCTTGTGGAGCGCCAAATTGGGTTGGAATGATTCAGTTCCACCACCTCTTGTCACAAAGTGGTTCAATTTTATAAATAATTTGCACAACATATCAAGGATATCGTTAACACGACATGCCTTGTGTGATGACTCAGATTTAGATGCAATAGACAGGCACGTCTTTGTTGATGCATCCCAAGATGCCTACTGTGCTTGTTGCTATTTACATTCTCATGGAATCGACAATAGAGTCACAGTCAAGTTATTATGCGCCTAAACAAGAGTTGCACCTATAAAAGGCTTAACGATTCCGCGCTTAGAACTATGCGCCGCATTACTGGGCAGTCAATTATGTTAGATTCAGTGCCATGTAAGATTAGATCAACATATTTGTGGAGTGATTCTACAGTCGTCCTTTGCTGGCTTCAATCAAAAGGCAAGGGTCTTCCGGTTTTTGTACGTAATCGAGTGACTAAAATTAATGAACTTACCAAAGGTTTCCAGTGGAGACATACTCCCACCAACCAAAATCCCGCGGATTTAGGTTCTAGAGGCGTAGATCCACAACATCTGGAATCGTCCTTGCTGTGGTGGGAAGGGCCATCGTTCCTAAAGGAAGACAGTTCGGAGTGGCCTACTCAACCTCATGTTTCGTCTAAAGACCTGCCTGAAACTGAACTCAAACTTTTTCTCTCAGTTCCTGAATCTTCAACTAAAAATGATATTATTGCTTTTGAAAGGCACTCCAACTATGTAAAACTAAAAAGAACTTTTGCATACGTATTTCGTTTTATAAACAACTGTAAACGGGACAAATTAAAATTCCTTTGACCTCAGACGAATTAGAATCGTCACTAACAGTTTTAGTTAAATTTAGTCAGATGAATTCATTCCCGATAGAATTTGCGTTTATTCAACAAGGTAAACCTCTTCACAACAAAAGTAAGTTATTGCCTCTAAATCCTTTTATTGACGCGAATGGTCTAATTAGGGTAGGAGGTAGATTAAACCAGTCTAAATTTGATTTTAGTAAGAAACATCCCATTTTACTCGATGCTAAGCATCATCTAACAAACCTTATTATGCAGCATGAGCACACGCGCTTGTGTCATGCAGGCCCGCAGCTTATGCTGGCGTCTATGCGTGAGACTTTCTGGCCCATAGGAGGCAGAAATCTTGCACGCAGTATTACGAAAAGATGTGTTATCTGCGTTCGAATGCGTGGCAAAACTTTACAGCCTATTATGGGTGAACTGCCGGGTGTAAGAGTAAATGTAAATTTCCCCTTCCATTTTTGTGGAATCGACTACGCGGGTCCATTTTTTATATCTTCAAAAAAAGGTCGAGGCAATAACGAAGAGTAACGAAGGACTACCTTTGTGTATTTGTTTGCTTAACCGTAAAAGCCTTGCATTTAGAGGTTGTGAGCGACCTGTCTACTGCGGCCTTCATAATGTGTCTGCGCAGGTTTGTATCACGTCGCGGGCGTCCTCATACCATTTTTTGCGATAACGGTAAAAACTTTGTAGGAGCACACAATGAGTTGGGCAGAATTATACAATCCAGCCGTCAATCTGTATCTGACTACGCAGCAAACGAGGGCATAAAGTTTATGTTTAGTCCTGCCTACTCACCCCACTTCGGAGGTATTTGGGAGGCTGGAGTTCGTTCATCCAAAGGTTTATTAAAACGCTGTGCTTCCAATGCCTTTCTGACGTTTGAAGAGTTGGCTACTCTCTTTTCTCAAATAGAAGCTATCCTCAATTCCCGTCCGCTTTCCCCACTCTCGTCCGACCCCACAGACTTAAATCCTTTGACTCCAGGGCACTTCTTGATTGGTAGACCATTGATGTCCGTACCATCTCTGCCTGTCAAAACTTCGAGACCAAACAGATACCAGCGGATCGAGCAAATAAGGCAGCAGTTCTGGGAGCGATGGCGCCGAGAATATATGGCAGAACTTCAACAGCGGACTAAGTGGCGGAAAGACTGCAACAACCTTCAAGTCGGAGATCTCGTCGTACTTAAGGAGGACAACCTTATGCCGCTGCATTGGCGCCTAGCCCGAGTTTCCAAGCTGTATCCAGGACGAGACGAAGTGTGTCGAGTAGCAGACGTCCACACAACGAAGGGCACAATAAGGCGAGCCGTCAACAAGATGTGTCTCCTCCCTTTATCTTCACATACTTCTCCGGACACTACAGAGATGCCAGAGCCAACCTGTTGAAAAGCTAGCGTTTTCAACGCCCCGGAGGATGTTCGCGCCGTGGAATATTCCAGCGGCGGGAACGGGTCCAGGCGGGCGGGGGAGCCGCCACACCGAGAGGGGGAGCGGCCCAGGAGCGCGGCCGGCTCCGCGCTCGCGCCGCGACACACGCCCACAATACGCTTCACGTATCACTATATTATTTCCATGTATTTATTATAAGAAATTGTAGAACCGACAATATAACCTATTAAATTTATGTGGACTTTTCATCTATAAGAAGACCCAACAATACGTTTAACGTGTGTATCTGTGTGTCTGTCTGTAGCATCTTAGCACCTAACCGGATGAACCGATTTTGTTTTTATTATTGATAGTTTTTTTTTGTTTGATAGATGTCTTCATCGAGAGTTTTCTTAGCTTTGATTCATGAAAATTCGTTCAATCGTTATAAAACT
Source organism: Cabera pusaria (assembly GCA_954871355.1). Lineage (NCBI taxonomy): Eukaryota > Metazoa > Arthropoda > Insecta > Lepidoptera > Geometridae > Cabera > Cabera pusaria. The sequence continues at coordinate 20,955,730 of OX940889.1, read as the reverse complement.
ATGAGCTTTTTTCTAGTTAATTGCACTATGAAATCAACTTTCATAGGTCTGATCAATTTGAAAATCTTCTTCTTCAACGATATTGTAAGAACATGGAACATTGACCTGATGCTGGGACATCTTCTGGACTCTACAGAATACTCAAATCCTCACCAACTTACAGCTCAGATTTTAAATGTTTAGAGTCATTGGAATGCTTTTAATGAAAAGATTATACATAGATCAGTCGGGGTGGTTTAAAATATTATATTATTATATATATAGATGAATATTATTTTATACAATGGATCATATTATTATACTATATTGACTTCAAATTGAATGTGATCGGTGGGGATCTACAGCATAGATAAGCTTATAATAGTATGTTCAAAGTAACTATGACCTAATCTGTGGTTTCACTGCAAATATTTTATTAATTTTGCGATGCGTGTATGTGAAATTCGTGATATCTTTTAGAGTTTTCATTTGAATTATATACTGTAACTGTAACTGTAGGACAATTTTAATCTATAATATGTGGCCAAGCTAATTAACGTAATTATTTGGATAAGGATTAATACTATATACTTGAAAATAGCCTTGAAAGTTATGTAATATTTTTTAACAAAAATTTTAAGATTAAAATGGCTACTGTGAGTCAACCTTAAGAGATAGACATATGCTATTGCGGACTTTTTTGTAGGTCTTATCAAGTTGTATAACTCTTGCATAGAAAATATTCTTCTATCTATATTCAATTGAGCAGCGTTCGTAAGAAACGTGTTTTTTCGACCGTTTTTTTGCCGACTTAGGTTGCAAATTAGGTCTCCACGAATGTACCTTTGATTTAAACGGGATAATATGTAGCCTATTTTCATTCCGAAAGTCCATTCTATGCATTAGTGAAAGATTTTTTTAAATCCGTTCAGTAGTTTTTGAGCCAAATCATTACAAACATACAAAAATACAAATGTTCTCTCTTTATAATATTAGTATAGATATATATCACATATACATCATCTATTAAAAATATTATTAATTTTCAAAATAACAACAATAGCTTCTATTGTGAAAGTAAATAAATAAAACATTCAAATATCAATCATCAATTTTTCTGTTTTTTACATTTTCTGCTTTAGAAAAAAAAATTGAGTCAGAAAACAATTGATCTCAAACTCCCAGAAAATGAATATTTATCTACATGTCGTATATATATAAATCAAATATCTTCTGAGGGCAGATTTTCTTAGCTTATGCCCCTAGACCCCTAGGCCTAGGCCTTTGTAAAAGTTTGAATAAGAAGGTTAACTGTATTTTTAGGATTCCGTACCTAAAAAGGTAAAAAAAGAAACCTTTCTTGTCCGTCTGTCCGTGTGTCACCACTGATTTTCTCAGGAGCGGGTGGACCTAGCAAGTTTATACTTAATAGCAAATTTATACCAGATACTGAGATCTATAGTCCCTATTAGGTGGGTAAAAATCAAGGTCCTGAGTGAAGACGATAAAAAGATATGGGCAAATTAAGATTTTCGCGAAAACTTGTAAGTGAGAAGAGTTATATGAGCGCTCATACAATTTAGAGGTCTAGCTTAATTGGTACCAACCAACGCTGGTACGGAAGTTTCGGTGGGCGAGTCCAACCCGACTTGGCCGGTATTATTATGCCATATTTTATGCCATAATTCAATAATATGATGGCAAATTTTATGCATTTGTTGAAGTGGTTGGTGTAAATTCGTGGCGCAATTTAATATAACAAAAAACTGCCTTTAAAATAATTACCAGGCAGAAAAACTACGCGAGCCCTCACAAAGCTCGGCTTTTAGCTAGTTTATAATCAGGGCGAGCGAAGCGAGCCCTAACACTATCTCACAACTTGAGCACTTTTGTGGTGCACTTTACTGAAAAATATCACGCCTATTGATTTGTGCTTTAACATAGTAATTTAAATTCACATGTAGATGTGTTATCAGTAACAAAAAGTATAATTTTACTAACATTAAAAATAGCCGGCCAAGTACGTGTCAGGCCACGCGCAGTGTAGGGTTCCATAGTAGCCTGTTATTCAATGCAAGTCTTTACCCGTTATAAACAAGCAACTAGGTACTTCGTCTTTGCACTTTAAACGATTCTACACTTTAGAGGATATTCTAAGGATAATTTTAAATTAAATTTTTTTGGTACAAAATTACCCAACACCCAAGTAACGACTATTACTGCTAAACTGATAAAGTTATCTTAACCGCTACCTTTAAAGTTCATGAAATGCACTATTATCACGATTTTTTCCAGATTTTACAAGCCAGCAGTTTAGCTTTTAATAGAGTGCAATACAGATGACAATTAAAGCAACGAAGTCCTTCTATTTAACTCATAGGTACATGATTATATGAATTTAAATGAAAAGCAAGATTAATTATGATTATTATGAGAAAAAATTATAATTATTGTACAATGTCAAAGAAAATAGCATTCTATTTTACAATTTCGAATAGATTACCGGTCAAACATTTCCTTTACAGAATAAAACATTTTGGAGGGGGGGACCATTAGAAGATCAAAGAATTAACTTAGCTGCGAACATAATGTTTGGTTTCTAACGCCATCTGTTGGAAATCTAAAGAATTTACATCTGACATCCAAATGACGTCTGGTATCAGTGTATCATTTATGGCAGATATCTGCCATTTAGGCAGATTTAGGACCTACATTTTAACTCTGGCAGATTTTATTAAATATTTTCTAGGCTAGCGTTTGACCACTATCTCACCTGTTGTTAAGTGATGATGCGAATTACGCTGACGATTCAAAAATACAAAAAACAATTGAGTTACCGATCTCAAACTTTCAGAAAATAAATATGTTATTAGTACTTACATGTCGTATAAATATCAATCAAATATCTTCCGGGGGCAGATTTTCTTAGCTTATACCACTAGGGCCTTTGTAAAAGTTTGAATGAGAAGGTAAACTTTATTTTTAAGGTTCCGTACCTCAAAAGGTAAAAAAGGAAGCCTTATAAGATCAGTTTCTTGTCCGTCTGTCCAGACAAACAGACACACGTCCGTGTGTCACCACCGATTTTCTCAGGAGCGGGTGATTTTTTTTTTAATACTTTATAGTCTAGCGTTTGACCACTATCTCACCTGTTGGTAAGTGATGATGCGGTCGAAGATGGTTAGCACGCTAGGCCTAGAATGGGAACTGGCTCTCAAGGATGGCTGCCGGAACACATTAGATGTTTGGTGACAGATTTTCTAACTTGAGGGTGGTAGCTGGCCAGGCGGACACTATATAGTCCCTATTATGTATGTCAAAATCAAGGTCCGGAGTGTACACGATAAAAAGATATGGGCAAATTTAGATTTTCGCGAAAACTGGTAAGTACCAAAATTTACCTTCTTTTTCTACTTATTATATTTTTCGGAATTTTTCCTTCACTTGCACAAGACCTAACTTTTAACCAAAATTGACATTTCTAGGTCAACCGGAAGTACCCTATAGGTTTTGGGTCGAAAACCTGTAGGGTACTTCCTTTTGACCTAGAATTACGAAATTTGGCAAGAAGCCAGTTCTTATAGCACAATTAAAAAAAAAAAATATATATATATATATATATATACGGTCGAATTGAGAAACCTCCTCCTTTTTTTGAAGTCGGTTAAAAATATCTCCTTTCATATGTATTTACCAGCGCTGCCAATCTGATATAATTTATATATATATAATTATTATATATATATTATATATATAATTTTTTATATATTATATATATAATTTTTTTATGTTTGTTCGCGGATAACTTCGTGATTTATGAACCGATTTCGATTATTCTTTTTTTGTTCAAAAGGAGATATCTCAAGTGTAGTACCATGGTAATTTTATCGAGGTATGATAAGTATCTCCAGAGATATTGAAATAAACATCTTAAAATTGGTACTGAAAATGAATAGCGCGGCATTGAAGTCGGTTGTTTTTTAGTTTTTAAACGATATTATATATTAACGGGACGACGTAGACGTGTTGAATTGAAAATCAAACGTCCAGTGTTGGTAACTTGGGGGTTTTTTCACAATTTTGGGGAAAAAAATCGTTCTTGGAGAAATTTTGGTAAAATGAAATCCGTGGGGAACATTGTGGGGAAAGAAAATATAAGCATGGGGAATTTTGGAGTTATGTTCTTGCTAGTCAAAGATTTAAAATATGTATACGTTTATAATACATTGCGAGCTTAATAAATTCAAATTTAAATACAGGTTTGGCATCTTACGAAAATACCCATTGATGTCTTTCAGAAAAGTTATACACATTAAGATATACAATAGCTTTCTTTGTCTAACGCGAACACGTGCAAGCTGGTGTTGGGATATCATAAAATAATATATGCTTAAATCGGTACATAGCTATTTCAAGTAGTGTGTACGTAATGATTTAGAAAACTTTCCTAGTAATAATATGTTTACGAAGAAATAGCAATCTATTATTCAAGCCCTTCATTAACATAAACGCAATTAGAGAAGTCCTTGCTCAGCAATCCTGGCAAGAATATTATCTAATAGATGACGCTAATGAAGCAGCAAGCCTTCTAGTTTCGAAAATTAGTCAGGTTGTTGTCCAAAACACTTCAACTAAAACTCAATCCAACAAATATAAACCTAATATTATGTTTCTTTGAAGTGTTTCACACTTTATATTTTTGTAAATTGTTAAACACAATCCAAAATTTCATCGTACCGACGGGACTTGAACCCGCAACCTCCGCTTAATTGGCAAAGCACCGGAACATGTTATTCCGGAGGTTGCGGGTTCAAGTCCCGTCGGTACGATGAAATTTTGGATTGTGTTTAAAAATATAAACCTATTAAACCTTGGATTACTTCCAGCGTCATCAAATGTATTCACCATCGTAATAAGTTGCAAAAAAGATGTAAAACATTACCGATAGACGAGGAATTGCGAAGTTATTATATCAAATATAGAAATACATATAATACTTTAATAAAAACACTTAAACACAATTATTATAAAAAGAAATTAATTAAAGCAAGAGGTAGTATGAAAGATACGTGGTCAATTATAAAGGAATTATGCAATTACAGCCAAAGTAAAACGAAATCAGATAACCTATTAAAGATCAGAAATACACCTTTAGAATCTCTCAACGAAGTAAATTCATTTTTCACTAGAATTGGTCAGGAACTAGCAAACACTATCCTCCAGAAATTAAATAAAACAGACGAGGAACTTGCAATTTCAGCCACTGCACTAAATATGGTACCACAAAATTCCATATCTTTGTTTTTAACTGATGCCAAAGAAGTTGCACGTATAATTTCTGGACTCAAAACAAATAGTGCACCTGGTAAAGACAACATTACTTCTAATTTATTAAAATCCAACTGTCAAGAATTATCAGAACCCATTGCGAATCTATGTATACTTAGTTTTTCCTCGGGCGTTTTTCCATCCATTTTTAAGCAGGCTATGGTATGTCCAATTTTTAAAGCCGGTGAAGATAAATTACCGTCAAATTATAGACCTATATCTCTTTTACCAACTCTGTCTAAGATCATAGAAAAGATTGCAAATAAAAGATTGATGTCTTTCCTGGAAAAAAACAAACTGCTTGCTAATAATCAATTTGGTTTTCGAGCCCATAAGTCGACTGACGATGCTGTCCTAAACCTTACTACACTTATCACAAAATATTTAGATAAGGGTGAGAAATGTGTCGGTGTCTTTCTGGATCTCCAGAAGGCATTCGATACAGGTTCAATTCCAATTCTACTTGCAAGATTAGAAAATGCTGGTATAAGGGGTGGTGGGAGCTCTAGACTGGTTCAGAGACTATGTTACTGGACGTTGCCAAAAAGTTAGAATAGGACAACACGAAAGTGACAATGCCATCTGCAACTACGGAGTGCCCCAAGGTAGTACGCTTGGCCCTAGCTTATTTTTACTATACATTAATGAACTCTGTAAAACTGAACTACCAAATGCCGATATTCTCATGTTTGCAGATGACACTGTGCTTTTGTTTCATAGTCAGAGTTGGTCAGATGTTCAAAGTTTAGCTGAAGAAGGCCTATCCCGAGTTATCATGTGGCTAGAAGACAATCTTCTATCTTTGAATGCTGATAAAACAAAATACATATGTTTCAAAAAAAGTAATCACAACAAAATACCTTCTGATTTGGATATTACTGCTCATTCATTTCCCTGCAAAAGAACTAATTTTAAAACGAACAACTGTACCTGTAACATCCTCACGCGTGTTGAAACAATAAAGTATCTCGGTGTCTTAATTGATGACAAACTGTCTTGGCGACCTCATATTGAAAATGTGTCGATGCGTGTTAGACGCTTAATTCATGTTTTCAAGACCCTTCGGCATGTAGCAGAGGAAAAACTATTATTACAAACGTATAAGGCTCTTGCTGAATGCGTTATCAGCTATTGCATCACTTCATGGGGTGGAGCTGCAAAAACCCACCTAATTGTAGCGGAGAAAGCTCAAAGAGCTCTGCTTAAAGTTCTGATGTCATTGCCGTTCCAATATCCCACAAGTAATTTGCATAAAAAATGTAATGTATTAACAGTAAGGCAGCTATTTATTTCGCAATGTATAAAAAGATATCACACAGAAGTAGTCCCATATTTACCAACTATGAACAAGCGTATAGATAAATGTCCTGTTCCATCTTACCGTAGCGCTATAGCGTGGAGACACTACTATCACCTGTCACCTATGTTTTACAACACACTTAATGGCAAACAAAAAATAAAATCACTAAACAACTACAATCTTAAAAAAAATATATTTTACTGGCTACAAACTTGTGATTATGCAAATACGGAAAAATTACTAGAAAAAATAGTATAATACAGCATTTATAATCTTCAAACACAAACACACACACACACAAAGAGTCACACACACACACACACACACTTACAAACACACACACACACACACACATACTCACACACACACACACATACACATCTCAAATCACTTTGTTTAACATACTAATCATATACAGTAGTAGTTTAACTAAGTAACACTGCTTATAATTAGAAATTGCTTGGTAATCTATTTTCTATATAGTATTTTGTTAAATAGTTCATATTTTGGGTTAACACTGTCTTTTGCAACACAGTCTCAAAGACTACAGCAAAAAGGCAGGGTACCACATAAAATTGTCACAACAAACATATTTTTTAAATAAAGCAATTTTGTATTTGTATATATTTATTATGGTTAAGCTTTTTCCAGGAATGATTTTGTAGAAAGCTTAATATCATCATCAACATAATCAGTGTGAGTCCACCCACTGCTGAACGTTGGCCTCTTCCAAGATACGCCACTGAGCCCGATCTTCCATAATGACGATGTCATCTGCGAATCGTATGTGAGAGATGTACTTGCCGTTGATGTTAATGCCATAATCTTTCCAGTCCAGCGTCTAAAACTTATCCTCTAATCTAAAACGTTAGTGAACAATTTCGGGGACGTTATATCCGTATATGACGTCCCCCTGTCTCACTCCTCGATGCAGGTAGACATGTTCAGTTCGCTGGTTCTGTACTTGTATAGTCATCGTTATGGTATTATACGACAAATAATATGTAAGTTTTTTTACACTATATATATGTTTTTTGTACATTGTTACACACAATCTAAATTTTCATAGTCCACAAATGCTGAGTACAAGGGCCGATTGTACTCTTCGGTCTCTTGCACAATCTGCCGCACTGTGGGCATGTAGTCTATGGTACCGTTACCGCTACAACACCCGGCCTCCGGGGGTTGAAACTCATCGAGTCTTCGGGCAAGACGGTTCGTGATGACCCTGGAAAACAGCTTGTAGACATGACTCACAAGCGAAATTTGGCCGTGGTTTTGCAAGAGGGTTTTGTCTCCTTTTTAAAAAAACCAAGCCACCATGCTTCTGTTCCATGCCTGTGGAGTTCTCCCAGAGAAAAAACTGAATTGAAGAACTATTAGGGCTGTGGAACTAAAAATAACTTTTTTGTCCATCTGTCAAAAGTGTAAAGACCCTTTTTCCAGGAACGCGTAGAGATATCAAGTTGAAACTTTATTATTATTATATTAAATACAAGTAAAGTCTACGGTATCTTTTGGCTGTGAAAAAATCAAACTTGTAAGTCAACGCGATCAAAAGATATAATATTACAAATTTATTTTTTGCGGTTGGTACATCAATAGTGCCTAGGCATCGTTGTAGGGATCAAACTGCATATTTAAGTTTGTTTTAACAAGTTTGTGCGGAAGCCTCGGTGCACGAGTAAACTCGCACTTTACCGGTTTTTATTAGAATTTGTTATGATGGAAATAAAATTTTGGAAAAAATCAACACCGAAACGAAATGTCAGAAGTTTTAAACAATGTATACGAGTTAGGTTAAGTAATCACCATAATAAACTTAGTTTTATATCATCCCATTTGGTTTTTTACCTGTTTGAAGAAATGGGGAAAAGAGTTGCAAAACGTATCACTTTGGGGAAACATATTCTTGAATATGGGGAAATTTTAGAAAATTGACCATCAACCCTGCAATCGTCAAGTAACTGTCAAAAATGTTATCAATGTCATCATTTAATTGTCAACATTGTCATTTGTCCTGTCATGTCTGTCTGTCGTAGCATGTCGTAATCGAAATCGAATTCACAAATTCGTATCGTGATTTATTTTAGTCAGATTTTTATTTTTATCTTTAATTCTTTTAGTTCGTCTTGTTTTAGAAGTATTTTAATATTAACGTTGTTATCAGAAAACATTTTGCCTTAGAGTTGATGGTTAACGTAATATCTGATTCACTTTGATATACGTGTTTATAGGTTTTGAGAAAGTTTTATTACTTTTTGTGTAAAAAGACTAACAGAACTTTAATATCTAGTTACCGCGTGGACTGCGTGAAATAAAAGCGGTAACGTGTATAGGATATGTCTGGCCGAAAGCGAACGCGCGAAGAAGAGATGAGCAGTAAAGTTTTGGAAGCCGGCGAGGGGCAGAACGGGAGCGACACGAGTTTTGCCAGCACCACCAGCAAAAATGACGAACATTATGCGGTGAGCCTTACCTCTTAATTGAAAATATCACTAAGTTCTTTCTTAAATGTTAAGTGTGACATTTCTAATAGATATAGGGGACACCTATTTAATTTAAAAACTAATGTTTTAAAAATAAGCTCTACATACAAACATTTTAAATCTACATCTACAAAGTAGAACCACATAAAATATCCGAATGGATATATCGAATCGGGATTCTATTTCCGGCCACATATATTCACATGAAAACTACCATATGTATGTGGTAAGTCCATAGATTTGGATGGATTTACTATGTTCGAAATTTCAAAACGGAATTCCATATGTATGTGATAGTCCTTAATAGTAAAAAATTGAATTGGTAACTAGTTTCGAGTCACAGTATTTAAACAATTGAATTACATACCTAAAGTGGCTAATTAAAGTTGTAATTGCCACATTTCGATATCATAAATTATTGTACAGCATCACATCATGTATGAGAGCATTGTATGAGTAATCTTCAACAGAGGTAGGTATTGTTGTTTGCATTGGTAACCATTTCAGAAAGCATTCAAACTTTTTGTTCCATCGTTTCAATTATTATGACCATTACCAAAACTATTATGATCTTGGAAGTTAGTATGGTTGAAATTTTGTTATGTTATCTGTCTTTCTATCCGTTGGTTCCCGGTAGTCCCGTTGGTTGTTGCTGAATCACTTGGTTGATTTTGATAACAGTATAAAGAATTTTTACTTATTTTCTTATTCAACATCAATACATACAATGATAAAACGCATCATACAAATGTGTTTTTACACATGCCACAATATCTTGTTGTAATGCATAAATTTAATACAGTTATGGTACATTTTTATCATACACATGCATTAACTAATTTATTAATTACTAGCATCTGCCTGCGGCTTCGCTCGGGTGTCAACCTGAATAAATCTGAATCTGATTTTTTTAAAACTGTGATACCCGTAACTCACTATGTTAATTAAAGAGTATGTGTACCAATTTTCGAGGCAATTGACCCAGAGAATAAAAAGTTTCATAGAAACTTTAACCCTTCAATTAACCCACTTAGGGGTGGAATTTCGAAAAACTATTTCTTAGTGGACACTTGCAGTTCACAAAGAATGCACCTTCCAAATATCATGTCTCTAGGACCAGTAGTTTAGCCAATGCGTTGATATATCTGACAGTCATTCAGTCAGTCAGAAAAACGCGTGCGGGAAGATTTTTGAAAAACTATGATACCCATAACTCACAATTTTAATTAAAGAGTATGTGTACCAATTTTCGAGGTAATTGACCCAGAGAATAAAAAGTTTCATAGAAAGTTCAACCCTCCATTTCCCCCACATCCTCCAAATTTCATGTGCCTAGGACCAGCGGTTTGGGCTGTGCGTTGATATCTCAGTCAGTCAGTCACTCAGGACTTGGATTTTATATATATAGATAAATCTTTACTAATGTTATACTGTATTTTAAACACATGAATATCCAAGCAAGATCTACTGAAAGCAAAGGCTGATTTATTAGACATAGATAATAAAATATTACAGTATTTCTTGGTACCCTTTGGGTACGGAACCCTAAAAACCTTAATGACAAAAAAGTTAAATAAAATATGTTGGTATTTCAGTCACTATAGTTGTTTTAATTCTTTCTTTATCAAAAAATACTGTTCCATATTTTCCCGGTGTTACTCCCTTGTAGTATAACATAAAATCTCCATAGTCTTCTATGTTCTCTTCTAGATGTTGCACTTCACTCAGACCCACTATCGACCACTGTATGTTTTCTAGAGCTAGGGTTTATTCTGCTAGGCTTTCATTTAATTTTAAAGAGAGTGTACTATATGTTGCAGTGTGTTATCAGGGCGAGCGAAGCAAGCCTTAACACTATCCCACAACCTGAGCACTTTTGTAGTACACTTTACTGACAAACTATCATGCCTATTGATTTGAGCTTTAACATTAGTAATTTAAATTCACATGTGTTATCAGTCGAAAAAAATGAGATTAACAATTTTGTTTCTAGGATAGCATATTATTTTACTACTAGTGCCATCCGTTAGAAGATCAAAGAATTAATTTCGCTGCGAACATAATGTTTAGTTACTAACGACATCTGTTGGAAATATAAAGAATTTACATCTGTCTATCATCCAAATGACGTCTGGTATCAGTGTGACCATTTGTGGCAGATTACTGCCATTTAAGCAGATTTGGGACCTAACTTTTAACTCAGATTAATCTGATGGTTCCAAAAAGTGGCGGATTTCAAGGATCTTTCTGAATTTAAAAATATAAATAGAATTTTGACAATTTTCTGTTTCTTTCTGTTTAAAGTATAACATTTTTATTATGCATTTATTTGGTTGGAAATTTGTAAAAGTTTGAATGAGAAGGTAAACTTTATTTTTATGCCATAATTCAATAATATGATTGCAAATTTTATGCATTTGTTGGAGTGGTTGGTTTGGCAGATTTTTTGCCAGTGTCGGACAGATTCGCCATTTAATAAAAAAAAAATGCCTTAAACATTATAACCAGGCTACGCGAGCCCTCACAAAGCTCGGCCTTTAGCTAGTTATATCTTCGTTTTTAATAGTTTTCTAAGTATGTGTAAATGGTTGACTTGTCAGTTGGAGGGCAATAGTCTTCTTCCCCCATGGTGACCAGCCGGCTATGATACTTAAGGTTCCTGAGGATGTACATCGGACATGAAAAAAATCTAGAAAAGTCAAAAGTCAAAGCATTTATTCAGTATATGGGCAAATTAAAAATTTGCACTTACACACCTCAAATAACATTAAATAGATCACATTCAATAAAAATTATTATAGATATAGAAACATAACTTATTGCTTTGAATTTACAAAAAAAAAAAAAAAGGTATTGAGCCCTTCAGCTTTCATCTAGACGTCGAACGTCACACTTAAAATACATGTTTAATTCCCCTGATTAACACCCACAACCCAGTGCATGTTTCAGTACTTCAGACAATTTTTATCCAAAAAAATAAGTAAAACGCAGACTAATTGCAGTACAAATCATATTCCGAATGGAACTGATTGTCCGTCTATCAGCTGCATAATATATATATAGATTGAGACAGTCATTGTCATTATATGTATAACTTGTTAGTTTCATCATTATCAGTCCGCTGTTGGACATAAACCTTTCCCAAAACACGCTACTGAGCTCGATTTTAAGCTCTTCTTTTCCAAGAACTGCACACCACTCTGTGTATGTTGTTCTGGTCATATTGGGCGTCCACTAGTTTCCCGATTCGCAGTCTCAACTCCAAGACCAATATATCCCAAGGTTATCGGCCCTATGCTTAATATGACCACTTCAGCCTGCTAATACAATGAGCTATGTTGATCACCTTGGTTCTCTATTGTCACATTGATAGTCGAAATATATAATCATACCAAAGAATACTGATGACTATTTCATGTCATCGTGCCTCTATCTCACTATCATAATGATGGGTGTTGTTGCAAGGTTTACTGTTGTGCAGAAATTATTGTAGCAAATAATGTAATGCTCTATTTGATAAGATAATTAATCCTAAACTCATTATTTAACATTGTATCGTACTACAATGTGAGTTCATACATTTTTTATTTCATATTTTTATCAAACTGCATATTTAAGTTTGTTTTAACAAGTTTGTGCGGAAGCCTCGGTGCACGAGTAAACTCGCACTTTACCGGTTTTTATTAGAATTTGTTATGATGGAAATAAAATTTTGGAAAAAATCAACACCGAAACGAAATGTCAGAAGTTTTAAACAATGTATACGAGTTAGGTTAAGTAATCACCATAATAAACTTAGTTTTATATCATCCCATTTGGTTTTTTACCTGTTTGAAGAAATGGGGAAAAGAGTTGCAAAACGTATCACTTTGGGGAAACATATTCTTGAATATGGGGAAATTTTAGAAAATTGACCATCAACCCTGCAATCGTCAAGTAACTGTCAAAAATGTTATCAATGTCATCATTTAATTGTCAACATTGTCATTTGTCCTGTCATGTCTGTCTGTCGTAGCATGTCGTAATCGAAATCGAATTCACAAATTCGTATCGTGATTTATTTTAGTCAGATTTTTATTTTTATCTTTAATTCTTTTAGTTCGTCTTGTTTTAGAAGTATTTTAATATTAACGTTGTTATCAGAAAACATTTTGCCTTAGAGTTGATGGTTAACGTAATATCTGATTCACTTTGATATACGTGTTTATAGGTTTTGAGAAAGTTTTATTACTTTTTGTGTAAAAAGACTAACAGAACTTTAATATCTAGTTACCGCGTGGACTGCGTGAAATAAAAGCGGTAACGTGTATAGGATATGTCTGGCCGAAAGCGAACGCGCGAAGAAGAGATGAGCAGTAAAGTTTTGGAAGCCGGCGAGGGGCAGAACGGGAGCGACACGAGTTTTGCCAGCACCACCAGCAAAAATGACGAACATTATGCGGTGAGCCTTACCTCTTAATTGAAAATATCACTAAGTTCTTTCTTAAATGTTAAGTGTGACATTTCTAATAGATATAGGGGACACCTATTTAATTTAAAAACTAATGTTTTAAAAATAAGCTCTACATACAAACATTTTAAATCTACATCTACAAAGTAGAACCACATAAAATATCCGAATGGATATATCGAATCGGGATTCTATTTCCGGCCACATATATTCACATGAAAACTACCATATGTATGTGGTAAGTCCATAGATTTGGATGGATTTACTATGTTCGAAATTTCAAAACGGAATTCCATATGTATGTGATAGTCCTTAATAGTAAAAAATTGAATTGGTAACTAGTTTCGAGTCACAGTATTTAAACAATTGAATTACATACCTAAAGTGGCTAATTAAAGTTGTAATTGCCACATTTCGATATCATAAATTATTGTACAGCATCACATCATGTATGAGAGCATTGTATGAGTAATCTTCAACAGAGGTAGGTATTGTTGTTTGCATTGGTAACCATTTCAGAAAGCATTCAAACTTTTTGTTCCATCGTTTCAATTATTATGACCATTACCAAAACTATTATGATCTTGGAAGTTAGTATGGTTGAAATTTTGTTATGTTATCTGTCTTTCTATCCGTTGGTTCCCGGTAGTCCCGTTGGTTGTTGCTGAATCACTTGGTTGATTTTGATAACAGTATAAAGAATTTTTACTTATTTTCTTATTCAACATCAATACATACAATGATAAAACGCATCATACAAATGTGTTTTTACACATGCCACAATATCTTGTTGTAATGCATAAATTTAATACAGTTATGGTACATTTTTATCATACACATGCATTAACTAATTTATTAATTACTAGCATCTGCCTGCGGCTTCGCTCGGGTGTCAACCTGAATAAATCTGAATCTGATTTTTTTAAAACTGTGATACCCGTAACTCACTATGTTAATTAAAGAGTATGTGTACCAATTTTCGAGGCAATTGACCCAGAGAATAAAAAGTTTCATAGAAACTTTAACCCTTCAATTAACCCACTTAGGGGTGGAATTTCGAAAAACTATTTCTTAGTGGACACTTGCAGTTCACAAAGAATGCACCTTCCAAATATCATGTCTCTAGGACCAGTAGTTTAGCCAATGCGTTGATATATCTGACAGTCATTCAGTCAGTCAGAAAAACGCGTGCGGGAAGATTTTTGAAAAACTATGATACCCATAACTCACAATTTTAATTAAAGAGTATGTGTACCAATTTTCGAGGTAATTGACCCAGAGAATAAAAAGTTTCATAGAAAGTTCAACCCTCCATTTCCCCCACATCCTCCAAATTTCATGTGCCTAGGACCAGCGGTTTGGGCTGTGCGTTGATATCTCAGTCAGTCAGTCACTCAGGACTTGGATTTTATATATATAGATAAATCTTTACTAATGTTATACTGTATTTTAAACACATGAATATCCAAGCAAGATCTACTGAAAGCAAAGGCTGATTTATTAGACATAGATAATAAAATATTACAGTATTTCTTGGTACCCTTTGGGTACGGAACCCTAAAAACCTTAATGACAAAAAAGTTAAATAAAATATGTTGGTATTTCAGTCACTATAGTTGTTTTAATTCTTTCTTTATCAAAAAATACTGTTCCATATTTTCCCGGTGTTACTCCCTTGTAGTATAACATAAAATCTCCATAGTCTTCTATGTTCTCTTCTAGATGTTGCACTTCACTCAGACCCACTATCGACCACTGTATGTTTTCTAGAGCTAGGGTTTATTCTGCTAGGCTTTCATTTAATTTTAAAGAGAGTGTACTATATGTTGCAGTGTGTTATCAGGGCGAGCGAAGCAAGCCTTAACACTATCCCACAACCTGAGCACTTTTGTAGTACACTTTACTGACAAACTATCATGCCTATTGATTTGAGCTTTAACATTAGTAATTTAAATTCACATGTGTTATCAGTCGAAAAAAATGAGATTAACAATTTTGTTTCTAGGATAGCATATTATTTTACTACTAGTGCCATCCGTTAGAAGATCAAAGAATTAATTTCGCTGCGAACATAATGTTTAGTTACTAACGACATCTGTTGGAAATATAAAGAATTTACATCTGTCTATCATCCAAATGACGTCTGGTATCAGTGTGACCATTTGTGGCAGATTACTGCCATTTAAGCAGATTTGGGACCTAACTTTTAACTCAGATTAATCTGATGGTTCCAAAAAGTGGCGGATTTCAAGGATCTTTCTGAATTTAAAAATATAAATAGAATTTTGACAATTTTCTGTTTCTTTCTGTTTAAAGTATAACATTTTTATTATGCATTTATTTGGTTGGAAATTTGTAAAAGTTTGAATGAGAAGGTAAACTTTATTTTTATGCCATAATTCAATAATATGATTGCAAATTTTATGCATTTGTTGGAGTGGTTGGTTTGGCAGATTTTTTGCCAGTGTCGGACAGATTCGCCATTTAATAAAAAAAAAATGCCTTAAACATTATAACCAGGCTACGCGAGCCCTCACAAAGCTCGGCCTTTAGCTAGTTATATCTTCGTTTTTAATAGTTTTCTAAGTATGTGTAAATGGTTGACTTGTCAGTTGGAGGGCAATAGTCTTCTTCCCCCATGGTGACCAGCCGGCTATGATACTTAAGGTTCCTGAGGATGTACATCGGACATGAAAAAAATCTAGAAAAGTCAAAAGTCAAAGCATTTATTCAGTATATGGGCAAATTAAAAATTTGCACTTACACACCTCAAATAACATTAAATAGATCACATTCAATAAAAATTATTATAGATATAGAAACATAACTTATTGCTTTGAATTTACAAAAAAAAAAAAAAAGGTATTGAGCCCTTCAGCTTTCATCTAGACGTCGAACGTCACACTTAAAATACATGTTTAATTCCCCTGATTAACACCCACAACCCAGTGCATGTTTCAGTACTTCAGACAATTTTTATCCAAAAAAATAAGTAAAACGCAGACTAATTGCAGTACAAATCATATTCCGAATGGAACTGATTGTCCGTCTATCAGCTGCATAATATATATATAGATTGAGACAGTCATTGTCATTATATGTATAACTTGTTAGTTTCATCATTATCAGTCCGCTGTTGGACATAAACCTTTCCCAAAACACGCTACTGAGCTCGATTTTAAGCTCTTCTTTTCCAAGAACTGCACACCACTCTGTGTATGTTGTTCTGGTCATATTGGGCGTCCACTAGTTTCCCGATTCGCAGTCTCAACTCCAAGACCAATATATCCCAAGGTTATCGGCCCTATGCTTAATATGACCACTTCAGCCTGCTAATACAATGAGCTATGTTGATCACCTTGGTTCTCTATTGTCACATTGATAGTCGAAATATATAATCATACCAAAGAATACTGATGACTATTTCATGTCATCGTGCCTCTATCTCACTATCATAATGATGGGTGTTGTTGCAAGGTTTACTGTTGTGCAGAAATTATTGTAGCAAATAATGTAATGCTCTATTTGATAAGATAATTAATCCTAAACTCATTATTTAACATTGTATCGTACTACAATGTGAGTTCATACATTTTTTATTTCATATTTTTATAGCAAAGTAAAGGAAGAAGGCGCAGTTAGCGGTTCTATTTTATATTCGCGAAAGTTAAGCTTAAGATATTTAAATGTCATCAGAATGGGTTTTCCTAAAAATTAGGAATCGCACTTAAGCTTGCACTATCACTTGCCAGTATTTGATGCATAAAAGTAACACTATGATATTGGCACAATGAAAAGGTTTTAAACATAGCCTAGGATAATACATTTATTTTAATCTAAGTAACCCGTTTCGGTTTCAGTCAAATCAACTTTGAGACCTGTTTGACCATTTATGTTTTATGTACCTTACCTAATCGTTTAAATTTGTTTTACCACATCCCCTTAAAAATTCACCCTGTACATATTATCTCTACCCTTTCTGGGGTTGGTTTCGCTGTAGGTAGTAGGTAACTGGATTAAGAAACAGTTCATTGTACTGGTAACCTTACAGAATTCTTTTGAAATGAGGTGATCCAATAATCTTGTTAGCTCTTTCATAAGGAAAGCTAGATTACTTTCTGTATGAAAGAGATTCACTCATAAACAGCTTTCTGCAAAATTTATTGTTTACGTAGCTCAGACTATCATAAAAAAGGCAGACGGAGTCGTGCCAAACACCCGAGTGACCGCAAGTTCAGTAATACTAAATTCTTGAGTAATAAGTTTCCGCGCTCAGTCCGGCATAGTCAATACGGAATGATTACTACGTAAGCAACGCTGCGAAGTAATACTGCACGAAGCGTCCGACCCGTACCCTGCTGACGCTTGGCAGCAAACTGAGCGCGGAAGCGTATTACTCAAGCATTTAGTATTACTGAACTTGCGTTCACTCGGGTGTTTGGCACGACTCCGTCTGCCTTTTTTATGAAAGTTTGAGTTACGTAGCTTTTAAAATAAATAACGCTATTACTCAGTCTCACCAAGTGTGCCTACAATAGTTAAATATTATGCATATTGTCTATCTATATACCATCATATAATTTTCGGGTCTGACCATACCCCATGATTTTTCATTTATATCATATAGGCTAGCTTTCGACCACAATATCACCTGGTGGTAAGCGATGATGTGGACTACGCTGTGTGGAACACGCTAGGCCTTGATTGGTGTGACTCTCAAAGGCTGTGTGTGTGTGTGTGTGCTGCCGGCACAGCGTAAGGTTATGGCGGCAGTTTTTGTCTTTGATGGGTGGTATGCAAATTTTTGGTAGCAAGTTAGGCGAAACATCGATATCGAAACTATAAGTACATATGTGCACTTACTCATCTAATAGCATTGGGAATCATCAATAAATTACGTGTGATGATTTTGGATCTAGCGATCCCCCCTCCCCTTTTACCTTCATATGTCATGAGCATAGATAGATACACTGAGATTTTGATCGACCTCCTCCCTCCTTTCTCTAATCCCACGTAAGATTTTTCAAAATGCGTAATTTTAGTGTAAATAAGTGAATCTGAACTTCTGTGATTGCGTTGGATTTATATAAAAAATAATTTGCCTAATACGTTATTTTTATTTAATAGTCTAGAATAACCTGAATAATAGTTAGAAAATCGAACAATAAAATAAGTACTTAAAAGTAAGAACTACGAAATTTTGGAACTGTTTCTTACGGAAAAAAAATTTACGTGATATTTACCGACACCATGCCACAGAACAGATACTACCATGCCGCGCGAGAGTTTCAGTAGCAAGTTTCAGATGTTTATCGCCATATCTCAAGACCATACACCTACTCAAGAATTATTAAATTCTGTGCATACAGACGAATTGAGAACCTCCTTCTGTTTGGATTCGGTTGAAAATATCTCAAACAACTTTTGATGTTAATGGATTGATTAGATCATGATATTACGATTGCTGTATTTTTCCCGTATGAAACTGAAAGCCAGTGTTCGATCGGCCGGGCACAGTGCCAACAATTCTGCGTGGCGTGATCACTGACCATGCCACACATACTGGCGTGCCTGATGAAAACTAGACTGCGCTGGTACTCTATTAAAAGGCCTTCACCCACTGTCGCCGACACGATACTAGAACTAGACTTCAGACCGTTACGTGGCACTATGTTGAATGAAATGCAGAGCTTTCTTGTGCCATCATGGCGGTCTTCAATCAAATTTCATCATACAGCGTAGGTATACTGCTTTCGAAATTTATAGACTTACTATAAATTACCCAGTAGGTGCTTTCCATAAAATATACACACGAGACGTTCGATGTGCCTTTATTGGAATGCCTTCTAAGCATGCTTTATCGCTATCATTCGCAGTGTTCTAATCTTAGGAACCAAATAAATGTTCAAATATATTCGCAAAGAGCAAAAACAATATTTCGGTGTCGAAAGCTGTAGAGTGCATACCACTTGTCCTTCGCTACTCGTCATCCGCGGCGGTAGGACAAGCGCCTCAAGTTACAGATTTTAAATGAACTGACTTTACATTCTATCGCTCATACTTTATTGGCTGAGACAGCATCACTGATCGAACATAGGTTACAGAGAACGATAAATCTCGATTGCATCGAGGATCTTGTCGCGTCAGATCGTCAGAGATGGGATCCGTAGATGTGGGTGATGTCGCTCGGTGACACATTGTTAGGTACAGTACGTACAGCCATAATACAAAGCCAACTTACGATATGATGCATAACCGACTCAGCGTGCCGCTTAAACTGTATATTTTCAACAATACAGTGTATTGTTGAATATATACAGTTTTCTCCTCAATATTTCCGAAAATACCCAACATAACATGTAAAATGTATAACCATTGAAATCGGTGGAGAAACCGAGTATAACATACAAATAAATTAAAAGTACAAACTTCTTTAAACACAAGCTTTTAATAAAGACCTTAATTATCATGTGTAATAAAAAGTACTAATAATAACAATACATAGAAGCTCAAGTTCTAAGCAAATTTCAACTTGCTAGGTCCACCAGTTCATGAGAAAATCGGTGGTGACACACGGACAGACGGACAGACAGACGGACAAGAAAGTGATTTTATAAGGGTTCCTTTTTACGTTTTGAGGTACTGAACCCTAAAAGTCAACTTCACATGTCGCGCTAATCATTTTTAGTAAAGTTTGAGGTATTTATCTTCATATCTCAGGAGATACTCATTAGATCTCGATAAATTGTACAATGGAACCAAACGGGAAGTATCTTCAGATACGTGCCATTTGTTCCCATTGTACAATCAAGGAAAAGAAATCATGTCAAACAAAAAAGGAATTTCGGTTAGTTAGTTACTAAGGCTGAGTTGCACCATCTTACTTTAACTATAACAAACGTCCAAAAACCGTCAAACTCCATACAAAACAACGGTTAATAGTTTTATAGTTACGGTTAAAGTAAGATGGTGCAATTCAGCCTAAATGTTCTGAGGTAAGGGTGTGTACAGACTATGTAACATAACATGTTATCAAATTGTTATTTAACATGTATTGTTGTATATTATTCAGATAATGTGGACACGAAATGTTATAAAACATGATATTATCACATGATGTTATCACATGTTAATATAACATGTTTTATAAAAAATAAAAAATACTCCTCCTATTTTAGGGTTCCGTACCCAAAGGGTACCAAAAGAACCCTATTACTATGACTTCGCCGTTCCTCCGTCCGTCCGTCCGTCTGTCCACATTTCACAGGGTTTTATCTCTTTAACCGTAATAGGTATAAGTATGTAGGTATCACTATGATTTAACAACAAATACTAACAACAAAATAAAATTAAATATTAAAGAATGTCCCCACGTCCCCAGTCCCCATAAAAAAAATTATGTTTCCGGCAAATTTTGTTCAATCAGAAATTCGAAACCCTACGTGTGCGAGTCCGACTCGTACTTGGCCAGTTTATTTTAAATTGTTTAAACAAAACAGACAAATTAGACCTCCTACGACCTCCTTCTTTTTGTTAGTCGATTAAAAACCGATTGATATGAAATAACTTAGTGTACTCAATAATATTATTTACTGTATTTATCTATTTGTCCCTTGAAACTATGGATATTTCTAATACTAGTATACCATAGGACAATAGTTAACATAGTACATTTGCCTGTTTACTCACTAGAAAGTGGCTGTTACTTGAACCAACGACGAGCTCTCTTGGGACAAGCTTATTATACCGCTTTACAAGTGATTTATGTGCTTAAGAAAATTTAATTTGACTGAGTACGTTTTAGAACAAAATTAATCTTGTTACTCTGAGCTGTAGACCTCGCGCGTATACTCAGTGGTTTAAATATGTTACTTTTTGCATGTTTAACCCCTATATCCAAAACTTAAGCTACTTACATTTTCCATATGGGTTAATTCATATATATAGGTCCATTAATTAATTATCGAACCTGCTCACGGTTAAGATCGGATCGATTAATTACCTAGGTAAGTATGTAAATACATACATAGTGATTCAAATTCATGAAACTGCTATCTATAAGCTACTAGCTGTGCCCCGCGGCTTCGCCTGCGTTAAAAACAACATTTTTTATTCAAAAAGAACAACATTTGCTACTTTTAGAGGAACCTATACTTATACATCGCTAATACGAAAATTAACGCAGACTAATGACCATCCATTGTTCTACTATCATTTATTCTGTGCCATAACCTAAAACTTCTAGAGTAGAGTAATAGTTAGCTAGTTAGAGTAATAGTAGCTAGAGTAATAATTATAAACGCAGAATATTAAATAAACAAAAGCGCAACGTTTTCATCTTAGGAATTTATTGTGTCCGCTAAGTTCCACATAAGTTCGACAAAGTAATAACAAAAACCGCAAACTCGAAGCAAGGTTCATCGCCATTCTCATTACGACATTACGCAATGGTCCACATTAGTTCTTCGTATTTCGTATTATAAACGACTCAGTCCGCCATCATGCCATGGAGCCGTGACCACTTGCCGTGACAAATTGAAATTGCCTTGAAAATATATACGATAAGAAATCATACCGACAGGCGGACAAACGACGAATGACGTGCGGTAGGAAATGCAGTTATGTTGATGAATAGCAATAAACGCAATATTGCATTTCTTACTTATACTCAAGGTCATATCATATTGCTCGATATAGACGAAATTATTTATAATCTAAGTCTACTCTTTCTATGAAGAAAGAAAATTAATTTATTCAGCATTAGGTGCTGAATAAATTAACTCGCATAAATTACAGATAAAAGTAACCATTGTATTGTGGAAATAAGAAACATTTAGAGAAAGTAAAGAGATTGAACTATAAATAAACTGGCCAAGTGCAAGTGGGGCTCGCACCCGGTTCCGTAACACAGTAGAGTATTTTATATCTACAATTTTTCGCAGCAAAAAAATAACTTTGTTTTTCATAGTGTTTGTATGGAAAACAAAGTTATATTTGCGGTTCCTATATCTCAAAAACTGCTGGCGATATCTCTTTCAAACCAATTTTCGTTGAATACAAACAGACTAGAACTACAGCATATATATTTTTTAGATTTTTCACTCCATTACTTTAAGAGTTAGAGGCGTGGGGACACACATTTTACCACTTGAGAAGTGTCTATCTATCTATAGACACCCCGCACGTATAGGTTTGATGAAAAATGTTTAGTAAGTTTTAGTTTCATGTATTGTTAAAGTTATTTAAGTTATTTATTTATTTCAGTTTCATATTCCATGTATTCCATGTATATGGGGAGAGTAATCTTTTATAATTTTATTTTTGTATAAACATCGTAAAGCGGTTCACAGAATACACCTACCTACCAAGTTTCAGCTGTGTAGTCTTAACATTTTCTGAATAAAGTGACTGTGAAATACGGACGGATAGACAGACATGACGAATCTATAAGGTTTCCGTTTCTTGGCTACGGAACCCTAAAAATATACTATATGAGGCGCTGAAAAAACAACTCAGCACAGATGTCTTGATTTACAGGATTATAGACTTTTGACTAACATACAAAAAATATACATACGTTGAGTGAATGTATGTTATGATATACTAGCTGCGCCCCGCAACTTTGCCCGCGTTTAATCCTAATTATAAACCTTACTATCGAATCACTCCATCATCATGAAAATATCCGCTGCGTATTTTAAAAGATCGGGAAGTGACATTGATTTATACTTGTAATAGGGTTCGAGGATAATAAATATCAATTGATATATATCAAGATATATATCCGATAGTAAGCTTTAAACTTTCGCGATTTGAACACATAGTTATAAATATGCAATGAAAATAAAAAAATATGCAGACCAAGTTGCATTGATCCGTGGTCAGTCGTCTCGTGACCACGATCAATGCAACTTGATCGAAACGTCGAGTTAAATAAAATTAATGTTTTAGGCGCGATAAGTCCCGTATTTTCATATTTATAACTATATATCCGATATATATCAAACTGGATTTGACGATATATATCAAATATTTTTTTTCATAATATATTGCAATACAAAAATGGTTTAAAAAATTAAAATTATTTAGAATTTTTAGCGTTTGTTACTGTATCTACTATTTCTATTTCCTATTTTATATTTTCAGTTGATTTTGCCTTATCTAAAAGAAGATTTTATATATTGGTTTAATATGTCTGATTTTAGGTACATACAAGTAAATAAAACATTGCAGTTTTTATTTGATAATTTTAGTATGTTTATTTAACACATATGCAAATAGTATTCTTAAATAATACAATAAAATAATAATATGGCTTTCATACAAAATTGATATGTATCAACATTGATATATATATCCGATATATATCATAAATATCCGATATTTTGATATTTATAATAAATATCGGATATTCTCGAACCCTGACTTGTAAAGATACAATAAAATATAAACACGATATACTCGTATGTATAATAGAAACCTACTCTAATAATTTCCTTAATGAATAATAACAGAAAATTCTTAGCTATATGTATAAATTTAGGGTAATAAACTCGTTCAACTAGTTATAAACATTGATACCACAGGAGTTTCCAATTTCATAAACGTACCTACTCTATGTTTAACGCATTGGAAATCCCTCCATACGCCTTGAACTATTATGTATTCTGTGCATACGCTAACAATAACTATTTAACACACGCTCTAATTTGGTCAAATATAAATATAACATAGTTATACTGACTCATTAGCGGACTCCCCGATTTAAACTGGGTTACCATAATAGCTTTTATATTGAAGTAATATAACATAACTTCATTCAGTAAACCTATAAATGTTTGCTCCATTTCAGTGTTCATAATGAACCGAAACCGCACTTTATGTTTGATATCTCCGATACCGCAACGTCCGTGGCAATGGCAACGTGCGATAAATGCAAAGAATCACGGTAAATATTTCTGGTGACGACCTATCTATAGCCAGATGGAATAGATTAGCGACAGTGTGTCAGTGTTGGCAACCGTTAGTCATTTTCATAGTTTTGGCGCCCCTTTCTCGGTTAGTAGGGCGGTCATTGCCTTTATTATACTAGCCTACGTAAGCTAGGTGTTGAAGTTGTGCTAGTGAGCCGAGGCACAGAATAAATAATAGTACAAGGAAGCAGAGGTAAAATACTTAGCTACATGAAATGTGGCTTGTTAACGGCATGCAGTATCGTGGACGTGTTTTTATATGTAACTACTAGAAATGCCCCGCGGCTACGCCCGCGTTAAAGACTTTTATTTACTTAAAACTTCATTATTTTCTATCTTATTATATATAGAATTTTTTTCTATCATTTATGATAGAATTTTTTGATTTTTTTTTTAAAGAAATCAAAGAAGTAAAAGCCAAATCGGTTCACCCGTTTCAAGTTATTGCGTGACTAAGGGAAATAGGGATTCATAGTTATAAAAGCCGAAAAATCATATTGATTTTCAGACTTTTTCACCAACCCATTGCGAAAATCCTGCAACACGTATTAACTAATTTATATTCAGAAACTGTACTTAAGTAAATCTATAAGTAATATAATAATATAATATATAATTAAAAATAATAAGTTATATCCGGGGGGAATTTTTAGAAAATTCTTTCTAAACGGATACCGACGTCATAACAACTATCTGCATTCTAAATTTCAGGGCAATCTGAAACAATATTTATTTTTAGACTTGGTTACCCCACTTAACTCTCTTAGGGTGGCATATTGAAAAAGCCTGAAACTCGTAATTACTTATTTATTTACAGAAGTACTTGTGTGTAATGTCGATTAAAATGACTATCCAAACTTTGAACCCCCGCTTCATCCCCTTAAAGAGTGAATTTTGAAAAATCCTTTCTTAGCGGATAATAACTATCTGCATGTCAAATTTCAGCGCAATTCGAAACAATATTGATTTCAGACTTTGTTACCCCACTTCCCACTTATTTATTTACTGAAGTACTTGTGCAAAGTTATGAATAAAAATAAACTGGCCAATTGCAAATCGGACTCGCACTCGTAGGGTGCCATACCACACTACAGTATTTTATTAGATCGAGCAAAAAATACCACTATTATTTTTCGCCAGCAAAAAATAAATAATTAATATGTATAATAAACATTTTATTTCTTATAACGCCATCTAACGTCTAACAAAGGTGTTAGGGATCGACATTTCAATATAACGCCATCTATGGGACGTTTACCTAACTAAGCGTTCATAGATGGCGTGAAATGCCGAAAAAAACGCCTGTCTTGTTTGGGGATACTATTATTTTTAACTTTATTCTGTTTTTAGTATTTGTTGTTATAGCGGCAACAGAAATACATCATCTGTGAAAATGTCAACTGTCTAACTATCACGGTTCATGAGATACAGCCTGGTGACAGACGGACAGACACACAGACAGACAGACAGACGGACAGCGGAGTCTTAGTAATAGGATCCCGTTTTACCCTTTGGGTACGGAACCCTAAAAACTATCTAACCTTGTTTTTCCATACAAACTTTGAACCCCCGTTTCATCCCCTTAAGGGGTGAATTTTAGAAAATCCTTTCTTAACAGATAGTAATTCTATCTGCATGCCAATTTCAGCGCAATCCGAAACAATATTGATTTCAGACTTTGTTACCCATTTCACCCTTTCAGGGGTGGAATTTTGAAAAAGCCTGAAACACGTATTTACTTATTTTTTATGGAAGCACTTGTGCGATGTTTCGAACAGAAAATACTATCTTATCTTGTTTCTTCATACAAACTTTGAACCCCCATTTCATCCCCTAAATGGCTGAATTTTGGAAAATCCTTTCCTAGTACACCCTTAAGTACTAAGACAAATATACCCTCCAAATTTCAAGTCTCTACGACCAGCGGTTTAGGCTGTGCGTTGTCTGTCAGTCAGTCAGTATGTCAGGACAAAGATTCTTATACTCGTAGTATTAGATAAAGCATTGGATAAGGTTTATATTATTTACAGCCGCCTCCGATTCTTCCTCCACTGACCATGAAAACCATTAAGCCCTTCCCCTACACAAACCAATCATTAATCATAATATCAAGTTAAGTGGTCGTCATGCTTCAATTTCATTTTTTATTGCCCAAATGAATATGTCATTCAAATGACACTCGTTTCCTCTAATAACTTTACCAAAGGAATACAATACAAATACGATACACGTGGTTTTGTTGATCTCGTGATTTTAGATTACTGCCACGCAGAATAGACTCTCTTATTATCCGTGATTACTGCTATGAAATGACAGTTTACATCAAGAAGACATTTGCTATGGTTTGCGGACACTAACATTTATAGGAAATACCACTCCCACAAGATAAGGTTTTACCGATATTTTAAAACGTTTCATTGTTAACGTTTAAAAATAAACTGGCCAATTGCAAGTCGGACTTGCACTCGTAGGGTTCCGATTCCGTACAACACTACAATATTTTGTAAAATCGAGCAAAAAATGCTGAAAGAAATCACGTTTCTTGTAATAATATGATACATCGATCTAGCTAGGTTTTCATTTTCAGAAAATGTTGTTAACCGACTTCACAAAAAAAGGAGGAAGTTCTCAATTCGTCCGTATGTATTTTTTTTATCCCGGTTTTCAGGTAATGAAAAACTCCTACAATATAATTAGAATATTTACATGTTAGAAAGGCAAATTTCGCCATTATTACATTGGTAAGGTAGCTCAGTGGGAGATCGTTCGGATGGCAACCAGAAGGTCCCCTGTTTGAGTCCAGACGAAATTATTTATTTTTCCAAGTTTGTTCTTTTTATATTATTGGGAGCCAAAAACAAGATTTACCAAAAAAAAAAAAATTGAGCATAGCTCGCGGTCATCCAGATATTATTATATTATATTAAATTAGGTACCGTCACAGATTATATAATAGTTACTACGTAAAGTACCGTGTCAATTCCAAACATTTATTAAAACAGGAGCCGTATGCTTATTTAGTACAACGCCATCTGATTTAGTGATTTCAATACTTGTCTGTTAAGAAAGGATTCCAGGGCAACTGCCTTTGAGTCCTCTATTTCGGCAAGTAACCTGAATATTCTTCCACTCAACCCTACTCACTTTTTTCCGAACTCTAAGCCATCTCTTCTAGATCTCATTCTCGTTTCCTCCTTGAATCATGTGGCTAAGCATGGTCAGTGCGCGGCGGATGCTTTTTCATATCATGATTTAATTTACATTTCCTATAAAATCCGCCCGCCCAAGGCAAAGCCAAAAATTCTTCTGCAACGTTGTTTTGGTGGTATAGTTTTAGATCAGCTACGCAATGATGCGCAGAATTTGGATTGGTCTAGTGTTGTTGATGCGACAACCATGGATGACAAAATTGGAGTATTTAACCGTACTCTCACAGAGCTCTACGATATTCATGCTCCGATTCGTTCTATCAAAATGAAACATGCACCGGCACCATGGCTTAATGATGAGATTAGAACGCTCATGCATAAAAAAAATGTTGCTAACATCAAACTTAAACATCGAACATCTGAAGAAAATAAAGAAAAGTACATTAATCGTCGCAACATCTGAAATAGGATGTGTAGGGATGCACAACGCCGACATATTCACAGCTCTGTACAAAATGGCAATCCTGCCAAGGTTTGGAAATTTTTGAGATCGCTTGGTGTAGGTAAATCGCGCCAAAATGATATTTCCAAAACCCTAGACCTAAATTCCTTAAATAAGCATTTTTCCACTTCTGCAAAATTTGATGGCCCTTTTAAACTTGCAACTTTGAATTATCTCTCTTCTCTTCCATCCTCAGACCATGACCCCTTTTTCTTTACTCAATTTACTGAAGGTGATGTTAAGAAGAGCATACAGTCGATATCTTCCAATGCCGTCGGCAGTGATAGCATTAGTCGCAATATGATTCTACCCATACTTGATGAAATTGTTCCTGTGATCCAGTTCCTCCTGAATTTTTCTATCTCCTCCGGCAGCTTTCCAGTAACATGGAAAGAGGCACAAGTCACACCCTTACCCAAAAAATCCAACCCATCGTCCTTTTCAGAATATCGACCCATCTCTATTCTTCCTTTCCTTTCGAAAGTCCTAGAACGTCTAGTTCACCAACAACTGTCCTCCTTCCTTATCAGAAACAATCTCCTTAATCCCTTCCAATCTGGATTTCGGTCTGGTCACGGTACTATTACAGCTTTGACTAAAATTACCGATGACATCAGGTATGGGATGAGTAATCAAAAGCTCACAGTGCTGTCACTGCTCGACTTTAGCAGTGCGTTCAACAATGTTGATTTCGACATTCTGCTAGGTCTGCTGTGCTCTCTTAACATCTCGCCGACAGTGATTGAGTGGTTTCGTAGTTACCTGTGTGGACGTCGGCAGAGAATACGTATTGATGATTCCTACTCATCGTGGTGCAATCTATCTGCTGGCGTTCCTCAGGGCGGCGTTTTATCTCCTCTTCTCTTCGCAATCTTTATTAACTCTATTTCACAACAGCTATCTTCTTCCTACCATCTTTATGCGGACGATCTACAGATTTATACTCAGGCACCTCTAGATCAGTTACATGCGGCAATAGAGAGCACTAATGAAGATCTGAAGCGTATCCGAGATTGGAGTAAATCATACGGCCTCACAGTCAATCCTATAAAAACTCAAACTATTATCATTGGGAGCTCACGTATGATTTCAAAAATTGACTGGTTCCGGCTACCACAAGTCATATTTGATGGAGTCCCTGTAAGCATTAGCTCGTCAGTCAAAAATCTAGGATTACTCATAGACAACCAGCTATCTTGGGAACCTCAACTAGCAGAAGTCAGCCGGAAAATCTTTGCTTCGGCATCTTCACTCATAAGATTACGTAATTTTCTTCCTATCACCACTAAGACTGCGTTAGCACAATCTCTTCTTTTGCCTATACTTGATTACGCAGATGCTTGCTATCCAGATTTGACCGAAGAGCAACTTGATAAGCTAGAAAGACTGCAAAATGTCTGTATCCGATTCATTTTCGGTCTTCGGAAATATGATCATGTATCCGAATTCCGAAAAAGGCTCAATTGGTTACCTATCCGCCATCGCAGGAACATGCATATCCTTTCTTTCCTTTACAATATCCTATTCCTTCCTACGACTCCACTTTACCTAAAAGAGTGCTTCGAATTCCTCCACCTTACTAAATCCCACCCCCTTCGATCCCAGTATACGCTTCAATTGAAGACACCTCAACATCACTCCACGTCACTTTACTACAACAAATCTTATTCCATGCTAGCTGTCCGCCTATGGAACGAACTCCCTGCAACAATAAGACAAGCCCAATCTCCACAAGCTTTTAAAAATATGGTATTTAAACACTATTTTTCCCATAGTTGATTTTATAATTTATTTATTAAGGTATATGTATCTATTTTAATAATATCTATTTAGTTACAATGTATATGTATCTTTGTTATGTATTATGTTTGTTTATATGTGTAAGTATTAATTTTAAGTCTTCATATATATGTTAACTTATAGCTGCACACCCCCGCAATATTATAATTTAGAAATCCTCTCCATCCAAAGGTTGTCTGGTAGAGATCGCTCTAAGCGATAAGACCGCCCATTGTACTACCGATATGTTATGTTCTTCTGTTACTTTTGTTTGTTTTTTTGTTCTTGGTGTGCAATAAAGTATTATTCATTCATTCATTCATCTTACGACAACTAAGTGAAAGTTAACACATAGGTAATTAATAGAGATGCGCCGAATATTCGTTTGGTATTCAGTATTCAGCGTATTCGGCGTCTTTTCCACTATTTGTATTCGGCCAAATTATTCTGTTTTGTTGCCGAATATATTCGGTTCAAGCATTTCTATTTTCTTAGCTCATGTAACCAAGGTGTAGAACTAAAAGACAAAACTTCTTTTATAAGATTCATGTTATATTATAAGACAAAGAAAACATATCTACTTTTTAATCTATAGTTAGTATAGACAACCTTTAATTTAAATCTCACAACAACATTTATTTTTAATCTTAGAATCAACAATTTTTAAACCTCAATTAAATCCACATCTCGTTTCTCATCTAACCAGCAGCAGCACGTAGCGTACATGTTAGAACTTGTTTACGCGGCAAAACAATGTAATGGTAAACCGAATAATTCAGCCGAATATCTGGTTCGGTAAAGGTTAAACCGAATAATATTCGGTATTCGGTTATTCTGTGGAATTACTCTTCGGCGCATCTCTAGTAATTAACATAATTAATACAGTCAAACGTTCATAGATGGCGTTATAGTAAAATGCCGAAAAAACACGTTTCTTGTATGGGAACCCCCTTTAATTTTAAAATGTATTCTGTTTTTAGTATTTGTTGTTATAGCGGCAACAGAAATACATCATCTGTGAAAATTTCAACAGCCTAACTATCACAGTTCTTGAGATACATCCTGGTAACAGACGGGCAGACAGACAGACTGACGGACAGTGGAGTCTCAGTAATAGGGTTCCGTTGGTACCCTTTGGGTTCGGAACCCTAAAAAAATAGAGTAGCAAACAAAGATGCGGCCCACCTTATGGTAAGTGGTTACCGCCGCCTATTAACACCTGCAATACCAGGGGCAATACTGTTGCATTGCCTGCTCTTTTGAAAGAGGAATCTGTTAACTCTCCGTTTGAAGCAACTCAGATCAACCTTCTGCGGGAAAACATCGGGAGGAAGGCACATCTCGCACGTACGCGGAAAGAACAAACGCGTTGTGTTGGGAGGACCACGTGTCTATAGTATGAGGGTGAGTCTTCTCACGAATACGCGAGTTCCTGTGGTAAATTCGAGAGGGTGAGATCACATCAAAGAGCTCATCAGAGCATTCCGCGTGATAATATCTACAAAATAGACTAAGCGAACCAACATCACGTCACGTCGGTCACGTATCGCGACATACA
The DNA here is from genome assembly GCA_954871355.1 of Cabera pusaria. NCBI lineage: Eukaryota > Metazoa > Arthropoda > Insecta > Lepidoptera > Geometridae > Cabera > Cabera pusaria. The sequence continues at coordinate 20,924,223 of OX940889.1, read as the reverse complement.
TAAATTACGGTCAAGAAATAGTGATACTTCAACCTGCAACAAATATGCAATTGCATCGAGGTTAACGATACTAATTTATCACCAAAGACATTAGTATGAGAGATCACTGAACCGTACAAAAAGATTTATAACAATGCCCAACAAAAACGTAATAGCATAAAGATAAGTCGACTAAGTCAGAGAATGACGAATCTTTTGAATAAATCTTTTTGGATTCGTGGTTTCACACTAATATAAGAAAATACTTACATACTAGTGACTGAAATGTATGTAACGTACTGTATGTGTATTCATCTCACATGAATCTTATGCCAGGTCCACACCAAGAGAACAATCTTGAGTTTCGAATGGCTAATGGAAGAGGACAAATCTATGCAGGCGTATCTTAGGAGTCCCTAAGATACGCCTGCATAGATTTGTACTCTTTCATTCATGAGGATTATTAACTATTTAATCAGTAAACATTAAAGATGTGAATGAGGCATAAAATGTCACACAATACGAAGAAACATTTTACGTGTTTATAATAATAATCTAAAATTCAACCAAAAATTATAAATGAACCGATATTTAATGCCGAGATAGATTTTCTTTTGTATTTAGCTCTGTACCTCTAAATATGTATCTCTAATCTTGATAATATATTTATCGGGGACTTACCAGTACAATGCGGGTCGTATACGAGGTAACCAATAGAAGGTGTATGTATAAGGAAAATAATATAAGGTAAAATATATACATTAAAAAAATAAACTGGCCAACTGCGAGTCGGACTCGCACACGTAGGAATAGAAAAGATAATAATACTACGTAACATGACCCTTCAAAAATCTTATAGAATTAGAATGCTTACATTTCTCTTTGCGATTGGTTGGGAAAAAAAAGCAAATGATAGGGCGTACCTACAGCAGACCTTGATTTTTTGTAGAAACAAATTTTGCTCTATAAGCATTTTCAGGGAGGAAACGAGGTAATAAATTTGTTTGGAAAACTGCACCCCCCCTTCCCTCTTAATTATCAAAGTTTTAATATTTTTCGCGTGCGCGTTTATGAAACCTCGCACGAGCCTAACGTGCCCTAAGTAGGCACATGCCTACTCTGCCTTAAAATGTGCTAATTAAGGCCTTTCATTTGATAGTTTTGGTATCCAACCCGGTATCATTAACTTTTTTTTTAGACTTCGTGTCCTCTAAAGCAGTGTTTTTCAATTTGTTTCACGACGCGACCCCTTAGTATGAATAAAAATTTCGCGACCCCCTACTGCACTGTTCTCAAATACAACACCCACAAATGCTCTTAAAATTAAATATTTTCCTTTTCCTTTAATAAAAGTATATTTTCAAACATAGTTTTTTTCTTTTACTGAGGCTTCGCGACCTCCCGCGACCCCCTTATAGAGGCTTTGCGACTCCTACCCGGGGGTCGACTCGCGACGCGACCCACACGACACTGCTTTAAAGGAAGCTATATTTAATTTGATGTGAAATCACATAGCCGCGGATGACCAAAACGCTTCCAACGATACCTCATTTGTCAAATAATGACAAGGAGTTTCGAAATTAGAAGTTAGGTAGGTTTATGAGGGAACAGATGAATATACATATCGGTAAAAATTATAACATTCCTTTTTGCTTCGCCATAGTCAGGTAAAAAGATATGAAAATCACACAAGTTACGTATAATCACAGGTATTATACCTTTTTTTTTTATATCTGACATACTAGCGTTTGACCAGAATTTCGCCTGCTGGCAAGCGATGATGTAGTCGAGGATGGTGAATACGCTAGGCTTAGAATGGTCATTGAGCTGCCGAAACACCGTAAATAAGGTTATGACGGCATATTTTCTCCTTGATGGTGGGCAGCTACTTTTTGGTAGCATGACTAGTAAGTCAGGCAGAGCATCGGTATAATGCTCCCTACATTCCAACATTGTGTACCCTACCACACCCCGGACACTCGCTAAATCTCCATACAAACTAGCGTTTTAACGACCGACACTGTGACACCGACACAGACACTACACACGGGTCGTTTTTTTATACGTGCATTTGTGTGCGTGATGTCTAAGGTTGTCGCCCGGAATCACCGTATCACAGATTATATAATAGTTACTTCGTACATACGTAGTACGTACTGACCGTATGAATATTTTTTGTACATTTACCCAAAAAGCTTTTAACACTAAAAATATTAGTCGCTATTTCGTAAACCATCATCTCCAGGTCCAGTCGACTTGCATAGAACAAACTGCACCACAGTAACTATTTTGTTATTCTGTGTTGGGCGGCCAGCCAGAGCTGTACGAAACAATGTCGTGTGTCTTGCTCGCACGTTAGAGCGACATCAAGTAAAGAGAATATAAATACTACGTACCTACATCAAGTTCATAATTGCTGTGTTATAAAAATGTTTAAACGTGAAAGTTTTTTTAAATATTTTACAAATTAAGCGTTATTTACGCACGAGTATATATATCGTTGTTTCATTTATGAAGATGAATTCTAAAATACGAATATGTAGGTAGGTATACTAATATAATTAAGTGTTTATTATATACCTACGTAATAAGAACCTACGTAAATTTGAACCTCCAGTGTCTACTGGTCCCAACATAAATGTATGAAGTTGATGTTCTTCTCTCCGTGAGTAGTAATTGTTCTATAGTCGTACGCGTGTGGCGTCCTTGCTCAGCGCAGCTCCTCGACAGCTCCAGAGCGGTGGCGAGGTGAGGAAGCCCGGAATTGGTGGGGGGAACAGAGTGTCCGTTCTATACGTAGTATTATTATCTTTTCTATAACCCTACTATGGACGTCCCCATGAGGCAATGTTTGCGTCACGCAGTGGGCAAAGAATGTGCTGTTCAAATCAAACAGATATCCAGCCCAGCGTGGATTCAAAATACAAGGACATTTTTTCCTTTTATGTTACTGTATTTAGGTATGTTGTTACATGGAAATGAAAGGGAAATGCGACCCGGCTAGGCCACAGATAAGCGTGATAGTTACTAAGCGGCTAAGTGCTACATTATTGCATGCCTCGATATAAAATTCCTTAGGAAAATATGCCTGTAATGTACTTCGCATGTTTACGTCATTCAAATATTTCAATGCTTCTTGTTTTAACTATTTGGGTTATTAATTTCAATTACTTTACTTATTTATTCGTCTTACGTTTTTAGAATAAGTACTGCTCGAGGATTTAAAAAATGTGTGCTAACATGGTCGATTGAAGTCTAGCTAGTCTATTTAGAAATAAATTCATTAATGAGGCGTTTCTTAAAAAAAACTTGGTCTTCTAGACTCAACAGATGATGGCTTTCAAAATAAACCCAAATATATGACATTTTAAATCTTACGAACCTCATGTTTACTTTTAATTCCGGAAATTTCTAACTTTTGTAATTTTTGCTAAAATATAATAAACGTTGATATCTAAGTTGCTTTACATCAAATGCCACTTAGCGAGTTTAGTGGAACTACATATATTTATTTTTTAATTAAAACGGCTTCTTGAAAATAATTAAAATTTGTGGTTTTTCAACAAGAACACCATTTATTCTTCAGATACTAGTATGTGTATGGAAATATTAATTAACATAATTTATTTTATCGTGAGTAGAATTTTACTCGAGACTATAAGGTTTTTTCTATAAATCTATTAATAATGATGATCATTGATATATAGATGAGTTCTTAAAATACTATACGCATTGATTTAAATCTCCTTAATCCGGCCAGGTCACAGAATAATGAATAGTACAAGCCAGGTGCAATTACTTAATAGTGTGATAATATTATCGCTTCTATTTCATTATCGTTAGTCCTTAAAGAATTACAATTACTTAGTCATCGTCGCAATACTCCATTTACGTAGTAATTTATAATATCATGAATTCATGAGTGCTATCAAAGTGGTACGATGTTTCGTCAGTTAATTGTATTGTATACAAAGTATGTAATAAAGTAACTTTTAAATATTGTTATGTATAACGTATGGATTTGCACAATCATCATTTCTACATTTTCATGATTTGTACAACTTTAATACCTGTCAATGATAATTGTAGGATTGTAAAAATATAGTAAGGGAAGAATACCGGGAATTAAAATCTTTAAATATAATTAATTTACAGATCGGCTAAGAAGCCTTATTTATTTGCCTATAGTTTTAGATTTTGTTGCCTGGTGTGATAGGTAGCAGCTCAAACAAGCAAACGGCCCACCCGATGGAAGTGGTCTTAGTCTTCATCGTTGTCGCCTATGAACACAGGAACACTTGCAAACCTAAAGGAGAAAGAAAAACAACTAATATAAAAAAATAATAAAGTATTGTTTGAGATATCTAAGGAGAGGCCATGTCCAGCAGTGGACGAATACTGGCTGCTAATGATGATGATGAAGAATCTAAGGCGATTATTATGCTTAGTGAAAACAGGCATAAATATCTGATATGCCTTGACGGTCGTAATAAAAAAATATTAAAATATTTTAAATTGTAAATTAATATATTTTTAGTAACACTTCCTACAAATCCAACATCTGCGACCCCAACAATGGTCGTACGACCTATGATTTTTTCTAATTAAAAAATGACGTTGCCTGCAGTGCGTGCATTATGCCAAAGTGTGCTCGCTGAGCAGTACGAAATGTAAATAGTTGAGGCAACTTTCGGCCAGTCACTTCACCAGCCTGTCGGAGGTGACTTCGGAGGGACTCGTGGAGCGTCGCGTGTCTGCCGAGCCTCCACGTCGGCGTCGCGCCACCGGCATCGACCGCCCCCCGCATCCCCGCACAACGCCCCAGCCCCATACATTCCGCACGCCTCATATTGTTGGCTAACTTAGTCACAGAATTGTACACGCGCGGTGAGCACGTTCGTCGCTAAAGAAGAACGACTGTTGCTCGATATCTTCTGCACCAGAAAGTATCGCGCCGGTCTCAAATAAACGCCCTAAAACATTGACATTGGTCAACGAACTGTGAAGTGGACGCCTTTCGCTCCCGACCCGCTGCGATAACTATGCAAAGGACTTGAATTTCACGTTGTCGATATTTGGAAGTACAATAAGTTTCATCTGATAAAGTTGTGGGACAAATTATTCAGTGATGTCGGCGATTACAGTAACTACGACGCTCACAAACGGGCACTCGAATGGGAAGATGGAAAATGGATTGAACGGATACAGAAGAAACGGATATGCGAAGATGCATACAGATTCACCGGTGAGTTCAATTATTTTTATTTAGTTAGCTGCAGCGAATATTTCGTCACCTAGTACACCAAGTAGGCTATATTTGAGGAGAATCAGACAATATATGAAAAGCAAAAGATGTTAGCAATGTTATGTTAGCAAACAACCATCTGTGTGAGCGAGTGAAAGTGCCACCTACCCGCAGTAGGAATCTTCGGTGAGCCATGTAAGTATGGAAAGTAGTAAAAGCATGGCGTGTTAAGTATGTAAGCATTTTTAATTAGTTGACCAAACCAAACAGACGTGAGAAAATCGGAAGGCATTCTACGGTTTCAAATGGTTTCCATAATCTTAAGACATGTTGCGGAAGCAAATGTAAAAAAAACGAGTTAAAGCTGCCTGTACATATCTAAAAGGAGACTAGGAAGTCAAGATAAGTCAACATTCAAGTTTTATAGAGGGAGAGCAGGTTAAATGCTGACAAAAATATAACAGGAATTATAACTTAACAAAAAGAAAAAAACAACAATCTAAAGCTTCCTGAACAAATACGAATCTAAAAGAACACTTAGGAAGTCAGATATGTCAAACATTAAAGTTTTATAGAGGGAGAGAGGTTAAATTCTGACAACAATATAAACAGGAATGTTTAACCTTGGGAAAAAAGACAGAAAAACTCCAGAAACAATCCTACCCGTGATCCTACCAAAAGACAAAAGACGTGACTTTTAATTCGCATGAGAAATTTACCTACATTAAACGTCCTAGACGGAAATTAATAGTTCCATCAAGTTATAAACAAGGAAGAAATATTACTCATATATTTTTTTATATATCCACATAATGTTTACGTCTCGGCATTAAAGACGCTGGCGTCATAAGGTGACGGGCTCTACTTTACGTCAGCTGGTATTATTGGACAATTTATTCGCTTCCCCATTACTTTGTTTTTTTTTTAACGAACAACGTAGAGTATAATAACTATGCATTACTGGTATTGTAATATAATTTACGAGGTTATTGACTAACCTGCGGTCTATACCGTTATGCGGATTCTGTGGTACATTTTCAGACGGGGGTGTTGTGGCAACGGAAATTGCGAATGTAGCGTCTACTGCGTCTAGCCAGGCGGTGTATTATGTTTATGTACAACGCTCTGGATTTCCTCCTACATGTCCAAGGGTTGTTTGTTGACGGTATTCTCGAACATGAAGCTTGACTAACAATGTTGATTCATTTATTTTGGGGATCTTATTTGCGTAACATCTGCAGTGTTCACTTCTTGTTTTGTACGTTTCCTTCACGATCCGTACAATAACTCTTTTTATTGACAGTGAATTAAATTGGTTTCGATAAACCTTTTAACAGTTCTTCGCTTATAAAAACGTCCAAAACAAGTATTGAAGCAATTTAATTTTCAAGAGTATATATTCTTTTCGTTTTCTTCTATACTTAATGCAAATGTATTGCTGAGTTAGGAGTTAGAGGGGACCCATTTGTCAGACCGCATCATTTGAATGTATGATGAGATGTTATTTAAGAACTTGGTTTGCTCTTACTATCTGGGTGAATATCAGCGGAATGACTGCAGGTTTACGATGTTTTTATCCACGTGTTTCGATCTGCTTCCGAGATATAATAGATGGACAAGTTCAAATGTATGACGAAAGTTTGAGCTTCCTTACAATAGATACATTTTTAGATAAAGTTGATACGTTTAGTCCCAGTTGTTCGCAAGTCATCTACATGCCTTCATGTTATAAACATTGAATGGGTTTGCTTTCATCCGACTTCCAAAAAATGATGAGGTTCTCAAATCGTCTGTTTTCTTTTACTTTGTTACGCAATTACTCCGCCAATTGTGAACCGCTTAGCATAATTATTTTTTAATTGGTAGGGTATATTTCCAAAGTAGCCTTGTTGTAATTCTATCGAGATCTGATGCATATCTCCAGAGACATGGAGAAAAACATCTAAAACTTAGTAAGTACTGAAAATTACTAGCGTGGCATTTTAAGTCGGTTTAATCAATTCTTAATTATGTTGGTAATTTAAGTTAATATAGAAAAGTAGAATACATATTTTCCGCTTAGCAAGTTATTTTTAATCCCAAAATATTAGAGGATACATATATATTACCTATTAGGTAAGAGACATTTTATCCTATATGTACATTGTACATGTTAGTAATTTAATGTACTTATAACGCTTGCATATGCATTCCTATAGAAAAACTAAAAAAAAAACTAAAGTTCAGAAATTTAATGTTTGGTTTCTAAATGCGCAATCTCATTTTAAATGTCAACTATCATGGTTCCTTATATGTTTATACATTTTACTGTAACCAGTATTTCATTCATATTTATAAAATTTCACCGAGATTGTAGGCCTCGTTATTTCAGAATCAAATATAATTTACTTACATTCATAGGAAGCTTCGTCTTCGTCTACTTTTCCATCTAACAAGCTGCTACATTATAACTTGTACTTATTACTTTAACTTACTTAACTTATACTTAAGTTAAGAAATAGTCGTGTTTCCTGTCTAGTTCCAAAGACTCCTTATATAGTGCCTCCGTTGATCATCGGTTTTGGTAGCTTGCATAACCTAAATAACTTAGTAGCAACATTATTCGAATGTCAATCCAAACTAGGTAATGAGTCATACACGAGATTGTTGAGAATGTTTGCTAAAAACATTAAGATTGACTAGTTTCTAAGTTTTCACCTTCATTCATTTTTACAGATAGGTATTTCATTGTTTGAATGTAATTCTAATTTGTTTTCTTTTTCTGTATTCATCAATAATTAGTTATCATTTTATAAAACTTGACCACAACAATGGATTATCACAGATCTTTTTTTTTCTACATAATGCATAATTATTGTGATGCATGTGTGATTTTATCAATTCAAACTGTTACGCGGTTACGTTGGTCCCGCAGCTCTGGTTGATTCAGGATCACAATCAGCCAGCCTCAATATTACGTCGATGTTATTTTTAGCTCATGACTAGTGAATGACTCCGTTTGACACCAGTGATTTCCTATGGTTGCAGGTTAAGTATATGCTCACTATATAACACTGTACTGTATAACTCACTCTAGTCTCTTACGGTTTACCTGCCCTCTGATTTTCATTTCAATCGGAGACATTCAAATTCGGTAGCTTCATTTGAAATTTCGAATATTTATTTTTCCGTGAGCTATTTTAGTGGCGGAAGCCTTCCCAAATCAAAGCATTTATTTAGCATGTAGGCAGTATTAATGCTGTATAATGTGTTAATAATGTGTTCTTAATGCTGTGTAAAGGCTGTATTTCATTACTGACTTATTACAGCTTTAAGAGTTATAAAGGTACTTTCCAATACCAGTTTCTGTACAATAGCGTAATAGAACTCTGTTAAAAAATTTACACTTAAAATGTGTTTGTAGAGTATTATAAAGACAATAGCGGTAATAGTTTGGTCGAGGAGGGTAATATAACTGCAAACGAATTATTAAAAGCTACAGTACAACTTGTTTATTCAAAAAATAATACAACGATTGAATGTAAACTTAGCCGCATTTTACCTACCTATATATGTCATTCACTCTTCGGCGAAATGTCCATTAAATAGTTATAGAAAAGGGTTTCTTCCATCTAATTGCTAATGCTACGGATCTCTATAAAGTTACTGTATATCCAACTTTTATTTAAAATAGTTAAGCAGCCTTAATAATATAAAACATCTATTATAACTCTAATATAACGCTAAGAGCTGCGAAAACGAATCTCAACCATACTTTTTAATTCATCTTCTCTTATAATAGCTGCATGATATTATTATAGCTGTACAGAAATTGTGGCCATTTTGCAATAAATTTGAACTTATTTATACATACAGTTTACATCATTTCACTTATGAATGGAGAACAAATGAAAGCTTTTACATCAAATGACAAGCTCCTGGTGTCGTTAACATACTAACATATCTATTTTCTCTTTACACAATTTGATCATAACCTCAAAATAACACGTACTTCCGTATATCAAACAAATTAATTCCTGGATTCCTTATTCACTTGAGTGGCCCGTGAAAATTGTATGTTTAAATATATACGATTTCACTAGAAACTTAATTTGCCACAAAAAAACAGCCATCCGACACACAAAACTACAGTAACTTCTGTGAGAAAAATCTTTAATCAGAAATGTTTTAAGCACAACAAATATTACCTATCGCCATTAAATTCATGGGCTACACGTTATAAAAAATATTTAAAATGTTTTCCCCAGATACACACTCACAAACTCACATTTATCACTTTTGGCGTTATCGTTTCGTTATAAAAAAATATTTCTAGAACTAAGGAGTTCTTGTACACCACTGTATAGCACTTATGCGGCCTATTTACAGCCAATATTTTTCTTATGCAGCTACTGTACAGCCGCTCTAATGACAAAAGCTGTATAATTTGCTGTATAAGCTGTTTAACCCTTTTTGGTGTTATAGCGGCTGTCAATACCTTTGTATAGCCTATATGCAGCCTTAATTACAGCTCCAAAGCAGCTTTAACTATACACAGCAGACAGAAATACAGCTCATATGCAGCTTGAGTGTTGCTTGGGTGGCTCTGGGTTGCACAGGCCGTTGATATGTTTTGACTTTGGTGCGAGTGATTCGATGTTTAATCTTGATGGGCTTAGTTTTAAATTTTTCTGCAAAGAAGTCTTGCAAAATGCTCAATCTTTTCATCTTTATTTTTGTAAAATAATATTTTTTTAATCAAAGATATCAAAATGTGAATGTAAATTATTTCTCAGTCATTCAAAAACATGGATCTAGGATGAAGCTATCCTAAAAATAAAATATGTAATATTCTATGTAATAATAATATATTAACTAAAAAAAATGTTTCATTAAACATCGTTCTATGTAGCGGCACAATCGTGATAACAATCTGCATTGTTTTGATTGATAATGGATAAGAATGATGTGCCGTATTACTACGGCAACCGCGCTGATGCTTCATGCGATTGGTTCAGGGTTCTTCAGTCAGTTCAGTGGATGCTTCGACTTGTCTCACCCGTATCATTTGACTACTGTAACACTTACGCAACATTTATTAATATATCAGTGAACACGAATCATACCGGCTATTATACCTGTTCTCCAATTTCAGTAAAGTTCCTGTTCTATTAACATTAATTTGTAGTCGTTGGAAACATTAATCAATTTACTGATTCTTTGTAAAACCCAACGGGGTTTTATTTATTACGTTTTGTTTTAATGTAATCTTCGCAGAAGTAGATCTAGGTAATGACCTAGATCTACTTCTGCGAAGATTACATTAGGAAAATCCTACATATTTTTATTAAGACATTCGAAGAACTATTTAAGCAACATTGTGCCAACTTCTATGATTAGGTACTAAGAAATGTACAAGTTCGATAATTTTCTAAGAAAAATTCCGCGCCTTCCTGATAAACTTTATTACAATCATACAGTCCACTATAAAATTTTCTCATTAGTTTCGATATGGTCATTGTTATTGTTAACTGATTGTGTATAAAGCGATATAACACGACAAATCATGATTTTAATTTACACTATTGAAATCTTAAAAGCAGTAGCAAGTATTACACTGTAGTATCATCATCTACGTATATTTAGTCATAATCATCTCAATTGACTCCATAAACTCTTATTTATTTCACGAAATGAGACATGATGACGTATGCTGTTTTTAACATCAACGGTCAATTTAATAGACTTTAACCGAAACTATGTTATTGAACACATTTGTAACATTTATTTTAATCATAATCATTATCCGTTTTTGTCCACTGCTGGACATAGGCCTAACCTGGAGTGAAGACCGCGGCGCGGCAAACGTATTGTGGGACGCCCTCCAGCTAGATAGTGCAATGATATACGCAAGCTAGCTGGTAGCAGTTGGAATGTAAACAAAGAGCTGAATATCGAGCTCAGTGGCGTGCCATAGCCACTGAGCGCCGCGGTCCCCACTCCAGAACACGTCTATCCCAAAACGGTTATATCAGTTCTACGACAGATGTGACCAGTCCACTGCGACTTGAGCTTGCTATTCTTCTGAGCCGTGTCGGTAACTGACGGATGACCCATTTCGATTTAGATCCTTCAGGGAAACTCCAAGCATAGCCCTTTCCATAGCTCGCTTAGCAACCCTTTTGCATAGCTCGTTGAACAACTTTGAATCGGTGAACCAATCGCGCCGTAACTGCCCGTGTCTCGGCTCTGGATGTAAAGGAGCAAAATTAAACCTGTGTGCCCCGAGCTAATGTCTCCTGCACGGGGTACATCCTGCCAATCAGCAAAGAGTGACTGACAAATGACGGGATATCCATTAAAAAAGACGTAGCTAAAATACCGCTGGCCGGTGACGGGCGACAGCGTCACCAGTGAGAAAAGCTGCGGTCACCAACCCGACTGCCTAGCGAGCGCGTGGTGATTGTTGGGAAATACCAAATACGGCAAGCACACCTACAAAAAGGCTCTTAGTTGTCGGTCGCCCCACTATTCCTGGCCAAGGCGGCGGTCATGGTTACCACAGGGCAGGGGGTGGTAAAGGATCCCCAAGCTACGCCAACATCGACTTACTTTTAATGACATTATTTGTTATGGACCTGTATTTGAAAAACTTAATATTTATAATTTTTAACGCAATTACAGAACTTAATACGAATACATTGCTACCAGGATGACATGGTCGTATTGTAATGTATATGAAGTATACCTTTGTTATTATAATAGATCGTCTAACCTTTACCGAATCTGTTATGTAAATGGTATTATAGTATCTATAGACACCATATTATTGTCTTATTTATGTGTGTGCAATTCTAATCCATTTAAAACTGTATATTTAATGTATGTTTTGTATTCATGTTTATATCTTATTGTATCTTCATATATTATACTTGGTATATTTTCTGCGTTAGTCCTACACCCGTTTCAGGCATTTCAGAATATCAGCGTCTGAATCTGAAAAAAATTGGTTTCAGGGTCCATGATCCAGAAAATCTTGATAGTTGTGCTGAGTGGTCTGTTTCAGCTGTTTCGCATATTATTCATTTGCTTATGTGAACTTGTTTTTCACCTTTCTTATATTTTTTTTATTTATTTTGTTTTCGTTTTGCTAGGTTTATTGTTGAATCCCTACATATATATGAGGAGTATAGATTCAAAAGCGCCTCTGTCCAGTTTTTTACCTACCTACTCTACCCAAATTAAAATTAAAAATAATAAAGAATAACGTTAACTATGCTTTCAGATAATGCAATTTTGTTAAAGTTTAGATTATTTAACATCAAATGAAATCTAATTATTAAATAAAGCCTTGCTGTAGTAGCCGGAACAGGTTTTTAGTATATTGTGAAAAAAATAAAAAACTGGACAGAGGCGCTTTTGAATCTATACCCCTCATATATCCTATTATTTACACGCGAAAATAAGATATGTGTCATAACTTTGTCGTAGAGTATGTATATTGGTTTACCTATTTACATACTCTAAGGGCTTTGTAATCAGAAATTCTGGTCAGGCATATCAGCCATCAGACCTGATGCCCCTTTTGTTACATGATACAATCGGTGACGATGATCTCATCTCTGTAAATAAGATATTTAATCAACTCCAATATTATACATGCGAAAGTCTGTTTATACATTTGTTTTTTTGGGACTTCTTCACCGTCAAACGGCTGGACCGATTAGACTGAAATTTTGCACAGGGATAGCTAGTATTATAAATTAGACCAAAGGATACTTTTTACCGCAGGTGAAGCCGCGGGACGCAGCTAGTTAATTATGAAGTAGTTAAGTTGTACCTTATCTTCATTATTGCGTTGCTTGAGTGAGTACCTATCTACTACATCTTAATCATGTTATTTATAGCCACCCTAATCTATAGTTTACGGTCTTTTTTATAACCTCTGCTGTAAATCTAATCTGATCAGCTGTTTGTTGGCTATCTTTGGTATTAATTGTATATAGCTCCATCACTTCCATTACTATTAATATAACTTAGGTATTGTACTTATTTGTTTATTTACAAGTTTGGCTCGTACATATTTTATGATAAAATATACAAAAGCTTCATTGTTTAATTCACGTGAAAGTAAGCAGTTAAATACCGTAGTATTTGAAGGCACCAACCTTAGATAATACTCGTCTTTATCTAAGGCACCAACCAACCTTATTTAGGACTCAAAGTTCCAAACTTTTTGCAGACACCTGCGTCCCGCATTGTATTGTGTCTGCATTTACGCGCTAGAACCATCCCATGTTGATTTAATATGGATATAGCTGGCATTGTTTGCGTCAGGCATTATATCGAAGAAAGGCTAATTGACCTGACTGTCCCATCGTATACAAACAAAATTTCTAAATACCACTGTGACGTGATGATTATCTTCTACTTATCATGCCGTTTCCCAACATCGTCTTGAGAAATAGTGACGGATGTCACATCCTGGCAAAATCGTCACAGTTGGTCGGAATCGTATTTTCAATCGTAATCGATTTCCCAATCGTATCATTATGCTGTTCTGTAGTGGATAAGTGGTATGTGTTAGACGAGAACAACTGTATTTCTTGAAATATCTACTTACCTGGTTGAATAAAATAAATATTAAAACATGGTTTTATTTTGGAATTCATCGATATGTACCTACTTCGACTTGCCTAGCCAATATCGTAGCTTAAAATTGCTGCTACATGTATATTTCATACTTACGTCAGGTGCTCCGTACATCACGTATACAATTAAGTGTACTTTAGTGACAGTAAGTGTAATGTACAAAAACTATTTTACGATTCATAACTAGTAGAAAAAATTACAAAAAATTCCCGCGTCGCGGTCATGCTTATTGCGTAATAGCAAAGAGTTGTAACGATTAATATCAAAAGAATATACCAGTCTATCTCGGTTGGGATTCTGTTTGACCCCAGCGAGTGTAATCGGAGGATGCGGAGCGATGCGCGATGTGGCAACGTGTGACGTAGCATCACGCCACTTCATTATCACCGGCGCCGGCAACGGACGGACTGAACCTTGACATCGCTCCACATCGCGAGCCGATTTGTTATAAAACAATCCCCCAACGATTTCACGTCTTACAACTTCGACACATGTTATTTTTGGGCATTTACTCGTCCGGTTCAATGTATGATTACCACGAGGCCTTGATACTTGAACTATTATATAATCTGTGCTTGAAGTGCCTATATTTCATGAATTAAGATTAATAACTTATATAATTATTTCAGCCGGGGGTGTTACAAAATATGTACCGTTGTTGGGCGGTGCGTGGGTCGGTGAATAGAATGTAGGTGAAGTCAATATGAATTATTGCAGTACCCAGATAATTGTAGGCTAATAATAAGTCTGTGGGCGTAACCACAGATGAATATTACTGGTGCGTTACTTGAATACTATTAAATTACCTCTGATATTAATTAATACGTTTTTAAGTTTTCATGGTCATTTTCACTTAAATTACCTTCTACTAGCAATCTACACTAGCCAACCCAATACTAAACCGTACTAGATCAAATCAATCGAAATTTCTAAAACTCGGTAAATAATTAAATATAGCTAGAAGCTAATAAAAGAATTCAGCTAGGTTGAGCAGCATTTGGAAAACTCATACTTTTACGTAGTCCATGTCACAATGCCTGAAGAGAAAGGTCTTTGATCAGTGCGTTCTGCCAGTTATGACCTACGGAGCCGAAACGTGAACACTTACAGTGGGGCTAGTCCACAAGCTTAAGTCGCTCTGTGAGCAATGGAGAGAGCTATGTATGCTTGGAGTTTATCTTAAGGATAAAATGATGTAATCCGGCAGAGACCAAGAGTAGCTGACATAGCTTGCAAAATAAGCAAACTGAAGTGGAAATGGGTTGGTCACATCATCGTACGTAGGACCGATAACGAGTCTTTGAGTGGAAATGACCACGTATGGACGCTCTCAGGCCAGGTGGAGTGACGACCTGTGAAAGGCGAGTGGTTGCGGAAAGCTAAAGATCGAGCCAAATGGCGTTTTTTAGGAGAGGCTACGTCCAGCAGTAAACTAATATAGGCAGACCTAGTAGTTAATGAAATATACGAAATAATAATTATATTTTATTAATTTTAATCTTCCGAACTTAGCGTGGCCGTAGATCGGCCTTGAATTCAATCAATAAATAGAAAGTTGAGCTAATATTTTAATAATTACTTTAATTGCAAAATGTATGAAATCAATAACCTTAAGATAATGAATATATTGGTATTAGAATATCATTACGATATAAATGGATTGCCATACTTGGACAACCCATCCGCCTGCCCCACCTTCACACCTCGCGCCGTAAAAAATTAGCAGCTGCATAATTTTGAACAGCGTTTTCTCTTTGCAGTCATTACGGGCAGCAGCCCCGTTCAGCGAAGATCCAATGGCCATGGTGGAACGGGAGCGATGCCACTACGGACGCATCCCCCGCAGCCAAGCACAGACCGGCACAGCAGCGCGAAGGGTCCGCGTCTACTCGGATGGAATCTACGACATGTTCCACCAGGGACACGCCCGCCAACTTCAGCAGGCCAAGACAGTCTTCCCCAATGTATACCTCATTGTAGGAGGTGAGTTGATTCAAACCCTTTCTGAATAGGACAACAAGACTTACTTCGAGTCATCATCATTAACAGCCAGTATTCGTCTACTCTTGGACACAGTCTCTCCTATGGCACGCCACTGAGCTCGATCTCCAGCTTTTTTTTTTTCAACCGCTGCTAGCCAGCTTGCGGTCTACTTCGAGTAGGCAATTAGGCATCCGTTTATACTGGGTGACTAGTAAAATACTGTAAATACTGAAGAAGAGTGTTCAGTACTCGATTCTGATACCGAATATATAAAAATATAAGCACTTAAAATTTTACCAAATTACCCTAAAAATAATTTATGACCTTTGTCGATGTTCCCGCGCACCCTACATCCTCACGAATCGGTTGGTCCTGATTCCTGAGTCCTGCGCCAGCCGCGGCACTAGTCCGTAGGACTATGATCTTTTCTGTGCCTAATGAGAGTTTTATAGATTGGCGATCACGTTAGAGTAAACGCAAATTTGTCACAGAATAATTAATAGTACTACGTAGATTTGTATGGAATTAAATCCCGCCATCTAGTGTGCATAATAGGTAACATTGTAATTGCAATACAAATCTGCGTTTACTTTATCGTGATCTATTGAGTAAATAAATCTTTAGAAACTCGCACTAGGCACTCTGCTGAAGACCAAACTCGATGCGCGCCGCTATCGCCCGCGCGATGACCATTATTTTCTGAAAATTACTAAGTACACTAATTTCGTTGAGGTTTTATAATCAATATTCTTTTTTAATACATTTTTATTGGCTAGATTTATGACATCATCAACAATCGTGTCATTCAATATGTACAGTCTAACAATCAGTCTGTATAATAGAGTATAATATAGATTCTATATTAGCAAGATTACAAAAATCCGTTTCATCTCATACGAAGTTCTTTGCTCTACGATCAATCATAATCACAAGCCGTGTGTATACGTAATACGTATACCAGATTGATTCTTTCGTTTCAAATTTTCTTTTCTAAGAATCTGTGCAAACTTTCTTATAATCAAGAGTTATGAAGGTTAAGACTGAGCTTTGATCGGTTAGTCAGAGTGTTATTATGATGTAGAAAATAATAGATAAGCCAACAAATTAAATGCTCAATTGCGCGGCAAATATGAGGAAGTTTCTTAATTAATTCCGTTGAATCTCTTCGGAGATATTCTAATTGGATTTTATAGTTGAGTAACCAAACTAATAACTGACGTTGTCTTTACAAGTTGTTTTAAAATTTGTTATCTTAGTTTTGTTTCGCCTATCTTATTTAGATAGCACTCACGTCTTCTCTTTGCATTCTTAACAAAATATTGTTTAAGAAATAATACGTAAAAATAACTACGTAGTTGATATTAGGTAATAACAAAGTTAATGATTACTGTACAATGTGATTAAAATATTTACATATTCACGTGTCAATAAATGTGATACTTGTACAAGATTTGTATTATTCAATAAAATAAATAACAGTAAGAACATTATACCAAAGCGTATACATTTATTACCGAAGCTTTGAGCATCCAAGCATTATACTACACCATGCATATCAAACTCAGTCATTGGTAGGCCAAATGCATAAGGATCGTAGAGTCAGTGGGCCGCAAAACCCAACCATAAAGAAAAAAAAACATTTCATAGATAGAGCGGCCATCATAATCAAACAGAATACGTCCACTCACTGCTGGACTAAGGTCTCCCCCTTCAAAAGAGGGATTTGCTATAATCCCCACGCTTGGCAGGCGGATTGGGGATCGCAGAATGCTCACCACCGTTAACCGACTGGAGGCTGCTGTCCGTCCTCCGGTGGTTCCTGACCGGCGGCCGCGTCGCGCGACGCGCGGTGATCTTTCCCAGCTTATAGCACCTTTTTTTTTATATATTTTTACAACAAACGCGGGCCGCATTAAGAGGCTGTTCTTAAAATTGGATCGGGCCGCAGTCAAATGCCTAGAGGGCCGCATGTTTGACATGTCTGTACTACACATTGGTGAGATTCCTCTAGGTACTTAGTACTATTAATTATTATGTGCTCTAGGATAGGTGTCAATGGATTTCATCGCATTTTAATGTTCCTTCCTATTCAATAGTATGTTACTCAAAATATTCTTTGATGAGTATCCTTATTCTCAATAGAATTATAAGTAGGTTTTGAATTCAAATCGAACTCAACTCAATCTTTCAGATTAGATAGTTTTTTTCGGAATCTTTTCTATATCCTATAGGCTAGCGTTGTACCATTATCTCACCATGCATGAGGATGGTAGCACGCTAGGCATAGAAATGGAAACTAGCTCTCAGGGACAGCTGCCAAAACACATAAGATAAAATTGGTGACAAATTTTCTAACTCGAAGGTGCTAATGGTAGTTGGCCAGGCGGACACTAGACAGTGTCCTACCACAATGCTGGGGGTTTCTCTACGATGTTTTTCCTTCACCGGAGTACTAACTTTAATATATTTTTCGATAGAAAGATCCATTGGTGCGGGGCGGGGATTCGAACCCGCTACCTCTGGCGTCAAAGCAGATTATTCTCTCTCAAAATTCAATCAATTATCGGTTGAACCACTATTTCATTATAGGTGAACGGTGGAGATTTCAACTCGCTTCCTCTGACGTCAAAGCAGATTATTCTCTCTCAAAATTCAATAATTATTGGTACAACCACTATTTCATTGGTGTATGATGATTATAAAGCCATTTTATCATTAAAATTTTAATGATTTATTTAACATTCAATGTATCCTTATATAGTAACTATTATATAATTTGTGCCTTTACCTTCATCCTTCGTCAATACTTGTTATTATTTATTCTGTGGCAAGACTAGGACATTCTCACATTCGTTTTATTTAAGTATTCACTGAAACATTTCGTTTCGCATTTTGAAGTGTCGAGTGCGTCATTCTAGAATTCTAGATGGAGTATAATTTTCAGAGTCTATTTTTTATACTTATTAGTTAAACCTCTTCACAAATGTCCAGATAATACGTTATGTAATATATGTATTTTAAATATCTATGAAGTTTTGTGACTCAATAAGTAGAAACGTGATTATCGCACTAAATTAGGACTATTGTGTCATAATAATTATTAAGTAAATAACTATACGAGTATCATACGATATACTAATATGAATATGAACTAGAAAAGGGAACGAATTAATGCTTTTAGAGTTTGGACAAACATGATGTTCAACATGACTACTAATGGTCTAAAATTTTTATTCTGGGTTATTTTATTGATAGATCTCAATAAAAGAACCCAGAATAAAAATCAAAGACTACAACCGCAGGGCAGGTGATGGCAGCTTGATCTGATTTCAATAATTTTAGATGATTTTTAATTATAAAAACGTAAAATAACGCGATATCTTATACCTATACATAATTATTAGCTTTATACGGAAGCCTTCATCAGGATTTCAGAGGAAAAGTGTAAAATAATGTTAATATTCCGTATTAAATACCATCGACAATTTAGTAGCCAAGAAACAGTGCAGACCTGCTAACACTGACTAGTGCTAGTCAGTGCCTACTAACAATAAGTTATTGTGTAATATTTCACCTGAATAATCACCGCAGGCTTTTCAGCTCTTGACATTTATATAAAAGAGAGATAAAATGATAACATTACGGCATGCATCGTGATACAAGTGTCACAACAATACACTCATCGATGCGTCACAGAACAGTTACAAATGCTCATTAAGGAATAATCATAAATTAATATTTGCGGGTAGTTTTCTCGTACGACGCGCGCGATAAGAGCTATTGTGCTATTGGTGGTTGGCCCTCGTACGATCGATTGAACGAATTTAATACACGTGATTCATGTTTATTGATAGTTCGCTAAACCAATAATTGTTGTTATCGCCAATTTCAAGTCTCAAATTATCGGCTACGCCACTCTACATTGTCCCGCGGCCTTGATTTAGCCTTTTGGTAGATTAGCTTTAAACCTCATTTGTGTTATCTTCACGGTCAACTTCAGTCTGAATCCTATCATCTAAGCCTTATCTTTCATCAACTTTCTCATTCAAACGTAGAACAAGGGCAGCTTCAATAAGATTATTATCAGTATGCTTTGATTCAACTTGGCAGTTCTCAAGTCTAATTAAAGGCATGCTTAATATATTTAATTACTAATTAGATACTGACTTTGATGGTATTTTTTAATAATAAGAACATTCTAGTGGCTCAGTCAAAGAGATATTTAATCAAATAGGTACATATCCATTATGTATTATATATACCCATCATCAGATTACGTGTTTAATTGATAATATTCCAGTCATCATTATATGCTTTTGGAAATGCAAGTGAACCGCGCATTGCAAGTGATTGCAAGAAAACAAAATTTAACTCATTTTCAAGATGACGGAGATTGCACAATTTTTTTTCCGACGTAATGACTGGACTATAATTAATAATTATTGTAAGCTGATCAGATTTTGTCATGTTTTGATTAATATCTTTTTAGTGACGATTATTATTATTGAAAACATTCTTTAAAATATGAATGGTCTTGGTCTCCTTCAAATAATTGGAAAATGTTTATTTTGTTTCTCTTTACCGCTAAGCTGATTAATCGGTTACACATTTGTACTTTACACATTTGCATCATAAAAACGAACATAAAGTTTGTATAATTCCAGGCAATGTGAACTATGCTGTGATAGTATTATGTTATTGCTGATATAATATTATTGCTTGTCCGCCTCAAGACAAAACATAACATAACTTTAGCGTTAGTAGGGCCCTCGTAATGTTTATAAACAACATGACCATTGCTATTAGTTAGCTAAATATTTTCAATTTTTTCTCTCATGGTACTTACTCCTCGTAAATATTAATTGCGTGGAATTTGTTTTTCGCTGACGCTATTCATTCACTCATAGTCACAGCCTGTGCTGTAATTTATAAAATTAATAAAACTGGCCAAGTGCGAGTCTGACTTTTGTCCCTCACACGGAGGGTTCCGAACCGAACACCAACTAAGTAAAAGTTAAAACAAAGGAAAGTAAACAAGTATTATATAGTAGAAATAGTAGTAATAGTAGTAATTAATATTATTAAATATCTGGTTGACCGAGCTTTGCTCGGTATTTTTTGCCACTAAAACAGACAAATATGACTCTTCCCGACATCTATTGACGAATAATAATACTATTTTTTTTTAATTGAGAGCCACTAACTGCTTTTCCCACACAGTAATACTAATGCTACTTCTACTCGCCAATAGATGTCGGGAAGAGTAATATTTTAAGTTGATTATCAATAAAGTTGATTATTGAAAACACGAATAGAACAACATTTTCTGAAAATGATTCCTAGCTAGATCGATTTATCGCCCCCGAAATCCCCTGTACTAAATTTTATTTAATCGTTGGAGCCGCTTCCGAGATTCATATTAAGGTAAAGACGATAGCGCCATCTTTGATGCCATCTAGATGGCGCTGCGCTATCGTAAAAAACTTTTTTAAACTTTCCTTTATTTTTTAACTTTGTTCTGTTCTTAGTATTTGTTGTTATAGCGGCAACAGAAATACATCATCTGTGAAAATTTCAACCGTATAACTATCACGGTTCATGATATACAGCCTGGTGATAGACGGACAGACAGACAGACAGACAGACAGACAGACGGACAGCGGAGTCTCAGTAATAGGGTTCCGTTGGTACCCTTTGGGTTCGGAACCCTAATAAAACGAACATGATTACTGTAATAGACAGCGAGCGAGATTTGTATTAAAGCTGGCTCTAAAATGAAACGAATTCGTTTTAGCGAGTAAATTCAAGATCCGAGGAAATTCATCGTAAACGAGTTAAAGCTGAATCGGTAATCTGGTTTAAAGGCTTAGGGCGTTGGATTTGATCAATGTTCTTATAAGTTATAAATTTCATTTATTATCTCGTCTATATTCACACCACTTTAATATAGAATGACCGAGGCTTGTTCCATGTAGTTATTCTTGTAATATATATGCCATATGATTATAATATTAGCTTAGCAACTTTGGAATATATCCCCTTTCCATTTGCTGCTTTTACCCTAGTAATTAGCTGAATTTTTCGTGTTATCACCTAAAAATCTATTTTTTATATTCCAGTGTGTAGTGATTCGTTGACTCACAGCCGCAAAGGCCGCACAGTGATGACAGAAGAGGAGAGGTACGAGGCCGTACGACATTGCAGATACGTTGATGAGGTGAGACATACTGCTGTATATATCTTTAATGCAGACAGACTACTCTGGGCCTCAATCAAGCAAGCAAACGAGCAAAAAGCTGAGCCAGTGCGATGACAATACACTGTTGTTATTACGGCTTTTTTTCTGTACAACAATATAGTAAAAATTCATTCAGGCAAATTTTTAGACACGACATTTCCGCTTACTGGCGTCGATATATTTCACTAGCGACATAGGCATTGAACCGGCGGGCCTGAGTACTACTCGATTTTCAGAACTTTTTTTATACAAGCTTTGTTAGAAAGATCGCTCTCCTTCTACCTAGAGTCCATTCTCCATGGTTAAAAAGTTGTAACTGGAGTGAACGACACAGTTGCTGCAACCGAGTGCGACGCTCTGAGGTCGTGAACGGGGTTAGAGCGTTTGGTTGCGCTCCGAGCGTAGGTCGTGAACGCAGCCCAGCGCTGCGAAAATCGACTAGCGAGATCCTAGTGGCTTGCTAGTTGCTACATAGCTGGCTCACAAAATAGGGGCCTTCTCGGTACCTCTATATTTGATGTAAAGATTTGCTAGTTAACAATACACGCAAGTGTCCGCCCAAACTATGGTGCTCGTGCTAGCATCCGTCTGACGTGTTCATTTGTCTATGTAGTTCTGTACGTGAATAAAGTTGTTAGAAGCGTAAACACAACGTTTCAGCACGCCTTCCTCCATGGTTTTCCCTATGTAAATGCCAATCTTGTGATAGAGACGAGTATGATACCATTACGGGGAATTACCCATATGTTATGTATGCCTTTGTCATTCTAAATATGTATGTAGATTATCAGTTTGGTACTATTATTTATTCTGTGGCCTGGTATGCCAGTTTCTTTACCTCTCCTCTTATCTGCTTATTACTCATTCATATGAATTCTGCAATGGATGGATCTACTTTAATGCAAAGCAAAATAAAGTAACAGCGAATGAATTATATTTATTGGTATAACAAACTTCTCATAAACATAAACTTATGTACTAGCTTAAATACTAGTAGTATTATTTAGACTACTTTAACATAATGTACTTATTTTTACACTAGAAGTGCCCCGCGGCTTCGCCCGCGTTAAAGACTTCTTTTATTTACTTAAAACTTTTATTTTGTAAAAAACTTTATATCATAAAAGACATCAAAGAAGTAAAAGCCAAATCGGTTCACCCGTTTCAAGATATTGCGTGACTAAGGGAAATAGGGATTCATATTTATAAAACCCGAATAACCATATTGATTCTTAGACTTTTTTCCAACCCCTTGCAAAAGTCCTTATTTATTTACAGAAGTACTTGCGTGAAATGTCGAATAAACTGACTATCCAAACTGTGAACCCCCGCTTCATCCCCTTAAAGAGTGAATTTTGAAAAATCCTTTCTTAGCGGATATCTAAGTCAAAATAACTATCTGCTTGCCAAATTTCAGCGCAATCCGAATTAATATTGATTTCAGACTATGTTACCCCAGTTCACCCACTTAGGGGTGACATATCGAAAAATCCTGAAACACGTATTTACTTACTTATTTACTGAAGTACTTGTATGAAGTTTCGAATAGAAAAGACTATCTAATCTTGTTTCTCCATACAAACTTTGAACCCCATATCATCCCCTAAAGGGGTGAATTTTGGAAAATTCTTACTTAGTACACCCTTACGTAGTAAGACAAATATATCCTCCAAATTTCAAGTCTCTACGACCAGCGGTTTAGGCTGTGCGTTGTCTGTCAGTCAGTCAGTATGTCAGGACAAAGATTCTTATATATTAGATTATCAATGATTGCCAACAATATTTTCAATTTAAATTTCAGTTATATGAACTGCACAACCTTCAAGCACATTAACTGTTTTCAAAATAAATAAAATAATAGTAGCCACAGATAATTAGAGAATAATACATAGTCCAAGTTGTTGTATAGTCTGTGGAGTTTTATATGTATAAACAAGGTATGTACACAAATGTTTGTGCCCGTAATTGACTAAAATACAGAAGTTACAAGTCGAGAGTGAACAGGGTATCTTCTAGGCCTTAGCTTAGGCTACACCTTCGATCACATCTTCTTTTCTATCGGGTCAGATATTGACTGAATTAATTGCCTATTTGAAATGTAAAATGGAAAAAATATGTAAAAATGAACCAAATCCTGCAGTAAAAAATATCTAAACCCGAAATATCCCCGACCTTGGCATTGGGGTTTCACCCACGCTTTCAAAACTATCATTTATTCAATCGGCCTGAGAACAACTGCTTATATTTTATTCAGCGATCCTAGCCAGTCTATAATTCACTCTTGGTTGATTTTTTTATAGACTTGACGTCACTAACGGTTTTGAGGTGTATTATTATGACTAATACCTACCTATTTCAGTTTGTAAGGTTTTTCTTACATTTCCTGTATGGTTCGAATGTTTAATGTTTCTTTACGTATTGTGCCTCCGATTTTAAGTCTAAAGATATGAATGTTAGCTACTAATAGTAGCTAACGGGAAAACCTACGATAGTAGCCTACTGTCGTAGGTTTTCCCGACGAAATCCCTAAGTGTTGTCCTGAAGGGTGAGGCTGAGTGGTATTCGGGTTGTCGAAATTTTTATACGAATACTCATAAATAGGTGTAACCACTTAGCCAGTTTAGAAGACGGGTGGAAATAGTTGCCATCTACCTATGTATTTGACAACACTTATCAATTCTATCTTAGTTAAAACCAAGTGGTTCTTTGTGGAGAAGAAATTATTACCTAATCCATTCTAACTTACTATAGCTACGACCCGCAGTGGTACTTGCGGCTTAAGGGGTTCTGAACTCAATTCCACATCCAAATTAATTCCATCTTCATCCAATTCTAGCTGTTTTAGCGTGGAAAAGTAATGAATACTTACTCAAACACTCACAAACTTCCACATTTACAATGTTAGTATTATGTGTTTTAATAATACCAACAGTCATTTACAAATCTTTACAATGTTCTATGCGAAATAAAACAGATGACGGTACATTACTATTGCGCTTAAAATGTACACATATGAATACCCACATATTACACTCACACACACATTATTACTGTAATTTACTGATATTAAATTACCTACGTGGAAACATTGAAACAACTATCATATCTTACAGACTTGTAACTTCGTACCAACCGTTTTAACCGTGGCTTCCTGCTTCGCACCTGTAAGATGTGGAACGACCTTTCCGCCACGACCTTTCCCTTTGAGCTATAGAATGGAGGCTTTTAAAAAAAATCCATAAATTCCTTAATAGGAGGCAACGCGTCATCAGCGCCTACGGTGTTGCAAACGTTCATAGGCGACGGTGACCGCTTAACATTAGGGGGACCGTTAGCTTGTTTGCCAACAAAGGTGGTAGGAGCATATTATATCGATGTTCCACTTTACTTGATATCAAAAAGTCTTCGAGCATTTACCAACGGAGATGTTAACGTTGTAATCCGCAAACATTTTTTCTGCCGATACCACAGAATGATGAATAGTACAAGCCGATACTTACGGGGGACGAGGTAAACACGCATTGCACACACACAAATCACTTACTTTAACGATCCCTCACACTAGCTTGAAACACGCACACAGTATTAAAAATACAGCGTAGTTACGCACGCTCATATGGCCATATGGCCAGCAGAGGGGTACGCCTTGCGTTAACATCTCCATTGGTAAATGCTCGAAGCAAAAAGTAGCTTACCACCATCAAGGAGAAAATCTGCCGCCATAACCTTACCACGGTGTTCGGTCAGCACTCACCCCTCTATAGTCAGAGTGTTCTGGGCCTAAGGTGTTCACCATCTTCACGGCTTCAACCAAATAATCGCTTATCACCAGGTGTGATATTGGTCAAACGCTAGTCCATAAGATATAAAATAAATACATTGTATAAAACCTTTTCTTTTTATCTTATAGGCTAGCGTTTGACCACTATCTTACCTGTTGGTATGTGATGATGCGGTCGATGATAGTAAGCACGCTAGGCCTAGCATGGGAACTGGCTCTCAAGGATAGCTGCTGGAACAACATAACCTAATCGTAAATAATTCTAATATGCATATTTTCACTGTAATGTCATTGGGCATTCCAATGATTATGCATTCTATTTAAAAATATGCAAATAATTATTTAAATACCTACGTCAAAGATTGTAGAGCTTGTTTTACCTGCTTGACTGGTTTCGAATGGTCCTGTGGAAGTTATTCTGTTGCTGAGGTAGTTTTGAATAGGTTATCATTTCAAGGCTCACTTGTTGGAAAGTGACGATGCGGTCGAGGATGGTAGCGCGCTAGGCCTAGAATGGAAACTGGCTCTCAAGGTCAGTCGCCGAACGAACATATTAGATGTTTTGCGACAGATATTCCAATTTTATGGTGGCAGCTGGCCAGGCGAACACTAGACAGTGCCCTGCCACCATGCAAATAAAATAGAGATTGGTTAAGTTGTGCTGTACCTATGGGTTAAGGCCAAAGTCACTTTATTCTCATGTATGTGAAGTGATTTTTTTTATATAGCTGGTAGGCTAGCGATCGATTTGACCACTATCTCGCCCGTTAGTAAGCGATAATGTGGTCGAAAATGGTAAACACACTAGGCCTAGAATACTCTGACTCCCAAGGGCTGTGTGCTGCCGGAACAACGTGAGGTTATGGCGGTTGATTCTGTCCTTGAGGGTAAGGTTGTCAGATACTTTTTGGTAGCAATTCAGGCGGAACATCGATATAATGCTCCTACCACATGTGGAAATAAATAGATGGCCAATTATAGTTTGATTCCGGATATAACTTGCATCGGCTCACTTCCCTGAAAACGATATACCCAACCTACCAGCACGGGTCAACAGTTAGGTATCGAGTTAAGGCATTGTTACACACAATCCAAAATGTCATCGTACCGACGGGATTCGAACCCGCGCCTCCTTGGGAAACATGTCCAGGAGCTCCGACCAATTAAACCACAGTGCGATACTATCGATACGACGAAATTTTGGATTGTGAGTAACAATGTACAAAAATACATATTGTTACGTGCGGGGTGGTATTAAAATGCCAATCCGATGAGATGAACGTTTATTTCCACTGATCACTAGGTTAGCACAATGTTCCACAGTAGTTGTCCAAATCGTCTTGCACAATTATCAAAAGTCCGTTAACACACACTGAGGTCGTTGGTAATCACAATCACTGATTTCACTGTTCACAGTTCACAACACTAGTTCACTGATAACACTTAACGATCACTTGGTCGCTATCCGCGCTTAGATAGTTACACTGTCGCTTCCAGAGAAAGACTGCCTCAAGCCGCGGTTTCAACGTTTTATATAGGACGAGGATATTTCTACAGAAATTTCCAGTATTGACTCGAAACAATAGACAAAAGACGTTCAAAACAAAGCAATAACAATCACAAACAAAAGGGGCGGCTTTCCTTTGAGCATCTGACGTAAACAACTTTACCATACATGCTAATTTGATCTCTAACTACTTATGAATAAGGTTCAATCTTAACTACAAAACTAGGTACATTGACTAGGGTCTGAATTCCCGGAAGGTTAACTTTTATGACGGTCGGGTCGGGTGTTTATAGCCCCTAATTAGTCTATTCTTTCCCACGGTATTTTTGTTCGAGAAGCTTGGCGAAACATCGCGACTCGACGACGCGATGTAACAATATAAAAGTGTGTAACACTTCAAGAAACACAATATTTGATTTAAGCAGTGCAACATTTCTCGTCGGATTTGAAAACTGTAATGATTTCTTTTCTTCCGAATGATAAACTTTGAAAAAGTTATCTTAGATGGTAACCAATGCATAATTGGTTAAAAATGCAATCCAGTAATTTCGTCATATCGATAGTATATATTAAGGTTGTCTGGAAGAGATCGCTTTAAGCGATAAGACCGCCTGTTGCCACATTATGTTTTATTTACCATTTTTTACTTTTAATTTGTATGGTGTAATAAAGTGTTTATCTAGTATCGCACCGTGGCTTAATTGGTCAGAGCACCTGGACACGTTTCCTAAGGAAGTGTGGGTTTGAATCCCGTCGGTACGATGACATTTTGGATTGTGTGTAACACTTCAAGAACATAATATTTGAGTTAAGGCATGATTTCATGTACTTATTATAATTTTTTTTATCCTGCAGGTGGTAAGAGACGCGCCGTGGGAATACGACGAGGCGTTTTTAGAGAAGCACAAAATAGACTTCGTGGCACACGACGACATACCTTACACGACCGAGGACTGTGAAGACACATACGCGATGATCAAGGCCAAGGATATGTTTGTTGCCACCGAGAGAACAGAAGGTACGTTGGCCATTTTAACCTACTTCCAAAAATGAGAATGTTCTCAATAAGACTGTTATTTTTTTTGTTTTTAGGGTTCCGTACCTCTAAAGGTAAAAAAGGCACCCTTATAAGATCACTTTCTTGCCGTCTATCTGTCTGTCTGTCCGTGTGTCACAACCGATTTTCTCAGGAACGGGTAGACCTAGCAGGTTGAAATGTATACCAAATACTGAGGTCTATAATCCTTATTAGGTGAGTCTGAGTCAACGCGATAATAATATCGTTTAAAAACTAAAAAACAACCGACTTCAATGCCGCGCTATTCATTTTCAGTACCAATTTTGAGATGTTTATCTCAATATCTCTGGAGATACTTATCATACCTCGATAAAATTACCATGGTACCACACTTGGGATATCTCCTTTCGAACAAAAAAAGAATAATCGAAATCGGTTCATAAACGACGAAGTTATCCGCGAACAAACATAAAAAAAAAAAATATATATATATATACGGTCGAATTGAGAAACCTCCTCCTTTTTTTGAAGTCGGTTAAAAAGATATGGGCAAGTTTATATTTTCGCGAAAACTTGTAATTACCAAAATGTACCTTAATTTTCAATTTTTTTTCTTTACTTGTGCTGTAAGACCTTGTTTTTGACCAAAATTGACAATTTCATCCGGAAGTACCCTATAGGTATGTCCCGTTTTGAATTTAAAAAAATGGTCACGTTAATAATATCGTAACATTGTTGTTTCCAGGAGTATCAACATCAGACATAGTAGCACGGATAGTGCGAGACTACGATATCTACGTGAGACGGAATCTAGCGCGAGGGTACTCTGCGAAGGAACTCAACGTATCATTCCTCAATGAGAAGAAGTTCAGGTTGCAGAATAAAATGGATGAACTCAAAGATAAGGGGAAGAAGGTTTGTACGATTATTCTTTTACCATTTTAATTTAAGAGATAGGAAGATACTTCATTACGATTCTAACTTTTTTTTTTAATATCTTATAGGCTAGCGTTTGACCACTATCTAATGTGGTGGTAAACGATGATGTGGTCGAAGACGGTGAACTTGCTAGGCCTACAATACTGTGACTCTTGTGCTGTCGGAACACCGTAAGGCTATGGCGGCAGATCTTCTCCTTGATGGTGTTAAGCCTCTTTTTGGTAGCAAGTCAAGCGGAATATCGATATAATATGCTCGTATCGTCTATGGAACTAGAATGTGATTATGCTGTCTTAGGCCCAAATCAGAAAAGTGGAGACTTAGGTATAAATCGACGATCGACTCTGGCTGGACAAAGTTTCTACGGCCGGTTGTATAGAACGGCTAGCTGCGTCCCTCGAATTTTTTTATGATAAAAGTTGAACAGAGCAATCACTACGCTTGTCAGATGATAAGCGATGACGTCTATTTATTACAGATACAGCGGCATGAAAAATTTTAGATAGGCAACATTTTGTATGTCATTGGTCTTCGCCTGTTACCTCGAGACATAAAGGTGTTAGTCTCACATGCCCTGTAATTTCGCTGTACACATTGCCATTCCAACCGAAAAATATGCTGAAGTATCACGGCTGAATTAATTGACAAAGTGGTACCGCCCCAGGCAAACTAGCAGAAGTCCTATCACTACACAAAAAAGGGTCTTTGCCCGCGTTTTTAAATTGCTTAAAATTGTAGTTTTCTGTTGTCCCCCAGGTGATGACAAATATAGGTGAGAAACGAGTAGACATACTAACGAAATGGGAGGAGAAATCTCGCGAGCTGATCGACACATTCCTGCTGTTGTTCGGCCCCGACGGTCGGCTGACCAGCATCTGGAACGAGAGCAAGGGCCGCCTCATGCAGGCTCTCAGCCAGCCGCCCTCGCCCGCGCCCAGCGAGGACGGTGACCACTCCCCCGACAGAAGGTAATTCATCTACCCACATTACATAATACAGGAATAATAGATAGATAGATTTGAATGATTTAGAATTGTTACACCCTCTTAAAACTAACTTACAATGTAAACTTAAGAATAATGTGTTACAATTGGCGGTCTTATCGCTAATAGCGATCTCATCCAGACAACCTTAGGATGGAGAGGATAGAACATGTGACTAATGACGGGTGTATCTAACAACTCTAAACACTAATCACTTACAAATATACCTATAAATAAACTAACTATCATATATAAATACCTAGTGACTCAAATGTTAAGCGTTAATTAATTTTATGCAGCTAGAACTTAGATTATAATATAATAATACTTAAATTCAAAATGTAAAACCACCCCCGACTGATTTGACAATGAGCTAAAATACGATATCTCAGACGTGGAGTTGAGAGTATTCTGCAGATTCAAGGAGATGTGTTGTCTCAGCATTTGATAAAGTTCACCACATTATATTCTTGCCATATCATTGAGGTAACAGGATACTGAATTTCAAATACCTCAGGTGGCGGTTTTTAGGTTAAGTTCTATTCTCGGCCCTCCGGAGGGCCGAGGTTAATTTGACTAATGTAAACTACGCCCACACCAATCACGAAAAAAATGCCCGTAGGTCATGTTTTTCAAGTTTGCGAACAGATTTTTTTCCTTCTCTTTTACTCACATACTTATTGTGTTGTAGCGTCATCTGTCGAAAAATATTAAAACTATACCTAACTTTGTTTGATTTGAGCAGTAACCATACCACCTGGGGCTTATAGTTTTCTATTAACGAGTCACTGTTTCTCTTTACCCGGCGTCCCTCTTACCCCACCTGACCTTACATATACTCATCATAGATGTATATACATTGTGCATACATACATAAAATCACGCCTTTTTCCCGTTGGGGTTGGCAAAGACTACTTCTTTCCACATGCTACGATCCTGACATACCTCTTTCGCTTCTTCCACTTTCCAATATAGCTCGCCGGTAATACTTACTTTTGACTTGACCTTTCTTTAAAATTTCTCCGATCTGGTCGTGATACGTTCGCCTAGGTCGGCCTCTACCGGCTGGCCAATTCACAATCGTCATTCATCGTAGTGGTAGGACTTCTGCTAGTCCGCCTGGGGCGGTAGATACCACCACTTTGCCAATTAGTTCAGCCGTGAAATAGGAATGTTTTTCGGTTTGAATGGCAGTGTCCAGTGAAATTACAGGGTATGTGAGACCTAACATCTTTATGTCTCAAAGTAACAGGCGCAGTCCAGAATTTTTCATGCCGCTGTATCTGTAATAAGTAGACGTCATCGCTTACCATCAGGTGAGCTTCGTACTTGTCCTTTTACCATATATCATAAATAAAAGAAATACATGCGCACATGCATTAAAATTCTGCTGAACCTAAATCTAAAAAAAGTTTATTCTAAAACTGTGCTTTAATAGATGTTGTTTCTGTATTGTTCTAGAGAAGGGTCATCATCCCCGCCGCCGCCGAAGTCACGTCGGTTTGAACCGCTAGCAGTTTGGGAGCCGCACGCAGGTAACTGGGTAATTATTCACCGCTTGTATTTGATACACGCACATACGCTCTACTGCAGTTACTGTCCACTTAACTAACGTTGTCCTTACGAATGCTCTCGATTATTATTATTGTATTTTAAAGTTGACTAACAAGCAAGCGGCCCACCTGATCGAAAGTGGTCATCGCCGCCTATAAACACCTGCAACACAAGTAGTATTACACGTACTTTACCTACCTTTTGCTTTGCATAGAGGATTCTTTTTACACGTCTCTTAAATCGCTGCATGTTGTACTGTAGCGGCAAAACCTCAGGTGGGAGATACGATTATCTATATATATATGTATATCTATAATGATTATCCTGAACTTGTTGAGAATAGAACTTAAGCTTTGCGTGCTGAGAGCCCCCTTTCCATCTCCTTAGATGTGGAATATTGAAAATCCTTTCGTGGTGCTCTTCCTCTAGAGTTGTCAAGGAATATATATATGTATATTTTTTTAAAAAGGCTTTCTAGCAATGTGTGTTGTACATTACTAGTAGAGTCTGTACAAAAAAAGAACCGTCGTAGAAATTGCGGGCGCGCGCGTGATGTTTCTAATTTACTGTTTTTGTTGCGTTGACAACATTGCTCTGTCTTTGCCAATACGACTAAAAATGTTTGATACCTTGGTAGGTACTTACCTTATTACCTATTTTTATTATCGGGTGGTACTAGGTTGGTATATACTATATACCTTCCCTTCCTTACCTTTGGATTCATAAAGCTACGACTGTTCTCTTTTTGCACAGACTCTAGGTAGTCTTGTTAAGTTAACCCCTCCAACTAAGCTAAATAATGCTTGTTTAAATTTTTTTCTGTCTATCAATGTAGGTTGCACATTACTAGTAGTCTTGTTAACCTATCCAACGAAGCTAAATATGCTTATGTCTGGAGTGGGTCACTTCAATAGTGCAATGGGTGGGGATCCAACTCACGACCTCTCGATCGCAATTCCGACGCCTTAGCCATTGGGCTATTGCCGCGTCAGTTAATAATCCTCCATACTTGCCGCAAGGTTACCAAAAGTATTCTCACTTACCCTAGTGGAACTACCAGATTTTAAATAACCAGGTGATGATTCAAGCCGTGGTACCCTTGGAGCTGCAAGGGACACTAATGCCGGGTACACACCAAGGGAATGAATAGCGAACGGAAGAAGACGCATCTATACAGGCGTATAGTATGATAGCTCCATCTCCCTCTATCCACAATTCGTTTGCGTTAATTTGGCCTTGTGGTGTACCCCGCAAAAGAGTTGCAGATCTCGGCTAAGAGTTGCCAACAGCATGAATTCGATATAATGAGGAAGTTGTTCCTCAGTTGCATATGGTAGATTTCTCTTATTCTGTTTCGTCTTTTACTGTTTCTGGGGTTCAACCCTATCATATTTTACGATATTTTAAGTCTAAAGATACATAAATTCTATTATTTATCCACTGCAGTAGAGCGAACAAATAAACATACATGCACCCACATCACAGCATGCTGTAGTATTAATATATTCACAGTAGACCTAACACATAATATTTAAATGTGTCAAGTAGGCTAGGCACAGTAATTGATAATCGACATTCGTTTGTGTTATATTATAGTGTGCATTTTAGCTGTAGAAGATATTACTATGTAGAATGTACATGACTGAGTAACAAGCATGCTTTGTGTGTAAGACTAATGTTGTTTTGGTAACCTATTCTAGTTATTTTTTTACTATAATTTAATGATATAGATTATATTAAAATACTAGTATTTTAATCATTATTCAATATAATCATTATATTCGCGGGCGAAGCCGCGGGACACTTCTAGAAGTGTTAAAAACTTCTTTTATTTACTTAAAACTTTTCTTTTGTAACAACGATTCTATCAATAAAGACTTCAAAAAATAATTAGCCAAATCGGTTCACCCGTTTTCATGTTATCGCGTGACTAAGGCAATTCGGGATTCATATTTATAAAACCCGAAAACCCAAAGTTTCAGACTGTTGCCTACCCCATTTCGAAAAATCTTACAACACGTACTTTATCTCATCTTGTTTTGCCATACATACATTCTATCAATAAAGACTTCAAAAAAATAATTAGCCAAATCGGTTCACCCGTTTTCATGTTATCGCGTGACTAAGGCAATTCGGGATTCATATTTATAAAACCCGAAAACCCAAAGTTTCAGACTTTGTTGCCTACCCCATTTCGAAAAATCCTACAACACGTACTTTATCTCATCTTGTTTTGTTTTGTTGCCATACAAACTATGATTCCCCGTTCCGTATCCGGGTGGAATTTATAGAAAATCTTTTCTGAGCGGATACCTACGTCTTAATAACTATCTGCATTCTAAATTTCAGCGCAATCCGAAACAATATTGATTTTTAGACGTTGTTACCCCAGTTTATTCTGTTAGGGTAGCATTTTGAAAAAGTCTGAAACTCGTATTTACTTATTTATTTACAGAAGTACTTGTGTGAAATGTCGAATAAAATGACTATCCACACTTTGAACCACCGCTTCATCCCCTTGAATAGTGAATTTTGAAAAATTATTTCTTAACCTATGTCAAAATAACTATCTGCATGCCAAATTTCAGCGCAATCCGAAACAATATTGATTTCAGACTTTGTTACCCCTCTTCACCCTTTTAGGGGTGGAATTTCGAAAGAGCATGAAACACGTATTTACTTACTTAAGTACTTGTGTTAAGTTTCAAATATAAAAGACTATCTAATCTTGTTTCTTCATACAAACTTTGAACCCCCGTTTCATCCCCTTCAGGGGTGAATTTAGGAAAATATTTTTTTAGAGGGAACTAACGTTGTAATAACTATCTGCTTGCCAAATTTCAGCGCAATCCGAAAAAATATTGATGTTCACACTTTGTTACCCCTCTTCACCCTTTTAGGGGTGGAATTTCGAAAGAGCATGAAACACGTTTTTACTTACTTAAGTACTTGTGTTAAGTTTCAAATATAAAAGACTATCTAATCACCCTCTTAGGGGTAGAATTTCAAAAAAACCTGAAACACGTATTTACTTATTTTTGTACTGAAGCACTTGTGTGAAGTTTCGGATAGAAAAGACGTACCTAATCTTGCTTCTCCATACAAACTTTGAACCCCCATTTCATCCCCTTATGGAGTGAATTTTGAAAAATCCTTTCTTAGTACACCCCTACGTACTAAGACAAATGTACCCTCCAAATTTCAAGTCTCTACGACCAGCGGTTTAGGCTGTGCGTTTCTATCAGTGAGTCAGTATGTCAGGACAAAGATTATTATAGTATTAGATATGTACATCATAATAAGATTAAAACTATACTATACATATAAAACTGGCAAAGTGCAAGTCGGTCTCGCACTCGAAGGGTTCCGTACCACACTACAGTATTTTATAAGATCGAGCAAAAAATACCACTATCATTTTTCGCCTGCAAAAATAATAATTAATAAACATTTTATTTTTTATAACGCCATCTAACGTCTAACAAAGGTGTTAGGGATCGACATTTCAATATAACGCCATCTATGGGACGTTTACCTAACTAAGCGTTCATAGATGGCGTGAAATGCCGAAAAAAACACGTTTCTTGTATGGGGACCCTCTATTTATTATGTTTAACATTATTGTGTTTTTAGTATTTGTTGTTATTGCGTCAACAGAAATACATCATCTGTGAACATTTCAACTGTCTAACCACGAAGCTAATACAAAGTTTTTGTATTAGTTTCTAGTTTCTTTGTATTAGCTTCGTGTGTCTAACTATCACGGTTCATGAGATACAGCCTGGTGACAGACGGATAGACAGACAGACAGACAGACAGACGGACAGCGGAGTCTTAGTAATAGGGTCCCGTTTTACCCTTTGGGTACGGAACCCTAAAAAACCAAGGTCCACTGTGTGCCGGTAATGTTCCCAAAAAGCTAGCGACGTTATCTCGTTGTATAGTTAATACGTTGCCGAGCTAAGCGCCAGCTCTTTGGTCACGGCTTAGCTTCTTAAAGAAACTTTGGTCATCTCGACCCCATGAACTGTTCTAGTTACTGACTGATCAATTTTATCATCACATTTCTTAATGAACATTGGATGTGATACATAAACAATTCTATTAATTAAAATTACATTGTTATTTTGATAAATACATCAAACAGGTAATGAAAACGTATAAACCGAAGTTACATTTTAACCTCTTTTTCGATTCAAATACGTTAAAATTTTCCCCATGTAAAAACTTCTCATTTTATATGAACATTGTACGTGTCATCAATAAACCTCATTTGAGACGCAAACATTTATAATTTAAACTATGCTCCACATAGTTACGGAACAGAAACTGTAAAAAACTATTTTTATGAACTTAAACTTTAATCTTTCGAGATTTGAGCACACGGTTACAAATATTAAAATACGGGACTTATCGCGCTTAAAACATAATTTTTATTTAACTCAGAACACTAACTTAACTTAACTAAAAACATTTTTTTTTAAGCGCTATAAGACCCGTATTTTAATATTTATAACCACACTTAACTGTATTTCAACAGCGAACAATCTATTTACAAAAGTCATTTGTCAACAGATGCATCGGGCTCTGAACGTCCTCGCAAGCCGGAAGAGAGCTCACAGCGCCAGCTGACCGACGACGGCTCCGACAGCGAGGAGGAGGACTACCAAGACACCAGTCAGTTCCTCTAGAAGCTGACCCTCACCCGACACAGGAACGTTCGTCTCGTACCTCCCTCCACATCGAAGGAGACACCGAACTCTCCGACATCTGCTCTGATGTGATAAATTATTTGTAGCATGTAATGTCACCTTAAATTCTTCGTATGAGTGATGATCGAGTACAATTGTGTGAATGTATTTAATCCTATTAGTTATAATTATATTTATTTACATTTAATTTGAATTTTAATCGATTCTCGATATAAATTGCAGATTGCCTGCAAGTTGTTAGCACCGATACAGCGTTGTAAGATAATAGGTGCATCAAACTGTTGCATAGATATTATTTGTATATAATATTTTTGACAGTCGATTAAAAAGGTGCTTAATATAATGGTTATTGTTTTCTTTTCAATATAATGACGACATGACCTCTCCTCATTTTAGTTTAGAATATAAAAAACTTAGCTGTTTGTGGATCGGCAACTATCAGTATCACTTGAGTTGCTACCAAACTGTTGTATGTGTCGTGGGTCAATTGTTGAACTGAGCCTATCAAGATCTGCTTCATCACTATGCGCCATTTTGTAATTTGGTTGATTATTTTATGGGTTAAGTTTATTATTAAGCGTTGGGCAGTGACTGGAAGAGAAGAGCCGAAGATC
Organism: Cabera pusaria; assembly: GCA_954871355.1. NCBI lineage: Eukaryota > Metazoa > Arthropoda > Insecta > Lepidoptera > Geometridae > Cabera > Cabera pusaria. The sequence goes on along the minus strand of OX940889.1, from coordinate 20,887,039 downwards.
GGGCTCAGTGGCGCATCTTGGGAGAGGCCTACGTCCAGCAGTGGACTGACACTGGCTGATGATGATTATTATTTTATGATGTGCCCAGTATAAAGTTGGGAAGATCGATCGAGATAAACCTAGTTGTTTTGTCTGAAACATTAAACAGTAGCGCTGTTTGCGATCTATCGCACATGTCGACGAACTGTAAATCAAATTTTGATTTTTATAATGTATCACTATGATAATAGGTGCGACGACCTGCAAGCCGCAAACATAAGCCATTCTTGGTCACCCTAGCTAGAGAATCAATTTGTCTTAGGATGGCCGGGTAAACTGCTATACCATACCTACCAAGGCGCTACTCATCACGCTCGCCAATTAAGCGTTCGTAGTCTGTAATACCAATTGCTTGCAGACTATAAATGGTGTGATATGGATTTTGATTTTGCTCACTAGTATTACGGTAATGGGGGCCCAGCAGCTGGGTTGATCGAAGCCTGGGCACATCACGACACGCCTGCATTTCTCGATTAGCCTGTCTGACACCTCCCATATCGTGGTAAATCGTACGATATGGCAGGTGTTAGTATATCGCAGTTTACTAGCCTAGCTTACGATATGCACACAGGGCCGAACGAACGCTGAATAGAGTGAGATATACGCCTGTGTCGATGTGTTCTCTTCTATTCGTTCGCCTTCGTCACTTTACCCCGCTTTACAAATTGGAGCCCAGTTCGTTTGACTGATAAACGAGAGCATTCGATTATCTGATGACACTGTACATTGAAGGTGTGAAGGTACAAGAAGGTAGTTTTTATAAACAAGATATTACAGAGAAGTGAAAGCATGCCTATGCTTTTCGGCGAAGGCGAATAGTAAGCCACTTGAGCTTACGACGGCGTCCTGAAACATGGTCATAAGTATTTACGAGGATACAAATATGAAACAGATCGCTCAATTTTGGAGTCTCTAAAGCTTATTCAGCCACTCTTGGTCTCTGAGGTCAAGATAACAGTCACCGGCGTAACAGAACGAGAGAAAAATAGATTGTGCTAACGCAACTTCAGTAACAGTGAGAAAAAGTATTGTAAGTCTCCTTGAGGTCCTCGCTGATGAAAACATTTTGCAACTAACGAGCTGCTGAGGCTCCAGGCATTACTACCCCTCAATTTTAATAGGTATTTTACCTATACATATACACAGAAATACATTTTTTTTAAATATCTTATAGGCTAGCATTTGACCACTATCTCACCTGTTGGTAAGTGATAATGCGGTCGAAGATGTTAAGCACGCTAGGCCTAGAAAGGGAACTGGCTCTCAATGATAGCTGCCGGAACACATTAAATGTTTCGCAACAAATTTCACAGATTTTTTAACTTGAGGGTTGTAGCTGGCCAGGCGGACACTAGATAGTGTCCTACCACCATGCAAAACATTTTCAGAAATCTCCATTTCGGCCTAGCTTGACCGATTTTATATACAAATATAGGATTAACATAAAATATTATCAGCATATACTTATTACTTCAAAACCATTTTTTAAATTTTTATACATTATATACACATAGATAATGGAGCAAAATCATAGAAAAGGTAGCTAAATCAATATTTCAATAGCTTTAGAAGATAACTAATCCAATAATTTTTACATGAGCAGTGTTTTAGCTGCTTGCTTAATTGCACAAGTAAATTTATAATTTTTATTTGCACACATAGCACAACAAAAACAGAGTTTTAAATTAGCTTAGGTCTTAGGTGTAATAAAGAAAATAAAGTACTAGACAAAGCTTAAATATGAGCTCTGATTCTCACACTAGGATAATCCTGTGTTGAGAGAATTCAGTATCTTCCTACAATGAGCATTAAACATATGGATAAATATATTGAACTAATATTATGACAAATTCTGCTAAATGTATAAAGCGTATGCAGTAGTTGTAATAAAATGTATAAACAAAGAAAGTGAAAAAGTATTAAACGATTTCAACGGAAAAAAAAAAAAAAAAAAAAAAAAAAAAAAACCGATCTTGTTGATTTTTATTTTTTATGTAAGTGTATAACCCATTAACCCAAATAACCCATTTATATTTTTGCTGATAACGCTTGACCCAAGCTATTCTAGAAATCGATAATGAATGAATAGGTTTTTGTCAACAATTCAGTCATTGAATCGGGAATTCACAGAATAATTCACCAAGAGATAAGGTATATATTTTTTAATGTTGATTGTAAAATATGTTTTACAAGCTTTTTGCCTAAAATGTGTGTGGCAACTTGGCAAGTAAATTTAATCTATAGTGCTAAGTACTTTTCTTAATATTCATATAATAAAACAATATAATAATAGTAGCGTTTAGTGAAAGTGCAGCACACCTCTCAACACCCTTAGCTATCCACGCCAATGTTGCCCCTCGGCGCCAATATAACGGTCCGCCTTTCAATTCAGTGGGTGGCAAGTCACTACCGGACTAAATATTTTGTAATGAGGCATAATTGGCGGGTGCCGTACCTCATCCCATAGACCAGCAATCCGACATTAATCAGTTCACCCAATAGTCTCATTAAATAATGTACCATCTTTTTATAATATAGTTTCCCATATCTCCTCCTCATACATTAATAATACCTAAGTAAACATTGTAAAGGGCCTCTTGATGTTGGCTTCGGCTCCATCAATGCCCTCCAAAAGACCGCGCATGACCTGTGAGTTAAATTGAATAAATAAGACAATACCATTGATGTACCATTTATGTATGTTCACAGATTACTAAAATTCTAATTTTCTTTAGAAGGGTATACTTCACAGGTGGTCCCATTTAAATTTCATCAAGATATGTTCAGTATCTCCAGAGATATGGAGATAAACACAGACCTCAAACTTGGCACTGAAAATGACTAGCGCGGCATTAGAAGTTGGTTCATATAGTTTTTTAAACAATCTTTAATTATGTTATTCAATAATTAATGCAGCTTATAAGTATTATTAAGATCTGACAGAGATATAACCCGGAAAACACTTCTACCTGCATCAGAGAATCACTCACAAGCTATGTAAAAGTATGGTCCACCGTTTTCAATTGACTTCAAAAAGTTGGAGATTCTCAATTCATCTGTATGTTTGACAGGTTATTATCAACCAATTGTGAGCCAATTCGAAAAAATTATTATATATATAGATATAATTTTTTTAATTGGTACATCTTAAAGGTGGGGTCCCATTGTAATTTCTGAGATCAGTATCTCCAGAAATATGTAGAAAAGATAATCACCTCAAACTTGAGAATGCCAAGCACAGCATTTGATTTGGATTATTTATTATATGTACTGTGCAAAAACATAAAATGCACTCATATTTTTAAAATAAAATGGCCTTTAGTGGCTTATAGTATACAATTAAATAACCATCAAGGTGACAACTTGTGATGTTCTTCAACTAACTATTAGGAATTGAATAAGACAATATTAAATTGAATTGTTAACTTATATTTAACAATGACTCAAATATTCATTACTTACATACATGATAAAAATTATGGGATTACAAAAAGATTTAGAGAATCTATCCTTACAATAATCTAGACAATTATTCTTATTGCTAAAAGAAATATGTACTTCTACTAATTTCTTTTTACAATTTCTAAGACTCAGCAGACAAGATGTAAATGATGTAATTCAACAAACAGTAGTATTATGTTGTGCTGCATGATTTGACAGTTTGACAAAATCCTAACGAAGTTGTTGATAAAGCCTCTCTTTTCTGCTGTGGTGGATAATAGTTATTAAAATTGTATAATAACTGTGTAACTGATATGCTTGAACAGCAGGCCTTAGTGAAACTATATTTGGTTTTAGATCATTGTAACCTAGTAGGACCATGAGCTCAATAAATTTAATTTAATTTAATTACACTTAGTCACAGCAACAGCACACCATCGCTACTCAACATAAACTCACAATAGTGTGAAGTACTCAGACTGCAAGTATCAAAATTTAAGTAAGTAATTAACCATACATACTAAAATGTTGCATTAATGCAGTTAATAATTGCATGTCTCTTGTTGGCCAAATATTGCTAATTAATTGTCTTATTGCCTAAGCATGTTCCCCAGGAGGATTCGAGTCACATTGGTATAGTGAAATTTCGGATTGTATTTAACAATGTACAAAAATATAAAGTGTAGTAGAAACATAATATTGGAGCCTAGGCCGTTGACAATTTGGTTTGTAGGTATTTTTTATTAACTAGCAGACTACAATTCCCATATAAGTGTATGCTAAAATAGGGATTCTTTTGTAGGGGAACAAATATTGAAGTTAAATCATAGTTGAAACAAAATCAATGCAGTGTGCATTATCTATAGTATATTCTTGTGACATATCAGACAAAAAATAAACCTTTGGACCTAATACTAGGTTAAAAAGTCAGAAGGTTCACAAATAGCTCAAGTGTTAGACATATTGAGGGGACTAAAAAAGTAGGTTCACTTATAATGTACACTAAAATAGATATAAAAATGCTTCGTGTATCACAGGGAACTTACACATAAAGTTTGATCTTGTACTTTCTTTAATTGTAGTAGGTTAAATCTCATAGTTCTGTTTTATCAGCTTTGCTAATGTCTCCTTTAACGTTTGCATCTAATTGTTCAAACAGACACGAGTCATCAGTGCCTCGGAGAGCATGTTTAGTGCACAAGTGTATCTTGAGGTCAATATCTCCTTGGTGGTTCCAGTACCAGTCTTCTATGGCGCTTTCATTTTCTTCTAGGAGACTCTCGCATTGAGATTTCATGTGTGTGATTTCAGCAGAAGGCTTGTCCCACAACTCTAACGGGATACCGAGATCTACTTTCACCCCTTTGTCGACTAGACCATGGAGAGTCTTAAACGTCTGACTCATGCCTTTTGCGAATCTCGTGCTGTCTGGTCGTTCTTTGTGAATATTGTATTCTAAAATTTTGTTACATACATCCTCCAACGTTTCGATCAAACGTAACTCCGATTTTTCGTATTTTGTCTTTTTCTTGGGTTGAACGTCATCGAGGGAATATCCAATTTCGATGATGTCGTGTATTTTGCCGGTCTCCTCGAGCCTGCCTTGCAATTCTGTAGCTAATATTTTACAAACTTCGCATCTATTTGCATATTTTACTCCAACGTCTTCCTCAGACTTAACTTCCATGTCATTATGGCTGTAGACGATATTAACTGAGATAATAAGGAATAAATACACTAAACACAGCATTGTTAAAGTTATTTTCAGGCAACTTTCGTAAATACAGAAATTTGTAGTATAATAAAATTTTTGTACATGTACACAAACCCCCCTCTGTAGTCTGTGATCACAGATTACTTTATGTGTCAGAGATTAGTGTTGCCAACGACGCCGGGATTGATATCGCCATTTTTCACAGCTTAGGTAGCCTAATGTAGCCGAATTTTAGATTCTGTCGCCTAAAAAGGAGCCGAAATATAAAATAAAATAAATGTATTGTTTAAATTGAACTTTAACTTTATTTATAGGTACTACTAAACTTTAAAAAGATTCTGGTTCGTCTGCCAGCAACGATAAAGCACCAACAAGACTTTCGCCGTCACCGTCATTTGTGGTAGCTGATGTGCTAGCTAGTTCATAATTGCTAGGACAAATTCTGGGTATTCCCCGCCCCGTAACTAAACAACCAACCATACAAGACGAAACAATCACATTGACATACTAAACTCTATTACCACATAGTGTGGCCATCATTATTTAATATCACATACAGACTGTAGGGTGACTATGATTTTTATTAAAAGCAATTCATTTGCGATTCGGATAATTTAAATGGCTTATCCCTGAAGTAGCCTAACAGGCGACCAGTCGCCTTAATGATTTTTTCGTCGCCGATTTTAGTCCTGAGTAGCCTAAATGGCGATAATTCGCCTACGGTGACCACACTGTCAGAGATCTGTGATGTACATACCACAGATAACTGTATATTAATACACTCCCCAGATCGGGTTTTAGTTTTCCCGAAAAAAATACCTTTTCCTACAATTTGCCCCAAATTAATTTTGTATCTATTTATAAAATAAATTAAGTGCAAAAATTAATGTATGATTGATTTTATTATTAATTTGACATCCACTAATAATAAAACACAGTTTTCACCTATTTACTTTATGGAAAATAACTAAATATTACTTCGAGCATATGCTGGATGAAATATTAAAATATTCTAATATCTCCCACAATTCTTGAACGTCACATTGTTCTTCATTCACACTCTTCGAGACATTTTTCAAGAGAACAAACCTTATATTTTTGATATTTTTTAATCTGTTCGTTCACAGAATAAGAAATTGTTTCTCCCCAAACTTTCGCCAGAAAAATGTGTTCCCCAAAATTTTCCCCACGGTTTTAATTTCCCCAATAGTTCCCCAAAAAAAATATATTTCCCCAATATGGGAAAAAACCCCCCAATCTGGAGACACTGGTCACGTACAGTGTTGCCAGGTCTATTTTTCACTTCACCCTAGTCTCCTTCAACTTTTACCCTTGATATGGAGTTTCTTAACAAAAATACCCCATAAATAAATACCGCGCTCTATTATATATATACTACTATCTATTAAAATACTATCTATTTTGTGCATTGATTATATAATGACTGAGTAAACGTAGGAAAAAAAACCTATCTTGAGATTAATATTTTTGACTATTTCGCCAAAGTAATAATTATTACAGAATATATATCACATTCCTCTCAATGTATAATAAAATATGTTCATCTTTCGTCATCACATGTCACCCTCTTCATCGATAAGCGCGCGGGCGTTTGCAGGCATCCCTATGCAAGACCTATATATCAATGTACTTAGCTATAGCACATCTGCTTACAACTCGCAGCAAGGTGGCGGGCTTATAGGCGCGCTCTATACTTTAGTAATTGTTATTCTGATGTCGATTCAGTAAAGAGTTACACACGCCTAGTATCACGTGTTCATCATTTTAGTCGGGTTATATCTCTAAAGCTATTTCATTCGCATACGCTAATGTCGTAGATGGATAATTAAAAAGATCTGACATTAAAATAACAATAATAATATGAGAAGGATAAAATACAATCACTAGTATGAGTGAGCGAGACGGACAACATTTTTTTTTATCCATCTCTCGTATGCCTTTCATCCTGACAATAAAGCTCGAGGTGGAAGTGCTATTCTAATAGAGGAGAACATTTACCACTACGAAGAATTTAAGCTTGAAGAACAGCACATACAAGCCGTAGCGGTGTCTATAAGAACTAAACGATATAATAATGTTACCATCTCAGCGTTATACTATCAACCAAAGTATGCCCTGAAATCAGATGATTACAAGAAACACTTAGATAAACTTGGTAATCGTTTCCTGTTAATGCCAAAAACACCTACTGGGGTCAAGGCTCATAAATACAAAAGGTAGAGAGCTTCTCACAGCTATTAAAGAAACTGGGTGTCAAGTGACGTCAACAGGAAAGCCTACCTATTGGCCTACTGATCCCCATAAGATACCAGATCTCATAGACTTCTTCATATATAAAAATATATCAACTAGCTTTATACGCATAGATGAAGGATATGAAATGAGCTCCGATCATTCTCCAATAATTATGACATTAAGTGAAACTGTGTTAAACAGAGAAAATAATCCCACCTTAGTAAATAAGAACACTGATTGGGAAAGTTTCAAATATGATTTAGAATGTACCATATATTTAAAAGTTCAACTTAAAAGCCGAGAACAGGTTGACATGAAAGTAATAAAGTTAATTGGGGATATTCAACACTGTGCCTGGAATAATACTCCTGACTTTAAACGAAAAATAAGAGATCACTATTATCCACCTGTAATTACAAATCTTATAACCGAAAAAAGGAGACAGAAAAAAAAGTGGCAAACCACAAGATCTCCACATGACAAGCGTTTACTGAACAATTTGACAAAAACCCTTAGCAGAGAAATTCAACGTTTTAATGATGGTATAACATATGCAAATTTGATCCAGCTAACATGCGACAAATCCACAGATTATTCACTATGGAAAGCAACTAAACATCTCAAAAAACCAATAATGCAAATTCCACCCATTAAACAAGCTGATGGGCCATGGGCTATAAATAATGAACAAAAAGCGAAGATATTTTCCCAGCACCTAGAACAGATATTTCACCGCACGAAGGAAACTCTGATATTATATTAGAAAATATAACTCTGCGTGAGCAAGATATTAAACTCGTGACACCTAAAGAAGTTGTCAGAGAAATAAAACAACTAAACCAAAGAAATCTCCTGGATATGACCTTATTACGGGAGAAGTTCTGCAAAATATCCCACGCAAAGCTATAATCAAACTTACAACGTTAAGTAATGCTGCATTTAGACTTCAGTATGTGCCTGAAGTGTGGAAGGTTGCCGAAGTCATAATGATATCTATGCCTGGAAAACCACCTCATGAAGCAACATCGTATAGACCCATTTCACTTCTTCCGATAATGGCGAAGCTATTTGAAAAATTGCTTCTGAGACGCTTGAAGCCCCTTATAGAAGCACAAAATCTGATTCCTGACTATCAGTTTGGTTTTAGAGCAAAACATTCTACTATAGACCAAGTACATAGAATCACTAAAGTCATAGAGAGTGCTTTAGAAGAAAAGAAAGTGTGTTCTACAGTCTTTCTTGATGTAGCGCAGGCATTCGATAAAGTTTGGCACAAAGGCCTAATATATAAACTAAGACAAATGCTTCCCAAACAGTTTTCTGACATCTTGGAATCCTACTTATCAGATAGAACTTTTAGAGTAAGACAAGAAGATGCATACTCGCAGTTGAAGCAAATTAAAGCTGGGGTACCACAAGGAAGCGTAATGGGTCCTGTCCTGTACTTATTGTACACTTGTGATAAACCAAAATTAGAAAATAACATCATTGCCACCTTTGCTGATGATACAGCTATTATGGCTATAGGAGCCAATCACGAGGAAGCAGTAAAGCAAGTTCAAACGGCTGTCAATACTATCTTTGACTGGACGAAAAAATGGAGGATAAAACTGAATGAAACGAAATCAATCCATATTGATTTTACTAATAAAAAACAACACTACCACCCGGTGTTCATAAATGGACAGGCAGTACCATACGAAAATAGAGCCAAGTACTTGACATGACTTTAGACGCAAAGCTTCGCTGGAAAGCACACGTAAAAAAGAAACGCGAAGAGTTGGAGCTTCGCTACAAATAGATGCAGTGGCTGCTAGGAAGACACTCCACGCTGTCGGTGCACAACAAATTACTCCTATACCAACAAGTCCTTGTGCCAGTATGGGCTTATGGAATTCAGCTATGGGGCTGTACCAGTCAAAGCAATATCCAAATCATCCAGCGATTCCAAAACAAAATACTAAGAAGCATCGTAAATGCACCTTGGTATATCAGAAACAACGATCTCCATCGGGACCTTAAAGTGGATGACGTTATTAGTGTAATTTCAAAATATGCCGAAGCTCACGATCGTAGACTTCATCACCATGTGAACGTCGAGGCTATCCAGCTTCTCGACAACACGGACATAGTGAGAAGACTGAAAAGGATAAAACCTTTTGAGTTAGTGTAGTGAAGTGACATTAAATTAGTGAACACTGCTTTCAAAGAACACATTACAATAGTGTCTTCGCCTTAATAGAGACAATAAGAAAAGTGCCAATGGACACATTCTTAGTTTAACAATAACTAGCAGTTTAGGTCAAATGTAAATTACTTATTAGTCTTAAGACTAAATTGTAATATTATTGATATGCCATTATATTGGAATATAATTTTTGAAGAAAAAAAAAAATTCTCTCGTATGCGATTTTATTGTTTGCCACCAGCTCTGCCCCCAGCTCTAGCGGCGCATATTGGCTTTCACCCGGTGTCATATAATAACCCGACCAAATTACGTTGTTAATTATATCTCATAGCTGGCATATGTATCACGTGTTCATTATTTTAGACGGGTTATATCTCTATAGCTATTTCATCGTATACGCCAAATTCTTCTCCATTTAATTTTCCCTGCACGGCTAATGTTCTCTACATATATATACTTTATCTATGTAAAGTAAGGAAATATAGAGATTTGGGTAGCGTGGCCACATGAGATAGAAGACTGTATACTACCTATTATATAATCTGTAACATAACCATATATGTATTTAGAACCCAGTGACACATAGCAATAAAGGTTAAATTTCGTTAAGCTAAAAACGGCTAACTACTTTACTGACGACTGACCCTGTAAAAACTAGCACTGCACTTAGAGAGGGAAATATTATAGCTTTGTGCTTTTCCGTTACATGGAATAACTCCATAGTATATCCTATTTCATGTGGGAAAGAGACAGAGCTACCCGCGGTCTATTCTTTTCTCTGTCTACGTATATTATATTACTCTTAGATGTGGACTGTGGCTTCGAGCATTTACCAATGGAGATGTACATATATGTGATGATAACGCAAGGCGTACCCCTCTGCTGGCCATATAGCCATTTTTGGTCATATGAGCGTACATAACTACGCTGTATTTTTAATACTGTGTGCGTGTTTCAAGCTAGTGTGCAGGATCGCTAAAGTGAGTGATTTGTGTGTGTGCAATGCGTGTTTACCTCGTCCCCCGTAAGTATCGGCAGAGAAAAATGTTTGCCGATTACAACGTTACCATCTCCATTGGTCAATGCTCCAAGGGACTGTGGAGTAGTGTGGAGCAAAGCGTGGATGGAGTATTAATTTATTGGATATATTCGATATCGATAGTCTATCGATAGTGGACTATCGATAATATCGATATGCAACACTAAAAGACAATATAAATAAAAAATACCGAGCACAGAATAGGTCGTGAACGCAGCCCTGTGTGTGAAGAAATCACATATAGTATCTGTGGAAGAAATACTGAAATTAATGGTGTGCCGATTCGATTATTTACTAATCGATTATGCGAACCAAGATAATCGATTATTAGTTCGAAATAAAAATTGTTACAAATTGACTAAAAAAAAAAAACAAATACATGTCCCCTACATTAGAGCATACTACTACACTACACTTATTACTAGAAACGGGGATTCCCTTTGCATGTAGGGTTACCATAACTTAAAATTTAAGTTGTGGTAATCCTACATGCAAATTAAGCCATTTAAGTCTTAAATGGCTTACTCCCAATAATCGATTGGATCGAAATGATAATCGATTGCAAACGATTAATGATAATCGATTCCGCACACCACTAACTGAAATAGTAATCTGTGGTGTCAAGTGAAGTGAAGCTAAATAAAAATTTAGTAAGATAAATAATTAATAATATTAGAATATTGGCGAAATTGTGGTGGTATTATCGCAAAAGCCAAAAACAAAGAAATAATAATATTAGAAATAAAAAAACTGTCTTATATTATTCAAATTGAAATCGCAGTAAATATTTAATAAATTTCTTTTTAACGTAATGAAATAGGTAAGAAGAGGAGAGATTCTCTCGATACATAAATTTATTAAAGAAACATCTTGCACCTACGGATTATTAGGTTTTTGTGTCTTAAATTTCAAGATTCGAATAAATTTGCATGTAAATAATACCTAATTATAGTCAAACAAGAGATTTTTCTCTTGTTCTATACAAGCTCCGTTTTCATATAACAAAAAGTCTTAGTTTAATATCACAAACTTTATATTCTAGTATAGCAACTGTACAAAGACTGGTAAGTAATGTTGGGGTCTGTGACAAGTGAGCCCATGGAATATGACAACGATGATAACACATGGCGACGTCGGTCCTCGGCCAAGTCTGACCGTGGGTGCCATCAGATACCGAAGCGATCATCTACAGTGGCAGTCATAGTGCTAGGGCTCGCCGTGCTGAGTTGCTTACTTGGCTACTGTGTCCTCAGTGAAACCCTGCCATATGAGTCGAAGACACTGCGACTTGTTATTATTGTAAGTAACTGTTTACCATGAAAATGTTGTTATATTCCCATCTCCGACCCTTTATGCTGACATTGTATTCTCCCACGTATAAGATCCCATGTGCAGGATGCAATGCCAGCATATTCTTAGATAAGGTTAAGTCATAACATCCTTTGTCAGTTAGCTCTTACATTTAATAACTAAGTTTTAGTCTTAGAGCGACCACTGTAGAGAGTACAATAAAATCTTGTAACTATATAATTAAATATTAATTTTAGTTTTTAAAAAAAAATCTGACATTCCCGATTGTTAACTATGTCTTAATCTATATGAAACAACAGAAACAACTACAACAAAAACAACAGCTGCAACACAGAAACCCTTGAAAAGCGAATTACTATCTTGGAAATGTGCCATGTTACCTGGTTGGCAACTTTCTACCATGAAGCTAAATTCTAACTCTGATAAAGTTGCTCTTACTGGTACATTTCTCACATACTCTTATACCTATTCCCTATGATTTATTCCAGTTGTTCCGGCACGGTGCAAGGACTCCAGTCAACAGCTACAACAGTGATCCATTTAAAAACTATCAGTGGCCTGATGGTCTCGGCAGTCTCACTAATGTAAGTAATATACTTGATTTAAAACTATGCCATACCTTTCAATCTCTGAACTTTGACTCGAAGAGTGAGATTGTCAACATTGCTTGTGAGGCACCGGCTGTGCTAGAGGTAATCAAGCAATATTACCTTCAAAGTACCCAATATAAACTTGATTTTCAGTGATACGAGGTGCATTCAATAAGTACCTAGCCTCATCGCCAGAGGGCGCTGTAGTTTCAAAAGAGTTTTACCACAGTGTAGCACATTCTTTTTTAATTCTTTTTTCAAATTTTCATTCTAATCCCTTCATTTGTTTTATTTTGACAACTTATGGAAGCGAACATATCGATCGGTTTTACAAAAATGGAAAAAGAGCAATATTGTTCGGTGATTCGATTCCTATTTTTGGAAGGGAAAACGCGCATCGAAATCAAAGAGCGCTTGGATGCTGTGTACGGTGACTCTTCTCCATCGATGGCCACCGTCAAGAATTGGTTCAACGAGTTTGCACGTGGCCGTACGTCGGTTTTTGATGAACCACGTCCAGGTGCACCGAAAACAGCTGCTACGAAGGAAAAAATTAAAAAAATCCATGATCTCGTATTGGCAGATCGCCGATTGAAGGTTCGGGAGCTAGCTGAGACTGTAGGCATTTCAGAAGGAATAGTGCATCATATTCTTCACGAGGAACTCGGCATGAGAAAACTGTCGGCGCGATGGGTGCCGCGTTTACTCACACCGGAAAACAAGTGCAACTGTGAGACCACATCGGAGACGTGTTTGGCGCTGTTTAAGCGGAATCCAGCGGAGTTTTTGCGTCGTTTTGTGACCGTCGATGAAACCTGGATCCACTGGTACACACCAGAGACCAAGGAGCAATCAAAACAATGGATCCAGACCGCGCAACGTGCTCCGAAGAAGGCGAAAACTGTAAAATCGGCCGGAAAAGTTATGGCCACCGTTTTCTGGGATTCACAAGGTGTGATCTACATCGATTACGTCGAGAAGGGTAAAACAATTACAGGGCTTTACTATGCCGATTTATTGGGCCGATTCGACGCCGAATTATCTGGCTAAGAAAAAAGTGCTGTTTCACCACGACAACGCACCGGTTCACACGTCTGCCGTTGCCATGGCCAAATTGGTCAAATTACGCTACGAATTGCTGCCCCATCCACCGTATTCTTCAGATTTGGCCCCTTGTGACTTCTTTCTGTTTCCTAATTTGAAAAAATCTCTCGCCGGGAATAGATATGGATCAAATGAGGAGGTCATCGCCGCCACGGAGGCCTATTTTGCAGAGTTTGACAAAAACTATTTTTCGGACGGGTTAAAAAAGTTGGAGCATCGCTGGGCTAAGTGTATCGAACTAAAAGGAGAATATGTTGAAAAATAAATGGCCACTTTTCCAAAATTTTCGTTTACTTTTTGTAGGCTAAGTATTTATTGAATGACCCTCGTAAAATCCAGTGCTGGAATGCTACTGCAATATTGTTAACTGACAATGTAATGATCTCATTCCAATGAGCAATCCATTCCACTAACTGGATTGATGGTCTACTTTTTCATTCCAGCTAACCCATTCCTGCACCACTGGAATAGCCATTCCAGTACTGGATTAAATGTTTTAACAGTGAACAAACAAAGGGTTTTTGGCAGGAACATGAAAAAACTGGATTAGATAAACACTATTATACCATACAAATTAAAAGTAAAAAATGGCAAATTAAAAGTAAAAAATAAAACATAATGTGGCAACAGGCGGTCTTATCGCTTAAAGCGATCTCTTCCAGACAACCATTACTGCATTGGAATAATTTGAACCAGTCATAACTCAATTTGTATTAATAATGCTTTTTTTATTTCTGTTACCTTTAAATCTGACGTCCATTGAACAATTTGTATTATATAAAATGTTGACTCAAAAGTGCATGCTACTTTTTAAGAGATATGGAGAAAACACCTCAAACAGCTACAAAAACTCATTCATGCGGTATCAGAATATTGGTCAAAGTTGCAAATGAATTTATGTACTACTAGCAGCCCGCCCCGGCTTCGCACGGGTAGAACAAATATGCCTATAAAATTTGCATCAGTTTGTTGCATCGAACATAAAATATGAACATATTTAACAATCATCGTCATATTTCAACCAATTTACACAAAACCTTAACGAATTATGCACCTAAACCTTCCTCATAAACACTCTGGCTATTGGTGAAAACTGCATGATAATCCGTTCAGTAGCTAGCTATTGAGATTATTGCGAACAGACAGACAGACGCAGTGATGGACTTTGTTTTATAATACTTACGTAGTGATATTGGACGGCCCTTTGGCTTAAAGGATAGTTACCCTGATTCTGACCCAACAGTCGTTGGTTCTAATCCTAGCTATATACCTACCAATGAAAGTTTTATGTGCATTCATGAATCATGAGTTTTCGTACAGTGGAAGTGGGATCATTAAATCTACCAAAAAGTAGCTTACCACCAAGGAGAACATCTGCCGCCTTAACCTTACGGCGTTCCCCGACGCAAAAAGTAGAGGTAATATACGCTTAACGTGTGTATCTGTGTGTCTGTCTGTAGCATCTTAGCACCTAACCGGATGAACCGATTTTGTTTTTATTATTGATAGTTTTTTTTGTGTGATAGATGTCTTCATCGAGAGTTTTCTTAGCTTTGATTCATGAAAATTCGTTCAATCGTTATAAAATTATGAGCTTTTTTCTAGTTAATTGCGCTATGAAATCAACTTTCATAGGTCTGATCAATTCGAAAATCTTCTTCTTCAACGATATTGTAAGAACATGGAACATTGACCTGATGCTGGGACATCTCCTGGACTCTACAGAATACTCAAATCCTCACCAACTTACAGCTCAGATTTTAAATGTCGTGTTTAGAGTCATTGTAATGCTTTTAATGAAA
Source organism: Cabera pusaria (assembly GCA_954871355.1). NCBI lineage: Eukaryota > Metazoa > Arthropoda > Insecta > Lepidoptera > Geometridae > Cabera > Cabera pusaria. The sequence continues at coordinate 20,871,555 of OX940889.1, read as the reverse complement.
AGATTATACATAGATCAGTCGGGGTGGTTTAAAATATTATATTATTATATATTATTAGATGAATATTCTTTTATACAATAGATCATATTATTATACTATATTGACTTCAAATTGATTGTGATCGATGGGGATCTCCAGCATAGCTAAGCTTATAATAATTTTTTCGTAGTTACTATGACCTAATCTGTGGTTTCACTGCAAATATTTTATTAATTTTGCGATGCGTGTATGTGAAATTCGTGATATCTTCTAGAGTTTTCATTTGAATTATATACTGTAAGAGACAATTTTAATCTATAATATGTAGCCAAGCTAATTAACGTAATTATTTGGATATATACTTGAAAATAGCCTTGGAAGTTATGTAATATTTTTTAATAAAAATTTTAAGATTAAAATGGTTACTGTGAGTCAACCTTAAGAGATAGACATTATGCTGTCGCGGACTTTTTTGTAGGTCTTATTAAGTTGTATAACTCTGCCATAGAAAATATTCTTCTATCTATTTTCAATTGAGCAGCGTTCGTAAGAAACGTGTTTTTCGACCGTTTTTTTACCGACTTAGGTTGCAAATTACGTCTCCACGAATGTACCTTTGATTTAAACGGGATAATATATAGCATATTTTCATTTCGAAAGTCCATTCTATGTATTAGTGAAAGAATTTTTTTAATCGGTTTAGTAGTTTTTGAGCCAAATCATTACAAACATACAAAAATACAAATGTTCTCTCTTTATAATATTAGTATAGATTAATTATACCAATACCACAGAATAATGAATAGTACAAGTACAAAAATTGCACTCCCTGAGAGCAAAAATGCTAGATTAAACCTATTTACAATGCTGGTAACGTTCAAAATGCGCTTCACGCCTCCGGTGCGACCTTGAATTTGCGTCACAGTATCAACTAATAGTAACTATGAACCGCGTGTTGCTCACAGTAAAATGCACCGTAAGTCCGCACAGCGAGAGTCTGAATAACTCGGTCAACTCACGGCCTCTCCTATAGGGTTGAATGTTATGAGAAAACTTGTTAAAGCCTATAATTGGTTGAAGAATACTCTAAGGTAGAACAATGTAATGAGTACATTACTGATAATAAGTGCTACATTAATGTTTAATGTCAAGGTAGGATAAAAGTACTACAATTATACTAAAATGTGTGACGTTCAATTAAAATTGAGTAAAGATTGCGTAACGCGAAAAAATAGTACTCACTTGCCTAGAATCGTAGGTTGGTTGACTTGTAACTTTATAATAGTCTAGGAGCTTATGTATTTTATTCATTGTAGGAAAACTTTATTTTGTAATAGTTGAATATCTAAATAAAAAAAAAAAAATTCCAATATTTTATTTCACCATTTTGTCGGCGTTATTGATATACACATACCTACACAATTTCAGCTTTCTAGTACTAATGGTCTCTTAGCAAAACCTTGGACATACAGACAGACAGACATGACGAAAATATAAGGGTTCCTTATCATTACTACGGAACCCTAAAAAGAATTTTCAATTTCAAATCGGTTAAGATCTGACAGAGTTCTGAGGTCACAAACATTAAAAAAACGGTCAAATTGAGAATCGCCTCCGTTTTTTGAAGTAGATCAAAAACTAAAACACCGACTTCCATGCCCCGCGAGTAAATTTCAGTAGCAAGTTTGATACATTTATCGTCATATTTCTGGAGATACTTATCAGATCTCAGTGAATCTCAGTGATCTGAGATCTATAAGTACTTTAATTACATTAACTCTCGGATTATAAAAATCTGACTATCGTTTGACATGACAAAATCATTAAGAAAGAAAAAAGAAAAAAATTAAGTAAATGTTAGTAGGTATCTACCCTATTTATTTATCTTAGAACTAACTAACTAAAGCAAGATGTAATGTCGATAGAAATTCCCTAAAGATCATAACGTGAATTCCTTTGAAACATGAAACTCAGCTGATTTATACCTACCTACCATTTTATGTGTGACATTCTTTGCTTTTTACATAGTTACTCTTTACAGTTACTTTATGTTAATATCGTAAGCAAGGAATATAATATTGAGGTAGGTACAAGTAAGGCGCGCGGCCGATCGAGAGCGCGCGTGACACTTTACTGACTGAACTTGTACCCTAGCGGGTGCGCGGAGGTACTTGTAGTTTCATAGCTACAGCGCGGAGTGCGACAGGCCTGCCAATACCTATTTAAGCCCCACGGCGTTCCCTGCATTAAATTGTCTATATATTATTATTCATTATCCCGTGCCAAACAATCCACTATGCATACTGGCTTAGTTATGTGTGAAAAATGTTAGCTAAATCGAGTTGTTTAGCCACCATGACGTCACAAACAAGCAAACTTAACAAAAAATAAATGAGTGTCCATTGATTAAAGTATAATTTCATTTCGATATTCCACAGATCGGTAAACTTCAACTATACGAACTGGGCAAGAAGTACCGCAGCTATTACGCCAACTTCATCCCTGACGAGTACTACGAGAAGAACGTCCACGTGCAGAGTAGCGACAAGTCGCGCTGCCTCATGAGCGCTTACACCTTCCTGGCCGGGTTGTACCCGCCACCCGAGCGCCAGCTGTGGCACCCGGAGCTCCCGTGGCAGCCCATACCGGTGCACTCCTTGCCTAAGGAAATGGATGATGTTAGTATTACTGCAAAGTTCAAAGCATTTATTCAGTACTAGCTGCACCCCGTGGCTTTGCCCATGTTTAATCCTGATTATAAATCTTCCTCTTGAATCACTATCTAATCTGCATTAAAATTCTGTCCATAGATTAAAGGTCGACTAAGCATACAGATTGCAGGAACAACTTTATTTTTTACTATGTAAAGATGTAGGCAGTTAGGCAGTATAAATATATGCACATATACTAGTCTAAAATCATAATTAAATCATAACCAATTATTAATCATCGAGTATGTAGGTAAGTTAGTGCTACGAATGTAAGTATAATTAATATAGACATTTACAAAATATATAGTACCTACATTTAAACTTTTTAAGTTTAGTTTAAGGTGTTATCTATCGATAACTGTGCTTCAAGATATTTGTTATATACAAGCAGCCCGCCCCGGCTTCGCACGGGTGAAATTGATAATATTGGACGGTCTGTTAGCGTTAAGGGTAGTTACCTTGACTTCTGACCCGACGGGCGCTGCTGGTTGTAATCCTAGCTATACATAATTGATTTTGTCAAGACTATTGTGCATCATGGGTGTCCGTTACAGGTAGTGCGATCATTAAATCGATGTTCTGCCTGACTTGCTTCCGAAAAGTAGCTTACCACCATCAAAGAAAAAATCTGCCGCCATAACCTTACGAACCTTTTGAATCTGTGATATCTTCTAAAGTTTTTATTTAAATAATGTACTGTAAAGGACAATTTTATTTTAATCTATATTTGTGACCAAGGTAATTAACGTAATTATTTGGATAAGAATTAATACTGAATTGTAGAAAATACCCTTGGAAGTTATCTAATGTGTTTTACTTAAAAATTAAAGATTATAGCGGTTACTGTGAGTCATCCTTAAGAGAAGGACTATTGCTATGGCGGACTTATTTATAGATTTTACTAAGTTCTATAAATATTCCACAAACACTTTTCTCATATCTATTTCCATTTAAGCAGGGTCGCGTAAAAACGTGTTTTCTCGCACGTTTCATTATCAACTTAAGTTGCAAAATAGGTCTCTACGAATGTACCTATGATTTAAACCGGATAATATATAGCCTATTTTGATTCTGAAAGTCCATTCTATATATTAGTGAAAGAATCTTTTAAATCGGTCCAGCAGTTTTTCATCCAAATCATTACAAACATCTATCCAAAAATACAAATGTTCTTTCTTTATAATATTAGTATAGGTTAATGTAGGTATTTTATATTTTCAGAATGTCTATATTAATTAAACTTATGTTCATAGTACTAACCTATTTATGATGATTTAATACCGTGCAAGGAGTTATTCTGTTACACCTATATGTTTATCTAGCATACACTATACATATACACTAGCAGCTCACACACTATACGCGGTTTCACCCGCGTAGGCCCCGTTCCCGTGAGAATACGGAGATAAAATATAGCTTAAGTGACTCGCTGATAATGTAGCTCTCCATTAGTGAAATAATTTTCGAAATCGGTGCAGTCGTTTTCGAGTTAAATGGTAACAAACAAACAAAAAATCAAAATTCCTCTTTATTATATATAGTTCAAATAATGAGAAATATGCATTTATTTTTACTATTTAGTTAAATTTTCTTCATTCCTCATTTCAAATAACTAGTAATTCAAAATGTAACTTATGTTTTCAGTTAATTGCTGCAACAAAACCGTGCAAATTGCACAAGGCGATGTACAAGGAGCAGCTAGCCCAAGTAGACGCCGACCCGAAATTCACTGAGTTATTCGACTATCTCTCCAAATACACCAATCAGACCATGAGAAGCGTGTTGCCCGTGGATTTCCTCTACAGCACGCTGCTTTGCGAACAAGAAGCTGGGCTGAAGTTACCCGAATGGACCAAGAATGTGTTCCCGCACAAGATGAAAACGCCTTTCATGTTGAGTTTAGCCCTGCTGTCATATAATGAAACTTTGCAAAGGTTGCAAATGGGTATGTAAATGTCGATTTGTATAGCGTAGCTTTCTATCTTTTTAGGGTTGCGTACCCAAAGAGCACCAATGAAACTAGTACTGCGACTTAGCTGTCCGTCCGTCTGTCAGAGGGCTGTATGTTCTAAATATGGTTTAAAAGATATGGTTAGAGGTTTACCGTTGAAATTTTCACACAATACGTATTGTGTCCTGACTCTTGGAATCCAAAAAATACACCGCAATACATTTTCAGCTATATTTACTCCCCATAGTTAGCAATATTTACTGTTTTAACCTTAAATGTTGGTTGAATATTGTATATGTGAAGTACCCTCAAAATAACATTATTAATTATTCTATACATTACAATGTGTATTATACTGTGGTCGCTATAACAACAAATAGTAAAACTTCAATAAATAAATTTTACTCTATATGAGAAAAAATCTAAAAATATATTAATGAGATAGCTAAGGCAAAAAGCAGTCAGAAAACGTTAGTTTTAGTTCATAAAATAGCTACTACAAAAAAACTAAATTTTTAAATTCAATTCAATGGTTTCAGCTTTTTTTATCTGTTTCATAACACCAATAAATAGTAGTCGCCATTTTATTACGTCATACGGCTACGCAAACTTAGAAGTGTCAACTGTCATCTATCATATCACCGCATTTGTTTATACCATAGACGTAATATAATTGACTACGTTATTCGTTACGTAATATATACTATACATATAGTATAGAACATATATAGCACTAGCAGGTTGTTAGACAAGGACACACTCCCACCCAGGTGTCTTTCGTTTGGGCGGTTTTGTTCTACAAAGAAATTACAACCTTATGGTCAAATCATACGGATTAAATTGAATTTGTCAAAATATCTGAAGTGCACCATATTACGTCTATAGTTTAAACAGCCAACTGACGTCATGACAATGTGGCGTCCACTGCGTCCAGCGTTTTCGTCAAATTACGCGCGAAATTTGAAAATGTAAAATTTTAATGCATTTTTATGGCATTTAACTTAACTATTGAATAACAATTTTGTGATTTTTTGTGTGGTTCTTAGCACTATAGAATTTAATTGAAACACTTTTAAAAAATGGGTGTAATACCGTATTGCAGGCCCTCTGCTCCGAGAGATAAGGTACGCTCTGGAGGAGTCAGCTAGTCATGCCAACGTGGAGCGATCCCTGGTGGTGTTCTCTGGACACGACGTGACGGTGGTGGGGCTGTGGCGCGCGCTCGGTCACACGGAGCTGCTGGCGCCCGACTACGGAGCCAGTGTCACCATCGAGCTGCATGAGGATGTCGAACAGGACTCCACCTTTGTCAAGGTTAGTCAATCACTTTTCGACTTCCAAAAAGGATGAGGTTCTCAATTCGTTTGTATGTTTTTTTGTATAAATAAATAAATCCATTTATTTTCTCTCACAAAGTTGTAAAATTAAGTAACTAAGGTATATTTGTACAATATGTAATGAACTTGGAAGTAAAATAAAGTACACTTTGTGAGAGACTGGTGCCTGCTGTAGGTTTTGCAAAACCTGTATTGCAGGTCACTAGTGCACTCCCGCGGTATAAATACTATAATCCAAGTCCAGATTTAACCAGGCGATTTTTGTTGTAAAACTTCCTAGGGATGTATTTTTCTTTCGATGCCAAGTAGTTTTTAGTATCGATACTGAGTAGGTACCGGTTAAAAAACTCTCGTCTCGTTACTTAATTATTTGTCTCGGAAGCACATTTAGGCAGGCATGATACAGAGCGATAATAAGGTTTAGAATCAAGCTATTTGATTAGCTAATCAAGCGCGATTTAATCGATAGAAAAGTATCGAATGAATATTTGTTGTGACTACGTGACGATGCTTTTGGTTTCGCGCGGCGCAGCGAGAAGCCGCGCGACACGACGCAGCCCGATGCCGCACGGCTCAGCAAAACGCGCGACGCCACCAAATTATCTCAATGCAATGTGCTATCTTATTGTGTAGTTAATAAAGTTCAATTGTTTATCCCGCGGCTTCCCGCCGCGCGGCACAGTCTGAAGCCGCCGAACTAACTCAATGAAATGTGTATCTTTTTGTGTAGTAAATATAGTTCTTTTTCGTATCACTCTCTTAATAAGTGCGCGCCGGGTCGCGTCGCTGTCCGAGCTGTTCCTTACCTTACTCCTATTGTGCATCCCGAGGAAGTGAAACAACAAAATCGCCAGGTCTGAACCTGATACATATTAGCCATTGGGCTATTGCCGCTTAATAACTCATTTTGCTATACCCCGTTTCATTATTGTATCACTTCACATGGAATAATTCCCGGCACCGTTCTAAGCGTCTGACCTTTAGATGCGCCGCAATCTATTGGTATTTTTGGCGGTATAGTGCGATGCACGTACACCTTATACTTAGATCACGGTAATATAATATATCTGTAATGTGACTCCATACAAACGGTCGGAACGCGAGTCATGCCTTCGCGCCTCAAGTTCGGTACGCACTCGGTACCCAGCTCACGATAAATTTTTATCTGTGAATGCGCCGCAGTGATTGCAATGCAGTATGATGGTACGGTCGTGTAACATGCTTACGAATTGTAAATATTTGATTGAATATATATTCTACTTAATATGTAAATACTGTACCTATCGCGTGATTACGTACCGAGCGGCGCCGCACGGCACGCTTGTATTGATTTCAAAGTCAGGGCTGAGTCACATTAAGTACTAATATATTATATTACCGCGCTTAGATATCCTCCTAAGACATATTAATAGTCCTAACTGAGAATTAGCTAAGCCTAAAGGTATTTATTTAAATAGTTAAATTATCGAAAAGGTTTATTAGCAATATCCTGTTTAAATATCTGTCTGGGATCGAGTGTATTTAAGTCGAATCGAGTGTCCCATGTATTAATCCAGCATGACAAGGGGACTATTTTGTCTTTCCACCTATCCGTGTTTTATTTGGTGGAGAAGTTTAGAACAAATTATAAGTAAAGATTTTCGACAATTATAAACGCCCGCTGACTTTTAATCAATTCTTGTTTTAACTGTTTAATACGAAACAAAATCACAACTCGGGGTTAAACTTTACCAAGCGTTTAAATTGTTGTGTTGATCTCCTGTCAGGGGCGAAAAACAGGGAAATAATTTTATCTTTCCCTCCGGGATAAGGCCATGCTAGCCCTGCAGGTTATATACTTATATACAGGACCATTCAAATTCTTTCAGTGGTTTTAGCGTGAAAGTTAAAAATAAAATATACAATACAACCATGTATTTTTATACTCACTAACTCAACTTTATGTAAAAGCATATAGAAGGCGCTGAAGCATGCAACATCGTTCTCCTTGTAAATATTGCCTCAAAATATGAGATCCTGCATCGCGCAAACGATATTTTCCATCTTTAAGATTCCATGACAAATTCAATAGCCAGTATTTTTTCCAGGTTTTCTACCGCAATAACACAAAAGTGGAAGTACCAATGGAGATAAAACTACCGTTCTGTGAGCAACCGTGTCCCTTCACACAGTTCGTACAGTACATCAGTAAACTTATCCCCAACGACTGGAACGCGGAGTGCCGGAATACATGAACCGAGATCGAAATCACGTTGAACTTAAAGCCAATATGATGCCGCCAAAATGTTTAAGGTAGAGGCTCTTGCACTATTTCTCTGCGTCGATCATTTGATGTTACATTGTTGGTATATAATAACGTAAGGGACTTGCAACAGTTAATTATCTTTTTTTAGAAGTGAATGGTTGAAAGATCAAATAATGATATTTGATTTTGAGCATGAGCTCAAGAACGTAAAAGTGGCGGTTGGCAGCTTGTCATGTTACTGAATAATAGCTAAGTAGGTATAAAATATTTTTAGTAGAAATTTTTTTTAGGCTTTATACCTACTTTACAATTGGCGCCCCGTGGCTTTGCCCGTGTTTAAAAGATCTAAGCGTACAGAAGGATGGAGAGACGGTGAAAAGCGACTTTGTTTTATAATATGTAAACATTGTTTAGATATTTGCTAAAAAAAAAAGGATTTTCTTCGGACGAGGGTTGTTTGCTACTACGATATTATTTGCGCTCAATCGGCATATTATGATGTAAATATTAGCATGATGCGTGTAGCAGAAGAAAATTAGGTGCTTTACTTGAGAATTTAGCAGTAACACGCTCTCCTCCTTTTTAAAGTAATTGTTTATGATGATATTTAATACAATTGAACGTACTCGTTTTTGTAATTTTAGAAGTTATTTAGTCAAAGTTAGTATATTTTGCCCAGTACTTGATTATGCAAACTATAAGAGCTTATAGACTACTTAGATACGTACATTTAACTCACAATTAATTTTGTGATATTAGTTATATTTCCACCAGTGATATTACATATTTTTATGTGGCAGCTACTATCATTTAGGTTAGGCTTTCGAATGGTACTGATTTCGTAACTGTTAAGAGAAATATATACCTATCTTGGTTTAAAAGTCATATTTCAATGGAAGAAAAATGGAAACAAACATGTTTTAATATAAGTGTGACTTCTGAGTGACTTATAGTTAAGTAGCTGACTGAGCAAGATTCAGTCAGTGCTAGAACTGCTGGATAGATCACAAATACCTTACATTATCCATTTCTAAGGCTGGATAAATGGATACTAATTATTACGTCGATGCTTGAATGAACTCTTGCTTGTAGGATACACATCGGGCCGATCGACCGCGAACTAAATGCCACCTCACACACGACAGCTATAATGTAAAGATTTAATAATGTAATATTTTAGCACGGTATACTTCAATACATCTTTCCATAGTAAACGCCAGGAGACCACACATGGCAACTATAATGTATATTTTTATTTTTAATCATTAATTTAATGTTTAATCATGTTATTAATCACCTCAATTTTTTGCGTCCATCTATCCCTATCGCATGTCGTATTACAGCCGGTGCTTTAGCTTGATTGGTAGATATGATGTATGACATGTAGGTCTAGCTGCGATTGGCCGACGCTTCCGCAGCATATTTGTATACATGCTAAATGTTTATTGATTTATTTATTCATGCAAGCCATATACAAGTGTCCTTATTTCTAAGTATACTATACACATGGGCCCTGTTACATGGATATGGCATTTATGTAATCATTTTTGTTCCATGTAAACTGCTGTCATAATAGCGGTTTATTAGCTACCATAGCTACAGATAAACAAAAAGTTCTACTTGCATCGTGGTTTCTTAAAACTACAACACACTTTTTTTACATCTTGATACAGAGCGGTACGAAAATATACATTTCAAAAATCGAAAAAATAGCGTCAACCGTCACGTACACCAATGGAATGAAAGTAAAAATACATTTAATTATATAAATTAGCACCTTCACTGCGCTCGGGTGCTATCTTCTCGCCGGGCAATAATCGACTATTTGCCGGAAAAGCGTAGCAAGCGTTAAGTGCCGGTTTAATTTCATAGCTGTCACACTGACAGCTATGAAATAATATACGATACTCGTGACTTAAGTTGTCTATTATTGCACGGCGTAGCACCCGAGCGCATACTTAAGTCACACGTATCGTAATATACTATTATAGCTGCCGTATGTAAAGCACTTTACGCATAGAGGAGATGTAGGCTATACGCCTGTATAGATGAGTATTCTGTTATTCGCCAGCTTGGTGTGTACCTGCCATTATGCTACGTAGGCACGCTACGCAAGTTGGCATTCGATTGTAATATCCGTAACCTATAGTTTGACCGCTGTACCGCGCCTTAGGAAAGCGGCAAAGCGAGGGCCGCGACGGGAAGCGTAAGCGTTGACAACAGAGCGGAGCGGCCTGCGTTGTCCCCCCGCCTCGCCGCGCAAATATACTTAAGACGCGGTACAGCGGTTTCAATCAAACTATAGTACACCAGCGATTCGTCCCGGCTTCGCACAAGTAGAGCATATATGCTTACATTTTTTTGCATCAGCTTGTTGCGTTGCGTCCAGTATGAATAAACATCTTGCAACGATCATCGTCATATTTCAACCAATTCACACAAAAACGAATTATACACCTAAACCTTCCTCATGAATCACTGTATCTATTGGTGAAAAATGCATAAAAATCCATTCAGTAATTTTTGAGTTTATCGCGAACATACAAACAGACACGATGGGGGACTTTGTTTTAAAATATGTAGTGAAGTGATGATATGATTGTAAAAGATACTGAGCATCACATTTTTTAAGCTTCCTGAAGCCAGTTTTCAAATAAGCACTAGTTAGATGTATGCAACGAATCGCACTTTGTTAGTGGGCCCTACTGATTTGATACTTACAATTTTAACTAAGTAGGTGTTTAAGATTAGAATTATTTTTCGATGTAAGTTTAAACTGTTGCAACGTTGTTAACTGAGTGTGTAGTTTATAATATAACGGAATTAGTCTGTGCAAAAAGAGAACCGTCGTAGAAATTGAGGGCGCGCGTGTTGATGGATCTAATTTACTGTTTTTGTTGCGTTGACAACATTGCTCATCAACATCAACAAAAAAATGTAATACCTTGGTAGGTAGTAGGTACTAGTATGTAGTAGGTACTCGTGACATTAACGGGTGGTACAAGGTAGGTATATATACCTTCCTTCCTTACCTTTGAATGTTAGTTCATCGCAAAGCCGCGCCAGTACTCTTTTTGCACAGACTCTGAAAGATTTATTTTACTTATAGATATTAAACATTATTGTGTTCAAAGAGTTTTATTAGCATGTGGCATATGGACAGTGATATTTTTGTATAGATAGTTTTGCGATTGCCATGTTATATTTTATTTGATGTTGAATGTGTAGGTGTAACTTGATAAGTATTGAATGTAATTGTTGTTGTTCTTCATGTATTTTAAAATTTTAAATCTTTTAACTAGTTAGGTACTAAGATTTTTACCGTTATTAAATCAACATTATTATTATTTTTTTAATATCTGACGGGCTATTGATCGATTACTATCTCACCTGGTGGTAAGCTATGAATTGATGTGGTCGAAGATGGTGAACACGCTAGGCTTAGAATGGTCTGATTCTCGAGAGCTGTGCTGCCGGAACACCGTAAGTTATGACGGCAGTTTTTTCCTTGATGGTGGTGAGCCACTTTTAGGTAGCAAGTTTGGCGGAACATCGATGTAATGCTCCTAATACCTCTGGACGAACGTCCGTGCTAGGATTGGAACCGGCGACCTCCGGCCTAGAATACAAGCCTCTATCCTCTACGCCAACGGGCCTTCCGCCTTCCAATGAACATTATACCACAAAGCGTGGTTGGTATAACCACAGATTACTAAAGTTACTGTATACTTTGATCATAGATGATGGTTTTTATTATTTCTACGCTTTGGTATACCTATAACCGCCCGCCTAGTAAACGATATCCTTCTTTGGGTATTCTTGTTGTTAACTGTTTAAAATGTTAGGTACTCTTATAGGGAATTTATTTATATGTACAGTATGGATTTTTTTTTCAAGCATTCCATGATGCATTTACTAAAGGTACTAACACAAAGCTTCACAAACTCGTGTGAAAGAGAGATACATAAATCTAGTGTGTTAGTTATTTTTTGTGTAATTGGTATAGGACAAGCAATCTAGCTTAAAACAAATATAGTAGCGCGCAAAAGTCTGAATTGCCAGATGTCACAGCACTGGTACACGGTTATATATTTGCAACAACTTTTGAAAGTAGGTAAGTCAAGTTTATTTTATACTAGCGTAAATATTTTTAATGCTTACTAGCAATGTGGGTTGCACATTACTAGTAGTAGTCTTGTGAACCCCTCCAACTAATCTAAATATGCTTGTCTAGAGTGGTTTCACGTCAATAGTGCAGTGGGTGGTGATCGAACTCACGAGCTCTCGATCGCCAGGCCGACGCCTTAGCCATTGGGCTATTGCCGCTTTTGAATGTAAAAAGTTGGTGTTGACACTGTTTAACATGAATATATACTGTTTATAATTATTGTTTATGTATTGTCTGCCGTTTTTCGAATTTATTGCTCCACTTTTAATCTATATCTAATCTTGCGAAAACTTTATGTATGCTATATTGTTAGCTACAATTTTGAATCTATTTGTAATGTTGTACTTATTGTGACTGTTGATAAATATATATTTTGTGGGAAAATTGTGTTGTTTTCTTTATCATATCTAAATATACAAACTGCATTATGGATACAATAAAATATAAACAGAACCAAGGTCGCCGCCTGCCGGTAATATTCCCAAAAGTGGCGACGTTACCTCGTATTACTAGACCTCACCACAGACAGGTAATATATCAGTAATGTGACTCGGCCCTGTCCTTGAAATCAATACAAGCGTTCCGCGCGGCACCGCTCGGTACGTAAACACGCGATATGGCTGCCGGAATATATATGATATGAATATGTATTCAATCAAATATTTACAATTCGCACGCTTTTTACTTGTACGTACCATCACACGGTTCGTTGGTCACTGCGGCGCATTCACAGATGATATTTTATCGTGAGCTCGGTACCGATACCGAGTGCGTACCGAACTCGGGGCGCGTATAGGCATGACTTGCGTTTCGACCGTTTGTAGAGTCACATCACTGTTATATTATAATACCGTGACATGACATCCTTGATCTATGTGCTAGCTAAGCGTTGACCGACGTAACAACTCTTCGAATGTTCCCAGTTGTCACACTGGTGAGAATATGAAAAATAATCAGATGGCCCCCTGATTTTCAATCATTCGAAAACTTGTTAAATCCGTGAGCTATTATTGGTTTACACGATAAATCGTGTAAACCAAGTCGAAGGAGAGGCAGTTTCCGATCCGAATTTGCTTTCGAAATTTCGAATGACTGAAAATAACCCTGCTGGTTTCGTTCCCAGTTGTCACCGAACATTATGCCGGAACTCTGCGAACCGATCGGCGACATGTCATCAACATTATAACGCACGAGTAGAGTCTATTCTCCGTGATAACGCAGATGAAGGCGTGGCCACAGCTATAGTTATTAATAACCGGCCAAGTGCGTGTCGGGCCACGCGCAGTGTAGGGTTCCGTAGTAGGCTGTTATTCAATGCAAGTCTTTACCCGTTATAAACAAGCAACTAGGTACTCCGTCTTGTCACTATAAAGGATTTTGTATTTGGTTCAAAATTATGCAACACCCAAGTTCAACGACTATTACAGCTAAACGAATAAAGTTATCTTAACCGCTAGTTTTCCTTTAAAGTTCATGAAATGCGCAATAGTGTTCGAAAATTTGGAAAAATTCGTGATAATAATCACGAATTTTTCCAGATTTTTCAAGCGAGCAGTTTAGCTTTTTGAGGGGGGGGGGGACGCCCTACTGGAACAAAGATTTGCACTTTAAAGTTTAATATTTCGTAAATGGAGCATTCACTCGAACAATGGTATTAGCAACCCTTAAGTCATTTTAAAAGACCTATTCAACGATATCCCACACGATGGGGTAGACGATGAAAAAAAATTCATCCCCACTTCGCATATAGAGCTACCCTAAAAAAAAAATTTTCAAAATTTTATTTCAGCACTTTGTCGGCGTTATTTATATACATACCCCCAAAAAATTACAGCTTTCTAGTATGAACCGTCTCTTAGCAAAACCTCGGACAGACAGACGGACATGACGAAACTATAAGGGTTCCTTGTCAGGACTACGGAACCCTAAAAATGAAACACTCGTTTCGATGTATATAAGTAATTTATTAAAATTGTACAGATAACAGTATAATTTATAAAAATGTCATCAATTTAATTTATTCTAATTAAATATGTTAAATCTTATTACTAACAATAAAATGGACGGCACATAAACAACAGTTATAATAAAATAGTAAAATTGTTGAAGTTAGAATAATTTAAAATATGATTACTACATCTAATACAAATTCTAAAAATAACAGTAACTGGATGATACATTGGTACCTTCATAAAATTACAACAGTACAAAATAGTTTTACACATACTTAGGTAATTATAATATTAGTTGTTCGTGTCTATCGGTGGCATATGTTATATGACGCAGGATGCTTAAACAAAGCAACAATCGAATCTATCGAAACAAATTAATAGTGTATGGGCATTTGTAGGTATTTCATTATTGACACACACTACATTAATATAAGTACAATAAATTCTAAAGCTTTGTAAATTGGCAGCTGATGTCACTTCACCAGTACTTTAACGGAGTAGATTGGAAGAGTGACTATGCATGACTAATATACCCAAGGATCTAAGATTTGACTACGTTAGTGAAATCCTAGATCTGTGATTATTATAACAGAGGTAATGCTAGGAAGTTGCCTTTCACAATTTAGGCGTCTGTGCGACATTCTTGTCACAGGTACTTACTTAAAATTTATCATTACATTTATCATCTAAGTATTAACAGTCAAAGTTATAAATATTAAAATACGGGACTTATCGCGCCTTAAACATGAATCTTATTTACTCGACGTTTCGATCAAGTTGCATTGATCGTGGTCACGAAACTCGAGTCTCGTGAATAAATAAGATTCATGTTTAAGGCGCGATAAGTCCCGTATTTTAATATTTATAACTATGTGTTCAAATCGCTAAAGTTTAAAGTTTACTATTAACAGTCAAGACCCATATTTCGTCAACTGCGTAGAGTTGGCATAGTTACGGGCCAATTTCACCGGATCTACAGAGAAAATAATCACTGCATTTAACCGGATCTTTATAGGCTCATAGAGCATAAGCCCTCGAGTCTAACGAAACTAAGATTTTTGACAACTTTCATATTTCAGTTAACTGTTGGAAACTTTATCCGGAAACAGTGAAACTGGCCTTTAATGTCACGAGTATCTTTCGCCAGGTTCCCCCATAAATGCTACTCAAACACACACTATGTGTTTTTGCATTAATGGGGGAACAGTTATTCAATTACTTTAATCGGCCATAATTCTATTTGAAATTTTACTTGTAGAGTGTGAAATATGCCCTAAGTACATTGTACCTAAATATTTAAAGTACTAAGTTAAGCTTCATTAAGATAACATATTTGACTCCAAAATTTGGAATCCAAACGCTAGGCACGGCGAAACATCAATTTATTACTATATCTTGAGCCACTGTCTGTAAAAAAATCGGAAAATCTAACAAAAATAGGTAGACCCCTGTATCCTAAACATTATAAGCCATATTAATTTAAATCTTAAATTAATCCTTATTAACGCAGTTTTAATAGTTTCTGATAAAGATTCAGAAAGTTGTCTGACATTTAAACACCATACAATATATTGTATAAGTTCCCAATAAGCTATCTGAGACCGGTAAAACTGGCCTCATTCATCCTATAACTAATTAAACATACAGGTAAATATGGAAAGGTTTTAAAGCTCAGTCTTGAACTAGTCTTAATAAAGCTATTTATGGCGTAAATGGAAAATATGTTGCAGTCGAGTTATACATATAAAATATTTTGAACATTTATCTGAAACTTCCACTTTCAAGAATGTAAATTGTAAATATGTTTTTGTTTAGATATCATCATGCATATATGGAATATTATATCACATAAATGGCAATAGATAAAACATCCCAATAAGTTCAGTCATAAAAAATACAATATTTTAAATAGAGCTTGACTGAAAAATAAATATTAAATATGGCAATTTACAGTGAATATTTGAAAATATTTAGTGGAATGTATTGTACTCCTGGCTTAGAATAGTGACAAAATGTTAGGTTATTGTAAGGCACTTCTAATGTACTTAGTGTTAAACAATTAAAAAAAATATAGCTGCCTTGTGAACACATTCAAGCAATAGAATAAAATGTACGTCGCTTTAGTGCTTATTTGTCTTATCTACCATTTGTTACATGCTCATAAACAAGTTTTAATTATCACACAACATTACTCTAAACAATATTTTTAGCTACTTATTTTACTTAGAATCTTTAGTGAGTGCATGCCATATGCCTCGACGGTAGACCTATTTCTGTAAAAATTACTTGTTGGCATCAAATTATTTGTCTTGTAAATTAAGAGATAACCAATGGTAGATAGGACAAACTAAGGCACTTAATTTAGGTACTAATCTAATTGCCACAGCAGGTTAGGACATCCCTTTCCTTATAGGCTCGCAAGGCTGTGTACACAGCTACAGCTACCCAAAGGGCCACCGCAATCCAAGAGGAGAACAATGCTAGTTGCAGCGCCACGCCTGTGTTGATAAAATCCCCACGACGACTGTTAGGTGCATCTTTCTGTATATAGTCCATAAAGTCGAAAATGGCTTGACACGCGAGTCTAAAGTGAATGGCGGTTGCATGGTCCCCAGTGGCATGCAGCTCCTGTCATACAAATTTGAATGTTTTATTACTGAACGAATCGTGACTTATATTTCTTTTTAAAGTTGTATAAGTATTTAATGTAATTGTTGTTCATCATATATTTCAAATTTTTAAACTTAGGTAAGGTCCATTGAGAAGACCGCCTACAAGGCAAGATTGTCTACGTGCAATAACATTAGTTTTTGAGTAGCTATGCAGTTTGCATTGACAGTACCAATACAATATCAATCATAAATGTCGCTAGCAACACTATAGTGAGAGAAAAATAGCTATAATTTAGCTATAACTTAATAACGGTCTTACCCTTAATAATAGAGTATGCCGGTCTTACCCGAGTTGACCTTACTAAGATTTTAACCGTTATAAAATCAACATTGTTATTAATTTTTTATAATATATGCTAGCATTTCACCTCTATCTTGTCTAGTGGTAAGCGATGATGGGGTCTAAGCTGGTGAATATGCTAGGTTATGGCTAGTCCTAAAACGGTCTGAGTCTCCAGGGCGGTGTGGTGTCGGAACACAGTAAGGTCCTTGATGGTAGTAAGCTATGTTTCGGTAGCATGCCTATTCCATCATCTTGGCTATCCCTGAGCAAAATTATTGCAGTTACATCAGTCAAGCCATTTGACCGTAAAGAGGTAACAATCAAACATAAGTATATAAACATGCATACAGAAATGTGGTAAAATGTTTACGTTTTGTTTATGAAAATATTTATGAGCAACATTTTATGCGAATAAATTATTTCGATTTTAATTCTTATTCTAGGAAAGTTGATGCTTATAGGAATACTAAGGGCCAGTTTCACCGGTTCCTGGTAGCCTTTTATTTATATCGCACAGTCTAGCATTTGTTCACTATCCCACCTGTTGGAAAGTGATGATAAGGTCGAGGATGGTAGAATGCTACGTCTAGAAGGGGATTATTTGGAACTGATCTGCCAGATAAACTAAAACTTTCATATGGCATTATCTGTGAGTTAAAACATCTATAAAAAGAAAAAATATAACTTATCAGGCACCGGTGAAACACGTAGTTTTTATTTATGAGTTTGAATCATGATGTTTTGATTTGACCTAGGTTTCGTGCATGTTTTGACCTACGTCGAGACCGTCACATCACAAAAGTAGTGAGTGTAATAGTCGGTACTTTAATATAAGAAAAAAAAACTGCCAAGTGCAAGTCGGACTCGCACTCGTAGGGTTCCGTAACACAGTTAAGTATACCATAACTATGATTTTTCGCAACTACTGATTTTATCTCGTTCAAACCAATTTTTTTTTAGATTTTTCACTCCCATACTTTAAAAGTTAGAGGGGGGGGGGGGGGGGACACACATTTTACCACTTTAGACGTGCCTATCTTTCAAATGATTGACTTTGAGAAAAAATGATTTTAGGAACCTCAATGTCATTTTTGAAGACCTATCCACAGATACCCCACACGTATAGGTTTGAAAAAAAATTTTTTTTTTTGTTTCAGTTGCATGTATGGGATGCCCCCCCTTAAACTTTTATATTTTTTATTTTTGTATAAAAATCGGAAAGCTGTTCACAGAATACATCTATCTACCATGTTTCAATTCTGTAGTACTAACAGTTTCGGAATAAAATGGCTGTGACATACGGACGGACAGACAGACAGACAGACATGACGAATCTATAAGGGTTCCGTTTTTTGGCATTCGGCTACGGGACCCTAAAAATAGTTGTCTGTAAAGTTGGTTTACGGACGATAGTTTAACGTGACAACGTCATAACAAAACATAGATGCGGCGCAAGCGTACAAAGAGCGTAACGGGACATTTTTTGTGCATGCAGCTGGCGTTGATCGATTTATTAGACTTTGTCACGTCTATAATATTATTGTATTTATAGTCCTTACCCTGACTAGATATCCTCTATACTGGTTGCAAGTCTTCAAGAATCCGTCGGTGATGATGGCAGCGTGCACCAGGTTGTAAATGCAGAATATAACAGCAACACAACAAGTCGGCACCCAGCAGTATATCACTCCGTCATTCTTCTTCGACATACGAGTCCTGGTTGTCACTACTATTGATTCTCCTTCACTGAAATAAACATTTTAAAAATTGCAACAGTAAGACATAATAAAATTTACAGATAGTCATAAACAAAAATTTAATAAATATGTACTTAACATTTTGAGTGCCACGCTACAAACGCACTCCCGTGTCCTGTACGCCAAATGATACGGTACTGTACGGTTTTTGTCTTCTCATATAGACCTCGTTGGCATACAGGGCCCGCAAGTGCTTGTCACATATATATATGGCTTTGGAGCTCAAAAGGTTAAAAAAAGTAAAGTTCTCATAAAATAGTACTCAATACAATAGGGAATATGCATCTTTTTTTAAATATTTTTATTTCACTTATTACATCCATATAACATAATAAAAAAATAAAATACTGCTGGAATTGGTCTAATTATTTTTTTAATAAATATTTAAATATACTAATAAATTTGAGCAGTTTTTAAACGCCATCATTTCCCGGGCTCTTTGGTAGTGAATTGTGATGTCACGCACTAACGTCAGACACACGCTGCTTGAAGCAAACTAGCTTTTTTTTCTTCACTACTAAGACTCCGCGCGATTATTGTATTAGCCAAAGGAATGTTTTTATTAAATTATGCAGTGTCTCTAATCTCGTACTCATTTTTACCTATATTAAATGGTTAGTAATATACATTTTTGCACAATAATACGCGGCAAACACAATATTTGGAAATAAATACAATAAGACCACACCATAAATTCATTTTTATGTTCCCGCGCTTAATATTTCTTTCACGTGGAGTAGTGAATTATGATGTTAACTTTCGATGCGACCAATGGTGATCTGTTTTACAAACTTCGCTTAAATCGTCGCTTAAATTGCATTATTCATTTATTATTTTTAGCAAATAAAATGGAATTAAATAAAAAAAAGTTTTACATATAACTCCAGGTCAACAAATATTCGAAAAAAAATTATTTCCTATAAATCTGAGCTACATGCATATTCCCTATTGCTAGCTTGTCCTATTATATTTAATACTAGCGGTCACGGCATATTCTACTACACTAAAAAAAGAAATGAGCCTAATGCATTTTTAGTGGTTTAAAACCATCTTTGCATCTGCTCTCATGAAACCGTTTGGGGCACATCAGTTGGATGGTTTTAAAGTCTATAACGGACGTAGGTAGAAACAATTTTTGCATTTTATATAATACTAGCAGTGCCCCGCGGCTTCGCCCGCGTTAATAACTTCATTCATTTCTTTAATTATTTTTTCGTAAAAACTCGTGAAAGACTGAATTAGTCATATCGGTCTACCCGTTATCTAGCTATGGCGTGACCAAGGGACAAAGGAACTCATTTTTATAAAACCCAAAAAATCATATTGATTTTCAAACTTTGTTTTGTTTGTTTTTACCCCATTTCACTCTCTTAAATGTGGAATTTCTAAAAAGCCTGAAACACATTTACTTACTTATTTACAGATGTATTTGTGTGAAGTTTCCAATAAAATAGACTATCTTATGTTGTTTCTATATAGAAACTTTGAACTTCCGTTTCATCCCTTTAAGGGGTGATTTTTGGAAATTCCTTTCTTAACGGATTCCTACGTCATAACTCATAACAACTATCTGCATGCCAAATTTGGTTTGAGGTGTGCGTTGATAGATCAGTCAGTTAGTCACTGACTGACTGTCTGACGTCAACGAACTGACTGTAGTCAGTCAGTCGGTAACGTTTGCCGTTTATATATACTGATATCATTATTTACGTTAAACTGTATTTCCTACATAGTGAATGGAACCAGGGAATACATGTTTTCTATACTCACAAACTTCATTTTGCACACACGTAGAGTGAATCAAACCAAGTATATAATAAAACATTCCATGGAAACTTTATCACTCTGTTTAACCATTTTAGGGGATGATTTTTGAAAATATAAGTACCTTATTATGCTTTATTTCAAGACTTACACTATTTACATTTCCAATATCATCCATCCATTCCATATACGTTCAAACAAACATTAATATATTTTCTATGATTTCTCCAGATAAAATGAAATCTCCACTCCCCCTAGGGGTAGATTTGAAAGGAATAATAAATACATGTTTCATTATTTGTTTTAAGTTATATTTGTACCTTTTGTTTTAAGTTTTGAGTGAACCGGACCAAGGAATAACATTTTTCATAGAAACTTTATCACCCTATGTAAATGAATTTTGAAAATCAAATTAACTATGTGTTATTTCAAAACATACACTATCTAAGTTTTAATTTTCATTGAAATCGGTTAATTAGTTATGCAGATACGTCGAAACAAACATGACTGGATTTTCTATGATTTTGCCAAACAAAATTCATTTTACACAGAGGGGGTAGATTTGGAAAATAAAAAAATACGTGTCTCATTATTTGTTTATAGATTATATGTACCGAGTTTTGAGTGAATCGGACCAACAATTATTTGGAAACAAACATTACTGAATTTTCTATGATTTTTCCAAACAATATCATTTTACACACCCCCTAGGGGTACATACATACATACATACATACATACAATCACGCCTTTTTCCCGTTGGGGTAGGCAGAGACTACCTCTTTCCACATGCTACGATCCTGACATAGCTTCTTCGCTTCTTCCACTTTCATGAGCGTCTTCATACATGCTCGCCGGTTATAGGTACTTTTGACTTGGCCTTTTTTTAAAACGTCTCCGATCTGGTCGTGATACGATCGCCTAGGTCGGCCTCTACCAACTGGCCCATTCACACACGTCTCATAAATCTGTTTCGTCAATCTTTCTTCATCCATCGTCTCTAGATGTCCAAACCATCTAAGCATCCCTTTCTCTATCTTTGTCACTACATATTCTACCACACCACAACATTCCCTTATCACGCTGTTCTCCAACTTATCCATCAGAGTCACTCCGCTCATACTTTTCAAACTTCTCATTTCTACAGCATTAACTTTACTTTAATGTTTCTTCTGCCATACCCAGCATTCACTACCATACATGAGTGTGGGAACCAACACTCCCCTATGTACAGCCAGCCGTGCTTTTTTAGACACGTTCTGACTTCTCATATAGTTATGTAGTGCCACTTGGTTTCCAGCCAAAATTCTTCGCTCAATATTACTTTCATACTTACCATTTCTCGTAAACTTAGAACCCAGGTACACAAACTCTTTCACTTGTTCCACTCTTTCTCCTTCAATCCTCACATAACAATCAGTCATTCTTTATTCTCTTTCAAAAACCATTACTTTGGTCTAGCTTACATTCACTTTCATCCCTTTGCTTTTTAAGGCGTCATGCATAATATTAACCATTCTTTGCAACTCCTCCTCCGATGATGCTAATATCACCTGATCATCAGCGTATAGGAGGCATTTGATGGTTAAATCATTCATTCTTAATCCATACACACTTTCTTTCAGATCTGTCAAGCAATTGTCTATGAATAAGTTGAACAGCACTGCCGATGCTACACATCCCTGTCTAACACCTTTTTCAATGTTAAACCAGTCTGTGTACGCTCCGTTTATTCTGACACAAGCACTGGAACACTCATAGAGTGATTTCAGTGCTCGTATCAAACTGCCGCCCACCCCATACATAGACAATGTTGACCACAATTCATTCCTCACCACTCTGTCATAGGCCTTTTCCAAGTCTACGGATGCGCAATAGACCTTTTGGTGTTTCGCCAAACATTTTTCGGCTATGCTTCGTAAAGAAAAGACCTGATTCATGCATCCCATTCCTCTCCTGAAACCCGCTTGTACATCCCACATTTTCTTATCAGTTTCATTCGTTACTCTTGTAATCAGTACCTTTGCATACAATTTTCCGACGACGCTGAGTAAGCTAATGCCGCGATAGTTTTTGCAGTCTTGCTGTGATCCCGTTCCTTTGTATAGCGGCACAATGCGGTAGATTTGAAAAAATAAAAAACACGTGTCTCATTATTTGTTTTAAGGTTTGTTTGTACCAAGTTTTGAGTTAATCGGACAAAGGAATACGTGAAAACAAATATTACTGATTTTTTTATAATTTTTACAAAGAAAATTCATATTCCAAACCCCCTAGGGGTAGTTTTGAAAAAATGAATTACACGTGTATCATCTATTTAACCCCTTTAGGAGATGATTTTCAATAATACGATTAGCCTATGTCTTAAGTTAGAACCTACACTATTTATGTTTTAAATTTCATTAAAATTGGTTTAGTGGTTATCGAGATCATTATCAGCCGGTATCAGTCCACTGCTGGACGTAGGCCTCCCCCAAGACACGCCACTGAGCCCGGTCTTCGGCTCTTTGTTTCCAGTCACTGCCCATCGCTTTGCGAATGTCGTTGCTCCACCTAGTCACAGGGCGTCCTACTCTACGTTTGCCGATTCGCGGTCTCCACTCTAGGACCAGTCTGCCCCAACGGTTATCGGTCCTACGGCAGATATGACCAGCCCACTGCCACTTCAGTTTGCTAATCTGCTGAGCTATGTCGATCACTTTAGTTCTCTGGCGAATTACTTCGTTCCGGATTCGATCCCGCAGAGAAACACCGAGCATAGCTCTCTCCATAGCTCGCTGAGCGACTTTAAACTGGTGGACTAGTCGAACCGTGAGTGTCCACGTTTGGGCTCCGTATGTCATGACAGGTAGGACGCACTGATTAAAGACTTTTGTCTTTAGGCACTGTGGTATAGGCGACGAGAAGACTCGACGGAGTTTCCCAAATGCTGCCCAGCCCAGCTGAATTCTTATCTGGATTTCCTTCTCGAAGTTGTGTTTGCCTAGTTGGAGCGTTTTCCCTAGGTAAACATACTGCGAGACAACTTCGAGTGGGATTCCAATACTACTACGGCAATCGGTTCCGGAACAACGTGCTCGTTGTACATGACTTTGGTTTTATGCGACGAGAAGAATCAGCTAGGTCATTCAACATCCTTTGTAGGTCCTGCAGCGTCTCTGCCATAATGACAATGTCATCTGCGAATCGTAAGTGAGAGATGTACTTGCCGTTAATGTTGATGCCACAATCTTTCCAGTCCAGCGTCTTAAACATATCCTCTAAGGCGTTAGTGAACAGTTTCGGGGATATGACGTCCCCTGTCTCACTCCTCGACGCAGGTGAATATGTTTAGTACGCTGGTTCTGTACTTGTACTGTTCTGTACATCGTTGCGGCATTGTATAGACATCTCAACACTTCGATATATCGCCAGTCGACTTGGCAACGCTGCAGGGACTCAAGAACCGACCAGGTTTCGATTGAGTCGAAGGCCTTCTCATAGTCCACAAATGCTAAGCACAGGGGGCGATTGTACTCGTTTTCTGTACAATTTGCCGCACCGCGTGGATGTGGTCTATAGTGCCGTAACCGCTTCGAAACCCAGCCTGTTCCGGAGGTTGAAACTCGTCGAGTCTTCGCGCAAGACGGTTCGTGATGACCCTTGAAAACAGCTTGTAGACATGGCTCAGAAGCGAAATCGGGCGGTAGTTTTTCAATAGGGTTTTGTCTCCTTTTTTGAAAAACAAAACCACCATGCTTCTGTTCCATGCCTGTGGAGTTCTACTAGTGAAGAGAACAGAATTGAAGAGCTGTTGCAGCTGGAGCTCCTCCAGCTTTTAGAAGCTCTGTTGTGATTCCGTCCTCACCTGGGGCTTTTCCATTTTTGAGCTGTCTAAGGGCCATCACGATCTCATCTCGGCTGACTTCGGACAGGTCTTCTGTGAAGTGGCGGGTTAAGGTGACTCTGCAATCCTCAGTATCGGGTTCGGGCCTTGAAGCATGCGATGCGTAGAGCTTGCTGTAGAAGTCTTCAACTTCCGACAGAATCTCCGGCTTGGATGCGACGACCTTCCCTGTTGATGTTGTCAGCTTTGTGAGGTGGCTTCTACCCAGAGACTGGACGAACACTTTCGACCCCCGATTCTGCTCAATTGATTCTTCAATCAAAAGCGTGTTAGAGGATCGGAGGTCGCGTCGTACCAGCTTCTTAATAGTTTGGTAGCGCACGTGGATAATTGACAAAGCTGACAACGGGTCTGTTCGTCTCTCTTTCATTAGTCGAAGTGTTTCTGCCGAAAGCTTGGACTTTTTGCCCGTACGCTTGCTCTCGCAAAACTTGTCCCTTCTTTCCTGAGGATTTCCACCACTTCTTCCAGTTTCTGGTCTACATCATCTGTGGTTTCCAAGGCAGCGAATCGATTTTCCAATTTTAATTGGAATGTTTCAGACCCAACAACGGTTTGGAGTAGGTTTGGTCGGAGCGTGGACTTCATCAATCGGAATCTCTCAGCTTTGAAATCGATATCCAGAGAGCCTCCTACAAGTCAGTGATCACTTCCAGTATCTCCGGCTTGGATGCGACGACGTTCCCCGTTGATGTCGTCAGCTTTGTGAGGTGGCTTCTACCCAGAGGCTGGACGAACACTTTCGACCCCCGATTCTGCTCAATTGATTCTTTAATCAAGAGCGTGTCAACAAGGCAGTGATCACTTCCAGTATTGAACATAGTGATCACAGAGACGTCTCTGAATATGCGCCGTTTGTCCGTAATGATGAAGTCAATCTCGTTTTTAGTCACAGTGTCGGGGCTTTGCCACGTCCACTTCCTTTGGGGCTTTTTCTTGAAGAACGAGTTCATCAAGAAAAGCCCCTCTTTCTTGAGGAAATTGACGAGCATTTACCCCCTGTGATTCCTACTCCCAAATCCGTGTGGTCCTATAGTCGATTCACTGCAGGTCTGTACTCCCACTTTCGCGTTAGTCTCCCATGACAACGTTGTGGTGAGACTTAGCGGTGGTATGTGAGGCTCTGGAGATGTCTTCGTACATACTTTCCACCTCTTCATCCAAGCATGCCGAGGTCGGTGCGTAGACCTGGATTATCTTGAGGCTGTACCTCTTGGTTAACCTTATTATAAGGTATGCAACCCTGGTCGACACACTGGAGATTTCTACAACGTTGTCACTGAGAGCCTTGTTAACCAGAATCCCGACGCCGCCTTGGGATGGCTGTTCACCTTCTCTGTAATACATAAGATGGCCTGATTCTAGAGTTATGGTGCCCTCTCCCTGTCTTCGGACTTCACATAACCCCAGAATGTGCCATCTTATGTGTCCCAGCTCCTCCTCCAGCTGCGTCAGATGCTCATCCAGCCGAATCGTGCGTCCATTGAACGTAGCGAGGGTCAGTTTGTTTTGGCGGCCTACCGTAACCCGGGGATTCTTAGCACACCCTGCCCTGCCGTTACTGTGACCGCCGCAGTGGTCAGGAATAGCAGGGCGGCCGGAAAGGGGGGGCCACGGCTTATAGTGACTTTCCATGATTGATGCCCTAATCGCCACGCTGGGCAGGCGTGTTGGCGATCGCAGGACGTAGCTTCTCGTACCGGTGACGCTGCTGCCCGTCACCGACCTGTAGTATTAAGCTACGCCATAATTTTGAAATGGTTATACCACCATTTGTTGGTCGCTAGAGCCTTGTTGGTTTGTCAGCAGGATGCACCACGGGCAGGTGAGGTTGGCTGGGAGCACTGAGGTGGTATTTGTGCTCCCTTACATCCGTGTGCCCCCTTACATCCCAAATAAATATATCGAGATATGTGGTAACAAACATTCTCACACACACACACACACACACACTTACTTTCGCATTTATAATATTAGTAGGATATGCCATTCTAGGCCTAGCATGCTTACAACTTTGCCGGCATCATCACTTACCAACAGGTTAGATAGTGGTCAAAAGCTGGGTTATAAACTAAAAACATTTCTAATCTTAAAATTATACTACACTATAGACGATTTCCTGAACGATAATGTAAAGTAACATACCTAAACAAATAAATATAATATGTTTGTATCTCTATTTAAGGGAGCATTGTAAATAGATATTTAACTAATAAGTACTAAATAATAAGTAAATGTCATATTTCGTTCTGAAAAATAGTTCCTAATTAGTTTTAAGTAATCTAATTAAGTAATACAATAGAAGTTAATATGTACACTATTTTTTTAATAATTATATACTAACTTATTACTTAGATACCAGATAAACCTGTCATGTCAAGGTTTATTATAAATGCCATACCCTAGTTACAGGGTCCATGTAAATAGTATACTTATAATAAGGACACTTTTATATGGTTTGCATAAATAAATAAATAAATAGACTAACCAAACATGGATGTTTTCCCTCCATTATATTTAATACTAAGAAAGATACAACAAAAGTGTTGGAGTTACCTTAGAAATAACAAAAAATTCAAATAGAGTATCTGATTATTAAATACAAATATACATATTTTAACAAGCTTTAATTTAGAATGCCTTGTTAGTATGTATGTGTTTGCGTGGGTCAAATCTTGGAAGCTAGAAATTAGTACCATTTCCTGACGATCGATTGGACTCAAATTTGATATACTTGAGTATATTTAGTGACAATGTAATAATATGTACCACTCTAGCAGCCCGCCCCGGCTTCGCACGGGTAGAACATATATGCCTACAAAATTTGCATCAGTTTGTTGCATCGATTATATAAAATATGAACATATTTAACAACCATCGTCATATTTCATCCAATTTACACAAAACCTTAACGAATTATGCACCTAAACCTTCCTCATAAACACTCTGGCTATTGGTAATATGTACCACTAGCAGCCCGCCCCGGCTTCGCACGGGTAGAACATATATGCCTACAAAATTTGCATCAGTTTGTTGCATCGAATATAAAATATGAACATATTTAACAACCATCGTCATATTTCATCAATTCAACATCAATTTACACAAAACCTTAACGAATTATGCACCTAAACCTTCCTCATAAACACTCTGGCTATTGGTGAAAACCGCAGGATAATCCGTTCAGTAGCTATTGAGATTATTGCGAACAGACAGACAGACGCAGTGATGAACTTTGTTTTATAATACTTACATATTGATATTGGACGGCCCTTTGGCGTAAAGGATAGTTACCCTGATTCTGACCCGACGGTCGTTGGTTCTAATCCTAGCTATATACTTACCAATGAAAGTTTTATGTGCATTCATGAATCATGAGTTTTCGTACAGTGGTAGTGTAATCATTAAATCTACCAAAAAGTAGCTTACCACCAAGGAGTACATTTGCCGCCGTAACCTTACGGCGTTCCCCGACGCAAAATGTAGGGGTAATATACGTTTAACGTGTGTATCTGTGTGTCTGTCTGTAGCATCTTAGCACCTTACCGGATGAACCGATTTTGTTTTTATTATTGATAGTTTTTTTTGTTTGATAGATGTCTTCATCGAGAGTTTTCTTAGCTTTGATTCATGAAAATTTGTTCAATCGTTATAAAATTATGAGCATTTTTCTAGTTAATTGCGCTATGAAATCAACTTTCATAGGTCTGATCATGAACATGGAAGCCTCTTGGACTCTACAGAATACTCAAATCCTCACCAACTTACAGCTCAGATTTTAAATGTCGTGATTAGAGTCATTGGAAAAAGCTATTATACATAGATCAGTCGGGGTGGTTTAAAATATTATATTATATTATTATATTTATAGATGAATATTATTTTATACAATAGATCATATTATTACACTATATTGACTTCAAATTGATTGTGATCGGTAGGGATCTACAGCATAGCTAAGCTTATAATAATATTTTCGTAGTAACTATGACCTAATCTGTGGTTTCACTGCAAATATTTTATTAATTTTGCAATGCGTGTTTGTGATATTCGTGATATCTTCTAGAGTTTTCATTTGAATTATATACTGTAAAGGACAATTTTAATCTATAATATGTGGCCAAGCTAATTAAAGTAATTATTTGGATAAGGATTAATACTATATACTTGAAAATAGCCTTGGAAGTTATGTAATATTTTTTAACAAAAATTTTAAGATTAAAATGGTTACTGTGAGTCAACCTTAAGAGATAGACATATGCTGTCGCGGACTTTTTTGTAGGTCTTATTAAGTTGTACAACTCTTGCATAGAAAATATTCTTCTATCTATTTTCAATTAAGCAGCGTTCATGAACATGTTTTTTCGACCGTTCATTTGCCGACTTAGGTTGCAAATTAGGTCTCCACGAATGTACCTTTGATTTAAATGGGATAATATATAGCCTATTTTCATTCCGAAAGTCCATTCTATGAATTAGTGCAAGAATTTTTTTAATCGGTTCAGTAGTTTTTGAGCTTACTCATTACAAACATACAAAATTACAAATGTTCTCTCTTTATAATATTAATATAGATAAAGCTGGTCCGATGATGGAGCCAGGTTGTATTGAGTTGAACTCCGTAATGGCAAGTGGTAGAACAGTCGAATTTGTATACATTCGAATTGTTATCGAATTTGTGTTCATTATGTACAAATACTCACATTTCTTCCATAGCTGTGGTCTTCTCGTCCTCATACTTGCCAATGTTGTTAATGCAAACTCTGTACATGTGGAACAGTGCCATTATGATTGCATATCCCATTATAGGAAGGGGCGCAAATACGGCATAAAGGCAGTAGGAATTGTGGCCTCCATTGAAGTATTGGAATGTACTGATACCGTAGAATATGCAGCCACAGCTTGTATTCTCAAAGTAGCCCCCAGGACACACATTCAGCGTCGCTTGCCAGTGGTTGTAGGCCACTCCAATGCATACCACAGACACAGCCAGGCATACAGATAGAAGGCCGTAACACCAACTTAATCGTTTTTCTGTTTGATTTTGATTCATTTTGTACTTTTTATTCTTATCAGCGACTGCGAAAGACACATTGATACACTTTTCTTTACAAATGCGACATATACTGTATACGGTTTTAATTGATGATACGTTAAAACTTTGGTTTAAAGGGTCAAATTATAGGCATTAGGTAATTTTGGCAAATTCTTGTTGTGCGAAATGTACGATGAAAATAAACATTAAAAATCTAATACAAAATTGGACAATACCAAAGAGAATATAATACTAGGTAGTGTAGGTAGACCTCCCCGTGAGTAATAGTGTTCTGTGAGGTAGACAATACCACAGATTACCTATATATATGAGTCAAGTCAGAGAGACAATCAAATATCAATACATAGAGAAAGTATATATATAGAGAACATTAGCGTTTGCGAATGAAATAGCTATAGAGATATAACCCGACTAAAATGATGAATACGTGATATATATGCCAGCTATAAGGTAAAATGAACTATAAGTCGAGCCAGTTTGTAAAATCGCATACGCAGAGTAGGATAAAAATTGTTGTTCATCTTGCTCTCTCGTACTAGTGATTGTATAATTTTATCCTTCTCATATTATTATTGTTATTTAAATGCCAAATCCATTTAATACTCCATCCACGTCACTACGCGTCCCTCTACGACCTACGTCACTACGTTTTTTTTTAAGTTTAATTATGGCTTCACACAATTAGTGTATTTAGCCAGAGTCAAGTATTGAAATTCTTCAAGTTTTTATGAATTTTAGTCGTAGAGATGGGTCGAAGTCATATTTCAGGTCAGTTTTCAAGTAAAAGTCTAGTCTAAGTCATACCTTTCAGTAAAGATGTGGTGTTTACTAAAGATTTTCAGTGGAATTTTGGTAAGAACGCAAATAGCATGTTTTTCAACATTGTGTTGTTTCCCTACACTCGCACACATTCACCGGCACTTAATGGTTAATAATACACATTTATTACACATTAACACGCGAAAGAACACAAGTTTTAGGAAAAAATACAATGAGATCTTCTTCTTCTTCTTCTTCTTCTTCTTATGGCTTTTAAACGCTGCTTGGCGTTTTTCTGCCAGTGTCAAAATTATGGCCAGTGTACAGTATATTTACAAGAAAAAAAAACCGACAAAAGAAAGAAAGAAAGAAAAAATAAATATGATCTTAAAACTTATAATTGCTTAGAAACATTGCATTTAAAATAGAAATTTATAAGCGAATATTATTACATTTAATAAAATTACTTAAGATATATACAAATGGAGTAAATACATATGAAAGGAGATATTTTATATTAAAGGGACGAGGAATTTTGGGGCTTATGGCATCATATAGGGAGAAAGATAATTTTGGACAACAGAAAAATATATGATCTAGAGTTCCTTCATCTAAACCACACTCACAGCGAGAATGGTCTCTGACCCTAATTTTGGCAAGAAAAACTGGAGAACAAACGTGGACAAGACGCAAACGAATGATGGTAGAGGAAACCCATTTATTAGCTTTTTTAAATTTAAAAAACCATGGCTTTATTGGGATTTCAGGTTGAATTTCACCGTAATATCTGCCTTTGATAATTCTAGTCCTGCTCCAAATTATTGACCACTTGTCATAGAGAAGTTTTTTAGCTAAAGAACGGAGTTCTTTGGAAAACAATTTAGAATAAGAGTCCAGGCCCATTTCAACGGCCTGCTTTGCATACATATCAGCACATTCATTACCTTCTATACCACAATGACCTGGAATCCAGGCAAGAGCTACCTCAATTCCAGAAGTGTGGCATTTATAAAGAATTTCTTTTATTTTTAGGTTTGCGTGTAATAAATCTTTAGAACGGAATGGAAACTTATCAATGTCTTGCAAACAGCTAAGGGAATCAGAAAAGATGATAGATTTATTTAATTTATGAGACTCTACATATTTAATTGCTTCTAGAAGAGCCACTGATTCACCAGAATAAACGGACGTATAAGAAGGGCATTTATAACTTAGAACTATTCTATATTTGGGGATCCAAACTGCAGAACCTACTGAACCACTATCAGTTAATTTAGACGCATCTGTAAAAATAGGCATCCAATTGGCCCATTGACGGTTCAAGGTATCATGAAAAATTTTATCAGCACCCGGAGAATCTTTATCTATACCAAAATTAAATAAAATGTTCGGTCTATATATCAAACAATCATAGGGAACACTAAAAAGAGGGTGAATAGGAAATTTAAATAATGAGGAGGGCATATTAGAAAGTTTATCAAAAGAATTCATAAGACAAAATGGATCTTTATGTCGCCAGTAATCCGTAGTACGATTAAGGATAGAACGAGAATGAAGCTTATTTAATAATGGATGAAATGAAAATTGAGCTGCTTGAAAGAAAAAAAGATCACTCAAATATTGTCTACGAAGAAATAAAGGAGGATCAACACATTCCACTTGAAGCGCATTTATAGGAGATGATTTCATGGCTCCTGATATGATACGAAGGAATTTATATTGAATAGAATCAAGAGATCTCATTGAAATTTTACTACAAGGTTCTAAAAGAAATGAAGCATAATCAAAATGGCTTCTGATGATAGCATTGTATAATAGTTTTTGACTGAAGGGATGAGAACCCCAGACAAAGCACGAAGGATGTTAACATTCTTTTCACACTTATTTTTTATGAAATTGATGTGAGGAGAGCCTGATAACTTCGAGTCTAAAATAAGACCTAAAAATTTTGCTTGATTACTAACAGCAAGACAATCATCACCAATACAAATTTGAATGTCCGGGATAGATCTCTGTGTAGAGAACACAACAACATTGCTTTTATCTGAAGCTAAAGATAAGCCATGATTGCTTAACCAGTCACTGAGATATCTTAGAGCTAAATTAAGACGTGATACTATATCCAACATAGAGTCTGATGAGTAATAAAGAGCTATATCATCAGCATATTCAAGAATATCACAAAACGAATCTACACTTAGATGTAGATCAAAAGTATACAGATTATATAATAAAGGACTTAAAACGGATCCTTGGGGAAGACCCTTCCAGATTAATCTTGGAGAAGAAACATAATTCTGGAACCTTACAGAAATAAGCCTACCGATTAAAAGACTAAATATAACATGAGTCATCCTAGCTGGCAAATTAAGCTGAATCATTTTTTGTCTAAGAGTATGGAGCAGAACATTGTCGTAAGCCCCTGTAATATCCAAAAAGACTCCAATCAAATTTTCCTTTCTAGAGAAAGCAAGGCGAATATCTGATGTAAATATACTAAGACTATGGATAGTACCAAAACCTTTCCTAAATCCATATTGTGATTTGGATAGGATTCCTCGATGCTCCAACAACCACTCAAGCCTGTTTTTGAGAAGATTTTCAAATATTTTTATCATAACTGATGATAAAGCTATTGGTCTATAAGACAAAGGATTTTTGGGGTCTTTGCCTGGTTTTAAAATTGGAATAATTAATTGATGTTTCCAGACATCAGGAAAATCACATTTTTCATATATTTTGTTCAGGATACTCAAAAGATATTCTTTGGTGAAAGTGGATGACCGACATATAAATGAATATGGAATTCCATCTAATCCTGGAGCAGAGTCTTTAAGGTGCGATAGTGCAGCACAAAGCTCATCATAAGAAAAAGGACCATCCATAGATGTAAAAGAAAGATTGTTAGGAAGAGAAGGTATCAGCTCTTTGGAAGGAACAAATGAAGGAGGTAATTTGTCAATAAATCCTTCTAACCAAGAAGAATCATTAGAAGTAATGGGACGAGAATCATTTCTAGAGTATCAAACGCTTTGATTTTTCTCCAAACGAGAGAAGGAGGAGATCGTGGAGACAGACTTTCACAGAATTGAATCCAAGATGCTTTTGTTTTCTTTGATAATAATCTTAAAGACCTTGCTAGAACTTTTTTGAACAGAATGAAATTTTCTAAGTTAATATTTGCATTAAAATATTTCTCAGCCTCATTGCGTTCTTTAACTATAGAGGTACATTCTGAATCCCACCATGGAGGAGAAGAGATTCTGGAGCAAGTTTTATTTAAAGGAATAATTAAATCTGCGGTTGATATAATAGCATCAACAAACTTTGAATATATAAATAAATAATTACAGTCATCAACAGTTGGAAATGTAAACACTTTGTCATGAAGTACAGAAGAAAATGTTTTCCAATCAGCATTAGCAAGTCTGTATTTTAAAAGAGGAGGTAAGGGAGGCGGAACTGAACTTAGAGAAGGAGTCGAAATTATAATAGGGAAATGAGATCACACACTCTTTTCCACGTTCCCGCCAAAACTCCGTCATTACGTTAAGTGTCTGACAATTGACACGACACTACTGACAGTCGTCTGACACTGACTCACTGACACTCCGATCGAGTAAATAATATTCTGTCTGTGCTGTGCTGACACATATCAAACCCCCCTCTGTAGTCTGTGCACATATCACATACAGTCCCACAAGTATAACTTGGCGGTGGTGATTTTTGGAACTAATTCCGATCTCTTGAAACTGTGAGTTTGACGTTTGAGAGATTACCGCGACATTATTGTTGATAAATCTGCTACATTAAAATAGTTCAATAATGCCAAAAATAATTAAAAGTGGTTTAAGAGAAACTGTTATTAAAGTACAAAGTAAAAGCACAGTAGCGCACAGCCGCGCCAAGTTATACTTGCCGGACTTGTAATATACAGTACAATTGTTGTATAGTCACAGAGTACATTGAATATAGAGTATAGTAAAAGTTGAATAAAAAAATCTCTGACTATAATCTGTGGTATAGTAATCTGAAGTATATAAAGCTATATGTATAGTTATATGGGGTGAAATTTTGTATGATTAGAATTTCGTTCATTCATGTCCGATTATGTAAATCATGTTCAATGTCGCATCTGTCTCTGACACATAAAGTAATCTGTGATCTGAACTGAACTAATCTGTGGTGCTGACACTTCCTAAATAAAAACAATGTGAATAATGTGAAATTGTTGTATTGTAAATAAAAATATTTATAAACACGGAGTATTTTTGTTGAAAATAGGGTGATTATAAACATACAAAATGAGAATAAACACTGGCATAAAAATTTTAGGCAGTAAAATAATATTGGTGCCCTACAGAGACCACCATGTACCGAAGTAAGTTTTTACAAGTCAATAACTTTTATTTTATCTACAGTAAAGTTTCTGCGTAAGTACTTGTTTAAAGGAATAAATATTGCGTTCTTAGTTATTTTATTAACAGTGTAATAGCTAACATTACTTCCGTTGATAAATAGTAATTCTAATTCTAATTGGTGATGGTGGCGTTATGACCTGCACTGACGTCCCGATAAATAGTAATTTATTAAAGTTATTTATTTATTATATTTATATTTATTCAGTCCAATGCGTGTTTTTTTTTCATACAAGTAATTCATACATAACCACTAATCCACTATCTCACCAGTTGGCGAGTTATGATTCGGTCGAGGATGGTACCACGCTAGGCCTAGAATGGGAACTGACTCTCAAGGATAGCTGCTGGAACATATTAGATTATATGTTTGGCGACAGATTTTCTAACATGAGGGTGTTAGCTGGCCAGGTGGACACTAGACAGTTTCCTACTACCATGCCGGGGGTTCGGAGTTTCTAAACAATGTTGTCCTTCAATGTAGGTCCACTGTGAAATGCGTCCATAGGTACATATTTCGATACCTAGAAAAATCTATTGGATGGTGCATGGCTGAATACCACTGGCTTGACTGGGCTCTCTACATTGTTGTGTGCTCTCTGCAATTTGTAATTTTTATTATCATGTGTTCATTTTGTTTATTTCATTATTATTTTATTGACTTTTGATTATTATTATATTTGTAATTTTAATTCTGTGTTTTCTTGCATCCTTAATGCTTCATATAACAATTAATTATATTATAATAACTCTGATATGAGCATTTAAAAAACTGCAATAAATTATTTGAATTGAATTGTACTTTATCTTACATTATTTTATGTTGTTAGATATCATGAGTGGATGAAGTCTAAAGAACTGCAAATGCTTACAGCATCTGAACCCTTAACATTGGAAGAAGAGTATGAGATGCAGAAGTCTTGGCGGGAAGATGAAGACAGTAAGTATGTCATATACACGCTCCATCATCGATCGCATCATCACTTAACATCAGGTGAGCTAGTGATCAAGTGCTACCCAGTACGGTGTAAAAAAATGTAACTTAATTATTCTAGCAAAAATGCTCTACTGCAAAACTATTGTGAGGGATGTAACAAACTAACATATTATATATAAAGTCTGTTTGTATATTTGTTTGTATTTAAGGCTCTGTACCCGAAAGGTGCCAACAGAGTCCTATTACTGAGACTCTTCCGTCCATCCGTCTGTCTGTCACAGAGCTGTATCTTCTAAACCATAATAGGTAAACAGACAGTTTACTAATAATAAAAACAAAATAAAGTAAAAAATTAAAAGATATTCCATTTAACATAGTGTTCACAAAGTGTGTAACTATTGCCGCTACAGCAACAAATGAAAAACGAATTAAGGTTAAAAGTTAAATTAAAAAGCTAATGTAATATATATGTAAAAATAAATATCTGATATATGACACCACATAAAAGTTCTCAAAAATCTGCCAATTACTATGAGAAACCATTGAAAGTGGTTCTAAGGGTGATTATCTATTTCTGTTTCAGAATGTACTTTCATAATTCTAGATAGAGAAAAATATTATGGTTGTCTGAATGAAATAGGTAAGTTAAACCAAGAACAAAATTAACGCATATTAGTTTCATAGACTAAAACATCTTCCTTCAGTTATATTATTAGTATTAGTTATAAAATAATGCTAATATTTTATTAATATACCCATTAATTAGTCCCACCCTTAGACCTTTAAAGGTCTAAGCTCCCACCACACAGAAATTCTGTTGAAACTACCCATATTGGAATACATACATAATATATAATAACTATTATATGATTAAACATTTTACCATTTTTACATGTATATTTTGTTAAAATATGGTAGCAGGATGAAATATTTGTTCATTCAAGAATCAAAGCATTTATTCAGTATGAAGGCAGTATTAATATGCGCACATATATGACATATACACATCAAAATCATAACCAATTATCAAGTAAACATAGCAAAAGTAGAATTTTAACGCTTTGAATTAAAAAAAAAAACAAAAGTAATGAACCAAAAGTAATTGATATTGACATTGATATTGTTCTCCAAAATCATTTGAAGAATATTTCTTATAAATTCGTCAATATTCTACCAAGGATTGTAATTCGTTGCTTGATTCGGTATTTGCTATACAAACAACCTGGGATCTACAAGTTTTTAGGGTTCCATACCTTAAAAGGAAAAAGGAACCCTTCTAGGACCTGTTTGTTGTCCGTCTGTCTGCCTGTCTGTCTTTATCTCCGGAATGTGTAGAGGTATCAAGTTGAAATACTTGGGTCTACTGTATCTGTTGCTTGTGATAAAATCAAACCTGTAAGTCAACGCTATCAAAAGATATGACCGTTTATGTCGCATGTTTTCGCATATTTTTCGATTTTACAAGGGAATCGAAACATATAGAGTACTTCTCGTTGACAAAGAATCATTAAATTTGGCAAGAAGCAAGGTCTTGAACCACTTATATAGGAATAAATCTGAAAACCTTAAATATGTAGTTGAATAACAAAATAAACTGGCCAAGTGCAAGTCGGACTCGCACTCGTAGGGTTCCGTAACACAGTTAAGTATTCCATAATTATGATTTTTCGCAACTACAAAATTAACTTTGTTTTTCATAGTGTTTGTATGAAAAACAAAGTTATCTTTGCGGTCGCCATATCTCTAAAACTGCTGACTGTATCTCGTTCAAACCAATTTTCGTTGTTAGTTTTTATTGAGATCGACAGCATATATTTTTTTTAGATTTTTCACTCCCATACTTTAAAAGTTAGAGGCGGGGACACACACTTTTTACCACTTTAGACAAGCCTATCTTTCAAATGATTGACTTTGAGGAAAAATGATTTCAGGAACCTCAATGTCATTTTTTAAGACCTATCCATAGACACCCCACACGTATAGGTTTGAAGAAAATATTTTTTTTTTGTTTCAGTTCCATGTTTGGGATGCCCCCCCTTAAACTTTAATATTTTTTATTTTTGTATAAAAATCGGAAAGCGGTTCACAGAATACATCTACCTACCAAGTTTCAATTCTGTAGTCCTAACAGTTTCGGAATAAAATGGCTGTGACATACGGACGGACAGACAGACAGACAGACATGACGAATTTATAAGGGTTTCGTTTTTTGCCATTCGGCTACGGAACCCTAAAAAGGTAATTTACTATTACAAACTTATTTGCGGTTGGTGCAGTACATTTTCTATGGATCGAACTGCAAAGTTATAGTTTGAGATGTTGGTATGAAAGCATCGGTGGGCGAGTCAACATGCACTTGACCGTTTTTAGGGTTCCGTACCTCAAAAGGTAAAAAAAGGAACCCTTATAAGATCACTTTCTCGTCTGTCTGTCTGTGTGTCCGTCTGTCTGTCCGTGTGTCACCACTGATTTTGTCAGGAACGGGTGGACCTAGCAAGTTGAAATTTATACTTGATACTGAGGTCTATAGTCCCTATTGGATGTATAAAAATCAAGGTCTTGAGTCAACACAATAAAAAGATATGGGGGCAAATTTAGATTTTCGCGAAAACTTGTTAGTACCAAAATGTACTTAAAATTTTCAACTATTTTTATTTTTCGGGATTTTTCCTTTTCCTTTATTTTCTATGGATCGAACTGCAAAGTTATAGTTTGAGATGTTTGTACGGAAGCATCGGTGGGCGAGTCAACTCGCACTTGACCGTTTTTAGGGTTCCGTACCTCAAAAGGTAAAAAAGGAACCCTTATACGAGAAAGTGATCTTCACTTTCTCGTCTGTCTGTCTGTGTGTCCGTCTGTCTGTCCGTGTGTCACCACTGATTTTCTCAGGAACGGGTGGACCTAGCAAGTTGAAATTTATACTTGATACTGAGGTCTATAGTCCCTATTGGATGTATAAAAATCAAGGTCTTGAGTCAACACAATAAAAAGATATGGGGGCAAATTTAGATTTTCGCGAAAACTTGTTAGTACCAAAATGTACTAAAAATTTTCAACTTTTTTTATTTTTCGGAATTTTTCCTTTACTTGTGCTCTAAGACCTTGCTTATAACCAAAATTGACAATTCTAGTAGTAGTCGGAAGTACCCTATAGGTTTTGGGTCAAAAACCTATAGGGTACTTACTTCCCGTTGACCTAGAATCATGAAATTTGGCAAGAAGCAAGGTCTAACAGCACAAATTAAGGAAAAATTCCAAAAATTTAAAAAGTTGCAAATTAAAGAGTGTCCCCATACATATATAGTTTGCGCCAATTAAGGTAGACCTCTGAGTTAAATCAGCGCTGATACAATTTAGAGGTCTAGCTTAATTGGTTGGTACGGAAGCCTCGGTGGGCGAGTTCAACTCGCCTTAGCCGGTTTTATTTTAAATTGTGATACTATCTCCCCTAAGTGCTGAGTGCGAGTATTTCTCCCTCTATATTCGTTGTCGTTCTTTCGGCCGATGTGTACCTACCCAGCATTAGTAGAATACAATTAAATACAACATAACATTACAGACTCTATGATCGGAGACACGAATATATTTATAGTGGATAAAGACTCCGCTATTGGCGAAATAGAAATTATGATAGCGGCACCATCAGCTAGAGGAAAGAAGATGGGATGGGAGGCTGTAATCCTTATGCTACTGTATGGAATTAAATACATCAAGCTAAAAATGTATGAAGCAAAAATCTCCTTAGAAAATAAAATTAGCATTAATATGTTCAAGAAACTAGGTTTTGAGGAAATTTCAAGAAGCGAAGTATTCCAAGAGGTAACTTTGCAGAAAGAAGTCACTGGTATATGGCTCGATTGGCTGGAGAGTAACTATAAGTGTTCTATAGAAGATTATACATGATGGAAATACAAATAACCACTGTTTTAATCAATACCAATATTATAAATACGAATGTCAGTATGTATATTTGTGTGTTAGCTGTGCACAGGGACAGCCAACATGGTACATTAGGACACGGTGCAGCTAGTTTTATAATAAATTTAGCCAATAAGGGTTATACTCGGATCATGAAGTTTGGATTCAGTACCTACCTAAGCACTGGAATTTATGGGTGTGTCTGTCTCAATATCAAGATTTCTCAGCATAACGGGAACGGGCGCTGTACAACGCGCGAAGATCTGAGAGTACAGTTTTATGTGCCGCTCTTTCTGTTATTGGCATATTATATCGCTTACCATTGCATTGGTCTACACTAAGATAAATTAAGAAGACGCATCTATAATAAATACAGATACAGACGTATAGCTCCATTTCCCTTTATTCAGCGTTCGTTGTAGTTCGTTTATGATATGATCACTTAAAATATTTTAGAGAGCAAGTTCATCATCATTAACAGCCAGAATTCGTCCACTGTCTAGAGATATGTCTAGACATAGGCCTCTCCTATGGCACGCCACTGAGCTCGATCTTCAGCTCTTTGTTTTCAACCGCTGCCAGCCAGCATGCGTATTATATCATCGCTCTACTTTGCTGGAGGGCGTCCTACGTTTCGTTTACCGAGCAAGTTCATTGTTGTGCAAACATGTGGAGGTATATGTAAGTAACTTATATTATATTATATTTATATTATATTGCACCGGCACGCACACTGTAGACGTTTTGTTGATAAAGTGATATGGGATACCTAAATACGTACCAAACTTTCATATTGATATGTCATTATATAATTATCATCATAAGATAAAAAAGTGCAAAAAATCGTGAGTAGGTAAGAACGTAGTTGCAAAGATAGATAACGAACACACGAAATGTAGGTTTACTTATAGTTGTTATAATAATAAGCTGGCCAAGTGCGAGTCGCACTTGGCCAGTTTATTATAACAACTCGCACATGTAGGGTTCCGATTGAACAAAATTTACCGCAAAAATAAGTTTTTTTGTATGGGGACTGAAATTTTTAAAGGACCCTTTAATTTTTAATTTAATTTAGTTTTTACTCAGAACAAATAAGAATATTGGGTCTGAGAGTTTTTATTATTTGATGTATCAAATGTATTATAGCCACCATTGACACACTATGAACAA
This sequence comes from Cabera pusaria, assembly GCA_954871355.1. Taxonomy (NCBI): domain Eukaryota; kingdom Metazoa; phylum Arthropoda; class Insecta; order Lepidoptera; family Geometridae; genus Cabera; species Cabera pusaria. Next base: position 20,830,592 of record OX940889.1, on the reverse strand, counting down.
ATTTCAAGTCTCTATCTATTACCACAGAATACTTAATAGTACTACGCTATTACGGTTTGTACGATTGAGCGAGCATAAAACTCCTGTAAAACACGTTACTTGTATGGGGACACCCTTTAATATTTAATTTAATTTTGTTTTTAGTATTTGTTGTAAAATCCTCCATAATTATACATAGGTACCACAGATATACATATACATATGTATATATATGATATCTGTGATAGGTACCTATGTTAAAATTATTTACCTACCGATTACGGTTAAGGAGATACAGCCCTGTTAAATGCGGACAGACAGACGGACGGACAGCGAAGTCTCAGTAATAGGGTTCCTTTCGTAAATTGGTACCCTTTGCATACGGAACGCTAAAAATGGTACTAGGTACGCGTAGTATAATCCAAGGTCTGCGGTGGTAGGTAAGATAGGTACACATTATAACTACATAAGGTTCAACGTATAAAGTTGAATCATCATCATGATGTGATGACTCAGTCATTATCATCCAACATATGTACACCCGTCAACATATGTAGGTATAAGCAGGTACATAGGCTTTCATTAACGTCCTTCAGGTAAAGGCCGAGCCACAGATTATCCGAGCGCCTATCAAAAACGTGATTACTGATTACGAATTTATAAAGTACAATACTTATAGCTCAATGTTACGAAACTGGTTATTGAGAAGCGCGATATTGCCCGAGACCTTTCGAGAAGGAGACAGGGAGGTGCCGTTATGTTTACAGTTTCAATTCATCGTTGTCTCACAGATTATTCCACCAGTTAGTACGTAAGCAGTTAGCAGCGTGGTATCAAAGCTAAATAAAAAAGTGAAGGGCCGGGCGTTCCGCGAGTGTGTATTGCGTCTCTTATTTTATTTATAACTCACAGCACAGACTACAGAGTGGGGTTTTGTAACTTGAACTTGAATCTTCTTACTTGTTCTACAAATACATTACTACCGGTCGCCTGTTTACGTCTTCTGCTTTTTAGATAAGTGTTTTTGAATCGAAAGTTAGTGCAAAATGCCTTTATTCAGCGGCCGGTGCTATAGCACAGTGAAGTTGATCGGGAAGACTGCTATTATCACAGGATGTAACACAGGCATTGGCAAGGAAACAGCTCTGGACTTTTATAAACGGGGTAAGTAACAGTTTGGCCCAAAGACTAACATAATATAAATACCTTTTGACCTTATTACTTAGATAAACCTAACCTAATTTTAGGTTTATATCAGCCATTTATTAACTAGGACCGAAACAAAAATATTATTCATAAGTCATTCTAAAGAATCGATGTTCAGGTAACTTATCTACATTCGTAACAATTCATTAATGTTGTTTTAATTTTAAAAGCAATTATTGTTATTGCCATGCAGCAGTGAGCCGTTGACACGTTTAATAACACAAAACTGGTATATATAACTTGTTTTACATAGGTAGATATATATACACACATACTTTACTTTAGTTACTTATCGATAAGTAAGTAAGTAATACGATGATAGTTACCTATAATGTTATAAAATAATTTAACAGAAACCTTTTAGGTGGATATATAAACTGTGCTAATATTAAAACTGGCCAAGTGCGAGTCAGACTTTTGTCTCGCACACGAGGGTTCCGAACCGCTATATAAGTATAATATTATACTATATTACCGTGCACCAAACATGCTTATTAACTACAACGCCATCTAACGAGTATCTAACGAACTTCTAACACCAACTAAGTGAACGTTAACACAATGGTAGGTAATTCATATTATTTATGAATAAGTTAAGCAATCTTTCATAGATGGCGCTATAGTAAAAACACGTTTTTTGTATGGGGACCCCCTTTAATATTTAACTTTGTTCTGTTTTTAGTATTTGTTGTTATAGCGGCAACAGAAATACATCATCTGTGAAAATTTCAACCGTCTAACTATCACGGTTCATGAGATACAGCCTGGTGACAGACGGACAGACAAACAGACGGACAGCGGAGTCTCAGTAATAGGGTTCCCTTGGTACCCTTTGGGTTCGGAACCCTAAAAACGAAAACCACGTCCAAATCGGATCAGTAATTTTTTTTGCATAAACACTTACGGGTTGAATACAGAACCTCCTTTTTTAGTAGGTTAAATATGTTTACTAATAGAGTAAATGACTGGAAACAGCGTTCTAATATATAACGCTTTATTTATTTATGGTAACGCCTGCTATAGTTAGTTACCTACTTGACTTGAGTAATTATCTACATTCAATTTTCTTCAGGCGCAAAGGTGATAATGGCATGTCGTAGCTTAGAAAAGGCGCAAGAAGCGAAAGCAGACATCGAAAAAAAGTGCGAAAGTCTATCAGACAAAGGCAAATTGATTCTGGAGAAATGCGACTTGTCTTCTTTACAATCAGTGAGAGATTTCGCTAAGAAGATTCTCGATACCGAGTCTCAGGTGAATTTTAATAAGTCTTTATATTTTAAAGTAATAGGACAAGGTTCAGGTGAAGCAAGGTTCGAGACGTCGGAAAATTAATGATGGGACTCAAATGGAGCTGAGTAGGACATGTTGCGAGACTAAGTGACGACAGATGGAGCAAGGCTAACGCAGCGTTGGCCGACCCGGAGCATGGTGGGTCGACGATATAGTCTAGCTTGACTATTGCGATCTTGATCGCGGGTTGAATTTGGAACAGAAAGGCACAGGATCGTGACGAATGATATCACTTGAGAAAGGCCTATTACCCATATACAAAATACAAAATTAAAATTGAGCAGATCATCAGCATCATCAAGGATCATCAGCAGTGAAGCTGCAGAGATGATGATGATGATGGTCAAGCAAGATATAAGATGAACACCAGTAAGTTTGAACTTACTGAACATATAAAATCGGTTTTTAGGGTTCCGTAGCCGAATGGCAAAAAACGGAACCCTTATAGATTCGTCATGTCTGTCCGTCCGTCTGTGTATATCACAGCCACTTTATTTAGTTTTTTTTTGTTAATTATAATTATCTAAGCTTCCATGTTTAAAAAAGAAAACTGTCATCAGGTAAACATCCTGGTGAACAACGCTGGCGTGATGATGTGCCCGTACTCGGAGACGGCTGATGGGTTTGAGATGCAGTTCGGCACCAACCACCTTGGTCACTTTCTGCTGACGATGCTTCTACTGCCCAAGATCAAGGAGAGCAAGCCTGCCAGGATCGTCACTGTCTCTTCTAAAGCACATATCAGTAAGTTCATTAGATGGTAGTTTTCATTTAAATTGAAACATAAAGGTCGTAGGTAGCCGACTTGTTCAACACCGCTCGCACCCGGCAAAATAATGTTTATTTAAATGTAAGCCTAACCCATCGATCCCATAGCAATGACGTCGATGGCCTAACCGTACGTTTTCACTGCACATAAAACATGTTGCCCGTTCTGTTACTCATAGCACAGAACAGATAATAATACTACATACCAGGTGCTTAGCCAATTAAGCCACAGTTCGATATATCGTTACGACGAAATTAGTGGATTGCATTTTTAACTCAATTACGCATTGGTGCATAACCCAGTTATGCATTATATAAAGTGTGTAACACTTCAAAGAAACATAATATTGGTGTACTTTTAGTTTAAGCTACAAGTATAACAACAACTAATAAAACTTTGGTACTTATAAGAATTTTATTAGTTGTCTTGACTTTTGTCAGACTCTTTCAAGTAACCTATAATGAATTGTCTTATTATACTATGTATGGAACCGGTATCGTTGTGTGCGAATACCTACGCGTTCGAATAATCTGACTAGCGTTTTATTTTATGACACAGAAAATAATAAAATAATACCAAAGGTAACTTCATCACTCGCGATTTGTATACTCCCTAGCAGTGGCGGATTATTCCTAAGGCAAACTAGACACATGCCTAGATAGGGGCCCGAGGTTACAAAAGGGTGCGCATGAAAATTTTCAAACGAAGAAAAAAAATATACCTAGTCCTAAGTGGGTGTGTCCTTAGTAAAAATCGTAAATAAAATAAACAAAAATAAATAAAGCTCCATACCTTCATACAAATTTCTTCATAAAACGGTAAGTTGTTTTTGCGTGAAAGAGAAACAAAAATGCATCTCTTCACCCTCGGAAGCTTTTTTTAGAGGGGCGCTGAAGTGGTGCTAGCCTAGGGCGTTGTAGACAACTTACGGGGAACACGGACACGTACTGGCAAGGAATGGAATTTTTTCATTCCTCATTTTCAATATCCACTCTTTGCGTATAATGAATTTGGAAGCAAAACGTGCGTCTAGATGGAAAAAGAGGTCGCACAGAGTGCCTCGTGCGAGTTTTATATAGATTGTTTTACTTACTTGATTTATCGTTATAGCAAAACGCAGATTTGTGTGGAATTAAAAATCGCCATCTAGTGTGCATAATAGGTAACAGTAATTTCCATACATTTCCATACAATTTAACTGCGTTTACGAGGTTTTGGCGGGAACGTGAGAAAGTGTGTGCTCTCATTGTATTTTTTCCTAAAACATAAGTTCTTCCGCGAGTTATTATTGTGTATCGCGCGATGTGTATTAAATGTGGATTATTAACCATTAAGTGCCGGTGAATGTGTGCGAGTGTAGGGAAACAGCACAATGTTGAAAAACATGCTATTTGCGTTCTCTCTAAAATTCCACTGAAAATCTTCAGAAAAATCCACATCTTTACCCTCGTAATGACTTGGACTAGACTTTAACTTGAAATGTGTACTTTGGCCCATCTTTACGACTTGGATTCACAAAAACTTGAAGAATTTTAATACTTGACACTGGCAAAATACACTAATCATGTGGAGCCATAACGAAACAAACAAAAAACTGCGTTCACTATGCACTCAGTACAGTACCATAGAAAAGATAATAATACTACGTAACAGTACGCCTCGTTGTCTGACGGAAGAAAGGGGATGTCTGCAATAATTCGTGTACAAAAAATATTATACGTATTGTAATTTTTTAATTAAATTTTACTTTGCAGGAAGTATCCTGTACCTAGATGACTTCAATTTCAAAAAGACCCCCTATAAGGCAGGGGACGCGTATTGTCAGAGCAAGTTCGCTAACGTGCTGTTTTCTAGGGAACTGGCGAAGAAATTGAAGGTGAGAGATTTTGCTTTATTATGCTACTAGCTGTGTCCCGCGGTTTTACCCGCGTAGACATCGTTCCCGTGGGAATATCGAGATAACAAGTATCCTATGCGTTATTCCAGGGTAGTAACAGTAACAGATGCTGTCGCCTGTCATACATACTACAGTGCCATAATGATATTTTATGAGGAGAAGTCATTGCAACTTCGCAACCTATCAGGGCCCCTAGACAAAATCTAATTTCCTGTTTCCATTCACGCTAACGCAACTTCAAAATGTATGGGAATGACATTTTTGTTGCGGAAACATAAATGTCATTCCAAACAATTTGAACTTGCGTTAGCGTGAATGGAAACATAAATTGGATTTTGTCTAGGGGCCCAGGCCAGCGTCGTGTTTTTCTGTTACCTCGTCACCATCATCAGCCTATCTATGTCCACTGATGGACATAGGCCTCACCTGTGGCACGCCACTGAGATCGATTTTCAGCTCTTGTTTCCACAACCGTTGCCAGCCAGCTTTCGTATAGCATCTGTTACCTACATTCTTAATATTGCAAAGAAATTAACACAACCATTTTGATAACAAAAGCAATGGTTTTTTTTAACAGGAGCACAAGATAGAGGGAGTAAACACATACTGCTTACACCCGGGAATGATAAAGACAGAGCTAGGGCGACACATTGACACGTTACTGTTCCGCGGAGCGCGAGCTTTATTCGGGTTCTTGGCGAGCCCGTTCATGAAGAATCCAGAGTTGGGAGCTCAGACCACCATTTTCTGCGCGGTGGATGATAGCTGCGAGGCTCAGACTGGACTATATTATAGGTAGGTGTATTATGGGTACCTTTCTTAACCTATTTATAATAAATTATTATCCTTTGATAGGTACTCGGTATAAAAAATTCATCGACTTCTACTTGGGCCGCAGGGCTAAAGTATACCAAGTCGTAGTAAGGTTGGGACTGGAAGCACGGTAAATGTTATCTGACAGTATTATCTCTTCAGTCAAACTGTCGGAACGCGAGTCATACCTACGCGCCTTGAGTTAGGGATGTTCGATCCAAGTGCTTTGTATCGATATTCTGGATAGCAATGGACCTTAATACACTGTATCGATTTGATACGATTTTTTGCACTTTCCTTCACTCGCTGTTTTTGTAAATAACGACCAAACAGTAGATTTTTTTTGGTGGAGCCTATCGTTTTGGAGAGATAGATATCACAATTACTACAAGTTGTTGACGGTTCAAGAGAACAAAACGTAATACGATCCTAAATATACATGTATCGATCCACTAACGGATCGAAAGCCATTATTGTATCGATACAAAAATCGGGTGGATCTTATTCCTTTGTATCGATTATCGATCCACACAAGTATCGGATCGGATGGAACATCCCTACCTTGAGTTCGGTATTCTTCTCGGTACACAACAGTCGCGAATGTGCCGCAGTGACAAACGTACGGTGTGATAGATAACATTACCAGTAGGGCTATTCTGTAAGCTATCTTGGAAGCGAAATCCGCGGTGAGATTATAATTTCGTACTACGAAATTCAATCGTAACATCATCGTAATACGGTTGAATTTCGTAATACAAACTTCAAATCTCACCACGGATTCCGTTTCCGAGATAGCTTATGGTCTAAGATCCCGTCATACAACGACCTTCACCGAGCTGGATCAAACACATTTTTTATGTAATTTAATATATCAAAAAATATATTGCATATGAGTTGCCTAGCAAATTTATATATATATTATTAATTAATTAAAATATATATATATATATTTCACCGGTTTGGTTAATAGATAAATTCTATACCAATCGAAAGTATGCAGCCCATAGTATATGAAAAAGTTAGGTTGTCTATTTTTTTCCTGTCACAGCCCTGGGTTGCCAGGTATGAACTCGATGCTAGTAATTTGCACCGGTCTGGTTAATGAATGAAACTTAAATAATTAATAAATTAAGTTTATTTCATTACGAACACGGTGATATAGGGTTGCCTGCGAAAAATCAGTCCTAAATACCGGTTGCCGAATTTTAAAAGATTACATTTTGCTCCGAGTTAATGTGTACGACTGAGAGGTCCCTACCAACCATCACATGCTAGAAGAGGAAAAATATTCATTGAAAAAAATTGACTATCATGAGATTTGAATTTTTTTCAATAATTTCAATTGATTTTAATTTCTCAGTATATACTATATATCTATAGATATATAAATGACATAGAGTGAATTTCTTTAATTTTTTAATGAATATTTTTAAACGGAAAAATAGAAATAAAATTTGCAAGATTAGAATTATTTACATTAAAATTGTTATTTACAAAAAAAATGTTATTATGAGTGCTTTAAATTACACTACGATGCGATTTTTGAGTTATTAAAATTATAACTTAAATATCTTAAAAAATCTAGCTTCCAAGATTGACCCACACAAACATACTAACATGGCAAGTTAAATAATAGCTTATAAAATAAACTGGCTAAGTGCAAGTGGGACTTGCACTCGTAGGGTTCCGATTCCGTACCACACTACAATATTTTATAAAATCGAGCAAAAAATGCTAAAAGAAATAACGTAATAAATTTATAAGTCGATCTGGCTAGGTTTTCATTTTCAGAAAATGTTGTTTTATCCCTGTTTTCAGGTAATGAAAAACTCCTACAATATAATTAGAACATTTAGAACTTTTTTACATTGTTATGATAGCTCAGTGGAAGATCGATCGAATGGCGATCAAAAGGACCCGGTTCGAGTCTAGACGCGATGATTTATTTTTCCAAGTTTGTTCTTTTGTGGGAAAACTATTATTGGGAGCCAACTTTACATAAAACACGATTTACCAAAAAAAAAAAAAAATTGCGAGCAAGCTCGGTCATCCAGATATTATTATATTAACGTGTCAATTGAAACATTTATTAAAACAGCCCAACTAGCACTTAGGCGATAAGACAAGAGTTATAGTTAATCTATTAGAGCGCTAACCAGATCTTAAAGTTATACATTAGTGGCACGCATTGAGAGTTAGAGCTTACTATAACTCTACTATAGCCCCGAAATGGGCACACTTTTTTTTCACCTTAAGTTGTTGAATGACGGTAAAGCAGAGTTATAGAATGGGTTCAGAGGTATAATTAAGCAATAAGAGAGCTATAATAGCGACACCTAAAACTAGAAGGGATAAAAACGTGGTAAATAGGCGAAAATTAACTACTTTAGTGATACAATAGAGTATAATATCGTTTATTAACTCTTTGGGTGCTAAGAGGGCTGTAAATAGGTGAATACTAACTCCTTAAGTGGTACAGTAGAACTACACTGCCGCTCACTGTAACTTTAAGTGATATGAGGGTGGCAAATAGGTGTTTATTAACGCTTTGAGCTCTAGTATAGATCCACAAAGGCTATAACAAAGGCCTCATTTTTTTTATTTCATTAATATAATTATTAAACTTCTCGTTTTATTATGTGCGTGAGTGCGTAATGTATGTATATAATTATAATATATTATTATTGCCGGATCCAAAACGCCGCCATTCGTTTATGAAAGTGAAATTAAATGATTGTTTTTAGTTTCAACTTAGTGGACAAAGAAGTTGACTTTTTACTGCGAAGGTAAGTACACTGTGAATAAGTATATGTATTATAAACAAATTATTCAAGCGCCCGATGTCTGGTGACTATTTACTGAAAATAATTATATTTTATTAGATATGGAGTGACATTAATCTGTTGTAATAATTTAATAAAATGTTTTCTATTCCAGTATTAGGTATCCCGTGCTAGTAGTATTAGAACACATTGAAGCAAAAGCAAAATACTTCAATTGAACCGTGTTTTATTCTGTTTTTTAACCTTAGTACAATAAATTCGTAACCTAAACATGGTGGGCAAATAAATGTAGGGATCCGTTGTAACTGCCCAAAACCATAATATCGATAATGTACCTACAATAATGGACATAATTTGTACCTTACAATTTCAGTAAAAAATCTTATTTATATTCGATTTTACATAAACTTACATGACACTAGTATAGTATATATAGTATATAATTATATATAGTATAGTATAGTATAGGATATTTACTTTGTGCTAAATACCGATAGTTAGTAACAATCATAACTTGGGCCTTATATCTGTTATCTAGTAGATAAATAACTGAGTAGGGAGATATTTTTCAAATACCTAATAAGTACGTGGCCGTGTGATAAATTACTATATTCATATAATACCTAAAATATTAACAAAACAGTACGAAAAAAGATTTTTGATCATAATGACATTAAATAATAATAGGTATCTACAAAATACAAATACACATCTAATTTATAAACATGTGTAACAGTACGCATGTACATAAGTATACGCGAGTGCAGATATAGGTATAGACGCGTGCATCGCCGCCCGGGCCCCGCGTCCGCCCCCGCGCTCTTCCTCCCCGCTCCTCTCTCGTTGGAGAAAGCAGTCGCACGCAGGCCTCAATACTGCGCTCACGCGATAACACCGGCGCGCGCGTGTCCTCTGATGTGTGTTCTGCCATCGTCCAGTTAAACATGGTATATTTGTTTTGTTAGCAGAGTAGATCAAAGTGCCATATTCATAAGTTGCATGTTGTTACATGTTGTGGTGCGAACTACTACATTCAGTCGACTGACCCATAGATAAGAATATGTACTAAAGTAGACTGACCGAGTATATCATTCGTCTTCGTCTCGCATACCTACGCACCGAATGAACGTTCAACGTAAGCACTTAATTCAATCAGTATTATTTAGTAGTGTATTTCTATATTTTCTATGAGTTACTGAGCTTAATTCCTACATATACTTAGTTCTATTGCTCTCCTTTACTATCAGTAAAGGTGGACATATACGCTACGAGAAATCGTTACGATCAGACTGTACAGTTCGAACGGTACCGATAAATCGCTACATGTATGTTATAAAACTGTACAGTTTCGTCCGATTTTTTAAAACTGTGCAGTCGAACGGAACAGTATGAAAATTTCAATTGATTTCGGAATCGGACGAACTGTGCCGACTGGTCGTAACGTGTATGCGCTCGTCAGTTTTTGTGTTCAGTTTTGTTGTCACTCTCAGTTCGGATGGATGTGCGCACGCGTCATGGAGATGGCGTCTCAAACTAATCGCGAATGGCTAGAACAATTTATTGAGCTATATCGCAGTGAATCACCGTCGGCACCGTTTATTGTACCGTCTGATCGTAACGACTTCTCGTAGCGTATATGGCTTGTATGCCATGTACGATAAACTGTACCGTTCGAACTGTACAGTCTGATCGTAACGATTTCTCGTAGCGTATATGTCCACTATTACACAAGAAAGAGACAGCGTCAAACTATAATAACAATTTGAGCCGCAAAGAAAACCGTACATTAGCGACACTCAAGATCCGGCTTTTTAGTTGTCACGGGCGTTGAATGCGTAAATCCTGTCTAAACTTGTGTGGAAAACTAAGATTCGACTTATTTTAGTGCGCGACTTATTGTCTCTTTCTTGTGTTACTGATAGCAGTAAAGGAGGGTAATAGAACTAAGAATAGTTTATTGTAGTTAGCGGTCATTAAGCTCACTACCACATATTACAATCATTTTTTTTATCAATGATTACAATCATTGAACTAAATATAATGAATGTAGTTTAAAAAACTAAAAACCACGCTTATAGCTTATCAAACTAAAAAGTGACAAATTATTTTTTATGTAATCTGAAAATAATAACGAACGAAAAATACTAGTAATATTGTGAAAAAAGTTATATTTATTTTTCACGTTTTAGTTTGTATTATTGTATTGTCACCGATTCTTGATAAGTCAATAGAGTTTTTTATATCTTTTAGCTAGCGTTTGACCACTATCTCACCTGTTGGTAAGTGATGATGCGGTCGAAGATGGTAAGCACGCTAGGTCTAGAATGGGAACTGGCTCTCAAGTATAGCTGCCAGAACACATTAGATGTTTTGGCGACAGATTTTCTAACTTGCGGGTGGTAGCTGGCCAGGCGGACACTAGATAAGAGATAAATAATAAGTTTAAAATAAAGCGCGGTAAAAAATATTTACTGTAAGACTCACCACCCTTATCTATTTTCATTAGTAACTGTGAATTAATATATATTATAATTTGATTTCAGAATGCCGTACATAATAGTACGAACTTTAGAGAAAGGAAAATACGTACACTGGATTGCTCCTTCGTCATGGGAACGTAATAATGTAGTAAAATGGCCTAAATGCAATGCGTTAAGACTTGTGAAAGCCGCAATCACTTTACCACAGCCTGATTGGCGGGACATAAAGTGTCAAGTAAAAAGAAGAAATATTCCAACTTATGAGGAAGCTGAACGCGAACTAGATATTTTGCTGTCTAATACAGATACCGATGAAGAGACAAGAGTCTCTAATAGTAAACAAGTCAGTCAAAAAGAAGTTGATATGAATGTGATCGTGCAAAAATTGGTAAGTACGGCTTTTACTGCAATCAAAAAAATGCTCGCAACAAAACAAATTATTCTCATATTATTTTTTTCAATTATACCTAAACCTAAGATTAAATACCTACAGATAGAGCGCACAGAACACGAAAGTGATGACAAAAAAAGAGAATACAAAATTCAAAACATTAATTAGTTTTTTTTTTTCAGTATGCAGACCAAGAAAACTCCCCCGTAGGCGATGAACCTCAGAACGAACCCGTCTTCACCTTACCTGATAACTCACCGTCATCAGTAATTACTGTAACTAATGAAGTCAATGAGTCGTCACAATTTTTTTTGACGTCTTCAGGTGATGAAATCCTCGGTACCTTCTGTTTGATGAATGAAGCCCAAATGAACACCAAGCCCAATGAAACACAAGAAAGTAATGATAACAATAAAAATTTTGACAATTTTCGTCAGGTATTGGAAAATCAAGAAAAAATGATAGCGACAATTATCGACAATCAAAAAAGAATGATGCTCAAGATTTCTAGCATTTCTGTCCAAATTGATAATGTGCAATTGCAACTCAACAAACTCAATGCAACTGAAGTTGTTTCTCTGGGTATGTCGAAAACTCGTGCTGAAAATAAACCATTCAGCATTGCACCAATCAACAGTATTGAAGATTTAAATAAAATGGAAAAGTTACTCTCTGAAAAAACAGCTAGAGAGCAATTAAAAGAAACTTATGCGATAGTGTGTTCCGGTGGGAAAGGAATTAACTGTGCATACGCGCTAGTAGATATTATGTTCACGCGCGATTTTATGTGTAAATGTTCCTGGAGTGGTAGCAGTCGGTCTGATGGCGTAAAAATAAGTTTGAAGTGCTACAAAAACACAGTTTCCTTTTTTTGGGAGTTGATTTTCACTTGGGATCGCACTTTCACAGTACAAGAAAATGAGGAATTTTTCAAAAGCGTTCTGAAGAATGCAAACAAAAGAAAAAATGCTAAGCTAGAGAGGTCATCAACGACACGTAAACGTGTAAAACTTGACAAAAAAAAGAAAGATAATGATGGTAAACTTCATAAGCCGGAAGAACAAAAATCCGATGAAAACAAAGAAAATGTACAGGATTCAGAAAGTGTCAATAATGAAGAAAATGTAAAAGAAAATGAAGAAGAAGAAACCGGTCACTTCTCAATTGAAAATGAAGAAGAATCTTTATGTTGATGTTTTTTTAGTTAAGTTATACGTAGAATTGTGTTTCAACGGACATATTATATTATTCATATTTTGTATTTTTTTATGACAATAAGTGACAAGACCAGCAAATCAGGTGCCTGATGGTAAGCATCATGATTGCCCATATCAGACACAGTGCCACCATATCAGACACAGTGACACGGTGTTTTGAAATTCAAAATTATGCGTGGCACTGCACTGCGTCTGTCAACCTGAGATATTGTTGTTGAATCTCGTCATGCCCAGTAATTTTGCCGAAAACATTGCCCTTCAGACCGGAACACAATGCTTGCTTGCACATTACTGCTTGGCGGATGAATAATTGTGTGGTACTTCCCCAGGCGGCCTGGAACAGACTGGCCAGACTGGATAAAAAGTAGATCTCGATTTACATAATTTATCTTTGTGTTTTAAGATGACCTTTAGCCACACTTATTCAGTTGATTATTTTTTAAAATTTTAAATGAACGTTTAAAATATGCCACACCTATTTTCCTACACCAAATCTGAATTTTGGAGCCTATCTACTCTATTTCTTTGTAATATTTTTATCATATTACTATTGTCGATTTCAAATTAATTACTGCCGAAATCAGTAAATATGTTATACTCAGACTTAGACTACGAGTAGTCTGAGGTTATAAGTATGTTCGTAGACTAGCAGATAAGGAATCGTGAATAAGGGTACAACATTTATATTACCAACATACGATAAATATTATTGTTAAGCCTAATTTTAAGAATCTTTATCAGACAATTATGTTGCTTTATAGATCATCATGAGTGTCTACTTTTAAGTATAAGACAAGATATGAGAATTATGTATGATATATAATTCTTCTTAGATTCATTTAAAGAAAACTAAGTTAATTTGTTTTATGATGAGAATAAAAGAAATGTGATTGACATATTGCGTTTAATTTGATATTTAAACCGTATGAAGTAAAGGAAAATAGTATAGTGATTTTCCATGCTGAATACACACTAGTTTACATTGTACATCTCTTGCTAATAACACAACTTCTTCACGATTTTCAGCCTTATCCTCAGCTGAATACATATTTAGATATGATGACTTAATTGGAAGCAGAAATATATCGAGTTTGTTCTTCATTTTATAACCATGAATATGAATAATATTGAATTCAGGTAATGACTGAATTTCTTTAACTTCTACAATATCATTGTCATTTGTCAGGCAGTATCTGTCTTGTAGTTTAGGTGATAACACAAAATTATCAAAATAAAGCCTTAGACAATTTTGTCTTTGTATCACAAACGGGCCACTATACTTAGATTTCTTATTTAAATTATTCTTCAAATCAAGCATCGCTTCTTCAGTTATTCGTTTTGCTAATTGTGAAAGAGGCTTATTACCCTGCCTTAGCATATTTTTGATTGTGTACAGTTTGTTTTCAAAAGGATATGCATTAAATGTTTGTAGTGGACCAAATTTTTCCACTTCGTCAGCAACATGCATTAAATTATGCACATTACTCGTTATATAGTCGATACCATAGAAATCTTTAAATTGTTCTACAAAGTATTGAAGCAGTTCTCTGGCTACTGGTAAGAGCAAGCTATATTTCTTAACTGTACATATAGTTATTGCACAGTAAAACTTCAGAAAATGTTGATACACATCGTCACGAAGGACATCAATCAGTGCGACTATGCTCACGTAATGTAAAAATGTCCTGAATTCTGAACCTTTCCAATGGGCAAGACAGTCAAGTGTACGTATTGATCTGTGTATCTCTGAAGGCATTTTACATTCCATCAAGAATTCGTTAACTTTAATAATATCTCTTGCGCACCATTTTGTAGTGTACATGCCAAAATTTCCATTACGCCATCCAACTAATAGCCTTTTCATTATTCCAAGATCAATAAGGTGTAGTGAATCTCCCACAGGAAAGTCTTCAACCATGTTGATTGGAAGTTCTAATAGTGGAGAATCAGCTTTATGATGAGCACCATATTTCTTGGCTCTGAAGTCTTCGTCGTTTCTATTAGGAAATTTTCGTGAAGAAAATGTCACTGTATGAGATCGGTGAGAGTATTCGCCCACAGTTGTACATTTTAAACAACCATGCATACCATTGAAGTTGCATACACCTGAAATACGAGAAAATTGTAAAAACTGAGTTTTAATAGGTGGTATTCTGAATTAGAATTAATGGTAAAAAATACAAACTATACAAAAATATTATATTCAATACAAATGAACCGATTTGATGAAACGTGCACTGTTTTTTAAGTTGAAGTAAATGTAAGCTTATAATTAAAATAGATTGGTCAAAATCTTAGCAATAGTTTCGTTAGTGCTTAGCAATATGTACACAACTAAAAATATATTTATTTGGACGCTCTATTAAATTATCATTTATAAATTTAATGCGGTTTCAAAAATATGACATACGTACGTGTCGAATTAATAACCTCTTCCTTTTGAAGTCGGTGATAAAAATAAATGTATTATTACAAAGAATAATTGGAGTACCTACAATCTTAGACCGACATGCTTTTAGGTAGGTATTAATATAATTCAATAGGTACGCACGCGGACATAAATGAATAGATGCAATAATTTCTATATACGTACTCTTATACAAACTGTACTATACAAACCTTTAATGAAAGCTCGTGCAGGAGAATCGCATATGAAACATCTGATTTTGACAGAAATATTTTTGTTTTTTATTTCAAGGCCCTTTTGTAGTATATATTTTGTCTCAGTGACAAATTCTTCTAAATACTCTTTTAAGTTCTTTGGTTTTCCGATTCCGAAATAGACACCAATAACAAATGGATCCGCGTCAACTTGATGAATATTAGCTAAAATTGGCCAAAATTCTTTTTTTGAACTGTTGTGTATGGGTAGACCGTCAAAGTTAAAATTCAAATGAATAATATCTGGTAAATTGTCAATGTTTTCTAAAATATTTTTTAGAGGTACAGAAATGCCATTGTGCCAATATTCGCCATTATTTTCCAATGTTTTTATCAAAATATTTCTAGGTGTTTTTAAAAGAGTGCGAGGATCATTTGGAAGAATATTGCTAAACCTCTCATTTAAGATTGACAGCAAATCTTTCATAGCCATTTGACTTATATTTTGTTTTATAGCCCATACTTTCAATTTCTCTCGAAATTTAAAATTTTTTGAATAGTCATTGGATTCGTGCTCACTGTCACTACTTTCTTCTACATCAATGAAATTTGCGGAGATTGCGCAACCTCGATCTAAAATTTCGCAAAGTACTTCCTTATGATCGCTTTTGTTTGTAGCACCACTTTCAAACACATTTTCAGAAATATTGTGTACGGAACCCAGATCCACATTTTCGCATAAAACTCCCGCTTGACTACTGATAGAACTACTGTTACTCACAATCACATTTTCTTGTGTTAGTTGTGGATCCTCAACAGAAACAGTGTAGCTCAAAAGATTATGATACTCTCTCAACAATTTTCGTCTGTTTCCACCAGTCCTTTTTTGAAGTTTCCAAGTATTTTTGGCTGTATTAGATTTTTTTAGCTGCGTCGCCATAGCGTTGATATCATACGAGTGAAGAAATAAGAGGTACAGAAGTGGTATTAAGCTCTATTACTCTGCCTAAACTTATACAGAAGTCATATTAAGCACTAAAAGTAGTATGATAGCGAAAAATGTTCCTACAGTTCGACTTTAAGTAACATAAGAGAGTTTAGTACCTCTTTATGCATTTGATGCTATAAAAGAGTTTATGAGCACCATTGTAGAACTGGTAGCGGTAAATGTTGCTTTTATACAACTTTTGGTTTTTGGCAAGAGTTTATCATCGCTTGCATAGCACTTTGGGGTGTTGTAGTCAATGCTTACTTCTTATTTAGATCTTATAGTTGTAAGATTCACTTAAAGCTATAACACAAAATGCTTTGCCTGTTTTGTAGTGTTCAAAATTGCTGCTGTAGACCTTTAACCTTTAAACTCACCTTGTTATCGCCCTTAAAACTCTGTAGTATAGCTTTAAGTGAAATATTTTGCTTGACCACGCTCTTTTGTCGCCTAAAGTTGTAAGTGCTGCTGTTGTAGCACCTTTATATCTCGTTAAGTTCCAAAACAAGTTCTAATTGACGCCTAATTGTTTGTTGGGAGGAGCCGCGTGCTTATTTAGTACAGCGCTATCTTACGAACATCGAACGCCAAAGTTATAAATATTAAAATACGGGACTTATCGCGCCTAAAACATAAATATTTAATTTTAAAGTTTACAATCTAACGCCAAGTAAAAGTTAACACATAGGTAATTAATACAGTCATACGTTCATAGATGGCGTTATAGTAAAATGCCGAAAAAACACGTTTCTTGTATAGTTCCTTTAATTTTTAACTCTATTCTGTTTTTAGTATTTGTTGTTATAGCGGCAACAGAAATACATCATCTATGAATAATCTAAGAATAAACCTCAGATTATTATAGTGGGGGATCAAACCTGCAAATGACTTGCAGCCTCACTCATCAATGAAAGAAGCAAGGACATAAATTAAGGAATATGACATTATAAATTATTCTTTTCCACATGCACCAAGTGACTACATCATGCAAAACTTCCAGATGACAGACGATGATATCAATGAAGAAGATTGGCTGATTCTTTCGCTGGGATCAAATGATACGAACCCGACTAGCCTATTAATAGAATTATCGGCATTCATAAATAGATTTCCTAAAACACAAATTTTACTTACTGGTATAGTTTTTAACCGACACTTAAATGAAGACAAGCTAAACCAAGAACTCAACACGATAGTCAGTACATTCAAAAATTGTCAATATCTGCCTATTCCTCACACTTAGGCCTATTGTTCGCGACCTCAAAACATGCTGTATAAACTCAAGGTATTAAACCACTACATCAACACTTGTGACTATAAATCATGTTACTTAGACCACAACATTACTAAAATGACAAAAATAAAATCATCCCTTGAGGCAAAACCAGGCACCATACCCTACTATTTTCATAAGATACAAAAGTCTCAAGACTGTAATACCATACAACACAAAACAATAACTAATCTTTACCAAGCCAAACCTGAACCCAAACCTGGCACGATTCCTTTCTACTTTAAGAAACTCAACACGCGTAACGATCAAACAGCTTCTAAAAATATGATAAAAAACTGCATGGAGTTTTTTCGTGCCAAACAGTACAAATAGTTTAAATATTCTACACCTTAATATACAAGGTATAAAATCTAAAATTGACCAACTAGCAATATTAACAAACGAACATAACATTGATATATGCTGCATTAGTGAAACGTTCTTAAGAAACTACGAGATAGATGTATTACAGTTTTGAAGGTTATCAAACAGCTACTCATTTCTGTCGAAAAAACTCTTCAAGAGGGGGTGTATGTATCTATGTAAAAAACTCAACTCCATTTAAAAAACTAGACTGGGTTAAAGATATGTCTATAGAAAGTGTGTGATAGCAACTGTGGAATAGCAATACCGACACTAGACTACTTTGTAGTTTGCATGTATAGGACCCCCAACGGTAATCTTCCCCTATTTTTACAAAGTCTTGAAATTTTATTGCATAAATTAACATTTAGAAATAGAAGTTCTAGAAACAAACTAATTTTAGTAGGATATTTTAATATAAATATTCTAGAAATAAATAACAAAACCAAATTGTTCCTAAATACTCTCCAAATGTATAATGTACATCATACCATTTCAGAACCCACTAATATATATCTGAAATACAAAATCTAGGTTTATCTGATCATACTGCAAAAACTATACGTGTATTTTGCAGTCTAAGCTTCGCTAAGACGAGAGAAATATTAGTACACACATAAAAGAAATGTTGACGTGTACTTAGATATATTTCTTAAATATCTATCACAAGCAAGTTTTTCATAAATATATGAACATGATAATCCAAATCAAGCATATAAATCGTTTTCAGAACTATATTGTCTATTATTTAACTTGAGTATACCTGTGGAAAGAATAAAAATAACATATAAAAAAAAGACTTCTTGGCAAACAAATGGTATAAAAACCTCAAGCAAATATAAAAAAAAAGCATACATAGAAGCTCGTCGAAGCAAAAATTATACCAGATACAAAAAATACTGTAAGACACTTAAAAGAACTATTAACATCTCAAAAAAAATATGTGACATTAGATGTATTAATAGAAGTGCAAACAAATGTAAAGCTACCTGGGGTATTATTAAACAAAATACGTCACAAACCAACCGCATTAAAACTTCAATTGAAAATATAGATATCTGTAAAAAAAATATAACCGAGCCCTCAAAAATAGCATCAGTACTAAATAACTACTTTATTAATCGTAATAACAATAACCCGATATATGATCACAAAAAGTATAAGACTACTTATAATTTATCCAACACTATCTTTTTGACACCAGTTACATGTCAAGAAATAAGGAATATTATAAAATTATTGAAAAACAAAAAGACTGCAGGACATGATGGCATATCCATGCAAGTTATTAAGGCTAGCATAGATTACATTTTAGAACCATTAGTTTACATCATTCACCTTTCTTTTGAAACTGGATGCTTTCCGGATGAACTTAAACAAGGCTTAATTAAACCAATTCACAACAAAGGTTCAAAAACAGAAATGGGTAACTATAGACCCATAGCTATATTACCCACTTTATCCAAGATTTTTGAAAAGGCTATTTACAACAGAATAATTTCATTTCTTGAGACACACAATATTCTTGATGATAACCAATTCGGCTTCCGTAAAAGTAAAAATACCACATTAGCCATCTTTAAAATGCTAAATGAAGTCTGGAGTGGGATAAATAATAAACAGATGGGAGTTGACTTACTGTTGGATTTGTCTATGGCTTTTGATTGAGTAATACATCCAATCTTACTTAAAAAGCTAGAAGCAATAGGTATACGAGGACCGTCATTATCTTTAATAGAATCATACTTATGCAATAGAAGTCAATCAACAGTCATCCAAAGTTACAATCATAAAACAAAATCTATTGAACAAGTAATTTCTCGCTATGAAAATATTAAGTTAGGTGTACCTCATGGGAGTATCCTGGGTCCCATATTATTCTTATTATACATTAACGAACTGCCTCAAATAACTCAACATACTTGCGTCATGTTTGCTGATGACGCAACTATCTTCATTCCCCAAAATGACCTTAACGTAAGTGAGTTTGAAAAGGAAATAAATAATACTCTGCAACAAGTAACAAATTGGCTAACCAACATAAACCTAAATGTTAATATCAATAAAACAAATATTCTACAATTTAAAAATTATTAAAGAGATCCACTTAAAATCAATATAATTAATAACGGAAATGTAGTTACAGAAATAAAAGAAACTAATTTTTTGGGGGTAACACTAGACTGTCACTTAAACTGGAAGGCACATATTAGCAAAATTAATAACAAAATTTCAAAGTATTGCTGCGCACTGTCGGTGTTGACTAATATAACATCGAAAAAGGTAGCAACAAATGCATATTATGGTTACGCCTACCCTCATTTAAGTTACGGAATTATCTTTTAGGGGAATTCAGTGGATGTTCAATCAACATTTATTCTACAAAAACGATGCTTACGCAATATCTATAGAATGAAAGAAACTGATTCTCTCAGAAATGTGTTTGTAAATAATTTCCTTACCTTGACTTGTATATATATCTTAGAAATTTGTACATTTTAAAAATATAATGAAAAAACCTATTTCAACGAACAATCCTGTAGAGTCGATAACCTGCGTAGTAAATATAGACACAACATGTGTATTCCACAGGTTAAAAATACTATGTATCATAAAAGTGCTTTTATATCTGGGATAAAAATATTTAATAATTTACCAGTAGAAATAAAAGCCTTAAATTGTTATTTATTCAGACGTATATAGAACATAGTCAGACGAATATAGTCAGTATATATTATAAACAATGGTTACTTACCAAAGCATTCTATAGTCTAAATGAGTATTTTGGCATTATGTAGATACCTACACAATTCAAATAAAATAAAAGATACTTTTATCAATAATTAAGTTAGATGTT
Organism: Cabera pusaria; assembly: GCA_954871355.1. Lineage (NCBI taxonomy): Eukaryota > Metazoa > Arthropoda > Insecta > Lepidoptera > Geometridae > Cabera > Cabera pusaria. The sequence continues at coordinate 20,809,685 of OX940889.1, read as the reverse complement.
ATATGTAACCATATATTTTTGATATACCAAAATGTATTAATTAAGTTTGTAAATGTAGATTTATAATTTAAAATAGATACCTAGTTATAGTAGATAACCTACTCGTACACCACTAACACGAGTGTACATACTCGTATTGCATGTTCGAAAAAAACAAACTGTTGGAACTATAATACATTGTAAGATCTTTTGTATGCACAGTTTAAGCAATAAATACTATTCTATTCTATGAAAATTTCAACTGTCTAACTAAACACATAGGTTTATTATTTTATTAATATAAATAATATAGTCAAACGTTCATAGATGGAGTTATAGTAAAATGCCGAATAAACACGTTTCTTGTGGGTCCCATACACTTTACCCCTTTCTTCTTTACCCCCCCTTTAATTTTTAACTTTATACTGTTTTTAACCGACTTCAAAAAAAAAGAGGAGGTTTCTCAATTCGACCGTATATATGTTTTTTTTTTTTATATATTTGTTCGCGGATAACTTCGTCGTTTATGAACCGATTTTGATTATTCTTTTTTTTGTTAGAAAGGAGATATCCCAAGTTTGGTACCATGGTAATTTTATCGAGGTATGATGAGTATTTCCAGAGATATGGAGATAAATACCTCAAAATTGGTACTCAAAATTAATAGCGCGGCCTTGACATCGGTTGTTTTTAGTTTTTTAAACGATCTTATTAGTATTTGTTATTATAGCGGCAACAGAAATACATAATCTGTGAAAATTTCAACTGTCTAACTATAACGGTTCATGAGATACAGCCTGGTGACATACGGACAGACAGACAGACAGACAGATAGACAGACAGACGGACAGCGGAGTCTCAGTAATAGGGTTCCGTTGGTACCCTTTGGGTTCGGAACCCTAAAAAGGAACAGCCTCCTGATTCTCAATCATTCGAAAACCTATTCGGATTCGGAACCTTCATTTTTAATTAGTTTTGGATATTGATAAATTCTTGAGCTATTTTGTCGCGGAAACCTTTCCAAAAAGAATCACAGATTTTTTCGAATTTAAATGTCAAAAGCTACCGATCGGAGTATTGTGAATTGCAAAGATTCAAGTCGAAAAAGAAGTAGTTTCCGAAGCCAACTTTGCTTTCGAATGATTGAGAAAATAATCCTTCTGAAGCACTCTAGTATGTGAGAGCGAAATGATACAGTACATACTGTTGACTACTATACGCGATCAATACTAGTGGAATAGGTATTTGGATTACGTATTTCTAAAGACTAGGAATAGGTGCACCTAGTCCCAAATTTACCTAGTATAACCCATCTTTAGCTTAAACCTAAAAGTAAAATCTTGATTACCTTTTTTTTTGTTTTCAGTGACTGCGCTGTAGTGTCACCTTCAGCTAAAGCCCTAGACGACTCTCTAGCAGCCCAGTTGTGGGACGTATCGTGGAAGGCCGTGGGACTGGACAACTATGACCCTTTCGGTGACAGTCCTGTGGTTAAATAAATAACTATGTATTTAATATACCTTCACGACGTCGTTTCATCCGATTTTTGCTATTCCCGATCGATTGATCATCGCTTTCGCTTATCAATCGATTATCGCTCTATAAAAAGCATAGTGGGAAACTTTAGTAAGGATAGTAAAAAATATACTTACTTACCCATCTTTTAAAACTCGGGAAAACTAAAATAACCCTGAAATAGACTATTCGAAATCGGTACCTAGAGCAACCTTCTTGTCTATAAAGTCGTTCGTTGTCGAACTTATGAGCACAATATTATCTACCTTTTGTGGTTTGCAATAAATAACAAACCTACACCGGATCAGTCTTATGAAAATTACAACAAATGGTGTTTTTTTTTGTAAACATATCATGTTAGTTGCTTTGAGATTTGTATTTATAAAGACTGAATAAATCTTATATTGTAATGTTATCTATTCATTGTTTACTAACCACGTTTATTATTTTGTAATGTTTGTAGAATATGTAATATACTTACATTCCTTTTGTCCATAATAAAAATGTATTTTATAAATTGTTTTATTTATTTTAATTTTGTGTTCACCATAATTCGACCTCATCATCGCTTACCACTAGGTGAGATAGTGGTCAAACGCTAGCCTTACTAGCCTATAAGATATAAAAAATTAGGTACAATATAAGATCGTTTAAAAAAATCCTTACTCAGAGGTAACTAACGTCGTAATAACTATCTGTATGCCAAATTTCAGCGCAATCCGAAACAATATTGATTTTCACATATGTTACCCCATTTCACCCTCTTAGGGGTGGAATTTCAAAAACCTGAAACACGTATTTACTTATTTTTTTACTGAAGCACTTGTGTGAAGTTTCGGATAGAAAAGACTATCTAATCATGTTTCTCCATACAAACTTTGAACCCCCATTTCATCCCCTTCAGGGGTGAATTTGGGAAAATCCTTTCTTTTTTTTTAATACTTTATAGGCTAGCGTTTGACCACTATCTCACCTGTTGGTAAGTGATGATGCGGTCGAAGATGGTAAGCACGCTAGGCCTAGAATGGGAACTGTCTCTCAAGGATGGCTGCCGGAACACATTAGATGTTTGGTGACAGATTTTCTAACTTGAGGGTGGTAGCTGGCCAGGCGGACACTAGATAGTGTCCTACCACCATGCGGGGGTTGTTGGTTTCTTAACGATGTTTTCCTTCACCGGAGGGCCACTGTGAAAAGCGCACATAAATTTTTCGATAGAAAAATTCATTGGTGCACGGCGGTATGAACTCGGTACCACGGCATCAAAGGCGACCGTTCTCCCGATTACGCCACCGGGCCCTCAAAAGGTTCTTAGTACACCCTTACGTACTAAGACAAATATACCCTCTAAATTTCAAGTCTCTACGACCAGCGGTTTAGGCTGTGCGTTGCCTGTCAGTGAGTCAGTCAGTCAGTATGTCAGGACAAAGACTTTTATAGTATTAGAAGATAATTGAGTAACGTCCTTTTTTGGAAGTCGGTTAAAAATGTGAATGTTATGGCTCTCTATAACTACGAATAATTTATATCCGTTACATAAAACGCTACATCTAATTCAATTAAGAAGGCAGTTCGATGTCCGACGGGGTAGTTTCGTCGAGGACAGGACAGACGACTGTGTGTCGGCAATTTTATATGAACTGTTTTATATGGCTTACTCACAGTCACACTAGAAGTAAGTACTTCTAGTGTGACTATTCATATATGTAATTAGCTTTTATATTTGTGAGTTCTCTTAGTTTATAATTATATAAATATATGTGAATGGAATCACAGTTATAATCTCTCGAGAAGTTTGAAGGTAATTTAATATGCGGTAAGTACTTTAAATTAGTTGATATTGCAGATAGTTAAAAGATTTTTGTGTATGTACCTACCTACATTAATAACCGACTTCACAAAAAAGGAGGAGGTTCTCAATTCGTCTACATCTTTTTTATGTAAGGGTATGTTTACCGATAACTCGATAAAATTCTTGTTTTGTTTGAAAAACTTCAAAGGTGGTCCTTATGATGATGAGTGATTTAAATTTCATCGAGATATGCTCAGTATCTCCAGAGATATGGAGATAAACACCTCGAACTTAAGTACTGAAAATGCCTAGCGCGACGTTTGAAGTCAAACGATCTTATATTATTAACTGCTTAAAACATAAACCTTACTTGTTTTGACGTAGTTGAGTAAATACCTAGCATACATATCATCATAATCAGCCGGTATCAGTCCACAGCTGGAGATGCCTCTGCTAAGACGCCACTGAGCCCGATCTGCGCCGATCCTAATTTCTCGATCAAGCCAAGATCGCACGATCGGGCTCAGTAGCTTACTACATATTTAGTAAACGTATAATATAAGTACATATGTAAAAAATTGTAGGTAGATCTAAATCAGTGGTTCCCAACCAGTGGTCCGCAAGAACTCAAAGAAAGAATGGTCCGCGAAAGATTTCAAACTGACGAAACAATAATTTATGCTCTATAAAATGAGCAAAAATATCACCCCAATTCAAGAACTTGTACAGAAAGTAAGTGCCGGTATTCTCAGCCTGGGCTGTTCTGTCCCACTGCAGTACAAAGGTCTCTTATAAAAGACACTAAATTATACACTAAAAATTAGATTGATACAGTTTATATTTTAATTTTGTGGTCCTTGCTACTAAATGCTTGCTAAAAAATAAACTTAATGGTCCCTGGGGTCACAAGAAGGTTGGGAACCACTGATCTAAATCAAGTTTAGGTTAATTAAATGAGAAAATTAATTTGCTCATCTTCATACTACACACACATCGTAGCATCATTTGTACTATTATTTATTCTGTGGCAGCATAACATGAGCACAAAAGACTTTAGTAGGTTAAACTTATTACATGTAGGTATAGTATGTATAGGTAAGTATTAAAAACATCAGCATATTATCAGCACGAGACCTGCATCTTAACTCTTCTCGCCACTACATTACTCAGCTGGACGTGTTTTATACCTAAGCATAGAAAAGATAATAATACTACGACCTACGGATACGTGAGTAATTTGTTGAGTGTTTCGAGTAACGCCTACATGCCTACATTACTCGTATGTGATTAGACTGAAAATTAGCTGCTCTACATTTCTATTATTATTATTGTAAGTTGGTTTGTTGTGGTGTGACTTGTTTATTGACTTGAATCACAAAAGGAGGATGTATTCGAATTATGTGTATATTAATTTTCAACGGACTTTCGAAAAGGAGGAGGTACCTGCCTATTACTGTTTTTTTTGTGTGTTACGCGTTTACTCGGCCAATTGTGAACCGATTCGAATGATTCTTTTTTTTATTGGTAGGGTATATCTCCACGGTGGTCCTATTACACAATTCATTGAGATCTAATGAGTATCTCTAGAGATATGGCGATAAACCTCTCAAACTTAGTTTTTATCTATAACTTAGATAAGAAAAATTCCATTGATCTAGATAAAATGTTTCATAAGTATCATAACCATTAGACAACACTACAGAAAAACTCCTTTCGAACAAAAAAAAGCATATCTCATGGTCAGGATGGCGTCGATTGGAGTTAACCTTAATACTTAAAAATTCGATGAGGTAAGAGATAGGTAACATATGTACCTATAGGTATAATTATGCAATATTCAACCTGTAAAAAATCTATAAAAACAAAATTGTTTATTGGATGAATATTGTAATGTCGCCGGAATACACACATCCTGTCACTTCTATATAACATCTTATTTAATCCTACTTCCCCTAGCTACCTAAAACAACTCTGATTTACTCCATGCCTCCAATTCCCTTTCATTAAGGTCATCAGAGAATTTAATACTGTCTTTTTCCAGTCGTCATAGTTCCTTTTATGATAAATCATTTGCTGTACAAGCTGTGAGACTTTGGAACGCATTTCCATTAGAAATTAAACAGTCACAAACTCTACGAGTCAAATCTCTCTATCTCGCTTAAATGTTGAGTACATTGAAGTGCTCACGTGAACTATTCTAATCCATAATGTATATTTATTCTTCTTTCCTTAACTTTGTAATTTATTAAATAGTTTTTTCGCCCTCTCAATTATAAAACACCAACCATCACCATATCTTGTTACATTTATCTCCACCCATAGGTTGTCTGGAAGAGGTCGCGTTAAGCGATAAGACCGCCTATAGTTGCACTATTATTTTAAATTTTAATACTTATAATGTTTGATTTTGTAATGTAAGGTGTTAAATAATAAAGTGTTTCTATCTATCTATCTATCTGTTGTACCCATTGTTATTGACCAATGAAATTCATCACGATCACCCAGTTTTGTGAAATCGGTCAAAATAATAACGTGTTCTTCGGGTTTCAAGGACACTGACATATTTCTATTATTACAATTTTATTACCTACTTATCTATGTTTTCCCGTTATTAATAGATTTCCGATTGATATTAGATTGCAAAAAAAACATCACGTAAATAATTGTAACATGTATTACTAACGATAGGTATAGGTACTTATACTTACCTAGGTAGGTAAGTATACCTACATCGTCATTAAGTATAACTACTATCATATCATATTAAGTATATATACGTGCTACCACATCTTCACCTAAAATTAGGATAGTAGTCAAACGCTTGCTTATCTAATTAATCTACTCATACTAAGTATAAAAAAACAATAGGTACTGAACTTTGGCCTTGGATCTCAAAAATTCGCTTCGATACCTATATATACCTACTCTCATCTCATAGTACATCCACAGGGCCCAGATCTCAACAATCAGTATCTTATGCAATAGTATTACGACATTAACCACTACCATTTACGTTTTGTTCATGGACTGGTTGACACCAAATCTGCTTTAGTCCGGTCGGTTGGTCAGCTATAGAGCGGACCTTTGTTTCGGAAATCATTTGGACATTTTGAAATCAACCTTTTTTTTAACCCGAGGTTAACCTAGAGGCCTTCTAGTTGGCCCAGTTGAAATAAGACGAAAATTCACTAAAGCTGTAAGTTTAGTGTAGTTAAAAGTTAGCAAGTGATTTTAAAAATTTTAAGCTTTCTGCACTTATTATTTTCCTTATGACTTTAACTTTCCTCTTTGCGTTGCGATTTGTTTCTTCTGTTTTCATACGCACCGCCAAGGAAAAGAGTTGCCTGTGTCTGTAGGTATACCTACAATTTGGGGGTCTTCAAGTCGCGAGTGAATAGGTAGGTATATCTACTACTAGGTAAGCCCGCTACATCTTCGTTCATTATCGTCACTTAATCACAGGACAGATTTACACTTACAGACATTTAACATTAAGTGAGATGGTGGTGCAGCATTAACCCAGTTATTTATCATTAAAAAAAAACAAATCTCATACTCTTCCGGGCGCACAATTATGTTGTCATCATCAACGTTCATCGATATTCAGTAAAGAATTCTCGACTTGAAAGTGGAGTGCCAAAAGAGCTGTTTTTTTATTATACGCAATATAATCAATATAAAACTAGCTATTACATAGCTACCTTATATTAAACATCGCTATTATAGTATCTAAGACCTTGAAACAAGTTTTTCCTGCTTTTAAGGTGTTGTATGACAGATCATTTTAGACAACAATTTTTATCAGTCGACAGGTGAATTATACATTTTCTTAACAAATAACAAGAGTGGCTGAAGAATGGATTGCTTCAGTGGCTGGTGTAAAAGTGAGAGAAGGTTGGAAGGATGTACCGCCATCGTGACCGGGTGCAACACGGGCATTGGCAAGGAAACAGTATTGGATTTCTATTCAAGAGGTGAGAGTAATGATTCAATTGTTTCCATTTATTAGATAAGGCAAAGAAATCTCAGCTGATACTGTCACTTATGATACCAATAACAATATATACCGTGGCACGCAACACTACTAATACCTACACCTACTACTTTATAGGATTTTTAGATAAAGGATATACTTTATAGATATAGGATTAAGCAGTTAGGTACCTAGGTACTAAAATCCTAGCTGTAAGCGCATAGATCTGTAAGGTAATCTATAATACCTATTAAGTACATCTCATCTTGACAAATAAATAAATTCACATTAAATCTCACGCCTCCTGTGACATCCCTCCTATTAGTACTTAGGTCATTAATTACCGAAATACCCGCAAGGACATACCTATTCCAAAACACATTTCCAGACAGATAAAAACTGCAAGCATATAAATTGATTTCTTTTCTTCAGGCTCGCGCTTTTTCCACAATTAGAATAAATCCATGATCTCAAACATATAATAATTACAGGTGCACGAGTGATAATGGCATGTCGAAATCTGACCAAAGCTGAAGCTGCTAAAGTTGAAATCGAGAAGAGAACAGAAAACTTACAAGACAAAGGAACTTTAGTCTTAGAAAAACTAGACTTATGCAGCCTAAAATCAGTCAGGGAATTTGCAAGCAGAGTTCGAGAAAATGAAAAACATATTAATATCCTAATAAACAATGCGGGAGTGATGATGTGTCCTCAAGGGAAGACTGAAGATGGTTTTGAAACTCATATAGGGTCGAATCATTTTGGACATGCTTTACTGACGCTGTTGCTGCTGCCTCTTATGGCCAAAAGTGTACCTGCCAGGATAGTCACTGTGTCATCTTATTTGCATGAACGTAAGTATGAAAGCCTGAATTTTGCAAAGCAAAGAAATCGTCAGTCGGTTCGCTGAGTTTCTGCATGATATGATGTTCATTGCAAGCCAGATTGAAAGATGGGTTGTGTGGGGTTGAGACCATTATTGTGCTATGTAGATTGGACAGAAGTCGGTTGTCCAGCGCAATTTAAAGTTTCAACGGAGTTTGTCAGTTTCTACAAATATATTATATACGAACTCGTTTTGGTTATCTATCAGTCAGTCACTATTAGTTATTTTGTTTAGTACCTACCTAAAAAAATATACCTAGGTTTAAGCAGGCTTTGCCCACATCAAACTCCTAACTAAAATAAACAAATTCATATGTATAATTAATTAATTATGTACCAGCTTAAAGAACTTACCCACATAATTACACCGCGCGGATGAATTTTATTACGTACCTAACAAAACAATGCACTTACCTACTGACCTTGATATATGTTGTGGCAAAAAATATTATTTACATACAAATATGACTTTATAATAATAATTATGATATGTGCGCAACTTAAATTATATGTTTATTTCCAGGTTACGACATTCCACTAGATGACATCAACTTTGAAAGGTCACCTTACGACGCATACGCGGCTTACTGTAGGAGCAAGACCGCTAATGTCATGTTTTCTAAGGCTCTTGCCAGAAAATTAAAGGTATTTATTAATATATTTACTTAATAAAATGTCTCGGGTCGTAAGATGTAGGTAATACGCTCGGTCCTTTCGAAGGCATTGACGGAGCCGAAGCTAACGCTAAAAGGCCCTCTACAATTTATAACTTAATTTTAGGTACTTACTTACATGATAATGGATGGTTTGGAGATGGCTTGACTTCGAAACCGGAGGTCACGGGATGAAATTCTAACCGTGGACAAAGGGATTTTTCTATGTGCATTCTTGGGTGTATATTATAATACCTACTCACTGTTTATATTTCTAGGAACACAACATCGAAGGAGTAACTACCTACAGCGTTCATCCAGGCGTGATCCGTACAGACATAAGCCGACATTTCGACGCTACGGTCTGGTTCGGTGCTTCGTGGATCTTCAACAATATCATGGGGTGGTTCCTTAAATCTCCCACCTGCGGGGCGCAGACCACCGTGTACTGTGCGGTTGATGAAGCATGCGCAGAGGAAACTGGACTTTATTATAGGTGATTATTATAATCTATATATATATATATATACCTATATATATATATATATATCTCATGACTGAAAAAGCTTACTGAGCTAATTCAAGAATTTCAAGTCGCAATAGTGCACGGCGGGGAGGATTTGAACCCGCTACCTCTGTCGTCAAAGCCGACTTTTCTTCAATTGCGCCACTGTATCACAATCAGTCTAATTTGCTCCAAACAGCATGCCAGCACGAAGTGAGTCTTTGTTCGATGGGTACCTAGATAGAGCCACGTAGTTATGTCCCATGTAGATAAAATATAAGTCTATATTTTGTATATCATTAGGCTAGCGATTGACCACTACCTCACCTGTTGGTAAGTGATGATGCGGTCGAGGATGGTAGCACGCTAAACCTAGAATGGGAACTGGCTCTCAAGGACAGCTGACAGAACACATTAGATGTTAGGCGACAGATTTTCTAACTTGAGAATGTTAGTTGGCCAGGCGGACACTAGACAGTGTCCTACCACCATGCGGGGGGTTAGGGGTTTCTTAAAGATGTTTTTTACCTTCACCGGAGAGCCACTGTGAAAAAGCACACTACATTTTTCGATAGAAAAATCCATTGGTGCACGGCGAGGATTTAACTCGGTACTTCTGGCATCAAAACCGACCATTCTCCCTACCTACCCTAAACCACTGGGTCCTCAAAAATTAAAGATAGATTACCTTCACTAAGGTTTGTTTCAGTGACTGTGCACCGAAACTGCCATCGAAGCAGTGCCGAGAGGACGCTGAGACTGATAAGCTTTGGACCCGCACAGTGGACGCCTTGAAATACAACCCCTTCACTAAAGACGGACTTGATAATATCTAACTGGTTAATAACTTTATGGGCCACATTCACCGGTACCAGTTTTCTTAGCACCCTGATTCTTGATTTGGATTAAATTTGGGGCGTACTTGAGCCCCTTAAAAGCGTACGCGGGGTGCAGTTTTCCATACAAACGTATTCCCGTTTCCTCCCTGGAAAATATTTCTAGAGCAAAGTTTGTTTCTACGAAAAAATCAAGGTCTGCTGTATGCTATGCCCCTATCATTTGCTTTTTTTTTGACCAACCAATTGCAAATAGAAATTTTTTATAGAATAAAAATTTTGCTGTAGAAGCATTTCCCAGGGAGGAAACGAGGGAATACGTTTGTATGAAACTGCACCTCGCGTTCGCTCTTAAGCTGAAACCGCACTAGAGCGACACTGCAGCGGAGAGGCGCCACTGTTTCATTAACATTTAGGCACCCTGGATCTCCAGGATTCAGGGTGCCTAAACCCACTATGGATCAACTAATGTAGTAGGTAGATACAATGATAAAGACTTTAAATTAATATGCGATATTATTTTATTTTGTCTCTATAGGTTCTATAGCGTTGATAATGGCTATTTCATTTAATTTAATGAAGCTATATAACAAATAACACAGACAAAGGTTTGTAGTTCCCGTATATATCACTATACACTATGGTTTGTAGCGACACTTTGACGACACAAATAATAAAAATAAGTATAAATAATAAGGAACAGCTGAAAAACCGAGGTATATTATTTCATTTGGATAGATCGGGAGGTGATATCGATTCGTCCTGTCATCGGAAACGTAATAGAAGGAACGTAGAGCATGTAGAGTAGTATGCATGTAGAGACACAGAATAAATAATAATACTTACAAGTAGTAGGAGATAGGTACTACCGGCCCTGTAATATAATTTGGTAAGATTCTACTAGGTATATAGCATATGTACTTATAAATAGGTCGGGCCGGTAGTCTACATGCATGGCGATGAATTTCGAGCGATGATCGTCACTAAGAAAAGAGATGCAAATATACAAGAGTCTAGCTGCATCTCCTTCTATTAGACGTTTGCGATGACAGGACTCATTGATTTCAATGCTGATACTTCTACCCCTGATTACGTTTTCACACACATTGTTATTATACACCCGTAGAATAATCTAGTATAAGTGACAAATCTGATTTAGCATAACTAAATTTGACATCATGAATATATAAGGGTATCCTTGTTTCACCGCTAAAAGAAAATAGAGATGACTAGAGTTTCAGTGGTGTCAAAGTTAGTTTAGTTAGATCAACATCAAATTCGTCACTATTCACTAAATTTTAAATAAACTTTCTTTAGGATAGTGGCTTTTATTGGCACGGCAAGGACTTTGTGTGTGTTAATTAGTTTTAATCGATATCAGTGTTTAGGCTAATAGCTTGCTTGGTGACTTGAGTTTTCGATGCAAAATACATAAACATTCAATCAAAGCAAAGCTCAGCCATATGACCAATGTGATTTAACCTAAATCAGACATACCTATATATAGATCTACCTTGATAGAGATTGAGAGTGATAGGTCATATCACTTTTAAAGATGGAACGTGATATCTTGACAGATATCACGTTCCATCATCAACTTTAGCTAGTTATAACCAATTTGGCTGACATTTTGCAAAAGTATGGCCGATAAAACAAAGAAAATAATAATAATATAGTGGATTAGTAGGATGTTATACGCGGGCGAAGCGGGACGTAACTAGTGTAGGTCCTATAAATTCGAAAGCTGCGGGCTTGTTGGGTTATTGGTGAATAGGACGCAATTTATTCGTACTTACACGCAATCACATGGTCATGGGAATTTACACAGGCGCGGCATGACACATAATAGGATATTTTTATATAATAATTATGTTTAATATAATAATAATGCCTAATATTCTCGTGGATAGACAGACAAAAAAGGATAAAAACACAGTTTTGTTTTCAAAGATAATGAGACGAGGTATGGTCTATCCGAGTCCATTCTCTGTGGTCTATCCACAGAATAAGAAGCCTATCAACCGGTCCTTGTTCGTTAGGTAAACATATTTAAAAACAAAACGAATGAGTACCTAAAATGTTTTATTCAGAATCGGTAGGTAGGAATAACAAATACTTACCTATTCCGTCTGAATGATGACAGAATTTGCCTGAAATTTCCTCAAAGGTTTTGTTTCCTTATTGATGCAATGACTTTGATTTAGGCACAGACCAGTGGTCTGTGATTTAGGCTACAAAATAAACTAGTATATACAGGTAAGAAAATCCTTTTAAAAAGGGCTGAACCTGGTCGGAGCATTTATTCTCTTTGGGAGCATATGCGAAAAATAAACGAGAGTTTAAGCCGGTTGGTAAACATTCAATGAATATCGATTCTCGTAATAATTTTCAATTTCAGGTGTAGCGAAAGTTCCCAGTTGTCCCCACTGGTGACAAGTGGGTAAAAAATAGTGGGATATTTCTTTGAGGCAGATTTTGTTCCCAGTTCTCCTAACCTAACAGAGCAGAGACTGAGCTCTACGGTATGCATGAGGATTTCCTCCTCCCACGGAAAAAAACCTAACCTAACCTGTTCTCAGTTGTCACCACTGAGGACGAGGCTAAAGACAACTGGAAACAAAATCTGTCCCAATTTTCTGTTTTAGTCAGGATTATTTCCCCTATGTCAACAGTGGGGACTAAATAGAGGGGACAACTGGGAACATGCCCGTAATAGTTTCTAATCATTGAATTTGAATTTAAACAAAAAAATGAGTTTTCAGAACATTATTCTATATTTCAAAGTGGGTAGAATCTGTAAGCTTTGTGATGCACCAATACATTCATAAAAACATTTCGTTTTGATTATATTTGTACATTAATATAACTGTTTTATTTTATTTTATTACCCCTCTTAGTTTCTATCACATTGTAATACTATTTATATGACGATATACAAATAACAAATGAACAGCATTTGCAATAACAGTATGTACAGTATAAATGCCTTCCAAAAAAAATTGCCTACTTAAAATAAGTTGCAATAAATAACGAATAATGACTTGCAACACTTTCTTTATATCAGAATACAATTTGTGCTTAAAACACAACGATCGTTCCGTTACCTACAACCACAGGGATAAAACACAATAAGAACGATCGACGAAATAAAACTTAAGCCTAGCCACATAAGATTCATTCTTCTTTAAATTAAACTATATAATAATATCAACAATATTATAATTTCAAATTGTATTCTGTTACAATACCACGGTAATATAATATAACAGTAATGTGACTCGGTCCTATTCTTGAAATCAATACATACGTTCCGCGCGGCACCGCTCTACGTAAACACGCGATAGGGCTGCCTGAATATATATATTATATACATATATGAATATATATTCATCAAATATTTACAATTCGCAAGCTTGTTACACGACTGTACCATTACACGGTTCGTTCGTCACTGCGGCGCATTCACAGATGACATTTTATCGTGAATTGGGTATCGAGTGCTTACCGAACTCGAGGCGCGTAGGCATGACTCGCGTTCCGACCGTTTGTAAAGTCACATCACTGATACATTATATTACCGTGACAATACTTTCATGCAACGATAAAACGCAAAATAAATAACAATAAGATTCAACACGCTAATAAATAAATCGGAAATAATCTAATATAATAATATTCTGAACATTTCGTAGGACGCGTTGATGATACCCCAACTGAAGAACGCTCGAGTTATGTTCAGGAGCGCTCCATGGTAGAAATTGCCGAATTTTGAGCCCCTCTTTAATAGGATATATCTAAATTCATACGCGACGGTTCTGTGTGGTCCGCCTAATTCGCACTGCATGGCTATTTTTATTACGTTTAATGGGTAGAAAAGTGTGCTGAGGAGTGCTCCGATGCTCGCCCCGGCTATGAAATTCTGTATGCCTTTGTACAACATTTTCTCTTGTGTGGGCAACAATTCGCGTACCTCGTCTCGTATGATGAAAAACATGACATTCGAAGGTCCGTTTCTGAGTAATATCGGCGTGAGTCCTCTGTAGAACTCCTTGATGCCATAACGTCTAGCGATATGTCGAGCTGCATGCGCCGTGTTCCTGAATTTGTTGTGGAAATTTGGGTGTATTAGCAGAGTTTGTATTCTTTCGAAGGGCATGAGGGTAGCTTCCACGCAACCAGCGACGACACCCGCGACCGTCTTCGCGAGGTAAGGATTAAAGTCGCGGCTTAAAAGAGGTTGGAGACATTTGTCGTATACTCCGAACATAACGGACATGGATAGAGATCTCTGCATCAAAGGTGGTAACATCCCCCGGTACAGATAAGCTAAGCCTTCCTGCTGCAGCTGATTCAGAGCGAATGTGGCCTCCACTCCATGCATCATCTGGAAATGTATATGGATTGTCGTGAGCCTATGCAAAATATTATGATATATTTTTCAATGATTCCGTTATCGACATTTGTAGGATAAAATTTGAGTATAATATAAAAATTATATTAGGTACATTCAGGGGTATGTATAATAAGAATAATGTGAATAAAACTGGCCAAGTGCGAGTCAGCATCGCGTCTCTTATCGCACACTTAGGGAGGGTTCCGTACAATACGAAACATAACAGACTTTCAACCTCATATATTTGATTAATTGATATTACCAAGAATATTTGGTTTAAGTCGCGATCTAGAAAGACGGGGCTCGTTTACTAGCGCCATCTATTTCATTTTGCTGAAACAAATTAGATGTCGTTTAAAAACACGTTTTTTGTATGGGGACCCCCTTTTATTTTTAACTTTATTTTATTTTTTGTATTTGTTGTTCTAGCGGCATCAGACATACTCCATCTGTAAAAATTTCAACTGTCTAACTATCACGGTTAATGAGCTATAGCCTGGTGACAGACGGACAGACAGACAGACGGACAGCGGAGTCTTAGTAATAGGGTCCCGTTTTACCCTTTGGGTACGGAACCCTAAAAATAAAAATAAACCACAAGCTCTGACATTCTTATTCAGTCTGTCTATGCTAGAGATATGGCTGTAGAGGATTTTTCTCTGTCTAGCATAGTAAGATTCAAAATAAGAATGTTTCAGACCTTGATTTAAAGACCCTCATCATGATTTATGTAGGAATTATTATTTTGTGGTCATTCTATCTGAGACCGATACCAGGCCTCCCTCACTCGCCTATTGCTATAGCCACAGTACAGCGCTTTATACCTAAACCAGGCCTCCCTCACTCGCCCATAGCTACTGCGATTTATACCTAAACTTTCGTCAACTCCGGCGATACTATCTGCCAGTCGGTTGTCACTTCTCACGCGCGCGCAACGTATATTATTATTCAAATGACAGGATAACTGCGCATTCGTATTCTATCTTAGAAACGATTTAAGTTTTTCATAGTCATTTTGCGGGTTTGACAAAAAACAAGTACAATATGTTTCATTTTTTATTCTACCGACACTAAAATGACAAGACGGCGTAAATTCGGCTCTTAGTTTGGAACTTTGATGTAATTTTGTGAGGTAAATAAAAATAATTCATAAACTTTTTTTTTACTTTATTGAGTCAACCCTTTACTGTATCAGGGCGCACCGGTACATCGCGCGCTGAACGAAGTAATAACAACGCTAGGTCGAGCGCCTTAGACACATTTTTGCTTGTATTGTCTGAAATAAACGTTAGTATTGTGTTTTTGTAGGGGAGTGAAGTATCTGTTACGTAGTAACTATTATATAATCTGTGCCTAAACTTTCAAACAGTGCCGGCACTGCTATCCGCCAGTCGGTTGATTTCATTGAGTCAATCCTTCACTAATGCACATCGTATCGGGTGCGCACAGGTACATCGCACGCTGAACGAAGTAATAACAATCGAGCGCCTTAGACACATGTTTGCTTGTACTGTCTGATAGTAGGTTAAAATAAACGTTGGTATTTTATTTTTGTAGGAGAGTGAAATATCTGTTACGTAGTAACTATTATATAATCTGTGCCGATACTCCTTGACAACATAGTGAAAATATCAAGTAATATTGTCCTATTAGGAATACTATCAATACTTGGACGAGGCATTAAAAGATAAGAGATTTTTATTAATGTTTCAATTTCAGGTTGATTGCTTGATAAAAGCTGATAGGGCATGTTTGTATGGCTGATTGTTTGCATCGTTTTTATCGAGTTCATTACAAGTGACCTTGATACCAAACTCCAAAGATTCTTTCCTAATTTTACCTATATAGTAGCATTTATTTACTATTCTGAATAGCTTTGTGTTACCTAAGCAATTTTAGGAACGAGATATGATTTCAATTAAACTGTTTTATTTCTCAAATATCAATTGCAGGAATGTATTATAATTTATATGGTATTAAGATTGACATGGTAATAAAGTTATTATTATTATATTAATTTAAATATTACAGGAATATTTATATATTTGTAAAATGTTTAACAGAAATATAAAGTGGAGTTTTGAGATGGACTTTACAGTCCATCTCAATAATCTCAGGAAATATCCTGCCCTTACGGGCAGGATATTTCCATTTCCATTAAGTAATACTTTTTACTAAAAGATCATCTATGGCCTCTCTCATGGCACGCCTCTGAGCTTGATCTTCAGCTATTTGTTTCCAACCGCGCGCTGCCAGCCAGCTTGCGTCCAATGTCCAACATACTATGCATACACACATATAAATACTGGCTGTTAATGATGATGAGGATTTAAAAATAAAACATGTAAATACCTAGATATCGCCCAGATATCATAGATAGCGCCACCAATGCATGATTGGGTTAACAAATGCAATCCACTAATGTCGTCGTATCGATGGATCGAACCGTGGCTTAATTGGGAGAGCACCTGGACGTGTAATCCGGGGGGTGCGGGTTCGAGTCCCGTCGGTACGATGAAATTTTGGATTTTGTTTAACAATTTACAAGAATATAAAGTGTGGGACACTTCAAAGAAACATAATATTTGATTTACGCAGTGCAACATCTCTCGTCGGATTTGAAAGCTGTAGTAATGATTTCTTCCAAATCTTACGTAATAAGTAGTCATAGATGGCGCCACCAATGCATAATTGGGTTAACAAATGCAATCCACTAATTTCGTCGTATCGATGGATCGAACCGTGGCTTAATTGGCTGAGCACCTGGACGTGTAATCCGGGGGGTGCGGGTTCGAGTCCCGTCGCTACGATGAAATTTTGGATTGTGGTTAACAATGTAAATACCTGTCTAAATATGAGCTTGTTCAATGGATAGCTGATGAGTATATTGCAGAAGGCCGACCCGCCGCCGCAGACAAACTCCTTCCAGTGGTGTAGGGGGCCCGTCGAAGTCACAGCCATGACACCCTCGTTGAGACACGTCTGCAGCTGACCTTCTGTCATCTTCTCCTTTCTGCTTTACTCCGCATTATTTTGATGTTATTGTTGCCATCTAGAAATTTTAAACGATGATCTTAATCTTGACAAAGCGAGCATGTAAGTGGTTCTTCCACTTACATGCTCGCTTTGTCAAGCAAAAGGTGTGTCAGGATCATGCGGCAATACCAAACACGTTTGATCTTGTCCACGCATTTGATAAGTACTTTATTAAATTATGTTGTGAATGTTATGAATAAAAATTATTATCATTAATGAGAAAAATTATAGTTATAAAATACTCTACTGCGTTACAAAACCCTACGAGTGCGAGTCTGACTTGCACTTGGCCAGTTTATTTTACCAGCATTTTCTTAATTACGATATATAGGAAATAGAAACGAGGGGGAATTATAATATTAATTTAGTATTGTTAGTGAATCACAAGATAAGCTAGATGTTAAAGACAGGCAGGTATTCATTGAGATAGACATAAGTAAACTAAGAAAGAAAGAAATACATTTATTGAGCTTAGTAACTACACAAAATAATAAAGTCGTTAAAAAAAGTAGAAAAATCGACTTCAAATGCGTCGCTATTAATTTTCAGTACCAAGTTTGAGGTGTTTATCTCCATATCTCTGGAGATACTTATCAGATCTCCATGAAATTACAATGGTATCACCCTTGGGATAATTCCTTTCCAACTAAAAAAATAATAATCAAAATCGGTTCTAAGCGACGAAATTATCCGCGAATGATATATATAATACAAAATATATACATATACAGTGTGTCTGGCTCTGGTCCTCTATGGTCTGGTCAAGGACTAGCGATATTTTAGGTACTTATATTTCGATATTTTTTACATCAAAAAACACTATACACTCGGGTCCAAACCGATTTTATTTTTTTATATTACATGGTTAGGATTCCAACGTCTTTTGTGCTTGCGCATACGTTATGTTCAAACGACAATTATTTTAAAAATAATAGACATACAGCCGTAAATTTATTATTGCATTGTAGCTTATCACAAAATCTATCGATCTAGTACAAAAATAATAAGAGTCAGGACGCTGTTTTTGCAGTAATTTACAATAATTTGTCGAGTTGCATAACTTTTTGTTATTTTTTTTAAATATTTCATTTTTAACCGACTTCAAAAAAAAGGAGGAGGTTTCTCAATTCGACCGTATATATATATTTTTTTTTTTTTATGTTTGTTCGGGGATAACTTCGTCATTTATGCACCGATTTTGATTATTCTTTTTTTGTTCGAAAGGAGATATCCCAAGTGTGGTACCATGGTAATTTTATCGAGGTCTGATAAGTATCTCCAGAGATATTGAGATAAACATCTCAAAATTGGTACTGAAATTGAACATTGAAGTCGGTTCTTTTTTAGTTTTTAAACGATATTATATTATTTTAAATCCGGTAATGTCAAACATTATTTATATATTTTTTAACAATAGGCAGTATACCTTTCGAATAAGCCTATTTTTATCTAAGTGGGATCAAAACTTTGATAGATATGATTTTTTTGTAAACACGTAGAGAATATCTCTACATAAAAAACAAAATGGCTGCCACATTGAGGTTAGGGGGGTTGGACCCGACTGTATAGTGTTTTTAGGGTTCCGTAGCCGAATGGACAAAAACAGAACCCTTATAGATTCGTCATGTCTGTCTGTCTGTCCGTCCGTATGTCATAGCCATTTTATGCCGAAACTGTTAGGACTACTGAATTGAAACTTGGTAGATAGATGTATTCTGTGAACCGCTTTCCGATTTTTATACAAAAATAAAAAATTGAAAAGTTTAAGGGGGGCTACATCCCATACATGGAACTGAAACAAATATTTTTTCTTCTTCAAACCTATACGTGTGGCATGTCTATGGATAGGTCTTTAAAAATGACATTGAGGTTCCTAAAATCATTTTTTCTAGAAGTCAGTCATTTGAAAGATAGGCGCGTCTAAAGTGGTAAAATGTGTGTCTCCCACCCTCTAACTTTTAATGTATGGGAGTGAAAAATCTAAAAAATATATATGCTGTAGATCTTAATAAAAACTAACAACGAAAATTGGTTTGAACGGGATACAGTCAGCAGTTTTTGAGATATGGCGACCGCAAAGATAACTTTGATTTTCATACAAACCCAGAAACAATAAAGTTAATTTTGTAGTTGCGAAATATCATAGTTATAGAATACTTTACTGTGTTACGGAACCCTACGAGTGCGAGTTCGACTTGCACTTGGCCAGTTTTTTGATATAAAAAATGTCGAAATATAAGTACTTAAAATATAGCTAGTCCTTGACCAGACACACTGTATATGGTCGAATTGAGAAACCTTTTTAGGGTTCCGTAGCCGAATGGCAAAAACGGAACCATTATAGATTTGTCATGTCTGTCTGTCTG
The DNA here is from genome assembly GCA_954871355.1 of Cabera pusaria. Taxonomy (NCBI): domain Eukaryota; kingdom Metazoa; phylum Arthropoda; class Insecta; order Lepidoptera; family Geometridae; genus Cabera; species Cabera pusaria. Next base: position 20,789,752 of record OX940889.1, on the reverse strand, counting down.
TCGGTCCGTATGTCACAGCAATTTTATTCTGAAACTATAAAGACTACAGAATTGAAACTTGATAGGTAGATGTATTCTGTAAACCGCTTTCCGATTTTTATACAAAAATAAAAAATATAAAAGTTTAGGCAAGTAGGGGGGGGGGGGGAGCCAAATGACATTGAGGTTCCCCAAAAGTCTTTGAGAAAAAATTATTTTGGGAACCCCAAAATATTTTTTTCTCAAAGACAATCATTTAATAGATAGGCGCGTCTAAGGTAAAATGTGTCCTTCCCCCCCTCTAAAATATATTCTGTAGATCTCAATAAAAACTTTCAACGAAAATTGGTTTGAACGAGACACAGTCAGCAGTTTCAGCAGATATAGCGACCGCAAAGATTGTAAAGTTAATTTTTTGGTGGCGAAAAATTAAAGTTATAATATACTCTACTGTTACGGAACCCTATGAGTCCGAGTCCGACTTGCACTTGGCCAGCTTTTATTTTTAAGTCGGTTAAAAAAAACTAGATATACATTGCTGCACACATTACTATACTTCATTGGAATGTTATTAAATAACTTGCTTTGGCATTTGCAAAAACAATGGAGCATAATATAACAAGGTGTACTTTTATAATATGCTCCATTTGAGATTTTTTATTATGAGATACAAAAACTGTAGCGGAACAACTTGGTAGTTTCATCTAAGGGTTCATACGCACTATGCGGTTACCCGCAATGCGGCTAGCCGTCCGGCTGACCGCAAGATATGGTTGCGAATGCGGCCAGCCGGATCGCGGGCAGCCGCATTCGCAACCGCATAGCTTTGCATATATAAGCCGCATACTGAGCCGCACAGTGCGTATGCAACCGTCCGGGTGGCCGTCACTCGGGCCGCAGCCCTCCGAGCGACCGGAGCGTTCTGCGGGTAGCCGCATCGCAGTGCGCATAGAAATAAATATTACGTACATAATTTGTTTTTTACGTACGTAAATTAATTGTGCTTGCGGTCAGCCGGAAGGCCAGCCGCATTGCGGGTAACCGCATAGTGCGTATGAACCCTTAGATTAAACTACCAAGTTGTTCCGCTACAGTTTTTGTATCTCATTAGACCTTGATTGTATTCAAATTTAAAATGTTTTTAATGCACAAAAATAATATAGTTGCTAGATACCAAACTGGCTGGCCATATAGCCATTTTTGGCCATATGAGCGTGCGTAACTACGCAGTATTTTTAATACTGTGTGCGTAGTGTGCGGGATCGTTAAAGTGAGTGATGTGTGTGTCCCGTCCCTCGTAAATATCGGCAGAAAAAAATGTTTGCGGATTACAACGTTAACATCTCCATTGGTAAATGCTTGAAGACCAAACTAGATGAATGAACGCTCATATCTTGGGATCTAGTTTTTCTCACGTTTAGGCACCTATATTGTAGAAATCTCCAATCTCATTGTCTATGTGTTCTTAAATATTATTTGAAGTATTTTATTAAATTATGAATAATTACAACTATTACATTTCATACATATTACACTCAACACTACTCCATACTACCAGTTTTATAATCCATAATACTACTGTTCTATTATGTGACTATAATCATTATTTCAATCATACAGATAAATCAGTATTATAGCTGTGCAGGCAGTATTACATTTAATTTTATTGAACAATTTTTTTTATCTGTCCAACCATTAATTTCACTTTTGACAGCTAGTAGCAAGTAGGTACAGTATACTTATTAACTTGATTAATGATGACCTAATGCATAAATAGTTGAAAGAAATGTTTCAATACATTTAACACATCAATATGATATTTATGCTCTACATTTTGTACTTTTTTATAAACAGAAATGAAATATCTTGTACAATTTGAATAAAACATTTTAAAGGTTACGAGAAATTTGAAAATATGGTATTTATTTATTTTAAAAATAAATAGTTACCTATTTATTTGCTAAAGCGCAGTGTACAAGCAGCCGAGCAATTTATGTGTATGTGAATCATTAGTCTGTATGCGTTCTTATGATTGCCCGCTTGCCCCCCGCTTGTCCACCCGTAATATACATAATACATAATAGTTCCCCTCAATATTTTATAAATAAAAAAGCCAAACATAAAAAATGGCGTAAATATAGGTTGCTTACGATTAAAATCTTACTTTCACAAATGCATTTTGCAATGCATGCAACAGGTTAGGAGTTAAATAAACTTTTTCACTATTTTTGTAACGGGCGTTACCAGGCAAGGGGACTGCAGTAAAATCGAGATAAAGTAATGAAAATATAAAGATAAACAAATACTAATTTGCACACCAGCAGAATAAAACATTTGTTGTAAACTTTAAGCTTTTGGACATTTGAACACAGTTATAAATATTAAAATACGAGACTTATCGCGCCTAAAACATATTTTTTTACTTCACTCGACGTTTCGACAAAGTTGCAGTCGTCTCGTGACCAAGATCAATGCAACTTGGTCGAAACGTGGAGTTAAATAAAAATTTATGTTTTAGGCGCGATAAGTCCCGTATTTTAATATTTATAACTATAAAACATTTGTTTTCGAATGTCGAATCTTGAGTTTGCAATGAATAGTTCCTATTAATTTTTTTGTCATGCCATTATTGTAAAGTAAATAGACCACATTTGATCAAGCCCCATGACCTGAGTTTAGCTGAAGAAAATTCGAAAAATACGAAACCTAGGCGAAAGTTTTAAAGTTTTTAATAAAATATAGGATTAGTAGATTATCTTAAACTACATTTTAACCAAAATAACTTAATTTTAGAGTCCGACCGAAACCGAAACCGAATATTCGGCCGTGACTTCAGTTTCGGCCGAAACCGAAACCGAAACTCACGTGGTCATGTATAAAATTCCTTAAAATACTGAAATTTGGTGCATTTTACCCATTATTCAGCATTAATTACGACATGAAATGGAAACACAGTATATTAATTTTGTTGTAATCATTTATTTAATACTAGAAGTGCCCCGCGGTTAAAGAAGCGTTAAAGACTTCTTTAATTTACTTAAAACTGTTATTTTGTAAAAACATTTCTATCATAAAAGACATCAAAGAAGTAAAAGCCAACTCGGTTCACCCGTTTTCAAGTTATTGTGTGACGAAGGGAAATAGGGATTCATATTTATTCAACCCAAAAACTGTATTGATTTTCGGACTTTTTTACCAACCTCTTGCAAAAATCCTGCAAAACGTATTTACATATTTATTTACAGAAGTACTTAAGTAAATTATAAGTTTATATATATAATTAAAAATAATAAGTAATATCCGGGGGGGATTTTAGAAACTCGTTTCTAAGCGGATACCTGTCATAAGAACTATGCATCAGCATTTTAAATTTCAGCGCAATCCGAAACAATATTGATTTTGAGACTTTGTTACCCCACTTCACCCTCTCAGGGGTTGAATTTCGCAAAGCCATTACTTATTTATTTACTGAAGCACTTGTGTGAAGTTTCGAATAGAAAAACTATCTAATCTTGTTTCTCCATACAAACTTTGAACCCCCGTTTCATTCGTTTCGAGCGCAGCCGCGACCATGAATCCCCCACATGGGGAGGCGGTGGAAAACCTTGCTGCGGCATTAGCCGCAGAGGAGGACAACACTGCTGCCAGGAGGGTCAGTAGACCAAAAGGCCAAAAACAAAAAAAACCGGGGACCTAAGAAGGAGGGGGGCACAGCCAATGGCTGGAACCTCAAATTCTGGGACCCAAGCAGATGGCTAACTGGCTACTGGCTAAGCAAGCCCCTGTTGGCAAGCTCACTAAAAGCCAAAAGTACAAGCTTAAACGGAAAATGAAACGGATAGAAGCTAGGGAGGCGAAGCTTAGGGAACCGAAGCCAATGGCGGAGGAACCTAAAAGCAAAGCGCCAGGACCCTGCTTCTATTTCAAAACAAGAAAAAACAGCAAGGAACCTGCTCAAGAGTTGGTTGCCCCGCCAGCAATCTCTGTGGATTCTTCCACAGCAGTAGCCGGATCCGTGGGTCGAGACAACGAGCGTGGATCCAAGCAACAACACAGTACCTCGAAATCTGTCGCTCCTAAGCCGAGCTCCTCGGACAAGTCTGGGGTAGTAGCTGAAGGGGTACAAACAGACAAGGGGTACAAAACATACAGACAAAAACACGACAACCGGTACAACCGTAAGAAGCGTGCGGCCAATGCGATCGCCAGATCAGCACAGGCCCCGGCTCATAATGAGCCCAGCAAGCGGACGCGGTTAGACGATACGGTGTCGCCAAGGGAACGCAAGCAGCCAAAGCTGGACAGCTCCCGCCGTGCAACGACGAGCTACTCGGATATCGTCTCGAACGAGCTCTGTGTGGCAGTCACGCGGGCGGATGGCCGACAGCTTAGCGAAAGCCAAGCAACGACTGTTAAGGAGTACCTTACCAGTCGCATATTAGAAGACGCTCTGGATCCCTCCAAGGACTTCGCACCCAACTTCAGAGGCAAACCCATCATTGGAGAAGGGGCCTTAAAGTTATGGTGTGACAATGTCGAGTCATTGGAGTGGCTCCGAGCTGCCTTAAACAGGCTTTCTGAGACGACAGGCCCTAAGCTAATCGTCAGGAAGCAATGTGAACTGACCAGGAGAGTCAGGGCCGCCTTGTTCCTGCCGGAGTGCAAGACCTCCGTGGAGCAGACCAGTATGGTCTTAGCTAAGCAGAACAAGTGGGCCATGATATCTTCCTGGACCGTTTACACATACACTGCGCAGGCGGATAGGAGTCTATTCCTGACTCTGGGAATCCCGGAGACGGTCGTTCCCACCCTCCTGAAGAACGAGCGACGGCTGGGCCACAACTTCGGCAACGTCTACGTGCGCTTCTTCGCGGCGGACCGAACACTTCAGGAAGAGCCGAGGTTGACCAGCCAAGACGCAGAGAACACGGAACAACCACAGCCGGGACCGAGCCCACAGCTAGTAACGGACCCAACGGCTGTGGATGGAGCTATGGACGTTACAAGCAACGCTGCAGCTCACTCATCACCACAACCCTCATGCTCCGAAGGGTCAGCCGACGTCATGAACATTGACGCTGACCCTAGGACAGTCGATTGGAGGAAAGTGGAGGGCGAGCTAGCAGCGTCGGAGGAGGAGGACGAGGGCAACCAACATGATGGTGACCCAGACATCCTCGACCTCTTGTAACGTCCTGCAATGCAACCTCTAGCACAGCCTCACTGCAACGGCTAACCTACGCAGAGTGCTGGAGGCCAACAACAGGAGTGAGACCCTCGCCCTAATCCAGGAGCCGTGGATCAGGGCGGGGCGTGTGTGTGGTCTCAATAGACTAGGGGGTAAGTTACTCACAGATTCTAACTGCACTAACCCCCGAGCTTGTATATACATTCCCAGAAACTTGAAAGCAATGCCCCTTACTGAGTTTCTTTCCAGGGATCTGGTTACCGCCAGACTCCAGGGGCTCAATAGTGAGGGAAGGGAGGTGATTGTCGCGTCAGCATACATGCCCGCTGACGAGGACATCCCGCCGAAAGACGTCACCGACCTGGTAAGATACTGCGAACTTAACAAATTTACACTTATAATAGCAACTGATTCCAATGCCCATCATGCGCTATGGGGAATGCCGTCAGCAAACAGCAGAGGAGAAGACCTGGTAAACTTCCTTTTTACTACTAATCTCTCCCTAGCCAACATAGGTGCAGAACCCACTTTTGTGACCAAGAGATGCCGCACCATCATTGACCTGACATTGGTAACGAGCAACTCCCAAGACATCATCAGAAACTGGAGGGTATCTGAGGAGTCATCGTGCTCGGACCATAGATGGATCAGGTATGAACTTAACATAAACAACACACCACAAACACCAAGACGTAATCCCCGTAAAACCGATAGGGAAACTTTCAAATCCCATTTGGACAACAACCTAAATCGGCACACGTGGACCACAGCCACAACCAACACTAAAGACATAGAACAGGTCGTAACACACCTTACTGACAGTCTTACCAAGAGCTACGAGGTCGCCTGTCCCCTAACCACGCCTAAGCCCGGCACCGGGAATCAGGGCTGGTCAAGTGACCTGGGAAGACTAAGAGCTAAGGTACGACAACTCTTCAACAGAGCCATGAACACCTACGTCGAAGAAGACTGGGACGAATACAAAAAAGCTCAGGCATCATACAAAAAACGTATTCGACGCAAAAGTCGTAGGTCTTTCAGGAACTACTGTACGAACATAGAAACCAATACACAGGCGAATAGAGTCAGGAAAATCCTATCCGCAGACACAAATCGCATGATAGGTACACTGAAACGCCACGACAACACTTACACCAAAACAGAATCCGAAACCAACAACCTTTTGCTGGAAACCCACTTTCCGGACTGCTTCATCACCGATACCGTCACATGGGAGCTCGGTGACATAGCAGCCCCAAACGATAATGACTGGGACGTAGCCGGTCCGGTCGTAACGGAGGAAAGAATAAAGTGGGCTATAAACACATTCCAGCCATACAAAAAAGCCGGCGTCGATGGTATATTCCCAGGCCTCCTTCAATGGGGAACTGAATATATAATAGGTACACTGACTAACGTCTTCAGGGCATGCAACGCCTTCAGATACATACCCATGGGATGGCGCGAAGTCAGAGTCCTATTTATACCTAAACCAGGCAAAAGCGACTACACAGACCCCAAAGCATACAGACCCATTAGCCTAACATCGTTCCTCCTGAAAACACTAGAAAGGCTATGCGACCGACAAATTAGAGACAACTCGCTCACAACAGCTCCACTTCACATGCAACAGCATGCCTACAGCTCAGGGAAGTCAACTGAGTCAGCGTTGCATCAAGTGGTAAAGACCATAGAACGTAACATCAAAAACAAAACAATGTGCCTAGGCGCCTTCATTGACATAGAAGGAGCGTTTGATAAGACCAACTTTTACAGTATCAAAGGAGCACTGAATAAACACAGAGTGGAAGATACATTGGTAGACTGGATCATCAACATGCTTCAACAAAGAGCGGTGCGCGTAGAGGTAACGGGCACCACCAAAGGGATGGTCTCTAAAGGCTGCCCCCAAGGAGGTGTCCTCTCACCACTCCTATGGAACATGGTTGCAAACGACCTAATTACCAAACTAAACGAACAACGCTTCCTAACGATCGGATATGCAGATGACCTGGCCATTTTAATACCAGGACACTTCGCAAGCGTAACGTGCAACCTCATGAACAATGCACTTAAGATCGTAGAAAAATGGTGCATAGAGTACGGACTAAACGTGAACCCCGCCAAAACAGAACTGAACATGTTTACAAACAAACAAAATCTAGGGATCTACACGCTGCCTCACCTTTTTGACACGCAACTTCTGACGAGGTAAGATACCTAGGCGTCACCCTAGACAGCAAACTCAACTGGGCAAAACATATTGACAACAAAATAAAAAAAGCTACCATATCCTTGTGGCAATGCAGAAGGATGCTAGGCAAAACATGGGGTCTCAGCCCAAACATAACCCTATGGCTCTACAATACGGTTATAAGACCGTCCGCACATACGGCGCCCTAGTATGGTGGCCCAGAACCAAACTAAGCACATGCAATAATAAACTACAAAAGTTTCAGCGACTGGCATGCGTAGCAGTAACGGGCTGCATGAGAACCACACCTACCACAGCTCTCGAGGCCCTAATGGACCTAAGCCCGTTACATCTACACATCCAACATGAGGCAGCAGCCTCTGCCTATAGGCTGAAAGCACTGAATCTCTTAGAACTAGATAACCATGCAGTCCACACACAGATTATCGAAGAATTTGCAACAACAAACATATTGATAAAATCAGTGTATGACAAGGTACCCAAACAGTTTAACTTCACTAAACACTACACCATACGAAGAACCTAGTGACAATTCAAACATACACGAAATGAGAATTTACACAGACGGATCTAAAATGAACACAGGATCAGGCGCGGGGACGTTTTCGGACGACCTCAACATCCACACAGCAACACCCCTGGGCATGCACAACTCCATCTTTCAAGCGGAATGTGTAGGCATAATCCAGGCGGCATCAGCGGTACTCCAACGGCAGGTAACTGACCAAACCATCAGAATACTCTTCGATAGTGCAGCTATGCTACGAGCCCTTCAAAGGTATGACTACTCATCGGGGCTAACCATACAAGTGTCACCAACTCCTAGAAGAGGTATGTAAACATAATCGCATAACTCTTCAATGGATCAAAGGTCATAGCGGATCTAGAGGCAATGATGCGGCTGATGAACTGGCAAGGAGAGGAACGAACCTGGATCCCGCAGGAGTAGAACCGATGATACCTATACCATTCAGCCAAATCAAAGCCTGGATCCGTGAAAACATCAGAAAACAACATCAAGACTACTGGGCAGGCCTAAAGGAATGCAGACAGTAGAAGGAGGCGTTCCCGGAATTAAATTCCAGATACTCCCGAAAACTGCTGAACCTTAAACGCGAGAAACTCCGACAAATAGTCGGAATAATCACAGGACACTGCTCACTAAACAAACACCTATTTACCTTAGGTGTCACCGACAGCCCTCTGTGCAGAGGATGCATGGAGGCTGAGGAGACGGCCGCGCATGTGCTACTGGAGTGCAGTAGCGTGACGGCACAGCGGCGGACACTCCTCGGATCCCCGACGATGATGCGAGAGGCCTGCACCGGCATCAGCGAGCTGCTGGCCTTCGTCGCAGACATCGGATGGCTGGATTGATGCGCAACCAACCACACGCAAAAAGGGCCGACACACGGCCTAGTTGCGGAAAATAGCCCGCGCACCAAGTAAGTACCCCCGTTTCATCCCCTTAAGGGGTGAATTTTAGATAATCATTTCACAGACGGAACTAATGTCGTAATAAATATCTGCATGCCAAATTTCAGCACAATCCGAAACAATATTGATTTTCAGACTTTGTTACAACATTTCACTCTCTTAGTGGTGGAATTTCAAAAAAGCCTAAAACACATATTTCCTTTTTTTACTGAAGCACTTGTGTGAAGTTTCGAATAGAAAATACTATCTAGTCTTGTTTATCCATACAAACTTTGAACTCGCATTTCATTCCCTTAAGGGAATTTTAGATAATAATTTTCCAGAGGAAACTAACGTCGTAATAACTATCTGCATGCCAAATTTCAGCGCAACCTGAACTATATTGGTTTTCAGACTTTGTTACCCCTTTTCACCTTTTTGGGGTGAATTTTGGAAAATCCTTTCTTAGTACACCCTTACGTACTAAGACAAATATACCTTCCAAATTTCGAGATTCTACGACCAGCGGTTTAGGCTGTGCGTTGTTTAGTCAGTCAGTCAGTATGTCAGGACAAAGATTCTTATAGTATTAGATAATATAAAAAAATATGAACAATATTTTTATTATTTTTTCAAATTAAGTTCTTATAGCAAAATGTCATCAAAATGAAGATGGCGATGAAAGTAATATCAGCATGGAAGAGATAATGACAGCGTTGAAAAGTATGAAATCGGGTAAGGCTGCAGGGTATGACAGGATTTCGGTCGAGATGCTGAGGGCTGGACAAGGTGTGGTAGCGAGTCAGCTGTATCGCCTTTTTAACCTTTGCTGGAGGAATGGAATTGTTCCAGAAGACTGGTGCAAAGCCGTCATTGTGCCGCTATAAAAAGGAAAGGGATCACAGCAAGACTGCAAAAACTATCGCGGCATTAGCTTACTCAGCATCGTTGGAAAATTGTATGCAAAGGTACTGATTACAAGAGTGACGAATGAAACTGATAAAAAAATGTGGGATGTACAAGCGGGTTTCAGAAGAGGAATGGGATGCATGAATCAGGTCTTTTCTTTACGAAGCATAGCCGAAAAATGTTTGGCGAAACTCCAAAAGGTCTATTGCGCATTCGTAGACTTGGAAAAGGCCTATGACAGAGTGGTGAGGAATGAATTGTGGTCAACATTGTCTATGTATGGGGTGGGCGGCAGTTTGATACAAGCACTGAAATCACTCTATGAGGGTTCCAGTGCTTGTGTCAGAATAAACTGAGCGTACACAGACTGGTTTAACATCGAAAAAGGTGTTAGACAGGGATGTGTAGCATCGGCAGTGCTGTTCAACCTATTCATAGACAATTGCTTGACAGATCTAAAAGAAAGTGTGTACGGATTAAGAATGAATGATTTAACCATCAAATGCCTCCTATACGCTGATGATCAGGTGATATTAGCATCATCGGAGGAGGAGTTGCAAAGAATGGTTAATATTATGCATGACGCCTTAAAAAGCAAAGGGATGAAAGTGAATGTAAGCAAGACCAAAATAATGGTTTTTGAAAGAGAAGAAAGAATGACTGATTGTTATGTGACGATTGAAGGAGAAAGAGTGGAACAAGTGAAAGAGTTTGTGTACCTGGGTTCTAAGTTTACGAGAGATGGTAAGTATGAAAGTGATATTGAGCGAAGAGTTTTGGCTGGAAACCAAGTGAGTGGGGCACTACATAACTTTATGAGAAGTCAGAACGTGTCTAAAAAAGCACGACTGGCTGTACATAGGGGAGTGTTGGTTCCCACACTCATGTATGGTAGTGAATGCTGGGTATGGCAGAAGAAGCATGAAAGTAAAATTAATGCTGTAGAAATGAGAAGTTTGAGAAGTATGATCGGAGTGACTCTGATGGATAAGTTGGAGAACAGCGTGATAAGGGAATGTTGTGGTGTGGTAGAAGATGTAGTGACAAAGATAGAGAAAGGGATGCTTAGATGGTTTGGACATCTAGAGAGGATGGATGAAGAAAGATTGACGAAACAGATTTATGAGACGTGTGTGAATGGGCCAGTTGGTAGAGGCCGACCTAGGCGAACGTATCACGACCAGATCGGAGACGTTTTAAAAAAAGGCCAAGTCAAAAGTACCTATAACCGGCGAGCATGTATGAAGACGCTCATGAAAGTGGAAGAAGCGAAGGAGGTATGTCAGGATCGTAGCATGTGGAAAGAAGTAGTCTCTGCCTACCCCAACGGGAAAAAGGCGTGATTGTATGTATGTATGTATGTAGCAAAATGTTTATCAGTTATCAGCGTCCACCAAAGCGTTGCCGCGAGAACCGAAGTCAGGCGAGTGTGTAAGACAACTTCTGAAATCAGTTTCGGTTTCGGCAAAAGTTTCTGCCAATTTTGGCCGAAACCGAAACTACCGCCGAAACTTGATTTTTGGCCGAAACTCGGCCGAAACCGAAAGTTCGGTCGGACACTACTTAATTTAAAATTAAAACCCGAAGTAGCGTTTTCCATAGAATGACCCTAATATTCGAACTCATTTTTCAACTATTTGAATTTGGTCACTACTATTCTACAGGTGCAAAATCTGCAACCAGTGATGTATTGTATGATCCAATTTGCCAAAATACTATTCCTTTTTTATTATTATCAATTGATGAATGAATTGTGTTGTAGGTTGGTGTATCTATTTTTTGACTAAATCTGTTCACCAAGTTTATCCTATATATCTATACTAATATTATAAAGAGAGAACATTTGTATTTTTGTATGTTTGTATGTTTGTAATGAGTAAGCTCAAAAACTACTGAACCGATTAAAAAAAATCTTTCACTAATACATAGAATGGACTTTCGGAATGAAAATAGGCTATATATTATCCCGTTTAAATCAAAGGTACATTCGTGGAGACCTAATTTGCAACCTAAGTCGGCAAAAAAACGGTCGAAAAAACACGTTTCTTACGAACGCTGCTTAATTGAAAATAGATAGAAGAATATTTTCTATGCAAGAGTTGTACAACTTAATAAGACCTACAAAAAAGTAACCATTTTAATCTTAAATTTTTTGTTAAAAAATATTACATAACTTCCAAGGCTATTTTCAAGTATATAGTATTAATCCTTATCCAAATAATTACGTTAATTAGCTTGGCCACATATTATAGATTAAAATTGTCCTTTACAGTATATAATTCAAATGAAAACTCTAGAAGATATCACGAATTTCACATACACGCATCGCAAAATTAATAAAATATTTGCAGTGAAACCACAGATTAGATCATAGTTACTGCGAAAATATTATTATAAGCTTAGCTATGCTGTAGATCCCCACCGATCACAATCAATTTGAAGTCAATATAGTATAATAATATGATCTATTGTATAAAATAATATTCATCTATATATATAATAATATAATATAATATTTTAAACCACCCCGACTGATCTATGTTTAATAGCTTTTTCCAATGACTCTAAACACAACATTTAAAATCTGAGCTGTAAGTTGGTGAGGATTTGAGTATTCTGTAGAGTCCAGGAGGCTTCCATGTTCTTACAATATCGTTGAAGAAGAAGATTTTCGAATTGATCAGACCTATGAAAGTTGATTTCATAGCGCAGTTAACTAGAAAAAAGCTCATAATTTTATAACGATTGAACGAATTTTCATGAAAGCTAAGAAAACTCTCGATGAAAACATCTATCAAACAAAAAAAACTATCAATAATAAAAACAAAATCGGTTCTTCCGGTTAGGTGCTAAGATGCTACAGACAGACACACAGATACATACGTTAAACGTATATTACCCCTACATTTTGCGTCGGGGAACGCCGTAAGGTTACGGCGGCAGATGTACTCCTTGGTGGTAAGCTACTTTTTGGTAGATTTAATGATTCCACTACCACTGTACAAAAACTCATGATTCATGAATGCACATAAAACTTTCATTGGTAGGTATATAGCTAGGATTAGAACCAACGACCGTTGGGTCAGAATCAGGGTAACTATCCTTTACGCCAAAGGGCCGTCCAATATCAATACGTAAGTATTATAAAACAAAGTTCATCACTGCGTCTTTTTGTCTGTTCGCAATAATCTCAATAGCTACTGAACGGATTATCATGCGGTTTTCACCAATAGCCAGTGTTTATGAGGAAGGTTTAGGTGCATAATTCGTTAAAGTTTTGTGTAAATTGGATGAAATATGACGATGGTTGTTAAATATGTTGATATTTTATATTCGATGCAACAAACTGATGCAAATTTTGTAGGCATATATGTTCTACCCGTGCGAAGCCGGGGCGGGCTGCTAGTCATATATATGTGCCTTTTCATTAAATTGGTGAATAAATTATTTTACGTTTCTTTATCACAACTATCGACAACAATCGAGAATAGATTAAAAATTATTGATCTGAAAAAGCCCGCAAATGACTATAAACTCACAAATTATTATAGACCTGCTTACCTTCAAATTAGAACCACAAAATTATGTAAATTATTACGTGTTAGTAGTAATTTGTAAAACAATCACAGCAATCTATATAACATCGTAGGTTAGATGTTAGTAGAAATAAATTTTGGCATTATTTGTAATCGCAGCAAACGCAGTTCAAATTACCGCAAGGCTGATAGATAGAAATTTCACTTTAGCGACATTCAGCGTCGAGAGCAAAATATTCCCAGTTATTTTATTACATATGTAATATGTATTGTATTGCTCTTTTCCTTTTCGCAAAATACCACAAATACCACCACAGATTTCTATATAATACCCACAGATTACTATATGTGTAGGAGAGTCAAACGAGAATCACACTAGTCGAGTCCAGTCCACAGATATATGTAGTCCAGTCAGTCCTCAAATTCATGCAAAGTGCAAATGCTGCAATATAAAAAAAAAATTATTATTTTCTTTGCTTTATATAATACCACCACAATTTCGCCAATGTCAAGTTTAGTTTGGTTTAGTCGAGTGGAAAGACCTTAGGACGCTTTTTATACATTATAAACACAGATAACAAATAAAAATTTAAACTTACTTTCTGCGGAATCAACTCTTCAAAACTAGTTACAGAATGGATGAAAATAAAAAAATAAAAAATTACAAAAATTCACATTTATTTGAAAGCTTTGCTTTGACTGTGTGTGTTTTGACAATTTGGACATTACAAATTAGGGATGCCCAATACGATACGATATATCCATATATCGATACAACACTAATATCGATATTTAATACAATATTTTGGCCACACGATACGCTTCGATCCTAGTTAATATAATAGTTCTAGTCGGTAATATCAGGTACGACTTTAGTTCTACTCAAATCTATTTTAGGGGTGGGAGTGGGGGGGAGGGGTAGAGCCCCCCTTGAAGGGACAGTTGCGGAGACCCCCCCTCCCCCCTTCATAGGTATGATTTTTTTTGTTTTTAACATTCTCATACTAGTTATTGTATAGTTTTATCCTTCTCATATTATTATTGTAATATTAATGCCAGATCCATTTAATACTCCATTCACGGTTACATGAGGATTTGAACGCCAAGTCGATTGGAGTGTGTTGTCTCTTTCTATTGCACGAATAAGACGTACTAATAAACGTTCAATTCAATGCTCGTACCGTAGATGGGTCGCCTTCTCTCTCAACGATCGCTACCCAGCAAAATGTACGTGATGGCTGATGGCAATCAAACACAGTCAGTCGCGTGTTTGGCAAAAAGCCGTCTGGACTCTAGATAGTCTGAGATCTTGCTATATGCCAAATATGCTTCGAGCATTTGCCAAAGGAGATGTTAACGCAAGGCGTACCCTCTGCTGGCCATATAGCCATTTTTGGCCATATGAGCGTGCGTAACTACGCTGTATTTTTAATACTGTTTGCGTGTTTCAAGCTAGTGTGCGGGATCGTTAAAGTGAGTGATTTGTGTGTGTGCAATGCGTGTTTACCTCGTCCCCCGTAAGTATCGGCAGAAAAAAAATGTTTGTGGATTACAACGTTAACATCTCCATTGGTGATAAATAAGAAAACCTAACGGTTTTAATCAGCATAAAATAATAAACATGACACTGTGACATCTTACTAATGACAGCAGAGTAGAAAATAGATACAAACTATAATTTACATAGAAACTCGAAAGAGTTTCGTTATATTACATTCTTCCGGCCTAAAAACTAAGCCATATTCAAGTTTAATTCAGAATGTAATCCTCATAGCAGTTTGGTAGTCGTCTAGAAAGACGACTGCCAAAACAACGCAGATCAACAAAATAATTTGTTGATCTGCGTTGTTCTTCGATTTCTTTTGGTTTGATTCCTCAGAAACTTGAGTCTCAGTCTGTTCGGTCTCATCTACCTGAATATCTTCAGAATCGTCTGTATCATGGTAATCTTCGTAAGATTCCCTCGACTCATCTAATACCTCTGAGGTTTCCTGGATTTTCTGTCCATCTTGTTCCAAAGGAGCTAAGTGGCGATTCGAAACCGTAGATTCTCGCCCGTCTGCTAGGCGAACATAGGAGTAGTCCGGGTTCACATGTAGTAATGTCACTTCTTCAACGAGTGATTGATATTTGTTTGAGCGATTAAATTTACGCATGAGCACGTTTTCTGATTCTGTTAACGAAGTCGGAATAGACACTACATTTGACGATCTTCTGGTGTGTGTAAACATTCTTTCATGGGGCGTACAATGCGTAGCAGTGCATAACAGAGATCGTATCGAATGCAAAGCTCGAGGAAGAAGCTGTTCCCAATTTTCTATAGGTTTGTTGTTTGAACGGAGAGCTAGTTGTATTGTTTTCCAGAGAGTTCCATTGAAACGTTTTACTTGCCCATTTCCTCTAGGATTGTAGGGAGTAGTCCTGCTTGATGCAAGTCCTCGTGAATTTAAAAATTGTTTGATTTCCGCAGACATTAAAGAAGTTCCTCGGTCTGAGTGGAGGTAGGATGGTAGCCCAAATAAAATGAATATTTCATTTAGATGTTTGATGACCGTCGTAGAACTCATGTCAGCACATGGAAATGCAAATGGAAAACGAGAAAATTCGTCAACCACAGTTAGTATGTATTTGTTTCTTGTGCTGGAAGGTACAGGGCCTTTAAAGTCTATGCTTAGTCTTTCTATTGGTGACGAAGCTTTAATTAAAGTGGGATCTTGCTCTGGCTTGTAAAATTTTGGCTTTATTTCAGAGCAAATTCTGCAAGAATTTTTCACGCTCTTGACTTCTTCGGTGGAATAAGGCAAATTCTTTGATTTTACCTAGTGGTTCATACGTACGATTCCTGGGTGACATAGTGCTTCATGTAAAGATTTGAGTTTTTCAATTCTCATTGGTATCGTTGCACAAATTCGGGAAAGTGCGTCGGCAACATCGTTTAGTTTCCCTGGGCAATAAACAATATCATACTTAAAAGGCGCCAACTCTAAACGCCAACGTTGAATTTTTTCATTTTTAATTTTACTTGTCAGTTTATTGTCGAACATGAATGAAACCGATCTTTGATCAGTAATGAGACGAAATGGCTTACCAATGAGAAAATGGCGCCATTTTGTAGCGATTCCACGATGGCGTAGGCTTCTTTCTCAATAGCCGAGTGGTTGAGTTCACTATTATTCAAAATTTTTGCGAAAAATGCAACAGGTCGTCCAGCTTGTGACAAAATTGCTGCAATAGAGTGATTTGACGCATCTGTCTTTACTGTAAAAGGCGAATTATTGTCGATAGCATGAATAGCAGCCTTTGCAATGTCAGTTTTAAGCTTATCAAATGTTAAAATTAAATCATCTTTTAGTGGGAATATCTGTATGCGCAAGACCGTAAATTCTTTCTGAGAAATTTGGGATCCATTTGCTATAATGGGCAAACATACCCATTGCCCTTCTCAAAGATGGCAAGTCTAATGGTGGAGGCATATCCATCAGTGGCCGTAGACGGTCACTATCAGGTTTGATTATGTGATCTTTTATGTTATATCCTAAAATGTAAATAGAATTCTGCGAAAACTTACTTTTTTTCTTGTTAAGGGTCAGACCGTATTTTTCAGCTGCTCTCAAAAACTTTTGTAAATTTTCGTTATGTTCGACTTGATTTTTGCCGCAGATAGTTATATCGTCAAGGTAAGCATATGTCCCTTCTAGTTGTTCTCTTCGTATAACCCAGTCAATAGTTCTTTGAAAACTTGAAACTCCGTTAGTGACTCCGAAAGATATGCGTAAAAATTGATATAAGTTACCTAAAGCTTCAAAAGCTGTATAATAGAGGCGTTCGTTTGGTAAAATAGGGCCTTGGTGGTAAGGCGCTTTGCAAATCTATTGCACTAAATATACGATATTTAGAAATTTGAGAAACCATTTCCTCTATGTTTGGTAGCGGATATGCATCCAATTGAGTATACCTGTTGATAGTTCGGGAGTAATCTACCACGAGTCGTTTCTTATGATTGGCATTCTTTGTTGTGAGTACTTGGGCTCTCCAAGGTGATGTACTTTCTTCAATTATGCCTTCTGCTAAGAGTTTGTTTATCTTTTCTTGTATAAATTTCTTGTCATCATCGCTGTATCTTCTAGATTTTATTGCAATGGGCTTGCAATCAGGAGTGACGTTTTTATAAACGTAATAAATAAAGGCACAGCAGGCACAGACGCTGTAGCGACACTGCATACTTTGATAGGATTCTTTGCACCTCCAAAAGTCAGCTCCAGCGAAGAATGCAGTCCGAGAATATCATGTCCTATAATGAGATCAGCACACAAGTTTCTTACGATGAGCAGATTGATACCTTCGTAGTTATGATCTCCAATTTTAGCAGATGTAAGAGTTTGACCTTCTACTTGCGACGTAAAGGATGTTGATGCCATCGATATAGTTTGGTTGCAATGCTTTTTCTTTAATCGACAAAGTTTGAAGAAGTCATCTATACTATATATACTATAATATTATAAAGAGAGAACATTTGTATTTTTGTATTTTTGTATGTTTGTAATGATTTGGCTCAAAAACTACTAGACCGATTAAAAAAAATCTTTCACTAATATATTAGAATAGACTTTCGGATTGAAAATAGGCTATATTTTATCCCGTTAAAATCAAAGGTACATTCGTGGAGACCTAATTTGCAACCTAAGTCGACAAAAAAATGGTCGAATAAACACGTTTCTTACAACCGCTGCTCAATTGAAAACAGATGGAAGAATATTTTCTATCGGAGAGTTGTACAACTTAATAAGACCTACAAAAATGTCCGCGACAGCATATGTCTATCTCTTAAGGTTGACTCACAGTAACCATTTTAATCTTAAATTTTTTGTTAAAAAATATTACATAACTTCTAAGGCTATTTTCAAGTATATAGTATTAACCGTTAATTATTAATTATTAATAACGTTAATTAGCTTGACCACATAGTATAGATTAAAATTTTTTCTTTACAGTACATAATTCTAATGAAAACTCTAGAAGATATCACTGATTTCACATACACGCATCGCAAAATTAATAAAATATTTGCAGTCAAACCACAGAATAGATCATAGTTACCACGAAAATATTATTATAAGCTTAGCTTTTCTGTAGATCCCCACCGATCGCAATCAATTTGAAGTCAATATAGTATAATAATATGATCTATTGTATAAAATAATAATGATCTATATATATATATATATATATAATAATATAATATAATATTTTAAACCACCCCGACTGATCTATGTATAATCTTTTCATTAAAAGCATTCCAATGACTCTAACAGAACACTCTCGATGAAGACATCAAACAAAAAAAAAACTATCAGTAAAAAAAATCAAAATCGGTTCATGCGGTTGGGTGCTAAAATGCTACAGACAGACACACAGATACACACGTTAAACGTATAATACCCCTACTTTTTGCGTCGGGGAACGTCGTAAGGTTACGGCGGCAGATGTTCTTTTTGGTGGTAAGCTACTTTTTGGTAGATTTAATGATCCCACTACCTCT
Organism: Cabera pusaria; assembly: GCA_954871355.1. Classification (NCBI taxonomy): domain Eukaryota; kingdom Metazoa; phylum Arthropoda; class Insecta; order Lepidoptera; family Geometridae; genus Cabera; species Cabera pusaria. The sequence continues at coordinate 20,770,970 of OX940889.1, read as the reverse complement.
GAACGAAAACCCACGATTCATGAATGCACATAAAACTTTCATTGGTAGGTATATAGCTAGGATTAGAACCAACGACTGTCGGGTCAGAATCAGGATAACTATCCTTTACACCACAGGGCCGTCCAATATCACTACTTAAGTATTACAAAACAAAGTCCATCACTGCGTCTGTCTGTCTGTTCGCAATAATCTCAATAGCTTCTGAACGGATTATCATGCAGTTTTCATCAATAGCCAGTGTTTATAAGGAAGGTTTAGGTGCATAATTCGTTAAGGTTTTGTGTAAAATGAAATATGAGGATGATTGTTAAATATGTTAATATTTTATATTCGATGCAACTGATGCAAATTTTGTAGGCATACATGTTCTACCCGTGCGAAGCCGGGGCGGGCTGCTAGTTATCTATAAAGCTGATAGAACTGCCAGTATCAATAAGTGCTTGTCCGCAAATCCCTTTAATGTAAGCTGTTACAGTAGATTTTTTTAAAGAATCTGGAGATGCTGCTATGATGCATTCTGTGTGGTTACTCATTTTGTCTTCTTCCATGACAGCAGCCGCAGTGTTATATTTCTTGCTTCGACATACATTAGCATAGTGTCCTTTATTATTACAAATCTGACAGATTTCATTGGAAGCAGGGCAATCTTTTCCGAGGTGTATAGGCCCTCCGCAAAAAAACACTTCTTTTTTGATGTAGCTACTGAAATATTGTCATGGTTGCCTTGACCTTGGATAGCACTTAAGTTTGGAGCATCAAAACTACGAGAACTGATTTCAGCCATTTCTAACGACAACGCCTGATTGTAAGCTTGATCAAGCGTAAGTGAGAGGTTTTCCAACAATCGTTGTCGAATTTTATTTGATTTTATGCCAGCAATGAACGCATCTCAGATACAGTCACTTTTATATGTCTGCATCCACTTTGCTGAATTCACAGTCGTTGGCCAACATCTTTAGAGCTTGCACATATGCGTCAACATTTTCTTCACTGTGCTGCTTCCTTGTACGTAGTATTATTATCTTTTCTATGCTTGTAGCCAGCATGTGCCTAGCATAGATAATATTCTTAGGCTTGACATAAATTTTTTACAGTGTGTTGATGGCGGCCTCGTAAGTAGAGCACTCGCTAATAAATGAGTAGATTTTAGCGGACAAGTGGTTTATTAGTAAATTAAGCTTTTTTTCATTATTTTCCTTGTTACCGCCGAGAGTTATGAAATTTTCAAATGTCTGTCTCCAATGCTCCCATTCCTTTGTAGCAGGGCCATCGGATGGGTCGACATCAAATTTGTCCGGACGTAGAAACCTCTCCATTGAGATATATATGTAATATTATGCTGATTAAATTGATAAATAAGAAAACCTTTGGAATAACGGTTTTAATTAGCATAAAATAATAAATATGACACTGTGACATCTGACTAATGACAGCAGAATAGAAAATAGATACAAACTATAATTTACATAGAAACTCGAATGAGTTTCGTTATATTACAGTCCGGCAAGTATAACTTGGCGTGCCTGTGCGCCACTGTGCTTTTACTTTGTACTTTGATAACAGTTTCTCTTAAACCACTTTTTTGGTTTCTATTTCTTTTGGCATTATTGAACTATTTTAATGTAGCAGATTTATCAACAATAATGTCGCGGTAATCTCTCAAACGTCAAACTCACAGTTTCAATTAAAAGAATTAGTTCCAAAAACCACCACCGCCAAGTTATACTTGTGGCACTGTACATTTGGTAAATGCTCGAAGCACATATGCGTAGCATTTCTTCTTAGTCTGTTTTCTGCGCTTGCTATGTGCTCCGAGCACATGCTCCGAGGTTTGACAGTGACTTTCACAGACTACAGAGGGGGGGTTGTGACACTTGTGACTGACACATATAGTAATCTGTGATAATAAATTGCATTTGCTTTTTTGCTTTGCAGTTTGTTTGCATTCTTTGACGTTTGACTCGTTTACATACTTTCATCTATGTTTGACTCATTCCATTCATTATTAATCTAAGCCAAAGAAAAATAACGAAGTGATAGATAGATAGATTAGATTATGTACTAAAGTATAATAATCGGTTATTGTTGATATTGATTGACTATATCTTTCTAGTTTCTATTACGTAGTATCATAGTAGTCTGTGGTTTCTATTCTACTATTCTCAATAGAGAATACAATAGTACTATTCTGAATTTCTGATCCGAAGCTAATATACAGTTATCTGTGAGCCGTAGGTCTGTCTGAACTTACATTTTCGGCATTGTAAATAAATAATACAAATTATTTAATTTTGCTATGGCCGCAGTACTCAAAAAGCGAGCCCTAGCCGAATACAACAAATCTTTTCAGGTATTTCATAGATTGTTAAAACCTCTGCCCGTTTTCAAACAACAATCAGAAACCTTATAAAATCTTGCAATTCCGTTACAATTACAGGATAGTCCACCTTCAAAGAAGCTGCATTTAGCTAAGAAGCCGCTCATTGGTAGCTCAGCGGCTGCGTTTGTCGGTTTACTTGAGAAATGCAAGTCGAGTGATGAAGCGCTACAGCTTCTCTTGCGTATCTCAGATTGCCTACAGTTCCAAGAGTCGGACGTAGAAGAGGCTATTAAGAAGCTGTCTGAACATTTCCAGTCTGAGGAGGAATCTGTAGTGAGGGTGAAGATACTATGGCTATTCTGTGACATTGGATTGGAGTGTCCGGGAGCTAATCTGAACAATCTCATTGATGAGACTATCCATTTGATAAAAAATGAAACTTCACATAAGGTTTGTGTTTTGTCCATTTTTATTGACATTTTTAATATTACATTATCTGCAGGGTTATTCTTAATTATTCATAGGTAAATATGTATTCGGAAACTGCCTCTCCTTCGACTTCGGTCTTTACAATTCACAATGCAATGAAAAAAATCAGTAATTCTAATCGGAAAGGTTTCTGAGACAAAATAACTCATGGATTTATCAATATTAAAAATGCATAATGTAGCTTCCGAATTTGAATGTTTCTGAGTGAAATAGAATTATGGTGCTGTTAGTGCATTAGCTGAAAAGCATAAGATTGCACATATTATGTTTCTTTAAGTGTTACTACACTTTATATATTTGTACATTGTTATATACAATCCAAAATTTGACCGTATCAACGGGACTCAAACCAGCTCCTACCAGGATCATGCATAGGTGCTGTACCAATTCAGAAAGACAGAACCAGAAAACATCCCATCTCACTGCATGGATGAGTGAGACATGAGTGAGGCATTTTCACATTAGACGATAACTGTAAATACAAAATAACTGCAATATATTGTCGGACTGGTAGTTTCAAACAATCTGTACTAAATGCTTTCACACTGTGTCGTCCTGTGTCGTCGACAGATTGTATCAAACTACCAGTTACCAGTTATCGTCCAATGTGAAAACGCCCAATATCATCTCTCAAATTGTTTACTAATGCATTGGAGAATATGTTTGAAACTCTGGACTGGAAAGGACGGGATAATACAACTCACACCTTCCAGCTAAATGGAATGACGAAAATTCACAGGGTGGCTGGTAGCTTGATAAGAACAGCTAAAGATTGAGCTTAGTGTTCAGTAAAGAAAAATGACTGTGCAAACATTTTCATCATCATTATTGAACCTTATGATCACCACATCACCACTTTGTGGTGATATAAAGCATCTACATAGGTAATTAAACCAACCAGTGCAATGATGTTTGTGACTAACATTTATTGAATGAACCCAATATTAATTCATTTTACCTCTAGTAACACTGTTGGTGGTTTAAACCACTTACAAACAAAGACATGCCACTAATTAGTAGGGTTCATGATTTCTCGAGCTTATCAATTTCTTGGGTCTCGGGATTTCTCGGGTCTTCTTGGGTTGTCGAGAAATTTTCAATAAGGTATGTTTTTAAATGTTTTCAAAAAAAGGAGGAGGTTTCTCAATTCGACCGTATATATATATATATTTTTTTATGTTTGTTCGCGGATAACTTCGTCGTTTATGAACCGATTTTGATTATTCTTTTTTTGTTCGAAAGGAGATATCCCAAGTGTGGTACCATGGTAATTTTATCGAGATCTGATAAGTATCTCCAGAGATATTGAGATAAACATCTCAAAATTGGTACTGAAAATGAATAGCGCGGCATTGAAGTCGGTTCTTTTTTAGTTTTTAAACGATATTATTATTGCATATCTTTTCAGTTCATAAACTGAAAAAAGTCTTTACAAAGTAAAAAATGTGTATCATGTAAAATATCTTATTTTAAATCAATAAATTAGGTGGTTTTCCTCCCAAATAAAAGTATCAACATAATCATAAAACTTTTTATTGCCAGTTTTCAACCAAATTAGGTTCGATCAAACAAAACGAAAAAAAATTAAATGTTAATACTATCATAATCAGCCAGTTTCTGTCTACTGCAGGACATAGACTTCTCCTATGGCTTGCTACTGAACTTCTAGGACAGATGTGGCCAGCCCTTTGTCATTTCAGCTTGCTAATCCTTTGAGCTATGTCGTTAACTTTGGTTTTCTGATGGATGACTTCATTTTGAATTCGATCCTTCAGAGAAACTCCGAGCATAGTCCTCTCCATAGCTCTCTGAGCGACTTGGTGAACTAGTCGTACAGTCAGTGTACACGTCTCGGCTCTGTAAGTAATAACAGATAGGACGCAATTGTTAAAGACTTTTGTCTTCAGGCTTTGTGGTATGAGCGCTGAAAAAAGACGCGCCGTTGTTTTCCTAATGCTGCCCATCCCAGCTGTATCCTTCTGCGAGCTTCCTTCTCGAAGTTGTTTCTACACAATTGCAATATTTTCCCAAGGTAGACTTATTCGTGAACAACTTCGAGAGTTAGCAGTTTAGGTCAAATTTAAATTACTTATTAGTCTTAAGACTAGATTGTAATTTTAATGATATGCCATTATATTGGAATATCATTAAAGAAAAAAAAAAAAAAAAATTTCAAGAGGAACTCCGTTTAGGGCAATCGGCAATAACATGTTGGTTGAACATAATCTTGGTCTTATATCTCTAAGTTCATGTGGAGAACAATGCGTACAAAAGAATCAGCAAGGGTAGTCAGCATGTATTGCAAGTTTCAGCTATGATGACTATATCATCCAATATATCAGCAAATCTCAAATGTGAAAAATAATTGCCATTCATATTTATGCCCCGTCCTTTCCAATTCAGCGTTTTGAACATATCCTCTAGAGCGTTAATGAACAATTTGGGGGATATAATTAAAATCACAGCACCATTTTTGGCAGGTTAATTAGGAAAATCAACTTTAAGCTTTACAAGATCAATAAATCAACTCAACATCTGAAAATCTGAACATACGAGTACATACAAAACAATCAGCTCTGCTTACTAAGTCTAAAGTCTAATAAAATATGTATTTAGAAAAACTATAGCTATATTTATATCTCTATCAGACAGCCGGTATCTTCTTCTTATTCTCTTTACTATGATTGATATGATATGATTTCTCGAGCTTAATGTCCCGGGAACAAAGCCCAACGATTTCCCTACTAATTAGTGGCACCATCCAGCATCAAGATAAGATTTTGTGTTGTTTTATTTTTTTTAAACTGAGGTTTTAAGATATTATTACAAATAGATTTTACATAATTTCTTACATGTCAAACCAGCAGTCTACACTTATACGGCCTTACTAATAAAGTTTTTTTCACTCTGTATACCCGTTGTATACCACAAAAGCTGACCAATAAAAATATTTTTGACGTAAGCGTTGAATAAAGTTGGTATAGAGATGTGCCATTATCAAAGGAGGCTATTCATTTCTTAAACAGCCTGGGACCCTAGTTTAGCGAGTGTGTAAAGGATTAAAATGGCGGATTTCTCTATTATCAGCTGATCGAAATCATGACTAGACATAGTAACTATTATTGAATCTGTGTCTAGTATTCTGTGAAAAAAACGTTTTGATTCTTCAAACTTCAAAAAGTATGCTGTTATTTGAGGATAGTTTGTATGTGTTAGATTTGTTCTCATTGAAATGGATTACATAAATTATTTCGACATATTTGACCATTGGGAGATAGGGGAGGCAAACAAAAAATCGAAAACATTATGAAAACCGTGCAGATCCACTTTTTTTAACAATTCAGATTTTTCATTTTATATACAAATTACAGGTTTACGAAAAGCTATGTGGAAGAAACTAAACGCAGTGATTACATTCTCTTTGGAAATTGACAATTTATTCAAAGATGGCTACAATCATGTTTATATTGTAGCCATGGAGACCGCTAGTCTCCAAACAACGTAGACAGAGGACAACAGTCAATTTGAGTGATTCGTTCTAAAACTTGTTTAAAGTCTTTCACTCCTACTAAAAGAAAATATTTTCCATTATATCAAATAATTTCAACAAAAAGTTCCAAAAAGAACGTAGTTTGATTAATATTGCATTACCAAAACAAAATTTCAAGACTAATATTGATAGTTAGTAAACTTTATGAAAAATTAATTTACGGAACTATTTGAGACAAAAACAGTTTCTAAACGAATTGACTAATAGTTGCCAGATGAAAAAGAAAAAAGTGTTAAACGTCTATGTAGATACCGACCGCCTATTCAACGTTTATTAGTCAAACAATGGATTGACGCGTGTTAAGCGTTTATTCATTGTGCAACTGTACAACCGTTTAACGGATGTATAGGCAATTTTTTATTAGTAAGGCCGATAATGTTTTACATAGTTTATTTTATGAATTTGTATGTTTTTATTTATGGCATTTTAGGGATATGCCCCCACCAGATATTACAAATAGACTTTACATAATTTCTTACATGTCAAACCATGGTCAGCCTACACATATAATGTTTTACATAGTTTATTTTATGAATTTGTATGTGCTAGCTTTTTACTCACATTATTTTTATTTATAGGATTTTAGAGATATGCGCCAACAATGGTCAGCCTAGCCTACACATATACGGCCTTACTAATAAAGTTTTTTTCACTCTGTACACACGTTGTATACCACAAAAGCTGACCAATAAAAATATTTTTGACGTAAGCCTTGGATAAAGTTGGTATACAGATGTGCCATTATCAAAGGAGGCTGTCCATTTCTTAAACAGCCTGGGACCCTAGTTTAGCGAGTGTGTTAAGGATTAAAATGGCGGATTTCTCTATTATCAGCTGATTGAAATCATGTCCAGAAATAGTAACTATTATTGAATCTGTGTCTAGTATTCTGTAAAAAAACGTTTTGATTCTTCAAACTTCAAAAAGTATGCTGTCATTTGAGGATCGTTTGCATGTGTTAGATTTGTTCTCATTGAAATGGATTACATAAATTATTTCGACATATTTGACCATTGGGAGATAGAAGAGGCAAATAAAAAAATCGAAAACATTATGAAGACTGTGCAGATCCATTATTTTGAACAATTCAGATTTTCCATTTTAAATACAAATAACGGGTTTACGAAAAGCTATGCGGAAGAAACTAAACGCAGTGATTACATTCTCTTTGCAAATTGACAGTTTATTCAAAGATGGCTACAATCATGTTTATTAGTCTCCATGGCTACAATGTCAACAGCGTAGACAGAGGACAACAGTCAATTTGAGTGTTTCGTTCTAAAATTTGTTTTAATTCTTTCACTCCTACTAAAAGAAAATATTTTCTATTATGTCAACTAATTTCAATAAAAAGTTCCAAAAACAACGGAATTTGATTAATATTGCATTCCTAAAATAAAATTTCATGACTAATATTAATAATTAGTAAACTTTATGAAATAATAATTTACGGAACTATTTAAGACGTAAACAGTTTCTAAACGAATTGACTAATAGTTGCCAGATGAAAAATAAAAAAGTGTTAAACGTCTATGTAGATACCCACCTCCTATTCAACGTTTATTAGTCAAACAATAGATTGACGCGTGTTTAGCGCTTATTCTTTGTGCAACTGCACAACCGTTTAACAGACGTATAGGCAAATTTTTATTAGTAAGGCCGATAATGTTTTACATAGTTTATTTTATGAATTTGTATGTGATAGTTTTTTCTCACATTATTTTTATTTATGGGATTTTAGGGATATGCCCCAACCAGATTCCAACCTAATTATATAGGACATAATCTAGAAGCTGCTAGATAGTCGGCAATATGATATGGATATCACGAAAATATTAACACTAAAAATGCCTTTCAGGTTCTGTCTCAAGGCCTAACAACACTATTAAAACTGGGCAACAAGCTTACAGAAGATAAGATCCTCATGATGCGACTGGTTGCTGTGGCCAAGGACAATCTGAAGGACACCAGTCATCAGGTGATTTTGATTTTATTGTGTATATGTATATACTAGAAGTTCCCCGCGGCTTCGCCCGCGTTAAAGACTTCTTTTATTTACTTAAAACTTTTATTTTGTAAAAACCTTTCTATTATAAAATACATCAAAGAAGTAAAAGCCAAATCGGTTTAAACTTTGAACACCGATTCATCCCCTTAAAGATTGAATTCTGATAAATCCTTTCTTAGCGGATACCTACGTCAAAATAACTATCTCCATGCCAAATTTCAGCGCAATCCGAAACAATATTGATTTTAGACTTTGTTACCCCACTTCACGCTTTTAGGGCATTTCGAAAAAGTCCGAAAAACGTATTTACTTATTTATTTACTAAAGTACTTGTGCGAAGTTTTGAATCGAAAAGACTATCTTATCGTGTTTCTCCATACAAACTTTGAACCTCCGTTTCATCCCCTTAAAAAGTAAATTTTGAAAAATCCTTTCCTAGCGGATACCTACATCAAAATAACTATCTGCATGCCAAATTTCAGCGCAGTCCGAAACAATATTGATTTCAGACTTTTTTATACCACTTTTAGGGGTGTCATTTCGAAAAAGCCTACGTATATTCTTATAAAAACATACGTATTTTCTTATTTATTTACTGAAGCACTTGTGTGAAGTTTCGAATAGAAATAACTATCTAATATTGTTTTTTTGTACAAACTTTGAAACCCCGTTTCATCCCCTTAAAGATTGAATTTTAAAAAATCTTTTCTTAATGGATACCCACGTGAAAAAAACTATCTGCATGCCAAATTTTAGCGCAATCCGAAACAATATTGATTTTTACACTTTGTACAAATGGGGTACCATTTCACGCTCTTAAGGGTGGATTTTCAATAAAACCTGAAACACGTATTTACTTATTTTTTTACCGAAGCACTTGTGTGAAGTTTCGGATAGAAAATACTATCTAATCTTGTTTCTCCATACAAACTTTGAACCCCCATTTCATCCCCTTAAGGGGTGAATTTTGGAAAGTCCTTTCTTGGTACACCCCTACGTACTAAGACAACGGTACCCTCCAAATTTCAAGTCTCTACGATCAGCGGTTTAGGCTATGCGTTGTCTGTCAGTCAGTCAGTTAGTCAGTATGTCAGGACAAAGATTCTTATAGTATTAGATATTAATTTACTTTGCTTAGGAAGCTTTGCTCTGCTGGAATTTTGGTTCTTCTGGATTCTATCCAATATATGCTTCATAGGCTAGTGCCAGGCAGAGTTGATCTATATTGACTATATTGTATTATTGCATTATTATTTCATGTTTTTATTTCTTAAAACCAGTAAAGATTGTGCATGTGGTTCCGAGGGAGGCAATACATTTTTTGTAATAGAAAGGGTACGCAACTAAGTTTCTATCAATTTAATATAATATTTAAATATTGTTGTCCTCGCCTCAATAGGTCCTACTTGCCATTGTGAAACCTCTTTACTATGTATCGAATATAAATACTGAGTTTACTTCAGCCAGTGCAACATTGTATGGTGTTGATTCAGACATAGAGGTCTCACCCACACAGATTTGAGACACAGAAGCAGCCATAGCCCAATGAATAAGATGCTGGACTGGCGATCAAGAGGTCGTGAGTCCGATCCTCACCCCACCCATTGCGGGGGGTTGGAGGGGTAACAAGAATACTAGTAATGTGCAACCCAGTAGGCACATTGCGAGTAAGCTTTAAAAAAAAAAATTACATCAATACTTATTATCTTTTCTATGTCGATACTTAATATTAGGTGACATACTTGCCTTTGTGTAAAAAGAAGGTGGTCATGAGGTTAGTGACAGTAGCTGCTAAGATTGTGGGTTTGATTCCCTCATGGCATAAATTCTTTGTGTGATCCACAAACAATTATTCTTCAGAGTCTGGGTGTAATTCAAAATTCAAATTCAAATTCAAAATCATTTATTGCGACTAATTTTTCAAGTCATAGATACACATTAAAAAATCTTTACATAAATAGTTATCATTAAATTAAATTACAAAAATTAAATTACAAATTATCAAATAGAAAAATAAATGAACTAAATAAATTATTATCAAAACATTTTACAATATAAATCATTAGCCAGTACATGTATCCTGTGACAATGATTCATGTACTGACAGTCAAATCTGCTGGAAAATACTTCTAGGATGCTGCTAGGGCTGGCCCGGACCCTGCGCGCCAGCGATGTGCATCGCTTGCGCGTGGTAGCGTAGAAGCATACGACGCGCCAATCTGCAAACATCGCTGATGCGCTGCATCTCCGAGGCGACCCCATCACCACCCTAAAAGCATTATTATATTGCACACGGAGGGCGCTGTACTGTTTTTGCGTATATGACACCCACAGAGCGCAAGTGTAGAAGGACGTACAAAATGCCTTGAAAAGAGTTATTTTGACGTCCCCCGAACACCGAGCAAACCTGCGGGCTATCATATTAGCCCTTACAGACAACGCCCTCCGCTCCCTCTCAATATCTTCATCGTCTTTTAAGCCAGCGGTTATAATATGCCCGAGATACTTAAACCGTTCAACCCTAGTAATAGCGGTACCGTTCAGTTTAATGGATGGTACAGTATCCGGACACTTGCCTCCCCTGGCTCGAAAGACCATGTATTCGGTCTTCTTCGCATTAGAAACCAAGCCATGAGCGCGCACATACTCTTCACATACCGCTAACAACTCCCTCAAGCCACAGACCGAAGCACTCAGCAGAACCATGTCGTCCGCATAGCTGATATTGTTGACGCAGACGTCATCAATATGGCAGCCGACACGAGTTTCACTGAGTTGCTGTATGAGGCCGTTGACGTACAAGTTGAAGAGTTTCGGAGACGTCAAACCCCCCTGCCTCACCCCACACTCCAACTTGTACGGCTCCGACAGCGCCTCCGACCATCGAACGACATTGACCTGGTTTGAATACCAGTACTTAAAGATTTGTACTAGTTCTACAGGCATGGAGATGTCGGTTAATTTTTGCCACAGGATGTCATAACAAACCGACCCGATTCCGTCGACTGACCGGATTTAAAACCAAATTGGTTATCGTGTATGTTTAGGTATTTATCGAGCAGAGTGTTAAGCAAACTGTCAAGCACTTTTGCCAAGACAGTGGCTAAAGAGATAGGCCTGTAACCAGTATGGTCACTCAAATCCCCGGTCTTATTCTTCACAATTGGTATCACCACAGTCCTCATCATCTCCTCCGGTAAGTATGAATGCCCTATACATAACGTATAGAACATTGCAAGGACTCGGTGCACGTGAACGCCAGCGTACTTCAGATGTTCAATGCTTAGGTTGTCATGGCCGGGAGACTTGCCCCGCGACATCGATGTTATGGCTTTTTTGACGTCCTTCGCCTTAAACTGTGTGTTAATATCATACCCGCAAGTCCCATTTACACTGAAAGACTGTGATGGCCCCAAAGGTGATGTCACTGTAAAATGTTCTTTTAAAATGTTAGCGATATGTTTCGGGTCACTGAGTCCACTGACACAAACAGGCAGGCCCGGCTTATGATTTAGTTTGTTTGTGTTCTTCCAGAAGCTACCGAAATCACGCTTAGCATGTTGTGAGGCGAGAATGTCCATTTAATTTGCTCCGTGTTATTGAGGCACGATCTCAAGCGAGCCTTAAATACCTTTCGAGTTTCACGCATGTCGTCTCACGCACGACCCCGCTTCGGTTTCCCGCTAGAAACCCATAATTGAAACTTGCACCTGGCGTGCCTGTGAGCCTCACGGACGTGCTTGTTCCAACCTACAACAGGTCTCTTCTTTCGTTTCCTAGTTACCAACACATCATTACTATTAACGGCGGCGCTAGACAAAGCTTCAATAATATTTTGGTACATACTATCAATAACATATCTGTGATCAGACTCAGTACAATAAAGTACAATAATTGTCACAACAGGAACTTAATTGAGAGGGAAAATCTATAAGCCTTCACTTTTCGTGGCATAGTTTACTATAAAGTTCAATTTGAGCCGGGTTCCTATCACCCCATTTTACTTTACAATTAATGCGGTTTACATCAGTGTATAATATTTTCGGTATTATTACATCTAGTTTACATTGTATTACTAAAGGCCAATGGTCAGAACACACGACATTATAATCAACATAAACATTCTGCACAGTCAAAGATGCCAACTCGGTAACCACACAGTGATCTAACCAACTTAAGCATCCGTTAATGTCACTCAGATAACTGTACGTATCAGACGATAAGCCGAGTAGATCTACATCTGCACACGACCATTTCATCTCACTACAAAAGCTAGTCAATTCATAATAAAATGGCTCACCGGGATGCGCGTTGAAGTCCCCGAGCATGTAAACACACTCGACGCCTTCGTTACTAACCAGCGCGCTCAGTGCGCCGAGGCAATCCGTGAACTCCGTTATATTACTCGCCGCATCGGTCGGCATGTACACACTCATTACTATGAATGACCTTTGACCTACGTCTACTTTAATAGCACAAATTCTATTATTATCACACTGCACAACCGAGACACACTGAAAAACGCTCTTCCGCCACAGTAACGCAACGCCGCCGTATGGGCGGCCTTGCAGCATGCCCGCAGAGGTGTCCACCGCCGAGGCGCCCGTGTACGCGTACCCGTCGTCTATGCTACTCAGAAAGTCGATGTCGTGAGGCAGCAGCCAGTGCTCCTGCAGTGCGATAATGTGCGACGTACGGCATAGCCGCCTTATCTCATCAACCGAGTTCTTTACGTTCCTACAGTTGAAACTAACGAAGTTGAACAACTCATTATTATCCATACTATCTAGTGTCTTGTGCGGCCGCGACAGACCTATGTCTGTTCGAGTGACGGTTTTTGAAATGTACAAATCTTCTAAATATTATGCCCTGTGGCCACAATTTGTCTTAAATAAAACTTAAATGCGTTGTGGTCTTATTTTTGCTTAAATACAATTTTGTCTAGTTTTATCGTTTTCTTATATACATAATCTACGATATACGTAATCGTCGTGTCTTTGTGTATTTTCGTTATGAAGATAGGAATTTTTGTTTCTGCAGCCTTGAATCTACATTCGCTATCTCTGGCAATACCGGCTGTCCCGTGATACCGATACTGCGGCCTCCTACGCTTTGCCACCATTTGCCATCCTTCATTTTCAGTGTTTACGTTCACTTCAAGCTCAGGATCGCCCACTGCATTTGTTACACTATGGCGCATGGGCTCAGTAGGCACCTGCTCGGCCGGCCGGTGAGGGCGCTCTGTTGGTAGCTGCGGTGACGTCATCGGCTCAACCGGCCGCTGCCGCTTGGGCCCGCGCGGTCCGCTCGCACTCTCACGCCGCTCACTACCCTCATTGACCGGAATAATTATACGTTCACCTTGCTCAGCTGATTCAAAATTATTTTGAACTGTATTCACTGCCAGCCCTGGATTATTCGTACAATTATCTACCGAATCATTTAGCGTCGAATTGTTTATGTGTGATATGCTCCTGGGGCCACTGTCACACAACCATGCTTCTCTCCGTAGGTTTATGTGTTCGTCTGTAATAGGTGGCAACGAATCATATTTCAGACTATGTACTATTTCGTTTCTGCACTCGTTCAGCTGATCCAGCGTAACATAGTTCGACTTAATAGTATCTAACTCGTTCTTCACCTTCAACATATCTTTCAGTAATTTAGTGCAATCAAGATGGTCGAACAAAATCGGCGGTAGTTTCTCGAGCTGACGAGCTACAAATACGGGAATTACATCTGGTTCCGCCGATTTAAGTAAGTTTTACGTAAGTTTAGTTAACGATTTATTCTGTTTCTACCAGTGGGGATAGAATTGAATAACAACGACTTCGAGTTTTTGATTTCGTCACTGGTAAACGATGTGGTGCAAATTCTCACTAAAGTTTCTTCATCTACTATTGATATCTTGTTTTGTAGATAACACAAAAGTTCATCTACAACTATATTACACTGGGAACATTTTATCACAGTAGTCATTTTAACTCGCGAAAACGGAGTGCGTCACTCACGTCTCAAAAGCGCCCGCCACGGTTGGATGCGCGCGCGTAACTCCAATGGTAATATGTTGCCATGATTCGAAATGTTTTAAAATCCTCTGTAAAGCAGGGTAGTGACGCAACTTCACGCAAGTCATTTAACTTCTATCCCTAGTGCCAAGAAGAGTTGATAAAAAAGAAAAGAAATGCTTTACATCAAAGAGAGATGGATCTGATAGCCATAACAACGAATGTATTTGTGTGATCCAGGTGAAGTGCCGATGCCTGCAGCTGATCAGTGAGCTGTTCCCTATATACCCAGACGTTGACAGGACTTTGGAGATGGTGGCGGAGGCTGATGCTATAGTCAAGCTTCTAGGAGACTATTCTAATGCTGAGGTCATTATTTTATTTTTAATTTTTCACAAACTTTGAATACGGAAGAGGGTTTAACATGGTGGAAAATGACAGTCTAAGCCATTTAACCGTTTCCGTGCGGAGGGCTCCGGAGAGACGCGAAATATTTTCATGGCGCCTCTCCGGAGCCCTCCGCACGGAAACGGTTAATGGTCGGTTTATTGAGAGTTTATCTACTCAATTGTACCATTGAATAGATAAACTCTCAATAAATGTACTCAGAAACTGGCCATTAATAAGTGAATAGTTACTATAAATAGTTTGATTGATCATAGATGTTTCTCTTCTCTTCAAACATCTTAAACAGACATTTCTGTAATTTATTTGGTTGAATTTAAATATTTTATTTTAAAAAAATGATCAATTAGAGCATTTGATTGACGTTTTAAGCTTTAAAAGTCAATTTTCACCAGCTAAAGTGACAGGCTGTCGTCTGACAGATGAGTTCCTTATAGGCTTATCTTATCAGGAACCGGTGAAACTGGCCCTGTTACTTCTGCGGTTGTCTAGCAATTAAGTTCTAATAGCGTTCTTATTCTAGAGATAGAGAGCTCTAATGCTATTAGAACATCCCATATCTATAAGGCAACTCTCAAGAAACACTGTATATAAGGCAAAAATTCAAGAGGTGACAAATTTTATCAATCTTTGCAGGATGCAAGAGTGAGATGTGAATCATTCCAAGCGTTGCTGACTCTACACGAGCGAGGACAGACGTTGAGCGCTAGCTTGTATGACCATGTGTGTGTGGCTCTCAATGATGACTACGAGATTGTGAGACAAGTCGCTTTGAAACTTGTGTGGGTGCTCGGGAATAAATATCCAGAAAAGTAAGTAGTAGGATAGAATATCTTGTTGGATAATAACTTAAGAATCTTAAAAATGGGACTAATATAAGGCTAGTGACTACCTACGAATTCATTTGTGCATTTCACAGTGGCCCTCTTGTGACGGAAAAACATCGTTAAAAAACCAGTAGTAGGACACTATCCAGGCCAGCTACCACCCTCAAGGTGGAAAATCTGTTGACAAACATTTACGGCCTTACTAATAAAAATTTGCCTATACGTCTGTTAAACGGTTGTGCAGTTGCACAAAGAATAAGCGCTAAACACGCGTCAATCCATTGTTTGACTAATAAACGTTGAATAGGAGGTGGGTATCTACATAGACGTTAAACACTTTTTTCTTTTTCATCTGGCAACTATTAGTCAATTCGTTTAGAAACTGTTTACGTCTTAAATAGTTCCGTAAATTATTATTTCATAAAGTTTACTAATTATTAATATTAGTAATGAAATTTTATTTTAGGAATGCATTATTAATCAAACTACGTTGTTTTTGGAACTTTTTATTGAAATTAGTTGACATAATAGAAAATATTTTCTTTTAGTAGGAGTGAAAAAATTAAAACAAATTTTAGAACGAAACACTCAAATTGACTGTTGTCCTCTGTCTACGCTGTTGACATTGTAGCCATGGAGACTAGCGGTCTCCATGGCTACAATATAAACATGATTGTAGCCATCTTTGAATAAATTGTCAATTTGCAAAGAGAATGTAATCACTGCGTTTAGTTTCTTCCGCATAGCTTTTCGTAAACCCGTTATTTGTATTTAAAATGGAAAATCTGAATTGTTCAAAATAATGGATCTGCACGGTTTTCATAATGTTTTCGATTTTTTTATTTGCCTCTTCTATCTCCCAATGGTCAAATATGTCGAAATAATTTATGTAATCCATTTCAATGAGAACAAATCTAACACATGCAAACGATCCTCAAATTACAGCATACTTTTTGAAGTTTGAAGAATCAAAACGTTTTTTTACAGAATACTAGACACAGATTCAATAATAGTTACTATGTCTAGACATGATTTCAATCAGCTGATAATAGAGAAATCCGCCATTTTAATCCTTAACACACTCGCTAAACTAGGGTCTCAGGCTGTTTAAGAAATGGACAGCCTCCTTTGATAATGGCACATCTGTATACCAACTTTATCCAAAGCTTACGTCAAAAATATTTTTATTGGTCAGCTTTTGTGGTATACAACGTGTGTATAGAGTGAAAAAAACTTTATTAGTAAGGCCGTTAATGTGTTACGGCAGCTGTGCTTGAAAGCCAGGTCCCATTCTAGGTCTATAGTGCTACATATCCTCAACTGCATCATTCATTTTTCGATAGAAACATTAATTGGTGCACAATAATAAAATAAACCCAATATTTCATTAAATTTATTTTAGATGCATCATTATTATAATTATGATTGCCAAAAATTTTTAGTACTATAAGCGTAGAGTCCTGGCGTCATGTATTACAGGTTTTCTTGTAAAACCTACCATTTTGGCACCATACAATGGTGCCAAAATTGAGTGTCAAAGTTAAAGAAATCAATATATTTTATTATTATAGCTGATACCCGCGACTTCGTTCACGTACACCAATAATTTAGTAGTCTATGTTCATCCTCATGCTATAAAGTATCTCCTTGTTAAATTTCAGTAAGATCGGATCGTCCATTTAGGCGTTATTAGGTAACAAACAGACTGAGTTACAAACGTTTTTATAATATTAGTATGGATTATTATTATTTATATCGCCTGCAGCTTAGTGACTCTCCAAGACGGCGAGACAACGATCCGTCTCGTAGACAACGCGTTCATCCACATCTGTTCAGCTGTAAACGACTTGTGCATGGAAGTGCGCGCACTTGCGTGTACGCTGCTCGGCACCACGCAGGGTGTGTCAGACCGGTTCTTGTTGCAGACACTGGATAAACAGCTCATGAGTAACATGAAGGTAAGGTTTACCTGTTTGTCTAATCTTGGAGTCATCATCATCAGCCTATCGAGGTCGAGGCGAAGTATGTACACCGATAAAGCCTCGCCGAGTGTGTCAAAGAGAATACAATACTGCGTAAGAAGAGATGGGACTTAGAACAAAATAAACTGGCCAAGTGCAAAACGGACTCGCACTCGTAGGTTTCCGTACCACACTACAGTATTTTATAAGATCGAGCAAAAAATACCACTATCATTTTTCGCAAGCAAAAAATAATAGTTAATAAACATTGTATTTCTTATAACGCCATCTAACGTCTAACAAAGGTGTTAGGGATCGACATTTCAATATATCGCCATCTATGCGCCGTTTACCTAACTAAGCGTTCATAGATGGCGTTACATTGAAATGCCGAAAAAAACACGTTATACGTAATAGCGTCCCGTTTTACCCTTTGGGTACGGAACCCTAAAAATGATTAGCCAAATGTCAAAACAGTGTACAACAATCAGTCTCGGAGCAATTAGCAAGCCCAGTGTTACCAACTTCATCATCATCATCATCATTAATAGCCAGTATTCGTCCATTACTGGACATAGGCCTCACCTATGGCACGCCACTGAGCTCGATTTTCAGCTCTTTCTCTTTGTTTCTAACCACTGCCATCCAACTTGCGTATATCATCGCTCAATCTAGCTAGAGGGCGCGTTAATCTACGTTTACCGAGCCGTGGTCTCCACTCCAGAACTCGACTACCCCAATGGTTATCGGTTCTACGACAGATGTGTCCAGCCCACTGCCACTTCAGCTTGCTATCTAGGAGTATAGATAATTTAATGTTATTTACCCCCAAGATCATCACCATGAGCTGGAATTTTAACTGAATTAACACCAGGCCTATGTTCAGCAGTGGGCAGAAATTGGCTGATGATGAACACCAAAGCTGTAAATCTGTAAAGTCAATTTGTTTGTTTGTGACATCTTCATGGTAAAACGGTCCAAGAAGCAAATGCCGCTTTTCAACGGGGCTACCGTTTTTTCGTTCAGTAATAGGCGTAATAGGATCCTGATGACAGCTGTCAAGTTCTACAAAATTATAAAATGTCATAATTCATGTTATGTCGATATCAGTTTCGTACAATAACGTTGCACCCTAACTAGACCGATAGAACATTGCTAAATTTCTATACAGACAAAGTCGTAGACAGAGTATATTAAAATCGACCTGGCATTAAAGTAACAATAATAATATGAGAAGGATAACACTACAATCACTAGTATGATAGAGCGAGGTAGACAACATTTTTGTATCCTTCTCTGCATATGCGATTTTATTGTTTGGAGCCAGCTCTGGCTCCCAGTTCTAGTGATTCTAGTAGTTCCCATTGGCTTTCATCCGCTGTCATATATGACCCGATCAAATTACGTTGTTCATTTTATCTTATAGCTGGCATATGTATCACGTGTTCATCATTTTAGTTGGGTTATATCTCTATAGCTATTTCATTCGCATACGCTAATGTCTTGTCTATTAAATTTTCTGTCTACGAGACAAATTATTTCACCTCACCTTTGTTTCTATCTCGCTCCCACATACCATAAAACCATCTGTCAAATACTAAAATCAAGGTGAAGAAAAATGTAAAAACATGAGCTAAGGTCATATTTTTAGACTTCAAAAATGTATTCTACATGCAACTTCAATTGTGTTTAATCTTTTTGGTTTCAGATAAATAACTAGAAATGACATTGACATTTCGTAGACCTTGTAGCACTCTAGCGTCTTTAGTAAGTTCACACACGATGACCCCTCGTTCCAGACAAACACGTTTCCATTTTAAATCGTCACTTAACATTAGTTGTGCATTTGGTATACTCTCCCTCCGTCTTACGAATTTTCGATCTGGTCACGTGTCCTGACGCTTGTTTAAAATTTTTTACCCATCCCAAAAAGTTCCCAAAAATTCGATACCTCTTAATATTTAAATACCTTCCAGAAAAAGCGCACCGCCCATGAACGTTCATCCGAACTAGTCCGCAGCGGCGCCTGGGCGAGCGGCCGGCGCTGGGCCGACGACGCTCCCGGAGCGCTTGTCTCCCACGACACCGTGCAGCTGCTGCCAGGCGGGGCTGCCGGGGCCTTCGTGCACGGACTGGAGGACGAACTGTGTGGTACTGTTACTGTATATTATAGTAGTTATATATAAGTCGCACCAAACTAGCTAAAGCTAATTAGCCATTCAATCAACAGCCTAGCCTCTTTAATAAACAGCGCCGTTCAACTAGCGGCTTGAATAATTTAGCCATTCGAAGGTCCATCATTAAAAACGCCAAGGCTTCGGTTCTGGTGACGCGCGGCCGCTGCCTCGCTACGCTCGTCGGCGCACGTCACGCTATTTATGCTATAGCACGTTATTGATTTTGAAAAATAAAAGATCAAGAATATCTCACAGATATATTCTATACGATAGTACCTTTTTAGATAAATAAAATAATCTATCATCGCATGATCAGCCGTAGCCCGTGCGCGAAGCGTAGGTACCTACCTATATCAATTAAACTTATTAGGAGTGTTAAACTCTGGTTCACACAAGCGACCTGATGCGTACAAACCTTAGTTATTATAAAAGATCATTGCCTACATAGGTAGGTACCAAATATGAATGATGCTGATAGTAATTTTTTCACAAAGCTTCTTGAAGTCATTTTTAGGGTTCCGTACCTCAAAAGGTAAAAAAAGGAACCCTTATAAGATCACTTTCTTGTCCGTCTGTCTGTCTGTCCGTCTGTCTATCCGTCTGTCCGTGTGTCACCACTGATTTTATCAGGAACGGGTGGACCTAGCAAGTTGAAATTTATACCTGATACTGAGGTCTATAGTCCCTATTGGGTATATAAAAATCAAGGTCTTGAGTCAACACAATAAAAAGATATAGGCAAATTTAGATTTTCGCGAAAACTTGTTAGTACCAAAATGTACCTTAATTGTCAACTTTTTTTATTTTTCATCATTTTTCCTTTACTTTTGCTCTAAGACCTTGCTTATACTAACCAAAATTGACAATTCTAGGTAAACCGGAAGTACCCTATAGGTTTTGGGTCGAAAACCTATAGGGTACTTCCCGTTGACCTAGAATTATGAAATTTGGCAAGAAGCAAGGTCTTACAGCACAAATTAAGGAAAAAATCCAAAAAATAAAAAATGTTGAAAATTAAAGGGTGCCCTTAGTTTACACCAATTAAGGTAGCCCTCTGAATTATATGAGCGCTGATACAATTTAGAGGTCTAGCTTAATTGGTACCTACCAACGTTGGTACGGAAGCCTCGGTGGGCGAGTTTAACTCGACTTGGCCGGTTTTTATTTATCCTCAACTCAATTTTACTAAATAACTTTTATAGATGGGGTATTATTAATGTATACAAAATAAATATTGTATCGTATTAATTAATAGTATTAATGTTAATTGAACATTTGTTGCTTTTGTTTTAATAATGTATGTGCTATGTTAAGTACGAAATAATTTTATAAACAACTTTTTTTATACTCTAGGTATTTCACTTGAAATATACTCATTTCATTGCAAATACGAGTAATAGACATATTGTCAGGCCTCCCTCACTCGCCCATAGCTACTGCGATTTATACCTAAACTTTCGTCACCTGCGCCGGTACTATCTGCCAGTCGGTTGTCACTGCTCACGCGCGTGCAACGTATATTATTATTCAAATGACGGGATAACTGCGCATTCGTATTCTATCTTAGAAACGATTTAAGTTTTTCACAGTCATTTTGCGGGTTTGACAAAAAACAAGCACAACATGTTTTATTTTATATGCTACCGATACTAAAATGACAAGACGGCGTAAAATTCACTTTTCCGACATAAAATTCGACTCTTAGTTTTGTGTAAGATGTAATTTTGTGAGGTAAATAAAAATAATTCATAAACTTTTTTTTTAGTTTATTGAGTCAACCCTTTACTGTATCGGGGCGCGCCGGTACATCGCGCGCTGAACGAAGTAATAACAACGCTAGGTCGAGCGCGTATTGTGTTTTTGTAGGGGAGTGAAGTATCTGTTACGTAGTAACTATTATATAATCTGTGATATTGTATTGTTGACGTATTAGACAATATTTGGTTAGATACTTAGTTACAGGAATAAACTTCCCTCGCGTCACGGGCAAATGAAATCATAAGTCCTTGTTGTGTTTTGCTGTCGGAACATCCATACACAGAACAAGTGTACACCATTATAATTAATGTCATCAACGATTCTCATAATTAAAACTCGATACTCGATCTTACACTGTCGCGGCGACCCGCAAAGTGCGAGTGCACAAACTAAGCGAGATTGAGGACCGCGATCCACGCCGCCCGCTTCCCCGCGAGTACCCCGCCGTAGCTCTGCGCAAGTACATTCGATTCCAAACTGTATGATTGTAAAACTGTGGTGGTACTTTACTGTAGTTGTATATACACACGAGCTGTGTGGTACTCTAATATAGATGTATATACACAAGCTGTGTGGTACTCTAATATAGTTGTATATACACAAGCTATGTGGTACTGTACTGTATATTCCTGTAATTTAATATTGTTACGTACTGGGGTGGTATTAAAATGCCAATCCGATGAGATGAACGTTTATTTCCACTGATCACTAGGTTAGCACAATGTTCCACAGTAGTTGTCCAAATCGTCTTGCACAATTATCAAAAGTCCGTTAACACACACTGAGGTCGTTGGTAATCACAATCACTGATTTCACTGTTCACAGTTCACAACACTAGTTCACTGATAACACTTAACGATCACTTGGTCGCTATCCGCGCTTAGATAGTTACACTGTCGCTTCCAGAGAAAGACTGCCTCAAGCCGCGGTTTCAACGTCTTATATAGGACGAGAATATTTCTACAGAAATTTCCAGTATTGACTCGAAACAATAGACAAAAGACGTTCAAAACAAAGCAATAACAATCACAAACAAAAGGGGCGGCTTTCCTTTGAGCATCTGACGTAAACAACTTTACCATGCATGCTAATTTGATCTCTAACTACTTATGAATAAGGTTCAATCTTAACTACAAAACTAGGTACATTGACTAGGGTCTGAATTCCCGGAAGGTTAACTTTTATGACGGTCGGGTCGGGTGTTTATAGCCCCTAATTAGTCTATTCTTTCCCACGGTATTTTTGTTCGAGAAGCTTGGCGAAACATCGCGACTCGACGACGCGATGTAACATTATCCCCTTCTTAGTTATGATCGTCCCGATCATCATTTGTTCCATGGTATCGTGTAAGTCGATCGATGTGTACTACCCTCGGCTTTCCTCTCTGGCCTCGTTTAATGCGGTAGGTAACGTAGTTTATCTTCGTGATAATCTGGTATGGTCCTTCCCAATGAGCCTGCAGCTTCGGACTTTTTCCTTTCCTTCGTAGTGGGTTGTGCAACCAGACGAGAGTTCCTTCTTCGAAACCCATCGTATTCGCTCTACGATCGTACCGGGTCTTCATTTTTTCACCAGTTTTTAAACTATTCTCTCGAACTATCCTGTGCACTTCGTCCAGCTGACTACGAAGATCACTGACATAGTCGGTTACAGGCTTCGGAGCATCTGGCGGGGAACCAGTGATGGCGTCGATAGGAAGTCTTAGTTCGTGTCCAAAATTCACATTTGCAGGAGTCATACCAGTGCTGTCATGGGTAGCGGAACGGTATGACAACAAGAACAGAGGTATGTACTGATCCCAGTCACGTTGATGTGCGTCCACGACTTTAGCCAGGTGATTCTCCAACGTCTGGTTAAACCTCTCAACCATTCCGTCTGACTGTGGATGAGCTGCTGTTGTCCGCGTCTTTTGGATCCCGAGGAGGGTGCACATTTCCTGAAATAGGGCAGACTCGAAGTTCCTTCCTTGATCGGAATGCAGTTCCATCGGTACACCAAATCGACAGATCACTTCTTGCACCAACTTATTTGCGACTGTCTTTGCTTCCTGGTTTGGTGTCGCGAAAACCTCAGGCCATTTACTGAAGTAATCTTGTACTACGATGATGTACTTGTTGCCTTCTTCAGTCTCGGGAAATGGCCCGGCAACATCCACGGCAATGCGCTCCCATGGTGCTCCAACGTTGTACAATTTTAGTTGTCCTTTACTTCTTGTCTTCGGTCCTTTTACTGATGCGCACGCGGTGCACTTCCTGCACCAATCTTCCACATCCTCGCGGCTGTGTACCCAGTAAAATCGTTGACGAACCTTCACAAGAGTTTTCTTGACTCCTAGATGTCCACCAGAAACTCCATCATGAATGTGTCGTAGTAGAGATGCCACTTTGCTCCGGGGAACAACGACCTGCATCGTAGTTTCTTTTCCATTGCTGCTTTCCCATTTTCGGTACAAGATTCCTTGTTCCAGAGTCAGGCTGTCCCACTGAGCCCAGTAACTTTTTGTGATTGGGCTGCAGGCTGACACGTCGCTCCACTGGGGCTTGTTTCCAGACTTTATCCAATCCAGTACAGGTCGTAAATCTCTGTCCTCCAATTGTGCTTGTCTCATATTTTCGCCGTTCCATTCGTCATCTGTTCTGTCCATCCTGATGACTCTGACTTCTTCTTGAGACTCGTGCTTCTCGCAGTGTTTACAGTCATCTGCACAAGGTCTTCTTGACAGGGCATCGGCGTTGCTATGGCCCTTTCCACTGCGATGTTCTGTCACGAAATTGAACTCTTGAAGTTGCTCGATCCATCGTGCCACTTGACCTTCCGGGCTCTTAAACTGAAGAAGCCATTTAAGAGCAGCGTGGTCAGTTCTGAGCGTAAACTCTCTTCCGATGAGGTACTTGTTGAAGTGCTGAAGAGTCTTCACCACAGCTAGCAACTCGCGGCGGGTGACACAGTAGTTTCGTTCTGGTTTGGATAATGATTTACTGAAGTATGCTATGACCACTTCTTTGTCTCCTTGGATTTGTGAGAGAACTCCTCCAATTCCCGTGTTGCTGGCATCAGTGTCCACAATAAATCTTCCATCTCTGGTAGGGTATCCCAAGATCGGCGTTTCACACAGTCGCTGCTTTAGATCGTTGAAGGCGGTTTCACACTCCAAGTCCCATACAAATGTGCGCTTTTCTTCTGTCAGCCGATGTAAGGGTTTGGCAATTCCAGAAAAGTTCTTGACAAACCGCCGATAGTAAGCGCATAGTCCCAAAAACGACCTTACATCAGTTTTATTCTTCGGGGAAGGCCAAGTTTGAACAGCCTTGATTTTGTCAGGATCAGTTTGTACCCCGTTTTCCGAAATGATGTGTCCAAGGTAGCTGACTTTGGATTTAAAGAAGTCACACTTTTTGGCACTCAGCTTCAGGTTTGCTTCACGTAGACGGTTCAAAACCTTCTCCAGATTCTGCAGATGTTCAGTAAAATCACGGCCCAAAATGATGACGTCATCCAGGTACACCAAGCATACGTCTCCCAGTAATCCAACCATTACTCGGTCCATGAGACGTTCGAACGTTGCTGGAGCATTACACAGTCCAAATGGCATGACGTTGAATTGCCAGAGTCCATTTCCAATGCCCGTACTGAATGCTGTCTTCTCTTTGTCTTCTGGACTGATTTCTACCTGCCAGTAGCCACTTTTCAGGTCAACCGTTGAAAACCACTTCATTCCACTGAGCATGTCCAGTGTATCGTCTATTCGAGGCAAGGGGTAGCTGTCCTTCTTTGTGACTTCATTAAGCATTCTGTAATCTACGCAGAATCTGGTGGAGCTATCTTTCTTTTTCACCAGAACCACTGGCGATGACCAAGGACTTGTAGATGGTTCGATGACTTTTTCTTTGGCCATGTCTCGTATCATGTCTGCAACTTCAGCTTCTTTCGCCCATGGAATCCTTCGTGGCCTCTGTCGTATAGGTCTTGCGTCGCCAGTGTCAATTTTGTGTTTAACAAGTCCGGTACGTCCACAGTTGTTTCCAGCGGCGAAGACGTCTTTAAACCGCATCAACAGACGTTTTGCTTGTGACAGCTGAGCGAACGTTAAGTTGTCTTTGGATGATTCCAGCAGCTGTGATATTTGGTCTTCCGAGCTTGGTTCCGTAGAAGTAATATCCGTTCGTCGCAGGTACTTCACTTCTTGACATTTTCCAATTATGCTGTTTTTCTTCAGATGAACTTCTTCATTGCCAAGGTTGAGAATTCGTACACTGGCCGTTCTGTTTGTCATGAGCAATGTTCTTGCAGTAATCCAGGTCGGATGTGTGCCCTCATCTTCGGCAACTACACATAGTCCACTCTTGACTGTATTTGGAAATTTCACTCGAACAATATTTTGCGATTTTGGAGCCAACACGACGTCCTTGAGACAGTAAAGCTTACACGGTGCCGTTCCTTCGAAGAACACTTCTTGCTCGGGAAACCGGAGAACACCACGGGCCACATCCAATATGCAATGCTGCTTCTCCAAAAAGTCCAATCCCAGAATGCAATCATCAGTTATGTTGGCAATAAGCACAGGATGAATGTATGAGTGCTCACCGATGACTATCTCCACATCTGTATCGCCAAGGACAGGAACTGACTGGCCGGTTGCTGTCCGTAGTGAGCATGCTGCAGATCGATGTTTCCGAGATATAAATCGTTGCAGGAATTCAGGCTTCACAATTGTGCGCGATGCTCCTGTGTCCACTGTGAACTTGCAGGTCTTGTTGTTCAGGGTGCCCTCGACGATTAAGCTGTTCCCATTGCACACTTGTGTCACAGTGATGGTGGGGGCTCTCTCTTGACCAGCCAGCGCCCGCCCCGCGGCCCTGGCGACGTTTAGTTTAACGCCTCCTCATCCACTTGGGTCTCGCAATTTCTGACCCGTTTCTTCGTTTTCGGGCAATCAATCCGAATATGCCCTTTTTCTCCACACCCATAACATGTCGGTCCATAACGGGGCTTCCTGGTTTCAGTCACTAGCTCCCGAACTCTGTATGGTTTGGTGTCTCGTCGCACTGCTTCCACTTCCAAGGCATGAGCAAGGGCGTTCTTGAGTGTCTGATGATGCCCCAATCGTACCGCAGCGCGTACCTCATCATCCCTGATTCCATCCACAAAGCTCTGTAGAGATGTCACTTCAATGGTTGATGGCGTCGACACGTAGGCTCGTCGGACCAACCTCTCGATTTCGTCTGCCCACTGTTGCAATGTCTCTGTGGATTTCTGGGTGCGCTCTCGTAGTTGTGCCCTGTACGCATGCTCCATGTGCTTGTCTCCATAGCGCGTTTCGAGGGCTTCCAGCAGGGTCTTCAACGTCCTTTCCTCTTCAGGTATGCGTTCCAGGATAAGCTGAGCGTCTCCTTTCAGCGCTAATGTGAGCGCTGTATTTGCGTGCTCATCTGTCCAGCCACAGCTTTTAGAAAGCGTCGTGAACTGAAATTTGTAGGCTGCCCACGAAGATGTTCCGTCGAAGTACGGCAAATCTAGCTTGAAGGGCGAGTTCATAGTGGGACCCTGGCTGCTAGGTCCAATTCCTCGTAACTTCAGTTTCTGAAATTCGTTGGCCAAGTCATTCACGGTCTGCTCATGTATGTCAAGCCGCCCTTCTACTTCCTTGATACTGGTTTCCACCATTTTGATCTTCTCGCCCATACCGGCAAGCCCGCTCTGCAACTGACGTCCAATTGTCTCTTCCAGTTTGCGGCTAGCTTCTTCCTGTTCCTTGCGTGCTTCTTGTTGGGCCATCTGTACAGCCTGTAGTGCAGCCTGTTGTTCCTGGCGAGCTTCCTCCTGTTTGCGGCTAGCTTCTTCCTGTTTACGGCTAGCTTCTTCCTGTGCCGCCTGTACAGCCTGTAGTGCGGCCTGTTGTTCCTCACGTACAGCCTTTTGTTCCTGGCGTGCAGCTTCTTGTCCAGCTAGGAGAGCGGCTAGCATGGCCTCCAGGCCTCCATCCGTAGTTCGGCTCACCGGCGGTGCTGTAGGTGGCGCTGCCATAGTGGGTGCCATCGGTGTTGCTGCTGGCTCTTCCAATGTGGATGTTCCTGCTCCCGATGCTTCGAGCTCCTTCTGCCGGGTTGCATCCATCTCCGCCTGGCGCCTGGTGCGTGGAGTACGCGTATCTTCCCTCGGAGTGATTGGCATTCCGCTTCTGACACCAATTGTTACGTGCTGGGGTGGTATTAAAATGCCAATCCGATGAGATGAACGTTTATTTCCACTGATCACTAGGTTAGCACAATGTTCCACAGTAGTTGTCCAAATCGTCTTGCACAATTATCAAAAGTCCGTTAACACACACTGAGGTCGTTGGTAATCACAATCACTGATTTCACTGTTCACAGTTCACAACACTAGTTCACTGATAACACTTAACGATCACTTGGTCGCTATCCGCGCTTAGATAGTTACACTGTCGCTTCCAGAGAAAGACTGCCTCAAGCCGCGGTTTCAACGTCTTATATAGGACGAGAATATTTCTACAGAAATTTCCAGTATTGACTCGAAACAATAGACAAAAGACGTTCAAAACAAAGCAATAACAATCACAAACAAAAGGGGCGGCTTTCCTTTGAGCATCTGACGTAAACAACTTTACCATGCATGCTAATTTGATCTCTAACTACTTATGAATAAGGTTCAATCTTAACTACAAAACTAGGTACATTGACTAGGGTCTGAATTCCCGGAAGGTTAACTTTTATGACGGTCGGGTCGGGTGTTTATAGCCACTAATTAGTCTATTCTTTCCCACGGTATTTTTGTTCGAGAAGCTTGGCGAAACATCGCGACTCGACGACGCGATGTAACAATATATACAAGCTGAGTACTGTATATTACTGTAGTTGGTATATACACGAGGTGTGTAGTACTGTACTGTATATTACTGTAGTAGTATATACACGAACAGGGTGGTACTGTACTGTATATCACTGTAGTTGTATATACACGAGGGTGGTACTGTAGTAGAACATCAGTAAATTTGTTAAGAACGGTAGAATGCAACAGAAATAGACAGTACATAAAGCATTTTTGAATATACCTATATGAACAATTGAAACATTTTATGACTGGAAGATTAGCACTTGACCACTATCTTACCTGATGTTAATTATGTGTTTGTGAGTGTTAAGTATGTTTGTTACTTCTTCACACTAAAACTACTCAACCGACTGAGCTGAAATTTGTATGTAGATACCCTAGACCCTGGAGTAACACATAGGGTACTTTTTATTATTCCCATGGGAACGATGTCTACGCGGGTAAAACCGCGAGGCACAGTTAGTAGAGTCTGTACAAAAAGAGAACAGTCGTAGAAGTTGTGGTCGCGTCGATCGTCGGTGGTTTTAATTTACTGTTTTTGTTGCATTGACAACACTGCTGTCATTACTAGTACGACTAAACATGTTTGATACTTGGTAGGTATGTACCTTCCTTCCTCACCTTTGAATGTTAGTTCATCGTAACGCCACGACGGTTCTCTATTTGCACAGACTCTACTGTCACTATCTACTACTATCCCGCTCCACAGTAATTTGCTATGAGTGACCATGTGTGGAGGGTATATTTGCGAAATTGTTCGCGTATTTGGCACGCATAGCAAATAACAAACATCCCTTACCAAACATCTGTCGGTGTTTAAGGCACATCAAAGAAGAAACATAGGCAAACACGCAACACAAACAGCCAAACACGTAACGAAAATACACAAATATATCGACCAAACATGGTCCAGTCATTGTATTTTCTTTGAGGTTTTAAGGTTTTTAGAACTCCATCAGATGCACCCATGTATTTGAGACCCTAGAAACGAGCGGCATCGATAATAGTTCACTGTGAAACATGTTTTTGATATAGTTCGGCATTTGGCTCCATGTCTGGATGGTTGCGTTTTTTTTAAATATCTTATAGGCGTTAGCGTTTGACCACTATCTCACCTGTTGGTAAGTGATGATGCGGTCGAAGATGGTAAGCACGCTAGGTCTAGAATGGGAACTGGCTCTCAAGGATAGCTGCCGGAACACATTAGATGTTTTGGCGACAGATTTTCTAACTTGAGGGTGGTAGCTGGCCAGGCAGACACTAGATGGTGTCCTACCACCATGCGGGGGTTGTTGGTTTCTTAACGATGTTTTTCCTTCACCGGAGGGCCACTGTTAGGGATTGCAATCCCGCAAAACGGGATCCCGCAAACCCGCAGCTTTTTTTAATCTGCTAAATCCCGCACCATCAAAGCGCGGTTCCGCGGATCCCGCAAATGAAAAATTTGGCGTTAAAATTCTCGCGTAAATCGCGAGTAGCACGAGCGCGACGTTGCCGTTCCACATAGCGCGCCGCGCCTAGCGGACGTTTGGCGCCTTTGGCGGGCTGTCTTGTCAGTAGTTCATAAATACCACTGCGCTACGCATATCTTTCTGTAGGTGACGAGTGTTTTCCGTTACCGAGTGTCACCGTCCGGCGTTTAACGTAACCTAAATTTTAATGTTTTTGATTTAATTATTAGTTCAATTCTGTGCTCTTTTAAAAGGAGATTGTGCCATAAATAACAATAAAATGTCGTAATGTTGCGTGAGGGTGAAGTCATAAAGAGACAGGTTCCCGGTGCAGACAACCAGTACAGATCCGTCCTGGTAAAATATTCCATTGTTTTATAATTTTCTGCAACCTGTTTCTTTATGTGCGAGCGCATATGATAACATTGTAATATTTTACCAGTACGGATCAGTACCAGTTTGTCTGCGCGCTACCTGTTTATGTCCTCGCCCTGAAACATTATGACTTAGTGGTTTTTGTTTTTGTTAATATAATGATTATGGATATGGTTATCGATGATAGTAATCAATTTTAATGGTGTAAAAATGAAATAAATGAATTTATATCTATCGCAATGATCGTCATAATCAGCCGGTATCACCCCACTGCTGTACATAGGCCTCCCAAGTCACGCCACTGAGCCCGATCTTCGGCTCCTTGTTTCAAGTCTTTTTGGCTCTTCTCTTCCAGTCACTGCCCACCGCTTTGTGAATGTCATCGCTCCACCTGGTCACAGGGCGTCCTACACTACGTTTACCGATTCGCGGTTTCCACTCTAGAACCAGTCTACCCCAACGGCTATCGGTCCTACGGCAGAAATGACCAGCCCACTGCCACTTCAGTTTGCTAATCCGTTGAGCTATGTCGATCACTTTAGTTCTCTGGCGAACTATAGCAATATAATGTCGCAATGTTGCGTGACACATTATGTATGACTTAAAGTGGTTTTTTTGATAAACATGTTTTATATAACATAATTTCAAAGATGCGGGATCCCGCGGGATTGAGTAATCCCGCATATCAATCCCGTGGGATTTAATGAGCTGCGGGATTGCAATCCCTAGCTGTATGTGCACTGTGAAAAGTGCACATACATTTTTCTATAGAAAAATCCATTGGTGCACGGCGAGGTTTGAACTCGGTACCTCTGGCATCAAAGCCGACCGTTCTCGCGATAACGCCACCGGGCCCTCAACATTTTTCATTGTATTGCCTATTTGTCCGTACCTCAAATACTCGGCGAATATACTGCCAAATAGCGAATACGTATGTCAGGACGCAGCATTATAATATGTTCCACAGAGGTCCGCACAGCCGCAGTGGACGCAGTATGCCAGCTCTCCATGGAGAACTCGACCTTCGCGACCACCTCCTTGGACTTCCTGGTCGACATGTTCAACGACGAGATAGAAGATGTGAGACTGAGAGCCATCGACAGTCTCACCAAGATCTCCCATCATATCATACTTAGAGAAGATCAGCTCGAGACTATACTTGGAGCTCTTGAGGTGATTTATATTTTTTTATTATTTGATACGCTGTTGTTTGACTACTTTCTCGCCTGGTGGTAAGCAATGATGTTGTGAACACGCTATGCCTAGATGGTCCGATTCTCAAGGAATGAGCTGCTGGAACACCGTAAGGTTTTAGTTGCAGATTTTTAGATGCTCTCCTTGATGGTGGTAAGCAGCTACTTTTTATTTGATGGTAGGAGCAATATGTTGATGTTCCGCCTGACTTGCTACCAAAAAGTAGCTACACGCCATCAAGGAGAGAATCTGCCGCCTTAACCTTACGGTGTTCCAGCAGTACATAGCCTGTGAGAGTCAGACCATTCTAGGCCTAGCACGTTCACCATCTTCGACCACATTATCGCTTACCACCAGGCGAGATAGTGGTCAAACGTTAGCCTATCAGATAAAAAAAAACTTCCCTGTCTGACACCAACCCATACTGATTTCGTTTATAAGATCTTACATCTGCTGCTATACCTACGTTGTATTATTTACGAGTACTTTGCGTATTTGTTAAACTGTATGTAAAAAACTGCTGCCAGCCAGTAGCCAAACATTGACGTATACGTCAATGTTTGGCTACTGGCTGGTAGCAGTTTTTTTAATGCTAGATAGGCAAACGTTTGACCACTATCTCACCTGATGTTAAGTGACGATGCGGTCGACGATGTAGCACGCTTGCCTAGAAGATATCTGTTCACTCGCGAATAGAAGATCCAAGAAACAACGATGGAAACAAAGAGCTGAAGATCGAGCTCAGTGGCGTGCCATAGGAGAAGCCTATGCCCAGCAGTGGACGAATACTGGCTGCTGTTATGAAAATGATGATGGTGACACGTTGTGTGTTTGCAGGATTACTCGATGGACGTAAGAGAGGGTCTGCACAGAATGCTTGGCTCCTGCACCGTGGCCTCGAAGACTTGCCTCGAAATGTGCATCGATAAAATTCTGGAGAATCTCAAGAGATATCCGCAGGTAAAGAAAAACAAATCATGTCCTTCAGTTTTATTTATAAGGTAAAAGGCAAGATGTTCGTCTCGTGGTAGGTGAGTGATGAAGTTGTGTCTATAACTGAAATTATGGCACGCAAAATTATATATTGCTAGAATTTTGCACGTCACTGCGTACGCTGTACTGCGCATTTTACAGAGATAGACTATTCTATTTCTATAAATAGAGAAAATTAGATGTTGGGTCTTATATGACATGTAACTTAAGGGCCCAGTGCCGCAGTGGAAGATTGGTCGGCTTTGACACCAGAGGTAGAGGGTTCTCCGCCGTGCCGTGATAGATTTTTGTATTAAAAAATGTGTACATTTTTAGTATTGGCATCCTACGCGGCATAGCAGAAGTCTACCGCCGAAAATTCTCCTGTTTACATGATCGTTACATCCTACTGTATCATTATAAATGTGAAAGTTTTGTTTTTTATTCTATCACAATTTGGTTGACATATTTAATTTACTAGCTGTGCCCCGCGGCTTCGCCCGCTTTAAACATTATCCTATAGCATTATCCATAATACTGGCTACTTCTGTGCAAAATTTGAGCTACATCGGTCCAGTTGTTTGACCATGAAGAAATCCCAAACAAACAAACAAATATACAGGCTTTCGCAAAATAATATTGATGTTGCTAGGTATTGATAACCTGGATTAACACAGAATATTTATCCTGATTTACGATATCTATGTACATTTTTAGCGGAGTGAAGGGGCACCATTCTAATTGTCCATAAATTTGATACTTCTCAGGACAAGCGATCAACCTTCCGTTGCGTGCAACGACTAGGCAGCTCGCACGCGACGCTAGTCCTACCGCTGACGACGAGGCTACTGGCTGTACATCCATTTTTCGACATGCCGGAACCTGATGTCGAAGATCCAGCATGTATCCTTTTAATAAATTGTTTTAAACCCCCACAGACCACATATTCTCTATTGACCGATAGTTTGCTTGGTTTCTTAAGAGCCTTTATACCTTTGATACGAATCTTATCGATTTTCGGGGTTTTCAAAGGTAATATCGTAGCGGTGCGAGCAGATAATTCGGAGAAAAGTATGGTTTCAGAAAGATCAAGTCTTTATCTGGAGCACCAAGAAGATGAAATATTTTATTTAGTCGTTGTCTGCAGGGCCTCCTAAAGATAACAATTTTTATTTAAAACAAAGATATAAAATCAAAATTAATCCGTAGATATTTTTTAATAGGGAACAGATAAGCTCCTGACCACTATTTCATCTGATATGAAGAGTCGATGCGGTCTATGAATTGGAATCATTCTTGTTTTTAAATGGAGTACGATTGCTACATTTCCTATTAATCGTCAATGTAAACATAGAATTACAATATCATAATTAAAATGTGTATAGATTAATACAATAATTATGTTATAAAGTAATTTTGCTTTCTTCTTTAATAAAGTTTAATTTTACTTTAACTGACTTAAATCCATCCAAAATACCCATATTTTACATACACAGTTTCAAATATTGCAAGTTTTTAATCCGCGAAATAGTATGTTAAAATCAAAATTTTTAAATGATATTATGTAAGACTAAATTGCATAAGTATAAGGTTGTAATTCCAATGTATATTCGCGGCGAACATTTATTAGTTCCAATATTGCTTTCCCCAATTTTTTGTTATATCTGCAAGGTGCTTTCTGCTAGCGTGACCGCTATCTCGCCTGGTGTTAAGCGATAATGTGGTTAAGTATGGTGAACAAACTAGGCCTAGAATGGTCCGACTCTCAAGGGCTGTGTACTGCTGGAACACCGTATATGGCGGCAGTTGTTCTCCTTGATGGTGGTAAGCTACTTTTATAGTAGCAAGTCGAGCAGATCATCGATGCTTTTAACACATGTGGAAATTTCCTTAACTGTGAGACAGACATGTGTGTACTAATCCTAGTACTGAACGCTGCTCGTCACTGCACTACAATGCTGCCTTTATTCTCGGAGCACACAATCAAACACTACAGCTACCTGCGCGACACGACGCCACATCTTGTGCCCGCACTGCCTATTGGTGAGTGTAATACCTATTAGTACGTGTACGTGTTAATATTAACGCCATACGAAGGTTGTCTTTTTTTAACCAACTTCGGTAAAAAAGAGGAGGTTCTCAATTCAACGGGTCTTTTTTGTGACCTCAGAACACCGATTTGAAAAATTAATTTTTTGTTTGAGAGATTATGCTTTCCGTTTGATCCCATTCAAATTTTATCGAGATCTGATAATCTCCGATATGAGGATAAACAATATAAACAAACGTGATATCTCGATGACATGATCATGGCTAGTGGATATTTTCACTATCGCGGCATGTGAAGTCGGTTTTTTCGTTTTGTACGATCATACATTAATAGGGAAGCACGACGCTCGCCTGATAGTAAGCGATGACGTCTACCTATTACTGATACAGATACAGCGGTATGCAAAATTCTGAACTGCCAGAAATTTGCATGTCACTACACTGCGCCTGTTACCTTGAGACATAAAGATGTTCGAGTCTCACATGCCCTGTAATTTCACTGGATACCTTGCCATTCAACCGAAAAACATTCCTATTTCACGGCCGAAAATTAATTAGCACAGTGGTGGTACCGCCCCATGCGGCAGCAGAAGTCCCACCACTACTAAAAGAAGGAAGAGAACATAAACAAAAAGTTTCACTTGCATCATAGTGTCATGAAACCACATCACACTTTTTTTAGGGTTCCGTACCCAAAGGGTAAAACGGGACCCTATTACTAAGACTCCGCTGTCCGTCTGTCACCAGGCTGTATCTCAAGAACCGTGATAGTTAGGACAGTTGAAATTTTCACAGATGATGTA
The DNA here is from genome assembly GCA_954871355.1 of Cabera pusaria. NCBI lineage: Eukaryota > Metazoa > Arthropoda > Insecta > Lepidoptera > Geometridae > Cabera > Cabera pusaria. The sequence continues at coordinate 20,735,774 of OX940889.1, read as the reverse complement.
TTTCTGTTGCCGCTATAACAACAAATAAAACAGAATAAAGTTAAAAATAATAGAGGGTCCCCATACAAGAAACGTGTTTTTTTCGGCATTTCACGCCATCTATGAACGCTTAGTTAGGTAAACGTCCCATAGATGGTATTATATTGAAATGTCGATCCCTAACACCTTTGTTACACGTTAGATGGCGTTATAAGAAATAAAATGTTTATTTATTATTATTTTATGCTGGCGAAAAATGATAGTGGTATTTTTTGCTTCGATCTTATAAATTACTGTAGTGTGGTACGGAACCCTACTAGTGCGAGTCCGACTTGCACTTGGCCAGTTTATTTGTTTTTGACCACCGTACTTCTTTGTTCGTTATTTTTGTTTTTTACCACCGCACTTCTTTGTTTGTTATTTTTGTTTTTGACCACCGTACCTCTTTGTTCATCAGGAGAAGCGAAGCTATCATGTGAGAAGACCGAAGCGGCAATGGACGACAGCGCCGTGCGTCGTTTCTTCGAGTCGGTGGTACAACATATAGACAACACATCTCTCTCCACCGGAGTGAGACTCACAATGCTTCGAGCGGCCAACGAACAACTTGACAAGTTAGTTGAATAGGGAATATGCATGTAGCTCAGATTTATTGATAATTTTTTTTTTCGAATCTTTGATGTCCTGGAATTATATGTAAAACCTTTTTATTAAATTTAACTCCATTATATTTGCTTAAAGCGAGGGAAATTTAAGTTTGTAAAACAAATCACTATTGGTCGAATCAAAAGTTGACGTCACAACTCACTATGTCACCTGAGTTTGCTTCAAGTGGCTTGGGGTTTTCTCTATAGTCTGTGTATCTGACGCAAGTGCGTGTCGTCACAACCCACTACCAAAGAGCCCGGGAAATGATGGCGTTTAAACTGCTCAAATTTATTTGATTATTTAAACATTTATTTAAAAAATAATTAGACCAATTCCAGCAGTATTTTATTTTTTTATTATGTCACATAGATGCAATGAGTGAAATTAAAATATTAAAAGAAAAAACATGCATATTCCCTATTGTGTACCTACTTACTGTGGGCAGACTTACCAATTGTTCTTTTTTTTCAAACGAATTCCAAAAAGGTGGAGGCTCTCAATACGTCTGTATTTTTTTGTATAATGTTACGCGATTACTCCGTCAATTGTGAACGGATTCGAATAATTATTTTTGTAATTGGTAGGGTACGTTCCCAATATGGTGCCATTGTAATTTCATCGAGATCTGATAAGTATCTCCAGAGATATGTCGATAAACATGTCAAACTTGCTAGTGAAACTGACTCGCGCGGCATGGAAGTTGGTTATTTTAGTTTTTAATCTATCTTACTTTTATATTAAAGATTAGCAGAAATGGAGCCTCTAGTCCGCGGTGCGGCGCAGTTCACTGCATTGTTCGCGCGCTGCGTGCTCGCGTTACACGAGGCGTTACACTCCGCCACGGGGCCTTCACACCACGCGCTGCCCAGCCTGGCTACAGACTGTCTCAGGTAACATTCATCTAGGTTGGATTTCTATATTCGATTGATCTGGATTTTAAGCGAGAAGAGTTTGATTTTGACATAAATCTTAATATAAGTAATGTCAAAATGCAATCTCTAGTTAACGCAAATCCGATGAATCGCATACAGAAACCGGACGTTAATCAAATCTCATTCATTTATGATATTAGGTAACAGGACAAGCACGACGCTCGCATGATGGTTAGAGATGACATCTACCTATTACAAATACAGCGGCATGCAAAATTCTGGACTGCCAGAATTTTCCATGTCACTGCACTGCGCCTGTTACCTTGAGACATAAGGATGTTGAGTCACACATACTCTGTAATTTCACTGGACACCTTTCCATTGCAGCCGAAAAACATTCCTATTTCACGGCTCATAATTATTTGGCAAATGGTGGTACCGCCCCAGGCCGACTAGCAGAAGTCCTACTACTACGAGTCAAATCTAATGCTCTGGTCATGACGTCAGTTGGCTGTGTAAACAAATACAGTGATATGAGTTGACAGCTGACACTTCTAAGTTTACATAGCTGTATTATTTCATGGTGTTATGAAACAGATTAAAAAAGCTGAAACCTTTGAATTGAATTTCAAATCTATATTGCTATTTGAATTAAAACTAAAGTTTTCCGACTACTTTTCGCCTAAGCTATCTGAATAAAATACATTTAGATTTTTTCTCATGTAGATTAAAATACCCTGTAAAAACAACCAAAACGGCGCAATAGTGTAGGCAGAAGAGATAAGAACTTAGTACATTGATCTAATAATATATTGAAATCAACCAATAACAACAATACATTACGGCGGTACTAAATAATTAATTCACTTTGACGGACACTTATTCATATACTGACACTATTTTCCTCACCTCTGCCGTCCATAGAAAGAACCCAACTACTACTTTTTTTTAAATGTCTTCCTTCTCTTCCAGACTCCAACACCAATTCAGCGGTGTAACGGAACAAGAGAACGCGTGCGTGTGGCAACTAGCGGTGCGTGTGTGTGCGGCACGATTATACTGCGTGGCGGGGGGCGGGGAGCGGTGGGGGACCGCGGGGGGGAGCGGCGCGGGGGCTGGGGGGGGAGCCGCCGCCATGTCGGCGCTCGCTGCCTTGACGCACCACGCTGAGGTGCTGGATCGGTTGCTGGTTTCTGCTGGTAGGTGACAATAGTTTTAGGGCCAGTTTCACCGGTTCCTCTATTAGGAACTAATCAGACAGATTTTTGACATCTTTTATATGGCGTCATCTGTCAAATAACTGTCTGATCCATTATCGATTCAATTTAATTTTAAAAAGTCTTCATTATCAAAAATATACAAGGTGTAACACAAAGGTGTTGTAATATTTTAAGGTGTGTATGTAGAGCATGTCACGAATCCTATACCTAAATATCGAACTCCAAATCGAAAGTTTATTTTACCATACAAAGTTTTAAAATATTATTATTCGTAATATTTTTGACAACCCTAACTGACTTTTTCCCACAGGGCTACGCCAATACTCTTCTATCCCTTTCCCTCACCACGCCATTGACCAATGCACCCGCGCCCAAAATGGCGCGAATTTTCTATTGGCCCGTGGCAGGCGTATTGTATTTTTATTGCCGGCGGCTTCCTTTGCCGTCGGTCACTATGATTCAAAGAATATGCTATATCCAGATGTGACATTCGTTTTATGCTTTGAAGCTTATTTAATATTATATTATTTATATTTACCCTCTACGGAGCCGAGGTATGCGTTTAGGGTAAGATGCTGTTTGTGTGTGCAAAAGAATGTTTCTAATTGACTCCAAACCGGCTTGATCGAAAAGCTGCTGTTTCCTGTAAAGGGTTTGTGTTCCGTCGGCGATGGTTCTTAGATGTAACGGTGCTAGCCCGTCAGGGGACGCTGCAATAACGTTTTCCGCTAAAACGTTACATGCAGGCCGTATGAAAAAGGATTCCGTTTGTTCAGTGTCAAAGTGTCAAAAAATACGTAACATATTCTGAAAACTCAACCTTGATTATATTTTATTTTTTTTTACCCATTTGTATATCCGTAGGCGTGGAACCGGACCCGTTTACAATCTGCGTGTTCCGACAGCTGTCAGCCAATGCGGACAACAAGCCGGCTGCGTTGGCGCGAGCTCTCATGCCGTTACTGCAGAGTGCACCGCTGCCTACCGTGCCCAGACCTAATATGAAGGTAAACTGTCTTTTGAGGAGCGAAAAATGTATACTATTCTTACTTACTGAAGTGAAATTCTTTAGGAGCACTGGGGTAAAATTTGACGGAAATGACGTAGGGTGTTACTACGTTACGCAATATTTGGAGACTTTTGACCTCGCCTCCCCCCGCCTCCCCCTTAGTTAGACGTTACGTAACCACGTAGTGACCATTTTACCTAAAAGTCACAGTTATGTGGCGTAAAGTAGGCGTTTGAAGTAAGATTAAAGTAGCGTTTTGAAGGATTAAAAACAAAACAATGTACAATGTACGTTACGCGTAGTTCAAATCTTCCCTCCGGCCCTGTAACGCATAGTAACGTTTTACAAGAAGTTTTGCACAGGGAGGGATAGCCAATATTTGTAGATACTGGATTAGGACATAGGATACTTTCTAACGCGGTCGTAGCTAGCTAGGTAATATAATCAACGTATCTTATTGTAGATACATTATTTAGTAATGTAACTCCCCAGATCCGCATGTGCACAGCTCGCATAATCGAGCCAGCCATGGACAACGACACCGTGCTACGTTTCTGCGCGGGTCTGGTGACGGCGGTGCCGCTGGAGGCGGAGGTGCTGGGCACGCGCGCGCCGCACGCGCTGCGTGTGCGAGTGGCGTATCCGGACCGCAGGGTGCATGCCTTGCCGCCGCCGCAGAACCATCTGAGGAACCTTGATCATCATACTGATAGTGAGTTGTTTATACTACACAGATCGGCGTATCCAGCGTATCGGCTTGACCTCCATCTTACATCTTATTCCTCCCTGGGTGGTACTGATTCTGATAAAAGGGTTTGGTCATAGCGATTTGCTTCTATTTTCCTCATACGCACTGCCAAAGTATGGAATTCCCTTACCTGAGTCTGTGTTTCACTGCGCGTGCGAGTGGCGTACCCGGACCGCAGGGTGCATACCTTTCCGCCGCCGCACGATCTGAGGAACCTTGATCATCATACTGATAGTGAGTTCTTACAAGAAATGAGTTGTTTTTGATAGTGACTGGTTTCTCGTTAGTGGGTTGTTTCTCATAGTAAGTTGTTTTGTTTCTGATAGTGAGTACTCATAGTGGGTAGTTTGTGATAGTGGGTTGTTTTTGATAGTGAGTTGTTTCTGATAGTGGGTTGTTTCTGATAGATAGTGGGTTGTTTCTGATAGATAGTGGGTTGTTTGTGATAGTGGGTTGTTTGTGATAGTGGGTTGTTTGTGATAGTGGGTTGTTTGTGATTGTGAGTTGTTTCTGATAGTGGGTTGTTTCTGATAGATAGTGGATTGTTTCTGATAGATAGTGGGTTGTTTGTGATAGTGGGTTGTTTGTGATAGTGGGTTGTTTGTGATAGTGAGTTGTTTCTGATAGTGGGTTGTTTCTGATAGATAGTGGGTTGTTTCTGATAGATAGTGGGTTGTTTCTGATAGATAGTGGGTTGTTTCTGATAGATAGTGGGTTGTTTGTGATAGTGGGTTTTTGTGATAGTGGGTTGTTTGTGATAGTGAGTTGTTTCTGATAGTGGGTTGTTTCTGATAGATAGTGGGTTGTTTGTGATAGTGGGTTGTTTGTGATAGTGGGTTGTTTGTGATAGTGGGTTGTTTGTGATAGTGAGTTGTTTCTGATAGTGGGTTGTTTCTGATAGATAGTGGGTTGTTTCTGATAGATAGTGGGTTGTTTCTGATAGTAAGTTGTTTCTGGTAGTGAGTTGTTTCTTTCTGATAAGGAGTTGTTTCTAATAGTGGGTTGTTTCTGACAGTGAGTTGTTTCTGATAGTAAGTTGTTTCTGGTAGTGAGTTGTTTCTTTCTGATAAGGAGTTGTTTCTAATAGTGGGTTGTTTCTGACAGTGAGTTGTTTCTGATAGTAAGTTGTTTCTAGCAATTATTTGTTTCGGACAGTGAGTTGTATTTGATAGGTATTAAGTTTTTGATAGCGAGTAGTTACTGATTGTAAGTTGTTTCTGATATTGAGTTATTTCTGGTACTGCGTATTTATGATTTTTTCCCCAGTTGTAGTGAAAGCAGACTCGCTAGAAGCAGAGGTGTTGCCAGAGGTTAACCAGCAGAGAACCCTAGACTTCTCGCTTAGGAGTCAAGCCATCTAACTTTTCGGCAACGGGGCTCTCAAAACCTGTTGGCGAGTGACGGTGTGGCAAGGGTGGTAGCATGCTAGCTAGGCCTAGAATGAGAACTGACTGCTGTCGGATTACACTAGTGTTTGGTGACAGATTTTCCAACTTGAGGGTGATGGCTAGCCAGTTGGCTACTGGTGGTATGGCACTGTCTATAGTAGGGTCAATTTAATAGATCACATTTGACATCTGTCACTCTTAGCTTCATAGTAAGGTGACTTGCTTAAAAACATTGATTCAATTGATGAATCGATACGTTTGATGTTATTCGAAATAACCAATTTTCCGGCAGCTCTAAATGATAAATACAATTAGTATTTACATTATTCACTGTTATTTACTTGTTTGTTTTGCGTTAATATGAAATTGATAAGATACGTTAATACAAATCGGAAATTGTACACATTTAAACGATTTTATATGTATTATGTTTCTTTGAAGTGTTTCACACTTTATAGTTTTGTAAATGTATTTTATATGTATTTATGGGTTAGAATTTAGCTTCATAGAAAATGGCCCGATAAAATAAAAAATATACTCAAATGTACCTATGGATCTAACGTTAGTTTATCGTTAGTTTTTTAACCCAAATTATTATTGATTTTAGTTTCTTTTCAATTATTTTTGTATTTTTTTACTTAAAGAATAATATTATGTGTTAATTATAATCACAGTGTAGTTATTTTTATAGTTAATCATACTTCACAAGTAATCATTGCATTCGATTCAACCTATCGACTGATCAATCTTTTGATTTTTTGGGTAGCATCCCTAGTGTTTATAAAGTAAAAGTGTTCACTGACGCAACCTTGTACTGACGTTTAGTTTTTTAGAACAAAAATTGTTTATTATGTTTAAAATGAAATATTAGTCAAAGTAAATCGTAAAAACGCTTCCTTTTGTAATTATTAGAATAAATATGTATTTGTAACTCAAAAATGTTAAGTAATTACGCAGTTCTGACTTTAAAATAATTAATAATTTTATGTGGCCTTCATTACAAGGTTACGTTGTTGAATTTTGATGAAGTGTCAAATGTGTCTATTAAATTGACTCTACTATAGTGCATGTTATTGGAGAAATAATCTATCTAACGTATCACGTTCTAATATAATTTCTTCTCTCTCACTGCTAGATGGAGAAGACGGCACTCAGAATCTGCGCCTCCTAACAAAGGTCCTCATATCTAGCGGCGTGTGGACTGAACCATGCGGTGTGGACATTTCCATCTGCCTCGCGGTCGAAGAAGGCAACGGTCGGGATCCACCGGCTTTGGTGGAGTTGTGTCGACCGGTTCGAGTTACTGTCGCACCTAAACCTATCAAACGGGGAATATAATTAAAGACTTAATTCTTAAATTCAGCGTTTCTCTGAAGGATCTAATCCGGAACGAAAAGTGATTCAACAGAGAACTGAAATCGACATAGCTTACCAGATTATCTAATTTGTCCAAAGGGTTAAGAACCGATAACCGGTGCAAGGTTAAGAATACACAAGGTAGCTGGCAAGAGCTGGATGAGAGTAACTGAGAATGATACTCAGTGGCGTGAAATTGGAGAGACCTATGTCCAACTGTGGACTTGTATAGGCTGATGATGAAGAAAATCTATGACTGATGAATTACTACTTATCTGTTGTATATGGTATAGGGTTAATGTTGATATCATGATCATGGATCTTTTTCTAGTCTAACCAGTGCAGTAGCACAACTTTATCACTTATTAACCATGAAATATAATTATTTAAATGGTGAAATTACGCGTGTCAATAGTCTGGTAATACAGAATTTTGTTGTGTGCAGTGTCTATGTTAAAGGTCTTTTCCCGTATATCTCTAAATTATCAGAATAAATCTATAATGGTCCCTTCACTTGATTTCTTTGTGCACCTGAATAAAACAGTTTTTCTTTTATACAAAAAAGTTGTTTCTGTACTTCATGCATGATTAAGTTGATACTATTTCATTGTTTTCTATAAAAAATTGTATATATGTAAGGTGATAAATAGTGACAGTGCATTATAAAATCTGAATATGTATTTGTATTAGAAAAGTGGTATTAAAATAAAAAAGATAAGTAAAAATATTTCATGTGTTCTTCATTTAAAGTAAACTTTTACCATAAACAATTATTTTACCAGCATACAGAATGTAAGCACCACAAATTGTTGCAAAGCGAAATACGAAAAATATACATACATCTAAAAATACAAAATGTATCTTAGGACTATTGACTTACTTACAAATTAATAATAAGCCTATTATTCTAAATTTCGGGTACAATGTTTTGTGGTAGAACCTAATTTAGTAATAGAATTTATATGATGTCCCGCAATTCTGTGTGCCTTTTGGCATAGGCTTTAAATTTGCGCCTCTTGGGAAACATGGCTGGCGATGTACCAATTTATCTACAATAGGACCCTACTGATATATACTGACCGTTGGGACAGTGAAATTTTGGATTATATATAAAAATGTACAATAATATAATGTATAATAATAATGTGTTTCTCTCCTCCCCCCATTTCAGATTGGTTCGCTATTGGTGGTTTAATTATGTCAGTTAGGGCTTAGGGCCAGTTTCGCCGGTTCCTGATAGAGCTAAAATAAAGAAATCTGACAGATTTTTGACAGCTTTTATATGGCGTCATCTGTCAGATAACTATCTAACGCATTATCAGAAAACAGTGAAACTGGCCCTTAGTCTTCTATCTTTTAGTCGGACTCGGAGTCCGACTAATATACTAGGAGTCCAGGACTCCTCCAAATACTATGTTATAATATAGTAGGTTCCTGATAGAGCTAAAATAAAGAAATCTGACAGATTTTTGACAGCTTTTATATGGCTTCATCTGTCAGATAACTATCTAACGCATTATCAGAAAACAGTGAAACTGGCCCTTAGTCTTCTATCTTTTGGTCGGACTCGGAGTCTGACTAATATACTAGGAGTCCAGGACTCCTCCAAATACTATGTTATAATATAGTAGTACAGATTTGAACATTTGTTTTTAATTTATTTTATAGCACAGTGTGAACTAAACCCGCACTTAATGCATGCTTTTCCGTGACTTAAATAGTCGATTATAGCACGACGCTTAGTAGAAGTTACTTCACGCCGTGCAATAATCTTCTATTTGACGGAAAAGCGTAGAAAGCGTAAAGTGCGGGTTTATGTCACACTGACAGCTATATAATAATAGACGATACTCGTGACTTAGGTTGTCTATTATTGCACGGCGTAGCACCGGGCAGCGAGGGTGCTAACTTCACGCCGTGCAATAATAGACTACTTAAGTCACATGTATCATAATATACTATTATATTAATATCGCTTGAAATAAACTTGCAAGAAATGTCCATTGCTAGACAAATGTGAAACAGATTTATGGCTACTCCAGCTGTAACTAAGTATAATTCTATTCCACCAATATTTACGACCAGTCACCGGTTCTAGATAGCCCTAATATGAACTTATCTGACAGATTTTTGACAACATTTATATCTTTTTGCTTGACAGATATGTCTATAACTCAAACTTTATCAGGTACTGGTGAAACTGGCCCTAAAAAGAATATTGATATAATTACATACAACTTAAGAAAATGAAAATCCTGTTTATACCAGTCCAGTTGTAGTGGTATTGAATGGAACATGCTGCCATATCACAAGCAACTTTTTTAACAATATTTTGATATAAAGACATGACTTAGACATATTTTTGAAGGGAAAAATGTTGACTGAATTGAACTATTATATACAGGTAGTCGATAAGTACAAAACTTGATCTAATTTTTTACATCTTCACATTGCTCTTTATCAATAGCAAGTAATTCTGATCGAGCTATACAATGGTGTATCAACTGCTTGACCCCAGGCATCCACGTCCCGACCGAGCTCACATGATCCACCATCAGTGATCGGTGGATGTCATCTGCTTTGCTTGGTACATCATCTCTGAGAGCTGTAATAGTAAGGAGCATGTTTTTGTTACATATATGAGTTTGTGGTAAAGATAGTGGTGATGCTTAACCTTTTGAGTGCCAAAGTCACATATACGTGACAAGCACTTGCGGGCACTGTATGCCAGTGTCTTCTATAGTCATCAAAAACCATACCGCTTGGCGTACAGGGCACGGGAGTGTGTTTGTAGCGTGGCGCTCAATATGTTAACTGTGCATTATAACATCATAAATACTTACCACAAGCTAAGTCCTTCATTTGTGTGTGTATCCTCTTATTCAATTTCCCACTAAGCCACATATCTTCCATTACACTTAGTCTTCTTTTAATATCATTAGCCTTAGGTCCTAGCTCACTGCTACTTTCCAATAACTGTAATAGGATTTCTTTTACTTCTTCCAATGCATTTTCGTCAATATCAGTCTCTTCAGGACTTGTGAGATTGGTGATTGATTGAGTAGAGAGCATAGGAGGCATCGAGGGTATAAGTGGCGCTACAGGCATCGGTGGCAGGCTTGTTGGACCCGCCGGAGCGGTACTAGATTTAGTATTAGAGAGTGGAAATGCCACTCTTTTATTTAGGAAATTTCGCGGTCTCCCCGGTGTAGACTGCTGAGCATTGTAAGAAAACTGCGGAGGATCATTCCATCCAGGATCGTAAGTTGCTGCAATAATGGATAAGTAACAATATGAAGTGACAAAAACACAACATCTGGAAAGAAAAATTGTGCAAGCTTACCTTTGGGCCTTTGATCCGGAGAATTGTTAGTACTATCCATTGTATGAATTATATGGAAATGTTATTCAATATTTTCAATAAAATGTTTATTTGAAATAAACAAAGATTTATTTTGAACAGGTATCTTTCTTTGATATAAGTTTACCTGTTTACCTCGCTTTACCGGATTCACACCAGGCGATTCTAATATGTCTAGTCGTTCTCGTTCAACTTCCTAGGGATGTACATGTCTTTCGATTCCAAGTACTTTTAGTATCGATAATAAGTAACGGTTATAAGTACGCGTTTCGTTACTCAATTATTTGTTTTGGAAGAACATATAGGCTGGCATTATACAGCGATAATAAGGTTTCGAATTAAACTATTTGATTTGCTAATCAAGCGCGATTTAATCGATAAAAAATATCGATTGGGTATTTTTTGTAACTCGTATCGTACATCCCTAGCAAGTTGAACGACCAAAATCGCCTAGTCTGAACCTGGTATTAATAACTTCGCTCATACCTTGTACTATTCATTATTCTGTGCTCATACGTAGTATCTCCTTAATAGTCTGTGCTTCGCTCACAGATTACTTACTATATGAGTCAGAGATTAGCTTCGCTCTTACAGATCCAATCAATATGAAGCTCACGCTCAGCCATATGATCACAGAACACTACTATACTATACTACTCTACGAAGCAGCTGATTTCAACATGAGCCGATTTTCATATTTTTTATTAATTTTATTCTATCAGACACTGATCATGATCAAGCGATTTTTGTTGTTCAACTTCAAAGAGAATATATTACTACGTGATTCAACTTCCTAGGGATATACGATAGATACGAGTTACAACAACTACTCATTTGATACTTTTCAATCGATTAAATCGCGCTGTATAATTTATAATGCCAGCCATTCAATCTTCTTCCGATACAAAAAATTTAGTAGCAACGAGACGAGTACTTTTAACCGGTACTCACTCAGATAGATAATCGAAAGAAAAGTACATCCCTAGAAAGTTTAACCACAAAAATCGCCTGGTGTGAACTCGGCACTTCATAACCAAATGTTGACAACCACATTGACACCACATACCATACAATACTTTGAGTATTCCTCGGAACAATGTGCTTTAGTCATTGTTCCGCGGAGTATTCAGTCTCCCTATATATTCAATGTACTCTGTGCTCCCCGTGAGTAATAGTGTTCTGTGACTCTGTGGTATTCAGCCAGAAAGATACAATACAATACAATACCAAAGAGAATATAATACTACGCTACACAATACATCTAGGATGATGGTTGTAATCCATCTAGGATGATGGATTATAATGGATGGCGTCAAAACTTTGGCAGCATGTCCATTTTCTGTTTGTGTGAGTGTCTAGAACTGCTAGATTGTGCGTGAGTAGGGAAGTGATCACTAGTGCAGAACATATCGATTAAAAGGTGAAAAATGTATAAAACTAAAACTTATGTAAAAAGAAAACAATTTATGTGATAAAAATAATTAGTACTTTATTGAAAGAAAGAAACAAAGAAAGAAAGAAAGAAAATACATTTATTCAGCTAAACTAACTACACAGTCAAAAACAATATAAAACAAAAATAGATAGCGTTACATAAACAAAAAAAGAAAAATTAAAATAGAAACTAAAAAATAGATTTTTAACACAAGGTAGTTGTTGCTGAAAAGGCCTATCTCAGCACAAATGTTCAAGCAGCTAACCACCCGAACGCTGATTTTCGGATAGGCCTAGAGCGGGTGTTGGACTAACACAAAACAATTTCTAAAAAAGAAAACTTAAAATTGATAAAACTAAAGTAAAAGGTATTCAATTAAACTTTATTTTATTGCACTTATGGACATTAGTTATAGTTATAAAAATGCTACTAAGTACTTAAATAGTTTCCTTACTTAGTACTTAACTGTAATTAGTCAACTTTAATCTATATTACCCTTGTCTAAAATACAAATCTTAAATGTTTTAGAAAACTGTGATACACGTGTCTCATAATTTTAATAAAAGAGTAGGTGTACCAATTTCCGAGACAATTGACCCAGAGAATAAAAAAAATCATAGAAAGTTCAACCCTCCATTTCACCCTCTTAGGAATAAAATTTTGTAAACCCTTTTCCTGGTGGATAAAACTTTTACAACCATTACAAAAAAACACACCCTCCAAATTTCATGTGTGTAGGTGTAGCAGTACCAGTGGTCACTTTAGGCTGCGTTTGATATATTAGTACGACAAACACGTGAGGGATTATTTTTGAAGGACTGTGATACACGTGTCTTATGATTGAATTTGATGAGTATATGTACAAACTTTCGAGTCAATGGACCCAGTGACCAAAAAGTTTCATAGGAAGATCAACCCTCTATTTTACCCTCTCAGGGGAAAAATTTCAAACCCTTTCTTGGTGGAAACCTACACTTCACAAAGAACACACCCACTTAAACAAAAAAATAATATTCCATATCGGTTAAGATTTGACGGAGTTCTGTGGTAAAAACGTTAAAAAAATACAAGGAGGAGGTTCTCAATTAGCCTGTATATACTTTTTTTCAATTGAGAACCTCATCTTTTTTTGTGAAGTCAGTTAAAAATACAGGTGAATTGAGAACCTCCTCCTTTTTTGTTAAGTTGGCTAAAAACAGAGTTCCTCACCGCGTCTGTCTGTCTGTCTGTCTGTCTGTTTGCAATAAATTCAGAAGCTACTGAACAGATTTTCATGCGTTTTTCACACATAGCTAGTGTGATTTATAACGAAGGTTTAGGTGTATAATTCATTAAGGTTTTGTGTGAATTAGTTGAAATATGACGATGATTGTTGAAGATGTTAATTCATACCATTTTTTTTCCTAAATTTGCAATCTATAAAACTTTTTAACAAAAATATGAAACCGCCGAAAAAACTGAAAAGCAAAAAATAATTAAACTTTTTTATTTAACCTTATTAGTTTAAGAACTTAGTTATTATGTTTAGTTAAAAACTCAAAACAATTACAAAAATATATAAAATATAAAAATATAAATATATAAAAATAAAAAAATAAAAATATATATATAACTTAGGTATATTAAGAGTAGTTTAAGAATTTCGTTATTAAGGTTAAATAAATAAGTTTAATTATTTTTTGCTTTTCAGTTTTTTCGGCGGTTTCATTTTTTTTTTAAGTTTATTTTATCATTTTTTGTGGCCATAATCTACTTGTTAAAAGCAGGCGTCATTGCTTACCCCTGGCCCGGACAAACTTTAAATAAAACATTTATGCTCTATAATAACAATAAAAATAATTTAAGATCACATAAAAAACTAAAAAAACCAACTTCAAACGTCACGCTAGTCAATTTCAATACTAAGTTTGAGGTGTTTATATTCATATCTCTGGAGATACATAACATATCTCGATGAAATTTAAATTGTACCACCTGTAAAATAACATCATCATCATCATAATAAGCCGGTATCAGTCCACTGCTAGACATATGCCTCTCTCAACACAAGTAACTGAGCCAGATTTTCGGCTCTTTGTTTAGTTTGTTTTTTCCAGAGTTTGTTGGCATACATTGATGATATGATAAAATCTATGAAAAAAAACTGATATGATAAATATGGTAAAATCAAAAAAATGATACTTTTATCCATTATTTTTGTTAATTTATGCCACGCTAACTATTTTCAGTATAAAGTTGGAGGTGTTTATTTAGATATCTCTGGAGATACTTATCAGTTCTCGAAAAATGTACAATGGGACCAAACAGGTAGCATACTCTCCCAAACAAAAAATAATTTTCTGAATCAGTTAAGAATTTACGGAGTTATGAGGTACCAAACATAAAAAGGCGAACTGAGAACCTCATCTTTTTTTTGTGAAGTAGGTTAAAAATGTTTAAGCTTCGTTCTATTCGAGGCCCTAAGCGAACTGTTCATTCCTTAAAAAAATCATCATATTATAAATCAACTAGCTGGGCCCCTCGGCTTATCCCGCGTTTAATGACAGCGGCAACATGCGCGTGGGCTGTGGGCTATTTCATTGGCTTCAATTTCGTTTTCCCGGTACTCTATTTGTTTTTTATAAAATAAAAGTAGCCTAGGTAACTTGATAGTTACACTTTTAACATCAGCTATCTGCCAGTGAAAGTCCCGTTATAATCAGTCCAGCCATTTCAAAGATAAGCCGAAACAAACAGACAGACAGACAAACATTTGAGTAATACCGTATATATATATATATATACATATATATATATATATATATATATATATATATATATATATATATACCGTATATACCGTTTAGTAAGTACCGTGTATACTTTCATATGCATTTAGTGAAAAGCTGTTATTTTGGAATTACAAACAGACACTTCAATTTTATTTCTCTGAATATTTTTAGTGTTAAATTTATAGTTATCGTTTATATATTTAATGTTTTAAATTTAATCCTAACTAATATTATAAATGCGAAAGTAATTCTGTCTGTCTATCTGTCTGTGTCACTTTCACGCCAAAACCACTGAACTGATTTAAATGAAATTTGGTACCCAGATAGTCTTGACGGAGAGGGGGAGAGGAGATTAGCCCAGCGTGGTCCGGTGCGGTGTAGGTGGGATAAGCATGTGTCTTATTTGTAAAATAAGTAGCCTAAATAATTAAAAATGCTACCCAGAGACACTACCACGCGGACGAAGTCGCGGGCACAGCTAGTGTTATATATTCCTTTTTATAAGGGTATCGAATATATTTATCGACAAAGTTTTGCACAGTTCTCGTACATCACTAGCCGGGCGGCGTAAAAGAATGATTGTTATTTACATAAATTAAAGCTTTAAAATGATAACCATTTACCACCACGGTAGTTATATGACGAAAAATATGTATATTGTGTAAGCAAATTAAATATTTTGATTTAAAAATTGGTTATTTATGATAATAAATGCCCACAAAGACTTACATGTGAAATGATAATTCTGGATCTTTTACGCCTCCTTTAGTTGTTCTAGATGGACAAAACACAGCACAACACGACATAATTTAAATATGTAACAGGGTTTCAGTCTTTGTAGGTATGTTTCTATTTAATTTTTAATTTATAAATATAAAGCGTCGCTTTATTATGGCCTGCTAGCCGGTCAAAAATGGACATGATCACCTATGCGCGAGGTTGTCAATTTGATATTAGTTTTCTCGTTTACTCTTATCTCGCGACCCCTGTAATAGAAAGGGTAGGACAATGTGTTGATAGAATGAAAGTCGATGTGACAACGTCACATGGCTGACATGGCTCCATCCATTATAATCCATCATCCTAGTAATCCATCATCCTAGCAATACATAGTACAATACAATACATAGTTTCGCCTTTTTTGTTTCATCATAGCTCCACACGATAAGTATATTTATCCAGTGACAAGTATTAAAATTGTTTAAGTTTTTGTAATATCAAGTTAAAGTCATATAAGTCTTGACTGTCTAGTCCAAGCAGTAATAAAAACTGGCCAAGTGCCGCCTATTTCTCCTATTTGCCCGTACTACAAATATTTAGCAAATATAGCCAAAAAGTGAACATAAATAGCGAACACGCATGTGAGGACGCAACATTAGATGCAATGGCACTCTACTAGTCTATTCTCCGTACACACTATCACTACAATAAAGGCTAGACCGCACTAAGCGACACTTCATTGCAGCGGCGCGACGCGACACATAGCGACAAAATATTCTTTGTAAGAAATTGTATGAGGTATATCGCACTACGCTGCAGCGGAACTACGGGCCGCGACACTGCGCGACAAAATTGACCAACTCATCAAATCTGACGCGCCGTGTCGCGCACAGATTACTATATGTGTCAGAGTGGTGTCGCATCGTGTAGTTCCGCTGCCGCTAGTGCGGTATAGCAAGCGACGCGACACTTCATTTTATTCAAGTTAGGGTCGGCTCACACCGCGACGTGACGCGGCGCGCACTTATTAAGAGAGTATTACAAAAAAGAACTTTATTTACTACTAGCTGTGCCCGCGACTCCGTCCGTGTGGAATAGTGTCTTTGGGTAGCATTAACTAATAAATCACATTCGTATCCCAACTACACCGCGCCGTTTTTAATATACCCCTTCTTCATATCGTGAATATGGAACGTCATGAACCCACATTTTTACCTTCTTTTTTGCTTGCTCTTGTTCCATTCTTTCTTCTTCCTCACAAAGCAAAAATACTATTACAATATCCAAGTCATTTTCGTCCACCTGACTCAAAATAACGTTCAAATCTGCTAGGCTATTCTGTAAGCTATCTCGACAGCGGAATCCGCGGTGAGATTCAAAGTACGTATTACGAAATTACACCGTATACCAACGTACTACGAAATTCGCGGATTCCGCTATCGAGATAGCTTACAGAATAGCCTAGCTGTTTCTTCCATCTTCCTAAGAGGTTGCCGAACGACTGACAGACAACATTTGCTGCAAACTGTCTCGGCACAGCAGTTCAAGTGCGGTATACCTAAACTACGTTTAAGCCCGTCAAGACTTAGCTATAATATATATTAATATACCGTACTATAATATATATTATAGCAAGCTACCACACACTGAGAAATATATATTTAGCCTTCATAATGCCTTCATAATTGATGGTCGTCTTAGTGTATAGTAATATGCAATAATGTATATTACGGTATCGCTTGGTGACGTCACAGAAATATATATTATAGCTGAGTGTGCGGTCACACGAAAATTAGTATAGAAAATATATAGTAATATGCCTAGCTATAAATATATTAATATATATTATAGCTAAGTCTGTGACGGGCTTTAGGGCCTTATTCACGATCCATCCCGTCTGTACGTCAGCTCAAGGACATGCACGATGCACGATGCAAAAGTACCGTGAATAGGCTTGACGTACGTCGATAATTATTATTAATTGTTTGCTGGACTTGCACGACCGATTTTGCATCCAGCGAGCACCCCCACCACCGCGAGCGTCGTGCAGATGGACAGTGAATAACGCGGACGTACGTCAGAGCAGTCCAGCATCGTGCGGCTTGATGGTGTATAGACTTGCTGTACAGCCGATTTAACATATACGTATAATATACATTTAAGTAATTTAAAACATTTTTCGTTCTATTTACTCTGCTCGCTTGATGCGCGCACGACAGTCAGTATGCGACATCCAGCGCCGCGGCCTTGAGCTGACGTACAGCCGAGATGGATCGTGAATAAGGCCCTTTAACCACGGATAAAGACAGATAGTCTATTCTCCGTGCTGCTAACTGTCGCGGCACTGCAGTTCAAGTGCGGTATACCTAAAAGTGTCGCTACGTGTCACGTCGCGCCACTGCTGTGCAGTGTCGCTTAGTGCGGTTTAACCTTAATTCGAACGGTTTAGTTCTTTTGAGTCTTCTCTCTATATATGTGAGGTTGAGGAGTTGTATTGCCTTGACGTTCACGTGATGGTGAAGCCTTCGTTCGTGAGCTTCTGCGCATTTTTTGATGGTGTTGGCGACAACCTCTATGTGAAGGTCCCGAATGAGGTCATCATTGCGTATATAACAGGGTACTCCAACTATTCCCCTCAGTACTTTATTTTGGAATCTCTGTATGATGGCAATGTTGCTTTGTTTGGTGCAGCCCCATAGCTGCGCACCATAAGTCCAGACGGGCATAAGGACTTGTTTGTATATAAAAATCTTGTTTTGTATTGATAGTTTGAACTGTTTTCCAAGCAACCAATACAAGTTCTTATAGCGGAGGTCTAATTCATCTCTTTTTTTCTTGACATGGGCTTAATTACCATTAAGAAAAACTTCACAATACTTTTCATATTTGTTGGTAAAGTTGATGTGGATTGATTTAGATTCATTAAGCCTGATCCTCAATTTTGTTGTCCAGTTATAAACCTTATTAATAGCTTTTTGGACTTTAGCAGCCGCTTCTTCATGAGTGCTGCGAAGGTCGCTATCGTGTTGTCTTCTAATTTAGGAATATCGCAGGTGTACAGAAGGTACAGGACTGGACCAAGTACACTTCCTTGCGGAACTCCAGCTTTGATTTGTTTTAATTCTGAATGAGCCTCTTCTTGTCTTATCCTAAATATTCTGTCTGAAATATAAGATTCCAGGATATCCGAGTACGGCTTCGGTAAGAACTTTTTAAGCTTATGCACAAGGCCTTCGTGCCAGACTTTGTCAAAAGCTTGTGCCACGTCAAGAAATACAGTTGAGCATACCTTCTTTTCTTCGAGAGTTTTTTTTTTTTTTTCTATTTTGTTAGTTATTTGGTGGACTTGATCAATTGTCGAATGTTTTTCTCTAAATCTAAACTGACATGACTAAACATATACATTTATAATTTAAAACATGTTTCGTTCATTTACTCTGCTCGCTTGATGCGCGCACGACAGTCAGTATGCTACATCCAGCGCCGCGGCCTTGAGCTGACGTACAGCCGGGATGGATCGTGAATAAGGCCCTTCTTAATTGGATGGCAGTGACAGTGACTTGCACTTTGCAGTTCTATTAAATTAACTGGTGGACAATATGCTAGGAACAGCAAAGAAATACGATGATGACCGTTGAAAAAATATTGTTTTAGGGTAAAAAAAAATCATCTATTGAATGTTTGTTTAGACTTTCTCATTTTTCCTCGGAAAAATGAGCACTAGCTCAGATTTGTGGAGTGATCCTCCCGATGAGCCCCCGGATTCCCCCATGATTACTCCTTCTTCCGACAATAGTAGTAAAAGATCCCGTGACCATATATTAGAAGATAGCAATATCCCAAAGAAAACATCTATTAACCCAGCGTCTTCTACTCAACATATATAAACAGTTCCTGAATTTAAACTCACTAAAGATGTTCGGTTCGACGAGACGGACTTAGGCCCGTATGTCGTCCACGTAGCGAAGATGGTCTCTGACCCTGCCTCAGGATCATCCATGAGGATTCTTAAACTAGCTCAATTCCTATATAAAAATAAAGTTTGAGGGTTTGCCAGTGATGGCATTAAGTCGATTGGCCGTAACAAAGCGTCAATTGAGTTGAATAGAACTCCCCTAAAGATGCAAACGTCTTTCTAGACAACCCAATTTTAGAGACTAACAAGTTTGAAGCTAAAATTCCGGTTTTTTTCAAATTACCAGATCAGGAATTATAAAGGGCATTCCAGTAGAGTGGTCTATGGAGGAACTAATAGAAGCTCTAAGTTGCCCTCCTGGATGTGGCCCTATTCTAAAAGTGCGGAGACTTAATCGAAAAACGTTTGTGGACAGTAAACCTCTTTGGGTCCCGTCCCAGACAGTGTCAATCACAGTTAAGGGTAGACTTCTCCCCAAAAAAACTATACTGCTTCAATGCAGCAATATCAGTTGAGTCATATCAACTTCCGTCTATCCAATGCCTAGCTTGTTGCAGATTCGGACATATTCAAACTGCTTGTCGTTCTAAATTACGATGTTTTAGATTTACTCAACCTCATAATGGCTCTTCGTTCTCTGTAGTAGAGGATGAAGCTACATGTATTTTTTGCTCTGGGAGACACTTTGCAACTGACAAAAAATGCCCTGAGCATGGCAGACAAAAGTTAATCAAGTCCTTGGTATCGGAGGAAAACATCTCTTATAATGAGGCAGCTGCCCGAATACCCATTACACATCGACGCTTATATGCGGAAATGGTTAAGTCTAAATAAATAATGGTTAAGTCTACTCCATGCTCCGATAGAGTTCAATCAAATCAAATGATGCTTCAACTTCTTATAAAAAAACAGCGGTTACTCCTCGCCGCCCTTCCCCAGCTCTAGGCAAATCATATGACAAAGCTGCTCATGATGCCATAATTGCTTCTCCCTCTTCTTCAATGACCAATGGTTGTTCTCTCAGCTCGGAAGGTTGTTCATCTTCTCCATCTGACAACCTTCTTGAGTTGATGTCTTATACTTTACTAAATATGATTTCCAAATTTGATGATGCCCTACCGAACAATCTCTCCTGCAGATTCTGCAAAAAATCTCTTCAATTACAAATTTTAAAAATGTATCGGTTCCTTCAATGGAATGTCAGAAGTGCTCGTTTCAGAAAGTCTGAACTGATTTATTTGTTAAATAAGTATAAACCCGTCGTTGCGGCAATCGCTGAGACATGGTTTAACCCAGGCTCGATTTTTCGCCTGCCTGGATACGCATGTTTCAGCGATGACCGTGACGACGGGTGGGCGGGTTGCGCCCTACTTGTTAAAAAAAAAATTTCATATTCTCTTCTCCCTCTTCCACCTCATAGTAGTAGCATTAATGCTGTTGCTGTGAGATGCTTAAATATTTCTTTTCTGTCTATTTACATTCCTCACCCTAATTCTTCTATTATTTCAGAACTTTCTCCGATTTTTTCTGCGATCCCTCCTCCTGTAATTATACTTGGTGATTTTAACTGTCACAATACTATGTGGGTCTGTCATGTTTCAGACTCATTTTCTTCGAATCTAATTGATCTCATGGATGATTATAATTTATGCCTTCTTAATGATGGCTCCCCTACTCGAGTTACTTCGCCACTTCAAAATCATAGTGTGGTGGACCTGTCATTTTCTTCTCCTTCTCTGGCATCTCAACTGTTTTGGTCTGTTCTTCCAAACTCTCATGGAAGTGATCATTTCCTTATTATAATTTCAAACTCCTCTCTAAGTTCAGTTCCGCCTCCCTTACCTCCTCTTTTAAAATACAGACTTGCTAATGCTGATTGGAAAACATTTTCTTCTGTACTTCATGACAAAGTGTTTACATTTCCAACTGTTGATGACTGTAATTATTTATTTATATATTCAAAATTTGTTGATGCTATTATATCAACCGCAGATTTAATTATTCCTTTAAAAAAACTTGTTCCAGAATCTCTTCTCCTCCATGGTGGGATTCAGAATGTACCTCTATAGTTAAAGAACACAATGAGGCTGAGAAATATTTTAATGCAAATATAAACTTAGAAAATTTCATTCTGTTCAAAAAAGTTCTAGCAAGGTCTTTAAGATGATTATCAAAGAAAAAAAAAGCATCTTGGATTCAATTCTGTGAAAGTCTGTCTTCACGATCTCCTCCTTCTCTCGTTTGGAGAAAAATCAAAGCGTTTCAAAAACCCTTCGTCTTATAGACCAATAGCTTTATCATCAGTTATGATAAAAATATTTGAAAATCTTCTCAAAAACAGGCTTGAGTGGTTGTAGGAGCATCGAGGAATCCTATCCAAATCACAATATGGATTTAGGAAAGGTTTTGGTACTATACATAGTCTTAGTATATTTACATCAGATATTCGCTTTATTATTATTGCTTTCTCTAGAAAGGAGAATTTGATTGGAGTCTTTTTGACATTACAGGGGCCTACGACAATGTTCTGCTCCATACTCTTAGACAAAAAATGATTCAGCTTAATTTGCCAGCTAGGATGACTCTATTATATTTAGTCTTTTAATCGGTAGGCTTATATCTGTAAGGTTCCAGAATTATGTTTCTTCTCCAAGATTAATCTGGAAGGTTCTTCCCCAAGGATCCGTTTTAAGTCCTTTATTATATAATCTGTATACTTTTGATCTACATCTAAGTGTAGATTAGTTTTGTGATATTCTTGAATATGCTGATGATATAGCTCTTTATTACTCATCAGACTCTATGTTGGATATAGTATTACGTCTTAATTTAGCTCTAACATATCTCAGTGACTGGTTAAGCAATCATGGCTTATCTTTAGCTTCAGATAAAAGCAATGTTGTTGTGTTCTCTAGACAGAGATCCATCTCCGACGTTCAAATTTGTATTGGAGATGATTGTCTTGCTGTTAATAATGAAGCAAAATTTTTAGGTCTTATATTAGACTCGAAGTTATCAGGCTCTCCTCACATCAATTTCATAAAAAATAAGTGTGAAAAGAATGTTAACATCCTTCGTGCTTTGTCTGGGGTGTGGTGGGGTTCTCATCCCTTCAGTCAAAAACTATTATACAATGCTATCATCAGAAGCCATTTTGATTATGCTTCATTTCTTTTAGAACCTTGTAGTAAAATTTCAATGAGATCTCTTGATTCTATTCAATATAAATGTCTTCGTATCATATCAGGAGCCATGAAATCATCTCAGCTTCAAGTGGAATGTGTTGATCCTCCTTTATTTCTTCGTAGACAATATTTGAGTGATCTTTTTTTTCTTTCAAGTAGCTCAATTTTCATTTCATACATTAAGCTTCAGGAGTTTTGGTGGGAACGTGGAAAAGTGTGTGTGATCTCATTGTATTCTTTCCTAAAACTTGTGTTCTTCCGCGTGTTAATATGTAATAAATGTGGATTATTAACCATTAAGTGCCGGTGAATGTGTGCGAGTGTAGGGAAACAGCACAATGTTGAAAAACATGCTATTTGCGTTCTCACCAAAATTCCACTGAAAATCTTCAGTAAACACCACATCTTTACTGAAGATATGATTTAGACTAGACTTTTACTTGACAACTGACCTGAAATGTGACTTTGACCCATCTCTACGACTAACATTCATAAAAACTTGAAAAATTTCAATACTTATCACTGGCTAAATACACTAATCGTGTGGAGCCATAAAGAAACAAAAAAAAAAATAAGCTTCATTCTCTTTCTATCCTTAATCGTACTTCGGATTACTGGCGACATAAAGATCCATCTAAAAAAAGCGCGGGAAACTCTCCAACTTGGCGGGGGTGTTTTAAATTTGTGAAATTGGAAATAATATTTTACCTTGTAAATATTGGTCAGGAGAGTTGAAACTGTGAATCGTTTTAATTTTTATTGTATATAGTTTAATTAGTTGCTTGAATTATCTGTCGGTAAGCACTTTTTCTCTGTTTTTTTCTGCGATGGAGGAGCCCCCCGACCCCGGGGGCTCTGTTCCTCCTGTGGGCAATGATATCACTATTGAGACTACTATCGCATCTACTTCTTCATTAGTAATGCCAAATTCAACTGCACCTATGTCTGCATCTAATGAGTCTGGTATGGAGACCGATGGCTCCGTGGGATGGAATAGAGCCTTAAAACGATCTTGACCTAGCAAGATGTGCCGGCACTGTAATAAGCGTAGACGTAAACGTAATTCGGTGTCAGAACCAAAGGAAAATGACTGCGTTTGTAATACAACGGAAATAATTGCCGAGACACCTATGATAAAGAAACAATTGGACAAAAAACCAGCTTCAACTCCTGTTTCCACAAATGATAATACACATCCTCGTCCCTCACCAATCGGTAGGGAATTTTACGAATCTACAGATGTAGCACCATACCTAGTTCACATTCAAAGGGAGTCTAATCCTGACGACAACACTGTTTTACATCCCATCGCGTTCGGTAAATTATTACAGAAGCAACAATTTACAAATATTGTAAATGGTAGTTTAAAACGCATAGGCAGAAACAAAATAGCTCTTATTATGTTTCTTTGAAGTGTTTCACACTTTATATTTTTGTAAATTGTTAAATTGGCAAAGCACCGGAACATGTTATTCCGGAGGTTGCGGGTTCAAGTCCCGTCGGTACGATGAAATTTTGGATTGTGTTTAACAATTTACAAAATAGCTCTTGCTTTCACGCACTTTGATGCTGCAAACACATTCCTGCGCCACGACAGTTTGCCTAAAAATAAGTTAAAAGCATTCATACCAACATTCAATTTGACGCGCATGGGCCTTATACGAGGTGTACCAGCTGAGTGGTCCCCGGAAGAGGTTACCGAAAATATCAATGTTCCCGTAGGATGTGGTAAAATTATTAAGATTAGACGTCTGAATTATAAGACACTGGGTCTGTCAATGGGTCCCCAGTCTGGAAGCCATCTCAAACAGTAGTAATCACGTTTGATGGGCAGGTTCTGCCTAAGCGCATTTTCATGTGTTTCAATGCACTGCCGGTAGAACTTTATACTTATCCAACAATACAATGCTACAACTGCTGCCGTTTTGGCCATACTAAAATGCAGTGCAGGTCTAAACCTCGCTGCTTTAAGTGCGGTCAAGATCATACTGCGGATAGTTGTAGCATTGAAGAGGATTGTTCTTCATGTTGCCTCTGTTCAGGCTCGCACTTTGCTACTAGCAAGTCTTGTCCTGAGCTCGATCGACAAAAGCGTATCAAGCAATCCATGGCAGAATGTTGCATTTCATACTCTGAGGCTTGCAAACTGCATCCTCAAGTGTCTAAATCTTACGCTGATGTCATTGCCACTCGCACAACACCGGTGATCGGAAAAATGCCGCCACCGTAATCTTCTAATATGACTTATAGAAAAACTGTCTTATTAAAACCGCGTTCAGCCCGTCAGCCCCCTAAAGGGTATGACCAAGCGGCTCACCAACAACTCATAAAAGACTATGATATGCCACCTCCTGCCAATGGTTGTGCGTTGAAAGCACAAAGTAGTACTGACACTGAACAGCAATCTTTGACAAACATTATTGTCGCTTTAATTACCACATTATCTCAGACCAACCTATTGAAACCGGACAACGCTGCCCCCATAATTGAATTACTAAAAAAAATCATACAGATCCATAATGGATCTAAGCCCTCAAATGAACACGAACTGTAGTCGTATTTCGGTGGTTCCACTGCATCGCACTAATTGTGTGATGATGCAGTGGAACTGCCGAAGTGCGATTAGTAAAAAACACGAAATCATTTACCTTGTAAATAAATTTAACCCTTCGATTATTGCCTTAGCAGAGACTTGGCTTAAACCAGGCTCTGTTTTCAAATTAAATAGTTACTCTTGCTATCGACAAGATAGGACTGACGGATATGGCGGTGTAGCCATACTCTTTAAAAGTAATCTTTTCCATAAACCAATCTCTCTGCCACATCATGATGATTATAGTGCTTCTGCCGTATTAGTAAATGGCATTTGCCCTGTTTCTTTATATATTCCGCGACCTTCATCAAATATATTAAATCATCTTGATTCTCTGCTATCATTGCTTCCTAAACCGTTTGTTATTTTAGGGGATTTCAATATTCAGCATCAGTCCTGGGGGAGTTCTGTTTCTAGTGGTTATGGTGAAGATTTGATAGATATTATAGACAACCATAACTTATGTTTACTAAACACCGGTGCCGCTACACGGCGCACTAACCCTAATGAAAATGTTAGTGCCATTGATTTAACAATTTGTACTCCAGATTTAGCAACGCAATTTTCTTGGAGTACCCTTTTATCAACTTTTGGTAGTGACCATTTCCCAATCATTATTTCCAGTTTAAAGAAAACTCCACCAATGACCGTTCAAAAACCTCGTCTCAAATATAAAATAAACGATAAGCATTGGGATACATTTAAATCATGTGTAGAAAACAAATGCTTGAATCTGCCGTCTATTACTTCAAATAACAGTAGTATTTGCTCTGAGGCTTTATCAAAAGCAATCTTGTCAGCGGCTGATGACATTTTTTCACTGAAAAATGCAGCCATTGGTAAAATACCTTCTCCTCCATGGTGGGACAGTGAGTGTACTGGTGCCGCGAATAAACGAAAATTAGCTGAAATTGTATATAATGATGATATGACAAAAGACAATTATAAAACCCTTATAGAAACAATAGAAGAATCTAAAAAGCTCTTTAAGAAAAAAAAGTTTTTAAGTTGGAGAAATTTCTGTGTGTCTATTTCTCCAAACACACACCCATCTATTGTTTGGAACAACATTAGGCGCTTCAAGTCTGGAATGTCTAATACTAACCGCTGCATTCTCCCTTGATCATTGTGTGATTTGTATCTAAGTAAGCTTGCGCCCCCATACGTTGCTCCTTCCTTACAATCATTAATAATGCCTATCCCATCTCATACACAAGATCTTAATTCGGCCTTTTCTTTAATGGAACTTAAAGGGGTTCTTTCGAACTTACGTGATTCAGCTCCAGGGGAAGACGGTATACCATATTCGTTCTTGCGCAATTTAGGAGATCAAACACTTATGTACTACCTTAATTTAATAAATTCTGTAATGATGTCTAACAATGTTCCAAATGCTTGGAAATCACAAATTATTTTGCCAATTTTAAAACCAGACAAATCACCGGCACTCATAGCATCATACCGACCTATAGCGCTCTCTTCAGTCATAGCAAAAATTGCAGAGCACCTCATTAAAAATCGTTTAGAATGGTTTATAGAGAGTCATGCTATTCTGTCTGAATCACAATATGGTTTCCGTAAAGGAAGAAGCACTTTAGACAGCTTAAGCATTTTCGTAACAGATATTCGCATGGCATTCTCCCGTAAAGAATCTGTTGTTGCAGCTTTTCTCGATGTTAATTCTGCGTATGATAGCGTACTATTACCAATTTTGACCGCTAAATTACAATCTGTAAATGTTCCATCAACACTTTCAAATTTTATTATAAACATGCTTTACGGTAGATCAGTTAAGTTAGACAACTACAATGAAATAAGGTATGTTTGGAAAGGCATTCCACAAGGATCCGTCATCAGCCCTTTGCTTTATAATATATACACATACGATCTTGATAGAACTATAGATAGCCCTGTAAAAGTCCTTCAATATGCCGATGACCTGCTCATTTATTGTGCTGATAGCTCCATTGACAAAGCCAGTTTGCTCATTTCATCTGCTTTGAATAATTTGAAATTGTGGATGGAAAATAACGGTCTTGAGCTTTCTGCTCTGAAAAGTAATGTAGTAGTATTTTCGTAATCCCTTACATCCTGCTATCTCTTACAACGGGGATAATATTCCCGTTCGTAATGAAACAAAATTTTTAGGTATAGTACTTGACTCAAAATTGACATTACTTCCTCACTGCGAGTTCCTTAGTGTCAGATGTGAAAGGCTTCTCAATCTCTTGAGATGCCTCTCGGGAGTTTGGTGGGGTGCGCATCCCTCTTCTTTAAGGCTTGTCTACAATGCTTTGATAAGAAGTGTCATAGATTATGGCTCATTCTTGTTAGAGCCTTGTAGCTCAGCTGGACTGAAGAAGCTAGATGCCATCCAGGCCAAGGCTTTGAGGGTAATTTCGGGAGCTATGAAGTCGAGTCCTATAAATGCCTTACAGGTTGAATGTGGTGAACCACCACTTCAATTGCGGCGACAATATCTTTCAGATAAATTTATTTTTCGTTCGCTAAGATTATCTGATCATCCTTTGTTTTTAAAATTGCAACTGTTATCTGATGTCATTGTCTCAGGTGCTGACTACTGGACTCACAAATCTCGCCCCTGCTTGGTTTACAGTTGGACAAATTTAAATAATTTGAAGGCTCCTACCCACCGCATCAACAAACTGTCTATATATCTTGTTGATTACGAATGTTTAATTATGTCGCCTAACATAGTTTATAATATCGACATTGATAAAAGTGATCCTAATGCAAACTCACATTTTAATTCCGTTGTTAATAGCTATTGGGATGGATGGCATCAAATTTACACAGATGCATCGAAGCATAAGCCTTCTGATTGTGTCGGTGTTGGAGTATACCATCCACAATTCAAGATTGTACAAAAAAATAAATTTCCACCCGAAACATCTGTATTTACTGCTGAATGTTTTGGAATATTAAAAGCACTAGAATATATTATTTTGATGAAACTCCCCAAAACAATTATCTTCTGTGATTCTCTTAGTGCCCTACAGTCGCTTTCAAAATTTCCATTTAAATCACAAGTACATATTCCTATTATTACACAATCTAGGTATAAATTGTATCAGTGTACAATATTGGGTTTTACCGTGTCTTTTTCGTGGATACCAAGCCATTGTGGTATTAAAGGCAATGAGATTGCTGACCGCTTGGCGAATGAAGCAGTCGTGTGTGGAGATATTTTTTCATATAAAAACTATTATCAGGATCTTATATCTTTAGCTACAATTTCTCTCCAGGAATCTTGGAGTATAGCTTGGTCTGAAAGCACTCGCCAAAAAGGCAAACATTATTTCAATATTCAAAAATCCATTTCACACAAACCATGGTATACTGTTCTTAAACTTGGTAAAAGAGCAACTTCTACTCTCATAAGAATGCGCTTGGTCACGTCTGCAGTCCGGCACATCTTGCTAGACTTAAAATTGTAAGTTCGCCATCTTGTGAATGCGGAGAAATGATTTCAGACCTAAATCATTTAATTCTATCATGCCCTCTATTTGATTCTGATATGTTGTATGAGACTCTAAGAAATCTTAAGATTCAATTTCCCACTAATATTAATTGCTTACTCACAGATTTTCAGCCAAATGTGTATAAAGCATTAGCTGAATACATAGATATAAATAATATAAAATTATAGTAAATTGTATGTTGAATGTAACTTGTAAATATTTTATAATGTATATAGTTTAGTTTTACTTGTTCATAAATTATTTATCATTCTTCTCTCCTGATAGTTAACTAATTCTTTGTTTATCGTAATTGTTAAATTATTTTTTACATTGTCATGGTTTCCCTCGTTTTAATGTCATCGAAATTCAACCAATCCATCCTGTAAAAATGAAAACAACTCATGAACAATGAACATGCAAGATCACTGCAAGATAGAAGCTAAACCTAAAACATGACTCTGGCAAATGCACAGAATGTGCGGCGCCAAAATCCCAGGATTGGGGAAAAAAAAAAAAAAAAAGATCCATCTTGTCTTATGAATTCTTTTGATAAACTTTCTAATATGCCCTCCTCATTATTTAAATTTCCTATTCACCCTCTTTTTCTTTTAGTGTTCCCTATGACTGTTTGATATATAGACCGAACATTTTATTTAATTTTGGTATAGATAAAGATTCTCCGGGCGCTGATAAAATTTTTCATGATACCTTGAACCAACCGTCAATGGGCCAATTGGATGCCTATTTTTACAGATGCGTCTAAATTAACTGATAGTGGTTCAGTAGGTTCTGCAGTTTGGATCCCCAAATACAAAAAAGTTCTAAGTTATAAATGCCTTTCTTATACGTCTGTTTATTCTGGTGAATCAGTGGCTCTTCTAGAAGCAATTAAATATGTAGAGTCTCATAAATTAAATAAATCTATCATCTTTTCTGATTCCCTTCCCTTAGCTGTTTGCAAGACATTGATAGGTTTCCATTTTAAGTTCCATAAAATAAATTCTTTATAAATGCCACACTTCTGGAATTGAGGAAGCTCTTGCCTGGATTCCAGTTCATTGTGGTATTGAGGGTAATGAATGTGCTGATATGTATGCAAAGCAGGCCGTTGAAATGGGCATGGACACTTACTCTAAATTGTTTTCCAAAGACCTCCGTTCTTTAGCTAAAAAACTTCTCTATGACAAGTGGTCAATCATTTGGAACAGGACTAGAATTATCAAAGGCAGACATTACGGTGACATTCAACCTGAAATCCCAATAAAGCCATGGTTTTTTGACGTGAACCCACCCAGACAAGCATATTTAGCTTAGTTGGAGGGGTTAACAAGAATACTAGTAATGTGCAAACATCAAGCTCGACATTAGAAATTCGTGTTTGCACGTAAAGTCCAGT
Source organism: Cabera pusaria (assembly GCA_954871355.1). Classification (NCBI taxonomy): domain Eukaryota; kingdom Metazoa; phylum Arthropoda; class Insecta; order Lepidoptera; family Geometridae; genus Cabera; species Cabera pusaria. The sequence goes on along the minus strand of OX940889.1, from coordinate 20,705,695 downwards.
CGCGGAGCAGGAAGAATTTCGTACAATGACCTGTTATTACCTGTCTCTGTCACCCCCGCGATTTAAAAAAGCTAATAAATGGGTTTCCTCTACCATCATTCGTTTGCGTCTTGGTCACGTTTGTTCTCCAGTTTTTCTTGCCAAAATTAGGGTCAGAGACCATTCTCGCTGTGAGTGTGGTTTAGATGAAGGAACTCTAGATCATATATTTTTCTGTTGTCCAAAATTATCTTTCTCCCTATATGATGCCATAAGCCCCAAAATTCCTCGTCCCGTTAATATAAAATATCTCCTTTCATATGTATTTACTCCGTTTGTATATATTTTAAGTAATTTTATTAATCTAATAATATTCGCTTATACATTTCTATTTTAAATGCAAAACAAATGCAATGTTTCTAAGCAATTATAAGTTTTAAGTTCATATTTAATTTATTCTTTCTTTCTTTTGTCGGATTTTTTTCCTTGTAAATATACTGTACACTGGCCATACTTTTGACACTGGCAGAAAAACGCCAAGCAGCGTTTAAAAGCATGGACTTAATAATAATAGCATTATTAAGTCCATGTTTAAAAGCCATAAGAAGAAGAAGAAGAAGAAATTAACTGGTGGTTTCCGTAGTTTTTGCAGGAACGTGAAAAAGTGTTCTTTTGCGAGTTAGTGTGTAATAAATATGGATTATTTATTAACCATTAATGTGGATTATTGCTGGTGAATGTGTAATGTAGGGAAACAGCGCGATGTGGAAAACATGCTATTACGTTCTCACCAAAATTCCACTGAAAATCTTCAGTAAAGTCCACATCTTTACTGAGGGTATGAATTTGACTAGACTTTGACTTCAACTTGACCTGAAATGTTACTTTGACCCAGACCCATCCTATGACTTGATTTCACAAAAATTTAACAATTTTGATACTTGACATTGGCTAAATACACTAATCAAACAATGACATGGGTGACAGTGACACTTCAACATAGCTTCTTTTGACACAACCGACTGAAAGTCTGTCTGAAATGATAGATCAATTTTGTTCTTTGCCGTGTTTGTTTGTGTAATTTGTGTTCATTTTTGAAAAATAAAATGAGATATTTAAACAGCTTTCGCACTTTTAGTGCGTTTTTAGCCATCGTATTTCTCAGTCTATTACGGATAGATTTTATAGAAGGTAAACGCCGTCCAGCTTTTATTGATATCGTCCATAATTTGGGTCCTCTCTGAGCCGCTGTAACATTACGTGGCCTTTTGATAGTGGTGGATTATCTGGAATTTTTTGGTGATTCTGAATGAAACGTATCTATTTTACAGTAATAAATATTGTTAAAATTATGTTTCAGGTTCACGAGCTGATTTTGTGACATGCGGCACTATTGTGAAGCTGATAAACACAGATTTACGGTTGAGATTGCATTCCCACGATGTGAAGTATGGTTCAGGATCTGGTCAACAGTCTGTGACGGCGGTGGATGTCTCAGATGACCATAACAGCCACTGGCTCGTGAAGGCGGCTATGACAGAGACATGCAAAAGGGGGTATGTATATTCATTACATTTTTAATGGTTTTCTGGGATTCTGCAATGACGCCTACAATTTGTATCTGCTTAAATCTTGTCCTTTGATACATTTGTTCCTCGGAAGTGGAATTTGTAGAAGTGATTTAAGAGTACACAGTATTTCAAAACAGAATTCTTAATATTGAATGCCCTCAATTACATTGAATTAATCATTTGTTTATAGAGATATTCACAAAAAAAATCTATGACTATGTTACCTTGAAATCTTCCAGTCCCAAGTCAAAACCTTTGTGTTAGTAAAATTAATAAAACTGCCTTTACTTCAGCGCACCAATCAAATGTGGTACAAAGATCCGTCTCGAGCATGTATCTACAAAGAAGAACCTCCACTCTCACTACTTCTCTTCACCTCTGTCAGGCAACCAGGAGGTTTCGTGCTACGGAGACGACACTGGTGAAGGAGACAGCGGAGACAACTGGATTGTGGTCTGCAATAATGATTACTGGAGGAGAGACACTCCAGTGAAGTTCCAACATGTTGACACTGGAGCGTAAGTTTTTTTACATGGGTATTAAAAGAGCCTGCCACACTAACCAATTTAATCAACTATATTAAATTACCAAAGCCCAAAGAAAGGGATGTTGTGCTGCAACCTTTTTTGAGTTACATTCATTCAATTGGCCGATTGAATTGTAAGTTTTGGCCTTTATACTGGTTTTTTTTATGTATAATTGAAAAATACTGGCTTTAATGTTTTGCTAGTTTTCGAAGACTTATATCCATATTTTCTTATATTACCATCCAATTCAAATAAAATAATAAAACTCAATTAAAAGAAACAAAAACTTAATGATATTATGATAGATGTAGATATGTCCTGTACATTAATATAAAAATAAATTGATATAAATATAATTATTAAAAAACTAAAAATCTCTTTTCCACTTTTATAAAAAAAAAATCAATTTTATTTTGCCTGCAATATTTTCAGGTACCTCGCTGGTTCGGGACGTACATTTGGTCGGCCTATCAATGGCCAGGGTGAAATAGTGGGTGTTACCTCACAATATGGTGCATACACTGACTGGCAAGTGAAAGAAGGACTCTTTGTTCATCCCAGCGACCCCCTTCCTCATCAACATGCAATACATTCAGAACTTTAAACTGTGATGTGTAATTAGTGTTTTTTATTTAATATTATTATTTTAAATATATACTAAAGCTGGTTCAATGATCCGAAACAAATGAATGAATATTAGAAAGCTTGTGACTTTGTTGTTAAAGATTTCTAACGGGTTAAAATATATTTGAATGAATCATTGTTGCTCACTCTATCAGTACACTATGTTGTTTTTATTCTATGACTATAGTCAGAATCAGGTTATTAATTACTTATTTATCTATGTAACAGTACTGAACTTAATAAAACTATACATAGAGTCTGTGCGAAAAGAGAATCGTCGTAGAAATTGAGGTTGCATATTCTATTTTACTGTTTTGTTGCATTAAAAACACTGTCATTGCCAGTAGACTAAAAAATTATGATGCTTAGTAGGTACCTACTCTTATCATTATCGGGTGCTACTAGGTAGGTATGTAACTTCTTACCTTACCATTGAATGTTAGTTCATCGGAAAACAACGGTTCTCTTTTTGCACAGACTCTACCAATGAGATATTAGAATGCATGAATGTGTGATTTTGTTGATTTTCATTGAACCAGTCTGTATTAAGCACCAGCTGATTTACACATAAGTGGATGTGGTATTGTAAAGTTCAGCAGTTATAAGTCTTCACTTACAAAGTGCAATGCTGCTGCCAGACTACTATGAATAGTATATAAATGAGATGTAATTGCCCACTTCAGCTGGGCTATTACATTAAAAAAAAAAATTTCAAGCAAGTTTGCCGCCACGCCACTATTTTGTGTAAATCAGAATTTAGTAAGATGAGCTGTGAAAATACTAGCGTTGATTTAATTTGTTGTGTTTATCCATGACTATTAATCAGTGCATGAAGAATAATATCTCAAAATACTGTAAATTATTATTTAGAAAATAAACTTTGATGAAAGCTCCACTCCAAAGAATTTTGAATTATCGTTATTTTAATTTTAAAGTGTTATTAAAAATATTGTGGAATCCATGTAGCCATTAATAATACTGAACAAGATTTGTGTGGGCTAAATAACCTATTCCTTAGTATCTCCCTAGTCTGCGATTCCAAGTGGCTTTGGCAGCGGCTCTGTGACCCGTTATTAGCGTAGAACAAATACACATTACCACCGACTATGAAGAGATACTACACATCACATTACCTATCGTTTCGTTTCACCGAATAGGTAAAACGAAAAACCTGGCACCATTCGCCAGTTTTTTCGAAAGACTAGTTGTGATAGATAGATCACAATGTGTATTGGAAGTATTTGAAAGTTAGGACACACTACATAAAAAGTTAGTAAAAAAAAACATCAAATATAACGAAATAATCAAATCACCTGTATCTTAGATCCACAAAACCGGTTCCGTGTCTGTTTCACCCTAATACCGCTGAGTACAATGGCGGCATTTAGCGACGCTCGAAAGCGATTAGTTTGTTTTGTAGTAGCGTACGTAAGTATTGGATACTTGAGAATGCGGAAGGCTCCCCGTGACTCGTGAGTACTATACTGCCGTGTTACTGAAAAAGGGCACAACTAAAATTTTTTGTGAAATTGAGTTATATATATATATTCAGAATCAGGAAAAAAAGGCCTAACTGCCTGATTTTTTGTGGATTTATAGCTACAAAATTAACAGAGATAGTATAAGCTTAAAGGGCACAACTGCACCATTTTTTGAGTTTTATTACAAGAAAAGGGCATATTGTGAGATGACTTTTAGTTTTACCTTTTTACTTTTATATATTTAATTGAATGGGCATAACTGACGTTCATCAAGTATAAAAGGCTCATGTGGCAATTGTGCTTATTTTTTATACCGATACTTAAGCAATTAACGTAGAAAGAAAGGTCACAACTGTTAGTTATACCTTTTCTTTTTAACCCTTACACCTTAAAATGTTAAATAAAAAGGCACATTGACGTTTGTGCCTTTACCACTTAACATTTCTGAACGGAGATGAAGTGAGCGGGGCGAGGTGAGCAGGGAATGCCGTCAGTTGTGCCTGACATTTTTGACATTTTGTGAAATTTTACATTGATAAGGCATATTTGGTTATATGTGCCTTTTAAACGTAATATTGCTCTAGTAATGTAATTTTTTATGTTAAGTTAAAAATTAATAAGGTAATTATTAATTTATATAGTTATAATAGGTAATTTTTAATTAATTATTGAGACCTATGAATGTAAATGTATTCTGGCAAATAAATAGATCAAAATTATTAATTATATACATTAAAATAAATATATAGTAATTTCTGTCGTTATATACATACTAATCATAGTCAACTTTTAACATTCACACAAGTTTGAAAATCACACTTCAAAGGTATTTTTTTTAAGAAAATTCCCAAAATATTTTAATCTCGATTTTCTCAACATTTGCAAAATGTTAATTGTGCCTTTTTTAATTGTGACGGCAGTATAGTTCTGTGGTAAGTGGTTCAGGGTTATTGGATAGTAGAGATATGTACTACGCATATAATTTCTGTCCTAAATATTTATTCTTATGGCAATGATAGGAAAGTAGTACCTCTGGCAACACTGACATTCGATTCTACTGGCTTTTCCTCCTTTTGCGTTTGCGGTCAAAGATAATGTAAATATTATACTTGTTTACCTTTGAAAGAAAGAAAATATATTTATTCAGCTAAACTAACTACACAGTCAAAAACAAAAATACATAGCGTTATATAAACAAAAAAAGAAAAATTAAAATAGACACTAAAAAATAGCTTTTTAACACAAGGTAGTAGTTGCTGAAAAGGCCTATCTCAGCACAAATGTTCAAGCAGCTAACCACCCGAACGCTGATTTTCGGATAGGCCTAGAGCGGAACTAAAAAAAAGCGGACTAACACGAAACAATTTCTAAAAAAATAAATCTTAAAATTGATAAAACTAAATTAAAAGGTATTGAAATAAACATTAATCTTACATACAATACTTAATAAATACACAGTTAATTATATTATTTATTATATTTTATTTATAGAACACTGGACGCTACAGATTAAGCTTTAATTAAGTTTTAGCAACAAAATCACAACATTTGTGAAATTAAATTGATTTAATAACAGCGTCTATGAGCTCAAATAGGTACATTAAAGCAGTAAAAATAATATGACTTGTAACTATTTTTTTATTTTATTCAATGTTTGTGAACTAAGACAAACAATAGGTATTTGGTGTACAATCACAGAATAACGAATAGTACAAGTAGTACAATGAGTATGCGATAAGCTGTTTTGGGTAATGTAAGTAAAAGAGTAGAAGTTGTAATAGGTAATTAGTTACTGATTGACTTTAAATGATTGAAACATCTATATTAATATTACCATGGTTCCTTTGAGCAACCACTAGGAATTGTTTTAATTTTAACTTAAAGAGACAATGTTTTCAGGTTCCTTATTGGAGGTGGAATATTGTTCCAACACTCGGATGCTGAGTAGCGAAAGGAGGCTTTGCTTTTATTATACTTGGTTACCTTTATCTCTATGCGTCGTATGGAGGTGCTGTTTGTTTTTCAAGCAAATTCAAGAGAAATCTAGTTATAGTATGCCAAAAGTAGTGCTCTACTTGGAATATCATGAAATTTCAATATTAAAAACCTTAGATTTCAAAAATTTGGGCAATGTGGTTTTATTTGAAACACCGGCTTTAAAAATTATGACTGTAGGTTAGGAAAACAAAAACAAACGCAACTCGTAGAACGTCAGTAGGGGTATTTATTTGATTTGTTTGGTTTTGCTGTACCTACTAAAACTTTTGTTTCAAAACTTTTACTAAATAGCCCCGCCCCAAACCGTGCCCCAACTTACGTTTGCTTACTTTTTTGGAGTGAAAACTTCTTTAGCAGCGTTGTGCACTTTTTTAGGATGGGTAATATATGTTAAACTCGGGTCAGGACACGTGATCTGATCGAAAATTCGTAAGACGGAGAGAGAGTAGACCAAATGCACTACCGGCACTCCCGATGTGCGACCCGATGTTTTTTTTTGAAGTGAAAACTTCATTAGCGGCATTGTGAACTTTTTGGGATGGGAAAAATGTTAAATTCGCGTCAGGACACGTGACCTGATCGAAAATTCGTAAGATGGGAGGGAGAGTAGACCAAATGCACAACGTTAATGTTTGTAAAACCTGTTGCAATGTTCAAGTTTTCACTTTTGCCGGCTCTCCCGGAGTGCAACCCTTTGTTTTTTTTTCATGCGAAAATGGGACTAAATAAGTAGGTAGTTAGCGCTTGACCACAATCTAAGTGATGGCGTAGCTCGTTTCATATTACAAGCTTTTATTTAACTTGCAATGTATGTAGCTATGTATTTTCGGGTGAAATCTTCGAAGCTAAATTAGACCCACTTCCTGATGTCCGATTGGACTCAAATTTGGTGAACTTGTGTATCTTCGGTGACAATACAATTATATGGTACGAAGGAGCTGGTCTGATGACGGAGACGGAAGATGGCCATAGGAACTTCTGAACTAAATAACATAAACCCGTCGAGTTTGGGCTCGATTGATTTGACTTGAGGACACTTTACTTTTAGACAATATCCAGGGCCTGATGATTAACCTGAAAGATAGCCACGGCATCTCTGTGATATATCACATTTTTTATTTCTCGGCGGGGTTATGTTGTTATAGGGTTGTGTGGTTATAACAACATAACCCCACCGAGAAATAAAAAATGTAATATATCACAGAGATGCCGTGGCTATCTTTCATATAACAACATAACCCCACCGAGTTTGGGCTTGACTGATCCGTCTTGAGGGAGCACTTTATACTTTTACGATATCCAGGATGATGATGAAGCTGGAAGGTGGCAATAGCATTTCTGTGATAAAACAACATAACACTACCGAAAATAAAAAATGTGATATATCACAGAGATGCCGTGGCTATCTTTCATATAACAACATAATGACACGATCAGTTTTTTGAATATGGCGCGGTGAATGAGATCTGAAATATTCGGGAGCATTCGGGTGTTATCACACGTGAGCGGAGATCGGGATGACTCGGCGATGGGATGTTCGAGTAATGCGGAAAATTTGGTATTCATTCACCACAATATGCCATTTGTTAATTTTGAGTACTTAACTAATTATTTCTGGGTGCGATTATAAAAATAAACGGTGTTCATGACCTATTGTGGGATGATTTGCCTTGTCTAAAATAATGAGGATTTTGTGCAATTCACGGCCGGATACCGGATAGTTACCGTATATCCGTTTCATCTCTAGAAATTACTGTAGGTGTATGTAAAATAAATTATTACATGGCTGCGCGTTGCGGATGTGTGTACAAGCACAAACCAATGGTTTATTATTGCTCATACATTGTTTTATATATTTTTATAAGGCAAGATAGTCGTCAAACGCTATCATAACAGATATTACATTTAAAAAAATATATCTAGAATGCTTTATAGGCATCGATATTAAAATAAAAAACTGAACTTACTGTTTTCATAATACTTTATTGTTAAAATACGTTTCTACTTTACATGAGGTTACCGTCAGAGTCAGCTTGAATTGAAAATGTTTCAACAGCATATATTTATAACGGAATCAATTAATATTAAATTATAAAATTCAAATTATTATTGTACTATATATTGAATTATTATCAAATTTAACATAGAAATCAATTATCAAAACATTATTTATTATTAAAAAATACATAAAATTGTAATTGTGCACCCAGCGCTTCAGTCATGGTACATTAATTTCAAAGTCATTATATTCATAAAATTCTAAAAACTAAAAAATGAACAACCAATATCATTAAATTCGGCTTCAATTCAGATGCATATTATTTTAACTTGCCGTACAATATTCTTCCTTCCAGTTTCCATTCTAGGCCTAGCGTGCTACTATCCTCGACCGCATCATCACTTACCAAAAGGTGAGAAAGTGGTCAAACGCTAGCCTATATGATATTTTAAAAAACATCCTGGTATGAATGTAATGTATTAACTTCCGGGATAAATCAACTATCACAAAAGTAAGAACATTATCTTTTTCATGTATTAATTAGGCCGGAGACCAAGCAGCGCTTAGCGGTGATTTGTATCACGCAGCGCGACGAAATCCTATCGCATGTTGCCTTTAAAAATCTAGTATTTTTAAGTATTTTATATGCATCAGAATCGTGGCCGTCATCATATTAACAACTATCTTATGTACTACGAGCTAAGGCTAATACAATGTCAATTTAAGTAAAACAAGTAATGTATTTTAAAATAATGCATGCATTTAGAGGCTTCGCAACTTGTGAACTGAAGTTTTTGAAGAATAAATTAAGCATAATGTCGTAGAATAAAAGGCTCACAAGGTCAGCAAAGTGTTTTCTGTGCGAATTTACAGAAGTTTTACAATTGTCATATTGAATTATGTCAAAAAATTGAAAATTAAGTTTATCAGGTAAGTTAATAAGAAGAAGAAGAAGAACAGGTAAGTTAAATATACGTAAATAAAATGGCAGGCAAGCTAATCATAACACATTTTACCCTATGGAAGGTATGCCGAAAAATAATTTATTCTGTCCTAGATGTTGACGTGTTTTCGATATTAAAAATTGCGATATTAGTTAATTGTATTAGATAATAGTAAAATTATTATAGTTACACAGATATCATGTACAAAAGAAACACCATTTCTAAAGAAATTGTAGTCAAAACACAGTAGTAGATATAAAAAGGAACGACAAACACAAAAATCCAGAAATATGTCATACTAAAACTTCAAATAAAATATCGGTGGAAAAATACAACTAAGTTTAGAAAAATATAAGAGAAATTGATTTAATTTTTTTGTAACGAATATACAATTTTATAAGAAATATTCGTATTATGCTATCTACAAATTATTATTAACTAAGACCATATCAGGCTGTACTAATTCCGTGACCAATAGTAATATGGCTATTTCATTTTAGACGTGTCATAAAATAGCAAAAACCAGAAACGAACCATCTAATAAAGCCATTAGGCAATCGACACAAAGTCAAAGTTAACAATTCTAAATTGCAAAGCTACGCAATTATAAGTATAAACAATGTCTATCCTACATCAACTATGTATGTATGTTAGCAAATTTTATTAGAGATTAAGCTGTTTATTTTATCTAGAGCGTATGTGAGGTTGGTGAATAGTTTCTTGTCGCAGCCGTGTTGCTCGATGGTGCTGAACCGGAATGTTCGGAAGTTCTTCTCCACGTCTATGTAGGTGACCGCTTGCATCAGCGGACATAGGATGATCTTTGTGTGGTCTTGGAAGTTTATCTGGAAACAAGAATATGTAGATAGGTTTAAGCTTTTGCAATTTAAACACATATATTTATTGTAATATATGTGTTTACACATATATACACATACACATATTATCATGAATCATGTATACACATATATTTATTGTATACGGGACTTATCGCGCTAAAGACATTATTTTTATTTATCTCGTCGTTTTGATCAACCTACTACAAATGTTACAATATAAACTATGGATTGTTAAATTATTTATACTTTATTAACACCTTACGAGATTCAAATGAAGTTGATCCCTGAGTGTTGCTTGTTGCGGTTTCTTTCGGATCGCACAACAAATGATTTTGTCAAATCATACCATAATCAGTTTCGAAGAGAATTGGTACAGTTGCACTTTATGAATACGTCTAAAGCCGGTTATCCAGCGCCTCGAGTCACTGCGTTTTTTTTAACCGACTTCAAAAAAAGGAGGAGGTTTCTCGATTCGACCGTATATTTTTTTTTAATAATATGTATGAGGTAACAGAATAAGTAAGGCCCAATATATCTACCTATAATCTACCCTATAATATAAACTTTTGCAAGCAAAACTCCGGATAAACAGAAATTTGCGCACAACACTGCGCAACCCTGTCATATCACAGATGAACTCATCTTGGAGCGTATCGTCACTAAACATCACGAGAGTGTGTTGTGAAAATCAATTGCTGCCGTTTATCTCAAATTAAAAAGATATTAGAGTAATATCTATCTATATATAAAAATGTATCGCTGTTCGTTAGCCTCGTCAAAACTCCAGAACGGCTGGTCCGATTTGGCTAATTTATATAGGCTATAATATATAGTTAGTTATATGATAATTTGTTTACCTGTAGAGATCCATTGGTTAGGTACATAATAACAGCAAGCGTAGTACGGAACCATTGGTGCAGATGCGGCAATCGGGATAATCCGTCGCTCTCTCGTACAGGCACTGATGCTCCTGAAATTATTAATTAATTTTAGACTAATTATTTCATGTGCGTTTGTGCGTCGAGCATGTATGAAGGTGCTCATGAAAGCTGAAGAAGCGAAAGATGTCAGGATCGTAGCATGTGGAAAGAAGTAGTCCCTGCCTATCCCAACGGGAAAAAGGCGATATTTTATGTATGCATGTAAATTATTTTAATAAATCTTTCCGCGCCGAGTTGCCCTCCATACGATAAGGCCCACAATTTTGTTAGCAAGCGAACCGCTATCTCGCATCTCACTCGCAGCGATAGCGCATTTTCAGGGTTCCTAACCCAAAGGGTACCAACGGAACCCTATTACTGAGACTCAGCTGTCCGTCTGTCACCAGGCTGTATCTCATGATCAGTGATAGTTAGACGGTTGAAATTTTCACAGATGATGTATTTCTGTTGCTGCTGCTATAACAACAAATACTAAAAACAGAACAATGTTAAAAATTCAAGGGGGTCCCCATACAAAAACGTGTTTTTTACTATAGCGCCATCTATGAACGATTGTTTACTTAATTAATCATATTAATTACCCTAACACATTTGTGTTAACGTTCACTTAGTTTGCTAGAAGTTCGTTAGATGGCGCTGTAGTAAATAAGCATGTTTAGTATTGACACAGTATTTATATATATCGATGTTAAAACTAAGTAATTAATTTTTTCGGCAAATTTTGTTCAATCGGAACCCTACGTGTGCGAGTCTGACTCGCACTTGGCCAGTTCATTATTGTGTTCTCTATCAGCGACGTACAACACAATGTCTGAATAAATTGGGTATACTAACCAGCCTTCATAAGATGCTCAGTCATGTACCGTCTGAAGTAAGACAACAGTTTCATCTTCTTGTCGAGCTCGGTGGGGTACTCTCGCATCGTCATGTACTGCTCCTGACTCTGACGGTTGATGTAGTGCACGTTCCTTGGGATAGATAAGACATTATTAAATTACGCTCTTACTGGTAAAATGCACAGTTTTTTTTTCTGTTTCATTATGGCTCCACACGATTAGTGTATTTAACCAGTGTCAAGTATTAAAAATGTTCAAGTTTTGAAGAATTGAAGTCGTAAAGATGGGTCAGTCACATTTTAGGTCAAGTTGAAGCCAAGGTCCAAATCATACCCTCAGTAAAAATGTGGACTTTACTGAAGATTTTCAGTGGAATTTTGGTCAGAACGCAAATAGCATGTTTTTCATTATTGTGCAGTTTTCTTACACTCGCACACATTCACCGGCACTTAATAGTTAATAATCCACATTTATTACACGTTAACTCGAAGAACACAAGTTTTAGGAAAAAATACTATGAGAGCTCACACACTTTTTTTTGTATTGTAGGGTCTGCCTAGTGGCCGCTTGGTTAGCCACCAACCTCGACAGCATAGTCGATTACCAACAGGTGAGATAGTGGTAGTGAAAACAACCGACTTCCATGCCCCGCGAGTCATTTTCAGTAGCAAGTTTGAGACGTTTATCGTTATATCTCTGAAGATATTTATCAGATCTCGATGAAATTACAATGGGATCACCTCGGGAATGTACCCTACCGGTTAAGAAGAGAATCATTCGAATCGGTTCACAATTGACGGAGTAATCGCGTAAAATACTTAAAAAAAAAAAACATTCAGATGAATTGAGAACCTCCTCCTTTTTGGAAATCGGTTGAAAATAAGCTTATTGATGGTATTGTCATATGGATGTCTTAGATTATCCTTTAAATAAGCTTGGTATGCTAGCGTTTGAGCACTATCTCACCTGGTGGTAAGCAATGATGTGGTCGAAAATGGTGAACACGTTAGACCTAGTATGGTCGAAATTTCAAGGGCTATACTGACGGAACACTCTAAGGTTTTGGCGGTAGATTTCTCCTTGATGGTGATGGGCAACTTTTCTGCAAGCTACATTTTTAGCAAGTCAGATTAAACATTGATATAATGCTTCTAGCACCCTTACAGAAAACACATACTTACAGTCCGTTAGCCAGCATGATAAGTTTAGTGGTATCGTTGAACATGACTCCCACACTCTCGTCGCAGAGTTGGTATCCGAAGCCATATTTGTCGGAGTAGTCGACCCACTTGCCAACCCATACGAGCGGCTGCGCACCGGGATCGCTCATCTCATCCGTCAGGCATTCTGGACGGCATTTTAGCTGGGGAATAGTTAAAACATTGGTTAATGTTTAGTATGTGGTGCATCACTAAGCCTCCCGTAAGGCCCATAAGTGCGACAGAGCAACATGCGGCGGAATGTTCCCACACATTAATGCCAAGCAGACAGAGAGTGTTTGACATTACTATAAACTGGAAAGTTTGTCTTTGATTTTGATTGCCCGGTGGCGTAATCGGGAGAACGGTTGGCTTTGATGCCAGAGGTACCGAGTTCAAACCCCGCCGCCGAATCGAAAAATGTATGTGCGCTTCTCACAGTGGCCCTCCGGTGAAGGAAAAACATCGTTAAGAAATCAACAACCTCCGCATGGTGGTAGGACACTGTCTAGTGTCCGCTTGGCCAGCTACCCTCAAGTTAGAAAATCTGTCGCCAAATCATCTAATGTGTTCCGGCGCTCTCTTGAGAGTCAGTTACAATTCTAGGCCTAGCGTGCTTACCATCTTCGACCGCATTATCACTTACCAACAAATAGTGACAAAATACTAGCCTATAAGATATAAAAAAATATATATATTCTCTGCTGTTTTTTTGCGAAGCACAGTTCACATCTCCGCTTTGGTACAGTGTCTGTCGGCTTCTGCGCGGCAGTGTTACGATAGATATATACGTTAATACGCACTGTATAGGAGAATTTTATTTAATCTGCTACGGAAGTTATGGCACGTTCAATGTCTGTTCATATAAATGGTCCTTTAGTCATGGGGCTATTGCCAATATGACTGGATGTATCGATGATTTGATTATTAAAACTATCGTGAGAGTTACACATATTAAAGTTATACAAAACAGTTACGTGCGGAGGCCCGAGCATCGCTAACGGGCTTGTAGGCGAAACTCCGAGATGAAGAACTTCAAGACTGTCCTGAACTGGTCGGAGTTAAGAGGGAAAGCGGGGTGTACTTTTGCGTACAAGTGTATTCCCCCGTTTCCTCCCTGGAAAATGCTTCCAGAGAAAAAAAAAATTCTACAAAGAATCAAGGTCTGCTGTGCTGTACCTATGCTCATATAATTTTCTTTTCGACCAACCAATTGCAAATAGAAATAAGACCCTTCGAAAATATTGAAGAGAAGATTAGAATGCCTATATTTCTTTTTGCAATTGGGTGATCAAAAAAAGCAAATGATAAGGGCGTAGCTACAGCAGACCTTGATTTTTTGTAGAAACAAATTTTGTTCTAAAAGCATTTTCCATGGAGGAAACGGGGGAATACATTTGTATGTACATATAAAGTGCACCCCGCGTTCCCTCTTAATTTTCCGGTAAATATTTTTTTTACGTGATAATAGCCGCTACAAACTTGTGTTTAAAAGTGAAAGAAAGTTTTAAAGATTTTTTTAAAAGGTTTTTTAACTTGAAAGTGGAAGAAGCGAAAGAGGTATGTCAGGATCGTAGCATGTGAAAAAAAGTAGTCTCTGCCTACCCCAATGGGAAAAAGGCGTGATTGTATGCATGTACAAACTTGAATGCTCGATGTTACCTTAGCGGAGAGCATAGCAGCGAGCTGGTCCCGCAGTAACAGCAGGTTCTGTCTGAGAGAGGTGCGTGAGTCTGCCTCCACGGAGCGCGGCTCCGCGGTGTTCGTGGCTCGCTTTAGGGGGGAGTCCACAGACATCGCCATCGGATCTGCAAATATATTATACTCTTTATCACTACAAACTAGCGATTTGCTTCTTCATTCATCATACGAACCGCCAAGGAATGGAATACCCTGCCTGATTTGTGTTTCCGGTGGGGGTCTTCAAAACGCGAGTGATTAGGTATCCTCTGGGTAAGCACGCTCCATGATTGATCGCATCATCAGTTAACATCAGGTGAAATAGTGGTCAAGTGCTATCCAGTTCGGTGTAAAAATAAAACTATTTTTTTTGGTCTTATAGTCCAGTTTGACCGCCATGTCACTTAATGTTTGTTATGTGACGATGCGATCTACGATACAGTATGCTTGCCGGATAAACGGTTGAGATCGTTGTCCGTATAATTCCGGCCGCTGAGTTGGTTTTGGTGTGCACGTACCGTTCGACTACAGTTGTAGTCAAACGGTACGTGCAGTACAGTTGTCAGCACGATCATTGTGGACGCTGCGCTGGCTTAAAAAGCGACACGTTAATTTAGATCTTATTAACATAGACCATAGAATAAGATCGTTTAAAAAACTAAAAGAACCAAGTTCAATTGCCGCGCTATTCATTTTCAGTACCAAGTTTGAGGTATTTATCTCCATACCTCTGGAGATACTTAATAGAAATTACTTTGGTACGACCCTTGGGATATCCTTCTTTCCAACAAAAAAATAATCATCAAAATCGGTTACTAAACGACAAGATATCCGCGAAAAACATAAAAAAATATATACAGAAAGGCCTCGATAATCCGAACCCACGTTAATCCGAACGACGTCCTGCCTCCGCGCGTCTGCCGTTTCTAAGTAACTCGCTATGCCACACTCGTATTTTAGTGCCGAATTAAACTTTTTAAACGCTACACGTATCGTACTTGAACGCTCCGCGCGCCATTCCGGCATTTTGTTGTGCACAATCTACTAAGGTGTTTGTGCGTTTTGACATGGCTTCAACATCCAAGAAGAGAATGTCTTTTAAAATGTCTGCATACTATAATCCGAACGCTGCGTACATCCGAACATGGTATAAATTATGGGCGT
Source organism: Cabera pusaria (assembly GCA_954871355.1). Taxonomy (NCBI): domain Eukaryota; kingdom Metazoa; phylum Arthropoda; class Insecta; order Lepidoptera; family Geometridae; genus Cabera; species Cabera pusaria. The sequence continues at coordinate 20,689,913 of OX940889.1, read as the reverse complement.
TCGGATTATCGAATTGAGACACCTCCTTTTTTTTTGAAGTCTGTAAAAATCTCACGCCTATTGAGTAGTATTATTATCTTTTCTATGCTATTGATTAAAACGGGAATTTAATGTGACTTCTTGTCGATATAGCGATCGACAGTTTCGGCTTCATTCGGAGGCTTTCAGGATTTCGAGTTCGAGGCTGGACGCGTCGGCGAGCGCCCCGCACTCGAGATCATGGTGTGCCATAGGTGAGACCTATGTCCAGCATTGGATAGATATAGGTAGACTAATGATGATGATGATTTCGACATCGCGTAAGTCACGCAAAATTCCCGTTAATGAATCAATGAGTTTACTTCGCGCGATGTCAGTCAGCACGAACATTGAAGATACTGGCTAGTGAAACGACGTAAAAATTTGAAGTCTTATACACATACCGTTAGTGTTAACTTCATTAAGCGGCCTCCGGTGCAAGAGAACGCCCTCGAACTGGTCAGATCGTGGCGCGGTGGTCAAGCAGGAGACTGGCAGAGCCGCCGGCATTATGCCCGACGTGAAGAATTCGTGCTCCAACAACTTGTCTACGGAGGGACGCCGGGCAGGGTTGGACTGGAGTTGTAGCACTATCATTGAAGATGCTGGTTTGCGGAGCGATGCTGGGATTCTGGAATAGGATGTGTAATGTCACCTTCCCGAGTTGGTTTTAGCCTTTTAGGGTTCCGTACCTCAAAAGGAAAAAAGGAACCCTTATGCCTTGATCACACGTACCGAGTAAACGGGCGAGACAGTGCTCTCGGCCAAGTACTCGGTACGTATAAACATAGCGCCGAGTGATCAGCCGAGTGCTCGGCCCAACGAAGCGGCGAGAGAATAGCTCTGCTGCAGTTCTATTTACTAGACCGAGTTACCACCCACCCGCTTCCCCGCACTGTCTCGCTCACTCACCTCGGCAGGTTTGAACGTGCACTGTCTTGCCGCTCGCCACTCGGCCACATGATTTTTGCGTCGCCGCACGTGCTGAGAACTGAACTGACTGTGCATATTTCAAAACGTGTGTGAACAGCTACTCGCTTACTACACTGTCTCGGAAACATTTTACTGATCAAGGCATTAAAGGATCACTTTGTTGTCCGTTTGTCTGTCTGTCTGTCTCTCCTTCTTTCAAGACCCCTTTTTCTCAGGAACACGTAAATATATCATATTGAAACTCATATAAAATACTTAGGTCTACGGTCTCGTAAAAAAATCAAACTTGTAAGTCAACGCGATCAAAACATATGACCGGTTATGTCTCATATTTTCCCATATTTTGCGATTTCAAGGGAATCAAAAACTATAGGGTGCTTCCCGTTGACCTACAATCATGAATTTTGGCAGGAAGCAAGGTCTTGAAGCACTTATATAGGCATAAATCTGAAAACCGTAAATATGTAGTTTAATAAAAACAAGTGAATTTACTATTACAAACTTATTATATGAGGTTATTTTAACACATTTTATATGGATCAAACTACAAAGTTAAGTTTGCCTCGATGGGCGAGTCGCAACTCGACTTGGCCGGTTTGTTTTTACTTTGCCCTGAGGTGAAAGTCTCTCCATTGATAGCGATGCGTCCTGTCATCGTAAACGTCTTAGGAGATGCAGCTAGACTTAGGGTAGAGTTTTATTTTGCATCTCTTTTCTTAACGACGATTATAGCTCGAAATTCATCGCTATTCGTGTAGAGATTATCGGCCCTGGGCAGGGAAGGGCGATTACGAGCCAAAAGTCTAATGCTATCCACCGAACTAAGTCTGGTTGTCTCAGACAGAATACAGCTGGTTGTTGAATTTTATGGGATTTTGTCACGCTGTGTGATATTGGACAGTGTGTCATATTTTATATCGCTTTTGACACACATATATTTTTCTCTGCGGTTTGGCGTGGTTTTCAGTACATTTAGAATAACTATTATGACTGGAACTTAGGTTTCTATGAGATTATATTGTTTCAGAATTATCAGTTTTCGTTTTACCAATACGGTTTTGACAATCACAATTATTTTTTGGATAAAATCATCACTTTACATTAATGTACTTAAGTAGATAGTGAGTCCAAATGTTCGCCTAGCAGCAAGAAAAAGTTATTTATGCCAAAAGTAACTTCAAATTCGTTAGGATTTTAAATCACTATATTTTAAACGTTTTTAAAGAACGTGACTGACTTTTACGCTAGATTGAGGATTTTTTTTTAAATTGAGCATAGGTGTTAACAAAGGACGCAGAAATTGATGAAATTAAATGTATGGTTTTATAATTAATCACTGAGACACACAAAGTAGGTAAAATGGATACAATACATTAAAAAGTAACTTCACAATGACTGTTAATGTATAAAGCTAAAGCCCCAACTAGAACACCTCAACGACCGCCAACGAACAGCGAATTGCAGAAAATGGAGATGACTGAAAGCTGCATCTCTTTCTATCCGTCATTCGTTGGCCATTCGTTCGACTGACTCAACAGACTCAGAACTTCAGATACTAGACATTTATACGTTCACGGTGCTCCCTGATTAATGCTGTGACCATCACCAACACATATAGTTTGTTTGTATCGTCGATCAGCTGGTAAAAATACACTTCAGGAAGCTTAAGGAAATAAAAACATGCCTAAAATGCTGTATATTACGAATAATACTTGCATTATAAATAAGTAGATAATAATATTATTCGTGTAATGGTAAACCACGGTAATATAATAAACAGTATTCTGACTCCATGCTAACGGTCGGAACGCGCGTCATGCCTACGCGCCTCGAGTTCGGCACACACTCGGTACACAGCTCACGATAAATGTGGTTGCGCCGCAGTGACGAACGAACCGTGTTAAGGTAGTCGTGTAATGACGGTTTAAACAGTAAGCGTGCGAATTGTAAATATTTGATTGATTGAGAATGTATATAAATATTATACTTAATATGTCACAAAGGAATTATAGACTATATTTTGCTGTTTATGAGTGCTTGATTTTTTCAATAAAGCACACAGAGATAACATTTTTTAAAATTACCTGAAAGCTCCGATCGGTAAGAGTATAAAATAATGTTTATATACCTACTAATACGTAATTTTTTAAGCTGGATATTTCGCTTTTCTACTCCTCTACAGGATAAAATACCTAGATTAATAAATAAATAAATGGATAGAGTGAAAAAAGTGACACATGAGTGACCTATAGTCTACGCTCGTGTCAATAATAGACTAGTATTTAGGTAGTTTTCTAGGCTAGACTATCTACTTACTTATGTATTAAGCTACTTACGTATATTATTGAATTCGACGAAATAGCATTATGAAGTTATTAAGAGAGTAAGAAATGGCAGGTACCTACATAATAAGATTTACATTGCAATTTACTTTTCGAGTAAGATATGGAAGAATATTAAATATGTATTGTCATATTTTCACAACGAATTTAATTTTATTAAATAAATAATATAATATTACAATCACAAAAAAGTGCAAAAAGATGCAATTAAAATACTGTAGGCGGGCAGCCCTATCGCGCGTACAGCGCGGTGCCGCCGGTTGCCGAGCGGCTTTAGCTTTTGATCTCAAGGACACGCCGAGTTACAATACTGTATTATAATAATACCGTGGTATAACTCTTTGCCGGCAGGCTCAACTTGCAAGAGCGACAGTGTTACGCGGCGTCGCGAGGCGCGGCGCGTGACACTGGCCTCTTCAAGCATCGTTGTGTCGCATGGCGCCTCTGTGTGAACTGACCCTTAGACCACATGTGGCATGTAGTTAACATAGTATATTTTTAGGGTTCTGTACTCGAAGGGTCCAAACGAAACCCTATTTCTGTCACTCACATCACACATGTTCATTTGCCTGTCCATCGTGTGTGACAAAAGTTTTATCCGAACGGTTGGAGCTACAGTCTTCAAATTTTCACAGTATAGCATCTTGTTGACCCATAGCAATACAGATTAGCAATAAACATTTTTAAATATTTTCCATTCTGCTGAAGGGGGCGCAAAAAAAATGTTGAACTTACCCCATCGAGTGGGGTATCGTTGTTTATAGCTTGTTGAGTAGATAAATACTGTATTTTATGTTTTAAAAATATTGGAAACAAAGGCATAAAATGCCACCAAAGTCAGCTTTTCTATTACAAAATGTTGTTCCGAAAATGTTTATCGCTTCCCATTGACTTATGAACTTGAAATTTGGTGATAATGTTTATATTATGTGGAAAGGAATAGGAATGGCCTGTCTCCAATAGGCTAGAATAGAATAGATGAGCGCTAGATGGTTTATATGGAAATGTTTAGGGTTCCGTACCTAAAGGGTAAAACGGGACCCTATTACTAAGACTCCGCTGTCCGTACGTTTGTCCGTCTGTCACCAAGCTGTATCTCATGAACTGTGATGGTTAGACAGTGGAAATTTTCACAGATGATGTATTTATATTGCCGCTATAACAACAAATACTAAAAACAGAATAAAGTTTAAAATATAAGGGAGTCCTAGTCATAGTCATAGTCATTTATTTTCATAACACTTGTTACAGGTCTAAAGCTGCATTGTACAACAGTACAATGAGTTAACAATATATATAAGTATAATCTAATATTATCAAATATAAATCACAAATTATTAATTATTTTCAAAAAAAAAAATCATTATATGTATACAACCCCTTCTCAATAAGCACTTTTTTAAATTTATACTTGAAGGAGTTCATTGATGTGGCGGTCACGATATCGTCTGGCAGCCGGTTGTACACCGTAGGCGCCATCACATGCACTTGCTTCGACATCTTTGCTAGCCGGTGCGAAACCGCGCGTAGCCGGTGCGGGTACCTCATACTGTGGTTGTGGTTCTCACCAAACTTGGGGTATTCCTCTAGGTGTTCTCTGGCATAGAGAGCAGCTTGGAGCACCACCATCGATGGGAGGGTGAGAATATTCCATGACTGGAATATCGGTTTCGCGGGGGTATCTTGGGGCACTCGCAACATCGCTCGTACAGCTCTTTTTTGCATCCTGAAGACCCGCTCCCAGTCGGCGGCGCGTCCCCAGAGCTCGATGCCGTACTGAATGAGCGAGTGCACTGATGCGAAATAGCAACACCGAACCATTTCGGTGGGTAGGACTGCGGATATCCGCCAGAGAGCAAAACAGGCACGCCCCAACTTTTCGCAGAGTTTGTCGATGTGGTTCTCCCAAGTCAGGCCACTATCGAGCTGAAAACCTAAGAAAGTAGTTTGGTCTACCTGATCTATTGCTATATCGCCCACTGTCACGCAAAGTGTTTTATGCCGTCGGCCGGCCAAATCAAATACCATAAAGTGGGTCTTTTTGATATTCAAAATTAGTCCGTTTACATTAAACCATCGGTTTAGGTCGTGAGCTACGTCATTGAGCTTATGTTCTAGTTTGTCTCTTGTGGAGGCGGTTACGATCGCAGCGACATCGTCTGCATACATCAGTACATGGCCGTTCCGTACGTTTTCTGGCAAATCGTTCAATAGCAGAGAGAACATGATGTTAGAAAGGGATGAGCCCTGAGCGACACCAATGGACGTCCTAAGTGGTTTCGATTTCACGCTCCCGCCTACTCCCGTCACAGTCTGTGTCCGGCCGGTCATGAAATCGGTCAGTAGTTGCAAAGCGGATCCGTCTATACCATAGTGCTTCATTTTCACAGCGAGCACGCTGTGGTCGGCTACGTCGAAAGCCTTCGACAGGTCGCAGAAGATCACTGCTACCTGTTTCGAACCCTCTCGTGCCTCCAGAATACGCCTTACTATTTCCCGAGCTAAGCACGTCGTAGACCGTCCGCTCCGATAGGCGTACTGTCTTTCAGACAGAGATCCACATTCTGATAGATAGTTTGTCAGTCGGGAGCTGAGGCCGTGCTCGAATACTTTAGCTATGCCCGGTATGATCGAGACTGGCCTGTAGTTATTAATATCCTCTTGCCTTCCCTTTCCCTTGTACAGTGGAGATACTTTCACGTTTTTTAACGTCGAAGGATAAGTACCGCACTTCAGGCACAAATTGTATAGGGAAGTCAAGGGACGCGTCAAGGGGGTAATTGCGACGTGAAGGAGAGATATGGAGATGTCATAAATATCACTCGATTTCTTATGCGCCACCCCGGCCGTCAGGATTCGGTGCACTTCCAGCTCAGTGAACGGTTGTAGTCTCAGCGCTCGGTCGACCAGCGGATGCGCCGCCGTCAAGGCACGGCTCGCCGCAGTGACGTCAGCGGCGGGCGCACCGCACGTCGCCGCTGCGCTTACAAAATGCACGTTAACTGCGTCGACCGCGTCCATTTTGCTAAGAAACTCGGAGCCATCAGGTCGCTTCAGAAAATCGGTGTACTCTCGAGACTTCTTCATTTTACCAGTTTCTGCGTTAACAGTAATCCACATGGCTCTGAGCTTGTTGTTAGATTTTAATATTTCATTAGTGTAGTACTTTGCCTTAGCAGATTTTAATATATTATTATATTTATATTCGAAATCGTTAATTTTTAAGATTAATTCATTGTTGTAGGGGAATTTTATTTTGAGGGCTTTCATGTCCCTAAGCAAGTAACTTAAATTGATAATATCTTTAGTAATCCACGAATCAATGTTTTTAGATCTAAATATACGTTTCTTAGGGAAACAGTCATTATACTTATTTCTCAGAACAGTAACTATAGCCAAAGCATAACTGTCAATCGATCCTGTGTGCTTAATTTTGATCCCCTCCCAGTCTACACTGCCTAAAGCTGCGACAAAATTGCATTTATTAGCATGTGTGTAGGTCCTGCTGAGCTTTGCTGGCGTACGACGAGCAGGCTGCGAGTCGCACGGTACCGCGGCGCGCACGCCGTAGTGATCGCTTATGTGTGAATGTATGGGATCAGCGCGCGACTCCCGTGCCATCCCATATCCTACGTACACGTGGTCGATGCACGTACTTGTCGTGCTAGTCACTCGCGTTGAGAAGTCTACAATGTTACACAAGTCATGTGTTGATAAGATATCGTTTAACCGTTTTTTATCGCCATTCAATGAATCCATTAGGTCAATATTTAGATCGCCTACGATGATGTAATTCATATTGGTCTGCATCAATTTATTTAATAGATCTTCCATTATTGGAAAAAACAACAAAGTGCTTGTTAAGTTAGAGCGATATATGCAAATTATTGTTACATTTTTTGTTGTCAGTTCTACGGCAGATATTTCGCAAACCTGTTCTACTGATAAGCTAGAAAGAAAGTCAACTTTTTTGTATTCATCTAACGTCATTACTGTATTATTAATATAAATACACGACCCGCCGTGAGCTATCGAAGGCCTGCAGCTAGGCTATTCTGTAAGCTATCGCGAGAGCGGAATCCGTGGTGAGATTCAAATTTCATACTACGAAATTCAATCTTATCACGATCATAATACGGTTGAGTTTCGTAGTACGAAATTCAAATCTCACCGCGGATTCCGCTGTCGAGATAGCTTACAGAATAGCCCTACAGTAATGTGATGCGAGCGTGAAGTTTTTGATGTTAATACACATAGTTCGTGCTGTTTTAGCCAATGTTCCGTTAAACAAAGTATATCACATTTTAAATCTGATTTCAACAACACTTCTAGTTGATTTGTTTTGTTTTTAAGTGACGCGATATTCTGAAGACAGATATTTAACCTACCTACATTATCCGTCTTTTTATTCATTAGTCGTTTGAACCACGAAGTAGTCGGTAGTGTTGAGTCACGCTGTGTCCGCGTGTTGTGTCTCACTCCGGCAGGCCGGCCGGCCGCGGGTGCGAGTGAAAAAACCATTCTGTGAAACGTATACCCTGCGGCCATACTGTAGGATTCGTAACTTGTTCGTATACGCTGTCCGGTATTCCAATCAGGAACGATGCGTGATTTGTAGATCTGATGTCTCGTTTTGTTAGGGTATATTTAGCATTAGCTACTTTATTCAAAAACTTAAGCACCTGTTCTGGTGTAGTGTCAAATTTAAAATTCCAGGCTTGTATATGCTTCAATTTTTCAATAGCCTGTAGATCGTGGTCATCCTTATTACCTACGCCAACGAAGACAGGTCGTCTGTTTTTGTTTCGTCGGTTCTTGGTGGCTACTTGCCATTGCCCTTGAGGTTTGTTATCCTTGTCATTTTCACCTGCGCTTTCAAGTTTCGATAGTTCCGAAACAGATTTGTTTATGTCAGATGTAATTTTAGTTGACAGCTCCCGTTCGGCTTCGGTGATGCCAGCCGCTTTTCCTTCCATTTCTTTTACGCTCCCGGACATCGCGGCTTTTGTCTTGATCACTCTTTCCTTCTTCGGTGCTGATTTACTTGAGTTGGTTGCTTCGGACAGTGTCACCGATGCATTTACTCGTGCATTCCGTAGTGGCCGCTGCGGCGCAGGTACGACGGTTACGACACTTGTGGCAGGTGACGTCACTACGCTCGAAAAAGACTTACGGGTATTCGGTGCCGATGGCGATTGTGTTAATTTCGCGATGATAACAGTTTGTTCACTTAGCTTCGTTTCTATTGCTTCTATTCGGTTTTCCATTCTTGTCATGGAGTTCATTACGTTATTTTGGAATTCCCGGATGAGGTTTTCAATTACTTTTGAAGTCATGTTGCTTAAAAAGCAAAAATCAACATGGAGCACGATCTAAACCCGACCACGGTAGCCGAGTAGTATGTAAACCCCAACAAGAAACCAACAAGAAACGTGTTTTTTCGGCATTTTACTATAATGCCACCTATGAACGGTTATCTACCCTAACAACTTTGTGTTAACTTTCACTTAGATGGCGCTAACGCCGCTATATCCAACGAACGTCTAAACGTTCGTTGGATATTCGTTAGACGGCGTTATAGTAAATAAGCACGCGGTTAGTATTGTACTGTGATACGGGACCCTACGTGTGCATGACTGCGAGTCTTGACACGCACTTGGCCAGTTTAATGTACTTATATACCGAGTGTTGACATAATTTTATTTGTATAACTGTAAAATTATGACTTTTGCGATACATGCAATTAATTCCAAGGACATAAATAGATATAAGTATGTCAAGTAAATGTTAGTTTACATCTCATGAACATAATCTCAAACAAGATGTGTATGGTTTATTTAAACCAATTATTAGATTAAATATTAGGGAATTGTTTACTGTACAGAGAAGCAGATTCCAGGCGTGTTAGCTAGTTCCTTGTACATTAACAGCTGATCGATATTACAATAACCAGTGTTTAACCACCTGTATGCAAGGTTGAGCGTATTATCATCGGCGACGGCCCGCGCGTATCTCCCACCCACTCCCCGCCACGGGCCGCCCAAACATACGCGCATCGCTAGGTATACACCCTCGCTAGAGATAAAATATTGACATTAGTTTGCACCATTACCTATAATGGGATAGACTCATTTGAAGAATTCGGAGATCTACAGCTCAAGACAAGTATATCATCATTATTGGCCAAATTTCGTCCACAGCTGGACATAGACCCCTCCCTCCTATAGCACGCCACTGAGCTCGACCTTCAGCTTTTTGTTTCCAATCGCATTGCTGCGTAATATAGACAACAAATCAAAATAGGGAGGTCTTTGCGTGAAGTAATGATGAAGAGACTAAAATCTGTCGTCTGCGTGAACTTCGGTTGCTGCTCACTTCTCAGCCACTATTAAGATTGTATGTCATAAGCATAGAAAGGTAAAGCAATCAGAATAAGAAGAAGAATAGAAAGGTAGGTAGAAGAAGAAGAGCAGAGAATAGAGAGGTAAAGCAAGAAGAATAAGTATTTTGTCTAGATCTCCCCACCGCCGAACAACGCACTGTTTCGTAGACATGTGTGCACTTAGCAATTGTGTTGCCGTGCAGTAAAAACTTTATGATGATGTGATGAAAATGTGATTCCATCCGGCTTTTTATTTCTCGAACATAGGTTTTTACACCCTTTCAAAACACAATTCGGCTTTTTTATTTAAAAATAGCGAAATGCGAATTATTATAGCGTGACACTCCGCGCGCCTGTCAAGGTAAGGCGTAGTTTTAACTGGCCTCAGTCCGTTGTTGGGCGGGCCTCCGTCTTGACTCCTAAATATAGCTTGAAGGTGAGGTTCATCTCAATACCACCTAACCAGCAATATCGCACAACTATTTTACTATGAAGAGTTACAAGTCTGATATGGTCCTATGATATAGGACAAACATTTTAAATAAATAGGAGAACAACACTACTACTCTACTACAACCACCCACAGCTCTATAGATTTCGTTAGAATGTGAGATTATCTTCTCCACTCCGTTTTATTGAATACCCATGGAATTTACACTGTATTAGATACTATTTCATACAAATATAAAAAACATATTCAACACAATATTAGAAAGAGAGATAAGATTAATACCTGTATTCACATTGTTTGATTCTCTTATAGGTGTCTTTAAGTGTGGATGTCTCAAACGGTGGCTTGCCAACGAGCAGTGTGAACATGATGCATCCCAAGCTCCAAATGTCTACTTCGAAGGAATGTCCCTTCTTCGTCAAAATCTCAGGTGCGATGTAGTTTGGTGTACCGCAGAGGGTCTGTTTTCTTTCTCCTTGAAAATAAATACATTGATCACGTAACCAGTAGAATAAGTATCACACTTATTGAATTATGGGTCTATGTACCCCACAGAAGATGTAATTGATATACATTTAATTGATTACCAGAACAACTAGAACACTGAACACTTTAACAAAAGTACTAGAAATAAAATGCAATTTTAATCAAATAGCATCAATGAGCGGTGTCTTCGCTTAAAGCGATCTCTTCCAGACAGCCATGGGTCATTGTTACCCTACGGAGTCCTAAGGCTTAGACCTCAATTTACTCTACACTGTAGAGTATGTCTACACTGTAGAGAAAATTGAGAGACTGTAGAGTCCAAGGGCGTCGCCAAGGGGGGGCAGTTGCCCCCCCCCCCCCCTAGAGATCAAATGTAGCTAGCCGCAAAGCGACCAAAGTGCGAGCAATTGACTTCCTTACCTATTAATAAATTCCGCATCGCATGACAAAACGTAAATAAATTCAGAAGACAAAGACTTCCAAAGTGTAACGCTTCATGCTCTCGGCGTTCATATTTATTGTCCTCTATAATATTGCCCCATTGCCCCCTCCCCCTCAGTCATAAGCTAGCGAAGCCCTTGGTAGAGTCTACAGTCTCCACATGATTCTTGTATTGTAGTGCTAAATGGGTGACCACTGGTGGAAGATTTCGGGCGTGGCTCGAAGGACTCATCGAACAAAGACATGCCAGCTTGGATGGGGTAGTTGCTCTATGAAGATTGGACTTAAGACAGTCGGTTGTCTTGCATCTCGTCTCATTGCTGTCTTTAATTTATAGACAAGCAAGATTTCATCTTAGACCATAGTGTAACTTAAGGTCAGGTCAGATGAGTAGTAATAAAGCATCCCAACTCACAAAGAAGCTAAGAAATGGGCATTAAGGAAAGGCAAGGCTCTACGTGATAGGGGCTATCGCGTGTGAATTTGCCACTACGGGCATGGCATTAGTGAGAAGACCTGTGTCGATCGTGATTGATCGAATCTATTTGATTCGATTACGACCTGTAGGGCTATTCTGTTAGCTAGTATCTCGCAAGCGGTGAGATGCGTAAACTCTCAAGCAAACTCTAAACTCGCAAGCGGTTGAATTTCGTATTACGAAATTTAAATATAGCGCGGATTCCGCTTGCGAGATGCGTAAACTAGGTTACAGAATAGCCCTACTGTACATGAATGATCGAATCATGGATCTCTAAAAGATTCGATCTTATTTGACTCCGTCTCGCATATCAGTCTCGTGTCTCGTGATTGAATGCTGAGTCTGAATGTTGCAACGAATGTTGATTGAATGTCTAAGTAATGATTAATTTTGATACTTTATAAACAGGCGACATGTTCATGAGATCAATAATATCGTTTAAAAACTAAAAAAGAACCGACTTCAATGCCGCGCTATTCATTTTCAGTACCAATTTTGAGATGTTTATCTCAATATCTCTGGAGATACTTATCAGACCTCGATAAAATTACCATGGTACCACACTTGGGATATTTTCTTTCGAACAAAAAAAGAATAATCAAAATCGGTTCATAAACGATGAAGTTATCCGCGAACAAACATGGAGTTTGGGTAGGTACATTTTCATGACCATTGTCACAGTTTTACCACACAGTTTTATCCATATCTAATGGATTGTAAAACTGTGATATTGTCACACAATAAATATGGTATATTTATTGATTGATGAGATGAGATGATTGTAAGCAATCAATAGGAAGTTCAATATAATGTAATGTAGGCCAACTGACATGAATTTTGTTGGTGTTGGTTTGACTGGAATTGATGCAGGTAAAATATTCCCCGAGATAGAATCAAGTCAATTGAATCAAGTAAAAAAAAAAATTGTTCACTGAACAGTTCGAGAGTCAGTTGCTACTTACTCTCATTCAGGTGAGAAAATTGCAAATCACTTTTACTTTGATTGATAATTTCACCCAGACTGCTTTGTCTCATCCGTTAAAAAATACAATTGAAAAACTAGACAGATTAAAATAAAATTAAAGATGGATTGCACATTCAGTGGACAGGTTTGGATTTGTTTATTATTATTAGCTCATCATACAGCTGGCTCCATTTTTAGGACGAGGCTCCATTTTCCTGTTACTGTTTATCACCTGATATCAGGTAATATCATCAACTTAAATTAGGCCAATGGGTAATATAATGGTTAAGTGCTTGTCTGTTTGGTATAACATAAGTGCTGGTTACACACTGGGCTGAAAAAATGCAAACAACCGCTGAGTACCTAGAGATGGAGCTATATTCCAGTGTCTTTCATTCGCCCACTCGTTCGCCTGCATTCACTAGGTGAGTACCCAGCATTAGGGTGAGAACATAATGAGGTGGGTTCCCAGTGCAGACAAGCCAGTATAGGCAGGTATCGATCCTTATAGGTAAAATATTCCATTGTTTCTTCATTTTCTTCAACCTGTTTCTTTATGAATAGGCGCATATGATAACATTGGAATATTTTACCAGTATGGATCAATACCTACCCATGCCGGTTTTTCTACACCGGGATGCGCACTCTTTATGTCCTCACCCTTATAAAGAAATCGTGGTAATAAGCAAACAATAAGATTGGAGGTTGCAGGTTCAAGTCCCGTCGGTATGATGAAATTTTGGATTGTGTTTAACAATTTACAAAAAATATAAAGTGTGTAACACTTCAAAGAAACATAATGTTTAAACAATAAGATATTGAATGTTACATATTTAAAAAAGTGATTTGATTATTTAATTTTCATAATTATGTGAGTATAATTATTTACAAGTAAACGTACCTTCGTATTCAATCTTGGCAGCTAGTCCAAAGTCTCCAATCTTAACATGGAGGTCATCGTCAAGGAACAGGTTGCCGAGCTTCAGGTCCCGGTGGATGATGTGCTTGCTGTGAAGATACTGAACCCCGAGTAGAATCTGATGCATATAGAACCTAGTCTCGGGTTCTGTGATGGCTTTTCGACGTTTGTGCAGCTCCATCATTGACTAAAGAAAACAACATTGTATATATTATGTAATAATTTTATAAATTGGTCTGTATAAATAAAACATACTAATAAATGCCAAAGTTTGTATGCTTGTATTTTTCTTACAAATCTCTCAGTTATTTCAGCATGAAAGATGCTGAAATGGAGACATTTGTATGACATTTAAAATGGTAATAACTTGAATCTTGAATTAACATTATGCTAAGTTCACCAAGGGGACTATTTTGTCTTTCCACCTATCCGTGTTGGAGATGGCAAATTATAAGTATAGTTTTTCGACAATTATAAACACCTGTTGACTTTTAATCAATTCTCTTTTTTTACTTTTTAATACGAAACAAAAACAAAACTCGTGGTTAAACTTCACCAAGCGTTTAAATTGTTGTGTTGATCTCCTGTCAGTGGCGAAAAACAGGGAAATATTTTTGTATTTCCCCCGGGGATAAGGCCATGCTAGCCCTGCTGATGATGTAAGATGATGATTTTGATTTTTTGGTCTTTTGACATGTCTGACCATAGAAGGATGGCTGCAGTTTATCCTTAAAAACTATTGGTTAAGCATGAGCCCTATTGGAGTATAGGATAAGATGGCTTGACTTCTGAGCGAGAGGTTGCCGATTAAAATACTAGCACGTGTGGTCATCCACAGGTGTGTGTAGAGTGTGTGTGTGTAGAGTGTTCACCATCTTCAACCACATCATCACTTACCACCAATAGTGGTCAAACCTAGCCTTTAAGATAGATAAGGCAATAAGGTACGGTACACATAAAAACCATTATCAATCCCAATCATCAATAATCTTATCTCAAAGCTGTCTTTCAATTATATCTGAAGCATAATTTTATTAATGTGATAGCAGAGCATACCAGTTACACTAGACAAGATAGCAACAGTGTAAATGGCTTTTAGAGGCAGTCTAGCGCCGGCCACGAGATGTAAATAGCATACCAGCATCGTATAAATCAAGGACGCCACTTAACTTAAAATCATGTGACATAGAAGTAAAAGGCTTGTACTATGTCAAAAATGAAAAAAGAATTCAAAAACTGACATTCAATATAAAACTCAATGATAGATAATAATATTATAAGAATGATTTACATACCCTTTTCTTACAAAGCTCCAATATGATGTAGATATTCTTCGGGTCTTCAAAGAAGCTATGGAAGCCTACTACATGTTTATGATGAAGAGATCGGTGTATGGAAATCTCTTGAGCCATCTTCTCTTTCTGACTCGATTTCACCATCAACTTCTTTGAAACTATTTTTCCAGCAAATATGCGGTTGGTCTTTATGTCTTGAATTTCGTAGCATTTTGCAAAGCCTCCCTAAAATAGGAATTATGTAATGAAGAATATATTGTTTGACTAGGTAAAGGTTATTGAACCTTTATTGTGCTTCATGTACAAATGTTTCTGCAATAGGTATATGTAGACAATTCTCTAAGTAGGTAGGTAACATAGTAAATAAGTACTTATTTAGGGTTTGTATTGATAAATGCAGATATTCATATTAATAAAAAAACGGAAAATCGTTACAGGAGTTCGCCACATGCACCTGTTACAGTGTATTGAAAGAGCTATTTTACTACTTTGAGTTTGAAATATACCTTTCAGAAGACATTCATGTATATACAACTTAATTTAGAAATGAACACTTTTCAATGAAATAATATAATATAAAATTATTCTAACGGTCGTCTGTGGTGATTTCAAGTTTGGTAAAATGGGGACTTGATCAGTGCTCTTGAAGGTCGAAATATATCAAAGTTATAGAATTATCTTCAGGTTTTTAAAATAACAGACAGAATGAATAAAGAATTACTTAAAATAAATTTACTCACCTTTCCAAAAAATCGTAGTCTTTGGTAAGTGCTGTTTGTCAGGGGATCTTGAATTACTTCGGGGATTTCGTTCTTTTCATCTTCTTTGATAGACGTCATTTTAAACTAGCTTATATATAACAGTAATGTCCAATTAAATAATATTAAATTACAGCACAATTCGATTGTTGACAAATTCACAAAGGAGACCTTAAACGGCCATACGTTTGAACTTTTGAGTTTGTTGAATGCAGTTTTTGATTTGAAGTTGAACGGCTTTTCTATTCTCCAATCACAGAGTACTTTTGTCTCCAATCATGTAACGCCATTTTCTACTAGTAGTCCTAGTGTCGCCATCTTCAGAAATGTAGAATCTACTATCAACTTATCAACTGCTGCTATATCATAACAATTTATCTGAAAGAAAACAAAAGCAATAATTACTTTTCGCCAAATTTTCGAATATTTGAAATATAATAAATAAATAGAATAATATTATATATATATATATATATATGATATTATATATATATGTATGTATATATATATATATATATATATTTAGATACAGGTTTTCCCATGCAACCTGTACCATTACTTAACCCTAACTGAAAGACTGTAAACTGTATGGGTTCCTTAGCTCTCGAAATAACTTTAAAAAGTTGGTACTTTATAGATTACTTTTATGCGTAAAGGGAGTTTAAAAATGATACAGTCGAAAATAGTGAAATTTATTTAATTCATAAGAAATTAATTTTCACACATTTACTGTAACAGGTACATACTTGAAATTTTCACGAAGTGTGTATTACTACAGGGGATTCAACAACAAATACTAAAAACTTAATAAAATTAAATATTAAAGAGGGTACCCATACAAGAAACGTGTTTTTATATAAAATATAATATATAGAGACTTGAATTCTTCACAAAATATGTATTTTTAATACTGTGTGCCACACAAACTAGTGTGCGGGATCGTTAAAGTGAGTGATTTGTGTGTGTGCAATGCGTGTTTACCTCGTCCCCCGTAAGTATCGGCAGAAAAAAATGTTTGCGGATTACAACGTTAACATCTCCATTGGTAAATGCTCGAAGTAATATGTATTACAATGGTTGCTATAAAGTCAAATAATAAAAACTAAATTAGGTTAAAAATTAAATGAGGTCCCCATAAAAAAATAACAGGTTGCACTCCGGGAGTGCCGGCAGAAGTGAAAACTTGAACACGACATTTTTGAATATTTTGGAATGACACCTCGCGCAAGCGCCCTGTTTTTTTCAAGATTTCATTCAAAAAAACTGAAAATATAACAAAATAAAATCATATATTTAACATACATGGGGTCCAATCGATAGATATTGGTGTCCCCAGACCGCATACGTTCGCTGGTACAGGTTGCATGGGACACCCTGTATAGATACATTGTAGCTAAACTTGAAAATGTTTAAATAAACCTTCATAGTAAAATTTACAAGCGAGGCAGGATACTGGAATTATTTCTTACTATTTTCCACTAGCAACATTAGTTAAAAGTCGGATATTTGTCATCGAACAGTTGTCATCTCCTTCACACAGGCGATATTAGTGATAGGTGCGAGTGAGAACTCTAATTTAACATTTGCTCATTTTAAAACGCGGGATATTTGAATTTAGTGATAAGGCGTTACATCTGTGAAATACTTTTCCAGTTTTTAGTTTTATTATCCGATATCCGACTACAACGAAGCAAAAAGGAGGGTTATGTTTTAGACCGGTATGTGGGTATGTCATACGGGTATCCACTGAACACCACTATGAATATGTATGAAATACAATAAAATATTTATTACAAGTTGTTTATATAATACACGATACATATTGAATAGTTTGTACATAGCTTTCTCAATTTTTTTTTTCATACTTTTTAGAGCTTGATTTTTCTGTAGTCGGGTGTTAGTTTTTGAACTTATTTTTTATTTACGGAGAATAGAATAGTAGATTATTATTCCTAGCGGCGTGCACGCTGACCATAGACACAGACAGAGTACTTTATTATATACGTCGGTGACCGTAGACGGAAAATTTTGTATTGTATGTATTTTCTATTGTACGTTGGCGTTATTTCTGTGACAATCTGAATCACACCGAAGCGCATAATAACATTATCTGTCTATTTTAATATTTACATACTTTGCCACAACACACTACTACCAAATACTTATGACACTACTTACCACTGTGCCAATTAATTTTCAGCCGTGAAATAGGAATGTTTTTCGGTTGAAATGGCAACGTGTCCAGTGATATTACAGGGCATGTGAGACTCAACATCTTTAAGTCTTAAGGTAACAACGCAGTGCAGTGACATGCAAAATTCTGGCGGTCCAAGAATGTTGCATGCCACTATATCTGTATTAGGTAGACGTCATCGCTTGACGCTTACCATCAGGCGAGCGTCGTGCTTGTCCTGTTACATTATATCATTTAAAAAAAATCGATGTGTGTATGATCCTCATGGACTCCTAAACGACTAGAGCGATTTAAATAAAATTTTCAGGTTATCTTCAGATTAGTCCAGCGAGGCAATCCAATTAACTGGGGTCTAAGGTAACGCCTAGGGAACTCCTTTAGATGTTAATCAAATTACCGCTAGGCGTATTGACTAATGCCCTTTTCCTATAACCTTGCACTATTCATTATTCTGTTATTATTAATTATTCATTATTATTAACACATGAATGTTTACGTCTCGTGTCAAATTTAACCGATCGTAAGCAAAACAATCAGTTTATATGTTATAGGAACCGGGCATTACCGAGGATCTTGCCAAGTATTCAGCGTTAGGGTCAGCTCAGACAGCAGAGACGTGACGAGGCGCGAACTTATTAAAATAAATAACCGGCCAAGTGCGTGTCGGGCCACGCGCAGTGTAGGGTTTCGTAGTAGCCCGTTATTCAATGCAAGTCTTTACCCGTTATAAACAAGCAACTAGGTACTTCGCTTTTGTCACTTTAAAGGCTTTATTCTAAGGATTTTGTATTTGGTACAAAATGGACTCAGTATGGACGTGAAAGTGTCGATACACCTACGACTATCGATGATATACGACTTAAAAAACCGGCCAAGTGCGAGTTGGACTCGCGTACTGAGGGTTTCGTACAAACTTGTAGACATACGAGGTTAGGGAACAAACTTACTTCGCCGGTCGATCCCTACTCCCTAGACCACGTTATTGCACCAACCACAAATAATAAGTTTGTAATAGTAAATTTAGCCTATAGTACATATTTATAGTGTTTTACATTTCGATTTCTCCTTGGTTTACCTCTATGGGTATGTGCTGTAAAACGTGCTTTATGCCAAATTTCATAATTCTAGGTCAACGGGATGTTCTATCAAAACAGTGGCGTAGCGTGGGATTGTGCCGCCCGGGGCCGAGGCAAATTTTGCCGCCCCCTCATATAATACTATAAAAATCTTTGTCCTGACATACTGACTGCCAGACAATGCACAGCCTACACCACTGAACGTAGAAACCTGTACTTTGGAGGGTATATTTGTCTTAGTACGTAAAGGTGAACTAAGACTTTTCTAAAATTCACCCCTTAAGGGGATGAAATGAGGGTTCAAAGTTTGCATGGAGCAACAAGATTAGATAGTCTTCTCATTCGAAACTTCACACAAGTGCTTCATTCAGTAAATAAAAAAGTAAATATGTGCTTCAGGCTTTTTCGAAATTCCTCCCCAGGGTGAAATGGGGTAACAAAGTCTGAAATCAATATTGTTTCGGATTGTGCTAAAATTTTACACGCAAATAGTTATAACGACGTTAGTTCCCTATGAGAAATGAGTTTTTTTTTTAAATAAAAAAGTAAATATGTGCTTCAGGCTTTTTCGAAATTCCTCCCCTGGGTGAAATGGGGTAACAAAGTCTGAAATCAATATTGTTTCGGATTGTGCTAAAATTTTACACGCAAATAGTTATAACGACGTTAGTTCCCTATGAGAAATGAGTTTTTTTTTTAATTTATCCCTAAAGGGGATGAAAGAACAGTCTTTTCTATTCGAAACTTCACACAATTGCTTATTAATTGTTAAAAAAATAAGTAAATACGTGTTTCAGGCTTTTTCGAAATTCAACCTCTAAGAGGGTGAAATGGGGTAACAAAGTGCGAAAATCAATATTGTTTTAGATTGCGCTGAAATTTGGTATGCAGATAGTTATTTTAACGTAGGTATCCGCTAAGAGAGAAATTTTCAAAATTAACTCTTTAAGGGGATGGAGCGGGGGTTCAAAGTTTGGATAGTCTTTTTATTCGAAACTTCACACAAGTGCTTCTGTAAATAAATAAGTAAAAACGAGTTTCAGGCTTTTTCGAAATGCCACCCCTAAGAAGGTGAAGTGGGATTACAAAGTCAGCAAATCAATATTGTTTCGGATTGCGCTGAAATTTAGAATGCAGTTAGTTATTATGACGAAGGTATCCGCCAAGAAAGGATTTTCTAAAAATTCACCCCTTAAAGAGACGGAACGGGGATTCAAAGTATGCATGGCGAAACAAGATGAGATAGTCAGTTTTATTCGAAACTTTATATAAGTATTACTGTAAATAAATAAGTAAATACGTGTTGCAAGAATGCAAAATGGGGTAGGTAACAAAGTCTGAAATACAATGTGGTTTTACGGGCTTTATAAATATTAAACCATATTTCCCTTAGTCACGCGATAAAATGGAATCGGGTGAACAGATTTTGCTAATTCGTTTTTGATGTCTTATTTCAGAAAGGTTTTAACAAAAGAAACGTTTTAAGTAAATTAAATAAGTTTTAACGCGGGCGAAGCCTCGGGGCACTTTTAGTCCAATACTATAAGAATGTTTGTCCTGACATACTGGCTGACTTAGAGACAACGAGCAGTCAAAAGCAATGGTCTTACAATTTTGAAGGTATATTTGTCTTAGTACGTAGGGTGTACTAAGAAATGATTTTCCAAAATTAACCCCTTAGGGGGATGAAACGGGGGTTCAAAGTTAGTATGGAGTAACAAGATTATATAGTATGTTTTATTCGAAACTTTATATTAGCACTTCTGTATGTAAATAAGTAAATATGTGTTTCAAGCTTTTTCGAAATTCCACCCCTAAAATCAATAAAAAATCAACATTGTTTCGGATTGCGCTGAAATTGGGAATGCAAATAGTTATTACGACGATTGTATCCGCTAAGAAAGGATTTTCTAAAATTCATTCCTAAAGGGGATGAAACGGGGGTTCAAAATTTGTATGGAGAAACTAGATTAGATAGTCTTTTTTATTCAAAACTGCACACAAGTACTTCTGTGAATAAATAAGTGAACACTGAAGGATTTTCCAAAATTCACTCCTTAAGGGGTTGAAACGTGGGTTCAAAGTTTGTATGCAGAAACGAGATTAAATTAGAAGTCTTTTTTATTCTCTAATTAACTTCTAAACAAGAGTTCACACTTGTAAATAAACAAGTAAATACGTGTTTCAGACTTTTTCGAAATTGTACCCCTTAGAGGGCGAAGTGGTGTAACAAAGTCTGAAAATCAACATGGTTTTTCGAGTTTTATAAAAATAAATCTCTTTTTCTCTTAGTCACGCGATAACTTGAAAACGAGTAGACCGATTTGGATTTTTTTTTATGTGTTTTTATGATAGTAAGTTTTTTACCAAAGAAAAGTTTTAAGTAAATGAAAGAAATTCTTAACGCGAGCGAAGCCGCCAACACTTCTAGTTTAGGTGTAAAAATTTAAAAGCTTACATAAACTTTTCAACTAAATTGAGTTTGTTACAGTAATTTGTTACAAGTAATAAATACAAAAATCATGCAATGTAATGTAAACATATATATAATGTATGGCAACGATTTCCCGTAAATCAACTTAGCAGATGATAAGGTAAGGTGAATTCAGTTTGCGAGCGTAGCGAGCACGAAATTTTCACGTAAAGCACCAAACAGTAAAACATTTTTACGCTATTCAGTAAAATGACTGAAAATAGTATTATGCGAGCGAATCGAGCGCGAAATTTTTCATAATTAAGCTAAAACGAAAGTCACTCGAAAAAGCAATTTTGCGTTAGATTAAGGGTAGGAAAACAACTGAATCTTAACACTGAAAACATTGAAGCCGCCCAAAACGCCTGCGCGTTCCGGCTTGTGTCAGCGCGAAGCGCGATTTAGAGTTTGAGATTTTTTTACATAATATGTAGCAAGTATGTAACAATTTATTATCAACATAAATCGCGGCTTGCTGCCGCCCGTTTACATGTGCCGCCCGGGGCCATGCCCCCCCGGACCCCCCCACGCTACGCCACTGTATCAAAAACTATAGGATAGGTACCTATCCTATATTCTTTTAGTATTTTCTTGTTATAGCGGCAGAAATACATCATCTGTGAAAATATCAACTGTCTAACTATCACGGTTCATAAGATACAGCCTGGTGACAGACGGACAGCGGAATCTTAGTAATAGGGTCCCGTTTTACTCTTTGGGTACGGAACCCTAAAAACTATCAGCCATTTTTGCACTTATGGACTATGGGCAATTTGAAAATGAAATGAAAGAAACAAATATTTATAGGCACTTAAAAAAAAATTATAATTACACTAACATCTGAGGGTGTATGTACGAGTACACACCGTAAATGGAGCGAAGTATTGAGACGTAGCTAGTGGGGTGCGTATATTTGGATTATTTTGGATAAACTGAACAAAATTAAAGCACAGACAGATGTTGTGCGTGATCTAGGTTATGTACCCTATATTTTGCTAGTACCTACTACAGTATCAGTAATAATAGAATGCGATAAAGGATTATCTTGTCCATTTCCTGTAACGCTTTGTTACGCATTTACCAAGGAAATGTGATTGGCATTCACATGAATATCTATGTACGAGTATTTACCACCGTTAATATGTAGTAGGCACAAAAATAGGAATAATAAGGTTTCACAGAAATAGGAATAATTTATTCCTATTTCTGTGGTAGTAGGTAATGCGCATGCCCCGCGGGTTCGCCCGTGTTCTGAAGAAGGTACCCTTATCAAACGAGTATATTGCGTGATTGAGCGACAAACGAAAAAAAAATAATTTTATAACTAGCGGCCCGCCTCGACTTCGCACGGGTAGAGCATAATATGCGTACATTTTCAGCTTCAGCTTATTGATCTTCAATAATAATCGTTATATTTCAACCAATTTACACAAAACCTTAACAAATTATACACCTTCCTCATGAATCACTGTGTCTATTGGTGAAAACCTCATTAAAATCCGTTTGGTAGTTTTTGAGTTTTTTTTTTATATCTTGTAGGCTAGCGTTTGACCACTATCTCACCTGTTGATAAGTGATGATGCGGTCAAAGATGGTAAGCACGCTAGGCCTAGAATGGGAACTGGCTCTCAATGCTAGTTGCCGGAACACATTAGATTTTTGGCGGCAGATTTTCTAACTTGAGGGTGGTAGCTGGCCAGGCGGACATTAGATAGTGTCTTACCACCATGCTGAGGTTTTTGGTTTTTTAACGATGTTTTTCCTTCACCGGAGGGCCACTGTGAAAAGCGCACAAAAATGTTCTATAGATAAATCCGTTGGTGCACGGCGGGGTTTGAACGCGGTACCTCTGGCATCAAAGCCAACCGTTCTCCCGATTACGCCACCGGGCCCTCAAAGTTAGTGTTACTTGTTAAATGCATAATTTTCCAAATCGGTTCAGGCAGCCTTGAGTTATCATATAAATTAATAAGTAAAAAAATAAATAGGGTGAATATACATAAAAAATATAACTGGCCAAGTGCAAGTATGACTCGCACTCGTAGGGTTCCGTAACACAGTTAAGTATTCCATAACTATGATTTTTCGCAACTACTAAATTAACTTTGTTTTTCATAGTGTTTGTATGAAAAACAAAGTTATCTTTGCCGTCGCCATATCTCAAAAACTGCTGACTGTATCTCGTTCAAACCAATTTTCGTTGTTAGTTTTTATTGAGATCTACAGCATATATTTTTTTTAGATTTTTCACTCCCATACTTTAAAAGTTAGAGGGGGGGGACACACATTTTACCACGTTAGACGCGCCTATCTTTTAAATGATTGACTTTGAGAAAAAATGATTTTAGGAACCTCAATGTCATTTTTGAAAACCTATCCATAGACACGTATAGGTTTGAAGAATTTTTTTTTGTTTCAGTTCTATGTATGGGATGTAAAACCTTTATATTTTTTATTTTTGTATAAAAATCGGAAAGCGGTTCTCAGAATACATCTACCTACCAAGATTCAACGGTTTTGGAATAAAATGGCTGTGACATACGTACGGACAGACAGACAGACAGACAGACAGACAGACAGACAAACAGGCAGACAGACATGACGAATCTATAAGGGTTCCGTTTTTTGCCGTTCGGCTACGGAACCCTAAAAAGATTCCGACGAAATGAGAACCTCCTACCTCCTAAAAATAGGACATAGATAGGATACGAAATGATGATATTTGGCACACGGATAGTTTATAATTTTACAAGTAAGTATATACTTTTTAACGCAAGTGAAGCAGCGGGGCATTGCTAGTGAATAATAATAAAAAAACTATGATAATCATATTCTTGTACCATCTGATAAGTAACGAAAAATATCTACCTTCATATTATTTTGTGTTCAATACCAATACAATAATACCTTTGGTAATAAGGAATATACATGTGGTAGGTATACATTTATTTAAAATAATTTGTTTTCGAATCATTATTGTTCTGGTATTGTATGTTAAACATTTTTTTATAAATAATAACAATTTTAACATAATTATCTTATATAAATAATTATGTTAAAATATTGTACGAGAAATACAAAACAAGCGTGGGAAAATTGAATTTGCAAAACACATCACCACTTGTCAATTAGAAGGTAACGCCACAACATACACTGCTGTCACGACAGACTAAATCTTTGTCATAGAAATAGTATGCACTGTTGTACGAATACGTACTATTTTTATTATAAAGATTTAATCTGTGGGCACAGTGTGGTATGCTGTGACGTTACAAGGGCGCGCGAAAATTTGTCGGCGTTATAGACACCTCATATTTTTTCAATGCTAAAACTATTTATTGTAGCTTAATTTAAACACTTTCAGTATTATTTCCTTTTTACTATTTTTAATGTATGTAATCAGTGAAATAAAAATATATATTCAAATCATGCATATTCCCTATTGTATCACGGGGCGCAACATAGTAATTTTCTTTTAGGCTACTCTAAATCTAGAGCGGGTAAAAGTACGTCGGCCAAACGAAAATATTATTGCGTCCAAATAAATACTCTCTTCTTTACAAACCCTTCTACGAGAAAAGGGAATAGATAAAAGGCTCTTTAAAATAGCAATTCAAGAGAGTTTTGTAATAGAGTGATTGAGATAAACAAACACAACAAATAGACCAATTATTACATAAGTTTCGGTTAAACTTCGCACCTTTTGCAATTTACACTCGATAATGTGTACCTACCTGTGCATTCAGTTTTTTTTCGGGCAGTTAGCAGTCCTATGTAATATATTTTCCATTTGGACATCTACGTTTCGTCCATGTATATATATACATGTAAATATATATACCTACATACTTACTTAAATCGATTATAGCATGACTTAATGTTAAATTGCATTATAGTTATTATATATATTATATAATTATATATTGAGTTACATTTAAATATGAATAATCGATGTTTTTACGTTTTATTTTCAATGTATATACTTACAGGGTTTTACAGCGATGTAATAAACCTCAAAATAAGCATTGACATGTTATAAATGTGTTTAAGTATTACCTCGATGAAAATAAGCGGGTTTTCCCGTTTTCCAATAAATTATTTTGTATAACTCTCTCCCACCTTCCAATATTAAAAATTGTGGTAAAATGACATAGCTTGCGGTTTATTTGCCCTTAGTTTATTTATCACTGGCGCTATTAAACTACTGTATAAAAGCATTAATTTGTCATAACTGTATTGAATGTCAAAGTAAACAGTGTTTTACTCCCGTTTGCAACCATTTTCTATACATATCGTAAAAATAATTACATTTTGCTTTAACTTGATTACAAAAAAATAGACACCTACTTATTTTTTTTAATTTTTTTTTTATTTATTACAATTATTTATATTTTTAAAAAGAGTGACTAAACTTTGACAAAAATGAAGTTATTTTCGTTAGTTTTATGTGTGTTATTGATTTATTTGGAAAGAAGCTTGGGAAGGCGAATGTGGATTACTACTGATGAATGTAAGTTAATGTTATTTATACGACTTCAAAAGAGAAGGAGGTTCTCAATTCAATTACATTTTACAAATTAATTAAATTTAATTATTAATTTTAAATGTATAGGTACCTACCTATAAATTTAAATAACCGGCCAAGTGCGTGTCAGACCACGCGCAGTGTAGGGTTCCGTAGTAGCCCGTTATTCAATGCAAGTTTTTACCCGTTATAAATAAGCAACTAGGTACTCCGTCTTTGTCACTTTAAAGGATTTATTCTAAGGATTTTTGTATCTGGTACAAAATATCCAACACCCAAGTTCAACGACTATTACTGCTAAACTAATAAAGTTATCTTAACCGCTATAATTTTCCTTGAATGTTCATTGGATGGAATGGAATCGATTGAACAATCGAAAAATGGTATTAGCAACCCTTAAGTCATTTTAAAAGACCAATTCAACGATACCCCACACGATGGGGTAGACGATGAAAAAAAAATCATCCCAACTTCTCATATAGGGGAGCTACCCTAAAAAAAATTTTTTCAAAATTTTATTTCAGCACTTTGTCGGCGTCATTTATTTACATGCCCCGACAAAATTACAGCTTTCTAGTATTAACGGTCTCTTAGCAAAACCTCGGACAGACAGACAGACGGACATGATGAAACTATAAGGGTTCCTTGTCAGGACTACGGAACCCTAAAAAACAACGGGTTGCACTCCGGGACCAGGGAGTGCCGGCAGGGGCAGAAGTTAAAACTTGAATATTAACGTTGTGCATTTGGTCTACTCTCCCTCTGTCTTACGAATTTTCGATCAGGTCACGTGTACTGACGTGAGGTCCTGACGCGAGTTTAACATTTTTTACCCATCCCAAAAAAGTTTCTACTCTCCCTCCGTCTTACGAATTTTCGATCAGGTCACCTGTCCTGACGTGAGGTCCTGACGCGAGTTTAACATTTTTTACCCATCCCAAAATAGTTTCTACTCACCCTCCGTCTTACGAATTTTCGATCAGGTCACGTGTGACCTGACACCCTGACATTTTTTACCCATCCCAAAAAGTTCACAACGCTGCTAAAGAAGTTTTCATTTCAAAAATATTAGCACAGCTTTTTTTGATGCCTCGGCCAAGTCTATGAAGAATTAAGTGATATACAACTATTATATGTATAATATTATTACACATTATATTAAATTATGTATTACATTATTACATATATGTTATTGTTTTGTTTATGTAATAATGAACAATTATTCTTTGCGGTCCGTGAATATTATTCATGATTGGTAGGTAGTATTTATTGCGTGTATACCTATTTCATTGTAGCTTTTATGGAGGTAGGTACAATACAAATATGTCGGTCGGAAAATATGTAGGTAATAAGTGGTTTCAGATGGAATCGACCTTGTTGGAATTGTAAGTCAGTAAGACGAGGAGCTGTACAATAAAAAAAAGAAAAGAAAAAAAAAAAAAATAAAGAAAATGTTCGCAACTAACCTACTCTCTTAGTCTTTCATACTGACTGACACCGAACATCCTAAGGTTTTCTGAAAGAGGTCGCTTTTAGCGATAAGACCGCCACCGATTATATATGTATATGATTATATATATAATTGCTACATCTTACAATTAGCTGTTTTTTGGAATCAATAAAGTTAAGATAATAAAGAGTTATTGTATTGTATTCTATAAGATTATATGACAAAAGCCTAATATGACAAATGTCATATATTTGATATTGACAATTTTTTTATTTTTTGGATTACCTACCTAAGGCCTCTAAGGCACGGTAATGATAATATATTACATTATCGAGCCTAAGACATGTTTGAGGGTAACCAAGATTTTTTGATAATAAGTTTCAAGTTATATTTTTGTTTTGTAAATAAAAAATATATAAATAAATAAAAACAATATCTGGTTGCGAGCTTATCGGTAGGTATTATAATATATGTGCCTGTAAAACGATATTTGCAAACATGTACAATACAACATACCCGCGATGGAAACTGCCGACATTCCCGCATAGAAGCCAGATAAAATAAATAAATTGTTTATCAGAAATAAACCTACTACATAATTATACACGATTTCCATACATCTCGATTCATTTATCTATGTATAGATAAGGTTTTTTATAGAAGCACTCGAAGTTTGACAGTGCATAGTGCCTATTTTCAACCGACTTCTAAAAAGAAGGAGGTTCTGAATTCGTCTGTATGATTTTTTTTGTATGTGTGTTACGCGATTACTCCGTCAATTGTGAACCGATTCGAATGATTTTTTTTTACTCCGTAGGGTATCTTTCCGAGGTGGTCCCATTGTAATTTTATCGAGATCTGATAAGTATCTCCAGAGATATAACGATAAACGTCACAAACTTGCTACTGAAATTGACTCGCGGGGCATGGAAGTCGGTTGTTTTAGTTTTTAAACTATCTTAATTATTGAGTAAGCTACAGCTAATTATTGAGTAAAATTTGGCAGGAATTCATGTTTTGACATTTTACCATAAATGCTACAAATATATAGGTGTCTGTACACGCTTAGAACTACACAATTAATATCGAAATATTTCCCTATGTCCCAGCCTTTTTTAGGGTTCCGTACCCAAAGTGTAAAACGGGACCCTATTACTAAGACTCCGCTGTCCGTCTGTCACCAGGCTGTATCTCATGAACCGTGATAGTTAGATAGTTGAAATTTTCACAGATGATGTATTTCTGTTGCCGCTATAACAACAAATACTAAAAACAGAATAAAGTTAAAAATAATAGAGGGTCCCCATACAAGAAACGTGTTTTTTTCGGCATTTCACGCCATCTATGAACGCTTAGCTAGGTAAACGTCCCATAGATAGCGTTTTATAAAAATGTCGATCCCTAACACCTTTGTTAGACGTTAGATGGCGTTATAAGAAATAAAATGTTTATTAATTATTATTTTTTGCTGGCGAAAAATGATAGTAGCTAGAAAGTTTTTTGCTCAATATTATAAAATACTGTAGTGGTACGGAACCCTACTAGTGCGAGTCCGACTTGCACTTGGCCAGTTTATTTATAATTCTGAATGTCATGAATATCTGAGTGCCATTAAATATGAGACTTCCTTCTTACGTCCGCAGCTCCAGATGGCTTAGGAATTTAATAGGCGAACAGACCACATTCGCTCTGTGGACATGGATATCTGTCCAAGGTCATATATGGTCTGTGGACGGTTAGGGCCAGTTTCACCGATTCCTGATAATCCTGATAATGCGTTAGATAGATATCTGACAATGACGCCATATAAAAGCGGTCAAAAAAATATGTCAGATTTCTTCATATAAGCGCCATCAGGAACCAGTGAAACTGGCCCTAAAGGGCCAGTTTCAACCTCTTAAAAAAACCGGCCAAGTCGAGTTAGACTCGCCAACCGAGGCTTACGGAAGCCTCGTTGGCGTTGGTACGGACCAACGTTGGTTGGTACCAATTAAGCTAGACCTCTAAATTGTATGAGCGCTTATATAACTCAGAGGCCTATCTTAATTGGCGATACTATGTATGTATGGGGACACCTTTTAATTTTCAACTTCTTTTATTTTTGGTTTTTTTTTTGGAAAGTGGTAACTTTTGGTACTTACAAGTTTTCGCGAAAACCTTAATTAACCTATATCTTATATAGGACGTAGTATTGTAGCCAGTAGGTATACGATATATTGTGTTACTCTTTGGTGGTAGCACCATTGCATCGGTCAGCGACCCGATGTCTCTTTATGTATCAAACGACTCAGGACGTTCACTACCTACTAATAAGCCGGTAAGTTAAGAAGCAATAATTTGATAAAGGGATGTTGAATCCTGAAGAAGAATGAATGAAACAGAAGAATGTTCTGTGATCCTGATGAATTGCGTGTTCAAATCTCAAAAAATCTCAAAAGTTAAGTTACAATGTAAATGTAAGTAAGTATTCCTGAAACAAACAACAAACTTAACAACTGTAGTATTAATTCGATTTTATCATCGACTAGACTACACGCTAACTACCTGTGATCACTAGTTGCTCATTTACATAGATCTATTCTGGACGCACTAGATGTGACACTTTGACACCTCTGTCATAAACACCTGATGCTCGAAATGGTGCCTTAATGCCCGAAGCACATTGAAGCATTTGAAAACGGTACATTCTCAAGAAGTCTGGAAAAATGTAATGTAAAATTCCAATCCCAGCAGGTGCTCCGTTCCGCACATATCTACCTACATTGTGTATCACAAGCCCGTCACAGATTAAATACTAGCTTCTGCGCCTACTCAGTAAAGCCACTTTTAAAATTTTGCCCAAACGCGAAACGATGGTTCCTGATTTGGCTCGAACTGATAAAGTGTGCCTGGGCGATAAGTCGCGCCGCAAGTATCGCGGCAGACTTCTCGTTTTCAACTGCGTGCAATGAATTTACCATAACTCGGCCCAACTTGGCCAAGGTCTCCAATGTTTGACCGTAGTCTTGGAGACAGCACTAAAATTAGATTCATCAAGGACGAACATCAGTCAAATGTCATATTTTCTATATATATAGGCTCTTATTTTCGGGCGGGACAAGTAAACGATTTCTCATTTGGGACGGTTCTCACGGAATGACTCGAATCATTTTTAGGGTTCCGTACCCAAAGGGTAAAACGGGACCCTATTACTAAGACTCCGCTGTCCGTCTGTCTGTCTGTCTGTCTGTCTGTCTGTCTGTCTGTCTGTCTGTCTGTCTGTCTGTCTGTCTGTCCGTCCGTCTGTCACCAGGCTATAGCTCATTAACCGTGATAGTTAGACAGTTGAAATTTTCACAGATGATGTATTTCTGTTGCCGCTAGAACAACAAATACTAAAAACAAAATAAAATTAAAAATTGAAGGGGGTCCCCATACAAAAAACGTGTTTTTAAACGCCATCTATCTAATTAGTTTCGGCAAAATGACATAGATGGCGCTAGTAAACGACACGAAAAACGTGCCCCGTCTTTCTAGATCGCGACCAAACCAAATATTCTTGGTAATATCAATTAATCAAATATATGAGGTTGAAACTCTGTTATGTTTCGTATAGTACGGAACCCTCCCTAAGTGTGCGAGAAGAGACGCGATGCTGACTCGCACTTGGCCAGTTTTATTTAATGTTTTGAAGCAAATGGCATAAATTACATAATGTCAAAGACCGGCATCTCCTTTCACATTCTTACATATTACGTTTATTTGCTCACAGACAAGCACTTGTTTCCTAACTACTAGGGAAAAATTAGACGAAGCGGTCAGAGATGTCCTGTGACTTCCAAAAAGGAGGAGGTTCTCAATTCGTCTGTATGTTTTTTTGTATGTATGTTACGCGATTACTCCGTCAATTGTGAACCGATTCGAATCATTCTTGATCCCATTGTAATTTCATCGAGATTTGATAAGTATCTTCAGAGATATGATGATAAATGTCTCAAATTGCTACTGAAACTGACTCGCGTGGCAAGGAAGTCAAGTTTTAGTTTTTAAACTACTTTAATGTGAACGTACCGGCTTTTGTTCGCGTGTATTTACTTCGGATATGCTCCGGCCAGAACAAAAGCATTCACAATAAAATGAATAATTTTCGCGAAAACTTTCAAATTAAAATATATGAGTTAGTTCGCGAGAAGACGGTATCTTTTCTAAAGAGACGAAGCCGATGTAGATGTAGTCCAATGGCCTTTTTTAGGGTTCTGTAGTCCTGACAAGGAACCCTTATAGTTTCGTCATGTCCGTCTGTCTGTATGTCTGTCCGAGGTTTTGCAAAGAGACCGTTAATACTAGAAAGCTGTAATTTTGTAGGAATATGTATATAAATTACGCCGACAAAGTTGTGAAATAAAATTTTGAAAAATATTTTTTTTAGGGTAGCTCTACATGAGAAGTGGAGATGAATTTTTTTTTCGTCGTCTGCCCCATCGTTTGGGGTAGCGTTGAATAGGTTTTCTAAATTGACTTAAGGGTTGCTAATACCATTTTTCGAATGAATGTTCCATTTACGAAATATTAAACTTTAAAGTGCAAATTTTTGTTCTAGTAGGGCGTCCCCCTCCTCTAAAAGGTAAACTGCTGGCTTGAAAAATCTGGAAAAAATCGTCATATTTCATGAACTTTAAAGGAAAACTATAGCGGTTAAGATAACTTTATTAGTTTAGCAGTAATAGTCGTTGAACTTGGGTGTTGGATAATTTTGTACCAAATACAAAATCCTTAGAATAAATCCTTTAAAGTGACAAAGACGGAGTACCTAGTTGCTTGTTTATAACGGGTAAAGACTTGCATTGAATAACAGGCTACTACGGAACCCTACACTGCCGGCCCGACACGCACTTGGCCGGTTATTTCTCAATAGTGTGTGTAGAAGATTATCCAAAATCTTTAATGCGTCATATAATGATAAAGACTTATTAATTAATTTAAAATATTTTCCTCAATATAACAAAGCAGTTACTCAGATTTATATTTGCCACCAAATTTCCCAGAAGACAAAACAAAGGAAAATAATAATTATTCAATGTCATTCGATTATAAAGAGTTGCGTGCAAGTATACCTTATTAATTCGACATTGTTCAGGTTTGGTCGTTACGTGACCATCAAATTACTTGGTAGTTAGTTCCAGTAAGTATAACTTTAAGGTTTTCAAAGTTTCCTTAACAACTTGTACGGAGAGAACAAGTAGGTAGGTACCTAACTTCTGAGGTTATTTGATACTTTTGTCTTTACTACAGCCTTTTATAACCTTATAATAACATTATTCTTATTGACTCAACTACCTACAGCAAGAAATATAATGTAAACTTTGTTATACTCACACCAACTCCCATGGAGAATGGTCGGCTTTGATGCCAGAGGTACCGAGTTAATTCCCCGCCGAGATAGATAAAACCGATAAAACCGAGCACCAATGGATTTTTCTATCTAAAAATGTATGTGTGCTTTTCACGGTGGCCCTCCGGTGAAGGAAAAACATCGTTAAGAAACCGCCACGCCGGACCCCCGTTGGCGGTTTCTTAACGATGTTTTTCCTAGGTAGGACACTGTCTAGTGTCTGCCTGGCCAGCTACCACCCTCAAGTTAGAAAATCTGTCGCCAAACATCTAATATGTTCCGGCAGCTATCCTTGAGAGCCATGTTCTCATTTAGTTATCTCCAGAGATATATAGAAATAAACACCTCAAACTTGGTACTACAATTGACTAGAGTGACATTAGAAGTTGGTTCTATTAGGTTTAAAACGATCTAAAATTACTTATCTCTACACCAGTCAGTATTTGATCTACCGAAAATTGTCATCAAAATCTTTGTCAAATCGTTACATAGGAGTATTTTATTTTCTAGTGGAGAACCATATCAGCCCAGAAGACCTTCGCGAGTTTTTCTCCTACTACCAAAACGGAACTACCACAGCTCATCCTGACGCTGAAGTTGAATATGAAATTGCGGTAACTGTACAATAACTAACTGAACTAATGAAATATTGTTTCAATTGTGAAGGTAGTAGCATTTATAAAATTGGTTAGGCTGAGTGACCGTGTACTAATCAGAATTAACATCCGTTTACCCACTATTATAGGGATCTTATAGGATAAAACCACAGAACACAATGAAAGTCTTGGCCTAGAGACTTTTTTTAACCGACTTCACAAAAAAGGAGGAGGTTCTCAATTCGACTGTATATTTTTTATGTTTGTTACCTCAGAACTCCGTCAAATCTTAACCGCTTTGAAAAATTCTTTTTTCGTTTGAGTGGTTATGTCTCCCGTTTGGTCCCATTCAAATTTTATCGAGATTTGATTATTTTCTCCGGAGAAATGGAGATAAACAATATAAACAAATTTATAAACTTAGATGACATGATTACAGAACTTAGACTATCGTGGAATGTGAAGTCAGTTATATCGTTTTGTACGATCATAAATTATTTATACTATATAGGCTAGCGTTTGACCACTATCTCACCTGTTGGTATGTGATGATGCGGTCGAGGATGGTAGCACGCTAAGCCTAGAATAACTTAAGATGAGGCTGAGGGGATCAAAATGTAATTATAAATAGTACATTTATAGACCCGGCATCCATATATGTAACAACGGAATAAAAAGATGGAAACTATACTTTTCAAAATTTTATTAATTTTTTTGATTGTCGCTAACCATCGCGTGTCGATCGCATCGATCACTTACCATCTGGCGAGATAGCCCATCGCTAGCCTTTACGAAAAAAATACAATGAAATACTACAATTAAAAATATTTCAATAAAATAATGTACTTAATGTGTTTCTCTATATTTTAATGTTCTTACATCTGATTCATTCATACGTTTGCGGAAACTGTCCTACTACAAATATCCGGGTGCTTTTATTAATAATTGACTTAGTCTTAGTCACTGAATAAATAACATTTCTCAGGCAAAGCAAATACTATTTACTAGCTGTGCCCGCGGCTTTGCCCGTGCTAAAGAAGTGTCCTATAGCCTAATCCATAATACTGGATATCCCTGTGCAAAATTTCAGCTAAATCGGTCTAGCCGTTTGACCGTGAAGAAGTCCCCAACAAACAAATAAACAAACTGACTTTCGCATTTATAATATGATGGCGTTGATTACTTAAAACGACTTGCCGGGTTTATTTAGGGAAGTCCTGCTAGCTTTGGTCAATACATGTTCTTTGGTGCGTTGAAGGTCGTCGACCTTTGTAAAAGTGGTAAATGTACTTTAATCTGAGGTATAGGGTTTATACATCGACCTTAAGTTTTAATAAGAACTTTAGTTAGGTAAGTACTTATCTACACAAGTTGTCATATACTTTGTTATTCATATCTAATATTTATCGGACAACCATGTTCTTTTATTTTTCATTCGCTGCTGTCAGCAAATATCACACTCCGCGTACTCGGTACACGTACGGTTCCGTGGGTACCCATTTTTTGGCTACAGAACCCTAAAATGCAGTTAAGTGTAATACAATTTAGGCCTAAAAATGTTTTCTTTTTCAAAGAAGAAACGTAAGAAAAATTTTTGTTTTTGCTATAACGTGATTGATTGTGGTAACTGTACCCTTAGTACGAATTTTCATACCAAACTCGATATCGTATATCGTGCAAATTTTGTATGAAAAACAGTACAGCGCCTCTAGTGGTTACTACACTTAACTAAATGTAGACCAATCAGGAAGCCAGAATAAGTCGAAAACTATGTGAGATCTGTCAAATGCGTTTACGATAAAAACTCGTACTAAGGGTACAGGTATCATTCCTCGGATAGTTTTCTCACAGTTTCACAATCATATTTACGTAGTACTATTAAGTATTCTGTGTCATATTGTAAACCTGTGGTTTTATGTAGATTAGTTAAAGACTTAAATTTGAATGACTTCCTACTACTGTACTGTATGTTGTGTTACAGTAAAGATTACCGAATACTACCAGCACATTCGAGTACTCACATCGAAAATGGTGTATACCATTAGTACGAGTTTTCATCGTAAACGCTTTTGACAGAATATCTCACATAGTTTTCGACTTATTCTGGCTCCCTGATTGGTCCAAATTTAGTTAAGTGTAGTAACCACTAGAGGCGCTGTACTGTTTTTCATACAAAAATGCTCGCTCGCTTCTTCGCTTTGATATACGATATCGAGTTTGGTATTAAAACTCGTACTAAGGGTACAAGTATCACATGCACTCTACAGTTTCTCTTTACAACAGACTGAGCCAACGACGAAGGGACCAGTCCCGGACTTGGTGGACTGCTTTGGCTTGGGTTCCATTACACGGTTCCTCTTGAGCATGTTCAATATGAAACCTGATGACGCGAGGACTGTCAACACCCACTTCTACTTCTCATCGAGGATTATGCCTAAACGTGTTCAGGTAAAACGCTCGTCTCTGTTTTATAATGAAAGGCTCGGTTACTTCAGCTCATTCAGCTCGTGCCAGCCATATTATAAAGATCATAGTTCCATAGTCTCAGGTCATTATTTCACAATGTTTTGGATAAAAATTGTCTGAAGTAATAAAACATGCATTGGGGTGAGGGTGCACGTAGTACATAATGTACGGTTGGCAACCCTACATTAATCAGGGGAATTAAACATTTGTTTTAAGTGTGAAGTTCGACGTTTAGATAAATTCTGAATGGCCCCTTGCTTTTGTTTTTATTAATTCAAAGCAATAAGTTATGTTAGTGAGATTAATAATTATTGTTATGATCTATTTAATGTTATTATTTGACGTGTGTAAGTGCAGATTTTTAATTTGCCCATATACTGAATAATTGCTTTGACTTGATTTTTTTGACCATCCTACGGCACGGTCTACGCTTTAGAGCGGTTTTTAGATCTAGATTGTTCTAGATTTTTCATAATATATAGGTACGAGTACATTTGATCTCAGTGAAGTCACTCCACTGAAAACTTGGACCCAAAATATCTTTTTATTTACTGATCAAATGTCTGTTAAAATGGTGGTATTTTATTATTGACCCTTTAAAAAATATAAAAAATTAACAGGTTACAAATGAACGAGAAAAATCAAATCAGGATCAAGCGCTGCAATATATGTAGATGGGGTTGTAATCATTAGATTGTTGAATGACGGAGACATTGTCAAAGAGTACTCTCTCTACCTCTGCGGTATCCATGAGGATTCCTCTCTCCCACAAAAGAAGACTTGACACCGTGTGAGGTAACACATAAATATCGATACTCGTTTTACAGGTATACCCTGGCTCACAGTTCGGCCTCAATCACGTGGACTTCAAGCCTGACAGGAAGACGGTCCTCATCGTACACGGATTCATGAGTTACAGCAACGCTTCTTGGATCCTCGACATGACCAGGGCGTTTCTTGAATGGGTGAGATTTTATAAATTTAATATAATATTTATTTATATATAATATAAAGGCATTTTTAGGGTTCCGTAGCCGAATGGCAAAAACGGTACCCTTCGTCATGTCTGTCTGTCTTTCGTCCGTCTGTATTTCACAGCTACTTAATTCCCTTCCTATTAGGACTACACAGTCTACACAGTTGAAACGTGGTAGGTAGGTGTACCTATTCTGTGAATCACTTTACAATTTTTATACAAAAATGAAATAAATAAAAAATTACGGGGGGCTCCCCATACATTGGTCTGGAACCACAGAATAAATAATAGTAGTTTTTATGATAGAAAACAAGCAAACGGCCCACCTCTAGGAAGCAGTCACTGTCGCCTATGAACATTTACAATACTAGAGTACAATAATATTGTTTCGGATTGCGCTGAAATTTAGAATCCAGATAGTTATTATGGCGTAGATATCCGCTCAGAAAGGATTTTCTAAAAATTCCTCCCGGATACGGAACGGGGATTCAATGTTTGTATGGCGAAACAAGATGAGATATAAGTACGTGTTGTAGGATTTTTCGAAATGGGGTAGGTAACAAAGTCTGAAAATTTGGGTTTATTGGGTTTTATTAATGAATCCCGAATTGCCTTAGTCACGCGATAACATGGAAACGGGTGAACCGATTTGGCTAATTCTTATTTGATGTCTTTGATGATAGAATCGCTTTTACAAAAGAAAAGTTTTAAGTAAATAAAATAAGTTTTTAACGCGGGCGAAGCCGCGGGGCACTTCTAGTTATGATATGAGCAGCGAATTATTAGGTAATAATTCGATGGATATAAGTTACAATAATGTTTATTGACCTTTTATTTACACTAACTGTGACACAAAAATGTCTTATCCATTTCCTCTAAATATCCTTTTGGCTCGCTAAATACTTAAATAGGCCATTCACCATTATAACCAGAGCCATTCCTGTATGAATTAGTAACTATTGTTAACAACGTTGTTTTAAGCTACTAAGTTTTATTGTTTTAATTATTGCTGTTTTATTAATGATTCTCCTTTGAGTAAGATCACATGATATCAAATTTTTTTTATCGTTTCATAACTCTCGTTTTTATTGGTCTGTGGTTTCGAATATGAACCTAATTCATGTTTCTATTGGGTTAAAGTTTTCTGGTTAACCCAGCTCTAAACTAAACATAAAATAATCAAAACCCTTAAAATAAAACAACTATTATTTATTAAAGATCCAAGGTAAAGATCCTACGTGATCTGATCACGATAAACCATTTATCGATTTCTACCTATAAAGGCAAAAATATCATGTACATAAATGCACATGTATTCGTATCCTATCAGCTCAAATCAGATTCATATAGAGTTAGTAAAGATAGATCACGAGAGCTGATAATCGACAGTTTGCCTAGATATACCAATTTACCGAAATCAACAATTATCAAGCCTATCGTTAGTAACGAATGCGGAAGCAAAGTAACGCACTTGCACTCTTTATATCTGTTGCCCTATTGCTATATTACCGTGCCTATTGGTAGATATTTCTTACAAAAAAACTATTTGGGAGTAGAAGGTTACGACCCTTAGCAATGAGGACCAAAAATTGATAATGTTTATTGGACTCTCTCACCATAAATAAGTAACATTCTAGGTTTATGGCTTCAGCGTTACGCTGGCAACTGAGGGTGCCAACGCATAATTGTCATCTCGAGTGTCAAAAATGGTGCAACGGTGAAAACTAGCTATGATGTTGGTTGGATTATCACATCAAAATAACTGCATTCTAGGTAGATATATCGGTGATAGAGGTTGATTTCAAAATTTGACAGGTCGGCTATGCATGCTTGCCAATTAACTACTCTATGTGGCATGTTTCACCAGGACCCTGACGGAGTCGTTAATTTTTAAATCAGGAGCCGGTAAAACTAGCCTCGAGATGTTGATAGATATGTTGACAATGACAACAACTGTGGTGGGTTCGCAGTGAGCCTACGGTGAGTGAAAACATCGTTAAAAAACCTACAGTATGGTGTTAGAACAATGTCTACTATCCGCATGACCAGCTAAGTACCACCCTCATGCTGGAAAATCTGTCGCCAAATACCTAAGTTGGTAAGTGTTCTGGTAGCTGTTATTGAGAGCCATTTCCCATTCTAGACCTAGCGTGCTACCATCTTAGACCGCATCACTTACCAACAGGTGAGATAGTGTTTAACGCTAGCCTATATGATATTAAAATAATAAAAGAATAGTTACCGCCTGCCATCCGTCTGCTTGAAAAAGCCCACGAAAGCAAAACGTAGAGTCTTATATTCAAAATTCCTGCTCCAGTGGTTTGTCAGTTTTATAATGGTAAAACCATTTCTAGGGAGACGTGAACGTGATCGCCGTAGATTGGAGTGGCGGTGGCAACACTTGGAAGTACTGGCGGGCCGTTGCCAATACTAGAAGAGTTGGACATGATATTACTAGGTAATATTTTTATTATAAGTGATTATATTTTAGCAAGCATTTTCCGCCATATCACCTATCTGCCGCCATTACGGTGTTCGTGCAGCACACTGCCTTTGAGAGTTAGACCATTCTAGACCTAGCGTGTTCTTTGACCACAACATCGCTTACTACCAGACGAGATAGTAGTCAAACGCTTAAAGATTTTAAAAATAAAAAAAACGTGACTCATTTTCAATACTTTTTGGTAACAAGTCAGACGGAACATTGCTTCTGCCACCTGTTGACGAACGTCGAACACCCATGAATCGACATAGAAAAATCCGTTGATGCACGGCTGGGACCTAGATCCAGTGACCTCCAGGTTAGAAGTCTAGGTGCCGTTATATGCCATATTGGACCGTCCAATTCGTTACACTGTCAAATCACACAGCGCAACGAATTCCCTTAAGGGCACACCGCAGCGTCCTGCGTGCGCGATACCTAGGCGGCGATCAGATATATAGCGCAGTAGTATTTGTACCGACTGGTTCACAGTTCACACCAAACGCGATCAAAAATAATTGAAAAGTACTGAGATCGCGCCCGCAGATCTAAGGACGCCGCGGTGTGGCCGTACCTTTAAGTTACCTACTTTACGACACAGAAAAAAGGAAATTCTTTGGACAAACAGTCCTTATTCGGGTTTTATAACTTATCGGCCAGCGTAACCACTATCTCACATGATGCTAAGCAATTATGTGGTCGAAGATGGTGAACACGCTGGGCCTAGAATACTCTGGCTCTCAAGGGTTTTAAACATGAAAATAAAACGTTAAGTAGATATAAGAAGTATAAGTATTACATTTGCTTTTTTAATCTTCTAAGGGCCGATTTGACCAGTGAATATAAACGCGATCAGGTCGACTTGAACTTGATTTACGTGTTTAACTGAGATTAAACCGGCATTTTGCATATCACCACTACAAACTGAACGCAGTTACATTAAAACGAGTTTTAATTCTGAACTACCGATTTTGGACGTTTATGCTCTTGATCCCGTTTACACTGTTAACAGCCACTGTCACTCGTATTTTCCGCGATCGTTTCCGTGTCCGTGCATGGCATAACAAGACGAGACGTCTTGTTATTTAGTTATTAAAATTATAAATATTTTAATTCCTTGGCCTACAATTTAAAAATCGAAATTCACGATTCAAAACACAAAAATATATAACATGCTCGGACACGGAAACGAATTTGATAATATTAATTTGATTTTTTTTAAATTCTTCTTTAAAGGATGTCCGTAATTTTATAAAATGTTTTCAGTTTCATGAAACAGCTGATGAATGCAACCAATGCGAATGTGAAGGACTTCCATTTCGTGGGTCACAGCTTAGGAGCTCATATATCCTCCTTTGCCTCTTACCACCTGGGAAGAGTTGCTAGGATTACTGGTAAGAGTTCTTTAAGTGGAATCTTTAAGTGGATCGTGAATTCAAACTAGCCGATGCTTGTACCAACTATTTATATATATCTATACTATACTATATTATCTATGTTCCGATGCTCCAATGTATTTTTCTATTGAAAAACCGGCCAAGTGCGTGTCGGGCCATGCGCAATGTAGGGTTCCGTGGTAGCCCGTTATTCAATGCAAGTCTTTACCCACTATAAACAAGGAACTAGTTAATCTTAGTAACTTAATGGATTTATTCTAAGGATTTTGCATTTGGTAAAAAAATATCAAACACCCAAGTTCAACGACTATTACTGCTAAACTAGTACAGTTATCTTAACCGCTATAATTTTCCTTTAAAGTTCATGAAATACACTATCATCATGAATTTTTCCAGATTTTTCAAGCCAGCAGCTTGTAGAGCGGGGAGGGGAGGAGGGGGGGGGGGGAAACGGTGTTCAAATAAAAATGTGTTTCTCCATAAAATATTAATTGCTGCAACATTCCAGATTTCCTTGAAATTCTATCGTGTTGCCGTCTTTTGCAGCTGAAAAGTAATATTTATATATTTATTTACTCATATTTGTATACTTACTGACTCATACATATTTGTACTATTTGTATTCTGCGCACAGGCTTAGGATGACACTTCGCTGTACATCTTAACTCTATGCCTAGTAACTACGTCTGTCGGTATATTTTGATGAGTAAAAGGCAGTTTATTATGTCTTGTTTCCTCTATGTCCAAGGTCTAGACCCAGCGCAGCCATGTTTCGTGACGACAAACGATGTGGAACGTTTGGATCCGACTGATGCAGACTTTGTGGACATCATACATACTAACGGCCGTTTGCTGCAGTATGTTGGATTTGGAATGCCGGATCCTATTGGTTGGTAACGCCATCATCATCATCATAATTATTTGCATCCTTTAATTTAATGCACCCACATGCATAATGCATCCTCTGCGTTAGCCTACTAGTCCTTAGACCTTTCAACCAAACGTTTCGAAAGCTAAGTACAAGGCACATAATGGTTAATAATCCACATCTATTACACATTAACTCGCGGAAGAAAACAAGTTTTAGGAAAAAATCCAAAGAGACCACACACACCTTTTCACGTTCCCGCCAAAACTCCTAGGCTAAAGTTATTACCGTCTTTCATTTCCTGACAAGCACAATTGCAATTTACACCGCACCTTCACTTAACATCAGGTAAAATAGTTAAGGGCTTGTCTAACCGACATAAAAAAGAGAGTGCGTAGAAAGTTACGCGTTAGAAGCAAAAACTTCCAAGTTCATTAAATTTATTTCTCAACATCACTAATTTTTTTTTTTGTACAACTCTATCTGTTGAACTGAGCGGGACTAATGCCCGAATGATAGCGAATACGTCTTCTTAGTTACGCCGTTCTACAATAGAGGGCGTTTATAAACATGATATGTAACATGACGCTTACGTCACTTCCGTAGATTCGGACCGTGAAGCTACTTCTACCTTCCGTCAAATTTTACCCCAGTGTGCCAAAAGAACTTTGACTTCTAAAATGTATAGGCAACTAAAACTGGGCACCCTGTACATTTTAAGTCACGTTTTCATACTAATCGGAGGTTTTATATTTGTCTACATTTCAGGGCATATCGACTTCTACCCAAACGGCGGGCTGAAACAACCGGGCTGTTTTACTGGCACCAAGTCGTTCTGGTCGCGTATACCGATTTCTCCAGCAAGTAAGTTTTACCATATTTTAACATTTTGAGCTGAGAGGTTTAGCAAAAGCGTTCCATGCGGTCATTTCTTCCACGGACCTGCAAGATGTGGAACGATGTCCCACCTGAGGTTTTTCCGCAACAGTAGGTAGGAGGAGTAAAGAGTCCTCTATGCAAAAGGTAGGCAAAGCACTGGCAATACTAATTGTATTGCAGGTGTTTATAGGCGGCGATGACCACTTTGGATCAGGTGGGTCGCTTGCTTGCTTGTCAACATTGACGAAATAAAAGGTATCTATAAATTACTAGCTGTGCCCTGCGGCTTCGCCCGCATTTAAAATTATCCTATGGCAAAAATAAATACTAACCTGGCTTAGTAGATAGCTTTATTATTAATACTAGAACTGGCCCGCGGCTTCGCCCGCGTTAAAGAGAGCTTTTATTTACTTAAAACATTTATTTTGTAAAAACCTTTCTATCATAAAAGACATCAATGAAATTAAAGCCAAATTGGTTCAAAGTTTGAACCCCCGTTTCATCCCTTAAAGAGTGAATTTAGAAAAATCTATTCTTAACGGATACTAACGTCAAAACAACTATCTGCATGCCAAATTTCAGCGCAATCCGAAACAATATTGATCTCAGACTTGGTTACCCCACTTCACCCATTTAGGGATGATATTTAGAAAACGCCTGAAACACCTATTTTCTTATTTACTTACAGAAGCACTTGTGTGAAGTTTGGAATAGAAAAGACTATCTTATCTTGTTCCTCCATACAAACTTTGAATCCCGTTTCCATCCCCTTAAGGGGTCAATTTTAGAAAATAGTTTCTCAGAGGGAATTAACGACGTTATAACTACCTGCATGTCAAATTTCAGTGCAATCCGAAACAATATTGATTTTCAAACTTTGTTACCCCATTTCACCCTCTTACGGGTGTAATTTCAAAAAAGCCTGAAACACGTAAATA
This sequence comes from Cabera pusaria, assembly GCA_954871355.1. Classification (NCBI taxonomy): domain Eukaryota; kingdom Metazoa; phylum Arthropoda; class Insecta; order Lepidoptera; family Geometridae; genus Cabera; species Cabera pusaria. The sequence goes on along the minus strand of OX940889.1, from coordinate 20,646,755 downwards.
CGTGTTTAATACAAAAATAAGTAAATACTTATTTTTGTACTGAAGCACTTGTGTAAAGTTTCGAATAGAAAAGACTATCTTATCTTGTTCCTCCATACAAACTTTGAACCCCCATTTCATCCCCTTAAAGGGTGAATTTTGGAAAATCATTTCTTAGTACACCCTTGCATACTAATATAAATATACCCTCCAAATTTCAAGTCTCTACGACCAGCGGTTTAGGCTGTGCGTTGTCTGTCAGTCAGTCAGTCAGTATGTCAGGACAAAGATTCTTATAGTATTAGATTATACGCCCGCTATGGGCAAACAGTTGATACAATTAAAAATAAACTAACATATTTTGTACAATGTATCTACAGTTAACATATTTTGATTTTATTCGATACACGGAGAATAATCCCCGTATTCACAAACAACACTATGACGTGTTGTGACTTACAGTGCTCGTGAACACATCGTATGTGTGTCGTCTCTTCATTACTTTGTAGGTGTAAAAATAAATACTGTCCTGATAAGGACATCCGTTATATTTCACTGAATTTAATACAACACGTATTCACGGTAAAAATAATTATTGTATTCACTATAACAGTATACCTAACTACTTTTGTATTACGAGTCAAGTCATGGGTGGAGATAAAGGCCATATTTATGAAGATTTTAGCGAACGCATAGCGGTGGATTTGACTCACGTAATGTCAATAATGTATTGGCACAGTTTTATTGGTTTGATTGAGTGACACTATGTGCGTTCGCGAGCACTGTGAGACCTCATAAAATAGCAAACCTCAAAAAAGCACCATAATAATAATTATAGAAATTAAACGAAGTGAATCAACCATAGTAACTATTGGCAATATTTATATTTGTGGCATTTGTGGCTTTGGCGCGAGGCGTGAAGCCCATTTGCGGAAAGGAAAATCGAATGAATCAGGATCTTCTTCTAAAGTACCTATTTCTGGGTTTTATTGTAGTCACCAGAAAGTCATGCTTACTTTTAATTTTTTGTTTGATTAAAATTTATAAGTCATCTAAAATTTAAATCTCGAAAAGTTAGAGATCTCATAGATATAGACTTAAAATGCACGAAAAAAGATTAATAATTAATTATCCGGACTGGTATGGACATATTATGCTAGCCTGGTATGAACTCTGATACTAATGAGAAGAAGTGAAGTTTACGTGACTAGAATAGCAATGAACGGCTATAGAGGAAGAGGAAGACTGAAGAAAGTGTGGATGGACTGTGTGATAGAAAATATGGATGTAAAAAGGGTTGATGCGGAAATGACTGCGGATAGATCCAAATGGAACAGAAAGACGTGTTTCACTGACCCCACTGAAGTGGGATAACGGTAGGAGGATGATGATGATCTATGTATCTGGACACAGATAATTATATTTTTCAGCATAGCTTAAAATAAAACATTGTCCAAAGTGCCAAATCTAAACCTATCTAAGGCCGTGAACTTTATACGCTTCGCTTGATAACACAGCTGTGCGAGGTTACAGGACAATGATATGATAACCTTGTAACAAGGCTACAACAGGCATTTTTTTATGATACTCGTAGGTATAAGGTAACAGGATAAGCACGACGCTCGCCTGATGGTAAGCGATGACGTTTCCCAATGATATATATGAATGATACAGGAGCATGCAAAATTCTGGAAAAACATAGGTCTATTTCACGACCGAATAACTGACGTAGCGGTGGTACCGCCCCAGGCGGACTAGCAGAAGTCCTACCACTGACACTACGACCTACTACACTATCTGCACTCAATTCTGTAAACCACAGACACCACAGTGTGTATTATTATCTTTTCTATGACAGTGTAGCGAACCACATAAATAGCAAGTCATTCGCATGACGCTCGCCGATTTTGACAGCGTTTGTAGTCTGACTGAAAGCCAATCACATCAGCGCATTGTTGCGCTACCCCGGCTTTTTGTTCTCCATAAAATCGTGCACTTTCTTTGTATCTGGCTTTAATAGCTTGTATGAAATTGTGCAAGGTTGTTAAGGACTGCAATAACTTTGTACTTGTATATTACAGGGTTACAACAGGCTATCTGCAGCCACGGTCGAGCGTATGTTCTATTTACAGAGTCTCTTGTCAACAACAACTGTTCATTCCAGGCCTACCGCTGGGACTTGTCCTATGAAGGGTTAGTATGTTATTTTGTTTGATTTTTATATTAATATAAACCTAGTTATTTTAATAATAATATATAGTGATATATATAGTTCGTTTGTTATACATATTGCACATGATAACACGTCTTTACATAAAGCTTGTGTTTTAAAGTAGGTATACTTTTAATTATTTAGGGTAAACGGACCAAATGTTGGCACTGGTCCAATATACAAAAAAATATAATATTTAAAAAAATAAGCAATTTTACAGGGGCTCTGGTTATTCATTTCCTACACTACTTTTAACATGATCCGGATACTAAGTACTAAGGATGAGGGCATCTTGTAAAAAACTTACGATGCCCGAATTCCCAGTAAACATAATAATTTCGCCTCCACATTTCAGGGTAAACAGAAGTCTAAGCTCAACTTGCGACAGAGGAGGTTCTTGTGCAGAGATGGGTATCAGCGCTTTAACGTCACCGCTGGCTCGCGGAGCTTACTTCTTACTTACGACTGAGAAGGAACCTTATTGTGGTGAGTAATATAGTTTACATGAATCTAGACTCTAAGCCGTAAGTACGAGATATGAGAATCCTGTGCAGAAATGGGTATCAGCGTTCTAACGTCACCGCTGGCTCGCTGGGCTTACTTCTTAAGGTGAGGACATAAAGAGGCAGGTTCCTGGTGCAGACAAACCGCTACGGGTAGGTACTGATCCGTACAGGTAAAATATTCCAGTGTTTATTAATTTTCTATAACCTGTTTCTTGATGTGAACGCATATGATAACATTGGAATATTTTACAAGTACGGATCGGTACCTACCCGTACCGGTTTGTCTGCACCTGGAACCCGTCTTTTTATGTCCTCACCCTTACTTACGACAGAGAAGGAACCTTATTGTGGTAAGTAGAGTCATTAGTCTAATGTAGTAAACACGAATCTAGACTAAGGCGTATGTATGAGAGATGAGAATCCTGTGCAGAAATGGGTATCAGCGCTCTAACGTCACCACTGGCTCGCGGGGCTTACTTCTTACTTACTACTAAAAAGGAACCCTATTATCGTGAATGGAACGATAACTGGTAGGTATATCCATATATAAAAGCAAGTAGTGCTCACAGTAGTACATTAAAATAATGTACTGTTTACGCAGTAACTATTATATAATCGGTGGTACTGTGCTTCAAGCGTAGAGTAACGAGAGTAGAGAGAGAGAGAGAGAGAGAGAGAGAGAGAGAGAGAGAGAGAGAGAGAGAGAGAGAGAGAGAGTAGAGAGAGAGAGAGAGTAGAGAGAGAGTAGATAGAGGGTAGAGAGAGAGAGAGAGAGAGTAGAGAGAGGGTAGAGAGAGAAGGAGTAGAGAGAGAGAGAGAGACGCACCGCCAAAACCTAAGGTTGTGCGCGATGCGTTTTTAGGGTTCCGAACCCAAAGGGTACCAACGGAACCCTATTACTGCGACTCCGCTGTCCGTCTGTCTGTCTGTCTGTCTGTATGTCTGTCTGTCACCAGGCTGTATCTCATGAACCGTGATAGTTAGACGGTTGAAATTTTCACAGATGATGTATTTCTGTTGCCGCTATAACAACAAATACTAAGAACAGAACAAAGTTAAAATTAAAGAAAAGTTTAAAAAGTTTTTTACGATAGCGCCGCGCCATCTAGATGATCATTGATGGCGCTATCGTCTTTACCTTAATCTGAATCTCGGCGGCTCCAACAATTAAATAAAATTTAGTATACAGGGGATTTCGGGGGCGATAAATCGATCTAACTAGGAATCATTTTCAGAAAATGTTGTTTTATTCGTGTTTTCAATAATCAACTTTATTGATAATCAACTTAAAATCTCTCATCATCAAAATCTCTCATCAACTTAAAAACTCTTCCCGACATCTATTGGCGAGTAGAAGTAGCATTAGTGTTACTGTGTGGGTAAAGCAGTTCTGTGGGTAAAGCAGGCTCTCAATTAAAAAAATTGTATCATTATTCGTCAATAGATGTCGGGAAGAGTCATATTTGTCTGTTTAAGTGGCAAAAAATACCGAGCAAAGCTCGGTCAACCACCACCAATAGATATTTAATAATATTAATTACTACTATTACTACTATATAATACTATTCTACCTTTGTTTTAACGTTTACTTAGTTGGTGTTCGGTTCGGAACCCTCCGTGTGCGGGACAAAAGTCTGACTCGCACTTGGCCAGTTTTATTTTATTTGTTGCGATTTTTATTCGTCAATCTGTGAACAACACCAATGTACCTACTAGAGTCCGCGCACTGCGGAAAAAGTCGTTTGTATATTTATTACGTCATTATAGAGTTTATTTTCACAATTTAAAAAATAGCAACGATTAAATTCGTGGTGCGCGCTTAGCCTAAGGTATTGCATATTGTCATCCATAATCATCATCTCTATTATAATATTAAAAGGCTTTTTGGTAATTTATTCCACATGAACGTTATAGAACTTTCAATTTTTGAAACATATGTAAATCTGTTTGTAATTTTTTTTGCAGTACCGCTACAAGAGCGACGGTATCCTCTACTAGAGCTACTCCGAGACTTGCGTAAAGGGATAAAATGGCTCCACACCACCACTCATCCCACCACAAATGATCTCACCACTAAAGATCTCACCACTTATTCTCCCACCACAGAATATAAAGACCCTGATCTATTCACAGAGTCCACCGAAGTGGACACTACCACCAAGAGGGGCTTTTTTAGTAGATGGTTCCGATTTGGAAAGAACTGAAAATACTTACGTCATAGTTTTAAGGGGTTCCGTAGCCGAATGGCAAAAAAACGGCACCCTTATAGATTTAAGATGCGTCATGTCTGTCTGTCCGTATGTCACAGCCACTTTATTTGATGTATGCGTGGTTGGTTTAGTATTTTTGTATAAAATAAAAAAAGATTTTTTAATACAAGATAATCATCGCCAGATTTCATTGCCTAAAGATTAAAGTGTAGTGTATAACACAAACAAATAAAATATTATGATTACAATATTTCTAAGGGTTGATTTCACTATTTATGCTACCAATCGAGATTTATTGAACTAAGTTTTACTAATAATGGTTGGTTTCTGAGGTACATTTATTGAGAGTAAGTATATCTATTCAATTGTACCGTAATTGAATAGATTAACTCTAAATAAATGTACTCAGAAACCGACCATTGCACACGTAAACCAAGTTCAAGTCGACCTGCTAGGCTATTCTGTAAGCTATCTCGACAGCGAAATCCGCGGTGAGATTTGAATCACGTACTTCGAAATTCAACCGTATTACGAACGTGATACGATTGAATTTCGTAGTACGAAATTTGAATCTCACCGCGGATTCCACTGTCGAGATAGCTTACAGAATAGCCTAGCTGATCGCGTTTATATTCACTGGTGAAATCGGCCCTTAGTATTTTTGTTAAATAGTCCATTTATGTACTCGTAGGTACCTAGTTCAGAGATCTCAGAAGCTGCTATGGATGAGTATTCATGTAGTTCTTTAACTGTATCACTTAAAATAAATTTAATTGACCGAGCGAAGGGAAGGTCCCGTTTCAGCTTGGGCAAAAATGGAAGCAGTTTCCAAATTCGGAATTGCTTTCGAATGATTGATAATATGCAGGTCACATTGTCTCAACCGATTCTCGTGAAATTTTGTGAACATGTTTGTTTGATGATCATAACATAGAATTATTTTGAAATCCGCGGTGAGATTTGAATCACGTACTTCGAAATTCAACCGTATTACGAACGTGATACGATTGAATTTCGTAGTACGAAATTTGAATCTCACCGCGGATTCCACTGTCGAGATAGCTTACAGAATAGCCTAGCTGATCGCGTTTATATTCACTGGTGAAATCGGCCCTTAGTATTTTTGTTAAATAGTCCATTTATGTACTCGTAGGTACCTAGTTCAGAGATCTCAGAAGCTGCTATGGATGAGTATTCATGTAGTTCTTTAACTGTATCACTTAAAATAAATTTAATTGACCGAGCGAAGGGAAGGTCCCGTTTCAGCTTGGGCAAAAATGGAAGCAGTTTCCAAATTCGGAATTGCTTTCGAATGATTGATAATATGCAGGTCACATTGTCTCAACCGATTCTCGTGAAATTTTGTGAACATGTTTGTTTGATGATCATAACATAGAATTATTTTGTCGATTCAGCTTTTGGAAATGTTTCAAAATGGAGGAGATGGGGCTAAAAACGTAAAAATAATCATATTTCAGCCATTTCAAAAAGTGTTCAAAAATGTCGCTAAACTTTGTAACAACCCCCCCCCTTAAGAACTTTATGTTTTTAATATTATTTTTTTGAACGACTATACTTGTTTACTTTATAAATGATACTGAAATACTGGAATATTAATATATTAGAATATTTAATATTGAAATATTAATCGGACTGGAATAAAATATTGGCCATTTGTAATCGTCTAGTTAGTGGTAGGACCCATTGTGAACCGTTGATGTAACCTAAATTCTTTTCAGGGAATCTCAAGACAAACTTAATATAATAACTAAAGACTAAATAATATAGGAAATAAAGCTTCTATTGTTGCAAGTGATCCTAACCACTGCTACAATACTATTTGTGCTATACTGTTGCTTTTTGTACTCTTTGGTGCAATTGTCACCTAGTGAAAGTGTTTGCACCATTTTCTCTAATTAATACTATTCAGTGTAAATATGCTATTATTAGTACTAATTTGTGTTATTCTATTATTATTAGTACTTGTAAACCTAAATATTAATGTTGGTACTATTTGATACCTTTTGGTGCAACTGTTACCTAGTGAATTTCTGAGTAACAACCATTTATCTAATACTAATTTGTACAAATACACCATTATGAGTACTAATTTGTGTTGTATTATTATTATTAGTACTATAACACTACATTATAGAATACAACTGAACATTGAGTAATATTTTACAACCTTTGTCATCATTATACCTATTGATCCTAATAATATTACATTTTAGAAACATACATAAAAATATGAAATTAGTATTTTCTCTGGATAATCTCTTGCATTCACGCCTTGCATTCTTAATTATATTTTATTATACTTTCTTTGGGACTTCGATAGATTTTAACTTGATGATCTTTCTTTGTCAATTTCTTTGATATTTTTATAGACAAAGTTTTTGATCATGTAAATAGATGTAGTATAAAGAGAGGAAAAAGAGAGAGGAGAACAAAAGTGTGATAAATAAATACATGTATTTACGAAAATATGTCAGATTCAATACTTTTAAAGGGAGGACAGTCTATGGGGTGTTCTTACACGGCATGTACCATGGATGGTTGGATCGGCGCGCCGTCCATTCGCTACCGAGCTATGGCATTCATCCTGGATTACTTGGGTAGCCCCTACTTGATCTAGTATCAAGCAACCATCCATGGGGGACCACCACTGCGCATGAGATGACATGACCTATATTTCATAATCGAAGTATCGACGAGAAATGAGGTTTAGTAGCTTAGCAAAATTACCTGCATTTCATTATAGAAACATCAACCAGAAACGAGGTTAAGCCCCATGGTGATGTCTACAGTAAGTCAAAAGTCAGTAGTACAAAAGTAATACATTTAATTAAATTTGACGTCTTAAATTGTATGTCAGTACTGAGTCACAACTAAAGTGAGAGGACATAATCTTTTATCAAAGAGAATAGTACATGTATGTCTGTTAGTCAGCCTACATACTCATCCACTCCAGCTTAATTTAGCTTGGAAACATTCGCTTGCTTGAACAACAGAGTTGCCTTGGATGGTTAGAAGGTCTCTGTCTATTAATCGAGCACAACATCCATCACCACCTGTTTCATTTAGATATTACTCTCTCTAGCTACTTAAGAGTGAGTAGTATCTTAGCTACCCTGCCTACACTACCTACTATAGAATTTCCTATCTATCTCCTATCAACCTATCCTATCATTCCTACTAACCCATACTGGGTCTATCCAACTCTATCTATACTAAATCCTATCCTGAACCGCAAAGTATATTTCCAACAAAGGAATGACTCAATGAGCCAGGTTAATTGTAGTTAATATTGTGGTTAATGAAGATAATTACTGAAGCAACCCAGTAGGCTAGGTTCGCCAGCATTTTAGTTAAATTATTTCTCCACTCCGGAAAGACCCAGCGGTCCAAGATCACTTTATTGTCGTAGTTGGTGATGATGTCGTTGCGTGATCATCTATGAATGAATGAATGAATGACAACTCTTTATTGTACAAAATATAAAGATAACAATATAAAGATTCTAAAACTAGTACAATAGGCGGTCTTATCGCTTAAAGCGATCTCTACCAGACAACCTACGGATGGAGTGGAGAGTACGAACATGTCAAGGGCTGAGTTGTATAAATATAAATATATTTAAGAATTAAACTAATCAAAAACACTACATTAAACTAATATTTTAAGTTATGAAACGAAACATATACCTACATGTAACACTAATATACATAAACATACTTACGATATACAAGCACTATATATATATATAAAAATATATAATACAGTCACAATACATACAAATATATACAAACATACCATAACCATATATATATATATATATATATATATACACATATATATACTACGACTATACATATACCAATACAATTAATGATACACAAGAAAGCTTAAATATCTTCAATATCAGTTTGAGATAAGTACAATTTTTTAACTTTTTCCCTAAAAGTATACAATGAGGGAGCATGGCGAATCGTGACAGGTAGGTTGTTCCAGAGTCGAATTGCTTGTACAGTGAAGGAGGAGTCATAGAAGACTGTAGTGTGAGAAGGCACTTCTAACTCCAAGTTTTCAGATGACCTCAACGACAGGAAATGATTGGAACATAGGAAATGAAAACGTTCTTTAAGGTAACGCGGGGATGAGGGGTTGAAAAGAATGCTGTAAAGGAGGGAAAGCATGTGAGTATTCCGGCGGAGGCGAATGGGGAGCCACTTCAGCTTATGACGGAAGTTGGAAACGTGGTCATATTTGCGTAAGCCAAATATGAACCTAATAGCGAAATTTTGGAGTTGCTCAAGTTTGTTGAACTGGTCCGCAGTAAGATGGGGATAGCAGGCATCTGAATAATCTAAAATTGGCAGCAATAGAGATTGTGCAAGCATAGCTTTGGTAGCGGTAGGCAGAAAGTTCCTGAGACGCTTCAACGAGCTGGCGGATGCAAAAATTTTGCGACTCACAGCTGCTATTTGCGGGCCCCAAGTCAAAGATTCGTCTATGATTAACCCTAAATTTTTTACTTCTTTGCTGTATGGTACGACGACCCCATCAAATATAATAGATGGAAGGCTATTCCTATCTATTTTAGCCACCATACGAGAACTGCCTATTATAATCCCTTGTGTCTTGCTGGGATTTACCGCAAGTCCATAGGCTTTGCTCCATTTGAGAATACGTTTGAGATCATCATTTGTATTTTCAATGCTTTGGTGTAGAAGATCAAGAGGGGATTGGGAGTAAATTTGAAGATCATCTGCATATAGGTGGTAGGAAGAAGATAGATCAAGAGATATGGAATTTATGAAAATAGCAAAGAGAAGAGGTGATAGAACGCCGCCTACGTACGGTACGCCGGCAGATGTGTTACACCATGTAGAAAAAGAATCTTCAAGGCCAATTCTCTGTCGGCGCCCATACAGATAACTGTGAAACCATTCAATTACGGTTGGAGATATGTTAGAAGAGCGTAGAAGTCCTAAGAGAATGTCAAAGTCAACGGCATTAAAAGCATTACTGAAGTCAAGGAGTGTGAGCACAGTTAGCTGACCTTTTTCCATACCGGAACGAATATCATCAGTAATCTTGGTTAAGGCAGTAACTGTGCTATGACCGGGACGGAAACCAGATTGATACGGATTAAGGAGATCATTTCGGGTAAGGAACATATTCAATTGGTTGTGGACAAGTCGTTCCAGAACCTTAGATAGAAAAGGTAAGATGGATATAGGACGGTATTCGGAGAAGGATTTAGGATTTGGTTTGTTTGGTAAAGGAATAATTTGGGCCTCCTTCCATTGCGAAGGGAAAGCACCAGATGTTACGGAAAAGTTGAGGATATGAGTAATTATAGGAAGAAGGATATCAAGGATAGGGATGATCATATTGCGACTAATACCGTCGACTCCAACAGCATTGGACACAATGGCTAGTACACTCCTCTTAACATCACAATCCGAAAATTGACAAAATTCGCAAGGAGAAAAGTTGAGTGCTGGTAATCTTGAGAGACGCGCAATCGTTTCCTGTTTATTTAGTCCATCAATACTAGGGCATGAAGAGAAATGTTTATTAAGAGAATTGATGTCTAAATCGTGTGGAATAGTGTCATTTCTAGATTTCCCAACACCCAAAGATCGAAGAAATTTCCAGACTTTTGCTGGATCTTCATTCGCAACTGATACATGAATATGACGACGTTGAGCATCCCTACACACCAAATTGCAGTGATTTCGGGAGAGGGAGTATAGGGATTTGTTATGATGTTCATTAGGTCGCATTTTGTACTTAGCTTTAGCGACATTTTTTTTGTGCATCAGATGCCTAATCTCTGATGTCAACCATGGAGCCGGCAAATGCTTAATCTTTACAGGACGCATCGGAGCATGAGCATCATAGAGTTTCAACAGTTCTGAATTGAATAAGTCAATTTTATCATCTAATGAGTCTGATTCGAACAATTGCGTCCAATCTATTTTTTCAGCATCAGTAGAAAGGTGATTTAAATCCATGTTACCAAAGCTACGCTGCAGAATAATTTTAGGCTTGGACTTAGGAGGATGGACTTTGTATGATAGAAAGATCAAGTCATGGTACGAAAAAGCATCAGCCGAGCATTGGCCATATTTAGCAACATGAGTAGTGGAAGAAACAAGGATGAGATCTAGAAGTGAGGGAATACAATTTGGAAAATGATGAGTTGCATGTAGTGGAAGGATATGAAGATTGCAAGAATTTATAGTAGATTCAAGAGTAGAAGAGCGAAAATCTTTTTTAAGGAGACAAGTGTTGAAATCACCCATAATGATGGAGTGAGTATAAAGAGGGAGTAAGTTTTCAAGTGATTTTTCAAAAGAAGAAAAAAAGTTGATATGAAGTGAAGGGCTATAGTAGACTCCGAGAAGGATTTTGGTGCTGGAAAGAAGGACTTTAATGAATAGGTGTTCACCAGCATCTGATGGAGGTGGTTGTGCAGACGTGCTTATAATAGAAAAAGGAATATGAGCACGCAGGTATATGGCTACACCACCACCAGTTCGGTCAGTACGATCATTGCGTATGAGGTGAAAACCAGGTAAAGGATAGGATATAGAAGAAAGGGAAGGTTTGAGCCAGGATTCGGAGACTAAAATAGCATGGATATTCGTTTGAAGTTCAAAAGATGCCAGCATGTCGGGAAAGTGGGCTGGAATACTCTGAGCGTTTATATGGACGACGTTGAGGTTCTTGGGAACATCTAAAAAGTGTGATACTAGCGAGTCAGAAAGAGACGGAATACTAATAAAACTATCATCACTAGAATCAGAAACAGTTGAAGGGGGAAGTGAGACAAAGTCATCATTATCGGTATCGGTATCACTATCGGCACTAGTATTAAAAATATCTAACATTATAATAAAAAAATAAAATATTATATACAAATATAATACTATATAGTCTATATACTAAGAAAAAAACAAAATGCAATTACAAATTGGTCGTATCAAATTTACCCACTGTATCAGTAAGCAAATAAGTTCAAACAACCACTCAGTCTGCTAGTTGTGTGAAGTGTATCAGTTAGGAAAATAATGAAAATTAACACAAGTACAATACTAAGAAAAAAACAAAATGCAATTACAAATTGGTCGTATCAAATTTACCCACTGTATCAGTAAGCAAATAAGTTCAAACAACCACTCAGTCTGCTAGTTGTGTGAAGTGTATCAGTTAGGAAAATAATGAAAATTAACACAAGTACAATAAAAAAGAAAAAAAAAGTAGTTACCTAAATAAGAAATAAATAAATAAACCTAGGTATACCATCCACATCTGCAATAATTAAACACCAATCACAATTAAGTTAATATAACATAATTGAAATTGAGTCAATTTAATAGGAGGTAAATAAGTTTAAGACCTAGGTTATCCATTAACAACAAAAAATTATAACTAACTAATCAAAAAAAATAAAAGCGACCATTTTACGCAGCGCGTGAGTGCATAAATAATACGTAGTATCATAGTAGTCTGTGCATAAATACCAGAAAAAAGGGCATATCCGGGCATATCAATTCATTAAAAAAAAAAGTTAATTTTTAGCCATTAAAAAAGAAACATAACTTGCCAGGTAGGTAGATATATTTCGTACGACAAAAATATATCTATCAAGCGGCAGTATCACTATATCGTCTGGGCTAGGGGCGAAAGAGACGGAAAGACATAACTCAAGCCGAAAATCGAATACATTGAGGTATCGAACGTAACTAGTGATAGATAGATTATTTATCTGTGGGGAACCCTAAGCCCAGCGGTGGAGCAGTGGACTGTATTCGGTGAAAATTCTTCTCTGTAGCGGACTCCGGGTTCCTTTAGACCACACTTATACTGTGAAGCTTTGGAGCTGGGATTTAAACACGTCTTCAAGCCTTGAAACGCTAATTTATTCCTTCTTCACAATTTCTTCTTAATAGCTACTGAGCTATTCACTAGTCACTTAGTCACTATTCACTATTCTTCCTAGATTTCTTTCTTCTAGAGCCGCCGTTGGTGAACTGAACAATTTGGCACGGTAGCGAAGCTCTATTTATACTGTTGTTGGTACTTGCAAAAGAGCGAGAGGTCGATAGTCTGGGAGCGCCCGCACTCTGTCTCGCGGGGCGTGTCCTTGTGTGGGCGCACGCACGAGATGCCGACTTTTCGGAGATATACTCTCCCGAGATGCTCTTTAGTCGAGCGCTAACCATCAGAGAGTGCGGAGCTCTCCCAGACCTATGCTATTTGCAAGTACCAACCCTATTCCTAAACCTAACCTGGTCTAGGTTGACTATCTGTTACATCTGTCTACTAAAGCCGGACATGCTTTAGTTCTATATAGTACCTATCTACCTAGGTTGTACGAATGACCTGTCTGTAGTCCTATAAGACCTATTATACTGTTACAAACCTTATACGAGTTATATTCCTATGTTCTAATAAGAATCTAACAAAAATCTATCTATAATAAGGCTGTTTACGAATGCGATACAATTACAAACTATATGTCTATCTATCTATACGAATATGAACGTTATACATTACAAAGTTCCCTACCTAACCTAGAGTACTTAAGTAAGCTAAAACTTATCTTTATTATATACTTATAAATATATATCTATCTCTATATGCTGTCGGAGTACGAAGCTGTCCGGAACATTATCTGTGATAGAAAGTTGTCGACCTACCTACTTAAGTCACTATAATACAATTTGTAAACAAAAGAATTATAAGTAAAACCGTGAAGTGATTATGCATCAAGAAACGCTGCGAATGTTTAGCCACTATTATGGAGTATCACAGGCAGCCTATTTCTTGCTTGCGGCAGCTCGTCTCCCTTCTTTGGTCGTGGCTGGTGCTGTCGGCTTCACAATAGTCTTCGATGGCGTCGGGATGTTATTCAGCTCCTTCATGCAGCTTATGCGATGCCGAGCTCCTTCGGAGTCCAAGATGTGCACGAAGCCGTCCCGGGTCCAGCACTTGGACACACCAAAGCGTTCCCGCGCCGCCATAAAAGTTTCATGACGCGGGCGAGTTAAAAACTCCGATAGCGAGACTCCAGATCCTTTAAGGCTTGTCTTCGACGTCCAGACTTTATCGCGTATTGTCATGTCGCGAAACTTAACAAGTAAAGGCCTCGGCTTGTGGAGATCGCTCGGCTGACCCATTCGATGACAACGCGATATATCACCATCAGTGAAAGTCGCTATCTTAAGTTTGCTGTTTATCGCTTTCGTGATGAACAAGCTTGGGTTCTCCTGCTTATCTTCTGTCAGACCATGGAAGAGAAGCATCTTCCGACGACTTCTCATTTCAATATTGTCAACACCCCTGTCAAGAAGTGCAACCTGATCTTGCAGAGCACGCAGTGAAGCAACAACAAATGTCTTGAAAACAGTATAATCTGAAGGCACACTTGAAGATGCAGTAGCAGCAGGATTTTTGCGACAGTCACTTTCGAAACTTTCCATTCGTTGGTTGAACACTTGTGACAGTTGTGCAACAGACTCCTTGAGGTCTTCCATTTTTAAATTGAAGTTAGTTATGGTGGAACTGTTGTGCTTGGAGGAGATAACACACAATAGCAGGTACTGAGTTTAAAACTTTATAAATACATTAATTTCATCTATAAATAACACTGTATTATATTATTAAAATCTGTTTAAAATAGGAGCTTATCAGAGTTGATGTTACTTATCCAACTACCCGCCCAAAAAAAAAAAAAAAAACTATGTTAAATGCTAGAGGAGACTCTGGCTATTCATTCAGCTTACAAGTCTCCCCAGGGTTGGGCCACCCGTAGCATAACACAGAATCTCACGGTCCCCTCAGGAAAGGTAATTCTCGAACATGTAGTAAAAGTAATTCTTTTCTCACTGAATTATTCCGCAGAATATGTAAATTTGAAGACACGTTGCGTGGTTGTCTATGTCACGAACTAGAGGAGACTCTGGCTATTCTTTCAGCTTACAAGTCTCCCCAGGGTTGGGCCACCCGTAGTGTGACACAAACTTCCACGATCCCCGCAGGGAAAATAAATCACGAACAGATAATAGGCGAATCCACGCCATATGAGCAGCTTCAATAAGCACATATGTCCCGTAGGAAACAAAATCTCGTACATAATTAGTAAGTGAATCCGTCTCACTAAATCATTCCAATGAATCAGGTACGTTGAATTTAAAGATGCTGAAGTACGGTTATTTATGTCGGTGATATCAGGTAAGTCAACGTGACATAATATTCACGTCCCGTAGGAAACAAAATCTCGAACATAAATAATAAATTAATCTTTTTCACCAAATTACTTCGATGATGCAGGTACATAAAATTATATTAAATTATTGATGCATGATTATTCATGTCGGTGATAAACGTGTATCTCTGACTATTCTTTTCAGCGTACGAATATCCTACGGCTGCTACCCTCAGTAAGAATCAAAATCTCTGTTTCCCATAGCAATATATAAATAAATCTCGAATGAAATAATAAATGAAACGTTTTCACAATAGATAATTCCAATCATCATAATCATCATCATAATCAGCCAGTATCAGACTACTGGACATATGTCTCTCCTAAGTCACGCCACCGAGTCCGATCCTCGGCTCCTTGTTTCCAGTCACTGCCCATCGCTTCGCGAACGTTGTCGTTCCTCCTGGTCACAGGGCGTCCCATGCCACACTTACTGATTCGAGGTCTCCACTCTAATACGATAATTCCAATAAATTATTTTAATTAATTATGAAAAATCAACCAATTTAGGAAGTACTGAAATCTTGAATTATTGATTCTGCTTGTGAGTGATCCATAGGGTCACTACCTCTTATAATTGTAACAAACTGCCAAATATGATCGAAAAGGTGAATAATCTCACGAGATTACATTTTAAATATACAACGTAGATACTTAAACATCATCTCACAACATCAGGTGCAAAGTTGGTATATGAAAATTATTATCATCGTTCACGTACACATAAACAATTAATGCTCTGAAATATATTAATTATTAAAATTATAAACAAATTTATGTTTTCTCAAGAGAATTGCAACATCAACAACATCAGATTACACAGTTGATAAATGAAAATTATTATCAACGTACACGTACCTACACATAAACAATTTATGCTCTGAAATAAATCATTATAATTATTTTAAACTAATGAATGCCTCCAATCTATCTCTAGTATGAAAAGTTTATATCAGGTTGGTTCAAAGAACACTTAAAAATCAACACCAAAATTACAAAGTATTCACCAATTCACCCCGTACATTTACTTGTCTTCTCCTCACAAATGTCTGGACCGATTCGCATAAAATGTTACATAATTGTCTCAACGTGAACAAAGCCACGGGACGCAGCTAGCTTTCTTAATCATATTAAAATAAATTATTATTATTATAATAAGTTACTGTTTTCTTTAATCTATCTCAAATATGAAAACCCCAATTTGGATGAAATGTTATATAACAATAAAACTTCAAGCGGCAAGCGGTTAGCTTTCTTTATGATCGCAGAGTCTTACTGTTCCTATAAGCTCTTACAATACTAAATTCCAGTTCCGTTCAGTCAGACATCCACCTAACAGTCATATTAAAATAACTAATATTAAAATGGAATGATAAGCCAAATACAAAATCCTACATTTAAGTTCCTGGGTGTCCTTCTTGCTCTAAACCACAATTTCAGAATATCCAATGATTAGCGATGGCTACAATAATGTACTTATTTATTTTACATGCAATCAACTGATTATATGATTACTATTGTTAAATTTAGATCTGATGATAATAAAAGTTCTATAGAAATTATATTTTCTATAGTTTTCTTTATACATATTTAGAAATCTATCTTTTACCCATTTCTCTTGATATAAAAGTTGTCAAAAATCAGTCAGATAAGTTTGCCACTGGTTTAGGTAGAATCTAATTTAATCAGATGAAAACTCACATCATCACAGAAACATCTTAGTGCAGAAATTTGTTCCCACTGTTTGATCAATTCTGACATTCAAGGAACAAGATTTATTAAATAAATGGCAAGACTGCTTGATGTATTCTAGCTACATTGCTCCTGTCTATTACTGTATACCGTTGTACTATTTAAGACTCATGGTTCATCACCCAGGTATCTCTATGTAAGTTAGTTTTAAGAAGGTGTAACAATAAAGAGTTATCTATCTATCTATCTATCTATCTCATTTTCAGTTTCACTCTAAACATTCATATCAACAACCACATATTGTGGCGTCGATCTTAATACTGCCTTTAGTTAATACAGGCAAGCATCACAACCACCGACCAATCCAGAAAGGCTTGGTATATAGGTACTGTACCCTGTCACTGTATTCTTTTCATGTTTTTTTGGAAAAGCCCACAATGAAGCTTTCTTATTAATAGATAAAAGGATACTCCCTGATTCCCTGGCTTCTTACTGCTCCGTTTATGCACAATTTCAACACTTTTAGCACATAAAAACTTTAAAATAATCCTATACGTCCGGTAACATCTCCCTATATTTTTCCCCTCCAGTACCAAAGTGACGCCAAGCTTCCCTCCCAAAAGTCAAATCCCCTGCATTTTAGCGGCAAAATACCATTTTTACGCGGCAAATTTCGTTCGTTTTTGAAAAGCAGCCATAAACTAAGAAAAATACTAAATAAAAAACCAAGAAAATCCCGCGCTCTTTCCCAAAACAAAAACACAATAATCTTCTTCTCCTGACCAGTGACAGCTCCTTCTGACACTGGCAGTTTATGTAATCTAGCTTTTTTTTAACTCTGCACAGTGGCTTCGCACCTGACCTATATAGCGCCAAGTGTTGTTTTGTTTGACCCAAATATTTAATTAAATACTAAATGAGAACGATCTTATTTATGAATTATTTTGAATATAAACATAGTACATCATTAAAATCAATATAAATTCGAAATATCACCGCATAAACCTAAACCATTCTCAATAAATCGTAGAGCTCGAAATCCGTTCTGTTACAACTTTTTGATCCAAATTTTTTTTTAACCAACTTAACAAAAAAGGAAGAGATTCTCAATTTGTCGTTTTTTCTTAATATATGTTCATCAATTGCTCAAAGATGCCTGAACCGATTTGGAGATATTTTTTTTTGTTTCAAAGGAAACCCTTCCCAGGTGGTCCCATTTAAATTTTAACGAAATCGGCTGAGCCGTTTTTAATATCAACATTTGTATTACGATGCATTTACTTATCTCGACGACATACTACTAGCTACTGGCACATATTATATAATAGTTACTACGTCTACTGGCTACTTTGACTAGCGCGACGTTTGAAGTCGGTTGTTTTACTTTTTTAAACGATATTAAATTATTCATCCTTCGAGAATTTACCAAATTTACCATCCTATTTTAAACGTAATTATAACTATAACCGGTGTTTTTGAAGGTTGTGCAACTCAGCTTGAATGTGACTCTATGAGCTGTAAACCTCGGGAGTCTATCTTTGCCGTGAAACTGAATAAATGTTCACCGCGCACTGCGCACTTTAAAACAAAAAGACATCGATCCATTCAAGTTTCTCAGATGAATACTTCGAGCATTTACCAATGGAGATGTTAACGCAAGGCGTACCCCTCTGCTGGCCATATAGCCATTTTTGGCCATATGAGCGTGCGTAACTACGCTGTATTATTAATACTGTGTGCGTGTTTCAAGCTAGTGTGCGGGATCGTTAAAGTGAGTGATTTGTGTGTGTGCAATGCGTGTTTACCTCGTCCCCCGTAAGTATCGGCAGAAAAAAATGTTTGCGGATTACAACGTTAACATCTCCATTGGTAAATGCTCGAAGTATTCATCTGAGAAACTTGAATGGGTCGATGTCTTTTTGTTTTAAAGTGCGCAGTGCGCGGTGAACATTTATTCAGTTTCACGACAAAGATAGACTCCCGAGGTCTACAGCTCATAGAGTCACATTAAAGCTGAGTTTGCACAACCTTCAAAAACACCGGTTATAGTTATAATTACGGTTAAAATAGGATGGTGCAACTCAGCCTTAGTAATTAAATAAATAAGATCTATTATAAAGTGCTTTAAACAAATGTCTCAGTCAAAATATAGAATGTATCCTTAGATTTTTTAGTAGCATAGTTTAAGTAGATATAGGTTCGTAGGATATACGAGATATATGAAAACCTATGTAGGATAGAAATACATTTTAGAGACGTTTATTTCTTTACCATGTTTTTTGCTTTAAGTCTTAAAAATTATCTTAGATAATATTGTGTTTGTCTATGACAAAACAGTTTGAATCCTTCTTATAAGGTAGCGACGATTATATTATTGTAAGCATCGATGTATATATTGTATATGTACTACGTACCAGATGACGCGTCGCGAACTAGCTCTACGTTTAAATAAAAAGCAGTGCTGAATCTACATCTCGCTTAGTTTAGCGTAAGTACTCCTCACACCCGATCGCGCGCCGCTCGGCACGTAAGTCAGTTTATGATGGGCGCCTTCTGGTTTACATGTACCTCGATGATTATAAGTAACTAGCAGCCCGCCCCGGCTTCGCACGGGTAGAACATATATGCCTACAAAATTTGCATCAGTTTGTTGCATCGAATATAAAATATGAACATATTTAACAACCATCGTCATATTTCATCCAATTTACACAAAACCTTAACGAATTATGCACCTAAACCTTCCTCATAAACACTCTGGCTATTGGTGAAAACCGCATGATAATCCGTTCAGTAGCTATTGAGATTATTGCGAACAGACAGACAGACGCAGTGATGAACTTTGTTTTATAATACTTACGTATTGATATTGGACGGCCCTTTGGCGTAAAGGATAGTTACCCTGATTCTGACCCGACGGTCGTTGGTTCTAATCCTACCAATGAAAGTTTTATGTGCATTCATGAATCATGAGTTTTCGTACAGTGGTAGTGAAATCATTAAATCTACCAAAAAGTAGCTTACCACCAAGGAGTACATCTGCCGCTGTAACCTTACGGCGTTCCCCGACGCAAAATGTAGGGGTAATATACGTTTAACGTGTGTATCTGTGTGTCTGTCTGTAGCATCTTAGCACCTAACCGGATGAACCGATTTTGTTTTTATTATTGATAGTTTTTTTTTGTTTGATAGATGTCTTCATCGAGAGTTTTCTTAGCTTTGATTCATGAAAATTCGTTCAATCGTTATAAAATTATGAGCTTTTTTCTAGTTAATTGCGCTATGAAATCAACTTTCAAAGGTCCGATCAATTCGAAAATCTTCTTCTTCAACGATATTGTAAGAACATGGAAGCCTCCTGGACTCTACAAAATACTCAAATCCTCACCAACTTACAGCTCAGATTTGAAATGTCGTGTATAGAGTCATTGGAAAAAGCTATTATACATAGATCAGTCGGGGTGGTTTAAAATATTATATTATATTATTATATGTATAGATGAATATTATTTTATACAATAGATCATATTATTATACTATATTGACTTCAAATTGATTGTGATCGGTGGGGATCTACAGCATAGCTAAGCTTATATAATAATATTTTCGTAGTAACTATGACCTAATCTGTAGTTTCACTGCAAATATTTTATTAATTTTGCGATGCGTGTTTGTGAAATTCGTGAATATCTTCTAGAGTTTTCATTTGAATTATAAGCTAATTAACGTAATTATTTGGATAAGGATTAATACTATATACTTGAAAATAGCCTTGGAAGTTACGTAATATTTTTTAACAAACATTTTAAGATTAAAATGGTTACTGTGAGTCAACCTTAAGAGATAGACATATGCTGTCGCGGACTTTTTTGTAGGTCTTATTAAGTTGTACAACTCTTGCATAAAAAATATTCTTCTATCTATTTTCAATTAAGCAGCGTTCGTAAGAAACGTGTTTTTTCGACCGTTTATTTGCCGACTTAGGTTGCAAATTAGGTCTCCACGAATGTACCTTTGATTTAAACGGGATAATATATAGCCTATTTTCATTCCGAAAGTCCATTCTATGTATTAGTGAAAGAATTTTTGAAAATCGGTTCAGTAGTTTTTGAGCTTACTCATTACAAACATACAAAAATACAAAAATACAAATGTTCTCTCTTTATAATATTAGTATAGAAGTATAGATAACATAACACAAATATTTCTGTCGACTGTCTCGTCGACCTCGGTTCATTTAGTTAGTGTACATCTCCATCGTCCTAGGTAGTGAGTAAAATATTCAGGCACTAAACATCTATTATCTTAGAAAAACTTAAGGAAATTGTAAGTTTAGAATACGCAAGTGTATGAATATCTACATACATATATACATCATACATATTTATTCATAGACTCGTGTACATCTATAAGTTTAGCACACGAGCAATACTGAAATAATTAATTCCTAGGTGCTTTATAATATCATGTTTATACTTAATAATAATAATATTATAAAGAGAGAACATTTATATTTTTGTATTTTTGTATTTTTGTATGTTTGTAATGATTTGGCTTAAAAACTACTGAACCGATTTAAAAAATTCTTTCACTAATACATAGAATGGACTTTCGGAATGAAAATAGGCTATATATTATCATGTTTAAATCAAAGGTACATTCGTGGAGACCTAATTTGAAACCTAAGTCGGCAAAAAAACGGTCGAAAAAACACGTTTCTTACGAACGCTGCTTAATTGAAAAAAGATAGAAGAATATTTTCTATGCAAGAGTTGTACAACTTAGGTTAGGTTAGGTTGACTCACAGTAACCATTTTAATCTTAAAATTTTTGTTAAAAAATATTACATAACTTCCAAGGCTATTTTCAAGTATATATATATAATATATATAGTTTTAATCCTTATCCAAATAATTACGTTAATTAGCTTGGCCACATATTATAGATTAAAATTGTCCTTTACAGTATATAATTCAAATGAAAACTCTAGAAGATATCACGAATTTACCATACACGCATCGCAAAATTAATAAAATATTTGCAGTGAAACCACAGATTAGGTCATAGTTAATGCGAAAATATTATTATAAGCTTAGCTATGCTGTAGATCCCCATCGATCACAATCAGTTTGAAGTCAATATAGTATAATAATATGATCTATTGTATAAAATAATATTCATCTATATATATAATAATATAATATTTTAAACCACCCCGACTGATCTATGTATAATCTTTTCATTAAAAGCATTCCAATGACTCTAAACACGACTTTTAAAATCTGAGCTGTAAGTTGGTGAGGATTTGAGTATTCTGTGGTGTCTTTTTTTTTTTATATATCCTATAGGCTAGCGTTTGACCACTATCTCACCTGTTGGTAAGTGATGATGCGGTCGAAGATGGTAAGCACGCTAGGCCTAGAATGGGAACTGGCTCTCAAGGATAGCTGCCGGAACACATTAGACGTTTGGCGACAGATTTTCTAACTTGAGGGTGGCAGCTGGCCAGGCGGACACTAGATAGTGTCCTACCACCATGCGAGGGTTGTTGGTTTCTTAACGATGTTTTTCCTTCACCAGAGGGCCACTGTGAGAAGCGCACATACATTTTTCTATAGAAAAATTCATTGGTGCACGGCGGTTTGAACTCGGTGCCACGGCATCAAAGCCGAACGTTCTCCCAATTACGCCACCGGGCCCTCAAAAGGTCCAGGAGATATCCCAGCATCAGGTCAATGCTTCCATATTCTTACAATATCGTTGAAGAAGAAGATTTTCAAATTGATCAGACCTATGAAAGTTGATTTCATAGCGCAATTAACTAGAAAAAAGCTTATAGTTTTATAACGATTGAACGAATTTTCATGAATCAAAGCTAAGAAAACTCTCGATGAAGACATTAATAATGAAAACAAAATCGGTTCATCCGGTTAGGTGCTAAGATGCTACAGACAGACACACAGATATACACGTTAAACGTATATTACCCCTACATTTTGCGTCAGGGAACGCGTAAGGTTACGGCGGCAGATGTTCTCCTTGGTGGTAAGCTACTTTTTGGTAGATTTAATGATCCCACTACCACTGTACAAAAACTCATGATTCATTAATGCACATAAAACTTTCATTGGTAGGTATATAGCTATATATAGCTAGGATTAGAACCAACGACCGTCGGGTCAGAATCAGGGTAACTATCTTTTACGCCAAAGGGCCGTCCAATATCAATACGTAAGTATTATAAAACAAAGTTCATCACTGCGTCTGTCTGTCTGTTCGCAATAATCTCAATAGCTACTGAACGGATTATCATGCGGTTTTCACCAATAGCCAGAGTGTTTATGAGGAAGGTTTAGGTGCATAATTCGTTAAGGTTTTGTGTAAATTGGATGAAATATGACGATGGTTGTTAAATATGTTCATATTTTATATTCGATGCAACAAACTGATGCAAATTTTGTAGGCATATATGTTCTACCCGTGCGAAGCCGGGGCGGGCTGCTAGTCTGTTATAATTATACAGAGATAAGTGGAGCACTTTACATTTGGTATGTACATATGATAGCGTATAATTATAGCTTTTAAGCTGATTACAATATAATGAATTTCAAAAGCATTGGTGTATCATTTTTACCTACTCATACTTCGTGATCATAAGTGGTTGAAAAAATAACTAGTGTTTACAAAATGGAATCTTCAAGTGTATTGGAACAGTTGCCGTGAATCGAATTTAGGTCTTGTCGATCTATCGAGTCGATAGGCATTTACTGCTGTTTTGAACCCCTGACGCAAAAAGGGGGGTGTTTTATGTTTGACGTGTCTGTCTGTGTTTATGTGTCAGTGTGTCTAGCTGTGGCGTAGTCACTCTTAATAACTAGTATAATAGTAACTCTTTAATCGAATGGAAATCTTTAACCGATTTCAGTGCGGTCAGCGGTTTGTAATTTGATAGGTATCGAGAATGTTCTTTTGAGCTTTGCTCGAGAGAGCGAGCTCTTTTCAACCGACTTCCAAAAAGAAGGAGGTTCTCAATTCGTCTGTATGTTTTTGTATGTAACGTTACGCGATTACTTCCTCAATTGTGAACCGATTCGAATGATTCTTTTTTGGTATGGTCATAGAATAATGAATAGTACAAGGTAGGGTACATTTCCGAGGTGGTCCCATTATAATTTTATCGAGATCTGATAAGTATCTTCGGAGATATGACGATAAACGTCTCAAACTTGCTACTGAAATTGACTCGCGGGGCACGGAAGTCGGTACAATAAAGTTTCAGATAAAGTTTCATATAATTAATTTATCTGATATTATGTTTCTTTGAAGTGTCACATACTTTATATTTTCGTAAATTGTTAAACACAATCCAAAATTTCATCGTACCGATGGGACTCGAACCCGCACCCCCCGGATTACACGTCCAGGTGCTCTGCCAATTAAGCCACGGTTCGATCCATCGATACGACGAAATTAGTGGATTGCATTTGTTAACCCAATTATGCATTGGTGGCGCCATCTATGACTACTTAATTTTCAAATCCGACGAGAGATGTTGCACTGCGTAAATCAAATATTATGTTTCTTTGAAGTGTCACACACTTTATATTTTTGTAAATTGTTACACACAATCCAAAATTTCATCGTACCGACGGGACTCGAACCCGCACCCCCTGGATTACACGTGCAGGTGCTCTGCCAATTAAGCCAAGGTTCGATCCATCGATACGACGAAATTAGTGGATTGCATTTGTTAACCCAATTATGCATTGGTGGCGCCGTCTATGACTACTTATTACGTAAGTTAATCATTCGGAAGAAATCATTACAGTTTTCAAATCCGACGAGAGATGTTGCACTGCGTAAATCAAATATTATGTTTATTTGAAGTGTCATACACTTTATATTTTTGTAAATTGTTAAACACAATCCAAAACTTCATCGTACCGACGGGACTCGATCCCGCACCCCCCGGATTACACGTCCGACGAGAGATAATTTACGCAGTGCAACATCTCTCGTCGGATATAATAAAAAAGTTAATCAACTTGACCAATGTTTTTTTTTAATTGCGAACTGTGCAAGCGTTTGGCCGCCATCTCACCTGATGGCAAGTGACGATGCGGTCGAGGATGGAGCACGCTTGCTCAGTAAAAACCTATTCACTCTAGACTTGAACGCTCCGAGGTTCGATTCCCGCCCAACGTTTATATTATTTTTGCCCAACGTGCTTTTTCTTTTAAAATCAAATACCTATCTACACTACCTACATAGAATTTTAAATTTATCTTGTTTTTGGTTCTCACTTTGTTTTTCGATTTTTCAAATTGTTGCCAAAAGCGGCTAGCGTATATTAATTATGCTATAAAAAAGTATGTTCTACCACGCATTAGTTATAATTTTACACAATGTCTAACCGTGTTGGAGGTACAGTGAAGACCAGATTTCTATTCTTCGGTCGGAACTGTGGGGTCCATGGTTTGAATCACCTGTTTCGTCAAGATGCCTCCATAATAGCAAGGTATTGTATAATTTAATTTGTGCAATATTTGATGCCTGAAGCACAGATTATATAATAGTAACTGCGTAAAAGATATTTCACTCCTCTACAAAAATAAAATTTACCAACCAACGCTTATTTTAACTTACTGTCAGACAATACAAGCAAAAATGTGTCGCGCTGGACCTATATAGCGTTGTTATTACTTTGTTCAGCGTGCGATGTACCGGCGCGCGCCCGATACGATGTGTATTAGTGAAGTGTTGATTCAATGAATTAAAAAAAGTACGTTTACGTTTATTACTACAATATTATATATATTAATACAATAATATTCCGAATGGAACCGATTGTCCGTCTATCAGCTGCATAATACCGTCTCTACAGGCAACCCTAGATCTGCAAACAAAAGATGAAAACTGATTGACTGTTGAATCTAATGGTGTTTCGGAAGTACTCAGCATCAGTAGTGGAACGCCCCTTAATGAAACCATATTGTTTGTTATTTAAAAGATGATTGATATTAAAATGTGCCAAAAGCTGGTCTAATATAACTTTTTCAAAAACTTTACTGAGCGCCGGTAATATAGAGATTGGTCTATAGTTTGAAGGGTCATTTTTGTTCACTGATTTGAATAGGGGAATTAATCTACTTTTTTTCATTACATCAGGAAAGACAACTTCATCGACGCATCTGTTAAAAATAAACGCTAAGTGAGGGCTAATTACATTAATAATTTAACTAAGTACTTTGGTTGATATTGGATATTGGTTGATTTGGAGCAATCTACAGATCCTCGGTTTTCTTTTGATTGAGCATTTTAAACGTTTTAATAATTGATATTGAAGTTATGTGTCTGAACTCAAACATAGAATCACATTCATTCACACACTTTGATAGTCAAACAAAAGCATCCTTAGGGGAAGAGTTTAAAGGCTGAGTAGTAATAATAGGTACTTTTGAGAAGAACTCAACAAATGTGTTAGCGACATCATTATTATCTATGATTAGTTTATTATTAACTTTTAACATAATTTTACCGTCCCTCTGCTTAATTTTTCCAGTTTCTGTATTAATTACTTTCCATGTTGATTTTATATTGTCATCGGCGTGCTTAATTTTTCTACTTAGATGCAATGATTTTGCTGTCTGACAAACAACTTTAAAAGTTTTTGAATACAATTTTAAGTGATTCATGAATTTAGTATTATGTAAATTATTGGTTTGTTGTGAGTACAAGTTATACAAATTGTTTCTACTTTTATAAATACTAGGAGTTGCCCAGTCATCGAAACGAACCTTCGCACCTTTTCTAACCATTTTAATTTTAAAAATATCATTGAACTCTGCATCTAACATTTGAAATAAAGCACTGCATAGGTCATCATGCCTATTCTACTAAACTGGTTACGCCTGTGTAAAATTTTGACGATATTGGTTGAGCCGTTTGACCGTGAAAGGTCACAAACAAACAAATATACAAAGTGGATTTCCCATTATATTGGCGTTAATGGTTGAGATCGTCAGATAAACTAGATTACTACAGAATACGAGGCATGCCTTTTATGTTCTGTCGTTTCGTTTCCATATTTCCCGGCAATTTTGAATTTGGAACTTTTCTATATTCGAATGTGATTAAATTTTGAATCTCAAAACAGTTGAAAGTGAATTAATGCTATTGTTTAGTCACAGCGTCGATTGGAATCTGTCAGGTCAAAGAGAATATAAATTGTCAGGTCACGTACGAAAATGCATCTTTCTAAGTAAAATGTTTGTGCAATAATTTTCTACAACTTTAGAAGAGGCCCAACACGGCTTCAGTGTTTTGAAGAGCTAACATCTGTGTTCAGTGATGAAGCCCCATGTCTGCGGACTGTCGAACGCTGGTATTTAGAATTCCAGCGTGGACATACTAGTGTTAGTGACAAATCTCACGAAGGACGCCCAAAATCCGCTTTCACTGAAGATAACATCATTGCTGTGAGACAACTAATTCTCGAAGATCGTCATATGACGTATCGAAAGATAGAGGCTCTATTAGGCATCTCAGGGACAACCATTCAGAAGATCTTGGATGAAGCGCATGGTGTGAAAAAGCTAGTTTGCCGTTGGATACCGCATCTGCTTTCCGACGATCACAAGGTGGCCCGCGTCAGATGGTGTAAGAAAACTCTGCAAAGGTTCAACCGAGGAGAGTCAAATCACGTCTACGACATCATCAGTGGTGACGAATCTTGGATCTATGCCTACGATCCTGATTCCAAACAGCAATCTACAATCTGGGTCTTTTCAAGATGAGCCAAAGCTGACTAAAGTGGTTCGTTTTTGAAGCACTTCAAAGAAGATGGTGGCCACGTTCGTTGGAAAAACCGGTCATGTTGCGACTATTGCACTTGAAGATCGTAGAACGGTTAACGCAGAGTAGTATACCACAGTTAGTTTACCACAAGTCATCGCCGAACTTCGAAAATCTAACTCAAAGCGACGCATCATCCCGCACCACGACAACGCAAGCTCACACAGCGCTCGTCGAACGATTGAGTATTTGAAGCATGAAAAAGTAGAAATTCTTGACCAAAGCCCTAACGATTTCTTGACAATTCATGACAAAAGTCTTCGTGGTCAAAGGTTCCAGTCCGGTGAAGAAGCAGTCGACGCTTTCAAGTCAGTCATTTTGAACACCGCACTTTAGAGTGGAACAAATGTTATAATAACTGGTTTGATCAAATGGAAAAGTGTATTAAGCTACGTGGTGAATACTTTGCAAAACAATAAAAAGTTCTATAAAGTTCTAGTTGTGTTTTTTTCTTCAAACGACAAAACTTAAAAGGCATGCTTCGTATGTATATTAGATCATGTGATATCCTCCACAATTTTGGTTATATCGATGGTATACGCAGAGCGTTGCGCAGTGACTGCAAAAGCAGATCCGAAGACCAGGCGGCCGGTGGCGTAGTGAGGGCCCGGTAGCGTAATCGGGAGAACGGCTTTGATGCCAAAGGTACCGCGTTCGAGCCCCGCCGTGCACCAATGGATTTTTCTATCGAAACAATTATGTGCGCTTCTCACAGTGGGCTCCGGTGAAGGAAGAAACCAACAACCCACGCATGGTGGTAGGACACTATCTAGTGTCCGCCTGGCCAGCTACCTCAAGTTAGAAAATCTGTCGCCAAACATCTAATGTGTTCCGGCAGCTATACTTGAGAGCCAGTTCCCATTGTAGGCCTAGCGCGCTTACCATCATCGACCGCATCATCCCTTACCGGTGAGATAGTGGTCAAACGCTAGCCTATAAGAGATTTCCTATAAGAGAGTTCAGTGGCGAGGTTTTTAAGAAGCATATAGCCTGCTTTAAACGAATGTAGACTCAATATGAAGAGTTGCACACACAATTTATTCGCATGTCTTACATCTTCTACAGAATATTCTGGCTAACAATAATAGTGGCGTCTCTCTTCTGCCTGTATCTCCTTCTGTTACATGAAGTAGACTGGGAAGATGGTATCCAATACACGCCAGATACCTTGTACCTGAACTGGACAACTATATTCCCGGCTGTCACTGTCTGCGACACGCTCAATCCGAAGGGAGTCACGAAGGCTTTGGATCAACTTTATCGTATGGCTCTAATTAAATTATCTTATACATATTGTACGGAATACCGCACGATAGATATTTGTTTACTAGCTATATATTAGCTAGCTAGTATATTAGCAAATAAAATAACGCAAGGCACAGCAAAAAAACGTAGCAATACACTGACGTAGTAAACAAATACCTATAGTGCGGTATTCCGTACACATATTCTTCTACAATATAAGTAATTAGGGCCAGCATCATCGGTCCCCGAAAATGTTTAATACTGCCTGCAGCGCCATTTCTTCGACTTTCCAGCTTTGCAAATCTAAAAACACGACGTCTGTGTTTCGTAGCACTGGCGTCAGATCGTAACTAAAAATCAACAGCAGTGCGGGCGCACATATACCACCACACTTACAATTACACCAGTTGTGAGAAAATTGATGGTACAGCTGTGCGGATTACACGCCAGGAGTGTTTTACTAATTTTATTACTGCTGAGAAATACACAGATGGTGTGTTAGCCGCATTGTAG
Organism: Cabera pusaria; assembly: GCA_954871355.1. NCBI lineage: Eukaryota > Metazoa > Arthropoda > Insecta > Lepidoptera > Geometridae > Cabera > Cabera pusaria. The sequence goes on along the minus strand of OX940889.1, from coordinate 20,617,259 downwards.
TAGCGCCGCGCCACACACACTATCTGTGTCGCGCCGCATTGCCGTAACGTAAATTTCCCTCTCACAACATGTGTGAGCGTAACGTTACGAAAAACACAAGGTGTGCGTTTTCAGCAAGCAACATAGTGAACACACTTGTACATTAGAAGGCGAGACTCATTTTTTAACCGTCTTTACAAAAAAGGAGGAGGTTTTGCTATTCACTAATATATATTTTTTATCCTTGTTACCTCAGAGCTCCGTCATTTATTGACCAATTTGGAAAAATATTTTTTGTTTCAGAGAGCATACTTCCATTGTAGTTTTATCGAGATCTTATAAGTATCTACAGAGATATAGAGATAAACACCTCAAATTTGCTATTAAAATTCACTCCTTTTTTTTAACCGACTTCAAAAAAAGGAGGAGGTTTTTTATGTTTGTTCGCGGATAACTTCGTCGTTTATAAACCGATTTCGATTATTCTTTTTTTGTTCGAAAGGAGATATCCCAAGTGTGGTACCATGGTAATTTTATCGAGGTATGATAAGTATCTCCAGAGATATTGAGATAAACATCTCAAAATTGGTACTGAAAATGAATAGCGCGGCATTCATAGAAGTCGGTTGTTTTTTAGTTTTTAAACGATATTATTCATTCTGTAAACGATTTTAAATTATCTGTTTCCAAAATTGATGCTACTATGACTCTCATGCTGAAACTAGATCGATCTAGCTAACATATTTGCTATTCTATGAGCAGCTAGTGAAAGATTAAGACAAGTTGGAAAACATCGCGAGAAAAAGAAACAGAATAAGAAAAGTGAAACATCCTTTTATTAACCGACTTCAAAAAAAGGAGGAGGTTTCTCAATTCGACCGTATATATTTGTTTTTTTGTTCGCGGATAACTTCGTCGTTTATGAACTGATTTTGATTATTCTTTTTTTGTTGGAAAGGAGATATTGCAAATGTAGTACCATGGTAATCTTATCGAGGTCTAATTAGTATCTCCAGAGATATTGAGATAAACACCTCAAAATTGGTACTGAAAATGAATAGCGCGGCATTGAAGTCGGTTCTTTTTAGGGTTGCATAGTCCTGACAAGGAACCCTTATAGTTTCGACATGTCCGTCTGTCTGTCTGTCTGTCTATTTGTCTGTCTGTCTGTCTGTCTGTCTGTCTGTCTGTCCGAGGTTTTTCTAAGAGACCGTTAATACTAGAAAGCTGTAATTTTGTGGGGGTATGTATATAAATTACGCCAACAAAGTGCTAAATTAAAATTGTGAAAAATATTTTTTTTAGGGTAGCTCCCCTATATGAGAAGAGGAGATGAATTTTTTTTTTCATCGTCTACCCCATCGTGTGGGGTATTGTTGAATAGGTCTTTTAAAATAACTTCAGGGTTGCTAATACCATATTTCGATTGAATGCTCCATTTACGAAATATTAAACTTTAAAGTGCAAATTTTTGTTCCAGTAGGGCGTCACCCCCCTCTAAAAGCTAAACTACTTGAAAAATCTGGAAAAATTCGTGGTTATAGCGCATTTCATGAACTTTAAAGGAAAATTATAGCGGTTAAGATAACTTTATTAGTTTAGCAGTAATAGTCGTTGAACTTGGGTGTTCGATAATTTTGTACCGAATACAAAATCCTTAGAATAAATCCTTTAAAGTGACAAAGACGGAGTACCTAGTTGCTTGTTTATAACGGGTAAAGACTTGCATTGAATAACAGGCTACTACGGAACCCTACACTGCGCGTGGCCCGACGCGCACTTGGCCGGTTAATTAGTTTTTAAACGATATTATTTCCAAACTATTATAAGCTCCAGTGCCAGCGAGGAAATTCGTATCACCAATGTACCATTATTATTTAACTGATGGAAATCAAAACAAAAGATGACCGAATTAATATTGCCACGAAAGTCAATCTAAGTAATTCCTGCAATTGAGAAGTCAATAAATTTACCGTTATTTATTTGAACAAGCGGACCTGATGCGTCCCCTGAACTATGACCAGAAGCGATACCTGGTAGATCTACTCCATGGTCGAGGGAAATGCTCACCGACCCGCTGTTTCCCTTGTGGGAAGGAGGTGCCATGTGACGTGCCTTGGAGGCAGGTCGTGGATGCTGTGAGTATTTATCTGCGTCAGCTTCCTTCAGCTTTTTTTAAGACATCAGGTGCGAGGCGCACGAAGATTTTACTTAGTAAGCTTTTTGTGCTTGCTTGAAGATTTTTACTACTATTTATTCTGTGGCTAAAGGTAAGCGATTCAGTAAAATGACTATCATTATTCTGAGGTGAGCGATGACGTCTGTCTGACAGATATCATAGCACATGAACAGGTATCTTCTAGGTAAGCGTGCTACATCGTTGATCGCATCATCACGGTCAAACGCTTGCCTATCTAGTAAAAAAAAGTAAAGAAATTGTATAGAATAGTTTATGGTCCCTGGTTTATACCTATGCACGAAGCTCTTGACTTGATAGTTAAATAAACACTTTATTGATTACTTCTAAGATAAAATAATTAGGATATAAATCCAATAGCGTCTATAGCGTCTTTTGGCCTCCAGACAACCATGCATGCAAAGGTTTAAAAATATGGACGGCGGTGACATATATACTCGTAAAAAGCTTGATGTAAAGTCTGCAACTATTAGCCTTTGATTATATACTAGTAGCCATTAGCCAACTTACCTTTAGGAAGCATAATTCTGCCAGAGAATATACAATAGTAGCACAATGATAGTAGGTACTGCGATTCTGCCCTGCCCCATTACGAGAGAATGTCAAATTACAACTACTTCACAGCACAAATCGTGAAAATAACAACTTAGTATTTACATTACGATTACTTTAATAACCACAAACAGTGCATATGAAATCTCAAAAGCTAAAAGGTCATAAAATGATGCCACATTCTTCAAATTCATCCACATTAAATCACTTTCTTTTTTCACTTTTTCACTAGATTTATGGGTCCCATTACTAATTTACTCTTCACATTTAGGTTGACAAAAAATGCGAGGAAGTAATTGCCGATTGCTCCTACCTCGGCGAGGAGTTCTCATGCTGCAAGATCTTCCACATGGTGGATTCGGAGTACGGACCGTGCTTTGCCTTCAACTCTCTACAAACCGCGTATGTATCTTATAAAAATGTTTTTACTGATAATAGTGGATTATCTTTGTTGATAGATAGATTAGCGATAAGTAGGTATGTAGGTAAACGTATGTTTGCTTTTTGATAGTGCCTAATCAGTTGTGAGGTCGGAATCTTAAATTGAATCATCAAACGTCGTCGCTTAACCTGACAGGCTCGCAATTAAGAGCATTACCTCGATGTTCAGCCTGACTTGTTACGAAAATGTAGCTAGGACAGTAAAAGTACTACAATTAAGGAAAAAATCTACCTTACTCTTACGGTGTTCCTGCAGCACACAACCCTTGAGAGTCATACCATTCTAGGCCTAGCGTGTTCACCATCATTGACCACATCATCGCTTATCACCAGGCGAGATAGTGGTTAAGCGCTAGCCTATCAGATATATAAAAAAACGAAGGAAGATTATAACAGAATCTCTTATAAACAGTAAAAACATTAGGTACCATCTATTTTGAGATCCAGGTTTAACAAGGGCCTCTTTTTTAATACGTAAAAATAAAACTTTCTATTTTCATCTCCATATAAATTTATATTCATCTCCATCCACGCACAATTATGACCTTTTACCCCAGGATCAATATCGAAGCCAGACGTCGAACACCGACCTTTGACGTGGGTGAACAAATTAAATTAGGGACATCAACCACGGGTACCTATCTCCCTTCGCAATCAATCAAAACTCAGTCAACCGGTTTAAAATTACATAAGGTTTAAACTAAACTAGCCTTATCGCTAGTCTAGGAACATTTAAGCATTTTAGAAGACCCATTAAAGAGCTATTGAAGATGCATTAAATACGCAGACTGATTTTTTATTGCGAATGAATGTACCTTATCTATTGTTTCATGATGAATGGATGACGTAGATGACAGGACAAGCAAATCACTGCGTGATGGTTTTCGATGATGCTAGTAATAGAAACTGGGTCACAACTGTGATTGCTAGAATTTGCGTGACACTTAATTGCGCCTATGTTAAGTCTTATAATAAATTACTAGACAGTAACCTAAATTGTATGTTATAAATAGTGATAGTTATAGTAGTGACAGTGAACTCTTAAAAACTTTTATTTGCCTCATACTTTTTCAGAAAGTTTACCGAAGACCAACTATTCACGGTTAACAGGACTACTGGCCCTGGAGAATTGACCTTTCGTCTTTTAGTCGATTCTACGGTAAATATTTACTTAATAGTTTTTTTTTAATTCAGTTATCACCAATTTACTTACATTACTTCATTTGTTTTCTTAATGATGGTGGGTGCTACTATCGCTAGATCGGAAAACGTATATGCTCACAACAATCAATTAATTCCAATTCTTGATTTATATATATGGCAAACTTAACTTTGCATTTCGATCTATAGAAAATGTATTGCGTTTGTAATACATATATGATTTCTATCTGATGAGATCCGCTGTTCAGATGCCACTTTTCAATCGACTTCCAAAAGGGAGGTACCAATGGAAACTTATCACTGAGACTCTGCTATCCTTTTGTCTGTCTGTCTGTCTGTCTGTCTGTCCGTCTATCTCCAGGCTGTATCTGATGAACTGTGATAGTCAGATGGTTGATAATTTCACAGATGATTTATTTCTGTTGCTGCTATAACAACAAATACTAAAAACAGAACAAAGTCAAAAATTAAAGGGGTGGAAAAAACCCCATACAAAAAATGTGTTTTTTACTATAGCACCAGAGAGGGGGGGGGGGGGACGCCCTACTGGAACAAAAATTTGCACTTTAAAGTTTAATATTTCGTAAATGGAGTATTAAATCGAAACATAGTATTAGCAACGCCTAAGTCATATTAAAAGAGCTATTTAACGATACCCCACACGGTGGGGTAGACGACGAAAAAATCTTTCACATGTTGCACACATGGGAGCTACCCTAAAAAAAAATTTCCTAAATTTTATTTTACCACTTTGTCGGCATAATTGATATACACCCCTACAAAGCTACAGCTTTATAGTATTAACAGTCTCTTAGCAAAACCTCGGTCAGACAGACAGACGGACATGACGAAACTATTAGGGTTTCTAGTCAGGACTACTACTACGGAACCCTAAAAAGCCAGTTTTCCCAGTTCCTGATAACATATAACACCATGTAAAATGTGTAGTGCATCAGGGAAATAAGTTCCTAATAGGCTTGGACCAAATCCTATCAGGAACCGCTGAAACTAACCCTGAACCTTAATCTTTATCTCCCAGATATCCATCCACAGCATAGAAGAATTATCAACAAATAACTTGGACATAGAATACAAGCTGCTAGTCCCCGCAACTCAGAGAGCTGATATATTATTCTCAGTAGTGGAAATGGAAAACGATGTATTGATTAAAGGCATAGATATTTCGAAGAGAAGATGCCGGTTTCCTCACGAAGTGCCCGATGATCAGTTCTATACTTATCCTGTAATTTATATTTTAAAAGCTTTGTTTTGTTTATTACCTGTTTTTATGAGCTTTCACCATTAAAATTCCGTCGTTGGAGATTTATGACACCGCTTGCAGCTCTGCAAAATACCAGAATATACAGTACCATCATTTTAAGATGATTTCCGTTTGATAATGAACTGCCTGTACTGATTGTTGGACAATTATTCCACCTAGTTACCTATGCCAAAACGTGCCTGATCGCCGCCTAGATCGCGCACGCAGGACGCTGCGGTGTGTCCGTTTAGTTAATTTGACCACAGAATAATGAATAGATTTGACCGAAATCATATTGAGTCTATGACATTCATGATAGAGCTTATTTTAGGATACACATATTTCTGACCATGATTTTAATTGGCTAATTTTGGCAAAACCAGGTCCAATCATACCAATCACCAGTTCTTCACGCCTAAACCGCTCGACCAATTTAGCTGTAACTTTGCACGAGTATCGTGTAATTTGCTAACAATTTTATTTAAATAGTATAATTAGGCACGTTATATCTCACCTGTTAAGAGGGAACGCGGGGTGCACTTTTCCATACAAATGTATTCCCCTGTTTCTTCCCTGGACAATGCTTCTACAGCAAAATTTGTTTCTACAAAATATCAAGGTCTACTGTACTACGGCCCTATCATTTGCTCTTTTTGACCAAACAATTGCAAATAGAAATATGACCCTTCAAAAATCTTAAGGTTAGAGTGCTTATATTTCTTTTTGCAATTGGTTGGTCAAAAAGAGCAAATGATAGGGGCGTAGCTACTGTAGACCTTGATATTTTATCTCTTCTCTTCAAATTTTGCTGTAGAAGCATTTTCCAGGGAAGAAACGGGGGAATACATTTGTATGGAAAAGTGCACCCCGCCTTCCTTCTTAAGTGACGATATGGTCAAGGATGGTAGCATTCTAGATGCTAGGCTTAGAATGGGAACTAGCAACTGGCTTTCAAGGACTGCTTTCGAAACACACTAGATGTTATGTCTTAGTTGGTTGCAATTTTGTACTTCTATTTTTTTTGCCATTGATGTTCAAATATGTTGCTTTTCAAATATTATATAATGGACCAAATAATCTATTCCCTTTCTTTAAAGATATATTCGTACGGAGCTTGCAAGCTAGCGAAGAGCACGGAATATGCTTACAAGCATTGTGGTTGCATCGCACCGCTACGGGATCTTTCTTGTAAGTAAGCTTTTTTTTCAGTACTTTTTTCTACTGCAGGGCAAATGCTTTCCCTTACCTCCTTGCACAATTCACGGTCTATTGCTTGTTAGATTCAGTTTTATTTTATATCATATAGACCAGCGTTTGACTACTGGTTAATAAATGTTGATGAGAGTGAGGCTAATAGCACGCTAGGCCTAAAATGGTAACTGGCTGTCAAAGAAAGGTACCTACTTTTCCAGGAGGCGCGAGTTTAAGTCTGGACGGCAAAATGTTGGATTGTATATAATAAGGCGGCAATAGCCCAATGGATAAGGTGTCGGACTGGCGATCGAGAGGTCGTGAGTTCGCTCCCCAGCCTACCCATTGTACTATAGTGCATGCAAGTGAAATAAAAGCTTCCAGCCGAATAATTACCAAATGACGAGGCTGAAGATGATGATGCTGATACATGCACAAAGTAATGCCTAAGAATAATCGTGTCTTTGACTGTTATTCTTTTAGGAAGCTGGGTTAGCGTTTAGCGGTTAGCGTTTGACTACTATCTAACCATTCTCACCTGTTGGTAAAAGATGATGTAGTTGAGGATGGTAGCACGATAGGCTTAGAATAGGAACTGGAAGGGAAGTGTCTCTCAAGTTATGTTGTCGGATGACACCGGAGCATCTAATGTTAGGCAACAGCTTATTCAATTTGAGGGTGAAAGATGGCCAAGCGCACATTAGACAGTGCCTTACCATTATTGAGGCGTTATTAGATGAAACAGGCTTGCTCAACACCTTGCCTGACAACTATAGCTTTATGAGAAGGTTTCCACGCGATGTTTTCCTTGCTTGCTTTTTCTTTGTTTTCCCATCTCTTCGACAAACTATTCCTATGGCACACAAAAATTATGGTAACTGGTCTGGTTTTACAGACGAGAAGTATTACTGCAACTATACTGGGATGAATTGTCTGGCACAATATGAAGGTACACCTTTTTATATCTGATCAAAATTGCTTTTACATCTAGGCAAAATCTACCAAGACACTATACTTTTTACCTAATGCCTTAATCAGCTGTTTAGCCCGGCTGTTTCTTTTTTTTTATAGTAAAAGGTAACAGGATAACTAAAACGCTCGCCTGATGGTAAGCGATGACTTCTACATATAACAGATACAGCGGCATGCAAAATTCTGAACTGCCAGAATTTTGCATCTCACTGCACTACGCCTGTTACCTTGAGACAAAAGATGTTGAGTCTCACATGCCCTGTAATTTCACCGGACTACTTGCCATTTCAACCGAAAAACATTCCTATTTCACGGCTGAAATGAATTGGCAAAGTGGTGGTACCGCCCCAGGCGGACTAGCAGAAGTCCTACCACTAAAATACATACATGTATACCGATATCTTTGAGCCATCGCAAGCGTCTAATAGAAGGAGTTCTCGTTATGTTTCAGCCGATATGAAAATTGGTCTGGAAAAGGAAGACGATCACCATGACAACTGCCTGCCTTCGTGTATAGAAAGTGAATTGTTTATCATCCATGACCGAAGGTAACCATTTTATTAAAAGCCTGACATCCTGTATTAGTTTTTAGTAGTGGTAGGTTCTGCTACTGCGCCTGGGGCGGTACCACCACTTTGCCAATTAATTTTCAGCCGTGAAATTGGAATGTTTTTCGGTTGAAATGGCCAGGTGTCCAGTAAAACTACAGGGCATGTGAGACTCAACATCTTTATGTCTCAAGGTAACAGGCGCAGTGCAGTGAAATGCAAAATTCACTGAACTGCCAGAATTTTGCATGCCGCTGTATCTGTAATAGGTAGCCGTCATCGCTTACCATCAGGCGAGCGTCGTGCTTGTCCTGTTACCTTTTACCATAAAAAATTAAAAATAAATTATCAAACAATACTATGAGCACATGAGTTAAGAAATACTCATGTGCTATGAGGTCTCATAGCTTTTCTTTACTCATGTACTCATAGTGCTCGTAAATCATTTCAACCAATACATGAATTTACAATTGACAATACTTGAGTGAAGTTCCACCAAAATGTTTGGTGGAACATTGGTAAAATTTTCTTGAATACTGAATTCTTGTCTTTGAGGGCTAAAGTGGTGCAGGGTATTTCTACATGCGTTTACGCGTTCAAGAGTTCTAAGCTGGCATTTCAATTCTTGCTGTATGGATGTGAGTTTTTCCTTGATTGCTAACTGATAAACTGTTCTTAATCTTATGACTTATGTACCTAAGTGGCAATGCGATCTATGGCGCAAGCCAGATGGAAGTGACCTCTCTATATCTATGTTTTGCATCGTAAGACTTCCTTACATTTTGTATGAAAGCATGAAAGTGATTTTAAAAGCCACGTCCGCGATTTTTCCGCGCCGCGTTTGCTCCTTACGTACTCTCTGTCTAGCTTGCGCCTAAGTGACATCTGTTATCTACACATAAGTTGGTACAATTTTTAATCGACTTCTAAAAGGGAGGAGGTTCTCAATTTGTCCCGTCGATGATTCGTCCTTAAGTTTATTTTGTGTGTTTGTTACGCGATTACTCCGCTAATTGTGATCCGATTTGAATTATTATTTTTGTAATGGGTAAAGATAATTTCCGAGGTGGTCTCATTAAAATTTTATTATTATTTTTAAAGTCAAGATTTGATAAGTATTCCCAGAGATAAGGCGATAAACATCTCAAACTTGTTGACTTGATGACGGACCCGCGCGGCATGTGAAGTCGGTTTTTTTAGTTTTTAAACTAGCTTAATTATTTGCGTTGCGTTGTTTTTAGGACAGTACTTACACTAGAAGAACGCAGTAGAGATGCGACGATCAGTATCAAAATGCCTTCGTTACCATCTATGAGAAACCGCAGAGACTTGGAGAGAACTGATCTGGACTTTGTTGGTATGTTTGTTTGTATTGGAAATAATATTACCTAAACCTACACTGTTTGACAAGACACTGTATGCTCATTCGCTTCGGGTTCAGTATATACATAGTAGTACCTAATCGATGATTTAACATTATAATACATCATGGCATGCAACTCAAGTCAAAGTCAAAAGTCAAAGCATATATTCAGTATATGGGCAAATTAAAAATTTGCACTTACATACGTCAAATTACATTAAATAGATCATTTTCGATAAAAAATATTATAGATATAACAGAAACATAACTTATTGCTTTGAATTTACAAAAAAAAAAACAAAGGTATTGAGCCATTCAGCTTTCATCTAGACGTCGTACGTCACACTTAAAACACATGTTTAATTCCCCTGATTAATGTAGGGTTGCCAACCGTACTATTACGTGCACCCGCAACCCTGTGCATGTTTCAGTACTTCAGACAATATTTATCCAAAAAATTGTGAAATAATTAAACATAATAAATAAATAAAACGCAGACTAATTGCCGTACTAATCATATTCCGAATGGAACTGATTGTCCGTCTATCAGCTGCATAATACAGTCTTAACAGGCAACCCTAGATCTGCAAACAAAAGATGAAGACTGATTGACTGTTGAATCTACTGGTGTTTCGGAATTACTCCCATCAGAGAAGAATCTATCGACTCTACATTTCATGAAAATAATCGATAATTGACGATTATGCACTACCCATAGACGTAATAAAAAGGATGGTGCACTGCAGATGTTTTGACAAATTCAATTTAATCCGTATGCTTTAACAATAAGGTTGTAATTGCTTTGTAGAACAAAACGGCCCAATTGAGAGACACCAGGGTGGGAGTGTGTCCTTGTCTAACAACCTGCTAGTCCTATATATGTTATATACTATATGTATGGTATACGTATGGTTTATATATAAGTTGTCCATACAAAAGAAACGGACAAACTCCGTTCAAGGTCGTTCTCATGGGGGCCGGTGTACGCGATCGAGTTTAATATGTAGCAGGTCTGTGGCACTACCTCATCCATACAGTGAGCTGTCAAAAATATCATCTATATTAGACAAAGCATAAATAAGTAATAAAGAAAATTAGGCAAACAATGAGACGGACTAGTGGTAATCCAATATGAACCGTCGCCTATGAACAACACAATACATCCACAATATACCACATTATAGTAATCTTTCCTATAACGGGTCCCTTTTAGGGGTCGCTGATAAACAGCGACCCCTAAAAGGGACCCGTTATATACCCAATTAGGACTTTCAAGTGATGAAAGTCTTCCTCAAATTTCTTGAGTTGATGATGGTTTCCTTTTTATTTCAGTGTCCTTAGGAGGTATGGCAGGGTTATTCTTCAGTGCCTCGGTGCTCAGCGCTGTAGAGATTTTCTACTTACTTCTGAGGAAACCAAACAAAGTCACGGAATGAGAAGAACTTTATTAGTATACTAGTCATTAGTACTGCGGTAAAAATATCTGAGCACATTTAATAAATGCTAACATCCCAAAAAGTAATCTCTATGGCCTTAGCTACACTAAACGGAAATTCCGTCGCCGAACTTCCGTTGCGGTAAATCCGCAACAGACGCGGAGGGCGAGCGGTCCGCGACGGAGCGACCGATCTTCCGCGTAGTGTGCCCGTTATTTGTATTTTATATGCAATAACATGTATTGGCGTTCCGCCGCGGAAGTTCGGCGACGGAATTTCCGTCTAGTGTGGCTAAGGCCTATCTCTTATTATAACCGACGCAAAAAGAGGATTGATAAGTTTGACGTTTCTGTTCTGTATCTGTCTGTGGCGTCGTATCTTCATCATAGATACAGCCAAGGCATGAAATTCCTGGCCAGTGTCTGTGTTTTCCGTTAACTATAACCCGTGGTCCTCAATTCGCAAGTGAACCTGTATCTTCTAGGTAAGCGTGCTACATCGTCGATCGCATCGTCACACCAGTAGAGATAGTAGTCAACGCTTGCCTATCTAGCATAAAAAAAGCTTCTAAACTAAACAAATGGACCGTTTTTAGGGTTCCGTACCTCAAAAGGAAAAAAAGAACCGTTATAGTATCACTGTGTTGTCCTGCTTGTCTGTCTGTCCATCTGTCAACACTATTTTTCTCAGGAACGCGTAGAGGTATCACATGAGTAAAGACGGTAGCCCTCATTGTCTCAAAGTAGCAGGCTCATTGCAGTGACTGAAAAATGTTGTCAATCCAGAGTTTGGCGTGCCACATTCTCACAGTCTCTGTTATAGGCAGACGTTATCGCTTACCATCAGACGGCCATTCTGCTACATTTAATTTAAAAATAAACTGGCCAAGTGCAAGTCGGACTCGCACTCGTAGGGTTCCGTAACACAGTAAAGTATACTATAACTATGATTTTTCGCAACTAAACAATTAACTTTGTTTTTCATAGTGTTTGTATTAAAAACAAAGTTATATTTGCGGTCGCTCTATCTCAAAAACTGATGACTGTATCTCGCTCAAACCATTTTTCGTTGAAAGTTTTTATTGAGATCTACAGAATATATTTTTTCTAGCTTTTTCACTCCCTTACTTTAAAACTTAAGTTAGAGGAGGGGGGGGGGGGACATACACATTTTACCACTTAAGACGCGCCTATCATTTAAATGATTGACTTTGAGAAAAAAAAATATTTTAGAAACCTCAGTGTCATTTTTAAAGACCTCTCCATGGACACCCCACACGTATAGGTTTGAAGAATTTTTTTTTGTTTCAGTTCCATGTATGGGATGCACAAAAATAAAAAATATAAAAGTTTAAGGCCCCCCTTAAACTTTTATTTTTGTATAAAAATCGGAAAGCGGTTTATAGAATACACCTACCTACCAAGTTTCAACTGTGTAGTCCCAATAGTTTGGGAATAAAATGGCTGTGACATACGGACGGACAGGCAGACAGACAGACATGACGAATCTATAAGGGTTCCGTTTTTTGCCATTCGGCTATGGAACCCTAAAAATAAATAATTTTCCTGCAATACCCTGTTGTCCTATATCAAGTCATTCGCTGTTATTGTTATAGCAACGATATTAGATCAATACTTACGAGGCGCCTTAGTGATAGCCCATACCAATAAAACAAGACATTTCAGTATTTTCCCTTACTTTTAATACAAAAAAGTCAAAATCCCAGTATTTTTCCCTACATAAGAATAAATATTAACAATTATTAACACAACAACTCTATTACTAAGTATCTCATTTCGAATTATTCGAAAAGTTTAGCTCGCGTTAGGAGAAATGCCAATATCGTAAATCGTATATTATTTAACATTAAGTAAAAAAGTGTAGAAATGGGTAATACAGAGAGTAACGTGACAAGTGGAGTGAAGAAGCAGGCTGGTACTTCGGAGCAGAAGCTCTACAAACTTGTGGATATCAAAGGTAAGCGTTTGAGAGCGTTGGCGTAAAGGATAGATAGCTTGATTTCTAAGCGAGAAGTCTTCGGTTCACATCCCAGCACGGGTGTTTGTTTAGGTGGTAGGAGCATATTATATCGATGTTTCGCCTGACTAGTAACTAAAAAAGTAACTTACCACCATCAAGGAGTTAATCTGCTATAACTTTACGATGTTTCGGCAGCCCTTGAGAGTCAGACCACTCTAGGCCTAGCTTGTTTACCATCTTCGACCATATGCGAAATACGTATACTTTAAGACTTAGGTACGTAAGCAAATATATAAGAACAAGCAAATGTAGTATCTGAGCCACAAAAGTATCTCATAATGTGTGCGTTGTTGTTCTAAGAGTTATAGTAAAAGTTAAGTTTAACAGAAGCTATGCAACAGTGTTAGGCTTGAAAAAGTCTACGACCAACAAACGCAAAACCTAGGAGACATACAAAAAAATCCTTGTAGTACGTATCTGTTAAAATAGTTATACTACCTTTTAGGAGGTGGCCTTTTAGTGGACATGATGAAACGAGCGCTTCAAAACAAACAGTATGCTGAAATCGACCACGCCATAAAGACCAAAGTGGAGCCGTTTCTGTACAACAGAGGAAGGGGCCGGTACATACCAGTATCGCATATAGTGCTGCTTCGGAATAAAGAGAGACCTAGACACAAGCTGGTAAATACAGGACATAGTGTAATATGTATCTCTATCTCTTTTCGATAACCTTTACCCGTTAAACAAGTATTTAAGTGGATACTGAATGTAAGCAAGCGTAGAGTAGGACGCCCTCAGACTAGGTGGAGCGATGATATTTGCAAGGTGGTTGGCAAGAGCAGGATAGAGTAGCCGAGGATATTTCTCAGTGGCGTCATAGAATAACAAGTGGCGTGTAGTTGGAGAGGCCTATGCCCGGCATGAAGATCTATTTTCTAAAACCCATGAATGCACATAGAAAAATCTATTGGTTGTAAACGTATTGGCTAGGGTATAAACCGCCGACCTCTGGGTATATATGTAAGGTAATCTATCCATCACGCTAAATAGCCGTCAATTTTATCACTGTCGTCTACAGGTGTAATGAATGAGCTAATGAACGATGTATACGACTAATATCGCCAACTACCGTAAGTAAGCGCTCACTATTTACAAAATTGTCCAAGGGCGTCCCATACAAGAAACGTGTTTTATTAAAGGCGTTTTCTGCTCGATCTTATATGACCGTAATAGATAAAAACTTGATATTTTGACAATGTATGTATTGCTATGGCCACTATAACAATAATATTAAAAACAAAAATAAAAATAAAAATTAAAGTCCCCATTCAAGAAACGTGTTTTTTTTTTTCATTCTATAAAATATTGTCTGTGGCACGGAACCCTACGTGTGCGAGTGTGACTCGTACTTGGCCAGTTTGTTTGTAGTTGCCACCATTACGAGGTATGGAGAATCCAGACGAAGAATTCGACGTGGAGATAGATTGGCCTCATGTCACACAGGAGGAATACGATGCCAATCCATCTGGGTTCAGAGAGCTGTGCTGGGATCTAAAGGTGAGCGCAAGACAGATCAATCTGGAAAGTGCAAATAAGAAGATTATGCTTCAAACACAGAAAAGAGATTATTATATTATAAACGCTTCGGTGCCAATAATGCGTACTATCAGAGCTCCGAAATTTTGAATTACAATTTATTAAAAAAGAAGACGTAGTACAGATAGATTCACGACAACTTAGTAGATAATTAAGAAAGTTTAAAAACTAAAACAACCGACTTCCTCGTCGCGCGCGTCTGTTTCAGTAGCAAGTTTGAGATGTTTATCGTCATATCTCTAGAGATACTTATCAGATCTCGATAAAATTACAATGATACTACCTAAGAAATATACCCTATCAATTAGAAAAATAATTATTTAAATAGCTTCAAAATTGGAGTATTCGCGTAACATACATACATACATACATACATAGACAAAAATATAAAAAAAACCATACAGACGAATTGAGAACCTCCACCTTTTTGGCAGTCGGTTGAAAATAGTAAAATGTAGAAGCCTAATCCTTACCTTCCCCGAGAAGTTTGTAATGTAAGCGTATACTTAATTTAAAGTTTCTACCGGTCTTGTTAATTTGAATTCCATTTCTTAAGGTTTAATACCTAATAGTATATAACGATACGTGTGACTTAAGTAGCCTATTATTGCACGGCGCAAAATTAGTACCGCGCAGCGAGGGTGCTACGCCGTGATATAATAGACAACTTAAGTCACGAGTATCGTATATTATTTTATAGCTGTCAGTGTGACATAAACCCGCACTTTACGCGTGCTACGCGTGTCCGTCAATAATCTACATTGCACGGCGTGAGGTTAAACGCCGTGAAATAATCGACTATTTAAGTCACGAGAAAACGTGCGGAAATTGCGGGTTTAGGTCACACTGTGCTATAATATAGGTTTAGTATTTAATTGTCTTCTTACTTAACATTCCAGGAGCGTGGTGCTGTAGGAGAGACAATTCTACATCTCTGCCTGTTGAACGCTAGTTCTCTGCTTGCCAATCTTGCGAAGAGACTCCTGCGCTTCTATCCGAAGCTGATCAATGATATCTACATGAGTGATGAATATTACGGTACATATTTATCTACTAGTTATTTATATTTATTAGATCTGGTCCGTAGAAAAGATCGTTTAAAAAACTATAATAATCGACTTCAAATGCCACCTCAACCTTGGTACTGAAAATTAATAGCGATTAATTTTCATTACCAAGTTTGAGGTGTTTATCTCCATATCTCTGGAGATACCAATCATATCTCGGTAAAATTACTATGGTAACACCCTTGGGATCTCCTTTCCAACAAAAAAAGAATCATCAAAATCGGTTTATAAACGACGATATATATATATATATATATATACATATATATACGGTCGAATTGAGTAACCTCCTTTTTAGGAAGTCGCTTAATAAGCCGATAAGGTATTTCCTGTGGGTATATCCGTGTAGGCACCAAGAGCTGACAGCGGCAAAAACGGAAAAACTGAAAAATTAGCTTTGGCTAATTCTTCTCAAAGCTGAGAATGAGATTTGGGTTTGGTAGTGGACAAAAACAAGTTATTTTTAACCGACTTCAAAATATATTTATAGATTTTTTGTCTCATATCTGGTTATTTGACCATTTTTAGGGTTCCGTACCTCAAAAGGTAAGAAAGGAACCCTTATAAGATCACTTTCTTGTCCGTCTGTCTGTCTGTCTGTCTGTTCGTGTGTCACCACCGATTTTCTCAGGAACAGGTGGTGGATCTTGCAAGTTGAAATTTACACCAGATACTGAGGTCTTTATTCCCTATCAGGTGTATAAAAATCAAGGTCCTGTGTTAACACGATAAAAAGATATGGGCAAAAATTTGATTTTCTTGCAAGTACAAAAATGTACATTAATTTTCAATTTTTTTTCGGAATTTTTCCTTTACTTGTGCTGAACCCACAACGACTTTGCTTTCGACCAAAATTGCCATTTATAGGTCAACCGGAAGTACCCTATAGGTTTTGGGTCGAAAACCCATAGGGTACTTCCCGTTGACCTAGAACCATGAAATTTGGCAAGAAGCAAGGTCAAATTAAAAAAAAAAGTTAAAAATTAAAGGGTGCTCCATACATACATAGTTGACGCCAAATAAGATAGGCCTCTGAGTTATATGAGCGCTCTTAAATGGCACCAACCTTAAATAAGGTAAATAAATAAAATTGTGCTATTATATTGTGTGATTTGTTTTAAACATAGTTAACCGAACTACAAAGTAAAGTTTGTCCCTTAAACTAGTCTGAGAAGTTGGTACGGAAACCTCGGTGGGCGAGTCTAATTCGACTTGGCCGGTTTTATTTAGATAGCCTAGACCTGACGCTTTTCATATTCAATCCATTAAGTACTCTACCTAATATACCAAACCAAAGTATCTATGTAAAACATTGCGGCAAATCCTCGCCGTAAAAAAGTAATTTGATAAAACGGGCTGATAACAGCATGTTGAAAATTAAATCGAGATTGATTTACTGAACACTTCCATGTAATTTAGCACACGAAAGGCTTTTATTGTTATTAATAGAGTAATAGATTATCTTTTCGACGCTATTTCGAAAAGTTGTGTGAGTAATAGACCAATTATGGTAATTTTTGTCTAGAAAAATGTTGTTAGGTATACCTAATTTGGGATATAACAAAGCCTAAATAAATCGCTTGTGCTTAGAAGTTTAAGTATAGATAATAGTTATAAAAGCATTGAGTAAAAAGTAAGCATGTGACCACACCTCTAGTTTTTAGGGTTCCGTTCCCAAAAGGTACAAAAAGGAACCCTTATAAGATCTCTTTCTAGTCCGTCTGTCCGTCTGTCCGTAGTACCCTATAGGTTTTGGGTCGAAAACCTATAGGGTACATATGTAGTTTAATATTAATAAAAAGCTAAATTTACTAAATTACAAATTTATTATTTTTAGTTCGTGCAATACATCTATGGTTTGAACTACAAAGTTAAGTTCGTCCTAGTCTGAGAAGTTGGTACGGAAGCCTCGGTGGGCGAGTCCAACTCGACCTGGCCGGTTTTTTTTGTTGAAAAAATCTATTCTTTTAGAGTTAGTTCTACATGCAATTTCTAAACTAATATTATAAAGATTTTATTTTTTGTTTGTTTGTTTGTTACGATTTAACTCAAGCACTACTGAACCGATTTTAAAAATTCTTTCACTAATGAGAAGCTACATTATCAGCAGGTAACATAGGCTATTTTATTCCCGGATTCTCTCGGAAACGGGAACTACGCGGATGAAACCGCGTGGAGCTGCTAGTGATATATAATTTGACCATCAGCTTACTTTGAACGTTTATAGGAGAAAGCGTGCTCCACATAACGATAGTGAACGAAGACCCGACAATGGTGAAGTTTCTCCTGGACGCCGGAGCAGACTACCACGAGCGTTGCTATGGCAACTTTATGTGTCCAGAGGACCAGAAAGCGTCAAGAACGGACTCGTTTGACCACGAGTGGGTCAATGTGCAGCCGGAGACTAATTATAATGGGTGAGAGATTTTTTTGAGAGAATCAAAAGTCCTGAGACTCTGATTTGACTATTACGTCAATATTATCAATAATAATATCGTTTTAAAACTAAAAAACAACCGACTTCAATGCCGCGCTATACATTTTCAGTACCAATTTTGAGATGTTTATCTCAATATCTCTGGAGATACTAATCAAACCTCGATAAAATTACCATGGTACCACACTTGGGATATCTCCTTTCGAACAAAAAAAAAAAAATCAAAATCGGTGCATAAATGACGAAGTTATCCCCGAACAAACATAAAAAAAAAAAAAATATATACGGTCGAATTGAGATAGGTGGGTAGCAAACATTATAAATATTGTATATCTGATAAAAGCAGTACAATTTAATTCACTTTAAACATTTCTCAATAAACAATTAGAGTATTCTTATTTGTCATTGGACTCGGGGTGGAAGTCTCTACATTGATATCGATGCGTTCTGTCATCGCAAACGTCTAATTAAGCGAGATGCAGCTAGGCAGTTATATAACTTCATATCTGCATGGTGGTAGGACACTGTCTAGTGTCCGCCTGGCCAGCTACCGCCCTCAAGTTAGAAAATCTGTCGCTAAACATCTAATGTGTTCCGGCAGCTATCCTTGAGAGCCAGTTCCCATTCTAGGCCTAGCGTGCTTACCATCTTCGAACGCACATCACTTACCAACAAGTGAGATAGTGGTCAAACGCTAGCCTTAAAGATATAAAAAAATCTCTTTTATTAGCAACGATCATCGCTCGAAATTCATCGCTAACAACAGAGATGAAATTAACAACTGTCTAGCTGCATCTCCTTTTATTAGATGTTTGCGATGACAAGGCGCATCGCTATCAATGTAGAGACTTATGGTAAAGATTTCGGACTGGACTTACGGACAGTAGACGAGGTTTGTAGTAATATATACAGTAAGGGGGTGCACGTAATAGTACGGTTGGCAACCCTACATTAGTCAGGGGAATTAAACATTTGTTTTAAGTATGACGTTCGACGTCTAGATAAAAGCTGAATGGCTCAATTCTTTTGTTTTTTTTTTTGTAAATTCAAAGCAATAAGTTATGTTTTTGTTATATTTAGAATAATAATTATTGATATGATCTATTTAATGTTATTTGACGTGTGTAAGTGCAAATTTTTTATTTGCATAGGCAAATAATTTTTTTTTCAAATTTCATCAATTTCAGTATATAGATACTGAATAAATGGTTTGACTTTTTGACTTTTATACGAGTACCTACAGGTTATGATTTGTATACTTTTCTATACATATAAAAATAATAAAAATGTAACGGATCGCTGTCTGTACATTGGAAGATAAATGAGAAAAAATATTATTCGGACCTTTATCAATGCAATAGCACCCAAAACAATGATTGATAGATTTTTTGTCCGTTTATCTGAGCGTTTGTGCACGCTAATATCAGAAACAGCTAATCCGATTTAGATGTGGTTTCTTCTAATATATGTACATATAAATTTTAAAAGAAAAAAATTAAGTCCCAAACATAAATGCTTATTTTCGTGTTATATTTTCTAGGTACGTGTATTGGGGCGAGTATCCCCTAAGTTTTGCCGCGTGTCTAGGACAAGAGGAATGCTACAGACTGATCCTGGCTCGCGGAGCTAACCCGGACAAACAGGACACTAATGGCAACACTGTACTGCACATGCTTGTTATTTACGAGAAAATTGTAAGTACTGTTGATTATTTTAATAATGAATGAGGTTTATCATTGCAAATATATGTAAATAAGTACATATTGTAATAATTTAAGATCGTTTACAAAACGAAAAAAACTGACTTCAAATGCCGCGCCAGTCATTTTTAGTGGCAAGTTTGAAGTATTTTTTCCATATCTCTTGGGATACCTACTCATAAGATCTCGATGAAATTACAATGGGACCAAACGGAAAGTCTACTACTACTACTCTCAAAAAAAAATCCAAATCGGTTAATAAATGACGGAGTACCTACCTACAGAGGTATAAAACATTAAATAATTTCGTTTAAAAACAAAAAAGAACCGACTTCAATGCCGCGCTATTCATTTTCAGTACCAATTTTGAGATGTTTATCTCAATATCTCTGGAGATACTTATCAGACCTCTATAAAATTACCATGGTACCACACTTGGGATATCTCCTTTTGAACAAAAGAAGAATAATTAAAATCTGTTCATTAACGACGAAGTTATCCGCGAACAAACATAATATATATATACATATATATATACGGTCGAATTGAGAAACCTCCTCCTTTTTTGAAGTCGGTTAAAAATACAGTCGAATTGAGAACCTCCTCCTGTTTTGAAGTCGGTTTAAAAATATGTCACAGATTTCGTGGTACGAGCTAGCTGGGAAACTAGCGAAGTTTGCCTACGGATTTGGATATTTATCTGTTTTTATCAAAGAGCTGTCAAAGATTACATTTTTTGTTCATCCTGCAGAAGGGGGGTACGAATATACAAACGTTTGTCTTTTTCAGGGTACCTTCGACATGGCTTACGAAGTAGGAGCATCTCTAAACATTCGTAACGTCCTGCACCTAACTCCTCTAACCCTGGCTGCCAAGCTGGCCAGGACAGAAATGTTCTTCCACATCCTCAACATAGAGAGGGAGATTTACTGGCAAATTGGTGCTACGACCTGTGCAGCGTATCCTTTGGGACAGGTTGATACTATTGATACCGAGACTGGATTGATCAGCAAGGATTCCGCTTTGAACTTGGTTGTGTTTGGGGTGAGTATGTACCACCACCAAGGAGAAAAATCTGTCGCAATAACCTTACAGTGTTCCGGCAGCACAAAGCCCTTGAGAGTCAGACTATTCTAGGCCTGGCGTGTTCACCATCTTCCACCACATTATCGCTTTATTAAGCGAGATAGTAGTCAAACGCTAGCCTATATTAAAAAAGTCTATATTGTGAACACAAAGTTTGGATAGACAACTTATAGAGAAGAACGCTTTTTTTACCTGACTGCGTAAGAAGGGGGTTATGTTTTTCGAGTGTGTGTAGGGTATGTATATTTAGATGTATTATGTAGATATATTTCTCTGGCACGCGCTAGGGCCTAAACGGCTTGTCGAATTTTAATGTGAGTGGTGTCAATAGATTCGTCTTAGTTGTGAGAGTGACACTGGGTACATCAATAAAAAAAACAAAATTAAGGATTTTTGGCGCCAAAAATTAATCTCAATTAACGAGATGAACATTGCGGTTTGACTATTCGAAAAGAAAAACAAGTCACGCGTGTCTTTTGTATCGCAAACTTGCAAATTTGGATTAGCAAAGGTTAGACTATTGGGAAGGAAAAACGAGTCACGCGTTGAAGTCTTTTGTATCGCAAACTTGCAAATTGGGATTAGCAAAACAAAAAGTTAATGTTTTCAAAATACATCGAGTGTGGTATCAAAATAAATAATTTTTCACGGTGATTACGAATATATAGGATTAGTATCTTTTCGGTGACCGTAATCTTCTAAAAACAAAGGTTCCGACGAATTGAGAACCTCCTCCTTTTTTGTGAAGTCGGTTAAAAAAGGTACATTGTATGTTATGGGTCTTCCATTCTATTAATCAATGTGTCGATTTCAGTTTGTAAACACACTGAATAACATTTTAATGTAACGCGTATAATACTGTTAATAGGAGAAAGACGAACATCTCGGTCTTCTGGAAGGCATGTTGATAGACCTTCTCAAGATCAAATGGAACACGTTCGTCAAGTTCCGTTTCTACCGTCAGTTTATACTGTTCACGTGCTACTTCCTCGTGTCGCTGGTATGCTTCACGTTGAGGCCTGGACCTCCGGAGAGAGGTCTCAACACCACTGCTATCAACTCCACCACTGGACCTTTGATTAATGATACGGAATTGGTTAATGACGTTATTGGTAAGTTTGAATTGGGTGAGTTTCAACAAGGAACTTTGAGCTGTAGACAATAAATAAAAACAAAAAATTGTTTTATTATCTGGGTTCCTAGCTCAGTTATAAGAGTTTTTAGGCCGCTTGAAGTCCTCTGGCATGGTTAACGATTATAGTACCTACTAGATTAAACAAAAGATTTTTAATGAGTTTTGAGTATATTATTACTTAAGCAATTGAATAAGGGACCTCCATTTTAGGTATTTTTGGAATGTAATTAAAAACAAATAAAATGGATGCTAAACATTATTATGTAAATATAATATATAGAATTTAATAATTATTTCGTGTGAAATTTTATACGCATAATACATATATAATTAAATTATGTAGCAATTTTTGCATTACATTGATACGAGATAAGAGTATGAAATTTTATTCGCTTTTAGATAGCAATTTATAGAAATGTCGTTGAAAATTTTGATTTGTATGCAGTTTTAGAGCTCTTAAACAAATATACTCGTATGTATAGCTAGGTAGGCTTTCGTATGAATAATAATATACTTATCTGCAGAGCAAGAGTAGCTTGATTACGCTAAGCATATAGTAAGATATTATGTTTGTTCTATGTATTTCTTTAAAATACTAATATAAATATTAAAAAAAAAACAGTACTATGACCCAGTTTCACCGGTTCCTAATAGCCATTTTTCGGAACTTTTCTGACAGATTTCTGACAACTTTAATATGACATCAGACGTCAGATAACTATCGGAAACTTTATCCGAAACCAATAAAAGTACCGTAAAGTTGCGGCTACACCGCGGCGTCCTGCGATCTGCGGGGGCGATCTCAGTACTTTTCAATTGTTTACTGATCGCGTTTGGTGTGAATCAGTCGGTACAAATACTACTGCGCTATCTGATCGCCGCTACTTGTACTATTCATTATTCTGTGTCGCCGCCTAGATCGCGCACGCAGGACGCTGCGTTGTGTCCATATCTTAAGTGACACTAATATCATACTACCTATTGCAGACATGGCGTAATTTATCCAAGTATTACAACTATAACTATACTATAAACCTGTGTATATAAATGCAGTGCTGTACATATGCAATCTTAATTATTACGCTTTCAATAATCTGGCTTATATTAGCAAGATATTATTTACCAATTCTGATGGCACTCTAACTAAACTTGATATATATACTTAGTAACTCCCATATTAACAAACAACACTATGAGGTCTCAGAACAATCGCAAACGCACATACCCCTGATTCACAAACAAGGGATCGTCCAATACGGCCGGTATAACCTTTTAGGTTTCATAGAATTGTTTGTATAAACGGGTGTAAAATTAGTGTCATCTCTATCTTACTTGAGAGGTGTGACAAGGATAGCATTATTTTTAGTGCTACCATAGTTAGTAAAACATCAGAATCGGCTGAATCGGTACCAATAGTGTATCTGGTATGCGCTTTTAGAAAACTGTACAATACACATGAATGGAACGGAGTTCGACCCTGGAGCTGTAGAGATAATAAATGCAAGTAAACACGATGGTTCTCAGTGCGCCCGCTTCAAGAGTCACCCCAAAGATAAGGACAGACGTAAGCTGATGTTTTTTTTTTACTCTTCTCTCATCTTTTCTCTTCCACTTCCAGGATTTATTTTATTTGAGTCAGATTTGATCAGGTTTTGATTTTAAGTAATGGAACTTGAATTCAATATATCAAATCGATCATCCTTCTAATCTTCATTTACAAGACCTCGTGCCTCGTGAATTTCATCTAGATATGTCTTGAATGATATAAAAACCTAATTTTGATTGATAGGTGGTGAAAAACTTGTCTTATTTATTTAGTCAGATATTGATCAGAACTGCATCACAGTATTTATGGCTACAAACACCATTAAAGGAGAGTTACCTATCCATAATGGTAACAGGTTTACATGTAGCAGTGAACATCGATAAACTGTTGATAATGATCCTTGTCCAAAGATTTGATTTCACCTATAACCAACAATATTTATAAATAAAAGAGTGACTTCGTCCGGAAGCCATCATCAGGACCTTGAATACGGAGCGCTCGCCGACCACAATGACCACATATCGATATCTCATCATCATCAGCCGGTGTCAGTCCACTGCTGGACGTAGGCCTTTCCCAATATCGTCATCTGAGTTATCATATACCCATATCGACATCTGAGTTAGGATATTTTAAAACTAAAGCTTTTAAAAATGATAGTGACTTTTGTAATAAAATATTCCATATGTGTTCAAATCAATGGAGCAATGAGTGGCAATAACTCCTTTAACTCAAATGAGGACTCAATGAAGGAGTTATTGCCCCAAATGGGACCAGGTGAGTATAGTAACGATTATCAAAAGAAAGAAAAAATTCGCCATATTTATGTAGGTACCCACCCGCAGATAGTTCGCTTTTTGATCTTTATGAGGCTCTCAGCTTAGATACTAGAGTACCTAATAGGTAGATTTGATTGTATTTAGAAGTAAGCAAATATAGGCAGAACAAGTGTTCCTAATTAATGTTGTGTATAGAGAGATGGCTCTTGTATTTCTGCTGCTGAAAGTATTTTGGAATAATTATGTGCTTTATATAGTAGTTTTGGTAAGTACTTCACCACGAATAATATAATAAGTACACCTCTAAAACAGAAACATCCATTAACACTGATTAAATTAAAGTTTCTTAAGTGAACAGACGTAATTTTCTTAAAAGAAACCGTTCTTTTAACTATATCTACGGTCTGCGCAGTAAATTACATAAATTTAAAGCCGGCGACCTTCCTTCGCCAGGTATATCCTGGTGGATCCTGATAACCCCATCAAAGCTACTGCTGTAACTGCAGACGACAGTTTTATTTTATTCAGACCTCCCCAGTGAGATTTTTATAAAAGGTACACTTATATACCCAGATGATTATCCCTAATTCCTAACTATGACCAAGTGACGTCCTTATCTGAGTACCTTCAAGGTGCCCTTAAGTTGTAGAGGCCAGTAGAGTCCGGTATTAATTCATTTAAAAAAAAGTTATATTGTATCGTCATCGTAGAAATATAACCAAAAACTTTAGAAACTAAGAATACAGAAGATTAATGCATTTCAGCAACGGAAGCCCCCATGAACAATATGGAGGGCTGGTGGGAAGATCTCACTGAAGAGTGCAGGCTTATGAATTTTGACTCCTGGCAAGCGAAGGTAGGAAACATACTAAGCGCTAAAACCACTTTCTTAGGCAACTAAATGTGGCAGGCAAGTGCCAGCGCTGCTGATCCGCTGCGGTGACGTTCTGTCATAGAGTTACTTTTTATACATGGAACGTTCTGTTTCCTTTAAGTATAGTGTGGTGGTGCTTATAGATAAAAAAACGAACAAACAAGCATTTGACCAATAACATTTTTTTTAAATATCTTTTATGCTAGCGTTTGACCACTGTCTCACCTGTTGGTAAGTGATGATGCGGTCAAAGATGGTAAGCACGCTAGGCATAGAATGGAGCTGCGGGAACACATTAGATGTTTGGCGACAGCTTTTCTAACTTGAAGGTGGTAGCTGGCCAGGCGGACACTAGATAGTGTCCTACAACCATGCGGGGGGGTTTTGTTGGTTTCTTAACGATGTTTTCCTTCACCGGAGGGCCACTGTGAGAAGCGCACACAAATTGTTCGATAGAAAAATTCATTGGTGCACGGCGGTTTGAACTCAGTACCACGGCATCAAAGCCGACCGTTCTCCCAATTACGCCACCGGGCCTTACGTGATCTTAAGTAACGGTGATGTCTAAAATATGCTTGTTCAGCAGTGGAAGTCCATTTTATTCAAAATTTTGTTTTGTGGGAGGTTGATAATGATCATCTCGTGTACTATCTACGTACATTTTTCTAGTGTGGTATTTTTATCACTTCAAAAATATCAATTTTGTAGGTACGAATATTTGCGGAGCTGTTCTTGTGGGTCGGGGCGTTGATGTATGTAGGAGCGGCGTTGAGGGAGGCCAGGTTCCTTGGAATAAAAATGTTTATTGAAAACTTGAGCACTGTACCATCCAGGTAAGAAAGCAGAAAATATGTATAGAACACGCGTAGTACTTTTTTCAATTACCTACATAATGAGATTTTAATTCACTTTTCTTGTAGACTTTTTTGTCAGATTTAGGGCTCTCTGAATTTCGGGAGTCTTACTTACTTAGATAATTTTGGCAATCTTATCAAATATTATATACTGTGGTGTGTGAGAGTCCAACTCGCACTTGGCCAATTTATATGATGAAGATGAGCGTCATATTTCCAGGGTGATGTTCCTCATATCCTGTTTGCTGATGTTGGTGCTGCCGACGTTACGGCTGTGGTGTGCTGATGAAGAGGAAGACCACCTCGCCGTCATCATCATGTTGACCACAGCACCCTATTTCTTGTTCTTTTGTAGGTTCGTATTCAAAATTTTAACCCCCAATGCAACGCAAAAGGGCGGCTGTTAAAACATGTTTGATCTGTTCGTGTCTGGGGCATCCGTAGCTCTCAAACGGATGAACCTGTTTTGATTTAGTTTTCATATGTTGGATTTGTAACCTGATCGTGAGTATTTTTAGTCATGTGGCCAGAAAATCTGTTCAGTCAGATCATCAGCTCTTTTCTAGTAAATGAGGTTATGGGAACAGCGTCTACAAGTCTGATCAATACGATTATTTCCACTAAGCCACTGAGTTCCAAACCACTAAATTATGTCGTCGTAAACCAGTAGTTTTTGAGAAAATTGCGGACATACAACATACGGTTGAATACACCTCGTTTTTATTGAAGCCGGTAAAAAAAAACAAATTTAGGTGCTAAATATTCTGTAATATATTTTCAGAGGTTTTAAAACCGTGGGTCCGTTCGTGGTGATGATTTACAGAATGGTGATGGGAGACCTACTTCGATTCGTCGCTATTTACCTCGTCTTCGTGATGGGCTTCTCACAAGGTTTTCATTTTTTTACATTACGTGACTAGCTGTGTTTCGTGGCTTTTTCGACGTTAAATCCCTTGTGATCACTCAGGATGTAAGCTATCTGTGTATCGAATACAAATATCATCCTAATCTGTTCAGCTGTTTTTGTGTGATAATTTAAACATGAAACACGAGTCTTACGGTTAACCTGACAGTTATTTTTTTCAATGAAAACAGCTCATTCGGCTTCGCCCGCGTGAAAATATAACCGTAAGTCTTTTTGCACCCTAATGAGCCTAAAATTTCAGTGAAATCGATATAGCCGTTTAGATGTAAAGCGTCAAACAAACTATCTTGCGCTTTTAAAATGCACCCACGAGTTCGCCCGCAGTAAAAAGTATCCCATGTAATGTACTAAACCATATGGGACATCCCTGTGCAAAATTTCGATACAGACTTTGATGTTGAAGAGGTAACAAACAAATAAATATGCAAACTGACTTTAGCACTTATAATATTGGTGTTGATAGGTGTTGATGGTGAAGATTGGTGTTGATTTTATTTAATCTAATGTTCCCTTGCAGCATATTACGTGATATTCCTCTCGTTCGACAACCCGAACACGCCCGAAGGAGTGGACGATTCAGTATCTAACCCCATGCCATCCCCAATGGAAAGCATCATGGCAATGTTTCTCATGTCTCTCACTTCTTTCTCGGATTACTACGGAGCTTTCGATAGGACGGAACATGAGATTGAAGCTAAGGTAAGATTTTTATTCAAGCGATTTTGATACAATATATATTTGTTTCTGACTTTACCAGTATCATATCCTACTAATATTATTAATGCGAAATGTTATGTAAAGAATTCAAATTTTAAGATGTTTGAAGACGAAGCAAGTGCAACTGGTTCTAACATCGCGGAAAATATCGTTTGCGCGATGCAGGATCTCATACATTGAGTCAATACCTACTACAAGGAGAACTGTGCAACGTACTCTAGCGCCATCTAGATGCTTTTTATATTAAGTTGGTGAATATAGCAGTATCATCAGCAAACCTCACTGTGGTATTATTCTCTATCTCTGGAATATCATAGGTATATACTAGGTACAGGACTGATCTAAGATCACTTCCCTGCGGTACTCCAGCTGTTATTTTCTTGACGTCAGAATATTAATCTTCTTGTCTTACTCTGAATACTATTTGAGATATGTAATATTCAAAAATATCTGCTAAAAGCCCTCATGCCAAACTTTATCTAGAATAGCTGAAGGAGTAGATTCCATTGAAAAAAAAAATAGTTCGTCCAAACTCGCTGGCTGGCTTTTTATACCAGCTTTCTGTCAATGTCAAAAAACTCTAGTTACTAGAGGCGTGTAAAAGTTTTAGATCGAATAGGAATAGTCTAAGGCGTCCATTAAACGGTAGGTTATCCGTCAATCAAAACCATCAATCATAACTTTTGGTTGCTGATGCAGCCATCAAAAGTATGTAAATTTCGGTCAATCACCGTCATTCACCCCATTAGACGATAGGTTATATCAGTCACAGCCGTGATTGCCAGCAAACTGACAACAAAACCTATCGTGTAATGGACGCCTAATAATTCCTATAACTAAATAATAATAAGAGATTTTGTTGTATAATATAAGTATGTAGGTAGCAGGTAAACAGAGTTATTTTACAAATGTAGTATGTCCACATCGAACATGTTGGCAAGCACAATATGTGAATATCAAATATTTCGAAACGGTATTCGCGCCCTACGACATTTTTGTAAACATTAGGCTGTAACAAAAATTGTGCAATTTGCGGTTTGCACTTTTTCATTTATTTATTATTCCAGATTATAGGGAAGCGTTTGATCACTATCTCAACTGATGATGCAATTGACTATGTAACATGCTTTGATATTGGGATACCATGTGTGAAGGTCGCCTTTTTAACCGACTTTAAAAAAAGGAGGAGGTTTCTCAATTCTACCGTATATATAATCAGATTTCATCGAAATCTGATAAGTATCTGCAGAGATATAGAGATAATCACCTCAAACTTGGTACTAAAAATTAATAGCGCGGCATTTGAAGTCGGCTCTTTTAGTTTTTTAAACGATCTCATTAATGTACTTTAAGTAATACCCAAAAAACAATTAAAAATGTCTATGTTTTCGTATTTTTTTATGATCGAGTTAAGTCGTAAACATCGCGTTTTAAACCATTAAATAGTCGAGAATGTTTTTTGAACTACATCATATATATTTTTTGATCAATACAAATAACATTTCATTGTTTGCCGTTGAATCATAAACTCGATTTGGAACATTTAAGCTTTAAAATTGAGCAATGCATGGTGAGCGAATTACAGCTAATGTCTGTTTTAAAAAACTTTTTGCATGATGATTAATTATGTAAATAAGAGAATACATCATTTCATAGATTTCATAGATTTAAACAATGTAAAAAAATACTTAAATACTCGCATAACTACTCGTTGAATCTTTCAGTCTACTAGGTTTAGATATAACAGTGTTAAAGATCCGCTGAATTAAGTGTACTATTTATGAGTCGTGCATGTTTACCTAGGTGATAGGTATCAATCAGCATTAATTGTCCAAGTGAGTACTTTTTAGGGCCTCACAGACTATCAGTTCGTCGGATGATAACAGCCTGTCAGTAATCACAACAGGCCACACACTCACAGTTTTGCTTTAGGTTTCGGACTGACGACCATCTGACGACAAACTCGAACCGAGAGCCGGACTCTACCGGCTCGAACTTAGAGCCGGTATTCGATCATTGCCGGCAGGCTGCCGGCAGGCAATAATTATTTTTGTGAGTGGGCTATGCAGACTTAGGACGGCAGGCCGCCTGATACGACCAGGGACTGCCGGCGAAGTAATAGTCTGTGGGGCCATTCACAGCTTTGTTGCAAGTGTTACATTCATCACTTATTAGAGATGTGTTAACATTACCAACATTACCCATCTGTACAGTTTATGATAAAATGTTTATTGCAAAGCAATTAGCTGTAATGGGTGAAAGCAATCGACAATTATTTGAGAATTACTACAACAATGTTAAGTTCAGTGTTGTGCATTTTGTAATATGATGACCTCTTGTTGACACAGGTAAATTAATTGCTGAGATATCTAATGATAATTACTATTTATTACTGCTATAAACTTGCAACTGCGAATTCCGAATTTTGACATGTCAGCATGATACACGTGCGTATATCTAATACTATATATACTATAAGAATCTTTGTCCTGACATACTGACTGACTGACTCACTGACAGACAACGCACAGCCTAAACCGCTGGTCGTAGAGACTTGAAATTTGGGGGGTATATTTGTCTTAGTACGTCGGGGTGTACTAAGAAAAGATTTTCCAAAATTCACCCCTTAAGGGGATGAAATAGGGGTTCAAAGTTTGTATGGAGAAACAAGATTAGATAGTCTTTTCTATCCGAAACTTAACACAAGTGCTTCAGTAAAAATATAAGTAAAAACGTGTTTCAGGTTTTTTTGAAAATCCACCCCTAAGAGGGTGAAATGGGGTAACAAAGTGTGACAATCAATATTGTTTCGGATTGCGCTGAAATTTGGCATGCAGGTAGTTATTACAACGTTAGTTACCTTTAAAAAGGGATTTTTCAAAATTCACCCCTGAAGGGGATGAAACAGGGGGGTTCAAAGTTTGTATGGAGATACAACATTAGATAATATTTTCTATTCGAATCTTCATACAAGTGCTCCAGTAAAAAAATAAGTGCGTATGCGATATACGTGTTTCAGGTTTTTTTTAATTACACCCCTAAGAGGGTGAAATGGGGTAACAAAGTGTGAAAATCAATATTGTTTCGGATTGCGCTGAAATTTGGCATGCAGATAGTTATTATGACGTAGGCTCAGAAAGAATTTTCTAAAAATTCCTACCGGATACGGAACGGGGATTCAAAGTTTGTATGGCGAAATAAGATGAGATCAAGTACGTGGTGTCGGATTTTTTGACATGGGGTAGGTAACAAAGTCTGAAAATTTGGGTTTTTCAGTTTCTATAAATATGAATCCCGAATTGCCTTAGTCACGCGATAACATGAAAACGGGTAAACCGATTTGGCTGATTCTTATTTGATGTATTTAATGATTGAATCGTTTTTACAAAAGAAAAGTTTTAAGTAAATAAAAGAAGTTTTTAACGCGGGCGAAGCCGCGGGGCACTTCTAGTTATAGCATATAAATATATTTTATAAATTAAATATATTGTTAGAATATCTGTATATAGGTAATATATCTACTAGTTGCGTTCTGCGGCTTCGCCCGCGTCAAAAAGTATCCTTTGTGTTAATTCAGGTTATATATGTAGTTACTATCTTTCTGCGAAATAACGTATTGCGTGAAAGAGTAAGAAACATCTATATTCACCAACTTAACATAATAATTATAGAGTGTATGTGTATTTTCCCTTAGTGGTTAATGGAACCGGGGAATACATTTTTCTGTGCAATTATATTTTATAATATTAGTAGACAGTAGGATTAACACTAATAATATTTACCAGGTTAAAAGAATAGAGAATGATGGGAAATGGGGTATCCATTTTTCAATATATCCTATTTTCTACTATATTAGTTATATATTATATGATAAATGCGAAAGTAAGTGTGTGTGGAATGTTTGTTACCACGTATATCCATAACCACTTAACCGATTTTAATGAAATGTAAAAAGTAGATACCTAGTGTAGGCTCTGAAATAAGACATAGGCTAATTTTATTTTTGAAAATCATCCCCTAAAGTGTTAAATAGGGTGATCAAGTTTCAATGGAAATTCTTATTACTTGAGCCGATTTACTCGGAAACAAATATTGAGTGATGTTCGTTTACACGTATTCCTTAGTCTGATTAAATTAAAACTCGGCACAAATAAACCTTATAACAAATAAAACTGGCCAAGTGCGAGTCAGACTTTTGTCCCGCACACGGAGGGTTCCGAACCGAACACCAACTAAGTAAACGTTAAAACAAAGGTAGAATAGTATTATATAGTAGTAATAGTAATAGTAGTAATCAATGTTATTAAATATCTGGTTGACCGAGCTTTGCTCGGTATTTTTTTCCACTTAAACAGACAAATATGATTCTTTCCGACATCTATTGACGAATGATAATACTATTTTTTAGGGTTTCGAACCCAAAGGGTACCAACGGAACCCTATTACTGAGACTCCACTGTCCGTCTGTCTGTCTGTCTGTCTGTCTGTCTGTCCGTCTGTCACCAGGCTGTATCTCATGAACCGTGATAGTTAGACGATTGAAATTTTCACAGATGATGTATTTCTGTTGCCGCTATAACAACAAATACTAAAACTAGATCAAAGTTAAGAATTAAAGGGAGTCCCCATACAAAAAACGTGTTTTTACTATAGCGCCATCTATGTACGATTGTTTACCAGTGTTTCTCAACCTTTTTCATGACGCGACGCGACCCCCTTAGTATGAAAAAAAAACTACCTACTTGCACTGTTTATAATTTGTATTTTGTTTTATTTCTAGCTTCTACCCGCGGTTTTGTTCGTGTGGCCTACAGGAAACAAATTACAAATTTTCTTTTAAACCAAAAATTATAAGCACTCTCAGTCAAAACACCTACTTTACTCACTCTTTAATTAATATTTTCTTTAAAAGTATGTTTTCAAACTTTGTTTTTTTCTTTTACTGAGGCTTCGTGACTCCCTTTTAGAGGCTTCACGACCCCCCAGGGGTTCGCGAGTGACGCGACCCACATGTTGAAAAACACTGGTTTTTTGTGTTAACTAGAGATGCGCTGAATATTCGTTTGGTATTCGGCATCTTTTCCATTATTTGTATTCTGCCAAATTATTCGGTTTTGTTGCTAAATATATTCGGTTCAAGCATTTCTATTTTCTTGGCTCATGTAGCCAAGGTAAAGCCAACTAATTTAAGCCAACTAAAATACAAAACTTCTTTTATATATTTTATATAAAGACTTATGTTATATTATAAGTCAAAGAAAACATATTTACTTCTTAACCTATTGTTAGTAGGTATAGTCAACATTTATTTAAGCCTTAAATCAACATTTAATTTAAATCTCGCAACAATATTTATTTTTAAACTTTAAATCAACATTTTTATAAACCTCAATTAAATTCATCCAAGTTCCTAATCTAACCAGCAGCAGCACGTAGCGCACATGCTAGAACTTGTTTACGCGGCAAAACAATGTAATGGTAAACCGAATAATTCAGCCGAATATCTGTTTCGGTAAAGGTTAAACCGAATAATATTCGGTATTCGGTAATTCTGTGAAACCACTATACGGCGCATCTCTAGTGTTAACGTTCACTTAGTTGGCGTTAGAAGTTCGTTAGACATTCGTTAGATGGCGTTGTAGTAAATAAGCATGTTTAGTATTGAAACGGTATTTATATTATCAATGACCTTGTACTTTATTTTTCCGGCATATTTTGTTTAATCGGAACCCTACTTGTGCGGGTCTGACTCGCACTTGGCCAGTTTATTTTAATTGAGAGCCTGCTTGACCCACACAGTAACACTAAATCTACTTCTACTCGCCAATAGATGTCGGGAAGAGTAATATTTTAAGTTGATTATCAATAAAGTTGATTATTCAAAACACGAATAAAACAACATTTTCTGAAAATGATTCCTAGCTAGATCGATTTATCGCCCCCGAAATCCCCTGTATAATAAATTTTATTTAATCGTTGTAGCCGCCGAGATTCAGATTGAGGTAAAGACGATAGCTTTAATGATCATCTAGACGGCGCGGCGCTATCGTAAAAAACTTTTTTTAAACTTTTCTTTAATAAATTAACATTATTCTGTTCTTAGTATTTGTTGTTATAGCGGCAACAGAAATACATCGTCTGTGAAAATTTCAACCGTCTAATTATCACGGTTCATGAGATACAGCCTGGTGATAGACGGACAGACAGACAGACAGACAGACGGACAGCGGAGTCTCAGTAATAGGGTTCCGTTGGTACCATTTGGGTTCGGAACCCTAAAAATGAGACACGTTTTTATATTTTTTTAAATCTACTCTTTGGGGGTGTGTAATATTTATAATTTTTAGTTTGGAAAAATAATAGAAGATTCAGCAATGTTTGTTTCCACATTCCACATATTCCTTAAATTGGAAATGTAGATAGTGTAGGTGTACAAAAATAATTCCCTAAAAACAGGGTGATAAA
Organism: Cabera pusaria; assembly: GCA_954871355.1. NCBI lineage: Eukaryota > Metazoa > Arthropoda > Insecta > Lepidoptera > Geometridae > Cabera > Cabera pusaria. The sequence continues at coordinate 20,582,994 of OX940889.1, read as the reverse complement.
GATTCTGTGGAAAATTTTATTACTTGGTCCGATTCACTCAAAACTCGGTACAAATAAACTTTAAAACAAATAATCAGACACATTTTTTATTTTTTAAATTTACTCCTAGGGAGAAACATGTAAATTGAATTTTGTTTGGAAAAATTATAGAACATTTATTAATGTTTATTTTCACGTATCTCCGTAACTACTGAATCGATTTGAATTAAGTTGTAGAGATAGTGTAGATTTTATTTTCGAAAATCATTCCCGATAATGGTTAAACAGGGTGATAAAGTTTCTATTGGAAAATTTTATTACTTGGTTCGATTCACTCAAAACTCGGTTCGTACAAATAACCTTAAAATAAAAAATAAAAGAAGATTTTTTTCCAGACTACCCTTAGAATTTGTAAAAAATGAAATTTGCATAGAAAAATGTATTTATCACTTCTGTTTCAGTTGCTCTTCGTAATTTACATGATAATTGTAGCCATTCTACTCGTTAACATGTTGATCGCTATGATGGGGAACACTTACCAGAAGATAGCGGAGACGAGGAATGAATGGCAGAGGCAGTGGGCCAGGATAGTATTGGTGGTAGAGAGAGGGGTCCCACCAGCACAGAGGTTGAAGCAACTGATGACTTACAGTCAACCAATGGCTAATGGGAAGAGGGCATTGGTCTTGAGGATTAATCAGAAGGTAAGAGCAATATGGCAAAGTAAGGTTACAATACAAGTATCGGTAGTACGGAGATGAAAATGCCTTGAGACAGTTTAATGGAATATATTACAGGAAAGGTAGAATGTAAAGCAGTGGAAAGCGAAGATGTGGATGATTGAGGACGACAGGTAGAAGAAAGTAAATTAGTATGTATTTATGGATTAGTGACAGGATCTATTTACACAGCTTTTGAAGAAGATTTTGGATATATAATTAGTATCGCCTTACCTATCAGAAGATACCACTATCTTCTGATAGGTAAGGCATCTCATGCCCACGCATGAGGAATTAGTGGCAACGGCAGTTGGTCAGGCTAGTACTAATGGTGGATAGATGGGATCCACCAGCACGGAGATTGAAGCTGTAAATGGTATACAGCCAGCCGATAGCTAATGGGAAGATACCACTATAGTTAAGAATTAATTAGAAGGTAAAATATACGAATGCAAAGGTAACACTAAATAGAAACATCGATAGTATAGGTGCTATTAAGACAGCTTTTAAATAAGACAAGACTATAAATAAGATGGAAGGAAGAATGCGAAGTAAAAGAAAACGCTGTCTTGGGTATTTGCAGAGGACAATTACAAGATAATTTAAGGTCGTTTAAAAAACTAAAAGAACCGACTTTTTAACGTCGCGCTAGTCAAGTAGCTAGTAGCCAGTATCATGTCATTGAGGTATACAAATGCATCGATGATTTTTGTTGATATATTAAAAACCACTCGAACGATGTCCTTAAAATTTAAATGGGACTACTTTTGGAAGAGCATTTTTTGAAACAAACAAAATTCCAAATTTGTTCAGGCATCTTCGAGTTATCGGTGAACATACATTAAAAAAAAGATTCATACGAATCGAGAACCTCCTACTTTTTTGTGAAGTCAGTTAAAAATAGGAACGTATTTTTAGTATTTGTGAAATGTGGGCCTCAATATATATATCACTGGCTGTGCTCCGGAGCTTAATTCGCCTTAAAAACTACTTTCATTTATTCAAGTTTTTCTTTACCTACATAAAAATCTTTTCCTGACAATTAAAAATACAACAAAAAAGAATCAGCCAAATCCGTTAACTCGTTCTTAAGTTATGGCGTGACCAAGGGAAATAGGGATTCATTTTCAACCGACTTCCAAAAAGAAAGAGGTTCTCAATTTGTCTGTATGTTTCTTTTAGTATGTATGTTACGCAATTACTCCGTCAATTGTGAACCGATTCGAATGATTATTTTTTTCATCGGTATGTTTCCAAGATGGTCCCATTGTAATTTCATCGAGATCTGATAATTAACTCCAGAGATATGACGATAAATGTCTCAAACTTGCTACTGAAATTGACTTGTGGGCAAGGAAGTCGGTTGTTTTAGTTTTTAAACTATCTTAATTATTATATATAAAACTGGCCAAGTGCGAGTCAGACTTTGTCCCGCACACGGAGGGTTCCGAACGCCATCTATCGAGTTTCTAACGAACTTCTAACACCAACTAAGTAAACGTTAACACAAAGGTAGAATAGTATTATATAGTAGTAATAGTAATAGTAGTAATAGTAATTGTAGTAATTAATATTATTAAATATCTGGTTGACCGAGCTTTGCTCGGTATTTTTTGCCACTTAAACAGACAGGTATGACTCTTCCCGACATCTATTGACGAATAATAATACAATTTTTTTTAATTGAGAGCAACTAACTGCTTTACTGATACAGTACTTCTACTCGCCAATAGATGTCGGGAAGAGTCATATTTTAAGTAGATTATCAATAAAGTTGATTATTGAAAACACGAATAAAACAACATTTTCTGAAAATGACTCCTAGCTAGATCGATTTATCGCCCCCGAAATCCTCTGTAGGTATACTAAATTTTATTTAATCGTTGGAGCCGCTTCCGAGATTCAGATTAAGGTAAAGACGATAGCGCCATCTTAGCAACTAGATAGGTGGCGCTGCGCTATCGTAAAAAACTTTTTTTAAACTTTTCTTTAATTTTTTAATTTGTTCTTTTCTTAGTATTTTTTGTTATAGCGGCGACAGAAATACATCATGTGTGAAAATTTCAACCGTCTAACTATCACGGTTCATGAGATACAGCCTGGTGACAGACGGACAGACAGACAGACATACGGACAGCGGAGTCTCAGTAATAGGGTTCCGTTGGTACCCTTTGGGTTCGGAACCCTAATAAGGGCAAGCGGGAAAAATGTATTACTCGACCGGCTTGCAAACTTCATGGCTAGCGACAAAGACAAAACCTCGATCAGTTTCTAGTTAGCCAAGGAGTATTTGGTGAGATTATTTGTAAATACAACAAACCTAAACATTCTGCTTTCTACAGGACGAAGATAAAGAAGAAATGAAAGAAATCCTAGAAATGAAGCGAACTCACGAGAGGATCGTGGCTAAGAGGAAGCAGAGAGAAGCACTATTGAAGGAATTAAAAGGACGACCTTTACCGCCGGAACCTATTAGGGACTATCCTATTAAGAAATAGACAACCTGAATAAAACTATAGGCCATCGACGTCATAGCAATCTTTAGGCCAATAAAAATTGAGTTATATGAGCATAAATCATAAATTAAGATTTGAAATCCCTAGTAAGTAAGTTTTAACAATACAACTACGTTTAGGTCTCAAGTTACCAACAAAATGGATTTTTATGTAATTAAATTGTTACAAACATCACTATTTTCCTTCGATGGAATTCTCTTAATGATTTTAAAAGCAAAAATAAAAGTATTCGTTTTATATTTCGCAGTTTTTTTTATCGTTTTATTCCCACTATCGCAAGTTTCAGCTTTACAGTGTAGAGACGCAGCGAGTAGTAGGTAATAGTAATAACCAGCAACAGCAAGCGAAGCATTTTTAAATTGTTATGTTCTGTATAACTATTTCTGACTCATACGTGGTAATATTAAATGTAAAATTCGAGAACAATGCAGATAACATAGCTATAGCTATATTATGTATAGTTCGTGAAAAAACTGCCTTGCAAGCTTTTGTTACTTCTGATGCAATCTAACCTGGTCACAGAATAAAATAATAGTTGGCCTGGTGGTAAACGATGATAATAATTATGGTTGAAGATGGTTAGCACGCTAGGCCTAGAATAATCTGAATTTCAAAGGCTGTGTGCTGTGGGAACACCGTAACGGTATGACTATGGCGGTAGATTTTCTCCTTGATGGTGGTAAGCTACTTTTTAGTAGCGAGTTAGTCCTAGCGCGTCCTAGCACAGTGGTTTTGCGGTGCGTTTATTCCACAGATACATCCCAACTAGCAAAATCGTCTTACGTTTCTCACTTTATAAGAGTTCTGAGCTTATAGTGGTCTCTTATCTGTTTTCGTCATTGCTATCGCTCCTATATTAGTATCTGACAAGCCGTTACAGGCTCTAATACGCTTGATCTTAATACCTTGTCTTAATTATGCATATAAGTTTAAATGTACAGTGCCATTGTAAGCCACAAAAAAGCATTTATTAAGACTTATCACACTTGAGATAAGTTAGCTCTCATATCCTCATTTTCTAAGCTCATTTAATTTTATTACATATTTTCTAAATGCTATTGTAAGAATGTTAGACTAATATCAGCATTTAATTAGAGTACTTAAACATGTAAATATTGATCTTATTCAAAACTATTATAAGATCAACAGCAGTGGATAGGCACAGTATTAGAGTGATATTGAATCATCATACTTACAATAGAGAAAACGAGTCTAATTTAAGAAAGTTTGATCTTAAATCGAATTTGTGACTAAAATTGTGAGAGTAGCATTTGATGTTGACTATTATATTTCACCAAAAGTGTTTTAGTGCGGTCACATAAAATACCATTTCACCTCCCAAACGTTCACTCTTAAATGAAAATAAATGTTTTATGTCAATTCAAGGATCTCTAAGTTATTCGAACATGGAGTCATGTTGGAATGATCTAAATGATCTTAAAATAGTCTTATAGTGATTTTAATAAATGCAATACTAATGGTGTCGCTTTTAATACAAATTAACAAATAAAATAATTAAACAAGAATACTAAATACTATATTATATTGATGAAGCGCACGAGTTGTGAAGCGTAAACTAGGGTCTACTTTACAGTAAATAATATTTTCCAATACTAATACTTATCGAAAAGCATAAAACGAAACACTTGTTAATAATGGTACGGTTATCACAATATAATTATTAAATACCTTTATCCTTACTGTTTTCGATTTCTTTTTTATTAGTTGTAACTTTCAAACAAACACTATACCAAGTTTGCTTACGATTGTGTGTGATATTATGTAAAATCAAAATAAACTTTCTTACGCTCATAGGACTCTTAACGGCAAAACAATATAAGCCTACGTACGCTTAAATAAGTTTTGGTAAGAATAATTTAAGTGAAAACAACATTCAATAAGACTGATATTAGAAAGATACAAACAAATTACGCTTATAAATGGTGCCCAAATCCAGGCTTATACGATGATATAAGAGCAAGAAAACAGTGGTCTAGAGATTATTTTAAGTGTAGTTTTTGCTGGTTGGGATATTCTGTGGTTTATTCTATATACAGCATACATATATTCTGTCATAGAATTGCACGCATTGCGGTGATTTTTTTTAGTATATATAGTTATAAATAGTATTTTTTAGTATATAGTATATAGTATTTAGTATATAGTAGTTTATTCTATCGTGCGATAGAATAAACGCTCCGCAACGGCTGGCTGTGCGCGCTTATTCTTAGGCGGAACATTGAGCTCAGATCGAGCTCAGGTTACGTGCTATAGAGCCTATGTCCAACGGTGGACGAGTGATGATAATGATGATGATCCCTGGATGGTGCTAACAGAGTGATCAGTGGTGGTAGATTTGTTTGACTTAGTCACTGAATAAAGACATCGTTAGTTTAGATTTGTCTTGTGAACGCGCTTTATTTTAGTACAGTCTTCCACTCACACCAAGCTCTATTGGACCTTCAAATGACAGTCAGTCAGTAGTCAGGTAGGGTAGTTGGAGCTATCCTTAGGACCTTTGGTTAAAGTTTTAAGGAGCTAACACAGAGTTAAAAGTGATATTTCTGCAATAGATAAAAGTTAAGAAAATTGCTCTTCATTAAAAAAAAAAAAAATGAAATGTAATGTTCACCGCTCAATAAATCTTTTCTATAATAAGGTAGGTATCTAATGTACAACAGATCCGAATAATAATTTAAGATCGTTTAAAAAACCAAAAAAACCGACTTCAAACGTCGCGCTAGTCAAAGTAGCCAGAAGTAAGTAGCATGTCATCGAGGTATGTAAATGCATCGTAATACAAATGTTGATATATTAAAAAGCGCTCGACCGATTTCGTTAACATTTAAATGGGGCCACTGAAAATGGTAACCCTTTTAGACAAAAAAATAATTTTCCAAATCGGTTCAGGCATCTTCGAGTAATAGGTGAACATACATAAGAAATATATATATTAAAAAAAAGATTCCGACGATTTGAGAACCTCCTCCTTTTTTGTGAAGTCGGTTAATAAAGTGATTTAAGTTATTCGAACTGTTATTATTCTATCCCCCATGGTTATGAGAGTGTCATGATATTACTTATTGACATTAGGTAAATTATGTAACGGTTCGCCGAACTACAATCGTTGGATCGCTTACGAAAATGATGTGTAGGTTTTTGTATGCAAATAAGTATGACCTTTAACCCCGAGCACAGAATAAATAATAGTGCTCACCGAGTGACATCTACGAGTACAAGAAAAATGGGCGGCTCATATATTGGGACATTGGAAATTCTTAAATGTCAATCTTTGAAAAGAGAAACCCGAGAAATAGGCTGAAATGGACAGTACCCACAAAAATATGAATAATAAGGTATTAATATTTCTGACAGTACCCAATTGTCGTCGATAGCTTTAACCCCGAGGTGGGCCAGTGGGTTCAAATCTCAATGCGCATTTCACATTGACCCTCCAGTGAAGGAACTCATCGTTAAGAAACCTCAGGCTTAGTTAGCTGCTAGGACACAGGTGTTGGGTAACGGCACCGCATTGTGGTAAAACATTGTGTTTAGAGTTCACCTGGCAAGGTTGGCAAATCTGTCGCCAAACCACATAATAAATATTCCTAATCCTATAAAAAACTAATATTACTACATTACTACTACATTACTACATTATAAATGCGAAAGTAACTCTGTCTGTCTGTCTCACTTTTACGCCAAAACCACTGATCCGATTTAAATGAAATTTGATACACAGATGAGAGCCTGAGAAAGGACATAAGCTACTTTTTAATGCGAAAAAGGGTTGTAAGGGGTTGAAAGGGGGATGAAAAGTTGTATGGAAGTATCGTCATTTTAGGAGCTAGAAACTTGCAACTTATTTTTTAGGCTATTAATTCGATATAAATAAATATGACATTCAAAGTTTGTAAAAGTTGCACCCTAAAGGGTGTAAAATAATAATAGGGGATGAAAGTTTGTATGGAAATATGTAAGGTTTATGTGAATGTTTTACTGAACCGATGTATATGAAATTTGGTACACAGATAGTCTAGAGCCTGAGAAAGGACATAGTCCTTAATAATAAGTAATAGTAAGTCTTAGTAATAAGTATTACTGCAAAAAGAGGGTTGTAATGAAAGGGGGATGAAAATTTGTATGGAAGTATCGTCATTTTTACGGTTCCGTAGCCGAATGGCAAAAAACGAAATCCTTATAGATTCGTCATGCCTGTGCGTCCGTATGTCACAGCCATTTTATCCATTTTATAGCATCCCATACATGGAATTGCATCAAAAAAAATTCAAACCTATACGTGTGTCTAATAATCTTAATTACTTAATAAGGATAGGTCTTTGAAAATGACATTGTGGTTCCTAAAATCATTTATTCTCAAAGTCAACCATTTAAAAAATAAAAGGCGCGTCTAAAGTGGTAAAATGTGTCCCCCCCCCTCTAACTTTTTTTTTCTTTAACTTTTAAAGTAAGGGAGTGAAAAATCTACAAAAAATAAATTCTGTAGATCTTAATAAAAACTTTCAACGAAAGGGGGGGGGGGGAGGGGGGATTAGCGTGGCATGGTACGGTGGGGTGTCTTATTTGTAAAATAATTAGCCTAAATAAATTAAAATGCTACCCAAAGTCACTATTCCACGCGGAATGTCCACGATGTAGCGAGCATAGCTAGACCTAGTAGTACTAATACAGCCAAACATCTAATATGTACCGGCAGCTATGTCCTCGAGAGTTCCCATTCTACGCTTAGCATGCTACCACCAGCGACGGCATCGTCTCTTACCAAAAAGTGATATAGTGGTCAAACGTTAGCCTATAATGATTAATAATAACTATGGATACAGATACTTTTTACCCGACTGCGAAAGAAGGAGGGTTATGTTTTTCGAGTGTATGTATGTATATTTCTTTGGCACTTTTTTTGGCATAACGGCTTGTCGTACTTTTATGTGAACGGTGTCAATAGATCTTAGTCGTGAGAGTGACACTAGGTGCAGCAAATAAAAAAAAAACATAATGAAAGATTTTTGGCGCCAAGTAATCTCAAAATAACGAGATGAACATTGCGGTTCGACTATTCAGAAGGAATAACAATTACGCTTTGAAGTCTTTTGCATCGCAAGTTTGCAAATTGGGATTAGCAAAACAATAACACTAACAAAAAATAATGTTTTCAAAATACATCGAGTGTGGTATTATATACCTATTATATATATATATATATATGTATGTGTGGTATATATTCTTGATATAATTTTAATTTTATATTGATATTATAATTATATCAAGAATTTGGAATAGTTTAATCACTTAATTTTAATCACGCAGTCGGGTTTTTTGTTCCTAAAATAATTCACTTGTTTTAAATGTTTGGAACATTAATAACTATGAACACCATGTATAACGTGATGGGGATTAAACCATTAGAAAATCCTATAGACTTGTTTTAAGACCTAGATGACCCATTGACCGACATATCATTAGGACATTGAATAATCATATTATATCAACGCAGAATTATGAATATAAAAATATGAATGACGATAGATATTATTATGGGTAATACTTTGATGAGCTCTTTGATGTGATCCCAACCTTTCGATTTTTCCACAGGAACTCGCTTATTCGTGAGAGGGCTCACCCTCATATTATGGACACGTGGTCCTCCCACAAAACGCGTTTTAAGCGTTTGTTATTTGAAATGAAATGAAATGAAATGAAATGAAATGCATTTCCACGTACATGCGAGATGTGGAATGACCTTCCTTCCGATGTTTTCCCACAGAAGGTTGATCTGAGTACCTACCTTTTTTCGAAGTGTTTCGTCTTATTTTTGTACCTTTATAGATTACTAGCTGACCCTGCAAACGTTGTTTTGCTAAAACCCAAATATCTTACGGAACCCTATTTTTTTCCAAAATAAAATTTAGCCTATGTTACTTGTGGATACTGTGGCTTTCGAATGGTGAAAGAATTTTTAAAAACGGTCCAGTAGTTTTTGAGCCTTTTCATTACAACCAAACAAACAAAGTTTTCCTCTTTATAATATTAGTGTAAATATAGTCAGCATCAATAAATGATTTGTTTTCTGATTTCTGATTAAGTTATTCATGTCATGATCTACTTTTCGTTTGAAGTTTAAATGGCTTATATAATATCTCAGTATATTTGCGCCGGCTGTGCCTCACATAAAAAAACAACCTTACGGCAGCACTGACGTCTCCAATTTATTGCGATCAAACAGCATGCGACGATCCTGCTGACTCAAGACGACGTTGGAATAAAAATCTATTATATAAGAGTCATTGTAAAGCTGTCGCAGATAAAACATAGGTGTAAATTGCAACGGGCGGCTTTCCATTCTTACCACATTGTTTGTACCTACAACCTCTATCTGGGCTGGTCGTGCTTGCTCAAATATTCTACACGATGCCTTATTTGCATAGTTTTTTTGACTTGGCTTGGGCACATAAAAACACTTTATTGAACACTTTACTTGCCTGCATATGCCCAAAACACTGATTTCTCATTTTTTTTATAAATGGTTTATGTGGCTACTAAAGTAACAATAAATAAACTAACTTTGCTAAATAAAGTAAAACTGGGCATAGGTTACTTTTAACTATAACTTTTAACTTTTAGCACTTTAGCACTTTAACTATAACTTTTAGCACTTTTAACTATAATGGGCAGTGTTGTGTGATAATTGACGGTCTTAGCGTTTACTGTGATCTCTTCCAGACAACTTCTAGGTGGAGTGTGTGGATATGATACGGCCATGTTATAGTGTATCAGTCAAATCACAACAGATACTAAATAAATAGATAAAGGGCAATGACATTGTGCATGATGTAGGTATTTAAAGATTCACAAACAGTTCAAAATAAATTAAAAGATGGTTATAAATGGCTACTTATAAATGAACTACTTAATCTGAAAACCGACTCAGATGTTTTTTTCCAGGGAATCAAACTCTTCATGGGTATATATATTTGTACACAAAATACTTTCGCATGAAGAGTTTGGAAAAAAGTTCAAAAAATACCTACTTACAAGTACAATACAATACAATACAAAATACTTTATTGTACACCACTTTAAGTAACTTACGAAACAGTTAACTCATAAAAACTATAGTACAATGGGCGGACTTATCGCTTAGAGCGATCTCTTCCAGTCAACCTTTGGATGGAGTATGTAAGAGAAATAGTGAGTTGAGCAAGGTCGGTGGTGTGCAAGTAGGTATTTTTACAAATTTTACCTATATCAGGTATTTAGTTAATAGCCTAGATTCCAAAAATAATTTCCGCAACAAAATGAACGAAGAAATTGAATTTCAGGTGCTTGAATTTTTCAAAAGCTTACTTTTATAGACTTTTGAGCAAAATATTCTAATTATTAGCCTCTGCTATTCCAAAATTATAATCACACATTACCAATCTATTTGTGTTGACTACCATCAACCACCGAAATTGTTTGATTTGTTAAATCTTTCTCAAGTGTTTAGCAAGAGGCGATGACAAATGCCGTTTAGCAAATACGTAATTGAATCAGAATTTACTTATCTACTGGATATTTTGAAGGTTACACACATTTACTTATCCAATTACTACGATTATGTGAAGGCAATATAGAGAACATTAGGCAATCATAAACAATAAATACCTTTGTGGCTTATTCAACACCATATTTCCTGAAATGTACATTTATACAATTCCTGGCATCAAAAGGTTGTCTGGAAGAGATATCTTAAAGCGGAAATAGATAAAAATTAAAAAAAGATATTTAAAATGAAAATAGATAGATCATTAGATAAACACTTTATTGATCAACACTTTAAAAAAGGAAGTATGGAAATAAATAAATTTAACTAAATCATAAAGATGCTTGTATAAGATTTTTTTATTTGTTATGGGCGGTCTTATCCCGTAAAGAGATCTTTTTCAGAAAACCATGTAAGGAAAGGATTACAACATATGATTAATAAAATATGTTTACCTTTAGTTACACTAGTTTTGTAATGTATTAATTCATTCGTTATGTATTTAAATATGTTCAATAACTAGTATATATCTATAAATAAACCACAATTTTACGTGACGGCACTATTCTACGAACTATATTCATATTGAGTATATCAATATCAGTCAATTTGTCTCTGAATGTCAAATAATATGAAGTTCCAATTTATTCTGCTGAGATCAATTCAGTCAACATAGACAGAAACTAAATTAGAATATCAGCTTTATTCTGATTCTGACAATGGTTAACGTGGAGTTGAAAGGTGAGATAAAGCTCGTTAGAAATGGATTAAATTTTAACTTTTATAATAGGACTTTATTTATGGCTAGTTATTATTTTCCTAAAATGTTCGTTGTAATATCAACAAAGTAGGTAACTAGGTGAAATAGTAAAGTGATGTGTTCACTGTAATGTAACAGATCTAACTGAATCTAACAGCAGAATAAACAATGAATAATGCATCTGTAAGTTACTAAAGACCTCCTGAAAACCGCAACACATGCACCGAAGGAACTGTGTACGCATTTATGCAATAACGGTGATGTGTGTGTCACGGAGACGGCCATCGAGCCTACCAGAGCCAAGTGGTGGAGAGTATAAAACCAAATAGATCCTCCGCAGAGTTCACACATTGTCACTCGCACGATCGTAGACATGCGGACCGCGGTAAGTGAACAAACGAGAAGTGAAATTTATTTACACGAACTCAATAGCGATTATAACTCTTCTCTCAATGAAGTGATAGTAAATAGTGCGACGGTTTGTTAGCGTTTGTGCGGTAACAGTGAACTTATTAGTGCGTTTTTTCTCTGCAGATCGTTATATTGTCGGTGGTGGCATCGATAGCGGCGGAGGCGCCGTACCATCTGCCAAGGCCTAGCCCGTTTGCTCCGGCGTTCCACTACCCCTCGGCGCCAGCTCCACCACCGCCACCGCCGCCGCATCACCATCATCATCACCACTTCGCTCAACCTGCTCCCCAACCTCAACCTAACTTCAATTATAACCCGCAGCCTCAGATTGCCCCACAAACTCACTACTCGCAGCCTGCCCCGCGGCCTCAGTACATCCAGCCCGCTCCTCAGCCACAATACTCCCAACCGGCTCCTCAGCCTCAGTACATCCAACCAGCTCCACAGTCACAATATATCCAACCAGCTCCCCAACCACAATACATTCAGCCTGCCCCGCAGCTGCAGTACTCCCAACCTGCCCCGCAGCCGCAGTACGGTCTCCCACAGCCCCAACCTCAGCCGATATACCAGCAACCCGCTCCTCAGCCACAACCGATCTTCTACCAGCCTCCAGCGCCGCGCCCGATCCCTCAACCCCAGCCAATCCAATACGTGCCTCCTCAGCCACAGCCTCTTCCCCAGCCCTTACCCTCTCCAGTGTATCAGCCACAACCACAGACCCAGCAGGGTTATAACTACCAACGTCCCCAGTTCCAATTCCAAAGCCAGCCGCAGTCCGCTCCTCAGCTCCCGCTGCAATCTCAACCTATTAACTTCGGTTCGAGCGTGTCGAGCTACCAAGCCGATTCCAATCAGTACAATGGTGCCCAGGAGCAGACGCACCGTGAAGCGCTCGACTCACTTGTCGTGAACCGCGTTCAAAACATCATTAAAGAAAGCGAGCACTCGTCCGCTCGAGATGCCGGCTATCTATCTTTAGTCTCCGGAGTTTCGTTGGAGAATGCGAAACCGAGCGTAGAGATATCATCGTTCGTGCACACGTCTCCTCTGCAGCAGAGCTCTAGTTCGTCATCAGGGTCATCGTCGGCAACATCCGCGGCGCTGACCAGTCCTTCAACAGACTATGGTGTACCTTCAATATCAGGTGGCTTATCGGAAAGTTCGAGTGGTTCCACCTCGCTCTTCCTGCCCCAAAACAAGCCCGCGACGGCATACGGTCCACCGAACTAACAGACTCACCACTTTTTATTGTAAGATGATGTGTAAATATGTTTTATAGAGTTTTATTGTTAATTTTGTTACGAAATAAATTAAAATTACGTTTACTGCTGTTTTATTGTTGGAATAGGGCATGTTTATACATATAATTTAGAAACGAGGACGACACAAATACAAATTTACTTAGTTTTCCTTGCTCAGTTTATCTGCGCAGACGATTTTCATAAACAATGGATATTCGTATGGTTGTCTTTCCTAAAACAAAACACTATCATTAGACAGATGTTACATATATTATGAGCGATATTTTAAGCGTTCTCTATTAATATTTTTTTTTATATCTTAAAAGCTAGCGTTTAGACCACTATCTCACCTATTGGTAAGTGATGATGCGGTTGAAGATGGTAAGCACGCTAGACCTAGAATGGGAACCGGCTCTCAAGGATACCTGCCGGAACACATTAGATGTTTGGCGACAGGTTTTCTAACTTGAGGGTGGTAGCTGGCCAGGCGGACACTAGATAGTGTCCTACCACCATGCGAGGGTTGTTAGTTTCTTAACGATGTTTTTGATGTAAAAGCGCATATAATTTTTTCGATACAAAAATCAATTGGTGCACGGTGGGGATTGGACTCGGTACCTCTGTCATCAAAGCCCACCATTCTTCCACTTAAACCACCGGGCCCTCAAAATATAATTAATACTTAGTGAAATAATGTGTCACCTTTTTTCTTATGGTTACTTACAAGACATATAGCATGGTTAGACGTCTGTGTGGTATTTTGTATTAATTGAACAACGCAACAATGTTTTGCCTTCAAATTTTCATTCATGACCTTTCCGCGGCATAGACAACCCAGCTCCAACGTGTTATGGACAAGAGGGGGGAAATCTCGCACCTCCTTCAACAAACAATTATGTAAAAGAATGCGTAAGAATATGATTAGAAATTAGTAAGAGATATACCAGTTATTTTTAGCTGACTGCGATGGACCCAAATGGAGGTTAATGGCATTAGAGGTTACATCCTTTTCTAAGGTTACGTGATATCGCGTAAACTATTTACCTATTCGATTTCTAATCGTGTCCTTAGTATGTCTGCCTGTGCCGCAGTGTTAAAAGAGATGACAGCACTTTATGATATTTTTAGGGTTCAGTACCCAATGCACAGAATACTTAATAGTACTACGCCCAAAGTGTGCCAACGGGTCCCAATTCCTGAAACGTGTGTATACTGTGTATTACTATTAAATGTAAATTAATATTTCCGCTGTTACCACAATAAATATGAGATCGTTAGAAAAACTAAAATAACCGACTTCAAATGCCGCGCTATCAGCTTTCAGTACCAAGTTTGAGGTTTTTATCTTCATATCTCTAGAGATACTTATCAGATCTTGACGAAATTACTATGGTACCACTTTTGAGATATCTCCTTTCCAACTAAAAAATAATCATCATAATCGGTTCATAAACTATAAACGACGAAGTTATCCGCGAAGAAACATAAAAAAAATATATATATACGAATTAAGAACCTTCCTTTTTGTGAAGTGGCTAAAAACTGAGAAAAGCAAAAAATGTAAGGGGGTCCTTATCCCCATACAAGAAACGTGTTTATTTCAGGCGCTTTTTGCATGATTTTATGAACCGTAATAGATACGAGTACTTCACATTTTCACAGAATGTGTGTAGGTACCCATAAATATGGTTGCTATAAAACAAATAATAAAATTAAAATGTTTTTGAAAATTGTATGAAAACGTATACTAGAAACGTGTTATAATTATCAAATTTACTTGATTTTTTCAAGCTACGCTCTGTGTCTAGTTACCGATCCGAAAATTGACATTTATAAAACACGTTATCTACGCAATATCGTTCACAGACTGACTTATCAAATTGCCGGCGCGCGTAAAAACATACTATTTAAGAGTGGTTTTTTAGTGGCTTACTGTAAGTGTGTTGACGTTTTCTAGCTTATTCTGCATTCTGAGATTTCTGAGTAAAACACTAATTATATTAATACCTTATTACACTTGCAACGAGTTTCATGTGATACAGGACATGGTACCGAGTTACTGGGTTGAGTAGACTGCGCTTGGACGTCAGTTTTTATCACATTTTCTTTAAAGCATTGACATCCATCGTCTCTTTTTTTACTCGACGCCGTTGTCATAGGATTGGTGCCAGCTGATTCACTAGTAAAGGCGTTGCATTGTTTTGAAGTTTTTTCAATACGCTGAAACAAAAAGAGGGGTAATATGACTCTACACCCACGGGAAGGTAATTTTCTACTTTATTGCTTCCGTAGGCTTAGGACCTTAATCTACCCTACGTGTGATCTCTGGGTGATACTAAATGGGTGACCACTGGTGGGTAGGCTACGGCAATGGCTTGAGCTACCAGTGAAAGACATGTCACCAACGACAACGTCGATGGGCCGTACAAATGGAGACAGTCCTGAGGCGTTGCTTAGAAATCTACTTAGAACTACAGCCTCTTGACGGAAGAGGTAGCATCATCATTATCAGCCGGTATAAGTCCACTGCTGGACTTAGACCTCTCGCAAAACATGCTAATGAGCCCGATCTTCGGCTTTTCGTTTCCAGTCACTGCCCACCACTTTGCGAATGTCGTCGCTCCTCCTGGTCACAGGGTATCCACGCGATTACGCATACGTTTGACGATTCGTGGTTTCACTCTAGAACCAGTGTACACCAACGGATTAATCGGTCCTACGGCAGATATGACCAGCTTACTGCCACTTTAGTTTGTTAATCCACTGACCTATGCCGATCACTTTAGTTCTCCGGCGAATTACTTCGTATAGGTAGCGTGACGACATATTAATCAGCCTGGATAGACTGGCCTACCTGATCGTAGAGTCTTGAAATAATGTATCTAAAGGAGACCTTTGCTTACCACGTCAATCAGTGTGACTATACACCAATAAATTAATTAAGATCGTTTAAAAAACTTTTAAAAAAAATTGACTTCAAATGCCGCGCTAGTCATTTTCAGTAGCACTTTCACGGTTTTTATATCCATATATAATAGCTATAAGAAATACTCAACAGACCTCGATGAATTTACAATTCAACGCAATTCAAATGTAAATAATTTATTTCAGAATTTGGAACACCACTCGGAACCACATGGAAAGCATAATATCCTCATTATCCTCTCAAACAAACAAATCGGTTAATTGAATTCACAAAAAAACAGTCAAATTGATAACCTCCTCCTTTTGTCAAGTCTGTTAAAAAATATTACAGATGATAATATATTTTTAGTGATAAAGTGAAAGTGAGGTGAATTTTAGGTAATAAAGAGAAGAAATAATACCTATTACTTTAATGTATTTCTAAATATTTAACATTTGAGGTCGTAGATATTATTGGCATGTGTGTCAAATGTGAGACTAATCTATCTAGATTTTAGAGCTCTGGAATGATGATGATGATGATGTCTGCACCAACCGGACAAACACATTCCGTTTTATTTGGCGTCTCTTCATGAGGCATCAATTTTTACCGACTTTCATAAGAGGAGGTGGTTTCTCAATTCGACCGTATGTATTTTTTTATATTTGTTCGCGGATAACTTCGTCATTTATGAACCGATTTTGATAACTATTTTTCTATTGGAAAGGAGATATCCCAAGGGTAGTACCATTATAATTTCTTTAAGATCTGATAACTATCTCCAGAGATATGGAGATAAACACCTCAATCTTGGTACTGAAAATTAATAGCGCGGCATTCGAAGTCGGTTCTTGTAGTATTTTAAACGATATTATTTTTGTCTGTGATTTCAGTGCATCCTCAACTATTTTAAATAAATGATTAAAACTTGAGATTCCACCGCATTAATCCATGAAAGAGCCCCAAGTGCGTGTCTGTCCCGCACACTAAGGCTTTTCTACACTTCTTAGTTCGAATAGCCAATTTTTTGTTTAGTTTTTAGGGTTCCTTAGTCCTGACAAGGAACCCTTATAGTTTCGTTTTAGTTCCGTTTGTCTGTCTGTCTGTCTGTCCGAGGTTTTGCTAAGAGACCGTTAGGCTGTAATTTTATAAGGGTGTGTATATCAATTACGCCGACAAAGTGATAAAATAAACCTTTGGAAAATATATTTTTTAGGAAATTTTAATACATGTGAAGTGGGGACGAATTTTCGCCGTCTACCCCATCGTGTGGGATATCATTGAATAGTTCTTTTAAAATGATTTAGGGGTTGCTAATACTATTTTTCTATTTATTGCTCCATTTACGAAATATTCACCTTAAAGTGAAAAATTCATGATGATAGTGCATTTTATGAGCTTTAAAGGAAAATTATAGCGGTTAAAATAACTTTATGAGTTTAGCAGTAATAGTCGTTGATCTTGGGTGTTGGATAATTTTAAAAATAATTATGTTAAATATTATACTACTGCGGAAACCTACACTGCGCGTGACCTGACACACACTTGACCGGTTTTATTGTATATACTTTTATTGTTTTCTTAAGTGAACGTGTGAAGTTTGTTTATAAATCTCGTACGTTTACGGCACTTCGCTAACTATTTATTTATATTACGTATAAGTTTAAACAATTACATAAATTCGAAATTAATGGTCAAGATAAAGTACACTTATTTTGAAATATCTGATGGGCGATGTGCTGACAAATTCTTCAATTCTTTTTTTTATACCAGACATGCAAGAGGTTGACCACTAGAATATGCGATAATTGATGTTGCGAGCACGCTTACCTACGTAATGTTAAAGTCAGAAATATTCGCTTGTTTACCTTAAAAATATTTCCTATAATTATATGACTAGCAGCAAACTTTGTGTTTTTCTAAATAATTCAGGCGTTATTCGTACCTTACAATCGCACACAACGCCGACGCGGTCGGTAGCCCCAGACACTTCACAAGGAACTACTTTTGTTGTAGATTTCTGTGCCTTATTCTCAGGCTCCTGTAATATACATATTATAAATGAAATATAGGGAATATACACAGAAGGAGTAGAAAGTAATAATTTAAGATCGTTTAAAAACTTAATGAACCGACTTCAAATACCGCGCTAGTCATTTTCAGTAGCAAGTTTGAGGTTTTTATCACCATATCTCTGGAGATACTGAACATATTTCGATAAAATTTAAATGGGGCTCCCTGAAAAGTATACGCTTTAAAACAAAATAAATATTTGCTGAATCGGTCAAGGCGTCTTTAAGTAATCGGGGAACATACATAAAAAGATTCCGACTAATTGAGAATCTCCTCCTTTTTGTCAAGTCGGTGAAAAATTTGAATGATATTTGTTTCTTTATGCTTTTTGGCTATATCACCTGATGTTAAGTGACGTTGCGGTCTAATATGGAATTATGCTTGTCTGAAAAGGGAAGATGGCAGAGAGACGAGGCGCAGGACAACTGACTTAAGCCAATTCCACTCAGCTTAATTTGGTGCTAGCCAGTATAGAAGACGGTTTGGGATAGTTGAATTCAACTATCCCAAACCGTCTTCTATACTGGCTAGCACCGAACAATAGGGAATATGCATGTGGTATAAATTTACTTTATATCATTTATTTTCGAATCTTTAATGTTCTCGTGTTGTATGTTTTAACATTTTTTTATAAATAAAATACTCTTACATTTGTTAAAATATTATAAGAAAAATGTAAAAAAGCGTTGGAAATTTAAATTTGCTAAACACATCACCACTTGTCAATTAGAAAGTGACGTCACAGTGCACCAGACGGTCTCCACAGATTAAATCTTTTTCATAGAAATAGTATGCAGATGCACTGTAGTACGAATACGTAGTATTTCTTTTAAAAATATTTAATCTGTGGAGACCGTGTCGTGCACTGTAACGTCACAAAGGTGCGCGAAAATTTGGCAGCGTTTATGATACCTCATATTTTTTCAATGCTAAAACTACATTTTGTAGCTTAATATGAACACTTTCAGTATTATTTAATTTTCTTACTGTGTTAAATTGATGTATTCAATGAAAAATCATGAAAAAAATCATGCATATTCCCTATTGGCAAGTTGGCGACATTTCAGTTAGCAGACATGTCTTTGTTCAGTGGGTGTTTCAAACAGCCAAAGCCTACAACCAGTGATCACCCATTTATACCCACCCAGGGATAACGTGTAAGGTAGATTGCTGCGCTGGAAGGCAACATAACCTAACCGTGGGTGACATAAACCCCCGTTGGTTGAGTTTTCGTAATAAGATCAGGAGACCAATAAGCTGACACCCCGATGATGGGTCGAATATGGGATAAGTTACCTATTCCGCAAAAGAGGCACCAACGAATGTTTTGGTCTGTACCGGACTCTATAGCATTAAATTTAGCTATTTGCAAGAATATTATGTATCTAGTAGAAGAAGAATCGAAAGAGGTATGTCAGGGTCGTAGCATGTGGAACGAAGTATTCTCTTCCTACCCCAGCGGGAAAAAGGCGTGATTGTATGTTTTATGTATCTTCTTATAAGTAACATTTTTTTAATGATACTTATAGTACCTACCTATGTAGTTCCTACCTATTATGGTACCTATGTAGCAAACAAGTAAACGGCCCACCTGATGGGAAGTGGTTACCGTCGCCTATGAACACTTGCAACGCTAGTGGTGTCACTCATGTGTTGCCGACCCGTCAAGATTATTTTAACGCAGTTATTGTTATTCTTGCGAGAATCTCGTAGGATCCTGGCCAAAATAACAATATTCATGGTTTCACATACCTGGCAGGCGCATTTAGCTGAATTCCGACCGCTTTCACAGGGAACTGTATTTGTAGAAAATGTTTGAACCTTTTCGAGTGACTAGAATAAATAAAAATATAACACGATATTAACAACATTATTGTTTGGATTTGAAATAATTATTGTTGTACAAGTAATAAAAAACATGCATTTATGTATCTGGTCATCGTATTCTGACTGAGAAGTGATCTCACAACAAATACTTTTCGTTGACAATTTTTGTGTCTTCTGATCAATTTACTACAAATATTTTATGAATCGTTTAAGGAGATTGAGAGGCGAATACTGAAAAGTACTAATTAATGAGAGGACTATGTTGCAGAGCCTACTAATTATATATTATTAACTAATTATTGAGAAGTTAATAAACTAAAACACAGACTTCACATACCGCGCGAGTCAGTTTCAGAGTTTCAGTAGCAAGTTTGAGATGTTTATCTCCGTATGTCT
The DNA here is from genome assembly GCA_954871355.1 of Cabera pusaria. Lineage (NCBI taxonomy): Eukaryota > Metazoa > Arthropoda > Insecta > Lepidoptera > Geometridae > Cabera > Cabera pusaria. Next base: position 20,562,621 of record OX940889.1, on the reverse strand, counting down.
AGAGACACTTATCAAATCTCAATGAATAGTATAATGAGACCACTGTGGAGGTGTACCTACAACTACCCATGAAACAAAGAAACATTTGAATCAGTTTGCAATTGATGAAATAATCGCAGAACAAACATACAAAAAAAAACACAGAAAAATAGAGAACCTCCTTTTTGGAAGTTGGTTGAAAATACTGTACACAACTGAAATGAAGGTTAGTTCACATTATAGGCCTACACATTCTACCGTCCTCGACCACATCGTCACTTACATTCTTACATGTAAGATAGTGGTCAAACGCTAAACTATAATAAGGTAAACAAATATATTATGTTGAATAAAGGCCTTTTTTCCCAAAAAAATGTACTCGTATACGGTCGAATTGAGAAAACTCCTTATTTTTCTGTCGGAAGTCGGTTTAAATTGATAGTTTTACATACCTGACAGGCGCATTTAGCTGAATTCTGACCGCTTTCACAGGGAACTGTATTTGTTGAAGATTTCTGACCTTTCTTGAGTGATTGGAATAGACAGAAAATCAATTAAAGCACAATTACTTAATTAGGAACTACATTACCTACTATTAGTATTTTATATAATGATTATTATGCACGTAGTAAAAAGAATTGCATATTTACCTGGACCCCATATTCTGACTGTGGAGTAATAAGACAAGGTATAATTTTCGTTGATGATTTCCGTGTCTTTTTATCGTTCGACTGAAAAAATATTTTAATTCTTTACCTTTATTTTTACACCTGCTCACAAAACGTACGACAAAATATAACAAGACAACAATTAATATTATAAGGTAAATAATAAAACGAGCCTGAAATGTATTTATAAGCCACGTGATCAAACTTCTAATTCTATATATAAGCCATGAGAAAATGAATTACCCCCTACTAATAAACTAATTTGTCTTTTTTACAACGCCAGCTAAATATACCGAAAGCGACAAGTGAGATCAACAATTTATCATATCTTGTCCACCTTATCTATATTTTGCCATTTAATTTACTAACTCAGCCATAGATTTTTTATCTCATCACCATTTTATGTCTTATAGCTTCAACACAAGGCCCTCAAAAAATTATAATTCAAGCTTGTATAGACTATGATAATTTATTATAACTTAGCATTTAAAATAATACATCATATCCTATTATTGTGAAAATAGCCACAGCAAAATTTGTACGAGGCCTTATTTAATTTTGTTACCCCACTTATAAGCAACTTGATAATTTCAAAGTCGAACACTAAGGCAACACAGTAGTAGAACAGTGACCACCGCGTGAACCGCCGCCGAGCGTAGCGGGGAGGGGAGCCGCGGCCGCGCGTCATCAGAACCGACGCTATGGTGTTTAAATGAAGGAACAGATGACCGTATCCATAAAATGTCCATCTAATATATAGGAGAAAGTCAAAACATACAAAATTGTAAAATTTATAATTAATTTCCATAAAAAAAATTCTATATATTTTTTTTACAACTATTTCCGCGGTTTTCCGCCCATAGGAGAGGGGCCCCTTCGTCATCCTCCCCCCGCCCCTCCAGCTTATTACTGATATTTTTTTCATATTTAACCTCAAAATTTTAAAATTTATGTATTTTGAAGGGCGAGGGATTCCGCAACTTTTCCATCAAAGGGAGGGTTCTACTCCTCCCCCTCCCTCTCTTCCCCTCTCCTCCCCTAAAATCGATGGTCGGTGTACTAAAGTCTTACCATTAGTGGCCATAATTATACTATTTGATGACAATCTAAGCTAAATTTAATTTTTAATTTAAAGGTTTACTCTGGTACTGTAGGTATGATTAGTAAAGATACTAGTATTGTCTGAAAATATGAAATTTATTAAAATCCAAGGTTTTCCTTAAGTTTGCCGTATGTCATAACTTCCCATAATTTGTTCCTTATTAGCGAAACTATCAAATGGTGTAATAATATAGTAGGCATGTATTTTTTTTTCGATTCTGGCCAGGAATATTGATTTAAAAATATCCAACAATGCAGTTTTAATTTTCATCAAAATCGGGCCCAAGACTCCTTTGAGCTGTTTTCGCTATTCCTCATAGTTTCTGATTTGGCCATCCAGGCCCACTTGAAAAGGTTGAAAAGGTAGGTGGTAGGTGTATTCTGTAAACCGCTTTACGACTTTATTACAAAAAAATAAAAGATTAAATCATAGAATCATGAAACTGAAACTAAAAAAAACTTTTCATCAAATCTATACGGGGTGACTATAGATAGGTCTTTAAAATGACATCGAGGTTCCTAAAACTATTTTTCTCAAAGTCAATCATTTGAAAGATAGACACTTCTAGAGTGGTAAAATATGTGCCCCCCCCCCCCCTAACTTTTAAATTAAGGGAGTGAAATATCTAAAAATAATATATACATATAAACACTTTTTACATACCTGACAGGCGCATTTAGCTGAATTCTGACCGCTTTCACAGGGAACTGTATTTGTTGAAGATTTCTGACCTTTCTTGAGTGATTGGAATAGACAGAAAATCAATTAAAGCACAATTACTTAATTAGGAACTACATTACCTACTATTAGTATTTTATATAATGATTATTATGCACGTACTTAGTAAAAAGAATGGCATATTTACCTGGACCCTATATTCTGACTGTGGAGTGATAACACAAGGAATAATTTTTGTTGATGATTTCCGTGTCTTTTTATCCTTCGACTGAAAAATAATTTTAATTCTTTACCTTTATTTTTACACCCGCTCGCAAAAAATACGACAAAATCTAACACGACAATAACTTGCTTGTATTCTAGCAGCTCTTGAGAGTCAGAGTATTTTAGGTCTAGCTTGTTCACCATCTTCGACTACAGCATCGCATACCATCAGGCAAGATAGTGGACTGAAGATAGCCTCTAAGATATAAAAAAGAAAAAAAATGTGTCAAGACTTTTATTGTATTGTATCTTGGTTTGGTAGTTATCTATGCTCCAATCTTCTAAATGTACTTTAGTACCTATCTACTACAAATTAACTAGCACAAATACCAGGCATAGGCATTCAATACTAGCGCCAGATTTCTCCGCAGGCATATTCATAGGATAACTGTCTTCTTTTACATCATATTGCGTCACTGCGTCCTTTTTCTGTGAATTCTGGTTACAAAACTGACACCCAAAATCTCTAGGCATTTTCATCACAATGTCTTCTTGATTTAGGAACGTGGATGTTATTTCTATCTCTTTTGAAGCGTTACCATCGATATAATCGCCCTTGCTTTTTCTAAATGTAGTATGTGAGAAGCTTTTCGACCTCACTAGATTCTCAGGGCACGTCAGTTTGTCATTCTCATCAGAACTGGAAAAATGCGAAACATTTGAGAATCCACGGAGATTAGCAAAAATATATAAAAATAGCAAATAATCATTTATTAGTACTTAATAAATATAATGGGGTAGTAAAGAAGAAATAAACTAGCCAAGTGCAAGTCGGACTCGCACTCGTAGGGTTCCGTAACACAGTAGAGTATTTCATGACTACAATTTTTCGCAAACAAAAAAATTACTATGTTTTTCATAGTGTTTGTATGAAAACCAAAGTTATTATTATATTTGCGGTTGCTATTACTCAAAAACTGTTGACTATAAATCTCGTTTAAACCAATTTTCGTTGAAAGTATTCTTTGATTTAGATCTACTGCATATATATATTTTTCACTCCCTTAATATGAGAGTTAGAGAGGGGGGAGGGGGACTTATTTAACCACTTTCGAAGTTTCGATCTTTCAAACGATTGACTTTGAGAAAAAATGGTTTTATTATAATTTGTCATTTTTAAAGACCTAGGTATCTAAAAACAGCCCACACGTATAGGTCTGATGATTTAAAAAAAAATCAGTTCTATGTGGGGAGCCCCTTAACCCTTAATCTATTAATTTTTTTATTTTTGTACAAAAATCGTAAAGCGGTTCACAGAATACACCTACCTACCAAGTTTCAACTGTGTAGTTTTAATAACTCCGCAATGAAATGGCTGTGACATACGGACGGACAGACAGACAGACATGACGAATTTATAAGGGTTCCGTTTTTTGCCTCCGTTTGACTTCTTTGCAGTTCGATCCATAGAATATGTATGTGTAAATGCATTTAAAATGCACCAACCGAAAATAATGTAATAGTAAATTCACTTTTTTCTTGTTATTTAACTACATATTTACGGTTTTAAGATTTATTCCTATATAAGTGCTGTAAGACCTTGCTTCCTGCCAAATTTCATGATTATAGGTCAACGAGAAGTACCTTATAGGTTTTGATTCCCTTGTAAAATCGCAAAATATGTGAAAATATGCGACATAAACGGCCGTATCGTTTGATTGCGTAGACTCACAAGTTAGACTTTTTCACAGCCAGAAGAGACCGTAAAACCGAGTATTTGATATTAGTTTCAACTTGATATCGCTACACGTTTCTGAGAAAAACGGTCTTGACTGATAGACAGACAGACAAACAGACGGAAGGACAACAAAGTGATCCTATAAGGGTTCTTTTTTTCCTTTGAGGTACGAAACCCTAAAACTAGACATTTCACGATGCCACAAACACACATTTACAGGCTACTTTGCATGCCGGGCAGATAAAAGTTTCGCTATATATTTAAAGCTATCGCAGTCGCTAGGATTGCCTTATTTCAGAAGGTGCGTATTTAATTTATCCCAATAGCAATAAATAGACATGACAAATTTTGAAAAGTATTTTATAAAGTTCGGAAATATATATAAAATTATAAAGGATATCATATTTTTGCTAAAAATAAAGGTTTAAAGTATGATAAACACAATATACTAAGTTAATAAGTTTAAAATTCACGCTTAAAGTGTTTTCCGTTGACGTCACGTTTGAGTAAATCAGGTGTCAAACACTAGATATTTTGTAGATTATTCTGATGTTAATTTGGTTATTTTCACTCTAACATGTCGTCATTCTTTCTGATTGGCGGTCAGCATATCATGGCGGATTGCATTATATTGTAGTCTTATTATATCAAAATAATTATCGCTCATAATAATAAAATAAATACGTTAATACTCCCGCAGGGGCTTTGTGGCGAGCCGACGGTGAGTGGCGACACCGCGGACCCCTATCCCGTGAGGGCTAAATGAGACCCTCTGACCCCGGCTTGCCTTGACCGGCCGGCCGGTGGTGGGAATCGCAAGAGCTAAGACCTAAGCTCCAGGGTGGAAGTGTTAAAGGCATAAAGCCGCTAGTAGCGTTTAGTGAAAGTGCAGCACACCTCTCAACACCCTTAGCTATCCACGCCAATGTTGCCCCTCGGCGCCGACATAACGGTCCGCCTTTATTCAGTGTATAGCGAGTCACCACCCGCCTTAATATTTTGAAATGAGGCATAATTGGCGGGTGCCTTACCTCATCCCATAGACCAGAAAACAGACATCAAGCAGCACACATTCACAGCCATAATAAATTAATGTACCATCTTTTTATAGTTTTCCATCTCTCCATCCACAAATAATATTTTTATTTAATTTAATATTGTAAAGGGCCTCTTGACGTTGGCTTCGGCTCCGTCAATGCCTTCAAAAGGACCGGGTGATTTGCAGCCCGTGATGTATTATTAAATAAATACAAGTTTAGTAACCCAATATTTAGGTTTCATTATACAGATACAAAACTTTAGTGATCTTTATTAACTGTCATCATGCCTATTGTATTGTTGTTTTCTCTATAAGTATTTGCTGATGAATCGGTCAAAATATGAACATGGAAAAATAAGAGCTTAACAAAGTAAAAAGATAGCTTAATAATTTATATGAGATAAAAGGTGGTCATATCTTCATTTAAAAAGCGGCAATAGCCCAATGGATAAGGTGTCGGACTGGCGATCGAGGTCGTGAGTTCGATCCTCACCCATTGCACTATTGACGTGAACCCACTCCAGAAACACAAGCATATTTAGCTTAGTTGGAAGGGGTTAACAAGAATACTAGTAATGTGCAACCCACATTGCTAGTAATAAAAAAAGCTTAAAAAAAAGAAAAAAATGTTGTTATTTTAAAAATTGGATATAACTTACGCCAGGCAGCATGTCGATCCAGCACATTCATCTTTCGGTTGCATTACATAGTGGATACTTTGATGAGATCTAAAAAACAATAGGACCTAAAAGCTTCTATTCCATCATAGTATTTGTCGAGTGAAATTACAGGGCATGTGAGACTCAACATCTTTATGTCTCAAGGTAACAGGCGTTGTGCAGTGACATGCAAAATTCTCTTATATTATAAAAAAAAGGAAAATACTATCTAACATTAACTTTTCCTACATTTGTTTGAAATTATTTATTTATTTTAATCTTACCTACTCTGCGTGATTCTAGTTTCACTGTTTTTAGCGCATCTTTTTTTCCAAGGACTGAAATATACACAAAAAAAGTAACTGACTAATGGTCGGTTTCTTATGTCGATTTATGGAGACTATATCTACTCAATTGTAGCGTTATTGAATAGATAAACTCTCAATAAATGTACTCAGAAACCGGCCATTAGCTAACAAATGACGGAGCATCTAAATAATTAATTTTGTTTTACCTTTTGACACAAAATCTTCTAGCCACGAACGGCACGTCAATCCTGCAAAAAAACAAGCTTTCAAAAATCTTCATTTTCAAAAGCACACGCTTTTTTACAAATATTTTATTTTTTGTTAATTTACTATTCTAATTTACAAATGTTTGAAAAATATTTGTTACTTTTTAGTTTGTTGTGTTTTTTAAACTATTTCAACGATGTTTCCTAAACAATTATGCTAACGTTTTAGAAGTCCTCTCTGTTTCGATGACAGAAGTATGCTTCAATTCGTGGCGAGACAAGTTTGTACCGACTTTACTCTCTTGCATGAACTGCTCGTATTTGGTATCTAGCCAGGCTGCGAATCCAGATATATCTGGTCTTCCTGTCTGAGATGTAGGTCTTGGCACACGGTCCTATAAAATAATAATGGCTTAGGCGTCTGCCTCGCAATCGAGAGGTCGTGAGTTCGATTCCCACCCATTCCACTATTATCGTGAACCACTCCAGACACAAGCATGTTTAGCTTAGTTGGATGGGTTAACAAGACTACTAGTAATATGCAACCCACATTGATAGTAAGCTTTAAAATTTTTTATAAAAAGTGCGTAATTTATAGTAAAGGGGAGGGGAACGGGATATTAGTAGACAACATTATTATTGGGCTTTCCTGTACCCTTAGTACGACGTTTTATCGTAAACGCTTTTGGCAGATCTCACACAGTTTTCGACTTATTCTGGCTTTCTGGTTGGTCTAAATTTAGTGAAGTGTAGTAACCACTAGAGGCGCTGTACTGTTTTTCATACAACATTTGTTCGATATACGATATCGAGTTTGGTATGAAAACTCGTACTAAGGGTACTGGCCACTGGTTTCGAGCATGGCTTATTTTAAACCATCTGTAGAGTAACGGCATATATTATCGTGTAGCGGTTGCACAAGTTACACAATCATGTTCGGTGTCAGTCAGTTCTTCAGATGGTGTGGGATAATTGTAATTGGTTATTAGATTGTTACTATGTTGACCTACGTTGACTAAATTATTGCTACTTTGCTTAATTGAAACGTTAGAATCAAAGGCTGCAATGTTAATTGAAAAATAATGTCTTTATGCAACTATGCCACTAAGCATGATCTTTCGGTTTCTTACCACCGGCAAATTATTTTATTTTTAGGGTTCCGTACCCAATGGGTACCAACGGAACCCTATTACTGAGACTCCGCTGTCCGTCTGTCTGTCTGTCTGTCTGTCCGTCTGTCACCAAGCTGTATCTCATGATCTCATGACCGTGATAGTTAGACAGTTGAAATTTTCACAGATGTCTGTTGCCGCTATAACAACAAATACTAAAATTAGAATAAAGTTAAAGATAATAGAGTGTCCCCATATAAGAAACGTGTTTTTTTCGGCATTTCACGTCATCTATGGACGCTTAGTTAGGTAAACGTCCCATAGATGGCGTTATATTGAAATGTCGATCCCTAACACCTTTGTTAGGGGGGGGTTAGGTCGTTATTTTGCTCAGAACTAACCCTAACCTGGCCACCTGTCCGGTGAGCAGGTTCGGTGAATGGTTATGGAAAGGAGCGCAGGTCGTGTAGACATCCATAGTAAGTCTAAGTAGTTTTCCTTCACGTGGTGCCGCCCCGTTCTTGATCTGGTCCCCTAAGGAACAGATGTAACAAAAACTACGAGGCGTAATTCTTGAGACTCCCACCCACCCATAATCCTTCCTATCCTACCTTCCTACCAAACATCCCAACAAGTCCGCTACGGGAACAACGTGGTCTGTTTCTGTGGGCTTGTTATCCCCAATTGAGTGATAACAAGCGGGGGGTGACCACCCACGTATTTTGTACTGTACGTGGTGCCCCGTATGGAAGGATGAAGCAAACCTGGTGGCTGAGCGGGGACTGGTCAGGGTTGGTACCGCTCCCTTAGCAACACTCCTCTTCGGTGCGGATTTCTTCCAAAACGGGAGGGCAAAGGTTAGCCGACTTTGCCTATTCAGTACGGGCGACAGCCTTCAGCTTTGCCTGGCTAGAGGGGGGGACCGATGGGGCCTACAGCCGGCGATGCTCGCTGTTTCTGGCGGGTTTGGCGTCGGATTGGTTAGTGTCGTTAGGCTCGTGGGTAACGCGGTCACCACCTCTATATCTGTCTCGGTAGCCCTGGTGTTGCTACAACATCCCCAAAGGTGCGGGCTCCGTGGAGGGTGGGGAGCCGAGACGATGAATCGATTTAAACTAAACATGGATCTTGTCGAGTCGAATAACCAAACAAGCGCAGCCGCGAATTTATGTTTACCCCCAATTGGGGAGGCGGTGGAAAACCTTGCTGCGGCTTTTGCCGTAGAGGAGGAAAACACTGCTGCCTGGAGGGTCGTTAGGCCGAAGGGCAAAAAGAATAAGGGACCCCGGAAGGAGAGGAAACAGCCCACAGCTGAAGCCTCAAACTCAGGAGTCGCCTCCTCTCAGGCTGTTCAAGCCTCGGGAGGGAAATTAACAAAGAGTCAAAAACTACGACTTAAACAGAAACGAAAACGGGAGGAAGCAAGGGAGGCGAAACTCAGGGAACCGATGTCAGTGGCAGAGGGACCCAAGAGGAACACGCCAGGACCCAGCTTCTTCTACAAAAACAGGCAAAACAGCAGGGATACTGCTCCAAAGTTGGTTGCCCCGCCAGCAAACTCCACGGACCAGTCCGTGGCAGTAGCCGGATCCGTGGGTCGAGACGAGGAGCGTGGATCCCAGCAACTGAACAAAGCCCCCAAACCTGTCGCCCCCAAAGCGAGCTCGTCGGAGGCATCTGACGTAGCAGCTGAAGGAGCACATACAGGCAAAGGGTATAAGTACAGGCACAAACGTGACAATCGCTACAACCGCAAAAAGCAAGCAGCCATCGCGATCGCACGCTCAGCGGAGGCTCCGGCTCATAACGAGTCAAGCAAGCGGACGCGACTGGACGACACGGTGTCACCGAGGGAACGGAAAAAACCTAAGCTGGACAGCTCCCGCCGAACCGCGATCAGCTACTCGGAGATCGTCACGAACGAACTCTGTGTGGCGGTCACGCGGGCGGACAGCAGACCACTTAGTGTAGAACAAGCGACCACAGTGAAGGAGTTCCTGAACCGTCAAATTCTGGAGGACGTCATGGACCCTAATAACGATTTCGCTCCCAATTTTAGAGGTAAACCCATCATAGGAGATGGGGCTCTGAAGTTGTGGTGCGAGAACGCTGCCTCACTGGAGTGGCTACGAACGGCCCTAAGCCGAATACCGGAGACGACAGGCCCCAAGCTTGTTGTCAAAAAGCAGAGCGAACTGACCAGGAGGGTCAGAGCCGCCTTATTCCTGCCAGACTGTAAAGCCAACGTTGGGCACACAAGCTTAGTCCTCAACAAGCAGAATAGGTGGGCAATGATTCCTACCTGGACGGTGTACAGCCACACTGCACAAGAGGATGGGAGCCTCTTCCTGACCCTGGGGATCCCAGAGACTGTCGTTCCCATTCTCCTAGACAACGAGCGCCGTCTGGGACACAATCTCGGAAATGTCTACGTGCGGTTCTATGCGGCAGATGGGTCGCTGCAAGATGAGCCGCCGTCGACTTATAAAGACAGCGCGAGAAGTGACCAGCCGGGACCGAGCACCAAACCAGATTCGGACAACACTGATGACGGAGGCAAGGCAAAAGCAGCCACTCCGGCACACTCCTCTCCTAAACCTTCCAGCTCTAGGGAAACAGCCGAAGACATGACTGTTGACGCTGTACCCAGGACGGATATCTGGAGGAAGGATGAGGATGTGCTAGGAGAGACTGACGAAGACGAGGATGAGGGGAACCTAAGTGATGGCGACCCAGACACCCTCGACTTACAGTAACGTCATCCAATGCAACCTCCAGCATAGTCTCACTGCTACGGCTACCCTGCGCAGAGTGCTGGGGGCAACAAACAAAAATGAGACCGTCGCCTTAATTCAGGAGCCGTGGATTAGGGCAGGGCGTGTGTGTGGTCTCAATAGCTTAGGCGGTAAGTTGGTTTTAGATTCAAGCTGCACTAACCCCAGAGCTTGCATTTACATTCCCAGGAATATAACAGCACTGCCCCTCACTGAGTACCTTTCCAGGGATCTGGCCACCGCCAGACTCTTGAGAAACACTGGTGAGGAGGACAAGGAGGTGATCGTGGCGTCAGCCTACATGCCCGCTGACGAGGACATCCCACCGAAAAACGTCACCGACCTGGTAAGATACTGTGAACTAAACAAATTTAAACTTATCCTAGCAACTGACTCCAACGCTCATCATCCCCTATGGGGTATGCCAGCAGCAAACAACAGAGGAGAAGAACTGGTAAATTATCTTTTTACTACAAATCTCACTCTAGCAAACATCGGTGCAGAACCTACTTTTGTGACTAAAAGGTGTAGTACCATCATAGATCTAACTCTGGTAACTAGCAATGCTCAAGACATCGTCAACAATTGGAGGGTGTCGGAGGAATCCTCGTGCTCGGACCACAGATGGATCAGATTTGAACTAAAAATAAGCAACACACCAACAGTACCCAGACGTAACCCCCGTAAGACCGACAAGGTAATTTTCAAATCTTCCTTGGAACACAACCTTACTCGGCACACACAAGGTACACACACAACAAACACGGAAGAGATAGAACAAACAGTAACATACTTAACCAACAGTCTAACCAAAAGCTTTGAAGTCGCATGTCCGCTGACCACGCCTAAGCCCACCACAGGGAATCAAGGCTGGACCAGAGACCTGGACAGACTAAGAGCTACGGTAAGAAAACGCCTCAACAGAGCCATGAACACCTACGACGATGAAGACTGGGACAAGTACAGAAAAGCACAGTCCGAATACAAGAAACGCATACGGCGTAAAAGTCGAAGGTCGTTCAAAAACTACTGCACAAACATAGAAAATAATACACAAGCGAATAGAGTCAGGAAAATCCTATCCCTAGATGCAAATCGCAGCATAGGAACACTCAAACGCAATGACAACACATACACCAAGACAGAAACTGAAACTAACACCCTACTTTTGGAAACCCATTTCCCGGACTGTCTCATCACAGACACCGTTACATGGGAAACCACGAACCGGATAGACCCCCACGACGACGACTGGAGCGTTGCAAAACGGGTCGTGACGGAAGACAGAATTGGGTGGGCAATTAACACATTTCAACCTTATAAAACTGCTGGCCTGGATGGGATCTTCCCAGGACTTCTCCAATGGGGAGCTGAACTTATAATAAGCACACTGGCAAGTATCTTTAGGGCTTGTATCGCTCACAGATATATACCCAAAGGATGGCGTGAAGTCAGAGTCTTATTCATACCCAAACCAGGCAAAAGCGACTATACTAATCCAAAATCTTACCGGCCGATAAGTCTCACATCCTTCCTTCTCAAGACATTGGAAAGGTTATGTGACCGGTACATCAGAGACAACTATCTAAACACAATTCCACTTCATGCAAACCAGCACGCCTATAGCTCGGGTAAATCAACTGAGTCTGCTTTGCACCAAGTGGTAAAAACTATAGAATGCAATATTAATAACAAAATCTGTGTCTAGGCGCTTTCATTGATATAGAAGGAGCTTTTGACAAGACTAACTTCAGTAGTATCAAAGCAGCCCTAGATAAACACAGGGTAGAACAAACACTAGTAGAATGGGTCATCAACATGCTTAAATTAAGAGTGGTACAAGTTGAGACATCAGGCGCCACCAGAGGGCTGGTCTCTAAAGGCTGCCCGCAAGGAGGCGTCCTATCACCGCTCTTATGGAACATAGTTGCAAACGACCTCATCACTAAACTAAACAGACAACGCTTTCTCACAATAGGATACGCAGATGACCTAGCTATACTAATACCAGGTCATTTTGCTAGCGTAACATGCAATCTAATGAACAATGCACTGAAGATCGTAGAAAAATGGTGCATAGACTACGGACTAAACGTGAATCCAGCAAAAACAGAACTGGTCATGTTCACAAATAAAAGAAATCTGGGCAGCTACGCCTTACCGCACCTCTTCGACACCGAACTAAAACTGTCAGATGAGGTGCGGTACCTGGGCGTCACCCTCGATAGCAAACTAAATTGGGCGAAACATATTGATAACAAAATAAATAAGGCTACCATATCATTTTGGCAATGTAGAAGAATGATGGGCAAAACATGGGGACTAAGCCCAAAGATAACCCTATGGCTATACAATACAGTAATAAGACCGTCTGTCTCATACGGAGCCCTGGTATGGTGGCCTAGAACTAAATTAACCTGCATAAACAAACTATTAAAATTCCAGAGATTAGCCTGTGTAGCGGTAACGGGTTGTATGAGAACCACCCCGACAGCAGCGCTTGAGGTTTTGATGGGTCTGGCCCCGTTGCACCTACACATTCACCAAGAGGCAGCCGCGTCTGCCTACAGGCTTAAAGCATTAAATCTCTGGGAAATAAATTATCACGCAACCCACACACATATAATAAACGACATCGCCACATCTAATACAATGATGAAATCTATATATGATAGGGTACCTAAACAATACTTTTTCACAAAACACTATACCATACAACTACACGAAGATCCTAGTGATTACTCTAACATACATGAAGTGAGGATATACACAGATGGATCTAAAATGAATACAGGATCAGGTGCGGGGGCTTTCTCAGACGACCTCAACATCCACATATCAACACCCCTGGGCGCACACAACTCCATATTCCAAGCGGAATGTGTAGGTATAATCCAGGCGGCCTCAGCTGTGCTACAAAGGAAGGTATATGATCAAACCATAAGAATTATCTCCGATAGTGCAGCTGTACTACGAGCCCTGCAAAGGTATGACTTCTCGACGGGGCTGATCATACAGTGCCATCATCTTGTGCAAGAGGTGGGTAAACACAACCGTATCATTCTTCAATGGATAAAGGGCCACAGTGGATCCAGAGGTAATGACGCGGCAGACAAACTAGCAAGGAGAGGTTCTAACCTGCACCCTGCAGGAGTAGAACCAATGATACCTATACCGTTCAGCCAAATCAAAGCCTGGATCAGAGAAAACATCAGGAAACAACATCAAGACTACTGGGCAGGTATTAAGGAATGTCGGCAGTCGAAGGAGGCATTCCCGGACCTAAATCCGAGATACTCCCGTAAACTGCTCAACCTTAAACGTGACAAACTCCGATAGATCGTCGGGGTAGTCACCGGACACTGCTCATTTAATAAACACCTATTTACCATAGGTGTCACCGACAGTCCTCTATGCAGAGGCTGCATGGAGGCCGAGGAAACGGCCGCGCATGTACTCCTGGAGTGCAGCAGCGTGGCGTCACAGCGGAGGACACTCCTCGGGTCACCGACGACGATGCGAGGGGCCTGCGCCGGCATCAGCGAGCTGCTGGCCTTCCTCGCTGACATCGGGTGGCTTGAATAAGCGCGACCAACCTCACGCAAAAAGGGCCGATAAACGGCCTAGTTGCGGAAACCAGCCCGCGCACCAAGTACCAAGTACCAAGTAAGTACACCTTTGTTAGACGTTAGATGGCGTTATAAGAAACGAAATTACTATTTTTTTTCTGGTGAAAAATGATAGTGGTATTTTTTGCTCGATCTTATAAAAGACTGTGACTGTGTGGTCCGGAACCCTACGAGTGCGAGTCCGACTTGCACTTGGCCAGTTTATTTATCTACAACCCTTATTCATCTAAATAACAAAAAAAACAAATATATCTATAGTCGTTAGTTACAGACTTTGCCACTTATTATTTATTGGTAGTTTTGAAACAATTCAACCGATGTGCCCTAAACCCGTTTCATTATTGTGAGGCACATTTTAATTTTTAAGCATAGTAGTTAAACTCGTACTAAGGGTACTGTTCTGTGCTAGTAGCACAAGCCGGGAATCCGCTAGTAGAACATATTTCACAATAAACTTACATCGGTATACCATCTGAAAGCTTTGACAAAGCAATTGGGGTTCCTTTGCCTTTTACGACAGGAATTTTTCCAGCTCACTGGTCTGGGCTGAAACATAATGACACAGTTTTACAGTCATGATTTGGACGATATAGTTTACCAAACTTACTTATTTGAAAATAAATTGTTGATTGAAACCTAGTCAGCTTTAAAATTTTTTTTTTAAAGCTATGTGGGTTGCAAATTACTAGCAGTCTTGTTAACCCCTCCAATTAAGCTAAATTATATGCTTGTGTCTGGCAAAGGGTGGAGATTGAACTCACGACCTCTCGATCGCCAGGCCGACGTCTTAGCCATTGGGCTATTGCCACTTTTTAGTTAATGAGAGGTTGCCCTATGGTAGGGAACATTTTAAGTTCATTTTTAGGGTTCCGTACCTCAAAAGGTAAAAAGAACTCTTATAGGATCGGCCGCGCTGCTGACGTATCGGTTGGTTCGAGAGTTTCACGATAGAATTCTCAATAAATACTTCAACTTCTTGAACAAAAACTACGTGCGTACCGTCTGTAGTCAATCGATGAACTGGAGGCCAACTCCGAAATGTTATATCCGTAAGTTCGGGCACGACAGACACACGACTGAATTTGCCGATAACCTACTACAAAAAAAGTTCGGACATTTTTGGCATAAAATGACGATAAAGCTCTTGTTAATTATCGGTCGGCATTTTTTCGCTTAGATGGGTTTACGATACAACAAAATTTCAAATGAATTTCGGTCGGACTGCCGATAAGCTAAACCGACCGACCGAACCGAATGTGTTTCGGTTACTTCGGATTACCACTTCGGAGTAGGCCTCCTAATGCGCGGCCGCATCGCGGCTACAGCGCTACAGTCGCGCGTTTAGGTCTGATGTAGCTATGCCTCTATCATTTGCTTTTTTTTACTAAGCAATTGCAAATAGAAGTAATGACCCTTCAAAAATCTTAAAGAGGAGATAAAAGGCTTATATTTATTTTTGCGATTGGTTGGTCAAAAAAAGCAAATGAAACTACAGCAGACCTTGATTTTTTGTATAAACAAATTTTGCTTTAGAATTTAGAAGTATTTTCCAGGGAGGAAACGGGGGAATACGTTTGTATGGAAAACTGCATCCCGCGTTCGCTCTAGAAAACTAGTTCGCTCTAGAGCTCTAGCTGCGGTGCGACACTGCGGCTAATTTGAAGGAGCCTAAATGAAACATACCGCCTGAGTGTAGTAAATGAGAGGTTGCCCCATGGTAGGGTAAAATGGATTTTCCCCGTAAACACTTCTGAAGCTCCTGTCGTACTTTGGTTCATGCCAATCTTCACCCTCATACTCGCTAGATGATGATGACGACATTTTTAAATTGGAATAATAAAAATTATAAATTTTAACGCGACATATACATTTTGTGCAACCTAAAATCAAAGAGAATATAAATACTACGTAAGACCTAAAATAGACAACAGTATCACAGATTAAAGTAATGTTAGTTATAGATGCATTATGCTGCAGATTAGAATATACCTGATAAATATAGTCAAAAAAGTTCTGCGTCTTCGAAGAGAATTTACGACCGAGGCGAGGAGAGAGTAAAGGACAATGATAATATAATTATTTTCAGCACATTTGCTCAAAAAATGTATTTACGAAGCCTGTATACATTGTCCGAAAGTTAAAAATTACGTACCATATACCGGAGCGTGCGGTAAGTACATTACCGCACGTTCCACACGTATCCTTAACATTTTTTTTTAATTTCTGTAAAACCTATGTAAGAATTCCACCAAAGAGTTTCTAGGCTTGCATATAGGCATGGAGCAGGAGCATGGTGGTTTTGTTTTTAAGAAAAGGAGACAAAACCCTCTTGAAAAACTACCGCCCGATTTCGCTTCTGAGCCATGTCTACAAGCTGTTTTCAAGGGTCATCACGAACCGTCTTGTGCGAAGACTAGACGAGTTCCAACCTCCGGAACAGGCCGGATCTTCGAAAAGGAAATCCAGAGAAGAATTCAGCTGGGCTGGGCAGCATTTGGAAAACTCCGTCGAGTCTTCTCGTCGCATATACCACAGTGCCTAAAGACAAAAGTCTTTAATCAGTGCATCCTACCCGTGAAGACATACGGAGCCGTGACGTGGACACTCTCGGTTCGACTCGTCCACCAATTTAAAGTTGCTCAGCGAGCTATGGTAAGAGCTATGCTCGGTGTTTCTAACACTCCTCTAAGGCTGTGGGTCTGATTCACTCGGACCGAGAGGTGGGGCCGGTGACGGTCGTGAGTGGAGTCTCGTATGCCATTGGCAATGGCATGCGAGTCGAACAGCGGACGGTGTGTGAGTAGGGGTATTTGCTTTTCGCACACCTGTCATCAGAGGGACGGAGGGTGTGGTAAGTTTGACGAGAAGACGAGCCACACTCCTCTGTCATTGTGGGGTAACTGTTTGAGAGTCGGGGGACTCTTCAACGGCTTGCACTCCCCACATGACGGTTGAGGGTTGACTTTGGTGAGCAAGGTCAGCTCTCCGCAGCGGCAGAGGCCCATTTGGGTCTGCCACCGGCGCAAGTTGGTGAATGCTAGCGCAACCCCATCTTGCTCCACCACGGTGGATGACGGCTCACCCCAGGTTTTTAGTGCGGTATCCTGCCTTTTAGGCAGCGAGTCCCACATAATCATCTCGCTCCCCCGGGCGATTTGGTATCCATAAAGGATTTTCCTGGGTCAAAAAAAAAGGACCGTTAACCGTTGGGGTAAACTGGTTCTAGAGTGGAGACCGCGAATCGGTAAACGTAGCGTAGGACGCCCTGTGACCAGGTGGAGCGACGACATTCGCAAAGCGGTGGGCAGTGACTGGAAATAAAGAGCCGAAGATCGGGCTCAGTGGCATGACTTGGGAGAGGCCTATGTCCAGCAGTGGACTGATATCGGCTGATTATGATAATGATGATGTTTCATATTGCGAGAATAAATAAGCTGAATGTTAGAACCTCCTTGAAAGCGCTTTTGTTTAATACTTTTGTCTCACTTTAATACTAAAGAGTAAATGAAACGAAAGACTTCGTAGTTCTCATTTTTAATACATGTGGCGCCATTTGTAAATTCGCGTCATTTTCATATTAGAATAGTCAAAGATTATTTCGACTTTTTGATTACCTACTTCATTTATGTTTGTTTTATTACCAATTTTGATGTTTTCTCGCTTTGCTGAAAAATATTTTTATGACACACGTGCGGATATTGTTTTTAACAAACTCGTGACTATGCGTAGATGGATAATTAAAAAGATCTGACATTAAAATAATTAAAATAATATGAGAAGGATAAAACTATACAATCACTAGTATGATTGAGCGAGACGGACAACTTTTTTGTTATCCTTCTTGCGTATTTTATTGTGTACCATCAGCTCTGGCCCCAGCACTAGCGGCGCCTATTGGCTTTCACCCGGTGTCATACGAGTATATAACCCAACCAAATTACGTTGTTCATTTTATCTTATAGCTGGCATATGTATCACGTGTTCATCATTTTAGTCGGGTTATATCACTACAGCTATTTCATCGTATACGCTAATGTTTTCTCCATTTAATTTTCCCTCCACGTGACTATGGTAAGCCGTAATAAGCTGAATGTCTAACATTCAGCTTATTTATTCTCGCAATATGAAACTCTTTGGTGGAATTTTTATGTAGGTTTTACTGAAATGAAAAAAAAATAACCGTAAGTAAAGGATACCGTGATACCACATGATACTCGTACGCACCACGGAAATACGCACGCTCTGTTTTATGGTGCGTAATTTTTAACTTTCGAACAATATGTATACAGGCACCGCATTTTTTGAGCAAATGTGCTGAAAAATAAATGACGTATTACTTGATTATGTAAAAGACTATCTAAACCTTATATACCCTAGGCTTAACTTTACTTACATGAATGAGAATTCATAGAAGACTATTCCCCGGCATATCCCGTAATTCTCGCGGCTTCGCTTTGATGAATGTAGGTAATGTTCTGATATTTAAATTTAAAATGATCTTATATGAGTTCCTTTTTAGGGTTCCGTAGCCGAATGGTAAAAAACGGAACCCTTATAGATTCGTCATGTCTGTCTGTCTGTCTATCTGTCTGACAAAAATACAAAATATAAAAGTTTAAGGGGGCATCCCATACATGGAACTGAAACAAAAAAAACTTCAAACCTACGTGTGGGGTGGGGTGTGTCTATGGGTAGGTCTTTAAAAATTATATTGCGGTTTTTAAAATCACTTTTTCTCAAAGTCAATCATTTAAAAGATAGGCGCGTCTAAAGTGGTTAAAT
Organism: Cabera pusaria; assembly: GCA_954871355.1. NCBI lineage: Eukaryota > Metazoa > Arthropoda > Insecta > Lepidoptera > Geometridae > Cabera > Cabera pusaria. Next base: position 20,543,743 of record OX940889.1, on the reverse strand, counting down.
GTGTGCCCCCTCCCCCCCTCTAACTTTTAAAGTAATGGAGTGAAAAACCTAGAAAAAATATATTCTGTTGATCTCAATAAAAACTTTTAACGAAAATTGGTTTGTTGAATGAGATACAGTCAGCAGTTTTTGAGATATAGCTACCGTAAATATAACTTTGTTTTTCATACAAACACTATGAAAAACAAAGTTAATTTTTTGGTTGCAAAAATCATAATTATAGAATACTCTACTGTGTTACGGAACCCTACGAGTGCGAGTCCGACTTGCACTTGGCCAGTTTATTTACCTTTTGAGGTACGGAACCCTAACAAAACAAAACCACCTGGATTTGGATTGGTGTTATAGGTACAGATCTAATATTTCATTACCTTTAAATGAAATCCTAGATCTGTGGTTATAGTACCTTAAGTACCCTATAAGTACCTTAGAGTTAAATAAACAAACATATTTGTGTTATAAAATGTTGTTAATTTGTATTGTAACAGCTTTATTTAAAGCTGCTTATGTAAATAGTTACTCTCATGGTGTTACATTGCTCAGTAATCAAGTAAACCTCACTAGTAAGTCAGTCATTTTAATACCTTAATATCCGTATCTCTGGAGATACTCTAGATCTCGAGTAATAGTACAATGGGACCAAAAAGCAGTTAAAAATGTTTCCAAATCGGTTAAAAAATTGACGAAGTTCTAAAAATACAGCTGAATTGAGAACGGAGGAGTTTCTCTTTTTCATGTCGATTAAAAAGTCTGTGAATCCAGGTTAAACGGGGTAGTATCACTACACTGATTCAGGGCCCTAAATTAGGGAGGGCGTGGCTTTTATTAATGTTGTTCATTTAATTATTACACTACACTGTTTTTGTTTTTTTTTGTTATATCGTATAGCGTTTGTCCACTATCTCGCCTGTTGGTAAGTGATGATGCTATTGAAGATGGTAAGCACGCTAGGCCTAGAATGGGAACTGGCTCTTAAGGATAACTGCCGATATTATCATATTATTATGATAGTATTTTACGCCCTAACCTAGTCAGAGAGATTTTATTATTCACTATGTGCCAAAATTCAAATCCTCTCAGGTGTTTTGCATGGTGAAAGAGAAGGAGTTGTCACAAGTTGGCTTTTGAGCACTAACAAAAATGAATAATTTATTAAAACAGCTTTATCATGTGGCGGCTTCACCAATGCGCCGCTGCTAATCAAGTACAAGAATAAGTTGGTCGCTCAAAAAACAGTTGAATATGACTACAGCACCATGTCTACCGAAGCAGTTCAGGAAGACGGTACCTGTACTATTTAACTGTTTTATTAGTAGTAAAAACTTCTTGTTCTTACGATATTCGTAATGTATTAAATTGACCGCCAAAAAGAGGTGGTACAATAGAGAATTGTATCTATCTATCTATCTAGATTGTTTTTAAAATAATACATACTTGTATATTTGTAACAACAGCGAACTGTTTTTATATCTCATGAATCTTACAGCATAACATTCTGTTGTTTATATTTTATTAACCGACTTCACAAAAAAGGAGGAGGTTCTCAATTCGACTGTTTTTTTTTTCTAAAAATTCCCATTATGAGCTCTATGAGATGACAGTGGGATTTGTAAAAATAGTTCCCATATCTTTTTCCAACTTTTTCCGCAAATTTCCATTGTCCATTGCTTGATTGGGATTAGTGGAATGTTAATGGAGATTTGTGGAATAAAGTTCTCTTTGGAATTACTCATCAATGGTATTTAGAAATTTGCTTCCCCAAATGCCCATTGTCGCCTCATAGAGTTCATATTATGGATTTGTGGGAAAAGCGATCACAAATCCCTATCGATCAAACAACATAATATTATGTAAGAATCATGATAAAAGAAGCCTTTTCAACGAATTGCTGGGTGTAGATTCGGTGACAATGTAATATTATCTCATGGAAATGATCTGACGATAGATCCGTCATGTTGGCCAATGGGAGTTTAGTTTTAGACTAGAATGTTTTGCTATCATAGTATTTTCTATTACACATGATGTCGAGGGTGTTTAGACAAAGCTTGTCATTAAACGAGTAATATTTTAAAAATCCATTTTAAAATCAAGCTTTAACATAAATTAGGACTAGGGTAAGAAAACTAGTCGAACTAGAACAAGTTCCTAACAGCTTAATTTGTTGATGAAATTTTACTTACTATTTAATTTGAGTACTTTAACTGTCTTCGGTTGAAGTCTCTACAATACTTTGATAACGATGGGCGCATCGTTATCAAAGTATTGTTGTTGCATCGCAAACGTCTTATAGAAGGAGATGCAGCTAGACAGTTGTATATTTGCATCTCTTTTCTTAGCGACGAGCATCGCTTGAAATTCATCGCTATTCTCGTAGAGACTACCGGCCCCGTGATTATTAATAGTTATGGAACGAGCTTTAAAATTATTACTATAATTTATGACTTATATTTATATTTATTTAATGACAAATGTTGTAGTTATACCTTTTTAAGCACATTGTACTTACGGAGTAATTTCTTTAAAAAATCACGCCGTCTCCATATTATTTTTCTTGTTGTCAGATCCATTTCTGAAATTACAAGAGGCTCTGAACGTAGTACTGTTCGGACAGTCAACCGAAACCATCAATGGTTAGTAAACATTTCCTGCCCCCCGATTCTCAATCATTCGTATACCTATTCGGATTCGGAAGCGTCATTTTGAATTTAGAATATTTATTATTTCATTAGCTATTTAGTCGCGAAAACATTTCCGATTAGAATTTCAGAATTTTTTAAATTAAAATATCAAAAGTTATGGATTAGAACATTGTGAATTGCAAAGATCCAAGTCAAAAGGGAGGCAGTTTCCGAATCCGAATTTGCTTTCGAATGATTGAGAATCAGGGTGTTGATGTCTTATACTATTACTAGAAGTGTCCCGCGGCTTCGCCCGCGTTAAAACCTTCTTTTATTTACTTAGACTTTTCTTTTGTAAAAACGATTCTATCATTAAACACATCAAATAAGAATTAGCCAAATCGATTCACCTATTTCATGTTATCGCGTGACTAAGGCTATTCTGGATTCATATTTATAAAACCCTATAAACCTAAATTTACAGATTTTGTTACCTACCCCATTTCGAAAAATCCTACAACACATACTTTATCCCATCTTGTTTCGCCATACAAACTTTGAATCCCCGTTCCGTATCCGGGAGGAATTTTCAGAAAAACATTTCTGAGCGGATACCTACGTCATAATAACTATCTGCATTCTGAATTTCAGTGCAATCCGAAACAATATTGATTTTTAGACTTTGTTACCCCAGTTTATCCTCTTAGGGTGAAATTTTGAAAAAGTCTGAAACTCATATTTACTTATTTATTTACAGAAGTACTTGTGTGAAATGTCGAATAAAACGACTATCCAAACTTTGAACCCCCGCTTCATCCCCTTAAAGAGTGTATTTTGAAAAATTCTTTCTTAGCGGATACCTAAGTCAAAATAACTATCTGCATGCCAAATTTCAGCGCAATCCGAAACAATATTGATTTCAGACTTTGTTACCCCACTTCACCCTTTTAGGGGTGGAATTTCAAAAAAGCCTGAATCACGTATTTACTTACTTAAGTACTTGTGTTAAATTTCGAATATAAAAGACTATCTAATATTGTTTTTCTATACAAACTTTGAACCCCCGTTTCATCCCCTTCAGGGGTGAATTTTGGAAAATCCTTTCTCAGAGGGAATTAACGTCGTAATAACTATCTGCATGCCCAATTTCAGCGGAATCTGAAACAATATTGATTTTCACACTTTGTCCCCATTTTACCCTTTTAGGGGTGGAATTTCAAAAAAACATCAAACACTTATTTTCTTATTTTTTTACTGATGCATTTGTATGAAGTTTCGAATAGATAATATCGTTTAAAAACTAAAAAACAACCGACTTCAATGCCGCGCTATTCATTTTCAGTACCAATTTTGAGATGTTTATCTCAATATCTCTGGAGATACTTATTATACCTCGATAAAATTACCATGGTACCACACTTGGGATATCTCCTTTCGAACAAAAAAAGAATAATCGAAATCGGTTCATAAACGACGAAGTTATCCGCGAACAAACATAAAAAAAAAGAAAAAAAAAAAATATATATATATACGGTCGAATTGAAAAACCTCCTTTTTTTGAAGTCGGTTAAAAATAGCCCAGTCTGAACCTGTTATTATAGATATACTTTCTTTAGTTAACCTGTAAAATAAGTATACTTTGCGATGTATTTTTATGGCAACGCGGGTGCGAGGAATTTGAAAAATAACTGAAGAAACTATTGCCGTCGCGCAGTGCCCGAACTATCAACACGAGTGCGATAGGGACAACACCAACTGCGACTCAGTTTACCTTCAAATTTTTGACCAAAATAAGGTTTTGTATTCCCCTGTTTTCTCCCCGAAAACTGATCCGATTTAATTATTTAAAAACCTTTCAAAACTGTCTGGTAGCCTTTTAGATCAGGCACTCTCTGATGGCAAAAAATCGAGATTATGGACAGTTTCACTGGTTTCTCATAACGCGTAAGATAGTATCTGACACATGACGCCATATAAAAGCTGTCAAATATCTGCCAGATTTTTTCATATTAGCGCTATCAGGAACCTTAGTACGAGTTTTCATACCAAACTCGATATCGTATATCGAGCAAATTTTGTATGAAAAACAGTACAGCGCCTCTAGTGGTTACTACACTTCACTAAATTTAGACCAATCAGGGAGCTAGAATAAGTCGAAAACTATATGAGATCTGTCAAAAGCGTTTACGATAAGAACTCGTACTAAGGGTACTGGTGAAACTGGCCCTAAACCTAGCTACTACGTCGGTAACGTTCAAAATACGCTACACTCCTCGGGTGCGACCTTGAATTTGCGACACAGAATAAACTAATAGTAACTATGAACCGCGTGTTGCGCACCGTAACATGCACCGTAAGTCCGCGCGGCGAGAGTCTGTATCACTCGGTCAGCTGTCTCTTACTGTAAGGTTGAGTGTTGTGAGAAAACATATTGAATAGTAAAGTACAGGCGCGCGACCGATCGAGAGCGCGCGTGACACTACTGACTGAACTTGTAGCCGGCCGGCTGCCGCGTATGTACTTATATCTTCGTAGCTACAGCGCGGAGTGCGACATGCCTGGATCAGGGCAATGAAATAGGTAATTTTTCAGGTTTTTGAAGTGTCATATTTCTTTTCTCAATTGGTTGGTCAAAAAAATGCAAATGACACAGCACAGGAGCACAGTAGACCTTCGTTTTTTGTAGAAAACATTTTGCTCTAGAAGCATTTTCCAGGGTGGAAACAGGGGAATACATTTGTATGGAAAAATGTACCCCGCGGTGCCTCTTTAATGTTTACGATGATAACAGTTTTTTGTTGGAACACCCTATATAAGACATGATATCGGCTTGTCATCATACAAACAAATATTACAACTAATACTATATACAATAAATCTAAATTACACATTAAATAAAAAAAAACACGAACATTAAACACCAATATTAAATACAACACATTTTAAACTCAATTCAGTCTATTTTAAACGCAGAGCATCGTCGAAATCGGTTCAGACGATGCTAAACCGCTTCTGGCGGGTGAACACGGGCGCCTGAGGCTATATGTGGTACATTGTTAGAAGACACTGGCTTATGACTCGCATATATCTCTCCCAGACACTCTTTAAGTCTGCTTCTCTGGAAAAAAAAAACATTTTTATTAAAAGACTATAAATTACAATCTATGCTAATATTATAAAGAGGCAGAATTTGATTGTTTGTTTGTTTGTTACGATTTAACTTAAAAACTACTGGACCGATTTCAAAAATTCTTTCGCTAATGAAAAGCTACATTATCAGCGAGTAACAGTCATGTAGTAGGTCGCCAATAAATAGCTAAGGCGTCGGCTTGGCGAACGAGAGGTCTAGAGTTCGATCCTCACCCATTGCACTATTGACGTGAACCCACTCCAGACACAAGCATATTTAGCTTAGTTGGAGGTTAACAAGACTACTAGTAATGTGTAAGCCACATGGCTAGTAAGCTAGCTAAAACGCTTTAAAAAAAACAGGTCGAGTTGAACTCGCCCACCGAGGCTTCCGTATGAACTTTTCAGACTAGGTTAAAGGACAAACTTAACTTTGTAAATTGTTAAACACAATCCAAAATTTCATCGTACCGACGGGACTTGAACCCGCAACCTCCGGAATAACATGTTCCGGTGCTTTGCCAATTAAGCCACGGTGCGAAGTATCGTTACGACGAAATTAGTGGATAGCATTTGTTAACCCAATTAAGCATTGGTGGCGCCATAATTATTAACAATTTACAAAAATATAAAGTGTGTAACACTTCAAAGAAACATAATATTAAACTTAACTTTGTAGTTCGGTTCATAGAAAATGTACTGCACCAACTACAAATGATAAGTTTGTTATAGTAAAATTACCTTTTTTGTTATTAAACTACATATTTCTACAAGGTTTTAAACATTTATTCCCTTATGTGCTTCAAGATCATTCTGCTTGCCACATTTCATGATTCTAAGTCAACGGGAAGTACCCTATAGGTTTTCGACCCAAAACCTATAGGTAACTTCCGGTTGACCTAGAATTGTCAATTTTGGTTAAGAGCAACGTCTTACAGCACAAGTAAAGGAGTCATTCTGAAAAAGAAAAAAACATTGAAAGTTAAGGTACATTTTGGTACTTATAAGTTTTCGCGAAAATATAAATTTGCGCATATCTTTTTATCGTGTTGACTCAGGACCTTGATTTTTATACACCAAATAGGGACTATAGACCTCAGTATCTGGTATAAATTACAACTTGCTAGGTCCACCCGTTCCTGTTCCTGAGAAAATAGGTGGTGACACACGGACAGACAGACGGACGGACAAGAAACTGATCTTATAAGGGTTCCTTTTTTTACCTTTTGAGGTACGGAACCCTAAAAACAAATAGGAGCAGTCTGACAAAACAACAGATCCCTAATTCTGAGGTATCTAAAAGGATTTCCCCCTACCGCAGAAAAAAAAACCTACGCCCCGTTTTAATGTACTATATACGAGGTGCATTCAATAAGTACCTGGCCTCATCGCCAGAGGGCGCTGTAGTTTCAAAAGAGTTTTACCACAGTGTAGCACATTCTTTTTTAATTCTTTTTTCAAATTTTCATTCCAATCCCTTCATTTGTTTTATTTTGACAACTTATGGAAGCGAACGTATCGATCGGTTTTACAAAAATGGAAAAAGAGCAATATCAATATAAAAGAAGGCGAAAACTGTAAAATCGGCCGGAAAAGTTATGGCCACCGTTTTCTGGGATTCACAAGGTGTGATCTACATCGATTACCTCGAGAAGGGTAAAACAATTACAGGGCTTTACTATGCCGATTTATTGGGCCGATTCGACGCCGAATTAAAGAAAAAACGACTTCATCTGGCTAGGAAAAAAGTGCTGTTTCACCACGACAACGCACCGGTTCACACGTCTGCCGTTGCCATGGCCAAATTGGTCGAATTACGCTACGAATTGCTGCCCCATCCACCGTATTCTCCAGATTTGGCCCCTTGTGACTTCTTTCTGTTTCCTAATCTGAAAAAATCTCTCGCCGGGAATAGATATGGATCAAATGAGGAGGTCATCGCCGCCACGGAGGCCTATTTTGCAGAGTTTGACAAAAACTTATTTTTCGGACGGGTTAAAAAAGTTGGAGCATCGCTGGGCTAAGTGTATCGAACTATAATATCGTTTAAAAACTAAAAAACAACCGACTTCAATGCCGCGCTATTCATTTTCAGTACCAATTTTGAGATGTTTATCTCAATATCTCTGGAGATACTTATCATACCTCGATAAAATTACCATGGTACCACACTTGAGATATCTCCTTTCGAACAAAAAAAGAATAATCGAAATCGGTTCATAAACGACGAAGTTATCCGCGAACAAACATAAAAAAAATATTCATTTTCAGTACCAATTTTGAGATGTTTATCTCAATATCTCTGGAGATACTTATCATACCTCGATAAAATTACCATGGTACCACACTTGGGATATCTCCTTTCGAACAAAAAAAGAATAATCGAAATCGGTTCATAAACGACGAAGTTATCCGCGAACAAACATAAAAAAAAAAAAAAAAAAAAAAAAAAAAAAAAAAAAAAAAATATACGGTCGAATTGAGAAACCTCCTCCTTTTTTTGAAGTCGGTTAAAAATACTATCTAATCTTGTTTTCCATACAAACTTTGAACGCGCGTTTCATCCCCTTCAGGGGTGAATTTTGGAAAGTCCTTTCTCAGAGGTAACTATCGTCGTAATAACTATCTGCATGCCAAATTTCAGAGCAATCCGATACAATATTGATTTTCACACTTTGTTACCCCATTTCACCCTCTTAGGGGGGAATTTCAAAGAAACCTGCAACACATATTTGCATATTTTTTACTGCAGCACTTATGTAAAGTTTCGGATAGAAAAGACTATCTCACCTTGTTTTTCCATACATACTTTGAACCCCCGTTTCATCCCCTTCAGGGGTGAATTTTGGAAAATCCTTTCTCAGAGGGAATTATCGTCGTAATAACTATCTGCATGCCAAATTTCAGCACAATCCGAAACAATATTGATTTTCACACTTTGTTACCCCATTTCACCCTCTTAGGGGTGGAATTTCGAAAAAACCTAAAACACGAGTTTACTTATTTATGTACTCAAGCACTTGTGTGAAGTTTCGAATAGAAAAGACTATCTAATGTTGTTTCTCCATAGAAACTTTGAACCCCTGTTTCATCCCTTTAAGGGGTGAATTTTAGAAAATCCTTTCTTAGCTGATACTAATGTCATAATAACCACCTGTATGCCAAATTTCAGCGCAATCCAAAACAATATTGATTTTCAGACTTTGTTATCCCATTTCACCCTCTTAGGGGTGGAATTTCAAAAAAACCTGAAACACGTATTTACTTATTTTTGTACTGAAGCACTTGTGTGAAGTTTCGAATAGAAAAGACTATCTAATCTTGTTTCTCCATACAAACTTTAAACCCCCATTTCATCCCCTTAAGGGGTGAATTTTGAAAAATCCTTTCTTAGTACACCCCTACGTACTAAGACAAATATACCCTCCAAATTCCAAGTCTCTACGACCAGCAGTTTAGGCTGTGCGTTGTCTGTCAGTGAGTCAGTCAGTCAGTATGTCAGGACAAAGATTCTTATAGTATTAGATTTATTCTGGCTGGATGCGTAAAATCTTTCTTTTCGCTTTTCTGCAATCTGCGGGAATGATTTCGTGAAAAGGGACGGAAACGTGTAACAGGAAGCCTGGGAAGCGCGCGCTATTTGAATTGACCAAAGAGCACTCTATACAAAGTACATCTTCAAAATTAGTACTAATTTAAGAAAATTTCAGAAAAAACTAAGGCTGCGCAGGGTGACGGCGATATCGACTACCTAGCTCAATTCCCTTCGGGACAGATTATGAGGTAAGTACGTACCTATGTTACATTTTAGCATGCCTTAGGTACGAGTAGCATCTTCTTGAAAAGTGTTATAAAAGTGCTATAATTTGAGTACAATAATTTATTATCCATGTTTATCTGTTCTAGCCCCAATAATCAGTGTTATGTATCTAATATTTTTGAGAGTCCTATTGGCGCAAAGGATAGATGGCTTGATTTCTAAGCTAGAAGTCACCGGTTCAAATCCTAGCACGGGTGGTTGTTGTTCACAGTATGTATATATATATGAGTCATAGGTACTGCAATAAAGGAAGAGTAGAAAAAATGGGCATCTGAGATATTCTGCAAAATTAATGATACTTAAAGCAAAATAAAAGCGGCATTAGCCCATAGCCATATCAATGGCTATGACGTCGGCCTGGCGATCGAGAGGTCGTGAGTTTGATCCCCACCCATTGCACTATTGACGTGAACCCACAAGTATATGTTTTACCTTAGTTGGAGGGGTTAACAAGATTTCTAGTACCTATTAATGTGCAACCCACATTGCTAGTAATCTTCAAACAAAATATACGTGTGCCAAATTATTCTAAAAGCAATTCTTATACGTTTTAGAGGAGAACTGTTCCAAAGCAAGAAAATGGTGCACATGCCGCCACAACAATGGATGCAGCTAGGGCACTGCTACCTGAATATGACTAAAGACTTCATGCAAACTGCTGTAAACGCTTTCTTTATACTGGTGGACGGTACCCTAGATGACGTCCTGAGGTTACCCTCGCAGTACATCCTAAAATCTGTGAGTATAAGCTAACGGGATATATGTAATTATCGTTTCCACGCAACAAAAGAGCGCAGGCGCATCATAGAATAAATTAAATACTTGTTTATGGAAAATATCGTGAGAATAGCACATATAATTATTTCAAACGGCTCTACACTCAAGGGTTAATTAAGATATCGAAATTACTCTATGCTGAATACCGCTTCGCTAGGGACATTCAGTAGGCCTGACTCCTGTAAAAAAGGACATCAAAAAAGTTCGAAACGTGCCTGAGTAATATCGATATCATAAGTTTAATCTTAGTACAAAAGCCAATGAATCCCTTTCATTGGCTACATAATACGGCTAAATTAGCAACATCTATTTATTTCGTTCACGGCTTTATATCCTCTAGAGGGCGCCAAATTCAATTTGTTGTAACATCACATAGCTTTACAAAACCAGCGTACAATATTTATTCTCTGGTACGATTAAGACCCTTCCAACGATACCTAATTTGTCAAATTAGGGGAGTTATTGAGGGAACAGATAAACATACGTACCGGTCAAAATTATAGCGCTTCTGCAGTCGGGAAAAAAGGTCGTTTATTTCATCTCGTCTCACTGCTTTCCACTTAGACTAACATCATCTAGCTAGACGGTGCCATCATAGACCGATCAGGTCAGATATTGCTCAAAATTTGCTTGCTTTGATCGCAATAAAAATAAGAAGACTTCGAACAGTTTATTGAAACGTAATTGCCATTAGATATCGATTTCCAGGCTCGTACAATTTCAATGATGAAATTGGCCCGGGAGAAGCTTGCCGCCACATGGACAGTGGTGAAAGGAGATCAGGAACCTTTATCGATCTCCCACACGACCTTGGAGTATTTTCGGCCGCTGTTCAAGTATGTTAGCGGAAGGGAGATGTCCAGGCTTAATCTGCGTGATGAAAGGATACTCTCCTATATAGGAACTCATTCAGACCTAAATAGACATCAGGTGAATCCTGCATAAGATCCTTATAAAAGCAATGAAAGACATTTTTTCTAAGTAGGTATGGTATTAGTAATGGGGCTTTTGGTGATACTATGTATCACCAAAAGGAAGTCCAAGTGTCAGATACTAGTCGCAGAGCGAGATAGATAACATAACCGTGGCAAGACGCAAAGTGGCAAGAGTCAGTTCTTGGCCGTTTAATTGCATACATTCAAATCATAAGCAGACTTGGTAAACAAACCGCGTGTGTGGGTGTTGCAATTACATCACAATAATGTTTTAGTCTGATCATAATTTTCAGCAGTAAGTTCAGTATTTAGTAGCTATTTTTAATGGACATTCTTTCTAATATACTAGAAACGTCAGCTATCATATCCTGGTCTAGCATGGCTTCTTTTGAGGGTTCTGTAGCTCAAAAGGTAAAAAAGGAACCCTTATAAGATCACTATCTTGTCCGTCTGTTTGTCTGTCTGTCCGTGTGTCACCACCGATTTTCTCAGGAACGGGTGGACTTAGCAAGTTGAAATGTATACCAGATACTGAAGTCTACAGTCCCTATTAGGTGTATAAAAATCAAGGTCTTGAGTCAACACTATAAAAAGATATGGGCAAATTTAGATTTTCGCGAAAACTTGTAAGTACCAAAATTATCTTAAGTTTCAATATTGTTTAATTTTTCGAAATGTCTCCTTTACTTGTACTGTAACCTTGCTTTTAACCAAAATTGACAATTCTAAGTCCACGGAAGTAACCTATAGGTTTTGGGTCGATAACCTATAGGGTACTTCCCGTTGACGTAGAATCATGAAATTTGGCAAGAAGCAAGGTCTTACAGCACAAATAAAGGGAAAATTCCAAAAAATAAAAAATGTTAAAAATTAAAGGGTGTCCCCAAACATACTCGTACATAGTAGGCCTCTGAGTTATATGAGCGCTCATAAAATTTAGATGGCTAGCTTAATTGGTACTAACCAGTTGGTACTATTGGTACTAGCTTAATAGGTACGGAAGCCTCGGTGGGCGAGTACAACTCGACTTGGCCGATTTTTTTTATTTTTTAACAATAAAACCACTTACAGGTTGGGGTAGTTGCAAGCAAATATGTACAAGACAATCCTAACTGGCATCAATCAAGGTACCTGAACCTCATGAACAACCTAATATGTGGAGTGCCCATGAATTTGATGAGGAAAATCCCAGAAAACGTATACTTACAGCTATCGCATCAGGTAATGTTGACTTTACATTCAACCGACTTCAAAATAATGAGATTTCTCAAATCGACCGTATTTTTTTATGTTTGTTCGCGGATAACTTCGTTTTTTATGAACCGATTTAATGTTTTTTTTTTGTTGGAAAGGAGGAGATATTCCAAGGGTGATACCATTGTAATTGTATCGAGATGTGATAAGTATCTCCAGAGATATGAAGATAAGCACCCCAAACTTGGTACTGAAAATTAATAGCGCGGCATTTGAAGTCGGTTCCCTTAGTTTTTTAAACGATCTTATTACTAATTCAGTTCAAATTTTGAGTGACTAAAATACAGAAACTAAATTCGTGTGTGCTTTGTAGATGATTTGATTTCTAAATAGGAGGTCACCAGAGTGGTAGGAGCATTATATCAATGTTTCGCCTGACTTGATACCAAAATGTAACTCACCACCATCAAGGAGAAAATGTGCCGCCCAAACGGTGTTCTGGCAGCACACAGCCCTTGAGAGCTAGGCCTTGCGTGTTCACCATCTTTGGTGTCACATAATCATCAAAACTCAAACTTTTAATTTTTAGATATATCTCTAAACTTTGTTTAAACACTGTTCTAGATATAAGAAAACATATGCCGTGAACTTATTGTCAAGACAAACCTTCATAGGCTTTTTGGAAATCTTTACCAATACCTATATGTTTGTAAGTTTATGAATAAATAAATTAATAAATTAATCGCTTATTACCAGGCAAGATAGTGGTCAAACGCTATAATACCCTATCAGATATAAGAAACATCGCTACGGAAACGATTGCCCAATAATACTCTTAAGTAAATAAAGCTTCTTGTTTTCTAGGTGTTCTACCATATAAAAGCATGTGATCCACTACAACGAAGATTTTACTTGGGCAAGATGACAAAAACACAGGTTGGTAATCGACTCCATGCCTTATTGAGCGGCATTTAGCTTATTTTGTCTAGGTATTTTATAAGGTAACTCCACAGATTTTAAATATTTCACGTTGGAATCTAGTAGAATACAACTTCAACGAGCAACAATAATATAATTAAGATAATTTATTTTAAAAACTAAAACAACCGGCTTCCATGCCCTGCGAGTCAGTTTCAGTAGCAAGTTTGAGACGTTTATCGTCATATCTCTGGAGATACTTATCAGATCTAGATGAAATTACAAAGGGAACACCTCGGAAATGCACCCTACCGAGAAAGAGGTAGAAAGCATACAGATGAATTGAAAACCTCCTCCTTTTTGGAAATCGGTTGAAAAATCAATCACTGTTTTCTACTTATCTCTAAAGATCGTACAAACTTTGTCAGTTTGAATAGCACAGTGACCAGTGATATTTCAGGGCGTTTGAGACTGACTTTTTAAACGTCATGGCATGATTGGAGGCAAGGCAGCGAGACGCAAGACCGCAGAAGTCCTACCAATAGCTACTTTATTCTAAGCCTAGCATAGTGAGTATGTTTAGATAGATAGATAAACTCTTTATTTGCACACCAAAAGAACAGAAACAATTTAAAAACACATTTTTTACATTGTTTACATCATAATTTAATTGATGTTAATATTTTTCATACCAACAGGTACTTGGTAAATCGAACAGCTGGGGCGCGCGTGACGTAGCTCGCCTCGGTCTCCTGATGACTGAAGTGGAAGGTCCAGAACTGAGCGCTATCAGCCCTGATGCTATAGCAGCACTCACTTCACATGTAATCTTCTGTCACCTGTCTATGTGTCCCAAAAATAGTCCTAAACATCCTAACACTAACAAAGATTATATAATAGTTACATGAATACTATATTTGCTTTGTTTTTTTTATGGCCTGGTGGTGGTAAGCGATGATGTGGCCGAAGATACTGAACACGGTAGGCCTAGAATAGGTACTCTGACATTCAAGGGCGTGTGGCAATGTGTGTGGCTGTGTGCTGCAGGAATACTGTAAGATAAGCAGCATACGGCAGATTTTTATGATGTTTGATGGTGGTAACTTGGTAAGCTACGCTTTGGTAGCATGTCAGGCTGAACATCGATATAATATTACTCCAACCGATTGTGGGAGAAAATTTCAAAATTGAGAAGAAATTAGAAACGCGATGTTTTAAATGAACAGAACGCCATTTAAAAACAATATAGCAATGTATCCGTAACTTTGCTTTAACAATATTTCCAGGTGGTGATGGAAATGTCAGCTGAAAATCTAAAGTACCTCACAAAAATACAGCAAAGATACCTATCCCAAAGACCTTATAACTTATTTATCAAAAAACTATCTGAATACGAAGACAAGTTACAAATCCTTAACTCGGCATCAAAGAGAGTAAAAGGAACATTTTCCGTGATCACGTACATGCTAGTAATAAAAAAAATTGCATAGAATATTTTTCTTTTATTTCACTAGCTGAGATTGTATAATTTCAGCGTTTCGATAGTCGGGAAACGAAACGCATAATGTCCATCTTCAAGAAGTCTTGCCTCCAACTAAAAAAAAAAGCATTGTTTTAGTACTGGAGATAGGTAGGCACTGGACTACAGTATACAGGATGACATGTGACCACTATCTTTACCGTTGGTAAGTGACTGTGGTCGAGGGTGGTGGCACGCTAAGCCTAAAATGAGAAATGGCTCTCAAGGACAACTGTCTGAACATAGAGTAGAGTAGCCAAATATCACCTGAATTGAACTTTTTGAATGCCACAGCATTTTACCTATAATACCCACCAATTATAGGTAAACGTCATAGCTATATATATTGCTATAGTATAATTTACATATAACAGAATAACGAATAACAATAATAATATAATCAGAGGTTTACACAAAACAATCAACGCTTCTCACACGCACACATCCATTATGATAAGGATTGCATATGATGTTCTATTTGCCTCAATAAAGATTATTGTTAGCATTTACCACCAGGTGAGCGTCTTGCTTGAGACTAAATAACAAGATGAGAATTCCGCCAGATTATTAAAAGTCGAATTCTTACCGAAAGCAGCGCTAACCATGTATAGTTTTTTTTTATATCGTATAGGCTAGCGTTTGACCGCCATCTCATCTGTTAGTAAGTAATGATGCAGTTGAGGATCGGTTGCGGTAGCACGCTAGTTATAGAATGGGAACTGGCTCATAAGGACAGCTGCCGGAACATATCAGATGTTTGGCTACAGATTTTCCAACTTGAGGGTTTTTTGCTGGCCAGGCGGAAACAAGATAGTATTCTACCACCATGCGGGGTTGGCGGTTTCTTAACGATGTTTTCCTTTACCAGAGGACCACTGTGAAATGCGCATATACATTTTTGATAAATGCTGCACGGCGTGAATTGAATTCGCTACCTCTGGCGTCGAAGCCGACCATTCTCCCACAGCGTTACTGACCCCTTAAAATTTGATTAAGTACCTTATTAAAAATATATTACCATAACATCACACCATTCTGTTTGCGTAGAGTTTTCCATTACATTTACAATTGGTACTGTAGAACTAGGCTCTACAGGATCTATCTTAAAATTAACATCACAACATTTTGAAGGGTCTGCAGAAATAGTGTCCCCATTGATAACCACAGGCTTTTTTCTAACGACAGCTTCTGCTGTTGAATTGTCATTTTTAGATATTGGAATATTTTCAGACAGACATTTTGATTGTCCTAAAGTCCTTTGAGATTCAGGTGCACAAAATGGTTCTTCACAGAGTTCATGATT
Source organism: Cabera pusaria (assembly GCA_954871355.1). NCBI lineage: Eukaryota > Metazoa > Arthropoda > Insecta > Lepidoptera > Geometridae > Cabera > Cabera pusaria. The sequence goes on along the minus strand of OX940889.1, from coordinate 20,527,530 downwards.
TTGAGATTGGTCATATTCACATTTAGTGTTACACCTAAAAATTATAAAACAATTAACATTTAATTTAAAAAAAAAAATGTTTATAGGACTTTTGCTGGTTGATCCGCATGCGATCACTACTTTGTTAATTATTCCGTACCGACGGGGCTTGAACCCGCGCCTTCTATTTTACATGACTAGGTACTGTGCTCATTCAGCTACGGTACGACCCTATGGATACAACGAAACTTATGAATTGCATTTAAACCACTTATGCATTGGTGGCACATCATGCATTCTTTACCGTTCCTCAATATTTTTGGCTTAGAGGGCTGTGTCCAGTTATATTATCAGCCATTTGAGACTCAACGTATGTATTAAGATAGCAATAGTTTACACGCAAAATTAATATGTACAATAGTTTTATTATTATTTCCGTTGTAGGCAAACTTCATTACTACCAACTACCTCTAGTAGCCTGAGATTCAGGCGGCTACCATAAAGCGAGCATCGTGTTTGCCCTGTTATTAATACATTTACATTGACAATTTATTACAAGGTATAATTACCCATTGACATTCTCTTGGACAGTATTCGCTGGCATAAGAATCATAATGCTTTTGTTTTGTGGCTTTTCTGGAACTGTGGTATTTTGACTCTTGCAATGTTTGCAATCATTGCATTGTACTACTATAAAGCTTTCTCGCACATTAGGATTTTCGTTCACTTCTTCAGCTATTGAAGAAACTAATGATCTATTTTCACAAAAATGATGGTTCATATTAATTTGAGATTCTTTTTCTATCTGCATAATGTTAGCATTAGATTGTACGTTTACTACATTGTCAATGGTCTTAACAATATGTCCATCCTGATTTTGAATTTCAATATTAATCTTCACATTTACGACGTCACCTTTATTTAAAACAGTCACATATTGTTCATCTAGAGATTTGTTAGTTGAAGTTGATTGTATCATTGAAGTGAATACGTTAATTTTTATATTTTCATAGCTTTTTGAAAATCCATATTTGTCAACAGATCGAGTTTTATTAATAATATTTATATTTTCTCTGACTGAATGAGCATCTGTGTAAATGGAGTCACACTGAATACTCGATGGTTCTGGTGTATTAATCATAACTGAATGTTTTGTGTGTAAAGGTTCTTCAACTAGAACATCCAACTCCTGCGAGTTTGTTTCGTTTTCTTTGCTTACAATGGAATTTATATCAAATTTATTGGTTACACGAAGAACTTCATTTGTTTGCTCCAGAACGTCATTATCAGCATACTTATTTTTAATTGGAGATGTTTCGCTATTTAACACAATTTGATTGATGTTCTTTTCGGCTGAAATTCTTATTTCATCATTCATACCTAAACTTTTGTATAATTGCTTATCTTGCTGATCAGAACTTTGCAAATCTTTTTCATTTAAACTCGTTTTCACATTTAGTACTACAGGTTTATGTTGTATTTTTATCGATTGTAAATCTAAACCTGTATTATAATTTGTATTTAAGTTCGAATAAGTAATCATGTTTTGATTTAGGTTTGAGACCAACATTATTGCCTCATCTTCAATGGCATTTTTAATATCAACACTGTTATTTGATAAAATTCTGTCGTTATTGATGACAATTTTAGTTTTTGAAAGTGGTTTTATTTCATGAGACTCCTCTTGGATTTTCATAAGGGAAATTTCAGGTATCGGATATTCCTTTAGTAGTAATGCTGGTTTAGTATTTTTACTTTTGATAGTAAATTTGGTTGTTGAATTTGTAGATCCGTCAGTTCCTTGACCATCGGGTTTTAATATTTTTACATTTGCTTTTGCACTATCTCTTCTCTTATATAAAGGTTTTGTTAAAGAATTTGGTGCTGTAGCAGACGTTCTTTTTAAAATCGCTGGCCGTGGAATTGAAGTTCTTTTTCTTTCTATTGTATTTACAGTAGATACATGCGTTTGAGATGTTTTGACAGAACCAACTACTGGCTCTGGTATTACTACTACACTAGCAGTGTGATCTTCCCGACTCGGCACTATCTGAAGAATATGATTGTTTATCATAAGTGAGTCTGAAAGTGGTACAAGGCCAGCTTGCTTTGGACATATTATGAGAATAAATGAAAATTACGTGATATGAAAGACAATGGACATGAAAATGGATGGCTATAGAAGAAGAGGAAGACCGAAGAAAGTGTGGATGGATTGCGTGGTGGAAGATACGGATGTAAAAAGAGTGGATACAGAAATGTCTACAGATAGACTCAAACGGAAGAGGATGACATGTTGCACCGACCCCACTTAAGTGGAATAAGGGTAGGAAGATGATGATGAGTTCGATAAAGATTTTTAATGCATGAAAAATTGGGACAATTACCAGGTAAATTGAAAATGGCAAAAATTTTTTTAGAAATTAAAGCAGGATATTGTCTGTGGCGGGTCATCTAGCAGAAAATAAATAAATACCGTATTCAAAATACTCTCTTCCTCATTCAAGCGTTGTGTTCTTTTATTCTGAAGCTCAGATCCACCTGAAAATTATGATCAAAAAGGAAACTTTTTGTGCGTGTTTTGTGTTTTTATTTTATTCAGTTTACTGTAGTTCGATCTTAAATTGTATATATTTTCTTTACGTTACCATCGATATTGATGTTTTAGTGATCACGTCAGGTCTGATTTCTTAGTCTATTACTAATAGATGTTAGCATTTGACCAGTATCTCACCTGTTAACACGTTAGCTGCGGCACCAATTTTTGCATACTTTCCGTTCCTGCGGCACGAGGTATAATCGGCCCGTACCGTGACCAGACGTTAGGGCGACACGCGGTCTATTAGACCCCACCTCTTTTTACAGACTAAAATCCATTTTCTGGCGCGAAATCAAAGATAAATGAGAATTTTGGTCCTTATTGATATAGACAGTGAATTGATGAACCCTAATCCACCGTCGCCCCGGGATCTGATGGCTAGTTTAGGAATTATTAGCAAAACAAAATATGGGATCTTATACACCTCGTAACGCACTGAAATAGGGCAAATTTTCGCTGCGATTAGTGATGGGAAAAATAATATCGACGTTTTTAAACTGTCTTAACTACGCAACGACTTGACCGATTTTGATCAATTATATCTCATTAGATCGTTTTAAGGGCAAAACCTGGCAAAACAACACAAAGCTATCAAAGGATACATTTTTTTTTAAATAATCTAAAAGGACGTGCTCTCCAATCGACGTGATGCCAACACTGGTCGCGGGAAGCTCGCGTTGAGTGCGGTACGAGGTCAGGGGGGATATGGGACGTTTTAGCCTCGTTCCGCACTGCATTAAAATTATATTAATTCAGTGCGGCACGAGGCCTAAGACATCCGGTACCAAGGTAGGTACACCACCGTTTCCGGGAACCATTAGTGATCTCAAATATATATTTATCTCTTTCCTACACTGGACCAAACCAAAGCTATGCCATTCGCACGACAGAGAAATTCACTTTTTTGCTTGCCGCACCACAGGGAAGTTGCATCAGGGGTGATTTAGGCCTCGCTTCGCACTTAACGTGTTAAGAAAGGTTAGGCCTAGAAAGGGTTCCATCAACATCGTCAGTATATACTCAATACTCAATCATTTATTGCTTCATATGTACATCGCATCATACAGGTGTTAGGTATAGGTATAAAAGGCAACATATGACCCTGATAGGGTATAGCAAACAGGACTTAGCCAGCGGACCGATTTCTTAATATTTTTAAAAGAAATTTACATACATCCATTTTAATAATAATATATTATGAGTTATATTGTTATTTATTTGTTGTATAATTTATTTATTTTTACTGGCTATTTTTTTATTTTTAAATCTTTATTTTACTTTGCTATTTGGTTAACTGTTAATTTGTCTTTTAAGAACTCGTCTAGGGTGTAGTATGCCTTTTCGATTAGTAATTGTTTTAGATGAGTAACAAAAATATTATAATTTCCTTCACTTTTAAGACATTCCGGTAGCTTACTATATCCTCCTGTAGGTATAAATCCTAAAAATGCTTAAAATGTCAGGCATACCTGGTTTATCAACTGGCTTAATATGTCGTTTATCCCACGATCTGTATAATAAAAAAGTAAAATAAATAATCGCTAATATAAAGACCTCATTAAAAAAAAATATGAAGACGAATAACATACCTGGTGCCTACGTAGAAAATATAAGATCTTCTTCGTAGCCTAGTGCATCAAAGACATTTTTATATACCTACTGGAAATGATTGTTTTTTGTTACTGATATCCTGTTAGCGAAGGCCATATTGGGAGCGAAACGCCTTTTTTTATGGTACTAGGTACCAGGACAAGCACAACGTTCGCCTGATGGTAAGCGATGACGTCTACCTATAACAGATACAGCGGCATGCAAAATTCTTAACTGCCATAATTTTGCATGTCACTGCACTGCGCCTGTTACCTTGAGGTATAAAGATGTTGAGTCTCACATGCCCTGTAATTTCACTGGACACCTTGCCGTTTCAACCTAAAAACATTCCTATTTCACGGCAAAAAATTAAGGCAAATTGGTGGACCGCCCCAGGCGGACTAGCAGAAGTCCTACCACTACAAAATTGCTCCTTGGCTTAACATGATAGCACGCAGCAGTTTGTATTATTTATGTTCGAGCTACAAGTCCCTCAACCCAGCCGGAGAATTCAGTATCTGATAGTGATAAGCCTGAGAGCATACAGCAGCAAAATAGCACAATTTGATGATTCCACCGCAATCACGGCAGTGGGTGTATATTATACACCCACTGCCGTGATATTAGTATAAGTCCGGTTCATTACGTTCCGCGAGGTTATTCCCGGGGCGGCGCGCGACGAAATCAGAGTGTTCTTCTGAATCGTCCTAATCAAACAGTATAGGCTTTTGTTTTGGGCCGTTAAGGCGAGTCACCAGTGAAGAAGCGGAGAAAAACGTTTTACTGTATCAAATTTTTTAGGTATTTACTCCTAAATATCGGTCTTGCAAAAAATATACGATAAACTTAAGGATATTGTCTGAGGAATGTGCTAATTTGTTACACGATAGGGTATACTTTACTAAATTCGCCGTAAAGAGCCTTAATACCTTATAAAATATTAAAATGTTACCTAGAAGCTTTTATCAAGTACTTGTCATATCCAGCATTTATAAACGCGTCTGGTGGTTTGACAGCCACATACGCCGCTCCTGTATTGAGTTCTGTAGGAGTGCACACTTTGTTTCCTTCTGTCGTAAATAGTTCTATGTTGCTATGTCTGAAATAGTACATTATAGTAAGGATAAGAATCGGTCATACATATACCGTGTTTCAACTGTTAAGATAAACTCGCTCAAACATGGAATAATACGTAATTTTATTGTTTTACATATCTACAAAATTATTCACCTACATCTAAATTGCAACATTGAAATCCTATCCGTCCAAAAGTTGTCTGATAGAGGATACAGCGATAAATAAGACCAGACTGCCCATTGTATTACTTACCAATGTTTTCATAATAATATAAAATATTTTCTGTTGACATAAAATTATTTGATGTGGCAGTAAAGAATCATTGATCATTCTATTATATTCTAAATTTGGTGATAACAGATCATGAGATCACTCCAACGTCTATATTAGTCTTTAACTCCAGGTAAGACTACGCGATTATTTGAAATCTTATAAGCTAGCGTTTGACCACTCTCTCTTCTGGTGGTAAGCGAAGACGTGGTCGAAAGTCGTTAACGCGCTAGGCCTGGAATACTCCGATTATCAGGGCTGTGTGCTGCCGAAGCACCGTAATTATGGCGGCAGATTTTCTCCTAGGTGGTAAGCTACATTTTGTTTGCGTGTCAGGCGGAACAGCGATATAATATACTCCTATCGCCTATAGATATGCGATATTCCTTCTAAGACTACATCATCACTTCTATAAATAAAATAAAATAACTTCTGTAAATAGTGGTCATGTGATCTTCTTTTTATAGTAAACTATTTGTAAACGGCGGCTCTGCCCGCGTTAAAAATACTAAATAATGTAAAAATACTATAATACTTGTAAAAAGTAGAACCTGCTTACTTATGTCTTATCAAGGATAAAAACTATATCTGTAGAGGTACCTACGCCAAATTTCATCTGAATCCGTTCAGCTGTTTTTTGCGTGATTGAATAACAAACATAGAAGCATACGAACTTTCACATTTATAATATTAGAATAATGAAGAAGAATAAGAAGAATGAAGAACCTACAAAGAACCATACTGCGACCTCGCCATGAAGCTCAAAGTAGACTGCCACAGATTGAGGTCCTCGGTGCAAATGTGGTACTTCCTAGGAGGTGAATACTGCTGTCCGTTGGAAAACACGAATATGTCGATGGAATTATCAGCGTCGATTTCAGGAACCTTGGGTACTCCTGTCATCCTTTATAAGTCAAACTTGACGACCACCATATGGCAACAATAATATTTGTTATAAAGTCTTCCAAGTTGAGAATCTTCCAAGAGATGAACGTTTTCAAAGAGATTTTCTTTACAATTTTGCATATATCTGAGATAAGTTAACTATTGAGAGCAAGTAGGTAATCAGAAATATAGAAGATGTTTACGTAAGTATATTGATTTATGGAGTAATTAATTTAGAATTGAAATCACACGAAATTCGCAAGCACGTTACTATCACTCGAATTAATTAATTTTTTATAAAAGTGCGCCATATCCTAACCTTAAAAATTAAAAATCTGCACAGATTAATTATGTAGCAAGCTTACTGCTAGATTACTTCATAATAGTCTATGAATTTGGTTTCATTTATTTAGACTAAATCTTTAAGATCTTCTACGATGCGATTATAATTAAATAAGGCTCAATTAACACTGAGAGGGTCTATGGACGTAGTATTTATATTGTTTTTGGCCTACGGCTATGGTAGACTATTCTTGTCGCTTTACTGCTATCGATGCTACGCACTACGCACGACCTTTTTTTCACATTTTTTAAGGTTGGTTCCAATTAAGCTAGACCTCTAAATTATATGAGCGCTCAGTTCCTTTTTTTACCTTTTGAGATACGGAACCCTAAAAATGATAAAGTGGATATCTAGTTACTGTATAAATTAAGAAGACAAATGGTAGGTAGGTACATAATACGTGTATTGGTGGAGTGATCAAAGTGTCCATTCTATACTTCGTATCTGTTCTGTGTCGCATCATCGCAGACAAAAAAAGTTTTGTTCGCAGTGTGCGCAGCGTGATAGACAAAACTGTCTTGAGACAGTCTTGAGACAGACTTGTCTATCCCAGACAAAACTGTCGTAATACGATCCGTAAGACTGTTTTGTCTATAGTCTGCGCTCAGCCTTAAGTCTCTCAGGCTTACATTATTTTTGCCGCCGGTTGCTAGCATCTTCGACAGAATATAGAAATGGAGTCTAATGGCAATCATAACATTGGCGGCAGTAAATCTGAATCCTCGTAGATGCCTACATATTGTAACCACATTATCATTATTAGCCCACACTAGTCCACAGCTGAACGAAATGGCTTTTTCCAAATGCACGATACTAGTCCTACACTGACTTTTCCAATTCGTGGTCTCCACTCCAGGGGTGGAAATCTCTACATTAATAGCGATACGTCCTGTCATCGCAAACGCCTAGTAGAAGGAAATGCAGCTAGACAGTCTCTAAATGAATAGCGATGAATTTCGAGCGTTAATTGTCGATATGAAAAAAGATGCTGATAACAACTGTCTAGCTGCATCTCCTTTTTTAAGACGTTTGCCGTTTTTCTTTTTCCTTTCTTCTTTTACGTTTTCCTTTCATCGCAAACGTCTAGTAGAAGGAGATGCAGTTAGACAGTTGTTATCTGTATCTCTTTTCATATCGATGATTATCGGTCGAAATTCATCGCTATTCATGTAGACTGTAGAGACTACCGGCCCAGAACACGTCTACCTCAATAGTTATCGGTTCACGACACAAATTGGTAATGCGTTGATTGCACAGTTCTAAAATGACACTAAGCTACTACATCCTTAAGATACGATAGAAATACGTAAGTTAAAAGTAAATAAGCAGTAATTGTACTACCCCAACATCGGGTTGCTTTGTTGTAAGGTGAACGATCGCCACACCCACTAGGGTGGCCACTGTCAGACAATAAGTTTCACAGTAACATTTTATTACTGTGTAACTTTGACTCTTTTACTTCCCAAGTAAAGCAAAGTAAGTACCTATTGTTTATTTTAACCGACTCCAAAAAAGTTGCGTTTATTTTAACTGACTGAAAAAAGGAGGAGTTCTCAATTCGCATGTTTATTATGTTATACTTTATGTATGTTCGGGCATATCTCCGTCATAATGAAGACGAATTAAAAAAAATGTTTTGTTTAAAAGTGATTCATTTTTAAATGAATCCAAATCCCATTTCGTACAGATCTGATTATGGGTACTTAGTACTAGAGATGTGATAAACGGCTTTAAATTGACAACACGCTTAAACGTTGCGCTTTTTTTAAAAAGCCAGCTTAAAATAAGCTTTACGCTTAACGGCTTTTTAAAACTATAAGCAGTGCAAGTCACTATTGTTGTGAAGATCGTAGTAAGTATCGTAACGTAATAAAACGGGGGCTTATTTGAAATAGTAATGTAATGACGTAACGTAAGTTAATGTTTTTATGTTTTATGGCTTTACTAGGACAGTGTTAGTATATGTTGGTGACTGGCCTTCTTTCATATCATATCTTTACTTTTTTATATTTTTGAATTTTGATGTTTTGTTGGTAGTTAGCTGTCAGGTTGCCAGGAGATGCAAGTTCTGTTTATCTATTTTTCTTAGAATTAAATATTTATAAAAATATACTTACTTGTCTCCATCTAAACCTATATTTCTATCATACAGTCCACTAGCTCGCTAATATTTGGTCCATTCTCGCCGTAAGTAAAACCATTTTTCGTTTCGAAACAAAATTTTCCTCTGTCATTTTTTGACAAAATTTTTTCATACATTATTTTTCATTTTCATTTCAAACATATTAGTTGGATCATTTTCACGATCATGGTGGAGACACGTAGTATGAAGAAAGCAGACGCGGCAAACCTGACGGCTGCAGGAGTCGAGCAGACGCAGCGTGTCCGCGTTTTGCATTCACCGCCCGGCGCCCGGCCGACTCCGCCCGCAACTACCGAGAGTCTTTCGGCATTGCCAATTAGCACGGTCACAGAACTTGTGGGCACATCTTCTGGCGTAGCACGAACTGGCTCTGTCAATCACACAAGTGACCTTTCTAGTGCACATCAGGACGGTGATGCCCAAACACTACACGGTAAAAATAGTTTTTACAGCAAGCAGTCGGCGGGCGGGCGCTCGAGCTCTTCGCATTCATCTGCAACAGTGCGCGCGCAGATGCTGGCCGTCGAAGCGGAGGTCTTGCGACGTCGCGTGGAGCGCGAACGCACACTTGTTCGTCAGCAGGCTGAGCGCGAACGCACACTTGTTCGACAGCAGGCTGATCGCGAGCTCGAACTTGCGCGTCTAGAGTCCGAAGCGGAACAAACAGAGCTACAAGCAAAACTCGCCGCTTTGAATGTCAAAGATAAGTCATCTTGTGGTTCATATTATTCTAATCGCGATACCGAAAAACGCACTGCGTCGTGGGTTTCCGAGCAAAATGCAAACATGACAACTTTAGCTCATAGAGACACACCTGGCGATGCACTAACTGTTACCATGGGTAACGACCAAGGACTCCTTCTTCAGTCAGTTGTCAACGCCAACACGGTACCGTCTCGTGCACTAGACGTCAACAATGCTAATTGTTTTAAGCCCGCACATGTCGAGAGCAACCAAAATGTCACAATGAAACAAAAACCACTGACTAACCATTCTCAAGCAAACTCCTTAGCACAACTTGCCCAGGCCATTACTGCTCTTTCCGACCGCCCGAAGAAACCCGAACTCGTCACTTTCTCGGGTGAGGTCGGACAATGGATGGCTTTTAAAATTAGTTACGACAGAACTAAATCGAATTTTTCCCCAGCAGAGAACTTGACACGATTGAATAAAGCCGTTTGTGGCCCGGCGTACCAGTCCGTAGCGTCACTCCTGTGGACCAGTCATGACCCCCAGGAGATTATGAACACCTTGGAACAGACCTACGCCCGCCCGGAGATCCTGGTAGCCCGTGAAGTTGCCGAACTACGTGGAAGCTCTGAGTTAAGTTCTCCGGAAGAATTAAATTTACTAGCAAATAAATTGCGCAATTTCGTAACAACTGTAAAACTATTGAATCAAAACGACTATTTACACTCGCCGGAGCTACTTCGCTGCATTTTGTATAAGCTAAGCGAACACACCAGAACTCGTTTTACTGATTTCGCTGCAACCTACATGCCTGTAGAACAAAACGTTGCAAAATTAGAGTTGCTATCACGCTTCCTCGTAACAGAAGCCGATAAGCAGCTTAAATATAATTACGTATTTGACAGTACAGCTGTTAGGGCACAAAATACGACGCATTCAACGAAGTTCTTTGGAAAAAAAGAGACGGTACACGCTACAGTCTCTAATAGCAAAACAACTGAATGCACGTATTGTAAACAGGGGCCTCATACTATAAAAACCTGTAAGGTTTTCTTATCTCTTGCCATAGACGATAGATGGCGTTGGGTTCGGGAATCCAAAATATGTTATCGCTGTCTCAAGTCGAATCCACACACATGGAATAACTGTAAAGCAAAACTTTGCGGAGTTAACGGGTGTTCCAGACGTCATAATTCACTGCTTCATGGTACAGCGTCAGTCAATACCGTCGATGATCGCGTGAGTTCGACTTCCACCAACCAATGCAACAATGTGCAAATACCCTCCGCGAACCCAACTGTGCGTGTTAACGTTGATGAAATTGAGTCGTCTGTTAAAGTTACGAACACGTCTGATTTCCTTATTAACACCGCAGGGTCATCGCAGTCAACTTCTCGTCCCCGCGGCTTGCTGAAAACGCTCCCAATCGTGATCGAGGGCCCCAACGGCAAGTACGAAACAACGGCGCTGCTCGACGAGGGCAGTACGGCAACGCTGATCGACGGCGACGTGGCGGCGCGCATTGGTGTCAGACCCACCCGTAAGGATCGTCTCCTTATTGAGGGTGTAGGAGGTATGACGAAAGTAGTGGACGTGGGCTACGTAAACTTTTACATACGAGGACGTAACCTACCCGACCGCTACTTAGTAGAGCACGCGCGAGCGATTAATCCTCTAGAACTCCGCGTTCATCATACAAACACAATTAATTTGATGGAATTTGATCATCTATCAGACTTATCCGACGAACTTTCGCACACCCACGCTTGCCCTACTGTCCTCATCGGCGCTCCTGACTGGCACTTGTCTTTGAGTCGCGAAGTTAGATTTGGCAAGAAAAATGAACCTGTTGCATCTAAAACCCTCTTAGGATGGGTTCTTCACGGTGCATTGTCAGTTTCATCTAAACCGCTTGAGTTTGTCAACTATCTCTGCGACGACCTAGACGCGCTCATAAAAAGTCAGTATGACATTGACTCGTTAGGAATAACTAAGAGCACACCGCGCTCATCAGACGAAGAAAAGAGAGCAATTGACATTGTCGAAACTTCGGCCCGTCAGCTTGACGATGGACGATTTGAAGTTGGTCTGCCTTGGAAAACAGATTTACCGAACATAATACCCGATAGCTACCCGCAGGCGCTATCACGTTTTAAGGGTATTGAACGACAAATGTCTAAAGACACAGTTTTTGCTGAAGCCTATCAACATTTTATCGAAAATGTTATTAACAAGGGTTACGCCGAAGAGTGTAGTCCGGAAACGTACTACAAACGATTCCCTTCAAATGCTTCTTGTGTCAATTCAGATGGCACTATCCGTTGGTATTTGCCCACTTTTGGCGTCATGCACCCACAGAAAAAGAAGCTAAGAGTAGTGCACGACGCGGCCGCCTTAACGAAAAACGTAAGCCTTAACAGTTTACTTTTACAAGGCCCTGACTTACTCTGCTCACTCTTGGACATTCTATTTCGCTTTAAGGAAGGCGCTGTGGCCCTAAATGCAGATATTAAAGAAATGTTTCCCCAAGTCAAAATTGCCAAAGGCGACAGGGATGCACAGCGTTTTCTCTGGCGTAACAAGAACGGTGCTATTATAGAATATCGCATGGCATCTATGATTTTTGGTGCAGTATCCAGTCCGTTCATTGCGCTATACATTAAGGACAAAAACGCAAAGATGTTCAAAGGTCGCTACCCCGCCGCCTGTCAGGCAATTCTTGAAAACCATTATATGGATGACTATATTGGGAGTCTCTCCAAGGTAACTGATGCCGCGCAGCTGGCCGCTGACATAACTACGGTACATAAAGCGTGCGGTTTTGAAATGAGAGCGTGGACGTCGAACAACCCGAACGCACTCTCCCTTGTTCCGAGGGAACTCAGAAGCGACGCCAGTTCAGACGTTTACTTACCTCCTAACAACGAGGTTGGCGTCCTAGGCGTTAAATGGAATCCATGTCAAGACTCTTTAAGCTTTCGCGCAGGACCAGGCACGATGATGCCATCGGACGCTTTGACAAAACGCAGCTTGTTGTCGAGCGTAATGAAAGTTTATGACCCGCTTGGTCTACTTATGCCTGTTATCATCTGGGGCCGCATTTTATATACATAATACAAAAGCTGTGGCGAGAAGGCGTCGACTGGGACACGCCGGTACCCAGTAAGTTTGTGGTTGAATGCAGAGATTGGTTTAGTCAGTTGCACAGTACCGCTGACATCCGAATCCCGCGTTGGTATATGAATATATCTGACCCCACTGATGTTCAGCTGCATGTAATTGCTGATGCTGGTGAGCAGGCCTACGCGTGTGTTGCCTACTGGCGTTTCAGCTATGATGACGGCTCTGTGTCTACAGCTCTCATCGGTAGCAAAGCACGAGTTGCGCCACTGAAACCACTCTCCATCCCACGTTTAGAGCTCCAAGCGGCACTTATTGCTTCCCGGTTTGCTCAAACTATCCTGCGTGCTCATCGTATGACGCCCTCCACAGTCACTTTTTGGACGGACTCTACCACCGTCCTAAAGTGGATCCGGAGTGACGCTCGCACATTTAAAGCTTTCGTGGCCCACAGATTGGGAGAGATACTGGAAACCACCAATCCGTCCAATTGGAGGTGGATCCCGACCTCTCTCAACGTTGCTGACGACGCCACTAAACCAAAAAAACTAAATTTGACTCCGTTCTATAGATGGTTTACTGGACCACCGTTTTTATTAGATTCACCGTGCACTTGGCCGACCGAACTGGCCATTGACGTGGAAGAGACCTCACCAGACTCCGAACTAAAGTCGGAACTTGTGGGGCTGCTCTTTAACGTCCCTTTACTTGATCCCCCGGTACCTAACCCGACGCGATTCAGTTCATGGTTGCGCCTGCTACGCGCAACCGCCCGCATTCTTCAGGGCTCGCGACTTTTCCGACTAAAACTGTCTCGGCCATTAATTCCAAATTCGAAATTGTACATAGATAGCACCACATCTTCCTCTCTACTTCACGCATCTGACATCATACAAGCCGAGAAGATGCTACTTCAACGAGCCCAGATGGACAGTTTCTCCGAGGAACTAAAAACCTTGTTAGCCACACAGCCCATACCGAAGACTAGTCGCATTGCAACGTTAGCACCGACACTTGACGATGATAACCTGATCCGACTGGATAGCCGAGTAAAGTCTGCTCCAGGAGTAAGTGAGAATACAAAGTCGCCTATCATTTTAGACGGTCGCCACCCAATAGTAAGGCTTCTTATCCTGCACCATCACATCCAAGCGAAACACTCCTTCAACGAACATGTGTTAAATGAACTGAGGCAGATGTTTTGGATACTAAGAGCGCGGAACTCAATCAGAAGCGTAGCAAACGCCTGTTCACACTGTCAAAGGTGGAAACGTCAGCTTATTAAGCCCCCGACCAGCGATTTACCTCCAGAGCGACTAGACCATCACAAAAGACCATTCACTCTCCAGACACTCACGTGGGACTCGATTATTTTGGTCCAATAACCGTCACAATACTTCGACGCCATGAAAAACGCTACGTCGCTCTTTACACGTGCTTGGTAACTAGAGCGCTACATCTCGAAGTTGTCACGTCGCTATCATCTGATGCTGCTATTATGAGCCTACGGCGTTTTATTGCTCTGCGAGGATCCCCGTCTACCATATTCTCTGATAATGGCACAAACTTCGTCGGAGCATCCCGTGAACTGCGATCCCTGCACAACGAATCCGTCGAAGAATTTGCCACGAACCATAAAATTGAATGGCGCTTTATCCCACCTGCATCACCATTCATGGGTGGGGCATGGGAAAGATTAGTCCGGTCTGTAAAAACAGCTCTGAGAGCCTCCCTAAATCATAAATCTATAAAGGAGGAAGTATTGACTACGCTCCTACTCGAGGCCGAAGCAATAATTAATGCAAGACCGCTTACATACATCTCATCTTCATCTGACTCTCCTGAGGCGTTGACCCCATTCCATTTCATTCTGGGCACCTCATCAGTGACGCCGTGGACATGCACGCTGACAGATGCGGACTTGGTGCGCAAATGCGATTGGCGGAGGGTTCTACGGCTTGCTGACCATTTTTGGACACGATGGCTTCGCGAGTACCTGCCTACGCTCCGACCTAGAGGACCATCCAGCAATGCACCAACGCTAGGCGAGGGTGATGTGGTGCTCATCGCTGACTCTACTCTCCCTCGCGGCTTATGGCCCCTAGGGAGGGTAGTTAAGGTATATCCAGGCCGTGACGGAGTGGTCCGCGTAGTGGACGTCCACACGAGAGGTGGCACTCTGCGGCGTCCGGCCCGGAAACTCATTTTATTGGAAGCAGAGCCAGTCACCACGGGAAGTTAGTGTTCCACTAGGGGTCTGGTATGTTGGTGACTGGCCTTCTTTCATATCATATCTTTACTTTTTTATATTTTTGAATTTTGATGTTTTGTTGGTAGTTAGCTGTCAGGTTGCCAGGAGATGCAAGTTCTGTTTATCTATTTTTCTTAGAATTAAATATTTATAAAAATATACTTACTTGTCTCCATCTAAACCTATATTTCTATCATACAGTCCACTAGCTCGCTAATAGTATATATAAAAAAAATATTACTAAATACAATGCAAATTACTATAAATCAATTAACTTCCCTTCCAACAGGCTTAGGACTGTCTGAAATTAATATCCACACCATTATCTCAGATAGAGAGTTCTCGTTCTCGACATCTTAAAAAACAGTTCACATCACTCACTATAATTATACTTTACAGTTTCCTAACCTATGTTTTAGTTATATTATATACAATGTTCAATTATTATAGTTCGATAATTGAACAATTGATTGCACCATTGCGCAATTTAATGAGCAAAACATCGACTACACGCACTTTTACTTCGTTCGCATACGTTCTAAATTCTAATTAATGAGCATAAAACGAGCTCGTCTTATCAAAATAACAAAATACGTACTAACAAAAATAATCCATGAAACTAAGAACATAACATTACGTTGTCCTTAAAAACTTACTAACAAATCAAAAACGGGTCGATGTCAGTCAGCCACAATGGAAACAGGCAGAATTTATTTTAGTCGCATAATACCGATTGCGTTTCTTTTGAAATAATACTAACAAATCAAAAACGGGTCATTGTACTCATTGTCAGTCTGCCTCAACGGAATCAAGCTGCATTTGTTTTAGTCGTATAATACTGTAAACTGTAACCGATCCCACCGATATTGAGTCTTATATGCATAGCAATAAGGTTGTTATATCAATTTAATAAAGAATGTTTATAATGTGCCGTATAGCTGTAGGAATAAGGTCATTTTATGGTCGAATATAGTAGTACGAAAAATGTTTTTAAGCGTAGACGGCTTAATTTTGGAAGCGCGCTTTGGCGCTTGTTTTGGATAACGTTTTAAAAAGCTATTTCCGATTAAAAGCGCTCACCGCTACTTAGTACTATTAATTATTCTGTGTTATGACTTTCGGAGATAGACAACGGAATACTCCAATACATGCCAGCCTGTGTGCTAGCAATTTTTGTTACAAAAATCCAATTCATATTTTCATTTTACAACTTTGTTGCGGAAAAATAAATGTCATTCCCATACATTTTGAAGTTGCACTAGCGTGAATGAAAATAGAAATTGGATTTTTTCTAGGGGGGCAGAACTCCGCATTTATGTATTTGGAAAATTATTATTTTGTTTGTTTGACACTTCCTGTTAGGTCCCATTGTAAATTCATCAAGATCAGAATGAAAATTACTAGCACGGCATTTGAAGTAAGGTAAATGAGGGCCCAGTGGCGTAATCGGGAGAACGCCTTGGCTTTCATGCCAGTGGTACCGAGTTCAAACCCCGACGTGCACCAATGGATTTTTCCATCGAAAAATTTATGTGCGGTTCACAGTGGCCCTCAGTCAATGGTGAGGAGTCAGCCAGTGGTGAAGGAAAAACGTCGTTAAGAAACCAACAACCTCCGTATGGTGGTAGGACACTATCTAGTGTCCGCCTGGCCAGCTACCACCCTCAAGTTAGAAAATCTGTCGCCAAACATCTAATGTGTTCCGGCAGCTATTCATGAGAGCCAGTTCCCATTCTAGGCCTAGCGTGCTTATCATCTTCGACCGCATCATCACACACATCGACGACTGACAAGTGAGATAGTGGTCAAACGCTAGTCTATAAGATATACAGAGTGATTCAGCACCGATAGATAAAACGAAGCAGGGTGGTAGAGGACCTCATTGTGCATCTATTGTACCCCCATGTATGTTCTACCATTTTGGATAGTTTATGAGATATGACATTTTTTTAATATTTTGCCTTTCGCCGCTTTGGTACACAAAAAAATGTTTTTCTGCTGAACCCTTTACGCTAGGGCGATATTTTTTTTTTGTAATCGTAGGTTAATAATAGACTTAACAAACAGTATTATTATTATTTTACTCGAATAGTAAATACTTACAAAATAATAGAAAAAGTTACAATAATCACATTGACCAATGCTACTGCATAAAGTTTGCGAGGCCAATACAAAAAATATCACAATTTTTTTTCAGGTATGATTTTAAATTTATTGATTTTAAAAACGGAAGAGCAAAAAACGGAAGTCAACAATAACCTTCCCGTAGGTACAAAAATCAGCAATATCTACAAATTTTCAAAACTAATACATGTAAAAGACACGTAAAAAGTTAATTAATAGTAGCATAGTCTCATTTTATATCAAATCTATTTTTTTGCCTGTTGCATATAGCGATGCAACTTATACCTACTTATTGGATCTAAGCATCTATGAAAGAATGGGCAAATTTAAAAATATAATGTGAACTAATTTTGACTTCATCGCACCTTTTTAATATGAACCGCACAGTTTAGGTAAATAAAATTTGCAGATGTTGTAGCTAGATAAATACTGAAGTTTTTAAAATAGGTATGAAAAAAAATTATATGTGATTTTTTTTTGTATTGGCCTCGCAAACTTTATGCAGTAGTATTGGTCAATAAGATTTTTGTAACTTTTTCTATTATTTTGAATGTATTTACTATTCGAGTATTATAATAATACTGTTTCTTAGGTCGTGTGGGTTCAATAGATGCGCAGTGAGGTCTTCTACCACCCTGCGTCATTTGATCCATCGGAACGGAATCACCCTGTATAAAAAATATATACTTCAAGTATGTATGTATGTGTATGATGACACCATCGTAGTTGCATGCCCTAACACGTAGTAACTATTATATAATCTGTGCCCTGACTACACAAAGCAAACTTGGCCGTTCGCCTTACTGATGAGATTGTTGGTATGACCACCAACAATCTCATTGACATTCATGATTTCACTTTTCTCTTACCATATTCGTTAGTAACTGCAATTTCGATTTCTAAGCTATTGTACCGCCATATTTGGTGATCTTGTATCAATAAGATATTATTAGCACCTAAAGATAGTTAGTATATATACAGACAGAGGTAGCAATTTGATTTTCTATTAGCACACATATTTCGGTAGGTACATACTGGATACTGGGGGAGACGTAGGTTTAAAAGGAATAAGCCACAAACTTTCTATGAAAACTTTATTAAACATTTTTTATATCTGATAGGCTAGCGTTTGACCACTATCTCACCTGTTGGTAAGTGATGATGCGTCGAAGATGGTAAGCACGCTAGGCCTAGAATGGGAACTGGCTATCAAGGATAACTGCCAGAACACATTAGATGTTTGGCGACAGATTTTTTTTTATTTTGATTGTAAAACTGTGCTAGTATTTACTACTTTTTAACCGTTATTGTTATTTCGGCCATTTCACAGGTGCCTGATAAAGTTTCAGATAGTTATCTAACATATGACGCCGTATAAAAGCTATCAAAAACTGTCAGATTAGTTGCTACTAGAGCTATCAGGAACCGGTGAAACTGGCCCTTAATTATTGTTATTATTTTTATATTTTTTTTAATCTAAATGTTTACGGAAATTCGAAAATTCTTAATTTTATTTGAAAAAGCATACTTCCCATGTTCCATTTATATTTCATCAGGATATGTTTAGTATCTCCAGAGATATATAGATACACACCTCAAACTAGGTATACCTACTAAAAATGACTAGTGCGGCATTTGAAGTCGGTCGTCGGTAAATAAAGAAGTTATTAACGCGGGCGAAGCCGCGGGGCACTTCTAGTATACTATAAATATCTAACTAGCTGTGCCCCTCGGCTTCGCCCGCGTTAAGAAGTATCCTATACCCTAATTCAAAGTATACAAAATTTCAGCTAAATCAGTCCAGCCGTTTGACCGTGAAGAATTCCCAAACAAATAAACAAACTAACGTTCGCATTTATAAAAATTGGTGTTGATGTTAAGTTCGGTGACAAGCAATGATTACCTATGTCCAAGTTGATCTGATGATGGAACCTGAATCTAAGGAATGGTAATTTTTATATTGGCAAATTGTAGGACATTCGAATTTGGGCTATTTTTTTTTTCACGAGTGATTTCAATTCTTCGCTGGATGTGAGACTGTATGAGGAGCGTTTAAACTAAGCTTTATTTTATGTCTATAGTATCAAAGATATTCTGACTCTGCTTGAAAATAATTATAGGATAACCTTCAGATAGTTCTTATGAATTTATATTTATGTTATTTAATTCATTCTGTAAAAGAATCAGACAAAAATTAAGAATATCGTGAAAAATCCACGTGTTTGCTAAAAAACTGTTTTTAAAATATCTACTTCTATTTTTCTCATGGATGACTTCATTGTTTACAGTGATCATTTCGCACTCATTCGATTGTGATCGTGGCCACTGTTATTTTAAAACTAGTCGGTAATTCATTGCCACCTCGCACATACGGGACACGTTTTTAGCTCTAAATCACGGAGCTCTAAACGTTTGAATGAATTAATGAACTTTATTTAGCAATCAAATCTTACGCTTATTATGGATTTACAATATAAGGATTGTGCACAGCAGCTGTTTATACAAATTCAATTTAATCCCTATATGATTATATGACATTAAGGTTGTAACTGCAATATACATCAAAACGGTTCCAACGAAAAGAACCTAGACGGGAGTGTGTCCTTGTCTAACAATCTGACAGAGCTATATTTATGTTCTATAATATATATATATATAGTATATAATACTATATATTTATGTGGTCCATCTAGAAGAAAGGGACAAACTCCGTCAAGTCATAACTATTATATAATCTGTGGTCAAGGTCGGCCCAGTTGTGCACGTCTTCATATAAAATTGGCTATTATCTCAATTTAGTTTTAATTTTAGTTATCAATGTAAATAATAACCTCAGACCAACTAGACTTCTTACCTATTTGGTCTGACTTTCATTATTTACATTGACAACTTTAAAATATGAGCAGCTTAGTCAGTTTGTTTATTTGTTTGGGACTTCTCCACGTTCAAACGACTGAACTGATTTAGTTGAAATTTTGTATAGGGATATCCAGTACTATGGATTAGGCTATAGGATACTTCTTAACACCGGCAAATCCGCGGGGCACAGCTAGTAAATTATGTAATATAGATAATTATAACATTGAAGCCCTAAAACTCCATGTTAGGGAATCCTGTGTCGTGGGATTGTCTCGTCCTAGGGAACTTATTGTACAAGGTGTTACAGCAAGTGGTGCCCTAAAGGTGTGTTTGCGAGTTTTTATGTGAAAAACACACATATATATATATATATATACATATATATATATATGTATATATATATATACTTACTACAGAACTATACACAGTAATACGAAACAAGGATTTTACTTATTTTATTTTTTTATCTACCTGCCTGTTTCGCGGCTTGTAACTAAAATAAAGAATACTGAAAAGTCAATTTTATCGGAGATTTACACAATAATACTTACATACTTACATAATGTACTTAATTTCTCGAGCATCGAAGTATATTACAGCATATCAAAAATTACAATTTTTAAGGTTCGCCAATGGCTCGCCATAATTTTGTTAGAGATTTTGATAGATCTGAAAATTGTTGTAATTGGCATCAGTTAAGTTAAGTAAGCACATTACATAGATTTTGTGTTTAAAGATTAGAGCTAATATTTATCCTTTAATAAATATATTTGTTATCGATGTGTCATATCTTTCTTTTGAATACGAAGATATGCTTCCGCTCGCATGCCGCTTCTGGGAATGATTAAGAAAAAAAAAAGAATTAAAAAAGTAGGGGAGCGCGTAAATATATGTACGACTGGCGCGTGCTATTTGTGTCACAGAGCGCGTGCGCGGCATGGACCAAAGACTGGCGACCATGCAGATGAGACTGTGGTTTTATTAATTATTTCTTGATTAAAATATTTTTTTTATCATTTTACTAACCGAAATATACTATATACGAACGATACTTGCAATTTTCACAAATTATTAGGCACTTTGGCTGTTATAACAAAAATGAATAATATTAATTTAATACAAAAATAATAGGACGTGGTAAGCCCTGTGAGCCCATATGAGATAGTGGTCAAACGAAGTAAGATAAACAAACAAGATAAACAAGAGAAAAATAACCGGCCAAGTGCGTATCGGGCCACGCGCAGTGTAGGGTTCCGTAGTAGCCCGTTATTTAATGCAAGTCTTTACCCGTTATAAACAAGCAACTAGTACTTCGTTTTTGTCATTTTAAAGGATTTATTCTAAAGATTTTGTTTTTGATACAAAATTATCCAACACCCAAGTTCAACGACTATTACTGCTAAACTAATAAAGTTATCATAACCGCTATAGTTTTCCTTTAAAGTTCATGAAATGCACTACTATCACTATTTTTTTCAGCTTTTGGATTACTGGAACAAAAATTTGCACTTTAAAGTTTAATATTTCGTAAACGGAGCATTCAATCGAAAAACGGTATTAACAACCCCTAAGTGATTTAAAGTCCCATTCAACGATACCCAACACGATGGGGTGGACGACGAAAAAAAATCATCCCCACTTCTCATGTAGGGGAGCTACCCTAAAAAAAAATATTTTTCAAAATTTTGTTTCACCACTTTGTCGGCGTAATTTATATACATACCCCTAAAAAAAAGCTTTTTAGTATTAACGGTCTCTTAGCAAAACCTCGGACAGACAGACAGACAGACAGACAGACAGACGGACATGCCGAAACTATAAGGGTTCCTTGTCAGTACTACGGAACCCTAAAAACGAACTATAAAGACCTTTTTTGTGGAACAGAACCTTAGAAAGTTATATGCAAATGCAATGTTTAATACGACCATAGATAAGAAGGATAATTATACGAATGACTGACTCAAGAAAACGAAAATAAAATACAAATACATAATACATTTAACACTTAACTTTAGTGTACAATATACAAATGATAAAACCATAGGCTCCGAACTAGCATAGCTGTGTCTCGACAGCCAATGGCTACTCGTATTTATTATGATACCTTGTTGTTGAAACTATATCACAAATAATTTACGCACAGTACGCACAGTAAGTACGTTTGCCATGTCGTAAAAAGTGGAGTGTTCTAAATCGTTGGTAAATCATAACTTTAAGCAGATAACGCTGTGCTCATTATACAGTTATAAGGTAGGTTGTGGCAGCGATGCCCCATACACATTATGCAATATCTTATATTAGGCACTCACAGAGCGCAAAATACATCTTAAACATCAACATCCCAATATTTTGATTGAGACATTTATAATGCAAATGTTAATATAATATATAGCATAATATGCCTGCATTTTTGCATCAGTTTGTTTGCGATCGCACGAAACCTTTACAAATTGTATATTTAAACCTTCCTCATTAATAACTCTATCTATTGGTGAACCGCATAAAAATCCGTTCTTTTATTTTTGAGTTTATCGCGAACAGACAAATAGACGCGGCGGAGGAATTTGTTTTATAATATGCAGTGATATAAAACAGTATTCTGTGATGATATTACTCTTTGATATTTATTATCAACAGCAGTCAGCGCGAATGTACGAAAGGTTATCTTAATATGTATTATTCTCTGGGAATACTCAATGGGTAATTCTGTGAGTCTCTTTATCAAATTGAAGTTATAATGATAAGATAATATTTGTTTACAATGATTTTTGAATTCACTTTCATAAAGTAGTATTTATATTATGTAGAACATGTATATGGTTATCAACTAGGTTAAGTAATTATTATACATAGTAGGTAATGTATGTCGTAGTGTATGTCGTAAGGAAATATTTTTTACAAAATTACAGTAGTAATTTTTTATTTCTATGTTGGTAGAATAAAAATATGCCTTTTTTATAAATTTATAAAAGTTACCAGTAGGCACAAAATTTCAAAATTCTGTAGTTTAATGTAATAAAATTTTAAAATTCTGTATTATTGCATATTCTTTGTAATTTACTCCGAAAAAATACTTAACTACGATTGAATTATGTTATCTCCAGATAATGAAATGTTTCTGTACCTCTGTAGCGTCTTCTAATCTATGACGTCCACCGTCCTTGTCATCAGTCTGCAGCCCAATACCTATGCATTCCGGCCAGCCCAATAACATGCAAGGTCCCCGACCTATTTCTAGATCACTTTTATTTACTTATCTTCTACTACTTTGATATGGAATGAATATTGAATGGAATGTTAGCACAGCTGAATGAATATATGTATTACTAATTAATTTAATAACATAACTTCATTTTTTTTTTTCATTTATTATTTGAAAGTGATTCGTGTAGATGCAATAGAGTGCATGAGTTAAAGTGCAGGTTAGCCAGGTATCAGGTGGTAGAGTGCAAATGAATGAGTAGAAGGAGGACGTGGGCCGGGAGTGAAGGGCCGCGCCGCGCCGGGCCGGGAGGGAGCGGCGCGCGGCAGCCGCAGTGTGCGACAGGCGCCGCCGCCGGCTCTACGTCTGCGTCGCTGCGACCTCTCGACGCCTTTGTTTGTTGTCGAATGCGCCGCGCTCCACAGCTGTTCCCCGCACTAAACGTGAATCAAACCGCGTCCGAACCTGACAAAATCTCGCGAAACCACAGTTCTTTCAGTGTTTTGACAGTGCTTTCTAGTGATCAGTGAGTGCCCGTAGATGGGGCCGACGAGCCCCTGAGTGCGAAGTGCGGTGTCTCACCCGACGGCTAGGCCATGGCGGCCACGGCGCGCCGCGAGATCGACACCGGCGAGGAAGACATCGCCGCGATAGCCAAACAGATTTCCGATCACGCCGAGGCTATCTACCAGACTTGGAAAGCGCGTGGTCTGGCGCCCACTGAGATCCTTTCTTGCAGACCTACACCCGGCATCAAACTGACTGAAACCTTGAGGAGTAAGCCCAAACCCGAACCCAAGCCTGACATAAAACAAAGACCCGATATTCGACAGCACCGGCCGGAGGTGGCGCGAGACCAGCGCCCAGACATCCGACGAGAGAGGCTCGAACGGCGCGAGCGCCATGAGCCTGACGGGGATGTAATGGACGTATCATTACCACCAGACCTAGTGCCCGAAAGGAATGGCACCAGTGGTGGTGGTGGCGCCCGGCGTGCCGACCCCGCAGTCATGCGACTGGAGGTCGCTCGCGAGGAGGAGCGTCTCCTGCGGGCACTGCGCACCGGCGGTGTGGTGGCTGAACGCTCGGCGGAGCGTCCAGATGTAGTGCCACCGATATCCTTGGTTGACTACGCAAAGAGCCGGTATCAAGACAGGTTGGACACAGGTGCAAGAAAGCCAGCAGCTGGCGCCAGTGGCGATCGGAGGAATTCCTTGGGTTCACACGTGACCGAGGCACGTTCCAAATTCGAGGCGAGGGCAAGACGTGCGTCGAGCGCGGGCGCCGGTGAACCAGCCGCAGCAACTGGCGGTGTGGCGCCCGTGCGCCCTTTCCTTACACGGGGATCCGTCGCCGAGCGAGTGCTCATGTTCGAGAAATGTCCCAGTGAGGCCACCTTGGAGCTAGCCAAAAGGAAGTCTCCCGCAGCGACCACGTGGCGGGGGCCACACGACGTTATCAATAGAGCACAGGTGAGTTTTAGCAGCATGCATCAGTAATAAAGTCAACCCACTGTACACCATCCAATCTGAGTGGACCCAAACCAGAAGCGTGAGTTTCGCAAACAGCAATCTATTTTGTACTGTTTGTTGTCACGTCGAATAGTTTATGACTTGCTCCGCGCGTTAGCTATAGTTCTAATCTATCCTTAGGTTGTATGTATTTAGATGAACCGCGGTTACTTTATGATTCAAATAAATAAACGAGAAATGACATCAGACTACCCGTTCTGCGACGCGACGATCTTTTCGACGTAAATAAATCTGAATGAATATAAATCACTGCAAATAATTCATGCTTGTCATAGAATACAACACAAACAAAATGTTCTAGAAACATGGAAAACAAAATTGAAAAGCCCTATACTAGACATCTCATATCTTAAACAGATACAAAAAAACTACGAGTATTTAATAAGTGGACAATTCGTAGTATTCGGTTGACCAATTCGATAGCAGTATCGAAATGAGTCCAATGAACCAGTGAAGCGGTGCTATTCAATCATCCCGGGCGCACTGCACTGTATGCTCTGATTTAGAACGCCTCTACGCCGGTACATTGTGTTCTGTGCACTGCATTTTTGAAAGTCTGCCAATTTGTTGCTCGTATAGTATCTACACCCATGTGCGACACAAATCGTGTCGATATTATACGCCCACTTTTCTGAAAGGACGATTCGGTCTTCTACATGTAGCTGAACAAATACGTTAGCACAGATATTAGCGTTATGCTACAGTTTTATCATTTGCCTAATTTATTCATGGAGTCTAAGTTGAATTGATGTTCTGACGGCGGCATTGAAAAGCGGAATTCATGCATGTCGGCTGAATATTAGCTATTGTCATCTGAGTTCCACCCTTGACTTTGTTAGTGATTGGAAGGCAGTCTGCGGTCGCGAATTGTGGTTTTACAGATGACTGAGTTCGCTCCTCTCTGTTACGTGTTTTGTTGCTCTGAGATAACTGAGAGCCATCTGTTTTGCTGGTATGTTGATGACTATGTTGACCTATTAAGCACAAGGCGTGGTTATTCATCGAATGCATGCAACACCCAGTTTAACGTTTAACGACAGTGTTTTGTATTTCATCAAAATAAGTGATGGACTAATTACTTTTAACGCTTAGCACAAAAGGGCCATTAAACAAATTGTATATGCGTCTTAAATTAGAATCTCACCAACTAACATGCTTACAAATTTCTCAAAGAAGTTTTCTCGAGAGCAAAATATTTACATATTACTTACATTAGGTTGGTATCCTGCTGCATTGATGTCTCGACGATTCAATCGCAAATATTGGGTAACATTTTTCTCTAATCCATGAAAGAACACGCTTGAAGCAGATACTGTTAGTTTAGTTTACGCACATGGAATTACAAACAGTGATAGCAGGATGCGCAGCAGGTATTCGTGTCACGCAGGATGGTGCATTAATTCACGTGTAAACAGTTACATCGTGGTTACAAACACAAAAATCTTACATTTCTATCGTCACCGTCCTATTCCTCGCTGGCTGAATGTAAACGGGAAGAGATTATTCACCTCGTCAAATGTTCTACTACGGACGCAGAAAAAAATAGTGTTCCAAATTTAAACTCGGCGGAACGGCGGGAATGGCTTGGCTGACGCCCAGCGGGGTCCGATTAGAGCCGACCGACATCCGACTGCATACGAATCGCGGATAGGAAATAGGAATGGAAACCTAGATTTCAAAACAATTTCAGTTTCTAAAATACACCAAATACTACCTTTGATAAATTGAGCGATCTAACATGCCGAGTTGCTAGAGATCTGCCGTATCACTGTCTTAATTGATCGGAAGTGACCGACAAATTGATCGGAAGTGATTGTACGAAATTCGAGTGCGAGTGTGGATGTCGTGCGAGAACTTACACGACCAATTATATTAAATCGAGCGTGAATTGGGACGGCCTTATGCAAGTATGGTGCAATGATATCCAAATGTCACGTATCCTGACCTGAAAATGAAAATAATTTTATTAGTGAAGTTAACCTCGAGAGTTTCGAGTCTACTGGCTGGCGTAAAGGCAACTGCATTGCAATAATATATAATTATAGTTGCCAAATAATACCTCTGGCAATTTTGAATTCCTTTGCAATGTAAATGACAATAATATTTTGAGACTTCAAAAAGGTTACAAAACGGGATTGAACGTGACTTACCCGATGTCGATATAGTGGTCGACAACTGTCATATCGACATTATGTACGAGTAAGTCACGTTAAATTGTCCCTTTTTAACCATAAAAATAAATGAACGTGAGTTTTTACAATAAAGGACCGTAATACTTTTGATTTCTTGCAGTTTCAACGTAACATTTAAAGTAAATAAGCATGTACTAGTAATAGAAAGTCAAACTCCGCATTACCAGATAGACCGCATATGCTATAAGCACTCGTACATCAGTAACAGGGTTGGGGGTCACAAGGACCCAAGGTCAGCCCTCGCATGGCTCACGCGACCTCACGCCAGCGGAAACTCTACTGCCTAGTCTACACAAATTACCCTCCAACAAATTGTAGTTGAATTAACTTATATTTTGCAGCTATATTTCTATGAGATCTAGTAAATATGTTATATTATAATATGGAGCCACAAAACATGATGTTCTGTGACTGGAACGGCATAACGTAAACATTTCTGTAATTACAAGATTTTAATACTCGTCACAATTGCTAATAATTTTTCAATTACTATCTGGTATGCGATTGAGCTGAAATTTGTCATACTTTAGTAGGTATCTATAATACAAGTAATTGTCATTACACATGCTAACGAGGGTATTTACTGTTTACATAAATCTTGTTTTCAAGGTATTATATATCTAGTATGTTTGTGGTATAGGTATTCCGTGTTGGTGTCACATGGTACCATTCAGAAAAATCTTGCGCAAATGTTGCATCCATGTTTTCACCATCATCATCAGCCTATCTCTGTCCACAGCTGGACATAGGTCTCACCTATGGCACGCCACTGAGCTCGATTTTTAGCTCATGCATGTTTTACATAATAGCTAATGTGATAGATACGAGTAATAAGGTCGAAGTCCTAAAACTCCCCAGAAACTAATATTTTTTGTTTGTTTTTTACGGGTTTACTATCTCAGTCACGGGCTGTGACTCATAGCTTAGATTTAATGTCATTGGGTAATTTTCTAGTAATAGACTAACTATTATAGACTAATTCTAGTATAGACTAGTAGTAGACTAACGTTACTTCAAAATTTATTTTTCTATTCCAAACTTACCAAAAAATTTTTTCAATAGCTGGACAGTCTGCTGGCGTGTCAAATATGTTATAACAATTTCTTAAAATAGTTCTGTGCCTTACGAAACGTAAATTCCGATTTAGGTATCTAACTACGATCTTAACATCGGCTTTTCAAAGCTTATTTTTTTTTCATAAAGATGGTTAATCGATGTGAATGCATAGCCGATTATAATTGTTTATATGACAGAGAGAAGTTTTCGTAGCCTTTTGTGGGATTAAAATTGCGAAAAATTAGTTTCGATATTAT
Organism: Cabera pusaria; assembly: GCA_954871355.1. Lineage (NCBI taxonomy): Eukaryota > Metazoa > Arthropoda > Insecta > Lepidoptera > Geometridae > Cabera > Cabera pusaria. The sequence goes on along the minus strand of OX940889.1, from coordinate 20,499,361 downwards.
TCGTTGCAGGTGTCGATATGTTTTGCTGTGTCACTTACCTTGCGAATGTATGTATGTACCGAATTTCAGTATTATGAATTGTAATTTACAGCCTAAGAAGCTTTGAACTAAGTCTTTGGATATCGTATAAAATATCTGCCTTCAGCTCTTCTCTTCCAGTCACTGCCGCTATCCTGCGTAGGTATATCGTCGCTTATCAGCTCAAGACAGAGCTCAGCCAGGCTATTCTGTAAGCTAGATTCTAGTATACGCATCTCGCAAGCGGAATCCGCGGTGAGTCGTACTACGATTGAATCGAAATTCAAATCTCACTGCGAAGTTCGCTTCCAAGATTAGCTTAGAGAATAGCCCTACAGTAGCGTGCATTGGTATTTATTATTACATATTTGGTTGGATATTAATCTCAAGACAATAATTGTAACATCTACGCTCAAATTCAAAACGGAAACAAAAAAAAAGTAGTACACTCTTATAGATAGGTATAATCATTTAATTTTCTAACCTGTTTTTATGGAAATGTTTAAGTACTTATTTCACAATACATAGTGGACGGTTTGTTACTGCCTTTTATTATATTTTCATACATTTTTATTACTTTATCTAAATTGTAGTCTAAGTATATTTTCTTTCAATGTGATAACGTTTTCACTTATCGTTATCAGTGACCTACATACGTTTTAATAATAAGATAAAAATACACGAATATTATCGTTTATTCACCATTTAATACGATTGTTGACCGATTAAATAACATAATTGATAATATTATTGTGTTACAGAGATTTTACGTTAATATATGTTTGCGAGGATTTTTGTTCGCACTGTATCGTTAAATATTATTTTTATCACCAATTATTTTTAGGGTTCCGTAGCCGAATGGCAAAAACGGAACCCTTATAGATTCGCCATGTCTGTCTGTCTGTCTGTCTGTCTGTCTGTCTGTCCGTCCGTATGTCACAGCCATTTTATTCCGAAAGTGTAAGGACTACAGAATTGAAACTTAGTAGGTAGATGTATTCTGTAAACCGTTTTCCGATTTTTATACAAAAATAAAAAATATAAAAGTTTAAGGGGGGCATCCCATACATGGAACTGAAACAAAAAAAAATTTCTTCAAAACTACACGTGTGGGATATCTATGGATAGGTCTTTAAAAATGACATGGAGGTTCCTACAATCATTTTTTCTCAAAGTCAATCATTCAAAAGATAGGCGCGTCTAAAGTGGTAAAATGTGTGTCTAACTTCTAAAGTAAGGGAGTGAAAAATCTAGAAAAAATATATGCTGTAGATCTCAATAAAAACTAACAACGAAAATTGGTTTGAACGAGATACAGTCAGCAGTTTTAGAGACATGGCGACCGCAAAGATAACTTAGTTTTTCATACAAACACTATGAAAAGAAGTTAATTTTGTAGTTGCGAAAAATCAAAGTTATAGAATCTCTACTGTGTTACGGAACCCTACGAGTGCGAGTCCGACTTGCACTTGGCCAGTTTATTTTTTAATTATTATAAAATATAAATACACGAATTACCTTGTTAGGGTTCCGAACCCAAAGGGTATCAACGGTACCCTATTACTGAGACTCCGCTGTCCGTCTGTCTGTCTGTCTGTCTGTCTGTCTGTCCGTCTGTCACCAGGCTGTATCTCATGAACCGTGATAGTTTGACGGTTGAAAATTTCACAGATGATGTATTTCTGTTGCCGCTATAACAACAAATACTAAGAACAGAATACAGTTAAAAATTAAAGGGTTTAAAACAAAAACTGTTTTTTTACGGCAATTTACCTTAATCTCGGAAAATGAATCTGAATCTCGGAAACAACTCCAACGATTAAATAAAATTTAGTATAGAGGGGATTTGGGGGGCGATAAATCGATATAGCTAGGATTCATTTTCAGAAAATGTTGTTTTATTCGTGTTTTCAATAATCAACTTAAAATATGACTCTTCCCGACATCTATTGGCACTGACAGTAGAAGTAGCTTTAGTGTTATTTTACTTAGTTGGTGTTAGAAGTTCGTTAGATATTCGTTAGATGGCGTTCGGAACCCTCCGTGTGCGGGACAAAAGTCTGACTCGCACTTGCCCAGTTTTATTTTTACATTAGGTATGTAGTATAATTGAGGTTTTAGTTCTTGTTTATTAAACTGTTTAAGGACAATTTTAATTAAGTAGAAGTACCGACTTCCATAAATATATTTGTTACTAAACACAATTTATATAATGTATGCCTATGCTATTTCGGTAAATTCACTAATGAATGATGCTTCCTAATTATGTTGTTCTTACTTGGTACCTACTTGGTACTTTTGCGTTATTTATTTTACTGTACAAAGTACTTGTTTGTTTTTAGTATTACATTTTCCTTATACATACGTAAGTAATTAGTTTTTTCTGTAAACTGCAAATAGGTTAATAAATAAACTGGCCAAGTGCAAGTCGGATCGCACTAGTAGGTTTCCGTACCACACTAGATCGTACCATACTATAATATACCACTATCATTTTTCGCCAGCAAAAAAATAATAATTAATAAACATTTTATTTCTTATAACGCCATCTAACGTCTAACAAAGGAGTTAGGGATCGACATTTCAATATAACGCCATCTATGGGACGTTTACCTAACTAAGCGTTTATAGATGGCGTGAAATGCCGAAAAAAACACGTTTCTTGTATGGGGACCCCCTATTATTTTTAACTTTATTCTGTTTTTAGTATTTGTTGTTATAGCGGCAACAGAAATACATCATCTGTGAAAATGTCAACTGTCTAACTATCACAGTTCATGAGATACAGCTTGGTGACAGACGGACAGACAGACAGACAGACAGCGGAGTCCCGTTAGGGTCCCGTTTTACCCTTTGGGTACGGAACCCTAAAAACGACCGATATAAACTACTCATAATGGGGCTATTGTGTGCGAATTAAGTAACATAAATTAAATGTTAAATAATAATATAATGTTGTTAACAATATATATTTATATTACTATTATAAAGTTAAGTTCATAATTTTGGCAAGACACTGTCTAAATGTCAAGTATTTACCTATTATGGAAATACAGCCCTGTGACAGACGGACGGACAGCGAAGGCTCTGTACTCTTAGTACGAGTTTTCATACCACATTCGATATCGAACAAATTTTGTATGAAAAACAGTACAGCGCCTCTAGTGGTTACTACACTTCACTTAATTAAGACCAATCAGAGATCCAGATTATTTCGAAAACTATGTGAGAGTGTCAAAAGCATTTACGATGTAACAAAATAGTTAGTTTGCATAAATGCACTGCACCTAACTAGATTACAGTCTTACAGACTTAGGTATCTTTTACCTTGAAGATAACTACAGGTAGACCAATAGCCTTCTAGTTCTAGTAATCTAGGTGGGTCAATTTGCCCCGCACCCATACATTCACTAAATCAACGAAAATGGCAAACCAGTTATGCAAAATGGCAAACTACATATTAATAGTTAAATTAAATTGAGCGATGCCAACCTGCCACTTTCTCTTTCACACGTGAACCTGCTTCTGCATAATGTTATGTGATTTTATTGCTTTCTGAATGACTGATGGCAATTAAGATAGTGCTTGTAATGAAAGGGAATAATACAATTAGATACTAGTAATTTGTAATCTTTGGCCGATTGATTGTTACATTTATATATAGATTTAGGTAGTATATCAACTTATTTTAACCATTCTGGATATATGACAAACTATTGTTTCCTTCAAGTGTTATCAATCTAAATCAAAATCATATATGAGTGTTATCAATCTTTATGTATATAAAATTCGTATGTCACAGTTTTAGTGCTTATACTCCTCTGAAACGGCTTGACCGATTTTGTTGTGTATTTTACTTTTTTTTAACTATTATATGTTTAACTTCTTAGGTTTTTTTTTAATTTGAGTTTTTTTAGTTTTTAGTTTGTATTATTGTATTTTCACCGATTTTTGATAAGTGTACAAAGTTTGAAACAAATCTGTACATTTAAAGGTGCGGCTACACCGCGGCGTCCTGCGATCGCTGGCGCAATCTCAATACTTTTCAATTGTTTACTGATCGCGTTTGGTGTGACCAAGTCGGTACAAATACTACTGCGCTATCTGATCGCCACCTAGATCGTGCACGCAGGACGCTGCGGTGTGCCCGTACCTTAAAGTGGGTCCAAATCGAGTCCAAAGAAGTCGGTTACATAAGTACATACAAACAAACATACAGGTCAAGCTAATATACAATTGTGATAAAAAGCAACTGTTTAATGTATAATTACAGCAATATACTTTGTCAGAACTCATCAAATGCTAATAATTTATGAGATATAATCGCATTAAAAACTTGATACCTGGTTTTATGTTGTTTTGTTAACATTCAACCTTCAACCACAAATTGAACTAAAAAAAAACCTTTATTCTAAAGGTATTTAATTCGCGTGAAGGTCTACTTAAATAAGTTTTAATTATGTGGCTCATCGAAATGCTTTGTTAATTAGCCGGCCATGTTGGCACATGACTGTAACCGTGATCAAATACAATTTAAAGTTTCTTGGAATTCTGATAGAAAATTACTTTTCAGGTAAAATGTTATACTAAAGCATAGAAAAGATAATAATACTACTAAAGGAACATTTTCTAACAAGCATTAGTTAGGTACTTACTTTGAAGAAATATTTTGCATTTTTATTTTAAAATTATCGTGAATTTGTAACATTATTATTGTTATATACCGGCTGTAATTCACGTGCCTTTACCACCTTTACCAGTGAACATCGCGATCTCACCGCGTGACCTCACTCCCGAGGAAGAGCGATGGACTCGCTCGAAACCTAGGTCGAGAAAATTCGACTAAAGGTACGTGAATTACAGCCGGTATATAACAATAATAATATGTATTTTGTATTGTTAGGATTTCGTTGATTTCTTGGCAAGGGCTCGTATAAGATTTTATTGTTAGCACCTATTTACTCAGATTTGATGTCGAACTAGTGTTTCTTTTTAACCGACTTGAAGTCCGTTTCTCAATTCGACCGTATTATTATTATTTTTTTTTTTAATGTTTGTTCGCGGATAACATTGTCGTTTATGAACCGATTTTGATTATTATTTTTTTGTTCGAAAGGAGATATCCCAAGTGTGGTACCATGGTAATTTTATTGAGGTCTGATAAGTATCTCCAGAGATATTGAGATAAACATATCAAAATTGGTACTGAAAATGAATAGCGCGGCATTGAAGTCGGTTCTTTTTTAGTTTTTAAACGATATTATTGAGTCAATAGATAATTAGGATTTTTCGCATTCATTTTCGCATCATCATCCTCAATATTTTAATTGATACCTACTTAAATGCAAAAGTGGTGTGTAAACAATGAAAATAAATAACCATGGGCGCTGAAGATGCGTTGCCTACTCTGAGGAATTTATGGATACCCTTTTTAACATTCAACCTGCATTCTATGAGCTTTTTGTCGGTGTTAAGCAGTTTGATTAAATAATGGCAATGGTGGAATCTAATCAAAAGGCTATTCAGCGCATTGTGTTACTTACATCTATACGGTTATACGTATCAGACACGGTCGTGTATCAGACGAGTTGTTACATTCAAATTTTAATTTTATACTGTTCGTTCACTCGGTCATTCACAATCAACCAAGCATTTCTGAAAGAAAAGCGCAAGTGAACGCGCGCAAAATTGTATACCTGCTGGTAAAATAGCCAAGTGGCTAATTTCGATGATATTTTGAAGATGATTGTTTTCTTATAATGTAGTTACATACGTAGCAGTGATTATGTCACATAAGTCATTTAAGTTATGTCACGCATCGGTCTCGTTTCAAGGCTTAATTTTAATGGATACTTTAGTAGGATGTTATTTTTCCTCGATATTAACAATGTAAAACTAAACCTACGTCATGTCTCTTTCATTTGTTAAACTATGAATTGAACAAAACAAATTTCGTCTATACTATGTTACAAATTAATTATACGCGGTAGACTAAAATATTTCATTTCCTACAAAGTAAAATTGGAAAACTACGTAGTAATAAGTACTATAGGTGTTTTTCTTCGGCAGAAATGTCACGATTATTTACCACCAGAGAGTTATGAAGAACCTATGTACGTTTGGGCAAACAATTCGATCTTATTAGAAGTGCTAATTATATTACCAAAATAGCTTCCTACTACGTCTGTAGCCGCAAAGGCCTTCATTTTCCTGCTGCTTTGCTTGCTAGCGAAAATAATAATACCTTGCCTACATAATGAAGAATAATGATAACCAAGAACTTTAAATATGAGTGGATGCTCTACACACAAACTTCGATTACATTACATCCCTCTACATGCAAAGCTTTTTATTCTAGTCTATGGAGAAAAGACCCTAACTAAATAAATTAAATTGTAACATTGACTTTTTTAATATAAGATAACAGGATAAGCAAGACGTTCGTCCGATGTTGCCTTTAAAATACTTACTTATTATTTTCTGTTAATGTGGCCTTCGATAAAGTACTCCTTGGCCTTTTAGACTTATAGATATAAATTATCATATATTCTATAATTCAGGAACTAAAACAAACAAGGAATTGGCCCAGCTGGGATTAGAACCTGAGGTTGCGAGGCGGGAAAGCAATATCCGTAATAACTACTAATTAATCCACAGAGCAATAATTAATTAGAAAAGGTATAAGGTTAAAGAAAAATTGTATGGGATGTGCGATTTCTATGCTCTCAAGATTAATATGTATGACCACAGAATATAAGAATAGGAACTAAAATTCGTCTGTTCTGTGTGTATGAAAATGTACAGACTATTGAAATATTGTTATACTAAAACTATTGAATTCTACATAAATCTACTAATGTACTGTACATTAGTAGATTTATGTAGAATTCAATAGACGACATCCTGCGAAGCGGCAAGGCTGCCAAGGTCGCGCAAACAATCGCAAGGCGATCGTGAAAAATATGCTAAAATTGTAGGTTTGATTTATGACATGCCTTCCATTATGATGATGGAATGTCGCGGATTCCTGATACGGTATATTAATGACGGGGAATTTATTGTAGGATTTTTAAAACAAAGCTATGCTAATTTATTAGTAAGACCTACTTTTGTGAAAATTCTTCACTGGTAGGCAACCATTAATCATATGAATGTTTATGATCACATTTTGTCTCTCATCTCTTAGTTAATGCTAAAAGTGACTCGCGATTGTTTCCTATAAAATAAAACAAATAACTGTAGTTGATTTTATTTTTTAACCCCCGACGCAAAAAGAAGGGGTGTTATAAGTTTGACATGTGTATCTGTGTCTGTCTGTGGCATCGTAGCGCACAAACGATTGAACTGATTTTAATTTAGTTTTCTTTGTTTGATTTGTTCAGCCTTTTTAAGACTATGAGCTTATTTCTAGATGATGACTCTATGAGACCAACTTTCATAGGTCTGATCAATTCGACATTCGGTATCCTCTTACTCAATGATATTGTAAGAGCATAGTAGCATTGACCTAATGCTGGGGCATCATCTAGAATCCGCAGAATACTCTACTCCTTACAACTTAAAATAGCAGCGATGTCGTTTTTTGGCTCATTAGAATGTTCTCAATGAACAGATATATAAATATCAGTTGGGGGTGGTTTTACATTTTGAATTTAAGTATTATTTACTCACTCAATAAGGCTCAGAATTATATAATATGTAATGTAATACCTATAACATTAATACAAAAACAAAATCTGCTATTTGTTACTTACTTAACAGAAAAATACAGTGACGTAACTTGTTTATGAATAAATTAGTATTTGAGTAAATGAATACATAATGATTAAATTTAATTATACGTAATATCCGCATCAAGGTTGCCACTTGTGGGCATTTGTTTATTTTACTTTTTGCACCAAAATCCAACAATACAGTCTTGCTATAACGCCTACGAGTGCTACGGATGGGTATACGAAATATATTCCCATAATTGCCACCCGTGTAGCACTAAGATTTTTTAATCCTATTTCCACATTTTTAATTCACTTACAAAGAAGTTTATTTATATTGGATAGGGTTGAAATTATAAAATGGTAAGGTACAGGCTTTCTCTTCTTTATCTTGCTTTAGACTTTCAGTCTAACTCAGCACAGATAATATTATGTCATGAAAATACAAGTCATCCATGTTACAAAAACTACGACGTCATCTGCTCAAACTCGTGCGTCGAGTTATCGATGATCGATTTAAAATTATAATGCTTTGCAAGACAAGTGTTTACTTTCATCTCCGCAGTGGATATCGAGTTTTTGCGCATGATTGGCAGCTAGAGAGGTCCTGTCCGGACAATTTGGAGATTTGGTGTGACTGAATTTAACTAATTTATCTACAATTATATGATAAACTATCTATGATACTCAACGTAGTTATAAGGTTTTACGGTTTAGCTACTCGCGTTAAAAACTATCTTATGTCACCATGTTGCTAATCTTTGGGCTAAATTCAGGTAGATCGGTCGATCTGTTTAGCTGTGAACAAACATATGAACTGACCCGTATTTTTGATATTGGTGTTATTAGTATTAATAATGAGTAAAAGGTAACACGCCCTATTAAAAAAATTAATTAAAAAAAAAAATTAATTACAAAAAAAAAATAGCTTACATAAAAGGACCATCCGTCAGTGTTTGACATCAGAGAAGAGTTCAGTCTAAATATAGAAGAAGATAATATACAATTCAAGACCGAGGCAGAAGAGCAAGAGGAAATGTATATACAAATCGCAATAATAAAATAAGCCGGTCACTCATTTTTAGAGTTCCGTAGTCCTGAAAAGGAACCCTTATAGTTTCGTCATGTTTGTCTGTCTGTCTGTCCGTCTGTCCGAGATTTTGCTAAGAGACCGTTAGTACTAGAAAGCTGTAATTTTTTAGGGGTGTGTAGGTATATCAATTACGCCAACAAAGTGGTAAAATAATTTTTTTTTAGGGCACCCGTTCATCGTCTACCCAATGGTGTGGGTTATCGTTAAATAGGTATTTTAAAATGACTTAGGGGTTGCTAATACTATTTTTCGATTTAATGCTCCATTTAAGAAATATTGCTAGCTTGAAAAATTCATGATGATAGTGCATTTAATTAATTTTAAAGAAAAATTATAGCGGTTAAGATACTTTTATCAGTTTAGCAGTGGTAATAGTCGTAGAACTTGGGTGTTGGATAATTTTAAAAATAATTAGGTTAAATATTATAGGTACTACTACGGAACCCTACACTGCACGTGGCCCGACACGCACCTGGCCGGTTTTTTTATTATATTTAGTTGTGTTAATGTCATTATCATCAGCCGGTATCAGTCCACTGTTCACTAACGCCTTGGAGGATATGTTTAAGACGCTGGACTGGAAAGATTGTGGCATTAACATCAACGGCAAGTACATCTCTCACTTACGATTCGCAGATGACATCGTCATTATGGCAGAGACGCTGCAGGACCTACAAAGAATGTTGAATGTGTTAATGTAAATGTTCGTAATTTAATTAATAATTTAAGTAGGTAGTAATATAGTTAGAAAATGTTGATATGTATTTGTTCATTCTTGCAACACCACCTATCTTTAATAATCAATTTTCTATTCCTCTACATACCCAGTTGTCTAGAAAAGATCGCTTTTAGCGATAAGACTGCTATTTATACTATTTTTATATTATGTTTCTGTCTCTGTTTGTTATTTCTTGGTGTGCAATTATAGTATTGTTTTATTGTATTTTTAATAATGTTAAGCAGTAAGTATTCAATTATCCGGTTTCAATTCAAAAATAAATAGATATAAGTATTTTATCCGGCATAACAAATTATCGGCTCATCTCTACTGCCAACATTTTATCGTAATCACGAGTTGACTACCTATTAATTTGCTGCAGTGGCGTATGAACTTTCGATTCATATAATCCAATCATGTTGAAAGTAATCATACGCTTGCCACGAGTGGGATAATTGGGCGTCCGGTTCATGACATCGTTAGTAGTTTGCAGGTTGAGATTTCTAATGTGAATATTTTTAGAAAATTGGCTCTGAAACACTTCCTCACATTTTACTAATATAGTTGTCTCGCACCATCTATTGCCTGCCCGACGCAATTTTTTATATTAAAAAAATTGTATCCACGTAAATAGTCTGTACAACAGAAGTCTTAATTATAAGGAAAACTTCTGTGTCTGTAACGCATTAAATCCATGGCCACGGAGTCAATGGCTCCGTCTGATTCGTATTCGTGGTGTTGCAAAAGGACTTTGTTTGACAGACAGACACTTGACGTGACGATACCGTCTATGATAGAACCGTACTTGTCCGGATATGGGAAGACAGTTTAATGGTCGGTTTCTGAGGTTGGTTTATTGAGAGTTTATCTATACTCAATACTCAATTGTTTATTGCAATCATATGTTACACTTACAATTATTATTCCTGAAAGATCTAAGAATTCCAAGAATGACAACATATGACTCTGGTAGGGTGTAAGCAAGTAGTGCAGAGCGGACAGACCGATTTAACAACAATCTACCTGTACTAAAACAGATATTATTATTAACAAGCAATTATATCATATTATATGGCTTTATAAACCCTACACGTTTAACAAATGTTTTCTTTGTAATTAAAAAAATCGTTCATCGTATAAAATGCATTTTTTATTAGAAATTCTTTAAGTTTCCGAGTGAATACTATGTCTCTTTCTTATATTTTCAGTATATTTTCAGTATATCTACTCAATTGTACCGTTATTGAATAGATATACTCTCAATAAATGTACTCAGAAACCGGCCATTAGAAGTGAGACGAGGCACAAGGCAACTAATTTATAATTTATAATTGAATCACTAAATTTATTTATAATCGCATTCACTCAGCGAAACTATCACAACCCGTCTAGTTATTTTATTGTTTATAAGGTCCGCTGGCTCTGACTTTAAGTGTCATCACAATGTTAATTGCGTTACTTTCCAACAATTCATTACTATTCTTGTGAAATGCTTGCCTACACATAGATCCTTCTTTTTAAGTCACTTTGCCTTAATTTGATATAATAATTGTAGATATCTCTAATTCTATTTCTTCTGAATAAACTTCAGTTAATTCATTTATTTTCCTCGGTTGGTATCAGCTCACTCCCAGGAAGTTTCTGCTATATTTAGGGACACGAAACATTTCCAGGACGCTGAAATTAATATTCCCGAGTTGTGACTCTCTCAAAGGGTTTTTTCCTTTATTTTTCTTGTGTGAATGCTTATTTTTAACTAACCTCAAAAAAGGAGGAGGTTATATGTTCGACTGTATTTTTTTAATGTATGTTTACCGATTACTCGAAGACGCCTGAGCCGATTTGGAAAATTCTTTTTTATTTGAAAGGGTAAACTTCAGAGATGGGCCCATTTAAATTTCACCGAGATAAGTTCAGTATCTCTAGAGATATAAAGATATACACCTCAAACTTAGTACTGAGAATGACTAGCGCGAAGCTTGAAGTCGGTTCTTTTAGATTTTAAAACGATCTTAAATTATGTGTATATTTTTAAAATAAATAAGTATATTTTTATCGAGTTAGAGCATCACATTATAAGTGCATGTCAAATAAAGGTAAGATCTAAAATGGAAAGTGCATCTTTTGTTGTTAAAGACAGTGGTCCGCTTATTCCCACCCTACTGTCGTTGGTGAGTTTATTAAATCATTATTTTTCACATAGCAGTTCATATAATATTATTTGTTAATTACTCGTAAACCTTCCAGTCTGTTTTGGAAACATTTGACAGTCGGAGCAGCAATGTGAAAACAGTGGATGCCTGTGTTTTCCGCGAGTTGGTATAACAGCAATGTTTTCAGTCAGTCACTAAAAATATAAATATTATAGCAATATTTTTATGTAGTTAAGTAGTTTGCTGTAGAGCTTAAATTATGATTAAAATATATATAGTCCACCCAATAAGTACATATGTAGTTAAGTATATAATTATGTATTAAACTTACATTATGAACAGTACCCTTAGTACGAGTTTTTATCGTAAACGTGTTTAACAGACATCACATAGTTTTCGACTTATTCTGGCTCCCTCATTGGTCTAAATTTAGTTAAGTGTAGTAACCACTAGAGGCGCTCTACTGTTTTTCATACAAAATTTGCTCGATATACGATATCGAGTTTGGTATGAAAACTCGTACTAAGAGTACAGTTAGTCCCCTTATTGAGTTAATGTTTTTCAATTAGTCCGTCCCGCGCTCTTGTCGATGTAAACCGTAGAGGGAAAATTAAACATCACGATACTTCCATACAACTTTTCATCCCTCCTTTCAACCCCTTACAACTTTTCGCATTAGAAAGTAGCCTATGTCCTTTCTCAGGATCTAGACTATCTGTGTACTAAATTTCATTTAAATCGGTTCAGTGGTTTTGGCGTGAAAGCGAGACAGACAGACAGAGTAACTTTCGCATTTATAATATAAGTAAAGTTAGTAAGGATTGTTATACTATGTATTGTTAGATGTTGCTCGAGGCGAACCTTATATACTCCCGATAATTAGAAATCATTTCTAAAATTAGAGCGTGACTTTCTGGTCTGTGTCTGGTTTTAGTTTTTAGCTTACTTTTTATACTTGTATCTGCTAGCATTTAATGAAACTTGTTGCAAGGAGCAACTCGTAACTTGCAAGATATCATATTAATTTAGCTCTGCGTCACATTGCGTAAACACAGTTGTTTAAACATTTCTTTGAAAAACAAGATCACGAAACGAGATCGTAGCTTAGCTCCCTTACTTCATTTTATCAGCAATGTCTTATAGAAATGTTATAAGTAGAATTTTAGTTAAATAACAATAGCGATGTTTATACATACGTCTTTGATTCGATGAACAAAGTAGGTTTTTGCAATTAAATACTTATATACATACATACGTAGCGTAGGTTCGACGAATTTCAACCCCCCGAGCAGGCTGGGTTTCGAGGAGGATACGGCACCATATACCACATCCACACAGTGCGGCAGGTTATACAGAAGACTGAAGAGTATAACCAGCCCCTGTGCTTAGCGTTTGTGGACTATGAGAAAGCCTTTGACTCCATTGAAACCTGGTCTGTTCTGGAGTCTCTGCAACGGTGCCAAGTTGATTGGCGATACGTCCATGTGTTGAGAGGTCTATATGACGCCGCGACTATGACCGTCCAAGTACAAAATCAGCAGACTGAACATATCCACTTACATCGAGGAGTGAGACAAGGAGACGTTATTTCCCCCAAATTATTCACAAACGCTCTAGAGGATATGCTCAAAACGCTGAACTGGAAAGGACGGGGCATAAATGTCAATAGCAATTACCTCTCACACTTGAGATTTGCGGACGACATCGTTATCATGGCTGAAACCGTGCAGGACCTGCAATACATGCTGACCACCCTCGCTGATTCTTCTGCACGCATCGGTCTCCGGATGAACTTGGATAAGACCAAGATCATGTTCAACTAACATATTATTCCGGAACCGATTGCCTTAAATGGAGTCCCTCTCGAAGTTGTTGACGAATATGTCTACCTTGGGCAAATCTTGCAATTGGGCAGAAACAACTTCGAGAAGGAAGCTCGCAGAAGGATACAGCTTGGATGGGCAGCATACGGAAAACTTCGTCGAGTCTTTACATCGCCCATACCACAAAGCCTGAAGACGAAAGTCTTTAACGAGTGCGTCCTACCTGTTATTACCTACGGAGCCGAGACGTGGACACTGACAGTGCGACTAGTTCACCAATTCAAAGTCGCTCAGCGAGCTATGGAGAGGGCTATGCTCGGAGTTTCTCTGAAGGAACGAAGTCATCCGTCAGAGAACCAAAGTAATCGACATAGCTCAGAGGATTAGCAAGCTGAAATGGCAGTGGGCCGGTCACATATGTCGCAGAACCGATAACCGTTGGGGTAAACGAGTTCTAGAGTGGAGACCACGGCTCGGCAAACGTAGTGTGGGACGCCCTCCAACTAGATGGAGCGATGATATACGCAAGCTGGCTGGCAGCGGTTGGAAACGAATAGCTGAAGATCGAGCTCAGTGGCATGCCATGGGAGAGGCCTATGTCCAGCAGTGGACGGAAATTGGCTGATAATGATGATGATGATACATACGTAAAATCATGTTTTTTCCGTTGAGGTAGGCAGATACTACTTCTTTCCATATGCTACGATCCTGAAATACCTCTTTCGCTTTTTTCACTTTCATGAGCGTCTTTATACATGCTCGCCATTTATATGTACTTTTGACTTGGCCATTCTTTTAAACGTCTACGATCTGGTCGTGCTACGTTCGCCTAGGTCAACCTCTACCGGCTGGCCCATTCACACTCGTCTTATAAATCTGCTTCATCAATCTTCTTTCATCTATCTTCTCTAGATGTCCGAACCATCTAAGCATCCCTTCCTCTATCTTTGTCACTACATCTTCTACCACACCACAACACTTCTTACACCCTTTTTTAGCCGACTTTAAAAAAAGGAGGAGGTTTCACAATTCGACCGTATATTATTTTATTTTTTTTGTTTGTTCGCGGATAACTTCGTCGTTTATGAACCGATTTTGATTATTCTTTTTTTGTTCGAAAGGAGATATTCCAAGTGTGGTACCATGGTAATTTTATCGAGGTATAATAAGTATCTCCAGAGATATTGAAATAAACCTCTCAAAATTGGTACTGAAAATGAACAGCGTGGCATTGAAGTCGGTTCTTTTTTAGTTTTTAAACGATATTATTATTTACATACATGATTTACACCTTTTAATTTTTTCGAATACATCCCAAATAGAATCAGAAAGATCCCGTTTTTACTTGCAGTGACGATTCATATAGATCTAATAGTATTTGAATTTCATTCATGCACATTTATTTAGACATAACATGGGTATCACATCACGCTTCAAATCGTAGACTCTATTCCCTAGTAATAAAGGTTATAATATTAATTATTGTTTTCTATTGTGTTCTGCTTTCCATGTAAGCCGATATGTAGAGCGTGCGAAAATATGTCGTTCAGAGAAACAATTGCTGTATGACGCTGCTGGATACGTCATTGTTTAGACAATGAGGTGTATACTATAGTCAAATGCAGCAAAATACTACTTACAATCACCGTCGAAAGTGTTTAATACTATAAGTTACAGGTGACACTAGACCAATCACTATTACTATTACAATCTGTAGTGTTATATCTTTTCCAAAAGTTGTTTTTGTAATGTCTGTTACAAACTATACGTTCCCTAACGGAACCCTATTACTGAGACTTCGCTGTCCGTCCGTTTGTTCGTCTGGCAGAGGGCTGTATCAAGGGAACGCAAATAAAACAGCTGTAGGTATATCCTTAACCATTTAGTAGGTAGACACTTTATCTATACTTTATCTCTTAAAATCTACCAAATCTTCTAACTCTCACGTAATCGTTATACATACTATGTCTAATGCTCTTTCCAATTATTATACCTAAATTTATAATTTCCAAATTTTTATTAAAAATAACAAGAGCATTTGACGAAAGCTTTGGTTTCGTTGTCTCGGTCGTGAACCCACGCGGTTCGCGAGAAATCCTATTCTTGCGGCCGATAAAAAATAAACGACTCTCCAGATGTTATGAAATCTCAAATCGGATTTAATAACGCTAGTGACGGCCTTGGCAAACGAATTCCGATTGGGATGGAATCGATGATTTTATACAAGAAAGGTTATGTCGTACAAATGGCGTATAGAATTTTATCCCGCTGTCTTCGGTCACGGAACATTTTCTTATAATAAATTTTAAAAGCCGCTTAAAGGCTGCAGCAACAGACGCTCTCAAATGCAATTCGAGGCGAAAGTGTGTGTTCCGTAATGCTAAGTGTAAGACCCTTATTTTAGGTTTATCTAAGATTCGTTTATATTTTTATTACGATTGATTAACTTTATATTTTTACAATATTTTATTGATATTATTACTTGACAACATAAAACAAAGGAATGCTTCTAGACAAACATTACTACAATTTAGTATTAAATGAAAATAGGTATCTATCATTAATATACATACATTTGAACAATTTATAAATTTACACATTTTGTGTGAAATATAATTCGCTATTCTGTATGGTGGTGCATAATCTCTCAAAATGCAAAACTCAAACTTTGGTCATAAAAATGCAATAAATTATGGTGGTAATATGCTCAAATTTCAATCTCGGTCGTTAGCGATCTATATCAATATATAGTTTGGTAACGAATTGTCTAAATATATGTTACGTTACGTATGCATTTCAGACAAGTTTGCTGATCCATTTTGAGACCGCTATGACATATCTGCTACCTCCATGCACGGATCATTGTACGGCTTGATTCGATTCGATGTGGGAGCATTTCTACGATTGAACTCGACTCACCTCAGGCGCTTGAATATTCTGGTTTGCTGGTTCAACATATTTTCGAGGGATCCCTAAATCTTATGAAAGTGAGCAAGCAGATTTTTGTGAATTGATTGAAAATGCCAGATTTTATAATTCACTTTGAATATATTTATACTTTTGATTATAATTCGCTTTTCTGGGCTTCAGTAAGATACACTTTAAACTATGTTATCAATATTAAAACCAATGCCAACCTTCTTCTAAAAGTCGTTTCGAAATGAAACTCTGCATCAGTTGACAGTTCGGATGACAATACTATAATTTGGTATCTTGGAGCTGATCTGACGATGGAGCCAGGAAGTGGATAGTGGAACTCTTCAGTGGCTACTAGTCAACCCCTCAAGTTTTGGCTCATATATGATTCATATACGACGTATTATTCGATGGAAAATAAAATGGAAGAAGTTTATGTTGAATGAACTAACGTCAAGGATATAGCAAAATGGAGAAAAATAGACTGTAATCTAACCCAGCAGCACCATGTGGCATAAATGTAGGCTGCGAAATAATTAAATGTTAGTTAAGTATGTTATGAAACATATAAAAAACTCTTTAAATGGCGAATATGTTACTGTTATCGACATGTATAAAGTTAAATGATAAGGTATGCTAAAAACGCTTATCTTAGTAGGTACCTAACTACTGTGTTTTTTCAAAATGGAACTTATAATAAGATTCTTTCTCATTCGGAGGTCTACCACAATGTCTATAACAATCTTATTTTTACCTTATTTTGAAACATAGTTCCCATTCTAGGCCTAGCGTACCATCTTCGACCGCATCATCACTTACCAACAGGGGAAATAATGGTCAAAACGCTAGCCTATAAAATATTTTAAAAAAAGTGTTGTATAATTTATAAAGCTCTAGTCACACTTGAATAAGCGACAAAGTTGTCGTAGGTACCGCCCCAGACAGACAGAAATTATGCCACTAAATACAACATAAATTGCAAATTGCAATTAAACAACAACTAAGTGGTAAGTTTCACAACAGTAAGTGGTAAAGTTTTCAGGGTCACCTATACGGTAACTATTCCATGTTCAGTGATGCCTAATGTACGAAATAAGAAACTTATGACGATATAAGGTAACACTTCGTTTGCTTATAAATATTTTACGTTTAAAAATATTATTAATAGATGTCGAGTTTCTATTCAAAACAAGTAAACAAATAAACATACCACATAATTATGGCGGCCCAAAAAAACGTTTTCTGTATTCTGCATTTCGTGGCGTCAAGGCACTGTCTTGTATCCATTTGGCTACTAACGGAATATCTGTGACCAAACGCTAGTGCGTTGCAGCAGCTGTCCTTGAGAGCCAGTTTCCATTCTAGGCCTGGCCAAAGAATAAATAATAGTCCTGGCGTGCTACCATCCTCGACCACATCTTACCGACAGGTGAGACTTATTTAAAAGTATGAAGTACTCAGGGCCGGTAGTCTCTACATGCATAGCGATAAATTCTAGCGATAATCGTAGATAAGAAAAGAGATTTAGTAGCGATGCGTCTTGTCATCGCAAACGTCTGCTAGAATGAGATGCAGCTAGACAGTTGTTATCTGCATATCTTTTCGTATCTACGATTATCGCTCGAAGTTCATCGCTATGCATGTAGAGACTACTGGCCCGGTCGGTCAAACGTTTTAAAAATCAAGGAGATATACGAGTAGGTATGTATATAGTCTACCTTTATGCAAGCTAGTCAAAACAATGAAGACACAACGAAATGTCAAAAATGTGTTTAGAAAGTGGGAAATACGAGTACATTATTGCCCTTTACATTTCACCATAGAACAAAGGCGCATGTCGTCACGTCGTGGTTCCCATGGCGAATGGCTAAACGGTGAGAGTTCATTCAGTATTCTATGTGGGATCAGCGTTGGCCACTTGGGCCCATTCACACTATGGAAATTGTCTTCCTGTTGCATCCGCTAGCATTTGTTTACTGGATACGAAATGTCAGCGGGAAACTTGTTTTAGTCCACTGTTTGAGCAACTTAAATTTACGCAGTAACTATTATATAATCTGCACTTAAATTAGCAAACTGAGTTCAATAGTCATGGTAAAATAAAACTGGCCAAGTGCGAGTCAGCCTGGTGACAGACGCACAGACAGACAGACAGACATACAGACAGACAGACAGACAGACGGATAGCGGAGTCTCAGTAATAGGGTTCCGTTGGTACCCTTTGGGTTCGGAACTAAAAATTACCTTACCTATCTATATATGTAGGTCTATTGCGATCCAAATATTGTAATTTGGATTGGCGGATTTGGTACTTACTACTAAAGATATAATTTTGATGATTACCTAGGTACCTATTTCTATAAAGTTACAGTCTACTTTTAATTTTCAGAAAGGCAAAACCTCTATAGTAAAACAAATGAGAGATCGTTGATAGTTTTTGCAGTTGGACGCAAGAGCGTTCAGCATAGTTGCAAATTTTTATCAACAGAAATTATAAGTTCAATAAATATATGTTCATGCCAAGAAATTGTAAAGTAGCGTCGCTTAGATAAATAATATCTATGGTTCATTTAAAGTCCATTGTAATTTTCTTTCCTCCGTTCCTCTCTTTCTCTTTTCATAGCTAATTAATTATCACATTTTGTTTTTTTATTATTTGTTGTTACAGCAGTAATACACATATTTCGTCTAAATTTCAAGTGTCTACTTGATACAGCCCTGTGATACACGGACGGGTGGACAGCAAAGTCTCAGTAATAGGGTTCCATTAGTACCTTTTGGATACGGATTCCTAATTAATTTGAATATGTTAAAAACCTACAAAAAAATATATATCTGTAGTTATATAGATAAATATAAAATGGCCGCAAATCGACAATTTGGCGAGTTAATTAAAATGCTGAACAATATGACGGCAATAATTATTTTACTAGCCATCACACCAATATGCTGTAACGATGTGAAGGTTAGTCACGGAATAGTAGCTATTTATTACTTCGTATTAATATAAACTGCCTACCACTCTCAAGTTGAAAATCTGTGGCCAAAAAAGCAGCTGTAGAACTTGAGGACTAGTTCCAATCCAACTAGGTCATGAAGATTACCATATTCGACCACATCGTCTCTAATCAACGGGTGGGTTAGAAAAAAATTTATAAAATAAAAAAATAGGTTAGACCGTCATCATCAGCCAAAAAAAAATTATATCGACAGTCTTTCTCACCTTCGCCAATCATATTATTAATATCAATAACAATAACCGGTTATTAATATCAAACGCAGACGTTAGCCCGCCTCCATACTTCCTTTTTCTCTATTCAGTAAAAATAAATGGACAAAAGTTACAAAATCGTCCCACTTAAGTATCTATGCAAAGTGCTAAGACCTCAAGTAGCTGATAGCATAGCGAGCTCATCAAAATACTTAGCAATTTGACCATGAGTGCAACCCACGCTCGTTCATTCATGTTTAACTAGGTAAGAAGAATATTTTCCTGCTACTTACCTCGAATATGGCAACTCGTACGTGGTATTCATAAACATGTACCTTATAGTTTATACATTCGTCACACTAGGAAACTATGTGCTTAGGCTCTCGAGCAAAGACGGTAAGGCAACTCACCTATTTATGTTCTGAAGTGACGTGTTGAGGTCGACCTAACTGTTCCTCTAAATATGCTTCGTTGTAGTCGTCAAAATACTTACCTACATTCTTGTTTGTCTTTATGTTTAATAAGACTATGTAATCTAGGTACATATTTCATTTGTTTATATGCGACTAAGTAATGTTTACTTAGCTAAATAGCTGTGGCTTCATTGTTCTATCTTTATTTTTTGCAGTAAGATATTTGGTGTTAGATTTGAATAACCTTTCAATATCCGGTCATAATTTGACACAAGCCTATAATCTGATTTCAGGTTTGTCAGCCAGAGAGCACTAGATATCAATGTTTCATATTGATAGGATGTGCGATCATTATGCATTTGGCCGACAAGCCCATAAGCCGATATTATGTACGAGTGAAGTCACATCAGGCTGGCCCAATTGACCGTGGCCGTCAAGCGTCGTGGGCGACCGCTCATGCATTGCAAATCGTGTTTCTATTGCGTACTACTCATGACATGATACATACTTTTATAATTAGCCTTTGTCTATTACTATTTTTCTGATCTCGGCAGTTTATCTCTTTGAAGGAGCTTGGGGACAAAAGAATAAAGGACCAGTCGCCAAGGTCTTTCAGCGGACGGATTGACTTTCAACAATTCCATTAATATCCACAACAATATCGTTGTGGTAGAAGTGAAATAGATTAGTTCAAATCATTAATATCCTACGGGACAATTAAAAACACGGGTAATTTTAATTAAAGTTAAAAACGAGATATCAATGCTATGTCATGGATTCATAGTGCTCATACAATAATTTTATTTAATTTGACCGCAGATCTACGATTTCACTATAAAACGTAGTGAAATCCTAGATCGGTGACTTCGACCGACACCGACGTTTCGATCAAGCTGCGACCGTAGTCACGGGAAAACTGAAATTCCAACGATTTGCTGGACCAAAATTTGGATAGAAGAGGAAGCTGTTTAAAACAAACTAAATATTTTTTTTATTAACCTAATAGTTTAGCATCCATTGATTTATATGCCAATTTGAACTTGACCAAAAGATTTAACGACTTTTATACAAGCTACAAGCAATGCTCAACAACAATGCTACATACCATAAAATAGCTATTTCATTATTGAACGAATCGTGAGTTGATGGTATTCATTTTGATTATTTATACGGTTTGGCTCACGTGCAATGGTCGACTGTCTGTTGGACGTCCCAAAAAATCCATAAAATAGCTGTACTAGATGACAAAAACAAGGAGAAAGAACATCAAAACCAAAGGTTGGGAGAGGGTGGCCCAATGTCAGGGAAGTAAATACGCAGAGTTGATGTCAACTTCAGATTAGTTGACAACGACTCTTTGCATATTTGATGTTATTAATTCACGGGATTAGTTTTTATTTCCGGGATTTAAAATAATAATTTTCGTGTTGATATTTGTGTGTATCAAATTCCCAAAGATATTTGCTGTACTATACTAATGTCTTTGCAAATTCCTTAACACAATCTAAACGGTGATAAATTGATTATATTTAATATCAATCATGCAAGATATTATAATATTAATCTAAAACAGTTTAAAAGGAACCCTTTCTATCTATTTTTTTAAATATACTTCCTAAATAGAAAACTATTCTAGAAATACCTCAAGAATATTAGTATTTATGTTTTAGTATTAAGACAAACATGGAATTCCAATGATGATCTTAGTTCAGGAAAACGAGATATTCCGTAAGAATATTTTTCTCGAATTATCACGTCAAAAATAATCAGGTTGTCGGCTCTCTGCTTAGTTAAATAAAACGAAATTTGAGATCACGAGCCCGGGATTTTAAAACTGTTTAATTTATAATTTAACAAGGATTCCCGGTGTAATCCCGGTTTAACTCACCCTGCTCCGTGTCGTGACTATGTGGATGTTAATCAGTGTTCTATATGTTCAACCCAGTTTTCTTCTTATTCTGATGATATACTCGTATGTGCTTGATTAGTTTATAATGGTCGTCTAACGATCTTCTTTGGGAGAGTTTTTAAGCCACGTATGCTAACTACTTTCAGTAGTACCTATTGTCACAGAATAAATAATACTTAATAAAAGTACTATAGTGAAGTTCTTAAGTACTTTTATATCATATTTCTCACTATTAATATTAGCAGGACTCTGATTTGTGTTATAATATTAGACCTGAATCGTGCCTGAATAGAAAATGATAAATACCCTTTCTTTAGATTCAATTGGTTTAATCGGAAAGACATGTTTTTCAATTTTACCAAAAACATTTCTTCTACTGCTCTTAAAAGCCTAGATTGAAATTTTAAAATTCAATGAAAGTCGTGTCGCAGGTTAAGCCCAGCGATGCAGTGCAACAAAAGATTTTCTGGAATATTTTATACGGTTCCTTTCAAAGTACCAAGGAAAACTTGGCAAGTACAATAACACTGCTTGGATTCTGCTTAGTACCTGCGAAATATTGATCATGTCTTTTCTTGTAATAGGATATTATAAGCTAAGGTGACCTTAATAGTATCTCTAACGAAAGAACGTCGCTCTGTCCTAACTCTATTTTTATGTTTTACTATAAATCTTTATTGGATTGAGTGATTATATTATCTTTTATTTTATCTAGAGGCTATATATCAGCTACTAGTAGCCCGCCCCGGCTTCGCACGGGTAGAACATATATGCCTACAAAATTTGCATCAGTTTGTTGCATCGAATATAAAATATGAACATATTTAACAATCATCGTCATATTTCATCCAATTTACACAAAACCTTAACGAATTATGCACCTAAACCTTCCTCATAAACACTCTGGCTATTGGTGAAAACCGCATGATAATCCGTTCAGTAGCTATTGAGATTATTGCGAACAGACAGACAGACGCAGTGATGGACTTTGTTTTATAATACTTACGTAGTGATATTGGACGGCCCTTTGGCGTAAAGGATAGTGACCCTGATTCTGACCCGACGGTCGTTGGTTCTAATCCTAGCTATATACCTACCAATGAAAGTTTTATGTGCATCATGAGTTTTCGTACAGTGGTAGTGGGATCATTAAATTTACCAAAAATTAGCTTACCACCAAGGAAAACATCTGCCGCCGTAACCTTACGGCGTTCCCCGACGCAAAATGTAGGGGTAATATACGTTTAACGTGTGTATCTGTGTGTCTGTCTGTAGCATCTTAGCACCTAAACGGATGAACCGATTTTGTTTTTATTATTAGTAGTTTTTTTTTTGTTTGATAGATGTCTTCATCGAGAGTTTTCTTAGCTTTGATTCATGAAAATTCGTTCAATCGTTATAAAACTATTAGCTTTTTTCTAGTTAATTGCGCTATGAAATCAACTTTCATGGGTCTGATTAATTCTAAAATCTTCTTCTTCAACGATATTGTAAGAATATGGAAGAATTGACCTGATGCTGGGACATCTCCTGGACTCTACAGAATACTCAAATCCTCACCAACTTACAGCTCAGATTTTAAATGTCGTGTTTAGAGTCATTGGAAAGCTTTTATTGAAAAGATTATACATAGATCAGTCGGGGTGGTTTAAAATATTATATAAAATATAGATGAATATTATTTTATACAATAGATCATATTATTATACTATATTGACTTCAAATTGATTGTGATCGGTGGGGATCTTGAGCATAGATAAGCTTATAATAATATTTTCGCAGTAACTATTACCTAATCTGTGGTTTCACTGCAAATATTTTATTAGTTTTGCGATGGGTGTATGTGATTTCGCGATATCTTCTAGAGTTTTCATTTGAATTATATACTGTAATTCAATTTTAATCTATAATATGTGGCCAAGCTAATTAACGTAATTATTTGGATAAGGATTAATACTATATACTTGAAAATATCCTTGGAAGTTATGTAATATTTTTTAATAAAAATGTTAAGATTAAAATGGTTACTGTGAGTCAACCTTAAGAGATATACATATGCTGTCGCGGACTTTTTTGTAGGTCTTATTAAGTTGTACAACTCTTGCATAGAAAATATTCTTCTATCTATTTTCAATTAAGCAGCGTTCGTAAGAAACGTGTTTATATTGCCGTTATAGTGTTATTTTGCCGACTTAGGTTGCAAATTAGGTCTCCACGAATGTACCTTTGATTAAAACGGGATAATATATAGCCTATTTTCATTTCTAAAGTCAATTCTATGTATTAGTGAAAGAAGTTTTTGAATCGGTTCAGTAGTTTTTGTGCCCAATCATTACAAACATACAAAAATACAAAAATACAAATGTTCTCTCTTTATAATAATAGTATAGATAAAAAACTAGGTCTCATCACATTTTGTTGGACGTTCAAGAATTAAGCTCGTAAGTTTAATTCGCCCTATGTATTTTCATCGATACGTCGTTATGTAGTTTCTCTACCTTAAAACCTCGACAAATATTTTTCATGCCGTCGCATTGCTCATAACTGCAGTGCAACGTCTGCAATCGACCATGACCTTTAGGTCATCATTAGTTCTTTAGAACTCGTAAAATATTAGTTTAGGTACGTAGTACTATTAATTATTATGTGGTTTAGGTAACTCTCAAGAGTTTGAAAAATGACTATAAAGTTCCATCTTCCGACTAGTAGTGCGTAAAATATTAGGAACTTACTTTATAAACATTCAGGAGCATTAGCACAAACTCCTTATTTTGACAGGTTTTATTTTCATGATAAGGGTACATCTCTATCCTTACCCTTTTTTACTAGTTAGGTAAGCGTTTGTCCATTATCCAATTACTAATACAATTGTAGATTCAATTGTCTGAACTAATAGATGTACGAGTATATAATTTCTGGGTAGATGCTTGCGAGAGTGCGAACTAGCTAATAAGAATTTTATATGCTGTGTATTATTTTAAGTTTATTATACTCTTGTAATTTCAAATTTGTTGAAATCTGATGAGTATCCCAAGAGATATTGCAATAAACATCACACACTTGCTAGGTACTGAACCCACAGAAGAGATACTAGCTGAAACTGCCTCGCGCGGCATCTGTAGTCGGTTTTTAGTTTTTAAACTATCTATACCGATCAGACAAGCACTTGACCACAATTTCACCTGATGTTAAGTGACGATACAGTGTAAGATGAATTTGTGCTTGCCTGTAATGGAAGACGGAATATGACGAGACGTAGGACAGGACAAGTGACAACTATCCCAACCCATCTTCTAAAATATTCGTGTCACTTAGTTTTAGGAGCATTCGCACTCCTCATTTGACAGAAATATAGTTCTTAGAACTAGTTAAGGCACCACCAGATGCAAATAAACATAGCCCTGAGCTAAGTGTTGTTGAATGTAAATTGTAAATAAGCTTTGTTTGCCAGTCACATCGTGTCTTGAAGGCAGTTCGGATCGATATGCGGTCATAGCACTGGAGGAGGTTAATGCTATCATGCCATAACATTAAAATTACATGTTATTTTATTCGGTTTTGACGATATTAAAGTACCTATAATACATTAAAACGATATTATCTGCCGCTGTCTACAGGTCTGATATTAAAATGTTTCAGATATTGCTACTGAATGTAAATATTTTGAAATGTTTTGGTTCGAACTGTGTTATATACCTGCTAGAGAACGTACTTCCCTTTATCAATTTAGGCAAGCCAATTAGGGTCATCCTACGGTACCTTTAGTGATGACACGTCATCGTCAAGGGAATTATTTAAATAAATATTCAATTAAACTTTTATTATACGCTCTTTTCCATCATCAGGTCAACATCTCATCGTCATATTGCAGTGATAAATCTAATAAACTTCTTGAGTTAACTTTACTAGCCAGCCCAACTCGGTTCCATAATAACCATGATTTATCCGTCAGATTTTTAACAATTGCTCACTTACCTATTTGATTCGTAGACAGACAAATAACATACGAATCAAATATCATATGTTATTTGTCTGAATCTTAAAAGAATGAGCCTATGACCACCTAAATTATAAATGTAAAAGTTAGTTGGTTCCCTCTGGCTCGACTGATTTTGCTAAAATGTTCTGGTTAGCTCATGTGCTGGAATGAACCGGGTACTTTTCACGAAATTTTTGGGCTCAGCTGGTTCGCGAATATTTTTGTTTTGTTCTATATCTGGAAAATTATAATACAGTAAAGTGACAGGTACTGCATGCCACAGATTAGGCACCAGGTGGTATTACCTAGTAAGGTCTGCTGCAGTTGTTCCGTTGTGCAAGCAACCTCGGGCCCACGCCGCCTACGCCTCGCGAGAGGACATGTTCAACTCATTTCTTCTTAAATTGTGAAATATAAAAAATATAATGAGTTTGATATTTGATTACCAGTAGGTTAATATTCAGCTACTGCAAATATGTATGGAATACTATTGAGAAACTGAATTTTTGTCTCCTTTCATTTTCTGCCCAAGATCTGATGTTATTTGATTTGAACATAATAATGTTAGGTAACATTAATTTTTTCATAAGGCTCTATACTAGAGACTATAGATAAAGTCTACGAGATAGGTCTACGATACGAGAGACGACAAAATTAGTATTATTAATTTTTAACTATTTTAGTTAATATTAGTGATTGCCATAAAGCTTTAGATCCATATGCAAACTTTTGACTTCTAAATTGTTAGGATATATCAGCGTAATTAAACACTAAGTAATTTGTATTTAAAGCTATACTAGTTGTTTGACCTCATTCAACCTGCATAAATACCAGTGACCTTCCAAACTTTAATTAAGATCTTAACTACACATTAATTTACAGCCACCTCTTGTAATAATTTCAATAAGGTGTCCTTTAATAAATTACGTAAATACGATATCAGATTTATGAATTGTAAATCTCCGAGCAAAAAGGTCTCAGAACAGGTCTCAAAACCGGAAATGAGAGACGCCGAAATGTAAGCTGCCTTGAGCTTAATTTATGCCAATTTGTCATATTGTGAAAGGCAATAAAAAGATGCACTAGCTCCACTTCCTACTTCCGCTTACTTTTGTATAAGGATAATTTATAAACTTAACAGGAAAATAATTAGCTATTCATTGGATGCCTATTAAATACGTAATTGGAAGACGTCATTTAACTTTCCTCGTTCTCATAGTTAATTACATGGAAATATAATAAACAAATTCGTATCCCGAGGCAAAACCTGTTTTGTTCACTTACTTACATAGAGGAAATTCTATGTAGAAATGATGTGTCAGTTACAATAAGAGCACAGCAGAAAATGAGGGGAATTTTTAAGTTATAACATCAAGTTAAGATATACTTGACGATAAATAATTCCCATAAAAAAAAACAAAAACTGTTTAAGTAGGTACCTACTTATAAACCATTTATATGCCACTACACACCAAATTGATATATTTTTATATCATAGGCTAACGTTTGATTACTGTCTCGCATGGTGGTAAACGATGATGTGGTTGAAGATGGTGAACACGCTATGCCTAGATTCTAGAACCTAGAATACTCTGACTCATTCCTCGAAAAAAAAAATACTCGGAGGGATCTAATTGCTAAATTACAGGTGACATAAACACATAGTTTAGTAGCTATAACGGTCGCACTGTATTATGAAGTATGTACTTTTAAGTGAATTCAACAATTTTTTTTTTATATATTTGACTATTTATAGGTAGTTAGAAAGGGAAAAAAATTGAGCAGGCCTACACAGTTGTAGAGGTCTTTGCTGTGAGCAAGGATGGAACCATGCTATAATGTTGATGTTAAAACATGCTACAGTGCCTATACTGAGTTGATATATGAGGTATATTAAAACCGATACCTAAAATATCCAAATACCGATATTGACATTTTAAAGTAGTAATTTAGACCAGAATTACATCAGTGAAATGAACTTTATGGAACGTTGAGGCCGAATCAAGCACGGAGTTTGACAGTCAGCTGATCCCCAAAATGTCAGCTTATTTCGTAAGCCTTGATGGATTTAAGTGTACTCAAATGGATGGAGAGTATTTAAATGTAGCATTATCTTTGAAAGATACTTTATGGAATGTTGCACAAAGTTTGAAACTTGTTCTTGGCCTAGTTTGGGGTGTAATGATAGGTCAAGATACAATGACCCTCAAAAGATTAGCTCGTACATTAAAAGTATTAACTAATGCAAACTCTGTGAGATGTGTTTAAAGACGTCAAACACAATTAATATAGATTTAGAAACTGATGTACTGTGATAATCTAATACTAACGAACCCATAAGAAACATGATTGAACCAAAAAGCCTTCTTCAAATACCTATATGACTTATTATTGTACTCAGAAAACTAATCCAATAAGAAAACTATAACCGCGCATCGTCCCACTCAGCACAATTCGGGCTAGTTATAGTCAATGAAAGAAACGAGAGATAAACTAGAGAAGGGCCGTAGATACGGGCCTTAGTAATGAAGATTTATGTAGCCCCCTGTAGCCAAGTACGCCAGTAAACAGCGTTGGCGCTTGATCAATGAATTTGAAATAGGTAATTGGTGTTTTTGATTGAATAGTTATACTGGTCTGTGCTGTACTAGAGCTTGTTCATATGTGTTTTATAACCTCACTCTTTTATGTTCAAGAACATAGAATTTAAAAGTTGAGGATTTATTTGTTCTCAATAATGGATCAAGGAACACAGTAGTTATCTTATTATTATTTTTTCTTAATCGAATATGATAATGTCAAAATTTCTTAATGCATTTTTAAGAATTGCGTGCAAATCCGGCACTATTTGATATAAATTTATATTATATATCACGCTATCTATATGAGAAATTAATTTGAAGGCAGAAAAAGGAGCCAGTAAACTTTGTATTCCAGCGTGATATTTCAACAACGCGTAATCGCCAGTCAGCGAGGCGACATTACCACTTCAGGATTTTATGTATAAAGTTATGCAAAGTCAACCTTCGTTAAGGGACCGGTTTAAATTTTACTTTCCCGAAAAGTTTTTGCTGTATTTTTTGCTTGATATTTGCGACCTTCACCTAATGTGCTGATTGGTGCCTATTTCAAATATGTAGGATCGGAATTCGGATTGTCTGTCTAGATACGCAGTGGGCGATTAGATTGGCCTCTTCTATTAAGGTAGTAGTAATGCTTACCTACTTCCACATCCTTTGTTTCATTTCCCTTGTGTTATTTGTTCTGAGTTCAGTGAAATGTACCGAAAAAGAGGCTAATAAATCTTGGCAATTGCTTCTACGCTGAGGACAATTTGCGACATTTAGGTAAAGCTGCGTTCAATTCGTCTTGTTTCTTAGTTTTCTTTATTCTTTCTGAGATTTTCTTTGAGTTAATATCATACGAATAAGTAGATAAAACGCCTTTTAATGAGTAGGTAAGTAACATCATCAGCATATATTAATGGAAACAGGCTTGTCCAATTGTACGCCACTGATAACAATCCTCGACCACAGAACATATAATAATACTACGTACCTCGACTCTCGTCAATGTTTAATGAAATTCGACGAAATTCTTTGAAGTCTACGATATAAATTATTGACTTAGGTTACTCTACGTAAAGATAAAATATAAATGTAAGCTTTGACATTTCATGAAATGTGACTTTTTATGTATTTCCTATATCGTTATCTAACTATCGGATCTAATAGGTACTTATGCATAAATATTGTTATTTTGTACGTTTATATCATTATAACCAATTTTATGTGTTCTGTTTAAAATCAAGTTATTGAGACCATTATGACTAAGGTATTATGTTTAATCTAACTATATATAACTATCTAGTACTGAAACGGCCCATTCTAGGCCTAGCGTGCTTACCATCTTCGACAGCATCATCACTTACCAACAGGTGAGATAGTGGTCAAACGCTAGCCTATAATACATTAAAAAAAACGCCTTTTACCGATAAAAACTTTCGTAACAAAATATGTCTGAGCGAAATTCTATTTCTATTTTGAAATCCTCCTAAGAAAGTTTAAATTACGAAACCATATAGCGTTTCAGCCAATTGTTTAAATTGTTATAGCAAGCTCATAGGGCTATCGGGGCCTCGATCTATGAGTGGGAACGATTTGGCCTTATTCCGGTATGATTCTCACGGCATTTAGCCTCGTAATTATTAAGACAGTATCTTAGATGCTTATTACTTACTTTGTTAGTTACTTATACTTAATAGCATTTGCATGGTGGTAGGACACTACCTAGTATCCGCCTGGCCAGCTACCAAGTTAGAAAATCTGTCGTCAAAACGTCTAATGTGTTCCGGAAGCTAGCCTTGAGAGCCAGTTCCCATTCTAGGCCTAGCGTGCTACCATCCTCGACCCCATCATCACTTACCAACAAGTGAGATAGTGGTCAAACGCTAGCATACACGATGTATAAAAAAAACAACGGGTTGCACTCCGGGAGTGCCGGTAGAAGTAAAAACTTGAACACGTCTTTTCGTTCTTGAATATTTTTTCGTTTATAATTTATTCGTTTTTGAATATTTTGGTATGCTACCTCGCGCAAGCGTCCTGCGCTCCGTCTTACGAATTTTCAATCAGGACACGTGACCTGACGAGAGTTTAACATTTTTTACCCATCCAAAGAAAAGCTATCCGCTATATACATCCGCTAAAGAACTTTTCACTTCAAAAAAGTATTATTCTGCATTCTAGTCTTCCTGTTAGATAAATTAACTAAATGTCAACTCGCAGTGATATTTTTTTTTTTTTTTTTTAATACCGAACTGCGTAGCACTTGATCACTATCTCACCTGATGTTAAGTGATGATGCGATCGATGATGTAGCGTGCTTACCCAGAAGATACCTATTCACTCGCGATTTGAAGACCCCCATATTGTACTTAATCGGAAACACGGACTCAGGCAGGGTATTCCATTCCTTAGCGGTTCGTATGATGAACGAAGAAGCAAATCGCTTCGTTCGGGTAGATGGTATATCCACCATAAATCGGTGGCGCCTTTTAGTGTCTCTGGATGTCCGATTATAAAATGGGGATGGTGGAATCAAATCATGCAGTTCCATTGCACACTCTCCGAAATGTATCCGATAGAAAACCGATAAACAAGCGACTTTGCGGCGATGCGCGAGACTCCGGAGTCTCTTGCTTACTAATAGGTCATCGCTGATGAGTTTTTTGGCTCTCCTCTCAATAGCTTCCAGTGTCTCCAGCTGGTATTTAGCAGAACCATCCCAAAGGTGAGAATAGTACTCCATACACGACCGGACTTGTGCTTGGTAAAGATTAAGCAACTGTCCCGGTGTGAAGTACCGTCTCACCTTAGCCAAAATGCCAAGCTTTTTTGAGGCTAGCTGGGCTCTAGACTCAATATAAGAGCCGAAATTGAGAGTTGGTGTCAAAGAGATGCCAAGAAGCTCGAGATTGTTACTTATCGGAACGGACACATCCCGGAAAGTAGGAGCCAGTAGAAATGGGCTCCGTTTAGCGGAGAAAAGACACGCCTGGGTTTTCGCAGCATTGAACTTGACCAGATTGGCATCGCCCCAATCAGAGACTGCCTTCAAAGAAAAGTTCAAGCGTTCGACCATCGCTTCTCTATGAGACTGGATTTGTAATGCACTGGTTCGTGCGTTGGATGTATAACTCTCTACAACAGTGCTGTCATCTGCGTACCCAAAGATACCGGGTTTAAGCAGGTCATTAATATGCAGCAGAAAAAGTGTTGCAGAGAGTACTGATCCTTGAGGGACTCCGGCATTTATGGCCAATTGGTCGGAAGAACAGCCATCGATGACCACTCGAATCGACCGATCCCTTAAGAAATCTGCTATCCAAACACATAAACCAGTGGGCAGGCCGTATGAAGGAAGCTTGCTAATAAGGCTATCGTGCCAAATCCTGTCGAAAGCCTTCGAGATGTCAAGAGAGACGGCCAGCGCCTCGCCGTGGTTCTCGATGGCTTCGCTCCAGATGTGCGTGGCATACGCTAGAAGATCCCCAGTAGACCGGTTTCGGCGAAACCCGTATTGTCGGTCACTGAGGAGATCGTTCACTTCTAGGTATGCCAGGAGCCTGTGGTTCAGTACACGTTCCATTGTCTTACAGAGTATGGAAGTGACTGAGATAGGCCTGTAATTGACAGGGTCTGCACGACTACCCTTTTTCGGCACGGGTTGCACGTTTGCTTGCTTCCAGGACTTAGGCACTTGACCAGTCGTCATAGACAAGCGAAAGAGGCGTGTCAAAATAGGAGCCAACTCAGGCGCACACGTCCTCAAGACTACAGCTGGTATACCGTCTGGACCACTAGCTTTGTTCACGTCTAGATTGCGCAACGCTTTGCGTACTTCAGTCTGACGAATGCGGATTTCCGACATAAACGTCCCGCAAGTCGGCAGACTAGAAGGTACAGCATTGCCAGCATCTAAACGTGAAGACTCCGCAAACAGAGTAACAAATAAATTCGCTTTCTCTTCAGCCGAGTGTGCTAGTGATCCATCGGGTTTCAGTAGTGGAGGCAGTGAGGGACGGCAGAAGTTCTCTTCGATCGACTTCGCCAGGGACCAGAACGCTTTGCTACCCGAGGGGTAAGAAGCAAGTTTGTTCCCTGTTCGGCGTATGTGATCGAAGCGAGCCTTCTTGAGAGCCTTTTTGCAGGACTTGGCGGCTAAGTTAAAGGCTTTCTTCTTTTCGCGTACATCTCTAGTCTTGCGGGTTCGAGCATCAGCCCAGGCTAAGTAAGCTTCATGTTTTGATGCTTCTGCATCTCTACATTTGGCATTAAACCATGGACGAGCTTTGCTTGACACCGGAACGTCAGAAAATGGTATGAAATACTCCATACCCTGACGTAACACTTCTGTCACAGCATCCGCGCAAGCTGAGGGATCGCTCGAAGAAAAACATACCTGCCGCCAAGGATAAGACGCGAAAAAACAACGCATCTCATCCCAATCTGCTGACCTGTATCGCCACACCCGCCGGGTGCCTTTTTGGCTGGGATCGGGCGGGGAGTAGACGGATACAGACTTCACCAGACAGTGGTCGGAGCTACCTAAGGGTGATGAAACCGACACCGAGTAGCGGTCTGGTTCTGTTGTCAGCAGAAGGTCCAAGCAATTGGCTGTATGGCCATCAACGTCCGGTATCCTTGTTGCTCCCTGGACCAACTGAGTGAGGTCTAGCGTTAAAGCAAGCTTTCGCATCTCTCGACCAGCGTGGTCTGTGCTCTGGTATGGGTATAGCCAGTCTTGATGATGGGCGTTGAAATCCCCCAGAAGCACTAATTGAGCAGAAGGATACCTCTGTTGGGCCACATCAGCCGCCTCACTGAAGTGGTTTGTGCGCCTGTTTGTCTCCTCGTCTCCGCTGTGCGAACGGTAGACACTAGCATAAAGAATTTTCTCTATGCCAGTGTCCACCAAAATCCACATGACGGAAAGTTGAGGGTCTTCAAGGTTGCGGAGACGCCGATAGCAAATGTCATCGCGGGCATACATACAAACTCCCGCCCTCGCCCTAAAGTTATGCTCTAGAACATAGCCTGGGTAGGCAAGGTACGCCGCGTCAGCTGGACATTTGATCTGCGTTTCCGTGAGGAACAGAATATGCGGGTTTTTCGGTCTCAAGGTGGTGGTGGACCGAGAGGATATTGGAGTGCAAGCCTCGAATGTTTGAGAGGTGCACTTGAAGGGAGAGGACGTGCTTCCGTGGTTTAACCTTTATTCTGTTTCTGCCTTTCATTTTGTGGGGAGTGAAGTTAGGTAAGGGAAACGGAAGTGGAAACGAGGCGCTAATTACCAACCCGTGATACATATTAGGTCTTTTCACCTATTGGGAACCAATCCTGAATACCGCGGGGACGCCCGAGCCCCCCCAGAGGTGTCCATCGGGTCCTCTCGTCCGGTCGCCAACCGGCACGATGGCGCACCTCCGGGATTTTTCGCGAGATGGCGGGGCAGCCTTTCATGAGTGGCTGGCTCACTACTTGGGCCCCCAACTATCTGCGGTCGGCCAGCGGAGAACCGTGTCTCGGATCCCGCTGCTCTCCAAGATTGGCTGCCAGGTAAATTGACCTTCAATGTATCACGACTAGCTATAGTAAGCAACGCAACTGTTTCCGACCCGTTCCCCATAATGGCTTCACCAAACATTCATGCCGTAAAGCGACCGCTTGGCGGCATGGCTTTGTCTGGTGGGTGGTAACACGCCGCGGCCTAAGCCTACCACCTGAAATGTACTGCTCTTTTGGCGCCACCCAGGGGACACGTGTAGGACATCGAGGGCTAAACCCTACGGACGCGAGCAGTAATAGTCCCCCAAAAAAAAATATGCAAATTACCGGAGCATCCGACGTTTCCCAATATTCAATTGATACAGAGAGTTTACCCCGCGGTCGTAATTCGGCCGCCCTCCCAAAACATGGGTTATTGCAAACATATACACTCTACTGGGAAGGTTGCCAATCCGCATTATAGCTTATATTACTGTGCAACACCAGCACGTAACGTAATGTTATGTGAACATTGACGAAGGTAATACCTAATATTTGTTTACCCACGACGGAAAGGAGACGGTATGTATATGCGTTTGGGGTGAGAGGAGTTTTGTGTGTGCAAATCCATGTTGCCATTTTTCACCAAAACTACTAGTCCGATTTTGATGCAATTTTCAGTTATGGGTTTGGGTTTGATTGGTGCATGTTCTTAGATAGGTTTTTACAGTGACAATTCACCGGGGGGCGCAGCAGTAAACATTTTTTTGTGCAAATCAATGTTTCCATTTTTCTCCAAAATGACTAAAGTCCCCGTCACGAGAAGCTATAAATTATGTAAACAAACATCTTTTACTAAGTAAACATTTTATACTGCGAGATAATAATAAATTGACCATATTCAAACGACATGAAATATAGACGGGTTATATGAAAGTAACAACCTATTTAATTTAGTCGGATCATATTTTAACGACGCAAAGCGCTATCGTTTGTGTTTCTAGGTACCGGACGCAGGGATTGTAAACTATCGGGACGCCATTTTGAAATAAACGCGTCATTCGAGTTTCGAGTTTATTTTCACAAATTCATTTTTTTTGTTGGTCCAAATGTTGTGAACTCCTGAACACTTGTTTACATAATTTATAGCTTCTCGTGACGGGGATTTTAGTCTGATTTTGATGCAAATTTCAGTGATGGGTTCGGTTTTGATTGGTGAATGTTCTTAGATAGGTGTTATGATGACAACTCACCCGGGGTACTTGTACTATTCATTATTCTGTGCCCAGGGGCGCTGCAGCAAACATTGTTTGTGCAAATCCATGTTGCCATTTTTCTCCATAACTAGTAGTTCGATTTTGTCTTTAAACGGTTCGTATTTAATCAGTGGTGGTTTTCATATAGGTAGATATTATGACTTTAACTTTCTAAAGGACACTGTCGTGGTTGTTTATTCAAACGGTGGTATTTGTTCAAAAATGTTTATGGATTTAGGTGTAGGTATATACTCTTGATTTTGAATGAACAGACATATATTTTTGCTAGATTCTAATTCATCATTTTAGCATCTACGTCATCACACAATTTAAAATGTCTTGTGTCAGTAACATTTAAATACGTATAACTAAGTTTTAAATACCTACTTAACTTTTGTTATAATAGGTACCTAATGTAGTTTCAGTTCTGCTTCAGATCGCGTCTGTAAATATCTGTTATATTAGCTTTCATGTCCTAAGGAACACTGCCTTCCATTTTTGTCATTCTTTCCCGTGTATTGTTGTCTGATGGGCGAAGCTCTATGAGCAAAAAGACCGCTCATTGACACTTATAAATCATCTGTTTTAGTTATAAGTTTGACTTCTGTAACAACCGATCTGTAGTAACCAATTTATGGTGGATATACCGTTCACCCGAACGAAGCGATTTGCTTCTTCGTTCATCATTCGAACCACCAAGGAATGGAATACCCTGCCTGAGTCTGTGTTTCCAGTTAAGTACGAGTACAATATGGGGGTCTTCAAATCGCGAGTGAATAGGTATCTTCTGAGTAAGCACGCTCCATCATCGACCGCATCGCATCGACTTTACATCAGGTGAGATAGAGGTCAAGTGCTACCCAGTTCGGTGTAAAAAAAAGCTCCAAGAATCTCAAAGAAATCTGATTCTCATATCATAACACTGATACTTTTTCTCATAAGATAATTTACGAAGTTTTTATAAATCGTCTGGCTGTCAGATAATGTAATATTTTAGTCTCGGCTCTTGATGGTGGTAACTTGAATATAACCTTTAGGTTACAAGGGTCACATTGCCATTAGAGCTCAGACTATCTCATCTATTTATTGTAATACATTACATAATTTCTGTCGGTAATTTAGCAATATCTTAATTTAATGGAAATAAACTTAGTTCTCAGATGGATTTGACAGGCTTATAAGATTTAAATGGTCGACTACTTTGCTAGCTATTGTATTAGATATATTTATCATATTTGCTTACTAGAGTAGGTAGAGTCTGGATCTTTATATAATATCATAATCAAATGTAAGTATCTATCGAGAAATCCAACCGTCACTGTGATAAAAAGAGCTGGTATCGATCTTTTTAACGTATATCCCAGCTTATAATTTATTTGTGTTGGTACACGAAAACATGAAAAACAATACACGATGTAGTATATCCACATGAAACAAAGAATCAAATGTATACCCCGTCGATTATTTGGTAGCCTAGCGAAATGTTAGGGCGTCAGACGAATAGTCAAGGCGTGGGATCGAAATTATTGGAGAGTTAGCCGGCAAGCTGGACGGGCGTATCATAACATGCGGTCAGTGGTGTTCTGACAATTAAAACCATTCCATGAATAGATCACATTGCAATCAAGCCATATGCTCTGTAAATCTTTTATTTAACAAAGAGCAATAGTATAGTGGACAAAGAACGCAGCTGCCACGGAACTGAGCAAGCCGGGACTCCGCTCCTCTTGTGACGGATCTTCCATTTAGATTATTTAGATTGTATGATTGAGATTAATGAGTTCACAAATAGTGGGATGGAAGTTGCGTAAAGGCGGTTAATTTTATTCCAGACATTCGACCACGACTATAAATATTTTTAGGGTTCCGAGAAAGTTATCTTAGAATGGTCCCTTTTACCTTTTGACCTCAAAAGGAAAAAAAAACACTTTCTTGTCCATCTGTCCGTGTGTCCATCTGTCTGTCTCTTCGTCTGTCCGTCTATCAAGACCCTTTTTATTTGGCACTCAGAAGGCACTTCAGACGGTATCAAGTTGAAATTTACAACAAATACTCAGGTCTAAGGTTTCTTTCAGCTAGGAATAAATCAAAAGTGTGAGTCAACACGATTAAAAGACCGATTGTCGCATATTTTGCGATTTCACAAAGGCATCAAAACCTATATAGTGTACTTCCCGTTAACCTAGAATTATGAAATAGAGATAGCAAGAAGCATTGTTTTACAGCACAGTCCTCAAGAGTAGGGCCATTTCTAGACCTTTTCACCATCTTCGATCACATGTCGTCATTGATCACGAGATTGTGGTCATTTGAGAAACCCTAGCCTATCAGATAAAAAAAAAATGTAATTTAAATAAATTATTTAATCTATTATAATAATACATTAGATCATTATTCGTAGACAGAGTCTGATTTACAAAATCCCATTGTAAGTATAATGTCTGCGATTGGCATCCGCTGTAATGTTGTTAGTATCTAACATGCATTGGATCCATTTATGTAGTCTAACAATTTTAATTGCTTTTGTAACTATTACAACTCCAATGCTAGATGCGCACAATACTAAGAATAAAGAAATCTTAACGCTTTTTATGGAAAGTAAAAAAATTCTGTGAAACGTTCAGAAAATAATAGCGTTATTAAAGTTGATAATTAAATGGACGTTGAACATTATACAATTCGTAATTGTGAAGGAAGACAAGACAATAGTAGGGGAGTGGGATGGAAGTAGTACATTCTGCAACTAGTAGGAAGTGAGTCGTATGGAACGAAACACGGATGCTCTGGAATAGAGGATGTTACAAAACGAATCTTATTGCAACACGTTTGTCAGAGAGGCATTTGTTCTATTAAGTGCATACGGTAACAGGAAGCACAGGTTTACCTATTTGTCAGCGATCTGCCTATACATATACACGTCTGTCTACAATCAAAGAGAATATAACCACTACGTTAAGAAGAGTCGGGACTCCCATAGAGCAAACGGACCAAATAGCGAAATGTCAAAACACAGGGCTTTTATATTAGCCAAAATACCAGCGTAATAATCTTCTTCCAATTGACCAACATAACAAAAAAAAACCTAGTGATGTACCCTGTCGGCAAAAACATCGATAACGATCGAACTACCGTTGCTTTGTCAATACTTTAGAAGGTTATATTTTGTACTTAACTAATTTTGTTTTAGTGGTTAGATTGTGAAAGTTATATTTTTCCTATTTTGGTTTAACAACTCCACCAGTAAGACAAAACCAGTTTGAGAAAATGATAGGCAGTAAAACAAAATATTAAATTTTATCAAGCTTTTTATTTTTGGAGTATGATGCGCTCTATAGGGTTCGCTCATTCGGCATCGGCCTCAGCAGCTTAAGATAACGATATACCTGCAATGTAATATTGACTTATTAGTTTATCGCTTAACACTAATTTCTGGGGCATGCTGTATACAGGGCCGAATTCAGGGGAGGGCAACCGGGGCAGCAGCCCCGGGGCCTACACACACCCTACAATAAAAAAATTCAAACATCTAAATCATCAACGATATTTCGGTTAAAAAAACCGGCCAAGTCCAGTTGGACTCGCTCACCGAGGCTTCTGGTGGGTACCAATTAAGCTAGACCTCTAAATTGTATGAGCGCTCATATAACTCAGAGGCCTATCTTAATTGGCACATTACATTTTTATATTTTTTTAATTTTTCCTTTATTTGTGCTATAAGACCTTGCTCCTTGCCCAAATTTATGATTCTAGGTCAACGAGAAGTACTCTATAGGTTTTCGACCCAAAACCAATAGGGTACTTCCAGTTGACCTATAATTGTACATTTTAGTTAAAAGACCTAAGAGCTTGTCTTACAGCACAAGTAAAGGAAAATTTCCAAAAATTAAAAGAAGTTGAAAATTCAGGTAAATTTTGGTATTTACAAATTTTGCAAAAATCTAAATCTAATAGGGACTATAGACCTCAGTATCTTCGATATCTTCTTCATCTTCAGTATCTCAGTATCATCACACGGACAGACAGACAGACACACGGACAGACGGACAAAAATTGATCTTCTAAGCGTTCCTTTTTTAACCTTTTGAGGTACCAAACCCTAAAAAGCTCGGAAGGTTTCGTTCGTTAACGCTAAAATTTCATTTCAGATCATTCTTATTTTCGATTATATTTATATTATTTTTGGTTATAAATAAAATAATCTACTACTACTTGGTTTCACAATAAATTATTTATTGGAAAACTCAACTGAAAAATCATCTTCATTTTATTAACCGACTTCAAAAAAAGGAGGAGGTTTCTCAATTCGACCGTATATTATTTTTTTTAATGTTTGTTCGCGGATAACTTCGTCGTTTATGAACCGATTTCGATTATTCTTTTTTTGTTCGAAAGGAGATATCCCAAGTGTGGTACCATGGTAATTTTATCGAGGTATGATAAGTATCTCCAGAGATATTGAGATAAACATCTCAAAATTGGTACTGAAAATGAATAGCGCGGCATTGAAGTCGGTTGTTTTTTAGTTTTTAAACGATATTATTATGAAAATAATTTGGGGCCAGGAAGCATCCACTCCTATGTTGCC
Source organism: Cabera pusaria (assembly GCA_954871355.1). Lineage (NCBI taxonomy): Eukaryota > Metazoa > Arthropoda > Insecta > Lepidoptera > Geometridae > Cabera > Cabera pusaria. The sequence goes on along the minus strand of OX940889.1, from coordinate 20,459,527 downwards.
CCAAGGCCTCCAGACCTCTAAATCCAGCTCTGGCTGTAAATTATACAAGGTGTAACAAAAGGGTGTAGTAATACTGAAACTGTGCATGCCATACCTAGCCTGATGTATAGTTTACCAGCAAAGTCTTCCTTTCCTCAGTATCTAACTGGGATCGCGAGTTATCATATTATCACATGTTAAACTTTTACGTAAATTTAGCCAGATTCAACCATAAATCAGCTATTCAGCGTCATCGACCTAATGAAAACAGAATAAGTGTTGTCTGCGCAGAAGCAAAATTGTTGAGTGGACGCCTGAAAGGGTCTAGGTATAGTGCCAGTTGCGGTAGCTTGAAGTTCGTCTTGATGTATTCATCACCAGAAGGATGAAATCATTGCCCGATGATGAGTATGAGCTTGCGGACATTGTTGGTTAAAATTACTCAAAATCACTTTGATGGTTTATCCCTATTAAAATATCGTCATGACATCTCGCGAAATTGCACTTCTATTCCGATCACTGATCATATCATAACTATATATACACTATCGATATCGACAAGCACCGCAATGCGCCCCGCACTATTTTTCACAAAGAGTTTATAAAGATTATGAATTGATGAAATATTGAGATATTTGGCTTAAAGAAGCAGTAAACGGCTATTACTCGTATTTTAGATATTCTACTTACTGAGCTTCATAAAGTGGAAATCTTACCATAAAATAACGTTTAGTGGAGTAAGTCTTTGCAGTCTTTAGTCTTAGCATATTTCACTATTTATGTTTCATTATCACCTACAAGCAAGGTGTTAATAATCACACACCTTAAATTCATGCTAAATGCATGCTTTCTAACGTCCACACTAGGTTATTTATTGTAAAACACAAAATAAAACAATAAAATAATTATTTTGAAAAAGCCGATTAACACGCTACCACAGGCTAAGTAGAAATACATGCTAGCCACAGACTAAGTAGAGATGAAACCTTTTTCTTCACATCATGCTACTTGATGGCATTTATTATGACAACCAAACGAAAGAGATAGTAAGAAATAGTGAGTGAGACGAATATAGACTTCCATCGGACGCGCCCCCCTTTTCATAAATCTTTTTTTGGTACTGCAGCTTCAGTAGACTGCGACACTAAACTCTAGGTTGATCCAGACAGTTGGTTGTAACTCGTAAATACCCGTATTTATCCCGCCAATAACTGATAAAGACAAGTGTACAGTGCCACAAGTATAACTTGGCGGTGGTGGTTTTTGGAACTAATTATTTTAATTGGAACTGTGAGTTTGACGTTTGAGAGATTACCGCGACATTATTGTTGATAAATCTTTTACATTAAAATATTTCAATAATGCCAAAAGTAATTAAAAGTGGTTTAAGAGAAACTGTTCAAAGTACAAAATAAAAGCACAGTGGCGCACAGACACGCCATGTTATACTTGCCGGACTGTAAGCAAGTTTACCCATCTTAGGCAAACTATGTATGAAAATAATAGAAGCAATTCACGAAACTAAAATTCCAAACAGATACGAAACTGAAACCTATGTTTTAAAATATGCCTGTTCAGTGAATCAGCTTATTTTATAACTTTTTAATAAACTGAACAGTGTTTATACTTTTATTGAAGTCCTAATAAATTATTATTATTATCCGCTCAAAAAAGATGCTTCGCACAGCAGTTCGATAATGTCACAACTCACAAATGGAAGCAGGGGAGAGATAAAACCTCACATTATCCGTACTGTGGGTGGAAGACACCTTATATGGAGTTAATGTTTATACCTACTACCCAGATTCAGCCCTGCTCCGCTGCGTCTGACCACCGAAGTGCATCGAAACGTAGGGTTACCATCACAGGTTTATGATCAGCATTAACAGCATTTTTTCGTTCTTTTGGTCTTTTGTGGGCTCTTTATCTGGCGCTTATAAGTTTGTGAATATTTTGAGAGACTACTTCTTTCCACATACTACGATGCTGACAAACCTCTTTAGCTTCTTCCACTTTCATGAGTGCTTTCATATATGCTCGTCGGTTAAAGGTACTTCTGAATTCGCCTGTCTTTAAAACGCCTTCGATCTGTTCATGATACGTTCGCTTAGGTCGGCCTCTACCGGATAATATGCGCTATGCGTGGGATTTATCCACTAAACGTTTTCTAAACCTTTCTTTTCTGTAGTATATTAAAATTTCGAATGGTGACCCTAAACGTGAGTGGCGCCCGCGCTGGTGCTGCCCCCGCCTGTTATGATGTAACGACGCGCGTCGCCGGCGCGCACGCGCAAGGTCGCGTTGCACTCACACAAGCAACTAACACGCGCCCAACCGTAGTAACTAGGACCACTATCTGTGGCTGAACTGCCAAACCGGTTTGCAGAGCGACGACTTTTTGCGTCACGGATTCTTATTGCCGTTCGCCGTAGATAGGATCTCTGCGCGGTTCGCCCATATAATTACGAGTACCATAGATTAGAAAGATTTTTTTTACATCTTAGAGACTACCGTTTGACCACTATCTCACCTGTTGGTGAGTGATGATGCAGTCGAGGATGCTAGCACGCTAGGTCTAGAATGGGAGCTGGCTTTCAATGATGGCTGCCGTGCTGTTTGGAGACAGATTTTCTAACTTGAGGGTGGTAGCTGGCCAGGCGAATACTAGATAGTGTCCGACCACCATGCGGGTGTTGGGGGTTTCTTAACGATGTTTTTCTTTCACTGTGAAAAGCGCACATAAATTGTTCCATAGAAAAATCCATTGGTGCAAGGCGGGGATTGAAGTCGGTACCTCTGGCATCAACGCCGACCATTCTCCCACTACACCACAGAATCAATAGATCATATTTCTGTAATCTGTAGCGAATTAGATGCAACTCGATCTTTATAACGTTAATTTCGGCGTCGGCATTCCATACAAAATTCCTCAGACTATATCTGTGAGCCAAATTCAAAGAGTTTAATGAAATAATTAATGCAAATTGCGCTCATTTATTGAGGTCTGACTGCTCTTCTTATCCTGAAATACCTACGCAGCGGCGTGCTGGAACAATTGGAAACGAAATAGGTGTTTTACACGGGTTTCCTGTGTATACGAGGCATTCTCAGAAGATGTTGACGCGACGAGCAACGCAACACTCGAGTTCACATTTCCTGTGGGTGCTCCTGGATCTGTTGAATTACTTCATTAAAATCTTTAGTAACTTTAACAGGCTTCATTTTTGTGTGTGCAGACTCTATCTTCTTCTTGAAATATTTAGGGCCTGTTAATTGGTTTATGATAATCAGGAACTTATCGGACAGATTTGTCTATAGACTATAATATGGCTTCATATTTTAGATAACTATCTGGAACTTTATCAGGCACCTGTGAAACTGGCCCTAATCCTTATATTATTAAACATTCTAATTATAATTAAAATAAATAGAACTGAATTTACTACACAAAAATATACACATTTCATTGAGATAATTCGAAGTACTTGTTGCTAAATATGATCTTCATTTATTTCTTCATTATGATACTAAAGATTTTTTGGAAATAAAATGCTACCTTCTCAAACTTTCAATTTCAGATATTTAGATGCTTCTAGCACTTAGGGCCAGTTTCAGGTTCCTGTTCCTGATAATGCGTTAGTTATCTGCCATATGACGCCGTATAAAAGCTGTCAATAATCTGACAGATTTCTTCATATTGGCGCTATCAGGAACCGGTGAAACTGGCCCTTACCTTACCAAACTGTCTAGTATCCGTAAGAAAATATCGATAGGTATCTGTGATTGAATTTGCCTTTTTGTTTTATTTGGTAGTATCGTAAGAACTTAATTCGACCTTCCCTCGTTTCTCTGAATACTGGAACCTTCTCTAACTTTTGAATTCAGATTTTGATTTTGACTTATTGCGCAACTTTATTCCTACCCACAGCTGTCTGGTATCCGTATGAAAATATCGATATACCTGTAATCGAATTAACCTTTTTGTTTTATTTAAGAGTATCGTAAGAACTTGGTCCACCTTCCCTCGTTTCTCCAAATATGAAAGCCTTTTGGATCTGTTTGATAGAATTATACATAACTAGCAGCCCGCCCCGGCTTCGCACGGGTAGAACATATATGCCTACAAAATTTGCATCAATTTATTGCATCGAATATAAAATATTAACATATTTAACAATCATCGTCATATTTCAACCAATTTATACAAAACCATAACGAATTATGCACCTAAACCTTCCTCATAAACACTCTTGCTTTTGGTGAAAACCGCATGATAATCCGTTCAGTAGCTATTGAGATTATTGCGAATAGACAGACAGACGCAGTGATGGACTTTATTTTATAATACTTACGTAGTGATATTGGACGGCCCTTTAGCGTAAAGGATAGTTACCCTGATTCTGACCCGACGGTCGTTGGTTCTAAGCCTAGGATCCTAGCCTACCCTACCAATGAAAGTTTTATGTGCATTCATGAATCATGGGTTTTTGTACAGATGTAGTGGGATCATTAAATCTACCAAAAAGTAGCTTACCACCAAGGAGAACATCTGTCGCCGTAACCTTACGGCGTTCCCCGACGCAGAATGTAGGGGTATTAAAATACCCCTACGTTTAACGTGTGTATCTGTGTGTCTGTCTGTAGCATCTTAGCACCCAACCGGATGAAACGATTTTAATTTTATTATTGATAGTTTTTTTTTGTTTCATAGATGTCTTCATCGAGAGTGTTCTTAGCTTTGATTAGTGAAAATTCGTTCAATCGTTATGAAACTATGAGCTTTTTTCTAGTTAATTGCGCTATGAAATCAACTTTCATAGGTCTGATCAATTCGAAAATCTTCTTCTTCAACGATATTGTAAGAACATGGAAGCATTGACCTGATGCTGGGACATATCCTGGACTCTACAGAATACTCAAATCCTCACCAACTTACAACTCAGATTTTAAATGTCGTGTTTAGAGTCGTTGATTATACATAGATCAGTCGGGGTGGTTTAAAAAATGTTATATTATTATATATATAGATCATTATTATTTTATACAATAGATATTGACTTCAAATATGTTTTGTATGTTTTGTACCTACCTTCTTATGCAAAATAAATTGAATTGAAATTGATTGTGATCGGTGGGGATCTACAGAATAGCTAATAAGCTTATAATAATACTAGCAGTCCGCCCCGGCTTCGCACGGGTGGGACATTTATGCATACAAAATTTGCATCAGTTTGTTGCATCGAATATAAAATATTAACATATTTAACAATCATCGTCATATTTCAACCAATTTACACAAAAACCTTAACGAATTATGCACGTAAACCTTCCTCATAAACACTCTGGCTAAGGTCCAGTACTTTTTGACCCAAATCATTACAAACATACAAAAATACAAATGTTCTCTCTTTATAATATTATTAGTATAGATATAGATGTAACAACAACTTATCTCTTTCAGTCAGCAATTTCATCATGTTTTATTCTTCTGTATCATAGTACCTAGCTTTGATTACCTTTATACTTGTCAAATAATCAAAGGTATGATCATGTACACTTCTAAAACTGCAGTGTAATAGACGGCCTTATAAGTAAAAGCAATATCTTGAACTGTAACTATTTATAATATATGTATCTTTTGTGCAATCAGTGTGTTTCTTAGAACGATCTCTTTTAGTAGCATTGATGTGTACTACGTACCAGATGTGGCGTCGGGAACTTATATATATATTATCTTATATATAAAAATGAATCCCAATTGCCCTTGGTCACGGCATCACGCGTGAACGGCTGGACCGATTTCGCTAATTCTTTTTTTGTTGTGTTTTTTATCGTCAGAAGATGGTTCTTATGAAAAAAAAGTTGTTTTTAACGCAGGTGCAGCCGCGGGGCACAGCTAGTGTTCAATAAAAAGCAGTGCTGAATCTATATCTCGCTTAGTTTAGCGTAAGTACTACTCCTCACGCCCGATCGCGCGTCGCTCGGCACGTAAGTCAGTTTATGATGGGCGCCTCTGATTAACATGTACCTCGATGTTTAGTAGTACTATTATTTATTTTGTGCTCAGAATTCTGAAGTGAGGTAAAAAAAAATTAAACGGACTAAGGCCGGCCACATAAACACGGTAGGTAGTTTTCTCTTCGAAACAGAATGTCTGTGGCGGGCCTAAAGGGTCTCCATTTCTGTTAATTAATATAACAATAGTACTGCAACAATAATGTATTTGGTAAATCTTGAGTATAATTATAATTTAATATCGGTTGTTTGACCCCTGCGACATTCAACTTGACAATAAATATTTAGATGAGTCTAGAACAAGTCTAGAAGATCAACTTGTTTTTAATGCTATCATAAATTTTATAAATTGCTAAAAGTGGCTAAATATTCTGCTTGCATAATGTAACATTTTCATAATTTTAATTATATGAATTTGTATTCATTTCCATCCTCCTTTCATGCAGCAGCAAATCAATTTTAATTTATCGAAAATTTTTGGTTTAATTATATAGACAGTAAATGTTTTAGATCCACTATACATTTTGTCTGATTTTATCTGTTAATTAAACTTAAGCCATAAATTGTAATTATAGTAGTATTTTCTGTAAAATTCATAAAATAAGGATTCAAATTAGTCGACTTTAGGAGGACTATTACCTTTTCTGTGCTTTAGGGCCCAGTGTTAGTAAATTACAGGATCAACTGTGTAAAATTAACTTTAGAGTATTATAGAATATTACAATTGATCCTGTAATTTACACTGTTCGAAAAACACAAAACAATTTCAAAGAATGCAGTATTAAAACCAACCAACTATTAAGACCAACTACTAGGCTACCAACTATTAAGACCATTACAGCACTCGTATAACATAATGACATATGTTGCTACAGCGAAGAAACCATACAAACGGCGACGTTCGCTCGAGCTAGCTAAACACTACTTAAGAGGATTCAGAATTAAGAGCAGCTTAGTATTTGTGCAGTTTACTGTTTGAAACGTAATTGATAGCTCTAGATAAAAGACTTGCCAATTTAAAGCCGTAGTAGCGCTAAGCAGCTCTTTTGTACTTGTAAGATTAAGTTATCTTGATGATTTTATAATTAAAATTTAATTTTTAGTAGAGATTCTTTCAAAATCGTAAATATCGCAATGCAAATGGTCTTAAATTTCAATCTGGAGGTCATTTATATTCAACAAATTATTTTTTTTAAATCGGACATGTAATTCGTCCATTAAGTTTTTCTCGGGAAATGGATTTTTATGTAACGAAAATGTAATTAAGTATTTTAAGAAGTTTTAAAAGTGTCATCAAGTGTAATTTAGGTAACGCATTGGAAAAGATCTCGAATTGTAATGATTGGAAGTCGTTATTTTTCGGTAGCTTTATTTTCCTGTACCTGTATCAACAATTTATTTGCGAACTAGGTGCTCATATGAATACTGAAGGAAAGCATCGTTAGAAGCCTTGACTCAGGTTGGTTGTTGTTAACGTCTAATCTTGTTGTTACGGATCGCTGGTAGGATGGTATTTACTTGACCACTTTTGGATATGAGTTTCATGGAAAGTCATAATATAATATTACGTTTTTAAGGGAGCGAGACGAAGGCTTTCATCGACGTAGATACAATAGAATAAAGAGTGAAATCTACGTAGGTTAACTTACCTTGAATCCGTATAATAATATGCTGACATCACTTTGTACAAGCATGCTACAAGCGAAATCATTGTAAAATCAGACAAGTATGTCAACTCGAGCCTAGAGACTTAAACAACTACTATTTTAGCTCAAATATGTCATGTTCCTTCTCTTTCTCCAAAGTTCTCTATTCTCTGTCACTGTTGCTACTTTTATTATTCATTATTCTGTGCTATTGCCTTGATATCCGAAAATACTATTATTCGTTCTTACATTTACAATCTAAGTACCTACATTGGTCTACAACCTGGTAAAATAATAAAAGCAGTAATTGTTTAAGTAAGTTATATAACTTAACTACTTAATTAGCATTTTGCTCCAAGTTGTTATACAAGTAGCTATATGCTAATACCCGTCAAATATGATAATTAAGCTTCTAGTATGAATAGGTGATCTGCGACCTCAGCTTTCTCTGCTTTAGGTGTTTCACGGCGGCTTTCCAATTTACTATTACACGAGTAAAATGTAGAGGCTAGTGTACAAACGCTTGTCCATACAAACGTGGTACTAAAATATTAAACTTGTTTGACAGTAATTATCGAGGCTACTACATAAATATGACCTAAATGAAATGAATAATATCATAGATAAAAAACATTTGCTTCTACTATTACATTATAGAATTTCTGATGATATATAAACTATGTAAACTTATGAGAAGCTAACCTTTAAACCCGGTGACGGCCAAGTTGGGTTTAGTACTATACCATACTTTTTGTAAATATTTATTTGGTAATAATCTTTGATTTTATCATTGTACTAAAATTATGAAATTATTCCTTTTTTTAAAGTCGGTCAAAACTTTTTGTATCACCTGTGAATGCTATGTCAAACCAAATATTCAGAAAGTAAACATAGGTTTTAAAATATTTTAACAATAAGGTTGCCAACAAAATATTATGACAAGATATTTGTCAATGTGACGTTTCCATTTTACGAATTTTTATTATTATTACAAGTATTATTATCCGCCCTCCGGAGACCAATAATTGATACCTAACCTAAAAAGGCGCCACCTGAGTGGTAAACTCTAATATAATCCAATTTTAGTGGTAATAAGATCATAGACATTATTCTAATTTACGGTGAATGCAAAAGTAAAGGTAGTGCAGCTCTACGACTGTACGCCGAGAAATTCCCGCAAAAAAGACAGCACAACAACGCATGCGTAAGGGAAATTAACCGTCTGCGAGAAAACGTATCAGCGTAATCTTACCGTTCAGTAGCGTTCATGAAAATAACCATCATCGCTTGCATCTAATTGAAACTATTAGCTACCGCTGGAAGACACGTCACGCGCGTCGTATTTAATAAGTGTACCTAGATACAGCCTCACTTGAACCACAGAATAAATAATAGTATAAGTACCTACTTGAACAGAAATTTTACGTGTTGTTTAGATTGTTTGACTTGATAAATAATGAGATTGTAAATATAGAACGTTACAAAAGTAGAATTAAATAAATATAAATGATAAACTTATTAAATAATATATATATATATATAATGATAAACTTATTATTAATGATAAATGATAAAAAAACAAGCATACATAAAACACACACACACACAACACACACACGCACGCACACACAACACACAAACCACACAAACACACACACACACACACACACACACGCTTTGTTAAATTTTACAAAATATTTAAGTTATTTAACCTAATTTTTTTAATGTTAAAATTTAATAGTAAAACTACAATTAAGCACGAAACGGTCACAACTTACACTTAAAATATTGTCACTATAATGGGGGTGAACATACCTCTGCAATACAGGCCTCTAGTCTAGCGCAGAGATAATATGTAGCTTTAGCAATCATATTAATATTATGTCTATTAATCTCAATGTATTTATACTAAATTGTGCTTTTGAAATAATTGTTATTCCTAATGTTTATGAAATAAATGAAATTTGATTTGATTTGATTTAAATTACTATTATTTGTAGCGAAATTGTAAAAAGTGTTTTTTATTTCAAAAGTTATTTACCACAACCTTATTTCTCGCCTAAACATGCATGGGTTAAAATATTTGCCTCTCGTAAGTTTACATACTGTATAGATAGATATATTATTACATAAACATACACTTTATTGCATAACCTAACATATTAAAATTAATAAGATTAATAAGATTATTTGCGTACAATGGCAGTAACGCACAACGTCAAGAGGCGCGGCGGTATAGGCAAACTCTTTATTGCAATACTGATTTTCGCGCGTGAAATTTTCCCCTACGATTAATTGCCGTGCGCCATAAAATTGTATTGTCTAGACACTTGAAGCTGAAAAAAATGTGATGTTAGAATCACTTAGAACTTAGAACATCATTTTGAAATTCCATAGTGCTCCACGCTGAGCCACTACAATTTTTTCAGACAATGTTTCTTTTCAACCGACTTCTAAAAAGAAGGAGGTTCTCAATTCGTCTGTATGTTTTTTTTTCTTTTTTGTGTGTGTATGTTACGCGATTACTCCGTCAGATTCAAATGATTTTTTTTAAATCGGTAGGGTACATTTCCGAGGTAGTCCCATTGAAATTTTATCGAGATCTTATAAGTATCTCCAGAGATATGACGATAAACGGCTCAAACTTGCTACAGAAACTGACTCGCAGGGCATGGAAGTCGGTTGTTTTATTATTATAGATTCAGTATAAACGTAACTTATTTTAACGCCAGAAAAAAAAATTGATACATGACAGTGACACATGAACTTGTGAAATGAAGGAATAGAAAATGAAACGATAATATTCATTCTGGCATTAACAAATATTTTATTTTTATTCTTAATTCATATACAATAAATATTAAATAATAACAGCTTAATTTAAGTTTATTAACCGTAGTTTTCTAGTTTCATTTTCATACATAACAAGAGCTTCTCAACATCTGTAAAAAGTATAGTTGTTTAAACTTTAAGTTAAGTCTGTCCTATTGTACAATTAACCAAGTATTTTATCTTATGAAAACTTAGGGTCAGATTCAGGATCGTCCATAATTAAAGTATCAGATGGTGTATCAGTATGATGCAGTAATAAAAGTACGCTATCAGTTTTGTGCATTAACTTTTCACTGTCTACACTATCAGACAATTCAGTAAATGGTAAATCTTGCAACTCATTATCTGGTACATCTGGTGACAAATTACTTTCATCTGTTATGACGGATCCATCATTGCTGCTAACCTCCGCTGGATTCCGTGATTCATTAAATTCTGATTTTTGGAACTTATTCATGTTCTCCGATGACGTGTTATTATTTTGCATGAATTCTGGTTCTATTATAATATTTGAGACAAAGTCGATATTAGGTATAAAAGAAAATTCTTCCGAATTCAATATGTCTGAAAAAAAGTACGACGTATGGTCATCAATGATGTCTAATGGAGATTCAGTCGTATACATGATCTCATCGGTACCAAGTTGATCTGAAACTATGTCTATTTCTTCAGCATCAGGTGAAACAGTTATTGCAGGTTCATTATTATTATTGCCGTAGTTTTTTTCTGATATGTAAATTGTATCTAGACCTCCAAGTTTCTGATCTGTTTTAAATATATCTGAAAAAACTGCATAGTCAAATACGTCACTAGACACTATATCTTTTGTATCATTATCAGGAATATAATTTGAATCAGGTGACGTAATATTATCATTACTTGTGTTAGCCAAAACTTTATCGTTGGTTATATCAGATGTAGCTGACAGTTCATTCAAAATTGTATAATTTTCATTTATTACATTTGTTAACGCAGCATAGTGTGGCTTGTGATTTTGAACACTATCGTCGTCTTGTAAATCTGATTGTGTATCATTGGGTGATTCATTGTTCTGAAAGCCAGTTTCTAATTTTAGCACATGAGGTATTGTGAAATCTTCATTCATATTGTTTAGATTCTTATTAAATTCATAATCTAAGTGTGTGTTATTTTTTGTTATTTCTGAATACATTTCCGGGAAGCTATTTAGCGTATCAGACGGTTTTTCATCCTCTAATTCGTATTTGAGGTTATTTAAATCCGTTTCAATTAAAGTATCATAAACTGATATAATATTTTTTAGCAGCTTGTCATTTACAGGCCCCGACTGTTTAGTTAAATCTAATAATTTATCAATTACAGCTATGGCATTGATTATTTTAAATGTGTTTATATCTATTAGTGACGAAGAGAAATTTGAAATTGTTGTGAGATTCCCGTTTTCTTGAATCATGTAGGTTTTCAAATCTGGCACAGCGTATGGTGTATTATACCTAAAGTCATAGCAAATACCAGAATCGTTTTGTCGATTAATGTAATTGCTAGAGTTGATCAACATATGATCATTCACCTTTCCGCTCATAACACCTTTATAAGATGTTTCATTGTATGGGAACTCCAATTCTGGTCGGTAATACATAGTACATTTATCTAGGGTTGGAAGTGGACATGTTGACTCGAGCAGAGAATTTTGTTTTTCACTTTCTGTCTTTTCTAATTCTAGCGTATAGTTTTCAAATGGCTTATGTGATTCTAAATAGCCCGGTTGATTTACATACATTTCAGTGTTTTTTTCGTAAGTATTGGGATCATCTAGCTCTGATGTAATACTCAGCTTTTTATCTCCAATACAGATTTCGTCCGTTATATCAGACAAAATATAATCCGTCGGTAACTGAATACCCGGTATATGTACTAGATTGTAATCGAGTACAATTTCATTTGGTGATGAACTAACTTGAGAAAGAATACTTTCAACCAAATGTTGAAGTGCATGTAAATCTGATTTAATACGCGTTGATAAATATGGTATTTCATCATTCTTGTATTCACTATTATGTTCTTTTTTTGGGATAACAGCAATCTTTGCATCCGGTAACATTGTATATTTAGCTGTCATTGGACTTTCACTAGCTAAATCAAAATCTCCTGTATTCAAAGAAAAGCTTAATTCTTGTTCTAACGCATGTGGTTCTGAAATATATGAGATATTTCCAATATTTGCAGGTATTTTGTATTTATCAGATAGTTTGTCTGAATTTAGATTTGAATATTCGACTGGTGATTGGTGCATTTCAAATACATTAGGTATTTCGTACTCCGTAGGCGCAGGGCTTGCGTGAATATCAACCGAAGTATAGTCTTCTGGCACAGTACCAACTTGAGCTAAAATCTTTTTAGCTAAATCGTGTAATTCAGATGAAATTACTGTGGCAAGCTTTAACTGTAAATTGCCACTTACATTATCAACTTTTTCGTTTAATGTTTTAGTATCGTTATCGAATTGGATTAAATACGGATTACTTAAAATTGTATAATTACTTACAGGCATATGAGCTGAATCAATGTCTGTGTTATTTAAAATATCCACAGCGCAAGTAGCTGATGAGTTATAAGCCTCATTTTCTGTATAACACGTACTGTTCTTCGCTAACGCTGTGTCTGTTTCAAATGATTTTAATTTAGCTGAAGACTTTAAAGAATTTGCCAATAATTTTCTTTTTTTGCCCGCCTTACGCAATATTTTCGGAGATTTATTTTCTTTATGCATATTTTGAGCATCACCAGAAAAATTATTAAGTATGATTGAGGATTGAGTATCATATGATTCGTTGTTGATATTCATTGTTTCTTTATTGTTCGTTGCTTCCATTATTTTTGCAGTTTTGCTTCCCGTAACTCCATTTGTATTTTCAGATTTTCGAACAACTGCAAACATTCCTTTATTTTTTTTCAATTTTGATGGCTTAATATTAGAATTCATCTGATTTGGTTGAGGTTTAGTTTGATAAATATCATCAACTTTGAAATATGGATCATCTTTGTTGAACGGTAATGGATTCCAAAATTTAGGACCCCAAGTATCCATCGCGCTTTGTGGGTATTCAACTTCGGGGAACGCGCCTAGTTCTGTCATAAAAACAGGTGGAGGGTTGTGATCGACATCTGACAATCTCTGTTTTTCACTCTGTCCATTGTTTATATGCTTTTTGATCTTACGATTTCTTCTAGCTTCTTTTTTAAAGTTTTCTAACAAAGTTGTGTCGTACATTTTCTTTGTTGGAGTTTGTTTAGGGCGGATCAACTCAGTCGCAAATAGTCCCGTGTGTGAGGAATCAGATGGAAATTCTACTTCAGGAAAATTGTAGTTTTTGTAAATTGTTGGATTTGCAAAAGATTCCCTAGGATCATGACTGTTTTCTAGTTGAGCCACATTATGATATTTTATCTTACCATTGTCTGCATTTTTACGGTATTTTTCAAACGGGTTTGGTCGTAGTGAGTTCCTGTTATTACAGTCCGTGCATGATATCTGAAATTAATGAGCAAGTTTGTTTTATTTAAAATATTATGCGACAATAGCAAAATTTGTTTCGATTTTTCATTTAACAATTATTACAAAATTAGTACCGACTATTACAAAAACAATAAAAAATGTATAAAAATAATTTGATACTTTCTGTCTGAAAACTCTTAAATAATAATAAAATGGTAAAGTGCGTGTCGGACTCGCACACGTAGGGTTCCATTCCATAGTATGATATTTAATAAGATTGAACTTTAGCCGAAAAAACACATTTCTTGTATTAATTAATAATACATTTATTTTTTAATTTAATTTAATTTTTGTATTATTTTGTTATATCAGCCATAGTAATACACAATATGAGTAAACTTAAATTTATTAAGGTCCATAAGATCCAGCAAAATCGTCTAAAAATATACAAACTAATATACATATATAACGTTTCTTATATGGGGGCGGCTCTTACCCTTTGAATGCGGTTTTTAACCGACTTCAAAAACGAAAGGAGGAAGTTCTCAATTTGGGACATATTTTCGGGCATAACTCCGTAATTTATGGACGGATTAGCAGAATTATTTTTTGTTCAAAAGAGGTTTGTCCGAAAGAGTCCTTTTTGAAATTTTGAAAAAATCTTATGATAACTTTTGGAGACAGACAACGGAAATCTTCAATAAATGCCAGGAAATGTTGTTACCTCAAAACTTCGTCATTTGTTAACCGATTTGGAAAACTTTTTTTTTGTTTAAAAACAGCTTATTTCGAAATGGATCCATGAAAGATTTCGTAAAAATCTGATGATGAGTTTCGGAGACAGACAACGGTACTTCTTCACTAAAAGCCAGCAAATTTTGTCACCTCATAACTCCGTCATTTATTAACCAACTTGATAAATTATTGTTTTGTTTGGGAGGGTAGGTATACTTCCCGTGTGGGAGTCAAAGAGTCTATCAAAATTCATCGAGATCTGATGATTATCTCCAGAGATATGAAGACAAGACTCCGTAACAGCTGTCTAGCAGATTGAGAACAGTCTTATTGTTTTGCTAATTTCTTTAATGTTTAAAATGTATTGTGAGTTTGCCAAGAAATTAATTAAAATACTAATACATTAAAAACACATCGGTAATAGAGTAAGTAGTAAAAAGTAAAAGTTGTTATATCACCAAGCAAAACCGATTTGGATTTTTGTTTTGTTTTTGAGTGTATACTTTCCGTGTGGTCCCATTGTAATTTCATTGAGATCTAATGAGTATCTCCAGAAATATAAACACCTTAAACTTGGTACCAAAAATTACTAGCGCGGCATTTGAGCTCGGTGTTATAACGGATCCTTTAAGCGTAAGCGAAGCGATTTAACGTAAGCGATCCTAAACTATTAGTATTTGTTGTAAATAGCGGCCATAAAAGCACCATAAAATAAACGTGTTTTTCGACAAATTTTGTTCGATCTTATTAAATATTGTAGCTACTGTGGTACGGAACCCTACGTCGCGAGTCCGACTCGTACTTCGTCAGTTTGTTTATAGAATGTGCGTCTTACCTGAATTATGACAGCTATCGCTACTAATGCCACCTTCTCTCGAAGCCCCATTCTGTTATAAGTCTCCCTCGGCAAACCGGTTAAATATTTATAAACTACGATACCAACGTTTCATTACCAATTTCAATGAAACGTGCTCACTCTATCAATAAAATGAACCAACTAAGCAATATTATAATGGTAGCTAAAAATACACTTATTGCAAGGTACATTAGATAACAGTCATTTTAATCTACGTGATTTATCAGATCTTTACTAACTTTGTTTGTCTGTTGCAGGTACGTTTCAATGGAGTTTTTATTTAACGATTGAGTAAAACTTGGTAAGTAGATTTTATGATTATAAGGTAAGAACACAAGTATAAGTACAAGGCGCTCCTTTTGTGCTAAGACGGTTTCTCCTTATTATATAAAATTGTAGCACGTAAAACTATGGATAATCTGAGTTTTTGCGGCACTACGCCCGTTATTATGCTTCGAGACATTTAAATGAAGACATTTAGATGAAGACATCATAATGGCCTGCTTGTATTTTTACTGAAAAAGATTTCTTTTCCAATTCTCGGTTGAATAACAAGTAACACAATAGTACCACTACAAGCAGATTGGCAGAAGTCTTACCTACTTACTTACTTAGTCACTAGATCAGTCCTACCACTATAAGTTAATTTCTACTTTATGTTTAAATCTCACAGAGTGATGATTTCTGCTGTACAAATGTTATTATAGCGTGACTGCGTGAGTCTCAATGAATTCACGACTTCTATTGAGAAAATTAATCATTGATATCAAATATTTATTTATTTTTAAACACTGCAATAAGTCGGTCTGTTGTATAAATAATGAATTCTATATCAATTAAAATTAAATTGTATTGTTATTATTATGTTATTAAACTATTATTAAATTTCATCATTTATTTGTCTATTGTTATTGTAGCGTTAGTGTCTGACGGTTGAGCCATTTTGAGTATTTTTCTATGGAACCCTTATTATCCTTGTTATTAACTTTTATTAACTTATCCTTGTTATTGTTATCTTCAGGAAACACAAGGTTGATGCCTACGTGTGAAGAGAATTTCCCTGCCTATATTTCACATGCAGGTATCATACTTGTAATGCCTAAAATTAAGCTGTCTAAGCTGGTAAGATAGTTGAAAGCAAGGCTGCATGTAACTTTTCGTATTCATAGACGCGTTTTAATTAGTGATACAGTAGTTGCAACTATAGCTCTCGAGATATACCTGGGTATAATCGTTTTATTGCATCTATAAGATTTATACCTTGGGCAACTGGAAAATAATACAATATCAAAACTTCCAATAATTTACTTGTCAACATATTTCATTTACTAACGGAATTTAAACATAAAATAATTGTCCTTTGTTGTTTTTACCTATAGTGTTTAAGGAAACTTTGACCGAATCCCGTAAAAATTCTGCAACAATTTCTTTTTTTTTGTGTTTTGGACGGGTCTCATACCAAGCTTTTTGGGAGCCCTTCGTATTATGTTCGTTTTATTTTTATTTGCTAAGGGAATAGCATCTACTGGTGAAATCTCGGGGCTTATTACAGTTTCAGTATTCTTTATTGATTTACTTTCTTGCATATTGCTCGAAGAACTGTTAAGGTTTGTCGTATTTGATTCTAGTACTATTGGCATGCTGCTTTCGATTCTTGTGATATCTGAAGTAAGATCATTACTGTCAAAAACATCTACATCGTCGTAATAATAATAATCTTCAAAACCATTTTCAATCGAACAATAATCTGTACAATATTCGATATCCTCATAATCGTCTTGGTATTCTGGTGATATCACTACTTCAGCTTTATTATCTTCGTCTACTTCCAAATCGCTTACGTGTTCCTTTTTATTGTTCTCTTGAAGTACAATTGCTGTAGGTTTTGTAACTGTAGATGTAGAGTTAATACTTGATATATTACTTACTGATTTCGATACTTTTGCATATTTCGTATTCTGTTTATATCCGGGTCCTATTAAAGGCTTCACTTTTTTCACAACTGGCATTAAGGCGAGGGCCTCAAAATTTGCTTTTACATCTTCAGTGAAATGTGCGAATACTTCATTGTTTTCTGACGTTCTAAAGTAGTAGGGCTTCGAAACCTCCATAATGTTTGTCGGGTATTGTACGTTGGGAAAATAAGGTTCCTGCGTAAAGCTGTCGATTTGATCATATTTTATGTTCCTGTTCAGAAGACTAAAGCGAGCGGGGGTAATTGTTTCTGTCTGCCTTTTGCTGCGATTTATTGATTTAGGCAGATTTGTACCTACTGGCTTGAGGCTGGTGACGCTCTGAAATGGAACAATGTTAATAGTATTCGCCAAGTGGATTTTTAATATCGTATAGACCAGCGCTTAACCACTATCTTACCTTTTGGTAAGTGAAAATTCGGTAGAGGATGGTAGCACGCTAAGCCTAGAGTGGGAACTGGCTCTCAAGAACATATGCCGGAATACATACATGTTTTGGCGACAGATTTTCCAATTTGAGGGTGGTAGCTGGTTAGGCAAACACTAAACAGTATCCTACCATCATGCTGTGGCTTAACTTAAAGTATTTCTTTACGATGTTTTCTTTCACCAGAGGGCCAATGTGATACGAGCACAATATATACATATAGATAGAAAAATCCATTGGGGAACGGCGGGGATTTCAACCCGCCACCTCTAGCGTCCAAGCCGACCATTTTCCCACTGCGCCACTGGGCTATCAATGTTTTCTAAGTAAGGGCAGAAAATGTATGTCTCCTTTGTTTAAGTAAGTTAAAAGCAGAATCGGTTAAAAAAAATAGCCATACTGTTTAAAACCTATTAAAAATACAAAATTATCATTGATCTCTGACTAACTTACTATTATAGCACAGTGTGACCTAAGCCCGCACTTTACGCACGCTTTTCCGTGACTTAAATAGTCGTTTATTGCACAGCGTGAACGCCGTACATATCAGCATAATCGACTTTTTGACGGAAAATCGTAGCGTAAGCGTAAAGCGCGGGTTTATGTCACCTGCTATCTATAAAATAATATACGATACTCGTGACTTAAGTTGTCTATTATTGCTCGGCGTAGCACTCTCGCTGCGCTCGGGTGCTAACTTCACGCCGTGCAATAATCGACTACTTAAGTCACACGTATCGTAATATACTATTAACGCACAGGTTAAATATCTAGCTGGTCATATAGGCGCATACAAAGTAGTAAGTATTGAAAGAATATTTAAAAAATCACCAACAAACGTATAGCATTGTCCGGTAATGATGTCGTCTGCCGATAAATACTCTGTAGACAAAACTTTGATAGGTATCGGAACATTGTCCACCACTGCACTACACCCTTCTGAGTTTCACAGCCCTAACTAGCTATTATTTCACAACTCAAAATTAGAGGTAGTACGTATCTACTATTTGTACTTACATCAAAAACTATCAATGCTAATAAATATATCACATCCATAACGTGAAAATTTTAATATTATTAATAATTTTGTAAAACACTAGGTGTCGTCGATAATTTTCTTTGATACTGATTAAGACTTTCAAATATACTATAAGCTTTATTTATTATTAATTTTGGGGTATGTTTCAAAATTCTTTAACATATTTTGAAAGAAAACCTTACGAGTGTGAATTTATCTTTTCGTTATGTCATAAAAACTGATAATTATTGAAAATAACTGTAATTATTATCTCCTAATCTAATCATTCTAAATCACTGATTATAGTAAACAGAACATTATATCATAACCTAAAGATACTTTCATCGTGAATGCAAAACAATCGTTATTTTTAGCCGACTTTCAAAAAGGAGGAGGTTCTCAATTCGGCCATATGTTTTTTGTTACGCGATTGTGAACCGAATCGACTGATTAATTTTTTCATATGTAGGGTACATGTCCATGGTTGTCCCATTATTAAATTCATCGAGACATGATGAGTATCTCCATAGATATGTTCATTTCATAAAAGCTATTTTAAAAAAATACCCCTCTTAATATATGACTTACATAATTATACCTCAATAAAATACTTTTTCACAGATTTTGCAAGTAAAGCACTATACATTCATTCATTCACTCATAAAACAGGACTGTTTAAAATGAATTTCCTAAGACGAGTAAAACTAGGAGACTAAACTTGTAAACGGGCGTTCGTTCAGCTATCTAAATTATAATACTAGTAGGTAAGTGAAATAAAAGTCATGATTGTAAATCCTTTTAATTCTTTGATCAGGTCAATTTCGTTTGAATTCCGGCCGTGTTTAGTTCAGTCTTTAGCAGCAACCACCGCCGCATCCGCAACCTCCACCACAACCGCCGCAACCGCCACCACCACCATAACCACCTCCATAGCCGCCACCATAACCGCCACCGTAACCGCCACCGTAACCGCCACCGTACCCGCCGCCGAATCCTCCTCCTCTACCAGCGAAGGCGAGGATCAATAGCGGTAGTATGGTATCGATGTCACCACCGTCATTGTCATTTCCTAAATCGGCAATGATAGGATAACCACCATAACCACCATAACCTCCATAACCTCCAGGGCCGGCCATATACTGACATTGAATCCAATGGCACTGAAAAATAGAGGAAATCATTAAATCAATTATCTCTTAATCTTGTATCTATTCGTAGTTTGTATCACTATTTGCAATTTGGCAACATAATATTCACGTATTGTTAACAAAGGCCCTTAAAGTTGCAATGCACTGATTTAATAGATTTGTAATTAGATAATTGGTGTTTATAGTACAACTAAATTAAAGAACCTATTAAAAAACAAGGCACCCTTTTTATTGGATTGAGAACACGCAAGCGGACCGTTCGTGTATAATATTTCTACGCCTGTGAACACGGGAATGCTGATGCATTCAAGGGTACGTTAAGGGTGCACTCTCCCAGTTCAGACCCTTGAATATTTTATAGTGGTATCTGAATAGTCTCCAAAGATGGCCCAAGAACTAAAACTAAGGAACGGTACATGAAAAATGTCTTACGTTAAGCAGGAGGAGCGCGACGGCGAAAACGGTGGTTTTGACGACAGCCATGTTGAATACTTCCTGTTTATTCACAACCTTTGCTTATATACAAAGATTTCAAGCAAATCCTTTTCCAGTATCAATGAACTTCCTCATTTCGTAATGTAACTTTAACTAAAGGAGCACGTAAAGTTTGTGATAAGCTACAGAAATGTATTGTCTATTAGTAGGTTGCTTGTAGCAGGTGGCCGCATATCAAAGTCTTCCTGTCGATTTCGCAATAGATTTTCAGTTTTAATGGTAATTCATTAACTTCTGCCATATCTACAGCAGCATTTTTACTTTAGTATTATTTTAAATTTCCATGTGGCAGTTGTGTTAGACGATTAATCTTTCGTACTTTTTAGTGTGTTATTCCGGTTCAATGTACACTTTAAGACATATTAGAATAGATAGGAAAAAGTATCATTTTTGCATATTTTATTGGTAAATACGAAAGTTTGAAAGTTTTTGTATTTATTTATTTGTTGATATGGTACTGCTACCACTACCTCACTTATCACGCCGAAACAGCATAATAGATTTTTATATTACACGTAACCAAGAAAAAGCTTAAACTCAACGTATCTAAAATATTTTTAGAATTTTCACGGGGCTAAATAAACCTTTGTTTTTTTTAAATTAAAACTTACTAGCAATGTGGGTTGCACATTACTAGTATTCTTGTTAACCTCTCCAACTAAGCTAAATAAAAACTTTAATGAGCATTCAGAGATAATAGGTACAGTAAATATTTAAATGATACTATATAATTATTCACCATTATAATATAGCTTAAAAGGTGACCTAATTGGAAAATCTTAACTTTGATTCATGAAAATCCGCTAAGCCATTTGAAGATCATTTCTGGTTAGTGGGGGTACTAAAGTAACTGCCACAGGTATAGATATAGCTCATTTCCAAAACCGCATATATAACTTTGTTTTTCATACAAACACTGTGAAAAACAAAGTTAATTTTTTGCTTGCGATCAATTGTAGTTATAAAATACTGTGTTACGGGACCCTACTAGTGCGAGTCCAACTTGCACTTGGCCGTTTTTTGTGATTCTATGTTATACACCGGGCTACATCTGTACTCTTTGTGTTTCATAGTTATTATACTTATTTGAGAAACTACCGTCTTCCATAATGTATAATCCATTGCATGCATGGTTGTCTGGAAGAGATCGTTATGAGCGATAAGACCGCCCATTGTCACTGCCATTTAAAATAATGTCTTCGTAACTGGTGATTAATAAAGTGTTTATCTATCTATCTATCTTTATGTTGTATGTATTACAATTAACTATCAATAGAAAAGTTTACCTGTTTCCAAAAAAAATACACTGGTACTTGCTATTAGCCGTTTAAGGCTGATTAGAATATATTTATACAGGCTTAATTTTTGTTGTTCAGGCCAAGCAGTTGGAATTATATAAACCTGAGCGTGAGAAAAATGAGAAAACACACGTATTAAACCAATATGTCCATATCAATATGTAGATCATAAAGATGGATTCTATAGGAAAATATTGTTAAACACATCAACTGCCAACATATAGTCTAAGGGGTCAGCTCAGACCGCGATATATTTAATAGAGATTTAATAGAGTGATACAAAAAGGACTTGATTTACACAAAAATATACACATTTCATTGAGTTAGTTCGGCGGCTTTAGGTGCGTTTGCGTGATATGCAATTGAACTTTATTAAGTACACAATAAGACATACATTGCATTGGAATAATTTGGTGGCGCGGCGCGTTTTGCTGCGCCGCGCGGCGTCATGTTGTGCCACGCGGCTTCTCGCTGCGCCGCGCGAAACCAAAAGCATCGTCACGTCGCGTCGCGTCGCGTCACGTCGCGTCGCGGTACGGTGTAAACTGACCCTAAATTGCAGTTGTTATCCCGTGGTACCAGTATATTATTTACTTTTAGCCAGTTTACTATTATGATTAAATTTAAATTTTTCCAATAAATTAAGCCTAATCTATTTTATTCCAAGAAGAGAAAAGAAACCCTCGTTTTGACAAAACAAGAATTCTCGAAAAGAAAACTAAAGAATTGATCTTCAAAATAGATATATATAATAAAATAGAAATAGATATATATATATATATATCTTATAGGCTAGCGTTTGACCACTATTTCACCTGTTAATAAGTGATGATGCGGTCGAAGATAGTAAGAACAGCGCTAGGCCTAGAATGGGAACTGGCCATCGATCGACGTCATCTTTAAATATTGCCTAAATGTATGAGATCCTGCATCGCGCAAACGATATTTTCCGCGATATTGAAACTGATGCACTTGCTTCGTAATTAAACATCTCAATCAAAAGTTCAACTCGTTTAGAAACGTTATCTCTGTGTAAAATAGTCTGGATACATAAATCATAATTATATATAATATTATGTAACCTACCCCGGCTGCAGGAGTGAAATTAATATAATATTGTTATGAATATTTAACGGATTAGGCAGCGTTTTCGATAAAAGCTCCCAGAAGGCTAGATTTTTTCCGACATCATCAGCAATCATCGTCATATTTCAGCCAATTTACATGAAACCTAAACGAATTAAGGTACGGCTACACCGCGGCAGGCAGCCTCCTGCGATCTGCGGGCGCGATCTCAGTACTTTTCAATTGTTTTCTGATCGCGTTTGGTAGTATTTGTACCGACTTATTCACCAAGTCGGTACAAATACTACTGCGCTATCTGATCGCCGCCTAGATCGCGCCCACAGGACGCTGCGGTGTGTCCGCACCTTTATACCCTTATATCTTTCTTAGGAATCATCTGTTGATAGATGAAAACCACATAAAAATCTGTTCAGTAGTTTTTGATTATCTTGAATATACATACAGACAGACACACGCAGCGTGGGATTTTGTTTTTCTAGTATGGTGATAGTAATACATGCGGCTACTAAGTAGATGGATAGATCGACTGAACAAATCTTGCTAAACATTTTTTCCACGAATTATGTGGAAAGAAAAAAAACTTTACTTAAAAAAAGAATACAAGAGAATAAAAAAATTAAGTAAAACATGCCTAAATTATAAAAATAAACAACATTTTGTATGTATATAGAATGTATTAAGCTACTCATCACTGTCACTCTAATTACCCTTAACATTTTCATCTTCACTCTCTTCTTTGTCAACTGCTACTTCTTCCTTATTTACATCTTCATCCGTTTCTGAATCTTCTTCCTCGTCCTTTTTTGTAACCTTTTTCTTTTGTTTCTTGGCTCTATTTTTATTTTTGCCTTTCTTTTTTTTATTTTTTTCTTCTACAGTTACAGTAGCGCCTGAACTTGGTAAAATAATAGTAATGTGAGTGACTGTGCCACTGCTGCTATTAGGTCTATCATTAGCCGTTCCTGGATTGCTATTAATATTATTAGTGGCTGAGCTTGAACCTTGAGGGTAAGATGGAGAAGCTACAGGACCTGCTCCTACTGGTTGATATGCTATCTCTGGACCTGACTCAGATTCTGGTCCACCTTCATGTCCATGTTTGTGAGCGGCTTTAGAAGCTAGAAAGATTGCTGCTAAATCACCTAAATTAGCTCCATCACCACCAAATAAACCGCCTCTTTTTCCTTCATTCCCATTAGAATCCCCGGTGCCACCATTGTTGATGACTATTATTGGTTGGTTTGGATACGCTGAGCTTAAAGCCATAGCTTGATCAAGTCCTTGACCATACACATTAGCAGGTAAATTCGGAAATAATGGTGGATATGGTCCAGGTGGGTAGTATGGGCCGTTTGGTGGAAATGGAACGTTTTGTGGGTATGGAACGCTTTTGGAATCAGGCGCAAACGATGAATAAGGTCCATTTGCTGGATACTGATTAATCGGAGAAAATACTGGTCTATTATTGCCAGGACCTTGTGCTGGTACATAGTTCACGGGGCCTGAGGTGACAAATGAAGAACAACCGTTTTGAACATATGGAACATAATATGATCCACAGTCAATAAATTTTCCATTCCATTCAGTTTGAATACAATTTATCTGCAATTTTTGAAGGACATTTTATTAAGCGGCATGACATAGCAATTAAGGAAAATACTAGGAACAAAACCTACTTTATACATTTTTATAGATTTTATGGGTAAAATGATAAAAAATAAAAAATGGTAAAATGCACCTATGATAATATAATGATATTAATGGAATAAGATCAATATTCATGTTTAGGACGCTAAAGTTAGTGGAACAGGTTCTACTTGTATGTTTAAGAAAAAAAATAAGACGATTGTACTAACCTGCAATAAAAGTCCAATGTAGAGTATTACCACTTGCTTAAACTGAATCATCCTGTGAGCATTTCTAAAGAGAGACTATTTGAGTATGTACGGAATTCCTGCTTATATTAATTAGGTAATTGTAAAATGAATTTGTCATACAATAGTTTCGAAACAAATTTGGATACGTTATTAAATAAAGACAGGGCGAAGTAAATGAAACACATGTTATAAAGAGTAAAATTTATAGAGCAATAAATTAATCGTTTTTCCTGTTATTCAGTAACAGTTATTGTGGTGAATTTTGTTCCGCTCGAAGAATAATGCTTACTTCTGACGGACTTGATTGGGCTTGGTTTGATGGAGGATTTAAATTATAGCTCATATCGTCATTACCGTAATCATATGAAGGGAAACCGCATGGTACAGGAACAGGGTAGGGGATGAAATTACATCCACAGCCATTAAATCCGCCAAATCCATTGCCACCGTTGTAACAATTAAACCCTCCATTGAATCCACCGCCATTGCTGCAACTGTATCCACATCCACCGTTTCCGTAGCCATTGCCGCCACAACCACAGCAACCGCCGCAACCACCGCATCCACCACAACCACCACCGCCACCGTATCCACCACCGCCACCGTATCCACCACCGCCACCGTATCCACCTCCATATCCTCCTCCGTAACCACCTCCATATCCTCCAAAACCGCCGAATCTCGAACTCAAAGCTAATATGAGCCAATAGATCCAATTGCTTGAATCACCGCCATCGTCATCTTCCAAAATAATAGGAGGCATTCCCCCGAATGGCGACGGAGGCGGCCCTCCAGGAAATCCACCTGGGAAACCTCCAGGAAATCCACCAGGGAATCCGCCAGATAATCCACCGGGGTATCCTCCATAGCCATAATCAGGGTAGCTGGGAACGGCCGGTGCAGGGCTCTGAACAGCACAATCAGGTTGGAGGATAGGTTTGATAATAGCCGGAATCACAAATTGTCCCGCGGGAATGACCGGAGTAGACGTCGACACACACGTGCATGTCTGTGGGGTAGAGCATGTTTGGTAGCACTGACCCAACACGCAGCAGCTCTGCAAAAATAAATTCGGTTAATCTTCATTCAGACTAAATATTGCATGAAATCCTTATGAATTGAACTTACTTCTAAAACGAGCTGCAAGGCTAACACAAATATCCAATTTCGGGATCCCATTTTGATGGTCCACTAGTGAACATTCGTTTTATATAGCAGTCCTTTTATATGTTTTGGATTTCAAAATATATCGTTTACTGGGTAACTTTGTGACGTAACCTTGTGTTTCGAGGATATGGGCACGTAATGTTGTGTTATGAGATAGTATGGCACAGCTACAATTCATTAAAATATTGGGAAATATGTGTACGCTTTAAGTTGAGAAGGTAGTCATTATACGTGAATATGATAAGTGAATTCACAGGAATGTTGCAACTATATTTCTTGGCATACTTAGAAATAATACTAGCAGCTATTCCACATGTCCATGTCTTAACTACCCTTTTGTGCTTCGTTTAATATGCTTGGATCTTTAAATAGGTAATTTTGTTTGGTTTTCTAATAATTATGCAATAGTACACGTGTTGCTTTCGTGCTTTGCGATAACTCTTCGAAATAAAACACGCTATGTTAATCCAATTTCATTTATTCGGAAATATATATATATTTTAATTTATTTTTAACGCTTATGATTTAAAAACGGGAATGTGACCCTTGTAACTGCAACAAATTTATCGATCACTATTACCGATATAGCATAAGAACATCAAATTCCCATGTACAAATCATAAACGTTTAAAATGATTACAAAACAAAAAACAACTACTGACTATGAATGAATTGTTGAAAGTTACTACGTAATAACAGGGTTGTTGCATGGAATTGGGATGGGGTACGGAATGGGTATGGCGTTGCACCCCCCATTGTTGCCACCGCAGCAGTTACAACCACCACCGTTACCGTAACCGCCTCCGTTACCGTAACCTCCACCGTTACCGTAACCGCCACCGTAGCCACCGCCGTAACCGCCTCCGAAGCCGCCACCAAAGCCATCGGAAAACAGAAGGATCAGTAGTAAAGGCCAGATATCCCTGAAGCCATCGTCGTCGTTGTTGTTGCTCCGTATTATTATGGGTTGCTGCGGGTAGCCCCCATATCCAGAGCCGTAGGGGCCATACTGAGCATGGACTAAAGCCTGTACATAAAACATAAATAGTATAAATAAACTATAAGACATCAATCAAAACTGAACACTACCGAGCACGTATACAAAAGCGTGATAACTGAATCAATAAGATAAAAAATCTAATTGATAATTTTAACATATTATGATTGATAGAGGTTAGTTCTGCAATATGAGTAGGTCTATTTCTAATGGTAAATAAATATTGATCTTTTTATTACTATTGATAAAATACTACGAAGAAAATATAACTATAAGTCTCTTACATTTAAACTGCCTAGTACAAGTAAGCCGAGCCACAGAAACCTTGGCGTCATTTCCTAAACTTTAAGCGGGCGGCGACTCCGTTGACTTTTATATGAACTATTGCCAATATCTTTATCAAAAGGATCAATGGATTACTCCACATACATTTTGCTACATTTGTCACGTAGTATTGTAATAGCTAAAGTTAAGTCATTATTCATATCTGTTTATTTTTGTTTATCGTTACATCGCTTGATATCTATACTGATAGTGCTTTTATGTAACACACATTTTTGTAATGGGTAGATAGTTTCATTATGACATACCTAAGAATAGTACGTTGGTGCTGCCACACTATAATACTGGGATTACGCTTATGCCAATGACTCCCAAATATCTACTTTATTCCTGGCAAAGAAGACATTTTTTTTAATTCAATAATTTGTAATCCAATGATGAATTATGTTAGGGCACCAAAACTTGGCTCTTAACCGTGTGATGGGTTCCTGGTTCCTTCCGTCTCTTGTTTGTATTTTGAGCTCTCATTCTGTTCATGGAAATGCTTCATCCTTTACTGTAACCGCGCTCGTAGCGTTGCTATAATACAGCTGTTCGTAACCAATCATCAAAACAAGGGACATCTAGCTTTTCTTAGTTTTTCTCATTACAATCGGATACATCCGAATTCGAAAGCGTCAATTTCATTTTAACCATGGGGTCCGGTCAGAGCACCATAATTTTCGATGCCACCGGTGACAAAAGGGCTGGCTCATTCCTAGCACAAAGAATTTCTTTAGCGATTATATATTATAGGACATCCCTTAGTTTTAGTTAAGTTTATTTTTTTATGTTTAAATAATTTAATAATAATAATATGTTCATGTAAAATTTTGTGTAATATTAAAAATGTATTGAATTTTCAATATTGATGATTCCGTGATCTAAGTGTTCCGGTTAAAATTACTTTTTTTTTTCAATTGAAAATATCATGTGCATTGAAAAAATCCGAGTCGAAAGAGCGGCAGCTTCCGAATCCTTTGTTTTAGAATGATTGTGCATAGCCCTGTCGGTCAGTGTTAGCACATTTAGAGTGTGTCACAGAATAAATAATAGTTCCAGCAAGTAGTAGTGCCACGGTAGCAGTGGCTGGGAAGATATATCGCGGTTGTTTATTTTAGTATAACAATCATAGTCTTGTCAGAGGCCTTCAGGTGGCCAATAAAACTGCGACAAAAGGGCTATAATTATGGTAAAAACCGACCAAGTGCAGTCCAGTGAAATTACAGGGCATGTGAGACTCAACATAATCACGTTGCGGTAGACGAAGAAAAAATTAATCCCCACTTCACATGTAGGGGAGCTACCCAAAAAAATATTTTCCAACATTTTATTTTACCAATTTGTCGACGTAATTGATATACACATCCCTACAAAATTACAGCTTTCGAGTACTAACGGTCTGTTAGCAAAACCTCGGACAGACGGACAGACATGACGAAACTAAAAGGGTTCCTTGTCCTGGCTACGGAACCCTAAAAAACAAACAAGCATGCTTCATTGGAAAAAAAATCCAACACTTTAACCTCTTCTCCTCAGTCTAATATTTTTTCTGCGATCACGTACAAGCAGTTTCAAAATTTATTATTGCCTAAATCTAGCGTTTCCCGATTTAATGTGGATACGATTTATTTGTGTTAAAATTTTGTTTGTGATTTTTAAATGACAAACAGACAATCAGTTGACCACTTTCTCACCTAATGTTAAGTATAGACTAGTTAAGACGGAATCATGCCAGTTTGGAAAAATTGAAGACGGCAGTGAGATGAAGCATCGTACAACCGACTCGAGTTAAATCCACACAGCGCTACTGTTTCAACCCAATAGTTGACCATACTACTTAGTATCATTATTTATTCTGTGTCCATGTGCGATTCGCCGAGCGTTTACGAGAACTCATCTCCAAACCGAAACTCTGAAACGATTGGCGATACCTATGTCTTTGTACAAGGGCGGCTTGAGCAACGACTGAAGCCACTATTGGTCACCTAATACCTATTTTGCACCACCCAAGGAATATGCGCATATATTTAAAAATATATTTAACAACTTCATGTCATGACTAGCGTCATTCAAAATCTTGTAGTCTATTCGCTGCTGTAACACAGAAAAGACAGAACATGCACTCTCTGACAGCAACTCTGACAGCAAACATGCGAAATTAAACTTAGTTACAACGTCGATTAACATTCAAAATACGACAGTCGTCGGTTGTATTGTGAACGATACGCGGTAGGAAAAAAACAGCGAGTGAATGACGTCTGGCTGTAATGCGAAATATCCTTCGGAATGTACTGCGAGTAAGCCTAACATTTAGTATAATAAATAATACTGCAATAAAATAACCGTAAATTAAAATCAATTAATTTTTTTAATAAACTATTTTAAAATAATATATATAATCAATACATTAAAAAAAAGTTAAAATTTACATTATTTAAACTTATTACAATATTTGTAATGTAATAAATAATTAATTAAAAATAATTATTTTTAAATAAATAATTATTACAAATACATTCAAAAAAAAGTGGAAATGAAAATAATTTAAACTTAGTATACCTACAATGATTTGCAATTGTCCCACATCTAGACGACTTAATATAATGATAATAATCAAGAGTGAAATCGCTCTTGTTAATTATATTTAGGCAATATAAAAAATAAATACTTATTTTTGTATAGCCTAAATCAAATAAAATAAAATATTGGTGTTGCACTGTTTATCCCAAAGCTAATGCTCCAATCAGTAATGGGATTCCAATACCACCACGTCTGACGGGCCCAGGACCATTAGAACCGGGACCAGGACCATAAGGACCAGAGAACTGGCCAGGGCATCCTCCGCAACAGTTACCACAGGGTGCTGCGATTGTTACCTAGACAAAAATAAGTACATAGTTTATTCATAAATTTACGTGAACTATCGTCATTATTTTCCTACCCTTATACTTCTTAAGTGGGGTCGGTGCAACATGTCTATCTGGTTTCGGTTTAGTGGTTTTGACTTCTTTTCATAACAGGTCCATATCAAACCAATTACGTAATACTAAGTTTAGCTAACACAATCGAACTTAGCAGCGGGTCGCAAACTGTGTGCCTTTCATTAGCACTCATCACTATAAAGGCATAAGTGCCTTAACTAAAACTATAGTACAGTACTGTTATTATGCAAACCCTGCCAGCCACCCTGCCAATATCTCGTCATTCCCCCAAGCTGGAGGTCGCTGCGTTACCCCATCGGTTATCGGTTTAGATAGGACAAAGTTAATGGTTTTCTCATAGTTCACGAATGCTAAATTCAGACAAACTTTTTCAATTGATTAAAATTAATTAAACTAAAAATGGACTCTGGCAAACAGCATCAATAGACTAAAAAAATATTTGAATAGTTTGAACAAATAAACTGGCCAAATGCAAGCCAGGCTCGCACTCGTAAGGTTTCGTAACACAGAGTATTTTATAACTATAATTTTTCGCTACCAAAAAATTTACTTTGTTTTTCATAGTGTTTGTATAAAAAACAAAGTCATATTTGCGGTTGCTATATCTCAAAAACTGATGACTGTATCTCGTTCATACCAATTTTAGTTGAAAGATTTTAAGGTCTACTGTTCTCACAGTACTACTAGTATAAATACATTTTAAGTATCATGATGAAAAAGCGATATATAAAATCTATTATACTTACATGGACAAGGGCGAACAGAGCCAAGATGGCAAACCAAGTTTTAGAAGACATTGTGAATAGTTGAACTAGATGATTCTGTGAATATTGAAACATGTCAAGAATGTTTTATACAATTATGCTATCTTAACATCCTTTTGTTTAAAATTATTGTCTTTGTTTTGAATAACAATTATCTGTAAATAGTGTCATCGAATTAGGTCGGATAAACAAACACAATGACGCCTCTGACGTATAAAAGATAAAAATATATTGAATAAAATTATTCAATGTCTTAGGAATACGTCATTTACTCTTGTGATAACATAATTTAAACAAAAATCTTGAACACAGTTTTTATTATTTTAGAGAATTGGTTAACTGCTGGCCGCACTTGGGTAGTTTCAGTACATGGATCTTCATTAAGAATCAATCGAATGTAGGTACTACGAGAATCTACCAATCCAAACAAAAACTTGTTCCCTGTTAGAACATTTTCTGTAATCGATTGATTTCGATAGTTCCCATTATCACAGAATAATGAATAGTTGCCATTGTTTATTTTACTAAGCATAATATAAATAGGTAAGTATGTAGCTTATGTTATTTACAAAAACCAATTTATAAATATAATTTGTGCTCATTTCAAGTTTTCACCGATAACAGGAAATAATTTCTGTATGGAAATTATCGTGTATCGGACATTTATGATGTCCTATTTAGGGATTCGTACCCGAAGGGTCCGCAGGAAGCCCTATTGCTGTCACTGACATGTCTGTCTTTCCATCGTCTGTTACACAGGATATATATTGATAAATCAGATTTATTTTCAATGACAATCAACTTGATTATGCGGTCAAATGCGTAGCACACAAGGGATGCGGGCGGAAATAATTCTGCCATTCGGACGGCTTATATTCTACATTGGGTACGGAACCTATAATGTGTGAAGTCCGACACGCATTTGGTCAGTTTTTTACAGGAGGAGGGTTTACAGGGTTTTTTGGGAAAAGATAATAGGAAAAAATTTAAATCCGAATAAATTAAACAAAGTAATGAGAAAATAATTTATTTAGTACAATTTAGTCTTAATTGATATTATCATAAATACACTTATGTTTAACCTATGTTATATTCTAATTCATTCGTCATCATCATCATCATCCTCTTCAGAAATTTCTTCTTCATCATCTTCTTCTGAGAGTTCAGCACTTTGGTTGGTTATTTCGTTTTCTTTGTATGATTTTTTTTCTACAACATTATTGGACTTTTTCGGCTTGGATTTTTTATTTTTTATTTCTATCTCGCTTGTATTGACTTCGTCATCCTTGTTTGATTCCTTGTTCATCGGTTCCAGTAGGCTGTAATTTTTTTCTTTAGCATATCCAGTGTTTACTAATGGTTCTTGCATATTTTGATTATTAGTATTGCATCCGCAATTAGGACAAACACAACCGCTTCTTCTTTCGTTCAACATGTTCAATATAAAGGGTAACAAGGCTTTCATACTTGACGATTTTTCAGACTTAGAATTTAGCATCGCTGGAAGAATAGATGCTAATGGATTGCCTCCACCTTGTGGGTTCTGCATCTGAGACATCATGTATCCCATTAATGACTGGTTATCTTTTGGAGCTGGGTTTGTTTCTTGTTGTTGCTTGGAATTCATCGGTTGATTTGGAGATGATGGCTGTGCTTGCATTGTACAAACTATGGGTTGGCTTGACTGTTGATTTTGTGCCGTTTGCGTCTGTGGTGGTTGAAATGTTAAAACTATAGGCTGGCTCTGCGCCGTGTTTTGCTGAGCAACTGGTACCAATACAATTGGATTCTGCATGCTGTTCATTTGCTGGTTCGGCGCGGGTTCAACAGAAAACAATTGATTTGTGAAGGAATCTTGGACTGTTGAAAATTGTGGCTGATAAACGTTATTACTCGGCATCGCTTGAATATAAGCTGGATATTCTGGGAATGAAGAAGATGCGGCAGATGGGACATTTGCCGTTTGAGGATTACTAGCGACTTGAACTGGTATTGAAAACGTGTAAGCAGTGTTAGGCTGATTTAAGGGAGGCGAGGGTGAGAGTATCTGCCCGATTTTCTTAGACCCACAGCAATTTGTTGGCTGCGATTTTGATGAAGCTACATTTGATCCTTGATTTCGAGAGGACTGCCGAATGCTTCCCAATGCTGAAAAAATGTTCGAAGCTAAATTTTGGTTCTGAGCTTGTGAATTACTTAATGAATTCACGGATTGCTGTGAACAAGGAGATTGTAAATTCTGTTGTGGCAGATTGCCCGTTTGCTGTGTAAAAGGAGTCTGCTGACTATTTGATTGCTGTTGGTAATTCATTTGCTGCACGCTTGCTTGTTGAGGCGAATTGAAACCGAGGCCAGAGATTTGTGTCATCTGATTCGTCGATATTTGCTGATGCGCTCCGGTCGGATTTTTCTGGCCGATATTAAAGCATTGTTGCGCCAAAATATTCTGTAAAAAAATATATATTAAAACACACCACATTTTATCTTAATAGTATTGAATAGTAAGTATAAATATTAAGTAATTTACCTGCAAACATATCAGAAATATAAAAGTTCCTGGAGATATGGCTACCGTAATCGCCATCTTGAAAATTCGTGTAATGATTTTGATAAACTTCTTATATACAAAGTGCTATCTGGTCCCGAGATCTGACATAATCGTATGCTTATTATCTTTGTATTTCTGAGCACGCTTATCTCATGTTTTGATTCTTGTCACGTTCTGAAAGAAAACCCGATGAATAATGATTGTTTACGATTAACCGCAGCAATGAAACTTAGCTTTTTAGGCGGTAAAATGTAAACACTCCTCATTATATATATATACATATATATAATATATATATATATAGAAAATATATATATAGAATAATATATATATAGAAAATAGTATATATATATATATATATATATATACTATTTTCAACATGTTACAACAGCTTACTTTTATTTTACCACGTTTATTTAATTGACTGCCCATGACTGACAGTATAATTTATATTCAGTAACTTTTATTCTCTCTCACAAATGATTTTCTTAGTAATTGTAGGTACGTGAGCAACTGCCGCACCGACTGCATTTTAAACCCTATAAATAAACAAACATAAATACTTATCTCTTATTTTACCGGCTTCCAAAAACAAGGAGGTACTCAGGAGGTAAGAGCATCATATCGATATTCCGCCTGACTTGCCACGAAAAAAAACATACCACCATCAAAGAGAAAACCTGTCGCCATAAACTTTCGTTGTTCCGGCAGCACACAGCCCTTGAGAGTCAGACCATTCTAGGCCAAGCGTGTTCACCATCCTCGACCACAACATTGCTTACCTCCAGGCGAGGTAGTGGTCAATCGCTAGCCAATCAGATATAAAAAAAAGGTTATCAATTCGTCTATTATGTTTTTGTTTGTGTGTAAGTGAGGCAATTTTCTCTGCCAATAAAATTGTGAACTGAATTGAATTATTACTTATTATTAATTTTTAGTACTGTTGATATATGATAATTAAAAAACTTAAAAAACTACATATCATACCGCGTGAGCCAGTTTTAGAAAAAAGCATACATAAAACCTCCTACTTTTTTATGAAGTCGGTTAAAAAAAACATTCGTATTTCACTCGTGAGGACGGACGGTTCTAGCACAGTTTTGACTTTTGTTTTAGGCTGGCGCATAAGGCATATGCAAATCTTATTTTCGAAAATCATGCCGTAACGAGGGTTAAATAGGGTGATAATCTGTATGGCACCTAGTGATGAGCAGTGTACGAGTCGTTTTTAAGATCAACAAAAATCGCCCGATAAGTATTGTGTATCGCAATGGCAATTCCAATCAAGACTTTTCAGTCTTCTCGTGACCACGATACAATGGCATCTTGGTCGAACCTTCGAGGTAAATAAAAATATGTGTTTTAAGCGCGATCACATAACTGCTATATAGATCGCGTACACCGGCCCCCATGAGACCGACCTTGAACGGAGTTTGTCCCTTTCTTTTGTATGGACAACTTATATATATACCATACATATAGTATAGATATAGAACATATATGGGACTAGCAGGTTGTTAGACAAAGACACACTCCCAACCTGGTGTCTCTCAATTAAACCGTTTTGTTCTACAAAGTAATTACAACCTTATATATAAAGCATACGGATTAAATTGAATTTGTCAAAACATCTGCAGTGCACCATCCTTTTTATTACGTCTATGCATAAACTATATGTAGAGCCACAGAATAAAATAATAGTACGTAGAGCACCGAATATCTTCATCTGTTCTGTGGTGTATACTATCACATTATATTTTACAGATTTTTTAGAATTGTCTCTACCCGTCATGACCATAATAAGTACGGAGCCGAGACGTGGACAGTCACGGTTCGAGTAGCTTAGCGAGCTATGGAAAGAGCTATGCTCAGTGTATCTTTGCGGGATCGAATCCGGAAAGAAGTAATTCGCCAGAGAACTAAAGTGGTCGACATAGGTCAGCGGATTAGCAAACTGAAATGGCAGTGGGCTGGTCATATCTGCTATAGGACCGATAAACGTTGGAGTAGACTGGTTCTAGAGTGGAGATCGCGAATCGGCAAACGTAGCGTAGGACGTCCTGTGACCAGGTGGAGCGACGATATTCGCAAAACGGTGGGCAGTGACTGGAAACAAAGAGCCGAAGATCGGCTTCAGTGGTGTGTCTTGGGAGAGGCCTATGTCCAGCAGTGGACTGATACCGGCTGATAATGATGATCACGATTTACTAACTCGCACTTTTAAAAAGTATATTATTACATTTGTGCTAAAATTCATCAAAATCCGTTCAGCCGTTTTTGCGTGGTTGGGTTCTTACTTACCAAACTTACAAACTTTCACATTGTATTTGTAAAATTAGCAGTGTTGCCAGTGCCTGTCTTCGTATCGTTTCCTATAATACACAGTTGTAATTGTTGTTCTAATTAAATCAATCTAGAACATTGCAGAGACATTTTGATAACTTTTTTGCTTCTTGTAGTTTTACTTACGAGTGCGTTAAAAGCATAATATGCATAGTGCATGTGCATCGGTCTGGATATTATGACGATCTAAGGTTCTTATTCAATTTTCTTCTTACACATTGCAATATTCTGTCCAATTAAGTTTTAATAATAAATGTACCTCTTGTAGGTACGGGAGAGTCATTAGTGACCTGTATCACAGGTTTTTCATATGGCAATAAACCGGCAGCGAAGCGCAGAATATATATATAGGTTTTATTATTCAAAACGGTTGTACAATCAGGGCCTCAGGGGATTTTGCTATAGGAATTGCTCCCACCAGTATCAGACATATCTGCAGATGTCAAAGATTCAGAACGCTAAATAGATGCGTGCTATTATTCTTATCATACGCAGAAATGTGGGATAGGTTCTAAGGTAAGTACATCAAATTCTGCAAAATCTACACATTTTAAAGTGAAATTGGAGTTTTTATCTTCTATCTGTGCCACGCGGTTTTACCCACGTGGACATCGGTCCTGTGGGAATATCAGAATAGAAAGTACCCTAATAATAAGTGTTATTGCAGGGTCTAGGCTATCTACATACCATTTCAGCTCAATCGGTTGTGTAGTTTTAGCTTAAAGATGTAACAAATATACTAACACACACACAAACTTTCGCCTTTATTATATTATAGTAGGATTGGTAGGATTTCTACCATTTGAACAAGGAACAGTATGTTGTGTAATGTTCTGTGATAGGTGTAACAACTACTTTCATTTAATATTTGAAAAATTGTCCGTGGTATTTTCCGTAGTATTTAAAATTTCTATTTGGCCATCTATTCTAAAACGCTGTCTTTACGATTATAATAATAAGTAATCTTTACATAGTATAAAACAAAGTCTCTCCCGCTGTCTGTACGCTTAGATCTTTTAAACATTAACGCAGCTTTCATCAATAGATAGTGGATTCAAGAGGAAGGTTTAGAACCAGGAATAAATTCGGGAAAAGCTGTGGTGCGCAGCTAGTAAAGATATTTAAAACATTTCACGCTTATTATAACTGCAGAATACAGACACAAAAATAAATAAATTATATAATTTTCAATATTTTATTTCAATTTTAACATATTACCTTAATTTACTGTTTATAATAAATTAATATTTATTCTACGTGTCAGTCTCCTTTCTTCTTACCCGGATCTTTCTTATTTTTATTGCCACCATTCTTGTTACTTGCGGTACTACTGGCACTGCTACTTGCACTGCTACTGGTACTACTATCGCTCTTACTGGCACTGTTAATATTAGGATCATTCTTCATAGATGTCATATTTTCATCCTGATCGTTATTCTCCGTAACGAAGTTGATTACTTGCGTAGGTTCTTCTTTTTTAACGTTATCGTTGTTGTTATTCGATGTAGATTTTCCATCATTATCATCATCATCATCATCGTCATCATCATTGCAGTTATATTGTCGGATTATTGGATTGTTAGTAGGGAAGGGTATAGGGTAAGGCACGGGGATGGTTTTCGCGGTATTGTAGCAACAGCAACAGCCACCACCGCCATAGCCACCGCCGCCATAGCCACCACCGCCATAGCCACCACCGCAGCCACCTCTTCTTGCTGCTAAGAGTAAGATGGCCAGCAGAATACCGATGTCATCGTCATTGTCACCCCCGTAGGATAAAGGAGCTCCACCATAAATACTCGGCGAAAGTATTTGTGCTGACACCTCTGGCTCCTGTAAAAATGTTAGTCACATATGATATACTTAGGTACATTTTCTCGATATTGATCAAAATTTCGTACCACTTATTCACTTTACAAGACTGATTAATTCAAATCGTATAATTTTTTTTCAGTGTAAAAGAGCTTAAAGAATACTATTATTTTTACCCGACTGCGAAAAAAGGAGAGTTTTGTTTTTCGAGTGTATGTATGTATTATGTGAGTGGTGTGAATTGATTCATCTTAGCCGTGAGAGTAACACTGGGTACATCAAAATTTAAATAAAGAAAACTAAATTAAGGATGTTTATGCCAAAAAGTTATTTAAAAAAATTAATGTTTCCAAAATATATTTAGTGAGATTTGGTATCAAAATAAAGAATTTTCAACAGAGATTACGAATATACCTTATGTGTGTGATTGGAGTTTGGAATAGGAAATGCTAATATTTTGTTTTTTCACGCAGTCAGGTTTTTTGTACTTTACAATAATTCACTTGTTGATTTTAAGAAACGTGAATATGTTATTCCAACTTACTTGAAAACTAAATAAATACACAACGGCAAGACCGCCTAAAATTATTGGAAATTTCATATTAAGAAAAACTTATTTGAAAATCTATACTTAATCATTGATAAGACTTTACTTCTCTGAATATGAATAGATATTAGCTTGTTTATTTTCATATTACATATTATATAGCGTTCAGATAAGAAAACAATGAAATAAAGAATTGATCTGATTAAATAAAATTACAAAACGTTTCGTAGTAACACGTGCCTTGTCTGTAAAATCTAGGTTTTAAAATATGATAGATACCAATATTATTGGCAAATTGATAATTTTCTTGTTAAAATATAATTTGTCTCGGTGTATTATGTATGTTGTGGTATGATCAGTGCCCTATAGATTACTGATTGCAAATGATTTTACGAATAGTACTTTGCTTCATTTAGCAGACATATTTATTGTTTAAGAGAATTTTCATCACGTGATTAATATGTTCTTTTTGCCATTTTATTCTGTAGATGATATTTGAGTTAGTATCATAATCGTTACTTTGTAATTTTTCTAGATCGCTTTCACATGTTCCAAGGTGGAAAAATTACACTTCGTGCACTGTATATAAAATCTGTATTGCACAAAAATAAGTACAAAAACCATATTCTATCAGTCATCCAACAGCGATAGGGAACATTTTGGGCATGCTAGTCGGATAATGTGATTTAAACAGAATATTTATCTTTGTATGGGCTCTAGAACAAGCTCTACCTGAGAGTATGTTCAAGATAGCCTCAAAAAGCTCTTAGAAAAATATGTAATAGTCTTTTGAAATATGTATACCAGTTTGAACCATTAATTAATTACTTCAGTATTTTCTAACTTAAATTAATAGTTTGTACATATCAAAATGCATAGGTATTTTTGATGACAAGATAAGTTTAGTTCAAGACGCAGAAGATAAAATTTTCACGTCGCAGATTTATAACAACAAAGGTGTTACGAATTAGACGCCAAAATAACCTCAAGATGTATCAACAGGAGATGACTGTGCCAACACTGAGACATTGAACCTGGCCAAGATATATGTCGACACCACAGAACAGATGAAATATATGGTCGACACCCTTCACGCTTGTTATGATAACAAGATGCATTCGTAGATGCACTTTGGCATTGGCAAGCAGTAAGCATTCTACACTCTAACACTATTCTAATAATTGTCAGAACAGACAAGCATTTGACCTCTCCTGCGGCCTTAATGTCGAACATCGGTCGTGATCGCAATGAACAAAATGAGAAATGAAGATAGGCTTTTATAGTTAGTTTTATAGTAGTATATATCTCTCACATTTCATTCGTTAATTCGTTCTTATGAATCCTACCTCTTACTAATATTATAAAGGCGAAAGTTTGTGTGTATGTCTATTACTACTTCTTAAAAAAATGACGAATTGAGAACCTTCTCATTTTTTGTGAAGTCGGTTAAAAATACAAACATATTTCCAAAAATCTATGAGTAATTCTTAATGTTTACTACCTATTTATTGTTCCACCATAGATACATTAGTTTACTTATTTGGTTGCACTATTGAAATGCTGAAGAAAAAAAGTTCTAAAAGCCGTGAATTCTTTTTATATTTCGATCAATATTCACTTTACTCTTCTCAATAATTTTAAACCAGTTACCACGGTGATAGTATCAACGTCTGGCTGATTCTGTCTTCTTAAAATAGAATATTGATTTTATTCCGAATCCACAATAAATGTACCTACTATATCTCATTACGCGCTCGTTTGCTGTTTTCGAACATGTAATGTTATGTGCTTATCGTGCTTTTTATTGTGAAAAGTTTGATTCATTGATAATTACGTAGTAATTGCGTGGCCTTCGAGATTGTGACTTTATTCATAGTTAATATTATACAATTATAGTAAGTATTCGTTATTCGTAATTTCTTCTGGATTCATTATAATATCTATACAGAGACGCTATCTGTCCAGATATTATAATGCATCGAGATTTAGATGTTTCACTATATGTTCTTATCTATATTTCATCTATAGTTCTATATTTCATTCTTTACACAAAAATACTTATGCTTCCGATTACCTATCTATGTCTTTATTATATTATTTTTATATTTATTATTATTATATTTATTCAAAATAATACGTCATGGTCGTGATAGTCCGAAGAGAGCATACTCCCATCTACGTGATAGTCAAAATTCATAGACGTAATAAAAAGGATGGTGCATTGCCGATATTTTGACAAATTCAATTTAATCCGTATGCTTTAACCATGAGGTTGTAATTACTTTATAGAACAAAACGGCCCAATTGAGAGACACCAGGGTGAGAGTGTGTCCTTGTCTAACAACCTGATAGTCCTATATATATTCTATACTATATGTATGGTATATATATAAGTTGTCCATACAAAAGAAAGGGACAAACTTCGTTCAAGGTCGGTCTCATGGGGGCCGGTGTATGCGAACAAGTTTAATATGTAGCAGGTCTGTGTCAAAATTAGAACGATTGACAAATATAAAGGGATACGTAATACCTACAAAAAAGGTGTATACCTAAACGTCATAATGGAACTTAAAATGGCTGACATTGATCGTCCATTGGTTCATTGATAGGATTGTGTCATTTAAATTCATCAATGGACCAATGGACAATCAATGGCAGCTATTTTAAGTTCCATTATGACGTTTAGTTATGCATCTTTTTTTGATGATATTTCCATACAGGCAAATATATCGCGACGCCTCCTTGTTTATGTGTATTTCTTACCTCCATGATTAGAACTGATACATTTTGAAATTAACAACATTTTTTTTAATGAAACGCATAGAAAGAAGAACCTTATGTTCATAATTTTCTACAGTAATTATCAATTTTTAAACAACTACAAAGAAGGAGGGAGGTCCTCAATTCGTCTCAATCGGATGAGTATCTCCAGAGATATAGAGATAACAACTTTAAACTTGGTTCTGTAAAAGACTAACGTAGAATTTGAAGTTGGTTTTTTCGTTTTTGTATATTATCATCTTTTATGTTAACAGCAATAATAACCCAAACATTATTTCGTATTAATTTTATTATTCATTTGCATATTGTAAATACGGTCGCACGTAATCGATAACATATCAATAAATATTATAATAGGTATATGACTAAAATATTACCATCTAAATCAATCTTTCTTGGGCTTCGATTCTCTTTTACGGGAATTGCATGAGTTGCCCAGTATTATTGGATTATTTGTAGGTATGGGTATTGGATACGGGACGGGTATATCTCCTCCAGAAGGGCAACAGCAACAGCAGTAATCTCCACCACCGTATCCGCCATAGTATCCATCACTGGCAAACAGTGCTACCAGGAACAATGGCAGCCAATTCCGCGACCGCGACCTTCTTCCTTCTATTATTATAGGAGGCAGAGGATACGGTGGATATATGCCAAACGATACATCAGTATCCTCCGAACTAGGTACAGGAACAGGTGGCGGAGGGGCTGGTGGATACGCTGTTATTACTGTTATTTTAGGCTCAGGAATATTTGGAGAAGGCACATTTATATGCAAATTGATTGGAACGGGAGTATACTCTTCTGATACTGATTGATTATCATCACATATTTTGTCATAAACTGGAGCTACTGGGCAAACTGGAGGAAGAGCTGAGATTTGATAATTTGGAACTGGTGCATTCCGAACATAGTCAATAGGAATTATTGGCTGAGAATACATCACAGGTTGTACAATTTGTGGTATTGGAGCATAGTTTTGTATTGGTAATGATGACGGAATATTAGGTGACGGTAGGAAATGTATTGATGTCAAATCTGTCGTCAGAGTACACGGGCCATTGGGAGCTGGTAAGGAAGGTTGCGGGTACGACGTAGACACTAAAGGAAATACTTGAACGTTTTGTAATCCTGGTCCAGGAGGTGGATTCAAAACGGGCACTGAAACAGGCGCTATAGGCACTTGAGGTCCAGGTTGTATAGGACATTGTGGCAGCTGCACTAATGAAACTGGTGTTATACTGGGAGGTGGTAACCCTTGAAGGAAGGGATAATTATTAATAAGTGGTATATTTAAGTTAGGAGTTTGAGGGATTACTTGAGGTTTAGGTGAGACGTTTGGTGATGGTCCTTGTGGGATCGGCCCTGGAAGAATATTTTGAATTGGTGGAATATTAAAAAGTCCATTTGGAGCAGCTGGTGTTAAGGGGGGCAGTGGGATATTCAGTGGTGGTCCTTGTGAAGATGGCACATTCATATTTGGAGGAATATTATATAGTGGACCCTGTGAAGATGACAAGCTATTGATCTGCGTTGTATAGCCAGAACCTTGCATCAATGGTGCTACATTTCCTTGCGCAATGGGATTATATGGAGGGAACGGGTACGGAGATCCAATATATTCAGGAATACGTTGATATTCAGGTACATTCGGTATCAGAGGCAACTGTTCTGGAAAATATCCGTTCGGAGGTCCTGGCAGTAAATTCATTTGAGGCGACACAATTCCTGGGTTCATTCTGGCGCAGTCTGGCAAAAGCGGTAGCGGAGACTGTCCGGACGTAGCCACATTTTGACATAAAACACGCACTTTCTGCAAAATAACAATGAAACAGGTGTTACATAAAATGTCTATTAATCTCAATTCATGTGGCTTGAATTACGTGATACACAACTTACATGCGAAGATAACAGTAGGAAGACGGAAGCGAGTGTCCGCTTCCATGGACACTTCATTTTGAACAATTAGCTACGGTATATTAATTTACTTA
Organism: Cabera pusaria; assembly: GCA_954871355.1. NCBI lineage: Eukaryota > Metazoa > Arthropoda > Insecta > Lepidoptera > Geometridae > Cabera > Cabera pusaria. The sequence continues at coordinate 20,416,451 of OX940889.1, read as the reverse complement.
ATATATCTTGTTTTCATCATGGTGTTACACGAATATTATCAAATTAAGTAACGCGTTACATACATTGATTGTGATCGCTAGAAAAATGTCTAAATATTATGCAATTTCATTAGAACTGTTTTGCGATAGAAAATGTTGAAGAAAACAGAATACTTAATGAAGGGTCATTTCAATGAAATATTAGCAAGATTGTGCGGGTTGGACAGAAGTGTTTTGACCTCAATAAAGTATACATTATTTTTGTATTGCTGTAATATTTTAGTGTTTTCTTTAGCCGAGTACATGGCAGAATGGTTTCGATGTGGTGTTGTATAATTATAACATTATGTAACTTTATCTTTATAGATAAGATGCTTATCGTTGTTTTTATTTGTTACAGGTGAGGTGATATGGCTGGCGATAATATAGAAGCTGGTATGTCAACTTATGTTATAACATCATCATTATGTAGGCATACAAAATCACGACACAGCCCATATCTTGCTATCTTAACACGTCCAATATTTTAAAGTTGATTGCTTTTTTTAAAGACGTATTTAAATAAAATTTAGGCAATTTATTGAGTGGCAACGCCCAGTTTACCTGATTCAGAAACCACCGTAGACTTGGTAACGAGGTATTACCAAAACCGTAGTTTATTGCCAGAAAAACAATGACTGTAGGTGGTTTCCGAAAATCGGAATGAGGCGACTTACAAAATCGAGGCGTATTTTGGCAGACATCGAAATTTGATGTCAACTCCTTTCAAAGAACCTACGGTAAAGTATTGAAACTTGTGATGTACGGCTTTATTTTACACACAATGAGACATTAATGTACGATCCGGTAGTTATTCCATAAAATAAGTATTTAATTAAATACGAGAGAGTTTTAATTGAAAAAGTCAGTTTTTGAGGCAACTTCTTAAATTATTGTCGTGGATATAAAAGTATCTGGGCATGTTTATAGAGACGTTTTGGAAATAATAATTATTTACTTTCATATTATGCTTATTTACTGAGGTGTGTGGTCGGTCTGTGTTCGTTCATTTGTAAATACATCATTGAAAATAGTTGGATCGATTCGGGTTCAATGTTATGTTTAGTATTATTCCGCATAAAGATTTACAAAAATGCCTAATTATTGAAACTTGCGAAGAAAATGGCTAATTTAGGTAAAAACAATGATTTTACAGTGCAACGTCTGTCTGGTCGTCTAGTTTACAAATAAATAACTTTTATGTTAAAACTTCACTTTCCATACTTTAATGGTAAAAGTGCTAAGATATATCTTCATTTGGGCACAGAATCAGTAAAAGTACAAGTAATTTGGGGAGCATTTTGTATACCTACCATCCTTATGTTTGTAACGGAAATGGGCTTCCGTAGGTCACGTTGCTTTGTAGTTCTACACCAGATCTATGCGGGTGATGACAACTTTCATAATGATAAATTGACTGGGGCTGATGACATGCATGACGGGATTTCTCAACAATAAACCATAATGCTAGTTCAGGAACCATGGTAATTTTATCGAGGTCTAATAGGTATCTCCAAAGATATGGAGATAAACACCTCTAAATTGGCACTGAAAATTAATAGCGCGGCATTGAAGTCGGTTCTTTTTAGTTTTTTTAACGATCTTATTAAATTTACTATGTTAGAAAACGAGAATTTAACGTGACTTACCCGATGTCGATATAGTGATCGATATTTATGTTTCAAATTCATCTGGAAGCCTTTATGAGGATATCGAGTGCAGGACGCTCGCCGACGCGTCCAGCCTCGTACCGAGATCTGATGAAGGCTTCCGGATGAAGCTGAAATGGGTCCGGATGGCGGCCGGCGCTAGACTAAGACGAAAAGCCGTTAACACGGAATCAGTTGCTAGCGCCAGTCTAGCTGGCATGCCAGCACTGGTTTCGTCTAAATTAGGCTCAACTTTTCGTGCGATGGTGTTTTTTGAAAATTAACATTGAACATTGTGAAATTTAGTCAGAAAATTAGATTATAAAAATGTATTTTGAAATGAGTTTGTGATATACAAATGTGATAAATTCAATCACAGATAAGCATGTAGCGCTGGTTATATCTGCGGAGATGTGGGGTAAGCACGAATATCCACCAATAGTAAGGCCAAAATAAGTGATAGTATTGATGGGTCGCTTCCTCGCTCACCGCTTATAACAACCGCTTATTTACTACAATATGCAACTCTGCTATAAACGCAGCTTTATACTTGGTACGATATTAAAAGATGCGTCAAATATTATTTCGAGCATTGCAGCCTGTATGCATTATACCTAGTTATCATAGTTGAGGTACCTCTATAAATATCTGTTTGTATAGCTGCACACATAGGTATAACACGTTAGCTGCGGCACCAATTTTTGCATACTTTCCGTTCCTGCGGCACGAGGTATAATCGGCCCGTACCGTGACCAGACGTTAGGGCGACACGCGGTCTATTAGACCCCACCTCCTTTTACAGACTAAAATCCATTTTCTGGCGCGAAATCAAAGATAAATGAGAATTTTGGTCCTTATTGATATAGACAGTGAATTGATGAACCCTAATCCACCGTCGCCCCGGGATCTGATGGCTAGTTTAGGAATTATTAGCAAAACAAAATATGGGATCTTATACACCTCGTAACGCACTGAAATAGGGCAAATTTTCGCTGCGATTAGTGATGGGAAAAATAATATCGACGTTTTTAAACTGTCTTAACTACGCAACGACTTGACCGATTTTGATCAATTATATCTCATTAGATCGTTTTAAGGGCAAAACCTGGCAAAACAACACAAAGCTATCAAAGGATACATTTTTTTTTAAATATCTAAAAGGACGTGCTCTCCAATCGACGTGATGCACAACACTGGTCGCGGGAAGCTCGCGTTGAGTGCGGTACGAGGTCAGGGGGGATATGGGACGTTTTAGCCTCGTTCCGCACTGCATTAAAATTATATTAATTCAGTGCGGCACGAGGCCTAAGACATCCGGTACCAAGGTAGGTACACCACCGAGTCCGGAACCATTAGTGATCTCAAATATATATTTATCTCTTTCCTACACTGGACCAAACCAAAGCTATGCCATTCGCACGACAGAGAAATTCACTTTTTTGCTTGCCGCACCACAGGGAAGTTGCATCACGGGTGATTTAGGCCTCGCTTCGCACTTAACGTGATAAGCAGTGTGCATGCTGTGGGTGCTTTACGAGTGTGTTGAAACCATAATCGCGTTATCATGTTATAGTAATGTGTCACTGACAGTTAAATCTACGATTACGCTAGAACGGCCTACAAAATGCGGTGATTGTACAAACGACACCGTACCTCAGCGGGTTCACACCAAGAAGATTAAACCCCTTCTAAATAGAGTTTTCAAAGTAGAATATTGATACTTTGAACTTTGATTATATACTTGTCAAAGACTTTAAAGATAAGTTCATTAACCTCGGTGGGTTTTTATGCTATTTAATTAGATAGATAGAGATAGCCGGTCGGTTCGGTAGTGCAGGTTGTGCTTTAAATATTTTTGCATCTTACTCGCACAAAAGATGCCGTGAGATGCGTATCTGCTAGATAACACTATATAAAAGTTGCAGTTCATCTGGCAGGTAAGTTCCTAATAGGTTATCAAGGATTGTCTCAGAAACCGGTGAAACAGGCCCTTAGTTTGCTGATTGCATCCAATCCACTCAGCGCAACTATCACGGCGACCCATCCAAATTTAACTGCTCCTCATCCTTTAGTACCTAACTTTAACATCAAATAAGCCGCCTTAAAGTTAGTAATGAGATAAAAAAAACGATTAACCTTTACGACCTGTGCGTGAAATGCAACTTGCCGGTTCAATTACAGTTTAATCTGTGGCCGGCCAGCTGCAGTATGGCGATGGCATTTAGTTAATTGGACGCGGAATTAATGTTGTTTCGTAATACTACTGTATAACTGTGGTAATAACATGGACGAATACCAGAGATGACTTGTAAAGTGAATTGTCAAAAGTGAAAATGTTTTTTATAGTTACTGTTTACGCTTGTTTATAAGCAACTAGCTGCCCCTGCGGCTTTGCCCGCGTTTTATCCTTCCGCTTGAATCACTATAGTATATTGATGAAAACCGTAAATAATTAATTTGTATCAAGGAATTTACTTTAGCTATATACCTAGCTGTATCTATTTCAATGCGGAAACACGTCTCTCAGCAAATAGAGCTAATCTTGTCTCTTTGGCTAGCTAATGCGTTGTCACAATGATAAGCGAAGGGCGATGACCCTGTTTTAATTATAGGGTTGTCCGCGTTACGTTATTTTATTAACTGAGTAAAAAAATATGAGAGAGTTTATCTTATCATCAACAGAATTGGAAATTTACACTCCGTACTACATAACATTATGCTTCGTTAGTTTTTATATTTTGAAAAAATAATGCATTTAATGTCAACCTTTCCTGAATTACACTACCTCCTAAAAATTATGTCGCTTCTTATAAATCGTAATAGTATTAAGCCCATATTATTTACACCTATTTCGATGCCCATTAAAATGCTATTATTCAAGGTTGATACTGATATAAGTCAAAACGGGGTAGAAGAAGAGTAGAAATCGAATACAATAAAATTACAACAAAAATTCCGAGCAGTTAATAAAAGTACATAAGTACTTACCTAATTAAGTAATACATAATATGAAAATAAAACTAATCTTTCGAAAACTAAATATAAATTGAAAAATAATGTGTCATCCCTAAAACTAAAGCACTCCACACACTATTATCAGTCAACTTGCCGTGTCGCGTGACAAGGGTACCTGCCACAGAAAGTTATCAGTGTGAACGCACCTTATCTGCTGATACTAAATTTAACAAAGTCACGTTTAGTGTAATTTACATTACCTATATGTATATTCCATGCGGAAATAGCGCAATGGTTAAGGCGTCGTCGGCCTGGCGATCGAGAGGTCGTGAGTTCGATTCCCACCCTGACCCCACTATTGACGTGAACCCACTCCAGAAACAAGCATATTCAAAAGTCAAAAGTCAAAAGTCAAAGCATTTATTCAGTATATGGGCAAATTAAAAATGTGCACTTACACACGACATCGTCAAATAACATTAAATAGATCATATTCAATAAAAAATATTATAGATATAACAGAAACATAACTTATTGCTTTGATTTTTTAAAAAAACAAAGGTATTGAGCCATTCAGCTTTCATCTACACGTCGAAAGTCACACTTAAAACACATGTTTAATTCCCCTGATTAATGTAGGGTTGCCAACCGTACCATTACGTGCCCCACAACCCAGTGCATGTTTCAGTACTTCAGACAATTAAATCCAAAAAATTGTGAAATAATGAAAAAAAATTTATCTATATCCATATTTGCCAGTATGGACAGTTATGGGGCTGTACCAAAAAATGCAATATATCAATTATACAGCGGTTCCAAAATAAAGTATTGAGAAAAATCGCAATGGTTCCTTGGTACATAAGAAATAACGATCTACATCGGGACCTGAAAATTGAGACCGTCATCAAAAGTATGCAGAAGCTCACGAAAAAAGGCTTCACCATCATGTCAATGTCGAGGCAATCCAGCTCCTTGACTATACAAACATAGTAAGAAGACTTAAGGTGGTACGATTTCCATACAAAAGTATAATGCACAAATATAAGTAAATGGAGGGAAAACTTGCACTGAAATCACATCTATTGGTCTTTTATAAGTATTTACGGGTCGGGAACATGGGCGCCGGCAGGGGGGTGCCAAGGGGTGCACCCCTTGGGAATCTCGAGATCAACAGGAATTATTGAATAAATAAAAATAAATAAAATATATAATAAATTCGTAATGAATAGTCAGAAATTTGTAAATGACTCGAATATTCAGACTAAAATTTCATCTTTTTATTAACAATCATATACGGCAAAGATTGTAAGAAAACTAAAATCTGCACCACCTGGAAATTATTTCTGCCGGCGCCCATGGTCGGGAAATGTATTTACCTACATGATTTGATTGATTGAGATGAAATTATTTTTAATAATAGTAAAATTCGAGTTAAACCAAAAAAGTATTGATTGAATAATATGTTTATATTATTCATTTAAATCATGTAGATAAATATAATTCCCGACATGTAAAGACTTATACAAGACCAAAAGATGTGATTTCAGTGCAGGTTTTTGCTCCGTTTACTCATATTTGTGCGTTATAGTTTTGTATGGAAATCGTACCCCCTTAAGCGGACAAACCCGTTCGAACTAGTGTAAAAAATATATTGAGTTTAGTGATAAAGTGCTGACAGTGCTATATGTATGAACACTTGAACAATGTGTACACGTCTTTATTAGAGGCAATAAGAAAAGTGTTAATGGACACATTCTTAGTTTAGTTTACGTATAAAGTTTAGGCTAAAGAAAAACTGCTTATTAACCGAAAAGGCTAGATTGTAGTTACAATAGGGACATATTTACTTAGAAGTAATATGGCCTATAAAATTTAAAAAAATATATCCATATTTAGCTTAGTTGGAGAGGACTATTAATGTGCAACCCAAATTGCTTATAAGCTTTATAAAAAATATATTCTTTTCTTACTTTAAGGTACTTCAAGCTACCAAAATTAAATAGTTAGCCAGCGTGGCTCAAGCAAGATGAGTATTTACTCTCGTTTACCTACTATGTTCCACAGGTGGTCGGAGTATCGATCAATGTTCCACCTGGCTTGCTACCAAAAAGTAGCTTACCACCATCAAGGAGAAAATCTGCCGCCTTTACCTTATTAATAATTATCACTCCATATTATAAAATAAAGTCCCCGCCGCGTCTGTCTGTCTGTCTATTCGCGATAAACTCAAAAACTACTAAATGGATTTTCATGTTGTTTCATCAACAGATAGAGTGATTAATGAGGAAGGTTTAGGTGTATAGAACTTTAAGGTTTTTTAAAATTGATTGAACTATGACGATTATTGTTAAAGATTTTGATGCATGTTTTTTTTTATTGCAGATAGGCAAGCATTTGACCACTATCTTACTGGTGGAAAGTGACGATATGATCGAGGGTGTAGCATGCTTGCCTAGAAGATACCTGTTCACTCTTGACTTGAAGAGACCCAAGTTATAGCTACTCGGAAACAAGTCAGCCGGCAACGTGTTCCATTCCTTTGCGGTTCGGATTAAAAAAGTAGAACCAAATCGTTTAGTACGGATTGCTGGGATATCCACCATGTAAGGATGCCGTTGTTGTTTTTTGTCCGAAGTTTGCCTTGTTGTCCGATAGTAAAAGGGGGAAAAAGGAATCAAATGGTGTAAATAACAATAATGTAATTATACTCGACGCACAAAACGGATGCAAGACATTTAGGCATGTATGCTTTACCTTCCCGTGTAAGCCGGGGTGGGTCGCTAGTAATGTTATCTAAACTTAATTGTAGATATGACTAACCAATATTTGTACGCTTGCTTGCAGGCTGGACACAGGTACATTTATATTTCATAAGACCTGAAATTGTAATAATTTGATGTGTTCTGACAAATAAACAATTGATTTTGATTTTGATTTTATAACTAATAAAAAAAAATAACGAATAAAGAGGGAGATAATACGCTAGTTTAGGCTTCGAAGTGTATCATAAAGTATATTGTTATTGTGTATGTAGTATATTAAGTGTATTATAAAGTGTATTATAAACCGCTGGCACAGAATAAATTACAGTAGGTACTGTAACTGACTGATTCTGAAAGTAGGACTAGTATCTTAAGTGTGGTACAAGCTGGGTTCTGTATTTAAACTGCCATGAGCCGATTTAAACAAGACATCATACTTGACAGGTTTTTCGGCTGATGTTCTTGCCCGCAAATCTCTAAGTACGGAAGATGTACCCGAGTAAAACATAGCAACGAGTATGCGAATAACTTAATAAAGCCAAGTAGATTAAACAGATTGCAAATTAAATTTCGCAAGAGCAATAGGGAGAATTAACAAATACGAAACAAAGAGGATAATAAATCCTTCAGCGTCAGGAAACTAATTAGCAACTCATCTAGACTTACCTGCAAATATTCTAATAAGGTTTCGTCTTAGAATAAATAATAGTGCAAGGTTTCGTTGAAAGCACATTGGGCAGGAGAAAGGTCGCATCCCCACTGATTGCAGTATGTGAGAGCGCCCCAATTTTATAAACTAGTGGATCGTTTCATAACCTAACAAGCCTTCGTCTCTCGTTCGCCGATTTTAACCAGTCCTTACAGACCGCCCAGCTCTCAAAAATGGTCTCGTATGTCCGGCGGATATCCGGATGTCTGGCTGAGGTCGCATTTCTCAGTATTTCTATTTTATTTATATTTATTCTATTTATATATATTTCAGCCTTTTAAAAAAATGTTCAAAAATGTCAAAAAAAAAATCTTTTTGCCAACGTACGTGTGCTATTCAGTTTTTAGCTATACAAGGACAGCCTCGTGAAGTGTACAGCTCACATAATCACTATAATAGTTACTGTTATAATAATATCTTAGTAACTTCAATAAACATATTGAAGCGAAAAGTTATGGCAGAAATCAGTTATTTTAGTTATTTTCATGTTATGATGCCTGCAATCTATGAAGTGGCAAATTACGATTGATTTTAAATAGTTACCATCGCAATAATAATGTATTTACTTTACCATTTACTTATATAAATATTTTTTATTTGAACAGCATCGTTGCCTTGCTAAATGGAAAACATTTTCGCAATCAAATTAATCATTTAGAAATAGACTCTTAGCTAGGTTATTTTAAGGTTTAAAGTAGTGAGCTGAAAGGCTGATATTGCACTATTGCTGAGTGCCCTTGACCGTCCTGGAGTGGTCTACACGCCTTTAGAACAGCCTTCAAATTAAACATTTAATTTTATTAGGTACAGCTCCATCAACGGAATTTAAGTGGACTTGATTATTTTATGTCGGCTGAAGCCCATTTCAATTTGCGAGCAATTATAAAGTCGAGGTGCGATGATAAATTAGAATGAAGCTAAAACAGAGTGCTTGATTGTTAGGTATGATATGGCTGGTAAACTGGATTATTATATTTGGGTAAAGCTCGGGGATTATTTAGATTCTCTTTTACAATGTTCGCTTCCTAGCCTGAGTATAAATCTATTTTACTTTAACTTCTATTGATAAATCCGCAGATACATTTTCTAATATATTAATTAGTAATTACATTGAGGGCCCGGTGGCCTAATCGGCAGAACGGTGGGCTTTGATGCCAGAGGTACCGAGTTCAATCTCCGCCGTGCACCTACGAAGAAAATATTCTTCGTAGCGGTGCACCAATGGATTATCCTATCGATAACTGTATGTGCGCTTTTCACAGTGGCCCTCCGGTGAAGGAAAAACATCGTTAAGAATCCAACAACCCCCGCATCGTGGTAGGACACTATCTAGTGTCCGCCTGGCCAGCTACCACCCTCAAGTTAGAAAATCTGTCGCCAAAACATCTAATGTGTTCCGGCAGCTATCCTTGAGAGCCAGTTCCCATTCTAGGCCTAGCGTGCTTACCATCTTCGACCACATCATCACTTACCAACATCAATCGCTAGCCTATAAGATATTGAAAAAAATTAACTTACTTGAAACTTTAGCCTAAGATAATTAGTCAATAAGCAGATATTGTAAAAATGTTACTAGGAGGACAAAATTCAAGGATTTTGTATTTAAACTGATTGAGATGGAGAAAGCGTTCAATTGAAATGAATGAAAATGTTGGCACCGTTGCTTTATATATATACAATATTTCAATTTGTTCAGAACTCTTGACGATATGCCAACTAATGCATAAAATATGACTATCAGATATAATAAGATCAAAGAGAACGTCTCTTATTCGAAAATTAGAGGGTTGATATGTCACAATTTCGGTACACGTAGGTCTCATTAATTAATTTAAAAAATATATATATGTTTATAATTTATTTTTTATAGATACCTGAGAAGGAAATAAACGGGCCAAGTGCGAGTCCAACCCGCACTCGTGGAGTTCCGTACCGTAAGATCCATATATATATAAAAGAAAGTCGTGTTAGTTACACTATTTATAACTCAAGAACGGCTTTACCGATATGGCTGAAAATTGGTGAGGAGGTAGCTTAGAGCCAGGAGACGGACATAGGATACTATTTATCTATATATATAACTTATAACTTATATCTACACTTATAACTCAAGAACGGCTGAACCAATTTTTATGATGTTTATATTTTTGGAATTGTATTTGTCAGGAATAGGATAATAAGTATTAAAAACAATGAAACAATGATCAAAAAAATTATATAAGAAAAAATATTTTGCCAAAATGTTCCTGGGCTTCAAAACTGCCAATCATTTGATGTTCAATTGTTTTTCCGTCGATACGGTAAACCGCAAATTTATAAGGGTTCTCCACACGATAAGTGTATTTAGCCAGGGTCAACTATAAAAATTCTTCAAGTTTTTGTGAATTCAAGTCATGTTAATTTTACGAATATTAATAAATTTCAAATACTCTCAGTAATGACAATTGTATGACATATTTGTTGATTGTCAAATATGCGTGCGTTCAGAAATGTATGCTTACAAGCAATCAAGACAATAATAATCAATGCCTAATCAATTTTATATTTTGTCAGAATGTAGGTAAATACAGAGATATGCAAGAATGTGTTAGCCAATTTATGTACCTATACAGTCTTATCCATAAGGCAAAAAAATATTAGACAGTTATTCGTGAAGTAAGTATACTTATCCAGAATTAAAATTAAATACTGGTGATTATATTTTTACAATTAAAATTAAACTCAATCGAACTAATGTCAAGTTTATAACTTATCTATAACAATAATAAAATTATTTAATAAAATCATGTCTTGCCGACACGCAGTTGAAGTATTTGATTATTGTATTTTTATTATATTTCTGTATTTCCATAATACATTACTAAACTTATATCTTTTGTATTCATTGTATTACGTCCATAAAAGCCTAAATTAAGTTCATCTAAAAGGTAACATGCCATTTACGCATAGTCTGTTAGGTGGTACGAAGTTCGCCGGGCCAGCTAGTATGAAATAAAAAATATACAAAATTTGCCGAAAAACACGTTTCTTGTATGAGGACAATCTTTAATTTTTTATTAGGGTTCCGTACCTCATAAGGTAAAAAAGGAACCCTTATAAGATCACTTTCTTGTTCGTCTGTCTGTCTGTCTGTCCGTCTGCCTGTCCGTCTGTCTGTCCGTGTGTCACCACCAATTTTCTCAGGAACGGGTGGACCTAACAAGTTGAAATGTATACCAGATACTGAGGTCTATAGTCTCTATTAGGTGTATAAAAATCAAGGTCATGAGCCAGCACGATAAAAAGATATGGGCAAATTTAGATTTTCGCGCAAAATTGTAAGTACCAAAATGTACCTTAATTTTCAACTTTTTTTATTTTTCAGAATTTTCTCCTTTGCTTGTGTTGTAAGACCTTGCTTGTGACCAAAAGTGACAATTCTATTCTGCCCTAATAGGTTTTCGACCCAAAACCTATAGGGTACTTCCGGTCGACCTAGAATCATAAAATTTGGCAAGAAGCAAGGTCTAATAGCACAAATAAAGGGCACAAATAAAGGAAAAATTCAAAAATATAAAAAAAGTTGAAAATTAAAGGATACATACATAGTTTCAGCCAATTAAGATAGGACTCTGAGTTATATGAGCGCTCATACAATTTAGAGGTCTAGCTTAATTGGTACCTACCAACGTTGGTACGGAAGCCTCGGTGGGCGAGTCCAACTCGACTTTGCCGGTTTTATTTTATTTAATTTCTATCATACATTGTTAAAGCAGCTAAAGTAATACACACACTATGAGCTAATTTCAAGTGTCTATTCTATTACAGTTCATAAGATCGAGCAAAAAACGCCTAAAAGAAAAAAACACTTGTATTTATTTATTTAATTTATTTATCTATTTCTTTATTTAGAGGTAGTTTCAAATATAGTGCGGCAAAAATTTGGAACAATCTCCCTCCACCGATGCGTAAGAAAATCAGTTTTATTTCATTTAAATTTAAAGTCAAAACATTTATTATTTATTATGTTTCAACGCAATAAAAACATATTTGAAGCTACCTTCAAGACCAAATAGCCTAACAAATTAAATCAAATTACACACCGACCCATGCACAAATACACACACACACACACACACACACACACAGAGACACACACACACACACACACACACACACACACACACAAACACACACACACACACACACACACACACACACACACACACACACACACACACACACACACACACACATATATATATATATACAGCCAATGGTAAATAATCTCATTATGTTAATTAGTGTAAAAAACATGTTAATTAGTGATAGAAATTGTATTATCTATACTAATATTATAAAGAGAGAACATTTGAATTTTTGTATGTTTGTAATGAGTAAGCTCAAAAACTACTGAACCGAATTAAAAAATTCTTTCACTAATACATAGAATGGACTTTCGAAATGAAAATAGGCTATATATTATCCCGTTTAAATCAAAGGTACATTCGTGGAGACCTAATTTGCAACCTAAGTCGGCAAATAAACGGTCGAAAAAACACGTTTCTTACGAACGCTGCTTAATTTAAAATAGATAGAAGAATATTTTCTATGCAAGAGTTGTACAACTTAATAAGACCTACAAAAAAGTCCGCGACAGCATATGTCTATCTCTTAAGGTTGACTCACAGTAACCATTTTAATCTTAAAATTTTTGTTAAAAAATATTACATAACTTCCAAGGCAATTTTCAAGTATATAGTATTAATCCTTATCCAAATAATTACGTTAATTAGCTTGGCCACACATAGATTAAAATTGTCGCTTACAGTATATAATTCAAATGAAAACTCTAGAAGATATCACGAATTTCACAAACACGCATCGCAAAATTAATAAAATATTTGCAGTGAAACCACAGATTAGGTCATAGTTACTTCGAAAATATTATTATAAGCTTAGCTATGCTGTAGATCCCCACCTATCACAATCAATTTGAAGTCAATATAGTATAATAATATGATCTATTGTATAAAATAATATTCATCTATATATATAATAATATTATATAATATTTTAAACCACCCCGACTGATCTATGTATAAAATAGCTTTTTCCAATGACTCTAAACACGACATTTAAAATCTGAGCTGTAAGTTGGTGTGGATTTGAGTATTCTGTAGAGTCCAGGAGGCTTCCATGTTCTTACAATATATATTATATATAAATATATAATAATATATAATATAATATAAGAAGAAGATTTTCGAATTGATCAGACCTATGAAAGTTGATTTCATAGCGCAATTAACTAGAAAAAAGCTCATAGTTTTATAACGATTGAACGAATTTTCATTAATCAAAGCTAAGAACACTCTCGATGAAGACATCTATGAAACAAAAAAAAACTATCAATAATAAAATTAAAATCGTTTCATCCGGTTGGGTGCTAAGATGCTACAGACAGACACACAGATACACACGTTAAACGTAGGGGTATTATAATACCCCTACATTCTGCGTCGGGGAACGCCGTAAGGTTACGGCGACAGATGTTCTCCTTGGTGGTAAGCTACTTTTTGGTAGATTTAATGATTCCACTACCACTGTACGAAAACTCATAATTCATGAATGCACATAAAACTTTCATTGGTAGGTATATAGCTAGGATTAGAACCAACGACCGTCGGGTCAGAATCAGGGTAACTATCCTTTACGCCAAAGGGCCGTCCAATATCAATACGTAAGTATTATAAAACAAAGTTCATCACTGCGTCTGTTTGTCTGTTCGCAATAATCTCAATAGCTACTGAACGGATTATCATGCGGTTTTCACCAATAGCCAGAGTGTTTATGAGGAAGGTTTAGGTGCATAATTCGTTAAGGTTTTGTGTAAATTGGATGAAATATGACGATGGTTGTTAAATATGTTCATATTTTATATTCGATGCAACAAACTGATGCAAATTTTGTAGGCATATATGTTCTACCCGTGCGAAGCCGGGGCGGGCTGCTAGTATACTATACAACTAGAAACCACGTATGTAAATCCCGCTTACTAGCTAATCGCTCGACGACCAACTCAGCTCGAGCAATGGGGTAGACTGAAAATCAGCCCTGCGAAGGCCCATGCAGTCTACGCAGAAAAGTGCTGAGTCTATTCCAGTTGCCAAAATATTATTGTGCGTATTATATTTTGTAATGTATTTATCTAGTGTACCCTTTTTTTGGCAATAAATGATATAATTTATAATATTTCTCTCTTTTATATTCAACTTTATTCTGTTTTTAGTATGTGTTGTTAAAGTGGTAGTAATACATACTTTTTGAAAGTTTCTACCTATTACGGTTTATAAGATACAGTCCTCTAACAGACGGACTGACGGACGGATGGATGGCCAGCTAAGTCTCAGTAATAGGGTTGCTTTAGTACCCACTGGGTACAAAACCTTACTAAAGAACTGAAATTCAAAAAAATATATACCTACCAAACTGCAAACGAAAGATGCATGCATAACCCTCGGTAGGTATACGACTCAGATTCGCAGTTGCCTATTATATGGTTTAAGATAATAAAACAATATACTCAATACTAAAGAAAAATCTCAGAGTAAGCAATAGCAACACAAGAGCTGAGGTAGAAAACAAGTCCGTAAATATAAGCTCCCAATAAAAAATCCTGCGGTCAGTACGAATGTTTTTAATTAAACTTGGCCCATCTAGGGATCCCTGGCAAGTCTGCAAGTTCAGTAAAATTAATTACGTAGATCCCGGGTTAAAAACCTTTTCTCAGTTGCGATAAATTGTTTAAATTACAAAGATAAATTGAGATATTTTCTGAAGCATTTTCACTGAAGAGCTGTAGCCAAGATACTCAATGGAGATCGCACGTAGAACAAACTATTGAAGAATAGAAATATGACCTTGAATAATGTTAAGCATGATTTTGCTTTATTTTTCAAGTTGTTTTAGTGTAAAAAGATTACAGATGTTGTTTCTGTCCTACTTTATTTATCACACTGAGTGCAATAGACAACAGCGAGATGAATGAACTTCTCTTCAGAGCAATATTCTACATTGAATCTTTTAATTTTTAATCTTCTTGGTTGTAACTCTCTAAAGTCGTTTTTCCTACTGCGCCGCCTCTGGGCCCTCAATACACAGTCGCAATGAGCGGTTTCATTGCTAATATGTTCTTAGACCTTATAAACATTTTGGAAGAGTGGCAATTTTTTTGTTGTGTAAAATTATCTTCGAATGATGCTGATGTTGATGAAGTAATCTCAAGCAAACAATGCTTTTTTTATCTTTTTTTTACTTATTACTTACACAACAAAATATATGGCATAGTAAGTGTGGATCTGCTTGAGTTAACATTTAACTTAAAATATCCTATGTCATATTGTGCTAAACTGTTGGTTATTTATGTGCAAAATTTCAGATAAATCGGTCAAGCCGTTTGACCGTGAAGAGGTAACAAACTAACAAATATGAATTGACTTTTTAATGTAAACGGATTTTTTACACTTTCTTCAATTTTCAGAATATTTACACGATTTAAGCTTCATATCTGACCTTTTTCTTAGATTAACGATATATACCAGTGTTTTTCAACGTGTGGGTCGCCTCTATAAGGGGGTCGCGAAACCTCAGTAAAAGAGAAAAAACTTTTTCTCTTTTGTTTGTAGGTGTTGTAATTGATAGGGAGTGAGAACGCATATAATATTTGCTTCTGAAGAAAAATATGTAATAGGTTTCCTGTAGGCCACGCAAGCGAAGCTGCGGGCAGAAGCTAGTAATATAATAAAATACAGATATGAACAGTGCAGGTAGGGGGTCGCGAATTTTTTTTTTACTTAGTGCGTCGCATCATGATAAAGGTTGAAAAACACTGATCTATACTACTCTACATAGAGTTTGATGATCGAATCGTGGCGAAAGATATTATCGGGAACATTACCTATTAAGGAAATAAATGGCGTCTGAAGGGGTGTTCGATTCTAAATGTTACTAGAAAGGGTGGATATTGATATTACTTTTGGGGTGGAATTATGCAATATTTTCACATCGGTTCACATATTTTGTTTACAATGAGATTACAATTTTGTACGCTTATTCAACTTTGACTGCCGTTACAAAAGATGAAGGTATATATAATTTATCCTATTTATCAAGATCTGATGAGTATATCCAAAGGCAAAACAAGGAAGTAACTATTTATATTTTTCAACTGAAAATAAATTAAAAGTTACAATTTTGCTAAACATAAGCCTTATGCAAGGACTTCACGTCATGTGTAATGAATAGTACAAATTAATGATAACAACACACCAGCCCGTATTTGGCAGTCCTACTATTTGCCATTAGTTCTAGTCCCTACAGCCCGGCGCTATCATCAGGTCAGCTGAATGGTACCATATTACTGCATTGTCACCGAAGATACACTGTGCTTCTAATTTAGCTTCCAAGATTTAACCCACACCACTATACATAATACTATAATACTTCGGCAAGTTGAATAAAAGCTTGTAAAAAAACTCATGTGGCATATGAAATCCAACTCGTTAAAAGGGTTTTTAACGGACTTCCAAAAAAGGAGGTTACTCAATTCGACCGTTTTTTAACCGACTTCCAAAAAAGGATATTACTCAATTCGACCGTTTTTTTTTAAATGTTTGGTCGCGAATAACTTCATCTTGTATGAACCGATTTTGATGATTCTTTTTTGTTAGAAAGAAGATATTTCAGGGGTACCATAGTAATTTAATCAAGATTTAATCAGTATCTCCAGAGATATGGAGATATAATTACTGAAAATTAAAAGCGCGGCTATTGAAGTCGGTTATTTTAGTTTTTTTTAACGATCTTATTTTTTTATAAGTACGTATGAAATAGGTAATACAATTATCTAAAACGTAACCCTGCCTTTTGCTTCGCCGTAGTTGGGTAAAAACTCACGTTTACTGAAAAGCGATGACGTCTAGCTTCGCTTAGCGTTTGAAAACATACAAACCACTAATTCAACTGACACCAATTCGGTAGAAAAGCTACATTTCTCAAATAATGTTACTTACTGGTTTTAAACATATTCAGATATACATGGAGCTTTTATGGCAGCACATTAAAAATAATCATCGTGTTATGAACGGAACTGAGAGGCTTCTATACAATACCTACATTTGGGTATTAAATGAGTATGTATCGCCATTTTATCTGTTCAGTTTTTAGTCCAGTTTACAGTGTCTCTTTTATTTAACCGAATTCACAAAAACGGAGGAGGTTCTTAATTCGCCTTATAATAATTTCTCAACCAATTTGGAAAATTGATAATTATAAAGTTAAAAAATTAGTCCCATTGTAATTTTATGGAGATATGGAGATAAACACCTCAAACTTAGTACTGAATTGACGCGCGGAATTTTTAGTAGTTTTTTTTTAGTTTTGTGAACGATCTTTATTTATTATGCATATGCACTACAAAAAGGTTAAACCCGTTAACTGGAGCTTGCAAGGTAGTACATTAACAAGACACATCAATTGTATACACCCCAGTTTTGTTACTATCTCACTCACACATTTCGTAAGAACAGTCTATGGAAGTATATTATATCTAAGTGATGAGCTAGTGTTTGACCACTACATCAGATTTTGTCATAGTATTCTAGATCTAGCTTGTTCACCATCTTCGACCACATCATCGCTTACCACCAGGCGAGATATATGATTTGTGTACAATATGATACAAAAAAATATCTTTATGTAACAGATACATACTATGTAGTAGTTTATGAAACTGCTGCATACTGAGGGGTATTAAAACGCGAGTGTCTGTTTAAAAACCTCGCCGTATCACACGTGTCCTAGCTATATGCAGTTTCACACTTCATTCATTTAAATTATGAACAAAAGTAAGCAAAAACGAAACAAACAACAATGGCTCTATTACGGAGTAACCAAGTCAGAAGTTCAGACTTGGTTACTCCATAACGACTAGGGCGCATGGGCATGCGCGGTGGAATCTTGTTGGTTCTGACTCATGAGACTCATGACAGCTATGAGCAACTAAAGTCCCCATAAACAATGATAAAAATCGAACTGAGAACTTTTAGGTCGGCCAAAGTGTACGAAAATAGAAAAAAAAATTATAACATTTTTTCCTTTGGGATGAAGTAATTATACTTTAATATTTTTTTTTGTTTCGGTATTGTGTTTTTAAACTATGTATATGTATATAAACTGATTTAAAAGTGTATAATTCGAAAGTTACGATATGAGAGTAGATAAAATGCTTTATAATGTACATCTTTCTTAGAATGTTCCCCGTTAGGTGCGTACTAGACAAAACACATTTAGCTCCCATGAAACCTCCATAGTCTGGCGGCAGACTGCAGCAAGATGGCGCGTCCGATCAATGGTCGCCATGACAACGCGTCGCGTTTCAGCTGAAACCCGCTCAAACTAGGGTTGCTACCCAGTTTACAAAATACCAATCTATACGTAATAATTTAAAATATGTGACATTTATTTTCAAGAAAAAGTTATTTTGAATCTCCATTACCACCAGAAAAAACAAAAATACCATATAATAATAAGTAGTTTAAAAAATATTTTTTATACAGATATCCAAGCTCAGTACTTTAGACCGGTTTCAATAAAATAACACAAATAAGTAACACTTTTTTGGTTTTTGCTTATATAATGAGCTTACCTATAGTTATCCTGATATTTGGAAGAAAGATTGTAGGTAGTGTTTGTATTTCCATTTTACATTTGAAAATAAACATGTTTTGCAAAAAAAGCATTTTTCATAATCCATTAAAAAACATACATTTCTGACAGATTAATCAAAGACAGCGTTCGATCACCGTTCTGTATTTTTAACCGACTTCACAAAAAAGGAGGAGGTTGTCAATAAGTCAGATTTTTTTTTATGTATGTTCACGCTTACTCGAAGATGCCTGAGCCGATTTATTTATTTCACCGATTACTCGAAGATGCCTGAACCGATTTGGAAAATTCTTTTTTTTTGTTAGGGTAAACTTAAGGTAAACCAAAGGGTACCCTTCCCAGGTGGACCCATTTAAATTTTAACGAAATCGGTCGAGCCGTTTTTAATACATCAACATTTGTATTACGATGCATTTATATACTTCGATGACATCATACTAGCTGCTGGCTAATTTGACAATCGCGACGTCTGAAATAGGTTCTTTTTGTTTATAAACTATCTTAAATTATTTGTACATCGAATGTAACAGTTACAATACAATACATATATAAATGACTGGTACATAAATACATAAACTACCTTTATGATACTTTAAAATCCTGTATTACAGAGCTCAGTTTAAGAAAAAAAAAACTTGATGTCGTTCTACAACCCTACTTAAACCAAAATACGACTAGAGTTTCACTTTCGCTGATTTAACAAGCGTGAAAGAGATGTGAGATAAATGTCAGTGGAGAGACAAGGACGCATTATGATAAGTTCTCGATATACTCGTAGATACGTTTTGTAATTCTCGGTCTTTCTTGTGAGCTTAGGCTGATAAAAGGCAGAGGACTTTATTCCTAGAGAATTAAGACTTCTATTTCAAGTAGCGTTGAATTCGTGAAAAATGATTTTCTATTGCACAAGTAACACCGCCGCGGTGGACTAGCAGAAGTCTTATCTATGAAAATTATTAATTAAGTACTGCAATTGTACACTTTGTTACACTCTTTTAACACATGTTTTAGTGTGTACCTGCTGTTGTATCTAAAAAAAGAAAAAAAATATACAAATACTTCCCTAGTACATATTTCGCGGGCTGTGCCTTAGCACTTACCACTAAAATTTATGTTCACCCGTAAAGTAACAAAAAACATTGTAATTATCCCGTAAATTATTCTAATAACATTAAAATTCGATTGTATAAACAATAATTACTATAATTTTATTTTAGTTATATATACCTCATTCGTTTGTATACAACGTTTACCGACATGGTATACCTACGTATTTTTCAAAGTTCAAGCGAGCGTAGCAGGACTACCATCAGCAAAAAATAATAAGCAATAAAAAACTTACCAAACTTAAACTTTCTACCCAGCAACTACTTCAGGACCCACAGATCAAGTATCAGAAAAAGTATATATTAGTTAAACGATTATATTAATGAATATCGACGGAGCCTGACCTTACAAATGAGGTCTCGACTCCTGACATTCCCCTAGGATCGATCCAGTACTATCCGTTAATATAATTTCCACCGAGACCTCGGAATATCAGGCTCTTTTATTTAGTTATCGCTTTTATAAGTCTTCTTAGATGTTACTGAAGCTATCAAAATAAAAAATAGATTAAACGACTACTTTTGACAAATTTGGTTCTAGTTAGTATGTAGGTACTATATAGATTTTCAGTTATTTATCCTACTAAATTAAGAATCAAAGAGAATCAAAGAATCAAAGCATTTATTCAGTATGTAGGCAGTATAAATATACGCACATATACACGTCAAAATCATAAATCATAAAATAAATCATAACCAATTATCAAGTAAACATAGCAAAAGCAGAATTTAACGCTTTGAATTAGAAAAAAAAAAGTAATGAACCATTCAGCTGTCATCCAATCGTTTACGTCAGAATATTTAAAAAAAATTAAAGTAGGTTAAAACCAACCATACATGTAACTGCGTGTTTCAGTACTTCAGACAATTTTTATATAAAAAAAATAAAAAAAGTGAAATAGTGAAACACAACATAGAGAAACGCATACCGATCACAGTACATATCATGATCCAAATGGAACTGATAGTCCGTCTGTCAGCTGCATAATATTGTTTAAATAAAAAAAAATGGCAATTAAGATTTTTAATTCGGTATTTAGTATTTACTACTATAGCCTCCCACGAATACTTATTTTCAACCGACTTCCAAAAAGAAGGAGGTTCTCAATTCGTCTGTATGTTTTTAGGGTTCGGTCCCAAAGGGTAAAACGGGACCCTATTACTAAGACTCCGCTGTCCGTCTGTCTGTCTGTCTGTCTGTCTGTCTGTCTGTCTGTCTGTCTGTCTGTCCGTCTGTCACCAGGCTATAGCTCATTAACCGTGATAGTTAGACAGTTTACATTTTCACAGATGGTGTATTTCTGTTGCCGCTAGAACAACAAATACTAAAAACAAAATAAAGTTAAAAATTAAAGGGGGTCCCCATACAGAAAACGTGTTTTTAAACGCCATCTATCTAATTAGTTTCGGCAAAATGACATAGATGGTGCTAGTAAACGAGACCCGTCTTTCTAGATCGCGACCAAACCAAATATTCTTGGTAATATCAATTAATCAAATATATGAGGTTGAAACTCTGTTATGTCTCGTATTGTACGGAACCCTCCCTAAGTGTGCGATAAGAGACGCGATGCTGACTCGCACTTGGCCAGTTTTATTTTTGTATGTATGTTACGCAATTACTCCATTAATTGTAAACCGATTCGAATGATTATTTTTTTTAATCGGTAGGGTACGTTTCCGAGGTAGTCCCATTGTAATTTCATCGAGATATGATAAGTATCTCCAGAGATATGACGATAAACGTCTCAATCTTACTACTAAAATTGACTCGCGGGGCATGGAAGTCGGTTGTTTTTGTTTATAAACTATCTTAATTATGCTTTGTCTTCTCTACGTATTCTGAATGGGCATTCAGACATAACCCTAAAGATTTGAGGTAGGCTATGGGGAAGACCTTTGCCCAGCTGTGGGATAATATAGGCTAAAAGTAAATAAGTGTTGATTTCGATAATTGTAAGTTCTTAGCGTACCTACTTCTCCTGGAAATAACATAAGAAGGTTGGTATAACGATGATTGGTCGAAGATTTTGAACAAGCTAGGCCTAGAATACTCTGACTCTCAACTTCTCAAGGCCTGTGTATCGCCGGAATACCGTAGGTTGTGGCGGCAGATTTTCTCTGTAAGGAGTTAGCATTCTAAATTAATGCTGTTAATTTAGAATGCTAAATTTTATATAATGCTTATCTTTGAATAAATAATACATTCTTGTGTCGACATTCGTGAAGTTTACTTGACTCATCTAGCACCCTCACATCTCTTGGTGGTGGTAAACTATTTAGAAGCAAGTCCGACAGAATATTGATATAATGTGATCCTATGCTATCTATAAACGAACACTCATGCTAGGATTTGAACCGGCTACCTCTCGCTTAAAAGTCAAGCCATCTATCCTTTTCGACGACTGGGCTGAATCACTATACATTTAATTAAAGCCGATTTTTAGGGTTCCGAACTCATAGGGTACCAACGGAAACCTATTACTGAGACTCTGCTGTCCGTCTGTCTGTCTGTCTGTCTGTCTGTCTGTCCGTCTGTCACCAGGCTGTATCTCATGAACCGTGATAGTTAGACGGTTGAAATTTTCACAGATGATGTATTTCTGTTGCCGCTATAAGAACAAATACTAAAAACAGAACAAAGTTAAAAATTAAAGGGGGTCCCCATACAAAAAACATGTTTTACTATAGCGCCATCTATGAACGATTGTTTTACTTATTAATAAATAATATTAATTACCTACCTTTGTGTTAAAGTTCACTTAGTTGGTGTTATAAGTTCGTTAGATATTCGTTAGATGGCGTTGTAGTTAATAAGCATGTTTGGTATTGACACGGTAATATAATATAATATTATACTTATATCTTATTATACTGCGGTTCGGAACCCTCCGTGTGCGAGACAAAAGTCTGACTCGCACTTGGCCAGTTTTATTGGTATTTAATTAAAACACAAATGATCACTATTTCCGCGTACAAAATAGATTGAATCAAGTCAGTTTAACAGCTATAAAGTTCATAAACCTAGAGATTTCGCTAGTTGGTAATTAGAATAATTTGATACGAGCTAATAAGGTACACAGACTTGCTAAAATATTTATAGCTAGATATGGTGAACATTGTATCGAATCTTTATTAACACGTGTTACCTTTTGGTTCCTCACTTATCACACAGCAAGTAAAATTCATCACCATCACTACAATCAGTCGGTGTGAGTCCACTGCTGGACATTGGACCCTCAATAGACACGCCTCTAAGCCCGATCTTCGGGCTTCAAATATGACCAGCCCACTGCCACTTCAGCCTGCTAATCCGTTGAGCTATGTCGATTACTCTAGTCTAGTTATCTGGCAAAATACTCGATCCCTTAGAGAAACACCGAGTATAGCTCTCTATATAGCTCAAGTAAAATTGAGAGCAATGTTGTGCACCTATTGCCCGCGGATGATAGTTACCTACCTACCTACATACCACGGATATTGCGGGCAATTTTCTTTTCTTTTCCTATAAACCTTAAGGACTTTACACGCATAAAAAAATTAGACTTATCGATCCAGGTATGTAATGCGATTACCCACGAACATAATTTCATTGTAATAATTTGATTTTAAAATGCTGGAGGTTCTAACTGTTGTAAACTTTTATGTTTTAGGCGCGATAAATCCCGTATTTTTAATATTTATAACTATGGTTCTAACTGTGTTCAATAAGTTGCGTCAATACGTATTTTTTATGTATGTTAACCGATTTATCTGGCAATTGTGGAACGATTTTCAAAGTACTGATGAGTACCATACTTGCTACTGAGAATGTGTAATCTGCATCGAACTGCAAAGTTAAGTTTGTCCTGAGAAGTTGGTACGGAAGCCTCGGTGGGCGAGTTCCACTCAACTTGACCGGTCTTAGTTTAAAAGATCTTAAATAATTATTCTTAAAGAAGAACAGTTTATTCTATTTTTGGGTCTTTCTTTGCTTTATCATATAGGCTAGGTCTTTGTGAAACTCTATTTAGTAGCCCATTAAAAAGCATAATACCTGTAACCCGCATAAAATCAAAGAGCCTGAAAGTTATTCATATCTGAAGAGCGGCTTACGCGCTACTTTAGTTTATAAAAGTGTAGACAGCTAAAGCCGATTATAGAGGCCTACTTTACTTTATATTCAAAGATAAGTAAGCATAATATTAGCTGTTATAAAGTTTCAACTACGTTCTAAAAATAATTCTGACTCTTGCTGAATGCAGGAGCAATGCAGAGCAAAGTTGTAGGCAAGTGTTTATAGATACGCAATACAAAAAATGTATAGGTAACTTAAAGTGTTTTTGTTTCGTGTCCTTGATTTTATTTTTCAAAACAGTACATATACCTATGGTTCTGTTTTTAAATATAATGTAAATGTTTAAAACCATCGCACTACACCGTAGAAGGAGAAGGCAACCTGTCTACGCACTATATACTCCTGTATACGCACTACCGTAGAGATACTCTTGTTTACGCACTACACATACATACATTAGACACATCATTTGTCGGAATCACAGAACATGGCCATGTCAGAATCGATTTAATAGGATTGACGCTAGATTACATTATCGTGACGCTAGAGGCTACATACATAAATAGGGTGTTTATAACCAAACCCTGCCTTTACTTCGGATAACTGAAAGCGTGGCGCGTCCTTTTAATTTAATTTGATTTGTAAATTGATAATTTGTACGAATAATGTACGATCATTTCGATCATTTGCCTCGTTTGATTTTAACCTAATAATATAATTTAATCGTATAATTCTAATATTGATGACTGATTTATTTATTTGATTATTATGATTTTAAATGCTCTAAAATTTTAGTTGTAAAATTGATTTATTTAGTTTTTTGCCGTTTTAAATTAAGGAAAGTAAATACGTCATTTATTGTAGTAAGTCATAGGTAAATGAAAGACGTCTACCACATGGTAAAACAAGCTAAATTTAGAATAACCAGAATTTCGCTTGTCCACTGCATTTATGCCCGACAATTCTGAGACATCTAGAAATTAAGTCTCACATACCCTGTGATTTAACTTGAAACTTTGACCTGAAACCGAGAATCATGACTATATTTCAATTGAATTACTAACACAAAGTGGTGGTAACCCCCTCCCCCCCACGTGCGGACTAGCAGAAGTCCTAACACTGCTTTAAAATCTTTACCAACGATCAACTGAAAATGTAAAACTTGATAATTTTGCATGTTAATTACTTGACTGCTATAAACAAAAGAAGTGGAATTATCTGCAGACGTATTTCCAGTTAATTTGCGGTTTCAGCTCCGCTTGGCTGAGGCTTTTATTAATGCTAATGAAGCGCTAACTTTGGTTTTACGTTTAGTTTAACATTAAACATTCATTTCAAGAGGTTCGTTTACATTTGTTTAATTTTTACACGAGTCGTAGTAAAATTAGTGGAGCTAAACATGCTATATGAGCGAAGTGACTGAGGATCGGAAGGCATTGTATTTTGTTGTACTTAGTATAAATCGTTAACTATCTTTGCCTGCATTTTAAGCTTCAAGATCATGCAATAAAATTTTAGCAACAACACCAAAACACATGTAGTGTGTCATTAGTATAAAAGGTAATTTATTCTCTAAAAGTACAGCCACACCGCGGCGTACAGCGATCTGCGGGCGCGATCTCAGTACTTTTCAATTGTTTTCTGACTGCGTTTGGTGTGAACCAGTCGGTACAAATACTACTGCGCTATCTATTCGCCGCCTAGATCGCGCACGCAGGACGCTGCGATGGGTCCGTGCCCTAACTAAACAAATCTGGTTAAATACTAATATAACATTCTCGATTTCGAAAACTTAAAAATTATCTACAATCAGATAGGTAAGTAATCCATACATATTTCAAACATTCAAATTTTGTGATCTTTGAGCGAGCATTAGTATGTGACGAAGCTATAAAGTATGAACTCAATTTGATGAAAACTCTACAATCTGCTCCAAAGCCTTCCATCGTAACTGTCTAACGTAACAGAAAGATATTAAACCTACAATGAGCCATAAAGTTCCGAGCGTCCCCAAGTTTTTATAGCCTCAAAATGAGACCTAGTCATTAGGCCCAACACTCATCGGCTTATCCAGCTAGGCAAAGCGAAAGCTGAACTGATAAAAGTTTCAGGTTTTCATTGGGTTTTTGCTAACTATATAACGAGAAAATTTAATTACAAAACAAAATAATTGGTCAGTCAATTTAAGTAGATAATCTACCTATTGTTTTGATTGCTGGACCAAAATTTACGAAAACCTTAAAAGTACCTGAAGAGTAGGTACTCATGGATTCGGTTGGACTTAGGTTTGATTGATAATGTGATTCTATGATATCCTTCCTACATTAGTAGATAGACTTGTATATTTCGACGTCTATTTCTGATGGGCGAAGAATCTCTTAACCTAATACCAAAATCATCATTATCGTGACTCAATCTTCTGTTTACTGTCGAATTCTGTAAATTAAAACATTATGTATTTTATTGCAATAAAGTTGTAATTTCTACTATGTCCGTTTATTATCTACGTCTACGAAATCAAAAAACATTCTTACACTGCGATACAATACGACGATGTGGATAGGTCTACTTCTTAGGTCTACTTCTATCTTTATCTCGCTATCACCGGCGTAGGAAGACGGAAATAAAATTGTATTAGACCACGTGATGATCTATTTACACAACAACACGACCAGTATTTGTGAACTCGATTTCCCCCTCAATATTGGTCACAAAACTTTCATTCGAAACGTAAGGTTTGTTGGGTTTCAGTCCATTAGGTCTAGAGCCTTGGGCATAGGTAATTCGGTTTAACGACGTCACAATCGACGATAGTCCCGCCCGTGGAGTTAGGTACCGCGTTTATTGCCAGCCTGGGACTTATGACTGATCCGTGATGGTATACTAGCTGTTATGTCTACAAAGGAATTGGACAGCTGTGACCTATGCCCTAGAGTTTAAAATCGTCCTTTATTATATCTTTCCAATATGGAAACTGCTTTAGGTCGAAGTGACAGAGAGAATCAACGTTTAGAATTGTAGAAATCGGTAACCAGTCAATATAGAGCAACTGATCGGTGTTTTGTTCTAAGGTCGTTGATCTGTTGCCTTGTTCCATCGACATCTTACACTTCTAGCAAAAAATGTTTCAGGTTTGACTGTATCTCCCATCACTATAAAAGGGGGTGACATCGTGTCCATGAGCTAATTTGCTAGTGTGCTTTCTCGAATAAAATTAAACATAATTAACCGTTCAGAAACTCTAGCACTCGCCAACATTTCTCACCTAAAATTAGTAGCACCTGCTTCTCTTAGTTTGGTGAGATATTTCAACACAATGTTCTGCTACTTAAATCCCCAGCTGCAACAATCTTTTAGCTGTAAAAACGCGTATCTAACGTCTATCATCGTAACCATGTTGTCGGCTACTCCCGTCTCCCGATTTGGCTTGGTTCGAGTGCGCATACATGCTCGTGCGACTATTTATACCACGTGGTCGGTGGCTTGTACCCCTCCCCCCTCTCTTCCTCCTTGCTATCCACAGCATCACATCTAACATTATAAATAGATATGCCGAGGGAATCCACTGTGAATTGTGTCGGTAATGTTCTAACCACACCAGCGTATAGCAGACTATTATTGATGATCACATTCGCGTGAGTCAGATTTGGTTTAGTGGAGTGAATAATTCTGACGCGTTAGCCAGTATTCTAAGATTTAGATTCGATATTATAAGGCACTTTGTAATTGTTTCATTTCAGCAAGTCTCTCTCTCTTTCTCTCAAGAGGACTGAAATATGTCGTGCCTGCTCACGGCTAATCCTTGAACTTTATAAGATACTGAATAGATAAATCTCTCTTTATAAACCAATCCCTGATATTTGACATCGTTGCCTAAAATTAAATAATGTTCTTCATTCCTCTGCCCGTCCATAAAATAAACATTGATATTTCAAATGCCATCCGGTATAAAGGAATATTTAGATTCTATTATTCAAAGTCTTATTCTAAATGAGTATTTATTATTTATGGTATTTAAATTGAATCTCAGATTCAAACCTTACAAAGAAGAGACTTAAATCTTGCGAGATCTGTTTTGTTTTTCATATCATTCAGAAACAGAATTCAAATCTCATGCCTATGACGCTGATACCTTTAGAAACCTAATATTGAAAATATATTCAGATATGGAGCCGAACTACTTCAGTGAAATTCTTTCAACTTTACCCATTCTCATTTGCCTTAACGCCGAACATTTAGCTCCAACATTTCATGTTATGAAATAGTTTAGTGCGAGAGGCTATACGAATTAGTTTGTTTATATCTCGTTATAATCGCGATAAACACACGGTTACCATAACAAAGTCGGCGCGTCTGCCAATATCCACGTTATAAAACGTAGAACTAATAAGTACGAGGTGTTATCAGAGAGATTGCGTGCTGGATTACTATTGATATTAGAGCTTCTAAAAATATAAACTCATGGTGGTATACATTGTGCAGCTGTTGCCTTACCGACTTTTTCAATAGAGAAACTTACGGTGTACCGTTTAAGATCTATTTATTTCTCAAAAGATTCATAATCACTTACGAGAAATACAAATTATAACTTAAAGTATTTAAAAAAAACGATGCGAGCACAATAATAAAAATAAAATAACTAAAAGTGGGTACATTAAAAAAGTCAGTCCAAACGTATATTGCGATGATGATGCATGCCTGGCCTTTTGCCTACGGTTTTGACTTCTCTTCTGTTTTTTAGTAGTTTGTATGTGCGTCTTTAGATTGCAAAAACTTTGAAAGTACTTAGACAAACACATTTTGACAAGGTGTTTAGTAAACTACTTTGCAACTTGGCTGATACATTGCCGTAAGTCTGTGATTCTAGATTTGTAGACGAATTTATGCAAGCACTGAGTTTTATAGATTATTTTATTAGAACTTGTGGGAACTATAATCTCAAATGTTTTAACTTTTACTACACACTGTTTATTTTCTTGAAGACTGATAATGTACTTTACTACCCTCTTTGTCTTACTCATTTGATGGAAAGTGATGATGAGGGCGTGAAAGTGATATGTTAGAACGAAACTAAATATTAATGACGATGTGTAATGAGACGCTGAACTTCCAAATTCAGTACAATCTAGAACAAAGCTGTCTGGCGTTGTTTTCCGAATAAAAAGCATAAGCATGACTCTATTGCTGATGAAAAGAAACATCGTCAAGTTTCTTGGTTCCTAGCTATGTTTTTATTTCCTTCTCCTAATAATTATAGCATTCATGCTGACGACTCTCAGACCCACAACATGCACAAAAAGTTCAATCTTGACATTGAATTGTATTCTGAACAAGAACCAGGAATGTCTAACGCTAATGATTTATTTCCTCGCAATTAAACTTAATCTAGCATTGTGTGGGAAGGACCATGGGCATTTGCACAGATCAGCATACTAATACACATATTTGTAGGAAACTGTAATTTGTGAGAATTGCTGATGTGCTGTGAGATAAGATAGGCAGTAATTAGACTAAGAAAAATATAGTGATTATGTTATCATCATCATCATCATCATCATCGAGGTTTTGCTTGGTTTCTCTCATGCCACTGGGTGTGGATAGCCAGGTGTAGACTTAAGATCCGTGAATTCAAAGTCCGTCCTACCATCAGCTCACGTGGATAAGAAACATTAGGCGTAGATGGTTATGAGCAACGAGAGACTCTTATTTTCATTAATAAATATAAATTATACTTGGTCAATACACAATACCTGGTACAATATGTGGATTGAACAGTGTGGATGACAAGTTTAATTATTGTAGATTCTGATTGTTTATTCCAGTACAACAATCGTAAGCCATGTCAATGCCTTCTGGCAGGTTTAAAGCTCTCCTATTAACTGTACTATTACTCTGACAATAAGGCTTGCTTCTCACCTTACTTGACATAAAAGTAAACAATTAACTGGTCACCCCTGTTGTAGTTTTGTCATCAACTAAACCCTGTTATAGAAATAAATAGCTAGGTACTATGTATGTACAAGAAAAATCAAGGCTTTTGACATCCGTAGTACGTAACATTATTTTTTCTAATGCCTTAAAAATAGCGTCGAGTTGAATAGACAAAGACGTGAGGGAGGAGGCACAAAAGAAATGGCACCGCTTTAGTGAGCCGTTGCGACGCCCACATTTGTACGCTACATATCCTACCTATTTGTACTCATCTGTTAACATAAATGGAACAGAAATCTTCAATATGAACCGTCATTTTCATCCAAGTTCTCTATAAAATTATTTATGCTTCTCGTCAAAGGAAACTTTTGACGTTTTACCTCGCTTACAGAAAATGTTGGTCGGTAACAAGCAAGTACCTGTTACCGACCAACATTTTCTGTAATCGGCTCGTAATTTTCAGTTCCACGCTGACTTTAATAACACTGGGGCTATTTCAACAAAAAATAATACGAAACGGAACTGAGTAAGCACCTCAGAAATTATACCTAGAAAAACGAAAACGCCATCAACAACATGGGAGACTTATTGTGTGAACAGTTTTTGTTTTAACATCCATAAAAACGACATCATTATATCCCCATCGTGACCTTTGTTCTGGCGTTGTTTTGCAGAGACTAAACACGAATACATACATCGCTTCTTGGCGATATTTCTGGCGGTGATTCTTGCTAACTATGCCAAAACTGACACCTATCAGTAGTTCGAGGGATATTTACCGGCATTAAAACGCCAGGACATTGAACCTGGTAATTAAAGTATTCGTTCAGGCTAATGAACACGTGGCGTGGCCGTTTTAAAAATACAGCGTATGTAGTGACGCGTAAGACATTGTAGGCCAAGGAGAGTCCCGAAGCGAAATGAGATGTGCCAATATGTTGGAGCATCGACGGATCGTAGTTCGATACGGGACCAATCAGCTGAAGATCGGAATGCGATTACTGCCAATAATTGAGGCGCATCCAATATTGGACAGCTGAATTCTAAATAGCCGTCTGACTAAATAGACGGGCGGGTATTGAATTTTGATAAGAGAGAAAATGTATTATGGTGTTTGTGTAATTATTTAATAATCTATATGGTTGGTGTATAATCAATAACCTCTACTAACAGGTACGTGTTTTATTAGAGGTCATTGTGTATGTTAAAATTTACTAAAAGACTACACGTACTCAAAATAATTAGTATTGGTTAAATTTCAGTGACATGATATAAGGATCTCCAGATATATGGCGATAACAATACTCGAAATGACTAGCGCGGCATGTGAAGTCGGTTTTTTGTTTTATATATTCGACATTGACATTCACTATCTCGTCAATGTGGCACATAATGAACAAATTTTAATTTTCGACATTACTTGCGTTACTGAATATACTATGTGGCAAATATGGTGGCTCTCTTTACGATATTGGTCAATCTTTACAAATACATAGGCTATTCCTGTGCAAAATTCCAGTAGCGTCAGTTGATCCGCGAAGAGATATGTAACAAACAAACTTCGCTTTTGCACGTTTTTATGTAATTTTATTGGTAATGATAGTAATACAGCTACCTAGAGAGATAGCTTACAAATAGGTAATGAAGAAAATGTTTTTTTTTAGATATCACGTAACAGGACAAGCACGACACGCTCGCCTGATGATAAGCGATGACATCTTACTATTACAGACACAGTAGTATGCAGTCACTACACTGCCCTAATTTGAATTGCCCTGAGACATAAAGATGCCGAATCTCACATGCCATGTAATTTCACTGAAGACTGCCATTCAAACCGAACAACATTTCTATTTTACGGCTAAATTAATAAGCAAAGTAGTGGTTCCCAAGGGCCCCAGGTAGACTAGCAAAAGCCCTACTTACACAACTAACAGAAGGCCTACCATTACTAATAAACCATCTGATATAACAAAGATGGTTCAACAACAGGTGTAATCGCTAGTCCAGCGTTACTCTTCGCGTCAACTAATATTTTTTTACTCATAGAATGAAAGATACAGAAGGAAATAGTGTGTACAAGACTATACTAAATCCCATGCTTTTGACAAATACAACGATGTTTTCATGCCTTTTTAGCCACAACCCATAACTTCCTTAGCTACATTCGATTAATCTATATAACGCCACTGAACTCCTCGCTTCTCCATTTGAACGAGGAAGGCGTGAGACCGGTACTTTTATAGACATTATTATTATTCCTTCACACAAGGAAATTGTCGAGAGTGACACAACATAAATCTTGTACAGGAAAAGCTGTCGTCTAGTGTGCCATCGTCAGACGAGCGCGAAATCTCTCTTGCAATAAATAATATAATAAATCACGTGTAGCGACTCTTATCTGTAAGAAATCAGGAGATATTGTGCAAATGTACATTACATCCACATAGGTAGTCTATTTCTGGATCGCGAATCTTTGATTTGGTGGAAATAAAAGCGGAGATACGTTCAAGGTAATCCTCACTTTGTTTACGAGTTAACGTTAACTTATATGTACCTATGTTTATTATTTATTCTGTGGCTAGGGTGGGAGTAAAGTAAGTATGTAGATGTAGATTTTTGTACTTATAACGTACCAAGAAAGTAATACAATAAGTACGAGTAAGTACTGAGCACAGAACGGATAAACTCTCTATTTATCTATATATCTAATAAAAGTCTGTGATAGTAAGTATTAGGTTTTCTATTACGAAAAATACGAAAACTCTTGTCTGATTTATAAATATATGCTGCTATTTACCTTTAAGGCTTTGTGATATTTATAGAAATGAGTATCTAGTATACGCGCTCAAGTGATATTATACTCTTATAACTTAAGTTTTTAGTGTTGCGTCACAGAACAGATAACAATACTGATGCGTACCCAAAGGGTGCCAATGGTCCCATTGGCACCCTTTGGGTACGCACCCTATTACTGAGACTCTGCTGTCCGTTTGTATGTCTGTCAGAAGGCGGTATCTTCTAAATCATAATAGCTAGACTATTAATAGACACTTTGAATATTAATAACCAAAATAAAGTTTAAAGTTTAAGGAGGTACCTACACATACAAGAAATGTGTATTTTTTGGCGTGTTTTGCTCGATTTTATGAACGGAAATAGACATTAAAAACTAAAACAACCGACTTCCATGCCCCGCGAGTGAGTTTCAGTGGCAAGTTTGAAACGTTTATCATCATATCTCTAGAGATACTTAAGAGCGAACGCGGGCTGCACTCTTCCATACTAATGTATTCCCCCGTTTCCTCCCTGGAAAATGCTCCTAGAGCAAATTTTGTTTCTACATAAAATCAAGGTCTGTTGTAGCTATCATTTGCTTTTTTTGGCCAACCAATTGCAAATAGAAATATGACCCTTTAAAATTTCAGGAGATTAAAAGGCTTATATTTATTTTTGGAATTGGTTGGTCAAAAATAGCAAATGATAGGGGCATAGCTACAGCAGACCTGGATTTTTTTGTAGTAACAAAATTTGCTCTAGAAACATTTTCCAGGGAGGAAACGGGGAAATACATTTGTGTAGGAAAAGTGCACCCCGCGTTCGCTCTTAACTTACAGATCTCGATGAAATTACAATGGGACCACCACGGAAATGTAGGGTACATTAGGGTACATTAGGGTACATGTTTTCGACCCAAAACCTATAGGGTGCTTCCGGTTGCCCTAGAATTGTCATTTTTGGTTAAAAGCAAGGTCTTACAGCACAAGTAAAGGAAAAATTCCGAAAAATTTGAAATTATATAAATAGGTAAATTTTGGAACCTACAAGTTTTCGCGAAAATCTAAATTTACCGATATCTTCTTATCGTGTTGATTTAGGACCTTGATTTTTATACATCTTATAGGAATTATAGACCTCAGTATCTGGTATAAATTTCAACTTGCTAGGTCTATCCGGTTCTGAGAAAATCGGTGGTGACACACGGATAGACAGACAGAAGGCCACAGACAGACGGACAGACGGACAGACGGACAGACGGACAGACAGACAGATGGACAGACGGATAGACGGACAGACGGACAGACAGACAGACAGACAGACAGACAGACAGACGGACAGGGAGACTGACGGACAGACGGACAAGATAGTGATCCTATAAGGGTTCTTTTTTACCTTTTGAGGTACGGAACCCTAAGAAAGGAAAAAAACTTTTTTGCTTTTTTAGGGTTCCGTACAGAATTATTGAGAAGTCCTCCTTCTTGGAAGACAGTTGAAAACAAAATAAAATTCTAAATAAAAGGAAGAAACATTCGGTTTTTTTTTTACTTTGCACGGTGGTACTGAATCCTTGTGTGCGAATCCGACACGCACTTAGCAGGTTTATTTTTATCGTGGGTAAATTAAAATTATTGTATAAGTGCTTTATTAAAGTATATAAGTAGGTGTACGTCATCTTTTCGCTGTGAAGTAATCGATACTTCTATACTAATATTATAAAGAGAGAACATTTGTATTTTGTATTTTTGTATGTTTGTAATGATTTGGCTCAAAAACTACTGAACCGATTTAAAAAATTATTTAACTAATACATAGAATAGACTTTCGGAATGAAAATAGGCTATATATTATCTATCCTGTTTAAATCAAAGGTACATTCGTGGAGACCTAATTTGCAACCTAAGTCGGCAAAAAAACGGTCGAAAAAACACGTTTCTTACGAACGCTGCTTAATTGAAAATAGATAGAAGAATACTTTCTATGCAAGAGTTGTAC
This sequence comes from Cabera pusaria, assembly GCA_954871355.1. Classification (NCBI taxonomy): domain Eukaryota; kingdom Metazoa; phylum Arthropoda; class Insecta; order Lepidoptera; family Geometridae; genus Cabera; species Cabera pusaria. The sequence goes on along the minus strand of OX940889.1, from coordinate 20,381,784 downwards.
AACTTAATAAGACCTACAAAAAAGTCCGCGACAGCATATGTCTATCTCTTAAGGTTGACTCACAGTCACCATTTTAATCTTAAAATTTTTGTTAAAAAATATTACATAACTTCCAAGGGTATTTTCAAGTATATAGTATTAACCCTTATCCAAATTATTACGTTAATTAGCTGGGCCACATATTATAGATTAAAATTGTCCTTTACAGTATATAATTCAAATGAAAACTCTAGAAGATATCACGAATTTCACATACACGCATCGCAAAATTAATAAAATATTTGATGATTTGAAACCACAGATTAGGTCATAGTTAGTACGAAAATATTATAAGCTTAGCTATGCTGTAGATCCCCACCGATCACAATCAATTTGAAGTCAATATAGTATAATATTATGATCTATTGTATAAAATAATATTCATCTATATATATAATAATATAATATTTTAAACCACCCCGACTGATCTATGTATAATCTTTTCATTAAAAGCATTCCAATGACTCTAAACACGGCATTTAAAATCTGAGCTGTAAGTTGGTGAGGATTTGAGTATTCTGTAGAGAGAAGAAGATTTTCGAATTGATCAGACCTATGAAAGTTGTATTTCATAGCGCAATTAACTAGAAAAAAGCTCATAGTTTTATAACGATTGAACGAATTTTCATAAATCAAAGCTAAGAAAACTCTCGATTAAGACATCTATCAAACAAAAAAAACTATCAATAATAAAAACAAAATCGGTTCATCCGGTTAGGTGCTAAGATGCTACAGACAGACACACAGATACACACGTTAAACGTACATTACCCATACATTTTGCGTCGGGGAACGCGTAAGGTTACGGTGGCAGATTTTCTCCTTGGTGGTAAGCTACTTTTTGGTAGATTTAATGATCCCACTACCACTGTACGAAAACTCATGATTCATGAATGCACATAAAACTTTCATTGGTAGGTATATAGCTAGGATTAGAACCAACGACCGTCGGGTCAGAATCAGGGTAACTATCCTTTACGCCAAAGGGCCGTCCAATATCAATACGTAAGTATTATAAAACAAAGTCCATCACTGCGTCTGTATGTCTATTCGCAATAATCTCAATAGCTACTGAACGGAGTGTACTATAGAGATTAAAATATCTACGAGTAAAGTCGATCTTCATCTAACCTTAATTATTCCATTCCAGAGTTACGCCGCATCTACACCTCCGAAGCCATCATCAGCTCCTCCTCACACGACGCTGCAGCGGTCAGTCCGGGGCGCCGCCAACAGCGGAGTCCCCGCGAGGGTCATACCTCGGTTCCACTTTCCAAAGGGACGACCACCACCTTCACATCAACAGGACCACGCCCTACATAAAGTGCAGTCAGCGTTCTCAACGTTTCCAAATAGTCAGGTAAGATAGCCTTTTTGTTAAATTTAAGAAGCCTTATCCTTGGTCAAAATATGTGTATCTAAAACAGAAACCGTCTGAATAACAAAGTAAGATAATAAAGGCAAACCATTCGAACAGGTAACTATGTACTTACAAAATGTAATAATAAGTAGTGAAAGCATCATTAATGAGATATTTTGATTCTTGTTCTGTGCTATTGTTACACACAATCCAAAAATTCATCGTACCGACGGGACTCGAACCCGCGCTTCATGGAAACATGCCCAAGCGCTGTAACCAAGTGTGTAACACTTATAGAAACATATTATTTATACTGTTCTTTTAATTCATTTAAACTAATCTATCGGATGCTTTATGCTTCGGCAAGTGAGATGGTGCAAGCTTGCCCAGCAGCTACTACCATCAGGCCAGTTTAGTCAGCCTAATTCACATAAGAGGCATCGTTCGTAAGTGTGGAGCTAGCCTTGGGTTTCATTACAATCTTTTCCCACACCGTACTACTTAGCACTTATTAATGCACGTATAATTTTTACAGAAAAATCCACTTTCAATAACTTTGTATACAAATTGACTAACATAATCAATGTACCAAATATTTTAAGAGTCAGCGCATGGCTGACAGCAACCTTTATTCAGAGCTAGCAAGCTGTTTGAGCTGTCCTCTACTGTTGTCAACAGAATTCAAAGATGCTTGGTCGTAAGTATGTATCAAGCCACCCTGTTCTTTAACTAAGTGTAACATTCTTTGAGGATCTTCTCTATGTAACACTATTTTTTGGCCACTCTTTTTTGGTCACTCTTCTTCACATATTCAGATCGTAATATAACGGAAAATTTTGAGAAAATAAAGTATACCAACGGCATTGGTGCTAAACTTAACTCCCGTTACAGATTACTTAATAGTACTACGCCCCCGTATTCACACAGACTATGTATATCTATCTCACAGTTCTCGCGAACGCATAGTGTCATTCAAACCAATAAATGCATTATTGACATTACTTCAAATTTACTTGTATCAAATCCACCGCTATGCGTTCGTCAAAATCTCCATGATTACGGCCTCTGTCCCTAATTCTTTGTCCGTACGAAGTCTTTATCTAAAATCAAAATAGACGTTGGTCAATTAAATCCCGGTTTCGGGATTTCACTATCCTTTTGCATCTCTCAACTATAAATCAGCAGGTGGCCTCACCATACAAACCTTATAAATATCCATAGGCGACGGTGACTTAACATCACTTAACATCTGATGGGCCCTGTCTACTTTTTTGTTTGCTGACTAAACATTAATAAATAAAACTGGCCAAGTGCGAGTCAGCATCGCGTCTCTTATCGCACACTTAGGGAGGGTTCCGTACAATACGAAACATAACAGAGTTTCAACCTCATATATTTGATTAATTGATATTACCAAGAATATTTGGTTTGGTAGCGATCTAGAAAGACGGGTCGTTTACTAGCGCAATCTATGCTGAAACTAATTAGATAGATGGCGTTTAAAAACACGTTTTTTGTATGGGGATCCCCTTTAATTTTTAACTTTATTTTGTTTTTAGTATTTGTTGTTCTAGCGGCAACAGAAATACACCATCTGTGAAAATTTCAACTGTCTAACTATCACGGTTAATGAGCTATAGCCTGGTGACAGACGGACAGACAGATAGACAGACAGACAGACAGACGGACAGCGGAGTCTTAGTAATAGGGTCCCGTTTTACCCTTTGGGTACGGAACCCTAAAAAAGACTTTATGGCTTCTGCAGCATGTTCCAGTCTCATAGATTCGCCATGAGTATTCCCGTGCGACGAACTTATTTCAACTTGGAGCAGCCTGAAAATAATTGTAGCCTAAAAGAAATAGAGCTTACTTGTACCTCCAAGTTTTCAACAACCAAGGCGAAAGAAATAAAATATTATGCCTTCCAATGTATTGTTATCTACGCAACGTCGCCCACGAAGCCGCCTATAGATATGTATGAAATAAAATAACACTAAACATACTTTTATGTATCCCGAAAAGAAAAACAATAATCTGTCCAGTTCAATATTGGGTACAAGACCGTGACAAATGTAGGGCATTATTCACGGTCCGGTGGCATGTACGCGTTTCAATAAGGCCCTTTGGAAAAAACAAGCTGGGTTGGGCGGCATCCAAATTCGGTCATTCGTCTCGAAGGTTGGCATTATTCCGCTAATCGAATTAGTCGACTGCTCCAGGATCCCTAGACTGGAAACTGAGATATACATTATTTGGGTCGTAAACATTTCCATAGGTTTGGACTTGTAGAAGCACTTCATTACGTAGCTGAGAAATTCCTCTGATACGGTTTTGTTGTATCTATTTTCTTATATAGATATCTTATTTATATAGATGATCGTATAATATACAATTTCTTCATATTCTTCTTGGTCCGAATAAACTAATAGCTAAGTTAATTTCCAACACATATGTGTGATCTTGTTTAAATCTATTTAAAATTAGATACTTCTTAGTAGGCTTATTTTGTGCTATCTCAGGTTCTGTTAGAAAATTGTTATGTGGTTACGTTACAATAAGCTCTTTATAAAATACAGTACACCATTCTATCGGTGCAAATTTGCAATTGATACAAAATATCTTAATCTATATTTCTTCAGCTAGTTATTCCCAGTATAAGGTAACGGTCAATAACTGATATACGCGTAAATTGAATCAGCCTGATCACCTCATTAAAATGTATAAGGCAACTTGGAAATGTGTCTGCCTTGTTGGTAAATTAAAGTAAATATTGGATCGTCTACAGGCCTGGAGGTAAGACATGGCTGCTAAATGTAGAGCAAATAATACTTACCTAAACTAACAGCGGTTTGACGTATAAAAATGGTTTATAATAATTATAATACACTAAAATTCTTTATTCTAGACATTGACGACGGCATATTTAGTGTTATATAAAATTCGGTCGTAGTCTTTCATATTCCTAAAACAATACAAATGTAACAATAGGTACATTGAATGACTACAAATCAGTTGAAACATCATGATACACATCGTTCGTTTCTATCAATAACGTAAAAACTTAAAGAACCAAATTCTTCAATTCTTGAACATCAATATTATTACAATATTCTCAAATCAATTTCACATCGATGAGCTCATAGCAAATATTATTTCAGCTGCGGACCAGAAAGTAAAAGAATCGAAACCCTTGACCAACATTTTTTGGTTTGACTCGGGATTTTACAAACCTAGTAGTAACTTTGTAGGTAACTTATCTGGGGTTAGGATTTGTGTTTGGTATCGTATCTATCATGATACATAGAGTTGGTCATAAGTGCAGTGGAATCTGGCAACAAGCCAGTTAGGGCCCATAGCAACGTGCCCCGATATTCTCGGCGATGGCTCGCGCTAAAATGTTCAGTCAGATGCATCGGATGCCCTTTGCGGAACTATATCGACTCTCGGTTAATCTGGTTTAGCCTATTCAGTACGTTTTGTACCTACCTTGGTGTCAATTGAACGTCTTGTTTCTCAATACATGTATTTTGTATCTTTATGTTTTAGTTTGTGATAAGTATACTGTATAAGCATGCATTGATTAGCAAATATTCATTGACGATTACTATTTATATAATACTGATGAAATAAAATATCACAAAAAAAATTTTTCGGTGTACATTTAGAGCTAATCCCTGTTGAAGCATAAAATGCTGTAATGTAGACGTACAACTCCAACTTTAGTGCGACAAAACGGCAAATGATAATAAATCTAGCCTGAAACCACTTGAACCGTGAATCCCGAATGAGCATCTAAGCCAATACTGCAGATACATTGAGCCGATTTGTTGCATTGACATTCTTTGAGCTATCTTTGCCACAGACAACTTGTAACTCATAGTTATATATAAACCGAGCTTAGTGGCTCTTCAACATCAAACGGGAGCACCTTTTGTTTCCCCATTCTTTCATAGTGTTCCCGGTTTATTTCAGGCGAGTAATATCCGCCTGATGTAAAAATCACACTAATATGTAGCCGTTTGAGAGTTCGTATGTTTCTTACTCCTTCACGCTGAATAGGCTGGTTGGATGGATTTGAATGAAATGTAAAATCAAGATAGCTTATACCCTGATTAGACTACCTATATTTCAATCCGCGCAGTTAATATGTGCACAGTCTCCAGTTGGACCAGACCTAAGTCTAGTTAAAACTTTCGCTTGATTTGAGTATTCACTATCTGCGGTTAAAAAGTTGTTTCGATAATGATTGATTTATTTACGTGACTGACTTTAGAATGTTAGTCATGAAAGTCTTAATACTTCGTCGTAGAAAGTTCTGATACATACTTTACTCTCCGATCGATATAGAGACGATTTATCTAAGGTTCCTCTCTTGAGATTGTGTATCCACTTATTATCATTTATGGCCTCTCTTCTCGCCCACTGCCTTTCTTAACACTTAAAGGCAACCGTTTGACTATTATCTTACCTAGTGTTCAGTGACGCTGTGATTGAGTATGTAGCACGCCTGCCTAGAAGATACATGTTCACTCGACATTTAAAAGGCCACAGATTATATTTATCAGCATACACGCTTAGTATAATCATCCTCTCTGTTAACTTCCATTCCTCTCTTAGGTTCCAATCTTTTCCAGGTACCTACTTATATCCTATTATGCCTTGATAACTCTGAACCATCTGGTTGACGATGTGCCTTCTACTCGTTTTTTGGCACTGGGTAACCATTCTATGAGGTCTCTATTCTATCTACGGTCACCACACCAAGCCATGTGCCTCTCATTGCTTCTCAATGTTGTCCCATATTCTCACTAAAGTCAGCAATTAACCATTCACATTCTTATTTTGATAAACTTTCATTAATTACATTTATGATTACATCGCGGCTTCTCTTACAGCCAAGTAATTGTGACGTTATCTGATGAAGGAGCGCGACGGGGCCGTTGTGAAACAATATTACGTTGAAGTTTTGGGACAATAACACCGGACTTTCACAGGGTTTGTTATCGACGAAGCTGTCAAAATTTAAACTACGTAAGCCCGGCGTCAACATTTTATTGAGTATTTTACTTCGATTTATTCTGTTCAACTTTCTTTAAGCTCTTTATAATTAAGTTAGTAAGCCAGTTGTTAACAAAACATAAACCAGTACTTAGGTACAGGAAACGACAATTAAATACAAGACGATAACCCTAAATAACCTTCTATGTACAAAACTATCATTTGTTTTATATATCTGGTAGGCTAGCGTTAGACCATTGATAAGCTATGTGGGAGACTAGGTGGGGCCTGTTTTGCGCTGAGTAGGGTCGCATCTACCCTTCCTGTTGAGGCTATTCGCTCCTGTTATTTTGCTAGCGTACAATCTCTACTGATGTATGGACTTGAGTTCTGGGGACGTGCTGCTGAATGGTTGCGTGTATTTCGGCTTCAAAAGCGAGCTGTTAGGATCATGGCACACATACCGCAAGATGAATCAGCCAAAACATCATTTATCAAGCTTGGAGTGTTGACCCTTCCTAGTCTCCTTGTACTCCAGGTAGGGCTGTATGTACGTCAGAATTTGACACTGTACACGAAACGAGGAGAATTGCATGGATACAACACACGACATGCAGACAAACTTGTAAGTGTCTCGCGGAGGCTTGATAAGATGGCTAAAACTATTCACGTGATGGGCCCTGAAGTATACAACAGATTACCCGATTCTGTTCTCGATGCTCCAAGCTTCTGGTCGTATAAACAAAAATTAAAATGCTGGCTTCTCGAGCATGCATTTTATTCTTACCAGGAATTTTTGGATTTACGTATTAAATCTAAACCATGGCAAGAATAATAAATGTATCGATTTAAATAATTAATTTAATTTGAATATTGCTATAATTGTTTATAGCTATAATATATATTTTTTTTTATATTTTGTATACTTCTATTTTTATTATATTATAAATAATTAAGCGTTGGACCTGTAAAAAATTTACCAATAAAGATGATTATGATTATGATTATGATTATGACCACTATCTCGCCTGATGGTAACCGATGATGAGTTCGAGGATGGTGAACACGCTTGGCCTAGAATGGTCTGACCCTCAAGGGCTGTGCTGCCGAAACCCTAAGCTTCGGCGGAAGATTTTCTCTTCGATAGTGGTATTGTAGATGATAGCAAGTCAGGCGGAGCATTGATACAATGCTCCTGCCACCTGTGGATGAAAACCAATTAATGCAAATAGAAAAATACATTAGTGCTCGGCTAGGATTCGAATCCGCAACCTCCAGGTTCGAAGTCACGGTAAAAAAAATATCTATTAATATCTTCCTACTACGATATTACGATTATTTATCTGATAAGTATCGGGATAAGTTATAACTAATTTAAAAAAGCAGCAACAGCCAAATGGATAAGGTCGGCCTGGCGATCGAGAGGTCGTGAGTTCGATCCCCACCCATTGCACTTTTGACGTGAACCCACTCAAGACACAAGCATATTTAGCAAGTAAGTTGCAACCCACATTGCTAGTAAGTTTAATGATTTAAGATCGTTTACAAAAAAAACGAAATGAAAAAAAAACTACTTCACATACCGCGATAGTCAAAATAGCCAGTTGTATCATGATGTCTTCAAGGTATACACATGCATATGTCGCCAAGGTATGTAATATGTTTGAGATGTTTATCTCTATATCTCCGGAGATAATTGTCATACCTGGATAAAATTTGAATGGGACCAATCGGGTGGCATATCTCTCAAACAAAAAAAGAATTTTTGAAATCGGTCAAGATTTGACGGAGTTCTGAGGTAGGTAACAAAAATTTTTTTTAAAACAGTCGAATTGAGAACCTCCTCCTTTTTTGTGAAGTACGTTAAAAAACTCATGCTCATGTTTCAAAGTAAACATCTTATATTCTATGCATAAAATGCTCTTATGAATACTGAGTTACCGACATAGCTATTTTCCACGCATCTTTGCAAACCTAAAAAGGCGGGCGGTTTCCGATTAAATCTAATCGCAATTCTGCCTCCGTAACATTTAGTACAGTTGCGATTCTGCCAGCCATATTACGCGATGGTTTGCATAAACTCATAATAGTCTGGAAACTATTGATTCGTCTACTTACATTCTTCGTTCGTGTGTTTTTATAACGATGAATAAAAAACAATACAGGTTCTCGCCGACTGGTCCAACACCCGGCAAAAATGTTCATTAAAATGTAAGCCTTCTACAGTTTACTGTAGACAGACTTTACATTGAACACGCTCAGAGCAGAAAGCGCTGTTTTTAGGGTTCCGTACCCAAAGGGTAAAACGGGACCCTATTACTAAGACTCCGCTGTCCGTCTGTCTGTCTGTCTGTCTGTCTGTCTGTCTGTCTGTCTGTCTGTCTGTCTCTCTGTCTGTCTGTCTGTCTGTCCGTCTGTCACCAGGCTGTATCTCATAAACCGTGATAGTTAGACTGTTGAAATTTTCACAGATGATGTATTTCTGTTGCCGCTATAACAACAAATACTAAAAACAGAATAAAGTTAATTATAATAGAGGGTCCCCATACAAGCAACGTATTTTTTTCGCCATTTCAATGTAACACCATCTATGATCGCTTAGTTAGGTAAACGTCGCATAGACGGCGTTATATTTAAATGTCGATCCCTAATACCTTTAGACGTTAGATGGCGTTATAAGAAATAACATGTTTAATAATTATTATTTTTTGCTGGCGAAAAATGATAGTGGTATTTTTTGCTCGATCTTATAAAATACTGTAGTGTGGTACGGAACCCTACAAGTGCGAGTCCGACTTGCACTTGGCCAGTTTATTTTTCGGCATTTCAATATAACGCCATCTATGAACCTTACGTAAACATCCATAGATGGCGTTATATTGAAATTCCGATCTCTAACACCTTTCTTAGATACCGTGCGTTAGACGTTAAATGGCGTTATAAGAAATAAGCACGCGGCTCACAACTCTGTTTTGATAAAATGTTTATAAATGATTTTTTTTATACTAATACTGTAGTGTGGTACGGAACCCTACGAGTGCGAGTCCGACTTGCACTTGGCCAGTTTATTTGTTGCAGCAGTGTTGGACTATGTGATAACCTAAAATCTCTTCTAAATGGAGCCTTTCTATTTAACGTAGAATATTGCTTTCTATCCCACTCGAGATTTTCGCCTGCCTTGCTACCTAAAAGCACAGACTAATAAATAGTACAAGTACTAAAAGTAGCTTACCATCGAGGAAAAATTGTTTCGCCATTATTTTACGGTGTTTCAGCGGTGTCCTAACGTGTTCACCATCTTCGACCACATCATCGCTTACTACCAAGCAAGATAGTGGTCAAACGCTAGCCTATAAGATAAAAAAAACATACAGTCGAACATAGAACCTCCTCCTTTTTGAAGTAGGTTAATAATTTTTTTTTTTATCCGAGATACATAATACATAATAAAATCTAATACTATAAGAATCTTTGTCCTGACATACTGACTCACTGACAGACAACGCACAGCCTAAACCGCTGGTCGTAGAGACTTGAAATTTGGAGGGTATATTTTTCTTAGTACGTAGAGGTGTATTAAGAAAGGATTTTTCAAAACTCACCCCTTAAGGGGATGAAATGGAGGTTCAAAGTTTGTATGGAGAAGCAAGATTAGATAGTCTTTTCTATCCGTCACACAAGTGCTTCAGTACAAAAATAAGTAAATACGTGTTTCAGGTTTTTTTGAAATTCCACCCATAAGAGGGTGGAATGGGGGAGGTAACAAAGTGTTAAAATCAATATTGTTTCGGATTGCGCTGAAATTTGGCATGCAGATAGTTATTACGAAGTTAGTTCCCTCTGAGAAAGTATTTTCCAAAATTCACCCCTGAAGGGGATGAAACGAGGGTTCAAAGTTTGTATGGAGAAACAAGATTAGATAGTATTTTCTATTCGAAACTTCATACAAGTGCTCCAGTAAAAAAACAAAAAGATACGTGTTTCAGATTTTTTTTAATTACACCCCTAAGAGGGTGAAATGGGGCTAACAAAGTGTGAAAATCAATATTGTTTTGGATTGCGCTGAAATTTGGCATGCAGATAGTTATTACAACGTTAGTGCCCCCTGAAAAAGGATTTTCCAAAATTCACCCCTGAAAGGGATGAAATGGGGGTTCAAAGTTTGTATGAAGAAACATGATTAGATAGTATTTTCTATTCGAAACTTCATACAAGTGCTCGAGTAAAAAAATAAGTAAATACGTGTTTCATTTTTTTTTATCCAACCTTAATAGGTTGAAATGGTTGAAAATTGGCATGCAGATAGTTATTACAACGTTAGTGCCCCCTGAAAAAGGATTTTCCAAAATTCACCCCTGAAAGGGATGAAACGGGATTCAAAGTTTGTATGGAGAAACAAGATTAGATAGTCTTTCTTTTCTAAATCCACCACTAAGAGGGTGAAGGGGGTAACAAAGTGTGAAAATCAATATTGTTTCGGATTGCGTTGCGTTGCGTTGTTATTACAACGATAGTTACCTTTGAAAAAGGATTTTTCAAAATTCACCCCTGAAAGGGATGAAACGGGGGTTCAAGGTTTGTATGAAGAAACATGATAAGATAGTATTTTCTATTCGAAACTTCATACAAGTGCTCGAGTAAAAAAATAAATAAATAAGTGTTTCATTTTTTTTTTAAATCCACCCTAAATAGGTTGAAATGGGGGTAACAAAGTGTGAAAATCAATATTGTTTTGGATTGCGCTGAAATTTGGCATGCAGATAGTTATTACAACGTTAGTGCCCCCTGAAAAAGGATTTTCCAAAATTCACCCCTGAAAGGGATGAAACGGGGGTTCAAAGTTTGTATGGAGAAACAAGATTAGATAGTATTTTCTATTCGAAACTTCATACAAGTGCTCCAGTAAAAAAATAGGCAAATACGTGTTTCAAGTTTTTTTTAAATCCACCCCTAATAGGGTGAAATGGGGCTAACAAAGTGTGAAAATCAATATTGTTTTGGATTGCGCTGAAATTTGGCATGCAGATAGTTATTACAACGTTAGTGCCCCCTGAAAAAGGATTTTCCAAAATTCACCCCTGAAAGGGATGAAACGGGATGTTCAAAGTTTGTATGGAGAAACAAAATTAGATAGTCTATACTAATATTATAAAGAGAGAACATTTGTATTTTTGTATTTTTGTATTTTTGTATGTTTGTAATGATTTGGCTCAAAAACTACTGAACCGATTTCAAAAATTCTTTCACTAATACATAGAATGGACTTTCGGAATGAAAATAGGCTATATATTATTCCATTTAAATCAAAGGTACATTCGTGGAGACCTAATTTGCAACCTAAGTCGGCAAAAAAACGGTCGAAAAAACACGTTTCTTACGAACGCAGCTTAATTGAAAATAGATAGAAGAATATTTTCTATGCAAGAGTTGTACAACTTAATAAGACCTACAAAAAAGTCCGCGACAGCATATGTCTATCTCTTAAGGTCGACTCACAATAACCATTTTAATCTTAAAATTTTTGTTAAAAAATATTACATAACTTCCAAGGCTATTTTCAAGTATATAGTATTAATCCTTATCCAAATAATTACGTTAATTAGCTTGGCCACATATTATTGATTAAAATTGTCTTTTACAGTATATAATTCAAATGAAAACTCTACAAGATATCACGAATTTCACAAACACGCATCGCAAAATTAATAAAATATTTGCAGTGAAACCACAGATTAGGTCATAGTTACTACGAAAAATATTATTATGAGCTTAGCTATGCTGTAGATCCCCACCGATCACAATCAATTTGAAGTCAATATAGTATAATAATATATGATCTATTGTATAAAATAATATTCATCTATATATATAATAATATAATATTTTAAACCACCCTGACTGATCTATGCATAATCTTTTCATTAAAATCATTCCAATCACTCTAACACGACATTTAAAATCTGAGCTGTATGTTGGTGAGGATTTGAGTATTCTGTAGAGTCCAGGAGATGTCCCAGCATCAGGTCAATGCTTCCATGTTCTTACAATATCGTTGAAGAAGAAGATTTTCGAATTGATAAGACCTATGAAAGTTGATTTCATAGCGCAATTAACTAGAATAATATCGCTTAAAAACTAAAATTCAATGCCGCGCTATTCATTTTCAGTACCAATTTTGAGATGTTTATCTCAATATCTCTGGAGATACTTATCATACCTCGATAAAATTACCATGGTACCACACTTGGGATATCTCCTTTCGAACAAAAAAAGAATAATTGAAATCGGTTCATAAACAACGAAGTTATCCGCGAACAAACATTAAAAAAAAAAAAAAAATATACGGTCGAATTGAGAAACCTCCTCCTTTTTTTGAATTCGGTTAAAAATGCTCATAGTTTTATAACGATTGAACGAATTTTCATGAATCAAGGCTAAGAAAACTCTGGATGAAGACATCTATCAAACAAAAAAAAACTATCAATAATAAAAACAAAATCGGTTCATCCGGTTAGGTGCTAAGATGCTACAGACAGACACACAGATACACACGTTAAACGTATATTACCCCTACATTTTGCGTCGGGGAACGCCGTAAGGTTACGGCGGCAGATGTTCTCCTTGGTGGTAAGCTACTTTTTGGTAGATTTAATGATCCCACTACCACTGTACGAAAACTCATGATTCATGAATGCACATAAAACTTTCATTGGTAGGTATAAAGCTATGATTAGAACCAACGACCGTCGGGTCAGAATCAGGGTAACTATCCTTTACGCCAAAGGGCCGTCACTACGTAAGTATTATAAAACAAAGTTCATCACTGCGTCTGTCTGTCTGTTCGCAATAATCTCAATAGCTACTGAACGGATTATCATGCGGTTTTCACCAATAGCCAGAGTGTTTATGAGGAAGGTTTAGGTGCATAATTCGTTAAGGTTTTGTGTAAATTGGATGAAATATGACGATGATTGTTAAATATGTTCATATTTTATATTCGATGCAACAAACGATGCAAATTTTGTAGGCATATATGTTCTACCCGTGCGAAGCCGGGGCGGGCTGCTAGTCTTTTATATTTGAAACTTAACACAAGTACTTAAGTAAGTAAATACGTGTTTCATGCTCTTTGGAAATTCCACCCCTAAAAGGGTGAAGAGTGGTAACAAAGTCTGAAATCAATATTGTTTCGGATTGCGCTGAAATTCGGCATGCAGATAGTTATTTTGACGAAAGTATTTTTCAAAATTCACTCTTCAAGGGGATGAAGTGGGGGTTCAAAGTTTGGATAGTCATTTTATTTGACATTTCACACAAGTACTTCTGTAAATAAATAAGTAAATACGAGTTTCAGACTTTTTCTAAATGCCACCCTAACAGGATAAACTGGGGTAACAAAGTCTAAATATCAATATTGTTTCGGATTGCGCTGAAATTTTGAATGCAGATAGTTACGAGTATTAAGACGTAGGTATCTGCTCAGAAAAGATTTTCTAAAAATTCCTCCCAGATACGGAATGAGGAATCATAGTTTGTATGGCAAAACAAGATGAGATAAAGTACGTGTTGTAGGATTTTTCGAAATGGGGTAGGCAACAAAGTCAGAAACTTTGGGTTTTCGGGTTTTATAAAAATGAATCCCGAATTGCCTTAGTCACGCGATAACTTGAAAACGGGTGAACCGATTTGGCTAATTCTTTTTTGAAGTCTTTATTGATAGAATCTTTTTTACAAATAAAAAGTTTTAAGTAAATTTAAGAAGTTTTTAACGCGGGCGAAGCCGCGGGACACTTCTAGTAGTTAATAAAACACTATCGTATAATGTTACGCCGTGAAACTGCAAGACGACGAGTAATAAAACTGATCCATAACCCGCTACCTATCTAAGTTGTCTCAGAATAGAAAGGAGAGAAAACGAAGATGATATCTCCTCGATGATTTTCTCAATTAGTATTCTGTACTGAGATATACATTCTTAAAGGAACTTTTTTTATATATCTGATAAGCCAGCGTTTGACTACTATCTTCTGTCTAAGTTATTTATTCAACAAAGTGCCTAAACCAACAATGCAACCACAATCTTTATTGTCACCACAAGCAAATTAGTAATATACTCGGTATATTAATATTTACCCTATTTCATTTGCACGACAAAACAAACTGAAAAACTTTACACCGCTTGATGATTAGCCAACCAAATCTTACCTCAAATTTTTCAAAACGCGCACGTAACTTTCCCTACCGCGTTACCGAATTTGAAATTGGCATAGAGAATACCATAACGCGGAGATAACGTAACACGGCACGGTAAGACTAAAATGGTTATACTGAATAAGGCCCTGATGGTAAGCGATGATGTGGTCGAAGATGGTGAACACGCTAATAGGCCTAGAATGGACTGACTCTCAAAGGCTATGTTATGGCATTTTCTTCTTGATGATGTTAAGCTTCTTTTCAACTGACTTCCAAAAAGAAGGAGGTTTTCAATTCGTCTATATGTTTTTGTTTTTTAGGGTTCCGTACCCAAAGGGTAAAACGGGACCCTATTACTAAGACTCCGCTGTCCGTCCGTCTGTCTATCTGTCTGTCTGTCTGTCTGTCTGTCTGTCCGTCTGTCACCAGGCTGTATCTCATGAGCCGTGATAGTTAGACAGTTGAAATTTTCACAGATGCTGTATTTCTGTTGCCGCTATAACAACAAATACTAAAAACAGAATAAAGTTAAAAATAATAGAGGGTCCCCATACAAGAAACGTGTTTTTTTCGGTATTTCACGCCATCTATGAACGCTTAGTTAGGTAAACGTCCCATAGATGGCGTTATATACATAATCAATATTGAAATGTCGATCCCTAACTCCTTTGTTAGACGTCAGATGGCGTTATAAGAAATAAATGTTTATTAATTATTATTTTTTGCTGGCGAAAAATGATAGTGGTTTTTTTGCTCGATTTTATAAAATACTGTAGTGTGGTACGGAACCCTACTAGTGCGAGTCCGACTTGCACTTGGCCCGTTTATTTTTTGTATGTATGTTACGCGATTACTCAGTCAATTGTAAACCGATTCATATGTTTTTTTTTAATCGATTGGGTACGTTTCCGAGTTGGTCCCATTGTAATTTCATCGAAATCTGATA
Source organism: Cabera pusaria (assembly GCA_954871355.1). Classification (NCBI taxonomy): domain Eukaryota; kingdom Metazoa; phylum Arthropoda; class Insecta; order Lepidoptera; family Geometridae; genus Cabera; species Cabera pusaria. The sequence goes on along the minus strand of OX940889.1, from coordinate 20,366,248 downwards.
AGTATCTCCAGAGATATGACGATAAACGTCTCAAACTTGCTACTGAAACTGATTCGTGGGGCATAGTAGCCAGTCAGGCGGAGAATCAATATGCTTGTTTCTACCACCTGTGGGAAACCAAATACTATATATTGACAATAAATATACGTTTTGGAAAGTAAATTTTCTAACAACTTGACTTTCGTTAGAGACATAGTACATCTTAGTGTTATGAACATCAATATTCTGAATGTAACAGACAGTTCGTATATAAATTGTTCGTATGCGACCTCTTCACGGTCAAACAGCCAAATCAGCTGAAATTTAACATAGAGAGTAGAACCGCGGGACACATCTAGTAATCTATAAATAGAAGTGAAAATATTTGTGACTTGTAATATTTAATCACTCGTAAGATCTAAAGTATTCTATAATTAGAAGTGGAAATATTAGTGACTTGTAATACTTAATGACTCATAAAATCTAAAGAAATCTATAATTTGAAGTAAAAATATTTGAGTCTTGTAATATTTAATAATTCGTAAAATCCAAAGTAATCTATAATTAGAAGTGAAAATATTTGTGACTTGTAATATTTAATGTCTCGTAAAATCTAATGTTAGGAAAAAAAACTCAAGTCTCAGACCGTCGAAGTTGAAAGAAATTATCTTCAGTAGCCAAAGAAATCAATATATTATTTTTAAAGAAACTCCAACCTCTAAGCACGGTGCTTTACTAAAACAGTAGTATTGATGGCCTCCCATAATCGTAAAGTTAGAAGATCGAGGCAGATCTCGAATAAACGTAGAGAGAGCTGGGTATATAATAATATATCGTGGATTTTATCATCCATCCTGCATGCCTAACTTGTTGATTGTGTGTCGTGTCGAGGTCGTGGGACACTTCTCACGACACTTTGTACACCTGTATACATACAAGACTATATAAGTAGTTATCTACATCAATGGTCGTACGTAATGCAAATGATGTCCAAGAAAAGCTTCGAACAAAACCAGGAAATTATTACGTGATGATGAGTTGATTGTTATTATTGCAGATGCATATACTACTTTTACTTATTCATTCCGTGATGTAGGTTTTTGGTAAAAAAAATCTGGACAAGTGCACCGAGGCTTCCATATACTATACCTATACCTATAGTACATTGTTAATTTAATGAAAATATTTTATTTTTATATTGATTTTTAGCGGTGGATTAACTACAAATTAGGTAACGTTATTTTATTTAGATTTTTTACTTAAGTTGAGCTTTTCTAGCTTCTTCAGCTCCACAGGAAGTATTATACCTTGTACTAAGTGTCAAAATATGGGACATAAATTAGAGGAGTGTGATGTGTTAATTGAATAAGAACAACTGGTGACCCGAACACTTCAATGCGTCGAAATATCGGTCATTGTCTCGTAAACGTGTCCTAAATCTAATTGGTTATGTTCCAACTCTTATTATAACGAAACCTTGTTTCGCGAAATCTCTTAATGTGGGTAGTATATCTAGTATAAATACATTGTTTTTTTTATAAACTAAGTAAACTTTAAATGAAATACTGTATAGAGTTCATCAGGCATCGTTTGAATAAACTCACTGTGGGTAAATATTAAGTATATCCAGGCGTCAGTTCATTCAGCATACAGTATATGTATACTTCTATTTCCAAAAACCTTTCTAAAGAAAAACACGAAGGTATGTTGCAGTTAAATCTCATATCAAGAAATGAGTCATTATTTCTCAATATGTTGGAAATGTGTGGCGCAGGCCCATCAGCCTCAAAGGGGAGCTCGTTGAGGTGCCCAACCTCGGGCTCGCCTTGGGCCACGGCCGTTGCGACCCACAGCCCACTCCCATTCACAATATTTGGGTCAATCGCGACTGCGAGAACGGCGAACCTAATACGTCACTGTAAACAGTCGTGATTGCTTTCCCCCTAACTCTTTTGTTGAAGTTTCGTTTGAATATCGAATGATTCGCTCTGCATGCGATGTTGGACGTTTTTGAAAAGGCATGCAAATGACGCATGCAATGTTAAGCCAATAGCTGCCTACATTTGAAATTGATGAGCCACTGTACTGTATTGAACCCAATTTTTTTTGTGTGAATATTTTATCGAACCGTCGGTGTTTTTATTTTATTATTTAAAATTGTCTTAATTTTGTTAGCCTCTTCTTACGAATTCTTCGTTTCAAACTCTTGGTTAAAGCACTGAATAAAGGAAATACCTTCATTTATTATTTGTTATACACATTAATGGATCATTAGCCTATTCCAATCTACTGTTGAACATAGGACTCTCCAATGATCTTTGGCTACTCTCCTTTTTTTTCTTGCTAGCTGCGTAAAAAATATTTCTACATTTGCAGATCTGTAGTCATTTGCCCCAACCGTAACCAATTATTTAGCCTAATATTACCACAGCGCTAGCTGATCCTGGAAGCTATATTAATCACTTTAGTTTACTATCGGATAACCTCGTTAATTCAGAAATCCGAACTCTTTGCATAGCTCACCGAGCTTTGATCTTTGGATAGAGGCATACTAAAATGCATGTTTTGCGTTTTGTTTCTTTGCAGTCGAGTGATCTACAATTTTGTTTTCTGAACTGGTAATAATCGAGGCTTTCCAATAGCACATCTTGACTAATGATCTTGGTCTATTATGGAACTATATCTATAAAGACTAAAAAACCTTAGTTAAATCTTGTTTATTCTTTATTATTCAATACATAAAGATTACCTACTCACTGCCTATATCCTATAACCTTTTTTGTCTAATCAGTGGGTACAGTATTATCGTTGTGTGGGATATTCATATCGTAATATCCAATTCTGGGTCAGTTCCTACTCAAGTGTCATTACAAGAGCCGTAGGACGTATGTCGTAGACTTGTGCCAGGATCCATTCATACAAAATTCAAGTCAGGCTGGTCTTACACCGAGTACTCGTAGTCATAGAATGGTTAGCACATGTACGCTTTTCATTCCCTACCAAACTAGCTGTTGGATTATTGATATTACCTAATTTAATTACAAAATTGTGGAAATCTTAAAGAAGCTGAATAACTGGCCATTACCTAGAACTAGATATACTAGAAGGATGCAACTTGAGATTTGGTAGTTTATAGCTCTTTCCGTACTCCCCGATAATAAATGGCAGGTTAGGTAGGTACAATGTGTAGCTATATTGAGTGGTAGACAGTTAATAATTACTTCTATTTTATATACAAAATGGGATCGGATGGCGGGTTTAAACGTGCGGTATCACGCCTATTTATGTAAGTACTCATACACAACATATTATTAAATGAAAGGAAAAGTTCCGAGCGTACTTTTACCGTGGTAACGTCCGCGCGTAGAAATCGTAGATTTCAAACAAGAATTTCGGGTGCAACGGAATTCCGCGATCTGAATACTGGCAGATTTGACATCACCTACTTATTGTTGACAACACAACAACCTACCCTGTTGAGGACGTGGTGACAATGCTAACCTATATTACGTAGTATTATTATCATTTCTATGCCTATATGCAGATTTACTCAAGTATCTACTAGACTACAGAGTTCTACGGCTTACTATCCAAACACAAACTAGTGGTTCTGTGAAAACAGTATTATCTCGCCAGTAATATCTCTCGCTCAGTAATATCTCGCTCGCGCGCCCTTTCCCCTGGTTTAGCAAAGCCATTTCAGAGTTTTGGCAAAATAGGGTTATAAGTTTTAGCGATTACTCGCGTTCTAGGAGTTTGGGTTTAGTGTCTAGTGTCTACAGGCTTGTCTTGTGAAGGCAATGAGGACTGCGTAGTCACATTGGTATAGTAATATATACATTTTCTGACGAAAATAATCAATAATTGAAATCAGCATATGAATAGTCAAAACCACAGTAGAATTTATTCAGTCAGTATATGTAGTTTTAAGCTTTTAACTTTTATTAGGCCTTCCATTCTTTATTTTACCCCTCATAGAATACGAATTTATACACTTTATATCTATAATTATCAACTTTTGTTACTTATTACATACACAACGTGCGATGTCAATTTCGAAAGAGCTTATATCGAATTTCGGTCCAAACTCTATATCCCAATTAGTGGACCACAAAAATCCTCTGTAATTGCTTAATTAATATTTTGTTGGTAATCCCGGCTCAGGCCATTCGAGGCCGCAGCCATATGGCATTTGGGTCCAGAATAATGATAATAGAACCAATATAAAAGCCTGTCATATATGGATACTATATTGGATACAGATAAGCAAGGTCCGGTTATCCAATAAATAATGTAATAAATAGGTCTTACTTATATTGTTTCTGCTTTCGCCCTCAGGACTATGTTCGCAAATAAACTTACTTATTCTACGAAAAAGATTTTCTGGTTTAGAAAATAAAAATGCTGTGAGGGCAATCTCTTAATCTAATAGACAAAGGTTTTCAAGCTCCTATGAGAGGTGGGGAATTGGTGACAGAAAGATTATTCTTTAGCTTTATTTGTCTAATTTTACTCTAGTGAGAGAGACATTGATAGTTAAGCACCTGTGTTACATAGTAATAAAAAAAACAGATATGCATTTTTTTATACATTGTTTTTAGGGTTCCGTACCCAAAGGGTAAAGCGGAACCCTATTACTAAGACTCCGCTGTCCGTCTGTCTGTCTGTCTGTCTGTCTGTCTGTCTGTCTGTCTGTCTGTCCGTCCGTCTGTCACCAGGCTGTATCTCATGAACCGTGATAGATAGACAGTTGATTTTCACAGATGATGTATTTCTGTTGCCGCTATAACAACAAATACTAAAAACAGAAAAGTTAAAAATAATAGAGGGTCCCCATACAAGAAACGTGTTTTTCTCGGCATTTCACGCCATCTATGAACGCTTAGTTAGGTAAAGGTCCCATAGATGGCGTTATATTGAAATGTCGATCCCTAACATCTTTGTTAGACGTTAGATGGCGTTATAAGAAATAAAATGTTTATTAATTATTATTTTCTGCTGGCGAAAAATGATAGTGGTATTTTTTGCTCGATCTTATAAAATACTGTAGTGTGATACGGAACCCGAGCACACTGGCGGACACACATTTCTATGACTTATATAGTTCCTATATTATGTAGAAACAACATTCCAACACAAATACTAGAAGCGCAAGTGTAGAATTGTAAGACTACAATTTTACTACTGTTCTTCCTACAATGTTATGTAGAAAGGAGACCGCAGGGCGTCGAGTCGCGACCATTCGTCAGGTTGCCCCGACCTCTACGTATAAATACGTCAAGTCTCCTAACTGACCTACTTTTCGGTCGTCGACACCATCGGAACCCATTTATGGGGTACGAATTAGGTGTTCCCGTTATCCTCATCCGAAAAGGCAGTTCATACTTCGGATTATACTGTAATACCCCGTTTAAAGTTATCCGATTTCGAGTATGATATGATGTAAGGTATATTTCTAAAGTTGGCGCGACTTTTCATGTTTGTGATGAATCGGTTTGTGACGATTATTTGAAGAGCTTTCTCATAATTAAGGACCGTTAACTACAACTAATATATAATACTAGCTGATACCCGCAACTTCTTTCACGTACGCTCAGATTTTTATCACTGAAAAGCTCTGTCAATCAACATTTGTGTGACCTGCGTTTTTGCTTATTTCAGTTATCTGTAAAAATCATTTCTTATTTTGATTTTATTTCGACACAAAGTAGCCTATCTTCATCCTCGTGCTATAAAGTAGGACCTAACTCCTTGTTTAATTTCAGTAAGATGGGAACGTCCGTTTAGGCGTGATTAGGTAACGAACAGACAAAGTGACAGAGTTACAAACGTTTTTTATAATATAAGTAACTATAGATGTAAAACTAATAAATAATAATGTCCATAGTAAGCCTGACGCTGACGTTAAAACGACATACAAACATAAACATAAATTGTCTGTACTTATCTTTACTAATTTTATTTCATTTTAAAAGTGGTTTCGAAATAAAATAGCGCGTACATAAATATTCCTCATAAGCAGTGAACGCAACGCGGTCACTGCTCGTTAGTAATGTTCAATTTCCTAGTACCTAAGTACTTTGAAATATAAATTAACTGTATTCAATCAAAGCTAATCTTCATTTTTACCCAGAATAAATAATAGCATAAATTCTGGTGTATACATAAAAATGAAGCCAGCATCTTTATGTGTAATATACACTTTTTTACGTGTAATATACACTTTTAATAACCAATGGAATGTGGATCAGCCATTGCACATGGCTGCGTTGAAACAAAGGTACACATAGTTGTTTAGTAAAGTGTGTATGTAGCTATGTATATTCTCGCCCTATTTCTTAATAGCGGAAGCCTGAGCGATGGCCCATGCTTCACTTGGTACACGATCAACATTCATGTATAAATATTATATACTTTGACACTAAACAATAAAGTTCAAAATACTTTAACTGCCCGTTCAGCCAAAAAGGTGCTAAGGTGTGACAACTAACACCAAGTGGAATTTCGGAACGGAAATGGAAAAGGTGACCATTTATGTCACGGATCCGTAGTTTAGTTAAGTTCTCGTATATGGAAAACTAACGAACAATTATGTTCTTACTAATTTCATTCATGTGTTTGCATAGTCAAGGACGTTTAGTCTTTAGACGGCTGCAAAGAGAATGAATGAGCTTTTAAATTATTCATGATCATCATCAGCCTATCTCTGTCCACCGCTGGACTTACGCCACATCTATGGCAATTGGCATGCAACTGAGCTTGATCTTAAGCTCTTTGTTTCCAGCCGCTGCCAGCCAGCTTGTATATCATCGCTCCATCTAGCTGGTGGGCGCCCTACGCACTACGTTTACCGAGCCGTGGTCTGCACTCTAAAACACCTCTACCTCAACGGTTATCGGTTCTACGACAGATGTGACCAGCCCACCTCCACTTCCACTGTTGCTGTAGCTGCAGAATGAACTTTTAGATTCTTAATAAGTATAATTGCATCATGATCATCATCATTTCCCCCCACTGCAGGGCATACGCTCCCTCTCTTACGCTCACCCCTGCTCTGAGCTACTTTTGGCCATGTCCTTTCTGCGTACTTTTTAACCGACTTCAAAAAAAGGAGGAGGTTTCTCAATTCGACCGTATATATATATATATATATATTTTTTTTTTTTTTTTTTTTATGTTTGTTCGCGGATAACTTCGTCGTTTATGAACCGTTTTCGATTATTCTTTTTTTGTTCGAAAGGAGATATCCCAAGTGTGGTACCATGGTAATTTTATCGAGGTATGATAAGTATCTCCAGAGATATTGAGATAAACATCTCAAAATTGGTACTGAAAATGAATAGCGCGGCATTGAAGTCGGTTGTTTTTTAGTTTTTAAACGATATTATTATTGATGTCGTCAACTCACCTTTGTATAGGTTTGTATTGTATGGATTGCATAGGAAGATATTGCAAAGTAGTAGGACTTTTTAACCGACTTCAAAAAAGGAGGAAGTTTCTCAATTCGACCGTATATTTTTTTTTTTTCTTTTTTTTATGTTTGTTCGCGGATAACTTCGTCGTTTATGAACCGATTTCGATTATTCTTTTTTTGTTCGAAAGGAGATATCCCAAGTGTGGTACCATGGTAATTTTATTGAGGTATGATAAGTATCTCCAGAGATATTGAGATAAACATCTCAAAATTGGTACTGAAAATGAATAGCGCGGCATTGAAGTCGGTTGTTTTTTAGTTTTTAAACGATATTATTATTTATCAATCCATCAGAAATGTACTCGTATTTTTGGTCAGAAGTAAATGTGTCCAGTGAAATAACAGGTAATGAGAGGGCCAATATAACACTGGCTACTTTCTACCTACCTACTTAGTCGCTAGGTAAATAAAAAAATAATCAAGTTTACAATTAAGTGTACTGTACAATATTATAAAAGAAGGAAGATAGAAGAATTAGGTCGTGGGAATCGTTCGTGTAACCATTCTATAGTTTCACTCTGAAGACAACCACTCCAGTCTTGGAGTCCGCGATCTGTGCTGGTTGAGGCAGTCACTTAGAATGTCAGGCAGGGCAGTAAGTTATGCGCTGACTTTGGTAGGCAGCACTTCGCTAGGGCAGCGCCACCATATCATTTACTCATGTGGCGCCACGTTGGACGTGCAATACCAGGACTTGCCTGGTGGGTAGATTCAATGCGCTAAAAAATATAGGAGTTACAGAGTATTGTGTGCTTGATTTCATCCTTTAGTGAACCATTTATTACCTAACTAGCTGTGCCTTGCGCCTTCACCCACGTACATAAAATAAACTGGATCCGATTCCGTACCACACTACAATATTTTATAATATCGAGTAAAAAATGCTAAAAGAAATCACGTTTCTTGTAATAAATTGACTATCCCTGTTTTCAGGTAATAAAAAACTCCTACAATATAATTAGAATAATATGAAGGTAAATTTCGCCATCGCTACATTGATACGATAGCTCAGTGGGTGACTGATCGGATGGCGATCAGAAGGACCCCGGTTCTAGTCCAGACGAGATGATTAATTTTTCCAAGTTTGTTCTTTTGTAAGAAGACTATTATTGGGAGCCAAAAAATTACACGAAACACGATTTACCAAAAAAAAATAAAAAGCTTTCCAAGTTTTTTCTTTTGTAAGAAGACTATTATTGGGAGCCAAAAAATTACACGAAACACGATTTACCAAACAAAATAAAAATCTCGGTCATCCAGATATTATTATATTATCGTGTCAATTCCAAACATTTATTAAAACAGGAGCCATGTGCTTATTCTGTACAACGCCATCTTACGAACATCTAACGCCAACTAAGTGAAAGTTAACACATAGGTTATTAATATGATTAATACAGTCAAACATTTATAGATTTATTGTAAAATGCCGAAAAAACACGTTTGATGTATGGAGACCCCCTTTAATTTTTAACTTTATTCTGTTTTTAGTATTTGTTGTTATACCGGCAACAGAATTACATCGTGTGTGAAAATTTCAACTGTCTAACTATTACGGTTCATGAGATACATCCTGGTGACAGACGGACAGACAGACAGACAGACAGACAGACGGACAGCGGAGTCTCAGTAATAGAGTCCCCTTGGGTTCGGAACACTCAAAAAATTACCCTGATATATCTATAATGGCTGTCCCTGTGTTAAATTTCAGCTAAATCGATCCAGCCGTTTGACCAAGAAAAAGTCCTAACAAAACAAATATACAAACTGACTTTGGCATTTATAAAATTGGTGTTATAATATTTTATTTATAATATTGGTGGATATCACCACCACTCACCACACCCCGGACACTCGCTAAATCTCCATACAAACTAGCGTTTTAACGACCGACACTGTGACACTACCGACACAGACACTACACACGGGTCGTTTTTCTATACGTGCATTTGTGTGCGTGATGTCTAAGGTTGTCGCCCGTAATCACCGTATCACAGATTATATAATAGTTACTTCGTACATACGTACTACGTACTGACCGTATGAATATGTTTTGTACACTTACCCAAAAAGCTTTTAACACTAAAAATATTAGTCGCTATTTCGTAAACCATCATCTCCAGGTCCAGTCGACTTGCATAGAACAAACTGCACCACAGTAACTATTTTTTATTCTGTGTTGGGCGGCCAGCCAGATCTGTACGAAACAATGTCGTGTGTCTTGCTCGCACGTTAGAGCGACATCAAGTAAAGATAATATAAATACTACGTACCTACATCAAGTTCCCAATTGCTGTGTTACAAAAATGTTAAACGTGAAAGTTTTTTTAAATATTTTACAAATTAAGCATTATTTACGCACGAGTATATATATATATATATATATATATATCGTTGTTTCATTTATGAAAATGAATTCTAAAATACGAATATGTAGGTAGGTATACTAATATAATTAAGTGTTTATTATATACCTACATAATAAGAACCTACGTAAATTTGAACCTCCAGTGTCTACTGGTCCCAACATAAATGTATGAAGTTGATGTTCTTCTCTCCGTGAGTAGTAATTGTTCTATAGTCGTACGCGTGTGGCGTCCTTGCTCAGCGCAGCTCCTCGACAGCTCCAAGTCGGTGGCGGGGTGAGGAAGCCCGGAATTGGTGGGGGGAACAGAGTGTCCGTTCTATACGTAGTATTATTATCTTTTCTATGATATCACATAAAAAATACAATAGGTACCTATAGGTTTAAGCACAGGGTTTAAGTATCTCAAGAAAGTTACAATTTCAAAACCTATTCATATAAAATGCCTATAATATAGGTATCTACAGACGCATATGCCTAAGGTATCAAAAGCGCTCTTAAGTTCTTATAAAAACTTAAGGTAATATGACCATTGAAATAAGAAGTAGGTACCAAGCTCCTAAAAGTCTCAAAGTAAGCCTCTCTCTAAAAAAAGACTCTGAATTTTGTAGAGTACTTACTTCTTTACTTTGCTTTATTTCTGTTTCTGGTCGCAATTTTACTGAGAAATTGTATTCAACATATTTATATGGCTATGTACCTAATTATGATACGGTTTTGCGCTTATTATGAAGTTAAAAAGAAACTTTCGATCACTTATTTGAAATGATGTTCTCTCCTTTTCGTGTATGGCAGTCGGTCGACATTATTTTTAAAGCGGTAAATAGTAAAACCGCAATTTCCATGCTTATATGGCTTAGTATATATTATCTCCTCTCAAATTTACCAGCGTTAACAATCCTTTTGAAAGGAAATAATCGCCAATTACCAAGCACAAACGTTCTCGTTCATTCTGGACGGGTTTCCGTCTAAGTCTCGACTCGACTTGATATGCAAATTTATATGTTACAGGTTCCTCGGGAAAGTTTCAAGCACATAGTGAAGGCGTGTGAATGTCCGTTATACTGGAAAATGCCCCTGTTCCTTGCGACCCAGCAAAGTTTGCATGTGCCGGTTGATGGACACAAATTCATTGATTTTTGGAGAGAGTAAGTCACTTTTTTTATAAATTGTTATCAGTTTAATATTGCCCTTATCCTAATCCCTTTGAAGCAGGAGCAATATGTGTACTATGTACCATAAGAACTTAGTTTTATTTTTGAAAATAGTTATAACATTCAAGGATTTTTGAAAAATGTTACATGGTGTAGGCAGGCATTTATTTTGTGCAAAGAAAAGCAGGCCACAAATAATATAAAGAAGACTTACGAAAATTTTGAACGAATGATTTCGTCTCTTTTATTTAAATGTATGTATAAAGAAATCCGTCTTTAGAGAATTCTTACTCCTGAGTCTATAGCTATGTAGGTAGGTAAAGCTAAAACAGTATGAATTTTCTTAGGATAATCCGTTTTTTCACAAAGTTATCGACTATTCAGTGGCTGGCGATAATCAAACGAATAAGTCAAACGCTATTATATCGTAGCGTAGCGAAACTTCATCCTGTACCTACTAGGGTAGTTATAAAGTTTACACAATTTTGCAATTCAGCAATTCCCCAAAACAGCAAATTAAAAATGATACTATGTAGGGATGGCTAAGCTTTTATGTATGAGAGTTGCTAAGTAATGGACAGAGACCATTCTATGTACGAGTGTTGCTATTGCTAATGCTAAGTGATGGACATATACCACATTATATTATCTCGGAATTGCTAATAAATTACTTATGTCTAATGTGTTATCAATGATTTAATTAGGTACTACTTCTAATTACCACGAAGCAGTATCATAATATACACCCTGTGTATATATTTAGATCGTGTCTCAACAAAAAAAAACTCAGGTTTTTTCATGACCCTTACTAGTAAATCTAAGATCATTAAACATAAACTAACTCCCTCTCACCTCTCCCACCTCCTACTACCTAGGTATTACGGGTATTCGAATGGTTTAGGATTCAACACATTCTCACACGAATAGTTTGGAGACCCTAGCTGGGATTTGAGGTCGGAATACCGCCATTTGTCCTCGAAAAGTCAGCCTTATCAGAACTACCAAGTTAGAATCTCAAATAGTTCCGAATTAAAGTTTTGGTTTCACATACTTTGGGTAACATACATTGTAAAGCTAGTTTCTAGAGAGAAGGGCCTTTGGTAGTTGGGATATGACTTGAAATTTTCTAATTGGTGTCATGTTTCGTACATTTTGCTTAAGAGGCCTACGACTTGTCTATACAAACGTATAAAACCAAAATCTTTTAAAGTAGGAGCATAATATGTCCATTCACACTTCACACAGTATTTTGATGGAAAGCATTAGCAAATATATTTTTCCAGTGTATATTTTTGTATATTCACTTCTCTGTTAAAGTCAATATAAATATCTTAAACGTTTCTGTTTCGAATCACAAATGTTACGGTCTAGTATTATACACTCACGGAGTCATAAACTGCATCAAAGTTCAGGATTACTTTCGAATTAACTGAATGGTCTTTCTAGTATAAAAACTTAAAACATACACTTAATGAAGTTAACGAACCAAACTATAGGTTTCAATTTAAATTTGTACACTGACGGACTCGAAAAGGACCATTCAATTAATTCGAAAGTAATCCTGAACTTTGATGAAGTTTATGAGTCCGTGTGTGTATTAGTTTAGCCAAAAACAGCAAGTTCTAATACAACATTTTTGATATTACGGTTGTCGCAGCGATATTTGATGTAATTAACATAGGAAGAAATGCGATCGCGGCGGCATCGTCGATTGCAGACAAATCGACGACGAACGATCCGAGGACCTATATTTTTTTATTATTCAGAACACAGACGATAGTTATAAGACGATATATGAGTATTTTTATAGATATATAAATCGGTCGAGAGCTTTTTACCCGACTGCGCGACGCAAAGGAGAGGTAATGTGTTTATCAGTCTATATATGTATGTATGTATGTACTCGTATGTATGTATGTTTGTTCCTTTGTGGCACACTAGAGACCAAACGTGTGGGCCGATTTTAATAATTGGCACGTCAATAGATCCGCCATGCTAGCGCGAGTGTCAACAAAAACATAAAAAATTGAAAAATTCAAAATGGCGGATTTCAGACGCCAAAATTTAGGGTTCAAAAAAATTTTTTTTTTTCAAAACCTATCGAGTGTGGTTTCGAATTAAAGGTCTTAAAATGGAGATTCAAAATATATTTATAACAAATAATTTATGATCGTACAAATCGAAAAAAAAACGATTTTACATGCCGCGTTAGTCACTTTCAGTAACAAGTTTGTGGTGCTTATCTCTGAAGTTACTTATCAGATCTCAATAAAATTACAATGAGACCAAACGAAAATCATATTAACTCAAACAAAAGAAGAATTTTGCAAATCGGTTAAGAATTGATGGAGTTCTGAGGTAACAGACAACCTCTTCCTTTTTGTATAGTCGTTTAATAGTACAACTGTAGAGTAAGTAAGCTTAAATACCCTATCTATTTCACGCATTTCGTTTTTTTTTAGATTACAGAATTTGCCGTCCTTTACTTAACTAAAAAGTGTAAAATAAAAAATTTAATTAAAAAATCAAAGAACCCGACTGCGCAAAAAGTGATGTGTTAAAAAACGAACTGAAAAGAAAAAAATAAAACTGGCCAAGTGCGAGTCAGACTTTGTCCCGCACACGGAGGGTTCCGAACGCCATCTATCGAATTTCTAACGAACTTCTAACACCAACTAAGTAAATGTTAACACAAAAGTAGAATAGTATTATATAGTAGTAATAGTAATTGTAGTAATTAATATTATTAAATATCTGGTTGAACGAGCTTTGCTCGGTATTTTTTGCCACTTAAACAGACAAATATGACTCTGCCCGACATCTATTGACGAATAATAATACTTTATTTTTTAATTGAGAGCAATTAACTGCTTTACTGATACAGTACTTCTACTCGCCAATAGATGTCGGGAAGAGTCATATTTTAAGTTGATTATCAATAAAGTTGATTATTGAAAACACGAATAAAACAACATTTTCTGAAAATGACTCCTAGCTAGATCGATTTATCGCCCCCGAAATCCCCTGTAGGTATACTAAATTTTATTTAATCGTTGGAGCCGCTTCCGAGATTCAGATTAAGGTAAAGACGATAGCGCCATCTTAGCAACTAGATAGGTGGCGCTGCGTTATCGTAAAAAACGTTTTTTAAACTTTTCTTTAATTTTTAACTTTGTTCTGTTCTTAGTATTTGTTGTTATAGTGGCAACAGAAATACATCATCTGTGAAAATTTCAACCGTCTAACTATCACGGTTCATGAGATACAGCCCGGTGACAGACGGACAGACAGACAGACAGACAGACAGACGGACAGCGGAGTCTCAGTAATAGGGTTCCGTTGGTACCCTTTGGGTTCGGAACCCTAAAAACAAGTAAGTCTAGTAGTTTAGACTTCTGTTTAGGGATATCAAAAAACTATACCATTTAAATTCTTTCTCGGTCGATACACTCATAAAATAAATTATACATTGTTATATGGAAATATCAAAAAACTATACCATTTAAATTCTTTCTCGGTCGATACACTCATAAAATAAATTATACATTGTTATATGGAATATAGAGACTTTAACAGTCGGGACACATTAATCCCCATTCGTTAAGCCTTTAATGTGTCCCGACTGTTAAGGTCTCTATATTCCATATAACAATGTATAATTTATTTTATGAGTGTATCGACCGAGAAAGAATTTATATGGTATAGTTTTTTGATATCCCTAAACAGAAGTCTAAACTACTAGACTTACTTGTTTTTTTCTTTTCTGTTCGTTTTTTAACACTTCACTTTTTGCGCAGTCGGGTTCTTTGATTTTTCAATTTAATTTTTTATTCATATATCAACATTTGTATTACGATGCCTCGTAATACAAATATACCTCGATGACATGCTTACTGCAGGCTACTTTGACTTGCGCGACGTTTGAAGTCGTTTCTTTTAGTTTTTTAAACGATCTTAAATTATCTAAAGTATTGATGGTATTACAGGATGACGTCACAATGCCACGACCAAGCATCCAGGTTCGTGTACATCCTGACCCGGGGGAAGAGTAGCACCCTGGCGCCGGAAGACTTCGTGCCATTGGTCCAGGATGTGGTGGACACACACCCTGGACTCTCCTTCTTGAAGGAGGCCACGGAATTCCACTCCAGATATGTGCATACTGTGAGTATATAAAATCATAACATCAATATTATAAATACGAAGATCAATCTTTTTTTCCACGTGTACAATGCCATCTATCGGTTTTGTTAGGAACTTACTCGAGTCGACTTTACCCGAACGTAAACTCGGTATAACCCGACTATACCCGAACTCGAGCCGACTTTACCCGAACAACCGTTCACTTGACCAAGGTATAACCCGACTTTACCCGAACGAGCGCGTGTGACTTCTCAGTCTAATTTATTGCCCACAAAATTAAGTGCCAGGCGTACCTAAAGTTTTCACTTCAGAAATAGTGTTTTTGTTTGATACCTCTTAACGTTTTATCGACTGGAAGAATTTTGCTGAAAGTTTGCATAATGGACATCCTATAAAGTAACATAGGACATTGGATAAGTACTTACTTTTAACCGTGGGCAAAGCCGTGGTCCAAAGTTACTTTTTATTGTATAAAAATGCCTAGTTGGATTACAGTACCCTTAGTACGAGTTTTTAACGCTTTGTGCTTTTTTAACGAGTGTTTAAACGCTTTTGACAGATCTCACATAGTTTTCAACTTATTCTAGCTCCCTGATTGGTCTAAATTTAGTTAAGTGTAGTAACCACTAGAGGCGCTGTACTGTTTTTCATACAAAATTTGCTCGATATACGCTATCGAGTTTGGTATGAAAACTCGTACTAAGGGTACGGTTATTACAGCTGTTATACGATTTGGCATGTTTTCCATCAGATTCCCAAATTTATGAAATCTTAATTTTTTATTTATGGGGTTTTACTTTTTAACCGACTTCACAAAAAAGGAGGCGGTTCTCAATTCGTCTGTAAGTTTTTTTTTTTTGTGTATGTTACGCGATTTCTCCGTCAATTGTGAACGGATTCAAATGATTCTTTTTTAATAGGTAGGATACGTTTCCGAGGTGGTCCCATTTTAATTTTATCGAGATCTGATAAGTATCTCCAGAGATATGGAGATAAATACCTCAAACATAGGAGAATGTTCTGGTTTTAGTAGAAGAGTCCCAAGAAGATTATACACAATGGAGGTTGCTATTGCATATATTTTTGAAGACTCAAAAATATGACCTTGAATAATGTTTTTACATCTTTCTTCTCGTTGATTTTGGTTTTTGACAGATATTATTACGGTAACTGTGAGCGAGATAGAAATAAAGGTGGGGATAATTAATATTTTTTATTTTTTTTATATCTTATAGGCTAGCGTTTGACCACTATCTCACCTGTTGCTAAGTGATGATGCGGTCGAAGATAGAGAAGTGGACTAGAATGGGAACTGGCTCTCAAGGATAGCTGCTGGAACACATTAGATGTTTGGCGACAGATTTTCTAACTTTACGGTGGTAGCTGGCCAGGCGGACACTAGATATGTCCTACCACCATGCGGGGGTTGTTGGTTTCTTAACGATGTTTTCCTTCACCGGAGGGCAACTGTGAGAAGCGCACATATATTTTTCTATAGAAAAATTCATTGGTGCACGGCGGTTTGAACTCGGTACCACGGCATCAAAGCCGACTGTTCTCCCAATTACGCCACCGGGCCCTCAATAAATAATTATATATTAATAATTATAATAAATAATTATATATACATATAAATAATTTGTCTTCACAGGAATGTTCTACCGGGCAAAGTCTTGTTAGGGTGCAAACTTTTTTATACATACCTAAGATTTTTTGACATGACATGACGTTTGGCGAAGGTGGCGGCCATTTCAGTCCCGCGACACTGCATACATAATTAAATAACTCAGAATTATGAACGTACTTTGTACCAACCAACACTGCAAAAAAATAATTTATGAGCATAATACCACAGATTATATAATAGTTGCTACGTAAATAATACTTTCCGTTGTTCGGTTGGCTACACAGTGCTTTCATAATTCGGGTTTCAACAATATAGGGAAGTGCCTCTTATAACGTAGTAGAGTGATTCAGTACTCTGTTGGCCATATGGCGGCAATTAATGTTAATAATCGCAAATAATACTTTTTAATATTCATTTTGGAATACAACTAGTCCGTGTTATAAAAGTATTTGGAATTATTGTAATAAAATAGACAATTAACTATCGTGTGTGTCAGATGCTTTAATTGCACAGGGCCATTTTGAACATTATCCTTTGATACCTTGACGACATCATTATTACTAGTGAAATTTTTCCTCGGAACAATGACTAGTCATTATTCCGAGATATTTTCACTTTAGCGCGGCATTTAAAGTCAATTTTTTTAGGGTTCCGAACCCAAAGGGTACCAAATGAACACTTTCTGAGACTTTGTTGTCCTTTCGTCCGTCCGTCCGTGTGTCTATACATATGTACGCACTTTACAGATCTGTATCTTCTTAACCGTTATAGGTACATACAGTAAAACGGTACATACAAAAAGTATATATCCGTCAGTGTATAACGGCCCAGACACAAAATTTAATAGATGCATGTAATTTAATTAAAACTTGTTTTGCACTAAAAAGGGTAAAATAAGTTATTTAAAAAAAAAAAAAAACCGACTTCATAAACACAAACAGGCACTCAAAAGCGAAAAATAAATTACTTAAAATTATTATAAGTTATCTTACTTATCTATTTGAAGTTGGTGCCAGCTTAGGCTATTGGATAGTAGATAGATACTATGCATGTAGTAGTAGTAAGCAGGTACATGTAGGTTAGTAAGTAGGTAGATACATGTAGGGATTTATCTATCTACTACCTATTAGACTTGGCTGGCACCGACTTCAAATAGATAAGTGGGTAGCGCTTATAATTTTTCGCTTTTGAGTGCCTGTTTGTGGTTATGAAGTCGGTTTTTTTTTTTGAAAAATAACTTATTCCTATAACTATTTGTAATGAAATCAACTTATTTTTGTTTATATTTAATAGATTGATCAAATATTTTAAAAAATATCACTTTTTATAACCGATCCGCATTCAGTATAGTAAAATTAATAAGTGGTCACTAACTTACTCGTAACTTATGACTACCGTACACGTACGTCCATCCAATCCACTTAGTATAATCCACAGACTACATAAGGCGATAGTACGTATGATGCAAACTACCAATCTATAACCTATCCGAAAATCCTATCCCATCTTCCGATTTGCTTGACACTGAATAGTAAGTATTATGGATTGTAAAACTGTGATAATATCATGCAGAAACACAGCAAACCATCCAACACTGTTAAGTAAGTAGGTACCACACTCATAAAGAAAACATTATTAAAATTACTCAAAGGAAAGTTCCGTGCTAGTATTCAGTCCTTGAAAGTTATTGAAAATAATGTTTGCTATAAAATATAAAGCCATCAAGTAGATTAGAAGTTATTGCTTCATGTACTAAGTTAATTTTAGTAGATGCTTACATAGTTATTACTTTAAGTTAGAACCCAAGGTATGGTTATACCACAGTACCTACATTTAAGTATTATTGTAGTAATACATACTACAATAAGTAGATACTTACTTTGGAGTATGACGACGTAATGTAGAAGTATTTTTTAATTATTGTTGTAACAAATTCATTAAGAAATTACTAAACTTTTGTGTTTAGTTTTATGCTCGTATGTTATTACTTGCTACACATATTTAAATATTGCTTACGTTTTTGAAAGTATCGTATCATGTTTTTGTTGCTCGATGGTGGTTTCGCTCTTTTCTGAGGTCAAGGCTAAGAACTAAGTTCAACACCTAAATTTAAAATTTAAAAACTTCCCGACTGTACTATCTACATACAGTTCACTGAGACCATTCCAATGAGCACAAGCACGACATCTGCTATAAGTTGGTGAGGAGTAGGGTATCCAATAGATTCCGGGAGATACTAGGTTCTGGCAATATCATGTAATAAATCAAGTAATTAATAAAGCAATATCATTCATAGCGGCCTTTGAGTATTCACCAAATAGCGGTAATAGCCCAATGGCTAAGGTTTCGGACTGGCGATCGATACGTCGTGAGTTCGATCCCCACCCCACCCACTGCACTATTGACGTGAACCCACTCCAGACACAAGTATATTCAGCTTAGTTGGAGGGGTTAGCAAGAAAACTAGTAATGTGCAACCCACATTCCGAGTAAGCTTTTAAAAAACAACAAATTAACTGGATGTCAAATTTCCAAATACCTGTAGATTTTTCTTCTTGGGCACTCTTATCAACTAGGAAAGAATTTCTATCTTCAAACGGCTGCAAAGATTTTCATGTAGTATAGCTAAGAACATTTCCGAATTTTCCGATGAACAAAAAAACTTGAATCAAAATAAAAAATAAATAATATAATCAATAAAATACATTTATTTGAGAGATACGCTAGCACAGACAGACACTTTTAATTACAGGGCATGTGAGACTCAACATCTTTATGTCTCAAGGTAACAGGCGCAGTGCAGTGACATGCAAAATTCTGGCAGTCCAGAATTTTCCTATATCTGTAATAGGTAGACGTCATCGCTTACCATCAGGTGAGGGTCGTGTTTGTCCTGTTAGGTACCTTATATTATTTAAAAAAAGACACAGATACACTGAGTACGTCAAACTTATAACACGATTTGGCGTCAGGGTTAGATAAGGTCTTATTAATTATGCCTACAAAACCTCAAGATGCCCTCAAGATGAATATCACAAATCTTTTGGTGTCAGCAACGGCTAGACTAGAGCGACCACTATAGTCAGACCTCTTCAAAGCTCGGTTCAAGTATACTGCACATATTGTCAGGTGGATCTCCACTCTGCTGGCTTTTACATTTTTAGATTTATTGGATCTCTTCAGGTCAACCGTTTTTTAAATATTCTATTCTGTTTTTACTGATGGAGCTGTACTTCTATCAAGTACTAGATGCGTCTATCAGTTTCGTTTAAGTTTATAGAAATCCTGTGTCATATTACATCATACCGGTTAGGTTAAATTATATCTCTGGTAACATTTCAGCTAGTACGACTGATACGTTTAGGTTATAAACAAACAAACATCTGACATTCGTATATTGTATGTACATTATATAGTTTTTAGGGTTTCGTACCCAAAGGATACCAACGGAACCTCATTACTGAGATTTGGCTTTTATTCTATCCGTACGTTCGTCCGTACGTCCGTCCGTCCGTCTGTTTATCCGTCCGTTTAGTCGTCAGGTGGACTCTGCAAGTGGCCCTAGATATTTTATTAAATTAAACCTGCTTTGTTAATTCCAGGTGATCGCTAGGATATTTTACTGTGTAAATCGATCGTGGTCCGGCCGGATATCGATGGCCGAGCTGCGGAGATCCAACCTGCTGCAGGTCATCCATCTGCTGGAGGATGAAGAGGATATTAATCAAGTTACGCAGTTTTTTAGGTACCTACCTTATTTATACATTCAGATATCTACATAAGTACAGATTTTGATTTGCCAGTCGTTAAATTTACTTCGTAAATTTGTACCGCAGATTTTAGACATTGGAGGTAAAGTGACTTACCAAACAATAATTTAATAAATTACACAAAAAAGTTCTAAACTAATTTCCTTTTAAGCAATTTAACGGTTTCATGACGCTGCAACCTGTCACGAAACGGACGGATTACAAACATTAAATTTATTGAGTAAAAAACCAATCTTAGTTAAAAATTGTCAGCACATAATGCCATCCCTCCCACTAGCACAATAGGAAACTAACACGTAAACAACACCCGACGAACCGAGTAGAATCGATTCATCGGCATTACGATGAATTTCTGACTATAGCTTGTTTACGTTTCCAGCTATGAACATTTCTACGTGATATACTGCAAGTTCTGGGAGCTGGATCGAGACCACGACTTGTTCATCGACAGGCATGACCTGGCGAGGCATAATGATCACGGTAAGGTTCCTCTGGAAATATTGTTGATGCTTGTTTACAAGATTATTAACTTATAAAATTAATTTAACATGCTTAAACAAAAAGGAGGCTCCGGGATCCATTATCGTAGATCCACTAGTCAAAACTAATCATATGAGCCCAAACTCAAGGTGTTTACTAGTAGGTAGCCACTGAACAGTTCCACTGTCCACCTTCTAGCTACATTATCAAAGCATGTTCCGAGATACCAAGTGGCATATATACATACAAAAGTGGCGACAGCCCTAAGGCATTGGACTGGAGATCAAGAGGTCGTGAGTTAGATTCCCACCCAGCTTACTTGAAGGGCTTAACAAGACTACTAGTAATGTGCAATCCAAATTGATAGTAAGTTTTTTTTTATGTATCTGTTATGGGCAGACGTCATAGCTAATAATTAGGCGAGCGTTTCGCGTCGTACAGCTCGCTTGCCACGGTGCGTGATATTGCGGACCACCCTCGATATTGCGGACAGCGCGCAGTGGGAAGAGAGACGTCCGTGAAAACTTGAACAAATCCTTACCGGGTAAAGAGGCGTGTGGCTGTCCATGATCATCGCCGTGTGTGTGGTAATCCTTGGAATTCCGCACCGTGCGAATCGAGCTTTACCTTCTGTCAAAAAACTGTCTGTAAAAGTTTTAGCATTGACAGGATATTTCTACATGGACTGACGTTAATTCCAGCTCTGTCAAGCCGCATGATCGAGCGGGTACTGTCAGGATGTGTGACCCGGGGGAACCAGAACCGACTGACGCCTGACGGAGAGCCACGGATGTCCTACACAGAGTTCGTGTGGTTCCTTCTAGCTGAGGAAGACAAGACACACCCTACGGCTATCGAGTACTGGTTCCGGTAAGTATTACTTGGAAGAAATTACTACGTTACATCCGCTTATTGTTGCACTATCATCTTATACCTTTTCCTTTTTCAAAATTTAATATAATATCCAAAAATTAGCCTTATTAGTTCACTTACATTTCCAAATGTACTTACTGTAAATCTACTACTACTACTGTACTACCAGCTACGGATAAATAATTATTTTTAATAATTCTTAGCAGTCCAGTGATGAGTTTTAAAACAGATATCATCATCATCAGGTTCTGTTTACTAATTGTTCCTGTTTATTAAATATCTTTTGATTACAGTTTACTCAGGCACCAGTTAAGTTGGCCAGCAAAATTCGGTACTTAGGTGTACATGATGTAGTTAGGTACATCTCAAATGCTACAAAGTACGAACTAAAACAAGCCGGTTTTCCAAAAATATTTACCTAAAACAAAAATAATTGCAAATTTATTAAGAAGAATTTTCCAGCTATGCATATATGTGCAACCTACGATACATTTTTCTTGATTATTTTGTATTAAGAACGACAAAAAAAGAAAAGACTTATTAAAGCAAAACATTACGGATTTATAACACGAGAAAAGAAACCATTCATCACTTTTTATTGCATCACGGAACGCAAATTCGCGTCGACTTAAGTTGTAAAGACTTGAGAGTCTGTCCATTCGTACGACACAATACACACACATATCACTTTTCACTCGAATAGGTAGGTACACAAAGCACCTTACATGAGCTTCGCTAACTTTAATACGTTGCATGCATGAACTCATTCAAACTTGCCTTGTCGTGAGCACACTCTATTATAAATCTACACTAATATTATAAAGAGGAAAACTTTGTTTGTTTGGTTGTAATGAATAGGCTCAAAAACTACTGGACCGTTTTTAAAAATTCTTTCAACATTCGAAAGTCACATTATCCACGAGTAACATAGGCTAAATTTTAGGGTTCAGGAAGATATTTGGGTTTTAGCAAAACAACGTTTGCCGGGTCAGCTAGCTATTATATAATTTCACCCGATTTCTATGTTTGACCTAAGTTTACTTAGAACCTACTGTAGGTACAGTTCTTAACTCTGTTGTACTTTGTCTTGGAATAATGAAAGTAATTTTCTTTTAATTATTTTTAATCTTTGCCCTTTGAAAGAATTCTTATGTACCTACAATATTCTTACATTTATTACCTATATATTTTCCTAAAACTTGTGTATTTCCGCGAGTCAATGTGCAATAGATGTTGATTATTAACCATTAAATGCTGGTAAATGTGTGCGAGTGTAGGGAAACAGCACAATGTTAATAACCATAGCATTTACCATTTTACGTTCACAGCAAAATTCTATTAAAAGCCTTCAGTAAAGTCTACATCTTTACTAAGAGTATGACAAGTCATATCATAGTCCAAGGACTAGAGTATGAATTAAACTGCACTAGAATGTGACTTTGACTCGACTTTCCGACTTAAATCTACAAAAGCTAGGAAGGGAGACCATCACGACTTATTCTTATCTGACATTGAAGAATTGTAACCGTGTATTCTAGATGTATGGATCTGGATGGCGACGGCTTCATCTCGATGTATGAGCTGGAGTACTTCTACGAGGAACAGATGCAGAGGATGGAAGCCATCGGGATCGAAACTCTGCCCTTCAACGACTGCCTGTGTCAGGTAAACCTTGACATAAATATTTTGACACAAATACGCGTCCACACCACATATATACATACACACACACACGCACACTTTGAGAGAGAGAGAGAGAGAGAGAGAGAGACGCGCACTGCAGAGTGAGTGCGCGCACACACATATTACTTAACTGATGTTAACACACAATCGCGCGCTGGTCTGATTGATACACTTTGTTTGAGCAAATACGTAATGACGCAATTTTATATAGTTTAGTGATTTGTAAGTGTGTAAGTTTTAACACAGTTTTTCCTTTTATATATTCGCCTGTTTTAAACCGATGAGTACAACGAGACCATATTATATTGCTTGTATGCAAGCAATGGCAGCAAATAGCAAATTGTATAGTAATGCACACATTACTACATTACCATTATGCTTTTTGTTTCCAGATGCTAGATATGGTTCATCCAGCGACAAATGGGAAGATAACCCTCACGGATTTAAAGCGCTGCAAGCTCACGCCGATCTTCTACGATACATTCTTCAACCTCGAGAAATACCTCGACCACGAGCAGAGGGATCCCTTCGCGACACAACGGGACTCTGACTGCGAGGTACACTTTATATCTTATCGAGCTCCAATCTTTAACCACATGAGTAAAGAAATGTGCTTTAATATTATGTGATGGGATTCTAAACACAATTTAAAATCTACTTGTTATGTTTCGCGGGTCTATGAACTGACATAGTAGAGATAACTGTTTAAGCTCTCACTTAAATAAACCAATCACAGGTCTGTCTGAATGGCCGGACCTGTAACAGTCGATTGTTGATTTTATAACTTCTAATGTGCACATAAAACAAGCCTATTTCTTTTGTTCTGTGAGTGTAAATGTACATTTGTTGTTCATGTTTGCCTGCAAATTATTAACTATTATTTGTTTAAACGAAATGATGAGTCCATTATAAAAATCCAGTTTGCAGGTACTGATAATTATTAACCGCTGTAACACTGATCCTCTTAAAATATCTATAGGTAAATAAGCTGATGAAAAATGTGTGTTTCAGGTGTCAGAGTGGGACAGATTCGCAGCAGAAGAGTACGAGCTGCTAGTAGCAGAGGAAGGTGGCAGCGACGCGCAGGACCAAATGTAAGACATTCATACCGTCGTCATGTCTATCGCATTATATATGTATACATAATAACATAGTGTTTCTTGTCACACGACAGGCAGTTGTATAGAATCATGATGAGAGAATCTGAGAAAAAGAAGGGTATAAATCGATTCTATGAATTGTGCAGAGCTAACGGACTGAACGGAATCAGATTACACAAATAAAAACGATTTTTATTTGACTTGGTAAAGTAGAACAACCGATATGCACTGTTAGAACCCGAGCATTTTTGATGCATTTTGGGAAGCACCCGACTTCTTTAGACTGTAGCACTCCTTTCCGAGCCCTAACTATGTGACCGGGATGCTGATAATATGTTCTGAATGCAGAGTAGACGCGTAGAGATCATCAAAATTTCGTCCCCTCTCAGACATCATAACTCATCACATGTTTAGTCGCTCACTTATCTATCTATCTCTCCCACACCTCTATCTATTTACCCCTATCTATAGTATGTGTATTTTTATGTATTTATTTTGATTATGTTCACCATATACCTACCTATATACGATATTTCTTTCATCAGGGAGGAAGACAGAACTGGCTATGCTAGGGTAAGACGTTTTGGTATTGCAGTGGATGTCTTGTCATTTGTTGCACTGACGTCTCACGACGAGACCGCTTGAAACTTGATATGAGCTTGAACGGTCACCCCGTGATCGGAATTTGCATCTTGACCTCGACTTGCGCTTACACGACTCGAGCGAACCTCTGCCACCCTTCCTCGAGTCCGCTCGGTCTCGACACCTGCGAATACTTCCTCGTCCTGTAAATATAATCCCACATCGCCACACACCACACGACCGTACTTCGCTTTCGTTTTAAATAATGCGAGCCCATCGGCATGTCTCGACACTAACCCGCATTCGGCGCACACCCCGGGCGTCGCGACGCGTTCTCACCGCCGCTTCGTTTCAGCTCGTACGATGAGACGGACGAGGACTGCCTGTCGCCGAACGCGGACGAGGTGACGGCCACCGAGGGCGCGGAGGAGTCCAGCGCGGAGGAGACGACGCTCGGCGAGCCGCCGCCGCACGCGGGCTACGTCAATCTGAGCTCCATCTACGCGCTGGGGGCGGAGCGGTGGGGCGGCGCGCGCCCGGAGAAGCCCGTGCCGCCCGAGAAGCCCGTCAGCCTGACGATGGTGAACGGCAAGGCGGACACGCGCTACGCCAGCTTCGGGAACAACAGCTTCCTGCACGGGGCGCGCGCGAAGGACCCGCCCTCGTACACGGCGGCGACGGCGGCGCTGTTCGAGCGCGCGGCGGAGCGCGCCGGGTCGCGGTCTCCGCCCGGCGCGGCCGGCTCGCCCGTGTCTCCGGCCGCCGCCAACAAGATCTCGGAGAAGTACGAGCGCGCGGTGGCGGAGCGCGGCGCGGGCCCGGCGCGCGTGTCGGGCTTCGCCCGAGTGCGCACCGGCGTGGTGGCGGGCAGCGTGCATCGCGCGAGACTCCCCGACGACGAGGATGACTACGCGCGCGACAGCGACGAGTGCTCCATATAGGCGGCCGCCGATACACTACCAACCTCGAACAATCAAATTCGAAGATTTCGAAGATATACACTTTGTTTGTCGTGTCTTGCCGATTGCAGATTTTTAGCTTTTCGATGCGATTGTGTCAAACGATATTAGATATTTTACACCCTCGGATCGTTGTCAATCTATTTAATGCGGTAGAGGTATATCATTTATTTATATATACCCATGTATGTCAAAATATTTGAAAACGTAGAAAAATTAATTTAATTACTGTAAGTAGGTATGCAAGGCCTTATTTACCCAATGTCAAATAATGTCAAATTGCTACACAAGTATAAAAAGTATATCACTTTTTATACTTGTGAGTACACTAACTAGTAAGTTCTCTCGATACCAAAGACCAACAAACAAAGTGTGTATCAATGATGTGAAGTGTCATACAAACCGTTAGTAGTGAATCAAATAAAAGAAGAAATTGTATTTTTTCAACGTATCTTTATAGTATGATACGTGCCTTAGAAACTTATAGTGATGAAGCACAGACTAAGTAGAGATGTGATCAAGTGACAAAAACTAGAGTTGTCTCAGTTCGACTAGTTTCAGCATTTTCGTAGTAAGTATTTAGGTACTATTAATTTTTTTATATTAATTCCTTATTATTTAACGTCTCAAATTAATTAACCATATCAAACGGTGTGCATCTTGTTTACTTTTGCATACAATTACGTTAATAATGTTTGTGAAGTAGAATCTATGATTCGTTTGATTTTTAAGGCCTCATCCAACTTTCATATCATCGCTCCATCCAAAAATATATATGAAATTTTAATATTTTTAATTAAATGCCTGAGAGACTAATCTGTCACAATAACAGACCTCGTATTCACTAGAACTTAGTGAATCCAAGGTATGTGGTCATAGGTACTCATTAATACACGATCGTCCGTGAAGCTTTATATGTTTATTTAGCGAGACAAACAGTTTATATATAAAAACACGCACAGATCGATTTAGATTAAAATGATTAGTGTAGACATATTTTTGATAAGATTTCAACGTTTTATGTAACTGTAGTACCTGCGCTTTGAAAAGCGAGGTTAAATAATGAAATTGTGGTCATATTTATTGAAATCTAATTCATCATAAGATAACGTTTCTAACCGTCGAAAATGATTAGTTCTTTTATTTTAATGAAATTAGCATTTATTTGTACTGGGAATTTAATTAATACATCCCTCACCAATATATGCATAATTTTTACAGTATACATACATATAGGTACTCAGTTTTAACTTTCCCTTTTATTTTAAACCTACGTCTAATCATGTTTTAATCCTTTTTACTTCTTCTCCCTAGAGATTATCAATTTTTAATAGTTATTCTCACATACCTCGGATTCACTATAGTGAATTCAAGGTCTGTGGTTATTCTGTCAAATTAAACGTAACTACATTTTTTACAAAAAAGAAAACAATAATAGGTACAAAATGGTACAAATATACATTTCCATAACCTTATAAATATTTTTATATCGCTAAATAACTAAATAAATGCCTTGAAATAGAAAAGTTCTTTTAAAATGTTAGCCTGTTTGTAATCTCATCCAAACCTGGATTGATCGTAGTAATCTTTTGCCTAAGGCCTTAATTCAAAATGTGGCCAAAATAGTAAAAAGATATTTATAAGTAGGTACTTACTATATTTTGAGTAAAATATTTTGCCTCGAGATTTAGTAATTAATTTATTATTATATAACATATTCTATAATGTCTCTTTTTAAACCAGCCAGTCTGTTTTTTAGGCTGCCTGCGGTGATTGAAACTACAAAGTTCACAACTAATACACTAAGAACGTAATGACTAAGTTATAATTTGACTAGACCTAACTAATAGACTTGAACCAATAGGGCTTTAGCACAGTCTTTGAGTAAAACGAAACCAAAAAGTAAAACCTGGAAAGAATATTAGAAAAATTACGCACTCACTACTTACTACAACTATGAAACTCTGGTTTGATTTTGTATCATCATCGTCATCATCAGCCGGTGTCAGTCCACTGCTGGATGTAGGCCTCTCCCAAGATGCGCCACTGAGCCCGATCTTCGGCTCTTCTTTCCCAGTCACTGCCCAACGCTTTGCGTATGTCGTCGCTCGACCTGGTTACATGACGTCCTATGCTACGTTTGCCGATTCGCGGTCTCCACTCTAGGACAAGTCTACCCCAACGTTTATCAGTCCTGCGGCAGATATGACCAGCCCACGATGACGATGATATGATTTTGTATAATTAATCTTTATAGTCAAATATAGCAAGCAGACTTTAGTGAAAAATAAGAGGGAGAAAATAAAGGGTCTAAAGTAAATAGAAATAGTTGGAGCAGCTGTATTATAATTGCTTTTAGATAATAGCTAGGTAGGCATAATAACTCTAGTCTACAGGTGCTGACGAGCAAACTGACCATATAACTTTCGATTATTATAGTTATTCAAATGTATTAGATATTTTAGATAAAGCATGTCGCAGCCAAAGAAATGGTTGTTCAAATCCGACCCTTCAACTTTATACAAATCTTATAGAACTTTTCTTCTTCGTGTAAAAACGAAATCAACTTATCATAAGTAACATGACTACCATTAAGTTTTAAGATACTGTATACTTAAGTATGAGTTTGTTAACGAATACTTTCTTTTTTTTTTTAATTAATTAATATTGGTTACAAAAAATAAAGTGCATTTCGTTACATGTTTATGCAAACTGCCCAATTAAAATATGTAGTAAATATTATTAATCCATTGAAAATATTGAACCTACTTATACCTACTTCGTATTTTAAGTAAAAATCTCTGACACCATTTAAAATACCTATATCGACGGATGCTTTTGTTTTGATTGAGTTGATATCGCTAGATAGGTTGGTTATTTTATTTTTGGATACTAAATAAAATTAAACACATGTCACAATGTTCATTATTTACCTAGGCAGATATTACCTACACTCGAAAACTAATGAAAACCATTATACTTACTACCTAGTTTATTTCACATCTATGTAATAACTAGTCATTTCCACAAATGAACACTTTTCTTGTAGTAAATATACGCTACGCTATTTGTAAGTACTTACTAACTTTGCCAAGTATTAACCAAAATAATTGTTTACATTTTAACAAATTTTATTAACATGTTGTGTACTGTTACAATAACTTTAAAATTTAGGATAATGTTATAAAAAAACAAGTCGGTTATGTACTACCTACCTTTTTAATTTGTAGTTAATTTAAAATTATGTTAGTAATGGTAGAAAATTATGTTAGTTTTTAATGGTTTCATAATATATATTTCCATCAAATTAGTATAAAAACGGTTTTTAGAAAGTCTATTTCTTAACTGTTTTTTAACAAATCCAGTGTTTTCTATAGATACCTAGTGCCATTCTACTTAGGTATGTTAGGTACCTACTAATTCTTATTATGTTCTTTATCGCGTAATTGGCACGTTTACGCGCGTACTAAGTATGGATATTTGTTATGCAAGGCTGCAAAGTTATTTTTTGGCGCGGCTACGCGGGGGCAGGTACTTGTAATGAAACCGGAGCAAGCGAAGAGTTCTTCTCGCTTCGCTCGTGGTTCAATCTTAATCTATTTACTCCTGAGCGAGGGCTTCAAAGGTACCAGATGCAGAACAACTTTGCAGCCGAGTAAACACTTAACTTTTCACCTCACTACAGCAAGGAAAATGCTAGGTGCAACAAACAGATTAAATAATACATATGTTTAATTAGTGTTTGAATATTTTAGAATTAAGAGTAAAATTACTAAAATATTAAATAAAAAATGAGGTTGGTGACATTAAATAAGTATATGCATTTTCATTGGACATTGTGTGGTATAGAAGATTATTGAATAGAAAGGTTCGAATTTTAAATATTCTTTCCACGCTAACGGACAAAATGCACTTTAGCACTCCGATTTCGAATGATAAACAGAATCTGTCGAATGTTGTGAGGTGAAAAAATATTAATGCGTAATTATTTAAATACGCTGTAATAATGCAATACCTATATTACTTCTATATGCTTTCCTAATTAGCTTAATATATTATTGATGATAGATAGATAGATGTGGAATAGAACTTCTTTATGTGACTAATTTGTAATTAGTAAAAAGGCAATATAAGTTAAAAAATATTAGGCAATAATAAGTTTCTTACAAGATTTTGTGCATTTTTTCCTGAGATTTTTTCAGACAACAGTTTGGTTTGAAAATACTTTATGTCATCTAAATAACAACTTTTAAAAATATATTCATAACCTGACTATTCATGAAAAGCAAAATAATGTGTTTAAAATCTTACCTAGCTTAAGTTTAAGGATGTAACGATTTGGATGTTTCTGTTATGTTACATTTATTATTACTTAATTATTTTTTGTTTAATATCTTATAGGCTAGCGTTTGACCACTATCTCACCTGTTGGTAAATGCACTGAGTATTATTTATTCTGTGCTGTTGATAAGTAAGTGACGATTCGGTCGAGGATGGTAGCACGCTAGGCCTAGATAATGCAAAATTTGATTTCAATTAAGCAGGTACCTACAATAACAGTGTTTGTTTTAAAGAAGGTAGGTATTATAACTGTATACTTACCTAAATCGCTAAATTATCGGTACCTAAAAGTTTATTTATTATTTTAGAGATCCAATATTTAATATAACACTACCAATGGATTAAGATATAAGTATACCGTTTATAAATATAATATGTATGAGTATTTTACCTATCGAATGAACTTAATTGCACCGTACCCATTGATAAAATTTTATCAATGACCGTACCTACTGATGTTTGGTTCCGTAATCATACAAAGAAAATACCTATACTACCTATTTTAGGATTCCATTACATCTATTCTGATACATACAAATAAAAAGCTAATAATTACAAGACCATTTTAGCGTAATTTAAAATACTTTGGTACATGCGACTTTAGTGAAGTGTAAGGGACACTTACACCTTAAATGTACATACCCATGGTTAGTGCACTTTACATGTAACTTTATTGTAAATAATAACTGGTTTTCACTTTCGCGTTTTTGTGCGAATACGTACAAATTGTACCTATCGTTTAAATTTGTTCGTACTCGTACTTACACTTTAAAAATGTGTAATTAGCCCTAATTAGTTGTTTGTTTGTTTCTCTATTATCTATAGTATATAGCGTGTAGCTATTTTAAAATCTACCATTTTTAGGTAAGACTTTAATAAAGTAGTTGTTATTTATTACATAAAATAAGGTAGATGATTATTATTGATAATATTGTATTAATTTTTCCTTATTGCAAGAATTATTTTACTGTGCACACTTCGGATACCAATAACATGTAGTAAGTTTTCAGCAAATGTCAGCGTCATCAAGCTCTGTCTAAATATAAAAATATGAAACTTTCAAGCGAGTCTATGGTGTATAGATGGCGCTGACTACTTTTGAAAATAACATGGAAACACTGTTTTAAAAGTAGATAAGGTTTTATACTGATGTTAGTGGTGAGTGGTAGCAAGTGGTGTGTTAACATGATGATGAGAGGTGGAACCTATTGTTAAGTATCCTAATAAAGTACATTAAAACATTGAATTTGTTTTTTACTATACTTATCTACCAGCTCAAACCTTTAAGATGAGAAGAACTAGCTGTGCCCCGCGGTTTTACCCGCAAATACACATCGTTTCCATGGGAATATCGGGATAAAAAGTACGCTATGTATTCCAGGGTTTTATTTAGTGTCTATCCACTCTCTACCAACAAGGTTGTTGGTAAATGACGATACTGTCGGGATGTTACAGCACAGCACGCTAGGCCTAGAATGAGAACTAGTTATACATATAAAAAAAATACCCAGACTACACTATACTATTCTGCTATATGTATAGCGTAGTACTATTAATTATTCTGTGTATATATCAGCATGACAAGCAAACCGCGGCTCATATATAATATAGCTAAGTGTAAACGTGTTCTAAAATAAATGTATGGTATGCGATATTGTTATGCAAGGCAGCATATTTTCAACTTGAGGGTAGTAAGTACGTAGGTACCATAGCTAGCCAGTCAGACACTCAAAGAGGAGACGGGTGTAGGAATTAGGTTTTTTCATAGATTTAGAATATAAGGATGATGCACAACAGATGTTTTGATGGTTTATACACTTTTATTACACATTAACTCGCGGAAGAACACAAGTTTTATGAAACACAATTTTTTTCACGTTCCCGCCAAAACTCCTAATTCAATTCTTTCTCGTTGTGGCTCCACACGATTAATGTAAATACATTAATCGTGTGGAGCCACAACGGCAACTGGCTAAATAGCCAGTGACAAAAAATAAAATTTTTCAAGTTTTTGTGAATTCAAGTCATAAAAATAGGTAAAAGTCACATTTCAGGTCAAGTTGAAGTCATTGTCTAGTCCAAGTCATATACCCTTCGTACAGATGTGGAGATGTGGATGTGGTGTGTGTGTTACTGAAGATTTTCAGTGGAATTTTGGTAAAAACGTTGTGCTGCTTCCCTACACTCGCACTCATTCACCGGCACTTAATGGTTAATAATCCACATTTATTACACAATAAACTCGCGGAAGAACACAAGTTTTAGGAAAAGATACAATTAAAACACACCAAAACTCCCCAATGATTTTTAGTCTGCTGTCATGTATCTGTTGACCATAGAAATGGGTTAAATACACGGATTAAATATTAAGCGGATGTGGCATTTAAATAATAATAATAATATGAGAAGGATAAAACTATACAATATGAGAGAGCGAGATGAACAACATTTTTTTATCCTTTACCTGCGTATGCGATTAAACTGGTTCCAGCAATGTTTGGAACCAAGTTCTAGTGTTAGTGGCTCTCACCCGCTGTCATGTATAACCCGACCAAATTACTTTGTTCATTTTATCTTATAGCTGGCATATGTATCACGTGTTCATCGTTTTAGTCGGGTTCTTCGAGCATTTAAATTTGCGATTTCGGCGAAATCCGTATTGTCGGTCTCTGAGGAGGTCGTTCGCTTCTAGGTATGCCAGGAGCCTGTTGTTCAGTACACGTTCCATAGTCTTGCAGAGTATGGACGTGACCGAGATTGGCCTGTAGTTGACAGGGTCAGCACGACTGCCTTTTTTGGGCAGGGGCTGCACATTAGCTTGCTTCCAAGAGTTTGGTACTCGTCCAGTTGTCATCGATAGACGAAAAAGGCGTGTGAGTACAGGAGCGAGTTCAGGTGCACAGGTTTTCAGTACTATTGCTCGAATTCCATCAGGATCACAGGCTTTGTTCATGTCAAAATTCTGCAACGTTTTATGGACCTCCGTCTGACGAATGCGTATTTCCGACATGTGTGTCTCGCATCCCGGTAGACTGGATGGTACAGCGCCAGCAGAATCTAAATGCGTATTTTCTGCAAAAAGTGTAGCAAACAAGTTTGCCTTCTCTTTAGCAGTGTGCGCCAGGGTTCCGTCGGGTTTCAGCACTGGAGGAAGTGAAGAGCGGAAGTTCGATTCAACTTGTTTAGCCAGGGACCAAAATGCTTTACTCCCAGCTGGGTGCGAAGGTAATTTGGTCCCTATCCGGCCAATGTGGTCAAAACGAGCCTTCTGTAGGGCTTTCTTACAGGACTTAGCGGCTTTATTGTAGGCTTTCTTCTTCGCGCTTATGTCCCTGGCTTTGCGGTTTCGAGCATCAGCAAATAGTTGTCAGAACGCGATAAAATTACAATGGGACCGGGACCGCCTTTGAAATGTACACTAAATAAAAAAGTGGGTCATTCGAATCAGTTTACAATTGACGGAGTAATCGCGTAACATGCATACAAAAATAAATTTAAAAAATATAGACGAACTAGCTGTTACCCGCGGCTTCGCCCGCGTTATTTTTGTCTTTATGACCATTGAGGTCTAGATCGATGATTTCTTAGGCCAAGTCACCATAGATGACCCTCAAAGTCGAAGTCAACATCCTCTATTGTTAAAGTAATTAATCATTTTGGTTAGGTATACGAAGTTGTGCTGTTTGAATGTTTGACTCAACACAACAGTTCCTGAAACATTTCTTCTTACGCACGGCTTCGCCCGCGTTATTTGTGTCTTTATGAGCATTGAGGTCTAGATCGATGATCTCTTAGGCCAAGTCACCATAGATGACCCTCAAAGTCGAACTCAATATATAACTCAATATCTTGTATTGTTAAAGTCATTAATTATTTTGGTTAGGTTAGTATACGAAGTTGTGCTGTTTAAATGTTTGACTCAACACAACAGTTCCTGAAACATTTCTTACAAAGAAAATAAGGTGAATAGCTGCGCGAGCGTAGCAAGCGCTATTATTGGGCTAGTGAAATTTTTTTATGGCTTTTTATAACCTTGACAGTTTAATGACCTAATCATCAAATCTATATAGATGACTCTTAAGTCGAACTCGATATCGTCTATTGTTAAAGTCATTAATCATTACTTGGTACTTGGTAAACCTAACCAAGGTTTGCCAAGTTTTGCTGTTTAAGTATTTGAGTCAGTCTAATGTGAGGCTGTTAAAACACGCTATTATACGCTATGTAGCGTTATTACTGCGCAAGCGAAGCGAGAAATTTGTTTATGACTTTTTATGACCCTGAAAGATTTATGACCTACTAAATCAACACCGATGACCCTAAGGTTAAACTTGATATCCATTTATTTTAAGGTAAAAAATCATTATGAATATTGAAGGTTGCACTGTTTCAATGTATGAATCGTTTTGATGTATGTGGCTATTAAAATACAAAAGTTGTTGAAATGTTTCCTACAAAGTAGATATAACAAATGCTTGCGCAACCGGAGCGAGCGCTATTATTGCGCGAGCGTAGCGAGCGCGAAAATTTTTACGTCATTTTATGTCCCTGACAGTTTTTATGACCTACTAAGTCAACACCGATTACCCTAAGGTTAAACTTGATATCCACTTATTTAAAGGTAAAAATCATTATGATTATTGAAGGTTGAACTGTTCCAATTTATGACATGTTTTGATGAAAGTGGCTATTAAAATACAAAAGTTGCTGAAATGTTTCCTAAAAAGTACATTTTACAAATGCTTGCACGACCGGAGCGAGCGCTATTACTGCGCGAGCGTAGTAAGCGCTATCACAGCGCAAGCGAAGCGAGCGCGAAAAATTTTGACGTCATTTTATGACCTTGACAGTTTTTATGACCTACTAAGTTAACACTGATGACACAAAGGTTAAACTTGATATCCACTTATTTTAAGGTTAATAATCATTATGATTATTGAAGGTTGTATACTGTTTCAATTTATGGCCTCGTTTTGATGCATGTGGCTATTAAAATACAAAAAAAAATGTTGAAACATTACCTTCAAAGTAGATAAAACAAAGGTTTGCGCGAGCGGAGCGAGCGATGAGCTATGAATGCGCGAGCGCAGCGAGCGCGAAAATTTTTTTTGTTATTTTATGACCCTGACAGTTTTATGACCTACTAAGTCAACATCGATGACCCTTAGGTTAATCTTGATATACACTTATTTTAAGGTAAAAAAATCATTATGATTATTGAACGTTGTATTGTTCCATTTTATAACATGTTTTGATGAATGTGGCTATTAAAATATTAAAGTTGCTGAAATGTTTCCTACAAATTAGATAAAACAAAGGTTTGCGCAAACGCAGCGAGCCCTATCGCTGCGCGAAAGAAGCGAGCGCGAAATTTTTTTTGTAATTTTATGACCCTGACAGTTTTTATGACCTACAAAGTCAACACCGATGACCCTGATGATTAACTTGATATCCACTTATTTTAAGGTAAAAAAATCATTTTGATTATCGAAAGTTGTACTGTTCCAATTTATGACTCGTCTTGATGAATGTGGCTATTAAAATATTAAAGTTGCTGAAATATTTCCTACAAAGTAGATATTACAAATGCTTGCGCGACCGGAGCGAGCGCTATTACTGCGCGAGCGAGCGCCAAAAATGTTTACGACCTTTTATGACCCTGACAGTTTTTATGACCTACTTAGTAAACACTGATGACACAAAGGTTAATCTCTATATCTACTTATTTTTAGGGTCATAATCATTATGAATATTGCAGGTTGTACTGTTTCAATTTATGGACTAGTTCTGGTGCATGTGGCTATTAAAATACAAATATTGCTGATATATTACCTGCAAAGTAGATAAAAAAAATGTTTGCGCGAGCGTAGCGAGGGCCATCAATGCGCGAGCGAAGCGAGCGCGAAACATTTTTACGTCTTTTTATGACTCTTACAGTTTTTATGACCTTCTTAGTCAACACCGATGACCCTAAGGTTAAATGTGGCTGTTAAAAGGTTAAACTTGATATCCACTTATTTTAAGGTAATAATCAATATGATTGTTGAAGGTTGTACTGTTCCAATTTACGTCATGTTTTGATGAAAGTGGCTATTAAATTACAAAAGTTGCTGAAATGTTGCCTACAAAGTAGATATAACTAATGATTGCACGACCGGAGCGAGCGCTATTACTGCGCGAGCGTAGTAAGCGCTATCACTGAAAACGAAACTGAAATCACGAAAAATTTTTACGACCTTTTATGACCCTGACCGTTTCATGACCTACTAAGACAACACTGATGACTCAGAGGTTAAACTTCATATCCACTTATTTTAAGGTTAATAATCATTATGATTATTGAAAAGTGTACTGTTTCAATTTATTTAAGTTAGCGCGAATTTTTTTACGTTTTATGACCCTGACAGTTTTTATAACCTACTTAGTCAATACCGATGACCCTAAGGTTAAATGTGGCTGTTAAAACACGAATGCGAAAAAACACCAACGTGTTTTTCGCATTCGTGTCTCGCCCAACGGCAAGCAAAACCATCGCGTAAATTTTGATGACTTTTAGTCATTATCTATGAACCTCAGCTCAAACTTTTATGATTATGCAAACTCTATGTAAAGTTAACAAAAAATATAGGCACCCACACTTAACTGCCGAAAAAAAGTATTCTTTGCCCTTATATGACCTATTTAATGTCTTTGTACAAAATTTCATTGGAATCGGTCAAGCCGTTTGGCCGAAAAGAGGCCACATATTTACAAAATTCCATAATAAAAATATAGACAACCGAAATTTCCACCTAAAAAAAAGTATTTGTTGCTCTTCTATATCTTTTTGACTGTCTGTGTACAAAATTTCAGCTTATATGTTCAACCCGTTTGACCGAGAGTAGGCCACACATTTACAAAGTTCAATTTAAAAATTCTGGACACCTAGACTCGACTGCCAGAAAAAATGTATACTATGTACATACATTACATAGGATACATTGCATATTGATTCTATGCAATACGAACTGCAATATGTATAAAATTTCAGCTGAATCGGTCAAGCTGTTTAGCTGATAATAGGCCACACATTCACAAAATTCAATAAAAAAATCTTAACACTCAGACTCGATAGCCAAAAAAAAAGCATCCGATATCCTATTCTCCCTATGAACTGTCTTTATACAACATTTCAGGCAAATCGGTCAAGCCGTTTATTCGAGAAGAGGTCTCATATTTACAAAATTCAATTAAAAATATCTGGACCCCCTGACACGAAAGCCAGAAAAAAAGTATCCTATATCCTATTCTACACTATGCACTGTCTTTATACAACATTTCAGGCAAATCGGTCAAGCCGTTTATTCGAGAAAAGATCTTATATTTACAGAATTCAAATAATAATATCTGGACCCCCTGACTCGATAGCCAAAAAAAAAGTATCCCATATCCTATTCCACCCTATGAACTGCTTTTATACAACATTTCAGGCAAATCGGTCAAGCCGTTTATTCGAGAAGAGGTCTTATATTTACAAAATTCAATTAATAATATCTGGACCCCCTGACTCGATAGCCAAAAATTAAGTATTCCATATCTTATTCTACCTTATGAACTATTTTTATACAACATTTCAGGCAAATCGGTCAAGCCGTTTATTCGAGAAGAGGTCTTATATTTACAAAATTCAATTAAAAATATCTGGACCCCCTGACTCGATAGCCAAAAAATAAGTATCCCATATCCTATTCTACCCTATGAACTGTCTTTATACAACATTTCAGGCAAATTTGTCAAGCCGTTTATTCGAAAAGAGGTCCTTTAGTTACAAAATTCAATTAAAAATATCTGGACCCCCTGACTCGACAGCCAGAAAAAAGTATCCTATATCCTCTTCTGCCCTATGACATGTATTTATACAAAATTTCCGGCAAATCGGTGAAGCCGTTTATTCGAGAAGAAGTTTTATATTTACAAAATTCAATTAAAAATAACTGAACGCCCTGACTCGAAAGCCAATAAATAAGTATCCCATATCCTGTTCTACCCTATGAACTGTCTTTATACAACATTTCAGGCAAATCGGTCAAGCCGTTTATTCAAGAAGAGGTCTTATATTTACAAAATTCAATTAAAAATATCTGGACCCCCTGACTCTATAGCCAAATAAAAAGTATTCTAAATTCTATTCTGCCCTATGAACTGTCTTTATACAACATGTCAGGCAAATCGGTCAAGCGGTTTATTTGAGAAGAGATCTTATATTTACAAAATTCAATTAAAAATATTTGGACCCCCTGACTCGATAGCCAAAAAAAAAGTATCCGATATCCTATTCTACCCTATGAACTGTCTTTATACAACATTTCAGGCAAATCGGTCAAGCCGTTTATTCGAAAAGAGGTCCTTTAGTTACAAAATTCAATTAAAAATATCTGGACTCCCTGACTCGACAGCCGGAAAAAAAGTATCCTATATCCTATTCTGCCCTATGACATGTATTCGTACAAAATTTCCGGCAAATCGGTCAAGCCGTTTATTCGAGAAGAAGTCTTATATTTACAAAATTCAATTAATAATATCTGCACCCCCTGACTCAATAGCCAAAAAAAAAGTATCCTATATCCTATTCTGCCTTATGTTCTATCTTTGTACAAAATTTCAGCCAAATCGGTCAAGCCGTTTGACCGTGAAGAAGTTCCAAACAAACAAAGAAACAAACAAACAAACAAACAAATAAACAAACTGACTTTCGCATTTATAATATTGGTGTTGAGGTGTTGATGATTGAGCGAACCTCATTTTTGGAAGACGGTTGGTAAAATGATGATAAAGTCAGGAGGATACGTCAGTACGCGAGCGAAGCAAGCATGTTATTTTTATGCAATACCTACCCACAGCTACAATAAAAGTTTCAGAAAAATAATATTAACGATTTTGTCCTTCTTTATCTGATACTTTTCATATATGCACAACTCAGCCATAATTAACGAAAAAGATAAATAAAAACTGCGATTACATCGTTATCAACAACAAAAATACGGATAACATGTATGCACAACTCAGCCATAATGAAAGAAAAAGGTAACTCACTCACTCACTATCTTTTAGATAACTGTTGTACATCTCAACACCGTCAATCAATCATTCTGTAACCTCTTCAGTACCGTCCATAACAACAACCAAGTTTGCCGCCGTTTTTATATCAAACTTATCCATTTTTATTTTATTTTTATGTCCGGTTTTTCTAAATTACGCTCCACTAAAGCTAAATCAACATCTATACTATCATCACTTACATAATATTTAATTTTATTATAAACGTCTAAAAACTTATCCGTTAGTTTTTGCTTAACATAAATTGACAAATAATTAGAGCTTTTCTCAGAGTCACTGGCAATGATTATTATATTCTTAAATTGTTTGTAGTATTGGGGGGATTTTCACGCACTAATTATCTGCGTAAAGAATTTTCTTCGGGCATAAGGGGAATTATCACGACTTATATTTACGAAAAGATTTTTTTCTTCAGGAAGATGGGAAATTTTCACGCACTATCAGACATTATTTTATTTTTCATTACGCCGTGTTCATCTCGATTTCCTCAGTACCTTCGTTTCTTCTTATAGAAGAACTAGCAGCCCGCCCCGGCTTCGCACGGGTAGAACATATATGCCTACAAAATTTGCATCAGTTTGTTGCATCGAATATAAAATATTAACATATTTAACAATCATCGTCATATGTCAACCGATTTACACATAACCTTAACGAATTATGCACCTAAGACGTAAACCTTCCTCATAAACACTCTGGCTATTGGTGAAAACCGCATGATAATCCCGTTCAGATGGTATTGAGATTATTGCGAACAGACAGACAGACGCAGTGATGGACATTGTTTTATAATACTTACGTAGTGATATTGGACGGCCCTTTGGCGTAAAGGATAGTTACCCTGATTCTGACCCGAGGGTCGTTGGTTCTAATCCTAGCTATATACCTACTAATGAAAGTTTCATGTGCATTCATGAATCATGGGTTTTCGTGGGATCATAAAATCTACCAATAATAATGATAGTTTTTTTTTCTTTTTGTATTCGTTATAGTCAAGCGTTTGACTACTATCTCACCTGATGTTAAGTGACGATGTGGTCGACGATGTAGCACGCTTGGCTAGAAGATACCTATTCACTCGCGACTTGAAGACCCCTAGATGGTACCTTTCCGGAAACACAGACTCAGACAAGGAGTTCCAATCCCTGGCGGTACGTATGATGAATTTGGAAGCAAATCGCTTCGTTCGGATTGATGGAATATCCACCATGTAGCGGTGGCGTGTATCAGTACGTCTGGTTGTCCGATTGAAAAAACGTGATGGGGGAATAAGTTCGTGCAGTTGGGAGGCACACTCTCCGAAATGTATCCGATAAAAAACCGATAAGCAAGCAACTCTGCGATGCTCTAAGCTTTGGAGTCTTATGACTTGATTAATTAAGTAATGTAACTGTAACAAAAGCTAAACTAAAACTGTAACTGTGACTTAGCTGAAACGTTTATTTTGGGTTTTAAATTTTGCTACCTAAATAAAGGGCGGCAAAATTTGCCTCAGCCCCGGGCGGCACAACCCCACGCTATGCCACTGCTTGTTTATATTATGTTTTTCCTACCTCCACGGGGCAGTCATTTTCAATGACAGAGTATAGAAAAGTACTCTGTGGTACTAGAGCCAGGTATGCCTCTTGCTTAAGCGCCTCAGCGCGTCGGCAGTCAGCCCTGAACCATGGTTGAGCTTTGCCAGGTATTGGCATTTGATACGTCGGAGAATGGAATGTAGTATTCCATCCCTTGACGTAGCACATCTACCACGGCATCCGCGCAGACCGAAGGATCGTCGGAAGAAAAACATACACGTCGCCAAGGATAAGACGCAAAGAACGAGCGCATCTCATCCCAATCTGCTGAATTGTATCGCCACACCCGCTGAGTGCCTCTAGGGCTGAGATCGGGCGGGGAGTAGACTGATACAGATTTCACCAGACAATGGTCGGAGCTACCTAGTGGTGATGATACCGACACT
Organism: Cabera pusaria; assembly: GCA_954871355.1. Taxonomy (NCBI): domain Eukaryota; kingdom Metazoa; phylum Arthropoda; class Insecta; order Lepidoptera; family Geometridae; genus Cabera; species Cabera pusaria. The sequence goes on along the minus strand of OX940889.1, from coordinate 20,324,659 downwards.
GAGTAGCGGTCTGGAGCAGCATCAGCAAGGTCCAAGCAATTAGCCGTATGGCCGTCAACATCAGGAACCCGTGTTGCTTCTTGGACTAGCTGGGTGAGATTTAACGCTAGAGCAAGCTTTCGCGTCTCTCTCCCAGCATGGTCAGTGAACTGGTTTGGGAATAGCCACTCTTGATGGTGGGCATTAAAATCCCCCAGTAGCACCAATTGAGCGGACGGGTACTTGTGTTGAGCGGCATCCGCCGCCTCACTTAGATCAGTTAGACTCAGTGAGCCTGGTCGTCTTCTGATCTTCGTTGTGCGGCCGATAGACACAGGCATAGAGAATTTTCTCTAAACCTGTGTCCACCAGTACCCAAAGTACAGAAAAATGAGGGTCTTCAAGATTCCGGAGACGCCGACAACAGATATCGTCACGGGCGTACACGCACACACCTCAACGTGGTTTTAAATTGTGCTCCAGGGTAAAACCTGGGTATGAGTACCTCTCATACCCACGTCAGATGGACACCGTATCTGCGTCTCCGTTAGAAATAAGAGCGCTGGTTTTTCGGTTTCTAGATGGTGGTGGACCGCAACGAGATTTGAGTGCAGCCCACGGATGTTCGTGAGGTGCACTTTCAACGAGAGGAAGTGCATCCGCTGTTTTACCGTGCACTTTTGCTTTGACCTTTTCATATTAGTGGAGTGTTATGAGGTTGGAAGACGGTAGTAGAACGAGGCACTACGCTGCAGACATCCAGACTCACACTGGGTAACCACACTGATGAGAGACTAGACTGGAGGCTGCGAGGACGCCCGAGCCCCCCCGGAGATGTTCATGGGGCCCTCTCTTCCGGTCGCAAACCGGCACCATGACGCATCCCCGGGATTTTTCGTAAGATGGCGGGGCAGCCTTTCACAAGTGGCTAACCCGTTACTTGGGCCCCCAACTATCTACGGTCGGCCATCGGTAAACCGTGCCTCGGATCCCGCTAGCCTCCGCTTCTAGACTCTCAGTGCGATGACATCAGTGTGTGTCAGCTCTGTCTGCTTGCAAGGAGCAACTGTTCTGACCCGTCCTCCGTAATGGCTTAACACCGGTCTTCGTATCGGAAAACAGCCGCTTGGCGATACGGCTTAGACCGGTGGGTGGTAGCCTGGTTAGCACCACCTAGGGGCCACGTGTAGGGTTTCAAATTTTTCGGGTTTACTCGAAGAGGTAAACGACGAGGACGACGAGGTGACGAGGGTGACTCGGCCCCCGAGTTTAAAAACTAAAACAACTGACTTCAATGCCCCACCAGTCAATTTCAGTAGCAAGTTTGAGACGTTTAACGTCATATCTCTGAAGATACTTATCACATCTTAATAATTACAATGGGACTACCTCGAAAACGTACCCTAGCGATTACAAAAATAACCATTCGAATCGGTTCACAATTGACGGAGTAATCGCGTAAAATACACACACAAAAAAAGAAAGAAAAAATATATATACGGTCGAATTGAGAAACCTCCTCCTTTTTTTGAAGTCGGTTAAAAAAGAAACATACAGAGGAATTGAGAACTTCCTTCTTTTTGGAAGTCGGTTGAAAAGTAGCTTACCACCAAGGAGAATATCTTCCGCCGTAACCTTACGGCGTTCCCCGACGCAAAAAGTAGGGGTATTATACGTTTAACGTGTGTATCTGTGTGTCTGTCTTCTTAGCACCCAACCGGATGAACCGATTTTGATTTTATTATTGATAGTTTTTTTTTTTATAGATGTCTTCATCGAGAGTGATGGTAGCTTTGATTCATGAAAATTCGTTCAATCGTTATAAAACTATGAGCTTTAATCAACTTTCATAGGTCTGATCAATTCGAAAATCTTCTTCTTCAACGATATTGTAAGAACATGGAAGCATTGACCTGATGCTGGGACATCTTCTGGACTCTACTCAAATCCTCACCAACTTACAGCTCAAATTTTAAATGTCGTGTTTAGAGTCATTGAAATGCTTTAAATGAAAAAATTATACATATCGTCGATGATACTACAATACCGCGTAACGAACAATGATCAATACCGCGTAACTAATATATATAGGTCACTTTTTAGAGCAGAGTTAAAAAACTAAACATCTTCGTATTAATTGATGTTAGACTTCTCTTTTAACTCTAAACACATCAGTTAATAACATGATTTGACTATTGTGAGCATTTATTAGCCATTTTTACCAGAAGTTCCTTAGGAAATGCACTTACGCGGTTTTAATTTAGTATTCACTTTATATTTTTGATCTTTCAATGCATTTACGTGGAATTGTGCAGTAACTAAATCACAACTTAAAATAGAGAACTAGTGTAGGGTACATAATATAGCATAGTTATAATAAATAAATATAAAAATAGTAATAAAGGAATGATAATCAGATATTTATTTACCAGTTAAAAAATAACACAATAAATAAGCCTACCAGGTAAAGTAGACCTTATCATTAATAGTGCAGTTTCCATCTGACATAATATTCATAAATTTTGAGTTGGCTATTGCACTCGTTAGAACAAAGGTTAGAACAAACATTGTTGAATAATGTAGAACTGTTAATTACAAGTACAGAACAGCAAAAGTCACATGCGTCTTTCTTAGGCTGGAATAAACCTATGTTTTCATTGCTTCGAGAAAGCTTTTTTGTGACATTCAAAATGTCACAATAAAGCTTTCTCGAAGCAATTGGTTTTGATGAAGACGTTGCATACTTCATGTACAAATTATAAAGTTGAGATTTTGACTGAATAATAGGCTCCAAATATTGTTTCGTACTCGACTTACGACAGTAGTGTGATGGCAACTTGGGCAGAGCGCTCGAATAAATCTTAACGGAATCAAGTTTACTTTGTAGGGGACCAGAGTTAGTTGGACCAGCAGTTGATAGACAGTCATTCTGTGATTCTTGGCATCTTCCGTCACCGAGCCAGTAACGGACTAACCATTCTTTTATATCCAGCGTTTGTAGGAATGTTGTCAGGCAGACTCTTTATTTTTTGCCATCTACTTGTAAATAGTATAATTTAGAAGTTGAACGTCTTGATTCACTTCCTTTATTTTTTTTCTGTGTCGGTGTTTTATCTACTAATGAAGAGACATGCATTTTCTTTTCTGGCCAAGACATTTTCCAAATATTTTTGAAAATGTCTCGTCTCTCTTCTTCAGACAGTTTTGTGCAACATAGTACTTTACTGCGAGCACAAAAACTAGAATTACATTTAGGTCTTATGGGTCTTTCTGGTTTTGGCTCATTTTGTAAGTATTTGTTGTTAACTTTTTTATACCCGGTGTACTGTTTTCCGAGCATCCTGCTTTTTATATTGACTTCTTTCTTCCACGTATGCTTTTTTGCTTTTTTATTTCTACTTCTAGATTCTCTAGCAACATTTGCCTCCGTGTCTCTCTCAGGAAACCAGTCAATATTATCGCGCAATTTGATTGATTGTTAGTTATCAAGTAAGCGAAACGTAATTTGGGTCACGAACAGAATCATCGGATGAAAAATTTAAATTTACTCTAACATTCGAGATAATCGTTATCGAGGGGCTAGGTTGAACGGCTTCAGTATCAGTTCTCAAAGTATTAAAATCAGCCATACCAGTACCACCCATATCCGTTGGCACAGTTTTGATTGTTTAGAGATTTTGTCAGGAAGTTTTAGTGCTGCAGGTGATATTTTATTATGCATTTTATCTATAACTTGTTCTATTGGTCGCAAGTTGGTAATATCAGTTAGGAGACTTTCTATGCGTTGCATCTAAAATTCGCTGTCTTTTGAGAAGTAGTTTTTGTCGCCTCATTTTAAGCTCTTGTAAAGTAACAAAATTACTATATACACACACAAAAATTATGCTTTGTTAAGCTATACGTACAATAAACAATCAAATAACAATAATTACTTACCGTTTAATAAATACACTTTGGACACAAAAATATTTTTTTTTCCAACAGCAACAATAATTCGAACACTTTTCTAATTGCAACTGCGTACTTACGCGGTATTTAGAGATAAAACTTTCGGAGACGCGCTCTCGCGGAATCGACTTGTTATGATTTTGTCGCTTTCTGATTGGATACTTATTTGGCTGTCGAATGCATTCGGAACCAATCAGCACGGTTTGTCTATGACTGCGAAATTTCAAATTTGCTACTTTTGTACTTACGCGGTATCGGCTAATGTTAGTTACGCGGTATTGCAGTATCATCAACGATATATCAGTCGGGGTGGTTTAAAATATTATATTATATATATAGATCATTATTATTTTATACAATAGATCATATTATTATACTATATTGACTTCAAATTGATTGCGATCGGTGGCGATCTACAGAAAAGCTAAGCTTATAATAATATTTTCGTTGTAACTATGACCTATTCTGTGGTTTGACTGCAAATATTTTATTAATTTTGCGATGCGTGTGTGATATCCGTGATATCTTCTAGAGTTTTCATTAGAATTATATACTGTAAACGACAATTTTAATCTATAATATGTGGCCAAGCTAATTAACGTAATTATTTGGATAAGGATTAATACTTTATACTTGAAAATAGCCTTGGAAGTTATGTAATATTTTTAACAAAAAATTAAAGATTAAATAAAATGGTTACTGTGAGTCAACCTTAAGAGATAGACATATGCTGTCGCGGACTTTTCTGTAGGTCTTATTAAGTTGTACAACTCTTCCATAGAAAATATTCTTCCATCTGTTTTCAATTGAGCAGCGTTCGTAAGAAACGTATTTTTTCGACCGTTTTTAGGGTTCCGTAGCCGAATGGCAAAAAACGGAACCCTTATAGATTCGCCATGTCTGTCTGTCTGTCTGTCCGTCCGTATGTCAAAGCCACTTTATTCCGAAACTATTAAGACTACAGAATTGAAACTTTGTAGGTAGATGTATTCTGTGAATCGCTTTCCGATTTTTATACAAAAATAAAAAATATAAAAGTTTAAGGGGGGGCATGGAACTGAAACAAAAAATAATCATTTTCTTCAAACCTATACGTGTGGGGTATCTATGGATAGGTCTTAAAAACTGACATTGAGGTTTCTAAAATCATTTTTTCTCAAAGTCAATCATTTCAAAGATAGGCGCGTCTAAAGTGGTAAAATGTGTGTCCCCCCCCCCCCCCTCTAACTTCTAAAGTAAGAGAGTGAAAAACCTAGAAAAAATATATTCTGTAGATCTCAATAAAAACTTTCAACGAAAATTGGTTTGAACGAGATACAGTCAGCAGTTGTTGAGATACAGCGACCGCAAGTATAACTTTGTTTTACATACAAACACTATGCAAAACAAAGTTATTTTTGTAGTTGCGAAAAATCAAAGTTATAGAATACTCTACTGTGTTTCGGAACCCTACGAGTGCGAGTCCGACTTGCACTTGGCAAGTTTATTTTGTCGACTTAGGTTGCAAATTAGGTCTCCACGAATGTACCTTTGATTTAAACGGGATAATATATAGCCTATTTTCATTTCGAACTTCCATTCTATATATTAGTGAAAGAATTTTTTAAATCGGTCTAGTAGTTTTTGAGCCAAATCATTACAAACATACAAAAATACAAAAATACAAATGTTCTCTCTTTATTATGTTAGTATAGATAATCTATCCAGCTTGGCTAACAATTATTTCTTATTTTTCTTCTTCGCTGTAGGTAGTCCCCATTATTGAACAAAAGTTTGTATACGCGTAAACTGATATTTAACGCACCGGTACTGTTTAATAGTCCACTTCACTCAGTCCGGATCACAAATGAAAATCACTTCGTAGAGACATAGAAAAGATAATAATTGGTAGAGGGAGCGTTCAAGTATTACGTAACGCAATTTTTGAAGATTTTTGACCCCCCCTCCCCCCACTGTAACGCTCCGTAACGTTTTTGTGTACCCCTCCCCCCTCTCTAAACATTAAGTAACACTCAAGTGATCACTTTTACCCTGGTCGCAAAAATTTATGTTATAGTTTTTATTCTTGGTATAGTTTTAATAGTTTTATACAATCGAGGGATTCACCGTAAAACGTAAACGAAAAGGGTTGCCAATTTGGGAGTTTTTTCCTAATAAATATATAATAAATATTCCCTAATTTTTTATATAAAAAAAGAAATAATGTTACGTAACGTGTTGTAAGAAAGATCCCCTCTCGCCCCTGTAACGCATCGTAACGTTTTACGAGACGTCCCCCCCCCCCACCGCCCCCCCCCCCCCCCCCAAATTGCGTTACGTAATACTTGAACGCTCCCAGAGACACATAGCGAGTGTCCTACGTGAAGTTATTTGCTGACCGCGCCGTTCGTCTCGAACACGACACGACAAGCCCTGGCCGGGTCGCTATGAGGTGCGAGGGTACCATCATAATAAAAGACTTGTGTCTTGCACAAAGGTTAGTATATTACTCTTTTATAAGACTACAGTATTTAACTTAAATTACATACATAGTTATCATTAGGAGTATGACATAGCACACCACCACAAAGGGGAAAAGTCAATATTCAGTACACGAGTGAAGCAAGCGCGAAGGTTTTACGCAATATGGTTACAGAAAAAATTTCAGAGAAACTAAGTAAGAAACTAGTGTAAGGTAGTAAAAATGACCAAACATAGACGTACGCGAGCGAAACGAGCGAGAAGAATAAGTTTTCATATATAATCTCAAACAAAAGTCACGGGAATAGCTTTTTTCAGTTTTTTTTTCATTTGATTAAGGACAAGAAGAAGAATCTATAAAGAAAGTCTTAACAAAAAAGATCATATTAAAACGGGAGACATGTTCTGGTTAAAGATATTTGTTTCTCAAAAGAAATTAACCTACATTTTACTGCATGAGATTATTACTTAGCATTTTAGTTGTTAGCTAATAGCTAATAGGAGCAACTAGGAAATATACAACGACATAATTTATTTTCTACATCGTACAGAGATTCATTTTTAGAATGTAGAATACAAATGTATCTACTTTTCGACAACACTTGGCATCTCTATTATGTAGACGGTAGAAGTCAGTCTATTTCAGAGAAAGGGCAGCTAAATCACACAATAATTTTTAATAAGTTATTTAATCATGCTAACTTTTTTATCTTGCCACCTTAAATTTTTATTTAATTGCTTTGTGGAACTGAAAATTTTGCTGCCGCGCAAAATGTGCCGCCTGCGCGAAGCACGATTCGGAGTTTGAAAAATAATTGTTATTTTTTTTAATAAATGCGTCTTGCTGCCACCCTCTTTAGTGTGCCGCCCGGGGCCATGACCCCCCGGCTCCCACTCTACACCACTGGGGACCGCCATACATTAGCCTGTATGGAAATAACTTCAAAAAGTGGTGCATACCCAAACGTCAAATTATTATGACGTTTAGGCAAAAATATCGCGGCGCCTCCTTGTTTATATAATGTATTTCCTACCTCCATGGGGTAGGATCAGCCATTTTATATACCATCACATAAAATGGCTGCCATTGATTGTCTAATGGTCCATTGATGACCTTGAATGAAACCATCCTCGCAATGGACCAATAGACAATCAATGTCAGTCATTTTAAGTTTCATTATGACGTTTAGGTATCCACCTTTTTTGTAGATATTTCGTGTTCTTATAATTATATACGTCATAATTCATAATATATTGATTTGCTACAAAATGTTGGTACAAAAGCTGTTATAGGAATACAAGTTCCATTAATTACAATTTTATTTAATTACATGATTTACTCTATAATTATAATACTGATTTAACACGATTCGCCACAAATTCAAATACGCGCAATTATTTATTTATTTATTATGAAGGTAATTTAAAATTATAAATATAGGTAATGTCAAAATATATTTTATAAATTAGAAAAATAATATTGAATGTCAATTGAAAATTATAACACCATACATTTCAAATCAATTTACAATTCAAATATTAATTGACTGAGTAAAAGCATCTTTGTAATAACCACAGTTTAAATTTTTGTGAAAATCGTGTTTTAGGCAGTCTTTAATTTCCGTCGGTATTGTATTTTAAATACGAGCACACATTGCGTAACTACTTTTTAACCGACGAAAAAAAAACGGAGGAGGTTATCAAGTCAACACGTATATATATTTTTTTTAATGTGTGACCACGCATAACTTTTTACATAGTAGTCTGATTTTGATAATTATTTTTTTATTGGAAAGGTGTGTACCCCCCCAATGTGATCCCATTTAAATTTTAACGAAATCGGGCGAGCCGCTTTTAATAAATCAAGTAAAATCATGGATAAAAGTATTATTATATGGATGACTAGCAGCCCGCCCCGGCTTCGCACGGGTAGAACATATATGCCTACAAAATTTGCATCAGTTTGTTGCATCGAATATAAAATATGAACATATTTAACAACCATCGTCATATTTCATCCAATTTACACAAAACCTTAACGAATTATATTATATTGTTTTATAATACTTACGTATTGATATTGGACGGCCCTTTGGCGTAAAGGATAGTTACCCTGATTCTGACCCGACGGTCGTTGGTTCTAATCCTAGCTATATACCTACCAATGAAAGTTTTATGTGCATTCATGAATCATGAGTTTTCGTACAGTGGTAGTGGAATCATTAAATCTACCAAAAAGTATCTTACCACCAAGGAGTACATCTGCCGCCGTAACCTTACGGCGTTCCCCGACGCAAAATGTAGGGGTAATATACGTTTAACGTGTGTATCTGTGTGTCTGTCTGTAGCATCTTAGCACCTAACCGGATGAACCGATTTTGTTTTTATTATTGATAGTTTTTTTTTATAGATGTCTTCATCGAGAGTTTTCTTAGCTTTGATTCATGAAAATTCGTTCAATCGTTATAAAATTATGCGCTTTTTTCTAGTTAATTGCTCTATGAAATCAACTTTCATAGGTCTGATCAATTCGAAAATCTTCTTCTTCAACGATATTGTAAGAACATGGAAGCCTCCTGGACTCTACAGAATACTCAAATCCTCACCAACTTACAGCTCAGATTTTAAATGTCGTGTTTAGAGTCATTGGAAAAAGCTATTATACATAGATCAGTCGGGGTGGTTTAAAATATTATATTATATATATAGATCATTATTATTTTATACAATAGATCATATTATTATACTATATTGACTTCAAATTGATTGCGATCGGTGGCGATCTACAGAAAAGCTAAGCTTATAATAATATTTTCGTTGTAACTATGACCTATTCTGTGGTTTGACTGCAAATATTTTATTAATTTTGCGATGCGTGTGTGATATCCGTGATATCTTCTAGAGTTTTCATTAGAATTATATACTGTAAACGACAATTTTAATCTATAATATGTGGCCAAGCTAATTAACGTAATTATTTGGATAAGGATTAATACTTTATACTTGAAAATAGCCTTGGAAGTTATGTAATATTTTTTAACAAAAATTTTAAGATTAAAATGGTTACTGTGAGTCAACCTTAAGAGATAGACATATGCTGTCGCGGACTTTTTTGTAGGTCTTATTAAGTTATACAACTCTTGGATAGAAAATATTCTTCTATCTATTTTCAATTAAGCAGCGTTCGTAAGAAACGTGTTTTTTCGACCGTTTATTTGCCGACTTAGGTTGCAAATTAGGTCTCCACGAATGTACCTTTGATTTAAACGGGATAATATATAGCCTATTTTCATTCCGAAAGTCCATTCTATGTATTAGTGAAAGAATTTTTTAAATCGGTTCAGTAGTTTTTGAGCTTACTCATTACAAAAATACAAAAATACAAATGTTCTCTCTTTATAATATTAGTATAGATTTCATCGTAACGTCAATGTATATCGACGAACATACCGAACAATAAAACATTAAATAAAAAAATCAAAAAACCCGACTGCGCAAAAAGTGAAGCACATTAATGGCTTAACGAATGGGGATTAATGTGTCCCGACTGTTAAAGTCTCTATATTCCATATAACAATGTATAATTTATTTATGAGTGTATCGACCGAGAAAGAATTTAAATGGTATAGTTTTTTGATATCCCTAAACAGAAGTCTAAACTACTAGACTTACTTGTTTTTTTCTTTTCAGTTCGTTTTTTAACACTTCACTTTTTGCGCAGTCGGGTTTTTTGATTTTTTAATTCAATGTTTTATTTTAGTGAAAGTGAAAGTGAAAGTGAAAGTGAAAGTGAAAAAGTTTATTAATGACACTTAGGTATTAAAAAATGGTACTAACAGTACAAAAAACTTAAGATAAAAAAAAAATATATAAAAAATAAATCTTTGACAAAAGTGTCACTAATCGGCCCCCCTCAGCATAACTGTTGGTCTAATGACCAACGCTGGTCTTTCGGTGATGCCGGTCGGCGACGTCACGTTACAGGCTAACAGGTAACAGTAATAACATACACACAGGCTACAGGTACAGGTACATAAAACAGTAAAAAAATAATATTAAATAGAAGTTGTAGTAGATGCACGTCGTAATGTCAAGTCAAAGTCAAATTGAAGTAATAGTCCGTTCCAAGTCACACATTCAGACACCCTCGGTAAATAAGTAGACTTTACTGAAAGCTATTCCTTTTTTTTTTGTTTTTGTAAACGCAGCGCAATGTGCTATTTCCCTACTCTCGTGCACGTTCCTCGGCACCTAATAGATTATAATCTACATTTATTACAATATTTGTAGAACACATCAACTTGCTCGCAGAAGAATACAAATTACAAGTTTTAGGACAAATGCATGAGTGCACACCATTTCACGTCCCCGTCAAAACCTTCCAGTAGTCTGTGAAGCGTAGATGGAAAATTAAAAAGATCTGACATTAAAATAACAATAATAATATGAGAAGGATAAAAGGTGGACGCCATTTGACATTTTTCTGGTTTCTGACATTTATGACATTGACATGAAGTTATCTGTGAAATTAAAATGTAAAATGAATATTATCCCTTTCCCTTCCATTAGAAGATAATTTATGTTTAAATGTCTATTGAGAAATGTTTACAATATATTCATACATTTGTCAGTGGAACGTCGGTACCGCGAGACTTCAAAAAATTCTCCTCCTAGGAGCCTAATTTCGTCGTAACGTTACTTCGCACCATGGCTTAATTGGCAAAGCACCGGAACATGTTATTCCGGAGGTTGCGGGTTCAAGTCCCGTTGGTACGATGAAATTTTGGATTGTGTTTAACAATTTACAAAGATATTAAGTGTGTTACACTTCAAAGAAACATAATATTTGATTTACGCAGTGCAACATCTCTCGTCGGATTTGAAAACTGTAATGATTTCTTCCGAATGATTAACTTACGTAATAAGTAGTCATAGATGGCGCCACCAATGCATAATTGGGTTAGCAAATGCAATCCACTAATTTCGTCGTAACGTTACTTCGCACCATGGCTTAATTGGCAAAGCACCGGAACATGTTATTCCGGAGGTTGCGGGTTCAAGTCCCGTTGGTACGATGAAATTTTGGATTGTGTTTAACAATTTACAAAGATATTAAGTGTGTTACACTTCAAAGAAACATAATATTTTCAGTGTAGTTTTTTATTCTCCCCCTAATGGAGGATGGCGATCCCCCCGACCCCGGTGGTGGGGCTTGGGGGGATAAAAGTCTTCCTCCCTCTCCAGCAGCTTTCACTTCTGTCCATACGTCCGATGAAAGACCCTTTGAGCTAGTAATTAATAACCGCTCGAAACGTAGAGCAATAAAACGTGATGTTAGAGCTTGTTCCCCGAACGACTCCTCGGGAGACGAATTCAAGATTGCTGACGATGAAATTCTAACTACACCCATACCGTCTGCTGCGTCTCTTCCCTCCTCTGCTCCGTCCTCATCCGCTTCGCTATCTATGCCTCTTGGCCAGAAGTCCGCTGACTCAGTTGCGTCTTCCAGTTTGCCCCCAGGACAAAAGGTTGTCCCCACGCCAGTTGCTCGTCAGAAGTATGTAAATTCAGACGCCGGTCCCTTTGTGGTACATGTCCAAAAATTGAACAGTCTCCTTCTGCGGGCACAACTTTGCACCCGGTTACTTTTGGACGATTTCTTTTCGGGCGCGCAAGAGAATTCCAGGGTATAGTGGATGGTTCAATAAAAAGTATAGGTCGAAATAGAATTGCTCTAACCTTTTACTCCGTCAATAGCGCCAACTCATTTATGGAGTCAAGTTCTTTAACGAACAACGGATATAGGGCTTTTGTGCCCTCATACAATGTTACCCGATTAGGCTTGGTTAGAGGCACTCCTACTGATATGTCCCCGGAGGATATCATAAAAGAGGTTCGTGTTCCTCAAGACTGTGGTCCCGTCATTAAGGTGAGGCGCCTTAATTTTAAGTTGATGTTGGATGGGAAGGTAACTTGGAAGTCATCTCAAACTTGCGTACTTACTTTTGACGGCCAAGTTTTTCCGTCCAGAGTTTATTTGTGCTATAATGCCTTCCAAGTAGAACGATATACACTCCCAACGATTCAGTGTTTCCAGTGTTGTAGATATGGTCACACAAAAATTCAATGCAGATCCAAACCGGCTTGCTACAAATGTAGTCAAGCCCACGCAGGAGAGACATGCAATATTGAAACCGAAAACATTAAATGTATTTGGTGTCGTGGCAAACATTTCGCCACAAACAAAGCTTGCCCTGAAATGGCCCGGCAAGTTGCTATTAAAGCTGCTATGACTCAAAATTACTCCTCATACGCCGAGGCTGCGAAGCTTCATCCGCCATCTAAGCTGTCGTTCGCCGAGGTTGTTTCTTCTTCCGTAGATATGACTTCCCCTGCTCTCCCGTCACAGTTTCCAGGCTCTTTTAAAAATGTAAATGTTGAGCCTGCTCATGTTCACTATAAAAAAAAACCAAAGCCTGCTGGTTCATCTGCACCTTCTTCGGTTGGTTATGATCGCCTGGCCCACTCAAACATAATAAGGGGAGATTTTTCAGAATCTGCTCCTAATGGGTGTGCCCTTAACAACCCTGAAAAACCTTTAGATACCCCAACTGTTCAATCTATCATTAGCGATCTTCTAAAACTTCTAAACCTTTTATCCACTCTCCTGAACTCTTCTCCCCAACCCCATTCTTCACCGTCCAACGCTGCTTTTAACCTAAATTCACTAATTTCTCTCTTACATAATGGATCTCAATCTGCTTCAATGGAATAGTAATTCTCTGACAAATAAATACTCTGAGCTTGTTTATTTAATAAATAAGTTCAACGTAGCTGTCTTGTCTGTTACCGAGTCGTGGCTTAAGCCTGGTTCTCATTATGTGATCCCGGGCTTTGTCGATGCCCGGAGTGACAGGCATGATGGCTACGGTGGCGTTGCTTTTTTTTTTTAAAGTAACGTTTCTTTTTCTCGTATATATGTCCCCTTTTATAGTGGTTTTCAAATAATTGCGGTTCGAGTTAAAGAATACACTTTGGTATCGATATACATTCCTGACCCTTCTAAGGCTATCCTCCGTAATGTAGTCTCAGTTTTGAGCTCTCTCCCAAAGCCTCTTCTGGTTCTTGGTGATTTTAATTGTCATCATCCTGTTTGGGGTTGTGGTAAGGCGGACGAATTTGGGGAGTTCTTATTAGATTCCCTTGATTCCCTAAACCTCTGTATTCTTAATGACGGTTCCCCTACTTTGAGAACTCGACCAAATAAATTCCGTAGTGCTGTTGATCTTTCACTGTGTTCTCCGGAGCTTGCTACTCTTCTGACTTGGCGTGTCCTTCCTGCTACACATGGTAGTGATCATTTTCCTATTCTTTTAAATTTTCCTCAACGTAATTCCTGTCCTATCCCCCCTGGCAACCCCCCGCTTCTGAAATATATTTTGAATAATAATGATTTTTCTGGGTGGCAAAAATTTCATGATCACACGGTCTCAGTTTCTAAAAACTTTCCTGTTATAAACTTTTACAATATTTCTTCTTCTTCTGATTTTTTGGTTCGCTCACTCCTTGAGTGTGCAAATAAATCCTTTTCTATTAAAAAACCTCCGTCTAATAAGTTGCCCCCTCCTCCTTGGTGGGATAGGGAGTGCAATGATGCCATAAAGGCCCGTGAGGTAGCGGAACATTCCTTTTGCTGTGATATGACACAGGAAAAATTTTCCAATTTGAATAAGTGTATATTGCTAAATCCAAACGACTTTTTCATTCGAAAAAGCGTGATCATTGGAAATGTTTTTGTACAAGTTTGAGCCCTAGTACCCCTGCTTTTGTTATATGGACGAAAATACGTTGGTACAGGCGTTCGTGGTGTCCCCTTTCTCGGCCCTGTAATCCATCTCAGTCGTGGGCTGAAGCGTTCATGGACAAGTTAGCCCCCAATATTGTCCTCTTCCTTCTGAATTACCATCGTTGTCTGTCCCTTTATCAAATGATCCTTTAGATTGTCCATTTTCTATGATAGAATTGAAAAACATTCTTAAATCGGTCAGAGATTCGGCCCCCGGCATGGATGGCTTACCTTATTCTTTTTTTTCGAAAGCGAGTGACTGTTTACTTTTTCATTATCTGCGCCTAGTTAATTGTATTTTTGACACTGGCTTTGTTCCGGTTAGTTGGAAATCTCAGTATATTATTCCAATCCTTAAACCCAATAAAGATTCGCAAGATCATAATTCGTACCGCCCTATTGCTCTTTCCTCGGTTCTGTCTAAACTTGCTGAACGTCTGGTAAAGAACCGACTTGAGTGGTTCCTTGAAAGCAACGATCTTCTGGCTAAGTCTCAATATGGATTCAGGAAGGGCAGAAGCACCATGGACAGTCTCAGTATTTTCACTACTGACATTAGGCTTGCCTTTACCCGGAACGACTCTGTTGTCGGTGCATTTCTTGATATATCTTCAGCGTATGACAGTGTTCAACTTCCTCTTCTTAAGAATAAACTTTTAGTGTTAAAAGTGCCCCCTAAATTATGTAATTTTATTCTGAACCTTCTTGCCGAAAGAAATATATACCTTCGTTGTAGTGACCCCTCTATTTCTCCTCATAGAACTATCTGGCGTGGTTTACCCCAAGGTTTTCTTAGCCCTCTTCTTTACAATGTTTATACTTATGATTTGGAAAGGTCTGTCGGTCTTTGCCGTATCCTTCAGTATGCTGATGATATACTTTTATATTCATCACATAACAAAATTAATCTAGCTAGCAATTGTGTTTCGCGCTCCATTCAATGTCTAAACTCTTGGCTTCATGTCAATGGTTTAGATCTCTCCCCCTCAAAGAGTAACATAGTTATTTTTTCCCGCTATACTCCTGATGTGCAAATTTTCTGTAATGGTTCCAAAATTCCGGTTGAAAATTCTGTTAAATTTCTTGGACTTCTTTTAGATAGTAAATTAACTGGTAAGTCACATTGTGCCTACATAGTAGACAAATGTGAAAAAAATCTCAACATCTTAAGATGCCTTTCGGGTGTTTGGTGGGGAGCGCATCCATTTACTTTGAAATTGCTTTATAATGCCATTATTCGTAGTGTCTTGGATTATGGATCCTTTTTACTGGAGCCTGCTAATAAGGGCAGTATGAGGCAGTTGGATCTTATCCAGTCCAAAGCCCTTCGTATTGTATCGGGTGCTATGAAATCGTCTCCTATTAATGCACTCCAGGTAGAGTGTATTGATGCCCCGCTCCACCTTTGTCGTCAGTTTCTTGCTAACCGATTCTTCTTCCGATGTGTACAATACTCCTCCCATCCTCTTAATCCTAAACTTCAACTTCTTCGGCGTTTCTCTTTTACATCTCGGTTCTGGCTTAGCAAGAAACCTCCTCCTCTTTTGCGGAGTTTTAATATTTATAAGTCACTTAAAGATCCAGTTATCCGTTCTCCTTCTCTTCCCCTTTTCTCCTTTAGTTACGAAGTCATCATCGCTCGGCCTACTGTAATTTTGGACTTTGACATCTGTGCTGGTGACCCACATGCTGATGAATATCTCCAAGGCCTTTTGAGGAGAGATTGGCGTGGTTGGCACTGTATTTATACTGATGCTTCGAAAATTTCCCCTCTTGGTTGTGTTGGGTGTGGTATTTTCCATGCTCAATACAATATCGTTCAAAAAGTTAAATTTCCACCTGAAACTTCAGTCTTCTCGGGTGAATGCTGGGCGATACTGGAAGCGGTTCGATATATTCTGATTTTTAATCTTCGTCGTTCTCTTATCTTTTCAGACTCTCGGAGTTCTCTTCAATCTCTTCTTTCAAATCCATTTTGTACTAAATCTTCTATTTCTGTAATTTTTCTTATTAAAGAGTCTTTAGCAATATGTCAATCGAAAGGGCTTGAAGTTGTTTTTATTTGGATTCCCGGCCACGCTGGTATTTCGAGAAATGAGCGAGTGGACGGAGTGGCAAGAGATGCAGTGGCCCATGGTGATAAAATTCCATTTTGCATTTTTCCGCATGATCTTTTCGCAATTCCGAAAGTACTTTTGTTCAGATCTTGGGCAAGCTCCTGGGCTGCCTCTAGCAAGACCAGGGGCTCAGCGTATGCGGCTCTCCAACCGGATATCCCGCGTAGACCTTGGTTTGCTAAATGGCATCTCAGCAAGCAGCTGTCAAGTTCTATCATCCGGATGCGTTTGGGGCACTGCTGTGTACCCACTTTTTTTAAAAATAAATTGCACATAAGTGATTCATCCCTATGCGAATGTGGTCTGGACGAGGGAGACCTCAACCATATATTTTTTTCATGCCCGCTTCTTAATCATTCAGCATTTTATCTTTCTCTTAGTCTTGTTATTCCTCTTCCTACTTCCATACCTACCCTTCTATCATCCAATAATTTGCAAATATTTAGAATCATAAGTAATTTTCTTGTCGATAATAACATTAAAGTTTAATTATTATATGTATTTTACTGTTAGTGTATTCTTTTTATATCTCGTAACAATTATTGTAAATATTTGTTTTTATTTTTTCTTTTCTTTTGGGTGGAGTTCCCTAACTTATTTTTCTTTTACTTTCTCTTAACCTCGTTTACCATTACCTTTTTATTAATATCAAATACTAACTTCATTACTGAACTGACGCGATACTGGCAAAAATGTCTCAAAAGAAAGACGATTGCCATTAAAAAAAAAATAAAAAAAAAAAATTCATACATCGGCAACTGAAGAATATGCTGGCTAAACTAGGAATAATAACTTGTAACATTATGCCATATTCTGACTTATTCTAGCAAATGAATAATTTTGAATAATAAAGTAAGTAAGTTTGTCTATCCTATAGAACACTGGTTTCATGAATAAGAGTTTCCTGTATTTTTCGATCAACATAAATATTTTTTTTTAAATTAATTCTAAAACTATGAATATTTTGCAGGTTCCTCAGCGACGGTGGAATATTATTTCAACATTTTGTAGCTGAATAGCGGAAACTGCCACGAAAAGCAGTGGAGCTGTGGGCTTGAGTGGAGAGCTGCGGATTTTACACTTTTTAGTTAAGTAAAGGACGGCAAATTCCGTAATCTGAACAAAAAACCGAAATGCGTGAAATAGATAGGGTACTTACTTTACAGTTGTACTATTAAACGACTAACTATACCAAAAGGAAGAGGTTCTTTGTTACCTCAGAACTCCATCAATTCTTAACCGATTTGGAAAATTCTTTTTTGTTTTAGTTAATATGATTTTCGTTTGGTCTCATTGTAATTTTATTGAGATCTGATAAGTAACTTCAGAGATAAGCACCGCAAATTTGTTACTGAAAGTGACTAACGCGGCATGTAAAATCGTTTTTTTTTTCGATTTGTACGATCATAAATTATGTGTTATAAATATATTTGGAATCTCCATTTTAAGACCTTTAATTCGATACCCCACTCGATAGGTTTTGAAAAAAAAAAAATTTTTTTTGAACCCCAAATTTTGGCGTCTGAAATCCGCCGTTTTAAATTTTTCATATTTTAATGTATTCGTTGACACTCGCGCTAGCATGGCGAATCTATTGACGTGCCAATTATCAAAATCGGCCCACGCGTTTGGTCTCTAGTGTGCCACAAAGGAACAAACATACATACATACATACATACATACATATATAGACTGATAAACACATTATCTCTCCTTTGCGTCGCGCAGTCGGGTAAAAATAGTCGAAAATCGGGCTCTATTTACTTGTACTTTCATTCATTATTCAGTGGCTTAGTGGCGTGTCTTGGTAGAGGCCTATATCCAGCAGTGGACTGATAGCGGCTCATTACGATGATGATGATGATATTATTTCACAGGTGGTTCCATTCGCATTTCATCGAGATATGTTCAGTATCTTCAGAGATATGAAGATAAACACCTCAAACTTAGTATTGAAATTGATTAGCGTGACGTTGGAAGTCTATTATTTTAGATTTTTAAATGATCTTAAATTATTTTTATTATTATAAAGCATAAATGACCTATAAAACGTTTTGTCTAGGCCAGGGGTACGCAATGACGCCTGCTTATAACATGTGGCACAGAAAACTTGCTGCTAAGTGAAGATGTGATTACACCTTAAATGTAGATTCTCATCCTCTATAGTCTTACCTCGTGCTGATCTAAGCTCTCCTGTGAACATGTTAATCTAATTATTAGATTCTTCTAAATTATATTTTTTTCATTGGAGCGGCATTTTTGTAGGCCTACCAATGTTGGTATATAAAGCGTGTTTTTTTTAATAATTCACAATTATTTTACAAAAAATTATAGATAAAGTAGTATTTGTTGGATTATATAACAGTTAATAGCTAAAATAAGGTAGGAAGCTATATTAAAAATTAATTTAAAAATAACTAAGTTCCTAAATTAATGTAAGTATGTATACCTAAGCAATTTTGAGTCGGCGCGAAACAAGCAAATTAATTAATTACGTAAAGCGCGACACACTAGCGCCGGAAAATGCCGAGTGTTGACGAAGTTGATGTCACCGATACAGCAACCCGAACGGGCACCACATATAGTAATCTGTGACGGCTCGTGATTGGCACACACGTGAGGGCACACGTCGTTGCGAGTGGTCGTGCATCTCTACTTAGTCTTTGGGGCGTGTGAAAGCGCATTTTTTGGAATGTTAATGTTCATCGCTGGAGATTATACGTTGCATTGTTAATGTGATTTTTTGTTATTTCTTTAAATTAAAGGTTATTTAGTGATCTTTGCTTGTTGATTGTTTGGTGCCGACTCAAAATTGCTTAGGTATACATACTTACATTAATTTAGGAACTTAGTTATTAAGTTTAGTTAAATACTCAAAACCATTACAAAAATATATACTGAGGTATATTAACAGTAGTTTAAGAACTTCGTTATTAAGGTTAAATAACAAAGGTTTATTAATTTTTGCTTTTTAGTTTTTTCGGCGGTTTAATTTTTTTGTTAAAAAGTTTTATCAATGCTGTCCTCGGTACTTTCGGTAAAACAATTCTATCCCGGTTCCTTGTATTTTTCGGATTTTTCTCTTTTGCAGTTATAAATAAGCATGGGTGAGACTTAACAAATTCAGATGCTTCAATGATATACATGCAAGGCAGTGGAAGCATGCGGTACTTAGGGATGCACCGATCCGATCCGACCTTTCGAAGGTCGGATCGTAGGCATACGATCCTATCGATTTTCGGATCGGATTGAAACCATGCGATCCGATCGCGGATCGATTCAACTCTATCAAATATCGGATCGCGATGGTTTGCACACAATGTAATGTATTTTAATTTGCACACAAAGTAAGACTAAGACTATCAATAACTAAGAATACATAATTCATTGTTTCGTTGTGTGTTTTTTATACTTATAGAATAGAATAGAATAGAATAGAATAGAATAGAAAACCATTTATTCAAGCAAAAACACTGTACACAACAACAATACGCATATAAAGAGTAACTACCTAATTCAATTACTCATAATTATATCTACTACTTATACTAGACACTAAAAAGTAGGTACACATATTATTTAATGACGTGTATTGCTGTTGCTGTAGTGTACAGTACTGCCGGAATAGGTCTGAGCTCAGCTGAATGCTGCAGTCAGGACTACAGCGCTGATTTTCAGCACAGACCTCAGGTGACAAAACGGATAACATACTTGATGCGATAAAAATAATATGTTGCGTTAAAATCCATAAATATGATAAGTTATAAATATGTAATACTTATTGTAAAAATATATAAATAAAAATAAGAAGAAATAGTTAAACAATACAATAACAATAACTAAAACTACTTCATAAACATACATGTACTCGTATACCTTAAATTATTGTAAGTTAATTTTAATAAGATTAAGTTATACATTAGTCTTTTCAAGTTAATGTAATTTATGTTGCCTTGTTGAACCAACCAACCAAAAAAACAAATTTTTTGTTTGAAATTAATGTTATATTTTCATTTCATTCGATTTTTTTTTATCAATCTTTTGAAAATCGGATCAAATGGATGCGATCCGATCCACGGATCGGATTAAACGGATTAAAAAAATCGCATCCCTAGTGGTACTCTTTAAATAGCAGCGTCAATTGACTACGCCCTGTTCTGTTCACAGGACAATACTGCGGAGGAGTTTTTGCAGGAACTTGAAAAAGTGTAAAAGTGTATGCTCGCATTGTATTTTTTCCTCAAGTTCCTAGTGTTTTGCCGCGAGAGTGTGTACTAAATGTGGATTATTAACCATTGAGTGACGGTGAATGTGTGCAACAGAAAAGAAAACAGCACAATATTGAAAACCATGGCATTTGCGTTCTAACCAAAACTCCACTGAAAATGAAAATTAAAGTCTACATCTTTACTGAGGATCATGACTTAACTTAGTTAAAATTGTTAAAATTAAAGAAGGTTTTAATACAATGATAGAAAATATAATGAGAAGTTGGTATCTAGGATACAGTGTTGTTGATATGTTGACATGAAGTGTCGTGTAAAATAACTACTGAATAAAACACGTATATATCTCTTGAAAAAATGTTTTCCATATATTTATAATATAATTATAGTCGCCTTCTATCTATCTTTAGCTACAATCTCCTATTACCGATTCCACAAACTCTAATAGGTTACGGGCCTTGCTAAAAGTTGATGGCTGAAGATATATAATATACTTACCCAGTTGTATAAAATGGAAGGGGTAACGACGAAATTTTCGATTGGATATTTGGATGGTAGTAACTGGCCAACATGGAGGTACAAAGTCTCTATACTCTTGAGCACGTGCGAGAACGCGCTGGAGATATGCGAAGGAAAGGTACGAGAACCTGTTATAAGTCCAGGAGGAGGTGACGCTGCAGCTGCTGCGTATGATGTGGCTTTAGCCAAATTGAAGCAGGCGGATAGATGCGCTCTTCTCATACTCACAAACAACATGACAGAAGAGACTTTGACAAAAGTCATGAGATTTAAAACAGCTCGAGAAGTGTGGGACGAGCTACATCGATTATTTGATGGGCAGTCGGAAAATAGAGCATATGAGCTTTGCACGCAATTTTTTAGCTTTAAGCACAACCGTGAAGATGGAGTAGACACGCATGTCAAAACTGAAGAATCTATGGAGTGCTTTGAATGCTGAAATTATAAAGGAAGATGCAAGTGTAAAGCTACCTGACATGTTCCTTATCTGCAAAGTGCTAGAGTCCCTCGATGAGAAATTCTTCGCATTTAAATCTAGCTGGCTTTTGCTAAACAAACAAGACAGAACAATCGAGAACTTGACAAGCAACATTTGCGCTTTCGAGAGGTCATTGAAAGCAAAAGAAGAGGGTCAAAGTCAAGGGTCACCAGAAGTTCTACAAGTAGTAAAGCAGAAAAAGAAGAAAGATGAGAACATGAGATGTAACTATTGTTCTAAGATTGGACATAGAGTTCGTAACTGCACGAGATGGATAAAGGATGGAAAGCCACCTAAACCATGCGCAGGAGAAACGAAAAGTTCTTCATCTACTGCTCAACTACAAAATATTGGTTTGATCGTTAATGCCTGTTTAGATAAACAACCACTGGATAAGCACAGCTGGTTTGTTGACAGTGGAGCGACAAGGCACGTCACTAACAGGAGTGAGATATTCCACGACTTTCAGCATTTTGACACAAATCACACGGTCTCTACAGCAGATGGCACAGCTATTGCTGCTGAAGGATCCGGAACGGTGATGCTTGAGTCCAGTGTGAAAGGTACACGGCGAATAATAACTCTGCACGACGTGTGGCTTGTACCATCATTAACGAAAAATCTGTTTTCAACGTTGGCCGCGCAAGATAGAATGCAGAAGAGTCTGTTTAAATCAACTGTAAGAGAATGCCATCTAGATGTTGAAGGATGACAGTAATTATTGGTAATAGAGAACCAAAAGGAGGACTATTTAAACTAGATGTGAAGACAGTCATACCAGAGATGAAGAAAACTCTAGAAGTGAATATTCTCTCAAATTATTCCAACATGCTTCAGTTATACCACGAACGTTTTGCGCATCAAGATAAACGTCACGTGCGAGAATTTGTTAAGCGAGAAATGGGCATCGATTTGCCACTTGACAACAAGAAGTGTGAAGGTTGCATTTACGGAAAAGCACACAGGCTAAAGTTTGGGACTAGACCAAGGGCAAATAAACCTGGAGAGTTGATGCATGCCGATCTGTGTGGACCCTTTACTCCAAGCGGCTCCAAATTTAGATACTTCGTTAATTTCAAGGATGATTACTCCAGTTATAGACTTGTTTATCTAATTAAAGAAAAGTCTGAAGTCAAAATCAAGCTTGACCAAATGCTTAATGAGGCCAATACATCAGGGCATAAAGTAAAGACACTCTTAAGCGATAATGGAGGTGAATTTGATAATGACGACATAAGGAAGATTCTAAATCGACATGGCATAGAACAGCGACTTACGATGCCATACACGCCTGAGCAAAACGGCTGTAGTGAGCGTGAAAATCGTACCCTCGTTGAAGCTGTCAGATCTATGATGCACGCCAGGGAAGAACTTCCTCAATTTCTATGGGCAGAACTGACAAACACTGCTGCATACGTACTTAATCGAATTGGTCCAACTAAAGAAAAAGGCAAAGTACCATTTGAGCTTTGGCACAATAGAAAGCCAAAAGTTAGCCATCTTCGTATTATTGTCAGTGAGTGTTACGCCCACGTGCCTAAACAAAAGCGAAAGAAATCGTGTAAGAAAGCCATTAAAGGAAAACTCATTGGCTATGAGAATGACGACGGTTATCGCATCTGGACACCAAACTCAGTGATATGATCCAGAGACATAACTTTTGAAACCGACGTTGAGTATAAAATTTCACCAACAATAAAAGAAAGTACTACCGAAGCAGAGGGAGAGCTTCAAAGGGAAGTTGAAAGTCGAGCCGATACCGAGCAGATGAGTGATATACCTAACCAGGAACTACAACTGCCTGAGTCTGATCTTGAAAGAGAAAGTGAATTGGTATTACCCGAGCATGATCTAGAGGGAGAATATGATGTCACTGATGCAGATCAAGCTCGAGATGCAGATGAAGATTTTGTTGATGCTGAGGATTCTCAAGAAGGCATTGAAATTCATGAACCAATTGTAGTAGAAACGGGACGCTACAATCTTAGAGACAGGAGTACTCTGTCGCACCCAAAGCGACTTGAAGATTATATATGTCAAATTAGCGAAGATGCACCAAATTGCTATCAGGAAGCTATAAATAGTGCTGACGGCACTGAATGGCGCAAAGCTATGCAAAATGAGATAAACTCGCTAAAAGAAAATCAAGTTTGGACTTTGTGCGAATTGCCAAACGATAGGGTAGCATTACCCTGTAAATGGGTCTACCGAGTTAAGAAAAACCCAGACGGTACAGTAGATAAGTACAAAGCTCGCCTAGTTGCGAAAGGCTTCAAACAAAAGAAAGGCATTGATTACGAAGAAACGTACAGTCCAGTAGCAAGATTGGCAACCATTAAGTCGTTGTTGAGCGTTGCTGCTTCTGAGAACCTGTACCTTACACAGTTTGACGTAACCACAGCATTCTTATATGGCAAACTTAAGGAAGAAATCTACATGAGACAACCTGAAGGTTTTGCAGATGGCTCTAAGAAAGTCTGCAAATTGATGAAAAGCCTTTATGGTTTAAAACAAGCACCTAGATGTTGGAATTATCGTTTCCATCAAGTTTTGAGTAAACTTGACTTCCAACAAAGTACAGCAGACCCATGTCTATACACTAAGCAAATAGGAAGTAAAAAGATTCTCCTAACGTTGTATGTCGATGACGGACTGGTAGCTGCGACGGACCAGCAACTTGCTGAAGAGTTTCTGAGAAACCTTAAAAGTTATTTAAAGATAACATCGAAGCCTGCTTCCTTTTATTTAGGAATGGAGATAGAGCAACGCAAAGATGGGACCATTCGAATTCATCAGAGTTCTTATGCAAATAAAGTGCTAGAGAGATTCGGGATGTCAGATTGTAATCCTGTTGGAACGCCAATAGAGAAATTAGACATTACTGAAAAAGATGATTCAAGTGAGAGTAAGAAATTTCCGTACCGAGAAGCGGTCGGAGCATTAGCTTATTTGATGGTCGCCACTCGCCCGGATATAGCTTATGCTGTTAGTATTGTATCCAGATCTATGGAAAGTCCAATAAAAGCAGACTGGCTTCGTGTAAAGCGAATATTGCGATATTTGCGAGGAACTACTGATCTTGGAGTTATATATGCTAGTAACTCGGATAATAGTCGCATACTTGCATATAGTGATGCAGACCATGGTGGATGCACGAGCACTGGAAGATCCACAAGTGGAGTTGTGTGTTGCTATGGAGGAGGAGCAATATCTTGGCAAAGGGCAAAGCTCAGTCGCGATATCTACTACTGAAGCTGAAATAGTAGCTGCGAGTGAGGCTACTCGAGAAATTATATGGCTCAAGAGGATATTTAAAAGTCTAACTGATATGGAAAAGATGCCATTGCTTTTAGTAGACAATGAGGCAGCAGTTAATCTTGCTCATAACCCAGAGTTCCATAAGCGGACAAAACATATTCGACTACGTCACTTCTTTGTGAGAGAGGCTGTAACTAATGAAGAGCTGGAAGTCGAAAGAGTTGGCACAGATGCACAAGTAGCCGACATTATGACAAAGGCTCTGCCTAAGCCAAGATTCCAACTATTGCTATCTGCATTAGCATTGTATTAGAGGGAGTGTTAAAGTTAAAGAAGGTTTTAATACAATGATAGAAAATATAATGAGAAGTTGGTATCTAGGATACAGTGTTGTTGATATGTTGACATGAAGTGTCGTGTAAAATAACTACTGAATAAAACACGTATATATCTCTTGAAAAAATGTTTTCCATATATTTATAATATAATTATAGTCGCCTTCTATCTATCTTTAGCTACAATCTCCTATTACCGATTCCACAAACTCTAATAAAAATACCTATATATATAATATCAACTCTATAACTCATTTATGATTGCCTAAGGCTCATGTAGTAGCTCCGGTTTCAGGTTCAATAATTTTAGCTGGAATTATATTAAAATTAGGGGGATATGGGATATTACGAGTAATATTTTTTTTACAGGAAATTAATATAAAATTAAATTATATTTGAACTTCAATTAGACCTCAAATGTGACTTTGAGCCATCTATTTTACTAGATACTTGACACTGGCTAAATACACTAATAATGTTGACTGTGGAGCCATAATGAAATTTAAAAAATGATACTGCGAGCGGGGACATTCCATTGACGTATATCTAGGGACAAAAAATACCTACAAAAAAACGGTGGATACCTAAACGTCATAATGGAACATAAAATGGCTGACATTGGTTGGTCCATTGGTCCATTGCTAAGATTTTGTCAATGGACCAATAGACAATCTATGGCAGTCATTTTTAGTTCCAATCTGACGCTTAGGTATGCACCTCATTTTGAAGTTATTTCCATACAGGCAAATGTATCGCGGCGCCTCATTATCCTACCTCCATGAGAGGTTATTCTTCTTCTTCTTCTTATGGCAGAGGTTATTCTGTTTGTGTTTGTTTATCACTGTCAAGTGTACTCAAGTGTCATTCAGCTGTCAGACGAAAGTTCAGTTGTTGGAGTTTTGGCGGGAACGTGGAAAAGTGTGTGTGATCTCATTGTATTCTTTCCTAAAACTTGTGTTCTTCCGCGTGTTAATAAGTGCCGGTGAATGTGTGCGAGTGTAGGGAAACAGCACAATGTTGAAAAACATGCTATTTGCGTTCTCACCAAAATTCCACTGAAAATCTTCAGTAAACACCACATCTTTACTGAAGGTATGATTTAGACAAGACTTTTACTTGACAACTGACCTGAAATGTGACTTTGCCCCATCTCTACGACTAACATTCATAAAAACCTGAAAAATTTCAATACTTGACACTGGCTAAATACACTAATCGTGTGGAGCCATAAAGAAACAAAAAAAAAAAAGTTCAGTTGATGTTTTTGAACTTTTTTTTTTTTTGTTTACGCTACGAAAAGTTTCAATGATTTTTAATGTCTTTATTTGGGGTATTTTTAAATCTTATAGCAGATAGAGCAATCCTAGACAGTCACAGTACTTTAAAAGTAATAAGAAGTCGACTGGCCCGGTTTACCTTATCAAATATGCCTTTCTACGCTGTAGCTAAAGGTCGTACCACAGGTATTTTTACCACTTGGGTTGATTGTGAAGCACAAGTAAAAGGATTTTCAGGGGCAAGATACAAGAAATTTGATTCCGTGGTTCCTGCACAAGATTTTATATCGTCTAACAGCGGCAACGCCAGCACTTCAAAAACGAACCTAAAAAGATCATATTCAACCTCAACAAAGTACCAAAGTGAAAACAATGGTAGTAGTTCCAAGATTTCTAAGCAAAATAATGAAAACGGCAAGTCCAGCGACCAATTCTCTGACGGCTTGGACGTCGTACTTAACAAACAGTTGGATGATATTGAAAAACGTTTGAAGTCATTCTCTAAAGGTCTCGATAAGATCGTAAAAGTTGTGAAACCTTCCGGTCGCAAAGCTATATTGCTAGAGCCTCCAGAGCCAAAGAGCCAGAGAAAAACTAGTAACGATGAGTTTGATGTAGACAGTGAAGGTTACGTGCAGGTGTACACAGATGGAGCTTGTTCTGGGAACGGCAGGACCAGTGCCAAGGCTGGCATTGGTGTTTACTGGGGCGAGGGACACTCGCTCAATGTGAGTGAGCCAGTTTCGGGCCGAGCCACTAACAACTGCGGGGAAATTCAGGCCTCTACCAGAGCTATACAACAAGCATTGCGCAGTGGAATCACAAAGCTTACAATCAACACTGACTCACAATTCCTTATCAATTCTGTAACAAAATGGATACCAGGTAATATTTATATTTATTATATTTGAATGCATATAATATACAAATTAAACTATTTTCTTGAGAACAGACAAACACTTGACCTCCATCTCACATGGTACCATTGTAGTGGCCATGTGATAGAATTGTGCTTGTTTGGCAATGGGACGCATTGGTAGTACAAGGCATGGTATATCTGAGTTCACGACTAATCATCGTGTTGTAGTTAATCAGCCCAAACCATCTTCAAAGCTGGCTTACACAATACCCTAGAACCGAATTGCAAAATTTTTTTTAGTTCTGACTGTCTATTGTTGGCCCACTATCTCGTCTAGTGGTAATCAATCATGTGGTCGAAGATTGTGAACACACTAGGCCTGAAATGGTCCACTCTCGAGGGTTGTGTGCTGCCGGAATACTGTAAGGTTATGGCAGCACATTTTCTCCTTGAGGGTGAAATCAGGTGGAACATCAATATAATGCTCCAACCACTAGTCGAAGCCTGTGGAACATGCTTAAGTTAGGTGGATAATTCTTGCCAAAGCTGAAGCTTCATTCATCACAATACATACATTGTGATCACAATCATTTATTTATTATTTCAGGCTGGAAAAAAAATGGTTGGAAATTGTCATCAGGTGGGCCCGTGAAGAATGAAAAAGACTTCAAAGACCTGGATAGTGTTCTCAACAAACTGCAGGTCAAATGGCAATATGTTGAGGCACATCGTGGCATCCATGGTAATGAAATGGCTGATCAACTTGCTAAAGCGGGTGCTGCCGTTTACAATCAAAAGAATCTATGAAATTGATCAATGTTCAGTATTGCGAGTTTATAAAATTCATAATTAAAGAGCCTTTTTTAAGGGAGGTGTATCAGAACCTGATTGCAACATCAATAAAAGTCTGATTTTGACATAAGTTTACATCCAAGGATATTGTATGAACTAATGTGTCATAGTCAAAAACAGAGTTAGAAATATTTATCATTGATAAACAAATATAATTGGTAAGGCAAGAATTTTTCACATGACCACACTGAACTTGTTGTCCTGTTATATATAAATATATCAAGAAGTTAAAAGTTCCATACACAGAATATAAACAGAATACAATGCAACAGACCCATTCACAGAAAACTTTTGTTCTTGATAATGAATAAAATATTGCCTTGATATACTTTGAATATAGAAATCACTTAATCAACAGTGAGTAATATTAAAATCTGTTTGAAAACAATGATTTCAAAATTAATGTTATAAATAAAGTTGTGTTTTTAAATTATTCCACCAAATGTAATTATTAAAAGGGTCTTTCAAAAGGTTTAAACCTTTCACATTACATGTAATAACCTCTACCAATTAATATTAATAACTCTGATGTCCCTAATTACTTGGTGGGTCAATATGCTACACATCTATTTGAAGAATTGTTGCTGGTCAACCATTATCATCGTCATCATCAGTAGCCTGTGTTAGTCTACTGCTGGACATAGGCCTCTCCTAATGCTCGCCACTGAGCCTGATCTTCGGCTCTTTGCATCATTCTGGTCAACCACGATCACTATAAAAAAACAAAGTTAAGTAAATGCATTTTGTTCGTAGGTAATGCATTTAAAACACTGGTGCTGTTGTTATTGTTATGTACTAAAAAAAAATTGTGATATGTTCATTTAGGTAAGCACACTGTTTGTCAAGTGCTTTTGGATAAAATATCTTCTAATTCGAAAATTGTTTTGAAAATAGCTAAAGGCAGTTTTGAAGATGGTAACATTTAACAGACCCTTATTTTTTATGTAAGTTATGATTAATGATGCCTATAGAGAAACCAATTACACCCATTGTCAACGACAGTTGCCCCTTTTGGGGAGTGCAGACTAGTTGATTGGACAATGATAAATTAATATGTTTCAAAAAAATTAAGTTCACCCCTCACTGCCCTATTTAATCAGTATTTCACAGCAATACTGTCGGTATTACTGCTATTGTGTAAATACTACTACTATTTATTAGAGCATTTACCATAATTACGAATATAGGATATTAACAGGGGATGGAATGAGCATGGCATGGCAATGGCATTGTTATCCAAGAAACATGTACAGTATGCCTGAACTTGTCAGCAAATAGAATTAAAAAGTGACACGTTATTTCTTTAATTTGTCTTGTAATTTAATTATCATTCAGTAATTAGGTATATAATATATTGTATTCTTGAAATGATATTGACATTATTAATTAGGTGATATCAATGGTATAACTTCATGTCATAGTAATTATAACATATAGAGAACCCATGTTCTTTATTATTCATAAAACTATGATGAACAATAAAGAAAATGGTTTACGTTAATAAGCAACAATAAGTCATTGAATGTAAAAAGTGAGAAAAATTAAGCCAAAGCAAATAAAAGATTCGAGATTAATTTAGACTTCTTTATTGAAACTAACATTGTACCTTAAGCTATAGCTTATATGAACCATAATAAAATAAGGTATTAAAAAGTTATGTACAAATCTAATACTATACTTGACTATTTGCCTTAAAACATAGCAGTACATGCTGATTTTGGAAGCTAACTGATGCTAGTATTATTATCTTTTCTATGCTGATGCTAGACCAAATACACTTTGGAAATGTTTCGATGACATTATTGCTTTAGTTATCGCGTAATAGTAACATGTCATGTAAATATCAACTCTATTCAATCAGGGTTTCTTATAATGTAGGTAATATTTAAAGTTACGTTAAAACCAGAAGGTAAGAGGAAATTAAAAGATGCTAAAATTCGATTTAGTGATAAAATACATTATGATGTATGAAATATTGAAAAGCGTCAGCCTATTGAAACGTAATTATGTTACTAATTGTCATAAATTACCCGCTTCATATCGCTGGTTTTAGACTCAAATATTAGGTGACTAAGCTCAGTTAAAACTTATCCAATAATAACCCGCAATTGCTTTGACCGCTAATAGCTGATAATACATGAATTGAAAAAATTATAAGTACAAGACAATCTTTGCGTGGTTTATGCCACCCTTGTTTTTGGTATTAATTTTGGTATAATTTTTAATAAAATTTGTTCAATGCACATTGTCAATTAGTTATTTGAGATTATCACATCATATTATATAATGTTTTTTTTGTATCAAATATGGTAATAGTTTAAATGCTTTCATAATAACCGACTGCCGTTTTGCAAGATTTTACACGATACAGTCTTAATATTTTTGTATGTATATCACTAATATGACTGGTTAAGTTTTAACTGCGCTAAAGCTGAGCCGTGATTAGGTATTGATTTAGGTGCCACTTTGCTAAGCTTCAGATAAACCCGTGATCTGATTGATTTGGGTTTGAGAGACCATAACACAATATACATTCTGCTGATTTCTTGAGGCGTGCAAGTCGGAATCTTTGCAAGCGCTGTGTAAAAATATTTCGTTTATCTTGGCAATAAAATACATATACGTCATGATAATATTATTATTTGAGTACGACCGTCGTCGTATGTTCACATTCGACCATGCTCTCGTGAACGTACAGCAAATGTATGTACACATAAAAAAATGGTGTACATTTTGTACATTTTAAATTACGTAATAGTTAAGGCCCATGAATGTTCAGCATTCAGTGGAATGAGGTACTTTCGTTTTCTGTTCATAAGCCACTTTATTGTACAGATATGAGGCTTAATATTAATACATTTAAATATTTTTCGCTGAAAAATTAACAACGATACTGACAATTTTTCAGTATTTTTATTGCTTTTAAAAAGCAACTGGACTTATTACAAATTTCCCAATCGTATCATGGTCAGATTAGATTTTTAGCTGCATATTGTTTTGTTTTTATAATAGGTAATATTTTAAACGAAATTAAATAAAAGTAAATTAATACACGCTACTCATTAAAACATAAATGAACAAACGAAATATCCAGACAATGAGATCTATGGTCAATAGAGCATGGACATATCCAGTTTTAATTCTTACAAAATAAACTAAACCATGAAGCGGTTTCTAACCATAATTTTTGCAGATTAAACTACATTACTTACAATTTAGTTTCTTCGAAATACAATTCTTTGCATTAGTTAAATACTCAATTATACAATTTGGACACGAAAATGATCTTAAAATACTTGAAAATATTTACAATAACGATAAAAACTTCAAAACTATACGACTCATTGGACCTTGACAAAATGTATATGGAATTCAAATGAATATTCACAAAAATCCAGTATCTCCTTTCATGAGTCAATCAAAATAACTTTTTCGCAACACCCAGCGGTTTATTTTATATTTTAATCCATTTCATTAAAGTTCAATATATACATTAATATTAGTTGAAATTGTCTTAAAATTATGTATGTCTGAATCGAAATGCAATAAAAATACTCAATTTTTTTACGATAAAAAAATACATGCTACTGCTGTTTTTTCTGTCGAATATTAAATATTTGACTTGATTAGGTTGCATAAGCTCACCTTGAGAAACAACATCGGACATGCTTGAAAAACTAGATCGAGTACCAATCAATAAAATACACTTCAAAACGTGTCACTAACCACAACAAGCTTTAAATACAAAGTACACAATGTACAAAAATTAAATACCTAGCGGTATTCTATATAGCGGTGACTATATATATTTCAGAAATAATTGTCTAATCTAAATTATAACACGTTAAAGTTCCTGCTGCACGACGATTTGTAATGACTCAAAGCAGACATACATATATTTTTTGTCATGTGACAGTAATCTTAAACGATTATAGGAATTACCGCATCCAGAGAAACTACATTATCTAGCAGCTAATGAGTGCACTTGTACTAGTGCACTCGTAAGCATCTCTTGAATGCCTTCTAGCGAATGACGAATTGAGAGTTATTGGCGTTCACTGAACCCAATCATACACGATGTAGAAAATTATAGTAGCATTCTAAAGCATCATTAAATTTAATCAGTATCACTCATAATTCTGTATGTCAGTTGTTCTTTTAATAATATAAACCACACATAACAATAATGTAGGTTTATAGGTACATTAAAAACGCATTAACGTTATTTAGCGTCCATTGCTGTACATACATGGATGCGGTTACCGCGACGCGTCTCACGAGAAGTATTGTATGGTGTGGGGGTGGCGTGAAGGCGCAGGCGTTATCACAGAGGTGGCGTTGCCCGCAGTGCCGACTATGAGGTAACCACCCGATGTTACCACTTTCTTGGCGGTTTCCTCCGTCATTACCTTAAAATTAAATTATTTATAAACAAAAATAGTTATTTATGATACTAGTGAGAAAAGTCGTCAAAAGGCTAATGGCGCCATGTGCGTGTGGTGAAAATTAGAATTACATATTTCGTCTCATTTTCTCTTTTGAATAAAGTGAGACAAACTTATTAAGCAAAAGTGCTTCCAGAGGTTCTATCATTCAGCTTATTTATTCTCGCAATCTGAAACTCCTTGGTGGAATCATGTAATTTTATGGAAAAAAAAACGCAAAGGATACGCACGGCGCTTTACAACGGAGAAAGCGGTAAAGTAGGTACTCTCTGACAGTACCTATTTTACCGCACGCTCCGTTGTAAGTTGCGTAATTTTGACTTTCGTAAACGCATTTTTGGGCAAATGTGTTGAAAGAAATATTCTTCACATGTAGTAATAAGTTGGACAACTAAAGACATTGATCATTAAACTTCATAGAGTTGTAGTGACAATAATAAATAATAGAATAGAACAATAAATAAAAGATAAAAAATAATCAGATCAAATGCTTTAGTTTAAACCACAAATGCATCTAGTACATTATATTTCTTTTAGACTACAGGTTGATTGGGATAATAATCAATTTAACCTGATGATCAAATAACGTACCTGTTTGTTGATTATAAGAGGCGGTATCTGTCCCTGCGTTTGCGAGGATTTGTACGTGCCGACGCATTTCATAGTCTGGTTACCGGTGTTGTCTTCTACCATACTCACTGTTAATTAAACGTACACATTGTTAAATCTATCTATATGTATATAAGAGAAATACCACTAGTAAAATTCATAGCTTTGCTCGCTTTAAAAAGAAGCATAATATGTCTTGTGCCGCATGATTCTGCTATTTCTAAGGGCCTTTGCACATCACGTTTTTTAACGCACCGACGGCGCGCGTCTTTCATGAGCTGGTCCTCAACGCGTACGCGTTATCAACGCGTATTAGCATATTACATATAAAGGTTACAACGTCTCGGCGGCCTTGCGTTTGCTGAGCGTCCCGATTGCGTGGTACGCGCGTCGTCAGCGCATTAATAAGGCGTTTAATTTTAGCATAAGCTCCGACTAGTTTAAACCAGTTCGACCCTACTCTAGTATATTTCCGAAAGCGGCTAGGACAACTGCGAACCGCGCCAAGAAGCTCGTTGCGAATAGCGAATCATTCCTATCCTAGCCACTTCCAAACGCTAATGCTCAAAACGGGTCGAATCTGGTCAGTGCATATCCGAAACATAAAGTTTGAAACGTTTATTAAACACAAGGATTTTGTAAGTATTAATTTCTGATATTATTGTTTATGAAAATATTGATTCTACTAATAGTACTTAGTAGTTGATACTCATCATCAGCGTATACTAGTCCACAGCTGGACATAGACCTGTCCAACTGCACGCGACCGAGTACGATCCTCGGTTAATCTCATCCAGCTTTTGCCAGCCACCTTATGCTCAATCTAGTCTGAGTAGTTATTAGTATATACTAAGAAAGACATAGTCTACGAGTAAAATCCAGACTTATATTATGAAGAGAAAACGTTTTTAAACCTTTAAGATTCGCCAAATGCGTCTTTTAACGCGATATCCTGAAGAAGCTACCAATTCTATCGACTTGAGAAAAATATATTAAGATCATTCTGTTACCTGTTATTTCGCCGAATAACATTTTCAAATTACCGACCCAATTTTGAGTAAAAAAATCTTTTTCATTCCTATAGCGTGCAATACCGTGATAAGGAAGATAGCGTCATTACATATTTTGACACCATCGGATAGGAAATTTAAAAATATGCCAAATCGCCTTTTCGCCATATTTTTAGATCTGAAATTCAGTTTGTTTAGTAATATTTTGTGTTATTTTAAAGAATTTCGCCACGTCCCATGACCGCTAACACCCGCGAGGTCCTAGGCGGGGGATGGGGCAGTCTGCGCCCGCATCTTGCAAGGAGAGGGTGTGCTCGCGCTCCCGATAAATATTTTTTGCGTTCTTTTTCTATTTGTACATAAATTATCAATTAAACAGTGTTAAAATATATAAAGACAATTTGAAATAGTAGTTTCTAGAGATATTTGATTAGTTTTAAAGTGACTTTAGTATTAGTAAAATATTTGGAACAATTATAGATTGTGTAGTTTTAGTAGGCACATAAATAAGCTTTGATCCGAAGATACGAGGTATCAGCAAGGCAGCTAGGCCACACCCCGGATACTCGCTAAATCTCCATACAAACTAGCGTTTTAACGACCGACACTGTGACACCGACACAGACACTACACACATGCTGTTTTCTATACGTGCATTTGTGTGCGTGATGTCTAAGGTTGTCGCCCGTAATCGCCGTATCACAGATTATATAATAGTTACTTCGTACATACCTACTACGTACTGACCGTATGAATATTTTTGTACACTTACCCAAAAAGCTTTTAACACTAAAAATATTAGTCGCTATTTCGTAAACCATCATCTCCAGGTCCAGTCGACTTGCATAGAACAAACTGCACCACAGTAACTATTTTTTATTCTGTGTTGGGCGGCCAGCCAGAGCTGTACGAAACAATGTCGTGTGTCTTGCTCGCACGTTAGAGCGACATCAAGTAAAGATAATATAAATACTACGTACCTACATCAAGTTCCCAATTGCTGTGTTATAAACATGTTTAAACGTGAAGTTTTTTAAATATTTTACAAATTAAGCGTTATTTACGCACGAGTATATATATATATATATATATATCGTTGTTTCATTTATGAAAATGAATTCTAAAATACGAATATGTAAGTAAGTATACTAATATAATTAAGTGTTTATTATATACCTACGTAATAAGAACCTACGTAAATTTGAACCTCCAGTGTCTACTGGTCCCAACATAAATGTATGAAGTTGATGTTCTTCTCTCCGTGAGTAGTAATTGTTCTATAGTCGTACGCGTGTGGCGTCCTTGCTCAGCGCAGCTCCTCGACAGCTCCAAGTCGGTGGCGGGGTCAGGAAGCCCGGAATTGGTGGGGGGAACAGAGTGTCCGTTCTATACGTAGTATTATTATCTTTTCTATGGCTAGGCGTAAAACAAAAAACTGGCCAAGCGCAAGTCGGACTCGCACTTATAGGGTTCCGTAACACAG
Organism: Cabera pusaria; assembly: GCA_954871355.1. Taxonomy (NCBI): domain Eukaryota; kingdom Metazoa; phylum Arthropoda; class Insecta; order Lepidoptera; family Geometridae; genus Cabera; species Cabera pusaria. The sequence goes on along the minus strand of OX940889.1, from coordinate 20,288,958 downwards.
TAGAGTATTCTATAGCTATGATTTTTCGCAACTTAAAAATTTACTTTGTTTTTCATAGTGTTTGTATGAAAAACAAAGTTATGTTTGCGGTCGCTATATCTCAAAAACTGCTGACTGTATCTCGTTTACACCAATTTTCGTTGAAAGTTTTGATTGAGATCTACAGAATATATTTTTTCTTGATTTTTCACTCTTCACACAAGTTAGAGGGGGGGGGGGGGGGGGGGGGGGCACACATTTTACCACTTAAGACGCGCCTATCTTTTGAATGATTGACTTTGTGAAAGAATGATTTTAGGAACCTCAATGTCATTTTTAAAGACCTATCACACACGTATAGGTTTGAAGATTTTTTAGGGTTCCGTACCCAAAGGGTAAAACGGGACCCTATTACTAAGACTCCGCTGTCCGTCTGCTGTCTGTCTGTCTGTCTATCTGTCTGTCTGTCCGTCTGTCACCAGGCTATAGCTCATTAACCGTGATAGTTAGACAGTTGAAATTTTCACAGATGGTGTATTTCTGTTGTCGCTAGAACAGCAAATACTAAAAACAAAATAAAATTAAAGGGGGTCCCCATACAAAAAACGTGTTTTAAACGCCATCTATCTAATTAGTTTCGGCAAAATGACATAGATGGCGCTAGTAAACGAGCCCCGTCTTTCTAGATCGCGACCAACCCAAATATTCATGGTAATATCAATTAATCAAATATATGAGGTTGAAACTCTGTAATGTTTCGTATTGTACGGAACCCTCCCTAAGTGTGCGATAAGAGACGCGATGCTGACTCGCACTCGGCCAGTTTTATTTTTGTTTCATTTCCAGGTATGGGATGTAAACCCTTAAACATTTCTATTTTTTATTTTTGTATCAAAATCGGAAAGCGGTTCACAGAATACATCTACCTACCAAGTATTAATTCTGTAGTCCTAATCGTTTCGGAATAAAATGGCTGTGACATACGGACGGACAGACAGACATGACGAATCTATAAGGGTTCCGTTTTTTGCCATTCGGCTACGGAACCCTAAAAAACAATGGATGCCACTTGTCGAGTGGTAAATACCTACCTTATATGTATTAAAGCCGTTGTTAGTTAACCTTATATCTTAAGTTTGTAATTATTTTATGTACTTACGTTTATAGTTTTGTATGTATGTACCCCGACGGTAACATAGTTTGTGTAATGATTAATTATTTTGTTTTAGTTTTTTTTTCCAAAATATTTATTTAAAACCTGTCCATGTTATACATTTCATTAATCGTAACTGTACAATAATGTAATATATTACGTGAAACTCGAAGCTGACCGGCCAATTTTCATTTTCAAACTTCACAAAAAAGGAGGGGGTTCTCAATTAGACGGTATTTTTATTTCTTTTTAGGGTTCCGTACCTCAAAAGATAAAAAAGGAACCTGAACTTTGAGTGAACATCGCGATCTCACCGCGTGACCTCACTCCCGAGGAAGTGCGACTGACTCGCTCGAAACCTAGGTCGAGAAAATTCGACTAAAGGTACGTGAATACAGCCGGTATATAACAATAATAAAAAAGGAACCCTTATAATATCACTTTCTTGTCCATCTGTCTGTCTGTCTGTCTGTGTGTCACCACCGATTTACTCGAATGAACGGGTGGACCTAGTAAGTTGAAATTTATACCAGATACTGAAGTCTATAGTCCTATTAGGTGTATAATAAACTGGCCAAGTGCAAGTCGGACTCGCACTAGTAGGGTTCCGTACCACACTACAGTATTTTATAAGATCGAGCTAAAAATACCACTATCAAATTTACGCCAGCAAAAAATAATAATTAATAAACATTTTATTTCTTATAACGCCATCTAACGTCTAACAAAGGTGTTAGGGATCGACATTTCAATATAACGCGATCTATGGGACGTTTACCTAACTAAGCGTTTGTTAGAATATTTTCATAGTACATACAGAGTTGCGACATATTTCCAATATTTTATGATGATTTAATTTATAAATTATGAATATTGCCTTAAATGAGGGTGTTTATACGGTGTTCGATACATCTGAGGGTAGTATAAACCTTACAAGATGTGTCAGAGCCGCCATCTTGGTTTTCTGTTTGGCTGATGCTTTAAAAGGGCGGTAGAAACGTTAGATGAGACACTTTTGCTCGAGCAGCCTTCGGGCTAACATCGTCACCTTTACTCTGTTGGGAATATCGTTCAGACGACAAAGTGCTGTCCAACTCAATGAAGATAAGTATTTGTATTACAAAATGTATAGAATAATTATGGCTAGAATGTGGTTTTCTAGGATATGTTTATAGTAATGATGGTTTCACCTAGGAATGGTGATGATAGTGTTTTAGCTTCGTTGAGGGTGGTAAGGAAAGGCTATGGGGGGTGGTGGAGGCCTTTTGGGGGAAACCCCATAATATTTTGTATAAATTGTCTAAATCGGTAGTGATTTTCATGTGTTATGTCTTGTTGAAACTTGTTATAAAGCCTTGTGACTTAACATTAAATACTTATTGGTATATTGCTGTTCTCTTTGTTCTATTGTCTATTATAAGGGTCCTGAGTCTCCTGATGGTTCATAAACTGTTTTTATAATGATGAAGGTACAAATAAAATGCTTTCTCGGTGATGTCCTGACTTTTATATTTTATTAATAAGTCCTACCTATTAGCTGAAGTATAGGCAGGTAGTTTTGGAAGTAGTTCCAAGTCAATATTTAGCCTCAGACATATTAAGTTTATGGTAGATTACTAGACTACCGGCTACCACCCATCTTGTTATCTACGAGTAAGCTAACACGTTCATAGATGGCGTGAAATGCCGAAAAAAACACGTTTCTTGTATTATTTTTAACTTTATTCTGTTTTTAGTATTTGTTGTTATAGCGGCAACAGAAATACATCATCTGTGAAAATTTCAACTGTAACTATCACGGTTCATGAGATACAGCCTGGTGACAGACGGATAGACAGACAGACAGACGGACAGCGGACTCTTAGTAATAGGGTCCCGTTTTACCCATTGGGTACGGAACCCTAAAAATCAAGGTCTTGAGTCAACACGATAAACAGATATGGGCAAATTTAGATTTTCGCGAAAACTTGTAAGTACCAAAATTTACCTTAATTTTTAACTTTTTTAATTTTTGGAATTTTTCCTTTACTTATGCTGTAAGACCTTGCTTTTGACCAAAATTGACAATTCTGGGTCAACGGGAAGTACCCTATAGGTTTTCGATCCAAAACCTATAGGGCACTTCCGGTTGACCTATAATTATGAAATTTGGCAAGAAGCAAGGCCTTACAAAAAAAAAAAAAAAAATGAAAATCAAAGGCTGTCCCATACATAGTTAACGCCAATTATTATGTCCTTCCGCCGTTATTCGAGGCCAAAGTAGACAGAATTGAGATAGCAGCTTCCGTTTCCAGTCGTACTTAGTAGTTGAAGTTCCTTATAACGACGGAAATGACGTGTTACGTGACTTCCGCCCGCCATTCTGTTCACCAGGTTGTGCTCGTCGCAAATGTTTTCATTGGCGTCTTAAATTTCCGAGTCGTAACTTGTGTTAACGCTGTTAGCGTTCGAATAATTATTTTTAAAATCCAAACCTTCACATTTGTTGAAGACATCTTGTAATAGTTGTAGTTTCTATCAAATTTTGTAAAAGTTTCGTTAAAAGTAATTTTATTTTTTGTATCTACCGACATAGTTATATTTTCGTGTTTTATTAAAATAGCGATAACGTTTTAATGTCGAGAAATAATGAAAATTGTTCGCGAGTGTATCTCCGTTTTCCTCATTCACAAGCGGTGATGGGGGTCCTTGGAAACATAAATATTGTAAGCGTAAGCGATTACGCAAGGAGGCAATCAGCTGTAAAATTAGTAAGGTATTATAAACCTTACGAATCAGGTAAGCAACATTTTAAAATTACTTGGAATGAAGCGCCTACCCGCCTCTTGGGGGTAGGTGGTATCCGACAGAACCTTTTATCTATTAAATCTGTTTGAGTGTCGCATCCCGGCGCTGGCACTGAGCTAGCTAATTAAATCCTGTCGCATAATTTGATTCCTTTAAATAAAGGAATCAAATTATGCGACAGGAAATGAAATCATTTGCTTGCAAATCTTAAGATACCCTCACTTTAGATATAGATATTTTATAAAATTAATTGCCACCTACTTACAAATATGGCGTCTAGTTATCACGATCGCCTGTGAAAAGTGGACTAGACTCCGGTCTAGTGGACAATTTTATATTTTCCTTTATGTTTCCATTACATAGGAATTAAGAAATTACGAGTGACTGTTAAATCTTGGGGTGCGATTACGCATGCGGTGATTTAAATATCCCTCAAGGGATATAGATGAATTAAAATGCAATTTTCATTAATATGGTATAATTTCAAGGTTTTAACTTTCAATTATTTGAAAATTGTTTGATATCTTGGAGGGGGGGAGGGGAGATGATATAATTGAGTACCTATTTCGATTAACGTTGATTCTTTAATGCTGCAGCCAGCATGATGCCTTGAATCTATGAAAAAATAATAATAATAATAGCTAGTTCCTCCTTCTCTGCGCAAGAGAAGAGAGTTTTCTGGGTCCTAGGCTGCGCAACCTGGACCCGGTAGTACTAGTAGGACAACCAGACCGGTCGCTCCACGGCACCGTTTGCGTTGATATACTTGGCATTGGGGGATTAAATCATCGTGATGGTAATTAAATCATCATGATAGTAATTAAATGACAACCAGCCCGGTCGCTCCACGGCACCGTTTGCGGTTGATATATTTGGCCATCGGGAATTAAATCATCATGATAGCATTTTAATGACAACCAGACTGGTTGCTCCACGGCACCGTTTGTGTTGATATACTTGGCCATCGGGGAATTAAATTATCATGATAGTAATTATTTGACAACCGGACTGGTCGCTCCACGGCACCGTTTGCGTTGATATAATTGACCATTCTGGGAATAAATCATCATGATAGTAATTAAATGACAACCAGACCGGTCGCTCCAGGGCACCGTTTGCGATGATATACTTTGCTGTTGAGGGGATTAAATTATCATAATAGTAATGAAATTTAAACTAGACCGGTCGCTGCATGGCACCGTTTGCATTGATATACTGGGCCGTTTAAGGGATTAAACATGATGCTAGCAATAAAACTACAACCAGACCGATTGCTCCAGGGCACCGTTTGCGTTGAAATATTTGGCCGTTGATTTAATCATCACTATCGTAAAGAAATGACAACCAGACCTGTCACTTCTTGGCACCATATCCGTTGATATACTTGGCCGTAAGGGAAATTAAACAATTAAGATGATAAAATAGCAATGACATCAAGACATGTTGTTTCACGGCACCATTTGCCTTGTTATATCAATATTTTGGGTGATAAGACCTTAATTTAGTAATTAGTAGTACCTGATAAACTTACTATAATCAACCTGGTCCTATAGTAGTACCTGATAAACTAACTATAATCAACCTGGTCCCACGACACCGTGTGGTTAATATCAGAGCGATCGCTCCACTGCACCGTTACACTACGAAATCAGCCGTGGTATCAGTTCCATGGGAAATTTCAGCGTACGAAGAACGTCGGTTACAAGACCTCGACGGTAAACGTAAAACAACAACCAAAGCTTTCCTATACATATACCTTCAACTCATCAGACAGTTGTATTGTGCGCCTAGCAACAGACTTTTTATAACCAAGTTTGGTTTTGCCAGCCATCTACGCTCTCACGTTCGGAGCTAGGTTCGCCGTTGACGGACACGTCAAGGGAGGACATCATCCATGGGACATTTAAAATTTGTATAATTATTATATCACATAAATGTATGCAATTAGTTTCCTGCTTATGCGGGATGCAGGAATCATTTGTAATTGGTGAGAAGGCACTGGCAAATATCCTTTATTCTGCAGCGCTTTTAACAATGCTTCACGTTGCAAAGGAATAGTCAAGTGAAAAGATATCAGCATAATACAAAATATATATTTATTTATATATATTACGTACCCTTTTTGTTTAAGTAACTAACTAAAACCTAATAATATATGATTTACTGTATTTTTATTACGTAGCATATAAAAGTTTATTAAGCATATAAAGTAGCGCCAGCGACAATGCGTCGATCAGTATAGACCCATGAGTAATTATACTATACAATTTTATTTAAAAATATACTATAATGTTGACCATATGCATTCCACATCATATTCTAAATTTTTATTTAGACTTTCTAGTCATTGTAATACTGAAATATGTCAACTTTTCTTAAGCGCGCCGCTTTAGCTAGGTGTACAGACTATTTTGAGAAAAGGAGTTCTAGCGATGTTTTTCTCTCATTTTAATCTAAGGCTGTGTCCAATCATATTTGACGGAAAGGCCGTATATGCATCATGTAATCAAATTTTAGCATTGAATTGACTACATTATATCAATGTCATGTCGACATGCCTTCATTCACAGTAGGTACTAGATAATGAAATTGTGAGAGCTGAGTTGAGCCTTGGTAATAATATTCAATGTTAACAATATTTTTCGACAGAAACGCGAGTGATTTTAGTTTTCAGTGGGTGACATTCCAAACCTTTATTCACAAACCGGCTCCTCGATGGGGTTACGATAGGACAAATAGTTGGGGATAATGGGTCAATTTTCTATTGCTCCTGGCTACATGAGTCCACATTTTTTTGGCGAATCATTATAATAGTCCATACTAAGATTTTTGCGTCGATTTGTTATTTGCCCAACGATACGAGGTTACAAAATGTTTTCCTATAATTATTTGTACGTAAAATACAGTTTGCAGGAAAATATAATATTAAAATGCGAATATGAAGTCCTGACCCAGCTGTAATATAAGGTACCTTTATATTATAATTTTATTTATTTATTTTTCAAATAATTTAACAACAATTCTTGGTACAGGACAAGTACCGCGGTGTTCCTCTATGTATTTTGCAACTCCTACTTAAATAGAATACCTATATTAGAAGACTGAGTTGAATGTTTGTGAGAATTGTTATGTACATATTGATATTTCAAATTTCAATGGCACCAAACGTGCTGAGAGACTTCACGTGTTCAACGTGAAGTCACCCACGGTCATGATTTTTACCATTTTAATGTATATCCAATAGGCTTTTTTCTTCTAGATATGTTTTATGATCTTTTAACGGGTCTTAAGTCATCTATGCACTATGTTTTATAGTAATTAATGAAAAGTTCATCTAATGAGACTTGACTGATACAGCACAACGTTGATCATTAAAGTAAAAATAAGCAAATAATAATGAATCAATTTTTGTTTGCCTAATTTGAACGTTGCTATGTTCTGTTAAACTGCAAAAATAGTGCTAATATAATATATAGCTTATTCATTATTATATATTTTATAATATTTTAATTTATATCTTAGCATCATTCTTAGTTTCTGGCACAACGTGCCATACTGAATAATATTTAAACGTATTATCTGACATAACCACTCCTTTAAAGTTTTTGCAGAACTGTTTCGAAAGTATACATAGTTTCTTAACGCATTTTTAAATCAACATGTTTTTATTGGTATATATGCTCCCGATTTTCGCGGTGGCTTATGCAAACATATCCAAATCGATTTTAGTTCTAGTTGAAAATGCTAATCAAAAAATGCTGCGTATGGCGAAGTATAAAATAAAAATCGATCTCAAGAGAAGATTGGGTAACCATCCACTACTGACATATCGCATACTTTGAAGCGATTCTGAGTTAACTTTCTTCTGCTTTTCAGAGAAGCAGGAGACTCAAGTGGTGAATTCTGAAATGTATCGAGTTGGGTCGTCTTAACTTTCCCACTAATAATAATAACTTTTTAGGTCAAATACTACTGACTAGGGTCTACTTGAGTCGGCAAAATTAAACGGTATGCAGGTAACGGCATGTTGACTAACGGTAAGAAAAAGTTATTCACTTGAATATTTGTTTCAGTTTAGTCGCTGTACTTATTTTTTCTGGCTCTAAGACATGCATCTAAATAAAAAAAATATTAAAATATTTTTCCAATAGGGTTGCATAAATGAATAGATAAGTGTTGACAAACCAAACTTTGTTCGAATTTTACTTTATTCATTAATTTTCTGTTTTATAGAATATTTGGTTATGAGGCTCTTAGTAATATGAACATTTAACAGAAAAGCAACAATGCACTGAAAGTAATTGAGGAATAAGAATTTAAATCAAATTGTATGCGAATAACTGTTATCAAGTTATCACATTTAATTATTATCACATTGGCGTCTGTTCACCAGGCGATAACAAACAATGTCTCAATTCTGTCTACTTTGGCCTCGAATAACGGCGGAAGGACATAATAGCAGAGTTTTACCTACCATTAAAACTCTTATTATGTCCGGAGCCTTATTCGAGGCCTTACAGTAAGTTCTGCCTGGTGTTAGGTAGGTTTATATATAATTAGGTTATTGAGACCACAATGAAAACATTTGCGACGAGCACAACCTGGTGAACAGAATGGCGGGCGGAAGTCACGTAACACGTCATTTCCGTCGTTATAAGGAACTTCAACTACTAAGTACGACTGGAAACGGAAGCTGCTATCTCAATTCTGTCTACTTTGGCCTCGAATAAGGCTCCGGACATAATAAGAGTTTTAATGGTAGGTAAAACTCTGCTAATATAGACCTCTAAGATATATGAGCGCTCATACAATAAAGACGTCTAGCTTAATTGGTATCTACCAACGTTGGTACGGAAGCCTCGGTGGGCGAGTCCAACTCGACTTGGCCGGTTTTATTTATGTTTGTTACCTTACCTCACAACTCTGTCAAATCATCTATTTGAAAAAAAATTTTTTAGGGTTCCGTAGCCTAATGGCAAAAAACGGAATTATAGATTCGTAATGTCGGTCTGTCTGTCTGTCTGTCTGTCTGTCCGTCCGTATCACAGCCATTTTATTCCGAAACTATTAGAACTACAGAATTGAAACTTGGTAGGTAAATTGTTCTGAACCGCTTTCCGATTTTTATACAAAAATTAAAAATATAAGTTTAAGAACAGAAGCAAATTTTTTTGTTACGTGTTTACGTTTTTGTTTGGTCTTTAAAATGACATTGAGGTTACTAAAATCATTTTTTCTCAGTCTGTTTTGTCATTTGAAAGATAGGCGCGTCTAAAGTGCTAAAATGTGTGTCCCCCCCCCCCCTCTAACTTTTAAAGTAAGGGAGTGAAAAATCTACAAAAGATAGTTTCTGTAGATCTTAATTAAAACTTTCATCGAAAATTGGTTTGAACAAGATACAATCAGCAGTTTTTGAGATATAGCGACCGTAAATATAACTTTGTTTTTCATACAAACACTATAAAAAACAAATTTAATGTTTAGATTGCGAAAAATCATAGATATAGAATACTTTATGGAACCCTACAAATGCTAGTCCGACTTGCACTTGGCCAGTTTATTTGTTTGATATATTATGCCTCCCGTTTGGTACCATTAAAATGTTATCGAGATCTGATAATCATATCCGGAGATATAGAGATAAACAATATAGACAAATTTGTAAAGCTTGACGACATGATTATGGCTAGTAGCTGTTTTGACTATCGCCATAGAAAAGATAACAATACTACCTATCGCGGCGTGGCTTTTTCGTTTTGTACGATCATAAATCATTGGCATATACCTACTGTATTTTTTTTTTCCCCTGGGAGGGTAGGTGTGAAAACACCTGTTGAAGTTAGCTCCATAATTATATTTATTTAAAAATTAATTAAAGTAATAAAACTGCATCAATTATGCGTTAATTATATAATTTAGTTGCATACTTCACCTGCCAATATAAAATATTCCATAAGAAACACTACTGAGGGATTTCTGCACCATCAACACTTTCACACACCACTTCAGTATTATCACCATGGATTCAACCCAGCAAACATTCCTTGGAGTGATGGAGGCGCTTAACAAGCGCATGGATAAATTTGAAGGTGAGCTGCAGAACACTCCTCAAACTAATACTACCACTGCGTCACTGGCAGCAGACTTTGCTGAATTTAAAAAATTCACAGCACAAATCCTGCGTGGTTTTCAACAAGAGTTAGAGTTAATCACACGCAATGTTGATCGTCTTGAGTCACATAGCCGGCGTAAGATTCTGCTTCTTCATGGTGCGCCAGAGGAGAAGCAAGAAGATTGCCTTACACTGGTGGTAAATAAAGCTTGTCACTGAGCACCTCAATTTCCCTGAGTTTGCGCCTGGTGATATTAATCGTTGCCAAAGGATGGGTCGTGTTACAACCGATAAGCCTAGACCTATTTTGATTAAGCTTAGAAACATCGAGGCACGAAACAAGATTTGGTTCTCTAAAAAGGCGCTGAAAGGTACAGACTTCACTGCCACCGAGTTCTTGACGAAGTCCAGACATCAGACTTTCATGGAAGCGAGATCCCGTTTTGGAGTGAGCAAGTGCTGGACCCGTGACGGTCAGATTCACATCATTGGTGCCGATGGCTCGCGCCATCGCATCACAAGTACAAAAGATTTGCAGACGATTCCAGCGGCGGCTGTTCCGAAGCCACCTCAGAGCAAAGCCATGGAGGCCAAAGGAAATCGGGCGACATCCAGAACGAGGCGTACTGCAGCAGCCACCTCCAGAAAATAGGTCCTCGAGTGTTTTTATTGATTATATTAGTGTATGTGTATGTAAGGAAGCGTGTTCAAGTTCTTCTGTATACCGCCTGTTGTTTTATTAATTTTCTATGCATTTTTACGGGTATTTCACTTCCTATTTACGTATTTCTTATTTTATTTGAAGGCAGACAAAAGAAAGATAATTATTTCAACCCAAATTGGTTAATTATTGCAGACTAGCAAGTAGCAGTGACTGTGACATTAGAGCTGTCAAATTATGTCAATGTCTTTTTTTTTTTTTTCTTTTGTGGTTCCATACGTCAGTAGTATTTTGCCAGCACCCATCATAATATTTATTATTAAACATGAGTCTAAATATTCGGCAATTTATAATGTTACGATAAATCTCTGTTTCTTCCTTCCTGAGCTAATCTGGTTGAAATAATTATTTAATTGTGACAATGACCGCCTTACTAACATATTTTATTTGTTTTATATCGATTTTGTTGAATGTATATAGTGCATAGTTTTTATCGTTTTTTTGTTGTTGTTTTGGTTTCTTTCTTTTCTTTTATATATATATATATATTTCTTGTAAAACAGCAATGATTTGGCTGATTAATAATATATTATTAAAAAAATTCCTCTTCCAACAACTGGCAGATGAGGTATGTATACTATAATGTATCTAATAGTAGTAAATCATTTAATATTAGTTGATTTGTATAGTTTAATATAATATTATTATAATTATTTATATATTTATTTGTATTATGTTGCAAAATGTTGATGATCTTGATAACGAGTCATTTTTATCATGTTTGTCTGATGAAGAGTCAAGTGGTGATGATAGTTTTTCTAGCATCCCCACTCTTTGTGATAATTTGTCAAACCAGTTCTCTGATGTACCTAAAAACTTCAACGCTGTACATCTTAATGCCCAGAGTATTCCGGCACACTACCCTGAGATTCTGGCGTCATTTTCTGACAAAAACCTTCATGCTATTCTTGTTTCTGAAACATGGTTTAAACCCTGTCTACCCTCAACTTCCTATGATCTGCCAGGGTTTACTTTGATACGCAATGATCGAACTGGCAATGTCGGCGGTGGTGTGGCGATTTATCTTTGATCTCACATCTCCTACTCTCTTTTAAGTATGTCGTCGCAGCCTCCGCCGGTCAAAGCTGGGGAACATTTGTTTATCAAAGTAATTCTGGCTCATACCAAACTTCTCATCGGTGTCTTCTACAGTCCTTCTCTTCGCATAAACTACTTCTCATCTCTTGACATAATTTTAAATGACCTCACACCTTCTTATCCTCATCATATTATCATGAGTGATTTTAATACGTGCCTGCTGAAAAAAGATCACCGCTCTGCTGCACTTGAATCCACAATCAATTCCTATAATTTGCATATTTTACCCTTGAAAGCTACTCTTACTTCTCCTAACTGCACTCCTTCTCTTCTTGACCTTATCTTTGTTTCATCTTTACAACATGTCGCAAAACATGGCCAATTTCCTGCCGATTCGTTTTCCTGTCATGACCTTATCTTCTTGTCTTATAAGTTACATCCTCCCAAAACTAAACCTAAAATCCTTCAGTTGCGCAGCTTTAGTACTATGGATGTTGAGAAACTCCACAAGGACGCCCGTGGTATTGATTGGTCACTAGTACTGTCAGCAGACAACATCGACGATAAAGTCAATCAGTTTAATGCACTCATATTACAACTTTATGATACACATGCTCCCTTGCGGGCAGTTAAAATCAAACACCATCCAACGCCATGGTTAACGAATGAAATTAAAAAGCTTATTCACGCAAAAGCCGTCGCTAAATCTAGGTTAAAATGTAATAAGAATGATTTAAATAAGCAAAAGTATGTCTTGGCTCGGAATCGCTGCAATATAGCGTGTAGAGATGCACAACGCCATCATATCCATAAATCAGTTCAAAATGAAGATCCTGCCAAAGTGTAGAAATTTCTTCGTTCTCTAGGAGTTGGAAAACAACGTCAAAATTCCATGCCTCTTAACTTAAATTTAAACTCACTTAACCAACACGTCGTCTTCCACAATGGTACCGAAATGACAAAATTGCAACTCTTAACTATGCTTCCTCTCTTCCAACTCCTAACTACCTACCTTTTGTCTTAAGTGAATTTACAGTGTTAGGAAGAGCATCCTATCCATCTGTTCCAATGCCATCGGTGGTGACGGCATCAGCCGTAACATGCTTGTTCCGATACTGAATGAAATCTTACCAATTTTGTGCCACATTCTGAACAGCTCTGTTTCGGAGGGTGCCGTACCTTCCTGTTGGAAGGAAGCCCACATTATGCCTTTGCCAAAAAAATCCAATCCAAAATCCTTATCTGAATACCGACCGATTTCCATACTTCCCCTTCTAACCAAAGTCCTCGAGCGCTTGGTCCACACCCAACTCAGCTGCTTCCTTAACCGAAATAATCTCCTCAATCCCTACCAGTCTGGTTTTCGTCTTGGCCATAGCACTGTATCTGCACTTATCAAAGTCACAGATGATATTAGGATAGGTATGGAAAACAGACTGCTTACTGTCCTTACATTGCTTGATTTCAGCAATGCATTTAATACAGTAGATTTTGAAATCCTCCTTGCCTTACTCCGCTCTCTTAACATATCTCCATCGGTGATTCACTGGTTTCACAGTTATCTGTATGGGCGCCGGCAGCGTGTCCGCATTGAAGATGTATTTTCTTCTTGGAGTGACACGAGTGCTGGTGTACCACAGGGTGGCGTGCTTTCTCCTCTTCTTTTCGCTATTTTCATAAATTCTATATCTTTTTTCCTTTCTTCCTCTTATCACCTATATGCAGACGATCTCCAAATCTACACGCAATCCTCACTTGAAAATTTAAATGACGCTATCAAAACTACCAATGATGACCTCTGTCGTATATCTAACTGGAGTAGATCTTATGGACTTACTGTTAATCCGACTAAGACACAGGCCATAATTGTAGGCAGCTCTAGATTAGTATCTAAAATTGACTTCTCAAGTGTACAGGATATTACTTTTAACAACGTCATTGTACCACTCAGCAAACAGGTGAAAAATCTGGGAGTGATTATGGACAGCAATCTCACATGGGACCCGCAGTTGCAATCCGTGAGCTGTAAACTTTTTGCATCAGCTGCCTCGCTTAGGAGGTTGCGAAACTTTCTACCCACAGCTACTAAAGCTGCGCTAGCTCAATCTCTTTTACTTCCTATCCTTGACTATGCCGACGCCAGTTACCTTGATCTCAGGGAGGATCAGCTAAATAAGCTTGAGCGACTACAAAACTTCTGCATTCGATTTATTTTCAGTCTTCGAAAATTTGATCATGTCTCAGAATTTCGCGCAAAGCTCAAGTGGCTTCCCATTCGTCTTCGCCGAAATACTCATATTCTTTCGTTTCTCTATGGAATTTTGTTCAACCCCTCGACTCCTCCTTATCTAAAAGCTCGATTCCATTTTCTTTCTTCCTCTAACTCCCTTTCCCTAAGGTCATCAGAGAACATGCTCCTCGACACCCCGGCTCATAGTACGAATTTTTATGACTCATCATTCACTGTCCAAGCCGTGCGCCTGTGGAATGAACTACCTATTGTTATAAGACGTGCACAATCCATACATAGTTTCAAAGAACAAGTTCGCAAATTCTATCTCTCTTCTGTCAGATAACTTTTCCTATCATTTCGCAACAAATATATTATGTATATATATAAGTATATTGTTTATGTATATGTAAGTTTATGATGTGCATATGTATTCGTATATAATATTATTATATGTAACGTTTTTATGTAGTCTATAAATATAATCATTCTAAGTAAAATGTTTAAAATACACACCACCGTCCTTGTTCTATCTATAATGTTATGTCCATCCAAAGGTTGTCTGGAAGAAATCGCTTTTAGCGATAAGACCGCCCATTGTACCTAGTATTAGTTAGTTAAGTCCTATTCAGTATGTATTTTCTAAATTGGTGTCAATAAAGAGTATTTGTATTGTATTGTATTGTATTGTACTGTAGGTACATATTTTACATATAACATAACATATTTTTATATCAGAACTGACCAAACCACGGGCCGCATTACATTATTGTTTTCGCAGTGTAGCCGTGTAGAGTATATTTTTCCCACTTATCCTAGGGTTTTACCGACTTCAAAAAAGGAGAGGTTACTTAATCCGATTGTTGTATTATAACCTGGGATTGGATTTAGAATAGTTTGGCACGAAATGGGGGGGGGGGGGGGGGGGATTGTAGAGAGGTTGATGGGTTTGATTTTGGAATTTTTGGTTGGATTTAGAATCGTTTGGCATGAGTTTGATATTAAATGTTATGGGGATATAGGTAGAGGTTTTAGGTCCTGATTGTAACAATACCATTTTTTGTTTTAAAAAAAAGGTAATGAATATTTTACGATAAAAACAAAATCTAACCTAAAAATATACTAAACCATAAAAACAAAGCGAAAATAATAGTTACAAGGGCTAGATAACTGTTTAATTTTTTTTGTCATATAATTTACCACTACTAAATTAATAAGATCACCCCACCAGAAAAAAAACTAGGTTAGGTTAGGTTTAAGCTGCGACAACACAACGCGCGAGCCGAGCTAGAGAAGCGAGCGTCCAAAAAAACATCCAAAAAAACAGTGCTATTGATTAGCGAAGTGTTACAAAAAAGTGAGGTTATGATTTTACAAAAATAGGCATAAATCTAAAACATTGCATTACCTTGTAATGAGAGTGGAGGGGTAGTGAAAGGGGGACTCACCTACCCCTTTCACCCCCACTTTTGAGTGCCAAACGATTCTAAATTTCAACCTAAACCTGGATTTGAAAATTATTTTTTTATTTGAAAGAATATATTCTCACAGATTGGTCTCAGTTTGATTAAAATATAGTTTTAATGGTAGCATTCATCAGGAATTGAGGGAACTCTTCGTATAACAGACATACAGTCATCCAGATCAGTAAGAGCATCCTTAATTGGTATCGCAGCGCGCGTTCACTCACTGCTGGACAAGTTGGTATACTACCACAGTTTTACAATCATACAAAGATTTGTAACGCTAAAACTCCCAGTGCGCCGAATCTGCTAAGTCAAATTCAACTGAAAAGTTGTAAGTACCTGTAACCTGATTGATGGGTTTATATATTTAATGGTGTCTAATTAACGTATTTGTTACGTGTGATTGCATTTTTATAATATATATATATATATATTAAAAAATGTTTGATATTATTTTATGGATAAACTTCCTTCCTTATTAGTATAAAATAAGTACCTTTTGCAAACATTTAACATAACTTCTAACTCATAATATCACTGAAAATGAATAAGTTAAGTTGTAATTTTTTTAAAGACACAGTTTCAACTTCAAATATTAGCAAAATCGGTCAAGAGTTTGCTGAGATACGGGGTCGTCAATTCTAGGTTCAGTACTATTTTTAACAATTTTATGGTACAGTACGTAAACAGTGTTGTGCTACCAACTCGTAGAATACATTTTTAGCGGGCCGTCTATTGGACAGCCCTGCTAAATTGTAACTATAAAATTTGAAAAAACCGACCAAGTGCAAGTCGTACTTGCACTAACTAGTAGGGTTCCGTAACACAGTAGAGAATTTCATTACTATCGGTTTTCGTCAGCAAAAATTAACTTGGTTTTTCATAGCAATTGTATGAAAAATAAAGTTATACTTGCGGTTATGAAAATGTGCTATATCGCAAAAACTAAGGACTATACCTCGTTCAAAAAAACAATTTTAAATGCTAGTATTTGAAACGATCTACAGCATATATTTTTTTCGTTTTTTTAAGTCATATAATTAATTTATGCATAATCACGGGCATTTTTCCAACAGCATTAAAAATTTCGGTTATTAAGCCACTTTTCAAAAAGGGCAGTAGACAAACTATGTCGAATTATAGGCCTATCTCCCTAATACCTATTATGTCAAAAATAATGGAAAAGTATATATACAAAGAGTTATACTCGTATATTGAAAAGAAACATATTTTATGTGACGAACAAAAAGGATTCCGGGAAAGTAGACAATCAATATGGCTATATATGACTTTTTACATACAGTTATGACAAATATGGATAAAAGAAATCCCGTATGCGCAGTTTTCTGTGATATGACACAGGCTTTTGACTATGTTGACCATGAATTATTATTAAACAAATTAGAGACATACGGTATCAGAGGCACAATTTTAAATCTATTGAAGTCATATTTAAGTGACAGAACTCAGTATACCAAGATAGCCAAAATCAATTTAAAAACTAAAAAAGAGAAATCATATATATCATCAGAACGATCGCCTATGTACGGAGTACCGCAAGGTAGCGTCCTAGGACCACTTCTGTTTATCATGTATATAAATGACTTACCCTTAACAATTGACCAACCCATGACACTCTTTGCAGATGACAGTACAGTAACAATAAAATGTAAAAATACTGAGACATATCAAATAGAAATTAATCAATCTTTGACATCTTTAATACTATGGCTAGAGGGAAATAATTTGAAAATAAATCTAGATAAAACACATAAAATGCACTTTAAGCAAAGAGATCTCACGTCCACTGACATCATTGTTAATTATAACAATAAAACTGTTAATGAGGTTGACTCAACAAAATTCCTTAGACTTGTCATAGACAAAAAAATTAAATTGGAAGGCCCACATCGAATATTTAAGTAAAAGACTCAGTACAACTTCGTATGCTCTCTATAAACTAAGCTCGGAAGTAAACACTGAAGCACTGTTAACTGCTTATCATGGCTTGGTAGCATCTATTTTGCGTTACGGTATAATCTTTTGGGGTAACGCGACGGACAAGGATAACATTTTCAAAGCCCAAAAACGATGTATACGAGCGATGTTTGGCTTAAAATCTACAGACAGTTGTAAAGCTTATTTCAAAAAACACTTTATATTGACAATGCCATCACTCTATATTCTTGAAACTGCAACATTTGTAAAAACTAATTCTAATTTATTTCCACGGCTGGCTGATATATCTATTCGTAACAGACGTGACAAGAGCAAACTATGCTTGCCTAGCGCTAAAACTAGCCACTTGAGGAAGAGTATTTTTTCCATGGCACCAACTATTTTTAACAAACTTCCTAATGATTTAAAGATTCTGAATGTAAATCAATTTAAGAGGAAACTGCGAAATTTCCTAATTGACAAATGCTATTATAAAGTATCTGACTTCCTGACTGACACAGAATGAATTCTTAGATTAAGATTGAATCATACTGACACTTGAATTATATTATTATCTATTTATTTTTATATGTTTTTTTTTTTTCTATAATTTCGATATATTATAAGATATATAAGATAGTAACGTAGTTCAAACGTTTGGAACCGCAAAATAAAAGTTGTTTTACATACCAACTAACTTTTACTGATTTTAATATTTTGGTATTTGTTGTTATAGCGGCAACAGAAATACATAATCTGGTAAAATTTCAACTAACTATCACGGGTCTGGTGACAGAGGGACGGACAGACATCGAAGTCTTAGTAATAGGGTCACATTTTTACCCTTTGGGTACGGAACCCTAAAAAGAAGACCTTGTAGGACCACTATTGTTTGTCTGGCTGTCTGCCACGTCACGATCAAAGGCGATCAAATTATGTCGTTAATTTCAATCAAACAAAATATTAAATTACAAAACATTGTATAACATCACAACATCACAGAAGGAGGTAAATATTAGGCAAAAGTATTTTTTACGAAGTTTCGTCTGGCTTTGTTTTAGTCTTTTACAAATGCTAGCTCAATATTCGAGAGTTACGAGCATGCGTCACTAGATGGCGCTAATAACAACTGTGCATTCTGTGCGTCGAATGCCCAAGGTCATTGGCGACTCAAGCTCTTAAGTGAGTTCAACTTTTGAAATGTTTAATCACGAACACGATCAATTTAATAAATATAGTTTGCGCGATACAAAATCTCATACATTTAGGCAATATTTAAAGGAGAACTATTAAAATCTACGCTAAATCTATCTCTGGGTTTTATTTATCCTTACTAATATTATAAATGCGAAACTAACTCTTTCTGCCCTTCTGACTCGCTTTCACACCAAAACTACTGAACCGATTTAAATGAAATTTGGTACACAGATAGTCTAGAGCCTGAGAAAGGACATAGGCTTTTTAATGCGAAAAGAGGGTTGTAAGGGGTTGAAAGGGGGGATGGAAAGTTAAATGGAAGTATTGTCATTTTTAAAGCTAGAAGCTTTAAACTTATTCTTTGGCTGTTGTTTCGATATAAATAAATAT
This sequence comes from Cabera pusaria, assembly GCA_954871355.1. NCBI lineage: Eukaryota > Metazoa > Arthropoda > Insecta > Lepidoptera > Geometridae > Cabera > Cabera pusaria. The sequence continues at coordinate 20,269,947 of OX940889.1, read as the reverse complement.
GACATTCAAAGTTTTTGAGACGGAAGGGGGAGTAGAAAGGGAAGGGGAGGGTAGGTAAGTGTGGGGAAGGGGAGGGAAGGGGGGATTAGCGTGGCGTGGTACGGCGCGGAGTAAATTGGGATACGTACTCGTATGTGTCTTATTTGTTAATGCTACCCAAAGACACTATTCCACGCGGACGAAGTCGCGGGCACAGCTAGTATGTATATAAAAAGTACAGACCTATGATGGAGGCTTTCTGCGCGTCAGGTGTTGTGAACACCCGCGCCGATGTCAGCTTGCCGCCCACTGTCACCGACTGTTTCGCCGCACTCTTCTGTAGCGCCTGAAACGAAGTGAATGTTTATTTCACAAAAAATATAGTCAACATTAGGAGGTTCCGAAATATTCATAGTCCTTCTATTTTGTCATATTTATGACATGTGAAAATGTATAAGTTATATTGCACTAATAATACATTATTGATATATAAATCATCGATATTTAAATATACTAAAATGTGATAACTACTTTAAAATGAATTAATATTATGATTTCATATGTCAACTTATTATTAATACAATGCCTGTATTACAATAGTTATTTATTATGCCAGTGCGGTAAGTTGGTTTTTACAAACGAGTATACGATTGTAAGTTGAGGGTTTACAATAGTCAAACGATGGTGATAATAATTTAATTCCTTTAGTGGTTTACATTTTGCAGGCAGATAGCTTAATGAGCCGTTTAATCAATAGCCTAGCCTACTAAACAGCGCCGTTCAACTAGATTCCTGAATGATATCCAGCCGTAGCTTTTGTTACAACATTTAATAAACTAGCTGGCTAATGCTAAGGCCACTCATATGTCTGACACATATATTTCTAGTGACGCGCGGCCGCTATCGCGGTTCCCCTCCTCGCTACGCTAGTTGACCGGCGCTGTTTAGTTAAGAGGCTAGGCTGTTGATTGAACGGCTTATTAAGCTCTCTGCCTGCGACATACATACATAGATCTACTCCGTTAGTAACAAAAAATATAGTTAAAATTAAATTATTATATTTATATAAATTGTTAAACTATATAATGGTCAAACGCATGTCTACCATACATAAAAAAACACTTACTGGTAAATTATCAGGTGGCGGCACGAGTCTCGATTCGGTACCACTTGCGTCTTCTTTTGCATCCTGGAAATGAGTTAAAAGGTCGATATTATATGTCAAAACAACGAGAAGACTAATTTCTGGTCAATGCAAACAGTTTCGAAAATAGTTAAATCGCATTCGCATCTAAAATAAGGCGATTTTCCTATAATTATTTATTTGAATTTAATTATACATCATTTGATAATTTTTTTTAATAAAAAGAAGACGCGTTTTGTGCCTTTTGTGTGATACTGATCTACATAAACTATTATGTGGAAACGTCATTGATATTCTTTGGTTCCCCTTTGATTAAAAACACAGGTTTTTAATCAAAGGGGAACCTATAAGAATATATTGACTATTAGAGTCAATTAGACTAATTCATAGACGTAATATATAATGGATGATGCACTGCAGATGTTTTGACAAATTCAATTTAATTCGTATACTTTAACGATAAGGTTGTAATTGCTTTGTAGAACAAAACGGCCCAATTGAGAGACACCAGGGTGGGAGTGCGTCCTTGTCTAACCTGCTAGTCCTATATATGTTATATGTATGGTATATATATAAGTTATCCATACAAAAGAAAGGGACTAACTCCGTTCAAGGTCGGTCTCATGGAGGCCGGTGTACGTGATCTAGTTTAATATGTAGCAGGTCTGTGGACTAACTAGATAAATAGAGTGGGATTTAGTTCAAATAACATAATTGTATGCTTTTGGTGCAGTTTTATCACCTGTTGTTTTTACAACTCTATCAGGAAATAATAATCGACTGTCTGTTATGTATGTGTGTGAAAAAATGAAATTCTTAAGGTTGTCTGTCAAGGCTATATAATATGCAGAAAGTTTTTTAGGTCATGGTAAAATAATTGTGAACTTTACAAACAGCTACAGCGTCCATAAAAACAAGTAGTAAAAATCGTGGCATTTTTTTTTACAAATGCTTGTCAATGCTGTTATTTGACTAAAGCCAATCTATTCAGTAGTAGGCGAACTTACTACAATTGGTTTTTGTTTTACGTTTTTATCGTTTATCGCAGGCCTTTAAACGTAACATAATTTAAGGATATTTTATCACGACTATAATATAATATGATACTAACTAGGCCTTAATATAACGATAGGCTAGATAGACAACATACATAATTTCACAAAGCTAAGGTGTGTGTTATTAAATATTTTTCTCTGAATACTTACTTTACGTGTAAGTAGTTCTACGAACGCCGAATGCTGCATAAATAACAGACACTCATTTAAAAGGCATATCTCTTTCATATCTGCGTGGTTTAGGTATCTATCTATCTGTCTCATATCTACCATGTTTCGGGTTAATTATATATATATATATATCTCTCGCTCATATTTCGGATATGAGTAATGCGTACGAGATTGACATTTATGCAGATTTTTGGTTAAAACAAACTTCAATAATATAGTGAATAATAAGTGAAAAAAATACCTGCCAGCGCATTATTCATCTTAGGTGAACTCCTGCAACTACCGTTAAAATGTTTTTACATCTCTCATATTCGGTAAGTAGGTCCTTATTACCCCCAAATGGGGCTTGTAGGTAACCAATTAGCGCTCTAGGGTAATAATGTAGCTAGAAAAGCCCTAGGGCGGTAAGTAATTTAAAAAAAAACTCTTCACTCATTCAAAAAGTTCGCGTATATCTAACCATCATACTGGCAATAGACATCATGCATTCAGCCCAATGACAAGAGGTCGCTTCGCTATTCAGCCTTGTCTTCGTATGAGTATAATAGTCATCAATTCTAAATATCGAACGGATGCTGGGGCTAACTTAACCACTATAAAAAGGCACGGTGGGTGGAAATCCAGCAAGGTGGCTGAAGGTTACATTGAAGATTCCATACAAAATCCAAAGTAAAATTACCAACCAAATAACGGAAACTATTCAGCTTTCAAAAAATGAAACATCTTTTTTAGAGATGATCCGCAACCATCAACTTCTGCTGAAAAAATCTTCATCCCGTCAGATTTTGTCCATGACCAACAAATATCACATTCTCAAACTATTAACATACCCAAAAAACACCTGTCTCTACAATTTGAAAATTGTTCTCATTTCACTATAAATTTTAACTAATAAAATGTTTTATTCTTGTAATGCCGGTTTTTTTCTACTTACCTCACAATCGAGATGTAAAGCAGAGTAGTTAGCTCGGGTGTAAGCATCAATTGCAACCTCGAACTATAGGCGCCCTCGCTGCGCTCGTGCGCCTAAATATCTCGGGCTGCAATTGATGCCTTACAGCCCTTGGCTACTAATCTACTATTGGTAATTATCATTTTGTAGTGTATAACACACTGAACTGAAATCTGCCTAGCCGTAAAGATGGCACAAACAAACGTATTGAACTTCACATATATAATATTTGATGATGAAGCACAATGATTTATTTTTTACACATAAACAAATTACTGTATTATTTATTTATTATACTGTTCAATAAGCTGCGCTTATTTTTTAAACAGCGTACTAGCCGCGTTAAAAATTATACTATGTATTTTCTATCTACTCTTTCGAAACTGTCCAAAGAAACAAATGCTTGAAGATAATTACACCCGGCACCGATCTAAACGTTCGAACTTTATGCGCAGATGTCATTTTTCGGTCTGTTTGGCGGGGTAGCGGGGGATCGCGGGTGCTCTGATTTAGTGAGCAGAACCATCGATAGTTTGCCTATCGATAGTTAATCTTAAAAACTATTAATAATATCGATAGTACTGTCAATAGTATTACCACAGATTATATAATAGTTACTGCGTAACAGATATTTCACTCCCCTACAAAAACACAATACCAACGTTTATTTCAGACTATACAAGCAATAGTGTGTCTAAGGCGCTCGACCTAGCGTTTTTATTACTTCGTTCAGCGCGCGATGTACCGGCGCGCATTTGAATAATAATATACGTTGCGCGCGCGTGAGCAGTGACAACCGACTGGCGGATAGTATCGCCGGCGTTGACGAAAGTTTAGGCATAAAGCACAGTAGCTATGGGCGAGTGAGGTAGGCCTGGTATTACCACGTGTCAATATTATCGATAGTATTAATAGTACTTGTTGAGCAATACTATTGAATATGCTAATACTATCGATAGTTGTACAACAATAATATCAATAGTATAACAAAATGTGACAGTCTGAAACGTATAAATCGATAGTATCGATAGTTCATACTATCGATAGTCGGTAATTTTCCGATACTATCTAAATGTAAATACTATCGATACTATTATAGTAAACATATCGATAACATCGATAGTATTGGTATATTCAATAGTATTGCTTAAAGAGCGCTATCGATATCTTCCATAGTATCAATATTGTCCATAGTATCGATACTATTGGCAATAGTAAAACTATCGATAGAGTAATGCTATCGATAGTGGACTATCGATATGCAACACGACTCTGATTGGTCCGTAGTGAGAGTTTGCTTCCCACGCTGTCATCACGTCACAGTACCAATGCGCAACAATTATGAATCGCGTTTCTAGATCCATGCCGGGGTGTATAATTGTATATTTACCTTGGGTCGTTGCGCGCACTGAGTGTAATGTTGCGGCCAATGTACCCGTTGACACGGATAATCACAGTACGACGTGTTCCAACAGCAATAGAATTGCGCCTCTTGACTGCAATTTGCACACCTGAAAATAGTTTTAGTGCAACATCGTACAACAAGACAAACCAATAAACGACACTTATACATGGTGGGTATTTCTACAGTACGTAGTCTCATAAATCTGTTTCGTCAATCTTCCTTCAGCCATCCTCTCTAGATGTCCAAACTATCTAAGCTCTTTCTCTATCTTGGCACTAAATTCCGTACTAAACGTTTTGGCTCAACGTTCATAATTCGAACTGCTAGAGAATGAAAGAGGCGTTTACTAAAAAAAGTTAGTTCCCGGAAACCCCGCAGGTGGCTTTCAGAACGAACTCAATGACGCTCAAAAGCACTATTCAACACTAGCAGGCTAGAAAATAAAATAAATAAATCGTAAATCTGACCACCTTCAAACTTTAGATTTTTAACATACTTTTATTATTATTAACCGACTTCAAAAAAAGGAGGAGGTTTCTCAATTCGACCGTATATATATTTTTTTTATGTTTGTTCGCGGATAACTTCGTCGTTTATGAACCCATTTTGATCATTCTTTTTTTGTTCGAAAGGAAATATCCCAAGTGTGGTACCATGGTAATTTTATCGAGGTCTGATAAGTATCTCCAGAGATATCGAGATAAACATCTGAAAATCGGTACTGAAAATAATATCGTTTAAAAACTAAAAAAGAACCGACTTCAATGCCGCGCTATTCATTTTCAGTACCAATTTTGAGATGTTTATCTCAATATCTCTGGAGATACTTATCAGACCTCGATAAAATTACCATGGTACCACACTTGCGATATCTCCTTTCGAACAAAAAAAGAATAATCAAAATCGGTTCATAAACGACGAAGTTATCCGCGAACAAACATAAATATATATAAATATATATATATATATATATATATATATATATATATATATATATATACGGTCGAATTGAGAAACCTCCTCCTTTTTTTGAAGTCGGTTAATGAATAGCGCGGCATTGAAGTCGGTTTTTTTTTAGTTTTTAAACGATATTATAGTTTTTAAACTATCTTAAATATTTTATATCTCAATTGACTATTTAAATCACCTACTATACGCAAGTGTTATCATGTTTGTTTTATTGTTTTGGTTATTCCTACAATTCATATGCATAAAAACATCACTCATTAATTAAGTGTTACTAATATTGACAACAACAGTGCACGAATTGTTCTAAGTACAGATAGGTAAGTCCAATCAATATGAATACTATTCTAACACGAAACTCTGCCATACCTACATTTCTTACGAAATACGAGTATACTGTTTTTTTAGAAAGTAACTAGCTGACCCGGCGAACTTCGTACCGCAAATATAAATAAACTGTCCAAGTGCGAGCAGTTGGTTCCGATTGAACAATATTTGCCGGAGAAATAAGATTCTCGTATGGCGACTCCCTTTAATTTTTAATTTAATTTAGACAACAATGACAACCTGGGACAACCATTAAAATTCAAAATATTATAAATACCTACGCGAGAATCTGAGTAATGTGGATATATTATACTGTCGATTCAAAACCCTTAATTCAATGCGTGCTTAAAATTTCAATTCGAGAATGGAACATAGTCTACCCTACCGTACTGAAGGGACAAACGTCAAATGTTTGACAAGAAAGTATAGAACAGTTTATATGGGAGAATGAAATTGATGTTTTTACTAGCTTCCTCGCAATTTTTCCATATTTTCTTACCGTTTAAACCTTCCCTGGACTATGACAAACATTTCAAAACCAAAATCAGCTAAACCGGCCCAGCCGTTGAGTTTTAGCGAGACTAACGAACAGCAATTGATTTTTATATATAAGAAGATAAATTGCAATTGTTTAGTATATAGGCCAATAGTAGCCAATAGTAGTACATTAAAGATTATATTTAAATTAGTTAGAGCAGGTAATGTGTAAACGTGCACATGCACGACCTACATCTGATTGCTTGGTGTAAATTAACTTAAAACTATATTGTTCGTTTCTCATGCAGTGAAATGTAATTTCTTTTGAGGAATAAATATCTTTAACCATATATAATCTTTTAATTATATTTGTGCTTGTATACTGACTAAGTAGGACCTAGAGACACGTTTTGACATCAATGTAATTAAACAACTCTGTAACCTAGGACCACAAGTTAAAATAAATTCATTCATTCATTCACTTTATTTTTGACCGACTTCGAAATATATGTTTCTCAATTCGACCATTTTTTTATGAACCGATTTGTTGATTTTTTTTTTTTGTTGGAAAGGAAATATCCCAAGAATGGTACCATAGTTATTTCATCGAGATCTGATAAGTATCTCCAGAGATATGGAGATAAACATCTCAAACTTGGTACTGAAAATTAATAGCGCGGCATTTGAAGTCCGTTCGTTTTTTTTAGTTTTTTAAACGATATTATCGATTGATTGATGTCAATCCATTGGTTTCTAACATATCAAGAGTGAAACTCGATCACATCATCCGTACCTTATATCACAAAGGCTTTCAAGTGCTTATCTCTAAGTAATAAAAAAAGTATTATAAAGAATGCCGTTCAATAAGTTCACTTACCATTGTTTCGACTTGGCGGCTTTCACGGCAGTTTCAAGTTCAATCTGAGATGCGCGTTTTGTTTCATTCGTTAACCGCAGTTTATCTTTCTCAAACGATAGTCTCATCTCAGCTAGAGTCAATTCTGTGAATCAGAGATGCTTATTTTAATATTATGAGAAAAAGTTGAATATAAGTGTACTGACAGGGAATATTTGCCGTTTTCTGTAAAATGATTTGGGATCTTCGCTTCTCTGACATATTTGAGTAAAATCCTATATTCAGAACTTTAAATTTTTTTTAGCATTGTTGTTTAGAGTTATAGCAGGAAAATGCTTTGCGTAAATTTTCAAGACAGTCATTTGAGTGATCTGATTTTGCATAATTGTTTTTAAAAATCCTGAAGCAGTTAAGTAAACTCAACTATCTTAAGGGCCCCACGGATATCAGTTCGCCGGCAGTCCCTGGTCGTATCGGCAGCCGGCCGTCCAAAGTTTTCCTAAGCCACACACTAAAACAATTATTGCCTACCGGCAATGTTCGAATACCGTCTCTAAGTTCAAGCCGGTGTCCTGCTCTCGGTTCGAGTTTGTCGTCAGATGGCCGTCAGTCAGACGCCTGAAGCGAAACTGTGAGTGTGTGGCCTGTTGTAATTACTGACAGGCTGTCATCGTCCGGCGAACTGATAGTCTGTGGCCCTTTAGTCTATAGTTATCGTTATCTTCGCGATCTTGCTGCGCAAACTCCCTGAGGAAGGGCAACAAAAATAATAAGGACTATATTAGTGAATATTATTTTTTGTAATGGTTCTACGCTCTCGGGTTAAATGTCGAAATTGCTTTTAAAATAATAATATTATGTGTCATTCTCACGATACGTTCGCTAATAAAGTATAGTAGCCGGTACTTTATAATCGTATGTTTGGTCACTAACCGTAGTTGTGTTTCATTTCGTCTAGCTCCCGTTGGTGGCGCCACTTGGTAGTCTCCAGCTGCATCCGTAGCGAGGCGGACGTCGCCCACGGATCGTCAACCTTTTCTATACTGTCTTCGAGCATCGTGCGGAAGAAATCTGCCAACTAGACAACCATAAACTAGTTAGATACTTTTTAACACCGTTGCTCGTAAAGCTGATGTAATTTCACCGGTTTTAAATATGTAAAGCGGGTCATAAAAAACGCGTGTGTTACCAAAGCAAATAGTTAAGTTATAGTCCATACAAATTCCATAACAGTATTATTTGCCATTTCGCGCGCTGTTGCTAGTCAAATTTCGAACTAATCGCCGCGCGGCGCCAGTCAGTAGGCAGCGCTAGCGCGCTGTTAAAATGGCGGGAAAGCAACAGTGTGCATTCACAGATTCAGTTTATTTAAAATAAAAAAATCAGTTTATTCGGTAATTTAAAAACTTGGCTGCATGCTCTAACGTCTTTGCCAACATTTTCACGCAGCTACGGCAGAAAATAATCCTCGCGCCATTTTTCTCAAATTTTCTTTTCTTTGTACTTGTATTGTGAAAATTTAAACATGACAACTTTCAATAATGAAGAAGAGCCATATATTACTTCAACTCCACCGGATATACTAACAGAAGCGCGAACCGCATGCGACAGCTTGCTGCCGTCAATATCCAAAGACAGATACATAACCACGTATGAAAACATAATTAAAAAACCAACTACAACTACGTATCATTTTAATAATTGTAATTTCACTAACTGTTTCAATAATTAGAAATGAACAAAATATAAAATGTTTTTTTTTCTGTTTCCTCGCAAATGTGTTAAAAAACGTCGTACGATATACGTGCGTATTGGTTATAACGCACTAATATCGTAATGTACTATACTTATTCCAATAAATGTAGTAAATATATATCATCATTAACAGCCAGTATTTGTCCACTGTTGGACATAGGCCTAGCCTATGGCACAGTAAATAGATATAGATTTTGTGAACTGTACTAATATTCTTCTTAGCTGATATAACTATATACGGCAAGCGTACAGAAAAACCAGAACTATTCAGACGACAATCTCAACCTTTCATCTCTATTATTCTATGTATTTTAATTTCTGGCGCCATTGGAAGATGTCATTGGAGTACATGCTCTCACGTCCATTTTGTTTAGCCGACGACGTATGATCATACTTCGGTCTCGACGATGGAACAGGTGTGACTTTGACTTCTTCTTCTAAAATGGACTTATGCGCTTCTAAAGATTATATATACGGTAAGGTCGGTGCTGGAAGTCATACCAGTGATCCCCGCATGAATACTGAAGTTTTCATCCGAATTCGTAATAAATATTATAACATTTAATGAATGAAGTAAAATAAAAGTTAAAAACTTTGTAAACACAAGCATTTTGTAAAGACGTTATCTTGTATAATAAAAATACATACACGTCGAACAAATAACCTCCTCCTTTTTTGAAGTCGGTTAAAAAGTAAAACAAAATAAAACCGGCAAAGTCGAGTTGGACTCGCCCACCGAGGCTTCCGCACCATTAATTACGTTGGATAGTACCAATTAAGCTAGACCTCTTAATTGTACGAGCGCTCATATAACTCAGAGGCCTATCTTAATTGGCGTATACTACGTATGTATGGGTATACTACGTATATAAATATATAATATTTAATATTGAACTTTTTTATTTTTTGGATTTTTTCCTTCATTTGTACGTGATACTAAGTGTACATAATACTACTACTAGTCAACGGGAAGTACCTTATAGGTGTTTGACCCAAAACGTATATGGTACTTCCGGTTGTCCTAGAATTGTCAATTTTGGTTAAAAGCAAGGTCATACAGCTAAAGTAAAGGAAAAATTCCGTAAAATAAAACAAGTTGAAAATTAAGGTAAATTTTGGTACTTAAAAGTTTTCGCCCATATCTTTTTATCGTGTTGACTCAGAACCTTGATTTTTATACACCTAATAGAGACTATAGACAAATTCAATTTGCTAGGTCCACCCGTTCCTGAGAAAATACGGAACCCTAAAAAACGACATCCATACCGCACGAGTCAGTTTTAGTAGCATAGCAAGTTCGTGACGTTTATCGTCATATCTCTGGAAATACTTATCAGAACTTGATGACCCCTTTGGAGATGAACCCTACCTATGAAAAAAAGAATCATTCAAATCGGGTAACAATTGGTGGAATAATCGGCGAACAAACATAAAAAAAACATACAGTACAGACGAATTTAGAACCTCCTCCTTTTCGGAAGTCGGTAGAAAATAGAAGTTACCTTGACAGCATTCTGGTTGAGTTTAGCAGTGAGGGAACCTGCAGTGGAGGGCACGGGGGGCGGTGCTGGGCTGCCGGCGGTGATGCTTGGATCCAGGGGGTTGTGGAGCAGCGGCCGCTGTTGTAGCCGCGGTAACTGAAATAAATAGAGATTGTTTAAGTGTGGTTTTACACTATTATATTTATTTGTGTGGTCGCGCGGATGGCCCGCGCTGACGGCAATTCGCCCGCGCTCTCTTATAACGACTGTGACAGACAGAGACGCAATAAGTTCGTGGCCCGCGACGCTTACCACCCGCGCGGACGGTAAGCGACTGTAAACGACACTAACTGACGAATGCCCGGTGGCACTAAACTTGGAAATGTTATTTCACAATATCTCTATTACAGCAACATCGGGAATCAAAATCTCAAAATATATCTTGCAGATAGGCATATATAGGTATGAATATTTTGAGATTGTTAGCCGGGTTTGTTTATTTTGTGATATTTAGCAAGCTTTTTTATTGTTTCAATATCTAATATTCGCTGGAATTTCCAGACAAAATAAAAAAATTATGGATTATCCATATAATAATCGAAAACGTAAACTAAAAAAACCGGTCAAGTGCGAGTTGCACTCGCGCACCGAGGCTTCCGTACAAACTGGTAAAACTAGGTTAAAGTACAAACTTAACTTTATAGTTCGATCCATAGAAAATGTATAGCACCAACCACATATAATAAGTTTTTAATAGTAAATTTACCTTTTATTTGTTATTAAACTACATATTAATTTACGGTTTTCAGATTTATTCCTATATAAGTGCTTCAAGACCTTGCTTCTTGTCAAATTTCATAATTCTAGGTCAACGCGAAGTATTCTATATAGGTTTTCGACCCAAAACCTATAGGGTACTTCCGGTTGACCTAGAATTGTCAATTTTGGATAAAAGCAAGGTTACAGCACAAGTAAAGGGAAATTTCCTAAAAATAAAAAGTTCAAAATTAAGATAAATTTTGGTAATTACAAGTTTTTGCGTAAATCTAATTTCTTTTTATCGTGTTGACTCAGGACCTTGATTTTTATACACCTAATAAGGACTATAGACAGTATCTGGAATAAATTTCAACTTGCTAGTTCCACCCGTTCCTGAGAAAATCGGTGGTGACACGCAGACAGACAGACAGACAGACAGACAGACAGACAGACAGACAGACCGACATACAGACGGACAATAAAGTGATCTTATAAGGGTTCCTTTTTTACCTTTTGAGGTACTGAACCCTAAAAATACAAGTAACATTAATTTATTACCTCAGCAGGCGTTTCGTTAGTTCTGTTGGGTTGCGAGGGCGTGACTGGCGATGAGGCGACGGTGTTCGATGATCCGGTCGAGGTCAGCGGTACTAAGGTGGGCGTGCCGCGGTCCGTTATGCCATTCACTATCGGAGATGTTGCAGACTGAAATGGAAATCAACATTTTATTTTATCACACAGGTGCATTGAAAGAACGTAGACGTTACTGGACGTTAACAAAAGGATAAGCGCCCTTTAATGCCCTTCCTTTTACACCCATATTAAATCAACGTCATAGCAACTGTGAATATATTTCATAAAGTAAGGAATTATAGAGATTTGGGTAGCTTGGCCACATGAGGTAGAAGATTTTAACATAACACGCAGTAACTATTATATAATCTGTGACATAACCATATATGTATTTAGAACCCAGTGACACATAGCAATAAAGGTCAAAGTTCGTTAAGCTAAAAACGGCTAACTACGTTACTGACCCTGTAAAAACCGGCACGCACTGAGAGGGAAATATTATAGCTTTGTCCTTTTCCGTTACATGGAATAACTCCATAGTATATCCTATTTCATGTGGGAAAGAGACAGAGCTACCCACTGTCTATTCTTTTCTCTGTCTACGATATATTTGTAACAGACTTCAAAAAAGGAGGACGTTTTTCAGTTTGACCGTATATATCGTAGATGGATAATTAAAAAGATCTGACATCAAAATAAGAATAATAATATGAGAAGGATAAAACTATACACTCACTAGTATGAGTGAGCGAGACGGACAACTTTTTTTATCCTACTCGCGTATGCGATTTTATTGTTTGCCACCAGCTCTGCCCCCAGCTCTAGCGGCGCCCATTGGCTTTTACCCGGTGTCATATATAACCCGATCAAATTACGTTGTTAATTATATCTCATAGCTGGCATATGTATCACGTGTTCACCATTTTAGACGGGTTATATCTCTATAGCTATTTCATTGTTTACGCCAATTTCTTCTCCATTTAATTTTCCCTCCACGGTATATATATATTTTTTTATGTTCATTCGCAGATAACTTTGTTGTTTATGAACTGATTTTGATTATTCTTTTTTTGTTGGAAAGGAGATATCCCAAGTGTGGTAGCATGGTAATTTCATCGAGGTGTGATAACTATCTCCAGAGATATGGAGATAAACACCTCAAAATTGGTACTACTTTGTATTGCGCGGCATTTGAAGTCGGTTCTTTTTTAAACGATCTTATTAAGTTTCAACAGTCCCGGTGTCTGTAATCAAATCTTGCAAGTTAAATTTAACCCACTTGCCGGTCTTGGATTGAGCTGATTTTTTTTCTTTTATATATAAATCAGATGACAATCCAATGCAATAGTACCATTGAGCTTCTTTGATGATGGAGCCGGTAGTTTAAGGAACTTGTAAACTTCACATGATAAGTCTGTCATGTTTGGGCTCGTTGGATTTGTCTCGACTTACTTTGGTCCTATATTATGTTAAAAGCTTGTTATAAAATGTTACTATCTTACATTAAAGTGACCTGCTTCAATGTATACATGAGAATACTAATTAATTATACTCACATCTACACCACCAACCGACATAACGGGTTGCAAGCTGAACATCCACTGTCCGTTGACTGACGTCATCAGAGGCACGGTGTGTACAGTCGTGGGTCCAACAGTGGGCATAAGTCCAGCCGTGGCCAGCGACATTGAGGAGCTGGTTACTGCGACCGTGCCGGGCTTCAGCGGCGTCGTTACTGTGTTCACTGTGTTATTGCCTGAGGAAGGATTACAAGGAATAATAGACACGTCAAGGAAAAAACAGGCGCAGTATGGGAAGTAGTTCTACCAACGATTCATATACGGAGATACGAAATCGGTCAAGCTATTCTCAAAGTTATACGCTTACTACCAACGAAACGCATAATACTGTACGAGTTTTTATCGTAAACGCTTTTGACATATCTCACATAGTTTTTGACTTATTCTGGCTCCCTGATTGGTCTAAACTTAGTTAAGTGTAGTGACCACTAGAGGCGCTGTACTGTTTTTCATACAAAATTTGCTCGATATACGATATCGAGTTTGGTATGAAAACTCGTACTAAGGGTACTGTTATAAAAATTTGTAACTTACCAGATACATGAGGCATCGCGGGTCGTATCGCGGGCTGCACGGGCCGCACGGGCCGCACGGGCGCCTGCGTGGCGGGCGGCTGGATCGGAATATACACCATAGAATTCTTCCCGTTCAACTCCGACCTGCCTTCCTCTACCCGCCGCGGCTGAGGAAACGACTTCTTAGCCTTCGGCCGAATCTCCACTTGCCCCCCACTCTTCACTGTATACGTCGGCAGTATAACCCTACTGATCCTAACGTCTCGCAAATTCTGCGGCGGATTCACCGGCTGAAGCTTGCACGCGTTCATCAAGTCCATCTTCTCGTTGTGTCTATCTTCGTCCGCCTCGTCCAAGTCGATGGGCTCCGCCTTTATCTCGACCTCGACGTTTTCATTCCGCTCCGGTGACGTCATCCGAGCGAATGCTCGAACTCCGACTCTCCCCACGACGGGTTCGGTGTTATCTCGAAGCTTCTGAAGCTTCGAGACAGCTTCTTTCATGTTGTGAACGTTGTCGGTGCTGGTCGGCGTGACAATGCTCGAATTTGTATCAATCGTTATTTCAACGCTGCGAGGTGTCGAGTTCGTCGTTACGTTGGTAGTGCTGGATTGCTGCGCGTTGGTTGACAGACTGCAGACGTTACTTATCGTAGGTAAGCCGCAGTTGGGATGCCGCCGCTCCCGCGCGATCACTGCTAAGGTCGTATCGTCGTCGAACGTCTTATCCTTTTCTTTCTGAATGGGCTTCAGAAGCGAATTGGACGCCGCAGCTTTGTTCGCTTCCTCAAACTCTTTCACCTTCTTCTCTCTCAGTCTGAGTTCCTTCACCAAATTTTCGTTGTCTGAACTCTTATCGTTAGCTTTCGTCGCTTTCGGTGTGCCGGAGGTATTCAAGGACTTGTCCGACTTGCTCGCTCTCGAGTTCCTGCGTTTGGACTTTTCCTCTTTCGACTTGTCGGATTTATCGGATCGCGTCGATTTCCTTCTATGTGGCGTTTTCTGTTCTTCTTTGGGGCTGCTGGTTTTTGAAGGCGCTTTGGTAGCTGCGAACAATTTTGGAGTCAGTTTGTCCTGCCGCGGAAGCGCCACTAGCTTTATTGGAGTGACTCTGAGAGATTCTTTGTCTTCCATCGTGCTGCTAGATGGTTCCTCATCCTTTGATTTGCGTTTCAGAGTATCCGTTTTGTTCTTGGCTTCTGTGACTTCAGCTATTAACTTTGCTTTCACCTCTTTACTGCTACTCGGTTCCTGTTGTTCTTGTTTCTTTTCTGCGTCTGTTTTCTTCATCTCTTCCGTACCGTCTGGTTTTTTCTTCTGTTCTGCGCTGTCAGTTTTCTTCTTTAGCTCCGTGCTGTCTATTTTCTTTTTCTGTTCCGTGGGGTCTGTTTTTTTCTTAGATTCCATGGTGTCTATTCGTTTCTTCTTTTCTGGTACGATAGTTTCAATGACTGTCATAACTGCTTCCTCCAAGTGAGATCGTCGACGTTTTCTCGTCACTGGAATGTTTTCGAATACTGGAACCTCTTTGACTGCGGATGAATCGGCTTTACCAGGTCTGTGATGTAAAATGGCAAAATTAAATGTAAGTGATACGATAGTGTGTTTATAAAAAAGATAGTAATTAATTAATGCATACTTTTCGATAGCGCTGTCTTTGTCGTGTTTCAAGGATTGCGTGCGCGCAGAGGAGGACGTATCTTCGCTGTCACTTTCTCTGTAAATCGAAAGGGGATTTAGTCTTTATAAGGGAGGGGATTTAGACTTAGATAATACTTTGCGGCGCTCGTACGCTAAAACTATTGATTTTAAGAAAAAAACTGTTATATTATAACTTGTAGGAAATATTTTCTAAATTAATTTTGTAGAAGATGTTTTTCTCGTATAATTAGTTGTAAAAGAGATGTTGTCGAAAAACTGTTTTTCCATTTTTCCGAGATGGCGGCGCGAGCGGCAAAGATACGAGGTGGCAAAATACAGATTCGGAAAGAGCACGTCGAAATGTATAAAATCACCAATTTTCAAAACTCGCTAAAAACTTTCCAGGTAAAACTACCAAATGACTGTACGAATAGCGGACTCATGCAGGTCACTCATGCGTTGCCGACCTGTTAAGATGCTTTTAACGCCCGTTTTGAAGGACTCCATGTTATAGCTCTGCGGGAAAACAGCAGACGGCAGCTTGTTCCACATTTTATAGGTAAACGGAAGAAATGTCAGGCGAACTCGTAAGTCTCGATAATATGTGCATGAGCGTGTTATCTACGGCGAGACGAGCCATTATAAAATCGGGACGCCGGGATTAAATTGAATAGTTGTTCAGAACACTCCCCGTTATAAGCTCGGTAGAAGATACAGAGAGTCCCGATACCTCTACTTATATTTAACTTAAGACAAAATACACTTAGGGCCAGTTTCACCAGTTCCTGATTATCCCTTGAGAATTTAGAACTTATTACATATACAGTATATATACCCTATTAGAAACTTATCACACTGATTTTTGACAATTTTTGTATGGCGTCATCTGTCAGATAACTATCTGAAACTTTATCAGGATCCGGTGAAACTGGCCCTTAAACTTACAAAATGCACTCTGTTTATAAAACAGGATTGTAGCAATAAGAAAATACATTCCTTCATAATTTACATATTCTATAATGATAGTATGGCGGGATGAGCTAGACTCCTATCATAAAGACTGGCAATCCATAGCCGCCGACCGAGATCACTAGAAAGAGGGTAGGAGGCCTTTGCCCAGCAGTGGTACAAAAACGGCTCAAAATAAATAAATAAATAAAATATAATATTAAAAGATAACAAACTCACTCATTGGTAGAACTCTTAGGCCCTTTGGACACGGATCTCTGTTTCTCTTTAGACGACATGAGAGGCGATGAGCTTGCTGCTTTATCCTTTAAAACAGTTTTTATTTCACCTTCGAATGCGGGTATCTGTAAAACAAAAAACTGTTATGCGCAACTGACCACTATTCATTTTGGTAAATTTAATTAATTATCCATACCTCCATCATCATCCAAATCTATACATAAAAAACACAAAAATTGTTTCTACCTACATATGTCCGTTATACACTTTGAATTCATCCAACCGAGGCGCCCCAAACCGGTTTCATTAGAAAGGCAATACTGCGAAGATGGTTTAAGACCATGCGGTCTTAACCACTAAAACAATGCATTAAGGTGAGGATTTAAGAGGCCGCATTGGAATATTTTACCTGTACGGGTACCTACCCGTACCGATTTATCTGCACCGGGAACCCGCCTCTTTAAGCATGTGCTACACGGTTTTAAACGGCGGTTCGAAACAGAGGTTTAAAACAGTGTAGATAGTCGTTTTATGCCAAATTTCGTTTGACCTCTAAACACCCTTGGCTTGCGTTTTTGAAACCACTGGTGGAAGCGGTGGTTTAAAACTTGTTTGAAACCGTCTAGCCCCTTGTTTAAAACCTCGCGAACGACAGTCACGTTGCAGCGGCGAGCGCAGGCAGACGCACGCGACGACGTTTTCAAAATGGCACGAGAAGAAAAAGAACGAGAAGTAGTTACAGAACTTCTCGAGCTATATAGAGACTTGCCTGGCAGCTGAAATGAAATAAAATATAAATAATGCGAGCGTAGAACAGACGTCCTATTCACGCAACGTTCTATACAACACTGATGGTTTAAACCGTGTAGCTGGCAAAGCGCAAATCTGTTTTTTCTGTTTCAAACCTCCGTTTAAAACCGTGTATCACATGCTTTATACTCACCTTTAGGCGGCACATTCAGTTACATTTCTTTTTTAACCGACTTCCAAAAAGAAGGAAGTATTTCAATTCGTCGGTATGTTTTTTTTTGTTTGTATGTTACGCGATTACCGTCAAGAGATCTGATAAGTATCTCCATAGATATGACGATAAACGTGTCAAACTTGCTACTGAAATGGACTCGCGCGGCATGGAAGTCGGTTGTTTTAGTTTTTAAACCATCTTAATTATTATTAGCGTAGTAGAACACGTCAGGTATCCGCCAGTTTAATATTATAAATGGGAAAGTAACTCTGTCTGTCTGTTACCTTTTACGGATAAATGGCAGAAGTATAAAAGAAATGACTTATCAAATCACCGGCGCGTGAAACCACACTATTAAAGGGTGGTTCTAGTGACTTTTAGGTGATTTGGCGCGATTATTCTGTATTCCGATTCCCGGACATAAATCTCACAAAAGGAACGCCACATAGGTCGAACTTTTTCCATCTATATTAATATCTATAGTATCCTTTCTAATATCATCGCCACGCTTGGTCGGAAGTGTCCACCAGGTGATTTTTAAACTTGTCGAGAAACACAGTTTTGCCTGCGTGTCAAAGTCTGTGCAAAAAGACAACCGTCGAGGCGTTACGATGAACTAACATTCAAGGTTACGGTAGGAAGGTTCAAACCTACCTAGTAGCACATGATAATGATAATGGTACCTACCAAGTATCAAACATTTTAGTCGTACTAGTATTGCCAGCAGTGTTGTCAATACAACAGAAACAGTAAATTAAAACGACCGACGTCCAATGCTACCTCAATTTCTACGACGGTTCTCTTTTTGCACAGACTCTAAGGTATCCCATGTTCTATTCCACCATATGCCTGTAACAATTTTGGTTAAATCGCTCATGTGGCATGTCAATTTAGCATTTACAAAGTTATTGATTATTATCTTGTTTTGTTTCCGGTCAAAAGAATGTCCCTACCAAAGAATTTGTTATTTTCTTCATATAAAGAAAATTACAAATTCTTGGTCGATGGTCAAACGCTAGTGTATCTGGTAAACTAGCGTTGACCATTATCTCGTCTAGTGGTCAGGGATGATGTGGTCGAAGATGGTGAACACGCTAGGCCTAGAATCTCTCTCCCTCTCTCTTTTTCTCTCATACTCTGATTCTCAAGGGCTGTGTGCAGCCGGAACACCGGCTGCAGGCAGATTTTGTTCTTGATGGTGGTAAGCTATTTTTTGGTAGCAAGTCAGGGGTAACATCGATATAATGCTCCTACCACCTGCGAAAAATTTTTGCTACTTACCATTATCTTGAGTTGCTCAGTATGCTTGCTCGGGTCGAACTGAGTCTTAAACGGTGGGTACACGAATTTACCGTACTTGCGGCTGATATTACGTATGTGCTGCTCCGCTTCCTGAAATCAAATTCCAAAATACCATAAATATACAAATTAGACAAAGTAAAAATCTTAGAGAAACTATTTGATAGCGCGTTGAAATGAAACTTTTCTAAAGAAACCGTTTGGAAAGGAATTAAGTAGGTATGCTTAAGCATACATTGAGAGCAATAGCGCACTAGCGGCCAGCGAAATACACACATTAGTATGAAATTAGTATTAACATACTAACTACCATACCAACATTATAGTAGTTTATGAGACTGTTGTATAATGAGGGGTTTTTAAATACGAGTATGTGTTTAGTATCACACTCGTGTTTTAATACCTACTTATGTGTAGTTTCATACACTACTTTATCTACACTGATGCAATAGGTATATATCGCTTATATAGTTACCTATTCAAAGTAAAATACCAAAATTAGCATTACAGTAGGGTCTCGGTAATCCGGACTCCCGCTCGTTCGTTAATCGCCATAATCCGGCCGGGCAATGGGCTTCGCGGGGGAGGCGGGCGGTTGTAGGTGCGGACTGCCATGAGCCAATGCGGCGTCGTCAGTCTTTTGTTTATAGCCTTTCATGTATTACGTACAGTATCAATTTAGCGCGGTCGCTAACATCATGGCGCCGCCACGTAAATATTCCACATTAACATTAAAACACAAATTGCGGGTTATAGAAATGTTAGGTAAAGGTGGCTGGCATACTATAATCCGGACGCCTCGATAATCCAGAAAGGGTCTTGTTTTTGCCTCTACGGATTAACGAAGCCATACTGTATTTATCCATCATAGTCGTCAACGGCTTAAGTCACTAAAAAACACAACAAGTCACCACTTTTTGCTTGAATATATTGCCAATATCGTTACCTGCATGCTATCCAATATATCTTGTCGTTTATGTCTGAAGTTATTGGGGTCCTTCTCAGAGAATAGGAAGCAGTCTTTAGCTGGCACCCAGGCTCGGTCGTGAGCGCCAAAGAACCTCACATCTACCAGTCCCGAGCTATTTACTGTCATACCCTTCGCAGGCCAGTATGGGAAGCCTGAAATTTTTATCATACCATTAGCCCTCACACACGATGAATCATAATCAGCCAGTGTCAGTTCACAGCTGGACGTAGGCCTCTCCCAAGACACGCCACTGAGCCCGAATAAATGTTATGATATAAAATGTTCATTGAATTATTTTAGAAAATTGAGACACTGCATATCTGTCACCAAAACTATAACGATGTGTTCTGATAGCTGTTCTTGAGAGCCAGTACTCATTCTAGTCCTAGCGTGCTACCGTCTTCGACCACGGATTAGCTTTGAGTAGCAAATCATCATCATCAGCCTATACTAGTCCACAACTGGACAAAGGCCTCTCCAATTTTACGCAACTGAGCACGATCCTCGGCTACTCTCATCCAGCCCTTGCCAGCCCCCTTGCGAATATCATCGCTCCACCTAGTCTGAGGACGTCCTACGCTACGTTTGCTGATTCACGGTCTCTACTCAAGAACTCGTTTACCCCGGCTGAGTACCAAATTATTTTACACAAAGTCTAACTAAAAGTCAAGAAGCAAAAAAATGTAAGAGCAAAACCTTAACATTTTTGCTTATTGGTTTATTACTTCTTGAATGTATGCTTCAACAATGCAGGCTGAAAAAGAAAGAAATGATTGCTCTGTGACAAAGTGCAAGTTCTTAATGCGGTGTTGTGATTGGCTTAAAGATGGCTTAAAGACTACAAAATCTTGTCAAAATCGGCGAGCGAAATGCGAGTAGTTTAATATATAGTGCTTCGCTAGCTTACAGAATAGAGGCTTCCTGGATGGACTTCTGGACTCCTCCGATACATTTAAGTGACAGTTATAAAATGAGTGAACATTAAAATAGCAACAAATATTTCTTACCTTTAAGCTTAGCCCACAGCAGTATATGCGGCGTGGTGCAGACATCGGTGAACCAGGTAGGTTTCCTAGCATGTGCTGCCGCGTAGCATTCCGGGCAGGCTTCAATCTCTCCCATCTCAGCCCGGCACGAGCGCACCAGAGCCCGCGCCCCGCCCGTCAGCTTCGATTGCACTGTACGTTGTACTATGGTGTTAGAATTAGTCGGAAGAACCTTTAAGACTACTTTCGATTGTTCTATAATTAATCTGGACTATAGCGTTAGTATGCCTTACGGGTGAAAGTCTACATTGATAACGATGCGTCCTCTCATCGCAAACGTCTAATAGAAGGAGATGCAGCTAGACAGTTGTATATTTGCAACTCTTTCATAGCGAAGAGCATAGCTCGAAATGCATCGCTATGCATGTATAGACTACCGGCCCTGGACACTTTAGAGTCTTCAGACGATTTATGATGGTTAGTCCCAGCACGGATTAAAACGTCTGACCTCATACGCAGAAGTCAGTATTAGATCTATTTAGCGGGGTACGTAGGTAAAAAGGAACGGGCCAATCGCGACTGAAAGCAGGAGCCCGAGCGCTGCTACGATTTCTCCGTTTAGTATAAGATTGGTCCGACACTAGCAGCACAGATTACTAAAGTTACTATGTAGCAGTTCGCTTCCCGCGCGATAGTACTGATACTTTGGCTCGTTCCTCAGGATCCGTTCCGCGGCCTATATTATAAATGCCTTAAGTAAAATTCAAGTGACGCAGGGTTGAATTTCATCCCCATAACTCGAATACCCATTATCGATTTCTCAGAGAGAGTTATGATATTTCTTAAAGAATCTTAAATATTTTAGAAATGAATTATTGCGTAAACATTAAGATATGTACAGAAGTGCTCTACCTCGTTTTCTATCATGACAATCCCCGTAAGTGAGAAGTTGATAGAGCATATACACTGATTAGTCCAGTCAACGTTTATTATTAGTGGGTGGTTTAGTATAATATATGAATGGCATTCAGTAGCGGCATAGATAGAAAGAATAGCTTGGTCCTACCTATCCTATCCTATCCTATCAGGGAGAATAGCATACATTTTATTGTGCAAGAACGTTTAACCTATAATAGGCGACACACCGTCAAAACCTCTGCTATTGCAATAACCAACGGTGACGACTTACCATCAGGTAGGCCGCTGGCGGGTTTGTTGATGTGTATCACTACGCTTAGTACATCGCCACTTCAATTTAAAAACATTGTTGTAAAAATAACTACTATTGTTCGCAATAGCATGATGGTCCATGAATAATGAATGATAGCCCTACTCGATACTTTGTCTTTGACCGACTTCCCAAAAATATACTCCAATTGTGTGAATTATAGATATAAATATTTCTTTTGCTATTTTTGATACCTCATATCTCTGGCACTATTTGGCAATCATAAACAATTTGGATAAATATTGTTTTTTTGCTACATATATTATCATGTTAAAGCTCATCTTATTATGATGATAGATTTTTTTCTTTATAGACGTTTGAACATTATCTCGCCGGGTGGTAAGCGATGATGTGGTGGAAGATGGTGAAACACGCTACTACTATACAAAAAGATACACATTTCATTAAGTTAATTCGGCGGCTTCTGACTTCACGTGGCGGCTTTTGACTGCGCCGAATTAACTCAATGAAATGTGTATCTTTTTGTGTAGTAAATAAAGTTCTTTTTTATATCACAGTCATAAAAGTGCGCGCCGCGTCGCTTTTTTATAGAAAGTCAGACGGAACATCGATACAATATGCTAGAAATCTTCTCAGATACGCCTTTACCTTAACCAATGCAAATTCTGTCACTTGAAAATCACTAATGCGGCATTAGAAGTCAGTCTTTAGTTATGATAGGACTTATATCTAAATTATAGAGGTAGTGAGAAAGTCACTAAAATGATATAAGCGGAATGCATAAGTAAATGATTATGAACAATGAAATGATACAATAAATTGAGTATAGAAACTTTGTGAATGTGCAATGAAAAGATTCTATTGACTGTCAATTGGTATCACGCACAGAGCTATAATTACTAAAGTACAGAGCGCAGCTATGAGCCCGCCACCTTGCTGAGAGTTGTAAGCAGAAGTGCTATAGCTACGTACATTGATATATAGGTCTTGCGTAGGGATGCCTGCAAACACCCGCGCGCTTATCGATGAAGCGGGTGACAAGTGACGACAAAAATGAATATAGGATATTTATACATTGAGAGGAATGTTATATATTAATCTCAAGATACGCTGTTTTTATTTCCTACGATTTCTCAGTCATTATATAAGTATCTTAAATGCACGAAAGTGATAGTATTATTGTAATTAAGAGTACCTAAGAGCCCAACGGCTAATTAACTGGCCAAATACAAGTCGAACTCGCACTCGTAGGGTTCCGTAACACAATTGAGTATTTTATAACTATATAAAATGTTTGCCACCAAAAAGTCTGAATAACTCGGTCAACTCGCGGCCTCTCCTATAGGGTTGAATGTTATGAGAAAACTTGTTGAAGCCTTTAATTGGTAGATGAATACTCTATGGTAGAACAATGTAATGAGTACATTACTGATAATAAGTGCTACATTAATGTTTAATGTCGAGGTAGGATAAAAGTACTACAGTTATACAAAAATACGTGACGTTCAATTAAAATTGAGTAAAGTTTTAGATTGCGTAAGTTAAATAACATACTCGAACATAAAAATCATACAGACGAATTGAGAACCTCCTCCTTTTTGGAAGTCGGTTGAAAATATGACAAGCCGTTTAGGCTCTAGGGCGTACCAAAGAAATATACATACATATATCAATACATACACTCTAAAAATATAACCCTCCTTCTTTCGCAGTCGAGTAATAAATATGACATTCAAAGTTTGTAAAAGTTTTAGTTAGGTTATAATTATGAGTTAGGGGATGGGGAAGCGGGAGAGGAAAGGTAGAGGAGGGGGAGGGTAGGAGAGGGGAAGATGGAGGGGAGGGAGCTTAGCGAGGCGTGGTACGGCGCGGTGTAGGTGGGCTACGTATGTGTCTTATTTGTAATATAATTAGCCTAAATAATTAAAAATAATACGCGGATTAAGTTGGGAAGTCGCGGGTCACAGCTAGTAACTAACCACACATAAATCTCAACATTAACACTTTAGAGCATCGGAATATTTCCTTACTTCGACTTCGCTTGAACGTAAAAAATGTCGTAAATAATATCGACAGCACGCACATCACTACTCAATGCATCACCGGCGAAGCGGCGGGTGGTGTAGTGGGACGCGACTCGCAACCGCACGTCTCACGTGTACTTCACCCCCGCTATCATATAGTAGTATATCCGTTTAAAAGTATGAAAAACTGAATTACCTGTGAAATGTTATGTTGCATTTTAGTTTCGTGTGTTTTCTTGTGTCATTTTGACAAGTTGGCACCGCACATTACACCATTTTCTCGACAAAAACGAAATAAGATCTTACTACTTGAACTCAGAATGTCGACTGTTCGCGCTTGCCGGTGGACAGCGACGATGTTCTGACCCGTGCTTACTGTTCGAGCTCGAGTAGCCGCGCTCTGTACTTTAGTAATTATAGCTCTTTGGTATCACGATACGAAAGCGGTGACTTGCACTATATCCCCTGTTACATAAAATGTTGAGTAAGTACAGTCACATAAGGCATCTCGGAATGTAGGTAAATTAAAATTATATGCTAAAAAAAACAGGACGATTTGACTCCGAAACCAATGTTTTAGACTGATCAGTGCATTGCACGGACGCGCAAATATTTGCTTACAGTTTTTATCCAGACATTATTGCCTACTTCACAGACCAGTCTATATAGGCTGGCCTTTCACAGAGTTCCGCTGTGATTTTTGGTAGTTAGCTGGCAAAGAGGGTCGGTACACTTGTAGTTCGTTATTTATTCGTAGGATTGCTATTAATTGCATTGAATTCAGCAAACCAGCGCTTATTTTATCTACTTAATAACTTCTTATCAAAGACCGAACTGCTTTCGATAAAGCGAGATTGTGTTCTTTTCGCTAACCATCACGCGAGCGGCATGCTTATCATGTTTTTTTATACCATTAAAAAAGTGAACTCTGTCTCTCTTCTATCACTCTCGAATCGCTTAGAGAAAAATATAAGAAAACCTTGTAATCTATAACAGTATTGGTTTCGATCAGGCGACATCGTACTGTTTCCTGTGCCAGTAAAAACGGCGCTACAAACATTATACTAATGTAAATTGTTAAACATAATCCAAAATGTCATCGTACCGACGGGACTTGAACCCGCAACCTCCGGAATAACATGTTCCGGTGCTTTGCCAATTAAGTCCCGTCGGTACGATGAAATTTTGGATTGTGTTTAACAATTTACAAAAATATAAGGTGTGAGACACTTCAAAGAAACATAATATTATACTAATGCTATAATTATGCTAAACAAAATTATGTTCTTGTATTTTTCGAGATGCATCCTTATCCAATCGTACAGTACCTACCCCAAGCGTGATATGCCAGCGATGATAATGACGGGGATGATAGAATAATAATTGTAAAGAACGTACGAAAAGCCTGCTCACATGTGTTGAATATTATACTGTTATGTAATATCCATTGCGCGTCGGCTATGAAAGCTTCTGTGCTTCCGTAAAGGCCGTCGGCAATGTTTTGCTTCATTTGCGTCAAGTCCATCGGATGGACCACGTATTTATCGTAGTCTGGGAACGAGGTGCGGTCCACTGGATGCATGAATGGTTCCACCTGGAATTAACAGTGTTCGTATAAATATTTGATTGCAAATCTCTCTCTAGTAATAATTAAGATAGTTTTAAAACTAAAAATACGACATCCATGACGCGCGAGTCAATTTCAGTAGCATGTTTGAGACGTTTATCGTCATATCTCTGAAGATACTTATCAGATCTCGATGAATTTTGTAGTGGTAGGACTTCTGCTAGTCCGCCTGGGGCGGTACCACCACTTCGCCAAT
This sequence comes from Cabera pusaria, assembly GCA_954871355.1. NCBI lineage: Eukaryota > Metazoa > Arthropoda > Insecta > Lepidoptera > Geometridae > Cabera > Cabera pusaria. The sequence continues at coordinate 20,243,869 of OX940889.1, read as the reverse complement.
TAATTTTCAGTCGTGAAATAGGAATGTTTTTCGGTTGAAATGGCTAGGTGTTCAGTGAAATTACAGGGCATGTGAGACTCAACATCTTTATGTCTCAAGGTAACAGGCGGAGTGCAGTGACATGCACAATTCTGGCAGTTCAGAATTTTGCATGCCGCTGTATCTGTAATAGGTAGTCGTCATCGCTTACCATCAGGCGAGCGTCGTGCTTGTCCTGTTACCTTATAGTATAAAAACAAAAAAAAATACAATACTCTACCAATTAAATAAAGAATCATTCGAATCGGTTTACAATTGACAGAGTAATCGCGTAACATACAAAAATAAACATACAGACGAATTGTGAACCTCCTCCTTTTTGGAAGTCGGTTGAAAAGATATAATCGCTGAAAGACGGACCTTTTAAAATTTTAATTATTTTGTTTGCCATTGTAATAGGTTACAGATATACATCAAAATGATGAATGCATTTGACGCCATTTATATTTCACTTAAAATACGGCAGTCTGCAAAACTTTTTACATTATACAAAATAATGGATATGACTTGAAATAATCTAATTTTTTAAATTTTCAACAAAGTAAATCTGCATATTTTGTATTAATTTATCACAATGTTTATTTGGACATTATAGAAATCGACAAAAATAAAAAGTTTATCCGTGTTTTAGTGGTTAATTAATGATGACACCATCATACATAAGTTTATCATAACCCTACATCTGATTTTTGTATGGTGGTAAGATTGACCACTTGTGTAGGCCTCAGCCGAGGACCGCACAGAGGAACAGAAACCTACCGCCATCGATTCGCCTTATTACTGAACGATCCGGTCATACAGTAATTACTGTAATTAGGCATCAATATACCTACATCAGATGAGATCACCAATATGTATGTTCAATGTTGCATTTTCTTTAATGGTTTTAAATAAATATTATTTTTTGAATCGATTATTTTCTTTTTTTTATACCTGATCGGCTAGCGTTTGACTATCTTGCCTGGTGGTAAGCGATGATGTGGTCGAAGATGGTAGAAACGCTAGGCCTAGAATGGTCCGACTCTCAAGAGCTATGCTGCCGAACACTCTTAAGCATTAATAGTTTTTAGGTGGGGAACGGTATTTATATTATATTATATAAATACACGGAACAACCAATTGGCTGCATTTGTATTATACGCTATATTTAAAATACGTCTTTTGACCGAGTTTTGAAAAGAAGTTGTTTGATTTTTCTCTATGTATTTTGTCCCTCTTATACGTAATTTAATTTTTCCTTATAGTTTATACTTATCCTATTACTATTATGCCAGTAATTGATATAGGTACAATTATAATTAGGTTATACTAATAAGATAATGTTATTTATTATAGATAAAATTTCCATAATTTGAACAAAACTACTAGTTCAAATGACTTCTTAGAAAGAAAGGAAACGTAATTACTTTTTGTGGCATTAGAAAACAACGTGCATGACCTACTAAAAACCTTTCAGTGTCCAACTTATTTGCAAACTCAACCAATTACGACTATTATAGAACATCCAAAATGTTAAAGGCATACGAGCTAAATCAACAGAATCGACTCCGTACGCGACAAACCATTCAAGAATGTAGCACACATACAAATATCACATGAAAAACAGCCAACGCGCACTTGCGCAGTTATTATTAGAGTAGAAAGAGATAGGTAGTTCCATTCGGTATTGATTATGTGGGGGGTTAGACAGAGACAGGTAGAGACGCTTGCATCGGGGGCCGATGTAGATAACTCACAAGGTCAGAGTCCCAGTAGATGTTTCGCGTCGACGCCCTGCCACAGATTACGAAAGAGTCACTTTGTTAATATTCGTTCGCGTATATCGCAGATTTGCGGTGAAAGTAGCGCAATGGTACGGCTAAACTAGATGTCGTATTGACTTGAAATGGGTCTATTATATATCGTTGTTTGCTTTGATAGCGAATTATTAGCAGATGTAAGCTTTCACTTGAAAAATAAATTATGCAGTTGTTAAGAATTTTCATTTTATATTGATATACATTTTTGGTACAATCTAATAGTTTTTTCAAAATGTGTTTGATCACTTTTTGAATAACCATTCGTTTTATTGATATTTTTGTCTGACAGACGAGCACTGGACCGCTATGCCTAATTTAATATATTTAAGCATTAAAATGTTCATTTAAGTTAAAAGAATCTACTGTCAATTTACCTACTTAAGACAATTAATAAAAAAAATGATTGAATATCAAATTCCACTCGAGCATTTGCGTGTTCCATAATCCATTCCATATTCAGTATCTGTACATTCATAGAATCCTGATGCAGTATAATGAAACCATCTAGGTAATTTTATAAACAAAATATACATACACGCGAGAATAGACCCTATTTTTTTGATTCGATTAATAATTAGTCTCGCGGCAATAGCCCAATAGCTAAGGCGTCGGCATGGCGATCGAGAGTTCGTGAGTTCGATCACTCACCCACTCATTTGCACTATTGACGTAAACCCACAACAGATACAAGCATTATTTAGATTAGATGGAGGGGTTACAAGAATACTAGTAATGTGCAACCCACATTGCTAATAAGCTTTTATTTATTTAAAAAATCTTATATATATATTTTTTTTCAGTAGCAAGTTAGACGTGTTTATATCTCCAATCTCTGGATTTACTCAACAGATCTCGATGAATTTTATTTACAATGAGAACCACCGCAGGAGTATACTTTTTTGAACAATACTCGAATTTTGAAAACCGTAACGTTGTCGTAGCGAAAAATTTCTTCTTCATAAAATAACTATAATCATTCATAAGAAATTAAAATTCCTATAGATCTAAAAATTGAATTTCGCGAAATTTTAAACCATACGCTGTTTTTTTTTTATTTCTTAGGGTTCCTTAAGATACCTTAAAAGTATAAAAGGAACCCTTATAGGATCACTTTTTCTGTCTGTTTGTCTGTCCGTCTGTCAAGACCCTTTTTCTCAGGAATGCGTTTGTATCAAGTTGACAAATATATCAAATACTCGGGTCTACGGTATCTTTCAGGCGTGAAAATATCATACTTGTCAGTCAACGCGATCATAATATATGACCGTATATGTCGCATATTTTCGCATATTTTGCAATTTCATCTTGGAATCAAACCTATAGGGTACTTACTTCTCGTTGACCTGAATCATTAAATTCAATAAGCAAGATCTTGCATCACTTATATAGGAAAACATTTGAGTACAGTAAATATGTAGCTTGATAACAATAAGATCGTTTAAAAAACTACAAAGAACCGACTTCAATGCCGCGCTATTAATTTTCAGTACCAATTTTGAGGTGTTTATCTCCATATCTCTGGAGATACTTATCAGACCTCAATAAAATTACCAAGGTACCACACTTGGGATATCTTCTTTCCAACAAAAAAAGAATAATCAAAATCGGTTCATAAACGACGAAGTTATCCGCGAACAAACATTAAAAAAATATATATATACGGTCGAATTGAGAAACCTCCTCCTTATTTTGAAGTCGGTTAAAAAAAACCGACTTCAATGCCGCGCTATTCATTTTCAGTACCAATTTTGACTTGTTTATCTCAATATCTCTGGAGATACTTATCAGACCTCGATAAAATTAACATGGTACCATACTTGGGATATTTCCTTTCCAACAAAAAAAGAATAATCAAAATCGGTTCATAAACGACGAAGTTATCCGCGAACAAACATTAAAAAAATATATATATACGGTCGAATTGAGAAACCTCCTTTTTTTTAAGTAGGTTAAAAATGCATCGCGTGGTCTGTTTAAAATATAGAAACGATTTGGAATGTATTTTATTATATTTTTATTAACCGACTTCAAAAAAAGGAGGAGGTTTTGTCAATTCGACCGTATATATATAATATATATATATATATATATATTATGAACCGATTTTGATTATTCTTTTTTAGTTGGAAAGGAGATATCCTAAGTGTGGTACCATGGATAAGTTTCTCCAGAGATATTGAGATAAACACCTCAAAATTGGTACTGAAAATGAATAGCGCGGCATTGAAATCGGTTCTTTTTAACCGACTTCAAAAAAAGGAGGAGGTTTCTCAATTCGCCCGTATATTTTTTAGTTTTTAAACAATATTATATCGTATAAGCTAGCGTTTGACCACTATCGCACCTGTTGGTAAGTGATGATGCGATCGAGGATGGTAAGCACGCTAGGCCTAGAATGGGAATTATGATAATATTAGGTAACGACAATCTTTACCTATAACAGTGGCACGCTGAGCTTTTTATATTGCTAGTGTAACGCCTTGTAATTTTTGTTACTTAATTGGTTACATGCTGCATATCGGACATTCTATGGCCAAAACTTTTTAAAGAAAACAGATTGGGTTCAACAGAACGTTATAAGACGACGCGGCAAGCCCAGACGAAGATGGCGGGATAAACTAGACATCTTTTTATCACAACTGGACACAAAAAGCAATTGACTGTGATTTTTGGAAGGAGGAAATAAAGGTCTTTGTCCACGAGCGAGACATACCAGGTTGATAATAATAATAATAATAATAGGATACAGTTAGCCCACGGCAGCAGTGACTGAAATAAATGAGGGTAGTACAAATAAATAAAAATATAAAATTACCCCATTCAAATCCATCATGCGTTCCAGCGCATATTTCAGTAGATCGCACAACATGCCCAGAGACGTCTTCTTCATCGCCGGCGATCTGAAAATTAATGTTACAACATTTCAGAAATACTAGAATATTCCATATTATGCAATATGGCGTCAAATGGCCGCCATCTTGTGCGGGGTACACCTACGGCTAAATAACGCGAACGAACGCTGAACACAGAGAGAGGTGTAGCTTTAAATCTGTATAGATGTGTCTTCTGCCATTCGCCATTCGTTCGGCCCTGTGTGTAGCCCACATTAGAAAGATTGTTGGTCTGATCGATACCACAATACTAATGAAAAGATATCGTATTTCGTAACCCTGTTTGTATTGACTTATCAATACGACACAGGGAATCATTAGTAACATGTTTATTCAACCGGTATCTAAAAGAAGTTGGTAATCTTCAGGCATTTTTTGCATGTATGTAGGTACAAGATTTTCTCTGAAATTGTCCCAATTTGTTTGAATGTAGCAATAGAGTTATTTCATGAATTTTATAAAGATATCTGTAGGCTTTAGCTGGAATTATTTATGTTTTTAAGTGAATTATTACGATGCTATTATACATATTTATGCCATTTATAATGACGGCGCGAAATTAAAACAAGATAGGGTCTGAAAGTATGAAATCTAAAATGATAATTATTCATTGTGATAACAGCTGCCTTGCTGCTGCAGTATTGTTAAAAGCGATCGTGATTGAAATTGAAAGAAACAACAAAGAAACCTCAGTTTATTATTTAATGATAATCATATTACTATTAGACAATAAGCCTAGCTATGCTATTGTCAGGACTAATATCAGGCAATTTTTTCATATATCTGATAGGCTAGCGTTTGACCACTATCTCGGCTGGGGTTAAGGGATGATGTGTCCAAGACGGTGAAAACCATAACATTGACATCAGCTTATACATTTTTATACATTAATTTGCGAATATCAACTGAATATCACTCAACATGACAATATCTATTTAATAATACAATTTAATTGTTATCATTCATATATTTTTGTTGTGTTTTTATGGAGGTAGTGCCTTCACATTATTACTATTATTTTTTACATCCATAGACTAGCGTTGGACCACTATATTGCCAAGTAGTAAGCGATAATGTAAACGAAATGGTGAACATGCTAGACCTAGAATGGTCTACCTCTCAAGGGCTGTGTGCTGCCAATATACTGTAAGATTATGGCGGAAGATTTTCTCCTTGATTCCATTATCCAACATATTGCATATTATACATTATTGTTTTGACTTATCCAGTAAGTATTGTAGCTGTTTACAATTAATTTAAATCTCCTCAGTACAGCCTTTGTCAAATGTTACTGATAATTTTCAGTATACAAATACATATCAAATTGTAGGTATATTGGGGTGTCTATACAATCTAAAACAATCAGGCATTTATATCATTGGGTAATTATGGTCTACTAACTAAAAGAACAGCCACAAAGTTCATTAATTTTTTTAATATTAAGGTAATCAAGTCACACAGCATATCAAATTATATCATTGATTTGATATCAATGGAGCTAAGATAATTGCATCACCTAATATTAGTTCCACTAGAAACTGTGAAGCAGAAACAAGCAAAACACACTACAATTAAAAAAAAAAAAATCTTTTATATAAACATGTAGAGATTTAATATATAAAGACTACATTTCTTGTTAAATCGTTTTTGATGAAAAAGCTTTATTATTATTATAAATTGGCTTTGTTATAGATAAAATCTCTAAGGAGGTGAACATAGCTCTATGCTGATGAAGGAGGCCAGAAGTTTTGCATTAAAAATAGATTGAATAAAATGTAGGCATGCCAAGATACCACAATGAATCACAAAGTTAGCGTGACTCAATTTATGATTCTTAGAAATATCAATATTCCAACGTACCTGGTATGAGAACCCTCAGCGTGCAAGATTTGGATGCAGTCTGGACAGACCCACTTCATCTCCTGAGATAGTTTTCGTTCATTAGCAGACAGACACTTGAAGTGGTAAGACCTGGGACAGACCGTACACCTCAGTGGTGGGTGGCATTTGTTATTATCCACCACTTCCACCGTCCAATGACATCTCCAACAATATAAATCAGACCGCAGCGTCTTATTAGTCACAACCTGAGAAATAAACATTTTAAATCAATTCTTAAAATTATTCATTCCCACAGAGACAAATTGACAGCTAGGCAGCCATCTTGTTCAAACAGACTGTTGAAAACAGGTTTGTTGCGTTTTAAGCAAATACTCACAGGCCCTTCATAAACTTTTTTCTTTTTTGGAGTAGGAGAAGCGGCAGCCCCAGATACAGTCTGAGGCCTATCTTTAGAACTGGATATAGATTCATCTCCTGATATTGGATCTTCAACGTCTTTCACTTTAGAGGTAACAGAGTTTAGGAATTGTTTGCATTTGTTAACAAACTCGGGATTTTGTGACCTCATAGACCTTTTCAAGCTCGATCTATCTGACTGTTCACTGCAGCTACTGATTTGAGAGTTTGCACTTCCCCTTCTATTCCCGCTTATTTTCTCTGCATCGAATGAGGTGTTTATACTCGTACTGGAAGTGTCTAATTGCCTCGATTTTCGAGTCTTACTCGTCAACTGTGTGCACTCGCTTATGATTTTGGACTCTTTTGCAGAATTTATGAGAGATTTCAATTCTCGGCTGATGCTTTTATTGTGTTCTTTCTCTGCAACTTCTGTATTTTGTGGGGCATTGGAGGGGTCGTTGTGTAAGCCTTCATCAGCTGGGAGTGACACAGAATCAGATTGGTCGTCACCGTTAACTGGCTTAACAGACTCACCATCTGTTGTACTAGTACTGAGACTGTTTTGACATGCCTGAGGGGCCTTGTTATCGCTGCTAGAGATCTGAGGAGCAGAATCTTTACTCAGAATAGATGTTGTTGAATCCTCCAAATTAACAGGCAAGCTACTTTTATTTTTAGACATAAATTCAGTAGCTGAACCTTCTGCTGAGGTTTTTTCTGTAGTAGAAGGAAGTGTTACAGAATTTTCTTTGGCAGGAGATTTCTCCTGATCCTCAATATTTTTGTTAGACTTTTCTTGTAACTGTACTACTTTTTCTGGGGAACTTTTCTGTGGTGTCAATTGTTTACAGTTTTCTTGTGATGTTGTTGTTTTGTTTGGAGACTTTTCAAGCAATTGTTCTATGTTTGAATTAGGTAACTGCTTCACTTCTGTAGCAGATTTTTCTGGAGTAATTTTGACTGGAGATGATGCATCCTTCTTCTCAACTTTGTCTGCAGTTTTATTGTGTATCCTTATGAGTTTTATAGGAGGCGAAGATACCAGTTTGCCATCTTTAAATGGTGATTTCTGAATAACTTTTGGTATTTGTATTATTTTGGTAGGAGACTTGTCTACCAGTTTTTCTGTGCTTTTCTCAGGTGATAATTTTGTAGAAGTATTAGAAGATTCAGGTAGCTGTTTGATGGGAGTTATTTTAGTTGGGGAGGTTACAGAGTCTTTGTTTGATGTTATTTGAGAGTTTTGAGACTCATATTTGCTCGGTAACATTAGTACCGTTTTAGTTACATTTATTTCTTTGATGGGTATCTTCTGAGGGAGACTGAGTGAATGTTTCTCTGGAGTAGTTGGACAGCTCGTGGACGCACTGCTTATAGCTGATCCTTGTGGTGTTCCATCTATTGAGCTGCCCTCATCAATTTTCTCCACAACAATGACCATCTCGACGTCACCGTGGGATCCGGTCACCTCCTGCGTCTCGGGCACGTCGTCTGTGGTCGAGGAGACATCGGTCTCCATGTGGGATTCAGGGTTTTCATCCATCACCTGTGGCAAAACATTTAGTATTTTTAACCTGACATTTCAGTGATGTAAGTAATTGTAGTTGGAGGAGCGTCGGCGCCCTCTCACAGTTATCTACTAACAATAGACATCTAAATATTGAAAGAACCGGTCATTACCCAAGCTCTGCCACCCTGCCAGTCCTGCCAATAGCGACTTACCTACCTACTTTCAATACTATCATACAAACACATACATGAACTTACCGCACGTTTTATTTTATACACGAATCGGCACTTTAAAGTTTTGTAATCTCGCAAATTATATCTAGTAGATCACAGTGTGGTACGGTTTTAATTCACCTTTGTTGTATGAATTAACGTTAATAAAATTGAACACAAAAATTCACACATCGCCATCGCACACAGCTAGGAATTTGTTTCATAAAATTCCGACAGATGCCGTGGCAGTTGACCAGGCAGGCCAGAAGGCGGTTGATAGCTGCGTCTCACTTCTTTATATAACCTTGTCACATTCTCTCGACAGTTTCGTGACCCCGTCGAATCGAAACGAATGAAAAGAGTCTTTCTTTCTCACCCACTGCATGATATCCCTTTCTTTACGTTCGTACAAAAAAACCTGTCAAATTTACAAACTAACTAGAGATGTTATGCATAAATCGGTAAGTTCCACAAAAAAAAGTATTCAATTAATCGACTATTTATATGCGTAGTATTCATAGTAGTCTGTGACTAATTGACTATTTATGTACGCTGTACATAATGTCAACGTCATCTCATTCTAATTGAGATTAATTTAATTTGTACTCTGTAGTTTACAAAAAAATAACAAAAATCAGCGGATTGTAAAAATTGGGGTCGAATGTATTTGAAATATTTAAATATAAATAATGGAATTTATTGAACTGATACTCATTAACAAATTAGATGGCGTAATTTTAAAATATCCGCACCAAGACAATATTGATGGAACTGTGTGCATTACGGGACATCACTTGATTTTAAGTTCGCGTAAAGAAGGAGTACATGAATTATGGGTTTGTTTAGTTACACCTCCCCTTTTCTTGTTAGAAAATCCTTGAATGCTTAAACATTTATGCATAGACCACGATTTATTCATAAATTTTACACTTACAGTTTAAAATTACGCATTTCAAATATGTAAATGTTTTCAGCTTCTTCATAGGAATATCGACAGTATAGAGAAGAAGGAGAATAAACCAAGCAGCGGAGTTACGCTGGGAGGCTCGTTATTCCTCAAATGCAAGGACCTTCGAATATTTCAGCTAGATATAGCCACTACAATGGAGTTAAACTTAGTTGCTCAAACATTGGAGAATTTATCCAGTTTACAGGATCCAGCCTTATTCTATCCATTCTTCTACAGACACATGCATCCCATTGTAGAGAATGGTTATACATTGTATAGGTAAGTATTGTCATTAGATCAGAACAATACCTACCTAACTGTGACTTTATTTGAATTGATTTTATTTATTTGTAAGTAATGGTGTTGAGCTGTCATAGATTTAATTTCAAGGCAGTATCATTAGTATTTCAAACCAAAAATAACTGATCATATTGAAAGTTTACTGTATTTGCAGTTTAGCAAAGTTGGATAATATTTCTATTAACTGATTTACCACTTTCACCATTGGAAGTGCTATGCCAGCAACCTAGAGCGATACTTCGCTTCGTCGAAGAGCTGGGATGGCCTGGGTAGACTCTGGCAGGAGAAAATGTACAATTCACCCTTAGTGGGATGTCAGTGCAGGTCTTCTCACCCTCATTACTAATTAGAATTAGAACCAGATTAAAGACGAAAAAGAAAAATTAAACAGAATAAGATTAGCACTTTGACTGCGGCACTTTTTCGCATATTTTTAAATTATTTTTTGTAAATTTTTCTCGTAGCTGTGGCATCAAATCAAAACTAAAATCCAACAGCAGAAGGTCACACGCACCTCTTGTGAAAAGATTAATTTTAAAAAAAATGTATAATATATTTTTTTAAATTTTACTTCCGATACCAAAAATAAAAAAAACGCACGGTGTGTGTTTTCAGCAGCGAACGAGTTAACTCACATATTTTCATACACTCTTACTCTGATAATCTATCATATTTGCTCATAATTATCTACATGTTTCAGCATAGAAGGAGAATTCATGAAAGTATTAGCCACAGAAGAATGGAGAGTGTCTCGAGTGAACCAGAGCTACGCCGTGTGTTCCAGTTATGGGAAGGCTGTGGTTGTGCCGAAGGGTATTGATGATGAGACGCTAGCAGCCGCTGCCACATTCAGGCAGGGTGGGAGATTTCCTGTTCTATCTTACAGGCATAATAATGGAGTAAGTGGATGTCCTGCTATGTTTTTTCTAGTGAGTAAGTAACAATCAGCTCGGACTTGTTTTGCTTACAATAATTCAATTTTGAATCATGTATGTAGTCTACACTGCCAACCAAATGCTAAAAAAGCGACAGCCAGCCTAGTAGAGGAAAAATGCCTGCATACCAGTACCATGATATAGTCCAGATTTATACAAAATCTGCAGTAACATTTACCATCACACTTTTACACATTCAGTGTGTGTTTTTGATACAAACACAGATACTTGTAAACAATGTAAGACCATGCACTCCCGCGCTACTCTGTGTGATGGAGTGCAGTGCAGAATCGCCTAAGATAAGCTGAAATTATTTTATGACTCTAGACCCTCTCGGTTGTAGATTCTTCAACAACTTGCTCACATTTGCAGCTGGAATAGCTTGCAAACAAATTATCAAATATTATGTAACATTTATGACAGCACAATAATTTATAGTCAATAACAATAAGGTACAACTATAACAGCTTTACAATTTTTTATTTGCATAAGTCATACCTACATTCCTAAGAGGATAAACACAATGACATGATTCGTAACTAGGTGTTATATAGTTATTAGTGATACAGACTGAGGTCATGATGATGTGTGTTTGTAGTTCAGATGATAGGACCGCATCATACTGTCTTCTAATCATGTTGGATGAGAGTAGCTGAGCATCCTGCTCAGTGGAGAGGTCTATGTCTAGCAGTACACTTAGTACGAGTTTTCATCGTAAACACTTTTGACAGATCTCACATAGTTTTCGACTGATTCTGGCTCCCTGGTTGGTCTAAATTTAGTGAAGTGAGGAAACCACTAGATGCTGTACTGTTTCTCATACAAAATTTGTTCGATATATGATATCGAGTTTGGTAAAAGTGGTACTAAGGGTACAGGAGACTCATTTAGGCTGATTGTGATGAAAGATTGAGATAGCTAGTTAATTAGATGATGACAGCTAAGCAACATAATGTTGTTGATGAGTTACCAAAACACTAGAACAAAGTAACATTGAACTTTCATCATTGTCATCACGATTAGACAGCCCATTGGCACTATAGCTATATGCTATATGTACTTAAAAGCGCGTTTGAAGCACTGGCTTATCCAATAAGCCTTCTACACATACGAAGAACTCATTAACATTAATAAAAAATAAACTTAATGACATCTTATATGAAAATATTTATATTACATACATACATACATACAATCACGCCTTTTTCCCTTTGGTGTAGGCAGAGACTACTTCTTTCCACATGCTACGATCCTGACATACCTCTTTCGCTTCTTCCACTTTCACGAGCGCCTTCATACATGCTCGCCGGTTATAAGTACTTGTGACTTGGCCTTTCTTTAAAACGTCTCCGATCTGGTCGTAATACGTTCGCCTACGTCGGCCTCTACCGGCTGCCCCATTCACACATTATATCTTAATATATTAATGTTTTTTTCTAATTGTCAATACTATGCTATTTACATTACATTTTTTAGAGATATACAACTTTTAAAGATATACAACTTTGTGTACACAAAGTTGTATATCTTTAAAGTGTATTTTTTCGACAAGTATTATTACAAATAAATGACTATTGACTATTGGTACTTACTTACTTACTTCCTGTGAAGCTACAACCCTCGTGGGTCTTGGCCTCCTTTACTACTTTCCTCCAGTTATTCTTATCTCTGGCTGCCTTCTCTCATGTCCTTTTGTCCCAGGGCTTTCCAATTCTCCTCAGATCTACCTCCACACCTTTATGCCATCTTTTTCAGTGTCAACCTCAGAGTCTTATTTGTTGTGAAGTCCAAACTGAGAGGATTTGACAGCCCTGGTGCCTCAGCCTTTTGGTGCTAAGTATAAATAAATAGCTTGACTTTGAACGCTTGGTCTTTTGGTCAATCAGACATAAAAAATATTAAGTGTTGTTATATGAATGTTATTTTTGAAAGTGCTTTTAGATATATCCTAATCCTTTAGACATATCTAACATATTGTTGGAAATGTAAGCATGTATTTTCTACTCGTGCGATGCCGGGGCGAGTTGCTAGTTGTTAAATAAAGGTTCATGCTCTAATTTCAGGCAGTATTAATGCGTGCAGGGCAGCCTCTATACGGACCGAAGCACCGACGAAGTCGACCAGACGAAGCCATACTGAACACTGTTGTCGCCGTCGGGACTAAAGGAGTCATATACGATCTCAGGAGCTCGAACGCTATATCACAACAACAGAGTAAAGGTATATTCAATTACGTATCTGATAGGCAAGACGCGTTAAATAAAATTGTGCTATATCCAATATTTACAAATAGTACATTTATACAGCTTAAAAAGGTTAAGGCTAGCACTTGGCCGCTGGAGCGCGCTTACCCAGAAGGTACCTATTCACTCGCGATTTGAAGACTGCCATATTGTACTTTACCGGAAACACAGACTCAGGCAGGGTATTCCATTCCCTGCCGGTTTGTATGATGAGCGAAAATGCAAATCGGTTTATTCGGGAAGCCGGTAGATAGTATATCTACCGTAAATCGGTGGCGCCTTTTAGTGCCTCTGGATGTCCGATTATAAAATGGGGATGGAATCAAATTATGCAGTTTCATAGCACAAAATATATTTGATAAAAAACCGATAAACAAGCGACTTTGCGGCTATGCGCCAGACGGGAGTTGCTTGCTTACTAGTAGGTAGTCACCAATGAGTTTCTTGGCTTCCAGTGTCTCCGGCTGGTATTTGGCAAAACCATCCCAAAGGTGGCTCTCACCTTAGTACATCTCTTACACGATCGATGTTGTTTTGTGTCAAATGTTTCTTTCATTCAGATTCAATTCAGATTAGGATATTTGTGCGCATCTGATTTTAAACAAAACTAATAATCATAATCAGCCGGTATCAGTCCACTGCTGGACATAGGCCTCTCCCAAGACACGCCACTGAGCCCGATCTTCGGCTTCTTGTTTCCAGTCACTGCCCACTTTAACTAGAGGCCTTAGCTTGACGTGACTTTTCATGGAAGGTAAATCCATAATCGCCACGTTGGGCAGGCGGTTTGGCGATCGCAGAAAGTAGCTTCTCACACCGGTGACGCTGCTGCCCGTCACCGGCCTGTAGTATTTAGCTTCGCCATAATTTTGAAATAGTTATACCGCCATTTGTCGGTCGCCAGAGTCTCGTTCGTTGGTCAGCAGGAGCAGGAGACCCACGGGCAGGGGTGAGGTTGGCTGGGAGCACTGAGTATTTAGTGGTATTTGTGCTCCCTTACATCCCTGTGCTCCCTCACATCCCTTTTTCTTTCATTCAGATTAGGAGGATTTATGTGCTATGTATGTGCGCATCTAATTTGATTTGAAACAAAACCAGGCCTCCCTCACTCGCCCATAGCTACTGCGCTTTATACCTAAACTTGCCAGCAACGCCGGCGGTACTATCTGCCAGTCGGTTGTCACTGCTCACGCGCGCGCAACGTATATTATTGTTACGTCGGGGTGGTATAAAAATGCCAATCCGATGAGATGAACGTTTATTTCCACTGATCACTAGGTTAGCACAATGTTCCACAGTAGTTGTCCAAATCGTCCTGCACAATTATCAAAAGTCCGTTACACTCACTGAGGTCGTTGGTAGTCACAATCACTGATTTCACTGTTCACAGTTCACTGATAATACTTAACGATCATTTGGTCGCTATCCGCGCTTAGATAGTTACACTATCGCTTCCAAAAAATGACTGACTCAAGCCGCGGTTTCAACGTCTTATATAGGACGAGAATATTTTACAGAACTTTCCAGTATTGACTCGAAACAATAGACAAAAGACGTTAAAAACAAAGCAATAAAAATCACAAACAATACGCGGCTTTCCTTTGAACATCTGATGTAAACAACTTTACCATACATGCTAATTTTATCTCTCACGACTAAAGAATAAGGTTCAATCTTAACTACAAAACTAGGTACGTTGACTAGGGTCGGAATACCATACATGCTAATTTTATCTCTAACGACTAAAGAATAAGGTTCAATCTTAACTACAAAACTAGGTACGTTGACTAGGGTCGGAATTACAGGAAGGTTACTTTTATGAGGGTCGGGTCTGGTGTTTATAGCCCCTAATTAGTCTATTCTTTCCCACGCTATTTGTGTCCGAGAAGCTTGGCGAAACGTCGCGACTCGACGACGCGATGTAACATTATTATTCAAATAACGGGATAACTGCGCATTCGTATTCTATATTAGAAACGATTTAAGTTTTTCATATTCATTTTGCGGGTTTGACAAAAATAAGCATAATATTATTCATTTTTTTATGCTAACGATACTAAAATGACAAGACGGAGTAAAATTCAGCTTCTCGACTTCAAATTGGACTCTTAGTAAGGAATTTTGATGTTATTTTGTGAGGTAAATAAAAAGACTTCGTAAACTTTTTTTTTTATTTCATTGAGTCAACCCTTTACCGTATCAAGCGCGCGCCGGTACATCGCGCGCTGAGCGAAGTAATAAAAACGCTAGGTCGAGCGCCTTAGACACATTTTTGCTTGTATTGTCTGAAATAAACGTTTGTATAGTGTTTTTGTAGGGGAGTGAAATATTTGTTACGTAGTACTATTGTAATCTGTGACAAAACTAATAAAAAAGTGGTAACTATGTATAACTTATCCTTGTTCCAGGTGGTGGAACAGAAAGCAACTCAAATTATTCTCAATGGAAAATATACAACAGATCTTTGGATGAGGTGGATAACCAGCAACAGTTATTGGAGAGCTATTCTAAGCTCATAGAAGGTATTGTATTTATAAGCTGGGTGTTAAAGATCAGATTTTATATATATATTTTAACAGGACTGACCGAGACTGACACTTGCACGGTGTCTGTCCCTTTCTTTTGTGGTGATTAAAAAAAAAGTATACTATACCTATATGTGTATAATATAATAAATATTTTGCACTGGCATGTTGTTAGACCAGGCCTCACTCCGTTTTGATGTATCATATCAATTACAATCTTATATTCAAATCATACGGATTAAATTGAATTTTTCAATAATTTGCTGTGCACAGTCTTGTTAATAGTAGAATGTCCTTGGATTTTACGCCCTAGGTTGGCCCTAGTGATAGCTGTTCTTTAAGAGCCAGTTACAGTTATAGGCCTAGCGTGTTCCCCGTCATCGCTTACCACCAGGTGAGATAGTGATTCAGGGACCGAGGCTTCCTTACCAACGTTGGTTAGTACTAATTAAGCTAGACCTCTGAATTGTATGAGCGCTCATATAACTCAGAGGCCTATCTTAAGTGGCGTAAACTATGTATGTATGGGGACACCCCTTTATTTTCAACTTTTTTTTAATTTTTCCTTTATTTGTGCTGTAAGACCTTGCTTCTTGCCAAATTTCACGATTCTCGATCAACGGGAAGTACCCTATAGGTTTTCGACCCAAAATCTATAGGGTACTTCCGGTTGACCTAAAATTGTCAATTTTGGTGAAAAGCAAGATCTTACAGCACAAGTAAAGGAAAAATTTCGAAAAATAAAAAAAGTTGATAATTAAGGTAAATTTTGGTACTTACAAGTTTTCGCGAAAATATAAATTTGCCCATATCTTTTTATTGTGTTGACTCAAGACCTTGATTTTTATACACACAATAGGGACTATAGACTTCATGTATCTGGTATAAATTTCAACTTGCTAGGATCACCCGTTCCTGAGAAAATCGGTGGTGACAGACGGACAGACAGACAGACAGACAGATGGACAGACGGACAAGAAAGTGATCTTATAAGGGTTCCTTCTTTTACCTTTTGAGGTACGGAACCCTAAAAATTAAACGATGTGGCAAAATGTGAATGTATTAATATAATTCATTAATTAACTTGTATTTCAGCGTGCGTAGACCGCGAGATATCCAGCGACAAATGGATATCTCGACTAGAGTCGTGCGGATGGCCTGAAAATGTGCGGAACTCTTTGCACACTGCTTGTATTGTGGCACAACATATACATCAAGTAAGTTATTGTTACTACACATTTGGTAAATGGTCAAACGCTAGCCTATTACATGTTGAAAAAAACATGTTTCCTTCTGTCGAACAACCTCTAAAAAACTTATAATATAGTGTATATAGTGGAGCGTACAGAACGTCGAAACTAAGATAGGCTAGGTTAGACCAAGGATTCCCAAAGTGTGTGCCGTGGAGAGCGAACATTCGTGAAACGTTGGAGCGAAAGCAACCGTTTGTTTTACCGTCAAAATCAGCCGTTGAGAAAATTAGTACAAAACTACAAAATATCCGCGCTTGGTATCATCGTCGGTTATCTGTAGGCTTCAGACCAAAATTACTCATCCTACCTGCATAGTAGAGGTGGGTCGTAATCGGTTTTTCGCGTAACTAGTTATACGTAGTTTCATGATTGCGCGTAAGCAGTTTTAAAAACGCTTATAACCGGTTATTTCTACACAGTACACACATAGAGCTACTTCGGAAAACAGTTTTGCATGCGTACTAAAATTTATTCAGATTCAGATGCTGTTAAATATCAAATTACAAAGATAAGAAAGCGTCGCATTATTCTGGTAATACATTATTTTGATTTTATTCACTTTTTCGTGAATAATGTTATTAGCTTGTACACAGTTAGTCACAGCACATCGCCGCACAAAACTGCGTACGCGTAATCTAATAACCATTTTGCATAACATTTTTGAGAAAAGAAACGTTTCTTATCACAAAACTGCTTACGAAAAATAACTGCTTATTTTTGATCCGCGAAACAACGTATATGGTTATTAGCCTCGTAAGCAGTTTCTAGAACCGCTTACGTTAAATAACGCCCACCACTACTGCATATACTACAAGAAGCAAAAAATCTCTTCAACACACTTAGGACGAGCTGAAGGTGGAAGGTCAACGAAGATCAGACGCAGTCCAAGTTGAGTGCTTGCATTCTATTTTGCTGCTTCTGCCACTCTTAGTTGGTAAGAACAACGATTTCTCACGTATCGTTTTACCCCAGTGTAGTGTAAAAGCCACCACCTACTTCAGCTTTAGGTGCGTACACTACATCTTTATAGCGCCGTGAGGAGTGACCGTTTTTAACCGACTTCAAAAAAAGGAGGAGGTTTCTCAATTCGACCGTATATATATATATATTTTTTTAAATGTTTGTTCGGGAATAACTTCGTCATTTATGCACCGATTTTGATTATTCTTTTTTTGTTCGAAAGGAGATATCCCAAGTGTGGTACCATGGTAATTTTATCGAGGTCTGATAAGTATCTCCAGAGATATTGAGATAAACATCTCAAAATTGGTACTGAAATTGAACATTGAAGTCGGTTCTTTTTTAGTTTTTAAACGATATTATCTCATATCTAGAGACCAACCTTACATATTCATGGTTACAAAATAAATTCAAATCTGCATGCATGAGCATGCTCTAGGACCACCAACTCGAGCGTTTTTGCTAAAAATGGTTAAATATTATGATTGCAGAAAGCCGAACCAGTACTAATTCACGGTACGAAGGGAGAAGACGCCACGTTACTCGTATGCTCACTCGTACAGATCATACTTAACCCTGACTGTAGGACGATACGGGGGTATGTAATTATTGTTTGCTATATACAATATGCTATGTCCCACAGGTGGCAGGTTGTATCGATGTTCCGTTGACTTGCTTCCAAAAAGTAGATAACCAGCTTTAAAGAGAATATCTACCGAAATAACCTATATTACGGTGTTTCGGCAGCACAGGTTCGGCAGTCAGGAAAATCGGCTCTAAATGTGACAATAACTTATATTTCAATTCCTTGCAACACGAAAATCTCCTGTTATCACACATTTACTTACAACTATACACATAAACACCTCACTTACCTAATCTCTCACCAGCCTTTAGAAGATATGACCAGGTATACACACACACACACATATTCTAAATATTCTAAACATTCAACATATACAGCATCAACTCACATTATTCTCACTCGTTCACCCTCTGTACACACTACTATAGAATACTTACTAAACACAGGTATTATAGTCATAATATAGTATTAGATAGATAGATAGATAGATAGATAGATAAAACTCTTTATTTGCACACCAAACAAAAAAAAAAAAACAGAAACAATTTACAATTTACATAAAAATATAAGTAATGCAAAGGGCGGTCTTATCGCTTAAAGCGATTTCTTCCAGACAACCGAAATAGTAAAGAAGAAAATTACGAGACTGTGAAGGACGGTGGTGTGCCGATATAAACTCTAAAATTAATAAATATACTTACTTACATAATATTAACATATTATCATACCATACACTACTTAAAAACATATACATATATAATAATAATAATATAAAATACACTGTAAGATAAAGATTTCAATGAATTAGACTAGCAATAACTATAACACAACAAAGAATAATAATAATAGATAAATAGAAAAATAAAAATAATAATAATAAATAGTTCAGGCTAATAATATTTCAGTCGAGACGGGATAGATAGAATTTCAATAGCCGTTCTTTGAAAACGTGTGGAGATGGAGATTGTCTGATTTCCACTGGTATATCATTCCACAGGCGCGCAGCCTGTACCGTAAACGATTTATCAAAAAAGGTGGTAGAATGAGAAGGTATTTGTAACGTTAGATTATCAGATGACCTCAACGTTAGTGAGTGCTGTGAATGTAGGAATTCAGAGCTTTCCTTAAGATAGCGCGGGGAAGCGGGATTAAAAAGTATATTATATAGGAGGGAAAGAATGTGAGTATTCCGGCGGAGTCGAATGGGAAGCCACTTGAGCTTGTGACGGAAATATGAGACATGGTCATATTTGCGCAATCCAAATATGAACCATATGCAAAAATTCTGAAGCCGCTCAAGTTTGTTTAGTTGGTCCTCCGTTAAATCTAGATAGCTAGCGTCAGCGTAATCAAGAATCGGAAGCAGAAGAGATTGTGCTAACGCAACTTTGGTAGCAGTAGGGAGAAAATTTTGAAACCGTTTCAAGGCACCTGCAGAAGCAAACATTTTACGCCTAACGGCATCCAATTGTGGACCCCATGACAATGTCTGATCTATAATAATACCTAAATTCTTCACTTGTGTACTGTAAGGAATTTTAATACCGTCAAAAATAATTGTAGGAAAATAATTGTATTAGTGCAATGTTTAAGCAATAAAACAATGTTTGTATGCATTAAGGAATGGTACTTACCGGAGAGGGTCACTGTAACCCGCAATACAGGCTTTATAGTTCTAGTGCTGGGTACAGAGCTCTACAAGGGTACTCACTATCTATTGATAAATATATTGGATACATAATATGTGCTTTAAATATTGTAAAATTGAGATAGTTTAAAAACTAAAACAACCGACTTCCATGCCCTGCGAGTCAATTTCAGTAGCAAGTTTGAGACGTTTATCGTCATATCTCTGGAGATACTTATCAGATCTCGATGAAATTACAATAGGACCACCTCGAAAACGTACCCTACCGATTAAAAAAAGAATCATTCGAATCGGTTCACAATTGACGGAGTAATCGCGTAACATACATTTAAAAAAATCACAGACGAATTGAGAACATTTTTCGAAGTCGGTTGAAAATTTACCAACACTTTTGTAAAAACCTAATAAAGATATTATGATAGTTATTAATTTCAATTCGTTCCAGGTTACAAGCCCTAATCGAGCGCGAATGGCTCCAAGCTGGCCATCCATTCGGGTCCCGTCACCGGTGCGGGCCGCACGCGCCCCCCGCGCCCCGCGCCGCCCCCACCTTCCCCCTGTTCCTGGACTGCGTGCGACAGTTTCTGGAGCAGTTCCCCTGCAGCTTCCAGTACAAACAGACCTTCCTGCTCACATTGTTTGAGCACTCCTATGCTAGTCAGTTTGGTGAGTATTCATTACTTATATAGAGGTATATAAGCTATATTTTGTAACAGCTAGCCTTGAGAGCCTGTTCCCATTCTAGGCCTAGCGTGCTTACCATCTTCGACCGCATCATCACTTACCAACAGGTGAGATAGTGGTAAAAACGCTAGCCTGCCTAAAAGATATTAAAAAAATGTGTGAGTGCCCAGTGGTGTAGTGGGAGAATGGTCGGCTTTGACGCCAGAGGTACTGAGTTCAATCCTCGCCGTGCACCAATGGATTTTTCTATAGAAAAATGTACCTCCGCCTGGTAGTAGACACTATCTAGTGGTCGCCTGGCCAACTCCAATTCTCTCTCTCACGTTAGAAAATCTGTCGCCTAACATCTATTGTGTTCCGGCAGCTATCATTGAGAGTATGAGAGTCAGTTCCCATTCTAGGCCTAGCAACATGCTACCATCCATGACCGCATCATCACTTACCAACAGGTGAGATAGTCAAATAATAGAAAAATATAGGTCAAATGCTAGCCTATATGATATAAAAAATAAAAAAGTCATTAGATTTTTAAGGATCCGTACCAAAAGGATGCAAACGAAACCATTTGTATCTTTTTGGTACGAACGGACGGATGAAGAGCAGAGTATCAGTAATAGTGGTGAAACTCTTCGGTTCGTCTGTCCGTCCAGCCGTCATTCAGAATTGGTCATAGACATTATTTCCAGTGAAATTACTTTTATTTTTAACCGACTTCAAAAAAAACCCGGCTATGTCGAGTTGGAATCGCCCACCGAGGCTTCCGTACCAACGTTGGTTGGTACCAATTAAGCTAGACCTCTAAATTGTATGAGCGCTCAGAGGCCCATCTTAATTGTCGTCAACTATGTATGTATGGCGACAACTTTTAATTTTCAACTTTTTTTTTTTTTGGAATTTTTCCATTATTTGTCCTGTAGGGCCTTGCTTCTTGCCAAATTTCATGATTCTAGATCAACGGGAAGTACCCTATAGGTTTTCGACCCAAATTCTAACAAGTTCTTGCAGCACAAATAAAGGAAAAATTCCAAAAATGAAAATTAAGGTACATTTTGGTACTTACAAGTTTTCACGAAAATCTAAATTTGCCCATATCTTTTTATCGTGTTGACTCAGGGCCTTGATTTTTATACACCTAATAGGGACTAGAGACTTCAGATTCTGGTATAAATTTCAACTTGCTAGGTCCAACCGTTCTTGGGAAAATCGGTTGTGACACACGGACAGACAGACAGACAGACAGACAGACAGACGGACAAGAAAGTGATCTTATAAAGGTTCCTTTTTTAACCTTTTGAGGTACGGAACCCTAAAACCCTCTTTACAGAGCATGTGAGACTTATCAGAACAGTTCATTATGATATACCTACTTATCTACATTGTATATGTAACTATGTATTTATTAATTTTACGTATACTATTTTATTTGTAGTTAATAATTTTAAAATAATAATATATTGCTGCTTCTCATGCACACCTACCATTTGTATTATATAAATGTGTCTCTAATCAGCCCACGGTTGCCTGGAAGAGATCGCTAATTAGCGATAAGGCCGCCGCTTGTACTGTACCTATATGTAATCATTATTGTACGTAATTCTAAGTTATTTAAGTGCAATAAAGCGTATTCTATCTATCTATCTATCTATCTCACATTACAAAACTGTTGTCGACAGGTACATTCCTATGCGACAACGACCAAGAGCGCGAAACAAGAGGAGTTTACGAGCAGACCACAAGTCTCTGGTCTTGGGTGAACCAACCAGACGAGCTGAGTACTTACATCAACCCGCTGTATGAACCAACGCCCAGTGTGATATGGCCTTCCGTGGCTCCTATGAGCTATGTCATCTGGGAAGGTACGTTTACGAGCAGACCAATTGTCTCTGGTCGTAGAGGAGTTGTATGAACTAATGCTCAGTGTGTGGCCGTCCGTCGCACCTTCATAGGATTATTGACCAGATATTATTGGTCTCCTCGTTATCTTACTAGATCATACTAGTAAGATAACGAGCAGACCAATAATATCTGGTCGTGGGTGAACCAATCAGACTAGCTATATGAATCGACACCCTGTCACCAATACTGAGTTATGTCATTTTGAAAGGTAGGTCTTGAAAATGCATAAGTAGAAATGGAGATAAGAATAAAATATATTCATTTATTCAAAAAAAAGAAAAACATGTGTATACATAAGACATTTGAAATTGAAATTAGTAAAAAATCTTGTAATGCGCTTTTTAGTGTTGTTTAATTTTAACTTACGTTTTACATAGCTTTGATTTTGTAATTGATATGTAATTGTTTTTCTTTGCAATAAAGAGTTTTTGTATTGTATTGTATTGTACAGTTACCCTCAAAATTTAATCAAATTGTATTAACTTCGACACCTATCAACTTAACCTTCAATTATAATTTGCAGAGCTCTACCTCCGCTGGTTAGTAGAGCAGCACACGGACGAGCGAGAGGCACAATATGGCGCCATTAGAGCGAGAGAACAACAATTGAGAGCACAGGCGCAGCAACTCAGGCGAGAGCTCTTCGATGTAGCCGCACAGTACTACGCGCAAGGAAAGAAGGAGGCCTTATAAAACTGGTTATATTCTTCTTAAGAACTTTATAAAGAATTTTATTATATTTCTATTGATGATGAAGAACTTTACAAAACTTAATACTTTATTTATCGCAAAAACTAACATTACATCTAGTAGTTGACATTTGATTTGTCCGAAGCAAATGTCATCACATTTCGAGCATTTCTAACGCGCTGTCATTGGCTATCGGCCGAAAATAGACTAGGCGCTGAGAAATCGCGCTCTGATTGGCTAACAGCAAAGAAAGCGCGCTATGATTGGTTTGCTGCAAATAAATCGCGCTCTGATTGGCTAGTCATAAAGAATGCCTACGGCGCATTGAAAAATATATATTAGAGGTTAGCTGTGCGAAGTCTATACCGTACTTGTTTTTGGTTGCGGTACTACTACAATATTAACTAATACTCCAATTACTGCATTACATTTTCTTTAACTTTGCTTAGCTTAATACAGAGGTCACACCAGATAAATTTAGTTGTTTAACTTTCTGAGGATATACTTTTCTGTCGATTCCAAGTAATTTTAGTATCGATATTTTGGAACTGATACCGATTAGGAATCGGTTAAAAGTACTCATATCGTTACTCAATGATTTGACTAGGAAGAACATTTAAATTGGCATTATAAGCTTATAAAGCAATATTAAAGTTTAGAATTAAGCTATTTGATTGGTTAATCAAGCGCGATTTACTCGATCGAAAATTATCAAATAAGTACTTGTATTTACTCGTAACGTACATCACATTTATTCTTTACTAATTCCGCCGCGCTGCTTAGCTCGCTTTTGAAATAATGTCTATGTCCAATTCTACGATATTGGCTATCTATATATGTTATATGCAATCTGTCAACCAAATCGGTCAACATTCTTACGTGGCTGTGGAATTTTTTAACCGACTTAAAAAAGGAGAACGTTCTCA
Organism: Cabera pusaria; assembly: GCA_954871355.1. Classification (NCBI taxonomy): domain Eukaryota; kingdom Metazoa; phylum Arthropoda; class Insecta; order Lepidoptera; family Geometridae; genus Cabera; species Cabera pusaria. The sequence goes on along the minus strand of OX940889.1, from coordinate 20,219,582 downwards.
ACGTTTTGTTTGGTTACCACACTTATCACCGAACTCTGCCATTTAATTAAACGATTACAAAAATGTATTTTTTGTTTGATAGGGGTGTACTTGGGGTGTGTTGCTGTTTTTTTATACAATTAGTCGACATATCTCCAGAGATAAGATAAACACCTTTCAAACTTGCTATTGAAAATATTTATGATAGTTTAAAAACTAAAACAACCGACTCCCATGCCCCGCGAGTCAATTTCAGTAGCAAGTTTGAGACGTTTATCGTCATATCTCTGAAGATACTTATCACATCTCGATGAAATTACAATGGGACCACCTCGGAAACGTACCCTACCGATTACAAAAATAATCATTCCAATCGGTTCACAATTGACGGAGTAATCGCGTAATATTACGCGTTTTTTTTCGTGTTACACACAAAAAAAAAATTTAAAAAAATATACAGAAGAATTGAGAACCTCCTTCTTTTTGGAAGTCTAGCGCGGTTGATGACTAGCGCGGCATGAGTAGTCGGTTTTTAGTATTTAAACGATCTTAACTGTTTATCCCAAGTAATTCGTGGTACTTATGAATTTATTCTATGAGAACTGTTTCACTGCCTAGATAGAGGTGGTAAGTTAGTAAAGATACTGCTGGATGTTGCAGACGTTCATATGCGACGGTTACCGTTTTATATTAGGAGGGCGGCGGGCCGGTTACATATTAGCCAAGTGTAAGGTTTTTTTATATCATGTAGGCTTGCGTTTGACCACTATCTCACGTGTTGGTTAGTGATGACGCGGTCGAGGATGGTAGCACGCAAGGCATAGAATAGGAACTGGCTCTTAAGGATAGCTGCCGGAACACAATAGATGTTTGGCGACAGATTTTCTAACTTGAGGGTGATAGCTGGCCAGGCGGATACTAGATAGTGTGCTACTACCACGCACCATGGATACATGACATAAACATCAATTGAAAACAACATTCTAGGCTTAGCGTGTTCACTAGTCTCGACAACACCGCATACCACCAGGCGAGATAGTACTACTATCTCGCCTGGTGGTAGAGATCGACTACGATAACATGGCCCGCCCCTCCAAATTACTGTTTTAATGTGTGTAGACACATCCTTACGAAAGAGTTTGTATGTAGTTGTAATGATTCGTCTTCAGTAGCAGGCCGGCAGTACCAGTACGCACACATGCGTGGTGGTGCGTTGTAAATACATTCACAAATACTTTCAAACGTTTTGAATTTTGAAGGGGCGGTTGTCATGTCATCGTAGTCGATCTCTAAGCGACGTTAGACGTTTGCTTACTATCATAGTAGACAAACGTTAGCCTGTCGGATATAAAAAAACGCTCAAGGTTATTTTCAATATTGGGTAGCGATTTAACTTTTTAAGGTAGGTAATTTATTTAATTTTTATCATATTTATACTAGATTAAGAATGCTCCGCAGAATTTATAGAGCTTTAATCGCCTTATGAAGCACTAGACTTAAATAATGCTCGAAGCTGATACCTAAAAGGACCTATCATTATTATGCTTCGATAGCTGCATTATGGACCTAATAGTTATGAAATTAAATTCCTTTTTATTTATTTCTTATATGTTCTAAAAATCCTTTTGTTTTTAGGGTTCCGTAGTCCTTACAAGGAACCCTTATAGTTTCGTCATGTCCGTCTGTCTGTCTGTCCGAGGTTTTGCTAAGAGACCGTTAATCCTAGAAAGCTGTAATTTTGTGGAGGTATGTAAATAAATGACGTCGACAAAGTGCTGAAATAATTTTTTTTTTAGGGTAGCTCCCCTGTATGAGAAGTGGGGATGAACGTCCCCCCCCCCACCCCTCTAAAAGCTAAACTGGCTTGAAAAATCTGGAAAAATTCGTGATAATAGCGCATTTCATGAACTTTAAAGGGTAATTATAGCGGTTAAAATAACTTTATTAGTTTAGCAGTAATAGTCGTTGAACTTGGGTGTCGGATAATTTTGTACCAAATACAAAATCCTTAGAATAAATCCTATAAAGTGACAAAGACGGAGTACCTAGTTGCTTGTTTATAACGGGTAGAGTTGCTTTGAATAACAGGCTACTACGGAACTCTACACTGCGCGTGGTCCGACACGCACTTGGCCGGTTATTATTTATTGATCTGAGAATCTAGGTGGTACATATAAACAGATAGAATGCTAATGCTACGCCTAATATACTCTTCAAGGATGTGTATTGCCGGAACACCGTAAGGTTATGGCGACAAATTCGCCTCTCCTAGGAGAGGCGAATTTACCGGATACCGATGTTCCTGACTGAGAAGAATCTAGATTCTTCTCAGTCAGGCTGAACATCGGTATAATATACTCCTACCACCTGTGCGTTTGTGGTGCATTATGTTAAATTTTCAGATATCTATCTGAAAAATATAGCAGATAATTAATTATAGGTTTATCAGGAAGTGGGGTAACTGGCCCTTTTTCTTCTAGCACCCGTATCTACAAACAATACTATTAGTAAATTGTTAAACACAATCCAAAATTTCATCGTACTGACGGGACTTGAACCCGTACCACTTGGATAACATGTCCACCAATGCATAATTGGGTAAAAAAATGCAATCCACTATTTTCGTCGCATCGATGGATCGGACCGTAGCTTAATTGGCAGAGCATCTGGATATGTTATCCGGGGGGTGCGGGTTCAAGTCCCGTCGGTACGATGACATTTTGGATTGTGTTTAACAATTTACAAAAATATAAAGTGTGTACAATAACACTTCAAGAAACATAATATTTAATACTATTAGTAATTAAAAACATTATTTTCTTACTTGCTACATATTACTGGTTATCCCTTTACAACATTTCAAATAAATCGGTCCAACCGTTTGACCGCGAAGAACTCCCAAACAAACAAATTCACAAACTGACTATCGCATTTATAATATTGTTATTTATTGACAAGAATTAAAGTCAACAACTATGCGTTTCACTCAACCTTCTTGAATACGGATACACATCTATTTTAGTGCATTAACTGTAACACCAATTAAATAGAATAGCTAGCATAAATTATAAAATGCATAATAATAATACCTATAGCATAAGTATGAAGATTTATGAATATTATACCTATAATAAGACTGCTTTTCTCTATCTTAAAATAAATGCTCGGAAAATACTGGAAACGTAACTGTGAACCATGACTATAAAAATTTAATATTTTTCTCTGTAATGTATAAAAGAATCCTTCAAAACTGTTATATATGCATATTCTAAGTTGTAACTGTCGATGCTAGATTTTACAATTATGTTATTTGTTTTTCTACTATGTACTGAATGGTTTATTTAACCCCCGACCAAAAAAGAGGGATATTTTTAGTCTAATTTTTAATATAGATTTTATCTTGAGTATTTGTTTACAATTTTAAGGGCCAGTTTCATGAGTTCATGATAAAGTTTCAGATAGTTATCTCACACACAATATGACGCCATATAAAAGCTGTCAAAAATCTGTCAGATAGTTGCAAATAGGGCTATCAGGAACCGGTGAAACTGGCTCTAAGTGTGATACCAGTGCATAATTGTCTTATTTATTCCAGCTTTTTGTCTATATTTGCGTAGTGGTAAGGTAATAAATATATGGTATGCGATTATGACCTATATCTGCAAGAGACATTGCGTTCTTTCTGATTTGAGGCTAGGCCACAAAACCGCATCAAAAGTGAGAATGTGGTCGGTCTCAATATGGCTCCTAACAAGGTCTTAAACATTTTTATTTCAGACTTACTACGCCACTTGATGGCTTTATCGCATTATCCACTCTGCAGTATAGTAAGATTTAAATAATAATAGTTTAACCGACTTCACCAAAAAAGATGTTCTCAATTCACATGCTTTTTTTATGTTTTATACTTGTGTCATTTATTAAGAGGGAACGCGGAGTGCACATTTACATACAAATGTATTCCCCTGTTTCCTCCCTGGAAAATGCTTGTAAAATTATTTTCGATTTGGAAAATTATTTTTTTAGTTTGAGCAGGTATGATTCCCGTTTGTTACTTTTTGTACAATTTATCGAGATCTAATGAGTATATGGAGATAAATACCTGAAACTTGCTGCTTAAAATGTGTTTTAGTTTTTAAACGGTCTATTAAGACCCTTGTTTTAACCGTTGGTAGACTTCAGGTCAGACGCAAAAATAAATTATTTCGTAATAGTTAAAAATAAATTGCGTTTAGTTATTGCTAAAATGCAGGTGAAAAAATATGATTTTTAGCGAATAGGCGAGACGAAAGATTTTGAAATCCTCTTCCGTAATGTGGGAACACATTTACTATTCACGAAAAAAAAAACACATTTACTATTCACGAAATAACCTATATTTCGATAATTAACTTAAGTTTAAAGCAATTTTTCTAATATTTTTTCAATAGTGCGCAAAAACAGCTCACATGTGTCATGGCGTCGGCTGTGACGTCACGCTTACCTTAATGACATACTTAATGTAGTAACTATTATATAAACTGTGACAATGAATACACATGGGTTTTCCAAATTTTAATAACATTTCCAACACACTCATAGGCGTGACGTCATGCGCTGTGATTGGTGTTTCAATAAAAATGGCCGATTGCAGTATTTTAATGTTCTATTTTATTGTAAATCTTTATAATCTCAATTTTTTTATAGAAAACTAAACTAGTGTTTTAAATTGTTTTAATATGTATTTTCCCCTAAAATCAACAAATCTTCGATTTCTTGATACTGTCGTCATGCCTATTGCCGGTGTGTACTACTACGCTTAAAAATCATTGTTTTAGTGGTCTAAAACCATCTTCGCATTTCTAACGAAACAAATTTGGGGCGCATTGGTTTCATGGTTTAAAAGGCTATAAGGGACATAGGTAGAAACATTTTTGTGTTTTATATATATAGATTGGGCCATACGGTCATCTTCCTATAAGTTATGAATTTATTTAATTTCTTTGTAAATATAGAACAAATAAGATAATATTGCTTTTTAGTTACCTCATGATTCTTGTAACCATGGCCTTAGAACTTAAACCTTAATGTCTTAATCATAAGGTATTTTATTAAGTGACTAGATTGTATGTATATAATTGAATTCGGCCTAAATGCTTGTTTTGTATTGTTTTTAATATTAATTTGTATTTAATATGTAAGTAAAATTAAGCGATTTACTTAATGTAATGTAAACCCGTACTGCCGATGTAATGTAATTTGAAATATCTGCCCAATTTGTAAATGTACCAATTTATGTAAAATGTTCGTCAATTTGAAATTATATGAATTGTTAGTCAATTAAATATGGCACTGCAGATGTTATTTTTATTTGTATTACCCTTTTCAACTTTAATATATAAGTTAATATTAGTAACAAGTTCGGCATACCTGTTATGATTTTTTTAACCTGCACAGGTATCTCTGTGTCGCAAGGTAGGTACTTTAAAAACATTGTCGTGTGTGGGAATCGAACACACGACCTTCCGTGGTCACGCTCACTAACCATGTGGTCAGTCAGATATAGTATTTATTTAAGGAACTGAGACTATCAGTACTTAGGGAACTGAGACGTGCACATTCACTGACTTCACGGTTGGGCTGATACACAAATTTAAAGTCGCTCAGCAAGCTGGAAAGAGCGCTTTGGGTTTAAAGTAAAGGATCGAATCCGGAGCGAGGTGATCCGATAAAAAATCAAATCAGTCGAACCAGTAGGTTCTTTATCGACATTGAGGATCGGTGAGCCCTCAAACTAAGCGTGGTACCACAGTTTTTGATTGTAAAACTGTGGTAGTACACAGTAGTGGTCCAGTTGACAATCATTCGTGATGGACATATCATATTAATAAGAAAAATTCTGCGAAGAATCGCAGATAGACAGATAGTCGTATTGATAGTTCGATTGATAGTTCGTTTGTCTAGAAGACTAGTCAAACGGAACTAAAATTTCTTACACTTTTATTCTGATTCTGAATAAATAATATCGCAGCTGAGGAAATAGGTAATCGCGCAGCTATGACAGACATCAAAACTTTCATGCTCCACTGATCCAAACACAGATAAATTCGTAGCAATTTATTTAAAAGAGATAGAAATATACACCAGTGTGGCATCGCTTAGCTTAGTCATATAGGGTGGCCAAAGATTTCAGATTTCTCGGAATGCATGATATAGTTATTATAACATTAACATTTCCGAGATATATTGGCTACTCCGTTCAAATTGTTAGTATTGTATTGACGATCAACTAAATAGCATTGTAAGATAAATTAGATTTTTTTATCTGCCTAAGTACTTACCTAACAACCTAGGTAGATTTTTTCTTGAAAGTAGGTACAATAATAATTATGGGTGTCTTTTGCAATCGTATTTATTCGATTTATTTATTTTGTGGAATATTTGATGCACTTTCACTTTTTAACCGACTTCAAAAAGGATGAGGTTCTTAATTCTTCTTGTTTTTTTGTATGTTACGCGATTACTCCGTCAATTGTGAACCGATTCGAATAATTATTTTTTAACCGGTAGGGTACATTTCCGAGGTTGTCTGCCTGAGGAGGTTTGCCTACATTTTTGGAAGGGGAAATGGAAAATACCTACAGAGCTTTGCGTAGGTATCACTGCTTACTACCGTTTAAGCGTCTTGCTTGCTTTGTTACTTATTACTTACCCCCTATAAAACATTCTAGACGAAGCTTTCTATCCAAAGTCCTTTCTACAAAAACCAAGATTAATGGCGAATCTAGCGCCGGTGGTAAGGTGGCTAGATCTGTAATGATGCGGTTATAGTAATGGCGGCTCAGTCGTTCACCTCGCCTGATCCTGAGGGTACTTGTGACTTGATGCAATCTGATGACTCCCGGCAGAAAGTTGTGGAAAAAAAAAAACATTTTAATCTTCCATGATGTGTTGAGTGATGACACGACGCAGAGGTAAAGCTGTGATTTTGTGGCCATGTAGGGTTGTCTAGTTAGGGTTGAGCTGTAGACTACTACCGGGGTCCATAGGTGGCGGATCATGGAACGGCGGTAAGATATTACCGTTAGCTGCTTTGGCAGTCCCCGACCATTCAGCGGCAGATGTTGGAGGGTGTAGTGGATATTTCTCGGGAGAGGATATCCTAGAAAATGCTACAAAAGACCCAATGAAGGATCTGTGACATGGCGAGTCAGTGCCGCCATTAAATAAGCACTCCCTGTATCTGGGCAGCTGCAGGTACAGTAGACCTACAAGTGGAGATCAGAAGGATTGGAACAGTTGGAGGTTATTATTTGTCATACGTGGCAAACAGCGATGTGGAAGGCAACGGAAAACCACCACATAAATCTTCCCCGGACAATCATTATGGCTATGACAACAAAAACCACGGCCCTCAGTCTCCGGCAGACCTTAAATGGTCAGAGGGTGCTAAGAATCCCCGGGAGTGCCATAAAGATTGCAACATGGAACGTAAGGAGCATGTATACATGCGATAAATCTGCTAATGTGGAACAGGAAATGCAAAGACTGGACATAGATGTTCTAGGGATAAGTGAATCCAGACTAAAAGGTACAGGATTTAAATCTTCTGATAATACCTTAACATATTACAGTGGTAATAATGATACAGACCATCGAAATGGAGTCGCTGTTATGATCAAGAAACACCTTAAGACCTCCGTACTGAATTTTGTACCTATTTCGGACAGAGTTATGCTGTTACAATTAAGAGCTACGCCAGTGAACATCAACATTATCCAAGTGTATGCCCCCACTGCATCCAAAACCCAGGATGATCTTATTGAACCATTTTATGAACAGATACAACAGGTGCTCCAAAAACTTAAGCCCCACGAGTGCACTATCGTCATGGGAGATTTTAACTCAAAAATCGGAAAAGGTTCAGTCAATGGGACAGTTGGAAGTTTCGGGTTGGGAGAAAGAAATGAGCGCGGTGATCGCCTAGTACAATTCTGCCAAGAAGAACATCTTATTGTGACCAACACCTTTTATAAACTGCCACCTCGTCGTCTTTATACGTGGACATCACCAGCTCATACACCCCAAAACATAACAAGAAATCAAATTGATTTTATTTTAGTTAATAACAGGTTTAAAAACAGCATTAAATCAGCAAAAACATATCCTGGGGCAGACGTAAACTCTGACCACAACCCTGTTGTAGCCACAGTATCAATTAAAATGAAAAAATTATCATTACCCAAAAAATCCCCTAAAATAGATATCTCACAAATTCGGGACCCATCTATAAAACAAAATTTGCACGCTAAACTTAATAATCGGGTGAATGAGTTACAACAACAGGAGATGCTACTTCCCGAAGAACCTCGAAGAACTTGGGATAATCTCAAAGCAGTCATAATAGATACATCAGTTAACATATTATCTCCAGCTCTCCCGTTTAAAAAGAGTGAGTGGATTACTGACGATATATTAAAACTTATGACGGAAAGACAAAAACTAAAATGTATAGATACAAAGGCGTATAAAGAACTACATAAGAAAATTGGACAAAGGTGTGTTGAAGCCAAAGATAAATGGGTGAATAATGAATGCGAGGAAATGGAGAAACTAGAAGATAAACATGACTATTTCAACTTGTTCAAGAAAATAAATTGCTTTTTAGGACATAATAAGACAAAGACACCAGTGACCCTTCTGGATGATGATGGCAATGTGATCATGTCGGTCCAAGACAAATTAAAAACTTGGGAAAGTTACATAAAAACCCTGTTCGACGATGCTCGAGACAATCAAAGCATAATAACAACAGAAACGAATGGACTTGAAATAACTAAAGAAGAAGTCATGAATTCTATAAAATCTATGAAAACAGGAAAAGCTGTCGGACCTGACGAAATTCCAAGCGAAATCCTTAAACTATTGATGGACGAAAATATGCCAATTCTTACTCGTTTATTTAATGGAATTTATAACAGAGGCACAATACCTAATGATTGGCTGATATCAACTTTTGTAACTCTTCCAAAAACTAACAACGCAAAGAAGTGTAACGAATATCGAACTATTTCACTTATGAGTCACGTGTTAAAGGTGTTCCTAAAGATAATTCATCATCGAATCTATAAGAGGATAGAGGAAAACATTTCTAATACTCAATTTGGCTTCCGAAATGGGTTCGGCACTAGAGATGCACTCTTTGGGTATCAGGTTTTAATACAACGTTGCTGGGACATGGGTCAATGTGTTTACATATGCTTCATAGACTATGAAAAAGCCTTTGACAGAGTACAACATGACAAACTTATTGATATACTCAAAATCATAGGTATTGATTTAAAAGATCTGAAGGTCATCCAAAATCTGTACTGGAATCAAAAGGCGAAAGTTCGAGTTGAGGGTCAACTGACTAGCGAGATTGATGTCATGCGTGGAGTACGTCAGGGTTGTATACTGTCACCCCTTCTGTTTAACATCTACGCGGAAACTATTTTTAAAGAAGCATTGGAAGACGCTGTGGAAGGCATAATAGTGAATGGGCATCCCATAAATAACATTAGATATGCGGATGATACGATCCTCATGGCATCCACATTTTCTGACCTACAAAATCTGTTACAACGCGTTGACCATGTTAGTGCAAATTACGGACTTAACATTAATATAAAAAAGACCAAAGTCATGATTGTTGGAAAAACACAATCTTCTATACCAAACCTTGTCGTTAGAAACCAGACAGTGGAGAAAATTCGCTCATATAAATACTTAGGCTGCATTGTGAATGACCAAGGCGATCACAGTATTGAGATAAAATGTCGTATTGAACAGGCACGTAACGCATTTATGAAATTAAAACATCTACTCTGCAATAGATCTCTCAGACTCTCTACCAGAGTAAGGCTGGCACGCTGCTACGTATTTTCTGTTCTTCTGTACGGAGTCGAGTCATGGACCTTAACCCAAGCCACGAGCAAAAGACTAGAAGCATTTGAAATGTGGGTGTACAGAAGAATACTTAAAATATCGTGGATGGACAAAGTGTCGAACGAAAGAGTCCTGAGGATGTTGAATAAGGAACTGGAGATTCTTAACACTGTGAAAATCCGCAAATTACAGTACTTTGGTCATATTATGCGAAATAAGAAGTATGACTTTTTACAACTTATAATACAGGGAAAGATACCAGGTAGCAGGAAACCTGGAAGAAGGCGCACATCATGGCTCAAAAACTTAAGAACCTGGTTCAAGCAGAGCACCAGATCCCTGTTTCGAGCTGCTGCATCTAAAGTTAAAATAGCTCTGATGATAGCCGACCTCCGGTAGGAGATGGCACCTCAAGAAGAAGAGGGTTGTCTAGTTGTATTGTATGCAAGCAGTCTTCTTTAACTTGCTAGGTAAAAAAATCTATTTATTAGACAACATTTAAAAGTTGTTTTTTCTTTTTTTTAATATCTTACAGGCTAGCGTTTGACCGCTATCTCACCTGTTGGTAAGTGATGATGCGGTCGAAGATGGTAAGCACGCTAGGCCTAGAAAATCTGGAATAGGAACTGGCTCTCAAGGATAGCTGCCGGAACACATTAGATGTTTGGCGACAGATTTACTAGCTTGAGGGTGGTAGCTGGCCAGGCGGATACTGATAGTGTCCTACCCCCCCCCCCCCCCCCCCGCATGGTGGTATTGTTGGTTTCTTAACGATGTTTTTCCGTCACCGGAAGGCCAAGTATTCGTTGGCAAGCGTATAACTTGAGAACGACTGAAACTTTGATAGTTTTCGACATATTCTGGCTCCCTGATTGGTCTAAATTTAGTGAAGTGTGAAAACCACTAGAGGCGCTGTACTGTTTTTCATACAAAATTTGTTCGATAGGTATACGATATCGAGTTTGGTATGAAACTCGAACTAAGGGTACAGTACCCTTAGTACGAATTTTCATCGTAAACGCTTTTGACAGATCTCACATAGTTTTCGACTTATTCTGGCTCCCTGATTGGTCTAAATTTAGTTAAGTGTAGTAACCACTAGAGGCGCTGTACTGTTTTTCATACAAAATTTGCTCGATATACGATATCGAGTTTCGTATGAAAACTCGTACTAAGGGTACAGGACTGATTTGGTTACCTACCTAACTTCTTTTTCTAAAGGTAAACTTCACCGACACATACTAAACTTGTCGTTTTCCCAGTACGAAAAAACCGTGGACGGAGTATTATAGAAAAAACGTAGTTTCAATTATACGTCATCGGGTGTTAATATACATCACCCAAATCTTCGTAGTTAAGTTTCTTTGTCGTCTTGACCAGAGTTGCGTTGTAAATTTGAGAATAAGAGAACACTGAAAGTGCGTCTTGCTATGGGTTTTTTAATGAACATATGAATATTTGATTTAACAATAAATTAATAATATAGGAAAGCCATTATTAACTAGCATGAGTAGAGTAAACAGAGGTAGTACCTAACTACATCTACCTGCACTTATTAATATATAATTTAAAAGTATCTAACTAGGTAACTTCAATTAAATTGTAACTATAATTCGACAATGTAAAACAACAAAAGAACAATCTTTAATTATCTTCGTATCGTAACGGTAACACAAACACTTTCCCTAATACCTACTACAAACAGAATAAATAATAGTAATACAGAGTTCACACGAGACGAACTTAGGGTCAGCTCAGACCGCAACGAGGTGCGACGCGGCGCGCACTTATTAAGAGAGTGATACAAAAAATACCTTTTTTAGGGTTCCGAACCCAAAGGGTACCAACGGAACCCTATTACTGAGACTCCGCTGTCCGTCTGTCTGTCTGTCCGTCTGTCACCAGGCTGTATCTCATAAACCGTGATAGTTAGACGGTTGAAATTTTCACGGATTATGTATTTCTGTTGCCGCTATAACAACAAATACTAAAAACAGAACAAAGTTAAAAATTAAAGTTGGTTCCCATACAAAAAACGTGTTTTTACTATAGCGCCATCTATGAACGATTATAATAACCTTATTAATAAAAACTTTAATTAACTACCTTTGTGTTAACGTTAACTTAGTTGGTGTTAGAAGTTCGTTAGATATTATTTAGATGGCGTTGTAGTTAATAAGCATGCTTGGTATTGACACGGTAAAATAATATAATATTATACTTATATATATTATTATACTGCGGTTTGGAACCCTCCGTGTGCGAGACAAAAGTCTGACTCGCACTTGGCCAGTTTTATTTACTACACAAAATGATACACATTTCATGGAGTTAGTTCGGCGGGTTCAGGCTGCGCGCTGCGAGGGAAGCCGCTCGATAAACAATTGAACTTTATTAACTACACAATAATATACACATTGCATTGAGATAATTTGTTGGCGTCGCGCGTTATGCTGTGTCGCGCGGCATCGGGCTGCGCCGCGATGCGCCGCGAAACCAAAAGCTTCGTCACGTCGCGTCGCGTTATGATGTGAACTGACCCTTAGTTGTTCAAGTGTCTAGGGACGTAAGGTTCGGCCACGAGTTAAAACAAATACTTATTCGATACTCGCTTGATTTACCAATCAGATAGCTTAATTCTCAACTTTGATATCACTATAATGCCAGTACAAAATCCAGTAATAATATCCGAGACAAATAATTTAGTAAATTGTTGAACACAATCCAAAATTTCATCGTAGGTACCGACGGGACTCAAACCCGCACCCCCTGGACTACACGTCCATGTGCTCTGCCAATTAAACCACGATTCGATCCATCGATGCGACGAAATTAGTGGATTGCGTTTTTTAACCCAATTATGCATTGGTGGCGCCATCTATGACTACTTATTTCGAAAGGTAATCATTCGGAAGAAATAATAATAATAAGTATTTTTTTACCATCTTTCCATAGTTTATCATATCCTCCCATCCATGTAGAATAACTTATAACGAAGATTATATTATATTGTAAAGGGCCTCTTGACGTTGGCTTCGGCTCCGTCAATGCCTTCCAAAGGTCCGGGCGTCTTACGACCCGAGAGATTTCATCGAATAAATGAATAATAATAATAATGTATTTGTTTTAAGAAAATAAAATAATTGCGTGAATATAATAATGGCCTTCATTAACAATCTTACCAGTTACATTGTATCTTAATTCTATTTATTAGTAAATAACTAATTATTTCAGACACCAGATTCTCGATTGTCTTGTTTTTCAGCATAGGCCTCCCCAATTGTTCTCCACAAGCATCTATCTCTTGCTTTCCCCATCCAATTTGTCCCTGCAACCTTCTTTATGTCATCTTCCAATCTACAAAACTGTCTATCTACCCTTTCTTCTCGTTTTATATTTCGGACACCACTCTGTCACGTCTGTAAGAAATCATTACTCAAATCCGACGAGATATTTGCACTGCGTAAATCAAATATTATTGTTGGATTGTGTTAAATTAACAATTTACAAAAATATAAAGTGTGTAACACTTCAAGAAACATAATAAATAATTTAGTAATGATATGTATGAGTAAGTATACTTTAAAAATAACTAAAATTTACTTGGAATCGAAAGAAAAGTACATCCCTACCCAAATCAGTTGAACAACAAAATTCGCCTTGTGTGAACCCGGTCACAGAATAAATAATAGTACAAGATCTGGTGTAACAATAGCTATATGAACATACGTAGGTCGAGATACTACATACCTACTATACCTACGTGGCGCTCACGACACGACATTGACTTTCATTACAGACACAGACAAATACTAGTTACTAAATACAAGGTACGTAGGTAAATATAAGTACGTTCATACATCCTGTGATACAGGTTAGCGACTAGCAGAGCAAAGTTCAAAGTGCTTGCCTATAGCGCATGTAGTACGTTGTAGTTACTATTGTTACAGAATAACGTATAGTTTTCTGATATAGTACGGTGCTTCGCTTTCTCTTAAAAGAGAAGACTCGTCTTTGAACTAGTGTTCTGTGCTTTGAATTATGGGGTCATGGAGCCAGCACTGCCAGCTCTGATACTGCAAGGAATGATACGTATTGTATCCGCGATAGCCGCTCCTAATTGCAATTTAAGGTGAATGTTTGTTTTTGTGATAGAATGGAATGATAAGTAAAATCACAATTTTAAAAATCCATAAAAACCCTAGATAAAACCGTTCGCCTAATGATAAATGACTTCTGCCTTTGTCACAGACTGTATATGATAGACCTGTAATTTCACTGGAGTTATGCTACCCAGATTCGGGACAATTTGTCTGTGGTACCTTGTACTATTCATTATTCTGTGGTGGTACACACAAATAATGTAAGGTCCCCGTGTGGGAATCGAACCCATGACCTTCGGTTTTGTGTCCATCGTTCATTATGTCAATTCTTGTCATAAGCGCCTGACGTTAATGTTATCCTATTGCATTAGTGTAGGTTTATTAGTTTATGAAACTGCACATAACTAGGTTCCTCATTATGCAACAGTTTCATAAACTACTATTATACGTTGATGTATTGAAATATCGTTGTATTCATTGTACCTATAATATCCTATGCGTATCTATAATTACACATAAATAGGTATGCATCGGATAATATTATGTACTGTATCAAACTTAATAGCCACCAGCTGCTTGCCTCTTCAAATATATTTATGTGTCTAATCATCATTAAACAGCACATTTTAAAACATCTCGACTTTATTCTCAGAAATCTACAATGATAATGAATCAGAAGCCATAAATGGCGCAATTTGTAACAAGAGTTGGAAGTAGTATTGTTTCCACACAATATGTTGTGAAATTGAAATAATAAATAACGGCGATGTACAACAAAGGCCTGTAATTGCCCCGTATGCTAAATGTACTATTTTGTTTAACAGAGTGTAAAAGTCTTTGTGTGTAAGAGAGCTTGAACATGAGTTCTACCCGTTCATGAGATTGGCGTAGGTAGGTATGAGGCAACCTTTTAAAATATTTACCTAGATAAAAGCTCATAAACTTGCATGAGCACTACTTTTACTACTATTTTTGACACTAAAATATTTTACACATTTTTTTAAATTATTTATGAGTTTTTGATATTTCGCGTCTGTTGCAAGCGCCTTGATCACGGGTGAACTGCAAATGGAATTCCTGATATAAAAATAAAAATATTAAATAGAATTAAAAAAAAAAACTAAATAGAAAATACCTAGCTAAAAAAATTTTGCTAGATAGATACGGAACTGTGTTCTTACTGCTACTGCTATATTTGTAGTGTCGTGGGAACACCCGCTTGCAGAAAGTCCTCATTGGTTCACGATAAGTAAAAGCAACTACGTATTCTAGGCTCAGATTATAGTAGGCATAGATGGCATAGCCTTAGTAAAGGCATAGAGAAATGATAACCTAAGGTATAACCAAGTCTATTCCATCCCATCCACCGGAGGCTATGGGATTTCCGATAAACCAATCCTCAAACGTGGAACTAATGTTGTTATGATAAATGCAAATTGCAAAAACGTGTTTGAGGATGTGAACTAAATAAGTAAGTAAGAAAATAATAATAATAAATATAAGTAATAATAACTAATAAATAACTAAATAATAATAATAACTAACCAACTAAATAATAATACTAACTACTAACTACATCTACAAGAATAAGCAGATTTAGAAACATGCTATATTTTGCTCAAAAAGCTTAAATGAATCTAAAATTCCTACTTTTGTAAGTTTTGGCCCTGTAGGTATACTTTGGGCCAAAACAAAAATTATAAGTCACTAATATGTGGGGTAATAAAGTTAACCTATAAAAAATAGTTTCTACTCACAGCAAACATACTATCTAGCTGCTAGATAGAAACAATGCAATGCAATCTTTGATACCTAGAATTCGAATTCGCTACTGCGCGGCGCCTAGCGCCGAGATTAGTTTAAAACAAGGGAATTATTTTAGAAACAAAAAACTCGACTGCGTGATAAAAATTAAGTGATAAAACTAAAACTGACTATTCCAAACTCCAATAAAAAATATTAGTAATAATTCTTTATTTTGATACACTCACTCGATGTATTTTGAAAACATAATTTTTTTTGATTTGCTTAATCCCAATTTGTAAGTTTGCCATACAAAAGACTTCAACGCGTGATTCGTTTTTCCTTTCCAATAGTCTAACCTTTGCTAATCCAAATTTGCAAGTTTGCGATACTTTTGTATCGGGTGCATCGGGTGACTCGTTTTTCTTTTGAAATAGTCGTACCGCAATGTTCGTCTCGTTAATTGAGATTACATTTTAGCGCCAAAAATCCTTAATTTTGTTTTATTTTTATTTTTATGTACCCAGTGTCACTCTCACAACTAAGACGAATCTATTGACACCACGTACATTAAAATACGACAAGCCGTTTAGGCCCTGGGGCGTGTGCCAAAGAAATAGACATACATACACTCGAAAAACATAACCCTTCTTCTTTCGCAGTCGGGTAGAAAAACAACGGTTTGCACTCCGGGCCTGCTGGCAGTAGTGAAAACTTGAACTTTAACGTTGTGCATTTGGTCAACTCTCCCTCCGTCTTACGAATTTTCGATCATTTCACGTGTCCTGACGCGAGTTTAACATTTTTTACCCATCCCAAAAAGTTTACAAGGCAGCTAAAGAAGTTTTCACTTTAAAAAAAAGTTTGCATTACATTATACATTACCCATTTTAGTATACTTAGTATCTATTTACCTATTACCTAAGTACCTAGTACTTGTTAAATTTGTCGTGTATTTCATGTTTATCTTTAAGCAGACATCGCTTCCCTTCTCATCTATGTTCCCATCAGGCTTTCCACATCTTATAATCTTTGTAAATACCGGTGTTATTGTAAATCACAAAACAAAATCCAGATCCCAATACCTAGTACAACTGATTGTTCAGTTGTACTAGGATTTATGATTTGCGACCATTAAAGCTTGGCTTACGTCACAGAATAAAATACTAGTTTTTCTTACGTAGTTAATTCCTACGTAGTTAAGCCGTGATATGAGTGATATGACGCACATGCAGGCTGAGGTATGCCTGTGTTACGCTAGATGATGTTAACTTTAAATTGATTATCACCGCTTCGCGAGCGACAAGAATGTTTCCGTTGGCTTGTTTCTTTGCGTTCTATCTCGATAGAAATTCCACGGTATTTTTTTGGGTTTCGAACATGCGATACTAAATTCAAGTTCAAATCCAATGTCTCGTCGGCCGTATTCATAGAGATTTTGGCTAACGCACGGATAACATAAGCGCAAGGATTAGACACAAGTATTGTCAAAAATGTATAGGTTTTAATGACGCCGCTCCGCTTCCTCGCTCAGCTATCGTGGATACGCAGCCTATTGTGGTTCAAACTAGCCTCTTTTTATTAACCGACTTTACAAAAAAGGAGGTGGTTCTCAATTCGTCGGAACCTTTTTTTTTATTATTATGTATGTTCTCCGATTACTCGAAGATGCCTGAACCGATTTGGAGATTTATTTTTTTTGTTTCAAAGGGTACCCTTCCCAAGTGGTCCCATTTAAATGTTAACGAAATCGGCCGAGCCGTTTTTAATATATCAACATTTGTATTACGACGGATTTACTTATCTCGACGACTTACTATTATGTACTGCTAACTACTGGCACAGATTATGTAATAGTTACTACGTCTACTGGCTACTTTGACTAGCGCGACGTTTGAAGTCGGTTCTTTTAGTTTTTTAAACGATTTTAAATTATAATGATCATAATCGAGTCTGTCGTACCTGTCACAGTTGTTATATAAGATACCTACATCATTTTGAGGTCCCTGTGGCGTAATCGGGAGAACGGTCGGCTTTGATGCCAGAGGTACCCAGCTCAAACCCCGCCGTGCATAAATGGATATTTTTGAGGGCCTGGTGGCGTAATCGGGAGAACGGTCGGCTTTAATGCCAGAGGTACCAATTTCAAACCCCGCCGTGCACCAATGGATTTTTCTATCGAAAAATGTATGTGCGCTTCTGACAGTGGCCCTCCGGTAAAATAGAAACATCGTTAAGAAACCAACAATGTAACGCACGCAAACGCAACGCACGGTGGTAGGACACTATCTAGTGTCCGCCTGGCCAGCTACCACCCTCATGTTAGAAAATCTGTCGCCAAAACATCTAATGTGTTCCTGCAGCTATCCTTGAGAGCCAGTTCCCATTCTAGACCTAGCGTGCTTACCATCTTCGACCGCATCATCACTTACCAACAGGTGAGATAGTGGTCAAACGCTAGCCTATAAGATATTAAAAAAAGTCTAGCAGACGTATGAATAGTCACTAGATCCCACCGGATGGCATTTTATATTCACTTTCCTAGATACTTTAACATCATAAACGCAGGCGGATTCGTCTTCCGTGAAGTTGTTATGCAAACCGGTCAATGGAAAAATATGCTACCCAGGAAAATTGATATAAAGGTGAGTGTACACTAACTCTTTAGACAATAGCGAGCCATTCTAATGTGTAAAGTGTATTGTTACAATATCCTACCTACAGACACGGTGCATAGGGTAAACTGCTTTGCTTGCAGTACTTACTCGTATGCATTGACGTCATTCTAGTTTAGGTTTGCAATTATGCACATTCCATTTTATTATTAACTTCTTTAGACCGATTTTAGACTTCGTTGTGGGCACTTGGTTTTTGTTTCTATTTCCGATTTTCATATACAATATACTATCTTCAAAAAGTCATTTCAGTTTTTTTTAAAAAGCTATTTCCGAACCCCGCTGTACCAGTATCTTGAAATCTAAGAATCTAAAAATTTTATAAAAATAATAATTTAAGATCGTTTAAAAAACTAAAAGAACCGACTTCAAACGTTAAAATAATATAAAATAAAAAAATAATTATAGCAATTAATTGAGTGAGAAAGTATTTTAAAGAAGCTTCCGAAGCTAATTAATTAGATTTAGAAACAAGGGGGATAAGGGGATGATGTAACTATTACATAATCTGTGCCAGTAGTTAGTAGTATTATATGTCGTCGAAATAACTAAATGCATCGTAATACAAATGTTGATACATTAAAAACGGCTCGGCCGATTTCGTTAAAATTTTAATATGACCACCTGGGAAGGGTACCCTTTGAAACAAAAAAAGAGTTTTCCAAATTGGTTCAGGCATCTTCGAGTAATCAGTGAATATCCATAAATAATTAAAAAAAAGATTCCGACGAGTTGAGAACCTCCTCCATTTTTGTGAAGTCGGTTAATAAAAGTCATCTAGAGAGACGTTTATTCTTATTATAGGCTAGCGTTTGACCACTATATCTCCCCTGGTGGTAAGCGATGATTAGGTCGATATTTACCGCAAAGGTACATTTTTGAGAGTTTTTTTTATATATCTTATAGGCTAGCGTTTGACCACTATCTCACCTGTTGTTAAGTGATGATGCGGTCGAAGATGGTCAGCACGCTAGGCCTAGAATGGGAACTGGCACTCAAGGATAACTGCCGGAACACATCAGATATTTGGCGGCAGATTTTTGAACTTGAGGGTGGTAGCTGGCCAGGCGGACACTAGATAGTGTCCTACCACCATGTGGAGGTTGTTGGTTTCTTAACAATGTTTTTCCTTGAACGGAGGGCCACTGTGAAAAGCGCACATAAATTCTCGATAGAAAAATCCAGAGTTTATTAAAACTATATATATTAACCACAATATTTTAATTTGAGTACTGTGTAGTGTAAGTACTAGTTTATTCGTCACCAGAGCATCGCAGTTTCACCCGCGTAGTTCTCGGTCCCGTAAGAATACGGGGATAAAATATAGCTTTATGTTACTCGCTGATAATGTAACTTTCTATTAGTGAAATCATTTTTGAATTCGATCTAGTAGTTTTTAAGGTAAATCGTAACAAACAAACAAAAAAATCTAAATAAACCTTTATAATATTAGTTAAAAATTTGACAAAGTTCTTGGACGGGTACTTGTAAGTTGTACCTACAACTCTATATAAGTCCGTAACAAATGAAGGCTTCTAATGTAGGAGCACAGAATACTTAATAGTACTACGTAGTAGGAGGCTAAAAACTTGTTTACAAGATGCGTAGGTCCAACGCGTTCGATAGATTTAAAAAAAGAATGGTCTTTACAGGTACTTAGCTACTCTAGCTAGAAAATTAATATTGGAACATTCATGTGGGCAGACCGTATACAACATTTAGGACCATAGTTTTAAGAAACGTCTATAAATACCGACAAGTAAGACCGTAAATTAACATTCAGGACCATAATTTTGTTATTCATCTCATAAGTCGTAAGTTTTTATCGCAAGGATATTAATTAAAATGATTTACTAGTAAGATCCGGTCCTTGGCGCCCAACTAAAAAGCAGTTCAGTTGAGTTACAACCAATGATTTTTAACTTAGGTTAGCCGTTACGTCTTACAAAAGGTGCTAAAAATTGCTTCATTGCCATGCCATCAACAATGTATTTTTTCCAAGTGATAGAATGCAAACTAAACTCACACATGCACCCTACAAATGTTCGATGTGTGGAGGTAGTTAGGTAAAGAAAGAATGGCACTGAAAACTACTAGAGGCATATAAAGTAGGTTTTCCTCGTTCTGTGAAGGATTATAAGTTGCTGTAAAACATGCAGCGTCCTGTCACAGTATTACAGGGGCCTTATTCAGTATGACCATTTTAAAGTCTTACCGTGCCGTGTTAC
This sequence comes from Cabera pusaria, assembly GCA_954871355.1. Lineage (NCBI taxonomy): Eukaryota > Metazoa > Arthropoda > Insecta > Lepidoptera > Geometridae > Cabera > Cabera pusaria. The sequence continues at coordinate 20,198,948 of OX940889.1, read as the reverse complement.
GTTATCTCCGCGTTATGGTATTCTCTATGCCAATTAAAACGCGGTAGGGTTATGAGCGCGTTTTCAGCTGTCAAAATATCGTGACATATGAGCACGTGTAACGCGCGCGTTTTGTATAATTTACCTAACGTGTGGCATACAGAATACAATTTTTCAATAACGTAACGTGGCGCGTTAAGGAACGCGTTATCTCATTGGTCATACTGAATAAGGCCCCAGGACAGCAAACTAACTAAATTACTAATCAGCGAGTCTATCTACCTTAGACAATTTTGTTGTGCCATTTTGAGCTTGCTAATGGCACATCTCTCTTCCTATATGAATTATACAATTAAATCATTGTCTACCTACAACTAAATGAAACATTAAAATACGTCAGCACTATGTTACCTATAAACAAGCATTTGAAGATTTTGTTATGGATATAATTCAACTTGTGATATTATTATAGTGACAAGGTGTCATATTAAAAGTTCACAGCGATATGTTAATCGATTATGCGAATTATATCGATCAGAAATTGGACTTATGAATATAGTATGTGTATTTAAATAGTTTGAGCGCCTGTTATAATTATTTAGGTAGGTACAAGTAGGTAGGTATACAGTGTTCTGATACTTGTGATATTCACATTCGATAGAATATTTATATTCTGACATTAAGCGTATTTATATAAGTAAAAGATTTAATTGATGTTGATTTTCTTAATAGGTAAATAAAAAAAATCTTGTATTAAAAATAAACTGGATAAGTGCGAGTCGGACTCGCACTCTTAAGGTACGGACACCCCGCAGCGTCCTGCGTGCGCGATCTAGGCGATCAGATAGCGCAGTAGTATTTGTATCAACTGGTTCACACCAAACGCGTTCAGAAAACAATTGTAATGTACTGAGATTGCGCCCGCAGATCGTAGGACGCCGCGGTGTGTCCGTACCTTTAGGGTAGGTACTTACTGCAGTAGATAGGTACAAAAAATTTGCTAAAAAATAAGTTTCTTGTACGACCCCTTTAATTTTTATATTTAATGTAGTTATTATTATTCGATGTTAAATGTAGTAGGTAGTCATAGTAATACATATTAGGAGCAAATTTGAAGTCTCTTTCTATTACGGTTTATAAGATCCGAGAAAAAAACGCCTGATAAAACACGTACCTTGTATAGGTACGATCCCCTTTAATTTTATTCTATTTTTAATATTTGCTGTTCTAGCAGCTATAGTAATGTATGCTTTGCATCCTCTGTGAACATTTCAAGTATATCTATTATTGTTCATAAGATCAAGCAAAACACGCCAAAAAAAATCACGCTTCCTACCGAGATTTCGGTTTTCATGATGGGCGCCTCTGGTTTACATGATTACAATGCTTCCAAACATTTGTTTGGAAGCACCTAAATCGTAATAATGTGTTAGAAAGAAACGTCTCTACCCTCCATAAATACGATTTCACATTAAATAATAATTAATTAGTGAAAAATCACATAGATACAGATAGAGCTTATGAACAAAATTTATTTATATTTTCAGAAAGCTGACCTTTTGCCTCGTTGTTAGCCGGCAGTAGTCAATCTGCATTCTAAAACATCTAAATTGGCCTGTCGAATCCTTACAACGTATCCTAACGTTTTATATTCGTTATGATATTTTAAACAGTTGCCATGTCAGCAGTCGGTAGAGGTCTAAAAATACACGGACAGCAACCTGATTTATGAGGTCTACAACTTTACATCGCGGTCAGCTTCGACAGTCAATGTGCTGGTTTATATTGTGATCAATTGAATCTTTATTGAGCTGTTCGTCGTATTACGATGCTTAGCTATGCCATGCGGCTTCATCCGCTATGCTGAGCTATGCCTGTGTACCTACATCAACAACAATATTATAAATGCGAATGTCAGTTTGTATATTTGTTTGTTTGGGACTTTTTCACGGTCAAACAGGAGGACCGATTTAGCTCAAATTTTGAACAGGAACAGCCAGTACTATGGATTAGGCTATAGTATACTTTTAAACGCGGGCGAAGCCGCAAGGCACAGCTAGTTTTAACGTATAACTTTTAACTTGCGTTTCTAACATAAGTTAGGTACTAACCCTGTTAAAATGTAGAGTAAAATGGAACTCTGTATTTCTGTATGTTTGTTTGTAATAGCTACCCCAAGCTGACTAGCAGAAGTCTCATCAATATAACTTAAATTATTTTCTAGTCTATTCAGCTTTAAAGAAGATGCCTATACAAATATTATTTTATTTTCTTCGTATCGTCTCAATATTCAAACCAAAAGGTGTTAGACCGGGCGTTAAGTCTAATATTTCTCAACTTAGGACACAGTTCTCACAGGTGGGTGCATCGCATGCAGATAATTTTATTGAGCCAAATTTTATGAAGGCTGAGCCATTCACGGCGACCACCAACAAGGGTTCTCATATTGCACGTCGCTATTCCGAGAAAATCAACTTGATTATAGAATTACCAGGCGTCGAAAAGAAACAGTACATGAAAAATAATAGGCGACCTGTCTACCTACTCATTAAGTGATTTTGGAAAATATGTTTCTCAGAAGTTTAAGATTTTAAAAGTGTAAGGCTAAACCGCCTCTTTAGATGTGTCTTTAGTAGACAGTAACGAAGCTGTTCTCAGTATTTAGCGAGATTTATTGCTGTAATTTACCTTATTTTTTTGTTTTCTAAAAATAGCGTCATTTAGCACATAGCATAAAACTCGAAAAAACCTGTGTAATTTGTACACATTTTTTAGACCGACCATAAATAATTTTATATCCATCAAAAGAGGCTTGCGTGACAGCGACTCGGCTTGCGGCCAAGGAAATTTGAGCCCATCTCTTGCGTTCATTCGATTTATATTATCGTTCGAGTAATGTAACAAACGAAGGGGAGGTCGATGTCCCGTCCCGAGCTGCGAACGCATCGCAGCCACGCCTCTCCCGGTACAAAAGAAATAGTAATATTAGAGCTGGTCCACGAGTGTCATTAGCTGCGACACAAAGCTCCTCGGTCTCATTCCACGCTCTCACTATTTGTCAGGGGCAAAAAGTGCCTCGTCCACAGTAATTACGGGACCGGCTTTCGAGAGCACGTAATTCGTCATGTTCTGCTCGGCCGCGTCATTTCTGAACGCGTCCATAATTTGACGTTTCCCGCCGCATCACCAGAAAGCGATCACGAATCCAGTGCGGGAAGCTTTTCAAACAAATAAGTTTTACGATTTTTACAGATGCGATGCAATACTTTTGTTCCTTTGAGTATTTTTGTTCAGTCGCTCTGCTTTACTAAATGTAGGCAAGTATTTATTGAAACAAGTAAAATAGTACCTACCAAGTTAAACAAACCGACTACTGGAAAATCGCGCTCTAATTTTTGAAATGATTTCCAATAATCGGGTGTCCACAACCAAGTAGCGATCAACAGTTAAAATAATACATGTATATACATTATGGGGATGTAAGGGAGTACAAATACCACCTCAGTGCTCCCAGTGTACCTCACCTGCCCGTGGTGCATCTTACTGACCAACAAACGAGGCTCTGGCGACCGACAAATGGCGGTATAACCATTTCAAAATTATGGTGTAGCTAAATACTACAGGCCGGTGACGGGCAGCAGCGTCACCGGTGCAAGGAACTACGTGCTGCGATCGCCAACCCGCCTGCCTAGCGTTGCGATTAGAGCATATCCTTCCCAACCCAATGAACCGAAGATCGGGCTTAGTGGCGTATCTTTGGAGAGGCCTACGTGCAGCTGTGGACTGACACTGGCTGATCATAATTAAAATGTATCATCATCATAATGATGATACATTTTTGAAATGTGCTAATATAGCCCAATTATTTGATACCCAACACGACTAGCAAAAAAATAAACTGGCCAAGTGCAAGTCGGACTCGCACTAGTAGGATTCCGTACCACACCACAGTATTTTATAAGATCGAGCAAAAAATACCACTATAATTTTTCTTTAGCAAAAAATAATAATTAATAAACATTTTACTTCTTATAACGCCATCTAACGTCTAACAAAGGTGTTAGGGATCGCCATTTCAATATAACGCCATCTATGGGACGTTTAACTAAGCGTTCATAGATGGCGTGAAATGCCGAAAAATCACGTTTTTTGTATGGGGACCCTCTATTATTTTTAACTTCATTCTGTTTTTAGTATTTGTTGTTATAGCGGCAACAGAAATACATCATCTGTGAAAATTTCAACTGTCTAACTATCACGGTTCATGAGATACAGCCTGGTGATAGACGGACAGACAGACAGACAGACAGACAGACAGACGGACATATTACTAAGACTCCGCCTTAGTAATAGGGTCCCGTTTTACCCTTTGGGTACGGAACCCTAAAAAATGTTCAGAATGTTCAAAATGTTCAGTTCATGATTTTTAATCCTCTAATTCAATTTTATGTGACTTCACGTAGACTTTATCCACAGCTTTACCACGGTAATACATTTAATAATACTAAAGTATAATACTTATATTATTATATTACCGTGGTTTTACATTGTAAAACTACATGTGGTTGTAGTGATTGTCCATTGTAGAGGTTAAACCAGCGGACATTCAATATGCTTTCAATGAAACCTCATTTGTCAAATAAATAATAATAATAATAATAATAATCCCGCAGGGGCGGCTTTGTGGCGAGCCGACGGTGAGTGGCGACACCGCGGACCCCTATCCCGTGAGGGCTAAATGAGACCCTCTGAATGGCTTGCCTTGACCGGCCGGCCGGTGGTGGGAATCGCAAGAGCTAAGACCAAAGCTCCAGGGTGGAAGTGTTAAAGGCATAAAGCCGCTAGTAGCGTTTAGTGAAAGTGCAGCACACCTCTCAACACCCTTAGCTATCCACGCCAATGTTGCCCCTCGGCGCCGACATAACGGTCCGCCTTTATGGGGGGTCCATTCAGTGTATAGCTAGTCACCACTCGCCTTAATATTTTGAAATGAGGCATAATTGGCGGGTGCCGTACCTCATCCCATAGACCAGAAAACAGTCATCAAGCAGCACACATTCATAGCCATAATAAATTATAGTACCATCTTTTTATAGTTTTTCATGTCTCCATCCACAAATCATATTTTTATTTAATTTAATATTGTAAAGGGCCTCTTGACGTTGGCTTCGGCTCCGTCAATGCCTTCCAAAGGACCGGGCGATTTGCAGCCCGTGATGTGAATTGAATAAAGAGTATAATAATAATAAATGTATGCTTAGAAGATATGAGGGAGCAGATGAACATACAGGGTTAAATCATAACACTCCTAGTTGTCGGGTAAACAGGTTATTAATACGGCACAATAATAAGATATTGACAATGTTTGTGAAAACTTTCAAAACCCGCACTGAATATCAGTCAAAATTAAGCATTCTCATGTAACAAGGGTAGTTCAAAGGTAACATTCTAATAAAAAATTTGAAAAGGTTCATTTTAATGTAGGTAGGGGGGTTTTACAGGTAAGGTGAAATTGTGGTCTAACGCTTGCCTACCAAGTACTTACAACAACAAAAAAAGATAGGTAGGTACCAAAACGATTTGAGATTTCCTTTTCATGTACCGCGGTGGTCAATAACTTTAACTTTACGATGTTTTGGCTCTTGAAGCCACCGGCCTACCAAACTCCAATAACCAGCAACCAAAGCGATTGTTTCCTTCGATTGTTAAATCTGTTGTGGTAAGCTTTGACGTGGTCACTGCCTCACTGGTCGGTGGTAGAACAAATCGGTTATAGTTCGGTAGTGAACCGCGAAGGAAAGTGGGGTCGATGACCGCTGCAGCGATAGTTTGGTCTAATAGATCAGCTGTCAATGAAATTGCTGTAACAAAGTATTAAATATAAATTAATGTACATAGGTCTAGAAAATAATTGGTATTCCTACTTGCTATCTTCGGTAACAACGCAATAATACCATCGAGCTGACTCAGCTGACCTGATGATGGAGCCGAACTGTGAAGACTGGAATTCCGTAATAGCAAATGATAGAACAGTCGAATTTGAGCACTTCTTATTACACATGTGATTAAAAAAAGGCTTGTGTTTATAGGAATGTTTTCGGATCGAAGAGTAAAGGGGCTAGTGAAATTACAGGACCTCTTTAAAGATGTTACCAGTGCTGGTATGCTAACTAAACTGGCGCTGGTAACTACCGTACTATTCTTTAAACACGGCAAGGAATCTTTTTTTTTTTACATCAATATAAGTACAAAAAACACGAGTACCTACACATCGATTAATAATGAAACACGCTACGGCTTGATATATACCTATATCAATATATCGTAAAATGGTGCCTCGTTGTTTTGACAAATGAGGTAGTGGCCCAAAGTACAAACCACAAAGGTCTAAATAGTACCTTATTATTTTAGACTTCTGTGGTACAAACACAAAACTGAATAAAAATTTTACTAGTCTATTTGGTTAATGAACTCCAGATTATCTATTTAACCAAATATAAATAAAAAACGACGGCACACGTTCAGATTCGTGTGAAAATCTAGAGCGATGGGGGTACATTAACAAAGGGTGATAAGTTGATAAAAGTTTTCCAATCTACCCGCAGACGCGGGCAATGCGGGTGGCGCGTGCGGCCGTTCCATTATTGAGCTGAGCACCCATGATTTGATGTTTGGTGACTGCTTGATTGATGTATTTATGATGCTGACATGGGACTTCGATTGTTGCATTAGTGAGCTATTGGGGGAAATGTAACTGACAACATTTACTTTATCATCATAGTGACAACTTTTAACTTTAAGAGTAGGAGTAGGTACTTGTACTATTCATTATTCTGTGGAGTAGGAATAGCATTTAGTATCTGGTTATCTGTACAAGCAACTACAATCGCATTGTTACAAACAATCCAAAATGACAAATAACAATGTACAAAAATATAAGTGTGTACAACAAGAAACATAATATTTCACTAGGACCGCAGTTCCAAAGCTCAACAACCGTTTCTCAACTGCAGTTTGAGGTCCGTGATACCAAAAGATAGAGGATAAAAATGAACAAGTTATAGCTAATCAATAAGTTAATATGTTATTGATAGAAATAAAATCTGTTTCTTGAATGTGTATGTTCCTGGATAAAATTCTTTTACGATTTTTGTTGTTTTTTATACAGAACAATTAAGAACAAAATAAATATATTATTTTATTGGTACCTATATTCTGGGATTCAAACCGAATAATAGAATAAGTTGACACGTCAATGATTTTGTAGCCTTATTTACAGTCTTCCCAAGTGAACGTTGTATAGGATAGTCTAGGTAAAGGTCAAATAAACGTTAAATGAAAATTAAAAACGTTGACTAGTCTCTTAATCATAAATCTACGTAATTTACTGCCTGCCATAGCATAGGATAGGAATTGCAAAATTTGCAGATAATTGATGGGTGTTTATTTATTTTAGTTACAATACCTACTAGACTTATAGAAGGTGCTGGGATAGAATCTAGTACATATAAGTCCTTACTTATAAACGATACTGAAAATAATATATAAATATTTTTAACCGTAAACAAATGTTTCTTAAACTCCATTTAGTTAAATGTGATATTTTTTACTGAATCACGGTAATTTACCGTGACTGAAGCATGTCAGCAAAACGTTAAAATAAATTAACACCACGTTACAGAATAATTTATAGTACCTACTACGTAGCCACATTACATTTATAAGCATATTATTATCCCTTAGTATATTATCTATTTATTTTTATAAATTAACATGTTAGAAACAAATTTAAAATGTATTCTCGTTCTCTATTACGATCTAGTCTAGCACAGAATATGTTTAGTACGTTAGTATTTTTTTAATTTATATAAAGTAACGGGATAAGCACGACGCTCGCCTGATGGTAAGCGATGACGTCTACCTATTACACATACAGCGGCATGCAACATTCTGGACATCCAGAATATTGCATGTCACTGCACTGCCTGTTTCCACGGTAATATTACCATATTACCGTGCTGTTACCTTGAGACATAAAGATGTTGAGTCTCACATGCCCTGTAATTTGGCTGGACACCTTGCCATTTCAACCGAAAAATATTTCAATTTCACGCCTGAAAATTAATTGGCAAAGTGGAAAATAGTTATAGTTAGGTACCTGTCTATAGTAAGTTAGTATCTGCCATTGATATGAAACTTGTGTTATTTTTTAATATCTGATAGCTAGCGGCTAGCGTTTGACCAGTATATTGCCTTGTGGTAAGCGATGATGTGGTCAAATATGGTGAACACGCTAGGCCTAGAATGGTCTGACTCTCAAGTGCTGAAGCCGGAACACCGTAATACAGTAAAAGTAAAGTTATGGCGATTTTTTCCTTGATGGTGGTAAGCTACATGTTCGTAGCAAGTCAGGCGGAATATCGATATCATGCTCCAACCACCTGTGGAAAAACAGGTCATATAAGACTTTACAACAAATATATCAAGATAACGGTATAAAACAAAAAGGAAATGGGTGCAGTGCAATGTCGCGCAAAATTCAAAATATTCAAAGTATTGAGTGCCGCAGTATCTGATTATATCATAGACAAACATCATCGCTAACCATCAACCGTGCATATTCCTTTTTAAGGTATACTAGCCTTAGCAACAAGCAAACTAGCTAGATAAACAGTGGGGCTTAGACAATACTTGTAGACTTCAATATAAATAATAGAACTTCAGTTTGATACCTATCACCTGGCTAATAAAATATGTCAATAAGCTAGCCACTGTAGGTTGTGAAGGACTTTTAAGTCCAGCCACCTACGTTTACTAAGCAAACAATTAAATTTGCAGGTAATGTTGATTTGGTTTAATTTTTTTTTAAATCCTTAATCCTAATCGTTAGCTCTGTATAATAAATATCTAGAAAAAGATACGTCGTTTTTCCAAAATCTTTTTAGGGTTCCGTACCTACCCAAAGGGTGTTAAAGTCTTGTGATTTTTTATAGGTCTTATTACCCTCGGAGAGGTCATTGTTACTCACCAACATTTTTAGGGTAAGTCTTACCCTAAGCGATACTCACGAACACGAACAGAACGAGATGTGGTTAATGAATGATTACTGGTGAGAGGTTTCGTGGCTCAAACCTCCCACAGAATTATACGAGTAACATGCAGCCAATTGATTCGTCGAATTCTGGTATGATGTTACCTGTCAGCCCATTTAGTAGAAGAGTTCACACAAAGATGAAGAGAAAATGAGTTGAGACCAATAACTTTTTATGGGGTGAAATAAAAAATCGATGCTGCTGCAGCGTCTCGGCGCCGCCTTCCACTCCATTACTGTCTAAAGCGGACATACATAAAGACGTATGTCTATGGACAGCTCGAAAAAATTGTCATTGAACAACACTGACAGCTCGAGTTATTGTTCAATTTCTTGGCTTGAAGCAGTCACTGTCATTTGCTCAAACAATCGGTAGTCGTTTCGTTTTCAAACGCTCGCGCTCGAGCATTGATAATTGAACACACTTTGAAGCGGGGCAAGAGCGGGCGGTATCAGTCCACAGCTCGAGGAATCAGTTTACTTATATCTTCCAACTGCTTGACCGCAAAATGAGCCCAGTGGTATAGTGGGAGAATGTTCGTCTTTGACGTCAGAGGTACCGAGTTCAATCGCCACCGTGAACCAATAGATTTTTCTATCGAAAAATGTGTGTGTGCTTTCCACAGTAGCCCTCCGGTGAAGGTAAAACATCGTCGAGAAACCCCTAACCCCCGCATGGTGGTAGGACACTATGTAGTGTCCGCCTGGCCAGCTACCACCACCTCATATTGGAAAATCTTTCGCCAAACATCAAATGTGTTCGGGCAGTAGTCCTTGAGAGCCAGTTCCCATTCAGGGCTTACTTCGATCCTCGGCTGCATCATCACTTACCAACAGGTGAGATAGTGGTCAAACACTAGCCTATATGATACAAAAAAAGGTAGAACTTTCATCATGCTGCTGACTGCTCAAGCGGTCTCGTGTATGCTGATGAATAGACGATTGTAGTTCGCTATGCGATTGCAGTTTGAAACGGTTGAACATGACTATTTCAACCAAGCTGCCCGATGTGAACTAGTCGGTATAAATACTACTGCGCTATCTGATCGCCGCCTAGATCGCGCACGCAGGACGCTGCGGTATGTCCGTACCATTAGGCGCATCTTTAGGTAGATTGGATCAGAAATTGGGATGTTAGCAATATTGCTGAACTGTTTGTTTGAAATAAAATATCAACAGTATCTAACGCATCCAATAGCCGTTGACTCTCATTACTTTATTTCCGTTTCCTTTGAGTTACGGCCAAAACGCTGCGATCTTCGGGCGCGTGTGCGGGCGCGATTAGATAGTGCAGTAGTATTTATATCGACTTGTTCAAAGTTCAAATAAAACGCGATCTACGGCGATCTGACAACTATTGAAAGGTAAATCGCGCCTGCGCCCGCGCTCGTGCCGCAGATCGCAGCGGTGTGGCCGGACCTTTAGTACTTAGTTAACATATTTTACCTAGATATCATTGTAAATCACGAAACCTAAGTACTACCTAAGATAATAAAGTGACAAGGTAAGCTACGAGTATATCGTGGGAAAAACACGTAGATTCTATGTAAAGGCACGCACGACCGTTCGCAGAAGGCTTTGATTAGTTAAATATCTTTGTAAATAGTTCTACAAATACTAAGCAAACATCGTTAAAGCAAAAAATACATAAGTATGTTAGAGTAGATGAACATTTTGTTCGTGTCAGTTTGTTTGTACCTACCTAACTAAAGCACCTACTCGTATGCGATAGGTACTACTTATCTGACTCACTGCGGATTTATTTGATCATAGTTTTAAATTACATGGAGTGAAGATGTATCGAAACGAACTAACGAATGAAATCGAGATATAAATATGATTTATAATAATATTGTATTGTGTTGTATTGTGTTGTGTTGTGTTGTGTTGTGTTGTGTTGTGTTGCATATTGTATTGCATGAATAATATATTTGACATTTAATAATACATTGTAAAATTTGCACGCTATACAATGTGCAAATATGCAAATACGGACATAGAACTTAAAATGTTGATGATATTTGTACAACCTGTGTTTTTCGCAGAAAAAATATCTGAATATAACACGGGGAAGTCCTATTAGCAGGTCTATACGCAGGAGTATATTAAATGCATTCCCAGACTTTGAAAAACTCGTATAATTTCATTAAATTAATTATTTTCATTGTACTGTGAGCCTTATGATAAAAAACATTACTAAAATGTAACTCATTTGCCTAAAAAATATCTTTTTACTTACAACTTAAAGTAATGATATCTTTAAAATAAAACTGGCCAAGTGCGAGTCAAACTCTTGTCCCACACGGAGGGTTCCGAATTTCCGAAATCCGAACGCCATGAACTTCTAACACCAACTAAGTAAATATTAACACAAAGGTAATTAATATAATTAAATATCTGGAAGACCGAGTGTTCGTACGACTAATTTTCTACTGATTTTAGCTAATTGAAGCTATTTAAGTACTAAAATTGAAGAAATATTATTCAGTACTTTATACTACATTTCTGCACATAAATTATAACTAAGTAAACAAATCGACCGAGGCCCACAAATTTAACAAATGAAACGCTTGCGCGTGCTAATTTTTCCTGTGCTGCCATCTAGCTGCATCGAGGTGAATTAATTTCGTATCGTATCGTATCGTAAAAAATACGTTTGTTGTTTTAAACCCTTTAATTTTTAACTTTGTTCTGTTCTTAGTATTTGTTGTTATAGCGGCAACAGAAATACATCATCTGTGAAAATTTCAACCGTATAACTATCACGGTTCATGAGATACAGCCTGGTGACAGACGGACTGACAGACAGACAGACAGACAGACAGACAGACAGACAGCGGAGTCTCAGTAATAGGGTTCCGTTGGTACCCTTTGGGTTCGGAACCCTAAAAAAGAGACCAAGTACCTATGGGGCCATTCAAGAATTACGTAAGCACTATAGGGGGGCGGGGGGGTTTATCCTGTGCTTATTTTTGATGACATGGGGGGTGGGGGATCTAGATAGTGATTACAACAGCAATAGTTATTTATTTCTTTACGCATATGGCAACCCACATATGGTCGATACTTGAAAACGAAACGCATTTTCGGGGATTCTCACAAATAATGAATACGTTGAAGTACTCGCTTAAAACCGAGTAGGAGAAATACCGCGCGCTATTCACTTGTCTAAATATCTTCCGTCAATCTATTGTTTGTTTATTAAAGTTATGTTTACGGAGGAATAGGAGGGGTGGGGGAAGGGGTTGGGTAATAGTTTTGCTTCTGCTTACGTAATACTTGAACTATTCGTCATAAATACAGTCGTTTCAAACAAATCCCTTGTGTGATAAATTGATAATTCAAGGGTTTAGGTACTTAAATGTAGGTAAAAATATAATTAAGGTCAGCTGGAAAAATATTGTGAAATTATTGCAATCGCTGATCGTTATTTATTTACGAAACATTTATTATTTAAGAACGGTATATATATCAACGAGGATACATATTAGGAATATTTATGATAATATAAGACAACCATTGGGTAAATTAATAAAACTGGCCAAGTGCGAGTCAGTCCCGCACACGGAGGGTTCCGAACGCCATCTATCGAGTTTCTAACGAACTTCTAACACCAACTAAGTAAACGTTAACACAAAGGTAGAATAGTATTATATAATAGTAGTAATAGTAATAGTAGTAATAGTAATTGTAGTTATAGTAGTAATAGTAATTGTAGTAATTAATATTATTAAATATCTGGTTGACCGAGCTTTGCTCGGTATTTTTTGCCACTTAAACAGACAAATATGACTCTGCCCGACATCTATTGACGAATAATAATACAATTTTTTTTTATTGAGAGCAACTAACTCCTTTACTGATACAGTACTTCTACTCGCCAATAGATGTCGGGAAGAGTCATATTTTAAGTTGATTATCAATAAAGTTGATTATTGAAAACACGAATATAACAACATTTTCTGAAAATGACTCCTAGCTTGATCGATTTATCGCCCCCGAAATCCCCTGTAGGTATACTACATTTTATTTAATCGTTGGAGCCGCTTCCGAGATTCAGATTAAGGTAAAGACGATAGCGCCATCTTAGCAACTAGATAGGTGGCGCTGCGCTATCGTAAAAAACTTTTTTTTAACTTTTCTTTAATTTTTAACTTTGTTCTGTTCTTAGTATTTGTTGTTATAGCGGCAACAGAAATACATCATCTGTGAAAATTTCAACCGTCTAACTATCACGGTTCATGACATACAGCCTGGTGACAGACGGACAGACAGACAGACAGACAGACAGACAGACAGACAGACAGACAGACAGACAGACAGACAGACAGACAGACAGACAGACAGACAGACAGACAGACGGACAGCGGAGTCTCAGTAATAGGGTTCCGTTGGTACCCTTTGGGTTCGGAACCCTAAAAATGATAATAATTTATAACTAGTCAAAATAGCCAGTTGCCATCATGTCATCAAGGTATACAATTTTTTTATATTTTTTTATATCTCCATATCTCCAGAGATGATTATCAGATCTCGATAACATTTGAATGGGACCAAACGGGAGGCATAATCTCTCAAAAGAAAAAATAATTCTTCAAATTTGTTAAGATTTGACGGAGTTCTGAGGTAAAAACATTTTTTTTAATACAGTTGAATTGAGAAACTCCTCCTTTTTGTGAAGTCTGTTAAAAATAATGGAGATACTGTCTTTTTTTTATTATATGAGGTAACAGAACAAGCAAGACGCTTTTCTGATAGTAAACAATACGTTCGCTTATAAGCCTATAACAGAAACAATGGCACGATAAAATTCGTTATTAAAACGTTAGTAGGTATATACCCATTGTGTACCCGGCAGCTATCCTTGAGAGCCAGTTCCCATTCTAGGCCTAGCGTGCTTACCATCTTCGACTGCATCATCACTTACCAACAGGTGAGATAGTGGTCAAAGGATAGCGATAGCCTATAAGATATAAAAAAAGTGTAATAATTACATCAATTAAATTAAATCCAACCGGTCCCCGCGTTTCCATTAAACCATGTAAGCACCATAGAGAAACAAATATAATGTAGAATCAGTCTTATGAACAGGCTGAGTGATGCAGGGGAAAAGGATGCGGTGTATAAAAACCGAACAGAACAAGTGCGAGTTGGACTAGCGCACCAAGAGATTCACATACTTAATATGTAGACATTATTGCAAACTACAAATAATACGTTCGTAATAGTAAATTAACTTCTTTTCAACCGACTTCCAAAAAGGAGGAGCTTCTCAATTCGTCTGTATGTTTTTTTTAATGTATGTACGTTACGCGATTACTCCGTCAATTGTGAAATGATTCGAATGATTCTTTTTTAATCGGAAGGCGGGGTGCATTTCCGTGAAGGTCACATTGCAATTTCATCGAAATCTGATAAGTATCTCCAGAGATATGACGATAAACGTCTCAAACTTGCTACTGAAACTGACTCGCGGGGCATGGAAGTCGGTTGTTTTAGTTTTTGAACTATCTTCATTATTATTCTTAAACCAAGTTTCTACGGTTTTCACTTGTATTTTGTTGTTTTGTGTAAATGTTCGTTTCATTGCCTTATTGGAGGTTATTATAATCCCTCTAACTATTTCTGTGTCTCTATGACAAGCAATTTATATTCATACGTGGATGCTATGCGTTTTGTTTGCCGGACAATCGGATACCTGCATGTCTCTCTAATCATCAGAGTTCATCGTCTCTTTACCTATTCATTCAATACCTGTAGATACGAGCACGTAGGTACATTGTTTTCGCATATTGTATAAATAGAGTATGACACATATCTACCGATGTAAGTAGCTACATAACATGAGATATTTGTGAAGAAACTAAGTAGTATATTTGCTTGGTGGTACTGGTAGGGCATTGTTTATAGCTACTAGCTCAGCAGAGAGCTTTATTGTACGCCCGAAAAGGGCATACTGTTGATACAAATATAAACATACCATCTTATGTTACACAGTATTTACAATAAATATATTTTGATTTCGGTTTAGTGCCCGCCTGGCTAGCTATCAGCTTCATGCTGGAAAATCTGACTCTAAAAGCTAGCTAGTGTGTTCCGTCTCCTGTCCATTGAGAGACAGTTCCTATTCTAGAAAAGGAACTGGCTCACAAGGACATGAGATTGAATAGAATATTCGTCCAAATTGTCATTTACGAACAGTTTACATAGTAATTATATATTAACATTTTTAAAGGTACGGACACCCGCAGCGTCCTGCGTGCGCGATCTAGGCAGCGATCAGATAGCGCAGTAGTATTTGTACCGACTGGTTCACACCAAACGCGATCAGAAAACAATTGAAAAGTACTGAGATCGCGCCCGCAGATCGCAGGGCGCTGCGGTGTAGCCGTACCTTAAAGGTATACTAGGTGAGGTACTCAATACTCATACACTGGTTGGAGTTATGTATTTCGATATACTCGTAAGTTTAAAATGGTTCTATCTTTGTAATAAACGATGCACTAACGTCAGCTTTTGAGTGACGTAGGTGTAGGTAGGTACGGGCTTCTCAGATGGCAATATCACGGTAATATAGTGGCGTGGCAATATTATACAGGAGAACCTCAATCACACTCAACCGTCAATATTATAAATACGAAAATTAAATTTGCTGGTGGGAACTTACGACTTATCATAACGACTCTCAACTGATTTGGCTGAAATATTGCGCAGGGTTTTTAACCAATAGGTGTGTGTTGTGGAACTTTAGACTTTACATTTAACACGGGTGAAGCCGCGGGGCGCAGTAATGCAAAAGTCTATGGGGTAAATTTGTTTGTAACTCCTCCTAAAACAGCTGGACGGAGTTGAGGCGGGAATCTGAAACAGCGTGCGTGCGTTATTGTATTTTTCCTAAAACTAGTATTCTTCCAAGAGTTCATATATAGTATCCCCTTATTAGTCTGTGACCGTGTCAGAAAGAATCACTAAGACCATAAAAGGTGTATCACTGTATCACTCTCTTCTTACTATTTGTGTACGTTCTCTCAAAACCTTTATCTAGGTACCTACTTATTCTACAGTACAATTATGCCGCACCGCACAAGACAAGACTTCTAAACAGTAAAATGATTTGTTTCATTGTAACTGCTAAGGATTTGTAAAACACAATGTTGAAAGTGCTGCCCAGGATTTCAGACCTTCCAACATCTAAGGCTTCTTTGCAAATGTCGAAGAGATTAATGGAGCTGTATAGAGATAGGCGGGTCTTGATTAGCTGGTCGAAGCGGAGCAAGCTTTAGGTAGTCTGCGAATGTTTTAGAACTGTGTGTCAATAAGAGATATCGATGATAGTTTTTGGTTGTCTATGAAAAGTTTGTGAAGTTTTAATTGTGACACAGTTCGATAGTGTTGGGATAGTTTGTGGTTTGTATAAGTGAGGTAAAATAGACGAAGACGAACGAGGCTCGGTGTATGCACGTGGGGTTCGACTACGACGGTATTAGATGGAACCGGTTCTTAATCTTAACCCTCTAGCGTACTTTGGTTGCCAAAGGCCCGGCTCCGATGGCCTTTATCGGCCCATTCTGTGAACATTTGAATAGGATTATGCATCATTTTGTCGTTGTAAGCTGTAAATTGAACGTTTTCATTAAAACGTAGTAGTTTATTTTAGTAACTATAAAGCAGATTGCACAATAAAAAGTATGTTAAAGAAATGTTACATTTTGTGTTGTAGTATTAGGTTTTATAGTTAACTTGTAGCAGCTGTATGTTAGTATCTTTACATGTTGCAATATCACCATATTAGTAGTATGTCCTTTATATTATAATTATTATGAATGTTTGTACCTATGTTTCGATGTTTGTGCTTACTATTGTATGTTTGTTCCTCAATTACGGAAGAACAACTGAATTAATTTGGCTGTTTGTTTGGTTCGCACTCACAGATAGCAATAACTTGCAGGATTAAGACATAAGATATCATTAACGCTGTAAAAGCCGTGAATCACAGCTCATAGTACCTATAATACCTTACTACATTTCATGTGATAATGTCTTTCACTCAGACTACCTTTTTTATGTTAGTCTGACAATACAATGAAATCCTAGGTATTGCACACATCCCTCACCCAAAACATATATCTAGCTCAAGCTTTCGATAGTCCGAATCATTCCGAATACTGAAATGTTATCGACAAACTGGCATCATCTCTAACGCTCGTCCTCACAATGGTTGTAACTTGTAGTTGCCAGGAATCTGTTAAGTCACGCTGGCCCATGTGCCTCGCTGCCTCGCTCAGCCGAAATCTAATCGAAAAATCCCGGAACGAATCGTTTTCTAATTATATCAGAAATGCGGATACCCACACTAGACGGAGGTAAGACTAGAAAGTCATTGTACGGTAATCTTGACAAAAGTTGTGCCTTTACCATAGATTTATATATACCCCAGTGTCATTATTAGCTTTTTTCACCTGTATGTTTGTATGTTTGTAACCGACTTCATTGGGCGCGATTTTGACCCACTTTAAACGACCAGATTTCGTTCAAACTTTGTAGATTTATCGAGGACGGATTAATGATACACTAATTTGATAAAAAAATATTCCATTTTTCAACTAAAAAGTATAAAATAAATAATAGTTTAAAAAATCTAAAAACACGCTTTTGATAGAAAACCGAACTAAACAATAGAAAATAAATTTTAATAAATTTAAATTAAGAATAGTGTTAAAAATTTCAATAAATATAAATTAATAATAGTGTGAATTAAAAAAAAAATATTTAAAAAAAAGCGTGGGGTGCTTTTAAGATATTATCAAAATGATAATCACTCTACTCATATCTGTCAATAAAATATTTTTTTTATTCACACTATTATTAATTTATATTTATTGAAATTTTTAACACTATTCTTAATTTAAATTTATTAAAATTTATTTTCTATTTTTAGTTCGGTTTTCTATAAAAAGCGTGTTTTTAGATTTTTTAAACTATTATTTATTTTAAGTCACAAACAACGTATTATTATATATCATTTTTTACAAATAATACATTCACGTAATTAAGTCGTTACCAAAGCTATGTCCATTCTATATGCAAATAGTCTTTGATTTTGAAAATGTTTTTTTTGCATAGAATAGCTTCTCTCGTACCTACTTGGTATCAACATTATTTGTCAATTAGTCTCAAACCAAACTAAAATATACTGTACGTAAGTAAATAAGACTATCAATTTTCCTCAGCAGTCATCAGAGAATGCCAGCTAAAACAGCAGTTATCTTATAAAGATTCTCAAAAAGTCGAAGGCGGTTGAATACTTAATTTGGATAGTCTGTAAACGTAACCGACACGCCGTTAAAGACTGGAATGGCATGAATAAATTGAATAGCAATACACTCAGATGATAAAGCGTGAACATATCGATTAGATGGACGTCTCTAGTGGATGCTTAACTCGTTTTAGTGCGTGTGAATGCTACGTAAAATAGAGATGTTGCGATATCGATGTTTTATAAGCAAGCTAGAAGTTTGTAGCGGTAGGATTTATGTTAGTACGCCTGGGGCGGCACCACCACTTTGCTAATTAGCCCACGCTTTTTTTTACAATAAAATCATTTTTTCTTACACTATTTTTAATTCAAATTTATTAAAATTTATTTTCTATTTTTTAGTTGGATTTTCTATAAAAACGTATTTTTTTTAGTTTTTTTAAACTATTATTTATTTTTCATTTTTTAGTCGATTTTTTTTTTAAATTTTTTTTAATTTATTTATTGTCATCGGTCCTTAATAAGTATGCCAAATTTCGAGTTAATCCGACGTTTTGTAGGGGGTTAAAATCATGTTCAAAGATTCCGTTACATACTAACATACAAACATACATACGTCTGAAGCTAATAAAAGCGTATTAAAAACGCCACAAACCATCGTTTTATCGATACTTACTTTAAACATTGTTACATCCCTATCCACGATGCAGTGTTGAGTTCAGTTGCTAAACTAGATTACCTCGGGCTCAGGTATCGACCGGGCCCACAGCGTAAGCTCCCCTTCACAAAATTTGCCTGCAGTATTTTTAATCAGTTCATTTATTTATCGACAGCATTAGGAGCATTCCTTTGTTATTTACGTTTAATTATAACAATTGATGAGAAAATTTCCATTTTAGGGACAAAAATATCGAGTAAATGTATACTTTTTTAAGTAGGTTATTGTGATAGTTTAGCATAAAATCAGTACTTTCAATCAGCTTGCTTACTAAGTAGCCACGTGGATGGTTCTCAGCAATACGTAGAATAGGGAATATGCATGTTTTTTTTAAATATTTTTATTTCACTCATTACATCCATATAACATAATAAAAAAAAATACTGCTGGAATTAGTCTAATTATTTTTTAAATATACAAATAAATTTGAGCAGTTTCAACGCCATCATTTCCCGGGCTCTTTGATAATACATTGTGACGTCACGCCGCTTGAAGCAAGCTAGCTTTTTTTTCTTTAACTAAGACTCCGCGCGATTATTGTATTTAGCCAATGGCATGTTTTTATTAAATTATACAGTTTCTCTAATCTCGTACTCATTTTTATCTATATTAAATGGTTAGTAATATACATTTCTGTACAATAATCGCGGCAAACACAATATTTGGAAATAAATACAATAAGACCATACCATACATTTATTTTTATGTTCCCGCGCTCAATGTTTCTTTCTCGTGGAGTTGAGCATAATGACGTCAACTTTCGATTCGACCAATGGTGATCTGTTTTACAAACTTAAATTTCCCTCGCTTAAATTGCATTTTTAATTTATTATTTTAAGCAAATAAAATGGAATTAAATAAAAAAAAAAGGTTTTACATATAACTCCAGGACAACAAAGAATCGAAAAAAAAATATTTCCAATAAATCTGAGCTTCATGCATATTCCCTATTGGGCCAATAGGTGAAGCTGTTGTTGAAATCCAGATTTCAATTTATCACATATTTAAATTTAATTCCAAATTTTCAGCTAGCTAGGACCTCTTAACATTTTTAAGCTGTAGGCGGTAGCAGGACAACCTTTGCGAGAATATCACTTTACTCTAAGATTTAGGAGCAACTATTAATTATTCTGTGGTAGAAGAACTAACTACGAGTACTTAAGTAAAAACTCAGCATTGTATTCGAGGTTCATTCATGATAAGATCGTTTAATAACTAAAAGAACCGACTTCAATGCCACGCTATTAATTTTCAATACCAAGTTTGAAGTGTTTATCTCCATATCTCTGGAGATACTTATCAGATCTCGATAAAATAACAATTGTACTACCCTTGTAATATCTCCTTTTCGCCAAAAAAAAAATCATCAACGTCGGTTCATAAACGACGAAGTTATCCGTGAACAAACTTACTACGGTCAACGAACAAGGTTAGGTACTACGGTCGAATTGAACTACCTCCTTTTTTTGAAGCCGGTTACTAAGTCTTTACATTGTAGAGGGTGTTCAATTGCTAGAAATGCATATCGACCGGGCCCGCAGCAAGGGCCTCAATATGGCCCAATCTGCATTATTCGTTAATTTACGACGAGCACTCCATTGAAATAGTAGCTGTAATTAAGTTACACTGGGAGTCTAATTATGCTCACATAACGTTAAAATGATGACTCACATGTACCTACATATCTCACGTTCGAAAATTATATTCTATAGATAGCACTTCCAAGATAATGATTTGTAGGCAGAAATATTATTGATGTAGGAGAAATAAATGTCAATGCAGTGCAGCAAATCATGTTAACCTACATAAAGTATAGACTTGAAAGATTTAATTTATTATTCTTCTAATTTAAAAAAAACCGCTGGTAAGTAACGTTAGGAGTTTTGGCGGGAACGTAAAACAGTGTGTGTGGATTACCCTATATAAAAAAGTACTCTGTGGTGTAAATTGAGTAATCCTTTTGTGAAGTCAGTTATAAAGATAGGTACTTGTGATTTCATAATCAGATTTACTTGCTTACGCAAAATTAATAATAATTACGCATAATTAACGAATAACTTCTCTTAACACATTACTTGAACATTGTGAAAAAGGACCTTAAAGTAATTCTATGGTAAGGCGCCTATGAGTTTGCATCTTTATTTCCATAAAACATGACAGAACTAAGTAACTCGTAACTGTTTAGCAGTTTATTACCACAAGTTTCTAGACAGAGATAATTGACCCTTTAATTGACTTTTGACTGAACAATGGACACTGGTAGAGTTCTGAGAGCCTGATTGTAAACTTTTAAAACTTTGTTTTTTTTTTCAACCGACTGCCAAAAAGGAGGTGGTCCCATTATATAATTAATTGAGATCGGATGAGTATCTCCAGAGATATGGAGATAAACACCCGAAACTTTTTACTAAAACTGAACCGATTTAAATTATTCTTGAGAAGGTGTAAACCATTAGCAAATTTTATCTAAGATATTCTTATATAAGATACAATATTCTCGATTTGTAATGTACATAACCAGCGCAGAAACCTTTTTGATTTAACCCGAGATGCAGGGCGTCGAAGATACAGGCCTAGCCTAGTTTGGAGCCCACCGAAAACAATTAGTGGTTCATAGTAAAGCACTGTAATGTAATTACTTTATAATTAATTAAGATAATTAAGCTAACAAATTTATTATAATCACGAATAATCTGTATGCATGATGCATGGAAATAAAAAATTCATTTCATTTCAGATCTAATGAGTACGCATCTCTAGAGAAATGGCAACAAAAAATCTCAAACTTAGCTACTGAAACTGACTCGCGCGGCAAATGAAGTCAGTGTTTTGGTTTTTAACTATTTTAATTGTTATTGAGTAATGTTGTTAACCTCAGAGATCGAGAGAGAAAAGTGCGAGTTCCTCATCACAATCCTAGCTTTTGGGGGTAGGTAACTAGCTTCAAGCGCATCTAGGAGGTAGACCTTGGTTAAAATCAGAATTGTATAAGTACATACTAAAATCAGGCCTTTTTTCCGTTCGGATAGGAAGATACTATTTCTTTCCACAAGCTACGATCCTGACATATACCTCTTTCACTACTTCCACTTTCATGAGTGCTTTCATACATGCTCGCCGGTTATACGTTCTATCAAAATGCTCAACAGAATCGCCCTTGTACCTTCTAGGCCTAGCGTGTTCACTATCCTCGACCGCGTCGCTTTTGATTACTAAATATAAGAAGTAAAAAAGTACATTTTCAATCTGTAATTAAAATTAAAAACTATTAAAGTCTAAAAAATCTGACTGTCCTCGATCTCGTTCCTAATTTATTTCCAACGGAAATCTATCGATAACTGTTTCTTATACCCGAGTCCATCCGCTTAACAACACAGGATGCAAAGTAGGCACAAACTCTGTAGAAATCCTAGATAAACACACAGCTTGCTATCCTAGACTACAAATCTTGTTTTTTGAACCGTAACACCTGGACATAAAGCTGCGTTTATTTTATGACCGTACATGGTTTTTATTAGTATGGTACTACAATTTCCTGCCATCGATGCTATAATGCTATATTAGAGCCTAGTCACAACACTAGTATAGGAAATGGCTTACATTATGCCATAGATATTGATCTAGCCGAAGCCTTATATTACCTTTATAATAAACCGTTTGAGAAATGTAACATGTTGATCGCAGAATAAAATAATTACGCTCCAGTGATGTTTGCTTTTGACAGATACTGTATACACGTATGAACCATTATGACGTGTCCGAGCGCAGTGCAGTGACCTTCAGACATACCTACCAAAGATTTGTGTGCTATCTGCCACCCTGATTCTCGATCACTCGAAAGCAAATTCAAATTCGGAAACTGCTTCTCCTTCGACTCAGATCTTAACAATTCACAGTGTTCTAATCCGCAACTTTTGATATTTCAACTCAAACAACAAAAAAATCACTGAAAAATCACTGTTTTACACTGATTAATATATATTACTTTATTTATTTACTTTATTTATTATATATTATTTTTATTTAATATATATTACTTTATATATTAATATATAATACATATTCGAAATTCAAAATAACACTTCCGAATCCGAATAGGTTTACATAGATCAATTAATAATAATAAAATAGAAAGAAAATTTAGGGGGAGTATTGTTTACTTACCATAAAACAATATTTTCAAAGACAGTTCTTACGTCACTAGAACCTGAGAGGTGTTTTAAAATACGTTCCATTTCACACAACTACAAACTAAAATCTCTTGATGATTTAGAAGCAGGGGCACAGATTATATAATAGTAACGTGCAAGGGCTGATATAGGATGACAACTTAGCTTACCATAAGCACAGAAAAAATAATGGTACAAGTACCATAAAGCCAGCGTTCTGTTTGTCCTGTTATACAACATCATAAAAAAGTTATCTAAGTAAAAATATGTTTCAACAGAAGATTTATATTATGTATAATGAAAAGTAATATTATTTGAAGTCTTTATAGCCGGCTCTATCGTTAAGCCAGCTCTATGGTACCATATTATTGCCATGTAACCGAAGATACGCAAGTAGTTAGGTATATTTATCATATTTAGACTCCACTCGAACGTTAAGAAGTTATTCTAATGTAGCTTCCAAGATTTGACCCACACAAACATAACTAAGACGGGAAGTTACATAAAAGCTTGCTATGATTATAAAATACTAGCAGCGCCTCGCGGTTTCACCCACGTTGTTCCCATTCTCGTTATCCCGTGAAAATACGGGGATAAAATGTAGCTTATCTCTAATGTAGCTTTCTATTAGTGAAAGAATTTTTGAAATCGGTCCAGTAGTTTTTGAGTTAAATCGTAACAAACAAAAATTAAATCGTTCTTCTTTCTATATTTTTATAGTTTAGATAGTCCGGTAGCTTACACGACAAGCAAGTTAGATTTTTGACGCGCTTCACTAGCCGATTTTAAATTTGACAATGTCTGCATCTCCCACAATATACGTAGTATTATTATCTTTTCTATGACAATACAGAAAAATCAATTACGCTCATGTTTTGTCAATAGTTTAAACAAACCGACTAATTAGAATATATTAACCGTAATTAACATTAATTATGTTATTTGTGATGTCAACAAGCACAACAATACGAGAGGAATGTGCCGTGTCCACAAAATCCGGTGAGAACCAGAGAACAGGTAATTTTAGGAAACCCCGGCAATGTTATCAATGATTCATTGATGAGCTATGTTTACCTGGAAATCTATTGATCATATACCTACTAATACTAATTATATATTACGATTAATCCGTTTTAGAGGACAATACACATTTAAGTATTTACTACAAATATTATACGAATACGAAACAGAGCAAGAGCAAAGAGCATTAAAATAAAGTCGTCTAGACAAAGTATTAGTAGAAAGTATCCTGTACCTAAATTCACGTCAATCTTTATCTTTGTGTCAAATTGTACTCGTATTAATTCTATTTTTCCGTTTTAGCGTGATTGAGTAAAAAAATCCAAGAATCCAAACATACTAAAGTCTTATAACATCCCAACATTTCACATTCCTTTTCAGTTTCATAATCCTACTAATATTAATTAGTAGGATTATGAAACTTAAAGTTCTTTATGATAATACAATATTATTAAATACCTATAGTCCCCGTCACGAGAAGCTATAAATTATGTAAACAAACATCTTTTACTAAGTAAACATTTTATACTGCGAGATAATAATAAATTGACCATATTCAATCGACATGAAATATAGACGGGTTATATGAAAGTAACAACCTATTTAATTTAGTCGGATCATATTTTAACGACGCAAAGCGCTATCGTTTGTGTTTCTTGGTACCGGACGCAGGGATTGTAAACTATCGGGACGCCATTTTGAAATAAACGCGTCATTCGAGTTTCGAATGCGTACGTGTACGAAATTCATTTTTTTTGTTGGTCCAAATGTTGTGAACTCCTGAACACTTGTTTACGGGGACTTTAGTGTGTATTTCAACAAATGTATCTCACAATATCATAACCCCTCTCATCATTTTTAGGGTTCCGAACCCAAAGGGTACCAACGGAACCCTATTACTGAGACTCCGCTGTCCGTCTGTCTGTCTGTCTGTCCGTCTGTAACCAGGCTGTATCTCATGAACCGTAATAGTTAGACGCTTGAAATTTTCACAGATGATGTATTTCTGTTGCCGCTATAACAACAAATACTAAGAACAGAACAAAGTTAAAAATTAAAGGGTTTAAAACAAAAAACGTGTTTTTTACGATAGTGCCGTGCCATCTATGATATCTATGATCGTTCATAGATGGCGCTATCGTGTTTACCTTAATCTCGGAATCTGAATCTGAATCTCGGAAACAGCTTCAACGATTAAATAAAATTTAGTATACAGGGGATTTCGGGGGCGATAAATCGATCTATCTAGGATTCATTTTCAGAAAACTTTGTTTTATTCGTGTTTACAATAATAAACTTTATCGATAATAAACTTAAAATATGACTCTTCCCGACATCTATTGGCGAGTAGAAGTAGCTTTAGTGTTATTGTGTCGTTAAAACAGTTAGTTGCTCTCAATTAAAAAAATAGTATTATTATTCGCCAATAGATGTCGGGAAGAGTTATATTTTACAAGCTTTTATTTAACTTGCAATGTATGTATGAACGGTTGAAAAATGGCTGTTGAGCCACTGTTTCTATAATCTAAATTAATTTTACATATTGCCGGAATTTATTTAATTATATTGACGCTTATATTTTTATACCAAGTATAATTATATTACAATCAAAGTGATACATTTTTATTAAGTTTGATATACTTGCTATTATATATTTGCTGTATATCTATTAATATTGTAATAGTTTGCAGATCAGCAATGACATGTAACGATGGTGTTATGAATAAACAATTTGTATTTGTATTTGTATGTATGTATGTCACTATGTATGTTCGGGTGGAATCTTGGAAGCTAAATTAGACCCACTTCCCAATGTCCGATTGGACTCAAATTTGATGTACTTATGTATCTTCGGTGACAATAAAGATAAAGATAAAAATATTTATTTCAAAAATTTTACATTTACATTGTACAAGTTACTTAAATGATTTCATTTCAATTGAATTCATGTTACATTACATTCAATAATAAGTTATAAATTAATTAATTGCCTACGTAAGTTAATAAATTCAAAATTCGAAATAATATTATAATTTGGACATTTATATTTAAATCCAATAATAATTAGTAATTACACTGATTATAGGTTTTGCAATCTTAATTAATAATAGAAGAATCAAAAATATAATAAATAGCTTTAATCATTGTTAACAGACATTGTACAGTTAACTAATTGGGCCCCAAACTAGGCTAGGCCTGTATCTTGGGTGCCTATTTATTTCCTGACAATCGTTGGACTGAGGACGATGACGGTCACTACGAATCTGTACAGGTTTTACGCAAAATACTAAAACAAAGGTCGCTAGTAATCTTATTCACTAAACATCATTTTCAAAGCTTGATCAGACTCTTCATTATTGTGCTAAAAAGTATTCAAGCAATTCATATACCTACATTTAATTTATTCTATTCTACGGCTGATTTTATGGAGTGTATGTATGTGTGTGAGTGGTGTCATGTGTGTGAGCATAATGAGTTAGAGTGTGTGTGTATGAATGTGTGATTGCTTTTAGCCGAAGAATTTCTAGTCCTTTTCCTACTGGTGGTTTTTAGGTATTTGCAAGATACGTAGTAACAATAATCTTTGGATTCTGAGTCGATTCTTAGCAGCCACCTAAAAACCACCACACTTTACAAGTCTCTCTGATTCGGTATAAGTGAGAGCGAGCCATAATATGATATGAATATGATAACATGGAGCTGGTCTGATGATGGAGACGGAAGGTGGCCATGGCATTTCTGTGATAAAACAACATAACCCTACCGAGTTTGGGCTCGATTGATTCATCTTGAAGATAATTTTTCACCTAGATGATATCCAGGGTCTGATGATGAAGCTGGAAGGCAGCCACAGCATCTCTGTGATAAATCAACGTAACTCTACCCAGTTTGGACTCGATTGAATCATCTTGTAAAGAACTTTACACCTAGATAATATCCAGAGTCTGATGATGAAGCTGGAAGGCAGCCAAGGAATATCTGTGATAAAATACAAAACACTACCGAGTTTGGGCTCGATTAATTCGTCTTAGAGAGAACTTTACACCTAGATGATATTTAGCGACTGGCGGTGAAGCTGGAAGGTGGCCACGGCATCTCTGTGATAAAATAACCCCAGTGTCCCCGTAACCACAGTGAATTTGGGCCCAAATGATTCGTCTTGAGGAGCACTTTACACTTAAATGATAGCCAGGATCTGATGATGAAGCTGTAAGGTGACCATAGCATTTCTGTCATAAAGCAACATAGCCCCACCGAGTCGATTGATTTTCCTTGAAGAGCACTTTACCCATAATCACATCAAATATCCGTAGAATATTTTAAACATCATGCCTTCTCTTAAGTACTTAGGTTTTAGGTATTATTTATTTATTTATATCTTTAATTGCGAATACAGGTCAAAATATGGTCTTAATAAACATTCTATAACGTGCAGCTGTATTCCACCACATGGCATGCAATATTATATAAGAATACGTGAAATCAATAAGAAATAGGTCGTTAATCTTTATACAATTAAACTATTAAATTTACTAAATAATTAAGGTCAATTTTTTTTTTTTAATTTCAATATGTCGGGAATGTCAAAATGATAAAAATGTTTAACGTAATTAATGTCAATATCTAAACTTTTTATATAATGTCAATAAATAAATTAGTTAGTTCATCACAATTCATAAAATTTTTCTTTTAAATATTCATTCACATTGTAATAAGCCTTAGTCAACAACCAATTCTTTAGTTTATTTTTGAACAAAATTATATTTGAGCAGTGTATTATATCTTTGGGCAGATGATTATACAATGTCGGAGCCATGCAGAACAAACTTTTATTAAATTGGGTCGTATTATTTGTCGGGTAACATATTTTATGCCTATGGCGCTTACTGTTTAAATGCTCAAACATATTTTCATTGCATTTGACAAATACTACAGTCTCATATATATATATACACATGGTAAGGTCAATAGTTTCAAAGAGATGAAGAATGGTTTACACGTGTCTGTCTGTTTCAAGTTACAAATTGCTCTCAAGCATCATTTTTGAGCTTTAAACACCGATTCTTTTTCAACAGAGTTACCCCAAAAAATCACTCCGTATCTTAGAATCGACTCAACATGTCCTCGATAAGCGGTGACTACAGTAGACTGGTCCACAACTTTACTAAGCATATAAAGAGAATAAGAAAATTGACTAAGCTTGTTGTAGATATTTTGCGTGTGACATTTCCAATTTAAATTGCAGTCAAGATGCAGTCCTAAAAATTTTGTACTGCACACTTCATTAATTTTATGTCCATTCGAATTTATGTCCAAATCATTTAAATATTTTTTTCTATTTCTAAATATCATAAAATTGTTTTTTTCTAGATTCATGACTAATTTATTTAAATTCAACCAATTAATTATTTTGTCTAAAGTAGTATTCATATCTGCCTGCAAGGTAGACTTACATCTACTAGAAAACATTACAGTGCTGTCATCAGCAAATAACACCATATTGTTGTTTGTAACTTTAGGAAGATCGTTTATGTAGATGATAAACAACAAAGGACCTACCTTGAGTACGCTTCCTCGAGGCACACCCTGAGTAACGTCACAATATTTGGAAGAATATGTAGTTTCTCTTTTGGTTTGATGACATACACGAGTAATTTTTGTGCATTGCCTTCGCTCACTGAGATATGATTCTAATCATTTTAAAATGTTACCTCTTACTCCACAGGCTTCCAGCTTCCTTAGCAAAATACGGTGGTCGACAAAATCGAAGGTTTTTGTCAAGTCCATAAATAGCGCAGTAGTCAAATATTTTTGATCTAATTGTGTCATTATTATATTGAGAAATTTATGAGTAGCTATATTTATTGTTTTATTTTTCCTAAATCCTATTTGTTCGTCAGAAAATACGTTGTTAATTTCAAAAAACTTATATAAATTATTATATATAATCTTCTCAAGCAATTTTGAAAGTGTGGGTATAAGTGCAATTGGTCTATAACATGTCATACTTTGCTTATCATTTTTTTAAAATAATGGTTTAATAATAGTTCTTTTAAGTCTATCTGGGAATACGCCTGATTCGATACACAGGTTAAAAATGTGAGTAAGCACAGGTGAGATTAATTCGGATACTTGTTTTAGGATTTTGGTGCTCACGTCATCATATCCCGTGCTGTTGGTGTTTTTAAGGAATGGATTAATTTATTTATTTCACAAGGAGTAATGGGATAGCATAAATACAGAGTGATAAAAATTTGAATAGCAATGTGACAATGAATTTGTAATATCAATTTCTGAGTCAATATTTTGTGTGGGTACATTTGAAAAGAATGTATTAAAAGCATCAGCAATACTCGTTGGATTGCTAATGACACTGCCATTCACGTAAATCTGTTTAATTTCTTCCTTCGGCTTATTGTTTTTAGAGTGGTTTATGATGGACCAAGTTGCTTTGGATTTATTTGGTGCATTTTGAATGGAGTGATTGTTCTGAGATTTTTGAGTTAGTTTAATGATTTTATTTAACCGTTTCGAATAATTTTTGAATGTCTTTTTATTGTTTTCACTTCGATGCTTTATATATTTCCATAGTAAAGTACGTTTTCGATTTGCACACTTTCGTATACCAATAGATAGCCATTTTGGCTTTTTACGCAAATTTACTTTAACCCAATTGACAGGAAAACACAGATAGTAAAATAATGTAAATGTACTATGAAATATATCAAACGCCGTGTTAGCATCATTTATCGTGTACACATCATTGAAACTAAGTGATTTGAGGCATTTTTTAAATTTTTGAAGGTTTTCTTGACTATAATTTCTTTTTTCAACATACCAGTGTGTAAGTGAGATATTATCTTTAACTGGACACGACAGCATCTGTGCAGTATGATCAGATAGAGCAAATTCGTATATTTTATGATCACAACCCCCTATATTGTGAATAAAATTATCAATACATTTACCGCTTTTAAAACGAGTTGGTTCATTAATAGTTAACTTTAGATTAAAGCTACTAATCAGTTGCGATAAAATATTTATAAAAAAATATTTATAAGGTAGGTAGTCGGTATCTATACCTACTTACTAAAAAGTTAAAAATAATAATTTATTTCTGTTTAAGTGGCAAAATATACCGAGCAAAGCTCAACCAGATATTTAATAATATTAATTACTAATACCTTTGTGTTAACGTTTACTTAGTTGGTGTTAGAAGTTCGTTAGATATTCGTTAAATGGCGTTCGGAACCCTTCGGTTGCGGGACAAAAGTCT
This sequence comes from Cabera pusaria, assembly GCA_954871355.1. Lineage (NCBI taxonomy): Eukaryota > Metazoa > Arthropoda > Insecta > Lepidoptera > Geometridae > Cabera > Cabera pusaria. Next base: position 20,168,438 of record OX940889.1, on the reverse strand, counting down.
GACTCGCATTTGACCAGTTTTATTTATGACTGTTCAATGTGCTAAACACAATAATTAATATAGTACTTAGGTGCCGAGCTTAGCATGAAAAACTGAAGCTTGATACACAACATTAATTAAGCATCCTTGATCACACTGCAAAACAATTTCTAAAAGTCCTAATAACCTACATAGCTAAGTTTTCTAATTTCAAATAAAAAAAAGAACAATCATCTGGAAAAAAGTACAGGTCGGCAATGAGATGAAATTTAAATTTACTAGAGCGCAATGCCTTTGCGTTCCATGGAGCGAGGTATGAGGTCAATTCGTCAAGGCCTCTTCTAAAAACCTGGCTAGGGGAGAGGGGAGAGCAAGGGAAGGGGGTTACTGAACGCGGTACTATTACGTACCTCTGGACGTAATATCGAGAGTACTGACGTAGTAAATCGGTCGTAACCTGTGTCCGAGAGCGGTGCGCCTGCGACGATTTTCTATGAGAGTATTTAAATGTAAAAATAGCTAATAATAATCACGGGACAGCAACTACTTATAGGTATTTGCTGTACCGTGATAATAATTCTTGGTATATAAATAATCATATTTGTCTGAAACAATCGACTATCAAGTTGAGCAATGTCAAAGTATGCAATTGTTGCAAAGTATGCAATTGTTGCATAGAGCGAAGCGTACTTCGAGATCTGTGGATGCATGTGATAGGTTTTAAGAAATATTTGTAATAAAAGCGGCATTGTGTAGCAGTATACATTGAAATACCTCCTCAACTATACCTACACGGTTAAATCCCTTTCAGATAATCTTTGGATGACGCATGTATCTGGAGATATTCACAGAAGGAACGTGACTAGTGCAACAATAAAAGTCCACATATTTTATGTTCATTTACGTCATTTTCCAATTGTGTGTTCCATTCAATCTTGGAAAAGCCTAGAAAGTGCTACTGCGGTTGGACGAGAGAAGCCAAGGATTATGCCAAGGCCCCTTTGAGTATACAGCCAGCTGCATACTCAAAGAATGGCCCCACAATGAAGCATTTTCATAAAACTATCTAAAAAATCTTAGTTGTTCTTTACACAGATATACAATCTTTTATGTAAGTAACTTCCACAGCCTAGGATTAAATACGTTAAAGTGAATCCTAGGTCTGTGGTAATTTCAGATAATTCACAAAACCAAACCTCAGATTATCAATGTGTTAAATAAACGTAGAAAAGTAAAAAACATCGCAAGAAATAATTATAAGCCATTAAAACTTCAGTATCGCATCAAATTTAGATTACAACGAGCACAACGTCCAAAAACATAAAAGCTCTTTGAAATTGGACTAAAAACGTTAAAAATCCTGATGTCCTCCCGAGTACTAAAAATAAGACTTATGCATCTAAAATTCGTCGTAGCGAGCCTCTCCGGTGAGTCAGCGAGGTCGTTGAACTCGGCCGCCATGTTGCTCACGCGCAGCCCTCACGACTCTCTACTCACCCCTACGAAAGGGGTCGGTAATGTCGGTATTTTAAACTAGTGATCTAGATAGGTATGCCGATTTCAATTGAGTCTCAGAACCTGTATCAATTATCTACATATAGGGTTCCGTACCCAAAGGATGCCAGCGGGGGACCCTATTACTGAGACTCTGCTGTCTGTTCGAGCATCCATCTATAACAGTTCTATATGTTCTGAGTCGTAATAGGTAGACACTAGACTGTAGTGGAATAACATTAGCAATGACATTTGTTGTAGAAAAAAATCTTATTGCCATACATGTTCAAGCTATGCCGCGAATTTCATTGAGCAAATATGCTGGCGACAAAAAAAGTATGTAAATAATTAAAATCGTATAGAAAACGTAAAAAAAACTACTTTTCGCGTGAGTCAGTTTCAGTAGCATGTTGGAGACGTTTATCGTCATATCTCTGGAGATAATTATTTGATCTTGATAAAATTTAAATAGGACCACTTTGGAGATGACCACCCATGAAAAACAGTTAAATCGGTTAACAATTGGCCGAGTAATGGAGTAACAAACATACAAAAAAACGAATTGACAAGCTCCTCCCATATGGAAGTCGGTTGAAAAAGAAAATTAATTATACTCGTAAAAAAACAAAGAGTTAACTCGGTAGATACTAAAGTAGGTATATCCTACGAGTATATCATTATTCATTACAAAGGTCAAAAATGCCCCGTTACACAAAATTCTGAACAAAAGACTTCAACGCGCACCAAAGTAACGTTTACAAAACGCAAAAACATCGACATCAAATGTCCCGCTAGTCATTTTCAGTACCAAGTTTGAGGTGTTTATCTTCATATCACTAGATATGTCCATCAAATCTCAATTAAATAATAATGTGACCAAATAATGGAAAGTATATTCTCTCAAAGAAAAAAATATTTTATATACGACGGAGGTCTGAGCACAGAATAAATAATGGTAGGTACAAATAAATAATAATACAAGTAGTCTGAGGTAACAAACTTGAAAAAGCAGTCAAATTGAGCACGTCAATCTTTTTGAAATGGGTTAAAAAATGAATTTAGATAGATAGATAGATAGATAAATACTTTATTGCATACCAATCAACACATTATAATCTAAGAAAAATGAAAACTAATTAGGTGTAACAATGGGCGGTCTTATCGCTCAGAGCGATCTCTACCATACAACCTTTGGATGGACAGGAGCTAGTTTTGAAAAATAAGCGGTCGGTGGCATACAATACCTTTGACGATATATGTTTAGACATAATATTATTTCACATAAACCTACATACAAATTTAGTCAAAATACTAGATGTAATGTAAATATTATCTCCATATAAGTACAATTTATATGGAGATAATCATCTAGTAAGTACAATTTACTAGTCTTTGTAATTTATGAACGTTTAAAAATTTGACCTCAAATGTCATGCTAGTAATTTTTGGAATTTTGGGTTTATCTTCTAATGAAGATAAACCCCTCAAACTTCCTCAAACCCCTCGAGATCTAAGATATCTCTAGAGATAATTCTCTAGAGACTCCTTAGATCTCGATTAATTTAGAATGGGATCACCTCAAGAGTATTTTTAAGATCTTTCGAATAAAAAAAGTTTTTTGAAAATCAATCCACAATTGACAAAGGAGTCGGTGAACATACTTAAAAAAAATACATAGAGACGAACTGAGAACATCCTCCTCTTTGAATTTGGTTAAAAATTGAATCAGCGCCTTATTCCTTAAAGGTACGGACACACCGCAGCGTCCTGCGTGCGCGATCTAGGCGGCGATCAGATAGCGCAGTAGTATTTGTAAGGACATAGTTCACATCAAACGCGATCATAAAACAATTGAAAAGTACTAAGATAGCGCCCGCAGATCGCAGGACGTACAGGTGTGGCCGTACCTTAAGAAGAAGGAATAAGGCAACAAACATTAAGTACATACAAATAGAATAACCAAGCTATTACCGAGTAGTTGGGCAGTAAATCGTGTATACTTTGTTTCCTACCACTATATAACGATGTAAACGCGCAATCATTGTAGAACGACACAAATCATTTATCATCAAGTACCGATACTTTGCGTGTAATATAATTTAATACAAAATGTTGTGTAATAAACGATGAATTAAATTAATTTTTAAATAGAATTAGGTGGTGAAAATTAAGAAGACAATTAGGTAATTAGTAAGAAAATTGATACCGCGGCCACAGTTTTACAATCATACAGTTGAGAATCGCATTTGATGTTGGACGACACCGCCGCGCGAGTCTGTAGTACTTACGCTATCAGCCGCAAATGTGAAAGGGTTGTCAAAAAAAATATCTACGAGCTGATAATATAAAGAAGCGACAAAAATTGTTATTGATTTGATAAGTATATGATTGTAAAACTATGACTCTAGTTCACACAAGATCATAGCGACGTGATGCGTATGTACTTACAAACCTTAGTTTATACACGAAATATAAATGAAGCCGATAGTTTTTTTTTCAAAAAGCTTCTTGATGTCATTCTTTAACCTCAACTCAATTTTACTAAATACCTATGTATGGGTAATTATTAATTTATAAAAATAAATATTATATATTACATCTTATTAAGCCACAGTATTGTATGCCACCGACCGCTTATTTTCAAAACTAGCTCCTGTTCATCCAAGGGTTGTCTGGTAGAGATCGCTCTGAGCGATTAGACCGCCCATTGTCACACCTAATTAGTTTTTCCTTGTCTTAGATTATAATGTGTTGATTGGTATGCAATAAAGTATTCATCTATCTATCTATCTATCCTTTTTGTATTTTGCTGTCGGAACATACGTACACAGAACAAGTGTCCACCAATAAAACTCGTAACTAAAACTCGCTCGTAGTACATTCACGTTCACGGCGTCCCTCGTGCGATCCCACAAACTAAGCGAGATTGTAGGACGCGGTCCGCGCCGCCCGCCTCCCCGCGACTGCCCCGCCGTTGCTCTGCGCAAGTACATTCGATTCCAAGCTGTATGATTGTAAAACTGTGCCGCGGCGCAACTATAAGCAACTAGTCGTTATGTATATTTATGCAACTAAAACTGTAGATAACCTATAAACCTGCATGGATCGAATATTAAATAGGTCTGTCTGTAAGATCAAATAATAGGTAACCATCGTGATCAGTTGATGTCAACATAATTCATAAGGAAAATGATCCTATATGAGCACATTCATGTAGTTTATAAGGAAAATTTTGCTAAATTATATCAGTGATTTTATTTATGAATGTGTGGTAAATTATACACCAATTGTACCAGACCACTGACCATGTAGCTCTGTTACGAATGCAAAAGTCAGTTATTTTTGTTTCTTCACAGCTAAACGGTTCTATCTGATTGGCTGAAATTTTGCACATGGTAGAATAAAACAAAGTCATAATAAAAAAAAGGATATTACACATATATTTCGAGCTTTTAAATAATGTACTGTATTAATACGTTTTAGTCGCTAAAACTTAAGAGCGAACGCGGGGTACACTTTTCCATACAAATGTATTCCCCCGTTTCCTCCCTGGGAAATGCTTCTACAGCAAATTTAAATTCTACAAAAAATCAAGCTCTGTTGTAACAATTGCCCCTATCATTTGTTTTTTTTTGACCAACCAATTCTAACTAGAAATATGACCCTTCAAAAATCTTAAAGAGGAGATAAAAAGGATTATATTTCATTTTGCAATTGGTTAGTCAAAAAAAGCAAATGATAGGGTAGCTACAGCAGACCTTGATATTTTGTAGAAACAAATTTTGCACTAGAATCATTTTCCAGGGAGGCAACGGGGGAATACATTTGTATGGAAAAGTGCAGCACCCCGCGTTCGCTGTTAAAGCTGTTCTTACTATGTTTAAAAATAAACATTCAAAAAATTCAAAATACCTATAGTCAAGGATTCAAGGATTCAAGGGATCAAGGAAAAAGTCAAGGATATTCCTACTTTGTATTCCTATTGAAATGTTTGTAATTTAGTCAAAATAATTGGCAATATGCGACATTTCAAACGTTGTAAAATGCTCTCAAATACCGTTAGGTATTAAATAATTGCTATCGTAAAACCCAAGAACATTTCAGAATTACCTCAGTGAAACATAAATAATTATGTGGGCATTTCCTCTTGAGCTGAATCATTCACTTATTTTATTGAGCCCTTAGTTAAGTCATAGATAAAATAATTCATTGTGTTGGGTTAAGCCCTGTGGTTAAGCCCAGTTAAGTTTATAGAACAATTACGTATGTTTATTATTTTGTAACTTCTTGGAATTAGAAACTAGAATTATAAAGTACCTACCTAAGTAAGTTAGTTTAACTACCCCTAGATTCGTTAACCGTTGCACGAATCCTGTCTTCTATCGGACAACTAGACCACAGACTAGACGTACCGATGTTAACCATAACCAAACGTTTCGCTTCAGCTTTTATCATGCATTCTGCCAACAAATGGAATTATTTGCTGGTGTCTGTGTTGTTTCCCGATAGCTACAACCCGGGGGTCTTCAAATCGCGAGTTACGATGTAGCACGCTTACCTAGTAGATACCTGTTCATCACTTAACATCAGATGAGATAGTGGTCAAAAAAATAAAAAATAAAACGTTATTGGCAGTTCCAAGCTCCAAATCTAGAGTAATCACATAAATATTATAGAGAGTAAAGTTGTAGTAGACCAACAATTTCTTAAAGAAAAATCGTGGTTCTGAGGCTGGAGCTGCTTACTATAATATCTTACTAACTAAAATTAAATGATTAGATGGTCTTTATAGAAAAGATATTTTAACAGCCGATATACATCTGCGTTAACTTGAGAATTTCTTTTTTGGCTGATTGCACAAAGGAGGAACAACGTACGGTATCCGTGGACGAGGTCCAAAGAGTAGTGCCATTGTGTCAGTTTTATGTTAATCTCCAGAGATATGAAGCTTTATTGGAGCTAAGGAGCTAAATAACTCAGTCTATCTTGTAAAACTTAAAACTGAATAACACACTCCCGACCTCTTGAAGTTTATCGGACGAAAAAGTTGTCCGGACAAAAAAGTTGCGTTTTAGTAAGGGTAACAAGAAAGTATTGTGACATTTTTCAAAACGGCTGAAATATGATTTTTTGCAAGTTTTCAACCCCCTCCTATCTCAGGCATTTTGAAACATTCCTTAAAACAGATTCGACAAAAAAAATCCATATACCTAATTAGTTATATGAATAAATAAGGTACCACACCACACCGCGGCATCCTGCGTCCGCGTGAGCGTTCGCGATCTGATTTTCAATCGTTTTCTGATCGCCGTAGATCACGTTTGGTGTGAACCAGTCGGTACAAATACTACTGCGCTATCTGATCGCTGCCTAAATCGCGCACGCAGGACGCCGCGTTATTTTCGTACCTTTATCGAACCTACTCTCAAAATTACACGAGAATTGGTTGGAAAATCAAAAATGATTAATGCAGCATATTAAATCATAATAAACCCTTAGATAGTTTTTCAACGATATTAATAATGGAGTAGCCGTTTCATTCAACAATTTCCATGTGTGGTCTTGATGATCCATGTTACAATCGCTAGCTAATACTCTATTGTTAGTTGCAACCATGCGTTACTCTCACAGTGACAGTAAATTAACTCCCTATACTTAAGCATTAACTATGATCTAATCTGTACATATACCTCGTAATACCACAGATAAATATAGTAGTTATTACTAAGAGTAAGAGCCGCCGCAAACGAGCCACGAACGAGCTGCTGACTTTTTCGAACTCTTCTGAATATGAACTTTGTGGGTCTTTGTCACCCGATGACCGTTCATTGTTATCTTTTTGCGTTCATAGACTTAGGTAGGTACACCTTAATCTTACACGTGATCGCTGGTTGGCTAAATGGGTGACCACTGGTGGTAGGTTCGCAAATTTTACCGAGTCCCGGGATTACGTTCGGTGCCAGCTTAGAAGACGGTTTGTCGCCTTGTGTCATTGCCGTCTTTCATTTCCAGACATCAGTATTTATCCATCTTAGACTGCATCGTCACTTAGAATCTGGTGATATTATGGCCAAGTGCATGTATATCCTAAATTAAAAAAAACTAGCTGCACACGATGACACCAGAACATAACTTACTACGGGCAACGAGGTGCCGCATCTCGCATCGGTCACGTAATCCCCCACTTAGCTAAGAAGCAACTTCTATCTTCAGGAGGCCCGTGGCATCGAGTTTCGTGGCTGCATCGGGTGGCCAGTGTGCAACAAAGCTACTATGTGGTACGGTAACATAATTACTGTTCCCATCAGCCGGATTCCCTGGAACAGCTAATGATCGCACGTGTTCCCACACCATAGCTTCCGTGTGACAATACTAACATATTAGAAAAACTAAACTTGATAAAAATAAGCCTTATGCCAACTGTATAAGGCATGTGAAGTGGCAAAGAATGTTGGCGAAGCTTAGGTTCTGCGTACACGCAGTTCTCAAGGAAAGTTCAATTTAAATCGTCGTTTATTATTGTCGTGGTATTAATAGATTTAATATATCATTGATGAATACAATATTTATACGGGTTATGTTGATTTTCTAGATTTTTCGTAAGTTACTAAGATATAGTAAGCCGTCTAAGTTCATGTTTTGGGGCTTATTGTCACCCACAGAAGAGTCAATGCGAAATTCCTGCTGCCGTAGGCTTAGCCCTTATCCTACATGTGATCCCTGGGTGGTTCTATATGGGTGACCAGTGATGGTAATTTTTTTTATAATTTAAAGAAACAGGACAAACACGACGTTCACCTGATGGTAAGCGATTACGTTTACCTATTCTGGCTATACTGAAATTAGCACGTTAGTGAACTGCGCCTTCAAACCCTGTTCTGTACGGTCTTTGGTAAATTTTATCTTAACTAAGATGTTGACTGCATCTGTTGATTGGCAATCTTTTGGTTGATTATTCAAATACTGAATTTGGACAAGAGCGACATCCCAGTGGAAAGTTCCCACTGAGTCATGTCCATTTCTCAAAATGCACTGATTCATTGTTTAACTGTTCGAACATCGATCAAAGAAATGACAATACCTAAACCTTACGTCATACCGCGTCTCCAAATTTATCGTTTCACCGCTTTTTGAAACTTGTTTTATTTTTATTTCGTTGTGAAGCCAGCATTTTTTGATTGGTTGAGTAGTTGTTAAGTATATGATGAACTTTAAAAACTCCTACATACAAGTACCATTCACTGAAGTTAGCATTTAAAGAACACACAGCACTGAAGAAACGTTATCAAACGTCTCTTGTAGTTTTAACCGACTTCAAGCAATTTCAGATAGTTTGATATAAAATAATATGTTTATATTATATATTTGTATACCTATGCATACCTACGTATACAAATATATAGAAATAACAAATATATATAGAAATGCATATATTTGTATACCTACGTATACAAATATATGCATGTCTGTTTATACCTTTAGCGCCTATGGACTATGGAGGAGTTTCGACCTACCAAAGAGTTGTTAACTTAGTAGATTTGTTTGTTTATCAATAAAAGCAAATCCAGCAAACATTCTCCATGAACAACAGCTCATTATTTGTACCTACTCAGTTCTCTTTTTCATATCGTAATTTGTTGTACTTACACAATTTTAATTTTTAATGACGTCAAATTGTATCGCTGCTATAAAAACAAGATTTACTTAGTTTAACTTCAATCAAAGGTATAGAAAGTCAAGAGTGCCAGCTATCTACCTAAAGAAAGTACTTATATATACATTTATATAACTAAAAGTAGGTACCAACTTTTATAATGCGTCTTTCATTGTGCAAGCTGTGTACGCCTCTGGAACAATCTATCAGTGGATATAAGACGTGCTCAATCAATTTACTGTTTCAAGGCTCTAGTGAAAAAGTATTACCTGCCACTCTAATAACTTTTGACATAATTCTAATTATATCAAGGATTTATTGTATTGTAAAGATCATGATAAAACTATCAAAACATAATATTCCTGTCAGTATTTGATTGGATCATATCACAATTCAAATTCCATTCTAAGTTATCGACATAAACACGAAAGAGTCATCGATGCGCTTGATTTGTTTCCTCCCCAACGGACGGACTACGTAGCAACTCCTGCGCATTCTGCGTCGGGTCGACGACCCGAGAAGTGGCCTTGCCCTTGACAGCCGAATCCACAGATACCTCAACTCATGGCGAGAGTTCTACCATATGTTTTACACATTCTTATTTCAGTATTACTGTACTATATGCGTTCACAGTTATTTTTCTCTAAAAGTCAGATTTTGAAATTAATCTATCTGTATTATACTGACTAAAAAACTCCTATTGCACAAATTAGTACTTACTGGCATCCCTTTTCTTGATATCATTATTTTTTATTCTGTAATTCTTTTCATATCTAATCTAATAGGCTAGCGTTTGATTACTAACTCGCCTGGTGGTATGCGATGATGAGTTCCAAGATGGTAAACAAGCTAGGCCTAGAATACTCGGAGTCTCAAGGGCTGTGTACTGCCGTAGTAAAATACTATTAATTATTCTGTGGTACTGCCGAAACACTGTAACGTTATGGCGGCAGATTTACACCCAATTTTATTAAGATCGGCGCAACATATAGGTACCTATTAGGCCATTTTTACATAAGTCGCATAAAGACGCATGCTTATGTGATAATTTTTAGTCCACCTATTTCCATAGTGGTAGTGGTAGGAGCATACTAAGTATATCGATGTTTCGCCTGACTTGCTACCAATAAGTAGCTTACCACGGTACCACCATCAAGGAGAAAATCTGCAGCCATAAAATTATGGAGTTCCTGTATCACACAGCCCTTGAGTCAGAGTAAGTATTCTAGGTCTAGCGTGTTCACCATCTTCGACCACATCATCGCTTGCCACCATGCAACATAGTGGTCAAACGCTAGCCAATAAGATTTAAAAAAAACCTTGTGGTAGACCCCCAGTACTATGGTAGGTACTCGAGAGGCTTGTACTTTGTAGTCATGCGTGGCGTGGTTTGCACTACGTAGAAATATTTAGAGGTTACTCTTTAAAGTAGGAACATTATTATTTTGATGGCGTTTGATACGTACAAAGTTCAAGTTGAAAATGTACATTGGTAGGTTTTAACTTTATAATGTACGAATACATACACATTATAAGGTACAAACTGAGGTGGTACGTAGGTACGGCAGAAATTTTATTAAATTACTAGTTATTAAGTGTATTTATTAAACCTAATTCAGAAGACAGAAACTGCAAGACGATATTACCGACTATGTTCTTATTCTATTATTTTCTGCGATAGATAATCCTTAATCCTTAGTATCTTATTAAACATCTTTGTAAAGACCTAGTCAAATCAAGTCAAGTACAAATAACAAGCTTTCTTGTCTTGACTTTTTCTGTAAAATCGGGCAAAGAGCGGTTAACAAGCGCTAAACACCATTACAAAATGTGTTAAGCACGACATTTGTTGCTCTCGTGAGTCGGTGGCGTAGTACCTACCATTAATTATTCTGTTTCGGTGGGAAACCCTAAAATATATCCAACAATTTGAATCCGATCAATTTTCTAAGAAATCTGCGAGATTTTTCATATCATATCCTTTTATTTGGTTTTAAACTTTAGAAAGCCAATAATTAAGATAGTGTAAAAACTAAAACAACCGACTTCCATGACCCGCGAGTCAGTATCAGTAGCAAATTTGAGACGTTTATCGTCATATCTCTGGAGGTACTTATCAGATCTAGATGAAATTGCAATGGGACCACCTCGAAAATGTACTCTACCGATTAAAAAAGGAATCATTCGAATCGGTTCACAATTGCCGGAGTAATCGCGTAACATACATACAAAAAATAAAATAAAAAAGAAAACATACATATAGACCTATAACCAAGACGAATTGAGAACCCCCTAATTTTTAACCGACTTCAAAAAAAGGAGGAGGTTTCTTAATTCGACCGTATATGTTTTTTTATTTTTATTATGTTTGGTTGCAGATAACTTCGTCGTGTATGAACCGATTTTGATTATTCTTTTTTTGTTGGAAAGAAGATATCCCCAGTGTGGTACCATGGTAATTGTATTGAGATCTGATAAGTATCCCCAGAGATATGGAGATAAATACTTCAAAATTGGTACTGAAAATTAATAGCGCGGCATTGAAGTCGGTTCGTTTTAGTTCTTTAAACGATCTTATTGGAAGTCGGTTAAAAACAGACATCACAGTCTGTACAAGTGATGTGATCAGTTCATCCCATATGTCTGGAGATTACCTTATTAGTTTACATTAGCCTTAGCATGATAATTATATAGTTTTTGGTATGTTATATACCTATAACCTTGCAGCCAAACTCTATCGAATAAAAAAATTATAATGAACTATATACACGATAGATAAATTTAAAAAACCCACGACTTTGATACGTGGTTTCTCATAAAGAACTTGCTTCTATTGCCTAGCAATAGAAGACTATGCGCTGGACCTCATTTCTAATTTATTACCGTGTTTATTACTTAGTGTAAGTCCTTACCTAGATACTTCCTTTTATATTAGGCAAGTTCCACCAATATCTACTATTAAGAGTGGTTCAGCGACCGACGACGCACCCTTTTTTTTTTTTTTTTATTTTTTTTTATTTTTTTTTTTATTTTTTTTTTAAAGATTACTCGCAATGTGGGTTGCACATTACTAGTATTCTTGTTAACCCCTCCAACTAAGCTAAATATGCTTGTGTCTGGAGTGGGTTCACGTCAATAGTGCAATGGGTGGGGTGGGATTCGAACTCACGACCTCTCGATTGCCTGTCCGACACCCTATCCATTGGGCTATTGCCGCTTTTTAATTATTGCCCTTCAATACAGATCAAGGTCATAAGGTTAAACTAAACCTACGGACGCAGACGTGGTCATTCGATCTTATCTACTACCGATTATTGGTTTGTTGCTCGCTTTTTACTATAGACGCCGAAACGCTGACTTTGATAGAAAGATAAAGATGGCTTAGTTTAGGTTCTAAACTTTGGCACCATCAACATTGATAATTAAATCTATGGTTTGATTGAACCGTGTTTCGATATGATAGGTAATTTGGGGATTAATATTCATAGAAGTAAGATAAAACCGGCCGTAGGACCACGCTCACTAAATTATGAAATGAACAGATTGTCAAAAAGCCGGTTCTTTTGACGTTAGTTAATCTGATCTCATTTTCATACCCGAGTTCATACATCGCTCCTTCCACGAATTTTAGCTGAACGTTACCAAGTTTATGACGTACGTGAGACTCTGTGAGACTCACGGACAGACGCATATCCACGGGTTAAGGCTCCGGTGGCATCGGCAATATTATAATATGTGCCCGCGACTTCGTCCGCGTGGAATAGTGTCTTTGGGTAGCATTTTTAATTATTTAAAATAAGATACATACGTATAAATACTTTATTGTCATCTCTGTACCGCTTACAACCCTTACTTTGCATTAAAAAGTAGCCTATGTCCTTTCTCAGGCTATAGTCTATCTGTGTACCAAATTTCATTTAAATCGGTTCAGTAGTTTTGGCGTGAAATCGCGACAAACAGAAAGAGATACTTTCGCATTTATAATATTAACTAGACGTGCCCCGCGGCTTCGCCTGCGTTAAAAACAACTATTATTTATTTTATTTTTTTTATAAGAACCATCTCCTAACGATAAAAATCTGATTCATATTTATAAAAACCGAAAGACCCAAGTTTTCAGACTTTGTTACCTACCCCATTTAAAAAAATCCTGCAACACGTACTTTTACCTCATCTTATTTCGCCATACAAAGTTTGAATCCCCGTTCCGTATCCGGGAGGAATTTTTAGAAAATCTTTTCTGAGCGGATACCTACGTCATAATAACTATCTGCATTCTAAATGTCAGCGCAATCTAAAACAATATTTATTTTTAGCTTTGTTACCCCACTTCACCCTTTTAGGGGTGGATTTTCGAAAGAGCCTGAAACACGTATTTACTTTTTTTTTACTGGAGCACTTGTATGAAGTTTCGAATAGAAAATACTATCTAATCTTGTTTCTCCATACAAACTTTGAACCCCCGTTTCATCCCCTTCAGGGGTGAATTTTGGAAAATCCTTTCTCAGAGAGCACTTACGTCGTAATAGCTATTTGCATGCCAAATTTCAGCGCAATCCGAAACAATATTAGTTTTCACACTTTGTTATCACCCTCACCCTCTTAGGGGTGTAATTAAAAAAAACCTAAAACACGTATTTACTTATTTTTTTTACTGGAGCACTTGTATGAAGTTTCGAATAGCAAATACTATCTAATCTTGTTTCTCCACACAAACTTTGAACCCCCGTTTCATCCCCTTCGGGGGTAAATTTTACAAAATCCTTTCTCAGAGGGAACTAACGTCGTAATAACTATCTGCATGCTAAATTTCAGCGCAATCCGAAACAATATTGATTTTCACACTTTGTTACCCCATTTCTCTCTCTTAGGGGTGTAATTAAAAAAAACCTGAAACACGTATTTACTTATTTTTTTACTTGAGCATTTGTATGAAGTTTCGAATAGAAAATACTATCTAATCTAGTCTCTCCATACAAACTTTGAACCCCGTTTTATCCCCTTCAATTGAATGGGTGAATTTTGAAAAATCCTTTTTTAGAGGTAACTAACATTGTAATAACTATCTGCATGCCAAGTTTTAGCGCAATCCGAAACAATATTGATTTTCACACTTTGTTACCCTCTTCGGGGTGGGTTTTCATAAAAACTTGAAACACGTATTAACTTATTTTTGTACTGAAGCACTTGTGTGAAGTTTCGGATAGAAAATACTATCTAATCTTGTTTCTCCATACAAACTTTGAACCCCCATTTCATCCCTTTAAGGGATGAATTTTGGAAAATCCTTTCTTAGACCCTTACGTACTAAGACAAATATACCCTCCAAATTTCAAGTCTCTACGACTAGCGGTTTAGGCTGTGCGTTGTCTGTCTGTCAGTCAGTCAGTCAGTATATCAGGACAAAGATTCTTATAGTATTAGATAGATAAGTGCGGCATGAGCACAGAACAGACAATAATACTACGCTTGAGTATGAAGGTAATACTCGTCACTTAAATTTCGTAATTTTTGAAGTTTTTTTTAGATTTTTCCATTATATTTTACATTTGTATGGACAAACTGTTCGTCGCAGGCCCCTTAACTGCGTAAGTAAAGCCTTTGACCTAACAACGATTCAGTTATTTCGTCGGGCAATGCTCTGTGCTGCTCTAATATGATATATTTTCTGCTGGATAAAAACTAATTAGATTCAGTTAAATCCGGTTAAAAAATTAACGCAAAGTATTTAACAATTTTTTGCTAAAAGGTAGGCTGTTATTATCTATTTATAGTAGATGGTATATTTAAACTACGTTTATAAATAATCACACTGATGTGTGAATTTTACTAAGTTTTACTTTATAGAAAAAATGTGTGCGGTCTAACTAAATTCATTATGTATGATTGCAAAATAAAATAAACTGGCCAAGTGCAAGTCGGACTCGCACTCGTAGGGTTCCGTACCATAATACAGTATTTAATAAGATCAAGGAAAAAATACCACTATCATTTTTCGCCAGCAAAAAATAATAATTAATAAACATTCATAACACACATTAATAAACTTATAACGCCATCTAACATCTAACAAAGGTGTTAGGGATCGACATTTTAATATAACGCCATCTATGGGACGTTTACCTAACTAAGCGTACATAGATGGCGTGAAATGCCGAATAAAACACGTTTCTTGTATGGGGACCCTCTATTATTTTTAACTTTATTCTGTTTTTAGTATTTGTTGTTATAGCAGCAACAGAAATACATCATCTGTGAAAATTTTGACTGTCTAACTATCACGGTTTATGAGATACAGCCTGGTGACATACGGACAGACAGACAGACAGACAGACAGACAGACGGACCGCGGATTTTTAGTAATAGGGTCCCGTTTTACCCTTTGGGTACAGAACCCCAAAAATGTATTGTTTCTAAACTTAGAAAACAAGGAACCAATTTGACATTAAGTTTTAAATTAAAAATTTGAATATACCTAGGCCCATATACCTAGGCACACGGCGTATTTTAAACGCGCAGACGTCGCGCAGATTACGCGCGTATACGCGATTCAAACGGGATTCGATCGCAACCTTGTAACTTAAGCACACGGGGTATATGTGCAGATACAGCGATACAGACGCGCGGGCGGTGCAGTGGTGGCGTGAGCGCGTTCCCCCCCCCCCCCTGCCCCTACTCCGCTCCTTTGTACGCGCGTTTGTATCGCGTCAAACGCGCGTATACGCGCTTCATGCGCGCGCTTGTATCATCAATGCAAACGCAACAATCAGCGTTTACGGCGCCGAAGACGCGCGTTCCTGAAGAGCGCATCGTCTGCGCGCTTAAAATACGCCGTGTGCTTACGGCCTAAGTACTTAATATGCCTGTTGCTTTTATTTACACTAGAAAATTAATATGGTCTAATTATTGTTTTTCAGATTGTGTTTAACATTTTTTGATAAAAATTGTCTAATGCAATGTACTGAAACATGGTGGTGCGTGTAGTAAATAAGTAAAGCTTCAATAATTTATAAGTTGTCCGACGTCGACCTCGATGATTGGATGGCAGCTGAGAGGCTCGTTACTTTTGTTTTATTTTCTATTTCATAACGTCTTCAAATCGCATCGATCGCATCATCACTTAACATCAGGTGAGATAGTCGTCAAGTGCTACCCAGTTCGGTGTAAAAAAAAGAAAATCTAAGTTATATTATGCTTTTGGTATGTTCACATAATAATTCATATGATTTATTTTGTGATTTTAGACGTGTATAATAATTACATGCTTTTTTAAATGAATTTTTATATCAAATATTATGTTTCTTTGAAGTGTTTCACACTTTATATTTTTGTAAATTGTTAAACACAATCCAAAATTTCATCGTACCGACGGGACTTGAACCCGCAACCTCCAGAATAACATGTTCCGGTGCTTTGCCAATTAAGCCACGGTGCGAAGTATCGTTACGACGAAATTAGTGGATTGCATTTGTTAACCCAATTAGGCATTGGTGGCGCCATCTATGACTACTTATTACGTAAGCTAATCATTCGGAAGAAATCATTACAGTTTTCAAATCCGACGAGAGATGTTGCACTGCGTAAATCAAATATTATGTTTCTTTGAAGTGTTTCACACTTTATATTTTTGTAAATTGTTAAACACAATCCAAAATTTCATCGTACCGACGGGACTTGAACCCGCAATCTCCGGCATAACATGTTCCGGTGCTTTGCCAATTAAGCCACGGTGCGAAGTATCGTTACGATAAAATTAGTGGATTGCATTAGTGAACCCAATTATGCATTGGTGGCGCCATCTATGACTACTTATTATGTAAGTTAATCATGCGGAAGAAATCATTACAGTTTTCAAATCCGACGAGAGATGTTGCACTGCGTAAATCAAATATTATGTTTCTTTGCAGTGTTTCACACTTTATATTTTTGTAAATTGTTAAACACAATCCAAAATTTCATCGTACCGACGGGACTTGAACCCGCAACCTCCGGACTAACATGTTCCGATGCTTTGCCAATTAAGCCATCATCATCGCAAACTCGTATGACATCATTGTTTTAACCGAAACATGGTTGGTACCTGACATAGACAACAACGAATTCATAGATAAACGTTACATAGTCTAACCTTGTGATCGTGATGCAACAAATAAAAAGGACGGCGGAGGAGTTTTAGTCGGTGTATTAAGAGGAATTAGATCAAATTTATCTGCCACTCCAATTACAGGCAATCCACAATTGAAAAAATATATTGAGCATATACTTATTGACATTCCAATCACTAATAATAATACAAAAAGACACGTCCTTACTGTTGCATACATCCCGCCCCGTACACCTCCCGATATATATGAATCCTTTGAGGATCTGTTACAGGACTACATTAATAATGACTCCAATATTGAACACTTTTTTATACTGGGTGACTACAACATTCCAGACCTAGATTGGGTTCCCACAGTCAGTAATACAAGTACCACAACACCTCACCTATTAAAGGGCGTAGGATCATCAATCACATCGTATACACTGCTTAACTTCATTTCACTATTAAACGCATCACAATACAATTACCTAAAAAACACAACTGGTAAGATCTTAGATCTATTTATTTGCAATAAACCCGCCTCTGTCATTTCTGCTTTTGATCCACTTCTCGCATCCGATCCTCACCATCCACCATTTGTTGCTCACATAGACATTCATCATAACTATCATCCAATGAAACGATGACATTACCAAATATAATTTTCATAAAGCCGACTTTAGCCAAATTAATGCTGAAATTAATAATACTGACTAGATTGCACTCCTGCAAGAACTTTCTCCGGGCGCCGCTCTAGAAAACTTTTACAATACTCTTGATGATATCCTAAAAAAATACGCGCAACCAGCTAACTCTAGGATTGAGGGCTTCCCTGTTTGGTTTTCACGGTCCTTAATACGATGCTTTAGAAACAAACAAAAATCGTGGATTAAATGGAAAAAAATTAAAAATAAGTCCGACTACGAAAAATTCTCCGATCATAGACAATTTTTTAAGAAAAGGTATGATTAATGTTATTCAAAGTACATGAAATCTGTCGAGGATAACATAACTAAAAATATTAAATACTTTTGTATATATATTTCAAATCGTAAATCTAAACCGGAAATTCCTTCAGCAATGCAATTTAAGTCTAGAAATACAGAATCTAATGACCCTGTTCAAATATGCAACATATTTTCTGACTTCTTCCAGTCCGTTTTTGAACCAGCTCCAAGTGATCTTTCGAACTGGCAGCCACCACATAGTACATCTGAAAATGATATAATTATCTCCGACCTTAACCTTGGTGAAAGTGAAATATCAAAAGGACTTCAATCGTTAGATACTTCCAAAGGACCGGGACCTGATGGACTCCCCCCGTTTTTCTTTTTACAGATTGCTAAGACAATCCACATACCTCTGCATATTATTTTTAACCAGTGCTTGACTAAAGGTGTTTTTCCAGAAGTATGGAAACGCGCTAACATCACACCTGTACACAAAACTGGTTTTAGAAATGATATTGAACATTACCATCCTATTTCCATATTATCAACCTTGTCGAAACTATTTGAAAAACTGGTTCATAACCTAATATATCCTATAATCCACAATGCAATCATACAAGAACAACATGGCTTTGCAAAACGCAGATCCACAACATCGAACCTTCTAACATTCACAAATCTCTTATTTCAAAGCGTTGATGATGGAATCCAAGTAGATGCAGTATACACAGACTTCAAAAAGGCATTCGACAAGGTTGATCATAAAATTTTGCTCAACAAAATTGCTTATAATGGTATTCGTGGTAACCTATTGCGTTGGTTCATGTCTTGTCAAGTTACGTCTGGCGTGCCCCAAGGATCCATTCTTGGGCCATTGTTGTTTATTTTGTACATAAATGACATTAAAGTATGTTTCGAAAATACTCAATTTAGTTTATATGCAGATGATCTTAAAATCTACAAGAGTATAAAAACTATAGATGACTGCATCCTGTTCCAGGATGATTTAGACATACTAACTACATATTGTATCACTAACAAACTTCAATTAAGTATCCCCAAATGTAACTTTATAAATTTCACAAAGAATAAAAATATTTTTAAATTTAACCATACCTTATACCACACTCCCCTAGAACGTACAAACTCGTTGAGAGATTTAGGATTGCAGCTCGACTCTAAGTTGTGCTTTAACGAGCACATAGATAAAATAGTCAACAAAGCTTTTAAAATGTATGGATTTGTAATGCGGTCATCTCAAGACTTCAAACGGCCATCTACATATTTGTACCTGTATAAGACCCTTGTTCGCTCACAACTGGAGTATGCTGCAGCTGTGTGGAACCCTTATTACGGTAAGTATAAAGATGCAGTAGAAAGGGTGCAGCGTAAATTGTTACGTGGGATGAACTACAGATGCTACAGAAACTCCTACACACCCTATACCCTCAGCTGCTCAGCAGATATAAACTGTTAACCCTTGCATCAAGACGTAAATATCTTGAAGCCACTACACTTTTTAACATTGTTAACAATAATTTTGACTCGATAAGTCTGGTGAGAAGTATATATTATGTTGTGCCAAGAGACGTTCACAGACGTGAAGTACGTACATATCGCCTGTTTGCACTGGGTGCGTGCCGTACCAACAGTGGATTGCGTGTTCCTATCCGTCGAATGGTAGAGACTTACAATGATAACTTCGTCGACATTGATATATTTTATTGTAACCTAAATCAATTCAAAACTGCAGTTTTTCAAAAACTGTTACAGCAACCCATTCAATAACATATCATTTTTTTTTGTTTTGTTTTGTATTTTCAATTATTCCTGTATTACTGTGTTTGTTTCTTCTTTTGTATTTAATGTTATTTTATTTTAATTTTAAGTGCAAATTTCATTTTTATTTCATTTCAAAAATGTTATACCTAATTCTGTGTACTTTACTGATTGGGCAGCAGTCGCCAACCAAACTTTTAATATTGTATAAAAGCCGTGATTAGCGTTGTGGGCTGCATTATCGACAAAGTATTTTACCTACCATATTTAATAATTACGTAATACTCGTACCTTATAATGTAGCTGTTAGCTTTTCCTAATGAATAAAAAATAAAATAAAAATAAGCCGCGGTGCGAAGTATCGTTACGACGAAATTAGTGGATTGCATTTGTTAACCCAATTATGCATTGGTGGCGCCATCTATGACTAATTATGATGTAAGTTAATCATTCGGAAGAAATCATTACAGTTTTCAAATCTGACGAGAGATGTTGCACTGCGTAAATCAAATATTATGTTTCTTTGAAGTGTTTCACACTTTATATTTTTGTAAATTGTTAAACACAATCCATAAAACATATATTTACATATGAAATGTTATCTAAAGAGTTTTATATTTTTAAGACATTTGATGACGAAGCAAGTGCACCTGATTCTAACATCGTGAAAAATATCGTTTGCGCGATGCACGATCTCATACATTTCGCTAATATTTACAAGGAAAACTGTGCAACTTACTTTAGCGCCATCTAGATGCTTTTATATTATTAAGTTTGGTTGGTGAGTGTAAATGGATAGATAGATATTTGTAACTCTTTCACGCAAAATCGGCTGAACGGATTTATATTAAATTTGACAAACAGATCATTTTTAACCTGTATTAAAACATAGGCTAGTTTTAAACGCGAGCTAGGCCGCAGGGAGCAGCTAGGGTCTACATAAAACGTGTCTAAATGGAGTAATCAGGGTTCCACAGATTACAGACAACAAGGCGGGGTAATGTCGATACTGCCTCCAATGACAGTTGGCGAGGAAAAATGATTGAAAATGCCCTTCTTGGAAGCGTGAGACGGCGATAGAAGAGGTCCGTACTAAGGAATTTTCAATTAAAGCATTAAAAAATCAATAGCAAAGTGTAATTATTATACAGTCCATTGAGATATGATGTGTCTCCAAAGATATGGAGATACAAACCTCAAACTTGCTACTGAAACTGACTTTAGGTTCGACCACACCGCGGCGTACTGCGATCTGCGGGCGCGATCTAAGAACTTTTCAATTGTTTTCTGATCGCGTTTGGTGTGAAGCAGTCGGTACAAATACTACTGCGCTATCTGATCGCCGCCTAGATCGCGCACGCAGGACACTGCCTGCGGTGTGTCCGTTCCTTTACGCAGCATATCAAGTCATTTTTTTAGTTGTTTTTCGTTTAGTTGAATTTCGTCGTAACGTTACTTCGCACCATGGCTCAATTGGCAAAGCACCGGAACATGTTATTCCGGAGGTTGCGGGTTCAAGTCCCGTTGGTACGATGAAATTTTGGATTGTGTTTAACAATTTACAAAAATATTAAGTGTGTAACACTTTAAAAGAAACATAATATTTGATATACGCAGTGCAACATCTCTCGTCGGATTTGAAAACTGTAATGATTTCTTCCGAATGATTAACTTACGTAATAAGTAGTCATAGATGGCGCCACCAATGCATAATTGGGTTAACAAATGCAATCCACTAATTTCGTCGTAACGTTACTTCGCACCATGGCTTAATTGGCAAAGCACCGGAACATGTTATTCCGGAGGTTGCGGGTTCAAGTCCCGTTGGTACGATGAAATTTTGGATTGTGTTTAACAATTTACAAAAATATTAAGTGTGTAACACTTTAAAAGAAACATAATATTAGACAAGTACTTGACCACTAATAGCTCTTGATGTTAAACGATGATGAGGTCGTAGATGGAATCGTACGTCCTTGTTTGGAATTGGAAGACGGTAGTGAGACGTGGAGCAGAACATCTGATTTTATATCGAAACCACATATCGCAACTATCCCAGCCCGTCTTCATATAGTAGATTTTTTTTTATCTACACGTATATAGTAAAGTTCTGAAATAGTAGCACAAAGACACACAGACTTTATGCATATACAACTGAAATTAAATTAATAAGTTTTATTATGATACAGATTTCTTAGCAAAATAATGCTATAAAATAACTTTTTGTGTTAGGTATTTTAGTTCGATTTTTATGATTAAAAAACAAACGGTTTTTAAATACACACTTGTGTTTTAATATCCTTCATTATGCAACAGTCTCATAAACTACTATTCAACTATTAAGGTACGGGCACACCGCAGCGACCTGCGAGCGCGATTTAGGCGGCGATCAGATTTAGTAGTATTTGTACCGACTGGTTCACACCAAACGATTCACATCAGAAAACAATTGAAAAGTACTGAGATCGCGCCCGCATCTTTGGTATTTATTAAAACAAAATGCTTTATTCCATCATATAATACGAGTACAGCTTTGCTAGAGTGGTGGCTCAGATCAGTAAAAATAAATATTTGTCGTCCGGCAGCAAGATGGATTTACGACAAACATTATCACGGTTCACACGTGAATGCGGTTAGCACAGGGCCGGGACCATTACAAGTGACATAAAAGAAAGGAGGCCTCTCCTATGCCCAGCAGTGGATATAATAATAATAAATAAATTATAGTAAAAAATATTTTTAAAAACAAGCTTTTATCTGGGACAATGAACTAAAATGTTAAAAATAAATTCTAGTAAGTATTTGGCGTGTAGGTACTTACCTATATTCTTAAAAGCTTGAAGCACTACCCGTTTTTCAGGCAAGGTAATTTCTATACTTCAGTGCCTCAAGCTTTTAAAAATATATAGGTAAGTACCTACACGCCAAATACTTACTATAATTTATTTTTTACTTTTTAGTAGGTAGGTATAGATACCGACTACCTACCTACTACCTAAGTATTTAAGAGAAGGCATGATGTTTTAAAATATTCCACGGATATTTGATGTGATTATGGGTAAAGTGCTCTTCAAGGACAATCAATCGACTCGGTGGGGCTATGTTGCTTTATAACAGAAATGCCATGGCCACGTTACAGCTTCATCATCAGATCCTGGCTATCATTTAAGTGTAAAGTGCTCCTCAAGACGAATCATTTGAGCCCAAATTCCCTGGGGTTACGTTATTTTATCACAGAGATGCCGTGGCCACCTTCCAGCTTCGTCACCAGTCGCTAAATATCATCTAGGTGTAAAGCTCTCTTCAAGACGAATCAATCGAGCCCAAACTCGGTAGAGTTTCGTTGATTTATCACAGAGATGCCGTGGCCACCTTTCAGCTTCATCATCAGACCCTGGATATTATCTAGGTGTAAAGTTCTCTTCAAGACGAATCAATCGAGCCCAAACTCGGTAGAGTTACGTTGATTTATCACAGTGATGCCGTGGCCACCTTCCAGCTTCATCATCAGACCCTAGATATCATCTAGGTAAAAAGTTATCTTCAAGACGAATCAATCGAGCCCAAACTCGGTAGGGTTTGTTGATTTATCACAGAGATGCCGTGGCCACCTTCCAGCTTCATCATCAGACCCTGGATATCATCTAGGTGAAAAGTTCTCTTCAAGACGAATCAATCGAGCCCAAACTCGGTAGGGTTATGTTGATTTATCACAGAGATGCCGTGGCCACCTTCCAGCTTCATCATCAGACCCTGGATATCATCTAGGCGTAAAGTTATCTTCAAGACAAATCAATCGAGCCCAAACTCGGTGGAGTTATGTTGTTTTATCACAGAGATGCCATGGCCACCTTCCGTCTCCATCATCAGACCAGCTCCATGGTACCATATCATTGTATTGTCACCGAAGATACATAAGTACACCCAATTTGAGTCCAATCTAACATCGGGAAGTGGGTCTAATTTAGCTTCCAAGATTCCACCCGAACATACATAGTGACATACATACATACATACATACATTGCAAGTTAAATAAAAGCTTGTAAAAAATATTAGACTAAGCCCTCCTAGATCCATTCCTCGGCGCTGGTCACAGCGAGGAAGGCGCCCGGCCGTCGCCCGCAGCATTCCGTGCCACCGCAGTCTATGTTTACGCAGAACTCGCTCCCTTTATTAACTGGTGTTGTCTTACACTACGTATGCTTTGTTTTTAACATTATCTCTCTGTTTACATCGAGATGTATAACTTAATTTTCTGACAAGAAGGATTTTATAGAACAAAAACGATTTACTCGTTTACCTACAATACATACTAAGTAGGAATGTAAAGGTACGGACACCCGCAGCGTCCTGCGTGCGTGATCTAGGCAGCGATCAGATAGCGCAGTAGTATTTATGCCGACTGGTTCACACCAAACGCGATCATAAAACAATTGTAAAGTACTGAGATCGCAACCGCAGATCGCAGGACGCCGCGGTGTGGCCGTACCTTTTCTCGTAGAAGAACCTGTTAATCAAGCTATATGGGGATGAAATGTAAACTAAGTATTTAGTATTATTTATTCCATGCCTTTGTGTCCATTAATGTATACTGAATTTCCTAGAGTGGAGACCACGAATCGGCAAACGTAGCGTAGGAGGACGTTCTGTGACTAGATGGAGCGACGATGTAACGCAAAGCGGTGGGTGGTGACTGGAAAAGAAGATCCGAAGATCGGGCTCAGTGGCGTATTTTGGGTTCTCCCAAAAAATTCTTCTCTTGCCTACGTCCAGCAGTGGACTGACAGACAGATTGAGCATGATGATGACGATGATTATCCGATGTGGGTATACAGTATTGACCTGAATGCACCTAGCATATTAATTACCTACTTTGTCAGTTATATCCATAATTTATTTTCTTAGCAGGTATTCTGATTCAGAATTCAGAGTAGGCAAAGTTCATTTCCAAGGTGGTCCCATTTACATTTTATCAAGCTATGATTAGTATCTCCAGAGATATGACGACAAACGCCTCAAACTTGCTACCAACTGAAACTGTCTCGCGCGGCATTGAAATGGGTTCTTCTTTTTTTAGTTTTGAAACCTTATATACTTAAACCTACACTTAATTATATTTTTTTATCGGCAGGTGGTTTCTTTGAATTAAAAAGTCGCTGTCACTGTATGTTGCTCTCAATTAATTGATGACCCTAACTTACTTAGTACCTTACGTGTATGTATATATCGCCATGTGAACACTCACTCGTTGCGTGGTCAACACTTCTCCACAATGAGTCGTGTACAGCCGGCCTATTAGCTTTCAACGAGGAATTGCTAAGTACGTGCGACTATTTCTGAGTAATCTTTTATAAAGAGCCGACAAAGACGTGAGCCAAGTCATTATTTTTGAGTTATACATGAAATCACGAATCAAATTATGATAGGGAGTTTAAAAGTTTGAGGGAACAGATGAAAATACATACCGGTCAAAATCATATCATAATTCAGAACCCTCATTTATGCTTTGCCGTAGTCGGGTGATAAAGTACGAGTAGAGATGTCACGCTTCATTCACAGCATTACTTAACGACACCAAAAACGTCATTTAAAGCAAATTGTCGGCATTATGGCCGGAAACGATGGCCTCACGCCACTACATTTAAACGGACGGCAAAGACAAGACACCGATATCTTCACCTCTACTATTACATACACGCAATGTGGATAGGAGTTACGTTTTTTTTTTTTAATACTTTATAGGCTAGCGTTTGACCACTATCTCACCTGTTGGTAAGTGATGATGGGGTCGAAGATGTTAAGCACGCTAGGCCTAGAATGGGAACTGGCTCTCAAGGATGGCTGCCGGAACACATTAGATGTTTGGTGACAGATTTTCTAACTTGAGGGTGGTAGCTGGCCAGGCGGACACTAGATAGTGTCCTACAAACATGCGGGGGTTGTTGGTTTCTTAACGATGTTTTCCTTCACCGGAAAAGCTTTCACTGTGAAAAGCGCACATAAATTTTTCTATAGAAAAATTCATTGGTGCACGGCGGTTTGAACTCGGTACCACGGCATCAAAGGCGACCGTTCTCCCGATTACGCCACCGGGCCCTCAATGTACCTCACGTACTAACTTTAATAATCTGTGATAGCAGTGCAATAGAATATGATGTACTGGACAGTATATGAGCTCATCACTAATTACAGTCACAGCTGAATTGCTGTTGAATTTTGTGAATGATGATCTGCAAATGTTAGCACACCATCATACATTTAAAATGTAAATATCCTCCAATCTAAAATCCTTGGAAGAACAGAAGTGCATTTGCCGTTCTCAAAAACGTGTAATAATTCATCATCATTGATATAAGTTGGCTATATGGTAACCACGGATGACTTCGCCAGAGGTTTCCACCTAGCACCTAAAAACTAATTCTGCCGATAGTAGTGGTACTTACATAATTATAGATACTACCTATTTCTATAATGCATTCTATAATGTTTTTATTAAGTATTTGCGGATTCAAATATTTGAGCATGTTCAAACCATTATCGTGAATTTGTAACATTATTATTGTTATATAGAACCCTTATAGATTCGTCATGTCTGTCTGTCCGTCCGTATGTCACAGCCATTTTATTCCGAAACTGTTAGGACTACAGAATTGAAACTTGGTAGATAGATGTATTCTGTGAACCGCTTTCCGATTTTTATACAAAAATAAAAAATATAAATGTTTAAGGGGGGGCGCATACCATACATGGAACTGAAGCAAAAAAAAAATCTCCAAACCTGTACGTGTCTATGGATAGGTCTTTAAAAATGACATTGAGGTTCTTAAAACCATTTTTTCTCAAAATCAATCATTTGAAAGATAGGTGCGTCTAAAGTGGTAAAATGTGTGTGTGTATGTGTGTGTGTGTCCCCCTCCCTCCTCTAACTTTTAAAGTATGGGAGTGAAAAATCTAAAAAAATATATGATGTAGATCTCAATAAAAACTTTCAACGATAATTGGTTTGAACGAGATACAGTCAGCAGTTTTTGAGATATGGCGACCGCAAAGATAACTTTGTTTTTCATACAAACACAATGAAAAACAAAGTTAATTTTTTATTTGCGAAAAATCATAGTTATGGAATACTTTACTGTGTTACGGAACCCTACGAGTGCGAGTCCGACTTGCACTTGGCCAGTATATTTTTGGTTTGAAATGGTAACAAGTGGTCCTATTTAAATTTCGTTGAGATCCGATGAAGAAAGTATGTATATGAGTATCTCTAGAGATAAACACTTCAAACTTGGTATTAAAACTTAGGAGCGTGGCATTTTAAGTCGGTTCTTTTAGTTTTTTTTAAATAATCTTAAATTATTCGAAAACAAAATGTACCACCTCGTCTAAAACTCTCTGTAAAAACTAAATTCATTGGGTAGGTATCTCTCGAATGGAATTTGATGAGTAATGATAAGTTTATTATTATTTGTATTTCTACTTAGTTTATTCACACGGGCCAGTTTATAATTATAAGATTCTTATACCTATGCCGCCGCGGCGGCGGCTTTTTCAAATATTGATTAATTTTAAACTTCCCGTGTGTTTTAGGGTTAATCTTATTAAACTAATTTGTCGTACAAGAATAACCGCTAGGAAGGCCTTGGTGAGAACGTGATAAGTGTTGTGTGCTCGCATTACTTATATCTTTTTCTAAAAATTGTGTTCTTCTGCAAGTTGAAGTGTAATAAATATGGATTATTTATTAACCACTCAAGGCACTATAAAATGCCATTGAATGCTATGTAAAGGTACGGACACACCGCAGCGTCCTGCGTGCGCGATCTAGGCGGCGATCAGATAGGGCAGTAGTATTTGTACCGACTGGTTCACACCAAACGCGATCAAAAAACAATTGAAATGTACTGAGATCGCGCCCGCCGATCGCAGGACGCCGCGGTGTGTCCGTACCTTAAACTGAACTATTGGATGAAGTCACGGTACAAAATAAACCTGTCGATGAACCGTTGTGTGTTAGCTCATTGATGTCGATAAAGCGATAGGGACCTTTATTGATTTCATAAATTATACGTCTTTACCGAATTTAACTCAAAAAGCTGCTTTTTGTAAGTTGTAAGAACGATCTGTGGGTTATAGCTGTTTTATTCGTTTAATGAACTGCCACGCCATTCAATTCTTCGACAAACCCAGAACAAAATGCAGCTATAGGTACAGCCATATAGTTACATCTCACTCAGTTATTCGATTTCGTATATTCAATCCAATTAATAAAATTAAATGGCTCTCCACGAATGTTTTTCTAATAAACATTAGTATTCACATCAATTTCCCTTTTAAAAATCTACTAAGCAAATGATGCTGCAATTGTCATATCGAATTAGTTCCCTGACGTACTCTACCCTCATGTAAAAATATTCTGGAAAGTAGGTACTTAACAAAGTTCACACAGGAATCGGAGAGAGCTTTCATTCCTACGCAATGGAGGTACCTACTGCCACTAGGTTTATGGTTTGTTTACAGCGATCCAGCAGTAAAAATTACTTACTTGCTACATTGTCCTCCATCGCTTAACCACTGTTATTTAAGGTATGGCCACACCGCAGCAGCGTCCTTCGTGTGCGATCTATGCGGCTATCAGATAGCGCAGTAGTATTTATACCGACGGTTTCACACCAAACGCGATCAACGTCCATCTGAAAACTATTGAAAATCGGATCACGAACGCGCACGCGGACGCAAGACGCCGCGGTGTGATCGCAATCGCACCTTTATTCTGTGTATTAATTATATATAACAATTTATAACATTAGGTGAGAGTGACCCAGTGGTAGGTATAGTTCTTTTTAGTCCGCGACAAAAAAGAATATGTGTCGATGCAGAAGATGACTTAAGATTTGCGATATGTGGATTGGACTAAACAATTGAACGTCTAGAAAGCAATGAGACAATTCTCCCTGCTATCTGTACTTCAAGACAAGAAAGATTCCGTTATAGATTTTATCATAAACATCAGGTGAATTAGTGTTCAAATGTTTGAGACCTACTTCATATTAAAACTTATAAAGTTTAGATACAGTACCAGGTAACCAGGTACCAGGACATTGCTAATAACTTTGAAATATACTAGTACCGTACCGAAGGTGCCAAATTTTGGAAGACGTCATCAGTGTTAACAGCATATGGAGCAACTATTATGTCGCCATTATCACGTATCTTTAACTTATTATTTTATATCTTACAGGCTAGTGTTTGACCACTATCTCACCTGTTTTTAAGTGATGATGCGGTCGAGGATGGTAGCACACCAGGCCTAGAATGAGAACTGGCTTACAAGGATAGCTGCCGGAACACATTAGATGTATTGCGACAGATTTTCTAACTTGCACTACGTTATAGTGTCCTTCTATCATGCAAAATTCATACCTACTAGATCAATTAACTTCTTCAAGTAACTCGCCCGTTTAAACCAGAACTCGTTCACAGAACAGATGGCGTTGCGTCGCGACCCCGGCTAAACTATCAACTATTCTGTGTCGATGAGCACCCCGCGTGACGGGGGGAAGTCAGCGAAACGATGACAAGTGCTGCCAGGTGTACAGATTAGCATAGAATGGGCGGCAAAAAATCGCCGGGGTCACCCTTAACTCATGTCGCAGTGGGCCCCATTCACGGATGAGTCGCTTTTTGCCTGTATGTAACCGCTGCACGCTGGTTACGGAGTGTATTAACGATCAGTCAATAATTTATGTAGTAGCTATTATATACGTTGCGTTTTCTGGTTGAGCGCTCAATGACCTCTATAAGAAAGTAATTTTCTAGTTATAACTAGTTATATTATTTAACTAAAACTAAGTACCTACTGTACTACGTGTTTCAAAGTGTTCTGTGTTTTGTTCAGGCTATGTTTGGGCTCTGTATGAAAGCAGGTTGTTTAATTCTTCTTGTGGGTTCTGATTTTCAAACTTTAACGCGTATTAGATCTACTGTGGAAAATCAGCCACTTCAACAAGCCATACCTACTTACTTAACTAGTTTTCATATTCCTTCTAAAAAAATAGGTCTCAAGCGGGCTCAGCGCTTTGACAGATACCTGAGTGATCCGATAAATATTTGAACCCCAAAAACGGATATGGCCGATCTACTTAGCTAACTGTAATCCCAGGGAAGGAAAAGCTTTAACCAATAGAAGCATAGATCAAATCAAAGCCTTAAAAACTATACTAAATAAAATTTAAATAACTACTGAATACCCCCAACTTCAACGGAACAAAGCTACCGTGTCTAAGCTTAACCAACGACATCATCGGCCGGCGACACGCGTCGTACCCTCAAATTGCTTGCCATCCAGCGTTACCGTGGCGTTACCAACCACCGTTGTGCAACACTAAATTGTCGCTTGTATTACCACACCGCTACTGAACTACGTGGTGGATTGAATAAGGCGCTACTTCCACGAGTGAGAGGTCGCAACAAGTCGCTCGGGTAGTCTAATCTGCACGACACAACGAATGCGACTCGTATATCGTATCGTAGGTATATGATATAGTCGCGGTCACGCAACAGATCGCCGGGCACCGGATGCGAGAACGCGATGACCGGTGGATAGTTGTTTTGTTGAAAGGGAGCTGCGTTTTCAGCAACGCAAAAGCACACAATAATGAATAGTACAAGTAGCAAAAGTAACTTGAGGAAAGCGCGTTGCATCGCGTCTCGTAGCGGACGCAAGGCGAGTCGTTAACGTTTTCCTCGTCAGAGCGCCTTCAAATTAGAAACACGATGAAGCACTGCAGTATTTCTACCATTGAGAAACGCAACATATTAGAAAAAGTCTTTTCGCATTATAGTAAGTATGAACTTGTAATAAAATCTCTTTGGCTATACTATTTGTATCTGGCTGGTTTTGGTATCAATAAAAGTTTAAATTTTAAAGAAGATAATTCCATATTCCAATTAGGAAAATGTGTGATTTTCATTTGTTTTTCGTACTGTGAAGATGAGTGAATCTAATGAAGAAATTCGATACATTTTTAAATTTTACTACAAAAAAGGTAAAAATGCAACGCAAGCCGCGAAAAACATTTGCGATGGACCTAGTGCAGTGTCTGTGAAAATAGCACAAATTTGGTTTAAGCGTTTTCAATCCAGAAATTTTGATGTCAAAAATGCACCTCGCTCTGGTCGCCGTATTACCGATAACATGGATGCCATTTTTGAAAAAGTGGAGTAAGATCGGCATATCAGTAGTTACGACGTAGCTGAAGAACTGGAAATTGACCACAAAACAGTTGGCGCATTTGAAAAAAACTAAGTACACAAAATGCGCGATATTTGGGTACCTCACGACCTCACTAAAAGAAACCTAATGAACCGTGTACTCATTTGTGATTCTTTATTACGACGTAATGAAAGTGAATCATTTTTGAAGAAGCTGATAACTGGTGATGAAAAGTGAATCACGTACGACAAGAACGTGAGAAAAAGGTCGTGGTCAAAGGCCGGTCAGGTTTCACAGATTGTTTTGATCAGATGCCCCAAAATTTCTATAGCAATGGGATCATGTCCCTACCTACAAGATGGCAAAAAGTTATCGAACAAAATGGTACCTACATACTTTAGTTAAATGTAAATATAGGTTATTATTAAAATGTTTTGAATTTTCTTAAAAACTGCGAAGAAACTTTTTCCCCAACCTATTATAACAGTGGTCCAAGAATACTGTGCGCACATCTGTAACGCTTCAGTAAATTTAAGCTCTATGCAAACAGGGCGTGCGACTATATCACGATAATGGTGCTATTACTACGCTTCTTAAAATTAGCAATAGCGCATTAGTAATTTGATGGCGCTCTTGCTGCTCGTCGCGTTGTGGAGACACGCTCATAGTTTTTGATGATGATATTATGATATGATATTATTATCGTTGCGGTACAATCGCTCGTGGAGGTACCGCCTAAGCCCGCGTTGTCAGACTGAGTGCCGACGTTTCCTGGGAGGTGCATTGTGCAACCGATGCGTTACAGGTTGCATTGTCTTTCGTAATTGTGGCGGTAATACCTACTCTGATTGGGGAAAGGTTTTATTAAATTTTGGAAAAGCAACGGTTTTTTAGATATTGTGTCAAGTATTGTAGTATCAGGTATGTATTGTATTTCAGCCCTAAATCAATATCAGTCAATACATAGAAATTTAAATACATGAAAATTAGAAATAGGCATTTATAATGCGGAAGGATAAGGTAATGAAATGTTCATCTATGGCGGAAGCCAGTTTTTAACCGACTTCACAAAAAAGGAGGAGGTTCTCAATTCGACTGTATGACTTTTTTTTATGATTGTTACCTCAGAACTCCGTCAAATCTTGACCGATTTCAAAAAATATTTTTTCGTTTCAGAGATCATGCCTCCCGATTAGTCCCATTCAAATTTTATCGAGGTACAACAATTATCTCTGGAAATATAGAGATAAACATCTCAAACACATTACATACCTTGACGAAATATGCATTTGTATACCTTGACGACATGAAACTACTGGCTATTTTGACTATCGCGGCATGTGAAGTCGGTTTTTTTATTCGTTTTGTAAACGATCTTAAACTATGTTCCTTAGTTTTTTACATCTTTGAACTCGACCGATATGGCCAGGTACAAAAATCTTAGGATGCAGCTGAAATGTTCAAAACATAAGAACACGTGTCAGATATTAAGGATACGTTACTATCACATGAGTAAAGCTTTTCTTTACTCACGTGTTACTATGCTGTAGTACGTCTTATTCCTACCCATAGATCAATCATCAATGTTTACCCTGCGGTCTTGGTGCGGTCATGACGGTACTGACAGGCTGCCTAGACGGGCAGCCTGGAGCAAATTGTCTTAGTTCGTTCGTAAACTTTAGCGAGTATCTAAAATATCAGAAATCGCATATTTATTATAGGTAGGAGAATTAGTTAAGTACCTTCCTACATAATTACACAATTAACTATTAAACCCATGCGTCCCAAAATCTGTATTAGTCATTGGCTATATTTTAACACCCGACGCAAATAGAATGGGTGTTAAAATTGACGCTATGAGATCAACTTTTATAGGTCTGATAAATTCGAAATTGGGTATCCTCTTACTTCAATGATATTGTAAGAACATGGTAGCATTGACCTGAGGCTGGGGCATCTCCTGGAATCTGCAGTATATTCTACCCCTCACCAACTTACAACAGAAATGTCGTCTTTGCGCTCATAGGACTGGTCTCAATTAACATATTATTAATACATCGTACATTAGTCGGGGAGTGGTTTTAAATGTTGATTATTATACATTTTTATGTATACATTTTGATGAATTATGATAGCACTTTAGCCGCCAGCCACCTCAGTCGCACCATCCACTCCCCGTCAGCAGCTGCCGAAGACGCGGCTAGTAAAAAGAGGCTAAAGTACGCTGCTATGGAGCCGCTTTACTACTTAGTGCCTATCGCGGTGGAGACCCGGGGTTGTTGGGAGACTGAGGCAAAGAAGTTCGTCCATTAAGTTGGTCACAGGCTTAGGGACAGGTGACTCCCGCACCGGTTCGTCACTGGTGCAAAGGATGAGCATCGCCATTCAGCGTGGAAATGCGGCGAGTGTGATGGGCACCTTTGCACCCGGAGCGCTCAGCGGGTTATTTGACTAGGTTTAATTTGACTTAACAATCGATTATGATTTAATATAAAACAATTTAAATAAATTAAAAATTATTAGTCTTTTCCTTCGTAATTAGCAATTGTTTGACATCAATTATCTCATGGATAGACTTGTTATAATTTTAGATAAGTTGGGAATGGGATATCGAATTTGTCAATACCTATGGAATTTTCTAAGTGAAAGAGTACTAAAAATTGAGGATGAGTGTAATAACGAACGATTTATAACTAGACGGACAGGTAGAGGCCTGGCACAGGGAGACCCTCTTTCTCCTCTCTTATTTAATATCGCTACACACGAAATAGGGCTAGACTTACAAAACGTTAATATACTACAATATGCTGATGACTTTGTTATATATACACAAAATAGTAACCATGACACAGGACTTACCTATATAAATTGCGCTTTAAATTCAATAGTTAGATCATTTGAGCTACTAGGGTTAGAGATATCACCAATCAAAACACAAATCTGCAAATTTAGGAAGGGAATAGAGAGAAATCAAGTAACTCTTACTGTTGGCGATACCAGTATCACTAATGTTAACTGTGTCAAATATTTAGGCTTGTGGTTAGACAAGTCATTGACATGGAACAAACATATAAACGAGACAGTACAAAAAACCGCTAAGACTTTAAATTTAATTAAAGTTTTAGCAGGTTCTTCATGGGGCCTACACCCTAAACACATCCGCCGTCTCTACATTGCCTTGATACGGAGTAAAATAGATTTCGGGAGTTTTTTGTTTGATACTGCAGCTAAATCGAATCTTTATAAATTTGATAAAATACAGAATATAGCAATGCGTGTCGTGGGTGGATTCATCAGGTCTACACCCATACACGTCATGGAAAGCGAACTAGGTATTTACCCGCTACATTTAAGGCGCCAGTATCTTGCAACAAAATATTGTCTGAAGGTTCAGAATACATCTCATCGGACTGTTAGTATCCTCAAAGAACTTGCCGGCAATTTAACATCGCCACACTGGGGTTGTAAAAAGAAACCGCTTTTACCTATAAGTTTTGACGACACTAAATTGGAAAGAATTAAAACAAACACTCCTTTAAATATGTTTAGGCTAAATACATGGGTTTCTAACATACATACAGATTTTATTGTTACTAAAGTAGAAGGAATACGGGTAGCAAAATATAGATACGATATTAATACACTTAAAAATAATACACTTCATATGATAAATGTTGAATATGCAGGCTGGTATACATTATATACTGATGGTTCTAAAACCTGTGACGGCATTGGAGCCGCTTATTTTGATCCAACCAATAACAAAAGTGAATCATACAAAATCATATCAAAATAAAATTCAATAATGGCAGTCGAATTACTGGCAATCTCAGAGGCACTATCGTATGTATTTACTCTGGATCTCAATAATGTCGTAATTTTTACAGATAGTCGAAGCGCTTTACAACATATAACTCGTTGTGCCTCCCATGTTAGTGGTGCTTCTATAGCATATAATATAATAAGCAAAGTTTTAGCACTTAAAGACAAAGGTGTAAAACTAAGAATACAGTGGATACCTTCACATATAAATATTAAAGGAAATGATGAGGCTGATAGATTGGCGAAAAATGCTATTTACTATGGTTCAGAATTATATTTAATACCGGAAGATAACGATACACTTAGTAGATATAGATATAAAATTTTTGAAAAATGGAAGTTACAATTTAATACGATGTCACACGAGAAAGGTATTTGGTACAAAATTATTCAGAATGAACCAGTGTCAATTCCCTGGTTTTAATAATACAAAGTTAAAACGACATTTAATAGTGGTGGCTCACAGACTCCGCTCCGGACACATGCCACCCAATAAGTTTAAGCATCTGATGAAATTAGTTGACTCGCCCAATTGCACCTCGTGCGGTGTCCTAGAGGATGTCCATCATATCCTCGTGGAGTGTGTGCGGAGCGAGTCGATGAGGATTAGCATGCTCACTCAGCATAATACCAATCTACTCGAAGTCGGTGTAATTCAGAGTGTTTTGTCCGTGCCACTGTGTGAAGCGGCCAAAACACTATATTTAATGGTGTATGATTTGTTAAAATGATGTTATGTATATATATTTGTAAAAACAGGGCTGACATAGTCGCTGAGCGACAAAAGCCCTACCAAAAATTAGATTAAAAAAATAAAATAAAATAAAATAAAAACATCAATTATAATGATACCTATTTATTTGGTACATTATTAGGTATGTATTGAGTATACACACTACGCAAAAATCAGAATGCCTAAACTTTGTTGCTTCAATAGTACTCGACGTGTATTTCGACAAAATTTACATTTACCTATTTACCTCCGTACATGGGAAAACCACCTAATATGAATACTAAATATATCTACTAAGTAAGGTTACTTGCACTATTATTTATTATGTGGCAAGGTTTAGTAAATTTCTACTCGTGATTTCATCCGCAAGTGTTTATAGAAATCGGCTAATTGGATGAACGAAATTAAATTAGTCGTCAGATTATCAGATATACATATTCGACTGTTCTAATTTTTCAGTGGGCAACAAACTATTAAGGAGATACTATGGTTGGTCAATATCATGAAATGGAACATAATCGTCATTTTGATTGTTATATTTGACATTTATTTCCGTTTGTGTTTCTTGGCGTAATAAGAATGTGTTCACTTCGTGTTTTTAATTGTTAATTTAAGTTATGATACTATTGTTATTTATGGCCCCAAAGACGAGGTAAAGTTATATTAGAACAGTGACCACACACGCGCGAGCCGAGCGAGCGAAGCGAGTGTGCCATGGCAACGGCCGGCAGAGCCCCAGAAAGCATCCGCTTTGCGATCGAGAGGTCGTGAATTCGATCCCCAACCATTGCACTATTGACTGACATGAACCCACTCCAGACCCAAGCATATTTAGCTTAGATGGAGGGGTTAACAATACTGAGTAAAAATATCATAATAAAATAAATAGTAATGTGCAACCCACGTTGCTAGTAAATAGTAAAAAATAGATAAGTACATTTTAGTCTAACACATGACAGCCGTGCTAACATTATGCTAATATGAGACGGGTTTGGGATTAAATAAAAACCATTGTACATCAATGGTTTAAACGTTTCAAAACATGCGGCGCGAGTCATTTCCTGTAGCAAACTTACGGTTACATTATATCTTTCGGGATCGTGAGAAAATATAAAAGGGCCACCCTGGAGGGATACCCTACTCCTAAAAAAAACCGGCTAAGTCGAGTTGAACTCGCCCACCGAGGCTTCCATACTAACAAATTAAGCTAGACCTCTAAATTGTATCAGCGCTCATATAACTCAGAGGTCTACCTTAATTGACGCAAACTATGTATGTATGGGGACACCCATTAATTTTCAACTTTTTTTATTTTTTGGAATGTTTCCTTAATTTGTGCTGTAAGACCTTGCTTCTTGCCAAATATCATGATTCTAGGTCAAGGGGAAGTACCCTATAGGTTTTCGACCCAAAACCTATAGGTTACTTCCGCTTTACCTACCTTGAATACAAAATCCTTAGAAACAATCCTTTAAAGTGACAAAGACGAAGGACCTAGTTGCTTGTTTATAACGGGTAAAGACTTGCATTGAATAACGGGCTATTACGGAACCCTACACTGCGCGTGGCCCGACATGCACTTGGCCGGTTATTTAAATATCTTATAGGCAGCGACGAATAGGCTAGCCGCTAGCCTGTTGATTGAGCCTAATTGATGGTCACACGCTAGCTGCTAGCGTTTGTCCAGAATCTCACCTGGCCCCATTGACAAAATCCATTTTCTATTTTCATTCACGCTAACGCAACTTCTAATGTGTGGGAACAACAACTTTGTTCCGAAAAAATAAATGTCATTACCATACATTTGGAACTTGCGTTAGCGTGAATAGAAACAGAAATTAGATAATAATGTCTAGGTGGTGGTGAGCGATGATATTGTCACAGATGGTGAACACGCTAGGCCTAGAATACTCTGACCCTCACCCTTGAGCACATAGCCCCGTGTGCTGCCGAAACATCGTAAGGTTATGGCAGCAGATATTTTCTCCTTGACGGTAGTAAGATATTTTTTGGTAGTAAGTCAGGCGAAACAGCAATATAATATTCTCCTACCGCCTATATGCAAATACTCTACCACTATCATGGACTTCACTAAATATTGTCAATATGTATTGAAATGAATGACCTATGCGTTCACCTACACTGAGAGAACTCATAGTATTGTTTGTGCATACGGGTGTGAGTATGCATGTGTCGCAGCTAACTAGCTTAATTAGCCGTTCAATCAACAGCCTAGCCTCTTTACTAAACAACGCCGTTCAACTAGCAGCCTGAATGATATTCAGCCATTTGGAGGTCTTCTGTACCTTCATTTAAACGCCATAGCGTCGGTTCTGGTGGGGTGGATGCGGTGGTCACTGTTCTCTAGTGTGTTGCCTTAAAGAGTTTGTCCACAGCAACGGCACCGGGACGTCAGTGGCACCGAGATTTTTTCGGGCCGATTTGAAAATGATGTGCCGGCGATCGTTTGTCCACCGCCACCGATTCCGGTGGTGCTGTTTCTTCTAGCTGTCATGCGTGGCAGATGCGTTTCCATAGAATTAAAACAAACAACCTGTAACAACCAACCCTTAAAAGCTTTTTGGTTTTTAAATATTTTTTTTTGAACGCGACTATACTTGATTACTTTATATTTTTTACTGAAATACTGGAAAATTAATATATTAGAATATATGATATTGGAATATTAATCGGACTGGAATAAAATATTGGCCATTTGTAATCGTCTAGTTAGTGGTAGGACCCATTGTGAACCGTTGATGTAACCTAAATTCTTTTCAGGGAATCTCAAGACAAACCTAATATAATAACTAAAGACTAAATAATACAGGAAATAAAGCTTCTATTGTTGCAAGTAATCCTAAACACTGCTACAATACTATTTGTGCTATACTGTTGCTTTTTATACCCTATGGTGCAATTGTTACCTAGTGAAAGTGTTTGCACCATTCTCTCTAACTAATACTATCCAGTGTAAATATGTTATTATTAGTACTAATTTGTGTTATTCTATTATTATTAGTACTTGTAAACCTAAATATTAATGTTGGTACTATTTGATAGCTTTTGGTGCAACTGTTACCTAGTGAATTTCTGAGTACCAATTATTTATCTAATACTAATTTGTACAAATACACTATTATGATTACTAATTTGTGTTGTATTATTATTATTAGTACTATAACACTACATTATAGAATACAGCTGAACATTGAGTAATATTTTACAACCTTTGTCAACATTATACCTATTGACCCTAATAATATTACTTTTTAGAAATAACCATAACAATATCATCATCATCATCATAGTATATTCTCTGGATAATCTCTTACATTCACACCTTGCATTCTTAATTATATTTATCTCTAGACTTTCTTTGGGACTTCGATAGATTTTAATTTGATGATCTTTCTTTGTCAATTTCTTTGTTATTTTTATAGACAAAGTTATTGATCATGTCAATAGATTTAGTATAAACATTTTAGTATGTACAATAACAAAAGAGAGGAGGACAAAAGGGTGATAAATAAATACATGTATATATGAAAATATGTCTGATTTAGTACTTTTAAAGGGAGGATAGTCTTTGGGGTGTTTTTTACACAGCATGTACCATGGATGGTTGGATCGGCGCGCCGTCCATTCGCTACCGAGCTATGGCATTCATCCTGAATTACTTGGGTAGCCCCTACTTGATCTAGTATCAAGCAACCATCCATGGGGGACCACCACTGCGCATGAGAAGACATGACCTATATTTCATAATCGAAGTATCGACGAGAAATGAGGTTTAGCAAGCCTAGAAATATTACCTGCATTTCATTATCGAATCATCAACCAGAAACGAGGTTAAGCCTCATGGTGATGTCTACAGTAAGTCAAAAGTCAGTAGTACAAGATGTATGCAATTAAATTAAATTCGACGTCTTAAATTGTATGTCAGTACTGAGTCACAACTAAAAGTGAGAGGGCATAATCTTTTATCAAAGAGAATAGTACATGTATGTCTGTTAGTCAGCCTACATACTCATCCACTCCAGCTTAGTTTAGCTTGGGAACATTCGCTTGCTCGAACGACAGAGTTGCCTTGGATGGTTAGAAGGTCTCTGTCTATTAATCGAGCACAACATCCATCACCACCTGTTTCATTTAGATATTACTCTCTCTAGCTACTTAAGAGTGAGTAGTATCTTAGCTACCCTGCCTACACTACCTACTATAGAATTTCCTATCTATCTCCTATCAACCTATCCTATCATTCCTACTAACCCATACTGGGTCTATCCAACTCTATCTATACTAAATCCTATCCTGAACCGCAAAGTATATTTCCAACAAAGGTATGACTCAATGAGCCAGGTTAATTGTAGTTAATATTGTGGTTAATGACGATAATTACTGAAGCAACCCAGTAGGCTAGGTTCGCCAGCATTTTAGTTAAATTATTTCTCCACTCCGGAAAGACCCAGCGGTCCAAGATCACTTTATTGACGTAGTTGGTGATGATGTCGTTGCGTGATCATCTATGTTAAATGCTAGAGAAGACTCTGGCTATTCATTCAGCTTACAAGTCTCCCCAGGGTTGGGCCACCCGTAGCATAACACAGAATCTCACGGTCCCCTCAGGGAAGGTAATTCTCGAACATGTAGTAAAAGTGATTCTTTTCTCACTGAATTATTCCGCAGAATATGTAAATTTGAAGACACGTTGCGTGGTTGTCTATGTCACGAACTAGAAGAGACTCTGGCTATTCTTTCAGCTTACAAGTCTCCCCAGGGTTGGGCCACCCGTAGTGTGACACAAACTTCCACGATCCCCGCAGGGAAAATAAATCTCGAACAGGTAACAGGCGAATCCACGCCAAATGAGCAGCTTCAATAAAACACATGTGTCCCGTAGGAAACGAAATTTCGAACATAATTAGTAAATAAATCCTTCTCACTAAGTCATTCCAATGAGTCGGGTACGTTGTTTTTAAATATGCTGATGCATAGTAATTTATGTCGATGATATTGGGTAAGTTAACATGACATTATATCCGCATGTTTTGTATATCCCGTAGGAAAGAAAATCTCGAACATATTAATTATTAAACTTTTCCACCAAATTACTTCAGCGATGCAGGTACATAAAATTATATTAAATTATTTCACGGTTGGTATAAGAAAATTATTATCATCGTTCACGTACACATAAACAATTAATGTCCTGAAATAAATGAATTATTATAATAATTTTCCGTTATTAACTTCATCACTAACATTAACTAATTTCTGTCCACAGCTGAACACAGACCCAATGAACACTCTCTCCAACAGGTTTAAGGTCTATAGAACACTTAGCACAACACTGCAACTCCCACAACCACCTTCGGACCGATTCGGTAAAATGTTATATAATTGTCCCAACGTGAGCAAAGTCACGGGACGCAGCTAGCTTCCTTAGCCATATTAAAATAAACATAATTATTATATATTTACAAGTAAATGATTTCATAAATCTATTTCAAGTACGAAATACCCCGATTTGGATGAAAAGTTATATAACAATAACAATAACACATTGAATAAGTAATATTAAAATGGAATAATAAACCAAATACAAAATCCTACAAATAAATATATAAATATTTAGATATGTATCTTTTAACCATTTCTCTTAGTATAAAAGTTGTCACAAATCCATCAGATAAATTTGCCACAGGTTTAGGTACGATCTGATTTCATCAGATGTTGTCTAGACCAATTCGGATAAAATGCTACTTAGTTGTTTCAACATGAGCAAAGTCACGGGACGCAGCTAGCTTTCTTAATCATATTAAAATTAATTATACAATGCTAAATTCCAGTTCCTTTCTGTCAGACATCCACCCGACAGACATATTAGAATAACTAATATCAAAATGGAACGATAAACCTAATACAAAATCCTACAATTTTAAGTTCCTGGATGTCCGTCTTGCACTAAACCACCATTTCAGAATATCTAATAATTAGTAATGGCTACCATAATATACTTATTTATTTTACATGCAATTAACTGATTATATGATTAATATTGTTAAATTTAGACCTGATGGTAATAAGAGATCTATAGAATTTATATTTCCTATAATTCTCCTTATACATATTTAGAAATCTATCTTTTAACCATTTCTCTTGATATAAAAGTTGTCAAAATCAGTCAGCAGCCACATGCACTTGACCATCATTTCAAAGTGTAATATTTAGTGAGAAAACTATCTACAAGGAGATAAAATGTATTATTTTTACTTTGTAATTGTATCTTCTTAAATTTATTAGTTAATACCAACCAATAAAAAGTCAGTCAATTATGACTTTCTATTTTTAAATTTAGATCTTATAATAATAGTAAAAAAACCTAGAATTAAGATAAGAAATTGAATATGTGCATAATAATTAGGATAGTTCAAAAACCAAGACAGCCGACCTCCACGCCCCGCGAGTCAGCCCAGCAGCAAGTTTTGGATGTTCACAACCGACGAAGCAATCGCACAACATACACACAAAAAACACACAGACAAACTGAGAACACCTCCTTCTTTTTGGAAGTCGGTTGAAAAGGCATCATGAACCATCAGTGCTCTGTCCAACCAATTATTGGGGATTGAAAGCATTACAAAGACACTTCTGTTTACCATCAGCAAGTAACTGGCAAGCCAGCTTCTTGTTTTGTAGCTGAGCTTCACGCCTAATATTATATTGAACCGTAGTACCGCCCGCAATCGGGCACTATCCCATTACAATATGCATTTATTTGCAATCTAAACGCGTCACAGTGAGAATAATAATGATCTTCTCATGTTATTGGAAAAGCCCTCAATGTAGCCTTCTTATTAATAGATAAAAGGATACTCTCTGATTCCCGGGCTTCTTACTGCTCCGCTTTTTCACAATTTTAACACCTTTTAGCACATAAAAACTTCAAAATAACACTACACGTCCAGTAACATCTTGCTCTTTTTCCTCCCGTCCAAAAAGTGACCCCAAGCTTCGCCGCCAAAAGTCCAGTTCCCTGCATTTTAGCGGCAAAATACCCTTTTTACGCGGCAAATTTCGTTCGTTTTTCAAAAGCAGCCATAAACTAAGAAAAATACTAAATAAAAAACCAAGAAAACCCCGCGCTCTTCCCAAAACAAAAACACAATAATCTTAATAATCTCCATCTTGCCTCTCCCTCTCACAAGTGACAACCCCTTTTGACACTGATAGTTCATGTAATCTAATATCTTTTTAACTCTACAAAGTGGCTTCGCACCTGACCTATATAGTGCCAAGCGTTGTTTTGTTTGACCCAAATATTTAATTAAATACTAAATGAGAACGATTCTATTTACGAATTCTTTTGAATATAAATATACTACATCATTAAAATCAATATAAATTCGAAATATTACCGCATAA
The DNA here is from genome assembly GCA_954871355.1 of Cabera pusaria. Taxonomy (NCBI): domain Eukaryota; kingdom Metazoa; phylum Arthropoda; class Insecta; order Lepidoptera; family Geometridae; genus Cabera; species Cabera pusaria. The sequence continues at coordinate 20,125,300 of OX940889.1, read as the reverse complement.
ACCTGAACTAATCTCAATAAATCGTAGAGCTCGAAATCCGTTCCGTTACAATCGCCCCTGAAATAATTCTTATAGTTTACGGAAAGAATTTTTCACTTACAACTATTTGATAAAATATATAAATAAACTACAATAAAATAAAAGCAATAATCAAAATAAGAGAATAAATTGCAATTCCTGCACTACCAACTAAATCCTGATCTGCCAACGTCTGAATCCAAACAACGAAATGTTAAGCGTATCCCTACGTATGTAGTGTGTATTTAAACCGAAACAACAATAACCATGGCAAAAAGTCAACATCTGAAATTTTAACGTTTTCCACTTGGGACATAAATCACCTTCCACAAGGACAATTTAAACAAACTGGGAAATCAGGTTGTGAGGCTGATCAACCCTAAGTAGTACAGTACAAATGTTGCAAACCAATCCAATCGTCCGATTACTGAGCAACACAGCACCGTCCCGCCTGTTTAAATTTCTTTAATAGCAAAAGACAATAGATTCCCTGAGCTTCAACATCTCTTTCAAAAGTCAATTGTCGCAATAAAATTGTTATCGTCTCGGAACATGTGGAGTAATCATCGGTTCTGCAAGCATGTTAGCTTCTTGTGGAGTACGACCTTTAATGAAATCAGCATGATACTGATGATGTCTGCTGACCTAACCTACCACCAACGGATCTCCTTCATTAAAGATTTTTTTGTAAGTGTCGGGGATGTCTAAATCCAGACGCGTGCAAACCGCCTCATGTCTAAGTTGCAATAAAATTATCAAGCCCCACATCCTAATCATCACATTTTCCAAGTAATTCAGTAACTCGACATTCATGTTCTTACACGCCACTTGACAACCCAACTACAACCTATACAGACACGAAACTACGGATTATCAATTTGTTTTAATTTAACGTATGCAATTAAATTCTCTGTATTTATTTTATTATAAAATCAATATTGCTTTTACTCGCACCTTTCAACACGTTTACCTCAATACATTTGGCTCGTGAATGAGATACTACAAATCATTGGTAGCTCATGCAGGAGATACCTCCAATTTACCTTTTTTTTTTACTTTGCATGTTTTTTTTTTACCACAATAAAACTACAACAATTAGTTTGCGCAAAGTGATTTAATTATATTGTTTAAGTTTTTAAAATGAAACGCAATTTGATTTGTGTAAAACTTTTATCTACTAGCTACTCTTCTTATTTTCTTTGTTTTTTTTTTTTATCCTAGGGACAAATCTCACGCGTTGGATTCATGTGCTAAAATCATATCAATATGCAAATATTTCCTTTTTTTTATTTCAAATAGTTAATATCATTAAACTTATTTTGTCGCGCCCCAAGCCATTTATATTCTACTCCTACTATATTTATTGATTTAATCTACCAAACATATCGTTTTATATATTTAAGCAACAAATTAACTATTAGAATTTTCTTTATATTTTGAATTTTGAATTACTTATATTGTAAATGTTGAATTGCCTATTCCATTAAATTTTCGCCCCTAGCAATCTAGAACCTTCTGAAAAATTCTGAATTATTCTTATGATCATCTATTTCTCTACCTCATCTTCCTACTCCAATATTAATTGTATTGAATATTTTTTTCATATTATTTTATTACTATTAATTAACGCATATTCTACGCCCCCAATTTCAACTGTACGCTTCGAACTTTTACTGTACGCCCCCAATTTCAACTGCACGCCATAATTTATACAATATGCCTCCAATTTACTCAGTACGCAACCAATTTATACAGTACGCCCCCAATTTTCACAGTACGCCCCCAATTTACACAATACGCCCCCAATTTACACGGTACGCAACTAATTTATACAGTACGCCCCCAATTTACACGGTACGCCCCTAACTTTTAAATATTTGCAATACTCTACGCCTCTAATTTATTTCTCTTTTTTTTAATGTACGCCCCCAATTGCTTCATCTATAAAATACTCTACGCCCCCAATTATACATCTTTAAAATAATCAACGCCCTAAATTTCTACAGCTTTAAATTAATCTGCGCCCCCAATGTTCTCATCTTTAAATTACTTTACGCCCCCAATTTATTCATCTTTAAAATACTCTACGCCCCCTATATTTACATCTTTAAATTACCCTACGCCCCCAATTTTAACATCTTTCAATTAATCTACGCCCCCAATTTCTACATCTTTTAAATACTTTACGCCCCCAATATAGTAAATCCTACTTAACGTTTAAGTACACTGCATTTAGAATATCATTGTTTTGACCGTTTTGCGCCCCTACATTTAACATACCTAATATGCCCTAATAATGTCTCATGATTCCCCTATCCGTTTTACAGCAACAAATTGTGGGAACCGAAATTCCCAACAGTTTTTTTTTTATCCCAATCCTTTTAAAATTATTATATCTATTGAAGTAATATATTTATTCTAATAAATTAATTACAATTATATTTTACTAAAATATTTTACATTTATATTACTAGTATATTATTTTATTTTACTGAAAAACTAATATATTTTACAAATGTAAAAACACAAATACTTCATATTTTATTTTAATAAATATATTTATAAATTTACTTTATTATTTTATTTAACTGCAATTACTATTATATTTTACAAATGTACTATTTAATTTTCCTATGTATATACTAATTTATTAAAGTATAGACATAAATCGTAGTAACTTTGGTCAATCCTGGTCACGGTGCCACCATATTGTAACAACCCCCCCTTAAAAACTTTTTGGTTTTTAAATATTTTTTTTTGAACGCGACTATACTTGATTACTTTATATTTTTTACTGAAATACTGGAAAATTAATATATTAGAATATATGATATTGGAATATTAATCGGACTGGAATAAAATATTGGCCATTTGTAATCGTCTAGTTAGTGGTAGGACCCATTGTGAACCGTTGATGTAACCTAAATTCTTTTCAGGGAATCTCAAGACAAACCTAATATAATAACTAAAGACTAAATAATACAGGAAATAAAGCTTCTATTGTTGCAAGTAATCCTAAACACTGCTACAATACTATTTGTGCTATACTGTTGCTTTTTATACCCTATGGTGCAATTGTTACCTAGTGAAAGTGTTTGCACCATTCTCTCTAACTAATACTATCCAGTGTAAATATGTTATTATTAGTACTAATTTGTGTTATTCTATTATTATTAGTACTTGTAAACCTAAATATTAATGTTGGTACTATTTGATAGCTTTTGGTGCAACTGTTACCTAGTGAATTTCTGAGTACCAATTATTTATCTAATACTAATTTGTACAAATACACTATTATGATTACTAATTTGTGTTGTATTATTATTATTAGTACTATAACACTACATTATAGAATACAGCTGAACATTGAGTAATATTTTACAACCTTTGTCAACATTATACCTATTGACCCTAATAATATTACTTTTTAGAAATAACCATAACAATATCATCATCATCATCATAGTATATTCTCTGGATAATCTCTTACATTCACACCTTGCATTCTTAATTATATTTATCTCTAGACTTTCTTTGGGACTTCGATAGATTTTAATTTGATGATCTTTCTTTGTCAATTTCTTTGTTATTTTTATAGACAAAGTTATTGATCATGTCAATAGATTTAGTATAAACATTTTAGTATGTACAATAACAAAAGAGAGGAGGACAAAAGGGTGATAAATAAATACATGTATATATGAAAATATGTCTGATTTAGTACTTTTAAAGGGAGGATAGTCTTTGGGGTGTTTTTTACACAGCATGTACCATGGATGGTTGGATCGGCGCGCCGTCCATTCGCTACCGAGCTATGGCATTCATCCTGAATTACTTGGGTAGCCCCTACTTGATCTAGTATCAAGCAACCATCCATGGGGGACCACCACTGCGCATGAGAAGACATGACCTATATTTCATAATCGAAGTATCGACGAGAAATGAGGTTTAGCAAGCCTAGAAATATTACCTGCATTTCATTATCGAATCATCAACCAGAAACGAGGTTAAGCCTCATGGTGATGTCTACAGTAAGTCAAAAGTCAGTAGTACAAGATGTATGCAATTAAATTAAATTCGACGTCTTAAATTGTATGTCAGTACTGAGTCACAACTAAAAGTGAGAGGGCATAATCTTTTATCAAAGAGAATAGTACATGTATGTCTGTTAGTCAGCCTACATACTCATCCACTCCAGCTTAGTTTAGCTTGGGAACATTCGCTTGCTCGAACGACAGAGTTGCCTTGGATGGTTAGAAGGTCTCTGTCTATTAATCGAGCACAACATCCATCACCACCTGTTTCATTTAGATATTACTCTCTCTAGCTACTTAAGAGTGAGTAGTATCTTAGCTACCCTGCCTACACTACCTACTATAGAATTTCCTATCTATCTCCTATCAACCTATCCTATCATTCCTACTAACCCATACTGGGTCTATCCAACTCTATCTATACTAAATCCTATCCTGAACCGCAAAGTATATTTCCAACAAAGGTATGACTCAATGAGCCAGGTTAATTGTAGTTAATATTGTGGTTAATGACGATAATTACTGAAGCAACCCAGTAGGCTAGGTTCGCCAGCATTTTAGTTAAATTATTTCTCCACTCCGGAAAGACCCAGCGGTCCAAGATCACTTTATTGACGTAGTTGGTGATGATGTCGTTGCGTGATCATCTATGTTAAATGCTAGAGAAGACTCTGGCTATTCATTCAGCTTACAAGTCTCCCCAGGGTTGGGCCACCCGTAGCATAACACAGAATCTCACGGTCCCCTCAGGGAAGGTAATTCTCGAACATGTAGTAAAAGTGATTCTTTTCTCACTGAATTATTCCGCAGAATATGTAAATTTGAAGACACGTTGCGTGGTTGTCTATGTCACGAACTAGAAGAGACTCTGGCTATTCTTTCAGCTTACAAGTCTCCCCAGGGTTGGGCCACCCGTAGTGTGACACAAACTTCCACGATCCCCGCAGGGAAAATAAATCTCGAACAGGTAACAGGCGAATCCACGCCAAATGAGCAGCTTCAATAAAACACATGTGTCCCGTAGGAAACGAAATTTCGAACATAATTAGTAAATAAATCCTTCTCACTAAGTCATTCCAATGAGTCGGGTACGTTGTTTTTAAATATGCTGATGCATAGTAATTTATGTCGATGATATTGGGTAAGTTAACATGACATTATATCCGCATGTTTTGTATATCCCGTAGGAAAGAAAATCTCGAACATATTAATTATTAAACTTTTCCACCAAATTACTTCAGCGATGCAGGTACATAAAATTATATTAAATTATTTCACGGTTGGTATAAGAAAATTATTATCATCGTTCACGTACACATAAACAATTAATGTCCTGAAATAAATGAATTATTATAATAATTTTCCGTTATTAACTTCATCACTAACATTAACTAATTTCTGTCCACAGCTGAACACAGACCCAATGAACACTCTCTCCAACAGGTTTAAGGTCTATAGAACACTTAGCACAACACTGCAACTCCCACAACCACCTTCGGACCGATTCGGTAAAATGTTATATAATTGTCCCAACGTGAGCAAAGTCACGGGACGCAGCTAGCTTCCTTAGCCATATTAAAATAAACATAATTATTATATATTTACAAGTAAATGATTTCATAAATCTATTTCAAGTACGAAATACCCCGATTTGGATGAAAAGTTATATAACAATAACAATAACACATTGAATAAGTAATATTAAAATGGAATAATAAACCAAATACAAAATCCTACAAATAAATATATAAATATTTAGATATGTATCTTTTAACCATTTCTCTTAGTATAAAAGTTGTCACAAATCCATCAGATAAATTTGCCACAGGTTTAGGTACGATCTGATTTCATCAGATGTTGTCTAGACCAATTCGGATAAAATGCTACTTAGTTGTTTCAACATGAGCAAAGTCACGGGACGCAGCTAGCTTTCTTAATCATATTAAAATTAATTATACAATGCTAAATTCCAGTTCCTTTCTGTCAGACATCCACCCGACAGACATATTAGAATAACTAATATCAAAATGGAACGATAAACCTAATACAAAATCCTACAATTTTAAGTTCCTGGATGTCCGTCTTGCACTAAACCACCATTTCAGAATATCTAATAATTAGTAATGGCTACCATAATATACTTATTTATTTTACATGCAATTAACTGATTATATGATTAATATTGTTAAATTTAGACCTGATGGTAATAAGAGATCTATAGAATTTATATTTCCTATAATTCTCCTTATACATATTTAGAAATCTATCTTTTAACCATTTCTCTTGATATAAAAGTTGTCAAAATCAGTCAGCAGCCACATGCACTTGACCATCATTTCAAAGTGTAATATTTAGTGAGAAAACTATCTACAAGGAGATAAAATGTATTATTTTTACTTTGTAATTGTATCTTCTTAAATTTATTAGTTAATACCAACCAATAAAAAGTCAGTCAATTATGACTTTCTATTTTTAAATTTAGATCTTATAATAATAGTAAAAAAACCTAGAATTAAGATAAGAAATTGAATATGTGCATAATAATTAGGATAGTTCAAAAACCAAGACAGCCGACCTCCACGCCCCGCGAGTCAGCCCAGCAGCAAGTTTTGGATGTTCACAACCGACGAAGCAATCGCACAACATACACACAAAAAACACACAGACAAACTGAGAACACCTCCTTCTTTTTGGAAGTCGGTTGAAAAGGCATCATGAACCATCAGTGCTCTGTCCAACCAATTATTGGGGATTGAAAGCATTACAAAGACACTTCTGTTTACCATCAGCAAGTAACTGGCAAGCCAGCTTCTTGTTTTGTAGCTGAGCTTCACGCCTAATATTATATTGAACCGTAGTACCGCCCGCAATCGGGCACTATCCCATTACAATATGCATTTATTTGCAATCTAAACGCGTCACAGTGAGAATAATAATGATCTTCTCATGTTATTGGAAAAGCCCTCAATGTAGCCTTCTTATTAATAGATAAAAGGATACTCTCTGATTCCCGGGCTTCTTACTGCTCCGCTTTTTCACAATTTTAACACCTTTTAGCACATAAAAACTTCAAAATAACACTACACGTCCAGTAACATCTTGCTCTTTTTCCTCCCGTCCAAAAAGTGACCCCAAGCTTCGCCGCCAAAAGTCCAGTTCCCTGCATTTTAGCGGCAAAATACCCTTTTTACGCGGCAAATTTCGTTCGTTTTTCAAAAGCAGCCATAAACTAAGAAAAATACTAAATAAAAAACCAAGAAAACCCCGCGCTCTTCCCAAAACAAAAACACAATAATCTTAATAATCTCCATCTTGCCTCTCCCTCTCACAAGTGACAACCCCTTTTGACACTGATAGTTCATGTAATCTAATATCTTTTTAACTCTACAAAGTGGCTTCGCACCTGACCTATATAGTGCCAAGCGTTGTTTTGTTTGACCCAAATATTTAATTAAATACTAAATGAGAACGATTCTATTTACGAATTCTTTTGAATATAAATATACTACATCATTAAAATCAATATAAATTCGAAATATTACCGCATAAACCTGAACTAATCTCAATAAATCGTAGAGCTCGAAATCCGTTCCGTTACAAACCTCAGACAAAAAAACAATAACCGATCGAACGGCGCCGGGCGCCGGCAGTGTGTGGACAAGATCAAACGTGTTTTGTAATGCGAGCCAATGCCAGCACATCGGCCCGTCAAAATCTCTGGCCGATTTCTAGCGGTCGCGCCGATCTACTCGAAATATCGGCGGTCGGGATGACGTCGCCCGGTGCCGGTCATGCTGTGGACAAACGCTGTTAGAATCAGACTAAACCAGTTTATTAAATGTTGTAATAAACGCTACGGCTGAATATCATTCAGGCCGCTAGTTCAAAGTAAAGATGCTAGGCTGTTGATTGAACGGCTAATTAAGGTAGTTGGCTGCGACATATGTATGTATAACATTGTGGTTAACAGTAGATAATTGTATGTGACGGTTTAACAACACCGGCCGTTGTCGTGCCGGTTTCCTCGCGACCGTTCGCCAATTAATGCGACCAATTGGATATCTAGACCAATTGGATATTCAGCTTATACTCAACTTAGGTAGCTACTAATAAAACAATCTACTATGATCGAGTGCACCTAGATAAGCGATATCATTAATTAGTATTAAAATTGTAAAAAACTTTAAAAAATCTGGCCAACTGCAAGTCGGACTCGCTCTCATAGGGTTCCGTAGAGTATTTATTATACTAATATATGTACTTACTAGCACCCCGCCCCGGCTTCGCCCGGGTAGAACATGCCTACAAAATTTGCATCAGTTTGTTGCATCAAATATAAAATATTAACATATTTAACAATCATCGTCATATTTCAACCAATTTACACAAAACCTTAACGAATTATGCACCTAAACCTTCCTCATAAACACTCTGGCTATTGGTGAAAACCGCATGATAATCCGTTCAGTAGCTATTGAGATTATTGCGAACAGACAGACAGACGCAGTGATGGGCTTTGTTTTATAATACTTACGTAGTGATACGGACGGCCCTTTGGCGTAAAGGATAGTTACCCTGATTCTGACCCGACGGTCGTTGGTTCTAATCCTAGCTATATACCTACCAATGAAAGTTTTATGTGCATTCATGAAGCATGGGTTTTCGTACAGAGGTAGTGGGATCATTGAATCAAAATCAATCAAATCATGAGATCAAGGAAGGGGTATTATACGTTTAACGTGTGTATCTGTGTCTGTCTGTAGCATCTTAGCACCCAACCGGATGAACCGATTTTGATTTTATTATTGATATTTTTTTTGTTTGATAGACGTCTTCATCGAGAGTGTTCTTAGCTTTGATTCATGAAAATTCGTTCAATCGTTATAAAACTATGAGCTTTTTTCTAGTTAATTGCGCTATGAAATCAACTTTCATAGGTCTGATCAATTCGAAAATCTTCTTCTTCAACGATATTGTAAGAACATGGAAGCATTGACCTGATGCTGGGACATCTCCTGTACTCTACAGAATACTCAAATCCACACCAACTTACAGCTCAGATTTCAAATGTCGTGTTTGGAGTCATTGGAATGCTTTTATTGAAAAGATTATACATAGATCAGTCTGGGTGGTTTATATATAGATCATAACTAAACAATATAACTACTAATAACAACATAACTATTATTCAATAGAATTTTATACAGTAAAAATATATTATTATACTATATTGACTTCAAATTTATTGTGATCGGTGGGGATCTACAGCATCGCTAAGCTTATAATAATAAGTTAGTAGTAACTATGACCTAATCTGTTGTTTCACTGCAGATATTTTATTAATTTTGCGATGCGTGTATGTGAAATCCGTGATATCTTCTAGAGTTTTCATTTGAATTATATACTGTAAAGGACAATTTTAATCTATAATATGTGGCCAAGCTAATTAACGTAATTATTTGTATAAGGATTAATACTATATACTTGAAAATAGCCTTGGAAGTTATGTCATATTTTTTAACAACAAATTAAACATTAAAATGGTTACTGTGGGTCAACCTTAAGAGATAGACATATGCTGTCGCGGACTTTTTTGTAGTTCTTATTAAGTTGTACAACTCTTGCATAGAAAATATTCTTCTATCTATTTTTAATTAAGCAGCGTTCGTAAGAAACGTGTTTTTTCGCCCGTTTTTTAGTCGACTTAGGTTGCAAATTAGGTCTTCACGAATGTACCTTTGATTTAAACGGGATAATATATAGCCTATTTTCATTCCGAAAGTCCATTCTATATATAAGTGAAAGAATTTTTTAAATCGGTCCAGTAGTTTTTGAGCCAAATCATTACAAACATACAAAAATACAAAAATACATAAATACAAAAATATTATGTTTATTTGAAGTGTCTCACACTTTATATTTTTGTAAATTGTTAAACACAATCCACAATTTCATCGTACCGACGGGACTCGAACCCGCACCCCCCGGATTACACGTCCAGGTGCTCTGCCAATTAAGCCACGGTTCGAAACATCGAGACGACGAAATTAGTGAATTGCATTTGTTAACCCAATTATGCATTGCTGGCGCCATCTATGACTACTTATTACGTAAGTTAATCATTCGGAAGAAATCATTACAGTTTTCAAATCCGACGAGAGATGGCAAGATGATTAATTGGCAGAGCACCTGGACGTGTAATCCGGGGGGTGCGGGTTCGAGTCCCGTCGGTACGATGAAATTGTGGATTGTGTTTAACAATTTACAAAAATACAAAAATACAAATTTTCTCTCTTTATAATATTATTAGTATAGATATACTTGTAGATAACTATAATTTTTCACCACCATATAATTAACTTTGTTTTTCATAGTGTTTGTATGAAAAACAAAGTTAGATTTCCTGTCGCTATAGCTCAAAAACTGCTGCCTGTATCTCGTTCAAACCAATTTTCGTTGAAATTGTAGAGGGGAGGGACACAAATTTTACCACTTTAGTAGTTGATGATTTTGTTGTTGTTGTTTCAGTACCATGTATTAAAGTATCAAAAGTAACCGATCGGCGCATTGTGATCGTGAAAGGCAGTTTGCAAATCCGAATTTGTTTTTATTGAGAATAAGCATACAGACTAGGGTTAATTGTTTGAACAAACAAAAAATTGGGAAATCGTTGGGCTTTGTTCCCGGGAAAATAAGCTCGAGAAAAGTCGAGAACTCTGATGATGTGAAGAGAGAAAGATGTTTTTTACTATACACATTTTTAATTTTGTGACGACTTTTTTTATTATTTGAACCGAAAAGATATGCAAAAACATACGTAAATGTAAATTTCTCGACAACCCGAGAAGACCCGATAAATTAGCCTCGAGAATTCTCGAGACCCGAGAAATTGATAAGCTCGAGAAATCATGAACCCTAATACAGACGTCTTTGAGTAATCGGTGTGAACATACATTAAAAAAAGATACCGACAAATTTAGAACCTCTCCTTTTTTGGGTTCCGTAGCCGAATGGCTAAAAACGGAAACCTTATAGATTCGTCATGTCTGTCTGTCTGGGAATTCACGAGCCGAGAATTCCCGGGAAAAAATTGGGAAATCGTTGGGCTTTGTTCCCGGGAAAATAAGCTCGAGAAAAGTCGAGAACTCGAGAAATCATATTATATCAATCATAGTAAATAAAATAAGAAACCGGCTGTCTGATAAAGCTATAAATGCTTTAGTTTTTCTAAATACATATTTTATTAGACAGAGTAAGCAGATCTAATTGTTTTGTATGTATGTTCAGATTCTCAGATGTTGTTTATTGATCTTGCAAATTTTAAAGTAGATTTTTTTCCTAATTAACCTGCCAAAAATGGTGCTGTGATTGTAATTATAAGTCAGCAAGTACAAAATCAGCAGACTGAACATATCCGCTTACATCGAGGAGTGAGGCAAGGGGACGTTATATCCCCAAAATTGTTCACTAACGCTCTAGTGGATAATATGTTCAAAACGCTGAATTGGAAAGGACGGGGTATAAATATTAACGGCAATTACCTTTCACATTTGAGATTTGCGACATGACAATATCATCATATTGTCATCATGGCTGAAACCGTACAGGGCTTGCAATACATGCTACCTTGCCGATTCTTGTGCACGCATCGATCTCCGGATGAACTTGGATAAGACCAAGATCATGTTCAACGAACATGTTATTGCCGATTGCCCTAAACGGAGTTCCTCTCGAAGTTTTTCACGAATACGTCTACCTTGGGCAAATATTGCAATTGGGTAGAAAAAACTTCGAGAAGGAAGCTTGCAGAAGGATACAGCTGGGATGGGCAGCATTAGGAAAAATGAAAATTGAGCTCAGTGGCGTGCCATAGGAGAAGTCTATGTCCAGCAGTGGACGGAAACTGGCTGATTATGATATGATAGTATTCACGTTTTTATTAACGTTTTAATTTTTTTTTTGTTTTGTTTTAGATAATAGCTTCTCTAACTCTAAATAAACTTTGTTAAAAACTGGCAATACATTTTTATGATTATTTTGATACTTAATTTGAGAGGAAAACCAGCTAATTTATTGATTTAAAACAAGATGTTTTTTACTATACACATTTTTAATTTTGTGACGACTTTTTTTATTATTTGAACCGAAAAGATATGCAAAAACATACGTAAATGTAAATTTCTCAACAACCCGAGAAAACCCGAGAAATTAGCCTCGAGAATTCTCGAGACCCGAGAAATTGATAAGCTCGAGAAATCATGAACCCTAATACAGACGTCTTTGAGTAATCGGTGGGAACATACATTAAAAAAAGATACCGACAAATTTCCGTAGCCGAATGGCAAAAAACGGAAACCTTATAGATTCGTCATGTCTGTCTGTCTGTCCGTCCGTATGTCACAGCCATTTTATTCCGAAACTGTTAGGACTACAGAATTGAAACTTGGTAGATAGATGTATTCCGTGAACCGCTTTCCGATTTTTATACAAAAATACAAAATATAAAAGTTTAAGGGGGGAATCCCATACATGGAACTGAAACAAAAAAATAATTTTCAAACCTATACGTGTGGGGGTCTATGGATAGGTCTTTAAAAATTACATTGAGGTTTCTAAAATCATTCTTTCTCAAAGTCAACAATTTGAAAGACAGGCGCGTCTAAAGTGGTATAATGTGTGTCCCCCTACCTTACCCCCCCTCTAACTTTTAAAGTGTGGGAGTGAAAAATCTAAAAAAAATATATGCTGTAGATCTCAATAAAAACTAACAACGAAAATTGGTTTGAACGAGATACAGTCAGCATATTTTGAGATATGGCGACCGCAAAGATAACTTTGTTGTTTTTCGTACAAACACTATGAAAAACAAAGTTAATTTTTTAGTTGCGAAAAATCATAGTTATAGAATACTTTACTGTGTTACGGAACCCTACGAGTGCGAGTCCGACTTGCACTTTGCCAGTTTATTTTAATTCGCTTCAAAATAGATTACTGACGGTACGGTGTTCACTTCATTGTTTCTGAAAACAATTAGATGCGATAGATATTATGCAAATGAATGTTCGATATCCATCTCGATACCTGATTCAGAAGGACAGATCTGAACAGTTACCTACACGACGATGACGACTATGATGATTTACCTAAGCGTTCAAAGATGCCGTTATATTGAAATGCCGAAATAAAACACGTTTCTTGTATGGGGACCCCATACAATTTTAAACTTTATTCTGTTTTTAGTATTTGTTGTTATAGCGGCAACAGAAATACATCATCTGTGAAAATTCAACTGTCTAACTATCACGGTTCTTGAGATCAGCCTGGTGACAGACGGAGAGACAGACAGACAGAAGAACAGCGGAGTCTTAATAATAGGGTGCCGTTTCACCCTTTCGGTACGGAACCCTAAAAACGTTTGTAAATCTGTCACTCTGTTTGTTACCTTATCACGCCTAAATGGACAATCCGGTCTTACTGAATTTTAACAAAGAGATACTTTATAGCATGAGGATGAACATAGGTTACTAAATTCTTTATGTACCTACCTACGTGAACGAAGTCGCGGGTAGCAGCTAGTAATTTATGAAGCGCTTCCAAAAAGAAGGTGGTAGTGTTGCAGAACTATCGATAGTTTGCCTATCGATAGTTGACCTCGAAAACTACTCAGAATATCGATAGTACTATCGATAGTATTTCCACGTGTCGATATCATCGATACTATCGATCGACCTTCAAGGTGGTTCTCAATTTATCTGTATGGTTTTTTTTAATGTATGTTACGCGATTAAGCCGTCAATTGTGAACAGATTTGAATGATTATTTTTTTAATCGGTAGGGTACGTTTCCAAAGTGGGCCTAATGTAATTTCATCTAGATCTGATAAGTATCTCCAGAGATATGACGATAAACGTCTCAAACTTCCTACTGACTCGCGGGGTATGGAAGTCGGTTGCTTTAGTTTTCAAACAAATACATTCAAAAATTGACAATGACAATTTTGTGGAAAAATCCATTCCCATTCACATTTTGAAGTTGTGCTTAGCGTGAACGGAAACAGAAAATGGATTTAAAAACTAAAGCAGGAGGCTCTAACGTCGACTTTAACGCCGACTTTTCGGCGCCGAGCCTGATCTTATCTAAGGCAGCTAATCAGCCACATAGCTACGCACCACGAGATGCAATGATCGCGTGAATGAATACAGTTGTTCAATAGTCTTGTCTGACAAATGGCAATCGACGCAGCGGACATTGTGCCCTAGTTAACCAAGTTGATGCCGTGTCCTTCTCAATCGTGGATATTGGCATGAGAGACCGATGATATATGTACTTTGGTTGTGTAATGAGGCCTTTTTCATTTACTGGACACATGCTTCATGTAGTCTACTTAGGATTGTTTTATGATGAATATACAAAGACTTGACCATTATCTCACCTGATGACAAGTGATGCGAGAAGAGATATCAGATATCGTGCTAAGGTAGAAGATAGAGATGTGAAGATGGAATCATGCGTGTGTGGAAATAGAAGACAGCACGACGGCAGTGAGACGATGGATATAATAACGACGAGGAATATAAAGATTCTATCCGCATCATCACTTATCAACAGGTGAGATAGTAGTCAAACGCTAGCCGATACGATGTAGGCATATGTATATCTTTGAAATGAAAACTGCTTTAGCGGCGGTGTGCACGTTTATTGGGATGGGTAAAAAAATGTTAAACTCGTGTCAGGTCACGTGTCCTGATCGAAAACTCGTAAGACGGAGCGCAGAGCGCTTGCGCGCGGTGTCATTCCAAAATACTCAACAATGGCGTGTTCAACTGGCGCAGGGCGCTTGCGCAAGGTGTCATTCCAAAATATTCAAATATAATAAAGTCATTTAAGTTTTCACTTTTGCCGGCACTCCCGGAGTGCGTGCAAACCGTTGTTTTTTTTTTTATTTATAGTTATGTCTTGTTTTCTATTAATTAAAGAATAAGGTAGAAAGGCACACATACTCATGTCAACAGTTGTCATGAACTCAGGCCACTCGTGACCCATGAATCACAATTCGCGTAGGTATGCGTATGTAGCCAGCTGGACACCGGACTTTGCCCCGGCGACTATACCTACTGAATCGCAATTTTGAAACGCATCGCGTTATTGATAAATGATGACAGCGGCTTTTCATTGTGTGTGCAAAACAAACCAATGTTTTTATTATATTACTGTGCTTTAGATGGGTAGATAAGATAATTCTGTAAATTATTGTAAAACTGTGCTTTTAGTGTATGTTTGTGTGAGCTAAATCTTGGAAGCTAAATTAGAACCACTTGAGAACATGACGTTCGATTGGACTCATCATCATCAGCCGGTATCAGTCCACTGCTGGATGTAGGCCTCTTCCAAGATGATCTACTGAGCCCGATCATTGGCTCTTCTTGTGACTTTCCATCATCGGGAGGGATATGCCCTAATCGCCACGCTGGGCAGGCGGGTTGGCGATCGCAGGACGTAGCTTCTCGCACCGGTGACGCAGCTGCCCGTCACCGCGCTGTTGTATTTAGCGCCGCTATAATTTTGAAATGGTTATACCGCCATGTCGGTCGCCAGAGCCTCGTTTGTTGGTCATCAGGATGCACCACGGGCAGGTGAGGTTGGCTGGGAGCACTGAGGTCGTGTCCTCCCTTACATCCCAAGTTCGATTAGAATGATTTGGTATATTTGTGTATCTTCGGTGACAATGCAAATTATAATAAGTAGGGTACCATCAAACTGACCTGATGATGAAGCAGGGCTGTACGGACATTTTCTTATTATATAAGATAACATGACAAGCAAGACGCTCGCCTGATGGGTAACGATGACATCTACACGGCATAAAAATTCTGGAGAACAAGAATTTTGCTTTTTGCTACACTGCACCTGTTATTTGGAGACATAAAGATGTTAGGTCTCACATGCCCTACAATTTCACTGGACATTTTGCCATTCAATCGAAAAACATTGACTTCAGAAACTGCAATGAATGTTAATTAATTGGCCGTGGTACCGCTCCAGACGAACTAACAAAAGTCTTACCAGTATGAACTCTATTCTGGAATGTAGTAATGGCAAATGGCAGAACAGTCGAATTTGGCCTAATACTGTATTTATGTAGATACTTATATGTTACTAGCAGCCAGCCCCGGCGTCGGACGGGTAGAACATATATGCCTACAAAATTTGCAACAGTTTGTTGCATCGAATATGAAATATTAACATATTTAACAATCATCGTCATATTTCAACCAATTTACACAAAACCTTAACGAATTATGCACCTAAACTTTCCTCATAAACACTCTGGCTATTGGTGAAAACCGTATGATAATCCATTCAGTAGCTATTGAGATTATTGCGAACAGACGTACAGACGCAGTAATGGACTTTGTTTTATAATACTCGTACTTACGTATTGATATTGGACGGCCCTTTGGTGTAAAGGATAGTTACCCTGATTCTGACCCGACGGTCGTTTGTTCTAATCCTAGCTATATACCTATCAATGAAAGTTTTATGTGCATTCATGATTCATGGGTTTTCGTACAGAGGTAGCGGTATCATTCAATCTACCAAAAAGTAGCTTACCACCAAGGAGAACACCTGCCGCCGTAACCTTACGGCGTTCCCCGCCGCATTTTTACGTATTTTATACAATAGATCATATTATTATACTATATTGACTTCAAATTGATAGTGATCGGTGGAGATCTACAGAATAGCTAAGCTTATAATAATAAAGTTAGTAGTAACTATGACCTAATCTGTTGTTTCACTGCAAATATTTTATTAATTTTGCGATGCGTGTATGTGAAATCCGTGATATCTTCTAGAGTTATAATTTGAATTATATACTGTAAAGGACAATTTTAATCTTTAATATGTGGCCAAGCCAATTAACGTAATTATTTGGATAAGGATTAATACTATATACTTGAAAATAGCCTTGGAATTTATGTAATATTTGTTAAAAAAAAATTAAAGATAAAATGGTTACTGTGAGTCAACCTTAAGAGATAGACATATGCTGATGCGGACTTTTTTGTAGGTCTTATTAAGTTGTACAACTCTTCCATAGAAAATATTCTTCCATCTATTGTCAATTGAGCAGCGTTCGTAAGAAACATGTTTTTTCGACCGTTTTTTTGTCGACTTAGGTTGCAAATTAGGTTTCCACGAATGTACCTTTGATTTAAACGGGATCATATATAGCCATACTTGTATTCTATTCATTGTTCTGTGATATAGCCTATTTTCATTTCGAAAGTCCATTCTATATATTAGTGAAAGATTTTTTTAAATTGGTCCAGCAGTTTTTGAGCCAAATCATTACAAACATACAAAAATACAAATGTATCTCTTTATAATATTAGTATAGATTAGTATAGATATGTATCCAATTTTGTGAAGCACTTGGTGCATAAAGTATCTAGGTTATTTAAAAAACCTGTATTATTTAAATATGTTGAGTAAGTGCTTTGAGACATTTAGCTAATCGGTATAACCACATGGTATAACTCTAGAGAATGCCATAGAATCTTCTCAAAATGTATAAAGGGACTATTTGGCGATATCTGATCTATAGGTAAGCAAGAACAAAAAATTCTTAACCGTTCCACAGTTCCTATTTTTGTAGATTGCCATACTAAATAAATAAGGGCCAGTTTCACCGGTTTCTGACAATGCGTTAGATAGTTATCTGACACATGGCGCCATATAAAAGCTGTCAAAAATCTATCAGATTTCTTCATCTTAGCGCTATCAGGAACACGTGAAACTGGCCCAAAGGTAAGCTAAAAGGTAATTTAATTTACTCTATAGATAAATAGTTTCCACTTACGTGTAATTTGTAAGTACCTACTTAATTCCAGAAAATGATTGATTGAAGAAGCAAATATTATTATTTATTTAATTATTTACTGGAACCCACAGGCTACGTTGTTTTGCGTTGGTGAAATAGCTCATAGGGTCTCGGATGCGGGTCACGTTTTGAAACAAAGATGGAGCCATGATAGGAAATGTTGCAGAACTGGTTCCACCATCATGAAATAACTATGGCAAAGGACTATATGATGTTCTTATGTTGGAAAAAATTTCTTTACTTACCTATTGTCTAATAACTTGAGGCACAGAACAGATATACTACTGCTTGAGGTTGAAACACACCGATACATGTATAGTATGTATGTATTTATATAGGTATATATCTTATATATATATATATAAAAGAAAGTCGTGTTAGTTACTTCACTTATAATTCAAGAACGGCTAAACCAATTTTTATGATTTTTGTATTTTTGGAATTGTCTTTGTCAGGAATAGGATAATAAGTATTAAAAACAATGAATAATTGACCTAAAAAAATTATATAAGAAAAAGCATTTTGTCAAAATGTTCCTGGGTTTCAAAACTGCCAATAATTTTATAAACTGCTAATCAATTTTATATTTTGTCAGAATGTAGGTAAATATTATATGAGTGCAGTATACAGTCTTATCCATAAGGCAAAAACATATTAGACAGTTATTCATGAAGTAAGTATACTTATTCAGAATTAAAATTAAATACTGGTGATTATATTTCTACAATTAAAATTAAACTTAATCGAACTTATGTCAAGTTAATAACTTATCTATAACAATAATACATACATAACAATAATAAATACACAATAATAACATTTTTTTAACCGACTTCAAAAAAAGGAGGAGGTTTCTCAATTCGACCGTATATATATATATATTTTTTTATGTTTGTTCGCGGATAACTTCGTCGTTTATGAACCGATTTTGATTATTATTTTTTTGTTCGAAAGGAGATATCCCAAGTGTGGTACCATGGTAATTTTATCGAGGTCTAATAAGTATCTCCAGAGATATTGAGATACACATCTCAAAATTGGTACTGAAAATGAATAGCGCGGCATTGAAGTCGGTCCTTTTTTAGTTTTTAAACGATATTATTTATTCCACCATGTCTTGCTGACACGCGGTTGAAGTACTTGATTAATGTATTTTTATTCTATCTCTGTATTGCCATAATACACTACTAAACTTAATATCTCTTTTGTATTACGTTCATAAAAGCCTAAATTAAGTTCATCTAAAAGGTAACATGACATTCATTGTCTGTTAGGTGGTACGAAGTTCGCCGGGACAGCTAGTTTATTGTATTTTTTTCATGGACTTTAGGTAGGTAACCGATTAAGCAAGGTGCTTTGGTGGTAAAGTGTGAAAAAAAGTGTACAAAGGAGTATATCGACATCGACACTTTAAGCTATACATGGATATACCTTCACAACAGAAAAAGCCAGATCTCAGCCTGATGGTTAACTACCTACGACGGCAATAAAAATACCTACTGTGGGATGTAAAACTCTGGCTATAGGCCTAACAATGTCTGGCTATAGGTTATTAGCGCGTTGTTGCATTGGTCCTAGTCCCGTTTTTTGAGACATCTAGATGTTAACTCTCATGCCCTAACCACAGAATAATGAATAGACAACCCTAACTGAATACCTAATTAGCTGCTTAATTTATATGGTTAACGGATGTCAGGCTTAAAATTGAGATGGACTGAACACATGTTGTGACGAGTAAATGTGGTGTAGCAGGTGGTAATAAGGTAATTACTAAATTGTAGCCCAATCGGTTAACGAGACCGGTCGCCCAATGACGAGGTGGGCTGGCATTGTGCCTTAGTTTAGTGACAATTGATTGAGTTGATGCAGTATTTTGCACTGTGTTACGGTATACCTAAGAGATGGGAGGTGGTTAATGGTTTCATTATCATAGCCTGATTTAAAAAAAAATTTGCATATTTAAATGACATCGCCGTTTATATTTCATATTTTAAATCCATTCTATTCAAAGGTTGTCTGGAAGAAATGCCCACGCCACTAAACCCGATCTTCGGCTCATCCTTTCCAGTCACTGCTCACAGCTTTGCGAATGTTGTCGGAGGTCGTTTACACTATAATATTATTAATGGGAAATTCAGTTTGTTTAAGACTTCTTCACGGTCAAACGGCTGGACCGATTTAAATGAAATTTTGCACAGGAATAACCAGTATTATGGATTAGGCTATAGGCTACTTTTTAACGCGGGCGAAGCCGCGGAGCACAGCCAGTTTAACATAATTTGAAATTCTATTATAAAATAGAAATAGAGGAATTAACACTATCCAGGCCTAATATGAACATCACGTGTAGAATTTAGCTGACTTGTGTTATTAGGTGACTTGACCCTCAAAGAACCGCTGGGAAGCACTTTTTTGCCCTCATTCTATTCAACATTGAAAACGTTATCCCTGGTTGGTACCAAATGGTAAAAACTGGAAGTCGGGCTTCATTTCCGGCTACTGAACAAAAGCATGTCGCCAATCGGTTCGCAGAGTCCTGGCATGATTTAACTTCGGTGCTAGCCAGCTTGGAAGACGGATTGTAATAGTAACACTATGTGAAATACACTCTAAAGTCAATTGTCCTGCGCCTCGTGTCGTGAGCCTTTTCTCATGGGCGGTTTCTGATTTATTGAGAGTTTATCTATTCAATAATGGTACAATTGAGTGGATAAACTCTCAATAAACAGACATCAGAAACCGCGGCGACCATCAGTGCCGGAGATTTTCCCCTTCATGATTGTAAGCTACTTTTTGATAGCAAGTCAGGCGCAACGTACACCTACCCCCTGTGGAGATAACGAACATTTATAAAGATAATGTAGGTGCCTACCTTACCTAGTAATAAAATAATTTCAGCGAGATTGCGCGTAGTTGCGCACGACGAGCGATGCTCTGAAGGCGAGTTCTTGGCTCACTCACCGCAGTCAAATTAAAGAGCGCATTGATGACTCCATAACCACAACATAGTCAGGATCAGTCAAACTGCAGGGCTACATACAACACCAGCGACTAAAAGATGTGGTTTGTTACCTATTGATAGCTACTCAAACTCATATTTTCGTCATGGCTTATAATGGCGTTGCCTACCGGTCAACACTATTTTTGACCGATTTCAAAAAAGGAGGAGTTTCTCAGTTCATCTGTATGTATTTTTAACCGACTTCAAAAAAGGAGGAGGTTCTCAGTTCGTCCGTGTGTTTTTTTATGTGTGTTCACCGATTCAATTACCTGCATTGTTTCCATAGTGGACCAATTCTCGTAATTTTTTTTTTATTTGAAAAAGTATAACCTAACCTAACCTTTACCTGCTCCTGAGACGATCCTATTGTACACATATCGAGATCTGATGAGTATCTCCAGAGATATAGAGATAAAAACGACAAACTTGCTACTGAAAATGACTACCGCAGTATTTGAAGTCGGTTTTTTTTCGTTTTATATACGATCTTAAATCATAACTTTTCTCTTTAAGAATCCCCTAATAATGTAGCCTAGTAACAACAACCCCCGCATGGTGGTTGGACACTATCTAGTGTCCGCCTGGTCAGCTACCGGGTGGTAGGTACTCAAGTTAGAAAATCTGTCGCCAAAACATGTAACGTGTTCCGGCGGCTATCCTTGCGAGCCAGTTCCCATTCTAGGCCTAGCGTGCTTACCATCTTCGACCGCATCATCACGTACCAACAGGTGAGATAGTGGCCGGTCAAACGCTAGCCTATAAGATATTTTTAAAAAAAGCTCCGTTAGTGTAAAGGATAGGTGTTCGTCCACAGGTGGTAGAAGTAGGAGCATATATCGATATTCCGCTTGACTTGCTACCAAAAAAGTAACTTACCACCCCATTTCGGCCATATTTCGGAGAGGATGAGACAGCCCTAGTGTGTATGCAATCTCTCGCTTGTTGCAGCCTCTAGTTTACGAGCGAATGAAGCAATCTGCCGCAAATTGCGTTCCATCCTTCATTAGAACGCCTCTTGTGTATATTTCACCTTCATATAATACCTGTCTTCATTAAAAGACTACATCATCGTGTGAACTTCGAGGGTATCCAGCTCCTCGACAGCACAGAAATAGTGAAAATAGTAAAAGGGTTAAAACTTTTATAGTTACTCCAGTGACATTTAATTTTACTAAGTGTGTCAAACATAAGTGTAGTTATAGCACATTAGTGAACGCTATTTAAATGAATACAAGAACAGAAAGAAAACAGTGCCTTTAAGTTATATTATATTTTGCAAATTAAGTTTCAATCAAATTCATCATCATCAGCATCAGCCTGTATCAGTCCACTGCTGGACATAGGCCTCTCCCAAAATGCGCCACTGAGCCCGATCTTTGGCTCTTCTTTTCCAGTCACTGCCCAACTGCCCACCGCTTTGCGTATGTCATCGCTCCACCCGGTCACAGGTCGTCCTAGGCTACGTTTGCCGATTCCCGGTCTCCACTCTAGGACAAGTCTACCCCAACGGTTATAAGTCCTGCGGCAGATATGACCAGCCCACTGCCACTTCGGCTTGCCAATCCGTCGAGCTATGTAGATAACTTTAGTTCTCTGGCGAATTACTTCGTTCCGGATTCGATCCCGCAGAGAAATGTACCGAGCATAGTTCTCTCCATAGCTCGCTGAGCGACTTTAAACCTAAAAAAAAAACAAATTACTTATTGGCTAATAAGTAATTCGAGTTTTAGTTTAGTTAGGTATAAGGCTAGATTGTAATAGCAGTGAGGCATATAGGTACGCTGAGTTGAAAAGTACTTCACAAATAAAATTATTACGTAGTAGGTACTATTATTTATTATGTGCCTATACAAAAATACTTTTTGAATTTGATGTTAAATATAAGACTTTTGGTGAATGAAATCCTACAATATTTAGATACCTACTTATGTACCTTATACTAACTACCGAGAACAAGTACCTACCTATAAAAGGTACGTTACGTAAGTACATATAGTACCCAAAAAAAAATGCGTTCTTGTTTGAAAATAAATTGGCGATAGAGTAGGCAGGTACGTATATAGGTACCTAAGATTTTTATCTTTTATTTTTTTTATTAAGATTATTCGCAATGTTGGTTGCACTTCACATTACTAGTATTCTTGTTAATCCCTCCAACTAAGCTAAATATGCTTGTGTCTGGAGTGGGTTCACGTCAATAGTGCAATGGGTGGGGTGGGGATCGAACTCACGACCTCTCGATCGCCAGTCCGACACCCTATCCATTGAGCTATTGCCGCCTTAAATTATTCTTTGCTTTGCTATTTAATAACTTAAATCTAAAAAGAGCTACCGTTATTCAAAACGTAATTTGAATCAACGTGACTTGGCTTTATCCAAACCATAGCGCCAACTGGACTGGAATTCCGTTAACCGACGCCGTGACCCATCGTGCCAGGAAGCTTTAAAATCTCCGAAACGAAATGGCCAGAACAAAGTAAAAATCACAGCGCTTCCAACGACAACATAATTATTAGCATGAAGAGATACAGAGATGATTCGGTCGTTGTGAAACGCGAAAGCGAAGCTTGCGGCTGCGGTAATTGTAACCGAGGTACCCACTTTACCGAGAAAAGGTAATCCACCTTCACTCTGACTTGTAATGACATTTAAACAATCATTATCTACCTACAATGTTTTAGATGCAACGTTGATGTGTTTTGTAAACGATTTTGCATTAGGCTAGACAGTCACATCTTTTCTTCACTCATATGGTCACATGAATGAACGTCAAATCAATTGCTACTTTTGTGCTTCCTGATATTTTAAAGCACGCGTCAAAATAACTGGCAAATTCTAACAGTAAGCTAACAGTGCAAATGATAGTTCAATAATGATCCTGTCTTCCTTACATTTATAGTCCACCCATAAAAAATCTTGATACTTTCCATGCTACAGTTTGAAAAATGAGCATCAGTGCGCACTTTCAACGACGGCTTCATGTTTCAATTGAGCTGTGGCGCAGACGTTCGCTTCGGCATCACATCGCGCGGCGCGAGCGAGCCCCGTAATGACAGCTCCACCGCTATTAGCTCGATTACTCTTACAGTCACGTAGCGAGGCCAGAAATGGATTTGTCTTTGCAATAATGATTGTAGATTGCAGACCGCCTCAAAGAAAATTGGATTCGAGTAAACAGGATCTCGGGAGAGCCGGAGCCAGCTCTGCCCTTGGGATGGTCGTTGCACCCTAGTTGCAGAGATTTATTCAATATTACAGGCGTTTCTCGTGGTTTTACATTGGAAACCATCATAATATCGCTGCAGTGCTGTCTAAAGAGGAAAGGATTTCTTAAGAATAGCTTGTTAATATTATTTAGATAGGTCTTTGACAATGATGCTTTTTTTATATATATCTTATAGGCTAGCGTTTGACAACTATCTCACCTTTTGGTAAATGATGATGCGGTCGAAGATGGTAAGCACGCTAGGCTTAGAATGAGAACTGGCTCTCAAGGATAGCTGCCGGAACACATTAGATCTTTTGGCGACAGATTTTCTAACTTGAGGGTGGTAGCTAGCCAGGCGGACACTAGATAATGTCCTACCACCATGCGGGGGTTGTTGGTTTCTTAACGATGTTTTCCTTCACCGGAGGGCCACTGTGAGAAGCGCACATAAATTTTTCGATGGAAAAATCCATTGGTGCACGGTAAGGTTTGAACTCGGTACCACGGCGTCAAAGCCGACCGTTCTCCCGATTACGCCACCGGGCCCGGGCTACTTGGTGGTAAGCTACTTTTTGGTAGATTTAATGATCCCACTACCACTGTACGAAAACTCATCAACTCACATTAGATCTTTTGGCGACAGATTTTCTAACTTGAGGGTGGTAGCTGGCCAGGCGGACACTAGATAATGTCCTACCACCATGCGGGGGTTGTTGGTTTCTTAACGATGTTTTTCCTTCACCGGAGGGCCACTGTGAAAAGCGCACATAAATCTTTCGATAGAAAAATCCATTGGTGCACGGTGGGGATTGAACTCGGTACCTTTGGCATCAAAGCCGACCGTTCTCCCGATTACGCCACCGGGTCTTCAAACTTAGGAACATACCTAACTTATCATCTAAAATGTAAATAATAAAGGTGGGTAGGTACTACGCACGGCTATGGAAATTATTATCAATATTAACCATGTAGGTATTTACCGTACAACCTGTCAAAGTCAGCTAAGACATGCATATGATCTATTGTTTTATGCTCTACCCAGATTTAGGCAGCTGTTAAGTAGTCATTCTTCTATTTTTAAAACAGGCACAAGCATTGAGTAAAAAGTGGCCAAAGACACCCGTGGTATGTAGTACCTACCAGTAGAATATTGGGAATTACTACATAAATGAAGATTCTTTCACATATCAATTTAAATATAGTGTTTGTCTATGTAGTACCGACCAACACCAACCGTAAATAGTTAAGGACACCTTGACTTGAACTATAGGTTACCCACTACTTTAAATAAGCTGTGATTTTGGGCTGAAAATCCTATGTAATTACAATAGTCAAAAGATATATATACCTAAGCACTTATTTTATCTTCACAAAAGCCAAAATTTTAATTAAATGAACAGACGATCTTGTTGCCCTGACTAACAAGACTTGAATTGTAGCAAGTTTACCTATGTGGCCATTGTTTTGATTTTCATAGCCGCGCCACAAGTTTTCCAAAATGGCCGACTGAGTGGGCATTTAGGCTCACGTCTTTGTTCTGTTAACATTAGCATATTAGGGACGTTACCTGTGTATTTTAGAGCAATTTGCGTTATTTTTACATGAAAATTATTGATGTTTGTAAAAGCTGCTTCAATGTTTGTGATGAAATCGTCAGTGGTAAGGTGAAACCAGTATCATGAAATGCTATCTGCCAACCTATACCTATGTGAATGGATTTTATAACCAGGTTGGATCAAGCAATGCTACACTAAAATTAACCTACTTACATCAAAATAAATTAAAACAAATATAGTATACTCATCAATTTTTATTGCTATAAAACATGATCGACATTATACATGAGAAAATACAATAACAACATGATAAAGTGGGCATAAAAATGAAGGTAGTACCTGGTTACTTCATAATTTCTGAACATTTATTGGCATTGATAGAACCATCTTGCAGTTTTATTACAACTAAAGTAGGTAATAAAGTTAGTGTAAAGAGTAAAGTAGATAAAATATTTTATGTCTACCAATAAGTCAGATATCAAGTTACGCTATTGATGACCATTGCCATCATTATCAGTTGAAATATTTTAAAAAGTAACAGGAGGTACCTATAAGCCATAGCCTTCCTCCAGATATACATACTTACATTTTACGTATCGAATAACTTTAAAACTACGCAGTATACAAAGCAACCGATAATCACCATTCTTTATAACATCTAAAATAAATTCCAAACGCCTATACACGTGAATTGGAAACTCGGATAACAAAACTAGCGTTTACAAACTACTGCCCAAACTGTGTCCGAAACAAATGGTATAAAACTTAACGACTCTGAATCATGGCAGGTTGCGTAAAACAACCGAAGTACAATAACCATGGTTAATAGCAATGGGAACTATAGAATAATGATGACATGGACAATGTAATCTACATGCCAGTTGCCAAATTGTGGAGTTGGTATTTTGTATCATTATAGTGACTTCAACGTGACAGTGAAAATATTTGTTGAGAAACTGGCCTTTTTGGTGTTCAATGTTATTTTTGTCGTGTAATCAAAGATTAATTTGCCTGCTAAGTTTATTTTTCTGCTGAGAATATGTACGACTGTAGTAGGACCAACCATTACCAAATTACCAATTTGTTTCTACTCTAGCAAATCCCCTCGCGGCCTGAGCCACTGAAAATGCCCATGTTACTCGCTGATAGATAATGTAGCTTTTGATTGGTGACATTTGGTGAAATATTTTTTTTAATTGGTCCAGTAGTTTTAATTTATCCATTACAAACAAACATACAAAAAATTGTTTTCTCTTAATAATATTACTATAGAAGTAGTTAAAGAATATAAAGATTTTTGAGTATGGCCATTATAGGTACATAATTATTTGCTTAAAAGAACCAGCTTCTAATTTCAATAGCACCTTAATTATAAATATAGAAATTAATAGATTGGATATTGACCGTGTAATTTAGTTTCTGAGTAATCACGTTCCATCAAGCAAAACAAAATACCTACTTATATGGGTAATGTGACTTTTTTTGTTGAAGTCGATTACAAATAAGGAATATAGCATAACAACAGTATAGATATTCTTAAAATTGACAAAGTAACAATCACTCGGGATTAATAAAAATAATAAAACAAACAACATGCAAATGCTATAAGTATAGTAAAATAACTTGTCTTCACAGGAGTTAATTATTTGTTTCGATGCGTACCAAAAAGTTACTTACCACTAATACCATCAAGGAGAAAATCTGCCTTACGGTGTTCCGACAGTACACAGCCCTTGAGAGTCAGAACATTTTAGGCCTAGCGTGTTCACCATCTTGGACCATATCATCGCTTGCCACCACACGAGATAGTGGTGAAATGCTAGCCTATCAGACATTAAAATAAAACTAAATATTCAAACTATTTCTGAGGTTTCATACTCGCATTATATCTATACACACTGTCTTATAAATCTACTCTCCTAAGATAGACCGAGAATATTTTTCAGGGCCTGTTTCAAATTAATTAAAATGTTTAAAATAATGCATTGGTTCCTTGCTTGAGTAGGTACTATGAAGGTTCCCAATCCTGCCATATTATATTCTGCATCAGATGCACGTGCAGCAGATTATGCATGCCAATCTGCACAGAATCTGCTTTCAATCAGAACATTCATCATCATCACGAGCAATGAGACCATAATTATCAATCACAATAATGTATGCACACATTGCTACAGTTCATAAAGCCGTCAGACACCTCATAAACCAGATGAGCACCACAAACTGAACAACAAACTGTGGCACTGACATACTAATTGGGTAGTAATCTGTGTATTCTCTATAGAAACTACGTCAAGAGTTGTGTCGCTGTAATACAAGCTGAGCATCAATCTGTGGTATGGAGCATCGACCTCGAATATTTCACACATAAATCTTGCTCTCCTCAGTCCCCGAAGCGCGGTGTCGAACAAATTACAGCTCGGTCTGCGTTACCGGACCGGAGCGACCGAGGGCCGCTATTATAACTAATTGGCGACAATCAACCCAGCTACTGCTTTTGTTGAGGATATTTCTAGACGGTTTGTGTTCAATCAAATAGATTGAACATTTTATTACTTTAGTAATGTTTCAACTCTTCCCTTTCATGCTACCGTACGCTCGTGGTCTTTGTTCGGATGTTATGACTTTCGATTTAAACATGATTTGTACATACATGATATCGTTCTTAGCAAAATTTAACAGAACATTTTAATATAAAATATTAACTTTCACACGTTAACTTTCATTTTTCCATTAGTACCTATCTAAAACGTAAAAAATAAGTAAAACAATAACCAAATCCTAAGTTATAGAAGGTGGTTTCAGAAGTAAAATTACAAATAAAATCTACAACAAAAATACATTACTCCTCTAATCCTATGTTCAGCATGTAGATTGATTGATAAAGCAATCATCATAAAAATAAATTTGCAGTCACCAGTTCAAAATTGCCAGTTCTAAAATATGAACACGGATGTTTATAACAATGTCCAACAATAAAATCATTTCAGTCCACATGGTAGAATCTCTTTGTTGCATTTCCGATGTAGCATATGGAACTTCCAGTTGTTTATGAATATTAAAGCGCAACGGTCAGGAAGTGCAAGTATAATTGTATATCTCCCCTTCGCTCCAACCCTTGTTCCAAAACTGTCGGTACTTTACGAGCGTTCTGGTTTCAAATGAGGAATTCAAGTTCATTCTTAAAATGCACTTTGTAGGAGATCTAAAAATTGCTCAAGACCGAAGGTCACTTCCGAGAATCAGAGAAATAATATTCGTACTTCTTAAAATGTTGTAAAAGCAAATAACTGTTTAGGTACACCTGCGTTTTGACTTACAAACGTTATTAAATTGCAATACTTCGGTTATTCCAGACTTCAAACAAGGCAGGCAACATTTTCTTTTTTGTAACTTATCATAAATTATTTCGTGTGTCCTCGGAAACAACGAAAAGTTAAGCTTCTATCCATTGTACTTATGTTTATGAGGAATTTTATTTCAGCCTATTTTGTTCTGACTCTTTTGTTACACAGATTTCTTTGGACCCGAATACTGAGAAACAGAATAGATAATTGTTTTCTTTTTATATTATACGAACGCCAGATAAACGAGTTTCGTCTGAACAATTTACATAAGCCTGTAGCTCTTTTGACTAACAAGCGAGGTAGAAATTGAAAGATACCAAGACTTCTTAATACAAGCATAGTTTAATGTATGGCATTTGACAGCATGATAAAGCCAACACTCTGATGAATCTGCATTAAATGCAACTGTTGGAATTTGGAATTGAAGAACCATATTTTTGAGCTCTTTTTATAAGATGATGTTTTCAACTATTTTGTTCAGTTTTTGTTTGTTATTAAAGGTATATCCGTATCTTTCGACCTAAAACTACTGTAAAATATCACTAGTAGAGAACGATGTTATCAGATGCAGGCGAATAGACAAAGCTGCAATGTACTCGAATTGTTTACCGCACAGGCCACAAAAAGGTGTTGGGTTGTTTGCGATGCTTTGTTCCTCCAACCGCTACAGTGTGTGAGCATTGCACTACGAACAAAGGGAGCGTCAGGTCGCCGGTTCCCTCGACCCTCATTCGCACGGCCCAGCGCCACACGCGGAAGCGTCATGTTTACACGACAAAAACCAACTCGACGTGATCACTGAGCACGCAGAATGCGCATACAATGCCATAAGCTCTGACTTCATGGGAATCTGACATGTCGCATACTCGGAGTTGTTTATCGACAATTGTATCGCGATGACTCTGGAGCAGGTGAGGTCGTCGCCCGCCATTTTATTTCAACTGTCGTCGAAACATCGCACTTCGGTTCGAAGCGCATGTATCTGAACTGCGAATTTTGCAATATCGCTTTTGTCATTTCGACGAATAACTAATCGTGTCGCTGAGCGGACAAATCCTGATTGTACCTACCTACCTAACATAATTCGTAGCTACTTATTTGGTTTGAAAACGCTCAAATCTGAAAGTCAAGGTGTATACATGTCACGTTGTTTGGAAAAATAAACCTGAATGTTTTCCTGTCGCTCAAGAAAAACACCATTCACCATGCAACCGCTCTAAGACATTATAAATTCGACCTTTAGCAGTTAACGTTGGTTAATTATGACGGTTATGCGCGTAACTTCACGGTACTAGATTATATTATATCACACGCGGCAACCGCTTTATTACACACAAAAAGCTTCGAATTAAACGCTATCTAGTTAATTAATTATGAGAAACGCTGTAAAAAGCGTTGCTGGAAAATGAGCGAACGCATTTAGTCATAATAAAATGTAATAGTTGATTTTAATGACGTTAACCGGCACGGAATAAGCACTAACCCAAATGTAGTTCTCACTTTTAACAAAACGTCTGCAGGCAAGCAGAACCTTACATAATTACGTTGTTTTTTTGGAACGATTCTTTCTACCTGGCGATGCCGGTGGGTACCTGCCCCACTATAGTCAGTACCCGGAACTCTATTAAGCAACTCCACGAGGCATAAAAACACGTAGAAATAACAGACAACCGATTTGATGGACAGAGTGTAATTTACTCCGGCCGATCTTTTGTGAAATTGCTTTTGTCAGTTTTGAGAGAGAGATCCATTTAGGGGATGATTGTGAAGCCCTTTTCAACCGACAATTATTCTAGAACATTTCGAAATTTTAAGTAAAAAGGCACTCTACGTGAGACTGACATGTCGATAAAGAAACTCGATCGCGGTGCACACTACACGTCGCTCTAACCGCAAAATGATATTGAAGTCATCAGTTGAAGGATGAATGTTTATGAAATATGGCAGCCTTTATTCCTTCAGAATCGCATAGCAACAGAAACGACCGGCGGTTATTATCATCAAGGCTAGATCTCGACGTATAATATAAACGTATCTACAACTTACAAATTCTATATTTTAAATGTCTTCATTCGTCATAGCTCTCGTCTTGAAGTTTGATTAATGGTAGTGGCCAGTTGAGTTATGCAAATTATAGATAGTGGTATGCGATGCATCATTTTGAATTTCAACGCAAGAGATAAATCGCCTAATTTTTTATTGTTACGCATTGGATGAGGAAAATATTGAAATTTTTACTCGGTAACTATCTCGCCGAGCAATAGTTAAGTCAATGTTATATTTCATGAGAATTTTGACGACGTCACGCTCAATTAAAACTTGTGCGAATTTACCTATTACCGCATCATATACGATGACGGTTTTCTCAGTGATTTCTACTCACATTAGGTAACCAATGAATGATACAAAACAAGTACCTAAGTAGGTTCTATGTTTATCGACTCGCTAGTTAACTGTAACCTTGGAGAGATGAAATAACAATATCTCGGATATCTTTAGCAAAGAGCGGGTATGCCTCAGGTAGAATTATCATTTCAATTCGTTCCGAAAATTGTATTCGGTGAACTTAAAGAGATGCTAAAATTGATTAGCAAACAGAGGATACGAGCGAATGTTGTATAGCGAGGGGAGCCGGCGGGACGGGAGGAGGAAGGTTGTCGGCCCCGTGACGTCACCACACTGACCACTCGGGACCACAATGGCCTTTCTCAGAAGGAGCAGATGCGGCCGGGCCGCTATCTGCCGCCGCCCGCTCCCGCACCTCAGGATAACGACTCCTTACTATTTATCTATTCGACACGCCGACTCCTCAGAAACCTTGACCGATCAAAAAACTTACTATGGTGATGACGACAGCCGCGACAAAAACTCACTCGAGTAACCGGCGTGGAGAGTATCTAAACGACATTTTTTTGGAGGCGAGGCACTGCCGGCCCCGGCGCAAGCACGCAGGTAGGCTGCCCGCCGCGCACCGTACCTGCCGCAACGTATCATTACACTAATGATACCCGTCCGCGCTCCAAGGTGATCGCCGCTCCCCGTCGAAACTCGCAACTTCCATGGATGAGTGTGGATCTAGTCATGATGCGTATAAAACATGCACTAAACCTCCACTCATCGAAAGAAATTGACCTTCCCGTCGGGCGCCGCCTCTCAGTACCGGAGATCGCACTGCACGCACTGATCGTTAGCGATGTCACGTCCTACCACCGAGCGGTCCGCGACCACGTTTTGTGGAGTGGTGAGAAAATGCGCGCGACCAGAGCGGCGGACGCGTGCGCACGCTCCGCGCGTTCACTACGAAATAAACGGACTTGATTTGAAATCTGGGGACGTAGACGCTGCGCGCGCGGCGGACGCGGGGCGCGGGGGACGAAGCCCGGCCAATGAGAGACGAGCGCGCGCAAACCGTGACGCGGGGGGAGACGCCCGCGCCGCCAAGCTCGTTCGCCGATGTTATCTTTCTTGAACGTTATATTCTTTCTTTCCTACTCGGGCGTCCGTTCAACCGACGAGCGAGTACGGCGGAAGTGAAATGAACGCGCGCGTAAACTTGTGACTGCAGCCATGACAGGCGCGAGAAGCGTCGAACGCACGCGGACCACGCTCACATGAATGAAATAAAATGCAAATTACAATACGGACGCGTAGCTAATATACGAGGTGGCACGTAAGAGATGCAGATATCTGGGTTGCGTAACAATCACTTCAACTTGGGCATTGTTTCGCGAAATTGTTGCTAAATATCATGTCCGCAGAATCCGAAAAATAATGGTAGTAGGACACCGTCTAGTGTCCGCCTGGTCAGCTACCACCCTCAAGGTTAAAAATCTGTCGCTATATTATATAATGTGATCCGGCAGCTGTCTTATTTCGAATAGGCAAGCAATTGACCACTATCTCACCTGCTGTTAAATTCCACCTTCTCGAAGGGTTGTTCCTGTACCTTTGGGAATCAGACCATTCTCGACCGCATCATAACTTACCAACAGGTAAGATAGTGGTCAAACGCTAACCTCGATAAAAAAACTTGCTTAGCATTAATCACACGACTATACAACGGCCTGAGTTTGGAAGTATGATTGTACGTAGTACGTAGACCTTCTCTTACGGCGGAACGGCGAAATCATACAATGCATGTCTTCGTTTCTTGAGCGTGTAAATTTCTTCGCATTGAAGTTGTCTTTGAGCAATTCAAATGGCAACAGAACCGAATATATGAAATTCTAGAATACTACTCGGTAGCAGACGCAAGAATTCGATGCAAATTCATTTTGATCGTAAAATCGCATGAGCTGTAAACGGCTCGATAACAATTGCGCGATAACGGCGGTGAGAATTGGACAAGGTAATTCTAACAAAACGGAGTTTTGGGGAGCGGCGCGGTTTCTTATACACGAGTCAATGCATTGATTCTTGAACGAACTTATGTTGTTAGTTTTACTGGGGTTTAAGTTTAGTAGTACCGACATTATCAACAAGTACTTCATGCCATGATTAGTGTAAATGTAAATACTTCTGAATCAGCTCCTTCCTCAACATTTCCTTCGATTCTATAGTCTATTATAAAACAAAATGTATTAGGTTTCTCGTTTTGTCTAATCCTTATATTCCATATTAATATCAATCGGTTCAGGTAATCAATCATAATAGTTACAACAATAAAATAAAAGCAGACGAAAGACAAACAAAATTCAAGGGTAGTTATTTTTTTCACAACTTGATATTTGACGAGATATTACCATGTTTTCTCTATTTAAAAGTATTCGCTGTGGTAAAAACCAGACATGTCTACAGACAAATTATAATAACATCGCTTAGAAAAAATGACCAGTCTAATCAGTCTATACTTAAACTATCAAAGGGGACCGATTTCACATACAACGAGGGTAAATTTCTGATGCTCGTTGCTATGTTTCTTTCTGTATGCCCTGTATATTTACATTCGATCTTAATGAGTATAATAACAAAAAAACTTTAGGGCAAAAAAATAACTTCTCAACAAGATTATTCTACAAAAAACTTGTAACTAGGTGAAATTGCTCATTAACAATATTAACATGGTATATACCACGTGCAAATATCAAGTTGTAAAAGTGTAACATTATAAAGTTTAAAAATTAGATCAAGGGTTATTATTAGCCATGATGATGATACATCCTAAGTCCTGAAGTTGCATGACCTCAGCTCCGCCGTCAAGAAGGCGATGTGAGCAAATAGCCAACTTCTCACTGATGCTACATTTCTGCTTATTAGTGAGATGCCCAGCGCTTACCACTGTGGCACTGAGCTGTTCGAGTAATTGCGACGCTGAGTAAGCGTCCATCAGGAACCTGAGATAGAAATTGTATTTGGAATACACAATTAAGATAGTTTAAAAACTAAAACAACCGATTTCCATGCCCCGCGAGTCAGTTTCAGTAGCAAGTTTGAGACGTTTACCGTCATATCTCTGGAGATACTTATGAGATCTCGATGAAATTACAATGGGACCTCCATAGAAAAGTACCCTACCAATTAAAAAATGAATCATTCGAATCGGTTCACAATGGATTAAGAGTAATCGCGTACCCATAGAAAAGATAATAGTACTACGTAGCGTAACATACTAGTACATACAAAAAAAACATACAGACGAATATAGAACCTCCTCATTTTTGGAAGTAGGAAGGAAAAAAGACATTATTAAAAAAAAAAAAACGGCTCATTGTATTACGTAGGTACCTACTACGATGCCGCTGACAAATAGGTGTGGACAGTAATCCCCGC
The DNA here is from genome assembly GCA_954871355.1 of Cabera pusaria. Classification (NCBI taxonomy): domain Eukaryota; kingdom Metazoa; phylum Arthropoda; class Insecta; order Lepidoptera; family Geometridae; genus Cabera; species Cabera pusaria. The sequence continues at coordinate 20,090,482 of OX940889.1, read as the reverse complement.
GATATTTGTGTCGAAGGTAAAATTGACTCAAGTGGTTTCATCAACTCTTGATAACTTTATTAAACATTAATTTAATGCTGATACATTATGACATAAGTTATGTCATAAATAATCATAAAAAGCAAGACTTGCTCGTTTGATGGTAGATAAAACATATGGTCTACCTATAACAGATGATTGACTGTTAGAATCTGGCATGTCAAGTTACTACGCCTGTTTTTCCCATACAGCTAGATGTTGAGTCCCACACGCTCTGTAGTTTTACCGGACGGATACAATAGTGTTTTAAGGTAGAATACAAATAAAACAAAGCGGTGGTACCGCCCCAGGTAGATAATTAACAATTGACTTGCAATTCTATTGGAGTATACAGTCCGGCAAGTATAACTTGGCGCGGCTGTGCGACACTGTGCTTTTACATTGTACTTTGATAACAGTTTCTCTTAAACCACTTTTAATTACTTTTGGCATTATTGAACTATTTTAATGTAGCAGATTTATCAACAATAATGTCGCGGTAATCTCTCAAACGGCAAACTCACAGTTTCAAGAGAGCGGAATCAGTTCCAAAAACCACCACCGCCAAGTTACTTGTGGGACTGTAACTGATTAAGCTCACAATTATGTAGTAAGTATAATGTATTTTACTTACATCTCCACAAACTGTTCCAATTCGCTGAAGTTTTTCATATTGAGATATTCATTCACGAGTTTATCAGGCACTAATCCAGTCACCTATAAACACAGATTTTATGAGAACTTCCCGAGGCCATGTTCACTGTTTTATAACAAAAATTAAGATAAATTGGGAATACAATTATTAAGATATAACAGAAACAACAAAACATTGTCACGTCTATGAAGATTATGAAGTTGGAGCAAATTAAAAGGCCCATACATTTTACCGGCGGTTTTTAAACCAACTACCACATAGGCACAAAGGGTTGTTTTTTAGCAGTTGCGTATGCATTTACGAATACACTATACACATATAATATCCTATTTCGATGAATCCCCGTGGTGCATGCACCAATGGATTTTTCTATCGATTTGTTTTATGAGCACATTTCACAATGGCCCTCTGGTCATCACAACACACAAAACATCGTAAGAAAGCCCCGGCATGGTGGTGAATGAATAAGGAAAAAAGAATGAGGTGTCAATCGGTTCGGGTGACGCACGCTACATGTTTTCCGTTGGGTATTCGTTTTCCTAATGTGGAATCTTGTGACGTATTTGATGTAAACAAGTCCAGTCAAATACATGTATGTAACGTAAATGGTATAAACCTTTATTGTGGCATTCTAAACGTTCAAATCTTAAGAGCGAATGCGGGGTGCAGTTTTCCATACAAACGTATTCCCCCGTTTCCTCCCTCGAAAATGCTTCTAGAGCAAAATTTGTTTCTATAAAAAATCAAGGTCTGTTGTAGCTATAATTTGCTTTTTTTGATCAAGCAATTGCGAATAGAAATATGACTAGGGATTGCAATCCCGCAACCCGCAGCTCATTCAATCCCGCGGGATTGATATGCGGAATTACTCAATCACGCGCTGATCCCGCGGGATCCCGCATCTTTGAAATGATGTTATAAAAAACATTATTAACAAAAAAAACACTTTAAATCATACATAATTTTTCACGCAACATTACGACATTATATTGCTATAGATTTAGATTAATTTATTTCATTTTTACATCATTAAAATTGATAACTATCATCGATAACCATATCCATAATAATTATATGAACAAAAAGCATTTTAAGTCATGTTTCAGGCTGAGGACATAAAGAGCCAGGTAGCGCGCAGACAAAGCGGTACTGATCTGTATAGGTAAAATTTTCCAATGTTATCGTATGCTCGCACATAAAGAAACAGGTTGCAGAAAATGATAAAACAATGGAATATTTTATCAGTACGGATCGGTACCGGTTGTCTGCACCGGGAACCTGCCTCTTTATGTCTCGACCCTCACGCAACATGACATTATGACATTGTGCTGTTATTTACGGCACAATCTGCTTTAAAAATAGCACAGAAAGAAGAAGAAAGACGTGCGCAGCGCAGTGGTATTTATTAAATCAAATTAATGAATCAGTCAATTAATGAGTCAGGACAGACCGCCAAAGGCGCCAAACGTCCGCTAACGGAAACGGCGCGCTCGTGCTACTCGCAATTTACGCGAAAGTTTTAACGCCAAATTTTCAATTTGGTGCGGGATAAGCAGATTAATAAAAGCTGCGGGATTCCGTTTTGCGGGATTGCAATCCCTAAATATGACCCTTCAAAAATATCAAAGAGAAAATTGAAAGGCTATATTTGTTTTAGCAATTGGTTGGTCAAAAAAAGCAAATGATAGGGGCGTAGCTACAGCAGACTTAGATTTTTTGTGGAAACAAATTTTACTCTAGAAGCATTTTTCAGGGAGGAAACAGGGGAATACATTTGTATGGAAAACTGCACCCCGCGTTTGCTCTTAATTCTCATAAAATCGTGTATTGGTATGCCTCTAAGCTATTCAAAGTCATAAGGTCACAAAAATAGATATTTTGCACGACTAGAAGATATTTTTCTTATGACCTAGGTCAAGTTCACAGGAGTAATTTGAGGTAGCGGAAAACATTTTATAATAGCTCCACTTCCCGCTCCCTTTTCCGGTTTTGTATGATTTTTAAACTAGTTCGCAAATCCTTGTCCACTGCAGCGGAGCAGAGATTTTATGCAATTCCATTGGTTGATATTGGCACGGCACAGCTCCGCTTACAGTCTTAGTAACCAAATTACACAAGTTTCAGCTGATTATCTGTTATTCCGAAGTCGACCTTTTTTTTGCTTAATCGGCGGCACTAAAATTATTTTGTGTTGTGATAGATGTGTAGTTATGTGCCTTATAGAATTCACTGTTAGTAGGTAGGTACCTAGCATCCACTGGTCATTTTTTTCCTGTTTTCTTGCTGATGTGCGTCCGCGGCAATATTTACCAAGACATACTTTTGAAACTTGCCTCTGTGTCTTTTCGGGTGTGTTAAAAACATTGGGACTTGGGACCACGCCGGATAATCAGATAATTTAAATTTGTGCACTTTTTATCTTTTAAATTACAATTTGAAACATTTTCTTTTTCTAAAAAGAGAGACAAGACCACTAAGATGACATCTAAGATGCAAATGTGCTTGTCTAGAAATAGAAGGCAGCAATGAAATGTAGCACAGGACAACTGAATTTAGTCCAATCCACTTACTATGGACTATCCCAGCCTGTCTTAATTATGTTGGTAAGCACCAAACATCACGCCCGAGCTCTGTACCAGTTGACAATATTTCTTTGTTTGGTGGATGGTTTGAGTCACGACAGAAGTCCACCACTAATGGTCTCCTCTTTAGTACCACCTATGTGTGTAGGATTAAGACTAAGCCTATGGTCACAGGAGGGTAACAATGATCCATTCATGGATGACAGACAATGACTCTAGCTTTCGCTAATCGAATTTGTAAATGTGGATTACTAAACAAATCATAAAGTGTTTGGTTTGGCTGGTCTTATGTGGTTTTTGGTCCAATCTGTCTGTTACTTCTCTTTAAAAGCCTAGTTTCACCGGTTCCTGTTAACATTGCAGATTGTTATGTGAATATATACTTACTTATATTAAAATGAATCCCTATTTTCCTTGGCCACAAAATCACGCAGGAACAGCAGGACCGGTTTATTTATTTTTATTTTATTTAAGACAATTTCCGTTTCTATATACTATTTTGATTTCAAAGTATCTCTGCCAGTATGGTAAAATAGGACTAAGGAAACTTAGCGGTACTGGTAACGCCATCTAGTTCAACATATTTTTTAATTTAATCTATTTTCAGAAAGTAATATTGTAATCATTCTGTCTTGTACAAGCACATTCCAATGCCCTTTGTAAAATGGGGAGAATTGGAAGAAGATGGAGGAGACTTTTTCCCTGCAGTGTAATAATATATGTTGAAGAAAATAATGATGTTGCTACCTCAATAAGGCCATCAGCAGTAATCTTCCCAAGCAGTCGCTGGCAGCACTGCATGGCCGTCAGCGCTCGTCTCAGATCCCCCTCGCACGTGTCTACAGCTTGGTGCAGCACATCACCTTCGCCTACATCCACCCCCTCTGCTTCACAAATCTCACGTAATCTATGTAACAAAGCAATAGGAACTTCAAGCGGACTACCAGTCTAACTAGTCTACTCGTAAAACTACATAGTTCTAACAGCTGCTACATTTTTTTTAAGGCAGAATGACTCTTACCATTTTTTAGGAGTGTTTTTAACTGAGTGCCTAACTTAGATTTTTATAAGATTAATTTCTTTATAAGAATGAAATAAAATAATAAGTAGTAATTTTCAATCTACTCACTATGATACTCTGCTCTTTTAAATATTGTCAGACAAAATTGATATTTTATTAAAATTTAAAAATGGGAATTTAACGTGTCATTTACAATCCTGAGGAAGGCTTCCACATGACGCCAAAACAATTTTCGATCACTATATTAACTTTATGTAAGTCAAATTAAATTCCCGATTTTAAATTAATAAACATGAAATGAATGTGAGTTTTAGAATTAAATTTATATTTATTGTAGAATGAAAATGGGACGGATACAACAAAATAATGAATAAAACATGTGTTCTTTGGCTGAATTATACAGTCAGAGCATGGACTAGGATAAGCAAATACTTTTTCAATCAATGTGTTCAGTTATTAAATTTTTTCAATACAGATATTTGATGATTGATATTTTAAAATCAAAAACAGGTATGGTACAGCTAAGTCTTAGGTATATGAGTTTACATAAGATAGTCACATAACTTACCTCTTGATGACGTTTTCTCTGGCGAGTGGCTTAAACCTGAACTTTGAGCATCTGCTGGTAATGGGTGGAATGATCCGAGAAACATAATTGCAGATGAGGCAGAAGCGGGTTGTGCGAGTTTCACGCTCCATAGTACGACGCAGAGCTGCCTGGGCTGCATTTGTCATGGAATCTGCTTCGTCTAGAATAACTAGCTTGTATGGAGGACATGGTCTACCGCTATAAAAAGTATAATGGTTGTGTAATTATACGACAAACAATTATAAAGCATCAGCATTGTGTAAAGGACTTTAAGTCACAAAAGCTAGTAAAGCAAAAATGTAAGCAATTAGTGAATTATAGCTATTGTAAAGGGTATTCGTTCATATATAAAAGAATTCTTACTCAGGTCTTTTGCTGCTAACAGTGAGTTGCGCGAATGTTTTAACCTTGTCTCTGATCACTTGGATACCTCTCTCGTCCGAGGCATTAAGTTCCAAGACTCTATCACGTGTAATATCACCAAACAGTTGTCTTGCAGCTGCCAAAATTGCACTAGTCTTGCCGGTGCCGGGTGGACCATAAAACAAGAGATGTGGTAGATCACCGCCGGACAAACACTCCCTGAGCACTTGCACTACTTCTCCCTGGTCTACTATATCATCGATGGTCTTTGGCCGACTGGAAAACAACTCAACATGTAAATATAACGAGTGATACCATTGTGTGTGCGGTAAGAAATTCCAGCACACATACTATTTCTCTACCCAAGGCGCCGGTGGTTTCTTCTTAGTAGATGATTTAACGCCAGATGAAGAAGGCTTATCAGCAGATAATTTGCCACTTTTCAAAAAAGCTTGCATTTTGTTTCAATCGACAGTTTTTAACACAAAATAGAATAGAAAACACGACCGAAAGTACCGAATCGAAACGAAACGAAACGAAACCGCGCGGTTTTTTTAAGGAATTTGACATTGACTTGACTGATAAATTGACAAGATATGAAGATAACATTATTTAGTATCGACTCGATAAATTAATTACTCGACTAAACAGGATATGTTAAGATACGCAACGTACCGTAAGTACCGGTTTTTAGGGTCAACTCTAACTAATTAGCTGTAAAAATGACTTAACAAATCCATCGTAGAGTTTTGGCGGGAACGTGAAAAAGAGTGTGTGATAACATTGTATTTTTTCCTAAAACTTGTGTTCTTCCGCGTGTTAATGTGTAATAAATGTGGATTATTAACCATAAGTGCCGGTGATTGTGTGCGAGTGTAGGGAAACTGCACAATGTTGTAAAACATGCTATTTGCGTTCTCACCAAAATTCCACTGAAAATCTTCAGTAAACACCACATCTTTACTGAAGGTATGACTTAGACTAGACTTTTACTTGAAAACTGACCTGAAATGTGACTTTGACCCATCTCTATGACTAAAATTAATAAAAACTTGAAGAATTTCAATACTTGACACTGGCTAAATACACAAATCGTGTGAAGCCATAATAAAACTTAAAAAAAAAAAAAAAAACCATCGTATTGTCAAAACTCACTGTCAACAAAGTGTCAAAAGTCAAGACAAACAAATTTAGTTTATATCTAGGATGATGGATGTTTATATATTTTAGTGCGCGGCAAATATTATAAGCAAAATTTTATCTATATTTCGATATTCGATATATAACCTATCCAATATTATTTGATTTACACTAAGTTATATATAGATCAAAATGAGTACAAGATCACAGAAAAAAACTAATAAGCCAGTAGCTACAACTTCTTCAAATTCCATACAAAAAAGAGTAGAAAGCTCCTGGATTTTATTAGCTAAAGGTTGGTATTGTTTATTTACTGGAAAGTAGAAAAACAAAGAAAATCCTAAGATCATGCTTTTATTTCCTTATTTCAGATCAGTTATTGGAAAGTAGTAATTTCAGTATAATAACGCTTCCACATCCTGCTCATGGGAAGCCGACAAAGTATTGCTTGGATGACTCGCACAACAAAATTTATGAAGTTGTAGTCTTCAACGAACCACACAGGTCATGGTTGATTGCAGAAACAGTCAAGTCTGATGGCAGCATTCAAATGATGACTCCTATAAACCCAGTGTTTCTCGGTTAGTACATACCTACATAATTTATAATTATTTACATATGCTTAAGTACTCTCTGCATTGTGTTTTTACCTCTGATGTCTATGAAAAGTTATCTAAAGATTGTTTCGTGAAAAATAAATACCTAACTCAGAATGTTTACTGCTCACCCATTATATTGATTTGATTATCTTAGTATAAACATGACACCTATACATATTAAGGTGAGGATACACGATAACATTGATATTCAATACTAACTTCACCCATTGCACTACTGACGTGAACCCACTCCAGACACAAGCATATTTAGCTTAGTTAAAGAGGTTAACAAGAATACTAGTAATGTGCAACCCACATTACTAGTAATCTTTTAAAAAATAATAAAAAATAAATGAATAAAAAAATACAAATGTTGACACTACTGTGGATTATGTCCACACGGTTGCAATTTATTGTGTCTTCATTTAGTGTATATGTCACAGGCAGATAGCTTAAAGAGCCATTCTATCAACAGCCTAGCCTCTTTACTAAACAGCACCGGTCAATAGAGAGCCATTCTATCAACAGCCTAGCCTCTTTACTAAACAGCACCGGTCAACTATATCAAGCTGTTTGATCGAACAGCTAGGCAAATGTCTTGGATCGATGACGTTTCATTGCTTGCCTAGCCATTTGATCAAACAGCTAGGCAAATGACTTGGATTGATGATGTTTCATTACTTGCCTAGCCTGTTTATTAGTCTGACACTAAAGTACCACACTAGGAACAGTGACTACCGCGTAACATGTGCAGATGAGTGCAGCGAAGAGGGAAACCGCGGTAGCGCCTGCGCTTCACCAAACATATATATATATACATATATGCATATACTATATATGAACTTGGATGTAATGATAGTGCTAAAGCAGATGGTGATGAAGATTGTAAATGTTGTTGCTGCTGCGACTGGTACTCTGCATCCGGGCCATGCTTATGCAACCCAGCTGTGGTTCTTATCTTGTTTAAGACGGGACACTGATATATCACATGTTCCACGGTTTCATTTTCTGACACGCATCCATTACAAAGAGGACTGTCTGTGGCTCAAATTTTATAAAGATGATAGTTAAGAATACAGTGTCCCGTGATGAGGCCTATTATAAGACGGAGGTCCTGCCATTGCAATTGTAGCAATTTGTTGGTAATTTTTTGTACATATATTACAGTGATGTTTATTTGATTCCAGTTTTACCAAGGTTGAAAGAACAATGTGTTAATCGTGCAGTTCCGTTGGAAGACTTACTATCAGAAAAGGGATATGATAAAATATTAGACTATATTGGAAGTTTGGATAGCATAGCTGATCTAAAGGTAAAGTTTGGTTGTTTGGTACCCCTTCAATTGAGATTTAAAAAAAAATTATTTGTGGTAAATGGTAACAGGACAAGCAGGACACTCGCTTGATGGTAAGCGATGACGTCTACCTATAACAGATACAGCGGCATGCAAAATTCTGAACTGCCAGAATTTTGCTCGTCACTGCGCCTGTTACCTTGAGATATAAAGATGTTGAGTCTCACATGCCCTGTAATTTCACTGGACACCTTGCCATTTCAACCGAAAAACATTCCTATTTCACGGCTGAAAATTAATTGGCAAACCTTCCCAGGTGGTCCCATTTAAATTTTAATGAAATCAGTCGAACCGTTTTTAATCTATCAACATTTGTATTATGATGCATTTACTTATCTCGACGACATACTTATACTGCTAACTACTGGCACAGATAATGTAATAGTTACTTCGTCTACTGGCTACTTTTACTAGCCCGACGTTTGAAGTCGGTTCTTTTAGTTCTTTAAACGATCTTAAATTATTATAGTTATAAAACATACTATGCATTTAAATTTGATTAATTTTGATTAATTTTACCAATCCTTTTCAGGGTTCAGCAGATATGAAAGCCTACAAATATAATGAAGACAAAACTCTGTCATGGCTCGAAAGTAGAGTTCGAAAAGTAGCCCAAGCTCTCAGAGCTAAAAATGTACATGTTACATCTGGTTCAGTATCTGCTACTTTTGTAACCAGCAGTATTGGTAACGATAGTATAGATGAAGGTATACTCATTAGTCTCTAGAAAACAGTGAACAAAAACAATATATTTTATAACTAACTGTACCCCGCGGCTTCGCCCGTGATAAAAAGTATCATCATCATCATAATCAGCCAGTGTCACTCCACTGCTGGAAGTAGACCTATCCCAAGATACGCCAATGAGAGCTCGATCTTCGGCTCATTGGGAGGGATATGCCCTAATCGCCACGCTGGGCGTGGCTGGGCGGTTTGGACATATAATAATAAAAAGTATCTTATAGCCTAATCCATAGTCCATAGTACTGGCCGTCCATGTACATAATTTCAGCTAAATCAGTCCAGCCGTTTGACCGTGAAGAAGTCCCAAACAAACAAATAAACAAACTGACTTTCGCATTTATAATATTGGTACTGATTGGTGTTGATTATGTATTACAGCCTGAATAGACAGATAAAGTTTTTTTTTATTCTTGATGGCAAGCATTTGATCACTATCTCACTTGATGTTATATGAAATTATAGTTAAGACATATTATAGAGTATTCTGTATCCTGCATGTGTTTCTGGTATTATATGGAAAACTTTTTTTAGAGTTCTGTACCCAAGGATGTTGTACCAAGGACTATGGAACCTAATTACTGAAACTTTGGTGTCCGTCCGTCCGCCCGTCTGTAATAGGGCTGTATCTTCTTAACTGTATCATGTACACACTTGACATTTTCACAATATAAATATTATTGCCGCTATAACAATAGATACTAATATTTTAGGATTGTTTAAAAAACTAAAAGTTCCAACTTCAAATGCCACGCTTGTCATTTTCAGTACCAAGATTGAGGTGTTTATCTCCATATCTCTGGAGATACTCATCAGATCTCGATGAAATCTAAATGGGGGAGAATTAGAATTATACCACCTGGGAGGTATACCATTTCAAACAAAAGAAGAATTATCTAAATCGGTCCAGGTGTCTTCGAGTAATCGGGGAACATACATAAAAATATATTTTTAAGTTTTTCGCGGATAACTTCAGTCGTTTATGAACCGATTTTGATTATTCTTTTTTTCTTTGAAAGAAGATATCCCAAGTGTGGTACCGTGGTAATTTTATCGAGGTCTGATAAGTATCTCCAGAGATATGGAGATAAACACCTCAAAATTGGTACTAAAAATTAATAGCGCGGCATTGAAGTCGGTTATTTTTAGTTTTTTAAACGATCTTATATAATATTATATTTCCAGAATTTTATTTGAAGTACGCCTTTGGTATGGTCTCCGATTATCTTCAAGAAGACCTCATATGCAAATTAGAGAAGAAATTTGATTTCCAACCGGATTTAATTGAATCTGTTGGGAACAAACGGAAATCTGGACTAGCAGATTCTAATGACAACAAAAAATTGAAAAGTGATTCTTCATTTGATGAGAGCAAAGAAAATACTTGTATGTCTGATTTTGTAAATCATAAATCAGAGGTCAAAAATCAGAAGCCATTGACTGCTAAAGAGAAAGCCAGACAGAAAGCTGCAAGTGGCACTAAGACAATATCAGCATTTTTCACAAAAAAATAATTGTTATGTTATTACTAAGCAAATAAAATGTTTTAGACAAAAATTTAGTACTCATTTAAGTTGCTAGAAGAATGCCTAGAAGTGGATAAGTTTAAACAAAGACATTACAGCAAATAGACGCCGATTGAAGGGCGAGCACTTTCAGCCAAACTTCTAAACTACTTATCATAATTTGACAAATGAGGTGTCGTTGGACGCGTTTTATTTGTCTGCTGGTTATAGGCTATGTAACGTCACAAGAAATTGAATGTGGCGCCCCCTAGAGGGCACGAAGTCAAGAACTAAAAAAAAATTCACCCCACCCTATCGTGTGTGGTATCGTTAAATAGGGATTTTAAAATGAAGGTAGAGTTTAGTACATTATATTTTTGTCAAAAGTAGCGTTTGCGAGATATATCCCGTCGAAGTCAAGAAAACTAATTTTTACCCCACGGCGCGGCGTCGCAAAGAAGCAATAGGGAGGGTTATGTATTTGTCCTATATAAAAAAGTACTCTGTGGTGTTTGTTGATCGCTATGTAAGTATGGTGACATGTATGCATGTATAGATTTATGCAAAAACCCCAAAATACTTGAAATAAAAAATAAGATCAAAAACTAAAACCCGACCACTGAAATATCACGCTCTAAAAAGTATGAAACAAGAAAATATTCTCGATCTTATAATAATATATATCTGAGTGAATATCTGAGATCGCTATGTACGAGCTATTCAATATGTATCGTGTATTATATAAAAAGCTTACTTTTAATAAATGTTTTATCGTATTTTATTTATGCATATTCTTAGTGGTGCTCAGAGGATAGCCGTGGTCGTAGGTCACCTACCGTAACAAAACAATACATTCTGAAAAGTAGCATACGACTACGGGTATGCACTGAACACCACTAAGAATATGTATAAAATACGATAAAACATTTATTAAAAGTAAGCTTTTTATATAATAAACGATACATATTGAATAGTTTGTACATAGCGATCTCAGATGAGAATATTTTCTTTTACAAGCTTTTATTTAACTTGCAATGTATGTTCGGGTGGAATCTTGGAAGCTAAATGAAGAATTGAAAATGAAGACCCACTTCCCGATGTTCGATTGGACTCAAATTGGGTGTACTTATGTATCTTCGGTGACAATACAATGATATGGTACCATGGAGCTGGTCTGATGATGGAGACGGAAGGTGACCATGGCATCTCTGTGATAAAACAACATAACTCCACCGAGTTTGGGCTCGATTGATTTGTCTTGAAGATAACTTTACGCCTAGATGATATCCAGGGTCTGATGATGAAGCTGGAAGGTGGCCACGGCATCTCTGTGATAAATCAACATAACCCTACCGAGTTTGGGCTCGATTGATTCGTCTTGAAGAGAACTTTTCACCTAGATGATATCCAGGGTCTGATGATGAAGCTGGAAGGTGGCCACGGCATCTCTGTGATAAATCAACATAAACCTACCAAGTTTGGGCTCGATTGATTCGTCTTGAAGAGAATTTTTTACCTAGATGATATCCAGGGTCTGATGATGAAGCCGGAAGGTGGCCACGGCATCTCTGTGATAAATCAACATAACCCTACCGAGTTTGGGCTCGATTGATTCGTCTTGAAGAGAACTTTCTACCTAGACGATATCCAGGGTCTGATGATGAAGCTGGAAGGTGGCCACGGCATCTCTGTGATAAATCAACGTAACTCTACCGAGTTTGGGCTCGATTGATTCGTCTTGAAGAGAACTTTACACCTAGATAATATCCAGGGTCTGATGATGAAGCTGGAAGGTGGCCACGGCATCTCTGTGATAAATCAACGTAACTCTACCGAGTTTGGGCTCGATTGATTCGTCTTGAAGATAACTTTACACCTAGATGATATTAAGAGACTGGTGATGAAGGTGGAAGGTGGCCACGGCATCTCTGTGATAAAATAACTAACCCCAATGAATTTGGGCTCAAATGATTCGTCTTGAGGAGCACTTTACGCTTAAATGATAGCCAGGATCTGATGATGAAGCTGTAAGGTGCCTATGGTATTTCTGTTATAAAGCAACATAGTCCCACCGAGTCGATTGATTTTCCTTGAAGAGCACTTTACCCATAATCACATCAAATATTCGTGTAATATTTTAAAACATCATGCCTTCTCTTAAATACTTAGGCAGTAGGTAGGTAATCGGTATCGATACCTTTCTACTAAAAAGTTAAAAATAGAGTAAGAATAAAATATTTTTAAAAACAAGCTTTTATCTGGGACAATGAACTAAAATGTTAAAAATAAATTGTAGTAAGTATTTGGCGTGTAGGTACTTACCTATATTTTTAAAGCTTGAGGCACGGAAGTATAGTAATTACATAGCCTGAAAAACGGGTAGTGCTTCAAGCTTTTAATAATATAGGTAAGTACCTACACGCCAAATACAAGAATTTATTTTTAACATTTTAGTTCATTGTCCCAGATAAAAGCTTGTTTTTAAAAATATTTTTTTCTTATAATTTATTTCTTTCTATAACATTTATACGTCCATGTCGATAATGTACCTAACTCTTATCGATAGTTTTTACGGCAATTTGGTATGGTCATCTCTATCTAGTTAGGCCACAAACATTTTCTTTCAAACCTCCTATTGAGCGTTTCTTCATTGGCCGACCCGGCACCGGTACCGACATTACTCGATGGCGCGACACGGCAGCTATATTCTGTTAAACCTGCCGGCTCAACTTTAGTTCTACTCCAATCTATTTTAGGGGGGGTGGGAGGAAGGGGTAGAGCCCCCCCCCCTTGAAGGAAAAGTTGCGGAGACCCCCCCTTTCGGAGATATGATTTTTTTTGTTTTAATTATTTAACAATGAAATCATCTATATTGTGAATAATTAATGTTAGAATAACTGACATCAATTTTAGGGAGAGAAGGAGGCGGGGGGATGGGTAGAGCCACCCCCAAGGGGAAGGGGAAGTTGCAGAAACCGCCACTTTCGGAGTAACTTTTAGAAATGTTTTGAAAATGTTTTTTTTTATTCTGACTGAATAATGACAATGAAATATCTTCTTTAGGAATTCTGTTTTATTTTATAACTTTCCACATCCTACTACTCTAGCTGATTATGTAATTTCTAAGATAAATAGTAAATTAACGAACATCACTAGGTTAGGTTTAGGTTTGAAACGCGACAACACCACGCGCGAGCCGAGCGAGCGTAGCGAGCGTGCCGCGGCAGCGGCCGGCGAAGCGCTAAAAAGAAACACCCTTTAACCAAATTCCATACTCAATCTTGCTACTGAAAATGACAAACTTACACTTGTTATTTTAAGTGTTTGACATAATGCGTACATGACCTTTAGTGTATGAGCCTTTCCATAGGCTACTCCAGCATTTTTTTTAAATTTTAAAAAGTTTGGTTAGAAAACAAAAAAATCATATCTCCGAAAGGGGAGGTTTCTGCAACTTCCCCTTCAGGGGGTGGCTCTACCCATACCCCGCCTCCTTATTCTCCTAAAATTGATGTCAGTTAAAGTAACATTCCTACCAATTTTTCACTTATTTAGATGATTTCATTGTTAAATATTCAAAACAAAAAATATCATATCTCCGAAAGGGGGGTTTCCGCAACTTTTCCTTCAAGGGGGGGGGTTCTTTTATTAATTTAAATTTTGCATGTTCAAATTTTGCGCGTGGTTTGACCAAAACGCTGGACACAGTGGACGCCATATTGCTTTGTGGTCATGACGTCAGTATGCTAGTAAACAAATGCAGCAATATTATGATAGTTGACAGTTGACACTTCTAAGTTTACTTAGCCGTATGAAGTAATAACATGGCGACTACTATTTATGGTGTTATGAAACAGCTTGAATAAACTGGCCAAGTGCAAGGTGGGGGGGGGGGGGGGGGACTCAAATTTTAGCACTTCAGACGCGCCTATCTTTTAAATAATTGTCTTTGAGAAAAAATGATTTTAGGAACCTCAATATCATTTTTAAAGACCCATCAATAGACACCTCGAACGTATAGGTTTGAACAAAAATATACTTTTTGTGTCAGTTCCATGTATGGGATGCCCCTTAAACTTTTATATTTATTATTTTTGTATAAAAATCTGAAAGCGGTTCACAGAATACATCCACCTACTAAGTTTCAATTCTGTAGTCCTAATAGTTTCGGAATAAAATGGCTGTGACATACGGACGTACAGACAGACATGGCGAATCTATAAGGGTTCCGTTTTTTGCCATTTGGCTACGGAACCCTAAAAAGCTGAATCCTTTGAATTGAATTTAAAAATTTAGTTTGCTATTTTATGAATTAAAACTAACGTTTTCCGACTACTTTTTGCCTAAGCTATTGCAATAATAGTTTTAGATTTTTTCTCATCTAGAGTAAAATACTCTATTGTCGTGGATGGAGTATTATATATGCTTATTGTAAAGTAGTGATGCTATTTAGTCATTTTTAGTTGGTACATAAAACTTTCAAGTTAAAATAAAACCGATAATTTCCGATTTTTAAAATGGCAGCACTGACTGACTGGTCGTCGCCATTTAACAAACGTCCATCCGCTTCGGACACAAGTGAATTTGTGGAATTACGAACATTATACAGTAATTTTAGTGAATTTCGGACAATAAAGACTCAGTGTAGTGAAACTGATGTGATTAATTTTGATATACCCGTGAATAAAGACTTCACCAAGTGTTCACTATTACAAAAATCGCGGCCAATGTCAGCAGGCGTGTCAGATCAGGTATTTCGCATGAACAGTGTTTTTGTGTTATTATTCTCAGTAAACGTATGTTTTTCATGTCTAATTATGATGATTTATCTTTTGTTTCATGTAATCCGGGCTCATAGCGGATGAAAGGGCAAGGGAACCAAGGTAAAGATGTGATCTTTGTGACGTTGCAAAGTCTCAGGAAGAGCAGCGTTACCGGTCGGCTTCGCATTCATCCCTCATTATATTACCGCTTCGCTACTATGATTAGAGCCGTAAATGCAGCGTTCTTTCACTTTCACTTTCTACTGACAATGTATTTACTGTCTACATATATATTGGCTCGAAACCATCTGTACTCTGTAGGCAATAGCCATGCAATGCTTGTGCTACCTGTGCGTAGGTGTTATTTGTAGGTGTAGCTTAGATTATAGACGACACCCACACATAATCAATACTCATCATAAGGCAGACAATTATTCTAAGAAAGATTGATAAATTTCAGTCTCAGTTAAGTGTTTCAGAAGTGGCAAAGTTATGTTCCTGATAAGTAAGTTGTATTACTGAATGAGTCAAATTGTTATGCACAGCATAAGGATCTCGATTGTTTAGTTATTCTGTTATTAACATTGTTAAATAACTCTAAACAATGCAATAATTGTTCATTATGTTTTATGATAAGTATGAGCTCATTTTGTTGTATTTTCAGTATCACATCAATGCAGAAGTAGCTATCAGTTAAGATTCTCTATCTATTCAGTAAATAAGGTGAATGACTGATAAGGACTTTTTAAAACAATGTGGGAACTCTTAGTACAGTTGACATATGGGTAGCTAAGGTTTTTTCTACCATTGAGATAACATCCAGTCTTTTGAATATAAATGAGAATAAAAAAATATTGTAAAATTACTTTGGAATGTGGCACCAGCCATTTGCAATTGAATCCTACAATGACTTATTGCTACATAATGTTGCCTCATCAGAATGTAGAATATTAATATTAGGTTTATATTTTGGTGTAGGTGTAGCTGTAGTTTCTAGTAAGATATCAAATTAAGATTAACAATTTATGTAAAGTTTATTAGTTAGGACATTTAAAATCTCAGAGATTCTGTAAGATCAGAACTACTATATGTAAGTATAATTGACACATGCTTACATTTTAAACACATATCAGGCAAAAATTGTAAACCTAATACAACTTCATACAAAAAACTGAACGTATAAATTGTTGCATTTTCTGAGCATGCATTAACTTTGTACTTAATTGTTTACCACACTATGTAATTGTGTGGCTCCAAAATACTAGCTAACAGCACCGCTCTGTGACAAACTATTTGAGGTATACCATTACAAACCTGGGTCCACAATTTTGTATCTATCTCATTTATCATAGACTCATACAGCCTACCACTATTGTTTATAAACACTATGGGTAAAGATCTTAAATCAAGTTACCCTCGTAGGAGAAGGGAAGGGAGTGGGGAGATGGGAGAAGTGTAGGTTTTTAATTATTTGAAAACAACATCATAATCCAACAGGTGGTTAAAAATCAACAAACAAACATACTGTTACAAAGGATTTCATATTTCACTATTAATAATTAATAGTCTTCTATAAATTCCAGTGACAAATGCACCGAAAGACCAACATTTAGAGAGCGGAGGCGTGGAGCTACCTGAGGTGTCATGGCGTCATCAGCAGCAACCGTCTTATGCACCACCCATCTCATCAGCGGCCGATCATTACAATGCAGCAGGTTGGTTGTCACTAACAACTCTTAGGCCTGTAGTATAGAATGATGCCTGAGCGCCAATCCAAGCTTAGTTTAGAATAAAGCCATTGGATTAGTTAAATCCCACCTAGTGAACTAATCAAATCAATCTAGTCCAGCCATACTCTAAGTGTGTTCCGCGGAACACTAGGGATCCCCTGTAGGGGTTCCACAAGAATTTAGAAAAATTTCACTTTTCAAAAGGGTTCTGTTACCAAAAAAGATTGAGAACCGCTGCTCTAGTACATCAAGTATATACCAAGAGTGGATCAGTGCTCTAGGCCTTACACTGAGAACAATAATACTTAAGCATAGAATTAAGCTATTTAATTGGTTATTTTTTTAAATATTTTTGCCCCTATTCTATGTGAGTTGATCTATGACTTTAGTTCTTATTTGCCTTAGACCTGTACAGAATTCTTTAAACTTTTAACTAACAACCTTGATACATTAGAGTTATACAGTGATATGTGACTTATTGGGCTAAAACATTAATATGAGACACTTGGCTTCTTGTGCCTACAAATGAACTAAATTTGATTAAAAAATTTAAGTAAATAATAACTTATTGCTACAATTCATCATTATCATCATCAGTAGTCCAATGCTGGACATAGGCCTCAAACTGCACACCACTGCGCACAATTCTCAGCAACTCTCATCCAGCTGCTACCAACCAGCTTCCGAAGATCATCACTCAACCTAGCCTGAGAGTGTTCTACGCTATGCGTGCTGTTGCACGCAAGAATATGCAACAAGTGTCTATCAATAATTCAAACATCACATAAATCTTGTCAAGTCTCGTTTTAATACAGTACAGCCACTATAATACGGCTGATCTGACACCTCAAATAAAGGCAGAAGACAATATTAATTATTTCGTATGATATGATGAATCAACAGGTCATCTCAGTTTGCTAATTGTTTTTTTTTCAATATGCAATTTTAACAAAGATCAGTTACTGGTTATAATTACTAATAATTTGTGATACCTCTGTATACACATCTCTTCTACAATTTATCAGATTATAGCTTATGTAATTCAGATGTGTGAGACTATGTTATTTTCAGACAAAAGAGGGCATTGCCAGCCCCTAAATATCTATATAAAACCATCCAACATCACTTTGCAAAACATTTTTTGGAGTCCTACTGGTCTACTGTATATGAAAGATTATATATCATAATTAGTTATTCCAAATAACATATATACCATTGTATGGGAATTAGGAAAACATTACATTGAACAGATACAAAATCATATTGAATAAAAAACAAAAATATATTAACTACTACTACTAATAATATATACTATAATACTACTAATTACATTAACTACAAATTTGTTACATAAATTTAAAAAAATTGCCTTTTTGAAGAACAATACATGTTATACATTAATGTTTTAAATGCAATAAGTCTCATGTTCTAGCTAAACACTCGTACTCTATAATGTAGCATGTACCTGCAGATTCTATGCTATTTGGATAGAGAAAAGTGCACAAATTGCTAAACTTGAAAGAGTTACACTCTGTATATAACATATGTATTTCTCAATAATATGTAAGTATATCTCAATATATTTATTGTAGTTAACATTTTATTATAATTTTGACATTGTTAAGTTCTGCTTTTCTTTGATTAAACATCCAAAGTGAACTTTAACAGAATAGTTTAAGATTGTTTAAAAAACAAAAAAACACTAATTCAAACGCTGCACTAGTCTTTTCATGAGTAGCAAATAGAAGTGTCTCCATATCTCTGGACATACTTATCAGATCTCGATGCATTTACAGTGGGACCACTTCAGTAATATATATACTCTTTCATTGATTATTAAATTGGTTATTTGTTATGTCTATCAAATCAAAGACATTGAAATGGTTTGCTGATTCTTCATTTCAGCACATACATTTCTTCAATTCAGCAGTCTTGTAAAATAAATATTACATTTGCTCTTAGACTTCTTTTACGTAGAGAATTCACACTAACAAAGAAGCAAATTTTTAAGTAGAATTATGTTGCATACAATAAGTTCTGATTTTTATCTTTTTGCTATTAAAAGTAGAATGTTACAAATGAGATGTCTCATTTTGGGCTAATCATTGTATTTCTATTTGATACATGTGGATTGCAATTAGTTGCTGTGTGCTTTTGCCTCTGAAGATTACCTATTTTAAATTAGTAGTTTCCTACTTACATTACATATACTTTTATTACTGTAAAAGATTTTCTTTTGTTTATATTTTCAATCTGAATATAACTATTGCGATTGGAATACTTTATAAAAGTATATGTATGCTTTCAAAATTAATACAATATTTGCAGATAGTAGCGTGGTTTAGTTTTGAAACATTAGTTATCCATAAAGTGTACCATCTTTTGCATCTTGTTGCAACGTGATTCTCTTGGTCTATCAGCCAATATTGGTATTATCCCGGAGTACAATACACAGCCCGAGTCCTTAAGAAAAATGGGATATCTCCTTTGAGGAAAATATTTTCTCCGTCGTTTCAGGTTATTACGGTACCACAGCAGTTCCTTATCAAGCTTTTGGAGTCGGGGATGGGACATGGTCCACCAATGGGACAGACCCGATGACTTTCCTCGGAGGATACAATCCTCACGATTCTTACGGAGTTGAGGGTAGATAGTACCTGCTTATTCAGTGACAAGAGAAAAGATGTTACATTTTACTGTGCTAGTATTAACTTTACTCAGCTTCGCTTGCATATGATAGGAAACTTGTCTGGAAAGCGGTCATTTTCAGTGTTATGACATTGTGATCATTGTGCTTAAAAAAGATCATTGCTTGAAAACTCATTCAAGTCTCATAAATACGGTATACTTAAGACCATTTTCTGGGTCTTGCCTTGGCCTAAAAAGGAGCATTATCTTGGAATTTTGTTTACAGTTGTCAAATGATTGTTTCAATAGATAAGTTGCCACCTGCACTATTTTTTGTATGCTCTCTGTCGTAAGTTTAATTAAACGGTGGAACTTGGGTGTATGTATGCAGCTCGGGTTTCTTACTCCCTTTTAGTGTAATTTCAAGTATGTTGTTACAAAATTTCTATTGAAACCGTGTATTAGCATCAATATAACAAGATAAACATGAGATATGAAATGATCAATCACTATGTGTCGTTTCATTTCTTACTTTTATTTACATAATTGCATTGCTTCACATCTCAGGCTAAGATTGCTCTATGAGTTGACTGTAAAATTATTAGTACAATCACTACTTCCGTGCATCAGTACAGTCACAGTCGAA
This sequence comes from Cabera pusaria, assembly GCA_954871355.1. Classification (NCBI taxonomy): domain Eukaryota; kingdom Metazoa; phylum Arthropoda; class Insecta; order Lepidoptera; family Geometridae; genus Cabera; species Cabera pusaria. Next base: position 20,070,148 of record OX940889.1, on the reverse strand, counting down.
AGATGTATTATCACCAGTACCATGGCTAGGATAAAACCTGTTATAAAACCAAAAGAACCACTCTTCTCATTTGTACTTTGCTCCCATCTTCTATTATTCTCATTTGAAATGATTTGTGTTTTTGTGTGGTCAACAGCGGGTAGGTAATAATAGTAAAGATGGTTCGAATTACAATTGCAGGTGTTTTCGGACCGTCGACGACCCCGTTCTCGAGCGCTCCGTTCGGCCAGCCGTCCACGTTTAACTACTTCCACGGGAACGGCGACTACTCTACGTGGGGCCAACTGGGGCGCGCCAAGCAGTACGATGACTACTACAGGACCGACGTGTACGTGCCCGAGGGCATCAAGGCGATGGAGGCCGGCGTGCAGGGGTTGGCGCTCGACCACAAGCCGGAGCGGGACCGACCCGAGCTCAAGGAGTCCTCGGCCGGCTCGCAGCCCAAAAAGATGACCTGGGCGTCTATCGCCAGCCAGCCGGCCAAGCCGGCGCCCTCCTCGCAGGGCATCGTGCCCAAGAAGAAGGGCCCCGGCATGCCGCCGCCGCCCATAATACCCGGGAAACACAACATGGATATTGGCGCGTGGGACGGGGGCAAGAGCGCCGCCGTGGTAACCGCGCCGCCGCCGCCGCCGCCGCAACCGCAGGCGGCCGCGGCGCCCGCGCCTCTGCTGCTCGCTGCGCAGGCGCCGCCCACCGCCGCACCGCACCCCGCGCCGCTGCCGCGCGGGCCGCCGCCTACGCACCAGCCGCCGCCCGCGTGGAGCCACGCGCCGCGTCCGCCGCCGCCGCACGTGCAGCACGCGCCGCGCCCGCTGGCGCCGCCGCCCGCCCCCGCGCCGCCGCCGCCGCCGCCCGCAGGGCCCGTGCCGCCGCACCCACTGCTAGACGAACTGCACGTCAAGAACGAATACAACCCGAAGGAGTTCGACCTAAGCGCGCCTCTGACGCGCTTCTTCGTCATCAAGTCGTACTCGGAGGATGACATCCACCGCAGCATCAAGTACGAGATCTGGTGCAGCACCGAGCACGGCAACAAGCGGCTCGACTCGGCGTTCCGCGAGCGCGAGAAGGAGGGCGGCAACGTGTACCTGTTGTTTTCGGTGAATGGCAGCGGACACTTCTGCGGCATGGCGCGCATGATGAGCGCCGTCGACTACAACTCCAACTCGGGCGTGTGGCTGCAGGATAAGTGGAAGGGCCAGTTCCGCGTGCGGTGGATCTATGTGAAGGACGTGCCCAACGTGCAGCTGCGGCACATCAAGCTCGAGAACAACGAGAACAAGCCGGTGACCAACTCGCGCGACACGCAGGAGGTGCCGCACGCCAAGGGGCTGCAGGTGCTGCGCATCATGCACTGCTACTGCCACACCACCTCCATCTTCGACGACTTCACGCACTACGAGCGCCGCCAGGAGGAGGAGGACTCGAGGAAGGTGCCGGTTCACGCGGCGCCCGACCCGCGCGACGACCACGAGGGCGCGCACCGCGGGTACCGCAACTACCGCGACCCACGCGACCAGCGCGACTCGAGGGACGGCCGCGACGGACGTGACGGACGTGACCCGCGCGACCAACGTGACCCGCGAGACGGCCGGGACGGACGGGACGGTCGTGAAGGACGAGACGGACGTGACGGTGGCCGCGATGGACGCGACGGGGGCCGCGATGGTCGCGATCCGCGCGATAACAGGGACCATCGGGACCCGAGAGACAATCGTGACTCCCGCGACCCTCGCGACCACCGCGGCGACCACCGTGACCATCGCGACCACCGCGATCACAGAGACCACCGCGACCACCGCGAGGATCGCGGCGACCCGCGTGACAACCGCGACCATAACGTCTATCGTGATCGCGATTCTAACTTTAGACCCCATCATAAGGTGAGTTCGCGAACGATCCTTTCGGTTCCACGCCCTCGGTATCGGCGAGTAACTGTGTGTTTATAAATTCCAGGAGCGAGATGGGCGGGACGGACGGGACGGGTCGCGAGGCCGAGGGCGCCCCCGCAACTGATGGACATAGTGAGTGAGAACAGAGCGAGGACTGGCTTCTCCCCATAGACAACTAGTAGAGTAACGTAATTGGTTCCGCATCGCAACGCTACGCCCCGCGCGCGCCGCGGGCCATGCGTCCACGCGGCCTCACAGTGTTGCGTTCCCGACCAGAACAATTCTAATGTAACCGGGAGTAACGATTGTTTTAAACAGTGCATAGCTAAAAAAACTTTCAACAAATTAAAATGTGCTATAATATAAATATTTGGAACTGGATGTTGATACAGACGCCTAGTGAACCGAACATTTAATTAATTACCGTCGCGGGTCGTGGAGGCGCCACGACGGGTGGAATTGTGGACTTTCAAATTTGTGGACTGAAAATAAAGTAATTTTTATAACTAGGAAATTCTGTGGCCAGAGGAGTTGCTCCTATTAAGACTAGGGACTTGTGAAGTTAATTATAGTAATGAAATCAATGTTGACGTTGTCCGCTCACCGCGGACGTTGGGACGCGTTTTATTAAATGTTAATATCAGTGGTGAATACTTTTATATAACGAAAACAATGTAATCATATGACGTGTGGACATTTTGTATACATTTTTTTAATATCGATTTATATGACTGTTAAAAATGAGTTCTCTCGTGGCATTGACTTCAGTATCGCTTCGTGATTATTTTTAACGCATCATAGGCTAATTATAATAAATAGGCCGAAGTTCTCCTAACTCTAATTGACTTGGGACGCCAGGGTTTAGAGAAAAATAGATAATATTATGATTCATAGTCTGATTGAAAGTAGCCAACAAGGTTGTCTATGATCTAACATTGGCACTTGGTAAAAGCTAGAATCTTCCAAGAAACGGAAAATACATACTAAAAAGTATTGTAAGACGAATTGTGTAGAAGAAACAGTGTTAAGCTTGTGGAATAAAGTTCCTTATCAATATTTCCAATTCTGTTGATATACATTCTGTTTGATTGGAAATGATCACTTGAAATGATCACACAGGACATCATCACATAATCTGTATCCTGACCAAACCTGCATTGTTCTATACTTTATGTACCTATCTTATGAAATAAATAAATCTGATTTATTCATATCATGTAATAATAACAGTAACAACATGGAAAGTTATGTACTTTACTTGAGTTTATGATTCCTTCATTGATCTAAGCTTCTGTTCACTATACCTTACCATACTTACCTATCTATTCTTAATGTATAATTTGTTATTTACTTTATTTAGTAAGTATATATTATATTGTAAATGGCAACCTACTATTGACTATGTGAATGTTTTGCTAAATAAACTGTTTTTCTTCTTCTATTCATAATGTTGTCTCTTCATTGGTTTGGTCAATATCAGATAAATATGTTAAATTTATTGACAATTTGTCTTATGCAGTATGTCCTTGTTTTAAACAACAGAATGTGAGTAGGATAGTGTATAAAGATGATAGGATTTAATATGATCTGTTAACTGTGTACATCAATCTTGACTCAGGCCCAGATCGGTAGAGGGTACTTGGTCTTAACTTCAACTTAGCTCAATAAAAACTTATTCAATCTTAGTTAGAATGGTTTCGACCAATAACAGCAGCCGGCAGCTGTTTAAAGTCTTTAGCGTAAGTTAGTACTGGTTTTTGGTTGTGTAACATCCAAATATTACACAAGTAATGGATTTTGTTGTTATTTACAGCCAAGCTTTGGCTAAGCTCATGCTCAGACTACCTATCTGGGCCTCTGATTTTGATGCGCTTTCCCTAAAACTAGTAAAAGTTTTTATTAATAGTTTTGAAACTACTGTTGCTTCTTTCTTGCTTTTGTGTTAAAAATGTTTATGATAGTTTTTTTTTATTGTTGCAGGAAGTCTAAAATAAAGAGTAGGTATGCCATTTCGTTATCCATATCAACAATAATGTACCCACCTATGTGGTTTAATTTTGGTATCGAATGTTTTTTTAATACTGTCTCATCAGAACAAGAACATATTTTAGACCTCGGCTGAAGTCTCATTAAGTTTTAGGCAATGTGCATTAAATTAATTTATATATTCATTTATCAACTGATCGTAAAGCGTGTCCTATTTTTAAGAGCAACTTCAGTGTGACGAGAGAAATTTGACTTCGGAATTTACCAGCATTATATTTGTATGCATGTATTGTTATCCCCACCTTTATTTGTAAAGTGCCTTTGACATTTTCATTTAGTAGTGCTGCAACTATAACTTACGTTTCATAGCTGTACTATCATTGCCACGTAATGGCGATTTTATTCCTAAATAATTTTAGTTTATACTTTTGCTTGTATTTAAAGTGTTTTTAAACATTTTTAGTTTGTATCTTATTTGCTCATTTAGCAAGATTGTATTTGGGGTACTAGGTTTCAAATGATATGTTTCTTTGGAATTGTGTCTTAACTGTTACATACATACAATTATATTAAAACTGATACTGAATTAAAGCCTGTCATAGAAATTATTTTTAAAGACCTATTTTTTTTATTTTAGTGTTACCCTCGTATTAAACATGCCCCGTTGGCGGAAAGGACAGATGGCTTGACTTGAAAGCGAGAGGTCGCCGGTCCAAATCCTAGCACGAGTAATGATGAGTGTTCGTCCAAGGGTCGTTCCGCCTAATTCCTGCTACCAATAGTTGCTTACCACCATCAAGGAAAATCTGCCGGTATAACCTTACAGTGTTCCGGAAGCACACAGCACTTGAGAGTCTGTATTCTAAGCCTAGCGTGTTCAGCATCTTTGACGACATAATCGCCTAACACCAGACGAGATAGTGGTCAAAAGCTAGCCTATAAGTAATTAAAAAAATAACGCATTATTTTGAGTAATCTATGCTGATTTTTTTTCCCTTTACAATAGACACTGTAAAAAAAATTACTGAGACAGAATTATTCAATTGTATACATACAGCTATGCTTTCCTTTTCGGGTTTTTTATTGCTGTAATTCAAGCGCATTACCACCATTTTGCCTATTTTAGTTGAGGCAGGAATAACGGTTACGCGCATGTTGCAAAATAAATTGCATGTTGCAAAAACCAACTACGTTGTACCCTAACTGCTGTAGCGCATTCGACCATTCGTCTTCCGAACTGGACAACACCGAACATCATGCCTCTAATAACGGTTCTTATGAGATATGATTTTGTGGAAAGGTGGTGGATAAGTAAATAGGTAGGTATACAAAATTTTATCTCTGTGCTGTTGACCGTTAAGGAGTACCCTCATCCTCGTCGAGCCAATCTTGGGTAGTATTCTATGTCAGTATACATAAAGTCAGGAACAAATCAAATTCAGAACAAATTCCACACAAAAAGTGAAGTGGCCCTCCTTCAAACCAAACCGACGTAGATTATAAATTTAATAAGAATCACTAAGTTACAAATGATTGGCTTGGAGATTGATTTAAATTCAGAACGAAAGCAGGGATTGGTTCGCGTATGTTCTGCAATGTCTGTTATGACAGTTGAGTCAAAGAAGACAAATGTGCGACCAATGACGCACTGGCGAGACTTAACTCCGCCTTCTTAGACATTACGAGGGTCATTCAATAAATACTTAGCCTACAAAAAGTAAACGAAAATTTTGGAAAAGTGACAATTTATTTTTCAACATAGTCTCCTTTTAGTTCGATACACTTAGCCCAGCGATGCTCCAACTTTTTTAACCCGTCCGAAAAATAGTTTTTGTCAAACTCTGCAAAATAGGCCTCCGCGGCGGCGATGACCTCCTCATTTAATCCATATCTATTCCCGGCGAGAGATTTTTTCAGATTAGGAACAAAAAAACAGAAAGAAGTCACAAGGGGCCAAATCTGGAGAATACGGTGGATGGGGCAGCAATTCGTAGCGTAATTCGACCAATTTGGCCATGGCAACGGCAGACGTGTGAACCGGTGCGTTGTCGTGGTGAAACAGCACTTTTTTCATAGCCAGATGGGGTCGTTTTTTCTTTAATTCGGCGTCGAATCGGCCCAATAAACTGGCATAGTAAAGCCCTGTAATTGTTTTACCTTCTCGAGGTAATCGATGTAGATCACACCTTGTGAATCCCAGAAACGGTGGCCATAACTTTTCCGGCCGATTTTACAGTTTTCGCCTTCTTTGGAGCACGTTCCCCGGTCTGGATCCATTGTTTTGATTGCTCCTTGGTCTCTGGTGAGTACCAGTGGATCCAGGTTTCATCGACGGTCACAAAACGACGCAAAAACTCCGCTGGATTCCGCTTAAACAGCGCCAAACACGTCTCCGATGTGGTCTCACGGTTGCACTTGTTTTCCGGTGTGAGTAAACGCGGCACCCATCGCGCCGACAGCTTTCTCATGCCGAGTTCCTCGTGAAGAATATGATGCACTGTTCCTTCTGAAATGCCTACAGTCTCAGCTAGCTCCCGAACCTTCAATCGGCGATCTGCCAATACGAGATCATGGTTTTTTTTATTTTTTTCCTCCGTAGCAGCTGTTTTCGGTGCACCTGGACGTGGTTCTTCCAAAACCGACGTACGGCCACGTGCAAACTCGTTGAACCAATTCTTGACGGTGGCCATCGATGGAGAAGAGTCACCTTACACAGCATCCAAGCGCTCTTTGATTTCGATGCGCGTTTTCCCTTCCAAAAATAGGAATCGAATCACCGAACGATATTGCTCTTTTTCCATTTTTGTAAAACCGATCGATACGTTCGCTTCCATAAGTTGTCAAAATAAAACAAATGAAGGGATTGGAATGAAAATTTGAAAAAATAATTAAAAACGAATGTGCTACACTGTGGTAAAACTCTTTTGAAACTACAGCGCCGTCTGGCGATGAGGCTAGGTACTTATTGAATGCACCTCATACTTTTTAACCGACTTCACAAAAAAGGAGGAGGTTCTCAATTCGTCTGTATGTTTTTTTTTTTGGGTCATTTTTCAGAATGTATTGTTTTGTTACGGTAGGTGACATACGACCACGGCTATCCTCTGAGCACCACTCTAATAGAATATACTTCTATGAAATACAATAAAATATTTATTACAAGTAAGTTGTTTATATGATACACGGTACATATTGAATAGTTAGTACATAGCGATCTCAGATGAGAATATTTACTTGTTTCATTCTTTTTAGAGCGCGATTTTTCAATAGTCGGGATTTAGTTTTTGAACTTATTTTTTATTTAAAGTATTTTTGGGTTTTTGCATAAATGTATACATGGATACATGTCAACATACTCACATCGATACATGCATAGTGATCAACAAACACATAACACTCCCTATTGCTTCTTTGCAATGCCGCGTGGGGTAAAAATTAGTTTTCTTGACTTCGACGGGATATATCTTGCAAACACTACGCTTGACAAAAATATGATGTACGAAACCCTACCTTCATTTTAAAATCAACGATACCAAACACGGCAGGGTGGGGTAAACATTTTTAGTTGTGACTTCACGCCTCCTAGAGGGTGCCACATTCAATTTGTTGTGATGTCACATGCCCTATAACCAGCAGACAAATAAAACGCGCCGAACAACACCTCATTTGGCAAATTATGATAAGTAGTTTAGAAGTTATGAGGGAAAAGATGAACATGCATACATACATACTCACAAACCGGTCAGAAACATAACCCTCCTTTTTGTTTCGCCGTAGTCCGGTAAAAATCATGAACTGGGAGCAAGTGGAGTTTTGGCGGCAACGTGAAAAAGTGTGTGTGCTCATAGTAGTCAAAAGGTCTCATTGTATTTTTTCCTAAAACTTGTGTTCTTCCGCGAGTAATTAAATGTGAATTATTAAACCTCGAACTTGAATCCACAAAAGCTTGAAGAATTTGAATACTTGATACTGGCTAAATACAGTAATCGTGTGAAGTCGTAATGAAACTAAAAAAAAAAAATATGAGAACGAGCTCACAGCAGTCACAGCTGTCATTGTCAATGTCATAGTCAGTTTGTTGATTGGGTCGGCCGTATTCGTTTTTCTTTCAACAAAGTAAAAATTGTTTGAAATGTATTTTCCATTTTCTACTTTCGTTTAGATACAGCGGTATGAAAGTGAAATGATCAGTTCCTTCACGCGATGTTTTAATCGATTGAGCCTTGGTTCGCGTGTTGAGTTTTTCGTGTGGTCTGTTTTATGTTTGTTTTCATTCATAAGGCCTAGACGTCCTGACAGTTGCGCGCGATACGTGCTCATAGCTCCGCTCATCGCTATTCGCTCGCTAGCAAGTAGCAGTTGAGTTCTTGACACGGTCTCCGGTGGCGGCACCCGTATCGCGTCCTCGTAGTTTATTTTCGGCGTTGTTATTGGCATAACATAAATCGAGTCGATCATAAAAACAATGGTTTCTATCGGTAATGATATCCGAAAATGAGGATGTGATCTCTCGATACGATGCGTTATGGGCATTCTCCAGTGGCCGCTACATAATGGACTGGACAGTGATCTGCCGAAGATATTTTTGTTAAAATGAGACATGCATTCGGTCGAGATGCAAAAAAGTGTATCAGTTCAAGTAGATAGTGATTTCGCTCTGTTGCTGCCAAGCGGTGTTTATGAGATAAAAAAAATGGAGCCGAGGTCAAAGCTGAGGAAGGTGATCCTCTTTTGCCTGCTACTGTCTCTGTTTGGCATGGTGGCATTTGGATATTTTTGCCCTGATCAGGTCAGTGTCTTCATATATTCACTCATAATCATATCACTAAAATTATACAACTGTGTTGACAAGCCAGTGTTGTTATTTACACCAGATAATGTTATCAACTTATCATACATTATGAATACTGAAATCATTGTATTTTGAACAAAATAGCATCCAATAATAGTTATAGCTCAAATAAACTAAGTAAGTGTGTAATGAAGAATTCATTGAAGTCAAAGATCACTGATATGAAAATATGTTATCAACTCTTTCTTGTGTAGTCCGATTGGGCACATTATTTGTGTAAAACTTTATGACATATTAATTGGATGTATTTATGAGTGTCGGACGAGTGTGTAGCAGATAAAGTTTCTTATACATTGGCAACACTTTTGTTATAAACGGGCAATTACTCTATGTGTTAATATATATCTGTGCTATCTTGTTTTTGCTATGGCCGACAAAAGCCCTTGGAAATTTTTGGATATTTGTAAAAGACTAAGCAAATCAATCGAGGATATAGTGTAACCAGGACAGTTATTATACTCTTTGCTATACAAATATAATAATCTGTTGTGCAACCGAAGAAATATAAGGAGATATAAAACAGCGAAATGGATTTTCATTGACACGTATTACCAGGCAGGATCTGTTAGCTGGAGAAGGAACATGGTCCCACGTAGTCGGATTATTGAATTATACAGTCCATTCATCAATTTGTGAAGAAAGTGAAGTGTAACACACCAATCAGAAGTCTGGTATTCGGTCAGCGGTCTCAAGTTGTGTTTATTTCGTTGTACAGAAAGACATCAAGATGGAGTCGTTATACAAGCTACAATTTGATAAGAAATCTGTCATCAGTAAAGCAAGAGTAAATTTCAAGAAGTCACCAAGAGATCGTATCACTCATGTTTATATCAAAACCAGGTTAGAGACATTGGAAAATACATGGAGTAGCTTCCTAGCTACACATTATGATATCATATCACAAAAATCAGATCTGCAATGTGAATATTTTACTAGTGACACTTATGAGGTAACGGAAGAATTATATATGTTATATAAAACTGAGTTGTTAGAAGCCTTGGAGGATCTAGGCAGTAAGAATGATGAGCTTAAGTCTAATTCACATCATGATAATGTAAAACTTCCAAAAATAAATATTCCAAATTTTTCTGGATTATACTCGGAGTGGCCAACGTTTAAAGATTTATTTTTGTCATTAATTCATAACAATCAAGGTTTAGATGATGTTCAACGCATGCATTACTTGAAGGGCCTGCTTACAGGTGAAGCAGAGCAACTTGTAAGGCACATCTTAGTCACATCGTCAAACTACTCTGAATGCTGGTCTATTTTGAAGAGTCGCTATGACAACAAAAGATTTTTGTCTAATTGCCTTCTAAGGCGTTTAATGAGCCAAAACAATGTATCAGAGAATTCAATTGCCATTAAAAATCTATTGGATACAACAATGGAATGTCTGAACGGTTTAAAAAATCTAGGTATAAATGTCAGTACATGGGACATTCTCATAATATACATAATCGGTGCTAAACTGGATCCTGAGTCGAGAAAGCAGTGGGAGACTCAAATAAGTTGTATGGATGAGTTACCCACACTCTCACAATTTAAGGAGTTTCTGGAAGCACGATTTAGGGCTTTAGAATTTTTGAGTATACCAGCAGCCAGCAAAAATAAGTCTAATGCCAATGTTAACAAGCATGTATATCATAGTTTGACATCTGAACAAAAGGTTAATAACAACAACCAGTCATGTGCGTTTTGTAAGGATAAACATAAGATTTTCAATTGTAAACAATTTGCAAAAGAGAGTTGCGACTCGCGTCGAAATTTCATCCAAACCAACGGTTTATGTTTTAATTGTCTGGGTTTTAATCATTCCGCTAAGTTTTGTCGCCAAAATACTTCTTGTCGCATATGTAACCGTAAACACCATTCGTTGCTGCATCCTAAAGTTGTTTCAAGTTCAAACAGTTGTAACAATATAGAAGTTAAAATGAATTCAACAACCGATCAGGCAGCGTCATCACCAAGTGAAACTAATGTAGTGTCACATTTTTCCAGAGAGTCAGTCTCCTCATCACAGGTTTTGTTGGCCACTGCTCTTGTCGAGGTGCAGACAAAGCAGGGCTCGACACAGCTGCTGAGAGTGTTATTGGATCAAGGATCTCAGGCATCATTCATAACAAATTCAGCAGTTCAGTTACTGGGACTGAAGAGGACGCCTACTCGATCAGTGATTTCAGGAATAGGTGGTGAGAAAGGCGAGTTAGCCTCAGAACATACGGTGACTGTTACTATCAACTCACACCTAGATCCCAAGTTTAGCTTGAAGGTAAATGCATTTGTTTTAAGTAACATAACATCACTCTTGCCATCAGCACAGATTGTACCAGGAAACTGGCCTGAATTGGAGGCAATTGGATTAGCAGATCCTGAGTATCACACACCAAATAAGATTGACATCTTACTCGGTGCTGAGGCCTACGGGCAGGTTTTGAGAGAAGGATTAATCCGCGGTCCACCGGGTTTGCCGGTCGCCCAAAACACAGCATTGGGCTGGATATTGTCAGGGAAGGTTTCATCGACCAGTGACATTATTAGTTGTCATCATGTTGTCTTATGTCAACCAGATCACGTCGATGAAAATACATTACTGAAACAGTTTTGGGAAATTGAGTCAGTAAATCCTGAAAATCAACGGAAAATATTATCCAAAGATGAACAGCAATGCGAAGATATTTATAATCAAACGACAGTCAGGGATAAAGATGGTCGTTATGTTGTTCAACTTCCATTCCGCAGTGAAGATCCGCAATGTCGATTTGGAGGCTCCAAGTCCTTAGCAACCAAAAGATTTCTGCATCTGGAAAGCAAGTTCAAGAAGAATCCAGAATTAGCGAGAAGATATGCAGAAGTGTTCAACGAATACAAAGAACTTGGACATGTTGAACGTGTGTCAGCTGATGAAACTGTTAATGAAGCAGCAGTGTACTTGCCACATCATGCTGTCATCCGTGATGACAAATCCACTTCCAAAGTACGTATAGTATTTGACGCATCGATGAAAGGCTTCAATGGGGTATCTCTCAATGATGATCTTCTGGTGGGTCCTACTTTGCAGTTGCCGTTACGTCACATCATTATGAGGTGGAGAATGCATCCCATATGTCTCTGTGCTGACATTATGAAAATGTACAGGCAGGTGAAGGTTGCCTCTGAACATGCTGAATTTCAAAGGGTAGTGTGGCGTGATAATCCGGAAGCTGAAATTGAAGAATATAAATTAGTAAGAGTAACATTTGGAACAGCATCAGCACCTTATCTTGCAGTTAAAACCTTGCAGCAGACCGCAGCTGATGAAGGAGAACAGTATCCTGATGTATCTGAAAAAATAAAAAAGGACTTTTATGTAGATGACCTGATGACGGGATGTCAAACAGTACAAGAAGGCCTAAAGTTATATAAAGAAATATCAGAGGTACTTATCAAAGGCGGATTTCAGCTGCAAAAATGGGTGAGTAGCTGCAACGATTTAAATGCCAAAATTTCGGAAGAGGGAAAAGAGAGAGAGAGAGTATCAGGAGAAAGAGATAACGAGGAAGTTAAGGATATAAAATTAGATGAGGTGATGAAAATTCTGGGAGTTTCTTGGGATCGCAAATGCGATGAATTTAAGTATTCAGTCAATCTGCCATTGTTGCAAACACCAATTACAAAGAGAAGAGTAATTTCAGACATTTCCCGCATATTTGATCCACTGGGTTGGGCGGCGCCTTGTGTTGTCGTTTCCAAGATTTTTATTCAAAAGCTGTGGCTTTCCGGGTTAGGCTGGGATGATGAGTTGACACCAGAATTGATGTCAGAATGGCAAGGTTACCGTCATAATTTATTAGAAATTTGTAATTTTCATGTTCCCAGGTGGATACAAACGACAGTGGATGATGATTCTGTGTCTCTTCATGGATTTAGCGACGCATCAATGTTCGCTTATGCAGCAGTTTTATATATCCGAGTTGTCACCAGACAAGGAGAGATAAGGGTCAGTTTAGTCACTGCTCGAACTAAAGTCGCTCCAGTGAAGCAACAGTCCATTCCTCGTCTCGAATTGATGGGAGCAACATTATTATCTGATTTGACATGTGAGGTGGCGGAGGTCATGCAGATACCAAAGGAAAATGTACATCTCTGGACAGATTCATCAGTAGTATTGGCGTGGCTCAGTGGACATCCTAGTAAATGGACAACCTTTGTTGGAAACCGTGTTTCTACCATTCTTACTAGTTTTGACAATACACAATGGGCTCATGTGCAGTCCTCTCAGAACCCAGCGGACATTGCTTCAAGAGGTAGTACACCACAAGAATTGTCAACAAATAAGTTGTGGGCTGAAGGACCTTCATGGCTTATGAATAATAAAATTGAATATTGTAGACCGAAGTCAATTGCAACCAACATGGAACTGAGAACAGTTAAGGCTCATGTAGCGACTGAAGACCCAGAAGAAAATCCGATGTGGTCTAAATATTCAACATTGAACAGATTGTTGAGAGTGATAGCTTACTGTAGAAGAGTCTTGAGATGGAAAAAACAGTATCACGGAAAGAAAAGATATGAAGTCTGTTTACAAAATGAAGAATTAGAGGAAGCGACAGTGGTATGCATAAAATATGTACAAAATAAATATTTCAAGGAAGAAATTGATGATGTGAAGAGGATGGGACATGTGAAACAGAGGAGTAAATTAAAACCACTATGTCCAGTAATAGATAGCAGAGGAATTTTAAGAGTCAGTGGTCGAATCGAGAACTCCAACTTAGACATAGATACAAAACATCCTATAATCTTGCCGCAAGATAGTTCTTTCACTAATTTGGTTATTGCTGATTGTCACAAAAGAACTCTCCATGGTGGTCCAACTCTGATGTTAAACCAATTGCGTACTAAGTACTGGATCATATCTGCAAAATCATTAGTAAAGGCATATGTACATAAATGTGTCAAATGCAAACGGTTTGCCACATCAAGCCAAACTCAATTAATGGGTCAGTTGCCAACTTGCAGAGTTACCCCAGCTAGACCATTTCGCCGGAGCAGTGTTGATTTTACAGGTCCAGTGAAAATAAGAGTGGCTAAAGGTCGAGGAAATAAGTCCTACAAAGGATACATTTGTGTCTTTGTTTGTATGGTGTCCAAGGCGGTTCATTTAGAGGCAATTAGTGACTTGTCAGCTGAAGGATTCATTGCTGGATTCAAAAGATTTGTAGCTAGGAGGGGAGCAGTAACTGACATCTGGAGCGACAACGGTACCAACTTCGTAGGAGCTGCTAAGGAATTGAAACACTTAGTTGCAGTAGAACAATCAACTGTGGCTGTAGAGATAAGGGAATGGATTGGAAACAACGGGACATCATGGCATTTCATACCACCACATGCTCCAAACTTTGGTGGTCTTTGGGAGGCAGGAGTTAAGGCAACAAAAAGACATTTAAGACATGTTATTGGAAATTCAACACTCACTTATGAGGAACTTGCCACTGTGTTGATACAGATAGAAGCATGCTTAAATTCTCGGCCGTTGTCAATGATGTCTGAGGACCCTGGCGATCCAATGCCGCTGACTCCGGGTCATTTTTTGGTTGGTGAACCACTTATCACGTTGCCTGACCGAAATTATGAAAACTCTAATGTCAGTAGTTTGAGACGATGGCAGGTGACGCAGCGTATCGTTCAGCACTTTTGGAGACGTTGGTCCAAGGAATACTTAGTCCACTTGTTGCAACGCTACAAGTGGACTAAGCAAATACCTGAACCCAATGTTGGAGATGTAGTGCTCGTAAAAGAAGATGGTCTGCCTCCTTCTCGGTGGCTTATGGGTAGAGTAGTGACAAAGCATTCTGGTGGTGATGGTTTCACGCGAGTGGTGACTCTTAAATGCAACGGCTCTATCATCAAAAGGCCAACATCTAAACTGTGTGTTCTCCCTGTTTCATTGTAGTTTAATAACATATTCTAAATACGTTCCTTTAATGTTGTCCTCACCTCACGGTGGGCGGTTGTAATTTGAGTAAATACTTTGTATACCATATATTGTAAATTGTACATTGTAAATTCATAATATATTATAAATGGATTTGTTTAAGGTTGCCCTCATCTCATGGTGAGCAGTTGTAATTTGAATTAGTTCGTAAAAGATAAATAATATATTTTTGTAACTCACAGCATGCGCAAGTTGTGTAAGGACATATGTCTATGTCCTTGGTGGGCGGTATGTCGGACGAGTGTGTAGCAGATAAAGTTTCTTATACATTGGCAACACTTTTGTTATAAACGGGCAATTACTCTATGTGTTAATATATATCTGTGCTATCTTGTTTTTGCTATGGCCGACAAAAGCCCTTGGAAATTTTTGGATATTTGTAAAAGACTAAGCAAATCAATCGAGGATATAGTGTAACCAGGACAGTTATTATACTCTTTGCTATACAAATATAATAATCTGTTGTGCAACCGAAGAAATATAAGGAGATATAAAACAGCGAAATGGATTTTCATTGACACGTATTACCAGGCAGGATCTGTTAGCTGGAGAAGGAACAATGAGTCTAGTGCACTAAACTCCGTCTTACCATTTATGTAACTTTTAACAGTTGACAAAGAATGCCACTGTTATGTGTTTAAAAAAAACTTTTAATTGGCTGGTAAGCTGGTAATTATAAAATATGCATAACCATATAAATTAACCCCATTTGTTAGCAAATAAAAATATTAAAATACATTTACTAACTCGGTTTTAAAGATATAATTTTTATTAATTTAAACGTAAAGAAATGTCAATCAATTATCAATCTATCGTACCTGGTGGTGAGATGGGATGTATTTACTGCAAATTAATAAATTGATGGTAGTTGTTTCGACTTGTAGTTGTTGATTCAGATAAGTAGGCTTGTATTTAAAGATATGAACTAGTTGTACCTACTTGTAATGGAAAATATTACAATTTAGAAATACTTTTTATTAAATTTGATGTACATGGAAGCATACAACCTTGGTTTAATCTATTTCTTGTGCATCAATAGGGTGCCAAGATGAAAGAATCCAAAAAACGCTGTCACATTAAATATTTAGAAAGTATAATAATTTTAACTTCTTTTTAATATAACAAATTGCTTTATTGTATTTGTATCGGTTTAATCAATAGTAGGCATAAAATAATCTCACTCTAATAATATTTTTTTTTGCTGAATAGGCAAGCGTGATCTATTGATCACAAAAAAATAATTCTGAATGTAACGTAAAAAATAATACAGTTGAATTGAGAAACTCCTGCTTTATTAAAGTTGTCTGAAAACAATTTGGTTTTAGGGTTCTGTACTCAAAGGGTATCAAAGTGCTGTATCTCTTTAACCGTAATAGGTTGATACTTTTAATTTTCACGAAGTATGTATTACTAGGAGAATTTAAGAACAAGTACTAAAAACAAAATAAAGGAGGTCCCCATACAAGAAATATGTAGTTTTGGTGTTTATTGCTTGAACTTATGTATCTTTATACATAGCCTTGAAATCTTTACAAAGTATGTATTACTATGGCTGATAGAACAACAAATACTAAAAAAATAGTAAAATTAAAAATAAAAGGAATAAAGCCCCCTTACAAAAAATGTGTATTTTTAGGCATTTTTGCTCGGTCTTACAAACTATAATAGATAGAGACTTGAAATTTGTTTGTAGTATTACAATGGCTGCTATAAGATCAAATAATAAAAAATATAGGGGGTTCTTATACAAAAAAACTTATTTTTCTGGCATATTTTGGTATCCATCGGAACCCTGCATGTGAGAGTCCGACTCGCACATGCCCAGTTTATTTGTTCTAGATAATAAAAAAATATGTTAAAATAGCTATAAGTCATAATTTATGCTTATTTCTGATCTCTTGAAGCTTAATTGTAGCTACCATTGTTGTACTATTGCAGTGATTCAACATATCCATTATAATAAAGTTTACTTCTGTTATACAGATTATGTGGGTGTGAGGTATTCCACTTTGCTCTTTGTGTAAATTTATGTGAAGAATAGCACAGCACTGTAATTAGTTGACAGTAGACAAGAAGTAAAACCAGTCTAGTTTGCAGAATTTTTTAACTATATAATTTGCTCATTCTCTTGCCTTTAGACACAGTTGCAGAGTTATAGCTATCGCTTATTGTGTCAATTAGCTTGATTGACTAGTACCGGCCATATTGTCACTGGTCTGATTTTAAGCGGTGAATTCCGCTTATGACAGAAACTATGGCATGTGAAACTTTTTTAAATATCTGATCCGTTTGACCACTATCTCACCTGGTGCTAATCGATGATGTGGTTGAAGATGGTGATCAAGCTAGCCTAGATTGCTCGGTCTCTCAAGGACTGTGTTCTGCCGGAACAACATAAGGTTATGGCGACAGATTGTCTCCTTGATGTTGATACTTTTTGTTAGCAAGTCAGGTGGAACATCGATATAATGCTTCTACCACCTTTGGACTAAGAGACTCAGAATTTTGCGCATCGCTGCACTGTGTCCATTAAACTGAAATGTTCATGTGTAGGGAATGCAACCCCAGGATCTCGATCTCGTGAGATCTCGTGTCATTTTTCGAGATCAATCCTGAAGCATAATATGACGAGATCTCGCACGAGATTGACGGGATTATCAGTATCTATAAGTCCTTTTTGCGTGTATCTACGAGTTTACAGAGGTTAGAGTCACTCATAAAGATAGAGATGAATCTATATGAGTGTGGAGGAACAAGGGGTAGTTTCTTAAAGTTCACTTATAATTGGTTACTTACGCTGGTGCCAATCAGTGTTGAATCAGAGAGGGCATTTTCAGCTGCTGGATACATAGCCACTGATATAAGATGCCATTTCATATTTTATCTTAATTAACATTTTATCTTAATTAACCTCATAATCACAAGTTCACAAACCCAAACAGTTTTCATCGCTTTTTATTAATCCGAATTCCAAAGATGTCCGAATTTAACAATAATTTTTCGAGATTGCATTGCCTAGTCATGTGCCCTGTAATTTCTTATTTCCTACTTCGTCTGTAATTTGAACTTTGCCCTTCAAACATATACCTAAATACACATGATTTCCTAGTAAATAAAAAATATAATATCGTTTAAAAACTAAAAAAGAACCGACTTCAATGCCGCGCTATTCATTCTCAGTACCAATTTTGAGATGCTTATCTCAATATCTCTGGAGATACTTATCAGACCTCGATAAAATTACCATGGTCACACTTGCGATATCTCCTTTCAAACAAAAAAAGAATAATCAAAATCGGTTCATAAACGACGAAGTTATCCGCGAACAAACATAAAAAAAAAAATATATATATATACGGTCGAATTGAGAAACCTCCTCCTTTTTTTGAAGTCGGTTAAAAAAGGCATCTAAAGAACAGCATTCATAAATGTTTATTAAATTTTCCCATCGCAATCGTTAAATCGCAAGTGAAGTCGCCTCTCAAGATTTTCAAGATACGATTATGGTCATACATCGGCGTCGAAAGGCGAAGAATAGGCTTGGGTCTCGCTCGAGACACGACGACACGCGACCGCCAGGTCCAAGCTTCCGCATATGGTGAGGGCTAGTTGTCCCGACCAAGCAGGACCGGTCGCGGCGCGCTGAATTGATAATCGACAGGATAACACCTGGTAATATACACCTACTGTCCAACTTCCAATAGGAACCAAGATTGGAACCACTGCAAGCTCTTGTCAGGAATATGTCTGAGAATGGCAGTTGAATGTAAACGCTAAGTAAAATTATGGTTGGATTGGTAAGTGACGATGACGTATCTATGATCATGCTCGTGTTATCTGAATCTTCAAATAAAAATAAGTAAATCAATTCATGTCTTTTAAAGAGTACGTAGACTAACTTAATTGGCAAGGTAAAAAAAAACGCTTAAGTACTAAATAGGTTGTTAAATTTAATTACTTTCGTAAGACACATGACAATAATAACGCCGACTTTTGTTCAAATAAAATGTTAAAATTGTATTAGTATTTCAGGTAGGTAATAATAAAAAGGTCCAGTAGTTCAAAGACTAAGAAATATAATATGACCAATCCTACCACAAATTATACATTTTGTGCACCTACGCACCACGCAAATTCCAGATCTCTGCAGTTTATCTCAACTGGTTAATTCTATGCGCCCGCGCTTTTACGTATTTACGTAAATTACTTCGTTTTATGGCAGCTCCTAAGTACCTAACCGCTTACTTAAACGGGTAGCTTTTAAAAGTTTAATTTATGAATAGTGAAGATTACAATTTTAAATCTTAACGAGAGTTTTAATTTTCAATGTTCTTAAGGAAGCTTGGAAAAAGGGAACTTTTTATCAATGAATACCTATTATCTAATAATATAAAGAGTTTTCAGAAAACGTTTTTTTTTTATACTTCGTTTGAACTTTGAAGAAATATAGTTTTGAAGTAGTCACGTCTTCAGTTACCGTTTGTATTCGTTGAGTATTTTTTGACTGTGTGATAACTGATAAACTATGTGTACCTACTTAGTACTATTCCGTTCAATGATTTGGAAAGTATGATTCTTGATTTGAAAGAAGTTAAATGACATGTGGTTTAAACACTGCCTTCTCGGCTCACCTTACTTATTTTCCTTGTGAACATTTAGAGCAATTGCGGTTTCATTCTAGCCGGCATGTCAACACGTAACCCCGCGTAATTTGAGATTTTGTGCTATGCCGTAATGAAGCAGGCTTTTCCTGAACCGCTGACATCAGACCTCGCGTTAATGATTACACAAATACACAGGGTGACTACATTTTTGAACCGTATCATACTGATAGGAAGGTCTTATTTGTCTTACTTAAGGGCTATGTAATATGCTAATGGTTTTATCTTCTGGCGCCAGATCGTATTTCGCCGTGTAATCAAATTCAATACAGACGCATCAATAATGAGTGTAGACTTAGTATGAGTAGTCAGAGAAAGCCATTCGCTGGTACAAACCAGCGAATTCACTATAATAACATTTTAAGGTTCGATTGGGTACCTATGTCTTATTACTAATATATCTTGAAACATTCACCATTTTTAGGGTTCCGTAGCCGAATGGCAAAAAACGGAACCCTTATAGATTCGCCATGTCTGTCTGTCTGTCTGTCCGGTCGTATGTCACAGCCATTTTATTCCAAAACTATTAGGACTACAGAATTGAAACTTGGTAGGTAGATGTATTCTGTAAACCGCTTTCCAATTTTTATACAAAAATAAAAAATATAAAAGTTTAAGGGGGGGATGCATCCCATGCATGGAACTGAAACAAAAAAAAATGTTTTTGTTTAAACCTATACGTGTGGAGTGTCTATGGATAGGTCTTTAAAAATGACATTAAGGTTCTCAAAATCATTTTTTCTCAGAGTCAATCATTTAAAAGATAGGCGCGTCTAAAGTGGTAAAATGTCCCCCCCTCTAATTTTTAAAATAAGGGAGTGAAAAATCTAGAAAAAATATATTCTGTAGATCTCAATTAAAACTTTCAACGAAAATTGGTTTGAACGAGATACAGTCAGCAGTTTTTGAGATATAGCTACCGCAAATATAACTTTGTTTTTCATACAAACACTATGAAAAACAAAGTTATTTTTGCAGTTGCGAAAAATCACAGTTATAGAATACTCTACTGTGTTACGGAACCCTACGAGTGCGAGTCTGACTTGCACTTGGCCAGTTTATTGTGAGTTCGTGCCGTTTAAGTAATTCCACTGAGAAACGATAGATAAAGTTACAAATTGCGTTTCTATTATCTTCGTTAAAGTTTTATCCAATAAATCTAGCCAATCCAAAAAGCTCTGCCATCATACATTTAACAGAAAAGCTGAAGTTTCTAATGGATTTCATTATTCAATCAAACAGTTATACCTACTTATATTATCATAGTAAGAATAGTTAGTATTATATTCGCTTTTATTCCAACGACGATGTAAAAAAAAAGAATCTGATAGGGAAAGTGCTTTTGTGAGTAAATCTAAAACCTTTTTCATTAAAAATACTTTCTATTCGCACTCGTAAAAATTTCAAAAGAGGGTTTGATAAAAAGAGCGGGCACTATCCACTTTCAGTCGCAGACTCGTGATAAATGACTAGATTGCAAAACGCTGACACAAGTCTATCGGGCGGTCTGTCTGCTGCTGACTGTAACTGTATATTAATGGGGTGTTCTACCCACTTCATTAGACGAACAAACAAGCGGCGAAGAGGGCGCGCCCTTATCTCGTCACCCTCACCCGTCTAAACCCGCCCGTGAGATATTAAAAACATTATTTCTTTCGGGATTGGTCCCTGTGTGTGACCGAGGGCATGAAAATAAGGGGAGAAGAAAAGAAACAAACTCGAGAAATTGGGTTTTAGTAAAGAGGTTAAGGGTCTCCTTCACAGTTCGCGCTGGGAAATCCTTGCGCGCCGGCAATTAAAACTGAAAATCGCCGCCGTTTGAGGGGATCCTTTCTGTGGAATTATTTCTTTAACTGTTGCCTGTTCTTGAATGAAAACTGGCAACACTTACCGCGACCGTTGTTAATTTCTACTGATTGTCGGTACTGTTATTTTTTCTGTTATTGATATGCGTTTTATATTACTCTACTATATTAAGCAATTCGCTCGTCGTCTTCGAGTCTAATCAATCAATCAATCAATCAATCAATCAATTATTTATTTGCTATAAATAAGGTCACAAAGGTAAAATACATTATAACAATAGGTCCTCTTATTTATACCCTTTCGGGCGTGCAAATGTTATTTACAATTCGTTACAATACTATTGATAATTATAATATGTTCTCACCGTCTACTCAACCATTCCATGTTTATGTTTTGTTCATAATTCTATTATTATTATTTATCAATTACAATTTTACAAGTAAGAACAACACAAAAAATTAAAATTGGAATGTCAAAATATTAAATGTCAATGCCATGCAACTACAAATGTCAATATCAATTAATGGTTAATGTCAAAATATTTTGTACGTCATATAATCTTCTACACTGTAAAAGTTGCGTTCATGCAACCATACATGTAACTTTATTTTAAATTGAGTGAATTGTAATTTTTTTAATGTCGATGGAAGTTTATTATATATTATTATTGCCATACAGTAAACGTTCTTAGAATATATGTTAAGTTTACATTTTGGAAAATCAAGCCTGTTCTGATGTCGTGTATGTCGCTCAAACACATCTGCATGTTTAGGAAAATGCATTTGATTCTCTCTAACAAAAATACATATCTGCTTGATGTACATACACGGCAAAGGCAACACGTTTAATTCTTTGAATAAAGGCTTACAGCTATCAGTTTGCCAAGCGTTACATAACGCGCGTATACATTTTTTTTGCGCTACAAAAGCCTTAAGAATATCAACAGAATTTCCCCACAATATGAGCCCGTAATTTAAAACTGATGCAACATACCCATGGTATGCGGCTATTGCTGCATCACGGGATATCGTTTGTCTTACTCTGCGGATGGCATATACAAATCTGTCTATTTTGCAGCATACTTTTCTTATGTGATCTTTCCAATTTAAGTGTTGGTCTACAGTTAATCCTAAAAACATCGCATTATTTACTTGTTCTAAGTTTTCTTTATTATACTGAACATTTAATTTAATCTGCTTGGCTTGATAGGTGGTATATTGTATAAATTTGGTTTTGTTTGTGTTTATCCTAAGGTTGTTTTTATCCAACCATTTTGTTAAATCATTTAATGACTCATTTATTTGAATTTCAAATTTTGATTTGTTCTCTGCTTTTACAATCAATGTGGTATCGTCCGCGAATAACACACATTTTTCTTTGGTTGATTTTGTTATGTCATTAATATATATCAGAAATAGGAGTGGTCCCAAAATACTGCCTTGTGGGACGCCACACTTATTTATTCTGTATGTCGATTTATATGTACACTTGGTGGCACAATTTGTATTACATTTAAAATTTTCAATTTCTGTACATTGTTTTCTTTCATATAAATAACTACTAAGCCAGTTATATGGTTTTCCCCTTATTCCATATAATTCTATTTTCGTTAATAATTTTTTATGGTCCACAAAATCAAATGCTCTGCTCATATCCAGAAATACTGAGACTACAGGCGTCCTATTTGAAAGGCTCTCTGATACTTCTTTCACTAGATTAAAGCACGCAAGAGATGTAGAACTTTTTTTCCGAAATCCAAATTGATCGGTATTTATTATATTGTGTTTATCTAAAAACCCGTTTAACCGAACGAGCATAGATTTTTCCAAGATTTTTGCAATTATCGGAATTAGTGTTACTGGTCTGTAATTGTTTATATCTTTTATGTCTCCTTTTTTATACAATGGTTTTATCACAGATTTTTTAAGCCTGTCTGGGAAACAGCCGTGTAAAAAAGACAAATTGATAATGTGGCTGAGAGGTTTGGAAAACTGTTTAGCGCATAGCTTTATAACTTTTGTACTTATGTCATCGTACCCAGAAGATTTGGTATTGTTTAAGCTTAGTATTATTTTGTATATCTCAATTTCGTCAGTAGGCATTAAAAACATTGTATGATTATTTTTATTTATTAACGTTTCATTGCTGTCCATTGCCGTCATAGTCTTATTTGTTAAATCTATAAAATAATTATTAAATGTATTAGCAATAATGTCAGGGTCATCATATGTTATGTCATTTATATTTATTTGTTCTATATTATTGTAATTTATTATTTTGCCATTATTTTTAATAGTGTTCCAAGTCGCTTTACATTTGTTTTTACTTCTTTTAATATACTTATTACTTTGGATTTGCTGAGCTTTATGCATGCATTTTTTTAATAGCACGCTATATTTTTTGTATGTATTTTTATGATATACTTTGTTTCCTTTACTCATTTTATATTTAAGGTATAGTTTTCGTTTGAATTCAGTTGATTTTCGAAGTCCATTTGTAATCCACGGTATTTTTAAGGAGTTGGAACTTTTTTTAACTTTTATTGTAGGAAAACATAAATTATTAAATAGCATTACAGTATCATGAAAAGCGTCAAATGCGTCTTCTGGATCATCCATAGCATATATTTCAGAGAAAGTTAAAGCTGAAATACAATTTACAAATTTCATCATATTGTCTCTCCCGTAGTCTTTTTTGAATTCAAACCAATAAGGAATAGCCTTTGGTTTGTTAATATTAATTGATATTGTTTGCCCCGTCTCGTGGTCCGACAATGCCAAATAATGAGTTTTTGCATTTACTTCTTCTTCCGATAGATTGCTTATGATTAGATCAATGCACGATTGTTGTCTTGTTGGTACTTTAATATATTGTTTTAAATTAAAATTATTTAATATGCTTTCAAGCTCTTCACTCTCTTTTGTTCTCTTCAGAATATCTATATTCCAGTCCCCAGTAAGTATAATTTTTTTATTTTTTAATATTGTTAGTTGATGTAAAAGATCATTTAAATTTGCGTAAAAACGTGACAAGTTATTTCTACTAGGAATCCTATAAATGCATATGATGATTATGTTTAAATCAATTAACTCTATGCCACAAGCTTCAAAGTTATACATTTCTGCTAACTCTTGTAACTTATTAATTTTTTTTATAATTTATGTAGGTTTTAACAAATATGCATGTGCCACCTCTTTTTTCTTTTACTCTCGAAAAAGAGGTTGCTAATTTATAATTATAAATTTGAATACCTGCCTCCATTCCTTGTTTAATGAAAGACTCGCTTATACAAATTATGTCGATGTCTAAGTTTTTTTCTCGTAATGTGGCCAGTGCCATTTGAAGGGATTCTATTTTATTTCCTAGCCCGGCTATGTTTTGGTGCAGTAAGTTAAGTTTATTTTTGCTTTTAGATCCGAAAAAATTGTTTGTCCTGTAATTTATTTAACTTTTGTGCTTGTTGATTTGTTTGAAACCCGTTTGATTTTTTACCCGCTTTTGAGTTTGATATTTTACCGACCATACTATTATCATCGGTTTTTGGTGTATTGATATTTATATATTTACTTATATCCTCCATGTCTACTTTTAAGTTAATACCATATGCTATATTGTGTATGATCGTACTTCGGGAGTTTCTTTTAGTTTTTTGTATTTTTATATACTCACAGTTTTTATAACTATTTGCAACGGATAAGATTAAGTTATTAAGTATATTTTCTTTCTTATAATTATTTTTTCTGACTTCCATTAAGTAAACTTTAATGTTTTTAAGTTTTTCTATTGCAGAACGTAGCTCCCTAACTACTTCTTGTACATTATTGTCGTTAGTGCCTACAATTATTACAACTTTATCATTATCTCCTAGTTGTTGTTGTTGTTGTTAAATATCTAACGTGCTAACTATCCTATTGATAAGTTTCCGTTGAATAGTTTTGAATTATGGTCTATTAAATACCGCTTTATTGCGGTTAGAAGTAAATATTTTCTGTTTTCCGTCGTTCTTATAACAAAGGCACTTAATTGAAACTTTTATTATGTTATATGTTATATATTACCATGAAAATTATTTTCAGTTGAGCGCTATAAAACTTGTCAGACTTTTCTTATTAATTCATTATTTATTAATAGAAAGTCCTTTTCACTGAACGAGTGCTTTGATAAAGGGAAATAATATATTATAATGTCATAACTTTAATTGTTTTTGGTTACGCGTTTAATAAAAATAGTATTAAACGTAGCATTTTGAATCAATCTTATGATCTGTAAAAGTAAACATAGTGGTTGTTGATGCAGTAAGAGTTTTGTCGTTTTAAGTCTTTAACGGCTTAATCTGGTCCTTTGTTGATAAAAATCCCATTCCCTTAACAAGTTGATTACTATTATCCGACACAAGGGTGGCGGATTCAAGGGTGCTGACTGCTTGTAGAAACCTCTTTATAGAATCCGTATGATATCGCTTGCACATCGCAGCACAATAGTAGAAATCCTAGTAAAAAAAACACGCGTTTGATTTTGAAAATTTTTATGATCAAACAATTATCGCCAATTAAAAAAAAATCAATAGCACAATATCGTTTAAAAACTTTGAAAGGCGTTGCGCTGCTGCACACTACTTAGTTATTACCAAGGTAGGTATTAATCTTCATTTATCTTAAGATACACATGAGATTATGATAGCATTTATATATAGACCAATCTGCAGCATTGATTTGGATGATTTCGTTCGAAAGGAACAAAACGAAAATATCTTATAAAAAGGCAATTTTCGTCTTCTTTTGAATGTGGTAAAAAAGTATATATAGGTGATTCTACGATAAGAGGTTCACACGGTGGCCATGATATATAATATAAATTATACTTTGCTTTAAAATTCATAATAAATGATGTTAGTATCATTAAATATATCACTCAATTTCAAATCATTAATTAACTTAGTTTTGTCACAATCGCACCGCAAACACGCAGATTACATTTCTAATACTTATTATTTTCCGTTTTTTTGTGAAAAATTACCTCTTCTCGTAGAATCACGCTTATAATATTATAATTCAGTACACAATCACTGAACTGGTAAAGCTAGCTAGCTAGCTATATGATGGAGTCTTTTTAAAAGACTCCATCATATAGCTAGCTATGCGTTGCCGACCTATGAGGAGTTTGTGGATCCACAAACTCCTCATAGGTCGGCAACGCATCAACAGCACTCATGGTGTTGCAGTTGTCAATAGGCGACGGTAACCGCTTACGATCAAGTGAGCTGACTGCTTGATTGCGATTACATTAAAAAAAAATTAAAAGAGTGGTTCGAGGGGATATTTACTAAGTGTTGATTTTGGTATTGTCTAAATGCGGCATCTATTTAAGGAGGATATCTGTGTGACTGTAGGATACCCCTTAAATCTTCAAGCTACACGTGGGGAATGATTCATTGTTTATTTTTGATAAAGGACTATATAACTGCTGTTGGTAAACTTGTTATTCATATTTTATATGTATTTAATTTACTCATTGCGGTTTGCGGTTTAGATAATGTAATATTAGCTAGAATTAATTTAAAATAATAATTCTTACTATCGTCGGTTTGGCGCCGGCTATTTGCAACTTTTAGTAAAGGTATTTTCACAGTAGTGCGTAGTATTATTATCTTTTCTATGGTAGTGCTCATGCTTGTATTAATAATGATCCCAGTATTACCAAAGTACTCTTGAAATAATTAAAAATAATTTGTTTTTAGGGTTCCGTACCTCAAAAGGTAAAATAAACTGGCCAAGTGCAAGTCGGACTCGCACTCGTAGGGTTCCGTACCACACTACAGTATTTTATAAGATCGACCAAAAAATACCACAATCATTTTTCGCCAGCAAAAAATAATAATTATTAAACATTTCATTTCTTATTACGCCATCCAACGTCTAACAAAGGTGTTAGGTTGTATGTGTATGATGTATTTCTGTTGCCGCTATAACAACAAATACTAAAAACAGAATAAAGTTAAAAATAATAGGGGGTCCCCATACAAGAAACGTGTTTTTCGGCATTTCAATATAACACCATCTATGAACGCTTAGGTCGTCGAAACGTCCACAGATGGCGTTATATTGAAATGTCGAAAAAACACGTTTCTTATATGGGGACCCCCTATAATGTTTAACTTTATTCTGTTTTTAGTATTTGTTGTTATAGCGGCAACAGAAATACATCATCTATCATCAAATACATCATCATCATCATCTGTGAAAATTCCAACTCTCTAACTATCACGGTTCATGAGATACAGCCTGGTGACAGACGGACAGACAGACAGACAGACAGACAGACAGACAGACAGACAGACAGACAGACGGACAGCGGAGTCTTAGTAATAGGGTCCCGTTTTACTCTTTGGGTACGGAACCCTAAAAAGGAACCCTTGTTAGATCACTTTCTTGTCCGTCTGTCTGTCTGATTTTTCATCTAGCCTGGACTGAGTAATGGCTGGGCAAAGCTATTATCACATTTTCATCCAGCTATGACTGTCTTATGCTAATTTAGACTTTAAAGAAAGCAATATACATTTTATGATAGGTACCTATATCAAACAAACTGCTCAGGTGTTAGCCTGGAATCCCATCCAAAGTGCACAATGTTAATTAAAATATGTATTATTAAATACTTTAGTAAATCGTAGTGACATGTTCAAAAACGTAACATTCACACAAATTGAATCCTCCATTTGAGAAATCGGTCAAAAATCACAAAGCATGGCTGTATTCTCATAGCGAAATCAATAACGAGGTGCACTGACATTTTTATAAATTACCTTTTAGGCTACGCGTCCACTAGGTAGGAATCGGAGCATACAGAGCGATAGGATTGTTGCTTGGTATTGATTTCTATGGTACAGCGTTCACTGGATTGATCTGCATATCTGAGCCAGAGACCGGCATTTCTGCCGATGACGTCAATCGCACTAGTGAACGCGCCATTTGGATCCCGATCGAAAATATCTATATTGTCAATGCAAAATCCGAATGCAGTAGACGCACCTAATCAGTATATATAGTAAATACCGACACCTCGTACGCTGCGGACGAACGCTCCGATGCCGTCCCAATGGACGCGTAGCTTTACGTGCAAGGAAATAATGAGTTGCTTGACGGAAAATGATGGATGACCGATTACCGCGTGCAGACCTAAATCTGGTATAATAATGGTCTTTATATTGACAGATGATAGTTTGTACGTAAGTTATTCGTTACTGTACCGTTTAAGGTTACCTGGGCCATGATTGATGGCTTACCTTTGTGCTGGAACAAATTAACTGGTCTAGAACGTAAGTCGTTTTGTTTGGAAAACATGCGTAATGGGTCCCCGAGACGATCAAGTGCACTTGACAAGTCTCACGTGATTGACGGTTTCACTTGATGGGCGACTTGACGACTATTTGACGACTATTGAAGGTGCTGTCAAGTCTTCGCCTATCGACCCTACCGATCTGTGCCGTCAATCAAAATTTCTGTCAAGTATGGTCAAGCCCGTAGATCACTTGACGGGACTTGTCAAGTAATGCTGTAAACGATCAATATTCACTTCAAGCACGTAGACTTGTCAAGTGCACTTGATCGTCTCGGGGACCCATAAGTATCTATCTACCTATGTGATTATTAAATGTATCGTGAGGATTACACATAATATTATCAGTAACGTGCCGAAGCTCGTTGCGCGAGGAGCTTGTGGTAGACGTGGCTCCCAGAAGAAGGACATCAAACATGTCCGAAACTGGTCGGAGCAATTCCGATAAAAAAACCCGTGAGTGTACAACCGTTTTTAATAATAATATTATATCTACCTATGGTTGCTAGTTTTATCTAGCTATGAAATGCAGAAGACGTCTGTCATGCAAATATACCATGGTTCGCAAAACTCTGAATATCCAGTATTTTGAGTATCACTGCATTTGCCTTGTTAATTTGAGATATTTTAGATGATGTTAGTAGAGAAGCGTCGAAGTAGACCACCAACTCGATGATCAAATGATATATTGCATCATGTGTTGGATTGCACAGGAGGAGATTTGCACCTTGTGGCAGGAGGGGAGTGTGGTTATATATGCATAAGTAAGGATTTATAATAAAAAACAATTGACAGAATAAAGCCAGGGAGGATTATATTTAAATAAACTTAACGCTGCCATCTAGTTGTTTAATAAATAGCCTTCCAATAGTACCAATAACCATATCAGGGTCCTTATGATCAATTCATTGAACACTGTTACAATAGATTGAGTTTAATTGTGCCTTCACATTTTATATTGTTAACCTCGTCCAGATATCACGGCCATATCATAAATAGATATATTAGGGCTTCAGTTGTGCGGAATTCATGTAAATATTTTCTTAATTTTCATTGTGATATTTTTACCAGCCTGTCCAAGGTTTTTTTTGGCTCTACATTGATTTGTTAATCTATAGCAGTGGTACTCAACCTTTTTTTTATACGGACCACAAACACGGTTTAGTCATGATGTCGCGGGCCGCAAGCAAAAATAATTAGGGAGTAAAAAAAATACGTTTTTCAAAATCGCTTTAATAGTGGAAAAAGACAAGGCAGGTACAATATTTTTATTTACTCTACGCGTGCACTATTTCGCCGGCGCGTCGCGAATGGGCGCGAAATTCAAAATAATTTCAATTATCTCTAACTGTACGCAGGCCACTGATAAAGGCCCGGCGGGCCACATGCGGCCCGCGGGCCGCAGGTTGAGTATAGCTGATCTATAGGTACGTAATCATAACAAAATTAAATCGTTTCTGTGCCGTTAAATAAAATAAAATACTTTTATGAAGCCACAGTTACTAATTAATTATTATACATAGTTATAAATAAATAAAATAAATCATACACCATCTACTTTCTAATCCAATTTAAAAATACTAATAGTCACGATAAGGTGAGATAGTGGTAAAGTCTATGGTGTCATTATCATAATCATCCGGTGTCGGTCCACTGCTGGACGGAGGCCTCTGCCATGATACGCCACTGCGCTCGACTTTCGGCTCTACTTTTCCAGTCACTGCCCACTGGACTGATAACTATACACAACAATCATACAAAATATCTTCGACGTTAACCGTGGTCTCCTTTGTTACAGGTGTGCGCATTAACACCGCGCGAGAGAGTCTCAGAATCTCTTGCACTGACGTACGCCGAAGCTCCCGGTAGACCGCTGCCCGACGTCATCGCTCAGCCGGGCCTCTCTTACGACGAGGTCCTCCATGACGACTTCAGGTTCGACCTGAACGCCCACGACGTCATGGTCTTCCTGCATATCCAGAAAACTGGAGGCACTTCCTTTGGAAAGCACCTTGTTATGGATCTGGATTTAAAGGTAAGTTATATTATACGTTATATCTCACTGCCGGCTAAAAAATACACTGTGATCTAGCTGATACTCGCGGCTTCGTTCACGTACACCAAGAATTTAGTGGCCTATGTTCATCCTCATACTTTAAAGAAGAGTATCTCCTTGATAAATTTCAGTAAGATCGGATCGTCCGTTTAGCCGTGATTAGGTTATATAACAAATAGATAGAGTGACAGAGTTACAAAAGTTTTTATAATATTAGTCTGGATATAAAGCTAGTTGCGCTATACGGATACGCCCGCGTTAAAAAGTGTCATATCTTCTGTACTGTATGCTATGCCCTATTCCACTTATCACCGTGTAAAATGTTAGCCGAATCGGTCGAGCCGTTTAGCTATGAATAGATAGGTAACAAACAGACTGTCTTTCGTATTTATAATATTGGTGGTGGGTAGCGATCGACATTTGGTTTGGTATGTATGTAAAGTACGCCTATACTTCTTAAGTACGATAGAAGTTGCTTACCCTGGTAATCAACACGTGGGTAAAACCGTGGGTCGTAACTATTATTGTAACATTTGTAACTGTGTAGTATTTATCCTAAATAATGAATATATTAGCACTAGCAGTGCTTAAAATTTAGGTGGTGTAAGTGGGAAAATGGTCGGCTTTGACGCCAGAGGTACCAAGTTCAATACCCGCAGTGCACGAATGGATTTTTCTATCGAAAAATGTATGTATGCTTTTCACAGTGGTCATCAGGTGAAGGAAAATATCGGTAAAAAACCCCCGCATGGTGGTAGGACACTATCTAGTATCCGACTGGCCAGCAGCCATCCTCAATTTAGAAAATCTGTCGCGAATGTCCATTCTAGGCCTAGCGTGCTACCATCCTCGACCGCATCATCACTTACCAACAGTTGCGATACGTAATGGTCGAACGCTAGCCTATATGATATAAAAAAAATCTAAATACTGACGTTATCACATCATAGATGAATCCTGCAATGTTCTATATGTTTACATTCTTATAATAATCTAATTACCTCAAGAAAAGTGAAGAAGACAAATCGAGAGACTTATCAATGAAACTTTATCCTTATCAGTACTTATCTAAAACACTTGACACGTTGACTTCAGCAACGACCTACAATGTTTTGCGACGTTACTTATAATTACGTAATAATATATCACTTATAATATAATATACCTATCTGATAAAGGTATTATCTTTTCAACTGATGCAATGTCCAATATCACTGAGTACTGTAGATATTTTAATTATCATCTAGTCTGTATGCAATAAATAGCCTAAGAGCCCACGAGGGCCAGACCTTCGTTATTTTATAAAAGCTGAAAGTTTTTCTGCGCATGTTCCCTAGACAGGTAATTACGACCAGTTAGTTACTATAGAGTTTGGGTTGTGGTTACTTGGGCAGGTAACATATAGTAAAAGTGTATAAAATAGTACCTTAAATTCGTTAAAGTATAAAGCTCAATTTATTTATATTTTTTTCGGGATGATTTTAGATATCTCATCATCCCTTGCCGGACACTTATGACAGTTGTTACCCCCTGCCAGACACCCCTAAACTTTAATAAATTATACTTTTGTCATAGTATAAAAGCTGAACTTTATGCATGTTATTTGGGGACCTATAAAAACGTTATCTATTGAGATAACGTATTTATTGTATTTATTTTCCGGCTATTGAGCCGGACAGTTTTAATAGTTTTTACATCTTGCCAGACACGTTGAAAGATAAAAAACGAATACTGAAAAATAACGAAGGTGTGGCCGTCGTGGGCTCTTGCTCTATAATTTCCCATATCAATCGGAAATTAATTGACATTCAATTAAAGCCTCATTTATCGTCGAAAGAGAATTCTAGGAAATTATGGTAACGATTACGATCTGATTAGCTTAATCAATATTTTTTCAATGTTTACATATATTTAACTAGAAAAGAGTTGAGGATATGCGTGGAATATTGATCTATTGATCTGATTGATTGAAAATATGATGATGGTTGTGTCCATGGCGAACCTTGAAAATAAAACTAGAATAACTGACAAAACCAAATTTCGTCATAATAGGTTGCATGTCTGACCATGTAACAGCAAACGAATTGTTTTTGTTTATGCAGTTCTGTGGGCTTGACAAACTTGCAACTGTAACGGTAACTAGTGTAGAAAAGCTTAAATTTCTGAGGTAACGTAGGCTCAATTTTTCATACAGGAGCATTTATTGCCTAATTTTGGGCACGCATTGTAATAATATTTTTCAATTTTGCATTCTTGTTGTTCTAGACCAATGTTTGCCAATCTTCTTGGGATCAGGGACTAGTTTAAGTTTATTATTAGTAGCAGGGTCCACAAAGTAAATAAATAAACTGTATGAATATATTTTTAGTAGATAATTTGTTTTTTTTTTAAAGGGCCTTTGTACTGCAGTGGGACAGAACAGGCTGAGAAAAAAAGTTTGTATCAATAAGGTTTTTGAGCCGAGTATCAGGTGAGATAGTAGTCAAACGGCTCGTGTCATATTAATGTTTTCTTTAGTTTGAATTATTTCGCGGACTACCGGTGGTCCGTGGATTACTGGTTCGGAACCACTGTTCTAGACCAATGACTCTAAGATAGTAAAGTAAGCAAATACAATAATAATAGTTTCAAATCATCAAAACAAGTTGAATAAGAACTAGTAAATAGTTTTACCTCGTAGAGTAGAAGATTGTCGTAAATTAGGAACCCCCACATATCAGAAGCTTGTTAAAAAGACGTCATATCTTTTATCAAATGCCATTAAATAAATGTTACTTGCTTTAAACAATTCGTAAAGCGTAAAAGAGTTCCAAAAAGAGAATATTTACGAAATTTTAGAGCTAGGTAGAACAAATTTGCGGTGTATGTAAAATGTAGGTGTTTCGTTTTGAAACATAACCACTTGAGTAAATATTAAAGAGAACCGACCGGCACAGGTTGATAGTGTTACCGTAACGACGTGGGCTTTAAACATAAGCCACCTTTGCTAGACGCTGCCCACAGTTTAAGTAACCTAGCCTAGCCTGTTCCTAAATATTCATTATTATAAAGTTGTTGATCACGTCTGTGTGCTACAGATACTTTTCAAACATTATGGTTTAGTTAAGAATTTTAGAAAGAGATATTTGAAATCAATGTGAGTGTAGCTGAATTCAGATATATATAAGACCAGGACCTTATACTGCGAGGTCTTAACATTATTATTTTAAGCTTACATTGCCGAAAAGACTTTCACTGCATCTCGTTCTCTCAAGCAAACATGTTTATGACCTTGTGCTAATACCCACTAATTAGGCTTTTCTGGTATGCAGAAGGTAGAACAAGAAGGGCATTTTTACAGAAGAACCTCGCTTTTGAAATCCTTCATCTCGAATAGTACGTTCTACGTCGGCTCGTAGCGTTGTTGTAGCGTATCTACCAGTGTTGTAGGCTATTTTAACCGACTTCATAAAAAGGAGGTGGTCAATTCGTCGCATTATTAAAAAAAAAAAAATGTATGTTTACTCTAAGACTCCTGAACCGATTTGTAAAATTCTATTTTTATTTGAAAGGATATTATATATAGGGTATATATATATTATATTTCACAGCTGGTCCCATTTAAATTTCACCGAGATATGTTCAGTATCTCCAGAGATATGAAGATAAACACCACGAACTTAGTACTAAAAATAACTGGCGCGATGTTTGAAGTCGGTTCTTTTAGTTTTTAAACGATCTTAAATTATTAGTCTTCGTCTTCTTATATATCTAAAGCTATTTAATAAATACGTCAGAAATTGACCGTCTAAAATAGCTACTGCGGTAGTGCGATTAATTAGAATAGTTGTCCAACTTAAGATAAAACTTAACTTAAAAATACGTTATGTGTAATCTAAACTCCAGAATCCAACTTTTTGTACGTCATGACAATGTCCAGTTTAGCCTATCTTGAACAAATTGATTAGGTTATATTGCTTGGAGCCTATACGTACTACGGAGGTAAAAATATGTTGTCTTCTAAGTGTCTTTATTAGACAGGCACTTTACTCGAACAGAGTTGAAGGCAAAACGCCATTGTTTGATCGTGATCAAGACTCGAGAGAAACTATCGCTAATCACCAACTACACAACTACGGCATTAATTTTCACCCACGGTTGTCAATTCGTGCATCGATCCGTATTCCTGCCTTCAAATAGGCTGAATATTCTAAACGAATGTATATTTGCAATCCTTTTAGGCAAATTAGATTGGGGGCTTAGCGCTAAGATTGACTGCCAGATTAAGATTTTGCTTCCTTAACGAGGTGGCAGTCGTGAGAATGGATGGTCCTCTATCATTTTTGAGGAGGGAAATTCTCCATGAATAAGCTAGCCGGATCGTGGCTACGTGACGTGTGAAGGTGTGAGAGGTGACTGAGAGTAGGCTATTAAGGCTGCCTTTCCACTAGAAATGTGCTACGTTGCTAAGCTACTGGTATGTGTCAAATCCAGCAAAATGTAGCTTGATTTTCTTTGCTAAGTTTAGCTTACTACTAGAGGAAGCACGTTCATTGAAGCTGAAAAAATGTTTTTTTTTGTGGAGAAATAATATGCGAACTAAGGGTTAGATCTACGGATGCGAGGTAAGGACGCCAGTCAAGCAAAGCAGTTTGCCTTGTGCACAGCCGAGTAGGTATATGAGAGATGCTCGCTTAACTCACGTCGCACATTTAAAAAAAATATCTGATAGACTAGTGTTTGACCACTATCTCGCCTGGTGGTAAGCGATGATGTGATCGAAGATGGTGAACACGCCAGGCTTAGAATACTCTCTATCTCCAAGGGCAGTGTGCTGCCGGAACACCGTAAGGTCACAGTTTCCAATAGGTAAGGTTATGACGGCAGATTTTTTCCTTGATGGTGGTAAGCTACATTTTGGTAGCAAGTCAAGTCAATCGATTTTTTAGGAACTTCGATATAATATGCTCCTATCACCTGTAAAATCCATGCTAGAAATTAAACCGGCGAACTCTCGACTTGACTTGACTTCTAAAAGTCAAACCATCTCTCCTTTTCGCCAACGGGCAAAATAGTGGAAACATTCATATAGTTTCATAGCTAAACTTTGATATAGCTAACCTCTTAACAACCTCGCACATCTCTAATGGCAAAGCAGCCTTAGGTTGGCGCGTGCAGTGACGCGGCAAAATCGCTGCAAATGGAGAAGCCATTCAAAGAAAACACCGCGTCACCCTCGCTTCTGACTTCCTCGGTGATTTAGCTCTGGCTCTTTTTAAACTGGACCCATCTAATGTTCACTAGTGGGTAATTTAATAAGCACACGCACATGTCGACGAATACGGTTTACATTAATTATTTCTATTGCGGCATTTTTTCGTTGTTCGATTTACTTCAGTGACTTGAAGTTTTTATTTGCTTTTAATGTCATTACTTGCTAAGTTGTGCGAGCTTATGACACTTTTTTCAAAGAAGTCGTGGTGGTTAAAGGAAGTTATTGTAGTTTGGCATGCAAGCAGCTTTGCAATGTATACTTGTGTGGGATATAAAATAATCATGATTACATTGGTCTATTACTTGCCCTGTGTATGGGCTTACTCCCCACTCGCGTAGATATTTGTCGAGAGGATTTAAATAATGTGTTACTCATTTACTAAGTAGGTAGATGATTGTCTAGACCAGACCCATCCAAGCATCCATTTCAGCCTTGGCCGAATCTTCACTTACAGTCTGCTGAGATTAAAAATCTGGCCCATATTAATATACTAGCTACAACGGTGACGGTCTATAATATAAAACTTAATATTCCTTGGCAAGGAAATACCTATATTTTACCTCAAGCCAGTTTAACGAAGATACAAATTTGATTGAATATGATCTGTTTAATGTAATTTGACGTGTGTAAGTGCAAATTTTTAATTTGCCCATATACTACTGAATAAATGCTTTGACTTGACTTTTGACAAAAGCGACAAACAAGACTACAACATAGATTATTTTCTATATCTTATAGGCTATTGTTTGACCACTATCACGCCTGATGGTAAGCGATGATGTGGTCGAAGATGGTGAACACGCTAGGCCTATAATACCCACCCTAGAACGTCAGTGCTAAGATTTGAACTGGGTAAGCCATCTATTCTTTATTACGCCAACGGGGATCAAAGAAAACCACTACAAATAGTTACTCATATATTACGATACAATTGCGAAGCTCTGAATATTAATTTGAACTTCCGACTGGAGTTTAACTCGTAATCTCTCTAATAAGCCAAAGCGTGTCTCCATTTCCAGAACTATATAATTGGGAACTGTACTAATAAAGGCAGTTTCGTCAAATATCACCAGTAACATACAACACTAGTTTAATTAACAGCTCTGCGGTGGCTCTTCAAATGTATAATGCTCTTTGTTGATGAGCCTTTACAGTTTACTTCTTCATTAAATGAAATTCCACTATTCGCTCTGATTAATGTATATTTCATTATCTGTTTTAGAACTGTAATGATAAAATCGTGATGTGAATTTATCTCGCCAATAATCAACATCGGAAAATTTTAATTGCGTTTGTAGATAGGTTTTTTTATATTAGACTGCTAAAAATGTCTGTCTTTGAATAGTTAACGGAGTTACAGTATTCAAATGGTGAATCAAGTTTGGTAGATGCCATGGATAACCAATAATAACACTAACAAGACAATAATAATATAAGACCAAAAATATTCTTAAAGAGAGATTTGCTGCAATACGGCGTATACATTAGTATTAATTATAGGTACATTATTCTTTGTAAGCTTGTGGTCAATTGTGGTAGACTCCTTTGGTTACTAGTTTTGCGCTATAGATTAATCTAAACTAAAATCTAACTAAAATCTCAATAATCCAGCACCTCAATATTATAGTTCTCTCAGTTATCTACTTGTTCGTTGCTTCACTTTCCATAAGACGAGATCAATGCATGTCTAACTCCAATAAAAATTACAAGTATAGGTGACTCCGTAAAGATTTGGCTCAGTTTATAAGGCTGTGCGCGCACTGCGGTTTTTATTCGTCGATCTGTAAACAACACCAATGTACAGTGTACTAGAGTCCGCGGACTGCGGAAAAAAATCACTCGTAAATTTTGTACATAATAGTGCGATTTATTATCGCAAAGAATAATATCGCAACGAATAAAATCGTCGGGCATCGCTGCGTAGGCAGTTTTTAATAATGTTCTCAGCAACTCGTGTCTAGCATCTGGTGGAGGCTAATATCAGTTGATGTTTACCGTAAAAAGTAACGCGTATTATAAACCAATACCTAGTGTTCATATGTATACATGAGCAGTGCGGTATCTCATTGCTATTCCATAGTAATAACACCGATTTGAATATAAATTGAGACAAGTGGCTTATTCACGATAGCCCTTGGATATAAAATTTATCATTTCCGCTCGTGTGTAATGGATTTTTCCATGGTATATGAATATTATTCGGGGGTAGGAAATGTTTCTGCGATTGGATGGGCTCCGAAGGGCTAGGTTATTTATTAGCTTGAGGTCATACATCGCTACAGGTAAAAGTGCTGGAAAGTGTGGAGTAATATTTTATCGCTTTTGCGAAGACCCATCGAGTTTATCGTGCGAAATGTGCGAATCTTAATAAGTTGGTGTTCCGGATCCTACATGTATAAATAGCTAGTTGGTCGTGTCGTAAAATAACTTCTACTTCTTGTACCCTCTTCTTAAATACATTGGTTGCTTATGCTGTTATATTACTATATTATACCATAATTAACAGTTTTTCCATAAAATACAGAAGTGCCCTTGTTGTGGGCTTTGTTGTTATGTTTTGGGTCATACAATTTAGAAGGAAGAGGACAATCATACATTACTTTCGACATAGACATTATGCGTACATGCAGGCGTTTGGCGTTTTTATTTTAGAGCATGAAGACTGTTAACAGTATAACGTTTTAAAATATCCTTTACAAACTCACGTTACATAGTAGGTATAGATAGGTAGGTTTATTAAAAAGTTCAATTCATGTTTATGCCGTAGTTATCGCAATAGGTATGTTATAATTCTGGCTTGAACTATTGAACCAAACTTTTTTCCTCAACTTCGTGTGCGAGCAAACAGTAACAGTAGTTACGTAGTTAACTGTTATAACTATCTGTGGCACTAACAAGTTCGTATCTTAATTATCTAAAACTCACGCCACCGGAGAGATAACTCAAGTTCGGAGAACTGGTTCACAATTGAATGAGATCGGCATTTGCGAAGTTAATTGAATAAAAACATATCAGAGCGTGGGTCAGAGATAAAACAACAAAGAAGCTCATTCGACGCTATAAGAGGCCTACTATAAAGACTAATACATTTTTAATACAATCTTACAACGTTTGCAGAATGAAATGCTGCTATACGACCGTAGAGCAGCATCTCGCTCTGCGCAGCATTGTAAGGTTAAAACTAAGATTGTTTTGATATCTTGTGGTAGGCCCCCTTATCACGTACGCTCTGGAAAAACTTCCAATATACCGCCTTCACTAGCTTCCTTTGATAAATGAATAAGATGCGTAATAAAAAGAACAAATATTAAAGAGTTACAAAAATCTTTTATTTAGCCGCATAAAGAGAAACTTTGTCAAGTGAGTTACGGATAATAAGTGTTCTTGTCTGAAACTTACAATAGTTTTCCGTTCGACGAATTATCGTTTTACTCGGGCAACTGTAACTATTGACTGGCAATTTTCATGCATAAACTTGTGATTGTGAATCTACCCCCAATTACCTTGCTGTAACGGTTCTTTAGAACGCTACGCGACCTATACTGTAACTGTAAAGCAAATAGATATAAGTAGTAAACATAACTTTCATGCA
This sequence comes from Cabera pusaria, assembly GCA_954871355.1. Lineage (NCBI taxonomy): Eukaryota > Metazoa > Arthropoda > Insecta > Lepidoptera > Geometridae > Cabera > Cabera pusaria. Next base: position 20,030,734 of record OX940889.1, on the reverse strand, counting down.
CTTGTAAGTTTCTGGTCCAATATTAATTGTCTAATTGGTTACATAAAAAAATAAAGACTAACACGCAGTAGGCACCTGTTTAAATCAAATAGAACAAACGTATTTGCATAATTAATTACATAGTTACATATTGTATGTTCGTTAGCTGCCCTCGAGGCGCGGTTCTGAATACGCAATGTTTGCGGAGTACGTCTGTTCTGTTAGTTTGAAGGTTTAAAACCAGGAGATTTCAAATGCGCGGCGTTTCGACCGCATTGTAAATAATTTAAACGCTCCGCTTCATTCGGCAGCGGCTCTGCAATACTGCCAACCCACAATATAGGATTCCTTTTTCATCTGCAAACTTTACACTGTACCTATGCCATTACGCTCGCATTTCGTAACACTAAAAGAACAATCGCACTTCGTTCAATATTTAAACGGATCTTTAAACTTTTGTCCAAATAAAAGTTTCAGTGTACCAGCTCTACAAATAAATTCCACTCGCCCCGGCCGATACCGGAACTGGCGACATTTAAAGATTTACCTCCAACAATGGACAAATGTATTCCGTTACTGACCAAACTTTAATTCTATGTGCATAGGGGACACCATATGAATTTCTAGTCGGCCGACAGCTTTGTTTCGAGAGCATTACAATGCTTCGGTACCTGTTCTTCGTTTATTGTTTCAAATAGGATATTTGTTTGTACACGAATAATTTAAAGTTAAAAGGTGTTATAAAAACGAGATCGGGAATGAAAGCCGTTTTGTCACCGGGAGATAAAGCAATCATGAATGGGCTCGGGCGCGCGCGTGTTGGGCGCGCAGTGGATTGTCCGCTCCGTCCGCGGCCCGATACCGATTTCACTAGTAATTTCCGCACACATTGCGATCCCTCTCAAAGAATTCACACCCAATGGAGGAAATGAAAATCCCTCTCGTTTAAATCGGGTCCCGTCGGACGATATCTTCCCTGGGATGTCCTCGTTAAACGTTTCCAATACATTTATACCGTACGTTTTCGAATACGATGTGTATTAAATAAAATTATTTCTCGTTTCTTTACAGAGGCCGTGCAACTGCCAACGCGCGCGGAAACGCTGCCATTGTTTTCGGCCGCACAGTAACGAAATATGGCTGTTTTCGAGATACTCTACGGGCTGGAAGTGAGTACCGCACCTCGCATTTTGTTCCACTAAATAGTTAAAACTTTTAAACCCCCACGCGAAGACAAAAAACGCGACACGCCAGAGGTAACAGCTTAGTTGTATCGCATTCATAGTTTTTGTTGGAACATTTTTGTGGAATGACGAATAGTTCCCAGGCTGTGTAAACTGTAACACGTGCCTCATTACCATCTCGTAACAGGCAGCGGGATCCCGAGGGCGACAAAGAGTTGCGGCCGTTCGCACCGCAATAAATCCACGTCGTGGCCGTAATGTAATAATTTGGGAGGCCCGAATTTGAATATGAATAATTATAGTTGTAAGCCTGCGAAGTGTGGCAGGGCAGGGTCGTTCGATTACATCATCGGCGCCGGCGAGGATCTGTCCTTGGTCCCCGTCCCGTATCGGGCATGCAAATGTGCCGCATGTACTTTGTACAAACATAATATGTAGTTGAAGTGGCCGCGCTATGCAAATCGTCTCTCCTGACTATTGTTCGCCGCCCTTGGGGATTATACGGCCGCTCGCGCGTCGCCCGACGCCCGACGTGGCTGGCATCGCTGATTGAAAACGAATTTCGATTTGATCACTGCCCACAGTACCCACTGTGCCCAGTGGTCTCAAACATTTGGAACCCAACCAAACGCCCCGAATATAGGTCGTCGATATCCTCTGTCCCGGAGAATCTGTATTAATCTGCATCGGCTGCCGCGAAATACTCATAGAAATAAACGGCCAAGGATAATAGCTTCATCCTGTTCGAGTACCCTTAGCTCGTAACATCACCTAGTATTGAACATTATCATGGAAATTGCGCTATTTGTTGAATATACAGACGCGTCTAAAGAGCGGAAAATGGTCTCTAGGGCGAAGCATAAAATATATAAAAGACTGTCATGTTTTTCCTAAGCCATGAGAGCCCGCCGCTTTTATTCTATTTACTTTCGTCGAGACGGCGAATAATAATTCAAATTAAATTCTGAGAAGCGTTGCCGACTCCTGACGGTTTATTACTCCGCGTCTGTAAAACAATAATTGTTATATTGTGTATCGTTGATTATATAAATTCGGAGGCGTCTCATTTATATTCAGTGTAGCGAAGTCGTAAATTAACTGTCCATCACTTAGCGTGGACGTATAAGCGAATGCCGGTGGTCTTCCTCGTGGGCACGTGTCCCCAACTAAATTAAAACGAAATCGACTACTGGTTCTATTGTTGAAAAAGATAAACGACGCAGAATGAAGAAGCCACAATGTTTTACACCCACAAGGGATGCGCTACAAATTCCACAACACACATGCTCGTTTCTAAACGTACCTATTATATTCTTGTTCTATTAGAGCTCATTTGCTTGGTCAACTTTTCAAATTGAAAAAATGTCTTTTCATGGAAAAAATGAATGTAAAAATAACTGACAGTTCTCAAAAACACCTGCATCGTTCCGGTTGTAATAACAGATCGGTCCACCTACTGTAAATTGGTTTGGCAGAGCAAATCGACATATTTTCCGTAAAAACTGAAGCACTGTGAAAGTTTGGACTCGCGATTAATTTTTCTGCGTTATTTCTTTTTTTAGTTCTATTGTATTGTATTATATTATATCTTTTTTTAGATCATTCCATTGATTTATCAACTCAACATGGACCTTCTTGCGGTTGTTTTCTAACGTTTTACCATATAATATATTTAGCAGCGTTAACTAAACAGTAGTTCTTTGTACCGCTTCTGAGAAAATGTGATTATATTGATCGTTGAGGCGTCGACGAGCATCATTGAGCTCGATTGTACGTCCTATCACTTCTTAAAACCTATCTTGTTCGTTTGATTAACGTGGAATGTACCGTCATTGTCGACGGAGGATTGATTGCACGAAAAGTACAAAGGGTCATTTAGTACAAGACTCGTCGATTGTAACGATCCATTCATATTCTCGAGCTTAAAATATTTTATTCATTTTGAGTCTCTCATTCGTACCCGACACGTAAGTACGGACAATGTCAAGAAGTCATCGGTCGGTAATTGATTTTATGCATAGCTTCACATCGACTGAGACAAGGGCTTCTAATGCGTTTAAAGCTGTTGGAATGTTCCCATGGTGTGATAGAGGTGGCTTTACTATCTAGTTAGTGAGCATGTTATTAATTTGGTCGTTATACGGGACCTCCCAAGTGGTCGTCCTGGCAAGTGAGGAGGTCGCGCTCTTAGCTCTTCCCTTATTTGACAACGTGTATCTCTTTAAGTGAGATTAGCCCTATTGTACGCTGTGTTTGTACAATAACCCGGTTTGGGTAAACACTCCCCTGGATGGCGGCCCTTATTAACGAGTGGGACACGTAGACACTTGTTATTTTTTTACTTAGAGATTAGTGTCGGATTAATAGTTTAGCTCGTTATTCTCGATAAGTGGTCGAAGGACGTCGTGTTTACTGATGGACTGCACCGCGTATATTTTCAATATATTTGTGTGGGTGCAGTATTGTCGATCGAGCTTTACTTATTATAATATACCCAGTAGCAGTGGCACAGAAAATATAATAATGCAGTGATTTATTGAATGAGTACAGGTTTTCCTTCATAAAGTCGTAATTGTGATTCAAAATTATTACGGATATCCATTAAACCATTTAGTGCTCGTTCTTTATGATTGCATATAATCTTCAGTAATGACCTGATTTAAATAACTATATCCCGTATAAATTTTCTGCGATTGCCTGGAGTAAATCCGTCCTCGTTTCAATGGTGCGAGAATTAATTTCCATTTCATGTTAATTTGACTCGTATGTACCGATTTCCTTAGCAACGTTCATAGTACCTATAGTCGTAGGAATGTTACACTCAGTGCCAAACTCTTATCGGCTACAGGGAAAGCTCTCTCGGAAACAAGTCCAATATTCTGAAAGTCATTCGGTTGAATATTGGCGTCGCTGGTAATCCAAACTCAGTCACAAGCCCTGGTTTCAATTGCACGAGACGCGCTAACGAGCGGGTTCTGAGGTTCTCATTCAGTAGGCTTTGATTATCTCGTTGGAGCCTGTGCTGAGACAGTCTTGATTTATTTATCAAGATTTGGCAATTCGTGCAAAATATCTTCAAAGATTATGATTGGAGTTTTGGCGTTATTTTCTTCCACGGATCCTATTTTTTATAGCATCCGTGTTTTCTTCATTCTGAAAGTTTCTGTTAAAACTCCTCATGTTGTACACAGCTGAGTTGACCTCATCTTTTTTTTCCATTTTGCGATACTCTCCTATTTAATAGATGTGTTCATTTGTGCGATATTTAATTATCCGCTGCGACACGCAATACTTTGCGGTTATAATGCTGTCGATTTCTACAGTCTATATCATAAAATGATGTATCTGAGCGCGTCAGTATATATTAATTTGATTTTGCTTATTTTAGAAACTACGCGGAGAGTATTGATACAGTTCTTCTCCGTGTTCGCCTATTATAACCACAGACTTCGGATTACACTATTACATCCTGAATGTATGGTCATAACAATGTTAAAAATTCTTAAGTTAAAAGTACCAAACCTTATATTTTACAACACCAAAATAATGGCCAGTCGACTTAGCTCTCATCACTTTCAACTGAATGACCAAAGCTCTGCTGCGTATCTCTGAAGTGATCAGTGAAACTTCATGATTAAGACTGAAAATCTTGGTTTTACAACCGCGGTTGCTATAAACATTTTATGCTTCTGGAATTCCGCCTCGTCCCACCGGAGTGACAAAGAGTCCTTCAAAAAGATGTAAAAGTGTAAAAGGGTCGACAGCAGCCATAATGTGGCAAAGCACATGTCCCGGGGCAACAGTAACGGCGCACTGTCAGGTATATCCCTTGTTTGCGTCTCCTGACAATACAAAAGTTATTTAAGACTCCTGCGACAGCCGCTCTTGACTGCAATTTGAGGATGAAAAATATTCCTTCCAACTAAAATTTATGAGTGAAATTAAGATCATTTAATTTTCTCAATATTTTTGTTGATAGTCTAATTAGTACTTATAATTTTATTAAACGTATCGTGAGTATAATCCATTATTACTATTTAAACTCTGAAACCGGTCCGTATATATCAACTTCGAGGTTATCACGTGAGCAGTTTACCGGTTAAATAGTAATAATTAGTACTTCACACTATTAACTTAGTTTTAATTAATATTATCGCGATTATTGCAGTGTTTAATACAAATATTAAGAAGAATTTTTTACATATTATGCTGGAAAATGCTTGAAATGTTACTCGTTGTTATTTACCTTCTTGGTGAGTACGTACTTTAGTAAGAACTATTGTCGAAGTCCGAATAACATCAAAGTATGGTTAAAGTGTGCTGTAATTTGGGATGGTTTGGTATTACGTTTGCATGAATCGCTAGTTGCAGGTATCTTAACATTTACAATATATTGCGGTTCCATTTTACGTGTGCCGTCCAATTACTTCAAACAGGTCTTTTTCAGGAGTATTTCCATTGTATAATCTACAGAGAGGGACATTTTATTTTCGATTACTCTCGCAGTTCGCTGGAACGCTCTTTCTGGAAAGAGGCGTCAATGATATTATTCTTCTGAAATAATTACTTCATACATATTGCTTCTTTTTTATTAAATAATGTTGTACTGTATGATCGATAGCCATAGATTTTTTAATCGCGGATCTATTACACTAAAAATAATCACAAGCTTAACTTGATATAGGTTTATATATTAAATATTTGATAGAGGTTTAAAAGGATAGAATAAAGTAGCTGTTAGAAACAACGTTTAAATGTAAGTAAACATCACGGTAACGAAGGAGTAATCTTCTTTTTTCCGTGGGACGTGTAATTGAGCAATTCCTGAAATGTATTCATAAATAACACCCATCTTTAAGAGTAAACTGGTGTTCTCTTGATGTTTATCTTGAAATTAACGGCTCATCACTAGACCCTGTTTGTTATCTTATGTCCCGATCTACTGTCCTGGTACTCGGTTACGGTTGCCATTTCGTTGAATACATTGGAATCAGTTTATCAGTACCTACCTAATACTGTAGGTAGATTAAACGTTCGCTCTTAGGTAGTCTACGAATAAGAGTGAGAAAGTCTACATGTATATACACCGACGGACTCATAATCTGCATTCAAGACGCCTTTGAAATAAACATTTTAACTAAGTATTCAAACTTTCTATACAAATTGAATTGAGTCCGGCAGTGTATGTTATATGTATGTACTGGGTGGTGCAAAGGTAATGGCCCTATAGAAATTCCTTATTTTTTAATGACATATCCTGTCATTCTGATATTGAACATTTTGTAGTAATCAAATGTAAAATTCACTAAAAAAAATCTTGGACCGTTTAACTCCCCAAGAACGTGGAATAATCGTGTCAATGTTTTTCCGGAATAATTCATCAGTGATAAAAATACAACGTGAATTTCCCGCCTCTAAGCAACTGGCTCAACATTGGATAGCCGTAAGTCTGGCAGACCTAGAACAGGCCGTGCAGCCGAAAATATTGAAGATGTGCGCGAAAATGTGGAAGAGTGTCCAAAAACATCAATGAGGCGACGTGCCACGCAATTGGGGATCTCCGGCGGACTCTGCAGCGTATTTTGGTCAAAGAATTGAAGATGTTTCCGTTAAAACTCAGATGACTCATCAGCTGCTGCCTTGTGATCACCGAGCTCGTCTAGACGACAGCCAGCGCGAAGCTCAACCTTGAAGCGGATATTTTTTCTTCAAAATTGATTATGAGTGACGAAGCGCATTTCCATCTCACGGGGCATGTCAATAAGCAGAATACTCGCTTCTGGGGCACTGAAAATCCGCGCATTATTCAACAAACACCTTTACATCCACTAAAAGTTAGAAATAAGAAAACATATCACAGGAAGTTTTATGGCTAGTTATGTAAAATGTCATAAATCGGGCTCATATATGCTTTAAATCAACATTTAATCAACATTTAATAGACATCATATCTTCTAATACTATAAGAATCTTTGTCCTGACATACTGACCGACAGACTGACTAACTGACTGACAGACAACGCACAGCTTAAACCACTGGTCGTAGAGACTTGAAATTTGGAGAGTATATTTTCCTTTAGTATATTATCCTCTTCCGTTGACGGCCGCCGAGCGTAGCTGACGTCTCAGATCTCGCAGCTCAATCAATACAATACATTTTGGACGGTGGTGAGTGCTACCCACACGCTCCACTCTATGTAACAAAGACAACACAATCACTACTTCACGTAAGTGAAAGGGACGAAACTATATCCGCAGCTTGCCCGCTAATTGCATTGCGCACGCGGTCGCTTGGTACGCCGCATTTTTACTTTTATTCCCTTCGGCCTATTTAGACCTAGAGAACAATGATGCGTTCACCGCCACTAACTCCAGTAGAATCTGGCATGAAAAACCCGCTTCAGGACCATATAAACAGGATCTTGCCAGGCAGTAACATTTCTCGCACAGAGTCCATGCCTAACATAACGAAAACAAGCAAACGTCGTCGACTCTCAGATGGCAGTATTAGCTCCGAGATAGAAGAACTAAAAAGCATGGTTTCAATTCTCACTGAAACGCAGACATCAAGATTAGATTCTCTTGAGACACTTATCAAGACAGTGAGCTCTGAACATACTGTAGCCAACCAGGATACGAAAAAGTCAATGGACTTCATTTCGGAAAAAGTCGGGTCCGTTGAATCTGTACTAACTAGTATAAATAACGAACGTAAACTACTGGCTAACGACGTAGTCATGCTTCGCGATCAGATCGAAAACGTTGAGCGGAACTCAATAAAGACCTGCGTGGAGATCAGAAATGTTCCGAAGTTACATAAAGAACCGCACGGCCACCTGCTAACTATGGTGGAGCAAGTTTCTAAAAGCTTGAGCTTGCCGGTTAGCCGCACAGAAATACGGGACATTTTCCGCCTGCCTAGCAAGGCCGACTCTAAAGTCTCAACAATGATCGTTGAGTTCCAGAATACTTTTGTTAAGTCCGACTTCCTCTATGCCGTAAAAAAATATAATAAAAGCCGTCCTGGAGACCAGCTTAATTCAAAACAGCTTGGGCTAACCACAGATGTGAAATCACCTATTTATATTTCTGAGCGACTGACACCTAGAACCAGACGACTTCACTTCCTGGCTCGGGATATTGCAAAGTCGGAATCCTATGCCCACTGCTGGACCTCAAACGGTAAGGTGTATCTGCGCAAACAAGACGGAACTCCCTATATTCACGTCAAGAACGAAACACAACTTGAAAGCTTAAAAAGCAAATCAAAACCTAATTGACTATTATGTTATATACTAACTTTATGTCTCATTATTCTTAATGTACTCACCAATTATAAACAATCCCTAGATACACTAAACAATTATATATTAACACAAAACATAAACACATCACAATTACACTCACTATTTCACTACTATTACCTTATATACAACTATCACACACAATATTACATTTCACGCTTACATTATATACATACATCCTCTAATAACTACAATATATACGGTATAGTTACTATTAAAAGTGCACCACAACAACTTCTATTTACAAACATTTTTCAAAGTTTTTGTCTAATACTACGAGATGAACCGATAAATCACACCACTGCGCACGGGCGACGCTTCCTTAGGACTGACATTCAATATTATGCAACTATTACGGTTACAGAATGGGTTATTCTAATCGTAAAAAATAACTGGACTTTTGTGTGGCTTCACCGTGAGAACACTTTTTTTATGCGTCTACCAATACCTAGTTATAAAACACGTGTTTTAGAGAACTGTTTGTTATCACTAACTTATAGGATATTTTACAACCAAGAATACATTTTGGTATCACATTTTACCGTTAATGGATAGTTCGGACCTAATTGATAACATTGACAACACCTTGCTTATTGATAACATTCGAGTTAACAGAGCGGAAGACTGCTTACATACTCTTGGTGACTGTACAAATCAATTGATAATAATTACACAAAACATACGTAGTGTTCGTAAAAACTTTGACCAGTTTACGGTTTTATTAAAACGCCTAGACTTTCTCCCAGACATTATCGTGCTGACGGAATGTTGGACCGATGATACATTTAACCCTTTAATTCTATCGAATTATATCTGCCATCACTCGAAAACATTTTTGAATAAAAATGACGGTCTTATTGTATTATATAAACCTAATATCAAAGTCGACATACAGGAACCATTATTCCAGGACGCCAACTGCCTAGTTATTACTGTTGGATCGAAAATATCGATAATTGCTATCTATCGATCACCCTCAATTAGAGACGTATCAAAGTTCTTGTGTTCCCTAGAATCCGTGATGGAAGCGACTAATACGAGTGAGTCATCGATTATTTTAGGCGACATTAACATAGATATTAAACTCACCGCCACAGACGCCAAATCTAGTGAATACCTCGATCTGACCTCACATTACGGGTACGTTCCAGGAAACACACTACCAACGAGAGGCCCAAATTGTTTAGATCATGCGATGATTAATACGACAAAGGGATGCCGCGTCGTGGTGTGTGATTCTGACGTCACTGATCATGATACTGTGATTGTTGGGTTGGATAATTATGTTTTAAAGGTTCCCTCGCATCCCACATTAACTAAGAAAATTAACTATCCTGAACTATTGGCAAATCTTGAAAAAAATGATTGGAGTTTATTTTATGAGGAAACTGACGTTACTAGTGCTACCAACTTATTAATTAATCTTATAAGCTCTGCAATCAGAACAAGTACACATCAAATTAAGTTACGAAGTTCTGAAGTCATACTCAGACCCTGGATGACGAAAAAATTAATTGATAAAATCCGTAAAAGAGACTCGCTCCACTTACAATCTAAAAAGTCACCAATTAATATCTCACTACAGAAAAAATATAAACAGTACCGTAACCATTGCCATACACTTCTAGAAACAACTAAAACTAATTATGAAACTAATCAAATAAATTCACACAAAAATAACATTAAAAAACTTTGGAACACAGTAAAAGATATATGTAACTTTAAAACTATTAGATCTGATTCATGTGATTTATTAAAATATGAAACTGATAAAATTAAAGCACTTGATTCTACTAACAACTTTTTTTGCAGTATTGGTAATGATTTAGCAAAAAAAACGCTGCAAATGCTGAATAGAACTGAGGCTGATTTAGCTTGTCATACCAGAATACTAAATACCCCCACAGAGTCCTTATTTTTCACCCCTACAGATACTTCAGAAATTAATAAAATAATTTCAAATTTGAAGACCTCATCTTCCTCTGGGTTTGATGGCATTAGCAATAATATTCTCAAACGCGCAAAACATATTTTATCTTTCCCCATATCACATCTATGCAATCTTAGTATTTCTACGGGCATAGTACCTAATTGCCTAAAAGTTGCGGATGTTTGCCCAATTTACAAATCTGGTGACAAACTTTTAATCTCCAATTATCGACCCATATCTCTACTACCCTCACTCTCTAAAATACTAGAGAAAGTAATAAATAAACGCCTACTTGATTTCTTGGAAAAACATAAATTACTATCCCAAAACCAGTTTGGCTTTAGAGCAGGTAAGTCTACAGAAGATGCTGTGGTCTCTCTTGTGGATCATGTATCTGAACAACTAGACTCAGGACGTAAATGCATAGGTGTCTTTCTAGATCTAGCCAAGGCATTTGACACAGTGTCTTGGCCGATACTACTTTGCAAGCTCGAGCTACTTGGTATTCGTGGTGTTACTCTAGATTGGTTCCAGTCATACCTATGTAATAGGCATCAACGAGTTCGAATAGCTCAGGAGTGTAGTAGCTATGCTTCAGTTACTTTTGGCGTCCCCCAAGGATCTGTGTTGGGACCAACCCTATTTCTGGTCTACATTAATGACCTCTGCCAGCTTAGACTAAATCAGGCTAATATCTTCACTTTTGCTGACGATACAGCGATCATTTTCCACGGGCAGAGCTGGCAGGAGGTTGTTGATGTGGCCCAGGAAGGACTGGCGGCAGTCGAGCACTGGTTACGAGTTAATCTCCTCACATTAAATACAACCAAAACAAAATACATACCCTTCCATATTTCTCAGCGCTCGAAACCACCAACTATCAATCTGAAACTCCACTCTTGTCACACAGTACTAAACTCTTTATGCAATTGCTCTGAATTAGAGTCTGTAGTAAATATAAAATACCTAGGCATTGTCATTGATAAGCATCTTAACTGGGAAACCAATATTTCTTACTTATGTGCACGACTACGTAAAATGACTTACATCTTCAAAAAACTTAGCAGATCCGCAGACCCTGCAACTAAACGCATTATCTATTTAGCCATATGTCAATCGATTCTCAATTATTGTATAGTTTGTTGGGGTACTGCATCTAAAACACAACTTCTAAAAATTGAAAGAGCTCAACGAGCCCTACTGAAAGTTGCATATAGAAAACCTTACCGTTATCCTACTAACAGTCTGTATGAGGAAACTAAATATCTTCGTGTTCGTCAATTATACATCCTAGCAACCACACTACGATTTCACAAAACCGCCCTCAGTACTGTTTGCAATAACGACTCAAGACGATCCACAAGACGTAATATTTGGATGCTCCCCAAAACAAATACCCAATTTGCCCAGCGCGCATTTTCCTACAAAGGAGTATTCTTATACAGATCTCTTGATAGAACATTAAAACTTTTAAACTCAACACGATACGTCTGTAAGAGCAAAATAACCACCTGGCTCATGGCTTTGGGCTATGAGGAGACAGAGATGGTATTACGAGTAGATAGATAACGCTGTGGGGCCTGTCCCTAAGTATGGAACGGCAGAGACCTATGAGATCTTTAGCAGGTATCTGCAATTCAGTCTTCATGAGTTTACTGTGCCCCCTATTGACCTTTATTTATTTATATTTTATATTCTGATAAACAGATGTCTGCTAAAGATTTACATCGTGTCGTCTAGTGCTGGGAACAGGCCCCTATCTCAAAGATCTTAATTTTTTTACTATTCTCTCTGCTATTTAAAAAAAAAAAAAAAAAAAAACACGCACATATAGAAACATTCACGTATATTCACACATAGACATACACACACAAACATACACACACATACATACACACACATACATACACATACACACATACACATACACACACGCGCATCCACACACATACACACACACACACATACTTACACATATAACACATATAGACACCTATGGGATTGTTAAACTGTTAATATTTTACTGTAATCTTTTGTTTTTAATTGGACTAGTATATTAGTCTGCGGTACAAGATACTGTTTAGTCTTTTTCTTTATTTTTTTTGTTCCACATCTCAAAGAAGCACGACAGGAAGAGACTGAATCTTACAACACAGAGTTTTCTCTAGTGTGAGATTCAGAGCTCATAAGCTTTGTTTTAGAATATAAGCCTTTGAAACTCTGTTTTTAATGTGCTAAGTTGCAAATAAACAATTACAATTACAATTACAATTTGTCTTAGTACGTAAGGGTGTACTAAGAAAGGATTTACCAAAATTCACTCCTTAAGGGGGTGAAAAGGGGGTTCAAAGTTTGTATAGAGAAACAAGATTAAATAGTCTTTTCTATTCAAAACTACACACAAGTGCTTCAATAAAAAAATAAGTAAATAAGTGTTTTAGACTTTTTTGAAATTTCACCCCTAAGAGGGTGAAATGGGGTAACAAAGTCTGAAAATTAATATTGTTTCAAATTGCGCTGAAATTTAGCATGCAGATAGTGATGATGACGTTAGTATCTGTTAGAAAGGATTTTTTTTTTAAATTCACCCCTGAAGTGGATGAAATGGGGAATCAAAGTTTGTATGGAAAAACAAGATAAGATAGCCTTTTCTATTCGAAACTTCGCACAAGTACTTCAGTAAATAAATACATGTTTCAAGCTTTTTCGAAATGCCATGCCCTAAAAGGATGAAGTGGGGTGGGGTAACAAAGTCTGAAATCAATATTATTTCGGATTGCGCTGAAATTTGGCATGCAGATAGTTATGCCGACGTAGGTATCCGCTAAGAAAGGATTTTTCAAAATGCACTCTTTAAGGGGATGAAGCGGGGTTTCAAAGTTCGGATAGTTATTTTATTCGACATCTCACACAAGTACTTTGTAAATAAATAAGTAAATACGAGTTTCAGGCTTTTTAAAAATGCCACCCTAAGAGGGTGTAGTGGGGTAACAAAGTCTGAAAATCAATATTGTTTCGGATTTCGCTGAAATTTAAAATACAGATAGTTGTTATGACGTAGGTATCCGCTTAGAAAGGATTTTCTAAAAATGCCCCCCGGATATTACTTATTAATTTTAATTATATGTATAAACTTTCAGATTTACTTAAGTACTTCTGTAAATAAATAAGTAAATAAGTGTTGCAGGATTTTTGCAAGGAGTTGGTAAAAAACTGAAAATCAATATGGTTTTTCGGGTTTTATAAATATGAATTCCTATTTCCCTGAGTCACACAATAACTTAACGGGTGAACCGATTTGGCTTTTACTTTGATGTCTTTTATGCTAGAAAGGTTACTACAAAATAAAAGTTTTAAGTATATAAAACGAGTCTTTAATGCGGGCGAAGCCGCGGGGCACTTCTAGTTTCAAGATAATGGAACTAAATTTCACGGCACAAATATAAATATTTAAAAAACTAATTCTAGTTTTCTAATTTAGAAATGTTGTAGCTGAAACGATTAGGGTCATTACTTTTGCGCTACCCTGTTTAAATGATATTATAAATTCGAAACTCAGTTTGTATATTTGTTTGCTTCTTACGTCTTCATGGACATGAATAGCCAGTAGGCTGGAATAGATACTGTATAACTTTTAACGCGGGGCGTAGTAAGTGAATAAATAATCTCTATAATATTCTATATTACGTGCAAATTATGTTTAGAACTAGCTGTTACCCGCGGCTTCGCCCGCGTTATTTGTGTCTTTATGACCATTGAGGTCTAGATCGATGATCTCTTAGGCCAAGTCACCATAGATGACCCTCAAAGTCGAAGTCAACATCCTCTATTGTTAAAGTAATTAATCATTTTGGTTAGGTAAACCAAGTTGTGCTGTTTGAATGTTTGACTCAACACAACAGTTCCTGAAACATTTCTTCTTACCCGCGGCTTCGCCCGCGTTATTTGTGTCTTTATGAGCATTGAGGTCTAGATCGATGATCTCTTAGGCCAAGTCACCATAGATGACCCTCAAAGTCGAACTCAATATCCTGTATTGTTAAAGTCATTAATTATTTTGGTTAGGTTAGTATACGAAGTTGGGCTGTTTAAATGTTTGACTCAACACAACAGTTCCTGAAACATTTCTTACAAAGAAAATAAGGTGAATAGCTAGCTGCGCGAGCGTAGCAAGCGCTATTATTGGGCTAGTGAAAATGTTGTATGGCTTTTTATAACCCTGACAGTTTAATGACCTAATCATCAAGTCTATATAGATGACTCTTTAGTCGAACTCGATATCGTCTATTGTTAAAGTCATTAATCATTACTTGGTACTTGGTAAACCTAACCAAGGTTTGCCAAGTTTTGCTGTTTAAGTATTTGAGTCAGTCTAATGTGAGGCTGTTAAAACACGCTATTATAAGCTATGTAGCGTTATTACTGCGCAAGCGAGCGAGAAATTTGTTTATGAATTTTTATGACCCTGAAAGTTTTATGACCTACTAAGTCAACACCGATGACCTTAAGGTTAAACTTGTTATCTACTTATTTTAAGGTAAAAAATCAATTTCATTATGAATATTGAAGGTTGGACTGTTTCAATTTATGAATCGTTTTGATGCATGTGGCTATTAAAATACAAAAGTTTCTGAAATGTTTCCTACAAAGTAGATATAACAAATGCTTGCGCAACTGGAGCGAGCGCTATTACTGCGCGAGCGTAGCGAGCGCGAAAATTCTTTTTGTCATTTTATGACCCTGACTGTTTTATGATATTTTATGAGTAAAAAAATCATTATGATTATCGAAAGTTGTACTGTTCCAATTTATGACTCGTCTTGATGAATGTGGCTATTAAAATATTAAAGTTGCTGAAATGTTTCCTACAAAGTAGATATTACAAATGCTTGCGCGACCGGAGCGAGCGCCAAAAATTTGTACGACCTTTTATGACCCTGACAGTTTTTATGACCTACTTAGTAAACACTGATGACACAAAGGTTAAACTCTATATCTACTTATTTTTAGGGTCATAATCATTATGATTACTGAAGGTTGTACAGCTGTTTCAATTTATGGACTCGTTCTGATGCATGTGGCTATTAAAATACAAATATTGCTGAAATATTACCTGCAAAGTAGATAAAACAAATGTTTGCGCGAGCGTAGCGAGGGCCATCAATGCGCGAGCGAAGCGAGCGCGAAAAATGTTTACGTCTTTTTATGACTCTTACAGTTTTTATGACCTTCTCAGTCAACACCGATGACCCTAAGGTTAACCTTGATATCTACTTATTTTAAGGTAATAATCATTATGATTATTGAAGGTTGTACTGTTCCAATTTATGTCATGTTTTGATGAATGTGGCTATTAAATTACAAAAGTTGCTGAAATGTTTCCTACAATGTAGATATAACTAATGCACGACCGGAGCGAGCGCTATTACTGCGCGAGCGTAGTAAGCGCTATCACTGAAAACGAAACTGAAATCACGACAAAATTTTACGACCTTTTATGACCCTGACCGTTTTCATGACCTACTAAGTTAACACTGATGACACAAACGTTAAACTTGATATCCACTTATTTTAAGGTTAATCAATTTCAATTTATGGACTCGTTCTGATGCATGTGGCTATCAAAATACAAAATTTGATGAATTACCTACAAAGTAGATAAAACAAAGGTTTGCGTGAGCGCAGCGAGCGCTATCACTGCGCGAGCGAAGTTAGCGCGAAAATTTTTACGTTTTATGACCCTGACAGTTTTTATAACCTACTTAGTCAATACCGATGACCCTAAGGTTAAATGTGGCTGTTAAAACACGAATGCTTTTGAAATACTTCCCACAAAGCAGATAAAACACGTTGGGCAAGCAAAGCCATCGCGTAAATTTTGATGACTTTTAATGACCCTGACAGTTTTATGGCCTAATTAAGGCACTTATTAAGTTTAGTCAGTATCTTTGAACCTAAGCTCAAACTTTTATGATTATGCAAACTCAATGTAAAGTTAACAAAAAATATAGGCACCCACACTTAACTGCCGAAAAAAAGTATTCTTTGCCCTTATATGCCCTATTTAATGTCTTTGTACAAAATTTCGTCTGAATCGGTCAAGCCGTTCGCCCGAAAAGAGTCCACATAATTACAAAATTCCATAATAAAAATATAGACAACCGAAATTTCCACCTAAAAAAAAAGTATTTGTTGCCCTTCTATGTCTTTTTGACTGTCTGTGTACAAAATTTCAGCTTAAATGTTTAACCCGTTGACCGAGAGTAGGCCACACATTTACAAAGTTCAATTTAAAAATTCTGGACACCTGGACTCGACTGCCAGAAAAAATGTATCCTATGTGATTCTATGCAATACGAACTGTAATATGTATAAAATTTCAGCTGAATTGGTCAAGCTGTTTAGCTGATAAGAGGCCACACATTCACAAAATTCAATAAAAAAAATCTAATCACTCAGACTCGATAGCCAAAAAAAAAGTATCCGATATCCTATTCTGCCCTCTGTCTTTATACAACATTTCAGGCAAATCGATCAAGCCGTTTATTCGAGAAGAGGTCTTATATTTACAAAATTCAATTAATAATATCTGGACCCCCTGACTCGATAGCCAAAAAAAAAAGTATCCCATATCCTATTCTACCCTATGAACTGTCTTTATACAACATTTTAGGCAAATCGGTCAAGCCGTTTATTCGAGAAAAGATTTTATATTTACAAAATTAAATTAATAATATCTGGACCCCCTGACTCGATAGCCAAAAAAAAAGTATCCCATATCCTATTCTACCCTATGAACTGTCTTTATACAACATTTTAGGCAAATCGGTCAAGCCGTTTATTCGAGAAAAGGTCTTATATTTACAAAATTCAATTAATAATATCTGGACCCCCTGACTCGATAGCCAAACAATAAGTATCCCATATCCTATTCTACCTTATGAACTGTTTTTATACAACATTTCAGGCAAATCGGTCAAGCCGTTTATTCGAAAAGAGGTCCTTTAGTTACAAAATTCAATTAAAAATATCTGGACCCCCTGACTCGATAGCAAAAAAAAAAGTATCATATATCCTATTCTGCCTTATGTTCTATCTTTGTACAAAATTTCAGCCAAATCGGTCAAGCCGTTTGACCGTGAAGAAGTCCCAAACAAACAAACAAACAAATAAACAAACTGACTTTCGCATTTATAATATTGGTGTTGATTCACGGTCATGTGGCTCGACCGATTTGGCTGAAATTGTGCACATGGATAACCAATGGAGTATATTAGGAAGTATACTGAAACCGCAGCTAAAGAATAAATAATCTTTATTCCACACCAATTGTGCTAAAAATATTCGTACATACTACTGATAATTAAGATCAACCTGCTTCCATGCCCCGCAAGTCAATTTCAGTAGCAAGTTTAAGACGTTTATCGTCATATCTCTGGAGATACTTATAAGATCTCGATGAAATTACAATAGAATCATTCAAATCGGTTCACAATTGACGGAATAATCGCCTAACATACGTACAAAAAAAAGAACATACAGACGAATGAGAACCTCCTTCTTTTTGGGAAGTCGGTTGAAAATAGGCTCTATAATGTATGTTAGATCAGAACAAATGGGAGCTAATAGAATTTCTGTTAGGTATAGATTCGATCCGTTTTAGTATATTTTAAAAACATGATAATTTTAGAAATATTGCTTACAAATTCAGTGCAATTTTGCCAGTTTAATTGTCATTATTGATTTGGCTTCGGTAACCTTTTGATTTAAATAATACGATTATATCACGAACCTAAAAAGGAAATGTCACATTAAACTAAAATATCAATTTAGAAAATGTTAATGTATCCCAGATCGCAGACAAATAATTATTACATAGTGATATTGAAAACACGTTTTGGTTTTATTATTATAATGCTTTTTATGCTAAAAAATGTGCATGATATTTCATTCAAATTAGCAAAACTCGATTTTATGGTACCTACTACGCCATGACTTTTATGGGTTTTGAATAATAGGTGTTTTTAGGGTTCCGTAACCAAAGGGATAAACGGGACCCTATTACTAAGACTCTGCTGTCCGTCCGTCTGTCTGTCTGTCTGTCTGTCTGTCCGTCCGTCTGTCACCAGGCTGTATCTCATGAACCGTGATAGTTATACAGTTGAAATTTTTACAGATGATGTATTTCTGTTGTCGCTATAACAACAAATACTAAAAACAGAATAAAGTTTATTATAATTATAGGGGGTCCCCCCATACAAGAAACGTGTTTTTTTTCGGCATTTCAATATAACGCCATCTATGAACGCTTAGGTAAACGTCCATAGATAGCGTCTGTACGACGCAAAAAAAAATCACCAAGCTTGTTAGAACTAGATGAGAGCAGCCGAGGATCGTGCCTATTGGTGTGCCAATGAGTCCAGCAGCCAGCTTTGAAGTAGTTTGCGAGTATTAAGCTAATGATGAACAAAAATAACAATACTTTACTATCTAAATAAAATAGACACGATAGCATGCGTGCACGTTAAATTCCGTTCCACTAATTTGGAGTGATGCTAATCTGATTTATCTTTAAATTGTTGTCTTTCCTTCTTTCATTACAATGTTTTGTCATTGTTTAATCATTTTTATGTATCCTTATCGAAGCCAAATTTTAATTAGCTTCACACAACTGTGAGTTGAAATAAAACATTTATTCTCGGTTTTATTCGCTATTGCTATGCAGTCTACCCACTATAACCAAACTTATTTTAAATAGCTCTAACGCTTCAGCAACAGCATTCTACGTCCATTGCAGTCGATGGACGCTCACATCCGTTCCCTCTTCATTGTTACAATAGATATACAAATAAAATCACGGAAAAGGTTAATACTAACATACTCCGTCGATAAAACGGATACATCTCTGAATGCTTTCTATCGCAATCTTTATTTTCCACATTAGATTCGTGTTACAGCGTTGCAGCGTACTCTATGACTCCATGAATGCGATCGCGTGAACTATCCATTGAAATTGAAACATGTTGTAGAATAACAAGGCTTCTTATGACATATTTCATTGGGTCTTGTTGCCTTTCCTTAACTTGTGGAATGTGGGATCCTCTAGGTCTAGGCGTAGTGTAACTTCTTTGCTTGCTGTATTTAATGAGATACGTATTGCTCTTTTTAATGAGATAAGGTATGTGTACGTACGTTGGTTAAATAAGTTTCATTGAATTAATAGAAAATTTTAATAAACTGCTACGAATATTTGAGAATAGAAATAAACTATTATCATTAACTTAATGAGCCGGTATCAATCCACCGCTGGACGTAGGCCTCTCCCAAGATACGAAATTGAAATTAAATATAAACAAAAGTTTATTGAAATTTACTTATGTTCATATATTATTACTAGAAGTGCCCCACGGCTTCGCCCGCGTTAAAAACTTCTTTTATTTACTTAAAACTTTTCTTTTGTAAAAACGATTCTATCATTAAAGACATCAAATAAAAATTAGCCAAATCAGTTCACCCGTTTTCATGTTATCGCGTGACTAAGGCAATTCGGGATTCATTATAAATGGGGTAATTTTTTAATTTTACCCGAAAAACCCAAATTTTCAGACTTTGTTACCTACCCCATTTTGAAAAATCCTACAACAAGTACTTTATCTCATCTTGTTTCGCCATACAAACTTTGAACCCCCGTTCCGTATCCGGGAGGAATTTTGAGAAAATCCTTTCTGAGCGGATACCTACGCCATAATAACTATCTGCATTCTAAAGCTTCCTCAGCGCAATCCGAAACAATATTGATTTTTAGACTTTGTTACCCCAGTTTATCCACTTAGAAGGGCATTTTGAAAAAGTCTGAAACTCGTATTTACTTATTTATTTACAAAAGTACTTGTGTGAAATGACGAATAAAATGACTATCCAAACTTTGAACCCTCGCTTCATCCCCTTGAAGAGTAAATTTTGAAAAATTATTTCTTAGCGGATACCTAAGTCAAAATACCTATCTGCATGCCAAATTTCAGCGCAATCCGAAACAATATTGATTTCAGACTTTGTTACCCCACTTCACCCTTTTAGGGGTGGAATTTCGAAAGAGCCTGAAACACGTATTTACTTACTTAAGTACTTATGTTAAGTTTCAAATAGAAAATACTATCTAATCTTGTTTCTCCGTACAAACTTTGAACCCCCGTTTCATCCCCTTCAGGGGTGAATTTTGGGAAATCCCTTCTCAGTGGTAACTAACGTCATAATAACTATCTGCATGTCAAATTTCAGCGGAAACTGAAACAATATTGATTTTCATACTTTGTTACCCCATTTAACCCTTGTCGGGGTGGAATTTCAAAAAACCTAAAACACGTGTTTACTTATTTTTTTACTTGAGCACTTATGTGAAGTTTCGAATAGAAAATACTGTCTAATCTTGTTTCTCCATACAAACTTTGAACCCCGATTTCATCCCCTTCATGGGTGAATTTTGGGAAATCCCTTCTCAGTGGTAACTAACGTCATAATAACTATCTGCATGTCAAATTTCAGCGCAAACTGAAACAATATTGATTTTCATACTTTGTTACCCCATTTAACCCTTGTCGGGGTGGAATTTCAAAAAACCTAAAACACGTGTTTACTTATTTTTTTACTTGAGCACTTATGTGAAGTTTCGAATAGAAAATACTGTCTAATCTTGTTTCTCCATACAAACTTTGAACCCCGATTTCATCCCCTTCATGGGTGAATTTTGGAAAATTCTTTCTCAGAGGTAACTAACGTCGTAATAACTATATGCATGTCAAATTTCAGCGCAATCCGAAACAATATTGATTTTCAGACTTTGTTACCCCATTTCACCCTCTTTGGGGTGAAATTACGAAAAAACCTTAAACACGTATTTACTTATTTTTGTACTGAAGCACTTGTGTGAAGTTTCGGATAGAAAAGACTATCTAATCTTGTTTCTCCATACACACTTTGAACCCCCGTTTCATCCCCTTCAGGGGTGAAATTTGAAAAATCCTTTCTTAGTACACCCCTACGTACTAAGACAAATATACTCTCCAAATTTCAAGTCTCTACGACCAGCGGTTTAGGCTGTGCGTTGTCTGTCAGTGAGTCAGTCGGTCAGTCAGTATGTCAGGACAAAGATTCTTATAGTATTAGATAGATGTACCTATTATGTTTATAGCATAAGTACAAAAATATAACTTATGCTTGCATCCTTTTATATTCATTATTTACGTTCTTTATTCCTGTAAGTTCCTTGTCAGCTGCTGCTTTGTGGTTTACTATGAATCAAAGAATCAAAGCTTGTATTCAGTATGTAGGCAGTATTAATATACGCACATATACACGTCAAAATCATAAATCTTAAAATAAATCACAGTTATCACGTAAACATCGCAAAAGCAGAATTTTA
Organism: Cabera pusaria; assembly: GCA_954871355.1. Lineage (NCBI taxonomy): Eukaryota > Metazoa > Arthropoda > Insecta > Lepidoptera > Geometridae > Cabera > Cabera pusaria. The sequence continues at coordinate 20,008,918 of OX940889.1, read as the reverse complement.
ACGCTTTGAATTAAAAAAAAAACAAAAGTAATTAACCATTCAACTGTCATCCACTCGTTTACGTCAGACTATTAAAAAAAATATTCAAGTGGGTTAAAACCAACCATACATGTAGGTAACTGTGTGTTTCAGTACTTCAGACAATTTTTATATAAAAAAAATTAAAAATAAGTGAAATAGTGAAACACAAATTAAAGAAACTATGTTAGTACATAAATAATATCCGTAGAATATATTAAGCTAACTGTAACTGCTAAATTAGCAGTAAACATATAAAGCTAACAGTAACTTAACATATTCTTGTACATACATATGCACCCATACGACATTTATCACAACATAATCAACAGTTGATTGCAAGCAACAATCCATAGACCTGGACCTCGACGCGAGAAATTTTTGCATTCCAACAAGAGATTCAAATCTTCGTATCGTTCCCGTGTAACAAGATATGGAAATAGTGTCACGTTCCTATTTTGCATGTTCAGCGTGATGCACCCAGGACAGCTAACGCTGCGTCGGCAAAAAACCGGATGTATAAAAAAAAGGTTATCGCTTTACCCCAAATGGTTTTTTCTGGACTGTGTGCTGAATCGTAAACAAAGAATGCAAATAAAGTACAGGATGTAAAGAAAAATATATGTACTGCCGAAAGGATAGTCAAAAGTGACTGGAGAAATTTTGCAGAGCTTAGTTAGTAGTGCATCCACAAAAACGGGCTCAAGATCGGATTGGGCACAAAATAGAATTGCAAGTTATTCTTTTGCTGATAAACTCGCAACCTCTTAGTTGAATTAAGTCAGAGAGTATAACCATAAATGTGCTCTTACTAAAAGAAACAGTTCACAACGCAGTTAGTACTTGTGGCACATTTTTAAAACTTTGTGTAACATGATTGTCCCGGTGAGAACCCTAGTCGAATTCACACTATGCCGGGACGTCTCGGAAACGACAAATTTAAATATCTTTTAATGTTATTTGCACGACAATTTCACGTGTTGCTTCCACGTCTTCCCTTTTAAAATCTCACACTGGAAAAGTGCAGTATGCTGTGGTAACATTTCTCGTTATATTTGTGCCAAAACGAAGTACAAGTAGGAATGTTATTTCCTGTCACGGTATTTTGGAAAAAACACATCGTCGTTTAAATTAGCATTATCAAAAGCGACCCTTGCCTAAAAATTCCTTGGGCTGGAATATTATAATTCAATTCCGTCAATTCCCGCATAATTGATTGATGATTAGGGGACGAAAGGGGGGGTAATCAATCAGGGTCGCCTATTTTGTATCTCATCAAAAACAATTTCCTAAATGGAAAAAGTATCTTTACAGAGTAAACAAAGTGACTACGTAAGTGCCTATCGGCCGTATTTATGAAGATTTTGACGAACGCATAGCTGTGGATTTGACACAAGTATCTAATGTTAATATTGATTAGAATGACATTATGCGTTCGCGAGCACTGTAATATCTCATATTTTGTTTGTGAATACGGCAGCATCAAATGTCGGGTATCATAATATACGCTCACCGGGAGCAAAGCATCATCAAGATATCTTTATTGCCCAGTATGATAAACGACAACTAGAACTATCGTGTGAATTAATCGTACGTTGACCTTTCCTTACCGCATAGACACATGTCACTATGTAGGTATTTAGAATATATTATTTTGACTGTTAACCTGTGGACCGAGGAAATGAATCACTGAATCACTTTCTGAAGTATTTTCCATACATTGTTCAATATTTATAGATACAATATTTAATCTTAAGTGTTTTTTTCAAATTCAAGTGTATGAGCCCTTCAGACTAAACATCGTTCGAAACTCTTATGCTCAACGCGTATTTGATAATAATAATGTCGAGTGTGATGGTAGAAAGATTACTTGGCAATACGCTTCGGTGACAGAAAGTTATGCTAGAGATTATCTTCAATTAATTCTAACTAAGTACGTGTGGATTCAGAGTGTCGACTAGTTATAATAAATTATCACTTTAAAACCCGTGTTTTCCATATGGCTCCGTGTGAGTCGGTCCCTGACTAGGGACGCGGTAACGAGGGTGTGACACTAGCAAACTTAATTTAGAATCTAATCTATTAACACGGTGTTATCTATTCTAACCTAAATTATGTTTATCGCGCATACTAAACTTGATACATAAACTAAAGTAGATTAACTTCATTGTATCGGCCTAGTTCCGGCGCCCTAGCCTAAAACAGGAATGTTTATAGAATCGTCACGTACGCGAAAACAACCCGATAATTTGTAAGATAGTAACCGAGCTTGATCTAATGGGGATTTATGCGCGACTCGTGATTTAAGCGCGTCAGCTCTTTGACTGACAATTCCGACGGATCTTGCGTAAATTAATGTCGTCTGGGCATATTGTAAATACGAAGAAACTTTCATTATTCGCTACGTTTCAAGTCTTCTAACTTGATGATGTTTGTCTTACAAAATGACTTCGAAGATTTATCCGCTTTGGGAATGAAGTTGTTTAAAGCTAGATTCACTGCCCTATTTCAGCATTATACGAGTATGCTTATTACTGGTCATAAAGACAGGCGGAATTGTTTCCCTTCATAATAACTCTTTGATTTATTGTAACAACACACTTTTTTAGGCTTCGCCGTTGACCAATAGCCGTTCCGTAGCCGACGTGTACAACAATAAATTAACGACAATTGCACTAATTGTGTAGCTAATGGCTTCGCTCAGAGACGCATTGTCTAGCTCCGCTATCCGAACATTAATTAACGCGCTATCCGGAAATATTTGACGCGTGGGAATGGCACTCGGCATCTCCCCTAGCCTCCGTTCGCAATCCCGCGTTTGTGTATCCGAACTAATTCCATTGCCGGTATTCTTTATTACGTTACGTGATATGAATTTCTGGACGTTCCTTTTCCGTTACGTTTCAATAGGAAATCAAACCAAACGTTATTGGAGTCATAAGCACGCACTTCCTTTTTGTAATAAATAAACCTGATGTTTATATATTGGTCGGATGCGATGGGAGCGAGATCGGGATCGGGAAGCCGGGGTAGCAATAGCAAAGCGCATGTGGCCGATACCGAAATTGCTTTCAATAGAGTTCGCGTGAGGCGCGCCGCCAATCTACGACCGATATAAATCTACAAGGCTGCCGAGTTTGGAATAAATTGCAAACTATAAGGATCCCTCCCACTCGCAGGCCGTCTATCGTCCGGCCAGCCACGCGATTTCAGCGATTTGTCACGTCAACTTTGTACTGCCGTTGGCGATCGTTCACCTTCTCCCACATTATTGGCACCAGTTTTGTTTTATTGGGTTCCTCTATTGTGTCGATTATTGCCTTTTTCATTTGAATTGCATTAATTACATTACGTCAATAATGTGCATTAGTGATTTGATTGCCTAATTTAAAAATGTAAAATTAAAACGTCTTTAGTATGTCGTCATCTTATTTTAAATACGAGAAAAAGGAGACTATATATATAAAGTTTATAAAGCAATCTTACTCTCGCCGGCCATTTAACGAAAAAAGATCAACCCTTTCTTTATGTAATCTGAGTGAAATAAAACTCTAGGTGATATCGGTAATATATCCGGGAGGGAATTGCAATTTGAGTAAGTGGGTAGAGTGTAGGATAATGTAACTCATGAAAAAGACAATTTTATTTTATAGCCGCCATAAAACTAGGTGTTTTAGTGTCCGTGTAACGTACTGGCGCTGTTATGTATTTGGGGTCTAACCGGAGATAGCTTTCCAATTTATTTGACAGCCAATATGTCGCTAATAAAATATTTAACGTTGGATCTGCAAAGTATTTACAACGCTTCGTGGAATGCAAAATAAATAATTAAGAATCCCCGCTACCTTCATGTGGGACCTTCAATTTGCATTGTAAATATGATCAATGCTGTCCTCCAAGAATTATGGCGTGCATGCATGATGCATTCGAGCCTGATGAATGGCCATTGCCGCTGCCCGTTCGTGAACCTTTAAGCCATGTATTCACTAGAAAAATTCTCAATACTTGCAATCTTTCCGTTACACTAAAGTTACATGAATTATTTATTTCCGTCGTATTTATCAAAATAGAATCAATCACCTGTATCGAAGACAAAATTAATTTCATCGTTGACTTTAACGATATAGTTTTTGCGTTTTAAAAGTGTTCATAAACAATTGTGTCTCAGTGCATACGCAGCTTAACAGTTCATTGAAACGTTCAATTACAACTCTTATTATTTCAATTCCATCACGAACCGCACTGTCTATTCTCCTGGAAACTAATTCATGTTCTTCTGCACTCTATTTGAGTGATTTATTTCCTTGCTGACTTAAATTTATGTTTTAATTACATCCTATAATAACATATATTGGAACATTCCTGTGAACAAATTCCCTTCGGACGTTCACTTCAACGCTCCCGATAGTTATGGAACTTTGTTATTCTTGTCTACGTTTGTTACGTTTTAGGGATGTAGCTTATACGGTTAATTAATTCGTTCATTTCCTAATTCCCAGCATCGATGTGTCCCGGATCTGCCATCCGTCCGTTTCAATGTAACGCTTGGGTGCTTCAACCACCTAATCAATTGGCTACGGCGTCGATTTCAAATAGACCAATTCGTGATTAAGAGCGTTCGTGATTTACGCACAATCGGTAGTCTTTAAGGTTTTTGTGCCTGCTCAGTGTTTTTGTCGCTGTTTACATTGTAAATCTATCATTGATTGACTATTACTCGCGTTAATGGTATTTCCTGATGGATGTTATTCCTATGACATCATATGGTACGAGTGTTACAGCTATAGAAAAGTTTTATAACGTGTTGAAAGACATTGGTAGTGCAGCGGCTGCAGTGATCTTATTGTGTTCGTTTTGAGAGGAGGCCGGGGGAGGCATGTGTTGCCGACGCGACGCGCGGACCTCTCTTACAAACAGGGGTGTCGGGTGATGCTGAATATGGACTCGTTAGTTTAATGCTTCGTGAAATGCCGCTCTACATATGCGAGGTCAGCGTTCCGTTGGTGTGAAGTTGGCGAAAATAGCCGCTGGCGTTTGTTTGCTACTGGCCACTTCAATATCCTGAAAAGGTCGGCCTAATCATTGATCCATATCATGCAATAATAGCATCTACATGTATCTAATGAATGGTGTACGCGAGTAGAATGATATATACAGTGATGTAATTGGTCTATCTCAGAAAAGAAAAATAAAGTGCTATTTGTACAAAGCACCAGCCCTGATGAATTTTGCTATCGGCGGCATCCAATGTTTGTTTTTCTAGGGGAACAGTTTGGACTTGTTTGATTTAAGTGCACGAGCGGGCGGCAGCGGCAGCCCGCCGTCGAGTGCTGGCTTTACTGTTCTTTAATTTTCTTTGTGTTTCTTTCTCGCGTTGGTGATGAGCCCTTTATAGAAGCCAATCAAAAGACGTGGCAGCTAATTTTTACTTAAGCTAAATAAGTTTTTGTTGCAATCGCTACAGGATGGATCAAATTTTACTGGACTGGTAAAAACTTCGATATGAACAACATTGTTATTCATCATCATTCATCTCTAGAATGTCTTTTTAAATTGGCTCTAGTTAACAAAAGGCTGATGTATAAAAAGTTATTAAAGAGAGAGCGACAAATAAACTCTTCGTGTTCATGAAAAATTCACAAGTGTGGTCGGGTGACAAATGGGGTAGTAGGCGGGTATTCCCCGGGCATTTCCAGGGTGGCGTGTACACTAACGACTAGCCTTGTAGAAATAGACTAATGCGTCTATTTTGCACGAACCGGAAGGCTTCCTTGGGAGACGGCTACGGTTTATTGCTTTTGACTTGAAGTTGATAGATAATGCATTGAAAAAGATCAGAGTGTAATAAGGTATTTGACAACCTTTCACAATGAAATAGGATATCGCGTATGTTATGTATTTTAGCCAAAAAGTACTCTTAAAATATCAACAACCTACATCTACATTTAATTTGAAATTTTGTTCTGTATTTTAAAATAGCCGTTGAGGAAGGGTAAACTGGCATGGCGTCATAAATGACGTCACACGCATGTAAATATATAAGCTGCCAAAATAAGAGGCGGCAATAGCCCAATGGATAGGGTGTCGGACTGGCAATCGAGAGGTCGTGAGTTCGAATCCCACCCCACCCATTGCACTATTGACGTGAACCCACTCCAGACACAAGCATATTTAGCTTAGTTGGAGGGGTTAACAAGAATACTAGTAATGTGCAACCCACATTGCGAGTAATCTTTTTAAAAAAACAAAAAAAAAAAAAATATGAAAATTTTAGCGGAAGTAGTTAGTTTTACCTGCATGTGGCATCATTAAGACATCATCATTGATAGAGCGTTGTTAGGCGTCTCGAGCGCAAATTAATAAAAATGCTATTTATTTTCACACATCATATCTACTAGTTCCGGGCGTTATTTTGCACTTCTTACCTGACTGCGAAAGAAGGAGGGTTATTTGAATATATTAGTTTCTAAAATGCTAATCTTTTAGGTTGGCCATAGCGCGATACATCAAATACCCAATTTGAGCTTTAATTCGAAATGTTGTTAATGTGTAGCTTTAATCGAATTTGTCATTACTCATTAGCATAAACATGCTAATTCGTTATCTTTGTTTTAATTGTTTCACAAATAAAAGCTCTGATTGGTAACACATTAGCATAAACGACAAAGACAAATTCATTCACCTCTAATTTGATTTTTGTTGAATGTAAACTTTAAAGTTACAACTTTTCTTATGTACTTAATCTCATTATTATATTAGCAAATAAAATAAGTGTCTGTACTGCCTCTACTGTCGTCCATTTATCATCGTATCATTTCACTTTTGAGAACACCCACGGTTAAGGAAAATTATATGCTGGCGAACTAAGTTGGTAGCGGGATATCTCTGGTGAAGTTGACGGCATGCTAAGCTAACATTCTGTACCTGGGTGAAAGTAATGTCTTCACTTTGCACATGCCTTCGGAAACGACAAAGACCTTCCATGATTGCTAGAAGACTATTAAGGCAAACAAAATTTTTCAAGGAAGCCGACATAGCAATTCTTTTGTACAATGCCTATGTCCGATCGTTACTGGAATACAGTTGTCCTATCTGGAGTCCATCGTACACTGTTCACATCAAAAGACTAGAAGATATTAAAAAAAAGTTTCTCTACCATCTATCGTATACAAACAATGATTGTAAAAAATTGCCATTTTATATTTCCCGACTTGCACATTTTAAAATGTCTTCTCTTGAATCCAGACGCACTCTTGCAGATGTTTTATTTATTTATAAATTAGTATCCGGAATAGTAGACAGTCCAAGTCTACTAAGTAAACTTTGGTTCTCAGTGCCGCGCTCATGCTCTCGTCTCCAAAACAGAACAACTTTCAGTCTTCCATTTCATCGTACTACGGACAACACTCACCATTAAATCGAATGTGTGCAGCCTGCAATAAAATTTGTCATGAAGTCGACATATTCGGAGTCCTTAAAAAATCTTAAATATTATTTAGATCGCCGCTCTTAAATCATTCTGTTATGTAGGTATACTGCCAATTAATTGCATTAATGTACATGTTGTGTTTGCCTCAAGTAGGTCAGACACATTTTATGTTCTTTCAATCATGTAAAATTATATGTATATGTGTTGTGACCAGTTTGGCGAACAAAAAAAAAAAAAGACGGATTTATTTTTAGAAATGTTAGTAAGTTTTAGTAATAATAGTAAATTTCTTTATTTGTCGTCTAAAATAAACTATCGCTTCTCCTCCCTCTCCTCTTATCAAGTGGTTTTAATTGTTATTTCATTTTAATTTAATTATATTGTGTACAAACAACATATTTCCATAACATACCGTGCAGTCCGTCCGCTTGAATAAGTAAAATGAACTCGCTTTTTGCATTCCTACCTACCTACTTAGCACATTTTTATACAATTTGTGACAATGTGAATTATTCACCAGAAGAAAATTTACGCGAATTGCCCTCATTTTGTACAGCGAGTTTTTTTTCTAAATTTCGCCGACTTTGAATACATAATTTTGGCGTAATGTTTCCGGTTCTTCCGAACGGAAAATGTCTTTGTTTGGCCGCGGATGCTTATTACGACAGGTCCGGGAAATTCGTTCCGGCATGAAAGCACCGGACCGTACTTAAGTGGAGCAGCTATTGTGCAGGTCGTCAGCTCGCAGCCACTACAATGCAAAGCACTTTTGTTTTATTACAGTTATGTATCAACATTGGTACCACGCGTTTATTTAATGGCGCGCCCTTACACGCCACGATTTTCGGGGAATTTCAGAAAAAAGGACAAACATCGCGCCACTGAACTTTTAACCGCCGGAGTAATAAGTTCTGTGTACGACGTACAAAATAACAAGACCCAATCGAACTATTAATTTTTCAACCCAGCAGACTGAAGGGAATCGGCAAAGCTGAAAATGGCAGTTAAATGTAGCGGGTTATTAATAAATATTGACTGTGAGGGGTGAAATTGCCTTCGAGAATACGAATTGCCTTGTTTATGACAGTTTATATAATACGGTACAAACATAGGCATTGTTATATACTTAGTAGTAATAAAATCAAATTTATTGGTCCGTTCATTTAGAGCAGCAATCGATCAGGGTTGAGTAATTGGCTCCTTATCATCGGCCCTAGAAGTTGGACGTTGTAACCGAATGAATTACACGGTCGGGTCGGTCAGAGCTACGCATCTGTTGCCGAATTCCGATTGAATAGGATTCCAACAATGGAACCGAATATATGCCACTGATGCAGCTTCCCAGTCGAGTCTACTTCGTGCAAATATGCCAGAATCTGAATGCTTTGATGAGCGTTACTTTGATCTACTGAGATAGTGGTCGGTAAAAGTCACGATGGCAACTTTGATCGATTTTACTGAAAGCAAATAATACCTTGGTTTAATATGAAAAGGTTTTAATTTAAAAGAGTTTGAATAGTGCCCAATGTTACTAATGAGCAAAGATACCACGCTTGTATATTACTTGATCAGATAATAAACCATCAGTATTTATTTTAAACACAAGCAACTTTATGACCCTAGAAATGGAAAACAATAAACTTTAAAAAGTTTCGTGTACCAGCGGTTATATGTATATTAAGAAGATAACACATAAATTTAATTTTTGTTTAACCAAATAAGTTGAATGTTTTGATACTAAGTTCAGATTGTGCTGGGCTATAATTTATCATTCTTAGGGCCAGTTTCACCGGTTCCTGATAATGCGTTAGATATTTATCTGACACAACGCCATACAAAAGCTGTCAAAAATATTTCAGATGCCTATTCTTCATATTAGCGATACCAGGAACCGATAAAACTGGCCCTTACAGGGCTTCATCTGTCAGATAATTATCTGAACCTTTATCAGCTACCGGTGAAATTGGCCCTAATACTTTAAATAACTCGTTATGTAAAATTCTTTACGAATATTGTAGACATCTTTATTCACTGGATAAATAGATTATAGAAAGCAAGTTGTATATTAAGTTGATATTTGTAGTATTACAATAAAACGTTTATCTATCTGTATTATACACAAATACTAGCAAGATTTGGTTTCGCAGCAGGCGATAATGCTGATGATCCATCACATGCGACTCTTTACATCGCGCCCTAACCTAACCCATCCGGGGACGCTCTCGCACCGGATGTGAACCAATCACATCGAATTATTACCACATACATATCTTTACGGAATATATTTATCGCATTATCTACTGGTCCCTTATTATATGCGCATATTGGGTATTTCCATCTAATCTACAGTCCATCCGTCCACCTTATATATATAGAAGCTGACTGCTAGCCCGCGCCGCACGCTTATTAAACAGCAAAATTATAATATTATAAGTGTATTCAATTACATTTTAGACTGCATATTAACGCGGCTAATTAAAACACTCGTGTCTGTAATAAATGTTCATTAGTTAATAGAATTGAAAACAATCGCAGAGCAAGTTCAAGGGGAGTGCGCGTGTATCGAACTATGGATATACCAACGTGTCGTCTAAACACGTCATTAAAACCAATCGTGCTAGCGGCCTTGTTTCCCATTAGCTTTTGATAAAGAGATATAATGACAGGTTCGACCGGTCTCTAGTTAAAAATTAAGTTCTTCTGTGTAACAGATGCGATCGGCGCGCATCTTGAAGCGACGCGACCGCATCGGCATTGCTTTCCCACGGGCAGATTGAAACAAACAGGTATTGCATAGATATCGCATCTTTACATTATAATAATCAATAAGCGTGGAAATTACGATTTATTCCACGCCCACATTGGAGGACAAATATAGAATTCGACGGTATCTTATTGTATGTAGGACTAATTGGTTCAGCCGCTGCCAGAGTCCGGTTACATAATCGGAAACCGTTCAAAGACAGATTTAATATTATTACAAGTTTAATTGCAACAGATAAGAGAGTCTCGAATTTCACTTTGTTGTTGGAACTAATTGGAACTAGAATGGGATTAATAAAAGAACGTGGGCTCCTATCTTTAGGGACGCTTTCGATCTGATGTTTTCATCGATAGGGTTCAGTATTATGCGTTGCGTAACATTGTTGCTGTCTTCGTGCATTTCATTAGAATTTATTCATATTGATTAAGTAGTAGATAACGATACATAAAGCCAAACGCAGCTACTTTGACAACTTCGCCGATCAGATTGCTGTGAAGTCGGATGCGTCCATTCATTATATTTATGCCATCCGCTTCAGTTTATGAGCATTCGATTAATGACTCTCTATTTATAGTCTTCATCCTATTAATAGTCAAACAATCCTCAAGGGTCTGTGTGTATTTTAGTTTGAAGTTGTTTTGTTTTCTTCCTCCGAGCGTTGAAACGTCGTTGATGTTCTCGTCTCGTAGTTGAAATGATTCTTATGTTCTCCGCTTCCTGTAAATATTTGGACAGGCAATCGCATTACGTATTCGGAACGTGAAGGGCTTTATTGTTGTCGTGCTAATTTTAGAGAATGTTATTTCGATAAAAGAACGGTCGTCTGCATAAGCAATCACGGTAAGTTCTCGGCGAGCTTCCTACCGCGTCGCATCTGCTGTATTGTGTATCGCATTGAGTTCTCAATTGGACATTAGACCCTCAGGTCACGTCGAAGGGTACATTCAGACGCGAGGAGACGTCACGCGTCTCACTTCCGTCGCTGAGCACTTATGACCATATGCTGACTGTGGGACCGATAGTATTATGTGTCTCTGTTACATGTAAATTATATACTGAACTAATACTCACATCTCGTTATCTCATCGGAGAAGTCCTCTGCATGTTCGGGTTAATATATCGCATCACGTTAACTACGCAAATTTGCATGCACATCTGTGTACGGACTACGGACTAATGCATGAGCATTTATGTGTCCAGATTTCCAACGTCATATCTCTTCACCTCCCGAAGTAGACGTTCCCGTGAGCTTTTCAGACGTAACATACAAATAGGTATCTATTTTAGGTCAACACATTTAAGTCGAGCTTCAGATCTTCAGTGGCGGAGCGAGTTTAGTTTTCCACTGGGGATATGAGGGTCACCCTTTAGAGGAAGCGATGTTTTGCTCTTTGGAAATAAGCCGAAGCGTTGATTTACCTTTTGAAGTTGACAAGGCATGCGTGATTACATGGAGCCTACGCGCCACCCGCGTTTGTTTGAACGTTTGAACCGAGGGAGGCTAGGGAGTTAGATGACTAGCTTTAATTACAGATACGATGTGAATAACCTCGTATTAGTAAACTTTTTTTTAGTAGCTTTTGCTTAATCCCATTGTTGGTATGTAATAGAATATAACATAGAAGTAATTCTTAAATACGAGGTTCGGTCAAAAACTGCATTGTATATGACCAGTAAATGTAGCTGGCAATCGGACTGTAGGTGCCATGCATCACGCGTCACAGAATAACGTCTCCAGGATTTGCATTATATTAGACAACAATAGCACTGAGAATCCTTTCAATTTGTAGAAGCACAGAGATGATCCCGTCCGTAGTCGACAGGAAGCGGATAATTTCCTCAATCGCGTCTCAAGTCTGTGGAGCTACTTAGCAAACATGGACTTTGGTGCCCTTCCGCGCGATTCGAACAGCTATTGATTGGTGAAGGCACGTGCCGGACAAAGAGAACCCGGAGACGAGGCGACGACTCGCAATAATGAACCACGCCCGAAGCCCCGTCAACCTATTGTCCAATGTAACGCTACATCCATCGCCTTTGAACTCACTTCTCAATCAAACTTATTAAGGAGCACCCTCGACAACATAAAAAACCTCTTCAAATTATTTCCGAGCATTGTGCCAACCCCGTTTCACAATTTAAAAAGGTTTTTATATCAGTAAACAGTGTTTCTGATGCTTGCTCAACAAGCAGAAAATTAAAAATATACAAACAACCTCCAGAGATTTGTTTCGTGAAGTAATTTCTGTTGAAGCTAATAACTTTGAGGCTCCAGAACAACTTAAGGAGTTGAAGCCAACAGATTAATTCATTATTCTCTGGTGTAAATAACAGGATTTGCGATGGATATTTCTGATTAGTCAAGTGTTACATTTTATGTTATCGTGATGTTTTTATATACATTTTTAGTTGAACATTTTAAATAATAAATATAGAATAACACGTCGCATTTGTGAGCTATATGTAGCGCTTCAGGACGTACTCTTTCCAAGAATGCGTTTCGATTCAATTCTCCAACTCTCTCCGAGTTACAGTATACAGACGGCAGGCAGCGCTGTACGCGCCTGCTTCCAATCAAAATTCAGTGCGCACATGCACCAACATACACGTTTTTTCCCATCTCCATTCGACAACTTAACACGTTCAATCGAGGATGTCGAAAAAACTCACACCCTTCTCGGTAGCTCCTGGCTCCCGCATATAAATGTTTTCATGGCAAACCTTCATCAAATTATCGACCATACGCTACACCTTTAATGCCTCACACATTTTATTCCATGTCCGTTGAATGCAATTAGAAATTTCTATGATAGCATTGTTTATGGCGAGCCATAACTATAAAGCAGTGCGCTGTTTTAGTAGAACTGCGGGTTGCGTGTTCGGTTCGCATCGCAATAAATACGTTTTAATTTTAATGTATGTAGTTGATATTTGTATGTTGATATATCAAGCATTAAAGTGTAAATGAATTCATTATAAATAGGAAACGCGACCTTTGTCGTTAAATGTAACATACATAATTGTTCTATTGTAGTGCAGGGAACTGCTCGTCAGTCACGCAAGGCTGTTGTCGCTCATTGTTCTTTATACGGTTATTGCCTAAATATACGATAAAATGGCAATGTGCACTATTAACAAGATGCGGTGATATGATGCATAAACAGCAAATATCAAAACCTAAGTTGCGTAAGTACCTTCATTAAAAATGTGTAGGACTGTGTATAGTTGTACATATTTTGTTACAACTTCGTCGTCGTGTAGGTATATTATTTAATGTTACATGTTGTTTTGATAAATCTGTTGTTGCATCCGGGCATCCTCGCACGAATTCAGAATAGCATGAGTCTGCTTTATCGTCTGGAACGCTGGAATGTTGCAAATCTAGACACAATAGCTTTTTATGATATCCCGCGAGAGTCTAGGCTCAGAACATGAATGAAATATTTGTAATTCGTAAATATCTGTAGAAGATCGTTGTAGCTATTTGGTAATAGATGAACATAAAATCTAGCGTTTGCGGGAATAGAAATAGGATTTGAAACTTATTGTACACATATTTTAATGTATGTTCAAAACTTATGGTTTTTGCTCAAAGTAATTTATATAAATGAGTCTTCGAGCATTTACCAATGGAGATGTTAACGTTCTAATCCGCAAACATTTTTTTCTGCCGATACTTACGGGGGACGAGGTAAACACGCATTGCACACACACAAATCACTCACTTCCCCACTAGCGATCCCGCACAGTAGCTTGAAACACGCACACAGTATTAAAAATACAGCGTAGTTACGCACGCTCATATGGCCAAAAATGGCTATATGGCCAGCAGAGGGGTACGCATTGTGTTAACATCTCCATTGGTAAATGCTCGAAGAAATGAGTGTATGTAAGTTGGAAGAATAATACATTCACATCTGGTTAAATTTGTGCAGATTTTATGTTTACGAAAAACTATAACAACCTGGTTAATTGTTCGTTTCATTACGGTATGCGAAGTATTTCGTAGCACCACAGAACTGCTCTAAATAGGGTGCGATGTAACGCCAAATGCCGGCCGGCATGTTAGCAGCGGCATTTCCAATAAACCGACAATGGATTTGATGTAGGTAATTGGCTCGGCTTTATGTTATTAAATCTAGATACAGCCGCAGCTCGACGCTGATTAGAAGGTATTAATTAACAGTTTGTTTGAGAACTCTGCGGATTTGCGCCTCGGAAACATCAAAGTGTACGGGTAGTGATTATTGATATCAAATTGTGGCATCGCGCTTCAGAGGCGTAAAAGTTTCAAGTACTTAGTTTAGAAAGTTCCTATAATGCCCTTATTCCTCAGTAATCTCTTATTATCTTCTTATTAATTAGAAACCATATAATTCACTCTGAAATGTCCTCTCTACTATGGCTCTTGTTCCTAGTTGAAAATTTGTCGACGGACGCTAGATATGACCTGTGGTATTATTAGATTTATTTTTATGTCAAAACTGTTAGTTACTTAATTATTAAAAGCGCAACTGTAGTATCAACTAGCACATGTAGTCACAGATAAGTGTATTAGTTAGTACTTAAGTAAAGCGTGAACTGTTAACGAGAGAGTGCTTTTCAGCAACGCGTTAACGATGTTCGAACGATTTGTTAAGAGTTACGCCACAGATGAATAGTAGTTACTACGTGAGCCTAGCTCGAGGATGCATTAGAACAGTGGTGAGTGGTGGGACAGAAATACACTCGTGTTACGTACAAGTATTTTTGTTCCATCGACAGGTATGCGTAACGTACGTAAGCATCCACACAAATATAAGAATATCAAGTGCCTGCCACATGTGTTTCTCACCGACAAAGTTTTCTTATGTTCTGTTTCAAATGTGCGTAAACTTCTAAACCACGTCTGTTCGTTTCACTAATTTGATATAGATAAAACATTTGTATTCTGTTATGTGTTATTGCTTTTAAATATAAATTAACCTATATTATCCCACTGCAGAGCAAAAGCACAGAATACTTAATAGTACTACGTAGTAAAAGGCGTGTACACACTGTGTACGGCCATAGTAACTATTATATAATCTGTGGTACGGCTTTGTATGTTTGTAACTTAGTGTTATATTCTTTAATATCTGGATGATGGCAATGTTGCTATGTTTTTTTTTAAATATTTTATAGGCCATCTTTGACCACTATCTCACCTGGTGGTAAACGATGATGTGGTCGAAGATAGTGAACAAACACGCTAGGCCTAGAATACTTTGACTCTCAGCGGGTGTGCTGTGTGCTGCCGGAACACCGTAAAATAATAATAATAATCTTAATGATTAATCTTCTTTCGCAGACAAGGTCCATATAAAAGTTGCACATAAATATGTCAAATATGTAAAAAATGGTTTAGTAACCGAACAGCTGTGTATTTAACTGTGTAGTGTGTACCACTACTACATTAAAATTATTTGCATGATCGTATTGAATAGAACAACTGAGTTACGTGTATCAATGATGCTGAAAATCTTGAGCGTCTTTTTATTTACAAATGTATAAAAATTAACAGAGCGTGAACAGATAATGTTCAAGTATGTAAATATATTTTTATCTGTTTATCTAGAAGAGGCACTCGGTTGAACGTTTGAGGGTCGGACTCAAAGATGTGAACGATTCGGCACCAGCGGGCAACTTATCCGCATTATCCGGTATAATCCGGATCATTCAGGATAATGCTGGAGCGTTCCCCTCAGATACTGCTTATCGACGCGAGGAGAAAGAAGCCTCAATTCTGTAAATAATATCCTCTTCCAATATCGGCATGAGTTTTATTCCATTGATCTTACAGTGATAGCCTTGTTTTGCTAAAGTTTTCTCATCTATGTAGCACGCTCTTCTATAAAACGTTACATATCTCAATAACATCGATGTCTCGTACCTACTGTTTTTAAAGTGTTGCAATAGGAAAGTATATAAAATTTATGTGAAATTTGAAATTTAAGTGATAATATGGATTTTAAATTTCGTACTATTATTATTGCGCATGAAATTTAATGACATATATATATATATATATATATATTATTATCTGATAGCCTAGCGTTAGATCATTATCTCGCCTGGTGGTAAGCGATGATGTGGTCGTTTGTGCTGAACACGCAAGGTCTAGAATAGTCTTTTCAATGGCTGTGCTGCCGGCTAATCGTAAGTATAGTTTTTGTTGTTATGGCAGGTTTGTTAAAATAACTAAAAAGATATATAGAAATATTAGTTGATACCCGCGACTTCGTTATCACTGTAAAACTGTGTCAATCAAAGTATCTCCTTGTTACATTTCAGTAAGATCGGATCCTCCGTTTAGACGTGAACAAACAGACAGTGTGCTAGAGTTACAAACGTTTTTATATTAGTCTGAGTCTTGCGAGTTATACCCCTGTCTTTTCAAGAATATCTGTGATATAAAGGTATGTTTAACAATTAAACTGTCGTCTAGGTATGAATAGGTATGAAAGATTAATTATTACGTCCTATTCAAGGCAGCTTAACTAAATCGAGGCTTTTCGGCGCTCAGCAGCCTGAATAAATGTTTATTAGACCTTGAGCGGGATGATACGGGCTGCATCATAAAAAAACCATAAGCAATACAGCATTACAGGAACTTTTCATCAAAAGAGTTGGTAATTAGGCTCTCAGCATCAGTAATCCGATGAGGATTACCACAACGAAGGTTTCATTAAAAGGAAAAAGGGTCGGACGAAAGAGGCGTAATTTCCTTCTCTTACAGAAACCGCGTTAATACGTCCGTGGAACGCTGGAATCCTTTACGGATGTTAAATTAGACTACACTTGTTACGTAGTAACCGGTCCGGTCACTAAGCTTAGCAACTGATTAATTCATTACTACACTGTACAGGAACACACTGTAAAATATAACTTTACTCCGTGTAATTCAATCAAATCAAAATGCAATCTTATGAAGTTACATACTCACCCATAAATAGATATTGTTTATCAGGAAACATATTATATAATATCTTGTTCATAGACATCGGATTCAGGCATTACTAGAATCCAACATTAAAATATCTCATACAAAAATAATAATTATAAGAAACGTTGCAGAGCTTGGCAAAAGCTTATCTTAAAAATAATTACCGAAGCAATTTATGTATTATCTAAAGAAGCCCAGATGACAGCTATCAGGAAATACGGTCTCTGGCAATAGCCATTTCATTTTAATTGCATTACAAGTCTCATTACTTGTTAAATCCTTCAGAGTTAAGTGGTTGCAACACGCTACGTGCTGATATCTTGTATTTGTTGTTTAGAATAACTACAATAAATAAGACTAAATATTAATTACTCTTGTATGTCTCTAGTTTCTAATCTAAAGTAGGTTCGCTATCGCGTTTTAATGCCTTCTAAGTATTTATAGGTCTTCCATCAGGCCTGTATAATTGCTATCAAGTGTTGGATATACTCTGGTCTTCAATTAAACACTCCTATGTAACAAATTATTTATTAGTCTTATTTGATCAAAAATACTTTGCAACAGTTTCATTGGTTCCAAACAACGTTTCTAAAAAAATATCTGGCTTTTGACGCTACAAAAAGTCGTCAAACATTTGTTGGGCAAGTGTTTGACCACTATCTCACCTGATGTTAAGTGATGAATGATGATTCAAACTACGATGTAGCACACTCACGTAGAGATTAATTTATTTATTTATGTGCGCTTTTCACAATGGCGCTCCGGTGAAGGAAAAACATCGTTAAGAAACCAACAACCGCCGCATGGTGGTAGGACTCTATCTAGTGTCCGCCTGGCCAGCTACCACCCTCAAGATAGAAAATCTGTCGCCAAACATCTAATGTGTTCCGGCAGCTATCCTTGAGAGCCAGTTCCCATTCTAGGCCTAGCGTGCTTACCAACTTCGACCGCATCATCACTTACCAACAGGTGAGAGACCTTTTTTATGTTTTAGTTTAAACTTGCCAATTAAATATCAGTCCCTACCAATCATCTTCCTGAATTCACAAGAAAACACAAGAATTATCCTCGATCGAGTTAACTGAGAAATTCCGCGTAGCGTTACTTATGGTTGAGTACGGTCTTTACACTCCCGCCTGCCTCAGTTATAACAATAACGATATCTTCTGCTCTCGGTAATGTTATTTATTATCTCTCAGTTTTCAACGTTGTTATTATCCATGACTTCATTTTAAAAGCACTTGGTTTATCCGAGAAAGTTTTCTTTCCTGCAATCCGGGCAAATGTTTACCTTGGCTCGAATATGACGATTTTATGTTATTTTGATTTGGATTAGATGTTTCCTTTGTTATATAAACCTGTTGAAACGTTAACCGATACGCTTTTTTACGAGCATATCATTAAAATCTATGGCGTCTTTAATATATTGTTGAACATTAATTTTATTGTCTTTCATATTTGACTGCTTTAAATTAGGGCGTGACATAGATGCTTCAAATACTTTTGTTCATTTCTAATCTACTGAATAAATTAAAAAATGTGAAACAGTAACTTAAATTGCACATAATGGCATTTTACTGTTCTATGTATAATTTTTTATAAGATTACGACTATCATCTGTCTGTACTCTGTAGTAGTATACAGGTTGTTTTTTTTTTAATAGTCGACATCCAAAACTTTAAATTACATTTCTTGTAGATTCGTATGTGGTATAAACACTTGTTTCTTGAATTTGGCGTATACCACAGGACAGCGTGGAGCATTATACTGTTCCGTCTGACTTGCTAAGTTGCCACCAAAAAGTAGATCTTACCACCTAAAGGAGAAAATCTGCCGCCATAACCTTACGGTGTTCAGCACACAGCCCTAGAGAGTCAGACCATTCTAGGCCTAGCATGGTCACCATCTTTGATCACATCATCGCTTACCACCAGGACTGTGGTCATACGCTAGCGGCTAGCCTATCATATACATAAAACAATACCTTAAGTTCTTTCATAAATATTCTGCCTACTTTAGATTTTCACATAAATATGTATTACACGTAATCTTAATCTTAAATTAAACCCCGCATCTTTAGTACAAAATAGAGTTGCCACAGCACAGTACACAGTAGATAGGATTAAGAGATTAAACTCACGGAAGGGACAAATCCGTCAGCTGCCTTTTCCCCATCAGTAAAACCGATTTCGTAATTTCGTATATGATGCTTATTTGCTTTCCTTTATTAGAAGAAAATATCTTCTTCAATAATAATTAGCTGTTTATATTGTATTTTTATTTTCTTCACGGACACGTGACAGGTTTTGTAACTTTCTCAGTGCTTTTCGGGTTCCGTACCTCAAAAGAAAAAGGAGCCCTTGTAGGATTACTTTGATGTCCGTTTGTCCATCTGTCCGTCTGTCAACGTTTTTTTTTTCAGGAACGCGTGGTTCGCTTGGTATCAAGATTAAATTTGTATCTATTTGATACAAATTTAATCTTGATACCAAGCTCTACAGGTCTACAATCTCTTTCAGCTGTGTAAAAATGAAACTTGTTAGTCAACGCGATCAAAAGATATGACCGTTAATGTCGCATATTTTGCGATTTTCACAAGGGAATCAAAACCTATAGGATACTTCCCGTTGACCTAAAATCATGAAAATTGGCGAAAAGCAAGCTCTTATTTATTTCAGAAAATAGTAAGCTAACAGCATTGCCAAAACGCTAAAGGAAAAATAAAAACTGAAAACCGTAAATAATAGGTATATATTTTAATAACGAAAAGCGAAAACCGCGAATTACTATTATAAACTTATTATTTGCGGGATTATATTATTTATTATTGGTGCATTAACCGTTTCTAGGGATCGTTCTAAGGGATTGAACTGCAAAGTTAAGTTTGTTCTTTAACCTAGTTTGACAAGTTTGTACGGAACCTTCGGAGCGTGAGTCCATCTCGCACTTGGCCGGTTTTTTATTCAAAGACTATATCTGTCTGGTATGGTAAAACATCGTCCTTATTATTTCAAGATATTCATTAAACCAAGTAAGATGATATAGATTTTAAATGTATACTAAAATAAGCATTACAACGGTACATTTCAGCTTTACACATGACAAGTTTTGTAACCGAAACCCGTGAGAAAGATGTTTAGTGCTTAGCGCCTATTAACGCTTGTTATATAATGACGCAATACAAATAGTCACTTCATCCCAAAGGAATCCTAGTTTAACAATTACCTACGAAATTAACCACCCTTAACTACATGAATAATTAGCCAAAATAGCTGAAAAATATGTTTTCTAAAAAAGTTTACGAGTCTGTTTTACCAGCATGCGTGGATAAATTGTAAAACAAGTGAATTCGCTTTTGTAGCTTTGCTCGCTCGGTACCAGCTTTGTCTTACGGAAGCAAATCTTATTAGGCTTTACTGTGCCGTTGAATGCGACGGAGCCGCTTGCCAGTCCAAGCCCACTCTAACTAGGTATAAAATGCTTGTAAATAGGAACTCTAATTGGTTTGTTTTTTGCTATTTCATAAACAATACTCACATACAATAATCAGCACCGTTCAGATGCTGATTATATTGTGATGAACTAAGAAAAGTCACATTTGGGAATATACTTCACATGCCAATTTGTGTAATTATGTACAGTCACGCGCAGTTTGCTGAAATAAAAAAAAAATTGGGATTACCTTTTAATGCAGCTGTCATAGTTCACGATGAGAATATTACGTCACCGAATCAGAGGCGAGTGACACCTGCCGACCCAACTCTATTATTATGTCACCTTTAAAGTAATAGCCACCTCAACAGATACGTCGAATGTCGAGAGCCGTTAGGAAGAAATATTAGTGAAAGAAGACCTTTTAACAAATTGCCAAGGATATATTTTCTATCGTGGAACAGCCCGCTGACGCATATCGATCAATCAACATGACCGGCTAGTTTTTGTTCAATGGATAATGATCGTGCTCATTTAATTTCCTATAATGTGGGGTGTTTAAGTGGACTGCGATGATTGGTTTATAGAATATGCCATGTATGACCGGACGCCCGCATTTAATACGATATCCATCTACTCTAAAACAGCGTCGCTATTATGATAGGCATTTCTGTAATTAAATATGTTTAATCAACTGGCGCGCCATCTCCTCTTTCATTTTCCGCGTTATGCTTCCCGGTGTTTTATTTTCCTGCCTAATTAATTAATGGTCGAAATAAAAGCTCCAGTATCGCGCTTATACTCATTTTTCTTTCGGCGAATAATAACATTTCTTGATTAATGTTTGCCAATTTAGTTTTGTGCGGAATGTTTAGCTGCTAGTTCAGCTCGTTACCGGTGAATGAACCTCATCCGTTGAGTGAGGACACGGAGACGTCGTTCCGCGGCTCATGTTCGTTCGGTCACAAGCTCACACGGGAAGTGGCGTGCTGCCAACGCCGCCGTCCTTCGGGCACTAGGGGGCGCTATCATCGCTCGAACACTCATTCCGCACTCTAATGGACTTTATCATTTGTGGACTTAACACTAGTAGCAAATGTTGGAATTTAGAATGCACAGCTTGTCTGACTGAATGAACGTGGCGACCGGAGAAATGTAATTAACACAGCCTGTGTATAACATGGAAAGTGGCAAGCTGCCAATACCGCTATGCGTCCTTCGGCCTCCAGGGCTGTTATCATCGTCTGCCTACACTGGGACATACCACTTACTAATAGACAGACACATTTGACAACGAAATACGAAGCTCGCATTGCGTGTCAAATGCATTTGTATATCTTTGCATTTATTTAGACTTCCCATAATGTACAGTTGATTTTTGAAAACTTCTTTAGCGGCGTTGTGAACTTTTTGGGATGGGTAAAAAATGTTAAACTCTCGTCACGAAAAGTGACCTGATCGATAATTTGTAAGACGGAGGGAGAGTAGACCAAATGCACAACGTTAATATTCAAGTTTTCACTTCTGCCGACACTCCCGGAGTGCATCCCGTTGTTTTTTTTTTAATGTATCTTACAACATTTATTTCTTACGAGAGTTTTATATATGCACATGAAATAAATGTTGTATCTAACATTATATCAATTCTCAGATGATTACATATATATAAAACATTTGAATACTACTTCAATATGTTTGCAAAAATAGTTCAAATGATGCTCAGCAAGTTGTGGCTCCCAGCCAGAAAAATCCCACGTCGTCCTCGGACTTGTCATAATTAATGATCTCGTTCGTCTATTAAACGCGCCGATGGCTATTAACCAGATGGCCCGTATTGTTGCCGCAGATATACCGCATTAGAATAAAAACTTCGCGAAATTTGAATAAAATAGTAATCAAATTATATTCGGATCGTGTTAGCGACTCCGCTGCAGTAACGTTTGTAGGAATTTATTCGTTACATTCCGTTCTAGCCTCGTTTCAGTACAGAAATTAGAATAATAAAGTATTAATTGCAGGCAATAAAATGTAATTGGTTTTGTGGCGTTTAGGCTGGATGTCAGCCGCTGCGCCCGCTGCGATAATCGGTAAAAAAAGATCTAGATATAAGAATAAAACGCACGCTGCCATAAAACCGGGCGTATCACAAAGTCGAGGGCGCCCGGCGCGCCGTGCTGTCTGCATGGAACTTGTTCCTTATTATGATGTTCATGGTAAAAAGAGTATAATCCGATTGTGTTGTTTACGTAGCCGTGGGCGGCGCCGCGCGTAGACCGTGTCGCATCGACATCCAGATAGATAGCTCGCGTGATCCTCGTTACCGGCATTACTCGCGCGCAGATCGTTTAAATGTCAATTACAAGTATATGCAGCGCCGAGCTAATATCGATTAACCATCCAATAATGCAAGAGCGGCGCGTGCCAATACTCACTACAGTTGGATATTGTTGTTATTAATCCTACTAAATTTATGCATCCACAGAGCCGGCTGTTGCCGGCTAACACATTGTGTATACGAGTATTTTGATTCTGATTTCTAATAACTCTCTGTGGGCATCGAGCTAGTGAGACATGATTTTCAATGCTATCGGAATGGGTTCCATTGAGTGCCGGCCCGACCTATCTGTGACTTCATGCTTCGCTTCACACGGAGTTGTGTCTTTGGTGAACATTGTGTTTTCTATCTCGTTGGAGATTTATATTGTCCTATTTCAGAATATGTGGCAGGAGCCTTCCACTGGTCGGGTGAAAACCATATTGATAGTGTAAAGAAAAATTGTCGAGTACCTCTCGGGGATTACATTGTGCGCGCTCTAGATTTTTCCTCTCACGCGTCGTTGCACTTTACAAAAAGCTTTACTTTCCGAACCTCTGTGTTATAATTTTTGTAAAGTAAGCTCCTAGCGAGCTTTGAAATTCTAATCGGAGTCTGGAGTCGAGCGCGCATGCATAAACAAGGTGACTCGGAACATTTGCTATTAAAAAAGAAATACCCTCTTCCAGGCTGTATGCCAAAACCGCGATCGGGGTTTGGAAAAATATGGCACGATCGGGGATTTATGGTTGACCCCTGAATGGTGTCACACTTGTTCTACTCGTAGATGGTTGCAGCCGCAACGAGAGTACCGTTTTGTGTCCGACCCTCTTTACTTACTTAACCTGTTTTGCAGTTAAGTTGTATGCACGGTTCCATGAAACTGACCCAGAACAGGGCAAAAAGCAGTGAAGCACGACTTCCGCGCCGACACATAATTATTATCAGTAAGCTTTGTAAATTGCCTGCAGAATTCATCGAGTACATGTTGTAGTAAAGGAAATTTATTCCATTCCATCTACACGCACGAAGCGTTTTGCTTCGTCCTATATCATACGATCCGCCAAAGAATGGAATTTCTAGCAGGTGTCTGTGTTTCCCGATAGCTACAACCCGGGGGTCTTCAACCCGGGGGTCTTCAAATCGCGAGTGAACAGGTATTTACTAGGTAAGCGTGCTACATCGTCGAGCGCATCGTCACTTAACATCAGGTGAGATAGTTCAAACGCTTGCCTATACAGCAAAAAAAAAAAGGAAATTAATGTTATTTTAAATCCAAAAATGTTTTTCGACGTTGAAAGCACGTCTTGTTTAATATTCATGACATAATGAAATAATGTGTGTGGAGACGGAGTTTGCCAAATATTTAAAAAGCTCGACAATTATTATCAGACTGAGTCTGAGTATCTAGTCTAGACACAATGTTTTGATTTTTATTTGTCTTGCTCAGATATTTCCTATAGAATGGACAAAGGAAAACATATATTAATTGCCGTTGAATGCTGATTTATGAAGAAAATTTTTACTGCTGCATTTTTTTAGCTATAATCATTATTGTATAGTTTTACATGAAAACTTTAGAAAATATCACAAATTTAAAGTTACGCGCACCGCATCCCATATAATATTATCAGCGAAACCACAGATTAGATAATAGTTAATACTAAGCAATGTTTCCTTTGTCCTCAGATGTGGTCTGCACGCAGACTTCACGGAGCTGACGGCGTGCGTGGGCGGCGAGTTGGACCGGCATGAGGGTTCCGCAGTGCACCGCCGGTACTTCTACATCACGCTGCTAAGGGAACCTGTCTCCAGGTCTGTAGAATTACCTTTTAGTGAGTCAAATATCTTCGCCTGAAAATTCGGTCAGCCTAAGAACCGACAACCGCTGGGGTAAACGAGTTCTTGAGTGGAGACCGCAAATCGGCAAACGTAGCGTACTAAATAGAACCCCTTAGACTAGGTGGAGCGATGATATCCGCAAGGTGGCTGGCAAGAGCTCGATGAGACGCCTAGGATCGTGCTCAGTGGCGTGCAGTAGGATAGGCCTATGTCCAGCAGTGTACGAGTATAGGCTGTAGATGATGAAGAGTTAAATATCACCCGCGTCCTACGACATAGACTGAAACGTCAATGCTCGCGTCGGAAGGCCCTGTACGTCACTATTATTTTAAATCAACGTTTCCTAAACTATTCTATGCGTAAAACTGCTTTGTTTTGTAGCATGTAAAAAAGCAATCTGACGTCACTACATTGATCACATAATGCAAGATATGACACATTCGTAATCAAATATTACTACTCTAAAGAAAACGAGATGCTGCTATAGATAGTAAAGTAGGTCTTCCAACTCTCCAGCGTGGGTAATAACTAAGAAGATGTAGAGATATTGTAGGATAGGCTCTCCTCTGTGATACCACAGATTAATTAATAGTGTGTTAATAAATGGTGACTGGGTGGTGGTAGGCTATAGACGTTGTTCACATAGATCGGGATCAGGGGAATCGCTAATCTTGCTCCATTACAAAATAATCTTAGGCATAAATGTTACCATACCAAGGAATACATTATGATCGTACAAAACGAAAAAACCGGCTTCACATGCCGCGATAGTCAAAGAACTGGCTGGCTAGTTATAATCACGTCGTCTAAGTATACAAGTTTGCTTATATTGTTTATCTCCATATATCCGAAGATAATTGTCATATCTCGATAAAAGTCAAATCTCTCAAACAAACAAAAAAAATTCTAATCGGTAAAGATTTGACGGAGTTCTGAGGTAACAAACAAATAAAATATATATATACAGTCGAATTGAGAACCTCCTTTTTTTTTAAAGTCGGTTAAATATCGAATGTTAATTTTCTTCAATTAGTATTCAATGATTTATAATGTTATGGCTGGTTTTGGCTGCCGTTCTGCGTCTTGGGTTTAATCTAGGATACTTATAGTTTGTGAATGTTAATTCATCCAAGATAATTTCTCATTTAAATATTTCAAATTATTTCACACAATGCAACATGCACCTACGAGTGCAAAATAAATACGTCAAGCCTCTAGTACTTACTTGACCGGGCTTTATTGCTCAAAAAATAAAATACGAAACAGGATACTTTAGCAAATAATAAATTCCCTCTAGACGTATATATTTCTCGCGTTATAACTAGTAAAAACACCCTTATTACGACCCTCATGCCAAATAAGGGGTGACGTGTAGATGCGGGCTAGGAAATGGAAAGAGTAGAAAAATAGAAAACATGTTTACAGTCCGTTTGCTCGTCTTCTTATCTGCAGGGAAAATAAAAATACAAGTTTGAAGTTAAAAAAATGGCGATTGATATAATTTTTTTTTATCTTATAGGCTAGCACTAACTATCTCGTCTGGTGTGATCTTGGTGGTAAGCGATGATGTGGTCGAACTTAACGCTAGGCCTAGAATACTCTGACTCTCAAGGGTTGTGTGCTACCATCACACCTTAAGTGCACACCTTGGAAACATACTACTTTTCCATACAAATGTTTTCCCCCGTTACCTCCCTGGAAAATGCTTCTAGAGCAAAATTTTATTTAAAATAAATCATGATCTGCTGTAGTTACGCCCCTATCATTTTTTTGACCATACGATAGCAAAAAGAAATATAAGCCTATAGTTAGTCTCCTCTTTAAGACTTTTGAAGGGTCATATTTCTATTTGCAATTGGTTGGTCAAAAAAAAAAAAAAACATATAGACGAATTGAGAACCTCATCCTTTTTTGTGAAGTCGGTTAAAAAAAGAAAATGATAGGGGGGCGTAGCTACGGCGGACCTTGATTTTTTGTAGAAACAAATTTTCCTCTAGAAGCATTTTCCAGGGAGGAAACGGGGGAATACATTTGTATGGAAAAGTGCACCCCGCATTCCCTCTTAAGGTTGTGGCAGCAGATTTTCTCTTATTGATCAGTACGCGGTCAACGTGCTTGCTTTACGTTGCGAATACCTTGTGACCACATCGTCACTTAACATTCGGTGAGAAACGAGTCAACTAGTCGTGTGCTTGTCTGAACGGCTTATAAAACAATTAGCGTTCGTTTATGCCATAATCATTTGTGTTAATTTACGAATAACTTAGGAACATAAATACACCAAAAAAATAATAATAAGTTAATAAATGGTAATCATAATCGAATAATGTAATTGAATTAACATAAAATAATTTATAACACCAGAATAGATTCAGATCCACCAAAGAGCCTTTATGTATATGATGATTGATCTATTTAAGTCGAGGCCTTGGGCAAATAAAAATACAAGAACTATCGAAAATGTTCTAATAGGTAGTAATTTATGACCCCGGTTTTATGGATATTAGAAGTTTCTAATGATTTCATAGGGTTTTTTTCGTAGGGCCTTTAATTTGTTTTAAAGAATTCAATTCTCTCAACAGATATTGATTGGTAGATATTTTTTTTGGGTGGTTCGGCTTTCTTTAGATATATCTATTTATATGTTCGATGCTGTTGCTCGAAACAGGGATCTAATATCATGAATATATATAGATAGGGAGACCTATGCAAAACCAGGTTTATAGGTTGAGTGAAAATTAAAGCTAGTATTATTACTGTACTACTTACTCAATAGTGTTGCTAATAATTAAGATAGTTTAAAAACTAAAACAACCGACTACAATGCCCCGCGAGTCGATTTCAGTAGCAAGTTTGAGACGTTTGTCGTCATATCTCTGGACATACTTATCAAATCTCGATGAAAATAAAAGGACCACCTCGGAAACGTACTCTACCGAATACAAAAATAATCATTCGAATCGGTTCAGAATTGACGGAGTAATCGAGTAACATACACACAAAAAAAATGATAAAAAAAACATACAGACGAATTGAGAACCTCCTTCTCTTTGGAAGTCGGTTGAAAATACTGAACTAATAATTAAGGATCGTTAACAAAACGAACAAAGCCAATAGCCGCGCTAGTCATTTTCAGGATCAAGTTTGATGTGATTATTTCCTCCTGGAGATAATCATCAGACCTCGATGAAATTAGTTTTTTTATATCATATAGTCTAGCGTTTGACCACTATCACACCTGTTGATAAGTGATGATGCGGTCGAGGATGATAGCACGCTAGATCGCTAGGCCTAAAATGGGAACAATGAAATAAAATATTATTTCCTGATGTCTGACTTTTCTAGTATCCTAACCTCAGTTGGTCCGAAAGTGTTTGGGTCCTTATAAGTAAACGGACCGATTGGCATCAAAAAATTGTTTTAATAAATTGCATACTTTCTTGCTGACTGTACATTTTTCTAAATTCCGTAAATGCAACTGAACATTTTACCTACCTCTGATTGCTTGCAAAATAACTTTAAACAAATATTATGTTTCTTTGAAGTGTCTCACACTTTATATGTTTGTAAATTGTTAAACACAATCCAAAATTTCATCGTACCGATGGGACTCGAACCCGCACCCCCGGATTACACGTCCAGGTGCTCTGCCAATTAAGCCACGGTTCGATTTTGGATTGTGTTTAACAATTTACAAAAACTTTAAACAATATTATAATTTTCTCATGCAGTGAAATGTCTTTTAAGAAATAAATATCTTTACCACAAAATCTAATCAAAATAATGGACAGTCTTCTCCTAGTCTCCTCAGAGTGTTGTACTGTAGCTACACCAGAAGAGGTACCTGCCCTTGCGGTCCCATCTCAAAATCCACCATGTAGACAGACACGCATAATTATAACAAATAATTTACTTAAAATAAATTAATTCAATGTTTATAAATTGAAATTAATTATCATTTAAATTTAAATTCATAAGACCGTTCTATATTTTATGTAATTATCATTTTGTTAAGATAATGAAACCGCTTCTGTATATAAATTAAATATTCTATATAAAATGTATTAAATGAGTTAAATTTGTATTTTGTATTCGTTCTTAAAACCTCTAAATTTAGACGAGTCTTTCCATATCTAGCAAATCTCTGGGATAAGAAGATTAACGATTTAAATTTAAATTGCCTCCAAAACCAGCCAAGAGCGTATTATTATAATCATGTTAGCGTAATTTGTAATTATTATTGTGGAATGCAATTAATCAGTCATGCGACGTTATGTAAATTAGCTTGTGCAGTGATGAATATGCGGCAGAGGTTCTTAAACTTTACACGGAAATTGACCCTGAGGGCCCAAATATAACGTCTCGAAACATATCGTTTAAAAATGTATAAGGCTACACTTGACTAATGCGTCACTTTTTTTCTAATGATACACAATATATACCTAGTTGAGGAAGGTTTTATTCGGTGATTTGGTTGGATAAGTACAAAACTATATCATCACTACATATTTTTTGTCTGTAGAGCCCTCAGGCGCCTTTGTAAACAAAAATTAATAATTTGAAGGTCATCAGTTCAAAACAATTTGTGTCTTTTCGATATTTGCTTCGGGATTAAACTGGCCAGCATAGCAGAATGAAATCTTGGGGAAGCATATATGCCATCTAATGGCGTCCCAGCATTCGACTTTGTGTATATAATAAACAACTTTTTGCAAATAATATACTCCAACGCTATGTAGGTATATTATCTATATGCATAATATATAAAATGCCAAAAGTTTTTTTTTTAAAGATTACTCGCTATAATGTGTGGGGTGGGGATCGAACTCACGACCTCTCGATCGCCAGTCCGACGCCTTATCCGTTGGGCTATTGCCGCCTTAAGTGTATAAACATCGAGGATTATTTTCTGAATGCATTAAAAAATATTAAATCAGTATTATTAATTGGGGCTTATTGGCGCTTAAGGCAAATTTATTCACTTGAACCGCTGACTATTCCTAGTATATCCTACGATATGCAAACGAAGTTTTTATCATATTTTTTGTACTGTAACTAGTATAATGGAAATATAGTTATTAAGCTTTTATTCTGTATAAAAAATCTGAGAGCGCCGGGGTGTATCTAGTGTTTGGTTTTATTAATTTAGCTCGTGGTCTTAAATTTACTAGTTTAATTTTTCACCACTGAGAGAGTCATAATATAGTTTTTTACTTGTAGATTTAATTTAGTAAAGCTTTTGAAAGATTATTCACCACAATAGCCCGTTAACTATTTCAGTTTAGGATTCCAGAAGTTTTTACAACCTTGGGACTATGGAATATTTATTATAATTTTTCAATTAACCTAATCATTTAAAATCTGCCTTGCTCATTCATGGGCACAGAAAAAGGAGAGTAAATATTATCTGTAATTTGTGTTTGAACCATCTACTGAATAAACAGTATTCATATTATAGTTCATTGCTGAAACATCCTAATAATATATAGCTACTGTTCGACCTAATGTGGTGCCATTTGCCAAAACTCTACATCCGAATTAAGTTGCCCGCTGCCAAATACTGCCCGTAATGTTGGAATAACTTTGTGGAAGTTTTCGGGTTAAAACTACCACTTTCATACTGTCTACACTTTACCAAATTGTAATTGGCAAGTCTACTGCATAAAATAAATGCTACTATTTTACACGGCTTTTTATTTTCGTAATTACTTCGACAGCAATTATGCTGCGGCAAATCATATCGAATCAAACTATTGAGCAAAGTTTCAGGTCTCAAACTCTTGTCGTATCTGCTACTGCAGAGGTGAAATAAAGATAGAGTTTAGTTATTACCCATAGAATAGAATAGAAAACTGTTAATTAAAAACCCTTAACAAAAAACCAAGAAAAGATCTTACAAAACTAGTGTAACAAAAGGTGGTTTGATAGCATAGATAAATAGCGTAATTTTAGATGTGTGGTGGTGGTGCGGTGAATGCACAAAGAATAAACATCAATTATAGGAAAGTGTTTGAAACAAATAGCTGAAGATCGAGCTCAGTAGCGTGCCATATATATGCCTATGTTCAGCAGTGAACAAAGATAGGTTGATGATGATGATAGTTAGGTTTATCAACAGGCATCTCAACCACACACATAATTCAGATAGTTTAAAAACTAAAACAACCGACTTCCACGCCGCGCGTGTCAGTTTCAGTAGCAAGTTTGAGACGTTTATCATCATATCTCTGTAGAAGATACTTATCAGATCTCGATGAATTTACAATGGGACAACATTGGAAATATAAGTACCCTACCAATATAAAAAAAAATCATTCGAATCGGGTAACAATTGATGGAGCAATCGCGTTAAATACATTTAAAAAAAATCATACAGACGAATTGAGAACCTCCTCCTTTTTGGAAGTCGTTTGAAAAATATAACAGTATCTATGTCCCACAGGTATCTATCGGAGTACAAGCACGTGAAGCGGGGAGCCACGTGGAAGGGATCCCGACACTGGTGCCAGGGACGTACCGCTACAGGTAAATTATTATATTTCATCCTGTTCACGATAAATTGGAGTATAATATCATTTCGCACAGTTGATTGGATTTGATGTGATTTTTGTCAGTATCTGCGCATGAACTTTGCGAATTACGAAGCCAATGTAAGCGCTGGTTTATGAAAGTACCTATAACATAATAGGTATATCTTCAATGTAAGCGCGCTCCATCATCGTTCGCATCAGATGAGATATTGTTCAACCCAGTTCGTATCTGATCTTGAAATTAAGTGCGTTTTTGTTAGGTCGGAATTAAACGGTCTTACTAAATAAATATTTATGCTAAAAACTGCTTTGTTAACTTCTTGCTAACGGAAATTGGTAAACGTGACAAACAGACTAATCTATTAAATTAAGTGACGCATAATGGTCTAAAATTACAGCTTTTGGAAATAAAGGAAATAAGACTTCAAATACGACAACAAGGCCCTTGTGACTGATTTCCAAATTCCAACCATAAGGATTTTGTCAAGTAAATAATCGAGTGGACACTTGATTTTTAAACTAAAGTTAAGCAGCTTATGTTTCGAAACGTGAAATTGACCCGGTATTGAGATTTGGTAATTAAAAAAAACAGTATCATTTAGTGATTCTGTTTTTCAACCGACTTCCAAAAAGAAGGAAGTTCTCTATTCGTCTGTGTGTGTGTTTTTTTTTTGTGTATGATACGCGATTACTCCGTCAATTGTGAACCGATTTGAATTATTCTTTTTGTAATGGGTAGGGTACCGAGGTGGTCCTATTGTAACTTTATCAAGATCTGATAAGTATCTCCAGAGATATTATGATAAACGTCTCAAACTTGCTACTGAAATTGACTCGCGGGGCATTAAAGTCGGTTGTTTTAGATTTTAAACTATCTTAATTATTTTAGTTACCTACCAAAGGTGCACAAAATTATCGCTACGTCAAACAATGACAAAATTACTAATGTACTCAGAACTGTGATGACAGCAGTCTGTAAACAACCGACATTGGTACAACCTACAACATGTCTCCCTTAATTTTGAACAGTATTCTACTCTTACTAATTAATATTATGTATTGGAAATGTTTCCATAAATATATATAGAGTTAAAATGTTAATGTGTCAAACGACAAAGCAAGTGAATAACGTTGCGGAAAATATTGTTTGCGCGATACAGGATCTCCTTCGATCAAGAATCTATATAGATTCTTGATCGAAGAGGATCTCATACATTGAAAGCAATATTTACAGGGAGAACAGAACAGAGTGCCTAAAGCGAGTTTCTTAAAATTTATTTACTTACTCGATCACGTTAAAGTTAACGCAGATTTGTATAGAAATTATAATGTTACCTAATAAATAGACTAGCTTCGCTTTGTAATTCCATACAAATCTGCGTTTACTTTAACGGGATCGAGTAAGTAAAGTAATCCAAACTAAAGAAACTCGCGCTAGGCAATCTGAGAGCAAATGCTTCAGCGCCATCTAGATGCTTTTATATAACCACTTCACGCCAAAACGGTTCAACGAATTTGGATGAACTTTAGAATACAGACAGATAGTTTATAACCTAGATTAACACTTAAGGCTTGTATTTATTTCGGATTATGCTCCGACCAGGTTTCAACGCGGAAAAACTGGTATGTTCACATTCAGTATTAATAATTATCGCGAAAACATTCAAACACAAGGTACTTTTACCAAGAGCTTGTTGTACATATTCAACAAACTGGCAATCATGTACATATTGTACGACTGTTATCGTAATGTCAGGGTATACAGTTCCTAGCCAGGTAAGTTCTACAAAGCGCTTTCAACTAGAGAAAACTCGAAATCCTCATAGTCCCGATAGCCCGTGTTGTAAAACGAACGTTACGCTCATTGTTGCTGAACATTTAGTTAGTAAGTATGTGTTATGCAAAGTGCACAGTTACAGTTGAACATAGAGGTACATTCTACGCAATATTACATAATGTTGCTCTTTAAATTTAACGCTTACTATAAGGAAATGGGGACCACGGTAATGCTAATAATAACTTAGCAAGTTAGGAAACATTTCACCACCATGGCTACCTTTTTAACCCACTTCAAAAAAGGAGGTTACTCCATTCGCTTTTCTTATCTTTTTAAAATGTTTGTTACCTCAGTACTCCGTAATATATGAAACAGATTCGAATATTTTTTATTTTATTTGAGAGAGTATACTTTCCGTGTGGTCCCATTGTAATACAGATCATAGAGATCTCTGGTGAGTACCTTCAAAGATTTGGAAATATTACCGAAGTTGGTTTATAGTTTTCGTGGGTATGAAACATTATTATAAAGTTCTGAGGGCCCGGTGGCGTAAGCAGAGGTACCGAGTTCGATCCCAGCGTCTTAAACATATCCTCCAAGGCGTTAGTGAACAGTTTCGGGAATATGACGTCCCCCTGTCTCATTCCTCGACGCAGGTGGATATGTTTAGTACGCTGGCTCTGTACTTGTACAGTCATCGTTGCGGCATTATACAGACATCTCATCACTTCAATATATCGCCAGTCGACTTGGCAACGCTGCAAGGACTCCAGAACGGACCAGGTTTCGATTGAGTCGAAGGCCTTCTCATAGTCCACAAATGCTAAGCACAGGGGCCGATTGTGCTCTTCGCTCTTCTGTATAATCTGTTGTGGTCCATGATGCCGTCACCGCTTCGAAACCCGGCCTGTTCCTGAGGTTGGACTGGAACTCGTCGAGTCTTCGCGCAAGACGGTTCGTGATGAACCTTGAAATCAGCTTGTAGACATGGCTCAGAATCGGGCGGTAGTTTTTCAAGATGGTTTTGTCTCCTTTTTTGGAAAAACAGAACCACCATGCTTCTGTTCCATGCCTATGGAGTTCTCCCAGTGAAAAGAACGGAATTACAAAAAAATAATATGCACGTAGATATATTGTAACTATGTATAAAATTCTCTAATTTAACATTTCGATAATTTTATTAAAAGCAAACAATAGAATCATTCTCGTGATTAAAACTTGTCTACAAGTTTCTACACACCTGTCTATTAATTTAAACAACGCTAAGAATTCAGTCCCAAAAAAAAATCGCCTCGTATAAAGATCGACCATTAACGATAAGAAGCACTTGATGAATTAGTTTCTGATATTTTTGCGATGGTTAGCAACAAAAAGCTAATGATATAAAAAAAATACAATAAGGCTTACCTATAGTATTTCTTTGTTTATTAGATTTAAATTGTCTGTTAGTGCACCTTTATGTCAATTATAAAACTGTTAAAGAACTCTGTGGCTTGGACTTGAAAATCATGTATAGTTAACATGGCCTTAAAATTATGATTTTAGAATTAAAGCATAGAGCTTCGAAGAAGCTACTACAAGAAAGAACTCTTGATGCAAGATGGTTCGGGAGAGAGACTGAGGTAAGGGTGGGATTGGAAATCAGTCGGCCAGCGTCCAGTTTTACTACCATAAAAGCATGATTCTACCTTCGTCCGCATCCAAACCTAACATCAGCTGAGATAGTGTTCGACTGCTTATCTGTCCACAAAATAAAAACTGATTTCTTAATGAACATATTTATTCGTTTGTAATTTTAAGTGACACTTTAAACCTGTAAAACAGTAACTCATTAATTTCCCCCCACATAACCGATTTAAGTGACATCTATTATTAAAACGAGAACAAAATAACTAATTATGTTTTGAGAGTATGCTCTCTCTATATCCCAGTATTTTCTTTAGAATTTAACTGTCGTGTTACGGATGTAAACAAAGATAATTATGGCGCTGAAATGGTACTAAATCATTTGTACGTTCTTGTGGGATTATCTAAATAAACAGTACAAAGAAAAGTAAGTAAAGTTGTTTTACCGATGACTGTTGCGCTCTTGTAGTAAATGTAACCGTAGACAATGTGGCTGGTGTAAATAGGGTAGGTCTTGTTAGGTCCTAAACATAGATACCGAAACTTGTTTTAATTTCAAGCGTCTAATAGTAAATTATTCGAAATATCGAGGATATCAAGATAGCAAGCGTCGATACCAATTTCGGGACTAGCTGGGGGCTAGTTAATGAATAATAATAAAAAATATAACTGTCGACTGCACATGCCAATCTAGCTTTTTCCTCAGCGAAGTTAAGAGGGGGTTGAAAATGTTCTGAATGGCTTCGAGAAATTGTGACTTTCTTTGCTTTGCTCGACTTGGTAAGGGGCACTGCCGTACCCTCAGATATGATAAAAATGTACCTTTAGTTTGATGCTTCAAATACTTTTACATTAGTCACGTTGTCAATTCCTATACATTTTAGTCGATTGAAGCGTCGAATTTAAACTATTATTTCAGACCTCAGAAGTCTTAATAATAAGTTATTAAGATTTCTGTGTTTCAGACCGATTGGCGACGCATATCAGATCCCAAAAACTTGTATAAGCTTGTACCTAAGCCTTCGCTTCCATACGCGTAATCTAATTTAGCTGTTATTACATGAACGACCTTGGTCTGAACAAAATATGTATGCAATACAGATTACACAGATCATGTACTCTGCTCACACTTCCACACGGCTCGGGACTCGGGATCGTTTGATCTCGCGCCGCTTCTCTCGACTTTATTAGATTCTTCTACTAACCCGGAGTACAATTTCCAATAACTTAAAGCTTTTGAGCTTCACGGAAGTTCCGATGAAATGCTATCTCAAGTTTATTTCTTCTTAAGTTTACTGCATGATATGTAATCTGATTCGTAACTTGAGGATAAATTGCTGCCGTATATATTTTATTTTCTATCTGCTACCCTTGGATACGCCCTTAGTTAAGTGGTTGGATACGCCGTCAGTTCAGGGGTTTGAATTCGTAAGTAAACATTTTCAGGCTCTATCATGTAGGTACAGAATAAATAAAAACTATTTTCTGTGCTATCGGGTAACATAATTGATGAAGATAAAGAAAATTATTTATATTAAAAATATTATATAAAAAAAGTAAAATATAAAACATCTGTCTCAAATCTGTCATGCATCTTACTCAACCCAAAACCTATTACCCTATCTATAGTTCAAGCATTCTAGATAGCAATGTATGGAAAAATGGCCAAAATTAATGCAGTTGTTTTATCTATCGGGATATGTAGGTTATCGAGCGAAGTTAATACATTTTAATTGCTATTATGGTTATTTGAAGAAGAATATGAATACTCATATCCTATCTCTTCTTTATATCATTATTTTTAGTCCTACTACCTCACACTATCCATCTCAAAGATAACTTTAAGTATATCTACACTCACATCATCTGCTAACGTTGAGGTCATCTAAAAATCTTTACTTACAAAGCCTCACGCATTCGACAAACGTACAGGCTGCACGTCTTTGAAACAGTATCTCAGTCGAAATTAAGCAATCTCCTTCCATCTATATCTATACTAATATTATAAAGAGAGAACATTTGTATTTTTGTATGTTTGTAATGATTTGGCTCAAAAACTACTGGACCGATTTAAAAAAATATTTTACTAATATATAGAATGGACTTTCGGAATGAAAATAGGCTATATATTATCCCGTTTAAATCAAAGGTTCATTCGTGGAGACCTAATTTGCAACCTAAGTCGACTAAAAAACGGTCGAAAAAACACGTTTCTTACGAACGCTGCTCAATTGAAAATAGATGGAAGAATATTTTTTATGGAAGAGTTGTACAACTTAATAAAGTCCGCGACAGCATATGTCTATCTCTTAAGGTTGACTCACAGTAACAATTTTAATCTTTAATTTGTTGTTAAAAAATATTATATAACTTCCAAGGCTATTTTCAAGTATATACTATTAATCGTTATCCAAATAATTACGTTAATTAGCTTGGCCACATATTATAGATTAAAATTGTCCTTTACAGTATATAATTCAAATGAAAACTCTAGAAGATATGACGGATTTCACATACACGCATCGCAAAATTAATAAAATATCTGCAGTGAATCCACAGATTAGGTCATAGTTACTACGAAAATATTATTATAAGCTTAGCGATGCTGTAGATCCCCACCGATCACAATCAATTTGAAGTCAATATTGTATAATAATATATTTTTACTGTATAAAATTCTATTGTATTATACAGTTATAATCTACTAGCAGCCCGCCCCGGCTTCGCACGGGTAGAACATATTATATGCCTACAACATTTGCATCAGTTTGTTGCATCGAATATAAAATATGAACATATTTACCAAATCGTCATATTTCATCCAATTTAAACAAAACCTTAACGAATGATGCACCTAAACCTTCCTCATAAACACTCTGGCTATTGGTGAAAACCGCATGATAATCCGTTCAGTAGCTATTGAGATTATTGCGAACAGACAGACAGACGCAGTGATGGAATTTGTTTTATAATACTTACGAAGTGATATTGGACGGCCCTTTGGCGTAAAGGATAGTTACCCTGATTCTGACCCGACGGTCGTTGGTTCTAATCCTAGCTATATACCTACCAATGAAAGTTATATGTGCATTCATGAATCATGAGTTTTCGTACAGTGGTAGTGGGATCATTAAATCAACCAAAAAGTAGCTCACCACCAAGGAGCCCGGGCCCGGTGGCGTAATCGGGAGAACGGTCGGCTTTGATGCCGTGGTACCGAGTTCAAACCTTACCGTGCACCAATGGATTTTTCCATCGAAAAATGTATGTGCGCTTCTTACAGTGGCCCTCCGGTGAAGGAAAACATCGTTAAGAAACCAACAACCCCCACATGGTGGTAGGACACTATCTAGTGTCCGCCTGGCCAGCTACCACCATCAAGTTAGAAAATCTGTCGCCAAAAACATCTAATGTGTTCCGGCAGCTATCCTTGAGAGCCAGTTCCCCTGTCTAGGCCTAGCGTGCTTACCATCTTCGACCGCATCATCACTTACCAACAGGTGAGATAGTGGTCAAACGCTAGCCTATAAGATATTAAAAAAAAGGTGAACATCTGCCGCCGTAACCTTACGCGTTCCACGACGCAAAATGTAGGGATAATATACGTTTAACGTGTGTATCTGTGTGTCTGTCTGTAGCATCTTAGCACCTAACCGGATGAACCGATTTTGTTTTTATTATTGATAGTTTTTTGTTTGATAGATGTCTTCATCGAGAGTTTTCTTAGCTTTGATTCATGACAATTCGTTCAATCGTTATAGAACTATGAGCTTTTTTCTAGTTAATTGCGCCATGAAATCAACTTTCATAGGTCTGATCAATTCGAAAATCTTCTTCTTCAACGATATTGTAAGAACATGGAAGCATTGACCTGATGCTGGGACATCTCCTAGACTCTACAGATTACTCAAATCCTCACCAACTTACAGCTCAGATTTTAAATGTCGTGTTTAGAGTCATTGGAATGCTTTAAGATTATACATAGATCAGTCGGGGCGGTTTAAAATATTATATTATTATATATAGATGAATATTATTTTATACAATAGATCATATTATTATACTATATTGACTTTAAATTGATTTTGATCGGTGGGGATCTATAGCATAGCTAAGCCTGTAATAATATTTTCGTAGTAACTATGACCTAATCTGTGGTTTCACTGCGAATATTTTATTAATTTTGCGATGCGTGTATGTGAAATTCGTGATATCTTCTAGAGTTTTCATTTGAATTATATACTGTAAAGGACAATTTTAATCTATAATATGTGGCCAAGCTAATTAACGTAATTATTTGGATAAGGATTAATACTATATACTTGAAAATAGCCTTGGAAGTTATGAAATATTTTTTAACAAACATTTTAAGATTAAAATGGTTACTGTGAGTCAACCTTAAGAGATAGACATATGCTGTCGCGGACTTTTTTGTAGGTCTTATTAAGTTGTACAACTCTTGCATAGAAAATATTCTTCTATCTATTTTCAGTTAAGCAGCGTTCGTAAGAAACGTGTTTTTTCGACCGTTTTTTTGCCGACTTAGGTTGCAAATTAGGTCTCCACGAATGTACCTTTGATTTAAACGGGATAATATATAGCCTATTTTCATTCCGAGAGTCCATTCTATGTAATAGTGAAAGAATTTTTTAAATCGGTTCAGTAGTTTTTGAGCCAAATCATTGCAAACATACAAAAATTCAAAAATACAAATGTTCTCTTATTATAATATTAGTACAGACTAGTATAGATATATACCCCACCCCGACTGATCTATGTATAATCTTTTAAATAAAAGCATACCAATGACTCTAAACACGACATTTAAAATCTGAGCTGTAAGTTGGTGAGGATTTGAGTATTCTGTAGAGTCTAGGAGATGTCCCAGCATCAGGTCAATGCTTCCATGTTCTTACAATATCGTTGAAGAAGAAGATTTTCGAATTGATCAGACCTATGAAAGTTCATTTCATAGCGCAATTAACCAGAAAAAAGCTCATAGTTTTATAACGATTGAACGAATTTTCATGAATCAAAGCTAAGAACACTCTCGATGAAGACATCTAAGTATCAAACAAAAAAAATATCAATAATAAAATCAAAATCGGTTCATCCGGTTGGGTGCTAAGATGCTACAGACTGACACAGATACACACGTTAAACGTATAATACCCCTTCTTTGATCCCATGATTTGATTGATTTTGATTCAATGATCCCACTACCTCTGTACGAAAACCCATGATTCATGAATGCACATAAAACTTTCATTGGTACCAATGAAAGTTTTATGTGCATTAATTTAGCTATATATTTAGCTATATACCTATATAGCTAGGATTATACCAACGACCGTCGGGTCAGGTATCCTTTACGCCAAAGGGCCGTCCAATATCACTACGTAAGTATTATAAAACAAAGTCCATCACTGCGTCTGTCTGTCTGTTCGTAATAATCTCAATAGCTACTGGACGGATTATCATGCGGTTTTCACCAATAGCCAGTGTTTATGAGGAAGGTTTAGGTGCATAATTCGTTAAGGTTTTGTGTAAATTGGTTGAAATATGACGATGATTGTTAAATATGTTAATATTTTATATTTGATGCAACAAACTGATGCAAATTTTGTAGGCATGATCTACCCGTGCGAAGCCGGGGCGGGCTGCTAGTATATATATATATATATATATATATATTTAAGCTTAGCTTAAAGTTTTTTTTTTACATTACAAAGCATGAG
This sequence comes from Cabera pusaria, assembly GCA_954871355.1. NCBI lineage: Eukaryota > Metazoa > Arthropoda > Insecta > Lepidoptera > Geometridae > Cabera > Cabera pusaria. The sequence continues at coordinate 19,968,484 of OX940889.1, read as the reverse complement.
AATTATTATGTTCGTGCGTATTCCAACGCTGGGTCCAGCAGACCAATCGAAAAAGAGCGAAAGAACGGCGAATGGAAGTAGACGGATCTATCTAGGCTAAATCCATCTCTTATCCAAATCCATTCAGCGTTCGTTGTCGTTCGTTCGATCAGTTTGTACCGAGTTATTTCCTTTGTATTAACTGTGTAAATATTAGTCGTACGAATATTATTTCATAAAGAGAAAGCGAAGATGCGTGACTCGGCTCGATTCTCAGAAAAACGGAGCTCTTACTTATTTACATTAATTATAAATTACAAAAATGGAAAACATTTTCAGCACAGTGACATCGCGTGACTAGCAGTTATAATTGTGGCTATAATTTTATATCAGTAACCGATTACCAGTGGTTATTTCCTTAGACTTGAGCAGCTAAACGCAGCTAAACAAACATTTGTACTAGTATAATTTATTTTGTACAGCGATTAATTATTTTAATTGGTCATCGACAAATATTAACTATAGATAGGTATCTATTAGCTTAAACTACATTTATTGTTTAAATATACATTAAAATAGCGCGGTTTTTATTATGGTAGTAAATACAACAGAAAGATTTGTAGGCTTTCATTCTTTGTCCATACGTCATGCACTACTTTTCTCTAGAAAATGTTTGGCCAAATCTCTATGCAACATAAATAAACATAACAAAAGATTTGGGACTCCAGGTTTAAAGAAAGATTTTATGTTTAAATATTTACCTTATTAAGGCTGTTCTCCTTACCTTGATCTACATTTACTAAATAATATCGTTTATAAAACCAAAAGGACCGACTTCAAATGCCGCGCTATTAATTTTCAGTACCAAGTTCGAGGTGTTTATCTCCATATCTCTGGAGGTACTTATCAGATCTCGATGAAATAACAACGGGTGGGGAAAAACGAGAAGAGAACAACGGGGGAAGGAATAAAAAATCGTCAAAATCGGTTCATAAACGGCGAATTTATCCGCGAACAAACGTATAAAAAACGGTCGAATTCAGAATCCTCCTTTTTTTATTCGATTAAAAACACAGAGTTTCCATTCCTAAATAGTTATAATAATCGATGATTTTTGTTCATTGACCCAGGCGCCGAAGTCCCCGCTTGCTACACCGGTGAGACATGGCGAGGGGTGACGCTCGAGGAGTTCACATCATGTCCGTGGAACTTGGCCAACAATCGTCAGACACGCATGCTGGCTGACTTGGCGCTGGTGGGGTGCTACAACGGCACGCTGCGACATCGCTCCGCTGAGACAGATCGGGTGCTTCTCGCCTCGGCGAAGCGGAATCTGGCTGCCATGGCATACTTCGGCCTTACAGAGTTTCAGAAGGTGAGCGAGCAATCTGTTGAATTGCACCTGATTGCTCTCAAAAAAAGCATATCTGTCGTTTGTGTGCGCGAAAATGAGTAGCGACTTTGGTGGACCTTTATTTATTTGTTGCTTGTCTAATCACAAAATAATAATAGCGAATAAAATAATCATTAGGATGGATAGGGTGTCGGACTGGCGATCGAGAGGTCGTGAGTTCGATCCCCACCCCACCCATTGCACTATTGACGTGAACCCACTCCAGACACAAGCATATTTAGCTTAGTTGGAGGGGTTAACAAGAATACTAATAATATGCACCCCACATTGCGAGTAATCTTTATATTAAAAAAAAAAAATCATACATTATTCTAAATTCCAACTATTTTCTTAATCTAATACTATAAGAATCTTTAGTTATACATATAAAAATACGGGACTTATCGCGCCTAAAACATATTTTTTTATTTAACTCGACGTTTCGACCAAGTTGCATTGATCGTGGTCACGAGACGACTGAGGCGACCGACTATTTTAGTATTTATAACTATGTGTTCAAATCGCAAAAGTTTAAAGTTTATAAAAATCTTTGTCCTGAAATACTGACTGACTGATCGAATGACTGACTGACTTGAGACAACGCACAGTCTAAACCACTGCCCGTAAGGACTTGAAATTTTGAGGGTATATTTGTCTTAGTCCGTAAGGGTGTATGTACTAAAAACTGGCAAAGTGCAAGTCGGACTCGCACTCGTAGGGTTCCGTAACACAGTAGAGATTCTATAACTTTGATTTTTCGCAACTACAAAATTAACTTTGTTTTTCATAGTGTTTGTATGAAAAACAAAGTTATCTTTGCGGTCGCCATATCTCTAAAACTGCTGACTGTATCTCGTTCAAACCAATTTTCGTTGTTAGTTTTTATGGAGATCTACAGCATATATATTTTTTTAGATTTTTCACTCCCATACTTAAAAAGTTAGAGGGGGGGGGGGGGGACACATTTTACCACTTTAGGCGCGCCTATCTTTCAAATGATTGACTTTGAGAATAAATGATTTTAGGAACCTCAATATCATTTTTAAAGACCTATCCATAGACATCCCACACGTAAAGGTTTGAAGAAAAATTTTTTTGTTTGTTTCAGTTCTATGTATGGAATGAACCCCCCCTTAAACTTTTATATTTTTTATTTTTGTATAAAAATCGGAAAGCGGTTCACATAATACATCTACCTACCAAGTTTCAATTCTGTAGTCCTAACAGTTTCGGAATAAAATGGCTGTGACATACGGACGGACAGACAGACATGACGAATCTATAAGGGTTCCGATTTTTGCCATTCGGCTACGGAACCCTAAAAAGGATTATCCAAAAATAAAACAGGGTTTCAAAATTTGTATTGAGAAACAAGATTAGATAGTATTTTTTATTCGAAACTTCACACAAGTACTTAATAAATACGTAAGTAAATAAATAAGTAAATACGTGTTTTAGGCTTTTTAGAAATTCCACTCCTAAGAGGGTGAAATGGCGTAACAGAGTCTGAAAATCAATATGGTTTTTCGGGTTTTATAAAAATAAATCCTTATTTCCCGTAGTCACGCGATAACTTGAAAACGGGTGGACCGATTTGGGTAATTCTTTTTTATGTGTTTTTATGATAGAAAGGTTTCTACGAAAGAAAAGTTTGAAGTAAATGAAAGAAGTTTTTAACGCGGGCGATGCCGCGGGGCACTTTTAGTCATAATATAAATTAAATGCAAAGCTTAAATCGTCAATGAATAGTAAACTAACTTGGTGTACTTAAATCACTTTTATTGTACTACGCATTAAGTTTCCGTAAAGCAGTATTTCCAGTGAAGACAGGTCGACAGGTGAAATTATCACTAACATTCTACCCGTCACATAGTAAATGCAGCCTCCAAATAAAATAACATTAAATATGTAATCTTCGTTCTCAAGCAAATTTAATTTGAATAAAGATACACAGGTCAGAAGGTTGAATATTCTCAATATCTTCGGCTGTAGAGCAATAAAAGCTACGAATTAGTAGTTAGATATTTGCCGTGAGATTATGTTAAGTGGGCAATTTGAAATGGAGAGGAACCTTTGAAAGACGTGTGGTAAAAGGTACGGCCTATGTAAACTCCTAGGCATTAACATTTCACAGATAGGTAGGGAATTGGCTGTGCAGATAAGCGAAGCCATTATTTGCAGTAGAATCATTGTTCAGATCTGCACCGCCATTTGTCGGCGATCCGTCCGCTCCAGTGGCAACCACTCTTTGTTCTATGAATATTCATGGCTCTCGGGACTAGCTGGCAGTGCTGTCAGTACCTCAGTTCTACGTGTTTTCGGAAAGTCGCTTTATAAGCCTCAAGTTTTAATGAGATGTGAAATGCATAAGCTGTTCGCATAAGTGGGTTCTTCAGTTCAGCAGCTTAATCTTTTACATTTATGAGATAAAAATGACGTCCAGAACTTTCGTAGATTCTCGTAGAGGTTCTGTAGTAACTGAAAGTATTGCTGATTTCTTTCTAGTTTCGATGTCAAGTTTTAGTTAAAACTTGCACTGTCTACAATTATGTCTATAAATATGACTAACTTTATCATTTGTGTGACTTAGCAGAGACTATATATCATCTATTGCGTGCTACATTATATATGGCACAATATTTTGTGTACTTTCCTAAAAATTTAATCATACAATGTATAAGCTTTCAGACAAATAAATAATTTAATTCTATTACATATAACTGCCTGTATTTTAAGCTTCAATTCTACAATCAATATACGTAGTTACGTTACTTACTATCAAGTTGTCTATGCTATAACAAATAACTCTTATGTACTCTAGTATTTAGTCTACAGCTCGTCCATCGCCGATGTATGGATTTGTCTGCTCTATGTGGGGTTAATAGCAGTCCGCGAGAATCCTGCTGTTACAATTTCATTTGAAATGTTTGCTAGGATTTCAACTAACATGAAAAACGGCCTGTTTTATGAAACTAAAAATTTCACTTGACATTGTTTTTACTTGCTTTTCGACTTATTCCACCATATTCCATATTCGATTAAACTCTTAGGTATCAATCAGGCGGTAATTTTATCAAGATTAGATTAGGAAGAGATATGGAGATAGATAAACAACTCAAACTTGTTACTTGTAAATAAGTCGCGCAGCATGTGAAGTTGGTTCGTTTTAAAGTTTTTAAACGATATTTTGTACATACTTGTCAATAAGTGTCTATCTATCTATAGTATGTATCAACGAATGTCGTATGACTTAATGACCATATCGACCTGATTTAAATTAATATCGCATTTCTAGAACGTGTTACGTACGCTGACCGCTAATATGTAATTGCATTCCTATATCGAACCCTTGACTATCCATGCATTAGTATTCTACATTCGCGCTTCCCCGATACCCGTCCACTTAGCCTGTTAGCAGTATTATTTGCTGCGGCATGTCTTACGATGTGTAAGGGGAAATAAAGTAACTAACAAACTCGTGACCTGGTAGTTGCAAGGTCAGCTATGAATCAGGGTCTTTTGTTGTGGTTGTATTGTTTAATATAGCTGGAAAATGGTGGGCGTCATCGAAAGCTATGCGGTGAAATGTCCAATATTTCTGATTCTGATTCTTAGGGACACGACACGAACTATGTTCACACTCCGTGAGATAAGATTATATTAAAGGCCAACATTATTAGCACTGAAAAAGGAAAGTAGTAGTTTGTTCATCATCACCATCATCATTAGGTATCAGCCAATTTCCGTCCACTGCTGTACATAGGCCTCTCATATGGCACGCCACTGACCTCGATCTTCTTCAGCTATTCGTTTCCAACCGCTGCCAGCCAGCTTGCGTTATAGGTGATTGTGACATTAGTTTGCTAAAAAAAATGTATTTGATTCTAATATGTGAGCATTGATTAGTAATTAGTAAGTATTTCATATAAGATTATAGTTTATTTGACTAACCTATTAAATTACTTTCAAGCATTGTAACTAAATTTTTGAAATTGTTTCTTGTTAGTCCAACCATTGAATAATTAATAGTGTCCAACATCCGCTTTAGGCCTATCAGACAATCGTGTTTGGGTGGGTACCTGCCGGAACATTTTGTGCTGAGATGAGCCTTTTCAACAACAACTACCTTATTATGATAAAAGTTTTGTTTTAGTTATTTATTATTTTTATTTGTATAATAGTTTCCTATATATCTTTGCTTTGTTTTTAGTTTTGAGTAGTTAACTAAGCTGAATAAATAAATCCTAACTTCCTAACTTAATATAAAAAGTAACTCTGTCTGTCTTTATGTCTCTGTCTGTCTGTCTGTGTCACTTTCACGCCAAAACCACTGAACCGATTTAAATAAAATTTGGTACACAAATAGTCTAGAGCCTGAGTAAGGACATAGGCTACTTTTTAATACGAAAAGAGGGTTGTAAAATGTTGAAAGGGGGGATGAAAAGGTATATGGAAGTATCGTAATTTTTAGAGCTAGAAGCTTAAAACTTTGTTTTTTAGGCTGTTGATTCGATATAAATAAATATGATATTCAAAGTTTGATTAAAAATTTTAAGATTAAGATGAAAAGATTAAAAATATTAAAAGTTTTACCCTCAAGGGTGTAAAATAACAATAGGGAATATGGGATGAAAGTTTGTACGAAAATATGTAAGGTTTATGTGAATGTTCTACTGAACGGATTTAGATGAAATTTGGTACACAGATAGTCTAGAGCCTGAGAAAGGACATAGGCTTTTTAATGCGAAAAGAGGGTTGTAAGGAGTTTTCAAAGGAGTCTAAAAAGGGGGGATGAAAAGTTGTATGGAAGTATCCTCATTTTTAAAGCTAAAGCTTGAAACTTATTGTTTAGGCTGTTGATTCGATATAAATTAATATGTCATTCAAAGTTTGTGAGGTTGAAGGGGGAGGGGGAATGAGGGGAGGGGAGGGAGGGTGGAAGTGAGGGGAAGAGGAGAGGGACGGAAGGTGAGGGAAAGGGAAGGGGAGGTGGAGTGGAGGGAGGGGGAGGGGGGAAAGGGGAGGGAAGTGAAGGAAGGGGAGTGGGGGCAAGAGAGACGTAGAGGGGAGGGGGAAGAGAGAGGGGAGGGGAGGGGAAGTGGGGGGAAATGGGAGGGGGAAAGGGAAGTGAGGAGAAAGGGGGTGGAGGGAGAGGGGAGGGGAAGGGAGAGGGGAGGGGGATTTGCGCGGCGTGGTACGGTGCGGTGTAGGTGGGATACGCATGTGTCTTATTTGTTAAATAATTAGCCTAATTATTTAAAAATGCTACCCAAAGACACTATTCCACGCGGACGAAGTCGCGGGCACAGCTAGTAATAAATAAATGTCTTTTATTTTTCTTTGGATACTTGATTGTTTAAATCGGCTTCTCAATTTCCAGTTATCAAAGTTCCCAGAAATCACTTGCTTTGATTACTTTGTTACTAAGCCATCCCATGTTATTGTTTGCGAATCAGGTTATGAAACGGGCACTTCTCCCAAGTTTTGATATACCTAGTTCCGCAATTTGTAATTACATTCTTGTATCTAACCCAGTCATTTCTTGTGTCTCGAGTCCCGACAAAGGATATTAGTATTCTCGTGGCGTGCGTCTGAGATATCCATCCACTCAGCCCGCGGGGAGTAGCGATGATGTAGAGACTGCAAAGTAAAGCAAACAGTCTTAATCCCCGGACACCACTCGACATGTCCGTTTAGCCTATTCGCTCTTTGACATTCTTTGTTCTACGCCTCTTTTGACACGCTGTGTATTTGTATCGGGTTTCACGCAACATTTCGTGTTGGATTCGGTTTCGCTAGAACATTTTCTCGGGGAAATATCACGGCATGTTGTTTCGTGTGATCAATTTTTGGATAAATAATAAATTGATTCGATATCGATGGCTAGGAATAGAATGATAGTGATGTAGTTTGGTGAGGTTTATGTATGGATGTCATAACCGATTGTTGTATCAGTGTGTGCGATGTTTGCGTTGAGGATAATAGTTTTTGAAGGCAATAGGCCTCAAGCGCGTTATGTTCCGTTAGAGTCATCAATTGTCTTTTGGTTTGCTGTATTTTATTATTTTATTTAAAGTCTGCAAATATTAATTATTTTCTCAGATATCACAGTACGTGTTTGAAGAGACATTCAACCTGCTGTTCGCGGTTCCGTTCACGCAACACAACGTGACAGTATCTGGGTCGACGCTCGCTTCGCTCACCCCAGCGCAGGTGGCGCTAATAAAGCGGCTCAACTCGCTCGACCTCGAGCTTTACGAGTTCGCTAAAAACCTCATGTTTAAGCGGTGAGTTTATCTACATTATTATAACAGTGAAATGTAACCATACGAGTAATCTCGTGATGCAGATGGTGACGCTCGCTTCGCTCACGCCGTAGCGTAGATAGGTTATAAAACGTTTCAACTCGCTGATATTTATCTGTATGAACCATTTCAGTTGCCTTTACTGCACAGCCACTTCGATTTGATATCAACTAAGGGTCGGCTCACACCGCGACGCGACGCGACTCAACGCGGCACCCCTTATTAAGAGAGTATTACAAAAAAGAACTTTATTTACTATACAAAAAGATACACATTTCATTGAGTTAGTTCTGCGGCTTCAGGCTGCGCCGCGCGGCGTCGCGCTGCACCGCGCCACATGAGTAAAGAAAAAGTACAGTGACAAAGCTTCATACAACTGCGCTGTGATGATGACGTAAACGCGCGTGTGTGCCTGAGCACTACCGGCCTGTGTGCCGCCTGTCACGTACGGAGTCACAGAATAATGAATAGTACTGACGGAGTGAAACCGGTTTATAGTCGGCTGGTGCTTTAACTTAAGGCTGTCGCTGGCAACGCGTCGCGTTATATTATATTATTTTTCATCCCATCTATTCGAAAAGTGATGGTTGGTTCCTCGATAAGTGCGCGCAAAGTAGGTATTTTCCGCCCTAGGTCGGGAAAAAGATTTTTTAATTTTTGGCTTATGAATGTTCTTTTATAGTGACCTGTCTAAGGAAGTTTAATGAATTTCCTTGACATTTCATAACATTTCCTGAAATTTTGTGACATTTCATGACATGTAATGACATTTCGTTACTTTTCGTGACATTGTATGATATTTCATGACATTTTGTGACATTTAATGAAATTTCGTGACATTTTGTGACATTTCATGACATTTTATGATATTTCGTGACATTTTGTGACATTTCGTGGCACTTCATGACATTTATGACATTTCATGACATATGACATATCATGACATTAAATGATATTTTGTAATATCTCATGACATTGATCGTTGTCGACAATGATGAAGCTTGAAAAATAAAAAAGCAGGTCATGTTTGCTTGAAGGAGGATTTTATTACGATGAAGATATTTCTTGATTTTTTTTGTACCAACCCTTTAAGAATAGGTAAACGTTTTGTCCGTTCTTTAGAAGGTTTGTCTCTGTACCTTTTTAACCGACTTCACAAAAAAGGAGGAGGTTCTCAATTCGTCTGTTTCGTCGTGTTTTTTTTTTTGTGTATGTTACGCGATTTCTCCATCAATTGTGAACGGATTCAAATGATTCTTTTTTTAATAGGTAGGATACGTTTCCGAGGTGGTCCCATTTTAATTTTATCGAGATCTGATTAGTATCACCAGAGACGGAGATAAATACCTCAAACATAGGAGAATGTACTAGTTTTAGTAGAAGAGTCCCAAGAAGATTATACACAATGGAGGTTGCTATTGCATATAAGATATTCTTACGGTAACTGTGAGCGAGATAGAAATAAAGGTGGGGATAATTTTTTTTTATATCTTATAGGCAAGCGTTTGACCACTATCTCACCTGTTGCTAAGTGATGATGCGATCGAAGATAGAGAAGTGGACTAGAATGGGAACTGGCTCACAAGGATAGTTGCCGGAACACATTAGATGTTTGGCGACAGATTTTCTGACTTGAGGGTGGTAGCTGGCCAGGCGGACACTAGATATGTTCTACTACCATGCGGGGGTTATTGGTTTCTTAACGATGTTTTCCTTCACCACTGTGAGAAGCGCACATATATTTTTCGATAGAAAATTTCATTGGTACACGGCGGTTTGAACTCGGTACCACGGCATCAAAGCCGACCGTTCTCCCAATTACGCCACCGGGCCCTCAATAAATAATTATAATAAATAATATAATAATATAAATAATTTGTCTTCACAGGAATGTTCTACCGGGCAAAGTCTTGTTAGGGTGTAAACTTTAAACATACCTAATATTTTTTGACATGACATGACATTTGGCGAAGATGGCGGCCATTTCAGTCCCGCGACACTGCATACATAATTAAATAACTCAGAATTATGAACGTACTTTGTACCAATCAACACAGCAAAAAAAAATTATAAGCATAAAACCACATATTATATAATAGTTACTACGTAAATAATACTTTCCGTTGTTAGGTTGGCTACACAGTGCTTTCATAATTCGGGTATCCACAATATAGGGAAGTGCCTCTTATAACGTAGTAGCGTGATTCAGTACTCTGTTGGCCATATGGCGGCAATTAATGTTAATAATCGCAAATAATACTTTTTATTATATTTATTTTGGAATACAACTAGTCCGTGTTATAAAAGTATATGGAATTATTGTAATAAAATAGACAATTAATTATCGTGTGTGTCAGATGCTTTAATTGTACAGGGCCATTTTGGACATTGTCCTTTGATACCTTGATGACATCATTATTACTAGTGAATATTTTCACTTTAGCGCGGCATTTAAAGTCAATTTTTTTAGGGTTCCGAACCCAAAGGCTACCAAATGAACACTTTCTGAGACTTTGTTGTCTGTTCGTCCGTCCGTCCGTCCGTCCGTGTGTCTATATGTGCGCACTTTACAGATCTGTATCTTCTTAACCGTTGTAGGTACATACTTGAAATTTTCAAAAAGTATATATCCGTCAGTGTATAACGGCCCAGACACGAAATTTAATAGATTCATGTAATTTCATTAAAACTTTTTTTGCACTAAAAGGGTAAAATAAGTTATTTTTCAAAAAAAATAAAACCGACTTCATAACCACAAAAAGGCACTCAAAAGCGAAAAATAATTTACTTAAAATGATTATAAGCGTTACCCACTTCTCTATTTGAAGTCGGTGCCAGCCAAGTCTATTGGATATTAGATATATACTATGTATGTAGTAGTAGTAAGTAGGTACATGTAGGTATTATCTATCTACTACCTATTACACTTGGCTGGCACCGACTTCAAATAGAGAAGTGGGTAACGCTTATAATCATTTTATGTAAATTATTTTTCGCTTTTGAGTGCCTTTTTGTGGTTATGAAGTCGGTTTTATTTTTTTTGAAAAATAACTTATCTTTACTCATGTGACCGCGCGGTGCAGCGGGAAGAAACAATTGAACCGCGTGATAAACAATTGAACTTTATTAACTACACAATAAGATACAAATTGCATTGAGATAATTTGGTGGCGTCGCGCGTTTAGCTGCGCCGCGCGGCTTCTAGCTGCGCAGCGCTGCGCCGCAATACTCCAAATGCATCGTCGCGTCGCGTCGCGGTGTGAACTGACCCTATATCGTAATATAGTAGTGCAATCTATTGTTTTATTAATGATGACTTCTTAAATGCTAGTCACGTATTTGAGCAAAAGCGTTACAAACTTCAGCCATGAAATTAAACAAAGTGCACAAAGATGTCAATGTGTCAATGGCTTTAGTGCTACAAACATCGATGTAAACAACACAGTCGTAGTAGTTCCTAGCTAGACAGTTCACAGCTCTTGTCCTGCGCTACGTGACCTCGTATTTACTTTTATTTCATTTAATCCGGTCCCCTAATGCGGAAGCAGACGTTCAGGACAATTGGCTTAAGAGTCGCAATCCAATTTGAAAACAAACTGTGTTCAATCGTAAATTTCAACTGTACACGATTGCTATATTTTGTAATATTTATCATCCACCGTAATTCAATAGCTTAACGAATCGAGGTTACAATCAAATCAAGGTAAATGTAACAAATACCCAATCTAATGCCTTACACAAACGAAAATCTTTGGGGTAGGTAAGTTTTTGCATATCTAGTTAATTTACAGGGCATGTGAGACTTAGGATTTTTATGTCTTCGGATAACAGGCAGGCACCGTGTAGTGAGTGACGTGCAATTCCGTGCAAAAATCTGACTATCCAAAAATGTTTAATGTCTCTGTATTTGTAATAGGTAGACCGTTCCGTTAGCCATGCCAAGAAATGTATTTATTGCCCTGTGCCTAATTTAACCAATTGTTACGTCTATCTTCTATCTTTACATGTTGCTTACATATTTAACTTCCAAGATGCAAAAATTTGTATCATAAAGTAGCGACTATTATACTCACTACTGTTTGTTGTCGACTGTCTCGACCTAGGTTCAGTGGTCGCCGCGATCTCTGTGCATAAACTCCCGAGGAAGTGCATCAGACATACACGAAACCTAGGTCGAGACGGTCAACAACAAACAGCAGTGATATAATAGTCGGTACTTTAAATCATGATTCAAACTCACGATAACTATAAATTAAAATACACAAAATGCATATTTCATTTAAGGGATATTGGTTTATTTTATGGATACGAAATATCAAACATCACCTGATCCCCTACTTTATTTGTAAGTACTGATATCTATCGATAGGTATGGTATTCTATTTTTTTTTAGATAATATAATGGAACCAGTAAATTACCTGGCATAGGAGACTGAACATATTGACGTCATAGGCGCAATTCCGTAAGATAAAATATTCTGGCAATCCCAAGTTTTGCATGTTATTGCGGTGGTTGTTGGCAGACGTCATCGCTTACCATTAGGCGAGTGACTTATTTACCATCACCATTGAATAATAATCTCTGACCTGACCTAAAACTATAACTACTATAAGTTGGTACCACCTATAAGCTATTCGGTCAATGTGCGTGACCGTCGAAAGAGCTTAGCGTTAGCTTATCAAGTGTCGATCTACTATTTCACGTCTCGCGTTAGCCCTAATAAGGCTCGGAAGGCCGCGCTTTTTTCCCCAGCTCAGTTTTTGCGGCGCTTGTAGGCTGGGAGAAAGGGGTCTGTTTTCATCACTTGCAAGCGCGGAATATCGGATCTATCAAGTGGTATTCGTTAGTAGTGGGTGTTAGATAATTTAAGTATCGAATATTTTAGACTGAAGAAGCGAATAATAGAAGAGGTTCACCTTAATGGTGAACTCAACACGCAAATTAAATCTTTTGTGTTAAGATTCAAAACTATGACTTTGGATTTTAGAATATTTTTTTCCTTTTCCGCCCTTTCTTCAGATATTGGAATCAATAGAAACGATTTCATGTTCAAGTAGTTACAGGAATAAGCTGACCTTATCATCCTTATTACCATCATCCTTAGCATCCTCCTTACTGTACGAGTTAAACAATCACCACATAAGAATTGTCTTTGAATAGAGTTCATATTTGTGCTTAAATCCTCTCCTCTAACACCAAGCACAAGCAAAACTATTTATCTTTAGCGGCGTACTTACCCGCATGTAAAACAAATGTCGACTATATATGCATTGTACGTTAGTTTCCACCGTCTTCCCAACTAAACCATAACGCCTATTCTGCGGCCTCGGTCGGTTGATATGTCGCCGCGACCTCGCGCTGTGAAACGATTGGATTCTTAATCAGGGTGAATATCAGAGCTACGCCAAGCGTTTTGCGGGCTCCCCACTTTTTCCTTACGACCTCTAAACCTTTGTAAAAGTTCTGTAGTACAAAGGGACTAGCGGTGAATATAAGTAGGTAAGCTTACCTGGTTATAGGGGACAATTACCAAGTATAAGGGATATAAAAGCCCCTTTTGCTTAGCAAATAGGGGTCGTTTGGTTTTGTCGTATTGTGCTTATTTTCTGGGAGTTTACTTGTTTAATTAAGTGTCTCCATAAGTTTCTTCCCGTGCGTGGTTCAACAACAAACTAATTGCCATTTTGGAGCTCTAATCTCTTATTTGTTTGCCGATTCGCAAAAAGATTCGAATTCGAATCGGCAAACGTAGCGTAGGACGTCCTGTGACCAGGTAGAGCGACGACATACGCAAAGCGGTGGACAGTGACTGGAAAAGAAGAGCCGAAGATCGGGCTCTGCGCGCATCTTGGGAGAGGCCTACGTCCAGCTGTGGATTGACACAGGCTGATGCTGATGATGAATCTCTTATTATATAACCCTTTCTTTCAAATCTATACAATTAAATATACAACGAGGTAGTCTCTGCAAAGACCGATGCCATCTGTCATCAAAACTTCTAATAGAAAGAGATGCAGCTGCACAGGTTTATAATTACATTTCGTTCTATATCGACGATATTCTGTAACGATCATCGGTTGCAATGCCATCAATGTAGGTTATGTAACAGACCGCAACTATCCCAACCAGTCTTCCAGTTACGAAATACACGAATCTGTTCACAACTTTCATGAAATAAGCAAGTAGTAATACTAATTACTACTATGTTTATATACATATCCTAAAGACAATGTTACCCTGATGATAGGCTTGGTAACATACGGAAACAACATACATAAATTGTAACCCCCGAAACACCCTAATGAAGTGGCAGCACGTGTTTCTCTCTATTAGGGGCATCCGATATTATAGAACTAATATGCTATGAGGGTACTTGTCTATTTGTTCGATAAAGTTTGTATTTGTGTTGGAAAAGAGCAAACTGTACTTAACTTACTTAGCTTAATTAATCTATGGTGATGAGTTGATGGGAGGCATAGTATTTGTTACAAATATAGCCTTCTTTTTAACCGACTTCACACAAAATTAGGCGGTTATCAATTCGCCTGTATTTTTAAAATATTTGTTACCTAGGAACTTCGTAATTTCCTCACCGATTTGGATAATTATTTTTTCAACTTAAGACTTTCTCATATCATTCCCTATCTCAATGTTCAAAGCAACTTACCAAAGTAGGGAGATCGCGATAAATTTGTGTTCAAAAGCTTATATGTCACTATATGCCTCAATACTTTATTACAAAGCCCATCCTTCTATTTTCGCATATGCAATTGCACGCACGTAAATTCACGCTTCGCACGTAGCGACAACTTATCTATATGTCGCAATTCAAGTAAAGATAGATAATAAAAAATAGTTCTAGTTTCGAAAACAGTTATTTTATTAATAGACCAGTTACAGAAACCACTTAAAAGTGCAAGCACACGTGTCGTGAGCTTTTGAAATGTCATCCATTTATCAGTTAGTAATTGTGGACTCTTACCTCAGAATAACTAATACTTAGTTGACATTACTTCACGAGACCTACTTTGAGTTTGCGTGACATAATAAACAAGCGTTTTAATGTGACAAGGTGACGAAATGGCACTGTAAAAGTTAAATGCTCTAATTGGCTGGTCGAAAGTAATTCTACGTAGTTTAATAATTTTGCCCCGCCGCAGCGATACACTCCATCCAAGCATCATTCATATCCTTTATTTGCAGTGCCGTGATCTTATCGAACGGACGTATTTTAGGCGTTATAGATAAATCTACTCTTGCCATAGAATGAAGCCATTTTATTAGTTAAATCGCGCTTAATTAACCAAACATATGGCTTCATTATATGCTAAGAGAAGATTTGAGTTCTAGATTAGGCCAGGCTTAGTAGAATAGGAGGACAGCGTCATCTTACCCCAATGAAACAAATGATCACTTCTCTTTATCTATAAAGATTCTGATTAATGGCAAGTTGATGTAGATAGTGTGACATCTACAAGATCAACCGATGACGTTCATTAAATTAGATTGACCGTAACCGATCCACGGCCAGAGTTGCAGTTATCTCTACAACTAAATATCGATACTAGTTTTATCTCATCTAATCATTAAATCGATCAGTTGTTTATCACAAACATGAAATCTAATTAAGATCCCTTTTGCAGGTTCGAGGCTTTGAAGAAGCGCGATAACGATTTCGATTTCCGATGGAAGCATCTCGGGGAGGTGTCCCGAAACGGTGTGACAGAGTTCGACTGGGACAGCAACCTCGAAGACGCCACCACGGAGAAATACCGAGGCAAGTAGGCGTCGGAATAGTGCGCGGTGACCTCACTACCCTAGTGCAAACACTAGTCATAAAACCACTCGAGTGTAGTTCGGGTATTTACAACTACGGGAAGAATTCTAGAACTTTCTAAAATATACAAGAGTTCTAGCTAAACATATATAGCTAGAGTCGATAAAAAATGCTTGTAAAAAAAAGTGCTATCATTCTTAATTTAAGAATTAAGTAAACTTCCCGTTGTTGTAACTCTATCCCAAAATCAAGTATTTTTGTCTAAAAAGGCGAAACAATGTATATAATATTATAGGTAATTATTCGTAAGTGAAAATGTGGTCTGCCGACTCTAGGACTGTACAAAATAATGAATTTATTTGAGAGAAAGTAATTCTATTTTAACTCGCATTTATGAAATGTTATTCGTCCTGTTGTATTATCAATGTATCATGTAGATGTGGGTAGTTCTATTTTTTAGATACCGTCAGCTATTTCTATTTGTTACTATATGTTTTAAGCGTTTATGTGAAATTATCGAATGTACCTAAACTGTATTTCATTATACATGCAATGAATTAAAAAGCGTGGTTGCTATAACTAAAGTTACTATGATTTCATATATAATGTTTTAATAGACAATTTCTATAAAGTTAATTGCTAAAACTATTTTTATCAACTACTGCAGCTATTTCACAATAAGCAGCTATTTCAGCATTGTTAGCATAATCTAAAACACGCAGACACATATACATCTAAACTGTAACACAGTATATGCAGCAGTTTGTATAGCTTTATAGGTCAGACAACTTCCCTTTTGTTTCCACCTAAGAATAGCACATAATGTCGGACGGTAGCTGAATGGCGGCTGATTACTAGCTATGTAGTAACTCCTAACTTAGGTAGCTAGTGTACCTAACAATGGTAGCTTTTAGTGTTACCCAGTGAACGCTATGCGTTGGATAAAAATAGCAGAGTATTTCGTTTCTCATTGTACTGTAAAGTCCATTTTAGTTTTTAAGCTAGGCAGAATGCGGCGATGGCGGTCACAATAGTTTTCAGTTGATGGAAGTTGTAGATGACCGTATTCGTGAAGAGTTTTATACACGCATAGCACTTACTTAAGTGTTGTTAATAATCCTCCGTATTCACAAACAATACAATGACATGTAACAGTGCTCGCGAACGTACAATGTCATGAAAACCAATACATTATGGACATTTACATGTGTCAAATCCACCGCTACCTACGTGTCAAAATGTTCGTAGTGGTAGGACTTCTGCTAGTCCGCCTGGGGTGGTACCACCAGTTTGCCAATTAATTTTTAGCCGTGAAATAGGAATGTTTTTTGTTTGAAATGGCAAGGTGTCCAGTGAAATTACAGGGCTTGTGAGACTCGACATCTTTATGTCTCAAGGTTACAGGCGCAGTGACATGCAAAATTCTGGCAGTCAAGAATTTTGCATGCTGCTGTATCTGTTATAGGTAGACGTCATCGCTTAATATCAGGCGAGCGTCGTGCTTGTCCTGTTACCTTTAACCATAAAAAAAACGTCATAGAGATAGATCCTATACGATCGCTAGCACTGTGAGACATCATCATATTGTTTGTAAATTCGGGGTGTATTTAGTGTTGTAATTTCAGTTGCAGCAAATTACTAGTTTGTAGACAACTACTCCCTGTAAGTTTTTTACGTTTCTCTGTTGATTGCCATCGCCGATTTTCGCACAGTTTATACTAGGGTACAATAAGGTCTATACTCTACTATAACATAATTGTTTTATTCTTATTTCTCCGAAAATAGAAGAAAATAGAAATGTTGCCCTCAGTCAGTAAAGCAGCATCTTATTCTCTCTACTGTACCAATAATAAAACAAGAAGGTTTTTCGATCTTTAAGAATGTCTTCAAGACAACTTTTTGCCGTTTCAAAATATCGCCGCATAATCTAAGACTAACCCGCAATGCCCGCGGTACTTTTCAATCTTTGATCTTCTTCTAAATCTTCTTTGAAATGTTCCCACCAAGTAGATTTTAAAATAGTTTGGCTAGAGAGCCGGCGAACTCCACTTTACCGTGTAGAAATACTTGAGATACTTGTTATGTGACTTCTGATATAGTTGGTAACTTTAAAAGTACTTATTCCTCGCGAAAATAAGTACTCTAAGGTGTAGACTCTCGATTAAAATAAACTTTGATTTTCAGTTAAGTTTAATATCTTCATGCTAGTAGTAGTTATGAATATTATGAATGCATTAACAACAGTATTTAAGGAGATTTTTGACAAATGAATAGTGGTGAACTCTCTGATAACAGAATAAAGCAGAAGGCGTCAACTCACCCTTAGGTGAAGCCACTAAACTAAAACCATTCTTAAATAGTGTGGTTTCACGTGCTGGCGATTCGATAAGTCACTCTGTGAACGTTGTTGCTTGGATAACATGTATTGAACCATTCCTACTTGAAATCCTTAAACGATAGCTAGCAACTTTACACGTCGCTTGAAATTACGATTATTTGACGCGTTTTCTGGTTTTTTATGTATTTGGAGGGTGAACTTTTCTCGCATAATGTATATTGTATTGGTTTGAATGATCCTATGCGTTTGCGAGAACTCTGAGATCTCATAGTATTGTTTGGGAAAACGGGTAAAGACACGAAAAATCCGTAGCAATTGTAAACTCATGCCATAAATCATCTAAAATCTTTTTTACGCGTTCGTATGAGTCTTAATCGTGATTCACCGATCAAAGAATAAATTGTTTGATCAATTTGTAAACAATTGTTTTAAGCCACATCTTCAGAACAAACGTTCACAAGCTGGCACAATGTTTTTGAATAGTCATATGTGAACATAATGCTATTGTTAACATAAAAATCTTGATACCTACATTGTAAATAAGTTTTATTCTTTTTTTTCTTTATATTAGTTTGTTTTCTTCAGACGAGAACTAACTAAGTCAGTGGTACTCAACTTTTTTTTTATACGGGCCACAAACACTGTTTAGACATGATGTCGCGGGCCGCAAGCAAAAATAATTTACGAGTAAAAAAATTACGTTTTTCAAAATGACTTTAATAGTGGAAAAAGACAAGGTAGTTACAATTTTTTTTTACTCGGCGCGTGCAGTATTTCGTCGACGCGTCGCGAATGGGCGCGAAATTCAAAATAGTTTTAATTATCTCTAACTGTACGCGGGCCACTGATAAAGGCCCGGCGGGCCACTATCGGCCCGCGGGCCGCAGTTTGAGTATAGCTGAACTAAGCCCTTTACCTATTAGATGCGCAATATCTGCGTGCGTATAGAATACTTTTGTTTAATGTGTATTTTAAAAACGTTCCCATGACTAAATCACTTAAATCGAAAGTTTGGGACATATGGTGATCAAAGCTCTACCAAAGTCTGAGTTCATTGATGTAGGCAGTACATCAATGTCTAAGTTAGATAAAACATGTGAAAACGAAGCTCACATCTCTAAACTCTCCGACTCAAAATTGAATCGGATAATAAAAAACAATGAAAAGAATACACAGAGCTTTTTCGGCCTCTGAATAAACAATATGTTTATTCATACCGTGAAAGTGCCACCGCAAAGCCGACAGCCGATACCAATTTCTCTCCCTCACTCTGGCACTTATATAATATTTTTAAATCTATTTTAAACCTAGAAACTATCAGTAACGTTCCCAACCATATCTATCCTTTATAATAACAAACGAGTTAACATAAATCTTTTTAACAAGTCTGTCAAGTCTCCCATGCTTCATCGAACACTTAAAAGAGACTGAACACCTAATTAGTGCCGAATGTTTTATTTCAACCAGTCGTATACCTTTCTAAGAAACTGTCTGAGAAATATTTAGTAGTTTTAAAGGGAAGTTTCAAGTCTGTTTTCATATATACTACTTTTAACACTCCAATAGACAGAAGGTTAAATCCGAAACTGGAGTAGATAACCTAGATGTTATTTCTAATTCGGGCTAGAGACAACGTTATATAAAAACTATATAGAAACTGATAAGTGATTGATTCACTTATTTTTACTGTCCTAAAATTAAGGCATTGATATTGGTTGGTATAGTAAAAATAAGTTTCACTGTGTATTGGTTTTACGTACCAAAAACATCTGAAAGTGTTTTTGTGTAGAATAGAATAACTTAGCACGCCTTTGATACCTATCATTCTTGAAATACCATCTGAATATTTTCTTTTCTTTCTGGTACATCGTATGTTCAAAATTCTGCATAATTAGGTAAAAGTTCATATGAGAATTTTTATTTTCGTTTGTTGAAATAATTTATTTGATTAATACAAGCAAGTGAAAATTTTTTTTCATGTCCGTCAGACAAACTCTTGCCCACTATCTTACCTGATGTTAAGTGAAGATACGGGTCTTAGAAATCTTGCTTATCTAAAATAAGAAGACGGCAGTGAGACGAGGCGCTGGATAACTTGGACTTTAGTCTCTTCCACACTCCACAGTGCGCAACTATCCCAAAGCAGTCTTTTCAGTGGCACTGCGGAACACACTATGAGGTCACTACAAACAACACTATGAGTGCTCACGAACGCAGTGTCCTTCAAACCAATACATTATAGACAATAATTGTGTCAAATCCACCGCTATGCGTATGTAAAAATGTTCATGAATACAGCCGTATGTCTATACAATGAAAATTAAATAGGTATCCATATGGTTGCTATAGTTTAGGCGAAACTATTAAATCATCCCATCGTCAAAAACGCTGCTGTTAGTTGCTAATTAATTATAATATTTTTATTTTATTATTGTCCATAAAAATGGGGTTGTGTAAGCGTTAGAAATGCTTTTGTTGAGGAACAAGATGTTGTGAGCAAAATGCAGCTGGATTCAACCGATTGTGTTCTTTGAGTTGTTTATTATTTAGTCGTATTTTAGTTTAACGGTCGATTGGAGTATGCTCTTCTTGGATATTGTGTAAGATATGGTAAAAAACTTTAAGTTCAACTATGGCATAATATTTATATGTATAATATATGATCGTTTCTTACTATGTTTTGATAAATCAAGATGGATAGTAATGGGTCAGTTGAGTCTGTTTTACACTATAAATTATAGAGAAATTTGATCTTACTATTGATTGACTCCCGATGGATGTAAAGTGTTTTAGAAAATTTATGAATGCGGTATTTCATTATAGTAAAATCAATGACGGTAATAGACGGATAACGTTCTAAAAAACTACCTTGAACTGTATCCGTCTCTAATAGTCTTAAACGCCTTCATATTGACTCAGCTTGATAGTTCACCATCGATAATGTTCATCTAACTCAGTGTTTTTCAACGTTTGGGCCGCGACCCCCTGGGGGTCCTGAAGAAAAAAATACTTTTTTTTCTTCAGGACCTCCAGGGGGTCGCGGTTTAAAAATAATTTTTTTTGGTGAAAAAGGTTGAATAACAATGATCTAACTAAATCTTATTACATGCCTAAATAACAATAGTAAAGTGCCAGCATAATGTTTTCATGCCGTGCGGTTACAGTGTCAAATTTATTTCTATAGATATGTTTCTATCTATAGTACATTATATATTTTATTCTATTTATTTCACAGTCCCATGTAAAATATACATGATTATATTAAAAGAGAATTGTAAAGTATTTCAAATTCCATACGAGTTGTGGGTCGCGAGTTCGCAACATTTTTTGAAATGAATTCCTGCATAGCTTTGTGCGCATTTTTTCAACTGTTTTGAAACATTTCGTATTTTGCGGTTTTCAATGCATTTATTACAACTTTTGTAGGTCCACGAACAAGGATCTATAGCATATTTTTTGTGCAACGAATTTTTCATGCATTTTTTGCTAGAAAAACAAAAAATAAATACATTTTAGTGTATTGCTCCTGTGTGAATGCTTTAATGACATGTTTTAACCCTTAGTATCGTGTTGGGCAAGCGATAGAAATACTTAGATTTATTTTTTCGTTGATACAACAAACCATTTTTAGTCGTGGTATTGCAAAAAAAAAGGATTCAAGTTCAAACTTTATAAAGTTTGGTTTGGCACAATCGTCTTAACATGGTTTGCCAAAAAATCAAAAGAAAATCACAGAGTAAGTAATAGCACAAGGTAAACTGAATTTTCCATCGCTTTTCCAATGAATATGGGTACTTGCAGTCGCCAGATACCATACTCTAGGAGTCATAGATGTAATTTAGACCTGAAGAATATATATCTCTGGACAATAAATTCCAAATTCACTAGTTTCTTTGAACCTGACTTGTATAATTAGGTTGTGCAAAATGTTGTATTATAGCGAAAAGACATTATATTTTGTATATGAATATCTATGAACCACGAAAATGTTATCTCATGTAAATCGATGTTACTCGCATGTTAGTTTATCGATATTGTAATAATTGTAAATATCGATATGTATATTTTTCGGTGTGTTAATTAACGCTAAGCCCTGTGATATAAAAAATCGATTGCACCCAAGTGTTTGCTGTAATTTACTCGTTTAAGTCGTCGGTTCGAATGTTTCTCAATTGTAAATATTGAAGTATTGATCGTGTGGATGGCTAAACGACGGGTGCAAGGCCATAAGCTAAGTTAGCCATATATAGAGCACGTAATTATTGTGGTGACATGATAATAAATACCCAGTGAGCGCTAGACGATCAATTATATCGCCATGTTACCCTAGTTGTTCGATCATTATCGAAGCGGTGGCGACTATACTAACATCGTATAGCGTTCACTTCAATAAATTAGTGTTACGTACCTATTAGCACACCTGTACAGTTCGCGTTGTTTAGTACCAAAATTAGTTTAGTTTTTTAAGTTTCAGACTGAACCAAAATATAGTACTTTATATTGTGTTAATGATATCACCAGTAAAAACAAACGAGCGAAACTAGCAATTGGTTTTATTTTATCCCGACGTATTTACGACAACATTTATCGTCTGTAACTCAATACTAGTGGAATATATGAAAGCTAAGGGAGCAAAACACGTCGGTTAAGCAGTTAATTAACGAAAAATGTGTAGAGATATGACGGAAACAGTTAAAGGGCCAATTAAGTGTTGAGATCACGCACAAGGAATGGATGTTGATTTTCCTGGTATGGTATTAAAGTTTTAAATTTACGAGTCGCGTGTTACTCTGTGGTACTAGGCGCGCAGGAAATGCGAGCGGACGAATTTGCATTTATGTGATTAGGGCGCATCCGCCCAGCGTTAGTCGACGTCGTCGTCGGGAAGTTGTTGGTGGACGTGTGACCCTCGGCATTTGGTGGACATATTACACGGCCATTGGCTTGATGGATAGGATCTAATGTAGAAGTAAAACCTCTATGACCACGCGATAAATCACAGTACGCAGTATGTACCTAATTATTTTACTTTAAGGTAGGTACATGAAAAGTTTAATAAGCTATTGAGTATAAATATAAATCGATTATGAAATGTCACTGGTTCTTTGTTTATCTATTTTATTTATATTTTGTGTATTAGAAAAAAAATATAGATTTATGCGGGCACAAAATATCATATTTTCCTCAGGCATCTTTAATTCTTCGTACAGTCTGCTCGTAAAACGTGCGTAAAACGAGTTAATCTATGTGAATGGCACGTAAAGCTGGAAAATGGAGTATCTGCTTCGTCGACATACATCATCAGAGTTACGAGCAGTCTCGAGCGGTTACACTCACTATGAATAAAGCATCATTGACGACCGAGATATGGGTCAAAACTCAAAAGGAAGCACACAGTCCTAAGGGGCTACTAAGCTAGCATAAGATCTAAAAGTATTTATATTAGGTACAATCTGACGCGCGCCCGATGGTAAGACGTCTATACTACCTATAATTAACACGGCACGGAAGACTGGTTTGCTATGCTAGAATTTGCGCATCACACGGCGGCTCGCTCTGTGACTTCACCGTAAACTTTGCCCCTTAATCTGAAAAATATTTCTATTTCACTTATAGGTATACACAAACTAATAAACACACAAGAACTGTTACTAGTAGAACACCGACTACTAAAAAATTGTTTTTATCTAGCGAAGTAAGGTTGGAGTATAGTTAAGAATGTTTTGGAGCTTGTGGTAGACTCCGTGCTCCACTTTGCTCACGCCGCACTCTATTGGATAAATTGATGTAATTTATAGCCCTGTAAAGTGTCAACTACAATGATAAAGGTAACATTGGACAGTGCTCTTACACGGATTTGCGTAATGGTAGTAAGTAGGTACAGCTTCTGTTTCTTGTAATTATAGGAAGTAATTATGTTGAACATGCCTGTTTGGATCGTTTTCTAAGAAAAACATTTACGGTGACGGTGGCTTAGTCAGCTTGACATTGACCGTCTCTACTGCCGATTTCGCTAACTATGCTGAAAGGATGGTACCTAAAGGTTCGTATTCATATATATATAATACGTAGGTATGTATCATCTAAGCCCGCCCTTGCTTAAGTCTACATCATTTAATTTGAGTGAATAATAGTAGATACCATTACCACTAGATGCTGTAGATATAAATAAATCATCTTCTATTTAGATGTTATTAGGGCCTCATAATCTACCTACCTACCTATACATCATTAAGATAGTTTAAAAACTAAAACAACCGACTTCCATGCCCCGCGAGTCATTTTCAGCAGCAAGTTTGAGACGTTTATCGGCATATCTCTGGAGATACTACTCAGATCTCGATGAAATTACAATGGGACCACCTCGGAAACGAAATAAAAAAATAATTATTTGAATCGGTTTACAATTGACGGAGTATAATCGCGTAACATACATAAAAAAAAACAGACGAATTGAGAACCTCCTTCTCTTTGGAAGTCAGTAATGGATAAAATGTGTGGTCAATCCACATTGACGCAGATTGGAACCCAAGCACAGAAACTAATGCCTTCCTACTTATAAATAGAATATCTGACATATTGACTGGTATTCCCCGCACCATAATACACTGTCTATAATATTTGTTTTATAGAATTTTCGATTGCAACTGCACTTCTCTTCGACTCTGCGGATCTCTACGTAAGTGTAGTTCGACCCTAAGTTAACCTCGGGCGGTGAATGTTAGAAGAATCAAACCTTTGCTTGTGCTTTTAGAGGACATTATTTGCAGGAACTCTAAAATGTTATGAGGTATTGATGACAGGCAAAGTGTCTCCATCCGTCAGATAGCATCAATTTCAATGGCGCAATAAAATAGTCTCCAAGTATCCCGTTGACGACACAATAACATTTACCTACATTGACAGTATGGGCATGTAAAATCCTTTCAGTTATCCAACTTTTTTTTTTAATGGCTATAACTGAACATCATATCAGAACTCGGCATACAGATTGAAGCCTACCTCTAGTACTCTGTACTCACCACTTTAGCATCGACCTAGGGATCACGTGTAGGATTAAAGTCTAGGAGGTATATAGTACCTATCTTTTTTATTCCGCATTCAGAATAGATAACTATCTTCTAATAATCGATCAATCAACTTTTATGCATGGTACTCATGGTACTAAGGCAATGTCTAGAGTCCGCCTGGCCAGCTACTTTCAAGTTGGAAATCTATCGCTAAATATCTAATGTTTTCCCGCAGCTGTCCTTTAGAGTCCGTTCGCATTCTATAGCTAGCGTGCTACCATCGTCGACCGCATCGTCACTTACTGACAAATAAGATAGTAGATTCATACGCAACTCTTCATGAATAAAGGCACCTTTATTAACTCAGTATTTTCTAGCCACAACGACATGAATAATAGTAACATTATCCGAGTCGGAACCGTCATTAACGACCCTTTAAGCACATTAACTGTTTCCATCCATCAAGATAGCGTCAGAATGCATAATAAAGCGAGCCGTTTCCCGTAAGTGGTATTCGGTAGGTCCTATGTCTCATTAAGATGCACCCGGTCCTACTACACGGAAAGAATTTCCCGGATGAAAAAAATATTGTCCTGGAAATTATTTTGTTCCTAGAAAAAAGCATTCTGCTGCTACGGAATGCTTTTTGAAATATCTGTTGACTTGCTACAGAATGCTTTTTTAATATTGGAATCTTCTGATTATTTCAGAAAAACGAATGGATTAACCGATTTAGTATAATACCATCACAGAAAA
Source organism: Cabera pusaria (assembly GCA_954871355.1). Classification (NCBI taxonomy): domain Eukaryota; kingdom Metazoa; phylum Arthropoda; class Insecta; order Lepidoptera; family Geometridae; genus Cabera; species Cabera pusaria. The sequence goes on along the minus strand of OX940889.1, from coordinate 19,942,925 downwards.
AGGAGAGTAGGGTCCACCTACTGTAGTAAGTAAATAAAATAACATTGTATAAATACAATAATTTTTACCTTTTACTTACTGTGTTCTGTAGAATAAATAGGAAAGCTGAACTGGTTACCTAACCCTTTGCGCTGGAATACTCACCTTCCTTTCTTTTTTATTTAATGTATACTTAGTCCTTTTCATTCCTTCTTCTCCTCCTTACCTACTATTACCGTGCTACTACGTTTTCAATTCTTGCATTACTCTCCCATATCCTTACGCTCTGCTAAAAACTTAGCATAAAACTGTACGACTTTGGAACGACCTAATCTTTAAAGACACATACAAAAAGCCAAATCATATTAATTTTTAAAAGCAAGTTTTAAAATAATTATAGCCTTCTCACTTGTGTAACTTTATATAAACTATTGAAGGTGCCACATTATTATTTATTAACCGACTTCAAAAAAAGGAGGTGTTTTCTCAATTCGACCGTATAAATGTTTTTTTTTTGTTTGTTCGCGGATAACTTCGTTGTTTATGAACCGATTATTCTTTTTTTGTTGGAAAGGAAATATCCTAAGTGTGGTACCATGGTAATTTTATCGAGGTCTGATAAGTATCTCCAGAGATATGGAGATAAACACCTCAAAATTGGTACTGAAAATTAATAGCGCGGCATTGAAGTCGGTTCTTTTTAGTTTTTAAACGATCTTATTTTATTTATAGCTAGCTGCTCCGCTAGTTCGCCTGAGCCTGCGTTAAAACATACTTTCATATACTTTCAACATTTCTTTCATAAGAACTTTCCTCTAACAATAACAAACACAAGAAAAAAGAATGAGCTAAATTGATCCAGCCGTTCCGATCACGCGTGATGCCGTGCGTGACCAAGGGTACCATAGAGATTCATTTTACAGATCTATGCAATACTATCATACCAAGTATTGCATTGATACCTAAGAGCGTATGTTTTATATGTGTATTGTGTAGTATATTTGTTTAGAGTTATTTATAATATTCTACCTTTAATTTTATAACTGATATTATTATACACTTATTACTGTACGTACTACGTACGTACACCACCGTCTTCTAGTCCTTCTGTACTGTCCATTCAAAGGTTGCCTGGAAGAGATTATAGCGCTCATTATAATCAGATATAAATAAACATTTATTGTTGCTAAAGTATGCAAATAATAAAAATGTAATAAGGTGTTTTTGTATTGTATTGAAAGCTTTGCCAGTAAGTGGGTATCCGACATGGGAATGCGCCCGCTTGTGAAATGTGAAGTTGTTGCCAATTTAGAAGAGCAAAGGTCCTTTCTCAAATTCAATTCACAGATATCTTAAAACAAAACAATGGTAAATAAATTGGTATAAAATTAATTTAGGGAGGCCTCGCGGGCTTCGTGTTCAAAACGAAAGTTCTGAACAAGCGCAAAACATTACCGGTTTGTTAAAACGATCTCTTGTTTGGAGGAAATTGAAGGAATCGCGTTTTGAGATAAAGTGGTTTGTTTTGGTGCGAATGAGTGGAGCAATCACAGAAAATGTACTGTTTTGAAGTTTCACAACGAGTGGGCGGGGTTGAAAGAGCTTTCAAAACAAGTCCACGAGCGCGGGCCGCACCGGGCCGTACTTTGTTTCAGCGTCTTTGCCGTTTCTGGTGTAATCGCTTTTGTAATCCTTATCGCGACGACCACTTATCTTGCGGAGACGGAGGCGCCCAGCTTATACTCAGTATACAGCCACACATAAAGGCCCGTTATTGTGGTCGCCATTGTTCTGGTAGATAAAGGGTTGTTGTCAAAGTTGCGTAATGTATTCCCATTCGGCCTTTGCTACGTCGCGTTGCGAAACATCGCCCGAATTTCAGCAATAACTGTTTACAATCGCGTCATAAAACTTAGAAACAAAAGATCCATTTGGGGCAATCGTTATTCAAAAAGTTACAAGGGAAAGGGTGATTGACGGTAATTTATGGTGAAAGTTTTATCTTGAAAAATTAAGCTATCGAAGTGCTTCTGATAAGTGGAGGTTTCACGGAGTTTTATGGTTATAGTCGAAGGTACGATCGTTTTTATTTCTTCTTCTATTCGGAGAGTTTGTTCCGTCGAGTGTGAATAACTAACCGGTGGGTTACGGTTGCGTTTCTATATATTTATGAGTGCTGACGGTTAGTTTGATTAATTCTATGCAACGGTCCGCGGGCGGCGAACAAAGGGATATTGTTTAGCGGTCGGGAAGGGCCATCGCACACAGCAATAAACTACGATCGGAGCGCTGCAATAGCCCGTTCGTTGCCGATACAGACAAGCGGGAATCCGCTCGATAGATGTTATTGCTTCTGTGCCTTTTTGTTTCAATAGAAAAACTTTTCCTTGGTTGCGTAAACCCGTGCTGTTTCATTACATTTTCCTCGACTGGGAACGACTTAAGGGCAATTGAATAGAATGTTATTTCTTCAGGGAAGAATCAACGGGCGAAGTCAGCTAGTTTGATCTGTGATTCGGCACACAAACTCGAAAGAGGTAGAAATAGCGGGAGTAGTTTTTGTTTTGTCTCCACATCAAATTGAATTTGCTAAAACTTTTTGTATAGTATTTTGGTTTAATGAGCCGGAACGAAATCGCGTTTAGTTGGGGGAGTAATGTGTAGTTTTACTGCCTACTACACGGTTTTATTACTCAACGGTCGTGTTCTAAATATGCATTTGCGGTGTTATTTTCTTAGCTGGCTGTTTCGTTCGAACCCCTGCGACCTCACTCACAGGTCGTTGGTTCTCTAGCTGCCATCTATGTATATAAGCTACATATGTGTACTTCCCACAGTGGCCGCTTCCACAGCAATGGGGTAGCAACCCTTTTGCCCACGATCATCGGCTTGAAATGTGGGGCTGGCAGGGATGCCCCGTATTTTCCGGTCGAGTGTCTAACTTTTGTATAAGTTAACAACCGAATGAGTGTCGGTAATTAAATTAATTAATAAACTTCGCAACTTCTTTATGTAATGTATTGTAGTTTATTCGTGGTCGTCCTATCCAATTAGTGGCATCTAAGCACATACTTTGTTTCAAAGCAACGCAGCACTTTGTAGTTAAATAACTGCTAACTACACTACCTACTTCTCATTTGTTGTTTTTGTTGAATCAGGATCTCTTTATTAAAAATGTATCATCAATAAAAGGTTATTGGCCTGATTTAGCTTAGCCACACACATTGCCAATCAGCTAGCGATAGGCAGTTAAAGTGATACTTGGAAAATGGTGACGCATTGACATTTATTGTGCAAAGTCGTAGACGAGCACTTATTATTTACTTTATTACCGTTTCAGTCCCATTTCTTCGCATATCTTGTGATTTCACAAGGGCATCAAAACCTATAAGAGTTACTTCCCGCTGACCTAGAATCATGAAATTTGGCAAGAATCAAGGTCTTGCAGCACTTACATATAGGAAAAAAAATCTGAAAACCGTAAATATGTAGTATAATAACAAAAAATAGCTAATCAACTATTACAAACTTTTATTTGCGGTTGGTGGACTAACTGTGTTTAGGCATCGGTCTAGGGATCGAACTGCAAAGTTAAGTTTGTCTTTTAACCTAGTTTTACAAGTTTGTACGGAAGCCTCGGTGCTGGAGTCCAACTCGCACTTGACCGGTTTTATTTTTAATTAAACTACTTACATATTTACCGTTATCTGATTTTTTCCATTACATGTGCTAAAAGACATTGTGGTTACCTACCTAGACCTACCACCCATCCATGTATATACTACGTACCTGCCCTACACCGCATTCATCCATCCGATTGGTATGATTTTTAACCGACTTCACCAAAAAGGAGGAGGTTCTCAATTCGACGTATTTTTTTGAGAGATTATTCTATACCTCCCGTTTGGTCCCATTCAAATTTTAACGAGATCTGATAATCACAATATCCGGAGATATGGAAATAAACAATATAAACAAATGTTTATACCGAGATGACATGATTATGGCTACTGGCTACTTTGACTATCGCCACAGATTACTTAATAGTACTGCTATCGCGGCATGTGAAGTCTGTTTTTTGTATTGTGCGATCATAAATTATTAAACAAAATATAAGGCCACAATCTCTAGCTAGACAGTGTCGTCCTCGAAAGCCCCTTTTGCCTTGTAAAGTCTGTCTATAATGACTGCAGAAGTGCAGGGTGGTGAAAGGCGACAGGAAACGTGTCGAAGGCATCGTGGGGACATGTGGAGCACCCTTAACGCTGGAGAATCGTGGAAAATGCGCCCTCGAGTGAGCCTGTTTGCGAGGGCTTAGAGGACTTGTAGGTATGAAGGTCTGTGTTTCAGGGGATGGGTGGAGGAGCAATGACATTTATGTCTAGGTAATTTGTATATAAGAGTACAATATAATTCAAATACAGTAGCAGCGAGGTGCCAACTTAGTACGCCGCTGTAGATTAGGTAGAACGTGGTAGAACCTCTATAACTTAAGTACATGGGGAAATGTCAGATAATTTGAGTTATCGAGTTTTTAACTAATTAAGTAATTAAAAGTTTGAGTTAGAGAGGTTTCAATGGTTCGCAATTTTACTTATTTAGGTTAGTCTCTGTGCTGTGACAAAGTTAAATGTTACGTTCAAATGTCACAAACTCCTAATTTTTGTTGAAAGGTACATTCACATATGACATGGTTTTTTTTTATATAGATATAGGCTAGCGTTTGAAATGAAATGAAACTAAATGAAACTAAAATGAAATTGTAATGAAATTTAAATGAAATCGAAATGAAATAATGAAAATAAATATATTGCCAAATATATACACAGATATATACAGACATATAATTAAGAACCATAAATAACATTTTGACAATTGGAGAAGCCTCAGCACTGTTCTGTTCTGTGTTTGATCACTATCTCACCTGTTGGTAAGTGATGATGCAATCGAGGATGGTAATACGCTAGGCCCAGAATGAGAACTGGCTTTCAAGGATATCTGCCGGAACACATTAGATGTTTGGCGACAGGTTTTCTAACTTGAGGGTGGTAGCTGGCCAGGCGGACACAAGATACTGTCCTACCACCATGTGAGGGGTTGGCTGTTTCTTATTGCTGTTTTCCTTCACTGAAGGGCCACTGTGAAAAGCGCACGTAATTCGTTTGATAAATAAATCCATTGGTGCACGGCGGGATTGAACTCGGTACCTCTGGCGTCAAAGCCGACCATTCACCCCCAGTCCCCGTACACCACTGGGCCCTCAGGTAATAAGGGTAATTTTTATTTTGTCACAATAAGCACAGCGATGCTTTTTGGAGAAATGATGCGACATAAACGGTCATATCTTTTGATCGCGTTGACTGACAAGTTTAATTATTTCACAGCTGAAAGATACCATAGCCCTAAGTAGTATTTGATATAAGTATCGAATTCATGTCTCTACGCGTTCCTGAGAAAAAGGTTCTTAACAGGCAGACAGAACAGACGGAACCCTTATGGGTTCCTTTTTAGGGTTCCCTACCACAAAAGGTAAAAAAAGGAACACTTATAAAATCACTTCCTTGTCCCTCTGTCTGTCTGTCTGTCTGTCCGTCTGTCTGTCTGTCCTTGTGTCACCACCGATTTTCTCAGGAAAAGGTAAACGTAGCAAGTTGAAATTCATACCAGATACTGAAGTCTATAGTCCCTATAAGGTGTATAAATATCAAGGTCCTGAGTCAACACGATAAAAAGATATGGGCAAATTTAGATTTTCGCAAAAACTTGTAAGTACCAAAATTTACCTTAATTTTCAAGTTTTTTTATTTTTCGGAATTGTTCCTATGCTTAAAAGTAAGTAAGCTTAATGCTGTAACCTTGCTTTTAACTAAAATTGATAATTCTCGGTCAACCGGAAGTACCCTATAGGTTTTGGGTCGATAACCTATAGGGTACTTCCCGTTGACCTAGAATCATGAAATTTGGCAAGAACCAAGGCCTTAAAGCACAAATAAAGGAAAAATTCCAAAAGTAAAAAAAATGAAAATTACAGCGTGTCCCCATACACACATAGTTTACGCCAATTAAGATGAGTGAGTTATATGAGCGCTCATACAATTTAGAGGTCCAACCAACGTTGGTACGAAAACCTCGGTGGGCGAGTCCAACTCGACTTGGCCGGTTTTTTATTTCATTTTACGGAATCCTAAAAAAATACAGAAAAAATTTAATTAGCTTGAAATTTGAACAGCTTCTGAAATCTATCTATATTCATAAAAATATGTAATTTCCATATAAACAGTCATCCATACATCATACAAAACATAAAAGAAATAAAATTTAACAAAACATACCACAGATTATAAAAGTTACAACTTATACCAACGCCACAGGCTCTAACAAACCCATAGATAGTCTTAACAAAGTTATAAGTTGTAATGCATCGCTCATAGCAAAGATAATATCTACCATTCATAATAAGCGTTGATATCGGATAGCATACGCAATTACGTTCTACGTCTACGATCGACCACCCACCACGCTTAGTCTGACTGACAGTGTACGGGAGGCCTAATATTCTAAGGCAATTAATACACACTTCATACTACTATTTGTAATAAGTAACATTAAAAAATTAGGCAAATTAATTTTATAAATAGTAAGCTTTGTTTGGTCGACAATTAAGACAGGCCTTGAGCTATAAAATAAGTATTCAACTGTTTTCCTTACTTACATTACAAAACAGATAACTACGTTCCTTCCGACCCTTTTCTTTACTCATGTGCCGCAGCTTTTGATATAGCGCTCATATTATATTAGCTTTGATAGACCACTCTGCGTTCCAATATTGTAGCTACCGCTTATTTTTCATAACTAGCTGCTTTCCATCCAAAGATTCTCTGGTAGTTTGGTAGTATTGTCACTTCTAGTTCTTATATACTTAGATTATAATGTATTGATCTGTTTGAAATAAAGTATTCATCGATCCATCTATCTATTATAGCTATATAGCGCGCTATCAGCGCTATGTCGGAATATAGCGCTCATTTATTTAGTTAGATAGGTATAGTACGTAGATTATATTAAAAATTTGCATTGAATATTAATCCAATTTATAAAAATGCCTTACAAGCTGCTTTTAAGCCATTTTAATTCGGAATCCACGTTTTTACGACGAATTAATGGCCATAAAACGCATCGAGCGCGGCATTAAAACATCTACCTTTTATGGTGGTCATTATCAGAAAATCTACAACATTTATCCCTTCAGATATCTGTGAGACCATTTTAGGCCTAGCGTGTTCACCATCTTCGACCACATCATCGCTTATCACCATAGAGATAGTGGTCAAACGCTAGCCTTTCTGATATTAAAACAAGTGTTTCAATGAAATGGGTATTAGTTACCGATCAACGTCGTTCATACGAGGTTACAAAATACCAAATAATGTGTTCATATAGATAAGATAGCCGGCGGCTTTCACTGTACCTATTGTAAATGCTGTAAAGAAGTCAGATTACGGCTGGGTGTAGCTTTAAAGGCGCCATTTGCCGTGTACACAGGCCCGCCCGCTGCAGCAATATTTATTTATTTTTATCGAGAGCCGCTGTCGATAATTGACAATAAATTTTAAGCAGGTGTTTATATCGGAAACAGTGATGCCGCCTTAGAGTATTTTTCACTAGATTTAGGGAAAACAACTCCTGGGGATTTTTTTAGGGTAAGAAATTATTTAGGCTATTTTTGTCATAGCAAAAATACCTAAACATAATTAATTGTGCGCAACACTACTTAAGATAATTTTCTGCCATAAAAATAATTGAAACATATTTTGGAATATATTTCACCCAGGTTACGGCGGGACTTGTGAATGTATGTTTTGTAGTGTAGGACTTCTGCTAGTCCGCCTGGGGCGGTACCACCACTTTGCCAATTAATTTTCAGCCGTGAAATAGGAATGTCTTTAGGTTGAAATGGCAAGGTGTCCAGTAAAATTACAGGGCATGAGAGACTCAGCGTCTTTATGTCTCAAGGTAACAGGCGCAGTGCAGTGACATGTAAAATTCTGGCAGTTCAGAATTTTGCATGCCGCTGTATCTGTAATAGGCAGATGTCATCACTTACCATCAGGCAAGCGTCGTGCTTGTCCTGCTACCTTTTACCATTAAAAAAAATGTCCGGCTTTAAGTATAGAACACAATACCGTGAACGCACCCATAGAGCGCGGTTTTATGTCATTTTTAAACATTTATGAGAGTTTAGGGTATTTTTTCAATGAAACTGCAAATCTGGGGTAAAAGTTGACGGAGCCTAGGGTAAAGTGAAAAATAGACCTGGCAACACTGATCGGAAACTCGATATAACAACGCTGCTACTCTGAAATAAACAGTGGAAAGCGCAGAGAAAACCCGGCTGGTGGCTGCACTCACACACATTTTATAGCGGTAAAGCTCTTATAACACTTTTATTTGTTTCTCGAAAACCGTTGACCGTTGACGGCATTTTAATGTCATGTCTACAAGCACCTAACTTTTATAAAATAACCGCAGTAAAGATTGACGCAACATATAATATCTATAACCTAATACTTACGACTATCAAGTTAGAAAATCTTTTGCAAAACATCTAAATGTGTTCCGGCAGCTATCCTTGAAAGCCAGTTCCCATTCTAGGCCTAGCTACTTGTACTATTTATTATTCTGTGGCCTAGCGTGCTTACCATCTTCGATCTCATGATCGCTTACCAACATGTGAGATAGTGGTCAAATCCTAGCCTATAACCTATATATATATAAATAGTTATATATATAGGTAAATATAAATCCTCCAGGGTTAGGCTAAGCAGAAGGGTTGCCTGTTCCAACTAGTTTCCTGTGCTGAAGAAAGCTGCATTGTTCGATAGATCCTGTACAAACCTGGTGCTATCAGAAAGTAATCCAACCGTAAATAGCAGTTATCGCGCTGTAAACAAAGCAGATTAGATTAGCTCGCTAGCGTTTAGTTTACGAACACTTAAAACTTTATCGTAACTTAACGACTTTGCATATTCTATACTAACTGAACTGTAAAGTTATTAAAAACTTTTAGTCATCACATTTCTAATGGGCTACTAACTATCACTACATTTTTGTTTTATAAGTGTATATAGATAGTTTTTTTTTAACCGACTTCACTAAAACGGAGGAGGTTCTCAATTTGTCTGTATGTTTTTTTTTTGTATGTTACGCGATTTCTCCATTATTTGTGAACGGATTCAAATGATTCTTTTTTTTAATAGGTAGGATACGTTTCCGAGGTGGTCCCATTTTAATTTTATCGAGATCTGATTAGTATCTCCAGAGATATGGAGATAAATACCTCAAACATAGGAAAATGTACTGGTTTTAGTAGAAGAGTCCCAAGAAGATTATACACTTTAGAGGTTGCTATTGCATATACTTTTGAAGACTAAAAAATATGACCTTGAATAATGTTTTTACATCTTTCTTCTCGTTGATTTTGGTTTTTGACAGATATTATTACGGTAACTGTGAGCGAGATAGAAATAAAGGTGGGGTTTTTTTTTTTTTTTTAATATCTTATAGGCTAGCGTTTGACCACTATCTCACCTGTTGCTAAGTGATGATGCGGTCGAAGATAGAGAAGTGGACTAGAATGGGAACTGGGTCTCAAGGATAGCTGCCGGAACACATTAGATGTTTGGCGACAGATTTTCTAACTTATGTTATATATTATCTACTACATGTAGGTATTATCTATCTACTACCTATTAGACTTGGCTGGCACCGACCTCAAGTAGATAAGTAGGTAGCGCTTACAATAATTTTAAGTAATTTATTTTTCGCTTTTGAGTGCCTGTTTGTGGTTATGTAGTCGGTTTTATTTTTTTTGAAAAATAACTTATTATGATACTCGTATAAATATAGACATCTGTCTATCTAGATAGGTAAACCACTTTTTATTGCAGACTTTTTTTTATATTTTAGACGTACCTACCTGCTAAATTAGTTTTGACTTCAATACTTAAAGTTACGGCCACACCGTTGCGATCTGCGGTGGCGGCCACGGTCGATCATGCGTTCAATCGCAGGGCTATTCACAATCATTTGAAAGCAAATTCGTATTCAGAAACTGTCTCTCCTTCGACTCAGATCTTTGCAATATGCATTGCTCTTGATCCATAACTTTTGAAATTTTTGTAATATCATTATTGGCCAGCGTTTGACCACTATCTTACCTATTGGTAACATATGTGATGTGATCGTCGTGTGAGATGTGGTCGACGACGGTAGTACTGGCGTGCTACCATCCTCGACCGCATCATCACTTATCTAGGCCTAGCGGCCTAGAATAGGAACTGGCTCTCAAGTTTAGCTGCCCCAACACATTTGATGTTTGGCGACAGATTTTCTAACCTGCGGCTGGTAGCTGGCCAGGCGGACACTATAATAGATAGTGTCCTAACCCCGCAAGGTGGTTTGGAGTTTCTCAACGATGTTTTTGCTTTACCGGAGGGTCACTGTTCAAAGCGAACATAATTTTTTTGATAGAAATACCATTGGTGCACGGCGGGGCATGAACTCGGTACCTGGCGTCACAGCCGACCGTTAGATCTCACTACACCACTGGGCCCCTTAAATTGATATTTCAATTCGAGAACATCAGTGATTCTATTCGGAAAGGTTTCCGGGACCAAAAAACTCACGGATTATTAAATATTCAACATTCAAAATGACGCTTCCGAATTCGAATGTATATTATCCAACTGAAATAAGAATAACTATGCTGATCGCGTTTAGTTTAAACCAATCAGTACAAATACTACTGCAGCAACTAATCGCCACCGCGGCCGCTACCGGAGTACATAACTATCGGGCGATAGTCTTATATGTTGGCTTGACTGTACTTGTATTTATTATTCTGTGGCTTGACAGAGTCAAGTCATGGTTTTCTCTAAGCAAAATTCAGCGAATAACGCTTTAAACAATACATGAACAAGACAACGCGCCGCAGGCATCGCGGCAAGCTATGGAGCAAAGTGGCCTCCAGGCCCACGTAAGTCACAGTTCAAAGGGGTACATACAACATTTAAATCATGCAGGTGTATGCGTACCTCAGGCGGTACACAAGAGCGCTACGTGACCGTAAGACCCCCTCGTAAACCTGTATATTCGGGAGACCAAACACTGTGAATGGAGAATACATGAACGGGCGTCGTAAAACTTTGCGAGGTGAACCAGCAAAATGTGTTACCTTTCAGAATATGCCAGGGCGGCTGTTTGTTTAGTCAACTCATGAATACGCTCGGGACTTGATGAATTTTATGAGAAATTGATGTCGGCTGCCAAGATAAGCTTATAGTGCATGCTTACACCTTATTATTCGGTTTCAACTACTTTGCTCATTGGAACATTGTGAAAGAAGACAGAAAGACTTGTAGGGCTGCAAATTTATTTGCAGTGAATTAATCGTATGCTCTGAGTTTTGCTGACCGTTGACCGTGAAGTACAAAACGTGTTTCAGCTTAAAGGAAGAAACATACCAGTTGTACAGAGTAACGGCGCAAGTGAGATTCAAGAAGATCAATGTTTCCGGTTCAAATTACAACAGGTAAGTAACTGAAGCAGTTATTAATGCAGTTTTTGGTAAAGCGAGAGTTTTCTTGTACCTATCACTTTTCATTTCAATCATCGATGTATCTAAACTGTAATACGTATGCTATGCTTCAGACTAAAGTAAAAAAATATTTTAGTCTGAGACAAATGCTAAATTGAGTACCTACCTAACTCTTACGTCAAATTTAGCAACCTATCCTAAAAATATTTCATGGAAGCCTCGGAAAATAAAAGTTTAGAAACAAGAGTTTTTGCAACTCAATGTCATACCTATATGTGCGCCAGACGCCCACGCTGCAAAAATGCAAATGTATTGGAGTGCAAATGAAAAGGCCGTGTGGCGCCTGCCAACGGCCCGTCACCGGCCCGTATCCGGGACGCATCAGTCTGCCCCATGCCGTTACCGTCCGGTGTATGAAAGCTGTCATGTCAACTCGCTTGTTCGCTCATTTAGTGAGCTTTATGCCGCAGCCGTCCGCGGATCGTCCGTGACGAGTGCCTGTAATCACTACCGCGTTCGCGGCGTGTTTTAGATAGGTAATCAACAATTTGTATGATGTTGACAGGGATATCCTGATTGCCGTTGAATACATTAAACGGATGGTTGAATGTTTGACACTTTGAATTTTGTTGCCAATTGTGTGTATGGATCAGCAGCTCAATCATACGAAAGCAAATTCGGATTCGGAAACTGCCTTTCTTTCGACTTGGATCTTTGCAATTATTCACAATGCTAAGATCGGTTAGTTTGATATTTCAATTCGAAAATATCAGTGATTCTAATCGGAAAGGCTTACACGAACAAATAGCTCATGGAATAATAAATATACTAAATTCAAAATGACGCTTCCGAATTCGATTGTATCCGATTGAAATGAGAATCAGGGGGCAGGTACGTAAATGTATATATATATATATATATATATATATATATATATATATATATATATATCGTGAATGTATATATATATATAACTCGATCACCTCCTTATTATTCAGGCCTCTTTGTGACATATCTACGCAAGCATGGTTAGGTAAGTACGCTATAAGCAAATATATTTAGGTCTCAGATCAAGTTTTCCTTGATCAGCATTTTCAGAAATCATACACACGTACTACAAGGTAGGTATTTTAACTGAGCATTTCTATAGATAGCGCCTGGGGAAAATTTAGTACCAACGTGTCCCGCAAAAAATTTAAGCACTTGTAATTCTTCCCGTTCAATAGCAATTAAATCGAAGATTGAACGTTTTAGAAGGCAGCCCTTCAGCAGCAAACGTATAACGAAGAATTACGGCAAAATGTTTGTAACGAAGTTATAATGGGTGTTTGGGGCACGGTAGAGCAATTAAAGGGCCCATTAGAAGGGTTGCTGTTCGAACTGACGACGTTTTAGAGGGATTCAATGTTTCGACTATGAGTTACATGTTATTTTATTGAATTATAAAAATAAATTATAAAAGACAATTTAGTTATTTAAGGAGCAAACATCAAACATAATTAAAGTGATAGTAGGTAGTTACTATACTCTACTTTATTAGGCAAGCTATGCTCTAGGGAAGGACAGAATTACTGTCATTACAGAACATTTAAATTACTACCTTCTCAAAAACTCTGAAAATAGGTTTTATCCATTTACCGTCCGACCACTGGGGCCTCTTTTACGTAGTTATTTTACTTTACGCTCATGAAAGTGGAAGAAGCGAAAGAGGTATGTCAGTATCGTATCTAAAACCCAAGTTCAACGACTATTACTGCTAAACTAATAAAGTTATCTTAACCGCTATAATTGTCCTTTGAAGTTCATAAAATGCACTATCATTGTGAATTTTTCCAGATTTTTCAAGCTAGCAGTTCAGCTTTTAGAGGGGAAGGGGGGGGGGGGGACGCCCTACCGGAACAAAAATTTGCATTTTAAAGTTTTATATTTTGTAAATGGAGCATTAAACCGAATAATAGTATTAACAACCCCTATGTTATTTTAATAGACCTATTCAACGATATACCACACGATGGGGTAGACGACAAAAAAAATCATCCCACTTCAGATGAAAGGTACCCTAAAAAAAAATAATAATTTTATTTTGCTACTTTGTTGGAGTAATTGATATACACACTCTTACAAAATTTCAGCTTTCTAGTACTAACGTTCTCGTAGCAAACCCTCGGACAGACAGACAGACATGACGAAACTATAAGGGTTCCTTGTCAGGACTACGGAACACTAAAAACCTCCAAAACTGGGTATTTTTCAAAAAATTGCTCATTTCCAGATCTCTCGTAAACTATTAACTTTCAGCAATACAATGAGGGGGCTAAATATGTCGCATTTTAGCCCCCCTACCTGCTCCTGCCGTGAATACGTCGAATTACCAATAACCCTGTATATAATGGACATCCACAAAGGTTTTGAACAATCTTAATTCCCAGATGCAATAAAGTACCTAGACATTCGATTCGAAGCAAGTCCATTCGTTTGGACAAGTAATAAATCTCAAGTGCCTGAAACACATTCGGACTCCGGAATCTGGCGTAATTTAAAACTGCGAATGGAAAGCTGGCATATACCTACTTCTGCTCGAACTGGAACGTAAAATATTGTTTAAAATTTGGTAGAAAGATTTGCAATTTTAAAATATAGTGTGAAAGGCATATGATATATATTTTTTTAAAGGATAGCGTTTGGCCACTATCTTCTATTGGTAAGTGATGATGCGTTCGAAGATGGTAAGCACGCTAGGCCTAGAATGGGAACTGGCTCACAAGGATAGCTGCCTGAACACATTATAGATGTTTGGCGACAGATTTTCTAATTTGATGGTAGCTGGCCAGGCGGACACTATAATATATAGTGTCCTACCACCATGCGGGGTTGTTAGTTTCTCAACGATGTTTTTCTTTCACCGGAGGGCCACTACGAAAAGCGCACATACATTTTTCGATAGAAAAATCCATTGGTGCTTGGCGGTTTGAACTCAGTACCTCTGGCCATCAAAGCCAACCGCGTTCTCCCCTAATGGGGAGGCGATACGCCACAGGGCCCAGCAATATATTGTGAGCTCAGTGGTAGTGGTAATGTGACTTCATATTGTGGTCTATGAGTAAAACCTTATGTATATGTTAATTGCACGAAATGTTTATGGCAAATGACTGCTGGGTCAATATTTTCGGGTTTTAGAAAGGAGACATTGTGTTATTTAATGTCTTGAACTTCATATCACTACATATTATAAAAATAATCATTTGAATCCGTTCACAATTGACGGAGTAATCGCGTAACATACACATAAAAAAAAACATACAGACGAATTGAGAACCTCCTCCTTTTTTGTGAATTCGGTTAAAAATGAAGGGACTTCATATTTCCTGACGCGTCTGTCTGTGTGTTCGTGATGAACTCAAAAACTACTGAACGGATTTTCATGCGGTTTTCAACAAAGTGTTTCATGTGAAAGGTTTAGGTGTATAATTCGTTAAGGTTTTGTATTAATATGTCGATGATTGTTGAAAATTTAATTCATCGACGCAACGAGCTGATGCAACAAATGAAGGTATTTGAGCTCTAAGCCGTGCCAAGCTGAGGCGGGTCTCTATCATATAATAATTTAAGATTGTTTAATAAACTAAAAGAACCGACTTCAAACGTCGCTAGTCATTTTCAGTACCAAATTTGAGCTGCTTATCTCCATATCTCTGGAGATACTGAACATACCTCGATTAAATTTAGATAGGACCACCTGGAAAGTATACCCTTTCAAACAAAAAAAGAATTTTCCGAATCGGTTCAGGCGTCTTCGAGTAATAGATAAGATACATAAAATAAAAGATTCTGAAAAATTGAGAACCTCATACTTTTTTGTGAAGTCACGTGAAGTAGCTTACCAAGCTACCACCATCAAGGAAATCATCTCTTACCACCAAGCGAGATAGTGGTCAAACGCTAGCCTATAAGATATGAAATAAGTATTTGGATCCGTTTCTAGGGCAAAAAGATTTAGAAGAACACAAGAAAAAGTTACCACTGACTGTTACGAATTAGGTAAACACATCTATCAACTCAGATCAACTCCAAAAAATTCCATAAAATGTTATTATTCTAGCCGAGACCTATGATGCTACATTATAGCACATTAAGTATAGCATACGTAAACACTCTCACACACAACACTGTATTTTCAGTAAGCTATACTTACAACGGTAGTAGTAAATTCTCCGGCTTTACCCGCGTTCTAATTACGCTTGCTTTATTTATAAGGTAGTAAGTCAGGTCGTATTGCTCAGAGGGAACGCTAGGGGCTTTGATATGCACTATAATTATGAATACCGGCGCAGTATAGCGATACGTTAGTACCTACGTATAATATTTATTTACCTATTTATATACGCCACGGGAGCTGTTTGTCTATTACGTGAGCAGTCTCCGCAGAGACTGTGCTAGGTTACGCTATCAGGGTATCGTTTTACAGTCCGGCAAGTATAACTTGGCGCGGCTGTGCGCCACTGTGCTTTTACTTTGTACTTTGATAACAGTTTCTCTTAAACCACTTTTAATTACTTTTGGCATTATTGAACTATTTTAATGTATCAGATTTATCAACAATAATGTCGCGGTAATCTCTCAATTAATAATATAATTAATTAATCTCTCGGAATTAGTTCCAAAAACCACCACCGCCAAGTTATACTTGTGGCACTGTAAGTGTTGATTTATAAGTGAAGTTCTTGAGGATTTTGCGTTAATGTAAGTTATTTTAGGTGAATGTGTTGTCCGTAATATTAATAACTAGCAAGTAGCAACCCGTCCCGGCTTCGCACAGGGGCTCGTTGGCGTAAAGAATAGATATGTTATAGGTATAAGGTCGCTGTTGCAAATTCTAGCCTTTTCCTAGATTTTTATAAGTGGGTTGTAGGATCATTATATAGATGTTCCGCCTGTCTTGCGCCTTTACCAAAAAGTAGTTACTACCATCAAGGAGCGCTGTCATTCTGCTGTCTATACGAACCGGCTATAGTTCAGTTTGAAGTGAAAACTTTCGAGAATTCAAGCTTTTCAAGCAAAGCCATTGCTTCTTTTGCCTTATAGAAGCCACATTCAATGAAATGTAGGCGATGCAAACTCTATTGCGACAATTTCTCAGGCTACAAGATTTAAATTCGTGTCAATCCAACTGAATTTCTTCTCAAACGAACATACTTACACTATCATCAAATCAGCCAAACAAACGTTGGAAGCCAGCAACATCGTCGCCACTGAGAACGATCTTCGCTCTTCATTTTCAGTCAAAATATGCATCACCTATCCACCTATTATCAAACGAACCCCTGTTATTACAGCCTAGCTACATCTCTGCTCATGTCTACTTCTAGGGGGCAGACGGCAACAGACGCAAAGCTCCTTGTACCAGTACAAAGTACCTACAACAGACAAGAAGGTCGTAATGCGATTATTATGCGCCTTCACTAATGAGGCTTCCAACACCACCTACTTAGTGAACATTACTGAAGGGTCACTGGAGTTTACTTGCTCATTATTTTCTTAACATTCATTAAAAATGTAAGACAATGTTAATGGAGATGCGAGGGTACTTATTTCTTTCACCACGAGGCTAGAAGCGAGCTTTGGTCACAAATCAGATAATAATACTAATATATAACTATTATATATATACTATTGATGACGGCAAGCTTGCTTTCTATAAAATATATATTTATCTCTTTAAGCGACTTCAATAAAAAGGATTCTTAGTTCGTATGTATGTATTTTCCTTTATTTTCTTTATGTTCACCGATTACTCTGTTAATGGTGGATCGATTTTTAGAATTATTTTTTATTCGACAGTGTATTCATTAAACTTCGAGGTTGTAAATCCATCGAGATCTGATAAGACATTGGAGATAAATACCTATAACTTGCTACTAGCGCGGCATTTGAAGTTGTTTTTTTTATATTTTTTTTAACTTATTTTGAGAAGTGTAGTCCACGTTACTAGAAAGGATGGACATGAAATTTGGACGGCTATAGGGCAAGAGGAAGACGGAAGAAAGTCTGGATGGACGGTGTGATGGAAATATTAATTAGTTGTTCATGCGAACCGCCAGGGAATAGAATGCCCTGCCTGAGTCTGTGTTTCCGGCTAAATACAACATGGGGGTCTTCAAATCGCGAGTGAATAGGCATATTTTGCGTGAGCGCGCTCCATCATCGACCGCATCATCTCACTTAACATCAGGTGAGATAATGGTCAAGTGCTACCCGGTTATGTGTAAAAATAAAAAATAAGTTCAAAAACTAAAACCCGACTACTGAAATATCACGCTCTAAAACGTATGAAACAAGAAAATATTATCATCTGAGATCGCTATGTACAAACTATTTAATATGTATCGTTTATTATATAAAAAACTTACTTTTAATAAATATTTTATCGTATTTATACATATTGTTAGTGGTGTTCAGTTGATACCCGTGGTCGTATGCTACTTTTCAGAATGTATTGTTTTGTTACGGTAGGTGACGTACGACCACGGCTATCCTCTGAGCACCACTAAGAATATGTATAAAATACGATAAAATATTTATTAAAAGTAAGTTTTTTATATAATAAACGATACATATTGAATCGTTTGTACATAGCGATCTCAGATGATAATATTTTCTTGTTTCATACGTTTTAGAGCGTGATATTTCAGTAGTCGGGTTTTAGTTTTTGAAATTATTTTTTATTTCAAGTATTTTGGAGTTTTCGCATAAATGTATACATGCATACCTGTCAACATACTTACATACATACATAGAGATCAACAACCACATAACCTCCCTATTGCTTCTTTACGACGCCGCGCCGTGGGGTAAATATTAGTTTTTCTTGACTTCGACGAGATAGATATATCTCGCAAACGCTACGCTGGACAAAAATATGAAGCAGCAAACCCTACCTTCATTTTAAAATCCCTATTTAACGATACCCCACACGATGGGGTGGGGTAAAATTTTTTTTTAGTTCTTGACTTCGAGCCCTCTTGAGGGCGCCACATTCAATTTGTTGTGACGTCACATAGCCTATAACCAGCAGACAAATAAGACGCGTCCAACGACACCTCATTTGTCAAATTATGATAAGTAGTATATAGAAGTTATGAGGAAACAGATGAACATACATACAAACATACATACATACATACATACCCACATACCGGTCAAAAACATAACCCTCCTTTTTGCTTCGCCGTAGTCGGGTAAAAAAAGATATGAATGTATGAATTAGATATATAATATACGGGAATGACTGTGGATAGACTATGAATAATGGAAGAGAATTACGTGTTGCACCGACCCCACTTAGGTGGAATAAAAGTAGAAAGGTGATGAAACTATCCTAAATTATCTTTTTTACCATTGCCACTCAAAAAAGAGCACTTTATTCATCGACAGCAGTGAATAAAACGCTCTTTTACTCACTCCGTGAATAAAAACATTTTGAATTTGGAACAATCACGAAATACGAATTATGTACAAAAAATAAATAAATCTTGCTGAAAGTGCCTACTGGCTGGCTAAATGGAGGTATACCATATAGAAGCTAAATAATAAAATAAATAAATTAGAAGTAATAAATATTTTTAAAAACAAGCTTTTATCTGGGACCATGAACTAAAATGTTAAAAATAAATTCTAGTAAGTATTTGGCGTGTAGGTACTTACCTATACTCTTAAGAACTTTAAGCACTACCCGTTTTTCAGGCAAGGTAATTACTATACTTCAGTGCCTCAAGCTTTTAAAAATATAGGTAAGTATGTACACGCCAAATACTTACTAGAATTTATTTTTAACATTTTAGTTCATTGTCCCAGATAAAAGCTTGTTTTTAAAAATATTTTTTACTTCTAATTTATTTTTAACTTTTTAGTAGGTAGGAATAGATTCCGACCTACCTACTACCTACCTAAAGTACCTAAGTATTTAAGAGAAGGCATGATATTTTAAAATATTCCACGGATATTTGATGTGCTTATGGGTAAAGTGCTCTTCAAGGAAAATCAATCGACTCGGTGGGGCTATGTTGCTTTATAACAGAAATGCCATGGCCACCTTACAGCTTCATCATCAGATCCTGGCTATCATTTAAGTGTAAAGTGTTCCTCAAGACGAATCATTTGAGCCCAAATTCACTGGGGTTACGTTATTTTATCACAGAGATGCCGTGGCCACCTTCCAGCTTCATCACCCGTCGCTAAATATCATCTAGGTGTAAAGTGCTCTTCAAGACGAATCAATCGAGCCCAAACTCGGTAGAGTTACGTTGATTTATCACAGAGATGCCGTGGCCACCTTCCAGCATCATCATCAGACCCTGAATATCATCTAGGTGAAAAGTTCTCTTCAAGGCGAATCAATCGAGCCCAAACTCGGTAGGGTTATGTTGTTTTATCACAGAGATGCCGTGGCCACCTTCCGTCTCCATCATCAGACCAGTACCATGCTACCATATCATTATATTGTCACCGATACATAAGTACACCAAATTTGAGTCCAATCGGACATCGGGAAGTGGGTCTAATTTAGCTTCCAAGATTCCACCCGAACATACATAGTGACATACATACATACATACATTGCAAGTTAAATAAAAGCAAGTAAAATAAAAATCCCGCCAATTTTGGTTTAATCTTTTTTTTTGTTTTCATTATGGCTCTACACGATCAGTATATTCAGCCAGAGTCAAATATTAAAATTGTTCAAGTTTTTGTAAATTAAAGTCATAAAGTTGAGTCAAAGTTACATTTCTGATCAAATTGCAGTCACAGTCTTATCCAAGTCATACTCTTAGTAAAGATGTGAACGTTACTGAAGGTTTTTAAGTGCGATTTTGGTAAGAACGCAAGTAGCATGTTTTTCAAGATTGTGCTCTTTCCATACACTCGCATACATTCACCGGCACTAAATGGTTAATAATCCACATTTATTACACATTAATAATAAAATATGGTATATATAAATACTATAAGTCGGTACTACTGTTAATTTTCTCGCAGTCAATGGTAAAAAGGAGATTACACGACTCGTGAATAAAAAATTTAATCTTGGTCCTTGTATCCCTCGCTCCGCTCAGGATTCTAATCTAGAATCCTTCGCTGCTCTCGGGATCCAACTTAGTCCCTCGAATTAAATTGCCTTTTTATTCACTTGTTGTATAATCTACTATTTTCTAACTTGAGGGTGGTAGCGCCAGGCGGACACTAGATATTGTCCTACCACCATGCGGGGGTTGTTGGTTTCTTAACGATGTTTACCTTTACCGGATGGCCACTGTGAGAAGCGCACATAAATTTTTCGATAGAAAAATCCATTGATGCACTGTGGGGTTTGAACTCGGTACCACGGCATCAAAGCCGACCGTTCTTTCGATTACGCCACCGGGCCCTCAGATTTTCTTATTGGCAGATGATATTTAATAGAACGTCTAACTACTTACATAGAACCGTATCACTACTTTATCCAAACGAAAACTATAAATGTTATAGGTACCTATATAGGCCAAAGTGGTCAAAAGTCAAATGACAGAACTTGTGAGACCCACTGTTAGTTATATGAAATAAGTAACTTATGCTAACAAAACGAAGAATCAAGAATCAAAGCAAGAATCAAAGAATCAAAGCATTTAGTCAGTATGTAGGCAGTATTAATATACGCACATATACACGTCAAAATCATAAATCATAACCAATTATCAAGTAAACATAGCAAAAGCAGAATTTAATGCTTTGAATTAGAAAAAAAAAAAGTAATGAACCATTCAGCTGTCATCCAATCGTTTACGTCAAAATGTAAAAAAAAAAAATTAAGTACGTTAAAACCAACCATAAATGTAACTGTGTGTTTCAGTACTTCAGACAATTTTTGGTAGGTAGGTACCTAGATAGGTACCTATCAAAATAGGGTACTTCTAAAATCTATAAAACAAATGTCTAAATTGTATCTGTAATGATAATAAATAATCGTACCAATCCACGCAAATATATATGTCTTTACATACATGCTGTCAAGTAAAATCACAGTATTTTGCCTTTCACCGGAAGAAACCCTGTTTCCGTCTAATTGGCAACCGACGTGGATCCTACGTAACATTAGTTACCCATCGCCGGGTAAGGTTGGGTAAACTTGGCATGGGATCTCAATCGCTGCGTTTTGATTACAAACACAGGATCAAACAATTCGAGCACGTATATACATTGCTTGAGCTGACTGCACTGGGTAGTTTAACCACGGTTTAACTGTAAGGCCAGAGCTAATTTTAAATTCTTTTAACAGCTCATTTACCCAATCGAGATTGGAAAGTGAACTTGTACACCACTTTAAACAGCCTTTTGGCACTTTTTTGGGCTCACTAATTTCGACCACTTTTAGATAGATAAATAATTTTGATTTTTTGTTTATCGAAGGCTGTAGGTAGGAAACTGTCTAGATAGAGTAAATCTAATCGTAAACAAAGATCCGAAGATCGGGCTCAGTGGCGTGACTTGGGAGAGGCCGGTATCAGTTCACTGCTGGACGCAGTGAACTGATACCGGCTGATTATGATGAATCGTAAACGTCACATGGGTATTTTAAAACCCTAAAAATTAACATGGAGTAAACCACAAACAGAGAATACGAGTATGTTTACTTTTATCTGCGTCTGTGTAGTTAACATGGAATGCTATCAATTCCCCGTCAATAGCGGATGGAAGCTGCGTCTCAATCGGCACCAGTGCAATGTTTCCAAAGCAAACACTCGGCCCTTCAGAGAGCGAGGGTTTACGAGCTTGATCGTAAACAAGCTCATTGCGAAGTGAAGGATGAATGTCCAACAATATGACCGCATCGTTTCCCTGGAGAGTTTATACCACTCTACTTAAACCAGGCTTGTCTAACTGAAAGTATTGGGTGGGCCACATTATAAACATCGTAAGCTTAATGGGCTGCAAAACTGGATAGGATTTTTTTTCAGTTTGCTCATTATTCAACACAAATTTAAAAATGTGAAAGTCAATTTGTTTGTTCTCTCTTCATAGTCACAGTCAAACGCTCTGTTCTTTTTGCTGAGTGTTTGTACAAGACTAGCATGTTTGATGCGGCCGAAGCTGCCGTAGCCAGTTCCTTTTTACTTAAACGTTTTCTAGCGAACAATTATTTTACTTAAAATATATTTTCCTGTCGCGCTGCCCAATACATTTATAGATGTAGATTTGGCGAAGATGACTGATGATATTACAGCACACAATAATGATTGATACAAATGTATGTGTATGTGGTCAAAATCACGGGTCAAACGTGGACATGACAAACCTAGGACCCTATTAATTGGCATCATTTGAAAGACATATATTGTATATACATAGCAGTTAGATCAGTCCGGCTGTTAATAATATTTTTGTGGCGTAACTATGTAGGTATTTTCCAGGCCCCAAATATATAACGCTATACTTGATGTCTTTTTCCAGGCTTAGCGTGCTACCATCCTAGACCAAAGTTTTTATCGTCACTTGTCAACATTAGGGCTATTCTGTAATTTTAGTTGTAGTTACTAATTCTAGTTTAATACATTTTTGATTGTAATACGATCGTAGTACGGTTGAATTTCGTAATACAAATTCAAATCTCACCGCGGATTCCGATTCCGAGATGTGTAAACTACCTTACAGAATAGCCCTACAGGTGAGATAGAGGTCAAACGCTAAGCTTTATGCTATAAAAAAGACCTACTAAGTAAGAATATTTTGGGGCCGCAAGCATTCTTGTGAGGCGTGAGTAAGTTTCACACCTCTGCCCTTAATCTTAAATCCTTGACGCTTTTGTTGCGCATTGCTAAGGTATTTATAGTATCAGGTACTGTCGAGGCAATATGTAACCGAGTAATACAGGTGGCAAAGTAAAGCCAACCAGATTTACAACACATTTTATTACAAAACTTTGCAGAGCTATTATAAATTTTCAAAAAATAAATTATAAAATTAATTAAAAAAGTAAATAAAATTAAACCTTCATGGTGTTAGACTTCAGAGCGAAACTTTTTTTCACGCGAAAACTATAACATTCTAATTATTTTATAAAGATGGCATTTGATTGTTAAATGTTCAATTTTTACACTTAGCTTTTAACGTGAAGATGGAAACAGCGAAAATCAGTTATCTTGGAACCGCAGCAGCAGCAGGAACTGCTCGAAATGTCAATGCTGTGTTTGTGTGTTTGTGCGTTTTTAGTTTAACCACTATAGTGGTGGAAACTTCGACTTGAAGAATGAACCACAATGAGATAATCTAATGACACACAACTAAGAAGTTCAACCACTAAGATGCGATGAATTGAAGGAGATGGTGGAAGCCATTCCATATCAAACTACCAGGAATTAGCGGCATGGTTTGATTTTATAAAATATTGACACATTTAAACCAATGCAGTGAAATTAAAAAAACTTACCTCTTTGATGAATAATCAAAGTAAAACCTATACGGAAATGAAGGGATTTGAGCCCGAATTGTGGCGTGTGATGTGACTAAAGTGGATTCTTTACGATACTCGCAAGCGAACTACAAAATCATTTTACGATATTTTTTTATGAGTTTTTCAATTATCAAATTTTTGTGTAGGGTAGCAATATCGCAGTTAAGAGTACCTAAACGTCGCAAGCGCTTTAATATTTTTTAACGAGAAAGTATCGAATGTTTTTACGCTGTAAAAGGTCACTGCCCCTTGTTATCAACACCAAACCATCGCGGAAAGTTGTTATAAATTAACAATTACTATGCTTGGAACAGATTTCATTAAGCGGGTGCCAAGTCGGTGCACTGTTATTTTGAACTGCACTTACACACGCGAACTTACCGTGTCACTGCCCATGAGGATTTTATAAAAGTGCCCACACTTTACAATAATTTGTCGAAGAAGGGACCGACGTGAAATGCTCGACGAATGTCTGAGTGAATTTGATTTAATTAATAGCATTATACAAGCGACCCGCCCCGGTTTCGCACGGGTAGAGCGTACATATATTGTAACGAATATGACGCCTGATGTATATGGAACCTAGATAGAGGAAAACGAGAGATTACTTACAAATAAAATATATTGTCATAATAACACTTTAACAAAATGGTCTTTAATAATCTTCTGGTAGTCATCATAAAAGATACATCGACAGCTGGATGAGATTGTTTGTTGATCCTCCCTCACCACGCGAGGACAGTCACTAAGCGAGTAAGAACTGTAAGAGCCGCCAGGGTCGCCTGGCCTGATGCTGCCACGGCCAACGTTTACACCAATCACTATTGCAGCCGTTGTTACTGGAGTTACCGATCATACTCCTAGATTCCGCATTGGATGGCCAAAAGGCCTGCGTCCTGACGGCGCAGCGGAAACTCGTAGAAGACTCCTGGAGTTTATCTCAGTCCATCTTGCAAATATTCTTTCGTTAATTCTTTTTTCCAGGATTTGCAAATTTTACATCCTTTTTCTTTTATAAAATTCCGTAGACTGTCGCGATTTTCCGCCGTCATTTCAATCTTTTAAATTTTGAAAACGTTCTCCAAATTAAAAGAAACATAAAATATTAAAAAAAACCGGCTAAGTCGAGATGAACTCGCCCACCGGAGGCTTCCGTACCAACGTTGGTATGTACCAATTAAGCTAGACCTCTAAATTGTATCAGCGCTCATATAACTCAGAGGTCTACCTTAATTGGCGTAAACTATGTATGTATGGGGACACCCTTCAATTTTCAACTTTTCTTATTTTTTGGATTTTTTCCTTAATTTGTGCTGCAAGACCTTGCTTTATGCCAAATTCTATGATTCTAGGTCAACGGGAAGTACCCTATAGGTTTTCGACCCAAAACCTATAGGGTACTTTAATTGTCAATTTTGGTTAAAAGCAAGGTCTTACAGCACAAGTAAAGGAAAAATTCCGAAAAATAAAAAAAAAATAAAAATAAGGTACATTTTTGTACTAAGAAGTTTTCGCGAAAATCTAAATTTGCCCATATCTTTTTATTGTGTTGACTCAAGACCTTGATTTTTATGCACACAATCTGTCCACCGTTCTCAGGAACGATAAAATCAGTGGTGATACACGGACAGACAGACGGACAGACAGACAGACGGACAAGAAATTGATCTTATAAGGGTTCCTTTTTTTACCTTTAGAGGTACGGAACCCTAAAAAGTATGAATCTCGAACGACGAGGATTTTTTATTATGTACTCATAATAAAAAAATAATAGTTAATTATTATAAAAATTACAATTTTTTTTTGTAATAAAAAACTTATTAGCAATGTGGGTTGCAATTTTACTCAATTACTAGTAGTCTTGTTAATCCCTCAAACTAAGCTAAATATGCTTGTGTCTGGATTAGGTTCACGTCAATACTGCAATGGGTGGGAATCGAACCCACGACCTTCTCGATCGCCAGGCCGATGCTTTAGCCATTGGGCTAGATATTTAGATAATAGTGAGATATATTTTGAACTTAACACTTGTTTTGAAAGTGTTTCTGTCGGAAAATTAATTAAATTAGCATAAACTTCACTGAAGTGTATTTATTTATTCAAATATTTTTTCAACAGAAACTTTATTTAAATTATCTTAAAATAAAATAAATGACAAGTATACTATATATATATATACTAGCTGTTACCCGCGGCTTCGCCCGCGTTATTTGTGTCTTTATGACCATTGAGGTCTAGATCGATGATTTCTTAGGCCAAGTCACCATAGATGACCCTCAAAGTCGAAGTCAACATCCTCTATTGTTAAAGTAATTAATCATTTTGGTTAATACGAAGTTGTGCTGTTTGAATGTTTGACTCAACACAACAGTTCCTGAAACATTTCTTCTTACCCGCGGCTTCGCCCGCGTTATTTGTGTCTTTATGAGCATTGAGGTATAGATCGATGATCTCTTAGGCCAAGTCACCATAGATGACCCTCAAAGTCGAACTCAATATCCTGTATTGTTAGTCATTAATTATTTTGGTTAGGTTAGTATACGAAGTTGTGCTGTTTAAATGTTTGACTCAACACAACAGTTCCTGAAACATTTCTTACAAAGAAAATAAAATGAATAGCTGCGCGAGCGTAGCAAGCGCTATTATTGGGCTAGTGAAAATTTTTTATGGCTTTTTATTACCCAGTTTAATGACCTAATCATCAAGTCTATATAGATGACTCTTAAGTCGAACTCGATATCGTCTATTGTTAAAGTAATTAATCATTACTTGGTACTTGGTAAACCTAACCAAGGTTTGCCAAGTTTTGCTGTTTTGATATCCACTTATTTTAAGGTTAATAATTATTATGATTATTGAAGGTTGTACTCTTTCAATTTATAAACTCGTTTTGATGCATGTGGCTATTAAAATACAAAAACTGCAAAAATATTACCTACAAAGTAGATAAAACAAAGGTTTGCGCGAGCGCAGCGAGCGCGAAAATTTTTACGTCATTTTATGACCCTGGCAGTTTTTATGACCTACTAAGTCAAGACCAATGACTCTAAGGTTAAACTCGATACCCACTTATTTTAAGGTAAAAAAACATTATGATTATTGAAGGTTGTACTGTTTCAGGTCATTGGTTGTACGTCATTTTATGACCCTGACAGTTTTTATGACCTACTAAGTTAACACTGATGACACATAGGTTAAACTTGATATCCTTGAAGGTTGTATTGTTTCAATTTATGGCCTCGTTTTGATGCATGTGGCTATTAAAATACAAAAAAAAATGTTGAAACATTACCTTCAAAGTAGATAAAACAAAGATTTGCGCGAGCGCAGCGAGCGCTATCAATGCGCGAGCGCAGCGAGCCCTATTTTTTGTCATTTTATGACCCTGACAGTTTTTATGACCTACAATGTCAACACCGATGACCCTAAGGATAAACTAGATATCCACTTATTTTAAGGTAAAAAATCATTATGATTATCGAAAGTTGTACTGTTCCAATTTATGACTCGTCTTGATGAATGTGGCTGTTAAAATATTAAAGTTGCTGAAATGTTTCCTACAAAGTAGATATTACAAATGCTTGCGCGACCGGAGCGAGCGCGAAAATTTTTACGTCATATTATGACCCTGACAGTTTTTATGACCTACTAAGTCAAGACCAATGACCCTAAGGTTAAACTTGATACCCACTTATTTTAAGGTAAAAAATCATTATGATTATTGAAGGTTGTACTGTTCCAATTTATGTCATGTTTTGATGAATGTGGCTATTAAATAACTAAAAGGTGCTGAAATGTTTCCTACAATGTAGATATAACTAATGCTTGCACGACCGGAGCGAGCGCTATTACTGTGCGAGCGTAGCAAGCGCTATCACTGAAAACGAAACTGAAATCACGAAAAAAGTTTACGACCTTTTATGACCCTGACCGTTTTCATGACCTACTAAGACAACACTGATGACACAGAGGTTAAACTTCATATCCACTTATTTTAAGGTTCAAAATCATTATGATTATTGAAGGTTGTACTGTTTCAATTTATGGACTCGTTCTGATGCATGTGGCTATTAATATACAAAAGTTGTTGAAATATTTCCTACAAAGTAGACATAACAAATGCTTGCGAGACCGGAGCGAGCGCTATCACTGCGCGAGCGTAGCAAGCGCTATCGCTGAGCGAGCGAAGTTAGCGCGGAAATTTTTACGTTTTATGATCCTGACAGTTTTTATAACCTACTTAGTCAATACCGATGACCCTAAGGTTAAATGTGGCTGTTAAAACACGAATGCTTTTGAAATACTTCCCACAAAGCAGATAAAACACGTTGGGCAAGCAAAGCCATCGCGTAAATGTTAATGACTTTTAATGACCCTGACAGTTTTATGGCCTAATTAAGGCACTTATTAAGTTGAGTCATTATCTTTGAACCTAAGCTCAAACTTTTATGATTATGCAAACTCTATGTAAAGTTAACAAAAAATATAGGCACCCACACTTAACTGCCGAAAAAAAGTATTCTTTGCCCTTATATTCCCTATTTAATGTCTTTGTACAAAATTTCATCTGAATCGGTCAAGCCGTTTGGCCGAAAAGAGACCACATATTTACAAAATTCCATAGTAAAAATATAGACAACCGAAATTTCCACCTATAAAAAAAGTATTTGTTGCCCTTCTATGTCTTTTTGACTGTCTGTGTACAAAATTTCAGCTTAAATGTTTAACCCGTTTGACCGAGAGTAGGCCACACATTTACAAAGTTCAATTTAAAAATTCTGGACACCTGGACTCGACTGCCAGAAAAAATGTATCCTATGTGATTCTATGCAATACGAACTGTAATATGTATAAAATTTCAGCTGAATCGGTCACGCTGTTTAGCTGATAAGAGGCCACACATTCATAAAATTCAATAAAAAAAATCGAAACACTCAGACTCGATAGCCAAAAAAAAAGTATCCGATATCCTTTTCTGCCCTATGAACTGTCTTTATACAACATTTCAGGCAAATCGGTCAAGCCGTTTATTCGAGAAGAGGTCTTATATTTACAAAATTCAATTAAAAATATCTGGACCCCATGACTCGAAAGCCAGAAAAAAAGTATCCTATATCCTATTCTACCCTATGAACTGTCTTTATACAACATTTCGGGCAAATCGGTCAAGCCGTTTATTCGAGAAAAGATCTTATATTTACAAAATTCAATTAATAATATCTGGACCCCCTGACTCGATAGCCAAAAAATAAGTATCCCATATCCTATTTTACCTTATGAACTGTTTTTATACAACATTTCAGGCAAATTGGTCAAGCCGTTTATTCGAGAAGAGGTCTTATATTTACAAAATTCAATTAAAAATATCTGGACCCCCTGACTCGATAGCCAAATAAAAAGTATTTTAAATCCTATTCTGCCCTATGAACTGTCTTTATACAACATGTCAGGCAAATCGATCAAGCCGTTTATTGGAGAAGAGATCTTATATTTACAAAATTCAATTAATAATATCTGGACCCCCTGACTCGATAGCCAAAAAAAAAGTATTCCATATCCTATTCTACCCTATGAACTGTTTTTATACAACATTTCAGGCAAATCGGTCAAGCCGTTTATTCGAGAAGAGGTCTTATATTTACAAAATTCAATTAAAAATATCTGGACCCCCTGACTCGATAGCCAAATAAAAAGTATTTTAAATCCTATTCTGCCCTATGAACTGTCTTTATACAACATGTCAGGCAAATCGATCAAGCCGTTTATTGGAGAAGAGATCTTATATTTACAAAATTCAATTAATAATATCTGGACCCCCTGACTCGATAGCCAAAAAATAAGTATCCCATATCCTATTCTACCCTATGAACTGTCTTTATACAACATTTCAGGCAAATCGGTCAAGCCGTTTATTCGAAAAGAGGTCCTTTAGTTACAAAATTCAATTAAAAATATCTAGACCCCCTGACTCGACAGCCAGAAAAAAAGTATCCTATATCCTATTCTGCCCTATGACATGTATTCATACAAAATTTCCGGCAAATCGGTCAAGCCGTTTGACCGTGAAGAAGTCCCAAACAAACAAACAAACAAATAAACAAACTGACTTTCGCATTTATAATATTGGTGTTGATATATATACTATATATACTAAGTCATCAATTTTTTTTTTTTAATGATTTTTTTTACAAGATTATTTTTTTCAAAAATGCCAACAAAACCATTGTGCAGACCTAGGCATTATAATTAATGTCATTGTTAGTCGCTTGTTCATCAACATAATATAATTAAAACTACCAATTATCAACCCCTTCAATCAAGATAGTGTCAAACGCTCGCTGAAAATTAGTTCCACGGGGAAACCTAGGGTTTTCCTACTGCAATGCACGCCTTTTAGCTTCTGCTGTGTTTTATATGAAACTAACGAAGCATGAAGTTAAACATAAAGGGGCGTGTCTGTGTTATGGTTATAAAAATAAAATAGGTATCTAAATATTGAGTTACAAGATATTGATTTATAATAACTTTACATAGTATAAAACCGAGTCGCTCCTGCTGTCTGAACGCTCAGATCTATCGCCGCCTATCGTAACACCACGTTATTGTACCGTCGACTCGATACCTTTGCGATACGAATTCGAAAATTTTTCGTGCTCGGGGTACAGATCTTAAACTACGAGGGCGGCACTGAAAATTTCAGGAATCAAGGAAGTGACACAACATTACTATTTAAAAATGTATTTATTGCTTGTCAAAGTATTCTCCACGAATTTTGACACATTTTTCCATACGATGGAACCAATCATTGAAGCAACCATTCCATTCGGAATTTGGGGTCTCCAAAATGGCCGTTTTGTAGGCGTCCACAGCTTCTTCAGGTGATGAAAATCTCTCAAACTCGTGATTGGGTTTTTGTTTCGGGTTCGTACGCGTATATCCAGGATTCGTCACCTGATACGATGTTGTATACAGCATTTGAGGATCCCGCGTGGAATCTTTCGAGAGTTCTGACGCACCAAGTAACGTGAGCCGCTTTTTGCTCTTCACAGAGCGAATGCGGTATCCATCGGGAAAACAACTTTTTTACACCTAATTGTTCATGCAAGATTATTTGTATTTGACTCATGCCAAAGTCTAAAGTTGCCTGAATTTCGCGGTATGTCACATGTCGATCTTCCTCAATCAGCTTACACACAGCATCAACGATTTCTTGGGTGACTGCAGTTTTTGGACGACCTTGACGGGGATCATCACTGAGCTTGACACGTCCACGTTGAAATTCAGCAAACCAGCGATAAATTGTGGATTTGGATGGGGCTTCATCACCAAATGCAGAAATCATCCGGTCAATACCTTTTTTGTGTTAAACCACTTCGAAAGTCATAATAAATCATCGCTCTTGTATTTTCTCGAGTCAATTCCATTTTTAACCGACTTCACAAAAAAGGAGGAGGTTCTCAATTCGTCTGTATGTTTTTTTTGTGTGTTATGTTACGCGATTACTCCGTCAATTGTGAACGGATTCAAATGATTCTTTTTTTAATAGGTAGGATACGTTTCCGAGGTGGTCCCATTTTAATTTTATTGAGATCTGATTAGTATCTTCAGAGATATGGAGATAAATATCTCAAACATAAGAGAATGTACTGAGTTAGTATATATTATGTTACTCTTTGATGTACTGGTTTTAGAAGAAGAGTCCCAAGAAGATTATACACAATGGAGGTTGCTATTGCATATACTTTTGAAGAATAAAATATATGATCTTGAATAATGTTTTTACATCTTTCTTCACGTTGATTTTGGTTTTTAACCCTCGACGCAAAACGAAGGAGTGTTATACGGCAAAAAAAAAATTATAAGCATAATACCACAGATTATATAATAGTTACTAAGTAAATAATACTTTCCGTTGTTAGGTTGGCTACACAGTGCTTTCATGATTCGGGTATTAACAATGTAAGGAAGTGCCAACTCTTATAACGTAGTAGAGTGATTCAGACTGTGTGGGCCATATGGCGGCAATTAATGTTAATAATCGCAAATAATACTTTTTAATATTCATTTTGGAATACAACTAGTCCGTGTTATAAAAGCATTTAGAATTATTGTAATAATATAGACAATTAATTATCGTGTGTGTCAGATGCTTTTATTGCACATGGCCATTTTGGACATTGTTTTTTGATATCTTGATGACATAATTATGACTAGTGAATATGTTCACGGCATTTAAAGACAATTTTTTAGGGTTCCGAACCCAAAGGGTACCAAATGAACACTTTCTGAGACTTTGTTGTTCATTCGTCCGTCCGTCCGTGTGTCTATATGTGCGCACTTTACAGATATACCTTCTTAACCGTAATAGGTACATACTTGAAATTTTCATAAAGTATATATCCGGCAGTGTATAACGGCCCAGAAACGAAATTTTATAGATGCATGTAATTTAATCAAAACTTGTTTTGCACTTAAAAGGGTAAAATAAAATCTTTTTCAAAAAAAATAAAACCGTCTTCATTACCACAAACAGGCACTCAATATAAGCGCTACTAATAATTATATTAAGTAATTTATTTTTCGCTTTTGAGTGCCTGTTTGTGGTAATGAAGTCGGTTTTATTTTTTTCAAAAAGATTTTATTTCAACGATTAAATAAGTTTGACAAAACCTTGTGACAAGACCGAGAATCTTTTTTTAAATAAATAAATGGTATTCGAGTTTTAAAACCAAGGAGTTTTCAATTAAAAAGATTTTGATATGACAGGAACAGTGGAAATATTCCATTCCCGATACTTTTAGTCAGTATATATTATGTTACTCTTTGCTTTTAGTGCCGCCCTCGCATGCAACGGATTTTCATGCGGTTTTCATAAATGGATAGAGTGAAATATTATATTTCTTTAAATGTTACACACTTTTTATTTAAGTACATTTTTACACAATAGATAGAGCGATTCAAGAGGAAGGTTTATAACCAGGATTAAATGCGGGCAAAGCCGCGGGACGCAACTAGTATACAATAAATTGAGCCGTGTCCTTAGGACCTGTTAGGGCTTATAGGAAATGGTGTGTTGGTTGTAAAAGAGTAATTCTACAACCCAACACACCATCATACAAAAAGTGCTGGGACGATTTTAATTACTTACTTTGATTAGCAGTCAAATTATTTGACGTGAAGCCGGATTGTTCCCTTATATTACTACTTAATTATTATTATCTTCGACCACAACATCGCTTATCACCAGGCGACATAGGGGTCAAACGCTATACGATAAAAAAAAACTTTTGTGTTTTTTGTACAAAAAGCTCTAATTATTCCAAGAAGTTCAGCCATGCCATGAGGAGGTACACCAACGCACGACTAAACAAAACTACATAATATACAACAATAAGCAAAACAAATTCCTTTTCATACTCAATTTAATATCATAATTAGTTACATTTATTATTTGCGTAGACAAAGATTTACCTTTATGCTTGGTAATATTAATAGATAACATAGATTGAGAACAAGCCCATACAAACAAAGAAATATTAAAATCTTTATTACTAGCAAATATTTTTTTTTAATGTGAGTATGGGTATCGCATGACCACTATCTCACCTGATGTTAAGTGACGATGCGGTCGATGATATAGCGCGCTTACCCAAAAGATACCTATTCACTCGCGAATTGAAGACCCCTGTGTTGTATCTAATCGGAAACACAACTCGGGCAGGGAATTCCATTCCTTGGCAGTACGTATGATGAAAGAAGAAGCGAATCGCTTTGTTCGCGTAAATGGTATATCCACCATGAAGCGGTGGCGCCTCTTAGTATCCCTTATAATAAAAATAATTATATTAATAATATTCATAGTTATATTAATAATATATAAATAATTATATAATTATATTCCTTATAGTATAAATAATATACGAAAGCCATGTTTGCTTACAGAATACGAATAAAAAAATGTTTTATTGCGCAAAAAATAGGTAATAGAATTAAGGCCAACGTATTGCAGTAAAAAGATCAACGACTTGAAAATTCTCAGCGAGAAAAGTTCAACTCTGACGGAGGAATTGGGTTCCGGTAGTGCTTGGAGTAGATGTCGTCCCAGAAGCGCGTGCGCCGCTCCAGCAGGGGACCCCCCAGGGTTATCAGGTTGCCCAGAGACATGTGAAGCGCCCAGTACTGACCCACAGGCGGCCACGAGGGGGCTATAGACCCAGGTGGCACAGGGAAGCTGAGAAATAAAAAGTTATTTTATGTAAAATATTGTAAGGAGTGGGAAAATGTTTGATTGGATAATTTTAACGTCGCTTGTTGTGCTGGGCCTGAATCTAGTATGTGATACCTTGCCGGTGCTAAATGGTCAGAGGTCATGATGATTGAACCATCCGGTTATCAATGTTACCGGTCGGTTTGCTGAGTTCCGGCATGCTGTTGGTTGACAGTTAATTTGTAAGTTATGTTTGTTACGAAAGTTTTTTAGTCACAGAATAAATACAAACGCTTTTTACCCGACTGCGAAAGAAGGAAGGTTATGTTTTTCGAGTGTATGTATGTATGTGTATTTCTTTGGCACGCCCTAGAGTCTTGTTAACTCCTCCAACTAAGCTAAATATGCTTGTATCTGGAGTGGGTTCACGTCAAGTGCAATGGGTGGTGTAGGGATCGAACTCACAACATCTCGATCGCCAGTCCGACACCTTATCCATTGGGCTATTGCCACCGTTTTTTTTTGTTTGGCCATTAGTCGTGAGAGTGACATTGGGTATATCAAAATGAAAAGATAACAAAATTAAGGTTTTTTGCGGCATTTTAACATTGCGGTTCGACTATTCGGAAGGAAAAACAAGTCACGCGTTGAAGTCTTTTGTATCGCAAACTTGCAAATGGGGACTTTAATGTTTTCAAAATACATCGAGTGTTGTATCAAAATAAATAATGTTTAACGGTGAATACGAATATGTATATAACTTATATGTTTTATTGGACTTTGGAATAGTTTATTAACTTAATTTTTATCACGCAGTCCAGTTTTTTGTTCTTAAAATGACTTGTTATTGAAACTATTTTGAATTGCTGCTAATTTTAATAACAATCTCCTTTGTAAAAATTATCGGCCACCTATATTATGTTCTTTTTTTTATATTTTTAAAGATTCTGTTTCTCTATTCTTTTGTTTTCAACAATGGTCGTCTCGCGGAAAGCATTTCGTGCTATAATTTGAAAAATTGGTATTTTAAAGTTACCGCGTTCCCTCTTATACCTTCAAGAAATCTGACGAAAAGCTGTATTTGGAGAGTCTGCTCCTGCATTAGCAAGAGTATTTATTGCTTTCGTGAATTAAGACATGGTCGAAAGAACCTAAGCGATGGCCCTCAAATCTGATCGACTTATTACCGGAGAAATCATGAAAATGTCATCAGAGTAGAGTGGCTATTGCGGTAGTGAGATTATACTCATTACAATCGAGAGATTCAAGCTGAATAATTGAAGATTTTGGAACAGCCTACGTATTTAAATCTTCAAATAACTCTGGTAATCTCATCTCTAAGTCAAAAGATTTGAACAAATCTATACTAATATTATAAAGAGAGAACATTTGTATTTTTGTATTTTTGTATGTTTGTAATGATTTGGCTCAAACTACTGGACCGATTTAAAAAATTCTTTCACTAATACATAGAATGGACTTTCGAAATGAAAATAGGCTATATATTATCCCGTTTAAATCAAAGGTACATTCGTGGAGACCTAATTTGCAACCTAAGTCGACAAAAAAAGGGTCGAAACAACACGTTTCTTACGAACGCTGCTCAATTGAAAACAGATGGAAGAATATTTTCTATGGAAGAGTTGTACAACTTAACAAGACCTACAAAAAAATCCGCGACAGCATAATGTCTATCTCTTAAGGTTGACTCACAGTAACCATTTTAATCTTTAATTTTTTGTTAAAAAATATTTCATAACTTCCAGGGATATTTTCAAGTATATAGTATTAATCCTTATCCAAATAATTACGTTAATTAGCTTGGCCACATATTATAGATTTAAAATTGTCCTTTACAGTATATAGTTCTAATGAAAGCTCTAGGATTTCACATACACGCATCGCAAAATTAATAAAATATTTGCAGTCAAACCACAGAATAGGTCATAGTTACTACGAAAATATTATTATAAGCTTACCTTTTCTGTAGATCCCCACTGCTTACTGCATTAAGGTCGGTTCTAGCATATGAACGGTTTGGGACTAAATTAAACGTGTTCCCTCTTTGAATGGTTTTAATGCACTGGTAGGTCAAAAGTATAAATAAAAGTAAAAGTATTAGACATACCACCCACCAAAAACAACAGTTTTTAACAGAACGAATTAAAAAAATCATACAACTTCAGCTAAAAACTATCTTCGATAACATTTGTATCTTATAAATTTTCACAACAAAGTAAACTTTAAACTTTCTTAAAACAATGGACTGTAAACATTGACTGGTAATAAAAACTTAAAAATTCAAAACACTGCTTAAATATTTCATGCTACACATCACTTCACTTCACAATAATATACAAGTTGACAAAAGTATATTTTGCCGCCCACCATAACTCACTCATCTGGTTTCTTAGGTAGTGGTATCAGTTTAGAAATCGGTCTTTTCAATTCATGATTCCCCTTGCACTGAACTGTTGCCACTCTGGCTAAATTATCTGCTCCGAGATGTAGATGTCGGATTCTACCAAGTAACCATTTTGTAGGTGGCATATCTTCATCTTTGATTATAACCAAGTCTCCAACAGTAGGTGATGGTACTGTGACTTGCCATTTGTATCGTTGTTGTAACGTATTCAAATACTCAGTTTGCCATTTATGCCAAAAGTCTTGCTTCAGAAGTTGTATTAATTGCCATCTTGACAGTAGACTGGGTTTGAATTTATCATAATTTATGTTAGGAACACCTATAAGAGACTCGCCCACTAGAAAGTGTCCTGGTGTTAGTGGCAAATCTGTAGAATTATCAATCTGACAGAGAGGGCGTGAGTTGAGACATGCCTCAATCTGAGTTAACATCGTGGATAACTCTTCATACGTCAGCTTGGTGTCTTTGTTCACCCTAGTCAAGTGCCGCTTTGCTGATTGGACACCTGCCTCCCATAGTCCTCCACAGTTTGGCATTCTAGGTGGTATAAAGTGCCAAGTCGTTCCGTCTGTAGCTAACAACTGTGCTACTTCTTTGGCGACATTATTCTTGCCTCTCTCAAATAGTTTCTTCAATTCCTTGGCGGCGCCTACAAAATTGGTGGCATTGTCACTATATAAATGTGAACATCTTCCTCTACGTGCCACGAATCGACGAAAGGCTGCTATAAATGCCTGTGAGGTAAGGTCGGTGACGGCTTCTAAATGGATAGCACGGGTAGCCATACATACAAATAGGCAAATGTATCCCTTTGTTGCATGATATCCTCGGCCCTTTGACGTTCGGATCGATATCGGCCCCGCAAAATCAACCCCGCTTCTCGAGAAGGCCCGATGTTGATTGACTCTCACAGCTGGTAGCTGTCCCATTAACTGGTTTCTAGTTTTTGCCTTATCGACCACACATTGACGGCATTCTCGGATACATCTTCTAACTGATGACTTCAGACCCACTATCCAGTACTTGCTTCTTACATATGACATCATTAGCTGGATGCCACCGTGTAATGTTTTTATATGAGCTTCATTTATTATTAGACCAGTGACATGTTGGTTTCCAGGTATAATAATAGGATGCTTAGCTGTATCTGCCATCGAAGCGTTTTGTAGACGACCTCCGACTCTTATTATTTCCTTGTCGTCAAGAAATGGTGATAATGATATTAGTGAACTTCTTTTCTTTACCCTTCCTTCTTTTTTCAGTTCATCGACTTCTTTTCCATATACTAAATGTTAATAATATCTTATGCATTTCTCTATTATTATTTCAATTTCTTCTGTAGTAAGATAATTTTTTCTTTTCTCGTTACTTTCATTCTTTAACCATCTTCTACAATACGCTAATGTTCTTTTCATTCTTGATAATGTTGAAAATCTTTCCCAAATTGGCTTCTCTTCTAATGTTGCATGTAGTGACTTCTTTATTTCCAGGTCTGTCTCCGGTATGTCACATGTATCAAATTCTATGTTTTCTTCGCTTAACCATTTCGGTCCAGTCCACCATGTCTCTATTGCAGCTAGATCGCATGTTTGAATGCTTCTTGTGGCGATATCAGCGGGGTTATCAGCAGACTGAACATGTCTCCAGCGATCGTTGTCTATGACTCTAGTAATATCCGCAACTCTGTTGGCTACGAAAGTTTGCCAAAGACTCGGCTGAGATTGTAACCATGATAGGACTACCATTGAGTCAGTCCAAGCAAAGACGTTGCATTTAGGAACATCTAGCAGTTCCATCAAATCATTGATGAGTTCAGCAAGTAATGCTGCAGCACAGAGTTCTAGTTTAGGTACAGACAGCTGCTTTAATGGTGCAACCTTTGTACGAGACGAAATCAGAGCGACGTGTACGGTGGCATCCTCCACGATTCTCAGGTAAGTTACGGCAGTATAATTCAGAGTAGACGCGTCAGCAAATCCATGAATTTGAACCTTCTTCACATTAGTCGATGTAGTCTTGAACCATCTAGGTATGGTAATGGATTGTAGATGCGTTAACTGTCTTCTATACTTTAACCACTCATCGCTTATATTCGAAGGTAGTTCGTCGTCCCATTCTACTTTGCAGAGCCATAACTTCTGGATCAAAATCTTGGCCGTGATGACAACTGGTGAAAGCCACCCAAAAGGATCAAATAGACGAGCTACATCGGAAAGTATGGATCTCTTCGTTATAGGATATTTCACTTCAGTTAAGTTTACAGTTACTTTAAATTTATCATCCTTCCTGTCCCACGTCAATCCCAATATTCTTATAACTTTGTCTAATTTAATTTCAATTATATCCTTTGTGTTTTCTTCCCCTTGTAAATATTTTAAAACTTCTTCCGAATTGCTTGACCATTTTTGCATTGTAAATCCACCTTTCTTTAATATTGTTCTTAGTTCCTCACACATCCTCTTTGTATTTTCTATATTATCATTCCCCATCATCAAATCGTCCATGTAAAACGAGTTTTTGATTACAGGTGCAGTTTCCGGGTACGCGTATGCTTCATCGTCGGCGAGCTGATTTAATGTTCTCACAGCGAGGTAAGGCGCTGCAGCTGTTCCAAACGTAACTGTTGTCAGATTGTTGACTTCCAGCTCATCGTCGGGATTATCTCACCAGACAATTCTTTGCAGGTTTGTATGTTCGTCGGTCATTTTTATCATCCTGTACATCTTGACTATATTTCCTACTACACAAATTCTGTGTATTCTCCATTTTATGATAAGACTTCGTAGATCGGGCTGTAGTACAGGTCCTACCATCATTGTCTGATTCAAGGAGTGACCATAAGAACCTTTAGCGCTGGCATCGAAGACGACGCGGACGCGGCTCGAGTCTTTGTCCTCACGGATCACAGCGTGGTGAGGTAAGTATATTGCATTATTATCTTCTGACATTTCTGATCTTCTCATGTGACCCATAACTTTATATTCTTGAATTACTTTTGTATATTCAGTCTTCAATTTGTCGTCCCATTGAAATTTCCTTTCTAGTTGTTTAAATCTGTCTATAGCTTGTTGTTTCGTATCTCCACATAATTTGATTGTTTCTTCCAGGTGTTGCTTTAAAGGTAAGTGTACAATATATCTTCCTGTTTCATCATCTCTCGTAGTTGTTGTTTTGTATATCTCTTCACAAATCTCTTCTTCTTTTGTAAGTATCTTCTTCTTTTTGTATAAATCTGTCTCTATTTCCCAGAACTTTCTTAGCATGTCATTATCTTCTGCAACCATTCTTGTCACGTGTAGAGTGGTTACATTGCGTTGATTACTCGATGTCAGGTTCTCCCGTTGACCGGAGAGAATCCATCCTAAAGTTGTTCTCTGAGCCACTATACCATCTGGTATTTTTAATAGTCCTTCTTCGATGATCTTGCCGTAGACATCGGCACCGAGTAATATATCTATATTACCAGGTGTGTTATATGTAGGTTCAGCGAGTTGTAAAGTTTGAAGCTGTGGCCAGTTGATCGCGATGTGCTTCGAAGGTAAAGTTGTAGAAATCTTCTTCAAGACGTATGCTTTTATATTTATAAAAAGTTTGTCTTTAAATCGCGATGCAATTGTCAAGTCAACCATGTGTCTTATTGGTACTTGAGTTCCTTCTCCTACTCCAGAGACTGCACCGTTGATTTTGGTTCTTGTCAGCCCCAATAGTTCAACTACCCTTGCAGAAACGAATGAAGCCTCTGAACCCTGGTCAATTAAAGCACGAAGTATGTGTGTGTCTCCATTCCTCGATGTAACCTCTACTTGTGCTGTTGCCAATAATACTTCATGACCAGGTTGTGTCTTTGAGAAGTGTGCGGTTGTTATTTTCGGTTCCGGTTGTGGTTGTGCATCTTCTTTCTTCTCCGGTTGCTGTCGTACTTCATGTAAGAGAGAGTGATGTTTTCTTCTGCAGACTCGGCATGTCATTTTATTTTTACAATTGAATACAGTGTGATTCGGTGCAAGGCAGTTGTAGCATAAATTACTCTTTTTTACAAAATCTCTTCTCTGCTCCACCGACTGTATTCCAAAATCTTTGCAGTTGTGAATATAGTGACTACCTTTACAATAAGTGCACGATGGTTGTGATTGCATACTAGCGTGCGCAGCGTGTAACACTTCTTTTTCTTGGTTGGTTGTAACGTGGAATGATTTTTGTGGTTGTGTTTTCTCTCGCGATGAGGTAGTAAATGGTGCGACTAGTTCAAGAGTACGAAACTTGGTTTCTAAAAATATTTTCATGTCCTCCCAAGTAGCCATGACATCCCCAGTTACCTTCTGTGCGTGCTCCTCCCAGTCACCAAGCGACCCTGCATCTAATCTCTGCGATACTAGAAACACGATCACAGGATCCCAAGTATCGGTCTTCACTTCCAAATTATTCAAGCTACTAATACACTCAGTAGTTGTATCTAATAATGATTTAATTTGATTAGCCGACTGAATAGTTACTCGTTTTTGGCCAAACAATCGCTTTAGAAGTGACGTCACAATCATTTTCTTCTTTCCAAAACGCCGCTTAAGCAAGCTCCACGCAGTTGTATAATTGCTGTCTTCTATTTGTATACGCCGTAGTAATATTTCCGCTTCACCAGAAACACTAGTTTTTAAATAATGTAACTTCTGTACGTTACTTAATGACGTATTGTGAACTAACGCCATAAACAAATCTTGGTATGTAGGCCAGTCTTCATATCTTCCCGTAAATGTAGGTAACTCAATCCTAGGTAGGCGAGATAACGCTAAGTGTCCGTCCTGTGACGTATTCTGCACATTACAAGTCGAGTTTTCCCCCGGTGGTGGTTGTAAACTTGTGATGTAATCTGTTAAATCGCCTTGTAAACAAAGGTACAACTCTTCGCATTTATAATATTCTTCATTAGAAAAATACGGTAATACCGCTTTTTGTTCCCGCGAAGTACATTTGTTAATAGCTATGTGAGCTTCTTTAAACGTTGTCCAATACTCGTCAATCGTTTTTAATCTTATCTTCACATAGCCCTCAGTGAGGCGCGCCTTTGGACACTTCTTAATGTTTATTTGCGCCTTTTGTAACATACCGGCTACATCTTCCAGTGTAGATAAATATCCAGTTTGTTCTGCCGTTAATGCAGTCATTTTCACAAAAGACAACAATTGTTCTTATCACCAACATAAAACAAAGTCACTAAGTTGTATTTAAAAGTCTTATTCACTGTCTATTTTACGCACTATCTTCCTAAACATCATAAAACTGCACTAATTATCGAGTCTTCTTTTGTTCTCGAACGACGATGCCTTATCTACCGGGCCGTTCTATGTCCGGCGCGAAATGGACCATTTGCTTACTGCATTAAGGTCGGTTCTAGCATATGAACGGTTTGGGACTAAATTAAACGTGTTCCCTCTTTGAATGGTTTTAATGCACTGGTAGGTCAAAAGTATAAATAAAAGTAAAAGTATTAGACACCCACCGATCGCAATCAATTTGAAGTCAATCTAATACTATAAGAATCTTTGTCCTGACATACTGACTGACTGACTGACTCACTGACAGACAACGCACAGCCTAAACCGCTGGTCGTAGAGACTTGAAATTTGGATGGTATATTTGGCTTAGTACGTAAGGGTGTAAAGGAAAAAAGGAAGAGATAAGAAAGGATTTTTCAAAATTCACCCTTTAAGGGGATGAAATAGGGGTTCAAAGTTTGTATGGAGAAACAAGATTAGATAGTCTTTTCTATCCGAAACTTCACACAAGTGCTTCAGTAAAAAAATAAGTAAATGCGTGTTTCAGGTTTTTTTGAAATTCCACCCCTAAGAGGGTGAAATGGGGTAACAAAATGTAAAAATCAATATTGCTTCGGATTGCGCCGAAAATTGGCATACAGATAGTTATTACGACGTTAGTTACCTATGAGAAAGGATTTTCCAAAATTCACCCCTAAAGGGGATGAAACGGGGATCAAAGTTTGTATGGAGAAACAAGATTCGATAGTCTTTTCTATTCGAAACTTCATAAAAGTGCTCCAGTAAACAAAAAAGTAAATACGTGTTTAAAGTTTCTTGAAATTCCACCAGGGTGAAATGTGGTAACAAAGTGTGAAAATCAATATTGTTTCGGATTGAGCTGAAATTTGGCACGCAGATAGTTATTACGACGTCTGTTACCTCTGAGAAAGGATTTTCCAAAATTCACCCCTGAAAGGGATAA
Source organism: Cabera pusaria (assembly GCA_954871355.1). Lineage (NCBI taxonomy): Eukaryota > Metazoa > Arthropoda > Insecta > Lepidoptera > Geometridae > Cabera > Cabera pusaria. Next base: position 19,900,003 of record OX940889.1, on the reverse strand, counting down.
AACAGGGGGTTCAAAGTTTGTATGGAGAAACAAGATTAGATAGTCTTTTATATTCGAAACATAACACAAAATACGTGTTTCAGTCTCTTTTGAAATTCCACCCCTAAAAGGGTGAAGTGAATTAAAGTAGGTAAAGTCTAAAATCGATATTGTTTCGGATTGCGCTGAAATTTGGCATGCAGATAGTTATTTTGACTTAGGTATCCGCTAAGAAAGAATTTTTCAAAATTCACTATTCAAAGGGATGAAGCGGGGGTTCAAAGTTTGGATAGTCATTTTATTCGACATTTCACACAAGTACTTCTGTAAATAAATAAGTAAATACGACATTCAGACTTTTTCAAAATGCCACCCTAAGAGGATAAACTGGGGTAAGAAAGTCTAAAAATCAATATTGTTTCGGATTGCGCTGAAATTTAGAATGCAGATAGTTATTATGACGTAGGTAGGATTTTCTGAAAATTCCTCCCGGATACGGAACGGGGATTCAAAGTTTGTATGGCGAAACAAGATGAGATAAAGTACGTGTTGTAGGATTTTTCGAAATGCTACCTCATTTAGAAAAATCCTACAACACGTACTTTATCTCTATGTAACAAAGTCTGAAAATTTGGGTTTTTCGGGTTTCATAAATATGAATCCCGAATTGCCTTAGTCACGCGATAACATGAAAACGGGTGAACTGATTTGGCTCATTCTTATTTGATGTCTTAATGATAGAATCGTTTTTACTAAAGAAAAGTTTTAAGTAAATAAAATAAGTTTTTAACGCGGGCGAAGCCGCGGGGCACTTCTAGTTGTTTATAAAATGAATAATTATGAAAAATAATTACCCAGTTTTAATGAAGCTACCCCAAATTTTCCTCATCAATGAAGACATCTCATAAAATTCTGTTGTTAAATTGGTCTTCTGTGCTGATCCTACAACCACTGCATCGGTTTGAGCACAATAGGCGGCTCCCGTCATGTTGGTGTGAGGTATAGGCAGCGCGTTGTCGTCTACGAATGAGTAGTCATAGAAATAAATCTGATCGTGTCCCGCTTCCACGTGCAGTTTCACAGCTCGTAGCGTAGAATAAGTAAACTTATACATCATTGCAGAAGTCCAAATAGTTAAGAATATTGTTCTCAGCAACCGGTTTGTCTCCAAAATATTTTTTTTTTATATTCTCCACTACTGCTTCCTTTTCTACAGGCGTGTCTAATTTCAAATCGTTGGGCAGGAAATCAGCAAAATTTTTATTCATCTTGTCTTTCCAAAGATCGAATACTGGTGGTAATTCGCAGTGAACCTTCCATATTAGCTAATCCGTACAGAAGCAGTACTTTTCTATAATTGCCCGATTTTAAGATATCTACTGGAGACGTTTCTAAAATCACTTCGCCGTTTTCCCTCCGCTCTAAGCATGGCGAGAAAACAGACGTAGAATCCGTTCTATCTAAGAATGGATCACTAGTAAGTAGATCAAAAGAAAGCGTTTTATAAAAATGTTCTAACGCGTTGATATCACTGACATCTGTAAAGTTCACCTGGCTAGCGAACCATTTTGCGTTTGCTAAGGGATCCGATTGAATGGCCCAATTGGCGACATTAGAGCCACTCTCGGGTATAACTTTGTTGAATAGCCCTTCGACTGATTTGGACAGCATTAGCAGTTCTACAGAAGCGAAACCAGCACTGTAGCCGGCGACGGTGACGTCGTCGGGGTTACCACCGAAGCTGGCTATAGTTGATCCATCTCAGGGCTGTAACTTGATCCCTCAATCCAGCATTACCAGGAATATCCTCTGTCCCAAGACATAGGAAACCGAGCACTCCGAGTCTATAGTTAAATCAGCGATTATATTTTCATCGGCGACGAGTTTAGTCGGTATGATCATGTCTCCACTGCCCATTTGTAAACCTCCTCCATGGACGTACACCACAACGGGTAAGTTTATATCTTCCATGTCAGGAATGTAGACACTAGCAATAAGGCAATCCTCTTGTTTTTCCGGCACTGGGAACCCCAGATAGAAAATTGTAGCTTGGGGACATACAACGCCACTTGACACTGCTTCTCGTGGTTCCTTCCATGTTGAAGGTGTAAGAGCTGCCTGAAAATATTAATTGCATAATTGAACTAGTCACTCTTAGCATAAATCTGTGCTTCATTATACCGTCCGTAGCTAGTAATATAAATTTCCCTTACAAATCTTTATGATATACACAATAACATATTATTATTTTCCGCAAAACTGGGATAATGTTCCAGAATTAATTGGAGTTACTTTCCTGTTTACCTCACGATGTAATAATTCGACATGTACAAACAGAGCAGAGCTAATCTACAAAATAATCTAGTCATATTAGGTACTAGCAGCCCGCCCCGGCTTCGCACGGGTAGAACATATATGCCTACAAAATTTGCATCAGTTTGTTGCATCGAATATAAAATATTAACATATTTAACAATCATCGTCATATGTCAACTAATTTCCACAAAACCTTAACGAATTATGCACCTAAGACCTAAACCTTCCTCATAAACACTCTGGCTATTGGTGAAAACCGCATGATAATCCGTTCAGATGCTATTGAGATTATTGCGAACAGACAGACGCAGTGATGGACATTGTTTTATAATACTCACGTAGTGATATTGGACGGCCCTTTGGCGTAAAGGATAGTTACCCTGATTCTGACCCGAGGGTCGTTGGTTCTGATCCTAGCTATATACCAATGAAAGTTTTATGTGCATTCATAAATCATGGGTTTTCGTGGAATAATTAAATCTACCAATAATTAAGATAGTTTAAAAACTAAAACAACTGACTTCAATGCCCCGCGAGTCAATTTCAGTAGCAAGTTTGAGACGTTTATCGTCATATCTCTGAAGATACTTATCACATCTCAATGAAATTACAATGGGACCACCTCGGAAACGTACCCTACCGATTACAAAAATAATAATTCGAATCGGTTCACAATTGACGGAGTAATCGCGTTACATACACACACAAAAAAGAAAGAAAATAGAAACATATAGACGGATTGAGAACTTCCTTCTTTTCGGAAGTCGGTTGAAAAGTAGCTTACCACCAAGGAGAACATCTGCCGCCGTAACCTTACGGCGTTCTCCGATGCAAAAAGTAGGGGTATTATACGTTTAACGTGTGTATCTGTGTGTCTGTCTGTATCATCTTAGCACCCAACCGGATGAACCGATTTTGATTTAAAGTAGGGGTATTATACGTTTAACGTGTCTATCTGTGTGTCTGTATGTAGCATCTTAGCACCCAACCGGATGAACCGATTTTGATTTTATTATTGTTTTTTTTTATGTCTTCATCGAGAGTGTTCTTAGCTTTGATTCATGAAAATTCGTTCAATCGTTATAAAACTATGAGCTTTAATCAACTTTAATAGATCTGATCAATTCGAAAATCTTCTATTTCAACGATATTATAAGAACATGGAAGCATTGATCTGATGCTGGGACATCTCATGAACTCTACAGAATACTCAAATCCTCACCAACTTACAGCTCAGATTTTAAATGTCGTGTTTAGAGTAATTGGAATGCTTAATGAAAAGATTATACATAGATCAGTCGGGGTGGTTTAAAATATTATATTATATATATAGATCATTATTATTTTATACAATAGATCATATTATTATACTATATTGACTTTAAATTGATTGCGATCGGTGGGGATCTACAGAAAAGCTAAGCTTACAATAATATTTTCGTAGTAACTATGACCTATTCTGTGGTTTGACTGCAAATATTTTATTAATTTTGCGATGCGTGTATGTGAAATCCGTGATATCTTCTAGAGTTTTCATTAGAATTATATACTGTAAAGGACAATTTTAATCTTTAATATGTGGCCAAGGTAATTAACGTAATTATTTGGATAAGGATTAATACTATATACTTGAAAATAGCCCTGGAAGTTAAGTAATATTTTTTAACAAAAAATTAAAGATTAAAATGGTTACTGTGAGTCAACCTTAAAAGATAGACATATGCTGTCGCGGACTTTTTTGTAGGTCTTATTAAGTTGTACAACTCTTACATAGATAATATCGTTTAAAAACTAAAAAAGAACCGACTTCAATGTTCATTTTCAGTACCAATTTTGAGATGTTTATCCCAATATCTCTGGAGATACTTATCAGACCTCAATAAAATTACCATGGTACCACACTTGGGATATCTCCTTTCGAACAAAAAAAGAATAATCAAAATCGGTGCATAAATGACGAAGTTATCCCCGAACAAACATAAAAAAAAAAAAAAAAAAAAAAAAAAAAATATATATATATATACGGTCGAATTGAGAAACCTCCTCCTTTTTTTGAAGTCGGTTAAAAATATTCTTCCATCTGTTTTCAATTGAGCAGCGTTCATAAGAAACGTGTTTTTTCGACCGTTTTTTTGTCGACTTAGGTTGCAAATTAGGTCTCCACGAATGTACAAAGGTACATTCGTGGAGACCTAATTTGCAACCGAATAAACCGAATTAAATCAAAGGATTTAAACGGGATAATATATAGCGTATTTTCATTTCGAAATTCCATTCTATGTATTAGTGAAAGAATATTTTAAATCGGTCCAGTAGTTTTTGAGCCAAATCATTACAAACATACAAAAATACAAATGTTCTCTCTTTATAATATTAGTATAGATTAGTATAGATTTAGTAAACATTTTATGTCAGTGTTGAAGAACGTACCTAGAAACATAGAACTAGAAATACTCGAAACACATTAGTGAGATATCCTGAAGATAACATGTTAACTCACAGTAGTTTATCGTTATTCGATTCAAGGTCAAGAGTTTAATGACACATTACTATTTTTGTTAAAACTTATTGTTATTTCCACCTTGAATTTGTTGGATCCAGTAGGCGCGGTAGCGTCATCGCTTATTATCAGGCTAGCGTCGTGCTTGACCTGTTACCGTATATCATGAAATATATATATATATACAATACATTAAATATATATATATATATATATATACAATATTGTATTATTGTAAATTTAATTTTAAATATATATTTAATTTATTTTATAATTTAAGTAATATATATACTCGTATATATATATCTATATATATTTAATGATATATAATATACTTAACCCTCCTTCTTTCGCAGTCGGGTATAAAGGGTAAATTTACTATAATAAACCAGTTATTTGTAGTTAGTGCAATACATTTTCTATGCATCGAACTACAAAGTTAAGTTTGTAGAAGGATTATTCCCTCTAACAAACATACTAATGGGTCATCGTAAACACAAATCGCACAGTAGGTATTTTTAAAATATTCGCAAATTCAGTCAAATATAATAAGAAGATCAATTAAGTATCTAATATTAAATGTAAATGATTCTGTGCTAATATGTAGAAACAATAAACAAAGTCACATGCATGTCATATCAATCAATAAACAAAGTCATGTGCATTTTCATAATTATTGTCTTTTAATATTGGTGTGAACGAAGATATGATATACCTACCTTTGTATCTATTGAATTTATTTTGAACGAAATTATGAATTAGTCACCATTAACAATTTCAATATCTGATAACAAGTTTCGATATATTTAATAGCGTGGACGGAGAATGTACAATCATACTCTGTCTACAGTCTACGTTTGATAACAAAATATGGTACAAAACGTCAGCTTATTCCAGCAAATTGATGAACGCTTTTAAAGTTCTGAACGAGATGTGATCAACACTGGCGGCGGAATTGGGTTCCGGTAGTGCTTGGAGTAGATGTCGTCCCAGAAGCGCGCGCGCCGCTCCAGCAGGGGACCCCCCAGGGTTATCTGGTTGCCCAGAGACATGTGGGGTGCCCAGTTCTGACCCACAGGTGGCCACGAGGGAACACTAGACTCAGGTGGTACGGGGTATCTGAGAAAAAATAAAATTACAAAATTAAACAAGCATTCTGTAAAAACCTTCGTCATCGTGTTTTTATGTCTGACAGACAAGCACTTGACCACTATCTCACTAGATATTAAGTGTAGATGCGATCTGACATGGTGTCAAAAGACTGCACTAAGACGAAGCGCTGGACAACTGAGTTAAGTCATAGATATTTAGTCCAATCCACAGAGCGCTATCCCAACCAGCTTTCCACTATACTAGCTGGCACTCAACAACATCCGGAACTCGGTGAACCGATCGGCGACGTGTCTGTTGGCTGTCCGCTTGGTGTGTTTTTAGCCGCAGTCTTCCACCAGTGGTCACCCATTTATTACCATCCGGGACTCAGATTTAGGGCTAAGCCTATGGACGATCTTCCCATGGGAGACAATGACCTCTTTTAATGGAAAGTACTCATGATAACAAATCAAGCCCAAATTTGACTGTCTTACTATTTTCAATCGGAGAGTTCTAGTTTAGTGTAGATAGTGTGTGTAGATAGAGCCAGAGTAGGGACCCTGGCTCTATCAGGAAAGGTGAGATCAGCTCGATGAATCAATAGTATTGTATTGTTACCGAACTAACATAAGTATAGGTATACTAGCTGTGCCCGCGACTTCGTCCGCGTGGAATAGTGTCTTTGGGTAGCATTTTTAAATATTTAGGCTAATTATTATACAAATAAGACACATGCGTATCCCACCTACACCACACCGTACCACGCCGCGAAAATCCCCCTCTCCTCTCCCTCCCCCTCGCCCTTCCCCTCTCCTCTCCCTCTCTCTTCCCTCCACCCCCTTTCTCCTCTCTTCCCTCTCCCCCTCCCCTCCCCTCTCTCTTCCCCCCACTTCCCCCTCCCCTCCGCGTCTCTTTTCCCCCCACTCCCCTTCCCTCACTTTCCTCACCCCTCCCCTTTCCCCCTCCCCCACTCCCCTTCCTCCACTACACCTCCCCTCCCCTTTCCCTCACCTCTCATCCCTCTCCCCCTTTCCCCTTCTCCTCACTTCCACCCTTCCTGCCCTCCCCTCATTCCCCCTTCCCCTTCTCCCTCCCCCTTCCCCCTCATAATCTTTGAATTACATATTAATTTATATCGAATCAACAGCCTAAACAATAAGCTTCAAGCTTCTAGCTTTAAAAATGACGATACTTCCATACAACTTTTCTTCCCCCCTTTTTACCCCTTACAACCCTCTTTTCGCATTAAAAAGTAGCCTATGTCCTTTCTCAGGCTCTAGACTATCTGTGTACCAAATTTCATTTAAATCGGTTCAGTGGTTTTGGCGTGAAAGTGACACAGACAGACAGACAGACAGACAGAGTTACTTTCGCATTTATAATATGATGAGTTAGGATTAGGATTAATATTTAAAAAAATAGTGCCAATTTTGATGGACAATCTAGTAATTATTGTACTGTGTGTTACCCGAATACTGAAAAATCACACTCTAATTTTTAAATTATTCCCAATTATTTTATCATGCAAGCAAATTCGCGAAAAAAATATACGTATATTTAAAATGTGCCTAGTTAAACCCTTTTCAGTTGATACTCAACATGTCAACAAAAAATATAACGGATACGGTCATTTGAAATTGTCAATGGGCTTGAATCAATATTTCCATCATTCGGTTTTATCTACGTAGTTGCGAATGACAATGGCTTCAATTGCCTCTGTAGACGATCATTTGGTCCATCAATGAAATAAAAATTGACAATTGCGAATGATCGTCTCCGGGGCGCTTTAGAGGGCGATATATTCATTTTAATATGACATCACGTAGCCAATCAAAGCGCTGTTAGCGGACAATCAAGGCGCCGCTAACGAAACCTCCTCATTTGTCAGACTATGATGAGGCGTTTCAAAACCGGTCTAAATCATAACCCTCCATACATACATCCCTCCATCCATACCCTCCATACATATAATATATATATATCCATATAACCCATAAGAGTCCGGTAATAAATGAGGCAACAATGATGTCATGTTGGTGCTAAATTAGGCATCAGAGGTCGTAGTTAACCACCAGCTGAACACAGATACGTTAGTAATTCGTTCGCCAATTTGAGATGGTATTTGATGCCTGTCAATTTGTAAAACGGGTATTTGCTTCTATGTGGAGTGGACTAAAGCGTAGACAGAGTGATTTTCACACTGCACCGAATCACGCAGCGTAGCGCGGGAATGCGTGGTCTTACATTGTTTGCAAGTATCTGTGTTTATATAGAAAACACGCGTAGTCCAACACACTGAACACGCATTCACGCGCAGTGTTGCAGATCACGCCCCTACACGCGGAGAAAAACGCAACCACGCGCGTGTTTCCAAGAAATCAATACAAAAATCTACATGCGGACGCAGATCAGCTAGGCTATTCTGTAAGCTATCTCGACAGCGGAATCCGCGGTAGTTTTGAATTTCGTATTACGAAATTCAACCGTATTACGAACGTGATACGATTGAATTTCGTAGTACGAAATTCGAATCTCACCGCGGATTCCACTGACGAGATAGCTTACAGAACAGCCTAGCTGCACTAACGTACGGAGACGCGTAGCTCCGCCGCCTCGCACCCCGCAGCGTAGCGCGGGGCAGTGTGTGTATCGCCTTAAAGACTAAAGTCAGGTGTTATGTCTCACTAACGTCTTCCACTGCTAAACTAACTTGACTACAGCGTAACATACCATCAAGTCAGATAACGTTGAATCTTTATTAATTAAGATTTTCAAACAACTATCGCAAATGAAAGTCTTTTTTAAATGATTACATTGATTGATGATTACCCAGTTTTGATGAAGCTAGCCCAAATTTTCCTCATCAGGGAAGACATCTCTTTTAATGCTGTTGTTATATTGGTATTCTGAGAGAAAACGAATCCTCCTACCACTGCTTCAGTTTGAGCACAATGTGTTGCTCCCTTCACGTCGGTGTGAGGTACATGAGGTGTGTTCTCGTCTACGAATGAGTATTCATACAAATAAATCTGATTGTGTCCCATTTCCACGTGCAGTTTCACAGCTCTCAGCGTGGAATAAGTAAAAAATACATCACTAAAAAAGTCCACAAAACTAAGAACATTGTCCTCAGCAACCGGTTTATCTCCAAAATAAAAATCTTTGACATTCTTCGCTACTGCTTCCTTTTGTTCAGGCGTATTGAATTCCAAATCGTCAGGAAGGAAGTCAGCAAAATTCTCATTCATTTTGTTTTTCCAAAGATCGAATAATGGTATTCGCAGTAAACCTTCCATGTTAGCGAATCCGTACAGAAGCGGTACTTTTCTATAATTGCCTGATTTTAAGATATCTACTGGTGGCGTATCTATAAATACTTCGCCATCTGTCTTTCGCTCTAAACACGGCGAGAAAACAAATGTAGAATCGGTTCTTTGGAAGAATGGATCACTGGTAAGTAGATCAAAAGAAAGCGTCTTATAAAAATGTTCTAACGCATAGATGTTATCCACATCTGTGAAGTTCAACTGCTTCGCGAACCATTTTGCGTTTGCTAAGGGATCCGGTTGGATTGCCCACTGCACAACACTGGCGCCGCTCTCAGGTATAACTTTGTTGAATAACCCTTCGGCTGATTTGGACAACATCAGTAGATCTACGGCAGCGGAGCCAGCACTGTAGCCGGCGATTGTGACGTCGTCAGGGTTTCCGCCAAAGCTTGCTATATTTTCGTTGACCCATCTCAAGGCTGTCACTTGGTCCTTCATTCCAGCATTACCGGGGATATCCTCTGTCCCGAGACATAGGAAACCGTGCACTCCAAGTCTATAATTGAATGTGACGGCGATTATGTTTTCATCGGCGACGAGTTTCGTCGGTAGGATCATATCTCCGCTGCCCATTTGGAAAGCACCTCCATGGACATACACCACAACGGGTAAATTTATATCTTCAGTGTCGGGAACGTAGACACTAGCAATGAGACAATCTTCTTCTTGTTCCGTCGCTGGGAACCCAGGGATGGGAATTGTAGCTTGAGGGCACACGACGCTACGTGACACTGCATCTCGTGGTTCCTTCCATGTTGGGGGTGGAAGAGCTGCCTGAAAATATTAAATATATCATTGAATTATAGTTTCAGTTACCTACTTGTAGTATTTGTAAGTAGGATTTAGTAAGTAATATCTTTTGCTTTCAAATTATAATTTACTAGCAGCCCGCCCCGGCTTCGCACGGGTAGAACATATATGTCTACAAAATTTGCATCAGTTTGTTGCATCGAATATAAAATATTAACATACTCGTATTTAACAATCATCGTCATATTTCAACCAATTTACACAAAACCTTAACGAATTATGCACTTAAAACTTCCTCATAAACACTCTGACTAATGGCGAAAACCGCATAATAATCCGTTCAGAAGCTATTGAGATTATTGCGAACAGACAGACAGACAGACAGACGCAGTGATGGACATTGTTTTATAATACTCACGTAGTGATATTGGACGGCCCTTTGGCGTAAAGGATAGTTACCCTGATTCTGACCCGAGGGTCGTTGGTTCTAATCCTAGCTATATACCTACCAATGAAAGTTTTATGTGCATTCATGAATCAGTGCAGCAAATTAAATCTACCAGTAATTAAGATAGTTTAAAAACTAAAACAACTGACTTCAATGCCCCGCGAGTCAATTTCAGTAGCAAGTTTGAGACGTTTATCGTCATATCTCTGAAGATACTTATCACATCTCAATGAAATTACAATGGGACCACCTCGAAAACGTACCCTATCGATTACAGAAATAATCATTCGAATCGGTTCACAATTGACGGGGTAATCGCGTAACATACACACACAAAAAAGGAAAAAAATAATAAATATACAGACGAGTTGAGAACTTCCTTCTTTTTGGAAGTCGGTTGAAAAGTAGTTTACCACCAAGGAGAACATCTGCCGTCGTAACCTTACGGCGTTCCCCGACGCAAAAAGTAGGGGTATTATACGTTTGTAGGGGTATTATACGGGATGTAAGGGAGCACAAATACGACCTCGGTGCTCCCAGCCAACCTCACCTGCCCGTGGTGCATCCTGCTGACCAACAGACGGGGCTCTGGCGACCGACAAATGGCGGTATAACCATTTCATATCTATGGCGTAGCCAAATTCTACAGGCCGGTGACGGGCAGCAGCGTCACCGGTGCGAAAAGCTACGTCCTGCGATCGCCAACACGCCTGCCCAGCATGGCGATTAGGGCATATCCCTCCCAAGGGATGAAAGAAGGATGGAAAGTCACACAATGCCGCAGCCCCCAGTTCCCGGCCGCCCTGCTATTCCTGACCACGGCGGCGGTCACGGTAACGGCAGGGCAGGGGGTGCTAAGAATCCCCGGGTTACGGTAGGCCGCCAGAACAAACTGACCCTCGCAACGTACAATGGACGCACGATTCGGCTGGACGATCATCTGGCGCAGCTAGAGGAGGAGCTGAAACACATAAGATGGCACATTCTGGGGTTATGCGAAGTCCGAAGACAGGGAGAGGACACCATAACCTTAGAATCGGGCCATCTTATGTACTACAGAGAAGGAGATCAGCCATCCCAAGGCGGCGTCGGGTTTCTGGTCAACAAGGTTCTCAGTGACAACGTTGTAGAAATCTCCAGTGTGTCGACCAGGGTAGCGTACCTCATAATTAAGTTAACCAAGAGGTACAGCCTCAAGGTTATCCAGGTCTACGCACCGACCTCGACACACTTGGATGATGAGGTGGAGAGCATGTATGAAGATATCTCCAGAGCTTTACACACCACCTCCAAGGCTCACTACAACGTTGTCATGGGAGACTTTAACGCCAAAGTGGGAGTACAAACTTGCGGCGAATCGTCTATAGGACCACACGGATTTGGGAGTAGGAATCACAGGGGACAAATGCTCGTCAATTTCCTCGAGAGAGAGGGGCTTTTCTTGATGAACTCGTTCTTCAAGAAACAGCCCCAAAGGAAATGGACGTGGCAAAGCCCCGACTTTGTGACTAAAAACGAGATTGACTTCATCATTACGGACAAACGGCGCATATTCAGAGACGTCTCAGTGATCACTAGGTTTAATACTGGAAGTGATCACCGACTTGTACGAGGCACTCTGGATATCGACTTTAAAGCCGAGAGATTCCGATTGATGAAGTCTACGCTCCGCCCGAACCTACTCCAAACCGTTGTTGGGTCCGAAACATTCCAATTAAAATTGGAAAATCGATTCGCTGCCTTGGAAACCACAGATGACGTAGACCAGAAACTCGAAGAAGTGGTGGAAATCCTCAGGGATGAAGGGACGAAGTTTTGCGAGAGCAAGCGTACGGGCAAAAAATCCAAACTCTCGGCAGAAACACTTCGGCTAATGGAAGAGAGACGAACAGACCCTTTGTCAGCTTTGTCAACTAACCTGGTGCGCAACAAATCCATAAAGAAGCTGGTACGACGCGACCTCCGATCCTCTAACACGCTCTTGATTAAAGAATCAATTGAGCAGAATCGGGGGTCGAAAGTGTTCGTCCAGCCTCTGGGTAGAAGCCACCTCACAAAGCTGACAACGTCAACGGGGAACGTCGTCGCATCCAAGCCGGAGATTCTGTCGGAAGTTGAAGACTTCTACGGCAAGCTCTACGCATCGCATGCTTCAAGGCCCGAACCCGATACTGAGGATTCTAGAGCCACCTTAACCCGCCACTTCACAGAAGATCTGCCCGAAATTAGCCGAGACGAAATCGTGATGGCCCTTAAACAACTCAAAAATGGAAAAGCCCCAGGAGAAGACGGAATCACAACGGAGCTTTTAAAAGCCGGAGGAGCTCCAGCAGTTCAACAGCTTCAGCAGCTATTTAATTCCGTTCTTTTTTACTGGGAGAACTCCACAGGCATGGAACAGAAGCATGGTGGTTTTGTTTTTCAAAAAAGGAGACAAAACCCTATTGAAAAACTATCGCCCGATTTCGCTTCTGAGCCATGTCTACAAGCTGTTTTCAAGGGTCATCACGAACCGTCTTGCGCGAAGACTCGACGAGTTTCAACCTCCGGAACAGGCCGGGTTTCGAAGCGGTTACGGCACCATAGACCACATCCACACGGTGCGGCAGATTGTACAGAAGACCGAAGAGTATAATCGGCCCCTGTGCTTAGCATTTGTGGACTATGAGAAGGCCTTTGACTCAATCGAAACCTGGTCTGTTCTCGAGTCCTTGCAGCGTTGCCAAGTCGACTGGCGATATATCGAAGTGATGAGATGTCTATACAATGCCGCAACGATGACTGTACAAGTACAGAACCAGCGAACTAAACATGTCCACCTGCGTCGAGGAGTGAGACAGGGGGACGTCATATCCCCGAAACTGTTCACTAACGCCTTGGAGGATATGTTTAAGACGCTGGACTGGAAAGGTCGTGGCATTAACATCAACGGCAGGTACATCTCTCACTTACGATTCGCAGATGACATCGTCATAATGGCAGAGACGCTGCAGGACCTACAAAGGATGTTGAATGGCCTAGCTGATTCTTCTCGTAGCATCGGTCTCCGGATGAATTTGGACAAAACCAAAGTCATGTACAACGAGCACGTTGTTCCGGAACCGATTGCCGTAGATGGAATCCCACTCGAAGTTGTCACTAAGTATGTTTACCTAGGGCAAACGCTCCAACTAGGCAAACATAACTTCGAGAAGGAAATCCAGAGAAGAATTCAGCTGGGCTGGGCAGCATTCGGAAAACTCCGTCGAGTCTTCTCGTCGCCTATACCACAGTGTCTAAAGACAAAAGTCTTTAACCAGTGCGTCCTACCTGTGATGACATACGGAGCCGAGACGTGGGCACTCACAGTCCGACTGGTCCACCAGTTTAAAGTCGCTCAGCGAGCTATGGAGAGAGCTATGCTCGGTATTTCTCTGCGGGATCGAATCCGGAACGAAGTAATTCGCCAGAGAACTAAAGTTATCGACATAGCTCAACGGATTAGCAAGCTGAAGTGGCAGTGGGCTGGTCATATCTGCCGCAGGACTGATAACCGTTGGGGCAGACTTGTCCTAGAGTGGAGACCGCGAATCGGCAAACGTAGCGTAGGACGTCCTGTGACCAGGTGGAGCGACGACATACGTAAAGCGGTGGGCAGTGACTGGAAGAGAAGAGCCGAAGATCGGACTCAGTGGCGTATCTTGGGAGAGGCCTATGTCCAGCAGTGGACTGATACAGGCTGATGATGATGATGATGATGATTATACGTTTAACGTGTGTATCTGTGTGTCTGTCTGTAGCATCTTAGCACCCAACTGGTTGAACCGATTTTGATTTAAAGTAGGGGTATCTGTGGGGATCTACAGAAAAACTAAGCTTTTAATAATATTTTCGTAGTAACTATGTAACCTATTCTGTGGTTTCACTGCAAATATTTTATTAATTTTGCGATGCGTGTATGTGAAATCCGTGATATCTTCTAGAGTTTTCATTTGAATTATATACTGTAAAGGACAATTTTAATCTATAATATGTGGCCAAGCTAATTAACGTAATTATTTGGATAAGGATTAATACTATATACTTGAAAATAGCCCTGGAATTTATGTAATATTTTTTAACAAACAATTAAAGATTAAAATGGTTACTGTGAGTCAACCTTAAGAGATAGACATATGCTGTTGCGGACTTTTTTGTAGTTCTTATTAAGTTGTACAACTCTTCTATAGAAAATATTCTTTCATCTGTTTTCAATTGAGCAGCGTTCGTAAGAAACGTGTTTTTTCGACCTTTTTTTGTCGACTTAGGTTGCAAATTAGGTCTCCACAAATGTACCTTTGATTTAAACGGAATAATATATAACGTATTTTCATTTCGAAAGTCCATTCTATATATTAGTGAAAGAATATTTTAAATCAGTCCAGCAGTTTTTGAGCCAAATCATTACAAACATACAAAAATACAAAAATACAAATGTTCTCTCTTTATAATATTAGAATAGATGATATAACACTGTGTCGCATCCAAGCGTCATCGGAAAACATGATTCAATGCCCGGAATGTCCTCAAAGTCGACATTTCAAAGGTTTAAAAGGCCTAAAAATACACCAAGGTAAGTGCCACAAAAATACCACCATACCCTTTTCGGTCCTCAATTTAATTTCACATAGCCCTACTACTTCGGATGGTACCCCTACGAACGCTCTGCCGTTTTGCAATTTATTAACTAAATTCAAAATTAACAGACCAATTTTAAAACGGATTCCTCGAGGCGCCCGCATTACTGCTGCTACTGCTCTGTCACACGCAATTAGAGCAGTTCTTACCCACAACTCTAAGTACAGTTGGGAACATCATTTTCCCTTACATTGCACTTTATGTCAGGCGAGATATAAACAACAAAAAATCACTCACTAACAGAGTAAAAGAAAACTGCGTCAATTACAGTACAATGGAAGACATTTCTTCTGTTTCGGATAATTCGGCAATCTGTTATCAAAATTCCAAATCCTCAGTGAAGCCTTGTAGTGAGTCAGCGATCTACAAACTTGTGGAACGCAAACTCGGCGATGGGGACATTAAAGACGCTGCTAGAATTCTGTTTTCTAGTGACACAATTGCACCAGCTACATCTGAAACCCTAATTACTCTAGAAGTGAAAGATCCACCAGCTTCAGCAAATCTCCAATTAACTCTGCCACCAGAACAGCTAGATATCGCTGTTGAAGCCACCGCCCTCGAAGTTACCTCGGCTGTTGCTTCTTTTTTGAGTGGATCCGCTGGAGGTTTGAATGCCCTCACCCCTCAGCATCTAAAAGACCTCATGAGTGGTTACCACCACTCGGTAATGGCGAAATTGGTGAGTCACTCTTAAAAGACGTAACAAGCCTGATGAACCTCATGTTATCAGGGCGAGTAAACAGCGATATCACGGCAATCATTTACGGTGCTAACCTTTGTGCTTTAAAAAAAAAACGGGGGCATTAGGCCAATAGCTGTAGGTATGACATACCGCCGCTTGGCAGCCAAAATTTGCTGCAGAAAATCAGCACAAGATTTTGCACATATTTTTCAACCTTTGCAGCTTGGTTTTGGCTCACGCGGAGGTGGCGAGGCCGCCGTCCACTCTGTTCGAACTTTTTTAGATCAAAATTGTGGAGATGTGCTTTTGAAGGTAGATGTTAAGAACGCTTTTAATTCTGTAGATAGAGGAACCCTCTTAACGCAAATAAAAGAGAAAATTCCAAATTTATATCCATTTTTTTGGCAATGTTATGGCTGTCCTTCAAAATTAACATATGTTGGCAATGAAATTAGCTCTGCTGTAGGATGTCAGCAAGGTGATCCCCTAGGACCAGCAGTTTTCGGTCTTGCCATCCATCCCATCATTCAGCGTCATAAGTCAAAGTTGAATGTGTGGTACTTGGATGATGGTACATTGGGTGGAGATACAGATACAGTCTATAACGATCTTCTTTTACTTATAGAAGATTTTCGTTCAATTGGTCTGGAACTAAATTTCTCAAAATGTGAACTTTTTATTTCGGAAAAAAATTCATCCAAAGATTCGATTATCAAAAAATTCAACTCCATAGCACCCAACATAAAAATAATTAATAAATATTCACTAGGGTTATTGGGTTCCCCTATCTAAGACGAATCCTTCCAATTATTTTTTGATGAAAACATTTCAAAATTTAACAGAATGCTCGAATCGCTTGTTCAAAATTAACATCCACATGGCTTTTACTATTATTAAATTCTGTCTTTTTGTCCCAAAATTTACCTATACAGTGCGGTGTTCTCAGCTCTGGAAACACCCAGAAATCCTAAACACTTTAGATAACTTAATAAAACATACTTTGGCATCGGTTTTGAACATAAATTTCGATGAGAGAGCATGGGTACAGGCGTCCTTACCTGCTAGGCTATTCTATAAGCTATCTCGACAGCGGAATCCGCGGTGAGATTCGAATTTCGTACTTTGAAATTCAATCGAATCACGTTCGCAATACGGTTGAATTTCGTAGTACAAAATTCAATTCTCACCGCGGATTCTGTTGTCGAGATAGCTTACAGAATAGCCTAGCTGTACGTATGGGAGGGCTAGGAGTTTTCAGGTGTAGCACTCCCCGCATTCTTGTCTTCCGTCCATAGCATTACTGAGCTTTCAAAATAAATACTGGCAGCGTCGCTACCCCCAACTAAGACTCTCATATATATGTACGAGGCCAAGAATGCGTGGACGTTATCCTGCCCAAACACTGATTTTCCCAAAACTCTATCATCACAGAGACTTTGGGACGGACCGATCTGCGAGCCAACACGGAAAAATCTAATACAAACGTGCTCTAGCTCCGAAGATCGTGCCCGTCTCTTAGCAGTTGCAGAGTGGGAATCAGGTTTGTGGCTACAGGCTCTTCCATCGCCTAATACAGGTACTTTGCTCGATTCCTCATCTTTCAGAGTATCTACATCTCTTCGCTTGGGCGTTCAGTGTTGTGCTCCACACCACTGCCAGTGCGGTAGTGCCGTCAGCCGGCTTGGTCACCACGGTCTCTCCTGCATTAAGAGTGCAGCAGGATTTCTCGTCACGCTAGCCTTAATATAATAATAATACAATATATAATAATTCATTTATTTCAGGCAAAATAATGTTGGTGTTGTTACATTGGCCCATATTTAAACATATACCTTACAGACTAACATATATATAATACAAATCAGCGATATCCAATAAGACACGTTAATACTACTACGACGTGTGACGTATATCTTTGGTGTCAGGTAGTCGACCTCTAAAGCGGCGAAACCTGACACCTCTTGGCCAGAATTCTTCGGCCATGAACGTGTCGAGAGACTTGACCGGAACCCGCAGCACAAAGGAGTTGAAGCTCACATTATGACGCGACACCAGTTTTATGACCCTCAGCTTCAAATTGGTCTTCCCATCATTAGCTGCAGCGGTAGCGTAGGTTCGATGATGGGTTGACATGTGCGGGGGTACGGGCGGCGGGATGCGGGGCATCGGACGGCACGGCAGCAGGTGGTGACACATTCAATAATGCTGACTCCAAACTGCCGATGGATGCATTTTGTGCACCGCGATGTGTGTTTACATTATCGGTCGGCGATGACCTACTTACTGACATAGCATTGCGTAACAACTACTTCAGCACGTAGTTCACAAATGGTGGTTTCCGACGTCGATAACTTATCCACCACTTGGGCTAGACTCGTCTTCAGGAATGCGATATCCTTCAGGAGCCTGGTGTAGTCGATGTGCTCGTACGAAACAGGAGGGATGCGGTCCAGCTTCGCCACGAACGTGGGCACGTCGTCCGGGTCAGTCTTCTTCTGCAGGGTGATGATGTCCTGCACGCTCTTCTTGCCTCCGTCTCTCCGGCGGGATGGCATCGCGTCCAGCTTGCCGACACTCTGGAAGAGTAGGGTCTTGCTCTTGCAGACTTCCTCCTCCTTAAAACTCGACTTGGATATATGAATGATGGTTGGTTCATCAAACGAGTCTATGGCGTTTTGTATGAACGCCAAAAGTTTATTAGCTATAAGTTGCTGAGAACCCATAGCGCAGCGCGGGCAACGGCTGTCGCCGTGCGACTCGCGAATAATAAATTCTCAACTGTGCAGTGTGACACGACCGTTTCCAATCGCGCACCGCACCGCACTGCGAGTTAATAATGACTTAATGACTGACTTAATGACATCATCCGTCGGGCTTTTACCACCATCAACTGCGCAGCAGTTTTGGAACCAAATGGCTTAATGCGTGATGATGGTAAAAGACCTGACGGTATGACATTAATACTATGGAAGTTGGGGCGGCCCTTGGTATGGGACGCTACTTGCGTCGACATTTTGGCACCGTCACATCTTCCCGGTACACAGAAAAAGGCTGGTGTGGCCGCAGAAGCAGCTGAGAACCTCAAAAGGCGCAAATATAGTGGTTTAGACAGCTGCTATCTATTTGTGCCTTTTGGGGTTGAGACTCTAGGACCGTGGGCACCGGGTGCACACAGCATTTTCAAAGATCTTTCCACACGGCTGGTTGAAACGACACGGGACCAAAATGCTGGCATGTATTTAGCTCAGAGACTAAGCATCGCCATTCAACGGGGGAATACAGCCAGCATTTTGGGAACTTTACCTACTGGTAGTGGTTTGGTAGACTAAATTTTAGTTTTTATGGTTTTTTATTAGGTATATTTATTTGTTTATAGTTAGGTCGTTTTAAAAATATAATAATGTATATAATGTAATTGATAGATTGAATATTTTAATAAAGAAAGTATAGATGATAAATATAGTAAATGTAATATGTCCAGTGGACAGTGATAGCCTGATGATGATTTTAGGTTTTTATGGTTCCGTACCTCAAAAGGTAAAAAAAGGAACCCTTATAAGATCACTTTCTTGTCCGTCTGTCTGTCTGTCTGTCTGTCTGTCCGTCTGTCCGTGTGTCACCACCGATTCTTCTCAGGAACGGGTGGACCTAGTGAGTTGAAATTTATACCAAATACTGAGGTCTATAGTCCCTATTAGGTGTATAAAAATCAAGGTCCTGAGTCAACACGATAAAAAGATATGGGCAAATTTAGATTTTCGCAACAACTTATTGACTAACCAAAATTTACCTTAATTTTCAACTTTTTTTATTTTTCGGTAATGTTTCCCTTACTTGTGCTGTAAGATCTTGCTTTTGACCAAAATTGACAATTCTAGGTCAACCGGAAGTACCATTGGTTTTGGGTCGAAATCTATAGGCTACTTCCCGTTGACCTAGAATCATGAAATTTGGCAAGAAGCAAGGTCTTACAGCACAAATAAAGGAAAATATCCAAAAGTAAAAAAAAGTTGAAAACGAAAGGGTGTCCCCAAACACACATAGCTTACGCCAATTAAGATAGACCTCTGAGATATATTAGCGCTCATACAATTTAGTTCAAGGTCTAGCTTTATTGGTATACCAATGTTGGTACGGAAGCCTCGGAGGGCGAGTCCAACTCGACTTGGCCGGTTTTTATTGTTATATCTATTATTTTTAATTTAATTAGGTATAATAAAATTTGGTTAATTCCCTGTTCAATATTAAAGCTTGATACCATAATTTGAGTATGTACGAACAGAGCTTATCAATAAAATAATCTAATCAATATGTTTACAAAAATCATATCCAGTACCTATTGAAGTACTAGTACCTAGTGAAGCATGTACAAATCCAGACAGTAACATACTTAACAGTAGTTAACCATCATTTGATTCAAGGTTATAGTCAACAATTTAATGTTACTATGCTATTTTTGTGTGTTAATTGTTATTAGTCTCACCTTGAATTTCTTGGTACCAGTAGGCGCGGTAGCGTACGGAATGCTTTGAAAGAAATATACGCCGGAGTCTGCGTCCTTATAACCTCGCACTGGACCCTGGGAGATGTTGACCACTCGAGACTCCCTCACATCCGCCACCGCCGTGAGGGCGAGGACAAACAGACAACACGTGCTCCTCCACATAGCGGATACACTACACTGAAGTGATAGTGAACTGTTGACTGTTCGAAGTGTTCAAGCGTCGCTCACTGATAAATTGAGGTAAGGTCTAATCAGCGTAGACTCATCTAATCTAGACACAGTAAACGTAACAATTCACGAGACATAGTAACAATATGACGAGGTTATGGCGCTTAATAGGTGCATCACCACGATTGCGACTTACCTAAGTAGACTTTTGAGAAAACTAGGGGTAGGTATACGTTTTAGCGAATTCTCGCGTTTCCTTGGTTTCAGGAGGTCGAATCTGGTACTGGCACAGAATAAATAATAGTACAAGCCTACAGGTTCATCTCGTGAATGTGGAGTAGACTGCCTGATTAGTAGTCTGATTAGTATAGGAAGGTATGCATTCGAAAAAAATCAGAAATTGAATTCCATTATTATATAATGCTACAGAAAACTCCCCCTCTTTCCCTCTCTTCACTACCCCCTATTGCGATATCCTGTGTATAATGAAGTCCTTAGTGTGCCTCTCAGATTTGATTGAAATCCGTCGATAAATAACTCCTTTTTTACCTGACTACAGCGAAGCAAAAAGGAGGGTAATGTTTTTGATTGGTATGTGGGTAAACACCCCCCCCTCGGTACCCGTTATATTTTTGGTTATGGTATGTGGGTATGTTTGTATGTATGTTCATCTGTTCGCTCATAACTTCTAAAGTACTTATCATAATTTGACAAATGAGGTGTCATTGGAAGCGTCCTAGTGGTCCGCTGGCGGTGACTTATTTGTATGTGACGTCAAATTAAATTGAATGTGGCGCCCTGTAACGTAACGTAGCGCCTAGAGGAGGCCTACCTCTCATTACGTGGATCAGGGGAACCTAGACAAGGGAAACTACAAAAGACGGGTTATAACAGTTATATTCCTATAGATTCTACCATACTCTACAATACTTATCTTAAATAACACTTATATCACTGTTCTTCTACAAAAATCCTCTATATAGACCTTGTGACGCATATCAATTCATTAGCCAAAGTCTGCATCTTAGCTTGTCGCAGCTCCTCCCGTATGAACATCATTTGCGACGTATATCAATTCATTAGCCAAAGTCTGCATCTTAGCTTGTCGCAGCTCCTCCCGTATGAACATCATTTGCGACGTATATCAATTCATTAGCCAAAGTCTGCAAATTAGCTTCTCGCAGCTCCTCCCGTATGAACATCATTTGCGACGTATATCAATTCATTAGCCAAAGTCTGCATCTTAGCTTGTCGCAGCTCCTCCCGTATGAACATCATTTCTGGACGTAGCTGTTGGTGAGCCTTCGGACCCATGCCGATGGTCAGGTAAGGTCTATGCCCGCTAGCTGCTGGTCGAATCTGGCTCCCACATCGGCTTCCAGGACGCCAGCATCTATAATCATTATATCGTATTCTTTGTTCACGTTGAATTATTTTTCTCTTTTTTGAATCATTTTCAGTACCTTTCTTTGTCCAGACTCACTTCTCCATGTTATCCGTCATAGGTTTTCGTTTTTCAATTTTGAAAACGTTCCGTAATAAGAAACATAAGTTCTTTTAATACAAAAGAGTATTATATCTGAAAAATGCATGAGGTGATTAAAGATATAATGCCACATTATCCCCCCAACCAAGAAAAAATTTTGAACACAGAGAAAAATTTTGAGGTTATGGAACATATACTTCACCATTCACACCACCAAGCACAACATTCAAACTCCCCATTCATACAACATTCAAAAGTTTGGGTTTGGGCTCACGACTTTAAAAAGATCCAATGGCCCAGACTCAAGAAGTAATGTTCCTGGTGATCTGACAGCTTATTTTTAGGGTGTCGATCAGCTGCACCACGAAATGAAAACCTATGTGTGACCTTATAAGCTTTTTTAAGGAGTCGGTCCACTGCTCCATTATGCCTTCTTATTAGAAGACATTAAATATCTTTATCTCTGGAGACATAACCAGACATATATCATTAATGTCTTAATTAACATACATAAAAAAAAACCTTACTATACTATTGACCTTTGAGCTTTTTTAAGGAGTCGGTCCACTGCTCCATCCTAACACATTTTAAAAAAATAAAAAGAATAAAACCGAAATCAATGTTGAAATTAATAAAGCCGAAAGAAACCCAAAGTTAATGTCTTAATGGGATGAAATGAGGCGAGTGACAATATAGAAAATCATAACAATTATAAAATAAAATGATCATAACAAAAGTTCAACAAATAACATCAAAGTTAAATTTAAAAAATCAAAATTATCAAAACAAAATAAATATAAAACAGTCTTTTCAAAACAAAATGTAGTCTAGGTTCCATCGAATATCAAGAATTTTGAAGAATAAATTTTGAAAATTATGTAGGAAAGTAAACAGACAGACTGATAACCTAACATATTTAAAATCATTACTTAATCTTTTTTTTTAAACAATATGGTTAATTAAATTAAAAGATTATCAAGAACATGATAATATTAATGTCATCATGGTCATTAATGCAATTATGGTAGTCCGACCCCTTTGCACAATCTTCCACGCAATACTAAATAATAATATAATGTTGATAAAAGTTGGTGCAAATCAATCTATTATAACTTTATTACAATTAAATTGACAATAAACTTTACTTATAAATTCATAAAATATCATTATTATTCAACTTCAATATTAATTATCATTAAACATCAATTATACTCATCGTCGTCCTACTAAGTTAAAAAGAAAATTTTCACCAACCTTAATAATTACCCACAAATAATCCTCACGCAAAAGTATACAAACTACTTGCATGAAATGGTTCATACATGAAAAAAAGAATGAACACTTACCAAAATCACGAAGACTGGTCCATTAAAACAATACAACTCCATTGATATACCTTTATTTCAATAAAAGACCTATTCAAAATTAATCTCTTTCTTTCTTAAATAACAATTCGTTGTGTTCAGTGTACACTAACCTTATTATTATCATTGCATTTTGTCATCTTCATATTTGACAGCATACATATTTCATAATTTCATCTTTGATGCTTGAATTAAGATTAAGAAGAAGAAGAAAATGTTTGAACGAAGTGCGACTCGGTTTCGCACCTAAGGTTCCGTACATCACGATATATTAAATAATACACTTTTATCACCACAATATTCGGATTATACGATCACTATCACTTCACTTAATATATAATATCACCATTTAAAATAAATACTTGTTTTATTCCGCAACATTTTTGAAACGGTTTCATAAATTTATTTATTTATTTTTTATGACTTTATTAACAATTCACTTCACTTTAAATTATACCAACACTTTCCTAAAATAATCACTAAAATTGAATTTCCTAATAATAAATTATGCCGATACTATTTAAAAAATATGGAATCCTAAAAATTTTTTTGAGAAATATGAACTATATTATAAATATCACTACATTAAACATTGTGATTTAGGAACTATGTGAACTATGAAGATGACATTCTAGGATACGTGTGGAAGATGTACAAATGTTTTGACTAACCAATTTCCATATTTGTCCAACATTCCAATATGCAGTTTCTATATTATGTAATTTTTTTTTGTCGGCTTACTTCCCTCTGCTTACTCATCCGAAAATACATATTAGTTATATCCAAAATAAACATACATAAAAAAAAACTATTTGAATCAAATATATGCCAAATGAGATGTGACGACCGTGGTCTTTTGAAATTTAGAAAAGGGCGTGGGTTCAGGACAGTTGGCGCCAAATGTAAGGTAACGTAGCGCCTAGAGGAGGCCTACCTCTCATTACGTGGATCAAGGGAACCTAGACAAGGGAAACTACAAAAGACGGGTTATAACAGTTGTATTCCTATAGATTCTACCATACTCTACGATACTTATCTTAAATAACACTTAGAGTAAAACGTTCCGTCATAAGAAACATAAATTCTTTTAATACAAAAGAGAGATATATGAAAAATGCATGAGGTGATTAAAGATATAATGCCACAGCCCTTTACGGGGTAGGAAGTCGCGTACCGTCGCGTACCGTCATTCTATTCAAATCAATTCAGATAAGAATGGACTCGCCATTACATCTGTGCCATAGGAGGTCAAGTGCTTGTCTATCTGACATAAAATAATCTTTGTATCTCACTCAGTGTATTTTGTCTAAGACTCCGACGAAGACACTAGTATTACGAAAACTATATGCTCTGCGTTGAAACTTTTAGTATGAAAATATTTAAAAAAAACCGGCCAAGTGCGAGTTGGACTCGCCCAACGAGGCTTCCGTACCAACTTCTCAAACTAGGTTAAAAGATAAACTTAACTTTGCAATTCGAGCCCTAGACTAGCCCTAGCCTTGACACTGTTCATGCACCAACCGTTAATAATTAAAAGTAATAGTAAGTTTGTAATAGTAAATGTTATTAAACGACATATTTACGGTTTTAGATTTATTCCTACACTAGCTGTTACCCGCGGCTTCGCCCGCGTGAGCGTAGCAAGCGCTATTATTGGGCTAGTGAAATTTTTTTATGGCTTTTTATAACCTTGACAGTTTAATGACCTAATCATCAAATCTATATAGATGACTCTTAAGTCGAACTCGATATCGTCTATTGTTAAAGTCATTAATCATTACTTGGTACTTGGTAAACCTAACCAAGGTTTGCCAAGTTTTGCTGTTTAAGTATTTGAGTCAGTCTAATGTGAGGCTGTTAAAACACGCTATTATACGCTATGTAGCGTTATTACTGCGCAAGCGAAGCGAGAAATTTGTTTATAACTTTTTATGACCCTGAAAGATTTATGACCTACTAAATCAACACCGATGGCCCTAAGGTTAAACTTGATATCCACTTATTTTAAGGTAAAAAATCATTATGAATATTGAAGGTTGCACTGCTTCAATTTATCAATCGTTTTGATGCATGTGGCTATTAAAATACAAAAGTTGTTGAAATGTTTCCTACAAAGTAGATATAACAAATGCTTGCGCAACCGGAGCGAGCGCTATTACTGCGCGAGCGTAGCAAGCCCTATCACAGCGCGAGCGAAGCGAGCACGAAAAATTTTTACGACTTTTTATGACTCTGACAGTTTTTATGACCTACTAAGTCAACACCGATGACATAAAGGTTAAACTTGATATCCACTTATTTTAAGGTTAATAATTATTATGATTATTGAAGGTTGTACTGTTTCAATTTATAAACTCGTTTTGATGCATGTGGCTATTAAAATACAAACACTGCAAAAATATATCCTACAAAGTAGATAAATCAAACGTTTGCGCGAGCGCAGCGAGCGCGAAAATTTTTACGTCATTTTATGACCCTGACAGTTTTTATGACCTACTAAGTCAACACTGATTACCCTAAGGTTAAACTTGATATCCACTTATTTAAAGGTAAAAATCATTATGATTATTGAAGGTTGAACTGTTCCAATTTATGACATGTTTTGATGAATGTGGCTATTAAAATACAAAAGTTGCTGAAATGTTTCCTACAAAGTACATTTTACAAATGCTTGCACGACCGGAGCGAGCGCTATTACTGCGCGAGCGTAGTAAGCGCTATCACAGCGCAAGCGAAGCGAGCGTGAAAAATTTTGACGTCATTTTATGACCCTGACAGTTTTTATGACCTACTAAGTTAACACTGATGACACAAAGGTTAAACTTGATATTCACTTATTTTAAGGTTAATAATCATTATGATTATTGAAGGTTGTATACTGTTTCAATTTATGGCCTCGTTTTGATGCATGTGGCCATTAAAATACAAAAAAAAATGTTGAAACATTACCTTCAAAGTAGATCAAACAAAGGTTTGCGCGAGCGCAGCGAGCGCTATCAATGCTCGAGCGCAGCGAGCGCGAAATTTTTCGAGGTCCTATATTTACAAAATTCAATTAAAAATATCTGGACCCCCTGACTCGATAGCGAAATAAAAAGTATTCTATATCCTATTCTGCCCTATGAACTGTCTTTATACAACATGTCAGGCAAATCGGTCAAGCCGTTTATTTGAGAAGAGATCTTATATTTACAAAATTCAATTAAAAATATTTGGACCCCCTGACTCGATAGCCAGAAAAAAAGTGTACTTTATCCTATTCTGCTTTATGAACTGTCTTTATATAACATTTCAGGCAAATCGGTCAAGCCGTTTATTCGAAAAGAGGTCCTTTAGTTACAAAATTCAATTAAAAATATCTGGACCCCCTGACTTGATAGCCAAAAAAAAGTATCCTATATCCTATTCTGCCTTATGTTCTATCTTTATACAAAATTTCAGCCAAATCGGTTAAGCAGTTTGACCGTGAAGAAGTACCAAACAAACAAACAAATAAACAAACTGACTTTCGCATTTATAATATTGGTGTTGATTTCAGGCAAATCGGTCAAGCCGTTTATTCGAAAAAAGATCTTATATTTACAGAATTCAATTAATAATATCTGGACCCCCTTACTCGATAGCCAAAAAAAAAGTATCCCATATCCTATTCCACCCTATGAACTGCTTTTATACAACATTTCAGGCAAATCGGTCAAGCCGTTTATTCGAGAAGAGGTCTTATATTTACAAAATTCAATTGATAATATCTGGACCCCCTGACTCGATAGCCAAAAAATAAGTATTCTATATCCTATTCTACCTTATGAACTGTTTTTATACAACATTTCAGGCAAATCGGTCAAGCCGTTTATTCGAGAAGAGGTCTTATATTTACAAAATTCAATTAAAAATATCTGGACCCCCTGACTCGATAGCCAAAAAATAAGTATCCCATATCGTATTCTACCCTATGAACTGTCTTTATACAACATTTCAGGCAAATCGGTCAAGCCGTTTATTCGAAAAGAGGTCCTTTAGTTACAAAATTCAATTAAAAATATCTGGACCCCCTGACTCGACAGCCAGAAACAAAGTATTCTATATCCTATTCTGCCCTATGACATGTATTTATACAAAATTTCCGGCAAATCGGTCAAGCCGTTTATTCGAGAAGAAGTTTTATATTTACAAAATTCAATTAAAAATAACTGAACCCCCTGACTCGAAAGCCAATAAATAAGTATCCCATATCCTGTTCTACCCTATGAACTGTCTTTATACAACATTTCAGGCAAATCGGTCAAGCCGTTTATTCGAGAAGAGGTCTTATATTTACAAAATTCAATTAAAAATGTCTGGACCCCCTGACTCGATAGCCAAATAAAAAGTATTCTAAATCCTTTTCTGCCCTATGAACTGTCTTTATACAACATTTCAGGCAAATCGGTCAAGCCGTTTATTTGAGAAGAGATCTTATATTTACAAAATTCAATTAAAAATATTTGGACCCCCTGACTCGATAGCCAGAAAAAAAGTATTCTATATTCTTTTATGCCTTATGAACTGTCTTTATACAACATTTCAGGCAAATCGGTCAAGCCGTTTATTCGAAATGAGGTCCTTTAGTTACAACATTCAATTAAAAATATCTGGACTCCCTGACTCGACAGCCGGAAAAAAAGTATCCTATATCTTATTCTGCCCTATGACATGTATTCGTACAAAATTTCCGGCAAATCGGTCAAACCATTTATTCGAGAAGAAGTCTTATATTTACAAAATTCAATTAATAATATCTGCACCCCCTGACTCGATAGCCAAAAAAAAAGTATCCTATATCCTATTCTGCCTTATGTTCTATCTTTGTACAAAATTTCAGCCAAATCGGTCAAGCCGTTTGACCGTGAAGAAGTCCCAAACAAACAAATAAACAAACTGACTTTCTAATATTGGTGTTGATAAGTGCTGCAAGGCCTTGCTTTATGCCAAATTTGCTTGCCATGCTTCTAGGTCTACAAGGAAGTTTCCTATAGGTTCAGTAGTAGTTGTAGGTAGTTTCCCCTGCGTGAAATCACAAAATATGCAATATAAACGGTCATATCTTTTGATCGCATTGGCTTACAAGTTTCATTTTTTCACAGCTAAAAGACACCGTAGACCCGAGTATTTGATATAAATTTTTATACCCGATACCTCTACGCGTTCCTGAGAAAAGTCTTGACAGACGGACAGACAGGCAGACGAACAACAAAGTGATCCTATAAGGGTTTACGGGTAAGGTACATGAACCCTAAAAATTCACAGCAATGCGCGCACTTCTAGACACTCCATAGGCACGACTATAGGTACGTACCTACCTACCTACTTAACAGAATATGCGCGCAGTAGAATAAACGCACCGCATGCAACCGCTGGGTTGCGTTCACGTCCTCCGGAGAAGGTTTTTTGGTTGTTTTGCAACTCGCTCGAAGGTCCGGAACGACCACGGGTGGTTTTCACTCAAATTGTGACCAACCGCTGGGCTGCGTTCACGTCCTCCGGAGAAGGTTTTTTGGTTGTTTTGCGACTCGCTCGATGGTCCGGAACGACCACGGGTGGTTTTCACTCAAATTGTGACTTTGACATTTTGCGCAGCCTCGAATTTCAAGGTTATGTTCACTTATTTTTCTTTTTCTGAATATTTTCCGTTTATTTTTATGATTAATGTCTCGTCATGTCACGTCTTGGTCTCGACCATGCAATCTTCTTTTCGTGCAATTTCTTCAGATTCCCTTAATATGTAACAAAATTTACAGCTTTTCCCGCCAAATTTATTGTCACAAACGTCAGAGCGTTTTTTAACCAATCGAATTTGATGGTTAAAAAGTTGCAACTGGAGTGAAACAACCGAGGTCGTGAACGACACAGTTACGCTAACCAAGTGCGACGCTCTAAGGCTTTGAGCATTTACCAATGGAGATGTGTTGTGTGCGAGATCGTTAAAGTGAGTGATTTGTGTGTATGCAATGCGTGTTTACCTCGTCCCCCGTAAGTATCGGCAGAAAAAAATGTTTGCGGATTACAACGTTAACATCTCCATTGGTAAATGCTCGAAGCTTTGAGGTCGTGAACGGGGTTAAATCGTTTGGATGCACTCCGAGTGTAGGTTGTGAACGCAGCCCTGTGCGCGCTAGACCTCACTTCTCACTAGGCGCAGTGCAGTGACATGCAAGGTTCTGGCAGTACAGAATGTTGCATGCCGCTGTGTCTGTAATAGGTAGACGTCATCACTGCATCGCTTACCATCAGGCGAGCGTCGTGCTTGTCCTGTTACCTTATATAATAAAAAACATGTCTAGTATTATTGTTACCTTTGAACACAGACGATATAATAATACCACTACTTAGGGTCGGCGCACACGGGCCACCGGCATATTTCCTATAGTTTTCATACATTTTATATGGACTCGCCGCACACGGTGACGCCGGTGGCCGCCACACGCTACATGATAAAATGTATGAAAACTATAGAAATATACGGGTGGCGGCGTTTTGTGGTTGTGGCCCGTGGCCCGTGTGCGGGGGGACCCTTACGCTTTGAGTAAGTAGGTATTACCATCATTTATTTATCTGATGTTGTCAGTGGGTGAACTCACGATAATTCACGAGATTGCTCAGGTTCATCTATCTATCTTCTATCTAATATTATTTACTATAATAAAACAGTAACTAAGCGAAAACTGTACATTGAATATTTTTTTGAAATTTAAATTAGGGGAAGCAGTATTAACGCTATAGATGCCGAAAATATAATTTTTAAAATGTTTGTCTGTATGTATGTCCGTTTGAAAAATCATCACGCCGAAACTACTGGACGGATTTTAATGAAACTTAAAGTGAGCATAGCTTATACTATGGAATAACTTTTAGAATATTGGTTATCCTGAAAAACATAAAGGTTTTGGTGGAACACGGGAAAAACAGGATATTTTTATGTAAATGTTATGCAATCTATTAGGTAAACACTTCTCAAATGATACTTTGATCAAATGTATATGTATAAAAAAGTTTCCATGAAAACAAAAAAAAAACCGGGATACGGGAATCGTTCCTGGTTCTGTAATTATACGTGCAGATTTACATTGTTATTCTTAAATTTGCCACACTGCGTATGTACATGATTGGATCAGGTGGAACAGAGCTTGCTTTAAGAAGCAAAGGCTGTAGGTTCGAATCTCAACACGTGAGAATTTTTTGTCGAAGATGTAATGTTTTTGTAGTTATTTTTCTCGATCATTCGAAAACATATTCGGATTCGGAAGCTTCATTTTTAGTTTTATTTTTTTTTTTTATCCCTGAGCTGTTTTGCGCGGAAACCTTTCCAGAAAATCACTGATTTTTTCTAATTGAAATATCAAAATTAACCGATCGGAGCATTGTGAATTGCAAAGATCCAAGTCGAAGAAAAGGCAGTTTCCGAATTCGAATTTGCTTTCGAATGATTGAGCTAGATAACCCTGCTGATAAGCTTAGCGTTTGACTACTATCTCGCCTGGTGCTAAGCGATGATGTCATCGAAGATAGTGAATCCGCTAGGCCTAAAATTACCCTAAATACCAAGGGCTTTTTGTTGCTGGACACCGTAAGGATACGCCGGCAGATGTTCTCCTTGATGGTAAAAAGCTATTTTATGTAAACAAGTCAGGCGGAACATCGATATAATGCTCCTACTACGTGTGGCAAAAGGTTGTTTGAGTTGTGACTCGCACGAACCAGCCTACAATCGAATAAAAGCATGTCGTTAATCGATTCGCTCTCAAGAAATAACATTAATAAAGCAATAAATCTTTGAGAAACATATTCGGATGATGGTGGCATACGCACTCGCTTTTGTTATTTTAAGTTTAAGGAGATCAGCTGAGTTCGGCAAACGACACTCGATCGTTCTTCTGCCGATGATGGATTAAACACAGGCCTCATTATTGGAATATAAGCGAAACGAAACTAGCGCCCAACTATCTTTGAGTTACTCAAAGCCT
Source organism: Cabera pusaria (assembly GCA_954871355.1). Classification (NCBI taxonomy): domain Eukaryota; kingdom Metazoa; phylum Arthropoda; class Insecta; order Lepidoptera; family Geometridae; genus Cabera; species Cabera pusaria. Next base: position 19,868,726 of record OX940889.1, on the reverse strand, counting down.
ACTATGTATGAGAGGTAAGCGAAGCTAAGTAAGATAACCGAAGTAGGTTTCCATTTGAAACATAAGATGTAGATGACGAATTGCTATGCCAGTCGATGTTTTACTTTACATTACACATTATAACTGCACATATTACAGGATCGTCGGGTTTTCCAGCTTCTGAATTCGTATCGCTGGCATAGTTCTATTAGGTAGAAATGTTGTTCAGTTTCGTACCATTTTAGATTCATCATGTCTGTCCGTCTGTCCGTCCATATGTCACAGCCATTTTATTCCGAAACTTTTAAGACTACACAGTTAAAACTTGGTAGGTTAGGTAGATGTATTCTGTGAACAGCTTTATGAGTTGTATACAAAAATTTAAAAAAATAAAGATTAAAGGGGGGGGGGGGAGGTATATACATGGGAACAGAAACAAAAAAAAATTTAATCAAACCTTTACGTGCGGTATGTTTTTGGATAGGTCGTTGAAAATGACATTGAGGTTTTTGAAGTAATTTTTTTTCAAAGTCATTCGTTTGAAAGTTTTACAATTCTAAAGTGGTAAAATGTGTGTGTAAAAAGTGAAAAATCAAAAAAAAAACCTGTAGATTTCGATAAAACTTTAACCGAAAATTGGTTTGAAGTCAGTAGTTTTTGAGATATAGCACATTTTCCGAACCGCAAATATTAATTTGTTTTCCATAAAAACGCTTATGTTACGGAACCCTACGAGTGCGAGTCCGTCTTGCACTTAGCCAGTTAAGACTTTCTATTGTTTAAGTTCACTCTCTTTAGATTAAAACATGCTTTAGACAAAGCAATAAATGTCGGTTAAAATTTAACTAAAAACTATCTAGATATTTTAGCTTCCCTGAAACTTTCAGCTGGATAACTAATTGGAAAGTTTTTGAAATTTAGTCGTCAGATTACACCTGGAATTACTGACAGACAAGCAATAAAGTAACTTACTATTTCGTGCTAAAAAATCATCATAATAATAATTTACAAAAAAAGAGTGTGTTAACTTTTATTATGGGTGGTCAAAAATGTATCTATGGGTCCCCGCTCACGGGCCACGGGCCACAACCACAAAACGCCGCCACTGGCATATTTCCTATAGTTTTCATACATTTTATCAAGTAGCGTGTGGCGGCCACCGGCGTCACCGTGTGCGGCGAGTCCATATAAAATGTATGTATGTATGAAAACTATAGGAAATATGCCGGTGGCGGCTTGTGGCCGGTGGCCCGTGTGCGCCGACCCTAAGTAGTGGTATTATTATATCGTCTGTGTTCAAAGGTAACAATAATACTAGACATGTTTTTTATTATATAAGGTAACAGCGGCGAGTCCATATAAAAATTAGAGATTGTGATAAACGGCTTTAAATTGACAACACGCTTAAACGTTGCGCTTTTTTTAAAAAGCCAGCTTAAAATAAGCGTTTCGCTAAACGGCTTTTTGAAACTATAAGCAGTGCAAGTCACTATTGTTGTGAAGATCGTAAGTATCGTAACGTAATAAAACGGGGGCTTATTTGAAATAGTAATGTAATGACGTAAGTTAATGTTTTTATGTTTTATGGCTTTACTAGGACAGTGTTAGGATATATAAAAAAAAGTTACTTAATACAATGCAAATTACTATAAATCAATTAACTTCCCTTCGTACTTATCAACAGGCTTAGGACTGTCTGAAATGAATATCCACACCATTATCTCAGATAGAGAGTTCTCGTTCTCGACATTTTAAAAAACAGTTCACATCACTCACTATAATTACACTTTACAGTTTCCTAACCTATGTTTTAGTTATATTATATACAATGTTCAATTATTATAGTTCGATAATTGAACAATTGATTGCACCATTGCGCAATTTAATGAGCAAAACATCGACTACACGCACTTTTACTTCGTTCGCATACGTTCTAAATTCTAATTAACGAGCATAAAACGAGCTCGTCTTATCAAAATAACAAAATACGTACTAACAAAAATAATCCATGAAACTAAGAACATAACATTACGTTGTCCTTAAAAAAATACTAACAAATCAAAAACGGGTCGTTGTCAGTCAGCCACAATGGAAACAGGCAGAATTTATTTTAGTAGCATAATACCGATTATCACGTTTGATTTGAAAATGCTAACAAATCAAAAACGGGTAATTGTCAGTCTACCACAACGCAAACAAGTAGACTTTATTTTAGTCGCATAATACCGATTGCGTTTCTTTTGAAATAGTACTAACAAATCAAAAACGGGTCATTGTCAGTCTGCCTCAACGAAATCAAGCTGCATTTATTTTAGTCGTATAATACTGTAAACTGTAACCGATCCCACCGATATTGAGTCTTATGTGCATAGCAATAAGGTTGTTATATCAATTTAATAAAGAATGTTTATAATGTGCCGTATAGCTGTAGGAATAAAGTCATTTTATGGTCGAATATAGTAGTACGAAAAATGTTTTTAAGCGAAGACGGCTTAATTTCGAAAGCGCGCTATTGCGCTTATTTTGGATAACGTTTTAAAAAGCTATTTCCGATAAAAGCGCCCACCGCTATATAAAATGTATGAAAACTATAGGAAATATGCCGGTGGCGGCTTGTGGCCGGTGGCCCGTGTGCGCCGACCCTATGAGTACTCTCCGTACTCTAATTTAAATCGGATACATTCAAATTCATTGAAAGTGTCATTTAAAATTATAAACATAATTATATTTCCATATAGAATCCCAGATTTAACGAATTGAAATGCAAGTATCTCCGTTCCGATAATTGTGAATTGCAAAGATCTAAGTCGGGAAGTTTCTGAATCCGATTTTTTTTTGCGAATGCTTGTGAATAGCCCGGCTGAAATTGAAAGGTGCCTTTTATTAATAGTTATATATGAACGTTTTTAATAAGCCTATCCCCGGTTTTAGAATCTATTGGAGTCGTCGTTGATGAGTTTTTCGATTCTGCTATCAATAGTTTTAAGCATCTACTTAGCTGGATTTTTTTATAACCGTCAACCATTGCTTTGATATAGATTAAACTGCTGTCCCGGGTGAAATATTGTTTAACTTTAGTCAAAACGTCAAGTGGCTGACTAAACTTTAAATTCAACTAGCGACCCGCCCCAGCTTCGCACATATGCCTGGGTAGAGCATATATGCCTGTATCTGTTTGCATCACTTTGTGACGTCGAGTATGAATTAATCTTTACATAAAACCTTAACGAATTATACACATAAACCTTCCTCATGAATCACTCTATCTATTGGTGAAAACCGCAAATTCTGTAGTTTATCGCAAACTGACTGACAGACGCGGCAGGGGACTTTGTTTTATATTGTGTAGTGATATAATAGTAAAATTAAGAGTTGATGCTTAATGAGATGCCGAGAATATCAAGGCGGTTAGTTGTCGTTATAGGTATATCTTTAAATGTAGGAGATCAAACGTTTGACGAGCGCTTCTCTATGAGGCTGGATTTTTGTGCGGCTTGATACATTATAACGACGTTGTTATCTACATACCAAAGTACAATATTTGCCAAATTTTCTAAAATTGTAACCCTATCTACCAAACTGGGCAATAGTGCCCATATATTGATGGTTAGTGTGGATTATTTAAATTAAGACATGAATTGTTATATTAAAAAAAATTACAGCATAGCAGATATAACTTCTCTTGGTCTTATCATAATGTAAGGCATAAATTTGAACCTTAATGAGACAAATAAAAAATTAAGTGTAGCCACACTAACGTTTAGGTTTTATTAAGTTTTTGTAGGAATCGCGAACGAAGTCGCGGGTACAGCTTGTTTTAAATAAAACCAGACAAAATTTTATAAAAATTTATTTATGCACAAGTCGCCTTTGCATGATACCTACTTTTGCAATGCATGACAGTCATGTTTATTTTCGCTCTGCGCATGCTATCTTGGGTTGCGGCACAGAATAAATAATAGTTAAAGGTTGTGGGGCAGAACCATAGAACGGACGGCGAGGGGGGGCTGCGAGTTTAACACACACATGCGTCATGTCATGTCAAGCAATCAGTCGCGTCTCGCGTCATAAAGCATACCTACTTGGCTTGGCATTCTGTCTAGTCTAGGTATCTAGTAGCTGCACGGCACAAGTAGTGAGCAACTGAGCACACTGTGACTGAATTTGAATTATAAAAAATGCATATTATGTTCTCTTTATCCAAAACCCGCTTGAAAGAGGTTCTGGTTTTATGGCTGAAAAACCTGACTTATGACGACACAGAAAACTTATTTAAAACGAGAAGTGCCCCGTGGCTTCGCCCGCGTTAAAAAGTTCTTTTATTTACATAACACTTTTCTTTTGTAAAAACCTTTCTATTATTAACGACATAAAAAAAATAATTACCCAAATCTGTTCTGACTAAGGGAAATGGGGGATTCTTTCTCAACTTCATTGTTACCTACCCCATTTCGAAAAATCTTGCAACACATATTTTACAGAAGAAGGTACTTACGTAGAGTCCCGAATAAACAGACTATCTCATCTTGTTTCGCCATACAAACTTTGAACCCCCATTTCATCCCCTTAAGGCTTGAATTTTAGAAAATCCTTTCTTAGTACACCTTTACGTACTAAGACAAATGCATTGTCTGTCAGTCAGTATGTCAGGACAAAGATTCTTGTAGTATTAGACTAGAAGTGCCCCGCGGCTTCGCCCGCGTTAAATACTTCTTTTATTTACTTAAAACTTTTTTTCTATCATAAAATACATCAAAGAAGTAAAAGCCAAATCGTTTCACCCGTTTTCAAGTTATTGCGTGAATAAGGGTAATAGGATTCATATTTATAAAAACCGAAAAACCAAATTGATTTTCAGACTTTTTTACCAACCCCTTGCAAAAATCTTGCAACACGTATTGACTTATTTATTTAGAGAAGTACTTAAGTAAATCTATAAGTTTATATATATATATATATAATTTAAAAAAAATAATTCAAAAACTAAAACTCGACTACTGAAGAATCACTCTAAAAAGTATGAAACAAGAAAATATTCTCATCTGAGATCGCTTTGTACAAACTATTCAATATTTATCGTGCATTATATAAACAACTTACTTGTATTATGTTTCTTTGAAGTGTTTCAAATTTTACACTTTATATTTTTGTAAATTGTTAAACACAATCCAAAATTTACACATTCATAAACATGCATATTCATACTGATGTTCAGTGGATACCCATGGTCGTATGCTACTTTGCAGAGCGTTTTGTTTTGTATCCTCTGAGCACCACTAAGAATATTTATGAAATACAATAAAATATTTATTACAAGTAAGTTGTTTATGTAATGCACGATACATATTGAATAGTTTGTACAAAGCGATCTCAGACGAGAATATTTTCTTGTTTCATACTTTTTAGAGTGATTTTTCAGTAGTCGGGTATTAGTTTTTGAACTTATTTTTTATTTAAAGCTTTTTGGGGTTTTTGCATAAGTGTATACATGTATACATGTTAACATACTTACATACATACACAGCGATAAACAGAACCCATAACCCTCCCAACTGCTTCTTTGTGACGCCGTGGGGTAAAAATTAGTTTTCTTGACTTCGGCGGGATATATGTCTCTAACACTACGCCCGACAAAAGTATGATGTACTATACTACTATACTACCTTATCTTCATTTTAAAATCCCTATTTAACGATACCACAAACGATGGGTTGGTATGAATTTTTTTTTTAGTTCTGGACTTCGGGCCCTGTAGAGGGTGCCACATTCAATTTGTTGTGACGTCATATAGCCTATAACCAGCAGACAAATAAGACGCGTTTAAGGACACCTCATTTGTTAAATTATGATAAGTAGTTTAGAAGTTGTGAGGGAACAGATGAACATACATACAAACATACATACATACATACATACTTACATACATACATACCCACATACCGGTCAAAAACATAATCCTCCTTTTTGCTTCGCCGTTGTCGGGTAAAAATAATAAGTGATCTCCGGAGGGAATTTTTAGAAAATCTTTTCTAAGTGGATACCTACGTCATAACAACTAACTGCATTCCAAATTTCAGCGCAATGCGAAACAATATTGATTTTCAGACTTTGTTACCCACTTCAACCTCTTAGGGTGGCATTTCGAAAAAGCCTGAAACTCGTATTTACTTATTTATTTACAGAAGAAGTAGTTGTGTGAAATGTCGAATATAATGACTATCCAAACTTTGAACCCCCGCTTCATCCCCTTAAATAAAGAATTTTGAAAAATACTTTTTTAGTGGATACCTACGTAAAAATAATAATCTGCGTGTCAAATTTCAGCGCAATCCGAAACAATATTGATTTCAGACTGTGTTGACACTTCACCTTTTTAGAGGTGGCATTTAGAAAAAGCCTGAAACACGTATTTACTTTTTTATTTACTGAAGTACTTGTGTGAAGTTTTGAATAGAAAAGACTATCTTATCTTGTTTCTCCATACAAACTTTGAACCCCTGTTTCATCCCCTTTAGGGATGAATTTTGGAATTTTCTTTCTTAACATATAACACAATAACTATCTGCATGCCAAATTTCAGCTAAATCGAAAACAGTATTAATTTTCACACTTTGTTACCCCATTTCACCCTCTCAGGGGTAGAATTTAGAAAAAGCCCGAAACACGTTATACTTATTTATTTACTGAAGCACCTGTGTGAAGTTTCGAATAGAAAAAAATATCTAATCTTGTTTCTCCATACAAACATTGAACCCCTGTTTCATCCCCTTAAGGGGTGAATTAAAAAAAATCATTTCTTAGATGGAATTAACGTCGTAATAACTATCTGCATGCCAAATTTCAGTGCAATCCGCAACAATATTAATTTTCAGACTTTGTTATCCCACTTCACCCTTTTAGGGGTGGAATTTCAAAAAAGCCTGAAACACGTATATACTTATTTGTTTACTGAAGCACTTGTGTGAAGTTTCGAATAGAAAATACTATCTAATCTTGTTTCTCCATACAAACTTTGAACCCCCATTTCATCCCTTTAGGGGATTAACGTCAATTAAACGTATTAATATAATTATGTATAGTAGACTCTCATCTCAACTACCAATTATTATTGTACCTACTAGGTATACTTGTGCCTAAACGTGGGAGAAACTAGACCATCAAGTATCGAATTATTACCTAAATTCGATACTATCAAGATACGGGCGTTCACTCGTCCAGTTTGATGTCTAGCGGTGAGTACTGAGTAGGTATTATTTTTTGTGCCATAAAACATTTAAACCTTTTTAACCGACTTCACAAAAAAGGAGGAGGTTCTCAATTCGTCTGTACGTTTTTTTTTTTTTTTGTGTATGTTACGCGATTTCTCCTTTAATAGTGAACGGATCCAAATGATTCTTTTTTTAATAGGTAGGATACGTTTCCGAGGTGGTCCCATTTTAATTTTATCGAGATCTGATAAGTATCTCCAGAGATATGAAGATAAATACCTCAAACATAGGAGAATGTACTTATTTTAGTAGAAGAGTCCCAAGAAGATTATACACAATGGAGGTTGCTATTGGATATACTTTTGAAGACTAAAAAATATGACCTTGAATAATGTTTTTACATCTTTCTTCTCGTTGATTTTGGTTTTTGACAGATATTCTTACGGTAACTGTGAGCGAGATAGAAATGAAGGTGGGGATAATAATTTGTTTTTTTAAATATCTTATAGGCTAGCGTTTCACCACTATCTCACCTGTTGCTAAGTGATGATGCGGTCGAAGATAGAGAAGTGGACTAGAATGGGAACTGGCTCTCAAGGATAGCTGCCTGAACACATAAGATGTTTGACGACAGATTTTCTAACTTGAGGGTGGTAGCTGGCCAGGCGGACACTAGATATGTCCTACCACCATGCGGGGGTTGTTGGTTTCTTAACGATGTTTTCCTTCACCGGAGGGCAACTGTGAGAAGCGCACATATATTTTTCGATCGAAAAATTCATTGGTGCACGGCGGTTTGAACTCGGTACCACGGCATCAAAGCCGACCGTTCTCCCAATTACGCCACCGGGCCCTCAATAAATAATTATATATTAATAATTATAATAAATAATTATAAATAAATATAAATAATTTGTCTTCACAGGAATGTTCTACCAGGCAAAGTCTTGTTAGGGTGCAAACTTTTTTAAACATACCTAAGATTTTTTGACATGACATGACGTTTGCCGAAGATGGCGGCCATTTCAGTCCCGCGACACTGCATACATTATTAAATAACTCAGAATTATGAACGTACTTTGTACCAACCAACACTGCAAAAAGAAATTTATAAGCATAATACCACAGATTATATAATAGTTACTACGTAAAAAATACTTTCCGTTGTTAGGTTGGCTACACAGTGCTTTCATAATTCGGGTTTCAACAATATAGGGAAGTGCCTCTTATAACGTAGTAGAGTGATTCAGTACTCTGTTGGCCATATGGCGGCAAGTAATTTTAATAATCGCAAATAATACTTTTTTATATTCATTTTGGAATACAACTAGTCCGTGTTATAGTATTTTGAATTATTGTAATAAAATAGACAATTAATTATCGTGTGTGTCAGATGCTTTAATTGCACAGGGCCATTTTGGACATTGTCCTTTGATACCTTGATGACATAATTATTACTAGTGAATATTATCACTTTAGCAAGGCATTTAAAGTCAATTTTTTTAGGGTTCCGAACCCAAAGGGTACCAAATGAACACTTTCTGAGACTTTGTTGTCCGTTCGTCCGTCCGTCCGTCCGTCCGTCCGTGTGTCTATACATATGTGCGCACTTTACAGATCTGTATCTTCTTAACCGTTATAGGTACATACTTGAAATTTTCAAAAAGTATATATCCGTCAGTGTATAACGGCCCAGACACCAAATGTAATAGATGCATGTAATTTAATTAAAACTTGTTATGCATTAAAAAGGGTAAAATAAGTTATTTTTCAAAAAAAATAAAACCGACTTCATAATCACAAACAGGCACTCAAAAGCGAAAAATAAATTACTTAAAATTATTATAAGCGCTACCCACTTATCTATTTGAAGTCGGTGCCAGCCAAGTCTATTGGATAGTAGATAGATACTATGTATGTAGTAGTAGTAAGTAGGTACATGTAGGTTAGTAAGTAGGTAGATACATGTAGGTATTATCTATCTACTACCTATTAGACTTGGCTGGCACCGACTTCAAATAGATAAGTGGGTAGCGCTTATAATAATTTTAAGTAATTTATTTTTCGCTTTTGAGTGGCTGTTTGTGATTATGAAGTCGGTTTTATTTTTTTTTGAAAAATAACTTATTTGAAACAATTTTGAAATGTTATTAGTTCTTCTCTTCAGTCAGTCGATGCTAGTCAAGTCATCGACTTGCTCACATCACACGTATCGTTTGACTATTTTACACTTGCGTGCTGTTTCTAACGTAATTAATTATTAATTATAATTGGATAATGTTTAGAGAAAATGACTGCAAATCACATACTTAACATATATATTATTAATAGTACCTATACATGATATTAATTCCATTACAATATTTTTAAAGAAGCTTCATGAATAGAGGTTGTTTAGATAAACCGTGTGGTAAAATGCTGTATTGTTGAACTTGACCGCTTGTCGTAGCTAAGATTGTGGACTGTATCTGCGTTAGTGAACCGCTGTTGTTCGATGCATTTCTACTCGTTAGGACTGGACCGCTAGTCGTAGCTGATGTTGACGGCTGTATCTGCGTACGACAACCGGTGATGTTTGATGCACTTCTACTCGTTAGGACTTGACCGCTTGTCGTAGTTGAGATTGTGGGCTGTATCTGCGTTCGACAAGCCCCGAGGTTTGATGCACTTCTGCTCGTTGAAGGATTCATCGTTGTATTTTGAATTATCTGCTGAGGATATCGCGGCCGCATATTTTGCTCTGACGTCTGAAGTTGATACAGTTGTGCTTGTGTTACTATTTTAATTATTAAAGTTTCCGCTACCAGTCTTTGTTGTAAATCTAGAGATCGTAATTTTGCTGCGATTGCTCTTGCTAAATATTCGTCTTTTTCATCTATGTCTTGGTATGTACTCATGGTTCTTTTCTATACCTACTAGTAACTAGTTAAGATTATATTGTGCTATACTAAATCTTACTTTTCTGGTTGAGTTTTCTATCACGAAAACTCCACAGTATCAGTATTGTTCTACCAAAAATAATTAACATTTATTAGGTAACTACCTGAAACAATAATAACATATTTATTTTACTCATATAATACTAATTTCAGTTTTAGTTAATAATTTTACGGCAAAATGAAACAACATTATAAAAGCAGCTGTATTATGGGAAGACAAGACACGGCTTAATAGGTATGAATGTACAAGTTATCTGATCAAATTACATAAATACCAAATAACGTGTATAAAATAATATTTAGTTTTTGAACGTGGATTAAGTTCAAAAACTAAAACCCGACTACTGAAAATTCACGCTCTAATTTTAAAAGTTATTCCTGAGTATTTTTTATAATCGGATTGCATGTAAGTAAACCCTTGAGCAGCAGCTGACTATATATAATATTTACTAGCTGTGCCCGCGACTTCGTCCGCGTGGAATAGTGTATTTGGGTAGCATTAACTAATAAGACACATACGTATCCCAGCTACACCGCACCCTACCACGCCATGCTAATCCCCCCTTCCCTCCTCCCCTCACTTACCTTCCCCTCCCCCTTCTCCCCGTTAGAGGGGGGGGGGCACACATTTTACCACTTTAGACGCGCCTATCTTTTGAAATGATTGACTTTGAGAAAAACTGATTTTAGAAACCTTCATGTCATTTTTAAAGACCTATCCCTGGACACCCCACACGTATAGGTTTGAAGAAAAATTGTTTTTTTGTTTCAATTCCATGTATCCCCATGTCATGTACATCCATGTCCCCCCTTAAACTTTTATATTTTCTATTTTTGTATAAAAGTCGGAAAGCGGTTTACAGAATACATCTACCTACCAAGTTTCATTTCTGTAGTCCTAATCGTTTCGGATTAAAATGGCTGTGACATACGGACGGACAGACAGACAGACAGACAGACATGACGAATCTATAAGGGTTCCGTTTTTGCCATTCGGCTACGGAACCCTAAAAAAGAGAGTGCGTTGAAAGCTACGCGTTAGAAGTGAAACATCTAGACCGGGAGATGGTAACAGAAAATACTTGGTTATTTGTACCAGTATGGCGGTTCTTATGGGGGGGGGGCTAATAGCGGAACGACAAAAAAAACTGATGGTCATAGCGCTGGTTCCGGCGGCCCAATTGCGTGGGCGTTAATCAAATTATGTCGGATAAATAATAGTGTCAAACGATTTGTTCCACAAAAATGCTTGTATTTTCCGATAGTCGATAAAAAAAAAGTATGCGGTAGCGTAATGCCATACTTCTTCGGTGTGACTTGCAGCCCGCCATACCGACGCGAATACATTAATTTAAAAAAAAGCAATTCAACCATTTGTTATTCACCAGGCTAATTTTTGCACAGCTAATCATCGTCGAGTAGCCATTCACAATCAACTTGCCATACTTTTCCGACGGTTCCCAATGGCCGCCATAAAGGAGTCAAATATTTTTTTTTGCTAAACGATTTGTACCAGTCTAAAGCTTCTCCAACAGTTCTCTGTATGATCATAAATAGAAGTCTGATCATGCCATACCTGTGGGAGGTGGCAAATGTGTACAATATTTTTTCAAAATTCTAAGGTTTTATTCGTAATTCGCACGATTTGTACCAGTATGACACTATTTTTTCCTGTAAGTTAGAAGTTTAACAAATATAAATACAAAATCTCAAACACCTAGGTGGCGGCCATCTTGTCTTATAACCAGATGTTATGTCGTATAATATTGTACGGCTACCGGCGCTCGAAAGATTTTTCGAATTGTAGATAGGTAATCGTGTATATAAGCCATAATGTATGGGAAAGCACTTTTAAATAACGCCACATAATAATATAATAATAATAGTATGGCGCCACTTGTTCCCTTTACTAGAAGTATGGCAAATATAATAATGGTCACATTGTATCATATAATTTCCGAAAATCCAAATGCCATACTGCCGTACAAATCGTCAATTTTTTTTAACCTCTTGGATTGGGTCCGACAGTCGTCCGCCCCATGGTTACAATCTGGTTTTTTTATTTAGGTACAATTACATCCAAACGAACAGAATACAATGATTCCATGATGTAAAAAATGATTTTACGTATTTTACAGTCGTATTTTCAATACGTTTCGAATAAATACGTTTTTCACGTAAGGCAGCACTTTTTTCCCCTATAAGACGTATGGAAAATGTAATAACGGTCACATTTTATCAAATACTTTCCAAAAATCCAAATGCAATACTGATACAAATCGTTTGGGAAATAAAAATATTACTCCTTTGCGGCGGCGGTATGGCGGCCATTTGGAACCATCAGAAAAGTATGGCACGGTGTATTTCGTGAATGGCTACTCAACGATGATAAGCTGTGCAAAAATTAGCCTGGAACAAATGGTTGAATTGTTATTTTTTTTTAATTAATGTATTCGCGTCAGTATGGCGGGCTGTAAGTCACACGGGAGAAGTATGGCATTACGCTACCGCCTACTTCTTTTATTGATCGACTATCGGAAAATGCAAGCATTTTTGTGGAACAAATCGTTCGACACTATTATTTATCCGACACATTCGATTAACGCATTGGGCCGCCGGTACCAGCGCTATGACCATCATTTTCTTTTTTGTCATTCCGTAATTAGACCCCTGAAGAACCGCCATACTGGTACAAATGACCAAGTATTTTCTGTTACCATCTCCCGGTCTAATCCAAGTTCATTCAATTTATTTTTCAACATTACTATTTTTTAGGGTTCCGTAGCCGAATGGCAAAAAACGGAACCCTTATAGATTCGTCATGTCTGTCTGTCTGTCTGTCTGTACGTCCGTATGTCACAGCCATTTTATTCCGAAACTGTGAAGACTACAGAATTGAAATTGGTAGTTAGATGTATTCTGTAAACCGCTTTTCCGATTCTTATCCGATATAATCCGATTTTTATACACAATTAAAAAATATAAAAGTTTAAGGGGTGGCATCCCATAGGGGCAGGTGGGGCAGCCTCATACAGGTTTTTTATTTCGTCTTATAGAATTTTCTCTGTTATCAATATCTGTATAGATTCATTTAAAACTAGTACTCTAACTATCTGACTTTGGATCAAAAACATGTAATTTGTGTAAATACACATGTGAGGCTATTTTATAAAAGTAAAAAAAATATATATAATAACATGAATATATGATGATATAATATTTCTTTGAAGTGTCACACACTTTAATTTCGTCGTATCGATGGATCGAACCGTGGCTTAATTGGCAGAGCACCTGGACGTGTAATCCGGGGAGTGCGGGTTCGAGTCCCGTCGGTACGGTGAAATTTTGGATTGTGTTTAACAATTTACAACAATATAATGTGTGTGACACTTCAAAGAAATATAATATTTGATTTACGCAGTGCAACATCTCTCGTCGGATTCGAAAACTGTAATGATTTCTTCCGAATAATTAACTTACGAAATAAGTAGTCATAGATGGCGCCACCAATGCATAATTGGGTTAACAAATGCAATCAACTAATTTCGTCGTATCGATGGATCGAACCGTGGCTTAATTGGCAGAGCACCTGGACGTGTAATCCGGGGGGTGCGGGTTCGAGTCCCGTCGGTACGATGAAATTTTGGATTGTGTTTAACAATTTACAATATATGATGAATAGAAATGTATGAATGTACCCCCATGCGGGGCACTCTCATACTATACATAGAGAGTATGTATGTATGAATGTACCCCGCTTACTGCTGTATGAACCTACCCCATCAAAAGAAAATTAAATAAAAATATTCCTATAAAAAAACCAACCATATAGGTATATCATTATTCACGTATCAATTCACAAACTTGATTCTATTATCTTTGAAATAAAATTGTGCTAAATAATCTAGATAAAAGCTTTTATATAAAATTTTTATTTTTATAAAATAAAGATGTCTAAAGTGCGGTTACAAAATTACGTACGCGTACTCGCGAGTTTCAAACGGAGTTCTGTCAAAATCGTGTGCCAACACACACATAAGTAAGTCACGCGTACACGCATAAGTCGTTCAGTTAATGCGCGCCTAACAACAGATATACGAGTATCTAGTGTATGAGGGTGCCCCTTGTATGAATCAGCCCCACTTCCCCCTACATGGGACTGAAACAATTTTTTTTTCTTCAAACCTATACGTGTATATGGATAGGTGTTTAAAAATGACATTGAGGTTCCTAAAATAATTTTGTCTTAAAGTCAATCATTTGAAAGATGGCGCGTCTAAAGTGGTAAAATGTGTGTTTGTCCCCCCCAATCTAAAAAAAATATATGCTGTAGATTTCAATAAAAAACTAACAACGAAAATTGGTTTGAACGAGATACAGTCAGCAGTTTTTGAGATATAGCGACCACAAAGATAACTTTGTTTTTCATACAAACACTATGAAAAACAAAGTTGATTTTTTAGTTGCGAAAAATCATAGTTATAGAATACTTTACTGTGTTACGGAACCCGACGAGTGCGAGTCCGACTTGCACTTGGCCAGTTTTTTTTGTACAACTCCATCTGTTGAACTTAGCGGGTCGAATGCCCGAATGATAGTGAATAGGTACGTCTTCGTAGTTACGCCGTTCTACAATAGAGGGCGTTTATAAATATAAAATTATAACATGACGCTTACGTCACTTCCGTTGATTTGGACCGTGACGGTTCATCACTTTTGTCAAATTTTACCCCAGTGCGGCTAAAGAAGTTTGAGAACCTCCAATGAAGTTGGTTAAAAACAATGTAATGTAAAACCACGCCACGTCATTTTAAATTGATTTATGCTAAAACAGGGCATAAATATTAGTAGATAGGAGCTCAAGTCATCCTAAATATATAGCATGTTATATATTTAAGCTGGTTCAATGTTCGTTAGCTCACCTGAGAGTTAGTCATCGTATACAAAACTACTCGATAATAACAATAGCTATTTATAGAAATATTTAAGCGTAACTTATACTCTCACAAATATCTACGTTGACTGTCTGTACAAAGCAGCAGCTTCAAGGTCTATGACGCATGTCGAGGAAAAATCGCTTTATATATACCCGGCCACAGAATAAATAATAGTACAAGCCCGACGAACTTATTTCATGCAAAAACATCGGGTCATCATGCAAACGTTCATAGCGTTACTGCATGAAGCTCCTCTACACATTTTAATGCATATTCAAGTCATTCAAGGTTATTTTTAATTCAAAAGAAGGTTGATTTTATTATAGCTTTAATTTAATTTTTAACCGACATAAAAAAGGAGGCGGTTCTATGTTCGACTGTATGTATTTTTTTTGTAAATTCACCGATTACTCGAAGACGCCTGAGCCGATTTGAATTTTTTTTGAAAGGGTTATAACTTCACAGGTGGTCCCATTTAAATTTCATCGAGATATGTTCAGTATCTCCAGAGATATGAAGATAAACACCCTTAAACTTAGTACTGAAGAAAATGTCTACCGCGGCGTTCGAAGTCGGTTCTTTTAGTTTTTTAAACGATCTTAAATTATAAATTTGTACCTTGTACTTTACCTAATTTTTACTAAAGTTAAGTACCTACTTAACTATACTATAAAATCCAAATCTGTTCGGATGTTTTTGCTTGATTAAATAACAAACTTGTGAATACTTGCAAAACTAGTGAATAGTAATATTATAAATGTGATATAATATTACTATTCACTAGTTGTGCCCTTCGGCTTCACTTGCGTAAAAAGTACATATCTATGATATGAACAGAACACAGGGTACATATTTCGGGTTCCGTTCCTCAAATGGGAAAAAATCCTATTCTTATAGGAACACCTTGTTGTCCATCTGTCCGTCTGTCGAGACCATTTTGCTCAGGAACACGTAGAGGTATCAAGTTGAAATTTATATCTGATACTCTTAAGTCTACGGTATCTACAAAAGTTCACATTGTAAAATAAATGATATGAATAAATACTAAATTGAAATTGTAATCGAAGCCTTGCTAATGTGTATAGAATATGGATGAATATTTTCTAGCTGCAGAGAATCTTGACAATCAATGATATTAGAAAACATTACCTAGTGCTTACAAATAAATATATGTTCTTGACAGGGACCGCGGAGGTACGTAGGGGGGACCGCTTGATTTTAGGGGGGCATTTGTCCCAATCTGCTCCCCACTTCTGCGGTCCCTGTTATTTGATACATTTTGTTATTATTTTATGTAGTTATCTACTATCTACTAGCTGAGCCCACGGTTTTACCCGCGTAGAAATCGATCCCGTGGGAATATCGAGATAAAAAGTATCCTATGTGTTATTCCATGGTCTAGGCTATCTACATACCTACTATTAAATATTTACATACATACATCTATACAAACTTTCTTGTTTATAAAATTAGTAAGGTTTAGCCAAGCCAAAAGTGTGATGATGAGGCAAGTAAATATTTATATTTGGTAATAAACTTATAAACTAAAAAAAAAAAAGGTGGAAATTATGTTCTTACATTTTTATTGCTGTTGCCCAATGGTCGAAATTCTACTACAATTCATAAGTTTATGAATCATAAATTTTAACTCTCTGATAGTGTTTGTAATAATGATAAAGTTTAAGTTTAAATATTTGCGGTTTTTTAAAAAACTGCTGACTATAACTCGTTCAAACCAATTTATTTTTCAATTCACTACTTTCAGTTTTTGGTCAAGGGGAGCCCCCCTTACTCGTTTATTCATTTTACACACAAAAATCGTAAAGCGGTTCAACTGCATAGTCCTAATAGTTTCGGAATAAAGTGGCTGTGACATACGGACGGACAGACAGACATGACGAATCTATAAGGTTTCAGGATTTTGCATTCGGCTACGGTACCCTAAATGGGACGCGAAAGTATATAATTATGTAGGAATATTACGTCTATGTATAAGCTAAGCAGTTAAATAATAATATGCTGCAAATTATTATTTTTATTTATTACATATTTGTACAAGCTGTATTATATATGTTACCTTAACAAGGCACTATAATGAATTATAAGAAAAAATAATTTCTCTCATATTTTATCAACATTTTATAGTATGGTCTTTTGAACCTTGAAAAAACAAAATACGGAATGGACATTCTGATTAATACACGTCCTATGCGCGTCTAACCCTGCTGGATAGCGAGGAAGTAGCAGGATGCAAAAGTGCTCGAGCACGACCACATGAGGCTAGTGTGTGAACTGAGAGACCACACTAAAGGTACCATAGCTTTTTAATGCACTCTTTACAAATTCCAATATGCGTTTCATAAATTGCTTTATAATTTTACTAAACGATTCAGTTACTTAAACTACGAAAAAAACATAGTCATCTTTGTGGTCACTCAGTCCACATACACACACACGGCTGCGCCCTCTCTGTCATCAAACCAACTGAGGCCATATGGCCGTTTAGTGAACGAGCGCAACAAGCCTAGGATCTCCAACTCGCACACGACGTACCTCAGCCTCAGCAAACACGAGGACACGTCATGGAAATTATAAGGTTTGGTTTAGGAAAAATTAGAGAGATCTTCGCCCAGAAGACAAAAAAGGAGAAATCCTTTTTCGTCTTCTGGGCGAAGATCTCTCTAAATTTTCCTGATGTGTAATCCGGCTTTATAGTTCAGATTTTGGTTGTGGAGTTGGCGCTGGAGTTGGTGGTGGTATGGGTACACGATAGTACTTTGAGTAGATATTATCCCAAAATTTGGCTCGTCGTTCCAAAAGCGGTCCTCGTAGTGTCACTTCGACGCCCAGAGACATGTGTGGAGTCAGATCCGATCCTACCGGTGGCCATGCCGGTAACAAGTCCGAGTCTTCGAGTACTGGTTTTCTGAAAAGTAAACTGTTGTAAAGAAAAATTGCCAGTAAGTTAGGACATAAAATATATTCGTACAAATCTAACTGGACAACTACAACTGGTGTTCGAGCAACTAAGCACAAACGTTGTTTGCCTCAGACTACCAATATTATTAGCGAAAAATCGTCAAAAAATAGTTGAGGACGAAATATCACGATGCTCAGCAGTGAACGAACAATTGAAGGAGGAAGAGGATAAATCTAACGGACTTACGACTTATCATTGTCAAACTTGACAGTCAAATATCCATGATTAAATAGATGTTTAAAATAACCTCTTACCCATATTTAATGAAGTTGTACCAGATATCCTGGAGTGTTTCCTTCATGTCTTCGTATTCTTCAGTAGGTGTACTACTTTTGTCAATAAATTTGCTTATGTCTAGTACATGAAACGTCTGCTCGCAATGACTTGCCCCACGCACGTTTGTCCCGGGCAGCCGTGGCGTATTAACATCCACAAAAGAGTACTCATACAGATATATCTGTTCATGACCAGCCTCTACGTGTAATTTTGTAGACAAAAGCGTGGGGTAGGCGAATTGGACATCAGTAAAGAAATCTATGTATCCCACTATCGTATTTTTATCTATGGGATTATCTCGAAAATAAAATTCTTTTACTTCCTGTGCTACTTTTTCTTTTTCAGCCTCATTTTCAAACACTAAGTCTGCTGGTAAAAATTCGCCGAAGTTCTCATTAATTCTTTTATTCCAAGTATCAAAATTGGGCATTTGAAATATTCCTTCCATATTATCGAACCCAAAGAGCATAGGGAGCTTTTTGTATTTTCCCTTCTTTATTATATTGACCGGTGCATCGTGTAGAAATACTTCAGATCCGGTATCTCTTTCTATGCATGGAGTAAATCCAAATGTAGAATTAGCATTAAAGACCCATTGATTTTGGAGAAACATAGCTAGTGGAGAACTCTTATAAAAACTCTCTAGAGCATAAATATCCTCAACATCTATAAAATTAAACATGCGAGCAACATTTTTAGCATTTTGTAGAGGGTCGACTTGCAAGGCTATAACTCCAACGCTGGAACCACTCTCTGGTATCACTTTATGAAACAATCCTTTTGTTGTTGTCGATAACATCAATAGTTCAACGGATACTGATCCAGCGCTTCCACCTATGATGGTCACGTCATCTGGGTTGCCGCCGAAAGCAGCAATATTTCTATTTACCCATCGCAGTAAAGCAAGCTGGTCTTTCAAGCCAGCGTTACCAGGTGCATCTGGTGTACCCAAGCATAGAAAACCGTTGACGCCTAGTCTGTAGTTAAATGTGATTGCGATGAATTTCTTATTTTTTATGAAGTTGATTGGAGATGCCATGTTTCCATAGCCGATTTGGAACGCTCCACCATGAATGTAAACTGCAACTGGTAGCTTTTTTTCTTTTGTATCTGGGACGTAGACGTTTGCAATGAGACAATCATCCTGTATAGTTTTTGTTAAAGTTTTCTCGCCTAAGAAAGGGTTATAGACTTGAGGACACACAATTCCCTTGTCTACGGTTGCATCAAGTGGTTGTAACCATGCAGGACCTGGTAGCGGTTCCTGTAATAATAAAATATTTTATAATTTATAAATATTACCTACACCACTTAACAAGTATATAGATGAAGGTTATAACTAGTAAACAAAAGTGTAATGTAACTAATCTTTGCCATTTCGTTTAGATATATTTTACTTATTACTTTTGAGATGGTTTCTCAAACTAGACATAAATGAGGAGCTGGGTGATGATACCGATGATAAGAACTCTATCAATGTTACTATCAAAATAGTCTCCGAGAGGAATTGTCTTACCTTATATCTATTTGCTCCAACAGGAGCAGTTGCGTAAGGTATGCCGTAGAAAATAAATGTTCTGGATATAGGATCCCTACGGCCACGCACAACACCTTGTGCTGTTTTCACTTCAAGAATTTTGCCATCATCATTTTTAGAGTCAGACTTTGCACTATGCAACGTGACCACTAAGCACAAGAATAATACACACTTCCACATCCCTATGAGTCTCTGGAACCTACTAAAACACACATGTAGTAATCATATTTTTATCAGCGATTTGTGCAAACTGTTACCATTTTATCATAACACTATCAACATATTTATGTACCTAATGATAATCGTAAGAAAATGATTATGGATTCGAATAGGTATGAATTAAGTCAACCAATATTACGTAAATATTGGGCTATGAAGTCTCAAATAGCGTACATATGGTATAAAACTGTCTAATGATACTTATATCAAAATACTTACCTCCTGTCCCTCTCAGTCGTTACACTATCTTCAAACATATTCGGAAACGTCAAAAATATCAATCGTCAGAAATTAAACACCAACGTGGTGTGTGGCCTACAGCCAGTTATGCTGTGTATATCTTTATCAATGGCCTGACCTGACTGACCTGTAATTTCTGCCATTTTGACCTGCATCGTCATCCACATTCACTTCAGCGGCACTCAAATTACAATATAATAGCAACATGCCGCACGAGTCACTTTCAGTAGCAAGTTTGAAATGTTTATCTCCATATCTCTGGAGATATGGTACTCATCAGAGAGAAGAGAGAGAAATCTTGAGAAAATTTGCTAAATGACCACACCTCATCATCATCATAATCAGCCGTTGTCAGTCCACTGCTGGACGTAGGCCTCTCCCAAGATACGCCACTGAGCCCGATCTTCGGCTCTTCTTTTCCAGTCACTGCCCACCGCTTTGCGTATATCATCATTCCACCTGGTTACAGGACATTCTACGCTACGTTTGCCGATTCACGGTTTCCACTCTAGGACAAGTCTAACCCCAACGGTTATCAGTCCTGCGGCAGATATGACCAGCCCACTGCCACTTCACTTTGCTAATCCTTTGAGCTATGTCAATCACTTTAGTTCTCTGGCGAATAACTTCGGTCCGGATTCGATCCCACAGAGAAACAACGAGCATAGCTCTCTCCGTAGCTCGCTGACCGACTTTAAATTGGTGAACAAGGCGAACTGTGAGTGTCCGCGTCTCGGCTCCGTATGTCATCACAGGTAGGACGCACTGGTTAAAGACTTTTGTCTTTAGACACAGTGGTACCACACTTACTTAAGAATATTTAAAATCGATTAATTTTTTGTGACAAAAGCCAAGGGGTATAAGCTAAGAAAATCTGCACCCGGAAGATATTTGATTGATATTTATACGATATGTAGGTACTAATATAATATGTAGTTTCTGAAAGTTTGAGATCTCCGAGCCATGAGCTATATATAAATAATATATATTGTAGGAGAAGCGAAGCGACCTAGGACGTGAAACCTATATAAGCCAGCGCTTCTCCGTGCCTCGCCCACTTTGCTGCCAGCCGTTGCGACGAACGTTACTCTGCCCTTTTTCTACCCCGTTTCTTTAATTATTTTGTTGTGTTAAATTGTTAATTGCTTTAAATTGTTATTTTGGTAAAAGTAAAATTGTAGATTGTTCATTTTGTTATTTTTTTTAAATAAAACTGATCAGGTTTACAAGATCAGAAGTGGGATAGGATCCATTTGGGTTCTATCTCAACTGCCCACTGTTTTATTTTGTCTATTTGATTAGAACAACAAATTTGTTTGTGATCAAAACTAAATAACTTCTCAAAAACAATAAAGATATGTCAGACCGCGAACGACGTCGCAGCCGTCACGGCAGTCGCGATACAGCGAACTAATAGGCGACGAGATCGTATTCCCGATGGTGCATTACGGAGCACAATGGAAGCAATCTTGTCTCGACTTACAGCATTAGAAGAACGATCTGCAGCACGGCCTACCCGCTCTTCTGAGCGGCGTGCGCATCGCAGCTTACGCCGGGCGACGTCATTGAGGCGGAGCCCTCGCCGAGCGTCGTCGGGGACGCCTCCCCTGGTTTCGCCATCGCAGCGCCAGGCATGTCCACTGCCTGTGCTAATGCGGGTAGTGTCGCCATCGCCGACACGGTCAGCCCCGTCTAGTGTCACGGCGCATTACGCGCCTCAAATACAAATACAAATACAAATACAAATTGTTTATTGATAACACCGATGTTACAGGTCTTTGCTGATCTTACAACCTATTAAAATAAATAATTAATAGCTAATCAACATAATTCGTATACAGAGAATAAGTGAAAAGTGTAAACATAAAGATAATTATTATAAATGCAGTCAAAATAGTAACAAAATATCATTGTATAAATTATAAATATAAAAATTAAATTTATATAAATTCAGGTAATTTGTAAAATTCATTAAGATTATAGAAACAGTGGCTCAACAGCCACTTCTTTAAACGTACTTTAAAGCACACAGTGGAGGGTGCATCGCGCACGGACTCAGGTAGTCTGTTATATACCGACGGACCCATTATATATACAGATCTTTCCGATTTCGCGAGCTTATGCGAGGGTGTTATAAGGCGGTCTTTATATTTGTTACTTCGCAGTGCTCGTGTCTCGTTAATCCCCCGTTTTTTAAATACATGGAGATGTGTGAACGTGAATAACGCCACTACGAAAATAAGCTCACAAGGCAGAGGCAGTATTCTCAGCTCCTTGAAAAGCTCCTTGCAGGAGACGTCGTCTGTGACTCCCATGATGGCGCGCACGGCTCGCTTCTGCATCACGAACGCTCTCTGTCTGTCCGCGGCGCGACCCCATAGTTCGACGCCGTAGGTGAGAGCGCTGTGTACGGTTGCAAAATAGCACGAGCGCACCACTGCACGAGAAGCTGTTTTCGTGAGCCGCCCCAGAGCGAAGCACGAGCGACCGAGTTTACCACACAACTCGTCTATATGGTGGTCCCATACAAGTGCGCTATCAATAACGAAGCCCAGTAGCTTAGTGTGCTGGACTTGATTCAGTTTAGAGTCGCCGGCGACTACATTATACGGTTGAGGGATCATGCCGTTGAGGTTAAACGTCATAAAGAACGTTTTATCCCTATTGAGCGCCAATCCGTTCGATCTGAACCACCTCTCGAGCCGATCCACTACCAGATTTAGCTTACTTTCCAGACCGCGAACCGAGGGCGCGGTGATCACAGCTGCCACGTCATCGGCGTACATGTATATCTCCGCGTCCTCGATAGCACCCGGGAGATCATTCAGCAGCAGGCTGAATAGGGTATTGGAGAGACAGGAACCCTGCGGGACTCCCATCACATTCACCAATTCGGATGATACCACCCGACCCCTGTCACCTACAACCACTTGTGTCCTATTCGACATAAATGACGTCAGGAGGGACACGACCGGTCCACGAAGACCATAGAAGCGTAGTTTGCCCGCTATTAGTGCATGGTCGGCTGTGTCGAACGCGCGCGACAGGTCGCAGCACAACAAGGCGACTTGTTGTCCCGCCTCGCGCGCGCTCAGCACGCGCCACACCACCTCCCGCACCAGGTCGGTAGTGGAACGCCCCGCCCGGTATGCGAACTGTCTGTCGGTGTAGATCTTGCGACTCGACAGAAACGAGATAATTCTCTTATTGAGTCCAACCTCGAACAATTTGCTCACGGCGGGAACCAATGAAATGGGTCGGTATGATTTGACCTCGGCCTTTTTCCCTTTCCCTTTGTATAATGGGCTAATTTTAACTTTTTTTAAAACCATCGGATACACGCCTTCACGCGTGCAAGTGTTAAAAACATAAGCAATGATGCTTGCTAGCGGCCTAATAGCGGTCTTGATTATGCTAGCGGAAATGCCATACAGATCGGTGCTCGTTTTAGGTGCTATGTACTTGGAGGCTATTATGCTGATTTCAGTAGGTGTGAAAGTCGTTATCCGGATCGAGGTATCGCTGGCTGACGCTCCATCCGCTAGCGTCGCTAAAGCGCGCGGGCCATCAGCTATCGGCGCGCCACACTTGCTCGCCGCCGTTACGAATTCCAGATTAAGCGTGTCAACTAATTCTTTCTTGGAAACGAAAGGCTGACCGTCGGCGTCACGCAGGAGATCTGTGAAGTCGACGCGTTCGCGGTCACCGCGACCCAGCTCTGCATTGATAATCCTCCACATACACTTACATTTGTTGGGATCGTTGCGAATAATATTATTATAAAAAACAAACCGCTTTTCCTTCAGCATCGCGTGATACTTGCGCGTGTATTCTATACTGTTTTTAATCAAGTCTATGTTCCCCGGGAAACGTTTCCGGGTATGTAAGATATCGAAGAGTAGATGTTTAAAATTATGCGTTTCTTCATCTACCCAACTGCGGTTCTTACGACATAATTTATTTTATATATATATAGCATATATAGGGATAGCAAATATTAAATTTATTTGTTAAAGCGTTCACAAGAGACTCAGCCAAAGCGTCGCTACGACCGTTACTTTTCTCTATAATAGGGGTCCAATCGATCGACCAGAGGGCGCTTATAAAGCTCCTATTGTTCGCGGCAGTGAAGCTTCGCGATAGTTTAAAGGTAGGAGCGGGTGTGACGTCACGCTGCACCGACAACAGCTGTGCGTTATGATCGCTCAAGTGCGTCTCGACAGCGGCGACAGCGGCAATGCGCGCCCCTGGAATGTTTGTATACACATGGTCCAGGAGCGTACTGCTGCCTCCCTCCAAAACTCGCGTGGGGAAATCAACCCGCTGACAAAAATCGTAGCTACTAATAATATCTAACAGCTGTTTTCTAGCGCTGGAATTTTCAAGAAGGTTAATATTCGTGTCACCCATAATCACACACTTCATATTTTCGTTTGATATCTTAGCAAGCAGGTTTTCAAACAACTTTAGGTAATCAGATAGAGCCGTCTGATTTGAATGATAGATACCGACGATGAGTATATCCTCATCTAGTAGATGCACGGCGCACACGTCGAAAATTTGTTCCTGCGACAAATCGCAGTAGTCTTGTCTATTTAGAGCATTTATACCTGAGCGCGCGTAGATGCAGCTACCACCATGTGCTATGCGTTCCCTACAGCTGTATGACAATAAATCATAGTTACATATAGTAACGGAAACTAATTGGTGACTGCGGAGCCAGTGTTCAGTGATGATTATCAAGTCACAGGCTATTTCCTTAGTCAAGAGTACCTCGAGGCTTTTAGTCTTGTTAGTTAGGCACCTTATATTTTGGTGACATATAGTTAGAGTGGGCGTAGCACACGGCGACTGGAGGCGCGGCAGTGCAGGGTGGGCAAGATCGCCCGTCTTCGGCGCCGGTCCTGTCCGAGGATACATCTTCGTTTCCGATACCGAGTTTAGCGAGCGACGCTGCTGGCCGACGTTCGCGTCCGAAAATTCCAATGACTCACTCGAACTCCCTGGGGCCACGCAGTCGGTGCGCTTACTTGCTCGTAAAGGTTTCCTGGGACACCTATTACGAAGACGGCGTGCCATTTCGATTCGATATCTCTTCTTTCTACGTAAAATTCTTCGTTGTTGTTAATTTTTTTCAAATGAGTCAGGATATGTTGAACCGTAGTTTCCGGCTTGAATTGCCAAGCTTGTAAATATCTCATCCTCACCACTGTCTGGAGGTTATCGTCTTTTACACCAGTGCCTTCTATAACACTGCGTTTCTTAGTACGTTTTCTCGTAACTCTTTTCCAATCACTAGTATCTTGTGTTTTGTGGATGCTGTCACTGTTGTCAGTGATATTAAATTGAGTGGCCCCACACGGAGACAATGGCATCTTCGACATAGTGGAAGCCGTCATAGTGGCAGTGCGGGCGGCTCCGGCAGCAGCAGATATATCGCTCGAATCGCATCCGGTTTGTTCCCTCGCTGTTATTGCCTTGACGACGGGTGTCGCCTTCGTATTGCTTCGTCTATTTTCGGGCGCCGTCGTAACTTCGGACAGTGATTGGCGTAGTTTTCCAGCTGTCTTCTGTGTCGACACAGTGCTTGCCTTAATGGCCGGGGCAGTCGTAGCCTTAATGCGCGCTTGGCGCACCGGTCGCTGTGTCGCCGGCGCAATAGTCACTTTTTCTGCGTCCGTGGGTGGGTAGCACACCGCTGCAGGTGTCGTCGTACCCTGTATTTCTGATTTTATGATCTTCGTATCTTGCGATAGAATCGTTATTAGGGCAGTTTGATTGGTTACAATGACTTCCAGGTTACGTACCTTAGAAGTCAAGTCGTTCACAACTTTTAACACTTCACTTAGAGTCGGATCTGCGGCTTTTGGAGCCATTATTGCAATTTTAAAACGTATCGACACGGAATCGCGTGTTAACGTGTCTAATTTCGATCCCAATTTACATAACATTGACGACTGGTGCAAGGAGGTAGATCGCGCTAAGATTTTAAACAATGGGAACGATTCAGAATGTCTATCGCGAATAGGCAATTGTTTAAAAGTAGACGCGAAGACTTGGCTGAGCGAGTGGGTGACGAGTGACCGTACGTGGGGTAATTTTAAAAAAGCCTTTGTGTCCGAAAACACCTGACATTGCAAATATTTTATTTGACGTAATGGTCACTAATTCTGACAACTACCCTACGTATGCAGATTATGCTCGCCGCTCACTCCTTCGTTTACGTATTGTGCTTAGTGAGGAGCTGATAACAGCTATTATAGTGCGCGGTATTACAGATCTGCAAATACGATCGTCTGCCATGAACGCAAATCTTTAGCCTGGGTTTTTTAACTGGTGGTGTTTACCACTGCGTCCGAACACCGAATGCCACTTGTAATTGCCGTTGCTTACCCGCTTTAATTTCTTTGTAGTTTTGTATGCTGTCGTTGTGTACCACTTCGTGCAACAAAGCTGCCCCGCAAGTAAACGCGGCGGACTTGATTATTCGAGTTTGGTTGGTGTGGATCCAGGTATGGTTACAATGTTACTTTCGACTATGGAAAGAGGTTGACCGTGCTAAATAACTGGGCAAGCCCGAGACATTTAGGTTCGACTTATTTTCTACCTATAAACTCAAAAGCGTAGTCAAATTATTGAGCGACAACCTATAGGTTGTGTTAACATTTGTATCTGCTGTTACACCCACAAGGCGTCATTGCTATTACTCTGTATGTTGTTTTAAGCTTGTTTTAAGCTTGCTTGTATTTTGTGCGATTTAAATCGTTTTCAAGTCTAGGGGCCTGTTTCAACGGTGCCTGATAGCCCTATTGGGAACTTATCTGACAGATTTCCGACAGACTTTTGTATTATGTCATCTGTCTGTAGTTGCGCTAGTTCCAGTGTATACTCGATCATGTTTAGACTTAACTACCGTAGCGTTAAGTGGTAATAATTGAGGGTTATATTGATGGCAAGAACTATCCGTCTCATGGAATTTACATCCAATACTGAGTAGCCTCACAGTGCTCGTGAACACAGTGTCAGTCAAACCAAAGGGGTGACAGGCGCAGTGCAGTGCTGTTCATAAGTTTTAAGAGCCACAGTACTTGTTTTAGGCAGACTATCGTTATACCGACAATTGAGCATTGTACTAGGCAGTTACCATCTTACTCACGATACAAAAAAAAAAACATACAGACGAATTGAGAACCTCCTCCTTTTTTGTGAAGTCGGTTAAAAATAGCAAGATGTAGGTATCTGTTACTTGTTGTCGACTTGACAGATATACTCGGTGCATTTGGTCGGTATCAGTATCGAAAACATACATGGCGTTCTTTTTTGTATTTTTGTTTGCAGCGCGTTTGATTGAGTAAAATAGTTCTAGTGGAGTTCTGCTTGTCGTTTTTACACTTCAGTGTAGTTTATGTACGTGCTAAGCTTATATTTAAAGATTGTCAGCTAACGACAGTGTTGTGACCAGCTGAGAAACCCGGATTTCCGTTAAAAAAAATAACAGTGGATGCCGTAGTGTGTGGTAGTGGTTTAACGCAACTTATTTATTTGTGAGCTGTCCAAATATTGGCGGAGCCAGTTTACTACATTTCTAGTGATAGACCATGTTCCTAATTTTAATCCGACTTCGACGGTTGACGCCCTAAGGAGAAACTTGAAGATTTGGCTACATCTAGGAAGCGTGTATTGCGACGCTTAGGTTTTCACGCTTCTTCAAGTACACTTGAAAAACAATCAATGTCTTTTGAATCTTACTGACTATGGTAAGTTAATACTCACCATAGCACATGCATTAACTGCAATGACTATCTTTCTGAGAGGGATTCATAATGTTCATTCTACAGTTTCCATAAACTTAATAGAATTATTGTTATTGGGATGCTAACATCATGTTAACAATTTGGCGTACTAGGCATTTGTTGCTGAGTATCCGAGCTGGTGATTGTAGTGTTGATTTTCTAGGTTTAACGTCTGTTTACTGGTAACCTATGTAGAATTCGTGGGATTCGACACTGAGGTTTATGTTAGAGACCGATGTTTTGATTGATAGAAGTGAAAATAACAGTTTGGCCGTTTCTAGCATTAGACATATTATCGATTGCTGGAAATGTTGAAACCTACAGCTTTGTTGTTTTCGTGTAGTTTACGGCGGTGTATTCGACTCTTGTATTTCGTGTAGTTTACCTCTATGCTGACAATAGCGGAAGGCTTGGCGTTCACTTTTTAACTGCGTATACGGCTGATACGATGGTAGGCGAGAAGCTAAAGATTATCAGGTTTCAGTTCAGGTTTTAGAAACATTTAAAGTAACTTTGCAGTGGCAATTATTGCGCAATTATTATTGGCAATTATTATTAATTGTGGACTTCTGCTATAGTATTACTGCTACTCTTACTGCTAATGCAATATCAATGATAACACATTCGCGTTGCTAAAGTTGGTGAATAATCTGAGAACGAAAATGTGTATCCGATTAAGTTTTAGAAATTAAGATTTCACGACATCTGATATAACGCAGTTATAAAAGCATCGTGGTTTTTAATTGCATTGTGGTTTTTTAGTGACTTTATGTCTTAAAGCGTTTAGTGATAATTTTAAAACTTGAGGCACGTTGCGTTATGTCAAACATTGGCAAAACTTTGTTCAGTTGATTCAGGGTGTTGCGTGCCACAGTAACTGATATACGCAAACCTTATAGCAAATCATCAGGCGAACATCTAGTTTGTCTAGACACCATGTATCAATAAAATTAAAAGAATCGTTGTCTTGTGGGTATTCAGTTTACAACAAAAATTCAATCACAAGACTTATGATTTTATTTACGTTATATACCTACGTTTCATGATGGCAGATTTCGTTAGTGGTGTTACAAAAACTAACCAAACGAAACTTTTGTTAGATCGTTTAATTATTTTGATTTTGATAGGTGAAATAGCAAACATTCGCTTGCTGTCACTTAGTCATTGTGAACTCATAGAAGATACGAGGGTATGATTCAGCGAGACTCTGTTATCTAATGATTTGTATATGTGCAGGTAGACCGAGCGATACCGAGGTAGTGTTGTTTGTTGTAACACTTCACGGATCTAATGATTTGAATATGTGCAGGTAGACCGAGCGGTACCGAGGTAGTGTTATTAGTTGTAACACTTCACGGATCTAATGATTTGAATATGTGCAGGTAGACCGAGCGGTACCGAGGTAGTGTTGTTAGTTGTAACACTTCACGGCATGCGTGGCCCGTACCGTTTGGTGAAGACTTTACCACATGGGTGATACGAGCTGCAACTCTTGGCTGGCTCCCACGGGAAGTCAACGCAAGCAGCGGCGGAGTTCATCATCCCATGGCGTGGGGAGTGGACTCCTGATGTTTGTGCTGCTTATTTTGATGGCGAGTTGCGGATGCGGGGCCATGATGGTCTGGCGTGCTGCTCCATTTGACACCGTAGTGGTACTATGGTGAGGCCGAGAAGGTGTCCTTCACAGCAGTACAATGACACCGTAGTGGTACTATGGTGAGGCTGAGAAGGTGTCCTTCACAGCAATACAATGACACCGTAGTGGTACTATGGTGAGGCTGAGAAGGTGTCCTTCACAGCAGTATAATGACATCGTAGTTGGACTATGGTGAGGCTGAGAAGGTGTCCTTCACAGCATTATTTCGACATCGTGTTACGATGAGGGCTAAGATTGGATTCACTAGCGATCCTTTCATAGCACTACGAGGCTAGCGTCTCCCAAAGCTTCTTGCCTCGTACCCTATACAGTTTATCGGAAGTAGTGTCTATGTATCCGATACCTTGTATTTGGTCCATATGCATATCGATTTGCCCGCAAGTCTATATGCGTGTGTTAACTAAAATATTTTGAAAAATGTCTTGTAAATTACCCCTTTGGTTTAATGTATGTCTGGGTATGACTGCAGCATACCTTGATATGTTTTCTACCATTTTCAATTTTCATATTCAACTAAGAATGGCAATTCTGGCCTGACCTCATTAATTTCGAATTTTACGTTATCTTTTGAAATTAAAACTAAGAAACTTATTTTTTCTAATTACACATGATCATATGCTGGCATATGACGATGTGTGTTTTCTTTTCGTGTCCTGCGTAGATACAGACACCGAAACCGACGAGGAGTCCACTTCCGCCGCTGCTGAGCCAATACAGCAAGCCGATGAACCACTGCCCAGAGCTTCGAGCCCGCCTACGAGCAACGAGCCCAGTACTTCAGCAGTACAGAGCACTGCTGACTTACCAGATGAACAGGCAGCCTCCATGCCAGTATTGGAGACTGATTCGAAGAGTTAGAGGAGCCCGAGGACGGTCTCATGTCAGGAGAGGCCGTGTAGGAGAAGCGAAGCGACCTAGGACGTGAAACCTATATAAGCCAGCGCTTCTCCGTGCCTCGCCCACTTTGCTGCCAGCCGTTGCGACGAACGTTACTCTGCCCTTTTTCTACCCCGTTTCTTTAATTATTTTGTTGTGTTAAATTGTTAATTGCTTTAAATTGTTATTTTGGTAAAAGTAAAATTGTAGATTGTTCATTTTGTTATTTTTTTAAAATAAAACTGATCAGGTTTACAAGAATATATATATATAAACTAGCTGTACCCGCGACTTCGTCCGCGTGGGATAGTGTCTTTGGGTGCCATTTTTAATTATTTAGGCTAATTATTTTACAAATAAGGACACATGCGTATCCCACCTACACCGCACCGTACCACGCCACGGTAATCCCTCCTCCCCCCTTTCCCTACCCTCACCCCTCCCCTCCTCCTCTCTCTTGCCCTCACTCCCCTCCTCCTTTCTATTCCCCCATTCCCCTCCCTTCCCCTCCCCCTCCCTTCCCCTCCCCCTCACTTTCCTCTCCCCTCTCTCTTCCTCCCACTCCCTCCCCCTCCTCTTACCCTCACTTTACTCTCCTCCTCCCTTTCCCCTCATTCCCCTCCTATCCCCCTTCCCCTCACTTAAAAAGTAACTTATGTCCTTTGTCAGGCTCTAGATTATCTGCGTACCAAATTTCATATAAATCCGTTCAGAAGATCATTCACATAAACCTTACATATTTCCAAACAAACTTTCATCCCCTATTGTTATTTTACACCCTTGAGGGTAAAACTTTTACAAACTTTGAATGTCATATTTATTTATATCGAATCAACAGCCTAAAAAATAAGTTTCAAGTTTCTAGCTCTTAAAATGACGATACTTCCATACAACTTTTCATCCCCCCTTTCAACCCCTTACAACCCTATTTTCGCATTAAAAAGTAGCTTATGTTCTTTCTCAGGCTCTAGATTATCTGTGTACCAAATTTCATTCAAATCGGTTCAGTGGTTTTGGCGTGAAAGTGACACAGACAGACAGACAGACAGAGTTACTTTCGCATTTATAATATTAGTTAGGATAATAATTAATGAGTAAGTGCGTAAAACATTTTTTTTTTGTAATTGTGCCAAAATTATATCATGGTAAAAAATGAAATTTAAGATATTTTTTTTTAATTTTTCTATTCTCCTATGATGTTATAAAGCTCTTAATTTTTTTAATAATAGCTATTATTAGCCCTAAAGATATATAAAAAATTTGGATTAATTGCTGCAGTCAATAATAAAAAAACATTTTTTTTCTTTTTTTTACATTTATTGGTTTACTAAAAAAACTATTTAGTTAGAGATTTCAAACTTTTAGAAAATACATATTTTATTAGTACCTACATATCGTATAAATATCAATCAAATATCTTCCGGGGGCAGATTTTATTAGCTTATACCCCTAGGGCCGAGGCGCTTTTTTGAGGTGATTTTTAGGTTTCCGTACCCAAAGGGTAAAACAGAACCCTATTACTAAGACTCCGCTGTCCGTCTGTCTGTCTGTCTGTCTGTCTGTCTGTCCGTCTGTCACCAGGCTGTATCTCATGAACCGAGATTGTTAGACAGTTAAAATTTTCACAGATGATGTATTTCTGTTGCCGCTATAACAACAAATACTAAAAACAGAATAAAGTTAAAAACTATAGAGGGTCCCCATACAAGAATCGTGCTTTTTTTCGGCATTTCACGCCATCTATGAACGCTTGGTTAGGTAAACGTCCCATAGATGGCGTTATATTGAAATGTCGATCCCTAACACCTTTGTTAGACGTTAGATGGCGTTATAAGAAATAAAATGTTTAAAAATTATAATTTTTTTGCTGGCGAAAAATGATAGTGGTATTTTTTGCTCGATCTTATAAAATACTGTAGTGTGGTACGGAACCCTACGAGTGCGAGTCCGACTTGTACTTGGCCAGTTTATTTTTTTGTATGTTTGATACGCGATTACTCCGTCTTTTGAGAACCGATTCGAACAAAGATATTACAGTTTGGATTCGAATGATAATTTTTTTAATCGGTAGGGTACATTTTCGAGGTAGTCCCATTGTAATTTCATCGAGATCTGATAAGTATCTTCAGAGATATGACGATAAACGTCTTAAACTTGCTTCTGAAACTGATGGAACTCGCGGGCATGGCAGTCGGTTGTTTTAGTTTTTAAACTATCTAAATTATTTATTTGTAGTTTGTATTTTAATTTGTGGTCATAGTTAATATTTTAGTTTTTTTTATGTACATTTTTCTGTTAAGGTATAGAAATTATATTATTTGGGATTGGTCCAAAAATGACATACAATTGCCTCCTTAGTCTTAATAACGACACTTATCAGGGCGAGCGAAGCGAGCCCTAACACTATCCCACAACCTGAGCACTTTTGTGGTACACTTTACTGAAAAACTATCACGCCTATTGATTGGTGCTTTAATATAGTAATTTAAATTCACATGTAGATTGTGTTATCAGTCAAAAAATATCATTTTACTACCATTAAAAAAAAATGAAGATTAACAATTTTGTTTCTAGGATAGAATATTATTGTACTTCTGACGCCATCCGTTAAAAAAAAATTAACTTTGCTGCAAACATAACGTTTGGTTACTAACGCCATCTGTTAGAAATCTAAAGAATTTACATCTATCATCCAAATGACGTCTGGTATCAGTGTGACCATTTGTGGCAGATTTCTGCCATTTAGGCAGATTTGGGACCTACAGTTTAACTCCGGCAGATTAAGCTGACGATTCCAAAAGGTGATAGATTTCAAGGATCTTTATGAATTTTGAAATATAAATAGAATTTTGACAATTTTCTGTTTCTATTAAAGAATAACATTTTTATTATGCTGCATATATATTATTATTTGGTTGGAAATTTGTAAAAGTTTGAATGAGAAGGTAAACTTTATTTTTATGCCATAATTCAATATCATGATGGCAAATTTAAGTATTTTTTGGAGTGGTTGGTGGTTTGGCAGATTTTTACCCGCTGCGCGACGCGTTTATCAGTCTATATATGTATGTATGTTTGTTCCTTTGTGGCACACTAGAGACCAAACGCGTGGGCCGATTTTGATAATTGGCACGTCAATAGATTCCCCATGCTAGCGTGAGTGTCAACGAAAACATAAAAAATTGAAAAATTCAAAATGGCGGATTTCAGACGCCAAAATTTGGGGTTCAAAAAAATTTTTTTTTTCAAAACCTATCGAGTGGGTTATCGAATTAAAGTCTTAAAATGGAGATTCAAAATATATTTATAACAAATTATTTATGATCGTACAAATCGAAAAAAAAAACGATTTTACATGCCGCGTTAGTCACTTTCAGTAACAAGTTTGCGGTGCTTATCTCTGAAGTTACTTATCAGATCTCAATAAAATTACAATGAGACCAAACGAAAATCATATTAACTCAAACAAAAAAAGAATTTTCTAAATCGGTTAAGAATTGATGGAGTCCTGAGGTAACAAACAACCTCTTCCTTTTGGTATAGTCGTTTAATAGTACAACTGTAAAGTAAGTAAGCTTAAAAAGCAATACCCTATCTATTTCACGCATTTCGGTTTTTTTTTTTCCATAATTGTAATAACAGTCATATTATAGTTATAATATAACTTATATATATATTGACCATATTATGGTCAAAAACCTAAAGATTTGTATGTGTCTGATGACCCAAACAAAACTGTAGGAATCGTAAAATATTTGACAATTGGGTTAGGATCTCGAGTTATGTTGCGGAGAAATTTGAACGTTAACCATGGTCTTGTCAATGGAGCAATGGGAATCATAAGAACAATTGAGTGGCCAGCTCTTCGGAGGGACCAGTTGGAACCCGGAGAACTTCCACAGGCTGTTTATGTTGAATTTGACGACAAAGGTATCAAAAACAATGTCTCTGGAGTAGGAGTCCGAATCGAACCATCATGTACATAATTCGACGCACTTCGTGGACAAGGTAAAATAGAGCGGAAAATGTTACCGTTGATATTATGTTGGGGTGTAACTGTCCATAAATTTACCTTGGACAAAGCTGTGGTCGACTTAAGTTCACGCATTTTTGCGAAATGTCAACCCTATGTAGCATTGAGCCGGGTTAGATCTTTAGATGGACTAGTAATAAGTAGTTTAGATCCCCGGAAACTACTCAATAATCCACTAAATGAGATATAAATAACTCTCTAAATGAAATGAGACGATTACGGAATTTTCCGTCCTTTACTTAACTAAAAAGTGTAAAATAAAACATTAAATTAAAAAATCAAAAAACCCGACTGCGCAAAAAGTGAAGTGTTAAAAACGAACTGAAAAGAAAAAAACAAGTAAGTCTAGTATTTAGACTTCTGTTTAGGGATATCAAAAAACTATACCATTTAAATTCTTTCTCGGTCGATACACTCATAAAATAAATTATATATTGTTGTATGGAATAAAGAGACTTTAACAGTCGGGACACATTAATGGCTTAACGAATGGGGATTAATGTGTCCCGACTGTTAAAGTCTCTTTATTCCATATAACAATGTATAATTTATTTTATGAGTGTATTGACCGAGAAAGATATCCCTAAACAGAAGTCTAAACTACTAGACTTACTTGTTTTTTTCTTTTCAGTTCGTTTTTAACACTTCACTTTTTGCGCAGTCGGGTTTTTTTATTTTTTATTTCAATGTTTTATTTACCAGTAATATATAGGCGGCAATAGCCCAATGGATAGGGTGTCGGACTGGCGATCGAGAGGTCGTGAGTTCGATCCCCACCACACCCATTGCACTATTGACGTGAACCCACTCCAGACACAAGCATATTTAGCTTAGTTGGTGGGGTTAACAAGAATATTAGTAATGTGTAACCAACATTGCGAGTAATCTTTAAATATATATAAAAACCAAATGCCTTAAAAATTATTACCAGACAGAAAAATTACGCGAGCCCTCACTAAGCTCGGCTTTTAGCTAGTTAGTAGTTGTAGCTTAATTACATAAAATCACTAGGTACTTTAAACAATTATATAGTAACTTGAAATCTACAACACGCCACACTGGTACCTTCCGTTGCAACAGCTACACAGCAGAAGTTAAGTGACTTCAGACTTCAGCGACACTGAAAAATTCAGATTTAAGAAGCAAATGGTGCAGAAAACACAGGGTGAGCACTCCGCTGTCATTCCATCTGAGGAGAGGACGGACGTAGGACCATTAATCACGGTAAGAAAAATATAATTTTACATTTGACATATTCATAGTTATTTTTAAAACTTTATTATGCAATTAAAAATATATCAGTCATCAAATATCATCTAGATACAAACATCGTATTCAATAATTATATTGAAAAAAAAAAATGTTTCTGATATTTGCAAGTTCAGCCATTAATTACTTGTTGAATCTTTGGTTATGTCATATTGTATGTAGGTACTAGGTACTAGTATAATATATAAAGAAACAAGTCAGAATTTATATAAGCATTAAAATAATTTATTACATTTGTGTTGAAGAATAGTAAAAGCTATGGATCACCCAGACAAAAATTAAAATAATGTTGGTCTGAGGATTTGGCGTTACATTCTTACAAAACTTGACTAACACAAAAATTGTACAATTAGAATGTTTGTTGTTGAGATTATGAGATCAGGGGCCAGCGGCCCTGTCCTCAGGGAGTCAGTCCCTGGCAACTCTAAACGTCGTCTGCTGAAAGTTCACTCGGAATCGAAATCTTAAAAGGGTCGTAGACAAATTGTGCGATGAACAGTGAAATGAGTTCCGAATTCCTTGAGCTTAGGTCGGCACTCAATTCTGACTTATGCTTCGGTCAGCCTCCTCAACGATATTTTAATGTGGAGATATTTTCAAGCGTTATGTATTTGACTTGACGACTTTTATGTTTGAATGTGTGGCTCAATTCCTGGGTGCTAAATTAGAACCACTTCCTGACGTTCGATTGTACTCAAATTTGTATTGGTTCACTTGCGCATCTTCGGCACATGAGTAAAGAAACGGAACAGAAACAAAAGCTTGGCACCTTGGCAACCGTGCATGCTGTGAAGATAGTTTTACTCACCACACCTTTGTTTCCAACTCGCTCACGCTTACCGTAATTTAAACATCTATCAATAACCAAAATCAACGAGAAGAAAAGAGTAACAAAAAAAACTGATGAAGTGAAGTGAAGTAAAAAAAACTGAGGGAGTGAAAAATAATAAAAATATATATGTTGTAGATCTCAATAAACACTTTTAACGAAAATTGGTTTGAAAGAGATATAGTCAGCAGTTTTCGAGATATAGTAACCGCAAATATAACCTTGTTTTTCATACAAATATTTCATGAAAATCATAGTTAATTTTTAATGGCGAAAAATTATTTTTATGAAATACTCCGCTGTGTTACGGAACCCTACAAGTGCGAGTCCGACTTGCACTTGGCCAGTTTATTTGAAGATAGAATGATAGTTACGTTACTACTTGCACTGAACGGAATAAGCCGCGGGATACAAGTAATATCGCCATTTTATTGGCAATAGAGGAGGAGGTTAAACAATATTTTGACGCAGATCCAAGCGTGTGTTGGCATAAATTATATTTTGATATTAAATGTTAGTACAGC
Source organism: Cabera pusaria (assembly GCA_954871355.1). Lineage (NCBI taxonomy): Eukaryota > Metazoa > Arthropoda > Insecta > Lepidoptera > Geometridae > Cabera > Cabera pusaria. Next base: position 19,831,430 of record OX940889.1, on the reverse strand, counting down.
AGCAAATGGGATAGCTGCGTACATCGCTGTCATGGTTTTGGCTTAGGACATATATTATGCTTGGATTGGAACCCTGTCATAGATGATACATGAAAACCTCTAATATTGAAAAATAATTCAAAACTGGAAACTCATGCATTTATTTAGTACTAGCTGTGCCCCGCGGTTTTACCCGCGTACACATCGTTCCCGTAGGAACACCGGTATAAAAAGGACCCTTTGTGTTATTCCAGGGCCAGGCTATCTACATACAAAATTTTAGCTCAATTGGTTAAGTAGTTTTAGTGTGAAGAAGAAACAAACATACTTACACACTCACAAGTTTTCTCCTTAATTAAAAATATTAGTAGGAAGTAGGATATAGGCAGATAAAAAATCTGCACTACCTATCAATATACACTCGTCAAATTACTAAAAATAGATCATTATTATCAATAATTATTATAATTATATAACAATTAATAAAAAAGTAGTTACTTAGCTTTGATGTAAAATAAAACAAAATTAATGAGCCAATCAACTTTTATCCGAAAGTCGAACGTCAGACTTATAAAAATACTGTGTACAAAGCTACCGCGTTAGAAGTGATACTTCCTTCACAGAGTGGGAATTCAGAATATTAAATTAATTCAATTTATTTAGCAACATTACTAATATATTTTTTGTACTACTCCATCTGTTGAATTTAGCGGGACGAATGCCCGAATGATAGCGAATACGCCTTCGTAGATATGTCGTTCTACAATAGGGGGCGTTTATAAATATAAACATGACGCTTACGTCACATCCGTTGCATTCGCACCGTGACACTACGTCACTTCCGTTGCATTTTACCCCAGTGCGTTTAGAGAAGTTTCACTTTAAAAAGAGCCCCTGATCAATGTAAATTTGCCAATTGTATTGTTACGTGCACCCCAATACATGTTCCAGTGTTCGTCCACAAAATAGTGAATTAACGAAACACAATAAAAATAAAACGAAAAGTGATCGTTAAACACGGGCGAAGCCGCGGGTTGCAGCCAGTGGAACATTTTGAGGGCCCGGTGGTGTGAGTGCGTGGGAGAACGGTCGGCTTTGATGCCAGAGGTACCGAGTTCAATCCCCGCCGCACACCAATGGATTTTTCTATCGAAAAATGTATGTGCGCTTTTCACAGTGGCCCTCTGGTGAAGGAAAACATCGTTAAGAAACCAACAACCCCCGCATGGTGGTAGGACACTATCTAGCTTCCGCCTGGCCAGCTATAAGATATAAAAACAAAAAATAACATTATAGCAGTACCGGTTATTAAAAGGCTTCTGTCACCCGCTTTTCCAATGTCTGTCTGGCATGTCCAGCACATTCGTCACGGGTGTTTTCATAGCGCGCGTCGCAATAACGTATGGGCAATAAAGCTGCCACCAAATGCGGCGTTGAAAAAAACAAATGAATACTACAACAGCGTTACTGGTAGTTTTTCTAAAATCCTTTTGGCTGCGAACGAAGGTTTTATTTTGTTTTTGTCGTGATTTTTAGGGTTCTGTACCGGCCCAGTCGAGTTGGACTCGCCCACCGAGGCTTGCGTACCAACTTCTCAGACTAGGTTAAAGGACAAACTTAACTTCGTAGTTCAATACATAGAACATGTATTGCACCAACTACACATAATAAGTTTGTAATATTAAAGGGCTATGGGCAAAAATTTATGGGCTCCGTCCCAGCCAACGCGACGATGCTTCTGGTTTCGCGCGGCGGAGCGGGAAGCCGCGTGATAAAAAATTGAACTTTATTTACTACACAATAAGACACACATTTCATTGACATAATTCGGCCGCGCCGCACGTCTTGCTGCACCGCGCTTCGCGTCGCGGTCTGAACTGGGTCAGTTAGATACCATGAGAACCCAATGTATTTGGTCAACATCCCCATAATAAAAAAATACAATCATGCCAAGATATGTCAATTGAGCTACATTTAATTTTTGTTGATGGATGGGGACGATTCCATTCCATCCTTTACCTTTTTTTGTTTTTAACCGACTTAAAAAGAAAGGAGGAGGTTTCCCATTTTGGCCGTATATATTTTTTTATGTTTGTTCGCGGATAACTTCGTCGTTTAAGAACCGATTTTTATAATTCTTTTATTTTGTGGAAAAGGAAATATCTAAAGGTGGTCTCCATAGTAATTTTATCGAGATCTGATAAGTATCTCCAGAGATCGACATCGCGTAAGTCACGTTAAATTCCCGTTTTTAAATCTATAAATCTCCAGAGTTATGGAGATAAAAGCCTCAAACTCGGTACTGAAAATTAATAGCACGACATTTCAAGTCGGTTCTTTTAGTTTCATCGATGTATATGTACTACGTACTTTAGTTTTTTAAACGATCTTATCAAAGTACATAAGTCCGTCTGTTCATCTGTTCGTCTGTCCATCTGTTCGTATGTCCGTCTGTCCGTCTGTTCGTCTCTCAAGTCCCATTTAACCTTGAAGCTTATATCAAATACTTAGTCTATAGTATCTTTTGGCTGTGAAAAAAATTTACTTTTAAGTCAACGCGATCAAAAAATAATATGAACGTTTAAATCACATATTTTCGCATTTATTGCGATTTCACAGGGGAATCAAAACCTATATGGCACTTCCCGTTGACTGACTGAAATTTGGCAAGAAGCAAGGTCTTGCAGCACTTATGTAGGAATAAATCTGAAAACCGTAAATATATAGATAAAAAAAAAAGCAAATGTTCTATTACAAACTAATTATTTGCGGTTGGTGCAGGAACAGTGTCTAGGCATCGTTCTAGGGGATTGAGCTGCCAAATTTTTTGTTTGTAACATAGGAACCCTTATAAGATCACTTTGTTGTCCGGCTGTCTATCTGTCTGTCAGTCCATCTGTCGAGTGTCCCATTTCCTCAGGAACACGTAGATATATCAAATCGAAACTTATATCAGATACTCGGCTCTACGGTCTCTTTTGGCTGTGAAAAAATCAAACTTGTAAGTCAAATTATAGGGTACTTCCCGTTGCCCTAGAATCATGAAATTTGGCAAGAAGCAAGACCTAGAAGCACTTATATAGGAATAAATTTGAAAACCGCAAATAAGTAGTATAATAACAAAAAAAATAACAAAAAAAAGGTGAATTTACAAACTTATTATTTGTAGTTGGTGCAACACTTTTTTTATGGATAGAACTACAAAGTTAAGTTTGTCCTTCAATCTAGCCTAGCCGAAATCCTATCTATATTTGTTTAGCAAAAAATACCTATTCGATCTATACCGAGACTCACTTCGGGAGAAACTAAATTAAAGAGAAGGAAAACTTATTTGCTACTCAGTTTGCGGAGTCTTAACATTAAGATGCTGACAATTATGTACCTTCTAGTCAGCCGACTTGCGGGACTTTTAATGCGGAAAGCGTTGCACGATAATTATAGACGTGAACAAAGCTATTTGTCCAGCTGGTGCGCCTGAGTTGGATGCTATTTTGACACGCCTCTTTCGCTTGTACACTATGATAATTGGTTATGTGCCTAAATCTTGGAAGCAAGACTTGTAGCCCGTGCCCAAGAAAACCTTCCTCTCGCAGACTCTGTCAATTACAGACCTATCTCAATTACTTCTGCACTCTGTAAGACGTGTACTGTGTGTTGAACCACAGGCTCTTGCATACCGAGAACCAAACGATATCCTCAGACTGAAAATATGGATTCCGCCGAAATCCGTCTACTGGGTATCTTCTAGCGTATGTTATCGAAAACTATATCCGTCCGTCCAGCTCAAAGTTCTAATACCCCTGTATTAGAACTTTGAGCTGACGGATCATAATTAATAGATATATGTGCTTAGCGTAGAATGGGATTGCCTTCTCTGTCTACGACTTAGCGTAGATTACGTTACTTAGGTAGGTATAGCTGCATCTTGTTCCTATCGATGATCCACGGTCGCAAATCCATCATTTGTATTCTGACAACTATCGATTGTATTTTGTAATAAGTTTGCATTACATATGCTGAATGTTCACAAACATCACGGAGAATGGGCGTTTTCACACTGGACGATAACTGTAACAACACGATATCGTTCCGATATCGTCGGACTGGTAGTTTGATACAATCACTACTAAATCTTCACACTGTGTCGTCCTGTGTTGTCGTCAGATTGTATCAAACTACCAGTCCGCCGATATCGTGCAGGTTATATAAAATGCACTGTGCTATGGAACAATGGGTAAACGGAGAATATTAATCCCATAAAAAACATTACATGTCAAAAGTTGCTAGTCTCGCAATGAAGTACTTAAATTATAAAAAAAGTTTTAAGAATTACGAGTAGGTAATGTTAAACCAAGTTGGTTTATTAAACCGACTTGGTTTAACATTACCCAGTTCTTAAACTTTTTTAATGAAACATTTTAAGTAGTTGACGATTATCTAAGCTGAGGCCGTGCTATGGCTAAGTCTGTCTAAGAATGACTGATGGTCGGTGTCTGAGGTCGGTTTATTGAGAGTTTGTTTATCTACTCAAATGTACCGTTATTGAATAGATAAACTCTCAATAAATGTACTCAGAAACCGGCCATTACCCATCGCACGCCCTCGGCCTACATAATCGTCAACTATTTAAAATGATCGTAATTGAACATAGTGGTAGCCGTAATCATGGTATCAATCAATGGTAGTCTGTTTGAGCAATATACATACGAGTACTAGTAAAACGTTGTGTGCGATTTCCATGACCTTCTTCTATATATTATTATATATTATTTTATATATTATTATATTATTCTTCTATATATTAAACCGACTTGGTTTAACATTTCCTACATCTTAAAACTTTTTTATAATATAAGAACTTCTTTGCGACTTTTTACATGTAAGTAATGTTTTTGATAAAGGAACTACAAACTACAAAGTTAACTTTGTAATCACATATATTTGTATAGGATTACAAACTTACTTGTACATTTGGTATATATGTGAAACGTGTCTGAAATTGCAATATTATTAGATTTTTTACGAATTGTTAGGCTAAAAACTAATTATGTTTAAAATTTGGAGCTTGAGGGTCTGCGCACCTTAAAATTATGTTTATCATCAGTCAGTCAGTCAGTCAATCAGAGAGTCAGTCAGTGTATCAGTGACAACACTAAGGAACTTTGAAGGAAATAGTTATTTTTGAATGTTATTGAGAATATATGTAAGCCTATGCTTTATAATTTATATGTTACGTAAAATTCAGGGTTCTATCAATAGCCAGCACAAAATTACGTAAAAAGGCCGTGGCTCTTTGTTTTGCTCGAGTTGGCTGATGGCAGATGTAGTCTAAGGCGTCCATTACACGATAGGTTTTGCTGTCAGTTTGCTCACAGTCACGGCTGTAACTGATGGATAACTGGTCATATAATGGGGTGACTGACCGATATTTACATAGTTTGATTTACTGCATGAGCAACCATCAGTCATGACGTTTTGTTTTAAATGACGCATTACCTACCGTGAAATAGAAAGGGCCGGTAGTCTCTACATTAAAATAGCGATGAAGAAAAGAGATTTAGTTATATATCTGTTACTAGCATAGACGTCATATAAATTGACTGCGCAAAACGGCCCTGATGGGACCGGCCTAGAACGGAGTTTGTCCCTTTCTTTTGTATGGACGACATATATAATATATATACTATACATATAGTATATAACATATGTAGCACTAGCAAGTTGTTAGACAAGGACACACTCCCACCCTGGTGCCTTTCAATAGGGCGGTTTTGTTCTACAATACAATTACAACCTTATTGTTACAGTATACGGATTAAATTGAATTTGTCAAAACATCTGAAGTGCACCATCCTTTTATATTACGTCTATGGTTACTAGTCGCATTTCCTTTTATAATTTTTTGATGAAAGGACACGATGACATCGTTATCAATATCCACCCTGTGAGTATTCTGTATTCTGGCTGAATACTCAAAGATTCCACCCAAATAATATATTATACTGCTTCCAACCCAGTCCTGTTGATAGCATCGACCTCGTAGATTTTTTTCGCATTGACAGATTTTATCAGTATAATATTACAGGTAGATCGCCAAGATAATGTTAGTGATGTATCTCTGCTATTGTTTATCTTTTTATCTCTAGTAGCTTGACCTTGTGCGCAGAATACACAGATACCATATGTCAGTCAGTTCAGTCACATAACACGCCTGTGATCGGTAGTTTCTAACATTGAAGAAGTCATGTGGCAACGTATATTGTTATGTTTATGTGCTATTACTTATGGAACGAGGGCGGAATCCCACGAGTCGAAAATTGTGGACACCGTGCAGGGACCAGTGCGTGGTTACAAGGATCCAGATGCAGGGATTTTTAACTTCATGAGCATACCCTATGCAAGTGCTCCCACGGGCCCTAACAAATTCAAGGTTGAGTATCTGAATATGCACGAGATTTTTACAATGGCTTTTTTACCTTGAAAATGTAGAAATCAAGAAGGAAAAAAGAAGGTTTCGACCATAGATTTAGGACTTGAGTGTAATCCGAGGTCTGTGATTTCGACGGCTTGGTTGAAATGACGTCCCGTAATATAACTAGAGCTGAGTGTATTATATGTCCTTATTTATTTTATTGCATACAGAAAATCACTTTTTGACTATCTTACGTTGGACGGCCTGTTGGCGTAAAGGATAGATAGCTAGCCTTCGAAACAGGAGTTCATCGGTTCTAAGTCTAGCCGTGCACCAATAGAATTCTACGGCATTCATGGATATTCATCAACAGATGGTAGGAACATTATACTGATGTTTTGCCAGACTTGCTACCAAAAAGTAGCTACTGTACTGTACCACTATCAAAGAGAAAAATCTACCGCCATATCCTTACGGTATTCCGGCAGTACGGTATTCTGGCCTAGCGTGTTTCCATCTTCGACCACATTATCAGATATAATAGCTAGCAAATCAGATATAAAATATAAAAACTTTATTTTTTGCATTTTTTTAGGCACCCCTTCCACCACCAACATGGACAAATCCATTGGAAGCTGTAGATACAGGCATTGTATGTCCACAAGACATGACACATCCTGTACTAAAACACGCCAAGAAGTTTCAAGAAGACTGCCTCATAGCCAATGTTTATATACCAGACATAGAAGGCGAAAACCTTCCAGTTATGGTATATGTCCATGGAGGAGCGTTTCAGGTGGGATACGGTAACATGCTCGTTCCTAAGAAACTTGTCTCTGAACATGGAATCATTGTAGTAACATTCAACTATCGAGTTGGAGTTCACGGCTTCCTCTCGCTTGGCACCGCAGACGTGCCTGGCAATGCTGGAATGAAAGATCAAGTAGCTCTATTACGCTGGGTCCAAGACAATATAGCCAGTTTTGGAGGCAACCCCGATGACGTCACAATCGCGGGATTCAGCGCGGGCGCTGCCTCCGTGGATCTGTTGATGCTTTCAAAATCCACGAAAGGACTTTTCAACAAAGTTATACCCGAGAGTGGGGCTAACATAGCAGCGTTTACCTTACAATCCAATCCTTTAAAAAACGCAAAGTGGTATGCAAACTTTTTAAACTTTACCAATGTTGATGATATCTACGCGTTAGAACATTTTTATAAAACCATGTCAATGGATCTCCTAACCAAGAATTCTTTTATGGATAGAAAAGACTCAACTTTTGTTTTCTCTCCGTGTGTGGAGCGAGCCACAGGCGAAGACGTGTTCTTAGACGAATCTCCAGTTGATATTTTAAAATCAGGAAATTACAATAAAGTGCCGATGTTGTATGGAATAGCTGACATGGAAGGTCTCCTAAGGATTTCCTTCTTTGACGTGTGGAAATACAGAATGAACGAAGATTTTGCAGAATTTCTACCGGCAGATCTAAGTTTTGATTCCGATGATCAGAAAAAGGATGTAGCGGAAGTTATAAAAGAGTTTTATTTTTGGGATAAGCCGGTAGATCACAATAACGTCATCAGCTATGTTAATTATTTCACCGATGTTTTCTTCGCATATCCCGCTTTAAGAGCTGTGAAACATCACGTTGATGCTGGCCATGGCGAGCTATATCTCTATGAATACTCATTTGTGGATGATTCCACTCCACCTGTCCGACACACTGACATAAAGGGTGCTAATCATTGTAGTCAAACTATAGCGGTGTTTGGAGGAATGCCAGATTACGTGGCCCCTATGAATTTATCTGCAGACTTTTTCCGAGTATCATCTACTGTGGGAATTTTGTGGAGTAATTTTATAAAAACTGGGTAAGTGTGATTCTATTCACTCTTTATTTCCCCACGTAAAATACATACATAATTGGAATTTCCTTTTCTAAAATTGTCGAAAGTGTTGTTTGAGAAGATAGTGTACTCAAATATGTTTGTTGTGCTTATTACTATTTTTATTACTTTCTTTTATTTCTTTTTTATAGGCTAGAAGCGTTTCACTAAGTTGACAAGGCTAAGAGCGTTTGACCACTATCTCATCTGGTGTTAGCGATGATGTGTCGAAGATGAAAACGCAAGGCCTATAATACTCAGTTAGAAACTTAGAATAGTTAATTCCATTTCTCTGGAGATGCTTATCAAATCTCGATAAAATTATTTTATTGGGACCAAACGGGAAGCATACTCTCTCAAACCGTAAAAAAGCATTTTCCAATTCGGTTAATAAATGGAGTTCTAAGGTAACAAACATAAAATAAAAACTTATTAAGGTGAGTTTAGAACCTCCTCCTTTTTGTTAAGGTCAGTTAAAAATACGACCTTTGAATGTCAAAACATGCATCTGATATGGTCTGATTTTAAAGAAGTAAAGCAGGGTGTTTCTTTTACGCTGATAACAGTGATAGATGCTACTGACAAAAACTTTATATCTCTATTAGTATAATGGCTAGTAATATTTACGTAAACGAAATAATGTACGTAATTACAGCGTTAGCATTTAACATAACATAATTATTTTAGTAACAATAACCCGACTGCGTAATAAAAATTAAGTGAATGAACTATTCCAAACTCCAATAAAACATATAAGTTTTTTTTATTTTTTTATTTTTCTTTATTCCAATTTGCAAGTTTGCGATACAAAAGACTTCATCGCGTGACTCGTTTTTCCTTTCCAATAGTCATACCTTTGTTAATCCAAATTTGCAAGTTTGCGATACAAAAGACTTTAACGGGTCACTCATTTTTCTTTTCGATTAGTCGAACCGCAATGTTCATCTCGTTAATTGTCTCGTTAATAATTTAACTCATTAACTTTTTGGCGCCAAAAATCCTTAATTTTGTTTTATTTTTATTTTGATGTACCCAGTGTCACTCTCACGACTAAGACAAATCTATTGACACCACTCTCATTAAAATACGACAAGCCGTTTAGGCCCTAAGGCGTGCCAAAGAAATATACATACATACACTCGAAAAACATAACCCTCCTTCTTTCACAGTCGGGTAAACATGGATATAGACAGCCATTTTCAAGTGAGTTTAGTCGTTAATGCGTATGCATTAACGACCACATACGTATGTATGAAAAGGTTTCTTATGATAATCAGAAAGAAATGTATAATCCACTTTTACAGGAAGCCTGTGATCGAGGGATCAAGTCTACCCTCATGGCCGGCGGTGGGAAAGAACTGGTCTCCGCACATGTCAATAAGCAACGAGTTGAGTCTGCAAGGTTCATTGCTTGAGCGGCGCATGCGCTTCTGGGAGGAGATATACTCCCGGTACTATCAGCATCCTATACCAGCACCGGCGCCAGCGTCTCCGCCCCCTAAGATAGTTCTGCAACGGACTGAGCTTTAGAAAAATAAGGACACTAATGATATATATATATATATATGATATATATATATATATATGATATATATATATATATATAATATAATGATGGACTGATCTTTTCAAATTGTTGGGCTAATTTTCAAGTGAAGAGATTTATGTCTACATTACATTACATGTGCCAATAAAAAACTATAAGAGCTGTTAGGTGGACGTTACATTACATCAATGCTATAAGACATTTTTTTTTCATCCCATCTATTCGAAAAGTGATGGTTTGGTCCTCGATAAGTGCGCGCAAAGTAGGTCATTTCTGCCTTAGGGCGGGAAAGTAATTTTTTAATTTTTGGCTTTGACTGTTCTTTTATAGTCCCATGTCTAAGGAGGTTCACTTACTGTCCTATTAAATAGAGAGCGCGCGGCGTTAATTAAGTTAAAAAAAAATGCCGCAACGTCATATGGACGGGGAAACAAATTTTAAAAAAATTAAGCGCGCAAAGTGGCACAATACACTTATATTGTGGTGGCCAAGATGAAGAATAAAAAGCGCTAGAATTATTGGCATTTTTAGTCTGTGGTCACAGACTGTCATAATAACACTTTTAACCATGGAGTAGAAAATACATATAGACATGGAGGTGCCGCGATACATTTGCTTGTATGGATATAACTTCAAAAAAAAGTGCCTAGAAGTCATAATGGAACCTAAAATGACTGCCGTTGATTGTCCATTGGTCAATTGATGACTTTGATTGACACAATCCTAGCAATGGACCAATGGACAGTTAATGGCATACGTTTTAGGTTTAGATATGCACCTTTTTTCTGTAGGTATTTCATGTCCTTATGTATAATATGTCAATGAGTTAAGGGTAAAATGTTAATCAGGTGAAAACTGCAAAAGGTGCAAAGTTTTTACCGGAAACTGTATGTATTTATTGGTTTATTACGTTTGCTTATGTTAGTCAGCGTCTTTTACAATATTATGCTCTTGAATTGCTATTTTATAGAGCCTTTTATTTATTCCCTTTTCTCATAGAGGGGGATGAAAAGCAGAGTGTAAAACTCGGCTGCAATATTGTTTTCTCTCGGCCGATGTACTTTAAATCCCTCGCTACGCTCAGGAGTCAAAAAAGAGGCCTCGCAGAAACGTACTATATTGCACCCTTGGTATACAATCTACTATTGTTCTAGAAATATTTTTAACGGCCCATTGGCGTAACGGATATATGGCTTGACTTTTAAGCGGGAGTTCGCCTGTTCAAATCCCAGCACGAGTGGTCTTCCGCAGGTGGAAAGAACATGATAGCGATATCATGTTTTTATCACCTGTGGAAGAACACACCGATGTTCCGCCTGACTTGCTCCAAAAAGTAGCTTACTACCGTCAAGTAGAAAATCTCTTTTTTTTATATTATATAGGCTAGCGTTTGCCCACTATCTCACCTGTTGGTAAGTGATGATGCGGTCGATCTGCGCTCGTCGGTAGAATGGGAACTGCCTCTCAAGGATAGCTGCCGGAACACATTAGATGTTTTGGCGACAGATTTTCTAACTTGAGGGTTGTAGCTGGCCAGGCGGACACTAGATAGTGTCCTACCACTATGCGGGGGTTAGGGGTTTATTAACGATGTTTTACCTTCACCGGAGGGCCACTGCAAATAGCGTAAAAACTTTTTTCGAAAGAAAACGCAGATCCATTTAAATAATTAGCAACAATGAAGATCACAAGAGTAGTATTACGGTTATTTCTCGGCGTTATTATCCGCTCACACCTCTGGTGTGGGGAAAGGGGTTCAGGGTTCTACCCTATGCCCCTGGCTCTTCTGCGTCTACCACTGTAGACGCGTCTCTTGTTCGGGACTGTTGTCCCTCCTGGTCTTCTTGAGCTGTATAGCTGGGAACCACTATGTGTAGGGGCGACAGGGCCCTGCCGGGTGAGACCCCGTTCGGGGAGGCCCAGCTAACCCGTCAGCACACCCTACAGTGGCCCCTGCTTGTACAGCTCTTTCTTCTTCTTCTTTCTTCTTCTCTGTTCCGTCTTCTTCTTTTCCGTCGGCTTCGTGTTGGAGTATCTCTCGTAGATAGGGCTTCGCTTTTGTTTTGCCTGGGATGTCGGGGGGCCGCGCGTGCAGTGGGGCTATTCCTCTAATGTGCTGGTGTCCGGATGCGTCCGCCTTCTGGAACATCTTTTTTGCCAGTCTTCTGATAAACTCCTCTATGTTTTCCAGCTTAAGGTCTTTCGCGATGGTGGTGTTTCGGACGTATCTCGGAGCACCAACAATTTTTCTTAAGCAGATGTTCTCCTGCGCCAGTAGTCTTTTCTTATTCGTCTTGGACAAGTTTATGTGCCACGCCGGACCAGCGTATGTGAGACGGGATCTTATGTGAGTCTTATAGATCATCAGCTTGGTCCGGAGCGGCAGTTTGGAGGCTAGTACTGGCATTAGTTTAGATCTTGCGATCTTCACTTTCCCTATTATATCTTCGAGGTGCTCGTTGAATAGGAGGCGCCTGTCAATCTTGACTCCCAGGTATTTGACAGATCGCTCCCATGGGATTTCTTCTCCTATGAGGCGTAGTTTTTGAGGAAGTGCATGGTTTCCAGTCAGAATGGCTTGAGTTTTCCCCACATTTACTGACATCCTCCATTTATCAAGCCATTCTGGGAGGGCGTCCAGTGTCGGTTGTAGCTTCTTAACTGCGTGCGCTGGTTTGATGGAACTCGTGTAGTAGGCGGCGTCGTCCGCATAGAGAGCCAGCTGTGCCTGCCCGACGATTGGAATATCGTCAGTGTACCAGGCGTAGCACACTGGTGACAGGCAGCTCCCCTGCGGGACGCCGGCTTTTATTGGTTTCTTGGATGAGTGCGCGTCTTCTACTGCAACCACAAAGCTTCTGTCCTTCAAAAAGGATGCAATGATTTGGACGATTTTTCTTGGCATCGGTGATGTCGACAACTTGAATAGAAGTCCCTCATGCCATACCCTGTCAAACACTTTTTCCATGTCTAGGAAAACGGCCGCCACGAACTCCTTATTGTTATGCCGTGTGACCATTTCATTTACTATCCTAGCTACTTGGAGGGTGGTGGAATGTTTGGCCCTAAAGCCAAATTGCTCGCTTCTCGGTGTTATATGCGGTACCATTAGCTGGAGCAGCAGTCTTTCGAATAATTTGGATAGGGTGCTCAGCAGCGTGATGGGCCGGTAATTTTCTGGCTTCTTTATATCCTTTCCAGGCTTGGGCAGCATCACCACCCTGCCAGTTTTCCAACTCGAGGGGAAATGGCCACAGCGGAGTATGCCGTTGTAGATTCTTGTCAGTGCGGCGACCGTTTTCGGTGGTATGTTCTTTAGGGCTTCATTGGGTATGTTGTCGAGGCCTGGTGCTTTGCGGTTCTTCAACCTTTTTATAGCCGTCTTCACTCTAAAAGGACTGAAAATGCCCCCTTCGGGCATCATCATTTGCGTCGTCGGACAACAAGTATGCGTTGAGCTTTTCTTCTGTTTCCTTGACGTGTTCTGATTTGGTTGCAGGGTTTGGCGTGAATTGCTTCATTAAGGAGTTTGCGAAGATTTCAGCACGGTCTTTGGCTTCCAACTTGAGGATTCCATCTTCGTCAACGAGTGGTCTTGTTGGTTGGGTAGATTGCGATATCCGCTTGCATAGTCTGTGGACAGAGGGGATATGGTCTCCGATGTTGTCTATATGTTCTTCCCATTTTAAGACAGCATCGTTTGTGAGGGCGTCTTTTACCTTTTCGATAAGGTTATTTAGCTCTGTTTTTAAGCTTGGGCAGCGAGTATTTTGCCATTCTCTCCACTTGCTCCTCTTTTCATCAATCAGCTTCCTAATCCATGTTGGGAGTGGATCGATCCTTCCTCCTGACGTGGTGGTTACTGTGGCTGATTCGAAGGACGTTTGGATGGTTTTCGTTATTGTTTCAACTACTTTCTCGACTTCATCTGGGTTGGTGATTGGTGCGCTTTTAGTGTTTTCCTCGGCGGTCTTTGCGAAGGTGTCCCAGTTAATCTTTGCCTTTTTCCGCGCTGGTGATACTCTCGTCGGTGTCTCATCTATGGTCATCATCACCGGTCTGTGGTCGGAGGGTAGGTCCACTAGAGCCGTGAGAGTTGGGGGCGTTTTGAGTCCTTGGTATACCGCAAGGTCGATGATGTCGCAGCTTCCGGTTTGTGAGTGGTAGTGTGTGGGTTCAATCGGCGCGATGACTTCATAGTGGTGGTGCACCGCGTCGTCGTACAGAATGTTCCCGTTGTGATCAATTTTAGAGGAGTTCCAGTGGGTGTGTTTGGAGTTGTAGTCTCCGGCTACTATGGTCGGCACCTCGTTTATTATGAGTTTTCTGAACTCGCCTCTTTCCAGTTTCCCGTTCGGTGGTTTGTAGAACGCGAATAGGCGTCTTCTTTCTCCAGAGATGTTCACCAGGATTCCCAGCGCCTGCAATGATTGGAACTCCTCCGGGGGGATGAGCTGGTGGATGATTCTGAGGTGCACCATCACAGCTAGTCCCCTGTGGACTCGTCCTTCTTTTGTTTTCTCGTCCTTGCGGTATATAATATAGTTCGGGACTTTGACTTTCTCCGTTTCCTTTAGCATAGTCTCGATGACCAGTGCAATATCAATATTTTGCTCGCAGAGGAAGACGGTCAGCAGTTTTATCTTCCCCGCGAGCGATTGAGCGTTCCAGTATATGCACCTAGTTTGTACCCCCATTATTGGTGTTGAGTATGCGCATTAAACCCATCAGGGTTGCAGTTTCGGCATCTGTGCCCTGCATCTGTACGGCTTTCAAAATTTCTTTCAATACTCCTATTGTTTGCCCAAGGGAGTCTTTTCGAGCTGTGGCTGTATCGGTCGTGTTTGCATTGGCCTCTTTGGGTTGTGCGGGTTTCTTTTGCGCCCTTCGTGTTGGTCTCTTTCTGGTTGTGCGTCCTCCTTCGTTGGCAGGAGCCATCAGTGATGTCGGCGCCGTCTCCTCGACCGTTACGTGCGTTACCGGTGCCGTGCCTGTTCTCCCTCTGTCGGGTTGACTTTGAGCAAGAGTGCCGGCCTTCTTATTCTTGGCTTCTTTTTTGTAAACGGGACATGCCGCGTAGTTTGCAGGGTGAGTCCCGTTACAATTTATGCAGGTCGCGGGTTCTTCGCGGGGGCGGGGGCACTCCCTTGCGTAATGTTCTTCTCCGCATCTAACGCAAGCTTGGTCTCGATGACAATTGTGAGAGCTGTGTCTGAATTTTTGGCATCTATGACACTGAGCCGGGCCTTTCTTTGCCCGCCAGGCTTCGACTTCGACGGTTATTTTTAAATACTGGACTGATAAGTACTTGGTACTCGACCACTACCTGTAGACGCTTTACCTGTGGCGCCATTTTCGCAACTTTCCAGCTTCGCAAATCTAAACACGACGTCTGTGGTTCGTAGCACTGGTGTCAGATCGTAACTAAAAACCAACAGCAGTGCAGGCGCACACACCAGTTGTGAGAAAAACTACCAGTAACTGAGGTACAGCTGTGCGGATTACACGCCAGGCGTGTATTACTAATATCATTACAGCTGAGCAATACACAGGTGGTGTGTGAGCCGCACTGTAGTAGCGCCGCACCACACACACCGTCTCTATGGCGCCGCATTGCCGTAACGTAAATTTCGCTCTCACACCACGTGTGGGCGCCCGCACTCGCGTAACGTTACGGAAAACACAAGGTGTGCGTTTTCAGCAGGCAACGTGTGTTTAAAAAAAACCGCCCAAGTCGAGTTGGACTCGCCCACCGAGGCTTCCGTTCCAACTTCTCAGACTACGTTAAGCGACCAACTTAACTATGTAGTTCGGTCAACTATTTATAAAATAAATCACACAATAGCACAATTTTATTTTATATTTATTATTTCCTTCTTCCATTATATTATTAAGGTACATTTTGGTACTTACAAGTTTTCGCGAAAATCTAAATTTGCCCATATCTTTTTATCGTGTTGATTCAGGACCTTGATTTTTATACACCTAATAGAGACTATAGACCTCAGTATCTGGTATAAATTTCAACTTGCTAGGTCAACTCATTCCTGAGAAAATCGGTGGTGACACACGGACAGACAGACAGACGAACAGACGGACAAGAAAGTGATCTCATAAGGGTTGCCGTTTTTACCCTTTCAGGTACGTAACGCTAAAAAGAACTTACCCAAACTAGATATAGGTACCGAAGATATTGTTAAAACACCTTTACCTACTAACAGAAGGTGGATTTTCCGGATGGACGGAGTGAGAAGCAAATGCTTTTTGTGCTATTTGTAAAAAAAATTAATAGTAGGGTTTAATTTAGGGATTTTTAAAATTAATTATAGAGCTCAATTTAGTTTCTAAATTGGACCGTATATATTTTTTCAAAATCATTATTATTAGTTTTGAAATCAATTATTGTCTAAGGGTCAATTTATACTAGAGCAGAGTCGAAGCGCATCGAAGTCAAATTCTTTACAACTCGCACGAATGCGCGCGTTTTCGCGAGAATACGCGCGCACTTTTTGACGTGTAGTAATGGGGATCAACAGCAGTGCTATTGATTCACTTGCCAGTTGACTCTCGTAGCTATGCTACAGTTTGGATTTACGCGTAGGTTCGCTAGTGGGCGCATGGATACGCAAGAAAGCGCGCGTATGCGCGCGCACCAATCAACGTTGGTCACGCGCAGACGCGCGAATTCGGAAGAATGCGCGCGTCTTTTTAAAATCGCAGAAGTAATGTGTGCGTTACGCTGTGGAATTAAGGTTGAATTTGTTATGTTCAGTTTTGGCTCGACGCTTCGATGCGCTTCGACTCTGCTCTAGTATAAATTGACCCTAAGTCTAAAGTCTAAGAATATTCTCTTATAAATATTCATCTGTACCTACAAAGAAACCTGCTGTGACTGCCCAACCTCAAAAATCTTCCTCTATTTTATTTAAAATGACGTCCTCGTTACTGCTTCGGCGGAAAATATACCATAATGCGTCGGACAACAAGTAGATTATTTAAGGAACAATAAACCCGATTGCGTGATAAAAATTAAGTGAATAAACTATTCCAAACTCGAATAAAACATATAAGTTATATATGTACTTACATTACATTCGTAATCACCGTTACAAATAAAAATCTTTATTTTGATACCACACTCGATGATCACAATCGACGATGTATTTTCAAAACATTAATATTTTTAACCGACTTCAAAAAAAGGAGGAGGTTCTTCAATACGACAGTATATATATATATATATATATATATATATATATTATGTTTTTTCGCGGATAACTTCGTCGTTTATGAACCTTTTTGATTATTCTTCTTTTGTTGGAAAGGAGATATCCCAAGTGTGGTACCATGGTAATTTTATCGAGGTCTGATAAGTATCTGCAGAGATATTGAGATAAACACTTGGTACTGAAAATGAATAGCGCGGCATTGAAGTCGGTTCTTTTGTTTTTAAACGATATTATGTTATATAAAAATTAATATTTTGCCTAATTTGCAAGTTTTCAATACAAAAGACTTCAACGCGTCACTTGTTTTCCTTCCGAATAGTCGAACCTTTGCTAATCCCAATTTGCAAGTTTGCGATACAAATTACTTCAACGCGTGACTTGTTTGTCCTTCCGAATTGTCGAACCGCAATGTTCATCTCGTTATATTAAGATTACTTTATTGCGCCAAAAATCCTTAATTTTGTTTTTTTTTTTGTACCCAGTGTCACTCTCATGACTAAGACGAATCTATTAACACCTCACATAAAAATACGACAAGCCGTTTAGGCTCTAGGGCGTGCCAAAGAAATATACATACATACACTCGAAAAACATAACCCTCCTTCTTTCGCAGTCGGGTAAAAACGTTTAAAAGCACATTTGGGAGTGGTCTATCGCGTCTCTAGCGTCTACCACTACCTGTCTAGCTATAACAACATAGCTTGGCCTTTAGGCGACATCTCCACATTGTGATCGCAGATCGGATTTTGAATTTATCCATGAATCTACATAAATCTTGATCCAGTTTTCGTTTACCATTACTAATCGTAGATAGGTAGGTACTTATACATGACATAGTGCGGTGTTCACGGTGGCATGCGTTCTCACAGGCATGCAATGCTCAATGACCTGCGAAGACGATAGCCGGCCCATTTACTGGCCCTCCATTACCGGCCGTGGCATACAAATAGATATCTTCAGATTATGATTTTTTCCGTTTTTAACCGACTTCAAAAAAAGGACGAGGTTTCTCAATTCGACCGTATTTTTTTATTTTTTTTTATGTTTGTTCGCGGATAACTTCTTCGTTTATGAACCGATTTTGATTATTCTTTTTTGTTCGAAAGGAGAGATCCCAAGTGTGGTACCATGGTAATTTTATCGAGGTCTGATAAGTATCTCCAGAGATATTGAGATAAACATCTCAAAATTGGTACTGAAAATGAATAGCGCGGCATTGAAGTCGGTTCTTTTTTAGTTTTTAAACGATATTATACTGGTAGTTTTCATAGATATTTTGCTAACAGGAATGTGCGCGGTATGGTAAGTGAAGCCTTCTGCAAATAGGCTGATTTTGTTCTATGTGTCACATGTATTAAATTATTTATGTCTGTCACATGCAGGGTGAATTTTTAAGTGGACGTACTTGGTCAAATCCGAATATGTATGAGGCTTAGCGAAAAGTATACTCAAAAGAGTCTCGGGCCCGATTTCTATAAAGACTGAAACAGCATTATTGGATTAAAAACACATAATATTCCTAGTCAGGAATCGAACACGTTGATTTTGAATCATAAACACACTTTTTCAAAGATCGTCTTAAGTTATCGAATGCATTATACTTGCCTTTGTAGATTTCGTTTATAGGTATATGCACATCTCTCGTCGGATTTGAAAACTGTAATGATTTCTTCCGAATGATTAACTTACGTAATAAGTAGTCATAGATGGCGCCACCAATGCATAATTGGGTTAACAAAATGCAATCCACTAATTTCGTCGTATCGAACCGTGGCTTAATTGGCAGAGCACCTGGACGTGTAATCCGGGGGGTGCGGGTTCGAGTCCCGTCGGTACGATGAAATTTTGGATTGTGTTTAACAATTAACAAAATATAAAGTGTGAGACACTTCAAAGAAACATAATATTCGTTTATAGGGTTCCGAACCCAAAGGGTACCAACGGAAGCCTATTACTGAAACTCCGCTGTCCGTCTGTATGTCTATCTGTCTGTCCGTCTGTCACCAGGCTGTAACTCATGAACCGTGATAGTTACACGGTTGAAATTTTCACAGATGATGTATTTGTGTTGCCGCTATAACAACAAATACTAAGAACAGAACAAAGTTAAAAATTAAAGGGTTTAAAACAAAAAACGTTTTTTTTTACGATAATGAATTATGAATCTTCATAGATGGCGCTATAGTGTTTAATCTCGGAATCTGAATCTGAATCTCGGAAACGGCTACAACGATTAAATAAAATTTAGTATACAGGGGATTTTGGGGGCGATAAATCGATCTAGCTAGGATTCATTTTCAGAAAATATTGTTTTCTTTGTGTTTTCAATAATCAACTTTGTCGATAATCAACTTAAAATATGACTCTTCCCGACATCTATTGGCGAGTAAAAGTAGCTTTAGTGTTATTGTGTAGTTAAAGCAGTTAGTTACTCTCAATTAAAAAATTATTATTCGCCAATAGATGTCGGGAAGAGTCATATTTTTCTGTTTAAGTGGCAAAAAATATCGGTCTTCCAGAATTACTAACACCTTTGTGTTACTTAGTTGGTGTTAGAAGTTCGTTAGATATTCGTTAGATGGCTTTCGAAACCCTCCGTGTGCGGGACAAAAGTCTGACTCGCACTTGGCCAGTTTTATTTACATACCCTGGAGAAAATAATCTAAGATAAAATCCGGTTACAAAGGCCAATAAAATTTTGAAATTAGAACATAATGGTGTGAAGATGACTGCGCTGCGGGCATGTGTTAAAAAATATTGATTATCATTTCGCACAAGGTTTGTATTGTTTATGAATTGGTTTTCATTAATAACCGTAGGGTCATAGGCGTTTACAATAGGCACGGTAGTGTTATTAGATAACATTACCGTGCCCTATGCGACTGCGACCCCGTGCACTGTGAGCCCGCAGCGCAGTGTTGTTTGTGAAATGTGATTACAAGACATTACAGCAAATTTTCTGTAATGTTTTTGTCTGATTAGCTATTAATTGCTGGAGATCATCGATGTCTATGTTTACAGGTCACCACACTAGTTCAAACTAACATCGTATTTGTGGGCGTGGATTTATATAAGACTTATTATTTTATATAAGTCCGATGATATAGCTGAATAAGCTCGCCTTTCAATCGGCGTCTAGGGTTAGGATGTCGATGCTAGAGATATAATAAAGATAGGTATTTAAATGATAAATATTCAGAAACATAGTTAATGTGTTTATTTCAAATATATAATTATAAGTTATTAACAAGAGCAATGTACTTAACTAATAGGTACATATAACTTATCTAATACTATAAGAATCTTTTTATAAATAAATGGTTGAGGCCATGTTTTGCTTACGCAAATGCATACCAAAGTACTCGTATCTATTTTATTGCAAAGAATAAATTGACCTTGAATAAACTGCATCACTTTCATTTCGTTTATTTCATTACGATCACGATCGGAGTTCAACCACAGATTATATAATAGTTACTACGTAACAGATATTTCACTCCCCTACAAAAACACAATACCAACGTTTATTTCAAACAATACAAGCAAAAATGTGTCTAAAGTCCTCGACCTAGCGTTGTTATTACTTCGCTAGCGAGCGATGTATAGGCGCGCGCCCGATACAGGAAAGGGTGGACTCAATGAAATAAAAAAAAAGTTTACGATTTTTATTATTTACCTCACAAAATAACATCAAAATTCCTACTAAGAGTCGAATTCAAAGTCGAGAAAGTTAATTTTACGCCGTCTTGTTATTTTAGTATCGTTAGCATAAAAAAATGAAAAATATTATGCTTGTTTTTTGTCAAACCCGCAAAATGACTAAGAAAAACTTAAATCGTTTCTAATATAGAATACGAATGCGCAGTTATCCCGTCATTTCAATAATAATATACGTTGCGCGCGCGTGAGCAGTGACAACCGACTGGTAGAGTGCCGCCGGCATTGACGAAAATTTAGGTATAAAGCGCAGTAGCTATGGGCGAGTGAGGGAGGCCTGGTTCAACTTTTAACTAGGCTGCTGCTGGTGTAAATGTGGCAAAAACTTGCAAAAAGTTAAATACAGTCTTCAAATGTATTCGAATGTATTTGTGGACTTACATACAACGGGAAAAGTACCTGCCCTGAATAAGCCGAATATTTGGAACTTACTAGGGTTCTGTAGAACCTAGAACCATTGGGTTATTTGTTGTACTAGAGTACCCTAACAACAATAATGTTGCTGTCACACTACCAGTGCTTCGGGAAGACGCCCTATTGAATTTCATCAATTCAGTCAATTAATCTTGTTAGTGTGCTAATATATCTTTATTTATTTCTTGTCTTGTTTTTATTATTTGTGTTGGTATAGTATACAATCAGAAATATTAATAATAAGGTAGTAGGTACTATGTACAATAGAGGATTTCGTATCAACTATGTATATTCGAAAATGGAAATGGCAATAAATCTTGACAAACTGAAAGCTAGAAATCTATCGATATTCTATTTAAGCTTTTAGAACGTGTCCAATACTCCACACTGCGCCCTATACAAAATATCAAGAACTTGTTTTTCTGTTATTATCTTCTGGCGTTTATTCAAGGAATTTAAGCGCATTACTATTAGTTTGGCGAGATCGTCGCACACGTCTTCAGGGGGTCGCGATATCTCGGTGTCTGACTCGTCACTCGATTCTTCGTTCTTTTTCAACTTTGGACTTGGGCCAGCATCCAGTGAGTTGGAACGCTTGCTATGAGTTTCCTGTTGCTGCGACATTTGATGGTACTTGAAGATCCTTCGCAATTATTCGTTATTATCTGAAAGAAAAAAATAGAATTATTTTTTAGATTTTCGTACCCAACGAGTGCCTACGGGACGAGACCCTATTCTACTGAAGCCTACCCTTACTACGGAGACTCCGATTTTACCAAAATAAGTAGACATACGATAACATTACCGTATCAGTAATATCTGAATATTTAAACTTATTCAGGTTAGTTAGGCAAGTATTTTGGTACCTACTATTTTAACGAGTGTATCATCATCATCATCATAATCATTAATCAGCCAGTGTTAGTCCACGGCTGGACGTAGGCCTCTCCCAAGATACGCCACTGAGTCCGATCTTCGGCTCGAGTGGCGAATAATAACGTTTAATTATCAAAGTAACTAGGTATTTCCTAATAACTTACCGGATTTTTTTAAATACGAAAACAAACACTTTACAATAAATAAACTAGGAATATAATGACTCCGTAACGTTTAAACATACCTACTAATAAAATAAAGGCGAAAGTATGAATGGATGTTTGTTACTCTTTCACTCAAAAACTACTAAACTAATTGAGCTGAAAATTGGTATGTAGATAGCCTAGACCCTGGAATAACAGATAGGTAATTTTTATCCCGATATTCCCACGGGAACGATGTCGTCGCGGGTAAAACCGCGGGACACAGCTAGTAAATATTAAAGTTAACGTCGTCGTTGAACTTCACAACTTTCTGGGCTATTTATTGGAATCTAAACTGGAAATATCATATCAGTTATATACTTAAATAATAAAGTAACCACATTTTGTTATGTTCCTACCTACGCGATTTCCATAACTTTTCAATAAACTGGCAAAGTGCAATTCGGACTCGCACTCGTAGGGTTCCGTAACACAGTTAAGTATTCCAGAACTATGATTTTTCGCAACTACAAAATTAACTTTGTTTTTCATAGTGTTTGTATGAAAAACAAAGTTATCTTTGCGGTCGCCATATCTCTAGAACTTCTGACTGCATCTCGTTCAAACCAATTTTAAAAGTTAGAGGGGGAGGACACACATTTTACCACTTTAGACGCGCCTATCTTGCAAATGATTGACTTTGAGAAAAAATGATTTTAGGAACCTCAATGTCATTTTTGAAGATCAATCCATCCATCAGGGGTTGTCTACCCCACACGGATAGGTTTGGAGAAAAAAAAAAATTTTGTTTCAGTTCCTGTATGTATGGGATGCCCCCCCTTAAACTTTTATATTTTTTATTTTTGTATAAAAATCGGTAAGCGGTTTACAGAATACATCTACCTACCAAGTTTCAATTCTGTAGTCCTAACAGTTTCGGAATAAAATGGCTGTGACATACGGACGGACAGACAGACAGACAGACAGACATGACGAATTTATAAGGGTTCCGTTTTTTGCCATTCGGCTACGGAACCCTAAAAAAAGTATAAACCATACCTACGCATTAATTGCAATTAATGCGTAGGTATGGTTTAGTCTCTCATTTGAGTTGTGGGGTGGGGTTAGGTTATACATATTCTGGGGTCATTCTTTAGATATTCAGTAAACATTTATATATTACAATAATATGATAGGGTTTAAAAACGAAAAAATCCGACATCACATGCTGCCCGAATCAGTTTAAATAACAAATTTGAGATCTAAATTTCTATTTATATCTATGGGCATATCTCTGGAGATACTTATCAAATCCTTATAAATTTTGAATTGGACCACCTTGCTTAATTATTCATCAATTATTCATTAATAATAACAATAATTATTCAAAACGGATCAGAATTGGCGGAGAAATCGCGAAAAAAATATACATAATATATAAACAATATATAAATAATATAGTTATTTCGATAAGTAAATAATAGAACATAGATCAACATTAGTATATTTAGTTATTGTACTTACTATTAGTTAAACAGTAGATAAGTAACTAAGATAAGTTGATATTCATATACATAATTTGTATATTGCACGTCCAGAATGGAAAAACTGTTGATACCTACCTACCTAGTTAAGAACATGTTCACACAGTTTATGAATAAAATGTTCTCAAGAATCTAAAAAAAGCTGTTTTTCAAATTTAGTTTGCTTCCATAAACTTAACTATATAAGTAGAATGAAAACAAAAATCCACTACTTTAGCTCGCACGATATTATTTAGAAACTGACACGAACGTAGGGACAATGGCTAAGGATGGGCTAAGGCCAACTGAACACAGCAAAACACAGATCACTACACTATTTATGTGTACTACGCATAAGACGAGTCTTTGGTCACTCACGTTACACTGACGCACCGCAACGCTGTGCGCGCTCGATCTAAACTCCGCTGCTTGACTTTTTACGCATGATGAATGATTCATGCATCATCGTTCATGCAAGCCAGCCTAGCAACAGTATTTAATAATATTATTTAGCTTCCAAAGGTTCTCAATTGGCATGTTTGTGTGTATGTAGGTTACTCGGTTAGGTACTCCGCCAATTTAATCGATTATAGTCATAGTGTTAAGGCTTCAGCTAAGATTAATGGAAAATTTGAAAAGGATGGAAGGGTACTCACATGCAGCTCTCGTTTGATACACGCACATTAGTAAATATCCTGTTATGATTTAATGTGTTTTGAATAGTTAAGATGATAACACAGCACTTGACGGGGAATTCTCACTGCGGAAACTTTTATGCACACAAAATTATGTTTTTTTACATTTTCATTGCTGTAGATTGATTTCGCGACTTTATGGCGACTGGCGGCGATTGTAGGAGGCGCCGGCCAATCAGTGCGCAGGAGCATTTTGCCGCGAGTTTTAAATGCGGAGTTGGATAATGGTAGTGGAGGGACGTTGGCGGGAATAAGGAAAGTGGACTGTAAACTAAAGCTTGAACATATCCCCCCACATGAAATCATCATGGATTTCACAAGGTTAAATGAGGGTTCGTGACCCTGCTACTAAGATACTACTCGGATTCATAAGGTCATTGGTATTAGATAAATAGGTGTGATAAGTTGCATAATAAATTACATATGTGAACAATTTAGAAGTGTAAGTTAATGTTAATGTATATATAAATATTTAAAGTTAAATGCTAAGAATATTGTTTTTTAAGTGAAGAATAAGTTTAAGGTCTTCTAATTATGAAGATAAATGCTGCTCTTCGATCGGAAGAGGACAGATTTTTACCGCTGGTCGCACTAGCACGCCTTTAGCAGTTTTGACAGTCACAACGCGGATGATGTTGTCTTTTCCGGGATGCAACTTTACGATACGACCTAGACGCCATTCGTTAGGAGGTAAGTTTGGTTCAATAATGGTTACAAGATCGTCCAATTTAGGTTGTCGGTTATCTGACTTGAACCATTTTACGCGTTGTTGGAGAGTATGAAGGTAGTCCCTTTGCCAAGTACGCCAGAAACTTTGAGTAAGTCTCTGTATAAGCTGCCAGCGAGAACGCAGACATACATTCTCATCGTGTACTGGTTCAGGTAAGGAAACTAACGGGCGGCCAATCAGAAAATACCCAGCAGTGAGAGCGTCAACTTCACGGGGATCGGATGAAAGCTCCACCAAAGGTCTGGAGTTTAACATCGCTTCGATTTTAGTAAGAACAGTATAGAATTCTTCGTAAGTAAGGGTCTGAGCTCCTATGACTCGCCTAAGGTGATAGAACGAATACTGCGTTCGAAAATACCGCCAAAGTGTGCTCCCGAAGCGGGATTAATTTTCCAGGTTATGCCTCGAGACGCGAGCTGCTGAGAGATTGAGTCGCTTTCTTTATCTAGCATTTCTGAAACTTCTGATAGATAGCGCTTAGCACCGATGAAGTTGGTTCCACCGTCGGTAACAACTAATTGGCAAAGACCCCTCCGTGATATGAAACGGTCGAAAGCTGCGATAAAAGCTTCTGTGGTCAACTCGGTGACCAGCTCGAGATGAATTGCCTTAGTTGAGTGACAAACGATAAGACATAGATATGCCTTATAAGATCGTGCATTACGACGCCTACTTTCTTTTATCATCACCGGCCCTCCAAAATCAATTCCAATTTTCTGGAAACATTGTGGTGTTACACGAGATGAAGGTAGATCACCCATCAATGGTTGCAGATGAGTAGGTGCTGTTTTGAAGCAAGTGACGCATTTAGATAGTCGCGATCTAATAAGGTTACGTAGGCCGAGAATCCAAAATCGACGTTGGATTAATGACTGCAGAAGACGCGGTCCACAGTGAAGGTAAGTTGCATGAAAATGATCGATAAGGAGTTGACACAGCCGAGATGATTTTGGTAAAAGATAAGGATGTTTGACACTATCAGGTAAGTCGGATTGCCCTAGTCGTCCACCCACACGAATAATACCAAGCGAATCTACAAACGGCGAGAGCTTAGAGATGTGTCTCGGAAGAGATTTTTTGGTTGAAACTAAAGGTGGGATTTCTTTAAGTTGTTGCTGTTGAACATATTTCACTAAAGAATTGACTGACCTATCGAGTTCGGTGGAGGTGAGAAAAGGCGATAAGTTACGCTCCGAGCGTTTACGTTTAGCGTTATCTATGAAACGGTAGATCCACGCTACTACTCTCTGCACGCGCGAAAAACTGGAGGAGCGTTCCAGCTGAGTTTGTAACACATCAGAATCTTGTGTAGTGAGGTAAACGTTACACAACTGTGATGACGATTTCAGTTCTGGAAGGTTGTCCTGCCCTTTGACTGCTGATACAGGCCAGTCGTCAGGTGCATCGGTCAGCCACTGGGGACCTGACCACCAGCTTTCACAGGTAGCTAGCTGAGAGCATGGTAGACCACGACTACATAGATCAGCCGGGTTGTCGTGTGTGGACACGTGACGCCACACAAACTGTGCGGACGCATCGATTATTTGAACTACACGATGCGCTACAAATGTTTTTAATTTGTGCGGTTCAGTGTTCAGCCACGACAGCACCGTCGAACTATCAGTGAAAAGATAGCATTGAGATAAGTTTAAGTTTTTGCTAAGCAAGGAGTAAATTCTACTAGCGACTTTTGCTAGTAAAACCGCGCCGCAAAGTTCCAAACGGTTGACAGTGAGGACCTTTAACGGGGCTACCTTGGACTTAGCTATCAGAAGATGGACATTGACCTGGTCATCAGTGGCAGCACGGAGATAGACTGAACAGCCGAAAGCCTTGGTCGATCCGTCACAATAGCCGATAATAGAAAATGTCTTGCCTTGATGAGGGATGACATGACGCGGTATGTTGATGAAATTTAAATCATTTAGGTCCGAGATAAATTCTCGCCAGTCTTGAGATAAGTCTCTGGGAATCGGTTCGTCCCAAGAGAGATGTGAACGCCACAAATCTTGAAGGAGTAATTTTGCCTTGAGAATGACAGGTGTGAGCCAGCCGAGAGGGTCGAAGATGCGAGCAACGTTAGATAAGATAGAACGCTTCGTATGTTCAGTGTCGACGATCGGAGAATGTGAGTACGTGAAACTATCCTCCTTCGGATCATATTGGACTCCTAAGATTTTTAGCATATTTTTATCGTCTTGTTCTGAAAATTGTTTTGGAGATTGGCAGTGATCTACTGGCAAGGTTTGCAAAAAGGAGGTGGAGTTGCTGCTCCATTTTCGCAGCTCCAGTTGAGCGTGGCCGAGAAGTTTGATAAGCTCGTCTTTAAGTTTGATTGCGGCTTCAACAGAGGGCGCACCTGTCGTAACATCATCCATAAATGTTTCATGACGAACTGCTTCAGCAGCGCGGGGATACTCATCGCCGTGATCAGCCGCTAGTTGATGGAGAGTGCGAATCGCAAGGTAAGGTGAACTCGATACTCCGTACGTCACGGTGGAGAGTTCGTATTCCGTTACCGGGTCACTAGGGGACTCACGCCACAGTACGTGCTGATAGCAGCGATCCTCTGGTCGAATTAAAATTTGACGATACATTTTGGATATGTCACAGGTAAACACTACTCTGTGCAGTCTGAAGTTGGTTATGATATCTATGATATCAACTTGAAGCTTAGGGCCAGCGTACACTACGTCGTTGAGAGATAAACCATTAGTAGTCTTGCAGCTTGCGTCAAAAACCACTCGCAGCTTAGTTGTTGTGCTTTCTGGTCGGATGACGCAATGATGCGGGATAAGATAACGCTTTTGCGGTTGTGGATGAGACTGAGATGGATATATCGGTTGCATGTGACCGAGACTTTCGTACTCTTGCATAAAGTTTGTGTAATCGGTTTTAAGGTGAGGTTGTCTGTTGAGCTTCTTCTCGAGGTTATTTAACCGAGACAAAGAAGTGTGATACGATTCGCCTAATGTGCAATCGCGGTCCTTTAGAAGGATAGGTACGACGTAACGTCCGTTAGATTCGCGGTAGGTAAGATCGGCGTACATAGTCTCACAGATGTCATCTTCGGGCTTAGTAATACGCGCGCGCGGTGGCTCCTCGACTTCCCAGAATAGTCTGACCTGCTCGTCGAGTGTGCGCGAAGCAGCTAACAGTGACGAGACAGCGGGTGGCGGTGATACGTCGATGTCAAGGGCGCCGGTGAGTATCCAGCCGAATACGCTGTGCAAGGCGGTAGGTAAACCGGGACCTAGCTTAACGCGTTGACCGTCATAGATTTCCGAAAAAAGTTCTGCTCCGATTAAAAGATCTATCGGTCCGGGCCGGTCGAAGTCGCGGTCGGCGAGAACAAAATGTTGACATAGACTCCGGACGACTGACGGCACTTGAACGCTAGGCATCTGCGAGGTAATGTTGTCTAGAACGATAGGTTTTAGCTTGTATAGCGGGTCGTTGTTATCGAGGGGTTGCAAAACGCACTGTGTGACTCCCCTGACTTGAAACACAGTGTTCTGACCAAGTCCAGCTACCGTAAGATTGCAGCGATGGAGCTTGAGGCCTAAATTCCGTGCGCAGGCAGTAGTTATGAATGAGTCTTGCGCGCCGCTATCGATAAGAGCGCGCACGGTGCGCTGCGTGCCGGCAACGGTATTACAAACGCGCAGCTGACACGTCCCTAGTAGCACTATGCTGCGGCTCGATCCTAAATGCGCGCTAGTGCTCGCTTGAGTGATGTCACTCGAGTTCACTCGGGGGCTCTCAAAGTGCAACAACGAATGATGACGTAATCCGCACATTGAACAAGTTACCTTTGATATGCACTTGTCTATGACATGGTTGTTACGTAGACAGTTAGTACACAATTGTTTATTTTTTACTAAGTCAAGTCTAGCACGAGAGTCTAACGATTGAAAGGTAGGGCATCGATATATGGAGTGCACCTCGCCGCAACACAAACATTTGAATGTTGGCGGGCTAGATTCAGTAAGATAAGATGAGCGGTTTGATCCGCCGCTAGATTGCCGATTATTTGGCTGAGATTTCTTTCCGTCGAAAGTCCGCGAAGGATTGTTTTTCCCGTCAAAGGTCCGGGATGAGATAGGATTTGGAGATCGTTGTGTAGTTTCTAAGATCTTTACGTAATCTTGAAGAAACTTGAGAAGATCACTAAAGGTAGGTATTTGTGTGCTGTTTTGAGTTTCGAACCGCATGCGAGTATCCGCATCGAGCGATCGCGAGGCTAAATGGAATAAGATATATTCACCTAAATTCTCAATATTTATAGCTTCGAGGGCGTGACTCGATTCATAAAACACGTTGGTGAGATTCTGTAACTCCCTATAATTACCCGCCCGTACTACGGGATAATTAACAATTTTCTCTAAGTAAGTAACGGCTAAGATTCGTTTGTTCTGATAACGTTCGACTAATGCAGCGTAAACAATCTGATAATTATTCGCGGTAACCGGAATTCCTTTCACTAATGACAGCGCAGGACCGGATAAACACGAGATGAGATAATGATATTTTTCTATATCGGATAATGTATTGTTTTCATGGATCAGTGCTTTAAACGTATCGAAAAATACTTGAAAATCTTCGGTGCTACCATTAAAGTGGGGTAATTGTAGTTGAGGAAGTCGCACATTCACTGAAGGTTGATGTGACGACGAACAATTAAGTGCCCCGGCGGCTTTGACGCCCGCGCTGGAGGCATCTGATAACTGGTCGGCCGCACTTATAACCGTGTAATACAACTCATCGAACGCACTAATAGCCGACAGATCGACTTCCGAATCAGGTTTCAGTTCTAATATCAATTCATTTATTTGTTCAGAAAGCTTCATGTATTCTTCGCGAATTGAATGTATGCGCTTATATCTAGATTTAAACGACGATTCCTTTGAACGATCTTGAATCATCTCCCGTGATAGATCGTACAGAATTTGAATGTCCCGGAACACATATTCGCGTTGAGACCGCAACAATCTAAGTTTATTTTTCTCCATACTCATAAGATAGATAAAGATAACAGTAAAGTAAGTTAACTGCGAGACCGGTCGGTCGATCGCTAAATGAGTTGAAGGTAGATACAACTTGATATGATTGTTACGAGTTTATTCTGTAAATACTGTGATTAAGATTGTTTAATTTAGTTATAAGTGTAGTTAGAGACGATTATTATGTGTATTAGATGTTTATTTATGTGAGTTATAACGATATTTTGTTAAAAATTACTAGAAAATAAAAGATGACGCAATTTTGAATAGGAAACCAAGTTAACTTGACATATGAAACCGAGTAGCCTGTATGTAAAACCGGGCCAACTTAAGTTGGCTGCTTGTTGTTTTTGCCGGTTTTTCTATCAGATTTTCTAATGAAATTTAATAAAGAATTTGACGATAATTCCATAGGAATTCGCGCTCTGATAGGACCACAAAAAAGGGGATGTTAAGGCTTCAGCTAAGATTAATGGAAAATTTGAAAAGGATGGAAGGGTACTCACATGCAGCTCTCGTTTGATACACGCACATTAGTAAATATCCTGTTATGATTTAATGTGTTTTGAATAGTTAAGATGATAACACAGCACTTGACGGGGAATTCTCACTGCGGAAACTTTTATGCACACAAAATTATGTTTTTTACATTTTCATTGCTGTAGATTGATTTCGCGACTTTATGGCGACTGGCGGCGATTGTAGGAGGCGCCGGCCAATCAGTGCGCAGGAGCATTTTGCCGCGAGTTTTAAATGCGGAGTTGGATAATGGTAGTGGAGGGACGTTGGCGGGAATAAGGAAAGTGGACTGTAAACTAAAGCTTGAACACATAGAAATATGAATAATTATTCATATTTCTATGATAATAATGAATTTTTCACGAGGTACCTAGGGTATATTATATTAATATTACAGGATGAGCAGTGGCTCTTGAATAATATTATCAAGAACTTCTGGTAAGCGATAACGTCTGCCTTTTTAAAATCCCATTTCTAGATTGCTAAGGGTGCAGTGCGAACACTCGCATATGGGTCGTCAACTTGTGTCTCACATGCCTTGTAATATCAATAGACAGGTTTCCATTTGAACGAAAAAATAATCGCTTTCTATTCACAATTCAATAAGTAAATATGCTTCGGTGGCTGTGGCGCCGACCCTTGTGGCTTATTCGAAGTCATACTTAGCACTTTACTTGAAACGAAAATTTCAGCATATTGCACGCACGGAAGAAAGTAGACGGTAAGTGGCGACACCGCATACCGTCCTCTAACCTGTAAGGGCTAACATGAGACCCTCTGACTTGGCTTGTTTTAACCAGTCCGCCGGGGGTGGGGATCGCAAGAGCTAAGCTACAAAGTGGATATATAGCCGCTGCCGGTACAGCACTCTTCTCGACACCCTCTAAGACATCCACGCCAATGTTGCCCCTTGGCGTCACCTTCATGGGCCCATTTACTGGATGGCAAGTCAGTCTCCACTCGCCTAACATTTTTCATTGAGGTTTTTCATTTTTGGGTGCTGGAGCTCATTTAATAGACCAGATCACTAACCATCATACATTCGTAACAATAGCCCAATGTTTGTAACATTCATAAAATAGCTAATTTACTTATCCGTACCTCCCAAGTCAATAGATATAATTGTATTTTATTAAAAGAGCCTCCTAATGTTGACGTCGGCTCCATTGAGGCCCAAAAAGGACCGGGCTAGACCCGCAAGTAAATAAAGCATATTGGAATAATAATATTTATTTATTTAATAACAATTAGAACGGCGTTAGCCAATTACACTAATTAATGAATATCGTTTACAACAATAAGAAATCTTACAAATTAAATTATGCATAATAAATATAATATCTTCATTATTATTACAAATTACATGATTATACCAACAATTGTCAACATAAGAATAAAATGTATACATTCATAATTACTATATCTACATAAAATCAATAAATTATTCTTGTCACAAAACTCCAGACATTGTACAACGATTGCCTTCCATTCATCCGCTAGTAAATCACAATCAGGGTTCAAATCCAGGAGAGCATTAAGCGCCACCAGTTTGCGCGGGATGGGGGACCGAGCGCGTGCAACTGTGCGATATGCTGGTATCGAAAACAATCTGTGCTTTCGAATACGGCAGTAATTATTGGGGACATGGAATTGAAGAAGCTCGTTGTGCAGATTAGGGCAGTCTATTTTCCCGTGCAAAATCTTACACATTGTTAAGATTTGATCGTAAGTTCTCCGTACTTCTAAGGTTTTGTGACCTAAATGGCCCAACAAGAACTTTGTCGGGTACATATATGGATAGTATCCATAGAGCCGTTTGTACAAAAAATGAAGGAATGCTTTTTGGACTTTCTCCAGCATCAAAGTGTATTTGCTCTCGTACGGGTGCCACACACATATATAAGTCACTCAGCCATATTTTTCCGATTATTCTTATCTTGATAACGGCGCGTACTTGCATAGACACAACCTCGGCAGAGTAGTAGTGTTCTGTGGACACAACCTCGTAGCCAGGATCATTCACCAGCAACTTGCTCTTCTTGTCGGGTGGGAATCGCTAGAGCTAAGCACTAAGCTCCACGGGCGAAGTGTTAAAAGCATAAAGCCGTGAGTACCGTTAACTGGCTGAATGTGCATGTGCAGCACATCTCTCCGCACCCTAAGCCATCCACACACACCACTGTTGCCCCTCGGCACCAATATAACGGTCCGCCATCCGCCGAAATATTTTAAAATGAGGCATAATTGGCGGGTGCCGGACCTCATCACATAGCTCAGATTATTTAAAATAAAATATCAAACAATAGCCCATATTTTTGTAAAATTCATGAATAAATTAGTATACCACAATTCATACCTCCCATATCAATAGACATTTCTTATGTAGTAATCTAAAGGGCTTCTTTGTTGGCTTGGGCCCCATCAAAGCCGTAAAAAAACAACCGGGCAGTGAACAGCGACCCGTGAGTTGAAAAACATTTATAAAAATTATTATAGAATGTATGTTGATTAGGTACGAGTATGTAGGTAGACTATTATTTATTTCATAAAGAATATTGTACACCTAAAGGATAACTGTTAAGAAGATCTATATGTTAAGACCATCTGGTACCTATGTTATGTACATACACAGTTGAAAGAAGTATATTCTCTTCTACTTTTCAAGTTTAAATTGATGTTTTCTTTCAAACTCTAGTGTTATTATTTATACCTGTATTATAACCACTTGTACTAATCTTTTTCGTGATTGTAAAGGTATTAATAAAAACGATGTAACGCCGCTTGATATAATTTATTGAGTCATTTTAAGCTGTTACTATAATACACACAAAATATATTTTATAATTGTAATTACATTTTACCTTAAAATAAAATTAGAGATCATTTTTATATCTATCTTATAATTTTACTTGTTAAATTCCAGTTATTGTTTAAACATATTAAATCATCAATGTATTAAAACAATAGTTATTACATAAAAAATAAATATAAATAATAAGCAATGTAATTTAGGAGCAACAGGCGATACAAAATCAAAGCACCGAGTAGGTAAGTCTAAGTATCCATTAAATTACATTTTATTAACAATTCAGTATTAAAAATCTTGATGTATATCGATATGATAATACAATTGTACTTGTGATCTATCTATAACAACTACAGAAGTATAAAAATAACTATTATACTTATTTTAATAATAATGCGTCGAGAGAATAATTCAACATACAAGTTTCGTAGATGTTACAATTATCAAACTAGAATATGTATAACAACGTGCCCCACTGGGAGACGTTGGGACAAAAATTAATAATTTGTCCTAACGTCCCCCACTGGGATCAGTTTTAGTGGGAGACGTTGGGAATAAACCGTGATTTCTCCCGTCTAGATTCAGTTACATGATGATACCTAATAAAATAAACATAGCCATGTCATTCATTAGGTACAGCGGGTGAAATTATTTATATAAATGTATGACAGTCTCAAGATTTGTAGGGGTGTGTCTACTCTATGCCTCCTACAAACAATCAATGTTATCCCTTATTCATAGTGGTATACTAGAGCACACTAAAGACAAAAGACTCTGTGGCTAAATATAGTAAAATAAAATCTAGTCCTAGAGTTGGTATTTGCTTTCGACCGAACACCAACCGAGTAATCATCAACGAGTAAATACTTATATATTGAAAAACAAAAAATCCAACTGCGTAAAAATTGAATATTTTTTATATTTTATAGTTTTTTAGTATGTATCAATCCAAATTACATTTAAACAGATACGTTGTATATATTTTGGTAAGCCATTTATTTTGATACACCTCTCAAGCTAAAATCCATCAAACCGATAATTAAATTTTGTATCTTCAACTAGCATGCGTGCAGCATTATCGACATAGATACTTATCCTTGTCTTTCTTATGTTAACAGGACAAGCACGATTCGCCTGATTGTAACGAAGCTCCAAGACAAAAGTAAATTACTGTTAGCCAGGTGAGATGAGATTAGCGGTCAAGTCATCCGAACATTCCAACCACGATATGTCTGTGACCATGCTGTCTAAAATGGAATCGGAATTTGTCTAGAAATATAAGTTAGAATTAAACCTAGTAAAGTAAGAATAAATATATTAGTTAATTCCTATTTTCAACAGAAATGCAATGATTCATTAATTAGGCTCATTTCCTTTAAAAATCCTATATTATATTCGACTAAGTTTACTTTGGGTTTTTTGTACAGTAAATAAAATTACTGTAGTACTTAAGTCTGATTCTAAGATTAGATTTTCGAACGATGCGATTTTAGTATTAGAATACTTATGCATAATCAATTCGTTTTATTATCATCTCAAAATATCGTATTTATTGATCAATCAGCACAACATTGTCGAAAATATATAATGCGACTATATCCTCTATAAAACGTGACACAGGGTTTTTTAAATTATATTGTTTGTCATAATTTAATACATACGTAATTCAATTATTATTTATCTTTAATATGCTTTTTATATGAAGCTTCGAGCATTTAAGAATGGAGATGTTAACGTTGTAATCCGCAAACATTTTATTTCTGCCGATACTTACGGGGGACGAGTTAACACGCATTGCACACACACAAATCACTCACTTTAACAATCCCGCACACTAGCTTGAAACACAAAAATACAGCGCAGTTACGCACGCTCATATGGCCAATAATGGCTATATGGCAGAGGGGTACGCCATGCATTGACATCTCCATTAGTAAATGCTCGAAGATATGAAGTTAAGTATTAGCATTCCATTGAGCAAATATGTTATATTGAACTGAATAATTTACCTGTTTTATTATGCCATATTAAAAAAAAACATACAAACAAATTGAAAACCTCCTCCTTTTAGAAAGTCGGTTGAAAATATAGCGTAATATCATGCAAATTATTCATATTTATGCAAATAAATTATAATATGAACACACTTGACAAGAATATTCTTGTCTGACATTCTTACTTATTCCACATAATAAACAATAGCTCATTCGCAAAATCTTTAAATGCATATTATTACTTTATATCATGCGTGTAGCTTCTAGCTTTTGCATGATGAGCGATAAAACACTCAACCACAGTATACCGTGACTCAACGATTTATATTATACATTGGAATAGGTATACAAACTTATTACGGAATGATTATACGGGTTACACGTTAGGGCGCCTTCACACAACGCCCGTCATTGACGTTTCGTTTAATGCCAGAACAAGTGAACGAGAGAGAACGATTAGCGAATGGAAGAAGACGCAGCTATACTGACGTATAACCATATTTTTTAGGGTTCCGTACCTAAAGGGTAAAACGGGACCCTATTACTAAGACTCCGCTGTCCGTCTGTCTGTCTGTCTGTCTGTCTGTCTGTCACCAGGCTGTATCACATGAACCGTGATAGTTAGACAGTTGAAATTTTCACAGATGATGTATTTCTGTTGCCGCTATAACAACAAATACTAAAAACAGAATAGAGTTAAAAATAATAGAGGGTCCCCATACAAGAAACGTGTTTTTTTCGGCATTTCACGCCATCTATGAACGCTTAGTTAGGAAAACGTCCCATAGATGGCGTTATATTGAAATGTCGATCCGTAACCCCTAACCTTTATTAACGTTAGATGGCGTTATAAGAAATAAATGTATTCTTTTTTTGGCTGGCGACAAATGATAGTGGTATTTTTTACTTGATTTCATTAAATACTGTAATGTGGTACGGAACCCTACGAGTGTGAGTCCGACTTGCACTTGACCAGTTTTTATTTATATTATAGGCTAGCGTTTAACCACTCTACATCTCATCTGGTGGTGAAGATGTATAGGCCTAGAATACTCTGACTCTCAAGGGCTGTGTGCTTCCGGAACACCGTACATCTCTCTCTATACAGCGTTCGCTGTCGTTCATTCTGCCCGGCGTGAATCCAACATGAGACAAATAAATGTTCACATTTAAAATAATACTGAATGTGTTAAATTGTATTGTCATCAGAACTAAAAGTGTGTACCAAATATCAGATCAATCTGTCCACAGGAAGGGGGTCAGATTTAAATTACTAAATTAGACTCAAACAAACAGGGCAAGCTCAATAAAACCGTTTAAAAATAATCGTGATGACAAGCGTGAAATTTCATAATTAATTGGGCGATCGGTCATGCATTTGGACGTATTCGTGATTTTCGTATGAATTGTGAACGTGTGAATACGGCCATAGGACTTCGAGCATTTACCAATGGAGATGTTAACGTTGTAATCTGCAAAAAAAATTTCTGCCGATACTTACGGGGGACGAGGTAAACACGCATTGCACACACACAAATCACTCACTTTAACGATCCCGCACACTAGCTTGAAACACGCACACAGTATTAAAAATACAGCGTAGTTACGCACGCTCATATGGCCAAAAATGGCTATATGGCCAGCAGAGGGGTACGACTTGCGTTAACACCTCCTTTGGTAAATGCTCGAAGCCATAGGATATATAACCAATACAAACATATATAATAATAACATATCGTAATATCATAAATAAACTAATAAAATCATAAATCACGATCCAGAAAAATAACGATTCGTTAATGTGTGAAGAAGTAGTCTGCCTACCCCAACGGGAAAAGGGTGTGACTGCTCGTATGTATGAATGTATGTTAATGTGTGAATGCACCATTATGTGGTGAGTGACACCGCTGATGGCTACAGTAGGCAATTACACATCGAGCTTCCAGGAAATCTTTGACAACGCAAAATATAAATATGCGCCAATTCTCAGTTCGGGCGCTGATTAATAACCTCGTTCTTGTCGTTGTGACGTCATTTACAACGGCATGACATTTTATCCAAAAGTAACAAAGATCGTTTATATATCATAGAATTTAGTATAGCTGCATCACATAAGTATATGCAGTACATAATAATAGAAGGCAAAATATTCATTAATATTGCAAAATATATTCATAAGAAGTCGCTGAAATATTCTTTTTTTAGGATTCCATCCATTCCAAAAGGCAAAAAAACTGGCCAAGTGCAAGTCGGACTCGTTAAAATACAATATTTTATAAGATCGAGCAAAATACAGCACATGATCATCAACAGTTTCGGAATAAAGGAATGACATACGGACGGACGGACGGACAGACAGACATGACGAATCTATAAGGGTTCCGTTCTTTGCCATTCGGCTACGGAACCCTAAACAGGAACCCTTATAGGATCACTTTCTAGGCATCGGTTTTGGGATCAATCTGCAAAATTAAGTTTGTCCGTTCGATAAGTTTCTACACTTACAACACTCGGTGCATTTTTTTCCATTCCATACCTCAAAAGGTAAATAGGAGCTCTTATAGAATCACTTTGTTGTCCGTCTGTCCGTCTGTCGAGACCCTTTTTCTCAGTAACGTGTAGAGATATCAAGTTAAAACTTATATCAAATACTCGGGTCTACGGTATTTTAACTTAGTTTGACAAGTTGTTATGGAAGCCTCGGTCCGCGACACTTGGCCGGTTTTTTTTTATTGAGTAGGGTATATCTCTGCGGTGGTGCCATTATACAATTCATCGAGACTAATCATGTGTATCTCCAGAGATATAGAGATAAACACCTCAGACTTATCACTGAACATGAACCGATTTTAATTATAATCATGAGTAGATGAGGTTCTTTAGTACATTATATCAAGAACTGATGAGTATCTCCAGAGATATGGAGATTAACATCTCAACTTACTCTTGAAAATTACTTACGCGAAGTTGGTTTTTTTATTTTTTTTAAACAATTCTAATTTCTGTTCTTCATCTCTTTGCCGTATGACAACAACAACAGTAACTGTACAAAGATCGAATTGTACAACGATAATATATGGTAGACATTATTTAAGGATTTCTGCGAGTTCAATACGGCATATGGATAAGCCCAATGGCTAAGGTGTCAGCCTGGCGATCGAGAGGTCGTGAGTTCGTTTTCTACCCATTGCACTATTGACGTGAACCAGACACAAGCATATTTAGCTTACTTGGATGAGTTAACTGACTACTAGTAATATGCAATCCACATTGCTAGTAAGCTTTTAAAATATATAATATCTCCGAATTGTATATTTCAGACATTGTGAAATGATTCCAAATACCGTATTAGCGACATGACACAAGCACCAGTGACAGACAGAATGCTCTACAATTCCGAAAGTACACGAATTCAACAGATTTACTTATAATTATATAACCCACTAGTTATAACAAATTCTGTGGGCTAGACTAGCTTACAGATATAGCGGTGTATTAACAGAATACCACAGCTTAATAAGAGCGCATTAGGATCTTATTATTATATATATATTATTATATTTATATATATTATAGTCATATTTAAAAAAAATAAACTTCATATCCTTGACCCCCATTAGATGGCGTCAATATGAATCATCATGAAACTTAAATATTTCTGTCACTTCAAATGACATTTTCTGACAGATTTTGTTTTTCAAATATACTTATGTCGTAGATGGATAATTAAAAAGATCTGACATTAAAATAACAATAATAATATGAGAAGGATAAAACTATACAATCACTAGTATGAGTGAGCGAGACGGACAACATTTTTTTATATCCTTCTCGCGTATG
Source organism: Cabera pusaria (assembly GCA_954871355.1). Classification (NCBI taxonomy): domain Eukaryota; kingdom Metazoa; phylum Arthropoda; class Insecta; order Lepidoptera; family Geometridae; genus Cabera; species Cabera pusaria. Next base: position 19,792,117 of record OX940889.1, on the reverse strand, counting down.
CGATTTTATTCTTTGCCACCAGCTCTGCCCCCAGCTCTAGCGGCGCCTATTGGCTTTCACCCGGTGTCATATATAACCCGACCAAATTACGTTGTTAATTATATCTCATAGCTGGCATATGTATCACGTGTTCATCATTTTAGACGGGTTATATCTCTATAGCTATTTCATCGTATACGCCAAATTCTACTCCATTTAATTTTCCCTCCACGACCTATGTTATGTTTTTGGCAGCGACAGATCCATTTATTATCTCTCATTACGATTTAGAGGCCGTCTAGAGTTAAGTTAAACAATTTTTTTATGAAAACAGCTCATGGGGTCAAAACAGCTCACCCAGTAGTGATAGTTAATTAGCAGTCTCCATTATATAAGTTCACAAAGCACTCTGTGTCCACATTCACTTGACTGTTTCTCTTCATTCATCGTTCTGTCTCTATCTGTTAGAGTAGAGACTGTTCCACCATGATTTTCTCATATCCTGATGGGGGTGGGTAGAGGAAATTGTCCAAAATGATGTCTAGTATCGCTCCATCATCAACTGAAATAAGAAAAGATTATTGAGCAATTGAGAAAATATAATGCAGTGTATGTATTTTTTATGTTATTAGGTAAAAGGACTATCAAGAAACATTTCGAAGAGTGTGCCTTCCAAATGCACAAATTAATACGGCCTTCCCCTTTTTTCTTCATACACAGGGTACGAATAGAATTAATTCTCTACCCGAACCTGTGTTTCTTGTTCCTTTTTACAGAAACAAGACAGTAGGCAAGTGGATCACATCGTCACTTAACATCAGATGAGATGAGATAGTAGTCAAACGTCCATCTTTAAACAGATATTGTGGCATGTAAAACTCTGGATTGCCAGAATGTCGCATGTCATTACTACACCACAACCTGTTGCTTTTCTATTATTTATACATCTAGCTGTGGAGTCCTTGAGTTACTGGACACTTCGCCTTTCAACTGGAAAAAAATATTATTTCACAGTCAAATAACTGACAAAGCAATAGTTCCACAGCGGGTAGAAATTCTATCATTCACACAAAATTATACAGCTTACTTAAGATACACATTTCTTGATTGTATTTATATGGGTATCCCCTATGTTTATGAGTATTATTTAAATGTTATACAAGTTATTTAATCCAACTTACCATATAGCGCCGGGTACACTGTTCCCTTAATATTCCTAACTGGGATCTCCATGCTCTTCCCATTCAAGAAAAAGTTAAGCTCGACATGGTCATACGCAACTCCTATAGTATCACCTTCTACTGGCATCACAGCTGCTTTGTTTATGTCCTTGTCACTCTCTGGTTTCTCGTTCTCGTGTGTTGGCGACTCTGTGGAGACTAGAAGATCTGCGGTAGGTGATTCTCTGGGCGCTGGTGATAGGTGGTAAAGCTCGATGTTTGAATGCCGGACCGTTCCGTCGCCGTTGAGGCACCACGACTCTTTGTCCATTCCACCTGGAAAAGGAATAGCATAAAGAATAAATGCTTTTTTATAAATTAATAATTTTCTAGTCTATATCAGTAAGAAGAATTTAAAGATGATTATTCATCAACCCTGGATCAAACAAATAGGGTTGGTAGGTGGTACTGGACTCACTTTGTGCATATTAAAATATGTGTAGCAAATTAGCAATTTTTTTTAACTTATCAAATTTTTATTTTTCAGGATTTATCAGGATAAAAATATATTTTCCATGACAGATGACAAATATCATAATTTTATTTCTGTGACCATTTTTACTTGATAAATTTAAATAAATCTTACTGTATATTGTAAAAGTGGAATATCGCTGACTGACATATGCATCATATGCATGCATGCAGAAAACCTAATTTTTAATTATAATTAACGCTTAATTACTTAAATTAGTGCAAAGAAGCGTCCCCAAAATGAATAGACAAGTTCTCGTCGAGAGTATTTATTGCATTTAAGCATTAAGGCGGCAATAGCCCAATGGATAAGGTGTCGGACTGGCGATCGAGAGGTCGTGGGTTCGATCCCCACCCCACCCATTGCACTATTGACGTGAACCCACTCCAGACACAAGCATATTTAGCTTAGTTGGAGGGGTTAACAAGAATACTAGTAATGTGCAACCCACATTGCGAGTAATCTTTATAAAAAAAAAAAATAAATAAATAATTGGAGCTAAACCATCCTAAAAGTAAAAAAATACAAATGAAACGCTTGCGAGTTCTAATTTTTCCTGTGGCGCCATCTAGCGTCAAAGGAAATTCTTGAACGGCCTACACGTACACACGTCCCTAAAATCAGCGGCGATATCAGTGGTGGGAGGACCCTAGATCATACCATAAATCGCCTCGTGTATTGGCAAATCGTAACCCGAATTTTATTGTTTACCGTAACTCTAAAATCGCTTCGGGCGAGCTCCCAATTTGGGACAATTATCGTCTAGGGAGCATTGTCGGCACGTGTGTAGCGAAATCGGGACTGATTTCTCTGCGGCGATACGACGTGCTTGCGCGTGAAAACATGGCGAGGAGAAGTAGCGAGAAGCGTGGACGAAAGCTATTGATCTCTTCAGGGATTTATCTTATTTGTGGGATAAAAAACACAAAGATTACTTCAACCGCGACATTACACATGAGGTATTTAAAATGCTATTGCAAGTTTTTAATGAAGAATCGGAAAAGACACAACGCTGGCTGACTTCAAGAAAAGAAGAAGTCTCTGTTTAGGTGACACCGTAGTAAGTACCAAGACAATGCCTATTTTTTGCTGTTTTGAGAGTGTCGGCAGCATCTCGGATCACTGTGCAGTCTGTAGCACAGTCGGTTACGCACTGACTGGCAGGGACGTGTGTAGAGTTAGAGTAGTAGCCGATTTGGGGGCCCGGTGGCGTAATCGGGAGAACGGTCGGTTTTGATGCCGTGGTACCGAGTTCGAACCGCCGTGCACCAATGGATTTTTCTATCGAAAAATGTATGTGCGCTTCTCACAGTGGCCCTCCGGTGAAGGAAAACATTGTTAAGAAACCAACAACCCCCGCATGGTGGTAGGACACTATCTAGTGTCCGCCTGGCCAGCTACCACCCTCTAGATAGAAAATCTGTCGCCAAAACATCTAATGTATTCCGGCAGCTATCCTTGAGAGCCAGTTCCCATTCTAGGCCTAGCGTGCTTACCATCTTTGACCGCATCATCACTTACCAACAGGTGAGATAGTGGTCAAACGCTAGCCTAAAAGATATTTAAAAAAAAATGTCACCACCACTGTCCCGATATTGCCACTGATTTTAGGGATGTGTGTAGGCCGTCCAATAAAGCTGAAACTTTGCTGTTACATAGTTTCCTTATGACAAGTAGGTAGATATTTACTAAAAAGATATTACAGACAGAATTCAGGGAGTAAAAGCTTGTATAATTCTGGGGATACAGTTTGAATAGCAGGATATGAGAGTACTAATAGTTGGCTGATATAAACACAATCCTTACAAATCCATGCACATTCTTATAATATTATTGCAAGGCAATTAACATTCAAAACGTCAGCACGATGTTATCAATATATGAGTCAATGCTATTGTATCCATTACAAATATTTATTACATAAGCAATCTTGACCCCTGACCATTTCTGCGATCAAACATTTTACTTATTCTATTCACAAACAATGCATATTTTATTGGAAGGTCAACATATGATTCAATTTGGACATCATAATGAAAAAAGGAGGCATTTATTCAATATGTTTATATGACCCAGAACTGAACAAGGCCTGACCTTTATGTATAAAAACTAAAACAACGGACTTCCATGCCGTGCAAGTCAGTTTCAGTAGCAATTTTGAGACATTTATCATCATATCTCTGAAGATACTTATATGAATCTGATGATGATGAATGAAATTATGATCTCGATGAAATTACAATGACAATGCACCACCTCGAGAGTATACCCTTTGGAACTAAAAAGTATTTTTTTAAATCAGTTCACAATTGGCGAAAATATAGATGTACACAAAAAAATACATACAAACGAACATAGAACTTACTCCTCTTTGGAAGTCGGTCAATTAATAAAACATTGCACAGTATTGTTTTATGAATATATGAGTACAATAATACCAAACAGGAACCGGAACTAAGACCGAAACAGAACCGGAGGAGGAGAACCATGGAGTGTTGGGGACAAATGAGAACCTATGTTAAGACCGGGTCAGATAAATTAATAAAAAAATGCTATAATTATTTGGTATAACTTTTGCTTCAAATCAATCAGAACCAAAGCTGAAACCAGAGGTCAACCGAAAGTTTCAGTATATCGGAACCGAAGCAGGAACTCCATACATCTCTAGTCAAAGACTAGCCAATATGCAACCAAAAAATATTAAGAATTTATGACTTACTAACAAGTAGCTACTCAGTGCTAACAATTTATTTGCATATTTTGAAATAAAGCCCTTAAATATAAATGAATAATTTAATTATTAAAATTATAGTACAGTAAGTTAATAAACAGCAGATAAGGGAGCATCCATAGAGTATGTCACACGTTAAAGGAGTAGTGTAGTAAAATTGTGACATTACATGACAAGGGGTGCAATGGGTCCTAAATTGTGTGATGTAACATTTCAAAATCGAATTAAAATGCCAAATTTGAAATATACCTGAAAAACTTAAAAATATTAGTTTTCTTGGTTAATTTTGGAACTGCTGTTATACTTTAATAATTTCTAGATGTAATGTTATCAACTATGACAAGGACAGGACAGGTCACCAAATGAGTGTGACATAGCTACTTTATGGATGTGGACCCCTAAATGGAAGAGTAAGCAAATAACTACCATGAACTCTGTTTAAATCTGTCGCCCTGGTAGCTAGTCCAACAGCCCAAACACCTCCTTGCTGTAGTTTCACCTCGAAGTAAGCCTTGTTCTGTACAAGCGGAGCATTTCCTAGAGCACAGCCTGAACCACAGACTCGCTGTCCACCTTTTATTATCACCATCTCATGACCTGAACAGAGATTCACTAAAATTATTAAACTTTTATAAATGAGTACACTCATAGATTGATTATCACTCTAATGAATTCCATTATGTTATTCAACACAAATTACTACAATAGTTTGAAATTAGTAAAACAATTAAATTCAGTTTCGAATGTCGATATGTAATATAATATTTTTAATAAAGTGTAAGTAAACAATATATGATTCTTGCTGGACTAATTATTCGCCCAAAGTGAGGAAAACTTCCCACGCAAATGTAAGACAGAAAAATAAGCGTACTATAAAGTTTATGGACAAGCTACTGCTATAGTTATTTGAAATATTGTTATTGAAACGAACAAACTAACAATAAATAACTCAATTTCCTATGTTGGACATGAATATGGGGTTTAATACGCACCCATGTGCAAAGTGTCCAATTGCACCGGATTTTCCTTGTGTCGCATAGGCACACTCGGAGTGAGAGTGAAGCCATTCATACAACTTTTAAGACAACAAAACATTTTAACTACGTAATTGAGACACAAACAAATAATTAATCAATACATATAATTGCAACAAATTCGAATGAATTCATAGAGTACTGTAATAAATGAATTGCATTGCATTGGAACTTGAAAGCAAAGCAATAGACGTCATTACCATCTGTCACTTATCAATGTCATCCAAGAAAGTAGTAAGACATTGACTTTTAAACAAAACGTCAAAGTCAAGAGCGTCATGTGCATGACCTCTGACCCAACCGTAGAGGGAAAATTAAATAGAGAAGACATTAGTGCATGCGAATTAAACAGCTATAGAGATATAACCCGACCTTAGACAGAGAAAAGAATAGACTGCGGGTAGCTCTGTCTCTTTCCCACATGAAATTGGATATACTATGGAGTTATTCCATGTAACGGAAAAGGACAAGGCTATAATAATAATATTTAATCATATTTCCCTCTCTCAGTGCGTGCCGGTTTTTCAGGGTCAGTAACGTATTTAGCCGTTTTTAGCTTAACAAACTTTGACCTTTATTGGTATGTGTCACTAAGTTCTAAATACATATATGGTTATGTCACAGATTATATAATAGTTACTCCGTGTTATGTTACAATCTTCTATCTCATGTGGTCACGCTACCCAAATCTCTATTATTCCTTAATTTATGAACCCGACTAAAATAATGAACACGTTATACATATGCCGGCTATAAGATAAAACCACTTCATGTTGAAGAATTACCGCTCGGTGAGCGATAACATGTTTGATGTTGAGCAACAGTTGTGCATCAAATGTTTACAATGAATACGGAAATACCTAATATAGATTAGGGAAATCCCATCGAATTATAGGTAATAATTCGATGGATGATCCACAATTCCCAATTTGTGATCTCAGAATAATGATAACATCGCCATTGCTAGGACGTCGATAAATGATAATGACTAAATTTTAAATATTCTGAGATCTTGATTAAATTACACAAAAACGGCTGAACTGATTAGGATGAAACTTGGCAGTTGGCATTGGCACACAGATAGTGTGCTTTTGCTCCATTTTAGGGTTCCGTACCTCAAAAGGTTAAAAAGGAACCCTTATAAGATCATTTTCTTGTCCGTCTGTATGCACGTGTGTTTATCTTTTAAATCCGGTCGGGTAGGTAGGGTCCTTCGCTGTAGGATCAAACCAGCCGAAACCAGCGAAGTAGGAATATTTACTTCGTACAGTATTTCAATATTCTCAACGGCCGGAACACTGTAAGGTTATCACAGATAACTGTATATTAGAAGGTTATGGTATGGCTGTAGATTTTCCTTCTCTTTGATGGTGGTGAGCTACTTTTTGGTAGCAAGTCAGGTGGAACAATGGTTAAAGTTTCACCACCTATGGCGGATTTTATTACATTTTTTTCTAAAACCATCACAACTGAAATAAATGTACTCGTGTGTATAAAATGATCCACTGAGTACCTGCTTGGTCCATCCACTGATCCATGGCCTTAGTTGGATCAAGCAATTATTATCACCTACAGTACTTATAACAATTTGGTTAAAGAAAATAACTTATAAACGGATATGTACCTATTTTATGTTTTATCTGATAAGCTAATAAATAGCCTTTGATCACTATTTCGCCTGGTGGTAAGCAGTGGATGTGGTCAAAGATGGTAAAATGGTGGCAGATTCTCTCCTTAATGACGGTGATAATTATATAGTTGTAGTACTTGTAATGAGTTTGAATCATGATTAAAAAAGTACCGACTATTACTCTATATACTATATACTCACTACTATTTACTATCGAATGTCTCGACCAAGGTTTCGTGCATGTACGATCACTCCGATCCGATGCACTACTTCCATGGTGAGTTAACGCAGCAAGACTGCCACGACAACAATATTAGTGAGTATGATAGTCTGTACTTCATAATCAACTAGTAGGTACTTTTTAACCGACTTCACAAAAATAGGAGGTTCTCAATTCGTTGGAATATTTTTTTAATGTTTATACACCGATTACTCGAAGATGCTAGAACCGATTTGGAGAATCTTTTTTTTATTCAGCCCTGGGTACTGTGTACACTTCCCAGGTGGCCCATCCCATTTAAATTTTAACGAAATCGGTCGAGCGCTTTTAATATATTAACATTTGTATTACGATGCATTTATATACCTCGATGACATGCTACTTACTGCTGGCTACTTTGACTAGAGCGATGTTTGAAGTCGGTTCTTTTAGTTTTTTAAACGATCTTAAATTATAATATTTCTAATATCAAATGTTTGTGGTCAAATGCGACCGTAATTATTTTTACGGTTCGTTACCAAGAACATATTATATATCTATGTACATAATATATCCATGAATTGAAATCATACATAAAGCTATTAAGTACGAAATCTATTTACTTTGTTAATAGGTCAAACAATTTGTTGTTTGTTCGGTAATTTAACGCCAATATTGAACGCTTTAATTAAATTGTGCAAGCTCATTTACCTTGAAATTATTTTTATATGCCTTATGTCTGATCTAGGAAGACGACATCGTTCACCATCAGGCGTTTTGTTTGTCCTGTTATATGAGTAGATACCTATATTATCTCAGCTGCATTACGACATTTTTAGAAACATTACGAATTATTAAGAATAATATGTACTTGTAGTGATAAACTTACCTATATACCTAATAACTTGTCAATTGCTCCTATGATTTGACGATATCGTGATAGATTTACAATGTGTGATATATATAAATAAGGACTAACGAAGAACGGCTTCTTTATATAGATCCTTCACGGCTTCTTTTGACTCGGACTAGAACCCAAGGTTCCGCGAGGACTACACGTTCCGTGGCACGAGTAACGTCCAGTTTCTAAATTCAATTGATCCGGATCCGGACTTATAAGATTGGAGATTCAATTATTTCGTATAAAGCTCTATATCATGTCAAATTCAGTAGGTACCTAATAATTAAGATAGTTTAAAAACTAAAACAACCTACTTCCATGCCCCGCGAGTCAGTTTCAGTAGCAAGTTTGAGACGTTTATCGTCATATCGCTAGAGATATTATCAGATCTCCATGAAATTACAATGGGATTACATCGGAAATGTACCCTACCGACTAAAAATTATAATTCGAATCGGTTCACAATTGACGGAGTAATCGCGTAACATACATAGAAAAAAACCATACAGACGAATTGAGAACCTCCTCCTTTTTGGAAGTCGGTTGATTAGTCGAGGATCGTTGATTAATCAGGATCAATCGAATCATAGAAATCTACCCTAAATAATCTTATTTTTAATTCAAGCCTAAAAAGCTTGTGGTTATGTTAGGAAGGTCACTGCTCTTTAACACTATGGCAAAATTATTATTTAACTTGTTTTATTGTGACAGAACCTGTCTAACATAAAATCTTCAAAATAAGCGAATTTTTACCAGATCTTTGGATGGAAATCCGGTTTTCGAAATGTCTCAAAACAATCAGTGTAATAATAAATAGTTTACAAGATAACGACCCAATGGAATTATATTTTTTGGCTTAGTACCTAAGTACTTAAGCACTTAAATATAATCTCTCTCAGTCGATTTAACAGTAAAAAAAGCTGAACTCATACAGTTTTTTTTTTATTATATTAGAGTTCAGATTTTTTTAATATTATATAGGCTGGCAAGTAGTCAAATAGATAATACTCCGCGATACAGAAATTTCTAGTCTGATAGGTTTAGTTTAAGTGTACCTGAAAGTTAATAATAGCAATGGGTTGTTGAGAAGGACTAATTAGATAGCATAGCGCAGCTACCCTAAACTGTTTTCTGTATGAATAACCCGGGCTGTTAATAAATTTCTCATATCCGGATCTAAATTTAGCTGACACCGCAGTTCCTTTTGTAAAAAATTAAACAATGATATAACATTTTCTAATACATTCACTAACAAACAGAAAACTGTACTGGTCTACCTATCTTTGACGATATCGGGCATGAAAAATTCGAACAAAAGGCACTTTCGTTACAAAAGGGAAAAAATGCAAAGTATGTTGGCATGAGTAATACAATAATTTCACAAACGGACATAGTACCCACCGCTCTGACATACTAAAAAGGTGTTTGCTGATTACGAAAAGCACACAGGAAATAATAGCCGTGTATATTTACATATAATTCTTTGCTCATTATGAAAAACAAGAAAGTTTATTTAGGGTGAATATCAATGTGTACTCAAGCATAACTAATTGAAGTAAGTAGAGTACCTAATTACCTATATATAGGAAGTACTGAAAGAAGTGGAAATAGAAGTATCAAATGTAGAAACTACCGACGGCGACATAAGTACTGCGACATAAGTACTATATCAATAACTCAGAGTCTTGAGTCAGAGCACTTGGGCGTGTTTCCCAGCAGGTTGGAATCCCGTCGGTACGATGAAATTTTGGATTGTGTGTAACAATGTACAAAAAAATAAAAGTGTGTAACACTTAATGAAACATAATATTAAATTAATAACTATTAATTATAATAAGCTTGGATCAACACAAGTGAGTTTAAATGTTGTGAGTGCTGTAACTTTCTCGTAATATTAACATAAGTTCTTTAAAGATGTAGATTTATATAAAAATATAAAAATTAACAATCAGGGACACATTATTGACACTTCCGAATTCCCACGTATAGATACAACAACTAGTTTATCTAGACTTTCTAGTACTTAACAATGTTAAGCTTTATCCTAGATAGCTATGTAGCATAAACAATATACATGTAATTATTCTGTGTTATGATGTACAACGTCAACGCCTCCTTCCTCGGATAGACAGACAGACAGACTATTACAACTCACATTTGGATTCCAAGAGCTTGTCAATAAAATTAAAAATAGTTGTATTACAAAAGAAGACTTTATAATAATTTTTAAGTAAAATAATTGAAATACATTATAATAATATTAACTGATTAACAATTATTTAAATTTAAAACAAAAAGTTGGTTGACTTTTAAAATAACTTAAATAAGTAGATATATTTCAATATTTAATAATTTAACTAACCGCAAACACAAAAAAGTATTTGATCACATTGAAAACAATCAACTTTATTATTCTGTTATTCACCAAAAATGAAAGTTGATGTCTCATCAAATTTATTAATTTTCTGTTCGGAATATGTGAAACCTTAAATTATTGAAATACTTTTGTCTTACGAAGCAATACATTTTACATTAATTTCCACTGGTTCATATACATATTGGTTCGGTCTAAATAACGTGGTAAGTATCCGCTTTGTGCTAGTCACCTGTCTAGAATATTTTTTTCTGCACGTCCAACCCTAAATTGTTAGGGTGCGGATCCAGCGGCCGCGCATCGGATGAGCTAAGCTCGACGCGGAGTGCTTCCTCCATATAAAACGCAGCGTCTGCGCACACGCATCAGTTTGTGACGGACCCACGGGACAAATACACCACAAGGTGAGTTCTACTTTTTATTACGTAATAAGTGACAACAGAAGTTTTCCCTACATCCGTTATCGGTCAAGTAGTTTATTAATTATAACACAATATTACAGTGGTAATGGTAACTTTTTAAAATTAATTTAGTAGAGTATACTTTAAATACGCGAAGTGTTATTTAATATTTATTTCAGAATTGTAATGTAAAGATAAATTCTACGTAGACATGGAAAAACAAAATCACATAAAAAACTAAACACTGAATAATAAATAGCATTGGTATATATATATGTTGTATATGTATATATATATATATATATATATATATATATATATATATGTACGTGCATTATTTATTACATTCTTGTTTAAATATCTATAAAATAACAGTTTACTAAATGAAATTTCCAATTTAAGGCTTAGAACAACAGTTACAAATTTTAGGCAAAAAAATAATGAATGGGATGTGATTAGAATTTTATGATCGTAACACGTGCGTACACATTGAAGTAAACTGGTTAAGTAAGATAATATAATATAATTTATCGTCGGAATTTGTAATCTCTATGGGGTCTGTGTGACCGCTAAGATCGTGGGAGTAATGAACTTATTTGTTCCCGGGGCAAGGTCGCAGGTCGCTTTCTATAGGACCGGTCCGGGAGATTACCCAGGGAAAGTTGATTGAGTTTATCAACAATACCCCTTTTCCTTTAAGGCTACGAAAAATGCTTTAACGATGCTTTATTTTATCTTACTTTGCCATGGATATACATTACTGCGTCAATACTAGCTGACTTATCCTTTGCCCCATAGGCAATTTCTGCCCTCACATGTTCCCTCAGACAGAACTTAAGTTGCAATTCTAATGGATATGAATGTATATCCCCGTTTAAAAGTTCGGCATTCGAGAGCAGGAAAAACAATATTACAAATCAATTAGAAGCTTTATGTGTTACAGAACAGACAGACAAACAAATATTTTAATAATTTATGTTTTAATAAATAGAACATTTTAGGATTTTATTTATCATCCTGCAATTATGAATGAAGTATTTATCTTAGGTTCCTATTTTCTTTATTTTGGAAGTAAGTAATGAAGAAATAAAAAATAATTTAATAATTAATTATAGTATGTAGTAATATTAGTACATGGTCCCAACGTCCCTGAACCTATATAAATACGAACTTTATCTTTGTTATTTAAAATATACCTTTCATATTTAATATAATGGATCATAAATGTCACAAATAATTTACAATATGCATAATTTATAATAAACTTTTCAACACTAGTAGTATAAAAGAAGATATTTTTTATTTGTTTTTTATAAACGTGTTTTATGAGGAAATGCAGTATGGTGCATAGATGATTTATAAATACTTAATCGCTACTTGCTAATAGATGATTTATGATACAGATGACATTATGGTGAACTCTATCTGTGTAAGTAGCTCATATACTATTATTTATACATATTCTGTGTTATTTAGAAGTAGAATTTTGTTATTTAATATACGATAACGGGTTGTCTCTATTTACAGTGCCACAAGTATAACTTGGCGGTGGTGGTTTTTGGAACTAATTCCGCTCTCTTGAAACTGTGAGTTTGACGTTTGAGAGATTACCGCGACATTATTGTTGATAAATCTGCTACATTAAAATAGTTCAATAATGCCAAAAGTAATTAAAAGTGGTTTTAGAGAAACTGTTACCAAAGTACAAAGTAAAAGCACAGTGGCGCACAGCCGCGCCAAGTATACTTGCCGGACTGTATTTATTTTTATTTTCGATATTCATCATAACGACTTATTACATAGCAAACGATATAGACTATTCTGCCATGCAATCAATTACATATCTCCGCATAGTTTTTTATTTAAACTTTTTTTATTTTCTTTATTAACCACTTCATCCACGAATGATATTACATAAGAAAGATACTTCTTACATAAGTTACGATAACAAATAACAATTTAAATACACAATGTACATTATACTTAATAGGGGGTTTGTCACAGTAATAATATGTACTAATGTAACCTACGCGGTACGCCTGCAGGTTTAGCTAATAAAGCGCCTTACAATGAACGCCAACATTTTTGAACATAATAATATGACGTACCTACCTATGAAACCTATGAAAATAGGAACGAATAAACTTAGCTATAACCCTACTCATTATCATTTTATACAATATTATAAATGTCATAGTTTGTATGAATTGAATTATGTTTAGATGTGTGTGTTTGACACACACATCTAAACATAATTCAATTCATCATTCATTCAATCATTTATTCAATTCATTTACTCAATCACGTGAAAACGGCTTAACGGATTTAGATGATATTTGGCACATAGTTTATAATCAGGACCAACACAGAATATTTTTAACCGACTTCAAAAAAAAGGAGGAGGTTCCGACTTGAAAAAATATTTTTTGTTTGATAGATTATGCCTCCCGTTTGGTCCCATTAAAATTTTATCGAGATCTGATAATCATCTCCGGAGATATGAGGATAAACAATATAAACAAATTTCAATGACATGATTACGGCTAGTGAATATTTTCACTATCGCAGCATGTGAAGTCGGTTTTTTCGTTTTGTACGAATATAATTAACACAGTAAAGCTGCAGAACACAGCTCGTAAGTACTACAATTGTTTGATTATCGTTGAACCTAACTAGACTTGTCGATAGGTATAGGTATTTAAAATTACCCAACAAATGTAAAGTAAGTTCAAGAGTTCGCGACCTTTGTCTTATAACAGTTTATCCAAATATAATCTACCTAAACAATATTGATAAATACAAAATATGTATGCTAGCATATTAATATGCTTATTAAAATATTTTTAAATTAATTTTACTTAGTAATAATACTAGACGATGCGGTATTATCTGTACCCCGGATCCAAAACAGGATATGCATATGATATGAATTAAATATCTCAATTTTGAGATATGCAGCATATCTCAAAATTGAGATATTTAATTCATAACAATAAAGCATAAATGCATCAGTAAATTTATATCAATGAATGTGTCACTCGTATTCACAAACAACACTATGAGATCCCACAGTGCTCGCGAACGCATAGTGTTATTCAAACCAATACATTATTGAAATATTACTTGTGTCATATCCACCGCTAAGCGTTCGTCAAAATCTTCATGAATACGGCCGTGTATCTATTATTAAAATTGAATTGTAGGTTCATATTAAGGTAGGCACCTGGTTGTGCTATAAGTTTGTATGCTTAGGCAGTTACTTTTATATTATTATGACTTACATAATTTCATACAAAAACATAGTTATTACATTGGAATGTTGTAGATAGACAGATAGATAGATAGATAGAAAATTCTTTATTGTCACACCTCATAACTTAAAAAATAACATACAAATCATTCATTTTATTAGTGTTACAATGGGCGGCCTTATCGCTGAAAGCGATTTTCTTCCAGGCAACCTTTGGATGGAGAGGACTTATAGAAAAGAAGACAATAGACGGAGGTGTTTCTAATATAAGTTAAAAGCAAAAAACTAATATACCTACTAACTTTACTTCCTAAAGATACTAACCTACCCTACTAATTAAAGACTTACTAACTAAGTTTAATATACAAACCAATATAGGGGAAAAATTACAACATTTTATAAATAAATAGCGATTTCAACTTTATATAATAATATCTGCAGTAGCAAATGTCTAGGATTGTTGACAGAGAAAGCGATCTTTGACCTGCGTCCTGAATGTATTTGGAGACTGCGCTTTTCTAATGTTTACAGGCAGTGCGTTCCACAGACGTGAAGCGCGCACAGCAAACGATCCGTCATAAAAACCAGTACTGTGACTGGGAATCTCAAGGACAAGATTCTCTGATGACCTCAGCTCAAAACTATTAGAGTTGCAGAGAAATCTAAATTTTTGTCGAAGATAATGGGGAGCAGAAGGCAGAAATAGTATATTATAGAGAAGAGAAAGAATATGCGCATCCCGACGAAGTCGTATAGGAAGCCACTTGAGTTTAGCACGAAACTGAGAGACGTGGTCATATTTACGTAAACCAAATATGAACCTAATGCAGAAGTTTTGGAGACGTTCAAGTTTATTCAGCTGGTCCTCAGTTAAATCGAGATAGCAGACATCAGCGTAATCTAATATGGGAAGGAGTAAAGATTGAGCAAGTAACTTTAGTGGCAGTCGGAAGAACATTTCGCAATCTTTTTAATAAACCACCTGAGGCAAACATTCTACGACTCAATGCATTAATTTGTGCACCTCACGATAGATTGCGATCGAACATGATGCCTAGGTTTTTAACGTCCTTGCTGTAAGGAATTATGACGTTATCAAACATCACAGGGGAAAGATTTTGCCACTCAATCTTTGTCATCAGCCGTGAGCTGCCTATTAAGATAACTTGAGTTTTTGTAGGATTAATTTTGAGACCATAAGCTCTGGCCCAATCTGCAATGCGACAAAGATTCAAGTTAACTCTTTCAACAGCGTCAGTTACATTGTTTAGTGGTGCATGTGTATATATCTGTAAATCATCTGCATACAGGTGGTAGGGAGAAGTGATTTGGTTTGATATGGAGTTAATAAAAGAAGCAAATAGAAGAGGGGAAAGAACGCCACCCTGCGGAACTCCAGCCACCGTATCACACCAAGACGAAAAAGATTTATCAAGGTGAATGCGTTGCCGACGTCCCGAGAGATAGCTCTGAAACCATGCAACCACAGCTGTAGAAACGTTAAGAGAGCGGAGAAGGGCAAGGAGGATGTCATGGTCCACAGCATTAAAGGCGTTGCTAAAGTCTAGTAACGTTAGTATCGTGACATTACCATTTTCCATACCAAGTCGTATGTCATCTGTAATTTTGACTAGAGCAGTAGCCGTGCTGTGGCCAGGACGGAAGCCGGATTGGAAAGGATTTAAAAGGTTGTTACGAGTAAGAAAAATGCTAAGTTGGTTGTGGACCAATCGTTCCTACACTTTAGAGAGGAAAGGAAGGATAGAGATAGGACGGTATTCACTAAAGGATGTAGGATTAGATTTTTTGGGCAAGGGAATAATCTGGGCTTGCTTCCAACACGAGGGGACGGTGGAAGTCTCAACCGATGTATTTAATATGTGGCTAATCACAGGGAGAATTTCGTCCAAAATAGGGACTACCATATTTCGACTAAAACAATCACCGCCCACTGCATTGGAAGTTATGGATAGGATGCTCTTTTTAACGTCGCAGCTAGAAAATGGATTTAGAGTGAATTCAGGGTAAGTTGTATTTGGTGCAGAAGAAAGATGATTAAGTGTATTTAATTTATCCGCAGCATTTCTAGGCGAAGAATAAGAAAAGTGCTGGTTGAGGGAATTAATATCTAAATTATTAGGGACTGTTTCTAGTGATGGCTTTCCTATACCCAGACTCCTGAGGAATTGCCATACTTTCGCTGGGTTCTCATTGTCTACCGATTTGTGTATGTAACGACGAAGAGCGTCCCTACACACCCTGTTGCAGTGATTACGCGATACTTTGTATTTATTTTTATAATAATCGGTGGGGTGGAGTTTCATCACCGTCTTTGCTACATTTTTCCTATGCATGAGCCGTTTAATATCATCGGTAAGCCAAGGAGCAGGCAAATGTTTTATTTTTATAGCGCGCATGGGAGCATGCACATCATAAAGATCAGTGATGACAGTATTAAAAGATGAAATTTGTTCATTGATATCATCAGTATTTAAAACAGATGACCAATCTAGATTGTTAGCGTCGAGTTTCAGCTTTTCTAAATCAATACCATTAAAGTTCCGCTGCTGAAGAATTTTAGCTTTCGCTTCATGAGGACGAATTTTGTAAGATAAAAAGAGGAGGTCATGGTAAGAAAAAGCGTCGGCAGCACATTGACCATGTTTGGCAACATGCTCCGGAGATGATACAAGGATGATATCTAGTAATGAAGGCGTAGAGTTCGGAAAGTGATGAGTAGAAGAAAGAGGAAGAATATGTAGATTACACGACTCAGTGACGGATTTGAAGGTGCTTGCTCTAGAATCTAGTTTCAAGAGGCAAGTATTAAAATCGCCCATGATGATCGTGTGGTTATATAGTGGGCAGAGATCTTCAAGATGTTTTTCAAATGACTGAAAGTAATTAATATGCAGGGAAGGGCAATAATAGACTCCTAAAAGAATCTTGGCGTGATTAAGAGTGACTTCCATAAAAAGATGTTCACCTTTTGACGGTGGAGGTTGTGAAGATACATTCAATACTGAATAGGAAAAATAATCGCGAATATATATATAGCCACACCTCCACCACCACTGCTGGTGCGATCATTACGGATTAGATTAAAGCCGGGAAGAGTATAAGAGATAGAAGGAAGGCAGGGTTTAAGCCAGGATTCTGAAATAAGAATGGCATGAATGTTATTGTCTTGAAATGATGTCTGCATATCGTGATAATGAGCCGGGATGCTTTGTGCATTTAGGTGGATAACATTGAAGTTTTTAGGGACATCAGAGAATTGTGCAGTCAAAGTATCATTCAACATAGGCAGACTAATTAAGCTATCGTTGCTACTGTCTTCAGAGTAACAGGATAAGAAGTCATCGCTATCAGCGCTACTTGAGCTATCTTGGTGTAACATTAAACTAAGGTACTAAAAATAGATAGGTAGGTAGGTATCAACTAAATGCTTAAAAACAAAATACTAAGTAAAATAAAATACAACTAGCTAAATCTATTAACTCCTCCTGCCGGTTGTGTATTGCAAAGGAAAATATATATAAAGTGGTAATAAAATCTTATGTTGTTCATCGTGGCAAGCATGCATGGCAAGGCAACAAGATAAATATATATATATATATATATATATATATATATATATATATAGAAATGAAATAAAATAATGAAAAATTATTATGTACCAGTTACTTAAAAAGTAATAAAAACAAAATAACGAACAAAAAAATAAATCTAGTTACTGTAAACTCTAATGATAGCATAGACTTGCTAAGATCTAACAGAAACTGAATTTGTCTCAGTCTTAAATGTATGTAAAAATAAAGTAAATTTATAAATGATCTAATACTACACTTGTTTATATGTGACAAAAATGTGTTGTAAAATAGGTTAAAATAATTAATAGTAGAATAACTTAGTAACTAGTTATATTTAGTAAAGGAATGTAGAGATTATAAGCTTCTTGAATAATTTATGCTTATAAATGTGCATATAAATTATGACTTCATTATGAAGTTAGTTTTGGCATATTATTATACATATTAGGTTGGCGCCATGTGGATCATTATTTGCTACAATGGATCATTTCATTTTACCAGATAATTGGGATTAGGTTGGTCAGTATTAGCACAGTTATACAATTTGTAAAACTGTTGTATTAGGTAGATAAATACCTACTTTTGTACCGACTAGTTACTAGACAAACCAAACGCGATCTACGATAATAGGATGTTAATGACGGCGATCGATCAGACAGGGATCGAATAGTAGATCACGCCCGCGCACGCAGATCGCAACAGGGTGGCCGTATCTTTAGGGATAGTGTGTTAAAAGGGAACGCGGAGTGAACACTATACACATTCTATACAAATGTATTCCTCCGTTTCCTCCCCGAAAAATGCTTCTAGAGTAAAATTTGTTTCTACAAAAATCAAGGCCTGCTGTACCTACTACGCTCCTATCATTTGCTTTTTTTTTTACCAATTAATTGCAAAAAGAAATATGATCCTTCCAACCTCCTCTTTATAATTTTTGAAGGATCATATTTCTATTTGCAAAACCTACAGAAGAGTTTTGGCGGGAACGTGGAAAAGTATGTGTGATGTCTTTTTTCCTAAAACTTGTGTTCTTCCGCGTGTTAATATGTAATAAATGTGAATTATTAACCATTAAGTGCCGGTGATTGTGTGCGAGTGTAGGGAAACTGCACAATGTTGTAAAACATGCTATTTGCGTTCTCACCAAAATTCCACTGAAAATCTTCAGTAAACACCACATCTTTACTGAAGGTATGACTTAGACTAGACTTTTACTTGAAAACTGACCTGAAATGTGACTTTGACCCATCTCTATGACTAAAATTAATAAAAACCTGAAGAATTTCAATACTTGACACTGGCTAAATACACTAATCGTGTGGAGCCATAATAAAACTAAAAAAAAAAACCTACAAAATTGAATGCCAATGAATTAATAAATTAACAAGATAAGTATGCGTTTTACCTGCCATATTTATGAAATAAAGGTAGTTGAAGTTACCAATGATTATTGCGATCTAGGCGGCGATCAGATAGCACAGTAGTATTTGTATTTGTATCGACTGGTTCAAACCAAACGCGATTAGAACAATTGAAATCGCACCCGCAGATCGCAGAACGCCGCGGTGTGTCCGTACCTTAAAAAAATCTTTTGTCTAAACTAAGCAAGTACTCTATGACAAGTAGGTAAAAAGCTTTCTCAAAAATCCGACTTGACTCATAGTCACTTCCTATTCAAGAAAAAATAATTGTCTATAATTATTATCTGACGTCAAGGATATAATGTCCGATTACCAATATTGAGAAAGTGGCATGACCATACAAGGTAGCTGTAGATTAATGTACCTTAACGTAGCGACTATTATTTATCTGCGACCAACAGTAATCTGAAAAGATCAGTAGTCATGGCTTTCGCTTTGCGAATTGATTGATACGAGTAGGCTATATATGAGCTCGATAACTACTCCGCAAAGGGGCTATTCTTTGATTATAAACTCGTCAAAGGGGCTCATATTATACTCGTGGATAGATGAAGTAATAATAGTAGTAGTAAGTAATGAAGTAGATACCTAATTATTATGAATGCCAAAATATATTTATTTGCCGTCTAAGTTAGTTACATGATCAGCTGCATTGTCTGCTTCTTCATGCACCTTGATAGCTACTCTTATACCTACCTAATCTAGGTAAAAACTTAAATTGCCTAATCAGTATGCGTATACCTAGACTAAGGGCTAGTTTTACCGGTTCCTGATAGCGCTAATGTATATATCTGACAGATTTTTGACAGCTTTTATATGACGTCATGACATCATTAACATTAACGTGTCAGATAACTATCTAACATCATTAACGTGTCAGATAACTATCTAACACGTTAACAGGGACCGGTGAAACTAGCCCTTAGTATCATACCAATGTTGAGGATTGCGATCACAATAACAGATGCGGTGATATTTCTAGTGCGATCATCATATAAATCTGATACCACTTCATGCGATCGCCAGAAAAATGTGACACCGCTTTATGCGATCATCAGATAAATCTGACACCGCTTTATGCAATCATCAGATAAATCGGATACCGCTTTATGCGATCATCAGATAAATTTGATACCGCCATGATACCATTTTATGCGATCGTCAGAATAATCGGCGCGTGCTTCTTCCACTGCAATCATGCAAACTTTTCGTAGCACACATTTACAAAATCATAAAACATTTAATAAATGCATAGGTAACATGACATACTTAGGTATAGGTTACCTACACAATATTATCGTTGATCACTTATCTAATAAAGATCCTGTATTGTATTGTTCCAGAAAAATGAACCATCTAAGCGCACTGTTGCTAACGGCAGTAGTGGCAGTAGCCACTGCCCAGTTTCCCAACGGACGCATCCTGGAGCCCCCAGTACCTTCCCAGTGTGTACAAAGGACCATCCACGAGAGATACGCAGACAGTGAGTTAACTTGCTGTCATCAACATTATCATATTATATCAATTTAGTTGTGGCCGTCGCATCGCATCATTTATTCATGCTCCATAGTTGCCTGTCTTACAACTTCATCTGTTAATCTGATATGTCATTAAACATACTCCTAAAGCCTCGCTTCGAGGACTAAGCACATATCTCATTCTATCTCTGCCATGAAAATCGTAAATGTTAATTTAAGATCGTTTAAAAAACTAAAAGAACTGACTTCAAACGTAGCTCTAGTCAAAATAGCCAGTAGACGAGGTAACTATTATATAATCTGTGCCAGTAGTTAGTATGTCGTCGAGATAAGTAAATGTATCGTAATACGAATGTTAATACATTAAAAACGGCTCGGCTGATTTCGTTAAAATTTAAATGGGAGGACCACCCTTTGAAACAAAAAAAGAATTTTCCTAGAGGTACCTACGGACACACCGCAGCGTCCTGCGTGCGCGATCTAGGCGGCGATCAGATAGCGCAGTAGTATTTCTACCGACTGGTTCACACCAAACGCGATCAGAAAACAATTGAAAGGTACTGAGATCGCGCCCGCAGATCGCAGGACGTCGCTGTGTGGCCGTACCTTAATCGGTTCAGACATCTTCGAGTAATCGGTGAAAATAACTAAAAAAAAAGATTTTGACGAATTGAGAACCTCCTCCTATTTGTTAAGTCAGTTAAAAAGTGTTTATTAATGTTCTTATGATTCACGTGAGCAAAAAAAAAGTTTCGTGTGATAATGTTTTGTTTGTATATACGATACGACAACCTACCTGACTGCAACTACCTACCTTACAGTTTATACCTACCAATTATCTACAAAGGAACCAACATCCGTAGAATAGGTCTCACGGTAGTCCAGTCTCGATATCATAACGAAAAAAACCGACTTAGTACCGCTCTAGTAATTTTCAGTACTCAGTACTTATTCTCCATATCTCTGGAGATACTTTATGAAATCTCAATAAATTTACTCGATACTTTCTCAAACAAAGAAATAATTTTCAAAGTTGGTTAATAATTGACGGAGTTTTGAGGTAACAAACATAAGTAACTTAAGATCGTTTAAAAAACTAAAAAGAACCGACTTCAATGCCTTCTATTAATCTTCAGTACCAAGTTTGAGGTGTTTATCTCCATATCTCTGGAGATACTTATCAGACCTCGATAAAATTACCATGGTACCACACATGGGATATCTCCTTTCCAACAAAAAAAGAATAATCGACAGTCGGTTCATAAACGACGAAGTTTCAATTCAGGCGTCTTTAAGTATTTTGTGAACATATACATAAAAAAATATAATAATATATACAGTGGTACATAGAACGTCCTCTTTTTTTTAAAGTTGGTAAAAATGTAGACATATGTAATGAATAGGTACTTAAAAAATAACTGCCACAGAAAATTAAAACTGATGTTTCTATCTAGGCAGATAATATACAAATACAATATCTAGGTATCTTGCACTGTCAGAGAATCTTGGGGCTGTGTAGTGTGTACATAATTAGGTCGTAAAGAATCTTCCAACTGGAACTGCGATAAGATAAGCTAACTTAAAAAATGTCGCTGACGTCCTGTTAGATAGGAGCTTTTAAACTGTCTCCTAACATAATTATGTCAAATATTTTAATGTATTTACACTACACGCAAATGAGTAGGATATGTGAGTAACCAAAACATTTTCATAAATAATTTAAGATCGTTTAAAAAACTAAAGAACCGACTTCAAACGTCGCGCTAGTCAAAGTAGCCAGTAGACGTAGTAACTATTACATAATCTGTGCCAGTAGTTGTAGTAATAGTAACTATATAATAAGTCGTCGAGATAAGTAAATGCGTCGTAATACAAATGTTGATATATTAAAAACGGCTCGGCCGATTTCGTTAAATTTAAATGGGAGACCACCTGTGAAAGGGTAACCTTTGAAACAAAAAAAGAATTTTCCAAATCCGTTCAGGCATCTTCGAGAAATCGGTGAACATACATTAAAAAAAGATTAAAAAAGGTTCTGACGAATTGCGAACCACCTCCTTTTTTGTGAAGTCGGTTAAAAATAAATAAGCTTTGCATTCGAATATTCAAATAAAATTATGTAGGTATATTATGGCAAAGAGTAACTTAGGCAATTTTGGATTGTAAACTGTGGCAATTTTGTTAATATTTAGTTACAGGTGTTTTAAAACATAATGAAAGATGTGACTTTATTGGCGGGGCAAACACTTCACTTTTGCACGGTACGAATATAGGTATTATTATGACTCATCTCTAGCAAATGTTTCATAATTTATACGAAATTGTCACGGCCCGGATAGCTCAGTCGGTAGAGCATTGGACTTTTAATCCAAGGGTCCAGGGTTCAAGTCCCTGTTCGGGCGGCCATACATTTTGAACAAAATACGTTTAATTTTATCCATTAATTTGAACGATTTACAATGTAGTACCTAAAAGTAATTGAAGATAACGGAACCGTAAATGTTAGGTAGGAGCTTCGGCGAAGTTTGCTTATCATTTTGAAGTCGATTGTGTCCTATTTAACCCCAAAATGTACTAACAAACGTACCTCAGTGCCAATGATTAAATTTATTTAAAATCAAGTAGCTTTGATATTGGTAGGTAGAATACTTAGGTTAGAAATAGATTATTTACAGCATCGACTTCATTTATGAAGTCGATGATTTACAGAATGCCTCTCATGACGCTTCGCACGGCCTATTGTGTTCCGCTCACATGAACCAACAAAAACAGTGATAGCTATTACCTTCTTTCTCCAAGTATCGAAAGGCGTTGTTCCATCGGTTCCCACGTGGTGTCTACAACAGAATATCACGCTTTTATGACGTCTAGAGTCTGTACAAAAGGGGAATCGTCGTGGCTGTACGATGAACTAACATTCAAAGGTACGGAAGGAAGGTATATACGTACCTAGTACCACCCGATAATGATAAGAGTAGATACATACCAAGGTATCAAATATTTTTAGTCGTATTGGCAATGCCAGAGGAATGTTGTCAACGCAACAAACACAGTAAATTAGAACATTTAGAACCATCAACACGCGTGCCCTCAATTTCTACGACGGTTCTCTTTTTGCACAGACTCTAATAGCTATTTACGATACCTTCCTAGGGAAAGAAAGTTTACACTTTCCACCTGGTTACTGCATCGACACTTAACGTTATATGACAGGTAATTGTCAGGGTTTTACCATGAGGGTTAGTTGGATAGCTAAAAATAGCATGAGGTTGTAAAAATAAAAAGTTGGTTTTATTTTTATTGTGTGGTTCGTTTGTTGTATTGTATAAATACCTCGTTTTAGCTCTTTTTTGAGTAGTTGTTAGGCAGAGATAAACAGAAGGGAAATTGTAGCATACATTTTATAGTAGGTACCAACCTATAAACGAAGTAGAAACATACATTTTATTATCAGCTCCAATACAAACTTTCCATACTAATCTTAGCACGAACGAAACGATCCATGATTAGGCAAATATACCTAAATACCAATCTTTCCTCAAGTACCTAACCATAAAAAAAACAACGGGTTGCACTCCGGGAGTGCCGGCAGACGTGAAAACTTGAACACTTCATTTTTAAATATTTTGGAATGACACCTCGCGCAAGCGCTCTGCGCTCCGTCTTACGAATTTTCGATCAGGACACGTGACCTGACACGAGTTTAACATTTTTTACCCATCCCAAGAAAAGTGCACAACGCCGCTGGAAGCCGCAAGTAGTTTTCACTTCAAAATTGTCAATTTATACGACACTAACAATATATTTTCTTCTTCAGACAAAGGCTACTTCTTCTCGTGGAGAGACCCAGCGCTCAGAGGAGTGGAAGAGGACTGGTTAAGCGCGAGGAACTACTGCAGACAACGGTGCATGGACCTCGTGTCTCTGGAGACCAGCGATGAGAATGAATGGGTGAAGGCTCGCATCATTCAAGACAAGGTAAGAGCTATAGGAAGGATGCCACTGTATTATTGATAGTCAAAAGTCAACCTGATCGTCAGAGCAAATGGTTTACTTTTACATTACACATCCTCGGAAATCTAAGTATCATCACAGTATCATTGATTTTATCAATGGTTTTTAGGTATCTTCTAGACGAGCATGCTCCATCGTGGACCACATCGTCACGAGATAAGTAGTGGTTAAACGCTTGCCGTTTCCGCATTTAAAAAATACTTGCTCTTTGAATACATACCTACTTATTTAGTTTTGTTTGTATTATTATTTATTCTGTGTTTTTTGAAGCTGTAGGGCGATACCACCACTTTACCAAATAATTTAGCCGTGAAAAAGGCATGTTTTTTTGTTTGAATGTCAAAGTATCCAATGAAATTACAGGGCATATTAGACTTAACCCATCTTTTTGTCTAAAGGTAACAGGCGCAAGGCCTGGGATGCAGCCGCTGTATTTATAATAGGTAGATGTCATCGTTAAGTTACCGTTAGGCGAGCGTCGAGCTAGTCCTGTTACAATACAATACAATACAAAAACTCTTTATTGATCACCAAAGAAATTACAAATTGTACATACTATGTGATGAAAGACAGTAGAATAATAAGGCAATACAATCGGCGGTCTTATTGCATAAAGCAATTTCTTCCAGACAACCTTGGCATGGAAAAGAAGAATACAAACAAAAATTGGGGGTAGCGTACAATACAAATTAATGATGTCAGAAAAAAAAAATATATATATAATAATAATACACAAAATAGACTACTAAAATTATAGTATATTAAGATATAATACATAAAAATACCCTATATATATATAATAATGTTCCCAAATATATTAATATAAATACATATATATGTATATATAATATTAAATACACATATACATAACCATATATATTAAATCACAGTAGTGTTGCAGTTTTAACATGTTTGTTACCTCATATCATTAAAAATGTTGCATTTTTAAACTAACACAGACACAAATCCATACGAGTTAGCATAACCAGAAATAGTGTTAAAACTAATAGCGTTAACATTACAAAAAACATTAAAATAAACGACCTGCCATTTCCATTTAATTAAATTTATTTCGATGACTATATTGTCTCATGAATTCTGACGAGACATTCAGCACTCCGATTAATTTTTATTAGAATAGAATTCATCGATTAGGAAGCAGACAATGATAAAAACGACACCGTAGGTGGTATATCTTTTAAAACATTTTTTGAATTATCATAACCACTTCAACAATTTATTAATAAAATTAATCAAATTATGAAATGTATACTAAGTAACCCGGAATACCTAACGCCTACGTAAACTAGTACGTAAGATAATCCCCACACTAAATATTATAATTGATGGTGAACTATGAGGATCAATTTTTTATTACCGAAATACTAGGAAATGATTTAAGTAAACCTTTTTTTTACACCGAACTGGGTAGCACTGGATCACTATCTCACCTGATGTTAAGTGATGATGCGTACCTACCTCATATAAGTATATATTATAACGCTCACCACAGTAGACCGTACATTAAAGTACTTTAACGTATATAGGTAGGTACATATACTATGTATATAAGGTTATTTGTACTATTATTTATTCTGTGGAACGGTGCACTCACTCATTTATACTAATATAGGTATATCGTTACTGTAATTGTCATATAATTTAAGATCGTTTAAAAAACTAGTCATGTTCAGTACCAAGTTTGAGGTGTTTATCTCCGTATCTCTGGAGGTACTGAACATCTCTCGATGAAATTTAAATGCTGGGAAAGATACCGTTTCAAACAAAAACATTTTTTCCACATCAGTTTAGGCGTCTTCGAGTAATCGGTGAACATACATCAAAAAATATTCCAACTAATTGAGAACCTCCTTTTTTTTGTGAAGTCGGTTAAAAAACGACGTACTACTTTGTCAACGATCGCCTTTGAGTCAAACAACATTTGTCATTGTTGCGTCTATCACTCGGAACAATGTCTATCACGTAAAACTTTGAAGTCTTATCTAAGTTTGAAGTCTTAGACCATTCAAAAGGTCTAAGTTTGAAGTTGATCGGCAGCCGGCAGTTTCATAAACATCACTACATGAGTAAAGAATTTTTATGTCGTGTGATGTTTCCTCACACCGACACGCTAACGACATAAAAATTCCCGTGAAAACCTTTTTCAAATGCAATAACAACTGGAAATAGAAAGTTTGTTAGTTAACATTCTTACAAAAACATACTAAAAGAGAACTTTTCGTAACATGCCCCGAGACCGAACCGAAATGGTTATTGTTAAAGATGAGCTGTTACCACAGAAAAAAGTTGTTGTTACTGAAAACATTAGTTTGACTAAAACTGCTATTTAAATAACTAATGGGTAGATACGATGTAATAGAAATAAGATTCCTTGAATTGGACAATTGGTATGAATAAATAATTATTTATTTTATTTATATACATGTTACGTTCGATGCATTTAATACCTAGATACTTTAGAAGTAATAAAATAATGTTTTGTAGTGTAAGATAGTTTTTTGACTTATTTTATACCTAAGCAAATAGTGATATTTAATTTATCTGGGTCACGTGGGTAGGTACACAGTTTTACAATCCATATAGGTATGGATATTGCCTTTGAGAGGCATTTGTGCATATCCTTTTTTAACCGATTTCACAAAAAAGGAGGAGGTTCTCAATTAATCGGAATATTTTTATTTATTTTTATGTATGTTCAGTTCACCGATTACTCGATGATGCCTGAACCGATTTGGAATATTCTTTTTTTGTTTCTAACGGTACCCTGCCCAGGTGGTCCCATTTACATTTTAACGAAATCGGTCGAGCCTTTTTTAATGTATCAACAGTATTACTAGGATGCATGATATGTATACCTCGATGACATGATACTGGCTACTGGCTATTTTGACTAGCGCGACGTTTGAAGTCGGTTCTTTTAGTTTTTTAAACGATCTTAAATTATAAAAGACTCCATTCTATAGCTAGAGGGAAATATCGCTGCGGGCAGATAATTAATTTATAAGACTAGTAGGTAACTTAATCTGATGAAAGCACAAATAGAAAAGGTATCAGGAAGAAAAGATACAATAGATTTCGAGTTCCACATCTGAATCGAAAATCCGAACTCTCGTGGGAAATCTCGTTTTTACGCCTCAGCGGAGAAAATTACAGATAGGTATCTGTTGCAAGTTTGCAACTACAATACAACTGACAAGCCAACTGCAACGGTATTTTGGTGATAAATGATTGAGTAATTATCACACACTAATAAATTACCTATTTAAAATGCGAAACTTTGAAAGTGTGTGAAATATTATTGTTAACCGACTTCACAAAAAAGGTGTTTTTAGGGTTCCGAACCCAAAGGGTACCAACGGGACCCTATTACTGAGACTCCGCTGTCCGTCTGTCTGTCTGTCTGTCCGTCTGTCACCAGGCTGTATCTCATGAACGTGATAGTTAGACGGTTGAAATTTTCACAGATAATGTATTTCTGTTGCCGCTATAACAACAAATACTAAAAACACAATAAAGTTATAAATAATAGACGGTCCCCATACAAGAAACGTGTTTTTTCGGCATTTCACGCCATCTATGAACGTTTAGTTAGGTAAACGTCCCAAAGATGACGTTATATTGAAATGTCGATCCCTAACACCTTTTTTAGACGTTAGATGGCGTTATAAGAAATAAAATGTTTATTAATTATTATTTTTTGCTGGCGAAAAATGATAGTGGTATTTTTAGCTCGATCTTGTAGTGTGGTACGGAACCCTACGAGTGCGAGTCCGACTTGCACTTGGCCAGTTTATTTTTTTTAATGTTTGTTACCTCAGAACTCCTTCAAATCTTAACCGATTTGAAAAAAGATTTTTTTGTTTGAGAGATTATGCTTCCCGTTTGGTCCGTCCTATTTAAATTTTATTGAGATATGATAATAATCTCCGGAAATATGGAGATAAACATCTTATACTCGGAATCAATGCATTTGTATTATACCTTGAGGACATGATACTGACTACTGGCTAATTTGACTATCGCGGCATTTGAATTCGGTTTTTTCGTTTTGTACGATCATAAAGTATTATTATACCTGCACGAAACGGCTGGACAGATTTAGATGAAACTTGGTGCGCCCCGCGGCTGTGTCCGCGGTAAAAAGTATCCTCTGTTCTATTCTACTTATCTCTGTGCGAAACTTCAGCCAAATCGGTCTAACCGTCTAGCGAAGAAGCCACAAACGAACATACGAGTACCTTTACAAACTGTCTTTCGAATACATAACTAATATGGTGTTGATTTGGAATTGATGTAGCTTACTAATTATATCTTCTTACGCTGAAACTAAAACATTACATATGCTGCTTTTCCGTTTATCCCGGATAACTGAAGGATTGTAGGAAGAAGTAACTTTTGGTAATATAATAATATTCCAATAGAAATAAAAAGAAAACCCTTAGTATTACTGCCTAAATTTGATATTGTATGAATGAAGTCCTCAATAACAGAAAAGTGTCAGGCACTTTATCGCACTTTCTTCACCTGTCTGTCTGTTTCACATGTCAAGTGCCGAAACGGCAATAAGTAGATAATCGATTGTTTATTCATTGAAGCAATAAGGCGCTTATGAGGCTTAACTTTCCCATTGTTGTACCTACCTGTCGCTGAATAACAATTTGCTCAACCCAGATTTTAATGGCAAGCGGTATTATTGTACACACAGAACATGAAATACCTACTTATAGGCATGTCATGTTCAATGATTGTCCCGGAGCCAAATTGACCATTTTACAGCTATAAATATGGTTTTTTTTTTTTTTTTTTTCAAAAAGATTACTCGCAATGTGGGTTGCACATTACTAGTGTTCTTGTTAACCCCTCCAACTAAGCTAAATATGCTTGTGTCTGGAGTGGGTTCACGTCAATAGTGCAATGGGTGGGGTGGGGATCGAACTCACGACCTCTCGATCGCCAGTCCGATGGATAGGGTTATCCATTGGGCTATTTATAGCTGTAAAATGGTCAATTTGGCTCCGTTTGGTCAGTTTGGCACTTAATTACCATGACAATGCCCAGTTAAAGTATGTACTTTAACAGGGCATTGTCATGGTAATTAAGTTATGTTAGGTACCTACTAGAGTCGCGCCTAGAAAAACATTGATGGGTATAATTGTGACAAATTGAAGAATTGCCTATCATTCTAACCACAGAATAGGAAATACCTTCATTACGCTATTGTAAGCCGTGACGGGTGACTGGTAGTTTTGCTTTACCTATTTGCTTGGCCAAGTGGCCTGCGCTTTTTTGATATGGAACTTTGCTATACTTAGTTTAAATATACATAGTTAACTTGTATGCTTACCTATATGATACCTAATCGTTGGATCACTGTGGCTTACAAACTCATTTCAACTCGATTCAACAGTCAATCAGTTTTCATCTTTTGTTTGCAGATCTAGGGTTGCCTGTTACGACGGTATTATGCGGCTGATAGTCGGACAATCAGTTCCATTCGGAACATGATTTGTACTGCAATTAGTCTGCGTTTTATTTATCTATTATGTTTCATTATTTCACAATTTTTTGGATAAAAATTGTCTGAAGTACTGAAACATACACTGGGTTGCGGGTGCACGTAATGGTACGGTTGGCAACCCTACATTAATAAGGGGAATTAAACATGTGTTTTAAGTGTGACGTTCGACGTCTAGATGAAAGCTGAATGGCTCAATACCTTTGTTTTTTTTTTGTAAATTCAAAGCGTTATGTTTCTGTTATATCTATATTTTTTGTTGAATATGATCTATTTAATGTTATTTGACGTGTGTAAGTGCAAATTTTTAATTTGCCCATATACTGAATAAATGCTTTGACTTTGACTTTGACATTGTTTACAATGTAACTTTGTGCCAAGGCTCGAGTCAAATCGCATCATCACTTCGCATCAGGTGAGATAGTGGTCAAGTGCTACCCAGTTCGGTGTAAAAAAAGTTGAAAAAAAAGTATAAGTATTAATATTAATAACATGCACCTACCTACGTATGCATGACAATGGTCTTATATTACTAGCGTTATATCAATGATGATAATCATAATGTACCATTGTTAGCTAATTTAATTCACACCAAGCTTTTATTTTCTAGGTGAAATACATCTGGACCTCGGGTCGCCTCTGCGACTTCAAGGGTTGCAATCGCCCTGACCTCCTCCCGAACGAAGTCAACGGGTGGTTCTGGACCGCTGAGCTGCAGAAACTGGCTCCTACCACCAACCGCCAGCAGAACGACTGGTCCGAAGGCGGCGGCATCGGCAAACCACAACCAGACAATAGGGTAAGTTAGACTCTTGCGATTAGTTACTCGTAACGTCTACCTACCTATGCAGGAACAGTAATCATGGCTGACGTGACGATTTCCGCGTAGGGAGCGCACAATAGCTCACTGTAAGAAAGCATGGCATTACGAAATCGGTCATGCAATGATGCAACGTGCCAATTCCGCGAGCAGTTAAGTAATGTTTGTCATAAACCAGACTTGGAGCATCAGCTGACGGATATCATGCAATGAAAACGAAAGCGATGTGAATATTTATGGGCCTGCGAAATATTCGCCGAAGGGCGTACCCGTATGCATGTCGCATACGCTTTCTACAAACAGGCGTCGCGAGCCGTAGTATATAACAAAAGCTCATCTTTATTCGGCGTGCGTCGGCGCACGTTGTTTGCGCGACTTTCCCCGTGTGTACATACGTTACATACAGCCAACAACGTAAACCTTAACCTGGGTTCATGGAGCAGGTTTTGTTAGAGCAAATCAAGAGCCAAGCGAATTATAGCAAACATCTACTACAAAGCCCACGGATAGACTAAATAAGACTCGTACGACGTGTAACAACCACGTGTTATCCCGGTAAGAATGTTTCTGTAGAGGAGACGATTATATCACACAGTTTATATTCGTAGTTTTCTCTAAAATAGAAACCTAGACAAATAAAGTATGAACTCGCTTTACCGGTCGCGTCACCGCTACGACCGAGACCGCAGAATCCTACATCCGCTGCGCGAACTTCAAGGCCCACAAACTTCATGCAGTCATAGAAAAGATAATGATACTATACGTAATGCAGTTACCACAATTGATGTAACAACATAATGCTTACACTGACCAGTCAGTGACATTACTTAATGCTGACGATTGCGACCCATTCATAATAATCTGTGCTCACGGTGTGTATAGGGTACAAGGTCGCTTCTTTTTATAAAATGCACATATCCGCCCATTCAAGCAATTAACACTTCAGTGGTTCGGGTCGCGTTTGAGATGCTAATAGCTCTCGCCTTTGCTGAATGATTAATGATCTTGCTTCTAATTACTTCTGCAAATAGGCGTGTGTTCAAAAGCACAGTTTAGTTAATATTCTAGCTTAAACGATTAGTTTTTTTCGTCAACAAACGCAACTGATGTGGTCATACATAACCCTTGAAAGATAATATTTCCTCTCTTCATCTAGGTATACATAACTACCTAAATACCGATCATAATAGATATTTAGTGGCCAATCTTTATAGAGCTAGTTGATTTTTAATTATGACAATTATGCAAACTGCCGACAAATAGGAAAATAACTCGATAGTTATTTTATAGATAGGCACTAGAAAAACAAGAATGCTAGTACTTCTATCACAATAGTCGTAACGATGCATGACAAGAAATAATTAGATGCTGAACCACATCAGGTTTTATTTTAGCACATAGGCATAGAAAAGATAATAATACTACGTAGGAGTCTAGCTGGCTCCAAGATTAGAGGCAATCTGAGTCTGTAGAAAAAGTATATATCAAAAAGGCTAGATTCACTCTTTTGTCTTGGTCGATCAATACTACAAGATAATGAATTATCGCCACGTCAAGCTAATGAAACAAAGCAAGCCCTTGAAACTAAACCCTAAACTCTTTTTAGGAGCTGATCCAAGGTGGAGCATCAGAGCACTGCGTGGCGATCCTGAACAACTTCTACAACGACGGCGTCCACTGGCACGACGTGGCCTGCCATCACCGCAAGCCCTTCGTCTGCGAGGAGAACGACGCCCTACTCAAATACGTCCGATACACAAACCCTAACCTCAGAGTGTAACATTATCTAAGCTATACACATTATTTATGAAAGTTAGTCAACATGAGTTGGCAGTAGGTCATCTGAAATATTTGCCATCTCTTTGGCTTAATTCGAAAATTTAGAATCAACTAGACAATTTCTAGTTCATATGTAAACATTCTTACCAAGTATTTAATCTAAACCTCTCAAGCTGTAATATGTTCATTGCAT
This sequence comes from Cabera pusaria, assembly GCA_954871355.1. Lineage (NCBI taxonomy): Eukaryota > Metazoa > Arthropoda > Insecta > Lepidoptera > Geometridae > Cabera > Cabera pusaria. Next base: position 19,759,092 of record OX940889.1, on the reverse strand, counting down.
TATTCAGAAACAGATGCCATCTCAAAGAGCTTTTGAAATGTATAAGCAGAGAGTTTAATGTTTTTTGAAGACATAAATACAATGATGACATACTGCTAACTCTCGCTAGGTATGTATTAATAAGTAATGGAGTATGCTACATCCAAATATTATCAATACAGTTAGGTACAAACACTGCCCAAAGCTAGCAAATAAAATCAAAATTTCTCGAGCTAGCGTAGACATACCTCATAAATATATTTATTCTATTGTTGAGTCATTATGTTTGCATCTCCGGCTTCAATAATTTCATGTTACACCTAAGTATTTAAGATTTGTCATTAAAGACTGCTATAAAGTTTACGAATGTGTTTTACTGTGTGTACATTTGCATTAAATATATGTGAATTTAAATGGTGGGGTGGACTGGTCACATCTGTCGCAGAACCGATAACCGTTGGGGTAGACAAGTTCTAGAGTGGAGACCACGGCTTGGCAAACGAAGCGTAAGTCGCCCTCCAGCTAGGTGGAGCGATAATATACGCAAGCTGGCTGGCAGTGGTTGGAAACAAAGAGCTGAAGATCGAGCTCAGTGACATGCCTTAGGAGTGGCCTATGTCCAGCAGTGGACGTATACTGGTTAATAATGATGAAATCTAAATTGATATTACATTTCCTGTAGAGAAAGTAGAGTCACACAGATATAAGACATACATGTAAAATAAGTTTCCAACTGAAATCTGCTGCTCAGATACAATATGAGTTTTTACATAGAACATGTTATATGGCTCTGGTGATGCAAAAGTCTATAGGCACCAGTAACCAGTAACCACTAACAAGCCTGTCAGCTTGATTGTTACCTTATTATCAAAAAAGGGCCTGGTGGCGTAATCGGGAGAACGGCCGGCTTTGATGCCAGAAGAACCGAGTTCAAACTCTGCCGAGCGCCAATGGATTTTTTATCGAAAAATGTATGTGCGCTTCTCAGTGGCTCTCCGGTGAAGGAAAAACATCGTTAAGAAACCAACAACAACCCCCGCATGGTGGTAGGACTCTATCTCCACCTACCACTCTCAAGTTAGAAAATCTGTCGCCAAATATCTAATGTGTTCTGACAGCTATCATTGAGAGCCAGTTCCCATTCTAGGCCTAGCGTGCTTACCATCTTCGACCGCATCATCACTTACCAACAAGTGAGATAATGGTCAAACGCTAGCCTATTAGACTATAACTGGCTGATATGCTTGTAGATACTGGGCAATCCTGTACCATCTTACCATGCCCTAACACCTTCGAGCATTTACCAATGGAGATGTTAACGTTGTAATCCGCAAACTTTTTTTCTGCCGATACTTATGGGGGACGAGGTAAACACGCATAGCACACACACAAATCACTCACTTTAATGTTCCCGCACACTAGCTTGAAACACACACACAGTATTAAAAATACAGCGTAATTATGCATGCTCATATGGCCATATGGCCAGCAGAGGGGTACGCCTGCGGTAACATCTCCATTGGTAAATGCTCGTAGCCTGACACTGATAACGTTCATCTCGTAGTACATATTACAATCCTAATAAATTATACAATCATTTTAACAATGTAAGAATTATATTTCATAGGTTTAGCTTACATACAATTAATTTTACCATGCTTTTCACTTGACATTTTTATGTGCAGTTAATGTTGTTCAATAGACAAAAAACTTTGAATGCAAAAGATTTAGAACCTGTTGAATTTTGCAGTTACTTATCAGGATTTCAACAGCAATGTTGCAATAGATAAATGTATCAACATCAACTGCAAAACTTATAATATGCCAACGGACAATATGCTGATATATTTACTTACAATTTCAAAATTATACCTTAACGTGAATGAAAATAAGGAGTTAGATAATCATGCCAAAATCTTGAAGTGATATCTTATCATTCTAGGCGTAGCTTTCTTAGTCATTAAGAACCAGAGAGACACATTGCAGAAGTAGACTAACGATAGAAGCATCGCAATGTGAGATATACGGCATAGACGAAGGAAACTCAGTTTCAAACCGTAACTGAAATATAAATAATTTTATCATAATTATAGGGCTTTAAAATATTTTTATTAATAATCCTTTCCATTATTCAGGAACAGAATGAATATGAATAAAGAGAGTGATTGTAACTCAAAGGATTATACTCAATATATAGTAACTATAATAGATAATAAAAAACAGTCCATAAGGTAAAAGTTTCATAGTGCCCAATAAAATTAATTTTAAGCTTATTCACTTAGTACTGTATGGTTACATTTCAAACTATGCTGAAATATATTAGACTATACATATAATAAGAATAAACAATAAAATGCTTACTCCCTTTGAGCAAAGTCTTCAATATCAACATTTAGGGACTCACTAGACCCTTCAGGATCAGGTAACTTGGAGAAATCCTTGTCAAATTGTTCTTGCAGACAACATATCCGTTCCATAATGAATAGTAAGAGTATCGCCCAGAAATACTCAAATTCGAACACCATCTCAGTCATTTTTTGCCTTCTACCATTATGATATGATAACCAAACTTTGTTTTCACTGGGGGGTCTGTGTAAATAGGACTTGTGACAGATGATATGGGTAAGGCAAATGCAGCATCCTGGAATGGGCCCACCATAGAACCACGTATCATCCACCCAAGGTCGCCACCTTGCCGTGCTTTATCTTCACTGTACGCGGCTGCTACGTCAGGAAATTTCTGACCAGCTTTCAATTTCTCCAATGCTTCCAAACATTTTGACTGCTTCTCGCAGAGTATGTGACGGACCTTGACAGTTGTCCCTCCTTTTTTCTCCTTGCCGGCAGATTCTGTTTTCAAAATACAATATGTAAAGAGGTTTTAGTTTATGAAAGAATATAAATAAACGTAGTGACGTAGAAATAAACGGGAACTTAACCTAACCTTTTGAATCGCCGCCTGATTTGCTTCCTCCTGCAGCCTTAGCACCACCACCGCCTTTGTTACCCTTAGCGGGTTCTTTTTTAGGCGGCATACTAATATAAAAATAAATTGATTTTCTTTCTATCGCACGCAAAATATTCTGAAAGGTTCTATTCTATCTAGTAAAATCAAAAACAAAATGTCAAAAAACTTCAAAAAAGTAAACAAAGGTCTTATTAAATGCTTGATATTGATAATGACAATGACATTTATGCATGATTGACATTTAAAAATTTAGTTTGTTTGTAAACCGGTAGACTCCGATGTAATTGAATCGAGCAAAATAATCGACTAAATGAAGTGTGGATGACTGCTGAATAGTGAATAGCTCAACCTAGTATGTATTGTCAATGTCATACTACTAGCAATGTCACGTCACTATTATTGTTGCTTTTCTCAGTTGTCTCATGCTTGTTTCAATTTTTGATGGATTTTTGCAAGATTTTTGTATTTTATTTACTAAAACACTTACTTTTTTCGTTAATTTGATATAGTATAATATGTGTTAATAGTAGCATTTAAATGAAAGGTAAATAAACGTAATATAAAATATTAAATATCGTGAATTTTCGGGGCCACAATTGATTCCAAAGTACTGACCTAGCATTATTGTTTCATGTTGCGAAACAGATATTTCTATTTATCCCGAAATCATGGGGATAATGTACGAGAAACGGCCGTTAAAAAGGCCAAGATTGGGGCCACCTGATGTGTACCCGCAGGAGCCACGGCAGAAAGAAGACGAGCTTACATCTACAAATGTTAAACAAGGATTTTCAACTACACCCCAGTCCAGCGATGAATTTGGAACTGCAAGAAACTTTAATTATTCTGCAGCTAAGGTATTGCGGTCTTATATTTTCTTATAATAAATTCGATTGTTATCAATATCACTGAGAACATTAGTAAATCCCTGAATTAAAATAAGTATTATTACAATTATATTAATTATATTCACTGCTGCTTATTCGATTGCAACATTTAATTGGTGTTGTATTACTTTCAGATTGGACAGTTCTTCTCTGGCATCCTCTCCAAGAAAGAAGAGCTGAATACCTTGCCTGATTGCGGTAGAAAGAGACAACAAGTTAACCCTAAAGACAATTTCTGGCAAGCTACAGCTCGCACCAAGCCTCAGATAGAATCTTGGTTTAAGGACTTAGCTGGTAAGGTTGATACTACATTTCTAGAATATTAACATCGAGCAGTAATAGAATTGATACCATTTCTAAATCATTAATGCAAAAGTTAGTTGGTTTGTTCCCATTTTACAGTTAAATTACTTGACTGATTTTGCTATAATTTTACACAAGGAGCAGGAGAGAGTGCTAGTACTTAGTACCTTAGTTGTGTGTATTTGCTGTTAGTTAGAATAGAATTATTCTTTTTTTTTCTTAACCTATGTCCCATTGCTGGGCAAAAATCTCCCTCATATCCTTTCTATAAATCTCTCTGCAGGGCAATATCTGGCCAGCCAGGCTGGTGGGCTACTATATTTGTCACGCCACCTTTTCGTGGTCGACCACTTCATTGCCGACCACCTGTGTGGATCCAATCTGTAACGATTTTCGCCCACTTTGCTGGATGCATAAAATTATTCTTTATTGCAGACCAAATATTACATAACTGAAAAGGATGTCAGAAACAATTGCACTTAGCTATTGTTTATATTTTTATAGCTTGCAGATAAATACAATACGGAATCTTTTTAGCAAACTTATTTTGATGAGTTGGTATTAACAGTTACACTTTTTTAAACTGTGTACTGAAAGTAAAATAATTATTACCTTGAGAGTATTTGATTCAATTAGTTCAATTTAGAGTTCAGAGTGTCAAATGCTTGTTTATGTAGTTAGCATACTAATCCAAGAGTTAAATATAGTTTTAGAAATTGTTGTTTAGTATTAGGTCTTTACCTATGAAATTGGAGATTTCTATGAACATTTTAAAATGTTCATAGAAATCTCCAATTTTGGTATGTTATTTATTTCAGCTAATCAAAGTACTGACCCAAATTTGTTTATCCCTTTACTGTAGAACTCTGCTGGACGGGAGGCGATGAAGTTAGTGAAAGCGTTTTGTACTGCCTCTCGGGTGTTGAATTATTTCCCACTTACCCCCCACGGTTGTCATAGAGAAGCAATGGGGAAGAGCGATTGACCAGTCTTGGTTGTTGATTAAAACGATTGAACCAATAATGGACGGTGTTCAAGCAGTGTTAGGCCCGTATATGTTGCTAATGTTTTGTGTTGTTTGCACAGCGTTATTTCCACGTAGGAACTCATATTCGAAAATTGTATGAATTTATCAGTTTATTCATGGCGCCAAATCTACCACTATTACACAAAAACCACAAACTATCTAAAAACAATTGACTGAATTTAAAATTAAACTAACACAGCTTTCGAATAAAATTTATTTGAATTTCGAATCACGCACCAATCCACATATAATGAAATCTGAAAATGCTGGTTATAAAATCTCCAATTACATAGGTAAAGACCTATTATAAATTAAATATTACTGTAATATATATAAAAACACACCTTATACATATTAAATTTCCAGGAAACAAACCTCTCTCTCAGCTAGCTAAGAAAGCTCCAAACTTCAACAAAAAGGAAGAGATATTTATAACTCTGACTGAGTTCCAAGTTTCTATGCCGAGAGCAGCATGGTTCATAAAGCTGAGTTCAGCTTACACTGTAGCAGTCTCCGAAGCCAAGATCAAGAAGAGACAGCTCCCCGATCCCACTACAGGCAAGAAATTTATTCAAATTATCTTTACTGAAACTAAGTTTCAATCAGAATAATATAATCGGACAAGCAAGGATACTAAGAGCGTTCATAGTAGATATACCATGTACACGTACAAAGCAATTTGCTTCTTCTTTCATCATACGTACTGCCAAGGAATGGAATTCCCTGCACGAGTCTGTGTTTCTGATTAGATACAACTTAGGGGTGTTCAAGTTGCGAGTGAATAGGTAACTTTTGGGTAAGCATGCTACATCATCGACTGCATCGTCACCTTACATCAGGTGAGATAGAGGTCAAGCACTACCCATTTGAGAATAAAAAAAAGTTACTTAACGTAAGGAATAACTTAAACACATACAAACACACACATATTTAAACTTTCGTATTTATAATATTAATTAGGATTAATGGATTTCTAATATTTCAGAATGGACTACTACATTAATAAAATTCCTCAAGGATCAATTACCAAAATTATCTGAACATTACCAAAGCGCAGTTCCTGGAAACACTTCTGATAAGACTCCACCTTCACAATCTGGTTTGTATTCCTCCAATTCAGTGCCCTGTTGGCATAAATAAAGGATAGATGGATTGACTTCTAAGCATTGTTCGACTATGCATGCAGTCGTCCCCTATAATTGAAATAGCCAGAGGCGGATTAAATATACACAAGCATATTTAGGCTTAGTTGGAGGGGTTAAAAAGAATACTAGTCATGTGCAACCCACATTGCAAGAAAGTTAAAAAAAAAATGTCTACAGCACCCTTGACTAGCACCTCATCAGCGCCTCTCTAGATGCAATCTTAAAAAAAAAGACGTGTGGCACTCGGGGACTGCCACGGTAAAGCTATTGCATAGCATTTTTTTATTTATGCAGTATTTTTTTTCTTTGATATTAATTCAAGTTACACTTGTTATCTTTATAGCAGTATTATATATAAATTAACAAAACAAAAAATAATACTGCATTTGTAATAATAATAATAAAATGTATGTATATAGAGTACTCACTCATTTTCATTCACTATTTTTTTCGTGACTTCTAATGAATCTTCTTCATATAAACAAAATGCATTTATTAATATAAATGCATTTTGTTTATTCATATTTACAGATAGAGACAGAGTACAGATATTCACTGTTGTACATAGATGATAAATACCTATAGACCTATCTGTGTCACGGCTACATGTATGAAGGCAGCGAGTGTTTAACAAGGAGGAATTATGTAAAGTTCCGAGGACTTGTTCACCCTTGACATAATTTGAAAATAGAATTCGGAATTTATATTTGAAAAAGGAACGAGAAGACAAAATCAAAATTAGCCGGTCCGAGGGGTATATAAGCGGTTAGGGTAGCTCCCCTACATGTGAAGTGGGGAAGAAATCCGATAGATGGCGTTGTACACCGTTAACACAAGTGTTCCATTTTGCATTTTTACGTAAATCAAGTTTTAGTAGTTAGGCATTACATACAGTAATATAATTAAATATCCGATAGATGGCGTTGTACACCGTTAACACACGCAAGTGTTTCGTTTTATCAAGTTTTACCATTAAATTGAATGATGTGTGAAACCAAAGACGACCTTATCTCTACTACGCTAAGGCTTATAAATGAGGTTTGTTGGGGTGTTAGGTTTTATTTTCGTTACGGAATTTCTGGATTCGGTCTCCACGCTCAAGGCCCGCGATAGAAGTTATGCAATAGCTTAAAAAGCTTCCGAGGGTGAAGAGAAGCATTTTTGTTTATCTTTCACGCAATATCAACTTACCGGAGAAATTAGGTATTAATTTTTCTTCGTTTTAAAAATGTCCACGCGTGCCCTTTTGTAACTTCGCGCCTTTAGGCATGTTCGTGTTCATTAAATAAATAAGCGAAAGGTCACCAGTTCAAATCTATAGCAATATTCCGCCTGACTTGCTGATAAGTAGCTTATCACCATGTAAGAGAAAATCTGCCGCCATAACTTTAAGGTGTTCCGGCAGCACAGCCCTTCAGATTCAGACTAGGCTCAGCGTGTTCGCCATCCTCGACCACATCATCGCTTACTACCAGGCGAGATAGTAGTCAAATGCTAGCATATAATCTTATATGCTAGCATTTGATATAAAATAAACTATGAGAATTAACTATGAAAATTATCAAATTACTAATTTCTAATCTATGTCTAGCTAAGTATCAAATGGATAGCTGACATATCAATTGCAAATTTACAAAGTGCTAAGTTATTGTTAAATTATTAAAAATTATATATTTTCTTTAGGTCAAGGAACACCTAACCACAATTCCTCCGGAAATCCACCTGGGAGCTCAACACCTAACAGCACAGTGCCAACATCTATGCACTCCCCAGGAAATTCTAGCGGTAAGTTATTATAACAATTATGGGACCATCCATTAAGTACTTCACACTTTAAAGAGGAGGGAGAGGGTCAACAATGTGTGACATTATGTGACAAGGGGTGGGAGGGGGTCCTAAGTTTCGTGACGTCACATTTCAAAATCTAATACATCGTAGGCTGAGTTTCACCATCTTATTTCATCTATAACACATGTCAAAAATAAGTCAAACTCCATACAATAATACCGGATAAAGTTACAGTTAAAGTAAGATGATGCAACTTAGCCTTAAACTTAAACCACAGATTGTATAATAGTTACTACGTAACAGATACTTCACTCCCCTATAAAAACACAATACCAACGTTTATTTCAGACAATACAAGCAAAAATGCGTCTAAGGCGCTCGACCTAGCGTTGTTATTACATCGTTCAGCGCGCGATGTACCGGCGCGCCCCGATACAGTAAAGGGTTGACTCAATAAACTAAAAAAAAAGTCTACGAATTATTTTTAATTACCTCACAAAATTACATCACAGTTCCTAACTAAGAGTCGAATTTTATGTCGGAAAAGTGAATTTTACGCCGTCTTGTCATTTTAGTATCGGTAGCATAAAAAATGAAACATATTGTGCTTGTTTATTGTCAAACCTGCAAAATGACCATGAAAAACTGAAGTCGTTTCTAAGATAGAATACGAATGCGCAGTTATCCCGCCATTAGAATAATAATATACGGTGCGCGCGTGAGCAGTGACAACCGACTGGCAGATAGTACCGGCGCAGATGACGAAAGTTTAGGTATAAATCGCAGTAGAATGGGCGAATGAGGAAGGGCTGGCTTAAACTAACTTAGCGTTAAAATGCCAAATTAGTTTTTAAGTAGATGTTCTATTAACGAAAAACTTTAAAATATTTCCAATTATTGTATTTAATTATATATAGGTTTAAAATGTTTTGTTGGCTAATTTCGGAACTGCTGTTTTAATTTTTTGTTTTAATCTTTCTAAATGTACGACGGGGAAGCGAAATTAGTGTGACATACTTTATGGATGATCCCTATATAATGTTGTTGTTATTTTTGAGAGTTTAGGATACCAAATTGCAAGCAACAAAATATTTAGCAATTAAGTTATCACAACCACTAACATTTATTTTGTTTGCAAATACTATAATGCACAAAAAAATGTACACAAGAAAATGGACTTAATGCTAAAAGTATTTTCTACCAATCATCCAGCATTTCGAATCATGCTTTTATGCATTAGCGGTATAAAGAGATGGTTTTACCTAATATTACTTTGACGTGTAGTATCTGTGTGTCTGTCTGTGGCATTATATAGCTCTCAAACGGGTAAACCAATTCCGAGATCGTTTTTAGGGTTCCTTACCCAAAGGGTAAAACGGGACTCTACTACTAAAACTCCGCTGTCCGTCTGTCTGTATGTCTGTCTGTCCGTCTGTCACCAGGCTGTATCTCATGAACTGTGATAGTTTGAAAGTTGAAATTTTCACAGATGATGTATTTCTGTTGCCGCTACAACAACAAATACTAAAAACAGAATAAAGTTAAAAATTATAGAGGGTCCCCATACAAGAAACGTGTTTTTTCGGCATTTCACGCCATCTATGAACGCTTAGTTAGGTAAACGTCCCAAAGATGGCGTTATATTGAAATGTCGATCCCTAACACCTTTGTTAGACGTTAGATGACGTTATAAGAAATAAAATGTTTATAAATTATTATTTTTTGCTGGCGAAAAATGATAGTGGTATTTTTTGCTCGATCTTATAAAATACTGTAGTGTGGTACGGAACCCTACGAGTGCGAGTCCGACTTGCACTTGGCCAGTTTATTTTTGTTTATTTGATAATTGACTTGATCGGAACTGTTTAACTATGATAAGAAAATATTTACAGCCAGTTGAAGATCATCAGCTCTTTTCTAATTAATGAGGGTATGAGAGGAGCGTCTTCCACTAACTTGAGGGTTGTAGATGGCCAGGTAGACACTAGATAGTTCCTACCACCATGCAAACTCACCCGTGAATTCATCAGAAAATTCATCCAGAATGTTCATACGTGAACATGTCTTTTGTAACAGAGCCAAAATATTGACACCTCTTAAATCATTAAAATCGTGGTAAATATGCTGTTATAGCGTATCACAGGCGAGGCTGATGATGATGATGATGAAACAACCCATTAGTAAAAACCAATAAAATAAATGTACTCCTCTTCATTACGTCCTCATATTTTAAAAAATTGAGAAAAGATACCAACACCAATATTATAAAATATTATGTTACTTTGAAGTGTCTCACACTTTATATCTTTGTAAATTGTTGATTTTGGATTGTGTTTAACAATTTACCAATATTATAAATGCGAAAGTCAATTTGTATATTAGTTTGGGACTTCTGGACCGATTTAGCTGAAATTTCGCACAGGAAGAGCCAGTACTACGGATCAGGCTATAGGATACTTTATAACTCGAACGAAACCGCGGGGCACAGCTAGTGTTATAAAATGGTTTTGTACTATAGTTTTAGGAGCAGCAGCAGAAAGCACGGATTGGCGGCAAGCGCTAAAACTCTGGAACTACTGCTGCCGACTTGCCAAATACATGTTAGATGAAGGGTTACTGGACCGACATGACTTCCTCACTTGGATCATTGAGCTGCTGGATAAGAGGGCGCCTGATGATGGACTATTGAGGTAAGGTTTACATGTTTTTTAACCGACTTCACAAAAAAGGTTCTCAATTCGTCGGAACCTTTTTTTTTTAATGTATGTTCACCGATTACTCGAAGATACCTGAACCGATTTGAAAAAATATGTTTTTAATTCTTTTTATTTGTTTTACCCTCCCCAGGTGGTCCCATTTAAATTTTAACGAAATCGGCCGAGCCGTTTTTAATATATCAACATTTGTATTACGACGCATTTACTTATCTCGACGACTTATTATATAGTTACTATTACTACAACTACTGGCACAGATTATGTAATAGTTACTACGTCTACTGGCTAATTTGACTAGCGCGACGTTTGAAGTCGGTTCTTTTAGTTTTTTAAACGATCTTAAATCTAATACTATAAGAATCTTTGTCCTGACATACTGACTGACTGACTGACAGACAACGCACAGCCTAAACCGCTGGTCGCAGAGACTTGAAATTTAAAGGGTATATTTGTCTTAGTACGTAGGGGTGTACTAAGAAAGGATTTTCCAAAATTCACCCCTTAAGGGGATGCAATGGGGGTTCAAAGTTTGTATGGAGAAACAAGATTAGAGTATTTTCTATCCAAAACTTCACACAAGTGTTTCAGTAACAAAATATGTAAATACGTATTTCTGGTGTTTTTGAAAATTCACCCTTAAGAGGTAACAAATGGAACAAAGAGAAATGGGGTAACAAAGTGTGAAAGTCAATATTGATCCGGATTGCGCTGAAATTTGGCATGCAGATAGTTATTACAACGTTAGTTACCACTGAAAAAGGATTTTTAAAATTTCACCCCTGAAGGGGATGAAACGGGGGTTCAAAGTTTGTATGGAGAGACAAGATTAGATAGTATTTTCTATTCGAAACTTCATACAAGTGCTCCAGTAAAAAAATTAGGAAAATACGTGTTTCAGGTTTTTTTTAATTACACCCTTAAGAGAGTGAAATGGGGTAACAAAGTGTAAAAATCAATATTTTTTCGAATTGTGCTGAAATTTGGCATGCAAATAGTTATTACAAAGTAAGTTGCCTCTGAGAAAGTATTTTCCAAAATTCACCCCTGAAGGGGATGAAACGGGGTCCTAAGTTTGTATGGAGAAACAACATTAGATAGTCTTTTATATTTGAATTTTAACACAAGTACATAAGTAAGTAAATACGTGTTTCAGGCTCTTTCGAAATTGCACCCCTAAAAGGGTGAAGTGGGGTAACATCCGAATCAATATTGTTTCGGATTGCGCTGAAATTTGGCATGCAGATAGTTATTTTGACTTAGGTATCCGCTAAGAAAGAATTTTTCAAAATTCACTCTTCGAGGGGATGAAGCGGGGGTTCAAAGTTTGGATAGTCATTTTATTCAACATTTCACACAAGTACTTCTGTAAATAAATAAGTAAATACGAGTTTCAGACTTTTTCAAAAAGCCACCCTAAGAGGATAAACTGGGGTAACGAAGTTTAAACATCAATATTGTTTCGAATTGCGCTGATATTTAGAATGCAGATAGTTATTATGACGTAGGTATCCGCTCAGAAAGGATTTTCTAAAAATTCCTCCCGAATACGGAACGGGGATTCAAAGTTTGTATGGCGAAATAAGATGAGATAAAGTACGTGTTGTAGGATTTTTTGGAATGGGGTAGGTAACAAAGTCTGAAAATTTGAGTTTTTGGTTTTTATAAATATGAATCCCGAATTGCCTTAGTCACGCGATAACATGAAAACGGGTGAACCGATTTGGCTAATTCTTATTTGATGTCTTTAATGATAGAATTGTTTTTACAAAAGAAAAGTTTTAAGTAAATAAAAGAAGTTTTTAACGCGGGCGAAGCCGCGGGGAACTTCTAGTTATTATAATAAAACTGGATTGTCCATATGTAATAAAAATATTTTTCTTTTATGTTTAATGAGTTCAAATCGCGATTGAACATCTTGAAAAGCGTGCTACATCGTTGATCGCATCCTCACTTAACATCGGGTGAGAAGAGTAGTCAAACGCTTACCTAAATAGTATATAAAAAAAATGTTTTAGACTAAATTGATAACTTCCGATAAGAGTACATGTTTTATGGCCCATGATAGTGACACTCATTTCAATGTTTGCGGAGTAAAAGAGATGCATCAATACATAATACATAAGCATGATAATATTTATCCTTTTTTGTTTTCTATGTTGAATAAGCAAGTAATGACCATCTCACCTGATGTTAAGTGACGAGATGTGATCCAAGATGTATCACGCTTGCCTAGAAGATACCTAGGAGCTGCGCCATCTGTGATTACTGTTTAGAAGTAAATTACTCCGATGAAATCATTACGTGACTTATTAAAACGTCTAGTCTAGTAAATAAAATTATGTTTTAGCGCGATAAGTTCCATAATCAATTATTTATAACTATGATGCTTGAGTGTTATTCCCTTACATGGCAAGTTATATTAAAGTAGTTGTAAGGCATCGGTCTTATACTTTGAATACAACTTTCTGACGGCCCGTTGGTGTCGTGGGAGAATGGCGTCAAACGCCAGAGGTACCGAGTTCAATACCCGCCGCGCACCAATGGAATTTTCTATCGAAAATGTATGTGCCCTCAAGTTAGAAAATCTGTCGCCAAACATCTAATGTGTTCTGACTGCTATCCTTGAGAGCTAGTTCCCATTCTATACTTAGCGTGCTACCATCCTCGACCGCATCATCACTTACTAACAGGTGAGATAGAGGTCAAAAGGCTCGCCTATAAAAAAAAACTTGCCTTGTAATGATACTATGTTACATGCCCTGATTTACACTATCATACAATCCATCATGTTCCAGGTTATTTCTACCACTAGCTCTCCAACACATGAGTGAGTTCGTAGGCTGTGAAGGGCTGTCCCGACGGCTGGCCGCCTCCTGCACTAAGAAAGCTGCGGCGATATGCTCAGTGCTGTCCGATGCTACTCTAAGGGCCTTGAACCAACCTTCTACTTTTGTGAAGACTGAAAGGGTTGAAGGTAGGAAAAATACTTACAAAAGGACATGTTTTTCAAGCTATTCATTTTGTCGGTCATTTCTTCCGTACACCTGTAAAATGTAGAACGAGCTGCCGTCTGCTGTTTTCTTGCAGAGCTACAACATGGAGTAAGGCCTCCTATGCTTTTGTCTTTTAACGCACAATGTGAAGGCAGAAGGGACGTTAAATTAATCTTGACAGGTCACTTGAGTGACACCCCTAGTGTTGCAAGTGTTTATAGGCGACTACTTTCCATCAGGTGGGACGTTTGCTTGTTTTCTACCTTTATCAAACAAAAAATAGTGATCCTTACCCGTATTGTAGAACGATACTCAGGCGCCGATCCGCTTAGCACGGAATAAAGCTATTACTACTATTTCTAAAATAACTAGGCACAATTATATTATTAGAACTACTAACGGGATATTTACCATGTTTTTTATTATTTATGAGTTTCCGATATTTCGGCTCTGTTGCAAGCGCCATGATCACGGATGAACTGTAGATTGCGGGTCGAAGTAATGTTTACGAGCAAACGAAACGGACTACCCTCTTTCGTTCTCGTTTTGAGAGCTAATTAATAATGGAAACCTTAAAACTTATATAGGCACAATTATCCAATAAAATGGCTTCATTGCGTGCTGGTAATGAAACCGCGCTTAAAGACTGCTTTCATTAGATACGGGCAGTCTTTAATTGGCTATGATCTAACCCAACGGAAAGTTGTGGTATCTGAGATGTTAGTCCATCGTGTCTGAATAAAATAAAATGTTTTACTTCCAGAACCACTGGTACCACCGTCATCACCAGCACCCGAAGCCACCAACGGCGACGTGAAGCCAAACATATCCCAGATCAAGCGTTCCACGACTCCTGCCGACCAAAGCCAAGGGACTCCCAACCCGAACCACTCGATAGGAACTCCCAACCCCAATCATTCCTTAGGTACTCCTAACCCCAATCATTCCCTAGGAACTCCTAATCCTCAGCCACCGATGGAGGTCCAAGTCAAGGAGGAGCCTAACGCGTCGCCGGCTAGAGATTCTAAGGCTAATTTGACAACGGTTTTGAATGCAGCGCTAAATCCGGTTCAGTCTGGATTCGCGGAGATATTGAATTGTGTTTATCATAGAGATGTGATTATACAGCTTTCGACTATATTGCAGGTTAGTGTTTACTTTAAGCAGCGGTGCCATGATCTACATTTCTTCACTTTCATGAACACTGAAATGTTGTTTTTTTTATTATCATTTGGTTTTTGACAGAAAGAAGTAATTTTCTGATGTTGACCTAATTTCTATATAGCTTATGGTTTTCGGTGTTATATCATCCATTTTATTTATCCATCCATTACCATCGTCATGTAACATTTCAAATAATTTGATTTTGGAAGGCATAAACATAAATAATTAAGATAGTTTAAAAACTAAAACAACCAACTTCCATGCCGCGCGAGTTAGTTTCAGTAGCAAGTTTGAGACGTTTATCGTCATATCTCTGGAGATACTCATCAGATATCGATGAAATTACATGGGACCACCTCGGAAACAAACCCTATCGATTAAAAAAATAATCATTCAAATCAGTTCACAATTGACGGAGTAATCGCGTAACATACACACAAAAAAAAACATACAGATTAATTGAGAACCTCCTTCTTTTTGGAAGTCTGTTGAAAAAAGATAAATACATTTATTTTTTTATTTTAAATCCCTCAAGAACTTTCAATTCTCCTCTTCTTTCTAAAAAGAATATGATGTGGAGGGCAATAATTTCTTCTTCCCGTGTTCCAGATAATCTGTATCGAATGTCCCACCGCCATGGTTTGGTCTGGCTGCGGGTCTTCATTACAGGGCTCACCTTTGGACGTCCTACCTCTGCCACCTTCTGCGTTACCCATGCCATATATGGAGTCTTCTATCACTGAACTACATAGAAGAATGGTAAGTGTTTGTATCTAATTATATGTGTAATATGTGTGAACAAGTCTAATTTAATAAAAATAATAATATAGTTTAAAAACTAAAGAAGTGATATCACATGCCGTGCAAGTTATTGTCGGTAGCAAGTTGAACTTCTAAAGATACTCATCAGCCCCCATTTCACGAAACTTGACAGTTCGTCATTGAATGATCAAAATTAATAAATTACAGGTATGCAGCTTTACTTCATGCTTCATCACTTTCATTCTTGCGATTTATTTATTTCATTTGATTACACTCTATACAGTGTACACTTGTGAAGGTCAAGCATCACTTATTTACATTACAAATTAAAATACATTACCATGTATTCATAGGTATTTACAATACATTGGATAATTCAATATTTCACGGGAACAATCACCAAGCAAAATACAACAACATTGTCAAAACCATAGACGTGTAGCATTACTACTGATAGAAGATTACATGTCAAATAGTGTTACCATATGTAAAATTTAAATGTCAATATTTATGAAAATAAAAACGAATAAATTAAAATACACCTTAAATAATCAACATTAAAATCAGTAAATGTCAATTACAAAAGGTTCAGGACAGTCAATAAAACTGATTTGTCAATATCAAGATTAATCAATATCGAGATCAAAGATTAATCTAATTCAGGATTAATTAAAAAAAATTACAGAGTGTATAAAAATATACATATAAAAGTGTGTAAACATACAAAATAACATAAGATTACAATTTTATCTAAAGACATTTTTTAGTTTTTCCGTGCAATCAGTGTTCACAGACTTAAAAACTTAATTCCTTGCCGGTACGTATGATAAATGAAGAAGCAAACCGCTTAGTGTGGGTCGAAGGAATATCCACTATAAAGCGATTGCGTCTCTTAGTATCCCTGCTTGTCCGATTATAAAATGGGAACGGCGGAACAAGATGCAGTCCCATGGCACTCTCTAAAATGTAACCGATAAATTCCGAATGACGTGCGACTTTGCGGCGATGCTCAAGGCTTCGAAGTCATGCACTGTGCATTTCTTGATAAAGACAAAAATCTTATTTTTTAATTCTTTCAGGTGTATGAAGCAGAGCTAGAAATAGCAGCTAGGAGCAAAAAAGCTGAGAGCAAATGGTGCACGGATAAATGGCAAAGCAGTTCACAAGGTAATTTACTATTTAAGCAAAAATGTCACAGAAAATTTAATTACACTAGATCCATTCATAAATCTGTTTTTATTTTTTATTCAGACAGACAAGCACCCTACCTCTCCTGTTGTATTTTATAGCGTTATTTTGTGACGATATCTGTATCATAATAAAACTTTTTAATTTTATTTCTGTAGTACATGCATAAAGTCTGTCATTATGCTACTATTTTTGAATTCATAATCAGAACTTTACGGTATAAGTTTAGATAAACATAAATTATAATTTTTAACAAAAAATACCGACTATAAACAGGAACCTAAAAAGTAAAACAGTTTTGAAGGTGAAGATGCCCTCATCAGATCCTGGTTTCATTATCATGATACCACCATTGGGATATCTCCTTTCCAACAAAAAAACAATCATCAAAATCGGTTCATAAACGACGAAGTTATCCGTGAACATACATAAAAAAATATATATACTGTCATTACGGTCGAATTGAGAAACATCCTCCTTTTTTGAAGTCGGTTAAAAACAAAGACGCTTCCCCTGTATGTACGCTTAATTTTTTTAAACTACCAGCTGATTTTAATGCAGTTTTCAGCAATAGATAAAGTGATTCAAGAGGAAGCTTTAAATGTATGATAGATCACCGTGCGAAGTCGGGGCTGGTCGCTAGTATATGATATATCATACCGTGTGAACCGACTGGCGACTTGTTCGACATTTTTAAGTATGTGTTTGGTATTCCAGCTCGAGTACTAGCAGTATTAGAAGCACTAGACCGGCATTGTTTCGACCGCGTAGATACTAACAACAGTTTGGACACGCTATACAAGGAAGTATTCGCCAATTGCACGATGCCCTCCAAAGATAATGTCGATACAAAGGATCCGGTAAGAGTCCTAATGTTATGTCACTACGCTGTCTCCTGTTTGTGTTGTCAATGTAAAGTCTGTCTACAGTAAACGACATAAGGCTTACATTACAATGAACATTTTTTTCCGGGTGAGAGCCTTATGGAAATAGTCGGCGACAACCTGTATACCTCGCGACTCAATAATACACCACGACTCCGACTCCCGACTCAAAAAAGTTCCGTTGAACATTTTTCGAAATGGGTAACATATTTTTTTTTTCTTTTAAGTTTTCTACCGATTGATCGGAAGAGGTTGACGTCGCCTCATTCATCGCCTGTAATAATTTGCACTCATGCGATGCCGACTTGTCGAGATTATTTTAACGCCTGTTTTGAATAATTTCAGGGTGTCTAAAGACTTTGCCAAACAGAAAACGTACATAATGCGACGTCAAGGCGTTAGATACATTTTCTTGAACTTAAATAACGCCGTGTCAGGAGATTTGCACCGAAAGCTCTGACGTCGCGTTAGGTACAGTACGAGCTAAAGTTTCAGTTAATCTAAAGAGGGAGATAATCGCCTAGCTTCGACTTCGTAGAGCGTCTTCTCAGTTTACTACTGGGCACTGTACGCTTTCTGTTTGGTCATGTCTTTAGAGTCTGTGCAAAAAGAGAACCGTCATAGAAATTGAGGGCGAGCGTGTTGATGGTTCTAATTTACTGTTTTTGTTGCGTTGACAACATCGCTATGTCATTGCCAATACGACTAAAAACGTTTGATATCTTGGTAGGTAATTTACAATAAAAAGTAAAATAAAACAATATGTAAAGCATGAAATGTCATTTGTTCAATGTTTTCACACAACTTTTCCTTATTTTACAGTTCATGTTCAACATGGGCGCCTCTATTTCGGATACATTGTCGCATCCTAATGACATTTCATGCTTTACTATTGTTTTATTTTACTTTTTATTGTAAATTATCTTCTACACTGTCGCCTATAAAACTACCTTTTTTTTCCACGAAATGTAATACAAACCCTAGATTGTTATACCTCGTTGGATAGCTGATGAACCGTAGATATTTTAAAAAACATCTGCCGAACAAGTCCCATAATATTTTTTTAGATATTCCTTAGAGAAAAATAAACTTGCTAATATTTTTTTTAATTTCTTAACTTTCACTTGTCTACTACGGTCTATTCAACTAACTTATGCACTATTTTGATTATTAACGCGTTAAAGCACCTTATTACACAAGTAAAAATGCAACAACAATAATAATAAGACACGTAAAAAAAAACACAAATCAATGTAGTAGCCTAAAAATCGGCATTTAAAAAAAAAAAAAAAAAAGTCGTATATCTCGAAAAGGGTTAAGTTTAGGGTGGGGTGTTTCATAGAGAAATAAGTCAGAAATGACGGGTACTCCACGCCCTTCACGGATCTAGCACGACTTCTTCTGTAACCCTGTGTACCTTTCTTCCTTACCTTTGAATGTTAGTTCATCGTAAAGCCACGACGTTTCTTTTTTTGCACAGACTATGATGTGATTATTTCCAGGAATGGCCATGTTCGTACGCAGTGGTACGCGTTTTATGTGAGTGGGCGGTTTGCGGGGCGCGGTGGGGGGAACATCGGGCGCAGGCGGCCGCCGCGTTACTTGATATGAGGCATCAACATTTACACCACGACCATCATGCACAAGGTAGGTATAAATACTAATATCTTTATGGACATAATCTATGGTACAAGTATATCGTTGAATCCATAGACTCCCGACCCGAACTATACCTTGTCGTTAAATGCCCTAGGGGTATAATCATAATGAATCTGCCCCCAGCTTTGCACTGGTAGAGCATATATTATGCCTGCATGTTCTGTTAGCGTCGAGTATGCCACAATCATCCATCTCCAACAATCATCGTCATATTTCAACCAATTTACACAATACCTAATTATAACTGAATTATACACATAAACCTTCCTCATAAACACTTTGTCTATAGGTTAAACCGCATGAAAATCCGTTTAGTATTTTTCGAGTTTATCGCGAACAGACAGACAGACGCGGCGACAGACTTTGTTTTAATAATATGTAGTGATTTAGAGGATAATACAAATGAAATATATATATCCTAAAAGTTTCAGATCTCTGACTCACTTAGTTTTTTTAGAGCAAAATATGTAAATAAAATATATTTTTTTAAGACTTACTGAACCTAATCTCTTTATACTTATAATATTAAAGCAAAATTGATGAGTTTTGATTATGTCTGCCTCAATTAAATAAAAATATCTTGTCTTGTTTGTCAACAGGTTCTGACGATAAGGAGTCAATAAGTTCAGGCACTGGGATGTACAACGGGCCGCCGATCTTCCAGAATCTACTATTACGCTTCCTAGATAACGACGCACCAGTTTTAGGTAAACGTTACATAGATTTTGTTTGTGTTTATCAGTACTTTAAAATTTCGATATTTTCATGATCATTAAGTACTTCTAGTACTAGATATTTAAACAAGATTTTATTATGTTTTTAACCATTGAAGAGTTTACAGTATTATAATACAATTGAATGTGCCTTATTCACGGATGAACTCAATTAATCTAATTACTCTGAAATAGTAAATAAATATGGTAAACATACTGTAAAAATGTTGAGGGAACTTTATTAGTTTAATTTGTGTTGAAAATCTGTTGCCAAACACTAGTGTGTTCCTACAACTGTCCTTGAAAGCCAGTTCCTATTCTAGGCCTAGCGTTCTACCATCTTCGACCACATCGTCACTTAACAACAGGTGAGATAGTGGTGAAATGCTGGCCTATTATATGAATACTAGAAAATAACCCAAGCGAAGCAGTGGGTACCAGCTATAGTAATATCAGACGCTCGCTACCCGTACTGCCATAAATCAGCAGTGTGCTAGGGACAGAAGCATGTTATACGTCACATATCGATAGCCGCTTATCTTTCTACTTTATCATAGTACTAGCAGCCCGCCCCGGCTTCGCACGGGTAGAACATATATGCCTACAAAATTTGCATCAGTTTGTTGCATCGAATATAAAATATGAACATATTTAACAATCATCGTCATATTTCATCCAATTTACACAAAACCTTAACGAATTATGGACCTAAACCTTCCTCATAAACACTCTGGCTATTGGTGAAAACCACATGATAATCCGTTCAGTAGCTATTGAGATTATTGCGAACAGACAGACAGACGCAGTGATGAACTTTGTTTTATAATACTTACGTAGTGATATTGGACGGCCCTTTGGCGTAAAGGATAGTTACCCTGATTCTGACCCGACGGTCGTTGGTTCTAATCCTAGCTATATACCTACCAATTAAAGTTTTATGTGCATTCATGAATCATGAGTTTTCGTACAGTGGTTGTGGGATCATTAAATCTACCAAAAAGTAGCTTACCATTAAGGAGGACATCTGCCGCCGTAACCTTACACCGTTCCCCGACGCAAAATGTTGGGGTAATATACGTTTAACGTGTGTATCTGTGCGTCTGTCTGTAGCATCTTAGCACCTAACCGGATAAACCGATTTTGTTTTTATTATTGATAGTTTTTTTTTGTTTGATAGATGTCTTCATCGAGAGTTTTCTTAGCTTTGATTCATGAAAATTCGTTCAATCGTTATAAAACTATGAGCTTTTTTCTAGTTAATTTCGCTATGAAATCAACTTTCATAGATCTGATCAATTCGAAAATCTTCTTCTTCAACGATATTGTAAGAACATGGAAGCATTGACCTGATGCTGGGACATCTCCTGGACTCTACAGAATACTCAAATCCTCACCAACTTACAGCTCAGATTTTAAATGTCGTGTTTAGAGTCATTGGAATGCTTTTAATGAAAAGATTATACATAGATCAGTCGGGGTGGTTTAAAATATTACATTATTATATATATACTGCAATGCTATACTGTTTCACTGCAAATACTTTATTAATTTTGCGATGCGTGTTTCTGAAATTCGTGATATCTTCTAGAGTTTTCATTTGAATTATATACTGTAAAGGACAATTTTAATCTATAAGATGTGGCCAAGCTAATTATTTGGATAAGGATTAATACTATATACTTGAAAATAGCCTTGGAGGTTATGTCATAGTTTTTAACATAAAAATTAAGATTAAAATGGTTACTGTGAGTCAACCTTAAGAGATAGACATATGCTGTCGCGGACCGTTTTTTTGCCGACTTAGGTTGCAAATTAGGTCTCCACGAATGTACCTTTGATTTAAACGGGATAATATATAGCCTATTTTCATTCCGAAAGTCTATTCTATGTATTAGTGAACAAAAAATTTTATCGGTTCAGTAGTTTTTGAGCCAAATCATTACAAACATACAAGAATACAAATGTTCTCTCTTTATAATATTAGTATAGATAAACATCGAATCAACAGTGGTGCGTCACTATCCCTCCCGTGAGTGCGACGGAGAGCGCAACACAGGCGGCGTCCTGTTTCCACATTTTATTGCCTCGGGAGCAGCGAGTGTTTGACATTAATATTATAGTAATATTTCGTTTTTTATTTTGTTTAGATGAAAGTCCAAACGCGCCACCTGGCAACAGGCAACAGTTTGCGAATTTGGTCCATCTCTTCGGCGAACTGATTCGACGGGACGTGTTCTCACACGACGCCTATATGTGCACGCTTATATCTAGAGGTAACACAGCTTTTTTTTAAAATTCAAATATTGTCTTTTGCTGCTGTCGCAATATCAATGCCATTCCTTTAAATAATTCGTCAAGCTGGTAAATTAACTATGTACTTTGCCAGCTTGTATGTTGCATTGTACTATTACGACGAAATCTTATACATTCGAAAATGGATTAGGTTGGTTGCATTAAGTGAATTAAACTCTAATGCCGTAATTCCACTTAACATCAGGTAAGATAGTGATCAAGTGCTTGTCTATTAAAATAATACATTACAAAGTTACACAAGATCTCAGGTGGCATCTCGTACGTGTACCTGTATGGAATTTGAACACGCAACTATTCTAACCTGTCTTCTGGTTTCGCTGACATCGAACGTCATACACAAAACCTAAAGCCAAACTCTTTATAGTCACCGCCATGGCCCGTTGATCGCCATCCGGAAATCACGTGCAGTACCAAAGTAATGCACGTGATTTCCGGATGGCCTTTGGGTCAGTTCACACCGCGACGCGACGCGACGTTGCTTCTGGTTTCGCGCGGCGCAGCGGAAAGCCGCGTGATAAAAAATTGAACGTTATTAACTACGCAATAAGACGCACATTTCATTAAGATAACTCGGCCGCGCCGCGCGTCTTGGCGCAGCCTGAAGCCGCCGAATTAACTCAATGAAATGTGTATATTTTTGTGTACTAAATAAAGTTATTTTCTCTCTGTATCTCTCTTAATAAGTGCGCAACGCGTCGCATCGCGGTCTGAACTGACCCTTAATTCTAGCTCGGCCACGGCTGCAAGTGCCGCCCTATTGTCCTCCAAAAACTTTAAAGTCTTACAATATATATAATTTAGATATTGCTACTAGGTGATTTAATATCCCCTACGGAGCTGACGTCATCGAGCGGTCCTCACTCAGTGGCGCCGCCACCGAACAGCACGGGAACTAACCACAATATGGAAGACGATATCTTCGCATCGATCGATCTCAATCCGAAGATGGAGGCAAGTATTTAGTCAAATTTTGTGTAGGTTTGTCTTTTAGATCGTTTTGAACAAGCGTTGTATGCTATATCTAAAAACAAATAAGTTGCAACTTGCCATATGTGCGTTTGGCAGATAGCCAAAATTCATTTAAACTACCATATTAATTTTAAGTGTAGGGAAGATATAAGAACTGATAACCGTTGGAGTAAGGATGTAATATTCGGTTGGGCTGTTCGGCTCGGTAAACGAAGCGTAGGACGCCCTTCAGCTAGATGGAGCGATGATATACGCAAGCTGGCTGGCAGCGGTTGGAAACAAAGAGCTGAAGATCGAGCTCAGTGGCGTGCCATAGGTGAGACTATGTCCTACAGTGGACGAATACAGGCTGTTGATGATGATAACAGGGAAGATGCAATATTTTTATTTTTATTTCCACTTGAAGGAATAACACTACATGTAGAAAGTCTGGACAAAGGAAGATTTAGAAGATGACCAAATTAATACCAACCATCTTGAACAGTTGTATAAACCCTTAGACGATATATATTAGATTTTATATTAGATACCTATTATTAAACTTTCGAAGGAAAACGTAAGGATGGATCTAGACGACTCCAAAATAGACGACGACCTGGATAAGATATTGCAGAACATCAAGGGCAACCCTATGGACGCGCCGGACAGTCCCAAAGATCCTGGGGAACCTTCACACAGGTATGTTCAAATCTCTTGTTAATTGTTTTGAAGGTTCGGAAATAACAATCAATGTTGTAAAGGCCTTTGAATGCTATATACAATACAGTAAGGTTTATTTTGCAGTGTAACTTCACCAATGATGGGACCGAGCAGTATTGGTATACCGGGCATTCCTTCAATGTCTATGGGGCCGATGTCCGTACCAGGTAACGTACAAACTTTGTACAACATTGGTAAAATTTAAAAATGTTTTAAGAGCTGTATATACTGTTTATCATTCATTATAAATAACTTTTGTGTTACGACTTTTATACTTTTATTTTCATCAATATTTTTGTTTACAATGACATTTCCCTGTTTAAGAATATCGCGCAAGGAAGAGAGATTCGTCATAGGTAAAGTTTATATAAAGAGAAGTGCCGAAAGCTAAAATGTAATATGAGCTACAAAGACTTTGAATATTAATGCATTTTTGATGTTAGTCGAATTACGGGCAATGGGCGACCACTTGAACTCATAACTCTGCAAACTCTACGCGCTGTGACGACGGATAATACGCCACGGTGCTTCTCTGGTTCGAATCTGCGACAGTTCATGTATCCAATCTATCTTATCTGTCGCAACAATCAATATCTAACCTCAGGGCTGATAGTCTCGACTCAACACAGACCGTCCACTAATTCATCATCGTCATGGACTAGGAGTCGCCCAATGTTTCCCAAATGTTTCGTGTACACCCCGCCCTATCTATATACTGACAAAAGACACAGCAACCTTCCTTCCTTCCTTCCTTCCTTACCATTGAATGTTAGTTCATCGTAAATTCAATTCAATATATTTTATTTTCACACAAGACACACCCATTTGTTAGTATTATTATTATTTTTTTTAAATACTTTATAGGCTAGCGTTTGACCACTATCTCACCTGTTGGTAAGTGATGATGCGGTCGAAGATGGTAAGCACGCTAGGCCTAGAATGGGTACTGGCTCTCAAGGATGGCTGCCGGAACACATTAGATGTTTGGTGACAGATTTTCTAACTTGAGGGTGGTAGCTGGCCAGGCGGACACTATAGATAGTGTCCTACCACCATGCGGGGGTTGTTGGTTTCTTAACGATGTTTTCCTTCACCGGAGGGCCACTGTGAAAAGCGCACATACATTTTTCGATAGAAAGAAAATTAGTTAGCTTAGGAATAGGTTAGTACAAATTTTGGTATCAACACCAATATTATAAATGCGAAAGTCAGTTTGTTTATTTGTTTGTTTGTTTGTTTGTTTGTTTGGGACTTCTTCACGGTCAAACGGCTTGACCGATTTGGCTGAAATTTTGTACAAAGATAGAACATAAGGCAGAATAGGATATAGGATACTTTTTTTTTGGCTATCGAGTCAGGGGGTGCAGATATTATTAATTGAATTTTGTAAATATAAGACTTCTTCTCGAATAAACGGCTTGACCGATTTGCCGGAAATTTTGTACGAATACATGTCATAGGGCAGAATAAGATATAGGATACTTTTTTTCCGGCTGTCGAGTCACGGGGTCCAGATATTATTAATTGAATTTTGTAAATATAAGACCTCTTCTCGAATAAACGGCTTGACCGATTTGCCTGAAATGTTGTATAAAAGCAGTTCATAGGGTGGAATAGGATATGGGATACTTTTTTTTTGGCTATCGAGTCAGGGGGTCCAGATATTATTAATTGAATTCTGTAAATATAAGATCTTTTCTCGAATAAACGGCTTGACCGATTTGCCTGAAATCAACACCAATCAACACCAATATTATAAATGCGAAAGTCAGTTTGTTTATTTGTTTGTTTGTTTGTTTGGGACTTCTTCACGGTCAAACTGCTTGACCGATTTGGCTGAAATTTTGTACAAAAATAGAACATAAGGCAGAATAGGATATAGGATACTTTTTTTTTGGCTATCAAGTCAGGGGGTCCAGATATTTTTAATTGAATTTTGTAACTAAAGGACCTCTTTTCGAATAAACGGCTTGACCGATTTGCCTGAAATGTTATATAAAGACAGTTCATAAAGCAGAATAGGATAAAGTACACTTTTTTTCTGGCTATCGAGTCAGGGGGTCCAAATATTTTTAATTGAATTTTGTAAATATAAGATCTCTTCTCAAATAAACGGCTTGACCGATTTGCCTGACATGTTGTATACAGACAGTTCATAGGGCAGAATAGGATATAGAATACTTTTTATTTCGCTATCGAGTCAGGGGGTCCAGATATTTTTAATTGAATTTTGTAAATATAGGACCTCTTCTCGAATAAACGGCTTGACCAATTTGCCTGAAATGTTGTATTAAGACAGTTCATAGGGTAGAATAGGATATGGAATACTTATTTTTTGGCTATCGAGTCAGGGGGTCCAGATATTTTTAATTGAATTTTGTAAATATAAGACCTCTTCTCGAATAAACGGCTTAACCGATTTGCCTGAAATGTTGCATAAAGACAGTTCATATGGTAGAATAGGATATGGGATACTTTTTTTTTGGCTATCGAGTCAGGGGGTTCAGATATTTTTAATTGAATTTTGTAAATATAAGACTTCTTCTCGAATAAAAGGCTTGACCGATTTGCCGGAAATTTTATATGAATACATGTCATAGGGCAGAATAGGATATAGGATACTTTTTTTCTGGCTGTCGAGTCAGGGGTCCAGATATTTTTAATTGAATTTTGTAACTAAAGGACCTCTTTTCGAATAAACGGCTAAACCGATTTGCCTGAAATGTTGTATGAAGACAGTTCATAAGGCAGAAAAGAATATAAAATACATTTTTTTCTGGCTATCGAGTCAGAGGGTCCAAATATTTTTAATTGTATTTTGTAAATATAAGATCTCTTCTCAAATAAACGGCTTGACCGATTTGCCTGACATGTTGTATAAAGACAGTTCATAGGGCAGAATAGGATATAGAATACTTTTTATTTCGCTATCGAGTCAGGGGGTCCAGATATTTTTAATTGAATTTTGTAAATATAAGACCTCTTCTCGAATAAACGGCTTGACCGATTTGCCTGAAATGTTGTATAAAGACAGTTCATAGGGCAGAATAGGATATCGGATACTTATTTTTTGGCCATCGAGTATGAGTGTTTAGATTTTTTTTATTTAATTTTGTGAATGTGTGGCCTCTTATCAGCTAAACAGCTTGACCGATTCAGCTGAAATTTTATACATATTACAGTTCGCATTGCATAGAATCACATAGGATACTTTTTTTCTGGCAGTCGAGTCCAGGATTGTAATATCTACTTTGTAGGAAATATTTCAGCAACTTTAATATTTTAATAGCCACATTCATCAAGACGAGTCATAAATTGGAACAGTACAACTTTCGATAATCAAAATGATTTTTTTACCTTAAAATAAGTGGATATCAAGTTAATCATTAGGGTCATCGGTGTTGACTTTGTAGGTCATAAAAACTGTCAGGGGCATAAAATGACAAAAAAAAATTCGCGCTCGCTTCGCTCGCGCAGCGATAGGGCTCGCTGCGTTTGCGCAAACCTTTGTTTTATCTAATTTGTAGGAAACATTTCAGCAACTTTAATATATTAATAGCCACAATCATCAAAACATGTCATAAAATGGAACAATACAACGTTCAATAATCATAATGATTTTTTTACCTTAAAATAAGTATATATCAAGATTTACCCAAGGGTCATCGATGTTGACTTAGTAGGTCATAAAACTGTCAGGGTCATAAAATAACAAATATACATACATTACATAAAATAAAAAAAATTCGCGCTCGCTGCGCTCGCGCATTGATAGCGCTCGCTGCGCTCGCGCAAACCTTTGTTTTATCTACTTTGAAAGTAATGTTTCAACATTTTTTTTTGTATTTTAATAGCCACATGCATCAAAACGAGGCCATAAATTGAAACAGTATACAACCTTCAATAATCATAATAATTATTAACCTTAAAATAAGTGGATATCAAGTTTGACCTTTATGTCATCGGTGTTGACTTAGTAGGTCATAAAAACTGTCAGAGTCATAAAAAGTCGTAAAAATGTTTCGTGCTCGCTTCGCTCGCGCTGTGATAGGGCTTGCTACGCTCGCGCAGTAATAGCGCTCGCTCCGGTTGCGCAAGCATTTGTTATATCTACTTTGTAGGAAACATTTCAACAACTTTTGTATATTAATAGCCACATGCATCAAAACGATACATAAATTAAAACAGTGCAACCTTCAATATTCATAATGATTTTTTACCTTAAAATAAGTGGATATCAAGTTTAACCTTAGGGTCAACGGTGTTGATTTAGTAGGTCATAAATCTTTCAGGGTCATAAAAAGTCATAAACAAATTTCTCGCTTCGCTTGCGCAGTAATAACGCTACATAGCGTATAATAGCGTGTTTTAACAGCCTCACATTAGACTGACTCAAATACTTAAACAGCAAAACTTGGCAAACCTTGGTTAGGTTTACCAAGTACCAAGTAATGATTAATGACTTTAACAATAGACGATATCGAGTTCGACTTAAGAGTCATCTATATAGATTTGATGATTAGGTCATTAAACTGTCAAGGTTATAAAAAGCCATAAAAAAACTTCACTAGCCCAATAATAGCGCTTGCTACGCTCGCGCAGCTATTCACCTTATTTTCTTTGTAAGAAATGTTTCAGGAACTGTTGTGTTGAGTCAAACATTTAAACAGCACAACTACGTATACTAACCTAACCAAAATAATTAATGACTTTAACAATACAGGATATTGAGTTCGACTTTGAGGGTCATCTATGGTGACTTGGCCTAAGAGATCATCGATCTAGACCTCAATGCTCATAAAGACACAAATAACGCGGGCGAAGCCGTGCGTAACAAGAAATGTTTCAGGAACTGTTGTGTTGAGTCAAACATTCAAACAGCACAACTTCGTATACCTAACCAAAATGATTAATTACTTTAACAATAGAGGATGTTGACTTCGACTTTGAGGGTCATCTATGGTGACTTGGCCTAAGAAATCATCGATCTAGACCTCAATGGTCATAAAGACACAAATAACGCGGGCGAAGCCGCGGGTAACAGCTAGTATGAATATAATTTAAAAACAGGAGAATAAATCACAAACCACGACGGTTCTCTTTTTGCACAGAGTCTATAGCTTGGCTCCCATTGCTCAGTAAAACTAATTGTACAAACACCAAAAACCGTGCAGGTATCCGAACAACAAGCGCCGGCCCATCCAGCGCATGCGGCCCGTCACCGTCAGTATCGAGGCACTATCACTACACGATGCACTTCCCCTTGCCCCCCGCGGAGGCCGACCACCCCCCGCACGACGCCAACCAGCGGCACATACTGCTGTACGGCGTCGGACGACCGAGAGACGACGCTAAACACGCCGTCAAGAAGATGACCAAAGGTAAGTCTTTACAGGAAGGTCGCTAGAGTTTTACTCCCACCGTAACACAATGCCAGCAATTTTTTTTTATCACAGCACGAGTGTTTCCACTAATTGCGCCATAGCTAAGCTACCCATGTAGAGGTCTTAGAAATACATATAAGCCTAATTTGATAGCTTTATGTCAATAAAATTACAACAATTTTCAACCTTTAATTCAGAAAAGGTAAAATAAAAATTACTCAATGAACAAATGTAATTTCTTTTAAGTTTTTAGTTATTGGATTTTTCAAAAAATCCAATCTATTAACATATTTCATCTTATTTTTTTATTATTATTTTATTTCTTAACTTTCGTCAAGAAATACAGTATGTTTGCTAGTTTATTCTGCTTATTTTTTATCAATTTAAGTTATTACTTTTCACAGAAATTTGCAAGCTATTTTCCAAAAAGTTTTCCATCGACGTTGCTGAGGGTGGAAAGGTAAAGAAGCATTCCCGAAGCGAGTTCAACTTTGAAGCCGTCACTGCAAAGTTTCAGGTGGGTTTCTAACCTATTTACATTAATCTTAATCCTACGTATGATTCCTGATTTACCTTGTAGGATCATTGAAATGAAATAAAATTTATTTGGTAAGCAGAAAGTGAACGTATTATTATACACTAATATCATGAATAACTCACTTAACTAAAAATTAAGTTAGTCATGCAATACATTTAAGAATGGGTATTGATTATTTTAGTGTTTGAGCACAATCTCGCCTGGTGGTAAGTGATGGTGTGGTCGAAGATAGTGAACACGCTAGGCTTCAAATGATTTAAATATTTATAGTAGGGTCAATTTAATAGATCACATTTGACATCTGTCAGTCTTAGCTTTATAGTAAGGTGACTGGCTTAAAAACATCGATTCAGTTGATGAATCGATACGCATCAACACAAACAAGAATGATGTCAGTTTGATGTTATTCGAAATAACCAATTTTCCGGCTACTCTAAATGAGAAATACAATTAGTATTTACATTATTCAGTGTTATTTACTTGTTTGTTTTGCGTTAATATGAAATTGATAAGACACGTTTATACAAATTATACAAATCGGAAATTGTACACATCTAAACGATTTTATATGTATTTATGGATTAGAATTTAGCTCCATAGAAAATGGCCCAATAAAATAAAAAACATACTCAAATGTACCTATGGATCTAACGTTTAGTAGTTTATCGTTAGTTTTTTAACCCAAATTATTATTGATTTTAGTTCCTATTCAATTATTTTTGTATTTTTTTAGTCAAAGAATAATGTTATGTGTTAATTACAATCACAGTGTAGTTATTTTTATAGTTAAACATCCTTCACAAGTAATCATTGCATTTGATTCAACCTATCGGCTGATCAATCTTTTGATTTTTTGGGTAGCATCCCTAGTGTTTATAAAGTAAAAGTGTTCACTGACGTAACCTTGTACTGACGTTTAGTTTTTTAGAACAAAGATTGTTTATTATGTTTAAAATGAACTATTAGTCAAAGTAAATCGTAAAAACGCTTTTTTTTGTAGTTATTAGAATAAATATGTATTTGTAACTGAAAAATGTTAAGTAATTATGCAGTTCTGACTTTGAAACAATTAATAATTTTATGTGCCCTTTATTACAAGGTTACGTTGTTGAATTTTGATGAAGTGACAAATGTGATCTATTAAATTGACTCTACTATAAATCTCTAGGGTTGTGTGCCGCTGGAATATCGAAAGATTTATGTGGCAAATTTTTTTCAATATGGTGGTACTTAGTTATTTTTTAGTAGCAAGTCAGTCGGAACTTTGGTATAATACTCCTAACACTTATGGACGAACACCCATAAATGTACATAAAAAAAAAATATAATTGCGTACATATTCTTATATTAAGAGTAATTATTCATTTTATCTATTTAATTATATTTGATGCGTGTAAGTGCAGATTTTTTGTGATGTTGATCTCCTTATATACTGAATAAATACGAGTTTTGAGTTGAGTTTAATATTCTTCCTGGTTCGATGGCAAGCTATCCCTTACGCCGTGGGGCAGTCCAAAACATTAACTCACGTTTAAATTTACCACTGCTACGAATTCCCATTTGCAGGCAATGTCGATGTACGAACAAGGCGCAGTATCGTGGGCAGTGGGCGGGGCGGTGTGCGAAGCCCTGGCGGCGTACGCGGCGGGAGCGACTACCTATCTGCCACATGCCGACCATGTTGCCTTCGCACTCGATCTTATGGAGATAGCCCTCAACGTGCATGGACTTATCGAGACTTGTATACAGGTAATTACCGCATTAACGTATTGTATTAAAGTGAAACTTTTATTGCATGGCCTCAATTTTTTGTTCATCTATCGTGTGTCGCATTATAGCTGGTGCTTTAGCTTGCTTGGTGAATATGATGTATGACATTTAGGTCAAGCTGTGATTGGCGGACGCTTCCGTAGACATATTTGCATACATGCTGTCATGTCAACTCCTGTCATAGTAGCTAGCTAAGCTACCATATTCACACATAATCAAAGTTTCACTTGCAGATTTGTTTATAAAACCACACCACACGTTTTTTTGTTAAGGTTAATCTCTATCTCTCTCTCTCTCTTTTTAGCTAGTCATCCCATATGGTGGTGAGGTCAGCCTTCCGACTGTTTTCTCTCCATTGCGCTCTATCCTCGACGGCAGCTCGTTCATCATTCTGTTCTGAGAGCTCGCATTCACTCATATCTCTCAGCACCACATCATTCCATCTTGTTTCGGTTCTTCCTCTGGATCTTTGACTTGTATAAATTATACTATAGTGTTATCTAAACAAATATTATAAAGAGGAAAGATTTGATTTTTTGTTTGTTTGTCACGATTAAACTCAAAAATTATTGGACCGATTTCAAAAATTTTTACACTAATGGAAAGCTACGTTATCAGCGAGTAACATAAGCTATATTTTATCCCCGTATTCTCACGGGAACGGGAACTACGTGGGTGAAACCGCAAGGCGCTGTTAGTAACAAATAATTTGAAGATTATAAACTACCGCCACCAACTACTGTGCTCCGTAATCGTCGTGATCTTACTGCTAAAGCTCGTTGAAGAAATGAATCTGACATGCATCTTTAGGAACGAATATGCTTTTTTTTATAAACACCTCATTACATTTATCTACAAATAAAATTAAACGTCAGAATTAATTTCGAAATACAGATAACATTTAATTAGAATCTTAAATAATAGATAGATAGATAGATAACTCTTTACTGAACACCACTTACAGAAAGGATACAACTTAAAACTAACAAATTATTTCTAATCATGTGTCAATGGGCGGTCTTATCGCTCATAGCATCTCTTCTAGACAACCGTGTACGGAATAGATTGAATATAATGGAGGGCGATGGTATCCTAATTACATAAGCAATAATAATATTCTTTGTTTAGATCCTAAAAGAGCTATCGGAGGTAGAAACAGCGCTAGCGAGCCGCGGCGCGCCCAGCAGTGGGCTAGCCGCTCCACACGCTTACGCATCGGCTTTAGCGCTGTACACCGTCGGAGCGCTTAGACGATACCACTCCTGTTTATTATGTAAGTGTATACCTATGTAATTCCTAAAAACATTGTAGCTGTTGTAGTAGGACTATTAGTAATCGGTAAGAGTCAGCTCAGCCCGCGACGCGACGCGGCGCACACTTATTAAGAGAGTTATACAAAAAATAACTTTATTTACTACACAAAAAGATACACATTTCATTGAGTTAGTTGAGCAGCTTCAGGCTGCGCCGCGCAGCGTCGCGCGAAGCCGCGTGATATACAATTGAATTTTATTAACTACACAATAAGATACACATTGCATTGAGATAATTTGATGGCGTCGCGCATTTTGCTACGCCGCGTGGCGTCAGGCTGCACCGCGCTGCTCCGCACAAAATTAAAAGCATCGTCACGTCGCGTTGCGGTGTGAACATGCCATAAGTAGCGCTTTTTGTCAAAACAAAAATCCTGACCGATTGTGAAAAAAAGTGTAATATGTATGGCACCATTGATCTATAACACTATTCATGACTCAGTCCGAGAAATCATTAATGTTCATGTCTTTATAATAAAACTAAATTAATTTCTCATCATCAAGGCATACTGTTGACGAAATTTTGACATATTGATTTAATTATTATTTAATGCTGCAATGAATATGATTTATCGTAAAAATTATTTATATTATTATAGTACTCAACACTTTGTTGCTTGTATACTGATTAAGTAGGACCTAGTGACACTTAAATCGTAATTTTAACACTAACAACTCTGTTACCTAGGGACACAAGCTAAATAAATTTATTCATCTATACTTAATATTATAAAGAGAGAACATTTGTATTTTTGTATGTTTGGTTTTGTAATGATTTGGCTCAAAAACTACTGAACCGATTTAAAAAATTCTTTCACTATAATACATAGAATGGACTTTCGGAATGAAAATAGGCTATATATTATCCCGTTTAAATCAAAGGTACATTCGTGGAGACCTAATTTGCAATCTAAGTCGGCAAAAAAACGGTCGTAAAAACACGTTTCTTACGAACGCTGCTTAATTGAAAATAGATAGAAGAATATTTTCTATGCAAGAGTTGTACAACTTAATAAGACCTACAAAAAAGTCCGCGACAGCATATGTCTATCACTTAAGGTTGACTCACAGTAACCATTTCTATCTTAAAATTTTTGTTAAAAAATATTACAAAACTTCCAAGGCTATTTTCAAGTATATAGTATTAATCCTTATCCAAATAATTACGTTAATTAGCTTGGCCACATATTATAGATTAAAATTGTCCTTTACAGTATATAATTCAAATGAAAACTCTAGAAGATATCACGAATTTCACTTACACGCATCGCAAAATTAATAAGTATTTGCAGTGAAACAGTATAGCATTGCAGTATATATATAATAATATAATATTTTAAACCACCCCGACTGATCTATGTATAATCTTTTCATTAAAAGCATTCCAATGACTCTAAACACGACATTTAAAATCTGAGCTGTAAGTTGGTGAGGATTTGAGTATTCTGTAGAGTCCAGTAGATGTCCCAGCATCGGGTCAATGCTTCCATGTTTTTACAATATCGTTGAAGAAGAAGATTTTCGAATTGATCAGACCTACGAAAGTTGATTTCATAGCGCAATTAACTAGAAAAAAGCTCATAGTTTTATAACGATTGAACGAATTTTAATGAATCAAAGCTAAGAAAACTCTCGATGAAGACATCTATCAAACAAAAAAAAACTATCAATAATAAAAACAAAATCGGTTCATCCGGTTAGGTGCTAAGATGCTACAGACAGACACACAGATACACACGTTAAACGTATATTACCCCTACATTTTGTGTCGGGGAACGCGTAAGGTTACGGTGGCAGATGTTCTCCTTGGTGGTAAGCTACTTTTTGGTAGATTTAATGATCCCACTACCACTGTACGAAAACTCATGATTCATGAATGCACATATAACTTTCATTGGTAGGTATATAGCTAGGATTAGAACCAACGACCGTCGGGTCAGAATCAGGGTAACTATCCTTTACGCCAAAGGGCCGTCCAATATCACTACGTAAGTATTATAAAACAAAGTCCATCACTGCGTCTGTCTGTCTGTTCGCAATAATCTAAATAGCTACTGAACGGATTATCATGCGGTTTTCACCAATAGCCAGAATGTTTATGAGGAAGGTTTAGGTGCATAATTCGTTAAGGTTTTGTGTAAATTGGATGAAATATGACAATGATTGTTAAATATGTTCATATTTTATATTCGATACAACAAACTGATGCAAATTTTGTAGGCATATATGTTCTACCCGTGCGAAGCCGGGGCGGGCTGCTAGTTCATTCATAAATAAGTTCTAAATTCATTCATTCAGCCTAGGGTTGTACCACTGGTCTGTTATTCACCTATGAGATTTTTTTAATTAGTGAAATTATTCGGCATGTGAGACTTATTACACTTATTACTTACATCAACTTGTCAAAGAGTGTAGCGCCGTGACGAGCAAAATTATGTCTGTCAGTTTTTCATGTCAAAGCTTCTGATAAAGACAGACGTCATCAGACGGCAGATATGTGGTCTGTTTGCACATTTACATAATTATTTTCTTTCCAGTATGTGTAGAACAGACATCGATGGCATTCGAGCAACTGTGCCGGCTAGTGAAGCACGTAGTGAACCCTGGCGACTGCGGGTCGGCAGAGCGCTGCGTGCTAGCACAGCTGCACGACCTTTATAAAGCCGCCGCGCATCTCTGCCACGCACCGCATGCCGATAACTTCGCTAACGCTTACCCTAGGATCAAGTGAGTCACCTATATATACCGCTCAAAACAATCACGACGAGATCTGTGCGCTCGGCCAAACGAACTCCGCCCCAAACCATCACTGAGCCACGTCTGTCGCGTACTGTTGAGTATAGTGAGTCAGGCGAGCGATACAGTGCAACAACAGTCCAGGAATATGTTCCTGGACTGTTGTTGCACTGTATCGCTCGCCTGACTCACTATACTCAAAAGACTTAAAATAAAAACCGGCAAGTCGAGTTGGACTCGCCCACCTAGGCTTCCGTACCAACGTTGGTTGGTATTTGTGCTGTAAGACCTTGCTTCTTGCAAAATTTCATGATTCTAGGTCAACGGGAAGTACCCTATAGGTTTTCGACCCGAAACCTATAGAGTACTTCCGGTTGACCTAGAATTGTAAATTTTGGATAAAAGCAAGGTCTTACAGCACAAGTAAAGGAAACATTCCGAAAAATAAAAAAATTGAAAATTAAGGTAAATTTTGGTACTTACAAGTTTTCGCGAAAATCTAAATTTCCCTATATCTTATTATCATGTTGACTCAGGACCTTGATTTTATACACCCAATAGATAAAGATAAAGATAATTTATTTGTTTAAACATGTGTATGTATACACTACGTCAGTGCATGCAAGTTAGTAAATGAAATTAGAGTTCATACATGTTTTTGCCACGTAGGCGTACAAATTGTATCATACATATTTATATTGGAAGTAAGATACAACAATAATTATTACAATATATTACATTAATTCAATCTTAAAAAGTAAAAAATAAAAATATCATGTCTTAACAGTATTAACAAATAGATTATAATTTATCGGTCAAAAATTCGTTAATAGTATACTAACATTTGTCATTTAACAGATAACACAGCTTCTTTTTGAACAAGTGGACATTCAATGTCTTTAGGTCATTTGGTAATTTGTTGAAGATAGCAGGTGCCATGCATATGACACTCTTTCTCATATGGCTGGTTTTGCCCCCATGTAAGCATAATTTATTTTCATCACGTCTAATGCGGTAGCTTTTTTCAGAGATACGTGGAAATAGATTAGGATTCGATTTGACAAACAAAGCTACTTCGAATATGTATAGCGAAGGCACTGTCAATATGAAAAAATTCTTAAACCATGGCTTACTCTCTATGGATTTCAAATGAAACATTGCCCTGAGACATCGTTTTTGGACTTTGAAATAAACGTCTTTTTCGGTAGAATTGCCCCAAAATATTATACCTTACCGCAGGAGGGATGCTACTAGGCTGTGATACGCTGTCAAAAGTACTTCTGTATTTACTTCTGATGCTAACTTGTACAGAGCATATGAAGCTGTGCTTAGTCTTTTGCTTAGATTTTCTATGTGCGCTTTCCAATTCAACTTTCGGTCTATGATAAGTCCAAGGAATTTCGCGTTATCAATCTCATTAATAGTTTTATCTTTATATTTAACCGTAATATTTACTGGGTTCTGATCCCGTTGTCTAAAATGTATCATCTGCGTTTTGTCAAAATTGATTATTAAATTATTTTGCTCTAACCATAATATTATAGATGTCAGGGATTGATTAATGTCATTTTGATACATGTCTTTATTATTACAATTTATAGTGATTGTACTGTCGTCAGCAAAAAGAGTCATGGGTTGATTTATAGCTCTTAGCATGTCATTTATGTATAGGATAAATAAAAGAGGCCCTAGGACGCTTCCTTGTGGCACTCCGTACAAGGGTGATCTTTTTGATGATATATATGATTGTTCTTTCTTCGATTGCATATTGATTTTTGTAATTTCTGTGTATTGAATCCTATCAGTTAGATATGATTTTAACAGATTCAGTACAGTACCTCTAATTCCATAAGCTTCAAGTTTGTTAATCAATATATTGTGGTCCACATAGTCAAACGCTTGCGTCATATCGCAAAACACCGCACATACTGGGTTCGTTTTGTCCATATTTATTGTCACTGTATATAAAAAGTCATAAATCGCCATATTTATCGTCGTATTTTCCCTAAATCCTTTTTGTTCATCACATAGTATTTTCTTGTTTTCAATGTAGGAGTATAATTCTTTGTATATATACTTCTCGAAAATGTTCGATAGTATTGGTATAAGGGATATTGGTCTATAATTGGATAGATTTTCAGGACTGCCTTTTTTAAGGATTGGTTTGATAATGGATATTTTTAATGCTTTAGGATAGACTCCTGTGCTAATACATAAATTAATAATGTGGCTTATGTGACCACATATTTGTACTGCTACGGATTTAATCACTTTTGTAGCTATTCCATCATAACCTACGCTATTTGTAGATTTTAGGGATTTGATAATTTTATAAATATCGATGGGAATGCAGGGATTTAGAAAAATTGAATTATTTTGTCGGTTGTGTAACGGTTCTATTAATGGGTTAGTAGTTTTTTGAAGAGGTTTAATTTTATCTACAAAGAAATTGTTGAATGCATCGGCAATATTTTGGGGGTCACTTATCGTAACATTTGATTCTTTTATTTTCTTGATATGTTCTTTAGGATAGTTTGCTTTAGTACTATTTATTATATTCCAAGTTGCTTTGCTTTTATTTGTAGATATGTTTATAGTATTATTATTTTGAGCCCGTTTCGTTAATTTAATAATTTTTCTAAATGTTCTTGAGTAACTAGTAAAGCGACTTTTGTTTGTGCTGTTTCTATTCTTTCTATACTGCCAAAGCAATTGACGTTTCTTTTTACTATAGATTTTGACTCCTTTTGATATACACTTATGTTTTTTAATCACTTTTAATGTAATAGTTTTAAGTGGAAAACACAAGTTATAACAAAAGTAAAAAGATATCAATAAAGCTATTATAAGCACAGTTTGCATCATCTGTGTTATAAATTTCTGCAAATTTCAGTTTATCCATACAATCTTTAAATTTAGATATATTATTGGCGCAGTAATCACGTCTTTGAACCGACCAGAACTTAAGCAGACACGTTCTTTTTACGGGACACTTTATCAGTTGCGCGGTGTGGTCTGACAGTGCAAACTCGACGGTTTCAGCTTTACATTTGTTTTTAAAATTGTGGGCAAAATTGTCTAAACAAGTATTGCTTCTATTTCTAGTGGGCTGTTTCAATGCTAGTTTGAGATTAAAATTCATCAACAAACATTCGAATTCCGATGAGATTTTGTTTGCCTTTAA
Organism: Cabera pusaria; assembly: GCA_954871355.1. Lineage (NCBI taxonomy): Eukaryota > Metazoa > Arthropoda > Insecta > Lepidoptera > Geometridae > Cabera > Cabera pusaria. Next base: position 19,720,009 of record OX940889.1, on the reverse strand, counting down.
CATATCAATGTTAAAATCACCTGCTATAACAACTTGCTTCTTAGCACTACATATATGTCGTAGAATGTCTTCTAGTGTATTATAAAATGTGTTCAAATTGGCAGGTTTTGGTATTCTGTACACACAAACAATAATAATATTATGATCCAGTAGTTCTATTCCACAACACTCAATTACTCCTGTAATAGACCGTGATGATATGAATGGCAGGTCACGCCATTGGAGACCGTATTTCACCAAAATACAGGAACTTCCTCTTTTGCTATCCTCCTATTCTTATATTCCTCTATTCCTCTTTTGTTTTCTACAGAAACATGAAGCTAATACGTAGTTGGATATTACCAATAAATGTTCATAGCCTGACATAATAAAATGTTCAGTGATCCATAGCACATCAGTATTTACATTTTTTTCGGACAATTCATCTATACACACTGTAAGTGCATCTACTTTATTTAATAATCCTGCAATATTTTGATGCATCACATAGATATGTTTATCTAAGAAAAAGCTGCATGTTGTTTGTTTCATCTACATTTTCATTATCGTGATTCGTCAATACTTTTAAGTTACTATTTACATTATTGTTAAAGCGTTTGATGTCATTAATAAAGATCGACAGAGACTTGAACACGGAGCGTAGTCCGAAATTGTTCAATAACCCAGATGGCCTGTAAAACATATTGTAATCATAGGTCACATTTGCATTTACGTCGAAAAGAAAACCATATTTATGCGTACAGATGTCATGGTATAGCAGCTCATTGAATTTCTGGACTCTGAGATTATACATATGTGCATTTGCACTTAATTTGAAAGCTGGTGCGCAGATAATAATGTTAGTATGTGTGATGTTTTGTAACGTCTTTCTTATGTCTAAGATGAGCTTAAAATAATTTTGGCCAGCCCTAAAATCTTCTTCGCTAATAAAGATTATGCAGTAGTCATTACTCCTAAAGTCGACAAGTATCTTCTCGATTCCATCTAGAACGGTAAGTGTGTCGTTACCTGGTGTCAGAAAGTGGCAAACATTTTGTTCGTGTAATATGTCGTCTGCTGTTGCCGCAACCTTATTACGTTTGTTGGTGCTCAGGATGCATATTTTGGTTTCGGGTTTTTTTTTATTGTAGAAGTTTTGTCTTCATTATATTTTTTCTGTGTTTTTTTTTTTTTGAGTCTGTTTGTTTTTTTGTATCCGTTGCTAGTTTATGTTTTGGCGTTGAGTGTAATTCTGGTAGGTCCGTTTGTGTCTCCTTATTTATTCGTAGGGTGTTTTCACCTGGCTGAGATAGTACATTTATGCCAGTGGTTTTAATATTATCGCTGTCCTTTTCAGCCTCTTTGCTGTTAAAATTTAATAACTTTTGTCTCTTCCGTTTCCGTTTCAAATAGAGACTATAGACCTCAGTATCTGGTATAAATTTCAACTTGCTAGGTCCACCCGTGCCTGAGAAAATCGGTGGTGACACACGGACAGAGACATAGGGACAGACGGACAAGAAAGTGATCTTATAAGGGTTCCTTTTTTAACTTTTGAGGTACGGAGCTCTAAAAAAAATATTATTTAAAAAGTCTTGATTTCTATTGCTTTACGATATTTAACATGTTTTTTTTGTTCGTTTGCTTGCAGACAAGCCCTATACTCCCAGCTACAACCGATTCCGTCGCAGTACGCGTACAATCCGCAATTTTTGAGTGAATTCTTCACACATCCACGAAAAGGTAAACTTCACTCAATTCTATTACTAATTTGTGTTTTTTTATATCAGATAGGCTATCGTTTGACCACTATCCTACATGTTAGTAAGTGATGATGCGGTCTAGGGTGTTAGCACACTAGGACTAGAATGGGACCTGGCTCTCAAGGATAGCTGCCGGAACACGTTAGATGTTTTGGCGACAGATTTCCAACTTTAAGGTGGTAGCTGGCCAGGCGGACCCTAGATAGTGTCCTACCACCATGTGGGGGTTAGGGGCTATTGACCATACATTTTAAAGTTCTGCACACATTACAAGCGAAAATATATTCGTAATGAATATCACCGAATGAACAAATTAACGAAATGACGGCGACTTAACTATACAGGATGCATTAAGGGTGTGTATCTCTGTCATTTAGTTCATTCAACAAGAAAGCTTCTGTTTTCACAAATTTGGTGTGCAATAAAATGTCTTTATCTACTTCTGCTTATTTAACACTAGCACCAGCTTCATCCGCGAGGACGAAAGGTAGTCTATGTCCTTTTCTAAGGTCTAACCTATTTCTTTGCAAAAATTTATCAAAACCAGTTCAGCCGTTTCGACGTGAAAATGGATCATAAATACAAACATACACACTTTCGCATATATGATATTAGTAGGATGAAGAAATGGGTATAAACTAAGATCTCTATTGCAGGTAAAATTGAAATAGGCTGGGCACGAGCAGTAGCCGAATCTCCTGCAAACAGATACAGTTTCGTATGTTCGGCCATGCTCGCCGTTTGTAGAGAAGTAGACAACGATCGGTAAGTCTTTATCCATTACTGACTGTGCAGAACTGTGCCCCCTTTCTTTGCGCGCTTAAGAGAAAACGCGGGGTGCACTTTTCCAACCAAATGTATTCCCCCATTTTCTCCCTGGATAATGCTTCTAGAGCAAAATTTTATTCTACAAAAATCAAGGTCTGCTGTAATGTAAACCATTTGCTTTTTTTTGACCAACCAATATACATTTGTATAATGAATACTGTATAGGGAATACATTTGTATGGAAAAGTGCACCCCGCGTTCCCTCTTAAACACACTTGTACCATATGTGACAGTCCAGGCTATAAACCTTTTATATGCAGATATCTATGAGAAATAATTAAATCGCAAACGTTCCGTTTTAAAGCAGTTAAAATGCTTATACAGAATAATGAGAACTATTGTTTCCATTATTCTATTACGCTATATACGCTTTATTAAGCGTATTTTAGACTACGCTATAATATAATTGGTGGGGCGTGTAAATAGCCTCAACCATATGCGGGGGTGAAAGTGCCGTGAAAATAAATAGAAATGCGTAAGACAAATAAGCGGTAAAAATATAAGTATATAGCGGGGGCGGCTCTGTAAAGATCAACGTGAAAAGAGGGACGTTTGGTATGAATAAACCACTGTAAGAACACAGAGAATCAGCATACAAAGCCCACGTACCTTTCCACTCTCCCAGGAACACCTACAGCCCTCCGTGGAGGGTTCACAGACGAGGAATCGCTGCAGGCGGCGTCGGCGCATATAATGCGACCGAATAATAAATAGTTCAAACAGGCGGATCCTTACAGTCACGGCACGATCACTTTATAAAAATAAAAATAAGCGTTTTATAAAAAAAATAATGAGTCCGATGCGACGATCATAGCGGGATCGCGGCCAAAACGGAACTGCACCTGAAGTGCGGTGCAGGCGAGAGCCAACCACGGGCGTCGTGGCGGCAATAGACGCGGTCTGCTGATCTCCCATTGGACCATTGGCAAACCTGTTCGAGTTTCAACGGCGGGTAGGCATCAGCAGACTGCTTCTGCGTCTTTTAGCGGGCATTCATACCAATTTGAAAAGGTAGAATAATATAAGGCGTTATAAAAATAATATATATGAAAGGGGCGAGGTATATATATAGCGTGAAATAAAATATGGAATAATAAAGCGCATTGACGCGTCACCAATAATAGCTTATAGCATATAGTTCATAGCACAACAATATCGTTGACCACAAATTTATTTAGAACACGTTCACACTTAGGTATACTATGTTTGAGCCGGTTTGCTTGTAATTTCCTTGTCATTCTGTACTTTAAAGCGAAATAGTAGAACGTAGTCTGATATGCGTTTCACTCAAATCCATATTTCCAGTGTAAACGACCTCGGAGTATTATGTGCGGAAATGACAGCTTGGTGCAGTGGCTTGGCAGCAGAATGGCTGGGAGCGCTCGTAGCGCTATGCGGGGCTCAACATTACCCAGCCGGGACTGCCCCGCACGCTGCGCCGCCACCGCTTTATCCTGACCTATTGCATCATAGAGATTTGCACGACGCCGCGGCTCACGATGCACTGGCGGTCTTTACTTGTATTTTAGTAGGTAAGTACTCATAAGGTGACTCAAGCCACTACTTTATCCCGACCTACTTAGCAGTCAGTATCGACTGCTTGAAGATGCTGCTGCATAGCAAACTATAATCTACGACATACACGAAACCGCTTGAGCAGTTCGAATGCTTCGGGTGGTCAACAGCACAGTGACATTTTATCGTACTCTCGCGCTGTTACCCATTCAGTCCGCGCTCCTAATTCCGCACTCCGCATTCATGCACGTAATCCCAATATATATGGCCCCACAATTATCTATTTCTACGCTGCCGCCGTTATCGTCTGAGCAAAACGAGCTGTTCGTGTATGTTGATCACTGGCTAACTGTCTTATAACTGCTAGACCGCACAACGGAATTTCGTCATGCTGCTAACTGCCCAGCAGGCGCGACCGCTCAATCTGTCCCTTGTATGCCGATGAATAGAAAATTGTAGTTCGCTATGCAGTCGCAGCTTCAAGCGGTCGGACATGACTGCTTCAAGCTGCCCGAGTATGGCCACGCTAAGACGTGCAATATATAGTATTACAAACCTCTCATTCGACCTCTCTTCCAGCGCGTCACTGCTTCTCTCTTGAAGACTTCGTGCGGCACGCGGCGCTACCGTCCCTGCTGAAAGCTTGCGGTGGTGTGGGCGCCACCAGCAACCCAGCCAACGCGCCTTCACCCGACACCGGCGCCCGACTTACCTGTCACCTGCTGCTGAGACTCTTCAAGACTGTTGACACTCCACAACCAGGTGGGATACACTACTGTACCCTTAGCACAGAATAATGACTAATACAAGTACAGAAACATTACAGCGTCGGTTTCGTTCAAAATACGCTATACGCCTCGGATGCGACCTTGAATTTGCGTCACAGAATAAACTAATAGTAAATAGAAACCGAGTGTTGCGCACCGTAAAATGCACGGTAGGTCCGCGCTGCGAGAGTCTGTATCACTCGGTCAGCTCGCGGACCGTCAGCTGTCTCTTACTTTAAGGTTGAGTGTTGTGAGAAAACAGATTGAATAGTAAAGTAAAGGCGCGCGTTACACTACTGACTGAACTTGTAGCCCGCGGGCTGCCACGGAGGTACTAGCATTTTCATAGCTACTGCACGCAGTGCGACAGGCCTGCCCTTAGTATGAGTTTTCATACCAAACTCAATATCGTATATAGAACAAATTTTGGATGAAAAACAGTACAGTGCCTCTAGTGGTTTTCACACTTCACTAAATTTAGACCAATCAAGGAGCCAGAAAAAGTCGAAAACTATGTGAGATCTGTCAAAAGCGTTTACCATGAAAACTCGTATTATGGACACTAGAAGAATGTATCGATAGTGTCAAGCTAAATCTGACTTGAAAAAAAAATAGAAATTGGAAATGTCAAGTTTTTTATAATTACTTCGTATTTTGTGCCATGTGTAATGGTGCTCTGTCAAATGGAAAAAAATAGTTTGAATTTTGACCGATTTTTGCACGAAGCGATTAGGGATTACAGTTGGAACTTCGTTGGCGAAGTCTATTTTGACCAATAGGTAATCTGTCTTCTAGTGTGAGTTACGTTACTATACAAATCTACATCTTATAGTAGGGACAACTTAATAGATCACATTTGACATCTATCAGTCTCAGCTTCATAGTAAGGTGACTTGCTTAAAAACATCGATTCAATTGATGAATCGATACGCATCAACACAGACAAGTATGATGTTAGTTTGATGTTATTCGAAATAACCAATTTTCCGGCAGCTCTCAATGAGAAATACAATTAGTATTGACATTATTCAGTGTTATTTACTTGTTTGTTTTGCGTTAATATGAAATTGATAAGACACGTTTAAACGGTTACATATTTAAACGATTTTATATGTATTTATGGAGCTACATCCATAGAAAATGGCCCAATAAAATAAAAAACATACTCAAATTTACCTATGGATCTAACGTTTAGTAGTTTATCGTTAGTTTTTAACCCAAATTTTAGTCAAAGAACAATATTATGTGTTAATTACAATCACAGTGTAGTTATTTTTATCGTTAAACATCCTTCACAAGTAATCATTGCATTCGATTCAACCTATCGACTGATCAATCTTTTGATTTTTGGGGTAGCACCGTAGTGTTTATAAAGAAAGTGTTCACTGACGTAACTTTGTACTGACGTTTAGTTTTTTAGAACAAAAATTCTGATATAATCATAAATTAGAATAAATATGTATTTGTAACTGAAAAATGTTGTTATTGTGCAGTTCTGACTTCGAAATAATCAATAATTTTATGTGCCCTTCATAACAAGGTTACGTTGTTGAATTTTGATGAAGTGTCAAATGTGATCTTTTAAATTGACTCTACTATAGTTCAGTTTATTGGTAAGTTTTTGTTCTTATTTTTATAACCGTTTGAACACTATCGCCTGGTGGTAAGCGATGATGTGGTCGATGATGGTAAAAACGCTAGGCCTAGAATAGTCTAGCTTTCAAGGGCACTACATTCATTATTAAACTTAACTCAAACTCTCAGAATTTTTCCAATAGTGTCTATGGGCGGTGTTCACTCATGCTCGATCATCGATGCACGAGAAGGATTAACAATAAGATCGTTTAACAAACTAAAAAGAACCGACTTCAATGCCGCGCTATTATTTTTCAGTACCAATTTTGAGGTGTTTATCTCCATATCTCTGGAGATACTTATCAGACCTCAATAAAATTACCATAGTAGCACACTTGGGATATCTTCTTTCCAATAAAAAAATAATAATCAAAATCGGTTCATAAACGACGAAGTTATCCGCGAACAAACATAAAAAAATATATATATATATATATACGGTCGAATTGAGAAACCTCCTCCTTTTTTTGAAGTCGGTTAAAAAGAATTAATAATTGTTCGCTAAACCTGTGCATTATTTGACAGGTCTATATTCAGTATCGACGTCACCCGGCCCAGGCGGCGCTGCGGCAGGCGTGCGATTGTCGTGCGACAGACATTTGCTCGCTGCTGCTCACAAGAACATTGGCGTTGGACCAGTGTTGGCCACCTTGAAGGCTATATTGAGTTAGTATTTGCACACTGTACATGTTGATTTTTCACAGCTATATCATCATCATTATCAGCCTGTAACGCTCCACTTTTTTTTTCTTTTTTTTTTATTCGAAAATGGGTAGCGCTTGACCACTATCTCACCTGATGTTAAGTGATGATGCGGTCGATGATGTAGTGCGCTTACCCATAAGATTCACTCTCGACTTGTTGTCTAAGTTCTATCGGAAACACAGACTCAGGCAAGGAATTGCATTCCTTGGCAGTACGTATGATGAAAGAGGAAGCAAATCGCTGGAAATAATAAAAGGCCTCTCCCATGACACGCCACTGAGCTAGATCTTCAGCTCTTCTTTACAGCTTTGTAAGCGTCTATATCTGTCTGAAATTGATCTCTGAATTATATAAACAGTAATAAAACATCAGTTCGCCGAATCCCAGCGTGCTATTCGATTTCAGGCAGTTTGTGTCTTACAAATCGGAATAGTTGCGCTTTGTAAATTGGACTATATTCAGTTGTCCAGTGCTTCTGCTCACTGCCGTCTTCTATTTCCAGACAAGCACGATTCCATCTCTGCTCTGCAGACGGAATTTCGTAATGTACTCTTTGTGTGGTGTGCTGTCTAATATGTGATGTTTGAATTTCTCGCGTAATGTGTGATGTTGCATTACTTGGCCGCGTGATATCACCTTTGTAATAATTAATGCATTACCTACACATGTACGGCCTTACTAATAAAGTTTTTTTCACTCTGTACACACGTTGTATACCACAAAAGCTGACCAATAAAAATATTTTTGACGTAAGCCTTGGATAATGTTGGTATACATATGTGCCATTATCAAAGGAGGCTGTCCATTTATTAAACAGCCTGGGACCCTAGTTTAGCGAGTGTGTTAAGGATTAAAATGGTGGATTTTTCTATTAGCAGCTGATTGAAATCGTCTAGACATTGTAACTATTATTGAATCTGTGTCTAGTATTCTGTAAAAAAAACGTTTTGATTCTTCAAACTTCAAAAAGTATGCTGTTATTTGAGGATCGTTTGTATGTGTTAGATTTATTCTCATTGAAATGGATAACATAAATTATTTTGACCATTGGGAGATAGAGGAGGCAAATAAAAAAATCGAAAACATTATGAAGACCGTGCAGATCCATTTTTTTGAACAATTCAGATTTTCCATTTTAAATACAAATTACAGGTTTTCGAAAAGGTATGCGGAAGAAACTAAACGCAGTGATTACATTATCTTTGGAAATTGACAATTTATTCAAAGATGGCTACAATCGTGTTTATATGTTGAGACTAGCGGTCTCCATGGCTACAATATAAACACGTAGACAGAGGACAACAGTCAATTTGAGTGTTTCGTTCTAAAATTTGTTTTAATTCTTTCACTCCTACTAAAAGAAAATATTTTCCATTATATCGACTAATTTCAATAAAAAGTTCCAAAAACAACGTAGTTTGATTAATATTGCATTCCTAAAACAAAATTTCATGACTAATATTAATAATTAGTAAACTTTATGAAATAATAATTTACGGAACTATTTAAGACGAAAACAGTTTCTAAACGAATTGACTAATAGTTGCCAGATGAAAAAGAAAAAAAGTGTTAAACGTCTATGTAGATACCCACCGCCTATTCAACGTTTATTAGTCAAACAATGGATTGACGCGTGTTTAGCGCTTTTTCATCGTGCAACTGTACAACCGTTTAACAGATGTATAGGCAAATTTTTATTAGTAAGGCCGGTAGTATATATTGGTCAAGATCACAATCCAAACAGACAATTGTAAGACCTGAAATTGTCATAGTAGTAACTGAAATTAATACTTTGTTTCCTATAGTGGTAGGAGACTCAACAGCACGCGACGGAAGCAAGCCGGGCGGTAAAAAGTCATGCGAATTGTCACATATACTAGGAACTAGCGATACTGTGCCAACGGACGCACAACTCGATCATATGGCGTGAGTTAATTTCATTATTTGAACTATACATTGACGATTTTCTACCGATGTTGGTATCTGAAGTATGTGGTAATAGCGCAATCTATGCTAACGCTGTGAAATTCTTGAGAAGTTTGCTATGATATGTTGAAAACGGATTACTTGATGAGTATATAATTACATACATTTATTCATTAACATTGTTGTAATGGATTAACTGATTAAATCAAGTCAAGCCTTAAATTATGAAGGTTCTAGAATATTTCGTAAAATATTTTGAGTGTGTTTAAATGGGTTTTTTGGCGTTAGTATTTATTGTCCAATTGATATGAATATATTTCGTCCAAAATTAAAGTAATAGGGAATATGCATGAAGCTCAGATTTATTGGAATTTTTTTTTTCGATTCTTTGTTGTCCTGGAGATATATTTAAAACCTTTTTTTTTATTTAATTCAATTTTATTTAAATAATAAATTAAAAATGCAATTTAAGCGAGGGAAATTTAAGTTTGTAAAACAGATCACCATTGGTCGAATCGAAAGTTGACGTCATTATGCACAACTCCACGTGATAGAAACATTGAGTGCGAGAACATAAAAATAAATGTATGGTGTGGTCTTATTGTATTTATTTCCAAATATTGTGTTTGTCGCGAATTATTGTGCAAAAATGTATATTACTGTTAAGAGTACTGAGAAACTGTATAATTTAATAAAAACATGCCATTGGCTAAATAAAATAATCGCGCGGAGTTAAAGAAAAAAAGCTAGTTTGCTTCAAGCGGCGTGTGTCTGACGTATGTGCGTGACGTCACAATGTATTACCAAAGAGCCCGGGAAATGATGGCGTTTATACTGCTCAAATTTATTTGTATATATAAATGTTTATTTAAAAAATAATTAGACTAATTCCAGCAGTATTTTATTTTTTTATTATGTTATATGGATGTAATGGGTGAAATAAAAATATTAAAAAAAACATGCATATTCCCTATTCTTGTTTATTTCCAACTTATCTCGTGAATAACTCAGTGGGACATTTTTTGTATGTTCATACATTTTAATGTAATTAAAAGCTTTTGGTTATTTGTCAAATATGTCTCGGTCCTATTAATAACCGTAGTTATTACAAGTTAGCAAATAGCTAGGTAATGTTTTGGCCTATTCCGTAGTTCTGTCAATGGTTGGAATGAATCGTTGGAATTAACAAGAAAAAAACATCAACAAAAAAGTTGCAAATTAAAAATAAAACGATTAAAATTATTACAATTTTCAGATATCAACATCTCTAATTTATATTACTATTTTATTTCTATAGGGTTATTAAAATGTTTATTTTTCAATACAGACTATTGATTGGCTAATTTCTCTCATTCTTAGGATGGTAGAATCAGAGATGACTGGGGGCCATAGAACTCCTAGGTTTGTTTATTTTAATATTGAGTTACCTCGTTTGCACATCCTCCATCCTTTCCATTCAATGTGCTGATGCAATCGTGCTTCCACCTCGTAAGGTCTGTCAATTACTTAACATTTTAGCTGGATTTTGATTGCCATTTTATAACTAATCGCTCAAAGTAAAACAGCGTTAGTTTTATTTGCATCAGCTGTGCTGTCAGTTGGGATTTTCTAAACTTGAAAAAAGAAAAAAACTTTAAAAACTATATTATATTATTAGGATTTGTTTAACGAGACAGCAATCTTTTCTCCATCACAATCTATTGCTGAACAAAAGTCGATACGTTCACATTAAAATTAATAGTTTTCGCGAAAACATTCGAACTCAAATTTATTGCTGTCCAAATGTATTCGGAACCATATACTTATGCACCCATAGAGTTGATATTGTAACGTATCGTCGATTGTCCTAGCTATCAGGTGCATGGATGATATCGTTAAAATGGCGGGGTTTTACCTGTTTAGTAAAAATACTGGCATGGTAAGAGAAATTGGTAGGTCTATACCAAGCAATAGCATCAAAAAGGGACAAAAATAAATAGAGTCCTATGGTTTGAAATCTTTTGAATTCCTGTAATTAATATCCAGCTTGATTTAACATTCTTGTAACAACAAATTATATGACTTTACACATTTGAAAACAATTTAACGTTCACTTTCCTCTTTCCCCGTTTTCAAATGTTGGTGGAAGCACTGATTTGGGTGTAACTGTCTCTTGAATGGTCATAAAAAATGATCACGATAGTCACGCTTCACAACTCTTTAATGTTTTGCTGTCACATTTAACTTCACCACATATTCGTGTTAATGTAACTTTTGTGTGCGGATTATAATTCAACTGAGTCCCATGTTTAAAAATGTACTGTACTTTACGTGCCTTTAGTCATGGTACTTATTTATTTCCAAAATCCAAGTGTCCTTAGTAATTAATGTTTAAGAGTAACCTGGGCCCATAACCTCTTCCTCAAAATTCATGGTGATATAAAATTACGCGCCCTATTTTTGTTTAAACCTACTTATAAAATTACACAGAGAGGTTTTTTCTAGAAAGTATAACACTGTTATAGATAGAATAGACTAGTTGAGAGGTTGTTTATGTAGAAGTAATTTTAAGCTCATATTCACTCAAGTGGATTTGAAATAGTTACACAAAAAGTTCGAAAAGTGGCTTCAATGCAAGTCTTATACATTCATTATTGCCTATTGAATTGTTTACTATTAAATATAACTGTAGACTAAAAAATATATAATTATTAACATGACAGGACCCAAGCAAAGTCACTTGTATCCTATCGCTATAAGCTATAGAATGGAGTGAAACTAATGTTTTGAAACATCTGTTTATAGTATCGGTCAGTTTATCGATACCAAACGCCAAAATTAAACGTAATAGACCGTATCGAACGAGAATTTCATTTCATCAAGACTCCTAGCCTTTTTGAATCTATATATTCGTATTGATTCAGATTGTATACCAACCTTGCACGAAATGATTTCTGCATATTATGGGCAAACCATAACAGACAACCAACTCGTCACGTCCTGCTTTGTCCTAACAAAATCATTACCATCTTCACGTTATCACTTGGTGGGTTTCTGTACATATGTGTAAATAATCTGTCTGCCCCTCTGTGTTGTCTGTATAGTAAATAACCACTGCTATATGTCGGTATGCCAATATTTGGGGTAAGTACTCTTAAGAAGGAAAAGTCCAATTCTGCTGTCTGATTCAAAATCTATAGAAATCTTTGCGATTGCTTAAAATTTAATTCAGACATTTTTATCAAAAAAATAAAAGAAAGCTACATCTTAAAATGTTGCAAACACAATTTCGTAATCATTAAGTAACTATAAATCAGCCCTAATTTAAGATCGTTTAAAAAACTTAAAAAAACTTCAAATGTTGCGCTAATCATTTTCAGTAGCATTTTTGAATTGTTTATATCTATATCTCTGGAGATACTCATCAGATCTGGAATTAATGTTTAATGAGGTGGTCCTATTGAACATTAATTCAGAAGTTTTTGTATAAATAGTATTTCGAATAAAAAAGACTAAAAAGAATTTTGAAAATCCAAAGAAATCGGTGAACATACATACATAAAGTCGAAGTCAGAACCTCCTCCGTTTTGAAGTAGGTTAAAAATCTAAAATTGATACATGTAATTTTTCTAATAACTAGTTTCTTCTTTAAAAAGCAGAATTGGAACTGAACCACGACAGTCTTACCTATATCACATTTTGATACATTTTCAGAGGTAGCGGTGGAGTGGGTTCCACATTGCTCGATTCTTCACAATCTCTCTCGTCTCTAGCCAGAAGGGTTCTCGCAGAGATATGCTCGGAAGAATGGGTTTTGCAGAAATGCCTGCAGAACCCTGATGAGCTTTATCAGCCGGATATGCTGTTGGATTCTATGCTCACGCCTCGGCAAGCTCAAAGGTGAATATAGCTTTTAAACAATCATTTTAAAGTCTCTTTTTCTTTGATGACGAATTTTAGTACAACTAAATCTGTGGAATCTGGGAATCTGAATCCATTCACGCAAGATATAATAGATGTTAGTTTCGTGTAGCAGAATACAATGTTCTGTTCCATTTTAGGTTGCTACACATGATCTGTTACCCTGACTCAGCGAGCCATACGCATCCAGATCTCGATCAGAAGACCATAATCACGAGGTTGCTAGAGGTAATTAATTACATTGCTAAAATATCTATACAAACCTACATATTTTAGAATCGCTCTTAGTTGAAACTAAAAGACGAGACTTCTTTAATATGCATCAGTCTCTTATCATTGTTGCCTTGAGCTTTATGTATTCTTTTCTTACTAAAAAGATCTTAATAAACAATTAAAAAAAACTCATCAACAACATCTCTTGTGAGCGAGCCTAACTCAAGGACCAAAATATTCTCATTGAAATCTTACTATGTAAGACTAAGCGAGGACGCGTGTCGTTAGATGACTGTATAGCGGCATCTCATTTCCACATTATTAAACTTTATGGTTTGTTCATTGGTGTACCTTCCGATATGATATGATGTTAATTCTTGCATGGTTGTCTAGAAAACATCACTGTGGGTGATAAAACCCGCTTTTTGTTACAAACAGTTTAGTGATAAGTTAAACATTTGCATGTGGTGATTAATAACATTTTTATGGCTGTTTTCTATCTCCCAAGGCAATGATACGATTCTTGAATTTCTTGCCTACCACACTGAATTCCAAGTATTATATATATATACACTAATTTATATGTAATTTTGCACAGAACTTAGAACAATGGTCGCTGCGCATGTCATGGTTGGATCTACAACTGATGTTCAAACAGTTCTCGAGTGGTTCAGTGGAACTGAGCGCATGGTTGGACACGGTGGCACGAGCGGTCATCAATGTGCTTCAGCAACCGGCGCCGCCGCCGCCTGATAAGGACAGGTGATGTCTCTAGAGTCTGTGCAAAAAACCGTCGTAGAAATTGAGGTCGCGTCGGTTGTTTTAATTTACTATTTTTGTTGCATTGACAACACCGCTATCATTACTAGTACGACTAAAAATGTTTGATACTTGCTAGTTACCTACTCTCATCATTATCGTGTGCTACTAGGTAGGTATGTACCAAAGAGAATATCAATACTACGTAAGTATGTACCTTCCTCCCTTACCTTTGAATGTTAGTTCATCGTAACGCTACGACGGTTCTCTTTTTGCACAGACTTCATTATGTATATCTTTAAGAAATGCTAAAATGCTTAAATGAATACTACTAGAGAATAGACTATTGTTTTTTGTAAAGATTCAGAGACGGTCATGCGTCACGTGGCAAGCACGTCAATTTTTAGCTTGAGCCAAGCATTTTGACCGTTTACAATGTCTGCTTGATGCTTGAGTCAAGCATTACGTGCTTGCCGCGTAAATGAATCAAAACTTATAGGGTACTTCCTGTTGATCTAAAAAAGAAAGGTCTTACAGCATGTAATGGAAAAATCTGAAACTCTATATGTTATAACAAAAATAATCTAATTTACTATTACAAGATTGCATATTTAACCCAATTATGCATTGATGGCGCCATCTATGATTTCATCCACTAATTTCGTTATATCGTTAGTATCGGACTGTGGCTCAATTGGCCAAAGCACTTACATGTTATCTGGGGGGTGCGGGTGCGAGTCCCGTCGGTACGATAACATTTTGGATTGTGTATAATTATTTAAGAAAAATATTAAGGCTGAGTTGCACAATCTTACTTTAACTGTAACTATAACTATTAACCGGTGCTTTTATATGCATTTTGACAGATTTTTGACGTTTGTTATAGTTAAAGTAAGATGGTGCAACTCAGCCTTAGTGTGTAGTAACACTTCAAGAAACATAATATATACTATTTGCAAGCTTAATATTTGCGCTTGGTGTATTATTTATAAACAATACATTTATATTGTAGAACGGGCACAGACCGAGGCGTAGTGAGTACAAGCAAGTGGTCACAGTCAGTATGGTTGGTGGCGCCACTTGTCGCGAAACTGCCAGCCGCCGTGCAAGGACGTGTGTTGAAGCAGGCTGGACAAGTGAGTACACACACTATAGATATACAGGGTACTTATAATGAGGGCTACCGTTTTTTACAGGTGGCTTCACTGTGTAAAATGGTCCTGATCACAACTCTCTACAATAGGGTATTACACGCATTTTTGATAAGTGTCTCAATTAGATTCTACAGTGCTATAGAACCACTAAAAATTTACAAAAATTTTATTCAATCGATTAATTGCCTTAAAAATGCATTAAATTTTGCATTTTCAAATTTTGCGTGTAATTTGACGAAAACGCTGGACGCAGTGGACGCTATATTGCTCTGTGGTCATGACGTCAGTTGGCTGTGTAAACAAATGCAGTGATATGATAGTTGATAGTTGACACTTTATAAGTTTACATAGCTGTATGACGTAATAACATGGCGACTATTGGCGACTACTATGTTACTAGTGTCATGAAACAGATTAAAAAAGCTGAATACTTTGAATTGGATTCTAAAATGTATTTTGCTATTTTATGAACTACAACTAATGTTTTCCGACTGCTTTTTGCCTAATAGTCAGCTCAGACCGCGACGCGACGCGCGGCGCGCACTTATTATGAAAGTGATAAAAAAAGAACTTTATTTACTTCACAAAAAGATACACATTTCATTGAGTTAGTTCGGCGTTCAAGGTGAGCCGCGCGGTGCAGCGGGAAGCCGCGTGATAAACAATTGAACTCTATTAACTACACAATAATATACACATTGCATTGAGATAATTTGGTGGCGTCGCGCGTTTTGCTGCGCCGCGCGAAACCAAAAGCATTGTCGCGTCGCGGTGTGAACTGACCCTAAGCTATCTAAATATTTTTAGATTTGTTCTCATATAGAGTAAAATACCCTATTTATAGTTATTACTGGGTAATATAGGTAATAGGTTACCTATATTACCCATACCCTATTACCCTATTTACTGTTATGTTATGTCAATATCAGTTTGGGTTAAATCTCAAATTAAAAATGCCATTTGACATATCGCAGACGTCGCAGTCCACTAAAGTCCCCGTCACGAGAAGCTATAAATTATGTAAACAAACATCTTTTACTAAGTAAACATTTTATACTGCGAGATAATAATAAATTGACCATATTCAATCGACATGAAATATAGACGGGTTATATGAAAGTAACAACCTATTTAATTTAGTCGGATCATATTTTAACGACGCAAAGCGCTATCGTTTGTGTTTCTTGGTACCGGACGCAGGGATTGTAAACTATCGGGACGCCATTTTGAAATAAACGCGTCATTCGAGTTTCGAGTTTATTTTCACAAATTCATTTTTTTTGTTGGTCCAAATGTTGTGAACTCCTGAACACTTGTTTACATAATTTATAGCTTCTCGTGACGGGGACTATAGCTACCCTAGCGACAAATTCACACGCGATAGCACATATAAAGAACAACTTTAGTTTTACGACTTTTGAAAATTCGCAAAGATAATTCGCAAAGATTCGTAAAACTTGACAGCTGTTTTTTTCGCGAATTTCCCATTTATAAACCAACGAGTTTTTCGTTATTTTTTGTGTTCAGAAAAGTTTAGAATGTTGTAATGAGAATATTCAAACAATAATCCCATCTACATAATTATGTTGACCTACATTTGTTGTATGAACAGATCCTAGAAAGCGGGTGGGGCGCCGGTTGCAGCGGCAGTTGTAACAGCGGAAGCGGAGGCGGAGGCGGCTCGCATCGCGATTGCAAGAGTCACCAGAGCCCTAGCTATAAAGGGTTAGTCTTGAAATACAGTGTTAACTGAATCGCATTCATTTTATATTTTTTGTATCAATCACTTGACTAATACCTCAACTTCATATTATGTTACGATGCTGCCTAAGATTGAATCGTACTTGTTTGATAATGGATGGCTAATAGTTGCCTAAAAGTGTTTCCGGAAATGTATCAACTGGGGGTCTTTAAGTTGCGCGTGAATGAGTATCTTCTAACTAAGCGTGCTACGTTGTCGACCACATCGTCACTTAACATCAGGTGAGATAGTGATCAAATGCTGAATATAATTAACACCGAGCATAGCTCTCTCCATAGCTCGCTGAGCGACTTTAAACTGGTGGACTAGTCGAACCGTGAGTGTCCACGTCTCGGCTCTGTATGTCATGACAGGTAGGACGATGACACTGATTAAGACTTTTGTCTTTAGACACTGTGGTATAGGCGATGAGAAGACTCGACGAAGTTTCCCAAATGCTGCCCAGCTCAGCTGAATTCTTCTCTGGATTTCCTTCTCGAAGTTGTTTTTGCCTAGTTGGAGCGTTTGCCCTAGGTAAACATACTGCGTGACAACTTCGAGTGGGATTCCATCTACGGCAATCGGTTCCGGAACAACGTGCTCGTTGTACATGACTTTGGTTTTATCCAAATTCATCCGGAGACCGATGCGACGAGAAGAATCAGCTAGGTCATTCAACATCCTTTGTAGGTCCTGCAGCGTCTCTGCCATAATGACGATGTCATCTGCGAATCGTAAGTGAGAGATGTACTTGCCGTTAATGTTGATGCCACAATCTTTCCAGTCCAGCGTCTTAAACACATCTTCTAAGGCGTTAGTCAACAGTTTCGGGGATATGACGTCCCCCTGTCTCCTCGACGCAGGTGAATATGTTTAGTACGCCTGGCACTGTACTTGTACTAACATCGTTGCGGCATTATATAGACATCTCATCACTTCGATATATCGCCAGTCGACTTGGCAACGCTGCAGGGACTCAAGAACCGACCAGGTTTCGATTGAGTCGAAGGCCTTCTCATAGTCCACAAATGCTAAGCACAGGGGGCGATTGTACTCTTCGGTTTTCTGTACAATCTGCCGCACCGTGTGGATGTGGTCTATGGTGCCGTACCCGCTTCGAAACCCGGCCGGATGTTCCGGAGGTTGAAACTCGTCGAGTCTTCGCGCAAGACGGTTCGTGATGACCCTTGAAAACAGCTTGTAGACATGGCTCAGAAGCGAAATCGGGCGGAAGTTTTTCAATAGGGTTTAATCTCTTTTTTTGAAAAACAAAACCACCATGCTTCTGTTCCATGCCTGTGGAGTTCTACCAGTGAAGAGAACAGAATTGAAGAGTTGTTGCAGCTGGCTTACAGCTGGAGCTCCTCCAGCTTTTAGAAGCTCCGTTGTGATTCCGTCCTCACCTGGTGCTATTCCATTTTTGAGCTGTCTAAGGGCCATCGCGATCTCATCTCGGCTGACTTAGGGCAGGTCTTCTGTGAAGTGGCGGGTTAAGGTGGCTCTGCAATCCTCAGTATCGGGTTCGGGCCTTGAAGCATGCGATGCGTTGAGCTTGCTGTAGAAGTCTTCAACTTCCGACAGAATCTCCGGCTTGGATGCGACGACGTTCCCCGTTGATGTTGTCAGCTTTGTGAGGTGGCTTTTACCCAGAGGCTGGACGAACACTTTCGACCCCCGATTCTGCTCAATTGATTCTTTAATCAAGAGCGTGTTAGAGATCGAAGGTCGCGTCGTACCAGCTTCTGAATAGTTTTGTTGCGCACCTGGTTAATTGACATAGCTGACAATGGGTCTGTTCGTCTCTCTTCCATTAATCGAAGTGTTTCTGCCGAAAGCTTGGACTTTTTGCCCGTACGCTTGCTCTCGCAAAACTTCGTCCCTTCTTCACTGAGGATTTCCACCACCATGAAACTTCATACAAGTGCTCCAGTAAAAAAAATATAAATACGTGTTTCAGGTTTTTTTTAAATTCCACCCCTTAGAGGGTGAAATGGGGTAACAAAGTGTGAAAATCAATATTGTGTCAGATTGCGCTAAAATTTGGCATGCAGATAGTTATTACGACGTTAGTATCAGATAAGAATTTTCCAAAATTCACCCCTGAAGGGGATGAAACGGGGTTTCAAAGTTTGTATGGAGAAACAAGATAAGATAAGATAGTCTTTTATATTCGAAACTTAACACAAGTACTTAAGTAAGTAAATACGTGGTTCAGGCTCTTTCGAAATTCCACCCTTAAAAGGGTGAAGTAGGGTAACAAAGTCTGAAATCAATATTGTTTCGGATTGCGCTGAAATTTGGAATGCATATAGTTATTTTGACTTAGGTATCCGCTAAGAAAGAATTTTTCAAATTTCCCTTTCATGGGGATGAAGCGGAAGTTTGGATAGTCATTTTATTCGATATTCACACAAGTACTTCTAAGTGAATAAATAAGTAACTACGAGTTTCAGACTTTTTCAAAATGCCACCCTAAGAGGATAAACTGGGGCAACAAAGTCCAAAAATCAATATTGTTTCGGATTGCGCTGAAATTTAGAATGCAGATAGTTATTATGACGTAGGTATCAGCTCAGAAGGGATTTTCTAAAAATTCCTCCCGGATACTGAACGGGGATTCAAAATTTGTATGGCGAAATAAGATGAGATAAAGTTTGTGTTGTATGTTTTTTTGAAATGGGATAGGTAACAAAGTCTGAAAATTTGGGTTTTTCGGTTTTTATAAATATGAATCCCGAATTGCCTTAGTCACGCGATAACATGAAAACGGGTGAACCGATTTGGCTTATTCTTATTTTATGTATTTAATGCTAGAATCGTTTTTACAAAAGAAAAGTTTTAAGTAAATAAAATAAGTTTTTAACGCGGGCGAAGCCGCGGGGCACTTCTAGTTGATTATAATTAAGTAGGTATGTAATTTTGTTAAAATGCGAATTAAAGAGTGCGTTCGCCTTAGATGTTAACGCTAGCCTATCATAGGCTAGCGTTTGACCACTATCTCACCTGTTGGTAAGCGATGATGTGGGCGATGGTGGTGAACACGCTAGGCCTCAAATGGCCTGACTCTATAGGAGGGGCTCTTAAGTTATCTGACATGCAATCCAAATTAGGTTTTTAGGTAGTTCAACAGAAACGGATGAAACTGGCCCGGCTATAATATTCTGTGTTTAAATTACCAGGTCAGCCGGCGGTGGTAGTGGTGGTAAGAGAGGGGTGGCGGGGGGAGGTTGTGGCGGCGGATGCGCGTGCGGTGGTGGCAATGCTGTCAGGCTCGCCAATGAACCGCTGTTGTCTCTCGTCCTTACTTGCTTAAGGCATCAGGATGATCAGAAGGTAAGGGCACAAGTATTAGTAGATGACGGCATGCGATAATTCTGGCTGTTATTATATAAAATAATAATGTGTTTATTTCAGGCATCTTAAAATTAGCCCATATTAATACACACCTTAAAGACTAACATCTATACAATAAACAAGTACAAGAAAATAAGTCACGTTAAATTCACGACGACGTGTGACGTACGGTCATGGTGTCCGGTATCCGACCTCGAAAGCGTCAAAACTTGACACCCCCCACGGCCAAAATTCCTCCGCCATATACGTTCCCAGGGACTTAGCCGGAACTCGCACCACAAAGGAACTGAAGTCCACGTTGTGACGCGACTCAAGCTTTATCACCCTCAGAGATAACTTCGTCTTCAGTTTCTACATATTCCGCCACCTCCTTTTCCGTTATTGTAACTAAATATGTAGTTACACCTATTAGCTGCATCTCGCTTCTATTAAACGGTTGCTGTGATTGTATGTTAATGTCATGTCAATGTCATAATTATAGTTTATTTATTTCATCAAAAAACAGAAATTACATTTTGACACCTTAAAGTTATAAGCTATTTCTTTACATTATTACATAGTATAAAACAAAATCTCTCCCGCTGTCTGTACACTTAGATCTTTTCAACTACGCAACAGATTTTCATGCAGTTTTCAGAAATAGATAGTGATTGAAGAGGAAGGTTTATATAACCTGTATTAAACGCGGGAAAAGCCGTAGGGCGCAGTTAGTTAGTATATAATTTTCGTAAAATTTTCGTATAATTTCGAGTTTCGTACCCAAAGGGCGCTAAAAGGAACAATTATATCTATTAAATACTACTATTATCCCATTGCTGACACTCAGCTGTCCGTCCGTCTGTCCGTCACAGGAGGGTGTATCTTCTGAGCCATAATAGAAAGTAGTAGGTAGATACTGAAAATTTTGACTGAGTGCGCATAACTGTGGCCGCTTTAATATTTTTTAAATATTTTTTTTGTTTTTATAATCATAGGTAAAATGTAGAGTAGAACTCGTTACTATTAATCATACGGCTAAAAATACCCCACGCGATCTGTAACTTCAACGATGCTATTCTGACGTAATGTTCAGTGTTCCACCTTACAGGAAAGCTTGCTATCATCAATCCACGCGCAACTACAACACTACTTGACTCACACTCGCGACCACGAGCGTTCGGCTTGCAACGATACTTGGCAAGATGAAGTGGCGCCCGAAGCCTTGCAACTCCGGTTCTCATTGGCTGGTGGAATGTTCGACGCTATACGGAGATCCTACCAGCTGACTTCTGATTGGGCTGTGTTATTGACGCAGTTGGTTGCGCATCAAGTCGTCGACGCGTATAATAATAGGTAACTATTGAATCTAATTAATATTGTGTAAACGATTAGTGGCATGACGAAGCGGCCTAGAGACTTTTTCCGCAGGAGGTACGAGCATATTCTATCGATGTTCCGCCTGACTTAGCTTACCACCATGAAGGCGAAAATCATAAGCTTACGGTTTTCCGGCAGCACACAGCCCTTGAGAGTCAGAGTATTCTAGGCCTAGCGTGTTCGCCATCTTCGCCCACATCATCGTTTACCACCAGGCGAGATAGTGGTCAAACGCTAGCCTATACGACATAATAAAACAAGTTCCAGTGTAATCCAGCTCTTTGTCCCGCTAACCCCTTTTAAGATTTCTGACAAATATGTTACATTGTCAATGAAAGCACACACTTGACATGAGTTGAAGGAATTTGAACACGATAGTGAACAAAACAAACATGATGAGTGAGTGGCTGGTTTCTTTAGAATAAATATTTTGTTTCAGCTTTTTGTTATAAAGATTTCTGTGTTATTTTTTTTACTTTCTAGGAGACTTGCAATCGAATACTCAATAATGGAATCGACTAACCTAGTATGTACTATTGTCCCGGTCAAATTCCAAAACATTAACAAACATTTAGAGTTTAGACCATACTTCAAAGCTTGTGGTAGTAACGGCAACATAACTATTAAGCGCCTAAAAAGTGGCGATGTTATTGCCCTCTCACTCGCTCTTACGGAACTTTTCAAATTCACCCGATAATGCTAAAGCCGAAAGGAACACTTAATTTTTTTTATTTTCTGCAAGCTTTTATTTATATTTACGTGTCGTGTTAGTATGTATGTTGGTGTGGACATTGTTTTTGTGTGTGGCATGGTGTTAGGACACTGTGTAATGTCCGTGTCTAGTTTGGCCAGCTATCCCCCATACGCTGACTAGGACCAAAGCTGAGCGTGGAAAATGAGCGGCTTGCGAGGAAACAACGACCAATAGTCGTAATATAGTAGTAAAAAAAACATCATTCTTTTTTTTGACTAATTTTCTTTTTTTTGATGGAATACCATTTTTTTAGAGAGAGTTTTCTTCCCATTTGGTCCCATTGTAAATTTATCGAGATCTGATTAGTATCTCCAGAGATATGACTTATAGCGCGGCGTCTGAAGTAGTTTTTTTTTCATTTTGTAAACGTACTTACATTATTTGTTAGTTTGCCGTATATGGAATATTGTAAGCTGTAAGAGTGAGAGATCAAGGGGATACGTAGATAAAGACAACTTTGCCTGATGCCACAAACGTTGGAAGATACAATAACATCGCATTGAGTGTTGTACTGTCGTTGCATACATTGAGCGTTCGATTCATACAAACATGGTGGTGGATCAGTTTATCACATTCATCTGCGACTATATTATGGCGTGATAAATCAATCATAAAAACACATTTATTGCCAAAATTAATAGACATATCACACAAAATTATAATGATACCCAGTCATATTTTGGGAACTGGGATAGACACAGCACTTTTCGGCGTGGACTGGGTAAATAAAATACTCGTATACCTACATATTATATAACATACTATTCTATTTTATTCTATTCTATTCTATTCTATTCTATTCTACTTGTTACAAATCTAAAACAAATTCAGTCTGATTTGTCTCACTATTTTTTGTAGTTGTTGCTCTTGATTTTCTCAAGTGGCACAAGTTTATGTTACTAGTCATTAAAGTTGCATACCTTTTACTTTCTAAATCATCTCTTCTACTCCTCTCTACTGCACCGAAGCTTCTCATGTTGACTTTTGGGATAAGGCTGTTTTAGAAAATACGAAGCACGTCAAGATAAATACATTACACTGTAATTAAGTAAATTACACAAGATACCATCGCTGTATTGTTTACAGCTATGGTATCTATCCTAGCCGCCCAAGTCTATATTGAACCTCACGTTACAAACACGTTACATTATGGGAAAAGCTTCACTACAATATTCAAAATTGAAGAAAAAATCTAAAAATGACTGTTCTGCAATTCAATAGCCACACAAACAAAACACAACCAAAAATTGATCACGCCATCCTATCACACATCTCCATTTCAGTTCCAGCAATGATATTGGCCGGGCAGACAGTGTATTTACAATAAATTAATATAGTTTGTGTCACAGCAACCTGTTCACGACTCTGATCGACATGCTTGCCACTCTCATTCACTCTACCCTGGCGGATGGAGGTGATGACAACAACAGAAAACATTACCAGAATCTGATGAAGAAGTTGAAGAAGGAAATTGGAGATAGACATGGTCCGTCCGTGCAGTGCGTTAGGCAGTTACTGCCGCTTTCTAAGAATACTATTATTGAGGTATGTGTGATGTTTTTTTGTTTATTTAAGGCCAGTTGTAAAGTATGAAATAGGCTTTAAAAGGTGTAATGATTTGTGAGCGTGCCAAACGTAGACAGAGAAAAGAATGGACCGCGGGTAGCTCCGTCTCTTTCCCACATTAAATAGGATATACTATGGAATTATTCCATGTAACTGTGAGAGGGAACGGAAAAGGGCAAAGCCCTTTTCCGTTCCCTCTCACAGTTCTCTCTCTCCGCTCTGTAATATTTCCCTCTCACAGTGCATGCCGGTTTTTACAGGGTCAGTAACGTAGTTAGCCGTTCTTAGCTCAACGAACTTTGACCTTTATTGCTATGTATCACTGGGTTCTAAATACATATATGGTTATGTTACAATCTTCTATCTCATGTGGCCACGCTACCCAAATCTCTATAATTTTTTCTCTCTACGGTGCCAAAAGAGAACTTTATGCCTTTAAGAATGATGCTGAGAGACCTGCAATCAGATTTATATTGGAAATATAAATGCAAGTGTTTCCTAATAAAGTACCAAGTAAGTAATAAAGTACCGCTAATTTCATTTCTAAAAGATAAGCAGATTTAAGGCCAATAAACATGACAACTTATACATATGCTGTTTTAGTAGATGTGCTTTAAAGAAATAACCAAGGTGTATTATCTATGTTCAGGTAATCGCATGTGAGCCGCTCGGCACCATAGTGGACCAAAAAGGAAACAAGATATCAGGGTTCGATAGTGATAAGAAACAGGTTAGTACAAAAACTTCATAACATACTTTACTCGCCCATTTCATTTATACAAACGTAGACTATTAAGTGCAATAGAACATAGATTATTTTACTTGGTTCAATCCACGTTACGTTCCTCCTCACCATTTAAAGCATATGTCAGCGACGCAGGACCATAAGCTCCGCTTCGTAAAGGACCTTAGTAAAGAATGGGTAGGCGTTGGCAGTGTGAAAATGCACACTAGAAAGGGGACGTCAGTAAATGTCTTATCGCTCAACCGCCTATTAGAATCAGAAGCCACGTCACTCAAAAGTCAAAGCATTTATTCAGTATATGGGCAAATAAAAAATCTGTACTTACACACGTCAAATGACATTAAATAGATTATATCAATAATAAGTATTCTAAAAATAAATTATAACAAAAAAATAACTTTGCTTTGAATTAAAAAAAAACAAAAGTAATGAGCCATTCAGCTTACATCTAGACGTCGAACGTCACACTTAAAACAAATGTTTAATTCCCCTGATTAATGTAGGGTTGCCGTAATATTACGTGCACCCCCAATGCATGTTTCAGTACTTCAGACAATTTTTATCCAAAAAAATGTGAAATAATGAAACACAATAGTTTAATACTATAAGAATCTTTGTCCTGACATACTGACTGACTGACAGACAACGCACAGCCTAAACCGCTGGTCGTAGAGACTTGAAATTTGAAGGGTATATTTGTCTTAGTACGTAAGGGTGTACTAAGAATGTATTTCCAAAATTCACCCCTTTAGGGGATGAAATGGAGGTTCAAAGTTTGTACCGAGAAACAAGATAAGATAGTCTTTTCTATTCGAAACTCCTCACAAGTGCTTCAATAAAAAATAAATAGAGTTCAGGCATTTTCAAAATTCCATCCCTGAAAGGTTGAAATGGGGTAACAAAGTCTGAAAACCAATATTGTTTCGGGTTGCGCTGAAATTTGGCATGCAGGTAGTTATTACAACGTTAGTACTCTGAAAAATGATTTTCATCAACAATCCCCCTTCAGGGGATGAAATGGGGGTTCAAAGTTTGTATGGAGAAACGACATTAGATAGTTTACTCTATTCGAAACTTCGTACAAGTGCTTCAGTAAATAAATAAGTAAATACGTGTTCAGGCTTTTTGAAATTCAACCCCTGAGACGGTGAAGTGGGGTAACAAAGACTGAAATCAATATTGTTTCGGATTGCGCTGAAATTTGGCATGCAGATAGTTATTACGACGTTAGTTCCCTCTGAGAAATGTTTTTCTAAGATTCGCCCCTGGATGAAACGGGGTTTCAAAGTTTGTATGGAGAAACCTATTCAAAACTTCGCACAAGTACTTCAGTAAATAAATAAGTAAATATGTGTTTCAGGCTTTTTCGAAATGCCACCCCTAAAAGGGTGAAGTGGGGTAACAAAGTCTGAAATCAATATTGTTTCGGATTGCGCTGAAATTTGGCATACAGATAGTTATTTTAACGTAGGTATCCGCTAAGAAAGGATTTTTCAAAATTCAATCTTTAAGGGTATAAAGCGGGGTTTCAAAGTTTGGATAGTCATTTTATTCGACATGACACACAAGTACTTCTGTAAATAAATAACTTAATACGTGTTGCAGGATTTTTGAAACGGGTTGGTAAAAAAGTCTGAAAATCGATATGGGTTTTCGGGTTTTATAAATATGAATCCCTATTTCCCTTAGTCACGCAATAACTTGAAAACGATGGAACCGATTTGGCTTTTAATACTTTGATGTCATTTATGATAAAACGGTTTTTACAAAATAAAAGTTTTAAGTAAATAAAAGAACGCGGGCGAAGCCGCAGGGCACTTCTAGTAAATAAAACGCAAATCGCAGTACAAATCATATTCCGAGTGGAACTGATTGAAATAAGCACACTGCCACACATAAGCTAGATAATGATATATCTCAGTGTACACTTTAAATATATTGTTCTCTCTCTCTGTCTTTTGTCTCTCTGAAATTGAAATTGATATATAGTGGTCAAAGAGCTGCCTATCTGCCATAAAAAGAAATGCAAGTCATCGATTTTAAACTTTAGTAGTGACAACATTTTCTATGATATATCTTTTTCAGGGTCTCCGACTAACAGACAAGCAGCGCGTGTCAACATGGGAGCTGGTCGAAGGAGGACGGAACCCGGCGCCGCTCTCCTGGGCGTGGTTCGCTGCCACCAAGATCGAGAGAAAACCTCTCACTTACGAGAACGCTCACAGGTTTGTATAAAGACTACTGATTTGATTTATTCCCATTCTTATGAACTTAATTGCAAAACTATTCTTATTAACCGACTTCCAAAAAGGAGGAAGTTCTCAATTCGTCTGTACGTTTTTTTTGTATGTATGTTACGCGATTACTCCGTCAATTTTGAACTGATTCGAATGATTATTGCTTTAATTGGTATGGTACATTTGCAAGGTGGTCCCATTGTAATTTCATCGAGATCTGATAAGTATCTCCAGAGATATGACGACAAACGTCTCAAACTTGCTATTGAAACTGAATCGCGCGGCATGGAAGTCGGTTGTTTTAGTTTTTTAACTATCTTAATTATTATTTCGCCAACAATTTTCAACATGCTGTAATGATGCTTTTTTTTCATGAGTAAAGTTATAATATCTCTAGGATCTAGGACACCTCAAACTTGCTACTTACATTTGAATCCGGAAGCAAGTGGAGGCAATTGGAGGAGGGAAGTCTGCTCTTTAAAAATAAATTAAAACGGTTTGAAACCATATTACTTCAATCAACAACCTACGATTCGATCTCAAGATTGTGAGGCGGTAAAACATTGTCACCATCAAATCACTGTCAAGTGATTCGAAATCATCAAAAACAACATAATTTGTAAATTTTGTACATTCTTGCAGGTTACTAAAATACCACACGCACAGTTTAGTGAAACCTCTTAGTTATTACCTCGAACCCTTGCCCTTACCGCCCGAAGATCTGGAGACAAATGACGTTAAACAGGTACGTAGGTTATTATCAATAAAAACATTATTATATCTTGTTGACTTTACTTTTATTTTAAAAATACCTCATTTGATTAATAATATCACATTTATCGTCATTTTACTGTACACACGTAAGAAATATAATTTGATATACAGACATGAAGTTTTGTAAAGTCACAGAATAATGAATAGTACATGTACAGAAGATGCACTCCCTGCGAGCAAAAATGCGAAATTAAACCTAGTTACAACGTCGGTATTGTTTAAAATACGCTACACGCCTCGGATACTTCCTTGAATTTGCGTCACAGAAGTAACTAATAGTAACTAAGATCAGCGTGTTGCACACCGTAAAATGCACCGTAAGTCCACGCGGCGAGAGTCTGTACCACTCGGTCAGCTCGCGGGCCGTCAGCTGTCTCTTACTTAAGGTTGAATGTTGTGAGATAATAGATAGAATAGTAAAGTAAAGGCGCGCGTCCGATCGAGAGCGCGCGTGACACTACTGACTGAACTTGTAGCCGGCCGGCTGCCGCGTATGTACTACTATTGTCATAGCTACAGCGCGGAGTGCGACAGGCCTGGTAAAGTGTAAATGTGAAGGCTTATTGGGGAATAAATATTAATTAGGTAATATAGTCTTAATTATATTTTAAATAAAAGCATATACAGCGATATAAATAATTTTATAGTTTTAAATAAAAAGTGCAACTTGTTATTTTCGATAGTTTTTTGTAAAATTTGAAAAAAAAACAAAGAAATACAACTTACAATATAATTCCAATGTAATATGTTATGTTGATATATTAAACCTAGTGGTACACATTAGAATAAAATTTGTTCACTGACTCACTCTACAATAAACTGCATTTATAAAACCTCTTTCTAAACTATATAGTAACTGTAAACAGCTCTACTTTTCCCTAAACTTCCATACATTTGTCAGCTAATTTAGCTTGTTATAACGTATCTAATTAAAAAGGAAATACCCGTTTCCGACGAATGTTTCGAAATGCAGATAAATTGCAAAATATAACTGCAATATGCTACATACATTGAGAAATATAATTAAATGGCATATAATATGAGTGTAAGGACCAATTTCTTCGGTTCCTGTTATTTAAAGTTATAAATAGCTTTGTGACATATGACGCCATATAGAATTTGTCAATAATCTGTTATATAAGTTCCTAATAGGGCTGTCAGCTGTCAGGAACCGGTGAAACTGGCCCTAAATTAAATAGTTAATAATGTTAATATGAATGTTTGTAAGAGTGCAATATAATAACCATTAACATTATCCCGAAGGAACCTGGCAGTGTGGACTCCAGCCCGACGGGCGGCAAGCGATCTCGCTCCGCTGCATGCAAGGGCATGAAGAAACCTAAACCTACGACGCCGGTAATACATTACTGCTTTATTATGCTAATATTTGACTTTGATTACACTAATATTATAAATGCGAATGTCACTTTTTACCCTCCGTTCGGATTCGTGAAGCATTCTGATATTGGTATTTTTTATGAAATTAAAACTTTCGAGATGCACGAGCGACGCAATAGCAGCACAAAATGGCGTACCGAGTAATAAACACAAATGCTTACCGAATGTCGAGTAGGTGTAGCATACAGCCCCTCGACATTCGGTAAGTAACTGGCGAGACAGATCGCGGGTGAAGAAACGCGCGGGAGGTGTTGGCCGTTCGGATTACCGAGGGGTTTGGATAAGACGTAGTTCGGATTAAAGAGGTCCTGCTGTACATGATTTTATACTGACCGGCATTCAGTCGAGTTCAGTGTTTATTTTATTTTTAAATAATATTCTGAAATGGTCCGATTAGTTCCCAAACAAAGACCCCTAAAACGGGCCGAAACTCAGCAGCGCATTTCTGAAAAAAATCAAACAACTGTCGTGCCAGCACATTGTGCGTATAACTGTAGGAATGGTTGGAAACGCTAGCCATAAATTGTAGTTTTGTAGGTGGTATCTTCAGTCAGTTCATCATCATCATATCAGCCTATCTTTGTCCACTGCTGGACATAGGCCTCACCTATGGTACGCCACTGACTGCTCAATCTTCAGCTCTTGTTTCCAACCGCTGCCAGCCAACTTGCATATATTATATCTTCAGTCAGTTAGTCAGTTGGAATATTTGTTTTTTTAAGACCTATATTTTGTCTAGACTTATTTAGCTAAATTGCACAGGGTTAGCCAGTATTATGGATTAGGCCATAGGATACTTTTATTATATATATATGCATAAAGTATGTATATAAAGTACGTATATGTATACAGACGAACGGCGCGAGCGCAGTGGGTACGGGTATGCCGCCGCAGCAACCACAACAGCCGCAGTTTATGCAAACGCAGCAATGGTATCCACACGCAGCGCCGGGACAAAACTACTATAATCCTCAAGGTAATTACGAGTATATAGACTTTGTCTAGAAGGAATGTAAAGCGAAACGCTCGCTTCAACTTGCCTGTTGGTAGGCGAAGACCTCTAGATACTTTATTATGTATTTTAGAAGTGAAATTGACACGCAAATTCTTGCATGATGGTAGCCGTTTATCTATTACAGAATGTTAGTAACACGCCGGCATTTTGCGCGTCAAACCTCAGCGTCTATTGCCTTGAGACATTGAGTCGTTGCCTCATATGTTTATTAAATGTAATTTAATAGGCATGACGATAGTGTCAATAAATCGAATAGGGGAAAATACATATTAAAACAATTCAAAACATTAGTTTAGTTTTATATAAAAACTTGAGATTCTTAAGATTTTCAATAAAATAAAACATTAAAATACTGCGCAAGCGGCCATTTTGATTGAAAAAGCAATCACAGCGCATGACGTCACGCTTAGGTCCTATTTGAGGTTTCCTTGAAAATGTTATTACATTTTGGAAAACCCATGTGTATCCATTGTCACAGATTATATAATAGTTACTACATTAATTATGTCATTAACCTATGCGTGACGTCACAGCCGACGCCATGACAGATGTGAGCGCGCACTATCGAAAAAATATTAGGAACAATGCTTTAAACTTCGTTAAACTTAAGTTTATTACCGAAATAAAGGTATTTTCGTGAATAGTAAATGTGTTTCCACATTACGGAAGAGTATTTCAAAATCTTTCGTCACGCCTATTGGAGAGAATTTCTGCCAGAAAGCCTGGGGTCCTTCCGTCCTTCTTAAAAAAAACTTATTGCTTCCTGGGGACACAAAAGATCGCGTACATGAGACTAATAAATAATAAATTAATTAATAATAGTAAATAATAAATATTTTCACTATTTTCACCAAATGATTAAAAAAAAAACACTAAACTGATTTTGCAGGTTCCGCATAAGCATCAAACGCCTAGATTAAATAGAACTAATTGAAAAACGGCCAGATAGTTACCCATGCAATATATTTATTTGCCCATTTAAACACCCGAATAAAACTTTCGATTTTTCAATGTGCTTTTATAATTCAGTTTGATATCTGTATTCTTTTTGTATCTATCTTCACGCCAATATTTTTTTAAAGAAATGGGCTCTTTGTTCTGTAAAAATTAAAAAATTGTGGTCAAAGTATCCAGTGATTTTCACTGCCGATCATTGTTTCTTTTATTACTGGTGTCTAAATAAATAGTTAATCTTTCTATGTATTATTCAAGTGGATAATCAAGAGTAATCGCAACGTCGGGCTTTTCCCAACATTATTTGTCATAGACAGTATAAAGTCACACAGACTTTATAAAATGAGTAAATAATGTTCTTAGAAAACGTCAAGTGGTGTAATTTGTTATTGGGCTGTGTGCATGCTGCGAAGTAAATTTGTAGTGAGAGTTTATGTGCATTGCCTAGGTCACTTCCAAATTTTTTTCAAATATTTTCCTGTCAAACTCGAACTCAAAGCATTTATTCAGCATATGGACAAATTAAAAATCTGCACACAAACACGTCAAATAACATTAAATAGATCATATCAATAATAATTATTCTAAATATAAATAAAACCCGGTCAAGTGCGAGTTAAACTCGCGCACTGAGACCTTCCTTCCGTATAAACTGGTCAAACTAGAGTAAAGTACTAACTTAACTTTGTAGTTCGATCCATAGAAAATGTATTGCATGAACCACAAATAATAAATTAGTAATTGTAAATTTACAATTTTTCGTTATGAAACTACATATTTAAGGTTCCTAGATTTATTCCTATATAAGTGCTTCAAGACCTTGCTTCTTGCCAAATTTCATGATTCTATGTCAACGGAAAGTTTTTGACCCAAAACCTATAGGGTACTTCCAGTTGACATAGAATTATCAAACACTATAAGTCTTTCCTCGAGAAAGAGGGGCTTTTCTTGATGAACTCGTTCTTCAAGAAAAAGCTCCAAAGGAAGTGGACGTGGCAAAGCCCCGACACTGTGACTAAAAACGAGATTGACTTCATCATTACGGACAAACGGCGCATATTCAGAGACGTCTCTGTGATCACTAGGTTCAATACTGGAAGTGATCACCGACTTGTGCGAGGCTCTCTGGATATCGACTTCAAAGCCGAGAGATTCCGATTGATGAAGTCCACGCTCCGACCAAACCTACTCCAAACCGTTGTTGGGTCTGAAACATTCCAATTAAAATTGGAAAATCGATTCGCTGCCTTGGAAACCACAGATGACGTAGACCAGAAACTTGAAGAAGTGGTGGAAATCCTCAGGGAAGAAGAGACGAAGTTTTGCGAGAGCAAGCGTACGGGCAAAAAGTCCAAGCTTTCGGCAGAAACACTTCAACTAATGGAAGAGAGACGAACAGACCCATTGTCAGCTTTGTCAATTAACCAGGTGCGCAACAAAACTATTCAGAAGCTGGTACGACGCGACCTCCGATCCTCTAACACGCTCTTGATTACAGAATCAATTGAGCAGAATCGGGGGTCGAAAGTGTTCGTCCAGCCTCTAGGTAGAAGCCACCTAGCAAAACTGACAACATCAACGGGGAACGTCGTCGCATCCAAGCCGGAGATTCTGTCGGAAGTTGAAGACTTCTACAGCAAGCTCTACGCATCGCATGTAATCCTCAGTATCGGGTTCGGGCCTTGAAGCCCGAACCCGATACTGAGGATTGCAGAGCCACCTTAACCCGCCACTTCACAGAAGACCTGCCCGAAGTCAGCCGAGATGAGATCGTGATGGCCCTTAGACAGCTCAAAAATGGAAAAGCCCCAGGTGAGGACGGAATCACAACGGAGCTTCTAAAAGCTGGAGGAGCTCCAGCTGTAAGCCAGCTGCAACAGCTCTTCAATTCTGTTCTCTTCACTGGTAAAACTCCACAGGCATGGAACAGAAGCATGCTGGTTTTGTTTTTCAAAAAAGGAGATAAAACCCTATTGAAAAACTACCGCCCAATTTCGCTTCTGAGCCATGTCTACAAACTGTTTTCAAGGGTCATCACGAACCGTCTTGCGCGAAGACTCGACGAGTTTCAACCTCCGGAACAGGCCGGGTTTCGAAGCGGTTACGGCACCATAGACCACATCCACACGGTGCGGCAGATTGTACAGAAGACCGAAGAGTACAATCGGCCCCTGTGCTTAGCATTTGTGGACTATGAGAGGCCTTCGACTCAATTGAAACCTGGTCGGTTCTTGAGTCCCTGCAGCGTTGCCAAGTCGACTGGCGATATATCGAAGTGATGAAATGTCTATATAATGCCGCAACGATGTCAGTACAAGTACAGAACCAGCGTACTAAACATATTCACCTGCGTCGAGGAGTGAGACAGGGGGACGTCATATCCCCGAAACTGTTCACTAATGCCTTAGAGGATATGTTTAAGACGCTGGACTGGAAAGATTGTGGCATCAACATTAACGGCAAGTACATCTCTCACTTACGATTCGCAGATGACATCGTCATTATGGCAGAGACGCTGCAGGACCTACAAAGGATGTTGAATGACCTAGCTGATTCTTCTCGTCGCATCGGTCTCCGGATGAATTTGGATAAAACCAAAGTCATGTACAACGAGCACGTTGTTCCGGAACCGATTGCCGTAGATGGAATCCCACTCGAAGTTGTCACGCAGTATGTTTACCTAGGGCAAACGCTCCAACTAGGCAAACACAACTTCGAGAAGGAAATCTAGAGAAGAATTCAGCTGGGCTGGGCAGCATTTGGGAAACTCCGTCGAGTCTTCTCGTCGCCTATACCACAGTGCCTATAGACAAAAGTCTTTAATCAGTGCGTCCTACCTGTCATGACATACGGAGCCGAGACGTGGACACTCACGGTTCGACTAGTCCACCAGTTTAAAGTCGCTCAGCGAGCTATGGAGAGAGCTATGCTCGGTGTTTCTCTGCGGGATCGAATCCGGAACGAAGTAATTCGCCAGAGAACTAAAGTGACCGACATAGCTCAGCGGATTAGCAAACTGAAGTGGCAGTGGGCTGGTCATATCTGCCGTAGGACCGATAACCGTTGGGGCAGACTGGTTCTAGAGTGGAGACCGCGAATCGGCAAACGTAGAGTAGGACGCCCTGTGACTAGGAGCGACGACATTCGCAAAGCGGTGGGCAGTGACTGGAAACAAAGAGCCGAAGACCGGGCTCAGTGGCGTGTCTTGGGGGAGGCCTACGTCCAGCAGTGGACTGATACCGGCTGATAATGATGATAAGTTTTTGGCCTAAAACCTATAGGGTACTTCCAGTTGACCTAGAATTATCAAATTTGGTTAAAAGCAAGGTCTTAAAGCACAAGTAAAGAGAAAAATCCGAAAAATAAAAAAAGTTGAAAATTAAGGTAAATTTTGGTACTTAAAAGTTTTCGCGAAAATCTAAATTTGGCTATATCCTTGATTTTTATACACCTAATAGGGACTGTAGACTTCAGTATCTGGTATAAATTTCAACTTGCTAGGTCCACCCGTTCGTGATAAAATCGGTAGTTAAACACGGAAAGACAGATGGACAAGAGAGTTATAAATATTAAAATACGGGACTTATCGCGCCTAAAACAATTTTTTTATTTAACTCGACGTTTCAACCAAGTTGCATTGATCGTGGTCAAGAGACGACTCATCGACAGTAATAAATAAAAATATATTTTTTAGGCGCGATAAGTCCCGTATTTTAATATTTATAACGATGTGTTCAAATCGCAAATGTTTAAAAGACAAGAGAGTGATCTTATAAGGGTTCCTTTTTTTACCTTTGAGGTACGGAACCCTAAAAAGCATAACTTATTGCTTTGAATTTTAAAAAAAGTAATGAGCCATTCAGCCCATGCATTCAGCCTTCATCCATACGTCAAACGTCACACTTAAAAAAATGTTTAATTCCCCTAGTCGCTATAAGCGCCTAAGGTAATTCCGTCCATCCAGTCATATCCAAAGATCATATTACATTATCTATTTGATCTTTTACTCACTCACTTGGAACCGATTGATTGGGATAATTGCGAATTATGGATTGGACACTAAAGTAAATTAATTCTACTGCGACTCGCATCCCTATCTTCCATTACTAGTCCAGCACAATTCCATCTCAGACCGCATCCTCACTTATCATCAGGTAAGGTAGTGCCTAAGTACAAGCCTGTCTGGAAAAATAAAACAATATGACAGTCATGTGATGACAAAGCCCTTTTTAAAAGAAATATAAAGTTTTTACAACCAAGTGCATTTACTGCACATTACGATTTACCCCAGTTGCACAACCCTATGCAATTTTAATGACTCATGGATCGACAAGCCGTAGTATAGGGTACTATTCATTATTCTGTGGTATAGGGCTGTTGGCTGACACAGTCTATATTTAGCCCTCATTTTATTGCACGCACATAAGATTGCTATGCCTCGGAAGCAATCCACGTGCTTTGAGGAGCTTGTATTGAAAAAAGAACTTAATATCATTATTTAAAAAAAAAAAAAAGCATCGTGTTGATTGATGATAGACATATTGAATAATGTTACTATCGTAGAAGTAAAATATTTATGCTATGTGTAAAACGAAAGGCAAAACATGTCAAAGGGAGCGACTGTAAGATTATTCGCATAGTTAAATAAAGGTAAGGCAAAAAGATAACCTATATAAAATATTATTCTGTGGGATATTCTGGGGCGCAGTCTGAGATTGATCGGCTTTGACGCCAGAGGTAGTGGGTTTATATCCCCGCCATGCACCAATGGATTGCACCTATAGAAAAAAATATGTGCGCATTTTAGCTGTGACCCTCCGGTAAACGAAAACATCGTTAAGAAACCCGAAACCCCCAGCATGGACACTGTCTAGTGTCCGTCTGGCCAGCTACCATCTTAAAGTTAGAAAATCTTTCGCTTAAACCTCTGTGTTCCGGCAGCTGTCCTTGAGAGCCTGTTCCTATTCTAGGCCTAGCATGCTACCATCATCATCACTTACCAACAGGACAACTCAACTAGTCAAATGCTAGCTTATACGACATTAAAAAACCTACTTACCTGTTTCATGGCATATTTTCATCTTGCCTGTTGGAAAGCGACAATGTCGTCGAGGCTAACACGCTAGGCCTATAATAGAAACTAGGTGGTGATAATCAACTTGTTACAGCTAGCTTGCACAATCTAAAACGATATATATGACACATATATATAAGATATGACACATTTTCGTTTATCCGATGGGGATTCAATATCAAGATGAGTTGCGCTATAGTATATTATGTCAAAAATCTAAATTAATTTTATTTGTAGGTATTTACAAAGATATGCCAAGGTGTGAGACGATAGGTTTCCTTATACATTCTTCGCCATATTAGGCAAACAAATATAGCATAGCAGTTACAAGTTAAGTCACAAAAGGTGCGTTTCTTTATTCGAACTTTGATTTAAAGCCTTTACTTATACATCATTATCATATTCGTTCTGCTTCAAGTTCCTCTGCTTTACTGAAGGTTGGCAGTCTTCCTCCTAAATGGTTCTTCATTCAGGGCTAGCCTGAACAGATCTTCAACCCTCTTTATCAATTTGATCCATTGTCAGAGGTTGCATCATTTTCTATTTCAACAATACATTCATCAGGCAAGGTCAAATGCTTATTATATGAAATAAAGTGCAGCGTTATAGTATCATGTGATTTTTTTTCTGTTTTAACAGCGGGCGTGAATCAGAGAGGTGTAGCGCCACCGTCCAACACTCAGTCAAAACAAGCTCTGAGCAATATGTTGCGACAACGAGTGCCTTTCAATCAGATGACACAGATGCAAGTATGTACTTAGATACATAGACGATATTAAAAAGGTTAAGCTCTAACTGGAGCTTGCATGGTAGAACATTGCTCTGAAGACAAATTAAACTCACTCCTGTTTTCTTTCTTTCCCACTCACACTTCCGTAAGAACAGTCTGTAATATTCTATCAAACGCTAAAATCAATGTAAAGAAAAGAGCAAAAACATGATTTGACTGTATTGTTAATTATGGATACACCTACAGTAATTGGGATGGCCATATGAACTATGTTGTAATAATTTGAGTATATTACATGTACTTACAACGTATGCTATTATAAAAAAAGAGGATTCGTAGTAAGCTACGCATTAGAAGTTAAACTTCCAAGTGCATTCAATTTATTTCTCAACATCACTAATTATTTTGTTTGACAACTCCATTTGTTGAACTTAGTAGGACGAATGCCCGAATGATAGCGAATACGTCTTCGTAGTTACGCCGTTTTACAATAGAGGGCGTTTATAAAAATAAAATATAACATGACGCTACGTCACTTCCGTCAAATTTTACCCCAGAAGTTTAACTTCAAAAAGTACACGAAGAAAAAGACAATGCGGCAAGTGACGGTTAATAAAGAACAATGAATTGCAGCAAACCGCCGGTTACCCTGGAGCACCGCATCGAGCGCAATTCCCGCGACAGGCCATTCCGCGACAAATGCAACCCAGCCAAATGGGTACAATGCAGTCGTAAGTATACAAATTATATTACAACCTAGGAACACATATATAAAACATCTAAATGAATGCTACCCCGACTTCAACAATAGTAGATTTTAGAAGTACAACGGCGCAAAAAAGTGTTGAATTGGTAGTATTTGATGTTCTGCAACTTTTATAAAAATGCAATAACTATATATATATAAAAATATATATTAACACTGAAGTGATCAATGAAAAACTCATTTTCTTAAACTATGAATATCTTAAGACGTCACGAGATGTTATGAGACTGATCCGACCTTTAAAACGTCTAAGCAAAGTTTTATATTAATTTTTAGCTAATTTGCATTTCGAGATTAAACTTTAATGTAACTGAAATATTATTATTAACATTAAACCAATAAAAAAAAATAAAGTAAGCTTAAGGCCACTGTCTTGGAAAATTGACTCGCGACGAAATATTTGTGCAGCGTTAATATTTTTTTAAAGCAAAGCCACTTCATATGAACAAATAAAAATTGATGTACATAAATATTCTGGACATAAGTTATTGCAACATATTTTTTTAATGATCATCACGAAGTATTAAGGTTGGTAAATCAAACGCTAAACAGAACTCTGCCGTGCCTAACACCATTTCGGGTTAGGTTTGAATACCTAGTATATGGAAAAAAATAAAGAAATGGCAAAACTTTTCAGGAAATACATTGAAAAACATCTTTTTATTTGATATCTCCTGGATAGAATTTTCTTAATATCTATCATATTCTTAACTCACATTTTACAAATCATAATTTTTTTAAGATTTCGTTGTTTTTTAAACTGTTTTTTCTTGATAATAAAGTGACGCATTTACGTAAAATATTATGTTTTAAAATGCCTATGATTTAATTCAATGACTATGTAAAAATTAGCACTCGTATTCAATTATTACTTAAATAATAATAACATGGACAAAAAAAAGAAAAAGAAAAAAAGAATCGCGTGAAAAATTCCTCAGTGGCGGCCAAGCAGTCGTCTCGATCAGACGTATGGTCCATGCCGAATTTTGAGCGTACCTCTCGCTCTAACATAACTCTTGCTTTACCTTACTCAAGCTCTGTTACGCATCTAAAGTTGCTCTACTTTAATAAAATTCTTAAACTGAACAAATATTAGGTGTTATAATATAATAAATTACAAGCTATTATTTTGAACTTGCAATGTAACTTGTGAGGTCTGATGATGGAGACGGAAGGTGGCCACGGCATCTCTGTGATAAAACAACATAACCCAACCGAGTTTGGGCTCGATTGATTTGTCTTGAAGAGAACTTTACACCTAGATGATATCCAGGGTCTGATGATGAAGCCGGAAAGTGGCCACGGCATCTCTTTGATAAAACAACATAACCCCACCGAGTTTGGGTTCAATTGATTCGTATTAAGGAGGACTATACACCTAGATGATATTATCCAGGGTCTGATGATGAAGCTGAAAGGTGACAACGGCATCTCGGCTATAAAACAACATAACCCCACCGAATTTGGGCTCGATTGATTCGTCTTGAGGAGGACTTTACGTTGGACTCGCCCACCGAGGCTTTCGTACCAACGTTGGTAGATACCAATTAAGCTAAATCTCTAAATTGTATGAGCGCTCATATAACTCAGAGGCCTATCTTAACTGGTTGATACTATGTATGTATGGGGAAACCCTTTAATTCTCAACTTTTTTTATTTTTTGTAATGTTTCCTTTATTTGTGCTTTAAGACCTTGCTTCTTTCCAAATTTTATGATTCTAGGTCAACGGGAAGTACCCTATAGGTTTTCGACCCAAAACCTATAGGGTTCTTCCGGTTGACCTAGACTTGTCAATTTTGGTCATAAGCAAGGTCTTACAACACAAGCAAGGAAAAATTCCGAGAAATAAAAAAAGTTGAAAATTAAGGTAAATTGTGGTACTTACAAGTTTTCGCGAAAATCTAAATTTGCCCATGTCTTTTTATCGTGTTGACTCAGCACCTTGATTTTTATACACCTAATAGGGACTATACATGTTAGTATTTGGTATAAATTTCAACTTGCTCGGTCCACCCGTTCCTGAGAAAATTGGCGGTGACACACGGACAGACAGACAGACGGACGGACAGACAGACAGATAGACAGACAGACGGACAAGAAAGTGATCTTATAAGGGTTCCTTTTTTACCTTTTGAGGTACGGAACCCTATAAAAGAAAGGGTTTATTAAAATTCCACCCCTAAGAGGGTAATACGGTAGAAACATTTTAAAACGGACTTAAAACGGGAAAACTATTGTCAGTTTGTAATTAATAGAGAGGAAGAGAGAGCGTTTATAATATTTTGTTTCTCAAGAAAAATAGTCTTCGGTTTCTATCTTGTCTGGCTATTTCCCTTGGTCAGGCCATAACTTGAGAACGGGTGAGCCGATATGGCTAATAATATTATATTTATACATAAATATATAACAAGAAGTTCCCCGCGGCTTCGCCCGCGTTATGACTTCTTTCATAAAAATACACCAAATCGGTTTAAACTTTTTCCACGTTTCATCCCATTAAAGAGTGAATTTTGAAAAATCCTTTCTTAGCGGATACCTCCGTCAAAATAACTATCTGCCAAATTTCAGCGCAATCCGAAACAATATTGGTTTCGGACTTTGCTACCCCACTTCACCCTTTTAGGGGTGGTATTACGAATAAGTCTGAAACACGTATTTACTTATTTATTTACTGAAGTACTTGTGCGAAGTTGCGAATAGAAAAAACGTATCTAATATTGTTCCTCCATACAAACTTTGAACCCCATTTTATCCCCTTAAAGAGTGAATATTGAAAAATCTTTTCTTAGCGGATACCTACGTCAAAATAACTATCTGCATGCCAAATTTCAGCGCAATCCGAAACAGTATTAATTTCAGAATTTGCTACCCCACTTCACCCTTTTAGGGGTGGCATTTAGAAAAAGTCTGAAACACGTATTTACTTATTTATTTACTGAAGTACTTGTGCGATGTTTTGAATAGAAAAAACGTATCTAATATTGTTCCTCCATACAAACTTTGAACCCCGTTTCATCCCATTAAAGAGTGCATTTTGAAAAATCCTTTCTTAGCGGATACCTACGTCAAAATAAATATCTGCATGCTGAATTTCAGCGCCTTCCAAAACAATATTGATTTTTACACTTTGTTACCCCATTTCACCCTTTTAGGGGTGGAATTTCAAAAAATCCTGAAACACGTATTTACTTATTTTTTTACTGAAGTACTTATGTGAAGTTTCGGATAGAAAAGACTATCTAATCTTGTTTCTCCATAAAAACTTTGAACCCCTATTTCATCCCCTTAAGGGGTGAATTTTGGAAAATCCTTTCTTAGTACACCCTTACGTACTAAGACAAATATACTCTCCAAATTTCAAGTCTCTACAACCAGCGGTTTAGGCTGTGCGTTGTCTGTCAGTCAGTCAGTCAGTCAGTATGTCAGGACAAAGATTCTTATAGTATTAGATAAAATATTAGGACAAGGTTTTTATATGAATGAAACTCTTTTTATTGCGGGTGAAGCCGCGAGGCACAGCTAGTTTCTTAATATGTGTTCACCTTTAAAACTTTCCTTGGACTTCTACAAATGTATTAAAACCAAAATTAGGCAAATTGGTGCAACCGTACTTGAGTTCATGTAAGACTAATAAACGTCAATTAGTATGTACCTATAGTTAATTATGATTTTGGTAATTTATGATCGTACAAAACGAAAAAAACCACTTACATGCCGCGATAGTCAAAATAGCCAGTAGTATCATGTCGTCAAGGTATACAAATGCATATCTCATCAAGGTATGTAATGTGTTTGAGATGTTTATCTCTATATCTCCGGAGATAATTGTCATACCTAGATAAAGCATAATCTCTCAAACAAAAAAATCATTTTTGAAATCGGTCAAAATTGGATCGAGTACTGTGGTAACAAGAATAAAAAAACAGTCGAATTGAGAACCTCCTCCTTTTTTGTGAAGTTGGTTTATAAACAGTAACAATTCAGCCTATTTTTGCTTTTACATTACAAACAATATCAAATATCAATTACAAAGTAGAGCAACAGTAAACTTTTCATTTCTTTCATTATGACTAACGCGAGAGTTCACGCAGAGGGAGCAAAGAGATGTAAAACTAATATGTAATCTGTGGCGCCACGTCAAACGTGATTTTCCATTTTGCATCGCAAGACAATGGCCTTAACTCTTGGCACCGATCTAAACGCCTGAAGTTTAGATGCGCAGAAGTTACTTTTAGGTCTGTTTGGCGGAATAGAAAGGCGCGGGTGCCAGCGCGCGGCTTTGATTGGTCCGTCAGTGAGATTTGTCGCTGCCATCACGTGACGGTCCCGATACGCAACACGGGGGTGAAATTCACATCTAGAGATAACAATGCACTTATTGTGATCAGCATGATCTTGACTTTACATTCATGGTTGGGTCCACACGAGAGGACCCCTCAACGATCAACTAATTATAAGATTCATTAAATAATATAAAGTTGTAGTGAATTATTGTACGGTCTATAAATATAAATATTTGTATTCCCAACAGTCAAATGAATCCAATGGGAGGAATGGGCGGTATGGGTCCAATGAGCCAGATGGGCAACGTACAAATGGCCGGCCAAATGGGCGGTGGACAAATGGGAGCCGCCCAGATGGGTGGTGGGCAAATGGCCGGTGGGCAGATGGCGGGCGGGCAGATGGGTGGCTTGGGAGGGCAGATGTTTGGCAGCCAGTACGGTGGCATGCAGCAGGGTTATGGAGGATATGGGCAGCAGATGATGCAGGGTGGTCAGCAGCAAATGATGAATCAGGTTAGTAAATTAAAGTTACTGATCAATTAAAAGTCATGTGACATTCTACTCTTCATTGTTTCAAGGCAATGCAATGATGTGCAAAATTCTGTCAATCCAGAGTTGATAGTCAAGCTAGCATCTCGTTCGACTCATTAAATTATTTTTAAAAAAGTTCGGCGTTAAAAAAGTTTTGTCTACATAGATTTATTTGTAGATAATATTTTTCCAATGGACAAAGATCTCTCGCATGTTCATGAATCTTAACACCAATTACTTGTATTTGAAAAGAGACTAAAAAAATATTATTATAATAAATTGTAAATCAATTTCACTTGTTAAAATTTAATAACTTATTACTTGGTAAAAAAAAACTACGGAAAAAAATTTTACATATTTTTTACCTCTAGCATTTTTTTTACAGGGAATGGGTCAAAGCGTAAACCAAATGGGCCAGCAAGTGAACCCCATGAGTCAAGGTGTCAACTCAATAGGTCAGAGCGTGAGTCAGATGAGCCAAGGTGTCGGGCAGTCGAGTCAAATGCCGCAGTCTATGGGGCAAATGAGCCAAGGCATGGGGCAGATGGGCCAGCCGATGGGGCAGATGGGGCAAATGGGGCAGAGTGCTGGTATGGGCAGTATGAGCGCGCAAGGTGGCTCGATGGGACCGCAAGGGGGTAGTGCGATGGGTGGATTCCCTGGACAACAATCATTCCAACAGGTACAA
This sequence comes from Cabera pusaria, assembly GCA_954871355.1. Classification (NCBI taxonomy): domain Eukaryota; kingdom Metazoa; phylum Arthropoda; class Insecta; order Lepidoptera; family Geometridae; genus Cabera; species Cabera pusaria. The sequence goes on along the minus strand of OX940889.1, from coordinate 19,676,898 downwards.
TTATTATTCTACTTTTACTTGTATTTGTAGTGGTAGGACTTCTGCTAGTCCGCCTGGGGCGGTACCACCACTTTGCCAATTAATTTTCATCCGTGAAATAGGAATGTTATTCGGTTGAAATGGCAAGGTGTTCAGTGAAATTACAGGGCATGTGAGACTTAACATCTTTATGTCTCGAGGTAACAGGCGCAGTGCATTGACATGCAAAATTGTGACAGTCCAGAATTTTGCATGCCGCTGTATCTGTAATAGGTAGACGTCATCGCTTACCATCAGGTGAGCGCCGTGCTTGTCCTGTTACCTTATATCATTAAAAAAAACTTTTTAAATTAGAAAGGCACTTGGGGACTGTCCCATTTTGTTGTTTTTTTTAATGTATGTAACGCATTTTAATTTTTTTTAAACTTACTAGCAATGTAGATTGCACATTACTAGTATTCTTGTTAACCTCTCCAACTAAGCAGTTACTCCGCCAGTTGTGAACCGATTTGAATAATTATTATTGTTACAAGTAGGGTTCATCTCCAAGGTAGTCCTATTTAAATTTTATCGAGATCTGATAACTATCTTCAGAGATATGATGATAAATGTCTTAAACTTGCTACTAAAACTTGACTTAAACTACCTTAATTATATGAAATAGGACTGTGTATATATTCTATATATAAAATCAATCAATATATATGTATTTTTCAGAATATGATGACGGGGCGTGCTACTCAAGAAGCCTACCTTGCTCAACAACAACGGCAGAGTGCGCGACCGCCTTACATGCAGGTAAGAGTTATCTTCTTTTTTTTGGGTGAATCGTGTATTTTGCAATGTTTTTGGCTCTCAATAATAGTTTTTCTCACAAAAGAAGAACCTAGGAAAAAAGGGGCAAAAATAATCTTCTCATCAATAAAAAAAAAGAGAAAAAAAGGTCTTCTGGTTTCGGGACCGCCCGATTTCCCACCAAGCTATTATAACCTTGTAAATGGTGGTGAAATTTACGTTCAGGAATATGAACGTAAATTTCACCACCATTTATATATTTATATATTATATATTATTATAATATAATAATATTGTAGCAGTTTGTCAGTTTGTCATTGCCTGAAAACACGGATAAAACGACGTTTTCTAATAATGAAACCTAGCGAGATCGATTTATCGCCCCCAAAACCCCCTGCATACTAAATTTCATGAAAATAGTTGGAGCCAGTTCCGATATTCAGATTATATTTATGTCTATATACCAGAATTGCCCATTTAAAGGTATTAGATAGATAGATAAATATTTGCTTTAATATAATGCTATAAGTGACTCAAAGTCACTTTTATAGCATTATTTAACGTTGTAACAAAAAGCTCTTCGTCTAGTTGTTTTAGTATAAGTATTAGTTTTGACCAACTCAGGCCAATACCAGCATTTATTTTAGAATGTAAATTGTATGTCTATTTTATTTATGTTTTCTTTGATACTGATAATAAAGCATCTTAAAGTTATGTGCATGTAAAACCTACGTATCTAACACTTCTTATAATAACTCTAAATACACATCTAACAAACTTGCCTTCCAGCAAGCACCAAACGTAACAATGGCGACAATGGCGGGCCCAGCACCGCCCTATCCTCAATCCCAACGACCGATGCAACCGCAACAAACCGCGCAATACCAGCAACAAATGACGCAGCAACGCATGCGGCAACAGATGCTGGCAATGCAGCAACAGCAACAACAGCAAGGACCTCTAGTGCAACATTTACAAAGGCAACAGTATCAACCACCTTACTAAGATGTAAATATTGATTTCATGTTTGACTGACTAAACTGGTACACTAGCCCAATGAAATGGTGACTTGTGTGGTTGGTTAAGTTTTTAATGCGCATAAAGCTTAGTAAAAACTTAACCAATCACAGCTCAGAATGGCATCCACCAATAAGATTTGACTATACAGCTAATTTAAAAATAACGTTATAAAACGACTGTGTGAAATCTATATCGTACTTTATTTTGATCGCACATCAATATCCTACCGCCTAATAAGTAAATCACAAAATTTACTGAATACTAGCACCCGGTACCTACCAAAGCGTAGAGAAGATGAGAATGAGTGTTAACACCTAATAGGTTTACTTAACGTTGTCAAAATACGCAGAGTGAAGAAATATTATTGGTGATTGACTCTCACCTCTACTCTAAGCGGAGGCTAGAATGAAAACATTTTTCTAATATGTTTAATACCTTAGTGTAAGCTCACCATATCGATCTGGGTTGTATGTACTCTTGTATAAACGAACTACTGTTTTATACTTTGTACGTGCTTGCATGTTCCGCTGTGTAATTCGGCCGTAGAGTGAATTATAGTTACTATAGTAAAGGACTTAAGTTTTGTGTAAATTGTGGGAGTGTGTTCATCTTGTAAATTATTGTAATAGGGAAAATAGTTCAGACGATATACGATAGATGGCGTGACGTGAGGATAACATTCATTCAATTACTATACTGGGACGTTGAAACTTCGTAGGAAAGAGAATGGTCTATAAACATTTATCTTTTGCTACTTGAACACGTAGTCATGTAGTAATACGGGACGTATTGCGCTAAATTTATTTATTTTATTTACCTCGACGTTTTGATCAAGTTACAATGACCGTGTCACTTGTTTTAGCTTCCGCGTGCCGTAAATAGACATACTATTTATCAACGAAAAGGTGAAGATTTTTCTAGTCTATATGTTTTTGTTAAAGCCTCCTAGTCGCTAAAAGCACCAGCTGGCCGAATCTTGCCAGCATTCACTGGTTTCGCCAGCAACACTGCTTTACGTGTGCACATTTCAAAATCACTTTCAAAAGCCGTAAGTACTATTTTACGATGGCAGCACAGAAAAACAACCAATGTCAAATAAATGTCAAATAAGTAAATTGTCAATGGTACTCTTACAGGCTAGAAGGGCTTCACCTTTCTGAAATCGGAAACTGAATTGGTTACTTATAAAGAATTACGTAAAATCAAAATGCGTATTCGAATCTCATTGCATAGTCGTAGGGTAAAGTGGCCAATTTTCAGCACTCAGTCTTTTTGTTATTAGCACCTTAGTTTAAAATCAATGCTATTGTGCATTATTTTTGCATTTACAATATACGAAAGAACAACAATAGTAATAATTTACATATATTGTAATTGTCGACTGCTGATAATTGGCCCCTGTAGCGCCCTATCTTTTTTAAAAGAAATTGAACTATCGTTGGTAACATTTTTTTTTACATAACAATTTTGTACCTTAATTAGGCCTGATGTTTACATCTATGTATATTTATATTGACAGCAGCAAAGGCAATCATTATCAAAAAAGTGAAAATATTGTTTTATTGACTCTAAACAATTTAATAATTTGAAGATCAATTTTGTTCCTTAACGAGTTAAAGTATACTTCTGTGTTTATATGATAAGCAAAAATAATGTAACTATTAGGAGCAACGATCATTACTGTTGCCAAAAAAATCATTGTTTTATTTATAAAAACTAAATCAAGGTGAGCAGAATGTGAAACATGTTGGATTTACCACGAAACCAATGTCAAAGTTGTAAAAAAATGTTTTATTCAGTACAAGTATTCAGTACAGGCCCTTTTTGTTAGGAATAAGTTAAATTCTATGTATATATAATATATATCATATAGGCAAGCGTTTTACTACTACTTCAACTGATGTTAAGTGATGATGCGATCGTTAATGTAGCACGCTTACCTAGAAGATTTTATTTTACGCATTTATTCCACACAAATTTTACTATGAAAACATAGGCAAACAAAAATTATTTGAAATCAATGTAGGCACTTGAGACTTTTAGAACTTGGCCTTGTGGTAAAATCAAATAAGTTCGATACGTCTAGTATTACGTGAATTTTATCGTGGTTTAAATTTGAAATACTATTTATAAGCAATCATACCTATCATGTATTTATTTTTTATTTATAAGAAGACTCTTAACTAGGTGATACAAGATTCTTGTTTATCTCATTTTAATTACCTATAGACGTATTTTTAGATCTACCTCTAGTAGAATGTTATTATTCTATTTTAAATGTTCCATACGTTTTAATGACTCTAATTAGTTCCATCCTTAAATTTTAAATTACTTGTCACCAAATGTTGTAATTTTTAAGTTCTTTAGTTCAAGATTAAATGGTCGAAATAGGGCTTTATTACAGGACAAGTTTATTGTAAATATTGTGAAATATAAGAACTGGTAGAACTTTTACTCGTTTTTAATTTTATCCATAACTATAAATGTACGTGATTCTAAACTAACTTCAGCTTCCATGCACCATCTTACTTTAACTATAACAAATCAAAACAAACAAATTAAAAATCAGTCAAACTCATAGTTTCGGTTAAAGTAAGATGGTGCAACTCTGCGTAAGTTGCCACTTTTTTGTGAGATTTAACCGTGGATGGAGTATTAAATCCCTCTTCGGATTCAACAGTCAACTAAGTAAAAGTTTATTATGGCTTCGCACGATTCGTTGTTCGATTTATAGCCATGTAATATCGTGCGCGACCATCCCGCGGGGTGACAGACGGTGGCGGGGACGAGGTACCCAAGATGTCAGCGGTAGCGATGGATTAATTCGCATTCACATTAATTGTTAGCATGCTAATGCTTAGATAGATAGATAGATAGAAAATTCTTTATTGTCACACCTCATAACTTAAAGAATAACATACAAATCATTCATTTTATTAGTGTTACAATGGGCGGCCTTATCGCTGAAAGCGATTTCTTCCAGGCAACCTTTGGATGGAGAGGACTTATAGAAAAGAAGACAATAGACGGAGGTGTTTCTAATATAAGTTAAAAGCAAAAAACTAATATACCTACTAACTTTACTTCCTAAAGATACTAACCTACCCTACTAATTAAAGACTTACTAACTAAGATTAATATACAAACCAATATAGGGGAAAATTTACAACATTTGATAAATAAATAGCGATTTCAACTTTATATAATAATATCTGCAGTAGCAAATGTCTAGGATTGTTGACGGAGAAAGTGATCTTTGACCTGCGTCCTGAATGTATTTGGAGACTGCGCTTTTCTAATGTTTACAGGCAGTGCGTTCCACAGACGTGAAGCGCGCACAGCAAACGATCCGTCATAAAAACCAGTACTGTGACTGGGAATCTCAAGGACAAGATTCTCTGATGACCTCAGCTCAAAACTATTAGAGTTGCAGAGAAATCTAAATTTTTGTCGAAGATAATGGGGAGCAGAAGGCAGAAATAGTATATTATAGAGAAGAGACAGAATATGCGCATCCCGACGAAGTCGTATAGGAAGCCACTTGAGTTTAGCACGAAACTGAGAGACGTGGTCATATTTACGTAAACCAAATATGAACCTAATGCAGAAGTTTTGGAGACGTTCAAGTTTATTTAGCTGGTCCTCAGTTAAATCGAGATAGCAGACATCAGCGTAATCTAATATGGGAAGGAGTAAAGATTGAGCAAGAGTAACTTTAGTGGCAGTCGGAAGAAAATTTCGCAATCTTTTCAATAAACCACCTGAGGCAAACATTCTACGACTCAATGCATTAATTTGTGCACCCCACGATAGATTGCGATCGAACATGATGCCTAGGTTTTTAACGTCCTTGCTGTAAGGAATTATGACGTTATCAAACATCACAGGGGAAAGATTTTGCCACTCAATCTTTGTCATCAGCCGTGGGCTGCCTATTAAGATAACTTGAGTTTTTGTAGGATTAATTTTGAGACCATAAGCTCTGGCCCAATCTGCAATGCGACAAAGATTCAAGTTAACTCTTTCAACAGCATCAGTTAAATTGTTTAGTGGTGCCTGTGTATATATCTGTAAATCATCTGCATACAGGTGGTAGGGAGAAGTGATTTGGTTTGATATGGAGTTAATAAAAGAAGAAAATAGAAGAGGGGAAAGAACGCCACCCTGTGGAACTCCAGCCACCGTATCACACCAAGACGAAAAAGATTTATCAAGGTGAATGCGTTGCCGACGTCCCGAGAGATAGCTCTGAAACCATGCAACCACAGCTGTAGAAACGTTAAGAGAGCGGAGAAGGGCAAGGAGGATGTCATGGTCCACAGCATTAAAGGCGTTGCTAAAGTCTAGTAACGTTAGTATCGTGACATTACCATTTTCCATACCAAGTCGTATGTCATCTGTAATTTTGACTAGAGCAGTAGCCGTGCTGTGGCCAGGACGGAAGCCGGATTGGAAAGGATTTAAAAGGTTGTTACGAGTAAGAAAAATGCTAAGTTGGTTGTGGACCAATCGTTCCAACACTTTAGAGAGGAAAGGAAGGATAGAGATAGGACGGTATTCACTAAAGGATGTAGGATTAGATTTTTTGGGCAAGGGAATAATCTGGGCTTGCTTCCAACACGAGGGGACGGTGGAAGTCTCAACCGACGTATTTAATATGTGGCTAATCACAGGGAGAATTTCGTCCAAAATAGGGACTACCATATTTCGACTAATACAATCGCCGCCCACTGCATTGGAAGTTATGGATAGGATGCTCTTTTTAACGTCGCAGCTAGAAAATGGATTTAGAGTGAATTCAGGGTAAGTTGTATTTGGTGCAGAAGAAAGATGATTAAGTGTATTTAATTTATCCGCAGCATTTATAGGCGAAGAATAAGAAAAGTGCTGGTTGAGGGAATTAATATCTAAATTATTAGGGACTGTTTCTAGTGATGGCTTTCCTATACCCAGACTCCTGAGAAATTGCCATACTTTCGCTGGGTTCTCATTGTCTACCGATTTGTGTATGTAACGACGAAGAGCGTCCCTACACACCCTGTTGCAGTGATTACGCGATACTTTGTATTTATTTTTATAATAATCGGTGGGGCGGAGTTTCATCACCGTCTTAGCTACATTTTTCCTATGCATGAGCCGTTTAATATCATCGGTAAGCCAAGGAGCAGGCAAATGTTTTATTTTTATAGCGCGCATGGGAGCATGCACATCATAAAGATCAGTGATGACAGTATTAAAAGATGAAATTTGTTCATTGATATCATCAGTATTTAAAACAGATGACCAATCTAGATTGTTAGCGTCGAGTTTCAGCTTTTCTAAATCAATACCATTAAAGTTCCGCTGCTGAAGAATTTTAGCTTTCGCTTTAGGAGGACGAATTTTGTAAGATAAAAAGAGGAGGTCATGGTAAGAAAAAGCGTCGGCAGCACATTGACCATGTTTGGCAACATGCTCCGGAGATGATACAAGGATGATATCTAGTAATGAAGGCGTAGAGTTCGGAAAGTGATGAGTAGAAGAAAGAGGAAGAATATGTAGATTACACGACTCAGTGACGGATTTGAAGGTGCTTGCTCTAGAATCTAGTTTCAAGAGGCAAGTATTAAAATCGCCCATGATGATCGTGTGGTTATATAGTGGGCAGAGATCTTCAAGATATTTTTCAAATGACTGAAAGTAATTAATACGCAGGGAAGGGCAATAATAGACTCCTAAAAGAATCTTGGCGTGATTAAGAGTGACTTCCATAAAAAGATGTTCACCTGCATTTGACGGTGGAGGTTGTGAAGATACATTCAATACTGAATAGGAAAAATAATCGCGAATATATATAGCCACACCTCCACCACCACTGCTGGTGCGATCATTACGGATTAGATTAAAGCCGGGAAGAGAATAAGAGATAGAAGGAAGGCAGGGTTTAAGCCAGGATTCTGAAATAAGAATGGCATGAATGTTATTGTCTTGAAATGATGTCTGCATATCGTGATAATGAGCCGGGATGCTTTGTGCATTTAGGTGGATAACATTGAAGTTTTTAGGGACATCAGAGAATTGTGCAGTCAAAGTATCATTTAACATAGGCAGACTAATTAAGCTATCGTTGCTACTGTCTTCAGAGTAACAGGATAAGAAGTCATCGCTATCAGCGCTGCTTGAGCTATCTTGGTGTAACATTAAACTAAGCCACTAAAAATAGATAGGTAGGTAGGTATCAACTAAATGCTTAAAAACAAAATACTAAGTAAAATAAAATACAACTAGCTAAATCTATTAACTCCTCCTGCCGGTTGTGTATTGCAAAGGAAAATATATATAAAGTGGTAATAAAATCTTATGTTGTTCATCGTGGCAAGCATGGATGGCCAGGCAACAAGATAAATATATATATATATAGAAATAAAATAAAATAATGAAAAATTATTATGTACCAGTTACTTAAAAAGTAATAAAAACAAAATAACGAACAAAAAAATAAATCTAGTTACTGTAAACTCTAGTGATAGCATAGACTTGCTAAGATCTAACAGAAACTGAATTTGTCTCAGTCTTAAAAGTATGTAAAAATAAAGTAAATTTATAAATGATCTAATACTAAACTTGTTTATATATAACAAAAATAATATGTAAACATTAAACTTCTAAAACAGACCTTTTCACAAATTACAAAATTAAAGCACTATTAAAATATGTACTTAAAGTTTATGGTAAAAGTATAGCATCATGATATGTACGCGTATTGTTATTATACATGCAACGATTAATTTATAGATTCAGTGCATTTGTACTTTTGTGGCCAAATGGCTGAATACTCCAAGTGGCCAAAAGACTTGATATCATCAAATGCATGTCACTGTCAAATGTCAGTCTACGTACGTCATACGTCTACTGTGAATTTCATTGTCAAAGAATCATATTGAGTTGAGTTCGTATTTTTGTTTACATGACAAGACAGACAAGATTTTGTGAAATATACCTTCTTTAAATTGATTTCGGTATTAAAAAGACATTCTTAATAGTAGTAGGTAGCCGTAACAGTTAAAAAAGTACAGTGAATTACGTAACGAACTAAAGTATGACCTACCTACATAAGAAAAATTATATGTAAACACAAGTGCTACGATACCAAACTGATGCTTATATTATGATCTTAGAGATTTACTTCTTGTTGGAGCGTGCAGCCCTCGTACGGCCAGGCGCCGCGTCCTTCAGCTCCTGGGACACGGGCGCTGCCTTGGGGGCAATGCATTTCACTTCGGCGATGGAAGTAACACGATGCCTTTTGCCATCTGGGCATACTATGTGGACGTAGCCATCCCGTGTCCAACACTTGGAAAGGCCAAATAGTTCTCTGCCTAACATGAATGCCTCGTGCCTAGGCTTGGTTAAGAACTCTGATAGGGTTATACCAGAGCCCTTAAAGTTCTTCTTGGCGAACCAGACTTTATCACGCATCGCAACATCTCGCAACTTGACCAAAATTGGTCGAGGTTTGTCGTCATTGGCGGCACGGCCCATTCTATGGCACCTACTAACACACCCAGCAGTGAAATCTGACAATTTGAGCTTACTTGAAACAGTCTTAGAGACAATCGCAGCAGTGTCTTCCTTGTTTTCTTCCTTTACACCATGTAAAAGGAGGATTTTGCGGCGGCTGCGCATTTCTTGAGTGTCTACGTCCCGAGCGAGCATCTCAATTTGCTGTTGGAGAGCTTGGAAAGCCGCCATGGCAAATGCCTTAAATGCATCAAAATCTGATTGGATGGTGCTTGTTGAACTTTGCGGAGTTTTCTTCAACTCACTCTCAAACTCACCAAGTCTCTTGTTAAATGCATGCATGACGTCGTAAAAAGGCTGTTTCATAGCATCCATCTTAAAGGTTATGTTGCACTTTGACCCAAACAAAGTAATGTTGATATTATGAGGATATTGTGGTATTATTAGTGGAGATTTCACATTGGCAGGTGAGTATCACTACTACTTAGTAATACTAAACATAGTTAGTAACCAATGCAGCACTTTTACTATTTTTAAAGAATATTTATATTATTGTACTCAAATTTGCGATGTTTACACACCTACCGCCGATTGGCGAAAAAAAAGCTTAATTAGCAGTTAGTAAATTAAATGTAGTTGCGAAATTCTGTAAAGTGCGAAGCGAATTCATCGGTAGCGTGCGCTCTCCGTCGCAACCACGGGAATACTAAATCTATCTGTCTCATTATTTCACGTGATTAGCAGGTTAGCAGGCGATGCTAGAAATGAGGTTAAGCCATTATTATCTTTTTTAGCTTGTAGTAAAGGTCGTATATTATAAGAATAATATATATTGAATATATAAAGGTATTGATTGGAGCTTCTTGCCGTGCGGCGACAGAGATCGGACGTGTTACAAGAGCAGTTTTATTTTAAAAATAAATTTAACTTTTTACCTAGTGCGCATCGTGCTTTAAATCGATTTTCGTGTGACTCACACTTGTGGCAAAAGCTGTTCTGCAAGTACAAGATGCACCGTACCCCCCCCCCCCCCCCCCCCAGCGACTCCATGTGTCGAGCAACACCCGTCGGACTCCGACGCATCGGCAATGAGTGAGACTAATGAACAAGAAAAAAATCTCGCCAGACACAAACGCCGTAGAGTAGCTGATGATAGCATTAATGACTCCTTAAGCTTAATGAAAAAAGATATTATGGAGTCGATTGATAGTAAGTTTTTGAAACTAGACGCAAATGTGAGGGGACTTATAACTGACCACAACACAGAAATCACAACAGCTTTAGACTTTATGACGTCTAAGTATGATGACATGCTGTTAAAATATGACGCACTACAACAAGAAAGATGCAACGACAAGAAGTATATCAAAGAACTGGAAGATAGATTAGAAGCAGTGGACAAAAGCAGTCGGGCGTCCACTATCGAAATCCGAAATATTCCTCGAAAATCAACGGAGACAAAAAATACCCTTGTCGAGCTGGCTGTGAATCTGGGGAAAGCTATTGACCTTAATATCAACAAGTCTGAAATAGAGGATGTATATAGGGTAAACACCAAATCGAAGACGGACCCGCCATTACTGGTAAAGCTTACCACAGTGGTTCGGAAGGAGGAATTCATACGATCGGTGAAGATGTATAATAGGCAACATTCTTCTCAGCTCAGTACGGCACAACTAAAACTTGGTTTGCCGTATACCCCAATATATGTTTCGGAACACATGACGGCCAAAACAAGAAGACTCTTTTTTCTTGCAAGAGACTATGCTAAGTCGAACGACTACAAGTTTTGCTGGTGCTCTCACGGAAGGATATTCTTACGCAAGAGGGAGGGAGCTCCTCCAGTGCTTATCAGAGAGGATAGACAACTCGAGGAACTCAAGAATCAAGAGGACCGAAGTGGATGAAATTCGGTATGGGGTCTCAACGATAAATGTTGCTTACATCGTATGTTATAAGACCACAACTAGTATTATAAGTTTATATGTATCTAAAGATCAGCTTGCTCATACACTCTACCAAAAAAATTACATTATCCCAAACTTTCAGCACTCACACTATTACACTGACATTAACTTTAACACACGCTACACACCTCCAAAATGTAACGGCCACGCTCATACGAGTACATAACGAACATACAACCCACCTCAACCCATCCAACACTCGATCCTTCATGAATAGATGCTATATTAGTTTGATCGTAAGAATTAAAGGATACACAATAATTTTACGTACCGATAATGGATTGTGAAACTATCTCGACAGAATTGGACACATTTTTAATTTCGAAATCTTTTCAATGTCAAGTAAATGACGCTTACAAATTCGTCCCACAATCTAGTAAAAATCTATCAGTAATATGTCAAAATATTCGTAGCCTTGACAAAAACCTTCCCCAAATGGAAATTTTTCTAAGTCAAATAAGTATCGATATTGACATAGTCATACTTACTGAATGCTGGCTAAAAAAATTAGATCATATCCCATCACTTAATAATTATACAGCATTTACATCCAAACATAACAAAACACAAAATGAAGGTGTCATCGCGTATATAAGACAAAATGTATCTGCTACCATTGAAGAACCCTTAGAATTTGAAGCGAATTGTATCACTATAAAAATTGGCAGTGAAACTGCCATAGTCGCTATATATCGTCCACCGTCATATCGTAACATGAACAATTTTTTCTCTGCTATAGATACTATTCTAAATTCATTACATTCTTATAAAAACTTGATCTTTCTCGGTGATATTAACATTGATATTTCGCCCTTAAGCTCTGTCACCACCAACTGTAACGAGTACTTAGACTTATTAGCTCATCATGAGCTTTTACCAGCTCACACTTATCCTACTAGGGGACCTAGCTGTTTAGATCATGTGTTTCTCAAAACAAACCTTAAAAGCACTTGCCTAGTAATTTCTACAACTATAACAGACCATTACACAATAGCTTTTGTATTAGATAACCATCAACACTATCAACGCAAATTCAACATTAATAAGAAAATCAACTTTACCAACATTGCATCTTGCCTTAACATAAGTACACTAAATTTAATTTATGATTGTAATGACGTCAACGCGGCGACTGATATCTTAGTTACGGAATTAAAACGCGTTGTTGACGAAAACACTTCCTTGCACAAAGTTCCTTGTCGCAAAAGGATTAAAGAACCGTGGGTGACTCCAGGTCTATTGCGATGTATAAAAAATCGAGATAAACTACATTTGGATCTAAAAAAAGACCCTGAAAACAAGGAGTTAAAATCAATATTTAAAAGATATCGTAATTTTTGTGTAGAAATCCTAAAAAAGGTAAAAAACAATTATGACAAGAAAGAACTGCAAAAAGCTAGTAGTGATAGTAGAAAAACATGGAAAATTATTAAGAATATTAACTCAAAAAATACTGAAACTGATACACAAGATAAAAGACTACTTACTTTAAAAGATAATTACAATGAATCTTTAAATTTTATCAACACATACTTTGCAAACATAGGTCAAAATTTAGCTGATGAAATAATTTGCCAAAACATAAATAAAGACACTAAACCCTCTCGTTCATTAATAGACAACTTACCGCATTCATTCGGACTTCTACCGACTGATTGCACTGAGGTTGACTCTATTATTAAGAATCTGAAGTCTACTTGCGCATTGGGTCATGACGGTATTCCTGCTCTGGTCTTAAAGCATGCAAAAGATATTATAATACCTCACATAACATACATCTGCAACTTAAGTTTTTCCAGTGGCATTTTCCCTGATACCTTTAAAATCGCCATTATTAAACCGATACATAAGGGAGGTGACAGAGACAGTATAAACAATTATCGCCCGATTTCAATTTTACCAGCACTTTCTAAAATTTTAGAGCGACTGTTAAATAATAGACTTAAAAGGTACTTGACTAAATTCAAAATATTATCTGATAATCAATTTGGCTTTGTATCTGGGAAATCAACGGAAGATGCAGTTTCGGCTCTAACTGACTATATTGTGCGAGAAGTAGATGACAAAAATAAGTGCATTGGTATATTTTTGGATTTAGCCAAAGCCTTCGATACTGTCTCTGTCCCTATCTTGTTCAATAAAATGGAAAGTATTGGTATAAGAGGTATAGCCCTGAAACTATTCACAGATTATCTTACTAATAGGAAACAAGTAGTAAAAGTTGATGATTTCATTAGCAATGAGCTTCCAATTAAATACGGCGTCCCACAAGGAAGTATTTTGGGACCGAGTCTGTTCTTATTGTACGTTAACGACCTTTGTAACCTTAACATTGGAGAAGGAAAGACTGTAGCGTATGCAGATGATACAGCCTTGCTTTTTACAGCTAAAACGTGGAAAGATGTTTTCAGATTAGCAGAAATAGGTCTCAAAGAAATAATGTCTTGGCTACGAAAGAATTTACTCACACTTAACGTCAGCAAAACTAAATTCATAACTTTTTCAAAATCTTCTGAGTCACTGATAGGAAATCATAATCAGATAAAAGCTCACATTTGTTGTGGTCAATACTCATGTCAATGTCCACTAATAGAGCAAGTGCCGTCTATCAAGTACCTTGGAGTCATAGTAGATCGGCGACTAACTTGGTCGCAACATATAAAAATTCTTACAGGTAGGGTACGCAAATTAACAGTTATTTTTAAACGAATTAGACATTTACAGGATACGAAACTGTTAATGATGATTTACTATGCTCTATGTCACTCATTGTTATCATATTGCATAGTAGTTTGGGGTGGTACCCACAAAACATTCATGCTGCGCGCTGAGAGATCTCAACGAGCAGTACTTAAGGTGATGCTTTCAAAATCATTTAGGTATCCGACCAAACAATTGTACTCCGAGACCAAATTACTCACCGTCAGGCAGATTTTCATACAAAAGGCTATCTTAAAGACTCACGCGATCACACCATGTGACATATCTAGCTATAATAAAAAACGTCGTAAGGATTCCCTAATAACGACCACAAAATTTTCGTCTGCTTACGCACATAGGCACCATTGCTTTTTCGGACCATTTCTATACAAGCGTAATTGATATATATCCGCTAACCTTATTCAAATGTAAAGCTGCTATTGAAAAATATTTGCTAACTTTAAGCTATACTGATACAGAACACTTATTGTTATGTAATATATAAAACAGACACACACACGCACATGCACACATATACACAAGCTCACAGGAGTACGTACACTCACACAGACACACACACCCACACACACACACACACACACACACACACACACACACACACACACACACACACACACACACACACACACACACACACACACACACGCACGCACAGCCACCTACTACATTCCTAATATCATTAAGTACTTATATACCTTACAATTTTATAATCACTTAATTATTTTTGTTTTCAATTTATTTTTAATATTATCTTTTTTACTCAAGCAATTTTATATAGTTTATTAACTTCTAGAATATTCACATGTAAAATTTTAAAGTCCCATAAATTCTAAAGATTATTTTTATTTTTATTTTCATTACTTCAAACTATAAACACAACAAATCAACTCCACATCCTTCTATGTTCCGAGTTGACTTCTAAACCGGTTATATTATCGCACCTGCGAGTGCAATGACAATCGTACTTGGTCTTGTTTACGTTAGATATCGAGTATCGAAACAGTATCAGTATGACTACATATATTTATTTTTTTCTTTTTTAAATATTAAATATACTATACCTATGTACGTACGTGAACTTACCTATTCAGATTGTAAGCTACGGAACAATTTTAATATGCAATTATTGCACCTACTGCATACATACTACTACTCGAAATAATAAATAGCACGAATTACCTTCATAGTAAAAAATAATATAACTAGTCTAACAAATATACTACAAATATAAGGTATCTCCTCGGAAGTATTGTATCCGATAGACACCTAACCTACTCGTAAATTACAAAGTAAAAAATACCACAACACTAGTAGGAGTAAGTAGGTACGTCACACGATTCTTGTACAAAACCGGTATGCAATACCTGTGGCACTAGCAGCGTGATATTTGTGACAACTGATAAGAAAACTGGACCTTTATTTTCTATTGATATTTTATTATTAAATTTAGGTACTGGCTTACATTTCTTTAAAATATTGATAAATCGAAAAACGTAAATCCTCATGTGATTATTCTAATGTTAATAGGTATCTTATAACATTCGCTCAATGTATACTAATTTGTTCTATTCATGCAATTCAATATTATATATACCCTTAAGTTTTCAAAAATAATACATACTTAGATAATGTTACCGCACAGTAGGAAGTTATTGTCAGCTGTAACACAGGTTCGACCTAGAACGGCTGACAATGTTCAGTTGTACCCTCATATTAGATAAATTTATTATTAAACATTATTATAAGATATATTTAATTGCACATTGTATATTAGTGATTGTGTTTATTATTATTATATTTTTATGGTATATAGGTTTAAGGTACATGTACTAGATTTGTGTTATTTACTGAATAAATATTTTATTTATTTTTATTTATTTATTTATTGATTGAATGCGTGTGATTGTATATGCCTGTTGATAATTTAAAGTAATTTACGTGGAGCGAATAATGAAGAGCAGCAATCATTTCGTTATTATCTTTGATTTACTGGTATTTAGTGTTGTATATTGAACGAATGCGTGTGACTGTTTTAATAATAATTTGTGTAGCACGTACTGCATAGTTACATTAGCAAATAGCATAGCAATAGCAATTAGCATGCTCAGACTCATGAATTCACATGCTGATGAAATTAATGTGAAATCGCATTAATTACCATCACTAGTCAGCGGGTAGCGGGTGGTGTAGCGGGGAACGGTAGCGTGTGTAGCCGTGTGCTAGAATGACCGCGACAGCGTCACCGCCACCGTCTGCCACCCCGTGGGACGGTCGCGTACGAGATTGCCGGGCTATTATAGTGTCTAGTGTCAAATTATTAGAAATGTTCCAGATTTTGTAGATTGAAGGCGTAAAAGTAGAGTCATAGTCACATTCGAGTTAAGGTAAAGTCATCGCCCAGTACAAAAGTTGGACAACAGTTTGATATTGCTTACGATAATGATAGTTTATCAGGAGTGTAAGTTTATCTGGCTAATAAAAGTTTTTTTTAGTTTAATTATCTTTTTGTTTTGGAAACATCTTAGTGTTCAGCGCCAAAGAAATCGAACGCAAATATTGTTTGAATAAAGACTGGCTGGCACGACGGCCCATAGTCGCGCCGCCGGCTGAATAATAAAATAAATAAAAACCGGCCAAGTCGAGTTGGACTCGCCCACCGAGGCTTCCGTACCAATTAAGCTAGACCTCTAAATTGTATGAGCGCTAATATATCTCAGAGGTCTATCTTAATTGGCGTATACTATGTGTGTATGGGGACACCCTTTAATTTTAAACTGTTTTTTACTTTTGGCATTTTTCCTTTATTTGTGCTGTAAGACCTCGCTTCTTGCCAAATTTCATAATTTTAGGTCAACGGGAAGTACTCTATAGGTTATCGACCCAAAACCTATATGGTACGTCCGGTTGACCTAGAAATGTCAATTTTGGTCAAAAGCAAAGTCTTCAGCACAAGTAAAGGAAAAATTTCGAAAAATGAAAGTTAAAAATTAAGGTAAATTTTTTTACTTACAAGTTGTCGCGAAAATCAAAATTTGCCCATATCTTTTTATCGTGTTGACTCAGGACCTTGATTTTTATACACCTAATAGGAACTATAGACCTCAGTATCTGGTATAAATTTCAACTTCCTAAGTCCACCCGTTCCTCAGAAAATCGGTGGTGACACGGACAGACCGAGAGACGGACAAGAAAGTGATCTTATAAGGATTCCTTTTTTTACCCTTTGAGGTACGGAACCCTAACAAAGAAATAAAAAAAAAATTATTCACGAGTCGTGTAATCTTCTTTTTACCATTGACTGCGAGAAAATCAATATGAGTACCTACTTATAGTTTCTATTTTAACCATATTTTATTAATGTCGATTATTGACCATTTAGTGCCGGTGAATGTGTGCGAGTGTAGGGAAACAGCAAAATCTTGAAAAACATGCTATTTGCGTTCTTACCAAAATCGCACTGAAAATCTTCAGTCAGGTTTACATCTTTACTAAGAGTATGATTTGCACTAGACTGTGACTTCAACTTGGCCGGAAATGTGACATTGACTCAACATTATGACATGAATTTACTAAATCTTCAACAATTTTAATGATTCGTATTTCGTGCTTGTTCCAAATTCAAAATGTTTTTATTCACCGAGTGAGTAAAAGGGCGTTTTATTCACTGCTATCAATGATAAAAGTGCTCCTTTTTGAGTGGAAATGGTAAAATAGTAGATTATACAACAAGTGAATAAAAAGGCAATTTAATTCGAGGGACTAAGTTGGATCCCTCACTCCGCTCAGGATTCTAGATTAGAATCCTGAGCGGAGCGAGGGATACAAGGACCGAGATTAAATTTTTTATTCACGAGTCGTGTAATCTCCTTTTTACCATTGACTGCAAGAAAATTAACAGTAGTACCTACTTATAGTATTTATATTTATCATATTTTATTATTAATGTGTAATAAATGTGGATTATTAACCATTTAGTGCCGGTGAATTTATGCGAGTGTAGGGAAAGAGCACAATCTTGAAAAACATGCTACTTGCGTTCTCACCAAAATCGCACTGAAAATCTTCAGTAACGTTCACATCTATACTAAGAGTATGACTTGGATAAGACTGTGACTGCAATTTGATCAGAAATGTAACTTTGACTCAACTTTATGACTTTAATTTACAAAAACTTGAACAATTTTAATACTTGACTCTGGCTGAATATACTGATCGTGTAGATAAATAATGAAAACAAAAAAAAATATATAACGGACGGAAAATATATAATTGACGGGTTTTTTTTTATTTCATTATTTAGCTTCTATGGTATACCTCCATTTAGCCAGCCAGTAGGCACTTTCAGCAAGATTTATTTATTTTTTGTACATAATTCGTATTTCGTGATTGTTCCAAATTCAAAAAATTTTTATCGCCGAGTGAGTAAAAGAGCGTTTTATTCACTGCTGTCGATGAATAAAGTGCTCTTTTTTGAGTGGCAATGGTAAAAAATATATTTTTGGCTCGGGCAACGTACTTTGAACCCCTCGCTACGTTCAGGATTCTTTATAGATAATACTTTATATTATACTATAATACTCTTCATTTTTAGGGTTCCGTAGTCCTGACAAGGAACCCTTATAGTTTCGTCATGTCCGTCTTTCTGTCTGTCTGTCTGTCCGAGGTTTTGCTAAGAGACCGTTAATACTAGAAAGCTTTAATTTTGTGAGGATGATATTTTTTTTTCATCGTCTACCCCATCGTGTGGGGTATCGTTGAATAGGTCTTTTAAAATAACTTAAGGGTTGCTAATACCATTTTTCGATTGAATACTCCATTTACGAAATATTAAACTTTAAAGTGCAAATTTTTGTTCCAGTAGGGCGTCCCCCCCCCCGCCCCCCCTCCAAAAACTGCTGGCTTGAAAAATCTGGAAAAATTCGTGATAATAGCGCATTTCATGAACGTTAAAGGAAAATTATAGCGGTTAAGATAACTTTATTAGTTTAGCAGTAATAGTCGTTGAACTTGGGTGTTGGATAATTTTGTACCAAATACAAAATCCTTAGAATAAATCCTTTAAAGTGACAAAAACGGAGTACCTAGTTGCTTGTTTATAACGGGTAAAGACTTGCATTGAATAACATCCTACCACGGAACCCTACACTGCGCGTGGCCCGACACGCACTTGGCCGGTTATTTACTCTAGAATCCCTCACTTTGCCCTGAATTCAAAAAAGCGCCCTCGCGTTAATTTTATTTTTTTTATTCAATTTATCTTATAGCTGGTATATGTATCACGTGTTCATCATTTTAGTCTGGTTATATCTTTAGAGCTATTTCATTCGCATACGCTTATGTCTTGTCTATTTAATTTTCTCTCAACGGTCTAGTGGGGCTGTCTGACAGGGATCCCAACCGTACGATAATTATCGTACAAATACGATAATTTAGGCCTCCGTACGATATACGATAGGAACACCGTTATCGTACGCTAATATACGATAATTTCCATACACCGCAAAATTTGAGAATTACGCTGATATTCAATAAAAAATTGAGCAAATACTATTGTTTTTTGCTCACAGCGCCATCTATTGGCTTATTTCTTCATTTCAAAATGTTGGGCACGCTTATAAAATCTGTGGACTATGGTGACTGTGGTCTGTCTGCCCGTCTGTGGTTTGTCTACTCAGCCCGTCGGCCTGTATCAGGGGGGTGACAGCCTGTCAATTGACTAGCTTAAAGGGCGCATGTGTCGATTGAATGCCGACCACAGTCTTACTTATATAATGATCTGTGGTCTAAATCCTGACACGTGATAAATGTCGCAATTAAGTCAAAATCAAAAGATCACAAAAAACGTTATTTTTTAGTTCTGGTTTCTTCATTTCAAATATCTCTTGTAACAACTTGCAAATTTCGAAACTTTTTTATATTATTTTGTGTTTTTTTTATTTACCCACATACAACAAACATATTGATAAAATCGGTGTATGACAAGGTACCTAAACAGTTTAACTTTACTTAACACTACACAATACAACTACACGAAGAACCTGACACATATAGTAATCTGTGGCCTGTGTGAAGTTGAATTTGAATATACATTGATTCTGTTCTGTATACACAAACAAAGTAATAAAAGTTACCTTCTAATATCGTTTCATATGATTTTTTTATGTATTTTAAGCCATTATACTGAGTGTACGATAATTTTGCTCCAAAAACCTCAAAAAACGATAATTTTACGGCCCTGAATTTCCTCTCTTCAGGTTGGGATCCCTGCTGTCTGATGTCAGAATTGTTAGGAAAATTGACTTGACAGTTGACTTGACTCATGACTGTTGAAGTTTTGAGGTTATGTTTACATTTCTGTTTATTTACATTGCACTACAACTTAGAACATTATTTTCTTCACTATATTGTTTGGAATATCTTCGAATTTAGGAAAAATGTTCATTTCCATGAGATTAAGAAGACATGCATTGTTAAGACCGTTTGTACATCTTCATTGTAAATGTCTTCAAAGACAAATTCACAATTTAGGGTTAAGTGATATTCCAAAGATAACAGTGACTGATATTCGTAAACTTCTACGACAAAAAGGGTTTGCTGTACAAGATGGATATACTTCTCTCACTACTAAGTGCTCTATTTGTTCCTCAGAAGAAAAACCTGACAGTAAAGTGTATGTGAACAAAACCACCGGTATGTTTTTACATTAGCTGTTTTTAGATTATCTCCGTAACTGTTATTGATATAGGTAACAAATATATTATACATTAAAATCATATATAAGTCATTAATAAGGAATCTATACATAACCTATAATAAAGAGTTACAAATAAATTTAAATTTTATATTTTCAGGTTATTTTTTATGTCCAAAATGCAATGTGCATGGAGACTGGAGTATATTAGAAAGGCTAGTGAAAAAAGCGAAAATAGAAACCGCCATAAAAGAATTCATAGAGAATAGTCTTAAATCTACACAGGATTTTGACACACAGTGGCAGAATGTTGTTAACGATACTACCTCAATATCTAAACTCAATGAAACCCAACAGATAGACTTATTTAGGCTGTTTGAATTTCCAGTAAGTATTTTAAGTATACCTTTATCATATGTACATTGTTATATTCAATCCAACATTTTAATCGTATTGATAGGACTCAAATTCAAATTATAGAGGTAGGAACATTAGTTACTAACCAAACAATGAAACAAAGCTTACCACCACCAACGAGAAAATCTGTAGCCATAACCTTATGCGTGTTCACCATCTTCGACTACATTATCACTTACCATCAGACGAGATAGTGTTCAAACGCTAGCCTATCAGATATAAAGAAAAATGATTATTAATAAAATTCCAAAAGATTCTGCAACCCAGTGGTTAAAGTTGTTCAAAGTAAACGTGTTTGCCCTTCCTATGTGTTAATCTTCGATGTTTAAAAACGATGAAACTCTTTCAGTTCCACCACGATGCTCACAAAACATTATCAGAAGTGCGAGTGTCAGAGGACCACACAGTATTATATTTCCCATTAAAAAACTCACTTGACAAAGTGGTGGGTTACCGTAAGTTACAAGCGGGTAAAGAAGACGAAATGGAGTACAAAGGGCTCCATGCAGCGGGCCTGTTTTATTGTAAAGCTACAAAGGTTGGCCGAAGCGATCAGGCCATACTTGTGCCTAGTGTACAGGATTTACTTCATTTGGCTGCGCAAAAAGTGCCTGGTATGTGGTAACATTTTATTGTTTATTGAGAGTATTGTAATCAGAAAGAAAATTTCTGAGAAAGCATAGGTAGCGTATATAGTTCAAGCAGATACAAATAGGTTTTTTTTAACTCTACAATAATAATATATTTGTGTCTGCTAACTAGGAATATCCTAGGATACTAGGAATTTCCTAACTAGAATAGTAATAATTAAGATAGTTTAAAAACTAAAACAACCGACTTCCATGCCCCCCAATGCAATTTCAGTAGCAAGTTTGAGACATTTATCGTCATTTTGGAGACATATAAGATCTTGATGAAATTACTTTAACCACCGGAAACATACCCTACGAATTAAATAAGAATCATTCAAATCGGTTTACAATTGATGGAGTAATCGCGTAACATACATACAAAATAAAAACATACAGACAAATTGAGAACCTCCTTTTTGGAAGTCGGTTGAAAAGTTTAGAAAGCCCTTTACTATAATTGATTCATCATCTCTTGCAACAAAATGTTAGAAAATGTATAATAACTTCTAATCTTAAATGAATAAAGCAATCCTGCCTCTAAATATTGAATGTTTTACAGGCACTCTAGTCTGGCTGAGCAATTGCAGCCTTCCTCCAATAGTGCTGCCAACTTTGGAAGGTTACCAGAAGTTATGTTTATGGGGAGATTGGGAAAACATGAGATCTGTTGCTGAGAAACTTGGGGAAGAGAGGTGCCGTTTTGTCAGGTGTGGATTAGAAATGTTTGTCTTTTAAAACAAAGATATTTCAGAATGTAAAAAAATGTATATGCAGCAAAATTGTCTGTATGCTAAATATATATATAACGTATATATATAATATATACTGAAGTTCTACAAATGTATGTATTATAGGCCTGAACCAGCCTTTAATAGCATATATTTTATTACAATTGTTTAACTTTGCAAATGCATAAAATTATGCTGCCATAACTGTAGGCGCATTTTACGCAAGAAGGTAGAGTCCTGTTAGGTTGAAGGTTGTGTACTTTTGACATCAGGTTAATCTAATTTATTTTTAGGGTAACTGTGCCGGTAGCCAAATGGAAAAACATGGAACCCTTATAGATTCTTCATGTCTGTCTGTCGGTCCCTATGTCACAACCACTTTATTCCGAAACTATTAAGACTACACTGTTGAAATTTGGTAGGTAGGTGTATTCTGTGAACCGCTTTACGATTTTCATACAAAAATAAAAAAAGATTAAGGGGGCCATACATGGAACTAAAACTAAAAAAAATATTCCAACAACCCTATCCTTGCGGAGTGTCTATAGATAGGTCTTTAAAAATAACATTGAGAGTCCAAAACCATTTTTCTGAAAGTCAATCATTTGTAAGATATACACTTCTAAAGTGGTAAATTGTGTGTCCGGGGGGGACACACATCTAACTTTTAAAGTAAGGGAGTAAAAATCTATAAATGAAATTCATGCTGTTGATTTCAATAAACACTTTCAACGAAAATTAGTTTGAACGAGATACAGTCAGTAGTTTTTGAGATATAGCAACCACAAATATAACTTTGTTTTTCATACAAACACTATGAAAAACAAAGTTTTTGGTGGCGAAAAATTATGGTTATAAAATACTCTACTGTGTTACGGAACCCTACGAGTGCGAGTCCGACTTGCACTTGGCCAGTTTATTACAATGAACAACAAAGTCAGTTATAATTTAAAGTAATCCGAATCTTATTCATTTCCGTCACTTGCTCACAAATTAATTTAGAACACACAATTTTTCAATCACGTGATAGCTATTAAAATAAGCAGATAGGCCCACAGACGGGTTGGTGACGGCGACGGAGGCGGCCGCCGCAGACCTGTCTCTCAAGACTCTGGTATCAGAAGCCAAGCCCGCCGCGCACCGGTCCATCACTACCTTCGCAGCGCTCAGGGACGATGTCTATGCAGAGTTGACTAATATTGATAAGGTGAGATAACTTGTATGAAATCAACTGCGACCCAGTTATTAAAATGTTCAGGAATACGGCCGTTATGCTTACCTATTCTCAAAGTGATTAATGTACTCATAGGGTGCCTTTCCACTTTTTAAAAAATGAAAAGATTTTTATTCTTTGATTGTTTTGCAAGCTGCTTATTTTCTCAGCCTTGGTGGGTTGTCAGCCTTAAGCATTATGTAATGTTGTTCTTAATTTTTGCAATGTTAAGGGTATTACACCGACGCATTTATAAATTAAAAACGTTGATTTTAATAGGTTCGTGGTGTAAAATGGCGTCGTTTCCCCGCACTAACGAAGCTGCTCGGCGGTCACCGTCGCGGCGAACTCACCGTGCTCACAGGGCCCACCGGGTGCGGGAAGACAACGCTCTGTGCTGAGATATCATTGGATCTAGCGCAGCAAGGGGTAAGATCCTTTGAGGCCACTGGCTTGGTTTCACTGGCTCCTGCTAAAGTTTCAGTTTTTTTTAAATCATTATCATCATTAACAGCCAGTATTCATCCACTGCTGGACAAAGGCCTCTCCTATGGCACGCCACTGAGCGCGACCTTCAGCTCCTTGTTTCCAACCGCTGCCAGCCAGCTTGCGTCATCATATCATCGTTCCACCTAGCTGGAGGGCGTCCCACGCTTCGTTTACCGAGCCGTGGTCTCCACTCTAGAACACGTCTACCCCAACGGTTATCGGTTCTGCGACAGATGTGACCAGCCCACTGCCACTTCAGCTTGCAAATGCAAGCAATCCTTTGAGCTATGTCGATAACTTTGGTTCTCTGTTGGATGACTTCATATCGAATTCGATCTTTTATTTTTCTTTTTTTTATTATAATATATAAATATTTTCGTTAAAAAATAATAAATGAACATTGACATCTGAGTAGGTTCGCATCAAAAGCCATCTAGCAGCGTGCAGCGTGTAGTAAAACATTTTTAACCGACTTCAAAAAAAGGAGGAGGTTTCTCAATTCGACCGTATTTTTTTTTTTTTTTTTTTTTTTTTTTTTTTTTATGTTTGTTCGCGGATAACTTCGTCGTTTATGAACCGATTTCGATTATTCTTTTTTTGTTCGAAAGGAGATATGCCAAGTGTGGTACCATGGTAATTTTATCGAGGTATGATAAGTATCTCCAGAGATATTGAGATAAACATCTCAAAATTGGTACTGAAAATGAATAGCGCGGCATTGAAGTCGGTTGTTTTTTAGTTTTTAAACGATATTATTTTATGACAACAGCTCATTTCATACCAGCACGACAACATTTCAGACCGCATCTTAGCGTAAATAGATGAAGCTGGTGAAAGGAATGTAACTAGTAAGGGCTCGTTCAAATACATGGGAACCGCGCGATTGCAACTCGTGCCTGTATAATGACAGAGCGGTTAGCAAGCGATCACCGTCAGCCTATGCACTTCCATTCCTAAGGAAGTCCAAGCAAGCGCGTCCGTGCCTATGTTGTGACGTGCGACTCGTGTGCTGCCCGCAACGCGACTGAACGCTGAGGAAAGGCACCATAGCACACCCCGGACACTCGCTAAATCTCCATACAAACTAGCGTTTTAACGACCGACACTGTGACACCGACACAGACACTACAGACGGGTCGTTTTTCTATACGTGCATTTGTGTGCGTGATGTCTAAGGTTGTCGCCCGTTATCACCGTATCACAGATTATATAATAGTTACTTCGTACATACGTACTACGTACTGACCGTATGAATATTTTTTGTACACTTACCCAAAAAGCTTTTAACACTAAAAATATTAGTCGCTATTTCGTAAACCATCATCTCCAGGTCCAGTCGACTTGCATAGAACAAACTGCACCACAGTAACTATTTTTTATTCTGTGTTGGGCGGCCAGCCAGAGCTGTACGAAACAATGTCGTGTGTCTTGCTCGCACGTTAGAGCGACAACAAGTAAAGATAATATAAATACTACGTACGTACCTACATCAAGTTCCCAATTGCTGTGTTATAAAAATGTTTAAACGTGAAAGTTTTTTTTTAATATTTTACAAATTAAGCGTTATTTACGCACGAGTATATATATAGTTGTTTCATTTATGAAAATGAATTCTAAAATACGAACATGTAGGTAGTAGGTATACTAATATAATTAAGTGTTTATTATATACCTACGTAATAAGAACCTACGTAAATTTGAACCTCCAGTGTCTACTGGTCCCAACATAAATGTATGAAGTTGATGTTCTTCTCTCCGTGAGTAGTAATTGTTCTATAGTCGTACGCGTATGGCGTCCTTGCTCAGCGCAGCTCCTCGACAGCTCCGAGTCGGTGGCGGGGTGAAGAAGCCCGGAATTGTTGTGGGGAACAGAGTGTCCGTTCTATACGTAGTATTATTATCTTTTCTATGACCATAGTAACAAAATCACACAGGTGACGCACGATTCTATTTTTTGGCGGTTGAGTGGAGCACCGCACGGCTTGACTAACCGTGCGGTCACGTCTGATGTCTGAATGATTACTTCTTTGCAGGTGAACACATTATGGGGCAGTTTCGAGATCCGCAACTCCCGGCTAGCCCGGACTATGCTGCAGCAATTCGCCGGAGTATCCCTTGAACAGCACCTGCAGGATTTCCACAAGTTTGCCGATGACTTCCAGAAACTACCCATATACTACCTCGCCTTTCATGGACAGCAGCCTATTAAAGTTGTTATGGAGGTAGGTTATTTTGTAAATACCTACATAATAAAATTTTCGCAAAGTGTATCTCCACATATTATTTGAAAATCAGCTCGAAAAATAGACCGCATCATCACTTACCAACAGGTGACATAATGTTCAAACGCTAGCTACAATTACAAAAAAAATTACAATCATTCCTAATGAGCAACCCAAACTAGGTAGAACGTGTAAGATGGTGTAAATAAAGAAATATGTACCAAAAACTGCGTCTGAAATTTTACACTTTTTTTCAACCGACTCTATAAAGGAGGAGATTCCTAATTCATCTGTATGTTTTTTTTATATTTGTTCGCCGATTACTCAGCCAATTGTTAACCGATTTGAATGATTTTTTTTTTTCATAGGTAGGATTCATCATCCAAGGTCTCCAAGGACCATTTAATTTTTTTCAATATCTGATTAGTATCTGAACAGTCTCCAGAGATAAGACGATAAACGTCTCAAACTTGCTACTGAAACTGACTCGCGCGGCATGGACATCGTTTGTTTTTTATTTTTTACCTTTCTTACACACAATCCAAAATTTCATCGTATCGACGGGATTGGAACCCGCACCCTCCTGGGAAACATGTCCAGGTGCTCCGACCAATTAATATAAATAGATATCATAGATGGCGCCACCAATGCATAATTAGTTAAAATCATCATCATCAGCCGGTGTCAGTCCACAGCTGGACGTAGGCTTCTTCCAAGATACGCCACTAAGCCCGATTTTCGACTCTTCTTGTGACTTCCATCTTTGGAAGGAATATGCGCTAATCGCGACGCTGGCAATTCATTTTATTTCGTCGTATCGATTGGATCGCACCGTGGCTTGATTGGCAGAGCACCTGTACCCTTAGTAAGAGTTTTTATACCAAACTCGATATCGTAAATCGAACAAATTTTGTATGAAAAACAATACAGCGCCTCTAGCGGTTTTCACACTTCACTTAATTATAGACCAATCAGGACTATCAGGAGGCCAGAATAAGTAGAAACTATGTAAGATCTGTCAAAAGAGTTTACGATAAAAACTCGTACGATGAACATTTGGATTGTGTGTAACAATGTACAAAAATATAAAGTGTGTAACACTTAAAGAATCATAATACTTTGTTCAATGTTAGGCAGTAGAACACGCACGTTACATGCACGACATATCCCACGTGGTGGTGGACAACGTTCAGTTTATGCTCGGGCTGGGAGAGGAGCGGGAAGGTGACCGCTACCAACGTCAGGACGCCGTCATAGCCGCCTTCAGGACATTTGCTACGGCAAGACATTGTCACGTCACACTCGTCATGCATCCTAGAAAGGTAAAATTACGTACATTATCACAGACCTGCTACATATTTAACTTGATCGCGTACACCGGCCCCCATGAGACCGACCTTGAACGGAGTTTGTCCCTTTCTTTTATATGGACAACTTATATATATACCATACATATAGTATAGAAATAGAACATATATAGGTCTAGCAGGTTGTTAGACAAGGACACACTCCCACCCTGGTGTCTCTCAATTGGGCCGTTTTGTTCTAAAAAGCAATTACTACCTTATTGTTAAAACATACGGATTAAATTGAATTTGTCAAAACATCTGCAGTGCACCATCCTTTTATATTACGTCCATGCAAATTATAGATACGTGGGCATCACATACTACTCGTTTCACACGATTGTTCTTCCCGCGTTTTTTCATTTAATCTAATCTCATTGCTCTTTAAACAAAGAGCAATGAGAGTGCTCTCTAATAAGGGTAGGCAACACACCGGCAATACCTCTGGCTTTTGCAGATGTCAATAAGCGGCAGTGACCACTTACCATTAGGTGGGCTGCTAGCCTGTTTGCCGCTACATATTATAAATAAAGTGTTTTTCAATCTACTTCCAAAAAGGAGGAGGTTCTCAATTCGTCTGTATGTTTTTTTAATGTATGTTACCCGATTACTCCGCCCATTGTGAACCGATTTGAATTATTTATTTTTTTTTACAGTAAGAGCGTTTGTCCACAGCACCGGGACCGGAACGTCACCGGCACCGAGATTTTTCCGAGCTGGTTTGAAAATGATGTGCCGGCGATCGTTTGTCCACCGCCACCGATTCCGGTGGTTCTGTTTCTTCTAGCTGTCATGCGTGGCATATGCGTTTCCATAGAAATAAAACAAACAACCTCAGATAAAAAACAATTACCTACCTAACGGCGCCGGGCGCCGGCAGTGTGTGGACAAGATCAAACGTGTTTTGTATTGCAAGCCAATGCCAGCACATCGGCCCGTCAAAATCTCTGGCCGGGATGACGTCGCCCGGTGCCGATCATTCTGTGGACAAGCTGCCATACATACATATGTACCGCTACTTCGGCGCCGGCATTTTGTTGCCGGTGACGTCCCGGTGCCCTTGCTGTGGACAAACGCTGAAACGCTGTAAGGGTTCATTTTTAAGGTGGTCCCATTTAAATTTTATCAAGATCTGATAAGTATCTTCAGAGATAAACGTCTTAAACT
This sequence comes from Cabera pusaria, assembly GCA_954871355.1. Lineage (NCBI taxonomy): Eukaryota > Metazoa > Arthropoda > Insecta > Lepidoptera > Geometridae > Cabera > Cabera pusaria. The sequence goes on along the minus strand of OX940889.1, from coordinate 19,648,011 downwards.
TGCTACTGAAACTGACTCGCGCGGCTTGGAAGTCGGTTGTTACAAGCTTTCTTAATTAATTACAGTTAAAAGAATTTTAGCTATTTGCGATAGTGCCGCGCTGGTATCATCTAGTAATACCAAAGCAGGCTACCGTTTAATTTATGCTTGCTAACTTACTTTTGTATTCTTACCGGCATTCGAGTATGGATCTGCTAATATAATGTTGAAATGTTACAATCAAGTATTGTTTATTCTATTTGACATATTACACATTACAATCTCCAATTGACATATAGTCCCCGTCACGAGAAGCTATAAATTATGTAAACAAGTGTTCAGGAGTTCACAACATTTGGACCAACAAAAAAAATGAATTTGTGAAAATAAACTCGTAACTCGAATGACGCGTTTATTTCAAAATGGCGTCCCGATAGTTTACAATCCCTGCGTCCGGTACCAAGAAACACAAACGATAGCGCTTTGCGTCGTTAAAATATGATCCGACTAAATTAAATAGGTTGTTACTTTCATATATCCCGTCTATATTTCATGTCGATTGAATATGGTCAATTTATTATTATCTCGCAGTATAAAATGTTTACTTAGTAAAAGATGCTTGTTTACATAGTAAAAGATGCTTGTTTACATAATTTATAGCTTCTCGTGACGGGGACTTTAGTTGGGAAAAGAACAGATCTCTTAATGGTGTTAGGAGACTCTATATAAAATAATACCAAGAGACAAGCGATAGAAGTGACCGAAATAGATTTCTTAGTCATATTCAATTACTGTACTAATACTGGCAACAATATAAAACAGAGTTGTAGATCGAGCTCAGTGGCGTGCTAGCTATACGAGATACCGATGTCCAACAGTGGGCGAATACTGGCTGTGAAATGATTATTATGATATTAAATTAATGTACATGTAGAGACTACGTAGTATAGTAAGGTAACGATATCACATCAGCGTGCGTCACGGAAATGCAGCGTCATTATAATTTATTAGGGTATCAGAAATACCGATTAAAGATATATTTAGAAAACAAGATAGCTAACTAGGTCACACGCCCACTCTACTTATATGAAACTATTATTATTATCATAACTAAATTATATTTCGTATTATGGAATGATTTAAATGTTTTTCACAAACACTGGCCACAAAAACGGCATTGGAAAAGGATAGGTAGATAAAAATTGGGGGAGACCTTTGTCCAGCAGTTGGATCAAAGAGGTTAATAGGGTTGCCAGCCGTACTATTACGTGCATCCCCAATGCATGGCTCAGTACTTCAGACAATTTTTATCCATGATATAATGCCTATGTTTATTTTGTATATTATTTTCAGGAACGTGAATCAGAAGATTTGTCTACGAGTTCAATATTCGGTAGTGCGAAAGCTTCTCAAGAGGCTGACAACGTTCTTATAATACAGGTATATTAGATTTACAACACATAGGGCCAGTTTCACCGGTTCCTGATAATTAGTTATATAGTTTCTGACAGATAACGCCATACAAAAGCTGTCAAAAGTCTGTCTGATTTTTTCATACTAGCGCTGTCAGGAACCAGTGAAACCAGTGGCCCTTAAGGACAGTTTCTTATTAAGTGATAGTTAGTTATCTGACATACGACGGCGTATAAAAGTTGTCAGAAATCTGTCAGATAAGTTCATAACAGGGCTATCAGAAATCGGTGAAACTGGGCCTTAAACTTGGTTTGTGATTAAGAATACCCTATTCTTAATCAGAAGCCAAGTTTAAGGCCCAGTAAGGTTAAAATTATTATGGCACATTTTTCTCGTTAGTATTTATACGATATACTTTTTGTATTTAAACATAACACCCATTTATAAAACCAACTTCAAATTCTTTCAGAGGTGCACTATCCACTTGTGTAGCCGTGCAAAACAAATGTGTGATGATAATTTAAATCCTACTTTACACATATAAGTTACTTATGATAAGTAGGTACACCTTAAGGTGGTTGCTCGTCGTCAGCTAACTACAACAGCGCCAATAGATGGCGCTGATACTCTTATTTGATTAATTTAATTTTTTAATTACTGAAATAGTATTTGGTAAATAAAAAATATTGATTTTGCGAGTAAAGCGTATAAATTTTAATTTATTCAGCTAAATTTGAAGTATATATACACTCTCATATACTTTTATTTGTAAACAAGCGTGGCGACAGGACTGATCACGCACACACGCGAAAGTATTTTTCTATCACAGATTATTTAATAGTGTATTTGACGTTTACGAAAGCATTTGCAAATTTTGTCAGTTTGTAAATGAGTAAAGTAGCCGATTGATGAGGGCTATGGGTTAGAGCGCAACGGGGACCGGGTTCGAACCCTTCCATATAATAAATTTTTTTTCGTTTTCCATTCCGAACATAACATTTTTATTTCTTCTTATATAATTTACTGTCTACATTACTCTCGCTAATAACAAAATACCAAATATTATATAGATTTGCACTACTTTTTGATGTAAACTAGTAGTGCTCTTACTAACGTTGTTGGGTGATTTTGAGTCCACGATGTTCAACCGATATTTTGTTGCTGGATTCGTCTGTAGATCCCAAAGTGAAGCGACCAGCGTACTAGTTGTGCTTTGCGGCTTTACCCATAATCTAATAGGGACTGGCTAAACTGCTATTTGCGATAAAATGTAGCCTATGTTAGGATATGGATGAGTCGGATAATAAATCAAGCTACTCTTGTCATGTGACAATGACAGCGAGTAGAAGGCATTATAATAGATCCAACCGTTTATTGTCTTTTTGACAGCACCAATAGAACGTAACTGCGTCATGTTACGCAAAAGTTCACTTTTAAATGCGAGGTTTTAAAAATATGACAACTGCCTAAGTTTGCTCCGTGATCCCGTATAATAATCATCTTTGACAAATTGAGTCCATAAGTGCAGTAGTTTTCTTATAAGTTACATAAAATAACAAACGTTTTTAAAAACTTACGTTCGATGGCTATCAATCAACATAGTGATGTTACGATTGAGATATCGATATTGTTTATTAACTATTTTTATACGGGTATAATGTAGCATTCTAATGTAGTATAAATATAGATTGGTATGAAATGATATGAAACAATTATTGTGACTTTTATTTTTATTTATTTATTAATCAAAATCAGATTCATCGTCGCTGTCACTCGAGCTATCGCCGACATTTATAATTAATTGTTGATTCATATTGTTACGTGCGGGGTGGTATTAAAATGCCAATCCGATGAGATGATCGTTTATTTCCACTTGAACACTAGGTTTCACAATGTTCCACAGTAGCTGTCCAAATCGTCTTGCACAATTATCAAAAGTCCGTTAACACACACTGAGGTCGTTGGTAATCACAATCACTGATTTCACTGTTCACAGTTCACAACACTAGTTCATTGATAACACTTAACGATCACTTGGTCGCTATCCGCGCTTAGATAGTTACACTGTCGCTTCCAGAGAATGACTGACTCAAGCCGCGGTTTCAACGTCTTATATAGGACGAGAATATTTCTACAGAACTTTCCAGTATTGACTCGAAACAATAGACAAAAGACGTTCAAAACAAAGCAATAAAAATCACAAACAAAAGGGGCGGCTTTCCTTTGAGCATCATCTTCACAAGAGTTTTCTTGACTCCTAGATGTCCACCAGAAACTCCATCATGAATGTGTCGTAGTAGAGATGCCACTTTACTCCGGGGAACAACGACCTGCATCGTAGTTTCTTTTCCATTGCTGTTTTCCCATTTTCGGTACAAGATTCCTTGTGCTTCACAGAGGGAGACCAACCATTCCAAGGCGGTGTGGGGTTCTTAGTACACAAGGTCCTCTCTGACAATGTCTTAGAAATCTCCAGTGTAGTAGCGTATCTTGTTCATTGTATCTTGATCAAACTCGGCGAGAGGTAGCTTCAGGTTATCCAAATATACGCATCGACTTCAGCACTCTCGGACGATGAAGTGGAGGAAATGTACGAGGATATTTCGCTTTAACGCTAAAGTGGGAGTACAAACAAGCGGCGAATCGGTAGTAAGACCACACGGATTTGGAAGCAGGAATCTAGGAGGGTAAATGCTCGTCAACTTCCTCTAGAAAGAAGGGGTTTTTTCTGATGAATTCCTTTCATTAGTAAGACCCTCGGCGGAAGTAGACGTTTCAAAGCCCTAATTATATGACCAAAAACTTGCCAACTGCAGTCGAACTCACTCTCGTATGGTTCCGTAACACAGTAGAGTATTTTTTTGTATAGAATTTGCTCCACCAAAAAATAAACTTTGTTTTTCATAGTGTTTGTATGAAAAACAAAGTTATATTTGCGGTTGCTATATCTCAAAAACTGCTGACTATATCAAGTTCAAACCAATTTTCGTTGAAAGTGCTTACCGAGATCTACAGCATGTATATTTTTTTGATTTTTCACTCCCTTATTTTTAGAGTTAGAGGAGGGGGGGACACATATATTACCACTTTAGAAGTGTCTATCTTTCAAACGATTGTCTTTTAGAAAAAATGGTGTTAGGAACCTCAATTTCATTTTTCATAGACCATCTATAGACCCCGCACGTAGGCACAGAATAATGAATAGTACAAGTACAGAAATTGCACTCCCTGAGAGCAAAAATGCGAGATTAAACCTAGTTACCACGCCGGTAACGTTCATAATGCGCTTCACGCCTCGAGTGCGACCTTGAATTTGCGTCCCAGTATCAACTAATAGTAACTATGAACCGCGTGTTGCGCACAGTAAAATGCACCGTAAGTCCGCACAGCGAGAGTCTGAATAACAACTCAACTCGCGGCCTCTCCTATAGGGTTGAATGTTGTTAGATAACTTATTGAAGCCTATAATTGGTAGAAGAATACAATGTAATGAGTATATTTAAAGTGCTACATTCATGTTTAATGTCAAGGTAGGATAAAACTACTACAGTTATACTATAATTAAGATAGTTTATGTGATAGTTTAATTTAGATAGTTAAAACTAAAACAACCGACTTCCATGTCGCGCGAGTCAGTTTCAGTTGCAAGTTTGAGACGTTTATCGTCATATCTCTGGAGATACTCATCAGATCTCGATGAAATTACAATGGGACCACCTCGGTACCTACTTATAGGATCTACGTAACCTACCAATTTCAAGTAGGTTACAATTAATATTTTGCAAGATGTAATGTCGATAGAAATTCCCTACAGATCTTAACGTGAATTCGCTTGAAACATGAAACTCAGCTGACTTATACTTACCTACCATTTTATGTGTGAGATTCTTTGCTTTTTACATAAGTACCTACATGTGCAGCGCGACGACAAAATTAACAAATACAATGAAAAAAAGGCAAAAAAAAATTGACATTTTCTATCCCCTTCTTTTATTGTTCAATTGATATAAGTATTAAACTAAAACTAGTATACACTGACCCTGCATTAGAAGGCGGCCACTAGTACCCGGGAGGTCTACTTACAGTGAACGATCTTTAAGGTCATTGACTTTTACGCGAAAAAAAGTTGAAAACTACTACTAAACGACCGGATCGTTATACAAAAAGTATACCTAGATAGCCTTACTACCTAGATTTACGTTACTTATAAATAATATTAAGTTTATTAATGTCTTATACCTCTCTAGATTCTTAGGAAGTGTATGAAATGTAATGTCGTCATTCCCGTTGGTGTTTAAGCACCCGTAAGCTACGCAAAGCTTTGTAGCCCTTCGTTTAGACATACTGAATAATATTTTTGTATGTTAATATCGTAAGCAAGGAATATAATAATGAGGTAGGTACAAGTAAGGCGCGCGGCCGATCGAGAGCGCGCGTGACACTTAACTGACTGAACATGCACCCGAGAGGGTTGCGCGGAGGTACTTGTAGTTTCTAGCTACATCGCGGAGTGCGACAGGCCTGACGTAGGTATAGGTTAGATGAAACATTTTTATTTTAGTTTCAGTTCCATGTAAAGCGGTTCACAGAATACACCTATATGCCAAGTTTCAATTGTGTTTTCTAAATAGTTTCGGAATAAAGTGGCTGTGACATACGGACGGACGGACAGACAGACAGACATGATGAAACTATAAGGCTTCCGTTTTTTCCCATAGGGCTACGGAACCGTAAAAATGAGATTGATTTCATTATGACGGACAAGAAGGGTATATTTAGAGATGTCACAGTCAAAGAGAATATAAATACTACGTAAGAGTCACAGTGATCAGGATCACTAGGATCAACACCAGTAGTGTTCACCGACTGGTAGTATCTTTTTTGCAATCTTTTTTAGGGTTCCGTAGTCCTGACAAGGAACCCTTATAGTTTCGTCATGTCCGTCTTTCTGTCTGTTTGTCTGTCCGACGTTTTGCTAAGAGACCGTTAATACTAGAAAGCTGTAATTTTGTGGGGGGTATGTATATAAACTACGCCGACAAAGTGCAAAAAAAAATTTGAAAAATATAATTTTTTAGGGTAGCTCCCCTATATGAGAAGTGGGGATGATTTTTTTTTCATCGTCTACTCCATCGTGTGGGGTATCGTTGAATAGGTCTTTTAAAAAGAGTTAAGGGTTGCAAATACCATTTTTCGATTGAATGCTCCATTTACGAAATATTAAACTTTAAAGTGCAAATTTTTGTTCCAGTAGGGCGTCCCCCCCCCCCCCCTCTAAAATCTAAACTGCTGGCTTGAAAAAAATAAAAAAATTCGTGATAATAGTGCATTTCATAACTTTAAAGGAAAATTATAACGGTTAAGATAACTTTATTACTTCAGCAGTAATAGTCGTTGAACTTGGTTGTTGGATAATTTTGTACCAAATACAAAATCCTTAGAATAAATCCTTTAAAGTGACAAAGACGAAGTACCTAGTTGCTTGTTTTTAACGGGTAAAGACTTGCATTGAATAACGGGCTACTACGGAACCCTACACTGCGCGTGGCCAGACACGCACTTGGCCGGTTATTTATTTTTAATGTACGTTAACCGATTGCTCGAAGATGTTTGAAGCGATTTGGAAAATTATTTTTTGTTTCTAAGGCTCTTCCCAGGTGATCCCAACTAAAAGAACCAACTTCAAATGCCACGAAATATTAATTTCCACTACCAAGATTGAGGTGTTTATCTCCATATCTCTGGAGATACTTATCACCCATCACATCTTCTTTCCAACAAAAGAATCAAAATCAAAATCGGTTCAAAAACGACGAAGTTATCCGTGAACAAACATAAAATATATGTATATATATATATATATATATATATATATATATATATATATATATATATATACGGTTAAATTTAGATTCCCATTCTAGGCCTAGCGTGCTTACCATCTTCGTCCGCATCATCACTTACCAACAGGTGAGATAGTGGTCAAACGCTAGCCTATAAGATATTTAAAAAAAAACTCCTTTTTTTGAAGTCGGTTTAATAAACGAATCGAAACTAAAGACATTGTGCAGCACGCGACATCAAACAGATTTTTATTTACTTTTAAGTTTGTTAGAGCCTAACCTAACTGATAAACCGACGAAATATTTGACCACAAACTACAATAATAGGTACCGAATGGAAACTTGAAAGTCTTGAAAAGGCGGCGACTCGCATGTCAGCGGTCTGGCAACGTCGCCTTTTCAGCGAGCGCACGATTTGGCAACGTCCCACAATCGCAATAATACACACTAATGAGCTTAGTGTATGACACTGTAAACACTTCACTCACATATTGACAATAAACTGGCCAAGTGCGAGTCGGACCCGCACAAGTAGTGTTCCGGTTAAACAAAATTTGCCGAAAAAATAAAGTACAAAGTACATCGATAATATAAATACCGTGTCAATAATACTAAACATGCTTATTTACTACAACGCCATCTAACGAATGTCTAACGAACTTCTAACGCCAACTAAGTGAACGTTAACACTAGAGATGCGCCGTACAGTGGTTTCACCGAATTACCGAATATTATTCGGTTTAACCTTTACCGAAACAGATATTCGGCTGAATTATTGGGTTTACAATTACATTTGTTTTGCCGCGTAAACAAGTTCTAGCATGTGCGCTACGTGCCGCTGCTGGTTAGACGAGGAACTTGGATGGATTTAAATGGATTTAATGGAGGTTTATAAAAATGTTGATTTTAAGTTTAAAAATAAATATTGTTGCGAGATTTAAATTAAATGTTGATTTAAGGCTTAAAATAAATGTTGACTAACTAATTAATTGACTTACTGGTTAAGAAGTAAATATGTTTTCTTTGACTTATAATATAACATAAATCTTATATAAGAAGTTTTTCCTTTTAGTTCTACACCTTGGCTACATGAGCCAAGAAAATAGAAATGCTTGAACCGAATATATTTGGCAACAAAACCGAATAATTTGGCAGAATACAAATAATGGAAAAGATGCCGAATACGCTGAATACCGAATACCAAACGAATATTCAGTGCATCTCTAGTTAACACAAAAACACATTTCTTCTCTGATGGGAGTATTTCCGAAACACCGGTAGATTCAACAGCCATTCAGTTTTCCCCTTTTGTCCGCAGATTTTCTTTCTAGGCTTGCCATTTTTATTTTTATTTAAACAATATTATGCAGCTGACAGACGGACTATCAGTTCCATTTGGATCATGATATGTACTGTGATCGGTATGCGTTTCTCTATGTTGTGTTTCACTATTTCACTTTTTTACTTTTTTTATATAAAAATTGTCTGAAGTACTGAAACACACACTTACATGTATGGTTGGTTTTAACCTACTTTAATTTTTTTTAAATATTCTGACGTAAACGATTGGATGACAGCTGAATTGTTCATTACTTTTTTTTTCTAATTCAAAGCGTTAAATTCTGCTTTTGCTATGTTTACTTGATAATTGGTTATGATTTATTTTATGATTTATGATTTTGACGTGTATATGTGCGTATATTTATACTGCCTACATACTGAATAAATGCTTTGATTCTTGATTCTTGATTCTAAAAACCAGTGTTTTTCAACGTGTGAGTCGCGCCACTTGCGAACCCCTGGGGGGTCGCGAAGCCTCTATAAGGGAGTCGCGAAGCCTCAGTAAAAGAAAAAAACAAAGTTTGAAAACATACTTTTAAAGAAAATATTAATTAAAGAGTGAGTAAAGTAGGTGTTTTGACTGAGAGTGCTTATAATTTTTGGTTTAAAAGAAAATATGTAATTTGTTTCCTGCAGGCCACACGAACGAAACCGCGGGTAGAAGCTAGAAATACAACAAAATACAAATTATAAACAGTGCAAGTAGGTCGAATTTTTTTCATACTAAGGGGGTCGCGTCGCGTCATGAAAAAGGTTGAGAAACACTGGTAAACAATCGTTAATAGATGGCGCTATAGTAAAAACACGTTTTTTGTATGGGGACCCCCTTTAATTCTTAACTTTGATCTGCTTTTAGTATTTGTTGTTATAGCGGCAACAGAAATACATCATCTGTGAAAATTTCAATTGTCTATCTATCACGGTTCATGAGATACAGCCTGGTGACAGACGGACAGACAGACAGACAGACAAACAGACGGACAGCGGAGTCTCAGTAATAGGGTTCCGTTGGTACCCTTTGGGTTCGGAACCCTAAAAATGAATTAAAATCTCGATCTTAGTTTTCATATTATTTAATCAAATTATGTAGTAAAATATGATTTCCCGTATGTTAAGAGTTGTATAAAGGCAAATAGATGTGATTTCCTTGCAATTTTTCGATCCATTTACTCGTATTTGTATTTGTTTCGTATTTGTACTTATGTATGGAAATCGAACCACCTTAATTCAATTGCTTAAGAGGTTGTAATAATTAATGATCTTTTACAAAACGAAAAAAGCTCAAATCGGTTCACAATTGACGGAGCAACCGCTTAACAAACATTTAATAATATATGATCGTACAAAACGAAAAAACCGACTTCACATGCCGCGATAGTCAAAGTACTGGCTAGTTATAATCATGTCATTAAGTATACAAATTTCCTCACGGTCAGCGGGCGCGGCAGCGGATGCTGCAGAAAACCTCAAACGGAGGAAATATGCTACCATTGGTGATGGATACATATTTCTTCCGTTTGCGGTCGAAACAATGGGCCCATGGGGTCGAGATGCCCGAGGTTTTGTTAAGGAGTTGTCCAGACGCCTAATTGACATCACCCGTGACCAAAGAGCTGGCGCTTACCTCGGCCAACGTATTAGCCTAGCTATACAACGAGGTAACGTCGCTAGCTTTTTGGGAATATTACCGGCAGGTAGCGACCTAGGTTCTGTCTTTTATTTATAGTATAGATATTATTATTGTAGTTTATATAATCTTGATATTGTCATTAGGTAATTATTTTTAAGTTGTTAAAATAAAGTGTATATTGTATAATTTGCTTATATTGTTTATCTCCATATCTCCGGAGATAATTGTCATAGCTCAATAAAATTTGAATGGAACCAAACGGGAGACATAATCTCCCAAACAAAAAAAAATCGGTTAAGATTTGACGGAGTTCTCAGGTAACAAACATAAAAAATAAAAATAAACAAAAATACAGTCGAATTGAGAACCTCCTCCTTTTTTGTGAAGTCGGTTAAAAATACATACGAATTGATTACGTCCTCCATTTTGGATTTCGCTTAAAAAGCGCCAAGTATGGCGACAGAGTTTCCATAATACATGTATAATTTCAGGACAAGCGCCTGACTGCTGTTCGCGGAAAGAAATTCTTACAAGTGGCGAAAAACCGATACAGCGGCGACCTAGGCATCGTACCACTAGACTTCGACAAAGAAGCGCTCAGCTACCAAGCCAAGAAGAAAAACAAAAAACAAGACGAACCAGAAAAACTACTCGATCAGTTCAATGAATACTCATTAGATGATCGTTGTATTGAAAACCAGCACAAAACTGTCAGACGGGATGGCAGGAATAGATTTCAAAACAAAAAACAAGATGCAGCCAGTTATCTTAGCGAAATATTAAATCAGGATTCTAATAGATGATTATTATTGAATGTATCAATGAAATATCTGTATTTGTGAATGCTAAATGCATGTCGGATTTAATTTATTACTATGTAAGCGCAAAGTTTCTATGCATGTTTTAATAAAGTATGTTATTACTTATCTATTGCGTTTTACATTTCACAACATTGATTCTTTGTTCAATTGGCATATGTTATCAGTAGAATTGTTACAATTAGACTACATTAGCTGTGTCCCGCGGTTTTACCCGTGTAGACATTGTTAGTTACCGTGGATATATTGGGCTAAAAGTATCTATCCTATGTGTTATTCCAGGTTCTAGGCTATCTACATACGAGTACTCGTACCTTTCAGCTCAATCGGTTCAGTAGTTCTAGCGTGAAGAAGAACTTTTGCCCTTATAATATTATTAGAATTTTAATCATCGTGACAATTGCAGATCTTTGTGATATTTGGGCATGGAGATATCAAAATTACTTTAGGGTTTCTTGTCACCCATGGGGTCCACTGTTATCATTATGACTCATGACTGGTTGCAGCCGTAGACCAGATCCGTGATCCCTGTATGGTGTTAAATGGGTAACCAATTAACAATTAGGTTTCGGCTTAGCGATTTATGAATATTATGATGTTCTATTTGGCTCCCTCCTGTATGATGTTATCTATAGTTTCAAGTATCGTATTATATATATTGTATATCATGTTTATATTTGTATGAGTATATAAGTATAAAATTGCATTATCAGTCATACTTAAGACCATTAAGTTTCATACCACTTGGAATTTTGTTCATAATATGTATATAGAATTGAAATGTGTATTAAAGATAGGTGGTGTAAAAATATAGATTACAAGGGGGTAATAAATATCATCTATTTTATCCAGTCATAAAAATGGCCTCGGCTGTAGATCACACTAACCACTGACCAGTCAATAAGTTCAATAAGTTCTTGCCATCCAGGCCACCTCCAGATTTTTGTTTATAAGATATCTATTCACTCGCGACTTGAAGACCCATAAATTGTATATAATCAAAAACACAGGGGCAGGGAATTTCATTCCTTGGTGGTCAGTCAATGGTATACCATCATAAATCGGTGTCACCTTTTAGTAAGCCTCTTGCCCATGAGTTACTGGAGAATATAATACAATAATTCAACTACAATTGATTGCTTATTTATTTATTGGGGTCTACAATAATATTTGATATGCTAATTCTCAACTTATAAGTTATAAACTTATAATTAACTTAGGTTTGCACTGCTGACTACAAATTTAATTATATACTACATTATGCACATTAAAAGTTGTACTGCTTAGAAAAATAGAATATATTGTTAATAAACAAGCTGCTCATACATATATGTACAAAAATAAAATGTATATCCCATCCAGTAAAACAGGTTTTCTAGGATATAAAAACCCTAATAATAAAACTAAGCCAATCAAATTTTATAAACAAGACTAATAATAACAATATTGTGTAAATTAATTTTCTATAATTTCAGTAATATATTTAACTTCTTTGTAAAGACGAATTTCTATATAACACGAAAATGCAAATTTGTACCTACATCTAAAACATAAGAAATCTTACTTATTGATCTTATTATGATGAGCATAAACAGCGTCGACTAACGATTCATTTGTACGATTTTGCCGCCTTTTACATTTAGGACAGGGAGTGGAGGCGTTAAGGCATTTTGCATGAAAAACGCTGGAACATTCGTCACAGCGGTATGTAGAGCCCGTCTCGAAGGGATACAGGATCTTGGGGTCTCGGCACACCTCACAGATGAAACCTTTCTGACTGCATAGCCAGCAGTCCATCACGTGAGACTTGGCAAAGTTCACCACTTTCTCCAGCTGTAGCAACAATGAACTGTTGGGAATCTGAGCCAAATCAGCAATTGTATACAAGTGCACATGATCATATAAATATTCCCGCGGCCATATACGTTTCTGCAACTCTTCGATCACCGGCTCTCTGCATGTAAATATGTATGCCCTCAGAAAATTCAGCTGGATCCTCAACTCCTGCAAGTGAGCCATATCTGACACTCCATTATAAATTTTGGGGTTCAACTTTTTCATGTTTATTGAAGGATGGTGTTGGAACTCCAATAAGAATAGAGCTGATTTCTTTGAGACAGGATATCTTTTGAAGTCCCAGTTGTGTATGACTCTAGCAGGGATGATGAACACGTTTGGATCCATGCAGTTGGAGCAAAAGTACTCTCCGGTGTATCCGCACACTTTCGCCTTTGAAATGGTGCTGCCCAATAGATCTTGGCAGTCTTTACATCTGTAGTTTTGGTGATCGAGCCCCTGTTCTCTGGACAGAGTACCAAGCTGCTGGATCATTTTCTGTAACTCTGGCACAGTGAATGAGCCTGTGGTGGAACTCGGAACTACTTCGAAATCTAGATTGAGCAACATTGGATCATCAGGTGATGAAGATTCCACATTAGCTCCGCAGATTTCAGTGAAACTGTCTGTCAACTTCAGTTCCTTGTGGATATCTTTCATGATGTCTCGTAGATTAGGAGTATTAGTGTAAGCTTCTCCACCATAGTTCGTGGAGTTATCAATCAATGAAGACAGACTTTTAATTTCAGGAGTTTTGATCATGCTGCTTCCGTGAGATGAGTTGGAATGAATAGATGCATTCATATCATCATTAGGTTCATACCAACCCTTCCCACTGATAGAGTTACCTCTTATTATGACGTCCGGGGGAGCTACGAAGTCTTCTGAGTTCACAGATGAAGGTGAAAATGCAACCATGTCTTTGTCTTCCTGGCTAGTTGAAGGTTTATCTATTTCCAGTGGAGAGGATTTTTTAGATTCAGCCTTTTGAATCTCAGTTATTTCTTCTTTAGCAACTTGTTTCTTGTCCAAGCTTTCGTCAATATCAGGACTCCTGCCAGTGATGTCTTGATCCTTTGTAAGGATGTATTTTAAAGCTTCATCTTCATTCAGATCCAGCAATCTGCCTATGCCTGTGAAATTTGTCATATGAGAAGGTGTGGATGCTAGTTTTGGTTTGGCTTCTTCATCAGTGATTGTGCTGGCCACATCCAGGGCTGCACTTATCGGGGCAGTTCTCACTCTGGGCACCCATATCCCTGCCTGCATCAACACTTGCTCAGGCCAGTAGTTTAAAAGACTCGAATTAATGGGTAAATTAAATTGGACACATGTCTCCAACCCTTCTATGAGTTTCTGTGCCACCTCTAGTATCTCAGGATCACAAACAAAGGCTGATTTATTGTAGAAAGGTTTAACTGCAGAAATGTTTTTAAGGAGAGTGGACATGTAAGAAGACAGCAGGCACTCGTTCAGAGCAATGCGGAGCCAGGCTCTACACTGACCTATTTCTGTGTTTATTTGTGGTAAGGATGATATTTGGTCAATATTCTGCCTGTGCGACAGTACCAATACAAGAGGCCAAAAGTTCGGCTGCGGCTGAACGTCAGAGTCTCCAGATAGTACATTCTTAGCTTTTCTCAGAAATGTGTCCTTCAGCCCATGGATGAACACCGACTCCAGGGCCATGCATAGCGTGTTAGTGGAGTCCGAAGATCCAAGAAGGCTGTGGAAATTCTCTTCGAACTGATTGTTGTACTGGATGTCTTTTACGCTCTCGGATAGTTCTTTGATAAGACCTTCCTTGAGAACTGTGTCGCGACTACGACTGTTAAAGCCCGAGGTCACATTTTTGAAGAAAGACATAATGGCCCATCAGCTTTATTGCATAGAATACAAGTAATTATCACGAATGTGCGTTTCAGTGCCGTATTTTAACAACTTTTTAATTACGATACGATACGTCAACAACACATCATGAACACGAGAAAACTTCAGAAAACAAGAAAATAGAAATTCTTTGATTTTCTTTTTGTCCATTCCCGAACGAAAATCAAAACAAATACTACTTGTCCCTTTTCTTCAGTAGGTGATAGACAGGGAGAAAATTCAATGTTTTCGTTGATCAATGTTGATTGTGATTGTTCAACATCGGATGTCTATGTATGTCAGTCAGTCAGCAGTCAGTGGCCCACAGATATCATATATACAGTGCCACAAGTATAACTTGGCGGTGGTGGTTTTTGGAACTAATTATTTTAATTGAAACTGTGAGTTTGACGTTTGAGAGATTACAGCGACATTATTGTTGATAAATCTGCTACATTAAAATAGTTCAATAATGCCAAAAGTAATTAAAAATGGTTTAAGAGAAACTGTTATCAAAGTACAAAGTAAAAGCACAGTGACGCACAGGCACGCCAAGTTATACTTGCCGGACTGTACAAATATCTGTGCAGTGGCCCCAGTGCACAGACTCACAGAGTACTTTTCTATATACCGAAAGGCCCCAGTGGGCTTTTGTAGTTTGTTTGCCTTGTCAGTCGTCTGAGTCGTGCTAGATCATAGAGAAAGTATATAATATGTAGAGAGAACATTAGCGTATGCGAATTAAATAGCTATAGAGCACCACCCAGGGTGGTACGTCCGTACGTACAGAGATATAACCCGACTAAAACGATGAACACGTGATACATATGCCAGCTATAACATAAAATGAACAACGTAATTTGGTCGGGTTATACATGACAGTGAGAGCCAATGGGTGCACTAGAACTTGTTTCCAAACATTGCTGGATCCAGTTTAATCGCATACGCAAGTAAGGGATAAAAAAATGTTGTTCATCTCGCTCTCTCATACTAGTGATTGTATCGTTTTATCCTTCTCATATTATTATTATTATTTAAATGCCACATCCGCTTAATAATTTTAATCCATGTGCTAGATAGATATGCACAGAGTAGCTTGTATAATACACCTATATAATAAGTAATCTGTGGTCTGTCTGTCTGTACTCTCAACTGTACTCTGTGTACTTTTCTTCTACTCTACAGTCTACTGCATAGCGAAACTCAAGAGAATAATTTGTTCTATGGAGTTTGGCAGTCAAATAATGGTGGGCGGAAACTTCCATCACACTCCCACAGTATCCTTTCTCCTTCTGTTGACATTTGACAATATCACTATGACTGACTTCCTTCGGCCATATTGTTTTGTTTAATTTGTTGGTTAAAAATGCAAGTTCTTTCAAAGTTTGTTGTGGGTTGCCACCGAAAGGGCTTCTTAAAAAGCGGTATAGGACGTGTGTAATTTGTGGATAGCATTGAAGCCGTCTAGTAGATGTAAAAAGAAAATGCATGGCCCAATTTCCTCTCGATGAGGACCAGTAATAATCTAATTAAACAATTATTCTGCTTTTAGATGTTAAAGAGAATATAATACTACGCTATTAGATGTGATACAGTAGCCATAATCTAAATAAAAACCCAAATTAGCGAAAAAACCCAAATTTTCGTAATTAGTATGTACTAGTGATGTCCGACATTATTATTTGTAAAAATCGATAACTATGTCTAAACATACAGATACAAAATAACATATTAGGTACTAATACCTAATATGTTATTTTGTATCTGAGTAATGTGATATATCTTTCAAATAAGGAAACGATGGAAGTTTCTACTATGAAAGCACGGCAGCGACCTTATGAAACAAATATAAATAATTCTATTATATTGTAATATAAAAAATATATTGTATCATTGACATTGACAAAGGTTTATTATTTGTCTCTGTCCACATTTAAATCCGACGTGAGTTAGGACCAACTATACATCTTCATGGGTGGTCCAAATACAACTAGTTAATATATAATTTTTATGAGCATCCAGCCCGTGTTCTGATAAAATATATCGATATCGATAAAATGTTATATAATATGTAGCCGCACTAATGATTTAGTCTGCAAGGTTGGCAGACACTAGATGGTCCACAGATAACTAAAGTCAATAAACGTCTGTTTGTTGGCATTATAGTGACTGCCAAATGGATCTTATTGGCTAGTACTGAGTCCCGTCTCTTACCTAGTATTATTATATTCTCTTCTTTGGTCTACAGGGCTGCGTTCACGACCTACGCTCGAATTGAACCCAAACGCTCTAACCCCGTTCACGACCTCAGAGCGTCACATTCGCTAAATGAGTTAAGGCTGGTTTACACGTACTAAGTTGATAAGAAGGTAACTAAATTTTAACTTAATTTTAAGTGACTTGTATTTAAGTAGATGTCCATACGCATTTAGTAGTTAAGCTCTTTAGTTAACTCAAGATGGACGACCAACAACGCAAAGAAGTAGTAAATTCTGTGCTTAAATTTGTTATTAGTGAGGTTTTGGAAGAGGTTAAAGATGAAATAAATAGGGAAATAACCATATGCAGTGTGGTATCTTCCGTCCACTTCGACATTTTACAAAATAATATCGTTTAAAAACTAAAAAAGAACCGACTTCAATGTTCATTTTCAGTACCAATTTTGAGATGTTTATCTCAATATCTCTGGAGATACTTAACAGACCTCGATAAAATTACCATGGTACCACACTTGGGATATCTCCTTTTGAACAAAAAAAGAATAATCAAAATCGGTGCATAAATGACAAAGTTATCCGCGAACAAACATTAAAAAAAATATATATATATATATACGGTCGAATTGAGAAACCTCCTCCTTTTTTGAAGTCGGTTAAAAAAACACGACGCACAATTTGAACCTGCGCGCACTTATGCACTTGTGCAGTTTTAACTAAATTGTGCCTGTCCAAACGTGTCCAGTGACAAGCCCCGCCCACCAACTTAACAGAAAAGTAGACAAAATTCTATGTCTTGTTTAGTTGTCAACTAATTTTTTAAATTTGCAACTTGCTACTAAATTGTTTGTTTACACGCAATTAATCACTTAAAATTAAGTTAAAACTTAGTTACCTACTTATCAACTTAATACGTGTAGAGTTAAGGTTAGAGCGTTCGGTTGCACAGGTTGTACTACGAGCGTAGGTCGTGAACGGAGCCCTGGGAAAAGTGAAGTTAATATTTATATATTTTGTTTTTGTTTACAAATAAATAAATACATACGAGATAACGAACGAGACGAATATCTGAATCAGAAAGTAAACTGTCAAAAAAATATTCTAAATAGGTATCAATTATTGTCAAGAATTGTCGAACTATCTGCAAATTTGTTTTGTTAGGGATGATTTATCTATATTTATTGCTTACAATTATATCTATTTCTACACGAGATTTCCATACTTATGCTGACCACCTCACGAGGAAAGAAATAAGGGGGCAAGGTAATATATATTAGTTACAATATTATGACAATACCGCCCCGAACCGGCATTCCACTGAATGTTTATTTTCAGAACTGCTGCTGTGTCGTAAATGTGGCGCTGACGTCGCAGACTCGAATTACCTTTTCACCAAGACGAGTACTGGCGCCAGAAAAATAGAAAAACAGAATCTATTTGGACAACAGAATGTGACAGTCCAAACATTAGTCAATCCATTTGGAGTTAAATTTGAAATAGTGACTGCTGAAAAGGCGAGATGTGATAATGTTGGAGTAGTAAGTATTCCATTTATCAACCCAACATACATTTATTTATTCTTGATACACACAATCCAAAATTTCATCATACCTATGGGACTCTAACCCGCACCCCCCAGATAACACCAGGTGCTCTGCCCATTATGCCGCCGTCTGATCCATCAATACGATGAAATTCGTGGATTGTATTTTTAACCCAATTATGCATTGGTGGAATGATTGTAGTACTTGATAGTAATTTTCGGTGTTGTTTGACTAAGCTTTGTTGTGACTAGAATGTTTGGCCAGTAGATTCCTTACATCTGCACAACCAATACAGCAAAAATATGTGCACAGTGTATGAATAGCATGTCTCACTTTGAAGCCAACTTAACAGCTAGCAACTATAAAGCTTCAACAAGAACCTTTGAATTGAATAATTTGCAGTAAGCATGTTAGATTGTATCACTTGACAGAGTCAAGCAGCGGATTCCTGGTTTCCGGGGTATACATGGCGGATCTGTACCTGCCCTCACTGTGGACAACATCTCGGATGGACATTCAAGAAATCAGATACAGATAACTCTTCTGAAACAAAAGACCACATACATTCATTCAATGGACTGATATTGAGCAACATACTTGGAGAAAATTGTAAGTTTTATGCAAATTTAACTTTAATAGCCACCAAAGCTGTACTAAGGCAAAATGTGTGGCAACAGACTGTTTCTGTATGATCATCAATAAAAAGTGTGACAATATTGGTTGTTGTCAACAACAATGCAACTCAGTGAACAGCTAAAGCTAAACAGCAGACAACAGACAGCTAAACTTCAGTGTGTATCGGCACTATCAGCCATTTACTCTTTTCCTACTTTGGTACCACAGTACAGTTTTACATTGAATGACATTTCATTCAAATACCGTAATTAAGTGTGCAATGTGAGTAAAGCACTATCATTGCTTTTCCGATATAGTGCCAGTTACCATAAAATGGAAAATGGTTTGCCAAGTTAATTATAATCTAGGTGTTACAAACCATGTCTTTGATATGTGTCTTAGACCTGATGATTGAAAGAAGGTATATCACATAGAAAACAAGCAATTTGTGGGCTTGACAAATTCAATAATAATTATTTATCCCGTGATCCATGGCTGTGCTTTCTTTTTTTTATATCTTATAGGCTAGATCTCACCTGTTGGTTGGATGATGCAGTCAAAGATGGTAAACACGCTAGGCCTACAATGGGAACTGGCTCTCAAGGATAACTGCCGGAACACATTCGATGTTTTAGTGACAGATTTTCTAACTTGAGGGTTGTAGCTGGCCAGGCAGACATTAGATAGTGTCCTACCACAATGTGGGGGTTGTTGGTTTCTTAAGAAAATGTTTCCTTTACCGGAGGGCCATTGTTAAAAGCGCACCTACATTAATTATCGATAGAAAAATCCATTGGTGCATGGCGGGGATTGAACTCGAAATAATATTAGTAAAGATGTAAAAACTTACCCAGAATTGAGAAGATTATGAACAATGATAAATTTATATCACTATTGTCTCATCATAACTATTGTGTTGAGTACATACATACCATCTGTTGTATGTTTGCATAGGTGCCGCAGGTCTATTCTATACAATCAAATAACTTTACATAATAGTTGTTTTTTTTGTTCAATTGAAAGATAGTCATTGTTTAAAAAAAAAATTCCCTGTATTAAACTATTGCAATCTAAAGTTCTATATTATATCTTCTATATACTTATTACCTATTCTGATTTATTAATTTATTATTTTATTCATTTTTAACACCAATATACCGCCATGTATGTTAAGTTTTCTTTCTCCACCCTAAGGTTGTCTGGAAGAGATCGCTTTAAGCAATAAGACCACCTGTTGTTAAATGTTTATTTTTTAAGTTTTATTTGTTCGGTGTTCAATAAAGAGTTTCTGTCTATCTATATTGATAGATGGAGTGATGGTATATGTAAGCAGGTTGGCAGCAGCAAAATAAATAATAGCACTGCAGCAGCTTGGAAACAGTTGGAAATGAGCTCAGTCGTGTGAAATGGGGGAGGCCTCTGCATCTGTCCAGCTGTGGACCACCAGATTGGCTGATAATGATGACATAAAATAGGACTTTATCATTACTTACTGTACGATGCAGCTGTCCGTTTTTTATTGCAATATTATTATCTAAAAGCTTTAAATAGAAATGCTTTATCGACCTATATTTCCTATCTATCTATATAGTGTTTAAACTCAATGCAACTGTCATTATATCTATGCCTTGAATGGACTATGTGTCGCTTATGTGATTTCTTTTGTTTCAGTTACAGACTCACTAATAATGATGCCAAAAATGTATAAAATGTAAGTTATAAATGAATTATAAAATTATTTATTATAAATATATGAGTAATTTTATTTATCTAGCTTTTGCCCGTTGCCCAACTTAAGGTTCACATCAATAAAAGTTTAGCAGCATATGAAGTCTACCTCAGAATGTATACTTTCTTAGGCTCAATCTATATTGAATTGGCAGTGATGAGAAGAGCGGAGCAACAGTCTCTCGACCTGTATATTCTCGAGACTGCTTGAGCCAGAGCGAGGCTTCGCCACACCTCATTTCATTCTATCAGCGTTTCTATATCTTGTAACACTTCATAATGTTTATAATGTCTTGTAAAACTGATTGTCTCGTCACTGCCAATTAGTGTGCATTGAGCCTTACTCCTCTGATCTGTGACAAGTCTTCATATCTCAGGAGATAATCATCAGATCTCCATGAAATTACTATGGGACCAAACGGTAACCATAATCTCTCAGACAATAATAATTTTAGTGGAACAAACAAAAAAGTACAGTCGAATTGAGAACCTCCTGTTTTAAAATTGGTTAAAATAATAAATTCAAAGTACAAAGAGACAATTTTATTATAGTTATATTTATGTACTTCTTTAGACTTTAGCAACAATAGAAAATGATAAAAATATCAACCTTAACCTAGAAAAATTAACAATTAATGAGAGAAATTAACGGTTATGCTTTTAGCAGCATACTTCTTTGCAATATTTACATTGAAATGTAACAGTACCATAATAGTTGCAAAGTAAACATTTGGTCTAGAGTCTAGAACAATACACTTGTATAGATAGATACCACACAGGTGACAATACAAATTGTAGTTTTAACATATCTTGCCTATGACACTGCTTTATGTATCAATATCACGACATCTTTATCTTTCTGGTAAAGTAAGCATAAATAAAGCATGTTTCAGACATCATGGCATAGGTAGCAGTTTATTAACAGCATACCCCACTATCAACGCCAATAATACCAGGTTTACACGAGGCAAATACTTTTTTTCAATTCCCAGTACTTTTAGAATTACTCTGGAATTGATACCGAGTAGGTATCGTCTAAAAGAACTTAATGATTATTCAATGAGCATTGTTAGCGATACTTAAGTTTAGAATTAAGCTATTTGATTAGTTTATCAAATGCAATAAAATCGACAGAAATGTACTAAGTTGGTTTTTTAGCTCATATTGTAAGTACTTACATCTAGGAAGTTGACCAACAAAATTTGCATAGTATAAACCTGGTATAAGTGAAAGTTGTATATATTTAGAAGATCAATGATTACAATTTCAGCCCAAATTCGTGATAGGCATTGATGGTTTGTCAGGTAGGCATGAGAATGGTGTCACAGTATATCAAACAATATCTTGAGATGAACATTAAACATCCTTGTCATGTAAAAAAATTTCAATAATCAAAGTATGGCATTGCCAAGACACAAAATGTAATTTAACAGTTTACCAGTATTCCTTAGAGTCTAAATTAATACTAGTTTGAAAGCTACAAATACTAAATTAGGGTGTAAGTATGTACACTTATATCAAAAAAATCACAAACATTTCCTTAATTAGAATGCAAATCTCTCATGTAAGGTCTGGTTGGTGCTCACTGGAGTAGGTGCGAAATCCTCAAAGCCATCAGGAGCCTTGTTAGATGAATGTTTACCTAGACCCTTGCCTTGCAGAAATGCTATTTGTTTCTGTATGTCTGGATTCAGTGTTTTCTTGTTAACAAAGTTCCGTCCAACACCACGGTTGCTGCCCCTGCCTCTGCCTCTACCACGAGATCTAGTAGACCGCTGACTGGAGTATGAAGCATTCGAACCTCTAGATCGAGAAGACCTGTTTGATCTGTTTGACCCCATGGATTTAACACTACCAGGCCCTCTTCTATTGTTCACACCCCCATACTGGTTGTTTAGCTGAGCTAAGCTACGCTTATTCAAGTAGCTAGCACTTCCTACACTGTTACGGCGTCTCTTGTTTATGAAATCATTATTGACAGTGACTGTCATATCGGTAGCAACACTGAGCGAGTTGTTTCGGGATCGTCTAAATGTCTGGGACCTTATAACATTGTTATGCATCATCAAGTTTTGCCTCCGTTCTTTTAGAATCTGGTCAGATCTCAATCCCACAGCACTGTATCTGTTTCCAGTGGATAGACCTCGTCCCCGCTTAGAAATACCTCTCTTTGCTATAGCAAGAGGTCTTCGCAGATTTACTGAACCCCTGCGTGTTACCACACCCAAGCGGCTGTGCACTCCACCATTGAATGAAGAGACTGAGTTTGATCGCAACATCCTGTTCTGAAAGCGACCTAAAATAATACATTATGCTTTAGTAAAATATGAAAAAATAAAGTCTGAGGAGAATCACAATGATTTAATTATACACACCTCTGCCCCTGTATCTACCCCTCATCAGCGGGGGCATGCCTGACTGCTGGTCTTCTAAGCCAGCTCTCCCTTTTGGAGTCAATCCTCTTAGGTTGGAGCGTGACCTGGACGCTGACCTGGCGCGTGAGTTATTCCTGCGTGGGCGGGAGCGCGACCGCGGCTGTGACCTGGAGCGCGACTGTGACTGTCCGCGCGGGCCGCGGGAACGTGACCGCGAGCGTCCTGGCGTGGCGGACCGCGACTGGGAGCGCCCACGGCCGCGTCCCCTGCCGGCGCCACCACCGCGCCCGCCTCCACGACCGCGATTCGTTCTGCCGCCTCTTCCTCGAGATCTGCTTACCCGGTTTTGCTGGTTCTTCTTGATAATATCATCTGAAATTTTAAAAAAAATATGAAGACGACTTTGACATGAGTGGGACTATTGACTAATCTATTTTTGAAACTATGTCATCATTGCACACTATTTTGTCATTTAAAATCAGAAAATTGTTTTAAAATATGATTTTCGATATCCATATGGAGAAACGAAGAATTAGATTTACAACAGAAAGTTGAGAAAAAACTGGTAAAGACGGTAATAAAAATGTCCGATTCGAACAACAAATCATTAGAAACCGCTTACCTAGCGACATATTTACAGAGTCACCCATTATTTTGATTTAGCAGAATTATAAAAACAGAGTCGAAGTTACAAATATTTATTATTGTTGGTATCGTTTTATAAAGTAAAAATATTGAAGAAATAGGTTATGTTACAGAAATTGAATTTGGTTGGGATCACAGACAGAGACAGACTAAGTAAACGTAGTAGTAGTAATTAGTAGTCTGTGCTAAGTAGAAATCACAGAACAAGTAGGGATGCTACCACAGACTAAGCAGCCGTAGGTAGAAGTTGAGATGCTACGCATGGATGGGGGAAGCTTTAAAATGTTGCCAGGTTTACATTTTGAACTCCAAAGCCAAACTACTACAATCCAAAGTAGGCGTGGGAAATCTGTCTCATCATTGTGATTGGAACATTTGCATCTGGAACAGTAAACTGTTCCGGATCACTAATATGCTTCATTTGGAACATTGTGCCAAGTTTGCGCATTGTGTTCGCGGACATACTGAGGCAGAGAAACGGGTGGTGTTTTCGGAACATCGTGTCAACATTGTCAAAGATAAAAGAGCGAAGTGGCAAGAAAGCTGAATATAATGGTATAGACCAGCTATACTCAAACTGCGGCCTGTGGCCCGCTGGGCCCGCGTTCAGTTAGAGATAATTGAAACTATTTTGAATTTCGCGCCCATTCGCGACGCGTCGGCGAAATAGTGCACGCGCCGGGTAAAAAAAATATTGTAACTACCTTGTCTTTTTCCACTATTAAAGTCATTTTGAAAAACGTAATTTTTTTACGCCTAAATTATTTTTTCTTACGGTCCGCGACATCATGACTAAAGCGTGTTTGAGGCCCGTATAAAAAAAAGTTGAGTACCACTGGTATAGACCATAATATTCAGCTTTCGTAGTAGTATTATTATTATTAAGGTTGTCTGGAAGAGATCGCTATTGCGATAAGACCACCCATTATACTTTATTGGAATTAGTTAAATCCTATTTTAAGTATTTCATTTAATACGCAAGCAAAGTAATCAAAGTAATGTTCCAGTTCCAAATGATGCATTTGAAACATTATTAATGTTCCAATCTTTTAGAACATCTAAATGTTTCGGAACAATGAGCCGATTCAGTAAAGAGTTACACACGCCTAATCCAAAGTATTAACTTTCGATTATCAGGGCGAGCGAAGCGAGCCCTAACACTATCCCACAACCTGAGCACTTTTGTGGTACACTTTACTGAAAAACTATAACGCCTATTGATATGTGCTTTAACATAGTAATTTTAATTCACATGTATATGTGTTATCAGTAAAAAATAAATCATTTTAATACCATTAAAAAAATGAAGATTAGCAACTTTGTTTCTAGGATAGAATATTATTGTACTACTAACGCCATCCGATAGAAGATCAAAGAATTAACGTGGATGCGAACATAATGTTTGGTTACTAACGCCATCTGTTGGAAATCTAAAGAATTTACATCTGTCATCCAAATGACGTCTGGTACCAGTGTGACGATTTGTGGCAGATTTCTGCCATTTAAGCAGATTTGGGACCTGATTTAACCCTGGCAGATTAAGCTGACGTTTCCAAAAAGTGGCAGATTTCAAGGATCTCTATGAATTATGACATATAAATAGAATTTTGTCAAGTTTCTGTTTCTATATAAAGTTTAACATTTTTATTATGCATTTATTTGATTGGAAATTTGTAAAAGTTTGAATGAGATTGTACATAAACTTTATTTTGATGCCTTATTTTATGCCATAATTCAATAATAATATGATGGTAAATTTTATGCATTTGTTGGAGTGGTTGGTGGTTTGGCAGATTTTTTGCCAGTCTCGGGCAGATTCGCCATTTAATATTTAAAAAAACTGCCTTTAAAACTATTACCAGGCAGAAAAACTACGCGAGCCCTCACAAAGCTCGGCTTTTAGCTAGTTATACAAGGTACTCTGTGGTGTGGTTCTCTGTGTGGTACTCTGTGGTAATAACTTTTAATTTAGGTGGCACTGGGTTGACTCGGCAGGTTTGTGTTCACGTCCTCTGTAGTGTAGATGTTTGTTTGGTTGGTTCGCAACTGCTCAAAGGTCCGGAACGACTACTGTACTATACTCGGGTACACGGGTGTTTGTGACTTTGACATTTTGCGCAGACTCGATTTTTTTATTAATTTAGTTTTCTTTTTCTGGATATTTTCTATCTGTTTTTTTGACGATGAATGTCTCGCCAATGCACGTCTCGGCCTCAACAATTCAAATTTCTTCCCATTCACTTCATCTGTAATGAAAATGACAGGTTTTTCCGCCAAAATTACTGTGACAAATGTTTTTTAAGCGAGCGTTGTAGAGCGATTTGAAGCGTTTTTAAATCATCGTATTTGATGGTTTAAACCAACGAGGTAGAGATCGGCACAGTTGCGCTAACCGAGTGTGATACTCAGAGGTCGTGAACGGGGTTAGAGCGTTTGGTTGGTGGTTGTACTCTGGACGTGAATGCGCCCCAGTAAATTTGCTGGCGGTTACTATTACTATTAGTGTACATGTTTTGATCGCTTAGTTATTAAACATATTTTTTAATTACAGATTTTACCAGATATCAGTACTATATCTAAACTTAATCTGTATGTTCTATTTTTTATAAATAAAAAACATTTCTTTTTGAAATAAAACCTCCCCAATTTGGGGGGAATTCCCCTTAATCTGGCATCTGGGAACACTACGTACGTATTGTCAATGTGTCAAGGTTTTATTTGTTTTTAATGGCTCCACACGATTAGTGTATTTAGTCAATGTCAAGGAATAAAAATTTGGTCGTCAGATATCAGGGCCCCTAGACAAAATCCAATTTCCTGTTTTCATTCACGCTAACGCAAGTTCAAAATGTATAAAATGACATTTATGTTTCCGCAACAAAAATGTAATTTCCATACATTTTGAACTAGCGTTAGCGTGAATGAAGAAAAGAAATTGGATTTTGTCTAGGGGCCTAGGTCAAGTTGAATTGGCTGTATACTCAAAAGTCATAATCATAGAGAAATAATATATATGGTCATAATCCAGCCCACCATGCAGCTCACATAACACGATTCCTCCTCTAAACCACTCTAAACATAGCTCTAAAATTTTAGGGCAAAACCACTCCTCGGTTTCACTTACTTTCGTAGTGAATCCTATTCCAGAATTTCGTAGTTAGTGAACATAAAACAATTAAGTTATGATTATTTTTTTATTAAGAATTATTACAAATTATTATCTATTATTAAGGGTGCATTAAGGTTGTGCAATGTGGAATAAAACTACATGCCAAAAGTTCTCTTCTACTGATTAAAATTAATATTTAAATATGTCATCTGAAATTAAAATTTAGTTAATATTTTTTTGCTGGAGGTGCATTAAGGTGAATGTGGGATGAAAGTTCATGTCAAAAGTTCTTTATTTATATAGTTATACTGACGAAAATTGGTATTTAAGTCTGTAGTTCATTTAAAATAGAAAAAGGAAGTTTTCCTATACTACAAGAATCTATGGTATGTCCAGACATACTGATTTTCTGACCAACTTAGAGACAACACACAGCCACTGTTCGTAGATACTTGAAATTTGGAGGGTACATTTGTCTTAGTACGTGAGAGTGTATTTAGAATGGATTTTAGGAAATTCCACCTCGAAGAGAGTTAAATGGGGCGAAAACGTAACGTAGGTATGAAAGTTATTTGCAGCGATGAACATTTCTATTTGAGTAGTTAAATTAATATAAAAAAAGTTATCAATATTTTATTGCCAGTGGTGCAGTAAGGTGGGTTATCCCACAAATCCCCATGAATGGGGATTAGTGGAAATATTATTCCTCTTATCCCCATTAATGGGGATCGTCAATGGGGAATTACGAACTTTATTCCCACAAATCCCCATTGACATCTTGTACGGCTCATAATGGGGATATGTGGGAAAAAAATTCACTAATCCCCATTGATGGGGAACGTTAATGGGGATTCGTGTGGTGCAATCGGGATAAAAGTTCGTGTCGAAAGTTCTTTCATTATGAAGTTATACTAATGAAAATTAGTATCTAAAAATCTATAAAAATGAAACCCTATTCTCCTTGGTCACACGAATCACTATCTTGTGTAAATTACGTCAGGTTACCCACGATTAATTTTATAGCCTTTGATCCTTAAGCGTTAGTATGACATACATACTGCAAGTCCCTTCGTTATTTATATTCTACTTGGGGTAATAAATAAATAAAAGTTATTTTTAAGAAAGTTTTAACTTACAAGTCAATTTATTAACAAAATGAAAATAGTGTAATAAATAACATAATAATTATACTTTAAGAAATATTAATTTGTACATTACTATATTCTTACAATTGAAAAAATCTACAAAAAGACAACAACATACATAAAATACAAAATTGAGTTCATCAGCTTTCACGATGCACAAAACATTATCACTCTATACTAATGAAAAAGTCGTACATTATTTCAATGACATTATTACAGTGAATTTACTTTAACAACTTTGTCTGGAAAATATTGCTAAGAAATACTTTTATCTACAAATACATACGTAAATATATTTTATTGTGACACCATTAATATCAACTTAATGTAAATAAACAACAGCTTTCATTTTAAGTGTTTTAATGGTCTTATCGCTAATAGCAATCTCTTCCAGACAACCTTGCAACATACTTACACATACCACATACATTTTTCTATACGAGGCATTTCGCGTAGGCTAAATGTCGAAAAAACGAGACAACGAAGTAAATTGAGTTCTATGTTGGTGAAAATGTCGATTTATTTAGTTGAGTCAGCAATAAAAACGACTAAGATGGTTGGTATAGCTGACGACAACTTTTCGTTAAGTAACACGTTTTAAATTATTTTATCAGTGTACCTTTATTTATTTATTTAATTAATGATAACTGAGACATGTTGCAAGTTATAAGAGTGACAATGCAATAGCAACCAGCTTAAATAGCCTAACCGAAATTAATTATTAAATTGCTTTATACAAGTAAATTAGTAAAACTAAATTAGTATTAACATTCACATGTTCAACTTTAATATTCGAATTTTTGATCTTCAATAATTGACTATTTTATTTTATCTATGTACAACACAAACTACAATTATATTAAAATACGAGCTGAGTTTTGTAAAGTTAATCACAGTTTAAATAAATGGTGTTCTTTACCGAGAAGGCCGGGACGATAGGCGACACGTTCTAAGGCCATTTTTCGAAGTCGCACACATTTAAAATAATTTACTATCATAGTAGCACTTCAATTAAACACAAAATTATCGATTAATATCAGAATCTCTTAAAGTTAAGTACATTACGACGGCGACTCGGTCGTCACGAATCGCGCATTATCTACCTAGCTACGTACGTTTACACAGATATTATAATAATTAAAAAGTATACAAAAATACAGTACGCACCGAGCGATCGGACAGGACGCAGGTCGCTCGGACGATAACATTTTAATACAGAGAAAAATATTTAAAATTTCAAAATACTATAGCGCTAGAGGAATGAGAGGGCGGGCCGGGCCGCCGCCGAGTGTCGCCGGCTAGAGGCGGATGTCGCCCGTCACCAGCGAGGGTGCGCGCCACTCCGCGTCGGGCGGCGCGTCGGGTGGCGCCTCGTCCGCCGCCGGCGCGCCGTACCGGTGCAGGCTCAGGAACTTCAGATTGGCCACGATGGAGGAGTTGAGCGGCCGCGGGATGCTCACTGCGGTGGCGGAGCGCTCGATGCGGCGCGGCGGCGCGTCCGGCGCGCCCAGCTCCAGCGACCGCCCGCGCGCGTGCAGCCGCGACTGTCCGAACCTCGGCGTCAGCCGACCGATCAGGTTCTCCTCCTTCTTATCGGCCGCCGCCGTCGTCGGCGTCGTCGTCGCCTCCGCCGGCCGCTTCGGCTTACGTTTCAGGAAGAAGGGCGTGAGGCGGTCGGCGAACGGGCGCGAGCCGCCGCCCGCGCTCTCGTGCACGTTGGAGGTGGAACTGGAGGTCTTGAGCGGCTTCGAGGGCGGCGTCGTCGACTGCGTCTTGGTGGGGTTGGACTTGCGGTGCAGGCTGAGCCGCGAGAAGGGCTCGGTGCGGTCGGGCTCGTCCTCGCACACGCGCAGCACGCAGTACGCGTCGCGCTGCAGCTCGTCGAGCAGGCTGTCGTCCGTGGAGACGGCGTCGGGCGCGGGGGAGGCGGGCGAGGCGGGCGAGGCGGGGGAGGGCGGCGAGGGGCGCGCGCGCGGCGGCACGGCGGGCGGCGGGTCGCGCGCCGCGGACCGGAAGTCAGCCATGAGCTCGTACTCGGTGCAGCGCGGGTCGGGCTCGCGGTCGGGCGGCGCACGCGCGGGCTTGGGCGGGCGGCGCGGCCGCTCCGGCTCGCCCATGGGCAGGTAGTCGGGGCGGTCGTCGAGGCGGCGCAGGCGCAGCGACTCCGTGCTGGAGGCGAGGTCGGGCGCCGGCTCGCGCCACGGCCGCCACACGCCGCCACACTCGCCGCCGCCCGCCAGGTGCAGGTAGTTGTCGTCGCCTATCGGCGCTTGTCTGCAACAGATAACACCGTATTGTGGTTACTTGTATCGTACACATAATACCTGCCCGACGAGACGGTATATGGATTCACATTTACTGAACTAACATTGAAACTGCCGTGTTAAACGGTGGGAGATATCACCATAATCCGGGTATAAATGACGTAAAATAATAGTCTGGGTATATACTCACTTGCTGCCATATTTGGTCTCCCTGGCTAGTGAGCGTCGGTAGATCCTGTGTCTATGTTCGAGGTCGAACATCGTCTCTTGTAGCTCGCGTAACGTCGCCGCCTCGGCCTCGCGCTCCTCAAGGGATACGTTATCTGGAAACAAAATATCACATTTAGGTGGTGCTAAATGGGTGATCACTGGGAACTTCGCCCGTGGCTAAAACCACCTACCGGACAAAGAGATGAATGACGCTCGGTTCGTCTAGTTCTGATATGATGATAAAAGTATCTCAACTGACAGTAGTATGATGGAATAATTTTTTTTTAGCTTCCATATGGCTCCACACGATTAGTGTACTAAGCCAGTGTCAAGTATTAAAATTCTTCAAGTTTTTGTGCATTCAAGTCTTAAGATGGGTCAAAGTCACATTTCTGGTCAAGCTTCAAGTCAAACTCTAGTCCAAGTCATACATATGTGGACTTTACTGAAGATTTTTAGTGAGTTAGAAAATTTTGGTAAGAACGCGAATAGCATGTTTTTCAACATTGTGCTGTTTCTCTACACTCGCACACTTTCACCGGCACTTAATGGTTAATAATCCACATTTATTACACATTAACTCGCGGAAGAACACAAGTTTTAGGAAAAAATACAATGAGAGCGCACACACTTCACACACATTCCACGTTCCCGCCAAAACTACAATGGAATAATTAGCGAAATTGTTGTATTGTTAATACCTTGTCTAAGTGTCCGCGCAGCGTCGAGCGGCGTGGCGCGCGCTACAAGTAACGCGTGTAACCGTTGAAGGTCCCGCGCCGGGTCTAGTCGTAACGCGGCCGCGGCGCCGCGCGCTCCGCCCTCGCACCCGCCACAACCTTCCGCTTCGGCTTCTAGTCGACCACAACTGGAAATTCAAATGTCATTAATGTTAGCTGGGGATATTTTTATTTATAAGTAAATATGCTAGTGTTTGACGACTATCTTACCTGATGCTAAGTGAAGATGACAAATTTTGTGAGGGTATGTGATGTTTTGACTTTTTTGTATTTGTGTGTAGTCCTTGTTTGTATTCTTTCAACTACAGTAGACGTTATCTCTAACCCCGCCATACGCTTAGCTTAGATCGCGATGCGGCGCGTACTTTTTAAGGAAGTGATACTAAAATAAACTTTATTTACTACACAAAAAAATACACATTTCATTAAGATAATTCGGCGGCGTCGGGGTGCACCGCGTGATAAATATTAGAACTGTATTTACTACACAAAAATATACACATTTAATTGAGATATTTCGGCGTCGGGCTGCACCACTACAAGAATCGTCACGTCGCATCGTGTCTCGGTGTGAACAGACCCTTAGCTGTATGTATAGGATGAGTTGACAGACACCGGCAGGGCTAGCATGGCCTTATCCCCGGGGGAAAGACAAAATTATTTCCCTGTTTTTCGCCACTGACAGGATATCAGCAAAACAATTTAAACGCTTGGTGAAGTTTAACCCCGAGTTTTGATTTTGTTTCGTATTAAAAATTTTAAGAAAAGAATTGATTAAAAGTCAGCGGGCGTTTATAATTGCCGAAAAACTTTACTTATAATTTGCCTTCTCCACCAAACAAAACACGGATAGGTGGAAAGACAAAATAGTCCCCTTGCCATGCTAGCCCTGCCGTGTAATATAATAATACTGACCATGTCCAATGCGTGTCGTAGTACCCGAGATGCGGCGGCGCCGGCGCGTGTTTGCACAGCGCGCTCAGAAGCCGCACCCACTCCGCTCGCTCCACGCAGTTGCTGGCTTGGACGAACAACACCCGCTCGCGGTGCACTGTAATGCAATTATAACAGTTGTTAGGGTACCGTAGCTGAATGGCAAAAAACGGAACCCTTATAGATTCGTCATGCGGCAAAAGGCGGAGGCGGAGTGCTAAGAAACAGCTGGGTCATTTATGGTTACAGTAATCTACACTAATATTATAAGGAGTATTACATTTCTATTTTTGCATATATGTTTGTATTGATTTGGGACAAAAAGTACTGGACCGATTTTAAAAATTCTTTCACTTATATTTAGAATGGACTTTTACAATAAATAGGCAAATATACCGTTATTATATACATAATATACCGTTACAATGATAGGTTTATTCGTAGAGACCTATTTTGCACTGCTTAAACGGAAATAGATGTAAGAAAAGTGTCTGCGGAAAAGTTGTACAACTTAATAAGTCCTACAAAAAGTCCACATAGTATCGGCCTTACTAATAAAAATTTGCCTATACATCTGTTAAACGGTTGTACAGTTGCACGATGAAAAAGCGCTAAACACGCGTCAATCCATTGTTTGACTAATAAACGTTGAATAGGCGGTGAGTATCTACATAGACGTTTAACACTTTTTTCTTTTTCTTCTGGCAACTATTAGTCAATTCGTTTAGAAACTGTTGTCGTCTTAAATAGTTCCGTAAATGATTATTTCATAAAGTTTACTAATTATTAATATTAGTCATGAAATTTTGTTTTAGGAATGCAATATTAATCAAACTAACTTGTTTTTGGAACTTCTTATTGAAATTAGTTGACATAATGGAAAATATTTTCTTTTAGTAGGAGTGAAAGAATTAAAACAAATTTTAGAACGAAACACTCAAATTGACTGTTGTCCTCTGTCTACGCTGTTGACATTGTAGCCATGGAGACTAGCGGTCTCCATGGCTACAATATAAACATGATAGTAGCCATCTTTGAACAAATTGTCAATTTCCTAAGAGAATGTAATCACTGCGTTTAGTTTCTTCCGCATAGCTTTTCGTAAACCTGTAATTTGTATTTAAAATGCAAAATCTGAATTGTTCAAAAAAATGGATCTGCACGGTCTTCATAATGTTTTCGATTTTTTTATTTGCCTCTTCTATCTCCCAATGGTCAAATATGTCGAAATAATTTATGTTATCCATTTCAATGAGAACAAATCTAACACATACAAACAATCCTCAAATAACAGCATACTTTTTGAAGTTTGAAGAATCAAAACGTTTTTTTACAGAATACTAGACAGATTCAATAATAGTTACTTTGTCTAGACATGATTTCAATCAGCTGATAATAGAGAAATCCGCCATTTTAATCATTAACACACTCGCTAAACTAGGGTCCCAGGCTGTTTAAGAAATAGACAGCCTCCTTTGATAATGGCACATCTGTATACCAACTTTATCCAAGGCTTACGTCAAAAACATTTTTATTGGTCAGCTTTTGTGGTATACAACGTGTGTACAGAGTGAAAAAACTTTATTAGTAAGGCCGTATATGTCTATCTCTTAAGGTTGACTCACAGTAACAATTTAAATCTTTTAAATAAGAAAAAAAAAATTAAAAAAGATATTACACATTTAAAATTACGCGCATGGCAATTAATAAAATATTTTGCAGCGAAACCACAGATTGGACTACAGTTATTTACATCGATGATCCTACTACCTTGTACGAACACCCATGATTTATGAATGCACATAGAAACATCCATCGGTATATAGCTAGGATAAGAACTAGCGACTTTCGGGCTAGAAGTCAATGTAATTATCCCATACACCAACGGGCCGTCCAATATTATGTATTAATTTCACCCGTGCGGTGCCGGGGCGGTTTGCTAGTACTTGATAAACTGTAATGAAACTCACCAATCTGGAAGATATTGTTAGCTCCGAGCGGCGCTCCGGCCGGCGGGCAGTCTACGGGAGCTACGGCCAGCACGCCGGAGAGTGACAACTTGTGTGCCGCTGTCTTAGCTCCGCACCGCGACCACGATAACTCGCAACTGTTACATACGTACACAGTACTTTACAAAAATGTTTTTTTTTTTTTAATTGTATCCATATACGCTAGCGTTTGACCTTTAGACAGAGTATATTAAAATAGACTTGTCCTTAAAATAATAGTAATAATATGAGAAGGATAAAACTATACAATCACTAGTATGAGAGAGCGAGATGAACAACAATTTTTTATCCTTCTCTGCGTATGCGATTTTACAAACTGGCACCAAGTTCTAGTGCACCGATTGGCTTTCACCCGCTGTCATGTATGAACCGACTAAATAATGTTGTTCATTTTATCTTATAGCTGGCATATGTATCACGTGTTCATCATTTTTGTCGGGTTATATCTATATATCTATTTGATTCGCATACGCTAATGTTCTCTCTATGTATATTATTTCTCTATGGTTTGACCACTGTCTCACCTGTCAGTAAGTGTACGAACTGAGTGCCGAGAGTGTCTATGGTTGGCAACAGATTTTCCAACTTGCGGGTGGTAGCCAGACTTTCACTAGATGATGTCCGCCAACATGCCAGGGTTAGGGGTTTCTCAGCGATGTTTTTCCTTCACCGGAAGGCCACAGAAAAATGCGCATATATATTTTTCTATACAAAAGTCAATTGGTTCACGGCAGAGTTTAATTTGGAGAGTTTCTTTCTAACCAATTTCGGCTACGGCGACTGTAGATTTTCTGGTCCAGATCTGAATTTTAATTGAGATCTTTCTTGTTCAAATCATTGATATTAGTTGAAGGCCCGGTGGTGTAAGTGGTGGAACGGTCGGCTTTGATGCCAGAGGTACCGAGTACAAGCCCCGCCGTGCACCAATGGATTTTCTACCGCAAAATTTGTGCGTTTTTCACAGTGGCCCTTCGGTGAAGAAATAACATCGTTAAGAAACCAACAACCCTCGCATCGTGGTAGGACACTATCTAGTGTCCACCTGGCCGCTACCATCCTCAAGTTAGAAAATCAGTGGCCAAAAACATCTAATGTGTTCCGGCTGCTATCTTCGAGAACCAGTTCCATCACTTACCAACAGGTAAGATAGTGGTCAAACGCTAGCCTATATAATATTTAATAAATATATATATAAATAGTAACCTGGTCAATCTGAAGTGTCTCCGTTTGGCATGTGTATGAGCGGCCCTGGCCCAGCGCCGGCGCGGCGACCCGCCGCCGGAGCGGACTCCCTCCGAACGCTTTATCATCGTCCTGTGGACAACAAACATGTTTCTTTACCATCACTACATCAATTTAACGCTTGAGATAATCTCAATATGGTCGCTAAAATTATACACCACTACTAAAGAATACCACGGGACGTTAATAAATAACCGAATAGTATATAGTATATAACAGATTTCAGTTGCAATGTGGACGATGTCTACGAGTATGTCGAGTCGACATGAGACCTCCTAGACAAAATCCTAGCGTTCACGGCGACCGCAACTTCAAAATGTACGTGTGAGTAAATAACAGTTCTATTTTCACAACTAATTTCATAGCTATACATTTTGAATTTGGGTTAGACGTGAACGCTTACAGATATTGGAGTTTGTCTTGGGGCAAGTGGGATAGGTGGTCAGCCTAATGTTCTCTAATATAGGCAACTACTCTACTATCAAATCACAAAATAAAAAACCATAGACAAATTCACATTCTGAATGGCCTGCCACAAGGTCTAACACATTCTTATTTTAATCTTCCACCGCCGGAGAGAAGAGAGTGAGATGCTAACTATGGATGTATAGAGCAGCATCTCAATTTCCCTTATCTTGTGGGGTAGACCTAGCACACAAAATTTATAAACAATGATACTTGCCGTAGTATTTGGAATTTGTAGACTGAATGCAGACGCAAAGATAATACGTACCCATATCTGATCCAGAAGCGGCGTTAACAAACAAAACGAAATAATTTACACGACAATTAATTTAATTTGTAGTAAAGATATTAAAGTAGCTTTTATTCTTATTAGTACTTTTTTCTTTTTTATACAGTCTGGAAACAAGTCCTTAAACGAGATAGAAATTGTATTGCTCTTACATAATTTGGGGGTTTGAAGTCTACAGTAAACTTTATAGTATAATAGAATAGAATGATTCTTTATTGTACACTAAATAAAACATACAGATAATATTTCATAACAAAACTAATTAGCCCTCTAAAGGTTGACGGAGAAAAGCAGTCAACTAAAGTCAATAAAAATAATAAATAAATGAAAAGTCATTTATTTCATATCACAATAAGGTTCTTAATTTAACATACAAAAGTAAATTCGGCTAATTTAATAAATGTAACCTATCGTTGTGAGAGACTGGTGCCTGATGAAATAGGTTATTTAAATAAAACCTGTAGTACAGGTCATCAGTAAATAGAGCATCTTAAGAGGCGAGCTAAGCTGATCTGTAAATAACATTTATAAAATATTCAAACAAAGGTTCACTTACCCTTCTTTTAGCAAGACGGGCGACTCTTGAATGTTGTTATTCTGCGTATCCGTACTCGTAGAGATTATTTCGAGGAACTGCTTTATTGCTTGCACCTAGAATGAAAATAGTATTGAAAAATTGACAATATAATAAATTCTTTAATGAGAGTACTGGTAGTAGAGTACTAGTAATTAGTTCCGGTGAAAGTTTTTTTAAGGTAAAACTTCTTTAGGCGCACTGGGGTGACGTTAATTAGCCGGAAGTGACGTAGCGTCACGGTCTGAAGGCAACGGAAGTGACGTAAGCGTCATGTTATATTTTATATTCATAAACGCTCTCTATTATAGAACGGCCTAACTACAAAGACGTATTCGCTAAAATTCAACAGATGGAGTTGTACAAAAAAATAATTAGTGATGTTAAGAAATTGTATTTAAAAAAAATATCTTATAGGCTAGCGTTTGACCACTATCTCACCTGTTCGTAAGTGATGATGCGGTCAAAGATGTGATATGTGTGTATGTCAAAGTCAAAGTCAAAGTCAAAGCATTTATTCAGTATATGGGCAAATTAAAAATTAGCACTTACACACGTCAAATAACATTAAATAGATCATATTCAACAAAAAATATAGATATAACAGAAACATAACGCTTTGAATTTACAAAAAAAAAAACAAAGGTATTGAGCCATTCAGCTTTCATCTAGACGTCGAACGTCACACTTAAAACACATGTTTAATTCCCCTTATTAATGTAGGGTTGCCAACCGTACCATTACGTGCACCCGCAACCCAGTGCATGTTTCAGTACTTCAGACAATTTTTATCCAAAAAATTGTGAAATAATGAAACATAATAGATAAATAAAACGCAGACTAATTGCAGTACAAATCATGTTCCGAATGGAACTGATTGTCCGACTATCAGCCGCATATATATATGTGATAAGCATGCTAGGCCTATAATGGGAACTGGCTCTCAAGGATAGCTGCCGGAACACATTAGATGTTTTGGAGACAGATTTTGTAACTTGAGGGTGGCAGCTGGCCAGGCCGACACTAGATAGTGTCCCACCACCATGCGGAGGGTTGTTGGTTTCTCAACGATGTTTTTCGTTCGCCGGAGGGCCACTGTGGAAAGCGCACATACATTTTTCGATAGAAAAATCATGGCATGGCATGGCATCGCATAAACACTACGCAAGATTAACTTTCAGCTTGCATTTAATAATTTAACACAGTTTTATATTCCCACAAAAACTCCATAAGTCTACATCTTTGCTAAGGTCATGACTCGAAGTATAAAAGGCAATGTACTGACATGTCTAGGAGTGCAGAAGGAGCGGTACAGCTCCGCCATGTACTCCTCCTTGCAGACCTGCTGCGCCGAGCGGCTGCTCACGAGGTTACCCAGCGACTGGATCGTCTTCGAGATCAAGGTTAGCGTGCGGTTCGTTTGAGGGTCCTGGGGAACAGTAAATATCCAATTATTTATAGATTACATTACATTATGATGGTGGATTGGACTCGGCTGTGATACGGCCTTATAGTTCGGTTTCTTCTTTTTTTATGAAATGTAATGAAATGATTTATTGGCTTGTGGTCTAGGTAATTTCATACAATGTTGTTATTATAGAATAGAAAATAAATTGCTAAAACCGCTTATTTAAGTCTACACGCACATTTTATATATCTTATAGGCTAGCATTTGAACACTACCTCGCCTGTTAGTAAGCGATGATGTGGTCGACAAGTGCTGTATGCTCCCGGAACGCTGTAGGGTTATAGTGGCAGATTTTCTCTTTGATGGTGGTAAACTACTTTTTGGTAGCTTAACAGGTGGAACATCTATCTGGGGCACGGTAGTGCCCCCGCCAAGACGAGCTAAGCGAAGCGCGAGGGCACTATCTACCTTTTCTCGATATAATATGCTCCACCTGTGGTGTGCTTCGTAGACCACACTATCTTATAACTTCAAGTGAGAGACAGGAGTCGAGAACGATTAGAGATAGCGATAATAAGACAGAATGCACTTACAATCTGCTCCGTAGTGAGATCAAACAGCCTCGGTCCCAGTATGGCCGGCGCGAAGAACCTCAGGAATATGAAGCCAGATACGACCGAGTACCGAACCTCCGCGTTACGTGGGAAGTGGCGCGCCGCGCACTGTCGCAGCGCGTCGAATAGACGACACATTATGGCTGGACACATCGCGTATGATGACGTTATAGCTGCAAATACCTGTTCAGAATAAAACATGTTGTGTTATGTTCAGTTTAATTTGCAATTTAGAGAGAAATCATCGAGAGAAAAGATCAAGAAAAGATTTCTTGATAATCAAAATTTTATTGAAGTGCTTACCACAGAGTACTGAATCACTCTACTACGTTATAATATAATCTGTGGTATTATGCTTATAATTTTTTTTGCAGTGTTTGTTGGTACAAAGTACGTTCATAATTCTGAGTTATTTTATTATGTATGCAGTGTCGCGGAACTGGTGCTTACTGAAATGCATGTTTATACCATTTTTACTAGCGGCGCCGAGTGGTTTCACCCGCGTAGTTCCAGTTCCCGTGAGAATACGATAATGTAGCTTTTCATTTGTGAAAGAATTTTTGAAATAAGTCCAGGAGTTTTTGAGTTAAATCGTAACAAACAAAAAATCAAATCTTTCCTCATTATACTATTATATAATAATAATAATAATATAGCCTTTTATTCAGATCTCTTAGTACAATGAATTTTTAAACTTATGTAAAGGACTAGCATTAAAATCTTAAACTTAATAGATATAAATAACTTTTAACTAATATTTGTTGCTTGGTTATTTGTTTATTGTTATCCTAGATCTGTTTGCCAGTCGGCAAAGGCCTCCTCAACCTTTTCCATTCCTTTCTTTCTTGAGCCACTCCGTTCCATGTGACTCCTGCCACTTGTCTAACGTCATCGTCCCACCTTTTCTGTGGTCGGCCTCTTTTCCTTTTGCCTTCCCTTGGGTACCACCATGTCACCCTTTTGCTCCATTTGTCGTGTCCTCTTACCAGGTGACCAGCCCATCGCCATTTGAGTCTTTTGATTTTGCTTATTATATCGGTAGTTTTTGTTTTGGTTCTAATGACGACTTTTTTTACTCTGTCGGACTTTTTAATGTTTAGCATACTCCTTTCCATTGCATACTGGCAAGTTGCTAGTTTGTTTGAGGTGACCTGATTTAAGGACCATGACTGACTCCCGTACGTAAGGACAGGTAGTATGCAGGTGTTAAAAAGTTTGCTTTTTAGGTTTATATGGAGCTGTTTATCTTTCATAGCCTCTCTGAGACTCCAGTATGTCTTCCAGGCATTTGTAATTCTTCTGTCCACTTCCTTCTGTATAGGATCTTTTTGAGTTATGAGCTGCCCTAGATAAACGTACTCGTCTGTATAGTTGATTTCAGTGTTTCCTAGATCTATAGTATGTTTGTACCCGTTTGTCATCACCCTAGTTTTTTCCGGATTCATTGCCAGTCCTACTCTCTCACTTTCTTTCGCAAGTTCTTTTATCATTCTGGTTAAGTCTTCTGCTGTTTTTGCCATTAACACTATGTCATCAGCAAATCTTAAGTGCGATAGCAGTTGACCGTCTATATTAATTCCGAGATGTTCCCAATTGAGTCTTCGGAAGATTGATTCTAATACTGCGGAGAATAATTTTGGAGATAGAGGGTCTCCCTGCCTTACGCCTTTTTCTACTCTGAAAGGAGTACTTTTCTTTTCTAGTTGGATTCTTGCTCTGCTGCAGCTATATATATTTCTTATTAACCGAATGTAGTTGTGCTCAATTCCTTATTCTAGTAACGCCTCCCATATTTTGTCATGATGTAGAGAATCGAATGCTTTACTATAATCAATTAATGCGATGTAGTATGTGAGTTGGTAGTCGTTGTATTTCTCCAGAATTTGACGCACTACGTGAATGTGGTCGATCACTGAGTAGTCTTTGCGGAATCCTGCTTGCTCTATAGGTTGGTTTTCGTCTAGGGTTCTTTCGATCCGTTTTAGGATGATCTTAGCAAAAATCTTATATACATTGGACATGAGACTTATAGGGCGATAATTTCCTATGTCATATTTATCACCTTTCTTATACAGTAGGATGATGAGAGACTCGGTCCATTGCTGGGGGATGGTTTCAGTATTCATGATATCATTGAATATATCTGTAAGGACAGGTAGCAGTATCTCTTTGCTATTTCTTAAGATTTCATTGCTTATGCCGTCAGGCCCGGGTGCTTTCTCACTCTTTTGGGTATCGATAGCCATATTGACTTCAGCTTGGAGAATACTGGGGGTGTTCGAGGTTTCCACTAGACTGATTTCGGATTGCGTAGTGTTGTTTCGATACAGATTTTTGTAGTATGACGTAGCTGTTCTTAAAATGTCAATTCTGTGATAATCGAATATTCCTCGGTTGTCTTTCATTTTTACGATCCAGTTCTTCGTGCCGGTCAATTCTTTGAGTGCTTTTTTAGTTCCACCGGTTTTCCGTATGTAATTTTCGATAGTTCGCATCCTTCGTTGTTTTCTATCCTTTCTGATACTTTCCTTGATATCTTTGCTGATTTTGGCTAATTTCTGTCTTCTGTTTTGAGTACTTCTTTCGTTAGTAAGGTGATTTCTTTCTTCTAGGAGTTTTATAGTGGCTGTTGATAGTTTTTCTTTTGCATCAATTTTCCTAACTGCTATGAGTTTAGTTTGGGTTTTGATAATATTTTCTATATACTTGTATTTATCTTGGGTTTCTAGTTCCTTAGTGTTCTCTTTAATTATCATTAAAACTTAGAGACTGAAGTCTCTAAGTTCAGCTCTTAGGGCTGTTGTTATTTGCTCTAATTGCTGTTCTTCGAGTTTTATGTTTCCTGAGCCTTGCCTCGGTCTAGTCTTCTTTGGTTGTTTTATTTTGAGCTCAGTTCTAAGAAGCCTATGGTTGGTGTTGAAGTTAAATCTTTTAATGACAGTAAAGTTTGTGAAATAGCTGTTTCTGTTGGTCATAATAAAATCAATTTCATCTTTTGTTTTACCATCCGGAGAGATCCAGGTCCACATGCTCTTTCGGTCCTTCCTGAACATAGTATTTAAGATTGTTAATTTGTTTTCTAGCGCGAAGTTTGTAATTTTTTCCCCATTTCTGCTTCTGGTCTTGTTACTATATGAAAATTGTCCTAGTATTGCGTTTTCTCCTGGGCGTCTTGCTCCAATTTGGCCATTGAAGTCGCCCATGACTATAATGTTTTTGTGGGTATGCTCTTGAATGGCTTCGTTTAAATTATGGTAGAAGTTATTTATCGTTTCCAAATTTGATTGCTCTGTAGGTGAATATATTTGTACAATAGACCACGGTTTTTTATATCCTGGTAGTTTCAAATTCATAATCGCTATGCGTTCTGAGATTCCTATGAATTCTTCCACATATTGTTTTAAGTGCTGTTTAATAATACTCCATATTGGCCTTGCGTCTCCCCTATTTGGTATAGTAAATAGTCTGGATGACAAGTAATACTTTCGCCCATTCTCCTCACTTCGCTCAAACCAATTATGCCCCATTTGATAGGTTTTAGCGCATATGTCAGTTCCGTAAGATTTTCTTCTTTTCCCAAGTACATTGAGGGATGCTATGTAAACTACTGGTTTTCGGTGATTGTTGTATTTAGATGTTGGAGGGTTGTGGTCGCTTTCCCCCTCGAGGACCAGTCGGCTTGGGGGAGTTCGTTCCTTTTTAGGCAGTTTCTTTGGTTGGTTTTGGTTTCCATTTGCCGTGCTTTAGTTGCTATTGGTTTCTATTAGTATTAGGAATGTTCGAAAGGGAGCTGGATCTTTAATGCGATATAGATCCAGCTCCCCCCCCCCCCTCTTTATAATATTAGTTTAGATAAATTATAATATAGATAGAAGTCACTAAACCCACATCGGCCATTAAGTAGTTTATATACAATTATAACATTTGGATTGTGTATAACAAATAACAATTATTTTTATTTTATACCTCATAGGCTAGCGTTTTACCACTATCTAGCCTGGTGGTAAGCGATGATGAGGTCTGGTCGAAGATGGTGAACACGCTAGGCCTTAAGATACTCTGACTCTCAAAGGCTGTGCGTTATTATCAAGTCGTTGTAAAGTCTGTATTTGTGGGACATACAGCAAAAAGTGTAAAACGTTATTATTTTATAAGTATATTAGTGTACCTACGATAAAACTACAGTATCATTCAAATGTGTAACAATGTCTAAAACCAACAAAACACAACAAGTACTAACTCGTTCAACATAATCCTTCAAGTTGGCCAAATTGGCAGTGATAGCTGCCGACGGCTTCACCCGCGCCGGGTCTATCTCGCATGGCTTCCTCTCGGCCAGTACCGCGGCTAAGGTCGGCCGTAACACCGACCGGAGGTAAGAGGCGCCGGTCAGCCGCATTGCTTCGTCCATCATCTTTGATACGAGTGTGTTGCCGCGGAATATTGTTGTTGCGTCACTGGAAAATATTTTCTTTATGAGTTTGTATTTATTAGGTATAGGTAATAATAGTGTAAGACGCCTTTCAGCTAGTTGGAGCGATTATATACGCAAGCTGGCTGGCAGCGGTTGGAGATCGAGTTCAGCGGCGTGCCATAGGAGAGGCCTATGTTCAGCAGTGGACGGAAATTGGCTGATAATGATGAGGTCATAATACATTCAACATTTAAAACCGCTTCCGACTTAATGGATAATCTGTTCATTGATTCTAATGAGCCCAAACACGAGATTTCTGCTGTAGGTTGGGGAGGAGTAGAGTATTGTGGAGATTCCAGGAAATGTTCGAGCATCAGATTAAAGCTCTTACAATATCATTGAAGTAAGAGGATACCGAATTTCGAATTTTACAGACCTATGAAAGTTGATCTCTTAACGTCGTCGACTGGAAAAGAGCTTGTAGTTTTAAAACGACTGAAAGGATTTTCATGAATCAAAGCTAGGGATACTTTCGATTAAATTCATCTTTCAAACAAAAAAAAAATTAAATCAAAATCGGTTAATTCGTTATCGCGACGATGCCACAGACAGACACACAGAACAGCCCCCCCCCCTCCTCTTTTTCTGTCGGGGCTTAAAAAGTAGCGAATGCACGTTTGCGGTAAAATATTTTGTTATCAATTTGTTTTCTCAGTAGAATCCTAATCTATTCTATTGATTCATCCTCTGCAAAAGTAAGCTAAATAAACTAGGCGTTTAGTAATGAAAACGTTCCAAACAGACAGATATAGAAAGACAAAGTTACTTTTAAGTATGGATTTACAATAAAAAAATGGTAAGAGTTTGACTGATGCAATGTAAGTGAATTTATGTAGTAGTTCAACCAAATATCGTTACAATAATACCAATATCTACCAAGTTACACAATCAATTATTTTAAACTAATTGCACAATCACTCCAAGGTAAAAAATACATTTGTTTCAGTCACAGTTGATTGAGATTGCTATATGATAACACTGAAAACTAATATGGGAAATTCACGTAGCAATGTTAGGAATCGATGAAAGGCCGAAGTCAGTTGGTACCAGTTGAGGTCAGTTGGAACGTCGTAATCATTTGTGTTTTTAAATCCTTTTAAATCTGCATTAGTCATACGTATGGAATTTCTTACTGGCGTCTGTTTCTCACTTACTACGTTTGTAATTTAAGGGTCTTCAAATCGCAAACAAAAAGGTATCTTCTAGGCAAGCTTGCCTAAAAGATACTAAAGATACAAGATAGTGCTTGCTATAT
Source organism: Cabera pusaria (assembly GCA_954871355.1). Lineage (NCBI taxonomy): Eukaryota > Metazoa > Arthropoda > Insecta > Lepidoptera > Geometridae > Cabera > Cabera pusaria. The sequence goes on along the minus strand of OX940889.1, from coordinate 19,603,428 downwards.
TATGAACATCAATAATTCAATAACATCAATAATTAAACAACGACATAAACACAATTTGTATTACAAAATGTTTAATTCGTTTAAAGTTCATTATTATAATTCTTATTTAAAGATAGTGAATAGACAGATATATCACGCGCAACTAACTATGATATAAGATAGCGACATATCGATTTTAATTACTGAATCATGTAATTTAGTAAGAGATATGATAATTTTTTAATATCTTATAAGCTAGCGTTTGCCCACTATCTCGCTTGGTAGTAAGCGATGATGTGGTGGATGATGCTGAACACGCTAGGCCTAGAATACTCTGATTCTCAAGGGCTGTGTGCTGCCGGAACACCGTAAGGTTATGGAGGCAGATCTTCTTCTTGATGGTAGTAAGGTACTGTTTGGTAGCAAGCAGGCGGAAGGCGGAATATGCTCCTACCATACGTAATGACACAGCAAAACTAATAAGATTAAGATTTAAACGAATCTGTAATGTATGATGATGTGCTGATAAACCGAACAAGTGCGAGTTGGACTTGCGTGGAGAGGTTTTCAACTACATTCGTTTGTGTTTTCGGTTGCCTCACACATCCTTAGTAGCAGCAGTAGCTTAGCACATCAGAAAGGTAAGAACGTACGAACTAAGAATGAACTGTGATTGGATCCGGATAAATCCTGAATTAAGGTAAGGTGTGCTAGCTCGCACTCGCGCATCTCTGGTGTAGAAGCCGCATTACACACTCATGTTAATTCTATGTTTTTTTATTACCAGATAGGCAAGCGTTTGACCATAATCTCACCTAATGTCTAGTGGTGATGCGATCGACGGTGTAGCACGCTTACCTAGAAGATACCTGTTCACTCGCGATTTGAAGACCCTTGAAGGCTTAATAATACTGAAGATAGACCTAAGTGGCGAACTATAGTGAGGAATAGATTGACTGGTGAAGGAGGTCACGACACTCACGACCCCCAGTAATGGGGTAACAACCGTAACAAAGAACGGAGGAAGACTTATTAAGATGGTAACTCACGTGAGGGCCGATATCTCCGACTGCGCTAGCTCTTTGACGATGGGCACGATGAGGTCGTGATGTGTGAACAGCCGGACCAGCGGCTGAGCGGCGTCAGTCTTACTCGCCACTATCTCGCCCAGTATGTACACCGCCGAAGCTGTTATTGGCTGCAACAAACATTACTGTACATTAATTTAAAAGGAGTTGAAGTAGAGGCATTATGAGTCTTAGGCACAGAATAAATATAGTACAAGTACAGAAGATACACTCTCTGAGAGATCAATGCGAGATCAAACCTAGTTACAACGTTTGTAACGTCATAGAAAAGATAACAATACTACGTAACGTTCAAAATACGCTAGACGCCTGGGATGCATCTTCGACCGCATCATCACTTACCAACAGGTGAGATAGTGGTCAAACGCTTGCCTATAAGATATAAAAAAATGCGACCTTGAATTTGCGTGAATTTGTAAAATGCACCGTAAGTCCGCGCGGCGAGAGTCTGTATCACTCGGTCAGTTCGCGGGCCGTAAGCTGTCTCTTACTGTAAGGTTGAGTGTTGTGAGAAAACAAATTGAATAGTAAGTAAAGGCGCGTGTCCGATAGAGAGCGCGCGTGACACTACTGACTGCACTTGCAGCCCACGGGCTGCCCCGTATGTACTAATATTTTCATAGCTACAGCGCGGAGTGCGACAGGCCTGGTAGCAACTTAGACGTAGGTAAACAAATACAAAGGGAATTGTAAGTACCTTCTGATGTACGCTTCTAAGGAACAGCTCCTCCAACCGTTTGTATTGAGCCAGCGGGAACACGTGGTCGACGGTGTATTGTAGCAGTAACCGGAGCGAGCCGAGCGCTGCGCTGCCGGCCGCCGACAGCCGCGTACCGGGGGGCGTAGCGCCGCGGGATAGGGCTCCACCGGCTCGGGATGTTAAGAAGTACCTGTGGATAGGCACAGTAGAACATTGAGTTAGATGGTTTGAATAGTACCTAATCAAATAATATTAAAAATGAGATAGATGATATCTTAACCAAAAAACCTCAACTACCTTTTAGTTAAGGTTTTATTACCATTTTTACTTAAGACTGAGCATAGGCAGACACAATATGTATGGTAAACGGTCATGTGTAAGTAGATAGAAAATCTGCTATATACAAGTTCAGATACTGACCAGGCTTTCATTGGCGAAGTGGCCTGCTGCCTTAGTTGCAGTCGAACTTCTCCAAGGAAAATGGGCGTCGCACCGTCATGCCATACCGACACTCGAGCCTCGCACGCCACGCCCGCCTGCGGAATTATTTATATTTCTATAAAATATACACTGTATATGCATGAAACTAGAAATGTATTATTACTATGAAGATATGATCAAATATGTCAAAAAGAAGTCTTTAAATATAGGGAAATTCGAAAAAACGAATGTCGCTTATTTCGTCAGTTCTAGGTGATTAGTGAATTGATGAGATAAGATTTAAACGATAGAAGTTAACGTAAGTGTTATGCAGGATAACCTGGTGTATAAGACATGCGTAATACAAGAGAGACTCACCAAATATGAACTCACCGATTGCGAGCCGTCCTTATCCTTTGGGTCCGGCTCCATAACGAGATCAAAACAAAATATTTCATCGAACTGAGGGTTTACAGTCTTCTTTTTCGGTTTGGTGCGTCGCTCCACCCTGCGTCCGTTCGAGTAGAGCAGGGTGACGAGCGCGAAGGGATCGCACTGGCCGTTCTTTGTGGTGAGCTCGGAGCATTCGAGCACTCGCAGTCGTAACGTGTCGTGACCGACGCGCGCCGCGCAGTGTCGCTCCGGGTCCGACCAGTAGTCGGCAGCAGAAGGCGTCGGCGACGCATCCGGCTCCGACATCGAGTGCATGGGCGGCTTTGACCGCACCCACTGAGCGCGGTCCTTCAGACTCTCCGATCGCGACAACGACGCCGGCTCCGTTGCCACCGCACTCAACAGCTTCTTGCTCGTCGAGCTCGAACACGACCCGAACTTGATCATGCTCTTCTCCTTGCAATATTCCGACAGACGCACGAGGTTACCGCTCTTGCCCTTCGCCGAGCAGTTGTCGGCGGTCGGCTCGGGGTCGGGCGGCTTCGGCTCCACTCGCAACCGTTTCCTCGAGTCCTCCAATGTGAGCTCAATGTACGCCTTGCCCTGCACCTCGGAGTCGGCGTCGACGGGCCGAAGCGCGAACCAATGGTCCTTGTTATTGTATCTGTGCAAGTCTTCTCGCTTGATCGCGACTTTGCCCAGCACCTTGTCTTGCTTGAGATGTTTGTCGCGATCGTACACGTATATTGATAGATATCTAAATCTACGGGGCACCTCGAACTGGAACTCTTCGCCGAAGAAGGGACTGTAACAAATTAAATAAAGATAATCAATTTTTATTATTTATCAGATCAGGTAGAAGATGGCTAGATGAGCTTATGCCTTAAGTAAATACTGATCTACAATAGCACGGGGTGCAGATATCCGTGGAAGTCATGGGGGGAGGCCTGTGTCCAACAATGGGACACATAAGGTTAGTAATATTAATTAATTACGAACATTATGGTTATATAGCATTACGTTTCGAGCCAATCATATCAGTTATTAGAATAGGCGAATATTTATTTATGTCGAATAATAATACAATTTCACTATCAGAGCCGACTCTAGGTGGAGGCGAGATATTTAGTGTCGACTGTCGAGTCTCCGTTGTGGCGTGGGGTGGTTGCACCTCCGTCAAATCTGTCAGTCGCCCACAGACATACATCACTGATAAAGGCAACGCGCGTCAAATTTCGCAACGTTCTCTCCAGAACAAAATGTAATGTATATTTAAGTCAGTAATTTGACTATTATGACTAATTTGCAATTTCGTAGAATGCAAATGTAGGGAGAAAGTAATAAAATGCGTATTAACCGCGATGCGCCTGGGAGACTACGCTCGTAAACCCCGCGCGCCGTCGGATAATGATTGCTTTATAGTTTATAGTACTTTTTATATTTACTAGTAAATTGAATATGGTAGGTGCGCCACCGACGACGCAGCCGTTGCTTTTTAATGAGCAACTAAAGTTAGATTTAATGACAAGATGTAATAGCTAGGTTCTTGTTTACAATTATTGGAAGGTATTTTTAAACCGTTCAATGTCAACATAATCGTATTTATCTATCAGTATATAAATACGGCTTGTCGTGATGTAAGCAGCGCGTGGGCACGATTATTCAAACGTGAAAGTTAGTCACTCCCGATGAGACATCTCCCATAAAGCGCTTTTATTGCATACACCAGTCCATTCAGTATCGCTTTATCCAACTAATGTACCATGGCTTTGTATCGTTAATGAATTGCTTGTTTATCACCGGTAAAGTTTTCCTTCCTTTGCGGTGGCGTGATGTTTATTATTATAATATTTTTGTGAATGGTGTCATAACGTCAGGTAAATGGAGAGATCTGTCCTGTCATACATCCAAATCAATCACCTTATTTGTTTTACTTAACATGATTGATAATGATAATGCACCGGTACCTACCGGTACAAGAGAACGTACAAGATACACGTCTGTACAGAATATCAAGGCGAAAATTTCCAGGCGGATATCTGCGGTTTGTTTGTATTCCATAAAATTGTTACGTGGATTGGTTTACTACGGCTATTCTCGGTTTATCGATAACTTTAGCGCGCGTGGTGAACGAAATAGACTGTAAACTTGGGTAAATTCTCTCGGGGTTTTCTATGTATTTATTTACACAACGAACAATTCCGAATCATGCATAAGCTTATACAACCATACAGTTGTGCGTGAAATGGTTCTTAATCTTAACGAATTTATGAATTGGTTGCAGATGTGTGTGCGTTAGTCGCGCTGAAGAGAGTTGAGAGCATGAGAAGTTTGGCCGGCAAGGCAGCAGTCATCCTCGAATCTATAGAGTCATGCACTGCGTTGCTATTTGTAAAACATGATGATAACTCAATAAAGGGGTTTATTGACTCGGGTGTAAGACGGGGCACCGGGGCCGAGCAGGCACGCATCCGGCGCCGGAGTATTTATAAACCGGAGCCGGAACACCAGCTGAGCGAGGGCGTCGATATTACACACACTTCACGCCTTCTATTCAATACGTTCATATTAAATTTATCGAGCGTGACCGGTTTTGATTAGGGTTCACGTTTTACTGCCGCCGCTGTTGTTCCACCATTTCCAATGGCTACTAATCGTTATCGTCGAATTGATAACTGATGCTCGATTAGAGCATTAGGATGTTTAAAGTATGTGAGTTCTGTAACTTCTTTGAGACACGCTACAATTGCAATAGTAGACAAAGCAGCTAAAGGCAGATGAAAATGAAAAGAAAACTAAAGTGAAACAAATGAGATTATTCGTTTTATAGTGTTAAACGACTTAGGCACTCATGACTGTTTTATTTAGGAAAATGACATGAGCGACGGTCATTTTCTCCCACACCAGTTGACGAACGACGAACGCAAGACGAGGCAATTGACGAGACGAGAGGAAGACGTCGAGTGCGAGCAACTAGAGCGATGCACTCCTCAGCCGTTCGGCACCGGTCGATGATCATTTTACGCGCCGCGAGGTTCCGGGACCAATTTATCACTTAAAAGCTTCCGTTTCGTTTACCAGCCGGAGATATACTACTTTTATGACGCTCGGTACCTACTCGGCTCCTAGTTTTTACGAGTGCCGATGGTGAAACAGAATAGAGGTCAATTTATGAGTAATTCCATCTATGGCGAGAATGAATCATTTTATTTCGTTGCGCAGCTGCGAAATTATCTAGCGTTTTGAAGAAATACTCGAATCTATATCAGCCTTGTGACGTTTATTAGCAAGTGGCTTAAATTTTGTGGATGTCTCATTTAAAAAGATCAAGTGGATCAATCACTTTGGTCGTTAGTCAGATCTTACAAGACCACAATAACCCAGCTAATACACTTAAATAGTATACTCAGTTTAATAATCAATTCAAACACGTTCAAATCTGAATGAAAAATCAAATGTTATTATTGAGAAATGGAAGCAAAATATGTAGGTATTTAAAGTGCAACGTTCCAGTTTAGGTATAGCATCGGCTAGGTTTGGCCAGTGGCGCAGGCGCAGCAATGTGATAAGGTATCGCGAGACAAAGAACCCATTAAGTGGGCTGGAGTGACGTGACACATCCTCAGATACTCCTCACCTCTCGGGTCACTAAATCATTATCGCTTCCGTTCATTAACAAGTACAGCTCATCACTCATATTATCTATATCGAATTTTGATAATATTGTAGGTGTAGAATGTATGCCTGCAGGCGCCAATATCCGTTTCGAAAATAGACGTTACGCATTGCTATATTGGAGAGTATTATTACGTAGTATTATTATCTTTTCTATGGTATTATTTGCAGATTTCTAAAAGAGTAACGCTCGATAGTTTCTTTACCCGATCTAACAATAAAAAAATATACATATAATATGATGTAAATTTGGAATGTATAGTGTTTAGTAGCTGACCAGAACTCCAAAATGAATCCGCAAGATAACCGCATTTCCTGGAGACCACCGAGTACCCACATTAGCTGCAGAATTTATGAGCGATATACGCCACGATCTAAGAGCGACTTCTTAAAAGCGCGCATCCGTTACAGTTAAAACCCTAGTTTCCTGTTGTATCAGTCACATCAGTCGTAAAGCATATTCTCAGTTCCCACAAGTGAGGGAGCCGGGGCAGGGAGTTGGTGTAAACGCGGTTGGTGGTAATTAAATTTGTCGGCGGCACACAAAATAGTGGTAATATTAATGTCGGGTTCCATTCATTCCGAAAACTGAATGGCGAGGGGGTGGAACGGAAGGGACGTTCCGCGCGGGCGCACGCTCGCCGGAAACGCATCCGGGACGTGGCGCGCCGCACTGCACCCGCGACGCCCTTACACGGGCCCTCAAGCCGTCACACACAAAAGCATATTTTGACATTTTATTCTTAGCTTTTAGCTGTATTACTTAGTGTTACACCATAAATCAAAGAAAACAAACGCATATGCCTTTAAAAAGATACTATTTTCCTTCATGTGACCACAATTCGATGACTTGACAATTGAACGTCACGATTACGACTTCCTCGGAATATTCGTGTAAAATTGCAGAGTCAAAAGTTCAAAGAACTTGACAGCAATAATAAGCATCGGCCCGTTACTCATGAATAGTATTCTCAGAATCGACTAAAACATGACATTTCAGTTCACCATAATAAGGTATTTCCGTGGTATAATGTCTGTTCTACCGGTACGGCACAAATTGTCGCTACAATTGATGTTAACATCGCTTGGTACCGACAGTGGCTTTATCAGGCGAAATGTACTACGTGTGAAAGGAACGGAAGTAAATACATAAATGTTTGCCAGCCCAACACGATACCACGTGCCGAGCCAATTCGTGTCCATACTTTAATAAATAAACGATTCGAAGAAAGTTACGTAGACGCCTACGTACAAATTACCACCTATTCCGACTTTGGTTCCATGGAAAATTATGCGTAAACAGTGGCAGTAATCGCGTACCCTTGAATATTTTGCCTACGAAAACAGACGCCATAACAGAAGGGCCAATTGGTACTACAATAAACATAATTACTCTTAATTTAGCGTATAAAGCATTTGAAACGCCTATTCACAAACTATGCAGACCTTGACCCATTTATATTTGCGCCCTCAGCCGACTGTAATTTGGGGATCGTTCCCATCCGATAACGGCGGAAGCGTCGCCCGCCGGACATCGGACAAAGGATCTGTTATGTCAGTTCCGGACAGACATGTAAAAACCTACCTTAAATAATAAGAATAGGCGTGGGATCGACAGGAAACTTCAAAATAGTTACCCGTATGTGAGTCAAGGACAAGCAGCACTGATCATGTACAGAGTTCATGAAAATATACGCAGTGTTATCATATCAAATTATCAATCGTCGCGCCCACCACAATCTGAACACTGGGCCACTTTTATCTACCTCCGGTGGGCCGTTAAAAAAGCTGATTCGTTATGTATTGTTATTGAGCTCTTTTAAAAGATAAGCGATATCTCGAAATCAGCTGATTATAATATGTCGCAACTCGCAACATTCAAAACAATAACATTCGAAACGCACGTGCTATACAGTATACTCTCAGTAAAATTGGGCAGTATTTAGAAAAGGATCAAGAAGCTTGTCTCATTATCTCATGTCGAGATAAAAGATTTAAATACATTTGTACAAGGATAAATAGAGCTGCGCTGCGATAGTCAGCACAGAGTTTACATTTTTATGGTTTACACTTTACAAGTTTACACGATGAGCTAATCCATTCTATGGAATACGTTGGATTCCCCATTTAATAATAAAACATGTCATCCTGGGATTACTTTCATAATTATTACTAATACCTTTTACTACTTGTACTATTATTTATTCTGTGCTTTTACTAGAATACGTTTATATGATACTAGCAGCCCGCCCCGGCTTCGCACGGGTAGAACATATATGCCTACAAAATTTGCATCAGTTTGTTGCATCGAATATAAAATATTAACATATTTAACAATCATCGTCATATTTCAACCAATTTACACAAAAACTTAACGAATTATGCACCTAAACCTTCCTCATAAACACTCTGTCTATTGGTGAAAACCGCATGATAATTTATAATCGTTCCGAAAATCGTTCGAAACCGTTCAGAAGCTATTGAGATTATTACGAACAGACAGACAGACGCAGTGATGGACATTGTTTTATAATATTCACGTAGTGAAATTGGACGGCCCTTTGGCGTAAAGGATAGTTGATTCTGACCCGAGGGTCGTTGGTTCTAATCCTAGCTATATACCTACCAATGAATGTTTTATGTGCATTCATGAATCATGGGTTTTCGTGGGATCATTAAATCTATTATCTACCAATAATTAAGATAGTTTAAAAACTAAAACAACTGACTTCAATGCCCCGCGAGTCAATTTCAGTAGCAAGTTTGAGACGTTTATCGTCATATCTCTGAAGATACTTATCACATCACCACCACCAGGACCACCTCGGAAACGTACCCTACCGATTACAAAAATAATAATTCGAATCGGTTCACAATTGACGGGGTAATCGCGTAACATACACACACAAAAAAAAGAAACATACAGACGAATTGAGAACTTCCTTCTTTTTGGTAGTCGGTTGAAAAGTAGCTTACCAAGGAGAACATCTGCCGCCGTAACCTTACGGCGTTCCCCGACGCAAAAAGTAGGGGTATTAATACGTTTAACGTGTGTATCTGTGTGTCTGTCTGTAGCATCTTAGCACCCAACCGGTTGAACCGATTTTGATTTAAAGAAGGGGTATTATACGTTTAACGTGTGTATCTGTGTGTCTGTCTGTAGCATCTTAGCACCCAACCGGTTGAACCGATTTTTATTTAAAGTAGGGGTATTATACGTTTAACGTGTGTATCGGTGTGTCTGTCTGTAGCATCTTAGCACCCAACGGGATGAACCGATTTTGATTTTATTATTGATAGTTTTTTTTTATAGATGTCTTCATCGATTGTTCTTAGCTTTGATTCATGAAAATTCGTTCAATCGTTATAAAACTATAAGCTTTAATCAACTTTCATAGGTCTGATCAATTCAAAAATCTTCTTCTTCAACGATATTGTAAGAACATGGAAGCATTGACCTGATGCTGGGACATCTCATGGACTCTACAGAATACTCAAATCCTCACCAACTTACAGCTCTGATTTTAAATGTCGTGTTTAGAGTCATTGGAATGCTCTTAATGAAAAGATTATACATAGATCAGTCGGGGTGGTTTAAAATATTATATTATATATATAGATCATTATTATTTTATACAATAGATCATATTATTATACTATATTGACTTCAAATTGATTGTGATCGGTGGGGATCTAAAGAAAAGCTAAGCTTATAATAATATTTTCGTAGTAACTATGGCCTATTGTGGTTTCACTGCAAATATTTTATTAATTTTGCGATGCGTGTATGTGAAATCCGTGATATCTTCTAGAGTTTTCATTTGAATGATATACTGTGAAGGACAATTTTAATCTATAATATGTGGCCAAGCTAATTATCGTAATTATTTGGATAAGGATTAATACTATATACTTGAAAATAGCCCTGGAAGTTATGTTATATTTTTTAACAAAAAATTAAAGATTAAAATGGTTACTGTGAGTCAACCTTAAGAGATAGACATATGCTGTCGCGGACTTTTTTGTAGGTCTTATTAAGTTGTACAACTCTTCTATAGAAAATATTCTTCCATCTGTTTTCAATTGAGCATCGTTCGTGTATCGTCGTAGCGAAACATGATTTTTCGACCGTTTTTTTGTCGACTTAGGTAGGACAAATTAGGTCTCCACGAATGTACCTTTGATTTAAACGGGATAATATATAGCCTATTTTCATTTCGAAAGTCCATTCTATATATTAGTGAAAGAATTTTTTAAATCGGTCCAGTAGTTTTTGAGCCAAATCATTACAAACATACAAAAATACAAATGTTCTCTCTTTATAATATTAGTATAGATACACAGTGGCTTCCCAAAGTGTAGCATACGAGGGTCATTCAATAAATACTTAGCCTACAAAAAATAAACGAACATTTTGGAAAAGTGGCAATTTATTTTTCAACATAGTCTCCTTTTAGTTCGATACACTTAGCCCAGCGATTCTCCAACTTTTTCAACCCGTCCGAAAAATAGTTTTTGTCAAACTCTGCAAAATAGGCCTCCGTGGCGGCGATAACCTCCTCATTTGATCCATATCTATTCCCGGCGAGAGATTTTTTCAGATTCGGAAACAGAAAGAAGTCACAAGGGGCCAAATCTGGAGAATACGGTGGATGGGGCAGCAATTCGTAGCGTAATTCGACCAATTTGGCCATGGCAACGGCAGACGTGTGAACCGGTGCGTTGTCGTGGTGAAACAGCACTTTTTTCTTAGTCAGATGGGGTCGTTTTTTCTTTAATTCGGCGTCGAATCGGCCCAATAAATCGGCATAGTAAAGCCCTGTAATTGTTTTACCCTTCTCGAGGTAATCGATGTAGATCACACCTTGTGAATCCCAGAAAACGGTGGCCATAACTTTTCCGGCCGATTTTACAGTTTTCGCCTTCTTTGGAGCACGTTCCCCGGTCTGGATCCATTGTTTCGATTGCTCCTTGGTCTCTGGTGTGTACCAGTGGATCCAGGTTTCATCGACGGTCACAAAACGACGCAAAAACTGCGCTGGATTCCGCTTAAACAGCGCCAAACACGTCTCCGATGTGGTGTCACGGTTGCACTTGTTTTCCGGTGTGAGTAAACGCGGCACCCATCGCGCCGACAGCTTTCTCATGCCGAGTTCCAGTGAAGAATATGATGCACTATTCCTTCTGAAATGCCTACAGTCTCAGCTAGCTCCCGAACCTTCAATCGGCGATCTGCCAATACGAGATCATGGATTTTTTTAATTTTTTCCTCCGTAGCAGCTGTTTTCGGTGCACCTGGACGTGGTTCATCAAAAACCGACGTACGGCCACGTGCAAACTCGTTGAACCAATTCTTGACGGTGGCCATGGATGGAGAAGAGTCACCGTATACAGCATCCAAGCACTCTTTGATTTCGATGCGCGTTTTCCCTTCCAAAAAAAGGAATCGAATCACCGAACGATATTGCTCTTTTTCCATTTTTGTAAAACCGATCGATACGTTCGCTTCCATAAGTTGTCAAAATAAAACAAATGAAGGGATTGGAATGAAAATTTGAAAAAAGAATTAAAAAAGAATGTGCTACACTGTGGTAAAACTCTTTTGAAACTACAGCGCCCTCTGGCGATGAGGCTAGGTACTTATTGAATGCACCTCGTAGCTACAAGACTACGAGTCTAGGAGTTATAGATGCGAAGACAAGTTGTCATCTCTAAAAGAAAGTTGAAAGTATTATGTTTCTTAGAAGTGTTACACACTTTATATTTGTGTAAAATGTTAAATGGCACGATGACATTTTGGATTGTGTTTAACAATTTACAAAGTTGAAAGTTGTAGTAACTCATAGGTAGTAAGTACCATAGAGTATTCATCTAAAGAGCAGCTTCGAAGGATTGAGAAACTGAGACAAGGTGATCCTACTCAGAACTAAGTTGACAAATATACAGTAGACATGTTATCGGATCGGAGTTTTGTCAGTAGAACTCACAGAGTAGAATTGAATAATCATTGAGTTGGCGCGTATATAAATGAAAGATCAAACGAAGATGAAGAGTGACGTTATTTTAAAAGAGCTGATCAAGGTAAGCTGTGAGCAGTTTTCAGTAGGTAGAAGTACTTACAATAACATAGTTCTGTCAAACTTGTCTTTTAATAGTTTACATTCATGTCATACATACTTGAGCGTTCTCTCCATGGTGGATGTGCGAAATATCTCCTCCTGGTCGAGCGACAGCACGCAATAAATATCTCTATGGCATGCGGCTCCATGGTTGCGTCCTGGCAAGTTTTTAGCTTCACCTGGAACAAGATAATCACTTGTAAACTTTCGACATCTGAACACATAGGTATAAATATCCAAATACGGGACTTATCGCGCAAAAATATGAATGTTATTTACTTAAAGTTTTGACCAAGTTGCATTGATCGTGGAAATGAGAAGACGTTCTTCTACTATGAGTATAACTGTGTATTATGTAGTATTATTAGTCAGAAGATAAACTAAACAAAACAAACTCCTTCGGTATATACTATTATAACACGCATGTTGTAATGTATATATAATAGTAATATGATACTTGTTACACTAGCAAGTATCCTCCCATGTCCTATTCCAGCCTTTAAACATTTCAGTAAATCGTTCGGGCTATTTGATCTTGAAGACATAACAAACAAAATAATACACAAATTTGGTGTCGCAATTTTAATATTTGAGTTTATTGTTACAAATATGTCGATGCCAATCAATCTACCTATATACTTTCTCGACGTTCATTCAGTTTTCAGGTAAATACTGTGGTCTAACATTATGCATAAATGATACTATCAAACGTTTTCTATCAACAAATAGGAGGAATAGAAGAATAAATAATACCTACCATACAAATAAGTGCACCTCTCTACCATCATTTTGATATCATCTCGTCGCCTCGAAGTGACGTGTAAGTTGAACCTATCACGATGTTACAAACAGTAGTTCTAATTCGCTCGCGTAATTAATGCCATGACACGGTTCGCTAAACTCGGTAACTTTAGTAGAGCCAGCAATAAGCTAGCATTAAGACATCCAACGCCGTCTCAAACCGTCACCAATCTTCGTGTGTACAATTACATGCACCATTGCATTACCGAGTCGTTTTGGTTACGCTGTCGCCACCAGCTCATGTTATGTAGTTATACCATACCATCCACGATGGTTTCACTGCTCACGATCTAAAGATCTTTTCAATGAGATATAAATTGTACATGACATTTACACCGCTTGCAATAATTTTCCCACTGTTGAGTTTGCGCTTGCGCATTGGACGTCAAGCTCATTGCTTAACTTCAAAAACTTCGAGGCTATTTGCGACTTCGATACGTACTGTTTGAGCCATGTTTAATTTGGTAAAATTCAATTAGACACATAATCGGCAATAGTTACTCATTACATTAAAAGTAACAATGATCCATTTAAAAGGAAGGACCATTGGCAGTTGTGAAACATGTCGCGACCTCGACGGATATCGCTATATACGGCGAGCCAAGGTGAGGCGACCATCAGACCATAAGTCACTCCAGTCGCTTATCTGTGGACCTATAAAACCTGCGACCTTTTTAGGTACCTATTATGTTGTATGGAACTATCGAGTCTTTTAACATCTGTCGTTTGATAATTTCGTCTCGACAATAAAAGACATATTAGACCCCACGGTGATATTATAGCGTTTAAAGTCTTGAAGATGTGCGTCGTGAGTACGAGGTCTAAACATGAAAATAATCGTAATTATATAAAGGTAAACATGGCGGGTAGGTGTTTAATGTTTTAACATAAACTAATTGAGCACAGTTTCCGAGATAGCAAGCCACAATATTCCCACATTTTTTTCCATCCTTCCATCACAAAGAGCAATGTGAATGGCTTGTTAGCGAACAAGACAGACATGACGAAACTACCTTTAGTACTCGTGGTGTTTTATTGTAGGAAATATGCTTGGTACTCAAGACACGACAGTTACGTTGGTAACCCTTTACATTCATTCCATAGCCAGTATGTGAGCCAGTACTTCAGAACATCGTACACCTTATATCTTGCGATTTCGGTAACCATTCAAAGGATTGCAAGTAAACTATACATCGTTTAAATATAATGGTATATAGATACAAGTGTATGTAATATGAATGTAAAGCTCAGAGGGCAGGGCAATCCTCTACGTCCACGGCAGCGAGATAAAGGGATTGCGATGATTAATAATGAAGTGGCGTAATAATCGTGACGAATTAAGCGGTACTGTACCTACGCCTACATAGGCGTCATACTGTGTCGGTAACTAATTGCATTTATAATCATATTTTCATTGTGTGCATAGTAACAGACACAAGTAATAAGTCCGTTTCGTCGAAATAATTCACTTTGACGACATATTTTTAGACTTTGCTAGCGCTCGCTGGAAGGTAATGAGGATCCAGAAAGTTACGATTCTTGAGTTAGAAATAGGTGTCAAAGATTAAATTCAGCTAATTTCCTCTCGGAAGTACTTAAGTTCAACATGCTTGCTAGTGGTGATATGATATTTTATTATTATCACTGATAAATTACATTATTATGCACGAACAAGACTGAATATTTAATGTTGTGAGCAATTTGTGACGTGGCATGGTAATAATATCGAAGAAATTCTCTACTCTACCAACTGGAATGGCTTATAGATATTACGATTGCTTATAGTATGATATGAACATAGACTATGTTTTATCGTTGAAGTGAGCGTGTTTTGTAAACTATTTCTGAATAATGAAAACTTTACGTCATATTGAATATATAATATATCACACTTGACTCATTTTTTTATTTTACTTGTGTCATCCATTTATTATAAATCACGTCTTATGAAAAGGAGGCCAAGATTTGATTTAATTTTCCCTACAATAATTGCACGTTCAGCCAAAGCTAATTGGTTAATTGCAATCACACAAAACAATATAAACATTACAAAGAACAAATAATTTTACGCGCACATTACGCACATACCGACCATACATAAAGCAGAAACATTATTATGTATCAAGTTAAGTTAAAACCAGCCAAGTAAAACCAACAAAGAAGTTTCACAAACAAGCCTTTTACGAAACTTTCCCAAAAGTCAAATTACTCAATGATTACATGCGTGTATTTATCATACACTGTGGCAAGATAATTGTTGAGATAGTTAGGGCAGCTAAACAAAGGAGAGACCTTCGTACTCTCACAAATTCGTAGTAATTGGGCTGCGGGAGAAACTGTACATAATTGCTGATGCAAAAACAAGCGTCATCATCATCAACGCGGTAACACACGCCTCCGAACTGGATCGTGGGAGAGAAACGGGACCCTCTATAGTGCCATCGTTGCTGAGGAAACGCACACGGGCTAGTATTTAGCCACAATGGAGATCATTAAAATGTTTCCACACGCTGTGCGTAGCGATTGTTTCGAAATCGAGAGTAACTGCGCTGTGGATATCACCACCCATGGGATTTCGTTTCGGTGCGACTGTGCTCTTTAGTTTCCGTCAGATTTCACTCGACTTTCATGGGAATTCGCATCAGATACAAGTGTACTAGTAACACCAGCATAGTTATAAACTTACACTATTCCATCTTATTCTTCTAATATTTTTTTAACATTGCAACCATAATAACGTATTAGAATACCTACTGCGTATACGGCACACGGCACACCTACTGCCGACTTACTGGTTAGTGGTATCGGTAAGAGTTTATTCCGAGAATCTACAATCAGAAGCAAGATCTTAGTTTTCAGACTGGACTGAGAAGAGGAAGGATCATTAATGTTTGCATTTCACAAGATGGTTAATATACCACGATTCCTGGTAAATAACAGCTCATTCAGTAATTACGAAATTCCACGTACTGAATGTTAGGTCGACAGATCGCCGGCCGAGCCGGTCCAACGAATGAACCTACATATTTAAATAATGAGTAAGTAAGTAGGTAATATATGCGAAACTGTTGAATAAATTCAGTTTCTCAATGACACCGTACTTACAAAAATAAATGAACGAATGTTTGGTCTTGTTTCGAAATGTTGCCGAGCTGAATGAATAACTTTACTAAGCGATACGCACACTATTCGTAAAGGAAACGTCTCGTCACAGTAGCGATTCAGTAGTGCCGGCAAATCGCGGCTACGACTTGCCGTAAGCGCGGCGTCACCTTAAAATAATGGCAGCACATGTTCAACCTAAATCACTTATTACAACACTTTAATTTTTTAGGATTCCTAATTAGGAAATCGGAAGATATAATCGAAGTTAGAACAGTTATACATAAATTCCAATTTAGTGTGATTGGTTGGAACGTCCCTACGTTTAGGTAAGTGTAATCGCATCGCTACGATTTCGAGCGGTATAACTATTCAAACTGCTTGGAATCAAGGTTCCAAAAAATTTACAACTTTCATGAGCCTTTTTTTCCAAACAGTAAAATATTCTTCTTTCCAGCAAGCACTATCTTTCTTCTTTTTCGTAATGTCCATTGTGCCCATTGTTACAGCTAGGAAAAGCCTTATCTTTTGTTGTTTTGCGAGATACGGCGCTATCGAATCGTGCAAATGTAATTCCAATTCACGACTGCGAATTGTCTGTCTATCCGTGAATTCAATTTTGTGTAGCGTGATCACTATGTTTAAACTTCCTTGTGTTCTTAATTAGATATCCTACAAATGGAATAGTGCAATAAGCGCTTTATGTCAATGTTTTAGAAATGATTTTTAATTAATAGCCTGCAAAATAATTTTGTGCATCTCTGCTTTTAGTGATATCGTACACTATACGGCACGCCACCGTAACGGATCAGCAGTGCCAGAAAAATCACCGCAGTTACGGCTGGGCAATGCCTCGCAATATCAAAAAATTCGTCCGAATTGACCATATGCCGTTTCGAGGTTCGTGTGCTTATACCGAGGCGATGCGATTACGTTACGAATGTATATCCCTTAGGCTTGATTTCCTCTGGTATTGACGCCGTTGTGGAGAGACGCAAACGCGTGGACGACGCCCGGCCCGGCGAGTTGACGCACTTGTCCCTTACGACGGCGAAGCGATTACGTTACGCTGTACTGTATGAGCGGCAAGATTTATGGTAATACCTACTTGCGTTTATGACATTGATGCCATACAATGTCATGAAAGTAACTAACGTAGGTATGGAAAAATAATTATAGACGCCCATGCTGTTCAGTGATATTAATAATATTTCCTTAAATTATTTTTAAACATTAATATTTTTTTGCTATACAAAAGTTGGTCTCTATTACTCTATATATACTACTAGCAGCCCGCCCCGGCTTCGCACGGGTATAACATATATGCCTACAAAATTTACATCAGTTTGTTGCATCGAATATAAAATATTAACATATTTGACAATCATCGTCATATGTCAACCAATTTACACAAAACTTTAACGAATTATGCACCTAAGACCTAAACCTTCCTCATAAACACTCTGGCTATTGGTGAAAACCGCATGATAATCCGTTCAGAAGCTATTGAGATTATTGCGAACAGACAGACAGACGCAGTGATGGACATTGTTTTATAATGCTTACGTAGTGATATTGGACGGCCCTTTGGCGTAAAGGATAGTTACCCCGATTCTGACCCGAGGGTCGTTGGTTCTAATCCTAGCTATACCTACCAATACCTATATACCTACCAATGAAAGTTGTATGTGCATTCATGAATCATGGTTTTTCGTGGGATCATTAAATCTACCAATAATTAAGATAGTTTAAAAACTAAAACAACTGACTTCAATGCCCCTCCGCGAGTCAATTTCAGTAGCAAGTTTGAGACGTTTATCGTCATATCTCTGGAGATACTTATCAGATCTCAATGAAATTACAATGGGACCACCTCGGAAACGTACCCTACCGATTACAAAAATAATAATTCGAATCGGTTCACAATTGACGGAGTAATCGCGTAACATACACAAAAAAAGAAACAAAAAAGAAACATACAGACGAATTGAGAACTTCCTTCTTTTTGGAAGTCGGTTGAAAAGTAGCTTACTACCAAGGAGAACATCTGCCTCCGTAACCTTACGGCGTTCCCCGACGCAAAAAGTAGGGATATTATACGTGTGTCTGTGTGTCTGTCTGTAGCATCTTAGCACCCAACCGGATGAACCGATTTTGATTTAAAGTAGGGGTATTATACGTTTAATGTGTGTATCTGTGTGTCTGTCTGTAGCATCTTAGCACCCAACCGGATGAACCGATTTTGATTTTATTATTGATAGTTTTTTTTTATAGATGTCTTCATCGATAGTGTTCTTAGCTTTGATTCATGAAAATTCGTTCAATCGTTATAAAACTATGAGCTTTAATCAACTTTCATAGGTCTGATCAATTCGAAAATCTTCTTCTTCAACGATATTGTAAGAACATGGAAGCATTGACCTGATGCTGGGACATCTCCTGGACTCTACAGAATACTCAAATCCTCACCAACTTACAGCTCAGATTTTAAATGTCGTGTTTAGAGTCATTGGAATGCTTTTAATGAAAAGATTATACATAGATCAGTCGGGGTGGATTAAAATATTATATTATATATATAGATCATGATTATTTTGTACAATAGATCATATTATTATACTATATTATTATACTATATTGACTTCAAATTGATAGCGATCGGTGGGGATCTACAGAAAAGCTAACCTTATAATAATATTTTCGTAGTAACTATGACCTATTCTGTGGTTTGACTGCAAATATTTTATTAATTTTGCGATGCGTGTATGTGAAATTCGTGATATCTTCTAGAGTTTTCATTAGAATTATATACTATAAAGCACAATTTTAATCTGTAATATGTGACCAAGCTATTTAACGAAAACTAAATTAAACTATCCAAATTAATTATTTGGATAAGGATTAATACTATATACTTGAAAATAGCCCTGGAAGTTATGTAATATTTTTTTACAAAAATTAAAGATTGAAATGGTGTGAGTCAACCTTAAGAGATAGACATATGCTGTCGCGGACTTTTTTGTAGGTCTAATTAAGTTGTACAACTCTTCCATAGAAAATATTCTTCCATCTGTTTTCAATTGAGCAGCGTTCGTAAGAAACGTGTTTTTTCGACCGTTTTTTTGTCGACTTAGGTTGCAAATTAGGTCTCCACGAATGTACCTTTGATTTAAACGGGATAATATATAGCCTATTTTCATTTCGAAAGTCCATTCTATATATTAGTGAAAGAATCTTTTTAATCGGTCCAGTAGTTTTTGAGCCAAATCATTACAAACATACAAAAATTCAAATGTTCTCTCTTTATAATATTAGTATAGATTTACTTGTAAGTACTATAATTTATTTAATATTATAAATTAAATAAATTATAGTACATTTATTATTATTTTTATTTAATTGTACTATTATTTATTCTGTGATTATTCATTGACCATGAATGAACTTAAGTTGTCATAACCACTATCTTTTGCGATTTTTACAGACTTCAAACAGGGGGTTCTCAACTTGTCAGTTCGTCTGTATGTTTTTTTAGAGTTCCGTACCCAAAGGGTAAAACGGGACCCTATTACTAAGACTCCGCTGTCCGTCTGTCTGTCTGTCTGTCCGTCTGTCACCAGGCTGTATCTCATGAACCGTGATAGTTAGACAGTTGACATTTTCACATATGATGTATTTCTGTTGCCGCTATAACAACAAATACTAAAAACAAAATAAAGTTAAAAATACAAGAAACGTGTTTTTTTCGGCATTTCAATGTACCGCAATCTATAAACGCTTAGTTAGGTAAACGTCGCATAGATGGCGTTATATTGAAATGTCGATCCCTAATACCTTTGTTAGACGTTAGATGGCGTTATAAGAAATAAAATGTTTATTAATTATTATTTTTTGCTTGCGAAAGATTATATTGGTATTTTTGCTCGATCTTATAAAATACTATAGTGTGGTTCGGAACCCTACGAGTGCGAGTCCGACTTGCACCTGGCCAGTTTATTTATGTATGTTCACAATTCTCTGTGAATTGTGGACCGACTTTCAAAATTATTTTTTTATTCAAAAGTGTATTATGTGCCCGATGGTACATTTATTCTACAGAGATGAATATAAACACCTTTACTAACTTGCTACTGAAAACGACTAGCGCGGCATTTGAAGTCGGTTTTTTTCGTTGCTTGAACTATCTTAATATCGTTTCCTATTTAAACAGGTTTATATTTTATTATAGATATACAATATAAATTCAACAAGTTGGGCTTATCTTCATTGCAAGCTCAAAGTTGTTGGAATTGGCTACACCTAAGATCTTACCGAATTTGCCCCTTACCGTAAAGGTATTGTAAAGGCTTACTCGTATTAGGCTTAGGCTCGTATGTGGCTTTAAGGCATGTCTATGTTCGATAAGTTAAGATGGGTATGTCTTTGACCAGAATTTACACTTAACATCACCCAGCTGGCCGGCCTACCACAGGGCCTGAAATATCCTTATTTTAGTTATATCATCGCTTACCACCAGGCGAGATAGTGATCAATCTCTAGCCTATAAGATATTTATTTAAAAAAATGTGGTATACTTGGTTATAAGAGCAAGATGCCGCTAGATAGCGGCCAAGCCAACATGTCAGCATCTAGCTCTCTCCGACGTCGAGCGTGCTTCGCACCACATCGTTATAAGCCAAGAGTCTAAAATATAAACTAATATAAAATTTTAAGCCTACGTTTCTACTTCGTCTAGTAACAGCGCAGACATAGATAAACATACGAGTTACTATAGCACAGCTATGTACCGTCGCTATATATGGAACAATAACAAGTAGTTACGCGCCCGTCTCCACCTACCTACGTACTTAGCTAATATCCAGTGGCACAATTAAACGTTCACCCACATCCCACGTGGATCAAACAGGTGGGTAGCAAAATCGCGTGCGGCTTTTTAGCGAACTAACCTGCCTTTGAGGACATATTATACAACCTGTGATGTGATTACGACACAATGCGTCGAATACTAACCCGAAACAATTAAAATTACAAAAAAAATAACGTTTTATGCAAATTAATGTTATCATTTTATTATCAGCACACGATATTAGCACCGCAACATTAAATGTTGTAGTTATCAAATAGCATTAATATACCAACTACTACACATTATAATGTATAAGCCAATTAAAAATAATAATGATTGTTTGAATTTTATCAGTCAATAGTATTCCAATAGCTAACATTCTGAAAGATTTTTTTACAAAAGAGTATCCCTAAGCGTTTGTAAAGGGTAAAGAAATACGTTCATTTATCCACGTATCTTATCGACGCTCATTGAAGCATGCTCGAGATAGAATAGGAAGTACTCAGTGCAGATGTAGATTGAATGAAAGTATTAAATTTGCGAACACACGTGCTCAGTGCTCACCCAGCCGATAACGGTGACGATAAACGAGCGTGTTTTTCATTAACGGACCGACGAGTTTCCATGAATGGACGGACTGAATGAAAACGCTAGGCCCCATTCACTAGTTTATAGACGATGCGCGATGCTCGCTTGTTTTTCCACTACACGTAGACAAAGTCTGGCAAGCTATACTTTGTTTCAAACAGCCAGAGAAACTTTGCCGTCACTGATTAACACTGTTTCGCATCCTGCCTTGAACTACGAAACGCGGTTGATATAAATGTATGGAAAGCGATACTATCGTTTTTTCGGCGCTAGCATAATATAGTTTGTCTGGCTATTTGAAACAAAGTATCTACGACTCCAGTTTTGATATGTGTGGATCAGAACTTCATACATTACAATCATATATCAAATATACCTAGCGGGAACGAGGGGTATCATCAGGCGCATATTTGTTTTTAGTATGACATCATTTTTTCGAAGTATGTAAAGTAGGATTACGATGAGCAAGTAAGTACATATGTACTTATAATTTCATAATTTTCATATAACATACTAGAAGAGCCCCGCGGCTTCGCCCGCGTTAAAAAATTCTTTTATTTACTTAAAACTTTTCTTATGTAAAAACGATTCTATCATTAAAGACATCAAATAAGAATTAGCCAAATCGGTTCACCCGTTTTCATGTTATCGCGTGACTAGGGCAATTCGGGATTCATATTTATAAAACCCGAAAAACCCAAATTTTCAGACTTTTTTACTTATCTCATTTCGAAAAATCCTACAACACGTACTTTATCTCATCTTGTTTCGCCATACAAAGTTTGAATTCCCGTTCCGTATCCGGGAGACATTTTTAGAAAATCCGTTCTGAGCCTACGTCATAATAACTATCTGCATTCTAAATTTCAGCGCATCCGAAACAATATTGATTTTTAGACTTTGTTACCCCAGTTTATCCTTTAAGGGTGGCATTTTGAAAAAGTCTGAAAATCGTATTTACTTATTTATTTACAGAAGTACTTGTGTGAAATGTCGAATAAAAAGACTATCCAAACTTTGAACCCCCGCTTCATCCTTGAAGAGTGAATTTTGAAAATAAAATTCTTAGCGGATACCTAAGTCAAAATAACTATCTGCATGCCAAATTTCAGCACAATCCGAAACAATATTGATTTCAGACTTTGTTACCCCACTTCACCCTTTTAGGGGTGGAATTTCGAAAGAGCCTGAAACACGTATTTACTTACTTAAGTACTTGTGTTAAGTTTAGAATATAAACGACTATCTAATCTTGTTTCTCCATACAAACTTTAAACCCCCGTTTCATCTCCTTCAGAGGTGAATTTTTGAAAATCCTTTCTCAGAGGGTACAAACGTCGTAATAACTATCTGCATGCTAAATTTCAGCGCAATCGGAAACAATATTGATTTCCACACTTTGTTACCCCATTTCACCCTCTTAAGGGTGGTATTTCAAAAAACCTGAAACACTTATTTACTTTTATTTTTTACTGAAGCACTTGCGTGAAGTTTCGGATAGAAAAGACTATCTAATCTTGTTTCTCCATACAAACTTTGAACCCCCATTTCATCCCCTTAAGGGGTGAATTTTGGAAAATCCTTTCTTAGTACACCCTTACGTACTAAGACAAATATACCCTCCAAATTTCAAGTCTCTACGACCAACGGTTTAGGCTGTGCGTTGTCTGTCAGTCAGTCAGTCAGTCACTCAGTATATCAGGACAAAGATTCTTATAGTATTAGATTTTAATTATTACCCGACTACGGCGAAGCAAAAAGGAGGGTTATGTTTTTGACCGGTATGTGGTTATGTATGTATGTTTGTATGTATGTTCATCTGTTCTCTCGTAACTTCTAAACTACTTATCATAAATTGTTAAACACAATCCAAAATTTCATCGTACCGACGGGACTCGAACCCGCACCCCCCGGATTACACGTCCAGGTGCTCTGCCAATTAAGCCACGGTTCGATACATCGATACGACGAAATTAGTGGATTGCATTAGTTAACCCAATTATGCATTGGTGGCGCCATCTATGACTACTTATTACGTAAGTTAATCATTCGGAAGAAATCATTACAGTTTTCAAATCCGACGAGAGATGTTGCACTGCGTAAATCAAATATTATGTTTCTTTGAAGTGTCTCACACTTTATATTTTTGTAAAACAAACAATTTGTAAAATAAACAAAATGCAATCCACTAATTTCGTCGTATCGATGTATCGAACCGTGGCTTAATTGGCAGAGCACCTGGACATGTAATCCGGGGGGTGCGGGTTCGAGTCCCGTCGGTACGATGAAATTTTGGGTTGTGTTTAACAAATTACAAAAATATAAAGTGTGAGACACTTCAAAGAAACATAATATTTACTTATCATAATTTAACAAATGAGGTGTCGTTGGACGCGTCTTATTTGTCTGCTGGTTATAGGCTATGTGACGTCACAACAAATGAATGTGGCGCCCCCACAGGGGGCGAAGTCCAGAACTAAAAAAAAAATCTCACCCCACCCCATCGTCTGTGGTATCGTTGAATAGGGATTTTAAAATGAAGATAGGGTTTCGTACATCATATTTTTGTAGGGCGTAGCGTTGGCGAGATATATCCCGCCGAAGTCAAGAAAACAAATTTTTACCCCACGGCGTTGCAAAGAAGCAGTTCGGAGGGTTATGAGTTTGTTGATCGCTGTGTATGTATGTAAGTATGTTGACATGTATACATCGATCCAAAAACCCCAAAATATTTTAAATAAATAATAAGTTCAAAAACTAAAACCCGACTACTGAAAAATCACTCTCTAAAAAGTATGAAACAAGAAAATATTCTCATCTGAGATCTGAGTATCGTGTATTATACAAACAACGTTGATCGCTGTGTATGTATGTAAGTATGTTGACATGTATACATCGATCCAAAAACCCCAAAATATTTTAAATAAATAATAAGTTCAAAAACTAAAACCCGACTACTGAAAAATCACTCTCTAAAAAGTATGAAACAAGAAAATATTCTCATCTGAGATCTGAGTATCGTGTATTATTGTAATAAATATTTTATTGTATTTCATAAATATTCTTAGTGGCGCTCAGAGGATAGCCGTGGTCGTATGTCACCTACCGTAACAAAACAATACACTCTGCAAAGTAACATACGACCACGGGTATCCACTGAACACCACTATGAATATACATGAAATACAATAAAATATTTATTACAAGTTAGTTGTTTGTACAATACACGATACATATTGATTGGTTTGTACATAGCGATCTCAGATGAGAATATTTGCTTGTTTCATACTTTTTAGAGTCATTTTTCAGTAGTCGGGTTTTAGTTTTTGAACTTATTTTTTTATTTTAAATTCTAAATTACACATTTACAGATGCATAACACCCAATATAATAAATATTCATTCATTTCATATAGGTACTGCAGTAAAATAAATAACTTACATACATACAATCACGCCTTTTCCCCGTTGGGATAGGCAGAGACAGAGACTATTTCTTTCCACATGCTACGATCCTGAAATACCTCCTTCGCTTCTTCCACTTTCATGAGCGCCTTCATACATGCTCGCCGGTTATAGGTACTTTTGACTTGGCCTTTCTTTAAAACGTCTCCGATCTGGTCGTGATACCTTCGCCTAGGTCGGCCTCTACCAACTGGCCCATTCACACTCGTCTCATAAATCTGTTTCCTCAATCATTCTTCATCCATCCCCTCTAGATGTCCAAAATATCTAAGAATCCCTTTCTCTATCTTTGTCACTACATCTTCTACCACACCACAACATTCCCTTATCACGCTGTTCTCCAACTTATCCATCAGAGTCACTCCGATCATACTTCTCAAACTTCTCATTTCTACAGCATTAATTTTACTTTCATGTTTCTTCTACCCATACCCAGCATTCACTGCCATACATGAGTCTGGGAACCAACACTCCCTTATGTACAGCCAGTCGTGCTTTTTTAGACACGTTCTGACTTCTCATAAAGTTATGCAGTGCTCCACTCACTTGGTTTCCAGCCAAAAATCTTCGCTTAATATCACTAATAAATAATAAATATTAGTCAATAGGCGTATTTATTTCCTAAAATCAGCATCAGGAATCTGCCACATATATAACTGCGGATAGGGATTTTAATAGTGTGCGTTCGCCCAGCATAAAGTTTCGCCTTTTCAAGAATTGAATGATGCCGATAATTAGTGCCTTATATTGTGTAAATGTGCCCGAAATTTTAAATTTGTGCCTCCAACGGCTTCGTAGTTATTTAGGAAAAACGAATTCTGCTGCACGAACGTTCGCCCAGTAAAACTTTTTTTTAAAAGATGGGTCTAGCTGTATATTAAATATGCAAAAAGATAGCTTAAATACGATTATAAATGTGCCGTGAAAGCTAAATTTGTGGCTTTTAAGATTCCAGAGCTATTTCGTTTTTTGCTGGGCGAACGTTTGGGCGATTATTGCTATATATCGGAAACGGCTTAACGCACAGTTATGATATTTTGTATACAGATAAAGTAAATTTGTGCATATTTGTGCCCGAATTTTCAATAACATGACTAGCATGGTTCAGGAGCAATAGCTCCTGAAGGAGGAACTTTTTTCCATTTTCTAGGAAATAAAATAATAATTTTATATCCTAGAAAATGGAAAAATGTTCTGGCTCTCGAACGAACAAGACCAAGGACTTCGCGTTGGTGCCAACTGGTACCCGTTATATATCCCCACGATCCTGTAAAGTTTCGCCGGCCTACTACATATCATTGGCGAGTTCTTAACGATTTTGTCTTTTTTTTGAGGTTATCTTGAGTGAAATTACTTAGAATACGAAAACACTAGCTTTCTGTGAGCTGGCTTATTACACGCTTCTAAAAATAATTAGAGCGCTATTTTAAGAATACGTATGCAAAAAATCAAGTATTTATATCCATTACTTTAGACAATAATGATAAAAAACCATTCGAAATATTTTTGGTAGATTACCCGACCAAATTCGAGTGAACATTAAAAAGCGGCCGCACGATACTTCAAGCTATCCTTCCTCACTTCATGGCGTTGTAATGAAATTTAAATGGTACAGATGCGTTGATCTTTTTGCATATTTAATATACAGACCCAACTTTTAAAAAAAGTTTTACTGGGCGAACGTTCGTGCAGCAGAATCCGTTTTTCCTAAATAACTACGAAGCCGTTGGAGGCACAAATTTAAAATTCAATTCTTGAAAAGGCGATACTTTTTTCTGGGCGAACGCACACGTTTTAATAATTTTTGTTTTAATGAAAATTATAATTGGTCTTTTTTAGGTAAAATATACTATACTATAATTATATTGAACAAAAACGTAAAATATAAAAGGCCGATATCAAAACAATGAATCATATAAAATTAGGCTACATTCCGCGAGCACAATAGGGGACTTTTATCTTTATAACTACTCGTAATGTTTCCTTTGACTAAAGTTGTAGGATAAATTCTAATACATAAATAATAATTACCTATGCTGCAGCACTATTATTTATTCTGTGGCTAAAGGCACATAGCACGGTAATATATAATAATACACAGTGACTTAATAATCCGGCCAAGTGCGATTTGAACTCGCACACGTAGAGTTCCGTGCCACAATATATACAATATTAAATAAGATTGAACAAAATTTGTCGAAAAACACGTTTTCATGTACCTATGGGGATACCTACCCTCTTTGATTTTAATCTACATAATTTAATTCTTATTATTTGTTGTTATAGCAAATTATACACACTTAGAGCAAATTTTAATTATCATCTATTACGATTCCACAGATATCTATACTAATATTATAAAGAGAGAACATTTGTATTTTTGTATTTTTGTATGTTTGTAATGATTTGGCTCAAAAACTACTGAACCGATTGCAAAATTAATAAAATATTTGCAGTGAAACCACAGATTAGGTCATAGTTACTACGAAAATATTATTATAGGCTTAGCTATGCTGTAGATCCCCATCGATCACAATCAATTTGAAGTCAATATAGCATAATAATATGATCTATTGTATAAAATAATATTCATCTAAAAATATAATAATATAATATTTTAATCCACCCCGATTGATCTATGTATAATCTTTTCATTAAAAGCATTCCAATGACTCTAAACACGATATTTAAAATCTGAGCTGAAGGTTGGTGACGATTTGAGTATTCTGTAGAGTCCAGGAGATGTCCCAGCATCAGGTCAATGCTTCCATGTTCTTACAATATCGTTAAAGAAGAAGATTTTCGAATTGATCAGACCTATGAGTTGATTTCATTGCGCAATTAACTAGAAAAAAGCTCATAGTTTTATAACAATTGAACGAATTTTCATGAATCAAAGCTAAGAACACTCTCGATGAAGACATCTATCGAACAAAAAAAACTATCAATAATAAAAACAAAATCGATTCATCCGGTTAGGTGCTAAGATGCTACAGACAGACACAGATACACACGTTAAGCGTATATTACCTCTACTTTTTGCGTGGGGGAACGCCGTAAGGTTAAGGCGGCAGATGTTCTCCTTGGTGGTAAGCTACTTTTTAGTAGATTTAATGATCCCACTACCACTGTACAAAAACTCATGATTCATGAATGCACATACAACTTTCATTGGTAGGTATATAGCTAGGATTAGAACCAACGACCGTCGGGTCAGAATCAGGGTAACTATCCTTTACGCCAAAGGGACGTCCAATATCACTACGTAAGTATTATAAAACAAAGTCCATCACTGCGTCTGTCTGTCTGTTCGCAATAATCTCAATAGCTACTGAACAGATTATCCTGCGGTTTTCACCAATAGCGAGAGTGTTTATGAGGAAGGTTTAGGTGCATAATTCGTTAAGGTTTTGTGTAAATTGGTTGAAATATGACGATGATTGTTAAATATGTTCATATTTTATATTCGATGCAACAAACTGATGCAAATTTTGTAGGCATATATGTTCTACCCGTGCGAAGCCGGGGCGGGCTGCTAGTCATATATACAATAGATAACGCCTAGTATCTCGATTTGTATCGAAACCGAGCGTGGCAACTTTTTAACACCTACTGTGACGTCACAGCCGAAATTTAGTGAAAGGAAATCCAAACCGATTCAAAGACACCGATGCCGCCGATGCCCCTCCGTCTCGCTACGATTCAAACGATTCAAATGGAACAACCGCCGTGATCGTCGCGCTCATACTCATACATTTTTAGGGTTCCGTACCCAAAGGGTAAAACGGGACCCTATTACTAAGACTCCGCTTTCCGTCTGTCTGTCTGTCCGTCTGTCACCAGGCTATAGCTCTTTAACCGTGATAGTTAGACAGTTGAAATTTTAACAGATGGTGTATTTCTGTTGCCGCTAGAACAACAAATACTAAAAACAAAATAAAATTAAAAATTAAAGGGGGTCCCCATACAAAAAACGTGTTTTTGAACGCGATCTATCTAATTAGTTTCGGCAAAATGACATAGATGGCGCTAGTAAACGAGCGCCCCGTCTTTCTAGATCGCGACAAACCCAAATATACTTGGTAATATCAATTAATCAAATATATGAGGTTGAAACTTGAAACTCTGTTATGTTTCGTATTGTACGGAACCCTCCCTAAGTGTGCGATAAGAGACGCGATGCTAACTCGCACTTGGCCAGTTTTATTACAAAGACTCCGCTGTCCGTCTGTCTGTCTATCTGTCTGTCTGTCTGTCCGTCTGTCACCAGGCTGTATTTCATGAACCGTGATAGTTAGACGGTTGAAATTTTCACAGATGAAAGTCAAAGTCAAAGCATTTATTCAGTATATGGGCAAATTAAAAATTAGCACTTACACACGTCAAATAACATTAAATAGATCATATTCAACAAAAAATATAGATATAACAGAAACATAACGCTTTGAATTTACAAAAAAAAACAAAGGTATTGAGCCATTCAGCTTTCATCTAGACGTCGAACGTCACACTTAAAACACATGTTTAATTCCCCTTATTAATGTAGGGTTGCCAACCGTACCATTACGTGCACCCGCATGTACATAGATGATGTATTTCTGTTGCTATAACAACAAATACTAAAAACAGAATAAAGTTAAAAATAATAGAGGGTCCCCATACAAGAAACGTGTTTTTTTTTCGGCATTTCACGCCATCTATGAACGCTTAGTTAGATAAACGTCCCATAGATGGCGTTATATTGAAATGTCGATCCCTAACACCTTTGTTAGCATTAGATGGCGTTATAAGAAATAAAATGTTCATTAATTATTATTTTTTGCTGGCGAAAAATGATAGTGGTATTTTTTGCTCGATCTTATAAAATACTGTAGTGTGGTACGAAACCCTACTAGTGCGAGTCCGACTGGCACTTGGCCAGTTTATTATATATCTGTGATCCCACTCGCTGACTCCACGCTTGCTCCCGCCGTCCACGCCAGCCATCACCAGTACAGTATAATAATATAATATAAAAATATATTAAATTTATTAATTATATTTTTAGTACAGGGATTATTAGTACAGACTTGCATAGTAAGAAATAGTCGTGATTTTTTGGTTATCAAAAACGTTTGATAACCTAAAAATCACAAATCGATTAACATGAATGACATCGATTTTCTGAGAGACGAATGTTATACCGAGACAGATGAATGATATTAAACGGAATTATAAAATAAAGAATATTATAATTGAATCCCGCTCCGGCTTATATTTACCTGGTGCAAAGGTTGGCCATTGCTATCTTACGCGGAATGGGTACCATTGCACACCGGGTCACAGAATAATGAATGACCAGGTACAGTTAATAGCTCTGGGTTATTTTAATTTTGATGTGTAAATAATTTGACAATTTGTTTATTTATGAAGTTTATCTTTGAATGTGTATATTTAATTGAATTTTAAAATACCATTTTTATTTAAAAAAAATGCTTCTTATACTTTGCTTACAGGTACCTACTTATAAATATGTAACTTGCATATGAGATGTAACTTATGAATAATCATATTTTACGTGCTGTAGGCTATCGAAACAAAAACATCGCGAAATAAAACCACAGAAAACATTTTAGAACCCAAAAGAAGAAAACTAAAACTAGAACACTTATTTATTTATGACCTTGTTTTTATTAACAACTAGTAAATTATCTTTTTAATGGTAAATAAAATAATTAAAATGGTTTATATCATTCGTCTGTCCGATATCAAGGAAAATGGATTATTGATATATGTTGTAGAACGAACAACACTAGTTGCGAAATTTGACAGACGAATGAGAAATTGCCTGTACCACGAAGTCAAAGCGATCGCGAGAGTATCGCTAGTTCCCATATTCATCGTCTCTTAACACACAACGTTAGATCAAACGCTCAAAGCAAACGCAGCAATATAATGTAAATAGTTTTACTTAACGTTAATCTATAGTTAATTAGATATATTCTTGGAATCATAGCTTGAAATATTTAAAAACTAGTTTTAAATTGAATTTTCGCATAATATAATTTTTAACATAACTTATGTCATAGGAAATATGACCTTGCCTTTGGGGGCTCGACATGTTTGGGTTTTCGCAGTTAATTATCACGCAACGAGGCATTTTTGTAATTATCGCGGCCGTCCGGCTGCAACAACAGACGCGCGCGGACTGTAAGTAGCAGCGGCCAACCTGGCCGCTTTGGCTGGGTTCGGACACGGGAAGTACATACATTTGCGTTATCTATGTAAGTATATGAATCTGTGTACGATTCATATACATATTATGAGATGTGTGATTCAAAGTTACCTTACCAAACTGGAAAAGGAGGAGAAGATCAGCTGGTTTTCATTCTCACTCCCGGCAGAGAGAAGCTTAAAAGTAGCCATCCGGGGACTGCCGGCGGACACCGATCCCAATGAATTACTGCAAGAATTCGAAGATAAAGGCTTCGAACCCGAATATATTAAACCGATATTCGGGCGGCAAGGCAGACCGGGATGCGTTTTCTACGGGCTCTTTAAGAAAACGCCTTCGCTTATCCCGGGCATATACGAAGTCGACGAGCTACTCTTCATGCCTGGCATCAAGATAGAAGCGTGGCGCGCGAAGAAGGGGCCCGCGCAGTGCCACAGATGCCAACAATTCCGTCACAGCTCGCACAATTGCCACAGAGAGCAGGCATGCGTACGCTGTGGCGAAGAACACGCTGCTAAAGAATGCCCACGCCCCAGGGAAGAGCCCGCCACCTGCGCTAACTGCGCCGGCACACCCGGCGAACTATGGCGCCTGTCCGGTGTTTAGAAAAGAAGTCAAGAATAAGAAGGCGGGCACACTCGCGCTTACAATGTCCGGTAGGCGCGGGCAGGCCCCGGTAACCATGGCAACCGTAGAAGAGGCCGCCACAAGCTCCCTTATGGCACCGGCAAACGCACCAGGAACGCAGAAGGCCGGTCCGTCAAGAAGAGGGAAGAAGAAGCCGAAACCTAAACAAACGCGAGAGACCAAGCCTACGCAACCCGGTATCAACAACGCCGGGCAAAAAGACTCCCTGGGGCAGACGATCGGTGTCCTGAAGGAGATACTAGAGGCAGTACAATCAGGAACAGACGCAGAAACCGCCACCCTCATGGGTTTAATGAGAATACTGAACAAAAACAATGGAAGGGACTAGAATAGTCGCGTGGAATGCCCAAACGCTCACGGGGAAGGTAAAAATACTGACCGCCTTCCTCCGTGAGCACAACATTGACATAATGCTAGTCAGTGAGACGCATCTAAAGGAGAAAACCACATTAAAAATTCCAAATTATATAATATATAGAAAGGATGAAACCAACGCGCAGGGAGCGGCGTACAGAGGACTGGCGGTGTTGGTCCACCGAAGAATAGTCCACCAACTCATACCGGTTGTCGAGTTCCAGTCGCTGCAAGCATTAGGAGTGCTCGTTAGCATCGCCGGCCGATTACTCAAAGTATATGGAATATACAAGCCTCCAAAAACAGCAATCGACACAACGGAGATAAACATGATGCTCGACTCAGAGACCCCTACAATTATAGCTGGCGATATAAATGCAAAACACACGCACTGGAACTCCAGCTACGTATGCAACAACGGGAGACGGCTCTTTCAAGACTCGGTGGACCAAAGCTACGAAGTCGCGGGCCCCACGATGTGGACTCACTACACCGCAGACGGGCGCGGTGATGTCATTGATATCATGATTTACAAGAATCTACAGAAAGTCCCTACGATCGATGCACTGCCGGATCTGCCCTCGGACCACAGACCGGTAATCATAGAACTCAAAGAGACACTCGGCGCGGTAGCTCCAGCCAGCAAAAGAAACCTCATAAACTGGGAAAAGTTCCACTCTGAGCTACAAGTGCGGACAAGCTCCCGCCCTATCCAATCACCGACAGACGTAGAGGAATCAACACGGGAACTTACCATGGCGATCCAGGAATCCCTGAAAGCAGCATCTCGCACCTCCAAGGCCGGGCAGAAGCAAGAGCTTTTGCCCGCCTGGATAAGGAACATGATCAATGAGAAAAGGGAGAACCGCAAACTATGGCAGGTAACCAGATGCCCGACAGTCAAAAGTAAAGTCAACTTACTGGTGGCTAAAGTAAAAGCCGCGCTAGACGACCATGCCGCCGAATCATGGGAACGACACATAATGAACATCACCGACGAAATACCGTCGGTGCATAAATTATGCAAACAGATGTCAAGCACCAAACCACCCGTTCAGCCCCTAACTGATAGAAATGGACATCCGAAATTCCTCGCAAGTGACAGAGCCAATATCTTTGCCAAATCGCTGGAAAAACAATTCGCACCAAATGAAACCACAGACACGGCGCATGTAGTCATGGTAAATCAATACCTCAGAAACTACTTTGACTCTCCCGACATAGAAACCGTAGAAGAAGAAAACGGTGAAACCTCAAAAAATAACATTTTTATCACACCCGGCAGTGTACAAAAGTTAATCCGAGTACTACCTCGTAGAAAGGCTCCGGGGCTTGATAATATCACTAATGAAGCGATAAGAAGATTTCCCTATAAAACAGTAGCTGCTCTAACAAGACTTTTTAATGGGATAATAAGATCGGGTCACTTTCCAACTGAGTGGCGAGTGGGAAAAGTCATCATGCTTCCCAAACCCGGTAAAAGCGCACGCCTACCAGAATCATACCGACCAATTACACTCCTCAGCACTCTATCGAAGCTATTCGAAAAAGCTCTGATTCCGCATCTGATGCCCCATATAAGCCCAAGAGAAGAACAATTTGGTTTTCGGGCCGAGCATTCAACCACACTACAAATATCAAAGATGATAAACGAGATGGCTTGGAGACACAATCGTAAAGAAGTAGTTATATCGATTATGTTAGATATGGAGAAGGCCTTCGATAGAGTATGGCACGAAGGCCTTCTCTACAAACTAGCCAACAGTGGAATGCCAAAGAAAATTGTCTGCGTCCTCAGAAGCTTTCTTACCGACCGAAAAATCACGGTGGCGGTGGAAGAAGAACTCTCCGAATTCAAGCTGGTCCGAGCCGGAGTACCACAGGGAAGCTGCATCTCTCCGCTATGCTACGCCTGGTACACCAACGACATCCCGGTCGTTGGGCAGGCGCAGCTCGCGCTCTATGCGGACGATGCAGCTTTCTACATTGCATCCAAAAACCCCGCTCACGCGGCTATGCAACTACAGAAAACACTCGACGCCCTACCAACCTGGCTACAAAAATGGAGACTGTCAGTGAATGTAGCAAAGACCCAGGCTATTTGCATGGGAAAAACAAAGCAACCGAAGAAATTACAGCTCCTAGGAAAAGAAATCGACTGGAAAAACAGCGTCCGCTATCTTGGAATAGAGATTGACAGAACACTCAGTTTCAAGAAGCATCTGGACTACGTCACCTCCAAAGCCAAAACAGCACGCGCCTTACTGGCCGGCATCTGGTTCTCCAGGCTACCAACGAGAACGAAGATTCTTATATACAAGACCTACGTGAGGACCCGCCTCACATACGCCGCCCCCGCATGGTTCCCATACCTGAGCGGGTCAAACAGGAAAAGACTTCAGACTCAAGAAAATTACACGCTCAGATGGATCGTGGGGGCGCCGCGATACGTGCGAAATGATGTCATACGTAGGGACTTACAGCATGAAGACCTCGAATCTTTCACTAGACGCCTGAGCAAAAAGATGTTTTGGCGAGCGGACCGGTCGTCCCACGAGCACATCCGTGGGATAGCCCCGCTACACTCCAGACCACCCGACCGCCCAGGAAGAAAACAAGCCTCGATGAAGCCATACATAAGAGAACTCTTTAAAAATGAAGAAAACCACACAGAGGAAGAAACTGACTTCAAAGAAACCGAAGAGGAACGGAGGGGTCCGCCGGAGGCCGCTGCCGTGGCTGCTGATCGGTCCGCTGGGCTTCCCCGAACGGGGATCAACCTGGCGCGGCTTGATCGCGCCGGTAAATAGTGGTCACCGCGGAAACCCCCTCCCAGACCCCATTCAACCCGCATAGACACGTCCATAGTAATGGGCGGGGAAGAACACCAGGGGAAGAGGGCTCAGCCCTGACCCCCTCTCCCTGCACCAACCGGTGCAAGTAGAAGACCACAGCTATACATATTATATATTACTAGTTTAGACGCCAAAGGTACTCTAAAATCAAGTTTAATACTAAATTATTTGGATATAGCAGCCATAGTTATACATGCTTTGTAATGTAAAATAGTGTATGTATATAAAACGGTTTAGAAAATGAATATACAGCCATCTGACGAAGGGACAGACTGACAGAGAAGTTTCAGTACAGGGTTCCGTCGGTACCCTTTGGGTACGGAACCCTAAAAACGGTAATACCGATGTCCGGTTGTCTGTTTGTTACAGGAAAGTGTCAATGTTATTTACAATGTTTTTATAGTTTTTTACGTCTGATCGAGTTCTCCAAATCAATCAGTTTGTTACCTACATGTACTCGTAACTGATGAATGAGGAATATGACTAGTTTCTGCGTTTAGGTATGTATGGTTGCTAATTGGGAAGTTATATGGATATATACATTTACAGGGTCTTATTAAATGAATTCGCATATTTTTAGGTACTACACATATTTGATATTGGCCATTATAGCAATGTATGTATATGTATAGTTATTGCAACAAAAGCCAACATAAATTGAATCTACAGAGCATTTCATGTAATATTAGTATAGGTGAATCGAATCAATAAAAGCCTTATGTATTTTGCATAGTAACGAATATGTTTACTCATATCTTCCCTAGGAATTCGGCTTCTTGACTAAAAGTACCTACTCTGGTATAATTTATTCTTATTACGTCTAGAATTCTAGATGTATTATTGATTACGCTAGTAGATAATATATATTTTGTAAAACTTTAGGGTCTTCAAACCAAAAACTATGTGTTAGAAGTTAAGCCTAAGTATAGGTGGTGAGTTATCTCGATTGCAATAAATCTAATATAGGTACCAAACCAATATGACGACGAGTGATCTGATGTGATGACAAACCTGAGTGGTAAAAGAAGGGTTAAAATGTTGCTGCATTCTCGAATTTACTGGTAACCGACTGCAAGATCTAAGATACTGATAAACTTAAAATATTAATTGGTTAATGTATCACAATAATATATTAGAAATTTAACTCATACCATAGAGCATAGTAGGTACCACAGTAGTACAAATATATAATTATATATATGATGCGAAAGGCTGATATATGTATATTGATTGTAAAACTAATAGTACAAGATGAAGTAGAGCGTATGACAGGTCGCAATCTAGCTGTCGTATTTGTAAATACATAGTAGATAAATACTATTTTAATCGAACGATATTTGCCGACGTCCTGTCGCCGGTCAAACAATAGAATTAAACAAGAACAACAAGTAAAATAAGTACTAATTTAGCTCGAAGCCGGGTCAGTAAGAGTTGAGCGATAGCTGGTGCCCACTCTGTTATCATATCTGGCGAATGTAACATAGGTACCACTCGAGCTTATCGTGCTTAATTATTACAAACAAATTGTTTCATGTTACTACTATCGCCAGTAGAATGTTTTGTAGCTTCTACGAATCTCTGTGTTGGCGCCGCCCGAATGGGCCAATTTGAGCTGATAACTTTTGCTGTAAGTTAGGGTAACTTTGGCTATACCTATGTGATATTGCAGTAAATAAAACTACAGTTGATAGTTTTTTTTTCTAATATCAGAGATAGCTAAGCTCATGACCCTAAGTTAAAATTGATGAGAAATGATAAATGTGATATGATGATAAATAAATTATATGATCTGTAATTTTAGATCGTTTACAAAACGAAAAAAACCGACTTCACATGCCGCGATAGTAATTTTTAGTTCAAGTCTGAGATGTTTATCTCCATATCTCCGGAAGTATACTCTATCAAACAAAAAAATATTTTTCCAAACCGGTTAAGATTTGAAGGAGATCTGAGGTAACAAACATTTAAAAAATACAGTCAAATTGAGAACTTCCTCCTTTTTGTGAAGTCGGTTGAAAATGTAAGGAAACACTGTTAAGCGTTTGTTTGGAACTTGGAAGTGGTGGCGGTAACAATTACTTCATAGCACTAGGACTAAACTTCAGTCTGTACAATCAGAATAACATTGTGGACCTGCTACCTTCAACAGCATACAGGGACTGAGTGAATGTGCTTATTATTTATTTATTATAGTTAATGAATAGTTATGACTATTATTTATCCTGTAGCTACGGTCAGATTTGATTAAGTCTGTGGCAATGCGAGTTATGGATTTGGAAGTTCAACACCACTGCAGCTTATAGAATCTCCAAATCGCAGCCCATTAATTGCTTGTCAAATTCGTGTAATTTCCCATGGTTATCTTTCCAGCAAGTTTGTGTCGAATAGAGAAGAGCCGTAAACACGCACCGCTAATCAGCACCCCATGTTTACAGGGGAATAAGACACTGTGTACTTAGGAACGCTCGTGACTCACATTCATGTGTTAATGCACTGTTTTACAAATACAAACTTAATTTTACAGTTCTGTTTCAATTTTCGAGGTTTACGTGCCGAGGGATGGGAGAGCGTGATGGTCGCACGTAGCTAATTACTTAGCGAGGCAGCCACTCATGCACAAAGCAAATAATACGATTCAATTAGCGGCTGCCCTTTTGGGCGGGTTGACTAAGTCTTAGCAGAGAACAAAGGTTCGGCGGTCGAGACGGCGTTGATAAGGCGCGGCGGAAGTCACCATAAGCGAGGCGTGCAGAGCCGTGAGGTGTCGCTCATTGGATCGTTATACCAGTAGAGTACATACCACGCAAAGACGCGAATCAGCCGAGCCGACGCGACTTGCGACGCCGACTCCTACGCACAGATTATGCGTCTGCGCAAGACAACCTACTCATAGTCTAAATAAACGCTAACCAACCCTTTTATTACAGTCATGGGTCACCATGCAAATGTAATATGCCTATACCGGATTGTTTATATTACATATGCATATTAGGTTTCTTCTATGTATAAAAACATTATGTCATCAAATTCACTGTTCTTAAGCTACTTTTTGTCTACATGACAATAATTTATTTTGACATTAAGGTAAGTAATTTGTGTTGTGAGTAAAATTACTTCCACATTTGGGGATATTGTCTAAGATAGAATTGTGCTTGTATCTAAATTAGAAGACAGCAGTTTGACGAGGCGTAGGATAACCGACTTTAGTCCAATTTACGTACCGCAACTATAACAGATTGTCTTGCATGTTGGCCAGCAACGTGCAACGAACATCATTCCGGAACTCAGTATGATATTGATGACTGATTGTTTTAAATACTTTTAGTTCTATTAGTATTCTAAGGTTCAATGTATTGGTAGTGGTGGATGGTGGGTCGCAGGTCGCGGCCCGGAAGGCGTATTGCACCCTTATCGCGCAGACACACTTCGTGTTATCGTGGATTTATGCGCGCGCGCACCAACGCAACCAATCATCCCAGTGTAAAGAACTTTAAAAATCTCTTGAAATAGCCATTATCGGTGCTGCCTATAGTCTATAGGCTTATTTTTTATGATATAAGGTAACAGGACAGTCGCCCTAATGGTAAGCGATGATGTCTACCTATTACAGATACAGCAGTATGCAACATTCTGGACTGCCAGAATTTTGCATGTCAATGCACTGCGCCTGTTACCTTGAGACATAGGCGAATGCTACACGCTCGATATCGTGATATTTGGATCGTAATCCAGGATCACGATATTTATCGAGTGTGTAGTGAAGCGTATCCCGTATCGTGATACGGATCGCTGGATTTCTAGAAATCCAGAAATCCACGATCTGTATCAAGAATCGTCGATAGATATCGAGCGTCTAGTCTCTAGTCGATATTTATCGCGTCAGTATTCATTCTGTCAGCGATGGAAGATGACGCGCATATTGAGCATAGCAATAGCAACGCAAGCTTTATTAATATTATCACTCATAGTTTATAATATTTGGACCAAATACGAAACGAAACGAACAATATCGTGTGAACGCACAAGTGTACTCAATGAAATTTACCGTCGTACTGACGCGATTCGTATCGTATGTGTAGTATACCAAAATATTACTCGATAAATATCACGTCAAATATCACGATAAATATCGAGCGTGTAGCATTCGCCATAAAGATGTTGAGTCTCACACGCCCTGTAATTTCACTAGACACCTTGTCATTTCAACCACAATACATTCCTATTTCATGGCTGAAAATTAATTGACTAAAGTGGTGATACCGCTCCAGGTTGACTAGCAAAAGTCTACCACAGTAGTGGTAGACTTTTGGGCAGTGGTAGACCAGGGGATGAAACGGGGGTTCAAAGTTTGTATGGAGAAACAAGATTAGATAGTAATCAAAAAAGTGTTCCAGTAAAAAAATAAGTAAATACGTGTTTCTGTTTTTTTTTTAAATTCCTCCCCTAAGAGGGTGAAATGGGGTAACAAAGTGTGAAAATCAATATTGTTTCGGATTGTGCTGAAATTAGCCATGCTGATAGTTATTACGACGTTAGTTCCCTCTGAGAAAGTATTTTCCAAAACTCACCCCTGAAGGGGATGAAGCGAGGGTTCAAAGTTTTTATGGAGAAATAAGATAGTCTTTTCTATTCGAAACTTCACACAAGTACTTCAGTAAATAAATAAGTAAATGCGAGTTTCATGCTTTTTCGAAATGCCACCCCTAAAAGGGTGAAGTGGGGTAACAAAGTCTGAATCAATATTGTTTTGGAATTGTGCTGAAATTTAGAATGTAGATAGTTATGACGTAGGTATTCGCTTAGAAAGGATTTTATAAAAATTCCCCCTAGATATAACTTATTATTTTTAATTATATCTATAAACTAATAGATTTACTTAATATACTTCCATAAATAAATAAGTAAATACGTGTTGCAGGATTTTTGTAAGGAGTTGGTAAAAAGTCTGAAAATCAATATGGTCTATAAATACCGATTTGGCTTTTTCTTCTTTGATTGTCTTTTATGATAGAAAGGTTTTTACAAAATAAAAGTTTTAAGTAAATAAAAGAAGTCTAACGCGGGCGAAGCCGCTGGGCACTTCTAGTAATATTATAAAGACGAAAGTTTGTGTGTGTGTAAGTATGTTTGTTACTTCTTCACGCTAAAACTACTCAACCAATTGAGCTGAAATTTGGTATGTTTCTAAGCCTAGACCCTAAAATAACACATAGGGTAATTTTTATCCCAATATTCCCACAGGAATAATGTCAAGACAGAGAAAACCGTAGGGCATAGCTAGTGTGATAATAATTCAGCACTTACTAATAATTTATTACCAGTGATTTATTAGTTGATAACAAAAAGTGAATGTATATAATTTATTTACTACAATTTATTTATATTGAGCACATATAAACAATGAACATGAATTTACAATTATTATATAATGAGAGTTGAGACTGGTGCCTGTGATAGGTTTGATAAAGGGTTAATTAAAATTTTGTTTTTTAAATATCTGATAGCCTAGCGGTGGTAGCCTATGGCCATGGCTTAAGACTTATGTTCATTCTATCTACCCGAGTCTACAAACTAGCTACTATATTCATAATAAACTTCACGGGTGGTAAGAGCATAATAACGATGTTTCGCCTGACTTGCCACTAAAATGTAAATTAACAACTGAGAGAAAAACTGCTGCCATAACCTTACCGGGTTCCAGTAGCACAGTCCTTGAGAGTTAGAACATTCAAGGCCTAGTGTGTTTACCATCATCTCTTACCACCAGGTGAGACTCTACTCTAGTACTTGTAGATTAAAAACTAGAACACCTGACAGACATTGTACTGTCTAAATTTCTTGGATTCACACAGAAAAAGCTCTTATTGAAAAAGCCTTTTCAGACTTCTTGGGACACCTTTATTTTTCTTTCTTTAAAAATCTTTTTGGTTGGACTATAAGCAAACATGTTCTAAGGGTGGAGACGACTATGGTTCAGTAAATGAAGCGTAGGACACCCTATAGCTATGTGGAGTGATGGATGATACGAGGGTCATTCAACAAGTACTTAGCCTCATCGCCCAATGGCATTGCGATTACAAAAAAAATTTACAGTGCAATGTTTTTGAAGCCTATTTTCAAAGTTTTAAACAATGACCTCTATTAGTTTTGTTTTAATAGCCTTTGAAAGCGAACGTGTCGGTCAGTTTAAAAAAGTTGAAAAAGAGCAGTATCGCTCGGTGATTCGATTTTTATTTTTGGAAGGGAAAACGCGCAGTGAAATTAAAATTCGCTTGGATGCTGTGTACAGTGACTCTTCTCCTTCGATGGCAACCGTCAAGAATTGGTTTAACGAGTTTGCTCGTGGCCGCAAGTCGGTTTTTGATGAGCCACGCCCAGGTGCCCCGAAAACGGCTACTACGGAGGAAAACATAAAAAAATCCACGATCTCGTGTTGGCAGACCGCCGATTGAAGGTTCGCGAGATAGCTGACACTGTGGGCATTGCAGAAGGAACGGTGCATCATATTCTCCACGAAGAACTCGGCATGAGAAAGCTGTCAGCGCGATGGGTGCCGCGTTTGCTCACACTGGACATCAACCACGACAACGCGCCGACTCACACCTCTGCCGTCGCCATGGCCAAATTATTCGAATTGCGCTACGAATTGCTGCCCCATCCACCTTACTCTCCAGACTTGGCCCCCTGTGACTTCTTTTTGTTTCCAAATCTAAAAAGTCACTCGCCGGAAAAAGATTTGGGTCGAATGAGGAGGTTATCACCGCCACGGAGGCCTATTTTGCAGACTTCAGGAAAACATATTTATTAGAAGGGTTAAAAAAGTTGGAGCATCGCTGGGCCAAGTGTATTGAGTTAATAGGAGATTATGTAGAAAAATAAATCGGCACTTCGAAAATTTTCGTTTTTCTTTTGTAGGCTAAGTATTTATTGAACGACCCTCGTATATGCAAGCAGGCTGGCAGGGGTTGGAAACAAACAGCTGAAAATCGAGCTGTTGGTGCTATAGGAGAGACATAGGCATCAAGCATAGTCTAACAGTGGTTGAATTATTAATGATGATAATAAACATATGTACCAGTAA
This sequence comes from Cabera pusaria, assembly GCA_954871355.1. Taxonomy (NCBI): domain Eukaryota; kingdom Metazoa; phylum Arthropoda; class Insecta; order Lepidoptera; family Geometridae; genus Cabera; species Cabera pusaria. The sequence continues at coordinate 19,561,101 of OX940889.1, read as the reverse complement.
AATCATTAGAAAATCTGTGTAGTCCTTTTCAAGAGATTCACTTAACAACAAATATTTAATTTATAACAAGATAACTCATGACCATGTGAACCAGCAAGGTGGGTTAGTGAGAGAAAGTTCTTAACTACGAAATAAGAGTTGGAATCATTTGTTCAAAAGAATTGCTGTTGAATTAATTTTAATTTTCTTAGGTTTATTTTTATAAATAGTTATAGACAATAGATTGACCTGTGGTAGAAGTCTCTCTCATTATTGATAGCGATGCGTCCTGTCATCACAAATGTCTAGTAGGAGATGCAGCTTTTATCTGCATCTCTTTTCTTATCGACGATTATCGGTCAAAATTCATCGATATTTATGTAGAGACTACTGGCCCTGGAAACTTCACTTTGACAAGATTTGTGATTGTTCTCATATGTTACACAAACTTAGGGCAGTAGTCAATGAATAAGCATTACTGAAATCTTATCATGGACAATTAAGCCTTATTTTTACATTACAGAGTCATGTTTTGGGGTATAGCTATGGATAAGTTGCAAATTTTTAAAGGAAAAAAATGGTGCTTAAGACGTATATTTGGAATAAGCAACCAGAGTTGTATAAAAATATTTTAAAAGGCTACAAAGCTTTAACATTGCTGTCATATTAGGTATATATTAGCGAGGTTGCCACTTTTCTCAATGGAACTTTTCATTTTTTGACAATGAAACATATTTTAGTAGGATGAGATGAAACACAATAACCATGTTTTGTATGTCAACAAATATATAGAAATAATAAAATTTCAGAAATTTTAAAAAGCAATAATTATTTAAACATCAGATAAGATGCTCAAATGCTTGTATGTGTACATAGAAATATATATTTCATGCTTCACTTCTTACAGCTTCCTCAAGAATTATCCTGATCTGGTGACAATGGGCACAAACCTGTTTAAAGTGTCAGTGATACACAGATTACACAAATGGACAATTTTTATGTGAACTTGATAACATTGAACATTTCATCATCAAAATATCAATACAGAAATAACTTTATTGTTGTCACCTATTATGGTTACGTGGTTTCTAATATGAATATAATTATATATTATGTAAATCTAAATTTCTTTGTATTGCATCAATACGGGTTTTGCAAAGAAAGAACTACAAGCTTATGACCATTCAGATATATAACAATTTACCACAGGCAATCAGAGACAGGCAGTACGAGAATTTCCATTCAAACAATTTAAAACAAGACTGCACAAATGGCTGACTGAAAATTGTTTCTTTAACCTATAAGAATATTTCTAAATATTGCAGACATTTGTATTGTATATATGATAATTATTTGAATTATTTGTAGGTAGTATAATATATGACAACATAATTTTTTATTCAATACTTAATTTTATATGTATTATGGGAAGTTTTTAATCATATATGAATGACTTGTAATTTTAATAATTTTATCATCTCTGAAATATTCATTTAATTCATAATACTCAAAATATTTGCATGTCAGTGTTTTGGCGAAAATGCTGCACATAATTTAACTGTCATCTGTTTTACCATATTTCTAGCAAATAAATAATTTCATTTCAACATGAGAGTAGTATGAACACACAACTTGAAGGGAAAGTGGCATTTCACTGGAGCCTAGTTGAAATAGGTAAGTTTATCTTATGTGATAAATATCCTGCGCTGTATGAATGCAATCATTACTATAATCGTTTAATAAGGCAATTATTATACTGATACAATGCTATAATAAATTTCACAGCGGACCAGCGCACACAATATCTAATCTAATATGATATAGGCACGTTACATTGCGCTACGGCAACTCGATTTCATTCATAAAATGTAAGCGAGCTGTCAAAACAGGACGATAAAAACAAAGAACTACTATTTTGTGCTGATGAATTAAATCGCATACGCTAAGTCACCTGCATACGTACTTGAAGTCATCACATAATTCACTCAATTACCGATATCCATTCACACCTGGCTCAGAAAACCCAAAGATCTCTCACTACCACCTGTTCACCATAATGACAACAACTATCTATGCTCTCACAAAACAGATAGTTATGTGCGAACTACATTTCTACAAACATTTGTCGTGGCGAATTTGCGTTTATTCGATAATTAAAACTCTAAAAACGTAACTCACCGATCTTTATTTTCAATCTTTCTTCAACTCGCACTTTACGCGTATCGTCCGCCATGTTAAATCCATAACTGTTTATCTCTTTCATCCGCTGTTATCTCTCTCGGAACGAGCCCGCTCGGCCGGCGGCAGCTTGTCCCGCCACTTCCGGAGTGTCGTAATGTTCTACTTGAGCCCGTTTCCTTCTGAACTGCCTATACCAAATCCAAATATTGACTTCACTTCACAGGTCCTCATTTTCAACTAAATGTTTTGAATGCAATATAAAATAAACACACACACACCGAATTTAATAGGTTCACGTTTGCATTGCGCATGTGCTCGATACATACATGCACCTTTGTATCAATGAATGCACCTTGTGGATATTAGCACCATACAAAACCAGCTACATTGAAGTCAATTTAAATCAACACACAAAACTTCGAGATTTCCACTGTCGTTTCGTTAGCACGACGACCGAAGCATTGTCATGAAATGTTATGAAAACTTATTTTTCTCAATGAATAAAAATCATGAATGAGCAATTACGTCACGTCAAGACGTTGCGCCTGCGCGCTCGTTCCACAGATTACTATATGCACAGTTTACTATATGAGTCAGAGAGGCTCGTTCCACAGATAATCACAGATCACTATTTACACAGATAACTGTATACTAGTCCGAGAATGATATGCAGGCCTATCACTAAAATAGGCCGAATGAACTAAATGATGGGGACGCAGCTATATAGGCTCATAGCTCCGTCTCTGTCATGATTGTTTATTTCAATCCCTATTCCTAATTTTATAGCAAAGCTTCGAGCATTTACCAATGGAGATGTTAACGCAAGGCGTACCCCTCTGCTGGCCATACAGCCATTTTTGCCATATAAGCGTGCGTAAATACGCTGTATTTTTAATACTGTGTGCGTGTTTCAAGTTAGTGTGCGGGATCGTTAATGTGAGTGATTTGTGTGTGTGCAATGCGTGTTTACCTCGTCCCCCGTAAGTATCGGCAGAAAAAAATGTTTGCGGATAACAACGTTAACATCTCCATTTATAAATGCTCGAAGCAGGCATAAACTCATTTCGAGACATGGATATACCAACTCGATAGAACGGTCGGCTTTGATGCCAGAGGTCCCGAGTTCCAACCCCGCCGTGCACAAATGGACTTTTCCGTCGAAAAATGTATCTGCGCTTCTAACAGTGGCCCTCCGATGAAGGAAAACATCGTTAAGAAACCAACAACCCCCACATGGTGGTAAGACTCTATCTAGTGTTCGCCTGGCCAGCTACCACCCTCCAGTTAGAAAATCTGTCACCAAAACATCTAATGACCTATAGGGCACTTCCCGTTGACCTAGAATTATGAAATTTGGCAAAAAGCAAGGTCTTACAGCATAATTAAAGGAAAAATTCCAAAAATAAAAATAAGTTAATTATTAAAGGGTGTCCATACATACATAGTTAACGCCAATTAAGATAGACCGACATGGCCTTGGCCGACTTGTTTTATTTTATGCTAACGATACTAAAATGACAAGACGGCGTAATAGTTATAAATGAAATATCTAACTGAAATATTTAACTGTAATATCTAACTGAAACACTCAACTGAAATATTTAACTAAAACATTCAACATAAATATCTAACTGAAATATTAAACTGAAACGAGTTGGGAGCGACGGAGCCGGCAGTCGCAGCGTCGTCGAGTGAAGGCAGCGACGCAGCAAGTCGGCGCGTGCACCAGGGACAACGACCTGCGATGCTCTGCCACCCACTGCACCCGTACGCACCACGAGCTCCACTCCCAGCCACCTGAAACATGAAATAGTTGGGAGTCCGCTATGGATGTGTTGTTGAGTTGGGAGCGACGGAGCCGGCAGTCGCAGTGTCGTCGAGTGAAGGCAGCGACGCAGCAAGACGGCGCGTGCACCAGGGACAACGACCTGCGATGCTCTGCCACCCACTGCACCCGCACGCACCACGAGCTCCACTCCCAGCCACCTGAATGTTTAACTGAAATGTTCAACTGAAATGTTTAACTGAAATATTTAACTGAAATATTTAACTGATTTTTTTTTGACTGAAACTTTTCAACTGAAATATTTAACTGAAATATTTAACTGAAATATTTAACTGAAATATTTAACTAAAATATTTAACTGAAATATTTAACTGAAATATTTAACTGAAATATTTAACTGAAATATTTAACTGAAACATTTAACTAAAATACTTAACCGAATATTTAACTGATATACTTTGACCGAATATTTAACGTAAATGTTTAACTGAAATGTTTAACCGAAATGTTTAACTGAAATGTTCACACTTCAGTTAAATATTCGGTTAAAGTATTTCAGTTGAATATTTCAGTTAAATATTCGGATAAGTATTTTAGTTAAATGTTTCAGTTAAATATTTCAGTTAAATATTTCAGTTAAATATTTCAGTTGAAAAGTTTCAGTTGAGTGTTTCAGTTAGATATTACAGTTAAATATTTCAGTTAGATATTTCATTTATAACTATGTGTTCAAATTGCGAAAGTTAAAAGTTTACAAAGACGGCGTAAAATTCACTTTCTCGACTTCAAATTCGTTAGGAATTTTGATGTTATTTTGTGAGGTAAATGAAATGAATTCGTTAACTTTTTATTTTATTTTATTGAGACAACCCTTTACTATATCGGGCGCGCGCCGGTACATCGCGCGCTGAACAAAGTAATAACAACGCTAAATCGAGCACCTAAGACACATTTTTGCTTGTATTGTCTGAAATAAACGTTGGTGTTGTGTTTTTGTAGGGGAGTGAAATATCTGTTACGTAGTAACTATTATATAATGTGTGTCTGCATATGCGATTTTATTTTTTGGAGCCAGCTCTAGCTGCCAGTTCTAGTGTACACATTGACTTTTACCTGCTGTCATGTATGACCCGACCAAATTACGTTGTTCATTTTATCTTATAGCTGGCATATGTATCACGTGTTCATCATCGAGTTATATCTCTATAGCTATTTCATTCGCTTACGCTAATATTCTCTCTACATATATATATACTTTCTCTATGGATTGAAATAAAAGAACATGACAGAGATGGAGCTATACAGCCTACATAGCTGCGTCCCCGTCATCGAGTTCATTTCGTTCATTCAGCCTAATTTCGTGATAGGCCTAAGCTTCGTTCACGTCCTCCAGAGTGGCTTTTTGGTTGTTTTGCAACTCGCTCGAAGGTCCGGAACGACCACGGGCGTTTTTCACTCAAATTGTAACTTTGACATTTTGCGCAGACTCAAATTTCGAGGTAATTCAATTATTTTCCTTTTGCAATTTTTTCCGTTTGTTTTTACGATTAATGTCTCGTCATGTCACGTCTTGGTCTTGACAATGCAAATTTCTTTAGATTCCCTTAGTCTGTATAATAAATTACAGCTTTTCCCGCCAAATTTACTGTCACAAACGTCAGAGAGTTTTTTAACCATCGAATTTGATGGTTACAAAGTTGCAACCGGAGTGAAACAACCGAGGTCGTGAACGACACAGTTGCGCTAACCGAGTGTGACGCTCTGAGGTCGTGAACGGGGTTAGAGCGTTTGGTTGTACTCCGAGCGTAGGTCGTGAACGCAGCCCTGCAGGCCTATCACGAAATTTGTTAGGAATCGAAATGAACGAACATGACAGAGATGGAGCTATACAGCCTGTATAGCTGCGTCCCCGTCATTTAGTTCATTCAATAATCAACTATCATTGTCAAATTTCGTGATAAGGGGGTTCCTCTATACGTCGTAGCCATCTTCGAGCATTTACCAATGGAGATGTTAACGTTGTAATCCGCAAAATTTTTTTTCTGCCGATACTTACGGGGGACGACGTAAACACGCATTGCATACACACAAATCACTCACTTTAACGATCCCGCACACTAGCTTGAACACGCACACAGTATTAAAAATACAGCGTAGTTACGCACGCTCATATGGCCATTAATGGCTATATGGTCAGCAGAGGGATACGCCTCGCGGTAACATCTCTTGGTAAATGCTCGAAGGTAGCCATGTGCAATCCATATCTTTAAAGAGTAAAGATAGATACGTGTCTTTTTGAAAAAAATATTTATATTTAACTATTTTATATCTTTATATCCCTAATAACTCCGTGACGCTTACGCTCCCTTTCTATCACATAGATTAATCTCCCTTACTCTAACTCCGTGGCGCTCTCTTTTTAACGCATAGAGAGGAGATATATGCATCTCGCTTACTCTAAGGGTCGGCTCACACCGCGATGCGGCGCGCACTTATTAAGAGAGAATTACAAAAAATAACTTTATTGACTATACAAAAAAATACACATTTCATTGAATTAGTTCGGCGGCCTCAGGCTGCGCCAGGCGGCGTCTCGCTGCACCGCGCGGGGCCGCGCTTCACCGCGCGGCTTCTGGCTGCGCCGCGCGGTGTCGCGCTACACCGCGCGGGCAGCGGGAAGAAACAATTGAACCGCGCGATAAACAATTGAACTTTATTAACTAAACAATAAGATACAAATTGCACTGAGATAATTTGTTGGCGTCGCGCGTTTTGCTGCGCTGCGCGGCGTCGGGCTGCGCCACGCGGCTTCTGGCTGAGCCGCGCGACTCCAAATGCATCGTCGCGTCGCGTCGCGGTGTGTACAGCTAGGCTATTCTGTAAGCTATCTCGACAGCGGAATCCGCGGTGAGTTTCGAATTTCGTACTACGAAATTCAATCGTATCGCGTTCGTAATACGGTTGAATTTCGTGGTACGAAATTCGAATCTCACCGCGGATTCCGCTGTCGAGATAGTTTACAGAATAGCCTAGCTGACCCTAACTCCGCGACGCTCTCTCTTCTTAACGCATAGGGAGGGATTTATATGGATCTCGCTTACTAATAACTCTTTGACGCTCTCTTTTTAACGCATGGAGTGTTATATGGTTACATCCCGCTTACTCTAACTCCGCGAAATGAGTCGTTGCGTCGAAGATATAAAAGAGTTAAAGACACGGTTGAGAAATGTAAGATACACTGAAATAGTCTTTGGTTTAAGGATCTCCTTAAACTAAAAAAAAAAGAGTTATATCTATAACTCTTTTTTTAGTGATCACTCCTGTTACACACGTGTACTATACGGGTAATTTCACAGAGTACTTTATTTTTCTATGTAGCGATGGGTAATGTTAATTCCTCAAAGTGAAACCATTCACTCATTCCGGCTCCACTCTCGGAACCGATTCCTCATATCGATTCCTTTATTCCTATGATTCATTTACTATATATTCACTTGTATCTATTCCGCAGTCACATTTCCTTTTGGTAAATAGGTCCCTAGAAAAGATTTTGTGTATCGTCGCGTGTGGTTGTTCCCTTTTCACGCGCAACGACTTAAGTGATGTCCAATTCAGATTTTTATAAAAAACAAGTTCGGTTTTAACAATGGAATCCACCGACCGACTGATAATCGAGTCACCACACCACTCACCCGAGTTCACCCGACGCCGACCGAGCTGTGCTACCGATCACGGCTCCGGGCTCACGCCTCACGCACGAAGTACGAACGGTCGGGTTCGGTAGCCGAAACGGTGAGCCAATGATTCCTCGGAAACGTTAATATTTGGGTGGAATCATTAGGAACTTCGGGTCCGCGTGCGGTTTCGGCTCATTTATTCACTGTGTCCGGAATTACCCACGATTATTTCTATGCCTCTATGGCTTAGTTGACTGTGGCTTAGACTAGACTATTCTAAAGCTCTATGGTAGTTATAAATTGTAATCAAAGAGAATATAACCACTACGTTAAGAAGAGTCGGGACTCCCATAGAGCAAACTGACCAAATAGCGAAATGTCAAAACGAGAAGTAACGACGTCAAAGTAAGAAATAGTGAGTGAGACGAATATAGACTTCCATCGGACGCGCCCCCCTTTTCATTAGTTTTCATAGATCTTTTTTTTTGTACTGCAGTTTCGGTAGACTGATTGTAATATTTGTACTGTAAACGATAATAGTTAACGATAATACGGTACAAAAGATTCGATCGATTGCATCACCTTATAAATTGAAAATCTGAGTGTGTAAAATAATTCACCTACGTGTTACATTTCTCATATTCATATTCATAACTCTAATAAAAATGAATGATAATTACGCCCATGAAGATACAAACCTCATCTACATTACTGAAAATATCCCAGGACCAGCAGAAAACTCACTGGAATATGAAATGTTACTTGCAGACTTCAATTCACAAATGCTCCATAATTGTTGGTGTGGTAAAATGTGTATAGAAATGATGTGCAAATGTTTGAAAATATCCCACGGTGACAATTACAACAGATATATTTATGATGACAAATTGATGCATAGTTTGAATCTTAAATGTAAATTGCTTACCCAAGGCTATCCAATAGTGGAATGCAATAGTAATTGTCCTTGTCCTTCCACCTGTGGAAATCGCGTAGTCCAGCTTGGGCCCATGGCAGGCTTAATCGTCAAATCTTGTGATAACATACAAAAAGGCCTCGGTCTCTTCACTCCACATTTTATTCACAAAGGTACATTTATTTGTGAATATGCTGGGGAATTACTAACAAAGGCACAGGCGTTGCAGCGCACTAAAGATAATGAGACACATAACAGGATGAACTATTTATTTTGTTTGAATGAACATACAAATGAAGGTACCATCCAGACATTCATAGATCCAAGTACATTTGGTAATATTGGTAGATATGTAAACCACAGCTGTGAGCCTAATTGCAGAGTGGTGCCTGTTAGATGTGAGATAGCAATACCCAAGCTTGCTATATTTGCCTGCACTGACATCCAACCTGGAGATGAAATAACTTTCAGTTACAGTGCCCATAGTGAACTTTCTGTTGAGAAAATGGAAAATATTACCAAAAGAAAAACATGTCTTTGTAATTCCAAAACTTGTGTTGGCCTCATGCCCTTCGAGAATTTCTAAAATTGTATATTAAATAAATTATTAACAAATTGAATTGTATAAAGAATGTTTTTAATTATTATAATGGTTATGGACAACTTCTACTGCTGCTTTGTGCACTATAGCAAAGCCTTCACCTCATTAGAACAGGAGGAGATTTGGTAAACTGGAAAAAAAAGGAGTAGAATTTAAATATATTGGGATTCTTAAACAAATCTATAATAACAGCAAAGCCAAAAACAAACTAGAAAAAGAAGGTAAAGAAATAAGAATCGAAATAGGGGTTTTATCAAGGCGACCCAGCATCACCTTGTGTCGTTCTGTAAGAAGTATTTCGCTATCAGATTGGGAAAAATGTGGGTTGCAAATTAATGACGAAAACCTGTCATATTGTATAATCCCGTGGGACTGAATGAGCTGTGGGATTGCAATCCCTAGTCACAATAACTATCAGAAAACTCAAATGGAGATGACAGGACATACCATCAGAGGTAAAGAAAAGTGGTCGAATTCACAATGCACCGGTACACCAGCCATAGGAAACAGATATGAAGTAGGCCACTAAGAAGATGGGTGGATGAGATAAAAGCAATAGCAGGTGTTGTATGGACAACAATAGCCAATGACAGAGAGAAATGGAAACAGTTGGGGGAGGCCTTTGCCAACAAAAGGCACACAGATGGGTGTCAATGACCCAATAGTTAATATCATTACAAATAAAATAAAACAAAATAGAAGTATTAGTAGATAAATTATTAGTATTATATTCAATTAAAAAAATGATGAATGAAATTGTTATCTTTAATGTATACAATGTCTGAATAAAGGGTATTATCATTATATATTTTATTCATATTATATCTTGGGTCGTACACCCGGTCTTTTGGAGGGCATTGATGGAGCCTCAGCCAACGTCAAGAAGCTCTTTTTAATTTATCTTAGGTAGAAAACTGTCAGAGATCTTCAAACTATTTTAAACCATAAAATATTAACAGTTAAGTTCAAAATCGAAGGAGAAAATTTGACAGTTTGTGGTTACTTGATGTGCTGTTAACTCTAAATACGTTTTGCATTTAGGTAAAAAAATATTTGTGATAATAATGGCGGCCACCAAACTCGCCTACGGTCAAATTAAGGACAACCCTTAAGGCCCTGATCGACGGCCGAGTAAAACCGCGGTTTTGACGCTCATCGATAAAGCTCGCCGGTGTATCATTGCAAAACCACGGTTTTAAATACCGCCGAGCCTGGCTCGCGGCTCGTCGTCGTGCTATATTTTTTACTCGGCTTGCCATGCAAAACCGCGTGTCGATCACGGCCGGCGAGCCGAGCCGTCACTTTTCGGCGACAGCGCTAGAGGACGGATGTGCGCCAGAAGGGCTGTGTACCTACCTACTACATTGATAGCAGGATATTAATAAACGATGTACCACTAGAATTTGTTAAATCCGCTACATTCTTGGGCATCACCCTGGATTCAAATCTACAATGGGGTTCTCAAATATCGGCTCTAGCAGGTAGATTGAGCTCCGCTGCATACGCAGTACGTAAAATTAGAAACTTGACTGACGAATCCACTGCTAGATTGGTTTACTTTAGCTACTTCCACAGTATAATGTCCTATGGCATTTTATTGTGGGGGAAAGCCGCTGAAATCCAATCTATATTTGTTTTACAAAAAAGAGCTATTCGATCTATATATACCATGAAGTCGCGAGACTCACTTCGTGAAAAATTTAAGGAAATTAAAATTCTCACAGTGGCATGTCAATATATATATGAAAATATTATGTATGTACGCAAAAATTTGAATGATTATGATAGGTCCGATGTACATAATTTCAATACAAGACACAAAAATAGATTAATTTTACCTCAATTCAGGTTGTGGAAAGTTAGTGGTTCTTTTTTGGGGAACTGTATACGATTTTATAATAAACTTCCTAAAGATAATAATAATAATAATATTTATTTCGGAAAAGGCAAACATTACAAATTAAAGTTTAAAAACACCTGACACCTAAACTAGGCTCGAAACCCGTGTTTTATGCCAGGACTCTTTACGTCTGTTGACACAGTATAGTTATTTGCCTACGAAGAGGTTAGTACTTACAAGAATGATTGAAGCATGCTATTGTGTTATATATATGTTATGTGTGTGTGTGTGTGTGTGTGTGTGTGTGTGTGTGTGTGTGTGTGTGCGTGTGTGTGTGTGAGCGCGTGCATATAAAGATATTGATCAACTGTCTATGAGCAGATTTAAAACCTTTGTAAAATCCAATTTAATGAAGAAATCGTACTATACATTAAATGACTATATGAATGACAAAAATGCTTGGCCTGAATGCCCCAAGCTCCAAGATATAATATAAATTGTATGATAACATAATTATTTGTAGTAACTTTAAAAAAAAAATTGAATATGAATTAAAACAAAAATTAATTAAAATAAGTGACAAGCCCCATAGAGTTTTTTGGTGTTTCTTCTCTGATGGGAGTACTTCCGAAACACCAGTAGATTCAACAGTCAATCAGTTTTCATCTATTGTTTGCAGATCTACGGTTACCTGTTAAGACGGTATTATGCAGCTGATAGACGGACAATCAGTTCCATTCGGAATATGATTTGTACCTGCAATTAGTCTGCGTTTTATTTATTTATTATGTTTCATTATTTCACCATTTTTTGAATAAAAATTGTCTGATGTACTGAAACATCCACTGGGTTGCGGGTGCTCGTAATAGTACGGTTGGCAACCCTACGTTAATCAGGGGAATTAAACATGTGTTTTAAGTGTGACGTTTGACGTCTAGATGAAAGCTGAATGGCTCAATACCTTTGTTTTTTTTTTTTTTTAATTCAAAGCAATAAGTTATGTTTCTGTTATATCTATAATATTTTTATTGAATATGATCTATTTAATGTAATTTGACGAGTGTAGTTAACTGCAAATTTTTAATTTGCCCATATAGTGAATAAATGCTTTGACTTTGACTTTGACTTTACAAACTTCGCGTGCGTGCTCAGTCCGTGTCACAATAATGGATCTACGTACTTGCAGCCACGATTTTATAATACAATTTATAAATGCCTTTCGAGACTGTCCCTGTTTATGGCAAACTAAATCAAGCGAGTATAATATACTCTTTTTTTTTCATAACTGCGTAATATCCTATGGCGAGATAACACAAGGCTTCAGACTCGGAACAAGAAATGTTTGCGACTGTTTTGCTTGCTAATCGATCAGCAACCAACGAGCCGCGAGCCAGGTTCGTCGGTATTTAAAACCACGGTCTTACTCGCCCGTCGATCATAGGCTTTAAGCTCTAGCGTAAATAAGCAAATTTTCGTAAAAATATAATAAACGTTCGAAAATTTGTTGGATTATTGATAAATCTGTTTTAATATAAAATCGTATTATCGATATCGAAAAAGTGTTAGATTCTTTTATATACATATTCTAACTAGTACATATTTCAGTCTGAGAAAATATTCACAGAGAGTTATAAGCGATTTTCATGTTTAGGTAAAAATACCTAACTTCTCGTTAAAAAAAGTGTTGGATTATTGTACATCTGTAATCTGTATTACCTAATGTCATCACATTGCCAACTTTCATTGACGGGATAATTTTTCGGGTTACAAATGCCTCGTTGACTGGACTAGTGGTGACACACGGACAGATGGACAAAAAAGTGATTCTTATAAGAGTTCCTTTTAACGAAAATTGGTTTGAACGAGATATAGTCAGTAGTTTTTGAGATACTGTAGCACATTTTCACAACCGCATATAGGTAAATATTACTTAGTTTTTAGGTTTCCGAACCCAAACAGAAATAGGGTTCCGTTGGTACCCACCAACGGAACCCTATTTCTGAGACTCCGCTGTCCGTCTATCTGTATGTCTGTCTGTCTATCCGTCTGTCACCACGTCACCAGGCTGTATCTCATGAACCGTGATAGTTAGACAGTTGAAATATTCACAAATGATGTATTTCTGTTGCCGCTATAATAACAAATACCAAAAACAGAATAAAGTTGGTAACATTAAAGGGGTCCCCATACAAGAAACGTGGTTTTTCGGCATTTTACTGTAACGCCATCTATGAACGTTTGACTGTATTAATTATATTAATTACCTGTGTGTTCACTTTCACTTAGTTGGCGTTAGTATCGTAAGATGGCATTGTACTAAATAATCACGCGGCTCCTGTTTTAATAAATGTTTGGAATTGACACGTTAATATAATCTAATATATTATAATAATATCTGTACGACCGAGCTTTGCTCGCAATTTTCATTTTTTTTTGGTAAATCGTGTTTTATGTAAAGTTTTGGCTTCCAATAATTCTGTCACAAAAGAACAAACTTGGAAAAATTAATCATCTTGTCTGGACTCGAACCGGGTCCTTCTGATCGCCATCCGATCGATCTTCCACTGAGCTATCATAACAATATAACTATGGCGAAATTTACCTTCATGTTCTAATTATATTGTAGAGGTTTTTCATTACCTGAAAACAGGGACAAAACAACATTTTCTGAAAATTAAAACCTAGCTAGATCGATTTATCAATTTATTACGTTATTTCTTGCAGCAGTTTTTGCTCGATATTATAAAATATTGTAGTGTGGTACAGAATCGGAACCCTACGAGTGCAAGTCCGACTTGCACTTAGCCGGTTTATTTATACAAACGCTATGAAAAACAAAGTTAGTGGTAGTGCTAAAATACTCTACTGAGTATCGGAACCATAGAAATAGGAATAACTATTTCTATGTTCGGAACCCTACTAGTGCGAGTCCGACTTGAACTTGGCCAGCGCCGCAGTTATTGTTACTTGAAGTTCTTTTATGTGCCGCTGTTACATCTACTCTTCCGGCACGGGGCTGGAGCCTTTTCGAGTGGATATTAATATTAGTATCATGTGTAATCATTATGTCTTTAAGGTCACAGAACAGATAAAATGTTTCTGTCGGTTACTAAAGGGTAACCGTCAGAAACTTGTGAAAAATGCACTACCTAAAGCCGGCGCCAGACATAGCTCAAACATTTGGGCACTTATTTGAACACACATTTGAGCACATGTGAAGCACGGGTATTTGAGTATTTGTTCAAAGTTTGCTCAAAGTTTGAACAAAGTTTGGCACTTTGCCATTTGGTGTCGGTTTTTCGAGCGCACATCAAAGCGTTCAAAGTTCGAAACTGCAAAAAGTGTTGTTTGCAAAGTATGTGTGGCAGGTACCGCAAATAAGTGCTCAAATATGTGACAAAGTATGTGACAAAGTCTTTGTCAAACATTTGTTTGTGTCTGGCGCCGGCTTAATATGTGGCCACCCTGCGCCATGCGGCCATACCCATGCCTGAGCAAATAGAAAAGGAACCACAAAATCGGAATTCGGAATAGAAAATCGGTTATTCGTAGTGGTAGTTGGTATTATGCCACAGCAAACTAGTTTAATTATCCGTTCAAAGAGCAGCCTAGCCTTTTTACTAAACGGCGCCGTTCAACTAATAATAAATCTAATAAAATGCATAATGAACTGACATCTGACAGGCTGATGCTTAGGCCGTTTCTATAAATTTGTATGAATGGCGCATCAGCCAGTGAAAGACGCCACAGCAGAATATAATATAATTCAGGCGAACTGTTGAACGACGCCGTTGAGTAAAATGGCTAGGCTGTTAATTAATAATTATACATATGTAGTTCATCATCATCATCATCAGCCGGTGGTAGTCCACAGCTGGACGTAGGCCTCTCCCAAGATGCGCCACTGAGCCCGATCTTCGTATGTAGTTAGCTAAGTATATTTATACCCGTCAGCTTGAGAACCTCATAATGTGGAGTCTGTTATGCAGTGTGCAGGAACGTGACTGCACCTCAGCCAAAGGCTTAGTTCAATTCGTCTGAACTTTATCGAGAAAGTACCTACTCCACTTAGCACCCAGTTCTGCTAGCACTGACTAGCAACTGCTAGCCTGCCCATATAGAAGGTACCTATATTGTATTTTAATACCGCCGCCATTGTACCTTATTAACCTTTTATAAGATACGTCGATGCACAAATAAGTGGAAATAACTTGGCTAACGATAAACCCTTCGGTTCAAGGTCTGGTTGTTTGGAAAACACGTATTGATACAACCAGTTTTCTTGAACAAAAAAGCCCAACCGAGCGACGCCAGGTTTTAACATCAACACAATAGTAGGTAGGTACACTATGTTTATACTTTTGATTATACACCTACCGTTCCGATCCTGCTCCCGCCCGCTGCTTTACTTGCATTGACTGTTTTGCCGTAGGTATAGCGTACAGCTAATGAATCGAAATCAAGCCAATGTTCAGGGACCACCAACGTCCTAACTACGGGACCCACCAACCTGCAAAAGAAGTCTATTCAACGCCATTATGCCACCGACCCGAATAGGTACACTCTTCAGCAGGGCTAGCATGGCCTTATCCCCGGGGGAAAGACAAAATTATTTCCCTATTTTCGCCACTGACAGAGATCAACACAACAAATTAAACGCTTGGTGGAATTTAACCCCGAGTTTTGATTTTGTATCGTATTAAAATTAAAAAAAAAGAATTGATTTAAAGTCAGCGGACGTTTATAATTGTCGAAAAACTTTACTTATAATTTGCCTTCTCCACCAAACAAAACACGGATAGTTGCAAAGACAAAATAATCCCCTTGCCACGTTAGCCCTGCTGATCACTACATAACACATCATCACCTCTCAATGCTATGATCATTCACTACATATTATAAAACAAAGTTCTCCCGCCGCGTCAGTCTGTCTGTTCGCGATAAATTCAAACAAAACTACTTAGGTATCGGATTTTCATGCGGTTTTCACAAATAGAGTGATTCATTAGGTAGCTACTCGTATATAATTTGTCATGTGTCTGTGCAAATTGAATATACTTAATAATATATAATATAAATGCATATACGTACAAGTGCCAAAGTAATGCCAAAATATATACGAGTTAGGTTTTTCTTTTAATATCTTATAGGCTAGCGTTTGACCACTATCTCACCTGTTGGTAAGTGATGATACGGTCGAAGATGGTAAGCACGCTAGGCCTAGAATGGGAACTGGCTCTCAAGGATTGCTGCCGGAATACATTAGATGTTTGGCAACAGATTTTCTATCTTGAGGGTGGTAGCTGGCCAGGCGGACACTAGATAGTGTCGTACCACCATGCGGAGGTTGTTGGTTTCTTATCGATGTTTTTCCTTCACCGGAGGGCCACTGTGAAAAGCGTACATACATGTTTCGATAAAAAAATCCATTGGTGCACGGCGGGTTTTGAACTCGGTACCTCTGGCATCAAAGCCGACCGTTCTCCCGATTACGCCACCGGGTCCTCAAATATACAAAAGCTCAAGCGTTGATCCAAAATAAGACCAATAATAAATTAGCAGAATTTCCTGGTGCCATCTCGCACTAGCTCTAAAAAACAAACTCGAAACACACTGTTCGCTGAATAGTATATGTATGAATAGTAGCTCTATCTTAATTTTCTAAGAAATCATATAAGTAACTAGTATATCAAGTTTTATTTTTATAATCTTTGGTATTACCAAGTTACATATTATTAGGATAACTGCTTGTAAGTTGGAAACGTACCTATTTATTTTTCATATGTTACTAAACAGAAAATACGTTTTCTGTGGTTTCGTCCTATCTTATCCTACGACATACCATCCTGCTTATAAGTATCCTACTAATATTATAAAGGCGAAAATTTGTGAGTGTGTGTTTGTTACCTCTTCACGCTAAAATTATTCAACCGATTGAGCTCAAATTCGGTACGTAGATCAGATAGCCTAGACCCTGGAATAATACATAGGCATCGAGGTACATTTATTATCAATGTATATAGGGTATTTTTTATCCCGATATTCCCACGGGAACGATGTCTACGCGGACACAGAATAATGAATAGTACAAGTAACGCAGGTAAAACCGCGGGGTACAGTACAGGCTAGTATAAAATAAAATTTTGATAAGGATTAAAACTGTATAAGTAGAGTATCGGTCAAAATTGGAGTAGCAGTCTCAAAAAGCATGACAGCAAAATATGCACATACGACCTTCTTCTATAAGACGTTTCGAAAGTAACACAATGAAAGAGAAAGATAAAAGAGATAGAAAGACCCATATATCGCACTCTTTCATTATGAACCAATTAGAAAGAGCGCATGTGTTCATTAGTAGAATAACTAGACCAGTTTTGCTTCTTTTATCAGTTATACAAATAATGAGGGTAGATTTGAAACAAAATGTATTGATGGCTTAAATGTATGAACATAAAATTGTCGGTTGGTGAACTTCGGTGGTGGTTGAAGTTTGGTTAGTTTTTTTTTATACGTTATAGGCTAGCGTTTGACCACTATCTCACCTGTTGGTAAGTGATGATGCGGTCGAAGATGGTAAGCACGCTAGGCCTAGAATGGGAACTGGCTCTCAAGGATAGCTGCCGGAACACATTAGATGTTTGGTGACAGATTTTCTAACTTGAGGGTGGTAGCTGGCCAGGCGGACACTAGATAGTGTCCTACCACCATGCGGGGGTTTTGTTGGTTTCTTAACGATGTTTTTCCTTCACCGGAGGGCCACTGTGAGAAGCGCACATAATTTTTTCGATAGAAAAATCCATTGGTGCACGGCGGTTTGAACTCGGTACCACGGCATCAAAGCCGAACGTTCTCCCGATTACGCCACCGGGTCCTCACCGGGCTCGCCTAGTTAGGTGCAGCGAGCTATTCATGAATACAGCTTTGAACTAAAGTTCCTTTTCAAAATCGGTCGAGTTTCACCCGATGCCAATGATATGCTAAAGTCAGTTAATATAGCACATTATAGTAATAATAGAAATTACGAAACTGTTCTTAACCACATAAGTGAGATGTAGATTATTTTGTAGACAATATACAATGATTTTATTATCGAAAAAAAGTCTCTCCTCTTTGATCAAGATAGTAAGATGGAACGTACTTACCTGTAAGTGGACATTTTATTTGACTGTGCTACCTACTTTACCTGGTCTACCTTAGTCTACCTGTTAAAGCAACTGTCCAAAAGAAAAATGGTTTTATCTGATCATTTTCATGTGCCGATATGTAGTATTTTTAGGAAGATTGGCGAAAATAAGTCAGATATCCTATGCAATAAATAGAATCATAATACTCAGAGGATCTGTGACCATTATCTAACCTTTGTTTTCTTACCAATAACTATAATAACATTAAAAACTTCTACAGATTAGTACAGATGTCTCTACCTTCTGTTGAGAAAAATGAGCTCAAAAACTCTACTAATAAAGTAGAATTTATGAAAGTTGTTTTGAAATTTCACATACCCACCGCAGCGTCCTGCGTGCGCGATTTAGGCGGCGATCAGATAGCGCAGTATTATTTGTACCGACTGGTTCACACTAAACGCGATCAGAAAACAATTGAAAAGTACTGAGATTGCGTCCGCAGATCGCAGGACGCCGCGGTGTGGCCGTACCTTTAAGCTTAAACATCTCGCCTACTGCGATATAATAATTAAACCCTTTTGACTCAACTGGTGATCCTTTTATGGATATCAGTTTATTTATAGAGGATTGTAGGTATCCCAACCGATTTTTTATTTAATAATTATTAATTATTTTTTGGTTAATAAATAACTTAAAAAATCAAAATGCAAGCAAATATATATATAATTATTAAAGACGGCGAATATAAAGGCATTGTATGGAAATGGACTAAATAAATTATATTATCTGAAATGTATAGTGGAAGCGGCATAAGTGTAATTTATTGCTGAGTGGATAAGTGTTGAGAAATCGTAGTTGTGAAAGTAGATTGTTAATAAAGTGTGTTAATAAGATTTGGCGTTTTCAGACGAATTTTATATGGAGAGTTCGCCGCGCACTCCATGGGGTTTAATAATGCAAAGGTGAGAAGCACGAGACGAGAGATGTCCTGAGCAACTGTAGTGTAGTCCTGTAGTCCCCCTGGATCTAGTTTGGGGAAATTTACGCGACAAACATAACATGTGCAAATATAGTGGATTACGAAGGAGAACACACGAAATATTAATTTAAAAGTATATAAAAACTAGGCGATGTGCCGGCTGTGATAATTTGTAATAAGTAATTGTGTAACTTATGATTATAAAGGATCAAGCTTCAATACTCTTTTCCTAGAGAAAATAAATAATTAAGCTTATAACCTCAAATAATCAATATAAGGTAAGACCAATTCTTAGATGCGACCAATTGACACAGTGGCGTAGCGTGGGGGGGGGGGGGGGCGGGGCGGGGGGGCCATGGCCCCGGAGAGAGAAGAGAGAGAAAGAGGTTTATTTTTATAAAACTCGAAACACCATGTTGATTTTCAAACTTTGTTACCCCATTTCATCCTATTAGGGATGGAATTTCGAAAAATCCTGCAACACGGTTTTACTCATTTATTTAGAGAACTACTACTATTTACTATGACTATTTAATCTTGTTTTTCCAAACAAACTTAGGACTCCTGTTTCATCCCCCAAAGAAATTAATTTCAGAAAATCCTTTCTTAGCGATTACTAACGTCGATATCTGCATGCCAGCGCAATCCAAAACATTATTGATTTTCAGACTTTGTTACACCACTTTGCACTATAAGGGGTACAATTTCGAAAAAGACTGAAACACGTATTTTACTGTTTATTCACTTGTGTGAACTCTTGTTTAGAAGTGAAGTTTAGAGTAAAAAAGACAATCTAATCTCGTTTCTCCATACAAACTTTGAACCCCCGTTTCATACCCCTTAAGGGATGATTTTGGAAAATCCTTTCTTAGCGGATACCTGCGTCATAATAACTATCTGCATACATAATTTCAGCGCAATATTGACTTTTAGACTTTGTTACCCCATTTTAACCTTTTAGGGCTGTAATTTCAAAAAAATTTGATACACTTATTTACTTTTTTATATACAGTAGTACATATATAAAGTTTCGAAAAAAGAGTGTGTGTACTTATGTACATGCGTTAGAAGTTATACTTCTGTGGCGTATGGAAAAAAAATAACTAAAATGCAGTAGTGATTAACGATAAATATTAAAATTAATCAAAAAGATTTTATTTAAATAAAAAAGGTTTTATTAACGTTAAAATATGACGTTAAATATGACATATACAACTTGAACATAGTCATGCCACCTAGAACTAACTTCACGGTGTAGAATTTAGGTGTCGGTGTGCGCGCGCATCGTACCACTTAGAACTAACTTCACGATGTTAAATTTAGGTGTCGGTGTGCGCGCGCATCGTAAAAATTCACTCTCATCATTTTTCTCTATCGCGCCAAAAGAAGTATAACTTCAAAAAGTTTCGAATATAACATACTATATAATCTTGTTACTCCATACTAACTTTGAACCCCTGTTTCACCCCCCTATGGGGCTAATTTTGTAAAATCCTTTCTTAGTACAACCTTACGTACTAAGAAAAAATACCCCCGAAATTGCAAGTCTCTACGACCAGTGGCTTAGGCTGTGCGTTGTCTCTAAGTCAGTCAGTATGTCAGGACAAAGATTCTTATAATATTCGACTAGAAGTGCCCCGCGGCTTCGCCCGCGTTAAAAACTTATTTTATTTACTTAAAACTTTTATTTTCAACCGACTTCCCAAAAAGAAAGAGGTTCTCAATTCGTCTGAGTTTTTTTTGTGTGTGTATGTTACGCGATTTCTCCGTCAATTGTGAAAAAATTTGAATGATTATTTTTTTAATCTGTAGGGTTCATTTTCAAGGTGGTCCCATTGTAACTTCATCGAGATCTGATTAGTATCTCCAGAGATATGACGATAAACGTCTCAAACTTGCTACTGAAATTGACTCGCTGAGCATGGAAGTCGGTTGTTTTAGTTTTTAAACTATCTTAATTATTTTGTAAAAACCTCTCTATCATAAAAGACATCAAATAAGAATTAGCAAAATCTGTTTATACGATTCCATTTTATCACTTGACTAAGGGAAATAGGGATTCATATTTATAAAGCCCGAAAAACGACATTGTATTTCAGAATTTGTTACCTACCCCATTTTGCATTCTTGCAACACGTATTTACTTATTTATTTACATAAATACTTATGTAAAGTTTCGAATAAAACAGACTATCTCATCTTGTTTCGCCGTACATACTTTGAATCCCCGTTCCGTCTCTTAAAGGGGAGAATTTTTAGAAAATCCTTTCTTCGCAGATACCTGGGTCTAATAACTAAGTGCATTCTAAATTTCAGCGTAATCCGAAACAATATGGATTTGCAGACTTTGTTTACCCACTTCACCTTCTTAGAGGTGGCATTTTGAAAAAGCCTGAAACTCGTTTTTACTTATTTGTCTACAGAAGCACCTGTGTGAAGTTTCGAATAAAAAGACTATCTAAACGTTGATCCCCTTAAAGAGTAAATTTTAAAAATTTCTTTCTTATAAAATAATAATTCTTTCTTATATTATAAGCGGATACCTACGTCAAAATAACTATCTGCATACCAAATTGCAGCGCAATCCAAAAAAAATATTGATTTTCACATTTTGTTACCCCATTTCACCCTCTTAGGGGTTGAATTTCGAAAAAGCCTGAAACACACATTTACTTATTTATTTACTAAAGCAATTGTGTGAAGTTTCGAATAGAAAAAACTGTCTAATCTTGTTTCTTCATACAAACTTTGAACCCCGGTTTCATCCTTTTAAGGGTTGAATAAAAAAAAGACATTTCTCAGAGGGAACTAACTATCTGCGTGTTAAACTTTCAGCGCAATCCGAAACAATCTTGATTTTCAGACTTTGTTACCCCATTTCACCCAGGCGGCCAGAGGAGGAATTCCGAAAAAAGCCTGAAAGATGCATTTACTTTTTTTATTTACTGAAGCACTAGTGTGAAGTTTTGAATAGATAAGATCGTATAAACAACTAAAATAACCGACTTCAAATGCCGCGCTATTAATTTTCAGTATAAAGTTTGAGGTGTTTAACTCCATATCTCTGGAGATACCAATCGGATCTCGATAAAATCACTATGGTACCACCCTTGGGATATCTTCTTTCCAACAAAAAAAGAATCATCAAAATCGGTTCATAAACGACGAAGTTATCCGCGAACAAACATTAAAAAAAAATATATATATAAGGTCGAATTGAGTAACGTCATTTTTTGGATGACGGTTAAAAATACTATCTAATCTTGTTTCTCCATACAAACTTTAAATCCCCATTTCATCCCCTTAAGGGGTGAATTAAAAAAAAAACTTTCTTAGGACACCTTTACGTACTAAGACAAATATACCCTCCAAATTTCAAGTCTCTACGACCAGTGGTTTAGGCTGTGCGTTGTCTGTCAGTCAGTATGTCAAGACAAAGATTCTTATAGTGTTAGATAAGGGGGCGGCAAATTTTGCCTCAGCCCCGGGCGGCACAATCTCACGCTACGCCACTGAATTGACAGTGTTATTTTGTCAAAGTAGATAATTGTCAATGAAGACGGTTTCAATTTAATATAATATTAAATAAAAATTGTAGTTTATGATATTTCGATATGTTGAAAATCAGTTAATTTAAATACATTGTTGCTGTGTATTCTTCTTAGTTATACAAATAAATATTTCCTCAAAAACTATTAAGATAACATCACCGTGCTATTTGTTTTTTTTCATATAACATAGATCACCAATTTACCTTTATTAGCTAAGTTTGTTTAAACAGATATAAGATAATACAAGCTATTAATAATTGATAATTTTTTACAAACAAAATCATGGAGTGGATGGAGAATCGAACTCGGGTCCTCCTGCTTCCTTAACAGTCCTAGGTGGACTATCGACCACTCGACCAAGATGCTATTAATGAATCATCCGAATTTAAGCATTAGTTACTTGTTGCGTAGCTTACTCGACGTTATGTTAACTCAACAAAAAGAAAAAGAGTATACAGTGGAATATTGTTATCTTTATTTGATGTTTGCCAAATGTATCTGACGCTACGTTTCACCTTTTTATTCATCTGTGGTCTGGCTAAGCATGCCATCTATGCCGTACTTACGTCTTATTGTTTGCGTTGGAACATTCGACAGAAATATCGTGCAGGCTACTATGAACATTGAGGTGCTACTGGACTATTGTCCCTCGATAGTACCTAGTAGAAGAAGAAGTCCAAGCTCAAGGTTTGTCAGAGAGCCATGGAACGGAGCATACTCGGAGTTATACAAACACCAACGAACGAACGAGTTCGAAACACTACGCTCAGTTCCAAAACCGGTATCACAGACACAGGCAGTGCAAAGTTCAAATGAGACTGGGCCTAGAGGGCACGTGGTCCGTATGCATCCAGCAAGGTGGGCCAATATCGTTAGAGATTGGGTCCCCACAGATGGTCGGCGACGACGTGGTCGACCACGAAGAGGTGGCGGGACGATATAGTAGCCCACCAGCCTGGCTGGACAGACATTGCGCTGGAGAGAGATTCGTGGAAGGCTATAGGGGAGACCTTTGCCCAGAAGTGGGACATTACAGGTTAAGAAAAATAAAGTAGTAGAAAATAGCCTTTGAAGTTATGTAATATTTTTTATTAAAAAAATTAAGATCCAGGTAACCATGTTATGGTTACCTACTGTGAGTCAACCTAAGGAAATAGACATGCTATCGCGGACTATTTTATAGGTCGTATCAAATTCTACAACTTTTCCATCGACACTTTTGTTACATCTATTTCCGTTTAAGTAGCGTTCGTAAAAAACGTGTTTTCTCAACCGTCGACTTAGGTTGCAAAATAGGTCTTCACGAATGTATATATGATTTAAACGGGATAATATATGGCCTATTTTCATTCTAAAGTCCAGTCTATATATAAGAGAAAGAATTTTAAAAATTGGTCCAGTAGTTTTTGTTCCAAATCAATACAAACACATAAAAAAATACAAAATATATTTTCTCTTTGTAATATTCATATAGATTTTGGCACATACCTACTGCAATAATTTACGCACTTACAACTTATGCGACTCTAGTTGGTAATGGTGATTATACCCAGACGTGGATTTATAAAATAAATTCTCCTTGCATAGTTAGGCACAATCATTGTGACCATTGGAAGCGCTTATAAGCCAGATTTCGGCCCATTTCATATGCAGTGATTTTTCTATGATGCAGTATACAAGATCTCGTCATTGGCAAAGTCAAAGCTTTTGTTAGCAAAAAAGCTTTGACATTTCAAGTTTTTGGTGTTTTTATCAGACAATTGTAATAAACACTTATTTACATCGCTGCATCGCTAATAGCTTTTTGGAATTGGTGTTAAGCACAAACTTTAGATCTTGTATGACGCTTGAATCATCCAATAAACGTATAATCGTGTATGACGTGGTAAGAATACTCAGTTCGTACATATAAGCAACCGGCTAGTTTAAAGAACAAGTCCCGCGGTCACCGAGTTCGAGCTCGCACGTCGCGCCACGCTCTGTGTCCGACTGACCGACCACTTCCCACCGGACCGCGGCGCAATCTGGACGTGGAGCGTGCAAGAGTATCAAACCTACCCAATTGCTGCAATCATCTCGTTGAGCGTAAACAAACCGGTGAGTAGCCTTTATGTAATGGAAACATCGGCTCTGTCGGTCTTTCAGTAAATCAGCAACTATCAATTCAATCAATGCTGTCGGATCTGGGAATGTTTCCTAATTGTGTGGCCATTAGTCGCTTCAAGTGGTGTTGCAGCCGTGTCGAATGGCAACATAGGTGTACGTACATATTGCTACGGCTATATCTTAGGAAGAAGCTACAAGCATCTACATTCTACAGGGTGGTAAAACTGCAGCACTTAATGTATTTTAAAAGTGTCTGTTTATTACGGATGGCCTCATTGGGGCAGACTGTTTACCAACGTATGACCAAAACAAGCTAAGTTTACTTACGAATAAAGTGATTGGATCGACCTATACCATACACTATACAGTTTATGTTGTTATGCAATTTTATTAAACGGTAATTTCTTTAACCTTAACACTATGTCTATATCAAAACACCGTCATTATAAAACAGACTTATTAACTTCGGCATTTTTGTGGTATTAGAAATGTACTTACCTAGGTAGTTACTAGTTAGATACTTATAATTGCCAAAAAGGTATGCATAAATAAAACCGGCCAAGTCGAGTTTTCAGATTTATTCCTATTATAAGTGCTTCAAGACCTTACTTCTTGCCAAATTTCATAATTCTAGCTCAACGGGAAGTATTCTATAGGTATTGATTCTCTTGTGAAGTCGCAAAATATGCGATATAACGGTGACATATTTTGATCGCGTTAACTTACAAGTTTGATTTTTTCACAGCCTAAAGATACCAAAAATTACACAAGTTAACCGGTTTGAATAATTCTTTTTTTGAGAGATTATGCCGTTTGGTCCCATTCAAATTTTATCGAGATATGACAATTATTTCCGGAGATAAACAATATAAGCAAATTTACATACTTTGATGGCATGATTATAACTAGCCAGTACTTTGACTATCGCGGCATGTGAACACATGAGTAAAGTTCCTTTTCTTTACTCATGTGATGTGAAGTCGGTTTTTTCGTTTTGTTCGATCATAAATTATATAGGTATTACTTTTGTAGAGAAGGTATACTCACTAGGATTATTATTCGAACTGTATATTTAAAATCTACTGGAATTATATTGTAGTTTTAATTATAAAACCTACCACAGTATAAAGTGAAAAAAATTACTATAACTGATTTACTTACTAGATCTTGGATTGGAATCTACCATCATCTAGAAAGGCACTTGTTATGTTCATAGTTTTTACCAGCTTTTATGCAGTTTCACATGTCCCGGTGTCAGTTTGTATTAAATCGTAATTTGATCCACTTACCTCCCTGTGTTTTATTGAGCTGAAATTTTGCATAAGTACCTTTATACGAATTATATGGTACGATCGAGCTGGTCCAGCTAGGCTATTCTGTAAGCTATCTCAACAGCGGAATCCACGGTGCGATTCGAATTTCGTTCTACGAAATTCAATCGTATCACGTTCGTATTACGGTTGAATTTCGTAATACGAAATTCAAATCTCACCGCGGATTCCGCTGTCGAGATAGCTTACAGAATACCCTGGCAGTGATGGAGCCGAAAGGTTGCCTTAGGAACTCCTAAACCACATAAAAACCCGTCATGTTTGGGCTTGTTCGATTTGTCTTGACTTAGGTAGTCCTAGATTATATGTAAAAGCTTGTTCTTAAATAAACTGGCCGAGTGTAAGTCTGTCTCGCACTCGTAGGGTTACAAACCAAACCACAGTAGGTACAATATTTTAAGAGATTGAGCAAAATATTCTGAATAAATACCACTATCATTTTTCGTCAGCAAAAAAATAAAAACACTTTGTTTTTCATAGTGTTTGAAGAAATGACAAAGTTGTATTTGAGATTTTTGAAAATGTGCTATTATTATCTCAAAAACTGCTGACCATATTATCTCGTTGAAACCAATTTAGGTTAAAAGTGATTATTGACATCTACAGCAATATATATTTTTTTATTTCTTACTCTATTATTTTTAAAGTTAGAGGGGGGGGGGGGGGAGGGGGCAACAAAGGGGCGTAGCCTCAGAGCAATAATTACTACATTTTGCTCTAGAAGCATTTTCACGGAGGAAACGGGGGAATACATTAGTATGGAAAAGTGCACCCCGCGTTCGCTTTTAATAGTTTTTGAAAAAAGTGGCCGTGACATACAGGCGGACAGACAAACAGACATGTCGACTATTTCCGGGTTCCGGTTTTCGCTATTCAGCTACGAAACCCTGGAAGGGTATAAAAAACTACTTTTTAGTACAAACGTGTCAAGCTAAGTATATTATTGAGCAACCTAATCCCAATCCAATTACCGGTACACAAATAAGCATTGACATAGTATGTAGATTGTAGACCACATAATTCTTATATGAAGACACAATCTCATCGGCCCCGATTTGTAACACATCACTGGACATAGGTATAACATAAACCGGATTAGTTCATAGTGGTGCCTAAGTAAGATACCTACTTGTGATCTGTGGCCTATAGATATATAAGCAACAGATTACCCTATGTAAATTCATCAATTTACAGTAATAGCATCTTTATGCTATTACTGTAACTTGACAAAGAGAAAATATTACTTACTCTACTTAATAACTTACTCTCTTTTTGTCATAATTAAGATAGTTTAAAAACAAATCGTGTTAAATCGTCGACCGCATTATGATGCGGTCGACGATTTTACTTAACATAATTAAAGATCAGATGTGATAGTGGTCAAGCGCCTACCTTTATATAGTACATATACTGTATATAGTACACATATATATTATATGATTATATAGTATACATATAAAAAACTTTAAAAAAAATGTGATGTTTGAGACGTTTGTCATCATATCTCTAGAGATACTTATCAGATGTCTACGAATTTTATGAGCAGGGTTATTCAATATTAACTAGGCGGCCATACCCATTTTCAAAACGTAATAAAATCTAGCAGACGAATAGAGACCTTTTATACTCACAGTTCATTTGAAATTATAATGAACCGTGGCAAACGGTCCAGACTAGGCAATTTTGTGGCCTAGGTCTAGATAACCTTGAATTTGAATCGTCTCTCTGGACTTAGAGTATCTACGCTGTGCCTACTAGTACCTACGAAGAAAATATAAGTCTATTTTCTTCGTAGACTAATATATATAACGTATATAACATATTTCTATATGTATTTCACCTAGATATACCACTAGTTTTTGCCTCAAATCTTGGACTAATCTAACCAATTAGTAGTCAAAACAGTTTATTTATTCATGTTTTACAGTTATTTTCAAACTAGTTTGTGATCAAATGTGTACCTACCTAAATACTTTTTGGAATTCCGTACCTCAAAAAGAAAAATGGAACCTTTGTAGGATAACTTTGTTATCAGGAACATGTAGAGGTATCAAATTGAAATTATGATCAAATACTTGGTTCTACGGAATCATTCAGATGTGAAATAGACAATCTTGTAAGTCAACGCGATCAAAAAATATGATCGTTTATGTCGCATATTTTGCGATTTCACAATGGAATCCAAAACCTTTAGGATAGTTTCCGTTGAGCTAAAATCATGAAATTTCGCATGAAGCAAGGTCTTACAACAGCACATATTATAAAGGAAAAAAAACTGAAAACCGTAAATGTGTAGGGGAGAGGGGGGCAGCTTTGAACATTTTTTAGTTATTAAATTATATTTCGCATATGGTGTTAGACTCTTAACAGTCTGGGGCAGTCTTGAACAAGATTAAATTAACTTACAAGTTATAAAAGAGATCAATATGAATATTGTAAAACAATCGCATAAAGGTACCATTATGATACCTATCTAAAAAATATGACATAAGAGTCTAAGAAACGTACTTTAAAGCTATAAATTATAAAATAAGCAATCAAAATAGCAATGTCATTCATTAAATCAATCAATCAATTAAAATATAATTTCTTACCATAATGACTGTAACAAGAAACCAATTAAAAAATTAAAAATCTCATGACGGATGCGTATTTACTTGGTTAGGTACCAATAGGGACACTTTTAAACATTTATTAAAAAGTGCCCCAGCAATTTTTTTTAAATCTGCCCCATCACCATCTTGCATAAAGAAACATCTCTGGACGAAAAACTTACTTGAGTTCATATTAATTTTTATTTGTAATACTCGGGATATAATAATTATATACAATGCAATAAAATAATAACATCTTGAAAAAAATACGTATCTTGCCAGTAATTTGCATACAAATAAAAAAATATTTATTTACTCTGGCCTTCGTTAACCAACCAGCGAGTGATTTTCAAAATTACACTGACATTACCATTAGTTGGGAACTGACTGATGTTTAGATCGGTATTACCAATATTGAAATGGTTTCAGAGGTTAGAAAAGATAAAGGATCTGTTCGTAAAACAAACAATTCAAAACTGCCTCTGTTCTAAACTGCCCCCCTCTCCCCCTACTTAATTTTATAATAAAGAAAGCGAATTTACTATAAGGTATGCACTTATTATTTGCGGCAGTTGCAATAAACTGTGTATGGATCGAACGTTTGTCGTTTAGCATAGTTTGACATGATTGGACGGAACCCTCCGTGCGTGAGTTCAACTCTCACTTGGCCGTTTTTTTTTAACCGGGCTATGTCGTCTGCTGCTTTTCTCTCTTGAATAATAACGAACAGGTGTATGTTATAATTTCGTGGCCAAATATAAGCACCTCTACCTAACATATAGAATCCTGGTTGGTCCACCGTCGACTTGTAAGAAAAAGTTGATTGCGTTCGATTGAGGAAAAGAAGATAAATACCATATAAACAACTATTCGGTGCGCGAGCGCAGCGAACACAAAGTTTTTACGGGGTATAACGTAAAAAATTTGGGAAAACTATACACTAACGTTAAAGTTTTAGTAAAATAAAAAATTCTGTTATATCTAACACTAGCTAAAAGCCGAACTTTGTGAGGGCTCGCGTAGTTTTTCTGCCTGATAATAATTTTTAAGGCAGTTTTTTTTATATTAAATGGTGAATCTGCCCGACACTGGACAACAAATGCATAAAATTTGCCATCGTATTATTGAATTATGGCATAAAATAAGGCATAATAAAACCAGCCAAGTCGAGTTGGACTCGCCTACCGAAGCTTCCGTACCGTACCAACGTTGGTTGGTTTCGCTCAAATAACTCAGAGGCCTATCTTAATTGGAGTGAACTATGTACTTATGTATGGGACACCCTTTAATTTTCAACATTTTTTATTTTTGAATTTTTCCTTTATTTGTGCTGTAAGAACTTGCTTCTTGCCAAATTTCATGATTCTAGGTCAACGGGAAGTACGGACGTTTTGGGTCGAAAACCTATAGGGTACTTCCGGTTGACCTACTCGTAGGTTTGTCAAATTTGGTTAAACGTAAGGTCAAATAATTACAGCACAAATAAAGGAAAAATTCCGAAAATTTAAAAAAGTTGAAAATTAATGTTAATTTTGGTACTTACAAGTTTTCGCGAAAATCTAAATTAGCCCATATCCTTTTATCGTGTTCACTCTATCAGGACCTTGATTTTTACACAGTTAATAGGGACTATATAGATCTCGGTATCTGGTAAATTTCAACTTGCTAGGTCCACCCGTTTCTGAGAAAATCAGTGGTGACACACGGACAGACAGACGGACAAGAAAGTGATCCTATAAGGGTTCCTTTTTTATCTTTTGAGGTACAGAACCTAAAAATAAAGTTAACCTTCTCATTCAAACTTTTACAAATTTCCAACCAAATAAATGCATAATAAGAATGTTATACTTTAAATAGAAACAGAAAATTGTCAAAATTCTATTTATATTTTAAAAAATCGTAAAGATCCTTGAAATCTGCCAAGTTAAAATTTAGGTCCCAAATCTGCCTCAATGGTACTATAATGGTACCGCCTGTGGTACACTGATACTAGACGTCATTTGGATGACAGATGCGTTAGTAACCAAACATTATGTTCGCTGCGAAGTTAATTCTTTGATCTTCTAACGGATAGCGTTAGTAGTACAATAATATTCTATCCTAGAAAAAAATTGTTAATTCTAATTTTTAGGGTTCCGTAGTCCTGACAAGGAACCTTTATATAGTTTCGTCATGCCCGTCTGTCTGTCTGTCTGTGTGTCTGTCCGAGGTTTTGCTAAGAGACCGTTAATTCCTAAGTGGAATTGGAATTCCTAATTCCTAGTGGAAGCTGTTATTTTGTTGGGTATGTATGTATATAAATTACACCGACAAAGTGGTGAAATAAATTTTGAAAAAAATTTTTTTTGGCTTGCTCCCCTACATGAGTAGTGGGGATAAATTTTTTTTTTCGTCGTCCACTCCATCGTGTGGGGTATCGTTGAATAGGTCTTTTAAAATGATTTAAGAGTTGCTAATACAATTTTTCGATTGAATGCTGCATTTACGAAATATTAAAATTTAAAGTGCAAATTTTTGTTCCAGTATCCGGGCCGGTTATTTTTAATGTTATTAAAATTATATATTTTTTACTGATAACACATCTGCATGTGAATTTAAATTACTATGTTAAAGCACAAATCAATAGGCGTGATAGTTTTTCAGTAAAGTGTACCACAAAAGTGCTCAGGTTGTGGGAAAGTGATAGGGGTCGCTTCGCTCGTCCTGATAACAACAATTAAAATTGCACAATTAAGCTCAAACGAATGTCTCATGAAAAGCATTATTTCGTGTTTCATTAAGGATAATGAGACAAATATTCTGATTTTACGCAATAAAACTACACTATTTTACATTAAATGTCTAAGATACCAAAAAAGATGCCGCCCCTGGCGCATAATCTACGCTACGCCACTGCGGCGGCGTGACCTCATAATTTTAAAGGTATTTATGTTTCGGTTTTCCCCTGTATCTGAGTATCACTTCGGAGAAATATGTAGGTACTTATCACTGTTTACTTTGTTTATGAAACAAGATGCTACCGCAAATCAACAATACCGAGGTCATATAACGTGATTATTCCTCGATAGTGTGCGCAAATGCGCTTGTCTTAGGTACCATGGCGACCGGTACAAAAATAAATTATTGAGATAATAAGTATATTTTTAACCGACTTCACTAAAAAGGAGGAGGTTCTCAATTCGACTGTATATATTATTTTTTTATGTTTGTTACCTCAGAACTCGTCTAATCTTGACCGATTTCAAAAATTCTTTTTTCGTTTGAGAGATTATGCCACGATTGGTCCCATTCAAATTTTATTGATGTCTGAAAATTATCTCCGGAGATATCTCCTTGATAAAATTTGAGAAATTTGAAAATTTTTCCTCAAACACATTACATACATACATACCTTGACGACATATGCATTTGTATACCTTGACGACATGATATTACTGGCTATTTTAACTATTGCGGCATGTGAAGTCGGTTTTTTTCGTTTTGTAAACGATCTTAAATTATATTTCTGAGCGTAAGCACAGTGAGTACATTAAATACACTTAAATGTATTGTGGCGTAAGTTACGTATCTATGAGGAAAAAGCTCTGTAAAATTGTCTCCAGCCAATATCATAAGGGAGAAACGAGTTAAGATTACATACTAAGTAACTATACAAGTATATATAGTATATAAATATTTAAAAGGTGTTTTGTGTTGATAAGCAAATAAACTGGCCAAGTGCAAGTCGGACTAGCACTCGTAGGGTTCCGTAAAACAGTAGAGTATTTTATAACTATAATGTTTTGCCAAAAAAATAAACTTTGTTTTTCATAGTGTTTGTATGAAAAACAAAGTTATATTTGCAACTTTGAAAATGTGCTATGCCTCTCAAACTGCTGACTCTATCTCGTTCAAACCAATTTTCGTTTAAAGTGTTTATTGAGATCTACAGCAAATTAGACATTTTAAAAGTTAGAGAGGGGAGGGGGGCCCGGGAACACACATTTAACCACTTTAGAAGTTTAATTGACTTTGAGAAAAAATAGTTTTAGGAACCTCAATGTCATTTTAAAAGACCTATATATAGACAATCCACCCCGCACGTATAGGTTTGATAAAAAACATTTTTTTTTGGTTTCTGTTCCTTGTATGGGGAGCCCCCCTTAATCTTTTATTTATTATTATTTTTGAATAAAAATCGTAAAGCGGTTCAGAGAATACATCTATCTACCAAATTTTAACTGTGTAGTCCTAATAGTTTTGGAATAAAGTGGCTGTGACATACGGACGGACGGACGGAAACACAGACAGACAGACATGACGAATCTATAAGGGTTCCGTTTTTTGCCATTTGGCTATGGAACCCTAAAAATAGACATCTGTGCCACGGTAATATAATAAAATATTACCGTGTCTGTGCACTGTACTGATCAAATAGGTTGGATTGACCATTGAACTTGACAAACTTGACATACCATACATGAATGCTTTAATTTCTAACTTCTACTAATATAATATAATATTTTTTTCACACACAAAAGTTATCCATACACATACCTACATTCAATATAGAATAACTGGCCAAGTGCGAGTCGGATTCGCACTTGAACAAAGTTAGCCGTAAAAAAGTTCCTTGTATAGGTAAAATAAGTATCTTTATTATTTTTATATACCGGCTGTAATTCACGTACCTTTAGTCGAATTTTCTCGACCTAGGTTTCGAGCGAGTCAGTCGCTCTTCCTCGGGAGTGAGGTCACGCGGTGAGATCGCGATGTTCACTGCGGGCCGCCGCTCGCTGCGCTCGGCTTGATAGCCGGGGTGGGGGCGGACTCGGCGGCGATCGGTAACGGCTGTTCCTTTTCGGTACCGAGGATGCCTGAGATAGCCCGAATGATGTCATCGTCGGTTCTTCATCGCTGCTACTCCTATCGCCATAAGTACCGTCGCAAACAATGCTGACTGTGTCACACTCTAGACTGACTGAATTACAGCCGGTATATACAAATAATAATGTTACAAATTCACGATAATTTTAAAATTAAAATAAGTATCTTGTATATCCCTTAAATTTTTTATTTAATTTATTAATACACTTTCATTAGCTTCAGACGTATGTATGTTTGTATGTTAGTATGTAACGGAATCTTTGAACATGATTTTAACCCCCTTCAAAACGTCGGATTAACTCGAAATTTGGCATACTTATTAAGGACCGATGACAATAAATAAATAAAAAAAAAATTAAAAAAACGACTAAAAAATGAAAAATAAATAATAGTTTAAAAAAACTAAAAAAATACGCTTTTATAGAAAATCCAACTAAAAAATAGAAAATAAATTTTAATAAATTTGAATTAAAAATAGTGTAAGAAAAAATGATTTTATTGTAAAAAAAAGCGTGGGGTGCTTTTCAGGATATTATCAAAATAACCCTTCTAGTCATATCTGTTCATAAAATATTTGGAACTATTGATACCATGCACCCCACGCTTTTTTTTTACAATAAAATCATTTTTTCTTACACTATTTTTAATTCAAATTTATTAAAATATTTTTTCTATTTTTTAGTTGGATTTTCTATAAAAGCGTATTTTTTTAGTTTTTTAAAACTATTATTTATTTTTACTATTTGATCTAGGCTTGGGCTTACTATATCCGACAGAGGAGTGGATATATCGTATATAATTCCATATAAGGATATATATCCGCTTAGTATAACTGCTTCGAATGTCCGGTATATCCATGTGAGATGTGTTTCAGACTTTGCAGATAAACTCACTTAAATATACAAATTATATCCATTAGTGTATCCCATA
This sequence comes from Cabera pusaria, assembly GCA_954871355.1. Lineage (NCBI taxonomy): Eukaryota > Metazoa > Arthropoda > Insecta > Lepidoptera > Geometridae > Cabera > Cabera pusaria. The sequence continues at coordinate 19,526,643 of OX940889.1, read as the reverse complement.
TCCAAAATTAAGCATATCTGCGTTTCATAACCGATATTATCTAACATTATTAGACACTATCTGTTGTGTTTTAAACTTGAATTGTTTTTATACCTGTTGTTAGTGATGATCTGATCCAAAATAATGATATAGCACGGTTGCCTAGAAAATACCTATTTACTTATGGCTTGACATTTTAACAGACTTCACAAAAATGTTTATGTTTCATCAAGAAATACCGGATATATGGGATATATTAAGGTTTGGGCAAGTGGAATGATTAAGGATATATATCCGCTTAGGGATATATATCGGAAGATGTAGACGTGTCCGGAGTTACCCAAGCCTTTGATCTTATAGTGCATACGTAGTATTATTAATTATTCTGTCAGCTTCTGTAAATATTATAATATATGTCGGCGATGTCCTATTGCCATCGTCTGGAGGTTCCATATTGCAGGTATAAAAATATGAACACACGTGAGCGCGAAATCAATTTATTTGCATATCGAGTAGTATAGTGACAGAGTAACGGCTTATGCAAAACTCTAATAACAACTGAACTGAAAATAACACTTCTTTGCCTTAAATACAAACGACTTTAGCTCTAGAAAATACGTTAACGGATGTACAATCAAATCAACTATTTAATAACCACTTTTCATCAAAATAAATTATTTAAATATGAAATATAGCTGAATAATAATTAATTAATATTTTACAATTTTCAATACATGGATAATAATTAAATTACAGAATTATAACACAACGGAAACCGGCAGTCATCAAAATAATTCGTATTAAATTAATTTTAACGGATGTACAATCAAATCAACTATTTAATAATAACTTTTCATCAAAATAAATTATTTAAATATGAAATATAGCTGAATAATAATTAATTAATATTTTACAATTTTCAGTTCATGGATAATAATTAAATTACAGAATTATTACTCAACACAAACCGGAAGTTATCGAAATAATTCGTATTAAATTAATTTGCACATTAAAAACCATTCAATTACAATAATAATATCTAAAATACATCTTAGGCTCGCGTGATAATAAAAACATAATAAACGCCGCCCATACGGCCATACTGATCCAGCGCGCTCTCTGCGCTGCATTTAACATAACAATATATCCAATATAATATAACTTTATGATATCTAAACATTAAATTACCTAAACAAAACAACATAAAAGTCACAAACAAACTAGGCGTCACACATCCTGGGATCTAGCCAAAACAAACAACAGGCATCACCCATCCTGGGATCTAGCCAACATAAACAACAGGCATCACCCATCCTGGGATCTAGCCTCCAAGACCAGGAAAGGAAACGCATGGTGGCCAGCCAGCGTCAAGGAAGGAATGGTGGATAGGAAATAAATAAATGTAACACCTTATAACCTAGTATTATTTTACAATCAGACACACACAGCATACCTCATAGAACTACATAATTGCTATTATTATTCGTCGTTTCGTATCTGCCAAGTCATACGCCCATACGGGAAATGACCTAATCACTTTCATCACTTTCATCGAATGGATCTGCTTGCCCCATGGGAGCAGGTCTTAAGAAGTCATGACTTGCGATCTTTTCAGAGCACCCGCGTAGATTTACATGTTTCAACTTATAACGGTCATTCGGTAAAATTTTTATGATTTCCATTGGACCCTCAAATTTAGGACCTAATTTAGTAGTATGTCGTTCATGGATACGCATTAAAACAAAATCTCCCACTTTGAAATGTTTAATTTGTGCTTTACCCTTATCAAATCGAATTTTATCCTGAATAGATCGCTCGTCCATCCTTTCTTTACAAGCATTCCTAACAGCAATAAGATCATCGACAGGTTCATCATCATCTACTTGGAGGAGCTTGATAGCTGGTGGCGAGCACTTTTTGCCAAGTAATAATTCTAACGGAGTTTTACCAGTACTTTTCGACACAGTACAATTTATGGCCAATTGTAAATCTTGTATTGCTCTGTGCCAAGGTTTATCAGGTTCCACCACTGACATGTTATCCTTAATTATTTTCATAATACGCTCTACCTGACCATTTGCCCTACTAGCGCCTTTCGCCACAACGTGATGTTCTATGTTAAAATCCTTACAAAACTGTTTAAATTCTGTAGAAGTCATGCTTTTATCTTGATCGGTTATAAGTCTAGTAGGAGTGCCGAATATGGTAATAACCTCACGAACGCATCGAATGGCAGAATCGGCTGTACGATTCGTTGAATAAACTAAATGAACGTATTTAGTAAACGCATCCACATAAACAAACGCGTACTCGGCCTTATTACGTTTTCCGTTCATTTGACCTGTTATATCTGCGTGAACCGTGTGAAAAGGCAAAGGCGTTTTATCTATTGGATGCAGAGAAACTTGCCTAGCGCCTGAGACTCCCTTCCTGATTCTGCAGCTCACACAGTTTTCAGTGAATTTACGAACTAGTTTTGACATATTTGGAAACCAATATTGCTCTCGTATTTTAGCTAGGATTTTTTCCCAGCTAAAATGTTGCAGGGAGTCATGATAATGTGATATAAGATTCCAACGATAACTACGAGGGACGATGATTAATTTACGTGTTTTATTTTCTATTTGTACCTTTCTGCGCAATAACTTGTCTTTCAAAATAACATAGGTATCTGCGATTTCTTTAGGTATGGAATCAGACTGCAATTGATCGACTATATCTTTGAGTAAAGGGTCTCGTTTTTGTTCAATGAGTAACCAATTTTGGTCAAGTGTCGAAGCATTGAGAGAGAAACGCAATGTTTGAACCGTGGGAGATAACAGAGGCAACTGTGACGAATTATCGTCAAATAACACATTCTGTGTGCAAGTTATATCAACAGGATTCCTGCTAAAGTAATCCGCGTGAGCTAAGTTTTCACCTTTACGATACTCTACTTCGAACTGAAATGATTGTAAGAAAGACCACCAACGGTGTACCCTAGGCGTTAATTCCTTTTTGTGTCTAGAGGCTTTAAGAGAGTTACAATCAGTTACAACTTTAAATGCACGACCATATAAGAAATGACGAAAGTGTTGAATCGCTTTGACAACGGCCAGTGTCTCAAGCTCATACGAATGATATTTGCTCTCTGCACTGGTCGTTCTCATACTAAAATAACCTATAACATGAGGAGTCTGATTTTGCCTTTGTATTAATACAGCACCATAACCGAGTGCGCTTGCATCTGTGTGCAGCTCGGTTGGCAAGTCGGGGTCAAATATTGTCAACAATGGGGATGAAGTTAAACGATCAATGATCTCTTTCCTAGCATTTTCTTGAGCTTCAGTCCAGTTCCACGCTACGTCGGATTTCGTCAATTCATATAATGGTATCATAATTTTTGAAAAATTAGGAATGAATTTCCTGAAATAGCTCGCTAAACCATTGAATTGACGGAGTTCTTTCACGTTTTTAGGGACTGCTGAGTTGGACAATGCTTGTACTTTCAAGGGGCTCGGTTTAACGGTGCCGTTTGCAATCACATTTCCCAAAAATTGGACAGATGTCTTCAAAAATGAACATTTTGAAATGTTAAGTGAAAATCCCGCATCTGTTAAACGTTTTAAAACAAGGTTTAGATTTTGTAAACCCTCTTCAATAGTTTCAGACATAATCAATATATCATCGATATAAACAAGGGCAATTTTATCTCTATAGTCGCCTAACGCCTTATTAATAGCTCGTTGGTACACTGAAGGTGAGTTACAAAGTCCAAAAGGCATCCGTAAAAACTCATACTGACCGTCAGGGGTAAGAAAGCCAGTCTTTTCGATCGAATTTTCAGCAATAGGTATTTGGTGAAACCCTGCGGCCATATCGAGACATGTAAAGTAACGCGCCTTGCCTAACTTGTCTATCTGGTCTGCGATTAAAGGCAAAGGATAATGATCTCTAAGCGTATTGGCATTTAGCTCTCTAAAATCGACACAGAGACGATCAGAACCATCCTTCTTCTTCACAAGCAGTATCGGACTGCTAAAAGGAGAAGAGCTGTCACGGATTATGCCATTACTCTTAAGATCACTTATTATATCCTTTACTTTCTCACGCTCTACGGGGGATAACCTATAAGGTCTTCGCTGAACGATTTTGTTAGGGTCTTTTAGCCTGATCTCTAATTCGCCTGTACTAACTGTCGAGACCTTATTTCCGGTTGTAAAATTTTGTTCAAAGTTATTTACTATAGTCATTAGTTCGTCATAATATAAATTCTGCTCTGTAATGTCAGTATCAAGGTCACAAAGAGGACTCTGGCCAGTGCATTCATTCACAATTTTTATACCATTATGAATTTGTTTTACAGAAATTCCTGCCTTAGTTAAAGTAACAGTAAGACCAGGAATTTGCAAAAGATCAAAACCAATCAACATGTCAAACTGAGTCTGTGTATCCCCGACCACATAAAATTCTAGCTCTACACTAACTTCATCGATTTCAACAATAGTTGTAATAGTCTGTGTTGAACGCACTGGGCAACCCCCGATTCCCGAAAATATAACATCTACATCTTTCCTTTTTCCTGGAATCGAACCAGAAAAACGTTGCCGAATTAACGAACAATCAGCGCCTGTGTCAAATAAGCAATCGTAAAGCTTGTTATCAATTTTAACTTTTGTAGTACTACGATTTACCGAATTACAAAAATTAACCGATTTATTTTTAGAAGTCGAATTATTACGCTCGTCATATTGTTTTCGGTAACAATTTTTCTCTATATGACCCATTTTATGGCAATATTTGCACTCGATAGTCTTTACCGAACTACTAGGAACATTGTTTTGATAAGTAGTATTGGATTTTGAGGTTACAGCCGGTGAAGGAGCAGTAGCTTCCTTGCAATCGCGAATTCGGTGCCCGGGTTTGTTACATTTATAGCAAGTAATATTTAGGTTGTTGCTAGCGGAAGTTTCAGTATAACGAGGTTTTTTAATATTACCATTATTGGATTTATCTGAACTATCAAATTTTCGTTTACGATAAGTTTTCAACACAGAAACAAGCTTGGGCAAAGAGTCAGGTGTGTTCCTAAGCAACTCAGATCTAATATGTTCAGGGTACATACCTGTTATTAACGCGTCTATAACCTCTGCGTCCGATGCTTCAGGCCGGACCCTCTTGAACAACGTCCATCCAGTAGTAGCGTAGTCGTGGTAGCTGGTGGCTTGATCCGATGTGTAGCTGCGCCATTTGTGAACGTCGTCAGCATACCGGAACTCCTTCCCGAATGTCCGAATCAAATCTTCTTTAACTTGTTGCCATGTAGTAGATTGTAGGGACCAAGTGTCAGCCCACGTCTTGGCTCGCCCTTTTAGCTGGAGAATAGCCTTCATGCGTGCTTCTTGTGGTGAAATATTGAAGGCGGTAATCGTTTCGTCAACATTGGCACACCAATCCCTGATATCGTGGGAACGGATGTCTGGATCGAACGGTGGTAGGTAGAAGTTGCAGCGGTCACGGGGTAGAGGTGTGGCAGAGAGCGCCGCTGTAACTGCGCTCGCAGCAGCTTGTTTCGTAACGGTGGTCAGCAAATTCATCACTTGTTCCATGGAAAAACTAGGCTCAGCTCGAGGAATCGCGTCTCTGGAGGCTCCAATGATAGGGGACTGTGATCCCACCGCTGCTGTCGGCGATGTCCTATTGCCATCGTCTGGAGGTTCCATATTGCAGGTATAAAAATATGAACACACGTGAGCGCGAAATCAATTTATTTGCATATCGAGTAGTATAGTGACAGAGTAACGGCTTATGCAAAACTCTAATAACAACTGAACTGAAAATAACACTTCTTTGCCTTAAATACAAACGACTTTAGCTCTAGAAAATACGTTAACGGATGTACAATCAAATCAACTATTTAATAACCACTTTTCATCAAAATAAATTATTTAAATATGAAATATAGCTGAATAATAATTAATTAATATTTTACAATTTTCAATACATGGATAATAATTAAATTACAGAATTATAACACAACGGAAACCGGCAGTCATCAAAATAATTCGTATTAAATTAATTTTAACGGATGTACAATCAAATCAACTATTTAATAATAACTTTTCATCAAAATAAATTATTTAAATATGAAATATAGCTGAATAATAATTAATTAATATTTTACAATTTTCAGTTCATGGATAATAATTAAATTACAGAATTATTACTCAACACAAACCGGAAGTTATCGAAATAATTCGTATTAAATTAATTTGCACATTAAAAACCATTCAATTACAATAATAATATCTAAAATACATCTTAGGCTCGCGTGATAATAAAAACATAATAAACGCCGCCCATATATACTTACTTGTATGGGGATTTATAACATTATTCTATTATGAGTAAGTATTAAATTTGTTGTTTTAGCAGCTATAGTAAGTAATACATACTTTGTGAAGATTTCAAGTCTCTTTCCATTATGGTTCATAAGATCAAGCAAATAACGTGGAAAAAATCACGTTTCTTGTATGGGGACCCCTCCTTTGTTTAATTATTGATTATTTTATTCTGTTTTTAGTCATAGTAGGACACACTAAAAATGTCAAGTACCTATTAAGGTTAAAGAGATACAGCGAAGTGAAATGCGGACAGACGGACGCAGGGAAGGACAGCGAAATCTAGGTAATAGGGTTCCTTTGGTACCCTTTAGGTTCGGAACCCTAAATAGCAAAAAAAAAATTAAAATGTATGAGCTGCGAAGTCGAATTTGTAAAATATTAAAAAATATCACTGACACTCAACCAAACTAATAAATAATCTGTGACCCAACGTCTATACAGGGATGCAGACGTAGACAGAGAAAAGAAGATTCCTCTACGGGTGTAGAGCATACCTAAGTCTTTCTGTCAGACTTCTTACTATCTGATTCCCAGTAGATCCAATCTGCGATTCTCTTTAGTTCTAATATGGCATTATGTAGGTACAGTTTTTCGTAGGTACCCAAGTTCAGTAAAATGACTGACACACCTAACATCACAACTACAATCTAGTTGTCAGGGTTGTCACTTAGTGTTACGCCAGAGCGGAACACATGAAAACCATGTCATGCTGTGATAATTCATCTTCACAAAGGAAAAATAGTTTACAGACAAAACCTGTATATTTTTTGGAAGCCTCGTGTCACAGAATAAATAATAGTACTAAACGTACTCGTGTGTATTTTCTCGAAGCCTTACTCGTTTCTATTTTTTGCCAAAGCCTTACCCGTGTGTATTTTTCAGGTTAGAGATGAAGCTCTGCTGGTTAGCGGTGCTGGGGTGCTGCGTCCTTGTGACCGGGCACCCTGTTGCAGACTCTACCCAAGACACCCTCATCATTACCAAGGACGATACGGTAAGATATTATGATTGTCTATAAAACCTTCACCTATTTGTCTCAGTGCCGTCTTTTAATTACAGACTTTTAATTAGAAATTACCATTGATTGACTGCAAAACTCAAGTAATGACAACCCAATGTTGGACACCTCTCCAGTAAAGGACACTCAAAGTTCGACAGTAATTTTAGGAAGATAGTACAGACCTGCTCAATTAACATATGGACTGAAGATAATTAAGATTTAATATTTATTTATTAGACATTTATTAAAAAAGGTATCTAGGTATGTTAATATACATAGTAGCAAATAATAAGTTCCGTCTCGTCCATTTAGCTTTATATTGGTTAAATTAAGGATTTATGTTAATTTTACTTTACAGTTTACATGCATCTTATCCTGAATACAAATTAGCAACAATTTTTTTTTACAAAGAATATTACACTAAATACTTATTACGGATAACGTTCAAAACAACGTAAACGATTAAATCTATATGGTTAGATACTTATAGTTAATACGTACCTAATTTTTTTTTTCTTAACCAGAGTACAGATGCTTCTCCGACTACTGAGGCGGAAGTGGTCACAGATGAGCCAGTGCTCCCCATCAAACTGACGGAAATGGAGGTGACTTCGACAGTGTCACTCCGATACGCTCACACGGCAGTGGTGGCTCGAGTGAAGAACCCCGCCAAACGTGCCCAAGAAGCCAACTTTAGGGTCCTGCTCCCGGAAACTGCTTTCATCAGCGGATTTGTCATGTAAGAACTTTGTGATAGTCTTCTTGAAGCAGTTAAGGGGAAATTATGTTAAAGCAGCTGTGCCCCGCGGTTTTACCCGCGTAGACATCGTTCCCATGGAAATTTTGGGATAAAAAGTACTCCATGTAATATTCCAGTGTCTAGGCTATCGATATATATAATTATAGCTCAATCGGTTGATTAGTTTTTCATAGTGTTTGTATGAAAAACAAAGATCTTTGCGGTCGCCATATCTCTAAAACTGCCGACTGTATCTCGTTCAAACCAATTTTCGTTGTTAGTTATTATTGAGACCTACAGCATATATTTTTTTTAGATTTTTCACTCCCATACTTTAAAAGTTAGAGTAGGGGGACACACATTTTACCACTTTAGACGCGCCTATCTTTCAAATGATTGACTTTGAGAAAAAATGATTTTGGGAACCTCAATGTCATTTTTTAAAAACCTATCCATAGACACCCCACACGTATAGGTTTGAAGATTTTTTTTTTTTGTTTCAGTTCTATGTATGGGCTCCCGCTTAAACTTTTATATTTTTTATTATTGTATAAAAATCGGAAAGCGGTTTACAGAATACATCTACCTACCAAGTTTCAATTCTGTAGTCCTAACAGTTTCGGAATAAAATGGCTGTGACATACGGACGGACAGACAGACAGACAGACAGACAGACAGACAGAAAGACAGACATGACGAATTTATAAGGGTTCCGTTTTTGCCATTCGGCTACGGAACCCTAAAAACGAGGAAGTTATCCATTCGATTGTTACCTCAGAATTCCGTAATTTACTAAGCGATTAGGATTTCTCTAACTTGGTACTAAAATGACTAGCGTGGCATTTGAAGTCGGTTTCTTTTCGTTTTTAAATGATCTTAATTTTTTTCTTGTTTCCTAATGTCTTTCTTGTAAACTATCTTAAATTATTATTTACGAGTATAATATAATAATATTAAGTACACCCTAACACTAACTTGCTAACCTAAATCAGTATTTTCTCTTAAATTATCAATAACTTACAGAAGACAGTTGTTTAACCCTATACCCGTATACAGACATTTGGTCATGCTGATGCACAAACGATTGTTTCGGTTTGTTTTGTGGTAATGTCGACATCCTTCGGATATTTTATGTTAAGGCCAAGTTGAAGCCGACTAGGTACATGTTTCTTAAAGAATAAGGAATATTTTGTAGATACTTGGGCAGTCCGGCATTGGCAAGTTTGTCTTAGGTGTTATTATAACATGTTTTACTAGATAAAGTTTACCAGTTTACTAAAATAATAAGCAATAAGAGAAAATTTGAAGGTTCTTGCTTGCAAAGACACTAAATATTTCTTTTTATTAAAACTTTATTTAAAAAAATCTATCTCGATTTTATTACATATATAGTTATATACCTAATGTCAGACCAAAATTCTGATATGGCGAGTTATTTATTCGTAATGTCTGGTAGATTCATTGTTCTTTTAAATGATTTATGTTGTTTTTACAAATTGTGGTATTAAAATTTGTGTAACATCGCTATTCAAATGAAACAAGATGTTCAGATTAAACATCTTGGTGAATCTAAATCTATCAATGTATCACTGTGATCGAAAGATGGTTTCTTTTCCAGGACCCTAGACGGTAAATCCTACAAAGCCTATGTAAAGGAAAAGGAAGAAGCTAAACAGATCTACGATCAAGCTGTATCGCAAGGTTTTGGAGCAGCGCATGTCACTGCCAAGTAAGTTGATGCTCAAAATCTTACTGACAAGCCTTCAATTGTTTTAAAGGTTTTTATACCTACTGATTGGATTCATTCACAAAATATGCAATTGTATTTCTTCAATATGTTAGACACAATAATAAGAAGGAGCATATTCAGGAATTCTGTGAGTTTATATCTATGTGCGTGGAAGAAACCACCGCACATACATATTTTTTAAAATTCCTTCACTATTTGAAAAGTCCATTAATCTATATTTACTTCATCAACATTTGTTAATAATGATTCGTCTAACGAGTATTCGTTGACTTTTGGACTAAGACATCTCCTATATGACACACACGCCACAAAACCTATATTTTGTGCAACTTAGCTGAAATTAGCATTAGCTTATTTTAAATGGAAGCGAAGCTATATATGACATGATGGTATGATCATCAGTATGATAATGTCCCAAAATGTTAACTACCCACCTTTCGCTAGGGCTCGCGACTCCAACCAGTTCGTAGTATCAGTGAACGTGGAACCTTCAACCACTGCCATCTTCAACTTGACTTACGAGGAGCTCCTGGTCCGTCGTAACGGGGTTTACAACCATGCCATCAACCTACACCCGGGAGCGCTGGTGCCCAAGTTGTCGGTCACTGTTAACATCAGGGAGGCGCAGAAGATCACCGAGCTCAGGGTGCCAGAGGTCAGGACTGGCAATGAGATCGATGCTACTAAGGATGATGCCCGTAAGTTTGCTATCGATATTGTCTATTTATTTACTAGTTGTGCCACGGTTTTACCCGCGTAGACATTGTTCCCGTGGGAATATCGGGATAAAAAGTATTCTATGTGTTATTTCAGGGTCTGCGCTGACTACTTACATACCAATTTCTGCATAATCGGTTCAGTAATTATATTGTTGATATTGTTGTTGATTTCTTGTGTGTATTAGAATGAACAAATTCATTTTCTATACACACAAACTTTCGCCTTTCTAATATTAGTAGGGAGTAGGATGAGTATTACACAACAAATATGTACCTACGATCCTAAAATATTTTTTACTAATATTTTTTACAGCATATTTATACGATTACTAGATAAGCTTAAGTTTTGCTATCTATTCTTGAAGTTGTCATTATTATGATTCATATTATTAGGCCTACGTCCAGCAGTGGACTGACACCGGCTGATGATGATGATATTATTAAGAAAACTTATGTTGCAAAATGCGAAGTGTATTCTGGAACTGTGCCGACTAAAGATACACGACGTAGTATTATTATTTAGTCTGTGCTTTAGACAAAAGCAGCTTTTTAATCCTTTATAACAAAGAACGTATTTGATAAAAGATAAAACGGTTGGGTTTTTTTGCAGTCGAAGACTTTGCATCTTTAGGTACCTATAGGTACTATACCTACGTCGACTTTTCATTTGTTACATCGTGTCGGATTGAGTCACTATCTTAAATCCGATGCGCATTCACTTTAAACGTTTTTTACATACATAAACGATTTGAATCCTTCTAGAAAACTCCAAAGCTGTAATAACCAGAGGTCATGATGATCGCGAAGCTACCATCACCTTCACTCCTGACCTAGATGAGCAGAAGAGGCTTATGGAAATTTACGCGGTAAGTACCTGACACCCTGCCTAATTATGGAGCGTGAAAATATTAATTTAACTGTAAAGAAAAATTTATTGTCCACGCTAAAAAAGTATGGTGTGGTTTTATGAAACCACGATACAGCTGAAACTTTAGTTAGTAGCTACTATGACAGCTTAGCAGACTATTATACATTATATTGACATGACACATTAGCGTGAATATAATTGCCCCCCTAGACAAAATCCAATTTCTGTTTCCATTCACGCTAACGCAAGTCCAAAATGGATGGAATTACATTTATGATTCCGCAACTTGTCAAACAAGCATAGATGTCTAACCCATACATCTTGAAGTTGTGTTAGCGTGAATAATAATGGAAACAGAAAATGTTTGTCTTGAGGTATACAAATATGGCTGCGGAAGTGTGGAAGCGTCCGCTAATCACAGCTAAACCTAAATGTCAATATATCATATCCACCCTTATCCACCATTCAAACTAAAGCACCGGTGACATGCGACATTTAAAATAAAATGCGAATAAATTGTGTTTTTTCCGTAGGATAAGTCGAAAGAGTCTGCGGCCAGCACACATAATAGTTGGTACTACCATCAGCCTGAGGAAGATAAGACCAAGAACGAGGGTGTCCTGGGACAGTTCATCGTACAGTACGATGTGGACAGACCGAAGGATGGGGAAATTCTGGTCAGATTACCTAATTCGAGAGATTTATGTTGTTCTAACATCTCTACTCTCTACTTTACTCCTCTAACGAAGAATTATAAACTGTTTAGGGTTCCGTAGCCAAATAGCAAAAAATTAAAACCTTATAGATTCGTCATGCCTGTCTGTCTGTCCGTCTGTATATCACAGCCACTTTATTCCGAAACTATTCGCTGTACACTGTTGAAACTTGGTCGATAGATGTATTCTATAAACCTACTTTCATTTACGCTAGGCTATGATAAATAAACTGGCTAAGTGCAAGTCGGACTTGCACTTGTAGGGTTCCGATTCCGTACCACACTACAATATTATAAAATTGAAATAATAATTGAATAATTAATTATAAAATTGAGCAAAAAATGTTGAAGGAATAACGTAATAAATTGATAAATCGATCTAGCTAGGTTTTGATTTTCAGAAATAGTTGTTTTATCCCTGTTTTCAGGTAATGAAAAACTTGTACAATATAATTAGAACATGAAGGTAAATTTCGCCATAGTTACATTGTTATGATAGCTCAGTGGAAGATCGATCGGGTTCGGTACCCTAAAAACTGGCTATGTGCGAGTCGGACTCGCACACGTAGGGTTCCGACTTCCGATAGAACAAAATTTGTCGGAAAAACAAGTTTTTTGTGTGTATATATATCCCTTTAATTTGTTGATATTATAGCAACCATTTTAATACACTCTATGAGCAAATTTCAACATGGAACTGAAACAAAAAAACATTTTTTTCTTCAAATCTATACGTGTGGGGTCTATGGATAGGTCTTTAAAAATTGAGGTTCCTAAAATCATTTTTTCTCAAAGTCAATCATTTAAAAGATAGGCGCGTCTAAAGTGGAAAAATCTGTGTGTTTTGTATGAAAAACAGTACAGCGCCTCTAGTTGTTACTACACTTCACTAAATTAAGACCAATCAGGGAGCCAGAATAAGTCTAATACTATGTGAGATCTGTCAAAACCGTTTACGATGAAAACTCCCTACTAAGGGTAACTTTATCTGTGTGTAGGTAAACGACGGTTACTTCGTGCATTTCTTCGCGCCGAGCACTTTGCCTCCGCTCCGCAAGTATGTGGTGTTTGTGCTGGACACGTCGGGCTCCATGATGGGACACAAGATCGTGCAGCTGAGAGAGGCCATGCAGGCCATCCTCAGTGACCTCAACCCTGGAGACTACTTCAGCATCGTCGAGTTTGAATCTTCCGTTACGGTCAGTTCTTTATTCAACTATTGTTTGTTCGCTGATAACTTCGTCGTTTATGAATCGATCTTGATTATTTATTTTTTTTTGTTGGAAAGGAGATATCTCAAGTGTAGTACCATAATAATTTCATCGTGGTCTGATAAGTATCTCCAGAGATACGGAAATAAACACCTCAAACTTGATACTGAAAATTAATAGCGTGGCATTTGAAGTCGGTTATTTTAGTTTTTTAATCGATCTTATATTTTACTAGCAGCCCGCCCCGGCTTCGCACGGGTAGAACATATATGCCTACAAAATTTGCATCAGTTTGTTGCATCGAATATAAAATATGAACATATTTAACAACCATCGTCTTATTTCATCCAATTTACAAAAAACCTTAACAAATTATGCACCTCAACATTCCTCATAAACACTCTGGCTATTGGTGAAAACAGCATGATAATCCGTTCAGTAGCTATTGAGATTATTGCGAACAGACAGACAGACGCAGTGATGAACTTTGTTTTATAATACTTACGTATTGATATTGGACGGCCCTTTGGCGTAAAGGATAGTTACCCTGATTCTGACCCGACGGTCGTTGGTTCTAATCCTAGCTATATACCTACCAATGAAAGTTTTATGTGCATTCATGAATCATGAGTTTTCGTACAGTGGTAGTGGAATCATTAAATCTACCAAAAAGTAGCTTACCACCAAGGAGTACATCTGCCGCCGTAACCTTACGGCGTTCCCCGACGCAAAATGTAGGGGTAATATACGTTTACATCTGTGTGTCTGTCTGTAGCATCTTAGCACCTAACCGGATGAACCGATTTTGTTTTTATTATTGATAGTTTTTTTTTGTTTGATAGATGTCTTCATCGAGAGTTTTCTTAGCTTTGATTCATGAAAATTCGTTCAATCGTTATAAAATTATGAGCTTTTTTCTAGTTAATTGCGCTATGAAATCAACTTTCATAGGTCTGATCAATTCGAAAATCTTCTTCTTTAACGATATTGTAAGAACATGGAAGCCTCCTGGACTCTACAGAATACTCAAATCCTCACCAACTTACAGCTCAGATTTTAAATGTCGTGTTTAGAGTTATTGGAAAAAGCTATTATACATAGATCAGTCGGGGTGGTTTAAAATATTATATTATATTATTATATATATAGATGAATATTATTTTATACAGTAGATCATATTATTATACTATATTGACTTCAAATTGATTGTGATCGGTGGGGATCTACAGCATAGCTAAGCTTATAATAATATTTTCGTAGTAACTATAACCTAATCTGTGGTTTCACTGCAAATATTTTATTAATTTTGCGATGCGTGTTTGTGAAATTCGTGATATCTTTTAGAGTTTTCATTTGAATTATATACTGTAATTATATACTGTAAAGGACAATTTTAATCTATAATATGTGGCCAAGCTAATTAACGTAATTATTTGGATAAGGATTAATACTATATACTTGAAAATAGCCTTGGAAGTTATGTAATATTTTTTAACAAAAATTTTAAGATTAAAATGGTTACTGTGAGTCAACCTTAAGAGATAGACATATGCTGTCGCGGACTTTTTTGTAGGTCTTATTAAGTTGTACAACTCTTGCATAGAAAATATTCTTCTATCTATTTTCAATTAAGCAGCGTTCGTAAGAAACGTGTTTTTTCGACCGTTTATTTGCCGACTTAGGTTGCAAATTAGGTCTCCACGAATTTACCTTTGATTTAAACGGGATAATATATAGCCTATTTTCATTCCGAAAGTCCATTCTATGTATTGGTGAAAGAATTTTTTTACAAACATACAAAAATACAAAAATACAAATGTTCTCTCTTTATAATATTAGTATAGATATAGATGACCCGCTATCTATTTATAGATTCACTAGCTGTATCCCGCTGCTTCGCCCGCGTTAAGAAGTATATTATCGTATAGCCTAATCCATAATACTGGCTGCGCAAAATTTCAGCTAAATCGGTCCAGTCGCTTGAATGTGAAGAAGTCCCAAACAAACAAATATATACAAAGTGACTTTTGCATTTATAATATTGGTGTTCATAACTACACAGGTCAATGACCGCGCTATGTTTTTGTAAGATACGTTTTGACGAGACGAGAAATTCGGAGAGAGTTTCTCGTCTCGAAGATACGATTGATAAGTTTATTGAAATGACAGTGCATGTAAAACTCGACATCTTCTTTTTTTATATCTTATAGGCTAGCGTTTGAACACTGTTTGGTTAACACCTGTTGGTAAGTGATGATGCGGTCGAAGATGGCAAGCACGCAAGGCCTAGAATGTGAACTGGCTCTCAAGGATAACTGCCGGAAACACACTAGCTAGATGTTTGGCGACAGATTTTGTAACTTGAGGGTGGTAGCTGGCTAGGCGGACTCTAGATAGTGTCCTACCACCAGGCGGAGGGTTGTTGGTTTCTTAACGATATTATTCCTTCACGGGAGGGCCACTGTAAAAAGCGCACATACATTTTTTGATATAAAAATCTATAGGTGCACGGCGGGGATTGAACTGTCTATAGAGACAGTAGGTACAATTACGCGCAAAATTCTGATAATCCAAAGTTTTGCGTGCCACAGTTTATGTTATAGGTAGTCGTTATCGCTTAGATATCGGAAGCTACATAATCGGAAAAGATTTCGTATAATACAAGCATTTCTGTCAACTCCAGAAAGTTCTTGACATAAGCACAGAATAAATAATAGTACAATAATATCGTTTAAAAAACTAAAATAAAACATTAAATTAAAAAATCAAAAACCCGACTGCGCAAAAAGTGAAGTGTTAAAAAACGAACTGAAAAGAAAAAAACAAGTAAGTCTAGTAGTTACGACTTCTGTTTAGGGATATCAAAAAACTATACCATTTAAATTCTTTCTCGGTCGATACACTCATAAAATAAATTATACATTGTTATATGGAATGTAGAGACTTTAACAGTCGGGACACATTAATGGCTTAACGAATGGGGATTAATGTGTCCCGACTGTGTTCGCGCTAGCATGGCGAATCTATTGACGTGCCAATTATCAAAATCGGCCCACGCGTTTGGTCTCTAGTGTGCCACAAAGGAACAAACATACATACATACATATATAGACTGATAAACACATTACTTCTCCTTTGCGTCGCGCAGTCGGGTGAAAAAGAACCGACTTCAATGCCGCGTTATTAGTTTTCAGTACCAATTTTGAGATGTTTATCTCCATATCGCTGGAGATACTAATCAGACCTCGATAAAATTAACATGGTACTACACTTGAGACATTTTCTTTCCAACAAAAAAAGAATAATCAAAATCGGTTCATAAACGACGACGTTATCCGCGAACAAACATAAAAAAAACATATATACGGTCGAATTGAGGAACGTCCTCCTTTTTTTGAAGTCGGTTAAAAATAAGGAGTTTTCTGATTAATTACTTTAGGTTTGCTCTACTTGAAAAGATAATAATACTACGTACGCTAGTCAAAGTAGCCAGCAGTAGTTAGCATGTCATCGAGGTATATAAATGCATCGTAATACAAATGTTGATATATTAAAAACCGCTCGACCGATTTCGTTAAAATTTAAATGGGACCACCTGAGAACGGTACCCTTTGAAACATAAAAAGAATTTTCTTAATCGATTCAGGCATCTTCGAGTAATCGGTGATAAACATAAAAAATAAAAAGATTCCGACGAATTGAGAACCTACTCCTTTTTTGTGAAGTCGGTTAATAATAAATGTCAATAAAATCTGTACACACGTAATCCTACCACTGCCTGAATATAAGCTTTCTACACTCACACATTTCAATTTACATATTGGAAAGTGCAGTTACAATATTATCTACTGTCATTGTTGTTGTTTTCGTGTGATGATTTATTTATAACGTCTTGACACCATTTCTTTTTATGTCCAAGGAAAAAACAACTTTTATATCAGCACTTTATAATAAGGTTAGTTATAAGATAATAGGTACCTAGTACATTATCATATTTACGCTTCTGAGAATAATTATAATGTTTGTATGTATCTGGAAGTTGGCTTTTATAACCATATCATGATGTACCTACTAGGACATTTTAACTGTTAAATATAATAATACTTACTAGTATACATATAAAAAGATCTCGCCCGCATTGTGAAAAGTTTGTGAAAAGTTTCCTGGGTATGAATTGATTAAAACAAAAAAACAACCATGTCATTAACTTAATGTGTGTGTGAATTGAATCCAAAATCTGTTGCGTAGTTTTTGAGCGAAAGAGTTAATAGAATTATATTGTAATACGGGACTTATCGCGCTAAAAACATAATTGTATTAACTCGACGTTTCGATCGAAAGAGTCAAAGAACATATTGCAGCTGTTTATTACAGCCAGGTTAATAAGTCCGCCATCGCCGAGCATTTGCTAGATTCTGGACTTAACCACTGGATTGAACTTCACGACCATAAATTCTCTCTACTACACGTTACTATTACTCCCGTATTGTACGTGAAGCGGTTGAAATAAAAAAAACATCCGGATTTAAACCGGGAGGATGGTTTTAGATTGGCCACGACTTGGAAGCAAATGTTCCAGTCGAAGTTTAAATCAACGAAAATCTGCCGATGTCGTCAGTATTGTGTGTCGCAATGGCAACTCCGATCAAGATTAAATGTAATAGTAAGTAGGATATATAGGAAAAGTAGGTTAAGACGCTTTGTTTTCCTTGCAGGTCCATGCACTAAAAGAGGCGGACCAGGAGCCTCCTAGACGGATCTTCTACTACAGCGACTTCGACAAGAAGCCTGTCCTGGTGCCACCTTCCCCTGCCACTCCCGAGAACATTGAGAAAGCCAAAGTCATCGTCAGTAGGCTCGATGCTGCCGGAGGTCAGTTCTCTATCTCATATTAAATTATATTAACCTTAGCCACTTTGATTCTATTTCTTTGTTCCGGACAGCACTTGACCGGTTCGCAGCACTTAGTTGAAATCACGTTTCCGACTTGCACTTGGCTAATTTATTTTCTATAATATATTTCTTGTATTATGCAGCCGGCCTAAAGTTACGCTGTACTGGTCATATAAGGTAGGTTAGGTACCTGGCTATACGCCTTCCACGTTTCTCTTTCATGTTATTATTATGTTATGAAGTCGGTTAAAAAAGACAAAGCAATAATTATTTTCTTTTGTCAAATGATAAATGACGAGCTTATCGCATCTGAATTCCCCGAAGAGGTTCAAGTAATTATGGAAACTCATTGGGATCAAGGTTTATCTTGTTGTGTAATAATGTAACATGTGACTTGAATTTACAGTTTTATTTGTGAGTCATTTAATATGTCCACCTACTTTATGTTTATTATTCGTTATTTATTTTATCAACCGACTTCCCAAAAAAAGGAGTTTCTCAATTCGTCTGTATGTTTTATTTTGTGTGTGTATGTTACGCGATTTATCCGTCAATTCTTAATCGATTCGGATGATTCTTTTTTAGTAGGTAGGGTACATTTCCGAGGTGGTCCCTTTGCAATTTTATCGAGATCTGATTAGTATCTCCAGAGATATGACGATAAATGTCTCAAACTTGCACTATCTTAAACATGCTTACACTGGCTGGCTGGAGGTACTATCTCGGTGCAATGTTTTAGACAAATCAGTCGTGCCGTTTATATATGTGCAGAGAGCAGATATGTGCAAACAAACAAACAGACTGTATAAAGCAAAAGGCAAAAACTGGAAAAGAAGAGCCGAAGGCCGGGCTCAGTGGCGCATCTGGGGAGAGGCCTACGTCCAGCAGTGGACTGACACCGGCCGATCATGATGATGGAAGACAAAAAAGGCTCAGAGCCTAGAGAATCGCCGCAAAGTCGCTTGTTTATCGGTTTTCTATCGGATACATTCTGAAAGTGTGCCATCCAATAATTGCACTAATTAGTACCACTGTGGTACGTACCACCATCCCTCTCTTCTATCGGACCACCAGAGACCAGACGTACCGATGTGCGCCATATTATCGCTTCACGGTGAACGTTCCATTTCCATCTACCCAAATCGCTACATTATCAATCACATCAGGTGACATAGTAGAGTATTGATTTATCTATATCTATACTTCTATACTAATATTATAAAGAGAGAACATTTATATTTTTGTATTTTTGTATGTTTGTAATGATTTGGCTCAAAAACTACTGGACCGATTTAAAAAAATCTTACACTAATATATAGAATGGACTTTCCGGTTAAATCAAAGGTACATTCGTGGAGACCTAATTTGCAACCTAAGTCGACTAAAAAACGGTCGACAAAACACGTTTCTTACGAACGCTGCTCAATTGAAAATAGATGGAAGAATATTTTGTATGGAAGAGTTGTACAACTTAATAAGACCTACAAAAAGTCCGCGACAGCATATGTCTATCTCTTAAGGTTGACTCACAGTAACCATTTTAATTTTTAATTTTTAATTTGTTGTTAAAAATATCACATAACTTCCAAGGATATTTTCAAGTATATTGTATTAATCCTTATCCAAATAATTACGTTAATTAGCTTGGCCACATATTATATATAAAATTGTCCTTTACAGTATATAATTCAAATAAAAACTCTAGAAGATATCACGGATTTCACATACACGCATCGCAAAATTAATAAAATATTTGCAGTGAAACCACAGATTAGGTCATAGTTACTACGAAAATATTATTATAAGCTTAGCGATCCTGTAGATCCCCACCGATCACAATCAATTTGAAGTCAATATAGTATAATAACATATTTATACTGTATAAAATTCTATTGTATAATATAGTTATGATCTATATATAAACCACCCCGACTGATCTATGTATAATCTTTTCAATAAAAGCATTCCAATGACTCTAAACACGACATTTAAAATCTGAGCTGTAAGTTGGTCTGGATTTGAGTATTCTGTAGAGTACAGAGATGTCCCAGCATCAGGTCAATGCTTCCATGTTCTTACAATATCGTTTAAGAAGAAGATTTTCGAATTGATCAGACCTATGAAAGTTGATTTCATAGCGCAATTAACTAGAAAAAGCTCATAGTTTTATAACGATTGAACAAATTTTCATGAATCAAAGCTAAGAACACTCTCGATGAAGACATCTATCAAACAAAAATAAAATCTCAATAATAAAATCAAAATCGGTTCATCCGGTTGGGTGCTAAGATGCTACAGACAGACACACGTTAAACGTATAATACCCCTTCTTTGATCCCCTGATTTGATTGATTTTGATTCAATGATCCCACTACCTCTGTATGAAAACCCATGATTCATGAATGCACATAAAACTTTCATTGGTAGGTATATAGCTAGGATTAGAACCAACGACCGTCGGGTCAGAATCAGGGTAACTATCCTTTACGCCAAAGGGCCGTCCAATATCACTACGTAAGTATTATAAAACAAAGTCCATCACTGCGTCTGTCTGTCTGTTCGCAATAATCTCAATAGCTACTGAACGGATTATCATGCGGTTTTCACCAATAGCCAGAGTGTTTATGAGGAATGTTTAGGTGCATAATTCGTTAAGGTTTTGTGTAAATTGGTTGAAAAATGACGATGATTGTTAAATATGTTAATATTTTATATTTGATGCAACAAACTGATGCAAATTTTGTAGGCATGTTCTACCCGTGCGAAGCCGGGGCGGGCTGCTAGTATTCTATAATACTGGTCAAATGCTTGGCTATTAAAAAAAAAGACTGCATCTTCACTTAACAGCAGGTGAGATAGTAATCAGAGTCAGACATAAAAATAATAATAACCGGCCAAGTCGAGTTGGACTCCCCACCGAGGCTTCCGTACCAACGTTGGTTAGTACCAATTAAGCTAGACCTCTAAATTGTATGAGCGCTTATATAACTCAGACGCCTATCTTAATTGGCGTAACTATGTATGTATGGGGACACCCATTAAGTTACAACTTTTTTTCTTTTTTGGAATTTTCTCTTTATTTGTGCTGTAAGACCTTGCTTCTCGCCAAATTTCGTGATTCTAGGTCAACGGGAAGTACCTTATAGGTTTTCGACCCAAAACCTATGGGGTACTTCCGGTTGACCTAGAATTGTCAATTTTGGTTAAAAGCAAGGTCTTACAGCACAAGTAAAGGAAAAATTCCGAAAAATAAAAAAAGTTGAAAATGAAGGTAAATTTTGGTATTTACAAGTTTTTGCGAAAATCTAAATTTGCCCATATCTTTTTTAACCGACTTCAAAAAAGGAGGAGGCTTCTCAATTCGACCGTATATATATATTTTTTTTATTTTATTTTTTTGTTCGCGGATAACTTCTTCGTTTATGAACCGATTTTGATTATTCTTTTTTGTTCGAAAGGAGATATCCCAAGTGTGCTACTATGGTAATTTTATCGAGGTCTGATAAGTATCTCCAGAGATATTGAGATAAACATCTCAAAATTGGTACTGAAAATGAATAGCGCGGCATTGACAGATAGACGGACAAGAAAGTGATCTTATAAGGGTTCCCTTTTTTACCTTTTGAAGTACGGAACCCTAAAACATATAAATTTACTTTTGAATGTGTAATATCGGTGTTAATAAAATGTTATCGCGTGCAGGTACCAACATCGCCAGCGCGCTAGATGTAGCCGTCAATCTGATCCACAAGAGGACAGAGTGGGGAAAGAAGTCCCCTGCACCTGAAGCTATCGAAGCTGAAAGTTCAACGCCAGCATCGACCGATGGCAATGGCCCGACTACGCTTGCCACTACAGAACCTACCATCGACCCTAAGGATGCTGCACTTTATGAAGTTGAAAGTAAATAAAACACTCTACTTATTTTATTAGTTGGTCTTATAGTTTTTGGTTTGAAATCAGGGTGGCTTTGAGTTAAAATGACAATAGCTGAACTTAATGAAATGTCAGAATGGAGCTATACAACCAGTATCGCTACGTCCCCGTCATTTGTAAGTGTAACCGACTGGGTCATAGGTACGTCACCTGGCTAGTTACAGTTTAAAAAGAACTTAGCCAATTTGACATGTTTGTTGCCTTCAAGTAGTAATTAATTAATATTAGGTAGACTAGACAAACTAATCTACACTAATATAAGAGTCAGTTTGTACATATGTTTGGATGTAGAAGGTAGGTACTCTTTGATATTGTAAGAAAGAAAACCTGAGCGGGTCACTAGTGCTGAAAAAAAGTTGTCTTAAGAAAAAAATATATTTAGATAGTATGCCAATCGAAAAATATATGCTAGGTATGCATATGCATATGTATTCTTAGAACTTCTATAATGTTTTGAGTTTTATGGAAACAATGATTGATATAGGAATGAAGACTCTTGAGCCCATTATTATCTTCCTGACTGACGGAGATCCAACTGTGGGCGAGACCAACCCCACTACCATCATGAACCGGCTCACTGAGAAGAACTACGGAGAAGACAAGGCTTCAATATTCTCTCTGGCTTTTGGTAAGTCAATGGTTTTTGTTTTAACTTATCTGTCCACTTGAAAGTTTATCAAACTGCTTTATGTATGCATGAAAAACCCAATCAACTGATTTAGGGCCAGTTTCACTGGTAGTGCTAATATGAAGAAATGTGACAGATTTTTTAGCGCTAATATTATGGAGAAACCTGACAGATTTTTGACAGCTTTTGTATATCGTCATTTGTCAGATAACTATCTAACGCATTATCAGGAACCGGTGAAACTGTCCCTTATTTACCGCTACTAACTTTAATTTTTTGGCATTAAATGCCGATTCTGATTTTGCGCTAACTTTGACAGCTTTAAAAGTCTTGGTTGGTGATGTGTTCTTTGGCATTTTTTTTCTAGATCTTATGAATGTACCATGGTACGAATCCCAACGAAGAATCGCTCTGTGCTGATTTAGTTGTCTTTATTTGATTTATTCGCTAATAACTACAACACAGAACACACATATTCAGAATTCAATTTAATAATTGTAGTTAGGTAGTTTTCAAGTTTTATTATTGTATATCCATATGTAAACTTCTGTAAATAAATATGTGTAATGATTAAAGAAAAAAAGTTTATAATAGTTTATAAATTCCATAGGCGAAGACGCTGACCGCAAATTCCTGCGCAAATTGTCCCTCCGCAACGACGGTTTCATGCGACACATCTACGAAGCCGCTGATGCTGCTTTGCAGCTCCAAGACTTCTACCGCCAGGTGTCTTCACCGCTGCTCGCTGATGTCAAATTCACATACCCTACCAACCAGGTACATAACCAACTGTAGATTTTTTATTTAAAAGCATTAAAATAATTGTTTACATTTATGATATGTATATTTCAAATAAAATCGTTCAAATACAACCATTTCAAGTCATCATTAGTTTTAATTATTAAAATTAGTGTGCAATACTATAATTGAAATCATAACTTTTTAGATAAAGCCAAAAAAAAAATGTTGAAAGCAATACTAAAATTTTAGACACTCATGATAATAAATAATAAGTTATTTATTAATTAGTCTCAACTCAAGACTAGTGGTGACTTGAAATGTTAACTTAATGGTTATACATTTTAGAACATAACGCAAGCATCGGCTTCAGTATTGAACCCTGGGGTACACCCACTCATTTCATTTTCAAGTATAAACAATAAGTACCTTGCGCATTCATCTATCAACGTCCAAAGTTCAAGCTTATCTATTATGTAGTTAGGTATACTATACATATACCAGGCTGATACATTTTATTAATAATTCCAATGAGGCGATGTCTTAAGAATCAAATCAACCGGTACAAGTCAACTCCCGGATATATGCCTCTTCCAAAACACGTCACTGAATGATAAAAAAGAGAAAAGAAAAGCCCGATCTTCGGCTTTTCTTTTCTCTTTTTAGCCAGTATAATAATGTTTAATAACATTATTATACTAGCTATACTATAAAGCGCAATAATTTGCAAAACGCAAAAATGCTTAGATAATAACTCGTCTTATTATTAACTGAAGTTATCGACATAGCTCAAAAGAAAGGTCACATCTGTCGTAGAACCGATAACAGTTGGGGTAGACGTGTTCTAGAGTGGAGACCACGGCTCGGTAAACGTACTGTAGAGCGCCCTTCGGTGGAGTGATGATATACACAAGCTGGCAGGCAGCGGTTGGAAACGAATAGCTGGAGATCGAGCTCAGTGGCGTGCCATAGGAATGGCCTATCTCCAGCTGTGAACGGATAGCTGCTAATGATGATGATTAACTTTAAGGCTCTATGTTTAACACACAATTTATTATATCTAAATATATGGATAGTGAAGTCGAACTTTTGTACTATAGATAGATATGTAAAACGTTCGACACTATCTTATATATAAAATTATCATGTCGCGGTGTTTGACCAAACTCCTCCGAAACGGCTGGACAGATTTGTATGAAATTTTGTGTGCATATCGGGTAGGTCTGAGAATCGATCAACATCTATTTTTCATACCCCTAAGTGATAAGGGACCACCAAAAGCGGGCAAAGCCGCTGGGCGCAGCTAGTATGATACCTATAAAGATCGATCTTAAAAAGACGTGTTCATCCAGGTAAAAGAAGATACGTTGACAAAGAACAAGTTCAGGACATTCTACGCCGGCTCAGAAGTTATAGTGGCAGGACAACTGCTGCCCGATGCTGTGGAGATCACGCCGCAGGTCCTAGGTTTCTGTGGTGTTAGAGATGGATTGGGCAAAGTAAGTCTATTTTTTTTAAGTTTATGACTTCTACCAAAAAGTAACTTACCAGTTACCACCATCAAGAAGAAAATCTGCCGCCATAACCTTACGGTGTTCCGGCAACACAACCCTTTAGAGTCCGATAGGTTATAATTGATGATGGTCCGATGATTCTAGGCCATCGACATCTTAGGCATAGCGTGCCCACCATCCTCGACCACATCATTGCTTACCACCAGGCGAGACAGTGGTCCAACGCCAGACAACAAAATAATAAAAAGATAGGAAAACAATATTTAATATGAATTTATTATGGTTTAAGACATTTATTTCTGGAAATAGAATAGTAACTAACCGACCATGATCATCGACTTAGGCTCAAAATACCCAAAAAACTGATGTTAACATCAGCAGGGTTATTCTCAATGATTCGAAAGCAAATTCAGATTCGGAAACTGCCCTTACTTCGACTTGGACCTTTCCATTCACAATCCTCCGACCGGTAATTTTTGTATATTTCGAAAAATCAATGATTCTAATTGGAAAAGTTTCCGCGACAAAATAGCTAACGGATTTATCAATATTCAAAATTAATAATGAAGCTTCCGAAGCCGAATAGGTTTACGAATGATTGAGAATCTAGGGGCAGGTTACATAGTGTCTAATCAGAATTTAAAAAAATAGTTTCAGAATGTACTGTGCTGTGACGAAAATGATACATACTTTATTGCAATGATAATGTAGAAGTAACCACTCCACCCTACTCATCAGAAACGTTACGAGAAGCTGCCCAAGGCCCCCGTGCCAGAGAAACGTCAAGGATACCTTCCCCTAGAGAGACTGTGGTCGTACCTCACCATCAAACAGCTATTGGACCAGAAAGACGCCTCCGACGAAGCAGAAGACGCCAACAAAGAGAACAGCCCCCAGAAGAAGGCGTTGGCTTTAGCTCTCAAGGTAAAAATTCATCGAAGTATTAACTCACAGTTCAAGTTTTTTTAACGGACTTCACAAGTCTTGTTGACAGACAACTTTGTTTTTCATAGTGTTTTTATGAAAAACAAAGTTATATTTGCGGTCGCTTTATCTCAAAAACTGCTGACTGTATCTCATTCAAACCAATTTTCGTTGAAAGTTTTTATTTCCCTGCCCCGCGAGTCTATTTCAGTAGCAAGTTTAAGACGTTTATCGCCATATCTCTCGGCATACTAATTAGATCTTGGTGAAATTACAATGGGACCACATCGAAAATATACCCTGCCGATTAAAAAAAAAATCATTGAAATCGGTTCACAATTGACGGAGTAATCGCGTAACATACGTACAATAGAAATATTACAGACGAATTGAGAAATTCCTCTTTTTTGGAAGTCGGTTGAATTCTAAAAAAATTATCAAGATATTTCAAATGTAGTACAATGTTACGCGTCAAGCTTGATCTTATAATAGGCTTCCATTTAACTTTGAATGTGATTTGTGAGCTGAAATTTCACATTACCTACTTATCAATCCTGAAAATGAATATGCTAATTAATTTGTTGCAGTATGAATTCGTTACTTCTCTAACCTCGCTCGTGGTGGTCAAACCGAACGCGACAAATGCAGTCAACGCTGAATCTGTTGACAAACCGGATAACTCTGGAGGTAATATTTTGACCATATTCTTCTTAATAGGACCTACCTACTACTTACATAGAGATTTCTTGTAGAACAGAGCTAGAAGATAAGTTCATTCACCTATAGATATATATGTTTTCTATCCAACTCACACTTAACGCAAAACAGTCTCTATTCTTCTGTCAAACCTTTTTGTTGTCTGACACATTCTGGTAGTGGTTCTTGAACTATTGTTTACTTTACTACATTTAGGGCCAGTTTTGCCGGTTCCTGATAATGCGTTAAATACTTATCTGGCACATGGCACCATATAAAAGCTGTCAAAATCTGTTAGATTTCTTCATATTAGCGCTATCAGGAACCTGTGAAACTGGCCCTTAGTTAAGCCGGACAATTTTTCAGTTTGATAGCCATTTACGATTGCCCTTGTCCTCGAGTATCTACCCTCCATATTATTATGTCAAACAGTGGAGAACAAACAAAAACATGCTTGACGTCCGGTCATACTCAATATCCTTTCAGCCACTGATTCTTAATAATTCGAAAACCTGTTCGGATTCGGAAAGTGCCTCATATTCGACTCAGATATGTTTTGATGTGTCAACTAGAAAAATCAGTGATTGTAATCGGAAGTGTTTCCGCGACCAAATAGCTCACGGAATAAATATTCGAAATTCAAAATGACGCTTCCGAATTCGAATGTATCCGATTGAAATGAGAATATACTATGAACTATAGTATAATAACCTTCTTTGATTAAACTTATCTTTATTTCATCCTGCCAAAACTGAAATAAATTCCGCGAAAAGGGGTGGTTGGCGGAATTTATTTCAGTTTTGGCTGGAATGTGAAGATTGTGTGCTCTCATCATATTTTTTCCTATAAATTGTGTTATTTCGCGATTTAATGTGTAGTGAGGATTATTAACCATTAATCATTACCGATGAATGTGTGCGAGTGTAGGGAAATAGCACAATGTTAAGAAACGTGCAATTCCACGTTCACACAAAAATTCAATTGAAAGCCTTTAGTAAAGTCCTGAGGGATTATTATCTTTTCTATGCTGAGGGTATGACTTGGATTGGACTGGACGCCTGATAAAGTTTCAGCCAGTTTCAATTTCTGTTTCCAGCCACGCTAACGCAAGTTCAAAATGTATGGATTGACATTTGGTTTTCCGCAACAAAGTTGTAATTCCCATACATTTTGAAGTTGCGTAAGCGTTCATGTAAACAGAAATTTGATTTTGTCTAGGCCCCCAGATGATTTTATCTGATACCTAAAGCCATATAATCATCATCATTATCAGCCGATTTCCGTCCACTGCTGGACATAGGCCTCTCCCATAAAAAGCCATATAAAAGTTGTAAAATAACTGTCAGATAAAATCCTAAGTATAGGCTTATCAGGAACCGCCGAAACTAGCTCTAAATTTATTGCTCGATGATAATAGGCAAAGTGTAGTCTAATATGGTAAATACTAGGTATAAAATAATACCGACTAGATATAGAGATATACATATAAGTATCTCTGCTTATCCCAAAAGACTGCTTGGATAATTTTATTTTTTAAAGATTACTCGCAATGTGGGTTGCACATTTACTAGAATTCTTGTTAACCCCTCCAACTAAGCTAAATATGCTTGTGTTTGGAGTGGGTTTACGTCAATAGTGCAATGGGTGGGGTGGGGTTCGAACTCACGACCTCTCGATCGCCAGTCCGACACCCAATCCATTGGGCTATTGCCGCCTTTTTTAAAACTGAAACGTTACTAACATTTTGATTTGTTTATTTCCAGCTGTCCTTGCTCATTCCTTTGCAAGTAAGTACCAAGAGGTTTTACAATTAGGCTAATTCGACATTCATTCATAGCATTACTGTCTGCTCACCTTTCGAAGATGGTATTGTATTGATCACGTCAAGACCGCTGTTATAGTCTGTATGAGAACTACCTCAAAATACCTACTTAGAGGTTCGCATTGTATGGAATTCTCAGATTTTAATAGTGCTACCTTTAGTAACAAGACAGAAAATAGCTTTGAGCCTTTGATGACAATACCATCAAAATATAAAATTATGTGTATAAAATGTTATCCACCAATTATGATCTTCAGCTGGAACTAAACAAACATAAAACAGGCCAGAATAAAGTGACCCCTCATCATAATCAGCCGGTGTCAGTCCACTGCTGGACGTATATAGGCCTCTCCCAAGTTAAACGTCACTTGATCACGATAAAGTAAACGCAGATTTGTATGGAAATTACAATGTTACCTCTTATACACACTAGATGGCGCTTTTTAATTCCATACAAATCTGCGTTTACTGTAACGTGATCGAGTAAGTAAACCAATCTATAAAACTCGCACTAGGCACTCAGGTGGAGTGACAATATACGCAAAGCGGTGGGACTGAAAAAGCCGAAGATCAGGCTCAGTGGCGCATCTTGGGAGAGGCCTACATCCAGCAGTGAACTGTCACAGGTTGATGATGATAATGATGATGTTTCTCTTTACCCCACACATCACGGTCTATTATTGGTTTGAGGGACCTGTTTAACCTGTAAATAACTCATTAAAAATGTATGTACGAGTGTATAGCAGCTATAACTTACATATATTATGTTTCTACAGGCAGTCCAGGGTTACCCGGTGCAGCGGGTGCATTCGGGGTTCCTCTGTCCAGCTTCCCAAGTTATAGCAGCCTCAATTCCCCGGCCGCACCTGTCTATTCAAGTAAGCAACACACTTTATGGCCGGGTGTATATCATAAGAAATTTCTGATAGAAAAATTCTCGCACGCGCCGGAAGGTACTCCCATCCCATACATACATTTTTGACTAGGTCCCGTACACCGCAAGCAATTTCTTCTGACACAATATTAAGCCATATATTTTGTATAGGTATATATATCCTATACTTGTTTTGCCTCATGTTATGTCTTAAGTACTAGGTATACATTTCCATACATAACTCCTGGCACCAAAAGAGAATACAATTACTATAACCGTATATTATACCGTGGCTATACGTACCAGCACAGATATAAAAGTCTGACCTATATATGTTCCCGCGCGCGGCTGAGATTGGACTATCAGTAAGAATTCCCACGCTGACGGGCCAATCACAGCTGCTCGCGCTTCCCGCACTGTCATCACGTGACAGTACTTATGCGCAACAACTTACAGTCGGGCAAGTATAACTTGGCGCGGCTGTGCGCCACTGTGCTTTTACTTTGTACTTTGATAATAGTTTCTCTTAAACCACTTTTAATTACTTTTGGCATTATTGAACTATTTTAATGTAGCAGATGTATCAACAATAATGTCGCGGTAATCTCTCAAACGTCAAACTCACAGATGCAAGAGAGCGGAATTAGTTCCAAAAACCACCACCGCCAAGTAATAGACTGTACTCGCGCCTCTAGAGGTCGAGCGCCTTAGACACATTTTTGCTTGTATTGTCTGAAATAAACGTTGGTATTGTGTTTTTTGTAGGGGAGTGAAGTATCTGTTACGGAGTAATTATTATATAATCTGTGCCTCTAGGTCCGTGCCGGGGTGGTACGTTTTATTTCTACGTATTTTACTTGTTTGTAATCCTATTTTCACTAGGAGCGTATGTTTGAATTTTCTTAATATATAATAAAAAAGAAAAACATAGGTAGGTACTAATGCTAAACAAATAGTATAAATGATGCTTATGGCTTACCCACCAGCGCCTACACTATTGCATTAATTTAATTATTATTCGCTAG
Source organism: Cabera pusaria (assembly GCA_954871355.1). NCBI lineage: Eukaryota > Metazoa > Arthropoda > Insecta > Lepidoptera > Geometridae > Cabera > Cabera pusaria. The sequence continues at coordinate 19,496,229 of OX940889.1, read as the reverse complement.
AGTTTGTGTCAAAGTTTGCTGAATGTTTGTGTTGTGATTGATGCATGTTCTCACTGCGATGTTCGCTATATCGACGCCATGTTCATTGCCTAGGTCAATCGTTGTCGCTAGATACGAGTAGCCTCGTGCAGGAAGAGGCAGAGGATTACGAATACGTCTTGCAAGAAGACCAGCATGCACCACTAATGGGTAAACTAATTACATTCCAATATTACTACGCGATTAGTTAATTTAAAATTGATACTATTGAAAAGCCGGAAAATAAACCTTACAATTTTAAAATTCCGGAAAGAATGCCTGTAAATTAATTGCGTAATAATTTGGAACAGTAAATATAATTTCGGCTGTGGCGAATTCTGAGGAAGTGAATGGTATCGCGTACGGGCAATTCAAAGAAGTGTTATCTATCTACTATCGTTTCTACACAAATCGGACCTAGGAATATCATTTCCTTGCATAAAATCTAGATCAAATCCTAGTATGAAACCGTATTTGCGTAGGTTCTTTTATAAATACTTCAGTTCATTGAATTAAACTCCAGATTGTTGATTTGTGCATTTGTGATGTTTTTTCCACTCCTCCTGCTTATGACCTCGATACTTTCGTTACAGCCGAAATTATTACTTTTATCAAGCTCGCTATAATTTAGTTAAGTCGTAGAAGGATGAAAATAAATCGAAAACAATTCTGTAACTTTAAACATCAATATCAATGGCGGCAGCATGATATGGCAGCTCTCTTGAGTTAGGCGCTCATTTACATTTGATCACAGCATTTCACAGGTTCCACATTCTACATAACAGCTTGAGATGCTTGCATGGACATATACTCATATCATGAAGGTAAATAACCGCATAATATTTTGTCAACTTGATACAATTTATTAGCAGATGTATACAAGATAACTTAGTCAAAAACATATTTATTTTTAGGAGCACCGGTGTCGTACTCAAGCAGCAACTTATTACCCAGCAGTTTACTTACCACGAGACGTCGTTATCAGGGTTATTCTCACTGTAAGCACAATATTATCCTTACTAATATTATAAATGCGAAAGTAACTCTGTCTATCTGTCTGTCTCACTTTCACGCAAAAACCACTGAACCGATTTAAATGAAATTTGGTACACAGATAGTCTAGAGCCTGAAAAAGGACATTAAAAGGGGGGATGAAAAGTTCTATGGAAGTATCGTCATTTTTAGAGCTAGAAGCTTGAAGTGTGTGAGGGGGGAGGGGAAAGTGTAGGGGGAGGTAATGGGGAGGGTAGGGGGAGTGGGGAGACGGAAGGGGGAGGGGAGGGGCGGGGATGTGGAAGTGAGGAGAAGGGGGGGTGGTAAGTTAGGGGAAGGGGAGGGGGAGGGGAGTGAGGGGAGGGGAAGTTAGGGTAAGGGCATGGAAGGGGGAGGGGAAGTTAGAGGGGGAGGGGAAGTGGGAGTGAAGGGGGAAGGGAAGGGGAGGGGAGGTGGAAGTAAGGGGGAGGGGAGGGTAAGTGAGGGGAGGGGATTAGCGTGGCGTGGTTGGGCGCGGTGTAGCTGGGATACGTATGTGTCTTATTAGTTAATGCTAACCAAAGATAGAGATGTGATAAACCACTTTAAATTGACAACACGTTCAAACGTTGCGCTTTTTTTTAAAAGCGCGCTTTAAAAAGCGTTTCGCTTAAACGGTTTTTTAAAACTTTAAGCAGTGCAAGTCACTATTGATGTGAAGATCGTAAGTATCGTAACGTAATAAAACGAGGGCTTATTTGAAATAGTTATGTGAGTGATGACGTAACGTAAGTTAATGTTTTTATGTTTTATGGCTTACTAGGACAGTGTTAGGATATATAAAAACAATTTACTACATACAATGCAAATTACTATAAATCAATCAACTTCCCTTCGTACTTATCAACAGGCTTAGGACTGTCTGACCCTGGATATTATCTAGGTGTAAAGTTCTCTTCAAGACGAATCAATTGAGCCCAAACTCGGTAGAGTTACGTTGATTTATAACAGAGATGCCTTGGCCACCTTCCAGCTTCATCATCAGACCCTAGATATCATCTAGGAGAAAAGTTCTCTTCAAGACGAATCAATAGAGCCCAAACTCGGTAGGATTATATTGATTTATCACAGAGATGGCGTTGCCACCTTCCAGCTTCATCATCAGACCCTGGATATCATCTAAGCGTAAAGTTATCTTCAAAACAAATCAATCGAGCCCAAACTCGGTGGGGTTATGTTGTTTTATCACAGAGATGCCGTGGCCACCTTACGTCTCCATCATCAGACTAGCTCCATGGTACCATATTATTGTATTGTCACCGAAGATACATAAGTACACCAAATTTGAGTCCAATCAGACATCGGGAAGTGGGTCTAATTTAGCTTCCAAGATTCCACCCGAACATACATAGTTACATACATACATACATACATACATACATACATTGCAAGTTAAATAAAAGCTTGTAATATATTCTATTCTTAGCGACCAGAAGTGAAAAAGGCTAAAAAAATAAACACTATCACAAATTCACAATACCCATAGCTACTCGTATATTATACCACAGAACCTCAACATAATGACAATTACATAATGTCTAAGCTAACAACAAAACCATTACGTCCGAACAGTAAGACGGCCACACGAAGACTGAGTCTGATACCCGCTCGCTGTCCGCTTTTATATAATCGAGCCCAGTCGCAGCGTGAGGGTAGTTGGAAATTTTCTAACACTATTCAACATAATTAATTTGGTAACTGTTTACTAAACTGTTGTTGTTGACCAAATGCGAAAAGAAGAGTGTAAAATTATTAAGTCACGTTTTGAGAAATCTACTTTCCGATGAATTGTTAATATGATATCTTCTCGCCACTGAGGTCAATTTGCACTAACCTTTTCTAACTCTTGCCATCCACCGTTCCAACATTATCGCTCAACCCAGTACTATTCATTATTCTGTGACTAGTCTAGGGATATCTTATGTCTTTTTACGCTAGGGTGCCGATTCTTGCTCCAATCAAGAACTAGTTTTCCACATGGCCGGCCCGGCCCATTGCTACTCGTACTTCATGAGCTATGGTGATGAATTCTTTGCCACATACCTTAATGCTATGTTCAGATGGCTGAATTGTGACGCGCGTTTTCAAATCGCGCGCTTAGACATCCTAATATATACCTAGCAACCGTTCACATGCGCGCGCGTTAACGCGCGTCAGTGAGCGTCAACGCGGCGCTCAGAGAAAAAGTTTCTAGACGCAGACAATCGCGAACTAATTCTACCGAACTAGACTGACGAGTACTCTCGCAACGCGCATTAGCGCTCATCATCTGAACTCTCTTCAAATTTGATCGCGCGTTGACGCGCGTTACATGTGAACATAGCCTACTATTCTTTCATTCAAAGAAACTCAAAGTACTGTAATAGAAGTGAGGGCTGTAGCTGTAACCATTTCCATAGTGCTCTAAATCAGGGCTTTCCAAACTACATACGTTCGCGGGCTAATTAAATTTACTACAAAAGCTGAAGGACCGCAGCAAAAAATATGTTCAGTTTTCAAGTAAAAGATATACGGGGTAATCATTTTTTTATACGTTTATTGGTTCTTCGTTAATAATTTATCTTTAACAATCATATCGAATCATTGTTTTGAAAAATAATTCTTTTATCCGAATTATTTATGTCCAAAACTATTTTCTGATTAAAACATGCGTCTCGGGCCGCATGAAAACAAGCCGGGCTGTCCAAACAACACAGCCCTCATCGAATAATCAGCCCTGCTCCTAATAATAATCGAAGTTAAGACAACATTTGAGTTTAGTTTTAATTTCATGGCGTACATTAATACATGATACATTAATCATATTTATATCGAAACTTGAATATAATTGTATAGTTTGTTAGGGTAGGGTAAGTTAGGGTGGGGGCATATTATTAAGAAAAACCCTATTCAAAATTAATAAAGATTGAAAAAGAACCAGATAAAGTTTTCTGTTTGGGAATTATTAATCTTATCACTTATTAATAATAATATAAAAGTATTATCTTATTTAAAAAGATACCTAATTTAGAATTGATCGAACCTACATATCAATCAAATAAAAACTAAATCACAAGTGGTTCATCCGTTTAGGCGCTACAAGTCCACAGACAGACACACACATCATAACATCACAAAATATACACATCCCTATAAACACGTCAACTTATAAGTTTACAAAACCCTTCTTTTTGTGTTGACGTGCGACTCGTGGCGACGACAGACAGGCGAGCCCGCCGGCTCGCCTGTCTGTCGTCGCTACGAGAAATATTTCAAACATGTTTAATTGGGATGACAATTGACATGAATTGACAATGAGGCACATGATCGTCAAAAGGTCGTCGAGGCACAAGTACGCAATTTGCTCGCAGTTATATCACCCAGGCATAGAAAATATAATAATACACCCAGCAGGGCTAGCATGTAGTAGATTATACAACAAGTGAATAAAAAGACAATTTAATTCGAGGGACTAAGTTGGATCCCGAGAGCAGCGAACGATTCTAGATTAGAATCCTGAGCGGAGCGAGGGATACAAGGACCGAGGTTAATTTTTTTATTCACGAGTCGTGTTATCTTCTTTTTACCATTGACTGCGAGAAAATTAATAGTAGTACATACTTATAGTACCTATTTATATTTATCATGTTATTAATCTAATACTATAAGAATCTTTGTCCTGACATACTGACTGACTGACTCACTGACAGACAACGCACAGCCTAAACCGCTGGTCGTAGAGACTTGAAATTAAGAGGGTATATTTGTCTTAGTACGTAGGGGTGTACTAAGAAAGTATTTTCCAAAATTCTCCCCTTAAGGGGATGAAATGGGGGTTCAAAGTTTGTATGGAGAAACAAGATTAGATAGTCTTTTCTATCCAAAACTTCACACAAGTGCTTCAGTAAAAAAATAAGTAAATACGTGTTTCTGGTTTTTTTGAAAATTCACCCCTAAGAGGGTGAAATGGGGTAACAAAGTGTGAAAATCAATATTGTTTCGGATTGCGCTGAAATTTGGCATGCAGATATTTATTTTGACTTAGGTATCCGCTAAGAAAGAATTTTTCAAAATACACTCTTTAAGGGGATGAAGCGGGGGTTCAAAGTTTGGATAGTCGTTTTATTCGACATTTCACACAAGTACTTCTGTAAATAAATAAATAATACGAGTTTCAAACTTTTTCAAAATGCCACCCTAAGAGGATAAACTGGAGTAACAAAGTCAAAAATTCGATATTGTTTCGGATTGCGCTGAAATTCAGAATGCAGATAGTTATTATGACGTAGGTATCCGCTCAGAAATGATTTTCTGAAAATTCCTCCCGGATACGGAACGGGGATTCAAAGTTTGTATGGCGAAACAAGATGGGATAAAGTACGTGTAGTAGGATTTTTCGAAATGGGGTAGGTAACAAAGTCTGTAAAATTAGGTTTTTAGGGTTTTATAAATATGAATCCCGAATTGCCGTAGTCACGCGATAACATGAAAACGGGTCAACCGATTTGGCTAATTTATATTGGATGTGTTTAATGATAGAATCGTTTTTACAAAAGAAAAGTTTTAAGTAAATAAAAGAAGGTTTAACGCGGGCGAAGCCGCGGGACACTTCTAGTGTGTAATAAATCTGGATTATTAAGGTACGGACGGAGGTGTGTTCGAGTGCGGTTCGAGGGTTCGAGTGCGGTGTGCGGTGAGCGCGATCTAGGCGGCGCTCAGATAGCGCAGTAGAATTTGTACCGACTGGTTCACACCAAACGCGATCAGTAAACAATTGAAAAGTACTGAGATCGCGCCCGCAGATCGCAGGACGCCGGGCTGTGGCCGTACCTTTAGTGCCAATGAATGTGTGTGTAGGGAAACAGCACAATCTTGAAAAACATGGTATTTGCGTTCTCACCAAAATTGCACTAAATATCTTCAGTAAAGTTCACATCTTTACTAAGGGAAGGGTATGACTTGGACTAGTTTTTGTACTATATTCTGGCTGAATACACTAATTGTGTGAAGCAATGAGAAAACAAAAAAAAATAACCAAAATTGGCGGGATTATTATTTTTATTTAATTATATATAGCTTCTACGGTATATCTCCATTTAGCCAGCTAGTAGGACCATTCAGCAAGGTTTATTTATTTTTTGTACATAATTCGTATTTTGTGCTTGTTCCAAATTCAAAATGTTTTTATTCACCGAGTGAGTAAAAGAGCGTTTTATTCACTGCTATCGATGAATAAAGTGCTCTTTTTTGAGTGGCAATGGTAAAAATTATTTCCCTGTTTTTCGCCACTGACAGAAAATCAACACAACAATTTAAACGCTTGGTGAAGTTTAACCCCGAGTTTTGATTTTGTTTCGTATTAAAAAGTTTTAAAAAAGAAACCAAACAAAACACGGATAGGTGGAAAGACAAAACAGTCCCCTAGCCCTGCAGGCTTGGAAATTCAAAACTTTTTAGCCGCCCGTCTCCGTGTACATTTGATTGATTGATAACTTAAACCTTGGTGGAGTAGAGAGTACAAACATATCAAGGGCTGAGGTGTAAATTATCAATTTTTACATATTGTTTTAGCGTTGTTGGACACATTTATATGTTAACTCTATTTTTACAGTTATGCCTGACACGCAGCTCTTATCTTTTAAGAGATTCCGTAAGTACAAAAATATGATTTATAAAATTATAAACACGTTTTAGTTAGCACTTAGCACACTGCCTAGTAGGACCTCGAGGTCCTAGGCATCGACGACAAAGGAAAATAACTTTTACGCGAAAATATCATAGGCTACCTACCTACTACAGATACAGACCTACTATTTACATAAACAAATATATATGTTACGGTTGCAGTCATCGAAATAAAGTACGTAGTACAAATACATAGATGGTTGAAGAAATTAATTGTTATGACAATTAAAAGACTCTAGCCCCCTAACTGCAACGATTAGTTTATGGGGGCTACCGCTTTTCGCAAACCAGGTGGCGGCACTGAGTAAATAGTCCTGATGACAGGAAGCAGACTATGCATTGTTGGATGCGCTTGCTAATATTTCTTGTGCAATAGAAATTAACATTGAGAATGACCCTTCAACTCGGTCCCTTTCATCGAGTTCATTATACACCTTTGTCGATGATAACCTTTCTAGTAAAATAAAGCAATACAATTTGAATAAGCGGCCAAGTGCGTGTCGGGCCAGGCGCATTGTAGGGTTCCGTAGTAGCCGGTTATCACAATATATGGGTAAAGACCAACATTTTGACACATTTGCCTTATCAACTATTTCCCAATATTTTTTCTTAAAAACTATGTCTGTTAGAATTTTATGACGATTAATACTAAATTAAATGGTTATTTGCCCAGCATGCCAAAGACTCAAAGCTTTAGAATAATACTCGATAGCAGAGTAAATTATAGAATTGCTCCACAAGCGGGCACAAATTAGGTGAAAAACGTCACAATAATTTAGGAGGGTGAACTTTGAGGGTATTTCTTAACACATTCTGAATATTGCATTCTACAGCATTCGCGTATAATTGATAACCCTTTTCGTATAGACAGTGTAAAGAAATAACCACAATAATACGCTAATTTACAATTTTTATAATTATGTGTGATTTTAAACTATTGTGCTACTTATTTTGTGCCAGCATTTTCATGGCCAGTTTCTATACATTTGAGATGTGGCAGGATTTCGTTTTCGAGAACTGACAACACAGCGCAGAATTGTCTATAGCAGTTAGAGCTTGGCGGAAAAATTGAATCATTCGCGATGTCTCAAACTCAAAATTATTCAGTGTGGTCAGAAAATTTCGGCAGGTTTTTCGACGATTTTTACTTTATTTTTTTCTATTTTAACTATGATTTATGGTGCGAGCGATACATAAAAGCATGGGCTATTGTGAAATATTTATTTTAATACCATTCACGACGTATTTTCGGAGTAATTAGTATTTACTCACTGTGCTACCTTACAATTGTAATACTTTTGTAATACTTTTGTGTCACCAGTTGTACAATTTCTGTGTCACCACAATTGTGCTACCATTATAAGGTTGGGATACACTGAGTACTATAGTTTTTTGTAATTTGAGAAAGCAATAAATAATTGAAAAGATTTAATGTGATACAAAGGTGACGCTGATTTAAGGGAACTACAAATGCAGAGAGCTTTTATATGTCTCGCTGTGTGTGAGTGAGTAAATAATAATAGGTCGTATAATGTGGTATTTCTTTGATTTGCATACTTTTTTTTTGACATAACGGCTTACGCTAACTTATTTATTTTGGCATATTGTAAAAATATTAATATTTACTGAATTTCCCAACATTTTGTGTCACTATTGTGTCATATGCGTCAATATTTTGGACTTCACCCATATATCTGTTGTTTGTGACTTCTATAGGTACCTACTCGAAAAAAAACGTAACAATAGCGCGATTCAGACCCCGTTTTATACAGCACCATCTAGCGGCAGCTTTGTGAAACTTATGATAATTTATTATGGCGTTATATTTTTTTCATTTTATATTTTGTTTTTAACGCAAGTATTTATAAACAAGCAACTATTTCATCTTAGTCACTATAAAATATTTATTCTAAGGATATTGTATTCGGTCTAAATTATCCAACACCCAAGTTCAACGACTATTACAATACTGCTAAAGTTATCTAAACCGCTATAATTTTCCTTTGAAGTTCATGAAATACACTATCATCATGATATTTTCCAGATTTTTCAAGCCAGCAGGAGGGGGAGACGCCCTACTGGTACAAAAATGTGAACCTTAAAGTTTAATAGTTTGTAAAAGGAGCATTAAAATCGAAAAATAGGACATGACGTAACTATAAGGGTTCCTTGTCAGGACTACGGAACCCTAATAATGAAATGTCAAAATTCACGATATGTCAATGTCAGTTTTTCAGACATTTCGTGGCATCTTCACACGCGATAGCATAGCATAGTACTCATTGATAGGTATACCCATATAAGTAATCTGGATTGATATAGTACATTCAAGCGTATTCAATATTGCACTGAAAGATTCATCACCAGGTGTTTTAGAAAATTTAGAATGCGCGCCTGAAGAGTGCGCGCAACAACAATGAATAAATAATACTAAAATGAGCGAACGCGGGTAGCACTTTTCCATACAAACGTATTCCCCCGTTTCCTCCCTGGAAAATGCTTCTAGAACAAAACTTGTTTCCACAAAAAATCAAGGTCTGTTGTAGCTATGGCCCCTATAATTTGCTTTTTGATCAACCAATTGTAAATAGCAATATGACCCTTCAAAAATCTCAAAGCGGAGATAAAAAAGGCATATATTACTTTTTGCAATTTAATTGGAATACATTTGTTCGCTCTTAAGAGGGAACGCGGGGTGCACTTTTTCATACAAATGTATTCCCCCGTTTCCTCCCTGGAAAATGCTTCTACAGCAAAATTTGTTTCTATAAAAAATCAAGGTCTGGTGTAGCTATGCCCCCCCTATCATTTGCTTTTTGGACCAACCAATTGCAAATAGCTATATGACCCTTCAAAATTCTTAAAGGAAAGAATAAAAGGCTTATATATTTCTTTTAGCTACAGCAGACCTTGTTTTTTTGTAGAAACAAAATGCTTTTCAAATTGCTATAATGTTTCAAATCAAATTGCTCTAGAAGCATTTTCTAGGGTGGAAACAGGGAATACGTTTTTTTGGAAAACTGCACCCCGCGTACGCTCTTAACATTTGAATGAACAATAAACTGGCCAAGTGCAAGTCGGAGTCGCACTCGTAGGGTTCCGTACCACACCACAATATTCTATAAGATCGGGCAAATAATCCTAATCATTTTTTGATTGTGATGTGATTTAAAATAAAAAACCGGCCAAGTCGAGTTGGACTCGCCCACCGAGGCTTCCGTACCAACGTTGGTTATTACCAATTTTAGCTAGACCTCTAAATCGTATGAGCGCTCATATAACTTACGAAACCAAAGTGATGAAAATAAAAGTGAAGAGAATAATGAAAATGATTTCCAACTACCCACCGGTAGAAAGTACAAAAAGTTTGCAAGAAAAAATCTGAAATCTGATGTAAATGAACAGTCGAGAAGTAATATGACAACTACAACAAGAATGACGAGAATATTGAGGATTTAAATTCAATCGAAGTTTGTGTGTCATCTAATAAAAAGGAGGTCTACCTTAATTGGTCTAAACTATGTATGTATAGTATATATATATCCCTTTAATTTTCAACTTTTTTTTATTTTTCCTTTATTTGTGCTGTAAGACCTTGCTTCTTGCCAAATTTCATGATTCTAGGTCAACGGGAAGTACCCTATAGGTTTTCGACCCAAAACCCATAAGGTACTTATTTTTACAGTTTTACAATGATTGTAAAACTGTGACTTGGTCAAGTCACAAAAAAATTTTATCTATCAATCGTTGACTAGAATCTACTATAGCAGTCCTACTCAATGATTTTACACACTTTGCCCTAGAAGAATTTAGGACAAGATTGTTAACAGCAAACCACTCACTCACGTTTTTTAATACATTATTAATAGAGCTGTAATCAGCCACGTTTCTACCAATCTTAAACATGAGAGAGGTATCGTCCGCAAATAGAACAATATCGTTTGTTTGCGAAAGTACAGAATATACAATTCCTGAGAAAATCGGTGGTGACACACGGACAGACAGACAGACGGACAGACGGACAAGAAAGTGATCTTATAAAAAGGGTTCCTTTTTTACCTTTTGGTACGGAATTCTAAAAAACCAAAAAAAAACATACAAATCTAAAACACCGTGACACTTAGGTTAGGACTTCGGGTCTACCGGGGAAAACTTGCGCAAGACTCCTCCAACCCCCCAAAAATGTTGTCGGTCCATCCACCAAACCATAGCAAAGATATACTACGTAACCAAACACCTGTATACCTAGTATTAGTATTAAGTTAAGTATTACATTTATTGCAGCTCAGCGAAGCGAAAGTTTCTTAGATATTCGTGGGGATGGTGGCATTACTGGCTCTAGAGCTGACTACGACGACGACGACGACTTGACAGATAAAGCAGCCTTTGGTATTATAGTACTTATATCTATTTTTTTAACCGACTTCAAAAAAGGAGGAGGTTTCTCTATTCGACCGTATATATTTTTGTTTTTTTTTTAATGTCAAATAAAGTTTTGTTGGCGGATAACTTCGTCGTTTATGGACCGATTTGATGATTCTTTTTTCGTTAAAAAGTAGATATCCCACGGGTGGTACCATAGTAATTTCATCGAGATCTGATAAGTATCTCCAGAGATATGGATATAAACACATCAAACTTGGTACTGAAAATTAAAAGCGCGGTATTTGAAGTCGGTTCTTACAGTTTTTTAAACGATCTTATATTAACTCGCTGTGCCCCACAGCTTCACCTGCAAAATAGTGTGTTAATATAATAATAATTTTCATATATCATCATTATAATAGACCTAACGTGTCTATATAATTATCCTCGACCACATCATTGCTTATCACCAGGCGAGATAGTTGTCAAACGCTAGGCCTGTCAGATATAAAATAAACTGGCCAAGTGCAAGTCGGACTCGCACTCGTAGGGTTCCGTAACACAGTACGAGTATTCTGTAACTATGATTTTTCGCAACCAAAAAATTAACTTTGTTTTTCATAGTGTTTGTATGAAAAACAAAGTTATATTTGCGGTCGCTATATCTCAAAAACCGCTGACTGTATCTCGTTCAAACCAACTTTCGTTGAATTTTTTTATTCAAATCTACAGAATGTGTTTTTTATAGATTTTTCACTCACTTACTTTAGAAGTTAGAGGGGGGGGGGGGCACGCACATTTTACCACTTTAGACGCGCCTATCTTTTAAATGCTTGACTTTGAGAAAAAATGGTTTTAGGAACCTCAACTCAATGTCATTTTTAAAGACCTATCCATAGATATACCACACATATAGGTTTGAAGAAAAAAAATTTTTTTTGTTTCATTTCCATGTATGGGATGCCCCCCTTAAACATTTATATTTTTTATTTTTGTATAAAAATCGAAAAGCGGTTCACAGAATACATCTACCTACCAAGTTTCAATTCTGTAGTCTTAATAGTTTCGGAATAAAATGCTGTGACATACGGACGGACAGACAGACATGACAAATCTATAAGTGTTCCGTTTTTTGCTACGGAATCCTAAAAAGTAGGTTAGTAGAACTTCGAAACATACATTACACATATATACATAATATACATTTTTAGATTTAGGTAATAAGTAAGTATTATTACCAAGGAGTTTAAAGGGATCGCCAGGGATCGCGCATTTCGTCTACGGCGCGACGCACCGATAACACGGTAATATTGCCGTGATCAAGTGATTAAAGCAGAAAAAATGTTTTTTGTGATTTAAGTAAGAACTCAGAATAACCATATTTGTGTGCCTTGCAGATTTATTTACATATTTCTTCGAGCATTGACCAAAGGAGATGTTAACGCAAGGCGTACCCCTCTGCTGGCCATATAGCCATTTTTGGCCATATGAGCGTGCGTAACTACGCTGTATTTTTAATACTTTGTGCGTGTTTCAAGCTAGTGTGCGGGATCGTTAAAGTGAGTGATTTGTGTGTGTGCGCAATGCGTGTTTACCTCGTCCCCCGTAAGTATCGGCAGAAAAAAATGTTTGCGGATTACAACGTTAACATCTCCATTGGTAAATGCTCGAAGACATATTTACTTAACTATATTTAGGTAGGTAGGTATATCATGCTGTCGCCATTTCAACATCGATATTATATTGCAACAATACATTAACAATGCTTAAAATAAATAAATTATATACATAGGTACAAATTACAATATAAAATTTCAATGTCACAATTTGACCCGACGTGAGAGGTGGCGATTGCCTGTAATAAGTAGGTAGGTCTTAAAAATGCTAAAGCTTTAAAACTCAGAAGTCGAAGTCTCAAAGTGAGCCAAATTACTTTCGATTTGGCTGTAAAGTATCGCATATACTAAAATAATTATAATTTAGGTGAGTATAGGTAAGTACCTATACTCACCTAAAATTACCTACATATTAACATCAGTCGCCACCTCCAACCTGTCTATGTAACCACAAGGTCTAACATATTTTTATTACGGTCTAAGTTCGCAGAGAGATGCTGGTATACGGCCTAAATGCCTCACAGTATCGGACAGTAAATTCGGTTATCAAGTAAATTACTTTTTGAATTTTGATGGTGTAAAAGAAGAATCAAAATTCCCTTATCAATGATTTGCCTATCATTTGAATTTCATTGTGCACTGTGCATAGACTAATAAAAATAAAGATAGCTTAGACCTTGTTGCCATAATATGCTATTTAATGTAACCATAATCTGGTTTGTTACAAAATATGTAAAAAAACATACCTAGTGTAGTTAAAAACATCTTGGTAATTTCTTATAGACGTGATAACAACGTCTCGGCCTATTTCCAACATGGAACCTTCTGCAATCCAAGCGCTGGGCAGATACTGGCTCGAAGACTACAGGTGGACGGCACCGCTGCTCAACGTGACAGCTGATGCTCTGGTGCTGCCCGTCAACGGCACCGATGTCTTCTTGAAACTTGCCACTACTTTAGATGTAAGTAAACAATGTATTACATACATTCATTACATACCCCCAACTTCTTGCTACTACTACCATCCACCACAGTACTTAAGCTTCCTACCTACTTATACAAAATATACAAAAATACTTAATATGTAAATTGTTATACACAATCCAAAATGTCATCGTACCGACGAGACTCGAACCCGGACCGCTCGGATAACATGTCCAGGTGCTCTGACCAATTAAGCCACAGTCCGATACTATCGATATGACGAAAATTAGTGGATTGCATTTTTATTTTTACCCAATTATGCATTGGATTAAAAATGCAATTCACGGGTTCGAGTCCCGTCGGTACAATGAAATTTTGGATTGCGTTTAACAATTTACAAAAATATTAAGTGTGTAACACTTCATGAAATATAATACTAAATATGCATTGAAATTGTACCTCTAAACACATACAAATATTATGTATGCATAGGTAACTAGGTATATGAAAAAGTTGAATGGTAATGACAACGGTTGTAATTATGGACTGTCCTTTAATATTGCTGATCGATATCAGGGGCTTCAAACCACAGGGGCTTATATGAAATACCCCTACTTTTCAGGAGACAAAAATAACTTATAAACTTTTTTTTCAATGTACCTACCGATTAAGTGCTTGTCTGTTAAAAATAATAATAAACAAAATCGTACGTAACTATATCAATTTATTTTTGTAGAGCCCTAAAGCAGCATCAGGCGATGCGACCTGCGCCATCGCGTTGGACGGCCATGCCGGCTCCTGCGTGTACCTGCGCAGATGTGATGCGGCTAAACAGATCACTGTCGACCAATACAGATCTACATACTGCTCTGTCGACGGGTAAGCATCCTCAATTGACATTATGTTTTGGCATTTTTTTATAGGTGACAGGCTAGCGTTTGACCTCCTATCTCGCCTGGTGGTAAGCGATTATGGATGGTGAATATGCTAGGCCTAGAATGGTCTGACTCTCCAAGTGCTGTGTGCTGCCGGAACACCGTAAGGTTAAGGCGGCAGATTTGATTGATGGTGGTAAGCTACTTTTTGGAAGCAAGCCAGGCCAAACATTGATATAACGCTCTTACCACATTTATTCTGCTCATTTCACTGCAGAATTTACGTTTCTCATCCTTGCTATAAAAGGGAAATTCACTTTACACCCCTTGTGGGACGACAATGCACGTCTTATCGCCTTTCTTTATCGCCTTAGAGGTAGGTAGGTCCTATTGGCGTCTAAACTCAGATATTTCTGGAGATCTCTTCATTAAACAGGTCAAGGTTACCATATTCTTCTAGTTTCATTGAATTAACAGGGTATCAAGAATCGATCAGACCTATGGAATTTGCTCTCATACCCCCCCTCAGCAACTAGAAGAGATTTTCTTGAAGCATAGCTAAATGCTAAAGACCACTCCCAATCATGTTCCCAATCAAACAATAAAAAATCTAAATCGGTTCATCCGTCCGGAAACAGTCACACGACCACAGTCAAGACGCACAGCAGACACACACGTCTGACGTCTAACCTTTTATTTTTTTTACCCGACTACAACGAAACAAAAGGGAGGGTGGATAATGTGGATATTAAGCAACTGATTTATTATGTTTCTTTGAAGTATTTCACACTTTATATTTTTGTAAATTGTTAAACATAACGTCGTAACGATACTTCGCACCGTGGCTTAATTGGCAAAGCACCGGAACATGTTATTCCGGACGTTGCGGGTTCAAGTCCCGTCGGTACGATGAAATTTTGGATTGTGTTTAACAACTGATTTATTGTTTCAGATACGCTGGTGTTTGCTGCACAGTCGAACAACCAGCAAATAGTTCTGCAGTTATTTAATTTATAGGACGGTGGTCAAAGTAGTTCCGTTAATGTGATATGAAAACATTTTGTGACTGATTTCGAGTTGTCGATATACATATACAACTTTGTAAATATAAATTGATATTACACCCATTCTATAAAAGAAAATATACATTACCTATTATGTGCTTGTTTGGATATTTTAGTAACTGAACATTTTAGAATAAAATTTAGTTGACTGTAAATTTGACAGTGATAAAAAAAACATTGAGTGCCATGCTCGTGTGCTGTCTGTTGTGAATTGTACCTACATAATAGTATGCACGTAGATAATAAGGAAAATGTGAGAAATAAAGATAATATTTTTTGATTCGTTTTTTATTTATTTTTCTTGTCAAAGGGTGATCATTTACAACTCCCCTTGAAGTGCACTGGGATGTTGGTGGAATCAGACATTTTATTAGTCAATTATGCATTAAAAACAGACAAGGACGAATGTACAGTAATTGTCTCACCGTTTATTAGATTTTGATTCGGTCTAACTAAAGCTTGCCGCTGGACAACCGACTTTTATTAAATCTATATCTGTCACTATCCTTATCTATATTTTCATATTGGCTGACACCAAACATTTCGGCAAACCGATTGACGATATGTCTTTTTTCGGTAAAGGTTTGAGTCCCGACTACTCCCGACCTAAACCTACCAATCCTGTCGTTCGCTGTCATCTACTTTGGCTGAATACTCAAAGATTTGGCACCACCCAGGGAATACTCACCTTACGCCAGCGGATGCTACGATATTAACTCGATAGGTCACATGGGTACCCCCCAGTGACCCATGTGAATATGGTATATCGGTATGCCATGTTTTTTTTTTCTTTTTATTTTCCGTGGGAGGGGGAAATCCTTCATGAGATACCGCAGAGCTCGGGCTCTGCAATTATGTCAGACTCCTACTGACTAAAACCCCCTCCCTCCCTTTCATTACCATAGATACGAGGTCCATGCTTTTTTTTATATTTTACCTATATTAATTACTCCACACACATTCACTAACACTTAAAGTCTATAATTTGTTAAAGTGGTAGTCGATCCCGTACTTTTATCATCATGCTTTCTGTTTCCTCGTACGATAATGGCAATAGCCATTCTTTTAATTTATTTTTACACGTCGAGGTTCTACAGTCCTTGATATTGCAAAATTTGCATACATTATTGTATGTATTAAGGTGAGCGAAAGCTGGGCTTCTACGATCTAAGCTAGAGGTGGCTTGAGAGAGAGGTAGTCGGAATGCACGTCTCGCCAGTAAGTCCTTATGATCGGGACCCCTAGACAAAATCCAATTTCCTGTTTCCCTTCACGCTAAAGCAAGTTCAAAATGTATGGAATGACAGTTTTGTTTCCGAAACAAAAATGTCATTCCCATACATTTTGTACTTGTGTTAGCGTGAAGGCAAACAGGAAATTGGATTTTGTCTAGGGGCCCAGGTCAAACAATAAATGATTTATTTATTTTGTGACATGCATTATTTTAAGAGAGAGATTACTGGGAGGGTTTATGGCGCGTGTTTCAGAGAACACAATGTATTTTGTTTTAGTGACATTTCAAGTTAGTAAATTATGATCTAATAAGTTTTGGATTTGAGAAAGTCTTACCTCGGCACAGGCACACAAATAATTAATAGTATTAGTATAGGGGGCTGGAAACTCGTCAATAAACAATGAATGTGCGAAATCATACTTAAAAAAAAAACAAAGACAATGACAGCCCATAACTATTGTCAATTTTGACATCTGTTCTTTTCTTTCATCAATCATTATTCCGATTCGTCGAGATTTAGATTTTTTAATTCATCACAATTTCTATTTATTTTTATTGTGAAATAAAATCTTACAGGTATGGTTAACTTGGCCGATGTCCTTATGATTAATACGGTGACGGAGGGGACTATGAATTTATTACGCAACATCGTAAGTTTCAGGTCCTGTTACGATTAGTACCGATTTGCATTTTTCTTGGTAGCAATAGTTGAAGTGATTAGTTTAGTTAGTTACTGTTTATCTACCGTCTTACTATCTTACATAGATAACGATTTACGTGACTTGCAGGGCGTCTTTAAGTCGAAGTCAGTGGAAGTGCAACCAACAACAATAATGGTGAAGGTACCTCTGTGGCAGCTAGCCCAAGAGGCAGGTCCATTCGTGAGGCTCGCCGGGCTGAGCGGCGCCGCGGCTGTGGTGCTCGGAGCTATGGGCGCGCACAGAACGTTCCCCGAGACAGACACGAAAGAGGATCTCAAGAAAATCTTTGAAACTGCCAATAGATTCCACTTCCTTCACACTCTTGCCCTAGTCACTGTACCTCTTTGTCGGAGACCCTACATTGTAAGTTTATAATCCATAATTCATTGTTGCAGGTTTTTATTTAATGTATGAGGTGACTATCCTTCAGAGGTAGAAGCCTCAAGACTGCTTTATCTTAATCACCTGAGCATAAACTTATATAATAAGAGACTGTGTTCTGATTGTTAAATATGTGGAAACACTATCAACTACATTAACTTTAATTGTCACTTAACTAAGAATAATACAAATGGGTTGTTTGTACACAATAGTGTCCTTATGAAGGGCCAACATAGACTTATTTCTTTCAATTGAAAATTTGTTAATTGTCTTTTTATTTTGTTAATTTCAGGCAGGTGCCTTCTTTATCGCAGGAATGGGCCTATTCAGCGGCACTTGTTATTACCATGCTTTCACTGGTGACCGCAGTTTCCGCAGACTTACTCCTATCGGTGGCTCTTGTCTCATTCTTGGATGGATTGCAATGGTGCTGTAACCCATTATAGCAGCTGAATATTCTTAATTTTAGGTTTTAGTCTTGTTTCAAGCGTAATTTAATTTAGATTTAATAATTTCTAGACTTCATTCCAGTAAGTGGTAGAAATTGTCACATACATATTTGATTGGCTTAAAGTACATGACAAGCAATGTATAAATAATGAAGTATCTATTTAGCATATAGTATACAGTAAATGTAGGAAAGTTGATATTTTGTCATATTTCATGTAACAAAACCATTATGTTATTATCACCTTTACAAATAATATTTAGTAATCAGAAATATAGATAGAGATACTTATATAAAATATATCAATGAGTATCATTTATGTGCTAGCAAATATATTTATTTATGTAAAAGTTGGTTTAAGGACTGTTTCACCAAGTTTCACTTTCCAGATAGCCTATTAGAAACGTATCTGACAGATAAACTACACTTTTTTTTATGGTGGTGTTCAATGTCAGATCAGAATCTTTATGAACTATTGAATCTGGCTCTTAGTATATTGGTTCTATTCTCAGTGGGTTAGTAGGGAAAGGTAATGTTAAAATAAATACATTTTATTGTGAGTGAATGTGTTATAGTGGAGTAATATTATAAATAAATATTAAGTGTTCGAAAATGTTTTTTTAATTATTTTAGTAGAACACCTATCTGTGCATTAAAATAGGTAAGTGCTAGATAACTTTTTATAAAGTTATTGATGCATCAGAAAAGCTTCTCCCAAATGTTTAACAATGTAAAGCCGGTAAAGATAACAAACTTAACAATTGCTTTTGTTTCGTTTGCCCTTGCAGTCTTGACTCACTGCCCTGCTTCCATAATAAAAAAAGAATCGAATGTGGGAATATTTTTGAAACTTATGAGAAGTTGTCACCCATGCTTGTCACCACTTTTATTTTATGATATAAGGTATCAGGACAAGCGCGACGCTCGCCTGATGGTAAGCAATGACGCCTACCTATTACCGATACAATTTTTGTTGCAAAAGCAAAAAAGTTGCTAATTCAGTCTGCATCAAGCCTAATTTTACCCAGTAGCAATAGTCACAAGTGGTGGCTGGGCATAAAAATGAAAGTCCGAGATATAAGAGACACACACACACAGTAAACCAATTTGGAGGATTTGTGAAAGCTTTTACCACAAATCCCCATTGATGCAGTATGTCAATGGGGATAAGTGCAATTACCCGTATTTCACCATACTATTCCTGTCATGAGCCATCTTGTGGCACAACTGATGATAACTAGGAATACTAACATTGTTACCACCTAGGATGAGGCTAAAGACAAATTGGAACAAAATCTGTATCAACAGTAGAATCCTGATACATATACTATACGACTAGTATATATGAGTAGTGGCTATTTGCAGTTTGAACCTTAAAATCTAAGTATGTATGCAATCTCTTATTTAGATAATGATGCGGTAATTGACCTAATATCTGATAAGGTATTTTTAATCGGAGGTTGATTATATTGAGCTGCTGATATTTTGTAATCTGCTTTGAATGGCTAAACTGATTTGGCAATATGTTGTAACAGTTCGAACAAGACCTAAAATGGGTTGTATATGAATATACTTGGCCTACAACACTTCGTCCAACCATTTAACAATCAGGCAGCTCCAAGGTTGAATTGAGAGCTATTAAAAATCTCGATTGACGAACTCAAAGGAATGGTATTTCGGAAAAATGAACTGATAATTACTGGTTGCCGACTTATATTCAAAAGTTTACTTGAAGTTATTAAATTTTTACTAACTTTTTATTAATAAACTACCAACATCTTAAAAAACAATGTCTCATTAGGTTTTCCTGAGCCAAATTATTGTACTGAATCCGACCCTGGACAGTTTGAGTACTAATCAAATAGTGAGAACCCAATGGTTTATCGACACAATTTTTCTACCTTAGTTGAATTGACAATTTTTTTATGGATACATTGTGTATCCATAAATACACAACAAAATAATATCATTAAATAATATTTATTTGTAGGTTGTATCTACCTAAATATCATATCAATCAGTTAAATCGATTGAAATAAAATAGCTTGTATTACTGTTGTAATCTAAGGTACACTCTTTATGTAATTCTAATATTTTCACTCATAAGTGATTGATTAGTAATCTTTAGAGAAAAAAATCATGTAGTAAAAAACCGAATCGGATCACTAAGTGATTTAGTACTCGAGCAAGTTATATAAATGGTTAGACAGAGTATAAATACTACACAATCTATTATAACTTCAGAGAGGTCCTGCAGTTAATTATCCAGCTAAAATGTTGTTAAATCCCAACAGGTGGATTTTTGGGAACACTGGATGTCGGTCGTTGTTTAGTGCACAGCAATCACTACCTGCTGACACCAAATTTCAAGGTAAAGGGCACTGAAGAAAACCAAATTTTTAATCAATAAGTTTACATGGTTTTTATTGAAATTGTTACATATTAATTTTTGCACTTTTTACTCATTTACGATACTTATATGTTAATCAAAACACCGTTCGGTAATAAATGCTATTATAATTCGTAGGACTCTCTAGGGAGATTTATTTCGTGGTCCTTATCAAACAGCTTATGTAGAGGTGCCGGTCCCTGCTATACGAGTAATCACCACAAGTTATATTTGAGAAAAAACCTCGTAGAATACGAGAACAGCTTAAATGGACGCGCACTTAACGACTATAATAATATTATCGTATTTATATATACCGCGGCGGCTTCGCATCGCACTCCCTCTCTTAATCACCATAAAGGAAATATACAAAGCTATCACATTAAATTAACACAAAATATAATATAAACATTTCTGTAAACTAAAAAATTCCTATGAAAACAAAACTATAGAACGCACAGCACTTAGAGTGTCCGTCACACGCGGATAGAACGCTTCGATTGCACATTTGGAGGGCGAGGGTCGGGGGCACGGGGTTGTATTCAGGAGAGATGGAAGGAGTGTTGTCCCTCGGAGGCGGCGAGGCGCAGCTTGGCTCGCATCACGTCGGCGCTGCTGTAGTCGGGCAGCTTCAAGTAGTTGACGCAGGTCATCACGGAGGGCAGGTACTCGTCTGGGTCGAGAGAAGACTCCAGCGACTTGCGCACCACCGTCAACGGCGGGTTCAGCGCTTTGAAACCTTCAAACATTACATTACGTTATTGTTAGGTTAGCTACACACTTGTTAGCGACTTCACTCTATAGTCTATTCTATACTAAGTAAACAAGCTTTGCCCCGGATGGTAGGAAATAATTTATGGACATACATAGGTCACACAGTCATTTAGTTTTTCTCGAAGATTTTAGTCAAAAGAACCATGCATTATTTTCGATTGGTCGTTAGGTTCGATTTGATTAGTTATTTTCTCATATTTCCAAAGATTACTACTACATCTATATACCATTTTCAAGAACCACCCTCCCTGCTGGTAATCTACATTGGTAAAAAACAAGTAAGTCACAGGGATATGTCAAAAAAGTTTTGAACCGAAAAGAACGGAGACGCTCACTTTACATGAGAGGCATTAGCCCTTAGGTAGGGTGATTCTGATAATAACGATGTAATAATAATAAAACCAGAATAAATATTATTAATACAGAAGTCAGTCTGTACCCTTAGTACGAGTTTACAGAATAAGTCGAAAACTATGTGAGATCTGTCAAACAAAAGCGTTTACGATGAATACTCTTACTAAGGCGCGGTTTATACCGAAAAGACGTGGCGCGGGCGTACGGCGTGTGGCGGGGCGGGAACTTTTGTCACGTCGCTTCATAAATTATACTGAAGTGGTGGAGATGCGTGGCGCGATGCGGCGGCACTATACGGTTGGAGTATTATTGCTCACGCTAAATTGCTCCTAGTACGACGACTTGCTTGTGAATGACGTGGCGCGCGCCACTCGGTGGCGGGTGCGCGTCACCTAGTCGCGGGGACGTCACCAGGTGGCGCGGGCGCAATTCTCCTTATGCCAAAAACGACTATCTTACGTACTAAGGTTTATATTGCGTTACTTTGAGTATCCACCTCCGACATAAGTCCGCACCACCTCTCTTATGTTTAAACAGCGCCTAAGCGCCTAAGCGCCGGTAAAGTATAGTACCTCCTGTGGGCAGTCTGGGACTGCCGGTGACGAACTGCAAGAAGAGTCGTTGCTCGTCGCGTGAGTACGAGGCCAGGATGTCGACCAGCATGCGGATGGCGCGTGACTCCGCGGAGAACCCGTGGTCGGGACGGATACACTCCGACAACATGCGGCTGTCCCAGCGCTGCTCGCGACCGCCTGTCGACCAATCACAACACTTGTTATTTTATACATTCACTTTATAGGTTTTTATACATTCGAGATTGTACATAATTTATGATCGTAAAAAATGATAAAACCTCCTTCACATGCCGCGATAGTCAAAATAGCCACAAGTCATAATCATGTCATCAAGGTATACAAATTTGTTTCTATTATCAGATCTCGATAACATTTGAATGGGACCAAACGGGAGGCTTAATCTCTGAAACATTTTTTTTTATCGGTTAAGATTTGACGGAGTTCTGAAGCGTCGAATTGATTATGATACGACATATTAAATATATATATATGATACGACGATAACATGCACGAATATGCAAGTTTATCATATTTGTAGCAAGGTTTTTTTTATATCTGATAGGCTAGCGTTTGACCATTATCTCGCCTGGTGGTAAGCGATGATGTGGTCAAGAACAGTGAACGGGCTAGGTCTGGTCTGACTCACAAAAGCCGGTACTCCGTAACGTTTTGGCGGCAGATTTTTTTCTGTGATGATGGTAGGTTATTTTTTGGTAACAAGTCAGGTGAAACATCGATATAATGCTCCAACCACTGTGCAGGAACTCCCATGAATGCACATGGAACATTCTGATTGGAACCGGCACGGACGTACCACCCAGTGGACACCTATTGTTGTATCACCCCCGCGCGAAACACATAGGCGCAATGGGGTATTTATAATATCATCCTTGAGCGGCTACTTCAGTTCGGACCAAATACCAGACCCGTACACACGCACTATTTTCATTGTTCAAAAAACGAAAAAGCCGTGAAATATGCCGAATTGCGCTATAAAGTGGTGTAGGAAATCCAGTAAATCATTAAATTTTACAAAGGACAACGTTTCTTTTCACCGATAAGTAAAATTCAATTCATTATTAACAATTTATAAATAAAATTCATAGTTCAACATATACTGGTCACAGATGCCCTGTGTATCAGTCTATCCCTTTCCTACAACGGCATCTTTATATCTTTCGTACTCGCTCCGCCCTTATACACAGCGGTACTTGTGCACTTTTAGTGATGTTTTTCCGTTGTTTTGTGAAAGTTATCGACAATGATTACTGATAGATAATTAAAATGCTCAATTCAACTATATTATATGTATATATATGCTGTTAATCCAAATTATTCTACTGATGTACTTAATAAACGCGAAAGCTGGAATGTTTGTTTGTTTTGCTATTCAATCACGCCAGATAAGTACATAAATAAAGGTCAAGTAGATAAATACATTTCAAGTTACTTGATACGTGATACTGATGCGTGTGAATAACCAATTTAGTGGTAAGAAACAAGTTAGAATTTAGTGTGTAAGCAAGCAAGCGAACATTTTTGGAGTTCCGTACCTCAAAAGGAAAAAAGGAACCCTTATAAGATCACTTTGTTGTCCGTCCGTCTGTCTATCTGTCCTTCCGTCTGTCCGTCTCTATCATTATACCTTTACACTTTTACACACGCTATATTTCATAATGACTGATGAAATTATCGATAATGACGAGGTAGTGTCACGTTGTCCCAGCACTAAGCATGATTTATTGCTATGAGTCAAATTGAAGTTGTCCAATCACAGTGCTGTATTACCTATAACCACACCCCCCCCCCCCCCACAAAATATTTCACCCGCGAATTAGTTCACAGTTTTTCTCATGCAGAGTCCACTGGGTGGTACGTCCGTGGGAACCAGCGACCTTCCGGTTCGAAGGTCAGCTATCCTTTACGCCAACGGGCCGTCCGGATTACAATTTTCACCAAACCTTTATAAAAGTGTTTCGTTATGAATATCTGAGCTATTATTTAGGCTAAATACTACTTCTACGATAGGTTTGTTTTCCACTTACCGGATGAACTTCCACAGAAGACTTGCTCCAATTCCTCTGGGTAGAATATTTTGAGATTGGTTAAGGGGAACACTGATTCGAAGCCTTCTTTGAACGCATCCATTTGTTTCGTTACTCCTGCGAAACAAAACAATACATTTTGGATATATGATAATGCTAGCTACATAATTGCGGAATTGCTGACTATCATTGAACAAATTAAATGAATGACATGATGAATATGCACCTAAGCAGGTGTTCAGTCTATTACACAGAAAAAAACATTATTTAAATAAAATTAAAAGAACGTACAACATAAAATGAAATAACATAAATTTGAACAAAATAAAAACTAAATGTGGTTTGCTAAACCAGATCCATCTCAGCACAAATGCTAAGGCTACCACAACAGCACTGCATTTTCAGGTAGACCTACTGATGATATGAGATAGTATCAGGTGGTAAACTGGTCGTCCGAGTGTAATATAAAGTAGTACCTTCGTAAAGCAGCCAGTGCGTGACTAGGTCGATGTAGTTGTGCAGGTTGTGCGCAGTGACGGGCATGTCCCGCCCCCCGCGCCGCAGCTCCGTGCACCCGTCGCCGGGCAGGATGAAGTCCAGACCCAGCTCCTCGATCGGACACCCGTCCAGCTCGAGACCGCTTATCTGAATAACACACAGGTAATTTACAATATTGCGTCATGGGTAGAGGACTAGAAGAAAAATCAGCACAGAAAACTGTTTAAAAATATGTGGTCAAATATATTGATAAAAACACTTTATGGCAACAGTAAAATAGTGTACCAACTATAAGATTGCTTTATTTGCATTATGAATAGTAATGTATAGTGCCAGAATCTAAATAAATAGAATAAAATCTTGTAAAAAAATAAGGGCCTCTAAAACTATGGCCTGCTTGTTGCTAAAAGCGATCACTTCAAGAGCACTTATTCTCAACCACATTTTATTGCACCTTATGTTACAGTATCTCTGAGATCTTTTATTTTTTTGTAAAAGGTAGGAACGGTTATGTTATTTTAAGCAAATACCAGTACCACCTCTTTCTCAACCGTAAAACAAATGTTTTATGTTATAAACTGAAGGTATTCAGGTAATTACTCGGCATGTGAGACTCAACATCTAGCTAGACTTCTCAAGGTAAAGAGGCGTAGTGAAGTTATGTGCAAAATTCTATCAACCAGAGTTTTCCTTGATTCAGTATTTGTAACAGGCAAGCGCCATCGCTATCGACCATGACCATTTTTTATATAAAACTAAACTAGTGTTTTAAATTGTTTTAATATGTATTTTCCCCTAAAATCATCAAATCTTCGATTTTTTGATACTGTCGTCATGCCTATTCATTTCAAATGAGGTTTCTCAATTCGAGCGTATTTTTTTATGTGTGTTCGCGGATAACTTCGTCGTTTATGAACCGATTTTGATAATTATTTTTTTGTTAAAAAGGGGATATCCCAAGGCTGGTACCATTGTAGTTTCATCGACATCTGATAAGTATCTCCAGAGATATGACGACAAACTTCTCAAACTTGCGACTGAAACTGACTCGCGCGGTATGGTTGTTTTAGTTTATAAACTATCTTAGTTATTGTAAGTCGGTTGAAAAGGAAAGAAACAGCAACACATACCATCTGCGACTTCTGATCAGGCGTGTGTCTAGGATCGGCAGATAGCGTCTGAGCACGCTCGGCGACGCGCCGCAGCCGACACAGCGAGCGCCACAGCTCGGGCGCCACGTGTCTCACGTCCGACAGCGAGAGCCAGCGCTGCTCGCCTACCAGCCACCGGTACATCGATGTCGATAGTGGGATGTCCACCTACACACATTTGTTTGTTAGCTGGTTTTCATCGAACACTGTTCAGCGACGGTAAGATTGATTTGGAAATGTTCACCAAAAACAGTAAATTTCAGCAAATAATCATATTTTTAATAAGTTACGGTTTCGGCCGGGACAAGACGAAGCAAGACCGAAAGTTCGGTTTCGGTTTCGGCTGAAAAACCAGTTTCGGTCGGATACTACTAAATATGCTCGTGTCAGGAGTGCGTTTACGTTAATAGTGTACTGGGTGGGGATCAAACTCACGACCTCTCGATCGCCAGGCCGACGCCTTATCTAATTCCATCTATCAAGAGAATTTTTTTGAGCATTAAGTAACACAAAAACAGAGTGCCCACCTGATGGGAAGCGGGCACCGTGAATATTTTATACTTATGAATATTTGTAACACTTGGGGAGTCTTCTGAAACTAAGTGAATGATGATACATAAAAGTATGGCTGGCAATGAGATGAATGGATGCTCACCATCCTGCTATCCATGACCGCCTTAGCCATGAACTTGCCGAGGAAGCGGAACTTGGCCTTGACCCGCGAGAGGTGAGACGCGCGCACGTTACGTCCCACGGCCGCGGGGAACAGACCGCACGGCCACGTTACGTACGTCGCGTCTGGAGCTGGAGGCGGGATCGACGTCTCCTGTACATCACACACAATGTTATCATAACATATAAGTAAAACAATGTGAACCAATTAACATTTTAGATGTTGTTGTTGTAGCACTATACCGTATTCATAACTCGTACTATCAATAATCTCACAACTGGCGGTTTTAACCACTACATATGTATGATTTTAATCCTTAATTTAGCATATTTTCGAGCCTATATGAGCATGAAAAAAAAATCATTTAGCATATTTTTAAAATAGGTCTATAACATTACAAACATTTTTTTTATTCAATAGGTTTCAATTCAAAAGTTAAAAGATGTTCGAGGAGACAAAGAATCAACCTCGGAGCAGGTACATTTTGAACCGCAACGCATAGATAATTTGCAAATACTTTTTGATTTTGACGAAAAAAAAAACAAATTATATATAACAATTAAATTTTATCAATAAAATAACGTAGGGTAGGACGCCCTGTGACTAGGTGGAGCGACGACATTCGCAAAGCAGTGGGCAGTGACTGGAAACAAAGAGCCAAAGATCGGGCTCAGTGGCGCGTCTTGGGGGAGGCCTACGTCCAGCAGTGGACTGATACCGGCTGATAATGATGAAAATAATGTTAAGAGAAAAAGTAACATTTTACCTTTTCTAAATCGGAAGGTTCCGGCGAGCGCTCATCATCAAGACTGAGCGCATCTCGCACAGAAGACGCGAGTTCAGTGACGGCCGGTGGTTGGCTCTTCACGATCTCTCCGCCGAACGAGGTGGGCTTCTGTTTGAAATTCTCACTGCCGTGCCATAAGTCTAGGTCGGCGCGTTGTAGTTCCTGAAAAACAATCAATTATTGTGTTAACACTTTTAATGTCAACAATAGGCATGACGACAGTATCAAAAAATCGAAGATTTGATGATTTTAGGGGAAAATACATATTAAAACAATTTAAATATAATTTAACAATTTAATAAAACACTAGTTTAGTTTTATATAAAAAAATGAGATTAAGATTTTCAATAAAATAAAACATTAAAATACTGCAATCGTCCATTTCGATTGAAAAAAAAAACAATCACAGTGAATGACGTCACGCCTATAAAGTTTTCTTGAAAATGTTATTAAATTTTGGAAAACCCATGTGTATTCATTGTCACAGTTTATATAATAGTTACTACATTAAGTATGTCATTAACGTATGCGTGACGTCACAGCCGACGCCATGACACATGTGAGCTGTTTTTGCGCACTATTGAAAAAATATTAGAAAAATTGCTTTAAACTTCGTTAAACTTATGTTAATTACCGAAATTTAGGTTTTTTCGTGAATAGTAAATGTGTTCCCACATTACGGTAGAGGATTTCAAAATCTTTCGTCTAGCCTATTACAAATTAATATTACATTACGAGAAACACATACTACTTCTGAATAATATACAGTCTAATCTGTCAGTCTACAGTCTAGTCTTAACATCGAGACACGATGCAGATTATCTGCTTTGACCATTGCGAATTCGTATAACCAAACTGCAAAGCGGCATTAGAAGTCGTTTTCTGATAGCATTCTACTTCTTCTATTTTCCTGCTTTCCTACGCCAAATCGTAATGTTCGTCTAACTTATTCGATATGCCAAAGATAAATTCGTTCCCTACACACTGAATTTCGAGAAGCAACTTGATGTGTAAAATCATCTTCGAATTTTCTTATGAAAGAATTAAATTAGACTAGTAGAAAATAGCAAAAAGACTGGGTGGCGGGTGCTATGCTAGTGCCATCATCATTCTCACAAAGTAATCTCAAATACTGAATACTAAATCCAGTGTAACGGTAACCGGGTCTTACGTATTGAGCGGCCATCTTTAACAGTTGAAACAAATTAATAAAACAGTAACCTGTGAGACGAGTGCATAGAACTCCAAGGTGGGTCCGAGGCCGGTACCGACTTCATTCTCGTACTGTATCTCGAGCAATGCCTTAGAGTGCGCGAACTCGTGCATCACGTGCTCCGCCTGACGTAACACGTTGTGTCGCTGCACGGTGCGCTTGCGACGGTCCAGTCTGAAATTAAATATATCTTTATCGCAAGAATGAACTGAAACATGCATTGGGGATTAAGTTTATTTTTGTTATATTTAGTATATTTTTTATTGATATGATCTATTTAATGTTATTTGACGTGAGTAAGTGCAGATTTTAAATTTCCCCATATACTGTAAAATTACTGACTTTGAATGTAGAAGAAATATAATATATTCTTACACTAATTTCTCCTCTCCCTCTCTCTGTTCTTTAATATTCATCCCATATTATAGTTATCCGGCTCCTTTCTTTACTTACACTCTATCCTTGACATTTCTGAGCACTAACTCACACTGTAAAATACTGTCAATCCAGAGTTGAGTTGACAGTTTGTGATATGCAGTCGTCATGGCACACCGTCATGCGAGCATCTTGACAAATAAGACAAGCAAGATGTCTTATTACCTAGTATCATAAAAGATAAACTGAAAGAGTATAAATAAATAACACGTACCTGGGTGCCACCCGCTCCTCGGAGCCGGCTCCGGTAGCTCCGCCCCCGCCGGCTGCAGCGCCCCTTTCTCCGCCAGCTTCCAGCAGCCGCTGCAGAGCGCGGTCGCGGTCGAACGACACCACGTAGAATAGCAGGTGTCGGCATTCGAATGGGAACACGAACGGGCTGCAATCACGTAATTTACTGTCTCATATTCGCGTTTACGGAACATGTGGTGTGGTGATTGTCTCGAGTTGTAAAACAAAGAAGACCAAAAGTAAAAATGGTGCATAAATGGAGAACGATAATTCATTTACGTTTAGGCTGTAACGAACAATTACGGCGCATGCATCGATATATTAGAGATATTAGAGCTAAGCATATGTATAGTGAAACACTTACTAAATAAATACTTCTTGTATCAGGATGCATGTATTAAAATAAAACCAATATACTAAATAAATACTCACCATGCGTAAGCGATTTTCTTCAACCAAGGCGGTAGATTTCCAGTCATTATCACAAGTGGGTCCTGTAATTGTCGATTTGCTTTCGCAGCGAGCTGAAAACAAACAAATTACGAGCAGATTAGGACTCAGAGGCCCAGTTTCCAACAAAGCAGCAAGAAGATGTGTGTCACCAAATAATAGATTTTTGATACGTTGATTCATTTGACACAGTAATTAGCTTAAAGCCGGCGCCAGACACAAACAAATGTTTGACAAAGACTTTGTCACATACTTTGTCACATATTTGAGCACTTATTTGCGGTACCTGCCACACATACTTTGCAAACAACACTTTTTGCAGTTTCGAACTTTGAACGCTTTGATGTGCGCTCAAAAACCGACACCAAATGGCAAAGTGCCAAACTTTGTTCAAACTTTGAGCAAACTTTGAACAAATACTCAAATACCCGTGCTTCACATGTGCTCAAATGTGTGTTCAAATAAGTGCCCAAATGTTTGAGCTATGTCTGGCGCCGGCTTAAGGTTG
Organism: Cabera pusaria; assembly: GCA_954871355.1. Taxonomy (NCBI): domain Eukaryota; kingdom Metazoa; phylum Arthropoda; class Insecta; order Lepidoptera; family Geometridae; genus Cabera; species Cabera pusaria. The sequence continues at coordinate 19,465,824 of OX940889.1, read as the reverse complement.
TAGACACACAGCTCAGCTGAGCTTTGATGGTTACCGGCCCTAACATCCACATACCGATGACACGTGGTCACTCTCACCTTGTGGTTGATGAAGTCGGCGTTGGAGACGAGCGAGCGCTGGTCGGCGCGGCACGCGGCGCGGTACAACGAGTGCCAGTGTCTGCACACGGCGTGTAACGCTCGCAGCAGTGCCAGCGCTGGTAACGCCGCGTCCTTCACGTCGGAACACCCGCCGCAGGTCACCGAGTTCAGACCGGACCGGAGAAGAGACACTAGCGAAGATTCGCGGCTTGGAACGATGCCCTCTGTTCGACAAAATGCAAACTTGATTAGTATTCAAATCATTCTTTGTTTATTTTATTTTTTTGTGTTGAAATCATTGTTTAGATGAAGTCCAAGTCCGAGTCTTTATCCAAAGTTACAAGCTTTAAAAATATCCAATACAAATATATGGCATGTTCAACAATAATCTCTGAAACTGTCCTTACCAGGGCAGAAAGTAGTGTTAAAGAAATTAACTATTTCTTAACCCAAGCTTAACAGGACTAAGGCTGAGTTGCACCATCTTACTTTAATCGTAACTATAACTATTAACCGGTGTTTTATATGGATTTTGACAGATGACGGTTGTTATAGTTAAAGTAAGATGGTGCAACTCAGCGTTAATCATGCTACAAATCTTGACTGTTTTTAGTAAAGTTCAGACGTTAAAAAATGAGCTAATATAACAATATACCTCAAACAATGACATGAGCAAACAGATTTTAATAATAATATTATGCTGATCGGAGACGTTGTAAGGAAAGGCCAAGACAAAAGACCGGCGAGCATGAAGGCTCTCATGAGAGTGGAAGAAGTGAATGAGGTATGTCAGGATCGTAGCATATAGAAAGAAGTAGTCTCTGCCAACCCTAACGGGAAAAAGGCGTGATTGTATGTATGTATAATGATTCTGTAACAACCCAGTAACAACAGCAATATAAAACGTATAGCTCGTACTAACCGTTCCACAAGAGATCAGGTTTACGCCTAGATGAGATCTTGGTGGGCTGTCCTTTGCCCTTGCGCGAGGCGGTGGCCTCCGCGCGCGGCTGTTCTGTCGCCTCCACAGCGCGGTAGTATATCGTGTGGGTTTGTACCCAGATACCGGCGTTCGCTGAAATATACATGCTAGGTTATGGCCATTGAAACATGCATTGGGCGTACACGTAATGGTACGGTTGACAACCCTGCGTTAGTCAGGGGAATTTAATTTATTTTTTTTAACTTGACGTTTGACGTTTGGATGAAATAAATTATTAAGAATATATAACGATATATAACGAAAATAAATCATTAAGATTTATTCATTCGTAGGCAATAACTAATGCTTTTTGTATCTAGCATAATTATTATTGATATGATCTATTTTATGTTAATTGACGTGTGTAAGTGCAGAATGCAGATTTATGATCTGCCCATATACTGAATAAATGCTTTGACTTATTTTCGCCATTTCATACAGATAGTTACGACAGATGACGCCATAGAAAATTTTTCAAAAATCTTTCAGATAAGTTCCTAATAGGGCTAATCCGGAACCAGTGAAACTGACTCTAAAGGTAGCTCTTTGATAAACTGTTTCATAAAATCACTAAGGCCGGTATTATATAACGATACTCAAGCATAGATCTACTCTTCAACATACTCGTAGTATGAAATTAGAGCTAGGACAGTGATTGAGACTTGAGTATAGTTCCGTAATATCACCGGCCAATGGGGACAAAAACTGAAAGCTCTACGTAGGTGTCGCTACTGTTGAGTGTTCCTTAAAGCCGCTATATTGCGAATTCACTATAGTTTTTTCTCAAACTTAATTAACAACAAAATTTCCTTGAAAACAGATAATAACGTAATCGAGCTAGAGTTTAATTCAATTACTGGAAGAACTAAAGCAAAATGTAACATTTTATTTCATTTTGTTAAAGAATACATTTGGTAAGAAAAAAAAATTATAGTAACTGTTAGCTTCATTCGGGAACACATTACTACCAGTTTTTTTGCAATTTACAGCTGCAGATAGCGGTCTTTTAAATAAATATTATAATAGTAATATATTTATTTACATAATTACTGTGGAAGATGACACATAGCTAGCTAGTCAGATTTAAGGAACACTAAACAGTACGCCACGCCACCTCAACGTCACCTGAAGAAGCCACCAAAGAAACAACAAAACAAATTTAAAACTTTTTTGCTGTACTCTTGAAAAACCTTATATTTTATCCCAGTGGGAAGACATTCAACTGAAAGGTCATTCTACATTTTACATGTGTGTATGGTATGGTATCTTTTGGAGAATATAGGGAGATACATGTATGTTCAGACTGACCTAGCGGCGTCTCGGTGTCGGTATCATTGTCTGTCTGTTCTCCGAACTGTCGCACGGCTTGGTACACCGTCATGTTGTACGGCAGCACGGTGTCGCCGATCAGGAACTCTAGCTTGTGTTCCGCACTGCAATATAACATTACATTATTATCACTACTTCACTTGATCACTTGAGGGCCCGGTGGCGTAATCGGGAGAACGGTCGGCTTTGATGCTAGAGGTATAGATTTCAAACCGCCGTGCACCTATGGATTTTTCCATAGAAAAATGTATGTACGCTTTTTAGTGGCCCTTTAGTGAAGGAATAACATCGTTAAGAAACCAATAACCCCCGCATGGTGGTAGGACACTATCTAGTGTCCGCCTGGCCTGCTACCACCCTCAAGTTAGAAAATCTATCGCCAAACATCTAATGTTCCGGCAGCTATCCTTGAGAGCCAGTTCCCATTCTAGGCCTAGCGTGCTTACCATCTTCGACCGCAACATCACTTACCAATAGGTGAGATAGTGGTCAAATGCTAGCCTATAAGATATTAAAAAAAAAAACTAGTACAGTACACTTTTATAAAGCCAATCGCTTTTGTATGCTAAATTATCCTCTGCAACTTGGAAACAAGAATAATAGCGTAGGATTAATTGTAACACATTCTGTACACTCCCGTGGTATACACGTATAATGACGATTACATAGAACGCAGAATAACTTATAATACGAGATTTCAGTAACCCAATAAGGCCTAATCTTGAGATTGTTTTTTACATCAAACTGTGTAGGACTTTACCACTATCTCACCTGATGTTAAGTGATGATGCGATCGATGATGGAGCGCGCTTATCCAGTAGATATTTATTCACTCAAATAAAGGTATAGTTTATGTTCTAGATGCATTGTAATTTATTACTGCGGTTTAATGTTTTATTTGTAAAAATAAGTCATTGCGTACAAAGATCATAAGATATTAACCAAGCCAGCCAAAGAAATTTACGAACATGAAATCGTCTCCAACTACAGCTTTTATTAGTAGAATAAAAAAAAATAATAAATATGCAGATCGATCTTTATACTAATAGCAATAAGGCTTTATACTAAGCATATACCAAGCTCAAAGACCACTTCAAATTTAAAATTTTTCGAGTAGCTTACGCGGTTATCGAAAAATCTCTTACTAAGTTTCTTATCTACAACAGATCTACACACGCGTGACAGAGGATTAGGTATTTCGAGTTGATATCGATGATATCTTAGCAGTTCAATCTTTACTCTAATAAAAATAAGTGTAATGATAGATGAGGCACTCACTCGGAGGTCTGTTGGTGAGGCGGCGAGGCCAGGGAGTCCTCGACATCATCGTCGGAGGCACCCTCGTCGTCCGAGTGCGGCCCGCTCGCTGACCCTTCCCGCGTGCGACCGTTCGCGTAGCCTCTAGCTGCTAAATATCTGTAAATATATCGATTATATTGTTAGCGTCAATTTCTACGTAATCCTTGTTAAAAAAAGAGTGCGTCTCCACGCACTCTCTTTTTTTAGTTAGAACGCGCGCGTTAGAATTGAAACTACCAAGTTCATTCAATTTATTTCTGAACATCACCAATTATTTTTTTGTACAACTTGATCTGTTGATCTAAGCGGGACACTCGTCCCGCTAAGTTCAATTCGAATGATAGCGAATACGTCTTCGTAGTTACGCCGTTCTGTCATAGAGGGCGTTTATAAACATAAAATATAACATGACGCCTACGTCACTTCCTTTGATTCGGCCCGTGACGCTGCGTCATTTCCGTAAAATTTTACCGCAGTGCGCCTAAAGAAATTTCACTTCAAAATTTCGCAAGAAATTTTATGTTGCGCGGTGGTTAGTTTGCCGTTATCGTCTTGGACAAAATCCTTCCCCCAAAAAGAGCTTTATCCAGCGATACATCAGATCAACCATCTTGGCAAGTATTGTAACAAATTAATGCAATGTTGTACACATTTAGTTCAGTAAAAAAATCCAATTTCAAACAGACAACGTTCAAATATTTTTCAAAATTACTTTATGCTACGCATCAGAGTGCAAATAACGGGCTAATAACTATGACGATGCTGGTGATATGATTCACACATATTAATTACATGCTCTTTTCTTGAAGTCATTATATACCTTTCAATGGCTTGAACTAAAGCTAATGGGTCTATCCGTACGACACCGCCTTTCCACTGCTTGAGGTTGGAGCACGTCGGATGACGTTTGAGATCACACTGTAACAAAACGTTTTTTATTTAGTTATTTTTAAGATTTTTTGACAACTGTCTTCTGCAATATTAAAAATCTAAAACGTTTTATTCGGCAGGTCCGATTTGCAGATGCAGAGTGCCCTAATCAAAATCTATCCATTTCGCAAAATATCAATCAAGGTCATCATTTACCATCAGGCGAGATAATGTTCAGACGCTAGCCTATCAGATATAAAAATACAAAGCTACACCTTACATTTTAATTTGTATGTATATCATGTCTAAATAAGTGTAGCAGTTAAGTACTGTTATTGTTGTTGCTTTCATGTTTGACATTTTGTGAAATGGCCGATTTACGGTTCAAACATTCTGCACCTTTACCTCAAATTAGGTAAGATATAAGATGGCTGTGCAGAGTTTATAACGTAGATGTGTTTGCATTGCTATAGTTATAAGTTTAGAGTTTCTCTTTTAAATTGTTTTTGTTATTGTGGTGTGTAAAAAAAAGTTTTTATCCATATAAAATACAAGTAATGATGTGACTATTAAGGAGCTCGTCGACATAACTAAGTTTTGCTAAGCTTTAGTTTATTAGCGAAGTCCGAGTTCGTACAGCCGATGTTTATTTTTGTATATTCACTATAGCGCCTGGTGGTAACCGATGATTTAGGGCCATTTCCACTGGTTCACGATAGAGTGACAGATGGCTATCTGACACATGACGCAATATAAAATGTGTCAATATTCTGTCAGATAAGTTCCTAATAGGGCTATTAGGTACCGGTGAAACTGGCCCCTAGTGTAATAGTGAGTGTAGTTACCATCAGCTGGTGGGTGTTGAAGAACTTGAGCGCGGAGGTGGCCGGGCGGGCTGGAAGGTCGTGCACTCGCACCGGGAACTGCTCCAAGTGAGAGACACACGCGTTCACCTTGGCCACTAGAGCGGTTAGTGCTGCGCCGCCGCCTACTTCCGGACCGGGGCCTGTGTCGCTCCACTCTCTGTCAAATTACATACAAATATCTTTACATAGAACAGAACAAAGTCGCTCCCGCTGTTTGTACGGTTAGGTCTTTTAAACTACGCAATGGATTTTAATGCGGTTTTCAGCAATAGATAGAGTGATTCAGTGGAAGGTTCTAAAAGGATTAAATGCGGGCAAAGCCTTGGGGCGCAGCTAGAATATTGAGATATAAATGAGAGTCAGTCGTATTTATCATTTGTTAGTGTAAAATTATATCAGTTAAGATATTACTGAAAAAATAACTAAGTGTAAACTGCAATTGTGAACATCTTACATCAAATTATACGCGATGGACAGTCGAGGATCGCGGACTTTAAAAAAAAAAGCTAAATACCAATGTGGGTACTTGGTTGCACATTACTAGTAGTCTTGTTAGATAACTCCTTAAACTAAGCTAACTATGCTGTCTGGAGTGGGTTCACGACAATAGTACAATGGGTGGGGATCAAACTCACGACCTCTCGATCTCGAGGTGCTTTATTGATAGTACAAGATCGTAAATACGTGCAGTAATCTACAAAAGTGAAAAAAATATTTCTTTAAGTGTTACACATTATATTTTTGTACATTGTTACACACAATCCAAAATGCATAATTAGTTTCGTAGTAAGATCGTACTGTGGCTTAGTTGGTAGAGCGCCAGGGCATGTTTTCCCAGGAGGCCCGGTTTCGAATCCCGTCGGTACGACGACAATTTGTATTGTGTCACAATGTACAAAATTTACGTACAAGTATACTTCGGCCGTTCAGAGAATGCGTTCCTGACACCTATCATTTAGTCACGACTAGTGATGGGCACAACATAACACTGAGTTCGTTACCGTTCCAAAATGAAACGCCGCATTATTTTTAAGATTATTTTCGTTTTAATTTGGCGGAATCATTTCAAATTTATATTTTAGTTATTTAAGTGGAAACCAAAAAAAGGTAATATTAATACAATAAAATTGTTTTATTTATTCTTTGTTACAAAGTTACAATCTGTATTTCTATGCAATAAAGTACATTGAATTGAATGTGCATACAGAATATTAATCAGACTCCGATTCGCTTGAGGAGGTGGTGTCTTCATCATCATCTTCGCCTACATGTGTAATTATATTATTATCAATAACAGAATCAATCCTGATATCTCGGTCAAAATGTTCCAAAATCAGGTTTTTAGTCTTCTCAACAACCTTTGCCCAGTCATCTCTTGTGACTTCCCCGCAGACTTCTTTTAATAGGGTCATCAGGCCCCCTTACCCATTGGTACATTCGACGTCGACGCTTGTGTATCATCCGTCCAAGAACGGGAAACCGTGTGATTGGCGTTTAGCCATGTCTCGTCAATGAACACGACATTATCCCAGTTATCAATTTTTTTTTTGCTTCTCTCAAAAAACTTATCCGTTTTAAAATTATGTTGTATCGTTCTAATAAAATTTTTCTTTTGTCTGTTTTTTTATACGAAAAACCAAAGCAAAACCAAAAAATCTTTTAAGATTTTGGTTAAAGCAGTTTTACCCCCGCTAAACAGTCCAGCTTCTCTTAACGATGCCAAAAGCTTCTTCCTGTTGAGATATTCATTTCTGGAATAGTAACCATATACATGATTTCTGATTGCATCGGCGTCAAAGGTGTCAATATCTGTCACGGGTTTAGTTCTACATTTCTTCTTCGGAGTACGTAAAATATTATCTTCCGTGCCAGTAGAGCCGAACTTTTCTTTATTAATATTTGTTATCGTTCGTTTGCTAACTCCAAGCGCCTGAGAGACGCGTTCTTGTACTTGTTCGACAGGTACCAGGGGTCCGCAATTTTGCCGCTCCCGCTCAAAGTAATCTTGCAGCTTGATGATTAACTCACGGGCTCCACTTTTCAATGTTTGTCCACGTTTTGGCATTATTATGCACCAAAAGTAAAAAGAACGCAATACAAAACACAATCGAAGTCCGATTTAGCGCCGATGTCAGTTTGAAAAGCAGAAACAGTCCATTAAACGAAAGCCGGGTAATCAAATAAAAACAGATCGAAAAAACTTGAAGAACGTGGTCTATGCGCACGAAACGACAACAGACGACTGTTTTAGCGTCACAAAATGGCGGCCCATAACGCCATTTGGGGTTACCATTTTTAATCTAAGTATAAAAATGCTAGTAACGCCATTTGGGGTTACCATTATCAACCTAAATATAAAAATGCTGCTTTCTTTCGCGCGTTCGGTTTGGTCGTAGTTTTATTTTTATATTTCATAAAAGTTATCTTATAGTCCATTATTTTCAAATTCTTAAAAAGAAAAACAAAACGTATTATTTTATAAAGTATAACTGTATATGATCAGATTACGATACTATTATTGCGTGTTATTGTTAGCGCAGCACTACAAATATAAAGCGCTGACATAACCTTGTAATAGCGCAGTATAGATTTAGAAAAATATTGTTTACCAAGTTATTTGACACTCAGTTTGGCACAAAATTATAACATTCATTGATTATTGATATAATAATGTTGTTTTAATGCTCATAAATTGTTAAAACGGTAAACAACCAGCAAAAATATTTTTATCGTAACTGCAACGCCATTACAAAGTTGCGTCGTTAGTTCAATCGCGACGTGTCAGGAATGCATTCTCTGAACGGCCGTAGTATAGTAGCGTTACTCACTCTATAGTAAGCGGCATATCAGCAAACACATGCAGGAACAGCCGCAGTCGGTCCTCCGCCGCGACCACCGCAGTGGAGTCCCTCGCTTCGCCCTCCTCTCTCTCGCGACCTTCTCCTTCTAGCTTCTCTACTTCTTCTCCAGTCAGGTACTGGAGCAGGGCTCCGAGCACCCCTGAATGGTTCACCTACAATGGAAAGGATGTTTCAAGTCTTGACTGATCCTACTAATATTATAAATGTCTTAGTTTGTATGTTTGTGCATCAATCAAGCTCAAACAATGCGGAATAGTAAAGAGTTCAAATTTTAAGATGTTTATTTCCATTGATGACCTTGATTGACTAGCACCTAGCAATGGCAGCCATTTTAAGTAACAATATAACGTTAAGGTAGAGATCTTCTACGATAACATGACCCGCCCCTCCAAAATTCAAAAACGTTTGAAAGTATTTACAACGCACCACCACGCATGTGTGCGTACTAGTACTGCTACTTCCGCGACATTGCATACATTATTAAATAACTCCTAATTATGAACGTACTTTGTACCAACCAACACTGCAAAAAAAGTTTCTATGAAATTTATAAGCAATACTTTCCGTTAAGTTAGGTTGGCTACAAAGTACGTTCATAATTCGGGTATCAACAATGTAGGGAAGTGCCTTCTCTTATAACGTAGTACAACATAATTACAACTACATACAAACTCTTTCGTAAGGATGTGACTACACACATTAAAACAGTAAATTGGAGGGGCGGGCCATGTTATCGTAGAAGATCTATATCCATCATTTTTTGTAGGTATTTCGTGGCCTTATATCTCTGGTGCACAGGGTGCGAGCCAGTAGCAAATCAACATCGTCCTAGTCATGATTGCAGCGAGTATTGACTACCCTTTCATCAATCATTGTTGTAACAGACATGAACAATAATTGATTCTGAAATTTGATTCACATTTGTACAAATTTCCCTATTCTTCTCTTTCACTTTTATTTTTATTTTGTAATGATCTTGTTTGATTGTATATTGAATTTGAATTGTGATTTATTTTATTTGTATACTATGTATAATATGAGTTTTGAATAGCTTCAAATAAATTAATGTTGACTAGATATATACGTCAACACGGTAAGATGCGAGGGTGAGGTTTTAGAGGGTGCCGAGCAGTACCTCGAAGGGTGACACATCATGGTGTATGAGCGTGTCTCGCAGCTGATGCAGCGCGGCGCGGCGGTGCTGCGGGTGCGGCAAGGCGGCCGCGAGCGCCGCCAGCTGCTCCAGAGCTCCACCGCCTCCACCTAACGCGCCCCACTCGCGCTGGAGCCGGGCTGCTGTCCATTGAATCCATTCACGGACTTTCTCTCTGTATAATACAAACATATTATAAATTAAATGATTTTTAACAGACTTCAAAAGGAGGAGGAGGTTTTTCAATTCTACCGTATAATGCCGTATATATATATATATATATATATACCAGCTGGCCCGGCGAACTTCGTACCACCTAACAGACAATGAATGTCGTGTTACCTTTTAGATGAACTTAATTTAGGCTTTTATGAACGTAATGTAAAAAGAGTGTAATGTAAAAAGAGATATTAAGTTTAATAATGTATTATGGCACTTTGATTATCTTTGATTATATAAGTTGATTATCAAGTAAATAATCAAGGTTGTGGCAATACAGAAATATAATAAAAATACAACAATCAAGTACTTCAACCGCGTGTCAGCGGGACATGATGCAATGAAACAATGTTATTATTGTTATAGATAAGTTATTCACTTGAAATTAGTTCGATTGACTTTAATTTTAATTGTAAAACATAATCACCAGTATTTAATTTTAATTCTGAATAAGTATAGGTACTTACTTCATAAATAACTGTCTAATTTTTTTTGTCTTATGGATAAGACTGTATACATACGGCTTTCATAAATTGGCTATCACATTCTTGCATATCTCTTTGTTTTTGGCTTTTGCGATTTGCATATCTCTGTATTTACCTACATTCTGACAAAATATAAAATTGATTAGGTATTGATTATTATTATCTTTTTTTTAAAGTTTAATTATGGCTCCACACGATTAGTGTATTTAGTGTCAAATATTAAAATTCTTCAAGTTTTTATCAATTTTGGTCATAGAGATGGGTTACAGTCACATTTCAGCTCAGTTTTCAAGTAAAGGTCTAGTCTAAGTCATACCTTCAGTAAAGATGTGGTGTTTACTGAATATTTTCAGTGGAATTTTGGTGAGAATGCAAATAGCATGTTTATCAACATTGAGCTGTTTCCCTACACTCGCACACATTCGGCGGCACTTAATGCATAATAATCCACATTTATTACACATTAACTCGCGGAAGAACACCAGTTTTAGGAAAAAATACAATGAGATCATACACACTTTTCCACGTTCCCGCCAAAAACTCGTAAGCATACATTTCTGAACGCACGCATATTTGACAATCAATGAATATGTCATACAATAATTGACATTACTGACAGTATTTAAAATTTATTATCATTTTTAAAATGTACATGACTTGAAATCACAAAAACTTGAAGAATTTTTGTACTTGACACTGGCTAAATACACTAAACGTGTGGAGCGATGACCCTTATTAATTTGCGGTTTACGGTATCGACGGGATATACAATTGAACATCAAATGATTGGCAGTTTTTTAACCCAGGAACATTTTGGCAAAATAATTTGTCTTAATTTTTTTTTAGGTCAATTATTCATTGTTTTTAATACTTATTATCCTATTCCTGACAAAGACAATTCCATAAATACAAAAATCATAAAATTTGGTCCAGCCGTTCTTGAGTTAAGTGTAGTAACTAACACGACTTTCTTTTATATATATAGATTATGGGTGTTTGCGGATAACTTCGTCCTTTATGAATCGATTGTGATGATTCTTTTTTTGTTGGAAAGAAGATATCCCAAGGGTGGTACCATCGTAATTTCATCGAGATCTGATAAGTATCTCCAGATATATGGAGATAATCACTTCAAACTTGGTACTCAAAATTAATAGCGCGGCATTTGAAGTCGGTTCTTTTTTCTTTTTTGTTTAGTTTATAAATTTGGTGCCACTAGGCTTTCCTTTCCTATCATCTCTTACATTCTTGTCCGTGATCTATTTTACCATGGAAAGCACCAAGCTTTTGAAGCCAAAAAGAGCTTCTACAATTAATAATATTGTTTCTTTAAGTCTTAAGCACACTTTATATTTTTGGACATTGTTACACACAATTCAAAATTTCATCCTACCGACGGGATTCGAACTCGCACCCTCCTGGGAAACATGCCCAGGTGCTCTGACCAATTGATGACTCTATGTAGAAGCTAAGTTAAGAGTCTTAGCGAAATTTCAAGAACGGTATGAATAATAAATTTCGAAAAGTACGAAATCTTTGGAACGGACACTTTTGGCGCAGAAGAGACACGCATAGTCTAAACTACATAAAACTTGACCAAATTAGCATCTCCCTATTTAAAGTTGCTGCTTGCAATGACAACTTCAGCGGATGACTTCAAGCAAGCATCTTGCCATCTCAAGGTTGTATTCTAGTAACATCATAAAAGTACGTACTTGGAGTTTTGGCGGGAACGTGAACAAGTGTGTGTGCTCGCTTTGTATTGTTTCCTAAAAATTGTTTTCTTCCGCGAGTTAATGTGTAATAAATGTGGATTATTAACCATTAAGTGCCAGTGAATGTGTGCAAGCGTAGGGAAACAGCAAAATGATGAAAAACATGCTACTTGCGTTCTCACCAAAATTCCACTGAATATCTTCAGTCAAGTCCAATCTTTACTGAGAATATCACTTGGACTAGACAATGACTTTAACTTGACCTAAAACGTAACTTTGACCGATGTTTATGAATTAAATTCACAAAAAATTTAATAATTTTAAACCTTGACACTGGCTTAATACACTAATCGTGTGGAGCCATTACAAAACTAAAAAAAACAAAGTACGTACTTGTTTTGCACAGTAAGGTTGGCTGCGGAGTGCGGCGCGGCGAGTAGCGCAGATTCTTTGTGCGCGTGCGGCGATCGGCCCCAGCGGGACGGGTTTAGTGAGGACAGGAATGATGACGTCTTCGACGTGCCGCCGGCTCGGGACGCGCCGCGACCGCTCACTGCTACGCCTGAACCTGTACGATAATATAAAGGTCACAAATACCTTACTACAGATAAACCAGTATTTTTAAACTATTTATATTAACCGACTTCAAAAAAAAAGGAGGAGGTTTCTCAATTCGACCGTATATATTTTTTTTTATGCGTGTTCGCAGATAACTTCGTCGTTTATGAACCGATTTTGGATATATCTTTTTTTGTTGGAAATTAGATATCCCAAGGGTGGTACCATAGTAATTTCATCGAGATCTGATAGATAAGTATCTCCAGAGATATGGATAAACACCTCAAACTCGGTACTGAAAATTGATAGCGCGGCATTTGAAGTCGGTTCTTTTTAGTTTTTTTTAAACGATCTTATTATATATCATAGCTAGCGTTTGACCACTATCTCGCCTAGTGATAAGCGATGATTTGGTCGAAGATGGTGAACATGAAGCTTAGAACAATCTCAATGGCTGTGTGCTGCTGGAACCCCGTAAAGTTATGGTGGCAGATTTTCTCGTTATTGGTGGTAAGCTACTTTGTGGTAGCATGTCAGGCGGAACATCGATATAATATGCCTCTACCACCTGTGAAGAATAGACTAGCTAATATATAAAGTAGTCATCGGAACTTGAAACATAGGTTCTAGTTTGGGTGTCTATGGATTCAAGAATATACCATTAATTATTTCAAATAAAATATTTTGTAATTGGAATTACACACAAACAGTAACAGAGGATAAAAGAACATAAGAGACAAATGCGCCATTGCATCAAGATAAACCAAATTTACTGACTAGTACATTTTACCGATAAGCTGATCGTGCTGTTGAGAATTATTACGACATACGACACGGGTATTTTAAATAAGCACATGATCGGCATGACAAATATGACCCGCCATGTGCTAATGCTGAGACAGACAAATTCTGGAAACTAAGGACGAGAAAATTCGACTTAAGGTACTTGAATTACAGCCGGTATATAACATTAATAATGTTATAAATTCACGATACATTTTAAACAAAAAATCAGAAAAATTGGTACATCTGGTAACAGATGTACCAATTTTCCAAATTTTTTTTCCAGAAACGAGGCATAGCGGCCTCCTTATCGTAGCGTCGGGTGTGATTCAACGCCACTCTTGGAAAAATATGATATACAGCTAACTGTACGAGCTGCATCTCGGCGTATAACCTCCAAATTGTAAATCTTTTGTTTAAATGTAAAGAAGCATTGTTTACGTTCTGGTTTTCGATAAGCGTTGCTCTGGCACACGTTTTTACAGTGCCCTAAGTACGAGTTTTCATACCAAACTCAATATCGTATATCGAACAAATTTTGTATGAAAAACAGTACAGCGCCTCTAGTGGTTTTCACACTTCACTAAATTTAGACCAATCAGGGAGCCAGAATAAGTCGAAAACTATGTGAGATCTGTCAAAATCGTTTACGATGAAAACTCGTACTAAGGGTACAGGTAACAAAGTAGTAGGTAGTATACTGACTGTGCGGTAACGGTGCGTGATGTGCGGCCGGCGGGTGCGGCGGGTGCGGCGCCGCGCCGGCGGGCTCGTCGCGACGTCGCGCGTGCCGCGTGCCCGCGCCGCCGGACCGCTTCACAGCGCGCTTGCGTTTTAACATGTCGGCTAGTTGCAGGGGGCTGCCCGATCTGGAACAACACCATTAATTTATATTTAGAAAATATTATTGATAACTATAGCTGCACCCCGCGGCTTTGCCCACCTTTAATCCTGGCTATAAACCTCTTGAATCGCTCTATCTATTGCTGAAAACTGTATCAAAATTCGTTGCGTAGTTTAAAAGATTTAAGGGTACAGACAGCGGGAGCGAGTATGTTTTATACTATGTAAAGATACTTATTTGCAGAACTTCTATTCGCAATGAGCTTGACGTAATAAAGCGAACAACGATTCACGGCGAAATTACAAATTACGATCATTTTTTAATTCGAAATGGATGTCTTCAGTAACCGGTGATAAATTTGTCACACTAGTTTCTGCTTCCGCATCCAAACAAGCACAGCAGATTTCACCTTAGACCGCATTTTTACGTAACATCAGGAAAAAATTGTCTTTAATATAAATAAAAACCGGCCAAGTCGAGTTGGACTCGCCCACCGAGGCTTCCGTACCAACGTCGGTTACTACCAATTAAGCTAGACCTCTAAATTGTATGAGCGCTCTATATAACTCAGAGGTCTACCTTAATTGGCCTAAACTATGCACCCTTTATTTTTAAACTTCTTTTTTTTTAATTTTCCCTTTATTTGTGCTGTAAGACCTTGCTTCTTGCTAAATTTCATGATTCTAGGTCATCGGCAAGTGCCCTATAGGTTTTCGACCCAAAACCTATAGGGTACTTCCGGTTGACCCAGAATTGTCAATTTTGGTTAAAAGCAAGGTCTTATAGCACAAGTAAAGGAAAAATACCGAAAAATAAAAAGAAGATTAATGCAATCAACTGACCTGTGCACTGATGTAGACGATGGTAACTGTGGATGCGTAGATGCCGATGCTGGGCCTGGTTCGGAACCGCTGTCGCTTCCCAACGGTGCTGAACAAAAACATTATAACACTTTATGTATTTGAATAAAGATATCTCATGCCTACAAATACCAACAACTCAATGGATTGACGACTGAAAAAGCTTAGTTTTAACGGTTGGTATGATGAGAGATTCACTTTAACATTAGACATATAAAGATACATAACAAAAGTTGAAAACCAAAGATTTTTTTTCTTTTACTGGCCACTGTTACTTACTATATCTTAACACATTACTGCCTCACATTTAAACACACAGGAACCAGATGCAATACGGTATTTGACTGTATTAAAAACATGTATTGCACTATTTTCATCCTAGATTAGCATTTTAAAAATCTCTATATAATCAAAAGAAATGATATTATTATTGTGTGATAGATGATGGATAAAAATTGTCTGAAGTACTGAAACATGCACTGGGTTGCGGGTGCACGTAATAGTACGGTTGGCAACCCTACATTCAGGGGAATTAAACATGTGTTTTAAGTGTGACGTTCGACGTCTAGATGAAAGCTGAATGGCTCAATACCTTTGTTTTTTTTTGTAAATTCGAAGCAATAAGTTATGTTTCTGTTATATCTATAATATTTTTTTATTGAATATGATCTATTTAATGTAATTTGACGTGTGTAAGTGCAAATTTTTAATTTGCCCATAAACTGAATAAATGCTTTGACTTTTGACTTGAGATATGGATGTAAAAGAAGTGGATGCGGAAATGACTGCGGAGAGCCCCAAATGGAAGAGAATGACATGTTGCACCGACCCCACTTAAGAAGCATAAGGTTAGGAAGATGATGATGATAATATTCAAAAGAGTACAATAAAATTTCCACAACTCGTATAATGTATGAAAATAAATAGCATGTTTTTCATCTGCGCTCCTGAGACTGCAGAAGCTCTATCAATGATGGTGTCTCTGATGACGGCACATGTAGGTAAAACAATGCTACTTCCGCTACGTAGACGGAGTATATTAAAATAGACCTGGCATTAAAATAACAATAATAATATGTGAAGATTCAAACTATACAATCACTAGTATGAGAGGTGACGGACAAACAATTTTTTATCCTTCTCTGCGTATGCAATTTTATTGTTTGTCTCCAGCTCTGGCTCCAGCTCTAGCGGCACCCATTGGCTTTCACCCGCTGTCATGTATGACCCGACCAAATTACGTTGTTCATTTTATCTTATAGCTGGCATATGTATCACGTGTTCACAATTTTAGTCGGGTTGAATCTTTATAACTATTTTATCGCATACGCTAATGTCTTGTCTATTTAAATTAATTTTAAGTAAGCTCAACGGATGTTTTCAATTACAAAATAAAATTGTCATTCATGTTCATCAACAACTCACATAAAACTGATACTGATATAAGGTACCAGGACGAGTATCTATGAGAGCAACTTTACTGTAACCGTACAGCACATAAAATTCTGGATAAACAGAATATTTCTATGTCACACTGCCGTTATCTTGAGATATATCCTGAAATATCTATACAATAAAACAAACAAGTTTTTTACATTTATAACTTACGCATAGATGTGGTGACAAAAGATCCCGATGCAGAGAAGGCTAGAGCCAGGTTGTTGTGGTCTAGAGACGTGGCCGATGTAGAGGCGGGCGGAGACGAGCCGTCACTTGATCGTGCGCTGACAGCGCTCGGGGACTGGAACAATATTATTATTATGTAGCAAGTGAAAACACTGCAATTTGATACGATAAGATTGTAAGCATAATAATGACTAATATGTAGTACACTAGGAGACAAATGTCCCAAGACATGTGTCGGCGACATGTCAAGCGAAGCAGGCCGATTTCGCCTGACATATCTGGTGACATCGCTCGACTTATGTCTATAGCGACGCCAGGCGACGTCGTGCGACTTCGCGAAACTTCTCCTGACATATCTGGCGACAGCGCGACTTATGGCTTAGTTGACATGTCGAGCGAAGTCCGGCAACGTCGCACCACTTCAATCGATGCAGTTGGCGACACGTGTCGCAGGACATTTGTCTCCCTGGCTTAAGTTACAAGTACACTACAAGAACCCATCCATCCATCAGAGCTTCATCTGCACTGTACAATTCACGGTAAAAATAACGCAGGTCACGAAGTATCCCGTTTCTATCATATGATCGATCCAGGATTATTGTGCCCGGTCTGTAGCACGGCACATCCACGGCACGGGGTAGCATAGCATGTTTCAAAATAAAAATAGAATGTACCATTATCTGTGCCCATCTCACCTAGGTTATACATTTGTTTATGTTGCTTCCGTCTGTTATGCATCAACCCCAAGAGAAAGTATTACTAAGATCTAAAGGTTACATGTTCTTCAAATAATAACCTTGAGTTTGTTGGTAGCAGAAGTCTGCGGCGGCCTCTCAGCCAGTTGCGCCACTTGATGCAGCACCCCCTCGCGTCGGAACTGCGCTCCCATTTCTTCAGGGAGCCTCTGCATTAATATTTCAGCGAGTTGGAGAGAGCCCACCACGATTCGTAGGTCAGTGGACGCCATCATGCCCGCGATGTGGGAAGATATCACCTGGGAATCATTTACAGATTTGATTTGTAGAAAAATAATTAAAAAATAGCTCACAGCTTGTCTAGTTATATCTAAGGGCCTTTTAGACATAACACTAGCCTATTTATGTTGATAACTCGACAGGACGTCCTCTTATTCTCATTGGGGGTAGGGGCGATAAGACCTGCACTGACGTCCCGGCGAGATGACCCAGCGGCATTTTGGATTGTAAACGCGGTGAGTGTCAATAACGCTATCAACAATCTCTTAGTTTAGGCAGATAAGTATATTATTTATCATATTTGTGAAATCAGTTTATACACTGGCATTTTTGATGTGTATTGGAAAAATGACACAACAGTCCGTCTAAAAATTTATTTCACTTTTGACAGCTCCAGTGTTGGATTCAGATGTTATCGAAATAACATATAGGAAATACTGCATTCATGAGACGTATGAATATTTATAAAGTAAACAATATAGTCATACCTGCATCTTGAGCACTTGTCTCAACAGTGTAGCGTCCGCATAATAGACACAACGTAGAATGGCCTTCAGAGCTTGAGAGCGAACCGCACCGCCCGCCGAACTCCAGTACACTTCATGTAGAACTGCCAGAAGTGCTCGGACTAGTGATCCGTTGCTGCGAACCATCGCGATACGCGGATCTATATAAACAGATTAATAGATCAGAATAAACTTTTCTAATATTTGAAAAAGATTAAGACATAAGACGAGAGACAGAGAACGAGGTAGAGAGAACGAGAGAGTGAGAGAGAACGAGAGAGTGAGAGAGAACGAGAGAGTGAGAGAGAACGAGAGAGTGAGAGAGAACGAGAGAGTGAGAGAGAACGAGAGAGTGAGAGAGAACGGGAGTGAGAGAAAAAGAGAGAGAGTGAATGTGAGAGTCAGAGAGAACGGGAGAGTGAGAGAGAACGGGAGAGTGAGAGAGAATGAGGGAGAGATAGTAAATGAGAACACAGATAAATATAATGAAACGCGTGATATGTGGCGCTGTTCTATCACTGCGCTATGACCACGCAGTTGCGGGTTTGAATCGGGGTGGTCGTATCTTAAATGTTTACATGATTACCATACCGCGCGTACTTCACGTCTTGGACATTGTGCAATTCGGGAGACGTGATGGTATGTTGGGATAGTTACTAAAGTCAGCTAGCCTGTCTCGTCTCATTGCAGTCTGTCATTTTCTAATAAGCACGATTATTGCTTGATCTTGGATCGCATGGTCACTGAACATCAGGTAAGATAGTGATCAAGGGCTTTTCTGTCTGGAATTGAAAAATAAATCTAAAGATTTCTCGTAAATACTCGATAAATGAGGGTGTGATTTGTATGAAATATGTAAAGTGTAATAGAATAGAACATACCCGGCGTAGCATTAGCATTAGCCTGATCTGCACTGTTAGGCGCAGGCGCGAGTCGTTGCACGGACCGCGCGGTTCCAGTGTGGTCGTTTAACTGTTGCATGGCCGTCAGATCTACGGTGTAAGACCGGCCCAGGGTTGTCAGGCACACTTCTTCTTCGCCCGCGGCCGCGGCGGCTTCTAGCGCGCGGCTCTCCACCCAGGAGTATGAACGCCATACGCCTGGAACAATATTATTGATATCATCACACTGTTATAGTAAAAATGAAATAAGGTCATTAATATTGTGTAGCCACTCTTTCAGAGTTACCATAATATGCAAATTACTGAAGACCCTAACTACCCTGTTTTGATTTCCTCACAAAAGCTCTGCCTTGAAAAGTCACTAGGAAAATATAGAGCACTGTGATTGAATTTATCAATGAAATTCTTCATTAACATTTCTAATATGATAGTAAAAATTTTTATTAAAAAAATTATAACTACCCTGTTTTGATTCCCTCACAAAAGCTCTGCCTTGAAAAGTCACTAGGAAAATATAGAGCACTGTGAATTTATCAATGAAATTGTTCATTAACATTTCTAATATGATAATAAAAATTCTTATTAAAAAAATTATGTTAACTTCAAATGAAAGTCAGTCAAGTGAATTCTGAAGCTGAGCAAAGTGACTGTCGGCCCTGCCCTAATCTACATACGTGTAGTTTAAACCCTAATAAATAGCGACGGATACGGTTGATTGTAGCCTAGATCTAAAATTCGACTATTGCAAAGTATTCATGAGAGTGGAATTGAAAAAGCGGTTTAAAATCAATTAACAATATAATACGCGTCACGTAAAAAGAACGCTGGCAGCCAAGCTGCGTATGAGGCAGTCTATTTGATGGTATGAGGACGACGCGGGGCCGGCAGGTCACGCGCCGCATGCTTGCCGGTGCGCTATTGGTTCGACAGCCAACCTTTCCCGCGCTGTGTATTCGTGCGCGAGTGTATCCATACGCAAACATACCCCTTCACTCTTTTCCAGCGTTCTTTTTACGTGACGCGTATTATACTGTGCTAGCTATGGTGTAATTTAAGTATTATATGAGTATTCTGGACTTTTCTGCAATGATGTAAGCCAAATACACAGCATATTTAGTAGTATGGCGTAAGAATAGAATAGGAATTGATAACACTGTAAATATAATATGTAAAGTACATGATCAGCGCTAAATCGTTATAATGTAACTCGGAAAGCAGGGCGTCCAAGATACAGGCCTACCCTTGTTTGAAGTCCATAGAATAGAAATAGTGATCGTCAGATATCACGAAAATGGACCTACTTTGTCTTAAATCTATTTATGTCATAATCATGTCAGTAACCTCTATCATCCCTCCACTGCCAAGTGGCGGCGGTGCGGTCAGTAGAGGCCGACCAGGGCCTGTCTAGATGAGCGTCCACCGCGAATATACCGTCAGTCGGCAGTCGGGGCATCAGCTCGCCGATCAGACATGTGATCTCGTACAGCTCTTGTGGCAGGCGTGGTAGGAGTTCCACTTGCTGCAACATTATTAAGAATTTAAAAACTAAAACAAATGTTTTGTTTTTTACTAACCGGCACTCACTCGCGTTTATTTTTCGGATTATGCTCCGACCGGTTTCGACTCGTTTTGAGAGTCGTAACCGGTGCGGTGAGCGGCTAAGAGAGCCAGTCGCGCTGGGAAGCTCGTGACGCACGCCGTGAGTCACAGCTCTCTTAGCCGCTCCCGGGACGAAGACTCTCAAATCGAGTCGAAACCGGTCGGAGCATAATCGGAAAAATAAACGCGAGTGAGTGCCAGTTAGTAAAAAACAAAATATGAATATCACCCGTGAGAATTTCATAACTCAAATAAAACAAACGTGACCGAAACTCCATGCGAGTCTATTTCAGTAGCAAGTTTGAGACGTTTATCGTCATATCTTTGGAGATACTTTTCAGATCTTGATTAAATTACAATGGGAGCACCTTGGAAATGGACCATATTAATTTAAAAAAAAACATTCGAATCGGTTCACAATTGATGGCGGAGTCGCGTAACATACATAAAAAAACATACAGACGAATTGAGAACCTTCTCCTTTTTGGAGGTCGATGGAAAAATAGGTTTTTGAGTTTACAAGTAATCCTATTATTAATATTATAAAGGCGAAAGTTTATGAATGTGTAAGTATGTTTGTTACTTCTTCACGCTAAAACTAGTCGACCGATTAAGCTGAAATTTGGTATGCAGATAGCCTAGACCCTGGAATAACATAGGGTTACTTTTTATCCCGATATTCCCATCGGAATAGATAAGAAGAAGCAATATTGCTCGTAAAAACTTCGCGTTTCTTGCTGAAGTAGGTTTTTTATGATATAAGGTAACATGACAAGCACGACACTCGCCTGATGGTAAGCGATGACATCTAACTATTACAGATACAAGGCCTTGTATCTGTAATAGTTAGATGTCATTCTGGCTATATAGAATTTTACACAGCGCCTATTATCTTGATACATAAAGATATTAAGTCGAACATGTCCTGTAATTTCACTGGATAATTTGCACTTTCAGCCGAAAAACATTCCTATTTCACGGCTGAATAATAATAATATAATAATAATTTTCACCGTCACAAAAAAAGAAAAGACTTAGATAAACAAGTTGTGAATCTTAATAGTAAAACTTAACTTGGTCTACGAATTTATATAATTTTAACGACGCTTTAACATTGGCACGTGATAAATGTGTTTTTATAGAATGAATTGGCAGAGTTGTGGTGCAGCCCTAGGCAGACTAGCGGAAGTCCTCCCACTACAATAACGTACCTCCTGCGGTAGCGTGGAGCCAGTGAGCAGACACAGTAGGGTGTCAGCTATAGAGCGCTGGTGCAGCGCCAGCGCGAGCTGAGGACACGCCGCGCACATCACCCACACCAGCCGCAGCACGGTGATGAACGTGCCGCCGGATATCAGCGCCGGCTGCACTACCAACTACGGGACAAATTATTATTTTACATTTTATTGTAGTAATGATTTGGATATCCGCCCCCTAATTCACATACATAAAATCTTTGGGGTAGGCAGAAATTACTTCTTTCCATATCCTGACATACCTCTTTCGCTTCTTCCACTTACATGAGCGCCTTCATACATGCTCGCCGGTTATAGGTACTTTTGACTTGGCCTTTAAACGACTCTGATCTGGTCGTGATATATTCGCCTAGGTCGGCTTCTACCGGCTGACCCATCACACTCGTCTTATAAATCTGCTTCGTCAATCTTCCTTCATCCATCCTCTCTAGATGTCCAAACCATCTAAGAATCCCTTTCTCTATCATATTCCTGCAGCAGGGCTAGCATTCCCTTATCCCCGGGGGAAAGACAAAATATTTCCCTGTTTTGCCACTGACAGGAGATCAACACAACAATTTAAACTTGGTGAAGTTTAACCTCGAGTTTTGAATTTGTTTCGTACTAAACAGAATTGATTAAAAGTCAGCAGGCGTTTATAATTGTCGAAAAACTTTACTTATAATTTGCCTTCTCCAGCAAACAAAACACGGATAAGTGGAAAGACAAAATAATCCCCTAGCCCTGCTGCAAGACCTTGCTTCTTACCAAATTTCATGATTCTAGGTCAACGGGAAGTACCCTTATGAAGTCGCAGAATATGCGACAAACGGTCATATCTTTTGACCGCGTTGACTTACAAGTTTATTTTTTTCACAGCTCAAAGATACTGTAGACCGTAGATAGAATTTCAGGCAGGATCGTAGCAAGTGGATTTTTTTTATGGAAACAGATAGATAGTTAAACTGCGATTACACCAGACAGACAATTACCTTCAAGAAACCACAGTCAGGTCAGTTTTGAGCCTTGTTGACGTAAAGGATAGATGGCTTGGATGGCTGGATCCTAACACAGATGTTGCTCCATAAGTGCTAGGAGCATATTATATCGAAGTTCCACCTAACTTGCTACCAAAATTTAGCTTACCACCATCAAGGTGAAAATCAGCCGCCATAACCATTATACTATACTTAGTTCCGGCAGCACACAGCCCTTGAGTGTATTCTAGGCCTAGCGTGATCACCTTCTTCGACCAAATCATCGCTTGATAATGATCAAACGCTAGCCTATAAGATATAAAACAGGTCAGCAGTATAGAACATTGCATCTCCTACTCAAAAAAGATAAATATTGAAGGACATGGTATCTCTAGATGAAATAATGAAGATAGTTTAAAAACGAACACAACCGACTTCCATGCCCCGCGAGTCAGTTTCAGTAGCAAGTTTGAGACGTTTATCGTCATATCTCTGGAGATACTTATGAATGAATGAATGAATGAATGAATGACAACTCTTTATTGTACAAAATATAAAGATAACAATATAAAGGTTCTAAAACTAGTACAATGGGCGGTCTTATCGCTTAAAGCGATCTCTACCAGACAACCTACGGATGGAGTGGAGAGTACGAACATGTCAAGGGCTGAGTTGTACATTTAAGAATTAAACTAACCAAAAACACTACATTAAACTAATATTTTAAGTTATGAAACGAAACATATACCTACATGTAACACTAATATACATAAACATACTTACGATATACAAGCACTATATATATATAAAAATATATAATACAGTCACAATACATACAAATATATACAAACATACCATAACCATATATATATATATACACATATATATACTACGACTATACATATACCAATACAATTAATGATACACAAGAAAGCTTAAATATCTTCAATATCAGTTTGAGATAAGTACAATTTTTTAACTTTTTCCCTAAAAGTATACAATGAGGGAGCATGGCGAATCGTGACAGGTAGGTTGTTCCAGAGTCGAATTGCTTGTACAGTGAAGGAGGAGTCATAGAAGACTGTAGTGTGAGAAGGCACTTCTAACTCCAAGGTTTCAGATGACCTCAACGACAGGAAATGATTGGAACATAGGAAATGAAAACGTTCTTTAAGGTAACGCGGGGATGAGGGGTTGAAAAGAATGCTGTAAAGGAGGGAAAGGATGTGAGTATTCCGGCGGAGGCGAATGGGGAGCCACTTAAGCTTATGACGGAAGTTGGAAACGTGGTCATATTTGCGTAAGCCAAATATGAACCTAATAGCGAAATTTTGGAGTCGCTCAAGTTTGTTGAACTGGTCCGCAGTAAGATTGGGATAGCAGGCATCTGAATAATCTAAAATTGGCAGTAATAGAGATTGCGCAAGCGTAGCTTTGGTAGCGGTAGGCAGAAAGTTCCTGAGACGCTTCAACGAGCTGGCGGATGCAAAAATTTTGCGACTCACAGCTGCTATTTGCGGGCCCCAAGTCAAAGATTCGTCTATGATTAACCCTAAATTTTTTACTTCTTTGCTGTATGGTACGACGACCCCATCAAATATAATAGATGGAAGGCTATTCCTATCTATTTTAGCCACCATACGAGAACTGCCTATTATAATCCCTTGTGTCTTGCTTTTGGATTTACCGCAAGTCCATAGGCTTTGCTCCATTTGAGAATATGTTTGAGATCATCATTTGTAGTTTCAATGCTTTGGTGTAGAAGATCAAGAGGGGATTGGGAGTAAATTTGAAGATCATCTGCATATAGGTGGTAGGAAGAAGATAGATCAAGAGATATGGAATTTATGAAAATAGCAAAGAGAAGAGGTGATAGAACGCCGCCTTGAGGTACGCCGGCAGATGTGTACCATGTAGAATAAGAATCTTCAAGGCGAATTCTCTGTCGGCGCCCATACAGATAACTGTGAAACCATTCAATTACCGTTGGAGAAATGTTAGAAGAGCGTAGAAGTCCTAAGAGAATGTCAAAGTCAACGGCATTAAAAGCATTACTGAAGTCAAGGAGTGTGAGCACAGTTAGCTGACCTTTTTCCATACCGGAACGAATATCATCAGTAATCTTGGTTAAGGCAGTAACTGTGCTATGACCGGGACGGAAACCAGATTGGTACGGATTAAGGAGATCATTTCGGGTAAGGAACATATTCAATTGGTTGTGGACAAGTCGTTCCAGAACCTTAGATAGAAAAGGTAAGATGGATAAAGGACGGTATTCGGAGAAGGATTTAGGATTTGGTTTCTTTGGTAAAGGAATAATTTGGGCCTTCTTCCATTGCGAAGGGAAAGCACCAGATGTTACGGAAAAGTTGAGGATATGAGTAATTATAGGAAGAAGGATATCAAGGATAGGGATGATCATATTGCGACTAATACCGTCGACTCCAACAGCATTGGACACAATGGCTAGTACACTCCTCTTAACATCACAATCCGAAAATTGACAAAATTCGAAAGGAGAAAAGTTGAGTGCTGGTAATCTTGAGAGACGCGCAATCGTTTCCTGTTTATTTAGTCCATCAATACTAGGGCATGAAGAGAAATGTTTATTAAGAGAATCGATGTCTAAATCGTGTGGAATAGTGTCATTTCTAGATTTCCCAACACCCAAAGATCGAAGAAATTTCCAGACTTTTGCTGGATCTTCATTCGCAACTGATACATGAATATGACGACGTTGAGCATCCCTACACACCAAATTGCAGTGATTTCGGGAGAGGGAGTATAGGGATTTGTTATGATCATTAGGTCGCATTTTGTACTTAGCTTTAGCGACATTTTTTTGTGCATCAGTTGCCTAATCTCTGGTGTCAACCATGGAGCCGGCAAATGCTTAATCTTTACAGGACGCATCGGAGCATGAGCATCATAGAGTTTCAACAGTTCTGAATTGAATAAGTCAATTTTATCATCTAATGAGTCTGATTCGAACAATTGTGTCCAATCTATTTTTTCAGCATCAGTAGAAAGGTGATTTAAATCCATGTTACCAAAGCTACGCTGCAGAATAATTTTAGGCTTGGACTTAGGAGGACGGACTTTGTATGATAGAAAGATCAAGTCATGGTACGAAAAAGCATCAGCCGAGCATTGGCCATATTTAGCAACATGAGTAGTGGAAGAAACAAGGATGAGATCTAGAAGTGAGGGAATACAATTTGGAAAATGATGAGTTGCATGTAGTGGAAGGATATGAAGATTGCAAGAATTTATAGTAGATTCAATAGTAGAAGAGCGAAAATCTTTTTTAAGGAGACAAGTGTTGAAATCACCCATAATGATGGAGTGACTATAAAGAGGGAGTAAGTTTTCAAGTGATTTTTCAAAAGAAGAAAAAAAGTTGATATGAAGTGAAGGGCTATAGTAGACTCCGAGAAGGATTTTGGTGCTGGAAAGAAGGACTTCAATGAATAGGTGTTCACCAGCATCTGATGGAGGTGGTTGTGCAGATGTGCTTATAATAGAAAAAGGAATATGAGCACGCAGGTATATGGCTACACCACCACCAGTTCGGTCAGTACGATCATTGCGTATGAGGTGAAAACCAGGTAAAGGATAGGATATAGAAGAAAGGGAAGGTTTGAGCCAGGATTCGGAGACTAAAATAGCATGGATATTCGTTTGAAGTTCAAAAGATGCCAGCATGTCGGGAAAGTGGGCTGGAATACTCTGAGCGTTTATATGGACGACGTTGAGGTTCTTGGGAACATCTAAAAAGTGTGATACTAGCGAGTCAGAAAGAGACGGAATACTAATAAAACTATCATCACTAGAATCAGAAACAGTTGAAGGGGGAAGTGAGACAAAGTCATCATTGTCGGTATCGGTATCACTATCGGCACTAGTATTAAAAATATCTAACATTAAAATAAATAAATAAAATATTATATACAAATATAATACTATATAGTCTATATATTTATACTAAGAAAAAAAACAAAATGCAATTACAAATTGGTCGTATCAAATTTACCCACTGTATCAGTAAGCAAATAAGTTCAAACAACCACTCAGTCTGCTAGTTGTGTGAAGTGTATCAGTTAGAAAAATAGTGAAAATTAACACAAGCACAATAAAAAAGAAAAAAAAAGTAGTTACCTAAATAAGAAATAAATAAATAAACCTAGGTATACCATCCACATCTGCAATAATTAAACACCAATCACAATTAAGTTAATATAACATAATTGAAATTGAGTCAATTTAATAGGACGTAAATAAGTTTAAGACCTAGGTTATCCATTAACAACAAAAAATAATAACTAACTAATCATAAAAAAATAAAAGCGACCATTTTACGCAGCGCGTGAGTGTATAAATAATACGTAGTATCATAGTAGTCTGTGCATAAATACCAGAAAAAAGGGCATATCCGGGCATATCAATTCATTAAAAAAAAAAGCTAATTTTTAGCCATTAAAAAAGAAACATAACTTGCCAGGTAGGTAGATATATTTCGTACGACAAAAATTTATCTATCAAGGGGCAGTATCACTATATCGTCTGTGCTAGGGGCGAAAGAGACGGAAAGACATAACTCATGCCGAAAATCGAATACATTGAGGTATGGAACGTAACTAGTGATAGATAGATTATTTATCTGTGATAGAAAGTTGTCGACCTACCTACTCAAGTCACTATAATACAATTTGTAAACAAAAGAATTATAAGTAAAACCGTGAAGTGATTATGCATCAAGAAACGCTGCGAATGTTTAGCCACTATTATGGAGTATCACAGGCAGCCTATTTCTTGCTTGCGGCAGCTCGTCTCCCTTCTTTGGTCGTGGCTGGTGCTGTCGCCGGCTTCACAATAGTCTTCGATGGCGTCGGGATGTTATTTAGCTCCTTCATGCAGCTTATGCGATGCCGAGCTCCTTCGGAGTCCAAGATGTGCACGAAGCCGTCCCGGGTCCAGCACTTGGACACACCAAAGCGTTCCCGCGCCGCCATAAAAGTTTCATGACGCGGGCGAGTTAAAAACTCCGATAGCGAGACTCCAGATCCTTTAAGGCTTGTCTTCGACGTCCAGACTTTATCGCGTATTGTCATGTCGCGAAACTTAACAAGTAAAGGCCTCGGCTTGTGGAGATCGCTCGGCTGACCCATTCGATGACAACGCGATATATCACCATCAGTGAAAGTCGCTATCTTAAGTTTGCTGTTTATCGCTTTCGTGATGACCAAGCTTCGGTTCTCCTGCTTATCTTCTGTCAGACCATGGAAGAGAAGCATCTTCCGACGACTTCTCATTTCAATATTGTCAACACCCCTGTCAAGAAGTGCAACCTGATCTTG
Source organism: Cabera pusaria (assembly GCA_954871355.1). Lineage (NCBI taxonomy): Eukaryota > Metazoa > Arthropoda > Insecta > Lepidoptera > Geometridae > Cabera > Cabera pusaria. The sequence goes on along the minus strand of OX940889.1, from coordinate 19,437,744 downwards.
CAGAGCACGCAGTGAAGCAACAACAAATGTCTTGAAAACAGTATAATCTGAAGGCACATTTGAAGATGCAGTAGCAGCAGGATTTTTGCGACACTCACTTTCGAAACTTTCCATTCGTTGGTTGAACACTTGTGACAGTTGTGCAACAGACTCCTTGAGGGCTTCCATTTTTAAATTGAAGTTAGTTATGGTGGAACTGTTGTGCTTGGAGGAGATAACACACAATAGCAGGTACTGAGTTTAAAACTTTATAAATACATTAATTTCATCTATAAATAACACTGTATTATATTATTAAAATCTGTTTAAAATAGGAGCTTATCAGAGTTGATGTTACTTATCCAACTACCCGCCCAAAAAAAAGTACTTATCAGATCTCGATGAATTTTCAATGGGACCAGCTCGGAAATGTACCCTACCGATTAAAAAAATAATCATTCGAATCGGTTCACAATTGACTGAGTAATCGCGTAACATACATACACAAAAAAAATATTTTAAAAACACTAAAATATATAGACAGACAGACTATACAGACGAAATGAGAACGTACTCCTTTTTGGAAATCGGTTGAAAACGCATATATATCTCACCAGTTGCTGTAAGTTAGTGAGCAGTTCAGGCGTGGCGATTTCTTGCAGCCGCGCCGGGTCGTGCTGGAAACTGTCCACTAGACGGGAGAATGCCAGGCACACGCACTCCACTGACTTCTTGTCTTGTTGGGTCAGTCTGTAACAAACGTTACAGATTGTAACATCATGTTGATAATCTCGTAAGACTTTTTTTGTTTATGCTATGCAGATGAAGACAATGTTACTTTTAAACAACTGGATCAACTATTTTGCATTGTGGCAGGACAGTGTCCGCCTAGCCAGCTACCACCCTCAAGTTGGAAAATCTGTCGCCAAACATCTAATGTGTTCCGGCAGCTATCCTTTAGAGACAGCTCCTATTCTAGGCCTAGCGTGCTACCATCCGAGATCGCATCATCACTTACCAACCAAGGTGAGTCAACCGATAAACATGCTGAAAATTAATTGGCAAAGTGGTGGTACCGCCCCATGCGGACTAGCAGAAATCCTACCACTTCTCAATATTTAAACATCTGGCACACGGCCCTTGAGAGTCTGACCATTCTAGGCCTAGCGTGTTCACTATCCTCGACCACATTATCGCTAAGATAGTCAGATCAGACATTAAAATTAAACCATGCCGAAACTCGATTCATCGGGGAATCGAATGGCGACATGTCTTTGTTTGGTGGTTGGTAATAGATAAGTATTTATATTTTACCTGTTGGCCAGCAATTGCAGCGAGTCTCTGACTAAATGGAACTCGTCCGGAGTGAGGTTCTGGCAGCAATTAGCCGTGATCGAGAGCGCCGCGCGCTGCGCGTTTATTGAGAAGAAGTCCAGATATGTCAGGCAAGCCGATACTCCACGCTGAGAAAAACATAATTAATATCAACTGAGGACGGCAGGCAATCATTGTTTTTTTGAGGGCCCGGTGGCGTAATCGAGAGAACGGTTGGCTTTGATGCCAGAGGTACTGAGTTCAAACCACCGTGCACCAATGGATTTTTCTATCGAAAAAATTATGTGCGCTTTTCACAGTGGCCCTCCGGTGAAGGAAAAACATCGTTAAGAAACCAACAACCCCCGCATGGTGGTAGGACACTATCTAGTGACCGTCTGGCCAGCTACCACCCTTCAAGTTAGAAAATCTGTCGCCAAACACCTAATGTGTTCCTACAGCTATTCTTGAGAGCCAGTTCCCATTCTAGGCCTAGCGTGCTAACCATCTTCGACCGCATCATCACTTACCAACAGGTGAGATAGTGGGCAAACGCTAGACTATAAGATTTTTTTTTTTTTAATTTTTTCCAATAAATTGATTTGATGTTTCAATAAGTGTCATCAGGTCGAAGATCTTGTCTAGAAATCCACTGGCTAAAACATAAATTGTATACAGTTGTCTTTGGGACATTTAAGAATATTATTGTTATGATTGATTCTTCCTTCATTTCGGAATATTGATTGTAAAGGGGCGAGTGTAATTTAAACTACACTTGCTTACATCTTTATTTGATGTACAATGTAAACAATACAGAAATCGAAGTCTCTACATTGATATCGATGCATCCTGTCATCGCAAACGTCTAATAGAGGGAGATGCAGGTATACTTGTATAATTGCATCTGTGTTCTTAATGATCATCAGTCGAAATTAATCGGTTAATGAGTCGGTACTCACCGCTTGCAATATAGCTTTAGAATGTCGTCGCGACAACATATCGAGCGCTGTAAGACTCTGCTCCGCGACATCCATACAAGTGATAGCTTGCAGTTTGTCCAAGAAAGCCGGCACTGCCAGCGCCACGGCACCGCTACTGCGAGGCAACGCTTCGAGCATGTACGTGAGTGCACGACATGCGTGGTTCATCTGTCAAATGTACATACATTACGTAGACGCAAAATTAAATAGACATGACATTAGCGTATGCGAATGAAATAGCTATACAGATATAACCCGACTAAAATGATGAACACATGATACATATGCCAACTAGAAGTTAAAATGAACAACGTGATTTGGTCGGGTCATACATGACAGCGGGTGAAAGCCAATGGGCGCACTAGTACTAGAAGCCAGATCTGGCTCCAAACAAGAAAATCGCATATACAGAGAGGGATACAAAAATGTTGTACATCTCGCTCTCTCATACTAGTGATTGTATAGTTTTATCCTTCTCATATTATTATTGTTATTTTAATGCCAGGTCTATTTCAATATAATCTGTCTAAGATACACTACGATAAGGTAAAGTTACAGATAGACAACCCAGCAGCCTTATGATTGAATTTGACAGTTGATTATTGAATGAACAAAAATAACTCAATGACAGGGATGCAACTATGTAGGCTGTATAGCTCCATCAACCTCTATCTCTGTCATTTCGTTCATTTCAATCCCTATCAAGTTCAATCATATACCTGCTGGTCTTGGTACGAAGGATTTAATATATCCTGAGTAGTCCAGTGATGCTATAAGAGGGATTTTTAAGTCCTGTGGGTGCATTATCTATCAAAGTACATTTGACTTCATAACCTTTAATGTTTACATTTCGTTTTTTTTTACAAGAAACTTCTCACCAAATTATCGCTTACTGAGTAGTTTTAGTTAACTAAAGAATATAAGATGTAACATAGAAATTCAAAATATTCACCAAAATCTTAATTGTATTAGTAAGAAGTGTGCTATCATCCTAGACTGCATCATCACTTACCAACAGATGAGATAGTGGTCAAACGCTAGCCTATATGATATAAAAAAGAAAAATGTTTCACCCAACATATTCCACTCTTTAGTCATAGATTTGCTGACTGAATCATAGATTGATGTTACCTTCTAGTTAAAAAATCTACTGTCATCATCATAATCAGCCTATGTCTGTCCTCTGCTGGACGTAGGCTACTCCCACGACGCGCCACTGAGCCCGATCTTCGGCTCTTCTTTTCCAGTCACTGCCCACCGCTTTGCGTGTGTCTTCGCTCCACCTGGTCACAGGACGTCCTAAGCTACGTTTGCCGATTCGCGGTCTCCACTCTAGGACAAGTCTATACGACTAATCTACTATACCTATACTAATATTATAAAGAGAGAACATTTGTATTTTTGTATGTTTGTAATGATTTGGCTCAAAAACTACTGAACCGATTTCAAAAATTCTTTCACTAATACATGGAATGGACTTTCGGAATGAAAATAAGCTATATATTATCCCGTTTAAATCAAAGGTACATTCGTGGAGACCTAATTTGCAACCTAAGTCGGCAAATAAACGGTCGAAAAAACACGTTTCTTACGAACGCTGCTTAATTGAAAATAGATAGAAGAATATTTTCTATGCAAGAGTTGTACAACTTAATAAGACCTACAAAAAAGTCCGCGACAGCATATGTCTATCTCTTAAGGTTGACTCACAGTAACCATTTTAATCTTAAAATTTTTGTTAAAAAATATTACATAACTTCCAAGGCTATTTTCAAGTATATAGTATTAATCCTTATCCAAATAATTACGTTAATTAGCTTGGCCACATATTATAGATTAAAATTGTCCTTTACAGTATATAATTCAAATGAAAACTCTAGAAAATATCACGAATTTCACACACGCATCGCAAAATTAATAAAATATTTGCAGTGAAACCACAGATTAGGTCATAGTTACTACGAACATATTATTATAAGCTTAGCTATGCTGTAGATCCCCACCGATCACAATCAATTTGAAGTCAATATAGTATAATAATATGATCTATTGTATAAAATAATATTCATCTATATATATAATATAATATTTTAAACCACCCCGACTGATCTATGTATAATAGCTTTTTCCAATGACTCTAAACACGACATTTAAAATCTGAGCTGTAAGTTGGTGAGGATTTGAGTATGCTGTAGAGTCCAGGAGGCTTCCATGTTCTTACAATGTCGTTGAAGAAGAAGATTTTCGAATTGATCAGACCTATGAAAGTTGATTTCATAGCGCAATTAACTAGAATAATATCGTTTAAAAACTAAAAAAGAACCGACTTCAATGCCGCGCTATTCATTTTCAGTACCAATTTTGAGATGTTTATCTCAATATCTCTGGAGATACTTATCATACCTCGATATAATATCGTTTAAAAACTAAAAAACAACCGACTTCAATGCCGCGCTATTCATTTTCAGTACCAATTTTGAGATGTTTATCTCAATATCTCTGGAGATACTTATCATACCTCGATAAAATTACCATGGTACCACACTTGGGATATCTCCTTTCGAACAAAAAAAGAATAATTGAAATCGGTTCATAAACGACGAAGTTATCCGCGAACAAACATAAAAAAAAAAAAAAAAAAATATATATATATATACGGTCGAATTGAGAAACCTCCTCCTTTTTTTGAAGTCGGTTAAAAATTACCATGGTACCACACTTGGGATATCTCCTTTCGAACAAAAAAAGAATAATCAAAATCGGTTCATAAACGACGAAGTTATCCGCGAACAAACATAAAAAAAAATATATATATATACGGTCGAATTGAGAAACCTCCTCCTTTTTTTGAAGTCGGTTAAAAAAGCTCATAATTTTATAACGATTGAACGAATTTTCATGAATCAAAGCTAAGAAAACCCTCGATGAAGACATCTATCAAACAAAAAAAAACTATCAATAATAAAAACAAAATCGGTTCATCCGGTTAGGTGCTAAGATGCTACAGACAGACACACAGATACACACGTTAAACGTATATTACCCCTACATTTTGCGTCGGGGAACGCCGTAAGGTTACGGCGGCAGATGTACTCCTTGGTGGTAAGCTACTTTTTGGTAGATTTAATGATTCCACTACCACTGTACGAAAACTCATGATTCATGAATACATAAAACTTTCATTGGTAGGTATATAGCTAGGATTAGAACCAACGACCGTCGGGTCAGAATTAGGGTAACTATCCTTTACGCCAAAGGGCCGTCCAATATCAATACGTAAGTATTATAAAACAAAGTTCATCACTGCGTCTGTCTGTCTGTTCGCAATAATCTCAATAGCTACTGAACGGATTATCATGCGGTTTTCACCAATAGCCAGAGTGTTTATGAGGAAGGTTTAGGTGCATAATTCGTTAAGGTTTTGTTTTGAATTGGATGAAATATGACGATGGTTGTTAAATATGTTCATATTTTATATTCGATGCAACAAACTGATGCAAATTTTGTAGGCATATATGTTCTACCCGTACGAAGCCGGGGCGGGCTGCTAGTATACTATAAGTCTAGACGCAGGACTGATAACCGTTAGGGTAGACTTGAAGTCTACTATACTAAAATATAATATGAAATAAAAATATACCATATCAAAGTTATGTTCAGCGGCGAGCAAGTTGACTAGTGCGGGGACGACCTGCCGCACGGGGAACCCGGCGAGCGTATCCTCATTGCCCATCACTAGCAGCTGGCACATCTCTATCACGGCTTGAAGCTGTTGGCCTTCATCGCCAGTAGCTTGCAGACCCGCTAGAAGTTGGGCTGCTTTTGATGCCGCTGGAAAATGTATACGCGAATTTTAATAAGCATTTGTAGTTATGAATACATATTCTTGTACTGGTAGGACTTCTGCTAGTCCGCCTGGGGCGGTACCACCACTTTGCCAATTAAATTTCAGCCGTGAAATAGTAATGTTTTTCGGTTGAAATGGCAAGGTGTCCAGTGAAATTACAGGGCATGTGAGATTCAACATCTTTGTCTCAAGGTAACAGGCGCAGTGCAGTGAAATCCAAATTCTGGCAGTCCAGAATTTTGCATACCGCTGTATCTGTAATAGGTAGACGTTATTGCTTACCATCAGGCGAGCGTCGTGCTTGTTTTGTTACCTTATTTAGATGATTTTTTGGTTTGATGGTAGAATTCAAAATTGGTATGTCAAAGTAACTTGTAAGCCTCTCGTATCAGTCAAGACCACACGTTAGTACATTATAATATTTATCTATAGAAGGTAATTGTTCCTACCTCAAGGTCTTTATAATACATAGTCATAAACTGTTAGGGTTCATGACCCGTTCGATTTTTTTTAAAATCCACCTACTGTACTCGCTAGGTGGATTTTGGTGCTTGCTTACATAAGGATCTCACTGACAAAACCGTCAAAGCCAATCTTTGTTTTGTTTTTGCGAAAATGATTTAGTTATTATTAAATAAAGCAAACGCTACAAAGGTCGTCGAAAATTAATAAACATTAATCTTAGAAACAAAAGCTGTTTTGACATTAATCGCAAATGAATGAGGAATCACTGGGTTCATATTGTAAGATATTTGTTGAGCCTCCAAGAAATAACCAGTTTTATTTTTTAAGAAATAGCTTCAATAAAACTTTTTTTTTTTTAATTACCTACCTTGGATAACAAAAATAGTAAGTAAAATAGAATATTACTCTTATGGGGAAAGTTCACAACATTGCTTTAACTTGTACAAATAAAATTCATGGGTCAATACTAGAGTCAATCCATATAATTGAGAAATTGGCTAACATAATGCTTAACTTTTTTTTTAATTATGTTTTTAGCGCGATAATTCCAGTGTATTACAATATAATTATAATATAATGCTATACTTTGTATAAGCCCGTACAAGAGTACACACCTGAGTTAGCTGTGACAGTCCTGTGCAAGAGATGCTGCATACGCGGCCCGAGCGCGCCCAACAGATGCGGCGGCAGGCCCCGGGCTTCAAGCAATGCTTGCAGACGGCCCACCTCACCCTCCTCTGAAGATGACTCCTCAGCCGCGGCCACGCTACTGGCAGCCGCGGCTGAGCCAGCGCTGGCACCACCACTGGCACATTCTTCTACTGACGACGATGCTGCAGACAAACGAAATATGCAAATAAATGTGAGCGTAGTAAAGAAGTGAGGTATGGACATATCATGAGATGTGAAGAAATGAAGAATACCCAAGTGACTTGAAAGTGGATGGCTACATTGAATCAGAAAGACTGAAGATGAAAGTTTGGACAGTGTAGTGTAGTGGAAAATATGTTCCACCAGACCGCCTATCCACACATTCTGGCATGACTGGTACGGTATCGACAGTGGACAAGTTTATATGGCAAAAGGATCATCATCATCATCATCAGCCGGTGTCAGTCCACTGCTGGACGTAGGCCTCTCACTGCCCACCGCTTTTCGTATAAGGCAAAAGGATAATGTTAAACTGATAATGACAATATTAGTTTAGTAGCTTAGTATAAAAATAGCAGACGGCCATCACGAACATCAGTTGTATAGCAGTTTTAGTTTGTTACATAGAACATAGTAAGAAGACTATCAAACGATGCACTCAACTATGACGAGTATTGGATACAAAACAATGTTACCAAACACTTTTAATGTTACAACAAACAATGTTACATCACAGGATAAGGATTTATAAGATTTTTACCACGTTTTTGTGTATTTAAATGCTAAACGTAACTTAATCCGAAATCATTGATACTCACTTGCGTCTATAGACTTAGATTTTAATTCTACACTTGATCCCTGGGTACTTCTAAATGAGTGATCAGGATCAATACGACAACTTAAATGAAAGTTTGTAAAAATAAGTATTTAAGTTACCTTTGCCCTTAGGCTTAGCCTCGGCAGAGACGTTGTCAGGCATTGAAGCGGCCGATGCGGACACAGGCGGGGTAGAAGATGTGGATGCTACCGCACCCTGCAAACACAATACATTTATAATTAATCTTATATACAACATTTTCTTTTATAAATATAGAGCAGCAAACAAGCATGCCTATTTGACACCTGCAATACGAGAGGCAATACCGGTGCAATGCCTGCTCTTTTGAAAGTCGCATTTAACACTGCTTTTGAAATAACTCAGATCAATTGTGTGAGGACGTCGGGAGGAAGGTCATTCCACATCTCGCAGGTACGTGGGAAGAACAAATGTGTTGTATAGAAGGAACACCGTGTACGTATCTATGTGGATGAGCCATCTTACGAATACGCGAATTCCTGCCATAAAATCGAGAGGGTAATTACATAAATTGTATCCTTCTGCACTCCATCTCCATTTCATCCATCCATTTCATCAACTATATCTATTCCAAATCTTACTCTCCTCGTTCGCGCTATATGCTTAAAAAGCATTTCTTAACGAAATGAATCAACACCAATATTATGCGAAAGTCAGTTTGAATATTTGTTTGTTTGGGACTTCTTCACGGTCAAACGGCTGCACCGATTTAGCTGAAATTTGGTACAGGGATATCCAGTACTATGGATTAAGCTATAGGATACTTTTTACCGCGGGCGAAGCCGCGTGGCACAGCTAGTGATAATATATATGAATAAGCATCTCACCATTGATCCAGCTCGCGCGACTCACAGAAAATGCACTTGTTTCAGGCGCGCTATACGCATGATATGAAAGCGGAATCAAAGTGGACAATACTTGCGCGGAGCTTTGGACAATTTGCGAGTGAATTGAATGATTACCGTGGTTAGCGACTGGGGGTGGGACCGGCTGGACGCACCTCCAGTACTGGCACACGAACCCAGGCTGCTTTTGCCTGTAACAAAATAAATAATGATAGGTGAGTTAGGTTGTTCTTATTCTGAAATACGTTTACACTTATATTATTCCGGAATTAAAAGGTTTGCAACTTCTGACTGAGTCTTGCGAGTTTTCTTTGTTGACGAACGATGTACTGTAAACCGAGGAATAGCCGACTTTGTTGCCAATCGCCAGCCGAGTGTGTAGCCTAAGTTTCATCATAGATTTTTTATTTCTCTATAGGCAAACGATTGACCACTACCTCATCTGATGTTAAGTGACTATGTGGTCCAAGATGTAGCACGCTTGTCCAAAAGATACCACCACTTGCGATTGAAGTCTCCCAGGTGGTAGTTATCAGAAAACAGACTCAGGCAAGGAATTCCATTCCTTGGCAGTGCGTAGCAGGAATGTAGATATATAATTAAAAACCATTTCTATGGTTTAATAGGGAAGCTTTTTGTCACAGAAAGAATTGCCAAAATTGAATTGGTCGTTCCAGTGTTATGTTATACATATTACCTTACCTCCTTACCTTACCTTACCTTACCTCCTTAGAATAATTAGTATCGATATAGATAAAATTATAGTTATAAATATGAAAATACGGGACTTATCGCGCCTAAAACATTAATTTTATTTAACTCGACGTTTCGACCAAGTTGCATTGATCGTGGTCACGAGACGACTGACTTAAATAAAATTAATGTTTTAGGCGCGATAAGTCCCGTATTTTCATATTTATAACTATGTGTTCAAATCGCGAAAGTTTAAAGTTTACATAGATAAAATTGATGATCTCATATCCTGATGTCAAGTGACTATGTGGAGTAATTTAGACTACCATGACATTACCCTGGAAGTTCGAAAGGCACACACTACGTCTTCTTGACTGCAACAAACTTTATAATGGAACTCGGTGAACTATAGAGATAATTTGTTTTTGTTCGATTTATCCAGTGGTCTAAGGAAGAAGTATAAGATCAGTGGTCAACCTCGAACAATATACCTAGGGATCACGCGTGGGCATATTACTTCTTAACCCATGACCGCGGCAGATACATTTTGATCCTTAGTTCATAAATTCATCATCTCAAATCGGTAATGACTAAATTTCACAGGAAGCCATGTTCCCGCAGTAAATACAATGAAAAACACTATGACGAAAACTCAACTTTGTGTAAGGAACTTTGAGCAACGTGAAGCCATAGGGGAAAAGCTTCAGGAGAGAATTGTGAAAGGCTTTATAAAACAATACATTTTACCAACCTGGTAACCGCTGGTATATACATCTTTTGTGATTTTTTTGTTGACGATTTGTACAAGTTAGGTAAGTTGTTCTTAAGACAAAAAGTGTATTTTAATAACCTTAGTTAATTAATTATATGTAGTAAGTTGCAAGAGAAGGATTTATTTTGTGACGTCACGCGTTTTTTTTGTTGCTTAAACACTTTTCAACCGATTTCCAAAAAGAAGGAGGTTCTGAATTCGTCTGTATGTTATTGTTTCTTTTTTTTGTGTGTATGTTAGGCGATTACTGCGTCAATTCTGAACAGATTCGAATGATTCTTTTATTAATCGGTAGGGTACATTTCCGAGGTGGTCCCATTAATTTCATCGAGATCTGATAAGTATCTCCAGAGATATGACGATAAACGTCTCAAACTTGTTACTGAAACTGACTCGCGGGGCATGGAAGTCGGTTGTTTTAGTTTTTAGACTATCCTAATTATTCAACCAACAGACGAATCCGTAACCGTTTTGCAATCTGACAGTTATTTAGTTATTTGTCTCTGACGGTTAGTCTCAATTTTCAATCGAACCAGATTTCACGTATACACTGGAGATTGAATTTTGTATAAAACTTAATGGAAGTAATGCCAAGAAGTTATCTGCAGTTGTAAAAAAATCCGGATCCATCTTATGTAGAAACTGGCCGTTATTAAAATGGTCAAAAATATTTTGATTAATTGTGTCACTGAATGTAACGATTAAAATTACTATTCAACTAAGATTGATCGGAGCTATTGTATGAAATTGAGACTACTAATAGAAATCCTTGTAAATGTAATGAAACTAGATAATACACACAATTTACCTTATTTCTTATCAGCGACATACTTAGATCATATTATCCACATACAGTACCTATTACCTACTTGTAGCAAGCAACATAGTAAGTTTGATTTAATGTTAATTGTGCGACAATTATCAAATGACCTATTTAAAAATAAAATGAACAGTAATTCACCTACATGTCTGTTAATTACATACTAAAATACCTATAATTTTAACCAGAGAAAATTGGTATGTTGTCTATTTCTGCCATTTTGCAGGTTGATTTTCATGATTATGATATAGATTATTCTGCGTCTAGTGACTCATACTTGAAAACAGTTTATTCAAAAACAGACGATAGTTGCACAATCTGGATAAAATTAGGAAACTAGATACTGAGAATTTTATGTACTCCGTTTATAAATCCAGCTTGGGCAGATAGTGTATGTATAAGAGAAAAATAATTTGCTGTTGTTCAAATTCACAGCTTTATTTGTGTTTTAGCTCAATAACGATAAATGTAACTAGACATGGTATCACTTTAATTAATGAGAGTCGGGCCATTCTAGACGTAGCGTATTCACCATGCTTGCTTACCATCACCAGACGAGATAGTGGATTTATAAACACTAGCCAGCCTATCCGGCATAAAATGGGGTTTCTTCAATTTAACTGTCAAACCTTAATCAATAAAACCGAAGGCAGCATACATTACCTTTGTACTAAAGACAAAGGCTGCATCATCCATTACAAATATTTTGAAAACAGATTTGACAACGTAAATGAAAGAGTTTTCACCCCTGTTTACGTTTAAAACTACCCTCAAAAAGATTTAAAAAAAACACAACAAACTGCTTTAAAATATCCAGCAATAATACGTACAACGACTACGGTAGGTCTCGCATACTCCAACGATCATAAATATTGTACAATTGCAAAGATAACGCGCATGCAACGCAACACAAGGTCAATGTTTCGCGTGTGATTGGAATAATGAAGGCTATCGAATGTATTTTAAGCACTGTTCCTTGAATTGCATTTACTGAAAAATACGTCTTTTGTAAAGATAATAAATAATATCCTCATTTTCAGAGTTTACAAAAAGGAACCCTCATAATTTCGTCATGTCGTCCGTCTGTCTTATCTTTCCGCGCCTTAGCTCATTAGAGACTGGTGCTAGACAATTGGTACTAGAGAATACCGAAATTTCGCATGACTATCTACATGTTAGTGTAATTTTTTGAATTTATTTTTTTAACCTACTTCGAAAAAAGGAGGAGGTTTCTCAATTCGACCGTATATATGTTTTTTTTTATGTTTGTCCGCGGATAACTTCGTCGTTTATGAACCGATTTTGATTATTCTTTTTTTGTTCGAAAGGAGATATCCCAAGTGTGGTACCATGGTAATTTTATTGAGGTCTGATAAGTATCTCCAGAGATATGGAGATAAACACCTCAAAATTTGTACTGAAAATTAATAGTTCGAACTAACGTTTGAAAATTAGAAGTCGGTTCTCATTAGATTTTTAAACGACCTTATTTTATTTTAATAAAAAAACCTTACTAGCAATATGGGTTGCACATTATTAGTATTCTTGTTAACCCTTCAACTAAGTTAAATATGCTTGTGTCAGGAGTGGGTTCTAATTATGCTGTCAAAGTGGTATAAAAAGAATTAAAACATTTATGGTACCTCCCCTGTGAATTGTACTATTATTTATTCTATGGCTACACCTAAAGTGTGGATGATTATTTTTTATATCTACCCCATGGTATGGGATTCAATCAGTGCGTTCTACTCGTTATGACATACACTCGTAAACTATCACGGTGGGGCTGGTCCACAAAATCAAATTCACTTTGTGTGCTATGAAACTGACAAGGGCTATGCTCGAAGATTCTCTGAAGGATCAAATCCAGATCGAGGTGATCCGATAGAGAAATGATGTCATTGACATAGCCCACAGAATTAGAAAACAGCAGTGGCAATGGGCCGGACATTTCACCCGAAAAACCGACAACCGTTAAGGGATACTAGTACTTGAGTGGAGACAGCGTATTGGCATGCGTAGCTTAGGGCGTCCTCTAGACTAGGTGGAGCGATAAATAATGGACAGTCGTGGACAGGACTCAGAACGTTTTACTGTAGCTAAAACAGAAGAGGTACCTGTCTCAGTTGCGAGACAGTGTGACGACGATAGAAAGAAAAGAGAGAATAGAAATAGAGAGGTAAGTGCTGAATTGTTACCTCGTTTATCTCTTCTCGTGGAGGCCGGCTGCGGCTGCGGCATATCGCGAGCACGCGCCCTCCGCCCGCCTGCCGCACTGCCGCCCGCGTCTTCGGTCGTTACCTGCTAAAATTTTTACACATATCAGATATGGACTGACTAAATGCATTAGAGTCTGTGAAAAAGAGAACCGTCGTGGCTTTACGATGAACTAACATTTAAAGGAAAGGAAGGAATGTATATAACAACCTAATACCACCCGATAATAATAAGAGTAGGTACTTACAAAGGTATCAAACATTTTTAGTTGTATTGGCGATGACAGAGCAATGTTGTCAACGCAACAAACAGCTAAATTAGAACCACCAACACGCGCGCCCTCATTTTCTACGACGGTACTCTTTTTTCACTCTAATCGTGCTAAGCCATTTTAGCTCCCGACACAAAATGAGGAATGATAGAAGTTTGACTTGACATATGTATCTATGATCTGTGCAGGTCTGTGGCATCGGCATGTAGTATGACAACTCCCAAACGGATGAACCGATTTAGATTTGGTTTCTTTGTTTGATAGGTGACTAAATCGAGAGTATTCTTAGCTTTGTTTCAAATAGAATCAAAGAATCAAGAATCAAAGCATTTATTCAGTATGTAGGCAGTATAAATATACGCACATATACACGTCAAAATCATAAATCATAAAATAAATCATAACCAATTATCAAGTAAACATAGCAAAAGCAGAATTTAACGCTTTGAATTAGAAAAAAAAAGTAATGAACCATTCAGCTGTCATCCAATCGTTTACGTCAGAATATTTAAAAAAAATTAAAGTAGGTTAAAACCAACCATACATGTAAGTGTGTGTTTCAGTACTTCAGACAATTTTTATATAAAAAAAATAAAAAAGTGAAATAGTGAAACACAACATAGAGAAACGCATACCGATCACAGTACATATCATGATCCAAATGGAACTGATAGTCCGTCTGTCAGCTGCATAATATTGTTTAAATAAAAATAAAAATGGCAAGCCTAGAAAGAAAATCTGCGGACAAAAGGGGAAAACTGAATGGCTGTTGAATCTACCGGTGTTTCGGAAATACTCCCATCAGAGAAGAAACACCAAGAAACTCTATGGGGCTTGTCTTGTCATTTTATCTTTTTTTTTTTTAAATTAATTGTACATGTCAGCTTTAATATTTTAACAATATATTATTAATTATAATACAATTTATATTTGTTCTTGGAACTTGGGGCATTCAGGCCATGCATTTTTGTCATCCATATAGTCACCTATTGTATAGTATGATTTTTTCATCAAATTGGATTTTACATAGATTTTAAATTTGCTCATAGGCAATTGATCAATATCTTTAGGTAGCTTATTGTAAAAGCGTACACAGTTCCCCATGAATGAACCACTAACTTTCTGCAGTCTGAAATTAGGTATAATTAATCTATTTTTATGTCTTGTATTAAAATTATGTACATCAGACCTTTTCTTATAATCATTTATATTCTTGCGTATGAACAAAATATTTTCATAAATGTATTGACATGCCACTGTTAGAATTTTAATTTCCTTAAATTTTTCACGAAGTGAATCTCGCGACCTCATACTATATATAGAGCGAATAGCTCGTTTCTGCAAAACAAATATTGATTGGATTTCAGCGGCTTTCCCCCACAATAAAATGCCATAAGACATTATACTGTGGAAGTAGCTGAAATAGACCAATCTTGCAGTGGCTTCGTCCGTTAAAAATCTAATTTTACGTACTGCGTATGCAGCGGAGCTTAACCTACCTGCTAGAACCGATATTTGAGAACCCCATTGAAGCTTTGAATCCAGGGTGATGCCCAAGAATGTTGTGGATTCAACAAGTTCTAATGGTTCATCATTTATTAATATACTTCTATTTAGGATACCCTTTTTTACATTTGGTAGAGAGAAATTAATACATTTAGTTTTTTTTGCGTTTAACAATAAGTTATTGGTTGTAAACCAATTCAGAACCTGTGTTATTGATTTGTTTACATCGTCAAAGTTAGGTGTAGTCCTATCTATTTTGAATATCAAGGAAGTATCATCTGCGAACAAAACAATATCACATAGGTTCTGTACGAATGACGGTAAATCATTGATATAAACTAGAAATAAAAAAGGTCCTAGGATCGATCCCTGCGGGACTCCCATTTTTATGAGGGATCCAGATGACCTGACGCCATTGACTTCAACCATCTGTGTTCTGTTACAGAGGTATGATGATACCAGATCAAGTGCCTTACCTTCAACACCGTAGTATTTTAATTTGTAAATTAGTGTTTCATGACAGACACAATCAAATGCTTTTGATAGGTCACAGAACACGCCAATAAATCCGTTCTTTTCTAGTGACGAGGCTAGAGAGCAAATTTGATAACTCTGATTAATAAGAAATTTTGTATCTGTTACTTCTGGTACTCAACTCCTTAAAAACTATCAGCATAGATCATTAATTTCAAATGGAACTGATTTGTAATGCTATATGAGCGGACAGCTACAGCTCACTGCCGTTTATCGAGTTAGATTCTCAGTAGTCAAGTGCTTGTAAGAAAAAAATATGATGCCGGGTACGCAATGTACGCACTGTAAAAAAATTAACTCACAAATAAAAAAAAAGATGCATTAGATAGAACACATTGTCTCGAGTAATATTTCATCCATCACAGCATAAAAATAGCAAAATCCCAGGGCGTAGCTAACTGTAGCTATAGCAGTTCTTTTATTTTATTCGTTCTGTACCTATATAATACAATTACAGCGTACCTATAACCTATAAATCTCTATAAGAAATCATGCCGAACTAAACATAGCAAAAAAGGTGATGAAATGTCGGAGAGTTTGAGTAAGTATTGATTTACCTGTCTCTTGGAAGCAGACTCTTGGCGCTGACGCTGTGACGAGCCGGCTCCCCTCGTCAGGCAAGCTCCCAAAGTCGCACCCGTCGCAGCAGCGATACTCTACACAACAAAAAAATATCGAATTAAAGAACAGACTGTATATATCTTGAGGAAACGAAAAAAAAAATGTACTTCACAAATTGCGCTGCAAGGCATTTGTAGTTGTAAGTTTAGGAGTACTTTTGAGATATGGAAGTTCACACGGATCTCCATATATATGAAGATACTGTACTCAAAAATAATAGTAAGATTAAAATCGTGTCACAATGACCAGCTTCCATTAAAAAAAAAATTGGTGCCACTACGCTCGGCCCGGTGGTGTAAGTGGGAGAATTGTCGGCTTTGATGCCAGAGGTACCGAATGCCATCCTAGCCGTACACCAATGATTTTTTCTATGGAAACATTTATGTGCGCTTTTTTCACAGTGGCCCTCCGGCGAAAGAAAAAGATCGTTAAAAAACCAATAACCCTCGCGTGGTGGTAGGACACTATCTAGTGTCCGCCTGGCCAGCTACCACCCTCAAGTTATAAAATCTGTAGCCGAACATAGTGTTCCGGCAGCTCTCCTTGAGAGCCAGTTCCCATTCTAGGCCTAGCGTGCTTTCCATATTCGACCGCATCATCGCACTTACCCACAGGTGAGATAGTGGTCAAACGCTAGCCTATAAGATATAAAAAAAACCGTGTTTATCGGATATTTTTGCCAGATGTGTAGCGTAAGTCACTTTTGTCACTATATCAAGAAATAGTAAAAATAAAATAAAGGCGGTCCCCTATATATCCTCGATATAAGGAAACGTGTTTATTTTTCGGTATTTTTGCTCTATATTATAATAAGTATATATTTTACGGTGATACTGAACCTTTCGTGTGCGACACCGAATCGTACTTAGCAGCTTTGTTTAATATCTGATAGGCTAACGTTTTACCACAATGTCGTTGGTGGTAAACGATGATGTAATTAGAATAATAATTTCGACAACTTTAATGTCGGTCACTTCCAAGCGTTATTTAAAACAAGAAAAAGTTATGAATGAATCTCAGGTATCTTCTGGTCAAGCGTGCTACATATTGGACCACATCGTCACTTTAACATCAATTACGATTCAGGGAAACTACTGAATGCCTAAACAGAGATAATGACGTGAGTGCGTCACGAGTAACATAACAAGGAGTTAATGTTTTTAACTTATTGTGAGTTTACTTAATTAGGGAATGTATTTGAGTAGGTTATAATTCGATGATTTAAGTACTTAGTCAATTTAAAGAAATGTAAAAATTATTTATAAAAAAAAATATTATACCCAAAAAAATGTAAGTAAAATACTAGGAAATATAATGTTTTGTTTTTACTCTTTAAAATATTTTATTAGACTTGAATTGAGTGTAAGTATGTTTGTTTAGGTAACTCTTATAACAACTTCCTGTAATCATACGGAGATGAAATTTCACAAATCGGTTCAATTCCGATGACAATGCATTTTTGTGATAAGCAATGCATGGTCTGATCTTACACCTAATATTGGCTCCAGACGAGGGCACTCCTCAACTGTCGACAACACAGACACGAAATGTTGAATGCGCATATCAATGAATAAAGTCTAATACATGACCAATATTTTTTTTATTTAATAATTTACTTTTGATGTTTTCGTTTCATAGTCGATAAGCAAGCGTTTGACCACTATCTATACTGATGCTAAGTAAATATGTTTTTGTTTGGCTACCATGCGACTGGTAAGACCCAGGCTAATTTCATCATTACTGCTTTTTTATCGTTGTTTAAAATATAAGCAAAAAATATTAGGTAGAAGAAAAACCCTGTTATGTTTGGTGAAAACCCAAACCGGTTGCGGTGATGTTTGTTGAAAATCCTCAGGCGATAATAAACGTTAACGTTAAGATATTGTTAACTTTCTAGCTATCTGTATTGCAATGACTTGAACCAAAATGAGAGACGCGTTATATCTTTACATAGTATAAAACAAAGTCGCTCGCGCTGTCTGTACGTTTTTATCTTTTAAACTACGCAACCGATTTTAATACAGTTTTCAGCAATAGATAGAGTGATTGAAGACGAAGGTTTACAATCAGGATTAAACGCGGGCAAAGCCGCGCAGCGCAGCTAATTAAAAAATACTTATACAACATTTCAGTACGTTAACGTTATTTTCACGTATGATCACAGAATAATGAATAGTACAAGGTATGATTGGGAAGTTATATCATCGGGCTCAAACAGTGGCGTATCTTGGGAGAGACCTACGTCCAGTAGTGGACTGACCGCCTGATTATGATGATGATGAAAAGTTATATTAATTTGAAGGTCATGGTTCAACTGAGAGTATGTGATATAATATTCGTGCTGTGCAAGACAAGACCCCATTCTAATTATCGTATTTTTAAATAGTTTAATATTCAACCCTTTAGTATTTTATTTAGGGAATACAAAGTTGATAAAAGCTTATTTTACGTAATTCCATGATGATTAATTACATAATAAATATCTAATTCATAATCATCAAGATCATTAACAGCCAGTATTCGTCCAATGTTGAAAATAGGCCTGTCCTATGGCACGCCACAATATTTAATTACTCAGTATTTATTTCGCTTTTATCAGTCCCGTACTAGTTGAAACCGCAAAAACATAGTTAACAGACAATCTTATTATCGCAACCTTAAAAGCGTTTGTTTTTGCACACATATTCAACAATAACAACACAAATCGAATACCGTAGATTACAACTAATTGGATCACTAGTATAAGCCGCTCCACTTCCACACCTTACAAACTATATGTGTAAATAGTTAAATTAATAACTGTTGTATACATATAATACTACTGACGTAATTGAATAGCCCCACTCACCGGGTGCCGTATTACTAGGATCACTAACACTGCAACATAACACAATGCATATACACAAAAGACGTCAGTCCACATGAGAATGCATTTAAATGATAATGCATGAATTCATTTCAAGGTACTGACTGGACCTGCCCGTGACGAGACAGTTTCGATACTGGCCGCGCGAACTTGAATATAAATACGTGTATATTTCAAATGTATAAGTATCGATGTATCTGTATCATCTGTATCTGTAAGATAGCAGCAACGCCGTCAAAACAATGCGATTAAATTATATCGGATTAAGTGATCTCGAACCTACGCAAAGGTGACTGATCTACTGACCAAAATTTTAGTGTATTGAAGTTTGCCTACCGCTATCGCTCGTCGAGTATTGTTATCGGACAATTAAATATCGCAGTGTCGACAGCTGTTGTGGATACCATTGTGTTGTGAAGAAACTAATAGATAAATTAATGAAGATCTTAGTAAAATATTTGAGCACACTCCTTATCTAAAATTAAATTACCACTCTAAACTCAGATAACAGGCGGATAGGTTATGTGTGTTCAAAACGATACAGTTTTCGCGATATTACTTCTAGGCACATTAGCTATTTTAATTAATAGTATACAATGCCATATACATAATTCAGATTTCCTGTTGACTTATTGGGCAACCTCGCTTTGTAATAATAATCGAAACGGTCAACTCACCCTCCGCGCGTTAGTTTGACGTAAATACGGTAGATCGCGGGGTACAATCAGTAGTTTGCTCGCCGAACTGTGCGCTTTCGACGAACTCGCTTCTGTAAAAACATTACAATTACGTTATATTTTCCGTGCCTCAAGTAACGTCAAATATGCCATAAATGATCGGTAATTGCTCAATTACCTTGAATATCACCGAAAGGTGGTGGAGTGGCGGTTCTGGTGAGGTTTTCCGGCGCGCTCTTGCGTTCCAGCGGCGCGTAGCTCAGCGCTTCGCTAGTCGAAGGACTCGCTGCAACAAACAACAAACATTACATACACACACTATCTCCGATGAACGCTGCATTTGGCACTAACGATAACGATACCTGATAAGCTACAAGCGAGTATCACATTCAATGCTACGATATCTAAAATAGTTAGAATTCGAACAGCCTTTGTGGTCCACCACAATTGACGCTGTTAGCTAATTATGCCAGTGTCTGAATTAGACGACAACGATGATTGTTTGTTCATGGAGGTAATGGATAGATTTCACGATAGGCGTAATTAGTAGAATCGTTATTTGCGGTGGAGCGATAACGATTTACCTGAGTAATCACTGATGGCAGGGGGGGTAGGTGCGAAGAAGTCGCGACGTCTATTCCGTAGAGAGTAGGTGCACGAGGTTTGGGCCACCGCCGCCGGGTACTCTTTGCCGGGCTCGTGTGCGATGATATTACTGCTACTGACGTCGCTGGCGTCCGATTCTTTGCAGTAGTTATCTATTTTAAGCTTCTTGCACTCGTCTACGTTCAGCAGGCAGCTGCTACTCTTCCTGCTCGACAGCGACCGATGTTCCGATCGCTTCCTTTTCTTTCCTTTCCTTCTGCTGGCTTTCGGGCTGTACACCGAATAGTCCGAATCCAATAAATCAGTGACGGTCGACGAACTGAACGGTGAGTATGCGAAATCTCTGTCGTCCAACGGGAGGAGACCGCCTTCTAGATTCTGTGTCGAGGTCGCCGGAGCGTTTTGACTCGTGGGCGGATCGGGAGTGTACGACTTCAAACTGGCGTCTGCAGTCTCACAGGAGCTATCCGTAGGCTTGAGAGCAGTTTTTGAGCGTGTGCAGTGCGCGACGCACTCTTTGCTTTTCGATCCGGTCTTGCGTTTCTTCCTGTCATGCGAGGAAGTGCGCCCGCGCTTGGGTGGTGCGGCGGTGGGCTTGGGGGTGTCGCCACCTTTAAGGTAAGCGGTGTCGCAGCGCGTTTCGTATACGTCGGTTCCGTAGGACCAGCGCTCGGAGATGGAGTAATCCGATCTCGGCAGGGAGTTGACGAGGCGCGAGCTTCTGCGCAGGGTATTAGGCTCAGGGTCCGCGGCGCGCCCGGACGAAAGTCGGCTGGAGGAGCGCGGCAGCGGCGAGCTCGCGTTGCGTCTGCTCCGACGGCTGTGGCTCGATTGATGCGCCTGACGCAACCACCGACCGCCCACCACCCTGCTGGGAGAAGACCTGCACACAACAAATATTGGGTTGGCTATAGATATCAGGTAGGTTTCATATTTAAATGATGGTGT
Source organism: Cabera pusaria (assembly GCA_954871355.1). Lineage (NCBI taxonomy): Eukaryota > Metazoa > Arthropoda > Insecta > Lepidoptera > Geometridae > Cabera > Cabera pusaria. The sequence continues at coordinate 19,416,276 of OX940889.1, read as the reverse complement.
GACTTTAGAGATGTTCTAGGGGATCGTCCGAATCCATTTAAACAATTTTAGGACCTAGGAATTGCGTTTTGAATTAATTACGATTAAAATAAGCTCCTAAGAAAATACGTAAAACAAGCCGAAGGTCGGGCTCAGTGGCATGTGACTTGGGATTAAATATATTGGTATCTAAATATGGCTTATACTCTATATAAGGCCCAAATTTATATTGAAAAAAGAGTAAAAAACAATTTTACGACCACCGCCATTTAGAACCGCCCAGGGACCACGTCTTGGATTAAAGACTAAGCCTATAAGCGCAGAAAATTTACTTTAAACTTTCCTTTTTTTTAACTTTTCTCTTCCTACAGTACACTATACTATATTAGCTGCACGCCGCGGCTTCGCCTGCTTTAAAGAGTATAAAAAAATTATAATAAAAATTCCCTCCATACATTTTAGCCAAATTGGCCCATGATAAAATTCTGCAATCCGCCTTTATGGGGGCCGGGGGCCCATTCAACGGAGTGTCACCGTCCGCCTTTATTATTTTGAAATGAAGCGTAATTGGCGGGTGCCGTACCTCCCATAGACCAGCAATCGAACATCAATCACCTCAAACCAATGGTTATGTCATGATAAAATGTTCCATCTTTTTATTGTTTGCCATTATAATATCTCTCCTAAAGCAGCGACCACAGACGGCTTCATACAAACATTATATGGGAAACTATATTATAAAAAATGGTACATTATAATTATCATGATAACTATTGGATTAGCTGATTGATGTGGAGGTCAAAAGGTCTCATTTAGCCCTCACGGGGTGTCGCCACTCACCGTCGGCTTGCCAAAAAGCCGCCCCTGCGGGATAATTATTATTATAAATGCGAAAGTCAGTTTATTTAATTGTGTACCGTGAAGAAGTTCTTCAAGGTCAAACGGCTGGAGTGATTTAGCTGAAACTTTGCATAGGGATAGCCAGTTCTATGGATTAGGCTGTAGGATACTTCTTAACGTGGGTAAAGCCGCGGGGCACAGCTAGTTATTACATATTTCGGTGTATTACTTATTCGGTTTATTAGTAAGATACAACAGGAAATCATAAATTTAATGTAATGCAAACTTGAGAATTACATGTATATTTTCCTTAAAGCCAATATAAGTGTCATTAGATACCTATCAGTAACAAATTAGTAAATGAAACTCTCAAACTCTAGTATCAGCTACCTATATATCTGATGTTGTATGTGATGTGATGTTGTATGTGAGTATGTTTAGGATACGTAATTTTTTTTAATATATTATAGGCTAGCGTTTGACCACTATCTCACCTATTGGTAAGTGATGATGCGGTTGAAGATGGTAAGCACGTATATAATTTGGCGTGAGTAGTCCAACAATTTGAAGATAGATGTGCATATGTAGTATCAAACATTTAAGTTTGTTATATGTATAGATTTATAATATAACTAGCTGATACCCGCGACTTCGTTCACGTACACTAAGCATTTTATCACTGTAAAGCTCAGTCAATCAAAATTTGCGTGATCTAAGTTATTTAAGTTATGCGCAAAACCCATGATTTATTTTCACAAACAGTAGCCTATATTTATCCTCATGCTATAAAGTATCTCCTTATTCAATTTTAGTACCTAAGATTGGATCATCCGTTTAGGACGGTTTAGGCGTGATTAGGTAACAAGACAGAGTGACAGAGTTACAAACGTTTTTATTAACAACACCAATATTATAAATGCGAAAGTCAGTTTATTTGTTTGTTTGGGACTTCTTCACGGTCAAACGGCTGAACCGAATTAGCTGAAATTTTGCACAGAGATAGCCAATACTATGGGTTAAGCTATGCTTTTTAACGTAGGCGAAGCCGCAGGGCACAGCTAGAGTCTGTACAAAATGAGAACCGTCGGAGAAATTGGGGGTGCTCGTGTTGATGGTTCTAATTTACTGTTTTTGTTGCTTTGACAAAATAGCTCTGTCATTGCCAATCCGACTAAAAATGTTTGATATCTTGGTAGGTACCTACTACTCTATCACATACCTACTCTATCATAGTTTATGTAAGTATAGTTTATACAGTATATCATCATCATCATCAGCCCGTGTCAGTCCACTGCTGGACGTAGGCCTCTCCCAAGATGCGCCACTGAGCCCGATCTTCGGCTCTTCTCTTCCAGGCACTGCCCACCGCTTTTCGTGTGTCGTCGCCGCACCGGGTCACAGGAAGTCCTACGCTACGTTTGCCAATTCGCGGTCTGCACTCTAGGACAAGTCTACCCCAACGGTTATCACTCCTGCGGCAGATATGACCAGCCCACTGCCACTTCAGCTTGCTAATCCGTTGAGCTATGATAACTTTAGTTCTCTGGCGAATTACTTCGTTCCGGATTCTATCTCGCAGAGAAATACCGAGCATAGCTCTCTCCATAGCTCGCTGAGCGACTTTAAACTGGTGGACCAGTCGAACTGTGAGTGTCCACGTCGCGGCTCCGTATGTCATTACAGGTAGGACACACTGGTTAAAGACTTTTGTCTTTAGACACTGCGGTATAGGCGACGAGAAGACTGGACGGAGTTTTCCGAATGCTGCCTAGCCCAGCTGAATTCTTCTCTGGATTTCCTTCTCGAAGTTATGTTTGCCTAATTGGTGCGTCTGCCCTAGGTAAACATCCTTAGTGACAACTTCGAGTGGGATTCCATCTACGGCAATCGGTTCAGGAACAACGTGCTCGTTGTACATGACTTTGGTTTTATCCAAAATCATCCGTTATACTCGTAATAGTATATAGCATTTAGTTTATAAAAACTTTTCGGTATAAAGTAATTATTTTGATCTTAAGCCGTTGAGAGTCAGAGTATTCTGCAACAAGTCAGGCGGTATGGTGGGAGTCTAGTGTCCTGAACATTTTCCATACTCTTGCAGAGTATGGAAGTGACTGAGACGAGCCTGTAGTTAAGAGGGTCAGCATGGACGCACAGCCTAAACAGCTGGTCGTAGAGACTTGAAATTTGGAGGGTATATTTGTGTTAGTACGGAAGGGTGTACTAAGAAAGCATTTTCCAAAATTCACACCTTAAGGGGATGAAATGGGGGTTCAAAGTTTGTATGGAGAAACAAGATTAGATAGTCTTTTCTATCCGAAACTGCACACAAGTGCATCAGTAAAAAAATAAATAAATAGGTGTTTCAGGTTTTTTTTTTAATCCCACCCCTTAGAGGGTGAAATGGGGTAACAAAGTGTTGAAATCGATATTGTTTCGTATTGCGCTGAAATTTGGCATGCAGATAGTTATTACGACGTTAGTTACCTCTGAGAAAGGATTTTCCAAAATTCACCCCTGAAGGGGATGAAACGGGGGTTTAAAGTTTGTATGGAGAAACAAGATTAGATAGTATTTTCTATTCGAAACTTCATACAAGTGCTCCGGTAAAAAAATAAGTTGATACGTGTTTCAAGTTTTTTTTTTAATTCTACCCCTAAGAGGGTGAAATGGGGTAACAAAGTGTGGAAATCAATATTGTTTCGGATTGCGCTGAAATTTGGCATGCAGATTAGTTATTTTGACTTAGGTATCCGATAAGAAATAATTTTTCAAAATTCACTCTTCAAGGGGATGAAGCAGGGGTTCAAAGTTTGGATAGTCATTTTATTCGACATTGCACACAAGTACTTCTGTAATTATATAAATAAATACGAGTTTCAGACTTTTTCAAATGCCTCCCTAAGAGGATAAACTGGGGTAACAAAGTCTAATAACATCGTTTAAAAACTAAAAAAGAAACGACTTTAATGCCGCGCTATTCATTTTCAGTACCAATTTTGAGGTGTTTATGTCAATATCTCTGAAGATACTTATCAGACCTCGATAAAATTACCATGGTACCACACTTGGGATATCTCCTTTCCAACAAAAAAAGAATAATCAAAATCGGTTCATAAACGACGAAGTGAAGTTATCCGCGAATAAACATAAAAAAAATAATATATATATATATATATACGGTCGAATTGAGAAACCTCCTCCTTTTTTTGAAGTCGGTTAAAAATCAATGTTGTTTCGGATTGCGCTGAAATTTAGGTATCCGCTCAGAAAGGATTTTCTAAAGATTCTTCCCGGATACGGAACGGGGATTCAAAGTTTGTATGGCGAAACAAGATGAGATTAAGTAGGTTTTGTAGGATTTTTCGAAATGGGGTAGATAACAAAGTCTGAAAATTTGTTTTTCGGGTTTTATAAATATGAATCCCAAATTGCCTTAAATAATTTTGTCACGCGATAACATGAAAACGGGTGAGCCGACTTGGCTAATTCTTATTTGATGTCTTTAATGATAGAATCGTTTTTAGAAAAGAAAAGTTTTAAGTAAATAAAAGAAGTTTTTAACGCGGGCGAAGCCGCGGGGCACTTCTAGTTCATATATAAAAATCAATTGCTGTTCGTAAGTCTCGCTAAAACTCGAGAAGGGCTGGAACGATTTAGCTGGTTTTGGTTTTGAAATGTTTGTAGTCCAGGGAAGGTTTAAAACAAGGCTTGAAACCGGTTTATGCTTAACCGTTTCTTAAAGGTTTAAACCGGTTTTAACCAATTATTTCGCTCGAAGCATGGTTAGGAACCGTTTTATGGATAACCGGTTTAAATACGGCATAAACCGGTTTTTTAATTATTTCGTTTGAAAAGCTCTAAAAACCTCTATAAACCGGTTTATTCCGCGAGAGGCGCACGCGTACTTACTTGCATTTGGCACGGGCGATAAAAAACATGTACTCGCACTTTTCGAACTTTGCTTGCCATATATGTATATTTTTTATGACCAACCGCTGTTTTCAATATGTGATTTAAAATTACTAAATCGTTGTTTGCTTGCTGCCAGTGCACACACGGCTGCAAATTGAAAAGTAATCGCTGACCATAGCTAAAACCGTTATAAACCGGTTTATTCAACGAAACCTTTACTAAAAAGGTTTTTGCTCAATATCGACCAATAGCGGTTTATAGAACGAACGAAAACCGAAAAGAAAAGTTCATATGTACTTACGCCCAAACCGGTTTGAATTTTTAACCCGGTTTCCTAGCCTTGGTTTAAACGGTGAGAAAATTTGAAAAAATTGCGAGGATGATAGTAAAAATAACAATTTCATTTTCCCAAACTAACTGTTCTACCTACTTTCCAGTCAAACATTTGACGTTCGTCCCTTCGGTACGGTAGACTAGTAGACTTTGTGTCACTCTCAAATTGAAGTTTGAAGCACGTATTAAATTAAGTGTTTTTTCGCTGTTTGTGTATAAAAAATAAAAACCGATATATACAAAATAAAATTAAATAATAAAGGTCCCCATACAAGAAACGTGTTTTTGAGGCTTTTTATGCTCGATCTTACAAACCTTAATAGATAAAGACTTGAAATTTACTCATGGTGTGTATTGCAATAGCTGCTATAAGATTAAATAATAACAACTTAATTAAATTAAAAACTAAAGGGGGTCCCCATACAAGAAACGTATTTCCGCGGCAAATATTTTTCAATCGGAACCCTGCGTGTCTGACTCGCACTTGGACAGTTTATTTATATTCGCGGTACGAAATTCGCCGGGTCAGCTAGTTATTCATATAACAGAAAGTTGTCTCAAAAGATTTCTTTTAGCACTGCCTTTTTTGCACATTTGTTCAATATTTGTAAGTTTTATTTTATTTTATTTGTTTGTATTTTTCATCATCAACAGGTGTCAGTCCACTGCTGGACATAGGCTTCTCCCAAGATGCAGCTGACTGAGCCCGATCTTACAAAATAATTGTTTCTTTATTTATGGTGTTTCATAAAATGTCGTCATAAAATCTTATCTTTTTACATTTGCAGCTAAAGGAAATAAAGAATACATAATATAAATACCAATGCCAACAAATGGTATTCAGTTTGATAAGGTAGGTAACAAATGAACAAAACCTGTTGCTTTAAAATAAAAGCAACACTCCAACTACATGATCAATATTACCACTGTGTGCCTGAGCACCAAACCACAATAACACACATTTTTTAATATTTTTTTTTATTTATTTGTGTGTAAAATTTAACACCTAAACAAAAAAACCTCCATCATTGGGTTCACTATAGTTTCACATATCATTTTTATCATAATTTACGTAAGAATAATTTTGTTTCTTCTAATTATAATTGTACATAAGTTAATTTAAATATTGTTTCCTTTTAAGTGTTACACACACTTTATTTTTTTGTACATTGTTACACACAAACCAAAATTTAATCGTACCTATAGGATTCGGGCATGGCATGGCATGTTTCTCAGGAGATGCTGGGTTCGAATCCTATACCCAGCATCTCCTGAGAAACATGCCCTGACTCTCTAACCAATTAGCTATAGTACAATCCTATCAACACAACGAAACTAATGGATTGCATTTTAACCAATTATGTATTGGTTTGGTTGTGCCATCTATGACAAATATTTCGAAGTTATCTCTCAAATGAAATCATTACAGTTTTCAGATCCGACGAGAGATATTGCACTGCTTAAATCAATTATTATGTTTCTATTTAAGTGTTACACACTTATTTTTTATTTATATTTTTATTCAAATCCGCGCCTCCCGAGAAACATTCTCTGGTGCTCTAACAAATTAAGCCACAGTAATAATTAGTTAATTTGGCATAATTAGGCATATTTTTCTTGGCATAATTACTGTTACAATAACCATTTAGTAGCATGATATTCTAAAGAATAATCTGTATTAGACTTGGACCCCCTCCCCCCGCCGGAGATGCGTAGATTTTTTACTATTTGAAATTTAAATTAAAATATTTTCATCATTCATTTGTATCATTATCGAATAGTTTCATAACAAGAAACACTGTAATGATTATATTATTTCATTGGAACAGATGAAAAAATTACAAAATTCTTTAAACATTAAAATGTATTCTTCAGATATACAGCATGTAACATGAAGAAAGGATATTAGTGTATTATATGCTATGACAATGATAGGCAATTTTGACAAAACACCGATTAATCAGTCATTCTTATATCTTAGATAAAACTAGTTTTTACTAGGGACAAGCATAATATCTTCACTTTCTGGTGCTTCGCCGGGACTTTAGAGCCATACACTCAATAAACTATTAAAACTAGTAAAATAACTGCCCATTTTTTTGAAGAGAAGCATCTGTCAATGTGTTGACATTGGTGGCTAAGGTTTCTTTTCACACACAACACAAAAAGCAGTTTTAAAATTGATAAGGAATCATAGATAATTATGTTTTGTTTCACGCATACATAAGTTCAGTTGTAGGGATTTTAAATAATTTAATAAAATAATATTAAATATTTTAACGCATCTCCGGCAGAGCAAGTTATGCTTGAAAGTGCTTTGTACGGAACCCTCTTTTAATCCTCCCTCATTAACAGTTTACTCAATTTCAGGCGACTTGATAAAAGATCCAACCCGAAACATGTTTTATTGGGCATTTTTAAGAGGGAACGCGGGATGCACTTTTCTATACAAATGGGTTCCCCTGTTACCTGCCTGGAAAATTTGTAACGAGGTATTTCGACTCGTTACATATTTTTCGCTTGGAAGCACCTTTCAGCTTCTAAGACTGACAAAATTACCTTTTGGTTTTAAATAATTTAGAACATTTTCGTATTTAGCCATTTTTAGTCGATTTTAAATAATCGAGTTATTACTTGGTCTGTGGATCATTCAATATCCTATGGACAATCTTTAAAAAAAAAAATGACTTTGACATCTGTCACTTCTCGATCGGAGACGTCACTTTTTTTCTTGCCCTTAGGCATACAATGGGCTCATTTTTTGTAAATTTTATAAATCGGATTCAATTTAGTGAATCCGTATTTCAAATCGCTTCGCGATAATACTCGGCGTGCTTATGGCGTAGTGCCATATGATTACGTCGTGATTTTGCGGTGAGTCAATTTTTGATAACCTAAAATGTTTCGCGTCATCCTTCATGGCGACAAATATATTTACAATCGGATTTTTGGTTACAGCCTTTGGCGCTGTTTGTTTGGACGACTGTCGTATACTGTTTGGGCGACGATGGGTGTCGTCAACTGTTGGTTCGACGCTGGAAGACGTCGTTAGTTTGAGGTGTTCGTGCGACGCACACCGTTTCGATGTCGTCGTAGTTTTGAGCTGTTGGTGCGACGATGAATGACGTCTGTTTAGAGTGGTGTGCTCAGACGCCCCCTGACGCTGCAGCTAAGCCAATTTCATTATAACTCTTTTTATTACCCTTAAAACTTTAATTTCATATTTGCAAGATGCAAGAAAGACAATAACCAAATTTCAGTAGTAAAATGTAAAATAAATTAACCTAAAAAGTAACGAAAACCGAATGGTATTTATAGTCAAATGTTTAGACATAGTATTCCGGCTTTAACTAAATAATGTGTATCTCATTCTGGAGGTAAGGGACGTTTTGAAGTATTAAAATTTGTCATACAATCCCAAAACCGTGTTATCATTTGCCAGTCCCCCGGTCCGAGATTAAAAGTCTCAATGACACCGCTGATTTATCCTGGTACGTTTTAGATCTTGGTAGAACAAGGGCGCTCGATATTCATAAATACTGTCTACCTAACATTAGTTTTTAGCTTTTTATACTCTATAACCTTCCTGTTACAACCAGTAACGTTTATATTTTTATAAACAAAATTTTTATATTACAATTGGCGCCCGAACAGGGACAAGAAAAAGTCATTTCTTTTGATGTCGGTGATGTAGTTTGGCGTAGAAGTTTTGTACAGTCAAATGCACCTGCATATTTTTCGGCTAAATTAGCACCTAAGTTTATTAAATGTGAAATTGTAGAGAGAATTTCTCCTAACGTTTATGTACTAAAGGAATTTAATAAAACAAGTACTGGACGTTATCATGTTAAAGATATAATTAAATATTAAAATTTTCATTTTTGGATTTAACATTTTATTTAGATTTGTTTTGATACTCTGCTTGGGAGGAACCATGTTTGTGGAAGAATGAGATTTGATGCATGAAAGAGATGGTTCATAGTGAAAGATGATTGCCTGCAAGGAAAACCAACACTTTATTGAAATACAACTTTAAATATACTAAACCTAACTTAGGTCTATTTTTGGTAATTTTATTCTATTTTTGATACTTTTATCCTACTCTTAAACTTTTACCCAACTTTAAAAGCTACATCTGACGATTATATTTTCTTTTAGAAATTTTCTTGGCATCAAAAGATCTTATGTATAATATTTTTGTATATTTTATTATTTTGGTTACTTTGAAAAGCTTTTCAATCATCTTTCACTATGAACCATCTCTTTCATGCATCAAATCTCATTCTTCCACAAACATGGTTCCTCCCAAGCAGAGTATCAAAACAAATCTAAATAAAATGTTAAATCCAAAAATGAAAATTTTAATATTTAATTATATCTTTAACATGATAACGTCCAGTACTTGTTTTATTAAATTCCTTTAGTACATAAACGTTAGGAGAAATTCTCTCTACAATTTCACATTTAATAAACTTAGGTGCTAATTTAGCCGAAAAATATGCAGGTGCATTTGACTGTACAAAACTTCTACGCCAAACTACATCACCGACATCAAAAGAAATGACTTTTCTTCCCCTATTATAATAAAGAGCATTACGCTTATAAGCTTTCAAAAGATAAGCTTGAACTTTAACAAAAACTTCACTAAGTGAATTTAAAGAGTGAGCATAAGTATCTCTAGTACCAAGCTCAAGTTGATCTAAGTTATCTAAAGAGTTACTAAAACGGTGCAAAGATGCATCAAAAATAAGTTCTCTACCGAACATCAAAAAGTTAGGAGTGTACTCTGTAGCAAGATTTACACTACTATTTAAAGCTAATTGGACATGAGGCAAAAACCTTGACCAAGTTCGATGATCATTTTTAACAAAACAAGAAATACATGTTTCTATTGTCTTATTATATCTTTCTACTGGATTATTCTGTGGAGTGTATAGTGCATTATAAAATATTTTAGTTATGTTGAAATTTTTTAAGAAATCTACAAAATGTTTAGATATAAATTGGGGTCCGTTGTCGGCCACTAAGATTTTAGGTACACCAAATTTAAGAAATATTTCTTTTTCAAAGATTTTACAAATTACTTTAGAAGTAGCATTTATCATAGGAAATATCCAACAATATTTAGTAAAAACATCTACAATTGAAAGAATGAATCTATGTCCAGAATAAGATTTAGGTAAAATCCCAATAATATCAACGGATAACATTACCATAGGTTGATCAACTTTCTTAGGGTTAACCATCTTACCAGCAGGAGCAGATGTTGAATGTTTATAAGCTTTACAAATGTCGCAAGAAGAAATATATCTTTGAACGTCTCCGAACATTCCTTTCCAATAATAATGTTGTTTTATTTTATTAAGAGTTTTATGTATTCCAAAGTGTCCAGAATTAATATCATCATGATTAGAACGAATAGTATCTAAAACATGTTCTTTAGGTATAACAATTTTCCAATTCAAACGACTATTAGGGTCAAATTTATTTTTACAGTAACGATACAAAGTATTATCTTCTACTCGAAGGTTTTTCATTCTAGAAGGGTATTTTTGACAATTTATAAAGACTTTTCTATACCAAGGGTCTTCTATATCTTCATCTGGTGAGACAATATTTATAGCGGAAACTAATATTGAAGTTATATTGATTCTAGATAAAGCGTCAGGAACTTGATGTAAAGATCCTTTTTTATGAACAATATCAAAAGTAAATTGAGAAATACGTGCAGCCCATCGAGCTAAGCGTCCACTAGGGTTATTAAGTTTTAAAAGCCACTTGAGACTAGCATGATCTGTCACGACTGTGAATTTCATTCCTTCGACATAAGGTCTAAAATGTTCAATTGAATCTAAAACTGCCAAAAGTTCACGTTCAGTGGTACTATAATTTCTTTCACATTTATTTAAAGATCTTGAATAATAAGCAATTGGATGTTGTTCATTATTTTCGTCTTCTTGACTCAGAACACTACCAATTCCTACAGAACTAGCATCGCAATGTAAAAAGAAAGGTTTTTCAAAATCAGGACACTGTAAAACAGGTGTAGTTATTAAGGCATTTTTTAAATTAATGAAGGCTTCTTCAGCTTCTTCATTCCAAACAAAAGTATGTTTTATCTTTTTACTTCCGGAAGTTAATTTAGTTAAAGGGGAGGCAATATCAGCGAATTTACAAATGAAACGTCGATAATATGAACATAATCCTAAAAAGCTTCTAAGTTGTTTTACGGACTCTGGTCGTGGAAAGTTTTCTATAATTTCTAATTTAGACGGATCAGTATGTAGGCCTTGACTGTCTACAATATAACCAAGATAACGGAGTCTTTCTTTGCAAAATTCACATTTTTTAAGATTTACTGTTAAGCCTGAGTTTTTAAGTATTTCATGGACTTTTTTAAGGTACTCTATATGATTTTGAAAATTATCATTTACTAAAATTAAATCATCTAAGTATTTAAACAGGACATTGTCAAATTCAGGTCCAAAGAGTTTATCAACCAAGCGTTGTAACTCTGCCGGTGCATTGGTGATTCCAAAAGGCATCCGAACAAAATGGTACAAGTTTTTTCCAGGAACTACAAAAGCAGTCTTTTCACGAGAGGACTCTTCAAGTTTAATTTGCAGAAATGCTTTAGAAAGATCTATGGTAGATATGAATTTAGCCCCACGAAGGCTGTCTAATATCCTAGAAGGGTACGGCAAAGGATAAGAATCTTTAACAGTTATTGAATTTAATCGTCTCGAATCTAAACATAATCTGGTTCCACCATCTTTTTTATCGACGGCTAATACAGGGGAACACCAAGGAGATTTTGAAGGTTCTATAATTCCTTCCTTTAATAAAACTTCCACTTCATCATAAAGTTCTTTTTGTTTAGCAGGACTCAACGGCCAATATCTACTTTTAAAAGGGTCGCCAGTAACGTTAATTTTATGTTCCACAAGGGTGGTAAGGCCTAAACCTTTTTTCTCATAAGAAATATCTTCAAACAAAGCAATGGTTTCATCTAATTGTTGTTTCTCAGAAGGAGTTAAATGAACTGTAGAAGTAACAGCGTTCACTTGAATTTTATTATTGTGAACATATTCAATATTTTTCCACAAGTCTTTAGCTAAGTTAAATTTCAACCAAAAATCAAATCCCAATATAATAGGTGGATCAAAAGAGGGTATTATTAAAAATTCTACAAGTTTACAAACATTGTCAACGGTAACCGGTAATTGCATAGAACCGATAACTTTTCTTGATGAACCGTCAGCAGTACAAGCGGAGGCATCAATAGGTTTAATTTGAAATCCTAGTTTAGAAAAATGCAAGTGTTGGTTATTACCTAAAACACAGCTATTTGAACCACTATCTAGCAATCCAGAAAAAGTTTCATTATAAATGGTAAATTTTAAAAATGGTCTAGTATCATTTTGTTTAGTAAAAAGTATAGGAGCTGCTTTATGAACAGAAAAAAATGTTTTTAAATAGTCAAGCCATTCTGAAAATTCTCTCTTACACGTATCATCATCAGGTTTATAATTGGGTATCGGAGCACCTGAAGTTTTTTTAAAAACTTGGGCCCGATGCCTTACAAGTTTTTTGAATTATTATTATTTTTAATATTGTCAGAATGACAAGTATCACAGTTCTTTGTCAAAACGCCTCGTTTATGACATTTAAAGCACACAGGTCCAAGAATCTCTGTACACTCTTTATAAGTGTGGTCAGTCGACTTACACTTCAAACAAGAAAGTTTGGTTTCAACCGCATGAAAGTTTTGTTTAATTTCCTTTACAGGTTTTCGGTTAACTAAAATCTCTAATTCCTTACTAATTCGGATAAACTGTTCAATAGTGTCTATTGATTTTCCAAATAAAAACGGTGTGTAAATAGGTAACATGTTGTGTTTAATTATAGTTATCAAAACATTCTCAAAAGTTGGATTAGCTAATCTGCTAGACATATCTAAAATCTCAGTAATGAAATCAGGAAGTGACTCATTACTCCGTTGTTTGCGAGTTCTCATTTCATACTCCAAATGATAATCAAATTCAGGTTTGTCGAATCTGTTCAACAATTCAGTTTTAAGTGTTGTCCACGAAGAAACCCTAATTCGAATACTACGGAACCATTTCGATGCTGTTCCAGTGAGCAGATCAGAAAAAGAACCGACTAAAAAGTTTTCATCAAAGTTTTTATACAAAAAATATTCCTCAACCGAAGTGATAAAATCTCTAACACAAGTTTTCCCATCAAAAGATCTTATGTATAATATTTTTGTATATTTTATTATTTTGGTTACTTTGAAAAGCTTTTCACTTTTCAAGTACTCAACTTTCTTTTAGATACTTTGAGAAGTTTTCCACTTTTCTAGTATAAATATTGTTTTAGATTGCTATGAAAAGCTTTCCACTTTTCAAATAGCCTGCACATAGTGTAAATACATTTTTAATATAAATGTGTTTCAGTCTTTGTGAAGCATGTTATATATTATTTAGATTATTTAGTTTGTGTTTGTTGTAGACCTAAGCCTCGGATTTGACACTTAGAGCTCTATATAATTTTTACCCGGATTTGCCTCTCGGATTTGACTCTTTTGAGCTTTTGTCTCAGTTAACCTTTTTGGGTAAGTTTTTTTACTCTTCATTTTTTCCTCGCTTTGACATTTTTGGTTCAAGCGTTGGAAACTTTAGATATTGTGAACGGAAAGTCGGTGGTGTTGAGCCGGTCACAATACACCTTTGTTGTTTTCCCAACAAACTTTTGTTAACTTGTTTTTGTGCACGGAATGTCGGTGGTGTTGAGCCGGTCACAATATACAATTTTTGGTCTTTTGGACAAACCCTTTTATTAATTTGTTAGTGTTCGGAAAGTCGGTAGAGTTGAGCCGGTCACTACTTATTATTTTTGGTTCTCTATTTTTATGAGAATAATTTGAACTTTTGTTGTTCAACTTTTTCATTGAAAACTTGTTCACTGAATCTTTTGCAGTGAATAATTATCTATAGTCGGCAGCTAATGCTTAACCGTACTACAATATGGATAACCTTTGTTATTACCTTTTAATTTAGTTAGAATCGTTCTGAGATTATAAAAGATAGAGGCGATGGTGCTTATCTACACTTTTGTTAAATATTTCAGAAATATTTATTTGGTTTGTAATACAGATAGGTAGATGGAGGCTATGGTGCTTATCCACTCTTGAGTATAATTAATTTGTGATGGATTTTAGGATTGAGTCATATTGATGGATTAGTTTTGGTAAACCTTTACATTGTTTTTCACTTAGTTAGAAAGTTTTTATAACTTGTTTTTCTAGAGCAACTTAGTCAGTGGCTAGAAGCTTAACTGATTTAACGTTATGCTTTATTAGTGTCTTCTTTTAGTTTGAATAAATTTCATATTTTGGTGGCGGAATATTTTCTGTTTATTATTTTTTTTGAATAATTTTTATTAGGAATTTTTGGGGAGTTCTTCTCAAAAATAAAAGAAGTTTCATTCTTTTATTTTTTTTGGGAAGGTATGTACTGTAACGAGGTATTTCGACTCGTTACATATTTTTCGCTTGGAAGCACCTTTCAGCTTCTAAGACTGACAAAATTACCTTTTGGTTTTAAATAATTTAGAACATTTTCGTATTTAGCCATTTTTAGTCGATTTTAAATAATCGAGTTATTACTTGGTCTGTGGATCATTCAATATCCTATGGACAATCTTTAAAAAAAAAAATGACTTTGACATCTGTCACTTCTCGATCGGAGACGTCACTTTTTTTCTTGCCCTTAGGCATACAATGGGCTCATTTTTTGTAAATTTTATAAATCGGATTCAATTTAGTGAATCCGTATTTCAAATCGCTTCGCGATAATACTCGGCGTGCTTATGGCGTAGTGCCATATGATTACGTCGTGATTTTGCGGTGAGTCAATTTTTGATAACCTAAAATGTTTCGCGTCATCCTTCATGGCGACAAATATATTTACAATCGGATTTTTGGTTACAGCCTTTGGCGCTGTTTGTTTGGACGACTGTCGTATACTGTTTGGGCGACGATGGGTGTCGTCAACTGTTGGTTCGACGCTGGAAGACGTCGTTAGTTTGAGGTGTTCGTGCGACGCACACCGTTTCGATGTCGTCGTAGTTTTGAGCTGTTGGTGCGACGATGAATGACGTCTGTTTAGAGTGGTGTGCTCAGACGCCCCCTGACGCTGCAGCTAAGCCAATTTCATTATAACTCTTTTTATTACCCTTAAAACTTTAATTTCATATTTGCAAGATGCAAGAAAGACAATAACCAAATTTCAGTAGTAAAATGTAAAATAAATTAACCTAAAAAGTAACGAAAACCGAATGGTATTTATAGTCAAATGTTTAGACATAGTATTCCGGCTTTAACTAAATAATGTGTATCTCATTCTGGAGGTAAGGGACGTTTTGAAGTATTAAAATTTGTCATACAATCCCAAAACCGTGTTATCATTTGCCAGTCCCCCGGTCCGAGATTAAAAGTCTCAATGACACCGCTGATTTATCCTGGTACGTTTTAGATCTTGGTAGAACAAGGGCGCTCGATATTCATAAATACTGTCTACCTAACATTAGTTTTTAGCTTTTTATACTCTATAACCTTCCTGTTACAACCAGTAACGTTTATATTTTTATAAACAAAATTTTTATATTACAAATTTTTCTAGAGAAAAAATAGTTTTTACATTTTTTTTGACAAACCAATTGCAAATATAAATATGACTCTTCAAAAGTCTTAAAGAGGAGATTAGAAGTCTTATATTTCTTTTTACAATTGATTGGTAAAAAAAATAAAATGATAGGGGCGTAGCTACAGCAGACTTTGATTATTTGTAGAAACAAATTTTGCTCTAGAAGCATTTTCCAGGGAGGAAACGGGGGAATACATTTGTATGGAAAAGTGCACCCCGCATTCCCTCTTAAGTTGTCCGAAAGGAAGACCACCCTTTGCATTGCTACAATTGGTTACAAGTAGAGTTTATATTTATAAATTGTTTCTGTTCCTTTGGTGTGAAAATAATGAGTTTATATGATCTAATAATGATGATATTCCTAATTATGATTTAGCATCATTTTTAACATTATACTGCCTTATATATTTCACATATATTCCTTTTCACCTCTAAGGATGTCTGGAAGGGATAGCTTTGAGTGATAAGAGCACCTATTTGAACGCTGTTATCTATTTTTGTCTTTTACCATACACACATTTATAAGATTTAATTTTTAAGATTTTTATTGATTACTTACTAGCAGCACCTCACAGTTTCACCTGCGCAGTTCCCGTTCCCGTAAGAATAGGAGGATGAAATATAGCTATGTTACTCGCTGATAAAGTAGCTTTTCTTTAGTGAAAGAATTTTTAAAATCGGGTCAGTACTTTTTGAGTTAAATCGAAACAAACATAAAATCATAATTTTCTTCTTTATAACATTAGTTTAGATAAAAGCATCTGGATATAGAGTAGGATGTTGAATATCTCTCTATGTAAATATTGCCGAAATGTATGAGACATGAAATATGAGACATTAGGCAAACAATTTTTACTGTGATGTTGGAACCTGATGCACTTGCTTCGTCATAAAACATCTTAAAATTTGAACTCATAAAATGTTTTCTCTTTATAACATTAGTATAGATTCATACCCATGCCCTCTTATCTCTGTCTACTAATTTTATTATCTTTTTAAAGATAGGACAAAAAATGCTAACTACCCTCTGAAGAAAAATAGTTGATAATTCTGTACTATCAGAGGCGATCAATCTTGAACAAGGCTTAATGAATAGTGCTTGTATGTGCGATACTTCAATGTAACCTCATTCAGCAGAGGACCTATATCAGGACTAGGAAAGCTGTTTTATGGCCACATTTTTCTCTCCAGTGTTGTAGAACTTTAGATGAAATAAGAGGACCGAGAGGCAGAGGCCCAGACGTCTTATTTGGTCTTAGTGTAGAACTATAATGTGAACAACCTTGTAGTAGGGGCTTCGTTCTCATCATAGCTATAACGAAAAAATTGTGAAAGAAGGTAGTTGCTTACCCGTTGGACTCTCTCAAGAGTGCAGAGTGCGACGACGGTGTTATGTGTTGTTCGGCCATAGACGACGCTGGGGACACTCGCGGCAGCTGGTGTGGGGCCTGCGCAGGCCGCCCGCGCGCGCTACCTGCCCGGCACCATGCCAGGGCGAGCGCTGCGACGCTGTCTCCGCATCCACGGCACTCAATCACTCATCACCACTCCACTAACACTGCACTCACTACACTCGCGATCACTACCTACTTACTCTACAGATGACAGGCTGCGACCTTATCTGAAACAAACATAGAATACAAACTCACCTATTGGACAATGCAACGTTACATAAACATTTTAATAAATATAGCTACCTGCAGCTCATGAACGCTAACAACAAAGGTTTGCTATTAATCTAAGACGGGCTACGAAAATCTTAAAGATTTTTAGACTTGTAGACACTTCGCCTAAATAAAATTAATAAAATGGATGACAAGCCAAGGACAGCTACGATTGTCGCTTCCCGAGTTATTTTTCAATTCAATCCATTCCACACAGCTGGCTAGCTGTCACTGAATAATGTTGCCATCGTAGAAAAAATATACTACCATTTGTAGTTATTGATTTTTCAAAGAGGTATTATTTTTTTATTTCAGTTTTATATATGAATGATAGCGCTTAATTAAATAATTGCAAGACAAAGTATTGCTGATCTTTCTGTAACTAATTTGTTTAAATATTTTGACAAAAAAAGTTTATTGATTCGAATTATACTCCTCCGACCGACCATTTATTTAACTTTTGACAACTCTAGGGTTGGATTTAGGGTATTGCAATTAAATTCCCACGTGCTAACTACTATATTTCAAGACTGTTATAACATTAAAAATGCCGGTATCTCGGTTTGAAATATGACTAGCTGACGACTTTGTTCACCTACACCAAGAATTTAGTTAGTTAGTTTCTTAGTTTATGGCTTCTGTACCAAGAAATGAAATTTTCACCAAGAATTTAGTAGCCTATGTTCACCCTCATGCTATCAAGTATTCCTTGTTAAATTTCAGTAAGATCGGATCGTCCGTTTAGGCGTGATTAGGTACCAAACAGACAGTTACAATCGTTATTATAATGTTGGTCTGGATATTTAAATTCTGTTTATTAAACAGCACGGAGGATAGAGTAATGAAACAGTATGAAATGTAGAGCAATAAGAAAATAAAGTCAATCATAATAATAAACCCAATTGGTAACACATTACCGTTAGTTCATTACTAATTGATAAGTAATTGAGCTGTCATAAGTTAGTATAGTTAAAGGAAATTAAGACTATGCCTGACTGATCCTTTAGGGTATGGAAGGTAATTTTTTTTTTTTTTTAGTATCTTATAGGCTAGCGTTTAATCTCGCCTGGTGGTAAGCGATGATGTAATCGAACTGTGTAACTAATCCTCAAGGGTTGTGTGCTGCCGTAAGGTTATGGCAGCAGATTTTCACCTTGATGGTAGTAAGCTACTTTTTGGTAGCAAGTCAGGCGAAACATCGATATATTAATATGCGCCTACCACCTGTGGAAAATGATTTTTAATTATCTCGATTAAAAACAATTTGTGAGCTGTAAATGACAGATACTATTGTATTTGTTATGTTCTCAATGACCGGAGTTGATAAAATATTCTCTTTTCTTCGCCACTGCATGTGTAAGAAATGTTGTTTAAATAGATAGATCTATAATTTGACCTGGAATAGACAACGTAAAGAAATATAAATAGCAAAACAAAGAAATTAACCTTCACAAATAGTATGCAATGTAAAATAGCTCTTTGAAACATGTTACTGACAAACACTTAGAACTTAGGTGGCCACTTAGCCAGATATTGTGAATATGCCGCCGAAAAGCGGAATGCAAGATTATTGCTTATGCTATATGCATTCTTCGGTCAAATCGATACAATCGTCTGGTCTGTTAATTCTAGCAGGAAAAACCACGCACACGATCTCGGCCCGCGGCCATCATTCGAGAAGTAAATATAAATGTTGCCGAAGACAAATACACGTCACTTGATGGTAGATTTTGCAAAGCGAGTAAACCTACTAAATAGTAGGACTGGTTTTGAGAAAATAAATAAATTCAAATTAATGTCCGTGGTTAAAGTAAGCTATGTCGAAATAATGTGTCTTGAATTCATTGTACCTAATTAATCAACACCAATATTATCAAATTGTTTATTTGTTTGGGACTTCTTCACGGTCAAACGGCTGGATTGATTTAGCTGAAATTTTGTATAGGAATAGCCAGTAGGTACCACGGTAATACATTTAATAATACCGTGCCAGTAGGTAGGTACTATAGATTAGGCTATAGGATACTTCCTAACGCGGGCGAAGCCGCGGGGCACAGTTAGTAGATATATATTGGATGATTGTAATGGATTATATATTATTTATTATTATATTGGAAGTTGTTTTGTATAACACTCATACATTAAATCAAGTAACCCTGAACTAACCTTAAATATCTATCATAGTATCACCACAGTAATGTCACATTATTTGTGTAAATATAAGGTACTTCTCGTTGACCTAGAATCATGAAATTTGGTAAGAAGCAAGGTCTTGCAGCAGGGCTAGCATGGCAAGGGGACTATTTTGTCTTTCCACTTATCCGTGTTTTGTTTGGCAAATTATAAGTAAAGTTTTTCGATAATTATAAACGCCCGCTGACTTTTCATCGATTCTTTGTTTTAACTTTTTAATACGAAACAAAATCAAAACTCGGGGTTAAACTTCACCAAGCGTTTAAATTGTTGTGTTGATCTCCTGTCAGTGGCGAAAAAAAAAATTTGTCTATCCCCGGGGATAAGGCCATGCTAGCCCTGCTGTACTTATATAAGAATTAATCTGAAAACCGTGAATATATATCGTTTAATAACATTAAAAAAAAAACTATTACAAACTTATTATGTGGTGGTAGGTGTATGAACAGTGTCTATGGATCGATCTACAAAGTTAAGTTTGTACGTTTAACCTAGTTTCATAAGTTTGTACGAAAGCTTCGGTGCGCGAGTCCAACTCGCACTTGACCGGTTTTTTTTGTAGAATATAGATAAGTGTCCTCTATTTGATTTTAATTCATCTACATAAATTATAGGTCAATAGTTACCTAATACCTACTTGAAACTGAATTTCATTTTAGAAACATAGTTTTAGATAAGTAGGTACCATTACGAGCGTGAAATATTAGGACGTTTAATAATAACTAATTAAATAGTGCAGTGAGTGGACAAGTTTCGTATCGGTAGACGGTATATCGTACCGGTACGGGTACCAGGTACCAGGGCAAAAGGCTAGCAGGGATACCTAGAATGTGGTGAACGACCACACCTCGTGTCGAGCCGTCTGGGTCCACTTTGTGTCCAACTCCGCTTGAGTTACTGGAGGGTGGCCACTACTAAAGGGTGGGCAACCCTCCAATCAATTCTAGCAATATTGCTACTTCACCAAGCATTCTGACATCACTCTGAATACTAACTACCCTCAATATTATACAGTTTGTATAATTTTTTGTGTATCCACAACAAAACACGTAGTTCTATTGTACAGTAGGTATTTGCCATATAATAAAATAATTAAATAAAAATTATTAAAACCTGAAAGCTCGCAATTACGAAGTTAGTAAACATAGTGCATGCTAAGAACCCAGCAACAAGAGTTGAACCCGTTCGAAATAACCTGTCCTACCTTACCTACGATTCAATCGCATCGCAAGCGCAACGCAACTCTCGGACTGCGAGGCGAAAAATAAACCAACGGACCAGGTGCATTTTCCGTTGCCAGGTAAATGATAATCTTTTATACGATAAAGTCGATAAACCTACCTTTGTTTGGAAAACCTTAAACAGGTAAGGCGGCTTACAGTTTCTTGTACTTTTTATAGAAGGTTCAATATTTTCAGCCATATGAAATCATGTTACCGGTTGTTATCAAACTGCGTGTGAAGGGACCGAAACACTTGAGGTTAAAATTTAACACGAATCAATGCCGACACAGTCGCTACTCCACAGCTACTGATTTGTTATTCCGTCTTGACCTTCCTTGACTCCGATCGCTTATCCGCCCAACGCAACGCAAAAACCACGGTCAAAAATTGTCTTTGTGATAAACATATTATATACCGTGAATGTTAAGGTTAGAGAAGATCAGTTTGCAGCGCTGCATTCTGTTGAAGAGCTCGGGGAACTTCTCTTATGGAAACAAACTAAAACAATGATTGCAGACTAAAACAATGGGTTATTAGCAATCATTGGACTCCGTAGTTTTCGTCCATATTACAGCGTCGCAAAATTTTATTTTCACGGTTTTTTAATAATTGTAAACGATCTTGCTGTAATATTGCACTTTAAATGGTGAATGTTAAGGTATGGTTTAGCATGTTCTAGTCAGATTTTAGCGAGGGATTTTGCCCCAAGGTCGCGGGTCGACAACCCGTCTTGGCTAAAGTGACCACGTGCGAAACCAGCTCACCTCGGCAACAACACTTTTAAGAGTCAACAGCCCAAATCTTGCAAGCTGAAGGCATGTTTTGTACCTTTTTTCAGATCTACACAAGATTTACCGACTCAACGACAACGCCGAACAGATAATACAGTATTTTATTTGCTATACTGTTTTCTGTCACCGTCCGAAACACCTTATAATATCTTGGTGACTGATGTGGAAAGAATGCCAGATTAGATCGGAATGGTATGGTCAAACGCATATTGTATAGTGAAAGAAAGAAAGTAAACTGTTTATTTTGCAACAATAACAATACTAATGCAAGGCGCAATAAAATATTACGATTCTTTAATCACAATCAAAACAGAAATGCTACAGGAAGTATATAAATAAATAGGACGCGTAACAGAATAGTGATTTTACTAGTGTTGTTCCCTTTTGATCGTCCCCAGCCCTCACGGCACAGCCCACACTAATCAGCTGTTCGAATAGTAGTTCAGTTGAGGTAGAGTGGGTGCAATATTCTATACACATTTTTTGTTTACAATATGGGGCACTTTACCACAGCGCTGTTCCCAGACGAGAATGGACTGAATTACAATTTATAAACACACATGCACCGTAGCGCACATCCGACATTATTATTCTAGTCTAGTTTAGGAGTGTTTTCTACTTAGATTGACAAATGCGTTACAGTACAAACGAGGTCAATGGTAACGATTAAGTAAGTGGTAGTTACAGTTAAAAAATGAATTAATTTGATGGAACATAATCATAAAAGATTTTATCTAGATAAATTCATGAATAGTGAAAAATACTCTGAACATAACATGAACCGGAAAGTTATACCTTTCAATAAGGTCGAACCGATTACGACAAATGCCGAAATTATGTACTACTCACAATCCGTGAGCAATATTATTAGTTAATTAAAAAGAGAAATCAAATATCGCGATAGTCGGCGGGAGTGCAACAAAATCAATCTGTGGATCTAGCGGGGTGCACCCCAGTGGGAGTCATCGACCTAGCCGGTGTTAGCGGCGGCGCCCCCGACGCTTTAAACCTCCGGAGCCCTACCGGTTCAACGACCTTACCGTCGACCCTTCCATGATGCCCCTTGCAAAATACATATACAAGTAAGACGCAGACATAGCGCCTGTCATTAGAGACACATTTTGACTGGCCGATGTCTGGTCCAACTCTGTTAATTCAAAGGCGCAAAATAAGTAGTCTTTGCCAAAAGGCTTCCGCGAAAGCGCCATTAAACCACCATTCAAACGTAGAGTTTAAAATACAGTACCGTAGAACCGCAGAAAACTCGCTCAAATGATACTTGCAAGCCCTGTAAGTAAACAAAGATCTAAAACGGGTTTTGGTAGATAGTCGTATTTATATCACGTGCACAGCACTGACTACAGGATAGCGTCCCTGCGACTCTTAGAATATACATTTCGCTCTATAGATTCATGCGTTGTATGGGTAAAGAAAACCTGTCATAGCGGCAGTGGGCTGGTTGTAGATAAGAAGTTACGTTACGGCTATTTCTGTTCTAGCGCGTCAGGGACAAATTAGACGAGAATTATAATGGAGGCGGCGGCGGCGCGTCGTTCGTCACCAAACACACACCTTTCTGCGCTCTTTGACACCAACACGATATTCCGAGACTTTCATAACACTGCATCCGCGAATAAACGCACCGATCATCACCGACGTAAACAAGTCTCAGCAAACAGGTAGCCACGAAAACATTGGCGACTGAAGTGACTGGTCTCGCTCGCCGAACGAAACTCGGTGAGCAATGTAAGCTAAGCATGCATCGACTACCGCGCCACACGCGACTGAAATAAACTGCGTCAATGAAATCGATTTGTGCATATTAAACCGTTGTTACCAGCTAGCAGCTACGTTGATTTGCCGTACCGAAATCATGTACGTGCCACGTATAAAAGCAGATTAGTTTGAGAGCAACAGTTTTTATAGAACATAACATTTACACGTGTGTGACCCAACCCAGTTAACTGCAGCGACCTTAATGTTGCAATAATACTTAAATTTAATATTTAAAAGCACCCCCGACTGCCCTATGCATTTGTTCATTGAGACAATTACAATGAGCCCAAATACGATATCTGTGGTGTAGTTTGTGAGTATTCTGCAGATTCCAGGAGATGCCCCAGCATCAGGTCAATGCTACCATATTTTAACCGACTTCAAAAAAAGGAGGAGGTTTCTCAATTCGACCGTATATATATATATATATATATATATATATATATATGTATATTATGTTTGTTTGCGGATAACTTCTGCGTTTATGAACCGATTTTGTTGGAAAGGAGATATCTCAACTGTGGTACTATGGTAATTTTATCTAGGTCTGATAAGTATCTCCAGAGATATGGAGATAAACACCTCAAAATTGGTACTAAAAATTAATAGCGCGATTTTATTACAATATCATTGAAGTAAGATGATACCAAATTTCGAATTGATCAGACCTTTGACAATTAAAACCCATAGCGTCGTCAAATTGAAAAAAACTAAGGATAAAATGACTCGACGGATTTTTATGAATCAACGCTAATAAGAATGCAAGCGGTGGGCAGTAACTGGAAAATAAACTGGCCAAGTGCAAGTCGGACTCGCACTAGTAGGGTTCCGTACCACACTACGGTATTTTATAAGATCGAGCAAAAAATACCACTATCATATTTCGCCAGCAAAAAATAATAAATAATTAACATTTTATTTCTTATAACGCCATCTAAAGTCTGATAAAGGAGTTAGGGATCGACATTTCAATATAACGCCATCTATGGGATGTTTACCGAACTAAGCGTTCATAGATGGCGTGAAATGCCGAAGGAAACACGTTTCTTGTATGGGGACCCTCTATTATTTTTAACTTCATTCTGTTTTTAGTATTTGTTGTTATAGCGTCCACAGAAATACATCATCTGTGAAAATTTCAACTGTCTAACTATCACGGTTCATGAGATACAGCCTGGTGACAGACGGACAGACAGACAGACAGACAGACAGACAGACGGACAGCGGAGTCTTAGTAATAGAGTCCTGTTTTACCCTTTGGGTACGGAACCCTAAAAAGAGCCAAAGATCAGTGAGGCTCAGTGGCGTGTCTTGGGGGAGGCCTACGTCCAGCAGTGGACTGATACCGGCTGATAATGATGAATGCTAAGAATAACAACCTTCTTTTTACATCGGGGGTTAAAAACAGATTACATTGAGCGCAACAGTTTTTATAGAGCAAAACTTTCACACGTGGGTGACCCAATTAACAGCAGCGACTTTAATGTCGCAAAAATAGCGAGACATTAATAATATTGAAGTAGTGTTGAACATCAGAAGCCGACGAGTCGATTTTCCAATGTTATGGTTGTCAGCAGTTGAATACGAACTCGATATAGCTTTAAAGCGTCGAATATTGCTTTAGATTGGGTCGGTGAGAGAAAGCTATGGTGTTGCAATCGACGTGTAGCCAAAACGTTTCGTGACGGTCTGAGCGTCTTACATAACTTCTCGGTTCACGACAACCACGATCAACCTTTGCCTGCGGATTGATTCAGAATACTAACGATTACATCAAACTTAGTGGTTAGGTGTACGGCATCGGCTATACTATTGTTGCAGTAATTACGACAGTTGTACTAGCCTCGCCGAAGAAGGCAATTACGAGCTGATATGTGTAAACATATCTACCGCATCAGATTCTAAAATTATTAAAATGCTGAATATTTGATAAACAAAGCAAGATGTACTAACCTCGCCGAAGTGTGTCAGTTAGTGGAAAGAATGAGTTCAAGTCTACGGCCGTTTACGCAATATGCGCAACTAGGCCAATATTGTATCTCATTCTGCAGGCGTGGGTGTCTCACTCAGCTATAAAAACTAACAACGCTGCGAATGCGAGGAAAATTCGAAAACTAACAAGAATTTCAGATATCCCCTAACACTTTCGCTACCTACACGTAACATTTATAAAAACATAGAATATCGAAACCTATATAAACGAACTAAAATCTTTGACACATTTAGTATTGAGATAAGTGTTCAATCAAAATGTGTCAGTGGAGTGAGCCACATATTTTCACACTATGTAACTCTTGTTCACAGCATAGATAAGATACGCTTTATAGCATTGCAAATAAATACATCGGTCCACGAGGTCGGAAGGCGATGTTTCGTTTGTTAGTAGAATGCGGTCACGATATTTTTGTTTCCCTGAATAGTGAACACAGGTGGCAGTTCTCTATTTCTGTTAATGTCTCATGTTACGAAACTTATATGGATGTAATGTTGTTACCATTAATAACTAGTAAAAAAAAAAGATTTTAAGGACTTCCTAAATAATAGATCTTATATAGTAATAAGATCGTTTAAAAAACTAAAAACAACCGATTTCAATGCCGCGCTATTAATTTTCAGTACCAATTTTGAGGTGTTTATCTCCATATCTCTGGAGGTACTCATCAGACCTCGATAAAATTACCATGGTACCACACTTGGGATATCTCCTTTCTAACAGAATAATCAAAATCGGTTCATAAACGACGAAGTTATCCGCGAACAAACATAAAAAATAAAAAAAACATATATACGGTCGAATTGAGAAACTTCTTCCTTTTTTTCAAGTCGGTTAAAAATAGGTGAAGCTACTAGTACCTACAAAAGTCTGCATCAACATGGCGTTCCTCAAGGAAGCGTTCTTGGACCAAGTCTCTTCTTCATCAATATAAACGATCTGTGTAACATGCAGATTGACGGTGCAAAATTATTTTGCGACGCTGATGACACAGCACTTGTTTTAGAGGCGAGACTTGGTCTAGTGTCTATTCTTTTGCAGAAAATGACATTAACAAGGTATTACAATGGCTTATAGCTAATATATTGACTCATGTGGCATAAATAATTTTACGTAAAAGTAAACCTAGGGACCCACCTTAGAATTATAACTCCGACTACCAACATCTCAGATTATAGCTGCCCTTATCTTTAATATGTCTTCCATATAAGATGGGTGTCATATTGGTCAGCCGCATGTCCTGGGTATTCCATATTATGCAAGTCACCTCACGTGTCAGTAAGGTAATTTGAACTTTTAATAATACTGAAATTCAAAATGTAAGACTATCCCCGATTTTTAGGGTTCCGTAGCCGAATGGCAAAAAACGGAACCCTTATAGATTCGTCATGTCTGTCTGTCCGTACGTATGTCACAGCCATTTTATTCCGAAACTGTTAGGACTATCATGGACATCAATGCCCTCCAAAGGACCGGGCTTATACGACCCGTGATGTTAAATTCAATAAAAATAATTTAAGACCACATAAAAAACTAAAAAAACCGACTTCCAACGTCACGCTAGTCAATTTCAATACTAAGTTTGAGGTTTTTATCTTCATATCTCTGGAGATACTGAACATATCTCGATGAAATTTAAATTGTACCACCTGTAAAATATCATCATCATCATAATCAGCCGGTATCAGTCCAATATGCCTCTCTCAACACACGCAACTAAGCCCGATTTTCGGCTCTTTGTTTTTTCCAGTGTTTGTTGACATACATTGATGATATGATAAAATCATCCAAAAAATGATACTTTTATCAATTATTTTTGTTGATTTATTCACAATTCACACGATTTCGTTAAAATTTAAATGGGACCCCCTTGGGGACAACCCCCAATATAAGAAAGGGTATACACCCTTTCTAATAAAAATAAACCGGCCAAGTGCGAGTCGGACTCGCGCACGAAGGGTTCCGTACCAATATCTATAAAAACGGCAAAAAAAACATGTCCGTTGTATGGGGAGCCCTACTTAAATACATTTTATTACAAGCTTTTATTTAACTTGCAATGTATGTATGTATGTCACTATGTATGTTCAGGTGGAATCTTGGAAGCTAAAGTAGACCCACTTCCCGATGTCCGATTGGACTCAAATTTGGTGAACTTATGAATCTTTGTTGACATCAATGATATGGTACCATGGAGCTGGTCTGATGATGGAGACGGAAGGTGGCCATGGCATCTCTGTGATAAAACAACATAAACCCACCGAGTTTGGGCTCGATTGATTGACCACGGCATCTCTGCGATAAAACAAAATAAACCCACCGAGATTGGGCTCGATTGATTCGTCATAAGGAGAACTTTACACCTAGATCTAGGGTCTGATGATGAAGCTAGAAGGTGGTCACGGCATTTTTAATAAGAAGACGGTATTTATTTAACTAGTAGGTACCTATTATTTATATTTATGCAAATTGCACAGTTAACTAACTTACGTAGTTAGTTACGCAAATAATATCACCTAAATACTACAAAGTTTCTATTATTAAACCAGAAATAACCGAAATTTCAAGTAGCAAATTGCAAACTTATAGGCAGGGTTTCGAAGCGCATCCGGACAGCATGACGACGCTCGCGCGAATACGCGCGGCTATGGCTCGCTGCGTGATGTTACGTTACTCCCCCCGCTACCCGAGCAAGCGGCAAGCAGGAGCAACTAATAATTATTATTTAGGTACTTTTCGAAGGTAGTTTAGCGAATGTAGCGTCACCACAATAATTTCATCAACATTTTCACGAAACATCTATAATATTATAGGTAATACCTTTAAACGAGAAAACCTTGTTTATATATGTATATAATCGGGATCTCGGAAACGGCTCCAACGATTTACATGATATTTAGTATGCAGCGGGTTTCGGGGGCTATAAATCGATCTATTTTTTTTAGAAAACGTAATTTCATCCGTATTTTTAGGCATTGAAAAACTGCTACAATATCATTAGAATACAAAGGGTAATTTCGGCGTATTTTAAGACGTTATGATAGCTCGGTGGAAGATCGATAGGACGGCGCTTTGGAGGTCCCTGGTTCGAGTCCAGAAAAGGCGACTAACTTTCCTTTTTTTTATCAAGTTCTTTTCTTTCTTTTGTGAGTAAAACTACTATTACGAGCAAAAAAAAATGCAAAAACACTCGATTTAACAAAAAAATAATATATATAATACCAAGCAAAGCTGGGTCATCGAGATATTTTTCATTTAAACTTAACATTTATAAAATGTTAACGAGTTATGGTTGCGACGCTATTTTCGCAAAATGACCTTCGTAATGAATATTTATTTTATTAGACAGTAGGTACCTGTATCACCATGCTTTGCTCAGTGTTATTTTTTTGTAAATCGTTTCGTTTTTTGGCAATTCTTCGGCTCCCAATAATAAAAGAAGGAACTTGTAAAAAACGTAAAAATGACCATCTTGTCTGGGCTCGAATCGGGGTCCTCTAGCACAAAAAATATAATATACCTAGTCCCCTCTAGTTTCGTGACCGGCTTTGTTTTCTTATCTAGCTAGCCTTGTAGAAAGTGGCGAAACTTACCTTCGTATTCTAATAATATTGTAGCAGTTTTTCATTGGCTGAAAACACGGATAATACGACTTATTCTAATAAAACTGGCCAAGTGCGAGTCTGACTTGCGTCTCACACACGTAGGGAGGGCTACAAAAATATTAATGCCTGTAAACACAGTACAATACGAAACATAACAGAGTTACGTAGTATTATTATTATCTTTTCTATGACAGAGTTGTGAACCGCGTGCTTGTTTACTTTAACGCCATCTAACGAACGCTATTATTAACACAAAGTTGTTGTTCGGTTGTTGATCTCAGAGTAACTATTACTAGAGTCACTAGAGTTATTTAAACATGTGTTTTAAGTGTGACGTTCGACGTCTAGATGAAAGCTGAATGGCTCAACACCTTTGTTTTTTTTTTGTAAATTCAAAGCAATAAGTTATGTTTCTGTTATATCTATAATATTTTTTATTGAATATGATCTATTTCATGTAATTTGACGAGTGTAAGTGCAAATTTTTCATTTGCCCATATACTGAATAAATGCTTTGACTTTGACTTTGTGAGTAGTAATAGCATTGAGGTAAAACCATAGACGTATTAAAAATTATGGTGCACTGCAGATGTTTTGTCAAATTCAATTTAATCCGTATGCTTTAACGATAAGGTTGTATTTGCGTAGAACAAAACGGCCCAATTGAGAGACACCAGGGTGGGAGTGTTTCCTTCTCTAACAACCTGATAGTCCTATATATGTTCTATACTAATGTATGATATATATGTAAGTTGTCCATACAAAAGAAAGGGACAAACTCCGTTCAAGGTCGTTCTCATGAGGGCCGGTGTACGCGATCGAGTTTAATATGTAGCAGGTCTGTGGGTAAAACAAAGAGTTGTCATCCCGAGCAAATAAATTTTGTCAAACGGTTATCATTCACGCGGGGGCACGGGGGAGTGGTTGCCGCCACCGGTTGTGATTATAGATTAAACACATATCGCCTTACCGTCCTTACCGACAACGTCCAATGTATTTTTATTAAGAGAAAAGGATAGAATACGATATTATATAAAATGGCACCAATCCAATGGTATTTAATACGCATTCAAATAAAAAAGATTTTTCCAAATCGGTTAATAAATTACGGAGTTATGCGGTAACGTAACACACATTCAAAAACACAGTCGAATTGAGAACCTCCTTCTTTTTATGTCGGTTTCATAGAATAGTATGAATAAAAAAAATAAACAAAACTCAATTAAAATCCGGTCCAGTCACTTGGGTTGGGAGCTAAGATACCACAGACATAATTATACAGTATACACACACATGTCAAACTATTTTCTTCAAAATTTAAAAATAGGCAATTTCATTTCGCGCTATAATGTCACATCTGTTTACATAATTTACGAACATGGAGCCAGCAAACATGGCGTCGCGTCGTGAAGTGTCATTACAAATTAACAAAATAACGTTTAATGTATGCGGGTTTTAATTCGAAAATCTGAACTTATTGTGAAAAGTGACTCCGTCGTCTCAGTTTGTTTTCCTGACTGGTTTTTGCAGTATCTGAGGAGACACGATGGCATTCCGGATACGCAATTTTTAACATAAGCGCGAGCTGTTGTTTCGAGTGCCGAGCTACGTGTGAGCGAGAATATGCCAGCCAGCTTACTCGCGGTATTCGACAATGCCAGTTCGAGATGTTCCGTCTAGTAGTATATGTCTATGAATAATAGTTACTCTGAGGTTGTTAACACGCAGATGACACCTTGACCAGATGGCGCTATACAAAATACACGTTTTTTGTATGGGGACCCCCCTTTAATTTTTAACTTTATTTTGTTTTTAGTATTTGTGGTTATAGCGGCAACAGAAATACATAATCTGTAAAAATTTCAACTGTCTCACTATTATGGTGCATGAGATACAGCCTGGTGACAGACGGACAGACGGACAGACAGACAGACAGACAGACAGACAGACAGACAGACGGACAGCGTAGTCTTAGTAATAGGGTCCCATTTTACCTTTTGGGTACGGAACCCTAAAAAAGAATTATTGAAATCAGACTACTCTGTAAAAAGTTATGGGTGGTCATACATAAAAATATATATAAATATACGCGTCGACTTGATAACCTCCTCCGTCGGTTAATGAAAGTATATGTCATAGCATCATCAACTAGAAAAGAGCTTATAATCTTAAATGGGCAAAACGGTTCCAAGTAATTATTTTACAATATTAGGTAATTTATAAAATCAGTAATTTTTACAAGCGCACCATCAAAAGTAACATCATTTGATGTAATATAACTGAAGCGAGTCACAAAGAAACATGACGTGATAAAGCACATTCCACCTGAATATGTTAACGTAACAAAGGAAACGCTGCGCATTGTACCTTTTGTACTACCTTTAAAGAGTACTTACTCAGTAAGCCGAGAAAATAAATACTGTGAAAGAAAGGTAATTAAAAAGGTTGTCGAGAGTCTGGCGGGCTATTTTAGTTCAACACAATTTTACAGTTCGTTAATCAATATCCCACCAAGCCCGAGCCCATTTACTGTAAGCGTCTAATTTATCATTGTTGTCGTATCGTATACTCTGGGTTTAAATATAAAATTGAAATTGGAGACATGTGCATAATACAGTTACTCGTTTGCATCTTTTTCTATAAAACTGTATAAATAGCTTTAAATTTATGGCAGACGATGTTTTCTATTTCACCGAGCAATCAGGAAAACCAAACGAAATGGGGACAAAGAGCTGCGAGGACGGCCGTTGCGTTGCGACACATATTTCAGAATTAGGATTTTAAGTTTATTTGAGGTTATTCAAAAGTTTTTTGAATTAGCAACCTTATCTTAACTGCATTTTAATATTCAGGAAAAATTTTTAGACTCTTTTTTGCTTTTCAAACTTCAGATACTAAACTCCAAATCGCAATATCTGTAAGATTTTTGTTCCAACTGTCATAAGTAAAATCGATCAACATCGTGTCCTCTTAAAATATTTCTTTATGCTGGTAGAGTATGGATTGCGGTTGAATATGGTTGTAATGCACAGAACGGGAGGTGTTGGCCGGGCGCAACCGGATCGATACAGCCCTGCCAGCCAGCCTGTATCCTGCCGATGCGAGACCCCCGCGCCGCAGTCACTTCGCAGAAAAGAGGGTAGCTAATAGACAGAAGTAAACAAAAGATAACGGCACCGAATCAATTTGACGAACATTATTTTTGAGATGATCGCAGCACGATTGCGTGACTGAAACTGAAAGGAACCAATTGAATTGAAGACCGCAAAACTGAACTGATTGTGGCCGTAATATGCTTGAGAATTAAGGGCTATATAGACGAAACTATATATTAAATCCAGGTGTATTCGATCTAGTTCTTTTGTGTTGATTCAACACAAGTTACTCGGATAGTATAGGCTATTAATTAGCTAAAACATTTTATACGTAGGCTTCAATTTTCCATAATCTCCAAGCTTGGCTACTTCATGCAGTGACGCAGTATCAACCAGAAAGCTGATATGCACACAAAGACTAGATACTTTGAAAAGAGTGTTCTCTGCGTGAAGAGAGACGTAGGTAGCGAATAAATGAATAATAACATTCTAGAATGCCCGAAAAGGACCTAAGCAATCGGGAAGCCAACATCGCTAGGCACGTTGGCTTTCCTTACCAAAATAAGGTCAAAGAACGAGCCAGTATCGAAATTAGAAAAAGAGCTTAAGATCAAGAGACAGTGAGGATACTCGCCTCGTAGTCTATCATGTAAACATTTTAGTAACAACTATTTTTTCACCAGAAATTCTTACTGCTTGTATCAATACATATTACGCAAGTATGCAGCCCATATCTTTAATTTATTTTCATGGCTACGTCCTACACAACAAGGTCTAACGGAAACTTCAAAAATGTCGCTGTTTACAAATGCATCATTCTCGTCGTCTTCACATTGGTCAAGTATACTGCATTGAATTGTGTTTGGCACTTCCTTCCTACAGATTTGCACGACAAAGGGTTAAATATAGACATGTCACTGCCAACAAGAGATAACGACATATGACTTTACGTCCAGTATTGAGTAGTGATTGATATTGAGTTCACCTTCTACCTTGTATGAGAGGTTTAGGCCGTTTTACACAAAGTGAGTTGCTTGCTACTCGAGCAGCGAGAATATTATCGCCTAGCTAGTAGGGATCACGAGTTTCTTACATATACATTTTCTTAAGGTGCGTACAGACTATGTAACATAACATGTTACAACATTGTTATTTAACATGTTTCATGATAATGTAGACACGGAATGTTATAAAACATGCTATAATAACATGATATAATGGCATTTTTTATAACATTCCGTGTCAACATTAGCTAAAACATGTTAAATAACAATTTTATAACATGTTATGTTACATAGTGTGTACGCACCCTTACACTATTGTTACATGATCCTGCATAATTTCATTTGGGAATGTCTACAAACCAAATACTTCACGTGTTTGTAAATGTATGAAATAAATACCTTATTCTGTGATTAAAACGTGACAATCTGCTTTTAATAGTTTCATTTATCGTCGTAACTACAAAGGTTAAGACAGTTTTCGTACTATGAACCTGATCATGATCTTGTCTTGTCGCCATTAAAAATATATTATGTTAAAAAACATATAATTATTAGGTACTAACTTAGGAAGTGAATTCTTTGTGAAGTGCAACTATCCACTAAGTAAAGATTTTTCAAAATTCCACGGAGTCCACCCATATGAGGCTGATATGAGAGGTTGAATTTTCTGTGAAACTTTTTATTCTCTGGCTCGTATAACTCGAAAGTTTTGTATATATACTCTACAATTAAAATTATGAGACACGTGTATCACAGTTTTACCAAATCATCTCCCACGCGTTTGTCTGACTAATACATATATCAAATCAACGTACTGCCTAAGCCGGTGGTCTTATTAGACACATTAAATTTAAAGGGTGTGTGTACTTTGTGAAGTGTATAGGTATCCACCTATACACTTCACAAAGAACAAAGAACTAAAGCTAAAGAAGCTAAGCAAAGGTTTTTCGAAATTATACCCTTAAGATGGTGAAATGAAAGGTATAATTATCTGTGAAACTTTTTGTTCTCTGGGTCGCTCAATTGACTCGAAAATTTGTGCATATACTCTACAAAATAAAATTATGAGATACGTGTATTTCCAAAATCATCCCCGCGCGTTTGTATAACTGACAGACTTACTGATATATCAACGTACAGCACGTCGCTGGTCCTAGAGACATTAAATTTGGAGGGTTTGTACTTCGTGAAGTGTAGGTATCTATTTAAATAAGGTTTTTTGAAATTCCACCCTTAAGAGGGTGAAGTAAGAGATTGAATTTTCTGTGATTTTTTTTATTCTCTGGGTCGATTGACTCCATAATTGGTACATCATTGGTACAATCGGTTCTGTACGAAATAAATGTTAAAACAATTTAACCAACTATTCTTTAACTACCCCGACTTTATCGAACTGCCCCTTCGAGTTTTAATATGTGCCGTTTCCCTTCAATCAAAGTCTGCTTTGCCATGATCATAAATAAATCTTAAGGCCAAAGTCTTAATTTAACAGAGGTAGACTTAGGGAAGACTACTTTTCACACGGTCGGTTATACGCGGTAAGCTCCAAAGCAAGCTTCACGGAGCAGCATTTGTTTGGGATATTGTCAGTGAGGGAGTGAGAGCGCATATAATATTCGTTTCTGAAGAAAAATATGAATTTTGTTTTGCTGTAGGCCACGCGAGTGAAACCGCGGGAAGAAGCTAGTAACACTATGTTTTCTATTGGTAAAAAATATAGAGCTAACCTAAGTAATGTTCATTATATAGCATGCAGCACGCAGTTTAAACACTATTTAGCGAAATAAACAGGAAGGACTGAGAAAGGGTGAAGGAGATAAGATAAGGAGAAAGTTTAAACAACCCAACGTGTAATACAAATGAATTATAATGAAAATGCAAGTAGAACTGGCTGCTTACTTAAAGCTGTAACTTTATAACTGTAAGGGAATAGTGACACATACACACACACACACACACAAGATATTTTATTCGTTGGTGCAAACATATATTTGTACTATAAAGCCCATAACCAGCTGGCTCCTTACAGATACAGCTTTGTATCATTATAACTGGGAGAAGAAGGAATGACTACACACGTCATAAAAAGATGGATGCTTATATTATTAGCTAAAACGTTTTTGCGTTAATATGACTGGTAAAAAGAAGTGACATACACACACACACATCACAATATTTTGTGCAGTTGTAAACATAGATTAGCCGTTAATAACCATGTAGTGCTCCAAGCCAATCTCACCTGCAAGTGGTCATCCTGCTGGATAACGGACAAGAAGACGGCGACTGACTGATGGCAATAAACATGTAATGTGTTTCGGCAGCATTCCTTGAGAGCCAGTTCCAATTCTAGGCCTAGCGTGCTTACCATCTTCGACCGCATCATCACTTACTAACAAGTGAGATAGTTATCAAACGCTAGCTGTAAGTTATTTTAAAAAAAAAAGAAAAAACATAGGCCGGTGTCGGGCAGCAGCGACACCGGTGCGAGTAGCAACGCGCCTGCTCAGCATGACAATGAGCAAAATCTCTATGGTAAAACAGAGTCAATTACGTTCTCGGTCACCCTTATAGTTTCGTCATGTCCGTCTGTCTGACTGTCTGTCCAAGGTTTTGCTGAGAGACCGTTAATACTAGAAAGATGTAATTTTGTGGATGTTTATATATTACGCCGACAAAGTGCTGAAATAAAATTGTGAAAAAATTATTTTTTTTTGGGTAGCTCCCCTATATGAGAAGTGGGGATGAATTTTTTTTCAATCGTCTACCCCATCGTGTGGGCTATCGTTGAATAGGTCTTTTAAAATGACTTAAGGGTTGCTAATACCATTTTACGATTGAATGCTCCATTTACGAAATATTTAACTTTAAAGTGCAAATTTTTGTTCCAGTAGGGCGTCCCCCTCCCCCCCTCTATAAGCTAAACTGCTGGCTTGAAAAATCTGGAAAAATTTGTGATAATAGATATTCATAAACTTTAAAGGAAAACTATAGCGGTTAAGATAACTTTATTAGTTTAGCAGTAATAGTCGTTGAACTTGGGTGTTGGATAATTTTGTACCAAATACAAAATCCTTAAAAGTGATAATGACGGAGTACCTAGTTGCTTGTTTATAACGGGTAAAGACTTGCATTGAATAACAGGCTACTACGAAACCTGAACACTGCGCGTGGCCCGACACGCACTTGGCCGGTTATTACATCATGACGGCGGTCACGGTGACGGCAGGGCAGGGGATGATCCCCGGGCTACGGATGGCCGCCAAAAACAATTTACCTTGGCGTCGTACAATGGATGCATGTTACGGCTAGACGAGCACCTGGAGCAACTCGAAATCGAGCTCGGATGGTGGCACATTATTGGATTATGCGAATTACGATAAGGAAAAAGGCCCATAAGAAGTACACATGGTAGTGCCCCTGTCAAATGACTAAGAACCATTTCATCATAACGGACAAGAAACGTATATTCAGGGACGTCTCAGTGATCAACAGGTTCTATACCGGAAGTGATCATGATCACCGACTTGCTACTTGTATAAGACTCTCTGAATATCAATTATAAGCTAGTACGTGTCCGTTTAATGAAATCTAGGCTCTGACCTACCCTGTTCCAAACCATAGTAGGATCTTAAACGTAACAGTCAATTTTGGAGAACCAATTCGCTGCTTCGAAAACCAAAAACACCATTGATATTGTCCAGGCCCTTGAGAATGTGTTTGAAATCCCCATGGAGAAGGTTCGTGTATGTATGTGGTGTGAGATTTTGTGAAAAGCAGCATAAATGCAAGAAGTCGACGATTTCGGAAGAAACACTCGGGCTTATGAATGAATGAATGACGTAGAAACCCACCAGTCACACCGTCAGACAGACATACTCGAATAGATATGACATAGTACGCCATAACCTCTGATGCTCAAACAGTCAGTTTATAGAACGAGTAATCAAGCAAAATCGGGGATCTAGTGTTTTTCCAATCACTTGGAAGAAGCCATTCGACGAAGTTGACAACTACGGTCAACTTCGTCGTTGTCTTGTCGTTACTTGATGTTTAATAAAATTAAAGTCGTTAATGTTCAATATCCGAAAGAACACTTGGCACTTCTGGAGGAAGAGCTGAAAAACATAAGATGGCATATTCTGATTGAAGATTTGCCAGAAATCAGCCTAGATGAAATTCTGATGGCTCTCAGGCAGCTTAAAAACGGAAAAGCCCCCGGAGAGGATGGAATTACAACGGAGCTCTTAAAAGCCGGAGGAACTCCTACGCTACTACAGCTTCAGCATATTTTCAATTCCATCCTCTTTTCGGGGAGAACTCCGAAGACATGGAGTAAGAGTGTGGTTGTTATGTTCTTCAAAAAGGGAGACAAACCCCTTTTGAAGAACTATCGACCTATCTCGCTCTTAAGCCATGTCGATAAGTTGTTTTCTAGAGTCATCACAAATCGTCTCGCGCGTAGGCTCGACGCATTTCAACCCCCCCGAGTAGACTGGGTTTCGAGGAGGATACGGCACTATAGACCACATCCACACAGTGCGGCAGGTTAGATACAGAAGACTGAAGAGTATAACCAGCCCCTGTGCTTAGCGTTTGTGGACTATGAGAAAGCCTTTGACTCTATTGAAACCTGGTCTGTTCTGGAGTCTCTGCAGCGGTGCCAAGTTGATTGGCGATACGTCCAAGTGATGAGAGGTCTATATGACGCTGCGACTATGACCGTCCAAGTACAAAATCAGCAGACTGAACATATCCACTTACATCGCGGAGTGAGACAAGGGGACGTTATTTCCCCCAAATTGTTCACAAATGCTCTAGAGGATATGTTCAAAACGCTGAACTGGAAAGGACGGGGCATAAATGTCAATGGCAATTATCTCACACTTGAGATTTGCGGACGACATCGTCATCATGGCTGAAACCGTGCAGGACCTGCAATACATGCTGACCACCCTCGCTGATTCTTCTGCACGCATCGGTCTCCGGATGAACATGGATAAGACCAAGATCATGTTCAACGAACATGTTATTCCGGAACCGATTGCCTTAAACGGAGTTCTTCTCGAATTTGTTGACGAATATGTCTACCTTGGGCAAATCTTGCAATTGGGCAGAAACAACTTCGAGAAGGAAGCTCGCAGAAGGATACGGCTTGGATGGGCAGCATTCGGAAAACTTCGTCGAGTCTCTACATCGCCCATACCACAAAGACGAAAGTCTTTAACGAGTGCGTCCTACCTGTTATTACTTACGAAGCCGAGACGTGGACACTGACAGTGCGACTAGTTCACCAATTCAAAGTCGCTCAGCGAGCTATGGAGAGGGCTATGCTCGGAGTTTCTCTGAAGAATCGAATTCGAAACGAAGTCATTCGTCAGAGAACCAAAGTTATCGACATAGCTCAGAGGATTAGCAAGCTGAAATGGCAGTAGGCCGGTCACATTTGTCGCAGAACCGATAACCGGTGGGGTAAACAAGTTCTAGAGTGGAGACCACGGCTCGGCAAACGTAGTGTAGGACGCCCTCCAACTAGATGGAGCGATGATATACGCAAGCTGGCTGGCAGCGGTTGGAAACGAATAGCTGAAGATCGAGCTCAGTGGCGTGCCATGGGAGAGGCCTATGTCTAGCAGTGGAAGGAAATTGGCTGATAATGATCCGAAAGAACTGGCTTGTTCTTTCGGATATTGAAAATTTCTACAGCAAGGTATACGCTTTGCATGAATCTCAACCTGATCCTGGAAACCAGAATTCCAACGCCACATTGATGCCCTACATTACCGAAGGCTTGCCAGAAGTCAGCCTTGACGAAATCAGGATGGCTCTTAAACGGCTTAGAAATAGAAAATCTCCGGGGAGGACGGTAATACTACTGAGCTCTTGAAGTATGGTGGTAAGCCTGTTGTGACCTCCAGAAAATCTTCAATACTTTTGTGGGATTGTGTGCAATTCTTTGATGGGAGAACTGCCGAGGCGTAGAGTAGGAGTGTTGTCGTACTATTTTTAAAAAAGGCTGAAAGGGGTTTTTGAAAAACTAGCGACTAATTTCGCTCCTAAGCTGTTTTCAATAGTTATCACGAACCATCTTAGGCGAAGACTCTACGAGTTCCAGCCTTCGGAATAGGCCGGGTTTCGATCGGGATATAGAACTATAGACCACATCAACACAGTGCAACAGATTATACAAAGAAGACCGAAGAGTATAAAGGGCCCATGTTCTTAGAGTTTGTAGACTATGAAAAGGCCTTTTGACTCAAACAATATTATTTTTTAATTTTAGCGGAGAGTGGAGGACTAACACACACGTAACACAATATTTTATGCAGATGTAGACATGATCAGAAACTTAGTTCATAGTAGGCTGCTGTCACCTACAATTTTTTAGTGTTATTATATTTAATTGACAGTGACACTCAACACATAATATTTTGTGCAGGTGTAGATAGATATCATTTACTACATATGTCATGACAGGACGGCGGCTATCTATTTTTAACCGACTTCACAAAAAAGGAGGAGGTTCTCAATTTGTCCGAATCTTTTATTTTGTTCACCGATTACCCGAAGATGCCTGAACCGATTTGGAAAATTCTTTTATTGTTTTAAAGGGTACCTTCCACAGGTGGTCCCATTAAATTTTAACGAAATCGGCAGAGCCGTTTTTGATATATCAACATTTGTTTTACGATGCATTTACTTATCTCGACGAATTACTATTTACTACTACTGGCACAGATTATGAAATACTACGTCTACTGGCTACTTTTACTAGCGCGATGTTTGAAGTAGGTTCTTTTAGTTTTTTAAATGATCTTAAATTATAATATTAATTTTGCTTATACGTAATTTTTATTTAATGACATTTTTTTACTGACTTTGTGGTTACTTTTATAACTCATGGTAACATATCACTTTTTGCATTATATTTTTCATATTAGGGCTTCATTATGTATAGTGTATTGTTAAGTGTTCAATGTACATCAATAATTTATTTTATGTTCCTATTCTTACTGATATGTTATACAACTACATTTCTAGTAGTTGTATTTAATTTAATGACATTCATAAGTGTAATACCCAAAAGAAGCAATAAATTAAACTGGATTTGGACATTGTTCACATACCAAATTTTAGCGCTATAATAACCAAAAGTGGATTGACATATACGACACAATGTTTTGTGAAGGTGTGGACATGATAGACTGCTGTCGGATTTTATATAAATTTTGCTAAGTTTAATAATCTGTCACCAAACACGGTGTGTGTAGCTATCCTTAAGAGGCAGTGGTAAAGATCTTGAATCAAGTCGCCTTTTTTTTTTTTTTATACTTTATAGGCTAGAGTTTGACCACCATCTCAACTGTTGGTAAGTGATGATGCGGTCGAAGATGGTAAGCACGCTAGGCCTAGAATGGGAACTGGCTCTCAAGGATAGCTGCCGGAACACATTAGATGTTTGGTGACAGATTTTCTAACTTGAGGGTGGTAGCTGGCCAGGCGGACACTAGATAGTGTCCTACCACCATGCGGGGGTTGTTGGTTTTTTAACGATGTTTTTCTTCACCGGAGGGCCACTGTGAGAAGCGCACATAAATTTTTTGATAGAAAAATCCATTGGTGCATGGCGGTTTGAACTAGGTACCACGGCATCAAAGCCGACCGTTCTCCCGATTACGCCACCGGGCCTTCATAGGAAGATAGGAATAGTCGGGGGAGGTAGAGGGAGTTGAGAGGAGTCCCCCCCACTTGTTTTTCCCTGCCGGAGAGGCGTAGTTTTTTTATTGAAGTTTAAATATTTTCATCAGACATTTGTATCATTTTACTTTCTAGCGCTTCGCCGGCCGCTGCCGCGGCACGCTCCCTACGCTCGCTCGGCTCGCGCGATTTGTCATCACTGTTCTAACATAACCTAACCTTCACTTTAGGGCCATATTTTATCGCATCTCCGGCAGCAAGTTTTACTCCAGGGCGCTTAGTAAGAACTCCCTTGACCCCCCCACATTCACAGTTTACTCAAATTCAGGCGACTTGATATAAGATCCAACCTGAGGCAGTTTCTATTCTAGGTGTAGCGTGCTATCATTCTTGACTAATTGTCAATAACCAACTAGAGCTATTAGTCTAAATGCTAGGCGAAACAATATAAAAAAAAACCGGCCAACTCGGCCAACGAGGATTCTGTACCAACATTGGTTGGTACCAATTAAGCTAGACCTCTAAATTGTATGAGCGCTTGTATAATTCAAAGGCCTTTCTTAATAGGCGTCAACTATGTATGTATGTATGAGGACACCCTTTAATTTTCAACTTTCTTTTTTTTGGAATTTTGTGCTGTAAGAGCTTGCTCTTTGCCAAATTTCATGATTCTAGGTCAATGGTAAGTACCCTATAGATTTTCGACCCAAAACCTATAGGATACTTCCAGTTGACCAGAAATTGTCAATGTTCGCTAAAAGCAAGGTCTTACAGCACAAGTAAAGAAAAATTCTGAAAAATAAAACGAGTTGAAAGTTAAGGTAAACTTTAGTACTTCCAAGTTTTCGCAAAAATGTAAATTTGCCGAAGTCTTTTTATCGTGTTGACTCAGGACCTTGATTTTTATAAACCTAATAGGAACTATGGACCTCAGTATCTGGTTTAAATTTCAACTTGCTAGGTCCACCCATTCCTGAGAAAATCGGTGGTGACACACGGACAGACAGACAGACAGACAGACAAGACAGTGATCTTATGAGGGTTCCTTTTTTTACCTCTTGAGGTATGGAACCCTGAAAAAGTAAAAAAAGTCAATCAAAGTAGGAAAAACAACCATATTACATTGAAACAGGGCAACTGTAATTTGTGACAAATCAATGTATACTTCATGAGATATTATAAACTTTTATAATATCTCATGAAGTATACACAGGCTTCTTAAAATATTTTGCTTTCAAACATTGTCAATAAATCTAGGGAAAAGAAACAAAAAACCATTTTAACATTATAACAGCCCGGGCAACTTTAATTTGTGTCAGATTGGGTTTAGTATTTATCAGTAAAATATAAAGATTATTCTAGGCCTTGCGTGTTCACCATCATGTGTCATCATTTCTTACCACCACACAAATAAAAAAAAAATTATCCCAGAATTTCTTGAATTTTTTATTCTTTAAAAGTTCATTATAAAAGTGCTTTC
Organism: Cabera pusaria; assembly: GCA_954871355.1. Taxonomy (NCBI): domain Eukaryota; kingdom Metazoa; phylum Arthropoda; class Insecta; order Lepidoptera; family Geometridae; genus Cabera; species Cabera pusaria. The sequence continues at coordinate 19,373,981 of OX940889.1, read as the reverse complement.
TGTAATAGCCAACATTACTGTAGTAGGTAAATATGCATTAGCATTTCCAAAATTGAGCTATGCATACATTTTTATACGTTACTAGAATGCATGAACACTATATCACTATGTAAACAATATGTTACTTGACTGCGGTCAGCCATTGCAAAATATTGAACATTATTAACCAATTTATTTGATTTTTTTTTAAATGTCTTCATCGCTTGGGCACTAATCAAAATTTGCTATTTATGCTGCTGCAGTTATGCAATAAAAATATAATAAATATTTAATTATTGTTGCTACACCATTTTGCAATGTTAGTCCATGTCATCCTTTGTCTTATGATATATAGAGTCCATTATTTGGCTCATTTAAAATATCCGTTTACTACATCATTAGACGGAAACTGATTGAAATGACTTAGTTACATTATGACCTTCCAATAAAATAGGCTCCGTCCGCTTCAAAAGATAATTATGACTACTTTCAGTTACTCATTATCCTGAAGAGGGTTGGTCCAAATGATACATTGCAAGTTTTCTACTTACTTCTTGTACTTTTATACTATAAAACACAAACTGTACTTACGAAGTTTTCCACAGAGAAGTCTCGGTAAACAGTTATTTGAATATGAACACAAGCACATCGAATGACGCAGAATTACCAACGCAATCCACTTACTCGAATGATGTTTGACAAAACTTCACTTTAAATCGATTAATACCCACTTAAAATTTCATGGAAACCAAAATAAAAGCCACACAGTATAAAGAATGACAAGTCAATTTTATGAAATATCACATAGAATTTTGATCCATACTGAATAGGTATCAGCAATATTTCTAAGCTCTTTGCAGAGAATAAAATCAGCTGGTTACTCATGTAAGTTTTTTTTTCACAAAAAGACATTAGTCTTGCGTGACCAGATTTAATTTTAAAATTCTACTAAACGGAACATCAAAATCTACCAAATTCTACTAGTAAAAAAATATTTATTATTTAGAGATATATGAATGTGACTATTCATCAATACTATTATGAAGTTTTTACTGTCCATTTAAGTATTTAATATTTAGTGCAATTGTAAAATGTACACAGTCACCATCAATTTCTCCCAAGTCGCAAAGCTTCTTTTGTAGAGATATATTCTAAGGCATATATTATTATTTATTATATGCTTTAAATATTTTTATTTTGAAACCTATTCCAATGGTGAGTTTTTATCCCATTAATATCTGAAAATATTATTAATTTCAACTTTCACATTTCCTCCAAGCAGACATATCATGTGAATGTTTGTGTCTTACAAATGAGCATAGATCGATAATATATTTTTCCTTCTGGCTAAATCTAATATGTTTTTGGTTTTCGTTTTTAACAGGTGTTAATGTGTTGTAGGTGTGTTTTTTAAATATGTCTACACAGTTCACAGAAATGTTCTACCGTGAAAATTCTATTTATATAATGAGTGTAACGTTTTTGGTTCATACCACATGTAAATATATATACAGGTTGATTCAGGATAGATCAAACGATGCATGGTGGTAGAGTACCTCACTGCGCATCTATTGAACTCCTATGTATGTTCTACTATTTTGGATAGTTTATGATATATGATTTTTTTTTAAATATTTTTACCTGCTGCTGGATTTATCCGCAAACATTTTTTTTATGAATCCTTTACGCTAGTGCAGTATTTTTTTTTGTAAACGTAGGTAAATAATAGACCTAACGAATGGTAGTATTATTATTTAACTCGAAAACTAAATACTTATATAGTAATAAAATAACTTACAAACATCTCATTGATCAATGCCACCACATAAAGTTTGCGAGGCCAACACAAATCACATTTTTTTTATAGCTATTTCAAAAACTTCAATATTTATCTAGCTACCATCTCTGCAAATGTCATTTACCTAAGTTATGCGGTTCATATTAAAAAGGGTGTGATAAAGTCGTAATTAGTTCACATTATTTTTTCAAATTTGCCCATCCTTTCATAGATGTTTAGATACAATAAGTAGCTATAAGTTGCATCGCTGCATGCAGCAAGAAAACAATAGATTTGATGTAAAATGAGACGATTTTTATAAGATGATTTTGCGTCTCTTTCACTTGTATTAGTTTTGATAATATATACATTTTTCAATTTATTGTCACCTACGGGAAGGTCATAGTTCCTTCCTGTGTCCGTTAGCTTAGACCTTAACCTACCCTAAACGTGATCCCTGATGTTAAATGGATGGCCATAAGTGGTAGGGTTCGGCCGCGGCTCGAACCACTCACCGGTAAAAAGACATGTCGCTTATTCGTTCGCCAAGTTCTGGCATGTTGTTAGGTGCTATCCAGTATGGAAGACGAGTAGGGATAGTTGCGCTCTGTGAATTGGACGACACTCAGTCGTCCAGCGTATCGTAATAATATGTTATTCAATTCCAGACACGCACGAATCCATATTTGACCGCATCTTTTCTTGACGTAAAGTGAGGCAGCAGTCACATGCTTATCTGTCAATCGTTAAAAAAGTTGTTGAACTTCGTAATAGAATCGACTGACTGTCGGCTAATTCACAGAGCGTAACTATCTCACCCCGTGTTCCATACTGGCTAGCACCTAATATCATGCTGGAACTTGGCGAATTAATAAGCGAAATGCATAACTTAGGTAAATTAAATTTGCAGAGATGGTAGCACACAGTCTAAACCGCTGGTCGTAGAGACTTGAAATTTGGAGGGTATATTTGTCTTAGTATGTAAGGGTGTACTAAGAAAGGATTTTCCAAAATTCACCCCTTTAGGGGATGAAATGGGGGTTTAAAGTTTGTATGAAGAATCAAGATAAGACAGTCTTTTCTTTTCGAAACTTCACACAAGTGCTTCAGTAAATAAATAAGTAAATATGTGTTTCAGGCTTTTTCGAAATTCAACCCCTGAGAGAAATGGGGTAACAAAGTGTGAAAATCAATATTGTTTTGCATTGCGCTGAAATTTGGCATACAGATAGTAATTATGACGTAAGTATCTGTTAAGAAAGTGTTTTCCAAAATTCGCCCATGAAGGGGATGGAACGGGGTTTCAAAGTTTGTATGGAGAAACAAGATGAGATAGTCTGTTTTATCCGAAACTTTACATAGGTACTTCTGTATATAAATAAGTAAGTACATGTTGCAGGATTTTTCGAAATGGGGTAGGTAATAAAGTCTGAAAATTTTGGTTTTTCTGGTTTTATAAATATGAATCCCGATTTGCCTTAGTCACGCGATAACATGAAAACGGGTGAACCGATTTGGCTAATTCTTATTTGATGTCTTTTATAATAGAAAGGTTTTCACAAAAGAAAAGTTTTAAGTAAATAAAAGGAGTTTTAACGCAGGAGAAGCCGCGGGGCACTTCTAGTTTTACTATAAATATGTTAATTTACCAAAAATACCGATACATTTTGCTATACCGAAATATATTTCTATAGGGACCCAAATCTACTAAAAAGTAGAAAGCTACTAATGCTGGTCACACATTAGACAAGGGATTGATTTGAAGGAACCAAAAAACAAGGCATGCATTCGTTCAGAAATATTTATCGGAACTTATCGGTTAAATATCACAGGTCTCTAGACGGTCATGCAACGTCAATTCTGAGCAATCAGATTATATTGTTATACACATTCTACAGACTACAATGTAACTATTATAATAACATAACTAATATATTGTTTTTATTATTTTTATATGTTGCTACAGGTGTCGCCACTAGGTAAATCGTGTATATGACCATGCATGACATTCGTCGTCGTGACGTAACGTGATTTTTTTTATATCTAATAGGCTAGCGTTTGACCACTATCTCACCCGATGGTAAGTGATGATGCGGTCGAAGATAGTATGCACGCTAGGCCTAGAATGGGAACTGGCTCTCAAGGACTGCCGGAACACATTAAATGTTTAACGACAGATTTTCTAACTTGAGGGTGGTAGCTGGCCAGACGGACACTAGATAGTGTCCTACCACCATGCGGGGGTTGTTGATTTCTTAACGATGTTTTTACTTCACTGGAGGGCCACTGTGAAAAGCACACATACATTTTTCGATAGAAAAATCCAATTGGTGCACGGCGGGATTTTCGATCTCGGTACCTCTGGCATCAAAGCCGACCCTTCTCCCGATTACGCCACCACAAAATTATATATTTACTGCCCGCTTTAAATTTTACCTAAAACAAAACTTTTTTGAAGTCGATGAAAAAGTACCGTACAAAGTAGTAAAAGTACAAAAGTAAGTAAAGTTCTCTTAATCCAACTTATAAACTGTATGTGTGCCAAATTTTATCCAAATACTTTCAACCATTATTATAAAAGGGTTAGGACGTCGATTACTAATATACAGACTTTTACAACAAACTACAACTTTTTTTGTTTACGATCACTATCGTTACCTAAATGTGATTATAATAAAGTATACGAAGTAAAAAAATCATTCTGTAAACAATTATAATATTAAAACTTACAATGAAAGTAAAAGTTAAAGATACAATATAAAATCCTTAAATACATTAATTTTACTTTCTTCGGGCCCGGGTGCAACAAAATCTTCATCTTTTGACAGAGTTAAGTTCTTTAGGATCTCTGAAGGAGATGGTACATTTTTGTCTTGTAAGGGAATCGTATCAATAAGATCTTCGATATTGGTGTGGAAGAGTTCGTTACCACTCTGAAGGCATGTATATTCATTCGATACTGTTTTTAAACCATTAGTTTCAGCCTGTAACGGCATTGAATTTGTATTAAATGTCTCAGATATTATGCTAAAATTTTCAGATTCCATATCTTCTAGTGATATTTTAGCTCCTGTGCGTACTAATTCTGCACTTGCTTCAGATACTTCAATAAAAGAATGATTAGATGATGTATTATGTGTCTCTTCAGGTTGTGGTTCTATATCAGTATGCTTCTTTTTTAATTTTTCTACAAGATCACCGGTTTGTCTCACCACTGTACCTGGGGGTTGAGCTTGACATTTATGAGTTCTTTGTGATACCTGTAACATAAAGTGTAATAATAATATATGACGAACTAGATTCTCCCCGCGACTTCGCCCACATGGCCTACAATAAACAAACGACATATTTTCCTCCGAAATAAATATTATAAGCGCTGTCATCCTCTCGTACACAAAGTTTTCCGTTAAACTAAGCTATTCAGTGCTCCCATAAGTTTGGCCTTAAGGTTTATTTATAATCATAGCATAGCAGACATCGGTATTACAATACAGGCTGTTATAAGAACAAATAAAAAAATTGATCTTATAGCTTTTAAATTAAATTAAAAACTAAAGGGGGTTATCCCCATACAAGAAACGTATTTTTCCGGCAAATTTAGTTCAATCGGAACCCTGCTACTGGCGCTTGGACTGTTAATTTATATTCGTGGTACGAAGGTCGCCGGGTCAGCTAGTTTTATAATAAATTTTACTTATGCAGATAGGTACTAACTTTGTATCTGAAGTTTTTATCACAAGCTGTGCATTTGTAAGGCATAACGCCAGTATGTATCCGACGATGCACCAAATATGAAACTCTTTGTCGAAAACATTTTCCTGGAATAGAAGGTGAATATGTATTAACAGTATCGTATATTTTAACTAATCCAGATTATAAACTATATAAGTGTCAAATTTTACGCAAATCAGGTCGGCCGTTTTAGCATAATGAAGTAACAGCCATATAAACTTGGGTATTTCTAATATTATTTATTTATTTTTAGCCAGTACTGTCCTACTACTGGGCAAAGGCATCCTTCCATTCCTCCCACTCACTAATTTTGTACTGAGCCATGTTGCGATTAAATGTGTCCTGTTCGTTCCGCCATCTCCTTTTTGATCTGCCGCGGCGGCGCAGCGTTGCTGTACTACGTTTGGCCTCCACTGGGTGGACAGTTTTACCCAGAACGTATCAGGCACGTGACAGACATAACTAGCTCAACCCCATTTCAGCATAGCGGCTTTCAGAGCTATATCTGCGATCTGGCTTCGGGAACGAAGTTCGGTGTATATGTATTATATGAGTAGCATTATATTGGAGTAGACGTAGGATAGAAGGATCCAAATCCATGTATGTTTTATATAATCTTCGTCCCGAAGCACTTGACCACTACACCACCTACTTAAGAATCAAGAAGAATCAAAGCATTTATTCAGTATGTAGGCAGTATTAATATACGCACATATACACGTCAAAATCATAATTCATAAAATAAATCATAATTATCACGTAAACATAGCAAAAGCAGAATTTTAACGCTTTGAATTTAAAAAAAACCAAATGTAATGAACCATTCAGCTGTCAGTCAATCGTTTACGTCAGACTATTAAAAAAATATTAAAGTGGGTTAAAACCAACCATACAATGTAGGTTTAGTAACTGTGTGTTTCAGTGCTTAAGACAATTTTTATATAAAAAAAAAAATAAAAAAAGTGAAATAGAGAAACACAACTTAAAGAAACGCATACCGATCACAGTACATATCATGATCCGATGGAACTGAATATCCATCTGTCAGCTGCATAATATTGTTTAAATAAAAATAAAAATAGCAAGCCTAGAAAGAAAATCTGGGGACAAAAGGGGAAAACTGAATGGCTGTTGAATCCACCGGTGTTTCGGAAATACTCCCATCAGAGAAGAAATTGTATATGTATTTTAATGTTAAGTCGTCTTATGTTAAGTAATCGTGCTTGTCTGGAAGTCAACATTTACTTACCACATGTTTCACATGCGAAAGGTTTTTCGCCTGTATGGATTCTCTGGTGATTATGAAGAGTTGATAACTCCTTGAAAGCTCTGCCGCAATAACTACAAGTATGTGGCTTTTCGTCGTTGTGATAAAGCAGATGTTTGTGGTAAGACTGTTGGAATGTAAACGTCTTATTACATTGTGTGCAGGCGTACGGAGTTTCTCCTATAACAAAAATACTTATAAATTTCTGTGATTTAATAAGTAAATATGATTCAAACTGAAAATATTATTTTGGTATAGTCGTTAAAAATAATTTGAATTTCTGTTGTTGAACTAATTTCGACATATCCCGTGGGTGAAACGCTGTTTAATGTATAAAATATAAAATTATAAGTTATCTAAGTTGTTAAAAGCTTCAAAATTTTGTTATTTTTATTAAATAAAGTAAATGTGTTGTGTTATTTTATTATGCTCTTACTGTGACTTAATTGGAGTGATTAAATAATTCAATTTCCTAGTACATACAATTATTAAACTAGCTAAAAAGCCATAAAATAAAATCAATCAAGGTGTTAAATAAAGAGTAAGGTTTCATTACCTTCCTAACTTACGAAGTGAAGAGTCATTAATATGTTAGTACGATTTACCTCAAAAATAACACCAATTTATTGATTTAACCTGTATGAAGTCGCTTATGTTTTTTGAGGAAGTATTTGGTTGTAAAACATTTCCGGCAGACGTCGCACTGCCATTGCTTATTGTCATTTCTATCAATAATAGATCTATCTGAAGGGTCATCTGAGTTGCTGCCTTCGGGTACATTTTGAGCGTTACCATTTATACCGCTATTACCAGACAAAAATCCATAATGTGCTACTCTCAAATGAACCATCAAAGATCCACGCATCTTAAAATTTTTTGGACACAAGTGGCAATTATATCTCGTAAACGTTTGCTGAGTATTTTCATCAATGTTATGAATTAAGCATCTGTGCATTCTCAAGATATTGTTATCGACAAACTGTAAACCACAGATGTTGCATGTAGTGTTTGTTTGCAGAAGCGCTGTTTCCGTTTTAACATGCATCGGGTCACTCGTTGGAATACCTTCTTCTAAAGGTCTCTGAGATATATCAATTATTGGTACAGGGTTCAATGATATAACGGGAAGTTTGGGATATATCTTCACAAACTTCACAGATGCAGTAGTGGCTACTGACGGTGATTTATTTTTAGACCATGTTCTTGATTTCTTCTGTTGGTTGACTGCCTCATTTTCATTTTTTATTTTTCCTCTAACTTCATCCACTCTATTTGGATTTTCTAGTTTACTAGATGATAACTGAACGTGGCTAAATAAATGTATTGTTAATTTATCTAATCCACATATCTCTTCTTGGCAGACTGGACACGGTATTTTATTTGTAGACACATGAATTAATCTGTCTCTCAAGGATTGCACAGAATTAAAAACACTTGTATGTGAACATATTGGGCAAGGTAATGAAGCTGCTTCAGCACTCATATCTGATTTTATTTTATTATCGGTGTTGTTGATATCACTTCATTAGAATAAACACAAGACTGAATTCAGAAGTAGCGCATGCCAGCGCTGTAGTGCGAAACTAACGTTCATGATGGTCTATTTTTGGATCGCTGAGCGCATATAATTTTGGCGGCATTTCAAGATTTTCTTCAAAATTAATTACCTAACTCATTCATGCAGTTAAAGGCAAGTTATATAATATTCCAAACTATTGTGAAAGAAGTATCCATATTGAGTTATAAAGTTGTGTTACTTTTGACAACATTTGAGTAATAATTAAGCATTTTCTATCTACCCCTGTTTCAGCTACACTTAGTTCAATTTTAGGGTTCCGTGGCCGTAAACGTTTCATTAAACCTATACGTGCGGGGTGTCCATAGATAGGTTTTTAAAAATGACAATGAGATTCCTACAACTATTTTTACTTAAAGTCAATCATTTCACTTCTAAAGTGGTATAATAAGTGTCCCCTCCCTTCACCTCTCTCTCCTCTCACCTCTAACTATTGAACTACGGGAGTGAAAAATCTAAAAATATATATATGCTATATATTTCAATAAACACTTTCATCGAGAATTAGTTTAAACGAGATATAGTCAGCAGTTTTTGATATATAACAACTGCAAATATAACATTGCTTTTCATATAAAGACTATGAAAAACAAAGTTAATTTCTTGCTGGCGAAAAATTATAGTAAACTTTGTTACGGAACCTTACGAGTGCGAGTCCAACTAGCACCTGGCCAATTTATTAAACATTAGAAACAGCGGAAGTTTATCTTTTTATTCGATTTAATTTATTTGTTGACGAAATGTTTCCGTAATCCTTTTAGAGGAAAATCTTTCTCCACTTTTATGCATAATCCGTTCAGCCATTTTAAACCGATTGAATAGGTAATAAAAATCAAACAATATATACGCATTATATACAGTGTTTTCATTAGACCTCAATTTCACATAATTTATATAATAAAATTGTATGTACCTGGTTGAATACATTAAAATAAATTACGTACCTAATATAAATAAATCAAAAGATTTTTTTTATTATCTAAATCTGTCCATAATCTATATTTTATATTATTGCCAAAATTTTAATTTTATTATGCATATCAGATGCACCCTGCAGCTTCGTCCGCGTTTTCAAATATCATATGTGTTACTTTAACTATCTGTCTGCCGATGCGAGTCGGACTCGCGCACGTAGGGATTCCAATTGAACAAAATTTGCCGGAAAAATAAGGTTTTTGTATATTAGTTATTAAAAAGTTAAGGGGGTAACTTTTTAATTTAATTTAGTTTTTATAATTTGATGTTAAGGTTAAACCGCACTCAGCGACACTTCACAGCAGCGGCGCGACGCGACACGTAGCGACACGTAGCGACACTTTTAGGTATACCGCACTTGAACTGCAGTGCCGCGACAGTTTGCAGCACGGAGAATAGACTATATCTGTCTTTATCCGTGGTTAACGTTATACTCTCTTGTCTTGTCTCTTTGTCCGTGGTTTGCAGCAAATTTTGTCTGTCAGTCGTTCGGCAATTTCTGAGGAAGATGGAAGAAACTTATTTGGACGTTATTAATATAATGAACGTAACGAAATAATGAACATATATAAAACGTTTTACAGACTGACTAATACAATTTATTTATCTTCGTCTAAAGCCATTTTAAACTTAAGACGCTCACACACTCAATCTCGATCGCGATCACAGAGTTCTGATCGCGGATCATAGATCACGGATCACGCCACAACATAACACTTTCAATCTTGATTTATTCAGTCCGTGTATCGTAACCGCCGCGACAACACTATATCGTAACCTTATAAAATACTAGCTGTACCCGCGACTTCGTCCGCGTGGAATAGTGTCTTTGGGTAGCATTTTTAATTATTGAGGCTAATTATTTTACAAATAATGCGTATTCCACCTACACCGCACCGTACCACGCCACGGTAATCCCTCCTCCCCCCTCGCCCTACCCCTCAACCCTCCCCTCCCCTCCCCCGCACTCCCCTCCCCCTCTTCCCCTCACTTCCCTCTCCCCCTCCTCTTTCCCCCAATTCTCCCTCCCCTCTCCTCTCTATTCCCCCATTCCCCTCTCCTTCCCCTCACTTTCCTCACCTCCTCCCCTTTCCCCTTACTCCCCTCCCCTCCCCCTTCCCATCACTTCCCTCTCCTCTCCCCTTCCCCCCTTCCCCCTTTCCCCCCTTCCCCCCTTCCCCCCTTCCCCCTCCCCTCCCCTTCCCCTTACCTCCCTCCCGGTTTCCCCTTCCCCTTCCCTTCACTTCCACCTCCCCTACCCTCCCCACCACTCCCCTACCCTCCCCTCCCCTCCCCTCCACTCCACTCCCTCCCCCTTCACATTCCCCCTCCCCCTTTCTCCTCACAAACGTTGAATGTCATATTTATTTATATCGAATCAACAGCCTAAACAATAAGTTTCAAGCTTCTAGCTTTTACAATGACGATACGTCCATACAACTTTTCATCCCCGCTTTCAACCCCTTACAACCTATTTTTCGCACTAAAAAGTAACCTATGTCCTTTGTCAGGCTCTAGATTATCTGTGTACCAAATTTCATTTAAATCCGTTCAGAAGAACATTCACATAAACCTTACATATTTCCATACAAACTTTCATCCCCTATTCCCCATTGTTATTTCACATCCTTGAGGGTAAAACTTTTACAAACTTTGAATGTCATCTTTATTTAATATCGAATCAACAGCCTAAAAAATAAATTTCAAGCTTCTAGCTCTAAAAATGAAGATACTTCCCTACAACATTTCATCCCCCCTTTCAACCCCTTACAACCCTTTTTTCGCATTAAAAAGTAGCCTATGTCCTTTCTCAGGCTCTAGACTACTAAGACTACTGTGTACCAAATTTCATTTAAATCGGTTCAGTGGTTTTGGCGTGAAAGTGACACAGACAGACAGACAGAGTTACTTTACTTACTACTTACTTTTCGCATTTATAATATTATTATAGTTAGGATTAGGATAATAGTAACCTATAACTTAGTACTTTTTAATATGTAAAAAGTACTCTGTGGTGCATGGGTGCCAGATAAGGCGAATTATCTCCATTTAGGCTACCTTAAGGGGTCAAATGGCGACCAAAAATCCAATCGGTTACCAGTAGCCATTTAGGCTACTTAGCAATATAAGAATAGGCGATTTGGGCTACTTGAGGATTCCCCAAATGTATTATTTCTTTATAGTTGTAGAATATATGCAATATAAAAAAATATAAAAAAACATACAGACGAATTGAGAACCACCTCCTTTTTTGTGAAGTCAGTTAATAAAAAAGTATAAAGACACCGGTTTACAGTGCCACAAGTATAACTTGGCGGTGATGGTTTTTGGAACTAATTCTTTTAATTGAAACTGTGAGTTTGGCGTTTGAGAGATTACCGCGACATTATTGTTGATAAATCTGCTACATTAAAATAGTTCAATAATGCCAAAAGTTATTAAAAGTGGTTCAAGAGAAACTGTTATCAAAGTACAAAGTAAAAGCACACGCACAGGCACGCCATGTTATACTTGCCGGACTGTACCTTATTATTACCTACCCTAACATCTTTGTGTTAACGTTCACTTAGTTGGTGTTAGAAGTTCGTTAAATATTCGTTAGATGGCGTTGTAGTAAATAAGCATGTTTAGTATTGACACGGTATTTATATATATCGATGTTAAAACTACATGTACTTAATTTTTCCGGCAAATTTTGTTCAATCGGAACCCTACGTGTGCGAATCCGACTCGCACTTGGCCAGTTTTTACATATTAAAAAGTACTCTGTTGTAGGATGGTTATAGGTGTTGCCGCGACGGTTGCGATACACGGACTGAAGAAATCAAGATTGAACGTGTAATGTAAACGTGTAAGAAATCTAGAATTATAATTAGTAATTAGCAGACATTTAGTAATCTGTAACCGGCAGCGGAACTATACGACGCGACAAGCCCGTCAGATTTGATGAGTTGGTCAACTTTGTCGCGCAAGGTCGCGGCGCGTAGTTACGCTGCAGCGTAGTGCGATATACCTCATACAATTTCTTACAAAGAATATTTTGTCGCTATGTGTCGCGTCGCGCCGCTGCAGTGAAGTGTCGCTTAGTGCGGTCTAGCCTTTTTAAAGCAATCATTGTAATACACACTATGAGCAAATTTCAAGTCTGTGTCTATTACGGTTTGTAAGATCGAGTATAAAACGCCTGAAAATCACGTTTCTTGTATGGGGACTGAACGGACGGACGGACAGCGAAGTCTCAGTAATAGGATTCCTTTGGGTAAGAAACTCTAAAAATTTGCGTTTCAGCACCTGAATCACTGCTGTTATCACGAAAGAATTGAGGTAGTCGTTAAGTGCTTGTCTTTCAGAACTCTGACCAATTTTATAACAATAAAGTGCTCAAGCAATTGTATATACCACTAGCAGCCCGCCCCGGCTTTGCACGGGTAGAACATATATGCCTACAAAATTTGCATCAGTTTGTTGCATCGAATATAAAATATTAACATATTTAACAATCATCGTCATATTTCAACCAATTTACACAAAACCTTAACGAATTATGCACCTAAACCTTCCTCATAAACACTCTGGCTATTGGTGAAAACCGCATGATAATCCGTTCAGAAGCTATTGAGATTATTGCGAACAGACAGACAGACAGACAGACGCAGTGATGGACATTGTTTTATAATACTCACGTAGTGATATTGGACGGCCCTTTGGCGTAAAGGATAGTTACCTTGATTCTGACCCGAGTGTCGTTGGTTCTAATCCTAGCTATATACCTACCAATGAAAGTTTTATGTGCATTCATGAATCATGGGTTTTCGTGGGATCATTAAATCTACCAATAATTAAGATAGTTTAAAAACTAAAACAACTGACTTCAATGCCCCGCGAGTCAATTTCAGTAGCAAGTTTGAGACGTTCATCGTAATATCTCTGAAGATACTTATCACATCTCAATGAAATTACAATGGGACCACCTCGGAAACGTACCCTACCGATTACAAAAATAATCATTCGAATCGGTTCACAATTGACGGGGTAATCGCGTAACATACACACACAAAAAAAGAAAAATAAAACTAGCCAAGTGCGAGTCAGACTTTGTCCCGCACACGGAGGGTTCCGAACGCCATCTATCGAATTTCTAACGAACTTCTAACACCGACTAAGTAAACGTTAACACAAAGGTAGAATAGTATTATATAGTAGTAATAGTAATAGTAGTAATAGTAATTGTAGTAATTAATATTATTAAATATCTGGTTGACCGGTATTTTTGCCGCTTAAACAGACAAATATGACTCTTCCCGACATCTATTGACGAATAATAATACTATGTTTTTTAATTGAGAGCAACTAACTGCTTTACTGATACAGTACTTCTACTCGCCAATAGATGTCGGGAAGAGTCATATTTTAAGTTGATTATCAATAAAGTTGATTATTGAAAACACGAATAAAACAACATTTTCTGAAAATGACTCCTAGCTAGATCGATTTATCGCCCCCGAAATCCCTTGTAGGTATACTAAATTTTATTTAATCGTTGGAGCCGCTTCCGAGATTCAGATTAAGGTAAAGACGATAGCGCCATCTTAGCAACTAGATAGGTGGCGCTGCGCTATCGTAAAAAACTTTTTTTAAACTTTTCTTTAATTTTTAACTTTGTTCTGTTCTTAGTATTTGTTGTTATAGCGGCAACAGAAATACATCATCTGTGAAAATTTCAACCGTCTAACTATCACGGTTCATGAGATACAGCCTGGTGACAGACGGACAGACAGACAGACAGACAGACAGACAGACAGACAGACAGACAGACAGACAGACAGACAGACAGACAGTCGGACAGCGGAGTCTCAGTAATAGGGTTCCGTTGGTACCCTTTGGGGTCGGAACCCTAAAAAAGGAACTACAGACGAATTGAGAACCTCCTTCTTTTTGGAAGTGGCTTTAAAAGTAGCTTACCACCAAGGAGAACATCTGCCGCCGTAACTTTACGGCGTTCCCCGACGCAAAAAGTAGGGGTATTATACGTTTAACGTGTGTATCTGTGTGTCTGTGTCTGTCTGTAGCATCTTAGCACCCAACCGGATGAACCGATTTTGATTTAAAGTAGGGGTATTATACGTTTATCGTGCGTATCTGTGTGTCTGTCTGTAGCATCTTAGCACCCAACCGGATGAACCGATTTTTATTTTATTATTGATAGTTTTTTTTTATAGATGTCTTCATCGAGAGTGTTCTTAGCTTTGATTCATGAAGATTCGTTCAATCGTTTTAAAACTATAAGCTTTAATCAACTTTCATAGGTCTGATCAATTCGAAAATCTTCTTCTTCAACGATATTGTAAGAACATGGAAGCATTGACCTGATGCTGGGACATCTCATGGACTCTACAGAATACTCAAATCCTCACCAACTTACAGCTCAGATTTTAAATATCGTATTTAGAGTTATGAGAATGCTTTTAATGAAAAGATTATACATAGATCAGTCGGGGTGGTTTAAAATATTATATTATATATTTAGATTATTATTATTTTATACAATAGATCAGACTATATTTACTTCAAATTGATTGTGATCGGTGGGGATCTACAGTAAAGCTAAGCTTATAATAATATTTTCGTAGTAAGTATGGCCTATTGTGGTTTCACTGCAAATATTTTATTAATTTTGCGATGCGTGTATGTGAAATTCGTGATATCTTCTAGAGATTTCATTTGAATTATATACTGTAAAGGACAATTTTAATCTATAATATGTGGCCAAGCAAATTAACGTAATTATTTGGATAAGGATTAATACTATATACTTGAAAATAGCCTTGGAAGTTATGTTATATTTTTTAACAAAAAATTAAAGATTAAAATGGTTACTGTGAGTCAACCTTATGAGATAGACATATGCTGTCGCGGACTTTTTTGTAGGTCTTATTAAGTTGTACAACTCTTCGATACAAAATATTCATCTATCTATTTTCAATTGAGCAGCGTTCGTAAGAAACCTGTTTTTTCGACCGTTTTTTGTCGACTTAGGTTGCAAATTAGGTCTCCACGGGTGTACCTTTGATTTATACGGGATAATATATAGCCTATTTTCATTTCGAAATTCTATTCTATATATTAGTGAAAGAATTTTTTAAATCGGTCTAGTAGTTTTTGAGCCAAATCATTACAAACATACAAAAATACAAAATAACAAATGTTCTCTCTTTATAATATTAGTATAGATTAACATAAATCATTATTGTTGTGTATTTTTAAACGACTCTTTTAACCAGGAAAATTATTTTTTTGTTTAAGAGAGTATATATGCTTCGCGTTTGGTCTCATTTTAATTTTATCGGGATGAGAGAGAGAGAGAGATGAGTATCTCCGATAATATGGAGATAAGCTCCTCAAACATGGCACCGACAATAAAAATTGCGGTTTTCAACGATCTTAAATTATTACTCATTGAAATCAGCTAGTAAAACAAAAACTCCTTAGTAGGATCGACCTTTTTTGCAACCTAAATGAGAAAAATATCATAACATTTTATGTGTAAATATTGTGTTTAATTAGAGGTTCCATCATTCTAACCTAAGAAAAAAAAACAGAAACTGCGTCCAACCGAAATTTCAAGTGTTGCTTTGTGTCAAAAAATCCACGCACGTCTCCCATCTAACTCATATAAAGTTACTAGCTAGCATTTTTACAGGTAGAAACGGCACAAGATGGCTTGATATAATTTAATAAGACATTAATAAAACACGTATCGTACGCTTTAGTATAGCAACGACGCTCAAAGAGTGACTTATCAAGTCGCCGGCGTGTGAGACCACACTGTTTAAGAGTACCTAGTTTTAGTGGCTTTATCACTATTAGGTAAGTTGATGCTTTCTGGTTTACTCTGTATTCTAAGATTATTGCTTGATGATATGATTGTTCATCAAGTAGTGAAACAAAACTTATTAAACTTACTTACTTACAAAACTTTATTATAGATTTTAAATTGTGAAGCGTGAAAATTGTAAATTTATGGGTGAAAACTTACCTGAAATAAATGAATTTTAATTTTAATTTAATTAAATAAATCCATTCTACCTATTCCGGTAAATTGTTTAGGAAAATCAGAAACCGGTAAATTTACCGATGTAAGTTCGTTATGTTATCGATATTTCGATCTCTAATTTACTGTATATGTCAATGTCATGTGTCCACTGTCAAGCCGACGTCAAAAAAAGGAATACATTTTGTTTTTTTATGGCGGTGAATTGAAGTTGTTTGTTTTGTTGTTGACGATGACGACTGACGACGGCTAGGTTTTATCAATATTGTGTTAAAAACGCTTTTCCGTAGTTGTTCGCCTTTTATAATAATTACTAGTTACTTTCTATATCTTCAAGTTTACTTTACTTTGTAGTTCGTATATGTTAATTAGATCTTTTAACCATCGGTAAAATGTCTGGGGGAACGGGACCACCTCGCTATATGGCCAAATTACTAGAAGATCTCGGCTGGAATCAAGGAACCAGAATTCCTTTAGCTGACTCTAAAAATCAAGAACTGGAGACGCTTCTTTTAAACAGGTTAGGGAATAATTCCTGTATAAATGTAATAAAAATAATAATATAGACTTAGAGATAGACATACATTTTATCCACTGTAAAATTCCAAAAATGCATATATTTTGCTGCTTTTCTATTCATGTCTACATAGCCTTCTAGCATGTTGCTTGTAGCTGGAAGCCTTATCATACCATGAGTTATATATTTTTATCTCACATTATTCATTTCTAAATTGCAGGCAAAATGAGATCCAACGCATGAAAGAATCGCTTATTCTAGCAAAGCAAAAACGTGATGACCTCAATAAGTACAAAGATCATGTGGATTCTGAATATCAAGAGAATACTGTGCGTAATAAAGATATTGTCTAAATTTTATTTTATTTGGACCTTGTAAGAGCTTAGAGAAATGTTTGTAATCTTGATTTTGACTACACTGAGCATATCCTCTGTATAAAATGATGTTATATTTATCATTCTGATATCCAGCAACAATATTCAAATCTGTAGAAAAATATATAATGTCTGGCCTAGTCAGCTTCACACATATTAGCCCTTGTCTTATCTGTGCATTATGTTATGTTATGCTGTGACTTAGCCGGGGGGATGGTAAAGGTGCTGGAAAGCCTCTCCTACAATTCAATCACCCACACTACAGTTTGTCATTGGAGCGAGTTATGTACCACTATACTACAATAAATAATTGTATCACTCTTAGTAGAGTTAAATCAATAAAAAAATGTGAAAATTTAAAAAATACCACTAGATGCTCTACGAATTTGTCTCATGTGGAAGGTGAAAATAAACCTCATTATTTAAGTCTCAGTTAGAACTTCTACTATTTTGTAATCAATACACTGATTCGTCTATAGACTGATATTTACAAACTTGAGTTCAAAATGAGACCTGTAATGCCGAAAATGTATGGAAACATTGATCTGTTGTTGATATTAGCATAACATAATTCAAGGTTTGTGGTAATTGATGTCTTTAGCAGCAGTCAACAATCCTTGTCTTTGTATAAATCGAAAGGTATACAATACATAGTTGCAAAGCCTGGAACTGCTAATATAAATCCATGACTAGTCCTAGAGGCTTAACACAATGAATAAACATTATTTTAATCTCAATGTCCTGCAAAAAATGAGATAGAATGAGCATGTAGTAGCACCTCACTCTCCATTATAGTAAGGTTAAAATAATGTACCTAAGACCTCTTATATTAGGTTCCTTGCTCTAAAAAATATTTCAACACATTACTGTCCTGGACAAGGTTTATCATGGTGTGTTTTATGTCAGTTTCACTGGTTTCTATTAGAGTACTTGACAGCCTGTTAGAAACTTATCTGCCAAATAAACTTTTAATTGGGCGCTATCTGTGAGTTAACTATCTGAAACGTTATAAGGAACTGGAGACACTGCATAATATCTAAATGCATAAAACATGCCTAGAGATTAATAAACGAGTTGAATTGAATTGACTGGCCCTTAAATAAAAAAAAACTGGTCGAGTTGGACTCGCCCACCGATCCTTCCGTACCAACGATGGTTAGTACCATTAAGCTAGACCTCTAAATTGTATGAGCGCTCATATAACTCAGAGGCCTATCTTAATTGGGGTATACTATGTATGTATGGGGACACCTTTAATTTTCAACTTTTTTTATTTTTTGGATTTTTTTTCTTTATTTATGCTGTAAGACCTTGCTTCTTGCCAAATTTCATGATTCTAGGTACTTCCGGTTGACCTAGAATTGTCCATTTTGGTTAAAAGCAAATTCTTACAGCACGAGTAAAGGAAAAATTCGGAAAAATAAAAAAAGTTGAAAATTAAGGTACATTTTGGTTCTTACAAGTTTTCGCGTAAATCTAAATTTGCTCATACCTTTTTATCCTGTTGACTCTGATTTTTTCTTTTTTCTTTCTTCAGACCTTGATTTTTATACACCTAATAGGGACTATAGAGTTCAGTATCTGGCATAAATTTCAACTTGCTAAGTCCACCAGTTCCTGAGCAAATCGGTGGTGACACACAGACAGACAGACAGACGAACAAGAAAGTGATCTTATAAGGGTTCCTTTTTTTACCTTATGAGGTACGGAACCCTAAAAATGATAAATTATTAAAAGTAAACATGAACATTGTATCTTCCAGAGGCTCCTGTTTGCCCACAAACAGCAGATGGAACAAGAGGTGAAGTTGAAGCAGTTCTCGGTGAATGAAATTGACTCTCTGGAACGGGATGTCATTGACTGCAACAAACAGAGCAAGGATGTATCCACCCGAATCGATAGAATCCAATGTAATCACACTATTGCCTAATCTTTATTTTTCGAAAAGTAGGTTACTCAATTTGACCGTATATATATATATTTTTTTGTTTGTTTGTGGATTACTTCGTCGTTTATGAACCGATTTCAATGACTTTTTTTTTATTGGAAAGGAGATATCCCAGCGGTGGTACCATAGTAATTTCATCAAGATCTGATCGATATCTTCAGAGATATGGAGATAAACACCTTAAACTTGGTACTGAAAATTAATAGCGCGGCATTTGAAGTCGGTTTTTTTAGTTTTTTAAACGATCTTATTTGTTTTTTTTTTTTCAATAGGCAAAAGATCGATGACTTATCTCACCTGATGTTAAGTGATGATGTTATGTTTATGGACAAGCAAAACGTTTGCCGGATAGTACGCGATCATGTCAGAGCGATATGACAGACAATATGCCACTTACAATGGCACTCAAGATTCTGTATTGTCTCAATGATATGCATAATTTCACATTTCATTTGGACACTTGAAACCGAATAATCTGAATATCTATTGATCTTGCTACTTATAGTGACAGTCTACCCCATTTTTATTACATTCTAGTGAATATTGCCAAGTTACTGAAAAAGGCTGACGCATTGAAGACTGAAGTTTGCGGCGAGAAAGGGGCGCTCCAAGAATGGCGGGCGGCACTTGAAAGAAACTCCTGCGACATCTCTGCTATTGAGAAATTCACCAAACAAGATGTTTCCAAAGCTAAGGTAAGTAAAGAAGCAATGTTCATGTAGTAATCACAGATATATATGTACAATAGATAGCGCAAGTATCACGATTTGTATTGAAACTAAGCTTATCAACTTTTCAATACATTTTGTTACGTCACAGCCGAAATGTAGTAACGGAAAAAGTAATAGGAAATATGCCCTTGCCTTTGGGGCTCGACATTTTTGGGCTATTGCAGTGAATTATCATGCAACGACAGCAAAAACAGACACGCGCGGTCTTTAAGTAGAGGCGGCCAACCTTTACGTTTGGTCGGGGTTCGGACACGGGAAGTACACGCATTTGCGTTATCTATTGTATATATATCTGTGTTAGTAATGTTAGACGGCAATGAGACGAAAACGAAATGCTTAATAAACAACTATAGTCCAATCCATATACTGATACGAAACTATCCATATCTATCTATTTATGGATATTGTTTCAATGTGCTCCTTCGTCAACCATAACGTCACGTACCTTAAGATCATTTTATGGTCAAAGTTTGATTCTGTAAGCAGAAAAAATAGTGTATTTGAATCTCCTGCTGGAATTCGGTGAGCTGAATAGCGAAATTTCTTTTTTAATGTTTTGCTTGGAACCAGATAGCTGAAGTCTACCACAAATGGTCACCAACTTGTGGTAGTGGTCACCACTAGTGGTGGACTTCGGCCAACTCGCCACACCCATTTTTTACCATACATATTTTAAATTATGAAGTTAACTGTAACATTTTTTTAATGTATGGTGTGCAAATTACTTTATATAGTTATGAAGTGTAACGCACGACGTATATTAGTTACATAATGACAGAACATAGCCAGAACAGTATAATATATTAATACTAGTTACCTAAGTACAAGTTTTACAAAGAACACAATAAAATAGTGTCTTCGCCTTAATAGAGACAATAAGAAAAGTGCCATTGGACACATTCTTTGTTTAACAATAGTTAGCAGTTTAGATCAAATTTAAATTACTTATTAGTCTTAAGACTAGATTGTAATTTTAATGATATGCGATATGCGAAGGCGGCAATAGCCCAATGGATAGGGTGTCGGACTGGCGATCGAGAGGTCGTGAGTTCGATCCCCACCCCACCCATTGCACTATTGACGTAAACCCACTCCAGGCACAAGCATATTTAGCTTAGTTGGAGGGGTTAAGGTGCAACTCACATTGCGAGTAACCTTATTTAAAAAAAAAATGATATGCCATTATATTGGAATATCATTAGTAAAAAAAAAGTAACCTAAGTAATAATGACCTTCGTGCAGAAGGCACGGAAGCAGAGGCTGGGAAACCACGAAGCTAGAGAATCGGTTCGAGCTTGCAAAAACAAAGGATGGATGAAAGAAAATGGATAAACGTTTACCTAGCAGTAGGACAATGTTTATTAAATAAATATGTAGGGTTATTAATATACAATTTTTCCCAGGATCTGGAGTACAAGCGGCAGAAGTTGAAGGTGGAACATGACCGTATGTGGGAGCGTCTCACGCAGCTTGTGTCCAACCTTAGTGCTGAGGAGCGCGCCTGTGAAAGGATTTCTGTTCAGGTAATGTAGAGCAGCAGTAGGTACACTAGAGATTGAGTAGGTATACCTATTGATTATTTTAGATGTATAGTTATCTGGAGTTTGACTTTCAATCATGATTATAAATTACCGACTATTATACTCACTACTGTTTGTTGTCGACTGTCTCGACCTAGGTTTCGTACATGTCCGATACTCTCCCTCCGTCGGGAGTTTACGCAGCGAGATCTAACAATATTCGTTAACAAAACACCTAAAAGCGGCAATAGCCCAATGGTTAAGGCGTCGGCCTGGCGATCGAGAGGTCGTAAGTTCGATCCCCACCCATTGCACTAACAGTGGTCGTCGCGATCTCGCTGCGTTAACTGATTATATTGATTTAGCTAATAGCAAAGATTGACTCAATGTAACGGGTGAATTCCGAAAGATTTAAGAGTGTATTAAGGAACGCATCATCAGCGCTCAATGTGTTGCATATGGGTATAGCCGACGGTGACCAGGCGGGCCTGATAAGTGGCCAACTTGTTTGTTAACTTGATTAGGTAGATACTTAAATAAGATCGTTTTAATAAACTAAAATAACCGTCTTGAAATGCCGCGCCTATAATTTTCAGTACCAAGTTTGAGGTGTCTATCTCCATATCTCTGGAGATATCAATAAGATCTCGATAAAAGTACTATGGTACCACACTTGGGATATCTCCTTTCCAACAAAAAAAAATCATCAAAATCGGTTCATAAACGACGAAGTTATCCGCGAACAAGCATAAAATAATAATAATATACGGTCTAATTGAGTTACCTTTTTGGAAGTCGGTTAAAAAAGGTTTACGCTATCAAAAATTCTGTAAGTAGGCTACGGAAGAAATTATAAGAATTTCTTCGTAGTAAGTAGGATATTTTATGTAGAAAGAATTTGCATAGCTGTAGATATAATTTTTTTTCTGCCTGATAGACAATCACTTTACCACTATCTCACCCACCTGATGTGGTCCAATTGAAGACGGTACCTAATAAGACGAGCCGCTAGATGACATCTTTTTAACCGACTTCAAAAAAAGGAGGAGGTTTCTTAATTCGACCGTATATGTTTTTTTTAAATGTTTTTTCGCGGATAACTTTGTCGTTTATGCACCGATATTAATTATTCTTTTTTTGTTGGAAAGAGAAATCCCAAGTGTGGTACCATGGTCATTTTACCGAGGTATAATAAGTATCTCCAGAGATATGAAGATAAACATCTCAAAATTGGTACTGAAATTAATAGCGCGGCATTGAAGTCGGTTTTTTTAGTTTTTTAAACGGTCTTATAGTCAAAACAATACAGCGTAGGTAACTGAATCCATGTTCTCAACTAGCTGGCACTCGGCGCGGTACCGCGGTACGGTATCGTGACGACTACGCCGATGACAGACGATCATACAAGAAACGATCATCGCCTATAGTAAAGAGGAGGCCTTAGAACGTGACATTCTAAACCAGCTTTGATTTTGTTACAAAGTTGCAGCCCTTTTACTTAGCCTTTCTGTATTTTATATTCATACATTCGGTACTATTTTGTTGGACAGGTGATGGAAGGCATGGAACAAAGGAAAAGTATGATGATGATGTGGACCGGCGCAGTCGAGAATTTGCGACAACGTGATACTGACATTAGGCATATTAAAGAGGTGAGTATCTTTATTACGAAATATATGAAACATAGAAGTTAGTGGGGTTACCTAAAGGGCCTACTTATAATTATCATTTCGTAGTGTATTTTGCTCTTATACACCACTAAATTGTAATTACCTACCAAAAACCGTTGCTGGTCACTGTTACTGAACACATCAAACATGGCCTAGTCGAGTTGGACTCGCCCACCGAGGCTTCCGTACCAACGTTGGTGGGTACCTATTAAGCTAGACCTCTAAATTGTATGAGCGCTAATATATCTCAGAGGTCTATCTTAATTGGCGTAAACTATGTGTGTATGGGGACACCCTTTTATTTTCAACTTTTTTTTACTTTTGGAATTTTTCCTTTATTTGTGCTGTAAGACCTTGGCTTCTTGCCAAATGTCTTGATTCTAGGTCAACGGGAAGTTTTTGACCCAAAACCTATAGGGTACTTCCGGTTACCTTCCTGTCCTTCCTGTAACTGCCCTTAAAATATTTTAGGTAGTTAACATTTTGTGGTTTCCAACACATTTTCACATACTGATGTATAACGCAATATAAAAGTTCTTCAAAGTTTATTAACTATCCCATGTTCCAAACGGTTCCCTATTGTTTCGCATAATTTTGTTGTCATAATACTTTAGAGTAATGTTGTTTCTTTTAATTAAATTTAAGCATACATTAACATGGCATGAAGTTATTAGGCATATTTTTCTTGTCATAATTATTCTTACCATAACCATTTATAACATAATATTCAAAAAAATAATAAAATAAACGCATAACTATAATTGGGCATCATTCTTTAGGTATAATTTTTGTCATATTATTATAGCGTATTTTTTTATGTACTTTTATAATACTGCCCTATAGCTTTATGCGAATCAAAGTTAGGCTGAAACAGTATAGCCTTAATTAAAGTTAGTAACCTACGAGGGTCGTTCAATAAATACTTAGCCTACAAAAGAAAAACGAAAATTTTCGAAAAGTGCCGATTTATTTTTCTACATAATCTCCTTTTAACTCAATACACTTGGCCCAGCGATGCTCCAACTTTTTTAACCCATCTAAAAATACGTTTTCCTGAAGTCTGCTAAATAGGCCTCCGTGGTGGTTTTGACCTCCTCATTCGACCCAAATCTTTTCCCGGCAAGTGACTTTTTCAGGTTTGGAAACAAAAAGAAGTCACAGGGGGCCAAGTCTGAAGAGTAAGGTGGATGGGGCAGCAATTCGTAGCGCAATTCGAATAATTTGGCCATGGCGACGGCAAAGGTGTGAGCCGGCGCGTTGTCGTGGTTGTTGTCCAGTGTGAGCAAACGCGGCACCCATCGCGCTGACAGCTTTCTCATGCCCAGTTCTTCGTGGAGAATATGATGCACCGTTCCTTCTGCAATGCCCACAGTGTCAGCTATCTCGCGAACCTTCAATCGGCGGTCTGCCAAAACGAGATCGTGGATTTTTTTTATGTTTTCCTCCGTAGTAGCCGTTTTCGGGGCACCTGGGCGTGGCTCATTTAAAGCCGACTTGCGGCCACGAGCAAACTCGTTAAACCAATTCTTGACGGTTGCCATCGAAGGAGAAGAGTCACCGTACACAGCATCCCAGCGATTTTTAATTTCACAGCGCGTTTTCCCTTCCAAAAATAAAAATCGAATCACCGAACGATACTGCTCTTTTTCCATTTTTGTTAAACTGACCGACACGTTCGCTTTCAAAGGCTATTAAAACAAAACTAATAGAGGTCATTGTTTAAAACTTAGACAGTAGGCTTCAAAAACATTGCACTGTACTATGGTAAAGTTTTTTTGTAATAGCAGTGCCATCGGGTGATGAGGCTACGTACTTGTTGAATGACCCTCGTATATATACAATATGTAAGAGATGCGTTAATACTATTATACCATTTAAAATTATGCGTAACTAGTTACGCCTAAGTAAATTAGAAATAAGAAATTATGCGAATCAAAGGGTTCTCGTTCCAAACTGCCTCCGCAGACAATACATATTTTTCTCAATATTATATAATGCTTTCAGGATTACGCCATTCTAGATGAGGAAGCGAATAAAATAGCGGAAAAGTGTCGCGAACAACAGGTGTTCTGCGATCAACAGCGCGGCAACAACACTGACGGTATTAGAGCCAACCTGGGCTTGGCCAACCAACTCAGCCAAACCAGGATCGCGTACCAACGGCTGTACGACAACAACGTCACTATACATAGTGAGGTAACTGGTTATATTATATTAAGGAACTAGCTACACCCCGCGGCTTCCACCGCGTTATAAAGTATCTTATGTTTTAATCCAGGTTATAAGGTATCTGTATGCCAAAATTCATCCAAATCTGTTCAGCCGTTTTTGCGTAAAGGAGTAACAAACATATCTATCTATGCTCACCTACTTAACATAAAAGCAGCTAGATGGCGCTGGAATAGGTTACACTGTTCTCAATGTGAATTTTGCCTTAATGTATGAAATCCTGCATCGCGCAAACGATATTTTCCGCGATGGTAGAACCAGATGCACGAACTTGCTTCGTCATCAAATATCTCAAAATTAGCATAGGTA
Source organism: Cabera pusaria (assembly GCA_954871355.1). Taxonomy (NCBI): domain Eukaryota; kingdom Metazoa; phylum Arthropoda; class Insecta; order Lepidoptera; family Geometridae; genus Cabera; species Cabera pusaria. The sequence goes on along the minus strand of OX940889.1, from coordinate 19,348,326 downwards.
TGTAGTACCTAAACAGCAATGTGGGAAATATCAATGACGCTGGTAGTTAACATAGCGTTGGCCAAACAACTCGGTCAATGTGAGTTGCGGTGGTAAACCAAAAATTGATCTCAATTTGACAACTTTATGTGGGTCAGTTCTAGTTAGTAACTTTTTGTAGGTAAAGAGACCTCCTTACCTACATCGCGTTCCGTCGCTGTCAGCAAAGTTTTGTATGATTACTTCCTTGTTCAAACTTAAAGCATTTATTCTTCAGTACTAGATGTGCTCCGCGGCTTTGCCTGCGTTAAAAAGTATCGCATAGCCTAATCCATTCTACTGGCCATCCCAGTGCAAAATTTCAGCTAAATCGGTCCAGCCGTTTGACCGTAAAGAAGTCCCGAACAAACAATTATACAAACTGACTCTTGCATTTATAATATTGGTGTTAATTGGTGTTGATGAAGGCAGTATTAATATACGAACTTTACACGTCCTAAATTATAGCATAGAGCATAGTTAATGGGGATGTTACCTGGGTTGAAAAATAGTCATTATAATTAGTCCGTCAGTTGGATTATCATAAAATATTGCACACGTATTTTTTTATGTTACACATCAATAGAAATTTACAGAGTTAAGGAGCGTCAAAGTCCGGGAGTGGGGGCTCGTGACGTCACTAACCGCTACAAAGTGTTACACTTTTTAGCGGTTTGTGACGTCACGCGGAGTTTCAACGCTATATATCGTCGTCATTTTTTGTTTAATTGAAAAAATAAAAACTACGTATGTAATATGTTTTTGATAATGTACATGACGCACCAACAATTTTTTTTTAGCCTATCATCATGTAGGTAAGCATAGCAAACACTTAATTTGACGCTTTGAATTTAAAAAAAAGTAATGAGCCATTTGTTTGATTACCTCCTTATATATCTTAGCTTGATATTATTGACTATTATAAGCTATAATTTGTAGGTGCAAAGCTTCCAACGCGAGTTAAGCAACATGCGCAACGTCCTCGAGAAATGCCATATGGAGAATCGGAACATCATGGATGAGCAGCATCGCAAGGATCTTGCACTGAAGATCATTAACGATAAAGTAAGACTTGTTTTCTGAATATTTCTACTATTTTTTAAAATTTTAATTAGATAGACTGTTGTTAACAGTTAATAGATCCTATCCATCTAAAGGTTGTTTGGAAAATATCGCTATTAGCGATAAAACCGCCTAGTCTGTCTGTCTATCCGTCTGTCACCAGGCTGTATCTCATGAACCGTGGATAGACAGTTAAAATGTTCACAGATGATGTATACTAAAATACTAAAAACAAAATAAAGTTAAAAATTAAAGGATGTCCCCATACAAAAAAATTGTTTTTTTCGGCACTTCACTATAACGCCATATATGAACGTTTTGTTGAACGTTTACCTACCCTAACACCTTTGTGTTGACTTTCACTTAGGTAGCGTTAGACGTTCGTTAGATGGCGTTATAGTAAATAAGCACGCGGTTTACTACTCGGTATTGTTAATTGTTTAGTATTGTACTGTGGCACAGAATAGATACTAGTCCTAAGACTGTCGTACGGAACCCTACATGTGCGTGACTGCGAGTCTGACACGCACTTGGCTAGTTTATTTTCTATATATCTTTATTAGAAGTGCTAGAACTGAAATGATCGCTCTTCATAGTGCTTAATGAATCTACATTCTGTCAGAAATCATCATAAATAGAGACTTAATCATTAAATGTACCTATAGAAAATTAACTAATTAAATTGTAAAAAAGTACAGTAGTTAATTTTAAGAAACGCCGTCGAATATTCACAATGTTGCAATAATTACTAAACAACAATTGTTTTTGCAGATAACAGAACTCAAGGCGAAAGTGGCTGAATCCACGGATAAATCCAAGTCTTCCGAAAAACGTGCCAAAGAGCTGGAAGATATGCTGAACGTAAGTAAAACGTATCCTTTATGTTATCTCATCAAATAATATTTTTTAGCTATTTATTCGTCTTATCCGTGGATGGAGTATTAAATGGATCTGGCATTTAAATAACAAAAATAATATGAGAAGGATAAAACTATACAATCACTAGTACGAGAGAGCGAAATGGACAACAATTTTTTATCCATCTATACATATGCGATTTTATTGTTTGGAGCCAGCTCTGGCCCCAGTCACGTGCTCATCATTTTAGTCGGGTTATATCTCTATAGTTATTTCATTAGCATACGCCAGACACGGACACGGACACTCGCTAAATCTCCATACAAACTAGCGTTTTAACGACCGACACTGTGACACCGACACAGACACTACACACATGTCGTTTTTCTATACGTGCACTTGTGTGCGTGACGTCTAAGGTTGTCGCCCGTAATCACGTTAAAACGCTAGTTTGTATGGAGATTTAGCGAGTGTCCGGGGTGTGGTAGTAGGCTACGAATAAATATCGTAGGCTTAGGTACATTACTAGTATTCTTGTTAACCTCTCCAACTAACTAACATAAATATGCTTGTGTCTGGAGTGGGTTCACGTCAATAGTGCAATGCAATAACAAAAAGAACCGTCTTCAAATGCCGCGCTAAACAGTTTCAGTACCAAGTTTGGGGTGTAATTACAAAAATATCCATGGAGATGCTGAACATATCTCGATGAAATTTAAATGGGAACACCTGGGAAGTATATCTATTTAAACAAAAATTAATTTTTCAAATCGGTTCAGGCGTCTTCGAGTAATCGGTGAACATACACAAAAAAAATTCGATGTATCGAGTACCTCCTCCTTTTTTGTGAAGTCGGTTAAAAGCTGATCGTTATTATAATGAATGAATTTAGAGAGATGCAGCTATACAGTATGTAAACATTTATAAAAAAAAAGTTAAAAGTAAGTTCAAATACTAGAACGTGACTTCTGAAAAATCACGCTCTAATACTGGAAATATTCCAAAAATTTATTTATTTATTTAAAAAATACGAATTTTCCAAATCGGTTCAGGCGCCTTCGAGTAGTCGGTGAACATAGGTACATAAAAGATTCCGACGAATTGAGAACCTCCTCCTTTTCCTCCAAGGCGGTTAAACATATTCTAGTTTTTAAATATCTTATAGGCTAGCGTTTTGACCACTATTTCACCTGTTGGTAAGTGATGATGCGGTCGAAGATGGTAAGCACGCTAGGTCTAGAATGGAAACTGGCTCTCTCTGGTTAATGTGTGGTTAATGTATGTTTATTTCTATGACAATGCAGGCATATTGTTGTATTTATAGGAAGAAGAACGTTATGCTAACCAGTTGACAGTAAATCAGCAGCGAGCGATGCATTGCTCCTTCGTGGAACAACAAAAGTTGTTGGCTCTTCAAAACGAGGAGAAACTGTTCAATATGCAAATTAAAGGTATACTAAAACATTCGGATGAAGTGCACTTCAAAGAAACATAATATTTGATTTACGCAGTGCAACATCTCTCGTCGGATTTGAAAACTGTAATGATTTCTTCCGGTTGCTTAACTTACGGAATTAGATGGCGCCACCAATGCATAATTGGGTTAACAAATGCAATCCACTAATTTCGTCGTATCGATGGATCGAACCGTGGCCTAATTGGCAGAGCACCTGGACGTGTAATCCGGGGGGTGCGGGTTCGAGTCCCGTCGGTACGATGAAATTTTGGATTGTGTTTAACAATTTTACTATCTCACCTGTTGGTCAGTGAAGCTGTGGTAGAGGATAGCACGTTAGGGTGAGGACATAAAGAGTTCTTTAACACAATATTATATAACAAAGCGGCCAGCGCGCCTTACTTCAGTCAATAGCCCACGAGGTATCTTCGAGGTAGGACCTGTGTCGTTTTTGCTAGCTGGCGGACAGTTCCCCGCTACGCGATAAGAATATCCGTCACGGGGACGGAGGTATCGCTAAATACCTACTGACTATATTTTCTTCGTAGACCTACTGCACTGAAATACAGTGGCATTAACATCAGGTGAGATAGTGGTCAAATGCTACCCAGTTCAGTGTAAAAAAAAAATGCTACAAATATATGAATAATGTTCCAGCATCCACAGCTATAATGAGCAAGCTTGACAGCAAACAACGTAGCATTGAGAAGAATCTACAGAAGCAGAAAGAATCTCTCTACCAGATTGTAAGTATAGGTATTATTTTATATATTTTTTTAAATATTAGATTGGTTTGAGTTTGACCACTATCCCGCCTGGTGGTAAGCGATGATGTGTTTGAAGATGGTGAACACGCTAGATCTAGAAAGGCCTAACTTGCAAGGGCTATGTGCTGCTGGAACACCGTAAAGTTATGGTAGTATATTTACTCCTTGATGGTGGTAAGCTACTTTTTGTTAGTTAGGCGAAACATTGAGATAATATGCTCCTACCCCTGTGGATGAAACTGACGAACTCACACACATACACACACACACACACTCACACACACACACACACACACACACACGCACTCACACATTCACGCACACACATACACACACACTCACACACACAAACTCCTTTTAAACTAACATAATTGCATGCTACAATAACTCTTGTGTACTAACTTAACAGTAGTAAAGAGTCCTGGCACTTAAAGCACGGGTTTCGAGCCTAGTTTAGGTGTCAGGTGTTTTTAAAGTTTAATTTGTAGTGTTTGCCTTTTCCGAAATAAAGATAATAGGCGTGACGAAAGATTTTGAAATACTCTTTCGTAATGTGGGAACACATTTACTATTCACGAAAAAGCCTTTATTTCGGTAATAAACTTAAGTTTGAAGAAGTTTAAAGCAATTTTTCAAACATTTTTTTATTAGTGCGCGAAAAGAGCTCACATTTGTCATGGCGTCGGCTGTGACGTCACGCATAGGTTAATGACATACTTAAATTAAAAATGACAATGGATACACATGGGTTTTCCAAAATTTAATAAAATTTTCAAGAAAACCTCATATAAGAGGACCTAAGCGTGACGTCATGCGCTGTGATTGGTGTTTCAATCAAAATGGCCGATTGCAGTATTTTAATGTTTTATTTTATTGAAAATCTTAATAATCTCAATTTTTTTTATATAAAACTAAACTAGTGTTTTAAATTGTTCTAATATATATTTTCCCCTATAATCATTAAATCTTCGTATTTTTTTTATACGTTATAGGCTAGCGTTTGACCACTATCTCACCTGTTGGTAAGTGATGATGCGGTCGAAGATGGTAAGCACGCTAGGCCTAGAATGGGAACTGGCTCTCAAGGATAGCTGCCGGAACACATTAGATGTTTGGTGACAGATTTTCTAACTTGAGGGTGGTAGCTGGCCAGGCGGACACCAGATAGTGTCCTACCACCATGCGGAGGTTGTTGGTTTCTTAACGATGTTTTTCCTTCACCGGAGGGCCACTGTGAAGAGCGCACATACATTTTTCGAGAGAAAAATCCATTGGTGCACGGCGGTTTGAACTCGGTACCTCTGGCATCAAAGGCAAGCGTTCTCCCGATTGCGCCACCGGGCCCTCAAATTCGATTTTTTGATAATGTCGTCATGCCTATTGTTATGATATTTATCAGTATTTTGATTGGTTCAGTGTTACCAAGTGGAGACGTTGGGCGCTCAAGTATCGCACATGGAGGGAGCGCGCGCGGAGCGGGAGTTCTCTGCTGAATTGGTTGAAAAGGAAAACAGGTAAGTGGATTAATTCTTCTTAACTAGCTGATACCCGCGACTTAGTTCACGTACACCAATAATTTGGTAGCCTATGTTCATCTTCATGCTATAAAGTGTCTCCTTGTTCAATTTCAGTAAGATCGGATCGTACGCGTAGACGTAATTAGGTAACAAACAGACAGAATTACAAACGTTTTTATAATAATGTTACACCGCGTCGTCGAGTCGCGATATTTCGCCAAGCTTCTCGAACAAAAATAGCGTGGGAAAGAATAGACTAATTACCCGCCATAAACACCCGACCGTCATAAAAGTAACCTTCCTGGAATTCCGACCCTAGTCAATGTACCTAGTTTTGTAGTTGAGATTTAACCTTATTCTTAAATCGTTAGAGATCAAATTAGCATGTATGGTAAAGTTGTTTACATCAGATGTTCAAAGGAAAGCCGCGTATTGTTTGTGATTTTTATTGCTCTGTTTTGAATGTCTTTTGTCATCTGTGTCTACTGGATGCTGGAAAGATCTAGATAAATACTCTCTCCTATATAAGACGTCGAACGCGCGGCGTTAGGCAGTCATTCTTTGGAAGCGACAGTGTAACTATCTAAGCACGGATAGCGACCAAGTGATCGTTAAGTTTTATCAGTGAACTCGTGTTGTGAACTGTGAACAGTCAAATCAGTGATTGTGAACTAACGACCTCAGTGTGTGTTAACGGAATTTTGATAATTGTGCAAGACGATTTGGACAACTACTGTGGAACATTGTGTAACCTAGTGTTCAGTGGAAATAAACGTTCATCTCATCGGATAGGCATTTTTATACCACCCCGCACGTAACAATATTCTGTGGATATAGATACTAGATGTGCCCCGCGGTTTTACCTGTGTAGAAATCTATCCCGTGGGAATATCAGGATAAAAATCTACATACCAAATTTGAGCTTAATCGGTTGAGTACTTTGAGCGTAAAGAAGTAGCAAACATACTTACATACTCACAAACTTTCCCCTTTATAATTTTAGTAGGAAGTAGGATAGTACTTACTAATAGGGTTCCGTACCTCAAAAGAAAAAAGAAACCCTTATAATATAAGATCACTTTGTTGTCCGTCTGTCTGTCTCTTTTTCTCTCGAACGCGTATATTGAAATTAAAATCAGATATTGCTCTATCAAATTGTAAAAGACATAATTAAGTTAGTTTTAAACTAAAACAACCGACTTCCATGCCGCGCGAGCCATTTTCGTTAGCAAATTTAAGACGTTTATCTCTCTGGACATAATAATCAGATCTCGATGAAATTACAATGGACCACCTTGGACCACCTTGGAAATGTACCCTACCAATTAAAATCATTCGAATCGTTTTACAATTAACGGAGTAATCACGTAACATACATAAAAAAACATACAGACGAATTGAGAACCTCATTCTTTTTGGAAGTCGGTTAAAAACAGAACCTAGAGTGGGACCCGCCCGCGCCGGTAGCCCGCTTAACGGTGCGGACGCTCTTAACAGGAATGATTAAATATATATAATGTGAGCGTGCTACATCATCGACCGCATCATCACTTAACATCAGCTGAGATAGTGGTCAAACGCTACCCATTTTAGCATAAAAAAATATGATTATGATAGTATTTGTGGCAATTGGTGCATTATTGTATTTATTGTTTCATGTTCAGGTTGAAAGATGTATGCAGTCGTCATGCGACACGAGTGGCGGTGTTGGAGCGTCACTCGGTGCGACTCACTGAAGACATGAGACGTCTCACTAAAGAGCTGGAGGCACATAACGCACAAAATATCAAGCTGGTAGATATATGAGCATGCTTAAATTAAACGGGTGTTTATTATCAACACATATTTTAACAGAGTTAAACTTGTGCCAAAGCGGAGTGGAAATAGGTATATCATAAAAAGGCTGGACTTTATCAAAGATGGGCTGAGCATCACGCTTTCAAATCACACGACTATATCTTTTCTTCTCTCCTCTTTGTTGGAGTCCGGGATATACTCTCATCTCGCTTTAATTGATGAACACACATCTCCTTTTAACTGAGGGCCCGGTGCTGCAGTACGAAAATGATCAGTTTTGACGCCAGATGAATCCCCGCCGTGCACCAATAGATTTTTCTGTCGAAAAATGTTTGTGCTCATTTCACAATATCACTCCGGTGAAGGAAAACATCGTTATGAAACCCCCGGCATGGTGGTAGGTCACTGTCTAGAGCCCGCGTCTAGTGTGACTAGCTACCACCCGTCGCCAAACATCTCGTGTATTCCGTCAGTTATTCTTGAGAGCTAGTTCCTCTACGCCCAGCGTGCTTCTATCTTCGACCGCATCATCAATCTTCGACCGCATCATCAAAACAGCAGGTGAGATAGTGGTCAAAGACTAGTCTATATATACGATATAAAAAAAATAACTTGAGTGGATATTTTGCGCTACTAAGTATAATTTAGTTTTATCGGTTTTGGTATTATTTACCTTATACCTACACACTAAATCGATTTGAACCAAATTGAATTGACTAAGATGTTAAATCGAGTTTATTTCGAAGTGGAAAATTACTTATCTAATCCCCATAGCACAAACGTGACGGCTCTCAAGGAAGTGATTGTCTTTACAAGCTTTTAATTACCGTTTTTTTTAGTTGCCGTGTTAGTATGAGCCTACTATGTGCCATGCCATGTTTATGTCGCAACCAACTAGCTCAATTAGCTGTTCAATCAACAGCCTAGTCTAGTGCCGGTCAACCAACGGCCTGAAAGATGTACAGCCATTTGAAAGTCTTCTGTACCCTTATTTGAACCCCATGGCGTCGGTTCTGGTGACGCTGCCGCGGCTCACCTTCTCGCTACTCTACGTTCGTCGGCGCACGTCACGCGGTGGTCACTGTTCTCTAGTGTGTTGCCTTAGTATCAGACTAAGCCAGTTTATTAAATGTTATAACCAACGCTACAGCTGAATATCATTCAGGCCGCTAGTTGAAAGTAAAGAGGCTAGGCTGTTGATTGAACGGCTAGTTCGCTGCGATCTTGCGACACATACATTATGTTTGTGTGGGTCTAATTTTGAAAGATAAATTAGAACCACTTCCTGCCTGACGTTCGATTGGACTCAAATTTGTTATACTTGCGTATTTTCTGCGGAATGACATTTATGCTGCGGAAACATAAATGTCATTCCGTACATTTTGAGCTTGCGTTAGCGTGAAGGCAAACAGGAAATTGTATTTTGTCTAGGGGCCCTGATGATGAAGCCGGGTTGTAGGGACTAGAACTCCGTAATAGAAAATCGTAGGAGAGTCGAATTTGGCCTAGTATATATTGTTAGCATTACTACTTTTCATTATTATTAACTTCTTTGCAAAAAGCTTTTGCTTAAAAAGTTTTAATTTCTTTCATAAAATCAACATATTATAAGTGGAAGAAGCGAAAGACGTGTGTCATGATCGTAGCATGTGGAAAGAAGTAGTCTCTGCCTACCCCAACGGGAAAAAGGCGTGATTTTATGTATGTATGTACGAGTATCAACATATAAATTACATATTCTTACCTATTTCTAGCAAAGTCGCCTCAAAACCTCAATGCTGAACGTGGAAGGCGGCGACAAAGACCTCAAGTCTTCTAAAGATATTTGTCGTAAGATGAGGGTAGAAGAAGCGTTGATGCGACTGAGAGTAGCGCATGCGTCGCGAGCGCTCGCCGGCTTGGATGACACCGCCTTTACCTTGGACAAACAACGACTGCAACTTGATGCTGTAAGTATTACACCTTATTGCTATTCTCGTAAGGTACAAATTAGAATGCTCTAGAAGGATATCTGGTAGAAAAAGAAGAGCCGAAGATTGGGCTCAGTGGCGTACCTTGGGAGAGACTTATGTCCCGCAGTGGACTGACGCCGACTGATTATGATGGTGATGATAATGATCTGGCAGAAAATGTATGTTACGCGATTACTCCGGCAATTACGTATCGATTCGAATGATTATTTTTGTAATTGGTACATTTCCAAGGTTGCATTGTAATTTAATCTAGATCTGATAAGAATCTGAAAAATATAGCGCCGTGCACCAATGGATTTTTCGATTGAAAAATGTATGTGCGCTTTCGCAGTGGCCCTCCGGTGAAGGAAAAACATCGTTAAGAAACCCCTAACCCCTGCATGGTGGTAGGACACTATCTATTGTCCGGCAGCTATCCTTGAGAGCCAGTTCCCATTCTAGGCCTCATCTTCGACCGCATCATCACTTAACAACAGGTGAGATAGTGGTCAAATGCTAGCTTATCTGATATATATAAAAAAATCTGAGCTATCTCGATAATCGTCTCAAGCTTGTTACTGAAATCTGAAACTGACTTGCGGAACATGGAAGTCTGTTGTTAAATTAAGTTAAGTTTTTAAACTATCATAATTATAGATAAACATGTACCCCTAGTACTAGTTTTATCGTAAACGCTTTTGACAGATCTAACATAGTTTCGACTTATTCTGGCTCTCTGATTGGTCTAAGTTTAGTGAAGTGTAGTTACCACTAGAGGCGCTGTACTGTTTTTCATACAAAATTTGTTCGATATACGATATCGAGTTTGGTATGAAAACTCGTACTGTTTTCTGATATAAGTTGTATGACGGCAGGCATTGAGCGAGCGTCTGGTAGAGATAAACGCCCGCCGCGACATGTTCAACGTACAGAAACGTGCGCTGTTCGAGGACTGCGGGAAACTGAGGATGGAGATAGCGGAGCGAGTCAACAGGATCGAACAACTCAAGAAGAGGTACTACTTTACTTTACAATAATTCTGTGGTTTTTTTATTAAACTACGATGCAAGTAAACCTTTTGTTTATGTGTAGCTATGGTAGCTAGATACTATGACAGCAGTTGACATGACACATTAGCATGTGTTACGGATTAACAGGGTCAGTGGACTGTAAAACTGATTCTAAGGATTCTTGGTGTTCTTCACGTATTTTCATATAATAAAACTTATCACAGGATGCACACGAATTGATCATTTGTTCCGATTTATATGTTAAAAGTAACTCCTACAACTATTGATGTTTTCGACATAATTCCCAGTACATTTTGGCTACTTTTACAAACTTTAATCCTTTACACGTGCCGTTGAAGTCAATGGAACCGACACGTGTAAGCAATGGTCACACGTTTACAGTGCGGAGAACGGATGCCGACACAAGTTTTTCCGTTTGCGCAACCTCAATTCAAGGTTTCCCCGTCTCGTGTTTACAATTTAGGCACGTGTAAGCATACTTTTACGTACTCTCCATACATTGCTCGGTTTGTTTACCTAATACCTATTCTTATATATAGTATATTTTTAACTAAAAGCTTATATTTATTTATGTACAACTTATCTACTTATGTACATCTTAAAACTATCTCTGTGAGCTGTTGGAAAGCTTGGTGTCCTCAAAAGCATGTATACAAATATGGCTGCGGAAGCGTCCGCCAATCACAGCTAGACCTAAATGCCATACATCATATCCCCCAATCGCCACCGGCTGTAATCATATCCACGAATCAGCACCGGCGCCCTGAGAAATTTGAGGCGATGTAATGAAAGTTTCACTTTTATAATATCTGGTAGATATACTTGCCTAAACCTAACTACTCTGTGTGTCCTTTTACTAATGATGTGAGTTTAGGAGGTAGAAGCATATTATACCAATGTTCCACGCTGACGCTACCAAAAAGTAGCTTTTCTTATATATATATATATATATTTGCTGTATAGACAAGCGTTTGACCACTATCTCACCTGATATTAAGTGACGATGCGGTCGACGATGTAGCACGCTTACCTAGTAAATACCTGTTCACTCGCGATTTGAAGACCGCCGGGTTCTATCGCTTAACTATCGGGAAACACAGACACATATATATCTTATAGGTTACCGTTTGATCACTATCTCACCTGGTGGTAAGCGATGATGCGGTCGAGGATTATATTATCGTTTTTAACCGCTGTGTTGGATTATGACTGTTATCGAGTATGAAAGTAGTAGAGAATGAGAGTATCGGTCTAGTACGAAATACATAGTAGGTCTTTTTGCTTTGCCTGGCAGTTGTCCAACTCCATGTTAAATTAGGTTAAGTTAGTGGCTAACTTTTTTAAGCCAATACAGATTTGTTTTTAATTTGACATAGCCATAACCTGCTTTTTTAGGGTTCCGAACCCAAAGGGTACCAACGGAACCCTATTACTGAGACTCCGCTGTCCGTCTGTCTGTCTGTCTGTCTGTCTGTCTGTCTGTCCGTCTGTCACCAGGCTGTATCTCATGAACCGTGATAGTTAGACGGTTGAAATTTTCACAGATGATGTATTTCTGTTGCCGCTATAACAACAAATACTAAGAACAGAACAAAGTTAAAAATTAAAGAAAAGTTTAAAAAAAGTTTTTTACGATAGCGCAGCGCCACCTATCTAGTTGCTAAGATGGCGCTATCGTCTTTACCTTAATCTGAATCTCGGAAGCGGCTCCAACGATTAAATAAAATTTAGTATACCTACAGGGGATTTTGGGGGCGATAAATCGATCTAGCTAGGAGTCATTTTCAGAAAATGTTGTTTTATTCGTGTTTTCAATAATCAACTTTATTGATAATCAACTTAAAATATGACTCTTCCCGACATCTATTGGCGAGTACAAGTACTGTATCAGTAAAGCAGTTAGTTGCTCTCAATTAAAAAAAATAGTATTATTATTCGTCAATAGATGTCGGGAAGAGTCATATTTGTCTGTTTAAGCGGCAAAAATACCGGTCAACCAGATATTTAATAATATTAATTACTACAATTACTATTACTACTATTACTATTACTACTATATAATACTATTCTACCTTTGTGTTAACGTTTACTTAGTTGGTGTTAGAAGTTCGTTAGAAACTCGATAGATGGCGTTCGGAACCCTCCGTGTGCGGGACAAAGTCTGACTCGCACTTGGCCAGTTTTATCTTTATTTATCATTATGCAATTGATATAACCTTATGTTATGCTATTACTAATATGGTAGGTATGTATAAATAATCTGATTGTGAATCTGTTACCGCACAGTATACATAATATTATGATTCTTAAGTGTTTACACTTTAAATTTTTTGTACATTATTACACACAATCCAAAATTTCATCATAGCGACGGGATTTAAACCCACACCTCCTGGGAAACATGTCCATGTGGTCTGAACTATTAAGCCACAGTGCGATCCTAGCGATACGACGAAATTAATGAATTGCATTTTAACCAATTATGCATTGGTGTGGTGGCGCCATCTATCGGTATGATGAAATTTTGGATTGTGTGTAACGCAGTGTTCATAATAGTTGTTTGTCCATAGATACGAGATATTCATGGGATCGCTGGGGAAAGATGAATCTGGCCAACAACTCACTGTTACCTTCTTCAAGATCAAGGTAAATATTATTAAAATATGTATTTGTAAGGTAAATATAAATATTTAATAATGAATTATAGGATGATACATTATTACCCGACTGGCTAAGGAGGAGAGTATTGTTACTGTAGTGTAGATTAGTGCCCTGGCAGATCACAATCGTCCCTGTTCAACAATCGGTCGACTTATAGCAGTCTACTTATGACGCTATGACTGACTTATTGCCTCAATATTTTATAACTACATAAAACCCTCACGAAAACAAAAAAAACTTATTTTTAAAAACTTATTTCGGGGGCCAAGTCACCCACGTCCGTAGGAGAGTACCCCAACATGTGAATCCCTACACGTGGTCCCCGGGTGGTGCTAATTAGGTGACTCGGTGGGAGGCTTTTGCCGCGGCTCGTGACCACCCACCGGCCAAAGCCATGCCGCCAAGCGTTTTAGTTTTACGGTGTGATGGCCGGTGCAGCCACAATAGGAGATGGGTCGAAGCAGTTGCGCCATTGCTGTAAGACCGACCAGATAAATGCTGACGCCACCGCATCGGGTGACCAGTCGCGGAGGGTAGCGGGATCCGAGGCACGGTGCACCGCTGGCCGACCGCAGTCAATAGGGGGCCCAAGTAGCGTGCCAGCCACACGTGAAAGGCTGCCCCGCCAACTGTCGAAAAATCCCGAGATGCGCCATAGTGCCGGTTGGCGACCGGAGGAGAGGGCCCTATGGACATTCTCGGGGGGGCTCGGGCGTCCCCGCAGTCTCCAGACTGGTCCCCCCCTCAGATGTGGTGTCCTGGTGTTTGTCTGATGGTCAGCAGCAGGGCGTCTCGCTTCACTGCCATCTTCTTACCTGCACTCCGATATCCATTATGAGAAAAAGTAGAAACAAGTTTGCGCAACCTCAATTCAAGGTTTCCCCGTCTCGTGTTTACAATTTAGGCACGTGTAAGCATACTTTTACGTACTCTCCATACATTGCTCGGTTTATTTACCTAATACCTATTCTTATATATAGTATATTTTTAACTAAAAGCTTATATTTATTTATGTACAACTTATCTACTTATGTACATCTTAAAACTATCTCTGTGAGCTGTTGGAAAGCTTGGTGTCCTCAAAAGCATGTATACAAATATGACTGCGGAAGCGTCCGCCAATCACAGCTAGACCTAAATGTCATACATCATATCCCCCAATCGCCACCGGCTGTAATCATATCGTAACAAGAGTAACGTTAAACAGCGGATGCACGCCCTCTCCCTCAAAGTGCACCTCAAAAACATCAGAGGCTTGCACTCCAATCTCCAGGCAGTCCACCATCACCTTGAGACTGATAAACCGGCACTCTTGTTTCTATCGGAGACGCAGATACGATGTCCTTCCGACGTGGCGTACCTTACGTACCCCGGCTACACCCTGGAGCACAATTTTAAAGCTCGGTCAGGTGTGTGCGCGTATGTTCGGGACGACATCTGCTGTCGGCGTCTTCGATACCTCGAAGACCCCCGATACTCTGTGCTTTGGATACTGGTTGACACAGACATAGAGAAACTTCTCTATGGCTGTGTCTACCAGTCGCACACTGGGGACCAGGAGACGAGCAGGCTCACAGAGTACTTAAGTGAGGCGGCGGATGCTGCTCAACATAAATACCCTTCATCCCAACTAGTGTTACTGTGGGACTTAAATGCCCACCACCAGGAATGGCTCTTCCCACATCAGTGCACCGACCACGCTGGGAGAGAAAACTAGCTTTAGCGTTAAATCTCACTCAGCTGGTCCAGGAGGCAACGCGGGTTCCTGATGTTGACAGCCATACAGCCAATTGCTTGGACCTTCTGCTGACGACTGATCCAGACCGCTACTCAGTGTCGGTATCATCACCGCTAGGTAGCTCCGACCACTGTCTGGTGAAATCTGTATCTGTCTACTCCCCGCCCGATCCCAGCCCTAGAGGCACTCGGCGGGTGTGGCGATACAAGTCAGCAGATTGGGATGAGATGCGGTCGTTCTTTGCATCTTATCCTTGGCGGCCTGTTTGTTTTTCTTCTGACGATCCTTCGGTTTGTGCGGACGCTGTGACGGATGTGCTGCGTCAAGGAATCGAGTATTATATTCCATTCTCTGATACGACAATGTCAGGCAAAGCTCAACCCTGGTTTGGAGCTGAGTGTGGAAGTGCTGAAGCGCTGAAACAAAAAGCATACCTGGCTTGGGTTGACGCTCGAAACCGCAAGGCCAAGGATCTCTCAGCAAAGAAGAAAGCATTCAACAAGGCTGCCAAGTCCTGCAAGAAGGCTCTACGGAAGGCCCGATTTGATCACATAGGCCGGATAGGGACCAAACTAGCTTCGTACCCTGCGGGTAGCAAAGCATTTTGGTCCCTGGCTAAATCGGTCGAGTCAAACTTCTGCCGCCCCTCACTTCCCCCACTGCTGAATCCTGACGGGACGTTGGCTCACACCGCCAAAGAGAAGGCAAATCTATTTGCTTCTCTGTTTGCGGAATCTTCACGTCTAGTTACTGCCGGTGAGACACCTCCTAGTCTACCTGGATGTGTGACTAATATGTCAGAAATATGCATCCGTCAGACTGAGGTTCGAAAAACGCTGCAAAATCTAGACGTGAACAAAGCCAGCGGTCCTGATGGGATTCCAGCTATAGTTCTGAAAACCTGTGCGCCTGAACTCGCTCCTATCTTGACACGCCTCTTTCGCCTCTCTATGACAACTGGTGAAGTACCAAGATCATGGAAGCTTGCCAACGTGTAACCCGTGCCCAAAAAAGGCAGTCGTGCTGACCCTGCCAACTACAGGCCAATTTCGGTCACGTCCATACTCTGCAAGACTATGGAACGTGTACTGAACAACCGGCTCCTGGCATACCTAGAAACGAATGAACTCCTCAGTGACCGACAATACGGATTTCGCCGAAATCGGTCCACTGGGGATCTTCTAGCGTATGCCACGCACATTTGGAGTGAGGCTATAGAGAATCATGGGGAAGCGCTTGCGGTTTCCCTTGATATCTCAAAAGCCTTTGACAGGGTTTGGCACGATAGTCTTATAAACAAGCTTCCATCATACGGACTACCCACTGGTTTTTGTGTCTGGATTTCGGATTTTCTAAGGGACCGGTCGATAAGAATTGTCATTGATGGCTGCTCTTCTGACCAATTGGCAATAAATGCCGGAGTCCCTCAGGGATCGGTGCTCTCTGCAACCCTATTTCTGCTACATATCAACGATCTGCTAAAGCCCGGTATCTTTGGATATGCAGACGACAGCACTGTTGTAGAGAGCTATACATCCAGTGCACGGACCAGTGCAGCTGAAATCCAATGTCTTAGGGAGGCGATGGTCGAGCGCATGAACTTGTCCCTAAAGGCTGTGTCTGATTGGGGTGATGCCAATCTGGTAAAGTTCAATGCTGCTAAGACCCAGGCGTGTCTATTCTCCGCCAAAAGGAGTCCATTTCAATTGACACCTACTTTTCGAAATATGTCCGTACCGATAACTGACCACCTTGAGCTTCTTGGCGTCTCTTTAACACACACGCTCAACTTTGGATCCTACATCGAGTCCAAGGCCCAGTTGGCTTCAAAAAAGCTTGGTATTCTGGCTAAGGTGAGACAGTACTTCACACCGGGACAGCTGCTCAACTTGTATCAAGCACAAGTCCGTTCATGTATGGAGTACTGTTCTCACCTCTGGGATGGGTCAGCCAAATATCAGCTGGAGGCGCTGGAAGTAATTGAGAGGAGAGCTAAGAGACTTATAAATGACAACAAACTTGTAGGGAAAAGGCTCCAGAGCCTAGACCATCGCCGCAAAGTCGCTAGTTTATCGGTTTTCTATCGGATACATTTCGGAGAGTGTGCCATCCAATTGCACGAGTTAGTACCGCCATCCCCTTTCTTCTATCGGACAACCAGACGTACCGATGTGCGCCACCGCTTCATGGTGGACGTTCCATCTACACGCACGAAGCGTTTTGCTTCGTCCTACATAATACGATCCGCCAAAGAATGGAACTCCTTGCCGGTGTCTGTGTTTCCCGATAGCTACAACCCGGGGGTCTTCAAATCGCGAGTGAACAGGTATTTACTAGGTAAGCGTGCTACATCGTCGACCGCATTGTCACTTAACATCAGGTGAGATAGTGGTCAAACGCTTGCCTATACAGCATAAAAAAAAAATCTAAACAATAGACCTATGCACGTAGTTTTTTTTAAGCTTACTAGCAATGTGGGTTGCACATTACTAGTATTCTTGTTAACCCCTCTCCAACTAAGCTAAATATACTTGTGTCTGGAGCATCTATATAAAATGGTAGATGCGGTACTCACTCTTAGGCCACGTAAACATAATGGAACTAGAAACAAATACATGAAAACACGAATTTCTGATGTCGGCTTGATGTGCATGAAGACATAGGAAGGCATTGTTGCTTATTATTTAAATGGATCTGCGATAATTGCACATGTAATTCTGTACGTGCTACACACACGCCAGTTCGATTGTGACTAAGGTGAAATTAGGTTCGCGAACCTAATTCATATGGTCCACGTTGAGAAGCGGTGTACTTTATCTCCCATTTTACCCGACTGCGCGACGCAAAGGAGAGGTAATGTGTTTATCAGTCTATATATTGTTACGTGCGGGGTGGTATTAAAATGCCAATCCGATGAGATGAACGTTTATTTCCACTGATCACTAGGTTAGCACAATGTTCCACAGTAGTTGTCCAAATCGTCTTGCACAATTATCAAAAGTCCGTTAACACACACTGAGGTCGTTGGTAATCACAATCACTGATTTCACTGTTCACAGTTCACAACACTAGTTCACTGATAACACTTAACGATCACTTGGTCGCTATCCGCGCTTAGATAGTTACACTGTCGCTTCCAGAGAAAGACTGACTCAAGCCGCGGTTTCAACGTCTTATATAGGACGAGAATATTTCTACAGAACTTTCCAGTATTGACTCGAAACAATAGACAAAAGACGTTCAAAACAAAGCAATAAAAATCACAAACAAAAGGGGCGGCTTTCCTTTGAGCATCTGATGTAAACAACTTTACCATACATGCTAATTTGATCTCTAACTACTTATGAATAAGGTTCAATCTTAACTACAAAACTAGGTACATTGACTAGGGTCTGAATTCCCGGAAGGTTATATTTATGACGGTCGGGTCGGGTGTTTATAGCCCCTAATTAGTCTATTCTTTCCCACGGTATTTTTGTTCGAGAAGCTTGGCGAAACATCGCGACTCGACGACGCGATGTAACATTATCCCCTTCTTAGTTATGATCTTCCCGATCATCATTTGTTCCATGGTATCGTGTAAGTCGATCGATGTGTACTACCCTCGGCTTTCCTCTCTGGCCTCGTTTAATGCGGTAGGTAACGTCGTTTATCTTCGTGATAATCTGGTCCAATGACTCCTTCCCAATGAGCCTGCAGCTTCGGACTTTTTCCTTTCCTTCGTAGTGGGTTGTGCAACCAGACGAGAGTTCCTTCTTCGAAACCCATCGTATTCGCTCTACGATCGTACCGGGTCTTCATTTTTTCACCAGTTTTTAAACTATTCTCTCGAACTATCCTGTGCACTTCGTCCAGCTGACTACGAAGATCACTGACATAGTCGGTTACAGGCTTCGGAGCATCTGGCGGGGAACCAGTGATGGCGTCGATAGGAAGTCTTAGTTCGTGTCCAAAATTCACATTTGCAGGAGTCATACCAGTGCTGTCATGGGTAGCGGAACGGTATGACAACAAGAACAGAGGTATGTACTGATCCCAGTCACGTTGATGTGCCTCCACGACTTTAGCCAGGTGATTCTCCAACGTCTGGTTAAACCTCTTAACCATTCCGTCTGACTGTGGATGAGCTGCCGTTGTCCGCGTCTTTTGGATCCCGAGGAGGGTGCACATTTCCTGAAATAGGGCAGACTCGAAGTTCCTTCCTTGATCGGAATGCAGTTCCATCGGTACACCAAATCGACAGATCACTTCTTGCACCAACTTCTTTGCAACTGTCTTTGCTTCCTGGTTTGGTGTCGCGAAAACTTCGGGCCATTTGCTGAAGTAATCTTGCACTACGATGATGTACTTGTTGCCTTCTTCAGTCTCGGGAAATGGCCCGGCAACATCCACGGCAATGCGCTCCCATGGTGCCCCAACATTGTACAATTTTAGTTGTCCTTTACTTCTTGTCTTCGGTCCTTTTACTGATGCGCAAGCGGTGCACTTCCTGCACCAATCTTCTACATCCTCGCGGCTGTGTACCCAGTAGAATCGTTGACGAACCTTCACAAGAGTTTTCTTGACTCCTAGATGTCCACCAGAAACTCCATCATGAATGTGTCGTAGTAGAGATGCCACTTTACTCCGGGGAACAACGACCTGCATCGTAGTTTCTTTTCCATTGCTGTTTTCCCATTTTCGGTACAAGATTCCTTGTTCCAGAGTCAGGCTGTCCCACTGAGCCCAGTAACTTTTTGTAATTGGGCTGCAAGCTGACACGTCGCTCCACTGGGGCTTATTTCCAGACTTTATCCAATCCAGTACAGGTCGTAAATCACTGTCCTCCGATTGTGCTTGTCTCATATTTTCGCCGTTCCATTCGTCATCTGTTCTGTCCATCCTGATGACTCTGACTTCTTCTTGAGACTCGTGCTTCTCGCAGTGTTTACAGTCATCTGCACAAGGTCTTCTTGACAGGGCATCGGCGTTGCTATGGCCCTTTCCACTGCGATGTTCTGTCACGAAATTGAACTCTTGAAGTTGCTCGATCCATCGTGCCACTTGACCTTCCGGGCTCTTAAACTGAAGAAGCCATTTAAGAGCAGCGTGGTCAGTTCTGAGCGTAAACTCTCTTCCGATGAGGTACTTGTTGAAGTGCTGAAGAGTCTTCACCACAGCTAGCAACTCGCGGCGGGTGACACAGTAGTTTCGTTCTGGTTTGGATAATGATTTACTGAAGTATGCTATGACCACTTCTTGGTCTCCTTGGATTTGCGAGAGAACTCCTCCAATTCCCGTGTTACTGGCATCAGTGTCCACGATAAATCTTCCATCTCTGGTAGGGTACCCCAAGATCGGCGTTTCACACAGTCGCTGCTTAAGATTGTTGAAGGCGGATTCACACTCTAAGTCCCATACAAATGTGCGCTTTTCTTCCGTCAGTCGATGTAAGGGTTTGGCAATTCCAGAAAAGTTCTTGACGAACCGCCGATAGTAAGCGCATAGTCCCAAAAACGACCTTACATCCGTTTTATTCTTCGGGGTAGGCCAAGTTTGAACAGCCTTGATTTTGTCAGGATCAGTTTGTACCCCGTTCTCCGAAATGATGTGTCCAAGGTAGCTGACTTTGGATTTAAAGAAGTCACACTTTTTGGCACTTAGCTTCAGGTTTGCTTCACGTAGACGGTTCAAAACCTTCTCCAGATTCTGCAGATGTTCAGTAAAATCACGGCCCAAAATGATGACGTCATCCAGGTACACCAAGCATACGTCTCCCAGTAATCCAACCATTACTCTGTCCATGAGACGTTCGAACGTTGCTGGAGCATTACACAGTCCAAATGGCATGACGTTGAATTGCCAGAGTCCATTTCCAATGCCCGTACTGAATGCTGTCTTCTCTTTGTCCTCTGGACTGATTTCTACCTGCCAGTAGCCACTTTTCAGGTCAACCGTTGAAAACCACTTCATTCCACTGAGCATGTCCAGTGTATCGTCTATTCGAGGCAAGGGGTAGCTGTCCTTCTTTGTGACTTCATTAAGCATTCTGTAATCTACGCAGAATCTGGTGGAGCCATCTTTCTTTTTCACCAGAACCACTGGCGATGACCAAGGACTTGTAGATGGTTCGATGACTTTTTCTTTGGCCATGTCTCGTATCATGTCTGCAACTTCAGCTTCTTTCGCCCATGGAATCCTTCGTGGCCTCTGTCGTATAGGTCTTGCGTCGCCAGTGTCAATTTTGTGTTTAACAAGTCCGGTACGTCCACAGTTGTTTCCAGCGGCGAAGACGTCTTTAAACCGCATCAACAGACGTTTTGCTTGTGACAGCTGAGCGAACGTTAAGTTGTCTTTGGATGATTCCAGCAGCTGTGATATTTGGTCTTCCGAGCTTGGTTCCGTAGAAGTAATATCCGTTCGTCGCAGGTACTTCACTTCTTGACATTTTCCAATAATGCTGTTTTTCTTCAGATGAACTTCTTCATTGTCAAGGTTGAGAATTCGCACACTGGCCGTTCTGTTTGTCATGAGCAATGTTCTTGCAGTAATCCAGGTCGGATGTGTGCCCTCATCTTCGGCAACTACACATAGTCCACTCTTGACTGTATTTGGAAATTTCACTCGAACAATATTTTGCGATTTTGGAGCCAACACGACGTCCTTGAGACAGTAAAGCTTACACGGTGCCGTTCCTTCGAAAAACACTTCTTGCTCGGGAAACCGGAGTACACCACGGGCCACATCCAATATGCACTGCTGCATCTCCAAAAAGTCCAATCCCAGAATGCAATCGTCAGTTATGTTGGCAATAAGCACAGGATGAATGTATGAGTGCTCACCGATGACTATCTCCACATCTGTATCGCCAAGGACAGGTACTGACTGGCCGGTTGTTGTCCGTAGTGAGCATGCTGCAGATCGATGTTTCCGTGATATAAATCGTTGCAGGAATTCAGGCTTCACAATTGTGCGCGATGCTCCTGTGTCCACTGTGAACTTGCAGGTCTTGTTGTTCAGGGTGCCCTCGACGATTAAGCTGTTCCCGTTGCCCACTTGTGTCACAGTGATGGTGGGGGCTCTCTCTTGACCAGCCAGCGCCCGCCCCGCGGCCCTGGCGACGTTTAGTTTAACGCCTCCTCATCCACTTGGATCTCGCAATTTCTGACCCGTTTCTTCGTTTACGGGCAATCGATCCGAATATGCCCTCTTTCTCCACACCCGTAACATGTCGGTCCATAACGGGGCTTCCTGGGTTCAGTCACCAGCTCCCGAACTCTGTATGGTTTGGTGTCCCGTCGTACTGCTTCCACTTCCAAGGCATGAGCCAGGGCGTTCTTGAGTGTCTGATGATGACCCAACCGTACCGCAGCGCGTACCTCATCATCCCTGATTCCATCCACAAAGCTATGTAGAGATGTCATCTCAATGGTTGATGGCGTCGACACGTAGGCTCGTCGGACCAATCTCTCGATTTCATCTGCCCACTGTTGCAATGTCTCTGTGGGCTTCTGGGTGCGCTCACGTTGTTGTGCCCTGTACGCATGCTCCATGTGCTTGTCTCCATAGCGCGTTTCGAGGGCTTCCAGCAAGGTTTTCAGCGTCCTTTCCTCTTCAGGTATGCGTTCCAGGATAAGCTGAGCGTCTCCTTTCAGCGCTAATGTGAGCGCTGTATTTGCGTGCTCGTCTGTCTAGCCATAGCTTTTGGACAGCGTCGTAAACTGAAATTTATATGCTGCCCATGAAGATGTTCCGTCGAAGTGTGGCAGATCCAGTTTGAAGGGCGAGGTCGTAGCGGGAACCTGGCTTATCTGTCCAACTCCTCGTAACTCCAGTTTCTGGACCTTATTAGACAGGTCATGCATGGTTTTCTCGTGTACTTCAAGCCGCCCTTCCAAACAGTCGGTTTTCATAGCGACTTCCTTGACACCGGCTTCCACCTTTTTGATCTTTTCTCCCATGATGGCAAGCCCGCTCTGCAGCTGACGTTCAATTGTCTCTTCCAGTTTACGGCTAGCTTCTTCCTGTTTACGGCTAGCTTCTTGTTGTGCTACCTGTACAGCCTGTAGTGCAGCCTGTTGTTCCTCTCGTACAGCCTGTTGTTCCTCTCGTACAGCTTGTAATGCAGCCTTTTGTTCCTGGCGTGCAGTTTCTTGTCCAGCTAGGATAGCGGCTAGCATGGCCTCCAGGCTTCCATCCGTAGTTCGACTCGCCGACGGTGGTGTAGGTGGCGCTGCCATTGGTGTTGCTGCTGGCTCTTCCAATGTGGATGTTCCTCCTCCCGATGCTTCAAGCTCCTTCTGCCGGGTTGCATCCATCTCCGCCTGTCGCCTGGTGCGTGGAGTACGCGTATCTTCCCTCGGAGTGATTGGCATTCCGCTTCTGACACCAATTGTTACGTGCGGGGTGGTATTAAAATGCCAATCCGATGAGATGAACGTTTATTTCCACTGATCACTAGGTTAGCACAATGTTCCACAGTAGTTGTCCAAATCGTCTTGCACAATTATCAAAAGTCCGTTAACACACACTGAGGTCGTTGGTAATCACAATCACTGATTTTACTGTTCACAGTTCACAAAACTAGTTCACTGATAACACTTAACGATCACTTGGTCGCTATCCGCGCTTAGATAGTTACACTGTCGCTTCCAGAGAAAGACTGACTCAAGCCGCGGTTTCAACGTCTTATATAGGACGAGAATATTTCTACAGAACTTTCCAGTATTGACTCGAAACAATAGACAAAAGACGTTCAAAACAAAGCAATAAAAATCACAAACAAAAGGGGCGGCTTTCCTTTGAGCATCTGATGTAAACAACTTTACCATACATGCTAATTTGATCTCTAACTACTTATGAATAAGGTTCAATCTTAACTACAAAACTAGGTACATTGACTAGGGTCTGAATTCCCGGAAGGTTACATTTATGACGGTCGGGTCGGGTGTTTATAGCCCCTAATTAGTCTATTCTTTCCCACGGTATTTTTGTTCGAGAAGCTTGGCGAAACATCGCGACTCGACGACGCGATGTAACAATATGTATGTATGTATGTATGTTTGTTCCTTTGTGGCACACTAGAGACCAAACGCGTGGGCCGATTTTGATAATTGGCACGTCAATAGATTCGCCATGCTAGCGCGAGTGTCAACGAAAACATAAAAAATTGAAAAATTCAAAATGGCGGATTTCAGACGCCAAAATTTGGGGTTCAAAAAATTTTTTTTTTTCATAACCTATCGAATGGGGTATCGAATTAAAGGTCTTAAAATGGAGATTCAAAATATATTTATAACAAATAATTTATGATCGTACAAATCGAAAAAAAAAACGATTTTACATGCCGCGTTAGTCACTTTTAGTAACAAGTTTGCGGTGCTTATCTCTGAAGTTACTTATCAGATCTCAATAAAATTACAATGAGATCAAACGAAAATCATATTAACTCAAACAAAAAAAGAATTTTCCAAATCGGTTAAGAATTGATGGAGTTCTGAGGTAACAAACAACCTCTTCCTTTTGGTATAGTCGTTTAATAGTACAACTGTAAAGTAAGTAAGCTTAAAAAGCAATACCCTATCTATTTCACGCATTTCGGTTTTTTGTTCTTTTTTCCATAATTGTAATAACGGTCATAGTTATACATATTTTGTGAAGATTTCAAGTCTCTATCTATATTATATCATTGTTATATGGAATATAGAGACTTTAACAGTCGGGACACATTAATCCCCATTCGTTAAGCCATTAATGTGTCCCGACTGTTAAAGTCTCTACATTCCATATAACAAAGTATAATTTATTTTATGAGTGTATCGACCGAGAAAGAATTTAAATGGTATAGTTTTTTGATATCCCTAAACAGAAGTCTAAACTACTAGACTTACTTGTTTTTTTCTTTTCAGTTCGTTTTTTAACACTTCACTTTTTGAGCAGTCGGGTTTTTGATTTTTTAATTTAATGTTTTATTTATTTATTTCTTTGGTCTAGAGTGGGTTTACGTCAATAGTGCATCGGGTGGGGTTCGAAATCACGACCTCTCTATCGCCAGTCTGACACCTTATCCACTAGGCTATTGCCGCTTATTTATTGAAACGAGGAAAAAAAACAACTGTGTGCGTAGACTGAGTGTATTCTTATTGTCCTTATAATAATAATATGAGAAGGATAAAATAAAACTATACAATAACTAGTATAAGACAGCGAGATGAACAACAATTTTTTACCCTTCTCTGCGTATGTGCTTTTACAAACTGGCTCCAGCACTGGCTCCAAGTTCTAGTGCACCCATTGGCTTTCACCCGCTGTCATGTATGACCCGACCAAATTACGTTGTTCATTTTATCTTATAGCTGGCAAATGTATCACGTGTTCATCTTTTTGGTCGGGTTATATCTCTATAGCTATTTCATTCGCATACGCTAATGTTCTCTCTACATATATATATTTTCTGACTGTGTGCATCAGAAATAATGTAATGAATTAAAGTTGAGAATGTAGTGTGTCAGTTCGCAGCAGAACGCGCGGAGCTGCGCGCTCGCGGTGCGTCGTTGGACAACGATATCGGTCGGATCGAGCGCGACGTGTCCGCACTGGAGGCCACGCTGCACGTCGTGCACGCAGCGCACGCACACTTCATGCATCACATCTCTCCGCTCTCCACTGATAGTAAGACCTCATGCACGTTCAAGAATCGATTTTGAAGTGTACACTTCTTTAGCGGCGTTGTGCACTTTTCTTGGGATGGGTAAAAAATGTTAAACATCGCGTCAGGGTCACATGTCCTGATCGTAAGACGAAAATTCGTAAGACGGAGCGCAGGGCGCTTGCGCGAGTGTCATTCCAACAGAGCGCAGGGCGCTTGCGCGAGTGTCATTCCAACAGAGCGCAGGGCGCTTGCGCGATTGTCATTCCAACAGAGCGCAGGGCGCTTGCGCGATGTGTCATTCCAAAATATTCAAAAATAACGTGTTCAAGTTTTCACTTCTGCCGGCACTCCCGGAGTGCATTCCGTTGTTTTTTTTTAGGTTCCGTACCTCAAAAGGAAAACAAAAATCCCTATAGGATCACTTTGTTATCCGTCTGTCTGTATGTCCGTATGTCCGTCTGTCAAGACACTTTTTTCTCCGGAACGCGTAGAGGTATAAAGTTGAAACATATTCTAAATAATTTTCGGCTGTCAAAAAGCAAACTTTCAAGTCAACGCGATCAAAAGATATGACCGTTTCGCATGTTTTGCGATTTCACAAGTGATTCAAAACCTATAGGGTTCTCGTTGACCTAGAATCATGACATTTGGCAAAGAGCAAGGTCTTGAAGCACTTATATGGGAATAAATTTGAAAACCGTAAATATGTAGTTTAAAAACAAGATAAAGTGAATTTAGTATTAAGTTTCTCCTTTAACCTAGTTTTACAAGTTTGTACGCAAGCCTCGGTGCGCGAGTCCGACTCGCACTTGGCCGGTTTTTTTAAATTGAAAAATGTACGTGCGCATTTTTATAAAGGCCCTCCGGCGAAAGAAAACATAATTGGAAACCATTCGGCATGGTGGAATGAGACTGTCTAGTGTCCGCCTGGCCTGAAGTTGCAAATTCTGTTGCCAAAAACATCTTATGTGTGCCGGCAGCTGTCCTTGAAAGCCAGTTCCCATTCCATAGCGTGTTACCACCAGGCGAGGTAGTGAAACGATATAGTCGAGATAGTCAAACGCTAGCCTATCAGATATTTAAAAATATCAACTTTCCAGCTCCAGAAATCGAGGAATTGAATGAGCTCACGAAGCAATACTACTCGTTACGCGACGCGGTCAAGACTGTGATGTCTCGTGTCGCCGCTATGGAGAAATCTGTCGCCGATTCCAGCGCTCGGCTCACCATGCTCTCTGATAAATACAAGCAGCTGACTGCACGGGAGTAAGTGGTTTTAGGTTCTATCAGTCAATAGAAAAGAAAGAAAGAAAGAAAAATCATTTATTTTGCAACAAGTCAACAACGGTACTTAACATTTCACTTATTTAAATATGAAACAAAAATTTAAATGTAACATAGTGAGAAAATGACACATCATTGTTGCAAAACAGGACCCAACTCAGCATTATGTTGCTCATGCTAGGCATGACCAACGCTGGTCTTCCGTTGGAGCCCTGAGTGATATCACGGAATCCTATTCAGAACTACGCTCTTCAATTATTATTATGTGCCAAAACAACTAATGATTAAAAATTATTAAAGAAAATAATACTGACTAATTACAAATGCAACTATAGAACATACAAATATTTTGTTTCAAAACTATTTCAATAGTCAAATCCTCACTTTACTTAAGACGAAACTCTGCTAACAACTAGTCGCTAAGGGCAGGTGTTAGTGTTCGACGTAGTTTTTTGTCTTTTGCCTACCTACAACGCCATCTATCGCGCCATCTGAGGCTAGGTGTTAGTTTTGTCACCCGCCGCGTTTGTCTGTCTGTTTGCGATAGACTCAAAAACGACTAAACGGATTTTCATGCGGATACACCAAGGTGGCTTGATATTTTTCGATACTTCCAACAATTATCATCATATTTGAACCAGCATCTGTAGACAGAGTGATTCAAACCGCTTTGATGCAAACCGCATGAAAATCCGTTATGGAGGCTGGGGGACTTTGTTTTATTATATTTAGTGATGATGATTATGTGGTTGTTTCAGGAACGAAACCTCACTAGAATTAGAAGACGCTCGCGAGAGAATGAGCAAACAAGAAATCCGGCTGCAGAACGCACGAGACATAGTGCGGGCGCACGCGAAACGTGCGCACAAACTGGTCGATTCTGAGGACGATTGGAACATATTTCAAGTAACCCTTTATTATGATTTTATTCACAAAACGTAGGTTATAAGGACACTGACATATGGCAAATTATTTGCTGGAATATAAAACCTTTGAGATTTTATCGTTTCTGATTTTAATAGGACTGCTGGAAAAGTGAACTTTTAGACCGGGTCTTGATAAAATTTCAGATAATTATGTACTATTTTTTATTTTGTGTTTTGAAATAGTAGATAAGCAAGCGTTTGATCAGTATCTCACCTGATCCTAATAAAAAGAAAAATTCGAGGGAGGAGGCAGGGAATTCGAAGTTTTAAGCATTCTGACACATACCGCCTTATAAAAGTTGTCAAAAGTCTTTTAAACAATTTCCTAATAAGCATATCAGAAACCGGTGAAACGGGCCCTTAATATTCTAATATTTTCGGTTTCTACTCGTTTACTTTTGACTACAACATTCCCAAAGATGGTTTATATCGAGCAGGTTTACTATTATATACATTGGTAAAATAATATGATGTCAAAACGATTCGATCGGTTCCGGTGGTCGAATTTGGTACTAACGACGAATACAAAAAAAGACGAACATGAATAGGCGTGACGAAAGATTTTTAAATCCTCTTTCGTAATGTAGGAACACATTTACTATTCACGAAAAAACCTTTATTTCGGTAATAAACTTATGTTTAACGAAGTTTAAAGCAATATTTTTTCAATAGTGCGCGAAAACACCTCACATGTGTCATCGAGTCGGCTGTAACGTCACGCATAGGTTAATGACATACTTAACGTAGTAACTATTATATAATCTGTGACAATGGATACACATGGGTTTTCCAACATTTAATAACATTTCCAAGAAAACCTCATATAAGAGGACCTAAGCGTGACGTCATGCACTGTGATTGGTGTTTCAGTCAAAATGGCCGATTGCAGTATTTTAATGTTTTATTTTATTGAAAATCTTAATAATATCAAGTTTTTATATAAAACCAAACTAGTGTTTTAATATGTATTTTCCCCTAAAATCATGAAATCTTCGATTTTTTTATACTGTCTTCATGCCTATTCGATCACAGCGTCGCTCTCACCGGAACAGATAACAGTTTGTGGCTCTGTACAATCCTATGGCAAGGTTTGGCTTGCAATTCTTATAAACTTTAAACCTTTCTCAGCTGGCAATGTGGGTACGAGACTACGGCGAAGCGGCGCACTCCGGCCTCCACGCTTTAGCCGACCTATGCGCCTCTCATCCCGCCGCTTTTACTTACTTCGCCTCGCTCGTGTCTTCCACTGACCTGGAGCGCCATCTATCGCGACACCAGAGACAACTACTCATGTTTGTTAACAAGTACGTTTTTAAATATTGTTCATATTATTCTATTTATTTGTCGTGTCATTGTATAAAAAGGTAAAGTAGTAAACGCGTTACAATTATCTTTCGGTGTTTTATCAAGTGAGTTCATCTAGGGAACACTAAGCGGAGTTAATAAGGTTGCTTGCCCGTTGAGATTTATGTATGTTTTCAGCAAAACAATAAATATCCCTCAACAGATATCTACTTGCGTCAAGAAAACACAATCTTTATTGTGTTAAGTAAAAATATGCTTTACTGACTGGTATACAGATATACACCGCGGCACGGATCTTTAGGCGCGAGCATAAAGCCTATTCTAGACGGATGTAATCTGCCGTCCCAATTCAATCCATCCCCGTTTCAATCCATCTAGATTGCAGATGTAATCCAAATTTTGATTTGACCTTTAAAGTCAAATTGGTGTACTGGCGCGAGTTCCCATCCGCAGTTGGAGCGCGCGGATTAAATCCGTGTAACCGGCGGATTACATCCATCCTAAGACAGTCGCACTGTGATAGGTAGTGGCTGCGCACGTATGCGAGTAAAAATGTCGTCCGCAAACCAGAACCGCGAACACGAAATGATAACTGATCAATTCAGAGATTTTCCATGCTTATGGGATATAACATCCACTGACACTTTTTGAAATTTGGACATATTAGGAGCTATTTCTACAGTACGAATACGGTCCGTGAACGATAGATACGAGTACGTGATTTCATGCCAGAAGACGACTCGCGACTGATTCGCTAGCGTGTTGGCGCGTGGATTAGATCCGTGTCGCCAAAACACAATCCGCGGATAGAAACTTAGTTCCCACCAAGGTCACCTCTGTTGGAACGTTGGATGACATCCGTCTAGAATAGGCTTATTGTTGCGCAGCGGTACTGTCGGGTCATGACGGCGCTGAAAGCGCGAGCAACTGTGATTGGCCCGTCAGCGCGGAAACTCTCACCAACGAGCCAATCACAGCCGCTTTCATTACGAAGATTTTCTTTGTTACATAAATTGAAAATTATTACGTTTTCAGGATAGTATCTGAGACTACATCGCCGCCGCCATCTAAGGCACCTTTGGAGATGGAAGGTAAAAAACATCAATAATATTAAAAATAATCAATTTTATTTGTCACAATAAGGTAGATAAATTCAGAGATATGCAAGGATGTAGTTATAGACAATTTAGGAAGTCATGTATATACATTAAAACAGGCATAAGTATGTCAGGATCTTAGCATGTGGAATGAAGTAGTCACTGCCTACCCCAACGGGAAAAAGACGTGATTTTATGTAGAGTCTGTGCAACAAGAGAACCGTCGTGGCGTTACGATGAACTTACATTCAAAGGTAAGAAAGGAAAGTACATTTACTACCTACATAGTAGCACACGATAATGATAAGAGTAGGTACCTACCAAGTATCAAACATTTTTAGTCCTACTAGTAATGACAGCAGTGTTGCCAATGCAAACAGTAAATTAATACGACCGACGCGACCTCAATTTCTATGACTGTTCTCTTTTTGCAAAGACTATGTATGTATAAATGTTTAACCATGAGGCTGATGAAGCGAAAGCCACACTAGCGATTGCGGTGATAGGAGGTGAAGAGCGACTTTGTCTTTTCTGGGATGGTCACGGTCGCCTCGCATTCTACTCGTGTTCATTGTTTTTCCGCTAATTGCAAACTCCAAAACGCGTTGCGTTAGCGTGGCGACCGGGTAAGGCAAACAAATATTTAAATTAAATTGTAATAATACATGAATAAAGTTATTATTTAAAAAAATGACCAATTTCTGATTAATGTTCAAATAAGTTATTTGTCATGTAACGCCATATAAAAGGTCAGTTTATCTGGGGGATTAGGTCCTAACAGTCTTAGGTCTCTATCAGAAATTGGTGAAACTGACCCGTACTGTTTAATATAATGTATATCAATTAATGATTGGTAAAAATATTTTGTTTTAAAATTAATTATTGGTAAAACTATTTGGATTGACTTTCAAAAAAGTAACTCTATAACAAATATCCTCTGTCCAACCGTTTAGTTAACTTTTGACAGCTCTAGTTAGGTCCTATGAAAATATCACAGACCTGCTACATATTAAACTTGATCGCGTACAGCGGCCCCCATGAGACCGACCTTGAACGGAGTTTGTCCCTTTCTTTTGAATGGACAACTTATATATATATACCATACATATAGTATAGAACATATATAGCACTAGCAGGTTGTTACACAAGGACACACTCCCACCCTGGTGTCTCTCAATTCGGCCGTTTTGTTCTACA
This sequence comes from Cabera pusaria, assembly GCA_954871355.1. Classification (NCBI taxonomy): domain Eukaryota; kingdom Metazoa; phylum Arthropoda; class Insecta; order Lepidoptera; family Geometridae; genus Cabera; species Cabera pusaria. Next base: position 19,317,030 of record OX940889.1, on the reverse strand, counting down.
AAGCAATTCCAACTTTATTGTTAAAGTTTACGCATTAAATTGAATTTGTCAAAACATTTGCAGTGCACCATCCTTTTATATTACGTCTATGGAAAATATCGATTGATGAATTAAAAATAGAACCAGGTACATCAGTTGTCAGTTTGTTGAATCGGTTCACAATTGACGGAGTAATCGCGTAACATTCATACAAAAAAAAAGGAAGAAACAGACGAATTGAGAACCTCGTCCTTTTTGGACGTCGGTTGGAAACGGAAGTCTCCATTGATTATTACTCGAGCTGTCAAAAGTTAAATAAATGGAGTAAAGGGAGTATGTACGTAGTTCTATGGTCTAGTAATATATATTTTTTTTAAATAATTTCAGCGTCTGTATTCTCGACGTCTTCGGAGTCTATCCGCAGCGGTGTGAGCTTAGCGAGCGGCTACACGCGCCGGCTGGCGGCCTTCCGACGCGACCTCGCACCTAAAATACAGGAAAGCGCGGTTAGTATACTACCAATTGTAATAATTTTTATTGTCATCAAAGCTACATAATATCGTTTAAAAACTAAAAAAGAACCGACTTCAATGCCGCGCTATTCATTTTCAGTACCAATTATGAGATGTTTATCTCAATATCTCTGGAGATACTTATCATACCTCGATAAAATTACCATGGTACCACACTTGAGATCTCTCCTTTCGAACAAAAAAAGAATAATCAAAATCGGTTCATAAACGACGAAGTTATCCGCGAACAAACATAAAAAAAAAAAAAAATAAAAAAAAAAAAATATACGGTCGAATTGAGAGAAACCTCCTCCTTTTTTTGAAGTCGGTTAAAAATATGTATAAAAGAAAATAACGTTCACAATAATTGGAGTTGATAGGACATTTGCTGTAATATAAAATAATCCAAACCCGAGTTATGAGGTTTCCACGCGCAAAAAGGGCCGACATACGGCCTAGTTGCGGAAAAGAACCCGCGCACCAAGTAGGAATTGATAGGAGTTGACATTTGCTGTAATATAAAATAATCCAAACCCGAGTTATGAGGTTTCAATAAAACGACGAAGCGCTTCCAGAAAAGGTAGGTATTGCCTTTGCGCTTCGCTTAGCTCGTCTTGGCGTGTAAACAAAAAGCAGACATCGCTGTCATATAAACAAATTTGCATAAACGTAGTACAAAACGATGGTGCACTGCAGATGTTTTGACAAATTCAATTTAATCCGTATACTCTAGCAATAAGGTTGTAATTGCTTTGTAGAACAAAACGGCCCAATTGAGAGACACCAGGGTGGGAGTGTGTCCTTGTCTAACAACCTGCTAGACCTATATATGTTCTATACTATATGTATGGTATATATATAAGTTGTCCATACAAAAGAAAGGGACAAACTCCGTTCAAGGTCAGTCCCGGGCCGGTGTACGCGATCTAGTTTAATTTGTAGCAGGTCTGTGTTGACAATACAAAGAGCAGACAGCGCTGTCATATAAACAAATTTGATACTTTGACGACATGATTATGACTAGTGGATATTTTCACTATCGCGGCATGTGAAGTCGGTCTGTTTAGTTTTGTGAACGATCTTAAATTATTGCTGTTTAAATACACCGGGTGATATTTCTTCATAGTAACGAACTGAATAGCTGATCGTTCTTATTATGGCTTGTTTTATTTTGTTACAGCTCACAGACGTAATTGCAGAAGCAGGTAAATAGAATTTTTCCACGCCCAGTTTTTCCGGTGCCTGATAGTGTAGCTGATAGCCTATTAGGAACTTATCTACTAGATTAACTACACTTTACGGCGTTATGATTAATGAGATATCTTTATGAGGAACCGCTGAAACTGGCCCTAGCTCTCTGCATCCATAATACGATAATGTCAAGTTAATAATTATGTAGTTATTAGTGGTTGCCTGCCATTTTTTTTTATATTCCGTACTGACAAGCACTTAACCACTATCTCAGCTGATGTAGAACGACGATACGGTCTTAGATAAAACCGTGCTGGTCTGGGAACGGAAGCCGACAATGAGAGGAAGCGCAAGACAACTGATTTTAGTTCAGGGGGGCTACCGCTTTTTCGCTCGCCTGGTGGCGCCACTGTGTAAAATAGTCCTGATGACAGCTGTCACGTTGTACAATTTAGTAGAGACATTCAAAATTCAGGTAAGGGCAAATCAGATCTTAGGTGGCAACTGGCAACAAAGGAAAATATACACGAACGTACATATGCGCGAAACACATTACCCTCCTTATGACAGTCGGGTAAAAACCTCACCTAGGTATGGCATAGAATAAATAATAGTACCTATAGCTCGGTTTTAAAACACACACTCACTTTCGAGGGCCCGAAGGTATAATCGGGAGGACGGTCGGCTTTGATGCCAGAGGTACCGAGTTTAAACCGCCGTGCACCAATGGATTTTTCTATCGAAAAATGTATGTGCGCTTTTCACAGTGGCCCTCCCGTGAAGGAAAAACATCGTTAAGAAACCAACAACCCCCGCATGGTGGTAGGACACTATCTAGTGTCCGTCTGGCCAGCTACCACCCTCAAGTTAGAAAATCTGTCGCCAAACATCTAATGTTTTCCGGCAGCTATCCTTGAGAGCCAGTTCCCATTATAGGCCTAGCGTGCTTACCATCTTCGACTGCATCATCACTTACCAACAGGTGAGATAGTGGTCAAACGCAAGCCTATAAGGTATAAAAAATAAAATATAAACACTTGTTTTGATACCCATCAAATAGCAACAGTTTCATAAACTACTAAGGTTATTACTATGTCCCTGCAATACCAATCTATGTTCTAGTTTGTGTGATACCGATAAATGTCTATAAAGTTCGCCTGCGATGCGTGTAATTACACGTAGGCCACTCGATTCAGCAGTAAGTAGGTACTTATATCAGATAACACTTTGTGATTAGTTGTAATCACAGCTGATAATGTGTCCATTATCCTAATAAACAATCTATTCTTGTATATTTCCAATGTTTCCATGTCTCCACAAAGTTATACTGAATAATTGTCATATAACATCGGTATGTAACATTGTTATTCTAAGGTGTACAGTATTTTTTAATGTTGAAATGTTTACATAAAGTGGACGTGTTATATAACATGTCACATAGTCTGTACGCACCTTAATATACCTACCATTATTAACTTATAATTAAAACGTCATAATAATTTTTGAGTGAAAATTTTCTTTAGTACTGAAACATGCGTTGAAGGTGCGTATGATAAGTAGCAGATACGGTTGGTACCCCTATATTAATCAGGCGAATACATATTTTTTAGAAGTCGACAATTGTAATGTGATATGAATGGCTTATTACTTTTTTTTTAATTCAAACCGGAACTTTTTTATTTTTAAAATAATTATTAATATGATATAGATTTTACCAATATTTATTCTAAATTGTTGTATGCAGATTTTTAATTTGCCTATTACACTGAATAAAAGATTTGAATTTCAAGCTTTAGACAAGGAACGATTTTGTTATGCGCCATTTCCATCGAATGTACCTACTATTTGTTCAGGACAACACATAGTCCTATGTGTTATTAACGTACCTATTATTTTAGAGCTTGAGATCTGTCTCCTGACCTACTGAAGGTTTGTAAATGGCTGTACAATGTTGCAATGGCTAAGGCGTCGGCCTAGCGATCGACCGCTCGTGAGTTCGAACCCCACCCTATTGCACTAATGACGGTGAACACACTCCACACACTAGCATATTTTTAAACCGACTTCCAAAAAGAAAGTTCTAAATTCGTCTGTATGTTATTTTTTGTATGTTACGCGATTACTTCGTCAATTGTGAACCGATTCGAATTATTATTTTTGTAATCAGTAGGGTACGTTTCCGATGTGGTCCCATTGTAATTTCATCGAGATCTGATTAGTATCTCCAGAATTATGACGATAAACGTCTCAAACTTGCAACTGAAATTGACTCGCGGGGCATGGACTTCGGTTGTTTTAGTTTTTAAACTATCTTAATTATTCAAGCTTAGTAGGAGGGGTTAACAAGCTTAAAAAAAACATATGTAACATTTCAGCGCGTCGGTCTACAATATCTCTGCGTGTTGTCACGCTGGGATTGGAAGAGAACGTGCCTACAACCTCAACGACAACTGTACGCAAGTCTTTCCGATGAACGCAAGGGGTCTTTACACCGTTTGCATGGCGTCCTTATACAAGAGCCTGATTTATCTTCTTGTTTGACTTGTATCTTCGATTAATTTTCGGAATTTGTGTTGGGTATGATATCTGTCCGTTTGTAGTAAATATTCCCATTTGTCACCACTGGTAACAAGTATAAAAAAAAATAGACGATACAGTTGTCCATTCATAGACTACCGATAAAAATAATTTTGATAGCTCGGCATTTATTTTCATTCTCAGACACCAGAATACTGGGAACGACATGTGTTAATTTTCTTAATTGTCACCTCTGATGACAAAATAATAATGACAACTGGAACTTACAGTTTGTACTATTACTTAGTTGATTTTGTTTGGAATGATATCTTGAATATTTTATTGAGTGTACCTAGATGCTCTTGCTAAAGGTCTTTTGTTGATATAAGAGCCTGATATAGTAGGCTCCTATAAGTATATAGTTATGTCTTGTATCCATTCCACTAACTATGGATAGGTAGTGTTTATTCACTGTTAAATTGATGAGACACTGTGAGCCACAAATGTGCTGAACTATACTATCGTATTTATATAAAAGCGTGTTTTAGTAACTACTTTTAGATTAATTTATGTTTTCCGGTAGGTAAAATTATTATCACTGATATGTTATTTGGCTGTGTCTGCATTTTCACTCTAGTCTGTGTGTGTTAATTATTGTTTAGTTTACCTACGTGTTATAAGGGGAATTCTGCAGTTCCTACGGCGCGGCGCCACGATTTGTATAGATCTCGACGAATTAAGACGAAAAGTATAAATCACATATATCAATATGTCGCTTAGTTAAATAGATAAAATAAAAAATAAATAAAGCAAATTGAAGATGTTATGTATAGTATAGCCCCAAAGACTAGGTTAGGTAAGGACATATCGCCTGAGCCGAGCGAGCGAACCGAGCGTTTCTTGTATCGATATTTCAAATACTAAGCGAATTTTAAAACTTTACTCGTACTTTTTTCTATTTTGTCGGGATCTATGTAAATCCGCCATCTATATAAATAAAAAAATCAAATAGTTGCGCCATATGAACCGAAGTCTTGCCGTTATAACTTGTTATAAGTTTCGTACTAAAATTATAAATTTGATGTACCTAGAATAAATTCTTAGTGACTATACATAAATTGTTTTATTTTCTTTCTTCACTGCCGGTGGTTGATAAGCTCACGGGAATGATTACCGGCTCTGCTTCGACAGTGTGCCATCGATCCATCTTGTGGAAATCACAAACCTACATGCCTTTTGCCTAGCAGTCATAATGCGCAAGTCAGACATAAGACCTTTTCTTTACTCATGTGGTAAGACGTAGAACAAAGACGCGTCTCCGCCTCTTCCTTTGACTTATAATTTATTCGTAGTAAGTCTACATCCGTGCGTTCATCCTTTCTGTCTGGTTTCCTTCCGTCTAAGTGCTAAATTTAAATGTGGTCGTTTGTTTTTTTAGCCGACTTAAAAAAAAGAAAAGCTCTCAATTCTGATGTTTACCTATACCTACACCAAGAGACGTAGGATTTACTACGTTATGTGAATCCTAGAACTGTATCTACACCACTAAATTGTGATTATTACCAAGAGAAAAATCAGGTTATCGGTCACTGTCACTGAACACAGTAAAGTTGGTAGAACTTTGAGTACCGCCCGCCCGGTGGTAAGATGTTTATGTTCAAAAAAGGTTTATCCAACATGGTCCCATTTAAATCTCGTAAGGATCTAATGAGTATCTACCTCCAAAAATATGGTAATAAACATCTCAAAATTGGTAATACTGAAAATTTCTAGTAAAGTATTAGAATTCACGTTTTCAAGGCGAAAAATGATAGTGGTATTTTTTGCTCGATCTTATAAAATACTGTAGTGTGGTACAGAACCCTACGAGCGCGAGCCGACTTGCACTTGGCCAGTTTTTTAGTCTTTAAATGATCTTAGATTATTTACTATTTCACCTGTTAAGAGGTACAAAGTTGGTTTTTCTGTCTATATCATATAGACAATCGTTTGACCACTATCTTACCTGTTGGTAAGCGATGATGCGGTCGAGGATGTAAGCTAAGGACGCTAGGGCCTAGAATGGGAACTGCCTCTCAAGTATAGCTGCCGGAACGTTTGATGTTTGCTACTATCCTGACTAGTTTGCCATCATGTCAGGATTCTGAGACTTTGTTCGTTAGGTGGTCGCGACTCTTCTAACCCAAAGCTTATCACCGATACAATCACCTGTCACACAATTAGTACCACCCAGGAATCGTGTAAACAATACAAATAAAAGAGGATCACTTGACTTTAGAATTTTATTAAAACATTTTATATTCCAGTGTGTACAGACAGTTCCTTGTCTACTATTAAAAATGTACGAAGATATTACAAAGTGGCAAGAGATCATCCTTCTAATATTAAAAACGTGTGGTGGGATGCATCTTTATTGTCCATGTACTATAGTTTTTCTGGTATCACTTGCGCAGATCTACAACATCTGCTTTTCATTTATCTACTTACTTACGCTAAATAATGTGCTAGATTAAAACTAAAACGGAAATTCCTCTATCATTGCTATAATATAATACAGGATGTGCAGTGTAAGTTACATTCATGTCTTTTCATTCATTATGATTAATAAATTGTAAAACACAATCCAAAATTTCATCGTACCGACGGGACTCGAACCCGCACCCCCCGGATTACACGTCCAGCTAGGCTATTCTGTAAGCTATCTCGACAGCGGAATCCGCGATGAGATTCGAATTTTTTACTGCGAAATTCAATTGTTTCTCGTTCGTAATACGGTTGAATTTCGTAATACGAAATTCAAATCTCACCGCGGATTCCGCTGACGAGATAGCTTACAGAATACTGTAAGCTGAATCCGCCTAGCAGGTGCTCTGCCAATTAAGCCACGCTTCGATACATCGATGCGACGAAATTAGTGGATTGCATTTGTTAACCCAATTATGCATTAAAAAAATATAAAGTGTGAGACACTTCAAAGAAACATAATATATGATTAATAAAATTAAGAATAAGTAAAGTTTCATGTGTAGACAGTAGAGATTTTTTCTCACCTGTTGGTAAGTGATGACTTGTGACATATTCTTAACAATTTAATTTAGGCCAGTTTCAATCGTCTGATGAGCCTATTAGGATTATCTGCCAAATAATGTGCAACTTTTGTGTAGCGTTAAAATTACATTATGTCAGATAACTGAAACTTTTTATCTACTACGGCCTCTTATGCCTGTTTATTTGCACTAAACTTACGGCTTAGATAAATATATAACTGCAAAAATCAAAATGATAATTATTATTAATTAATCAAATTATAGATGAAAAAACAGATTTTTAGATTTTTTTAGATTAAGAAGTAATAATATCGCGATTCTTTTGTAGCAAACGGGCATTAGTGTCATGTACAAGATCATTAATGCGTTTTTTTTATATCATAAAAACGGTCTAGAGCAATACTGAAGGCACGATGATTTCAAAATTATAAGCAACAGGAGCCAATTCAGGAATACATTTTCAGGGCATTAGATGTTTTGAAAAAAAACTTGGACTTCACAATTATTATTAGCCCTATGAAGTCTACAAACCACAATATCCAGTCCAATAAAGGATGGGTATATTTTGTGAGCTATTGATCAGATTTTTACTTTTATTCCAGATTCCCCGCGGCCTCACTTGCATTGTTCCTTTTGAGAGTTTTCAAATTTTTCTACACCACCCCAGTATTCACATTGACTAACAAACCACAGGAACTGAGTTTTATATGCTAAACTAGCAGCGCCTCGCGGTTCCCGTTCCCGTAAGAATACGGGGAATAAATATATCTTATGTTACTCGCTGATAATGTAGATTTCCATTAGTTAAAGATTTTTTTAAATCGGTCCATTAGTTTTTGAGTTAAATCGTAAAAAGCAAATCTTCCTCTTTATAACATTAGTTTAGATGTATATATGTTATAATTGGCCCATGACTTGAATCGGCCCCTGTTAATGATTAGTTACTACATTTCCTACTACTTACACAATTTTTCTTACAATGTTATGAATCTACTTTGTAATATTTTTAATGGGCGAGTAGAATATCACTTTTGTGTATTAGATTAAAACCTTGAATAATATCATCACTCCTTTACATTTACGCGATAGAACATAAAGTAGTTTTTTTTTATTATATAATTGACCATAATTAAAATTATAGGTATTGTGGGTTACATTTCAAATGACACAGAAAAAGCAACCTATAATTTATCAATCATACATTTTGTATATTTTTTTCAAGTTACAATGGAATACAGATAAAATAATTGGTAAGAGCAAGAACATTTCAAAGCAGAGGCAGTTAGATAGGACTAGTATGAAGCTAGTCTGGTAGGCAATAATGCTATTAAGCAGCTTATAACTTTAACAGTGGCATGTTGAAACTTCTAATGATCACATGCCTTGCCAACAAATAAACAGATATAACAGATAGTCATTTAGATCGTGATCTTAAACACCCTGTAATTTCAAAACAATACATTTTCGGTTCAATAAATACCTTTAGAAATTCGCAATAGTCAATGCACAATGCAGCAAGCATGCGGTGCTATTGTTCAACATAAATAGTGGTTTTCATCACACGAATCTTGGTTTTTGCATGATAATTAGCATATGATAATGTGTTGGTCTCTTAGGAGCGATTCACACCGACGCAGTCGAAGCGAAGCGTGAACCTTTATAATTGTTATAAGGCCGCGTACTGACTGGCGCAGGCCGCATAATCAATTATATTTCAATAATTCTCAATTATAAATTCAAAAGTAACTCGGTGTCCTGTCTCATTAGTACACTGGACCAATTTGGCAGAAATTTTGCAAAGGCATAACCCGCATGGTAGAATAGGAGGACATAGGAAACTTTTAGCAAAACCTTTACCAACATTTTGCAATTCTTTTTGATAGTTCTGTTCTTGTTCTGCCTCAACGTGAATGTGTCCATAATTTACATTAATTTAGGATTATTTGCATTAGGCCTTTTGGTTAAAAGAATATTTTTCATTCATTCATTCAATTCATTCAAATAAATAAAATTATTATATACATGTGTAACTTACACAATTTATTATTTTCGAATGGCAAAGAAAAGCTAATGTTTATTATATGCAACAGAATTCAGTGCCCAGATTTTTCGTTCCGATGGATAGTTGACAGTTGACAGTTGTAAGACATGCTAATGCATGGAATTTAAAAAAACAGGAACCGGTTTTAAACACATATTTCTGTTTTTTAAGTTTTATCATCAGCCTTTGTGCATTATTTGAAAATTGCTGCAATTTAGATTCAAGTTACAAGAAGTAATTTCTATTTAAATGTTTTTTTAATACACTCAAATTATTCACACAGAAATAGCAACACACAGGAACTTTGTTTTCATTATATAGTGCATCATGCATACATAAAGCAGAACATGTCTTTTAAAATTTTCACACAGAAAAAAACCGGCCTCATCATGTAAAATTATTCTAAATACTTATATATTAAAATAAATAACATAATATAATTAATTTATTATAATTTTAAATAATACAAAATGATAATGAATGGGCAAGTAATCTCCACTATTGTTAGGTATGCACATCAATTGAATACTGACTCTTGAAGCTTTGATCTCGAGATTGGAACACACAAATTGCATAATCATATAAAATAGTTTTATCTTTATCGTACATTATTTTTGCAAGTAATTACTATATATATATATACTATATATTATATACTATATACTATATATATGTATACTGAATATTGAAAAAATCTCTAAAATGGTCTTTCGTTCTGTTGATGTTTGGAACAAGCTATGTCCTCATGCTGCATCGATTACCACAGCATTGAGTGTTCCGATCAGACCAAAGCTTTACTTGGTTCTAGATTGAAGGGTGTGCATTTGAATTTTTTAAAGCTGGCACCCATTTCAAAATCTGTTTTAAACACTTTTAAAAACTTTAAAATCCTAGCAATATATTGACATAATTAAACTTTGAAATGGGTCCCACCATCACATTTTTGATGATATAATGACGAACAATGTATGTAGATTGTAGAATACAGATACCTAGCAATTTACTATGGAGGTAAATAGTGTAAAAAAAACTAAGAATTAGGTACAAAAATTGTTTTTGGGTCTCATCATTTAAAATAAGGATGTCAGTCACTATTGATAATTAGATCATTTTAAATGTTTCCAGTTTTGTTTACACATTCTAACACTGTTCAACACAATGAACCCAAGACATTTGCCGCACATGGAACATATCTACCTGGAGCTACTCTACGAATAGGACGCAGTGACTGGAGTAGGAGCTGCCCAAGCCGAACAACATAGGGAACTCTATAGAGAGATGTGCACGGAGTACGGGCCTGCACTTAGTCACTCGTCTCACTCGATTGCGCTTCACTTCACACCGACACATTGGCTTTTCACTAATTTCAAACAGTGTTAGAATATCAAAGCGTCATAAGTCAGGAAACCGTAACGGATCTTCCGAATAGTCCGTTGGTATAACAAACAGTTCGTGAGATATATCATCACGAAAATCAAACTTCTGAAATGTTATTTTAGCTGTCACTGTGGGCAAAATCGGTATGTCTACTTTCACAGGGAAACCTTTGGGTAATTTCATGGCCACAAACTGGCGCAACTTTGCAAAGTGTTTGAAGGGAGCAATGACCTCTAGCACATTCAGCAGCATGTCCACACTGAGCGGGAAGTCATCGCTCATGGCTAAAGTGGCTCGAAAGTTTTTTGAAGATTCTTTGTACACCAGATCTCGTCCTAAGCTGGGGTAGTCGCCAGGTGGTGAAGATATGTATGATTGGTAGTTCACTTTGCTCTCAGGGGGTGGATTTAAAGAAGCTCTCCGCACCGGCTCACCATTTGTTTCTAAACTGTGTGTGTTTCCTTTCGTTAAACTCTCAATTATCGCTTTATTTTTTTGTAAGTCATCTGTTGATAAGTGCTCTCTCCTCTTTCTAGATTCTAGAATTAATCCTGAAATGGTGTAAATATCACTCCTGTACAATCCTGCCACTGTTTCTTTACGATCTTCACGGAATATCCAGCCCGACTGAGCTCTTGAAAAAGCTATTCCTTTGGTGGACATCTGTGCGGCCAGAATGTCACTGGACATCAGGATGTCTACTTCATCCTCTATCTCGTTTTCTGTTTCCTCATAGCGTACTCGCTGATAAACTTTAGCTTTATTGTCTAACACTGTAAGTGACTCATTGGGAGGTTTCGCTCCTTGAAATATGAAAGATATGTCACCCCGCTCCCATTTCATATCACTGAAATCCACCAGAGTGGTGTCTAGCCGGATCCCAGAGCCGCACTTGTAGATCTTACAGACGTCGGACGGTAATATTCTAGAGACTAGAGGCACCCAGGAATGGAAGTCCCACTTGAGTTCCATGTAGAAATCTTGTATCTGGGCCAGAGCTCGGATGAGGTCGGGCCGTCGCTTTTCCATCTGGTCTCGCGCCTGCTGCTTGAGCTTCCGAACCAGCGTGGCGATGGTCTGGCGGTCACCGTAGCTGATGGCCTCAGCGAGCGGGGACCAGCCGGCCAGATTCTTCACCTTGACAGGCGCGCTGTGAGCCAGCAACAGCTGCACGCACTCTTTACGGCCCAGCATCACGGCCAGGTGCAGCGCCGTGTTGCCGTGCACGTCCTTGCGCGTCACGTCCTCCTCCCGTAGCAGCGCCGATAGCTTACGCACGTCCCCCGTGAACACGCACTCGTGCAGCGGATACACGTTCTCCTCGGTCTCTTCCTCCGTAGTTGAATTCGACATGTCGACGACCCCTTTTAAATCATGCCAGGGCCGCGGACCGTTTAGGACTGACTCGCGAAAATTGAAAGAATTTGGATAATAATCTAATCAATATGATAAGAATGTTTGCACCCCCTGTCAAAGAAACTGCATTTTTGCGAATTTGTTAGATCGACATCGGATTCATGTTTATTTTAGAGCCTTTATACTATTATTTGACCATGTAAAACATTTTTTTCAGACTAACCAAAACTCAAATATCTAATTTCCATTCCAAAAAAATCCAATCCAACTCAAATCAAATCTCAAAATTTCTTTCATGATAAAAATGTTCCAAATCTTCTATCTATTTGATAGTTATCTATTATAAGCATTACGTACGTGATATTACAATTAAATACTTTTATTATATCTCTTTCTACCACAAGCAACACAATTTTCCTATTCGTTTTCTACATGCTAAATATAGAGTTAAGAGCTAACTCGATTACTTAACTTAATCGATATGTTTCAATAGGAATATCTGTTCTGTTATTATTTCAATAGATATTATATATTTTTGCTTCCTTTCTTTCGCTTCTTTTTAGTCTCGTGCGTGCACGCAGCACGTTAGCCTTGCGAATTTTATATCATTGAAAAAAAAAGAGAGATACGTACCATTTTGATCTTAGGATATATATCACTCATTTAGCTCAGTGAATGACCAAACCAAATTTTTCATCTGCCGGTGCGTCGTTGCGGCTCATGAGGTTACACTTACTCGTAAAGTAACAAGAGTAATATTGCTGATTTGTTTGGTTTGCTTATATTCTTTCGAATATTTTTTATAGACTAATAAAGATATGAAGAAGTGTGCGGCGCGTGCCTTTGCTCAAATTTATATTTTTATTGCACCTTAATTTCGTTTTCAAAAATTACTTTTTTGCTTGTACAAAGCAAGACAATAGCGATCTGTGACCTTATTAATCGAACAGAGCCATAGCTAACTGTCTCTATTGCTCGCTCGCTAGTCTCGTTCACTCTCACTCAGTACTTCAGTATCTCGAAAATGAATCTTAAACCTAGTAAGCTGGAGATATATTTGAAAAGCAAGTGAGCTGGTAAGAGACTAGCTCACTTGAAGCGATATGCTTCATTTTTATCTTTCTCTCATGAGTTACTGAAGTCTACAGCACGTACTGCAGTAGTCAGTAGCATAAAGTATATTACAGGCAAGTCAGTAGTTTTATTAGTGCTATCGATTTAGTGCTATCAGGGAGTTCCAGGAATCCCAGAATAAAGCCAAGGAGTGTGATATCGATTATGGTATCAATACTGTAGGTAGTATTTGAGGGCCCGGTGGCGTAATCGGGTGAACGGTCGGCTTTGATGCCGTGGTACCGAGTTCAAGCCGCCGTGCACCAAAGAATTTTTCCTTTGAAAAATGTATGTGCGCTTCTCACAGTGGCCCTACGGTGAAGGAAAACATCGTTAAGAAACCAACAACCCCTGCATGGTGGTATGACACTATCTAGTGTCTGCCTGGCCAGCTACCACCTTCAAGTTAGAAAATCTGTCGCCAAACATATAATCAGTTCCCATTCTAGGCCTAGCGTGCTTACCATCTTCGACCGCATCATCACTTACCAACAGGTAAGATAGTGGTCAAACGCTAGCCTATAAGATATAAAAATATATATATATATCGATATATCACCATCTTCGACCACATCGCTCTTACATCTAGCGACTTACCTAGACAAAATCCAATTTCCTGTTTCCATTCACGCTAACGCAAGTTCAAAATGTATGGGAATAACATCTTTGTTACGGAAACATAAACATCATTCCGTACATTTTGAACTTGCGTTAGCGTGAATAGAAACTGGAATTTGTGAAATTGGATTTTGTCTAGGGGCCGGCGAGATAGTGGTCATGGTCAAACGCTAGCCAGATAAAAAAAATATATGATTTTTTTTTAAGTTTTATTTTGGCTCTACAGGATAAGAGTATTTAGTCTACTGTATTTAGCCAGTGTCAAGTATTGAAATACTGCAAATTGAGAATTCAAGTCCTAAGAATTCTAGTCGTTTTCAATACCAAGTTTGGGGTGTTTATCTCCATATCTCTGAAGATACTGAATATATCTCGATGACATTTAAGGCTAGACCGCACTAAGCGACACTGCACTACAGCGGCGCGACGCGACACATAGCGACAAAATATTCTTTGTAAGAAATTGTATGAGGTATATCGCACTACGCTGCAGCGGAACTACGCGTCGCGACACTGCGCGACAAAATTGACCAACTCATCAAATCTGACGCGCCGTGTCGCGCACAGATTACTATATGTGTCAGAGTGGTGTCGCGTCGTGTAGTTCCGCTGCCGCTAGTGCGGTATAGCAAGCGAAGCGACACTTCATTTTATTCAAGTTAGGGTCGGCTCACACCGCGACGTGACGCGGCGCGCACTTATTAAGAGATTATTACAAAAAAGATCTTTATTTACTACTAGCTGTGCCCGCGACTCTGTCCGTGTGGAATAGTGTCTTTGGGTAGCATCAACTAGTAAATCACATTCGTATCCCAACTACCCGCGCCGTTTATTCCATGAATAATGTCGAGTTTCTTAATAGGTTTTCATATTCCAAATCTGATACCAAAATCTGATACTGATTCCGAATCTCATAATATGTATATATATATACATACTGGTAGATAAATTATTAGTATTTTATTCAATTAAAATAATAATGAATCAAATTGTAATCCTCATTGTAAATGATGTCTGAATAAAGGCTATTATTATTATTAGTAAGAAATAAATAACACTTTGTAACCATGAGTTTTTCTTCCACACCTATCGCTTTGGAAAAGTGTATCCTGTTTTTCTAATTGGGGCTTCATAAATTGTAACAAGTCGTCGAATTTATTTTGAGTCATTCTAAAGTATGTATGAAACCTTTTCCGATCCTTTTTAAGTCGCGGCAAAAGTGTGTGATATTCCCCTTCTTCATATCGTGAATATGGAACGTCATGAACCCATATTTTTACCTTCTTTTTTGCTTGCTCTTGTTCCATTCTTTCTTCTTCCTCACAAAGCAAAGATACTATTACAATATCCAAGTCATTTTCGTCCACCTGACTCAAAATAACGTTCAAATCTGCTAGGCTATTCTGTAAGCTATCTCGACAGCGGAATCCGCGGTGAGATTCAAATTACGTATTACGAAATTCAACCGTATACCAACGTAATACGATTGAATTTCGTAGTCCGAAATTTGAATCTCACCGCGGATTCCGCTATCGAGATAGCTTACAGAATAGCCTAGCTGTTTCTTCCATCTTCCTCAGAGGTTGCCGAACGACTGACAGACAACATTTGCTGCAAACTGTCTCGGCACAGCAGTTCAAGTGCGGTATACCTAAACTACGTTTAAGCCCGTCACAGACTTAGCTATTATATATATTAATATACCGTACTATAGTATATATTATAGCAAGCTACCACACACTGAGAAATATATATTTTGCCTTCATAATGCCTTCATAATTGATGGTCGTCTTAGTGTATAGTAATATGCAATAATGTATATTACGGTATCGCTTGGTGACGTCACAGAAATATATATTATAGCTGAGTGTACGGTCACGCGAAAATTAGTATAGAAAATATATAGTAATATGCCTAGCTATAAAAATATTAATATATATTATAGCTAAGTCTGTGACGGGCTTTAGGGCCTTGTTCACGATCCATCCCGTCTGTACGTCAGCTCAAGGACATGCACGATGCACGATGCAAAAGTACCGTGAATAGGCTTGACGTACGTCGATAATTATTATTAATTGTTTGCTGGACTTGCACGACCGATTTTGCATCCAGCGAGCACCCCCTAACCGCGAGCGTCGTGCAGATGGACAGTGAATAACGCGGACGTACGTCAGAGCAGTCCAGCATCGTGCGGCTTGATGGTGTATAGACTTGCTGTCCAGCCGATTTAACATATACGCATAATATACATTTGTAATTTAAAACATGTTTCGTTCTATTTACTCTGCTCGCTTGATGCGCGCACGACAGTCAGTATGCTACATCCAGCACCGCGGCCTTGAGCTGACGTACAGCCGGGATGGATCGTGAATAAGGCCCTTTAACCACGGATAAAGACAGATAGTCTATTCTCCGTGCTGCAAACTGTCGCGGCACTGCACAAAGAGTAACATAATATATACTGACTGGCACTGCAGTTCAAGTGCGGTATACCTAAAAGTGTCGCTACGTGTCGCGTCGCGCCGCTGCTGTGCAGTGTCGCTTAGTGCGGTTTAACCTTTATGGTAAAAACTAAAACAACCGACTTCAAATGCCGCGCATTTAATTTCAGTACGAAGTTTGAGGTGTGCAAATGCAATAATTATGTATAGGTTTACTAATGATAATTGAACGATTTGAATGACCGTGCAGAGCGAAGGTCTTGGGATAAGCTTGGGCAAAAATAGTAGCGTATGTCTGTACGGCTGTTTCATTTCTCAACCGATTCTCAAAATGTTGTGCACATGGAAAATTCTTTTTTTTTTGTTGAAAGCGCATACTTTCCTGGTGGTCGCATTTAAATTTCATCGAGATATATTCAGTATCTCCAGAGATATGAAGATAAACGCCTTAAACTTGGTACTGAAAACGACTAGCGCAGCATTTGAAGTCGTTTTTTTTCGTTTTTTAATCGATCTTAAATTATTAGTTTTTAGGGTTCCGTAGCCGAATGGCAAAATACGGAACCCTTATAGATTCGTCATGTCTGTCTGTCTGTCTGTCTGTCCGTCCGTATGTCACAGCCATTTTATTCCGAAACTGTTAGAACTACAGAATTGAATCTTGGTATGTAGATGTATTCTGTCAACCGCTTTCCGATTTTTATATAAAAATAAAAAATATAAAAGTTAAAGGCCCCTTTAACTTGTTTAATCCCATACATGGAACTGAAACAAAAAAAAATTCTTCAAACTTATACGTGTGGGGTGGGTGTCTATGGATAGGCCTTTAAAAATGACATTGAGGTTCCAAAAATTATTTTTTCTTAAAGTCAATCATTTGAAACATAGGCGCGTCTAAAGTGGTAAAATGTTTGTCCCCCCCCCCCCCCCCCCTCCCTCTAACTTTTGAAGTATAGGAGTGAAAAATCAAAAAAATATATATGCTGTAGATCTCAATAAAAACTAACAAGGAAAATTGGTTTGAACGAGATAGAGTCAGCAGTTTTTGAGATAAGGCGACCGCAAAGATAACTTTGTTTTTCATACAAACACTATGAAAAACAAAGTTAATTTTGTAGTTCCGAAAAATCATAGTTATAGAATACTTTACTGTGTTACGGAACCCTACGAGTGCGAGTCCGACTTGCACTTGGCCAGTTTATTTAAACGGTTACTACCACGAAAGTAGTCTTCGCTATGTCGCGAGCTCTTGGTAAGCTCTATAATTATATTTTCACTGCACTAAATCTATCACAAAAAGGATTAACAAAACAAAATTGAGCTTTATATTAGTTTTTATTTAACATTTTCGTATAAATATTTTTTTTTACTCACATGTATTGCCAGAAAAGCATTTAGTTAATTTAGTAGTAGCCGCCACCGAAGCCATCTCCCAGGCACAGCAGAAGAAGCAGAGGGTACCAGAGATCTCTGTCTCTGTCGTTGTTACGACTGTTCTTGATGATTATAGGAGGTTGCTGGTAATATCCACCGCCATAGCCTACTTGGCTACTACCATAACTTTGGCTGTTGATTAATACAACCTGCGTAAAAATATCAAAATATTATACTAAATTATTTATTAAAGCGTAAAGGGGAAAATTACTACTCTGTTTAGGTATAGTAATGAGCAGGCTTGATTTACCAGCAGGCTGATTGAGCCTTTGAGCCTACAGGACGGCAGTTTTTAGGGGAGGCTCTAGTAACTGACTGTCTTACAGAATTAAAAAAGATTTCTGTATACATTTCATATATCTTGCAAAAATAAGTTTACAGGACTTTTTACATTTCTTCATTTAGTATTGTAAACATATCAGGGGCAGGGGCGCAAACTTTTCTTTTAAACAGCCTATATAATGTATCAATCTGTCACCGGCTTGAAAGAACTACAAAAATAAACTGGCCAAGTGCGAGTTGGACTCGCACACGTAGGGTTCCGAACCACATTACCATAATGTATTATGAGATTGAACAAAATTTATATATATATTATTTAACAAACTGCTGACTGTATTTCTTTCAAACCAATTTTTTATTGATATCAACAGCATATATATATTTTTTAGATTTTTCACTCCCTTACTTTAAAATTGTGAGAGAGGGAGGGGAGGGGACACACACATTTTACAACTTTCAAATGATTGACTGAGAGAAAAAATGGTTTTAGAAACCTCAATATCATTTTTAAAGACCTATCTATAGACACCCCGCACGAATAGGTTTGATGCAATAACATTTTTTTTAGTGTCAGTTCCATGTATGGGAAGCCTCCCTTAATCTTTTATTTTTTTTATGTTTGTATAAAAATTGTAAAAAAATTGTACCAAGTTTCAACTGAGCAGTTTTAATAGTTTCGGAATAAAGTGGCTCTGACATACGGACGGACAAACAGACATGACGAATCTATAGGGGTTCCGTTTTTTTGCCATTCGGCTACGGAACCCTAAAAATGGCCATGTTCGTTTGGACTAAGTACTCGAACTCGTGTAAGGTGAATACCGCGTCACAGGTTCAATTTAAAATGCCGAAGTTCAACTGAAATGTTTTTTAAAATGTTGTTTTTATTTACTCACGTTTAGTATCAACACCACAGCAAGACACAAAACTACTTTGGAAGACATGTTTAAGACTTCGGTTAATTGTAATACTAAATTACTGCTTTACTTATATACCAAGAGAACTTGCGCAAGATTTTACGGTTTAAGAAATACACCACACCACGCTTTTGTTGAAATATCAACAGCTGTGCTGCCTTATCAAACTGACTTAGTTCTTGTTTTCTAAAAGCACGTACTATGTGAATAGTATATGTCTTAGAAAATGCGCAACTAATATCACTGATTCTAGTTATAGACCACTGTAACCGTGTCACCAATTACTGTTCTTTCATCTTAATTGATCCTACATGTATTCCTTTGCTATTAAAATGCGTGCAAGTAGGTACATCTAATCTAATACTATAAGAATCTTTGTCCTGGCATACTGACTGACTGACTGACTGACTGACAGACAACGCACAGCCTAAACCGCTGGTTGTAGAGACTTGAAATTTGGAGGGTATATTTGTCTTAGTGCGTAAGGGTGTACTAAGAAAGGATTTTCCAAAATTCACCCTTTTAGGGGATGAAATGGGGGTTCAAAGTTTGTATGGAGCAATAATATAAGATAGTATTTTCTAAAAAATAAGTAAATACGTGTTTCAGGTTTTTTTGAAATTCCACCCCTAAGTGGGTAAAATGGGTTAACAAAGTGTGAAAATCAATATTGTTTCGGATTGCGCTGAAATTGGCATGCAGATAGTTAATTACGACGTTATTTCCCTCGGAGAAAGGATTTTCTAAAATTCACCCTTGAAGGGGATGAAACGGGGGTTCAAAGTTTGTATGGAGAAACAAGATTAGATAGTCTTTTATATTCGAAACTTAACACAAGTACTTACAGGCTCTTTCGAAATTCCACCCCTAAAAGGGTGTGGGGAAGTGGGGTAACAAAGTCTGAAATCAATATTGTTTCGGATTGCGCTGAAATTTGGCATGCAGATAGTTATTTTGACTTAGGAGTTAGTAGTGAGTTTAGTAGGATTTTTCGAAATGGGGTAGGTATCAAAGTCTGAAAATTTGGGTTTTTCGGGTTTTACATATATGAATCCCGAATTGCCTTAGTCACGCGATAACGTGAATACAGATGAACCGATTTGACTAATTCTTATTTGATGTCTTTAATGATAGATGCGTTTTTTACAAAAGAAAAGTTTTAAGTAAATAAAAGAAGTTTTTAACGCGGGCGAAGCCGCAGGGCACTTCTAGTATATTATATTCACAGAAATATTAGCGGGTCGGAGTAACGTAGTTAATGTAGAACTTTGAGTATTCATTTGGCTGAATACTCAAAGATGTAGACACAGTCTTGGATGTTTGTTTCC
This sequence comes from Cabera pusaria, assembly GCA_954871355.1. Taxonomy (NCBI): domain Eukaryota; kingdom Metazoa; phylum Arthropoda; class Insecta; order Lepidoptera; family Geometridae; genus Cabera; species Cabera pusaria. The sequence continues at coordinate 19,296,877 of OX940889.1, read as the reverse complement.
GTACAAATTAAGAAATGACATAAACGGAACAAGTACCTACTAGTAATGTACGTTCGAATTGAGAAACCTCCTCCTTGTTTTGAAGTCGGTAAATTTTTTTTATTATAATAAATACCGTGGCATAATTCAAAGAAGCTCGTTGGTGTAAAGGATAAATGACTTGCCTTCGAACTGAGAGGTCGCTTAATTCAAATTCAAATCTCAGGTTCTTTTGTGTATGTATTCATGGTAAGAGTATTAATATATCTAAATATGTTCCGCCTGACACGCAACAAAAAAGTAGCTTACTACCATTACTTGTACTATTAATCCAGACTATCCACTAGTGGTGGGCGTTATTTGACGTAAGCGGTTCTAGAAACTGCATACGAGGCCTATAGCTGTATACGTAGTTTCGCGGATCAAAAGTAAGCAGTTATTTTTCGTAAACAGTTTTGTGATAAGAAACGTTCCATTTCTCAAAAACGTAATGCAAAATGGTTATTAAATTACGAGTACGTAGTTTTGTGCGGCGAAGTGCTGTGACTAGGTAACTGTGTACAAGCTAATAACATTATTAATAATTTTTTTGGCTTTCGTATCTTTGTAACGTGATATTTAACAGCATCAATTTTAGCACGCGTGCAAAACTGTTTTCCGAAGTAGCTCTATGTGTGTGCTGTGTAGAAGAGGGGAGGGGGAGGGAAGGGGGAGTGGTGGGGAGGGGAGGTGAGCTGAAATGGAGGAGGAGGGGAGGGGGAGGGTAGGGGGAGTGGTGGGGGAGGGGAGGTGAGCTGAAATGGAGGGGGATGGGATGGGGAGGTGGAGGGGATGTGAAAGTGGGGGGAGGGAAGGGGGAGGTGGAGGGGAGGGGGAGGTGGAGTGGATGTGAAAGTGAGGGGAGGGGGAGTAGATGAGGAGGGGAGGGGGAGGATGATACGATATTCAAAGTTTGTGACGGGGAGGGGGAAGCGGAGGGGGGAGGATAGGGGGAGTCGAGTGGGAGCGTAAAGGGAGTGGAGGGGGAGGGTAAGGGGAGTAGAGAGGGAATGGTGGGGAGAGGAGGTGGAGGGGACGTGGAAGTGAAAGGATGGGGGAGGGGAGGGGGAGGGTAGGGTATGCGAGGGGAAGGGGAGTGGTGGGGAGGGAACGTGGAAGTGAAGGGAAGGGAAGGGGAGGAGGAGGGTAGGTTATGCGAGGGAAGGGGAGTGGAGGGGAAGGGTAAGGGAGGGGGAGGTTGAAGTGAGGGGAAGGGGAGGGGAGGGTAAGTGAGGGGAAGGGGAAGGAGGGATTAGCGTGGCGTGGTGCGGTGCGGTGTAATTGGGATACGTATGTGTCTTGTCAGTTAATGCTACCCAAGACACTATTTCACGCGAACGAAGTCGCGGGTATAGCTAGTATTATGTATTCTGCGCCACCATCAAGGAGAAAATCTGCCTTGATAGGCAGACCATTCTTGGCCAAGTATGTTCACCAACTTCGACCACATTATCAGTCACCACCAGGCGAGGTGGTCAAAACCTAAGTAGTTATAAAAAAAATATTATAAAACATTGTTTTTATTGTTTAAGTCTTCTGATTTGTAATTTTCTTTACAGAGTTAGGTTTAGAGTTCCGTCAAAACAAAGAATGTCCACGTCCGTCCGTCCATCCGTCTGTAACTACAAGTAAGTGACTGTGTTAGTGTGTTATAGTAGCATGTGTACACTAGCATCTGCCCGCGGCTTCGCTTGCGTGGCGTACAAATTACATATTTTTCTTCCGAAACATATATTATTTGCGCTTTCACTCCCTATCAATTGAATATACAAATTACAAACTGACAAAATGCCACACAAATGCTGCTCCGTGAGCTTACTTTAGAGCAGACCACATATAAATATTTTTTCTTTCAAATTCAAATTCAAAAATATTTATTCACTTCAGATATGGTAATACATAGATGTTAAAAAAAAGGCATTGTTCCAGCATATCTTGCCTATTGGCATGTGAATCATATTTGTACACGCAGGTACAATAAGTAAAACTTATGTTGAATGTAAAAAAGGGCCTCTTGACGTTTGCTTCGGCTCCGTCAATGCCTTTCAAAGGTCCGGGCATGGTCCGGGCGTATTACGACCCGAGAGATTACATCGAATAATTGAATAATATGAGAAGGATAAAACTATGCAATCACTAGCATGAGAGAGCGAGATGAAAAACAATTTTTTATAATTATGTGCGAATGCTATTATACCCTGGATGGAGTATTAAATGGATTTGGCATTTAAATAACAATAATAATATGAGAAGGATAAAACTATACAATCACTGGTATGAGAGAGCGAGATGAACAACAATTTTTTTATCCTTCTCTGCGTATGCGATTTTACAAACTGGGTCCAGCACTGGCACCAAGTTCTAGTGCACCCATTGGCTCTCACCCGCTGCCATGTATGACCCGACCAAATTACGTTATTCATTTTATCCGTGGAGGGAAAATTTAATTATCCATCTACGATTTTATCCTATAGCTGGCATATGTATTGTTTATCATTTTAGTCGGGCTATAGCTATAGCTATTTCATTCGCATACGCTAAAGCCGGGTTCCCACGGCCCGTGTTATCACAGGCCAGACCGGATCGTACCACGCCTGTTGATACCTGTTGATACCCGTGCAGCCCGGGTCCCACGGCGCGTTGTATAGCGGGCCAGTCCGCGCCGCGCCGGACCGACGGGACGTGGGAACGGTCGCATACGATGAAGCCTGTTGAAAATGGGGGAAAATGTCTCGCCGCGCCGCGCCGCGCCTTTGAACTTACCGACTCCCGACGGATCGGACGGGCGACGACAGGCGACCACAGGCCTCATCGGATGCCACCGTTCCCACGATCTGTCGGCCTGTAAAGGCGCGATCTGATCTGTGAAACAACGGGCCGTGGGAACCCGGCTTAAGTTATCTCCTGTTAATTTTCCCTCTACGCGAAATAGGATCTAGTATACCCATATAGTAATCTGTGCTAGGAACTAATTACTAATGTCATTTTATAAAACTAGGTGGCGCTAGTAGGCTTGTTTTTGTTTTGAATTTTCTGCTGAGCGCTGCCTGCTGTGAATACTGTGATGTGAATGTGATGTGATCGGATCGCTCGATCGTCTAGAAACGAAACGCGCGCAGAAAAAAAATTGCCAGATGCGCGTAGTATTGTTATTTGTTTGTTGCAAGTTATCTTGAAAATGTATTAAAAATGCAGATAATACTGTTTGATAATGAACTCAATAGATTCGCAATGTAGTGGGACTTAAAAGTGCGCGCAACAATTGAATAACTGTTTTCTATTGAAATAATTCTTGACACTGGTTTTGACGATAGGATAAATCGATTTACGATTAGAAATTAAATTTTTCATGTGGACTTTAATTATCACTTGCATTTCAATTCAATTCCTATTGAGTTCTAGTTTCTGTGTCTCTGTGAATATTTTCAGCTAGACCATCGTTTTCGTTTCATTGTTTTGAATTTTCATTGTTGTGTTTCACTACAAACCTTGCGGCATCGCCAGAACTTTACGTAAAATTCAAGGCAGTGTCACGGCTGAAATACACGTCGTTAGAGAAATTCAAAATGTAAGTATTGTTGATTTTATTATTTAGGTACCTTTTATTAACGTTTATGACCGCTGCAGCATGTTTCATTCTGCAGTGATTGCAGCGAAACCAGTTTTACTCGACAAGTAAAAACCGGCTTGTGGAGTGCTTACTGCGTATACACTACACAGGCAACTATAGTCTGTTTGCTCTAGAATGATATAAACATAGACATTTGGAAATATGCATGTTAACCACTGTCATTTGAAGATGTTATGGAAATTGTTGATAAAAATGTATGGAAGAATTATGAATATTTCTAAGGATTTTGCTAACATGCTGTGCTGTAATATGTTACATAATTATCAAAATAACTTCATACATTATTTACATTAAAATAAATTCATGTAAAGTTATTTACTTTGTGGCACACATTCAATCTTCAAGATAAAAATTTAAATTGGATCAGCGCACATGTCTTAAGTAGGTATTATTCCATTTTAATTTATTGCAAACAGCCACAGTTTCACTTTGGTGACTACCTAAACTGATGTTAAGTGTTGATAAGATCTAAGGTTGAGTCTTAAGTCATATTTGTCTTATAGTGAAAGGCAAATGAGGCCCTGGACTACAAGCTTTAAACATTCTTATTTGAATCTTACTATGCTAGTCAAATAGATGATGCTGCCATAGATTCAATTACTTAGACCTTGTGATGGAACCCGATGGAATTAATTGATTGTACTTTGTCATATGTGAATGGGCCAGCTATTAGAGGCCGACCTAGGCGATCGTATCACAACCAGATCAGAGACGTTTTAAGGAAAGGCCAAGTCAAAAGTACCAATAACTGGCAAGCATGAAAGTGGAAGAAGCAATAGAGGTGTGTCAGTATCGTAGTATGTAGAAAGAAGTAGTTTCTGCCTACCTGAACAGGAAAAACGTGTATGTATGTGATAGAGTAGAGATATGTTTATGTTATGGTGAATATTATACCCAGAAATGTTTCCATGGATTTAAACTGTTGGGGTATACACTTAGGTAATGAATGAAACCGGCAAAGCTTGGTGACAATATTACTGCAATGTTATATTGATGTAGGATTACTAATTCTCAGCCACTAAAGAAGCATATACATGATTTTATATAATATTATGAATTCATTTATTTCAGATTGAATTTACATACAATAACAAATTATCATAAATTATCATTAGACATTACCAAATATAGATTAAATAAAAGAGAGTTTAATATTACACGATAACATCAACATTAAAAGAGAAAATTCAAAGGTCATTAGAAATAATATATTCAATTGTTACTTAATCCTAAGTACTAGTTATCTTATGTGAAACATAATATTTATGGTAAGCCCATCAGTATCTGCATCCATTTATTTTGGATCACGCAATCCAAACGTGATACAATCATTTTTAGGATGCTCTTACAACTGCCTCGCACACGCTGCCGTAGGGAAGAAACTTTTTTGCAAATCATGGCATGATAGCCGTCTGTTATTGCTTCAGTGAACATTCCCGACACACTGCAATAGCTTTGCAGTCACATCAGCATCCTAAAAATATTGTTGTATTGGACCCGCAAAGCACTGGCAGTGTGCTTAGTAAGGTCCACCCACAAGCTCATCGAATAAAAAGATATAGAATATGTTAGAAGATATTACGAACCTATACTTTTGACACCTATTTTATGGAGTCACCTTAAAATTTATCATGAACCAGCCTTAAAACTGGAAATAGGCCCTAATTGTAAAATGTGTTTGTAATTAGTATTGTAACAAGTCTGCCAGGGTAATGCAACAATGTGAGCTCACAGATACAAATATATTACTGTTGTCATTATCTTAATTAATCACAAGCAACCTCACCACTGGAAGCATTGTGCCATACTTAGCTTCGTTGAAGACTAAGGATTGCTCAGATTGGCAAGACTAAATAATTGCCTCATCAGTCATCATAATTATAATTAGAAGCCTGCTAGAGCAAAAAACTGCAAAACACAACAAGCATTGTATTCATATTGAATAAAAAATATTTATACACATTTTAGATTTACTTCTTATCTCAGAATAAAGGAAAGGTTATCTGAAACAATAAGTTATCACTTATCAGTATTATATTTTCTCTTACATTGACAGACTGGCAGTTAGCTTTATTCTAATTGCTAGTCGTAAAATGTGGTTGTTTATATTAATACAGGCAAAAGAACTCTGCAATAAATTATGGAATAATCTTTGTTGTGCTGGATTTATCTCATTGTGTATATGCCCTCAAATTGAACCAGACTTGTTAAAATAAGTTCTCATATTTGTGAAGGAATTTTATAATATTGTTGTTTAATAACAGAAATATATTATCTGCTTTGAATGACTATTTGGTGATATTATTTATTTTGAGTGAGTTATTGGTGTGATTTTTTTTCAATAAAGGTAAGATGTGATAATTATAAGTTACATCTATGATAACAATTTTATGATTTAAGTTGTCTTTATTAATTTTACTGCACTATAATTGTTATCTTATTTCTATAGAAACTAAAAAGACAATTACTTATTTAAATACGCATAACTGTGAAATTAGTCCAGCAGAGTTAGAAATGTCATTTAGTGATGCTGATATTTAATTGTTGCAACCATTTAAGGTTTTTTTTTATGTCAGAAAGACAAGCACTTGTGCCCTATCACACCTGATCTTAAGTGAAGATGCAGTCAAAGATGGAATTGTGCTTGTCTGTAATTAGAAGAGGGCAGTGGGATGAGGCACTAGACAATAGACTAGTCATTCCACAGAGCTGCCATCCCATAAACAATCTATTATGCCATTACCTGTACGAATCTTGCAAGTCATTATTGAGGGCCCGGTGGAGTAATCAGGAGAATGGTCAGCTATGATGCCAGATGTACCTAGTTCAATCCCCACCGTGCACCAAAAGATTTTTCATGTGTGCTTTTGACAGTGGCCCTCCGGTTAAGGAAAAACATCGTTTAGAAACCCAAACAACCCCCGCATGGTGGTAGGACACTATCTAGTGTCAGCCAGCTACCACCCTCAAGTTAGAAAAATGTGTCTCAAAACATCAAATGTGTTCCGGCAGCTATCCTTGAGAGCCAGTTCCCATTCTAAGCCTCTCGCTTGCTTACCATCTTCGACTGCATCATCACTTACCAAGTGAGATTGTGGTCAAACGCTAGCCTACAAGATATTAAAAAAAAATATTTTTTTAATGCAGATAAGTAAGCGTTAACAATACAGCATGTTTGCCTACATCTTAGGTATTATAGAGCTGATGGAAGAGAGTGCAACTATCCATACCCATATTCCATTCCAAGTTATTCTCTTACTAGAAGACTTAGATTAAACAAAGTTTTTGTGATTTTTGTCAACTAGGCTGTTTCATTGTTTTTAATCGACTTCACAAAAAAGGAGGAGGTTCTAAATTCGTCTGTTTTTTTTTGTGTATTTTACGCGATTACTCCATGTCAGATTTAAGAAGGGATGACTATTCATATGCCAGAAAGATGATTCACACGAGACAAATTTTCATTCAAAAGGTTAAAACTAGTTTTTAGGCTTCAAATAGCCAGTGAACAGGTAGATGTCCGGCTTCTAGGTAAGCGTGCTACATCGTCGATCGCATTTAATATCAGGCGAAGTAGTGGTTAAAAGCTTGTTTATTATAAAATATAAAAATAAACTAATCTTTCCAATAACATTTAAAATGAACATTTCGTTTGTAGCACAGCATTATCTATCTGTGTAGGTACTATCTAAAATTATTAATATTTCACAAAAAAAATTTAATTGGTAAAAGAATATAGATTTTTTTAACGATAACGATTTATAACGAACGTTTTCTAAGTTATATTTTATTGTTTTTATGTCTCGGTTAAAATAAGTTTGACGGTTGAACTAATTGAATTTTAAAATTGAAATTTAGAAATTTTTGTTTTTCATGGTCGAACTAGTGTTCGACCATCAGAACTAATGAGGAGAACATACGAATATTAGAACTTCGAAAATTAAAATATCTATGGATAAATGAGTAAATATCGATTTTTATGACATTTGATACCTATGCTCTGTACTTCGATATTTAGGGCTGTCAATGTTATTTTTGTAGATGATTAGATTTTAGATTTATTGTGCGTAGGTTATATTAATTGATAATTTCAATATGTTCAATACATTTTCTACAAATTGACTACTGATTGAGATCTTACTAATATGTATTATTGGAAAATATTTAAAAAAAATTGTAATTTTTATTTTTTGATATTTTGATACAGTTGATATTTTAATTGTCTTGAACATCGACATTTTACCCGTAGGTATTTAATTTTTTAAATATTCAAATATGTACCCTTACTGACTTGTACCTTTTTTACAGATATTGTACATGCCATACCAAATGTAATGTTATAAATAATTATAATACGTTGAATAAAACTCTGAATATATTTAACTGTAGGATTGTTAGTATATTATTTTGAGAGTTATTGACTTTGCAACCAATGGGCAATCAACCCATTTTAAAGGGGTGTTTGACGCGTGTATCTGACTCGTAACGCCCAAATGGATGAACCGATTTGGATTTAGTTTGTTTTTGTTTGTTAGGTGTCTTAATCGAGAGTGTTCTTAGCTTTGATTTATGAAAATCCGTTTAGCCGTGTTGAGCTTTTTCTGGTTGATGACGCTATAAAAACAACAGTCATAAGTCTGATCAATTTAAAACTCGCTATCTTCTCATTACAATTATATTGTTAGAACATGGTATGGTAGCATTGACCTGTTGCTGAAACATCTCCTGTAATCTGCAGAATACTCAACTGCTCACCAACTAATAAATACAGTATCTGAAAAGTAATCTTTACTACGTCTAGCATACTGACACAAAAAATGTTTACAATAATACAAAAAGAAAATAGAATACATGGCAACATGAATAAACAGAATCGATCAATCTACGCAATAAATAGAATTTGGTAACTTAAAGGAATTAAAAGATATTGATAATTTAACGATATTGACGGCTATGGAATGTGATCCCGAAGAATGCAGTCGGTATATGCCTACAATAATAGACTTACAATACTCGCGCAAAACATACGAATCATAAGTTGTAACTTCTCTTCCATTGAAATATTGATGGCCAGATTAGGATTACATTGTGATATTCTAGTCGTAACTGAAAGCTGGCTGGCTTGTGTGTCTGCAGTACCTATCTTAGACGGTTATAACTCTGTCTGTTCTACAGTTAATCGTAATAAAAGCGATGGTGTTGTTGTCTACATCAAACAACAGCTGAGTTATACATTCGATGAACCACAGTTTGATGAGGGCAACTGCATTGTTATAAAAAATGACACAAAGACTGTGGTCATAGCAATTTATCGCTCCCCATCCTATAAAAATATAGACAAATTTTTAATATCACTAGATAAGATTCTAAATAGTTTATCAACATTTAATAACGTTATAATAACTGGTGACATAAATATTCCTATTAATTCAAATATATTAGATGATAACTCAAATCGCTATTTAAATCTTGTTGCCTCACATGGCTTACTTCCGGCTCATACCATTGTAACACGAGAAGCCAGCGGCACCTGCCTGGATCATGTCATTTTAAAAACTAATTTATCTGCAATAACTATAATACCGTTTTCAAATATTACTGATCATAGACCTACTTTATTATGCTTAAATCAAAAAGTAAAGCGTAATTATTTTATTGCTACAAAAACTAAATTAAATTTTTTAAAGTTAAAAACTGACATTTTCAATATTGACCTGCGCCCTATATATGAAAATAACAATCCAAATGTCGCCTTACCTTATCTTATCAAACAATTACAAAGCTCAATAAATAATAATACTACAATTATAAACCTTTCAAGACGTTAAAAGATTATCAAGCCATGGATGACTATTGGTTTGCTCAGATGCGTTCGTAATAGGGATAATTTACATAAAAAATTGAAGCGCACTCCAAACAATAACATATTAAAATTAACTTATACTCGCTATAGAAATTTTTGTAATTAACTTATAAAAAAGGCAAGAAAAGCTTACGAAAAGTCTTTAATAGATAAAGCAGGAAAACATGTTAAAAAGATTTGGTCCGCTGTTAGAGAAGTGACAGGTATAAAGACTATCCAAAAGAACTTTTATCCATTTGTGATTCTCCTAACTCATCTGTTGACAAAATAAATGATTATTTCGTACATGTAGGGAAACATTTGGCTAACAACATAATACAGACTGATGCAAACACTGTTAGCAAGAATGTATTACCCTTGAATACTCAAGTTGACTCTTTCGTTCTTTTAAATACAGACAATGAAGAGGTTGAGAGACTAATAATGTGTCTAAAAGATGAATGTTCTGTCGGTTGGGACAATATATCTAATAAATTCCTAAAAAATCACAAAGACCTTCTAGTCCCTCCATTAACCTACATTTTTAATATGTGTTTACAACAAGGCATCTTTCCTAACGTGTTAAAAAAGTCACTTATCCTCTCAATTTACAAAAGTGGCGACAGACACCGTATCAGTAACTACAGGCCAATTTCAATTCTTCCTTCTATCTCTAAATTGCTTGAACGTATAATTAACACAAGATTAAATCAATACTTAGAACGAAATAAAATTTTATCTGAACAGAAATTCGGTTTTCGTAGCGGAAAATCTACAGATGACGCTGTTCATGAGTTAATTAGCATCATATCTAAAAATTTAGATAATAGAAAGAAATGTATCTCTATATTTATAGATCTTGCCAAAGCCTTTGATACGGTGTCTATCCCTATACTTATCGATAAGCTTGAACGAATTGGTATCAGAGGTAAGCAGCTTGACCTTTTCAAAAGTTATCTCAATGATAGAGTTCAGAGTGTAAGAATTGGGCAGCATACGAGTCTGGGACTTCCAGTAACACACGGTGTACCTCAGGGCAGCATACTGGGTCCTACCTTGTTTTTAATATACATTAATGACCTGTGTCTATTAAAACCAAAACAAGGTAGCCTTATTTCATATGCCAATGACACTGTCTTAATGTTTGCTGCGGACACATGGAATGACATGTATAATGTGGCCCAAGCTGGTTTCGACACTGTCTCACAATGGCTCCATGACAATACTCTGTCCCTCAATGCTGAAAAAACTAAATATATTGCATTTTCTTTGAAACATTCTTCCCAAAATCAAGACGGTAAAATATTCGCACATACTAAACTTTGTCTCTACAACCGTTTACACGATTGCTCATGTAAGACCTTAGAACCTACTTCAGCATTTAAATATCTTGGAATAACTTAAGACAAACATTTGAATTTTAAGCAACACATTTTAAATTTAGCCGGCAGAGTTCGTAAAATTATTTTCATTTAAAAAAAACTCTATAATATAGCAAACCCAACAGTAGTTAAACAAATATATCTAGCCCTCGGTCAATCATTGATAACCTACTGCATCTCCTCCTGGGGTGGCGCAGCTAAAACAACAATCTTACCTTTAGAAATTGCTCAAAGAACCGTTTTAAAGGTAAGTACTGGACGTCCATTCCTCTTTTCTACATCACTTTTATACAAATCTTGTGCAGTTCTTACTGTTCGTCAACTAGCTATTCTTAGCATAATAATAAAGCAGCATTCTATGTTGACATATGATCCTAAAATTGAAACTAAGAGACGGAAATACAAAGTATGTACCCAATCATTTCAAATGAACACTCAATTCATACAAAAGTTCATCGCATTTTTAGGACCTTTTCAGGACCTTTTCTCTACAACAAAATAAATAAAAAGTTAAATATATACCCACTTTCTGTATTAGAATTAAAAAATAAAGTAAAATATTGGTTGCAAACTTTATCATATAATGAAACTGAAGAACTGTTAAAAGTTATAAAATGAAACATCTTTACATAATACCTACATAACGAAAATCACACCCTCTCACACACACCCATTCGCACGCATCTTACACACAGAGAGGATCACAGAAATAACTATATGTAAGTAAGTAAAGTAGTTTAAGAAATATTTTAATATAAAAAAATGTGCAATCATCATTAAAGCTAGTACATAGCTAGATTTCTGGGGGAGGGCGCTGTAAGCTGAAACACAAGCAAAGTTTAGTTCGGCGACAGATAACTATAATATTTTGTACCATATTTTCTAGCCATCTTATAGATTCTGTATATATTTCTTGAATAAAGATTATTCTTATTCTTATTCTTAACTTCAGCAGATATGTCGAGTTTGGGCTCATTGAAATGGTCTCAATGAACAGATTAAACATAAATCAGACGAAACATAAAACCACCCGTTTTAAGTTTCGAATGTAGGTATTATTAATGATAAGTGTTTGTCATGAATGGGGTGAATGTCACAAGGGGGTCCATTAACAAATTTTATCCAGACCCTCAATGTATAAATTCAGAGATATAACACGCTACTAAAAATAACTTCCGTTTGTCGATCTTATCAAGGTTTTTAAACAATATTATGTGTTCCCTTAGCCAGCGAAGCTACCACCCTCAAGTTGTAAAATCTGTCGCCGAACATCCAATGCCTGCAGCTGTTTTTGAGAGCCAGTTCCCATTCTAGGCCTGGCATGCTAAAATCCTCGACCGTTTCACTTAACAGCAGGTGGGTAAGGCTCAAAATTTTTGCGCTGTCGCACAATGGAAATTACAACGGAAAGTGTCACAAAGGAAAATAAGTTGCACAACGGAATTTGTAAAGCGTAGTGCACATGGATTGTAAAATATTTTTATTCATTATTTTTTTTATTTATTTCCATAATATTAATAAAGTAGGTAGATATACATCCCAACTACTAATGGCTAAGGTCTATCTTAAACCTCGAAATAGTGAGGAAAATCGATCCATAGTCTGACTGGATGCACATGCGTGCATAGGTGTCTTGTATGTAAGTATCAACAGATTGGGTTGTATTAAATAAAACGAATAACAGAAAATCTAAAATGAAATAAAATATTTAGTTATATACAAACTTTACGTACATATTCAAAGAAACTGAATCCAATAATGAGAAAAATCAAACTGACTACTACGGTCTTCACTTGTCTACTACGGTCTATTCAACTAACTTATGCACTATTTTGATTATTAACGCGTTAAAGCATCTTATTACACAAGTAAAAATGCAACAACAATAATAATAAGACACGTAAAAAAACACAAATCAATGTAGCAGCCTAAAAATCGGCAATTAAAAAAAAAAAGTCGTATATCTCGAAAAGGGTTAAGTTTAGGGTGGGGTGTTTCATAGAGAAATAAGTCAGAAATTACGGGTACTCCACGCCCTTCACGGATCTAGCACGACTTCTCCTGTAAACCTGTATATATCTATATAAAGAACAATATATATATATATATAATAAATTGTATTTTATTATGTGTTCATAAATGTAGTAAAAAAATGATAAGTACACAGCTTTACAATTTCCGTTGTGACACGTCGCACAATATCGTGTCATTCGTCGCACAACGAATCAAAAATTCTTCATAACCTATCATAAAAAAAATCATAATTCATAAAATGTACAGTACATCTGATTATTAGTGTTATATATTAATAATTAAATACGTAATAGAGACAATCAAATGTCGTAAACCAGGAAAACCATTCAAATTTTGAAAATATAATAAAGTAAACTTACAATTTCTTAACGTTGCACAACAAGTTGCGTCACGATGCTCCATCTGACACAAAAACAAACTGGTGGAAGCACGCTGAATCTAGTCGAATATCATGGATCTGAGTTGCCACTTCAAATAAATTGATATTTTATGGTAGAATGTTAATAAATCCCAAATTATCGCGTTGCACAACTGAAGTGTCACACTGGATTGAAATTTAGGACATTTTTAAATTTCTTGATATAATCCAAACGCTTTGATAAATATTGAAGTTATTTAACTTAAACTATGCGAACAATATTCTGAAGCCCATAAAATATGCCAACGAAAAAAATATGATGTTTTTCTTAATTATATTGAATGGATTTTGAGAAGTGTATATACTCGGACATCAACAAATTGTATGGCAGACGAACATAGACTTTCAAGTATAAAATAGGACTGTAATTGGAATATTTAAATGAAAAAAATTATGTGTGATGATAAAATAGTCAACTTTCTTGCAGTATTTATAAAAACAAGTATTTATTATTTTTTATATTTTATTTCTACTATTCAAATACTCGGACAGCCCATTTCTAGAGAGTGCGCGTAAAATTTGAGCCTTATCCAGGTAAGATAGCCAAAAGTCAAAAAGTCAAAGAATTTACTAACAAATAGGCAGTATTATTATACGCACATATCGTCAAAATCATAAAATAAATCATAATAAATTATCAAGTAAACATAGCAAAAGCATAATTTTAACGCTTTGAATAAAAAAAAAAAAAGTAAGAGCCATTCAGGTGTCATCCAATTGTCAAGCGTTCAAACACCTATAAGATATGCCTATAAGATGTACAAAATACTCGTATGTATAATATTTATTCCCTGAACACTGTCAGTGTAGATCTTTTTAAATAGGATTTAGTTAGAGGCAACCCTCATCATACAAAGTAGCACATGTTGTTCTGAATGTAATGAATGTGAAACAAATGTTTGTTTTGAAATCAAATATCACATGATTGAATACCATGTATGTATTGTATTTAATATCTGTCCCAGACAACCAGACATTGTCTTTTATTACTGTATTGTATTGGTTATTATAAATAATGCAGTGATAAGTTGATAACACAATAACACTTCCAACAGTATCAATATTGATTTGTGTTGTTACTTAATGTTTATTAACCAGATTCAAAACTAGATGATAGGCATGTTGCAATATTTGTGGTCTGATTAAGTGCTGCTGGAGGGGAGGGAAAGGAGTGAGCAGCGAAACGCATATGGTACAGCCCTTTATGAAGCTCAAACAATGATCGATGAACTAGAGAAAGATTTAAATAAAAACCCGCCAACTACGTGTCATGCCACGCGTAGTGTAGGGTTCCGTAGTAGTTTAATATTTAAAATAATTATTTAAAAAAAATATCCAACACCCAAGTTCAACGACTATTACTGCTAAAAAAAAGTTATCCTAACCGCTATAATTTGTTTTGAAGTTCATGAAATGCAATATCATCATGAAGATTTTTCAAGCTAGCAGTTAAGCTTTTAGAGGGGGGAGGGGGACGCCCTACTGGAACAAAAATTTGCACTATAAAATTTAAATGGAGCATTAAATCGAAAACTAGCATTAGCTACCCCTAAGTCATTTTAAAAGAGCTATTCAACGATACCCTACACGATGGGGTAGACGACGAAAAAAAATCATCCCCACATCAACATGTAGAAAAAAAAAATTACCAAAATTTTATTTTACCACTTTGTTGGCGTAATTGATATACACACCCCTACAAAATTTCACCTTTTCGGACATGACGAAACTATAAGGGTTCCTTGTCAGGACTACGGAACCCTAAAAAAGCTACCAGGGTGAATTTTAAGATGAGAACTTATGGCTTAAGGGTATCTTTAGGCCTGTAGTAAAACGTTCTTCGACATTTGTGATCTTTAAACGACCAAATGTTTGAGCCAACGAGAAATAATGCGCTAATTTCACACGATAGTCTGTTCAAAAATCTTTCGACCACTTTAATTCATTTATTTTTCTCTAGGCATAGTTTATGCACTGATATATTTCTTGAGACTTATGACGATCCTTTGCTCATCGAATTAATTTGATCCATGATTATCATAAACTCATCTTACTATTATCAGACGCATAGCATACCATGCCTCACAGTAAAAATAAGTAAACAAAAAATAAAACATTACATTTAGCAGAGTACCCGAGGGGAAACCAGCGACAGCGTTCTAAACCCGCGTCGACCTCTCCAATAGGTCAAGGTCATTACGAGGAAAACGATGTTTCATTCGCAAAATGAAATAGGATTTTGGACATAATTGAGTTAAGTAACCAGGATTACCACGCTAAAGTACGCTTGTAATACAAGATTACCTTAATTGTGTATCTATTTTTCTAGTAAAAATAAGTTCATGTGCTAGAACATCGCGTGTAATTCGCATTATTGGACAGAGGTGGAGGAGTATTTTAAGTCCGAAAATATGTACGACTAGCTAATCTCCCTCGCGACTTCGCCCACTAAATGTAGCCCATGCTACTCCTCATCGACTTCATAAAGTCGATGCTACTCCCTGATAATATAGCTTTTGATAAGTAAAAGATTTTTTTTTATTTTGCATTGGTGTTTTAGCTTATTAACGAATAAATATCCAAAATAAAACTTTTCTGTGCAGTGTGGATAGATAGCGCTGACAATTATGTTATGGTAGTTTTGGCGGGAACGTGGAAAAGTGTGTGTGATCTCATTGTATTTTTTCCTAAAACTTGTGTTCTTCCGCTAGTTAATGTGTAATAAATGTGGATTATTAACCATTAAGTGCCGGTGAATGTTTGCGAGTGTAGGGAAAGAGCACGATGTTGAAAAACATGCTATTTGCGTTCTTATCAAAATTCCACTGAAAATCTTCAGTAAACACCACATCTTTACTGAAGGTATGACTTAGACTAGAGTTGAAATGTGACTTTGACCCATCTTCTACGACTTAAATTCATAAAAACTTGAAGAATTTCAATACTTGACACTGGCTAAATACACAATCGTGTGGAGCCATAATAAAACGATAAAAAAAAATTAAGTTATGAATATTATTCAATCAGTAGTATGTATGTATGTATGACCAGACAATTTGTTTTAATAAAAAAATATTATTTTATTATTCGGTAACCGTATTGTGTATTTACCACAGCATATAGCCACATTCACACAAATTGACATGACGACCTCCAGTTTTTGGAGGTAGTCAGACACTTTTCGCCGCTAAAACGTATCTGTATAGTCCCATACCGCACCCTAAATGTATCACAAATAGGAACTGTGACCTACATTCTGAATTTCCTATTAACCCTGTCATATTAACTATTCGTATTTATTCTTCGAACAAGTGTGAAATTGGTAGAGGAGGTAAGTAAATCAATATCATATTCTGTGAGCTTTGGCACTTATAATACCCATGAAAAGTCCCTTTCAGACACGTGTAATAATAGTATGTTTCTGAGCATATAGCTTTTTTTTTACTGAAACGCTTTTTCTATTGAAGGCAAGCATTTACCCACTATCTTACACCTGATAGTAAGTAACTACGATGTGGTCTGTGATGTGAAAGTCGTCTAATTCTGATGAAGACGAAAGTCAGATGAATTTGAAAGCGCTGGACAGCAATTGTCTCTTACCATCAGGTGAGATAATGGTCAAACATCATCATCATCATAATCAGCAGGCATCAGTTCACTGTTGGACATAGGCCTCTCCTATGATGTACGCCACTGAGCCCGATCTTCGGCTCTTCTTTTCTCGTCACTGTCCATCGCTTCGTGAATATCGTCGCTCCAGCTTGTAATCAAACGCTTGAATATAATCAAAACAAATCTATTTTCCCATTTTCTTGAACTGACGTTGAAAGTGCTGAAATTGAGGTCCTGAAATTGGGTTATAAAATGCAGTCCACTAATTTCGTCGTATCGATAGATCGAACCGTGGCTTAATTGGCTGAGCGCCTGGACATGTTATCCAGGGGGTTGCGGGTTAAAGTCCCGTCGGTACGATGAAATTTTGGATTGTGTTTAACAATTTACAAAAATATTAAGTGTGTAACACTTCAAAGAAACATAATATTTGATTTACGCAGTGCAAACATCAAGTAGTAAATAATACTAAAATGAAACATTTTTGCTAAGAGAACACTCTCAACCACGTCACCTTTCAAACAAGATCAAAATTGTTTCAGTCGTTTGGCAGCTAGGTTAGACTATAGATAAATAAACCTTGAACAGTTATAAGTTATAGCACCATCTAAATCACGGGGCTAAAATTGAATTACTTAGTTTCTTTTTCATCTTCAAAATATTGTCCTGGTAAGATTATTATATCGATATCCGCCTGCCTGACTTGCTACCAAAAAGTTCCGTACCAGCATCAAGGAGAAAATCTGTCGTCAGTTTTTTAAAATCTAAGCTGCCGCCATAACCCTACAGTGTTCCGGCGGCACACAGCCCTTGAAAGTCCAGGACCATTCTAGGTCAAGCGTGTTCACCATCTAACTAAACCATCTTCGTCCACATCATCGCTTATCACCAGGCGAGATAGTAGTCAAACGCAAATTGTGAAAAATGCAAAAAAATTAAGATGCATGGAATAACTAAGCAAAAATAAAAAGCATTATCAAAATACATATCTGTCATTAACAGCGACATTATACCAATAATGTCGCTGGTCATTAACGATAATGCGACCCTTGTACATAAGGTATATTAACTAAACAATAGTTTCCATGATGTGTTTGTGGGACCATGATCCCTCGCAATTATCACTAATCCCTATTTGAGGTCAGGTGAGAACTGTTTTCGGTCGATGGTTGTTATTGTTTCATTTCGAGTGTCTGGATTATGTGAATTGTATCTAAAATTAAATTATGAGATTATTCTACCGTACCTTTTATCCAAAGGTGGTAGGAGCATAATATATCGATGTTCCGCCTGACTTGCTACCAAAAAGTAGCTTACCTTCAAGAAGACAATCTGCCGCCATAACCTTGTCGAGAGTATTCTATGCCCAGAGTGTTCACCATCTTCGATCACATCATCCCTTGCCACCAGGCGAAATAGTGGTCAAACGCTATCCTAACATTCAGTGTTCTCGTAAATGCATATAATCGATTTGATATTGGGTAGTGAAAAATCGCATCAGTTCGACTTCCGAAAAATATACAGATATCTAGCAGAATCAGCACCCTAACATTTCTTTTGATTCTTATTCTATTAGGTGAGGATTGAGTTAAAAGTTAAGTAACTGTATTTTTTAGAGCATAATCAATGCAATATTTCATTCTTTCATTTTTATTTCCTTGAGAGCCAGTTCCCATGCTAGGCCTAGCGTGCTTACTATCTACCACCGCATCATCACTTACAACAGGTGAGATAGTGGTCAAACGCTAGCCTATATAAGATATAAAAAAATCTGAAGCAATCTCTCCAATATGTTTAATCAGAATGAGCAGCATTCACTTGAAACGTAAATGTGAAACTACCCCTGGCGTTACGTATAGCAATCGGCATCGTATAGGCTTCACTGTTCATGGCTAGTTTCCTTCCACTAATCACGCGGTTCCTAGAATCCGCTGAGAACATTGCGGGTTGCGGGTTTCCAACTCCCAATTCCCTGATATCCTTTACCATAATGACCATTCGATTTATTGATACGGAAAATTACTTTTGGATACTTGCAAGCTCCTCTACATAATATGTCTAGTCTTTGAATTTAGCTATTACGCTTAATAGAAATAATACCTTACCTATATTATTTAAAGAAGACTAGACTTTATTAAATATACAAGGTAGGTATGCTAGGCATTTATAGAATAAAACTTTATTAGCAGCAATAGTTTGGTAGTTTCTAGGGTTCCGTATAATAAAAGGGTTCCGTTGGTAACCTCTGGGGGTTACCAATGGAACCCTTTTATTGAGACTCCGGTGTCCGTCCGTCTTATCAGAGGTCTGTATCTTCTAAACCCTACGTGTGCGAGTCCGTCTCGCACTTGACCAGTTTATTGTTGTAGGCTTACACAATATTTTTGTAAAATTTAATTTATATTAAATAACCCATCAGATACAGCATATAGAGAAAAGTACAGTATATAGTGCTTAGAATTAATTAATTTAGAATTATCTCAAATGTACACCTCGCCCTTGACATGTTCGTAATCTCCACTCCATCCGAAGGTTGTCTGGAAGAGATCGCTTTAAGCGAAAAGACTGCCCATTGTACTAGTTTAAGAACTTTCATATTGTCAACTTTATATTGTGTACGATAAAGAGTTTTCATACAGACTTCGCAGTTGGCAGTCAGCTACGAATCTTAGTTTTACGGCCTGAACTAGCCCCAAGTCAGAGGACTTGTTACAAAATGTTTGGCTCAGTTAAACGGTTGTTTTATTTGACTACGGGGAAAATGACGATTTTAGGTGTAAACTTTATAAACGTTGTTCTAGACAAGTTTTGTCCTTTTTCTGTACATTTTACCGACTTCACAAGAAAAGGAGGAGGTTCTCAGTTTGCATGTTTGTTACCGCAGAACTCCGTCATGTATTAAACGATTTGGAAAATCTGTTTTGTATGAAATAGTATGCTTTCTGTTTGGTCCCTTTGTAATTTTATCGAAATCTGATAAGTATATCCAGACTCCAGAGAAATTGAGATAACATCCTCAAACTTAGTACTGAAAATGTCTAGCGCGGCAATTCGATGTCGGTTTTTTCGTTTTGTAAACGTTCTTAAATTATGTTTAAACATAGTTTTGTGAGTCTCTTTAAGAATAACTCAGGCTTACCACAGAGTAATAATTTTGTAAACATGTTTGGTTTTCCGATATATCAGTATAGAATAGATGTCGAGCACCGGTCCTGTGATTATATGGAGGAGGCGCTACAAGGGTGAGCTGGTCCCGCGTTGGGCGCCAGCTTGGTGCGCCGCCCATTTCCCTCGTCCCCGCCCCCACCTCCCCGCATGCCCACCCGCGCGCACCCCTACTGCGATCAGTTGCACGCTCCAGGCCATCCAAATAGACCGCGTGCGCGAAATGCCGTGCCACCTTCCGTCAGCGCAACTCCATAAATGATATCCGTACTTCCTCTTCGGTTCGTTGCATTTCAGCATGGACCACATTAGATGCTTGTCTGCACTGCATTCAATCATTCATAACCATTAAAATCTTCATCACAATAAGCAATTTTATTTCACTATGTCTATAGATTCATTTTAACTGTCACCGAATAATGTTAAGATATTTTAATTGTGCCATCATTCACGGTCATTTTTAGGCAATTATCAAAATGCCAGATGTTTGCGTAGATTGTAGTGTTTAATGTTACAAATTAAGTTTTTAGATATTTACGTGTATAATATACTAATCAAATTAAAAGTCTGTACGACCAATGTGATTGTTATCTTCCTCATGTAATTAAACGGTTTGTGATTTTTTAGTGACAAAAAAAATCGTGGTATCACACATTGTTTTGTGCCTAACAGTTCCTGCAATTCCAAAAGCACTAAGTGGATATTTCCTTAAAAATTTAAGCGCTTTATGTTCTCAAGCTGATTATTTATTTTTTATGATGTACCTACATACTTGGCACACGCTAAGTCAACGTTCGGGCACTTCTAATGCCTACGTCTGGTACAGTTGGACTCCGATAAGTATTGTTGTTTATTTAACCCACATATTTAGGCAGATATTTTTGTACTTACCTGCTTATTTAATTGACAGTTAAAAAAAAACAACATTTCCAAAAACTATAGTGATTTTTATGTTGTGTACTTACTAATTAATGAACTAAGTTATTGTATGCGAAAAATCTATTATATAAACAATGAACTTATCCACGTTGCAAGAATTAGCAAATTTGTAACAAGCACGTCAAAATATTATAGCAAAAATAAAGTTTTCCATCATTTTTGGCACTCTTTAGAATTGTTGACAATAACAGCTGATCGTTTGCCCCGCGTCGGGCGCCACTCGGCAGCGAGCAGGCGCGCCGTATCAGCAAGGTCGTTTGTATCGAGCGGCACCGGTCAAATGTTTCACAAATTGTTCGCGTTCAATCTTACTTCTTCACCATCGTGACACTCAATGCGCATTTATGTCCACATTTTAAATTACTAAAAGTATATACCTGTGTTGAAGTCCTTTCAAAGAAGCTGTGTGCTAGTAAAAAATTGTAAATCTCGAAAAAGATTACGAATCGTAATTCGTAATGTTGAACCTTTCAATTTGCAATTGGGACATAGGGACAAAATATCAAATAGAACTTCTGAGCCAACTTGGTCTCAAAGGCATTTTGCGCAGAAATCTCGGCAACTACGTATTCCCAGGACGCCCTAATCGTGTTCCCACAAATGTAGCATCTACAATCTACACTTAGCAAAAGCGCTGCGTAGTTAGGGAGTTACAAGCAGGTTAGATGAATTACATTGTGTCGAGGTTCTTTGTTCTAATGTTGGCGAGCTCTCGCGCTCGTTTCCGCTTCGTTCACTGGATGCTCCCGGGTCCCGGATACCCGGTGATACCAACATAATCAACTTTGTACGGATAAACTTAGTTTTGTCTCGTGCAGACAATAATATCGATTATTTGTGATGTTCTTTGTCGTCTGTTTAAAGTTCAAAGCATTTATTCTACAAAGTTCGACAAAAGTTATTTTTTTTAAATATATAAATAGATATTAATGTTGTTAAAACTTTAATTAGTATGTAATTAGTGATATAATTCTCATCCTTTATCGTAGACTGCCGATGGATGTGCCCCTAATGAATGTTGGTTTGCCAACCGCGGAATATGCACCTCCAATTTTCACTATTTCAGTCACATTTTTGCAGATTGAGCGCAGTTTCAATCCTATTCACGAATTGAACTGACCGTCTCTCATCTATACTTACCGTTAAATCAATCGATCATTTTATTTCTAACACTAAATAAGTGTTTAAAAACATAATTAAAGTGAGCGAGCTGTTACTGTCGATATGGGATGGCCTCAGGAGTACATTTTAATACGAAATTACTATTAATCAGATTATAGGAATCAATCTAATAAGTGAATAACCGGCCAAGTGCGTGTCGGGCCCCGCGCAGTGTAGGGTTCCGTAGTAGCCTGTTATTCAATGCAAGTCTTTACCCGTTATAAACAAGCAACTAGGGACTCCGTCTTTGTCACTTTAAAGGATTTATTCTAAGGATTTTGTATTTGGTACAAAATATCCAACACCCAAGTTCAACGACTATTACTACTAAACTAATAAAGCTATCTTAACCGCTATAATTTTTCTTTAAAATTCATGAAATGCGCTATTACCACGAATTTTTCCAGATTTTTCAAGCCAGCAGTTTAGCTTTTAGAGGGGGGGGGGGGGGGGGGGGGGACGCCCTACTGGAACAAAAAATTGCACTTTAAACTTTAATATTTCGTAAATGGAGCATTCAATCGAAAAATGGTATTAGCAACCCTTAAGTCATTTTAAAAGACCTATTCAACGATACCCCACACGATGGGGTAGACTATGAAAAAAAAATTCATCCCCACTTCTCATGTAGGGGAGCTAACCTAAAAAAAATATTTTTCAAAATTTTATTTCAGCACTTTGTCGGCGTCATTTATTTACATACCCCCACAAAATTACAGCTTTCTAGTATTAACGGTCTCTAAGCAAAACCTCGGATAAACAGACAGACAGACAGACAGACGGATATGACGGAACTATAAGGGTTCCTTGTCAGGACTACGGAACCCTAAAAAAGCGTAGGTAGGTATTATATGTAGCACCTACAATCTACATACATAACCGAAAAAGTAGTACGACATTTATTGTTAGTCAGCTGAAGGGTTACCTCGTGCGAGGAAATGAACATGTCTCCGTGAGGTTCGAAATAGACAGGTTCTGTTGAGAATCAGGTCAATTAAACGTATGGGCTCTGGGCCTTACATAAAATTCGATAACGTATATCTAAATGTTTTACGTAATTGATAAAGGAAAAGGAAAGGAATTTTAATATCCAATGACTCTCGTAGAATTATCTTCAGTAACGCAGAGACCATCCCCTTCGTAACGTTTGCTAATTTATGATAATGGTCGGGTATGTGTATTAAATTTTGTTGGAAGGGCTCTTGTGGAGAGAATGCCATTGTCACGTTCGGGACGGGTCAACCTCCTACGCAAACGCAAGTCTTGAACGCAATATTGACACCTGCCACTAGTTTGGACTAC
Source organism: Cabera pusaria (assembly GCA_954871355.1). Classification (NCBI taxonomy): domain Eukaryota; kingdom Metazoa; phylum Arthropoda; class Insecta; order Lepidoptera; family Geometridae; genus Cabera; species Cabera pusaria. The sequence continues at coordinate 19,273,376 of OX940889.1, read as the reverse complement.
AAAAATGTAACACATTTCTCATTTCAAGTATCTACTAGGTGACTGCGTTTATGATTTTTTAAGTTACAAAAATTTGGCACCACAGGACGAAGGATTGTATTTTAGTAGACGGTAATGGGATAATACATACAATCACGCCATTTTCCCGTTGGGGTAGGCAGAGACTACTTCTTTCCATTATAATTTTATATGGGATTAATGTGACTAGCTTATTTAATGTATTGATATCGAGTTTCGTTGTATATAATGCGCCAATACTTTCATGACTCCCTCTTCAGATGGAACCTGATGATATGACAGAGGGAGCTAGTTACACGCTTGCTACTTAATAATAAATTAAATCGTTGAAGCGATTTAATCGTATCATTAGTATTCGTGCGACATTGTATGGTTGAAGCCATCCAGGAGTGCGTGCATGTAGGGCTCGTTGCCAAGGCTACCGGGTGGGTGCGATCAGCTGGACGTAAGGTGAGCTGGGACGGCGGGCAAGGGGGATGCGGGGTGCGGAGGCTAGGGCCGATCGATACCCGCTTTCGCCTCTTGCTATCGCTCGACCCGCGCTCGTGTATTCGCATCACAACATAACTGATCAATCGCATTGACAGAAAGCTTGACCTCAGCCATTATAGTTATTTATATTAAAATACGGGACTTATCGAGCTTAAAACATTAATTTTTGTTTAACTCGACGTTTCCACCAAGTTGCATTGATCGTGGTCACGAGACGACCACGCCAATATACTACTCAGCCAATATATCATAATTATTATGTTTTATACTATTTTTGAGTCAATGCAACTTGGTCGAAACGTCGAGTTAAATAAAAATTTATGTTTTAAGTCCGATAAGTCACGTATTTTTATATTTATAACTATATGTTTATACTAGTCAATGATTAGCTTATCCAGTTTGTTAGTTACGTTTATCCTTTCACTGCGTGCTTCTGACATATTTATGGAAAGTATTTCCTTTAACGAATTTCCAAATTGGGCCAAGGTAGCACATGGATACCTTTAAGTTTGACGATATGCAAACTTTTAGGTCAAATTGCGGCAAAAATTTTGGAATGTTACCAAAATACCAGTGGGTGACTAAACTGCATTTTCACCTGCTTTGTTAAGTTAAATAAGTTGAAACATGAAGCTGAACCGAGATATTTTCTGCAAAATACGTGGGTAAGCAAACGTTGGAGCGAGCGGTGGAATATAGAAGTTGAGGGTAGTTGCGATATTTAAAGCGTGTGTTTGCTTCCCTTCCGGGAAGTGGCCTGCTACAGATAACGCCTCGCCGCGCTCCGGCTGTCCACATGCACGCCGTGCAAATGTTTCCTGTCGCTAAAAAGTATGGCTAAAAATATATTCAAACTGTTACTAAAAAGGCTTGCATAAAATAGTAAGCACAACTTAAGGCCCTATAGATTTCTTCAGCGCTTATATTTTAGTTAAAAGTTTTTTTTATATATAGTTCATAATCATTCGTCAACGTTATGGATGTTTAGGGAGCGTTCAAGTATTACGTAACGCAATTTTTGAAGATTTTTGCCCCAACCCCCTCCCCCCACTGTAACGCTCCGTAACGTTTTTGTGTACCCCTCCCCCCCTCTCTAAACGTTACGTAACACTCAAGTGATCATTTTTACCCTGGTCGCAAAAAGTTATGTTATAGTTTTTTAACCGAGTTCAAAAAAAGGAGGAGGTTTCTCAATTCGACCGTATATATTTTTTTTTATTTTTTTTTTATTTTTTTTTTTTTGTTTGTTCGCGGATAACTTCGTCGTTTATGAACCGATTTCGATTATTCTTTTTTTGTTCGAAAGGAGATATCCCAAGTGTGGTACCATGGTAATTTTATCGAGGTATGATAAGTATCTCCAGAGATATTGAGATAAACATCTCAAAATTGGTACTGAAAATGAATAGCGCGGCATTGAAGTCGGTTGTTTTTTAGTTTTTAAACGATATTATTTAGTTCGCCAATGAAGACAGACGAGCTACCTCTTTGACCGCATCGTTATCGGTGGTTAGGTATCAAACACTGGTCTGGCCTATATCGCATAAAAAGTTTAATCTCAGACATATAGTAGGTATCTACTAATTTTAGTTTTCTGATATGTGGTCCCGAGTAAGCTGACGAGTTCATAAAACTTTGGCTGAGTGAAGATACGAGTAGATGTTGTAAGTTAGCATTCGTGTTATTAACTTCTCGTTAGTTTCGCGTAGTACTTTTCTGTTCCTCAATATAACTTGAACCGTCGTTTTCGGCTCCGAGGATATTGATGCATAAATTATGTGCCACACGTACTACGCTTTATTTATATTCCGGAACACGTCGTTTTTCAGATTTAATTACCCATTATGTGAGCCACTGTGCCATCGTACCGCGTTTATCATTAAGGAAAGAATAAATACAACAAACGCTTAGAGATATAAACAAAGTAGTCATTATTATGCGCCGCCAACTTCGACTTGATTACGTCTGGTATAGCTCGGCGATTATGTATATCTCCTTTGAATGAACAACGATACTGGTACTATAGATATTATACTAGAGCTGAATATAATTTATAGCGGATACCCGGCGTGAGCTACTTACACTAAAAAAACCGACCAAATCGAGTTGGACTCGCCCACCGAGGCTTCCGTACTAACTTCTCAGACTAGGACAAACTTAACTTTGTGGTTCGATCCATAGAAAATGTATTGCACCAACCACGTATAATTAGTGTGTGATAGTAAAGTCATCTTTTTTTTGTTGTTAAACTACATATTACCGCTACAGCAAACTTCACCTCCTTTGTCCCCTCCACTCCCCCTTGGAAATGTTTTCGCCACATCTTATATAGAATGAAGTCCTTAGTGTGCCTTTCCAACTTGACTGAGATTCGTTGATAAATAACGCTACAGAATCGTCCCCCCCCCCCCCCATCTTCCTATTTTCCTCCCAATCAAAAAAACGCGATCGACAGAAAATCTATACTAAAATTATAAAGATAGAACATTTGTATTTTTGTATTTTTGTATGTTTGTAATGAGTAAGTTCAAAAACTACTGAACCGATTTAAAAAACTCAATGGACTTTCGGAATGAAAATAGGCTATATATTATCCCGTTTAAATCAAAGGTACATTCGTGGAGACCTAATTTGCAACCTAAGTCGGCAAATAAACGGTCGAAAAAACACGTTTCTGACAAACGCTGCTTAAATGAAAATAGATAGAAGAATATTTTCTATGCAAGAGTTGTAAAACTTAATAAGACCTACAAAAAAGTCCGCGACAGCATATGTCTATCTCTTAAGGTTGACTCACAGTAACCATTTTAATCTAAAATTTTTTGTTAAAAAATATTACATAACTTCCAAGGCTATTTTCAAGTATATAGTATTAATCCTTATCCAAATAATTACGTTAATTAGCTTGGCCACATATTATAGATTAAAATTGTCGTTTACAGTATATAATTCAAATGAAAACTCTAGAAGATATCACGAATATCACAAACACGCATCGCTAAATTAATAAAATATTTGCAGTGAAACCACAGATTAGGTCATAGTTACTAGGAAAATATTATTATAAGCTTAGCTATGCTGTAGATCCCCACCGATCACAATCAATTTGAAGTCAATATAGTATAATAATATGATCTATTGTATAAAATAATATTCATCTATATATATAATAATATAATATAATATTTTAAACCACCCCGACTGATCTATGTATAATAGCTTTTTCCAATGACTCTAAACACGACATTTAAAATCTGAGCTGTAAGTTGGTGAGGATTTGAGTATTCTGTAGAGTCCAGGAGGCTTCCATGTTCTTACAATATCGTTGAAGAAGAAGATTTTCGAATTGATCAGACCTATGAAAGTTGAATTCATAGCGCAATTAACTAGAAAAAAGCTCATAATTTTATAACGATTCAACGAATTTTCATGAATCAAAGCTAAGAAAACTCTCGATGAAGACATCTATCAAACAAAAAAAAACTATCAATAATAAAAACAAAATCGGTTCATCCGGTTAGGTGCTAAGATGCTACAGACAGACACACAGATACACACGTTAAACGTATATTACCCCTACATTTTGCGTCGGGGAACGCCGTAAGGTTACGGCGGCAGATGTACTCCTTGGTGGTAAGCTACTTTTTGGTAGATTTCTGTCTGTCTGTTCGCAATAATCTCAATAGCTACTGCACGGATTATTATGCGGTTTTCACCAATAGCCAGAGTGTTTATGAGGAAGGTTTAGGTGCATAATTCGTTAAGGTTTTGTGTAAATTGGATTAAATAGGACGATGGTTGTTAAATATGTTCATATTTTATATTCGATGCAACAAACTGATGCAAATTTTGTAGGCATATCTGTTCTACCCGTGCGAAGCCGGGGCGGGCTGCTAGTCTTTAATAAATCAAGGAACTCGTTTGTCTATTTTCGTCAAAATCGGTTAAAAAATACGAACTGTAGCCGAGAACAGATAGACAGACAAACATACCGATAAAAGCATTTTTGCTTAGTCAAAACCGAGACGCTACGCTCGCTCGGTCAATAATTAATTTTTGGAAGCGCCTATTCGGATGATACATTCCCACAGTTTTATTGCTATTAGACTAAAGTAGGAGATAAATTGCGTAGAAATACCTGTTTTTCTCTGCAAGACTGTCTGGTTTCCGCATTCTCACATAAATTCACATTCAAATGTATGCATAGTAACATTCATTTTTCTCATAATAATCCAGCTGTAGTAGTATACATTCGCAGTGGTGTCAGCGATGTTGCTTTTTGATTATTTTTGTTTATAATTTTGTATTATTTTGAGTTTGCTTGCTTTATTTATGTCGCTTCCGTCGTTTGTTTTGCAGCGCGAGTGATTAGTGGTGTAAGGAGGTGCAGTGGTGTGATGTTGTGGATGCGGGGCTGGTAGGCGTGCGCGCAGCCCTACGCGATGTCATCGCCGGCACGCGCCCCGCCGCCTCGCCCTTCGGTGCCGGCCGGCGCGGGCATGCTGCCGCCCGGCCCGGGACCCTCGCGCCAACGATCACTCAAAGACCGACTGAGAGAAGGCATAACCGGACCCTTCCAGTGGCAGTGAGTTTTCCACCTTATTAGAACCTTCAGAGTCCCCACATCGGAGCCGCATTCATTTGATCAATATGTAATCTTCTTACATTTTAGATTGCGGCTCCAATGTAAGCACTCTTTAGTCTGACATTTTCAGGATACCAGATTTCGGGAATTACCTTAAGCGCTTGATATTTAACGCATTTTTAAATAAAGCATGGCTTGTAACTTGATAACTCAGATGTGGATTTTGTAGATATTTACAATGCTTTTATAATAATCCACTAACAGCTCGTAACAACAGATTTGTGTGATGAGATGAACTAATGAATAAATAATTATTAGATGTTGTCTATGAGCCTGAAGTTATTTAACTTCAAGAGATTGTATTATAGAGATACAAATTTCAGTTGATTGCGATTATGCGTGAGATAAATAGTTGTTGTAGTTGTTGCATGTTAAAAGAGTTGACTTTCTTAAACATACGTACTCACCGTATCATTATTTTAATCATTTGTGCAACTTTGAACCCTATTTCCATTTTCGTATACGTGTAAATAAACAATTTGTTATAAACTGTTCATGATCTTTGGCTGGTGAGCAAACATACTTTCGAATTAATATTGAGTAACCTACCAGCAAAACCTAGCAGCAGAAAAGCAAGTTATCTCAACGCGTAGACAATCCAGGCTGCATTCGTTCAAATTGTATGTCGCTGCTGGGAACAAATTAGATTCCCGGTGACGAGACAGGCCTTCGGACTGATTCAATGCAGCATCTTCCAACATTTTTATTGAAAATGAGACTAGCTGGCTGTTTAAAGCTAACACTGAGTGGAAAATAAGAAATGACCGCCACCGTGTCGTTACATTTGGATATATAATTATTACATTAATATAACACAACATTGTTAATTACACTGTCATTCTAAAAAGAATATGCGCTAAAACCTTAAAAACCATTATTTTAATGAAGTTCTAGTAGGCATCGAAACCAACGTCATGTATTTTCCCTGATACAGTCTGGCAGTAAAGGCCGGAGTGAGTGAAAACCTTAAAAAGTTAAGCAAAAATTAAATCGTTGCTAGAAAATTAGATTGCGGTGGCGATGCATCACTTGTTTCATGTCAGAGCAAAATATCAAATTAAAGCCTTTCTAGGGAAGGAATTTAAAACGTTTCGTGTCTTTTTAACTGATTAGGTACTTTAGTTTTTGTTGTACGAAAACCCGTGTACATTTGATTGGCAGAAAAATAAACTACATTATGAACTTTGGAGGAAATCGCGTGATGTTATTTCATCGTCATCATAATCATCCGGTGTCATGTATTTTTATGATGTTCAAATACATAAAAACATCGTTCTGCAAACTTTTTATTATGAAACGCTGCCTCATCTTAGTAGGAATTGATATTAACGATGAGTAGGTAAAGCTCACTGCTTATTTAGCATACACATTCTTTCTGCAAAAGTAGGCCTAGGAATTAATCCGCTGCGGTTCGCCACTGCGCATTGGTTACAGACTCTTTCGTAGGTTAGGCATATAGAAGGCTGTAGCCGCAGTCGGATCGCTCTGACGCGCCCCAAATATTTGCGTTGTGCAACATTCCCTATCTCGTTGTGTACATTACCTCAACCTCCGCCTCCGACTCCTTATCTCCGCTGGAGCAGCCTCCGCGTTAGCCTTCCAAACTAAATCTCGGTTGTTTGCCCTACTCCTTTATAACGTAATTGAATTAAAAACGCTCGCCACGCTCTCCCTCCTTCAACTTATAATACAAAACCGAGAGCGCGACGACAACGATGCTTTTATACTATACCTACATACAGCTTTGTTTGCATTAAAATTCTCTCTTATTCCAGTTTTATTATATTTCTTATGTTTGCCAGAATTTATACCGTATCTTGTCTAAAACTTATGATTGTATAATGTTATTTACATTATATTCTACAATCATAATTTTTAAAGACGAGATTAGCGAAGTTAACTTGGTCAACAATCTGCTCTAATTCTAACTGCACTCCTAAAACAATGTTTTCTTTTGCGTGAGTTCGTTATCTTCTGTGGGGGTTTTTAAAACATTAACATTGTGTTCTTAGGCGCTTTGAATGTTTATATCAGATTAGCCGTGTAACCCTCGGCCACACAAGATTATATCAGATTTATTGCCCTGTGAATGATAACAGAATTTACAGGGTGGATTATCGATCGGTAGTTGGGTTTAAGATTCATTAGCATCCCATTACTATTCTGTCCGTTTAGTGCGGTAGGAAATTATATATTTATAACCTACTTTTTGTCCACCGGCTAATTTCGGGCCTCTCATATCTGTCTGAAGTCGGTTTTGTTGCAGGCGAAGCCGAGCGGGGCTTCGCTATGTTATGCATGTCGCGCGGCGTCCTTGGCCGATATTAAACGTTTAGGCGACAACCTCCAGCCACAGGGTGGGGGGCGTAAGGTGGATCACTCAGTCATTGTTTCCTTTTGTACTATCTATTCTGAACCTCGGCATGGGCGTGTTTGCGGTGAGCTGGCTTCGCTCGTTCCACGCCGTTATTTTTTCTATCTATAGCTCTTCTATGTTAGACCTTTTTTAGCGGCGGTTCCGTGAATGTGTTCTTTATCGATTTCGAGCGAATTAAAATGGTCGTCTTTTCCTAAAACGGTCTCTATTTTTATTGCTTCACCGTCGTAATTTTCCTCGTTTGCATCTGCAAAAACGACGCATCATCTGGAGTTTAAGCAAACATCTGTTTCATATAAAGGAGTTACGATGATCGCGCTGCGTAAAAGTAGGTAGAGGTCGTTTATTTTGAAGCGTTTTGCGGTTTGTCGTTCTGGACGCCCGCTGGCTGTATGTTGAGGTTTGAATGATTGGTACAATTATTGTGCGTCAATGGTAGTCGTTTGAACGAGCTGAAAAGGCTGCGAACTGGTGTTTTCCTGGCGCTCGTGATCGGGGCGGTCGCGAGGCCGCGGCTACATTGTCGCGGTAACCACGCCGTCACGCGCGCTCACTGCGAACCAAAACCGCCTCATTGTCCGTCCACTGGCGCGTGCAAATCAATTTCACACCCTTACGTCCCCTATACAACCGTAACCATTCTCCCTTTTCATATTTACATGTCAATTTGTAGACGTTGTCCTATTATCTCACTTGATAAGTTTCTCGGTAAGTGTATTTGTTGTGTGTGCATGATCACGATAGTTACGTCAATATAGTTTAAATAATTCGTATGAATTCTGACGTAGCGGAGATAGCGGTCTTCTTTATGTTACTGCGCAGTGATATAAATCTGGAGGAAAATTTCTGTTATGAGTCACCCTGTCTTCGGTTTTGCCCATTCTTCCAGGTTTGCCGAATGTACCGTAATAAAATATGTACTATGTGGTAAGACGATAAGTTTTAAGATTTTTTTCTTTGAGGGCCCAGCGGTTTAGTGGGAGAATGGTCGGCTTTGAAGCCAGAGGTACCGAGTTCAATCCCCGCCGTGCACCAATTGATTTTTTTAACGAAACATTTTTGTGCGCAGGCCTTCCGGTGAAGGAAAGACATTGTTAAGAAACCTCTAATCCCCGCATGGTGGTAGGACACTATCTAGTGTCCGCTTGGCCAGCTACCCACCACCCTCAACTCCCTCAAGTTAGAAAAGTCTGTTGCTAAAAACATCTAATGTGAACTGTAATGTGTGTCAAACGCTAGCCTATATGATATTATATTTTAAAAAAAATGTACTTATACCATCCGAAGGTTGTCTGGAAACTAAAGCCGAAAATGTAATGCTGCATCTTAGCATTATTGGGAACGGTAGGTAATTATTATTACTATTCGTAGTACTATTACGTAGTACTATTCGATGTTATTAAATAAATAAAATGGACAACTATTTGAAAAAATAGTTAATCTCAGTTTATTTTCTCAATTAAATTTCAACAATATACGTTGAAATTTATTGAATAAAATATACTAAATAATAAAAATACTAAAGTTAAATTCCTTATAGATTTATAATACCTTATATATTTTAAAAAATATGTATTATTCATTTTAATCTTATAATTTGCCTAACATACAATAAGTTCGATCAACAATCGACATAAAAGCGTTGATGATACAACTAGCCCCAATTCCTAATGCATTTATATTATACAATGATCCTTACATATGCGTCTTGCGCGAAACGGAAATGGAAGATGATATGAAGTGCATACGTTCATTAGCACAATGAAACGAGTCGAGATGGTTCCACAATTGATACCTGCACGAGGCATCAAGAAGTGCACGTAATTGAATGAATGATTGGCTCTGGCGCCAGGACACCTCGACTGTGTTGCGGGTTGCCAGAATGTACAAATTAAAAACCTTTGAATCACCAGCGAAACTCGCCACTTTAGGAATTAGCTAGTGAATGACCACGTCAGCAGCAAAATGTATACTAATCATGTATAATTGATTAGGATTTGTCGCTTTTTTGTGATATTGAATTATTCAAGGAGTCTCATATTCTAAAATGGGCAGATTATGCCACAAAGTATTATAGTTCACTGATGTTTTAAAATTTGCTTCACCATAATTTGTTGCATATAGCAATAGTTCAAATCTGACTGTACTTTATAACATAATTCCTAGAGCCGTGTTATCAGCTCCTTATACATATTAGGAACTTATACGAAAAAATGTTGACAACTTTTATATGACGTCATATGTCAGGTGAAGCAGGGCCAGACTGTTTCAATGTGGTTGACAATGAAGGTATCCTAATGTCATCTACTTTTGAAAGGCTCAGAATAATAATAAATTCTCATCTGGCAACATAGATTGTCGAGATGATGAGCCACAGACCACGTCCGTTCGTTTGTTCCTGCCTCTGCAATATATCACATCGTTAGCCGCTTATCTGAATCATGAGGCACTTGATGTCTAAGTACAACTCCGATTTAGAACCCGGCATTGTGTTACGACCTTCGATTGCTTCCACTTGACTGAGCACATTATGAGGTCCTATATCACTATGTTTACATGATTGTATCTGTGTTGTACTTATTTTGTACAATTATGTCATGCTGAAATTAGATTTTATACACCATTGCTGATTGCCATTTAATTAAAAAAATCTAATCAAATCAAAGCTTTTATTTAGTATGTTATGTAGGCAGTATTAATATACGCACATATACACGTCACTCAGAATCATAAAATAAATCATAATCAATTATCAAGTATACATAGCAAAAGCAGAATTTAACGCTTTGATTTTCATCCAATGGTTCACGTCAGACTATTAAAAAATATTAAAGTAGCGTTGCCAACCGTACACGTACCTGTGTGATTCAGTACTTCAGACAATTTTCATCGACGCTTCGACCAAGTTGCATTGACCGTGGTCACGAGAAGACTGAAAATTAATATGCTGTTTTAGCGCGATAAGTCCCGTGTTTTAATATATAAACTATCTATGTGATAAATTCGCGAAAGTTTAAAGTTACAAGTTCCAAAGTAAGTTTTAAGCTACACTAACATTTAGAACTCAGATTATTTTACGATTTTTGGTTGATTAGAGAAAATATACTACTTCTGATATTCGTATATATAATAGACCTGATAATATGTAGCTAGAAAGGAAGATTTAAATAAGTCAACTATTTCTAAAACCCATGCAATCATAGTTTCACAATTAGTCACTTGCCCGTTTGCACTAATCTTAGGAATCGCCTAAGATTTAAAAATATCTCAGTCAGAGCAACATCGGAAATCAAAATCTCATAGTATATTTTGCAGTTAGGCTATATTTATCTATATTTAGAGATTTTGGTAGCTCCGTTTATTTTGTGATATTTGGACAAGCTGAGGCGATTCTTAAGTTTAGTGAAAACGGGCATCTATGTTTTATGGAAATGTCATTAGCTACGTACCCACCTAGCGCACAGGCTCGCGCGGCAGCCTCGGTGCGAGCGATTGCTCGCGAGGCAGGCTGAGCTATCATAAGCGGCTCGGCCCGAGGCAGGCCGAGGCACGTCCACACCAGCCGAGGCATTTGGCTCGCGAGGCTGCCGCGCAAGCCTGTGCGCTAGGTGGGTACGCGGCTATTACCTAATTACAAGACAAGTGAAGGTTTAATGGATCCTATGAATGGGGTGATGTTGCTCATCATCGTTAGAAAATACTTATCTCCGTTTTAAATACCATTCAGAATGTGAGACGATAAACACTTTGTCAAATGTATATTGAATGTGTTTCTTGAAACATTTGTTCCTCGTAAATGTGATGATAAATTCTTTAAGACCCCCATCTTTAGTATCTTACTTTTATTGAGTGGATAAATCACTGGATTACAAAACTGTTGCGATGTGCTGATACTCGTATCTAATATCAGTACTGTTGCATGCTCTGTTTCAGTGCACTCGGACTCTTTTAATAATTCTGCATAATCATATATTATCAAATCTCTTCCACTTATCTTATTATTGGCATTGATAATTTTTATTTTTTCGATAATTTTAGTACTTATAGATTAATTTAATTACTTGATTACAATGCCTTGATCAGGTTGTAGTTTTAAATGGAGGTCGTCTGAGTGAAATTTTGTGTGTGATATTTATAAGTATGTTTACTTTCATCACAGGACGATCGAGGTATGTTGTCTCTTGTTACTAAAACTCGTACGGAATTTACAAAGTTTTAATGCTGATACTTATAGAACTCAAAGACCCCTGCTAAAAGCTAGTTTATCCTTGATGGTTGAATGAATAACTTTTTTATAAAATAATTTAACATGAAAACTAGTGATTTTTGTTACGACTATTGACATAACATAACCTATATTTTACACAATGCGTAAATAAGTGAAATTTCATCGGAAGTTAAGACGATTAGAATCTTTAAATTTTGATGAAAACGTTTTCTGCTACGCTCTAATAGTCGACAGGTACATAGTAAATTACTTTTTAGGGTTCCGTACCCAAAGGGTAAAACGGGACCCTATTACTAAGACTACGCTGTCTGTCTGTCTGTCCGTCTGTCACCAGGCTGTATCTCATGAACCATAATAGTGAGACAGTTGAAATTTTCACAGATTATGTATTTCTGTTGCCGCTATAACAACAAATACTAAAAACAAAATAAAGTTAAAAATTAAAGGGGGTCCCCATACAAAAAACGTGTATTTTGTATAGCGCCATCTGGTCAAGGTGTCATCTGCGTGTTAACAACCTCAGAGTAACTATTACTCATAGACATATACTACTAGATGGAACATCTCGAACTGGCATTGTCGAATACCGCGAGTAAGCTGGCTGGCATATTCTCGCTCACACGTAGCTCGGCACTCGAAACAACAGCACGCGCTTATGTTAAAAATTGCGTATCCGGAATGCCATCGTGTGTCCTCAGATACTGCAAAAACCAGTCAGGAAAAACAAACTGAGACGACGGAGTCACTTTTCACAATTAAGTTCAGATTTTCGAATTAAAACCCGCATACATAAAACGTTATTTTGTTAATTTGTAATGACACTTCACGACGCGACGCCATGTTTGCTGGCGCCATGTTCGTAGATTATGTAAACAGATGTGACATTATAGCGCGAAATGAAATTGCCTATTTTTAAATTTTGAAGAAAATAGTTTGACATGTGTGTGTATATTGTATAATTATGTCTGTGGTATCTTAGCTTCCAACCCAAGTGACTGGACCGGATTTTAATTTAGTTTTGTTTATTTTTTTTTACATACTATTCTATGAAACCGACATAAAAAGAAGGAGGTTCTCAATTCGACTGTGTTTTTTCAATGTGTGTTACGTTACCGCATAACTCCGTAATTTATTAACTGATTTGGAAAAATCTTTTTTATTTGAATGCATATTAAGTACTTATGGATTGGTGCCATTTTATATAATATCGTATTCTATCCTTTTCTCTTAATAAAAATACATTGGACGTTGTCGGTAAGGATGGTAAGGCGATATGTGTTTAATCTATAATTAGTCACAACCGGCGGCGGCAACCACTCCCCCGTGCCCCCGCGTGAATGATAACCGTTTGACAAAATTTATTTGCTCGGGATGACAACTCTTTGTTTTACCCACAGACCTGCTACATATTAAACTCGATCGCGTACACCGGCCCTCATGAGAACGACCTTGAACGGAGTTTGTCCCTTTCTTTTGTATGGACAACTTACATATATATCATACATATAGTATAGAACATATATAGGACTATCAGGTTGTTAGAGAAGGACACACTCCCACCCTGGTGTCTTTCAATTGGGCCGTTTTGTTCTACAAAGCAATTACAACCTTATCGTTAAAGCATACGGATTAAATTGAATTTGACAAAACATCTGCAGTGCACCATCATTTTTAATACGTCTATGGTTTTACCTCAATGCTATTACTACTCTCAAAGTCAAAGTCAAAGCATTTATTCAGTATATGGGCAAATTAAAAATTTGCACTTACTCTCGTCAAATTACATTAAATAGATCATATTCAATAAAAAATATTATAGATATAACAGACACATATTATATATATAGAAACTTATTGCTTTGAATTTACAAAAAAAAACAAAGGTATTGAGCCATTCAGCTTTCATCTAGACGTCGAACGTCACACTTAACACTACAGTACACGCGCCCCTTTTTTTTACTTGAGTATATACGTGGCCTACTATGGTAGGCCATTTTAAAATATCAATAACTTGTATATTCCTAATTATTTGAATAAAACAACAAATTATATTAAAAGGTGTTTATTTTACTTACTTTTAGAACTTTACTTTTTAGATATTTTTTTAAGATAGTATTAATAATAAACAATTTAGTAAATATATAAGAAAAAGTTATTGCAAAAAGAGTTACCCTGGTCTACTATAGTAGGCCGCGCGTGTACTGTAGTGTTGTATATTATTTTAACACATGTTAAAATAACTCTAGTGACTCTAGTAATAGTTACTCTGAGATCAACAACCGAACAACAACTTTGTGTTAATAATAGCGTTCGTTAGATGGCGTTAAAGTAAACAAGCACGGCAGCGGTTCACAACTCTGTCATAGAAAAGATAATAATAATACTACGTAACTCTGTTATGTTTCGTATTGTACTGTGTTTACAGGCATTAATATTTTTGTAGCCCTCCCTACGTGTGTGAGACGCAAGTCTGACTCGCACTTGGCCAGTTTTATTAGAATACGTCGTATTATCCGTGTTTTCAGCCAATGAAAAACTGCTACAATATTATTGGAATACGAAGGTAAGTTTCGCCACTTTCTACAAGGCTAGCTCGATAAGAAAACAAAGCCGGTCACGAAACTAGAGGGGACTAGGTATATTATATTTTCTGGGCTAGAGGACCCCGATTCGAGTCCAGACAAGATGGTCATTTTTACGTTTTTTACAAGTTCCTTCTTTTATTATTAGGAGCCGAAGAATTGCCAAAAAACACGATTTACAAAAAAATAACACCGAGCAAAGCATGGTGATACAGGTACCTACTGTCTAATAAAATAAATATTCATTACGAAGGTAATTTTGCGAAAATAGCGTCGCAACCATAACTCGTTAACATTTTATAAATGTTAAGTTTAAATGAAAAATATCTCGATGACCCAGCTTTGCTTGGTATTATATATATTTTTTTTTTGTTAAATCGAGTGTTTTTGCATTTTTTTTTTTGCTTTTAATAGTAGTTTTACTCACAAAAGAAAGAAAAGAACTTGATAAAAAAAAGGAAAGTTAGTCACCTTATCTGGACTCGAACCAGGGACCTCCAAAGCGCCGTCCTATCGATCTTCCACCGAGCTATCATAACGTCTTAAAATACGCCGAAATTACCCTTTGTATTCTTATGATATTGTAGCAGTTTTTCAATGCCTAAAAACACGGATGAAATGACGTTTTCTAAAAAAAAAATAGATCGATTTATTGCCCCCGAAACCCGCTGCATACTAAATATCATGTAAATCGTTGGAGCCGTTTCCGAGATCCCGATTATATACATATATAAACAAGGTTTTCTCGTTTAAAGGTTCGTTTATTACCTATAATATTATAGATGTTTCGTGAAAATGTTGATGAAATTATTGTGGTGACGCTACATTCGCTAAACTACCTTCGAAAAGTACCTAATTAATAATAATTAGTTGCTCCTGCTTGCCGCTTGCTCGGGTAGCGGGGGGAGTAACGTAACATCTCGCAGCGAGCCATAGCCGCACGTATTCGCGCGAGCGTCGTCATGCCGTCCGGATGCGCTTCGAAACCCTGCCTATAAGTTTGCAATTTGCTACTTGAAATTTCGGTTATTTCTGGTTTAATAATAGAAACTTTGTAGTGTTTATTTAGGTGATATTATTTGCGTAACTAACTACGTAAGTTAGTTAACTGTGCAATTTGCATAAATATAAATAATAGGTACCTACTAGTTAAATAAATACCGTCTTCTTATTAAAAATGCCGTGACCACCTTCTAGCTTCATCATCAGACCCTAGATCTAGGTGTAAAGTTCTCCTTATGACGAATCAATCGAGCCTAATCTCGGTGGGTTTATGTTGTTTTATCGCAGAGATGCCGTGGCCAATCAATCGAGCCCAAACTCGGTGGGTTTATGTTGTTTTATCACAGAGATGCCATGGCCACCTTCCGTCTCCATCATCAGACCAGCTCCGTGGTACCATATCATTGTTGTCACCGAAGATTCATAAGTTCACCAAATTTGAGTCCAATCGGACATCGGGAAGTGGGTCTACTTTAGCTTGCAAGATTCCACCTGAACATACATAGTGACATACATACATACATTGCAAGTTAAATAAAAGCTTGTAATAAAATGTATTTAAGTAGGGCTCCCATACAACGGACATGTTTTTTTTTGCCGTTTTTATAGATATTGGTACGGAACCCTTCGTGCGCGAGTCCGACTCGCACTTGGCCGGTTTATTCAATATCATGTGTCATTTCATATTAGTTTCCATTCTAGGCCTAGAGTGATACCATACTCGACTGCATCATCACTTACCAACAGGTGAGATAGTTAGTTGTTAGTGGTCAAACGCTAACCCATTCGATATTAAAAAAAACATATCTGTATCATATCTATGTGTTTCTCAATAAAACTATTCGTGTTGCTTACCGCTAGTTTATCTGATTAGTTTGCTATAATTATTAATTTTAATAATTTCAATTATCACTATCAGGTATTTGCACATCGTTGCTGAATGCATTATACATGTGTATTATAATATAATAATGACAGAGACATAGAATACAAGGTATATTGTTGTATTGTGTTTATACAATTTCAATCAAGATTTGTGATTTAAAATCAATCGAAATTAACTAAAAATAAACTGACCAAGTGCAATTCGGTCTCGCACTCGTAGGGTTCCGTACCACACTACAGTATTTTATAAGATCGAGCAAAAAATACCACTATCATTTTCGCCAGAAAAAAATTAAAGTTAACACAAAAGGGATTGGCATTTCAATATAACGCCATCTATGGACGTTTACGCGTTCATAGATGGCGTAATATTGAAATGCCGAAAAAACACTTTTCTTGTATGGGGGACACCCTATAATTTTAAACTTTATTCTGTTTGGCAACAAATATACATTATCTGTGAAAATTTCAACTATCTAACTATGACAGTTCATGAGATCTGCCTGGTGACAGACGAACAGACAGACAGTGGAGTCTTAGTAATAAGGTTAACCGTTAACCGTTTTACCCTTTAGATACGGAACCCTAATAAGCTAATATCAACATAATACGGACATGGGATGGGACTTGGATGGTTCATTCTAGTCAGACGGATAGACATGATTGTAGAAGTACAATGACATTGTGATGCTACTTGTACAATGCAAGCATTTGCAACATTGAGTTTTGATTATGGCTCATGTATCAGAGTTTATGTGAATGAATGTTCTCTATCATTCTATCAGTATCTTTGGATTCTATATGAACTTGTTATACCTACTTTTTACCCTTTGGGTACGGAACCCTAATAATTATTTTTTTTACTTTTTATGTATGAAATGTTAATTTAAAATTAAGTTTTTTTTTTATTATTTATTTGTGTACGCTTTCACATGTCATAAATATGACAAAATAGACGGACTTGCAATAATGACGAACACCCAAATGTAAAATCTATTTTTTGTGAAATAAACATTCATTTCATTTCATTTACTGTTTTTATAAATAGAGGAACAATTCTTTTACCTTGTTAATGGAGATTGTATTATCGCATGGTATCTACCATACATTTTATTTGTCTGATAGGCTAGCGTTAGATCACTAACTCGATTGCTGGTAAGCCACATCATCGCTTACCAGTGAACACACTAGGCCTAGAATGGTCTTATTCCCAAGAGCTATGCTGCCGTAACACTGAAAACTTTTGGCCGCAGATTTTCGCCTAGGTGATGGTAAACTACTTTTTGGCAGCATTGATATAATGCTACTACCACCTGAGGATTTTATTGCAATTAGTTTAATGTGCAGTGTAACGGCATTATTATAAACTTTTAAATATCAATGCGCTTTGTCTCATACGTTGCTATGATTTATATATCAGGCGTTATAACTTTATCAACACCTGTACTTATTATAAACGAGAAAGTCAATTAGTATATTTGTTTACTTGTTACCTTGTCACGGTCAAACAAAAAAAGGTATCTTTCTTGTTTCATTGTTATGATTTTTTGTATGTAATTGATATAATCATGTCTAATATAGGATCAGATTTAGAAATGACATAAAGTAATCCAAACCTTACACCAAATAATCTAATCTGTAATTATGAATGTGTCATATCACAATAGCACAAACTCATGCGAAATTATGCACACACATTTTTTGACCTTACTAAAAGTGATATTCGTAAAATATTGTGATTGCTATCACTACAAGTACAGATTATGATGTTTATGTATGTATCGTTCTTGTAAAGCTGATAGATGATAGCAGTTCCATTTTAGTAGTATGCTAACATGCTTCGTGGAAGCCATATTTGCTGCCTTCACACTGTGAAACGAGTAAACCTGTCAAGATAACATTACTGTTTGTACATACCAAGTCGCTATTGTTGGAGGTTTCACCAACTTTATTTTCGTCATGCATATTTTTATATCACAATCCATCAAAGGCTTCTCAGAACGAAGCACTCGAAATCACATGTAATAATCATCATAATTAAATACTATAACCAGAATCTTAAATTGATTACCAAAACATTTGACATGAATTCTGCTGGTAGTATTTAATAAGTAACGTACCTCATCTTTATCGTCTTATACAACTTTTGCTATCGGGTAAATGGAAACTCGGTATCGTATTTCTACTTATTGGATTTTCCTCACCTTATCCTTATTAGAGCCCCTGATCCAAATCCTTATCACGGTTAGCGGACCGAAGTCTCGTCGATCAGTCACGTCACGCGTCAGTAAACGTCGTGTGTTTACCGCTACAGTTTTTCCATGAGATATCGACCCTAAGTCGCAACTCATTTTGGAACAACGGTCGAATGATTCATTGTTTAAAACAGGGTTAGTGTCCTGTTTTTCTTTACTATCATCCATCACGGCTACCAAGTCGTGTCTTGATATGAGGTTAGCTATGTTCGCAGCAATGCCTTTATGCATACGATTGAATGACCTTTGTCTTCTTGCATCAGTGATGTCAGTATCGTGACTTGTAAGGTTCCTTGCCTTAGATTTAGTGGATTGTTGTCTTTGTTCTTAAATGAGATCAGTGACCATGGCTTATTGATTTTGATTAATTTATTTTGGTAGTACCTGTTCTTCTTTTGTTTCCAGTAGAATTAGGATTATTTTTGGCACGTTTGTATATTAGCCTCACTTACACTAACAAACAAATTAATAAAATCTTAAAAGTCAATTTAACCTAATTGTCGTAGCGAAATAAAACTTTTTTTATGTATCTGAGTTCGGATGACAATAAGTTAATTTAATTTCGTATCTTGGGGTGATCTGATGATATAGCTAGGAGGTGTATAGTGGAACTATTCGGTGGCTACTAGAAAACCCTGGTTGGGATCATATGTTATGACTAGTCCAATAACCATTATATACTGATATTATAGTAAGGCTATAAGTATAGGCTTAGATTGTCAGGTAGAATAATGCCATTGAGTAAATCTGTAGTCAGATGTACCCGTACTTTTTTTGTGTAAGACTTGGTTCTACTCTTAAATCCTTGGGCTTTAGTCCCTTTCCTAAATTATGAATAATTTATCAGATGCCTTCACGGGTACGACTTTTTGGATATACAGCGCTTTATTTATATATGTAACTACTTTATTAGTTCTAGTATCTTTAGTTATTTGGTATTATAACATGATTGATTTTTCAATATTTTTACCAACAAAAGGAGTAAAGGCCTACGCAGACCGGGACGGCATGGCAAGGAATTAAAATTTTTACATATCGTATTTCTACCTCGATACGTTTAAATGTCCATTGGTAATAATTTAAGACCCTTGCCATACCGTCCCGATCTGCGCAGGCCTTAATACGCTCACAGAATGGTAGCCAAGAAAGATAAGACAAATGTATCGCCAGCCGGCCAACAACAAGATAGGTACAATAATGCATATATTGACTGCAATATCAGGGCACAGAATAATTAATAGTAAGGTGTCGAATCTAAGCAAGAAAAAGAGAGTAATGACGGGGGGTCATTGTTAACTTCTTGCGTCCGTAAGCTTAGACCTTAATCCTATACGTGATCTTTGATCTTTCGGTGATGTTAAATAGGTGACCCCTGGTGGTAGGCTTCAGCCGTGACTCGAAACACTAACCGAATTAAGCTAAGCAACCGAGCTAAGTTCCGGCATGATTTTCTGTCCAGCCAGCTTGGAACGGTTGGAAAAAAAAACGAGTTGGAATAGAATAATATGTAACTTTATTATTGTTATATACCGGCTGTAATTCACGTACCTTTAGTCGAATTTTCTCGACGTAGGTTTCGAGCGAGTCAGTCGCTCTTCCTCGGGAGTGAGGTCACGCGGTGAACATCGCGATTTCACCGCGTGACCTCACGGTTTATAACAATAATAATAACATGTCTGTCCAGAATAAAAAATATTACATAATTTATGAGAGACCTATTGGATCTAACAAGCTCTTTGATAAATTACTCAATTAATTACCTATAATTTACCTATAACGTACCTATATACCCTCAATTTTAGATGTTGTACTTCAATGATTATTCATGTTCAATCAGAATGCAGTGTTGATATAATATTTGCATAAAGCAGCTCTAGTCTACAGTCTACTCGTACATACCATTGAGCTATTATTCGCCGTAGATACAGCATTGCATTCCAAATACGTATTCTACTATAGTCTGACGCCGGATGGTCCCCTCTGCAGGAATCCACTACCGCATCGTCATGAATATGCATGTCATCGACCGTTCCATGGATACATGGTTTTTCCCACCTTTTTCATGTGATATGTTTTAAATTCTTAATATATGTTGCTTCTGTAAGTACTGTTCTGTAGGTTACGCCCAAAAAATTAAACCATCAATTAAGTTAAATCATATGTTTCGCCGAATCAATACGTTTTAATTGAATTGAGGCGTATTAATTTCCGGATATACAACGTGTGCATATATATTGACGTGCAGCTGAGTTGCCATTATAAAGTTAACTGGCTTACATTAGTGAAATGTGTAACACACATGTTGCAGGTGAGCAGATGAGTATGTTTGGTAAACAAGTATCATTCGTCCTAATACCTACTTGTTCAGTTTGCGCAGTTTCGTTTGCACACCCTTTTAGAAGATGAAAGCCGAGATACGAATAAGCTTGTCAACATTAAATATTATCTAGAAATGCGCAGTAGCGATGTAAGTAAACAAACGAGGGATTTATCTACATTTACTTACCTTTCCCATCGTTATCAATGTTTTTAGCACGATAAACATTTTAAATAGAATTGTCGTCAAAGTTTAGAAAACATGTCTTAGTAATGAATACACACTTCTGAGATAAATTGTATAGAAAACAGTTTTTGAATTTCTTAAATTTAGCTAGGATGCATTTTTGTTTTGAGTCTGTTTTTCGACATTTAAACACCAATTAATTTATTCTTTATTATTCTAAATGCAAAGATCTGTATGTTTGTTGAGGACCTTTTTACGACTACACGGATATACGGTTTTGGCTGAAATTCTGTCATATCGAATACGATAGAAAAGTATTTGTCGTATAAATTATAGATCTAATAAAGGACTTTTTAACGCAGGCATAGCCGCAGGTGCGACGTGCACACGCAGTAATATGTGCCATACAATAATAAACTGGCCAAGTGCAAGTCGGACTCGCACTCGTAGGGTTCCGTACCAAACTACAGTATTTTATAAGATCGAGCAAAAATACCACTAGCATTTTTCGCCAGCAAAAAATAATAATTAATAAACATTTCATTTCTTACAACGCCATCTAACGTCTAACCAAGGTGTTAGGGATCGCCATTTTAATATAACGCCATCTATAGACGCTTAGGTAAACGTCGAAAAAAACACGTTTCTTGTATGGGGACCCCCTATTATTTTTAACTTTATTCTGTTTTTAGTATTTGTTGTTATAGCGGCAACAGAAATTCATCATCTGTAAAAATTTCAACTGTCTAACTATCACGGTTCATGAGATACAGCACGGTGACAGACGGACAGACAGACAGACAGACAGACAGACAGACAGACAGACAGACAGACAGACGGACAGCGGAGTCTTAGTAATAGGGTCCCGTTTTACCCTTTGGGTAC
Source organism: Cabera pusaria (assembly GCA_954871355.1). NCBI lineage: Eukaryota > Metazoa > Arthropoda > Insecta > Lepidoptera > Geometridae > Cabera > Cabera pusaria. The sequence continues at coordinate 19,251,504 of OX940889.1, read as the reverse complement.
GGAACCCTAAAAAGCTATATAGTACTTTACTGCCCAATGTAAATATTGAGCAAATTATTAGTATCGGGAATTTTACGCACATTGCATACTTGCACCAGCATTTAACATATTAAGCTGAGCTAATGTAATCATCTCGTTAACCGTAGCTACATTGTGTTAATACTCGTTGATAAAGTTAATTTTATGACTCGCAACTTAAATTCACATTCTGTTGGCCTGAGCCGGCGATTAAACTTTTTGGAGCATAGCCAAAAACATGGCAAGTTTTGATGAGGAGCCCCGACGAATTTGGACTCGTAATTAGTGAACCTCCACAATAACCGTAAGGACGGCCTCGGATTATAATATTTAGAGTACTACCACTAGTAGGTACACGTAAAGTTTGCTGAAGTTTCAATGACGTGTTTAAAAGAAAACTTGTTTAACTAAAACACTGTTGAGAAAACTTACCTAGGAAAAGTTTCACATATCTTCAGCGAGTTTAATATGCTCCGAGGCCTTGAGATAAGTTTATTTATTTTATAAATAGGAAGTCACAATATCATCACTATCAAAACACATTACCTACACAGAAGTTTCTGGTTTATAGCTTATGAATATGAATAGAATTTATGAATCATAGATTACTTGCTGCAGGAAAGGTATGCAGGCATAGAGAAATAATTATGCAAGATTCGCGATTCAATCGATGTTAATCTTTAATTAAAACTGAATGCTAGTGACTATTGGAAATCGAAAGTAGCATAAATGTCTCATCGCATTGTATTGCAGTGACAAAAAAAACAATCAACGTTTCTAAAGGCATTGTATCAGCAACAGCGACCTCATTAGTCATAAGATTTGTTATAATCAAGTACCGTTGCTAACACTTTTCTCTATCGTTTGCACTTAGACAGACACCTTCCGTTATTCACACGAACAAACTTCTACTACAAATAACAAATTATTAATACAAATATTTATTAATATTTTGCTCGCGGTAATCATAGAATGGTAGCTCGATACCGTCATTAGCATCAGCAGCAATTATCTAAATCCAATTATAGAATGTCACGCAACAAATGTAGGGAGGGACTTATAAGAAATGTAGGGACCTACATTAATATTGATACATACCTGAGACATATGTTGAATATTAAATCCAACAAAAGCCCTAAAGCGCGCATAGCTTCGGAACTGTCGGACGTATCGACAAGCCGTCTGTCGTTTCCAGCGCGCCGGGCATCGGGCGCGTTCCGGTTTTGTGAACAAGAGCTTTAATTTAAACGGCTTACTTATGAAGATGGACACGAAAAATTACCATAAGCGATCGATGAATGTTTTATTTTTAAACCCTCAGTATGCGACCTGATGCCGCAGCTTGGAATACATTAATGAAATATTAAGGTCTTGCATCATGATAGGTAATATGTCAAATGCGTGCGAAAGGGCAGCCGTCGCACCACGGGCCAATTTATAAACGTACACTCATCGCCTAAATGATGTACCCGCCACTGAACACGTACCCTGCATCGATAAATTAACTCAAGTACCCATGCCCATTTAGAGACATGGGCACAATAATATTTGTATCATCGACCCGTAATCGATATTTCCATAATGGATTTTTATCCTGCTATAATGTCGATAATTTCAATATACAGTCTACCTACATAAATAGAGCCAGTAGCACAGAAATATAATAGTACAAGTAGTAGCATTGTCTTTTTGGTACTAGTAACTATAACCTTTATTGCGATTAAGTGCAAGTAGTCAAACGCTATCTATATGGTTAATAAATAAATCATCTAAAACGAATGTAAAAATTTCAGTAGTGGAGATGTTTAAGAAGACTGTATTTTGTCTTTGATAGCTTTCTTAGCATGCAGATGTGACTTTAAAACGAATACTGAAGAGCACAAATTTAACTTCAGTTGAGAATCGATCGCAGCAATGGGCCGGCATAAGCGCCAAAGCGTGATAGACCTGATAACCTGATAACAAAGAGGATAACCTGCGGCTTTATCATGTAACTTCCTATGCAAATACTAGTACATTGCTATACAGACATTTAATAGCTTTAATTACTGTATAGCAGGCATCTCCCTGGCATCTTCACGGCGTAAGAAAGAGTCGGAATCAAAAAGGGACTAATAACTTTTACAAAGTTAAATGATAAGACAGATGCTTTGAGATTTTTTTATCGACATCGTTGTTTATCTATTTCATAGTTTTCTGGATAAGTCGCTAACTACATGGATTGCATCATACGATCGATGTAGTGACCATTATTCAGTAGTCTAGACTGATGCATCAGTTGTAGTGTTGCTGTCCAGTACAGGTTTACTTATTTCAGCGACGTACTACTCCGTACGTTTGGTTGTACTTCGCTGATGTTCGCTGATCTATTTCAACCCAACTACTGACCGAACCATGACGTTCTCGCTGCATGTTGATTTTTTTCGTACCATTGGTTTTTGCTCTACCTTTATTATGAGATATGACATGACATTACAATAATAATGTTAGTGTGTACTCAATATGTCAAATACTGACTAATTTGAATACCAATTCGTCACATTAGACCGTGAAGCAGGCTACAGTTTAGTCTGCCATACGTTAGCGGTTAAGAATAACATCAATGCCTATTTTTTTCCTGTTTGTTTTTGTGCTTGTTCCACTTTTATTAGCATTACTATTTCATTCGCGATAACAGTAAATATAGTTTAGATTTTGTGTTCCCGTTCTTTCTTGTTTTACTTTTTTCATTTGCTGAACGTTGTATAACTCGAGTCACTGATAAATGATGTCCTCTTTACTGCTTCAGATTTTCCATTCGAAAACATTTGTTAAGACTCGAATAAGGAACTTCGTATAAGGAAATCATTGTTTACTAACTGTTTATTTTATCTATACCATGTTATGAAAATAAATGAACAGAAATGCCTCCCTGTTAAATATAGTTAGTTCTTGAATAAGGATTTATTACTTCCATGAATCTGTTAAGAAAGTAGGGAAATCAATACCAAGTCGTATGCTGTTGCATTATTAAGGCACTTATGACGTGGAATGGTGTATAGCGCATGACAATTGACATTTCTGTGCTATTATTAAATAATGCAGTCGTAAGTGACCCACTGCCCGCTCTTACCCATAGAAGTGGGAGGGAATAAGTAGGTCTAAATTAAGCATAATGATCGTAATTTATAACTGTGACTCTCAATATTTCTATTTTGTCGATGGTTTTTTTTTTCAGTTTTTGTTTCATACAGTTTTCTGATTTTAATATGTTATTTCTTTTATTTCAAACTGGTACTATAAAAGTCTTGATTATTGTTCCTAATAATAATAAAATTAATAAATAATTTGATTTAATAATATTCATGAACATCTTATTCAATCAATATTTTTTTATTTTATAACATATTTTATTTACTTTTTTATAAACAGTTCGGCAACGTGAGTGGCATATTATACCCTGTGTGGCAAGTGTTCATATGCGACGGTGACCACCACAGAACAGAACTATATCTGTGTTCTGTGGTGACCACTTCCCACCTGGTGGTTCTGATTTGCTACCTATATCATAAAAACATGAACTTGACCGTAACTTTTATTCAAAACAATTTCATACCATTCAATAAAATTATTTAGATAAATTCCTATAATTTTCCATGTGTATAGACTTATATAAGACCAATAGAAGTAATTTCAGTGCAAGTTCTTGCTCCATTTTACTCATTTATGCGCATTATACTTTTGTTTGGAAATCGTACCCACCTAAAGGTATAAAAATTAAAATCAAAAGAAGAGTCGAACTTTTTTGTTTATGCCGGTAAAAGAAGACATGTGAATGACAATTGCGATAACAAACTAGAGCATCAGTCGAGAGCATTATAATATCTAGGCTGTGATAAGAGGCGGTGCCGGTAGAAGGGGGTAGGTTTCAGAGCAGATATCAGGTGATGACGGTACGCCCGAAGGTCGACCGACCCCTCCAGATGTGGCTCGCTGTCCGACCACCAGTAGCACTCACAGCGTCGCGCGCAACGCACGATACGCTCGCCGCGCACAAATATCGCAGTGAAAGTCGAAGTCGCACGCGCAAGTTCCGCTACGATTTCGTGCGCGATCATCTTCGTTTAGTTATTTGTTTGTTCGTTGCGCCAGTGCTGCAGGGAAAGGAGGTCGGTGCTAGCCCGCAGCCCGTAAGAACTACGTGATTTGTGCCGCCGATCGACTTTTTAATTATCGTCGATCGATATACTTTGCATCCCGTATTCGTGAGACAAGACCAAAACCATATTAGAATTCTCCGTTCCGAAATCATTATTCGAGTTTTGACTCTAAACGTGATGAGGAAAAACAACAAATATATCAGCAAGCTAAATTTAAATTTTAGAGTTTTCCAACAGCAGGTACCCTCTTTATCTGGTTACAGTTAAGATGTATCTAATCAGCTCAACAATATTTTAAACAATATATTTTTATTTTGGTATAGGCCATTGCATGGTGGCCTCCCATTCTCTTTCGGCTTCTCAAGGTTTTTTAATGCATAATTTACAATAAATGCTCTTATCGCCATCTCCATTTGAATCTTCGGATTGTGGAACCACACCATCGAAGACCGTAGTTGATTATTCAAACCCTAAACAGAAAAAGTTTATAAAATCTAAATAATATCAGTTTCATTACCATCAATCATCACCAATTCCCCATTCAGGAAAGCCTAAGGCTTTCCTGAATGGTTTGCACTTGATCAAAACTTTAGCAGAATCGGCTAGTTGTGGAAACTTTGCTATGTTCGGTGCATGTTAGTCTCGACAACTAGGAACAACTAGCAAGTTAACAGTTGCCGGTGGCTAGTAGCTCGCAATACTTGTCCAAGTTGCAACCACATCGAAGTGGCAAGTGAAAACGAGCGTGCCCATGACCTCCGCATGCCATTTCTCTAATGCTGCGACACTTTCTTTTTTAGGTTGTACTTTGAGATAACATGGACGTAGTTCGTTTGATACTGTTATTATTATTGTGTATTACTTTATCGATTTACTTTAATTCTGTTTTGGACTGGGATCTTAAAACGAGTCGCCTGAATTTGAGGGTTCTGCTGCTGTGGGAGGGTCAAGGGGGTTTGTCTTGATCCTCCCAAATAGATTTTAGCTGCCGGAGTGAAGTCAAAACATGTTAAATTCATATTTTTCTTTCTGTAAATTTGCGTGAAAAAGCCGCGGCCGCGCGTCACCTGAACCGACGCTATAGCGTTTAATTTAAGGTATATAAAACGTTATCTGTAAAATTTCCGTCAAATTTGATTTAATGAAAAGTCAATTAATTTTCATAAAAATTAAATCGTCAACTATGTTTCCGCGTTTTTCCGCGTATAGGGGAGTGGTCCATCTCTAACCCTCCCTCCCCCTCTCCAGTTTACTAATTATTGATAATTTTTCTTGTACTTACCTCAAAATATTAAAATATTCATATCTCCTAAAGGGGGAGTTTCGCAACTTTTCCTTCAAGGAGGGGATTCTACCCTTCTCCCTTCCCCTCCCTTCTCCACTATCCCCCCCTAAATCGACAGTGAGTAGCGTTAATGAACTCTAATATTAAATTAAATTAAAAAAACTATGCATTTCCGGCAAGGGAAAATGGTGCAGAGGGGTTCCTCACATCTCCCCCTTCCCCCTTCCCCCCTCCACTTCCCTAAATTTAGGCGACTCGATTTAAGATTTTACCCCTGTTTTGTCAAGTTGTATCTTTTTCAAAAGGTTTTGAAGCCATTCTAACTTGATACGCACCATTATAGTTCAAATATGTAAATACTAGCTAAGCTCTGCGGCTTCGCCCGCGTTAAATAGTATCCTATAGCTTTTATCCATTTATATTTTATCCATAATACTAAATATCCCTGTGCAAAATTTCAGCTAAATCGGTCCAGCCGTTTGACCGTGAAGAAGTCCCAAACAAACAAAATACAAACTGCCTTTTGCATTTGTAATTTTGGTGTTGATTATATTCTAATATTTTTATCCAATTTTACTCATGGACTGTATACAACACGATAGAGAATCACTGCACAAATGATGTTGATATTGCTGTTGATGCATTATGATATTTTTTGACGAAAGTAATTAATAATGGACAAACAAGGCTTAACCAACTTATGTAGTCTAATTTTAAGCTTAATTACATAATTATATTTTCCTAATCCAATAAATTAGATCCCCTGATTTTGCACCTGTGTCACAGCACCTAGTGAAACAAAGTAGTTTAGTTTCAAATTAAACAACATTGTTGCTCTATAATTGCACACGTTATTGTAATCCAATAAGTACCTTAATTTTGTACGAATTATATCAAATCGCTTATCCGTATTTTGACCATGAATCGGCGGAGTCAGAATCGATAAGTCGAGCAATGATTCAATCAGAGTATGATCGATATTTTTTTATCTTATCGTCGGTATTTACAGCGAATGATGCATAAGAATTTGTTATTACCTACAAGCATTTACCACGAATTAATTTTTGTGAGACAAGTCCAGCAAGATTGTATCTCTTCGATGCGAATGCTTGCTTTTTCTCCTTTATATTTTTAGCATACTTTATTTGATCCTTTAAGTTTTGATTTATATTTAGATGTTATAACTACTCAATATTTGTCCCATCAAAATGTAACCAATACTTAACAAGTAACAATATTAAAATTTTGAATAAACACCCACGACAATGTCCTTTAGAAAATAAACGTCATCACATGTATCTAAGAACCACCACTGATTAATTACGAACCGTTTAAAGACTAAATCGAACTAGTTTTGGAGAAAAATGGCAACATGGATTTGCACAAACAAATGTTTACTGCAGCGCCCCGTGGTGAGTTGACACCGTAACACCTATTTAAGAACATGCAACAAATGCACCAATCAAACACGAACCCATAACTGACAACTGCATCAAAATCGGACTATTAGTTATGGAGAAAAATGGCAACATGGATTTGCACACACAAACAAACAAACATCCTCTCACCCCAAACGCATATACAGTCCCCGTTCCGTCGTGGGTAAAAATAACAAATTTAGATAGGCAAAAATATGACTTAAGTATTTCAACATTTTAATATGACAACAATACCATCTTTTAATCGCCAGCATATTTTAATCGTACAGATTTTGTTCGAGTCAAGTATAACTTTAATGGTAGTAAGTATGAAATAACATTGAAAGTCCAGTCGGCATGCCAATCGGCAGCCTGAGCGCAGTTAAGTTTTGCAATCCCCAATGCGCTTTGAAATCGGACACGACCCACATTTTTCTAGCAATAGCCGTAGCTGTAACTTGAATATTGTGTTATGCGCTGTGACCATACAGTTGGTTGGCTTCACAAATATTTGCATTATTGTGTTTATTTTTAAGTTACATTGTTTATTCAATCAATACCTTGCCTCGAAAATTGGATAAATTGCCTTCTCGATCCACACGAGCATTGAAAGTGAGCTTAAATCACAACAGTAAGTTGCCTAAATTACAGAGATGGTTTAGGTACTACCTTCTAAGCTTTCTATCTTCAAAGTAGGAGTAGGTTCTAAATATGGCTTGTAAAAATTGCATTCCTTAAGCAAAAAAAAAACAAAGCTACATTCAGATTGTTTATCTATGACAGTACATTAAATAAGATCGTTTAAAAAACTAAAAACAACCGACTTCAATGCCGCGCTATTAATTTTCAGTACCAATTTTGAGGTGTTTATCTCTATATCTCTGGAGATACTCACCAGACCTCGATAAAATTACCATGGTACCACACTTGGGATATCTCCTTTTTAACAAAAAATGAATAATTAAAATCGGTCCATAATCGACAAAGTTATCCGCGAACAAACATAAAAAAAAATGTATATGGTCGAATTGAGAAACCTCCTCCTTTTTTTGAAGTCGGGTAAAAACGCTAGAAATGAAGTTACGGCAAATATAAAATCATTAAACAACTAATCTTGCACTTGAAAAGCTGGGCTTTGTTTTGAGAAAAATGTGATGAATCATACTAATTCAATGACAGAACGTATATGTAGAACAGTCTTTGATCTTTTATTATCACTCTGTCGGGCAAAAGACATTACGTGCAAATTTTGAAGACCTCGTAACATTCGTTATTAAAATATTTCATACACATTAATTGAAAGTTCATATACATTATTTATTCAAAACATCTTTCACGTGTTTACGTTAGCTCAGCTGACGATTTCCTTTATGCTTTCAATAACTAAAATAATAATTTGATCTGAGCAGCTGTTTTGATTTATGGTTTATGATAAATTATATTAAATCCAGTCTCAAATTTAGGGAACTTTCCAAATGACCACCGAATATCTCTGGCACTAAATATAAATTTTAATGACCATATGACGCGTACATTATAAATTGTGTTTATTTCCTTTTCCAGTGCATTTACTAAAATAGATTTACTATTTATTGTAAATGAATAATTGTATATTCTTAACTTAACGATTGCGTTGAACGACTTTAAAAAGCGTTATTGAATATCGACATTCGCTATTTCCGCTTGACGTTGATTCTAACAACCACGAGAACTTCATCTTCACTATCACTATCACTACATAGTATAAAACAAAGTCGCCTTTTCTGTCCCTATATCCCTATGTGCGCTTAAATCTTTAAAACTACGCTACGGATTTTGATGCGGTTTTTTCCAATAGATAGAGTGATTCAAGAGGAAGGTTTATATGTATAATACATGCATCATATACTAAGGCAACATTGCTAATTTTAGAGGTTTCTAACGTGATGTCGTAAATTAACCTATTTTTTTGGGCTTATTTAGCAATTTAGCAAAAACGCTGCCTAAACCCTACGAGTTAGATCAAATTAATGTACTACAGTATTGTACACCATAAAAAGGTCTACAAAAAAGTCCGCGATGGTATATGTTTATCTTTTAGGGATAACCCACATTAACCATTTTTATTGTTTACTTTTTACGTGATAAAATGGCTTATTTACGAAGCTATTTTAAGCAATACGGCATTAATCCTTATCGAATTAAGTACCTTAAATACAGTGTGCAATTAATATAGATCAATATGGTTCCTTACAGCATGTAAATTAAACAAATATTTTCGGAGATATTACAATTTGTGTTTTGATAGACAACATCCAAGAGTTAGTCAACAAAGTCTATCCTGACATTGATGACTTAAGTTACAAGACAATATCTTGGTTTAAAGAAAGAGCGATTCTGTCACCAACTAATGAACAAGTAGATAAGGTAAATAACTTGATTCTTTCAAAGATTGATGCGCCGACGAAAATATACTACTCGGTGGATACTGTTCTCGATTTGGAAGAAGCTGTTCATTTTCCTACAGAGTTTCTAAACTCTTTGAACCCGTCTGGACTCCCTCCTCACAAAATGGTGTTGAAAGTAGGTTGTCCTGTTATTTTATTAAGAAACCTGAATCCACCTAAACTTTGCAATGGCACGCGTTTGCTGATAAAATCACAGAAAACTTTCATAATAGAGTGCACAATACTCACAGGATGTGGTACCGGAGAAGATGTATTGATTCCCAGAATCCCTCTGATACCATCGGATTTACCCTTCCAATTTAAACGTTTACAGTTTCCGGTAAAGACATCTTTTGCAATGACCATTAATAAATCGCAAGGTCAAACCTTCAACGTTGCAGGCTTAGATTTGAGCGTTGACTGTTTTTCACATGGCCAACTGTATGTCGCTCTTTCAAGAGTAACCTCAAGAGAAAACATGTTTGTATTGTCTAATGACAAGAAAGCTGTGAACGTTGTGTATAAAGACATCCTGTAATATATTAATTGTTGTAAAAATAAAATAAATACCTAGGTAAACATGTAAAAAGTAAATAAGTAAAAATGTGTAATGTAATAAAAATTGTATGAATTTAGATATTCCAAAGATAGCAGGAAATCTTCATAGTAAGTATAGGGAAAGAGGAATTGTTTTACTCCAAATTTAATGCGTGCAGGCCAAGGGCAGTAATGAATGAGTCAAAAATACTGGATCGATTTTAATCATGTTTTCATTGAGTGACATAGGCATATATATTTTATGCCCGTGCAAAGTCGGAGCGGGCCGCTATGTTTTAATATACAACGTTCATAGTTTTTCTGTAGTGTATTTAATTTAGTATCAGCATTGCACCCGTGCGACGCCGGGGCGGGTCGCTAGTAGAAAATAATAATAAGTTAATGTATTTGATTAGTAAAGCGTTATTAGCGTTAGATGAAGTTTTCTAAACAGAACAAACCTGTATATTGCATAGAAGTAGTCAGTTTTTTCTTAAACTGGGTATCTCAGCTGCATGCTGTCTAATCTGAAGGTCCTCGACTCCTGAGAGTCTCCAAGACGAGGCATTAATATCTGATTTCAAGCCTATCGCAATTTGTATTTATCTTAACATTGATCTACTTAGGAAATTTTATACCTTACTAGTAAGTACGTCTGTACCCTTAGTACGAGTTTTCATACCAAACTCGATATCGTATATCGAACAAATTTTGTATGAAAAACAGTACAGCGCCTCTAGTGGTTACTACACTTCACTAAATTTAGACCAATCACGGAGCCAGAATAAGTCGAAAACTATGTGAGATCTGTCAAAAGCGTTTACGATGAAAACTCGTACTAAGGGAACTGAGTGCGTATTATTAAAAATTCTGATCTCACATCATCTAAAATGAATTTGCAGAAGAAAATTTAACATTATTAATCAATATTACTAATTGTCAGTAATTTTTCAATTATAAATACAGTTTTTGCCCTCGACACAATAGAAAAATTATATGACTTGATAGCAAACATGATGTGTTGCAATTATTCTTTATTGTCAATAATTGATTTTGATTCACGCTATTGCGAGTGCTATTTATTCACAGTGCTAGTTAAAAATATATTTCGCGTTGTTGGGTTGTCTGTCTCATGTATGCCATATCCGTAGATTTGGATAATCTGTCTCTAGAAATAAAAGTATAGAAAAGGCTGTTCAGGTATTCTATCTATAATACAATTACGTAACTGTTTCTTGTCACGTTCGCGCCTTCGATGATTCCATTTGCTTTTCCTATCCCGTTTGTTCCTCGTGCTCTCATTCAATGTACGTGTCACGATTTGAAGTAATTGTTTCTCCTTAAACAATATCTTGTCTCGACAATTTCGTGATTTATTTGAAACCGATCTTAATGGAATAATATTTCTCGTTAATTAAATTTCGGTCCCAAGAGTAATTTGAAAACTTCCTCTTCTATTCGCTATCTATGTTTATCAAAGTGTTTTGGGACGGACTTTTCGATTTCTTGTTCAAATTTTAAGTGGCATATTTAATAGGTTTAGTATACTTGTTATATTTATTCATGTGAGTGATGTGCTTTTAACGTTGTCTGAAAAATTTGGATGTTCTGTCCAGTTTTGACGACATCAGAATATATTTTGAAGTATCTTTTGTTCACTATCATTGAATTATTAATCTCAAAGTGTCTTTGTCTCCTTGTAGGTTCGTCGAGTACCAATTAATCTGTATTCCTTACGTCGCCTGCCAGCTTCTCATTAACTATGCGTCGATTGTTTTACTTAGCCAATGATCATTGTTTGTGGACATGTTATTGTATCTCGCTTTGATCTCTCATTAAAACGTATAATCACATTAATAAGAAACAGATGACGACCCTTATAATGAAGTCACGTGGATATACGCGTGTTGTGCCTTTCATCTGTCAGACTTTATTATTGTTGACATTTTAATCTATGTAGGTTTCAGCCATGGTCGTAGAAATCATGATAAATAACACATTTCAAGTATGTCCGCAAAGCGCCACTTCACGAATAGTTGTTTGTTCGGAGCATTCGTGCTGTGCTTGTTTACCTTTTTTATCCTATCTAATTAGGGCAATTCTGACTTCTTTGGACCGGATCTGTATCTTTTACTAATATTGATCTCGGTTTCGTTTTGTGTAACGTGTATGCAAGCTGTGCTTGATAAGTTTATTGTTACGCAATACTTATAATAGACATGATATGAGTGATAAAAGATTACTCCGTTCAACTATTAACGCCACATGTTAAATTTATAATAACATATTGAGATATAATTAATCATCAATTTATTAGTTTATATGGCAATATTTGACTGCCGTATTTATGAAGATTACGACTTACGCATAACGGTGAATTGGACACAAGTGGTGTCAATAATGTATTGGATTGGTTTGAGTAACACTATGTGTTTGCAAGACCTCATCCTCTTAGTGTTGTCTGTGAATATGTTAGTTAAACACTTTGTAAACGAATGGCACTGATTTGAGCACTGTCTCATTTGTTTTGCGATCTAGAGCGTTTTTTCTATCGTTATCGTAGATTATTCACACAATTCTTGTCCCAAAACTTATTGTTTATAAGAGTTGTTAACTTTGTTGTTTAATCTTACATTCTGGAATGTTACACGCGGGACATGACAAAGTAAAAGTTAAAAAGCTTTTATTTCTTCTCTACGTTGATTCTTATAAATAAAGTAATAATTTTACATACACTTATATAAAAGAAAGAAATAAACAAACTATTACTTATTTTTATGCATATTAATTACATCATTTTTATTTTCAGTCAGAGTAAAGGCCGCCACGGTAAAAGCATAATCCAAAACTTTCCATGTTTCTGTTTGAGTTGTTAATCTGTTCCATAAATTTACCTGCAATGTTAACAAAATCGTCCATACATCTCTTGTAAGGTCTGCCTCTTCAGTGCTTACAATCTCTGGGTATCCAGTTAGTCATGATTTGAGCCCATACGGTTCGGCTCAATCCTCTGAATATGTCCTGCCCACTTCCACTTCTTCATATAAAGTTTTTTTTGTGTAATTTATTCTGTAGTTAGCTTAGTAAATATATTTTCTTTCTTTCTTTCCTTCCTGATTGGTTATACTACATCCACTCTGTGACTACATCTTTAGCTTTTGTTTCGTCTCTGATAGCTTTATAATTATGTGGTCTTTCAGCTTAAAGTTCATATAGCTTCTTATAGCTGCTTTCTATACCTCTTTGACAAATCTGAAGCTTTTCATTGTGGTGTTTTGATTAGTGGCCAGGTCTGACAGATTCTGATAGATCATTGACCCACGCGGTATATTGCGACATGTCTGGGATCATGGCGTTAATTATGTCAAATGATTGACAAAAGTACAAAATGACATAAAATAACAATAATAGCTTTACAAATGATAACGTCATCGTTGACATAACGCTTCCAATTGAGTGTGTTTTTCCGGAAGTGGTGTTTAGTTACAATTATTATTATGCGGCGTGTTTTATTACACGCAGTGTTAATGGCATCAATTAAAAATGTTAAGCAATGTCTAAATAGCTGTGAATATCCTAACTATCTTGTCTGTATTGTTCCTACCGTACTAAATCTGTGAAACGGTCACGACGTGAGATAACTATGAAAGAGCTAAAATTACTCGTAGTAAAGGTAACGACACATTTACGAGTGTTTGTGCGTGCTTTATCACCCTCAACTTATTACCATAAACCGCGTAATGTTATAGGAACCAGACATTTTCCATTATCAGGCTGCGGCTATAGTTTTCCAAGGTTTTTCTATTGGGGCTAACATAATAATTTTCTCGAACTCATTGAATGCGTACATTGTAATTTTTTCGTAGTTGCACCGATGCATTGTTTATGGGCTGTCAACAATAAAGTATAGTCAGACACACTTTTTGTAGCAGTGAGTATAATGATGAACTAAACAACACGTCAACGTTATGGAAGATCAAAGCCTCTGTCGTATTATGAGAAGTGGAAACGGCATCGGTTTATAACTTAGCTATCAGTTTATCTCCCATTATTTATTAATGATTAAAAAGCCGTAATAGGATGTCCGCTTTGGATTAAGAATGAAAGCTCGCGTTGTTTATTGCGTTTTGATTTGCCAGGAATGTCTTCGTATTAAAGTTTAACAAAGAAACCAAACGCTATCGTCAAACGTCAATCGTGTTCCACGTTATTTACGTCGTAATTGAAAAATGCTGACTTGATCGTCCCAAAGGGAACGTGTACGAAGTACTTTGTTGTTTGTTACATGTCGACTTAGTGCTGAGAACTTGACGCGTAAAAACTTTGTCTCTTTACCTAGAAATATTGTCATAGAGTCTAAGTTTGCATTAATCAGACATTTGATATGGAAAAGGTCGCATGTCGAGCCCTCTCTTGAGTGGTTAATCTTCTCGGTGACATTGGGCGGACATTTCTCACGTTGACTCATTTGATTGACGTATGTAATGTCGGTTACCTTACTTATAAACACGCATCGGACCTCTAATAGTAAGCTATTTATTACTGTTTACTAATCTATGGGTTTATATGAGAATAAAACTTAAAACTTTTTGCTATATCATTCCGGCGTTCTAGCATAATACAAGTTTCGTTATAGGCTATTTACTTGACCTAGATAGAAATTACAAAATCTACAACACAGTATTAGAGATTATAATGCTAATTCTCATCACTAAAATACGTATTTGTGTAGTTTTTTCTAAAATTGAGGTGAATCATCAAATGGCGATGTAGTCATATAACTTATGCAACGTAGATCTCTTCCGCACCATATAAATTATATTATCTATCTACTCACGGGTTTGTAGATTTTCGAGTTAAAAACAAATCTTGTAGAACGTCTTGTTTAGTTCTACGATACCGTAAATTGAATTTTTAAGGCATGGTAATGTCTTCATTAAGTATTCGTGTTGTCAGCCTTGATACGTCACGTTAGTCCACTGACTGTTTATTTTTCTGGCTATCTTGTACACGCTTCATAAGTGACATTTATTATCCAAGATAAAGGGCTTTACAGCCGACAAGATGTTACCTCCGACTCTCATCTCATGGAATTAGTTTCAGCTCGTATATTTTCAATGTAATAATTTATATGGTTTATGTGAAACGGCACTATAAAATTGCAGTATATCCTGATGATCTGTGTATTGGGCCGGATCCAAGTTTATGCACGAGTGTAATTGGTATACAGCAAATTATGTTTACGTTTGTAACGTTAAAATCAAACAACTGCGGGTGAAATAATTAATACAATACGATATATAAATTATATCTCATTTATCTGAAGTCTATCTCCCATTATCGACAAAATTACTACACCACATCTGTTATCGTTGCATGGAAGGCGTTACATTAGTCTGAATCTTTAAAGTATACTTGTTGCACACTATTAATAAAAGTCAGCATTCAGGAGTTTGACTATGAAGTCCAAGTCTCAGAGTCAAGTAACTGCCTGACCTTGCTAAGGGATGCAAGCTTCTTGGCAGCTGTTCAACTTATAGTTTTCTAACTTGTATGCTATGTGTATACCAGTACCGTACGTTACTTAACGTAATCGATCGGTTTTTGTCGTTCTTTACTCGTTGCTACTGTAGCTATTTATGCAAGACTGGCAGGTGGCAACTTTCCCCGTTCAAATCGTCTGCAGTGCGCGTGAGTCGATGACTGACGACTATGCAGTTACGAAAGCTGCTGCCGTCTGCTTATATGGCAAGCTTTGGACACTTGTTACCGTAGTTTCTTACAAGACATGCTATTTGTGTTACTACTCATATATTAAGAGTATTACAAATATCATACACTTTATTGCGATTGTTATATTCACCGACTTATATAGATTTCAGCCATCGCTTTATTGGCATTTTAAAAGGATAAATAAAATATTTTATGTCGTTGTTGAAGTCAATAACTGCGAACACCGTTATGCTCCCACAACGAAAATATTATGACCGACTCGAAGTCTCGTTGCACTTTGGCAACAAGCTGATTTCAATTCGGCCAAATGTTTGTTTGGGAATTGGTGAACAAACGTTCTGAAACTATTGCCAAAGAATGTCAGTAAATTGTTCGATGATTCTGTAATACTGAGGGGGAGAGCCCCGTGGCGCAGTGGGAGTATGGTTGGCTTTGACGCCTGGGATAGTTAGTGGGTTCATATTCCTGCCGTGCACCGTGCACAGATTTTTCTATCAAAAAATGTATGTGCGCATTTCACAGTGGCCCTCCGACTGACTGACAACTGACTGAGAGTGGTCTTGAAGGAAAAACATCGTTATGAATCGCTTAACCCCGGCATGGCGGCAGGACACTGTCTAGTATCCGCCTGGCCGGATACCACCGTCAAGCTAGAAAATCTGTCGTCAAACATCTAATGTGTTCCGACAGCTGTCATTGAGAGCCAGTTCCCATTGGCATCGTTCTATTGTTCAGTTTTTAAGGAAATATAATGTTTTCGTTGCTTTAACATTCGAGCAGCGAGCATAGGCTGCGTTCGTGTTTCCTCCCCGTTTGTACGTATTTTTTGCGCCTCGTCTTTCCATTCGGCTGAGCGCAACTTATTATTATTCTACGATTGCTCCTTTTTATTAAGTAAAGATAGTATTTTCATTTTATGGGAAACAGCTGTCTTTTAAATGTTAAATTGTAGCTGTTACGGTCATGTCTCACGAATAAATGGAACCAAAGTTGCTTAATAGAAATTTTTCGCTCCTCATCTTAGATAACTATTTTTATAAAGGATTAACGCAACAAAGAAGGACTACTATTTATATCCGAATTAATGGTGTTCTCGAATAAATACGATTTTTTAATGAAAATGGCGGAGCCGTGAAAATCGTGCTCCTGTTTACCGACGCGAAGTGATATTAAACCGAGGAAGTGCAAGTGATAGTGACAATGAGTTGCGGTGAGCCAACACTGACGGAGTCACCGGTGCCGCTGGCGTTGGCGCGGTTGCAAGGGCGGCAGCCGCGTGCGCCGCGTGGACTTCGCACGCACCGCCCCAGCCTGCAGCTCGCCAGCTTGCAGGAGGCTGCGGACGAGACGCCGCGCCGCTACAGCGAGGAACCAGTCCTTCACGTCGACGATACTGACGATGATGAAGCGTTCGCCGATGCCACCGTTCTGGATGAGCCCTCGCCTTCGCGCTCCAACGGCCGCAGAGCCTCCGATGCCGCTTTCGCCGAACGATACCGAAAACTGACCGATTTTGACGCACCTCCGCCTGAAGTTCCTCGACGGGCATCCGTCGCCGTACCGGTTGCGACGGATGGCTTCGGGCCGAGTGACAAGGGGCGCAGACGCTCGTGGGCAGCGCGCCTGCAGCTCGAGCGTAAAAAGAGACGAAAATCTGGAGGAAACGATACCGACGAAGAGAGTGACTCTACTACTTATGTTCGCCAAAAGAGGCCCTCATGGTGGAACGTTTTCGTACCAGATAATATGCTGAAAAACAGGTAAAATATCTTAAATTGTACTTATTTTTAAAACAAATTAGTGTGCATCAACTATTCGATTTGATTAGAATGAAAAGGGTACTCATACCTAAACCATGGCAGCTGATTCCCTTGACCTAATGTTGGTAGTCGATCTGATTATTTATTTTAAAAGGGCGTTTGCTTGCTGTGTTAGGAATCAGTCACTGACGCAGCGTTTCTTTTAACTTTACTCTATTTTGTAAATACGTCGATAATTGACTTGACCTCCGTTAGTTATTACTGAAGCTGTCATTTAAACGATGTTAACAAGTTAATAGTTTGTTTAGTCGGTTGTCACTGTCGATTTTGTGTCACAACTGTTGATTCTGAGCGCCGAGAAGGTTGTCTCCATTAATAAATACATAATTATAAAGGTTTCAAATATTTAATAATGAATGATGCCATTTTGTAATGTTTGGCACTTAGGCAAAAAAAATGTTTTAGTAGTCGCATAAACACAACATCTACATAAAAAATACAATAGTATATCAGAGACCAAATAAGTCAGTTTTTATCAACCTAACGTGCCAGTCAGATGAACGTCAGAACGTCAATGATTTTTTTCTAAAGGTACTAACTCTAATATCATGATATTGTAGTATGTACAGAAATACGAAAGCTCTATAAACGTTTGCTCAAGTTATATATACCTATTATAATAATTTGTTCAAAAATGTCCACTTAGTGATATGTGCAAAGTGTAAGAACGTGATATATTTATTAGGTGTGTGATCTTGATAAATCAGTGCCGTAGGTATACTATCTAGATTTACGTGCGTATATTGCTGTTATCTTTTACTCAAAATATAAAACAAACATTTCGTCTTATTTATGACGCTGCTTTATTTTATTTTTTTATATATTATAGCTAGGCTAGTCGTGTGACCATTTTCGCACACTTATTCGTGTTGGTAAATGATGATGCGGTCGAGGATAGAATGGGAACGGGCCCTCAAAGACAACTGCCGAAATACATTTGATGTTTGGCGCCAGATTTTCCAGCTTGAGGGTGATAGCTGGCTAAGCTGGCCAGGCGGACACTAGACAGTGTCCTTCCGTCATGCCTGGGATTAAGGGATTCTTAACGGATTTTTTCTTTCACCGGAGGGCCACAGTGAAAATGCGCTTTTCGCTTTACACACACATACGTTTTTCGATAGAAAAATCCATAGATGCACGACGCGGATTTTAACTCACTACCACTGGCATTAAAGCCGACCATGTTCTTTGCTTTTATCTCAGTTGATTGACTAGATTTTGCCTGCGACGTTGCGCGAGGCAACTAATCAATTAAATGCGTTTTCATTTCTTGGCGATGCGATGTAATGCATCGATTCTTAGTTGATGAGTATAAGGCCAATGTTTCGGGATGGTACAGCTAGGTAAAAAAAATTGTTTTATATTAACACAATTTCCTAATATGTTATCAGTGAAAATTCAAAACTACTAAAGACAAGATTCTCTCTTTGTAACGTAAATAGGACTATATTTTATGAGATATAGGTATATTTATAGATATAACGGCAGTTATTGCAGGTAAACTGAAGGCACTCGCAATTGGATCGATCGACCGCAATTTGAATTTCTGTAATGCATATACTACGTCATTTTTGATTGAAACAAATTCTTAAATTTCAGTTTTCAGTGATTAGTTGATTTCTTTTATAAGACTTATCTTTTCCAAAAATACGCGCAATGCAAGACCCTTGCAGTCGCGTGAAAGTTGCGGTATTGTGTATTTTCTCACAACTCACTACCTTTTCAAACTAGAGTCACTCAAGTTTACACTTTACTCTTCTTACGATTGATTATATAAATAATAAATAATAGTTTCAAAAAACTAAAAAATACGCTTTTATAGAAAATCCAACTAAAAAATAGAAAATACATTTTAATAAATTTGAATTAAAAATAGTGTAAGAAAAAATGATTTTATTGTAAAAAAAAAACTAGGTTACGTGCGTTAGTGGTTAAAGGTTAATTACTTTGTCAGTTATAAGCATAATATTTTTTTAATGAAATGATTTATTAGACATCATTATCAACAACAGACTGCTATATTATTTATATCTAGTAGATATATACAGATTTTATGTGACTGTATCTGTGTATGTGACGACTGTATCTGTGTTATAAATATCGCAAATCATAATACTAATATTGTGTTCATTTGTTTACTTGACGTCATTGATTTAATTCCTTTCAAGCAGAAATGTCGCAACACACAGTACGAAATCACTGAGGTTTTCCACTGCATATCTAATACAATTGATATTTCTAGTTCTACCTTACGTTCATGAAGATAATTCACGGTCGCGAAGGAAACGAGCTGATATCAAATTTCCATTTAGATTTTATAGCTTCTCACGTAATTTCTACCTACATGTTAATTTGGTGGATTTTGTAAACCTCGTGTTAAAAGTTTTCATTGTTAGTTTTAGTGACGTCTTTTCAGACTAGTGTGGATATGTAATTTGTTTGCGTACTAGCTATTTCGTAGGTTTTGGCACATTGCTACATTACTTAGCTCGGTTTCGAGATATTCTTGTGTAATTTTCATCAGCAGTAAAGCGACACATTTGCTCAAATATATTAGTACAACTCAGCAACTTTGGTGATTATCTACATGACATTATAATGATTGTATATTGCTATGTTTACTTTATGTATAAACCATTAGCTACAAAATTTTCAAAAGAAACATCGAAATTGTTGTAAATTAAAGTATACTTAATGTGATTTGATGTGTCAGTGGAAGTCCTGAAACTCCAACTAAGAAGAAAACGTAACTTGCTTGCGGATGATTCAATCAAATTCGACAAAGGACTGAAGAGTAAAAACTCACTTTCGTGTAGAGCCACGTTGCCTGCGACATTTGCGTAAAAATTGAGTTGGTATGTATGGCGCATTGTCCCAAGTGTGCTTCGAATTCAGCGTGATACTTTCTTTTTCTCACGTGGAAGGAGAGGAAACAAAATATGCTCTAGTTATAAGTATTAAAATACGGTACTTATCGCGCCTATATCATTTATTTGTATTTAACTTGACGTTTCGACTAAGTTGCATTCATCGTGGTCACGAGACGAAAATATACTCTACCCGTATTAACCACTTACCATCAGTATTACATTACAATATTCTTTCGATTCTTAGGTGTTGTGGATTTTATGAGAGTTAAGAGATTTCACCTTAGCAAAGGAAACAAATGTCAATATATTTGTTTCCTTTGCTAAGGTAAAATCCCTTTGAAACCTATTCCTATCAAACTTATGTGAACATCTGTAGAATCGTAACCGAGATGTCTTTCTATGCAGTGAGCAGTGACCTCCGACTTCTGTCTTCGCCACAAAATAAATAACCTACGCTCCTTATATGTTCCGTTTTCATTGATATCTCAAAAGCAGATATAATTAGATGACCATTTTGATTTTACAAACAATGTAGGTGGACACATCTCGTTTGTCATCATGCGGAAAACTGCAATCGTTTAATATAAATTTCCCAGTTACTTTGTCTTTTATAGTACATGTAGTACTTTGATACCTACGTCAAAGAGCAAAACAGTTTCATCATGGTAGGCAAGCGGCCTTCATTCTCTTGTTTCCGCAACCGTGCGTTCACCTCAACTCTGCTGACACATGAAAAGCCCCCTTGTGTTTTGGACCGTACTTCGCCTCACAACATCGTATTCAAATCCGTACTTGCCGGATTACCGGAGCTATTACGAGTATGTGTCGGAAAGGTCGGTCGTTTCGCAAGGGAAGTACTGTATATTTGAGTGTCTTTGTGTCGAAATCTCAATTATTTTAAATACATATTCTTCTTTCCTTAGACTTGCGTAGAAAATTTTGTGCTAAAGTCTGTCATCTTGCCAATACGAAAATATAAATTTGTAAGCAGTTGATTTGTGAATATTTGTATGAAAGTAAATAATTGTAATGTAAACTGTATAATGAGACAGATAGCATTTTGCGTTTTATACTTCCGGTACCCAAAGGCTTCATTAAACAACATTTGACCCTTTCAAAATTTCCCAAGGTAGCTTTAGATTTACGCAGGGTGTTTCGTTGATGGACCGACAAGCATTTTTAGGGGGTTGGAGGGTCATGCGAAGTTTTCTCCGGTAGACCCGAAGTCCTATGTGTTTTAGATATTTTTTTTTAAATCATCCTAAATTTTGCCTTTAAATCGTGCTTACTTTTTTGTTTGTGGTTGTATTACGACGTATAAACTTGTGCTATATTTTGCAATGTGACCGTATTCTAAAATAAAACATTATGTACTTAAATATATTTCCTTTAAAAAAAAATCTAAGCTTTGAAAGTCGTTAAACTGTTTGACTGTTTTAAAAAGTGACAACTTATTTTTGAGTGATTAAAAAAATATATATATAAAACACCTTGACACTTAGGACTTCGGGTCTACCGGGGAAAACCTGCGCATGAACAACCTCAACCCCCCAAAAAATGTTGTCGGTCCATCCACCAAACACCCTGTATATATACATCATAAAACTTTTGTTCTATTCTATGTTTATTTGCCGGTACTTTCTCGGTCTGTTGATTATTTTTATATAAAATGAAATCTTTAGCAGTTATATCTGGAACGAAAGTGTGCTAGTTGGAAATATACACGTGTTAATTTGACATATAGACGCAATAACTTTTATTTAGATTTTTGGAAAAATAAAACGGAAAATCGTATTTCATATTGGCTCATAGCCAATGAATCGCAAAGTTGCGTCTATTTGGCTTCTACATCATAATATTATTGTTGGAGACGACGACATGGACGTCTCGAATTCGTCTCGCCTACGTTATGTTATGTCGCATTGCGTTTCAAAATAATTTGATTGTTTCTTTTTTACAGTTTCTGATAACGATGTACTTCTTACTAATAACTGCAAGTAAAGACTCGTGTATCATGTTGTCCAATTCCTATGTATTTCTCTCAGTACTAAAATATAAAGTGTGATAAGTTGATAACTCATATAAGGCACTAAAAGTGTTTTTAAGAGGAGCATCATTGCTATAATTATCCACACCGTCAAAAGATTCAAGTGCTACGGTAAGAATTGCAATACGAACTATTTCTTCAATTTTGATGTCCATGCATTGAAAACACAAGGTGCGTGCCTTGTTTCAATGCATACTGGGAATGGTTTAAGTAAGTCGACTCCTGCCTTTAGATTTCAGCATAAAAACATTGACCACTATACCGGCTCCTTGAGCTGTTTACAATTCTAATGCAGTTGTGGTATAATAGGTACATATATCATATTTTAACGAGGGCGCTATAGTTACGCCATAGTTACGCCATAGTAGTTCAGATATAAGAAGTTCTAACGAACAGTTTTCATGAAATAAAATAACTCCACTATCGCTAGTTATATTTTTATGCGAGCCTACTAAGATGTTTATAAATGTTTGTTTATTAATTTTAGCGAAATAGTAGATTATACAACAAGTGAATAAAAAGGCAATTTAATTCGAGGGACTAAATTGGATCCCGAGAGCAGCGAAGGATTCAAGGACCGAGATTAAGTTTTTTATTCACGAGTCGTGTAATCAATAATAGTATATAGTATAATAATAAATAATAGTACCTACTTATAGTACCTATTTATATTTATTATATGTTATTATTAATTTGTAATAAATGTGGATTATTAACCATTTAGTGCCGGTGAATGTGTGTGCAGGGAAACAGCACAATCTTTAAAAACATGCTATTTGCGTTCATTGCACTGAAAATCTTCAGTAAAGTTCACATCTTTACTAGGGGTAAGACAAGTCTTACCCTTACTCTTAGTCGAAGGACTAGACTGTGACTTTAACTTGATCAGAAATGTGACTTTGACTCAATATTATGACTTGAATTTACAAAACTTAAATAATTTTTATACTTTATTCTGGCTGAATACTCTAATCGTGTGGAGCAAATTGAAAACAAAAAAAAATGTAACCAAAATTGGCGGGATTTTTATGTTTAACTAGCTGGCCCGGCGAACTTCGTACCATCTAACAGACAACGAATGTCGTGTTACCTTTTAGATTAACTTAATTTAGGCTTTTATGAACGTAATACAATGAATACAAAAGAGTTATTAAGTTCAGTAATGTATCATGGCACTTTGATTATCAAGTAAATAATAAAGTTGTGGCAATACAGAAATAGAATAAAAATACAACAATCAAGTACTTCAACCGCGTGTCAGCAAGACATGATGCAATGAAACAATGTTATTATTGTTATAGATAAGTTATTAACTTGAAATTAGTTCGATTGAGTTTAATTTTGATTGTAAAAATATAATCACCAGTATTTAATTTTAATTCTGAATAAGTATAGGCACTTACTTAATGAATAACTGTCTAATATTTTTTGCCTTATGGATAAGTCTGTATACATACGACATTCATAACTTGGCTATCACATTCTTGCATATCTCTGTATTTTCCTACATTCTGACAATATATAAAATTGATTAGGCATTGATTATTATTGTCTCGATTGCTTGTAAGCATACATTTTTTTAATGTTTTATTGTCTCCACACGATTAGTGTATTTAGCCAGTGTCAAATATTAAAATTTTTCATGTTTTTATCAATTTTGGTCGTAGAGATGGGTCAGAGTCACATTTCAGCTCAGTTTTCAAGTAAAAGTCTAGTCTAAGTCATACCTTCAGTAAAGAATGAGGCGTTTACCGAAGATTTTCAGTGGAATTTTGGTGAGAATGCAAATAGCATGTTTTTCAACATTGTGCTGTTTCCCTACACACGCACACATTCACCAAAAAAAATAAAAAAATCACCAAAATAAATAGTATCCTATGTCCGTCTCCTGGCTCTAAGCTACCTTCTCACCAATTTTCAGCCATATCGGCAAAGCCGTTCTTGAGTTATAAATAGTGTAACTAACACGACTTTCTTTTATATATAGATATATAGATATACTATAGCTTCTATGGTATACCTGCATTTAGCCAGCTAGTAGGCACTTTCAGCAAGTTTTATTTATTTTTTGTATATAATTCGTATTTTCTGCTTGTTCCAAATTCAAAATGTTTTTATTCACCGAGTGAGTATAAGAGCGTTTTATTCACTGCTATCGATGAATAAAGTGCTCTTTTACTTAAACGTGAAGAAGTCCGAAACAAATAAACAAACTTACTTTCGCATTTATAATATTGGAGTTGATGAAAGCAGTTTAGACATCAATCGAAAACTAATGAAAAGAAAATAAGGTTTGTCAGATTTACAATGTCAGACCATTGCGATAAATTTTATAGCCATCTAAATTTTTGCGTCTCCAGGAATTAAAAGCCTCGTTGCTTCAGCTGAGCATGTAAGAACGCGCTTAGTTCATATATTAAGGGCCAGTTTCACCGATTCCTGATAGCGCTCATATAAAGACATCTGACAGACTTTTTTATAGTTTTTATATGACATCATGTGTCAGATAACTATCTAACGCATTATCAAGAACCGATGAAACTGGCCCTTAGAGTTTTGGTTTTTGCAGCTGCAAAGCAAGCTGTTTAAGTTAAAATTAAAACCAATTCCTAAAATGTCACGCCTTTATGCTTCGCCTCCAAGCTTGCCAAATAACTTACAGCTGGAATTATCAAATTCAACATAAATAATATGTAAATATTTCATTTTGTTGTAATTGATCTGAATAGCAGCTATAATGAGGTTACTTTCCTTGTTGGCATATTTCATTTGTCAGCTATTATTTTATACTTATGACATAATAACACGTTGCTTTAAATAAATCAATAAACACATTGTAGGTTCAATATTTATTACTAAATAATGTAGTTCCGACTAATGTTGTATTTAATAAGGACAATGAATTGTTTGTAATTACTAAACCGCAGCTAACAAGTTATTAATAGGTGTAACTAATATGATAGACTTGGGGAAAACAATATGTTCAATAATCATTATCCTGAAAAGACAAATGACATAATTAAACATCTCATATTCGCGGTTTATTTGTTTTCTTAAATAGTTACTATGTTAGCATCATTTATCATCAGGCGAGCGTATGGTTTTTCACGTTCCAAAATATACAACATCTGAGCCACTATTTGCCAGATCTTATACAAGTATTTCTCTATTCATCGACTTACTTTTACATGGATCTTCCATAGATTAGTCCAGCTAGGTCCACCATAACACTGAAGGGTTTTTTTTTATTATATGAGGTAACAGGACAAGCACGATGTACGCCTGATGGTAAACAACGACGTCTACCTAATACAGATACAGTGGCATACTAAATTCTGGATAGCTAGAATTTTGCATGTCACTGCACTGCGCTTGTTATTGAGACAAAAAGATGTTAAATCTCACATGCCCTGTAGTTTCACTGTACACTTTGCCATTCAAACCGAAAAACATTCCTATACATTTCACGGCTGAAAGGTGCCGCCCCAGGCGGACTAGCAAAAGTCCTACCACCACAAGTAGAAGTCCTACCACTACTACTGGTTTTGGTGTTAGTATGTGGAGATCAGCCCTATCGTCCCTACATCTTGTAACGTGTCGGGCCCACTGCCACTCGAGTTTAATTATACGGGATCTAACCACCTTGGTTCTGTTTCGTATCATCGTATTATAATATTATTTTCAATTACTTTTAATTTAAAAGTAGGTAGTTTCCTATATTTTTTAAAAGTAAATGATGTGTCAAAATAATATATGTTATTTTTTTTATATTATTTTTTTAGGGTTCCGTACCTCATAAGGAAAAAATTAACCTTTATGGGATCAGTCCGTCTGTCTGTCTGTCCGTCTGTCAATAAGACCATTTTTATCAGAAACGCTTAGAGGTATCAAGTTGAAACGTATATCAAATATTCAGGTCTACAGTATCTATCGGCTAAAAAACAAACTTTTGAGTAAACGCGATCAATAAATATGACCTAAACGGTCATATTTATAGTCACATATTTTTGCATTTTTTGCGATTTCACAAGAGGATCAAAACCTTTAGGGTACTTCCCGTTGACCTAGAATCATGAAATTTGACAATAAGCAAGAACTTGAATCACTTATAAAAGATAAAATGAATACCGTAAATATTTAGTTTAATAACAAAAAACAGTGTATTGAATTGTAATAGTAATATTACAAACTTATTATTTGCAGTTGATTCTTTAACAGTGTCTAGGCATCGTTCTTGGGATCGAACTGTAAAGTTAAGTATGTTTTGATAAGTTTGTACTGAAGCTTCTGTGCGCGAGTTAACTCGCACTTAACCGGTTTTTATTATTATTTTGAAATGTATTACATTGCATATTTCGTTGTATTACCTTTCGTCAGTTCATCTTAATGAACGACTTACTTTAACGCCACGTTGTAGTACTTGGATAGTTTATTAGGGTTCCGTACCCAAAGGGTAAAACGGGACCCTATTACTAAGACTCCGCTGTCCGTCTGTCTGTCTGTCTGACTGTCTGTCGGTATGTCCGTCTGTCACCAGGCTGTATCTCTAGAACCGTGATAGTTAGACGGTTGAAATTTTCACAGATGATGTATTTCTGTTGCCGTTATAACAAAAAATACTAAAAACAGAACAAAGTTTAAAATAATAGAGGGTCCCCATACAAGAAACGTGGTTTTTCGGTATTTCACGCCATCTATGTACGCTTAGTTAGGTAAACGTCCCATAGATGGCGTTATATTGAAATGTCGATTCCTAACACCTTTGTTAGACGTTAGATGGCGTTATAAGAAATAAAATGTTTGATAATTAATATATTTTGCTGGCGAAAAATGATAGTGGTATTTTTTGCTCGATCTTATAAAATACTGTAGAGTCTGTAGAGTCTGACTTGCACTTGGCCAGTTTATTTTAAATTAAAGTGGATTTAATGTAGGTACCTAAGTGTTTCTATATGAATCATTATATGCCTTGTCTGATATATCTTGAAACAAGCATAGTAATATCAGTATCACTACGTATATGTTTGCTAATAACACGTATTCTACTAACATTTATTAGGAATAATACGGGTATGATAATTTAATACCGACCCACTTTTGGAGTAACAAGAGAAAGTCGAAGTATTTATAAATCAGTTTCCGGATGGTTGCATCTATGTCGAATTAGAATTTCGAATATTTTTGTTGCAACGCTCAAAACACATTACATTATTAAAGTGCCGTTATCTTGACTCCTCCATTGTAGCTCATGCTGGGTGGATTGGATACATAATCTAAGCAAAGCCCTATTTTAACTTTCGCATATCAGGGTCATTAGACCCTGCTCATTACTAATCGGCGATAGTAATAAATTATTATCGCCGATTCTTATTTTAATTTTTATTTAATATTATATTATATATAATATATAAATATTATATATAATAAATTTTATTTAATTATTATTATATTATTTACGATGTTCACTTTAGAACCAAATAAATCTGATTTTAAATTAAATGAAGCTAAGCTCGCTTACTTGTGTTATCTGCATATAATAGGTATTATATCCCGAGCGATACCGAGCTCCGCGGAAATAAGATCGGCACATACAAGGCTGCTATATAGCGTTCATATCATTAGTCATAGATTCTTTGCATCAGATTTGTTTATCTGCATACGAGTTATCGTACTTATTCGATTACAAATCATTTATTTGCTAACTGCACGTTTACCTCATTATCCGGCTGATAATTGGATTAGATACGATCGGGCATGTCAATTTCAATGTTACCTGTTTTCTGCAATAATGCTCACTTCCGAAAGGTGCGGAAAGAGCGAGCTCGACCCAGATGTGTAGACGCGGTGCGGTTACTGCGGCGGCAACGTTGTCTTGTACAAGGACGGTCGCATTCATACGCCGGTCGCCGAGATGTATGTCGTAAAACGTTGTTTATTTCAGTACTATTTTATTCCCTACAGTATACCGGCCATCGCACGCTTGTGCTCACTTGTCATACATAACGTCGCGCTTAGTTCATGAACTACATACCTCAGTCACAACAACCTTACCTTTTAAGAGCAGCTGATGCAACGCAACATGCCCATAATGAATCATGCTTCTATTTATTACGACCACCAACTGGGCACTTAGTAATCTAATTGATATCTTGTATGTGTCTGACATTCTATTCCTAGTAGCGCTTGGTATATTCCTGGAAATTATACTAGTATTCTGCATACTCATTATGTATCTGTAATATTATGAAGCTTCCAGGCAACTGTTTAGTTTTAACTGTTGAAATAGGTTTCATTCACATTTTTCAGGATGATATTCATTCATACGTAGTTTTTTGCCAATGTTGTCATGGGATGTAAACGACTAAGATTACGAGATTTGACTATGGCAATCAGTTATCTAATCTCTCAGCAACACGCAATGGCAGGTAAGTACATTTTGGAGATAAGTTGATGAGTCTTCTAAATGGCCGGAGGTTTCCTCTTTTCCATACTTTTGCCAATTGATATGTGTGCGTCAACTAGCTTTCATATATTATGTGTGTGTGTGTATTGATGGTGTCCATGGACGTAACGTATGTCCATTTCCTCTCCATTGCGCCAATTGCGCTTGTTTGCGGCCGGTACTCGACTAATTGTTGAGCTCCGCAATTAGCCGAGCTGATGGAAGAGTGAGCACCTTGCGACATTCCTAATAATACTATATGTATACACCCACTTGAAAACTATCTACTTATACAACATCAAGTTGCAGTCAGGCGTCGGTTTGCATCTTAATGTGTGTGGTGCAAATATCAAGCAACAGTTTGCCGTTGTTCTTTAGGCAAATTGTTCCTTGAACCGTACAAGTTTATGATAAGTAGTTCAATTTATTAACCCATCTATCTTATAGATTTAATGGAGCCACTTTACTCAATAATTGAAAGCACGTGCATTACAATCACTGATGACGTAATGAATAAGTGAACACCGATGAAATGAAAAATGTCCGGCTAATTTCCCTAATAGACCATTAACGGTGTGCAAACAATCAAAGCGCAGCACATGACATGCAAATGAAATGCATGACGGCACGACAGCACGGAATGGATGCTTCAGTGACAAGCTGTCCCGGCGGCCTCCGTCCATCACTGCCAAGTCACGCTTTTGGCTTTCATGAGATATTCAAAGGCTAGATTTGAGCAATGTGTTCTGTCCGTTAACGAGTAAGAGAATGCATTCGAGGAGTTCGCAGTGCTATCAAACGATGCTGAAAAGGTCTGAGGGATGACTTGTATGGTGACTTTTACGCTTGGAGACATCCGTGTGATATCCACACAAGCCGAAGCATAAAGTGTCAACGATCCAACGTAAAAAGTAGTTAAAGATACACTATTATAACCGCTACGTTAAAACCTATCGTTAAACAGGTAAAGTGATCTGATCAGAAACCACAAAACTTTAAATATACCGTTTCTCCACTTACATATGTTATCTATGATTAAAACAAAAGGAAATTTAGTTCGGGATTCCCTATGCTTGGTTTGTATTAACGTTACAGAATAATTTAACGTTTGATCGAGATGTCAATTCCTTTGACTTTTTTTATCAAGGAAATAGTTGTGTACCTACTTACATTTGAAGTAACGTTGATGGGTTTTACCTATTCCAAATGTGTATATGTAGTTTAATCCTGCACCTAATTTATGAATAATATCAGTTCTGTTATTGCTTCATCTCTCACCGTGTAGTTTTTTATGGAAAGATAGTGGATGATGGCCATGTTTTCACCATAAAGATCTTAAGTGTTCACGAAATAACAACAACCCATTGTTTCCCATGTTAAATATAAACAATGTTATTTTGTAAATAGCCTTTCCACAAAAGTGTGCAATATAATTGTAAGAGTATGCGCAAACGCATGGAGAAGGCCAGCACAGTCATTAGGGTCAACTAGCGATACGTGTAACACCCGCACTATTCTTACTTCAGATCACTCAAATATTGTTAATACAATTTAGACTTTACCATCCCTAACAATGGTAATTTTATAGAAAAAAATTAAAATCCCGCGGCTTGCCAATTATAGCACCTTTCAGGATTCACTTTAAACGGTCAGTCTTTAAGCTTCTGATGAATCGCCATTTCGCACAGGGGATTAAGCATGCTAAAACGGTTCAACTTTAAGAGGTTTGACGCATCTCTATTTACTCTTAATTATTCCTCAAAACTCCGAAAATTTAGAAAAGATGCTAGGAACTTCGAGATTTTAATGAGCCCACCACACGGTTTAGGTTTCCTCAACGATGATGAACATTGATATGTATTCTTATGTATTTAATATTTTACACAGGTTATAACAGCATATTAAATACATGTTCCGCCTGATTTTCTACCAAAATGTAGCTTACCACCATCAAGGAGAAAATCTGACGCCATAACCTCACGGTGTTCCGGCAACACACAGCCCTTGAGAGTCAGAATATTCTAGGCCTAGCGTGTTTACCATCTTGACCATATCATTGCTTACTACCAGGCAAGATAGTGGTGAAACGCTAGCCTATCAAATATTTAAAAACAAAAAAATCATGATCATAACATTTTAATTAACAAAATTTCAAATCGTTGCCGCTTTCACGTGTTTCATTATCATTTATCAATGATATATTTGATAATTCTATAAATAGCTACAAATACAATATAATTCGTATAGGTATATAAGAAGTGTTATCTTTAAATATAATGAGTACTGTAACAAGTGCTGTATTGCTTAAAACTATTCTCATATCACAGTCCACTTCATCATCTATTGGAGCTTTACTGAAACTGGATACATTTATCAAGTTTCAGTAATGTCATTCATTACAACAATTGCTTAACGTTCTGTTAAGCAATTATCATGTACATACATACACTTGAGTTTTCCTGAGTGTTTCGGTAAAGTGTTTGTATTTCAAAGGACAATGTTCAAAATAGCCCTGTGCAATAATAGCATCTGACATACATGATAATTAATTGTTTATTTTATTACATTAATTTCAAATACTTTTATAACACGGACTAGTTGCATACCAAAATGAAAATTGAAAAGTATTATTTGCGATTAATAACATGAATCGCCGCTATATGGCCGCTATCTTCGCCAAACGTCATGTCATGTCGAAAAATATTAGGGATGCCCAAAAACGTTGCACCCTAACTAGACTTTTCCCGGTAGAACATTGCTGTGAAGACAAATTAATTCTCTCCATGTTTGTTTCTATCTCGCTCACACTTACCGTAAGATTGTGTCAAAAATCAAAATCAACGAGAAGAAAACGGTAAAAAAAATATTTAAGGTCATATTCTTTAGTCTTCAAATGTATATTATACAATTTGAACCTCCCTTGTGTATAATCTTCTTGGGACTCTTCTTCTAAAATCATTACAATCTCTTTGTCTAAACCAATGGTAAAATGCAGGTTTGGTAATTAGATTCTATGCATTTATACGTTGCACTTACATATACTTAGGCGTCTTAGGCATAAGAACAAAAAAATTCTACATAATTATATAAGCAGGTACTAAGAAGCTAGGTACTAAGTAGCTAAATATATTAGAATATTCAGTTTCTTAAAAATCCTACGGAGCTATGCAAAACCATGATATTCGTTTTTCTATTATAACCTCAAAATCTGATATATTTTTTTAAATATATCTATACTGCAGCTAGTCCGTTATAAAAATATCGTAAAGCAATTTTCTAATGATGGACAATACTACACATCATTTTTCGATACCTTTGGTTCCAGAGCTAAAAATTTATGGGAGAAGAACAATTTCCTTTATTCTGTAATGATTAACTTGTGCTTCTTTTTAGTTTGTACGTTCAAAATATTTGCTACGTAAAATAGCTATTTTCAATGATAACATCTGCTTCTATCAGTGATTTATAAGTATTTGTTTTAAAATTATCGTGGATCTGTAACATTTATATACCAGTTGTAATTCTCGTACCTTTAGTCGACTTTTCTCGACATAGGTTACGAGCGAGTCCGTAGCTCTTACTCGGCAGTGAGAATATAACATCAATCGTTTTCTTAGTCGTTTGTGTAGGTTTACAAAATTCGAAATAAAATGTTACCTCTATTTTGATAAATTTTGACATGTTAATTTAATTCGACTTAACTATTAAAAGTAATGCGAAGAAGCTAGTTAATTTTCTACCTTTATAACAAAACGGAATGTAGATTGTGATTTGCACTCGGTCATATCTTAGCGCATTCCACTAACTAATATATTCCATAACATCGTAAAATGGAGTTATCACTGAATATTCAACAGTTTCCTATGTACGTCGTACAGCTGATTAATTACAGGTACATACATCTTTTTCATATGCATTAATTCCTGGGCTATTAATTGGGGTTTGCTTTTTATAGTAATCACATAATTGCCATTATTATCTTTTCTAGAAATTTACTGTAGTTGTGTTTATAATATGTGCAGTACTTATAATACTAGCTGCGCCTCGCGGATTCGCGTTATCTTAAGTATCCTATGTGTTAATCCAGGTTATAGATACTCACTGGATGAGATTAGACTAGGATGGTACTCAGTGGCTTGCAATTGGAGAGGCCTAGGTCCAGCAGTTGACTATTATAAACTGATGATGATGGTGATGAAATACTATTTATATACCTACTAAATTTCATCCAAACCCTTTCAGTCATTTTTGCGTGAAAGAGTAACAAATACATATTGATCCATCCATCTATACTAAATTACTTGATATAAAAGCATCTAGATGGCGCTGAAGCATGTTGCATCGTTTTCCTTGTAAAAATTGCCGCAATGTATGAGATTCTGCAATGTGCAAGCGATATTTTGAGGGATGTTCCAAAAAAAATGTGTAGTACGATTTATCGCATCGTAACCGTATCGCATGCATTTCAATCGATTTGTGATAATTTTAACGAGTGTATCTGAATTTCTTAATGCAAATGGTTATTTTTATTTTACTTGAAGTTGTACTCAACAAAAACTCAACAGATTTAAACAACTTTATTTTTCAAAGTTGTCACTGATCAGCATTTAAGCTTTTCCAATAGGTTTCTTCCCACAGGACAGCAAATTCAATCTACTTTACAGGTGTTGAAATTGTAACATGTATGTCGATAACTTTAGTTCTCTGGCGAATTAGTTCGTTCCGGAATCGATCCCGCAGAGAAATACCGAGCATAGCTCTCTCCATAACTCTCTGAGCGACTTAAAACTGGTGGACCAGTCGAACTGTGAGTGTCCACGTCTCGGCTCCGTAAGTCTCTCGGCTCCGTATGTCGTATCCCTATAATCCCTAATATCTTCATATTAAAATTTTAACTTATACAGAAACATTTCGTATTTATAATATGAGTAGGAATAGTAGGATACAAATTATTACACTTTGTTTCAAATACCCAGAGAAACTTAACCGCCACGGATTGACAGTATTAACACTGTCTCGCATTTGGCCTTGTATGACGAAACGCATCAAACGCGGTAGACGCGTAAACTAGCTGCTACAGGGAAGCAATACATAAATGTATGGAAAGCTATATGTACTAACTTTTTTCGGCGCTAACATAATACGGGGAGTTCTGGGGATATTTGAAAGATATTATAGAGTTCCATTGCATTTTTAGAGATCCTTAAAATCCGCCTGTCGTCAAGACCCTTTGAAGACGTAAACACGATCAAAAGATATGACCGTTTATGTCGCATATTTTGGCAAGCAATTGTCATACAGCACTTGTAAAGAGAAAAAATATTAAAACCTTAAATAAAAAAGCAGATTTCGGTGTGCGAGTACAACTCGCACTTATCTGTTTTTATTTATTGACGATTAATGCAAATTTTCTAATACTTATAATAAAGATCCATCCAGTAATGATAATGCAGGCGGTAGAGGAAATTAGTAAAGTTAGCAGACCATATTAGCTAAATTTTCAGATACCTAAAATAGTCTTGTTAACTCTTGTTAAAACAACTTAAAACTAGTTTTATCACCAGCACACGAGTTTATATTTTGACATCTGAATCAAAATCGTAAAAACTTGTTTGCAATACGAATTACATACACCGTGGAAGTAGGCAAGCTGGTTTTCGCGATTGTGCAACTCGTACTCAAAGGCACGCCCACCATTCACGGCTGGGTCCACTTGACGCCTGCATGTCTCAAATACTCTGCTTCGTCTGCTTTTTTTACCGGTTACGTTGTGACGGTGTTGTATGACAAGACGTCACGTTTATTGCTTGGGCTTGATATTAGTGATCTTTATTTATGGAAATTATCGTGAGAATAACACATATATAATTCGGACATTTTTGATGTCCTTTTTCACAGGAGTCGAAACGTGTCGGAGTAATTTTGATATCTTAACCCGCGAGTGTAAAGCCGTTTTAAATAATTGTATCTAGTACACCTACTCGTAGGTGAGAGCTATTGTTTTGAAACACTTATTTTCTAATTTGATTTAAATAGGTAATATATATAGATAGTGGTAAATAAAATATTTTATTTGTACATTGTAAAGTATTCATTCAACAAGCAATTATTAAAATCTATATTGTATCTGATTGTTTCCGTTATCTTTGATATCGACTACTATTATGTCGCAACGATAAAATGACTCCGCCGATGGTCCTACGTGCTCGACTATGCGTGCGCGCGCGTACGCATTTTGTTTTTTCTACTGCTGCATATTCTATGGCAGTAGATTGTTTCAAAATTACTCGGGGACAGTGACCCGTCGACCATGGGCCAACGGGAAGCATTTCCGCGCTACCATTGTTTTATCTGGGGAGATAAATTATATGCTATTAAAATAATGCTGTTGATATTTCAACGCCTGTTATTTGTTACCTGATAGAATTGGGTCAATGGCACTTCCGATTTATTTAATGAGAGTAATGCATTCTGCACACATGTTTGTTTTTATGCTACTTCTGGTGGTGCGCCGCGACTTTGCCCCTGTCAAATCACATTTTGTCCTTATCTACGATTAAATTTATTACTAGCAAATAACCATACTCTGAAATATCCACTTTAAAGAAGCACCAACATTTATTCGTGTTTTACATTATCATATGATTGTGTAATAAATAAAAAATCAAAGTAAATACAGCGTACCTCAGCGTAGTTAAATTATTGTTGTTATTATCGCACGCAACGATAATTTTATCAAATGATTAGTTATTCTATAATTTTATGTTTGAAGGTTTTATGATTTGATAATTTGCAGATAGATACCTTGTTCCGTATCAGTTGTAGCTAAGGCGTGTATTGTGGAATTATTTCCGCCAAAAGTTTGTGTTTTTTTTTCTTCCGCGTGTTATACTAACCGACGAATAGTTCTACGGACGTTAAGGAAGTGGGACAAACAAGTCGACCACACGTCTCACAAAACAAAATTTATTATACACGGTGTAGTACAAAAGTTAAATCCAGTACTATTTTAATCATAGCATTTAATCATAGCCCGTAGTGGTAAATATTTGTTTTTCCCTTTAAGTATTTCGGTTCTATTCTTTTGTGTTATTATGTTTGTTGTTGTTGTAACACGTAGTATCGTATCGTTTTGTCTATTTCTATAATCAGTATTGAATTTAATACTGATTTTTGTTTCAGTTCAGTAAATATCGTGAACTTTCTTTTAGTGTCACCGCGGCACGGTCTCCCGATAAAAATAAATAATGATAATATTCTGGAGATAAGTACACAAACTATTTGTGACAGATCGGATCGATAAAGAATGAACGCGAACTTTATCAGCTTCAGTCCTGCCTGAGGATAATGAAATTCAGATCAGATATTTTTTGTTACCGAAATAGATATTCAGCTGTCGGACACAAAGCTTTGTACAGTTCAGTTACCCACTAGTTTTTACAAAAAACACATTGAAATTTTCTTGTTTCGTTGATGTTACCACAGAATCTGTCACGGTCTCACGGTGCCTCGTTCCAGCTTCCTTTATACTGTTGGGTACAAAAGGCTGTATTAGTAACAGCTATTGTATCTTCTTACTCATGATCCCGCGTTGCTGAATGTAGATATTATAGAAAATGTTGCTACTAATAGTATTATCATCATTCACATTGAATTGCCTAGATTTTTCTGCGTTGAAAACATTTTAAATAAAACTTGACATGTGCGCGTTGAACTCACGTGGTTAAGGTAACTGTGCTATTAAATAGGTAAGAATTTTAACTCTTAGGCTTCGAATAGTTCGAATTAAATAGCAACACTAATTTATTAAAATATGCTAATTCTAAAACTGCCTCGCGTTGAGATTTGAACCCGTGACCGCATCCTTAAGGCTATACGCGGCCAAAGTGAGTCATGAGAATGCTTGGAAGTAACGACTAAGTAAGGTCTTTTTTTAGGGTTCCGAACCCAAAGGGTGCCAACGGAACCCTATTACTGAGACTCCGCTGTCCGTCTGTCTGTCTGTCTGTCTGTCTGTCTGTCTGTCCGTCTGTCACCAGGCTGTATCTCATAAACCGCGATAGTTAGACGGTTGAAATTTTCACAAATGATGTATTTCTGTTGCTGCTATAACAACAAATACTAAAAACAGAACAAAGTTAAAAATAAAAATAAAACACATACAAAAAACGTGATTTTACTATAGCGCCATCTATGAACGATTGTTTAACTTATTAATTAATTATATTAATTACCTACCTTTGTGTTAACGTTCACTTAGTTGGTGTTAGAAGTTCATTAGATTGCGTTGTAGTTAATGGGCGTGTTTGGTATTGACACGTTAATATAATATAATATTATACTTATATATTATTATACTGCGGGTTGGATCGAGCCTCCGGGTGCGAGACAAAAGTCTGACTCGCACTTGGCCAGTTTTATTTATTTAGGACAAAGGTTAAAAGTTATTGTTTTTACTTGGAATTGAAAAACAGAAATAGTCAGAGCCTTTATTTCCTACGATATACCTATCTCTTTACTTTATTGTAAAGTTCTGTTAATACAAATTCTAGACTCAAAATCTGGTTTATAATCGAAAATAAAATGATTAAGTACAGCTAGCGTTCATCATTTGAGTCCTTGACGTGACACTTCCGCTCCTTAGATGAAACTAACGATGTTATAAATTATGTTTTATATACTTAGATTGTTATTTCGATCTGCCTAAATGTTAATCTGAATTTGTTTATGTAAAACCATAAAAACAGATCGAAATAGCACACGCAACACAATAACACACTTTTATATACTATCATTGCTTTTTACTTGTAAACTGGGGTTATACTTATACCATTTTTAGTACAGCGTATCACTTTGTACCTGTATTTATAAGCTCATGAACAGAAACAAGTTAACCTTCGCCCTACGCATTATGATAAACTAATAATAAGCCGGGTCGTGTTAGTTTCTCGTAAATATGCGAGTGCCGCGGCGCCCCCAGTGTCAAGGGCGCCGCTCTCCCGTCCACGATTCTTTGTCCCATTATAACGAGACATGCTGAATACTCCAACATCCGCATAAAAAAGCAGCAAAATCCGGAACGTCACGGCTCTTTGTAAAATGGCTTCACCAGCCCTCCGCTCTTCCGGGTGAGGCTTTGCTTGCTTCGCGTTTGTGTAAGTGAAGCGTTCGATCTTGAATGGCTTCTTTAAAATGATTCTAATAATTTACGTAATTGAGATCTTCGTCGGCGTTGAGGATCGACCTTAATCCTGCAAATTGACAGACATGAGAGCTAAGTCTTAGCAAAAAAATTAAGAATACCATTAGGGAAGTAAACAAAGTCGTAACGGCAAATAAGATCACCGGATGTAGTGTGAAATATGACAGATATTTTTTTTATTGTATCCGTATTATTTGTTTCCTGTTGTAAACTTGGAATTTTCGGACATCAATCACACGATGAGTAGGTAGTCGCGTGTGACGTTAATTTTCTCTCGCCAAGTAAACAATGTAAACGACGTAACACCACTCTTGCCGATGGAAACCGAGCCAGTAATTGACTCTACATCAATATAAATTATCTTGTTCGAAAGAACAATGACTGAAGACAGAAAAAATCTTGAAATTGCTATTCAA
This sequence comes from Cabera pusaria, assembly GCA_954871355.1. Lineage (NCBI taxonomy): Eukaryota > Metazoa > Arthropoda > Insecta > Lepidoptera > Geometridae > Cabera > Cabera pusaria. The sequence goes on along the minus strand of OX940889.1, from coordinate 19,213,151 downwards.
ACTTAACAAGACACATCATAGACATATTTATTATGACACATCCTCTATTTATTTGTTTAGCCGATGTGACTAATTGATTACAAAACGAACACATTTATCTTATTATTTTTAAACTTACATATATCATTGTTTACGAAATCATAACATATAATATCATTATTTTCACACTCGTCAAAGCAGTCCTAAGTACCTATATTATTATTGTTTGTCAGATAATAACTTACGAGGATATCGCAGAGGTCAAGTTAATTACCATTATCTATCAAAGTCAATTTCTCTATGGATTCATCAATTTATAGATAAATAGGGAATCACAGTATGACTTCAATTATTTTAGTTTTAATCACATCCAATATAGCATCGCATGGATGTGTGTGATGTGTTTTAATTTTCTGCTTTATTTGTATAGTTTTTATAATTTTCTCATTATTTTGCAAACGCACTGTCTTGATAAAAATTTCACACATCTTAATTAGCATAATTGCATTATTGTTTTGTTATACCAAACGATGTGTATGCATAAGAAGTGTGAAATTTAATCGTCATTTTAAGAGAACTCGAAGCATATACCCATTCATTAATTTGAAATAGATTCGATGTTTAGAATGTCGTCAGTGTTTTTATTTGAGTGTCCGAGGAAGTGTTTCAATTATATGAGTAAAATTGCTTGTGAATCTTCAATTAGCTGTTCATTTATAACTATTAAAGAGTGGGTAGTGTTGAGAGAGTTGTCTGAGAGTGGTGCGTAGATTGCATGCGTTTGCCTGTGTGTAGTGTAGCCAAAGGTCTTTGCATGCAGGTCTAGGCGCGCTTCGCAGCAGCTGTCACGCAGTGCCGAGAGCATCGACCATACCTACAAGAGGTAAAGTATCCTTACCACACATATATCTTATTTTTATACTTAACATTCCTCCATCTCGTCCGTGTATTTAGTGTCAGACTGACGAACTTTGTTGAGTGATACTTCAATAGACCTGCCAAGTGCGAGTCGGACTAGCGCACGAACCACCGTACCACTGTATAGTATACAGTGTATACCATATTGTATGTTATAAGATAAAGCAAAAAGCGCGTAAAAAACAGCATCTTGTATGGGGATTTTATTTTATAAGTTATTAATGTTATTTCAAAACCCTTTTATTTATAATTGTTTTATTGTTATGATTTGTTATAAAAGTGGCCAAAATAAAACAAACTGTATAAATTTCAAGTGTATATTTCACCGTTCATGAGGTCGAGCAAAAAACGCCCAAGAAAACAAGTTTCTTGTAGGGTACCCCTTAATTTTCAATTTAATTTTAATTTCTTTAATCTTTCCATCTTTTGGGAGGGTTTTTTTTAATATATATATCTTATAGGCTAGCGTTTAACCACTATCTCACCTGTTGGTAAGTGATGATGCGGTTGAAGATGGTAAGCACGCTAGGCCTAGAATGGGAACTGGCTCTCAAGGAGGTTAGGTTATGCTCTAATCTTGGGAGATCCCTAGTCCAGCAGTGGAGTGACACCGGCTGATTATGATGATGGTGATGATTATTGTTATTGCTACATTTAAATTACTTTTCATGCTAATCGCCCCAAGCTTGATTTCATCATTAACAGTGCCATATAATTAATACGTAAGTAACGGTCATTTATTGCTAGGTGTAATATTTTCTATCTATCTCACAAGAATTGCACTGAAATTTCACTTAGCAAAGTCCATCTGTTCACAATAATGGAACCTAGGTCAGAGCTAATGTATCAAGTTCAGTCATTATGGCCCATTCTGTCGCATATCATTATTGTACTTTGTTTGTGCACCACATAGCTTACTTTAAAACACGCGTTAGTTAGAACAAGCGAGTTGCTGTCACACCTACTGAGGAATGCATTTTGCATTTAGAGCTTCCCATAAATTCTAGTCAGTCGATCGATAGTCCGAAGGCCGAGAGGTGGACTAGAACAATGTCGCTTGTTATATCGACCACAAAGCTACGATTAGGTACTTAAGTTAACGCTTAGGATAATGTTTTAAGAGCGAACACGGGGTGCACTTTTTCATACAAATGTATTCCCCCGTTTCCTCCCTGGAAAATGCTTCTAGAGCAAAATTTGTTTCTACAACAAATCAAGGTCTGCTGAAGCTATGCCCCGCCCCTATCATTTGCTTTTTCGATCAACCAATTGCAAAAGGAAATGTAAGCCTTTTTATCTCTTCTTTAAGATTTTTGAAGGGTCAAATTTCTATTTGCAATTGGTTGGTCAAAAAAGCAAATGATAGGGGAAAAGCTAAAGCACACCTTGATTTTTTGTAGAAACAAATTTAGCTCTATAAGCATTTTCCAGGGAGAAAACGTGGGAATACGTTTGTATGGAAAAGTGCACCCTGCGTTCGCTCTTAAAATGTATTCTACATCCTATATACAATAATGGACACGATAAAATCAAAATAGTAGGTTATGTTTATAGTGCCACGGCCTTTATTCGACGGTAAACAAAATAATTAACGTATCCATTGAAATTACCCGGGCGGGTTACGTTATTTATTATCTTGTGAAGCTTCACAATGTTTCGTAACTGAACTGTAAAAACCAGATAAGCACTGACCCAAATGTGTAATCCTTTATAATCTCATCGAAATTCAACATAGCACTATACAACTATGGTTATAAAAAAACATATGATGCACGTTCGTATAAGTTCTCGCCTTAAATTGATATGCGATTGGCCTTCAGTCTGATTGAGGCTATTGCGGAAACTATTGCAGATATGTAACAAGTATTTATTATTATGTCATTTGACCTAAGCAGTAGTCGTTATCCTTAAACGAACCGGCACAAAACAGTTTTGTGACTGCCCAAACTTGTCTCAATTAGGAAATTCCCACTGTCCCATGATAATTTAAGTAATATATCCTGCTGAACGTTTTAATCCCGATTTACGTAAACAATTCAGCGTACATTTTCATTCCGACGCCTCTTTACTTACACAACATAAATCTATTAGTTTTAAGCGTCGGAATGAATGTACCATGTGGGTGAATATGGCTTAGTTCGAACTTGCGTCCAGCTAGGCTATTCTGTAAGCTATCTCGATAGCGGAATCCGCGGTGAGATTCAAATTTCGTACTACGAAATTCAATCGTATTACGTTGGTATACGGTTGAATTTCGTAATACGTAATTTGAATCTCACCGCGGATTCCGCTGTCGAGATAGCTTACAGAATAGCCTAGCAGGTATTTGTATCAGTCCACCCACAGGTAATTAGGCCTTCAGCTTTTGTCGTCAACAATCACACGTGCAGTGACTCGACATGTTTATAGTTAACTCCAAGTTGTTCCATTTAGAAGTAACAATAAATACTTGGTATTCGATATAATTCACGGTAAAATCAGATCTTCTATCTTGGGACCAGCTTACCTCTAACCTTTAGAGCGCAGGATAAATTCGTTGCCGGGATGATACGACTGCCTTACATAAAATCTATTTACTCGGCTGAGGATTTATGAGGCACTTATCAGAAGGTTGCCGAAGCGCCTGCTTATTTCATTTTTGCGATATAAGTGTTCTTTGAAATCCGTTTCGCTTCTCAAGTTTTAAAAGTGGCCATTTTTCTCCTCAAATCGTTCTTTCTACGAATCTGTTGTCAAAGAACAGGAAGTAGCAGGAAACTCAAATGTATACTTTCTTGATTTATTCTATTAAATACTTATTTTATTTCTTTGTACCTAAATTGTTTTTTTTTTAGAATTAATGTTTGTACTATATGTTTACAGGTCTAAGAGTCGGTCAGTAGACCATGGATTCTCGGCTCCCTTCGATCTTGAAGCTCTTCGCTCCAAAGTGGAGGGCCGATTTGACGCCGTTCACAGGGGTAAGTTTTAATTTCAACATAATAATTAGTGTGGTCGTTATTTCTATTTACAGTTAATTCAGGAAGAAACCACAAGATACACACTAACTGTCTCATCCAAAATCTTCCTTTATAAGTGAAGAACTGATGTGAAGTTGTCACAAAGACATCTCATTGCGTTGGTATTTGTAACAAAGTTATTTTTGAACAGAATTTTATGTTTTGAAAGTATATTACCAAAATTGCTCACTGAATCGTTTCCAAGAATAAATACCTACATCTTTAATGTATTTCGTTCTCCCACAAATGCACGTACCTTTGCATAAAAGATAAAGTTCATGAATTATTTAGGATATTTATTTGAACGTGGAAAATAAAAATTATAGGATACGATTAATATTTTTATCACACGAAAAACATTCAGTAAATACAATATTCAATATACACCGGCTAAGTGCAACTGAAAATATCCATTTGGTTTATCCACTCTTCTAAACGTTTATTAGTAATTTACCTAAAGCGTAGTACATACCACTTTAAGGCTCATATCTAATAGGCTAGCGTTTGACCACTATCTTGCCTAATGTAAGTGATAATGTACTCGAGACTGTCAGCGATATAGCAGTTTTTTTATTGTTCAGTGCAATCAACTTTTATAAGATGTTCTAATAGGCAGACAGACTCGTTAATTATGCTACTCTAAAATAACATATGGATGAAGGTCACGAGATCGCATACACGCAGCTCTTGCGCATTCCCACGATAAATCCAAACATTGAATTAAACTAAACCTTGTCCCATACTGCGTGGAACAAGTTTCGTAGCCTCTTTAATTGCACAAGCCAAACAAATCCAACATTCAAATAAAGTATGAATTGCTACCCTTTCATTAAGAAGCATAGTAGCGCTGATTATTTAATTAAAACAACGCAGTGAATAATTAAATACTTAAATCATTACTTCATACATCCTCGGTGTAAAAATAGTACGAAGTTAATTTGTTATGTTGGTTTTGGCAATGATTTATGAAATACGGCCTGCACCTCGTGGTTGTTTGTGCTCGAGTAGATAATGTTTAAAGTCCTTTTACCGATATATCCATTAATTGGGTATAATTATGTCCACAAAATATATATGTTTGTAAAGTCCCCCGCGACACGGATCCATTTTACAGAATCCGTTCAACTTTTTAACATGATTGTCTAATCTAACAAATATAAAAACGTTCACATTTATAATAAAATTAACGCGGTAATTTAAAGCTGTAGGTTCCTATCCTACTCTTTTTTACGCGTGACTAATCATATGAACGGGAGTAGGAGAACCCCCTCCTTTGCAGTCTCAGATAAATAAACCAGCCTGGCTGTATACTCAACGTTTGCAGTTGACATCATGAAGAAGTTCAAGCGAGTAGGCGGTGAGTTAACCCTGATCTAATTTGATAGATCTCGACAGCATCATACATAACTAATCGATCGGATAATATATTAATTTACTCGCTACACAAACTCCATCCATATTAAAATAATTGATTGACACTTTCCCTCTTGCATGAGTGAGAGTAATAGTTATAGCAATTTTGTAAAATGTTGTTTATTTAACAAACATCACATATTGTCTTTGGTCTTAATTAATTAAAAAATTTTTAAAGTAGAAATGAGTGATCTTCTGATCACTTAATTTTTTTCCCTTTGATTCCCTTTAAGAATATTTGCATTTAAAGTGATTTAAAACCACGATTCCGGATGCAGTCATAAAATTCTATATTTACTGGTGAGAAAACATCTTTGTCCGAGTCTGAAGCTTTGATGTGAACAAAGAAAATATTCTGATTTACAACACCGTGTCTCTGAACGCTGTTATCGGTGACATTCGTAACAAACATAACTATTATCAGAATCCGGTTCTTTATTTATAGTAAACGCGTAATATAATGTCACTGAATCTGTTTGTAGAGCCTTTACCTTAGCTATAGTTCAATTCTGAACTGTTTGTTAGATTTATTTTAAAGTGTATCGTCTGTTCAGCTTTGTGTGCGTGGATCCCTTTTCACTACCTTATACTATTTTAAAAAGTCGTCTTTATGCGCCTTTGTGGACCAATGAAGTCCTCATTAGTTTCTAACCTTTATCCCACCTACCTACATGGGACCTATGTAACAAGTCTCTTTAATTTAGATCTATCTGCTGTAATTTCCGTGCCACTTCTTTTCCAACCATAAGTCGTCTCGTGACCACGATCAATGTAACTAGGTCGAAATGTCGAATTAAATAAAATTAATGTTTTAAATCGCGATCAGTCCCGTATTTTAATATTTATAACCATATGTTCCACCACACAATCCATAAACACTTTGGTCTTCATCTACTTCTATAGCCGTACCCTTTCATGGTCATCACCTTTATAGTCATTCGCTGGGATAGTGAGGCAAAAGACCACTTCAAATTTTGCCACCGGTTTAAGGTTTTCATAATTTTAGCATCAGTAACATTACGGCTTTTATCATTTCAGAACTACTCGTATATGTGCCAGAACTGTTGATGATATGATAATTTTACGATTTTACAAATACTAGTTTGGCCGAAAATACTCTAGTTTTGAGATCAACAACAAGTATTGAGAAAAATAGAGTGCAAATTTAAATACGCGTGTTTATTTTTGTTGCCAGTCCCATGACTCGTATCTCATGATTTCAAGAAGCTTTTAACGCGATATTCATTTATAAAATATAGTAGAGTCTAGGGATATCGGTGTGTTAAAAGTTGAATTGCATGAATGAATTAATTACTTCTTTGGTAATTTTATTATAACTTACGCTTATATATTAAAAACATGGTAGGTATATCGACTCATTTAGCCTACGACTAGAATGAAACTGAACTTCCACACTTGAGATCCTGTGTCCTGAAATACAGTAAGGTGGAGTTGTAAACATGTTAGCATCTAGTACTGGAATTTTCTGATGGGTTTTCGTACGGGCAAGTACACTGTAGTTTACAGTAAAACCACAAGTAAAACATTATGACATTTTGACCTGCATTCAAAGAACCTAGCAGTTACGTCTACGGTGTTACTATTTGTTTTTGTTATTGCCATAATGGTCATAGATGTCGGATTTGTAACCAGTATGTGGAAGAAGGATAGCCATGGTCCATACATTCGATGACCTTGTTATTTAGGTGATGTGTAACAACAATCTATGGCAGAAATTATGATAGATACTTGTATTAGGAACTGTGTAATAAAAACTCCTATTAGGAACTGTGTAAAAAACATTTTGGGATACATTCTGTTCTGTAGTCGTAACCATTTTAAAATTAAAACTCTGTCATTCTCACCGCTCGCGTTTAAAATTATTTACCTACATATAAAATCGAGGCAACCATGGACTGGACCATCTTGTAAATAAGGTAAAATAATACAGTTACATTAAGAATAAAATTAGCTATCATCTACTACTATAAGAATCTTTGTCCTGACATACTGACTGACTGACTGACTGACTGACAGACAACGCACAGCCTAAACTGCTGGTCGTAGAGACTTGAAATTTGGAGGGTATATTTGTCTTAGTACGTAAGGGTGTACTAAGAAAGGATTTTCCAAAATTCACCCCTTAAGGGGATGAAATGGGGGTTCAAAGTTTGTATGGAGAAACAAGATTAGATAGTCTTTTCTATCGGAAACTTCACACAAGTGCTTCAGTAAAAAAAAATAAGTGAATACGTGATTCAGGTTTTTTTTTAATTCCACCCCTATGAGGGTGAAATGGGGTAATAAAGTATGAAAATCAATATTGTTTCGGATTGCGCTGAAATTTGGCATGCATATAGTTATTACGACGTTAGTTACCTCTAAGAAAGGATTTTCCAAAATTTACCCCTGAAGGGGATGAAACGGGGGTTCAAAATTTGTATGGAGAAACAAGATTAGATAGTATTTTCTATTCGAAACTTATGCAAGTGCTCCAGTAAAAAAATAAATATATACGTGTTTCAGGTTTTTTTGAAATTCCACCCCTAAGAGTGTGAAATGGGGTAACAAAAGTGTAAAAATCATTATTGTTTCGGATTGCGCTGAAATTTGGCATGCAGATAGTTATTACGACGTTAGTTCCCACTGAGAAAGGCTTTTCTAAAATTCACCCCTGAAGGGGATGAAACGGGGATTCAAAGTTTGTATGGAGTAACAAGATTAGATAGTCTTTTATATTCGAAACTTAACACAAGTACTTAAGTAAGTACATACGTATTTCAGGCTCTTTCGAAATTCCACCCTTAAAAGGGTGAAGTGCGGTAACAAAGTCTGAAATTAATATTGTTTAGGATTGCGCTGAAATTTGGCATGCAGATAGTTATTTTTAACCCCCGACGCAAAAAGAAGGGGTGTTATAAGTTTGACGTGTGTATCTGTGTGTCTGTCTGTGGGTATCGTGAACATATCGGTGAACCGATTTAGATTTAGTTTGTTTTGTTTGATAGATGACTTCGTCGAGAGTGTTCTTAGCTTTGTTTCATGAAAATCCGTTCAGCCGTTTCAATATTATTAGCTCTTTTTGCTTAAAAAAAACTACTATAGCAACTTTTGTAAACTTGTAGTCCTTTGACCGCGGACGTCAAATAATCAAAATGGCGCTTCTTCGCACTACTTACCTGTCACACTGCTGCCGTCTGTTTAGCGTAGTTATTCGTCAAATCATATTCGTGTTCTGTGGTCAAATCCACAGAAATATTAAAGCGGTAGTCAAATCATATGTATTAATTTGAAATTTAGTATCCTGTTACTTCAATGATATTGCAAAAATATTACGTGTACCTCAATGCAAAAATATGGTAAGCTTGACCTAATGCTGAGACATCTCCTTGAATCTGCAGATTGCTCTCAACTCCTCGTCTGAGATGTCGTGTTTCGGCTCATTGGGATGGTCGCAATTAACAAAATTATACATATAGGTACAAATCAGTTGGGGGTGGTTTTAAATTTTTGATTTAAGTATTATGACTTAGGCATCTGCTAAGAAAGAATTTTTCAAAATTCACTCTTCAAGGGGATGAAGCGGGGGTTAAAAGTTTGGATAGTTATTTTATTAGACATTTCATACAAGTACTTTTTAGTAGTGTAAATAAATAAGTAAATACGAGTTTCAGACTTTTTCAAAATGCCACCCTTACTAAGAGGATAAATTGGGGTAACAAAGTCTTAAAATCAATATTGTTTCGGGTTGCGCTGAAATATAGAATGCAGATAGTTATTATGACGTAGGTATCCGCTCAGAAAGTATTTTCTAAAAATTCCTCCCGGATACGGAACGGGGATTCAAAGTTTGTATGGTAAAACAAGATGAGATAAAGTACTTGTTGTAGGATTTTTCGAAATGGGGTAGGTAACAAAGTCTAAAAATTTGGATTTTTCGGGTTTTACAAATATGAATCCCGAATCGCCTTAGTCACGCGATAACATGAAAACGGGCGAACTGAATGGGCTAATCCTTATTTGATGTCTTAATCGTTAAAACAAAATAAAAATTTAAGTAAATAAAAGAAGTTTTTAACGCGGGCGAAGCCGCGGGGTACTTCTAGTTTGATATATTATACGATCAAATAACTGATGAGGGTATATAAACAACATTTACTCACGTGTTTATGGCAACTCCACACTTGGGCACAGAATAATTTTTAAATAGTCTTGGGCAGGGGAGAAAGCAGGCAGCCTTTACTTTTTCAATTCGCTTTGGTATATTCTTTTAACTAGTGTACGATTTTTTAAAATAACCGATGAGGGAAGTATATTAAATAAATTGAAATACATTTTAATTATTTAATGTTATCCGCACGCAATTTAAGTAGGCAACCTATTTGCGATGTGTCAAGGTGAACATTATCTATAATTTATATCTTATCAATAATAAATAACAGATGAGGGTATATATTTTTTAAGTGGTTCCTACTAATTAGGTAATTCCTACTATACGTATTGATTGAAAAATGGTGATGGGTGAATAAATTCATGCAGTTGGGTAGCACACTCCTATGGAAATGTATCTGATAAATAACCGGCCAAGTGCGTGTCGGGCCACGCGCAATGTAGGGTTCCGTAGTAGCCTTTTATTCAGTGCAAGTCTTTACCCGTTAAAAACAAGCAACTAGGTACTCCGTCTTTGTCACTTTAAAGGATTTATTCTAAGGATTTTGTATTTGGTACAAAATTATCCAACACCCAAGTGCAACGACTATTACTGCTAAACTAATAAAGTTATCTCAACCGCTATAATTTTCCTTTAAAGTTCATAAAATGCGCTAATCACGAATTTATCCTGATTTTTCAAGACAGCAGTTTAGCTTAACTTAAAAGCTACTGGAACTGCTGGAACAAAAAATTGCAATTTAAAGTTTAATATTTCGTAAATGGAGCATTCAATCGAAAAATGGTATCAGCAACCCTGAAGTCATTTTAATAAACCTATTCAACGATACCCCAAACGATGGGGTAGACGATGAAAAAAAAAATCATCCCCACTTCTCATATAGGGGAGCTACCCTAAAAAAAAATATTTTTCACAATTTTATTTCAGCACTTTGTTGGCATAATATATATACATACCCCCACAATATTACAGCTCTAGTATTAACGGTCTCTTAGCAAAACCTCGGACAGACAGACAGACAGACAGACAGACAGACGGACATGACGAAACTATAAGGGTTCCTTGTTAGGACTACGGAACCCTAAAAACCGATAAACAAGCAACTCTGCGGCGATGCTCTAGGGTTTGGAGTCTTCTGCTCATTAGCTCGTCGTCGCTTCTTAGCTTTTCGCTCAATTGCCTTCAACGTCTCCAAGTTGGTATTTAGCCGAACCGTCCCAGAGGTGAGAACAGTACTCCATACATGATCGGACTTTGTGCTTGATAAGATTGAGCAACTGTTTCGGTGTGAAGTAGGTACTTACTGTCTTACTTTCGTTACACATTTAAAAATGTAGAAAGTCGTTGTTGTAGCTTGTGCTTTTGATTCATATACAAGCCAAAATTAAGCGTTGGAGTAAAAGAAATGCCAAGAAGCTCAAAGTGGTTGGTTAGTTAACGGCACTGATACATTTCTGAAAAAGGGAGTTAGTTGGAATTGACTCCGTTTAGCGATTTTAGTCGCATTGAAACTGACCTGGGCCTGTAATCTCTAAGTACATAAATAGCGACGCGTCTTATCATGGCAAACGTCTACTAGAATGAGATGCAGCTAGACAGTTATATATCTGCATCTCATTTATTAACAACGATCAGCGCTCGAAACTCATCGCTATGCATGTAGAGACTACAGGCCCAGGTTGGCTTCACACCATTCGGAGATTCGAGCACTGTAAATCTGTTGCAACTATACGTAATCTATATGTATTGATAAGTAAAATAATGATACGTATTTAATCAATGATCAAATTAGTACAATTTTTTTAAGCTGGATCTAGATGTGATTTCAAGCTCGCAGATTAACAGCGTGTTTGTTTAGTTTAAACTGCTTTTTGGCAGGCTGATTATGTTGAATAAACATTAATGTCAGGTAAACTCGTGCGGAAAATTAGTGTTCCGAGAATGTACACAGATGTATTTTCAGTTGAAATGTAAATCATAATGGTGTTTGGAAAACATCTTGCTGGTATTAAATTCTAGTTTTTATTAAATAGTATATTTAGTATAAACTTTTCTATATGTCGTTTATCGTTATACAAAGACACAGAAATTATTCTATTCACCCAGTTAATGTTATAAACGTTAGGTTATCATTAATTAAAATTAAAATCTGATAAAGGGTCACCTACGGATTGTTTTTGTAATCCGTGGGGTCACTAAAGATAACAGCTATACTATCTAAATTACATAAATATAACAGAAATATATAATTTTAATTTTCCTACATTTTTCTATACAAGAATATCTAAATAGAAGTTAACGAATTCACCCTTACAGCATGAGTTAAATGGTATAGCGTATACTTAAACGGCTCATTAGTTTGTATATGTTTACATTTAATGAATGGAACGAAAGGACGTCGCTTAGAATAACACGCATGCTTGAAATGAGCGCATACGCATCGGCGGCGCACCACCGCACCGTCCGCGACCGGTCACGGCCATCTCGGCCAAACAGTATGACTCGTTTGGCACGTCTATGTATGTTATGATTGTTATGGGTGGTCCCGACCATTTGTCATATATGTCTCAGTCTATAAACGTACGTATAGTGTAGGGAAACACCACAATGTTAAGAACAACATGGCATGTATTTTGTGTTCACACCAAAACTGCATCGAAAGCAGTAAAGTCTACAATCTTTGCTAAGAGTATGACTTGGGCAGTGGGCTGGACTTATGACTCAAACTTTACTTGATTGTGACTTGACTGGACTTAACAACTTGTTCTATATCAACTTGAGTTATTCTTATTCTTAAGAGCTCCAATGGCGTAAAGGATAGATGGCTTGACTTCTAAGCGTGGGGACCGCCGCTTTAAATCCTAGCGGTGGTGTTCGTCCACAAGTGGATAGGGCCAAATTATATCGATGTTCCGCCTCACTTACTACCAAAAAGTAGCTTAGGTACCACCACCATTAAGAAAATCTGCAACCATAACCTTCGGTGTTCCGGTAGCACACAGCCCACGACAGTCAGAGTATTCTAGATATCGCGCGCGCGTGTTCACCATCTTTGATCACATCATCGCCTACCACCAGCCGAGACAGTGGTCAAACGCTTGCCTATCAGATATAAAAACTTTCTAGATCAGATTTTCTCACATGAATTAGGTAAGTTACTATACTTAAAGGCAGTACTCAGAATCCACATGTCTATCATCGCTTGAGGGTGCTCTATACATACTCTACAGATTTGTCCTCGAACTCGAAGTCTTAAGCAATAATCTACCTACATGTATAATTATGTAAATTAAACATTCGATTAATAAGCCTGTTTATCAGATCATTTGTCAGTCAACTTGAAACCAGCAAAGCCATTACGGCTATTAAATTAAATTTATTAGTGCTGCAACGTCGATAATAGATAAGGTTGTACTAATGACGCCGGCCGACTGTTCAAAGCAGTGATATTTTGATGTTTAGCACTATTATTTTGTTAGGCGCTACCTTTTTTCGAGCGAGGTATTGAAATATTTACCTTTGTTGTATACTTGTTTTTTTTTTTGGCCTTTGTTGGAAACACCTCAAATTGTCTTTGTAATAGAACCTTGCTATTGTAAATGACTAGGGCGGCATTTGAAATCGTTTTCTTAAATTATTCAATGTCTTGCTTAGGGTAACGCTAATAGACAAATAAACTAACTAGCCTGTAATAGCTGGATACTCGTGAGTTTTACTTGTCAATTAACATTCATGAACGAGTAGAAGCTACTCATCGCTACTGAAATGCCGTGAACGTGTCCCTTATTGCCAATGAAAAAGATGTATCCATTTTTTTGTTTTTATGTATTTCATGCTAAATAAAAAACGTGTTGTTTTGTTTCAGATGAAGACGAGCATGCGAAGAGATTGCCACCCCCACCTCCAATTAAAACAATGACTTATGCGGTTAGTACAACTAGTAAATAATCATTTAATATGACTGTATAGTGTGTACATATATACATGTGTGTGGCGATTATGTATAACACGAGTACAGAACAGAACAGATAACAATACCCAGTGTGTCCCAGCTCTAGCGGATAGCAATGTATGATCGTTTACTCTTCCCCGTATAAGTTCTTTTAATGAGTGACAACAACCCTCAATATTTTACACCACATACATTCAATTATTTTTAATATATTACTTCGCAGCGTTGCTTACGTAGTAATCATGCCGTATTGACTAATGCCGGACTGAGCGCGGAAACTTTTTACTCAAGCATTTAGTATTACTGAACTTGCGTTCACACGGGTGTTAGGCACGGCTCCGTCTGGATGATAGTCTGAGCGCTCATGTTGTTTCTGCGACAGACAGTAACCGCTTTCCATCAGGCGGGTCGTCTGCTTAATTGCCTACTTTAACATTTTTATGATTTAAGCTCAGACCACAGTAGTCTGAGGATTTAAGGGGACAAGGCAAGCATGACGCTCGCCTGATGGTAAGCGATGACGTCTACCTATTACATATACAGCGGCATGCAAAATTCTGGATAGCTAGCAAAATATCGTCAAAATTGTTTCAATTATTTGGACACGAAGAAACATAGAAAACCAAGCAGATGAATAATCCAATTAACACAATTTGTAAGATATCTACATATCCAATTATATATTGTGTAGTACAATTCACACATTGTTGTTTAAAATAAAATAACTTGAGTACTTATATTATACATAAAATATCATTCAAAACATTATTTGAAAGTAAAATGCACTTTTATAAATGTCAAAGTCAGTACTGTAATTTAAGTAAATGCGAGAGTAATTCATTCAATCGAAATTATTGTTATTGCCTTACTTCCTATTATTTAATGTTTTTTAAAGCAATCTCGGCGAGAGAGTGAGAAAGAAATACCTGTCTGTCTACGGTAAAGTAAGCATAAAATAAGAATGTTTTTTTATAAGTTTTTAACCGACTTCAATCCTCTATCCCTAGAATGGTACCATAGTAACTTCATTGAAATCTGATAAGTATCTTCAGAGATATTAAGATAAAAACCTCAAATTGGTACTAAAAATTAATAGCGAGACATTTGAAATTGGTTCTTTTTAGGGTTCCGTAGTCCTGACAAGGAACCCTTATAGTTTCGTCATGTCCGTCTGTCTGTCTGTCTGTCCGAGGTTTTGCTAAGAAACCGTTAATGCTAGAAAGCTGTAATTTTGTAGGAGTATGTATATAAATTACATCGACAAAGTGGTGAAATAAAATTTTGAAAAATATTTTTTTAGGGTAGGTCCCCTACATGAGAAGTGGGGATGAATTTTTTTTTCGTCGTCTACCCCATCGTGTGGGGTATCGTTAAATAGGTCTTTTAAAATGTCTTGCTTGAGGGTTGTTAATACTATTTTTCGATTGAATGCTCCATTTACGAAATATTTACCTTTAAAGTGCAAATTTTTGTTCCAGTGGGGCGTTTAGCTTTTAGAGGGAGGGGTCCCTCTAAAAGCTAAACTGCTGGCCTAAAAAATCTGGAAAAAATCGTGATAATAGGTGCATTTCATGAACTTTAAAGGAAAACTATAGCGGTTAAGATAACTCTATTAGTTTAGAAATAATTGTCGTTGAACTTGGGTGTTGGATAATTTTGTACCAAATACAAAATCCTTAGAATAAATCCTTTAAAGTGACAAAGACGAAGTACCTAGTTGTTTTTTCATAACGGGTAAAGACTTGCATTGAATAACGGGCTACTCCGGAACCCTACACTGCGCGTGGCCCGACACGCACTTGGCCGGTTATTTTTAGATATAAAGCCGAGACAGTGTATATTTTTATAATTTAGAATATCATCATTATCATTATCCGTCCATTGTTGGACATAAGCCTCCTATATTTACATAATACAGGGGCAAAAGTAATCATCCGATGTTCTTTTACTGTAATTTTTTTTATCAAAAAAATTTGGTTATTCTTTTAAAATTTGTTAACTCAATCCATTAGAATTTATTCCATTAAGTTGATAAAAAGATTAATAAGAAGAAGGGTCCGTTTTATGGCATTTTCCATTCCTCTTGTCAGAACTTCAGGCGACAGGTTCTCGCATTTCTGGCGAATATTCTCCTTAAGAGCTTCGAGAGTCTCAGGCTTGTTGACGTAAGCCCGCGACTTTAAAAAACCCAATAAAAAGAAGTCTGGAGCGGTTAAATCGGGTGATCAGGCCGGCCAGTGCAAATCACCAAAACGAGAGATCAAGCGATCCGGAAATGCTTTCTTCGGAATATCGGTTGTGGATCGAGCAGTGTGCGCCGTTTCACCGTCCTGTTGGGACCACAAATGTTCTCCAGTCCCAATTCATCCAATAGAGGAAGAGGAAGAAAAAAAATTGTTAATCATGGCTCTGTAGCGCGCGCCGTCCACAGTCGTCGTAAGGTCCGCGGCGTTCTCAAAAAAAAATACACGAATTTTCGGTGCCCCAGAAACGATAATTTTGTTTATTCACGTAGATGGAAATGACAAGATGGAAATGAGCCTTATCGCTCATGATAATTTTCGATGAAAAGCCGTCCACCTCTTCGTTGAGATTCAGGATGGCTTCAGCGTAGGTTAGACTGTCACACTGTCTGCACTTTGTAAAGGACAATCTTGAAATCTTTCACCAGAATGCGTAGGGACCGCTGGCTAAGACCCAATTGCGTGGCACGTCGGTCGTGGCACGTCTGGTCGATGTTTCGGGCTCCTCTCCGACGTCTTGGACAACGGCAGCGATATTCTCAGCAGAACGGCTGCTCCGGGACCGGCCAGCTTTGGAAACATCTCGTGGTGTCCCAGTCTCTTCAAGGCGAGTGGCCAAACGCCGCAGTGTTCGTCCAGTTGGTGTCGGACGGCCAGGAAATCTGCGACGAAATTCACGCCGCTGCGTCAACACAACCGACGAATTATTGCGCAAAAATATGGAAACAATTTATTCCGCGTTCTTGCGGAGTAAGCCGATTCATGGCTTGTCGATTTGTATTCTGCGTTTGTTTACTTCACAGATGTCAAAACCGAATTGACATTTGGCGCCATTTGCAAAAGTTATAGCGTTTTCCAATAGGGTGATTACTTTTTCCCCACCCAGTACTAGCGGATCTGACAGACGTTGTCCTGCCCGATTGCAGCCAATCGGGTCCAATTTGTAAATCTAAACCATCAATGGACTAACTCAAACACACACCAAAATTCATCTAAATCGGTCCACCTGTTTAGGAGGAGTTGAATTACAAACACATGCACAGAAAGTTTATATAAATAAAGATGTATAATATAAAATGTATTGTAAGGCCATAGGTAGGTAGAATGTCTAAATAAGGAACGGAAAACGAGGTTTATTTTATACAAATAACAAATTAAGTCCGCGCCAAATCGCTTTCGTCTTTTGTTGTTTTCATTTTAGCTATATGTATAGGATTGACGTAAACCAGTAAACCTAACCTGTCCCATCCGTGATTTTCTGCCAAAAAATGAAAATGTTGCCGAAGAAAGAAAAATTGCGATCTTTTTTTGGCTAAGATCGGTCATATTGGGTAAAGCTTGGTACAGACAAAAAAAAACTTGACAAGCTAAAAACCGAACCCAAATAATCGTCGCATGTCCATGCTCGTTAGTGTGGACGTGGTTTGGTTCTACATATATGGGCGACTTTGCTTTTTTCTATTTTTTTAAATATTATTGTGGGCAAACAAGCAGACAGCCCGCCTGATGGTAAGCGGTTACCGTCGTCTATGATCACAATGAGTGCTGTTGATGCATTGCCGACCTTTGAGGGATTCTAGTCCTACAGGCACGTTTTTGTTTCCTCCCAGCTATTATTATCACTCGATACTTTTATATTACCTTCGCCACGAAGTTTTTTAGTGCAGGGTACATTATTTTTCGCTTCTTCCTTTTGAATGGGATCGATACAGTGTACCGTAGGTCAAATTACCGATGAAATTGTTTCGTGAGGCAGGCTCTATAGTTTGCTGTGCCGTTCTTGACGAGAATAGTTGAACTTGAACCCATCTAGATGGCAATACATTTGCAATGCAAACAAGCAAAACTCTAATAGTACGTGTGAATTCCAAAGGTAATTTATAGCGGATTTTAACTTAAAAGGGCATCGCCGTAAAGGCGATGCTGTGGCCAGTATGGAAATTCAAGCTTGATTCATCAATTTATATTAATTTACTGACATGCTTGTTATCGGTTAAAAGAGGTATTACACCACACTGAATCAGGGTCACAAAATTTTTATATATAGCATAAAATATATGTGCAGTGTAATAAAACTTAGGGTGTAAGGGACCACGTTCACCCTTAATTAGGGAGCCTGATTAAGTGTGGTGTAATACCCCATTAAAATCTGAGCTCTAATAGTACACTGTTAGTAACACACTTCTGATTGATATTGTTCTATCATCAATATTACAAAAATGTCAAAGTCAATTTGTTTGTTTGTGTTCTCTCATATGGTGGAACAGGACATTTTATTATTTTAACCCTAGCTGTGCCCCGCGGCATTGCCCGCATATATAGGTATTCTATGTCCTATTCTACTCTGCTGGCTATGATACGTCTTTGCCTTCACCAGTCTGGATCGCATACATCGTGCGACATCTCAAACGCGTTTGACTATTCTCACCGTAAATTTTGACTATTTACCCAAATTAAGTGTAAAAGATAAAGATTAACTAGGTACTTTACATAAGGGGAAGGCGATAAAAGTAGATCGATATACTCTACATTGTTACTTTTATTAAAACTAAGTTACTTAATAATCTTAAGTGTAATGTGTTACAATCGGTGGTCTTATCGCAAACAGCGATCGCTTCCAGACAACCTTTGGCTAGAGGAAAAGCCCGCAGGGCGCAACAAGTTTTTATTAAAATGTTATTATATAAAATGTATGTAACTCAAAGCAATAATAGGAATTGCTTAGTACGAAATAAGGCGCTTATTACCTACCTACTTGTCGTGCAACTTTGTTTTTAACATGTTTTATTGTGGATTGTTTCAAATAAACAACTAATTAACAACGTATTACATAGTATTGTTGGCTATTAACGGTTTCTTACGGATTCAGGAACTGCATCTCCTTCGACTATTGTGAATTGTACAGATCGACTGTACAATTCACAATAATCGACTGGAAACTTTTGATATTTCAATTCGAAAAAATTTGTAATTCTAATCAGAAAGGTTTCCGCAATCAAATAGCTTACGGATTAATCTATATTCAAATTTCAACACGACGTTTCCGAATTCGAATGTATCGGATTTAAATTAGAACATCTATGCAAGTCACAATAATTGTTTGAAGACCAACGGTGAACGGTCGTTATGGCTGATAGTGACCAACAGCATTAGTCCAATCAACATAAACGTATTATTAGCAGACTGTCATTGATACAGTTCGTATCTGATCGATGTAGCTTTAACTGAATAAGTTGATTTATCATCAAAAATTAAAATTATGTGATCAATATATGATATTTGTTCCCAGGTCCGCGACCGGGATACCCTGACGTCACTAGCGGCTCGGTTCGACACGACCCCTTCGGAACTGGCTAAGCTGAACCGGCTCGCTACGCAGATCATCTTCCCCGGACAAACGTTGCTTGTACCTGACAAAAGGAAAGGTGAGAACTTTACTACTACTAAACTAAACCCACTATATTGCTTATACATTGTATCATCAGCACCTACGGAAGATAAGCTAAGTAATATTTGGATTGGATAACTGTCTTTCATTTCTAGACATGCACGACATTTATGTTATTGTCCAGTGAGAGAGCAGTCAGTATATTATTATCATTGAAAACAATAGGCTAGTTTACTAAAAAAAATTTTTTTGTCCGTAATTTTCATTATCAAAAAATATTGGGTACGTATTTTTTATTTTTTCAATTAAACAAAAAATGACGAAGATATAGAGCGTTGAAATTCCGCGTAACGTCACAAACCGTCCGTACTACTTTCTTTTCTTTTTTTTATGTTATGGTTAGCAAACAAGCAGACAGCCAGCCCGATCGTAAGTGGTTACCGTCGCCTATGGATAACTGCAACACCATGAGTGCTGTTGATGCGTTGCCGACCTTTGAGGAGTTTGTGGATACCCTTTTTAAAAGACACCATCTTATAGCTAGATGGAAAGATCGCGGCGGGTAGATCATTCCACATCTTACAGGTACGCGGTAAAAATCCTCGGTTAAAACGGGTAGTTCGAGATGTCCAGGTCTGTAAGATGTGAGGGTGAGCTTTATGACGGTGCCGAACAGTACTATAAAATAATGGCGATCGTGGAATCAGGTCAAAAAGCTCTTCAGAGCATTCCCCATTATAGAGAGGGTAAAATATGGATAGCGCTCCGACGTCTCTACGGAGGCTGAGTGGCTCCAGTTTTTCACAGGGCTCGAGATCGTCGACAATTCTAGTGGTTCTTCGCTGTAAGGAGTTAAGAGGCTGAAGCTGGTAGCTCGGAGCGCCGTTCCAGAGGTGCGAGCAATATTCCATGTATGGTCGAACTTGTGCTTTGTAAAGCACAAGCCGTTGACGTGGTGTAAAATATCGCTTCGCTCTGTTAAGCACACCTAGCTTCCTGGATGCAAGTTTTGCTTTGGCTTCCAGGTGACAGTTAAATTGGACCTCACTAGAAATGTCGATGCCTAGGATCCCAAGACTGTTGGATATTGTAAGAGAAACGCCCTGAAATCGGGGAGCTACGGAAAAAAGAGTCTTTTTAGCAGTAAAAGCGCAAACTTCTTAGTAGGGTTAAATCTGACCAAATTACATTCACCCCATTTGGAGACTTTCTCAAGAGAGACCTTTCTACCGGTTAGTGACGTCACGAGCCCCCACTCCCGAACTTTGACGCTCTTTATCTTTGTCGATTTCTATTGATTTGTAAAATAAAAAAATACGTGTCCAATATTTTATGATAATCTAAATGACGGACTAATTAGAATTACTATTTTTTGACCCAGGTAACATAACCATTGGAGCGTTCCAATTTCCTATAGAAAACAGTACTGATCGCAATATTTTTTTTTAATTTTGTCCGATCAGAAATTTTTAAACAACGTATCCTTAATTATATTCTTGTCTGAATTCCTGTTTTATACAGTTCTTCTCTTGATTATAATCCACTTCCTTATAATTTTTGGAGCTAACAACGTTTACCCTCTCATTCCTTTGTTCCGTTTAATCCTTTTCGTTACTTTACACAATTTTACCAACCCAGCATATTTGATCTGGTTTCTTTTATTAAATCTTTTATACTCAAAATTACCCTCGAAGCTCATAGAAGAAGTAGATAACAGCCACATAATTCATGCCAATATTTTAACTATTATTTATTCTGTGGTTTTTATGGGACTATATTATATTATACCTACGGCAATTACATTAAGTTTTCCTTAGGAATTTTCTGCTTTAAATATTTCAGGCTGCTAACCTCAATGTTTTAATTGAAATGTATAGAAGATCCAATAAAATTTTCATTCTTATATATTTCACGGCTGTCTCTGCCATTCACCTAATGTGACAATTTCAAATAGGGTCATGTCTGAGTCAATATGTACTTCCTGCTTTATTAAATTGATAACTCAATTTGTTTACGCCTGTTCAGTGACTCTAATCTAAGTTAATTTAATTATAGAATTATAAAATTTATTCTCGCTGAACTTCGAAATAAACAGATTTCACCTTAAAGGATTATAATTTAAGGTTCTTCTCCCATTCTATATAAAAATAAGAAGACTAAGTTAGTCTGCAAGACTCGGCCTTCCTCGATTTTAGCATCGGCTTAATACTATGGCAAATCGACATTTATAACTTAATTCTTTGAATTTTTTGACAATCTATAATTCCTCTCCTTCGTTCTTTATCTTATTAGATTCCTATTCTGCCCCATTTCACTATACGACTGTATAGTGAAATGGGCAGCCTTTTTCGAGAGGTGGACTATTGATACAGAAAATAAAGAATAGACCAGTAAATGTATTTCTCAAAATGTTCATGCTTAAAGTATAATCTGAATATTACTGTATGCAATATAAAAATAGTATTTTACTGTAGCAATATTAAGGATTACTTAAGTCTCTTTCCATTGCTCAATAAATTATATCCTTTGACTCGTCTTGATATCCGTAATCTATTGAGGCTTTGAATCGTAAATTTAAGGCTTACTATGCTAGTTAGAATCGATTAGAAGCAACAAGGAGTATTATTATTATTCATTTGTTTTTATCTTGTGCTGGTAACACATCTCTCCAAATGCACGCCACTGAGTATTATTATACGACTCTTCGCATATCACGACTGCTACTACATAATGATTATTAATTTCAAATCAACCAAAATCGGCTGTCGTGATATTTTGAACCGCATGTGGGTTTGTACTAGTATTTATTCTGTGATGTGGGTTTAGAAAACCACATTGTGTGATCGCTCGGTACCAAGTTATGGAAAGTTTGTTTGTTTACTGAAAGTTTGAGTGATTCGCCTATACATTATCGCCTGGATACATCCACCCACGTGTATACGCTTTATAACATTTCGTCATTTGGCTGTCCCAAATGATTTTAAATATCAACTGTTGATTTGAGAGCCGCTTTCGCTAATAAGAAAACGGGTGATTGATTTATCCTCCTACACTGCAGTCAACAGAAGCAATCACTATTTTATGAAATATCATGACTCAAACAAAAGGTACCCCAAAGACTGAGTTTCACTTTGAAGCTTTTAACTATACTCCTACGACATCGGGTGATTAAGTGAGTGCCGAGCTTTGCTAGCATTTCTCTCGCTTTCATCGAGTTTATCAGCAGTCAGCCACTCGGTCATAACTTGAGATTTGAGCCTCATAAATGATTAGGAAACCACACGAGCGCGTCTGTTCTTGCCGCCATTAATGTGTTTCTAAGGAAACTAATTACATGATGTACGTACCATAGAGCTAATTCACTTTACGAACTTGGTTTGAGCGTGGGTTTTCTAAATGACCGGTTTGATTGCAAGATTGGCGTAGAGTGGCGAAGTTACAGTATTACTGAAACACAATTTTTGAATTCAAAGACATCTGGCCGAGTGATGAGCCGGCAGTTCTATATTGATGTATTTCGCGCGTTTATTTGCATCTGCAGGGTGCATTAACTGCGTAAGGTCAAAGGGGTTTTTATTGCTATGTTTATTTGTAATACATTTCATTGAACACGGTTTTGGCATAGATGCGCTCGTAAATAAAGAAGAGAATAAAGATAATAAAGTTAACAAGTAATAAAGAATTTAATACGTAAAGTTGTGACTTTATATTTAGTACCACTTTTGAGGTGTTTACCTCCATATCTCTGGAGATACTTATCAGACCTCGGTAAAATTACCACACTTGGGACATCTCCTTTCTAACAAAAAAACTATAATCAAAATCGGTTTATAAACGAAGAAGTTATCCGCGAACAAATATAAATAAACTGGCCAAGTGCAAGTCGGACTCGCACTCCGTACCACACTACAGTATTTTATAAGATCGAGCAAAAAATACCTAATAAATATTATCATTTTTCGCAAGCAAAAAATAATAATTAATAAACATTTTGTTTCTTATAACGCCATCTGACGTCTAACGTAACAAAGGTGTTAGGGATCGACATTTCAATATAACGCCATCTATGGGACGTTTACCTAACTAAGCGTTCATAGATGGCGTGAAATGCCGAAAAAAACACGTTTCTTGTATGGGGACCCTCTATTATCTATAACTTTATTCTGTTTTTAGTATTTGTTGTTATAGCGGCAACAGAAATACATCATCTGTGAAAATTTCACCTGTCATAACTATCACGGTTCATGAGATACAGCCTGGTGACAGACGGACAGACAGACAGACAGACAGACAGACAGACAGACGGACAGCGGAGTCTTAATAATAGGGTCCCGTTTTACCCTTTGGGTACGGAACCCTAAAAAAATAAATAAATATATATATATATATATATATATCCATATATAAACCTCCTCCTTTTTTGGAAGTCGATTAAAAATATGTAAATTTCTTACTTCCTGCTGAGCTTAATTTTCAGTAAATTTTTATTTCGAGAGCATATTAATATATTGGTCGTTGCTCTTTACGTGGTACTTGTATAACTGGCACATTCTTTTGATGGTTTATTTTTATTCGATCATAGTGTTGAACTTGATGAATAAAATTATAGTGATTGCAATTTTTGTGAAAGGATGTTCTTCAGAATGGGGGATCGCTACTGGCAGAAATTAAAAGGTGGTGATCGCTGTTTTGCCGCTATCCTTCACATAACGTTCGCCCAACAAAACAGTCACCAACGAACCATTACAAAGACTTACCCTAAACTAATATTAACCCTTAATCTAAGCTCAAGTTTAACAATCACAATCTTAAGATAATAGCTAACTTTGCTCTCCAGCGCCTGAAATTTTTATGGTAATCGGAATTAAAGATTGCCATTTCTTGTGAAATGTACATAGTAATCCGTTGTCCAGTTTCCATTAGTAAAAACCTTCATCTTTCAGATTTTGTTTGACATTCTTACGTCTGGTCTGATGAATAATGTTTATCCGGGCGCAATGCCATAGACTGTATCCGGCGACATTTCAATGTAAACCTCTCTATTCTAGATGTTTTTTTATGTATGAACATTTCTTTTATTGCACTTACCTTACGGTTGTACTATTATGCAAGCCTAAGGTTATAAAATGATTTGAAGGTGAACTTAGTGATTTGTTGAAATTCATACGCAGTTGTAAATGATATCGGACATTTGGTAAATAATATTATCTCGCTTTATTATCGTGCCGATGCTGTGGTTATGATAACAATGTTTTGATTGGTATTATTTCAGTTTGGATTGTTTTTTTTGTTGATAGCCATTTAGAGTTTCGCATCTTCGTTATTTGAGATTTTGGTGGGTGGAACAGTCTGGAAATCAACTGACAAACAATGTTGATATGTTTATGTGTTATTATCCGATGTTTATATATATTTTTAAGGCGTTTGTCCCAGTGCTAGGCAAGGCCTTCTTATTTTCTCAACTGACTTACAAGAAGAAGTAGGTTCTCAATTGTTCTGCATGTTTTTAGGGTTCCGTAGCCGAATGGCAAAAAACGGAACCCTTATAGATTCACCATGTCTGTCTGTCTGTCCGTCCGTATGTCACAGCCATTTTATTCCGAAACTATTAGGACTACAGAATTGAAACTTGGTAGATAGATGTATTCTGTAAAACGCTTTCCGATTTTTATTCAAAAATAAAAAATATAAAAGTTTAAGGTTAAGAGTTTGTTCCAGTAAAATTTTGTTCCAGTTTTATGTATGGGATGCATAAAACTGGAACAATTTTTTTTTTCAAGCCTATACGTGTCTATGGATAGGTCTTTAAAAATGACATTGAGGTTTCTAAAACCATTTTTTCTCAAAGTCAATCATTTAAAAGATAGGCGCGTCTAAAGTGGTAAAATGTGTGTCCCCCCCCCCCCCCCCCCTCTAACTTCTAAAGTAAGGGAGTGAACAATCTAGAAAAAATATATTCTGTAGATCTCAATAAAAACTTTCAACGAAAATTGGTTTGAACGAGATACAGTCAGCAGTTGTTGAGATATAGCGACCGCAAGTAAAACTTTGTTTTTCAAACAAACACTATGAAAAACAAAGTTATTTTTGTAGTTGCGAAAATCATAGTTATAGAATACTCTACTGTATTACGGAACCCTACGAGTGCGAGTCCGACTTGCACTTGGCCAGTTTTTTTTTTTATATGTTTGTTACGCGATTACTCCGCCAATTCGAATGATTCCTTTTTAAATGGAAAGGATACACTTGCAAAGTGGTCATAACCATTGTCAAATTCATTGAGATTTGATTATTATTACCTCTAGAGACATGGAGATAAACCACTCAAACTTGTCACTGAAAATAACCCAATTTTAATTATTCTTGAGTAAGGTGTGGTAGTTTAGTAAATTTTATCAAGATCTTACCAGTGATATGGCGATGAAAATCTCAAACTTGCTACTGAAACTGACTCGCGCGGCATGTGAAGTCAGTTTTTTTTAAACTATGTGATTAATTTTCATTCATCACGGTTTATATCTATTGGTTGCCGCATTCTTTTTCTCAATATATTTGTTATTTTCCATATTGCACGCAATTTCACTGCACACCTTGCCATTTTGAAATTACATTTCTGTTATCGCCCCACTCCCCAGACGGACTAGCAGATGTCTTAACACTATTAAAATGTCTATTATAGGACTACAGTTAGGTAGTAGGAAGTCATTTGACTTTTGAGGCCTTGGTTTATACAGGAACAAGTCGCCTGTTTTAAAAATGACCAATTCGTCACTTCTATCTTGGTAATGTAATTAAAAGCGCCTTTTCAATACTTGAAGTGTAAATAAATCTTCACCAACAAGATGTTTATCGGGTAGAAGCCTCGACCTAGGCGTGTAGATCTCATGGCCGATTATAAAAGGCGCATGCCATTTTTATACCCGATCTGAGGAAGTGACGGCACTAGTCAACATCCATTAAATTCACGTTAAATATTATTTCATACTATTGGCTTGGCACAAACTTAGGTTGTTGATGAGAGATTAATGTACTTTCCACCCAACTATTTGTTGCGAAGGATATTATTTTAGCGACTTATATACGTATTTAACTGAGTATTAGGTATATAGTACCTATGTACTATAACTATGACTGTATTATATATAAATGTCTTTCAAATGTGTACCTTTTAAAAGAATAATTTATGATGGTACAAAACGAAAAAAACTGACTTAACATGCCGCGATAGTCAAAATACTGTTAGTAGCTAGTTATAATCATGTCATCTAAGTATACAAATTTGCTTATATTGTTTGTCTCCATTTCTCCGGAGATAATTGTCATAGCTCGATAAAATGTGAATGGGACCAAACGGGAGGCATAAAGAATTTTTCAAATCGGTTAAGATTTAGACGGAGTTCTGAGATAACAATCATAAAATAAATAAAAAAATACAGTCGAATTGAGACCCTCCTCCTGTTTTGTGAAGTCGGTTAAAAATATTTACAAACAATGCTCTGTTTATAATAAAAAATTTGCAAAAAAGAGGATTTTTTTTGTTATTACAGCTTTATGGTTACGTGTTCTGTCGATTTGTATGATTAATCGTCTTTTGGTATGGCTTTGGGTTTTGCCAGTTTCTTGACATTTTCCGATATCATGTATTTCAGAGCCAGCGGTGATACCTTTATGGCATCTCTGTACCAAGTTTCTTTCGACAGCCGCTTGTAGATTTTGAATTCTGGCAAGGTACTTATTTCTTTGATCCTGGGGAGCAGATCATCAATTAATTAGTCATTGTTTTTTTATGTGCCTCGATTTCTCCTGTCTTGAAAGATTATTTTTTCAAGACCATGGTATATTTGCGCGGTGGTTCTTTTAAACAATTCATCGACATCTGTTGAGTATCTCCAGAGATCTCTATCTCATCTATATCTATATCTACCTCAGAGAATCTGAAATTGGCGTTTAAACAATAAAAAATCATAAAGTATCACGCCATTTTATTGGTAATTGATAGATTCCTCTTTTGAAAAAATTGTCTGTTGTGCAGTGTGTGTTTTATCGTTGTTCTGAAGCAGTAGTGGGCTAGAGCAATTGGCCAGTCTCGTTTGTTTAACGGCTTTACTGCTAGCTTTTCTATCATGGTTTGTAAATTGAAATTGTTGCCTATTGTTCAATGTTGTTTAATTGTTGTTGCAGGATGATCCAATTTCCCTCATAAGTAACGATACGATACCAAAATCCCTTCATTATTGTGACGGTTGAAAAATGTAACGCAGCAATCGACGCGTGTTTGTTGGTGGGTTTCACTCAATTCATGCGGTACCCATTTCCAAACTTTTTCACTTTTCAATTTGTTTCAAGTGAATTTGTTTTATGACTCACACGGAAGCCTGCCGCTAACTCTGACGTAGTTCGCGATGGATCCGCTTCCACGTCACTTTTAATTCTTTATTGTCAACTAGGGTCTCCGGTCGTTCTCGGGGTTTGTCCCATTGGTTAAAATTTTCAGAACTAAAACGTTGGAATTAAAAAGTCCCGTGATCTTCGAGCTGTTCGTCTTCGAGCTGTTACTGCAGCGCTGGCGCCACGGTGGATTATTCGTATCGTATTCGTAAATAACGCGATATTTTAAGTATTCCATGTTGTTCACAGAACTATGTCACGTAGAAAAACGCCAATTTGATATGTACAGATCTAATTGAAGATAAAACCAGTTAAAAACTTGCTAGATACTGAAAATGAAACTTGCTCGGCTAGTTACGACGGTTTTTTCAGCTTTTAAACGATTTTAATTATTGTCAAGACATTTAAAAGGGGCGGCTTCGCCG
The DNA here is from genome assembly GCA_954871355.1 of Cabera pusaria. Taxonomy (NCBI): domain Eukaryota; kingdom Metazoa; phylum Arthropoda; class Insecta; order Lepidoptera; family Geometridae; genus Cabera; species Cabera pusaria. The sequence goes on along the minus strand of OX940889.1, from coordinate 19,185,275 downwards.
TCATCTGTTGCATTTACATCAGCACATCGCTTCATTAGACGAGAAAATAACTTTTGAAACTCGACCTTCAGATGTCTTGTGTAACTTATTTCGTACAGTTTGAGTCAATCTCTGTGCATTTACTGGACAAAATAATATAGTAACTATACCTTCCATGAATTTTGTACCTACACAGTTTTTAGGGTAAGTAGTTAAGTAGGTAGTAAGTTTTCAAAAATGTATACACAATGGCTTGCTATAATTTTTCTAATATGCTATGTTTTCCGCCTGGTCATAGTTTGTAATAATTTCAATATACATAGATAATTCTATAATACTTAACATGATGCTACAAAATAATACCCTGACACATTTTCCTCGATTGAAATACAGTAAACAATAATAATATCAATGTAAGTATATCGTAATGAAATTCAGTCGTATGTGAGTGGTTACTGATAAACGAATGCTCAAAGCGTTCCGATTAACGTAGCAACGAATCAAAACAAAGTTATGTAAATATTCGAGATCGATAGTGAAAATTGTATGAATAGCGCGCCGGCCGCAAACACGCTGTAATCACCGGTATTGTCCGGGCACTAAGCAAAACAATACACACAGCCTTGGTGTTATTCATTCAGGCGTGACGTAGGCATGGAACAAATTTTTCTCCTATTTGCACGACAAACAAGAGTAACAGCGAACGCAGCCGGCGAACGCGAACGCGGGCACAGACGCGGCCGCGGCTGCGAGCGATCGACGCGCTCAATGTTTCTATTTTAATTTTACCACTAAAATCTGCCCTACATTTGTGATTGCGCCGCATCGGAATCAATCTGGTCACGCCGACGAAGGCTCCAGGCGGCCCACGGCCGGCTGATTTCTCAAAGATATGAAGTTCGTTTTATCGCCGTTGATAAAACCCCTGATATAATGAACCTTGAGCAGTTTCAGCACGACCATGTTTAGTTTCGAATTCCTTAAGAAGTGGTATCACGGTGCGTCTCTGATTGCTAATATTGTAAATTTAACTGGTTTCTTTGTTAAATGTAGTAACAGCTGACGTGTCTTTAAGTCAACAATAACAGGTGTCGTAACGTGCGTTGTGCGGTTTCCAGATGGCGATAAGGAGTCAGACGGCCCGTCTGAAAGCGGGGACAACACGTCAGAGTCCACGCAAGCCAACAGCGAGCCGGCGCAGGAAAAAGGTACTGCATCACAGATTCGCGAACCTTTAAAAGGTCAATGCTCTTTAGGTTCTATTCAACTGCAGACCGGTATGCAGTATGTAGCTTTTTCGCCAGCAAATTCATAACGGTCTTATATTGCCTACGCCGAATTTTATGTTCTAAAGACATGCAAATATGTTCTATGTACTGAAATAGAAGGTCTTCGTTAGACTCTGAAACAAAAAGTTAAACGCTACGCCTGTATTGATAACCGGTTTCCAACAAATACTTGTGCTTCAGGCAAACAGGTCAATGTTGTTACTTTTATCAGATGTGAACTCGTTATCGAGTACACCATTGTTGTATGTGCCACATAGAATTTTAATGGTATTGTTAACCATAATTTAAAAGTAGATAAGTATAGTTATCTACATACATACTTTTTTTATGATTTTTTAATATGTTATCAAAACGCCATAATGTAATTCCTAGCACTATGTTGTACAAATACTAATTTGTTTCTGTTTTATTTCCACCTAACTTGTATTACATACACATTGTAGGTAATTAAGTTGTATATTGCAAAGGAAATAATTCGTACAATGACCACAATAACTTGTGTTTTTGTACAGTTTGTAAGTCATTGTTTGCGCTGTTGTGTAATCGTTGACGTGCATGAATTTCTACCATTGAATGATAACGGAAATCTAGGATTCCAAGTGCCTAAAGAACGTTTTTAACGAGGATATCTATAAACTAGAACAAACTAGAGGACCCGGTGCCGCGTTGGCGTAGTCGGGAGAACGGTCGGCTTTGATGCCAGAGGCACCGAGTTCAAAACCCCGCCGTGCACCAATAGATTTTTCTATCGAAAAATTTATGTACGCTTCTCACAGTGGCCTTTTGGTGACGGAAAAACATCGTTAAGAAACCAACAACCCCCGCATGTTGATAGGACACTTTCTAGTGTCCGCCTGGCCAGCTACCCTAGATACCCTCAAGTTAGAAAATCTGTCGCTAAACATCTAATGTGTTTCGGCAGCTATCCTTAAGAGCTAGTTCCCATTCTAGGCCTAGCGTGCTTACCATCTTCTACCGCATCTATGCTAAGCATCATCATTTACCAACAGGTGAGATAGTGGTCAAACGCTAGCCTATAAGATGTAAAAATAATACTAAACCTAGAATTAAACTATTGCTTGCACTTACTATTAATTATTATATTTATGTATGTATGTATGTATGTATATATATGTATGTATGTATGTTTGTATGTATGTTCATCTGTTCCCTCATAACTTCTAAACTACTTATCATAATTTGACAAATGAGGTGTCTTTGGACGCGTCTTATTTGTCTGCTGGTTATAGGCTATGTGACGTCACAACAAATTGAATGTGGCGCCCTCTAGAGGGTACGAAGACCAAAACTAAAAAAAAAATTCACCCTACCCCATCGTGTTTGGTATCGTAACCGGGCGTAGCGTTGGCGAGATATATCCCGCCGAAGTCAAGAACACTAATTTTTACCCCACGGCGTCGCAAAGAAGCAGTTGGGAGGGTTATGTGTTTGTTGATCGCTGTGTATTTATAAGTATATTGACATGTATACATGTATACAATTATGCAAAAACCCCAAAATGCTTTCAATAAAAAATAAGTTCAAAAACTAAAACCCGACTACTGAAAGATTACACTCTAAAAAGTATGAAACAAGAAAATATTCTCACCTGAGATCGCTATGTACAAACTATTCAATATGTATCGTGTATTATATAAACAACTTATTTTTAATAAATATTTTATTGTATTTCATAAATATTCTTAGTGGTGCTCAGAGGATAGCTGTGGTCATATGCTACTTTGCAGAGTGTATTGTTTTGTTTTGTATTAAGTGGCGCCCCGTGGCTTTGTCCGCGTTATAAACCATTTGTTCTCTCCCATCATCAAATGTATCAAGTGAAGCAAGTGTATGAGTAAAGTGTATGAAGATTATTGGGCAAAATCGATCATACATTTCGCGTATGATCGACCTTAATGAATAATATCTAAGGCCAATATTGAAACTAACCGTGATAAAACTACTAATTCTAGGCTATTTAAATAATAATAGTTTAGACAAAAATGAAGTCAAGACACAAATCCACTTTCGTTCACTTGCATTGCAACGGTGTTACGTATTTCGAGTCGCAAGCGGTTGTATTTTGAAATGTTAATGAACACGTTAATTTAACCACGGGTTGTTAAATACATAATTAAGGAATAAATGGTTGAAGGTCAAGAAAAGATATTCGAATGTCGGCACTTATGCGTAATATGCAATATTATAATGCAGTTGCATGTTTATTACTTACAGCTGTTTTATGTGATACATGTCATTTACTTAGTGATGCATGATCCGTTATGTAACATAAGATAGTATTGTTGAGGTTTTTCCTTTGGTCGAATTTTCTCGACCTATCTTTGGAGCAAGTCCGTAGCAGTTATAATATAAAATCAATAGCTATTAAAATGATCAAATCTGCCGCCATAACTTCCGGTGTTCCTGCAGAAGTTAGCACACATCCCTTGAGAGTCAAAGTATTCTGGGCCTACCGTTTACCATCTTCAAACACATCATCGCTTACGACCAAGCGAGATTGTGGTCAAACTCTAGCCTATAAGATATAAAAAAAAACAAGAATGTAACAAATTCACGATAATTATTTAAAAACAAAAATAGTACAGTCTGGTACTTTTATCTTAGAAGTACTAATATAATATTACTTTATCACGTTTCTCGTCGACAATGTCGATCTTTTCATTTTAAAATTGCGTTCGTCATTCAGAAATGTACCGCAACTGTTCTTAAAAATATGTATTTGAATACTATTGTTTGAACGCCGCAACGAAATGCTTTGTTCAAATAAATGTTAATCAATGTCCCGCTCTAGGGACGTTGTACATCAGCACAGACATTTATAAGTTACTATGTATGTATAACCGAATTCTAGCCAATGATTTACGGCTTTAGATGGACATTCCATGTGGCCGTAAAATATAAAATTATTGAAATATACGAACCGTATCATGAAACAAAACTCTTTCTCAGAATCTGTATTGTCAAATAGGAGTAAAGTGTCTTCAAGTCGCAATGTCGCGATAACGTTAGGTTAGGTTACATCTTTTTTGCATCAAATTTTTCATAAGCGCAGCGAAGGAATGGAAAATTCCCTGCCAGAGTATGTGTTTCCTGTAGTACAATCCGGAGGTCTTTAAAGTCGCGCGTGAACAGATAGGTAGGTATCGTCTAGGCAAGGGTGCTGCTGATGCCGGGTTCGCAAACAACGAACGCAGATGTAGACGCATAAGGCATAAGGCAGTTCGTACTCATTTTCAAGATGTCGGCAGCGTTTACTCGTTGACGTCGTTGTGTCTTCGCTAGCGTTTTCGTTTAGTGCGTACGTACACTGCGTACCCGTCATTAGTGTACAAATAAGTATACATACTCTAGAATGTAAAGTATACTGAAAATTAGGCATAATTTCTATAGTATCTAGAGTCTAGATACTATGGAAAGCAGGCCTAATTTTCACTTAATATCAGGGCTTAGGGCACTCCCCAATAAGAAGTAATTAGTCAAACTAGCATGATAGCATTAGCATGGCTGTATTTGTTTGGTGTTCCAGAAATCCTGGACAGTCTGCGGCCGGTGTCTCCCGAAGCTCCCTCCAGCAGCAGCAACGGTCCTCAGCGCTTCCTGAAGATCAACGTGAGGCATATCACTGATGGACAGGTACTAGTCTTTTGTAATTCTTGAGGAATAAGGAAAGTGGCATAAAATCGATTGTGGACCGCTTACCTAACAGTAGGCGAGCCATCTGCTTCTTTGCATTGCATCACAGAAAAAGATTCATACAATGTATTAAATATTGAGTAATCGTATAAATATTGGGCAGTGACTGGAAAAGAAGAGCCGAAGATCGGGCTCAGCGGCGATAATTTGCTATTGATTGTTAAAACACTCCCTAAACTCTTCCAAATTTTTGGGGTCTTCAAATTCCGCTAATGTAATGCCATATTAAATCAAATCAAAGATCAATCGCTCGGACGTTTTGTTTCGAAAATGAATCTCTCTCATCCCTATTAGCCAATTGTTTCTTTTGGGTGCGTTAACTCGGTAAAAAGTGTCTCGATATCTCCATCTCCAAAACTGCATTGTAATCTCGACTCAACTTAAATGTTATCTTATTACATACATTTCCAGGGTGTGGTATCAGGCGTGCTGCTGGTGACACCGAACGCGGTAATGTTCGACCCAAACGTATCGGACACTCTAGTGATGGAACACGGGCCCGAGTCGTACGGTGTGATTGCGCCCATGGAGTACGTGGTGAACGCGGCCATATTCTATGACATCGCGCACATGCGCACCCACCCGCCCGACCTTAACGCGCACAAGTGAGTACTGCGACGTCATCGATGCATCTGAGTTGTCAGAACTATGTAAATAAGCAGCAGAGCTTTAGGGCCAGTATACATCGAAGCTGACTTCGAATTAAATTGCCTTTTTATTAACTTGTTGACCTTTTTGTATAATCTACTTACGCTTTTCCGTGACTTAAATAGTCGATTATTGCATATAATCTTTTATTTGACGGAAAAGCGTAGCAAGCGTAAAGTGCGGGCTTATGTCACTCTGACTGTTATAAGGTAATATACGATACTCGTGACTTAAGTAGTCTATTATTGCACGGTAGACGTGTGTAACTCAGGAGTGATTAACTAAAAAGAGTTATATCTCCTTAAACCAAATATTATTTCAGTATATCTTACATTTCTCAACCATCTCTTTAACTCTTTTATATCTTCAACGCAACGACTCATTTCGCGGAGTTAGAGTAAGGGAGATGTAAACATATTATAATAATAAACATATCACATAGATTGGTGATAGAAAGGGAGCGTAGCGTCACAGAGTTATTAGGGATATAGAGATATATATATCTTTTGTTCAAAATGATAAGTATCTATCTTTTCTCTTTAAGGATATGGTTTGCACATGGCTATAATTCACGGCGTAGCAACTTCATACCGTGCAATAATAGACTACTGAAGTCACACGTATCGTAATATACTATTGCCTATCTGCAATTAAAAAAGATCATATCAGAAATATTTTATAATTATGTTACTTTATTATTTTAATTTTTTTATATATTTAATCGGCGAAACAGATCGCTCCGCTTACCGATATTTAAAAATCCGATGTTCAGTGACAATGCTAAGTAGTATCACGACGAAAATATATACTATAAACAACTACCCAGATTCAACAAATGAAACACTTGCGTGTCTTAACGATATACAACGCCATCTAGTTTATTATATAGAACGAGTAAGACTGGACAGTATCTTCAATATTCTAAGGTCGATAAAATCCCATCAGTTTATTAGTTTAGGTTATGAATGACAGTTTATAAAACACGTTATTGAAAGCGTAAGCAATCAAATGGTTTATACCCGTGTAATGCATTTGGCGCGCATTTTGGAACCGTGGCCAATGTTTGTTTATGTTGAATTCATATGCGTCATGATTGATATCAGGCATTCTTAACTTACCACGAATTTCCTGCATGCAGTTCCATATAATTCTGATTAATAGTCTGATTAAAATACATTTTGTGTATTTATTTTGTTTTAAACAGACTTCACGAAAAAGAAGGTTCTCAATTTGACTGTATTTAATAAAATATGTTTGTTACCTCAAAAGTCGGATTTCCGTAATTTATTAACCGATTCGGTGAATTATTTTTTTGTTGAGAGAGTATACTTCCCGTTGGGTCCCATCGTAATTTTATTGGTATCTCCAGAGATATTAAGATAAACTCCTCAAACTTGGCACTGAAAATCACCAGCGCAGCATTTAAAGTCGATTAGTTTTTGGTTTTGTAAACGATCTTATTTTTTTTTTCAGAGCTGAGCAGGCTGAGATCTACTACATGAATAAGACCGAACATTCACCTGGAAAGGACTCTCTTCTAGTCAAAGTGAGTTGAATAAAAAAAAAAAAAATCTCAATTTTGTGTGTTTTTATCTGATAGGCTAGCGTTTGACCACTATCTCGCCTGGTGGTACGCAATGATGTGGTCGAAGGTGGTGAACGCGCTAGGTCTAGAATGGTCTGTCTCTCAAGGGCTATGCGCTGCCGGAACACCGTGTAATGACGGCATATTTTCTCTTTGATGGTGCCTTAAGCGCTGATAGTCCTAATACATATTTAACATGTTTAATGTGCGCTTATCGGCTATCAGCTAAATAGAAATCAGATATGCACGGTGATATATATCTAATTGGAAATTTGACTTGTTATCTGTATTGTTCTGAAAACTAACGCTATCTCTGTGTGTTATTACTTTGAAATTGTAAGGAAAGCTTATGATAAACCCGAAAGGGATTTCATATAGGTATATATTCCATAAAGGTAATGTGACTGATTGAGACAAATGCATTGTCTATACAGTATATGTTCATAGGGTAATTTTGGGGCGATGCGATATACATTGTTATTAGTCTTAATACTAATCCAACACTTTCCATTTTATATACATTGTGTTTAATGTGCAAAGCGTCAGCTTTTTTCTACTGCAGACTTTATTCCATCATACTATCGTCACGGTAATATTATATTACCGTTCTATCATACATATTCAGGCACGCAAGCAATAATGGTACACACAACAAGGCGTACTAAATGCGTACATGTACGTAGTAGGTACTGTTATTTATTCTGTTGTACCATGGCAAGGGACGCGTGGCGTGCAAACTGCAAACGTCGTTTAAGATGTCTCACGAATTGAATTGAATACGTAGTCACAAAGCTTACAAGTACATAGTAATTTATCACTTCACTTCCGTATACCAGCGCTACCGCGACCGTTAGCTGGAAATGTTGGTCTGTTCTTCACCTCTGAAATGCGGAATTCTTTGTGATGTACCCAAATAGTATAGGGTAAAAATACAGGCTACAGTTTGACCAATATCTCACCTGCTAATAAGTGATGATGCAGTCGAGGATGGTAGCACGCTAGGTCTAGAATGGGAACTGACTCTCAAGGATAGCTGCCGGAACACATTAGATGTCTTGGCGATAGATTTTCTTTTCTGAAGGTGGTAGCTGGCCCTGCAGACAGTAGATAGTGTCCTAACTTAGTGTAACTTGCAGGATGAAACATTCCCCGAGCTACAAGCGGCCGGGGAGGCCGAGGAAGGCGCCGCGGGAGAGGAACGCCCGGGCTCCGGAGATACGGAAGACCGCGGCGGCGCGGCGTTCCCCAAAGCGTTCGAGCGTGACCTGGTCACTCCCACCGCGCTGCAGGTAATTAAACATTACAGCTTTCTTTATTGAGGACTGGCAACACTTCGCTTACTACTACTCATTATTATATACTTATTATTATATACTACTTATTATTATTTACTGACAACTCTATTTGTTTTATTGAAGACTCGCAGCCCGCCCCGGCTTCGCACGGGTAGAACATATATGCCTACAAAATTTGCATCAGTTTGTTGCATCGAATATAAAATATGAACATATTTAACAACCATCGTCATATTTCATCCAATTTACACAAAACCGAACAAAAACGAATTATGCACCTAAACCTTCCTAATAAACACTCTGGCTATTGGTGAAAACCGCATGATAATCCGTTCAGTAGCTATTGAGATTATTGCGAACAGACAGACAGACGCAGTGATGAACTTTGTTTTATAATACTTACGTATTGATATTGGACGGCCCTTTGGCGTAAAGGATAGTTACCCTGATTCTGACCCGACAGTCGTTGGTTCTAATCCTAGCTTATAACCTACCAATGAAAGTTTTATGTGCATTCATGAATCATGAGTTTTCGTACAGTGGTAGTGGAATCATTAAATCTACCAAAAAGTAGCTTACCACCAAGGAGTACATCTGCCGCCGTAAACTTACGGCGTTCCCCGACGCAAAATGTAGGGGTAATATACGTTTAACGTGTGTATCTGTGTGTCTGTCTGTAGCATCTTATCACCTAACCGGATGAACCGATTTTATTTTTATTATTGATAGTTTTTTTTTTGTTTGATAGATGTCTTCATGGAGAGTTTTCTCAGCTTTGATTCATGAAAATTCGTTCAATCGTTATAAAATTATGAGCTTTTTTCTAGTTAATTGCGCTATGAAATCAACTTTCATAGGTCTGATCAATTCGAAAATCTTCTTCTTCAACGATATTGTAAGAACATGGAAGCCTCCTGGACTCTACAGAATACTCAAATCCTCACCAACTTACAGCTCAGATTTTAAATGTCGTGTTTAGAGTCATTGGAAAAAGCTATTATACATAGATCAGTCGGGGTGGTTTAAAATATTATATTATATTATTATATATATAGATGAATATTATTTTATACAATAGATCATATTATTATACTATATTGACTTAAAATTGATTGTGATCGGTGGGGATCTACAGCATAGCTAAGCTTATAATAATATTTTCGTAGTAACTATGACCTAATCTGTGGTTTCACTGCAAATATTTTATTAATTTTGCGATGCGTGTTTGTGAAATTCGTGATATCTTCTAGAGTTTTCATTTGAATTATATACTGTAAAGGACAATTTTAATCTATAATATGTGGCCAAGCTAATTAACGTAATTATTTGGATAAGGATTTATACTATATACTTGAAAATAGCCTTGGAAGTTATGTAATATTTTTTAACAAACATTTTAAGATTAAAATGGTTACTGTGAGTCAACCTTAAGAGATAGACATATGCTGTCGCGGACTTTTTTGTAGGTCTTATTAAGTTGTACAACTCTTCCATAGAAAATATTCTTCTATCTATTTTCAATTAAGCAGCGTTCGTAAGAAACGTGTTTTTTCGACCGTTTATTTGCCGACTTAGGTTGCAAATTAGGTCTCCACGAATGTACCTTTGATTTAAACGGGATAATATATAGCCTATTTTCATTTCGAAAGTCCATTCTATGTATTAGTGAAAGAATTTTTTAAATCGGTTCAGTAGTTTTTGAGCTTACTCATTACAAAAATACAAAAATACAAAAATACAAATGTTCTCTCTTTATAATATTAGTATAGATTGCCAATTATTTTTTCTGAACATTGGCATCACTGTTTGTGGAAAATTAGCGACTTGTTACTAGCTTTTATTTAACTTGCAATGTATGTATGTATGTATGTATGTATGTATGTCACTATGTATGTTCGGGTGGAATCTTGGAAGCTAAATTAGACCCACTTCCCGATGTCCGATTGGACTCAAATTTGGTGTACTTATGTATCTTCGGTGACAATACAACGAAATGGTATCCTGGAGCTGGTTTGATGATGGAGACGGAAGGTGGCCACGGCATCTCTGTGATAAAACAACATAACCCCACCAAGTTTGGGATCGATTGATTTGTCTTGAAGAGAACTTTACGCCTAGATGATATCCAGGGTCTGATGATGAAGCTGGAAGGTGGCCACGGCATCTCTGTGATAAATCAACATAACCCTACCGAGTTTGGGCTCGATTGATTTGTCTTGAAAATAACTTTTCACCTAGATGATATCCAGGGTCTGATGATGAAGCTGGAAGGTGGCCACGGCATCTCTGTGATAAATCAACATAACCCTACCGAGTTTGGGCTCGATTGATTCGTCTTGAAGAGAACTTTTCACCTAGATGATATCCAGGGTATGATGATGAAGCTAGGTAAGGTGGCCATGGCATTTCTGTTATACAGAAAGCAACATAGCCCCACCGAGTTGATTGATTTTCCTTGAAGAGTACTTTACCCATAATCACATCAAATACCCGTGGAATATTTTAAAACATCATGCCTTCTCTTAAATACTTAGGTAGTAGGTAGGTAGTCGGTATCTATACCTACCTACTAAAAAGTTAAAAATAAATTATAATTAAAAAATATTTTTAAAAACAAGCTTTTATCGGGGACAATGGACTAAAATGTTAAAAATAAATTCTAGTAAGTATTTAGCGTGTAGGTACTTACCTTTATTTTTAAAAGCTTGAGGCACTGAAGTATAGTAATTACCTAGCCTGAAAAACGGGTAGTGCTTAAAACTTTAATAATCTAGGTAAGTACCTACACGCCAAATACTTACTAGAATTTATTCTTAACATTTTAGTTCATTGTCCCCGATAAAAGCTTGTTTTTTAAAATATTTTTTTCTTATAATTTATTTTTTATTGAGGCCTAGCACGTTTTATGTTTTTACTGAGCGCTGGGCTCTTGGGTAGAAAGGATTAGCAACTTGTATATTTTATTGAAGGAAACTGCATAAAGCAACTGTTATATTAATTGAAGATTAGCAGTTCTTGACTTTGTTTTTGCTTGATGGAAAGTGGCGGTTAGTGGTGGCGGACGGTGCGATACAATATTTCTAATGCCTCTAATAAAATTCACTTCATATATTCATATCTTGAGAAGACAATCGTGAGAGCAATTGACTGTTGAGTGTAACGGAACGGACATACTTTATAATGGTGTCTTCAAATATCTGAGTTTCTTCTAGGTGTTGCAATGTTTAAAATGTTATAAGAGCATTTTATTTCTAAGAATTTAATTATAAAAAACAAGAAAAAAATATTTCATAATGTCTACGATAAATATCAGGTTAATTTTATTTGTTTATTTTCAGCAACAAACTACTGAAGAAAGGCGGAAATCTCTACTGGACCAACACTGGGCAATTCCTAGCAAAGACAGGATGTCCATAGACCAAGGAAGTGAGGTAAGATTCCGTCGTATAAAACTCTGTTGTTTCAATCGGCTTGGCAAATACTAACCTTAGTTTTGCATGATGGTAGGACATTATCTAGTGCCCGCCTGGCCACTTTAGAGCCAGTTCCCATTCTAGGCCTAGCGTGCTTACAATCGTCGACCGTATCATCACTTACCAACAAGTGAGATAAAGGTCAACGCTAGCTAGCCTAGATATGATATATAAAAAAGTAAGCGATTAAAGTTGCCTTCAATATGCTGTGTCAAGCAAATTGCGAATATGTATCACGACACTGTACACAAAAGTCTCACAGTATTCGGGAACGCATTGCGTCATTCCAACCAATACATGATAATAGGTACTTGAATGAAATCCACCACTATGCGTCAAAATCTTTTTACGTACTGATGTTAGGTATAGAGTGTCACAAGCCTGACCTACTGTTTAACATTACTTACATGTTTGGGGACAGATTTTTCTAATTTAAAGATGATAGCTGGCCAGGCGGACACTAGATAGTGTCCTACCATCATGCGGGGGTTCTTGGCTTCTTAACGATGTTTTTCCTTCACCGGAGGGCCACTGTGAAAAGCGCATATAAATTTTTCGATAGAAAAATCCATTGGTGCACGGCGGGGATTGAACTCTTGTACCTCTGGTATCAAAGCCGACCATTCCCCCACCTACACCACCGGGCCCTCAAAAATTAATAATTTGATGAATTATTAAAATTAATGAGATGAATTATTAAAATTAATGAGATGAATTATTAAAATTATTATTAAAATGAATTATTAATTACTAATTGAAACATTTTCTAGACATCTTTAAGGTTGAATAACTAAAGAAAGTTGGCACTGACTGAAGCAGAAGTCCTGTGTTTCTACTCCGAGCCGACTGTAAAAAGTCCCTCCCATCACAATTTACTATTAGTCTGGTCATCAAAGTATGATCATCACCAGGTATCATCAAGCGCCGACCAGTGCAAGGACGAGAGTCTGGACGTGCCGGTGGGCGCAGTCTCCCGCGCCGAGAGCTCGGAAGGGGGCGAGGCTCCCGATGCTGATGATGCCCCTCCAGATGACGCCCACCACCTTGTCAAGCTGTCGTATCACGACTCTGGGATTGATATCCGTGATCCCGTACTGCATGGCACGCCTGCCAACTCGAAGAAAGTAAGTCGAAAACATTGAAGAATCGGTGTTTTCAGTATGATTGTGATTTTTATTTATTTTAGCACAGTGTAGTTAAACACGCACGCTTTTCCGTCACTTAAATAGTCGATTATTGCACGGCGTAGCACCCTCGCTGCGCTCGTGTGCTTTACTTTACGCCGTGCAATAATCGACTACTTAAGTCACACGTATCGTAATATACTTGTTCATTTCTTATTATAAGACTGGAGTTGATGTTCTGACGTCGGTCACGGCCCGTTAGTGTGTATTTACAGCTTGCTTGAATTAAAAATCACATATGCGCCGCTGACTTTGTCGACTTAGCAAAGTTTAAAGAAGATAATATATGCGTGACCGTCGTCAACTTAGCAGAATAGCCATTTATAATATTTATTTTCTATTTAATTATTTTATAATTGCATTCCTGCATGATCATTGGGCCTCATCCATCCACTGCATGATCTAATGACATTCTCAAATGATTCTCGAATGCAATTGATATTATTTGGGTGTCTCTCAACTGAACTAAAGAAACCTTTCTCAGCGTTATCGTACCTATTATTGAAGACAGAATATCTAATAAACTGAAAATTTGTGAATGTAGCAATGACAATTCGATTAACAATTTTATACAACATGCATTTGTAACATAAAACAGCTCAGTTATTTTCTATTACTATGGTGTAAATGACAAATGATATGTACATATTTGACTCGATATACTTTCTTTGTCTTAAAACCAGTATTCTAGAACGATACCCAAGCATTTAGTGCTGAAAGCGGGTCCTTGCTTGACCGTCGTTCCAAAAAACGTTCACGCTACTCCAGTAACATTCCAGCGCAGTATTCACTTCGCTGGACTGGAATAGCATTCCAGGAATAATTTGAACGTAGCATTCAGTCCAACGAATCAAATCCAGCGCTGTTATGCTACTGGAATAATGTGAACCGGGTATATGAGTAGATTATGCCACTATCATGGAGAAAATCTGCCTCCATGACTTTACGGTGTTCCGGCAGCACATTGCATAGCCCTTCAGTCATAGAGTATTCTGGGCCTAGTGTTCACCATCTTTGACCACAACAACGCTTACCTCCAAGCAAGATAATGGTCAAATGCTAACTTATAAGCTATTTAAAAAAATTCTTTGTTAATGAGTATCGTTCTAGAAGGCTGGCCTAACGCCTAAGGCTCTACAGTTACAAAAAAATAAAGTCTATACAAATAAATTATTATATTGATAACGCTAAGAGTATTCGTATTGGCTATTGTAGCTACTTTGAAACCCGCATTTTATTAACCCTAACATAAATCATATACAATTGTATCGCACTAACCCAACTAACCTATTCTAGGGCAGCCACACTGCATTAGATCACGAAGACTACTACCACGAAATAGACACGATTTACGAATCGGCAGACGAATGTGATTATCATACATATCGAATGCACGAAAGATCGGGTCTCGATTGTTTCCTAGTACTGCATCATAATATCGATATGATGTCGACTACCTCTTCGCACGATGAGGTGAGATGGGGGGTTTATAAAGTTAAAATGGACTTGTGTGATCGTAATCGATTGTCTCCGAGACGATTGTTCTATCGTGTCTATGCTCTATTTAGCTGTGATTGTCTGGGAGTCTATTTCGGATCGATGGGTGGTTTAGTTTTAATGTTGTTGCTGTTACGTCATTTTCTACTCTTTTTAAACTAGATTTTTTCCTAGATATTACTTATTTGATCAATATGTGTTTTTCTTATAATGTGACTTTTATATGCTTAAGGTATAGATTAGTTATGATAATTTTCTTCTATGAATCTGGTAATGAATCGAATTCCTCACCAACTATCAGCAGAGATGTCGTTTTAGGCTCATTGGAATGGCCTCAATTAACAAATTATACATAGATCAGTCAAGGGCGGTTTTAAATTTTAAATCTAAGTATTATTATCCATTTATTCGATGAAATCTCTCGGGTCGTAAGACGCCCGGACCTTTGGAAGGCATTGACGGAGCCGAAGCCAACGTCAAGAGGCCCTTTACAATATATTAACTTAATTCTAAATTATTGTATATGGATGGGAGGATATGATAAACTATGGGAAGATGGTACAAAATATAGGCTATTGTTATGAATTCTTAATGGTCAGTGGTCTGGACTATGGGATGAGGTACGGCACCCGCCAATTATGCCTCATTACAAAATATTAAGGCGGGTGGTGACTTGCCACCCACTGAATGGGCCCCCCATAAAGGCGGACCGTTATATCGGCGCCGAGGGGCAACATTGGCGTGGATAGCTAAGGGTGTTGAGAGGTGTGCTGCACTTTCACTAAACGCTACTAGCGGCTTTATGCCTTTAACACTTCCACCCTGGAGCTTAGGTCTTAGCTCTTGCGATTCCCACCACCGGCCGGCCGGTCAAGGCAAGCTGGGGGTCAGAGGGTCTCATTTAGCCCTCACGGGATAGGGGTACACGGTGTCGCCACTCACCGTCGGCTCGCCACAAAACCGCCCCTGCGGGAAAGTATTATTATTATTACCAAAAGTCTTGTTCTATTTTGGATGTAGGTGTACACTTGTTTAGGAATGTTTTGTTGTCTATACCATTTTATCTAAGATTTTCTACGAACTCCCTGGACTTAAAATTATTATTGTTGCTGGTACTTACAACGCGTAGTGTATAAATACTCCTTACTTATTTATTATTATAAAGTGTAAACTTGAACTATGTGTGAACTTTCTATTGTACAATTGCGGGTTTTAATGTTTCCATAAAAATTCAACATATCTTACCAAATGATCTTTTAATAAAGATCTGAATTACGAACAGATTTTGTTTGAAATAATGCCTCAACCCCAAATCTCGTTGAAAGTGACTCGAGCTCAGCTGTGTTAAAATTTGAGAACATCACAGCTCAGAGTGCTACTGACCAATTGATAATACTGGTGATTTTGAAATGCGTGGTGTAAGATAGCAGCACGTAGTCTTTACCATACCTTCCTGTCAGTTGTAACATCCAAGTGGTTATTCCATTCAACCTTTTCGTTTATGCTCAGCCTTAAGAGTTAGGTCTATTTACTTTCACTAACGTATTGTATTTGTATATAAGGGCTTCAAAGCAGCTGCTTAACTGGAAAGTTTTCTTTGTAATTTTCTTCACATTTATGTTTATACTTACCTGTGTCGCATAATGTTAAAGAAATCTACTGGCTGAAAGGTTTTCTCTGTTGTTCTTTATCTGTTGCCTTCCCACAAGTTTCATGTTATGATAGTAAGTAGTTTGTATTCCCGCAGGTGTACAGCGACGCCGACATCGTGCTGTCGGCAGATTGGGTGCCTCCAGTTTGCCTGCCGCGGGCCGAGCCGCCGCTCTCAGCGCCACCTCTCGGAGAAAACGAGCGCGCGCCGAGGAAGTCCGCCGCAGCTGTCTCTTTCTCACTCGACGGAACGCAGAAGGATGACGCCAATAAGCCGGATAAGAAAAATAAGGTTGGTGTGTGTGTGTGTGTGTTTATTAAGACTAGTTACAATTTACAATAGATCGAGATTTTATCAAATTTATGCCAAGTGTTAGGCCTATGTCCCAGCAGTGGAATAGTATAGGCTGATGATGATGATGATCCATGTTGTAAACTTCAAACTTTCGCGATTGGAACACATTCTTAATTATTTAACAACATAATTCTCTTCAATCTCCTCGCGACAACGATCAATGCAACTTGGTCGAAATGTCGAGTTAAATAAAATTTATATTTTAGCGCGATAAGTCCCGTATTTTATTTATAACTATGATCCAGGTTATTAAATGACACCGGTTAGCAGTCTAGGTTTTCACGTCAATATGAAATGGCTGATGTTCTGGTTGTCTTAAGATAATCGCAGACAGCGCGGTTTCTTTGTGTTGGCAATGTAAAGTCTGT
This sequence comes from Cabera pusaria, assembly GCA_954871355.1. Taxonomy (NCBI): domain Eukaryota; kingdom Metazoa; phylum Arthropoda; class Insecta; order Lepidoptera; family Geometridae; genus Cabera; species Cabera pusaria. The sequence continues at coordinate 19,168,238 of OX940889.1, read as the reverse complement.
CTACAGTGAACGTCATAAGGCTTACATTTTAACACTGACCTCTACTAATACAAGTACGCTGTATAAGTAGAGGTCAATGCATTTTAATGAACATATTTTGGGGTGGGAGTGGAGTCGTGTTGGTGAGTGATAACCTTAAGTGTGCAGCGTTAAAAATACGTGCAGATTATTAAATTAGCCTACCTTGCACCTGGCTCATCAGCCTGGGTCTTCTTAGGGTCACTCCTAATTAGAGTATGTATCTTATAATGCATCATGTTAAGTGGATGATATCACATGCCCGCTTCGGTGTATTTGCGAACACAAACAATTATATTTACAGCTTGTTATTGACGAGGCAAAGGCGACAGGCGTCTCGACGCCTGACTAATCGTCTTAATTACAATGATTACTCGTGTGAACTGTCATGTGATGGGATACAAGATCAGTTTTATTTAATGTGTAGATAGGTACTAGTGGTAGATTATGTAGCAATAGCAATATTACGAAGGTTCTAGAGTATGACCTTCGCGATGTTTAGTTATACACATAAACATAATGCCCTTACACAAAAAAGGTTTTGATAAGAATTAAAGTAACGTTTTCTGAGTTTTTGTTAGATACAAACATATATAAAATCACGCCTTTTCCCGTTGGGGCAGGCAGAGACAACTTCTTTCTACATGCTACGAACCTGACATACCTCTTTCGCTTCTTCCACTTTTATGAGCTATCGCCGGTTATAGGTACTTTTGACTTCGCCTTCCATTAAAACGTTTTTGTAAGATATTAGACCTTTTTAATGGCATGCAACATGTGAGTAAGCACTATGTCCTATCATCTTACCTAGGCGTTAAAAACAGATAACAAAAATCTTCGGCTATCTACTTGCGACCAAAAAGCTGCTAGATAGTAAGTATGCTAGAATAAAATTTGCTAGGAACTACTGTAACACTGTTATTACTCACCTTACTGCAGCGCTTAACTTATTATAAAACAATACTTGAGTACCGATCCGGTCTTAGCACGAAGTGGGGCCATTTGATAGGATAACTAAGTGCGATTTTAACATTAATCAAATTTCTTCATTCCGTGCTAAGAGTGGATCGCCCATGAGTATTGTTCGACGTTTATAGTACGGCAATCACTGCAAGCAGGCCTAATAGCAACACAGTTGTATCTATAACGGCCTTTTTACTTAGCAAAAAAAACTTTAGTGATGTGTGTTATGCACCAGTTATTACAGCTTCACCTTTGTCCTCAGATGCTAAAACGTCTCTCTTACCCGCTCTCCTGGGTGGAAGGGCTAACAGGCGAGGGTGCGACCCCACACAACTCTCAGAGCGACTCCTTGCCCACCTCGGCTGATAGCCACAACTCTACCAGCGTCTTCTCTAAAGTATTCAACAGGTATGTGATAATGTTCGAAGATAACATTTAGAATGCGATTATGTTCCACATAACGGACGGTGCTAAGGGTTTTGCAGCTGTAGATATGACACTTTTTACTGACACTTGAAATACTATCTTTACATAGTATAAAAAAGTAGCTTCCCGCCGTCTGTCACTCCCTTTGTACGCTTAGATATTTTAAACTACGCAACGGATTTTAATACGGTTTTCATCAATAGATAGAATTATTCAAAAGAAAGGAACCGTTAAAGAAAGGTTTATAACCAGAATATAACGCGGACAAAGCCGCGGGGCGCAACTAGTAACAATTAACAAAAAATAAGACAATGTGAGTTTAAGGCCCAGTTTTACAAACACATTTTCATAACTTCATATTATAGTTCTGCAGCAGGGTTATCCTCAATCATTCGAAAGCAAATTCGGATTCGGAAACTGCCTTTACTTCGACTTGGATCTTTGTAATTCACAATGCTCAAATCGGTTACTTTTAATATTTCATTCGAAAAAATCGGTGATATTATTTGGAAAGATTTCCGCCCGCGACAAAATAGCTCACGGATTTATCAATATTAAAAATTAAAAATGAAGATTCCGAATTCGAATGTATCCGATTATATGATAATCAGTGTCAGATCTGGCAGATAAGTTATAATAGTCTTATCAGGAACCAATTAAGCAGTTTCTAAGATTTTTAAGTTCATCATAAATATGTAAGGGAATATATGATGGTAGGTCACACTTTCAGTTGACAATTGACAAGTTATAGTACGAAAGGAGTATTTTTTGGGTTCAGAAAACGCAGTTTTACAGTATTGCGGTAACCTTTTCTTCTTTAATCTATTTATACACACTGTACACAGTTTACAACAGTACAAGTTATTGATAAAATGTTTTAAATACTTCAAGGGTCAGCATTTATTACCAAATAATGAGTGTCATATATAAGCTTAAATACTTACTTGTTATATATGGTTTTTGTCTAAAAACGCCGCTTTAAAATATAAATTAAGATATGACAGACATACGCCAACCAAGATCATGGGTATTTAACATGTCATACATCAGGTACATTATCTTACTCAAATAATTGTCATAAACAAAACACTGTCATTCTAACGTTTTGTATTAATTCTGATCCGATGAGGAATGTTTAGTGTTAAGAACGCGTACGTACCAAAACAATGTAGGTACCTATACCTAAATGTCTTGTTTGTTTTGGGCGTATTCGCACTTAACACTAAATTGAATCTGGTTTTTGGTCTCTAGTTAAGAATCTTCTGAATTTAAATATAGTTAACGTCTTACAGATAGAAACAGAGTAGCTGAAAATTTAAATTGTGTGAACTAAAAATGAAAATCTATATCATTGGTGAGCCAATAATGTTCTCACATAAAAAACCATTAGTCGAAATATCTACGGACCAAAAACCCTGCCTTAAGGCGTATGCTTTCAACTCGGTCAGTTATAAACAACACACATATACACATGCTCGAGAAAAGAGAAATTAATTCGAAACATATTGTTCATTGCTACCGTGGATGCTAACCGGATCGTGTAACGTACCCGCACCGTCCATTGGCGTACGTAATCGTAAACAATAGCTCGCCAATGAACCTTGTGGAGTTCGGTACCGGTTTGTTCCTGAGTAAAACGCCTTCGGAAGAGGCGGCGCACGACGGGTCCTCCGCTTCGGGGTACGTGACGTCACAAGCCTCGCCTACTCTCGATGTGTCAATATTTGTTATGTGTTACGCCTTGGAACGAACTTTGACCACAGCGACATGCGCCTTCGAAACTGATCTCCCTTCAATATTCCATCTCTTAAAATGTTATTTATATATATATTCATTTTTTCTGCTGAAATGAAATAAAGACAACAAGAGTTTTGGTGCTGTCAAATTTGATCAACTGTTCAAACTTACAACTAATAATGACTAATATGAATTTTCGGAACATCTTCATTTGTTGTTGTAGATTGTAGAAAATATTTTATGTACCTAGTAGAAATATATGTAGAATAATTTCGAACAAGTCTTGTTTCTGTTTTTACAATTAGCATGATTCATTTACTATTCAACCATTTCTTCGAAGTGAATAAATACAAATAAAGTCATTCCATAGTACTGACGTAAATGTAAAAATAAATTTAAAAATAGAAACGAAATTCGTAAAAATATTTGTATGGCATTAAATTACATCCGCTTGTTATTCAAAACAATGTATTGTTTCGGTACAAGAGGTTGCACAACATTTAGGTATTATTCTTTGAAAGTTTCACGTACATGTGTAATGACACTGAATTTGTATTAAGACACATTGAATACAAATCAGTGTCATGACGTCAATTTGTCTAATTAGGATGTAAAGTTTTTCTCTGATTTCGTACGGTCTCACCCAAAACAAAAATATTTACTCGGGCAACCACGTGTATGGCGCTGTGGTCGAACCGTTTAGCCTCCTTGTAATCACCGTTCTGTTACAATTAGGCAAAACACCGGCATAATGTGTTGTTATACTTATATTTCTATATTATCTTCTCCGACAAGGAATTATGGAGTCGCAACTCACGCGATTCCAAAGTTCTCTGTTGCTTTCCTCTAAATTGTAATGTGCTGGCATGATGTATATGTGTTAGGAAGATTTAGTGATCATTTAAAATAGACCCTATCTATCTACGAAGGGCGATATCCTCTATGACCTATATGTGTATCTGTTATTCGAGATAAAATTGCGACATCAAAACAATGGGATTATATTCTTGTATCAGTAGTACTTTTTTTTATCTTGGATGACAGATACGGTTATTCGGATAAGGCCTGAGTCATTGCCATCTCATTATCACTAGGTCTTCCTCATTAATGTTAGGCTGAGATATTATGTCATCGTCATCAACACAGCATCGTTTTCTTAATGGCACCCTTAATATGTACCTTTAATATGTTTTGGCATGTTCAGCTTACGAGAATAATGAAATAGCCTTGAGTGTTACAAATGTTTAGTGAGGAATGACAGAATATTATCTTGATGTTTATTTTCACAGGTGCTGCAAAATATTTCAATGTCTTTTGTTTCTTCTGCTATATATATTATGATATATAATATTGTGATATTTCTATATTTTGAGCTAGATTGTAAGCTGAGACACAAATACAGTTTTCTTGATTTTGTATAGGATTTTTTGCGCTGGAGTAATCCGAAAGAGTTTATCAATCGTAATGTATCAAAGTAGCAATAATCTGATCAATTTCAGAGCTAGCACACAAACATAAATTTATGTAAGCTGAGTAACATAAGGAGTGTTTTACGTCACTTCTAAAGCTCAACATTTACAGATCAGTATTTTGCTAGATAATCTATTAGAAGTGTTTGGCTTGTACACTGATTGAAATTGTATATTTTTATTAGTGTGTTGCTGTAAGGTTTAATTACCAATGTAGAATAAAAGAAAAGTTTTCTTAAAAATATCATCCAAGAAAGGCAATAAGCACGAGACACTCTTCAAGTATAATTTATGTTGTATACATGCTAGAAATCATACAGTTCTTTACGAAAACACTTTTTAAAATCAAGATATGTAAGCACATTTAGAGGGGTTAAGAAAAATACAGATATACAAATACAAAATAAGGTCTAAAACATTTCTTTACGGCATAATTATTAAAATAAAAATTATTTGGATTGTAGGCCTGAAACAAACGCACGGTTCCATACAAAAATGCTCCGTTTAGAGGATTCTGGTGGTCGTTTTTGGTTTATGTAAAAAAGCGCTGTTCTTATTTCTAATGTATTTTGTAATGGATGCGTAGACGCAGTTCGCTGGGCGGCTTCGGGCGGTCGCATACTAAGTCTACGTCGAGTACCTCAACACAGCCACGGCTTGACTATCGCAGCATGGTTTCAGTAGACGATATGCCTGATCTCTTCGCTTCTTTTGATAGTGAGTATAATACATTTTTACCCAAAGTTAATTATTACTGACGGCCGTCTGGACGATTATTTTCTTTTAATTGAGGCGGCAATAGCCCATTGGATAGGGTGTCGGACTGGCGATCGTGAGGTCTGAGTTCGATCCCCACCCCACCCATTGCACTATTGACGTGAACCCACTCCAGACACAAGCATATTTAGCTTAGTTGGAGGGGTTAACAAGAATACTAGTAATGTGCAACCCACATTGCGAGTAATCTTTAAAAAAAAAACTTAATAAGCCCTTGGTGATCTTTAACTAACCCAATGGAAAGTGATAATGTGGTAGAATTTCAGAAGAGATTGTTTATATTTCTGATTCGGGTTATGTCGCACCAGTAATTTTTGTCGCTTGTTGGAGTTATTTGCATATCTATGAATATCATCGAACGCAAAAGCATGCCACACTGCAAGAATACCCTTGCAAGCAAAAACATATACTGTGATGATCCTATGGTGCAAATTTAGATTATTCCGAAAGTCTTTGTAAAAAGTTTTTCTATATCGACCTCAGGAACAAGGGCAGCCTTGATGAAAAAATTTAGGATTGCTCACTACCAAAATAACCTTGCTATCTCGCTTACAAATATTATTTAACCGACTTCTAAAATAGGATGTTACTCAATTCGACTGTATAGGTGTATATATATTTTTTTAATGTTTGTTCGCGGATAACTTCGTCGTTTATGAACCGATTTTAAATATTATTTTTTTGTTGGAAAGGAGATATCCCCACGGTGGTACCATAGTAATTTCATCGAGATCTGATTGGTATCTCCAGAGATATGGAGATAAACACCCCAAACTTGGTACTGAGAATTAATAATAGCGCGGCATTTGAAGTCGGTTATTTTAGTTTTTTATACGATCTTATTTTCCTTCCAACAGAGCTAATCCCTCGTCCGGCTCGCCCTAGCGACGACCCGCCGCTGTACCTGCGGCTGCGTATGGGCAAGCCGGCTGGCCGTCCGCTGCCGCGCACCACTCCGCTCATGTCCTACGGACGCAAGCGTATGAAGCCCGAGTACTGGTTCGGAGTGCCTCGGAACAGGTCAGTCATTTTCTACGGACTTACAAAAAGGAGGAGGTTCTCAATTCGTCAGTATGTTTTTTTGTTTTGTATGTATGCCTAACATACAGACCGTGCGTACAGACAATGTAACATAACATGTTATAAAATTGTTATATAACATGTTTCAGATAATGTGGACACGGAATGTTATAAAGTATATTATAATATCATGATTATTAACATTTCGTGTCCAAATTATATGAAACATGTTAAATAACAATTTTATAACATGCTATGTTACACAGTCTGTGCGCACCCTTACACGATTACTCCGTCAATTGTGAACCGATTCGAATGATTATTTCTTTAATCGGTAGGGTTCATTTCCGAGGTGGTCCCATTGTAATTTTATGGAGATCTGATAAGTTTTTTTTTAAAATATCTTGTAGGCTAGCGTTTGACCACTGTCTCACCTGTTGGTAAGTGATGATGCGGTTGAAGATGAATTTAAAAAAGATATTCTGAGATATGACGATAAACGTCTCAAACTTGCTATTAAAACTGACTCGCGGGGCGTGGAAGTCGGTTGTTGTAGTTTTTAAACTATCTTAATTATTTATCTAGGACCTGTTCTCCCCTTTTATTCGACTGATGTTTCGCACTATGAACTTCCAAGTCACGAAACTGTAATGCTCAAAGGCAACTCCTTCCTATGACTTCGAAGTCTTTGGTTATTATTGACCAGTTTTTGTTCTATCCTGATTACAATAATAAATATGTTTTTAACTTAATCAATCTTGAGTCCTCTACCTACCAAGAAAGAAAATCTATTGAGGCCTTAATAGTGTAAATTTTGTCCCACTATCGGCTTTGATGCGACATTAGTGGGTCCAGTTGGAAGATATTTTTTACAAGAGTTCATATCTCTGAGGCTGATATAAATTACTTGTTAGGCAGTTGTATTTTAGCTTCTTGCAGTTCACAGAGTACTGAATCACTCTATTACGTTATAAGAGTTGGCACTTCCCTACATTATTGAGACTCGAGGCAATATTGTACCGATGTACTGCCACGTGATGACAGCGCGGTAAAATAAACTCTCACTGACGGACTAATCTGCCGCACCAGAGCACCCTCGATCTACCCCGCCAAACAAACCTGAAATTGACTTGTGCGTATCTCAACGTCAGACATATCTGCCGCCATAACCATACGGTGTTCCGGCATCACAGCATTCACAGCCCTTAAGAGTCAGACCATTCAAGGCATAGCGTGCTCACCACCTTCGACCACATCATTGCTTTCACCAAGCAATATAGTGGTTAAACGCTAGCCCAGACATAAAAAGACGATTAGATCGCTGCCGACAGTTATAAGAGATACGCTCTCACCTCAGCTCGTTTTAGTTAAGCAGCTTTCTAAGCCATGTGTTCATTGTTTATTTTCCAGGGTGGACGATCTGTTCAAGTTTCTAACGCACTGGGTGCCGGATAGGTACGGCCCACTCGGTGACGTCACCGCACAGGGCTTGGAGCTCATCGACAGCGACACTGAATGGGATGACGATGAGACTAAACCTGGACATAAGGTAAAATACATATACATACTACTTACTGGTCATTATTAGTTAGTAATCTTGACAGGTCCGCAACAATTAAGTGACACTCTGATTGTTGCAAACTTTCTCAAAGGTTAAATGAAAACAGTGCACATACAAAGAAAATAAATGCAGAAAAATATTTTTATTTTATTTTATCTTATAGGCTAGCCTTTGACCACTATCTCACCTGTTGGTAAGTGATGATGCGGTCGAAGATGGTAAGCACGCTAGGCCTAGAATGTGAACTGGCTCTCAAGGATAGCCACCGGAAGACATTAGATGTTTGGCGATAGAATTTCTAACTTGAAGTGCATTGCCTGGCGGACACTAGATAGTGTCCTACTTACCATGCAAAAATTAAAGCGGCAATAACCCAATGGCAAATGCGTCGGCCAAGCGATCTAGATGTCGTGAGTTCGATCCCCACCCATTGCACTATTGACGTGAACCGCATATTTAACTCGAGACACACATATTTAACTTAGTTGCGAGTTAACAAGACTACTAGTAATGTGCAACTCACATTGCTAGTAAGATTTTAAAAAATCATGTGAAGTAGCCTATGTTCAGAAGTGTATAGATAAGTTCTGATGTTGATGATTATGTTGAAGAAGATTAAATTCATAAAATAGTCTTCGCTCCGTAAATTGGACTGAAAGAGTCTTTTATCTATTCCCTTTTCTCATAGAGGGGGATGAAAAGTTGAGTGTATCACTCGGTCGTAATAGGTAGGTATTATTTTCTCTTGATCGACGTAAAATAGTAGACTCAAAGAAAAATACTATGTTGCGCCCTCATGATACAATCTACTACATACTATCTAATAAAGAGCTTCCCTTATGCAAACCATGTTAACGGCCGTCTAATACTAAACTAAATTATTGTTAGGAAAATGAAATCACGTTTACCTGTACTGCTCAAAATGTTTTGATAAAATAATTATCCACAGCGATGGTAAATTGTTCTCTTTCGAGATAGAAAGATAACGTAATAATTAGATTTTGACAATCTTCAATGCCACAAGTTACGCCACCTATTTACGGCTACCATCACTCAATTTTATCTGATTTTATTTATGAGATGCTGGAAATATTTATTGATAACTTTTTAGTAGGGAGATAGTTTGTTAGGTAGAATTCCGTTGTCACTGCGAAACTTAATCTTATGCTGATAGAATATTCGTCATTATGTTTTGCGTACAATTAGTGGAGTGATGAGTTGAGTTGGTTTTGGAATACTTTCCTGTTGAATATCTATATACTTGATTTGTATATAGCATTGTATTTTATATTGTGCTGTTAGTTTCTATTGCGTACTAATAAAGTTATATCGTGCAATGCATAGGGCTGTGACTAAGTGAGGAAGAAAAACAAGTGCCGGCGTCTTGAAGGCGTACATTTTTATCGCTAAAGTTGTGATCTGTTGAAATTTGCCATAATCTCGTGTATGATGACCAATTACTTGTTGTAGGACGATCGCACCGGCAGCACAGGCGATGTTTCCGATATTACGCGCGAATCCTGGGAGGTAAGCACTAGTTTATAATCAAGTTTAATAATTTAACGTTATTTTGAGCTGATGTTACTATTGTGATCATAAAATTTAGTCGAATTATTTCATTCAGTTCCTATAATGTGCATAAAGTATGTCTTTGAATGTAAAAAATGTAAAAAAAATTATTTCTGATGCTTTTATAAAATGTAAAGCTCATATGAGTTTAGTATAGTTGGTAATGCGTTTTAACCTTTAAAGTGCATGATATAATTTCCGGCCAGGGCCGGGATTTGAGACTAGCGTTTGTCTACTATCTTACCTGTTGGTAAATGATGATGTGGTCGAGGATGGTAGCACGCTAGGCCGTACGCCAATAATGTGATCTGGCTCTCAAGGATAGCTACCGCAACATATTAAATGTTTGGCGACAGATTTTCCAACTTGAGAGTGGTAGCTGGGCAAGCGGACGCTAGACAGTCTCCTACCACCATGCCGGCGGTTTCTTTACGATGCTTTTCCTTCACCGGACCGCCACTGAAATGCGCACATAAATTTGTAGATGAAAAAGCCATTGATGCACGGCGGGGATATCGCCGGGCGGGGGCGTTTATCTAAGGAGTATACTCGTATGTGTTTTCAGGATATTAGTATATGTATACATATAAATGCCAAAGATATCCTCGTAATTGCAGTTAAAAAAAACAGTAGTAACATCTGCTCAAAATGTTTACTAACCAAACTTTTTATTATACACTTTTTCAACGATTTTTATGCATATCACATCTCACATACAGTACACATTGAACAAGAAATATTTTATTTCGATTTTCAACAGTTTGGTTACCGTTTTTGGCACCACAGATATTTGCATTTGACGTCACTGCATTAGCATGTCAGGACAAAAACAGAATTATTACTGTGTCCCTTTTATGGTGATGTGCTAAGTTTTTTGGCCTGTAAGACTATTCTAGAATATAGAACAACCCCCTGAACGGGCTTGTTTATTGCCGTAAGACGTGTATTGCATCATAAAGATATGAACTTAATCAATTATACCTCAAATAGCTAATAAATGCGAATATATATACAACGATATTAGGTATTTATAGTAAGTACCTGGTTATAGGGTAGGGACAGTATCTTATAGAGAACATTGGAAAGGTTTTGTGTTGTCATTTGCAATCGCACACGATGAATCGAGGAAGAAATTAAATACTTCAACTTCAGTTGCAGTCTACTGGTCTGTCGCTAAACTTTAATGACTTTTACAGCTATTTTTAATGGGTTCTAGTATACAAATAGCAAATCTACTATCTCAATTGACCATAGCATGGTTGAATTTGTTGTGCGGCCTAATCAAGCAGCTGAAATGAACACCTCACTGATGCGACTACAGCTGACTACCAAATCTTTCAAAACAAAATTAACACTAAAACAAAAACATAGTTTCGTGCAACATTAGCTAGATCAATTGTTATTTGTTTACCGACACAAGTGACACGACACACGAATGATTCCAATGGTGCCTGTTTCGGTGTGTACTAACCAAAAACTTCTGACAGCTCTAAATGTAATATCCTTATCCGACTTTTGAAGTAAGAAAGAGACAGAGCTGTCTATATAGTTTTAGTTAGTGCTCATTTGAATTGATGGGTATGATGTGATGTATAGCTGCTGAAGGCGCCGTACGTGAAAATATATTCGATAATGAAGAGCCAGGCGGAGGCGCTTGGTGATTCCCTGGGCGAGGAACCGCAGCCGGAGGTACCCACGCTCCTCACAGGCTAAATATGACTTGTCGTCTTTGCCAATACATTCATTGTTTAAAAAAAACTTTATATGTAGACGCCAGCATTGACGACTCATGGCTGTACTAACCATAAAAGCCTAGAGATGTATAATTCACGTGCTGTTAGTATTAAGTTTATTTGGTTGGACTAACAAATTTAAAGCATCTCTCCATGTTTATAATTTTGGCACAGCTTCATTTTCTTTGGTTAATAAAAAAAAATGTGTAAGGGCACATGTATTTAAACAGAGCTCATATTCCAACTGTTTCAATCTTTCAACTGTGGCGTAGAGTTCATGATCCAAAAAGGTACGAAAGAAAAATTTATAGAACCTTTTTGACTTCGTCAACATCTTCAAGAAACGCAACCCGATAAGTTATCTAAATTAAAATACTTATTGCGTTCACGAATGCCGAATGCGGAATATACGGCATAACAGCTGAGTTCAATATTGCAGTTAAAGCTTTCACCATTTTTGTCTATTTTAAACTAAGTTGAGTTCAAAATTGCGTATAACGGCAAGTCGTATTTAACCTGCGGTTTTTGTAGTAGAGCGTGTAAAGCACACTTAGTGAAATGTCATGCACTGCCCTTTAGATGCGAAAATAAATGTTACATTACCTTACGAGTAGTTGATATGATGAATGTTATATAGTTTTATTGTCCTTTTTCGATACGCCAATAAAGATAGGCTAGCGTGTGTTGTTTGATGCACTATATAGATGGTTTTTGTTTCGTTTTAGTACCTACTATATGACTATAAAGTACTTACTATTTACATTAGAACATGAACAAATAGTTTATAAACTAAAAAACCGACTTCACATGTCGCGCGAATTAGTTTCAGTAGCATGTTTGAGATTTTTATCGCCTTATCTCTGGAGATTCTCATCATATTTTGATAAAATTTATTAAAAGTCCTCACTCAAAAATGAAGAAATATATGTATAAAATTGAATTGATTCTATTTCAGTTACAAGTTTGAGGTGTTTTAGGCCTCTATTCTCCATGTGTCTGGAGATGTTAATCAGATCTCAATGAATTGTATAATGGGACCACAGTGAATATTACCCTACTCATGAAAATAATTAAACAGTCGAATCGGTTCACAATTGCCGGAATAATCGCCTAACAAACATACAAAAATATAACAAACAGACGGATTGAGAACCTCCTCCTTTTTGGAAGTCGGTTGATAAAATGTGAAATAAATTAAACGTGGAACTGGCACTATTTAGCAATAGCTTTCCAGTCACGTTAAGCCGACGTTTATTTTAGGGACGAGATAGTGACTCTTAATTTTTTTCAATCCTAGAATCCTACTATGACTGACTATGAGACTGGTGCCAGCACCATAAGTACTATTTTAACATATGACTGGTCCCAATCTGCCAGTAGGTACCAATAGTAGGCTTAAAAATAATTTTCAGAGTCACACATAAATAGTCAAGTAATAACTTAACTATTCTTATTCTACACTGTGAATATTTATTCTTTATAAGCGGTGGAATTATTGAAATATTTTTATATTTTTTTACGGGGTAAATTTTTCAAGTGGGCCTGGATGGCCAAATCAGAAACCATGTCAGGAGTCTCGGGCCCGATTTTGATGAAAACTAAAACTGCATCATAAGATTTTCGAAAAATCAATAGTCCTAGCCAGGAATCGAACCCGTTGATTATGAAAAAAATACCTGTATAATTAATGTTATTTTAAAGTTCAACTAGTAAAGATGATAAATTAATGTACTTAATGTATTAAGGTTCTACATGCACAGGTATATTTAAAAGAAGTATTTACAGAAGTTATGTCTAATTCAATGATTCATTTCCTACGGTAAATATTTATCCTGTATTAATAATGTAGTCAATTGCTCTAATGTCTAAATGCACTTGATGCATATTAACAAACCTATGTAATTTTATTTAATTGATATCACATTCATATAGTCATATACCTACGCATTATGTAATAATAGGTTATCTGTTAGTTAACATATTGCGTAATAGTTTAAAAATACTTAGGGCCGGTTTCACCGGTTCATGATAAAGTGACTGATAGTTATCTGACAGATGACGCCATATAAAAGCTGTCAAAAATGTGTCAGATTAGTTCCTGATAGGGCTATTAAAAACCGGTGAAACTGGCCCTTAGGCGTACATTATTTTAAAATTGCCTATTAATTAAACAAGCAGTTACTATTACTAGTTTTGGTTAGATTGACATATTATTAGTATTTATTAGATAAAGGTACAGTTTTATAATATATTAGTAATCAATAATAATAGTCCGGATGAATACTATAGATATTGTTAGAGTTAAGTATTACAAAAAAAATATCGGAAATATTGCTCATATCATATTATATAGATAGCACGGCAAATAATATAAATAAAAAAAACATAGTTAGAATGACATTAGTATTTTTTTCTAAGATAGCGTCTAAGCAAGCCTATACAAAAACTTCTTGTGTTGTTATGAAAAATGTGCTTCATGTTTTTAGACTAACTTGTTTCAATATCTGGCCCTGTTCTATAAGTGATAATAAGAAATTGGTATCTCTATACAACTGATAGTTGTATCACCTTTGTTTATTTGGGTATTTTTATTGTATCATTTATCATTATAAAACAGACATTATATCGTGAACAATTTGACGAATAAAAGACTTAACATAGTACATATTCGAGAGGTGTACTTAATATATTGATTGTTTTGTTGCAATCAACTATCAGTTGTACTTACCTGGTAGGTACTTGCATTATGAAAAGGACAAACAAGACACAAAACTAGATGCAAAGGATGTTTAAATACACATTGACCGTATGTCTGCATATAACGACAAAATAAGTGGATATTGCGATATAATTGAGAACAGATAATCGGCTGTACACAATAGGTTCCACATCTGACTTGTAAGGTCACCACTCGTCGCTAATCTTCTCTATTGTATTGTATTGTATAACATAATGTATAATACTAGTGCAATTATTACATCAGAATACTCCGATAGACATGTTGATTGTTGTCCCATTCTTGTCAATTACAATGTGAGTACGTATATTAAACCTGCCAAGTGCGAGTCAGATTCTCCCACAAAGGGTTCCGTACTACCGTACAATATTATTATAGGATAGAGCAAAAAAAAATGACGAAAAGAACCCCTTTCTTGTATGGGGACTGCTTTTTATTTAATTGTATATTTTTTTGTTATAGTGGCCATAATAATACACACTCTGTGAAAATTTTAAGTATCGTATGAATGTGTGTAATTTTTTTTCTATCTATTGATAGAAAAAAAAATACATGTATATTATTATGGCCACTATAACAAAGAAAAATACAATTAAATAAAAAGCAGTCCCCATACAAGAAAGGGGTTCTTTTCGTCATTTTTTTTTGCTCTATCCTAATAAATATCCGTATATATGATCTAGTAAAATACGCCGAAAAAATAAATTTCTTGTATGGACCCCTTAAATTTTGAATTTTATTCAGTTTTTTATTATATTATTTGTTGTTACGGCGGCCATAGTAAAGAATGTCTAAATTTCATGAGTCTATGGATATACAACCTATATGGATATACAGCTCTCTGACATACCAATGGACAGACGGACAGCGTAGTCTCAGTACCTAATAGGGAACCGTTGGTACCCTTCGGGTACGGAACCCTAAAAACATATAGTTCTACGTGTTTCTAGAAGTAGAACAGGTTCCAGAGCATTTTCTTTGCGTAACGCAAAGCTGTAATAGCGTAAACACTGTGACAGGTAAATGAGGTTACTGATTTTTATTGGTGTATGAAAAGCCATATAGGTGCATACAAAAACACTACTTAGTAGTTGTATTGTTTGAATGTAGCTAACGATGTATACGCTTACATCTAACATCTAAATGTAATCTAAATGAAAATGTAATGTAAGATGTAAGACCTTCTTCAATATCTACAAGTAAAGTTTAGATTCTGCTAAATGCCAGTAAAGTATTAAGCAACTGCACCGACGCACGTATGTTCGAGGAATGCGTCGACTCAGTGCGGTTACTCAATACATAAGCTGGTGATTAGCTTTCTGGAAACTTTTCTTGTGGATGGTGAAGCAGGACCTAAATACCAAATAATCAAGCAATGCATATGCACAATCAGCAAAATAACATAACAATATCTAAAGAAGATTTTATTTTGCCTATAGAGCGCTGTTGGTAATCAATTATTTGAAATATAAGTATGCGTTGATTTACACAACACCATGCATATTACCGCACTTAATTCAGCACAGCTACTATATTAAAACCTATTAGGCATTCAGTCAGAGCCCAAAGTGATGACCTTTCTAGACCTCGGCTTATGCATATTTAAATTAAATTAATCAAGGTACATAAGGTGCAAATGCATAAAGCTACGTTGTTGTTTATTAATTCAGTTTAATATAAATATTAATTAGGTTTCCAAACGTGACTGAGGGCGCTATGAAATGCACTTTTTATTATTTTTTGTTCGTGAAGATTCCTTTGATCGTCCGTAACAGTCCGAAAACAAAATAGTACTTATGTATATTGCGTGACATAGCAAAGTTCAATGCACTTACCGTACAAAGGTTGTTTAAGTAACGTATTAAGTGTTTTAAATATGACAAACCATATGTTTCATCACATTAAATAAATTCTATTAGGACAGATCTGGTTTTTGTCTAGATACCTGAGTACGGTCACGTTTCCTTCATTCCAGTTTTCTAATTTTATTCCGATGCGTGGAAAATTTCCGTCTCTTAAATTATTCATGTTTAAGAATTTACATAATCTCATTCATAGCTCCGAAAGTTTTATTTTTCATTTTATACCTGGGCCTTGCCTTGTGTAGCAGAGAATCGATGATAAGCTGGAACAAATTACTTCAATCATACATTTTTATTGAAAGTTTGGAATCATCTTCCCGCGAAAGACAAATAACACGTTTATGCCATTTTTCATAAAAAATCATAGTAATTCTGTGGTCAGTTCGTATATTGTCAATGTCATATTAATCTGTGATATTCTCAAAATTCATGTTTAGCAAAATTAGGACCATATTAGGACAATTTTCTACGAATATAGAAAATAATCATATGAATTCAAATAACTGCGGTCGTGTTTAATTTATCATAATGATAAAAATACAGCAACGGGAGGACGAGGTAATTTTAATTGATGTAAGTCTGATACGTTTGGTTTGAAGTGCTTCTGATATATTCTTTATCTGCTGTTTTAAGAGCGAACGCGGGGTGCAGTTTTCCATACAAATGTATTCTCCCGTTTCCTCCCTCGAAAATGCTTCTAGAGCAAAATTTATTTTTCCAAAAAATCAAGGTCTGCTGTAGCTACGCCCCAAAAATAAATATAAACCTTCTAATCTTCTCTTTGAAATTTTAGAAGGGTCATATTTCTATTTGCAATTGGTTGATCAATAAAAGCAGATTATACATTAGTATGGAAAAGTGGACCCCGCGATCGCTCTTAATGGCTGAAAGGATTAGCAAGCTGAAGTGGCATGGGGCTGGTCACATCTGTCGTAGAACCGATAACCGTTAGGTTGGGACGTGTTCTAGAGAGTGGAGACCACGGCTCGGCAAACGTATTGTAGGGTGCCCTCCAGGTAGATGGTGCGATGATATACGCAAGCTGGCTGGCAGCGGCTGGAAACAAAGAGCTGAAGATCCTTCTCAGTGGCGTGCCATAGGTGAGGCCTATGTCCAGCCGTGTACAGAGATAGGCTGATGATAATGATGATGGTAATGTACTTATATATTATATTAAAACTAGATTACTATTAGATTTATTTATTTAACATCTTGTAGGATAACGTTTGACTACTATCTCGCCTGGTGGTAACCGATGATGTGGTCGAAGATGGTGAATACGTTAGGCCTAAGATATAGGTATCCATAAGAGAAGCTATTAAACCACGTAATCGTTTATGAACACATTGTATTTTCAATTCTTCTTTATAAATTATTTACCATTACATTTTTAAATATTTTTTATCGTACAATCTTCGTAAAAAATGACTGGACAGACATTATTTTAAATATTTTCATGTTTTAACACTTTAACACACTTTAAATTTTAAAATAGTCTGTATAACAACTGTACTAAGTAACAAGTCTCTAACAAATATTATGTTTCTTTGAAGTGTTTCACACTTTATATTTTTGTAAATTGCGTGGCTTAATTGGCAAAGCACCGGAACATGTCATTCCGGAGGTTGCGGGTTCAAGTCCCGTCGGTACGATGAAATTTTGGATTGTGTTTAACAATTAACAAAAATATAAAGTGTGAAACACTTCAAAGAAACATAATATTTGATTTACGCAGTGCAACATCTCTCGTCGGATTTGAAAACTGTAATGATTTCTTCCGAATGAATAACTTACGTAATAAGTAGTCATAGATAGCGCCACCAATGCATAATTGGGTTAACAAATGCAATCCACTAATTTCGTCGTAACGATACTTCGCACCGTGGCTTAATTGGCAAAGCACCGGAACATGTCATTCCGGAGGTTGCGGGTTCAAGTCCCGTCGGTACGATGAAATTTTGGATTGTGTTTAACAATTTACAAGTCTCTAACAGTTAGTAGGAACATTTTTTGTTAGAGCTTACTTCATAGATATGGATGCTTAATTGCTTATATATGATATACTTACTATACATTAAATTTGTTTCCTTGAAATAGCTGCGTAAATTCACTCTGAAGAGAACGGTATGATAAAATTGTTTCGGATTACAGGGCGAAGTAGAATAATAATGTTAATTAAATAAAATTCGGTCTAGGCATATTATTTCAAGGAACAAATATCTTTAAGTAGGCATTCGCTAATTAATATGAGTGAGCTGTAAGTGCTAAAACTCAAGTTTAAATTAAACAAATTCAATGACAGCATGTTTTGAATACTTTTAAAATAACCATCCTAATTATACCATGTAGGCCTAAAATATGATCGAATGTTGTGAAATAAATGTTCATAACTTGATGGGCGTCTCAAATATAATGGAATGGAAAAATATTTAATTATGTACAGCATAAAATCTACCACAACGGAAATCTACTGAATACATTTGTTTTTAAAATATTGGACATTTCATTACCTATAATCAGTAAATGGAAATTTTATATGTGTATCTTAGGTAGGTACAGCTAATTGATTTTTAGGGTTCCGTAGTCCTGACAAGGAAAATATCCTAATCCTTTTAAATTGACTCAAGGGTTGCTAATACCATTTTTCGATTAAATGCTCCATTTACGAAACATTATACTTTAAAGTGCAAATTTTTGTTCCAGTAGGGCGTCCCCCCCCCCCCTCTAAAAGCTAAACTACTGGCTTGAAAAATCTGGAAAAAATCGTGATAATAGCGCATTTCATGAACTTTCAAGGAAAATTATACCGGTTAAGATAGCTTTATTAGTTTAGCAGTAATAGTCGTTGAACTTGGGTATTGGATATTTTGTACCAAATACAAAATCCTTTAAAGTGACAAAGACGAAGTACCTAGTTGCTTGTTTATAACGGGTAAAGACTTGCATTGAATAACAGGCTACTACGGAACCCTACACTGCGCATGGCCCGACACGCACTTGGCCGGTTATTGTTATTAAACAACGTATTTACGGTTTTCAAAATTAGTCAGTGCTTCAAGACTTTGCTTCTGGTCAAATTTCATGATTCTAGGTCAATGAGAAGTATACTGTAGGTTTTGACACATAATAATGAATAGTGGTTTTGATTCCATTGTGAAATCGCAAAATATGCGAAAATATGCGACATAAACGGTCATATCTTTTGATAGCGTTGACTTACAAGTTTGATTTTTGGTTGTTTTAAAGATACCGTTGACCCGAGTATTTGATTAAGTTTCAACTTCTTCGGTCGTGACAGACGGACAGAAAGACAGACAGACATACAGAAAAACAGATAAACGGACAACAGAGTGATCCACAGAGTGAAACACAGATCAACAGAGTGATTTTTTTTCCTTTTGAGGAACGGAACACTAAAAATTAGCGCGATGCTGAAGAAACTCAAAACCTGTCCCGTATAAATAGTTGAATCTGGTTGTCGGCTCTGTGTGCAATGTATCGAATTGCCAATTTTAAAGATAGTAAGTACCTGCTTGGGCGATCACGGTTTGCTCGTGTTTTTTTTTTTTGCGTTGTGACAGAAAATACAACTAAATAAGTAAACATATACTTAAAGTAAATTCCTGTATAAATATTCATCCAAACCGTTAAAACCGTTGCCGAGATACGCAATATATTTTTATATAAGTTGAAGAATTCCTGGTAAAAATATATTAGATAGATTCAAAACGTTTTACTGACTTCAGAAAAGGTTAATGGTACAATACCATTTGTGTCTGTATCTTCTGTATAACTTATATGTTTTAAAGTATATATTACCTATACTTCATAGCTTATGCATTCGTTAAAATATTAGGATTTATCGCTGGAGATATGTAGGTTATATAATTTTTATCCAGCCATATGCCATGCTAGGAGGACTGTTTTTATAAGGAAGCTAGTAAAAATGTATCAATATCCTACCCTAAACGATTTATCCAGTTTTTACCATTATTGATGTAATTTTTTATAGTGATTATAGTATTAGACATAGAAAAGATAATATGGTATTACCACAGTTTTGTATTACTCTTGTGTCAAATGATATCTGCAGGTAGGTAAAGCACAGATAGATAGAATATTGAAATCGGTCGTAAAATAACAAGCTAGAATATATATATCTGTAACATTATTCTGATAGTTATGAAAGACATTACAATCCTCTATGAACCGTGTAACTCATTATTATTTATGAATATATTTTATGAGATACAGTACATCATATAGAAAAAACAAAACAGTAATTATAACAATAATAGTTATTATGTAATATACGAATACTAATATAAATAGTTACAACTGCTATATTGTTTCAAATAATTCAATGAAGCTATTATTTAACCGATATAATTATAGTGACAGATATTGACTGTTTCTCTTTATCATGAATTGTAATATTGATGAATAGGTAATTGCAAACTTGACAAGTTCAATATTTATTCAATATATGTAGATAAATGTTGCTATAATGTTAATCATACGGATCTGTTTCTTCAAGTATTTTGTACCTAAAATATGGCCTAAATAAGACTTACAATAAAGCAGTAACAGTATATTATTACATTATCTGTTTTGTTCTATAACTGTCTCATAAATAAAATCTGTAAAAATATAACTTTTAAAGCGCCGATTGTATGATTTAAAGGATTTTTTTCAATCCTGTGCTCTAACCAACCGAACCGAATGACTGAGAACAATAAATTAGCTGAACACCGATAATTTCAATGAAACTAACATTTAACAGACTATAATACCCAAGGTATGTGTGTCAGATCACAATGAAGTGAATTACGTCGATTGCCACTGCGGTCCGCTATTGTGCACGGCCGGATGAAAATTTGTAACGTACTCGACGTGAGCTTGACGCGCGTATCTGCTAAACTAAACAATAATTTGATAATTGATAGGAAATCGCTCAAGCTGTGCAGAATAGTATCGTTACTCTTTTGCACAGCTTCAGTAATACTAATCTATAGTACAGATTAGTATTACTGAAGCAAACATTCAGCGGAAGACAGGTTGAAATGTTTACGCGAAGTGCAGTGTAAAGAATTAGTCCAGCCTTTTTAACCAAAGAAAATCCAAAGTAGAAGCTTCTCAATCTAATTTATTAAAGACCACCCTTGAGATATACTCTACCGAAGAAGACCGAAAATAATAAAATCATTGAAATCGCTTGCGAATTGGCGAAGAAATCAAGTAGGTATTACACAAAATAATACGGACGAAGAAGAACGGCACGTAAATGATATTCGCTCGCGTCTCCTCTTTTTGCTTCTGTGTGTTGCTGGTAGTCATAGGAAGTGTTCTTATCTAATTTTAGGAAGATACTGAATCAAACAACACAAGACTATCCTGGTCCTAGTGTTGTATCAGCTAGGTATTTCAGAGTCCATCTTATTCTTAAGTTAATAAGCTAAAATTGTTACAAATCTTTCAGTTCCTGAAACAAAATAATTCAAAACAACAGTAACAGAAACAGTTATAAAATCGCTATGTTCATTTTGTGTGCGTGTACGAAGAATGCACGTACCTATTACGCCACTAGAATTTTCACGAGATTGAATGAAATGAAATCTGTCTGTATGCGACTATGCGTATGGCAATTTGAATTTATAATGAGACAAGGCCGCCCTTGTCCCTGTTGCCTCGGATTATTCCACTGTGTTTACTAATTGAGAAAGATTCTATGTATCTTTTATTATAATATCCGGTAATTTTTCCATTCGGCGGTAGGTGCAGCCTACTTCGACGCCTACGATTTGTTTACCATTTAAAGATCACTTTATTGATTCGATGTTTATTTGATAGGTTTCCAGAAATTTCGATACCTAGGTACTCTTTTTCTTTAGATAATGTTGGAAGATAATGTAAAATAGTCGCATAACTAGATTTTCCCGTTAATATTATACGAGTAAATATTGAGACAATACCTGACTCAATAAACTTTATTGTATGATGATAACAATAATAATAACAGTATACAAGAATAGGTAGATTACGTCAAAATAAAATACCCATATTGTTCAATTTATATTTATTGTAACTCTATCCTGGATTATTGCCCGTATCCATTACAATTTCCAAGTGGCTCGCTTCAGTTAATGGAAATGTCGCTGTATTTAACCATATTTTATGACGTTCAATTAATTTGCATGCCGGCTTGTTCTACCAAGGAGACGTTTCAATTAAAACTTAACGCCTCGTAATCCGACTTGTATGTGTTAATCGTTAAATTGTACCAGTGTTAGTGTTTTGCATACGACAAAGCCACTGAGGGTTTCTTTCGCACCGAGATGGTTGAACATTTTATTTTGAGCTTTCAGACCGGCACCCGTGTCAGTACAGAATTAAATTAAACTGCATCTTGCTTGTGACGATGCAAATATCAATTCGCCAGTGCACCACTTCTCTCCGCGATACTTGGTACTTGTGTCGCGATTTAAATCTTCAGTTAAAACTTCAGTCAAATAAAGTTAATTTAGTCGTCTAACTAAAGTTTGTCTACAACTCAATCGAAAAAAGGGTTTACTTTTACAAGACTTTCAAAAGAAAAAGGTAAATCGAATGTAATATCAAGAAGACTGATTTTTATAATCTTTGCTTCTTGTACTTTTAGTGTTTTTTGTGCGTACATGTTGATTTTGAAGTGTATTTATAAATCATACATATTCATCAAGATATGAATGTACCTAATGTATGTTGTTTACTTATGCTAAGCGTCTCATTTCTGCTGATTAGTAGCTGTTGACTCAACCTGACTTCTTTGTTGATCAATAAATATTATATAAAAGATAACGTTTGATCAATGGTATCTTTATTTAGTCTGAGTCAATATGCAGACATCCTTCGTCGTAGACTTAACATTGCTTTTAGGTTTTGTATACGGCCAATATCATTTTGTCTTCTCTACGATATCAGTCGGACACCCCGGATATAGGGGTGTAACCAGACGAAGCCCTTTGACATTAAGCCCAATGTCGACAACGTTATTGCACGTAAAAATATGCATTCTCGTGTCCAATTTCACCATACCTTGACTTCCGTATACAATGATTGTTCACTGCATTTAGACCAGTTTCACCTTCAGACTGTAGAGCAGCCTAATAACTGTATAAACCATTATGTTCTCCGTGGCTAGTCCTGCGAGTATTTATGCAGCTGTCAATCCTTCCCATACAAGTTGTGCTCGTTATGGTTAATTGGCTCGATCAGCATTAGTTTTGTTTCCACACGTAATGTTTTCGCTGCTTCGTCGCCTTGCTATGTGTGTGCAGTTTTTGTCGCCGGCATCACGACGCGGTGGCGGGGATCTGTGCCGGCGTAGTTTTCTTTTAATTTAACCGTAGTTCCCGTGCGACATCGCTTCGTCGTGATCGCCTCCACCGCGCGGCTCGCTCCTCTGTCCGTGCCTCTGTAGTTTGAAATCGTTTGAAAGGCTGACTTGAAACCACGACGCGCGCTCGGCCAGCCGTCAACTGCATTGACCGCAGTACCTAGTTAGTTTCGCAACTAATATGCACTCGATGAACTCAGTCTAAGCGTAGACCTAAACACAAACGACTTGTTTATAAGCAGAGGCGCACCGTGCGACCGGCTCAGTGTTTGGTTACGAAACCTTGTAATCGCGTGGGTGATTTCTAAATTGAGCGCTTGTGATGTGGTTGTTCGTGTTTTTTACAATACATCGCTTCTACGCGCAGTAAAACGAAGCAATATTAAAGAGAACTCCTTTGTTTTCATGAGTAAGACGTGTTTTGGTTAAATGCAGACAGTGAAGTGGATAGAGATGGTGCAACTCGGCCCGACGACCGCCGAGAGGCCCTCGGCTTTCGACACCGAAAAGGTGAGGGGAACCGTTAGCTGGCTTCAATACCGCGGTTGCGGATTTATGGATTCGGTTACCATGTGCTTAGTCTCATTAGAAATGTTAGAATTGTGTCAGTGAACACCTCTATAACTTATTTGCGTGTCATGCAAAATGTGTTAATGATCTTTGTAGCTGTAACGCAATAATTAAATTTAAAAAAAATTAAGTCTCACATTATCAATAAACTTGGGAGCAAATGTCAATGCATGTCGACGTCATGCAGATACGACGATTATCTCACTAACGACTTAACATATTCGCCGCGTGATTAAAACAATATTAGACTGTATCAACCATCAAACGTATAATTAAGCGACCTTATAGCCACACGTGTTCTTAGAATCATGGAATATTTGATTAGATGCTGATACGCTGTTCAAACCTCACTCAAGTACCGTTCTGTTAAACTTTTAAATATTGATATTACCGCATGCAACAATCACATAGTTCTTCCGCATTCCAATCGTATGATGAGATCTCAAACAGAAGTATAGGTACCTAAGCACTATTCATTAAATTACAAGGCAAACAATAACTTAGACCGGCGATTTATGACGACAGTTAAAGAATATCCTGAAAGATTAAAAAACAAGGAACCAGTGTCTTTAAATAGAGAGAGAGGCGAACGACCATCACACTCTTGCCAAGGTCTAAACTCGATGCTTGACTAGTCTGAATTTATTCAATATTGTACTGGATTTTAATGTTCAAGGATGTTGAACAGCTATAAAAACGTCTCACGTTTTAGTCTATGCCAATTTATTATTTTTGAGAATGAAAAATCTGTCTCTGATTTCCATACGTATTTTGTGTAGGTAATAAATATACGCCTTTATGGAATCCAATCTAATAATATCAAAATCTTGAAGATTTTTTCAACTATCAGCAGACTTTTCAATCTATTCGGATTTCACGAGAACTCACTCAACTACATATTGAATTTGACGTAACGCTTTAAATAAGTAATTTCAAGATGCAATTTCCTGTTGCCAGTCCCTTTAGTGCGAGTTTTATAAATTAGTTTACTTACTCGATTATGTTACAGTAAACGCAGATTTGTATGGAATTAAAAAGCGCCATCTAGTGTGCATAAGAGGTAGCATTGTGATTTCCATACAAATCTGTGTTTACTTTAACGTGATCAAGTGAGTAAATAAATCAAAAGAAACTTGCACTAGGCACTCTGAAATCCCGATCGTTAGGATATATACACTAACAGGCTGAAAAACTGATTAGCCCGATGACGTCTGAAAAAAACATAATTACCTATCATAAAAAGACCGTAAAAAGACGACCCAGTCTGATATTATGTTCATTGTTTTTGATAAGTTTGTTTTATTATTGATTTATTGCTTATGAGATTATTTTATTTTTACGGATTAAATACCTATGTAAAGTAGGGCTCGGCGAATGACTCTCATTAAATTATATTATCTAAGGCCCTAGGGGTATAAGTACAGTCAATCTGCCGAAGATAAGTTGGAAGAAATCTTGCTGAACCGATTTACATTTAACTCTTATATTTTTAATTGCTTTGGGGACCATATTCATAAGATGAGAGAGAAAAAAAATCTTATAATTTTGAAATTATAAGGAAACTTGTTACTGAAAAATCACAAAAAAGCAAAAACAGACTCGCGAGGTTTACAGCTCAAAGATTACTCTAGTAATTTTATTATTTTAACGCATATACAACGTGTATCTACCCTATGTAGACCTATATGTAGATACATATGGTAATGAAAGACAAATGTCATTTTAATCTTATCGTCATTGGTCATTGCAAACGACTTACGACGACTGATACAGTAGGTTACTATTAATTGTTAATTTAAATGTTAAACTAAAATTTGATAAGAAAATAATATTTTCATCTGATCAAATAATATTAAAGCATTCCTGAGAAGTAAATCTACTCGGGGTTTCGGAAGATACGTTGTATAAATACTAGACAGTATTTATTATATCTATTTAAAATATCAACAATTTTTCCTGTCTGTCACATCTTTATAACCGTAAAAGATAGACACTTAAATGTTCAGAAAGTGTGTAATGACTGTGGCCGTTATAAACAAATAAAATAAAATTAAAAGTGATCAATAATTGAAGGATACAAGAAATAACACATTTCTTGTAGCCTTTAATAATATTGACTTGAAATTGTTAAAAATTTACTAAGTATTATAAATATTGTAATTGTTATTATTGAATTATTCGGCATTTTTCACAGTGTTTTCGTTCACTAGATGGCGTTCGTAAAAAAGCCCGGTATCGCTTCATTTTGATAATCTAATACTATAAGAATCTTTGTCCTGACATACTGACTGACTGACTCACTGACAGACAACGCACAGCCTAAACCGCTGGTCGTAGGGACTTGAAATTTGGAGGGTATATTTGTCTTAGTACGTAGGGGTGTACTAAGAAAGGATTTTTCAAAATTCACCCCTTAAGGGGATGAAATGGGGGTTCAAAGTTTGTATGGAGAAACAAGATTAGATAGTCTTTTCTATCCGAAACTTCACACAAGTGCTTCAGTACAAAAATAAGTAAATACGTGTTTCAGGTTTTTTTGAAATTCCACCCCTAAGAGGGTGAAATGGGGTAACAAAGTGTGAAAATCATGGCATGCAGATAATTATTACAACGTTAGTTACCTTTGAAAAAGGATTTTTCAAATTTCACACCTGAAGGGGATGAAACGGGGGTTCAAAGTTTCTATGGAGAAACATTATTAGATAGTCTTTTCTATTCGAAACTTCACACAAGTGCTTCAGGACATAAATAAGTGAACACGTGCTTTAGGTTTTTTCGAAATTCCACCCCTAAGAGGGTGATATGGGGTAACAAAGTCTGAAAATCAATATTGTTTTGGATTGCGCTGAAATTTGGCATACAGGTGGTTATTATGACGTTAGTATCAGCTAAGAAAGGATTTTCTAAAATTCACCCCTTAAAGGGATGAAACGGGGGTTCAAAGTTTCTATGGAGAAACAACATTAGATAGTCTTTTCTATTCGAAACTTCACACAAGTGCTTAAGTACATAAATAAGTAAATACGTGTTTTAGGCTTTTTCGAAATTCCACCCCTAAGAGGCTGAAATAGGGTAACAAAGTCTGAAAATCAATATTGTTTCGGATTGCGCTGAAATTTGGCATGCAGATAGTTATTACGACGTTAGTTCCCTCTGAGAAAAGATTTTCCAACATTCACCCCTGAAGGGGATGAAAGGGGGGTTCAAATTTTGTATGGAAAACAAGATTAGATAGTATTTTCTATTCGAAACTTCATCAAAGTGCTCCAGTAAAAAAAAAGTAAATACGTGTTTCATGTTTTTTGAAATTCCCCCCCACCTGAGGGTGCAATGGGGTAACAAAGTGTGAAAATCAATATTTTTTCGGATTGCGCTAAAACTTGGCATGCAGATAATTATTACAACGTTAGTTCCATCTGAGAAAGGATTTTCCAACATTGACCCCTGAAGGGGATGAAACGGGGGTTCAAAGTTTGTATGGAAAAACAAGATTAGATAGTATTTTCTATTCGCAACTTCATACAAGTGCTCCAGTAAAAAAATAATTTTCTATTCGAAACTTCATACAAGTGCTCCAGTAAAAAAATAAGTAAATACGTGCTTCATGTTTTTTTTTAATTCCACCCCTAAGAGGCAAATGGGGTAACAAAGTGTGGTAATCAATATTATTTTGGATTCCGCTGAAATTTGGCATGCAGATAGTTATTACGACGTTAGTTCCCTCTGAGAAAGGATTTTCCAAAATTCACCCCTGAAGGGGATGAAACAGGTGTTCGATGTTTGTATGGAAAAACAATATTAGATAGTATTTTCTATTCGAAACTTCATACAAGTGCTCCAGTAAAAAAATAAGTAAATACGTGTTTCATGTTTTTTTGAAATTCCCCCACTAAGAGGGTGCAATGGGGTAACAAAGTGTGAAGATCAATATTGTTTCGGATTGCGCTGAAATTTGGCATGCTGGTAGTTATTTGACTTAGGTATCCGCTAAGAAAGAATTTTTCAAAATACACTCTTTAAGGGGATGAAGCGGGGGTTCAAAGTTTGGATAGTCGTTTTATTCGACATTTCACACAAGTACTTCTGTAAATAAATAAGTAAATACGAGTTTCAGACTTTTTCAAAATGCCACCCTAAGAGGATAAACTGGGGTAACAAAGTCTAAAAATCAATATTGTTTCGGATTGCGCTGAAATTCAGAATGCAGATAGTTATTATGACGTAGGTATAGGTATCCGCTCAGAAATGATTTTCTGAAAATTCCTCCCGGATACGGAACGGGGATTCAAAGTTTGTATGGCGAAACAAGATGGGATAAAGTACGTGTTGTAGGATATTTCGAAATGGGGTAGGTAACAAAGTCTGTAAATTTAGGTTTTTAGGGTTTTATAAATATGAATCCCGATTTGCCTTAGTCACGCGATAACATGAAAACGGGTGAACCGATTTGGCTAATTCTTATTTGATGTGTTTAATGATAGAATCGTTTTTACAAAATAGAAGTTTTAAGTAAATAAAAGGTTTTAACGCGGGTGAAGCCGCGGGACACATCTAGTTTTTATATAAATTAGGAGCGTAAAATAATCGTTGTGTAATAAAAGTTCATAAAATTTTACGGTGGTACCGAACTACGGAACCCTTCGTGTACGAGTTCTACCGAGTCATTCCGACTCGCACTTGAAAGTTATATTTTCAACTGATGTCATTCAACTTGTGTTATGTAATTATATATAGTACCATGTGGTGCGACTAAGTCTTCTTTGAACGCTAACTAAATAGCTACGCGTTCTATTCATTTTAAAAGCACCTGACTACACAACATCAAGTTGTATAAAACGTGGACACATATATTATATCCTCATATTAAAACTGCAAATGTCCACTGATATACAAGGGTTGTAGCAGGCAGAGACAAACATCAAGACTTAAAGAATATCTGGAGGTGCGACGTTCCGCCATGTAGAACATCGCTGTCGCACGTAAAAGTTTATCAGTAGTTACTTATTTATTGCCAGCTTATGCGGTGTAAATAATCCCTAATCCGATCTGATACGACGATTGTTTACTGCCATATTAATGCACCCAGATAGAAGCGATTATCGCTAGTCTAGTTCTTTTGCGGAAAGCAGCCGACCACCAGTACGACCGACTTCGCGGATCTACCATCTACATGAGGCATATTACTCGCGTCAAGAAAAAACTCAATACCATGCTGACCGTCAGAAAATAATTGCGTTACATTACCGGCCACAATGGCTTTCGGAGGAATTCAACCTTAAGAGATCGCAGCTACAACAAGCCGGTGCATAATAAAGGTCTTTCAGTATCAGACTACACGCATTACAGCTGCTGCAACAGATAACAAAGGATCGGTTTTGGAAATAATAACGCAATATGTTTCGCTTACTACGACGCTTCGCGAGGAGGATAGTGGAAAAAGTGCGGAGACTCGAATTGATCTTCTTCAATATCACCGTGCAAAGGAGAGGCACGGTGCATTCTATATGCAGAAGAGGTACGATACATTCTACACGCGATGCAGGTCCGAAACTGGCCTCCATGAGACGCGGAACTATACATTCCATTTGCGAGGTGAGAAACCTTTACAAAAACATGTTTATCTCCGTCAAAATATGACTATTGTTGTTAAAGTATGTCTAAGTTTGGGAGTCATAACTAAGTCGCAGTCGCAATTAGCATTCTCTTCATAGTTGGTATTGTTCTTTTAAATGATTGGATGACTGGGTAAGTAGCTTTATTCAAAAGGCGTTAATTGCAATTGCCAGGTAGTTGCAACTATTATTATTTTGCGTAAATTGTTTCATCTAAGTACTTATAAAGATAAATAGTCTAAAAAATACTTTTTCATACCGATCATCAATCATTGTCAAGTTGGACACACTTTTGCACCTAAACTTAGGAATAAAATTAATCAGAGACATGATACCTATACAAACTGGTACAAAATACTTTTTTTATTTTGTACGACATTGAAACTGACAGATTGTATTGAAAAGCGGCCTTAGAATAAAATACAATGTATAATGTGTAACTGTACCAAAACTTCTCATAGACTCTTGATATTTTGAGATATTTTATTTGTTAAATGAACGGGATGAGAACATGAACTTACTCGATGTCATGTCACGATTACTGATTGAAATTATTGTTCCGGCTTTATCCAGAAGCCTTCCTCAGAATCTTGAACGCTCGCCAATGTCGCGTCTCGCCTCGCAACATAATCAATCAATCGAATCAATCGCGTAAGCTCATATTAACATCATAATTTCATACTATATGTATATAATAATATTATATTTATATAATTTATGTTGAAATTAATACGATTTTTAAAATTAAATGTTTAAAAGATAAAACACATTTGTTGCCAAAAAGAAAACACACAAGACACAAAATTATAACAAAACGCACAATACAATTTTGGCAATTGGAATAGACTCAGCAGTGTTTTGCGTAGACTTGGTCTACGCAGGGCTGATTTTCAGTCTACCGGCTACCCCATTGACCGAACTGAGATACTCGTGGAGCAATTAAGTAGTAAATGTAGTTTTATGTATATTTCTAATTTTCTACTTACATGACCAATGCAATCTGTAAATTCTTAGCCAAATTCTCTATGTATCTAGATTCTAGCTGAAAAGTAGAGTGCACGTTTCGCACAATTCACCATGATTGTTGAATGTGAACTGTAGATTGGGAATGTGTCACCCTCCAGACTCACCCCATTGCATCCCACTGAATTCACGCAATTTTCTCAAATCATAAATTAATATTAGTAACCACCTTATATGTCCATATTTGATTCACAAGTTTACTTTTTCTGCGGCACGTCTGGAAAGAACAATGTGAAATTGAAAACCCATTTATTGGTATTACGAATTTCAGACGTTGATTTAAATATAGATATTTACTATGTAGTAATATTTCGATTTCTGTATCGATAAAAGGTATACCTATAATACCTTTTTATATATTCTATTTGACAATATTCAAATATTGATCAATCATCTTTTAAAGTCTTGCAAATGCAATGCTCGCTAAGTGTTAACGTTTATTTATTTAATACCCAACATACTAATGTAATGAACAGCTAATCTCTAAGCTTCTACCTCCAGTTAACAATCAACTCTTATCATCGATTATTGTCGGATATTCTTATTCTTTCCGACGTGCTTTTAGAAAAACTGATTAGGCATGCACTCCCAAATTTTAGCACGTCAGTCTCCATTTTGTTATCACTATGCTATCACTATGTGTACTTGTGGGCGTAGCTGTTAAGGAGGCGTGGTTCAATTAAACAGTACAATTGTACTGTTTAATTTTTAAGAAACAGATTTTGTTTTAATTTTGTTATTGGATTTGTATTTGGTAAAAAACATTATTTTTAAGTTTCAATCATATTATTTCTAGTCTTTATAACTTTATTGTTTTGTGGGTTTTTCTTTTCCGGTGTGTTCATCGTCTTCATCGACTAACTACATCATCGGTCTCAACCAGGCAAGATAGTGGTCAAACGCTATCCTACATGATATAAGAACTATTTTGTCTCTAAGAATCTTAAAAGAAACAGTCAATTTAATCGGATGTAGTGTGATCTCCTGGACTAGCTACGCCAATAAGTAATCGCCTGTACCTATAATTCCAAACCTGAGCAATTATCAATAAAATATTGAATGTATATTTTCCATGCAGTGTTTACAACCCTTATATCGAACATAGTAGTTGCATTAAACCTTTAAGTATTGTTAAAAGTTATATCTTAATTGCCCTTTTTCTATTAAGGTTCTTATCTAATGCAGAAACTTTCGGAAAATTACCTAAGTGAATAGAGTAATCAAAAGATTCCATTTACATTACGAGGGTCTCTTCCTAAACTTGTAGGTACCTACCTACCTTGTATTGGAACTATTAAGTAATTGAAATAAATTTAAACGTTTTGCCCATTACACAACGATTTACGTAACGTGATATAATGTTGTAAAGAAGTACTTAAGTTTTACAATAAAGAAAAGTAAATAGTGTTGTACGTTTTGTCTTTGAATGTAATCGATTTGGTTTATTTATTCATATGGACTAATTATATTAAATAGACCTAAGCATACGTCACGTTTTATAAAATAATAGGCGGGCGTGACAGTTTTGCAAACAATAACGCGAATAATTCACATGGTACGTACGCAATTCATTTGACCCATTATTATAAGATTGCATAAAATTCTCGTGTCTGTTCCATGACCAAATGTCGGAATATGTTAAAATACTGTTGCCTGGAAATGTTGCCGAGATTCAAACAAGAGTATGTTAGATTTTCAGAACTTACTTCAGGGTTTGCTATAAATACGGTATACAGGTATTCTTATCTATGCTGTGGGCCAATCGTTCAACTGGGCCGATCGAGATCTGCCCGGGTTCATCACGATACGCTGGCATTTTGTGATTTGACGGATTATTTCTGATGTACCCAATATAAAGTTGGCATGTATATCGTGAGCAATCTATTAGTTATTAGCCGATTTTCCCTAGTGGCCCAACTTGACCACACCGAGATATGGTCGATTTGCCCAAAGTTTTGAACGATATGGCGGGGTATTAGGTATATATATATATATATATATATATACAATATATAGGACAGGCAAATCGAGATGCCGGCGTATTGTGATTGTAGATTGCAATCCCGCAAAACGAGAGCACGCATTCCCGCTGCTTTTATTAATCCGCTGGTTCCGCACCTTCAAAGGGCGGAACCGCGGATACCGCAAATTAAAAAGCGTGACTACTACTACCATTAAGAGCCGATTTTTCAATCCTCAGTTACACGATTAGATAGAGTTTATACTGTATGTCTTTGGGTTTATACCACTGATAGCATATTTTCGCATTTTTCAATAGACAGATTAAGGGGCCTAGTGAATAAATATCTTACTTGAACTAAAACCTTGAACTAAAAAGTGAAGTAAAATTTTACGTTGTGTATCAATTCTATGTAAATGTACGTATTTATTACATATTGAGTACATACGAGGTGTAATAATAAATGTATGCATATCATCATTATCCGTCATATATTAAACGTATTGCGTCGAAGTGTTACTATTATGACTTAGCACCTGAGTCTACAGCTCTACAATATCGTCTGTGAACGAATCACGCATACATTATAGAAAATTAATATAAACTCACGCCCGCAATTCTGTATAGGTATTTAAATTTTATAATGGGGTCGTTTTTATCGCGACGGTTATTCGAGAGTCGAGACCATTCATTTGTGCATGTATCCAATAAAGTTATCCACTTGGAAATGGTGAACATGTTTTTAAAGCTAGATCGTATGAAAGAAATGGCCGCGGTTTAAATGTTTCTTACAAAGTATTTGTATGTACGCACAGACTAAAGTTTTTTTTTATTGTAAGTTTAGACTATGTGGAAGTTTAGTATTAATATTACGTCTTCTGTGTAGGTGCTGTCGATGAGCGATGAGTTGCGACGTGCGCTGTATTCGTCCGGAGCCTCCGTTGATATGGAGTTCTCTCCGCCAGATCTCATCGGACCCTCAGAGATATTTACCATGGAACACAGGTTAGTGAATTGACACACTTTATTGCCTACTATCGTTATACATACTATTGTAATTTTTTCTTTCTCTTTACTTTGTCATGTCGATGTTTCTAAGATATGAGATTGTTACGGCCCCAGACATATCAACGCGCCCGAGAGACATATTTTGGGGGACGGCGAAATTGTTAGTGCCACAAGGCAATAAAAAAATAAAACTGGCCAAGTGCGAGTCAGACTTTTTCCCGCACACGAAGGGTTCCGAACGCCATCTATCGAATTTCTAACGAACTTCTAACACCAACTAAGTAAACGTTAACACAAAGGTAGAATAGTATTATATAGTAGTAATAGTAATTGTAGTAATTAATATTATTAAATATCTGGTTGACCGAGCTTTGCTCGGTATTTTTTGCCACTTAAACAGACAAATATGACTCTTCCCGACATCTATTGACGAATAATAATACTATTTTTTTTAATTGAGAGCAACTAACTGCTTTACTGATACAGTACTTCTACTCGCCACTGCACTAAAGAACGCCTTAGATGGTATTGATATATCAATACCATCTAAGGCGTTCTTTAGTGCAACGAGATGAAACCTTAATTTACCTAGCTAATTTAATGATAAAAATATAGGTAGCGGTCTACTTGCTTACCTACCGACGTCTCTCGGCATGATTGTTATTGGTCTGATTGCTTATAAATGTAGCGATGAAAGTTTTAGAGCATGACTAATTACTGTGACAAATCATCATCATCATCATCATCATCAGCCTGTATCAGTCCACTGCTGGACATAGGCCTCTCCCAAGATGCGCCACTGAGCCCGATCTTCGGCTCTTCTCTTCCAGTCACTGCCCACCGCTTTGCGTATGTCGTCGCTCCACCTGGTCACAGGACGTCCTACGCTACGTTTGCCGATTCGCGGTCTCCACTCTAGGACAAGTCTGCCCCAACGGTTATCAGTCCTGCGGCAGATATGACCAGCCCACTGCCACTTCAGCTTGCTAATCCGTTGAGCTATGTCGATAACTTTAGTTCTCTGGCGAATTACTTCGTTCCGGATTCGATCCCGCAGAGAAATACCGAGCATAGCTCTCTCCATAGCTCGCTGAGCGACTTTAAACTGGTGGACCAGTCGGACTGTGAGTGTCCACGTCTCGGCTCCGTATGTCATCACAGGTAGGACGCACTGGTTAAAGACTTTTGTCTTTAGACACTGTGGTATAGGCGACGAGAAGACTCGACGGAGTTTTCCGAATGCTGCCCAGCCCAGCTGAATTCTTCTCTGGATTTCCTTCTCGAAGTTATGTTTGCCTAGTTGGAGCGTTTGCCCTAGGTAAACATACTTAGTGACAACTTCGAGTGGGATTCCATCTACGGCAATCGGTTCCGGAACAACGTGCTCGTTGTACATGACTTTGGTTTTATCCAAATTCATCCGGAGACCGATGCTACGAGAAGAATCAGCTAGGCCATTCAACATCCTTTGTAGGTCCTGCAGCGTCTCTGCCATAATGACGATGTCATCTGCGAATCGTAAGTGAGAGATGTACCTGCCGTTGATGTTAATGCCACGATCTTTCCAGTCCAGCGTCTTAAACATATCCTCCAAGGCGTTAGTGAACAGTTTCGGGGATATGACGTCCCCCTGTCTCACTCCTCGACGCAGGTGGACATGTTTAGTTCGCTGGTTCTGTACTTGTACAGTCATCGTTGCGGCATTATATAGACATCTCATCACTTCGATATATCGCCAGTCGACTTGGCAACGCTGCAAGGACTCGAGAACAGACCAGGTTTCGATTGAGTCAAAGGCCTTCTCATAGTCCACAAATGCTAAGCACAGGGGCCGATTATACTCTTCGGTCTTCTGTACAATCTGCCGCACCGTGTGGATGTGGTCTATGGTGCCGTAACTGCTTCGAAACCCGGCCTGTTCCGGAGGTTGAAACTCGTCGAGTCTTCGCGCAAGACGGTTCGTGATGACCCTTGAAAACAGCTTGTAGACATGGCTCAGAAGCGAAATCGGGCGATAGTTTTTCAATAGGGTTTTGTCTCCTTTTTTGAAAAACAAAACCACCATGCTTCTGTTCCATGCCTGTGGAGTTCTCCCAGTAAAAAGAACGGAATTAAATAGCTGCTGAAGCTGTTGAACTGCTGGAGCTCCTCCGGCTTTTAAAAGCTCCGTTGTGATTCCGTCTTCTCCTGGGGCTTTTCCATTTTTGAGTTGTTTAAGGGCCATCACGATTTCGTCTCGGCTAATTTCGGGCAGATCTTCTGTGAAGTGGCGGGTTAAGGTGGCTCTAGAATCCTCAGTATCGGGTTCGGGCCTTGAAGCATGCGATGCGTAGAGCTTGCCGTAGAAGTCTTCAACTTCCGACAGAATCTCCGGCTTGGATGCGACGACGTTCCCGGTTGACGTTGTCAGCTTTGTGAGGTGGCTTCTACCCAGAGGCTGGACGAACACTTTCGACCCCCGATTTTGCTCAATTGATTCTTTAATCAAGAGCGTGTTAGAGGATCGGAGGTCGCGTCGTACCAGCTTCTTTATGGATTTGTTGCGCGCCAGGTTAGTTGACAAAGCTGACAAAGGGTCTGTTCGTCTCTCTTCCATTAGCCGAAGTGTTTCTGCCGAGAGTTTGGACTTTTTGCCCGTACGCTTGCTCTCGCAAAACTTCGTCCCTTCATCCCTGAGGATTTCCACCACTTCTTCGAGTTTCTGGTCTACGTCATCTGTGGTTTCCAAGGTAGCGAATCGATTTTCCAATTTTAATTGGAATGTTTCGGACCCAACAACGGTTTGGAGTAGGTTCGGACGGAGCGTAGACTTCATCAATCGGAATCTCTCGGCTTTAAAGTCGATATCCAGAGTGCCTCGTACCAGTCGGTGATCACTTCCAGTATTAAACCTAGTGATCACTGAGACGTCTCTGAATATGCGCCGTTTGTCCGTAATGATGAAGTCAATCTCGTTTTTAGTCACAAAGTCGGGGCTTTGCCACGTCCATTTCCTTTGGGGCTGTTTCTTGAAGAACGAGTTCATCAAGAAAAGCCCCTCTCTCTCGAGGAAATTGACGAGCATTTGTCCCCTGTGATTCCTACTCCCAAATCCGTGGGGTCCTATAGACGATTCGCCGCAAGTTTGTACTCCCACTTTGGCGTTAAAGTCTCCCATGACAACGTTGTAGTGAGCCTTGGAGGTGGTGTGTAAAGCTCTGGAGATATCTTCATACATGCTCTCCACCTCGTCATCCAAGTGTGTCGAGGTCGGTGCGTAGACCTGGATAACCTTGAGGCTGTACCTCTTGGTTAACTTAATTATGAGGTACGCTACCCTGGTCGACACACTGGAGATTTCTACAACGTTGTCACTGAGAACCTTGTTGACCAGAAACCCGACGCCGCCTTGGGATGGCTGATCTCCTTCTCTGTAGTACATAAGATGGCCCGATTCTAAGGTTATGGTGTCCTCTCCCTGTCTTCGGACTTCACATAACCCCAGAATGTGCCATCTTATGTGTTTCAGCTCCTCCTCTAGCTGCGCCAGATGATCGTCCAGCCGAATCGTGCGTCCATTGTACGTTGCGAGGGTCAGTTTGTTCTGGCGGCCTACCGTAACCCGGGGATTCTTAGCACCCCCTGCCCTGCCGTTACCGTGACCGCCGCCGTGGTCAGGAATAGCAGGGCGGCCGGGAACTGGGGGCCGCGGCTTATTATGACTTTCCATATCATGCATGCATCCCTTGGGAGGGATATGCCCTAATCGCCATGCTGGGCAGGCGTGTTGGCGATCGCAGGACGTAGCTTCTCGCACCGGTGACGCTGCTGCCCGTCACCGGCCTGTAGAATTTGGCTACGCCATAGATATGAAATGGTTATACCGCCATTTGTCGGTCGCCAGAGCCCCGTCTGTTGGTCAGCAGGATGCACCACGGGCAGGTGAGGTTGGCTGGGAGCACCGAGGTCGTATTTGTGCTCCCTTACATCCCTTGTGCTCCCTTACATCCCAATCAATCCCAATCCTGTGACAAATGTCTACCCGTTACTACACTATTCAGTTTATCATACATTTATATTTTTGAAGTGCATTCTACGGGTTAACTTGTAGATAGGTAGGTTAGGTATGCGATATGACATCCTTCTACGCCTAGACATCTAAGCCAGATGTCGCCAGTTCGAATCTTAGCACGGGTATTCGTCAACAGGTGAAAGGAGCATATTATATCGATGATCCGCCTGACTAGTGACTTGCTAAGTAGGTAAGTAGCTTACCTACCACACCATCAAGGAGAACATCTGGAACACCATAACCTTAGTCCGGCAGCACGGACCTTGAGGATTGGATCATTCTAGGCATAGCGTATTCACCATCCTCGACCCAATCATCGTCCATCATCAAACGATAGCCTATCAGAAATGGTATAAAAAGGTGTTGCAAATGTTCATGTGCAGATGTGGTGACTGGTGACGGCGATCGCTTGCCGTCATGATATAAAATGTTGTGACGTTACATCACCTAATGAGATGTGTATAATTTCCAGAGAGCGTCTTTGCGGCGTGTTGCCAGCACGCGCGCAAGGCTACATGTGGCAGCTGGCGTTCAGCACCAGCCAGCATGGATTCTCTCTCGCCTCCATGTATCGCAAGATGCAACGCGTCGACAGCCCCGTGCTGCTCGTCATACAAGATACTGACAACAACGTGAGTATACCTACACCCCGGCATGGATAATAGAGGCGCCAGACAAATTGATGCGCATAGAATACTACCACTAGACTACAATCTTATAATAGTATCATATGCAAGAAAGAAAGCAAATAGTTTGTTTGGCAAAAACTCACATGATAACAAATTCAATTAAATATTATGATAATGTAAAACACAAAAAGAAGTGAGAAAACAGGTTCTAAAATAATCTTGTAAAAATGAGGTGAGGTGCTAAAAAGGCTTAACTCAGCACATAGGCATAGAAAAGATAATAATACTACGTATAGAACGGACACTCTGTTCCCCCCACCAATTCCGGGCTTCCTCACCCCGCCACCGACTTGGAGCTGTCGAGGAGCTGCGCTGAGCAAGGACGCCACACGCGTACGACTATAGAACAATTACTACTCACGGAGAGAAGAACATCAACTTCATACATTTATGTTGGGACCAGTAGACACTGGAGGTTCAAATTTACGTAGGTTCTTATTACGTAGGTATATAATAAACACTTAATTATATTAGTATACCTACCTACATATTCGTATTTTAGAATTCATTTTCATAAATGAAACAACGATATATATATATATATACTCGTGCGTAAATAACGCTTAATTTGTAAAATATTTAAAAAAACTTTCATGTTTAAACATTTTTATAACACAGCAATTGGGAACTTGATGTAGGTACGTAGTATTTATATTCTCTTTACTTGATGTCGCTCTAACGTGCGATCAAGACACGACATTGTTTCGTACAGCTCTGGCTGGCCGCCCAACACAGAATAAAAAATAGTTACTGTGGTGCAGTTTGTTCTATGCAAGTCGACTGGACTTGGAGATGATGGTTTACGAAATAGCGACTAATATTTTTAGTGTTAAAAGCTTTTTGGGTAAGTGTACAAAAATATTCATACGGTCAGTATGTAGTACGTATGTACGAAGTAACTATTATATAATCTGTGATACGGTGATTACGGGCGACAACCTTAGACATCACGCACACAAATGCACGTATAGAAAAACGACCCGTGTGTAGTGTCTGTGTCGGTGTCACAGTGTCGGTCGTTAAAACGCTAGTTTGTATGGAGATTTAGCGAGTGTCCGGGGTGTGACATAGGTATGTCTGGGGTTACACACATAGACGCTGGTTTTCAGCTACGCCTGCGGGTAATACGACTACTGCGAAAATATTTGATGCGCTGCGCAACAACATCTAGTCTAGTAACTAGATGATGGTGCGGGAAGCATTTCTTATTTCTCTCGGCGATAGACCAATCACAGCAGCGTGCGGGCACCCGCGAGCCTCTACCCTGCCAAACAGCAGCAAGTTTCTACAGGTCGATTGTGACCAAATACGACCAACCGTAACAACCGTACGAGATCCGGCCATTGCAAATGGGCTGCGATCAAATACAGCCCGAATTACCCGAATTACAGCTTACCTAAGTCGGTGACTGAAAACGGTTGTAGTCGAGTAATAAACATTCAGATATTATATTAGTAGGATTTTAATATGCGTCCTATTTCTCGACAGGGGTAGTGTGATTGGTCTCAATGAAAACATCTGTTTAACAGGTATTCGGTGCTCTGACATCGTGCGCGCTCCACCCCTCGGAACATTTCTACGGCACGGGCGAATCTCTGCTGTTCTCGTTCCAAAGAGTACCAGAGGAAGCCAGGCGGCATGACGAACAACCGCAGAACGCTGGTGATGACCATAACAATGAAAAAGATGGTGAGTTATAATTGGTTTTGGAGATAACAATCCCTCGAGTTGGAAAATCTGTTGTCAAATATTTAACTGTGTGTTCCGACAGCTATTGTTGACAGCCATTTAAAATTATAGGCCTAGCGTGCTTATACCATCCTTCACCATATCGCTACCTACTTACCAAGGTGGTGGGATAGAGGTCAAACGCTAGCATAGTTATATAACTATATATTATATTTTAGTATTATATTAGATGATAGTATATATATTAACTATATACTATCATCTAATTAACTTTAACCTATGCAACTGTAATACAAAAATATTATTAAATTGGAGCTTAATAAATAAGTTTATATCAGCATAGTATGATGTCTCATCTCTTTCTTACTATGTTAACACAAAGGTGTTAGTAATTAATATTATTAATAAGGTAAACAATCGTTCATAGATGGCGCTATAGTAAAAAACTCGTTTTTTGTATGGGGACCCCCTTGAATTATTAACTTTGTTCTGTTCTTAGTATTGATTGTTATAGCGGCAACAGAACCAACCGTCTAACTATCACGGTTCATGAGACACAGCCTGGCGACTGACGCACAGACAGACGGACAGCGGAGTCTCAGTAATAGGGTTCCGTTGGTACCCTTTGGGTTCGGAACCCTAAAAATCGATAATATTCGTAGTTATTAGGAACAAATCGAGCACGATGGTGCAGGTACGGTGGAATGTTTCGACAAAGCCTTTTTTTTGTTGAACTAGGAGTTTTAACCGTCCCGTCTATACAAATCTACCAAGTTTGTCTATTCGTGCGCGCCAACTTGAATAAATACCAATGTCTCGGTGCATTTCTAAGTACCTACCAGACGCGAAAAAAATACAAATTGCAGACGCCAACACACAGCTTGGCCAAATCAAGCAAGTCTGTTTACATAAAAGGAGCATGGATCTATAATAATCTGACAAAAACAATGAAAGACGCAGTTTCCGACAACGTATTTAAAACGGTTGCTAGTACATAAAGCGTACTCGGTAAGCGAATACTAGAGGACAAAATTGAAAACTGCTAATACCAGTAGTCAATTATTGATTGCTATATATTATTTTATATGACTTACAAAATTGTATTATATTAATATTATTTTACCATTGTACCTGTAAAACGCAATTTTTACCGATAAATTATGAATTATTATAATTTTAATGTTAACCAATTGTTTCATTTTGTTTATAAATAACAACAAAATGAAGCGAAAACTCAAGTTTTCATTGATCATTTTTGGTATTACGTAGCGGTTGTCGCTGGACTAGTGACTAACATGCCGTCTAAGACCGAATAGTGCTTGTCTGTAATTGAAAGATGTATGAGGCGCCGGACAATAGTCTTAAGGCTAATCCATATCTTTCCAACTGTGCATAAGAGATAATTACTGATGGTGAAGAATGGTTTATTCCCAAAATCTATGCATACGCTATTTACACGTCATCGCGCTATCACACGCCATCGTACGGTTAATGTATATGCATATATTATATAAAATAAAATCATTAAAATTTAGTTATATGTTAATTGCTTGATACCCTATTTAGTTAGTATCTTATCGCTTCGCATATACATCGTATCGCCTCAATTGGATTGTGGGTAAAATATTTTTAACTTGATCGTTTCAGAAGAAGTAGCAACTGTGAAGACGAAGTTCAAACACTGGGGCTGGACTGGTGACAACATGTATTTCATACGAGGCAGCAACGACAACATATCAATTGGCGCGGGAGAGTAAGTCACTGTCATTCATTATGAAATATGTATGTAGTTTATAGTATATTAGCTGATACCCGCGACTTCGTTCACGTACACCAAGAATTTTATCACTGTATAGCTCTGTCTATCAACATTTGTGTGATTTGAGTTATTTAAGTTACGTGTAAAAATCATGATTTTATTTTCACAAAAAGTAGCCTATTTTTACCCTCATGCTATGAAGTATATCCTTGTTAAATTTCAGTGAGATGTGATCATCCGTTTAGGCGTTATTAGGTAATAAACAGACAGTGACAGAGCGTTTTTATAATAGTCTAGATATTAGTAGTATTAGGGCCAGTTTCACCGGTTCCTGATAATGCGTTAGATAGTTATCTGAAACATGACGCCATATAAAAGCTGTCAAAAATCTGTCAGACTTCTTCATATTAGCGCTATCAGGAACCGGTGAAACTGGCCTTTAGTGTGGTAGGTATATGTTCGCTATCAGGAACCGGTGAAACTGGCCTTTAGTGTGGTAGGTATATGTTTATATGTAATTCACTGGGTATTATTAGTAGTGTCCCGCGTCATCGCCTCGCGTTATAAAATACTCGCTTAGAGAGAACCATAATTACTATCTGTGTGGCTTTAATCTGAAAATGGAGAGTGGGTACGACGATACAGGCAAATCCCGCGTTGTAACGGGTCAGGATAATATATATCTGGACGATAATGGAGTGTGTTCAGTTCAGAAGAGTAATGTAATATGTATTGTCTGTTCCAGCGGTAAGTTCGGGCTGTGGCTGGACGGAGACCTGTACCTGGGGCGCACGCAGCGCTGCACCACATACGGTAACGAGCCGCTCACCACGCGCGAGGACTTC
Organism: Cabera pusaria; assembly: GCA_954871355.1. Taxonomy (NCBI): domain Eukaryota; kingdom Metazoa; phylum Arthropoda; class Insecta; order Lepidoptera; family Geometridae; genus Cabera; species Cabera pusaria. The sequence goes on along the minus strand of OX940889.1, from coordinate 19,125,785 downwards.
ATCGTCAAGATCATGGAGTGCTGGACATTCATCTGAGCGCCGCACCGACCACACAAAACTAAGCTTTAGACTATCTTATGAAATTTGCTACGAAGATTTGACACTTTTACAAGTCGACGTTTTCGACTTGGCACCGATGAGTCTGAAAATTTTGTACTTTCCGGGTCGAGGTGAGTCGGCCGGCTCCGGTCGGCCGACGTGTTCTCCGAATGTAGGGGCGCACCCGCCCGCGCCTCCGCGGACCGAGTGCATTAATACTAGTCAATTGTCGTTCGTATGTAAGTGAAGTAGCGGGCTCGCCGCCCCGCACCACCGCTCGTCTACGTGTCAATTCAATACTATTATTATGTGCGTTGTTGTTAAGGATATTAAATACATATTTGTAACGATAAACAACGTATATATGTATAATGTTATGTAGAAGTTTACATGTAACGGTTCCGCGTAGAGGCGACACTCACGGAGCGCAGGCCGAGCCCGCGCGGCCTCTCACGCGCCGGGCCGGCCGCCGGCCGCCGGTCGCTATCAGTATATCCTAATGTAATGTAATCATTATTTATGTTCGTCGAGTAGATTTTGTATGTTATGTTGTCGTGTCTGAATGTATTGAGTCATAATATTAAGTTAGTGAGCGTGATTATGTTACACTTTCACTGTGATTCGATCAATATGGTCGCATTTTGTTGTTACATTGATGAGGTGATATCACAAATAACTGTAGCTTCAGAGTTTCACCGTTCATTGTCCTCGATTCCTACAGAATATTATAGTGACCTATGGAGTAAGTTTTACGTGAGAGAATACTAAATATCAATGTTTATTCGATGAGAAATATTTTTGTGATGTGATGCTTCAGTACAGAGATCGGTAGCCGATATAATATTAATAAAAATAGTAAATCTTTAATAGTAATCTTAGAGAGCTTGATGAATGTACTCGTCATTGTGCTTAGTGATTGTTAGCATGATGTTACTCAGACATCTGGTCTCGTGTTTGTTTGTCAGCAGTTCACCACAATGTCATCGCACCACTCGCAAACTATTCACTTGTTTTATGTGTTGTACATATTCCTATGAGATTAGAAAATATATTTTTATGATAAGCAACTGCGATATGCTAACATTGAAATAGAAAGATTATTCAGACATACTACAAAGCCCTTAATAATCAGAAACAAAAATAGCATGCGTGTCTGTAATGCAGGTCATTTTGACATTGTTATTGTTTGTATTTGATGAAATATTAGGTTTTAAATTATCGGCATAATTATTGTTATAAATTTGTAATGGATTAGACTTGTTGAATAGCAGTGAGAATTGATAATATTTATTTATTATGTTATGGTTTCGATCTTACGATTGCTGTAGCTGCATTACTTTATTGGTGATTTATTATGTAATTCTAAGTTGTTATAATGTAAATCAAGCCATAATAATTGAGAATATATTCTTTTGAGAAAGAAACAATTTATTTCATATAACCCAAGTCCCATATTAACTAATATCTAGATCTATTATAATTACGGTTTCCCCTATTGTCGTCATATTCATTATTGTAGCCCGATCTTCTGTCCCTGTTGGGTCGGTCGTAAGGATGGCTGCGTCTGTTGAAGCGGCGGTCGTTCCTTCCCGAGTTGTGTGACACCCACCATGTCTCCATTATTGGTGGTGTGGAAGGTTCTGCATTGTGAACCTTCATGAATCCTTCATCATTTTCTGTATAGCGGTCTTTGAATTCTTCCTCACATTTAGCTAAGAACTCTTTGTCTTCCGTTGATAGTGTTTCAGTTGTCATCTTACAGGTTTGATTGTGCTTCGGGCAGGATGATCAGGGATTTTAGAACTAAAAAAAAAAGCTTTTAGATTGATATTGGTCAGAGCTGAAGTGATGTATATTACAAATTAATATTGCTTTTCATATGGCAAGAGTCAATTTTACAGTAGATCACTCCTTAAATAAACAACAGCAACATTCGAATCTTAGTGTGTTAAAGGACAAATTTTTGCAGATGTCATTACCATGTTTGTCACCACTGGAAGAATAGCAGAATTTGGCAAACTGATAAGTGGTCTTTGTCTAGTGAGCGGTTCAAGCCACAGCCTAAACCTAAAACGAGACCTCTTAGTACGAGTTTTCATAGTAAACACTTTTGACAGATCTGACATAGTTTTTGACTTATTCTGGCTCCCTGATTGGTCTAAATTTAGTGAAATGTGAGAACCACTAGAAGTGCTGCACTGTTTTTCATACAAAAAAACTGACCAAGTACGAGTCAGACTTTTGTACCGCATACGGAGGGTCCCGAACGCCATCTAACGAATATCTAACGAACTTCTAACACCAACAAAGTGAACGTTAACACAAAGGTGTTAGCAATTAATATTATTAAATATCTGATTGACCGAGCTTTTATTGACACTTAAACAGAAAAATATGACTCTTCCCAACATCTATTGGTGAATAATAATACAATTTTTTTATATTGAGAACAACTAACTGCTTTAACGACACAATAACACTAAAGCTACTTCTACTCGCCAATAGATGTCGGGAAGAGTCATATTTTAAGTTGATTATTGAAAACACGAATAAAACAACATTTTTTGAAAATTAATCCTAGCTAGATTGATTTATCGTCTCGGAAATCCCCTGTATACTAAATTTTATAAAAACGTTGGAGCCGTTTTAGAGATTCAGATTCCGAGATTAAGGTAAACACGACAGCACCATCTATGAATTTCATACATGGCACTGTCATGTTTCCCTTAATAGTTGGCGCTATTGTAAAAAACACGTTTTTTGTTTTAAACCCTTTAATTTTTAACATTGTTCTGTTCTTAGTATTTATTGTTATAGCGGCAACAGAAATACATCTGTGAAAATTTCAACCGTCTAACTACAGCCTGGTGACAGACGGACAGCGGAGTCTCAGTAATAGGGTTCCCTTGGTACCCTTTGGGTTCGGAACCCTAAAAATTGTTTGATATACAATATCGAGTTTGGTATGAAAACTCGTACTAAGGGTACAGTGTTCACAACCTATTAAGCATTATACCAAGGGATCACATGTAGGGTGACTTAACGTCTAAACCTGCAGACACAAAGGCTATATGTGTCCCATTTGAGTGTGACAATGATACCCAGAGGTAGTTACAGCATTTTTATATTCATTTTGAAACAATCACAAATAATTTACTGGATTTGTAATATTGAAAATTAACTAAAAAACTGGCCAAGTGCGAGTCCGCTTGCACACATTTGGGTTCAGAACCCTAAAATACTTTTTTTTTTTTTTTTTTTTTTTTTTTTTTTTATTTATTCATACAAAGGTTTAACGTCTTATATACATTATTATTGTACCATTAAACCTAATAAGTTTGTATCGGTACTCAGATTCACTATGCGCTCTTATAAATAAAATCCTTACAAAAGAACTTTAACAAACTAAATAAAAGATAGTATAATGGAATGATGGTGATTATATCTTCTTACGTAGGTACGATAGTTGTTGACCTAGGAAAATCTTGAACGCTTTATCATCAAAGTAACTCATTCTCATTACTGATTAGTTGTATTAAAAGTTAAGTTTTAACACGTATTTATCAAGTTAAGTGTTTGTAAATAGTTCTATAATGATGTTGATATCGGATAATAATATCAGTTATAACTAGTAAAACTACAAATTACATGCATATTATTAGGCCGTAGCTTAAACACTAATATTACAATATACCTATAGAGGATCTCAAAACTCATCGAGTTCTATTGCGTGCCGATTTTGAAAACTTGGTTTTGAGATAAACGCACTTGAAGTTTGAAAACTGTATACTTTCACCTCAGAATTGCTTTGAAAAAGTTGCTTTTTAAAATGTTTCTGAGTTTCTTTCATGTTTGGACAATATTGATCATAAATCTAGGGATGTTTTAGCATACTTTAAGCCAATAAAAAAAAAATTTGAAATAAAAAAAAACAACCAGATATAACCTCTTAATTAATTATATTTTATGACTAAAAAAAGGAAATAACTTTGAAATCTCAGTCTTTATTTTTATTCCCAGACACCAGCTGTGACAACTGGAAAAACAAAATCTGCTCCAGTTGTGACCAGACAACTGGAAGATTGTTGACAGAGACAGCCAAATAGCTCCATCAATTATGATTAATTTTTTTACACTGTACAGAAAACAACACAGACATAGAAAAGTCAGCAGGACATAGCACATTATACATATGAGCTTGTGGATGATTTAAAACAAACTTTGAAAGGGTAAAAACAGAAACAAACAACACAGTAGACAGAGTGGAATGAATAGATAGATACAATATTACATTATAAAATTATATTTATCTATAAAGGAATGATACTGTATCAGAAGCAATAGCAACCTATCACTCATATCAAAGTAATTATGATAAATCACATTCATGCTGAAAATCAGACTACTGATACACAAATTTGAACGAGACAAACACAATCCCAGACCCATAATCAAAACCTTTTCAAAAAGTTATATTTACAAGACTCGCCAATGAGGTTAGTCAAGATGAGACCGTAAAATGTTTCCGGCTGATCTACAAAACTAGGATTGATGGGCTTGAACACCCAGCCAACAAGCGCTCCACACTCGGAGCAAACACACGGCTTCCATTGATAGCCAGGGAACCAAGAATCTTCTTCTTCCCACTGTAAACCGTATAACATTATAATACAGTATTTCCATTGAAAATATTTATATCCACTGTATCTCTAATTACCTCCGAAACTCCTACACAACTTGATTGGCTAGTGGTTAGCACAGGATATGGAAGGAACATGTCACTTGTAAAAACCTGAATCAAAACTTCATGCTGGTTGAATAGCGAGTCATGGTATGAATGCTGAGAAAATGGACTAATCTTATTCATTAGGCTGCTGGAAAATGTGATCTCATTTCCGCAGCCCCGGCACAGAACATTATCTGAAATATGTATTTTTTTTAGTTTTATGCAGCTGATAATTATTAGACGTATTCACCTGAAAATAACTTTTCTGTTACGATTCTAACAAACCATGAAAGTGATGTCCAGTTGTGGCGTTCTTCTTATCATAAAGTTCTATATCTTGTAATGAATTAGTTAGACCAGTAAATAGAGCGAGAGTGATTAAGATAAAAGTAGAAATCATTACAAAATTAAAATTTCAATTTCAACTTGAACTCAAGCAAGCAAACCAAAGCAAACAGTGACATATACTCTTTGTAACTGACAGTAACTGACAAAGAGAATATAATATGACACAACAACTGACATAACACACACAACCAACCACAGACTAAGTAGCACAGACTAAGTAAGTCACAGCACAGAGTACTGAACTATATAGATTTAGGTAGCGTGGCCACATGAGATAGAAGATTGTAACATAACCATATATGTATTTAGAACCTAGTGATATATAGCAATAAAGCTACAAGTTCTTTAGGCTAAAAACAGCTAAATAACTGTTTAAAAGCCATAAGAAGAAGAAGAACAGCTAACTACGTTACTGGCACTGTAAAAACCGGCACGCACTAAGAGAGGGAAATATTATCTTCTTCTTAGTCGTACACTCTTGTCAGAGTGGTCGTGGTTGACAAGATGGCGTACACGGTGGGTATTCGTCTTCGTTCTTCTTGCCCGTTCTTGCCAATTTTGCGACGCAACGCCACTTCTGTCTATTTGTGGCATTGCGACTGCACTGGACCATAGAGGTTTCTGTCGCTTTTTTAATAATGTCTGTCCAGTGAGTTGGTGAACGACCTCGAGCTCTTCTCCCTTCTACTGGAATTTGAACGACGAGCCACTCCATTGAGTTTTCCTTTCTAGAAATATGACCGAAAAACTTAAAAATTCGTAGTTGAACAGTCGACGAAAGTCTATCTCTGATGTAAAGCTCTTTTAAGATGGAGTTATTTGTTCGGAAAGCCGTCCACGGTATCCTTAGGAGTCGTCTCCAGCACCACATCTCCAAAGCATCAACTTTCCGGCGATCTTGTAGTCGCAGAGACCAAGTCACCATAGAGAAATATCGGAAAGACAAGAGATTTCATGAGTCGAACTTTGGTTTTCTTCTCCGGTGTTTCCAAATCTTTCCTAGTTTTTCAACTGCCGATCGTGTGATAGCGCATCGGCGCTTAAATTCTTGGTAGCAGCCATCAGAGTTTGAGATAGCAGATCCGAGATAGATGTAGTTGTGTACTACTTCGCAATTTGCCACACGTAGCACTTCACGTCTGTTTTGTTCAGCTCGGTCTACTATCATCATCTGTGTCTTATCCCTATTAACAGTAGACCAAATTGGAGGCATTTTGTTTCGAGGCGAACTAATAGTTCTTCCATATCTTCATTAGTTGTTGATAGAAGAGTTCTACGTCAGCGTACCTAAGGCATAAAATAAAGTTATTCCTTCATCTATGCCTAAGGTTACTAATCACCTGACCCCCAATCGATACACCTTTGTGCCATTCATCCATCACAATCCTCATTATATATTCGGTGTACGTGTCAAATAGTAGCGGTGATAATATGCACCTTTGTCGAACACCAGATCGAGTCTAAAAGTGGTCGCAAAGGACATCATCGAATCTTACCACAGCTGTACCATCCTTATATAGTATCTGTAGGAGGAGTATTAGGTGTTGTGGTACGCCCATTTCGGAGAGAACTTTCCAGAGCCGCTCTCATATGACGGTGTCAAATGCCTTCTTAAAGTCCACAAAGCATACAAAGAGAGGGATATTGAATTCCCTGGCCTTTTCTATAATTTGTCGCAGTATGAGTATTTGTTCACGTGTGCCTCTTCCTTTCACAAATCCTGCTTGTTCTGGTGCAATCTGTCGTGACAAATAGGCCTGAAGTCTTGTGTTGAGTATGTGGAGTAAAACTTTACTACCATGTGATATGAGAGATATGAGTCTGTAGTTGTTGCATTTTTTGGTGGATCCTTTTTGTGAAGAGGTATGAACACAGACTGAGACCAGTCGTTTGGCCAAGTAGCAGTTTCCCATATTTTGCTGCAAATGCAATGTAAGATATCAACTCCAAACTCTCCCATAGCTTTGAAAAGTTCAATCGGAATTTCATCAATACCTATGGCCTTGTTACACTTTAGATGTCGTATAGCAGCTCTTACTTCATCCTTTAGGATGTTTGGTTCTCCATCACCGATGAAGTTGGAACAGTTGGAAGTACATGCAGTAAAACTTGAACTGCTGTCATTGTTGAAAAGTGACTCGCAGTATTCCTTCCAAACGCCTACTATTTCTTTTATATCAGAAACCGTTACACCATTTACGTTCTCAACTGCCCACGCCTTAGGTTTAAATTGACGGGTAATATATCGCACTTCATCGTGGAGATCTATGGTTTGAAATTTGTCAGCATGTTGTTCAAGTTCGTCGCACATGTTTCCCAGGTAGTTGTTTCGGTCTCTTCTACACGCAGCTTGCACAATAGCTTTCTTGGCATTCAGTTGATTTGTACCTGCTCCTGTGACTTTGAGGTGTCGGTGTTCTTCGACAAATGTCCAAGTTGCCGGAGACATCCAATGTTGCCTTTTTATGGTATTAAAAGTATTTGGTGGCTGTGATTCCTCTACTGCATATTTTATGTACTTTTTTGCAGAAGTCCACAGAGTATTAGGATCTTCGTTTTTAGTTTCTGTTCGCCACGAAGATTATTTTTCTTCGACAGTTTCTGTGAAGGGATCTTTGTCTTATATAATCATTCTTTTGGGTGGTTTCCTCTGTTTTCCTCTGTGTAGTTTTAGTCGCAAGTTACCGATCAGTAATTGATGATGAGAGAGGCAGTCCGCTCCAGGCAATGTATGAGCATTAGTTACCGAGCTTCTCCAACGTGATCTTACAAGGATTTAGTCTATTTGGTTACGGTAATTGCCATCTGGCGATGTCCAAGTGTACAGGCGTCTAGGATGATTTTTAAAGACCGTGTTTATAATGGTGAAGTTATTATTTACTGCAAATTCTATTAAACGTTCACCTCTCGAATTTCGAACACCAAGACCATAGTTTCCTACTATATTGCGGAGACCAGTGTCCGCGCTTGTTACTCCAACTTTGGCATTGAAATCCCTGAGAATGAGTAATAGTTCCCTTTTAGGCACCGCGGCTATAGATGACTCGAGTTGATGGTAGAATTCTTCTATCTCCTCATCTTTGGATGAACTTGTTGGTGCATAGATTTGGATGACATTGAATGGAGTAGGTGACGCGCTGAGCTTTAAAGCTATTATTCGATCACTTATTGGGTTATAGCCCAATACAGCTCCGCTCCATTGTTTAGGAATTGCAATTGCTACTCCGGAAAAGCTACTTTTTTCTGTGCCTGAAAAATAGATGGTGTGTTTATCAGCATCAAAGTGACCACTATCCTTCCAGTGCGTCTCACTAAGTCCAGTTATTGTAAAACTGCATCGCTCAAGCTCGTGTTCTAATATTTGAAGCTTCCCATCAGCAATAAGTCCTCGGACGTTCCATGCACCAAATCGATAGTTATTCCTTAGCTTTATGGTTTTTCCAGTAGCATAGTTTCCATGGGATACTTGGTTGCCTGTATCTCCATGGCCGGTAACATACTTCACACCTCCAGCCCCGGAAAGCTTAAGGCGCCGGTCGCTACGCGGGTTGCTAGGCTGCTTATCACTGTTAGATTCTAGGATGATGGATTATTCCATCATCCTAGGTTAGATTGTACTACCATTTTTGACAACTCTCGTGGTATAAGTAATGTAGTAGTTTCCCATTGTTTTCTACATCGCGGTATTATAACCTCCATGGCTATAATAATCCATAAATAAACCGGTTTGGATTTTCCTCCTTGCGCTTTACTCTGGTACTGATGGATACCGCTGCCCTCCATCAGGATCCAGGCACTACGCCCCTGTGGCTCGCCTTCTCCACTGGTTCAAACGTACCGACATCCGCTGTCTCCGCTCTCTCCACCGTTGTGGACTTCACCCGTAACCCTGGGCACGGGTTTCATGTTCATACCCCATGAACCTGGGTCCCCATCCGAACTTAGTCACCATCTCACTTTGGCCTATTAAAGTGAGCAGTCTCCAGCCCTGCGACGTGGACGCGCCGGAAGGGAATTACCCCAGTGAAGATACAGAGAATACTCTGTCTATCCTGGGGCCGGGTTAACGATCTTGTATAAAACCAAGACCGAGACCCAGACATATTATAGCTGTGTCCTTTTCCGTTACATGGAATAACTCCATAGTATATCCTATTTTCTTATCCTACTCTGCGTATGACAATTTTTTTATCCTACTCTGCGTATGCGATTTTACAAACTGGAAATTCTTCAAGTTTTTATGAATTTAAGTGGTCAAAGTCACGTTTCAGGTTAGTTTTCTAGTTTAAGTCTAGTCTAAGTCATACGTTCAGTAAAGATGTAGAGCTTATTGACGATTTTCAGTAGGATTTTGGTGAGAACGCAAATAGCATGTTTTTCAACATTGTGCTGTTTCCCTACACTCCCACATATTCACCGACACTCAATGGTTAATAATCCACACTTATTACACAGTAACTCGCGGAAGAACACAAGTTTTAGGAACAAATACCCTGAGATCACACATACTTTTCCACGTTCCCGCCTCAACTCTATGGACGACTTACAGTCCGGCAAGTATAACTTGGCGTGCCTGTGCGCCACTGTGCTTTTACTTTGTACTTTGATAACAGTTTCTCTTAAACCACTTTTAATTACTTTTGGCATTATTGAACTATTTTAATGTGGCAGATTTATCAACAATAATGTCGCGGTAATCTCTCAAACGTCAAACTCACAGTTTCAATTAAAAGAATTAGTTCCAAAAACTACCACCGCCAAGTTATACTTGTGGCACTGTATATATATATATATATAATACTTATATGGTATAGAACATATATACCTGGACAAGGACATACTCCCACCCGCGAATTATGTCACGCCATAGACACTGCAGATGTTTGACAAATTTAGTCCGTATGTTTTAACCATAAGGTTGTAATTGCTTTGTAGAACCAAACGGCACAATTGAGAGACACCAGGGCGGGTGTGTGTCCTTCTCTAACAACCTACCAGTTCTATATATGTTCTATACTATATTTATGGTATATATATAAATTATCCATACAAAAGAAAGGGACAAACTCCGTTCAAGGTCGGTCTCATGGGGGCCGGTGTACGCGATCGAGTTTAATATGTAGCAGGTCTGTGTGTAACGCCCAGTCAAAGGGCTCAGACACTGTCACTACTGTCAGTCTGACAGATTACATTACTATATAGTATTAGTAATCTGTGACTGTCTGTGGTTGTGTTGTCAAAGAGAATATAAATAAATACTACGTGTGGTTGTGTCGTCGTGTTTAGGTTTTGCTCAGCACAAAAAACAAATAATATTCATTATAAAATAAAGGAAATTACTCTGTAAATACTCCTTAATTTTTAAAATGAGTGAGAATGTAAATATTGATTTGTCCGGGGAGATAAATGCGACTACTGAAAAGAAAGGTTTTCAAAAGTATGTGAATGATATGGAATTGTAAGTCTTATTTTCAATTTTACGCTACGTGGTGTTTTGCTTAATTTGTTTGTGCTTTTCACAACGATAAGTGTTTTGTTCACTAAACAGTGTACTCAGCTTGCTTTGTGTTACTCTTGCTATAGAATTTTGACTGAATATAGAATAGGATATTGTACCATTTGTACCTTCAATTCTAAATTACGCTAATTCTGGTTAGACACGACTACACGTCTATTATGTAGTTTCAAGTGAGACGTGAGACTTATAAAAACATGATGCTTATAAATCCACGATGACGAACACACAAACACGGATTTTAACTACACAATTCATAAAAAGAAACTAATGTGCTTATAAGTATTAAAATTGGAAAATTAAATTGTTATGACTGTGTCAATCATTTTTAGTACAGGAAAAAATGAAAAATTTTGATACAATGTATTATTAAAACACATCATAATCTCTTAAATCTATCAACCAACCACTGTGATGCACAGTGATAAGATCAAATGGGCAGCCAAGCCAAAGTAGATTTATCTCATAAAAGAGACTAGCTTCTTAGACATAGGCAATCTCGCCACAAGTAATAATATACTGGGCAGTTGGCATTAGTAGATAAACTCACAGCTACAGTCGTTATCCAGAACTTGGTATAAAGTTACAAAATTGTATCAAATTTCATAACCATGAATTTATCCATACTTGATGTAACATAATTGTAGTAAGTAGATAGATACAACTGGCTTTGTTATTTGCATGTAGAACATTGAATCTGTTAAATTGTATTTATGTCTCATTATCTCATTACTATGGATTAATATATCTCTAGTCTAGTCTTTTCTTAAATGTCCAATTTAGTACTGAAACAATAAAGCACCACATAGAGTAAAAGGATATTTATTAAAAGTTGAAATTGCTTTTACTTGATAATATAGATACTGCTCTGAATATATTTTGTAATATTATTTTTTATTAGTTCTTATTAATATTTTATTACATACTTCATTAATACATTTAGATGCTAATTGCAAAATTAATCATTTAAGTGTTTCAACTTTTAATTTTAATTATTTATGTTATGTTTGGGTTTGCCTACTTACGTTTTTAAAAAATAGTATGGTTATACATAGTTACGGTTTTAAAATGTTTAAAAAATAAAACATAAATGTATATTCAAATAAAATATAGCTGATGTGGGATCAATCAATAATGATCATCTATGAGCTATGTTTTATTATCAATATCTTTCTTATCTAATAATACCATGTATATATTATCTAATTTGTTGTGAAACCAATACTTATATATATGAACAAATGGATTTTTTTTAATAAAAAAACTTTATTTATGCAAGTACTATTATTGTTGGAAGGAAACATTTTTGTAATTTTTGACTTCCGACTCCTGGTCTATACATATCTCATTATAATATTGACTGACTTGTTAATGAGGAGAACTCAATTTGTGAGAATCATGCTTATTACCTCATATTTTGATGTCTGGTGGATATAAACAGAAAATCATTACTGGCGCATATGAATTATGAGGGCAGGGGAGGGGTGAGGGGTAGGGACAGGGGGAGGAGGGATTACCGTGGCGTGGTATGGTGCGGTTTAGGTGGGATACGCATGTGTCTTATTTGTAAAATAATTAAAAATGCTACCCAAAGACACTATTCCACGCGGATGAAGTCGCGGGTACAGCTAGTTTTTTATATTATATAAGGTAACAGGATAAGCACGACGCTCACCTGATGGTAAGCAATGACGTCTACCTATTACAGATACAGTGGCATGCAAAATTCTGGCAGTCCAGAATTTTGCATGTCACTTCACTGCGCCTGTCACCTTGAGACATAAAGCCGCATTTTCACTAGGGGACATGTCGCGGGAACAAATCGCCCGACATTCACGTAGATGTATCTGCAAAAGTTGCGGGACAATGTCCCGTGACATATGACTTGTTCACACTAGCCAGTCATGATCAGTATGTCGCCCGAGGAGGTAGTGTTGTTCAGTGCAGCAGGAACACAAAGCGACACACGTTCTCACTAGTCAAAGCCTGTCCGGCGACTGTCGAGGGACACGAAGGTCGCGCGTGTCGACGCTCGCAGACCGTCGACTAGCGACAAGTTGCGCGACCCGTAAATGTCCCAAGCGACGTCGGACGACGTCGGGCGACATCGCGCGGGACACGTGAATTTCGTGTCGAGCGACAGAGTCGCGCAACAAATGTCCCCTAATGAAAATGCGGCTTAAGGATCTTCTAGGCATGTATGCTACTTTGTCAAGTCTTTTAACATCATACAATAATAATATTGTGCTATCATTGGCCTCTCAGAATTATTATTTGTATATAGGTTGATGCAACATGTGCGAAGCGGGGCTGCCCCAGCACTGTTCATGTCAATGCTGTCAACTCGCCGACCATGGACACAGTTTGTTGCCACTGAAAACTTCAAGGTAAGTACCTCTCTGATTGATTGTTAGCTTTTATTTTGTTACAGCGGTTTTACCCGCATAGACATCGACATTCCCGTGGGAATATCGGGATAAAAAGTAGTAGTTTGTGTTATTCCAGGTCTAGGCTATCTATGTACCAAATTTCAGCTCAATCGGTTCAGTAGTTTAAGTGTGAAAGAGGAACCATCATCCATAGATCCATATAAACTTTTCCGTTTATAATATTAGTAAGGATATATCTTGAGAGGAGTAGGTGGCTATAATGTTTCCATAAGGAGGCAAATAACAACAATGTAGAGCAAAAGAAAAACGAATAATATAAAAACACTATATACTATACTAGCTCTGCCTGGCAGCTATGCCCATTTCACAGAATAAATATAGTACAACCCGTGTTAAAAGTATCCTATGTGCTAATCCTGACTGTATATTATATCGCGGCGTGCAACTAGTAAATAATAACATTATTTATTCTGCATGACGAAAATCTTTGCTGATAAATCTTCTATGTATAAGGGTAAGGCCGTAAAATTGGCCTCATGTGACATATAGTAACTTAAAAGTGTGTGGCTGGGTAACTTAAAAGTAACATAAAAGTTTTGTAAAGGCACGTCTCCAATGTAAGAAATAACTCCTTTCTGCACAATCATTTGCAATGCTGTGTGTACCCGGTCCCCACGGTCCTAGAGTCTCAACCCCAAAAGGCACAAATAGGTAGCAGCTGTCTAAACCTCTATATTTGCGCCTTTTGAGGTTCTCAGCTGCTTTTTGCATTTGATAATTGTAATTTTTGACTTATAAGTTAATATTCACTATGAATAAGGCCTTACATAACTTTTATGTAACGTTACATAAAAAATGTGACATAAATGTTACTTAAAGCTAACCTCGCGTCAAAACATTTTCACTTTTAAACGGTTAAGCGACAAGAATAAAAGCACGTACACAGCCTCTAGCTATTCCTTAAACATTAGATTCATCAAAATAATAAATATTGTATGATAAATGAATACAGTTTTACCTTTATTCAGCTGTAATGACCAAAAAAAATGACTCCGGTCCGCTTCGAAAACAAAACTCACAGCCTAGAAATATGGCCGACAAGTGAAAGACGTAGCATAGACAAGTAGACTATGGTGTTGCCATGTTATAGAAATAAATTTTGCTGCTCAAATTCTAAGTTTTAGTAAAAAATATTGTAACATAAAATACGTGACATAAAAGCATCAAATCCGTGGACACGATGTTAACGTACCAGAATTTTATTATTTGAACATTATCTAATCATGCCTGACACTGAAATTTGTAGAATAGGTATTATTGTATCCATACGTACTTTAAAATGGTCAAATACGAATACAACAAATATTCAAAGTTGTAACATAAGGTGCGGGTGCGAGTTTGGGACATTTTATTTTGTATTGAAAATGTTGTGATCACATGTTATTTTTATGATAAATAATTATTAATTATATGTTTTGCGAATGTTTGTATAGTTAACCTAATAGAAAAACTATTATACAAAGCTAATAAAATAGAAAAATTATAGGTATATGTCAAATTTTATTTTATTTCTTACTGGACGCTGGAGCTTAATACAATGAGGCCAATTTTACGGCCTTACCCATAAATGTTTCTATTTTTCAGGCGCCAGCATCATTGCCGAGACTTTCACGAAGATTCTACCGAAATGTGGAGCATTTCCAAGCGAATTATTTGATAGTATTTTTAGGATTATTTGCGTATTGTCTGTGAGTAACCGTTTAAAAATCTAAATATCAGATAATAAATCAGATAATAAAAAGAATATCAGATAAATGTCAGATAGCGCCTATGAAGACGCGACGCTGGCTTGTCGTACTCTCTACGTATAACTTTAGTCCAATTTAAAGGGACCCCCAGGCTTATCATGAAATTTGATTGGTATTGAAATTATCGAAATGACAGAGATGGAGCTATACAGCCATAGCTGCGTCCCCGTCGCTTAGTTCATTTTGTTAATTCAATCATCAACTGTCAAATTTAATGATAAGGGGGCCATTTTCGTCCGAACTGGCTGCAAAGAACATCATGCTGTTACAGAGTTAATTGGTTGACGATATGTCTATAATCATTATCAACCTTACTAGTCCACTGCTGGACATAGGCCTCTCCATTTGGACGCCACTGAGCATGATCCTAATCTCATCCAGCTCTTGCCAGTCACCTTGTGAATATCATTGCTCCATCTAGTCTGGGGGTGTCCTATGCTATGTTATTATATATATATATATACATATATACGATATGTCTATATTAATAGAGATTATTGAAACTATGGCCAAAGTGTAGAATTTCTTGCTTCACCTAACTGCGCCTGTTTTATATATATATATATGCGCCCTACATATTGACATTCTATTCACCTCAGGCCGACTCCTACCACTGGATACTTGATCCATCACTTACGTCCATCGCGTACAGTTGTGCGTATCCAGTTTCAAAACATTTTCGGTTGCAAGTGTCGATTATTTTTCTAACCAATCAGAAGAGCCAAAACCAAAATAAAAATTTCTTACCAATCAGAAGAGCCAAAACCAAAAACATAACATAATTTTTAGCTTTGTCCCTTCTTGTCATTGGTCAACAATGTCAACATAGACAGAAGCGAGATGCCAATTCAATAAGAGTGCACAGGAAATTATTTCTTAAGGTGGATACGCACAAATGAAGGCGATCATGAAACTATAAAATAAAATAAAAATGTAATCACAAAAGTCTTCCACCAACTTATATTTTGTTATCATTATTGCAGTATCACAACACCCTTGCTCTTAATTGCAATGGTTGCTAGCTTCTTTGGGTACAGGAGGTTGACTGCCGGACCTAACACTTGGAAGGTGAGTTTATGTTAAACTTACCTGACTTTAATTTATTTTTAAATTAATTTGTGCCTCCGTTTAATTCCTTATCCCTATAAAGATTGCTTAACTGCGTTGCTTTTTAAAGAAATCCTTATAATATTTATGTGCTAAATGAATCATTGTGTTTCAGCCAAAGGTAAGTGTCTGGAAGGTATTGTAAGGGAGCTCATACTCAGTCATTGCACGTTTCTTTGGGTGGTTTGGTGTTCTCTCTCCGAATTCAGTACCCTTAGTACGAGTTTTCATACAAAACTCGATATCGTATCGAACAAATTTGGTATGACAACCAGTACAGCGCCTCTAGTGGTTTTCATCATCATCATAATCAGCCGGTATCAGTGCACTGCTGGACATAGGCCTCTCCCAAGTCATGCCACTGAGCCCGATCTTCGGCTCTTTGCTTCCAGTCACTGCCCACCGCTTTGCGAATGTCGTCGCTCCACCTGGTCACAGGGCGTCCTACTCTACGTTTACCCATTCGCGGTCTCCACTCTAGAACCAGTCTACCCCAACGGTTATCAGTCCTACGGCAGATATGACCAGCCCACTGCCACTTCAGTTTGCTAATCCGATGAGCTATGTCGATCCTTTTAGTTCTCTAGCTAATTACTTCGTTCCGGATTTGATCCCGCAGAGAAATACCGAGCATAGCTCGCTGAGCGACTTTAAATTGGTGGACCAGTCGAACCGTGAGTGTCCACGTCTCGGCTCCGTATGTCAAGACGGGTAGGACGCACTGATTAAAGACTTTTGTCTTTAGGCTGTGGTATATGCGACGAGAAGACTCGACGGAGTTTTCCAAATGCTGCCCAGCCCAGCTGAATTCTTCTCTGGATTTCCTTTTCGAAGTTATGTTTGCCTAGTTGGAGCGTGTGCCCTTGGTAAACATACTTACTGACAACTTCGAGTGGGATCGCATCTACGGCAATCGGTTCCGGAACAACGTGCTCGTTGTACATGACTTTGGGTTTATCCAAATTCATCCGGAGACCGATGCGACGAGAAGAATCAGCTAGGCCATTCAACATCCTTTGTAAGTCCTGCAGCGTCTCTGCCATAATGACAATGTCATCTGCGAATCGTAAGTGAGAGATGTACTTACCGTTGATGTTGATGCCACAATTTTTCCAGTCCAGCGTCTTAAACATATCCTCCAAGGCGTTAGTGAACAGTTTCGGGGATATGACGTCCCCCTGTCACACTTCTCGACGCAGGTGGATATGATTAGTACGCCGGTTCTGTACTTGTACACTCATCGTTGCGGCATTATACAGACATCTCATCACTTCTATATATCGCCAGTCAACTTGGCAACGCTGCAAGGACTCCAGAACAGACCGGGTTTCGATTGAGTCGAAGGCCTTCTCATAGTCCACAAACGCTAAGCACAGGGGCCCGATTGTACTCTTTGGTCTTCTGTACAATCTGCCGCACTGTGTGGATGTGGTCCATGGTGCCGTAACCGCTTCGAAATCCGGCCTGTTCCGGAGGTTGGAACTCGTCGAGTCTTCGCGCAAGACGGTTCGTGATGACCCTTGAAAACAGTTTGTAGACATGGCTCAGAAGCGAAATCGGGCGGTAGTTTTTCAAGAGGGTTTGGTCTCCTTTTTTGAAAAACAAAACCACTCTGCTCCTGTTCCATGCCTGTGGAGTTCTCCCAGTGAAGAGAACAGAATTGAAAAGCTGTTGCAGCTGGCTTACAGCTGGGGCTCCTCCAGCTTTTAGAAGCTCCGTTGTGATTCCGTCTTCACCTGGGGCCTTTCCATTTTTGAGCTGTTTAAGGGCCATCATCACGATCTCATCTCGGCTGACTTCGGGCAGGTCTTCTGTGAAGTGGCGGGTCAAGGTGGCTCTACAATCCTCAGTATCGGGTACGGACCTTGAAGCATGCGATGCGTAGTGCTTACCGTAGAAGTCTTCAACTTCTGACAGAATCTCCGACTTGGATACGACGACGTTCCCCGTTGACGTTGTCAGCTTTGTGAGGTGGCTTCTACCCAGAGGCTGGACGAACACTTTCGACCCCCGATTCTGCTCAATTGATTCTTTAATCAAGAGCGTGTTAGATCGGAGGTCGCGTCGTACCAGCTTCTTAATGGTTTTGTTGCGCACCTGATTAATTGACAAAGCTGACAAAGGGTCTGTTCGTCTCTTTTCCATTAGTCGAAGTGTTTCTGCCGAAAGTTTGGACTTTTTGCCCGTACGCTTGCTCTCGCAAAACTTCGTCCCTTCATCCCTGAGGATTTCCACCACTTCTTCGAGTTTCTGGTCTACGTCATCTGTGGTTTCCAAGGTAGCGAATCGATTTTCCAATTTTAATTGGAATGTTTCGGATCCAACAACGGTTTGGAGTAGGTTCGGTCGGAGCGTAGACTTCATCAATCGGGATCTTTCGGCTTTGAAGTCGATATCCAGAGAGCCTCGTACAAGTCGGTGATCACTTCCAGTTTTGAACCTACTGATCACTGAGACGTCTCTGAATATGCGCCGTTTGTCCGTAATGATGAAGTCAATCTCATTTTTAGTCAGTGTCGGGGCTTTGCACGTCCACTTCCTTTGGGGCTGTTTCTTGAAGAACGAGTTCATCAAGAAAAGCCCCTCTTTCTCGAGAAAGTTGACAAGCATTTGCCCCCTGTGATTCCTACTGCCAAATCCGTGTGGTCCTATTGTCGATTCACTGCAGGTCTGTACTCCCACTTTGGCGTTAAAGTCTCCCATGACAACGTTGTAGTGAGCCTTAGAGGTGGTACGAGGGTCATTCAATAAATACTTAGCCTACAAAAAGTAAACGAAAATTTTTGAAAAGTGGCAATTTATTTTTCAACATAGTCTCCTTTCAGTTCGATACACTTAGCCCAGCGATGCTCCAACTTTTTTAACCCGTCCGAAAAATAGTTTTTGCCAAACTCTGCAAAATAGGCCTCCGTGGCGGCGATGGCCTCCTCATTCGATCCATATCTATTCCCGGCGAGAGATTTTTTCAGATTAGGAAACAGAAAGAAGTCACAAGGGGCCAAATCTGGAGAATACGGTGGATGGGGCAGCAATTCGTAGCGTAATTCAACCAATTTGGCCATGGCAACGGCAGACGTGTGAACCGGTGCGTTGTCGTGGTGAAACAGCACTTTTTTCCTAGCCAGATGGGCGTCGTTTTTTCTTTAATTCGGCGTCGAATCGGCCCAATAAATCGGCATAGTAAAGCCCTGTAATTGTTTTACCCTTCTCGAGGTAATCGATGTAGATCACACCTTGTGAATCCCAGAAAACGGTGGCCATAACTTTTCCGGCCGATTTTACAGTTTTCGCCTTCTTTGGAGCACGTTCCCCGATCTGGATCCATTGTTTTGATTGCTCCTTGGTCTCTGGTGTGTACCAGTGGATCCAGGTTTCATCGACGGTCACAAAACGACGCAAAAACTCCGCTGGATTCCGCTTAAACAGCGCCAAACACGTCTCCGATGTGGTCTCACGGTTGCACTTGTTTTCAGGTGTGAGTAAACGCGGCACCCATAGCGCCGACAGCTTTCTCATGCCGAGTTCCTCGTGAAGAATATGATGCACTATTCCTTCTGAAATGTCTACTGTCTCAGCTAGCTCCCGAACCTTCAATCGGCGATCTGCCAATACGAGATCATGGATTTTTTTAATTTTTTCCTCCGTAGCAGCTGTTTTCGGTGCACCTGGACGTGGTTCATCAAAAACCGACGTACGGCCACGTGCAAACTCGTTGAACCAATTCTTGACGGTGGCCATCGATGGAGAAGAGTCACCGTACACAGTATCCAAGCGCTCTTTGATTTCGATGCGCGTTTTCCCTTCCAAAAATAGGAATCGAATCACCGAACGATATTGCTCTTTTTCCATTTTTGTAAAACCGATCGATACGTTCGCTACCATAAGTTGTCAAAATAAAACAAATGAAGGGATTGGAATGAACATTTGAAAAAAGAATCAAAAAAGAATGTGCTACACTGTGGTAAAACTCTTTTGAAACTACAGCGCCCTCTGGCGATGAGGCTAGGTACTTATTGAATGCACCTCGTATGTAAGGTTCTAGAGATGTTTTCATACATGCCCTCCTCCTCTTTATCCAAGTGTGCCGAGGTCGGTGCGTAAACCTGGATAACCTTGAGGCTGTACCGCTCGGTTAACCTAATTATGAGATACGCTATGAGGTCGACACACCGGAGATTTCTACAACGTTGTCACTGAGAACCTTGTTGACTAGAAACCCGATGCCGCCTTGGGATGGCTGGTCTCCTTCTCTGTAATACATAAGGTGGCCCGATTCTAGAGTTATGGTGTCCTCTCCCTGTCTTCGGACTTCACATAACCCCAGAATGTGCCATCTTATGTGTCCCAGCTCCTCCTCCAGCTGCGCCAGATGATCATCCAGCCGAATCGTGCGTCCATTATATGTTGCGAGGGTCAGTTTGTTTTGGCGGCCTACCGTAGCCCGGAGATTCTTAGCACCCCCTGCCCTGCCGTTACCGTGACCGCCGCCGTGGTCAGGAATAGCAGGGCGGCTGGGAACTGGGGGCCGCAGCATATTGTGACTTTCCATATTACTTCTTTCATCCCTTGGGAGGGATATGCCCTAATCGCCACGCTGGGCAGGCGTGTTGGCGATCGCAGGACGTAGCTTCTCGCACCGGTGACGATGCTGCCCGTCACCGGCCTGTAGTAATTAGCTACGCCATAATTTGAAATGGTTATACCTCCATTTGTCGGTCGCCAGAGCCCCGTTCGTTGGTCAGCAGGATGCACCACGGGCAGGTGAGGTTGGCTGGGAGCACTTAGATGGTATGTGTGCTCCCTTACATCCCCGGTGGTTTTCACAATTTACTAAATTTAGACCAATCAGGGAGTCGGAATAAGTCGAAAACTAAGTGAGATCTGTCATAAGTGTTTACGATGAAAACTCGTGCTAAGAGTAATGGATATATTAGAAATATGAAAAACCTTATCTGAGTGACCAATAGTTATCTGGCGCAATGGCAAAAGTTTAACCATTTAATCAAAACAAAATTATTTTTGACCTAATTAAAGCAGACAACAGAGGTGCTCTTAGCTACCAGCTAAGCCTAGCTAGCCTTTATTTTTCCATTTTTATTTTCTTCTTACAACGTTAGAAGGCGCGAGATCGTGTATTTATCGAGGAACCAATCACTGTTTTTCGAATAGATGGGACTAAACATATTTTCTACTACCTGTGCCTCGCGGCTTTGCCCGCGTTTAATGACAGCGGTGACATGGGCGTGGGCCGTGCGCGGTAGTAAACACTGCTACATAAGTATAATATAATATACCTTCCCTATTTGAATCGGATATTGTTCACTATTTCTTTGGTTTCAATTTTGTTTTCGCGGAACTTTAAGTCATAATATTACATGTACTTTAGGCCATAAAACGATTCAATTAACATTACTTACATAAGAATAAAATGCTGTTTTATGTTGTAAAATTGAAATTAAATCAATGTCAGCTAAAATAAAAACCGTGCAATAAATAAAACAAATGCACTAAATCAGAATTAATCACAACAAAGAATAGAATTCGATTGAAGTCTTTAAGACAGTCAACACTGCCAAGCTTTTATTTCTTAACAAGCTATCTGCCAGTGAAAGATCCGTTAAAATTGGTCCAGCTTAGCCGACTTTTTTTTTAAACAGGCAGACAGATTTTTTTTTTTTTTTTAATGTAAGTATCTTATATACTTTCCTTATATTATATGCATTAAGTGAAAAGCTGTTAATTTGGAAATACAAACAGACACTTAAGTTTTATTTATCAGTATAAATTGATGTATATGTTTCTGTTTCATTTTGTAGATCTTTCTGGTAAAGGTTTCATTAATAATTCTGGTATCATCTATCTCAGTGTTCCGCAAAGTGTGTGCCATGGCACACTGGTGTACCGAGGTCATTAGTTGGTGTACCGAGGTCATTAGTTGGTTTACCGAGGTCATTAGTTGGTTTACCGAGGTCATTAGTTGGTGCACCGAGGTCATTCGTTGGTGTACCGAGGTCATTAGTTGGTGTACCGAGGTTAATAGTTGGTGTGCCTCGGAAAAATAAGGTTATCTCATAAAGCTAAATAGGACGGATTTTTACTTTATGGTGTACCTCTAAAAAAATTCTTTTCCGTACCTTGAACACTAAAAGTTTGCGGAACACATTCTATCTGGTCTATCTGTCATCTTTTCTGAGTCTTGTCTATATATCCTTAGATCGGTAGCTGGGAGTTGACAAAGACACAGCAGTACGGGCTAGCCGCTGCGGGATCGATGGGACTGTGCTGGTTCGCCGGCGCCGGAGCTGTGCTATTCTGGGTCTTGGGTATGTTTAAAGTTGTGTTGATTCATATTATTCGCACTGCCTAGGTGTTAATAGTATTTCAGTATGTTCTTTGACATGTCATATATCGCGTATAGTATATTAAACTATCTTAATAATTATGTATACTCTATTTCATGTGAAATAAACTCATTTCATTTCATTATAAGTCTAATGTACTGTATCAAACCACAAGCGCTGGCCGACCAGCTAAGGAAACTCATTTGATATAGTTTAATTGGTAATTATACATATAGTTTGTGTACCATTTTATCCACCACATATATTGCAAACATGTTGTTTAAGAAAAAAGAAAATGGCTAGTAAATTTTCAGCGCACATTTTGTCAGTTTCTGCCTTAAAAAATCTCCACGCGAGACAGCGAGAATAAAGCGGCGATTGGTTTGTCAGTTCACTGGTCAATTCTAATCTCGCCTCGATACACTCACAGCCGGAGCAAAAATTTCACTTAAAGCAGAAACAGATTTTTTAAAATGTATTCCAATATTATTACGTTACAATTCATATCAATAGTAGATTGTATAACAAGGGTGCAAAATAGTACTTTTCTGCGAGGCCGCTTTTTTAAATCCAGAGCGTAGCGAGGGATTGACATGATATGTAATTTTATGTCATGAAATGTCATAAAATGTCACGAAATGTCATGCAATGTTATGAAATTAAAAAAAAAATCGAGAATGAACGGGTATCTACAAGGTAAGCGTGCTACATCATCGACCGCATCGTCACTTAACATCAGGTGAGACAGTGGTCAAATGCTTATTACCAATCCAGCATTAAAAAAATGTCATGAAATGTCAAGGAATTTCATTGAACCTCCTTAGACCGGGCACTATAGAAGAACATACATAAGCCAAAAATTAAAAAATTACTTACCCGCCCTAGGGCAGAAATGACCTACTTTGCGCGCACTTATCGAGGACCAAACTATCACTTTTCGAATAGATGGGATGAACAATATTATTAATTCCAATATTATTATTATTACAGGAGCCACCGTGACAGTAGTAGCTCTTCACGCGAGCTTCTTCGACGCGGACGCCCTGCCTCCATCCGAGAACCCTGAGCAGTTCCCGATGATCGAGCAAGTCTGACAGGAGCTCCCTCTATACCTGCCGCAGCCCCCGCCAGGGTTCGTCTTACCACCAGAACAGCTGTTACACATGAATTACAACTATAGAGGGGCTATGACTACATCTTAAACTTAGAGGGTATACATACTACCAATAACTAATTAAATAGTTCCCACCACTTTGCCAGTATGTATATTTTACTTTTTATATATGTTACTTGTGAGTGATTAACGAGCTTTTTGGGGTAGACTTCAAACAAGTTTTGAAAATTCAAGCTGTTCTATAGAAAAAGTTCACTAAACTGCTAACTGTGACAAAATTTAGGAAAAGGCTGATTTTTTTTTGTAGGTACTGAAGCTACCCCATTGAGTTTGTTATTTAATTACAAGTACGCTGTATATGGGTGTATAATTATGTATCGATTTAAGATTACACTTGAGAGTAATTAAAATTGCATCACATAAATGTTTTTCTTTACTGTATTGCTACTAAGAGGCGAATTTGCTATTGGCAACAGTTCAAGAAGGTCTTGTCGAAAGTATAATATGTAGAGATGTGCCGACTAGTCGGCAAAGCCGACTATCCGGCCACTATCGTAGTCTGCGACTATTTGGCAAAGAGCACTGACTATCCACCGGCTTCTTAATTTGTATGTATTTCTCAATATTTATTTTATTGTTTGTTATCTTATAGGCTAGCGTTTGTCCACTATCTCACCTGTTGCGGTGATGCGGTCGCGGATGGTAGCACGTTAGGCCTAGAATGGGAACTGGCTGTCAAGGATAGCTACCGGAACACATTAGATGTTTGGCGACAGATTTTCTAAGGGTGGTAGATGGCCAGGCGGGCACTAGATAGTGTCCTACCATCATGCGGAGTTTGGGGGTTTCTTGACGTTTTTTTTTCACCGGAGGGCTACTTACTAAAAAGGGCACAAAAATTTTTTGATTGAAAATCCATTCTCAAACTTAGTACGACCGGTACCGGTACTGGTCGGTCGGTAAGCCGACCATTCTCCCACTACACCACTGGGTCTCCATATGTATATAGGGGGAATTGGATTAAATAAAACCTTGATTGTTTATTAGTATTTCAAAATAAAGCAGAAATAAAAAACTATGCGAAATAAACAAAACCGGTTCCGACACGCTCACAGGCGGTTGCGACTTGCGCGCGAATCATCTGTAAACCAAGCGTCCGGAAATCCCCGAAACCGTGATCGGCTTGGCCTCTTTACAACCGACTAATAAATAGGCTAGTCGGCCAAAGTAATAATCGGCATATCTCTAATAATATGTATTTAAAATCTTTATGCACTTACTTAACAATACATTTACTTGCCACTTCTTATTATTTTACTTCTAATCTGTCATAATAACTAAATGTAAATATTTGTTAGATATTTTTACGTTATTTTCGTTATTAATTATGTAAGCCTTTTTATATCGATGTATGTAAGTATTCTAATCGAGCGAGATTATATGTATAATGGTATTAATACTTTGATGAAAAATGATCAGTGATTCGATATTTTATCGTTAATTATACATATATTTTATTGCAACGTAGAGTTTTCCTTTTCCTAGATGTATTAGTAAATTATTAATGACATGTTGAAGAAACTCAATTAATATTATTAAAAGTGAGGCTTTGTAGGCTTCTTTATTAAAATGCCTTATAATCTTTAGATTTCGCTATTTATAAAATCATTATTCATCAATAAACTATGATAAAAATGTGTGTAAATAGCTATCTATGTTATAGATTTTAAATAAATGTTTAAAATTAAAAATATAGTTTTTTTTTATTTTGTTCAAGTTACACTGCTACACTATACATTAATTAATATGAATGTATATTATAGTAAGCCACCACACACGGAAGCTATGCTTACTGTAAGTTAAATTTATTTTTCAGTTGGCCTTTAGTAGGTCTGCAGTAATATACCATACTTATTATGTCTCTGTCAACATATTTTGGTGAATATTCCTACTTCCTACTAATATGATAAAGGCAAAAACTTGTGTGTATGCTTGTTAATTCTTCACGCTAAAACTACTCAACCGATTGAGCTGAAATTCGATATGTAGATAGCCTAGACCCGCTAATAACACATAGGTTACTTTTTTTTTTTTCTTAATCCTGGGATTTTGGCGCCGCACATTCTGTGCATTTGCCAGAGTCATGTTTTAGTTTTAGCTTTATCTTGCAGCATGCAGTGATCTTGCATGTTCATGAGTTGTTTTCATTTTACAGGATGGATTGGTTAAATTTCGATGACTTTAAAACGAGGGAAACCATGAAAATGTAATGTAAAATAAATTAACAATTACGATAAACAAAGGGTACTTTTTGTCCCGATATTTCTACGGGAATGATGTCTACACGGGGCACAGCACAGCTACTTAGTAGAAATATATATTATAGCTGCGTCTGCGGTCGCTCGAGATTAAAGACGCATGTATACATTCTATGGCAACTCAGGCAAATGAGCACTTGAACAGAGGTCTGATTGGATATCCTGCTGGCCTATCACGAACTGAATTGATAGTTGATCATTGAATGAACTAAATTACGAGGACGCAGTTATGTAGGCTGTAGATCTCCTCCATCTCTGTCATTTCAATCCCAATCAAACTTCGTGATAGGCCTTCTGTGCTTACGCCGATTCATAACTTTCCCGTTGTCGGTGGAAAAACAAGGGCTCTCGAGAAATTCATGTTTGCAATAGATGTATGTAATAAGTAAAATAAATAATATTGTTATTAATGTATAAAAGCTGCTTCCTGTGGCTTCGTTCTCATCTTTTTAGGGTTCCGAACCCAGAGGGTACAAACGGAACCCTATTACTGAGACTTCGCTATCCGTCCCTCTGCACTTTACAGGGTCGTCATCTCCTTATCCGTAATAGGTACATACATGTATTACTTGGGGGGATTTAACAACATATTTGAACTAACAATAAAATATGATTAAATATTAAAAAGGGGGTCTCCATACAAGTGTTTTTTCGGCGTTTTATGCTTGAACTTATGAACCATACTAGAGACTAATTCTTTCTTCACAACTATGTAGGTATTACTATGGCCGCTATAACAATACTAAAAACACAATAAAGTTAAATTCATACAAAAATCTTATTTTTCCGGCAAATTTTGTTCAATCGGAACCCTACGTGTGCGAGTCCGACTTACACTTGGCCAGTCTATTTTAAAACATACTGGCTATCATTGTTTAAAAATTCAATCAAATCAATCTAGCCGAAACACAGTGACTTCGCATTTATAATATTGGTGGTTGATGATGGATATTACGGGTAAAGAATAAAAATTAATATGTGTTAAACAAATATTTTGTTTAATACTATAGCTTAAAAACAATAGAAAATAAAAGCATTTTTTTTAATAAAATACATAACTAATCTAAAGCCAAACAAACTTGACTACACTATAATGTTAAATTCATAACTCTTTTTTGTTAATTTGGATAACATAATTTATTTGCAAGTCATAAAGTATTTTGTCAAATGAAAAATAAGTTAATAATATGTCAGTCCGTACTCCCAGGGGTAACTGTAACACCTCTAATTTGATAATTTGATAAAGGGAGATATGGAGAAACATTTTATCATGTATACATACAATACAATTATGATAGTTTAAAAACTAACTCTTCACATGCCGCGCGAGTCAGTTTCAGTAGCAAGATTGAGATGTTTATCTCCATATCTCTGGAGTTACTCATAGTTAGAGTTACTTTCCGTATATAAAAGGTACTCTGTGGTTACTCATCAGTGCTCAATGAATCGTATAATGGGACCTCAATAGAGATGTGACCTGCCCATGAAAAAAGAAATCAATCGATTCACATTTAGCGGATTAATTGTGCAATTTGCATGACTTCATTTAGTTGTCTCATTATCATTTCACATTTGAAAATTCTGTCATCAGTTTTTTTTAAATACCGAACTGGGTAGCACTTGATCACTATCTCTCACCTGATTTTAAGTGATGATGCGATTGATGATGGAGCGTGCTTACCCAGAAGATACCTATTCACTCGCGATTTGAAGCCCCCATATTGTACTTAACCGGAAACAGACTCAGGCAGGGTATTCCATTCCTTGGCGGTTCGTATGATGAACGAAGAAGCAAATTGCTTCGTTCGGGTAGATGGTATATCCACCATAAATCGTTGGCGCCTTTTAGTTTAGTGTCTCTGGATGTCCGATTATAAAATGGGGATGGTGATATCAAATCATGCAGTTCCAGTTTCATTCCAGTTGTTGACAGAGCAGCTTTAACCGTCTCCATGAGCGATACTGTCGTTCGCAGGTGGTGCCTTTCCCCCGTTCACACTGCTACACGTTTTGCCGGATCTTATTTTCACCGGATCTGGCAAAACCGAATACTGTATTCACACGGCACACCTCCCATTGCCGAGTCCTACGGTCCTGTAAACGGGACCCTGTGAGAATACACCATCCGGTTTTTTGACGTGATAACGTCTAAGAAATCAATGTACGCCGGCTGCATGCATGCACGAAAAAGTATCCCGTTACGCCCATTGTACGCATGCGCCGATTTCATTAATGTATTGTTGTATTCATGTGAATATGGATATAAATATGATCATGAACATCAATGTTTTGTTATGACGTTGTCACGTTAGACTATCGTCTGTAAACCAACTTTACAGACAACCAATTTTTTGCAGAAAACCGCAGTGTCTCAGTGAAACAGATGTGTCTGTGTTAACGGGGGGGGGGTTTAGTATTGATTAGTTTAAAAGTAAGACTAAAGTCACGATTCTCACAAAAGAAGGAACAAATTAAGAAAATTTATAACATTAATAAATACTTAAAATAATGTTTATAGTCAAAAATACAGCACCTATATTTAAATAATTTGGAATACCGAAAAGTAACAAAATATAAATTTGCTAAATGGATTACAGTCTTGTGCTCCACTGCATTAAATTCATTATAACTCTACCGCTATACAAATAAAACTTTAGTACATTACATGTACAACAAAACAGTGTCTGAGAAATAGCTAGGGTAAAATGTCCATATTTTAGCACTAGTTCAGTTACTGGCACCCAAGTTTTAAATCAAATTGAGTTATTGTGCATGATTTTTGCATTTCCAAGTATACCTAAAATTAATTCTTGTTTATATAGGTGCCAATAATAACTAGACCAGTGGTCAATATATAGTCCTTTACTCTATTATGCTATGCTAGTATTCTCTAAAGTGGTACACTAATACAATTTACATATATAGATTTTACAAATCGACACTAATATATTTGCTATGGCTTAATATATTGTAATTTGTAAACCATACTTTTAAAATTGAGTTAACAAATGTAAAACTGAACGAAAAATATCTTTTTCTGAATAGGAGAATTAAACAAATGTACATAATATACTTACCTAACTATTTAGGAAAGAAATTTAAAGGTTACGTTTAAATACATTAAGCAATATAAAAGTTCAAATTAAATGATGGATTTACAAATACTTTATACATACATAATATATTATATTCAATTTAAACATGAATATTTTTCTATAAACAGGATACAAATATTACATATAAAAACAGTGTTTAGTGTGTTGCAAATTTCATCAAATATGTAAATCCCTTTGTTTTTTTAAAGCTTGTTTTTACAAGCATTGGTGATTTATGCAATGTTTACAATGAAGCTGGAATAGTATATATTAATAACTATATTGATATAGTGTAAGTCAGGTCAAATGCCCATTTTTAAATAATAATATTGGAATCTCTTAAATTGTCACATTAATTTCCCATTTATTAATGTATCGTATAATAACGGTATTAAAATAGTAAACAGATGGAAAATAAAGAAAATGTATAACATAAATTTTGTGATATGTCTTGAATCCATATACATTGAATGACTATTAAATAAATCTGTCTAACAATAAATTGCACTAGGAGATACTTTGTCTGTGACAAAGATAAAAACTCTGTTCTGAGCAACAATTGTATAAAATTTAAAATATAGGAACATTACACAGTACATATTTTTTACAGTCAATATTTGCAAAAAATATCCCCTGGAAGACTAAAGTATAGAAAAAAATCTATATAAAAATATGAATTCATACATCGAGCGTTTTAAATAAAATAGATCACAACATTACACCATTGTTAATTCTAGTCAGTTCCATGTCGGCAACGAGCAAGATCTCGTCCCACTTCTGAGAGGGAGTATGGGGCGGAGTGGTGATGCCGAGTTTCAGTTCTTTGGAAGTGGCGGGAGTCGTAAACTCCAGTTTCCGTTTGGACCTCCCGGCAAACACTTGACATGTGGATGCTCGCTGGCTATCTAAAGCGGACAAAGGTGTAATCGGAGATGGTGCAGCTACCATCTTATCAGACTTTTTAGGTTTGTACGGTCCTACATATTTAAACACTGGTTTCTTTAAAATTAAGTTACCAGAGACTTTTTCTATGAGACCAATAGAAATAAATACATTGGCAATGTCGTACAGCCGCCTCACTTTGGACTTGTGTTGGCGCTCCTGTTGCTCCGGGGAGAGCACAGTCTTGTTCTTGTTGGTTGTGTCGATGAGCACTCGCACTGCCATCTCCAGGTTTATGAGAGTATTCTGAAAGAGGTTCATATTATGTATAATAATACAAAATATACATACATTTTTAACACTACTTCAAAAAAAGGAGGTTTCTCAATTCGACCCTATATATATAATTTTTTTTTATGAGTGTTTGGGGATAACTTTGTCATTCATGAACCGATTTTGATGATTCTTTTTTTTGTTGGAAAGGAGATATCCTAAAGGTACCGTTGTCGAGATCTGAAAAGTATCTCCAGAGATTTGGAGAACAACACCTCAAACTTTGTACTGGAAATTAAAAGTGAGGCATTTGAAGTCGGTTCTTTTAGTTTTTTATAAACAATCTTAGTACCAACTTGCATGTATTTCATTATTGTATACTCATGATTTACATACAAACGTAATCATTATCTTTAATTTTTTAGGAAGAAGAACAATACAGATGTATGCAAAATTAAATTTATAACACTTTAGCTAGGTTTTCAATTCTATACAAGACTAGGTAGTTGTTCTAAGAATTCAGTGTTAACATGCATGATGAAGATAGTATAAGTATTATGCTGTCAATTATGGTAATGTAATGATGATAAAAAAATCATTTTTTTATATCATATAGGCTAGCGTTTGAACACTATCTCACCTGTTGGCAAGTTAAGACAAAAATGTTAAAGCAACAAATATTTGATTTTTATTTCAAGTTACGATGGTTTCTGTATGTATTTATCAACAAACTTCAGTGTCACATTCATTCCTTTATTACTTTGATGACACTGTTTTGTTCCCAGCAGAATTAGACATCATCACTTTGACATGATAATTGGATTCTCATATGTGCATGCATTGGGAGCTGCCCAAATCATCTGTCAAGTCATCTGAGTAAACTTAGTTTTTGGTTAGGGGGAAGATTAGATGATAGTATTAGTTAGGGATGTTCGATCCGATCCGATACTTGTGTGGATCGATACAAAGGAATACAATCCACCCAATTTTTGTATTGATACAATGGCTTTTGATCCATAAGTGGATCAATACATGTACAATGAGGATGGGATCGAACATTTGTTCCAACTGACAAACATATTTGTATTAATACATTAATACTGTGTCCCTTAACACTTTCGTTGCTGAAAACACATACCGTGTGTTTTTATTAACGTTACGCGAGTGCGGGCGCACACACATGGTGTGGGAGCAAAATTTACGTTATGCCAATGCGGCGCCACACAGACGGTGTGTGTAGCGCGCCGCTACTACAGTGCGGCTCACGCACCATCTGTGTATTTCACGCGCGCAAAAAACACACCTAGCGTGTAATCCGCAAGCTGTACCTCACAACTGGTGTGTGCGCCCGCACTGCTGTTTGATTTTTGTTACGATCCGACGCCAGTGCTACGAAACACACATGTCATGTGTAGATTAGCATCGCTGGAAAGTTGCGAAAATGGCGCCGCAGTCAAAGTGTTAACTACAAAGTATGATCTAATATAACAAACAGGTTCATATTACACAAATATAAATATTTCTCTGGCAGTAGATTTTGCTAAATCAGTTGTTATTGCATATTGTATTTCAAAATACCTCTGATTTCGGCATGATTACTTGTGATGATAGATTTTTTAAAAATACTCGATACAGTGTATTACAATCCATTGCAATTCAGAGTATCGATACAAAGCACCAAGATCGAACATCCCTAGTATTAATAGAGGAAATTTTGTTTCTTAGATTTGAGAACATTATTTAGGTTCTAGTTGAATATTACTTACATGTGGTTCCACCAAAAACAACATGAGGAATCTCTGTGCCAACACTCCGAGGGTTTTGTGTTTCGGTGTTGGTGGTTTAGGAGCACGTCCCCTTAAGACATCTGAAAGCCTCAAGGTCTCGCCTTGTTTTTTCAACATCTTCAGGAACGCATTTAACCGAGCTCCCCCATGCCACAGATATGTATTTTTCCTTTTGTGCACAGCACATTGCATTGCTTCAAGTATGTTAATGATATCGTACATCCGGCGCTTCTCCACACCCAGCCGGCCTGCAGTGCTGTCCAGCTGAATCTCCACAGTCCCATTCCCATATAGCGGATAGAGATGTAGGAATCTATGAAAACAAGGTGTTATTAGTTGAAAAAGGTGTTGAAAAAGCGAGAAAACACTAACCGAGAGTGTAGAAGGAGAGTTACCTGTCACATAATATCTGGAGAGACTTTTCTTTGCGTTGCACCGCGCTCGGCGGTGGCGTGGGGTATTGCAATGCAACATTCGTCAAGAGCTTGAGGTTAGCGGTCGGAGACACATAGCTTGATGCGTTGGTAACTTCGGTGAGGACACACCGCTTTGGCGTACAACTGATGTTATCATCTTCATACATTGTGTGATAACATTATGCAAAAATCATTAGCACAAAATATTCGCGTACTTTTTTGACAGTTCTCACTGATCTAGGTGGTTGCTTGATTACAACGAATAACCAAGATCGATGAATTATAATATCACTTTTGGATTATTTGTTGGTTTTATTCAAAATTCACCATATTATCTTTTATTTCCACTTATAGCAGACTTTTAGCGAAGCTAACCTCATGGTAAACAATTTTGACAGATAAATTTGCGCGCCGCGCGAGCCGAGCTATTGGCCACGAACTATGAATGAAGAAAAATATAATAATTACGCAATATCAGGGCTCCGTTCACAACCTACGCTCGAAATGCACCCAAACGCTCTAACCCCGTTCTCGACCTCAGAGCGTCACATTCGCTAAACGAGTTAGAGAGAGAGGTTAGAGCGTTTGGTTGCACAGGTTGGGCTCCGAGCGTAGGTCGTGAACGGAGCCCTGGTAATCGCACGAATATCATTCGAATAATAATCGACTAAAACATTCCTATATCCGTTTCCTCGATATATTTCCATTTATGGTATGATAGTACTATGTTAACCTACTTATATTAATATATAAGTCAATTATTATAATGATAATTGCATAATTTGAAAGAAGAGCAAAACCACAATTTTTGTTGTTATTTTTAGCTACACATTTGTAAAGAACCAAATGTAATTATAATATAAAGTATTTTAAACATACCGGATACTAATGTTTATTCTATTCTCTATGAAATCATTTTTTTTATCATGGCTGACGACTGAGTGAAGCTTGATTGCTTTTCTTGCAAAAGTGAGCTTGGTTTTCTTTGAAGTAAAGCAATATCGCTCATCGATAATGTTTCCTTCTCCTTTTGTTTACCATAAACCGCATTTAATCGTGTAATTTACCAGTATTTGGAAAGAAAAGTGTCAATTCTCATTGATTTACAGCTATGCCTTTGCTAAACTGAGTAAAGTGATTTTGTACACAACAAAATGAACGACGGAGACTGGGTTTGCGGCGATGCAAACTGCGGAAATATCAATTTCGCACGAAGAAATTCATGTTATCGTTGCAATAAAGAAAGACCAGAAAATACGATTCCTAAGCAGAAGCTCGGTACCGAAATAGGGAAGTCTGCTGCAGAAAAGTCTAGAGGTTTATTCAACGCGGACGACTGGCAGTGCAACAAATGTGCGAATGTGAACTGGGCCCGGCGAGTGACATGCAATGTTTGCAATGCCCCTAAGTTTGGTGAAGTACGTATCCTTTCAACTCTCGGTAAATCCTGAGGCATGTGGTCGTTTACTGTATTATTATAGACATTATAGTATTATATTATATTGGTTGTAGGTAGAGGCCCGGACCGGGTACGGCGGCGGATACAACGAGCGCGGCGTCGTGGAGTATCGCCGCAGAGAACCATCCTCTGATGACGAATATGATGAATTTGGAAGGAAAAAGAAAAAACGTCGACCCGATGACAAAAGAGAGACCCCTGAAAAGGTAAAGTGAACCACCTTCCTTCATAGACATAATTTTGATATACCTCATGATATCTGTACTCCTATCCATAAATAACAAACAGAGTGAGCTAACATTATTTTCAAATTCTCTAACACAAGATTCATTACATTTCTCTCTAACTGAATATTCAGGGAATAATGGATTTGAAGCTATGAAGAGTTGATACTGTCTAGCACATCATTACTAAAGTGGAGATAATTTTTCCTGCCTTCAGGTTGGCATCACTGAAGGAGCAGTATACAAAAATTTGTCACCATCAAAGCCGCAGATGGAAATGAATGCGGAGATGGTTATGCCAGCTCCAGTTCCCAATAATATCAGTAAAGAAAAGAAACAACAGAAAAATAAAGTTAACGGCAGCTTAAGTGATGGTTCTGTGTGTGATGTTCCTCCGCTCACTAAATCAGCATTCAGAAAGAATCAGTTATACAATCAAACCAATTATTTTAGAGACAAAAGCATGTTCCCGAATAGAATGAACCCATATTCACAGCGGAAGAGATATCAAAGTTTTGGTGACAAAGAACATAATGTATCCTCTGGCTATGAAACTGGACCCAAAAGAGGAAAATATGCAGATTCACATGAAAATAGAACTTATAAAACATTCAAGAATCCAGTGATGGAAAATATGGTGACATCATCAAATGATATTGTTTACAAATTCAATGGATCTACTCCAGCAGAATCTTTCCAAGTCACCTACACTCTCGAGGAACGAGTCAAGGCCGCAGCATTTGCCATAGCATACAATAACTGCAGAATAAGCACAGAAAAGTTTGAATCAGTTTATGACAAACCAGCTCCTGACTTTAAGACAATATTTGCCTGGCGACAACGCCTCTTGTATACGGGATGCTTGATTGACGCTCATCTTGACACTAACAAAATCACCTCAGAGACAATTTTGCAGTGTAATAATGATGTCAGTCCTAACACTGTAAATGAGTGTAACATGAAAACTGATATAAAAGTAGTAGAAAAGGCTCCTAACCCTGAAGAAATACCAATCTCAACAGACAGTGACAGTGAGGATGATGGTCCTGATACTGAGAAACCATCATCACCGCCACATCAAAGAAGTGTGAGTGCAGAGACACTGTTGTTGTATGGAGAAAAAGAAACTCGAGCAACAGCCAGTTCTGGAGCTCAAAGTGCGGGTGATGAAAAAGGAGCTCATGCTAGGAGCCGTTCTGCTTCAACTCATCACAGATCACGATCCACCTCATTGGACAGCCAAAGATCTAAATCTTTGGATTCTGATTGTGAATCTAAAGGCTCAAAATCTAGCAAGTCTAGAAGGACAGCAACAAAATCACCGATTAGTTCAACTAGGCGCTCGCCAGAGACAGATTCTGATTCTGTTTCTTACAACAGTGATGAAGATAATTTCTTATCACGAAAATTTCCCGAAGGCAGGAAAGTGCGCCGTAAACTAAAAAAACGTGCAGTAATTACAGCACCTGAAAAACCACCCAATTTCACACCACCTAATGAAGTATCTCACAAGGGTTACAATACTGTGAGACCTGTAGAGAAACATCCTTTGACAACGGGGAATATTTACACTTCTAATTTGCGTAATATGAATGTGAAGACTCAAAACATGCCTGTGGATACTGATGGATGTTCCAGTGAATACGTACCCACTAGGTATGGAGCGACAGCTAAAAAGAACTATCAACAGTTTAGAGACAATATCAGAAAAAAAGGATATTGGGCTAAAGGTAATGGAAGAGCATTGGGTAGTCAACGAAGCAGCATGTCAAGTGATACTAGCCCAATTCATAATGAACCTAAAAAGTCTGAGTGGGTCAGAGGATCTAACACTAATAACTACAACGTGCAGAATAGGCCACTGCAAAATTCTAATGATGATTTTACTAAAGATGAGTTTAATGGAAGAAATGGTCCTGAGTACATTCCTTTTGGCAAATCTGCACCACCACTGTCGCGAGTTTATACAATACCTCTTACTGGTCAAGAAAAGCCTGTGTCACAACCACAATGCATTCCAGTAACACCACTACATTCCAAGGATGCATCAGTTACAACAGGAATCAAACAAGTTCCACCGGCATCACAATATGGATATCTAAAACTACCTATCAGTCCTATGTCTCTACCGCATAACGAACAAAGAGATATATTCCTGTATAAAAACCAACAATTGCCGCAGATCTCCAAAGATACTACATGCGTACCAGATGATCAAAAACTTCTAAGTCATGAAAATTCAATATTAGCTCATGTAAATCCGCCACTCCCCAAAGACTCTGGGATCCCAACATTCGATAAGATAATACAGCCACCTCTTCCAAAAGATGCCACATTCCCGCCCTATTGTAATCAAACAAACCCACCATTACCTCAAGATTCTGTGTATTTACCACATGAAGGTCAGTCAAAACAACAACTAGCAATGTTCCCGCCATATCGCAACCAAATTAACCCACCATTGCCTAAAGAGCCAATGTACTTACCCCATGAAGATCAACCAAAACCACCACCATTTCATAACCAAGTTCACCCGCCATTGCCTAAAGAGACAATGCTCTTACCACATGAAGTTCAACCAAAACCACCACCAGCAACATATCCACCATTTTATAACCAAGTTAACCCGCCATTGCCTAAAGAGACGATGCCTTTACCACATGAAGTACAACCAAAACCACCACTGCCTAGAGATCACACACCCTCACCTATCAAGAAGCTACCAAAGAAAAAAGAAAAATCTAATGAAAATGATTTTTTTACATCATATGGTAAAAAACAACCGGTTTCAATGGATTTGTTCTTCCAACAAGATGTCGAACCTCAAGAAAATTCTGTAAGCATGTTTGTAGCAGTGCAATCAGACAATGCTAATAAAAATAAAAGTATTATGGATATTTTCGGTGACGGTGAAGAAACTCATAGCAGTCTCGAGAGAAATGATATCTTGAAGTCTGATACTATGAGAAAAGTTTATGAAAGTGTTTGGGACGAAGATGACGATGCTTTATATGGAGATACTGAATTATCCAATTGCCGATCTCCATTGGACGAAAAAACTAATGCTAGATCTGATAGTCCAGTTGCAAGTAAGCAGGGTTCAGGAAGCGAAACAGTATCCCCAGAAAAAAATACTATAACCTTAGATATATATACTAAGAAACGGGAGTTGATGGAGCTTATGGAGGGTTTCAAAACGAAACCAAGCCAAGACGACGATTCTCAAAAATATGGCATATCACAGAATTCAGAAGACTGCCTGTATAATTCTGCAGATGAGAACAGCCAATGTCCTTTCAAGAATCTTGATCTCAATTCGATTCCAGTGCCAATGCCAAGAAATATTTCGGAAGAAGTGATCCGCATGGGGAAATCTCCGGATCACACAAACAACGAAAGTACGCCTAAGTCTACTCCTACGAAAGACTATACTCAAACAGTTCCTATAATAAACCCAGATAAACGTGTGCAAGTCCTGGAATCGGTGACGATAAATCCAGGTGAAATTCAGAATATGATTCCCGAGAAGCATTTCACCAAATTGAGTCCTCAGGCCGTATTGAAACCAGTGTCTAAAATTGGTCAGTCACAAAAGCAGGAGAATAAAAAAGCTGAAAGTATGGAAGTGGACGAAACGCTGGACAATTCTGAAACTATAAAAACGGCACAGTCACAAGAGCCCGCTCCCGTTGCCCCCACGGTGGATTTGGCAAATTTGCTAGCCGGAATTAATGCTAGCACATTATTGTTAGCACTGCAAAATTTGCAACAGCTATCTCAGAACTCGTTGAACAGTTCGTTGAGCACGCAATTAGGTCAAGAGGACAAGGAAGCAACTGAATTCGTAGGTAACACGGAGACTATCAACCTAACTAATGACGAGGAATGGGAGAGGGAGACAAATAGAGATGGAAGCATTGAGCGTCAATTAGAGCAGATGGATGGTGACCCTTCGGCGACTCCTTTTCTGAGCGACATCTTCGATCCCGCGCCCATCGTACGTCCATCTAGCGTCACCAAGAAGCTCAATTTGAATTTGATAAACCCAGAGGAGAAGCCAGAGGCGCCGATTCCGCACATTAACGAGAACGCTCCCGTCATAGGGAACTTTAAAAGTTTCGCTCTGCCTAAACCTCTAATATTAAATAGGCTCAAAATACCGGTGAAAACTAACGAGAAACCCAAAAAAGAGGGGAAGAGGCGGCCAAAGAAGAAGGTCTGTATATGACGCTTATGATTTTTAATTGGGTGCATGTATACGCTGTAGCTGTGCTAATTGTCCGTTTTGTTGCAGAGCAAAGCATCGGGGTCTCAGGAAGGCGTGAGAGGTGATGATGAAGAAGATGAGGAAGAGTCGGGAGATGACGCGGATCTATCTAAATATGATTTATGGGGCAGCGAAGACGAAAGAGATAAAAATTCTGGTAAATAGCTATATTCATAATCTTTCGTTAGAACATTGCCATTGATTAGGCAAATAATATCATGATTTTTATTGACTAAAATTCAAAGTTATAAAATACTAGC
The DNA here is from genome assembly GCA_954871355.1 of Cabera pusaria. Classification (NCBI taxonomy): domain Eukaryota; kingdom Metazoa; phylum Arthropoda; class Insecta; order Lepidoptera; family Geometridae; genus Cabera; species Cabera pusaria. Next base: position 19,087,416 of record OX940889.1, on the reverse strand, counting down.
AGCTCGCCCCGGCTTCGCACGGGTAGAACAATATGCCTACTAAATTTCCATCAGTTTGTTGCATCGAATATAAAATATTAACATATTTAACAATCATCGTGATATGTCAACCAATTTACACAAAACCTTAACGAATTATGCACCTAAGACCTAAACCTTCCTCATAAACACTCTGGCTATTGGTGAAAACTGCATGATAATCTGTTCAGAAGCTATTGAGATTATTGCGAACAGACAGACAGATGCAGTGATGAACTTTGTTTTATAATACTTACGTAGTGATATTGGACGGCCCTTTGACGTAAAGGATAGTTATCCTGATTCTGACCCGACGGTCGTTGGTTCTAATCCTAGCTATATACCTACCAATGAAAGTTTTATGTGCTTTCATGAATCATGAGTTTTCGTACAGTGGTAGTGGGATCATTAAATCTACCAAAAAGTAGCTTACTACCAAGGAGAACATCTGCCGCCGTAACCTTACGGCGTTCCCCGACGCAAAATGTAGGGGTAATATACGTTTAACGTGTGTATCTGTCTGTAGCATCTTAGCTCCTAACCGGATGAACCGATTTTGTTTTTATTATTGATAGTTTTTTTTTGTGTGATAGATGTCTTCATCGAGAGTTTTCTTAGCTTTGATTCATGAAAATTCGTTCAATCGTTATAAAACTATGAGCTTTAATCAACTTTAATAGGTCTGATCAATTCGAAAATCTTCTTCTTCAACGATATTGTAAGAACATGGAAGCATTGACCTGATGCTGGGACATCTCCTGGACTCTACAGAATACTCAAATCCTCACCAACTTACAGCTCAGATTTTAAATGTCGTGTTTAGAGTCATTGGAATGCTTTTAATGAAAAGATTATACATAGATCAGTCGGGGTGGTTTAAAATATTATATTATTATGTATATAGATGAATATTATTTTATACAATAGATCATATTATTATACTATATTGACTTCAAATTGATTGTGATCGGTGGGGATCTACAGCATAGTTAAGCCTATAATAATATTTTCGTAGTAGCTATGACCTAATCTGTGGTTTCACTGCAAATATTTTATTAATTTTGCGATGCGTGTTTGTGAAATTCGTGATATCTTTTAGAGTTTTCATTTGAATTATATACTGTAAAGGACAATTTTAATCTATAATATGTGGCCAAGCTAATTAACGTAATTATTTGGATAAGGATTAATACTATATACTTGAAAATAGCATTGGAAGTTGTGTAATATTTTTTAACAAAAATTTTATGATTAAAATGGTTACTGTGAGTCAACCTTAAGAGATAGACATATGCTGTCGCGGACTTTTTTGTAGATCTTATTAAGTTGTACAACTCTTGCATAGAAAATATTCTTCTATCTATTTTCAATTAAGCAGCGTTCGTAAGAAACGTGTTTTTTCGACCGTTTTTTTGCCGACTTAGGTTGCAAATTAGGTCTCCACGAATGTACCTTTGATTTAAACGGGATAATATATAGCCTATTTTTATTCCGAAAGTCCATTCTATGTATTAGTGAAAGAATTTTTTAAATCAGTTCAGTAGTTTTTGAGCCAAATCATTACAAACATACAAAAATACAATTGTTCTCTCTTTTATAATATTAGTATAGATAATAAATATTGTTGTGTCGAGTATGAATTAACAGCTTCAATTTTTCAAAAAGCATCGTCATATTTTTAAACAATTTTCACGAAACCTTAACAAATTTTACATATAAACTTTCCTTATGAATCATTCTGTCTTTTGGTGAAAACTGCATGATAATCCGTTCAGTCGTTTCTGAGTTTATCGCGAACAGACGGACGCGGCGGGGGTTTTTGCAGCTTAGCGGTTTTTTTAATAATATGTAGTGATTATGATTGTGATAAATTATCTGGTTGCGCAGAGCGACGTCTTGCTACTTCTTCCACAGCATGTTTATATCTAGACCACATTTTATGAGTGAGACAAGGTCAAGGTCCCACTAACAAAAAACTTCTGCCGACTTGAATTTTATATGAGTAAACGAGCACACCGCGGCGCATGTTTTATTTCGTCTTGACGATCTTTTATTAGTTTCTTATGCCTTTTTATCCTACTGCCTACTACATTATAAAGGCAAAAGTTTGTGTTTGCTTGTAACTTCTTCACGCTAAAACTTCTCAACCGTATGAGCTGAAATTTGGTATGAAGACAGGCTTGACCCTGGATGAATACATAGGGTACTTTTTATCGCGATATTACCACGGGAACGATGTCTACGCGGGTAAAACCGCGGGGCATAGCTAGTTTTAAATATAAATATTAAATTCGGCTAAGCGCTCGTGAATAAGTATCAGTCATAATAATAATCGGTCGGACACAAAGAATAATATTAATAGAACAATCAAATAGTCTTCCGAATGTTTTAATTGGTAGTAAATAATAAGATATTTAAATAATAAAAAAAAAACATTTAAATCACCACCAATATAATGATGCCTTCAGAAATGGGTATCATAATGGTTAGAGAGCCTCTAGAACCTGAAATTCTTACAGGCGCAGACAAGAGCAAAGAAGGAGAGGGTTCCAAAGATGAAGTTGACAAAAACGGCAAATCATCCCCTGAGTCCAAGCACAGTAAGAGGTTGGTCCTAGATGTGGGTAGATATTTATTTCTTACACTCTGCGCTTCGCAGTTTACCCGCACGATTACAAATAAAATAAAATATATTTCAAATAATATCAGACGTTATTTATCAACCGACTTCCGAAAAGAAGGAGGTTCTCAATAAGTATGTATGTTTTTTTTTGTATGTATGTTACGCGATTACTCCTTAAATTGTGACCAGAATCGAATAATTCTTTTTTTAATCGGTAGGGTACGTTTCCGAGGTGGTCCCATTGTAATTTTATAGAGATCTAAAAAGTATCTCCAGAGATGTGACGATAAACGTCTTAAACTTGCTACTGAAATTGTCTCGCGGGGCATGGAAGTCGGTTGTTTTAGTTTTTAAACTATCTTAATTATATTTACCACTAACCCTATAGCAAGCACTGCATATAGTGATTCTATTGTGTGTTGTGTTGTGTTGTGTATTCAAATATAGCAAGATATCCCTCTTAATCAACTAATACCAAAACTTATGTGAAAATCCATATCAAATAACGATTTTAATTTAGTATTTATTTCGCGTATTTATTGAGTTGAACTGTGTTGATCTTATCTACAAAAATTAGTAAGAAAGTTATTCATTCTAGTCTATTTTTATTTTAAAATAGAAGTACATGGGTGAACAATATGAACTCAATCACAAACTATTTAATTAAAACTTTGCTTGTATTGTCAGAGCACTACATATTCATAGCTCTACCATCTACATAGATAAAATAACGGTTTACGTCATTCACTTTGTAGTATTGTCACAGAATTGTGTGTATTAAATCGTGTTTTATTTACATAATGAGTATCTTTCTTTTATGCTGCAGGTCTAGAAGCTCTTCATCATCGTCGAGTTCGTCTTCCAGCTCAAGTTCTAGTCAAAGCTCTTCGCAAGGACATAAAAACAAGTAGGTTTTCTATAATCCAATCAGTCTTGCCCACATCATTCTTAGAAATAGATTTCCAACAAATCCCACTCTCATTCTGCCCTAATATCTTTTCTCTTCCTTCGTTGTTTTAATTCCAACAAGTCCCACTCTCACTCTGCCCTAATATCTTTTCTCTTCCTTCGTTGTTTTAATTCCAACAAGTCCCACACTCACTCTGCCCTAATATCTTTTCTCTTCCTTCGTTGTTTTAATTCCAACAAGTCCCACTCTCACTCTGCCCTAATATCTTTCCTCTACCTTCAGCTGTTTAGGCTAAGCCTTGTCCCGGCATATAAAATTAAATATAGTTGCTACTATTTCCCATATAATTGTTATGTTATCCGTTTGACAGATTCGATGATTTCAACCTCATGAGCGAGCGTGAGACATCACCGAAGGGTCGCAAGTCGCGGTCGCGGTCGCCTCGACCACGGACCAGCGCCGCGCCTCCGCGACGCAAGTCTCGAGACAGCCGCTCTGCTGGCGAGACTAGGTTCGTATCTACACTATAACAAGGGCCAGTTTCACCGATTTCCAATAGCTTATTAGCCGCTTTTTTTAAACATCTTATAGGCTAGCGTTTGACCACTATCTCACCTGTTGGTAAGTGATGATGCGGTCGAAGATGGTAAGCACGCTAGGCCTAGAATGGGAACTAGCTCTCAAGGATAGCTGCCGGAACAAATTAGATGTTTGGCGACAGATTTTCTAACTTGAGGGTGGTAGCTGGCCAGGCGGACACTAGATAGTGTCCTGCCACCGCGCAAAAATGCCGCTTATCTGTCTGATAAAGTAACAAGAGTTTTATGCGGCGGTAAACGTCAGATAACTATCAAGAACGGTCGAGGTCTACCATCATGCAGTGTAGCATCATATCAATGTTCCGCCTGACAACCAAAAAGTAACTTCGACCATCAAGGATAAAAACAGCCGCCAAAATCTTACGGCCTTCTGCAGCACAGCCCTTGAGTCAAGCCATTCTAGGTCTAGTGTATTCACTATCCATGACTTATCATCGTTAGGCAAATCACAAATCCTACCACTAACTACCAAATAGTGATAGGATTTGGTAAGATTGTCGGATTCGCCGTAGCATGTTTTTTTTTAAATATCTTATAGGCTAGCGTTTGACCATATCTTACCTGTTGGTAAGTGATGATGCGGTCGAAGATGGTAAAGCACGCTAGGTCTAGAATGGGAACTGGCTCTCAAGGATAGCTGCCGGAACACATTAGATGTTTTGGCGGCAGATTTTCTAACTTGAGGGTGGCAGCTGGCCAGGCGGACACTAGATAGTGTCCTACTACCATGCGGGGGTTGGGGGTTTCTTAACGATGTATTTCCTTAACCGGAGGGCCACTGAGAAAAGCGCACATAAATGTTTCGATAGAAAAATCCATTAGTGCACGGATCCATTAGTGGCGGGGATAGAACTCGGTACGTCTGGCTTCAAAGCCGACCATTCTCCCACTACACCACTGGGCCTTCAAAATGATTATGATAAGATTCCGTCAAATCATATAAGTACACTTTTCCACAGAAGTCGAGAAGAGAAGGAATGGTCTCGAGATCGAGAGCGACGCGACCGACCGCGCGGCGAACGTAAAGAGAGGCGGTACAGTCGGGACGGCAACCATTACGGCGCGGGCAGCGCTAGAGGCAGGCACCGTTAAATGTTATATACCTACCAATATAAATATAATCTACGTAAATACCGATGCTTTAAGGCGATTTTCACGAGTGAGAGAAACTCGGCGATTCGCTTCGTTTAACGTCGCAATTTTAATGCCGTGTGGAGATTGATTCGTAGTGTGTTTTGAACTTGATGACAAGGCGAGAATATCGCAGCGGTACATTCGCTCTTGTAGATGGACTCTTAGCTACGAATAGAGTGATGCAGCTAGATTATAAACTAAATCTCTGTAATTAAATTTGGGATGACAGCAATGGTCGGTATCTGTGTCAAAACTTCAGGGTTACTTTTGACTTGAGAGAGTATACCTAGCGATTTTTTTAGCGGTGGCTCGACAATGCCAGATTTTATAGATATTTTTGGGTCAGATGCTTTTTGCTTGATCTTAGCTTTAACTTGGTGTGAGCTCAGTTAAAAGAAAACTTACCCAAAACTTGTAAGTTGTGAAAAATCCCTGAGACACATTAATTGATTACAATTTCTGAGATAAAGCTATAGACAGAAATACGCTCTTAAAGAGATATCTCTATAAAATCCAGCTACATTTTTACACTCGAAAAGCATCACACTCCTAGAACGATCGAATAAAAAAGAACAGTCGTTTATTTTTATAAGAGCGCGACTACATGTTTATTGTAAGAACAAGCATAGTTTTCTTAATATGCCACCTTTGGTTATTTCGGCGCGAAACAAAAAATAAAAAAAACGTTTTGCCAATATAAGTGCGACATAGTATTTGCTATATAATTTTATTTTTAAATTTAAGCTGAACAAAAATGTTTAACCAAGTGAATTTCAATCAAAACCAATTTCATTATTTATTCAGTAAGCAGAAATAAAATACTGAAAAGAAGTGAGACTAAATTAAATTCATAATTTCACGAACCACCCAGCTGATGAAAAAAATCACGTCGAGAAAAGACGGGATCACATCGTTGTTGTGTTCAAGTTTACTGTGTTCAAATGTATCATCTTTTCGAAAGGTTTATTCAGATATTTGTTCAACACACGGTTCAATGATTCAAGACATAAAATATATTTTTTTAATTATTTTTAGCCGCTTATGTTTCCTATTCCTGCAGCTTAAGACTTAAGAGTAATCAGTAAAAAATAATATTAATTAATTATAATAAAATAAAAATATTTGCTTTATGGTGCATATACCATATACCCGTATTACCTGTACAAAGCGATTTGCTTCTTATTTTATTGTACGTACCATCAAGGAATTAAATTGATCTCCTTGAGTATGTGTTTCGGATTAGATACAATTTAGGGAACTTCAAGTTGCGACTGAACAGATATCTTTTGGGTAAACGCGCTACATCATCGACTGTATCACCACTTATGATTGCGTAAATTAATGCTTGAAATAATAATAAACACACGTAATGTTGTGACATCACAAATCTGAATAAGCTCTTCAGAGTAAGACCTAATTAACTAAAAATATGATTGCTGAATAATGCAATATCACGCATATAAATAAACGACGCGTACACGAAAATAAAATGATGACAAGATCAACTCGGCACAAGAAAATGCATTATGTGTGTTAATTCTCATGCTTAATAAATATTGAAAGATGAAATCTAATCTTCTAATATTCACTGGTCGTGATTTTTAAGACGGAACCTTTTTAAAAATCGTAATGTTGAAAAAAACGCAGTCAGCCAGAACATTGCCAACTTACACAAAAACATTTTTTTGATTCTACTCGATGCTGTTTGGATTTTTGTTTGGATGGATCAACACACTATCGAACCAACTAAGGTTACTAGAGTACTACCATACGTCAGATCCAACAAAGAATACCTGCCCTTATCGTTTCGTCTGCAACGATCGGTATAATGGAATTTTAGGACCTTTCAACGTTGGTACGTCGGCAACGCAGCACAGCGCAGGTCGCGAACATCTTAAATCTGCGCATTGCTGTAATAAATAGCTTATGTTTGTCATCTGCATTTGTCGCCCACTGTCTTAGGATTCGTGTGATATTTTGTAGGTTATGCAGTGAAGGCAGATTGATTTGTATAAAAGGAAAAGACTGAGAGACAGTGTGGCGACAGCTTCAATGCTACGTTGATTACGATCTATAAGGCCCGCTATATACATTCTGTTTCGGGAGTCCCGTATGTAAGCGAAATATCGAATAGGGATTTCGTTACCGTTATGAACCTGAATGTTTATTCAGAATTCCGTTTCGAAGAGAAAAATTCGAACGGAAAACTACCGTACGTATGTGATATCCATATGTGATGTCCATAGATTTGGATAGATTTACTGCGTTCGAAATTTCGAAACGGAATTCTGTTTGTATGTGGCCGGCCTAACGGTCGTATCGTGAACATTTTGATGAACGCATAGCATTGGAATTGACTCAAGAAATGTTAGTAACATTTCATTCTTCAAATCGCAAAAGTTTAAAGTTTACAACAGTTCAACTGTGAACCTTAGTAAACTTTAAACTTTTGCGATTTGAGCACATATTTATAAATATTAAAATACGGGACTTATTGCGCTGTGTGGTCACGAGACGTCTGCGCAGAGACAACAATCGTCTGGTGACCACGATCAATGCAACTTGGTCGAAACGTAGAGTAAAAAAATAATGTAATGTTTTAAGCGCGATAAGTCCCGTATTTTAATATTTATAACTACTTACTGTGAACTGTCATTGTGTATGTTAATACAGGGGTCATGGAGACTAGAACTGAGTCTCCATGACAGGGGTATTACAGTAGGGGTATTTGACGAAAGCATAAAACACATGCAAAGCGTATTGTCCTGATTTAGATTTATTAAGTTCCTTGTTCTATATGAACATTTTGTAGTTGCTTACTGTCTGTCTTTATCTGTGTAAATGTCAAGTTATAGTAAACAGGTATATTGTACGTTTGCAAGAAGTTATGTCTTTTTTTAGCTCAGAATTATTTACGCTTCTTATTTTTATTTGTATAGTAAGATGTTGTTGAAGCGGTAACTATTTGAAAAAAGTACTTGTACGGCGCGTGTAAGAAGAAATAATTCTATCCTGCGTGCCAATAGTCCAAAAACTAAATATTTTTGTACCTTGACTCAACAGATTTTTTCTCAGCTTGTAATATTACACAAAATGGTCTGACACTGGTTAGTTTCTATGGATTCTGTGGCTTGTTGTCACAATTCTGCCAATGTCCGTTCATGCTAGTCGGTTTGACACTGTCATCTTCGATAAAATAAATCTGACAAAGTTTTCTTTTCATTCGTTTTCGATTGATGTTTACCACTTTCATTTCATATAATTGTAATATTAGTCATTTTCGCGGACCCTGGCTATTTAAAAAAATAAATATTTTCGCTTAAAAAATAATCGCTTTGACAGTTATATTAATGTCCGCAACAAAAGCCACCTAGCGAGTGTAGTTGGAACTATATTTTTTAATAAAATGGCTCATTAAACTAACCGTACCAAATAAACTTTGGTTCTGGTTTATTTGTCGAGAAAATGTTCCTAATAATTATTACTTATTTTTAATTTCTTGCTGCTATAGTCAAAGAACATGTCACATAATTTCTTGCAATCTACCTTCTTTAACGATAAGCGTAATTAAAACCTATTCGTTGGTGTGATAATTGGTGTTAATTGTAAATAAACTAGAGTAGATTTATTGTTATTCTGCTGGTTCATATGAATCTTCTCTTTTTATACTTATCTTAGTTATCATATGATTTTCTCGTATATCGCTGGATGTGAAAAGACACGTTTTTTTCGTCAAAACGAACTAAACATTTGTATGTAAGCTAAAATAGGTAATTGATTTACCAATAAATCATTATAATACATTATAAAAACGTGTTTATTTTCAAAAATATTTAGATTTTAATATGGAATAATATCAGGTACAATAACATAAGAAATCGTTTCTCCGAGAATGTCTGAAGACTTCAAAATTCACCAAGGCTGCCATCAAAGAGTTCGGCCTGTAAAAACAAGCGGAAATAAGATATCTGGGCTGAAGGCCAGCTGCTCTATACCAGAATAATGCCCGGTTCACATTATTACAGTTGCACAGTCTAGGGAATCGAATGTAGCGCTGTATAGCTACTCATGCCAGTGACACTGGAATGTTCTCATTCCAGTGTCACTGGTATGAGTTCACGTCATCCTAGTAGCTATCCAACGCTAGACTCGATTCGCTAGATAGCTCCTGGAATTGTGAACCGGCACTGGAATGTTCTCATTCCAGTGTCACTGGTATGAGAACGTTCCAGTGCCGGTTCACATAATAATAAGGCTGACAGTACACTGGAGCGGAGTGGCAGAGCAGCGGAGCTGTGGCAATATTAACATCATTGCATACTCCAGTGGCGGTCCAGCCCTATAATGCTACTGAAATAATGTGAACTGGGCATAAGGCGAATGTCCACTGTAGCGGAGAGGAGTGGACATGTATTTATGAATATATATATATATATATATATAATGATTACCTTGTGATTCCAAGCACTTGCATTCCTGGAAAAATATTTGATGTAAGTTAGTTTTGCATAAGTAATTTGAAATAATTGTTTAAATATATTCAGGAAAATAATGTACTGGAACGGGTGGCATGATATTTTGACCATTCACATCAATGGGTGACAATATCTTATTTATTTAATTAAATAGTAGGCCAACAAGCAGGCCCGCCTAAAGGTAAGCGTCGCCATCGCCACTGAGCATCTGCAACGCCCAAGGTGCTTATGATGCGTTGCTTGCCGACATATTATTATCAGATAGGTACCAACCATAGAAAGAAAATAGATATTATAGAATGAAACGCAAGCACCGATCCACTCGCTCAGAAAGGAGCCATTTGATTGGAAAAATAGGCGCGATCGCATCGTGCTTTGAGCAGATATTCTATAATAAAGATAGTTTAAAAAATACAATTTAGGATCGTTTAAAAACTAAAAAAAACGACTTTAAACGTCGCGCTAGTCAATTTCAATACTAATAGTTTAAGGTGCTTATCTTCATATCGCTGGAGATACTGGACATAACTCGATGAAATTTAAATGGTACCACATGTGAAATAATATCATAATCAGCCGGTATCAGTCCACTGCTGGACATAGGCCTCTCCCAAGACACGCCACTGCGTAGCCAGTATAATTTCATCGAAGTATACAAATGCACCGATGATTTTTGTTCATTTATTTAAAAACCGCAAATCGGGATCCTCTTTTTTTTTGTCAAATCGGTTAAAAACAACCGATTTCCATGCCGCGCGAGTCAGTTTCAGTACTAAGTATGAGGTGCTTATCTCCATATCTCTGGAGATACTTATCAGATCTCGATTAAATTACAATGGGATCAACTCGGAAATGTACCCTAGTGGCGCCCCACTCCCAAGTGTTTGATTATTTTTTACTAAAAAGAACTTATAACTATACAATGGTTTTTTTTTTGTGAATAGCACGATAAGAATCCGTTAATAAGTCCACGAGTTCACTTGAGTTGTGGGCCTAAAAGTACCAATTAAAAAAATAATCATTCGTATCGGTTCACAATTGACGGGGTAATTGCGTAACATAAAAAAAAAATCCTTTTTGGAAGTCGGTTGAAAACTAAAATGACTCGCTTGAAAAGTAAATGACTCGGTTGAAAACTAAAATGACTCGGTTGAAAAGTAAAATGACTCAGTTGAAAAGTAAAATGACTCTGTTGAAAACTAAAATGACTTGGTTTAAAACTAAAATGACTCGGTTGAAAACTAAAATGACTCGGTTGAAAACTAAAATGACTCGGTTGAAAAGTAAAATGACTCGGTTGAAAACTAAAATGACTCGGTTGAAAACTAAATGACTCACTGGGCTCATCTTCTCGGTCTTGCCGGGTACTTCTGTACGTTTCACGTGATCCTTTTCCTTGTCCTGAGTAGGTTTGGTGCTTCCCACAGCGCCACCTGAGATACATTCTTATATACCTACTACAACTAGCTGTGCCCCGCGGTTTTACCCGCGTAGACATCGTTCCCATGGGAATAACGGGATAATTAGTATCCTATGTATTGTTCCAGGGTCTAGGCTATCTACGGACCAAATTTCAGCTCAATCGGTTCCGTAGTTTTAGCGTGAAGAACTAAAAAACGTACTTACACACTCACCAGCTTTTGCCTATAATATTAGCAGGATAAGTAGGTAGGTAATCACCAAAAGGTAAGGTCTATAGTCTGTAAGATTTTGGTAGGTGTACGAATCAAATTTTATGGACTTTCTGTATTGGTATGACTTCTGCTAGTCCGCCTGAGGTGGTACCACTACTTTGTTAATTATTCGGTTCGTAATTATGTTTTTCGGTTTAAATGGAAAAAATGTGAGATCTTTGTCTTATAGTTAAATCTATTTACAAAATTTCGTGTCTTTGCTGTTCGCCGTTAAGGAGTTCCACTATCCACCTCCTGATTCTCGAGAGAGGGCCCGGTGGCGTAATCGGGAGAACGGTCAGCTTTGATGCCAGAGGTACCGAGTTCAATCCCCGCCGTGCACCAATGGATTTTTTTTGAAAAATGTATGTGCGCTTTTCACAGTGACCCTCCGGTGAAGGAAAAACTTCGCTAAGAAACCAACAACCCCCGCATGGTGGTAGAACACTATCTAGTGTCCGCCTGGCCACCACCACCCTCAGTAACTATTACATAATCTGTGCCAGTAGTTAGCAGTAACTAGTAAGTCGTCGAGATAAGTAAATGCGTCGTAATACAAATGTTGATATATAAATAACTGGCCAAGTGCAAGTCGGACTCGCACTCGTAGGGTTCCGTAACACAGTTAAGTATTCCATAATTATGATTTTTCGCAACTACAAAATTAACTTTGTTTTTCATAGTGTTTGTATGAAAAACAAAGTTATCTTTGCGGTCGCCATATCTCTAAAACTGCTGACTGTATCTCGTTCAAACCAATTTTCGTTGTTAGTTTTTATTGAGATCTACAGCACATATTTTTTAAAACTTTGACACACACATTTTACTACTTTAGACGCGCCTATCTTTCAAATGATTGACTTTGAGAAAAAATGATTTTAGGAACCTCAATGTAATTTTTGAAGACCTATCCTTAGACACCCCACACATATAGGTTTGAAGAAACATTTTTTTTTTGTTTCAGTTCCATGTGTGGGATGCCCCCCCATAAACTTTTATATTTTTTATTTTTGTATAAAAATCAGAAAGCGGTTCACAGAATACATCTAGCTACCAAGTTTCAATTCTGTAGTCCTAACAGTTTCGGAATAAAATGGCTGTGATATACGGACGGACAGACAGACAGACATGACGAATCTATAAGGGTTCCGTTTTTTTGCCATTCGGCTACGGAACCCTAAAAACGGCTCGGCCGATTTCTTTAAAATGTAAATGGGACCACAATATATATATATATAAAGGTTCAGACGAATTGACAACCTCCGCCTTTTCTGTGAAGTCGGTTAAAAAGGCTCATCATGTCATGTCATGAAATTTCATTTATTGTTATGAAATGTTACGAAATGTCAAAAAATGTCACGAAATGTCATATATGTCATGAAATGTTATAAAATGTCATGAAATGTTATAAAATGTCCTTAGATAATTTACTTGTCTAGATAGAGGGTTGCGCTGCAGTCGCAATTAAACGACAGGCCAGGTTTGAAGCGCACGTGAGCGTGTCACGTCATTGTTGACAAGCGCGGTACGTCACTGATGGCATTCTGAGTGATACCAGCTCTTGAATATTTTCCATAAAAGTAGGGAAAAAACATGTTTTGGTTTTGAGGCATTCGTTTGTTTGACGTATATTTAAATTATGGTATTTTTGAAGTTAGTGAGTGCATTTGGTTAAATAAAATTTTATTATGAGAAGAAAGCTATAATTTTAGATTATTTATATATATGTTGTAATTTGTTACTTCATTTTTGTACTTAACTATATATTTTATGTTACAATTTACAATGAAGTACTTTTTAAATACTCACTTGCTGTGCCCCGCGTGGCTTTAACCTCGATAAAAAAATACTATTAACAACATGCATGTTATTGGCACAAAAATGATCAGAGCACATAACTGTTGCTTTAGCTAGATGCAAGATATCCTTTTTGCGGCTTTTTAGGGTTCCGTAGCCGAATGGAAAAAAAACGGAACCCTTATAGATTCGACATGTCTTTCTGTCTTTCCATCTATGCGTCTATGCTATGCGTATGCGTATATGCGTATCTATGCTATGTCTATGTGTCTGTCAATACTCTTTAGGGTAGGTACAGACGCATAGAGATAAATCTCCGGAACATGTAGAGGTATCAAGTTGAAACCTGTACTAAATACTTGGGTGTACGGGTATCTTTCGGCTGTGAAAAAATTTAACCTATACATAAGTCAACGCGATCAAAAGATAATGACCGTTTATAAATTGTTAAACACAATCCAAAATTTCATCGTACCGACGGGACTCGAACCCGCACCCCCCGGATTACACGTCCAGGTGCTGTGCCAATTAAGCCAAGGTTCGATACATCGATACGACGAAATTAGTGGATTGCATTTGTTAACCCAATTATGCATTGGTGGCGCCATCTATGACTACTTATTACGTAAGTTAATCATTCGGAAGAAATCATTACAGTTTTCAAATCCGACGAGAGATGTTGCATTGCGTAAATCAAATATTATGTTTCTTATTTTGGATTGTGTTTAACAATTTACAAAAATATAAAGTGTGAGACACTTCAAAGAAACATAATATATGACCGTTTATGTCGCATATTTTGCGATTTCACAAGGGAATTAAATCAAATCCTATCCATTGACCTAGAATTATACAATTTGGCAAGAAGCAGGTTCTTGAACCAATTATATAGCAATGGATCTGAAAACCGTGAATATGTAGTTTAATAACAAAGACAAATTTAGTATTACAAACTTATGATTTGTATTTCACGCAGTTAATTTCCTATGGATCCAACTGCAAAGATAAGTTTGTCCTTTAACTTAGTTTGAGAAATTGGTACGGAAGCCTCGGCGGGCGAGTTCAACTCGTCTTGACCGGTTTTCTGTGTTTCCGGTTAAATATAATTTATAGATCTCAAGTCGCGAGTAAATAGGTATCGTCTAGGTAAGCGCGCCACATCATCAATGACATCGTCACTTAACATCAGGTAAAATAATCAAGCGAAAACCTATTATTATTAGTTACTTTCTGTAGCAAGTTTGAGACAATTATCATTATAATATCTCTGGAGGTGTACTTATCTGATCAGAATAAAATTTAAATAAGACCATCTTAGAGATGAACTCTACCTGTGAAAAGGGAATCATTTAAATCGGTTCACAATTGGCGGAGTAATCGGCTAACAAACATACAAAAAGAAAACACAGACGAATTTGGAACATCATCCTCCTTTTTGGAAGTCGGTTGAAAATACACCAATATAAATAATTTTAATTGATTCGTTCAATTTATTGTTGTAATTATATTTTTTAGGGTTCCATAGGCGAATGAAAAAAAACGGAACCCTTATAGATTCGTCATATATATATATGTGTCTGTCTGTCTGTCCGTCCGCATGTCACAGCCACTTTATTCCGAAACTATTAAGACAACACAGTTGAATCTTGGTAAGTAGATGTTTTGAGGGCCCGGTGGTGTAACCGGGAGAACAGTCGCCTTCGACGCCAGAGATACCCAGTTCAATCCCCGCCGTGCACTAATTGATTTTTCTATCGAATGTATAAAAAAAATGTTAAATGTGTGTTCGCTTTTCACAGTGACCTTCCGGTGAAGTAAAACATCGTTAATAAACCAATAACCCCCGCATGATGGTAGGACACTATTTAGTGTCCGCCTGGCCAGCTACCTTGAGGGTTCAAGTTAGGAAATCTGTCGCCAAACATCTAATCTGTTCCGGCAGCTATCCTTGAGAGCCAGTGTCCATTCTAGGTCTAGCGTGCTTACCATCTTCGACCGCATCATCACTTACCAATAGGTGAGATAGTGGTCAAACGCTAGCCTATAAGATATATATAAAAAAAGATGTATTCTCTAAACCGCTTCATGACTTTTATACAAAAATAAAAGATCAAGGCGGACTCCCCATATATGGAACATAAAATAATAAATAAAAATATCATCAAACATATACGTTGTATAGATTTAGATAGTTTTATGTTACTTTGAAGTTTCTCACACTTTATATTTTTGTAAATTGTTAAACACAATCCAAAATTTCATCGTACCGACGGGATTCGAACCCGCACCATCCGGATTACACGTCCAGGTGCTCTGCCAATTAAGCCACGGTTCGATACATCGATACGACGAAATTAGTGGATTGCATTTGTTAACCCAATTATGCATTGGTGGCGCTATCTATGACTACTTATTACGTAAGTTAATCATTCGGAAGAAATCATTACAGTTTTCAAATCCGACGAGAGATTTTGCGCTGCGTAAATCAAATATTATGTTTCTTTGAAGTGTCTCACACTTTATATTTTTGTAAATTGTTAAACACAATCCAAAATTTCATCGTACCGACGGGACTCGAACCCGCACCCCCCGGATTACACGTCCAGGTGCTCTGCCAATTAAGCCACGGTTCGATAC
This sequence comes from Cabera pusaria, assembly GCA_954871355.1. Taxonomy (NCBI): domain Eukaryota; kingdom Metazoa; phylum Arthropoda; class Insecta; order Lepidoptera; family Geometridae; genus Cabera; species Cabera pusaria. The sequence continues at coordinate 19,071,550 of OX940889.1, read as the reverse complement.
ATCGATACGACGAAATTAGATTTAGATAGGTCTTTAAAAAAGACCGGCCAAGTCAAGTCAACTCGCTCACCGAGGCTTTCGTACCAACTTCTCGTTATCAACTCTTGCGCTTCTTTACTCTATGTTTTTTTTCTTTAATCTGTGGTTCTAGGATAAAGCACTAAAACTTTGTAGTAAGTTTCGTGTGTTTCCCAAATAAAACAAAGATAACAAAAATGATTGACATTATGATTGTAACGTTCGCATGGGTAATTTTAAATGAAGGACTCAGGCAACCCTGAAAACATGGCGATGTATCTCAGAACAAAAATACATTTCGATATTATAATTGTTTCTTTAGAATACTTAATAGTTATTTCATGTGTACCTATCTACAAAAGCTCACTTTTTTAATGGTTTCCAAACGTCCTATGTAATTTCTGCACACTTTTATCGCACATTTAGTCATTTTGAAATGGCACAGAACCAATGTTGACTGCTGAATGTCAGTGACACTACTAAGTAGGCGGAATGAGCTTAAGGGCCAACAGTTGGCCGTTACTTTTTTGGCCCATAGGTTTTCAGACTGTACATCTTGACAAGTAAATTATCTAAGAAAATGTCATTAAATGTCATGATATGTAACGAAATATAATGAAATGTCATGAAAACTAACGAAATATCATGAAATTTCACCAAATATTTTTAAATGTTATTTTATGTCATGATGTGTCACAAAATGTCACGAAATGTCATCAAATGTCACGAAATGTCATGTAATGTTATGAAATAAAAAAATTATAAAAAAATCGCGAATTAACAGGTATCTACTAGGTAAGCGTGCTACATCGTCGAACGCATCGTCACTTAACATCAGGTGAGATAGTGGTCAAACGCTTGCATATCTAGCATTAAAAAAAATGTCAAGGAATTTCATTAAACCTCCTTAGACCGGGAACTATAGAAGAACATTCATAAGCCAAAAATTAAAAAAATATTTTCCCGCCCTAAGGCAGAAATGAATAGCTACTTAGCGCGCACTTATCGAGGAACCAACTATCACTTTGCGAATAGATGGGATGAAAAAAAGTTTATTATTATCAATAAGCAACTTACCTGGGCCAACATTAGCGCCTTCTGTAGTGGAAACTTTGTACATCTGCACAAAAAGTCAAATATTAATACGCCTGCTATCCATTGTTACGTTTTGTTTTAGTATATTTTATTGTTGCGTTATTAACGCAACTGGTTGCGCCGCCAAGGACTTCCTAGTGATAAATAGTAAATACTTAGATCTAAGACCTAAAATACCTACTTACCTAAAATTATACCTAAATGATTAATACTTAACTTATCTGGTCTACTTAGACCGTATCTTTACGGTCTTAGACGAGATATCTGCCTCCCTAGGCAAAGTCCAATTTCTGTTTTCATTCTCACTAACACAACTGCAAAATGTATGGGAATGACAATTTTGTTACGGCAAAATATAAGTAATTCCCATACATTTTAAGCTTGCGTTAGCGTGAATGGAAACAGAAATTGGATTTTGTCTGGGGGGCAGGTAAGCTACCCTAATAGAGATCCCTCATCGGGAAAATTCGTCTGTAATGTAACAGTTCAAATTTGAGCAACCTATACCTAAAATTATAGATACCTAATTTGTAACATTACATCAGTGAGTGAAAAATACCGCGCCTAAGTCTCAGCCTTTATACTCAAAATCGAACCTTGAATAGTTAGAATACAGGCGAATGCTCTTCAGTCATTAAGGCAGTATTGTAACGTAATGCTCAAATCGAATCTTAGATTGAATATTATGTTTCTTAAGGGTTAAAATGCATGTATCGACTCTTCAGTGGGAGTCGTCCATGACTAAGTAGGTTTATGCGTTTGGGTATAGATGAAGGATTGTGGTTTTTATTCTATGGCTTGGGCGTGTTGTGTTACTGAACTAAAATTATGCGAATCAAAGGAATCCTATCTCACTCAGGAGGCGCGAGTTTGAGTCCCGCTGGACGGTGACATTTGGAATTGCATAAAATAAAGAAATGTACAAATCTTAGATTGTTACATTACACACTCTGGACCTCTTTTATAAACAAATAATTAAAAAAACTGAAAAGACGATAGTAAACAACTTCCCAACCTATCCTGCAATTATCACCAGCACCAAATCCTGAAGAGATACCTGATTTACAAACTGATTTAATCTAAAAAAAGTTAAGAAGATGATAATAGGTAAACAAAATCTTCCCAACATACTCTGCCATTATCAGTTATCACCAGCAGCAAATCCTGAATGTTTTACAAACTAATTTAATTTTAAAAAAGTTAAGAAGAAAATATTATGTTTCTTTGAAGTGTCACACACTTAATAATTAGCAGAGCACCTGGACGTGTAATCCGGGGGGTGCGGGTTCGAGTCCCGTCGGTACGATGAAATTTTGGATTGTGTTTAAGTTCAGAAGATGATAGCAGGTAAACAATTTCCTCCCAATCTACCCTGCCATTATCACCAGCAGAAAATCCTTAAGAGAGACCTGTTTTACAAACTGATTTAATTTTAAAAAGTGAAGAAGACGATAGTAAACAACTCTTCCCAACCTACCCTGCCATCGTCACCAGCAGCAAATCCTGAAGAGAGGGGCAGCACGTCCGGTCCCCACTGTTTCATGAAGTGTCCGAGGCGAGACACGCGCTGCGCTGGAGTGGTCGTGGTGTGAGAACCGCCACAGTAACGGTTGCACAAGTGTTTGTCAGTGCCTGACCTGTTAAAGTGAAACAATGTTTAAAGTTGAATAGCTCAATAGAGTGTGCAATAATTTATGATCGTAGAATCTACTTTAATCTATCAAACAAAAAAATAATTTTTCAAATCGGTTAAGATTTGACGGAGTTCTGAGGTAACAAACACAATCTAAAAAAACTGCCTGATTGAGAGCCTCCTCCTTTTTTGTGAAGTCGGTTAAAAAGAGAACCGTCATAGAAATTTAGGGCACGTGTGTTGATGGTTCTATATAATTTACTGTTTTTGTTGCGTTGACAACATGCTCTGTTTTTGCTAATACAGCTAAAAATATTTGATACCTACTCGCATCATATCATATCGGGTGGTACTAGGTAGTTTTATACCTTTCTTCCTCACCTTCGAATGTTAGTTCATTGTAAAGCCACGTCGGTTCTCTTTTTGCACAGACTATAAACTCATATATTTACACAGGCAGTAACTCGATGTTGAATTCGACTGAAAAGTCGAGCGCGACCCCAACTTACAGTAGAAGACATAGCAATCATTACGTTTGGAGTGCAATTTTTTTAGTCTATGTTTTAATTTAGTTTTAATATATCTTTTTTTAATGGGTTGCACATTAAACTAGTAATGTGAACTTAAGTCTTGTTAACCCCTCCAACTAAGCTGAATATGCTTGTGTCTGGAGTGGTTTCACATCAATAGAGGGGATCGAACTCACGACCTCTCGATCGCCAGGTATATTTAGCTTAGTTGGAGGGGTTATAAAGACTACTAATAGTATGTGTAACCCATATTGCTATTAAGCTTTAAAAATATACTAGACTTTAAATTTTAAAGAAAACAACTATTGAATTGCTATTTAATGAGCCTTTTATCTATTATCTTTTCTCATAGAGGACAAGTTTGTCTTCTCTCGGCCGACGTAGAACCTACTTTGAATCCCCAGGGTGACGATGGTCAAGATTCTACTTAAGAGTTCTTCTCTCTGGGTTCAAAATAGCGACTTTGACGAAAATATACTACATTGCACTCTCGTAATATAATCTACTATTGTAGGTACCGGACACGTTGGGGCTGCTTATTAGTTGACTGCGCCATCTGCTTATCAATATTCTCCCAGTCGTGCATGTTTCTCTGTGGAAGCTGACTCGTCTGGGCTTTGCGGATTGTGTCTGTTGAACAGAAAATCTATGGCATCACTATTAGTTCCGAATAAATACAACGTGCAAAAATGTTTCACGTGCCAGCAAGTATTATCTTAAAGCATATGTTAGTTGTTAAATTAAAGCAGAAAAGACTATTCTCATTTATCACATTATGCTCGTCTGTTTGGAATCTAATTTGTTAAGTTTTGAGTACCTACAAGGATATCTTTGAAATAAACCAAACACATATTGTACCTACAGTCTTTTATTTAAGCTCTCAGTAAGTACCTATGCTGATGTTGATTTTGAGGTGACTGACACTTTTTGACTTCTGAGAGAACTTTCCGTTAAGTCGCGTAAAGGGTGGACGTTTCACCAAACCGTTTAAATAAAAAATACTTCCACATTCTTCTGCTGTCACACTGCTATATTATTATTGTTTTATATGTATTTACAGCCCCGGATCTACGAGTTTTCGAACCGGGGCAGAAACTTGATAGCCAGCCCCTCTCTCCAGGGTTTAATAAAAATTACTTTAAAAAACTTACAAATATATAATGGTTGACAATTTTTGTGAATGGGACAATAAGAATACGTTGATTAATCCACAAGTTCACTTAAGTTGTGGGCCTGTGTGGCGACTGTTTCTTACAAGTCGACAGTGGGCCAACCAGGCTTCCGTTTGCTAGGTGCTTTGTAAAGCATGTTTTTTATTTTGATATTGTGTATGTTGTGTATGTCCATGTATACTTAGTTATTTTATGTAGATACTAGAAGTGCCCCGCGGCTTCGCCCGCATTAAAACCTTCTTTTATTAACTTAAAACTTTTCTTTTGTAAAAAAGATTCTATCATTAAATACATCAAATATGAATTAGCCAAATCGGTTCTCCCGTTTTCATGTTATCGCGTGACTAAGGCAATTCGGGATTCATATTTATAAAACCCGAAAAACCAAAATTAACAGACTTTGTTACCTACCCCATTTCGAAAATCCTACAACACGTACCTTATCCCATCTTGTTCCGCCATACAAACTTTGAACCCCCGTTCCGTATCCGGGAGGATTTTTTAGAAAATCCTTTCTGAGCGGATACCTACGTCATAATAACTATATGCATTCTGAATTTCAGCGCAATCCGAAACAATATTGATTTTTAGACTTTGTTACCCCAGTTTATCCTCTTACGGTGGCATTTTGAAAAAGTCTGAAACTCGTATTTACTTATTTATTTACAGAAGTACTTGTGTGAAATGTCGAATTAAACGACTATGCAAACTTTGAACCCCCGCTTCATCCCCTTGAAGTGTGTATTTTGAAAAATTATTTCTTAGCGGATACCTAAGTCAAATAACTATCTGCATGCTAAATTTCAGCGCAATCCGAAACAATATTGATTTCAGACTTTGTTACCCCACTTCCTATTAGGGGTGGAATTTCGAAAAAGACTGAAACACGTATTTACTTAATGAAGTACTTGTGTTAAATTTCGAATATAAAAGCCTATCTAATATTGTTTTTCCATACAAACTTTGAACCCCCGTTTCATCCCCTTCAGGGGTGAATTTTGGAAAATCCTTTCTCAGAGGGAACTAACGTCGTAATAACTATCTGTATGCCAAATTTCAGCGCAATCCGAAACAATATTGATTTTCACACTTTGTTACCCCATTGCACCCTTGCGGGCGGCGGCTGCTGGTGGGACACCGTAAGGTTACGGCGGCAGATTTTCTCTTTGAAGGTGGTAAGCCAATTATTGGTAGTAAGTTAGGCGGAAAATCTTTATAATATGCTCCTACCAGCTATCCACCGTAGGCTTTTTAAAATACAACAGGGTTAAATTGATAAAAAATAAGATTATATTGAGTTTGTTGTATAAGTCTAAACAATTATAAGATTAGGTAGATTACCCAGTTCATAGCTGAGATAAGGCTTCATAGAAGTCGAGGGAGGTAAGGACTTGGCTACGGGCATCGAGGGTCCCGCTTCCATGGCCATCACAGCGTTCGCATCGCAGGATATGCAGTTTACATCCCTGGGTATAACAAACAAAAGTAAATTATCAACATTAACATTTCCAAATCCAAATCACTCGCGTTTGGCGGTTTAGCGTCATCATAATATCTAGAACATTAATTCTGATTAATTTACAAAACGAATCAAATTCGGTAAAGCCACTTTTAAAATATATAGTAATATTAGTTTTGAACGAACAACCTTTGACCCTAAACGAATATATATACTAAATAAAGTATTTTAAGTAGGTACAGTAGTACCTACTCTAAAAATGTTTCAAAAGCTGGTGGTGTAAGTCGGTAGGTAGGTATATACTTTTAGAAATCGTCGTAGACTACCACCGCTTTAATAGAAATGCGAACAGTTAAGCGATATTTGTATTGCCGCATGAAGACCTTAAAACCCTAGAATATAGAGAACGCATATGGCAATTATATCATCGTTGGATAGCCAGCTTAACGCAATTACTTCACAAGTCTTCTTCTCGGCGTTATATAATTATTTATTCCGAGATTTTTGCTAGTTTGTTTAAAAACTGCATGTATCACCACTTTTGCCAAAACGAGTGACTGTCTAACCCCCGTCACGTTACCATCATCAGAAATAGATTACTTACACATAGTTTCGTAATCGCAATGATATCAACATGTATGTTTATCTTTCAATTAATATAGTAAATTTTCCTAGTCACCTCATGAGTTTCCTCGTAGTCCCTGCGGCCTCAGCTTCACGACGCAGCGATGCCATCTGTTTGAGGTTCTCTTGCAACTGCTTCAGCTTGTTATTGAAGAAGTCTCTTACAGGAGTCAGCTCCATTTTGTCTAGTTTGGTTTCAATCTCACGTTGAATGTCGTCTAGCGCTTGTTGCCATAGCGCTTCCTGCAAGATGTTTAATGTAGAGCAGAATATTAGTTGTACAATTTTGTTTTAAAGTGACTCAGCATCAAATATCTTTCTGCCCGTTGCTAATACTCGTATTTATTAGAGTACCTTTTTTGAAGTTAAAACTTGTTTAGGTCCGCTGAGCACTTTATTTCGTGGGTATTGTGTGTGGCTATCTAACGTACGTTCGGGCACATAATAAATAATAGTTTTAGTATAGTTAGCGCGAGTAAATTCCCATTATTTGGTTTACTTGCCAAGAAGTAATGCTTTCACATGGCAGCGACACTTTCTTTATACCTACAACAGAGTGGTATAGATGTGCCCTTATTCAAATGTTGCCTAAGTTTTACTTGCATGTAAAGATTTTGATATTTTAATGGAGGGGAGAGATGGAAGGGGGAAGGCTTTGGGGGAGTATTGTTTAATATTTTATTTAGGTTATTCACCATTCAAGAAAACAAACCCGCAATTACGATGCGTAGCAGTGAGCTGGAAACCTGGAACGACGAGACGCCTAAAATTCAACACTTATTGCGTCGCCACACTTCGGCATCCGGAGATGTTGACTTAACGAACGCTGCGTCAAGACTGAAATTAATCTTACCTGCATGCCAAGCTTTCCAATAGCATGCTCCAATCCTCTCGACAGGTCATCGCAAGCCATCTCGAACTGGTCATGTGACACCTTCCTTGCCAGCATACGAAGGTCTGCCTTCTCTGCCATCGCTTCAGCCATATCTTCTCTGTCCATCTTCACAGTCTTGAGCATGTCTATTTGTTCTAGAAGAGACTAGAAGGAAGATGATGAAGTTAGTTCGACGTCGAAGAGACACTAAGAGACAAAATAATGTAATTTAAAAAGATTTCAGTAGGTTATACATTGTATTTCTTTTTGTTTAAAGGAGTTCGACTGTTTTTTTTTTAAGTTTGTTACCTCAAAACTCCGTCAAATCTTAACCGATTTGAAAATTTATTTTATGTTTGAGAGATTATGCCTCACGTTTTTATCGAGATATGACAATTATCTCCGGAGAAATGGAGATAAACAATATAAACAAATTTGATACCGTGACGACATACATGATTATGGCTAGTGGATATTTTCACTATCGCGGCATGTGAAGTCGGTTTTTTTCGTTTTGTGAACGATCTTAAATTAACAATAGATAGGTACGTACGAGTTACCTTATAGCATAAGCTATAAGCCTTATAGGGTTAATATTAAGAAATTATGATGATGATAATCTACTCCTTGATGCAACCTTGTTTAGCACCACACATTTTGCTCGCAAAACAAATTTTGTTTTGCAGACTTGGTGAATAGAAAAATATTCAGTAGGTATAAATTTCACTTAATCCACAAAATAAATAATAGTACAACTTTAGCATCAATTGAAAAGTGTGCATAGCATGATAAGCTGGTACCTACATTCCAGCTTGAAAGTCTGGCTCGTCGTCGCAAGGTGGTGATAATGTCAGTTTTCTTATCAACTAAGTATGTTCGGAGAATGTACAAACAAACATGCAAAACTACACAACCTTATCCCTCCGTCTACCACCTTTAACAGAAAATCAAGGCAGACATCGAGACAGCATCAATTTACTCAATCAAATCTCGATTGGCCCAATTCAAGATCACGACATATATTAATACTAGAAGTCCGCGGCTTCGCCCGCGTTATGACTGCTTTCATAAAATACACCAAATCGGTTTAAACTTTTTCTACGTTTCATCCCCTTAAGGAGTGAATTTTGAAAAATCCTTTCTTAGCGGATACCTCCGTCAAAATAACTATCTGCCAAATTTCAGCGCAATCCGAAACAATATTGATTTCAGACTTTGTTACCCCACTTCACCCTTTTAGGGGTGGAATTTCGAATAAGTCTGAAACACGTATTTACTTATTTATTTACTGAAGCACTTGTGTGAAGTTTCGGATAGAAAAGACTATCTAATCTTGTTTCTTCATACAAACTTTGAACCCCCATTTCATCCCCTTAAGGGGTGAATTTTGGAAAATCCTTTCTCAGAGGGAACTAACGTCGTAATAACTATCTGCATGCCAAATTTCAGCGCAATCCGAAACAATATTGATTTTCACACTTTGCTACCCTATTTCACCCTCTTAGGGGTGGAATTTAAAAAAAACTTGAAACACATATTTACTTATTTTTTTACTGAAGTACTTGTGTGAAGTTTCGTATAGAAAAGACTCTAATCTTGTTTTTCCATACAAACTTTGAACCCCTATTTCATCCCTTTAAGGGGTGAATTTTGAAAAATCCTTTCTTAGTTCACCCTTACAATGCGGTTTAGGCTGTGCGTTGTCTGTCAGTCAGTCAGTCAGTCAGGCAGTCAGTCAGTATGTCAGGACAAAGATTCTTATAGTATTAGATAAAAATACGTACATTGGTGTGACATTGGCGAGTTTCTTTCTCCGCTGCCAGCTGTAATGCCGTCTGGTGGACTTGTTTCAGCTGTTCTTGCATATCCTGCACTGTTTGGTACAGCTGCATAAGACCTGTAATTTTTAAGACCATAATATAAATTGGCCTAATTACTACGACCAAAAAAAAAAACACGGAAGAATTTCTTCAAGGAAGCTATGCGCAAATGTTGACCCAATGTCACGAACAAAATCGCGCGTCCTCGAACTACTCGGAACTGAAGTACTCGGAACTCAGTCACTGATTAAGCTACCAATGTGTTCCAGTTAAAAATCTATCTTTTTTTTGGTGAATTGGGTTTAATTTGCCACAACTCGTACAAGGCACATTTGGTAAGCACCGCCTACCAAGGCATAAACTGTGTTGGGTCATTTTGTATCGCTAGGAATTCTTCCGTGTTTTTTTTCGTAGCCTAATTACCTTGTCATTCCTATACAGCGACAGTTAGGATATGCAATATATAGATAGGACATAATGTTGATGATGATACACGTTCTAATTCACATTGACTGCGGCACTTTTTCGCATATTTTTGTAATTTTTTTTCGTTGCTGTGGTATCAAATCAAAACTAAAATCCAACAGCAGAAGGTTACACGCACCCCTTGTGAAAAACTTAATTTAAAAAAAAAATATTATATTTATTTTTCAATTTTACTTCCGATACCAAAATATCAAAAAACGCACGGTGTGTGTTCTCAGCAGCGAACGTGTAGCACATAGCGATTAAGTATTTCCTAAGCAAGATAGTCGTCCTGGACGAACAAACCGTCACTTAACATTACGTGGGTTAGTGATAGTAGTAAGGTATGAAATAATAAGGTAGGTAGATATAAGCATTAAGTTATAATAACACGCTGCAAAACACCTAATGTGGGTATCAATCACTATGTGGATGATGCCTGTGCTTGATATTATAGATTTGGTAGAAACATTTATTACAGACATCGACGTCCTACGTCGATGATTACAGACTAGTCATCATATTAATTTTATGAAGAACTTTAATATAGATACGCCAATGTCAACTTGCAATTGAAATAGACTCGCGCAACATGTGAACCCTATTATTTTACCTACAACTACTAGCTAGTACCTACCTACGAGAACAGGTAAACTGTCCAAAAAAATTAGAAGTTTATTACTAGTAAAAATATGACTAGTATAACACTCTATAACACTAGTAACCCGCCCTGGCTCCTCACGGGTGAAATTTATATAATATTGTATCGATATAAAAGTACTACGTACCTACTGGATATCGCGATCCAAACATTCATTATGTTCCACTGACCTGACAGAGTACCGCAGAAAAGGCTCACATCCAGTAGGAGGGCTTAGAGCAGGAAATTAAAAAATACTTTACACTGTTCAACATGTGAACGTCGAAGCTATCCAGCTCCTCGACAACCCGGACATAGTGAGAAGACTAAAAAGGATCAAACCTTTTGAGTTAGTATAGTGAAGTGACAGCAAAATAGTGAACAGTGCTTCCAAAGAACACAATAAAATAGTGTCATCGCCTTAATAGAGACAATAAGAAAAGTGCCATTGGACACATTCTTAGTTTAACAATAGTTAGCAGTTTAGGTCAAATTTAAATTACTTATTAGTCTTAGACTAGATTGTAATTTTAATGATATACCATTATATTGGAATATCATGTGTAAAAAAAAAACACTGTTCAACAAAAAATCGGTTGGTTAGTTTGGGAGTTCATCTCTAGCGGACAAATATCGTGACAGGATTTTTTAAATATATAGAGATATACAAGCGTTTGACAACTATCTTAACTATTGGTAAGTTTTCAACTCGATGTTTGAATACGTATTTATATTGCCTCACCTTGGAGATCTTTGACGAGATCTGGTGATAGTCCGCCCTCCACGCCTCCACCGCCCGAGGAGCTCATGTTTGCTACTTCTTTTAAAAGGTAATTCACCTGGTCTTGCAGTGCTAGGAGCTGAAAAAGAGCAGTACTATAAAATGATAATCATACCACTACCACGGGATGGTTATAGTAAGGTACATTCCTGCGTTAGAAAGCTTAGAATAGTAACCATTGGTGGAAGGCTGCAGCCGTGGATCGAACCATCCATCGAAAAAGACATGTCACTAATCGGTTCACCGAGTTACGGCACGACGTGCGGTGTCAGCTTTTCGGAAGACGGCTTTTGAGACGGTAATGCTTAGTGAGTTGGAGAGTTAAATTGTCCAGAGCTTCGTCTCCATTTCCAGACAAGCACGATTCTAACATAATCGCTGTCATATTTCCAGGTCTGGACGACCCGAGTTCCAAGTTGTTCGCTCAAACTACCATAAAAAAGGCAGACGGAGCCGTGCCTAACACCCGAGTGAACGCAAGTTCAGTAATAAATACTTGAGTAATACGCTTCCGCGCTCAGTTTGCTACCAAGCGGCAGCAGGGACGGAGGCGTCCGTGCGGTATTACTTCGCAGCGTTGCTTACGTAGTAATCATGCCGTATTGACTATGCCGGACTGAGCGCGGAAACTTATTACGCAAGCATTTAGTATTACTGAACTTGCGTTTACTCGGGTGTTAGGCACGTTTTTATGGTAGTCTGAGGTTGTTCGTTTCAGTATCCCTGACAGGGACGTGCCATCCTGTGTTCATACATATCAGGGAAATCGGTATCAGCGTAGTCTGTTTCAGTGGTTGATACGCACAAACACCCGAACATATGTCGTCCACGAGGATAATAAATCGAATAGCACTGTCAGAGCGTCCAAGCGTCAGAGTGTGCTCCGGGACAGTGACAGCCCGGATCCGCCTGATACGAACCTGAGTTAGCAAGTTCGTACATTAACATCAGGTGAAATAGCAGTCAAATACTTGTGCCATCATCATCATCAGTCGGTGTCAGTCCACTGCTGGACGTAGGCCTCTCCCAAGATACGCCTCTGAGCACGATTTTCGGCTATTCTTTACAGTCACTGCCCACCGCTTTGCGTATATTGTCGCTCCACCTGGTTACAGGACGTCCTACGCTACGTTTGCTGATTCACGGTCTCCACTCTAGGACAAGTCTACCCTAACGGGTAACAGTCTTGCGGCAGATATGACCAGCCCAATGCCACTTCAGTTTGCTAATCCGTTGAGCTATGTCGATCACTTTAGTTCTCTGGCGAATTACTTCATTCCGTATTCGATCCCGCAGAGAAACACCGAGCATAGATTTCTCCATAGCTCGCTGAGCGGCTTTAAATTGGTGGATGAGTCGAACTGAGAGTGTCTACGTCTCGGCTGTCATCACGGGTAGTAGCCTTTTGTCTTTAGGCACTGCGGTATAGGGTATAGGTGATGAAAAAATTGTGTGCATGTAATAAAAAGGCATAACAACTATAATATGTGCCATATAGATTGGCACTAAAGTGCGTTGACCTTTCAGTGGTGACAAAGACAGAAAAACAAGATAATGTGTGTTGGAAAATAAATAAATAAAATATATTTCATACAATTTATTTTATATTGTTGGTACATTTATATATATTTGCCATCACTTAATTCTTGCCGAAATAAATTTATGAAATAAATTAATTTATTATTGCCCAAGGTGACGCATCTCTGTTGCCTGACGTAAAAAATGGTCCAGGTAAAGTGACATAACTCGCGTTTTGTATAATTTCAGGAAGTAGAAACTACTTCCTGTAAGTAAGTATTATAAAAGCTGTAGCAATGGTTATTTTTTTAAATTTCAAGTAGAAAAATTACAAAATGAGATGTTCGTTAAAAATCATTAAAATAAAGTACACATAACATTAACATAGAACAGTCTTAGCGCGTTAAAATCCCTTTTTACAATAAAAACGGATAATAAATATCGAGATCATGAAAATACGACATTAAATATATCAAATGTGTTCTAGTAATATGTAGAATTGTAATAAACATCAATGATAAATATATATTTTTGGTTTTGATTTTGGCAAAAATTTAAGATACACTCATTTTTTCTTAGCAGCTGACGAGAGGTCGATGCACTTTTGTACCAATCTATATGGCACGGACTATATACCAGTTCTTCATTGTCATCTCTCTTGTTAAACCTATCGCAGCATGTTTCAAAACGTCGTTCCAGATCTGCCAGTCTATCTGCTACGGCGCCAGTGACCGCTCCAGCAACTGCCATCATCAAATGATTATCTTTTAAATCAAGTACTCTTATTGATCAATCTCTGTATAATTTTTAGGGTTGCGTAGAAGGAAATAAACTGGCCAAGTGCGAGTCGGACCCGCACAAGTAGGGTTCCGATTAAAAAAAAATTGCCGGAAAAATAAAGTACAAAGTACATCGATAATATAAATACCGTGTCAATACTAAACATGCTTATTTACTACAACGCCATCTAACGAATGTCTAACGAACTTCGAACGCCAACTAAGTGAACGTTAACACTAGAGATGCGCCGTATAGTGGTTTCACCGAATTACCGAATACCGAATATTATTCGGTTTAACCTTTACCGAAACAGATATTCGGCTGAATTATTCGGTTTACCATTACATTGTTTTGCCGCGTAAACAAGTCCTAGCATGTGCGCTACGTGCCGCTGCTGGTTAGATTAGGAACTTGGATAGATTTAATTGAGGTTTATAAAAATGTTGATTTTAAGTTTAAAAATAAATATTGTTGCGAGATTTCAATTAAATGTTGATTTAAGGGTTAAAATAAATGTTGACTATACCTACTAACTATAGGTTAAGAAGTAAATATGTTTTCTTTGACTTATAATATAACATAAGTCTTATATAAGAAGTTTTGTCTTTTAGTTCTACACTTTGGCTACATGAGCCAAGAAAATAGAAATGCTTGAACCGAATATATTTGGCAACAAAACCGAATAATTTGGCAGAATACAATTAATGGAAAAGACGCCGAATACGCTGAATATCGAATATCAAACGAATATTCAGCGCATCTCTAGTTAACACAAAAAACCAGTGTTTTTCAACGTGTGGGTCGCGCCACACGCGAACCCCTGGGGGGTCGCAAAGCCTCTATAAGGGAGTCGCGAAGTCTCAGTAAAGGAAAAAAAACAAAGTTTGAAAACATGCTTTTAAAGAAAATATTAATTAAAGAGTGAGTAAAGTAGGTGTTTTGACTGAGAGTGCTTATAATTTTTGGTTTAAAAGAAATATGTAATTTGTTTCCTGTAGGCCACACAAACGAAACCGCGGGTAGAAGCTAGAAATATAACAAAATACAATTATAAACAGTGCAAGTAGGTCGATTTGTTTTCATACTAAGGGGGTCGCGTCGCGTCATGAAAAAGATTGAGAACCACTGGTAAACAATCGTACATAGATGGCGCTATAGTAAAAACACGTTTTTTGCATGGGGACCCCCTTTAATTCTTAACTTTGATCTGTTTTTAGTATTTGTTGTTATAGCGGCAACAGAAATACATCATCTGTGAAAATTTCAATCGTCTAACTATAACGTTCATGAGATACAGCCTGGTGACAGACGGACAGACAGACAGACAGACAGACAGACGGACAGCGGAGTCTCAGTAATAGGGTTCCGTTGGTACCCTTTGGGTTCGGAACCCTAAAAAGGAACCCTTATAGGATCACTTTGTTGTTCGTCATTCAAGACTCCTTATCTCGGAAATGCGTATTATCAAGCTGAAAGTTATATCACAGGTCTTCGAACTCTTTCGGCTAAGAAAAAATAAAAATTTAAGTTAATGCGATCACAAGATATATATGACCCTTCATATCGCATATTTCTCATACAGAGCCTGGCTCCGCTCCCGCGCGCGTTTCGTCTTCTTAATGTTGTGCACCAACAATAACATTACTTACTTAGATCTATTTAATTGCATAGAGCAAGAATTTCGCTAAGTTGGTATGAATTATGTTGAAACTTTTTCATGTGTTTTGTATAAGTTATGATAGGATTTAGATATGTAGGACTTTTGATTTAATTATTGTTATTAAAATTATTTTTTCTGTTATTAGTACAATTAGAACTTGGAAGGGCGAATTGATAAACTTTTATGTCCATACAAAGTAATATAATAAAAGATAAATAAATAAATAAATACTTAATTTTTACATGTTGTTTGTAAGGAACCCTCGGTGCGCGACTCCCACTCGCACTTGACCGCTTTTTTATCTTCTTCTTCAACGATATTGTAAGAACATGGAAGCCTCCTGGACTCTACAGAATACTCAAATCCTCACCAACTTACAGCTCAGATTTTAAATGTCGTGTTTAGAGTCATTTGAAAAAGCTATTATACATAGATCAGTCGGGGTGGTTTAAAATATTATATTATATTATTATATATATAGATTAATATTATTTTATACAATAGATCATATTATTATATTATATTGACTTCAAATTGATTGTGATCGGTGGGGATCTACAGCTTCGCTAAGCTTATAATAATATTTTCGTAGTAACTATGACCTAATCTGTGGTTTCACTGCAAATATTTTATTAATTTTGCGAAGCGTGTTTGTGAAATTCGTGATATCTTCTAGAGTTTTCATTTGAATTATATACTGTAAAGGACAATTTTAATCTATAATATGTGGCCAAGCTAATTAACGTAATTATTTGGATAAGGATTAATACTATATACTTGAAAATAGCCTTGGAAGTTATGTCTGTCTGTCTGTCCGTCTGTCACCAGGCTGTATCTCATAAACCGTGATAGTTACTAGATTAGGATGGTTGATAGGGACCTCTCAGTCGCACACATTCACTCGGAGCAAAATGTAATATTTTAAAATTCGCCAACCGGTATTCAGGACTGATTTTTCGCAGGCAACCCTATATCACCGTGTTCGTAATGAAATAAACTTTATTTTTATTTAAGTTTCATTCATTAACCAGACCGGTGCAAATTACTAGTATCGAGTTCATACCTGGCAACCCAAGGGTTGTGACTGTTTCATATACTATGGGCTGCATACTTTCGATTGGTATAGAATTTATCTATTAACCAAACCGGTGAAATATATAAAAAAAAAAAAAAAAATTAATTAAAAATATCCTGGACTGAAATTTACTAGGCAACCCATATGCAATATATTTTTTTATATATTAAATTACATAAAAAATGTGTTTGATCCAATAACCTCGGTGAAGGTCGTTGTATGACGGGATCCTATCCTAGCTGTTACTAGGTGTTATCCGTGGGTTTTCCGAACAAATGGTAGCCGATATGTCATTCAGGATACATTATTTCTTTTATTACGTGCTTGAATAACAGAACTAGGTGTTGTGATATCATCAACACCAATATTATAAATGCGAAAGTCAGTTGTTTATTTGTTTGGGACTTCTTCACGGTCTAACGGCTGGACCGAAAAGCTGAAATTTTGAACAGGGATAGCCAGTACTATGGATTAGGCTATAGGATACTTTTTAACGCCGGCGAAGGCGAGAAGCACAGCTAGTTTACTTAATAATTCTGTATAATGTTATGTCTAAAACTTTTAGGAACTATAAATTTAAATAATGAAATCTCGAAGACTAAATAAAATTGAGCAGTAGAATATACAACGCTATATGTCAGTTTTAAATTTTTGTGTGCTGAACAATGTATCTTTAATTATGTATCATCTAATTACTAACCATCTTTGTGCCTTTTAGGAGGGGCGCCAGCTTCTGACTTATTCGGTGAAGCTGGTGGTTTCGATGAATGTGCAAATCAAATTTAAAAATTAAACGCAGATAATTGTTATAACGTATCATCATCATTATAATCAGCCACTGCTAGACATATTATCCCTATAACAATTGCTGTTATTTAAAAATGTGAGATCTTAAAGTAGGTTGGATTTGACTTGGCCAGTTTTCATTACATCAGTCATTTTATAAAGTTATTCAACACTAGCTGTGCCCGCTCGCGACTTCGTCCGCGTGGAATAGTGTCTTTGAGTAGCATTTTCAATTATTTAGGCTAATTATTTTACAAATAAGACACATGCGTATCCCACCTACACCGCACGGTACCACGCCGCTCCCAGCTCCCCCCTCTCCCTCCCCCTCTCTCTTTCCCCCAATACCCTTCCCCTCCCCTCACTTCCCTCTCCCCTTTCCCTTCCTCCCCATCTCCCCCTCCCCTCCCCCTCTCTTCCTCCCACTCGCCTCCCCTCCCCTTCCCCTCACTTACCTCTCCCCTTGCCTTTCCCCCCACTTCCCACTCCCTTCCCCCTCCCCTCCCCTGCCTATCCCCTCACCTCCCCTCCCCTCCCCCTCCCCCTTTTCCCTTCTCCTTTCCCGCACTTCCACCTCCCCTCCCCTAGAACCTAGCACATTCACATAAACCGTAAATATTTATATACAAACTTTCATCCCCTATTGTTATTTTACTCCCTTGGGGTTACAACTTTTACAAACTTTGAATGTCATATTTATTTATATCGAATCAACAGCCTAAAAAATAAGTTTCAAGCTTCTAGCTCCTAAAATAACGATGCTTCCATACAACTTTTCATCCCCCCTTTCAACGCCTTACAACCCTTTTTTCGCATTAAAAAGTAAAGAGTAGCCTACGTCCTTTCTCAGGCTCTAACTGTGTAACTTGAGTAACTGTGTAACTCGATTAACTGTGTACCAAATTTCATTTAAATAAGTTCAGTGGTTTTTGCGTGAAAGTGAGACAGACAGACAAAACCTCGGAAACAAAACAAAGTCAACCAATAAATATACAATTCAATTCAATCAATATGGTATATTTCGATACCCGTTTGGACCCTGCATATCAGTTTTAAATTTTTATGGTATGTTGTATCTTTCATCAAGTTACTAACCACCATCTTTGCGTTTTGGAGAAGGAGAAGAAGTGGCGACATTTTCTGATGTTTTCGGTGATGCTGGTTGCTTCGGTGAATCTGCGAATATACAATGTGAAACATGTCACATATTATTAAAAATTAAACTTAGGTAATTTTTGTAAAGTGTACTCTATATGTATAACAATTGTATTGTGTATGTAAAATTATGTATTATATATATTGTAAATGTATTTTAATAAGTGTCATCATCATTAATAGCCAGTATTCGTCCACTGCTGGACATAGTACATGTATATGAAATTGTTAAGCGATAAAATGTTTACCTTTTGACATAAGTACTTATTTAAATTACACTGACGTCTATTTAGGTATCTTATATTAATCAATTCCATCCAAAGGTTGTCTGGAAGAGATCTATATGTCCTGTCCTAAATTTTGGATATTGTAAAGGGCATACAGCTCTGGTACTAGCAACAATAGCAACTATGTGGACATTGGCTTTGTTGACCCTAGACAATGTTTTGTATGGCATCAACAAACTGAAACCCAATAGCTTCATAGTCCCCGATAGCGTCCAACAACATCATATTTTTCTAAAACATGCAAAACAGCCTATGTGTGTTCCGTTAAGTCATATTTTTCTGTGGTGAATATAATAAGGTTCTGTCATGAAGCTGAAAGGTGGCCACAGGTGACTCTGTGATAAATTAACGTAAGGCCACCGAATTTGGGCTTGATTGATTTACCTTGAGGATCACTTTAAATTTGAACGATATCCGGGATCTGATGATGAAGCTGTAGGTGAAGGTGGCCATGGCATTTCTGTGATAAAACAACATAATCCCACCGAGTTTGGGCTCGATTGATTTAACTTGAAGAACACTTTACTCATAATCACATCATAATATATATACAGGGTGTCGGGTTTCATATGGTCCAAACGAAAACCATCGATGGAGGACTCCAAGGGGTACCCAAAAAACCCCCATGTATGTTCCGTGAAAATCTATAGTTTTCGAGAAAATTGCGTTTTACATGTTTTCGAGTTAGTCCCCGAAATGTTGCAATTTGTTTAAATTTTCTCCCAAACTATAAAGGCCAGAGCCCAAGTTTTTTTGTGGGACTATGAACAATGAATAGGTCTTTCAGGAAAAACTACAGTTATTTATTAAGGCTTATTATTTTCTGAGAAAAAAAATAAAACATTACATTTTTTTATTTAGACGATATTTGAACTTTTTCTTTGGGCAGGCTATTTTCCAAAAAAACAATAAAAAAAGTTACAATTGATTTTAAAAACTTGTTTGTTTTATGGACCTGCTGTTGCTTGCCAAATTTCATACGGCTACGACAAGAGGTTCAGGTCTAAAAAGATAATTAACGAAATTAAGAAAGGATTTTAATATTCGATTTAATATCCGTAGAATATTTTAAAACATCACGCCTACTCTAAAATACTTTGGTAGTTACCTATACCACAGAACAGATAATTAATACCACCATATACCTACTAAAAAGTTAAAAATAAATTAGGAGTAAAAATATTTTTAAAACCAAGCTTTTATCTGGAACAATGAACTAAAAAGTTAAAAATAAATTCTAGTAAGTATTTGGTATATCTATATGTAAGGGTATATTTATTTTTATGTATTCGTATATTTACCTATATTCTCTTATAAGCTTGAGGCACAGAAGTATAGTAAGTACCTAACCTGTAAAACGGGTAGTGCCTCACTTCACACCCACTGAATCCAATGGAACTGAAAGGTGGTGACTTTTGATCTGATAACAGCGTAAATAACATTTCAATGGAGGAGGAACAATTCAATTGAGGGACCGGGGGCGTAATCGGGAGAACGGTCGGCTTTGATGCCAGAGGTACCGAGTTCAAACCCCGCGTGCGCCAATGGATTTTTCTATCGAAAAATGTATGTGCGCTTTTCACAGTGGCCCTCCGGGGAAGGAAAAACATTGATAAGAAACCAACAACCCCCGCATGATGGTAGGACACTATCTAGTGTCCGCCTGGCCAGTTACCACCCTCAAGTTAGAAAATCTGTTGCCAAACATCTAATATGTTCCGGCAGCTATCCTTGAGAGCCAGTTCCCATTCTAGGCCTAGCGTGCTTACCATCTTCGACCGCATCATCACTTAACAACAGGTGAGAGAGTGGTCAAACGCTAGCCTATAAAAAAAACACAACTCTTACAAAAACCAATTTAAACTTACCGGTTTCTGGCAGTTCAATATTCAGAGCATCATAGACGATATTTCGCAGATCATCAAGCTCATCTTGCGTTACTTTGATGGTGTGGCGTAAATCCCTGAGGTCGTTTTTGTTGACTGTTGGTTCAGCTGATTTTGCAAGAGTAAGTGGCTGGATTTCAGCACCGGTGGTCGGATCGATAGTGACTGAAGTGGCTGGACTGGCCCCGTCTGTGTCTTGATGCCCGACAGGACTGGCCCCGTCTGTGTCTTGATGCCCGACAGGACTGGCCCCGCCTGTGTCTTGATGACTGACAGGACTGGCCCCGCTTGTGTCTAGATGCCTGACAAATATCAGTTATTTTAGTGAATAATTTGATTATTAAAATTATCGTGGTAACTAATCGACGTAACTGGACTCAACGACTCAAAACTGGTCGCTTATCCGTTATATCCGCTTCCCAGCAGGTAGACCGTCTGTTTGTTTGCTATATATTATACCTAGCATAATAAAAAAATAACCTGTAATATTAATAAAACCGATATACCTACCACTGTAAAAACGTGTTTTGCCTACATTTTCCTTAATATACGTACCTAATCCATAAATATTATAAAAACGTTTGTAACTCTATCACTCTGTCTGTTTGTTACCTAATCACGCCTAAACGGACGATCCGATCTTACTGAAATTTAACAAGGAGATACTTTGCAGCATGAGAGTGCATATAGGCTACTAAATTCTTGGTGTACCTACGTGAACGAAGTCGCGGGTATCCGCTTGTATATACATAAATCAGTGCTTACATATCTCTGATGAGGTCTTGTACCAGCGAGCTGAGCTTGCCGATGCCGGCTTCTGCCGCCTCTAGACGTGAAGACACGTTGAGGTTTGTCCACATATCGGTTATTGACTTGATATTTGTTTGCGAACTGAAATTGGTACATAAAAAGCATTATTATATTTACGCGATTTGTCGGACGCCAGAGCATCGTTCGTTTCTTTAGCAGGTTACACCATAGGCAGGTGAGGTTAGCTGAAAGAATAAAGATGGGTCTCTTGCACCCCAGCACCAAAGCATTGCAATCATTATGTGAGGTATTGAGAAATATTATTAGGTCTTGGAAGATGAAATCGCCACAGAGATACCATTGATTTTTATCCTTGATCAGTATTTCACCGTACATTTCAAGAAGAGCGTTGTGGACTGTATAATTAGAAATAAAAATTGATAGTATGTGAAGCTACGAACTCTCCAAACACACAAAAGAGCACCAAGAGCAAGGAAGCAAATAAATCTACCACGCAACTTCAATGCACTAACGAAATCCAATACCGCTGGCAGATTGGAGCTGCTGAATGGTGGATTAGCGTTTATACAACATCACACTTTTCAGCATATGAGTTGTGCACGGTAAATAGATGAGGGAGTTTATAAAGCTTACGGAGATAGTAAAAAATACGGAACGTCTTTGGAGGCTAGAACATCAAGTCCACTTGATGAGAGACAAGACACATTCGACCTCAGGGCCTACGAATAAATAATAATACAGGGCTGCTTGAAGCGAACTGGCCGGCCGTTGAACCGGTCCTTGCCAAATTGAGGGTAGGTAAACATATCGGGCAGCGGCAAATCATGCACTAGATACCCTCTATTTCATATAATATATAAAGGTACCGAACAATCCTCATAATTAAGTATCAAATTTAAATGTAATTTAATTGTTAGAATCTATGTAATAATGTCTATCCAGACTTCCTGACTAATATATAATATTACTAGAAGTGTCTCGCGGCTTCGCCCGCGTTAAAAACTTCTTTTATTTACTTAAAACTTTTCTTTTGTAAAAACGATTCTATTATTAAAGACATCAAATAAGAATTTGCCTAATCGTTTCACCCGCTTTCATGTTATCGCGTGACTAAGGAAATTCGGGATTCATATTTATAAAACCCGAAAAACCCAAATTTTCAGACTTTTTACCTACCCCATTTCGAAAAATCCTACAACACGTACTTTATCTTAACTTTGAATCCCCGTTCCGTACCCGGGGGGAATTTTCAGAAAATCCTTTCTGAGCGGATACCTACGTCATAATAACTATCTGGATTCTAAATTTCAGCGCAATCCGAAACAATATGGATTTTTTTACTTTGTTGCCCCAGTTTATCCTCTTAGGGTGGCATTTTGAAAAAGTCTGAAACTCGCATTTACTTATTTATTAACAGAATTAGTTGTGTGGAATGTCGAATAAAATTACTATCCATAATTTGTACCCCCGCTTCATACCCTTAAAGAGTGAATTTTGAAAAATTCTTTCTTACCGGATACCTAAGTCAAAATAACTATCTGCATGCCAAATTTCAGCGACGTCCGAAACAATATTGATTTCAGACTTTGTTACCCCACTTCAACCTTTTAGGGGTGGAATTTCGAAAGAGCCTGAAACACTTATTTACTTACTTAGGTACTTGTGTTAAGTTTCGAATATAAAAGACTATGTAATCTTGTTTCTCCATACAAACTTTGAACCCCCGTTTCATCCCCTTCAGGGGTGAATTTTGAAATATCCTTTCACAGAGGTAACTAACGTCGTAATAACTATCTGCGTGCCAAATTTCAGCGCAATCCGAAACAATATTGATTTTCACACTTTGTTACCCTATTTCACCCTCTTAGGGGTGGCATTTCAAAAAAACCTGAAACACGTATTTACTTATTTTTTTAACCGACTTCAAAAAAAGGAGGAGGTTTCTCAATTCGACCGTATATTTTTTTTATTGAAGCTGTGTGAAGTGTGAAGTTTCGGACAGTAAAGACTATCTAATCTTATTTCTCCATACAAAATTTTAACCCCTATTTCATCCCCTTAAAGGGTGAATTTCGGAAAATCCTTACTTACTACACCCTTACCTACCACCCTCAATCACTCTGTCTGTTTGTTACTTCGAGCATTTACCAATGGAGATGTTAACGTTGTAATCCGCAAACATTATTTTCTGCCGATACTTACGGGGGACGAGGTAAACACGCATTGCATACACACAAATCACTCACTTTAGCGATCCCGCACACAAGCTTAAAACACGCACACAGTATTAATAATATCGTTTAATAACTAAAAAAGAACCGACTTCAATGCCGCGCTATTCATTTTCAGTACCAATTTTGAGATGTTTATCTCAATATCTCTGGAGATAATTATCATACCTCGATGAAATTACCATGGTACCACACTTGGGATATCTCCTTTCGAACAAAAAAAGAATAATCAAAATCGGTTCATAAACGACGAAGTTATTCAGTTACTTATTCCTCTACACTCCTCACGGTTCTACGACAAATCCTTTACAGTGCATGCTGCTCGGTTATGGAATGAGCTACCTGTAGATATTAGACGTGCTAAATCTCTCTTGCAATTTAAATCTTTAGTTAAAACTAGCACTATTTGTCCCAAACATGCTAATTCTACTGATCACACATTGTTATAGACGTGAATGTATTCAGCTATGTGTATGTATTTATAAAGTATTTATGTATTCAATAAATTTTAAAATTATATGAGTATGTTTATGTAATATATGTATATATATTTTATATAATTTATATGTATTTGTATGTATGTCCATATATGTATATTTAGTATTTTACTTATAATAATAAATAAATATTTTATTGCAGTTTCCAGTTAACATAAATAATCGCCATCGCCAAACTCCCTTTGTTTTTTGTTACTACTCCACACTTGGTTGTCTGGAAGAGATCGCTCTATGTGACCTATTCAACGGTACCCCACACGATGGGGTAGACGACAAAAAAAATCATCCCCACTTCTCATATAGGGGAGCTACCCTAAAAAGAATTTTTTATTCAAAATTTTGTTTCTCCACTTAGTCGGCGTAATTTATATACATACCCCTACAATATTACAGCTTTCTAGTATTAACGGTCTCTGAGCAAAACCTCGGACAGACAGACAGACGGACATGACGAAATTATAAGGGTTCCTTGTCAGGACTACGGAACCCTAAAAATGGTTCGCTACAGCCTCAGAGGCTACAGCATATCCAATTACAATTATACCAAAAAATAGATTACATTTACTGGTATATCTATTTTTGAATTCTAATGCTGTTTTTTTTCATAATAAGTAAAAACATTCACAGACAAGCATTTTTGAATGTGTTAGAAATAAACACAGTGCAGGATTCTTTGTATCTTCTTTGTGTGACAGCAAGGTGGCGACAAGCGTTTCGTTAAGAATGAGCATTTTATTTTATATTTCTAGTGCCTTATATTAAGACTTCTATGATAGGTACACACCGAACTTCCTCCAAAATCTCCTCGTTCTTAGGAATGCTGCCGTACACCCGGTTCTTCAGGTCCTTCACCATACCCTCGAGAACGTTGAACTTGCTCATAGTGACTAGCGAAAGCTTCTCTCTAGGACTGAGGGTCCTAGGAGAGACTTCTCCCGTTGTTTTCGATGACCGTCGGGTTGGACTAATTATTGCTAAAACCAAGTTGCACTTATGTATTTTTTATTATTATAAGATGCCAAGCAACGCGGTTCGTTAAACGATGACGTCTGCCTATGTCAGACTCTGTACCATGCAAAACTGTGCCAACATTTTGATTGCATCACTGCACAACGCCCTTTGAGAAAAATATATGTTGGTCTCTCATGTTCTGTGATATTATTTTCCCATCAATTTCTATTTGAAGGTTGAATAGCAAAAAAAGTTGTGGTACTATAGAATAATAACTAACTAGGTAATATAGAAAATAAACTGGCCAAGTGCAAGTCGGACTTGCACTCGTAGGGTTCCGATTCCGTACCACACTACAATATTTTATAAAATCGAGCAAAAAATGCTGAAAGAAATCACATTTCTTGTAATAAATTGATAAATCGATCTAGCTAGGTTTTCATTTTCAGAAAATATTATTTTATCCCTGTTTTCAGGTAATGAAAAACTCCTACAATATAATTAGAATATGAAGGTAAATTTCGCCATTGCTACCATCGTTACGATAGCTCAGTGGGAGATCGATAGGATGGCGATCAGAAGATGATAAATTTTTCCAAGTTTGTTCTTTTGTAAGAAGACTATTATTGGGAGCCAAAAAATTACATAAAACACGATTTACCAAAAAAAAAAAAAATTGCGAGCAAAGCTCGGTCATCCAGATATTATTATATTATATTACCGTGTTCATTCCAAACAATAATCACAGTTTTACAATCATACAGTTTGGAATCGAATGTACTTGCGCAGAGCAACGGCAGGGTACTCGCGGGGAGGTGGGCGGCGCGGACCGCGTCCCACAGTCTCGCTTAGTTTGTGGGATCGCACGAGGGACGCCGTGAACGTGTTATGCGCGAGTGAGTTATAGTTGCGAGAATCATCGATGACACTAATTTTATTGGTGGACACTTTTTCTGTGTATATGTTCTGACAGCAAAATACAACAAGGACTTATTTCATTTATTAAATTAATACGACTTAATATTAATATTTATTTTTTATAAATTTATAATCACCCATACTACTAGGTATTTAGAAAATTGAGTTGAAAGAATGACATCAAGATGCTTTCTGAAAAAAAATACTATCGGCATCATATATATTTGGTATGAAGGCAATGATCTTCTATATAAACTAAGGTTTGTAAGTATCTACATACGCATTACGTCGCTATGATCTTGTGTTGGCCAGAATCGCAGTTTTACAATCATATAACAAATCAAAAACAATTTTTGTCTCTTAATATTATGAGTTCGTAGATATTTTTTTTATAACCCTTGCACATTTGCGGCTGATAGCGTAAGTAATACCTACTCGGGCGGCGGTGTCGTCCAACATCATAAGCGATTCTCAACTGTATTATTGTAAAACTGTGCAATAATTATAACGGGAGCGGCGTGCTTATTCAGTATAACGCCATCTTACGAACACTAACGCCAACTAAGTGAAAGTTAACACATAGGTAATTAATATAATTAATACAGTCAAACTTTCATAGATGGCGTTATAGTAAAATATCGAAAAAACACGTTTCTTGTATAGGGACCCCCTTTAATTTTTACCTTTGTTCTGTTCTTAGTATTTGTTTTTATAGCGGCAACAGAATTACATCATCTGTAAACATTTCAACCGTCTAACTATCACGGTTCATGAGATACAGCCTGGTGACAGACGGAGAGACAGACAGACAGACAGACAGACAGACGGACAGCGGAGTCTCAGTAATAGGGTTCCGTTGGTACCCTTTGGGTTCGGAGCCCTAAAAATGAAGTCCTATTTAAGATCGTTAACAAAACGAAAGAACTGACTTCAAATGCCGCGCTAGTCGTTTTCAGTACCAGGTGTGAGGTGTGTTTTATAATTCCATATTTCTGAAGATACTTATCGGATCTGGTTCAAGATACAATGGGTCCAAACAGATGTAAACACCAAAAAAAATTATTTCAAAAATCTGTACTTTCGAAATTTTCAGAGAGTCGAAGGCACACTGGACTGAAATATATTTTTTAAATTTAAATCTAAGTCGTTATTCGTAGTCAAGAGGGCTACGAATAAAACTTAGGGCTGTAACTTAGGTAAACGTAGGGCTGACGCCATATAAAAGTTGTCAAATTCTATCAGATAAGCTTCTAATAGGACTACCAGGAACCGGTGAAACTAGCCCTTACCCTCGCATTCACTCATAAACAACACTGAGGTCTCATTGTGCTTACGAACCGTAGACTATTTTCCGTCTACGTTACGAACGCATAGTGTCCTTCAAACCTATACATTATTGACATTACTTGTGTCAAATTCACCGCTATGCGTTCGTTGAAATGTTCATGAATTGGGCCGTTACACTGTTTCGAAGGTACAGACATACTCGTACCGAAAACCTAAATAACGTCATAATATAATACTTACTTGGTGAGTCCCTTTTAACCCGTTGAACTGAAAATGAAAAATGAATTTTAATTATAACCTGTAGGACAAATAATATAAATGGCTAAATAGTCCATTTTAGATTTTTATGATATAAGGCAACTCGACAAGCACGACGCTCCCCTGATGTTTAGAGATAACGTCTACCAATTTGCACGTTACCTTGAGACATAAAGATATGTCTCACATACCCTGTAATTTTACGGGACATTGCAATGATAATATGTTGATATGCCATTCTATCGCACAAAGCGCTTTGCATCAACATTTATCATACGCACAGCAAAGGAATGGAATTCCTTGCCAGAGTCTTGTGTTTCCTGATAAGTACAATCCGGGGTCTTCAAATCGCGAGTGAACAGTTATCTTCTAGGCAAGCGTGCTTCATTGTCGATCACATCTTCACTTAACATCAGGTGAGATAGTGGTCAAACGCTTGTTTATCTACAATAAAAAAAACTAGCTGATACCTGCGACTTCGTTTACGTACACCAAGAATTTTATCGTGCTGTAAAGCTCTGTGAAGCAACATTTGTGTGATCTCAGTTATATAAGTTACGAGTATGTGTAAAAATCATGATTTTAATTTCATAAAAAGTAGCCTATGTTCATGCTTATTCTATAAAGTATCTCCATGTTAAATTTCAGTAATATCTGATCGTCCGTTTCGGTGTGATTAGGTAACAAACAGACAGGGTGGCAGAGTTACAAACGTTTTTATAATATTAGAAGACAATCCTTACCCACAAGTATTGTATCTTCAGCTGGAGCCGATGGTCGCGGTACTATGTAAAAAAAAATGAATAGATAGATAAACTCTTTATTGCCACACCAAAGATACAGACATACATAGACATAGACCAAAGATACAAGCTGAACTGGCAGTGGGCTGATCACATCTGTCGCAGAACCGATAACCGATGGGGTAGACGTGTTCTACAGTGGAGACCACGGCTCGACAAACGAAGCGTAGGGCCAGGCCTCCCTCACTCGCCCATAGCTACTGCACTTTATACCTAAACTTTCGTCAACGCCGGCGGTACTATCTGCCAGTCGGTTGCTCACGCGCGCGTAACGTATATTATTATTTAAATGTCGGGATAACTGCGCATTCGTATTCTATATTAGAAACGACTAAGTTTTTCATAGTCATTTTGCGGGTTTGATAAAAAACAAGCATAATATTTTTCATTTTTTTATGCTAACGATACTAAAATGACAAGACGGCGAAAAATTCACTTTCCCGACTTCAAATTCAACTCTTAGTTAGGAATTTTGATCTTATTTTGTGAAGTAAATAAAAACAATATGTAAACTTTTTTTTTATTTCTGTGAGTCAACCCTTTACTGTATCGAGCGCGCGCCGGTACATCGCGCGCTGAACGAAGTAATAACAACGCTAGGTCGAGCGCCTTACGACATATTTTTGCTTGTATTGTCTGAAATAAACGTGAGTATTGTGTTTTTGTAGGGGAGTGAAATTTCTGTTAACGAGTAACTATTATATAATCTGTGGTAGGACGCACTCCAGCTAGGTGAAGCGATGATATACGCAAGCTGGCTGGCTGCGGTTGGAAACAAGGAGCTGAAGATCGAGCTCAGCTCAGTGGCGTGCCATAGGAGAGGCCTATGTCCAGCAGTGGACAAATACTGGCTGTTAATGATGATGATGATGATAACATATATAGCTTAAATTTATAGTGTTACAATTATCCATACATTTTTTTAGAAGCTTACTAGCAATGTGGTAGTCTTGTTAACTCCTCCTAAGCTAAATATGCTTGTGTCTTGAGTGGGTTCACGTCAACAGTGCAATGGGTGGAGATCGAACTCACGAACTCTCCATAGCCATGGCGCATTGCCGTCATATATAATATTTATTAAAGGAATTTATAAAAACGTTGCAAGATATTTGTACAGTTTTGGAATGACTTACGTGGGTCTTCTTTCTTTTCATTCTGAAACAAAATATAGAGAAAAGTTACTATTATACATTATTTAAGTATAATTATTGATAGTACTAGCTGGGCCCCGCGGCTTCACCCGATTTAAAAAGTATCCTATGTCCTATTCTGCCGACTATCTCTGTGAAAATTTTAGCTAAATCGGTCAAGCTGTCTGACCGTGACGAGGTAACATACTAATAAATATACAAACTGACTTTCACATTTTATATTAAACTAGGACGACCCCGCGGCTTCGCCTGCGTTAAAAACTTTTTTCTTTTATCTAAAACTTTTCTTTCGTTAAAACCTTTATATCATAAAACACTTAAAAAAATAATTAGTCAAATCGGTCCACCCGTTTTCATGTTATCGCGTGACTAAGGTTAAATTCATCACTAAAGATACGCGCAAACCAATGCGATCAGTAGCAAGTTAAAGGTGTTCAAAGTGTATGTAAATGTGTGTGAGTAACAGTAACAAAAAAGAAAAATTGAGAACCACTTCTTTTTCAAAGGCGGTTAAAGTCAGTCTTGACAGACAGACGATGTGGGCAACAAAGTGATCCTTTTGGGGTTTCTTTTTTTAGTTTGAGGTACGGAACCCTAAAAAGAAAAACGAATTCTTTGCAATAAGAAAATAAGGTTTTCATACATTTTTTGTATATTGTATAGACCAGCGTTTGACCATCATCTCGCCCGGTGGCATGCGATGATGTGGTCGAAGATGGTGAACACGCTAAGAGTAGAATACTCTGACTCTCAAGGTCTGTGTGCAGCCGGAACACCGTAAGGTTATGGCGGCAGATTTTCCCTTAATGGCAGTAAGCTACTTTTTGGTACCAAGTCAGGTGGAACATCGGTATAACATGCTCTTACCACCTGTGGTTTTATATTAACTTTACTAATGTATTGTTAAACTATTTTACTAATATTGTTTAATATTTTACCGTTTCAGTGTCGAAAGGATACTCTACTATATTGACCGTCTGTGTGGTGTCTCTATTGATCGGTACTAGACTGCCTTTCATCTCCACTGTCTTCTGCAGTACGTTCTGCTGCTGCGCCAGACAGTGCAGCACTGAATGAAGGAGATTGAAGTCTACCACTCCCACCTGAAAATATAGAGATAAAGAAATTTATCCAAAAGCTATTAGTACAGTAAGCCGCAATGCCTTAAAGCCCGTCTATTCAACAAATGTGTCTTGACCCACAAACACGTATGGTGCAGAAACATGGACACTCACCAAGGAAACTGTGCACAAGATGCCAGTCGCACAACGGGCCATGGAGCGTGCCATGTTAGGCATCACGTTAATTAAGCGATAAAGTTCGAAATCCGGAGTTTCCGGAGATAAGAAAAAGAACCAAGGTATCAGTCAGCTGGAATATCAGTGGGCTGGACATGCAAGATGTGGTGATGGCAGGTGGAGGAAATCCTTTACAGAATGTTGGCCTCGTGTAGGAAAACGAAGCCACGGCAGACCAATACCGAGGACCTGGCCAAGAGCAGCTCAGAACAGTGATGCGTAAGAGGGAGAAAGCTTATGCCCTGTTGCGAAATGATGATAATTGACGATGATGATGATGAATTAGTACTGTACAATACATGCATATTTTTTAGTATTAAACAATGTACAGACTTAAAGATTTTGATTTTAAAATTATCGTGAATTTGTGACATTATTATTGTTATATTGAATTTAATGATATGTTAATGATATTTACCAATATGGAGAAATGAGTAAATTAGCTTATAGTTATAAAACATTACATAATCGTATTGGAATCGCTTTATATCAGGCCATTACTGGATGTACACGGTTGCCAAGATCAGTAACAGAATACGTTAGAAATGCTAGTGTTTTAAATCACATAGTTTTGATGTTGGGTAATGTAATCGCTGTGTCGCATATCCTTCTTTTGATGAGGCAGTACAGTTGACTAGTTATCTGAAGATGTTTTGCATCACTACAAACACAGAGTACTTTTTAATATAGGACTACAAATTATAAAACAAAGTCTCCTGCCGTGTCTGTCTGTTCGCGATAAGCTCAAAAATCACTGAACGAATTTTCTTGCTATTTTCACCAATAGACAGAGTGAAGGTTTATCTGTATAATTTGTTAAGGTTTTGTGTATATTGGTTAAATTATGACGATGATTGTTTAAGATGTTAATTAATACTCGACGCAACAACAAACAAAATGCAACAAAAATTGTAGGCATATATGCTCTGCCAAAGCGAAGCAGAAGCGGGTCACTAGTAGAATACAAGCTTAGTTTTAAATATTTTCAAACTCAAACTCAAACTATCGTTTCAGCATATGTATTCAATATTCAAGTATTGTTTCAACATTTACAAAGAACATGGGACTAAAGAGAAAATAGAACTTTGTAAATGTTATAAGGTTGTTGTTCCGTCGACTAATTCGGTGGAAAATCCTACAAAGCCTTTCGCTGTAACATTTCCCGGCATGTTCGATGGGAATCAAGTCGGGCGACTGTGCCAGCCAATCCAAAATTCGAATGTCATGGTCTCGGAAAACGGCCAACACCAGCCGCACTGTATGAGAAGTGCATTGTCGTGCATGAGTAGAAATTTCTGGCCCCTGTGCTGGACAATAAAAGGTTCTATCACCTCCTCGTGATATTTTTGTGCAGTCATGCTGCCTTGTATCCAAAATAGCTGGGTTCGTCCACCAAGACAAATTCCTGCCCACACCATGATTTTCCCGCCTTGGTGTGGACTGTGGACCTTTTGAAGGTGCCGAAGATGGCTAACTTTGCCTGGAGTTCTCTTAACGCGCCTTTGTCGTGAATCCGATGATATCCAGAGCAGGGCTTAGTAAACAGTACCAATAATTACCATTGTTGGCTACTCCACGGCAAATTATTAGGAACCTAGATGAAAGCTACCGACCGCGATTGCCGTGTCATTGAACTCGTGGAGGTCTTCGAGCATGGAGATCAACTTCATGCAACCTTGAGTTGAGTGCAAATTTGAGGGCCCGGTGGCGTAATCGGGAGAACGGTTGGCTTTGATGCCAGTGGTACCGAGTTCAAACCGCCGTGCACCAATGGATTTCTCTATCGAAAAAATTATGTGAAAGGCTTCACAGTGGCCCTCCGGTGAAGGAAAAACATAGTTAAAAAATCAACAACCCCCACATGGTGGTAGGACACTATCTAGTGTCCGCCTGGCCAGCTACCACCCTCAAGTTAGAAAATCTGTCGTCAAACATCTAATGTGTTCCGGCAGCTATCCTTGAGAGCCGGTTCCCATTCTAGGCCTAGCGTGCTTACCATTTTCGACCACATCATTACTTACCAACAGGTGAGAGAGTGGTCAAACGCTAGCCTATAAAATATTTAAAAAAAAACCTCCTTCGTACGGTTATGTCGCTTACTGTCAGCTGGTCGTCCTCTTGCAGCCTTTGCACTAGAAGACGTTTCAACCCGTATCTACATTTTAAACGAAAACTAAAAAGATTTTAAACTTATTGTTTAAAGTGATGATTAATTTCGGAATAAAGTATCCCTAGATTCTGTTGATGTATGTATTCAGCTCAGCTGACGTCAAACTATGAAAATCAGTGATTTACTGAACAATCCATTAAAATGACACATTTAACCGCCATGTGCCAGTTAAAAACAAGATAGATGGATGCAAATTTATAAGCCAGTGTTATTCTGGGCAATTAATCTTTCTATAAAGTGTGAAAGCAATACCAGACTGGTCTGGCAATTAGGCCAGCTCACGATCTAATTGTGGCGTTTGTGGCAGACGCTTTATTGAAATGTCTGGAGAGAGGACTAGCCGATTAAAACCATCATTTGATAGCTGGAAGATAGTGCCTTTAAAATAGATTAGATATACGTATATCAAACTAGGGTCACACTACGGGTTATCCACGGAAGAGTTTTTCTTCACCACCTGTATATATACGTATACGTAATCCCTGTTAGAACTAAATGGATGATCATGATGGTAGGATTTGGCTGTTGCTTGAACCAAACACCGAACAATTATTTGTTGCCAATTGGTTTTCTGTATTCCAGTATGATGCTGGTTAAATATTATGTTTCTTTGAAGTGTCTCACACTTTATATTTTTGTAAATTGTTTAAACACAATCCAAAATTTCATCGTACCGACGGGACTCGAACCCGCACCCCCCGGATTACACGTCCAGGTGCTCTGCCAATTAAGCCAAGGTTAGGTTAGGTTAGCATTGCATGATTTACGCAGTGCAACATCTCTCGTCGGATTTGAAAACTGTAATGATTTCTTCCGAATGATTAACTTACGTAATAAGTAGTCATAGATGGCGCCACCAATGCATAATTGGGTTAACAAAAATGCAATCCACTAATTTCGTCGTATCGATGTATCTAACCTTGGCTTAATTGGCAGAGCACCTGGACGTGTAATCCGGGGGGTGCGGGTTCGAGTCCCTTCGGTACGATGAAATTTTGGATTGTGTTTAAACAATGATGCTGGTTATTGTGGCAGTAGAGAGTCAGAATACTCTAGGCGTAGCATGTTCACCATCTTTGACCACGCCGTCGCTTACTACCAGGCGAGATAGTGGTCAAACGCTAGCATATAAGATATATATAAAAATGTAACAACAATATTCTTACCTCTGGAGTCCCGATCGCTAAGTCGATCATATCTTGTATGTTCATCACCACTGAGTTTTCTATACAAAACAGAAGGTGCTTTAGCAGATCTAGTCTACAAGCTTAACTTATGTAGTCGAAAAAATATATAATAATAAAACTGGCCAAGTGCGAGTCAGCATCGCGTCTCTTATCGCACACTTTGGGAGGGATCCGTACAATACGAAACATAACATATATTTCAACCTCATATATTTGATTAATTGATATTACCAAGAATATTTGGTTTCGTCGCGATCTAGAAAGACGGGGTTCGTTTACTAGCGCCATCTATGTCATTTTGCTGAAACTAATTAGATAGATGGCGTATAAAAACACGTTTTTTGTATGGGGACCCCCTTTAATTTTTAACTTTATTTTGTTTTTAGTATTTGTTGTTCTAGCGGCGACAGAAATACACCATCTGTGAAAATTTCAACTGTCTAACTATCACGGTTAATGAGCTATAGCCTGGTGACAGACGGACAGACAGACAGACAGACAGACAGACGGACAGCGGAGTCTTAGTAATAGGGTCCCGTTTTACCCTTTGGGTACGGAACCCTAAAAATGGACCACGTCACTAGTCAATTTCTGCATGTTGTGATACGTTGTAACACCAGGTCTAGATCACTACGTTTTTGGGATTCCGTACCCAAAGAGTGCCACTGGGACAATATTATTGAGACTCCGTCCGTCTGTTAGAAGGTTGTATCTTCTGAACCATAATTGATAGGACAGGAAAATTAAATATACTTTAAAATTAAAGGGGAGCCCGCATTACAAGATACGTGTTTTTTGGCGTTTTTGTCCGTTATTCTACACGGTAATAGACAAATAATAGAAATTTTCACAAGATATTTGAACGGGATATTTACCATGTTTTTCATTATTTGTGAGCTTCCGATATTTCGGCGCTATTGCAAGCACCATGTTCACGGATAAACTGAACTCACAAATAATGAAAAACAAGGTAAATATCCCGTTCAAATATCTTGTGAAAGTGTTAGTGACCATGAAAACTTAAAAAAATATATAGAAACTTTCATAGACAGTGTTATTATATTATAGCAACTTTACTAACAAAATAAACTTACAAATAAAAGTAGGTGAGTAGGTATCCATACAAGAAACGCGTTTATTTAGCAGTGTTTTCTATCTTATAACATAACTAGCAGCCCGCCCCGGCTTCGCACGGGTAGAACATATATGCCTACAAAATTTGCATCAGTTTGTTGCATCGAATATAAAATATGAACATATTTAACAACCATCGTCATATTTCATCCAATTTACACAAAACCTTAACGAATTATGCACCTAAACCTTTCTCATAAACACTCTGGCTAATGGTGAAAACCGCATGATAATCAGTTCAGTAGCTATTGAGATTATTGCGAACAGACAGACAGACGCAGTGATGAACTTTGTTTTATAATACTTACGTATTGATATTGGACGGCCCTTTGGCGTAAAGGATAGTTACCCTGATTCCGACCCGACGGTCGTTGGTTCTAATCCTAGCTATATACCTACCAATGAAAGTTTTATGTGCATTCATGAATCATGAGGTTTCGTACAGTGGTAGTGGAATCATTAAATCTACCAAAAAGTAGCTTACCACCAAGGAGTACATCTGCCGCCGTAACCTTACGGCGTTTCCCGACGCAAAATGTAGGGGTAATATACGTTTAACGTGTGTATCTGTGTGTCTGTCTGTAGCATCTTAGCACCTAACCGGATGAACCGATTTTGTTTTTATTATTGATAGTTTTTTTTTTGTTTGATAGATGTCTTCATCGAGAGTTTTCTTAGCTTTGATTCATGAAAATTCGTTCAATCGTTATAAAATGATGAGCTTTTTTCTAGTTAATTGCGCTATGAAATCAACTTTGAAAGGTCTGATCAATTCGAAAATCTTCTTCTTCAACGATATTGTAAGAACATGGAAGCCTCCTGGACTCTACAGAATACTTAAATCCTCACCAACTTACAGCTCAGATTTTAAATGTCGTATTTAGAGTCATTGGAAAATGCTATTATACATAGATCAGTCGGGGTGGTTTAAAATGTTATATTATATTATTATATATATATATGAATATTATTTTATACTATTGTAAGGGTGGCCCCTTACGTTTAGGTAAAGTAGATTGTAGATTAGATGTAGTTGTAGTAAGTAGTTAGTTGTAGGTTGAGTACGATAAACTACGTTAACACGGGAGCGGAATGTAAATAATGTGTCCGTCACCAATGAAAGCATTTATTGCACTAAAAAATGATATTACAATTAATTATAATAAAGAAATGCATCGCGAAGGTTTCCGCGCCGTCAACATTTATGTCGAGCGTGCTCGTACATGCTGCCAAATTTAAAAGAAAGAGAAAAGAAAGGTTTAGGGCGATGTAGCCTTATCAAGTTTACGGACAGCAGTTACGATCACCTCGTCTACACTATCGTAGTCCGCGCGGTGCTCGTGACCCGACGCATGTCGTTGGGCCGGTTGCTCGGCACTGTTAGAGTCTCGCTTCACGTCAAGGTTTACGCTGCAGCCTCGATATTTCCTTCTAAGACGCAGTGTTCCCCATGCAACGAGAGACGTGATCAGTAATCCGACTACAGTATACAACACATAGTTGTGCGTCTCATGTGTCAATGATTG
The DNA here is from genome assembly GCA_954871355.1 of Cabera pusaria. Classification (NCBI taxonomy): domain Eukaryota; kingdom Metazoa; phylum Arthropoda; class Insecta; order Lepidoptera; family Geometridae; genus Cabera; species Cabera pusaria. The sequence goes on along the minus strand of OX940889.1, from coordinate 19,035,110 downwards.
AACGCTTAGCGTGTCTTGCTGCTCCTTGACCTTTTCAATTCTGCCTTTCAATTCCTTCAGGATCTCCTTGTGATCTTCAGGGATATATGTATGATTGAAGTCGGTAAGTATGTGATTGATGCTCGACTCACGCATGTACATTTTTTCTTCGTTTGGTGTAAGTTTCAACTCGCTGTGATAGTCGTTGCGAGCGTGAATGGTGAAACTTTCTCCCTTGAGCATGCAGCCAAAGTCGAGAGTTATGATTCCTGTGCCATATAGATGTTGTGACGTCACCCCAGCTGGACAGAAAATGCGCGTAGTGCATTCTTCGCAACAGGAGAATAGCCACGCGCCATGATTGTGTAATCGCACCCACCTGTCGTTGCAATCCGATATTCTTGTGCGGCATGTAGATAAGTTGCCATTGTTTAATATTTGCGCTTCACATAATGATTCGGCTACCTTTATGTTGTAAATAGGTTGATTGATGTGCCCCTTGCCGTGCTTATGTCGTTTTATTTGTGTAGTTTGCTTCGTATTTTCATTGTCACATGTTGTAGAGGTGGGTGTGGCGGGCGACGGCTCCAACGGAAGGCGTGACAGCTTTGTGATCGGTCGCTTCATATTGTTCGCCTTAGTTTTCAGTGTAACGACTCGTACCCGACCATCAGCACCAGGATGAGTTTCCACTACCCGTCCCAGAATCCACTTGGCAGGCGGGATGTTGTCTTCCTTGACGAGGACGACGTCACCAATTTCTAAGTTGGTTGTGGGAAAGTGCCACTTGCTTCTGGTTTGTAGAGTTTGCAGGTAGTCGTTCGACCACCTCTTCCAAAAATCCTTGAACATTTTTTCGGTAAGTTGCCACCTTGTGGTGAACGTCATGTCATTGCCCACGGCGGATAGTGGTGGTTCAAGTGCTGACTCACCAATTAGAAAGTGCGCAGGCGTAAGACAATCGATGTTGTCGATGTCCTCAGTCAATGCTACCAGGGGTCGAGAGTTTAGACATCCTTCAATCTGCGTCAAGAGCGTCGAGAACTCTTCAAATGTAAGTTTTTGGTCGCCGAGTACACGTTTGAGATGGTGTTTTAGACTCTTTACAGCAGCCTCCCAGAGACCGCCAGCTGTGGGCCAGGAAGGAGCGTTGAAGTGCCAGTTAATGCCCCTCTCTGACAGGTAAGTTATGACGTCATCGCTTGTGTATTGTTGTAGTGCCTCCTTTCTTTCCTTTTCCAATGTTCTTGCTGCGCCCACAAAGTTAGTACCATTGTCACTGTACATGTGTTGAGGTTTTCCTCTGCGGGCACACAGTCTCTTCAAGGCGTTCAGAAAAGCCGCTGTGCTGAGATCGGAGACGAGTTCGAGGTGGATAGCTTTGGTGCAAAGGCATACGAACACCGCGACGTAGGCCTTCATGGTTTTGATCCCTCTGCCCTTGTTGGCCTTTACCTCCACACTTCCAGTAAAATCCACACCTGTGTGCGTAAACGATCGCGATGGTGTGACACGCGGTGGTGGTAAGTCTGCCATAAGCTGGTTGTTATTGGCTGTTTTGTATCGATGACACTTGATGCACCTTACGAGTTGTTTCTTCACTGCTCTCAAGCCACTAATAATCCAATATTTATTGCGTAGATGTGATAACGTTAGTCTGGCTCCTCCGTGCAGAGTGCTCTTGTGCGCTTGATCGATCAGTAACTCCGTTACCTTGTCGTTGTATGGCAAGATTATTGGATGTTTTTGTTCATGTTTCAAGTTGGCATGTTCTAGTCGTCCTCCCACACGCAGGATCTTATATTCGTCCAGGATGGGATTTAAGTTTAAAATGCTGCTAGTTGATCGCACCTTGTCGTATTTATTAAGTTGTGCAATATCGTCAGCAAAGTGATTTAATTGTGTGGCCTTGATAATTGCATTATGTGCATTTTGCAGGTCATTTGTTGTTAAGTGCGATGTGAGCTTCTTATTTCTGACGTCACGCGCATTACTCACGAATCGTAATATCCAACTTAGGATTCGTGTTACGCGAGCTATAGAGCTATGTTTATTTAATAGTTCTTCTATCAATGGCATCGATTTTTGTGTTGCGCAGACTTGTTTTGTCTTTTTCAGTTCAGCATCGGTGTCGAAAATCCTTTGATTTGGCAGATCGTTGCCTTTTAACCAGGCTGGGCCTTGCCACCACAATGGATGTGATTTAAGTTGTGAAGGTGTCAATCCTCTACTGGCACAGTCCACCGGGTTATCTTCTGATCTCACATGTTTCCAACAGGAAGCCGGCATGGTTTCCGTTATCTTCACAACTCTGTTGAAGACGAAGGTTTTCCAACGGGAAGGGTCGCCCTTTAACCACCCCAGCACCACCATTGAGTCAGTCCACCCATTCACTGTTATATCTCGAACATTGAGAGAGTCTATGATTTTTTTCATTAATTTGGATAACAGATGTGCACCACAAAGTTCTAGTCTGGGTAATGAAACAGGTTGTCGTAATGGTGCAAGTTTAGTTTTTCCAGCCACCAATTTGACGACGTAATTCCCTTGATCGTCAGTTGATCTGCAGTAGATAGCGCAAGCGTAGGCTTTCTCCGATGCGTCACTAAAGCCGTGAAGTTCAATAGGTTGTGACGTGTTTCCCAACCATCTTTGTATGTCTATGTGTTTGATTTGAGGCAGTTCTTGCCGGAACTGCTCCCATTCCTTTTGAAGACAGTCTGGAAGGGATTCGTCCCAAGATATTGTTGACATCCATGTTTGTTGAAAGATAAGTTTAGCTTTCATAGTTACAGGCGATATCCATCCAAGCGGGTCGTACAACTTCGATATGTCGGATAGCAGTCTGCGTTTAGTTGTTGTGACGTCAGACTTATCGTTGAGTTCGTTGTGGTTAAATGAAAACTGATCCGTGCACGGGTTCCAGTTAATACCGAGCGTTTTGTTTGTTTCCGCATGTATGAAGTTAATCATGTTTTGATTGATAAGATTTTTCGGCAGGTGTTCGAGTAATGTTGGGCTGTTACTGGCCCATTTACGAAGGTTGAATCCTCCGCCTTTCATCATCTCGATAAGTTGGTATTGTGTCGTTTGCGCCTCTTCAATAGTATTGCTTCCTCCCAATAAGTCATCGACGTACAATTGATGTTTCAAAATATTTGCGGCCGAAGGATATTTGTGACCGTCGTCCTTGACGAGTTGTTTGATCGTTCGCATGGCAAGAAACGGTGCGGCCTTGGTACCGTAAGTGACGGTACACAACTGGTACTCTATTATTGGGTCTGTTTCATCCGTCCGCCACACTATTTTTTGTAAGTGTTGATCTTCTTCACACACCAATATTTGTCGGTAAAATTTTTCAATGTCAGCTGTGTAGACAAACTGGAAGGTTCTCCAACGCAAGATGATCGCCTGAAGGTCTTGTTGCATGTTGGGGCCACACTCCATCAATTCATTGAGGCTGTGACCTGATGAAGTGTTGGCGGAGGCGTTGAAAACGACACGAAGTTTTGTTGTGGTGGAATCGGGTTTAATGACTCCATGATGCGGTAAAATACAGCTGGGTTCACGTGAAATTGTACTTTTCTTCATGTGTCCAAGTTCTAGGTAGTCGTTGATGAATTCCTTGTAGGTTTTAGATAGTTTTTCGTTTTTTGCTAGTTTCCTTTCTAGCGAGCGAAACTGCGCTATCGCTTGAGGTCTTGATACGCCTAAATGTTGCTCGAAGTTCGGTTTCATTGGAATTTTGACCTCGTATCGCCCATCCTCCCGTCGACGAGTGGTGTTTTTATACAGTATTTCACAATAGTCTTCTTCGGGTGACTCAGGGCGTGGTTCAGTGATCTCTTCCATTTCCCAGAAACGTGAAATGTCTTCGATGTTGTTGAGGATGACGTGGCAGTTGAAAGTTTTTGTGTTCCCAAGTAAAATCCATCCAATCTTAGTTTGTTGTGCAATCGGAGCCTCGGGCGAGCCTCTTAGCACCCCAGCCATGACGATGTCGGCATATACTCCAGCATCTAGTAGTAGGTCAACTGGCCGAGAAACGTTGTACTCGGGATCAGCTAGATTAATGTTTTGTAGATGTGGCCACTGTTGTTTTTCGAATGTGTAATTTGGAAGATTGTTAAGCATCCTTGACATGATTATCGCCTCGGTTGTGAATGTATGGTCGCCGAAGAGTGATTCACATACAAGTTGAACAGTCCCGTTACTTTGATTGGTCGAAAACCCAATTCCAGAAATAGTTGCGTTTTGTTTTCGACGTCGCAGGCCAAGACGTTGTGCAGCTGATTCTGTTATCAAATTTGTTTGCGATCCTTGGTCAAGTAAACATCTAAGTGTTAAGTAAGTTCCATCAGCTGACCTGATTTTTAATAACGCTGTCGCAAGTAATACTTCGTTGAAATCGCCAGTAACATGATTCGCCTTGTGTTGAGGTTGCATGTTGGTGGTTGACGTCAAAGGCAGGCTTGGTGTCAAGTTAGTCGGCTTGTTCAATAAATCCGTTTCACGTATTATGTCATGTAGTGAAGTATGATGTTGATTGTTACAAACGCGGCACCGTTTGATAGATGTACACCTTTTATCATTGTGTGAGTACATACAATTTTTGCACACCTTAAGTTGTGAAATTGTTTTTAACTTCGTCTCTGGTTGCATTTGTTTGAATTGTTGGCAATAGAGCAGGAAATGATCGCTTTTGCACAAAGGGCAATTCCTTTCGGTGTTGACGTAATATGTTTTGCCCAAATAGTTTTTAGGTCTGTATGGCGGAGAGAGCGCTCTTGAAACTGGTTGAGCTTTGTCCTTGTTTGTCTGAATCGGCCTTGTTGCAGTGACATGTTGCGGCTTCTTTTTGTTGATAGGTTCCAACGCAGTGAATTTTCGCTGTAGGAATTCCATGAACTCGTCAAAGGACGGAAGTTCTCGAGGTTGGTTTCGAGTTTCCATGTATGACGCGTAGGTTTCAGAGTCGAGTTTACCAGCCAAGATGTGAACGAGGATGGGGTCCCACGATGTTGTTTCGATGCCCAAGTTGTGAATTGCGTGTGTGGTCTCCAAACTAGTATCATAGAGTCGCTTTAGCTCGAACGCAGATTGATGTTGTATGATTGGCTGATTCATGAAGGTTTCAATTTGTCTCGTGAAGAGAAGTTGCTTATTGTTATAACGAAGGGTGAGAATCTCCCAACAAGTTTCATAGTTTTCAGCCGATACAGATAGATGTTGTACAATGCGTTCTGCTTCCCCTCTTAGTTTTCCCTTGAGATGCTGCATCTTTTGACACGGAGTTAGCATGGTGTTGTTGTGGATTGCCTCGCAGTATAGATCCATGAAAGTTGGCCACTGTGCGTAGTTCCCGGTGAATGTCGGTATCTCGATAGGAGGTAAAGAGCGCTGCTGGTGAGACGCAGAGTTTAGTTTTTGATGCAATTCTCGTTTGGTTGCCTCGAACTCGGCTTCATGTTTTGAGAATTGCTCTTCATAGTTTAAGTTGGTGCCTATCAAAACGTTGTCGATCTGCCAGTGAGTGTCGTCGATGATCCTCCAACGACCTTGTAGCATTTGCAATTTGTCTTCAAGTTCCCACTTCTCGGTGATTGATTTGATGTTGATGTTGCGAATCATACGAGAAAGGGCACGAAAGTTGGTGTTTTGTAGGCTGATCAATTCATCTGACTTGGATAATCCTCCAGTTTCCGTCTGTTCAGCAACCCCTCTTGCTTCCATGATGGTTTGGAGGGCTTCCTTTGTTGTTACATATGTCTGACGTAGAGTTTGATACGCGTTGGTGGTCAAGTAATCGTTTGATTTGTCTTCAAACGTCAGGATTTGTGCATGGTTGACCTCAAATTCGTTCCACAGCGACTCCAAAGCGTCCAGGCGTTTTTGGGCATAGTCTGGCGTCTTCCTGCTGGGAGAGTCCTTCTTGAAGTTAACCACAATCTTCTCAATCCCTTCAGCAATGATTTGCTGTCTTTGAAGTAAGTAATGCATGTTGATGAATGTTGATAGCTTCAGTGATAGTTAGAACTGTTTTTCACACGTAGTTTCACTGAAGGATCCGGCTCGAAGAAATGTAAGGGTGGCCCCTTACGTTTAGGTAAAGTAGAATGTAGATTAGATGTAGTTGTAGTAAGTAGTTAGTTGTAGGTTGAGTACGATAAACTACGTTAACACGGGAGCGGAATGTAAATAATGTGTCCGTCACCAATGAAAGCATTTATTGCACTAAAAAATGATATTACAATTAATTATAATAAAGAAATGCATCGCGAAGGTTTCCGCGCCGTCAACATTTATGTCGAGCGTGCTCGTACAACTATAGATCATATTATTATACTATATTGACTTCATATTGATTGTGATCGGTGGGGATCTACAGCATCGCTAAGCTTATAATAATATTTTCGTAGTAACTATGACCTAATCTGTGGTTTCACTGCAAATATTTTATTAATTTTGCGAAGCGTGTTTGTGAAACTCGTGATATCTTCTAGAGTTTTCATTTGAATTATATACTGTAAGGTATAATTTTAATCTATAATATGTGGCCAAGCTAATTAACGTAATTATTTGGATAAGGATTAATACTATATACTTGAAAATAGCCTTGGAAGTTATGTAATATTTTTTAACAAAAATTTTAAGATTAAAATGGTTACTGTGAGTCAACCTTAAGAGATAGACATATGCTGTCGCGGACTTTTTTGTAGGTCTTATTAAGTTGTACAACACTTGCATAGAAAATATTCTTCTATCTATTTTCAATTAAGCAGCGTTCGTAAGAAACGTGTTTTTTCGACCGTTTATTTGCAGACTTAGGTTGCAAATTAGGTCTCCACGAATGTACCTTTGATTTAAACGGGATAATATCTAGCCTAAGCCTTTCATTCCGAAAGTCCATTCTATGTATTAGTGAAAGAATTTTTTAAATCGGTTCAGTAGTTTTTGAGCTTACTCATTACAAACATACAAAAATACAAAAATACAAAAATACAAATGTTCTCTCTTTATAATATTAGTATAGATTAGTATAGATAATATTAGTATAGATAAGACAAGTATAGCCTCCAAATATCAAGTCTCTACGATCAGAAGTTTAGGCTATGCGTTGTCTCTAAGTCAGTCAGTCTGTGAATCAGTTTGTCAGGACAAAGATTCTTATTATAGATTTTATGGCACGGAACCATTCGCGTGCAAGCTCGACTCGCACTTGGTAGGTTTATTTTATATTGATGCCATCTTACGTTATCGTGTGGGATACAACTAAAACGCAATTATAAGCTATAGGCAAGCTATAAGCTATAAGCCGACGGACGCGGTAGATAAGTGATAACAATAACCCATATATTATATGTATAGCAGTATATTATCTTCGACCGTATCATCACTTACCAACAGGTGAGATAGTGTCAAACGCTAGCCTATAAAGTATTTAAAAAAAAAATTACATACCTCCCCTATCTAGGTCATCTAGGTGTTATAACTAGCCCACTTGCTACGAAAAAGTAGCTTACCACCATCAAGGAAAAATCAGGCGCCATAACCTTACGGTGTTCCGGCAGCCGACAGTCATTGAGAGTCAATTCTAGGCCTAGCGTGTTCACATCAACCATATCATTGCTTACCATCAGTGATATAGTGGTCAAACGCTAACCTATAAGATACATAAAACAAAAAAATATTTTTACTAGTTACATCGTACCAACTTATTACCCTTTGGCTTTAAGCGCCTTTGGGTCACCGAAATGTAAGACAGTAAAACTACATATATACACAATAATATACACTTCTTGAATATACAGAGGCATAACATAATAATATATGGGTTTGATTTCCGATCTTTTTCATTCCAGACTGACTGTCATGCACTGACCGTCATGTCCATCTCACCTGATGTTAAGTGGCGATGAGGTCTAAGGTGGAATCGTGTTTGTCTGGATATGGAAGACTATAAAGAGACGAGGCACAGGACTAACTCTAGTCTGACTTAAAATGACTTTTTTTATCCATATCTTAACTAAACCCGTATTCGTTAGAGAGTCTTCAAACTCCCCAAGTAAAGAAACGTAAGCCGTAGAAAGACTATATTACCTGTCATTTTGTATGTTTTGTAGTATCAGCTATTTGAATATAAAGTTTAAACGGTAAGTGGTAAGTACTTAATTCGATGGAAATGTAAAATATCCAATAAATTTAAAAAATATTGGTAAACATAACGATTAGACAAATAGACACCAATGACATTTGTTTGAGTTGGCAAGTGGTTTCAAATTGACAACGCCTTTCAACAAAAATACAGCAATAAAAACTCTTTCAATGCGACCTCTTTCTTGAAGTTGGAAACTTGACTTGACAAATACTATAAGATAAGAGGGTGGTAGCTGGTCAGGAGGACACTAGATAGTGTCCTACCACCGTGCGGGGGTTGTTAGTAGTTGTTCCAAGGAGATTATAGCTCATACGCAATGGAGGTTGCATGTAGAATACATTCTTGAAGGCTAAACTAAACAAACAAAATTACTGTTGTCCGTAGGACGGCACCCCACAATCACAATTGAAATCTTTAGAAATGAAAAACTGGCGTGTTTTAACGGTGTACAACGCCGGATTGTTAGAGACCTACCCTATAGTGATCCGAACGAGCGTTACATAGCAGAGCGTTACTATATTACCTAATATGATTTAGCATTATTTTTAACCGACTTCAAAAAAAGGAGGAGGTATCTCTATTCGACCGTATATATATATTTATATATATATTATGTTTGTTCGCGGATAACTTCGTCGTTTTTGAACCGATTTAGATTATTATTTTTTTTGTTGGAAAGGAGATATCCCAAGTGTGCTACCATGGTAATTTTATCGAGGTCTGATTAGTATCTCCAGAGATATTGAGATAAACACCTCAAAATTAGTACTGAAAATGAATAGCGCGGCATTGAAGTCGGTTCTTTTTAACCGACTTCAAAAAAGGAGGAGGTTTCTCAATTCGACCGTGTATATATATATAACATAATATATATATTATGAGATGATGATAATATGATGATATTTTATGTTTGTTCACGGATAATTTAGTTTTTAAACGATATTATTAGCATTATTTTTACCATCATTATACAGCTATGCATGTATGTTGAGTTATTCCTTTTCACTCCAAGCATGTCTGGAAGAGATCGTTTTAAGCGATGACTGCCTATTGTTACACTGTTTGTTATAAACTTATTGTAAGTTATACATATACGTATTTGTAAAGTATTAAATTGAAGAGTTTATATATTTATGTGTATTTTGTAGCCCAAAATCATGAACAGGGATACGAAAGAGGATTCAAGTTCTTACATTCGCGTACCTATGCGTTTTTTGCTATTCGTTCCGAACCGGGAAACTTTGCCTTTATTTATAGTCCGGCTTCGAAATTAATTGGGGTCGAGCGATTTATGAATAAACAGCCATTATTTTATCATCTACTTAAATCAAGCCGCTAATTGCAATTGCAAGTCCTGTTCATAAAAGTCTGACATTTTAAGTATTATCTACTTATTTATATTTTGTTTTAACCCATATGAATTATAGGTGAAAACTTTGATCAAAAACACAAGTGAAAACTAAAATGAATATTCTTAATTAGTGCGTTTTGGCGAACCAGATTATTTCAATGCGGAATAGTTATAAACTGTTTGATATTTGCAATGTCATGTATGAATGAGTAACATTCATAATCGCACGACAGCTATCTAGTAATCTTATCACGTACTGATGCGGTTATCCATTTCAGTTTTCCAACTAACAGTTACATCACCCGAATTATTGGCATTATTCAAGGAAAAACTTATATATCGTCAGCCGGCTGAAACTGAACTCCGGCGGAGAACAGCGTTGAATTATTGGCCAAGTCTATGAATAAAGGCACCCAGCCTTTAATACGATTTAAGAGTTGAGAACGGTTTGCGGATATCGCAAGCTCTATTTTAAGCTCCGAGTGACTTTCTGAGTGCTCGGTCGTGTCCTGTCCTTGCGCCTCGAACGCAACTTTGCAGGGCTTACACAGAATCCGATCGGAGTGATTAATGTTGCTCCAAACCCATTATAATTCGTTACCTCGGTAGCTACTCGTGACTGTCTTGTTACTGATTCCAATAACTGTTAAAGCAGTTTTTCATTCATGACTAATCGACAGAACCGTAAGTCAAGAGCTGTGGTCGCGGTTTCCGATAGTAGGTATATCTTGTAAAATATTGCTTTAACTCCTGAGAAGAATGCAGTCTTACCGAGCTGTAGGATTAGAAATGGATCGGAAACACAAATATCTCGCAGTAAAATTTTACGATCGCAATTTTGCGTGTATTTGCCGAATAACGGTCGACCCCAATTGTTTAATTGTCGGAATTGAGACTGAATAGTTAAACGTATTTATATAATTTGCGCAAGCGAAGCAATCAAATAGGATATCGCGAGACGGTACGCACTTCTACAAAACGGTTTGTTTATCATCCTTCTGAGGTAGGTACGATGGTAAATAAACCACCGTGCAGCTTTCTTTACTTTGTATCCACAAATATTGACGTAGGATGTTCTTACGAGAGATAAACGTGAAAATAACGGAGTAATTGATTCGAATACTGGGAAACATATCGGTTTGCTTGTATCAGATATTACATGTAGACCGCTAAAATGTTCTCGTTGTTTATTCTCATCATTATCGACCGCGCGCTAGTTTCCCCGAGAACCGTGGTTTCTCCTACCGCGATGCGGCTGTACGAGACCATCAACGATAGTTAATAATCATCCCAAATTACAAGTTGCGGTAGACGGACCGTTAACACGCACGATACAAGATGAAAATGAAAGGCATTCCTTATCTGTCGTATCTCGTGAAGGACGTCGGATGTGCGCACATTGTAGTAGCCGCATACCTGTCTCCTGCGTTTAAAATGTTTGCTTTGGCTCACATTTCGGCGAAATGTGAGGCTTTTCGTATTTTTCAAGCAGCAGGTGAGCGGGTGCGCGAGCGGGACGGCGCGGCGGCGCGCCATGAAAGCTCGCGAGGATTCCGGGCTACAGAGCCCGAGATAGTCTCGTGTCGGCGCGGCTTGGAGCCGACCGTATCGCGTCCCGCGTCCGCGCAACTCGTACCACGAAACTTTACGTAAACATTTAAACACATTTATCGAACTGTTGTTTAAGAAACTGTATATATTTGACTTCGTATTCGCGAGGCTATTCTATTCCAGCGAATATAACGCGTAGTTTTTTAGTATAAGTGTTTCGTATATCCCGACCTGTTTTTATTAGGAATAAAATCGTGTCTTCAATTTTGTGGAAAGCACCGGCACCGGGTGCATGCGAACCTGATCCTGTTGCACCTATAATAACGGTGAGTATTCTTGAACTGTTTTTTTAGATATACGCCTGACGTGACGTAGGTACTTGCATTCAAAATGCGGCAAGACTGTAATTTACTAAAATTATTCAAGTCTTTAAACATCGTGTGCTCTGAATCCTTGGGGCAAGGAATGTAATGGAATAATTTGTGCAGTAAACATAACTGGAAGTTATTGTGAAGGTAGTATGAGCTGATTTTATTGTCGTCGAAGAATCGTCTTTAAACGTTCTATTGTTTCTCATATAGTTGGGCAGACCACAAACAGCAAACAAAGAGCAGTAAAGTTCAAGACCGAAGTCAATACTTGCCCTCAATAGATGAGTGGATAATTTCAGTTACTTATAAAGACGTTTCTTAGATTCGTTTTGTATGGTACGAAAACTACGTAGACATAATGTAGGTAGGTATCTATGTAATTAGGTACACTATGAAAAACTGATTTTATTCAAAATCTTATTGAATTCATTTAAATTACCGTTTATTATATATTATATTAACATTTATAACTTACTTTATTACCTATATTACCCAATTATTGTCTTGTACTTTTATTAAGTATTACATTGTATTACTACCTACTATTATATCGTAGATACCAATTAAATAAAATGCTGCGCGAATAATGATACGCTACAGTATCTACATTATTCAGGAAGTTCGGCAGATATGTTGAACATAGGAAAATTATAAGGAGATAGAACTGCCTGCTACTTACTTCACTAAATAATTTTATCTAAACCTCTCGGATTTTTAATATGATTTTTAGGGTTCCGTAGCTCAAAAGGAAAAAAAGTACCCTTATAGGATCACTTTTTTGTCCGTCTGTCTGTCTGTCCATCTGCCTGTCTGTCCGTCTGTTAAGACGGACTTTTTTTCAGGAAAGCGTATAGATAATATCAAGTTGAAATTTATATCAAATACTCGGGTCTACGGTATACCTAATTCAGTTGTGAATAAATTAAATTTGATATGAACGCCATCAAAAAATATGGCCGTTAATATCGCATATTTTGTGGTTTCACAAGGAATCAAAACCTATAGGGTAGGTACTTCCCGTTGATCTAGAATCATGAAATTTGGCAAGAAGCAAGGTCGTTCCGTACACTTAGCACAGAAAATATACCTACTAGTCCTTCGGACCCTTAGTACGAGTTTTCATCGCAAACGCTTTTGACTTTTAGTTAGAAAAGAGCAAAAAACCTACTTTTAGGCATGTAGTTAGATAGATATAGACCGTACCAATAATTTATTAATTTAATAAATACCCAGATTATCTCAATCAACTTTAATCATCCAATGGAATCCCCCAACAACATTTTACTTGCAGCATTAATAAGAATTACGTTTATATTAGGACTAAAGTTGAATAAAATTATTTTTACCAGTGATCTCAAGATGTTCTGACCTTATTTTTTATTGAATAATATTAACTGACGATAAATCTTCAAACGACACAAATCAATAAATTACTAGATAAAAAGCCGGTTCCGAATTAGCTATGACATGATTATGTGAAGTTTTATCTAAATATATGAATTAGTTAGGTATGAGTCCTTTAGGATTGATGAGACTAGATATTCAGACCTACCTTTCTGGCATTTCGTAGTCAGATTTGTATATTTTTAATTTCTCAAAGGTCGGCAACACATCAACAGCGCCAATGGCGTTGCAGATGTTCATAGGCGACGGTAAACGCTTTCAATCAGGCCATAAAAAAAAATCGAAAGGATATATGATCAGGTATTCTTATTTAAATTTCATCAAGATTCAATGAGAATGCTTAGAGATATGAAGCTAAACATCTATCTCCATGTGAACATCACTCGCGTTTTTCGGATCTATTTCAAAGTTTAAATAAATTTAATTCCAAGTAAATAATTTATCGTCAACTTTTTTTATCTAACTTTTGAATAAGCTGCATATATATATATATATATATATATATATATAAATATTTATAATAATACCACAACATCTATATTACATTTTTCTGCTCATGAGCTTACTGCCATCAAGGAGAAGATCTGCCGTCAAAACCTTACGGTGTTCCAGCAGCACAGCTCTTGAGACTCACACCATTCCAGGGCTACCGTGTTCACCATCCTAGACCTTAGCATCGCTTACCACCAGGTGATGATAGTGGTCATACGCTAGCCTATCAGTTTTACATACATACATAAAATCACGCCTTTTTCCCGTTGGAGTAGGCAGAGACTACTTCTATCCACACGCTACGATCCTGACACACGTCTTTCGCTTCTTCCACTTTTATGAGCGTCTTCATACATGCTCGCCGGTTATAGGTACTTTTACTTGGCCTTTCCTTAAAACGTCTCTGATATGGCCGTGATTCGTTCGCCTAGGTCGGCCAAAAGATCGTTTAAAAAACTAAAGTAACCGCGATCCAATGCCGCGCTATTAAGTTTCAGTGCCAAGTTTGAGGTGTTTATCTCCATATCTCTGGAGATACCAATCAGACCCGATGAAATTACTATGGTAGCATCACTGGAATATCTCCTTTCCAAAAAAAAAGTATCATTAAAATCGGTTCATAAACGACGAAGTGAACAAACGACGAAGCGAGAAAACATTTAAAAAAATAATATATACGGTCGAATTTAGTAACATCCTTTTTTGGAAGTCGGTTAAAAATAATCATCTATTAATAGGTACTTCAAGCTCTAGCATTATGCGATATGCAATCATACTTTATACTTGTCATCGGCATAAGAAATGAAATAGTATTGTAATGAATGACATAAAATCATGACAGGCGTCTGATGTTAAGCCGTTTTTAATTGCAAGACGGATTTTATAGTGAAATGCGGCCCTTTGAAGAATTTGTGTCGTTTCACACGTTGGGTATAAAATTATGATAATGTTATGTTATTATATGACTGTTAAGTATTAGGTGTTATTTTAATTTGTGAGTGTAAGGTCGTTGTCATTACTTCCAGACCTCGCGAGACTGTCTTTGCATAGCTTAAAACAGAATAACATACCCGCGGCCCCTTGAAGTTTATCGGATTAAAATGTTGTTCAGACAAAAATTTGCTTCTTAGAAGGGTAGCAAAAAAGTTTAAACAGTTTTTGAAATGGCTGATATATGATTTTTTTATGTTGTCAATCTCCATTATATATCTATCATTTTGGAAAATTTCCATAAATAGGATCGACAAAAAGAATCTATGTAATAATCGAATTTTCACGAGAATCGATTGAGAAATGCGACTTGTAGAGAAGATTAGATATCCGGACACACATACAAAATTACAAAAGCATTTTTGCCACGGAGAACATTTTTAACATTTACATTTTTTTATCATTTTTAAAATGATAAAAAAAATTCGGAGATATTTGCTTCGTTCGTCAATTTTTTCTTCCAATTCAAATCGACAAAAATAATTTACTGTATAAGTATAATAATAGTAATGGTTAAAAACACTATCTCTTCTATTTTACACATCGGTATGTGTATATTTCATGTATTTCATAAGAATTTAGAGTCTTCATTATTTTATGTTTTCAAATTCTATAAATTAATTTCTTAGCGTAATTAAAACTATACCTAATTATTTTTCATTGAAATCTGTTTTGTATGCTATAAATAAATAAATGTATTAAAATTAGGTCGATACATATAGCGGCAAAATCGAGTATAAACTTACAAAAAAAATCAACGAATAGTATCCACCACCAACCACCTCGTATTTGGAATTCTGTTTAAAACGACATCGTCAGGCTATTATTTCCACTAGATTGAGTAAAACATCGGCGCATCCACATAGTTGGAATATCGCGTCCCCGTGTCGAATGGCTAGGGCTCCGACCTCATACCACAAAGGCCTGATTGAATGACAATGGAGTCACGGTCTGCGGGCCCGAGCCCCGACCCTGGCTCTCATGCTCCCAGATTATATCGCTTAATGCACCATTTTTATGTTGACCTGGGTTTAGTTTAACAAACATGGCGAGAGACTACCGAATACTATTACCTGAATACTATCTCAAACAAAAAGATTAAGCTCAATGGAGGTCGCATGCAGAACAAACTTTGAAGAATAAAAGTTTATATGACCTTGAATGACGTTAAGTATGTTTTGCCATGTTCTTCACGTTGATTTAGTGTTAGATTATTACATGTGTTATTACGCTCCCACTCTTATAAGAAGTGATTTTTTTAACTGAGCTGACTGAACTTAACTTCAGAGCAATATTCTACGTTGAAAACTCCATCCATTCATTAGAGGTTCCATATTCTTGATCTTAAAATGTACCGGTAATATCTCAATGGTTTTTGTTTTAATGTTTGATAGGCAAGCGATCTACGATGTAGCAAGCTTACCTAGAAGATCTGTTCACTCGCGGTTTGTAGATCCTGGTTTATTTTACAAAATTTGTTACTTCGCCTCCTTATCTGACCACGGCAGATTCAAAAGAAAGTGTTATATTTTTAGCAGTGTATATATGCCTGTATTTACATATGTTTCTTCGTAGTGTTTCAACTACTCCAATCTTCAATCCAATTGACGAAATGAGGTGTCAATCGATTTGTTGCAATAGTCCAGATAACACGTGCTACACTCTTCCCTAGTCGAATTTTATGTTAACGTACTTAATGTAGATTCTTTTCTTGTAGCGTAGAATTATAGATTTATTAGAACGATCATAAAGGACCCGGTGGCAGAATTTGTCGAATTAATTTGTTTTGAGGGTCGGCTTTGACGCCAGAGGCAGCGGCTTCTATCTCCGCAGTACACCAATGGATTTTTCTACCAAAAAATAAAATGTATGTGCGCATTTCACAATACGGAGGGCCACTTTGAAATGCGCGCAAAAATTTTATAGGTAAGGAAAAACATCGTAAAGCAACCTGTAGCATGGTGGTAGGACACCCTCTTGTGTCTGCCTGGCTAGCTACCAGCTACTACCCTTAAGTTCAATCTATTCCAAGAAAATCTATTGCCATACATCTATTGTGTTCCGCAGCTGTCCTTGAGAGCCAGTTCCCATTCTATGCCTAGCGAGATAGTGGTCAAACGCTAGACTATACATAAAAAAATAATGTTGTGACCAACTATCACAAAATATGTGTAGCTATTTCACGATATTTACGTATAATAAAGTCAACAAGTAATTACGTGTTTAGTGTGGACCTACCTCAACTAACAATGCATTTGGTTCATTATATCTACTATCAGTTTGCGACTCATTGAAACGTTTTTGTAACGGATTATTAATTGACATACTTACTTTATAGGAAATCATACACATATTTATGAAGGTAATAAAGAATAGGTAAGTATATCTTACTTTATTTTAATATATTGTTACCTATAAATGTAAATAATGTTACACCTATTTTTAAAGGTATCTCAATTCGATTCTATAGTGGTAATGAATCACTGAGAAATTCACCAATTTTTTATTCAATCGTTAAGTGCCATAAAATGCATTTATATTTTGCATTTACAAATTTCGCGCATAATTTGACGAAAACGCTAGGCGCAGTGGACGCCATATTGCTTTGTGGTCATGACTAACGTGACCATTTATTTTTACACTCAAAGCGGGACAAACTAAAAAAAACGTGAAATTCGCGTAGCTATTGGCTAATGAACAAATGTATTATTGCGTATTGTCGCCTTTTTAACCGACTTCAAAAAAAGGAGAATGTTTCTCAATTTGACCGTATATACGAGTATATATATATATTTATGTTTGTTCGCGGATAACTTCGTCGTTTATGAGCCTATTTTGATAATAACTTTTTTGATGGAAAGGGGGTATCCCAAGTGCAGTACCATGGTAATTTCATCGAGGTTTGATAAGTATCTCCAGAGATATGGAGATAAACACATCGAACTTGGTACTGAAATGTAATAGCGCGGCATTAGAAGTAGGTTTTTTTTAGTTTTGTAAACGATATTATCTTATTGACTAGCGTTTGACCACTATCTCACCTGTTAGTAAGTGATGATGCGGTCGAAGATTGTAGGCTAGGCCTAGAATGGGAACTGGCTCTCAAGGATAGCTGCTGGAACACATTAGATGTTTGGCGACAGATTTTCTAACTTGAGGGTGGTAGCTGGCCAGGTGGATACTAGATAGAGTCCTACCACCATGCGGGGGTTGTTGGTTTCTTAACGATGTTTTTCCTTCACCGGAAACTGTGAAAAGTGCACAAATTTTTCGATAGAAAAATCCATCGATGCACGGCGGGGTTTGAACTCGGTACCTCTGGCATCAAAGCCGACCGTTCTCCCGATTACGAAACCGGGTCCTCAAAACTGCCTGCCGGGCGCCTATCTGCCTCTAGCAAAAAAAAGGAACAGCGGGAAATTGGCGTGGCTATTGGCTAATAGAGAAATTAGTACCAAATAATCCACTCATATCGCCTGTCTACGTACCAGTCTGCATCGCGGTGACGCGTTCCTAGGTAACCGGTTGGCTTGAGGCATTTATTTATACCTTTCATTTTCACAAGGTTTTGAAAAACGGGACAATTGTGCGTCCCAGAGATATTTTTGGGGACACCGGGACAGATTACCTAAAAAAGGGACGGTCCCGTTCAAAACGGGACGTCTGGTCACGTTAGTCATGACGTCAGTTGGCTGTGTACACAAATGCAGTGATATGATAGTTGACAGTTGACACTTCTAAGTTTACGTAGCCGTATGACGTAATAACATGGCGACTACTGGCGACTACTATTTAATGGTGTTATGAAACAGATTAAAAATGCTGAAACCTTTGAATTGAATTTAAAAATGTAGTTTCCTATTTTATGAACTAAAACTAACGTAATATATTTTTAGATTTTTTCTCATATAGAGTAAAATACCCTATTGTACGTTTGTTACTCAATTACGCAAATACGATTTAACAGATGGGGATGATTAAATTTGGCACAGAGATAGATTACTTATAACCTGGATTAACACATACCTAGGATACATTTTACAAGTACGCGCTTTTGACACGTGAAGCCGCGCGGAAGCCTAGTATTATTATATAGACATAAGCTTAATTAATAATATCGCTTAGAATCTTTTATCTAAGTAAAACTGTGTGTTGTATAGTCAGTATTTATGTGGTCATAGATTAAAGGCACAGTCCACTGTGCTAAAGATAACATACTTATAACTGAGGGCTCTCACAGAAAAAAAAACTTGTCGTTACTAATCTTGCAGCAAGTTGGAAAGCCGGTCTTGTTTCATCAGTTTATTACCATACCAGATATCTAGGCAAGAGTGTCCAATCTTAGTCTGTATAGGCACTTTCCATGTGAGAGAATCTTACAGTGGGATGAAAATCTTACCTTGTCACCAGGATACAAAGGTATTTTATTATATCTTATAGGCTAGCGTTTGACCTTTTTTTACCTGGTGGTCTGGTAACCGATGATGTGGTTGAAGACGGCGAACAGGCTAGGCCTAGAACCGGCAACCTCTGGCTTAGAAATCAAGCCATCTATCCATTACACCTACGGGGCTCTCAAGAGCACTGAAATTTGGTACAATGATTTTATGACTTACGAGTAGATAGATTGTAACCAGTACCTACTGGCTAACTCATGAACAGAATTACTTACTTCAATATCTATGAGTCTATTGTCTACTGTACACCGTACATAGAAATATACCAACATGTCCGTCACGGTTGATAATGTCGCAGTAATAAATCTATTCTCATTTTGACCCACTTTACTGAACACATTTAGATCGGCTGTCACGGCCGTAGGTCAATTCGGGATCAAGTTAAGAACAAGTCTGATTTTGGTGCTCCTTCATTAATTTAATGACCAGGATAAGAGGGGAAATTTCAAGGATTGTCATCGGAATGTGAGACTATACCTTGTTGGAAACGTATTCGTGGCTTTTAAATTGGCTGGTTTTCTGAAATGCTTGAGACTTTTGACATTGTGAGTAAAATCTGTCTTTTTATGATTTAGAAACGGGATTGTATTATAGACAACTGTTTTTTTTTCTGGTGTATTATCTTTAAGTATACAGCCAAGGTGTATGTATAGCCTAATATGTGACCACATTCTCACCAGTTGTGGAAGTGATGGTGTGGTCGAGGATGGTAGGAGGCTGTTATTATGATATCTTATAGGCTAGAACTGGAATGGGACAACTGTCGAAAAACACGAGTGTTTGGCAACAGACATTCCGACAAAAAAAAATTAATTAGCTTTCAGCTTCAACTGAAAGCCTTACAGACGAATTATGCTATTTACATTGCATAAGCTTTTAAACTATTCAGCTTTGGTAGCTGTTTAAAATAACCTTAAATTGACCATT
Organism: Cabera pusaria; assembly: GCA_954871355.1. Taxonomy (NCBI): domain Eukaryota; kingdom Metazoa; phylum Arthropoda; class Insecta; order Lepidoptera; family Geometridae; genus Cabera; species Cabera pusaria. The sequence continues at coordinate 19,015,430 of OX940889.1, read as the reverse complement.
GAGCCAGCTTAAATTGACGATGTGTAAATAGATATTATAGAATAGATGGAATAGATATTTGTTTTTTTTTTAATATCTTATAGGCTAGCGTTTGACCACTATCTCACCTGTTGGTAAGTGATGATGCGGTCGAAGATGGTAAGCACGCTAGGCCTAGAATGGGAACTGGCTCTCAAGGATAGCTGCCGGAACACATTTTTCCGAAGAATTATTTGAAAAACATAAATGTGAAAAAATAAATTCAAATCACCCACAAAAAGAACAAAAATAGTTACTTACATGTCGATAAAATTTACAATCAATATGTGATCTGTATTACTACTCATTCTAACTATGTTTAAGGAAAATAATAGTACTTAGTCGTGCTTATAAACTTATTATGACTTAACAAGTCATATAATGATTTTCGTTATCTAATCACCATTCGTTTTGTGTGACAAATATTATTTACGATAACGAAGGCCAGTCCGCATTAGCAAATTGCGTACGCTCCAATCTTTTAAAACTTTCGTCCCTAGAGCCCCATGTCAAAAACTTGTTCAACACGAATTCGCTTTTATGCGTGATTGAAATCTGATGTTTTTTTTATTTCCTCGTTGCATCAAAGACGAAAGTATTGATTTGTTATTACTTTATAACTGAAGTAAAGTCTCATTGCGGCGCTCCACAAGTCAACTCCTCTGAGAATTATTAGTTGAATTAAACAATTTTTGGTGTTTACTCTAAGAATCTATTTTTATATAACTTGATATAAGGCACCTGGTAATTTTATGGGGAGTGAAATTAATCGTATAAAACTATCGGGTGATGTACGCAATATAAAATAAATAAAAAATAACAATGATCAATGCTTGGTTGTGTAGTAACAGTAGGTATACATGCTTTTACAACTTTTTCGTAACTCAACAAATGCCTTCTATTTATCAATAGCGAACATTCCAAGGGTGAGACAGACGTACTTTTCTATAGTTTACCGACACAATGTGCAGATACAAGTGAAGATCGCAGACACATAAACATCAAGCAAATGGTTTTTATGGAGCAGTTCATGAAGACAATGGCACGCTGTCATGGGTTGCATCTCGATTTATAGTTGGCTATTGATGCGAGTCCAATAAGATACTATCCACAGCAATATTAATAATAAGGTAGTATTCATATTTCTGTGGATATAGCGAAAGTCTGTAGCAAAAGGGAATTGAAAATATTAACAGAATAAAGGAAAATTAATTATTCAGTCGGAAATTATACAAGAAAATATTTAACATCTTGATATATAATAAAACAAAAAACGAATGCAACATTAGGTGCTATATCTTAACTGTATTTTTTTTTGCATTGTTGTTGTGTGTATACAAAAAGGCTATATCGAACCAGTTTCAGTTCAAACGTCCAGATTTTTCGGATCAAAGACCCTAAAAACCCTAGGACGCTGATTTTCAACAGAGAAAAACTGTCATTTACTGTCAGTTCCCATTCTAAGTTCAACGTGCTGCCACTGCTACCAAACCTCGATTGCATCATCACTTACCAACAGGTGAGATAGCCCAACATTAGCCTAAAAAATATTTATATAAAAAGCAAAATAATATTTTAAACGTTGTATTAAAATATTAAATTTGTGGCTAATGGAAGTAATGGAAGAAAAGAGGGGAAAAAATCTGAGCAGAATCTCTAGAGTGACAGATGAAACATAAGTCAATATTCTGGCAATCCAAAAACGTGCCGCAGTGCCAGTCTGCAAGTCTCATCGCTTAGCATAATGCTACCATCTTGCTTCTGCTAATACGGTTAAGATCTTCAAATCGTGAGTAAATAGGTATCTTTTGGGCAAGCGCGCTCCATCATCGACCGCATCGTCACTTACTAACAGACGAGATAGTGGTTAAGTGCCACCCGGTTCAATGTAAAAAAAAAACGGAATCTCATGAAAAACTGTCATTCAAGATATCAATTTAGTAATTCACCTACATTATCTCTAGAATATACAATAACATTACATTATGCAGATTAGACAACTTGTGAATCAGTTTCACAAGTGCTATTTAGCCATTACTCATCAAGCATGGATCGCGAGCGCGTTTACATGAATCTCAAACGTAAAGTTGTTTTTTTGTATGAAGAAATTGCATATCGAAGTAATTTATGCGCTCAAACGATTTCCTGCATTATTAGCTGCACACATTTTACATGGATGAATTATCATTTAATTGAGCACTTTGAAGTTCGAACATGAAACAATCATTGCATGATTTGTAGGTGGAAAGAACTCAATTCAATAAGTTTAATTCTGTACACTATACATTGTTGTCGGTGAAACAACTACTACTATTTATAGATTCGGCATTAATTTTTTACCGACTTCAAAAAGGAGAAAGTTGTCAATTTTTTTTTCTTTTTATGTTTATTTTTTTAGTGCTTTTCTACTCGTCGTCTTTGGATAATAAGCGTGGTTTATGGAATGAACCTAAACGTTCTTATAGTAACCTTGACTGCATTTTCGAGAAGATATGCAAAGGTGCTAGCATGTATAAGTGTTATCGTGTACAAATTTCATGCACAACATGCACCAAACATTATGACATATACTCTTTGAAAAACAGTAAAAGAGATGTCGTTGAGTTAAGCCATATTATCACCAAATCCCATCATAAAACCGTTGACGCTTAAGCTTCTTCGCGGTTTAGTGAACTTGTTTGCATATTACGTAGGGTTGGCCCTTATCTGAGGTACTTTCTTACATTCTTATCTATAGATGAATGCCGCAGTAGCTCGACAAACGTTTAACTTGTTCGGGCTTTACATGCGACGATTTTTTTTTTTCACGTATTTAAAAGTGAGAATGGTGCCACCAATGCTCCACCAATCGCCATGCAATATGTTGTTGTAAGCAATGATGGTGCATGTAAGGCTGACATCCGTATATCCGACAGGCGTATAGGGATGGCTAAAAGCGCTATGTCACAACTAAACAAGACCTGGAAAACCCTAAAATCTCGCTCAAAACGAAAAAAAGTGCGTACACACGTTAGTCTTTCTTTATGGCACTGAGACATGGACCCTAAAAGAAGCGGACCGCAAGCGCATAGATGCCTTTGAAATGTGGTGCTGGAGGAGAATGCTACGGATACCATGAACAACGCGACGGACCCACGCTTCGATCCTAGATCAACTCGGCATCAGAACAAGGCTCTTCACCATTTGTATGAAGAGAATCCTTGAGTACCTCGGTCACATTGCTAGAAAAGACGGCGAAAATCTTGAAAGACTGATGGTTACTGGCCAAAGAGAAGGAAAGAGGTCTCGTGGTTGCAGATGCGTTGGTCGGACCAGATTCGCGCCACTCTCGAGACTCCAGTATATGAGGCTCTACAAGTCGCTGCAGATAGACCTAAGTAGCGAATTTAAGTGAGGAATAGACTGACTGATAAAGGAGATCACGACCCCCAGTAATGGGGTAATGAAGAAAGGAGGAGGAGTGTTTTACCATTATCTCGCTTGGCATTATTATCACCATCAATAGTAGAAAATCTGCGGACATAACCTTACGGTGTTCCGGCAGCACACAGCTCTTGAGAGTCAGAGTATTCTAGGCCTAGCGTGTTCACCATCGTCGACCGACATTATCGCTTACCACTAGGCTATAGCACTAGGCCTATAAGATATAAACAAAGCTACTTTTTGGTAGCAAGTCAGGAGGAACATTGATATACCTAGTTAATGCTCCTACCACCTTACCAACAGATGCGTTAGTGGTAAAACCCTAGTATATATGATATAAAAAATAGATAGCCCTATGAACTGACGTCAACCACAATTTTGTGGTCTATCGTGTCGTGAGAAGTCGTATGTAAAAGCTTTAAATTTTGTGCGTGTTATCTTAAATTCGGAGTTTCAATCTGGGGTTCCCAAGTCACCCATAGTTTCTGGCATCTGATACGAGTGGGAACATGGATTACAATCTTCATTTTATTTTCTGCAGGAAGAAATCTTATTGTTGTGTTTGTTCTCTGTTATTTTATACTACATATATATATGCATACTACAGTGTGTTTCTCGCAAATGTACTTTGAAAATGGGAATCTAGAAAAAAGTAGCATAATTGTAAACATCTGTAATTTACAGGAAATGGGTAATTTTAGTGATAGTGGTGTTTGTAATTAATCTAGTTAATTTAGTTTACGTGTTATCGTTAATGCGGGCTAGCACGCACTACACGCTCAATCGTCAAAATAATATTCAATAATTGTTACCGCGAATATAAGCCATATTTTCTCGCGTATTGGTTTGCTTGAATATGGCACAAAGACTCAAAACATTGGCCTTGATTCTCCAATATCAAAACCCTAAAATCGGGACATTATGGTATAATTTTCATAGACATATTATGTATTACTAGCGTAATTATTGTACGATTTATTTACGCTTCAATTGTAAGCAGCCCCTATAGCATAAGAAATATTACAATAACGTGATAACTCGTTTCAACTGATCATCTCCCTATAATTTAGAATTCCCATAAACCAACCGCCATGTCCTTGACTTTTTACATTACGCTCAAGGCGTCCAGGCTCTTAAGTTGTAGGGTGTTGCTAAGGGCGCTTACCCCTTTTTTATAGCACCCTCGGCGTCACAAAGAAAACCATGAAGTTATGAATGGCTGGCATTCTTGACGCCTCATTCATACCTGTCTCTGCCTCTGAATGTAATAATAGGCAAAGAGAGTAAATGGGTGGGTTTCTATTGTCACTGTTGCGGATTCTTTAGAGACTTCACTAGAATCTCTGGCGCCGGCATACTTTGCCTTACTTGCTGAGTATTTTGTGGTTGCCGTGTATAATATAAAACATTTTCTCCAGAAATATATTCCCTAATGTTTTTAACAAACAACCCTATCTAAACAGAACATCACGATTACATATTTACAATGTTAATATTTTTTAAACACTTAGGTACCGATTCAAATGGTAATGAAGGTATCTGTTTAATTTATTAATATGTATTATGTATTTATAAATTATTAACCACACAGAATGAGAGATGAGGTTCACTGATGCATTTCATGGAATGTTGCTTCTCCATAAGAGGTAATATCCTTAAACGGGCATACAATCTTTATTGGGCTTCGGGGCGCAATCCAATTCAGAATGATTGTGCCTTCGTGGCATGCCTTTATGTGAATTATATTTTACCTTTCAGCTACTGCATTAATTTTGATAAGTGGCACTGAAAATATTGAAGTATATTACGTAATTCTGTTCAAAGCAATTGGTTTTATGAAGTAAATCCACGTTCTTACCTTACGTAGGCTTCGAGGGAGTCCGTCGCTCTTCTTCGAGAGTAAATAGCGCGGTAGGTTCTTACATTTACTACTTACCTACTCAGTAATTTTTTGTTGCCGTCCCCCATTTGTTGCAGTCTCCCAAAACAATCTAATTGTTCCCCTACAATAAATATTACTGATGGAGTATTATTACCATGTCAGTTTAACCAGCGTAAAAGATTTAAGACTATGTCCACTGGCGCTTATGGCGACACATATATCATCTTTATTTGTAGAGCATCTCCTGAGGATTTATGCCAAGACTGCCAACAGGGGATTTGTGAGACAAAATTTGTATCCATTCCCGTTTCACTTCCGTTGAGAATCAAGTTTATGGGAACTTCCTGTTTAGAGTGTCTGTGCAATTTTTGTTGTCTATGTTTCTATGATTTTTGTTGCTGCATATAGTTATTTTTATCATGTACGAGTTTGTTGATGTAGGTTATACATCAGAGGTGGTCCCATATAATTCATATACATTTTATCGTAATTGATTCAGTGCATGATTCAGTGTAATAATACAATAAAACAAAAATATGTACTAACATACATGGATCGATGACGTTTTTTGTAGTAGGTACCCTTTAGCAACCTTAAGCCTTAGAAGTAAGTTTTTAGGGTTCCGTACCTCAAAAGGTAAAAAAAGAACCCTTATAAGATCACTTTTTTGTCCGTCTATCTGTCTGTCTGTCTGTCCGTGTGTTACCACCGATTTTGACAGGAACGGGTGGACGTCGCCGGACTGTGATTTGAGTCAGACGCTGCGCGCAGCTCCGAAACTTTTTCAAACTACCCTCAAAAGTGATAAGTGGAATATAACCAAAATGCCAAAGTGTGAAATATGCGAAAAAAGTGTTACAAGAAAGTGTGTCGGCTTAGAATGCAGCAGATGCGGAAAGATAGTTCATGCTAATTCAACCTGCACGAGCCTTACCGCCAAGCAACTCGCAGCACTTCGTCACAATGAAAGTCTGGGATGGACTTGTGACGAATGTAAGCGAGACTCACCATCGAAAACATCTCTTATAATACCTGAAGAGGACGATGTAGACGTAGAAATAGAAAATTCTATGGAGAGCTATATGAATTACGGCAACAAGTTTGAAGAGATAACAAGATAATTAAAACAAACTATTAGATTAGAGATGGAATGTATAGATAGATCATTGAATGATCATGGGAATAAAATTGATGAAATGCTCAAAATGATGGAGGGATATAAAACAAGGTTGAAAACCCTAGAAAAGAAAAATATAGAGTTAATCAGTAAAAATACATACTTGGAAGCAAAAGTTGCCACTTTAGAAGATAATATGAGAAGTATGGAACAAAGTAATATAGAGCATAAAGTTGAAATAATTGGTATCCCAGAAGTAAAAGAGGAGAATGTTCTTGACATCACGGTTAAAATTGCTAAAAAAAAAAAAAGCTAAAGCTCCCCGGGAATAATATAATTGGTGTTCAGCGTCTTATAAGTAAAAACGGGTTGCCTGCACCTCTTTTGGTTGAACTCTCAAACACTTCCCAGGGCAAGGACTGGATCAATGCGTCTAAAAATAAAAACATTTATGTTGAAGATATATTGTCAAATCCGCCAGCAAAAGATAGACACACAAATATCAAAATACGCCGTGCTTTGACAAAAGCAAATAAAGCGCTTCTATGGAATGCCAATCAAAAACTGAGACCTACTTATAAATACATGTGGTTTCAGTCGGGGAAAATCTTGGCACGAAAAGAGGGTAACGACAAACCTCTTATTATACGAAGAGATGAAGATATTAATAAAATCATCGCATAAGAAGAAAGAAAAAAACTACCTACAGAGAAAGAAACAATAGATGCGAACAAATTACTTCTTGTTAACCTTTCTGTTCCTACCTTATTTAATATTTTAAAAATAACTTAAATCATGTTGTTCATATCATATCATATATATATATATATATATATATATATATATATCATATCATATCATGTTGATCATAATCTTTAACTTTTGTTGTAATTTATGTAACTTAAATAAGTTTTCTTTATTATGATGATAATAGGCCAAAATTTTATCTGTGTATAATAACAACGTGTTATTAAATAGTTAAGTATATACGTTTATTATAGTATCGTAATTAGTGCAGTACAACGCAAGTAGTTAAATATAAAATAAAAGTTAAAAGTAGCAAATACGAACATAAATTGAGCACAGGGGAGGTATTCTTAAAAAACTGAGGGTAATCATTACTATTTTGTAAAATAAATTATAATAGATAATGCTAAAGTTTAGAATTTGTTAACTTCTAAAATAATGACATTATACAAAAATATACTCTAAAGATGTAAAATGCAGTGCGCAGCAATGAAATTTTGTTAACATATATAACCTACTATACTGACTGTAATCGCTACTACAAACCTTTATTTAAACTTAGATAATTAAGTTCGAGCGAGTGTGAGTACCAACACAAACCATTTTGGTTTAATGGTACAAAATATAATTAAGTACTGTAGTTTTCTTGTATTTGAATAAATAAAAAAAAATAAAAAACCTAGCAATTTGAAATTTATACCAGATACTGAGGTCTATAGTCCCCTTACTCAAATATAGTCCCTATTAGGTGTATAAAAATCAAGGTCCTGGGTCAACACAATAAAAATATATGAGCAAATTTAGATTTTCGCGAAAACTTGTAAATACCAAAATTTACCTTAATTTTCAACTTATTTTAATTTTCGGAATTTTTCCTTTACTTGTGTTGTTAGACCTTGCTTTTGACCAAAATTGACAATTGACAAGCAAGAAGCAAGGTCTTACAACACAAATAAAGGAACAATTCCAAAAAATAAAAAGTTTAAAAATACAGAGTGTCCACATACATACATACTTTACGCCAATTAAGATAGGCCTCTCAGTTATATGAGTGCTCATACAATTCAGAGGTCTAGCTTAATTGGTACATAGCAACGTTAGCACGGAAGCCTCGGTGGGCGAGTACAACTCGACTTGGCCGGTTTTTATTTAGTTTTGTAAACGATCTTAAATCATGTGTAAATGAGAACCACTCACTTATCATGCCTCATATTGTTATCATATTTTATACCAATTTTTGCTGACGTATTTCTATAAACGTAAACCTGCCTTAAATTATGACCTATTGAACCCAAACATAGTTATATAATGATACGTTTTTAAACTCTAAGCAAATATTATCTTGAGCGCAAATTTTAGTCTAAATATTTTTTCAATACTCTGACTCTTCTCGAGGGCTGTGTGCTGCCGGAACACAATCCGGAACTTAAAGAACTTATTCTCTTCGGGCGCGGAAGTTCCTGTAGGTGTCAATTATAATCGAGTTCAGCTCCAGTCGATGTTTGTCCCTATTTAGTATGCATAGAAAGCAACGATACAGGAAAGGAAGCAGATTTGGATATTAGTCCTGCCATGTTTAATAACAGTCGTTTGCGAACGCGGATCTCGGGTCATCTGGCCACGCGACATGAATCCATGCCGCTTCATTAGGCTGGAGCTAGCTTTGCACTGGACCAGTGATCAGTTAAGTTGCTAAGCTTAACTCAAGCTACGAGCTAATCAAGACGTAAAAAATATCAAACCTAACGTAAAGTAACAATTCAAATTAAAGATTAATTGTCTGATGTCGAATTTAGTTATTCAAATTATTTTTAGTTGCCTTTAGGTTCTTCTGTCAAGCTCTCTGTATCCAGAATCAATAACTTACTGTTCAAGCTGTAAACAGAAAAAAAAATCTCAGGTAGCAGCGGTACTTTCATTCGAGTTGAAAATTCAGTCGTGAGATTTTAATTGCAGCAACATAAAAAGAATAACTGTCGTTAAAATCCAGTTGTTACAGGATCTGTCCTCTCAGTTTCCGCGTATAAACGAAATTTCATACAAGTATCAAATGCCGTTATTATACAAACTTAACAATGCCGTTATACACAATACTCTTGGTATTTACGATCTTGTTAACATTTTACTTCGCTTTTAATTTAGAAATTACTGTTGTATAATTAGCAGACTTAAGTACTGTTTGTATATTTCTCTACACGAATTAAGGTGACAGAATAAGTAAGACGCTCGCCTGATGACAAGCAATGACGTCATTGACGTTGGCCTATCTCAGAATATGTGGCACTCAGAACTGCATTAATTAAGAGTTTTGCGCGTCAATGCTCATGCCATGTTGAGACTCAGATGCCCTGTAATTTCAATGGACAACTGCCCTTAAAATCTAAAAAGATTTAATTATCAGACAAATTGGTGGTAGCTACTACCCCAGGTGGAAAAGAAGATTTCCTAGAGAAAGAAAAGAAGATTTTTTTCCTAAAGAAGATTTTCCAGGCCACAGGAGTTATAAAACATTTTCTAAAGGCATTCTGGTAATTTCTAATCTATTCTATTCATCAATAAAAATCTAAAAGCGCATACACAGCTGGAAAGGTTTAAATACAGCATCGTTTTTACTGGACATCCTTGTACGTTTATTGTACGAGCTTACCTCGTTAAAAATAGCAGACATGTTACGCAAATGTCGTATTAGGTGTCAAGTATTCGTAGTCGAGTTTAATGAGATAAGTTGTAAACGGTTATTTATAGATGGCTTTCAGTATAAATAAGTAAAATTAGTGAAGCTTCTATTTATGTACCTAACTATAAACTCATTTTAATGGCCCATTATACGGGTCCCGCAGAATACTCTCTAATGATCAATGTCCATCTTAGTAAAGTATTATTTGTCAGAATTACTGTTATAGTCTACCCCTCGATGTATTTAATCAATAATATTGACTGTCTGCGTGCTCTGGCCTGGTGAATCAACATTTTTTGCACGGTATATTTAAATAGTTAATAAGGAAACGGCGTCGGTGCAATGCCTTAAAAATATCCTCTTTGAACGTTTACAATTACCGCAAAAGTGAAATTCTTTATTTTAATTATCGCGCCCGATAAAAGCAAAGAGCATTAAGCTTGTAACTAGGTATTTAGGTTTAACGTTTCCGTCCAGCAATTAGGGTGTTCATATTCTATAGTCCAAGTACCCAACTAGAAGAGAAGATCTAGAATGTGGAACTCACTACGCAAAAATGCCATGTCAGTTAAGGAGCAAGCACACCGTTGTAAAAACGCTTATAATTATAAACCATTAAAATTCGTCTATTAAAATTATTTTCTTATTTCCTTCGCCTTTTTTTAAGGGTTCCGAACCCAAAGGGTACCAACGAAACCCTATTACTGAGACTCCGCTGTCCGTCTGTCTGTCTGTCTGTCTGTCTGTCTATCTCTCCGTCTGTCACCAGGCTGTATCTCATGAACCGTGATAGTTAGACGGTTGAAATGTTTACAGATGATGTAATTCTGTTGCCGCTATAAAAACAAATACTAAGAACAGAACAAAGGTAAAAATTAAAGGGTTTTAAACAAAAAACGTGTTTTTTACGATAGATGAAGATTCATAGATTCTTATCTAGATCCTTAATCTCGAAATCTGAATCTGAATCTCGGAAACAGCTTCAACGATTAAATTAAATTTAGTATACAGGAGATTTCGGGGGCGATAAATCGATCTAGCTATGATTCATTTTCAAAAATGTTGTTTTATTCGTATTTTTAATAATCAACTTTTTCGATAATCAACTTAAAATATAACTCTTCCCGACATCTATTGGCGAGTAGAAGCAGCTTTGTGTAGTAGAAGTAGAAGTACTGTTATTGTGTAGTTAAAGCAGTTAGTTGCTCCCAATTGAAAAAAATGGTATTATTATTCGTCAATAGATGTCGGGAAGAGTCATATTTTTCTGTTTAAGTGGCAAAAAATACCGAGCAAAGCTTGGTGTTCAATCTGCAAACAACTACAAACTACTTACTATTACTTACTATTACCTGTGTTAAACTAATAATAAATAATAACTCTTTTGAAACTAATTCACCTGGACGCAACTAGATGGCAGCACAGGAAAAATTTGCACGCGCAACCGTTTCATTTGTTAAATTTGTGGGCCTCGGTCTATTTGTGTACTTAGTTAAGTTTTATTTGTACATAAACCGTGTCTCCAGATTGGGGGTTTTTTCCCCTTATTGGGGAAAGAAATGGAAAAAAGGAAAGAACAATGTGACGTTCAAGAATTGTGGGAGATATTAGAATATTTTAATGTTTAGTTATTTTGCATAAAGTAAATAGGTGAAAACTGTGTTTTATTATTAGTGGATGTCAAATTAGTAATAAAATCAATCATAAATTAATTTTTGCACTAAATTTATTTCATAAATAGAAACAAAATGAATTTGGGGTAAATTGTAGGAAGAGGTATCTTTTTGGGGAAAATTAAAACCCGATCTGGGGAAATTTCACATGCATAATCTGGAGACACTGTACATATAGTGTACAGTATTGAATAATATATCTTCAATTATAGTACTTAAAGAGCTTCATTTAGCTAGAATCAGTGGAAAGTTAGTCGTACGAACACTCGGTCTTCCAGATATTTAATAATATTAATTACCTTTGTGTTAACGTTTACTAAGTTGGTGTTAGAAGTTCGTAAGATGGCGTTCGGAAATTCGGAATTCAGAATCCTCCGTGTGCGGGACAAAAGTCTGACTCACACTTGGCCAGTTTTATTTAAAAAAGACAGCCCCTCGCACTACTTAGAAGACTTACCCTATCACAGAAGAGATACTAGTCCTACCCTATGTCGCGGGGTACTTTACAAACATACACATCACGGACACAAAATAATTAGGTAGGTACACCTCACACTCTAACAATTCTTTGTGGATCACACAAAGAATTGAGAAATTTGAGGGCCCGGTGGCGTAATCGGGAGAACGGTTGGCTTTGATGCCGAGGTACCGAGTTCAAACTGCCGTGTAACAATGGATTTTTCTATCGAAATATGTATGTGCGCTTTTCATAGTGGCCCTCCGGTGAAGGAAAAACATCGTTAAGAAACCAACAACCCCCGCATGGTGGTAGGACACTATCTAGTGTCCGCCTGGCCAGCTACCACCCTCAAGTTAGAAAATCTGTCGCCCTAACATCTAATGTGTTCCGGTAGCTATCCTTGAGAGCCAGTTCCCATTCTAGGCCTAGCGTGCTTACCATCTTCGACCGCATCATCATTTACCAACAGGTGAGATAGTGGTCAAACGCTAGCCTATCAGATATATAAAAAAAATAATTATATTGATTTAACACCCATTGTAAATTCATGAAGATCTGATGAGTATCTCCAGAGATATGGAAACACCTGAAACATGCTGCTAAAAATTAATGACTAGCGTGGCCACAGAAATATTAATATCCCTTATTATTCGTATTTCTGTGAGCGTTGCATTTAAAGTCGTTTTTTTAGTTTTCTAAACGACCATATATTATGTTTCAAGGTAGCAATGTCGATAATAGTTACATAATATTAATGATGAGAGTGATAAATGCCTATGCGCTGCGCTTCGCTTTATGTACGCCGAACCTTAGGGGTAGGGGCATATCAACGACCGACTTAGTGTGATTGGTGGAAAATATTACTTTGATTGTTTGCCATGGCTTAGCGACTGTGTGTACGGTCCTTAAGTAATAAACTCGGCGGGTTAATTTTCCCACGTCGCTTTCACGTTACTGCTCACAATATGCCCTGAGAAAAGTCCTCAGATTCCTCGTAAACATGCTTGAGAGATGTTCTGCAGCTTAATTACAGGCAGGTGGTAGTTTAAGATATCCTTTGAAGACAAGCGGGATTCCTTACTTCCATTCCATTGTTTCAAACATTGTCCAACGATAACTGGTTCTGAATTATGTGTGAAAAAGTTTGCTTAGTGTTTGTTATGTCAGGACCAGGACTGGATTCCTAGCGCCTAATTCAGAAAATGACTGTCGGATTTGTAAGGATAAGGGATAAATATGGGATGAAGGAGCCTTATTGTACACCTGTCCAATCCATACACAGTGTTCTTATAACATAGTTTACTCTGGTTTTTGCTGCAATAGTTGGAAAAAAGTAGGCAGATACTTAGACCGCATCATACCATATATCAGACTATATTCATCTTAAATAATGATTAATAGGAGTTTTTTAGTAAAGTATACTATCCCATGTATGATGTAACTCTTGCATTTACTACTATATTCCACGATATCCTAGTGTGGAATTTCAGGGTTGTTTTTTTTATATTTATGGACTTAGTGTCCATATTACTAAACCTCTAATGTACCCTAGTTAAGTTGTTTCAAAATAAATCATTCATACATTCAAGTCAAATTTAAATAGGGAACATCATATGCTGAGTGTGATGCACCGTAGTTAAGCTATGCGCTCATTTTCAGGATAGTTTGTGTTGTAAATAAAAGCAAAAGGTCACGTGCATGTGTCATCATAACACAGAACAAATAATAGTACAAGTAGTCATAACACATCATAACTACATGTGTTGTATTAACTTTCAAGCTTAAGTTACAAAAATGGTTACTGTAAATGTACAATAAGCTTAATGTTACAATGGTTTTATCGCTAATAGATTATTTAAATACTTGTATCAATATTTCTGCTACATTTCTCAGCACTGAAGATAACAAGTTCCGAAGTAAACCACAATGTTAATTATTGTCTCCTTTATAATTCGCAACATCACGTTGCGAATATAATTATAAAGGAATCGTATGAGTCCATTTCTTTTGGCGGTATCTTTAACGGTATCTTTTCATAGAAAATATAGTTTATCTATACATACATATATAAACATCCTACATATAAAGGAAAATCCCACATGTCAGTGCCACACAAATCCTGACTCAAATATTTGTCGGCGATTTGCCTGACTGACTTGCTAATTTTGCATAGCGGTTTTTAATCGCGTGACTCAATGTGTCAAAAATTGTGTACTTATCGTCCGACTTAACAAAAAGAGGCAACTCTAGTAAACTAGTAATATTTGTTTATTTTTTATTTAGGAAAATATCTTCAGTTTGAAATTAGTTTAAAAAAATATTTATTCCACCACCATCAAGGAGAAATTTTCCCCCCAAAATATTACGGTGTTCCTGCAGAACAGCCCATGATAGTAAGAATATCCTAGACCTAGCACGTTCACCATCCTCGACCACATTATTGCATACCACCAGGCGAGATAGTGGTCAATGTGGCCAAATGAAATAAAAAAATTACATAATCATTATTGAGGCAAAACATTGCTATAATCTGAACTAAGTAGAACCTGTTAGATGGCATAACAATGTACTCGTAGCTAGACCTCAAAGAAAACGTCTGATTTGAAATATGCCTTCAATTTTATTTCAGGCAAATTGAAGTAATAGTCGAATTTTACTGAAGAACTCCTTTTTAAGGCATTTAAGTATCTAAAGGACGTGTGATGAGCATACATACATTATTAGAAGTTCGTGCAATATAAATAAAAAACCCAGCGCGGAAACCGCGGCGTGTAAGTTTTTCAAAGCCCCTTCGAGCACTGAAGGGCTTCTGAAGAATGGTTTCCCGTATTCATCGAAACTTGTACTATTAAGTATTCTGTGTCGAACTTAAAATGAGTGCGATTTGTATGCGGAAATTACTTCAGCAGGATCAGGCCTTCCTGGAATGAATTTAGATTAAATTATAGTTTAAGGAGGAACAGAAGTTAAAAATAAAATTGGCTATGTAATTAAACATACAAGCAGAATTTGGTGTGCAAGGACTCAAACAAGATCGTGTAGAATGGCGAATTAAAGAAGAAACCTATGTCCAACAGTGATGACAGATAGAATAAGGCTGTTGTTGATTGAATTGATGATGATTATGATGATGATGTTGATGATGGTGATGATTATAGATTGGTTTAGACAAGAGACAAAATAATAGTTATGGGTATATTTAACCGTTGCAAGCTACAATTATCGCTACTAAAGTTACTAAAATACATAATGCAATATTATACTACAAATGAACACTAACTACAACTAGAATAAAAGTAAAAACTCGCATGTTTCTTTAAATATAAGTATAACTTGCATGTTTCTTTAAATTCTAATATCAGAAATCTCCCACAAGAATATTATAGAGACTGCTATTTCTCTTCTACCTAAACAACGAATAAAAAGAAAATTTAAATAAAATGGTAATCGCATCTCACAAGAAACTTCTCGTCTGATTATGGCAACACTCGACCCATATTTGGTCCATGGATATGCAAGGCGTTGCATTTCATGGACAATTACACACGTGTCCCATAATTGGACAGAATAGTTTCACTTCTCCTTATCCTTGCCATTGGACACACGCCCTGAATAAAACAATGTTACCATAAACGACCCAGCACCATTTTTGCAGACAGTAAATTGTTAGCAGAGATGTGAGGTAATGTCAACTACCTAGAAACTTGCTTGGCTTTTTGCCTACAGGATCATTTCTTCGTTTCTATATTGATCTGATAAGATATATATAAGGAAGGTTTACTTTTTAAAAGAGCAGTACCTTTACTTAGAATACCAGCTATAACCGGGAGGATTATTCCCTTATTCCTTACGTGGCCAAGGATTATATTATGCCTCTCTACTTTTACTTGGAAAATGTGGCCATCTCAACTGAACAAACGACGTAAATAAAATATGTGGACACTAACCTGTTTCTATTAGATACTCTGTGATGTAAATAGGCGGCAAGAATTATATGCTATAGTATAACTTTAAAAACTGAACGTATACAAATCTGACTCGTGTACCGAGGGTTCAAAGTACTTAGTTCAATAGTAAATATTTTGTGGGTAAGTATATCACAAAAAAAATAAACATAAAGATTATTCACTTTGTAGTTGAAAAGCTGTTCATCCACCCCACGGTCGTTCAAATTGGTTACGCAAAAAAATAGTATTGTAATATTTGTAATGTTTGATGAATAACTGTCTTTAAAATGTTTATTGATCAATTTTTTTAATGAAATAAATTGCTTAACTTGTATGCAAAGGACCTGTCTATTGATAGATAATAATAACAGTTGACTAAGGTTTAGTTCGTGGATTCATCGCAAATTGTACCAAAAATCGGCTTATTTATGACATTTACAGAAATGCGTCCTTAAATAACCGACTTTCGGATTTTCCCTTTTGCTTGTGCTGCAACGGATAGACATACATACGCAAAGACGAATGAAAAGAAAAAAGTGAAGTGATCCAATAAGGTTATTTTATTTCTTATAAAGTACGGAACCCTACAAAAATAGGAAACAACATAGTAACATTCCGACAAGATTATAAATCCTCAAAGGCTAAATCGGAGGTGTCATATTTGGGACCGAAATTCTTGACCTCATCATTCGGCGACATGGCGCCAAGCTGCCAATTCACGTGTCATGGATATCGCTCGGATCGAACTACTGACACTAGTGTGATAACCCTGGTTTTACTTGAAACCAATAATATATTTAAATCTGGGAACTGCTGGATGGTACTGAGTGAGCTTCCGAGGGAGTAAATCGTCACGTTTTTGTGAAACTTTTTGTTCTAAGTTGTATGTAGTAAAGATTCCTCAGAGAGAGATAGGATCTTTCAGTTCCCAGGGTTTCTTCCGCAATCTGAAACCTACTAAAAATATTTATATTTACACGTTTTGAACCTATCAAACACGGCACATCAGATATGATGGAACAACCATATACTTTCGTTTGAGCATCTTATGGACATGACTGGAATAAGTTTAAAATGAGTTCAGAAGTTCAACATTCTGGCAATTCAGAATTCTGCTATAACTATTATAAATATCTGCTATTTGTATTCCAAATTTCATCTAAATTCGTTTAGCTGTTTTTGCGTGGAAGAGCATCGAGCATTTACCAATGGAGATGTTAATGTTGTAATCCGCAAACATTTTTTTCTGCCGATACTTACGGGGGACAAGGTAAACATACATTGCACACACACAAATCACTCAATTTAACGATCCCGCACACTAGCTTGAAACACGCACACAGTATTAATAAAAATACAGCGTAGTTACGCACGCTCATATGGCCAAAAATGGCTATATGGCCAGCAGAGGGGTACGCCTTGCGTTAGCATCTCCATTGGTAAATGCTCGAAGTGGAAGAGTGACAAACTTTTATCCAGCCATCTTTATTTCAAAATGTAACTTAAAAAAGCATCTAGATGGCGCTGAATGGCGCTTG
The DNA here is from genome assembly GCA_954871355.1 of Cabera pusaria. Lineage (NCBI taxonomy): Eukaryota > Metazoa > Arthropoda > Insecta > Lepidoptera > Geometridae > Cabera > Cabera pusaria. The sequence continues at coordinate 18,997,948 of OX940889.1, read as the reverse complement.
CATCGTTCTCTTTGTAAATATTGCCGCAATGCATGAGACATCTTGCGTCGCGCCACATGAGTAATACCTTTTCTTTACTCATGTGATCGCACAAAACGATATTTTTCGCGATGCGTAGGTAGATGAAAATGCACAACACAGAAATATTAATAAATACCTTATTATCAATATTTCTGGGTCTACATAGAAACAATTCGCATTTGTAATATTAGTAGGGATAGTATAGGTTATATACTACTGTGCTTACAGTTGCTATTCATATTTCATTTAATAATGCTTGGTATAGTTGAATATTTGGCCAAAACCACTGAAATGATTCCCCTACAACATAAATGTATATTATTATGCCTATTTTATTTGTTTATCAGCAGTTTCTACCTGTGAATGAGTTTGCATACTAATGTTGTTATTAAAATAATAATTCGCGTGAAATAACTAGTTTGATGGTATAATTAAAGTCTTTGATGTGATCGAGCGATTTATAATTAGGTTTCTTGTAAGTTCTTAGATTTAAGTAGATACCTAAGTTAGCTACGCTTTTTAGGGTACCTACTGAACCTTAAAAGGAAAAAAGGCACCCTCGTAGGATCACTTTGTTGTCCGTCTGTCTGTCTGTCTTTTCGTCTGTCTGTCAAGACTTTTCTCAGAAAGGAACGCGTAGGTAGAGGTGTCAAGTTGTTTATATAAAATAATCTACGTTCTCTTTCAGCTGTAAACAAATCAAACTTCAAAGTCAACGCCATCAAAAATACCATTTATGTCGGTCACATATTTTGCGATTTCACAAGGGAATCAAAATCTATAGGGTATATACTTTGACCGATGACCCGTTGACCTAAAATCATGGAATTTGGCAAGAAGCAATGTCCTACAGTACACGTTAACCTAGTTTATCATTTGTCTTAATATTATATAAAACAAAATATGATAAACGATGACGTCTACCTATTACAGATACAATGGCATGCGAAATTCTGGATAGCCAGAATTTAGTATTTCATTGCACTGCGCCTGTTACCCCTTGACTCATAAAGATGTTAAGTCTCACATGCCCTGTAATTATACTGGACACTTTGCCATTCAAACCGAAAAACATTACTATTTCAAGATTTAATTGGCAAAGTGTTGCTACCGCCCCAGGCGGAGTAGCAGAAGTCCTATCACTACAAAAAGCAATGTTCTACAGCACATGTAAACCTAGTCTATCTTTTAGTTAGATCAATAATATCTACAAGTTTGTATGTAACCCTCGGTGCGCGAGTCCAAGTCGCACTTGTTCAGTTTTTATTTTTTACATCATCTATGTTAGTGTTTAATCTAATGGTGACACAATAGACTTCGAGTGGGAACTGAGTTTCAAGGTCAGCCGCCGGCACACATTACATTTTTGGAGACAGATTTTCTATCTGAGGGTAGTAGCTAAACAGGCGAACACTAAACACCACCATACAAGGGCCGATACTTTTTTTTCTCTTAACAATGTTTACCTTCACCAGAGGACCACTGTAAAGGGCACACGACATTTTTTCGATCATCATCAGTTCATCAACTACTCATATGTGTTTTTTTTTGGACAGTCGAGTACCTGACCATTCACTCACCTGCTGTTAAACTGATGATATTAGTTCAGATATCCCGACTTGCCCTCTATACTGGATGGTACTAAACACATAAATTATATCTGATTGGTTATAACTACGAGATAGTATCAGTATGACGAGTTTTTGTGATAGTATTATTACGGCATGTAATAGAGCTGTTAAATTTATTTTATACGTCGTACCTATGTTTTATCGATGAAATAATTCTATATGACTGATTCAGTGGTTAAGCATGGTTTTAGTAAGCAGCTGTGCTTATGGCTGCTACATGCGACTTCGTCTGCATTTTAAAATACAGCTTTTGTTGATAGCAAATGTGTGTGTTTCCGGTTTGGTACAGTACAAGTTTTGAGATAGGAATATTCTTTAACTTCCGTTTTCAATATTTGACCTGTCCTGTTTTAACTCATCTGTAGATTGAATTTAACATGACACCTCTAAAATTGAATCATTAGTTCGAGGAAAATGCATAGATTGGAAACGACCTCGAAATATAATATATGTCTTCCTTATTCAAAGACCAATTCTACAAAATGCATAAGGCTAAAGCCTTATGCATTTTGTGCATGCAATTCAAAATCCATTCGCAATATGACTAGCAGTAGAGTACCCAATCATTAGGTATAAAAATATTGTGAAGGGCTTTTGAAAGCGAGAGCCGAATGAATCGAGTTCCCGAGCACTTTAAACCTTAGAGCCACGTAAAAACTATCTGGCCATGGTATGGAATTTTATTAATAAATCTATGAATGAAAGCGAAGGTATATCGGAATTTGAGTTATGTGGCTTCGCCGGCAATGCCGCGCTTCGTGGAATAACGATGTCCTATTCATCGAACCCTTAATGTAAACTTAGATGCATAGTTTTACTTGCTTGATATATGACTCTCATAAAATTATCGATGGTGTGGAATGGAATATTTTAAAGACTGTGAATATTATAAAGACAGTCATAAAATAAGTTGAAACGTATAAAAGAGTCATAACTTGGCTTTGACATAAATGAAGTATTTCTGAAGGTCTGACTAAAGTGTGGTGCTAATAGCGATGTTAAAACGTTTTTGCTTGTGTGTGTTTATCTCGAGAGCACTTGAATGATTTAACACATTTTCAAGTAGATATAGGTAAGTTGAGTATGCTGATATAAGGTGTATTTATGGTGAGCTAGAATTGTCCAGTAGGTATAATGTTATTTTGGGGCCCTTAGGAAAACTATTACCATACGCATAATGTTTATTGCGGCTCTAATAGTTAAAAGATATATTGCAGTAAGAAATGAAAACAGGCATATAAGGCCCACGTAAAAAATATATGCCAAAAAAAAAGTTTGGATATTTTATTTCATGGGTAGTAAAAGTCCAGAGATGATTCATGGCTTATTACCCCAATAATAAGCTCGAGCTCGTGTCTTATTGGAACTATGACTAAAAATTCTTCTAATTATGAACAATGAACAACTAATACAGGTTTCGCAGGAAATGGACCTTATGAGTCGCATTGACCTTATTTTCAGGTGGTTTTTGTTCACATAATAATTCGATTTGTACGTGAATCTAACGAAACAATAAATTTTACGCTCTCGGGTATGTCATACTAATTTACGGCTAGCGAATTCGCCACTGACATCATTCTTCGAATGCATATAAGTAAAATCTAATATTAGCGCAAGAGTTCGTATGTTATTTTACCGTTTTTTGGCTCTGGCCACAGCCGAAACACACAAGAACAAACAAACTGGAGAATAGGATTAGCATCGGATAAATCTAGACCGCTTCCCAAAGCGAACAACACTAGGAACATTTGTGTTTGTTGTGCTGTTGAAATGTTTTATCTTACTTGCACTTGGTTTGTGCTATTATTTATTCTGTGACTTAGTTGGGTTTGGAGAGTGCTTTTCTACTGTTTTGGCTATAAATATTGTATAGACTTTATTTTATATATATTTGTCTAGCATAAATGCGTTGTGTTGCTTAACGAGAGATTTGTGGGCAGTATGTATCTTTATATTTACAATAGAAGTGCCCCGCGGCTTCGCCCGCGTTATAAACTGTTTTTATTTACTTATAACGTTTCTTTATTAAAACCTTTCTATCATAAAAGACATCAAAAAAGAATTAGCCGAATCGGTTCATCCGTTTTCAAGTTATCACGCGACTAAGGGAAATAGGGATTCATATTTATAAAACACGAAAAACCATATTGATTTTCAGACTTTGTTACCTACCCCATTTCGAAAAATCCTGCAACACGTATTTAATTATTTATTTTCAGAAGTACATAAGTAAAGTTTCGAATAAAACAGACTATCTCATCTTGTTTTGCCATACAAACTTTAAATCCCCGTTCCGTCTCCTTAAGAGGTGAATTTTGAAAATCCTTTCTTATAGGATACCTACGTCATAATAACTATCTGCATTCTAAATTTCAGCGCAATTCGAAACAATATTGATTTTTATACGTTGTTACCCCACATCACCCTCTTCGGAGTGGCAATTTGAAATAGCCTGAAACTCGTATTTAATTATTTATTTACTAAAGTACGTGTGTGAAGTTTCGAATAAAAATACTATCCAAACTTTGCACCCCCGCTTCATCCCATTAAAGAGTGAATTTTGAAAAATCCTTTCTAAACGGATACCTACGTCAAAACAACTATATTGATTTCGACAACGAACAATATTGATTTGAATTTATTACCCCACTTCACCTTCTTGGGGTGGAATTTTGAAAAAGCCTGAGACACGTATTTACTTATCTATATACCTACTAAAGTCCTTGTGTGAAGTGTAAAAAAAATAACTTTCTTATCTTGTTTCTCCATACAAACTTTAAACCCTCATTTCATCCCCTTAAGGCGTGATTTTTTGGAAAACCCTTTCTTAACGCATACCAACGTCATAATAAATATCAGCATAGCAACTAGCATGCTAAATTTTAGTGCAATCCAAAACATTATTGATTTCCAGACTCTGTCACCCCATTTCACCCTCTTAGGAGTTGAATTTTGAAAAAGTCTGAAATAAGTTATTACTTATTTATTTACTGAAGCACTTGTGTGAAGTTTTGAATAGAAAATACTATCTAATCTTGTTTCTCCATACAAACTTTGAACCCCCATTTCATCCCCTTAAGGGGTGAATTTTGCAAAATCCTTTCTTAATACCCCTTACGTACTAAGAAAAATATACCCTCCAAATTTCAAGACTTTACGACCAGCGGTTTAGGCTGTGCGTTGTCTGTCAGTCAGTCAGGCAGTTAGTCAGTCAGTCAGTCAGTATGTCAGGACAAAGATTCGTATAGTATTAGATATTTTAAAACAAAGCCGCTCCCGCTGTCTGTACGCTTAGATCTTTATGCAGTTTTCAGCAATAGATAGAGTGATTCATGAGGAAGGTTTATACCCAGGATTAAACGCGGGAAAAGCCGCGGGGTGCAGCTAATCTATCTATCTAGATATATAAAATCCAAAGTCCTGACTGACTGAGATATCAACGCACAGCCCAAACCGCTGGTCCTAGACACATGAAATTTGGAGGGTGTGTTTTTTATGAAGTGTAGGCATCTACTAAGAAAGGATTTTTTGAAATTCCACCCCTAAGTGGGTGAATTCGAGGGTTGCACTCTCTATGAATCTTTTTTTTTCTCTGGGTCAATTGTCTCGAAAATTAGTACACATACTCTTTAATTAAAATAGTAAGTTACGGGTGTTACGGTTTTTCAAAAATCATCCCCGACGCGTTTTTCTGACTAACTAAATGACTGCCTGATATATCAACGCACTGCCTAAACCACTGGTCCTAGAGACATAATATTTGGAGGGTGTGTTCTTTGTGAAGAGCAAGTATTCACTAAGAAATAGTTTTTTGAAATTCAACCCCTAAGTGGGTGAAATGGAGGGTTGAATTTTCTATGAATCTTTTTATTCTCTGGGTCAATTGTCTCAAAAATTGGTACACATACTTTTTAATTAAAATAGTGATGATGGTTATCACAGTTTTTAAAAATCATCCCCCACGCGTTTTTCTGACTGACTGAATGACTGCCTGATATATCAACGCTCTGCCTAATGCCTAAACCACTGCGGGCCTAAAAAGGCCACATTGAGTGATTCATCTGTAAGCAATTCATTTCCTGAATTCCCAGCAATTCCTAAACAATTCCTCTATAATTCGTAAAATGGCCACAAAATTGAATGAACTAAACGCAATTCAATTCAGCAGCAGATTCATATTTGACGATAATATTGCTACACGCAAAAAAAAACATGAATGAATGAATGAATTGTTGAACAAGTATGTTTTTTTACGTATTATATTATTATAAAAAGATATTTTGTGAAGAAATAAATCTCATTTCCTTTATAAGTTACTAAAAACTATTAATAAGACTGAATTTGTTAAATTGAAAATGTTATCATGGGCTTGTATTATTATTTATTCTGTGTCATGGATCACGGCTGGCAACAATTTGGATACCTGTTCCGACACGTAATCACAGACAGAAAGAAACTCTTTGTTTAGAACGAAACAAAAACAAACTTAGTTAGTATATAGCTGTGCCCGCGACTTCGTTCGCCTGGAATAGAGACTTTGGACAGCATTATTGAGCTTTGGGTTTATGGATTGGTATGGTATATTGGATTTTAAACACGATCGTTGGGTATTTAAAAAAAATCTACTTTACAGTAATGCTTCTCTTATATACACGATATAAGACGACGATTCGACGTGATTCTTTAAATTTGCATTACTTTTTACGGTTCCGTAGCCAAATGGCAAAAAACGGAACCCTTATAGATGATATAGTGGCTGTGACATACGGATGGACAGACGGACGGACGGACAGACAGACGGACATCATGTCTGTCTGTTTGTCTGTCCGTCCGTCCGTCACAGCCAGTTTACCCCGTATCCGAAACTAAAAGTTGAAACTTGGTGGGTAGATGTATTCTGTAAACCAATAATTTGAAAGAAAGACACAGACACTTCTGAAGTTGTAAAATGTGTGTCCTCCCCCTCCCCCCTCCTAACTTTTAAAGTAAGAGAGTCAAAAATCTACAAAAAATATGCTTTGGGTTTCAATAAAAACTTTCAACGAAAATTGGTTGGAACGAGTTATAGTCAGTAGTTATTGAGATATACCTAACAAATTTTCAAAACCGCTAATATAATTTTTCATACAATTACTATGAAAAACAAAGTTATTTTTTTGCTGATGAAAAATGACGGAACCCTACGAGTACGACTTGCATTTGAAGTTTATTTATTTATGAACCGATTGATATGAACAAACACTAAATGTTAAGTGAAGCTTACCACAATACATTAGTGAAAACCACATCTAAATCGGATAAGCCATTTCTGAGATTAGCGTGCACATACGCACAGACAAACAGATAAACAGGCAAAAATTGTAACAATAATTGTTTTAGATGCTATTGCGTTGATAATGGTCCCAATAATATTTTTTCTCAAATATCTTCCATGTACAGACAGCGATCCGTTACATTTTTATTATATGTATGTATAGATATAGATGGACATAGATGTATGGATTTCGATTTGGTTATTTTAAGTGGTTTTTACGTTCGACACTCAAAATGTTCGTTTGGTTATGTACACTGGAAAAAAAATCCACTTGTACCTTTCATGGAGGGGCTGATCACTGCATACACTTTTGTTTAGTTTATACAATCCAAAAAAATCTGGGATCCGGCATATCGAAAGCTAACTCTTCTTGCAATGAGCTATACTTTGCCGGCGATACATAATACTCTCTGTAATACGCGCATGCTCCAGAAAGTTTTCGTTGAGACCTAAATATGCCATTATTATCATATTAATTCTACAAAAGTACCGAAACGCACGAAATGAATTGTAAGAAGTTCCTCGGGAGTAACTTCTAATGAATCTGCTATTTGACTCAAAAGCAATTCCTATTTAGTGAACCATTTTACGAATCTCCATACAAAACGGTCAAATAGATGAATTGCCGATCAGAATCGGAAAGCGAATCATAATATGAATTACTCTTAAGTGGCCATTTTGTGATTTCAAATATGATTCGTATTAGGATCATATTATGATTCAGCTAATGTGGCCTTTTTAGGCCCGCTGGTCCTAGAGACATGATATTTGGAATGTGTGTTCTTTGTGAAGCGCAAGTATCCACTAAGACATCGATTTTCGAAATTCTACCCCTAAAAGAGAATGATGGCAGGTTACTTTTTTTGTGATTTTTTTTAATTTCTGGGTCCGGTCGCTAGATTATCTCGAAAATTGGTAAATATACTCTTTAATTGAAATTATGAGACATATGTCAGTCACTGTATCACAGTTTTTCCAAATCATCCCTTACGCATTTGTCTGACTGACAGACTGACTGATATATCAACGTACAGCCTAATCCGCTGGTTTTAGACACATAATATTAAGAGAGTGGGTTCTTTGTATATTGCAGCTATCCAATAAGAAAGGGTTTTTCGAAATTTCCACCCCTAAGTGGATGAAATGAAAGGTAGATTTTTTTGTGAAACCTCTTATTCTCTGGGTCAATGGACTTGAAAATTTGTACACATACTCTTCAATGAAAATTATGAGACACATTTGTCACAGTTTTTCAAAATCATCCTCATGTGTTAGTCTGGCTGATTAGTTGACTGATATATCAACGTGCAACATAAACCGCTGTATTAAAGACATAACTTATAGAGGGTGTGTTTTTTGTAAAGTAAAGCTATCCACTAAGAAAGGAATTTTTCGAAATTCTACCCCTATGTGGCTGAAATGATAAGTTTATTTTCTGTGAAACATTTTATTCTCTGAGGCAATGGACTTGAAAATATGTACACCTACTCTTCAATTAAAAGTATGAGACATGCGTTTAACAGTTTTTCCAAAATTGCCAAAATATCCCTTACGCATTTGTCTAATTAACTGATATCAACGTGCAGCCTAATCTGCGGGTCTTAGAGATGAACACCAATGTTATAAATGCGAAAGTCAGTTTGTTTATTTGATTGTTTGTTTGTTTGTTTGGGACTTCTTCACGGTCAAACGGCTTGACCGACATGGCTGAAATTTTGTATAAAGACAGTTCACAGGGCAAAATAGGATACTTTTTTTTGTGGCTGTCGAGTATGGGTGATCAGATTTTTTTAATTGAATTTTGTAAATATTCGATCTCTTTGTGGATAAACGACTGGACCGATTCAACTGAAATTTTGTACAAAGACAGTCAATAGAACATACAAGGCCATTGAATACTTTTTTTCTGGCATACAAGTCTGGATGTCCAGATTTTTTTATTGAATTTTTAAATGTGTGACGTCTTATCAGATCAACGAGTAGGCCGGATTGAGCTGAAATTTTGTACAAAAATAGTGAGTTGAGTATAGTAGGACTTAGGGCACTTTTATTTTGGCAAATACTTCAACAGCACAACTTGGTATACCCTAACCATAATGATTAATGACTTTTACGATAGAGGATATCGATTTCAACCTTGGAGTCCTCTCAATAACTTAACGAAAGGTTATGAAGTCCTAAAACTGTCAGGGTCATAAAAAGTCATAAAAAAAATTACGCTCGCTTCGCTCGTGCTACCAATCGTCTTATCTGCTGTTTAGGAAATATTTCATAATTTTTTGTGTTTTAAGAGCCTCGTGCATCAAAATGAGTCAAACATTTAAATAGTTGTACTTGGTCTACCTTACCATAGTGATTTATGACCTTAACAACAGAGGATATTGAGTTTGACCTTAAGGTAATCTATAGTGACTAATTAGGTCATAAAACAGTCAGAGTCATAAAAAGTCGTAAAATTTTCATTTTGAGTCAAACATTTTACATAATTTACACTGGAGTAGTGTTTTTCAAATTTTTTTAAGACGCGACCCCCTTAGTATGAAAAAAAATGTCACGACCCCCTACTAGCACTGTTCATAATCTGTATTTTAATATACTACTAGCATCTGACCTACGGGAAACAAGTTACATATTTCTCTTCAGAAACAAATATTATATGCGCTCTCACTCCCGTTAATTTACAGCACCTACAAATGCTCTTTAATTAATATTTTCCTAATAAAATGATATATTCAAACTTTGATTTTTTTCTTTAATTGAGGCTTCGCGACTCCCCTGGGGGTCGACGCAGGGCCGGGCGACCCACACATTGAAAAACACTGCACTTGAGGATATCAAGTTTGGCCTTGGAGTCCTCCATAGCGACATATTAAAGGTTATAATTATATTGTAATACAGGACTTATCGCGCTAAAAACATAATTTTATTTACCTCAACGTTTCGATCAAGTTGCATTGACCGTGGTCACGAGAAGAGTCTTCTCGTGACACGACACGTTGAGGTAAATAAAATTATGTTTTTAGCGCGATAGGTCCCGTATTACAATATAATTATGTGTGTAAATCGCGAAAGTTTAAAATTTCCTATATTAAAGGTTATGAGGTCATAAAACTGTCGGGGTCATAAAAAGTCGTAAAAATGCCGTAAAAATCGTAAAAATAGCGCTTGCTGCGCTCGCGCAACCATTTGCCTTATTTGCTTTGTAGGAAATATTCATATTTTTTTGTGTTTTAACAGCCTCATGCATCAGATTGAGTCAAACATTTAAAATGTACAACTAGGTCTAACTTACCATACTGATATTGACTTTAACCACAGAATACTTAATAGTCTTTAACAACAAAGGATATTGAGTTCGACCTTAGGGTCATCTATGGTGACTAATTAGGTCATAAAACTTTGAGTCATAAAATGTCATAGAAAGTTAGGCCACGCGAGCGAAGCCGCGGGCAGATGTTAGTATAAGATAAAATTACAATGGGACCAAAACGGGAAGCTTAGTCTTTCAAACAAAAAAAATATTTTTTCAAAACAGATAATAAATGACGGAGTTCTGAGGTAAAATAACAGACATAAAAAAATACAGTTTATAAGACTCCTCATTATTTGTGAAGTTGGCTAAAAATAAAAAAACAAAACTATACAGTTTAGTTTCATTATACAACACTTAACAATTATATTTGACTCCTAATACATTACGACGTTTCTCTGATATGTCACATACTAAATAACAGGGCTCTGACTACGGAACTACTTCATAATTCTCTTCATTAGGCCTATTTTGACACTTTACAACTGATAGAACTATAACGAACTCGGCTAGTTGGCAAACTCCCCAGACAGGAAATAAATGTATTATCCTATGAGGATTTACTTTGATTAACAGTAACTTTAACAGTAGATAGAAAAATTAAAGTGGGTATATATAAGTAGTAGATCTTTACTATTTACTGGTATGGTTGGTAACTTTTTTTATAGAGATCGACCGCTCGGTGGACAGTGACTGGAAATAAGAGCCGAAGATCGGGCACAGTGGCGTGTTTTGGAAGAGGCCTATGTCCAGCAATAGACTGATGCCGGCTGATGAGGATGAGGATGCCTATGTAAAGCAAGTTCAAAAACTGATCTTATTTCTATCTTCAAATGCATAATACTCAAGTATTTCCCCTCTATTTGTCCAATCTGCAAGGTTAATGAATGCAAAAAGGTTATATCGTCAGTTGGCTCCACAAACAATTATAAAAAGCTCGTTAAGGAATCATTTCTGAGACATGTGTATAAATAACGTGTGAAATAAAACAAACTAGGGAATACTCAAAGGTCACACATACTATATGGGGATCTCCGTTTATTGTTTAGACTGGGACGAAGACGAATGGCGTTACACCGCAATAATAACGTTTATTTTCTTACGCCTTTGCTGCAATAAGCAGTTACTCCAGAAAAATCAAATACTCAATACAAAATAAACAGTTTCACGTCGAGTTAAAGTCGATAATTCTCTGGCTGTGATCATAAAATTGCTGCTTGTTGCCAGCTACGTGTGCTTGCCATATGGTAAGCGCCATTTTCATGGGAATCTGATTGTTAATTGTGTTTGGATTGGCAGATTTATCTGCTTAGATAAAGTTCATGGTCGTAGGGATGTTATGTGACTCTAATTAGATGTTCCGATCGAATAACCTGGTAATGAATTTGGTAATCGATTGATGTCGATTAACGGAAATTACGTTACAAATAAATACTAATATACTGGACTATTGTTAAATAACTTGATCATTAAAGATATTTTTTTAAAGATGGTGATCTCGGAATACCAGAATGATGATATTGAGGCGAAATTTAGATCTTGTCTTGAGTCACACTTCTAGTTATTGTCGGCTATGTTGACTCTCATTCGCCTTCTTAACAATTTAGGTTCACAAAGGAAAATAAGGTTGCACCACGGATTAAAAAAAAAAAAAACTTATTTTCTCAATCCGTGGGTTGCACTAACTGCTGCAACTGGCAGATATTTTATCACTTTGTATAATTAGATTTCACTTCTCTCTCTCTCAATTTCCTGGCTATCAGAAATAAATAAAGAAAAAACGTCTTTGCCGTTTTGCGACATCGCGTTCTATACTTCTCACAAACACCGGTTAAAAAGTCATCATTATACAATTAGAAGATAACTACCATAGGTAAGGTAGCATAGTTCAGGCTTACCTGGTTAAACCTCAATCAAAAAGTGACCCGTAAACTTCCTTACACCTAAAGCCTTAACCGTTCAGAAATTCCTCTCAAACTAATTGGTGAGCAGTCTTTCCAGAATTTAATTTTAGTTTGCTAATGAACAGCTGTGGGATTTAATTAAGGCAGAGACCGATGCTATAAATCGTTTCACCAATTACCAGTTCTTATTTGTCCCGCTATTGAAGTATTTGAAGCGTTCCAGCTTCCAAAGCTCTAATTACATTTAAATGATAGACGTGGCACTATTACGCTATTTAGTTGAGACGTGACGGACAGTTACTTGATAAATTGGACTTTGTTGACTAGAAGAAAGGAAAAAGTCTAATGAGGTTGAAGTGAGGGCATAAACTCTCTTTCCTTTGTTCATAAAATAAGCAACAATATGAGTTTTAGGCCTCATAGAGTAGCAATACAACCGTCATCATCCCGCCAGTGATCAATCACTGTTGGACATAGGCCTGCCCTATGGCACGCCACTGAGGTCTTTGATTCCAACCGCTGCTAGCTAACAATACAATGAAATGCGAAAAACTTAATAAACTCTTTATCTGTTAACAAATATAAAATACCTATCTAACTTAGTCAGAATGATAATTTTAAGTTTAAATAAATTATAAGTAAAAAATATTTTTAAAAACAAGCTTTTATCTGGGACAATGAACTAAAATGTTAAAAATAAATTCTAGTAAGTATTTGGCGTGTAGGTACTTACCTATATTCTTAAAAGCTTGAAGCACTACCTGTTTTCAGGCTAGGTAATTACTATACTTCAGTGCTTCAAGCTTTTAAAAATATAGGTAAGTACCTACACGCCAAATACTTACTAAAATTTATTTTTAACATTTTAGTTCATTGTCCCAGATAAAAGCTAGTTTTAAAAAATATTTTTTAATCATAATTTATTTTTAACTTTTTAGTGGGTAGGTATAGATACCGACTACCTACCTACTATACTAAGTATTTAAGAGAAGGCATGATGTTTTAAAATATTCCACGGATATTTGATGTGATTATGGGTAAAGTGCACTTCACGGAAAATCAATTGACTCGGTGGGGCTATGTTAATTTATCACAGAGATGCCGTGGCCACCTTCCAGCTTTATCATCAGACCCTGGATATCATCTAGGTGAAAAATTCTCTTCAAGACGAATCATTCGAGCCCAAACTCGGAAGGGTTATATTGATTTATCACAAAGATGCCGTGGCCACCTTCCAGCTTCGTCATCAGACCCTGGATATCATCTAGGCGTAAAGTTATCTTCAAGACAAATCAATCGAGCCCAAACTCGGTAGGGTTATGTTGATTTATCACAGAGATGCCGTGGCCACCTTCCAGCTTCATCATCAGACCCTGGATATCATCTAAGCGTAAAGTTCTCTTCAAGAAAAATCAATCGAGCCCAAACTCGGTGGGGTTATGTTGTTTTATCACAGAGATGCCGTGGCCACCTTCCGTATCCATCATCAGACCAGCTCCATGGTACCATATCATTTTATTGTCACCAAAGATACATAAGTACACCAAATTTGAGTCCAATCGGACATCGGGAAGTGGGTCTAATTTAGCTTCCAAGATTCCACCCGAACATACATAGTGACATACATACATACATACATACATACATACATACATACATACATACATACATACATACATACATACATACATACATACATACATACATACATACATACATACCTATATACATACATACATTGCAAGCTAAATAAAAGTTTGTAAAAAATGCGCACCAAAAAGCTGCCTTTTAAAACATTATCTACTAGATACTAGAATACTGAAATTTGAGCCTGATGGTAAACGATGCGGTCAAAGATGGTGAACACGCCGCGAACGTTATGTAGATAGTCGATTTTTTTCCTTGATGGTGAAAGGCTTCTTTTTGTTTTTGGTAGCAACTCAGGTAGAACATCGATAATATATGCCTTCCACCTGTGTGTATGCTCCTACCACCGGATTAATAATATCTAGTAGTAGGGTGTTTTGTATCCGATATTTGTATTTTTGTAAAGTCCTCCGCAACACAGTTTATCCTAGTGCGGAGAGTTGTATTAAAAAAAAAGCTGTTGCAATTAAATTGCTAATAAAGCTAAGTCAAGTGGTATTTTATTACTGGTAAATTTAATCAGCTGCTGTAATTACGAACAAGTATGCTGTAGCTCTGCATTCCATATCGTTAATATAACATTTTGTCTGTGTGAAAAAATGTGATCTCAAATGTTGATGGATTTACTGTCGCTGACAAATAAAGCTGGTTTTAGACGAGACATTTCAGCTACGTCAATACGTCAAGCTTCAGCTGGCAAAAGATGCCTATTCATTTCTAGGCATAAAATTTAATAACGGTAAAGGTATGCAACATGTCAGCAATGCTTTTAGTTTTTGTGTACTTCCTTACAAAGTCAATGTTTAAAAGACGCCACGTCTGCGCTTTTGTGCCTTAGATACCAATGACATAAAAACATATGGAAATCAGACAAGTTTCATCTGGGCTTACTAATTACTGGTGGTTCCCTACGAGTATAACATATTCCTACTTATCATAATATATTGCCTAGTGGCCAAGCATTTCAATATTCTCTTACTTGATTTAATGTGAAGAAGCTGTCAAAAGTGCAGAATGCTAAACTTCAAAATACCTGTCTGTTTGGTATGACCTAAATAAACGTAAAGTCAGCATCAACTAAAAATAAATGTACCTAAATGTTTTAATTGACCTTATCCCTAAATATCTAATGGTATTTGAAAATGCACAGTTAATTCATTAGGTAGGAGCACATAAATCATCGTAAATACATATAATCGAGTGTTATCAAACCCAATTTAACATTTTACAATGTACCTCCCGTGGCTTGACAAATTGATCGTCTAGTGACGGCCTTATGGTAGTAGTTAAATTAACTGAGAAATAATTTGTGGGTAATCGCTGTGGACTATTTGGCTTGATTGGGGTTCATAAAATGTTATGTGTTTTTGATGGGCAATCGACTTGTGCATGCTGCGTTGCGGATGGAATTTTGTGACGAGTTTTATTACGTATTGACCATTGACCTACTTGCTAAATATTTGCGAATATGACTATGTATTGGATATATCTATCCAGATTAATATTATAAAGAGGAAACGTTTTTAAATGAGTTCAACTTTTGAGATGTTAATCGCGAAGCAAGTTCATTAGTTTCAATCTGGGTTTTATTCTAATATTATAAATGCGAAAGTAACTCTGTCTATCTGTCTGTCTGTTTGTTTCGCTTTTACGCCAAAACTACTGAACCGATTTTAGTGAAATTTGGTTGAGAAAGGACATAGGCATATTTTTAATGTGAAAAGAGGGTTGTAGGGGGTTGAAAGGGGGAATGAAAAGTTGTATTGATGTATCGTCATTTTTAAAGCTAGAAGCTTGAAATTAATTTTTTGGGCTGTTGAATCGATATAAATAAATATGACATTCAAAGTTTGTGAGGGGGAAGGGGGAATGAAAGAGGAGGAGAGGGGATGGGTAGGGTAGGGGTTGAGGGGGAGGGTAGTGGAAGTTGAGGGGGTGGGGAGGGGGAGGGGAGGAGAGCTGGAGGGGAGGGGATGTGGAAGTGAGGGAAAGGCGGAGGGGAGCAAAGGGGGAGGGTAGGTAAGTGAGCGAAAGGGGAGGGCAGGGGGTGAGGTGGAAGTGAGGGGGAAGGGGGAGGGGAAGGTATGTGAGGGGCGGAGGGAAGGAGGGATTAGCGTGGCGTGGTACGGCATGGTGTATTTGGGATACGTATGTGTCTTATTTGTTAATGCTACCCAAAGACACTATTCCACGCGGACGAAGTCGCGGGCACAGCTAGTTTATACATATATTAATGATGATATATATGTGCAATTTAGCTGGATAACCTGATAATATAACTATACTATAACCATCTTGTAGGTAGTGGCATAATACAGTTGCTGGAAAAATTGGGATTTTAGAATAAATAAATGCGTCAAGTAGTTTTGACAGTCCTCTCTTGACGTTAACCTAACCCAAAGAATTCTGAAGAGACCGAAACAGGTTTAAATCTGAGGCTAAAAGGTCAGGACTATATGGTGGATGCATTGACACTTCCTAACCAAGCTCGCTCAATTTTTGATTTGCGGTAAAAGACCGGACGAAGTTGGACAAAGATGTGTGTGTTCTGGCGTCATTAGCATGACCACTTCTTTTCTGTTGATCAATTCCGGCCGTTTTTCTCAATTTGTTGCTTGAGTTGAGTTTTATTAGTTGTTGGCAGTAAAGATCCAAATCGATAGTTTTGCCGGGTGGCAAAAACTCATAATCAACGATGCCCTTCCAATCCCACCATAGATACACGTACACAGCATCACGTTATGGCGTGTTATTCGGGATTTCACTACTGTCTGTGGAGCTTGACTACCTTTTTGTCCATGATCTTTTTCGCACGTTCTTGTCGCAGGTTATCTGACTCTTTATCACCTGTGATCAATATTTTCAATAATGGTTCGGTTTCATTACTTTTCAATATAGAATCGCAAATGAGTACCCGATTCATTAGGTTTCTTTCAGTGAGCTCGTGTGGCACCCAAATTTCGAGCTTTTTTGTGTGTTTAGCCAGACTTTTTAACCGACTTCAAAAAAAGGAGGAGGTTTCTCAATTCGACCGTATATATATTTTTTTTTTTTTTTTTTTTATGTTTGTTCGAGGATAACTTCGTCGTTTATGAACCGATTTTGATTATTCTTTTTTTGTTCGAAAGGAGATATCCCAAGTGTGGTACCATGGTAATTTTATCGAGGGTAATTTTATCTCCAGAGATATTGAGATAAACATTTCAAAATTGGTACTGAAAATGAATAGCGCGGCATTGAAGTCGGTTCTTTTTTAGTTTTGAAACGATATTATTCAAATAGATCAACTGTTTTATGTCGTAACTACATACTAATATGCCGATCTTGCTCTATTTTTTAACCGACCGATTATTTGAAGATGCCTGGCCTGATTTGTAAAATTATTTCTTTGTTTCAAAAGGTACCCTTCCCAGGCGGTCCCATTTAAATTTTTACGAAATTAGGTCGAGCGGTTTTTAATATATTAACAAAATCACCGATGCATTTGTATACCTCGATGACATGATTCTGGCTACTTGACTAGCGACGTTTGATGTCGATCCTTTTTTTTTTTTTTAATAATCTTATTTTATTATCATAGCATCAACTTTACCCGTATAAGGGCGGCCAAGCAAAGCGCTGTCGACTGCTTTGAGCCTAGTACCTACATTTCCACAATTACTTTTTGATATAATTTTATTGCAAACATTGCACGTCGGCATTTTTTATTTTAATTATGGGGAACCTAGTTGTAGAATATAAACGTTAAGAGGACGCTCCCTGCAGAATGCTATACTTTGCCTAATGACAGTAAATCAACCAATAATATTAATGAAGTCAAACTTAAATATTAGATTTTTCAATGTTTTTTCTTTCGTTTCACAGAACAGAAACATAATTGAAAATAATTTGCTCGATAGTTTATTTTTTTGAAAGTTATGCCTTTTTTTTCATTTTTCTTGTTTGTCTCTCAAACAGATTTAGTTTCATATACAAAATAAATACTATCAAATGTAAAACATGGTTTATAAGAATCTCCCAGGACAATTTTCTTCAAAACCAATTCATATTCTCATAATTAATTAAATTAGTTTTGCGACTTACGTCCTTTACTTCTGTGCAAGAATACGGTCAATAGGTTGATTGCGATATTGTACCATATTCCCGGCGCGTTACGTATAAAAATATACTTGCAAGTGAGCAGCACTCGAAACATATTGAATCTAGAGCCAGTCGGCCGCGAGCCTCTCCGAGGTGAGGACGCGCGCGCCGACTTCGCGTGTATCTGCGATCTTTCGAGATTTTTTAATAATAGTAAATAAGGCCTTACAAGGATAAGATTCAAGACAGACCTTCAAGATTCGAAAATGTACCTACTAATTTTTTTTGGAGCCAAACAAGCACCTGTCATTTACCTAAATATGTTTACCCATAGTAACTATGAAGTAAGCAAGGCATCGACCTCTGAGGTCACAGATTAGAACATAATTACCGATCGTGTTGATGTTTCGCGCGATTATATGTGGGTATTGTTTTGGTTGTAGGAACCAAACGGCTGGACCGATTTCAATGAATGAGGTATTGAACTACTGAGTTTTATCCTGAGAAATATAATATAATACATATAATGCGAAACCGTAAGGCAGTTTCTTATTTGAATTTAATACAACAAAAAGATTGTTTTATAATTACAACTGGATTATAATTGTTCTCTCACAAACACTATAGGTATTTAGACGTTTTTAATTTTATTAGTATTTCGTTATTGTAGTATTATCATAAGTAAGATAAAAACTAACAACGAAAATTAGTTTGAACGAGATACCTACAATCAGCAGGTTTTGGGATATGGCGACCGCAAAGATAACTTTGTTTTTCATACAAATACTATGAAAAACAAAGTTTATTTTTAGGGTTCCGTAGCCAAATGGCAAAAAACGGAACCCTTATAAATTCGCCATGTCTGTCTGTCTGTCCTTACGTATGTCACAGCCATTTTATTCCAAAACTATTAAGACTACAGAATTGAAACTTGCTAGGTAGATGTATTTTATAAACCGCTTTCCGAATATTGTACAAAAATAAAAGATATAAAAGTTTAAGGGGGGGCATCCCATACCTGGAAATGGAACAAAAAAAAATTTTTTTCTTCAAACCTATACGTGTGGATAGGTCTTTAAAATGACATTGAGGTTCCTAAAATCATTTTTTCTCAAAGTCAACTATTTAAAAGATAGGCCCGTCTAAAGTGGTAAAATGTGTGTCCCCCCCCCCCCCCTTTAAATTCTAAAGTAAGGGAGTGAAAAATCTAGAAAAAATATATTCTGTAGATCTTAATAAAAACTTTCAACGAAAATTGGTTTGAACGAGATACAGTCAGCAGTTGTTGAGATATAACGACCGCAAGTATAACTTTGTTTTTCATACAAACACTATGAAAAACAAAGTTATTTTTGTAGTTGCGAAAAATCATAGTTATAGAACTATAGAACTACTGTGTTACGGAACCCTACGAGTACGAGTCCGACTTGCACTTCGTCAGTTTATTTAGTTTCGAAAAATCATGGTTATAGAATATATTACTGTGTTACAGAACCATTACTGTGTCGTATGTGATGTACCGGCGATTTGAGAACCTCCTCCATTTTTTTCCTCCTCGTTTTTATGGTTCCGTAGCCGAATGGCAAGAAACGGAACTCTTATAGATTGGTCATGTCTGTCTGTCCGTATGTCACTTTTTTCATCTTTAAAAATAACATTAAGGTTTTTAAAACCATTTTTTCTCAAAGTCAATCATTTGAAAGATAGGCACGTCTAAAATGGTAAAATGAATGTCCAACCCCTCCCCCCCCTCCCCTCCTCTTACTTTTAAAGTATGGGAGTGAAAAATCTAAAAAATACATATGCTGTAGATCTTAATAAAAACTAACAACCACAATTGAAATTGGTTTGAACAAGATACAGTGAGCAGTTTTGTGATATAGCGACCGCAAAGATAACTTTGTTTTTCATACAAACGCTATAAGAAACAAAGTAAATTTTTTGGTGGCGAAAAATTAGTGTTATAAAATATTCTACTGTTAGGGAACCCTACGAGTGTGAGTCCGACTTGCACATGACCTATCTATCTAATACTATAAGAATCTTTGTCCTGACATACTGACTGACTGACTCACTGACAGACAACGCACAGCCTAAACCACTGGTCGTAGAGACTTGAAATTTGGAGGGTATATTTGTCTTAGTATGTAAGTTTGTACTAAGAAAGGATTTTCAAAAATTCACCCCATAAGGGGATGAAATGGGGGTTCAAAAATTGTATGGAGAAACAAGATTAGATAGTCTTTTCAATCCGAAACATCACACAAGTGCTTCAGTAAAAAAATAAGTAAATACGTCTTTCAGGTTTTTTTGAAATTCTACCCCTAAGAGGGTGAAATGGGATGGAATGTGATACACACAAAAAAAAAACTTTAAAAAAAAATGGTCCCGTAACAAAGTAATATATTCTATAACCATGATTTTTCGAAACTAAATAAACTGACGAAGTGCAAGTCGGACTAGCACTCGTAGGGTTCCGTAACACAGTAGAGTATTCTATAACTATGATTTTTTGCAACTACAAAAATAACTTTGTTTTTCATAGAGTTTGTATGAAAAACAAAGTTATACTTGCGGTCGCTATATCTCAACAACTACTGACTGTATCTGGTTCAAACCAATTTTCGTTGAAAGTTTTTGTTGAGATCTACAGATATATATAATATATTTTTTCTAGATTTTTCACTCCCTTACTTTAGAAGTTGGGGGGGGGGGGGGGGGGGGACACACATTTTACCACTTTAGACGCGCCTATCTTTTAAATGATTTACTTTGAGATAAACTGGCCAAGTGCAAATCGGACTCGCACTCGTAGGGTTCCGTAACACAGTAGAGTATTCTATAACTTTTATTTTTCGCAACTACAAAAATAACTTTGTTAGGGTTCCGTAGCCAAATGGCATAAAACGGAACCATTATAGATTCGCCATGTCTGTCTGTCTGCCCCCCTTAAGCTTTTATATTTTTTATTTTTGTACAAAAATCGGAAAGCGGTTTATACATCTACCTACCAAGTTTCAATTCTGTAGTCCTAATAGTTTCGGAATAAAATGGCTGTGACATACGGACGGACAGACAGACATGGTGAATCTATAAGGGTTCCGTTTTTTGCTATTTGGCTACGGAACCCTAAAAATGATTTTTGGAACCTCAATGTCATTTTTAAAGACCTATCCATAGACACCACCCCACACGTATAGGTTTTAAGATTTTTTTTTTGTTTCAGTTTCATGTATCGGATACCCCCCTTAAACTTTTATATTTTTTATTATTGTATAAAAATCGGAAAGCGGTTCAAGAATACATTTACCTACCAAGTTTCAAGTCTGTAGTCGTAATAGTTTCGGAATAAAATGGCTGTGACATACGGACGGACAGACAGACAGACATGGCGAATCTATAAGGGTTCCGTTTTTTGCCATTCGGCTACGGAACCCTAAAAAAGACGATTTGAGAACCTCCTTTTTTTTAGAAGTCGGTTGCAAATAAATTCGTTCACAAAAGGAATAATACAGACTTCAAATGCCGCGCTAGTCATTTTCAGTACTAGGTTTATGGTGTTTATCTTCATATCTCTGCAGAACTAAACATATCTCGATGAAATTTAAATGGGATCATCTGTTATACTCATTGAAATAAAAAAACGATTTTCCAAATCGGTTCAAGCGTTTTCGAGTAATCGGTCAACATACATAAAACAAACAAAAAATCCGACGAATTGAGAACCTTCTCCTTTTTTGTGAAGTTGGGTTCTCAAATAAATACAAGTTTACAAAAACAACGCAAGGAGTGTTGTACGAAAAATAAGACTATACTATTTTTAACCGACTTCACAAAAATGGAGGAGGTTCTCAATTAGTCAGAATATAAATATATATATATATATATATATATATATATATATATATATACTAGAAGTGCCCCGCGGCTTCGCCCGCGTTAAAAACTTCTTTTATTTACATAAAACTTTTCTTTTGTAAGAACGATTCTATTATTAAAGACATCAAATAAAAATTAGCCAAATCAGTTCACCCGTTTTCATGTTATCACGTGACTAAGGCAATTCGGGATTCATTATAAATGGGGCAATTTTTTAATTTTACCCGAAAAACCCAAATTTTCAGACTTTGTTACCCACCCCATTTTGAAAAATCCTACAACACGTACTTTATCTCATCTTGTTTCGCCATACAAAGTTTGAATCCCTGTTCCGTATCCGGAAGGAATTTTGAGAAAATCCTTTCTGAGCGGATACCTACGCCATAATAACTATCTGCATTCTAAAGCTTCCTCAGCGCAATCCGAAACAATATTGATTTTTAGACTTTGTTACCCCAGTTTATCCACTTAGAAGGGCATTTTGAAAAAGTCTGAAATTCGTATTTACTTATTTATTTACAAAAGTACTTGTGTGAAATGACGAATAAAATTTACTATCCAAACTTTGAACCCTCGCTTCATCCCCTTGAAGAGTAAATTTTGAAAAATTCTTTCTTAGCGGATACCTAAGTCAAAATACCTATCTGCATGCCAAATTTCAGCGCAATCCGAAACAATATTGATTTCAGACTTTGTTACCCCACTTCACCCTTTTAGGGGTGGAATTTTGAAAGAGCCTGAAACACGTATTTACTTACTTAAGTACTAGTGTTAAGTTTAAAATAGAAAATACTATCTAATCTTGTTTCTCCATACAAACTTTGAACCCCCGTTTCATCCCCTTCAGGGGTGAATTTTGGAAAATCCCTTCTGAGAGGTAACTAACGTCATAATAACTATCTGCATGTCAACTTTCAGCGCAATCTGAAACAATATTGATTTTCATACTTTGTTACCCCATTTCACCCTTGTCGGGGTGGAATTTCAAAAAAACCTAAAACACATGTTTACTTATTTTTTTACTTGAGCACTTATGTGAAGTTTCGAATAGAAAATACTGTCTAATCTTATTTCTCCATACAAACTTTAAACCCCCATGTCATCCCCTTCAGGGGTGAATTTTGGAAAATCCTTTCTCAGAGGTAGCTAACGTCATAATAACTATATTCATGTCAAATTTCAGCGCAATCCGAAACAATATTGATTTTCAGACTTTGTTACCCCATTTCAACCTCTTAGGGGTGAAATTTCGAAAAAACCTGAAACACGTGATTACTTATTTATGTTCTGAAGCACTTGTGCGAAGTTTCGAATAGAAAAGACTATCTAATGTTGTTTCTCCATAGAAACTTTGAACCCCCGTTTCATCCCTTTAAGGGGTGAATTTTAGAAAATCCATTCTTAGCTGATACTAACGTCATAATAACCACCTATATGCCAAATTTCAGCTCAATTCAAAACAATATTGATTTTCAGCCTTTGTTACCCCATTTCACCGTCTTAGGGGTGGAATTTCGAAAAAAACTAAAACACGTGTTTACTTATTTATGTCCTGAAGCACTTGTGTGAAGTTTCGAATAGAAAAGACTATCTAATAATGTTTCTCCATAGAAACTTTGAACCCCCGTTTCATCCTCTTCAGGGGTGAAATTTGAAAAATTCTTTTGGTAACTAACGTTGTAATAATTATCTGCATGCCAAGTTTTAGCACAATACGAAAAATATTGATTTTCACACTTTGTTACCCCATTTCACCCTCTTAGGGGTGGAATTTGAAAAAAACCTAAAACACGTATTTACTTATTTTTTTACTGGAGCACTTGTAAGAAGTTTCGAATAGAAAATAGTACTCGTATCTAATCTTGTTTTTCCATACAAACTTTGAACGCTCGATTCATCCCCTTCAGGGGTGAATTTTGGAAAATCCTTTCTCAGAGGGCGATAACGTTGTAATAACTATCTGCATGCCAAATTTCAGCGCAATCCGAAACAATATTGATTTTAACACTTTGTTACCCCCATTTCACCCTCTTAGGGTGGATTTAAAAAAACTGATACACGTATTTACTTATTTATTTACTCGAGCACTTGTATGAAGTTTCGAATAGAAAAGACTATCTAATCTTGTTTCTCCATACAAACTTTGAACCCCCGTTTCATCCCTTTCAGGGGTGAATTTTGGAAAATCCTTTCTCAGAGGGCAATAACGTTGTAATAACTACCTGCTTGCCAAATTTCAGCGCGATCCGAAACAATATTGATTTTCACACTTTATTACCCCATTTCACACTCTTAGGGGTGGAATTTCAAAAAATCCTGAAACACGTATTTACTTATTTTTTTATTGAAGCACTTGTGTGAAGTTTCGGATAGAAAAGACTATCTAATCTTGTTTCTCCATACAAACTTTGAACCCCCGTTTCATCCCTTTCAGGGGTGAATTTTGGAAAATCCTTTCTCAGAGGGAACTAACGTCGTAATAACTATCTGCATGCCAAATTTCAGCGCGATCCGAAACAATACTGATTTTCATACTTTATTACCCCATTTCACCCTCTTAGGGGTGGAATTTAAAAAAAACCTGAAACACGTATCTACTTATTTTTTTATTGAAGCACTTGTGTGAAGTTTCGGATTGAAAAGACTATCTAATCTTGTTTCTCCATACAAACTTTGAACCCCCATTTCATCCCCTTAAGGGGTGAATTTTGGAAAATCCTTTCTTAGTACACCCTTACGTACTAAGACAAATATACCCTCCAAATTTCAAGTCTCTACGACCAGCGGTTTAGGCTGTGCGTTGTCTGTCAGTGAGTCAGTCAGTCAGTATGTCAGGACAAAGATTCTTATAGTATTAGATATATATATTTTCTATGTATGTTCGATTTGGAAAATCCTTTTTAAGCCGTAATACGTAATTTTAAACCTTAAATTTACGTATTTATGTATATTATAGCTCTGTAGGTAGTAAGTAACTTCGGCTGCCGCGCCACGGGCCACGCGGTCATTACCGTCCCGCTCGGCTCGGCGTGTCCGCTAGCAAACGAGGTCGCAAGTCGAGTGTGGAGCGCGCATGCGCGAAATTACAGCGCGTTCCCCCGCGCCTGTATCGTTACCGGGGGTGCCGCGGCGTGTGTAGGCGGAGCAAGCGTGGGAAAAAAAATCTCAAGCGGGCTCTTAAAGTGACTGACACGTACGACGACCCAGTGCCGAGGTATTTTGAGTTTATGAAAGTTAATCACGACACCACCACTATCAACAGGAATTTCGTGTAACAATGGAAGTAATTCCTACCAACATTCATAAGTCACCAGTCACAGATTACTTACGGTTGCTATCTAGTTGCCAGAGTATTAAATCTAGTTTAATTAAGTTTACATAACAAAGGTGGGACAGGTGAGACAGGTGTTCGGTCTGAAATATTCTCTGAGACCGTTGTAAATACTAATAGAAACGTCTCGACGGTGTGTTACGGACGTCCCGACACGTCAGTGATGCACGTGTCGCTGGCGTGTACTAAGGTTGAGTAAATGTAGGAGTAGGAAAGCTTCGAAAACTAAGCTATGAGCTTATATCAAATTGGTTTCGTTCCATCCAGGTTTTTAGAAACGCGCAACGCGACGCGAAGCCTTGCTTGAAGGCTTTGTTACCCACGGAAAGGTCAGTGTTATCTTGCGCTGCGTCCGTAGAGGCATGACCATTAAAAACGGTTCACTAAGTCCTAGAATCTTCTTATAGATATTTTGGAAGAGGTGATTCCAGGGATCACGTGTAACACTAACTAAGCCTAGGCTTAGTTAGTGTTCTTGCGCCCCTAGGGGCGCAATAATGCAACATTTTCAATCGACATAAAAAAAGAAGGAGGTTCTCAATTCGTCTGTATGTTTTTTTTGTGTATGTTACGCAATTACTCCTTCAATTGTGAACCGATTCGAATTATTATTGTAATCGGTAGGGTACGTTTCCGAGGTGAAAATTTGTAATTTCATCGAGATCTGATAAGTATTTCCAGAGATATGACGATAAACGTCTCGAACTTGCTTACTATCTTAATTATTAAATTAGCATTAAAATGACCCCTGTTGCCGTAAAGGAACCGGAACAATCGAAAAATTCCCGTGTTTCGAATGATTTAGGTATAATATTTTGGTGGTGAGTAGGGTGGTGACAATTTCAGACTTTCCCATAGCAATGAATAAATAATACTATAATTACCCATAGGTAAGTACTTAAAACCTAACCTGGATCACTTGAGCCCCTGACAGTTGCGTATATTATAAACTTGGTACCTATTTAGTACTTTCTTTGTGTATACCTTCACAAGGAAAGTAAGGAAATACTTCGTCAAAATCATGATTTTGATTTGTCAAACGCTAGGCTATCAGATTAAAAAAAACTCTTATGACTCATCCTAAGGACGCTGTCAAAATCAGCGAATGAGGTGCGAGTAGCTAGGCTATATAACGGTTTACCAACGGTAACTAGCTGGTATCTCACTTGACGATTACCTAGACAAAAGTAAAATGGATGCTATAAAAGTTCTTCGTTTGCCGCCGCTACCTTAACAGCAATAGTTTTTAAATTGCACCTAACCGTAAACATAGCGAGAGCCAGTGTACATATAACAAGGTTATATTGGACTAACGACGGATTTACGTCGTTAACGTCCACGTTACGGTTAGGCTCGATTCAGACATTTTCTAGTTTTTAAAGTGAAACTTTTATTACATTACCTCAATTTTTTTGTCCATCTATCGCGACATACATGTCGTTGACATGTACTTGTATGTCGCCGGTGCTGATTGGTGGATATGATGTATGCAATTTAGATATATTAGCTGTGATTGGCGGACGCTTCCGCAGTAATGATTAGTATACATGCTAATGTGTAATGTCAACTGATGTCAATGTAGCTAGCTACCATAGCTACTACACATTAACAAAAGTATCACTTGCATAATGGTTTCATAGAAAACCATACTATTTTTGTACTTTCCTTATTTTAAGCACTTGATCGCTATCTCACCTGACGATGCGGATGTGAACAATATAGGATCGTGCTTATTAAGTATGGCATTTGAAGTCTACAGCCTCAGACCAAATAAGACCTCTTATTTGGTCTGAGTCTACAGTAAGATATCAACCAACATTTCTCCAATCCACAGAGTGCAACTATCTGAAAACGGCTTCCAAAATTCGTCTTCCGTCTCTCAACTTTGTATTTTTTCTATCTTTTTTTTGACCAATATCTCGCCTAGTGGAAAGCGGCTCAGTGGGAATAGAGCCTTACACATCTACGTTTAATGAAAGTCTCGCGTGGTGGTTGCCCGTTAATCCCGGATAGTCGTCTGAGTAGATTTTAATTCAATTCTGCCCGTTGTCTGTTGTTTGCACCTTCATTGAAAAGGTATTTGTGTAGGAAACGATCATGCAAAGCTTCTGATGATTGCAAAAATGTGAAATAAAATGCAATTTTGACTGGCAACTGTACCAGAAACAATTCGTTTCAGAAAGAACCTTTGAAAAGACTGACTTTAATTGCAATTTCAGTGATTTTATGTTGCCTGTCGAGATACGAATATATAGGACCAGCTTGCAGGTTGCAGGCAATTATTGAACATTTTTGTTATGTAAGATACAAGCGTAACCTACCACGCTTGTCGGATAGAAAGCATGTATGGGCTAGCGTTTGAACACTATCTCACCTGCTGGTAAGTGATGATGCGTTCGAGGATCGTAGCACGCTAGAATGGGAAATGGCTTTCGAGGACAGCTGCCGGAACGCATTTGATGTTTTGGAGTCGACTTTGTTCGATTTCAACTTGAGGGTAGGAGCAGGACAGGCGGACATGGAAACACTATGGAAATATGAGCGGAGATTTACTCTATCAATAAAAAAATTATCATTCAAATTGGTTAATATTGGTGTCGATTTGTGTTATTACGGACCACACATTTTAACCTCATATTGTAGTTCAGTGTGGCGTTCACAACAACCTTAACTAGTAACGTGTTACTCCTCAAATCATCACCATATTCGTTTAAAACACAATATTAATAATCTACGCACTTTACTAACACTTGACATACTCATACTCAATATACTTACATACAATATTGTTTAGTTGCGTTCATAAATAGTCCCCATAAACTTTAAACGATTCACCCATAAGTTCAATGAGGTAGGGGCTGGGTTGGTTTCACACTTGACATTGATAGTTTTGTGAACTTGTGAACATAAATAAATTTTATGAAGTACACTTTTGGAGTCTATTGAATCGGACTGTTTTATATCTACACTAATAATATAATATATATATACATATATATACAGTGTGGAAATTAAACTCAGGCCCTGGAGGGAAACTACTTTAAATCCTTAAGCTAGCTCATTTTACTTAAAGGAGACATTCCTTTATTTTTGAAAAGAAACAAATCTGCATTAAAAGATTTTTTAAAACTCGCTTGCTTCGCCCGGGACTCGAACCAACTAAAATTTAAAAAAATAAACACTCTTTATTTTAATATACTAATCGGTAGTATTAATATTCAGGATAAAGTTTCTCTAACAAACATTAGGTCTTAAAAATAAAAATAATCGTTAAATCTAACATCAACTTTATTTTACTATAAATTTTGTAACACTTAAATTATTTAACTGATAAATTGTTCGAAATGAGCCCCGTCGTTCCGGCTACACAACATTAGTCGCCGTTGAAATTCATTTCTTGTAGCCTTCAGCAAAGTGTTGTGGTGTATGCCCCTAATAACATTTTCTATCGCAATCCTTAGCTCTTGAACGGTTTCATAGCAAGTTTCATAAACAACATTTTTTACATGACCCCATAAAAAGAAGTCCATGGGCGTCAGGTTTTTTTATTTTTAAACTTCTCCACTGAACGCCTCGGATCATGTAAGAAGGAAATGTGCATAGAGGTATTACCACCATTGAACAATTTTCTTATCGAAGATTTCAACAAGGTACTTAACGATAAATTAGCAAGCGTGTACTTCATACGAAGTTTTTGAGTGTTGGAGAGATAACAGAACTGTTACGTGTCTTTTACTTGTTAAAAGTGAACAGTAACCAAACATTTTTTAGAGAAACTTTATCCTGAATATTAATACTACCGATTAGTATAATAAAATAAAGAGTGTTTATTTTTTTAAATTTTAGTTGGTTCGAGTCCCGGGTGAAGCAAGCGAGTTTTGAAAAATCTTTTAATGCAGATTTGTTTCTTTTCAAATATAAAGGAATGTCTCCTTTAAGTAAAATGAGCTAGCTTAAGGATTTAAAGTAGTTTCCCTCCAGGGCCTGAGTTTAATTTCCACACTGTATATAATATAATATTATAATATAATATTATACAGAGGAAAACTTTGTTTGTTTGGTTGTAATGAATAGGCTCAAAAACTACTGGACCGTTTTTAAAAATTCTTTCACCATTCGAAAGCTACATTATCCACGAGTAACATATGCTAAATTTTAAAAATAGGGTTCCGTAAGATATTTGGGTTTTTTCGGACACAAGGTGTAAAAAATCAACCAGAAAAGTTACTTATTTTGCGTACGCTGCCTAAACTATAAAAGATAGAACCATAAAATGTTCTAATTAATTGTAGATCTTATATTAGAGATTTTTTTTGGACGTACCAGGAGGCACCGGAAAGACTTTTCTCGCAAAGAAACTTTTTTATTATAAAAACTCAAGAAACTGAAGAAGGCCTCCGGATGAGGCCGAAACATATGTCGATCGCTATATCGACATCGCGTAAGTCACGTTAAATTCCCGTTTTTAAATCTATAAGCAAAGATACTTGCTAAGATACGGCAATCAGGGAAGATAGCGATTGCAGTTGCTTCGTCAGGAATTGCTGCAACTCTCTTGAACGAAGGAAAAACTGCTCACTCTACGTTTAAACTCCCGCTATCCGTATCTTTAGATCAACGGTCTACGTGCTCTATTCGGAAAAATGGGCCTCTTGGTAAGTTACTGCAAGACGCGTCGTTGGTAATATGGGATGAATGCACCATGAGTCATAGAGCTCATGTGGAGGCCGTGGACCGTACTTTAAAAGACCTCCAAAGCTGGGTGGTATCACTTTTGTATTTGGTGGAGATTTTCGACAAACGCTTCCAGTCGTCAACAGAGGTACGCGAGCAGATATTATGAAGGCATGTTTAAAATCGTCTCAACTTTGGACATCTGCTAAACATTTGAATTTGCGCGCCAATATAAAAGCAATAAGTAAAAGCAAGACAAATGATTTGAAGAAAGAACTTATGTCAATATTCAAAATTAAAGACTTAGGCCAGTTGAAACAATGTTTAGGTATGCGTGTAAAAATGTATGAAAATAACTGTATATCTATTGATCAGGAACAATTTATAGAGAAGATTCTTAAGAAATTTCAAATGACAGAATGTAATACTAAAGATACTCCAATGGAAAATAACTTGAAATTAGAAAAGGCAGAATGTATTGAAAAACAGTATCCTTATCAACAGCTTTTAGGAAGTCTCATGTACTTATCAGTATTGACACGTCCAGATATTTCATTTAGTGTTACTTATTTAAGTCAATTCAATAACTGTTATAGTTCAGTTCATTGGCATCACGCTAAGAGAATATTAAAATATTTAAAGAAAACAAAATCTTATGGTTTAATATTTAAAAGGGATAATTGTAATTTACAAGGCTTTGTAGATGCTGATTGGGCTTCTTGTACAATGGATAGAAAATCCTACACAGGATTTTGCTTTAAATTCTCTGGCAGCGTAGTATCATATGAATGTAGAAAACAGCAAACAGTTGCATTATCCAGCACTGAAGCTGAGTATATGGCCATAGCGGAAGCATGTAAAGAGGCAATATACTTGAAAAATTTGCTATCTGAAATTGTAAACTGTGACTATACTATTGTATTGTACAATGATAACCAGGGAGCTCAGAAGTTGACTGAGAATTCTTTATATCACAAACGTACAAAGCACATAGATGTACGACATCATTTTGTACGTGAAATTGTTGCTAATAATTCTGTAAAAATTATTTACATGTCAACATCTGAAATGCCTGCAGATATCTTAACTAAAAGTTTAAGTTATCCGAGACATAAAAGTTTAACTCAAAAATTAGGTATTCAAATGGTGTAGGAGTTGTGTTTACTGGTGTAATTTGTCAAAATTGTTATAAAATATAAATGGTACGTAGTAATTCTAGATTATTTTGATAAGTGGAGGTGATAAAATTGTATATCAAATTGTATAATTACTAGCACCATCTACTGTTGCTCTGTCTATGTAGAATAGTTCTTTATGATAATTGTCTGTATATAGTCTATGGTTTTTTGAGAAATAAAAATTCATTCTGCGTTCTACCAAGTCCGGTGTTTTATTAGTTATTATAACATGTTTTATGAGTGTCCACATTATCTGAAACATGTTATCTCACCATGTTATATAACATGTTGTTACACATACCCTTCAAAAGGCTCCAATTTCCAGTAAAAATTTATTTCGCACTAACGATAAACAAATCCTGTCCCAGGGCCAAACATTCAAATTAGTAGGAATTGATTTACGAAAAGAATGTTTTACGCTACAATAATCGCTTTAGTTATCTATCCTAAAACAACGGGTTTCACTCCGGGACAGCCGGCAGAAGTGAAAACTTAGTATTCATTACATTTAAATATTTTCATCATTAACAACTTTAACATCCTCATAAAGACAATCTATGCAGCCTGCGGATAATGACTGCGTCGTCGATTTTAGTGTCGGTGTCTGTGAATTGACCTGGGAATCATTTTGCTGACCGTGTATTTCCTGGGAAGGCTTTTTGCAGCGGTAACCGACATCCACGCGGGCGGAGCCGCGGGCGACCGCTATGTTAGCTATAGATGGGCTAACAAAAAATATTGTTCACGCTATAGCATTAAGAGACTGATATTGTTTGTTAGTGTTACTGTCGTAATTAATTAGTGATATGTTTAAGAAATAACCTACAATAACTTTAATATAATAATGTTTGGCATTTGTTATTTTAATATTATCTCATCGTTCACAGCGCTCCATACCTATTTTACGCATATACCACATCCTTACACACTTACAATAAGTCAGTTATTTTTGGTCTACACTAGAAATTACCTAGAAATAATAATTTATATGGCAAAACAACGTTTGCCGGGTCAGCTAGTTCTTTAATGAAGATGAGTTTATATTTTCAACCGACTTCCCAAAAAGAAGAAGGTTCTCAATTAGTCTGTATGTTTTTTTTTTGTATGTATGTTACGCGATTACTCCGTCGATTGTGAACCGATTTGAATTAATATTTTTTTAATCGGTAGGGTACGTTTCCGAGGTATTCCCAATGTAATTTTATCGAGATCTGATAAGTATCTCTAGAGATATGACGATAAACGTCTCAAACTTGCTACTGAAATTGACTCGCGGGGCATGGAAGTCGGTTGTTTTAGTTTTTAAACTTCTCTTATCTTAATTATTTTAAAGGCCAGATTGTGGTAAGTTCTCTACCTCTTTATCAGTTATCAATTTAGACACAATCTGGCATGCATCATTTTACAGTCAAATACAAATCAAATAAATATTTTGGCAATACACATTTTATGTATCACAGTTTAACACACATGTTTAGGGCAGAAGAGATTTTTATATGTACTTAAAACATCGGCACCCCTGATTGGCACCTTCCATGATGGAAAGCACGAAGACGAATGGTGTTTCGTCCCGTGCCAATTCGATATTTTTCGCGCCATACGCGTCTTAATGAAACGCGAGTGACATAGTCTGTGGTCACTTAGCGCACGGCTAGCTGTGACCGAATTGGGTTTTTGGAACGCGTAGGCGTTTTTTGTTGAATTAATTTTGGATTTGAGAAATAACAAGTTGTGCGGTGTAATTTGATTGATTGTCAAATACATGGTTCGCGGCGGAAAGGAACCTACGCGGATTGTACGACGCGGATACGATTGATAAAACTTTTGTTTGTGACGGAACATTTGGAGGAAACAACCACTCAGATCGCTCTTCAAGGACACATACAGATAAGTGCAATAGTTACGGATAATTATCGGCGCTGGTATTGTTCAAAATCTTGTACCTATGTCGCGGGCCACTCCACGACAGGTGAGTAATAACTTTACTTCCTAATCCGCGCATCACGGAAAGTTGAAAATAGTGGTATTGGGATATCACGACACAGCACGCTTCCACTCTTCCAGACGTCATAATCCCCTTTTGCATTCCCTTTAATCAACAAATGGAAAGACGAAGTTTGATAGAGCGTGGGGGTCTAAAATTCTTAGGTGACATGAGTCGAACCTTTGTGTATATAACAGTATGTCAGGCCCAGATTTATCTACACGAAAATGTACAGAAATGCATTCAGTGTAGCACATGGCATGTAAGTATGTAGCTCGTCATTGCATCACGCGTAGCCCGAATTAAATGTATACTCGCCGTAGACCTGCGTAGGTGTGTCTACGTTATTTTAAAGTATTATAATTATTATAATGTACTGTGGTCTTCCGATTCCGACGATTCCCTTTCAAAAATTATGACGTTTACGTTTATAAATTACGAATCTATTATGGTAATCATATCTATACTTAATAATTAATAATCATTTATGATTTTCCATAAAAATCCTAAAAATAAATAAAACATGTTATAAAACAACATAAAAAAAAAACTATGGCATGATTTTGCATACCTGTTCAATACCCGTTAGTATTTTTTAAAACATCTTAAAAGCTTGCGTTTTATCACTATCTCGCATGATAGTAAGCGATGATGTGGTCGAACATGATGAACACGCTAGACATAGAATACCCTGACTCTCAAGGTTTTATGGTTGCTAATTGTAGTGGGACTTCTGGTTGTCCGTCTGGGGCGGTACTACAACGTTGCCAATTAATTCAGCCGTGAAATATAAACGTTTTTCGGTTAGAATGATAATGTGTCCAGTTAAATTACAGGGCATGTCATCTTTATATCTCAAGGTAAGATGCAAAATGTTGGCTATGCAAAATTTTGCATGCCGCTGTATCTGTAATAGGTAGATGTCATCGCTTACCATCAGGCGTGCGTCATGCTTGTCCTGTCCTACCTTTTGTCAATAATAAAAATATTGACGGAATCATCGAATTTGAGAAATTACCGCATTGACTGAATTTTGCATTCCGGAAATACCAAAAAACACATAAACCACAAAGATAAATAATAATATACTTGCTTTTGAGGAAAAAGATGCACATACACTCCGAGAAGGAGCACATACACACTGTTCGTCACTGCTTTTATGACGTTTTATTATTTCCCTAATAAGCCCTATCATTTTCTCAGAATACTTTAAGGAAACGCATTAGTATAGTGGCAACTTGCACCAACGTCGAACTGGCGCGCCCGCGCGTAAAATGGAAGGCAGTGAAGCCACAAAGTGGTTAATACCTAAATCCATGGGAATACAGATCCCATGGCTGATCGGTTTCTGCCTCTCTATCCTCGGCCTCATTGTACAAATGATACTTTACATACTAGTACCGAGAAGTCGGAAAATGGACCAGAAGCTCTTGACGCAGCTGACAGTGGCGAGGATCCTACGCATCGCGTTCGAATACCATGTGACCTTAGTCTACTTAGAGAAGTCGATCGTTCGGGACGTTATGTTGACATTGTATTTGCAAACAGACGCTGCTCTCATATGCTGGATGTTCTTGTTTACGAAAAATTTGTATGTCAAAGTGATCCACACGTCGAATATGAAAACCAGCTTCGGAATGATGTCAGTGATGATTTGGGTGGCGACTATACCGATTGGTATCCTGAGTCCTACGCTAATGCACATACACAGTGATTACTTCGTTTTATTTTACCGAATATTTGCTGGCGTGAAATTTGCTGTGCTCAGTATAAATCTGTTTTGTGTAGGCAGAATTTTCAGCGTAGCTTTCAACAAACCGGACAGAAGAGTGAGTGTGTTGAAAACGTGTGTGGTTTCATTCTTACTTTCGACTATAACTGGCGCTCAAGCTCAATGTGATATTTGTGTGACGGATGTGCTAACGCCTTGGGTTGATGGACGTTTACAACCACAAATAACTATGTTGTTCGGTGTAATCAACTCTTATCAAGTGATAGCAATAACAATCATTTTTGTGTTACTTGTAAACAACGCTTGTGAGAAGCAGCTAGTCAAAACTTTAACTAAGAGACTTTTAAAAGAGCCAGTTTAAAAGATTAACACAAGTTTAGTCAATTATCAATAAGATACAAATGTAACTAACGACGTACATAATGTAATATATTACTGATATATATTAAAGAAGTGATGAGGACAAAACTGTCTCATTTTACATAACCCATATGTCAGAGTTGGCAGAGGCAAATTAGAAACACTATGTAATAATAATAACAAGAGCATCCGTTGTTATTATTGTTATTATAGTGTTTCTAATTTCCTGTTCTATATTGTAATCCTTCTCCTAATATTATACATGCGAAAGTGTGTGTTTGTGTGTGTGTGAATGATTGTTTCCACCTACCTCCATAATTACTTAACCGATTTACATGCAATTTGAAACGTATATAGTTTAGGCTCTAGAACATGATAAAGGTTTATTTTATTTTCGAAAATCATCCCCTAAAGGGGTTAAATCGGGCAATAAAGTTTCTACGGAAAATTTTATTTCTTGGACCGACTCTGTATAAATTAACCTTAAAATCATACTAATTATATAACTAATTTTCTATCAAGAATAAAACCTACCTATTTTAATATTATTAGAACTTGTATCTTTATCGCGTTGCCATGAATTTGAGCCATTAGATACACAGTGTGAGTGAGCCGTGATAGAAAGAAATGAAGCCAATTACTTTATGCGTAGGTCAGCTCATGTAGCTCAGATCTATATCTATAAGGATTTTGTAACTTACTCTTAATATCTGTGTTATTGCTATCTTTATTGACTTACAAAATATAAATAGAAACAGGCTTAGATACACAAATTACTCTAATATTATTATTATTAGTTTAAAGTATCCGACATCCAACCTACCAAACTAATCTGATACACTCGGGTTTTCAGGATAATAGATAGCTTAATTTTATTATAATTCGGGGTATAAAGTGTCTTAATCTAAATCTGTCTAGCCGTTTCAAGGCGTAGTGGTTACAAACATAATAACTAGTGTAGTAATAGTGTGATTCTATATTTTGCATTCGTTAATGTTATGTTTGTGTTTTGAAGTCTTTTTAAAATTATTGCAAGTTAAAATAACCGGCCAAGTGCGTGTCGGGCCACGCGCAGTGTAGGGTTCCGTAGTAGCCTGTTATTCAATGCAAGTCTTTACCCGTTATAAACAAGCAACTAGGTACTCCGTCTTTGTCACTTTAAAGGATTTATTCTAAGGATTTTGTATTTGGTAGAAAACTATCCAACACCCAAGTTCAACGACTATTACTGCTAAACTAATAAAGATAATAATAATCTTAACCGCTATAATTTTCCTTGAAAGTTCATGAAATGCGCTATTAGGGGGGGACGGACTACTACTGGAACAAAAATTTGCACTTTAAAGTTTAATATTTCGTAAATGGAGCATTCAATCGAAAAATAGTGTTAGCAACTCTTAAGTCGTTTTAAAATACCTATTCAACGACACCCCACACGATGGGGTAGACGATGAAAAAAAAATTCACCCTCACTTCACATATACCTAAAAAAAACCCTAAAAAAAAATATTTTTCAAAATTTTATTTCAGCACTTTGTCGGCGTCATTTATATTCATACTCCCACAAAATTACAGCTTTCTAGTATTAACGGTCTCTTAGCAAAACCTCGGACAGACAGACAGACAGACAGACGGACATGACGAAACTATAAGGGTACCTTGTCAGGACTACGGAACCCTAAAAAGAAACACAAACCTTTAGGTATAGAAACACACAAGAAGAAAATTTGATATGAATGCTTATGAATTGATCTTTTTTCAATAAGGACCCATTTTTAGGGTTTCGTAGCCGAATGACAAAAACGGAACCCTTATAGTTTCGTCATATCTGCCTGTCTGTCCGCCCGTAGGTCACAGCCACTTTATTCCGAAACTATTAGAACTCCACAGTTGAAACTTGGTAGGTAGATGTATTCTGTGATCCGTTTTACGACTTTTATACAAAACCACATAATGGAACTGAAACTAAACATTTTTTTATCAAACCTATACATACGTGCGGGTTGTCTATGGATAGGTCTTTAAAAATTACAGTGAGGTTCCTAAAACAATTCTATATCTAGATAGATACATAGGTTTGAACGAGATATAGCCAGCAGTTTTAGAGATATAGCACATTTTCAAAACCGCAAATATAACTTTGTCATTCATACAAAAACTACGAAAACCAAAGTTATAGTTGTGCTGGCGAAAAATGATAGTGGTATTTTTGCTCGATCTTATAAAATACTAGAAGTACCCCGCGGCTTCGCGTTAAAGACTTCTTGTATTTACACAAAACATTTATTTTGTAAAAACCTTTCTATCATAAAAGACATCAAAGAAGGTAAAGCCAAATCGGTTCAAACTTTGAACCCCCGTTTCATCCCCTTAAAGAGTGAATTTAGAAAAATCTTTTCTTAGCGGATACTTACGTCAAAGTAACTATCTGCATGCCAAATTTCAGCGCAATCCGAAACAATATTGATTTCAGACTTGTTTACCACACTTCACCCATTTAGGGGTGGCATTTCGAAAAAGCCTGAAATACCTATTTTCTTATTTATTTACTGAAGCACTTGTGTGAAGTTTCGAAAAGAAAAAACTTTCTAATATTGTTTCTCCATACAAACTTTGAACCTCCGTTTCATCCCCTTAAGGGGTGAATTTTAGAAAATCATTTCTCAGAGGGAACTAACGTCATAATAACTATCTGCATGCCAAATTTCAGCGCAATCTGAAACAATATTGATTTTCAGACTTTGTTACCCCATTTCACCCTCTTAAGGGTGGAATTTCAAAAAAACCTGAAACACGTAGTTACTTATTTTTTTATTGAAGCACTTGTGTGAATTTTCGAATAGAAAAGACTATCTAATCTTGTTTCTCCATACAAACTTTGAGCCCCCATTTCATCCCCTAAAGGGGCGAATTTTAGAAAATCCTTTCTTAATACACTTTTACGTACTAAGACAAATATACCCTCCAAATTTCAAGTCTCTACGATCATCGGTTTAGGCTGTGCGTTGTCTGTCAGTCAGTCAGTAGGGGAAAAGGGAGTCACTTAAGCGAAAATGCAAATAAAAAAATATTACAGAATAAAACATTTATTGCAACTGTTTCACAACAAAATCTACTTAATTAGCTATTCATTTGAGATCAATAGTAATCACTTTGGTAATCAACCTTGGAAAATACAGAAGTTGAGAAAAAAAACAGATATTACTCTCATTGCACCGAGGTTAGGGTAGTTGTGGTCAATTAGAGTCAAAGAAAATCTAGCATAAATCGCAGACATAACTTTTGGCAGACTCGACTTTTGGTAGTTCTCACATGTACTTTCGGCATCTAATCAAAAACAAAAACAGTTTAAATTATAAAAGTAATTTAATCTAGATGCATATTAATTTATGGGTAATGGTGGTCACTTGCTGACAACTGACTCTCATTACCCACAACAACAAAAAAAATAAGAAAAAAAAATTATAGAAAAATATACATTAGTTACACACGTGATTTAGGTTTCGCATACCATTTATTTCGAGTGGTTGAAAAATAACATCGACGCGACGCAAAAACAAAACACTTCTCTCATTACTGTAGCTGTAGCAGCCATACTGGCGCGAGCGACTTACACCGATAGCAAGGGGTCAAGAGCGTAGTGGGACGACTGTATATTAGTCACTAGTGTTTGCGGTTTTGTAGAATTGTGAGTGATTCCCATTGCCCGCTGACTCCCATTGCCCGGTCTTCCCCTATGTCAGAACAAAGATTCTTATAATATTAGATTGTAGTGTGGTACGGAACCCTACGAGTGCGAGTCCGACTTGCACTTGGCCAGTTTATTGTTTCGACATGTCACTTCCGATTTGTAGGTAACTCTAATATCACAATCAAATTGACTGACTAGACAAGACAAAACCATTCCTAAGCCGCTAAAACCAACTTAGCACGTCTCTGATTGTATTTTATGTAACATGTTACTTAGTAATCGTGTAAATCCCAGCTAATATGGCTTAACATTCTCCACGCCTTGCCCATTACTACTTTGTACTATTATTTATTCTGTGCTATTACTGTGAAATATTTCCCGCTGAGAATATTTAGTTGTAAATAGTAGCCACTTTAGATAGGATTTGTGACCATAATCTTTATTTAAGAGTTCTTCGGCAATCTCGATTTCTACATTTCATAATAACGCCGAGATTAGACTGAGTTGTAGACTGTTTTATTTCATGTTTATCTGCAGATATTTCTTCATTCTGCTATGGAAGATTATTCGTGTACTGAAGTTGGGATAGTAATAGTAAAGTGAAATTACAGGGACAATTTCATACGTTTTCACGACTAAACGGCAGGGCCAATTTTGTTGAATATTTAAAAGGGATTATTACCATTAGGAATTTCAACATTCAACGTTAAAAGTATCTATACTTTTAACGTGAGCAAAGCCACAAAGCGTAATTCGAATGTCACAAGAAAGAATTTACTACATTTTTTCCCCCGAAAATGATATATCCAAATAATATAACATATAATTAATATTACAATCTAGTCTTAAGACTGATAAGTAATTTAAATTTGATCTAAACTGCTAATTAAATTATTGTTAATCCAAGAATGTGTCCATTGGCACTTTTGAAATTTCAAAGTTCAAATGAAAAAACAGTAAGCGATTTAGATCTACTAGATCTAGAATATGAACTCTCATTAACATGAAAGAAACGTTTCACATTGAAGCTCTTAGAAAAAGTTGACTATTCCCACCCCGTTCACAATAAAGCGATTAAACGAAGCTCACAAAGGAGAGCTTAACTCCGCGTTGATAAAATAAACTCCAATTAAGGATGCAGTTAGCAGTCCGTAATGAGCATTTGTATGTTTAACGAACTGTTTTAACTTAAACTATTGTTAGAATTTGCCACTGTTTGTTAATTTGGTATCTGCTTGTCTCTTGACAAACGGTGTGAATGTGAACATATCAGCTACAGAATATCATTTTAAAATTTAAGAAAAGCCCATAAAACACAATCAAATTAAAATTTTCTCTTTTGTTTCAAAACCATATCAAAGGTGGTACAAAATAATTATAATACATTTATTTAAATACATTTTAATAATCAAGCGATTTTGTTTTTATACTTTCGTTTATCCAAGTGAGCGTCAGGCTCAGGCCAGAGTTACATAATTATTGTATTGTCATCGGTATTTAAGTTAATCGGACTTCTTGAAGTTGGTGAAATTTTGTTGAAATATTTTATTACAAAGACACAATTGAACTAATAAAATATTTTAAAACCAAAAACCTTTCACGATAACAAACAATTTT
Organism: Cabera pusaria; assembly: GCA_954871355.1. Taxonomy (NCBI): domain Eukaryota; kingdom Metazoa; phylum Arthropoda; class Insecta; order Lepidoptera; family Geometridae; genus Cabera; species Cabera pusaria. The sequence continues at coordinate 18,957,595 of OX940889.1, read as the reverse complement.
TGCTTTTTAACCGACCTTAACAAAAGCAGGTTTCTCAATTCGACGGTCTATATATATATATATATATATATATATATATATTGTTAGAATATTTCCAACTACCCTCACGCTGCGACTGGGCTCGATAGTATAAAAGCGGACAGCGAGCGGGTATCAGTCTTCGTGTGGCCGTCGTACGGTTCGGACGTCGTGGTTATGTTGTTAGCTTAGACACCTTATGTAATTGTTATTATGTTGAGGTTCTGTGGCATTATATAGCTGTGGGTATTGTGATAGTGTTTATTGTTATTATGTTGAGGTTCTGTGGTATTATATAGCTGTGGGTATTGTGATAGTGTTTATTTTTTTAGCCTTTTTCACTTCTGGTCTCTAAGATCAGAAGTGGGATAGGTCCACGTGCACTTTACGCTTATAAGCCGTCTCTGACATTTGCCTTGATCTATTCAAAGTAACAGTTTTGAATAAATTAAGGTGCAACAATGTTTTTGAATCGAAGTGATACTGAGATGTGGTTTTTCGTGAATATTGGATTTGTCAGTTAAAGTGTAAATTAGACGTTTGTGTGGGTATTCAAGGTATGTGATATTTCTTAAAGATAAAAAAAAAAAACTTCGGAAAAGTAATTTCGTCGAATTGTTTTTGCAATAAAGGGTAGTTTGCCAGGGTTCTTATCTGGTAGTGTTTACCACCGCGTCCGAATACGAAACTCCACGTGTAAATGCCGTTGCTTATAATGATTTGATTTCTCTGTAGTTGTAAGCTGTTTTGGTGTGCTACTACCGTGCAACATAGCTGATAATGCTTGTCGGCGGGTAAACGCGGCGGACAGGATTATTCTATGGTTGGTGTGGATACAGGTATGATTACAATGTTACTTTTATTTCGTTACTCAACCATGCGAGGAGGTTGATTGTGTTAAATAATTGGGCAAGCCCAAGAGATTTACATGCGAGTAATTGTTTACCTAAAAACGCAAAAGCGTAGTCAAATCATTGTGCGACAACCTATAATAGGTCGTGTTAACATTTGTATTTGCTGTTACACCCACAAGGCGACATTGTTATTACTTTGCAGTGATAGGTTTATTTGCCGTGTTTAGTGCGATTAAGAATCGTTTTCAAATCTAACCAATGCTGGTTGATCAGTAGCGTAATGGAATTTAGTTAAGTCGAGAGTGTTAACCGACGTCAGGGAAACTGATTAAAATCAAGACCATTAATGTTTGTCAGATCTAACTTATTAGTGTCCTTCCTGGTTGACATATCTACCATGTAAGCTTGTTCTTACCGTGAAGTTGCGGGTATAAATAACAAAAAGGTTTTGTTTGAGTTAGATGTTTTCGTATTACGAAAAATAAAAAGCACAATAAGGTCAATATTAATTTATTTTGAATTCTTATATCTACTTCTTACATAAGATACAAAGTGAAGCCGAATATTAAGTAACTGTTCTAGTTTCAGTGTATACTCGACCATAGTTTTGAATTTATTGCCGTAGCATAGAGTAGTTAATGTTTGAGGGTTATATTGAACTATCCGTCTCACTCTTAACCCCTTAGTTATTCACGCAGTGCTCGCGAACGCATTAAGTCAGTCAAATCAAAAAGTTGACAGGCACAGTGCAGTGATGTTCATAAGTTATAAGCGCCACAGTATTTATTATAGGGAAACTATCGTCATGCCGACAAACGAGCGCTGTACATGGGCTGTTACCTACATTCTATTGGTGTTATTTGTCAATACGTAGACAGTTATTATGGCACGATCCCAGTTTTGACCGTGCAGTAGTAGTAGTAATAATAAGTTGAAATGCTTAGTAAAAGTGTTGAGTAACATTTATTAGACACAAATTACAATAAATGTAAGGCGATTTCATTCATCCGCGTGTGTCTGTAACGTACTCGTAGTTGTTGCAAAAATAAGTAAAGTGAGTAAGTGTTCCGCACAATTATGTTATCGTGACAACGGACCTAGTCTATACCTACATGCCAGATGACAACGTACAGGGTTGGGTGTACGAAGTGAAGTAAAAAAAAAAAATGAAGTTACTTCGAAATCTTGTGATATTGTTAGTTTTTGCGGTATTGTAGTGAGTACTTCGTGACACGAGCAGTTTAGTTCTGGCAGTAAACTGATGGCGTTGTTTCGATGGTCAGGTTGGGCCGAACGTAGGAAACTTGAATCTGAGGAAATATAAGACTTACAGCGGTAAGCTTAGGGTGAGGTGATAGAAACAGTAAGCAAGTTAATTACTACTTATGATGCAAACGGTTATTTTAGTTTGATTTTATTTCTATTACTTACGAAGCGTTGTTCAACACTGGTGAACCATTTTAATAGCCCCAACATTGCGGCTATTCTGTGCACCGACATTGTGACAACTTGTTACTTTTTTTTACTAACTTGTTCGTTTATTTTGTATTTTGTATGGTGACTATTGAGTGTTTATTTTGAGTAGTTATTTTGTACCCCCGACATTGTGGCTATCTCGTGCCTCGACATTTTGGTACTCGTGCCTCGACATTTTGGTACTCGTGCGTCGACATTTTGGTACTCGTGCCTCGACATTTTGGTACTCGTGCCTCGACATTTTGGTACTCGTACTCCGATTTTCTGGTGTTTGCAGACCTCCGAGCATCGCGGCATCTGTTGGCGATCGGGCTCTGCGCGAGTGCGCGCTATGCTGTGCGTGCTGGTGCTCGCGTGCCGTGCTTCATGCTGAGCTCCACACAGAGCGGCGCGCTGAAGCGCGATGCTGTCGGCAGTTGTGCTACTGCGCGAGTGCGCGCCATGGTGGTGCGCGCTCCCCGCAGCGCGACTGCGCGCCGTCCGAGGCGTGCTGATGCGCGCTCCCCGCAGCGCGACTGCGCGCCGTGCGAGGTGTGCTGGTGCGCGCTCCCCGCAGCGCGACTGCGCGCCCTCCGAGGCGTGCTGGTGCGCGCTCCCCGCAGCGCGACTGCGCGCCGTGCGAGGTGTGCTGATGCGCGCTCCCTGCAGCGCGACTGCGTGCCGTCCGAGAGGTGCTGGTGCGCGCTCTCCTCAACGTGAGAGTCGCGCCACTGCGCGAGTACGCGCCATGCTGTGCGTGCTCGTTGCACGCTGGTACTCGCATGCCGAGCTTCATGCTGAGCTCCACGCTGGGCAGCGCGATGCTGTCGTCGGTTGCGCCACTGCCCGAGGACGCGCATGGTGCTGAACTCTGCACGGAGCTTGACCTGCAGTTGCTGATCACGCCACTATGCGGGTACGCGCGTGATGCCACGCTAGGTTGAGCAAATCGATGCAGGTGCTGGTGCCAGGAGGAAACCAGGTGGCTGACGAAGCGGTCGAGGACGTCCCGCTGTCAGGAGAGGCCGTGTTAGAATATTTCCAACTACCCTCACGCTGCGACTGGGCTCGATAGTATAAAAGCGGACAGCGAGCGGGTATCAGGCTTCAGTCTTCGTGTGGCCGTCGTACGGTTCGGACGTCGTGGTTATGTTGTTAGCTTAGACACCTTATGTAATTGTTATTATGTTGAGGTTCTGTGGCATTATATAGCTGTGGGTATTGTGATAGTGTTTATTGTTATTATGTTGAGGTTCTGTGGTATTATATAGCTGTGAGTATTGTGATAGTGTTTATTGTTATTATGTTGAGGTTCTGTGGTATTATATAGATGTGGGTATTGTGATGCTGTTTATTTTTTTTGCCTTTTTCACTTCTGGTCTCTAAGAATATATATTTATGTTTGTTCGCGGATAATCGCTAACTTCGTGGCTTATGAACCGATTTTGATTATTATTTTTTGTTGGAAAGGAAATATTCTTAAAATGATACCATAGTAATTTAATCGAGAACTGATAAGTATCTCCAGAGATATGGAGATAAACACCTCAAACTTGGTACTGAAAATTAATGGCGCGGCATTTGAAGTCGGTTGTTTTAGTTTTTTAAACGATCTTATATTATAAAATATGTTGTGTAAAGAAAAGTACTAATAATAACAATACATACTACCACAAATTCGACTGTCCTACCATTTACCATTACGGAGTTCCAGTCCCTACAGCCCAGCGTCATCATCAGGTCGGCTCGATGGTACCATATTATAGCATTGTCACCGAAGTTACACAAATACTTAAGGCTTAAATATTCCAAATCGACAAGTTTTTGATTCAACAGCAAACAATTAAATATAATTTGTTTTGATCCGAAAAAAATATATGATGTAGTTCAAGAAACATTCTTGATTTTTTAATGATACTGATATTGGTGCAAAACACGATGTTTACGACTTCACTCGATCATAAAAAAATACGAAAACAAAGAAATTTAAATCGTTTTTCGGGTATTACTTACATTAAACTCTGACTCACAAAAAATAGGAAAAGAAGTTTATAAAAGGAAATTTAATGGATAGTTTTTTTTTCAAAATAGTCCTTTTTTATTAGCAATATTATATAACAAAGCGGCCAGCGCGCCTCAATTCAGTAGCTCGCGAGGCGTCTTTGAGGTAGGACTTGTGTCACTTTTGCTAGCTGGCTGACAGTTCCCCGCTACGCGATTGGAATATCCGTCACGGGACGCGACGGAGGTATCGCTAAATGCCTACTGCGCTGAAATATAGTGGCCTTAGGCCCATAGCACACGGCGTATTTTAAACGCGCAGACGACGCGCAGATTACGCATGTATACGCGATTCAAACGGGATTCGATCGCAACCTTTTAACTTAAGCACACGGGGCGATCGTGAAACGCGCCTCTACTGCGCGTATACGTGCAGATACAGCGATACAGACGCGCTGTAGTCGCCCCCCCCTGCCTGTAGTTCCCCCCCTGCCCCTACTCCGCTCCTTTGTACGCGCGTTTGTATCGCTTCAAACGCGCGTATACGCGCTTCATGCGCGCGCTTGTATCATCAATGCAAACGCAACAATCAGCGTCTACGGCGCCGAAGAGGCGCGTTCCTGAAACGCGCGTCGTCTGCGCGCTTAAAATACGCCGTGTGCTATGGGCCTTAAGTATACCAAATGTGTGTCCAAACTGATAAGGTTTTAATTAAGCTTCCTGGATTTGACTCACACCGCGGATTAAATAATAGTACAAGTAACAACACGAACACACATTACATATTACCAACTATATACATGCGTATAAAAACAAAAATCCTTTGTAACGCCCGAACTTATTAAAAAAACGCATGACACGTTTTAATATAATGCTAGTACCTCACTCAGTACTTAGCAATCTATTAAAAAGTCATTAGAATTGAGAGTAAAAGAATGGAATATTGCTTAATGATAATTGGTTAAGCCGTTTTATGGTAATCGTTTTGCATAAGAAGTGTTTGCCGTTCGTCCGGTGATTAAGTTTTTAGTGTACAAGAATTTGCTGTATCTCACATATCGATACCTAAATAAATTTTATATTAGTCGTGGTGTCAACTCATCAATCAACATTCATAATTTAAAATATGTGTGAGGGTTTGATGAAGGCCCAGTGGCGCAGCGGGAGAATGGCCGGCTTTGAAGCCAGAGATAGCGGGTTCAAATCCTCAACGTGCACCAAGAAATGTGTCTATCAAAAAATTTACAGCATATTTCACAGTGGCCATCCGGTGAAGAAAAACATACCGGCACGGCAGTAAAACTGCACTGCCTAGTGTCCGCCTGGCCGACTACCTGCCTTTTGATTATAGATAGATAGATAGATAAACACTTTATTGAACACCTTAAAAGTTAAACATGAAAAAAATTAGTTACTTTGCACAAAAATAATACACACTTAACAAATTTAGTTAATAGTAGCGTAAAGACATTGTAGCTTTGTCTGTTGAACGATGTATTGAATTATCTTGTATAGAGCTGGGGCAACATATAGTCATCTGTGTATACAGACCTCCATCGGCTGATTATAAAATGTTTGAGACAATTATGGAAGAAGTCATGATGAAAGTCTTCAACACCCCGAAATCTTTGATAGTTTGCGGTGACTTTAATGTTAATTTAATTGAGCAGTCACCGCTCAGTGATAAGTTAAAAAATTTATTTCTTAGCTTCAATTTAAAGCATCTTTTTAACCAGCCGACTAGAATCACTAGCTCATCAGCAACCTGCTTGGACAATGTGTTTTGCAACTGTGAACCTGAGAAAATTGCAATCTTTGATAAACTTGGCTCCGACCATCTAGGACAGAGTGCCACATTTTCATGTAAAACATCCACCAAAGGTCAAGAATACACATACAGGCCCATTACAACCAATCGGGTTGAACAGTTTGTGGATATCATTGACAAGCAACTAATGAACCTAATATTTTCTGAGGATCCCGATGACCTATGCAGCACTTTATCTCAAATATTGAGTGCAGTGTTCAATAATATTTTTAAATTTAAAACTATTACAAGAGCTGGGAAAATTCGGTTCGATGACTGGGCTACTCCTGGTATTTACAAAAGTAGAAATAATTTGTACAACTTATACTCACAAAAACAAATTAATTTACTCAATACTAAATTCATAAATCACTTAAAACTATATTCCAAAACTTTTAAAGTGGTTTGTCAGACAGCAAAATCTTTGCATTTTAGTAGAAAAATTAAGCATGCTGATGATAAAATAAAAACAACATGGAAAATCATCAATACTGAAACTGGAAAAATAAAACAAAGAGACAGTAAGATCATCTTAAAAATTAACAATAAATTAATCATGGATAGTAATGAGGTTGCCAATACATTTGATAAGTTCTTCTCTCAAGTACCCATTACTACCACTCAGTCCATAAATTCTAGTCCCGCTGATGCTTATTCTATATTATCAAAGTGTGTAAATAAATGTGATTCCTTGTTCCAGTTCAAACACGTAACTGCAGACTCAATTGTGAAAACATTTAAAATGCTCAAACAAAAGAAAACCGAGGACCTGTGGGGAATGTCAACCACAGTTCTCAGTTACATTATTACTGTTATTAGCCCATACTTAGCTTTGATTTTTAACAGATGCGTTGATCAAGGTGTCTTCCCGGATTTGATGAAAAAAAGTAAATTGATTCCTTTATTCAAATCAGTAAACAAAAATGATCCATCTAACTATAGACCAATCTCTATACTACCGGCATTGAGTAAAATTTTTGAAAAAGTAATATTAGACCAGCTTTTAACACATTTTAACATGAATGATCTTTTAAATAGCAAACAATTTGGATTTACTAAAGGGCGTTCTACTACTGATGCAGGAATAGGTCTTCTTAAACATATATTTGATGCATGGGAGAAAGCACAAGATGCTATTGGCGTGTTCTGTGACCTATCAAAAGCATTTGATTGTGTCTGTCATGAAACACTAATTTACAAATTAAAATACTACGGTGTTGAAGGTAAGGCACTTGATCTGGTATCATCATACCTCTGTAACAGAACACAGATGGTTGAAGTCAATGGCGTCAGGTCATCTGGATCCCTCATAAAAATGGGAGTCCCGCAGGGATCGATCCTAGGACCTTTTTTATTTCTAGTTTATATCAATGATTTACCGTCATTCGTACAGAACCTATGTGATATTGTTTTGTTCGCAGATGATACTTCCTTGATATTCAAAATAGATAGGACTACACCTAACTTTGACGATGTAAACAAATCAATAACACAGGTTCTGAATTGGTTTACAACCAATAACTTATTGTTAAACGCAAAAAAAACTAAATGTATTAATTTCTCTCTACCAAATGTAAAAAAGGGTATCCTAAATAGAAGTATATTAATAAATGATGAACCATTAGAACTTGTTGAATCCACAACATTCTTGGGCATCACCCTGGATTCAAAGCTTCAATGGGGTTCTCAAATATCGGTTCTAGCAGGTAGGTTAAGCTCCGCTGCATACGCAGTACGTAAAATTAGATTTTTAACGGACGAAGCCACTGCAAGATTGGTCTATTTCAGCTACTTCCACAGTATAATGTCTTATGGCATTTTATTGTGGGGGAAAGCCGCTGAAATCCAATCAATATTTGTTTTGCAGAAACGAGCTATTCGCTCTATATATAGTATGAGGTCGCGAGATTCACTTCGTGAAAAATTTAAGGAAATTAAAATTCTAACAGTGGCATGTCAATACATTTATGAAAATATTTTGTTCATACGCAAGAATATAAATGATTATAAGAAAAGGTCTGATGTACATAATTTTAATACAAGACATAAAAATAGATTAATTATACCTAATTTCAGACTGCAGAAAGTTAGTGGTTCATTCATGGGGAACTGTGTACGCTTTTACAATAAGCTACCTAAAGATATTGATCAATTGCCTATGAGCAAATTTAAAATCTATGTAAAATCCAATTTGATGAAAAAATCATACTATACAATAGGTGACTATATGGATGACAAAAATGCATGGCCTGAATGCCCCAAGTTCCAAGAACAAATATAAATTGTATTATAATTAATAATATATTGTTAAAATATTAAAGCTGACATGTACAATTAATTAAAAAAAAAAAAAGATAAAATGACAAGACAAGCCCCATAGAGTTTCTTGGTGTTTCTTCTCTGATGGGAGTATTTCCGAAACACCGGTAGATTCAACAGCCATTCAGTTTTCCCCTTTTGTCCGCAGATTTTCTTTCTAGGCTTGCCATTTTTATTTTTATTTAAACAATATTATGCAGCTGACAGACGGACTATCAGTTCCATTTGGATCATGATATGTACTGTGATCGGTATGCGTTTCTCTATGTTGTGTATCACTATTTCACTTTTTTATTTTTTTTATATAAAAATTGTCTGAAGTACTGAAACACACACTTACATGTATGGTTGGTTTTAACCTACTTTAATTTTTTTTAAATATTCTGACGTAAACGATTGGATGACAGCTGAATGGTTCATTACTTTTTTTTCTAATTCAAAGCGTTAAATTCTGCTTTTGCTATGTTTACTTGATAATTGGTTATGATTTATTTTATGATTTATGATTTTGACGTGTATATGTGCGTATATTTATACTGCCTACATACTGAATAAATGCTTTGATTCTTTGATTCTTGACACTTAAATAAAAGTCGATAGACATCAAACTGGACGAGTGAACGCCTATATCTTGATGGTCAAGTTTCTGCCACGTTTAGGTACAAGGAGTACAATAAAGATATTTATTTGTTAGAGTAGTTAATTTATAAACTTAAGTTGAAGTTGAGCTTAAGAAGATGAGTAGCACACGTAAATATAATATACCTATCTATAGAAAACCCATACGTATAGGTTAGATGAACACTTTTTTTTTAGTTTCAGTTCCATGTATTTGAAGCCCCTTAATCTTTAAAAAATGTTTAAAACTGTGCATGTAAATCGTAAAGCGGTTCACAGAATACATCTACCTACCAAGCTTCAACGGTGTAGCCCTAATATATACGGAATTAAGTGGCTGTTCCGTTTTTGCCATTCGGCTACCTAAAAAGCTCGGAACCCTAAAAAGGTGTTAAAACTATGCGAATTGGACAATGTCGATTTTCCAGCGCCTCGTGTCGATGCTGTCGTCCAAAATCAAGCATGGTACCATCGTGACAACTTCATTACTTAACGTAAAGAGATAGGATATAGTACCTACTTGTTTATTAGCATTGGAAAAATTATAAGGTCCGATTAAAACAGTTTTAAGTTTCAGATAGTTATCTAAAACGCAACCATACGTATAAAAGTTGTAGTTTATCGGATAGGTAGGTAAGAAACTTGGCCCTTATTGTTGTATTAAATTTTATTTTATTATTCAAATCTTGTAAAATATTGTTTTTCCTATACGTGTGTTCCCATTTGATCATAGACCATGCATTCCTTGAGAGTTCAAATAGGGATGTTAAAACCAATATAGGCATTAGGGTAAGCATATACATTTTACCGCTAACATGATAGATCTTCACGCCGTGGAATAATCGACTATTGACGGAGAAACGTATCGTAAGCGTAAAATGCGGGTTTATGTCACGCTGCTATCTATAAAATTATATACGATATTCGTGACTTATGTTGTCTATTATTGCACGGATTCAACTTCACGCCGTGCAATAATCGACTTAAACTTACTAAGTCACACGTATGGTAATATACTATTTGAACACGGGCAATAACCACAAGAATCCGTTCAACCTACAGAACTCTTGAGACGGCGCCACTCCCTTCGAGAATTTAATTTAATTACGCTGAAACAGCGGAGCAAACTTTATACTGAGCCATTAAGAGATTTTGAAATTCGCTCACTGAAGAAATACTTGGGTAAAATGTTTCTAAACATTATATTATGCCGCGTAACTTTGTGTTTGTTAGTCTCTGCAACATCGCCCGCTGTCTCGCAACGGTAAGCAACAAACCTGTATCACAGTACATTATATTAAAAGTAATAAATACCCAATACTATAAAGTACTGAGGATGTACATCAGGTGTCTTTTTTACCTCTCTAGACAAGTACAATTTTTGTCAGCGTTCACGCCATCACATACATACATAAAATCACGCCTTTTAAGGGTTCCGTAGTCCTGACAAGGAACCCTTATAGTTTCGTCATGTCCGTCTATCTGTCTGTCTGTCTATCTGTCTGTCCGAGGTTTTGCTAAGAGACCGTTAGTACTAGAAAGCTGTAATTTTGTAGGGGTGTGTATATCAATTACGCCGACAATGTGCTAAAATAACATTTTGGAAAATATTTTTTTAAGGGTAGCTCCCCTACATGTGAAGTGGGGAAGAATTTCTTTTTCGTTGTCTTCCCCATCATGTGGGGTATCGTTGAATAGCTCTTTTAAAATAACTTAAGGGTTGCTAATACTATTTTTCGTTTAATTAAATTATAACATTTTTGTTCCAGTAGGTCGTCCCTCCCCCCTCTAAAAGCTAAATTGCTAGCTTGAAAAATCTGGAAAAATTAATGATGAAAGTGTATTTTATGAACTTCAAAGGAAAATTATAGCGGTTAAGATAACTTTATTCGTCTAGCAGTAATAGTCGTTGAACTTGGGTGTTGGATAATTTAAAAAATAATTAAGTTATATATTATACAACTACGGAACTCTACACTGCGCGTGACCCGGCACGCATTTTTTATTCCCATTGGTTTAGGCAGAGACTACTTTTTACACATCAATCACATTGATAATGACAATTAACTCCACAAGAAACCAAATTAATATAAAATTTCTGCAAAAGTTGCTCGCGATGCTACTTTGTTGTATGTTACTCGAGTATATTTTTTAACAAACCGCGCTCCGTGGTCTTACTCGCGCTAATAAATCTCGGGAGCTATCAGTATTCCAAATATTCATCCAAATCCGTCTAGATATTTTACCGGGAAGTAGAAGCAAACACACGCATAAACTTTCACATCTATAATATACGAATTATTTTGAATAATAAGATAATCATGATTTTTTCAACCACAATCGTCTTTACAAGCAAAATCGTACTCTGAATTAGCCTGAAATTAAAGGTTATATTCTTCATCTAGACAATTATGCATGTCTTGCAACTTTTCCACACAAGTGTGGACCTACCTGTAGCCTTAATATTACACAGAATAATTAACAGTATAAGTAATATTACTTAAATTGAAGCTCCCGTATCCTCAACATCTTACAAATTTTAATGTTCATTAATTTAACGTGATCTTTTACGACGTTTCCAGTTTACTCGGAAGCTCGCAAGTTTTGTAACAGTTCGTATGTTTTATAGGTAATAAAGAGAAGTTACTTCGCTTTCGAACAGATAGTCAAGGAAACAGACGCTTTACGAAAGTAGAAGATTATAAATTAGGTCGGTATATAAAATGTCTAGTATCTCTAGCAATATAAATGCCAATTTGATTACAGTTTGTTCAAATACAAAGCTCATAACATTTTAATGTCAAAAACTAACATAATGTTTAAGTTTTGATGATGATTATCCTACCTATATTTAAAAAAATTATTTGGCTAAAATATTAACTTACTCTAAGTTCCTCCTATGATTTTTAGACAATTCCTAAGTAAATACCCTCTACCTCTATTCGTTACTGACAAGACTACGTGCCGTATATCAGGACGGGCGACTCCTATTAAATAAAAACTCTCTAAAACAGCTCCTCCTTTATTCCTTTAGCAGCCACATTCGGATGAGACGGTGGCTTTCAGTGTTCTCAGAACAACACCGTATTTTCAATACATGCGGAGGCATTCGAGTGAAATCGGTGGAACCTCAGCTTAGGACTGCGCTTGCATTTCGATGAGATATGCGATGTATCGTGACAGCTAAGCTGTGAGCGAGAAAACAATCCCTCACATTGTTTTAAATTAATCATTTATTGAGCTTTATCAACATTTGATTAAGTCGCTCCGTACAAAATCAACCCATATATATATTAACTTATCTTATTACGATTTATATTAACTTATTGTCATAATCCATTACATTAACATCACTTTAATTGAACGAGTCTACGACAATTATTTACTCCTGACGCAAATTAATACTCTTGATATATTTTTTCCTCGCTCACCGGTTTCCTACCTTACCTAACACATCTCAAGGGGCAATGCAGCCTAATACAAGGCAATAATACTTTAACTATCATTTATTCTGTGGCAATAATAACAAGGAACTAACAATGCAGGTTATCGCACTATAACTAAACTCAAAATAATTCTAGCAGCGTCGTGTTTCTAGAAGGCTGCGTGCTTTCCCCACGTAAACAAGAATGCCCGAACAGAATTATTGCTGCTAGGTCAGAATTGTAATTGTTGAGTTAGAATTACGAGTAAAGTCAGGTCAACAATGTTTACATTCAGTATGGTAATGCTAGAAGTTTATCACGTTCTAGGTTGGTAAACTTATTTATTAGAGGTTATGTGTAAAGTAATGAACCTTATAGTTAGAGAATAACACGACATAAACTTTACTGCCAGTTTCTGATTTAGGCAAACGTAACCGCTAACCATCAGGTAAGCTTCTAGCTTGTACTAAACCAGGTCCAGAGACATGTTTAATGGTACTACTCGAGTTATCTACTTACATATTATTATATGTCATTGCATTTTATTTATTATTTAAGCATCAATCCTATCTTATCCCTTAAATTCTGACGACTAGTTTAGGTCAACAAACACAACAAATTACATTTGAGATATGTATGTAAGTGTATGTAAGTTTTATCTTTGTACGTAGGTACTGTAACATAAGTTCATGACTTTTCATCAGGTAAGAACGTGGACAAGTGCTCTTTTCAAAATACTCTAATGTTTTTTTTTATATTATATGTTAGCGACCCGCCCCGGCTTCGCAAGGGAGCATACCTGTATGATTGATGCAAAAATTCAGACTGTAATATAAATTAGAGCCTGCATTTTTGTATCAGTATGTTGTGTCGAGTATGAATTAACGTCTTCAACAATCATTGTCATTTTTAAAACAATTTACACAAAACTTTAATAAATTATACACATAAACCTTCCTTATGTATCCACCTATTGGTGAAAACCGATTGAAAATCCGTTCTGAAGTCTTAAATTTATTGCGAACAGACAGACAGATAGACGCGGCGGGGGACTTTGTTTTATAATATGTAGTGATTGATATCTGATAGGCCAGAATTTTAAATTTACCACTATCTCGCATCACCAGGCAAGATTTTCAACGTGAGTTTACCGCAGTCGTTTTGAGGGTTCCGAACCCAAAGGGTACCAACGAAACCCTATTACTGAGACTCAGCTGTCCGTCTGTCTGTCTGTCTGTCTGTCTGTCTGTCTGTCTGTCTGTCTGTCTGTCTGTCTGTCCGTCTGTCACCAGGCTGTATCTCATGAACCGTGATAGTTAGACGGTTGAAATTTTCACAGATGATGTATTTCTGTTGCCGCTATAACAACAAATACTAAGAACAGAACAAAGTTAAAAATAAAAGAAAAGTTTAAAAAAGTTTTTTACGATAGCGCAGCGCCATCTACCTAGCATCAAGGATGGCGCTATCGTCGTTACCTTAATCTGAATCTCGGAAGCGACTCCAACGATTAAATAAAATTTAGTACAGCTACAGCGGATTTCGGGGGCGATAAATCGATCTAGCTAGGAGTCATTTTCAGAAAATTTTGTTTTATTCGTGTTTTCAATAATCAACTTTATTGATAATCAACTTAAAATATGACTCTTACCGACATCTATTGGCGAGTAGAAGTACTGTGTCAGTAAAGCAATTAAGGCCCATTTAGACGGGGAGAGTTTCTCGTACGGTTCCTTACGAAAAACCATACGCTACTATCACAAGCACTAATCGCTATATAACACAATCGTATCAAAATGTTTACATACAGGCAAGAACTAAAATCTCGCCTACGATTATGTCATACGAGATTCGCATATGACTTATCGCTAGGCGATAATTGCCTAAGTTTGTTTACACAACAAAAGTATAGTAAGCAGATTCTTGCTTATGAGAGTCTCGACTTGTATAAACACGATCTCGTATGACATTTTTCAAGTTCATACGAGTATCGTACAAATCGGATTGAACGGTTTTGAGTGCGAGAATCGAAATACGAAAAAAATCTGTTTAGACCGACACTATCAATATTCTATTGCGAGTCAATTGTTGCCAGAGTGGAAGAGCGAGAGGTGTGAATGTTTATATACCTTCGATAATCGTATCTTCGAGACGAGAAGAGTTATTCTACTTAGGTGAAATCAGGTCTTAGTTGGCGTTAGTGTTCGTAAGATGGCGTTGTACTGAATAAGGACGCGGCTTCTGTTTTAATAATTGTTTGGATTTGACACGGTAATATAATATCTAATATATAAAATTCTCGTGTCACAGTTTTCGTTGCCATACTCCTCCGTAACGGCTTGACCGATTTTGATGAAATTTTTTGTGCTTATCCGGTATTTATGAGAATCGGCCAACATCTATTTTTCATCCCCCTAAATGTTAGGGGTAGTCCCCTAAATTTTATTTTTTATTTTTTAGACAAAATTTTTAATTTCTATTTTTTTATGATACAACATACAAAAATACATACAATCCTCAATTTTCACCCTTCTACGATCAACCCTTATTTTTTAATAGCCATTTTAGTATTATATGGCAAAACAACGTTTGCCGGGTCAACTAGTAATAATATAAAATTCTCGTGTCACAGTTTTCGTTGCCATACTCCTCCGAAACGGCTTGACCGATTTTGATGAAATTTTTTGTGCTTATCCGGTATCTATGAAAATCGGCCAACATCTATTTTTCATCCCCCTAAATGTTAGGGGTAGTCCAACCCTAAATTTTATTTTTTATTTTTTAGACAAAACTTTTAATTTCTATTTTTATATGATACAACATACAAAAATACATACAATCCTCAATTTTCACCCTTCTACGATCAACCCTTATTTTTTAATAGCCATTTTAGTAATTTAATCATTTTTCCTCCATACATACTTACAATAAGTAAGCTATTTTTTGTCTACACTAGAAATTACTACGAAATTATTTATATGGCAAAACAACGTTTGCCGGGTCAGCTAGTAATATAATAATATCTGGATGGCAGAGCTTTGCTAGCAATTTTTTTTTTGTAAATCGTGTTTTATGTAATTTTTTGGCTCCCAATATTAGTCTTCTTACAAAAGAACAAACTTGGAAAAATTAATCATCACGTCTGGACTCGAACCGGGATCCTTTCGATCGCCATCCGAACGATCTCCCACCGAGCTATCGTAACAATGTAGCATTGGTGAAATTTACCTTCATATTCTAATTATATTGTAGGAGTTTTTCATTACCTGAAAACAGGGATAAATCAACTTTTTCTGAAAATGAAAACCTAGCTAGATCGATTTGTCAATTTATTACAAGAAACGTGATTTCTTTCAGCATTTTTGCTCGATTTTATAAAATATTGTAGTGTGGTACGGAATCGGAACCCTACGAGTGCAAGTCCGACTTGCACTTGGCCAGTTTATCTGAGAATACAATTACTTTAATTAGATAAAAAATTTAATGATATTTGATACTAGCCAACCCGGTGAACTTCGTACCGCGAATATAATTAAACTGTCCAAGTGCGAGTCGGACCTGCACAGGCCACACACGCCCTTTATTATTTAATTTTATTTTGTTTTTATTGGTTTTTATACACAAATAGCGAATACCCATGTATGGAAGCGCTATAATGACAACCATCAAAATATGTCAATACAATGACAAAAAAAATCTGAACGAACCAACAATCGTAGAAAAGATAATAATACTACGTATAACAACTTGGGACAGTCGTCGAAGTACCCGTACCGAAGGTACTTGTACTTATTATTCCGAAGGCACGGACGTCAAATGTTTCACAGGAAAGTATAGAACAGTTTTTATGGGAAGATGAAATTGTTGTGTTTACTATCTTCCTCGCAATTTTTCCATATTTTTTCACCGTTTAAACCTTCCCTGGACTACGACAAACATTTCAATACCAAAATCAGCTAAATCGGCCCAGCCGAGTTCTCGAGTTTTAGCGAGACTAACGAACAGCAATTGATTTTTATATTGAAAGAAGATAAGTGATTCTGAAAACATGACACGCTTATAATAAAAGGAGGTACGCACATTATCTGGCAATGCATTGGTTACTACCAATGCATTAAAAAATATTTCAAGTCACCACCAAATAGAAATTTCAAAAAAAGCCGACTTCGACGTTAACAACGGTCGTAAATAATTCTGTTTTCCAATACCCTCAGAAGAGCCCAAGCTTACAGGATTTTCACAGTACCATCGAAAGTGGAAACATTTGTCTGAAAAAAAAATTGGGTCAAGTAGGTAGTCGTTTCAGTCCTCAGTTTAAAAATTAAGTGGGTCCGAATTGGGTGATACCTTTTTCTTTTAGAATATTACTTTCAGAGTGTCGTTTTGCCTTTGATTTTAGACGTGTTTAATTATTTAGGTACCAACTTACATTTTAATTTTAGTGCTCAGTTGACGAAACAATTGATAAATGTTGTGAGTGACACTCTATTGGACTATTTTCAAACACGAGATATTCTATCGAGCAAGTTCAATCAAGGTGTATAATTTGCGTCCAGACTATTACTTCAATGGATTTTATTTTTGTAATGGGTACCTATGTAGGCTAGTGAATAATAGTAGGATAAATCCTATTTGACATGTTGCTAAGTGACGATGCGGTCGAGGATGCAGCACGCTAGGCCTAGAATGGGCAATGTATTTGTTTACTGTAGTCCAATCTACATAATGCAACTATTATATTATACTGTCTGCCATGATGTAGGTACTTAGTTGTTTTAGATTTAGATTAACACTTACAATACTTAGACCACTGCCAAGGAAGGGAATTCCTTGCCAGAGTCTGCGTTTCCCGAAAACTACCATCTGGGGGTATTCAAGTTGCGAGTATCTTCTACGCAAGCGTGCTACATGTTGAGCCACATCGTCACTTAACATAATCTTATATTATGTAGTGCTCAATCGCTTTCCTATTCAACATAAAAAGATCCTGGTACAATTACCAGAAACCACGTCCAACCGTAATTTCGAGTGATGCTCTGTGTCCAAAAACCGATCAGAAAATCAGCGTGCGCTTGCTTTCTAATCTACCTGTGTCAAGTAGCTAGCTAGCATTTTCATAGGTAGGAATAGCACAAGTTGATATAATATAATATAATTTAATGAGACATTTATAAAACACGTTTATCTACGCATCGACGTTTACAGAGTGACTTATCCTAAGGCCGCGCGTGAAACCACACTATTTTCTGTGGCTTTACTGTTAGGTTAGTTGATAACTTCTGGTTTGATCTATATTCTTTTTTTTTCTAAATCCATTGTTAAACAATTTAGCATCCCGGGAATAGTTTGCTTATAATAATAATAAATTCTTTATTTGCTCATAATTATAAAGTATAGATCTAAATCTAGTACACAGGCCATAAACAAACGTTAAATTTTAAAATAAAATGAATATGGTGTCTTTACAGTAATAAAATTGAAATTAAATGGTATTTTTAGTAAGCTTGAAATTTGGCTCAACCAGGTCTAAAGCAATGAGTAAAATTAGTGTAGGTTCATGGCTGCGAGGATTCCCTGCATTTTATGATATTAACTTTTTTAACGACTTTTAGACTGAGACTTAACCATATCTCTCTGGTGGTTTAAGCTGACTTAACAAGCAGGATCACGTTAGACAAAGGAGCTAAGCAATTCTGTATCATTTAGACTTGGATTGATTTAAATACAACTAGATGCTATATAAATAATCTCATGGATTAGATGGAAATGCCACATTACAATTTCAATGCTGCGGTGATCAATTCAGCATTGACATTTCATCAGTATTCTGAAGTAAAACAGGCATCGCAACGGGGTTTCTTTTCTTCCACGTGTTTACTCAACGTGTATTTTAACATTTGTAAATCTCGTATATTGAAAACAAGGTTGAATGTGATCTTTGAGATACAAATAAATCAATGGAAACGATTTAGTTCTTCCACAATCATCATAGGCACGGCCAAAGAATGGAATTCCTTGCCCGAGTCTGTGTTTCCTGAAAACTACCACCTGGGGGTATTCAAGTCGCAAAGTATCTTCTAGGCATGAACTCTTCATAAAAATCAAATCCAAATCGTAACCTAACTAGTAACTATTATATAATCTATGACCTAACATAAGATAAGATATGCGAATAAATTATCTTTCGATTGCGTTGACTTACAAGTTCCATTTTTTCACAGCTGAAAGATTAAACCCGAGTATTAGATTTAAGTTTCAACTTGAAAAAGAAAAAAAAGAAAAAGGGACCAAGGGCCATGACAGAGGGACAGACAGACAGACAGACGGACAGTAAAGCGATCCTATAAGTGTTCAATTTTTCCTTTTGGGACACGGAACCCTAAAAATCCTGCTACAACAAAATTCAGAAACACAAACTTATACACGTTACCTCTATGTACTATTCATTATTCTGTGCCTCTACACGTATATGATTATTATAGATTTATTTTGATATAGCAACACATATGTAAAATATGAAACGATTTGGAATAAAACAAACTTTATTACAATCAGTGGAAAGATTTACAGTCAACGAGATCTATCTTCATATCTTTAAATCAAACGGAATGTATTTATACTAGCTGTGCCCGCGGCTTCGCCCGCGTCAAAGTATTTTATAGCCTAATCCATACTGGCTATCCCTGCGCAAAATTTCAGCTAAATCGTCCAGCCGCGTGAAGAAGACCCGAAAAAAGAAATATACAAACTGAATTTTGCATTTAAATAATTCTAGCTGTACCCCCGCGGCTTTGCCTGCGTTTAATCTTAGTTCTAAACATTCCTCTTGTATCAACTCTATCTATTGATGAAAACTGCATTAAAACTCGTTACGTAGTTTAAATGATCGAAGCGTACATACGAGGGAAGCGACTAAGAATAAGAATAACACTTTGATTTACACATGTAAAGATTGGCATTGATTTGTTAATTAGGAAAATGTTTAAATGTCAAAACATTTAAATAACTAAATAATGGATATATGATCAAATCACAAAGATAAATCAAACGGTACTAAAATATATGCACAAGCATTTATTGATAAATTATGCAGAATGCTATTTTTGATCTAGACTTTCGACTTTATTAGTTTAGTTTGGTTCGTTTAGTAGTTATTTATAAACATACGATACGATTACTATTCGTTGATATCGCACGTGTATTATAAAAATAGATATTTTAATATTTAAAGTTTATTTCGCATAATAATTTAGAGTAGGTAGGTAGGTGGTACCTATTAAAATGCTGAATATAGATAATCGATATAATAAGATATAAAAAAAAATTAATAGTTGTAGACATAAGTTTATACTCGTCACTATATTATCCCCTTATTTTCCTATGTTTTTCCTTTGCCCAGCAGTGGGAAAATATAGGTTAAATAAAAAAGAACCTTTGTTAGTATATGTAGATTTAATATACGACTATAATTTTGTTTTGAATGTTTACATTTATCGGTCACTAATCAAAATTTGAAGTAAATGACTATCATTTCCCCGTGTTTAGTATTCTGCGGTTTAGTTAGCCGTAATATACATTGATTTATGTACTCTCCGTTTTGTTTGTTAGTTACTAATCTCTAAATGAATAGTTCTAGCGTAACAATTCGTTATACTGAACCTCTAATGAGAGTCCATGGTTCACATACCGACCTGTAGGTACTAATCAATTGGAACTGCAAGTGTATAAATTCTCCCCTCGCAGTGGATTGCGCGGTCTATTTAAACCGAACCCCAACCAATATCGGACCAATTCAGTTAAAAGCAATACGCGATTGATACCCTGGTCTGCCATTAAATGCCCCAATGTCGGTACATATTTCAATATGAAAAGTAAACATTGAATAGGCATGTATGCAAAAGTAATAAGTTGTGCCGTATCGACAATTCCAATTTCAAATCTGACTTATGAACGTTTCCGTTTATTGCAGGCGGTGTGACAAGATGGAATTCAATTGCACAAAACCTCGTCGGCTGCTGAACTCTTCAACGACGTGAATTCTTCCTCCATTAAGACAAAACAAAACTTACAGAATTCCTACAGTGACATAAACGTAGTCCTATTCAATATCCAATATGAATTTGAAGTTAATATCGCTACTATTAACATGGAACTTCATTTTAATATCAGCGAAAAGAGAATCATATGAAGACGAGGAACCACCCAGATCAAGAGAAATCAGAAACAGAGAGAACAATCGCAATAGAACCACATTTAATGGAACCCTCACAGACTTACCTGAACGAAGGTATTTGAGGCATAGAAATAGTTCCCGTTATCGAGGAGGCAGGAGAAATTGGGAACATGAGATAAGACGAGACAGAAGAAAGGGTACAGATAGTCATTCGTTAGAAGACAGCGCGAATAGGACTATAGAACCGTACAGCGTGAAGAGAGAAGATAAGCGCAAGACTGAAAAGCATTGGAATAAGAACTCTGATAAGTATCAGATGAAAAAACAGAACCAGACTAAGGCTCAGGAGAAACCTTTCACGGCACCAGTCAGAGAAAATACTACTAGATCTAAAATAAAGATGGCCAATAAATGGCAAAGCGGTGGTGGGTACATTCCGTTTCCTCAGCCTAGGGAGCGGAAGCCGAACATTATTTTGATATTGACGGATGACCAGGATGTCGAATTAGGAAGTTTAAACTTTATGCCCAGGACGATGAAGGCAATCAGAAGCGCTGGAGCTGAATTTAGACACGCCTATACTACGACGCCTATGTGCTGCCCTTCAAGGTGAGACTGTCATACTTTATATAATTTTGATCAATATTGAAATTTTAATTTGTATTTAGTTCCTTAATTCTTTTCGCTTTAAAGGTAGAAATATTACAACCATAAGCAAATTGAAAATTATAACCTATTCTTAACTTAACAAAACTATAATTAAATTTCTAAAAAAACTAAACTTCCGAGAAGTTTAGTTTTTTTTTGCTGTTACATTTGCCACAGCAAATGTAACGTGTCATTCAGAAAAAGCATTTTCTTGCTTACAGCAAATATTACGTTTCTTTCAATGTTCTTTATTCTAAGTTTTAGAATCTAGAGCAAAAGTATTTTGACCACATTCGCAAAAAAAATGAGGTTAATCTTAAGTGGATTGTCATTACAAAATAATACCCATACTCCTATTACACACATATCTTACCTATCACAAATTACTAACTAAGTACTAACTTAAGTCCTAGTAACTTTTTATCCTTTTCAAAAAAAAAAATTTGGTTTTCCTAACATCTAGTTTTATTTCAGGAGCTCCCTCCTCACCGGTGTCTATGTCCACAATCACAACGTGTACACCAACAACGATAACTGTTCCTCTCCCATGTGGCAAGCTAAACATGAGACCAACACCTTCGCTACCTACCTCTCCAACGCTGGGTATCGTACTGGTAAGTGGATCTCGTGTTCTACAGTTGTGACTGCAAATTCACCAATATACCTGCGGTGTTTTTGATAATAGATAATAGACAACTTCACCCAATATTGTCTGATATTTAAATGATAAAGGGATATTCTCCGAATTAAAAAACAATGTGTGAAATAAAACTAATTGCTCTGTGAGCAGTAAACCTCGCAAGTCTGTATTTGCACATAACTTATAACTGAATTACACACCCACGACGACCCATTTTATCGAAAGTACAAAAAAGTTTTCTGAAATTTTTCTAAATGGCTGAAATATGTTTTCTCAACCCCCATATCTCCGCCATTTCGAAAGATTTCCAAAATCTGAACCGACAAAAAAATCTATATAATTATCAAACCTGCTCACATTTTACGAGAATCGGTTGAGAAATGTAGCCTGTCGATGAGAACAGAACACAAAACTCAACTTGTTGTAACCTAAATTAAACGTAAAGTATCAAAATTTAAGGGTAGCTAGTACTATGTACTTACATGGTAGATTCATAAAGCACAGAGAGTCATAAATCACTGACAAACCCACCTGTTTTGTTGACACGGGTAACATTATAACCTTCATTTTTAGTTCACTATAACATTTTATTACAAGGCGATGGAATTATATAACGTGGTGGACTACCTATCGAGCTAGTGGGTAATGTAATAAGATACTTTTGCACCTGAGAATGCACAGCTTCTATATTATTGTAGCGTTGGCATGAAACTTTGTTTTCACTTGCATGATTGGAATCGAATAGACTGGAAATCGAATCCAATTTGGATTAGGAATCAGCGAATAAGTAGGATTGGAACTCGTTGAATCAGAAGATAGGGATTTTCTATTTATACTCTAGTTTTATAGAACTAATATGGTGTTGCTAAAAATGTGTTATTTTAATTATTTTTGCTCTACCGTCAGTCAGTACATTGACTTTATTAAGATTTCTCCTCAAGACGTACATTTTATCCCGCAGCTCTGAAATGATGAATAATGTTGAAAACCTTCCTTGCAACGACCACCTTATAAAATAGCAACGTTGAATATCCAATCAACTATCGTTTACGTGACATACCTAAATGTGGTCTAATAAAATTATTAAAGCCAAGATATACCGATTCTATAAAATAAAGAATACCCATCACATAAAATGAAAGTTATCAAACGCCTGTTAGTTAACCAGTCATGCAAATAAACATCCATAAAAGTCAATAAATTCCTTAAAACTCATTAGCAAAATATCTGCATTGAAATGCACATAAATTTCTAGCAAATAATGTTCCCATGTCGATACAGAAATAAATTAACGCGAAATTATGTATTTTAATCTTCCTAAAGATAAGGATACCAGATTTAAATCTAACTGTGAAATATTAGCTAGTACATACAACTTTCTATTTCTAGAAAATTAATAGCTCTTTCTTGGTGCAGTTAACGCCTGCACCCGCTCTTCTACCGGAGTCCATATAAAGTGAATGAAGCGGAGTACTCTTAATGGTCCAGTGGACGTTGATTGATTTTAAGATGCAATGCATTTATGCAAATCAACTCGTGGAGAATTCAAGTATTTCCGCTCGTAGGCAGAATCGAGATCATACAATTTAAGCAGAATTCCAGGACAAATTGAATGAGGCTCAGCATCGAATGATTTAACCAGAATCGTAAACATGTCATAATGTTATGCACAAAGTAGTATCAATATATCGCTGTAAAAACGAATGGTTATCGTTGCCGGCGGCGAGCATCCATAAATCAATGTAGCAACCCAGTACGTTGCGGTCGTTGACAATCTCGCAAACTGCAGCATGCATCGTTTTCTAAGATTGTTCTAAATATTATAATGTTATAGTTACTGGCGTGGGTGCACATTGCACGTGGGTCGCCGGACGTCGGCTATTTCATCGCATCAAATCGCACACGAATAAATGTAGATGGAAGTGTCCTTGCCGGTATTTGGGGAGACCGATTGGCCGATCTATCTTATCCGGCCGAGACGAATGTGATTTGTCGGGATTTGCCGCGTCAAGTCACGCTCGCGTCACATCGGATAGCAAATTAATGTGCTCGGTCGCGCGGCTCTGTCGTTGATATAGTGCATTCAACCCGCACCTTCCTGGATTCCATGTGTGAAAACATCAGCTACATGCAAACGGCCATCGTAATAAGTAGGGTGTTGCTATTCGTTCTCAGTAGCAATGTAGTTTGTGGTTTGCGTGAATTGCGTCCAGTTTTATTCAAATAAGCGCTCTTAGTAGCATGGAGCACGTGTGTGTAATTTATCACGTGTCTGCTAAGAGTCTATTTGGCTTGTAAATTTATGGCGTGGACGGTATGCTATCATAAATTCGCCCCTTACTTTCCTTTCCGGGCCGGCCGTAGGCGCGTGGATCGCCCACAGATGCCGCTAAGCTGCGATAGTCGTAGCCCATCCAGTGAGCCAGAGCCTAATCACTTTATTGCGTTTTCCGTTCGAAGATGAAAGTCGAGGTGTGTGGGAGTGCAAATTGTTAGTAGTTAGCTCGGAGGTCTCTACTAAGTAGTCTGCAGTGTCCGAGTTTGTCTCTTTGATATCTGTGTTATATTGCTAGACTGTTATTATGTGATACAACAGTGACAGGAACGAAAAATAGGTATCCAAGAAGTAATTGGTTGGATGTGTTACTATCGACTGTTTTAAGCAAGGCTGTTTGTGGTTCTTATCCGAGATCACAATTAGGAAATATGTTGTTTATAAGTAGATAATATTGCTGTGCCGTCTAATATGCAGTATCTATTGCACAACTAATAAGTTTAAATGTTATTGGACAAATTTCTCTGCATATCTACACTTTTCCCTTATTACAACTTCGATTGCATAAACCTTAAGTAGCAATTAACTTAATGGCATATAATCCATTAGGGAAGTATCACATTAGAGTCTTTTAACACCGTCTCAACTAATAGTACTATAATTAGCATGGCCCATAAATGGACCCACTTTTAGAATAAGCAAATGCAATAGTACAACATGGTAGGCTAAGTAAGTGCAATAGTACAACATGGTAGGCTAAGTAAGTGCAATAGTACAACATGGTAGGCTAAGTAAGCTAAGTTGTCATATAATAAATAATAGTACATAACTTAGCTTAGACAAGGCTTTTTCAAAAGCAAGCACGATCATATTTGGTGAAGAGTGTTTTTCTAAATAAATATGTTATTATTACCCGACTATGGCGAAGCAAAAAGGAGGGTATGTTTTTGACCGGTATGTGGGTATGTATGTAAGTATGTATGTATGTATGTAAGTATGTATGTATGTTTGTATGTATGTTCATCTGTTCCCTCATAACTTCTAAACTACTTATCATAATTTAACAAATGAGGTGTCGTTTGACGCGTCTTATTTGACTGCTGGTTATAGGCTATGTGACGTCACAACAAATTGAATGTGGCACCCCCTAGAGGGGACGAAGTCCAGAACTAAAAAAATAATGTCACCCTACCCCATCGTGTGTGGTATCGTTGAATAGGGATTTTAAAATGAAGATAGGGTTTAGTACATCATATTTTTGTGGGGCATAGCGTTGGCGAGATATATCCCGCCGAAGTCAAGAAAACTAATTTTTACCCCACGGCGTCGCAAAAAAACAGTTAGGAGGGTTATGTGTTTGTTGATCGCTGTGTATGTATGTAAGTATCTTGACATGTATACATGTATCGTCTATCCAAAAACCCCAAAATGCTTTAAATAAAAAATAAGTTCAAAAACTAAAACCCGACTACTGAAGAATCACTTTCTAAAAAGTATGAAACAAGAAAATATTCTCATCTGAAATCGCTATGTACAAACTATTCAATATGTATCGTGTATTATAGAAACAACTAACTTGTAATAAATATTTTATTGTATTTCATATATATTCATAGTGGTGTTCAGTGGTAACCCGGTGTCGTATGTCACCTACCGTTACAAAACAATACACTCTGAAAAGAAACATACGACCACGGGTTTCCACTGAACACCACTATGAATATATATGAAATACAATAAAATATTTATTACAAGTTAGTTGTTTGTATAATACACGATACATATGAATAGTTTGTACATAGCGATCTCAGATGAAAATATTTTCTTGTTTCATACTTTTTAGAGAGTGATTCTTCAGTAGTCGGGTTTTAGTTTTTGAACTTATTTTTTATTTTTTATATTTTGTTAGTGCTGTTTGGTTTAAGCGTAGTACTTTTAATTATTCTGAGGGGTTAGGTACAATATAGACTTATACTATTCTCTTTTTCTATTCATTGGACGCACATTATCTTCT
The DNA here is from genome assembly GCA_954871355.1 of Cabera pusaria. Classification (NCBI taxonomy): domain Eukaryota; kingdom Metazoa; phylum Arthropoda; class Insecta; order Lepidoptera; family Geometridae; genus Cabera; species Cabera pusaria. Next base: position 18,931,348 of record OX940889.1, on the reverse strand, counting down.
ATTCATCAGACATCCACAATCGATTCGAGCTTGATTGACTCTCCTGAGTAAAAAAAATCTCAGCAAAATTCATAGTAATTCTGGTTGTCTACATATTACATAAGCTACGAAGCTAACCACGTCACATCGCAGTTAGTGTAAAATCCGCCCTAAGGTCGAAAGTACTCACCTATGAGTATTTTAAATCAATTGTAAGCTGCAGCAGAATTATACTATGGACTATGGATTTACAGTAAAGGTTCTGCCACACCGCGGCGTCCTGCAATCTGCAGGCGCGATCTCAGTACTTTTCAACTGTTTTCTGATCGCGTTTGGTGTTAACTGTGAACCAGTCGGTACAAATACTACTGCGCTATCCGATCGCCGCCTAAACGGCGCACGCAGGACGATGCGGTGTGTCCGTACCTTTACTGCACTACAACCACTCACTCATAGGTACACCGTATTTTCAAATACTCGTTAGATGAGGTCACAGTGCTTACGAACGCATAGGGGGTCATTCAATCCAATAGATTATTAACAATTACTTGAGTGAAGTCTCAACCAATATGCTAAAATCTTCTGGAATGCGAGTGTGAGACATTTAAAGCGTTGTAATTACACTGGACACGGGCACTGTTCTCTCGTACAGTATTAACGTATTTATTTCACGTTTTTTATTGGTTGAATCGCAGGCGGTAAAACTGCAGACGGACTAGCAGAAGTCCTACCACTCACAGTCTATTTTTTCTTTCAAGCGTGATTTCATTATTTATTTTCCAAACTCATGTTTCACCTTGCCAGCCCTTCAAGCATCCTGCAACCTTGTACTTATCGCCACGAGCGTGCTCACATTCTTCTAATCTTTCATCGACGTCGTTAATAATGTTTTCAAAAGGGTGCCGATGAAGTGAGCCAATAAATAATAGATATAGATAGGGTTGCCATAGTTTTCTTCGAGCTTTAGTTTTCAAGAGTCTTTTGAAACGTTGGTAACGACTATAAGGATGCTTAAAGCTCAGATAACAATATTATTTAGGACACTTTGAAGGGCTATTTTGTCGTTTTGTTTGGGAGTACCTAAAAAGTAAACACGTTATGAACAAAATAGCCATAGAGTTATAGGCACTTATTTTTTTTGCTTGGATTAGAAACTGGTTGCATTGACCTCAGACCTATAGATACAGTTGTTAGGTAAACTTGGACGATTTTTGGCTCAAGCCTACCCTCTGGATCTGCTAGAGGTTTTTCTCTATTTAACTACATCCGGTGTCATTTCTGTATCCACTCCTTTTGCAACTACGAGTATATCTAGCATTCATTAGTTTTTTTTAATGCGAAAATGGGAAGCGCTGGACCACTATCTCACCTGATGTTGAGTGACTATGTTTACAAACATTAAAATGTAAAAACGAACGGGACGATTTATAATAACTATAATAATATATATTAATTTGTATGATATTGTATCTTGTTATTATATAAACCAAGGTCACCCTGTAGGCAGTGTCAGTAGTTACAGGCGTAACTGTTATATAATCTGTGGTAGTGTAGGCAATTCAAAATAAGCTATAATAAGCGTATATCAGAGCTGCGTGGGCGCAGCGGCGCGCCGCTATGTCTAGCTACTTGTATGCTGTCTAGGCAGCCTGTTTTTCGCACGTGTCTTACCATTACGACTATTTCTAGCTCTAGGAATGCTAGGTGTGTCTGAAATCTGCTAAAATTTCACAGAAATGTTTTGCTGATTTGACTGTTTTAGGGTAAGTAGGTTTCGCAGATAGGTTCATATGTGCAAATATGCAGCAGTAAGCGATGTTTACATACTTTGTATTTGTACTTGTTAAGATATGTACATATATACTTACCTACTTCGAAGATTCAATTCGTAAAGTCGAGTCAAAATCACATTCAAGTCAAATCATAGTCCATTCCAAGTAATACCCTCAGTAAAGATGTGGATTTCTCTGAAGGCTTTCAGTGGAATTTTGGTGTGTAACGTAAACGTAAAATGGCATCTTTTTCAACTTTGTATTGTTTTCCTACACTCGCACACATTTACCGACACATAATCCACATTTATTAGCCGAAGAACTAAAGAGTTAGACATACTTACATACACTGGAATACAATAATTCTTCATCTTACGCAGTAATGATGAAATACCTATGCCTAAGCGTTGGATACTGTACCTACGTCATACGCCTGCCAAGAAATGGAATTCCTTGCCTGAGCCGGTGTTTCTGATAGGCATTATCTAAGGGTTTCTCTTCAAGTCTCGAATAAATAGGCATCTTCTAGGCAAGCGTGCTTCGTATAACTGGAGACGCTGGAGTGGATAGTTTTACCATTATCTTATGAAGATGTAGTTCATGACGAAGCACGGATCTAAGCCACGCTTGCTATCCTGCTTAAACCAAAGAATTTATCTTCAGCGTAAACCATCGATGATGGTGTAAAGTTGACAAATGCAATTATCGCACGTCTAACAAGTTAAACGAGTTCCGATAGCGGTTGTAAAAGCGGAAATTCCATCGCACAATTTATATCCATTCTCGACAGTAGGTTTGTTTGTTTATTGTTTGTGTACAACATAAACCCATCAGCTCTCAATTATGTTCAGCCTACTTTACGTCCGTTGGTTCTGTAGGTAGTGATGGTACTTGTGTACTTGTGTCAATGAGTTATCTCTTTCTTTAACCGACTTCAAAAAGAAGGAAGGTTCTCAATTCGGGAGGAACAATTTTTTTTATGAATGTTCAGGCGTAACTCCATCATTTATGGACGAATTTGCAAAATTATTTTTTTGTTCGAAAGTCTTTTTTGTGGCATTTTAAGTCGGTTTTTTTCGTTTTGTAAGCGATCCTTAATTATAAATGCTGAATAGGCAAGCGATTGACCACTATCTCACCTGACTTGAACACTTGTCACAAAAGTAGTGTAAGCGTCAAAGTTTATTTTGCTTGAGGCACGTTTGAGCTGTATTGTTTGTTACATTTCGGTATTTTTATGTGTACGATACAAAGAAAATTTCTAAATTATAATAAAAAATCTTAATCTTAACTTATTCTAATAATTTATTTTGCAATTTTTTTCCCGTATTTTTCACAATGTAGCATCAGTGACTACAGAGCTGTGACGTATATTTGCTCAGATCAGGTCACTGACATCAATAAATGCTACCTACTGACACTGACGGGTTCGAATGAGGCCGTATCCCGGCGGTCCCTCACATCGTCGCTAGACAATTACAGTCATATACGGTTGCTACCGGGTAAACATTACCACATTCTTTTGCACCGTATTTATTTTAATAAATAGGTGGTTGATCATATTTATGGTGTATAATTTTATTTTTTAATTATTTTCATACACATTTTTACTTAAATCTTCACAACTAACTTCTTATTTTGTATGTTTTCTTTAAAAGCATTAAAGAAATTAATAAAGGTAATTTATAAAGGTTAAAATTAATAAAGGTAAGTGTAAGTAATTAGGCAATTACCTACAAATTTACTAAATTATAATAAACACTCATTATACATTTTTTGCAAGGAAATGGATGCCACATATTGCAACTCTAAAAATAATTCAATCTTTACTTTTCGACCATAACGAATTCTACGACTGATACATTGTCAGTAGTAAGTACATAATGTTTACACAGAAACACAGTTTTTTTACCATCACTTTGTACTTGAACATGGACAAAAGTTCTTATGCAAAATTCAGAAATTTTGAATTTATTTAAATTTTCATTAGGTACCTAGATTTGGTTGAGTTTTTTTACCGTTAATGACTTAACTAGCTTTTACTATTATTGTTGATGCTGCAGCGATGTTATTTTTATATACAGGTTGTCGGGTTTCATATGGTCCAAACGAAAACCGTCGACGGGGGACTCCAAGGGCTACCCAGAGAACCCCCATTTATGTTTCGCGAAAATCTATAGTATCCGAGAAAATTGAGTTTTACTTGTTTTTGAGTTCGTCCCCGAAATGTTGCAAATTATTTAAATTTTCTCCCAAACTATGAAGGCTAGAGCCCTACTTTTTTGTGAGACTATGAACAATGAATAGGTCTTTTAGGGAAAACTACATTTTTTATTTAGGCATATTATTTTCTGAGAAAAAAAAATAAGACATAATTTTTTTTTATTTAGACGCTATTTTAACTTTTACTTTGGGCAGGCTTTTTTCCACAAACAGAATAAAAAAAGTTACAACCAATTTTAAAATCTTGTCTGTTTTATGGACCAGCTGCTTGCCAAATTTCATACGGCTACGACAGCAGGTTCAGGTCAGCCAAATTTTATACGACGGAAGACAATCACTTCTTCCATCATATCAGAAGAAACTTCATAAAGCGTTATCGTATGTGCAATAATGTGCATTGCTGCAAAGGGTCACTTTGTTTGCATTGCTGTAAAGGGACACTTTAAACTTTTATTACAAATTTAACCAGAATATTAAGAAAATTATTATTGTTATATACCGGCTGTAATTCACGTACCTTTAGTCGAATTTTCTCGACCTTTCGAGCGAGACCGAGGTTTCGAGCGAGTCAGTCGCTCTTCCTCGGGAGTGAGGTCACGCATATATATATAACAATAATAATGTTACGAATTCACGATAATTTTAAAATTAAGAAAATTGTCGATTTTTTTCAACATAAAACCTTTTAATTCAAAGATATTGGGCTTTTATTATAACTTCTTCTCTTCATTTGAGTTAATTCTGTAAAAAAGAGATTACCAGAGTGTATTTCGGCGAAATATTTTGAATATTGAAATCCTTTCTATTTCGTTAATTATGTTTTTAGACCTGAACCTGCTGTCGTAGCCGTATGAAATTTGGCAAGCAGCTGGTCCATAAAACAGACAAGATTTTAAAATTGGTTGTAACTTTTTTATGCTGTGTTTTTTTGGAAAAAACACCTGCCCAAAGTAAAAGTTAAAATTTCGTCTAAATAAAAAATTGTAGTTTTCCCTGAAAGACCTATTCATTGTTCATAGTCCCACAAAAAAACTAGGGCTCTAGCCTTTATAGTTTGGGAGAATATTTACATAAATTGCTACATTTCGGGGACCAACTCAAAAATAAGTAAAACGCAATTTTCTCGAAAACTATAGATTTTCGCGGAACATACATAGGGGGTTCTCTGGGTAGCCCTTGGAGTCTTCTATCGATGATTTTAGTTTGGGCCATATGAAACCCGACAGCCTGTATATATATATTTATATATATATATTTATATTAAGCCATTAAAACATTAAATATGCATACATTTATTGTAAGGCCGAGGCTATGTATTACTATTATATAATCTGGGCAAGGCAAGATCTACGAACATATCAATTTAGTTTATCGAATACTGTCAGACTAATACTTAGAGTATTTTGTGTTCCAATTCCTTTGTGGTGTCAAGCTGGTAGTGACATACTTTAAAGTTTATCATTGAAATGGACACCTGCATCAATGTAGACTTTACTGCGCTGCACTATTAATTAATCTGTACCTCCACTGCATTTAGAAAGATTTTGCTTTCTTTTAATTAAATAATGCAAAAACATTTTTAAACGAATATGAATGAATGAATATAATAAGTATCTTTATTGTTTCTCCTCTCAGTCTTAGCTTTTCTTGCAGACCTAAGTATTTTTATGAATTTTCTGCGATGCAAGACGCAACATTAAACAGCCTGCTACTGCTCTGTAAATAAGCCTGCCGCTTTAGAACAGGTTTAGGAATTTGTTATTAACTTCTAATACACTGCAATTACTAATTATCTGCAACCTTTAGTACCTAAGTTTTGCAATAGCAATTGAGACTAGATACCTAAAAAATGTATAAGTAGCTCAAGCTACAACTTTACCGCAAAATATAAGTATAATGTCCTGAAAATATTATATGAAAGAAAATTGGGAAATATTTATTTTACATATGCTATGGTTTTGATTAGTATGCACATAATATGGTAATGTCTGGTTTTAATTCGGTGGACCATATATGGATAGTTGGATACTACTGGTTGCCCAGTGGTCGAAATTCGACCTTAATTCGAATTTAAATGTTGAAGGCCTTTTTTAAAAGAGTTATCAAGAGTTTTATAAGACTATAATAATTTCATATAATTTATTTTAATGTAAGACATTTAAATTAATTAAGTCTATAATTCCTTACTATAATTATCAATCCTCAATTCACGCTATCTCCTCTCCTCCTCTATCTATCGCCATTTTTGGCGGAGCAAAGGAACCACAGTAATATAAACATAGATGTGTCTATCATTTAAGAACATCGACGTCATAGCAATTGCTATGTTTAAGAATAATCATGAACGGCAAAAGGAATCCATGCACACTTTACCTATTTTACGTATTTCAAAGTTAGTTTCGCTTGAGCCGACGAAATTAGTAAGTACTTAACTGTTGTAGTGTATTATTTGTATATTTTTGCTTTATAGTGTATCTCTAATATTATTGAAGTATTTAATATCTCATTATTGTATTTATAAGTATTTTTATTTATTTTATGACTGAATGATTCAAAGTTATTTATTTCTTTTCTTAGGTGTAGGTTTTTTATACAATAAAGATATCCAAACAACAAAACAAAAATCTATACAAATCTACAAATAAACAATATTATAAAAAAAACCTAAACCTAGAGTGCTGCCAGCAGCGGGGCAGGGCCCAAGCTACCGGTGGTTAGGGCTGCAGAAAGAGGAACCTCCTGAATGCGTGCCGTGTCAAGAAGTACCGCCTTCTGTATCTGGCCCTTGATCCAGCCGTCTAGCGAGACTCTTGAGATGTTGGTCGAGACTCTTCGCTATTAGGCCGTTCGCAGAAACTACTATAGGGACAATGCTAGTCGAGTCAACATCCCACATGGCGGTAACCTCGTAAGACAGTCAAGGTACTTGATGAGCTTGTCCTTTTCGGCCTTCACAACTTTCACAAGGTTCTCGTCATGCGGGATGGTGATGTCAACTAACACTGCCCGCCGCTGGGACCGGTCGACTATCACGATATCAGGTTTATTGGCGACAATTGACTATTATTATTATTTTATTCTTATTTTGATTTAATACCTTTAAAATTAAATTGATTAATTTTGAATTTATCCTAGCTATCTAATTTTCGCGTTTGTTCAACACCCGCTCTAGGCCTATCGGAAGATCAGCGTTCGGGTAGACATCTACCCTAACATTTGTGCTGAGATGGGCCTTTTCAGCAACATTAGCATTATTTTTGTAATTAGACATTTAAGTTATTAGTTATAAATCTCAACCTAATTATTATTATGTTTATCATGTTAACCCGATGTTTTTTTACTTAAATTTTTATTTTTTACTCTTGTGTAATGCTGAATAAATATATTTTCTTTCTTTCTTCTTTCTTTCTATCTAATGTGCTTATCAAGGGTTCCAATTACAAAGTATTTCTTGACGTATGTGTTAATAATTTCACAAAATAGTAGAATACTACCTGTTTTGTGAATAATATAAATACCTCATTTTAGTAGGAACCTACTAATCAAACCAATGAAGTATAATATAGAAATGACAGAATGTAAATGCGCCCGCGCCGCCCGGTCTACCATATCCGAGCGACGAGCGTGTTCCACTTTAGTCTCATCTCGATAGTGCCTTGACTGCATCTGACCTCCTTGTGGTCTCTTACAAGTGTCAATTTATAATGTGTCTATATAAGTAAGATACTTCGAGCATTTACCAATGGAGATGTTAACGCGAGGCGTACCCCTCTGCTGGCCATATAGCCATTATTGGCCATATAATCATGCGTAACTACGCTGTATTTTTAATATGTGTGCGTGTTTCAAGCTAGTGTGCGGGATCGTTAAAGTGAGTGATTTGTTTGTGTGCAATGCGTGTTTACCTTGTCTCCCGTAAGTATCGGCAGAAAAAAATGTTTGCGGATTACAACGTTAACATCTCCATTGGTAAATGCTCGAAGGTAAGATAGCAAGATTTCTACATCTTGTTCAAAATATGAGGCTTTACATTGCATTGTAAAGTATGTATCTTAAATATATCGACTGGAGATTTTTGTACAGAATCACATTTAATACTGTCATATAATAAAAATATTAATAAAATTAATAATAATAAATCAAAATTCACAAATAATCGTAACTGAAAATGATAAGTAACTTATTATCATTTTTTTGTGCAGATTCGAATAAAATGGATTTGGATCTACCCTATATATGTACACATAATTTATCTTTGTTTGTTAATAATTCATTTAAGCTAATTTAAGTATCCCTAATTTTTGCCGTATTTAAGCGAGTTTTAAGCGAGAACCTTTTGTCTAAGACAAACCTTTTTTAGGTTTTATAGATAATATTAATTTAAAACATTGTATTTTTGTTTGTAATAAATAAATAAATAAAAAATAAAATAAATTAATGTTGGACTAACTATGTAAAGCCAATTTTTTTTTATTACAAAGATACCACCTATCTCACCTTTTGTTTTTTATTTTATTAAAGATTAGATAAGCAGCGTTTGACCACTATCTCACCTGATGTTAAGTGATGTTGTTATTGTTTTTTTGACTGTCTGGAGTTAGGAGACGGCAAGATAAATAAGGTAGGTATTATGAAACAATATCACAATATCCGCCTAAATGCCACATATAAAGGAATATTATATCACCGTTTTTTATATATATATCTTATAGGCTAGCGTTTGACCACTATCTCACCTTTTGGTAAGTGATGATGCGGTCGAAGATGGTAAGCACGCTAGGCCTAGAATGGGAACTGGCTCTCAAGGAATGGCTCTCTCCCTTTTTTTAACTTCACACCAATCATACCATGAATTTATTATCAGTATGCAGAACACGTACTTACCTACATGTAAGCGTTTAAATACTCGATGACCTTTAACGTGTCAAATCCAAGTGGCCGAGAGCTGGTTGTTTACATTTAGGTGCAGGGCGCTTTCACATTGGGAAAGCTCTTACGTATAACTTGTAAAATTATACGTAAGAGCTTTTGTAGGGCTTATAGTTCGCAGGTTGCAGACACTTGCACGTTACGTTACCAGGTAATAACTCAGTCTGTGGTTGCGTTCCGTTTAGCAAAGGCATTTTATACACTAGGCTGTAGCCCTGGAAATGGTCAACAATAAGCAAAGTATATGCCAACTGATTCCTATGTATGTATTTCGTTCATATGCGTATTTTAGATATTAAGGTGTGTCAAATTACCAATTTATTATAATTCCAATTAATCCCCATTAAGTAAACATGTTACTTTGGAGCATTCTAAAAATATATAAAGGTTCCTTGTGTTCCGGCAGCACAGCCCTTGAGAGTCAGATTTCAACTCACTGAGTCAGACTGTTCTAGACCTAGCCACCACTATTGACCACATCATCGCTTACCACCAGGCGAAAGAGTGGTCAAACGCTGGCAAACTTTTTACCTGTTGAAACTGTTATTGCATTGCATTCATAAGACACGCAACCTACTTGTAAGTAAGTAGGTACCTAGCACAAATATAATATCTTGTGTAAGCAATATAGCTACTAAACTAACCACAGATATATTTATACAATATATAATTTTTTTATTGTACATTTAACTGTGGTACTAACGCGTTCTATAGACAGAATGTTTATTTAATTTGTGTATTTATCTAGTAACGATGTGCTCTGAAGAAGAATACACCTCATTCACTAAAATATACGTACATGTTCACTAAAGAGCGTAAATTATTACAGTTTGATCTGCTGCTGTAGACGCACCATTATACAGCGATTTCTAAAAGTCCCTTCCCAGTGATTAGCTTTGGCTATTGACAGTACCTGTCTGGCTTTAGTTACGGACCTTTAGAACATAACTGTACTGCTAATGCGTTTTTAGTGGCATGTGAAAGCATTAGTGGTGAAAACTATATAGAGATGTAGCGGTGTTTGCTGTATGTTTTAGCACAGTGATAACAAAAACATACCGAAAACATGATTATACCGTCTCTGCTGAATGAATAATATGACGTGTATAAGAACTTGATAGTGTTTACAGGTAAAGGAGAGAATTTTGGCTAGCGTTTAACCACTATCACACCTGGTGGTGAGCGATGATGTGGTTGAGGATGGTAAACACACTAGGCCTGGAATGTTCTGACTCTCATGGGCTGTGCTGCCGGAACACCGTAAGGTTCATCATCATCATCAGCCTATCTTTGTCCACTGCTGGACATAGGCCTCACCTATGGCACGCCACTGAGCTCGATCTTCAGCTCTTTGTTTCCAACCACTGCCAGCCAGCTTGCGTATGTAATTGCTCCACATAGCTGGAGGGCGCCCTACATTACGTTTACCAAACCGTGGTCTCCACTCTAGAACACGTCTACCCCAACGGTTATCGGTTCTACGAAAGATGTGACTAGCCCACTGCCACTTCAGCTTGCTAATCCTTTGAGCTACGTCAATAACTTTGGTTTTCTGACGGATGACCTCGTTCCGAATTCGATCTCTCAGAGATACTCCGGGCATAGCCCTTTCCATAGTTTGCTGAGCGACTTTGAATTGGTGAACCAGTCGCACTGTCTGTGTCCACACTGTCCACGTCTCGGCTCTGTACGTAATAACAGGTAGTACGCACTCGTTAAAGACTCGTCTTTAGGCTTTGTGGTATGGGCGAAGAAAAGACTCGACGAAGTTTTCCAAATGCTGCCCATCCCAGCTGTATCCTTCTGCAAGCTTCCGTCTAGAAGTTGTTTCTAACCGTAAGGTTGAAGGTTGAACCGTAAGGTTATGGCCGCAGATTTTCTCCTAGATTGTGGTAAGCTACTTTTTGATAGCAAGTCACTATATTTATTTTGTGGGCAGGCGAAATAGCGATATAATGCTTCTACCACCTGTGAATTTTCATTATATTTTTATGAATACCCTTGCTACATGCTAGGATTTGAACCGGCGACCTCCCGCTTCAAAGTCTAACCATCTTCTCTATACGCCGATGGGCCATCAACTGAAAAATCATGTTTCCATGAGAATTTATTTAATTTAATGTGTCACTAATTCTCGTCATGTTTTGAAAAAGGCCAAATAAATATAACAAATTACTGAGAAGAGGAAGTAATATCTGCAGCTAAAAACAAACCGCTAAGTACTTATATAGGGACACACAACATAAATAAAACTGATCTCACAACTGCAGTGCATTCAATGCTGAATAAGTCCTTACAAATAAGCAAAAACGAAGCCGCTGCTGCACCATCAGCTTTATTGAAAGTAACACAATGAAATGCATTTCTACTTATGAGTACCTACTTAAAAGACCTGCAGTAGACGATGTTCATAATATTTTCATCCAATTTAATCGAAAAATGGTAAATGGGTTCCTCAATAATTGCGCGCAAAATAGGTCTTTTCTCTTCAAACCTTTTGAGCAGGAGATAGAGTGATTTTTTAACTGTTGGCTTATAAATGTTCTTTTATTGCGCCGAGGGGGTTCAATGAAGTTGAACTAATATTTTATTTGTTGTTTAACATAAATGCCTGCAATTTTATTGCTTGCTATATGTACAGGTTAAACGACACAATTGACTAAACAGTGTTTGATAATTAGGAACCTTTCGAGTCTCAATGTTTTGTGTAAATACAATGTTTCACAAAATAGAAACAGATGTTTTTTTCTACTTTGTGATGTTTGATTATTTTTATTATATAGTATATTTTATCTAAAAAACATTGCTCCACGCCTTGTCGATGCCACCGGTAACAAAAGGGCTGGCTCATTCCTAGCACAAAGAATTTCTTTAGCGATTCAACGCGGGAATGCAGCCAGCGTTCTTGGCACTTTACCACACGCACACCCCTTAATTTTCATTTAGTTTCGTTTTTTTTTGTAATCTCCAAAATGTATATTATATATTTTCTGGACATTGCTGATATCCAATAATAGGAGTAAAGAATTTCATATCAGTATAGCGCACGCTAATTTCAGAGGGGCTCTGAGCTACGAGTATAACAATCATACGAGTATATTTCTATAATATAACATATAATAATGCGCAGGGATAATAACAAAAGCAAAGGCTATGTGTGTACTGAATAAAGCAAGTGACGCAAAATGACGCAAATCATTGAGTAACACCTGCATATATATCGAGCTTATAGGAGCGAAGGTGTAAATTGTCATGCTTTTTGCCTGAGTTGAGTTATGTAGGTATGATGAACTTAAATGTAAGTTGTAGGTAAATACTTCAATGTCACAATGTCGGGTATGTGGGTAACGACTAATAATAACAAAGTAGGTGTTCCTATTTGACTAAATCAAATAGGGATTTGACTTACTCAAATACGAGTATGTATCTACTTTGTTATTACAGAGGAAAATAAACTATATTTTAGATAAGATTAAATTACGAAGCCTTGTAAAGATTTTTGGCTATTGCAAATAAATACAAAATACCTATTTTCTCTCCGTTTGCTCCGTTGTGTAATGTTAATGTAAGACTACCGAAAGAATTTTATAACAAAAGTTGCGTCTCAATGCACTATGAAAATTGAACCTAAGGTAGGTTGTTTTGTTAAAATTATAGAATACTAGCTGTGCCCGTAACTTCGTCCGAGTGGAATAGTGTCTTTGGGTAGCATTTTTAATTATATAGGCTAATTATTTTACAAATAAGACACATGCGTATGCCACCTACACCGCACCGTACCATGCCACGGTAATCCCTCCTCCCCCCTTTCCCTACCCCTCACCCCTCCCCTCCCCTCCCCCTCTCTTGCCCTCACTCCCTTCCCCCTCTTCCCCTTTCTTCCCTCTCCCCCTCCCCTTACCCCTCACTTCCCACTCCCCTCCCCCTCTCTATTCCCCCCATTCCCATTCCCCTACCCCTCATTTCCCTTTCCACCCACCTCTCCCCCCACTTCCCCCTCCCCTCCTCCACTCCCCCCCACTACCCCTCCCCTCCTCCACTCCCCTTCCCTTCCACCTTCCCTTCCACCTCCCCTCCCTCCCCTTTCCCCTTCCCCTTTCCCCTCACGAACTTTGAATGTCATATTTATTTATATCGAATCAACAGCCTAAACAAAAAGTTCCAAGCTTCTAGCTTTTACACTGTCATACTCGTATTTATTTATATCGAATCAACAGCCTAAACAAAAAGTTATTAGGATTGCTTTTTTAATTATTACTGTCACTCGATTTTATACAGCATTGTCTCTGATTTCCTTCTGATTGATCGTTGTTAGTCAAGTTTTTTGTGGCCCCTGACAAAAAGTTTGGAGATTGCCGCAAATAAAAAAAAAGCTTCGACATTTCAAAAACTAGAACAGGATAATATTTCTACTTACAGAAAAACAAGAACTTTAAGAATCCATCTTCCGTAAACAGAATTCTTGACGTATACCTAAGTTTATTTTGTTGTAGATACAGTTAGCATTTTCCTTCCTCATAAGCGATGTGACGTCGAACCACAGAGGTACGTCACCTTTGGCTTGCACCTTCGACACTTATATTCCATCAATCTCACGTGGTTGAGTTCAAACTACCAACGTTTCTATGAGAACAGGTAACAGTTGTTTTGCAACCAAGCGTGGGGTATCTCAGGCCAAAGGGCCCTTCCCATACCGTGGGCGTTGCTCGGAGGTCAAATATTTGGGAGTGACTGATCGTTAGGTCGAACGCTATGGATTGCTACAGCTTTAACAAGATAATCTGTCCCTTATAACTTATAAGGGATTATCTTGAGAGCTTTTGAGATTGAGAGGAGAATTTGAAGATTTTGTTTTTGATGAGGTAGAATTTGGACCAATGATAACGACAACACCTTTATGTGGTTTTACGCTCATATAGGAATATTTTAATTTGCAATCATTAATTGTTTCAATTTATGGTTTTGAATTTAACGGTCCGGTAAGTCATCTTATAAGACCGAGATGATGTTTTACTAGTCAATGTAGGGTACATACATTTAAAATTTCAAGTGTCAAAACGGTAAAACTGGCGGCCGTAAGGGACTCACTCAAGCCACAGAATAAATAATAGTACAAATCAAGACATTCGTGATAAAACAAAACTTTCATGATATTTAGGGCCAGCTTCACCGGTTACTGATAGCGCTAAAATGAATAAATCTGACAGATTTTTGACAGCTTTTATATGGCGATATGTGTCAGTTAACTATCTAACACATTATCAGGAACCGGTGAAACTGGCCCTTAATTCATCAAAACTTATAATATAATTGACATTTAACGGGCTTAGTTGAATAATTGTACAAACGGTAATCATAAAAGAAAATATGTGGGCATCAAATGAGATAAAAGGCAACCCGCACCTTTTTATGACGCATCTACAAGTACATTATTTTAAGAACGCCGCGCATCGTAACGTCCCTGAACTTGAGTTGGTTTTCATTGGACATTTATAATTAGTGAAGCGGAAGACGTCAAAGACTGTTAATGTCATTGAATATGATGGATCAAAAATAGATACGTTGCATTCCAATTTCAATGTTGCGTACATAAGCATAACGTGTCAGGAAAAAATTGGAAAAAATGCTTTCATATGTTTGGCGGAGGTCTGGCTGTTCTTCTCTAGGTCGCATTTCTCGTTTCTCGACCGATCCTCGTGAAATTTTGTGAGCAGGTTCGATAATTATATGGAATTTTTTCGATTCAGATTCTAGACATTTTTTAAAATGGCGGAGATATGGTGTTTGAAAACATAAAACAAATCGAAAAATGTTCGAAAAGCTACAAAACTTTTTTGTCACTTTTATCTTAATAGACTTTTTCACAACTTTTTCTTGCAAAAACCACGTATGAACAACTTTTTTATCCGATAAACTTCAAAAGGTCGGGAGTGTGGTATTCGGTTTGAGCTGTGCAGTCTCGCGAGGTCAACAGCTCACAGAACCGCCAGTCTTACAAGAAGCTTCCAACGACACCTCATTTGTTAAATTATGATAAGTAGTTTAGAAGGTTGAGGGAACAGATGAACACACATACATAATACATACCCAGTTACCCACATGCCGGTCAAAACATAACCCTCCCTTTTGCTTCGCCGTAATAGGATAATAAAATGGGTGGCATTTGATGAAAGTGGCTATCCTTATCTATACTAATCACATATTCACTATATCACTTTTTAATTCTTTGTTATTATAAAGAGGTAAAGTTTAGATGGTATTCTTCGAAACTATCCATCCAATTAAGAAATATTCACAATGGACCTTCAGGGCGAGCATAGGTAATGGCATAGTGATAGTGTATATTAACCCATTTAAATAAAAATAGGTTTTAGTGGAGATCTATTTTGCAACGTAAGTCTACTATAAAACGATCTACCGAAATAGAGCAAAAAAAAAACATTTAGAACTACATACTAGTTTGAATTATTCCAACGTATCTCCTCTATTTATTCTATCAAAGCAAGCCGGTCTCTCCCATGTGTTAATGACAGTTGAATTAATAAGATTTATCTGGAGTTTTTATAAACAATTACATAATTATAAAACCATTAAAGTTCCTATTAGGGACCTGTGAGATAAAAATAATTGCTAATTGAAACAACTGGCCTGTTTCTCGAATGTAATTACAATCGTAATATAATTATTTACAAATCGTGACATGTTATTAAATTTTTTAAGGTACCGTACCTCAAAAGGAAAAAAAGGTCCTTATACGATCACTCTTTTGTCCGTTTGCCCAGATCTATTTTCTCAGGATCATGTAAACTGTATGAATGAATTAATGATTTATTCAGAACAAACTTACGACTGTTAACATTACATTTATATCACTTATATCTAAAAAATAAGTAAGATGTTAAGGTGAACACATAATATTTGAAGTACTCAGCGAACTATATAACTGTAGGTATTATGTACTGGAAGTATTATACTTTCTTATTTTTTTACGACTAATCTGTAAATACAGTGCGAGTAAAATAAGGTAAGACAACGCTTGTCCTATCCTAAGTAACACTCAATGTAATATAAAATAAGATGTCTATGTAGGTGTGTGTGTCTCTATCTATGTGTGGTTATGTGTGTGTGTGTGTGTCTGTGTATGTGTGTGCGTGTGTGTGTGTGTTTGTGTGTGTGTGTGTGCGTATGTTTGTGTCTGTCTGGCTGTGTATTCGTGTGTGTGTGCGTGTGTGGGTGTGTGTGTGTGTTATTTTGTGTCCAGTCAAATGTCGTATAAGTGGTATTTTTAAGGTTGATGGGGCCTGGTTCTCCTTCAGTTATTCACTTATAACTGTAAAGTTTTCAGTGTATAGGTATCAAGTCTCTTTCAGTGGTGAAAAAATTAAACTTGTAAGTCAATGCGTTCAGAATATATGTACCTAATATTATGCATTTCAATCCGCATTTCGAAAATATAGAAATACTGAAATGTTTACATCCCATCAATATATACCTACCGCAGTCTACACGCTCGGTAAATATCACGATATAAAACAGCTATTCATGACGATATACTTATCTATAATTTGAGTTTAGATATGTATGTATTGCAAGTATATACTACATGTATATACCTATACGTCTAGACTTCGCCATAAGCCATAAAGTAATGTAGTAGTACATTACTTGCTGCATTACTACATTACCTTAAATGCTACAGCCACAGAGTAGACTAATTAAAATGTAGTTATGTACATAACATTTTCTTCACTGTAAAGATCGTATTTAAGTATCTACCTTTGTTCCTTCGCTCCACAGAAAACAATATTTATTATATTTCCTTTGCAATCTTTAGTTTTCGACTCGGCTGAGCTTGCCAATAACATTGGCTATTTTCGCTCTAATGAATCCTAAATTAGGTTTTCAATTACTTATTTGCCTGTAAAGAAATGTTTAATAATAAAATATTGTATGTATTTTCTTGCCAATACTGAAAAATACATGAATGTGTCCCTAAGCTACTTCCTTATTTTTGATAACTATTTTATATTTTTGCTTACTCTGTACAATAATATTATATAAGTTGCGTTGCGACGATACACTTCTGAAATTTTAATATTATTCTGATACATAATTACTTTCACAAACTCTTGTGGATGTACTCGCATAAATGATTACATTCCTACTTACATGTGGTAGGAGAATTACATCGATGTTCCGCTTGAATTGCTATTGCTACCAAAAAGTACGAGTAGCTTACCACCATCATGGAGGAAATCTGCCGCCATAACCTTACGGACTATGGCGGCAGCATAGTCACGGTAATGTTAATAGCCCTTGAGAGTCAGCCAGGCCCACTGTGTTCACCTTCGGTGAGATAGTGGTCGAACGCCTACCTATCTGCCCTTATCTTTTATTTTTATTATTTTTTACTTTATTTATTTCAGTAATCATACAGCGATTTTAAAAACTAAGTAATAGGTGTATATCTTATAGACTATGGCTAAAACTGATTACATTAGATAAAATACATATAAGAATAAAAATGAACGGTAGTAGATTTACGAGTATGTTACGTGCATTGTGTGTGTGAGTGTGTGTGTATGTGTATAAATATGTGTGTGTGTGTATGTGTGTGCTTATGGCTTGAGTGTGTTTCTTACTAGTGTCAAGTATTGTGTAGTTCTTTTATTTTCAATTTTAAGACACATTTAGACAAATAAAATAAGCCCAACTGTGAATACCGCTTATTATATGTGAGGACGGCTCGACACAAGATGGAATTTTTGGCATAATTTGTGTGAGAGTGAGGTACATGGAAAAGTGGAGTATGTCGTGTCCGACGCAAAGGAGTGCAAAATTCTAGATTTTAAAGTAAGTCGGGGCGGTCTATTTTACCTGAAAGTATATCGTGTAACAGAACAACGTCATATTGCTTTCTTCTAAGCGAAAGAGGTTCTATATGGAAATATTTGCAAGCATCTGAATATGAATCAAACCGCTAACATGCCTTAAAACTAAGAAACTATAAATCTATGTTGAATAGATTCTAGCCTTTCTGTGTGAATTATATAACAAGCAGACCATATACTACAGGCATATTCTAGTATGCTTCGTACATAAGAGATATTTAAGACCTTGATGCAGCCAATATCTGTAAATGACTTGCAGACCCGTTTTATAAAGCCAAGTTGCTTATTAGTTTTATGTACTATATCGTCAATATGTTCAACTAGATTCATTTTAGGGTCAAGTCTTATTGGAGTTTTATCAATGTAATATGTATTTTTAATTATTTTTGTTTTACGGGTTAATGATATTTGTAGACATTTTGCTGTGTTCACTGTGATTCTGTTTGCTGTGTAGTACTCGCAAAGACTATTCAAGTCGCTCTGAATGTCGATATAGTCAGTTACCTTGTTAACTTTTAAGAAGATTTTTTTGTCATCTGCAAACATAATAAATTTTGACTTTGTAAAACAAGTGTTAATGTCAAAAAGGTATGCGTTGTATAACAAGGGACCCAGTATCGATCCTTGAGGAACCAGGATCCAGAGTCGATCTTAATATAGTCACTGCGAGCACTACTTATCACTACAGCCTGTCTCCTCCTCGCGATACGGTCAGATTCGAAACTGTGGAGCGCCTGTTCATGAAACCGTGTTGTTCGTCAGGAATTAATTTCCCAATAGTTGTACTTATCGTTTTGTAGATTACCTTTTCAAAAATCTTGCTGAATGTGTTTAATATAGAGATCGGACTATAATGTTCTATGTGTCTTCGAGATCCTCCCTTGTGGATGGGTACTATTTTCGCCTCCTTCCATATATCTGGGTAGGTCGCGAATAGATTAACTGATAACATAAAAATCTTTTGTAATAGGTAACTAAGAGATTTAGCACACTTGTTTATAAATATCGGCGGTATACCATCGCTCCCTGGTCCCTTATTAATGTCTAATGATTGTAATAGTTTTTGGATATTAGACTCAGATATGTTTAAGTTATGCACTAAGTCTTCAGGTTCAGGGTAAGTACGTAGGTTGTTGTTGTACGATGACGCCGGTTTTTGGAAGACGCTATGATTATATTATTGAATCCCTTGCAAATATCAGGCTCACTGTTATATATTTGATCACCAAGTGTTAAAGTGTTCGGGTAGCCCGTGCTGTTATTACGCAACGATTTCATGTAAGGCCATAAATATTTAGGGTTACTTTTAAGTAGCGTTTGCATTCTTTCAATATGTGAACTAAAACATTTTTTCTGAATTCGTTTTTATCTAGATCTAAACAATGAAAACTCATCGTAATCTCTTGGGTTACCATCCTTCTTCCAGCGAGAATGTGCATTTATAGCGGCAGTTTCAAAAAAGCAAAATGGTAGTGACCTGAATAAGGTCGCTTGCCGTGATTTAAGATGACGGACAGACGAATATGAAGATAGTTTAAAAACTAAAGCAACCGACTTCCATGCCCCGCCAGTCAGTTTCAGTAGCAAGTTTGAGATGTTAATCGTCATATCTCTGGAGATACTTATCAGATCTCGATGAAATTACAATGGGACCACCTCGAAAGTGTACCCTACCGATTAAAAAAAGAATATTAATATTTAATCAAATAATAAATAATTACATACATTTTTTATCATCATATTAACATTACATACAAAAAAAATTAAAATAAATCAAAGCTTGTAAAAAACATACAGACGAATTGAGAACCTCCTACTTTTTGGAAGTCGGTTGAAAAGGTGTTTTTTACTACTATGGAACCCTAAAATCCTTTAACTTTAAACTCCTTATCAAAGTTAATTCTTGTAAAAATAAATTTAAAAAAAAGTAAAAGTAAATTGTATATTGTAAAAATTCTTGTAATTCTTGGTAAAGCAAATGTAACCCAGACGAAAAACGGGTGCCTACTTCTACCTAAATAAACCAACCTATTATTTTAATAAAATAGTTGCAATAAAGCCTATATACCAATTATAAAACTAAACCACGACTTTATAGACAAATAAAACAAACATTTACAACTATCTAAGAGCGTAGGCGGACCAGTGTCGGTAGGTCTGAGATTATATGTTAGGGATATGCTATGAGAATATCTTTCTCTCAGGCAGTACATGCCCAGTTAGTTCCTGTGATATTTATTGAATTCAACATATTATAATAGAGTTTTAAATAATTATAATTAGTTATATTAAATTATAGGTACATATATTGCCTCCGAATGCCTCAAGTAGTAGGTACCTACCTCAGTAGCAAGTCTCGCAATAAGTGTACTTCTATATGCAATAAGGCTAAGAGTATGCTTCGAGTTGAGGCGTGTAATGCAAGCTCAAAGCTCCGTCAGACCACGAGCTTTTAAACGAATTTATTTCAGTCTTACTTCGCAATACAGAAGAAGACATTGCCGTTTAGCAGCATCACACACTCCACAGCAGCGTAGTGATTTTAAAGCAAAAATGGTTTTAGACCGTATGGAAGACACTTGATTTGTGCCTCGCAAAAATTGTATTTAAGTATGTATGAAACCCCTCATAAACGCATGTACGTATAATAAATAGACAGAATTTAACTGACATATCACCCAAAATGGATAATGAGCTAAACTTCCTTTGTAAACACGTATCGAAAATACAGATCTCTGTACACTTAATCTAAGTAGTAACGATTTCATTCATAGATTTGAATGAATGAAACACCACGAAACGTTTATTGGTGCCAATTTACATTATATTTACATAATTACGAGTTTTTTATAGTAAACGCTACTCGATATGTAAAAGGGCGTAATGTAACTGGTGACATTAACTAACGCCTACATTCTATTAGTTAAAAGAGCATGTTTAGTCCATAGTCGGTCAAAAAGTTGTTGCATAACACAACTTTCAGACCGACTTAAAAGAAGGAGTAGGTTCTCAAAGCGAATGTTTATATTTCTTTTAATTTATTTTCGCGCATAACTCCATCATATTACATATATAGACGGATAAGCAAATTTTTTTTTGTTCTAAAGTTGTGATCTGAACGAATACTGTGATCTATCTCTACAAACTTCTTACAGCAATTAAAGTGACAACAAAAACACATAACTCCTTATCCGGTCACTAAGCAGGATATCCAGAGGGCCATATTTTCAACAGCAATTGTAGCAATTGGCGTGTCGTTAAATTACGAGTTGAATACAGACAGACGCAATTATGAAAAAGTAGAATTAAATTCAATTAGCGAGCTCTATGTGGGATTTTAAGAACTAGTCGCTTCCTTGATTCGTACTTGTATTCGTACAGTTTGTATTGTGACATCTAATCATACAAGCCTACACAACAGCGTTAATGTTTTTGACACAGTTTTATTTTGATAGGCACAGATTTGATAATGATGACTTATTTCTAACGGATTTAGATCACAACGACATTTATTTTTATAATACTTAATTTAAAAATTTAATTGAGACCACTCCAATGAGCCCAAACTCGACATCTCTGCTGAAAGATGGTGAGGAGTTGAGTATTCTTCAGATTTCAGGAGATGTCCCAGCCTCAGGTTAATATTTCCATGTTCTTATGAATTTCAAATTAATTTTTAATCATAGCGCCATCAACAAGAAAATAACCTAAAAACGCCTGAACAGATTTTCATGAATCAAAACTAAGAACACTTTCGATAAGACATCTATAAAAAAAAACGAAATCAAAATCTGTTTACCCGTCTGGGCGCTACGAAGGACTAGTATCTCTTTTGTGGCTACGATGCCACAGACAGATGACAAATACACGTCAAACTCCCCTTTTTTTGCGTCGGAGGTTAAACATTAGATAAAAGACAATTGAATCGCTAACCTCATAGTAAACGATAACTTATTTCTATGACAGATACTTAAGCAACTCTGGATTTCTAGATTATTCTAGCGAAGATGTGATCGAAGATGATGAACTTGCTAGACCTAGAATGATAGATCTTTTGGTTTGGTCGCAGAACACTGTCAATAGTGTCCAACTGGACAGCTACCACTCTGGCCGCCAAACATCTTATGCGTTCCGCCTGTTATCCCTTAGAGCCAGTTATCATTCCAAGCCTAGCGTGCCTAGTAATTATTTAATTGATATATCCTCGACCGCATCATCACTTACCAAAAGGTGAGATAGTGGTCGAACGCTGGCCTATGCGATATTAAAAAGCAAACTCTCAAAGGCTGTGTGCTGCCGGAACACCGTAAGGTTATGGCGCCAGATTTTATCCTTGATTTGGTGAGCTACTTTTTAGGGTTCCGAACCCAAAGGGTACCAACGGAATCCTATTACTGAGACTCCGCTGTCCGTCTGTCTGTCTGTCTGTCTGACTGTCTGTCTATCTGTCTGTCTGTCCGTCTGTCACCAGGCTGTATCTCATGAACCGTGATAGTTAGACGGTTAAAATTTTCACAGATGATGTATTTCTGTTGCCGCTATAACAACAAATACTAAGAACAGAACAAAGTTAAAAATTAAAGGGTTTAAAACAAAAAACGTGTTT
Source organism: Cabera pusaria (assembly GCA_954871355.1). Lineage (NCBI taxonomy): Eukaryota > Metazoa > Arthropoda > Insecta > Lepidoptera > Geometridae > Cabera > Cabera pusaria. The sequence continues at coordinate 18,908,948 of OX940889.1, read as the reverse complement.
TTTACGATAGCGCCATCTACGAATCTTCATCGATGGCGCTATCGTGTTTACCTTAAACTCTGAAACGGCTACAAAGATTAAATAAAATTTAGTATACAGGTGTTTTCGGGGGTGATAAATCAATCTAGCTAGGATTCATTTTCAGTAATTTTGTTTTATTCGTGTTTTCAATAATCAACTTTATCGAAAATCAACTTAAAATATGACTCTTCCCGACATCTATTGGCGAGTAGAAGTAGCTTTAGTGTTATTGTGCAGTTAAAGCAGTAGTTGCTCTCAATTAAAATAAATAGTATTATTATTCGCCAATATATGTCGGGAAGAGTCATATTTTTCTATTTAAGTGGCAAAAAATACCCAGCATAGCTGTGCGGTGTTCAATCTGCAATCAACTACAAATAACTTACCGGTGTAATAGCCTTTGAAATTAATTCACCTCGACGCAACTAGATGGCAGCACAGGAAAAATTAGCACGCGCAAGCGATTCATTTATTAAATTTGTGGGCCTCGGTCGATTTGTTTACTTTAGTTTTAATTGTACTTTGTAGAAGTGTACAATCAGTATTGATTATTACATCTTCTATTTTAGTACTTACAGAGTTTTATTTAGCTAGAATCAGTGGAAAGTTAGTCACGTAGTATTTATATTCTCTTTGAGTTAGTCGTACGATTACGAACACTTGGTCTTCCCGATATTTAATAATATTATTAATTACCTTTGTGTTAACGTTTACTTAGTAGGTGTTAGAAGTTCGTTAGATATTCGTTGATGGCGTTCGGAACCCTCCGTGTGCGGGACAAAAGTCTGACTCGCACTTGGCCAGTTTTATTGCACTTCAATTAGTAGTACTACGTACTTATTGTAAGAAGACAGTGCGCAGTGAGACAAACTGTTATAAATACACCCAACTTTTAATCTAGAGTACAATAAAGTATACTAAACATCATACTGTGCCTAATCTATACAATAGCGAAACAATCTCTAGTAGTATGTGAGAATTCTAACCTTATACCAACTGATATTTCAAAATACAAATAGGAAGACACGTTACACAAAACTCTTAACTCAACCTGTCAATTTATTTCCCCAACTCGTGCTATTAAGCCAGGAATAACCCGATGATCCTGGAAACAGAAGGAAAGCCGTGTTGGCATCATGCCAGAGTCGAAATAAGCGTGTTTGATCAGTCCGTCCGTCAATTATGAGAGTTTTGAAAAATACCCACCACTTTGTAAAATCAGAAACTATATCAGAAAACATTTATGATTGTTTTTGTAACATCATATCCGATTAGTAAGAGTTTATAGTATCTATGACAGGCAAGTGACATCGCAGGGGAGATAAACAGTTAGATAATTTATTTAGGTTAGGTTCGTTACCTATCTAAACATAATTAATTTGACTTTACAAGTCCGCCAGAGGTAGTACCATATACTACATACCACCACCGTGTCTGTTATTTAACCGTTAATTTTTACTTATATAAGTTAACTTATATAAGTTATAGTTTCTGTTAAGTTACGTTAGTTGTTAAGTTTAAGGGCCCGGTGGCGTAATCGGGAGAACGGTCGGCTTTGATGCCGTGGTACCGAGTTCAAACCCCGCCGTGCACCAGTGATTTTTCTATAAAAAAAAGTATATGCGCTTCTCACAGTGGCCCTCCGGTGAAGGAAAACTTCGTTAAGAAACCAACAACCCCCGGATGGTGGTAGGACACTATCTAGTGTCCGCCTGGCCAGCTACCACCCTCAAGCTAGAAAATCTGTCACCAAACATCTAATGTGTTCCAGCAGCTATCCTTGAGAGCCAGTTCCCATTCTAGGCCTAGCGTGCTTAGCATCATCGACCGCACCATCACTTACCAACAGGTGAGATAGTGGTCAAACGCTAGCCTATGAGATATAAAAAAAGTTACTTTTTCCTTTTAAGGTAACGGAACCTAAAAAGTCTACTTATATATTTCTTATTTAGACAAATACATTGTTAATATTATAGTCTTCTACATGTCTACATCACAAAATAAATAATAGTTGTCTATGTAAAGGATTACGTTTGCAGAATTGCCCAATCATCTCTATCCAGTCGACGAATGAGTCGGCAACTTTTTCATTAGCCACGGCATTTTTGCTGGTCTTTTAAACTTCGTCGCGTTCCTAATTGCAACGAGCGATCTTATTGGAGCTAAAAGTTGTTCGAACTACATAAAAGTCTGCTGAGATATTTTTTTAGTGGTTGTGATTTTCTGAGGGTTGTCATTTCCGCTTTGGTTATAAATCATACTTTACTGTGAAGCAATATTTATAAGTTCAGGTATAAATATGTATAAGTACTTACATATATGTGTGTACTCGTATATAATAATTGTATGTATCGTTTACCAATCTCATTATTTTATCTAGTAAGGATTGCCGTGCATCGCGGGCGGTTTACGTATCAGCATATATCAGCATCAGCATATATGTATATCTGTTTATTTTATGTTTATGTACTCATACACATTTTAATTATTTATTGGTAGTTTAGCCCAATATTTTTTTTAAATATACTAGAAATTTGACAGATATGGATCAAATATCAAAGATACCTACAATGTAATGATCTGCATGCATACATTTTGCAGCTGGATTACCTATGACATTTATGATTGATTCATACCAGTCATAAAGCAATGTCATAATACATATCATGCTACAAGCCCGTGCTACAAGCTAAGCTATATGCGTGCTGTAAGCAAAATTGATGCCAGTATCCACATCGCTAAAAACTTTACTGCAAAATACCGACTTATAGATAACCTTTTACTTCTGGCGAGTTTAAGTCGTAATAAGTAGAATATTTTCCTATATACCTAGTATCAAGCTAGACTATAATATCCAGGTGCCCTTATATACTTTAGCGAGCAAGTATGGTGCTTATCATTAAAACAGCGTCTGTCACGCTCCATATTCATAAAAATCATGTACTTGACTAGTAACTAAACAGCCTCAAGGTACGTAGTATTATTATCTTTTCTATGCTCAAGGCGTAATTATCGGCCCACTTGACATATTTTTCGTCAGCCAGTGGAGTTTTTGCTTTCGAACGCCATTATATTACTAATTGATCTGTCATTAAGCAGACGTCCTTCAGATGCTCTCGTCTTGATGCCACCCACGGCACTTTGATTTGCTTTATACCAAGTAGATTAGACACCAACTAGGCGTAGAGATTGCTAGTAGTATCGACCCGCTTTCGTTGCGTAGGCCACACTTTATGAGTGTGACAAGAAAAAAAAAGTTTCTACTTGAACGTTCAGTTTTATTTAATCCATAGCAGTACACAATAGGCCTCTCTAAACATCACTGAGCCCAAACTTTGGCTCTTCCTTTTTAGTATAAAAAATTATGAACCACTTAATTAAAAAATTATTTAAAAAAAATCAATGCATTGCATTGAATTTTTTCTGTATTTCTGTATTTAGAAGCAAGTTGAGATGCAACGCAAACTGCCCGAAGTTCATTTCTGACCAAGAATGTGTTCAACTCGTACAATTTAAAAGTTAAAGTCTTACCGGCATTTGTAAACCTTTTACAAATGTATGAGTACGGTGCAAGTCATAAATCGCTACAATCCATGAAGAATGCTGCAGTATATATCACTGCTGTCACAACTTACCACGATGTTTATATGTATCTTTACTAGACTAGTTATCTGACTGATTATGTAAGGGTGGGAATAAACGAGCGACATTTTATAAATGCCTTTCTTTTATTATGCTACTAGCTATGCCCGCGACTTTGCCCGCGTGGAATAGTGCCTTTGGGTAGCATTTTTATTTATTTAGGCTAATTATTTTACAAATAAGACACATGCGTATCCTACCTACACCGCACCGTACCACGCCGCGCTAATCCCTCCTCCCCTTCTCAGTACCCCTCCCCCTCGCTCTTTCCCCCACTCCACTCCCCTCCCCTTCCTCCGAGAGTAAAACTTTTACAAACTTTGAATGTCTTATTTATTTATATCGAATCAACAGCCTAAAAAATAAGTTTCAAGCTTCTAGCTCTTAAAATGACGATACTTCCATACTACTTTTCATCCCCCCTTTCAACCCCTTACAACTCCTTTTTCGCATTAAAAAGTAACCTATGTCCTTTCTCAGGCTCTAGATTATCTGTGTACCAAATATCATTTAAATCGGTTCAGTGGTTTTGACGTGAAAGTGAGAAAGTAATTATTATTATTATAGTTAGGATTACTAGCTGCCCGTCTCCGCTTCGCACGGATTTGTTTCATCAGTTTGTTGCGTCGAGTGACATCTTCAACAATCATCGTCATATTTCAACTAATGGCAATTTACACAAAACCTTAACGAATTATACATTTAAACCTTCCTCGTGAATCACTCTATCCATTGGAAGGAACCGCATGAAAATCCGCAAAGTAATTTTTGTGTTTATCACGACCAGATAGACAGACGTGGCGGGGGACTTTGATTTATAATAGGTATGTAGTGTTAATTATTAATTTTAAAGTTTTTATTTTTGTTTCTCAATGCCTTCATAACTTTGGATGAAATTTGGCCCACGGATTCATAAATTGTAATGAATAACACAACGACTCACAGTAGGAGCTCCTTGGGAAGATTTGATTGGTAAAATTTGAATGGGTCCCGACTGTTCGTCGCTCTGACCTACGTTAGAATTTATTACTTGTTCCATGTGTGTATCGATTATAAAACTATTTTAATGATAAAGTTATCCAGTATTACTTATTATAATCCCAAATTACTGGGCTTGTTTCTTTTGTTATAGTATCAAGATTTTTTTTCTCCTATTCAATTATTGTAATAGTTTGTATAGCTACCCGACAACAAAATAAATTAAAGAAAAACCGCTCAATGTAAATAAATAAGCATGAATGTGCCATCAATAAAAAAAATCTTTTGTCTCAAAGAACCCTTAGCTATCTGATAGCCGACGCTGTCAAAGATAGTTATAAATAATCCAGTCGTTTATAACTCTGATACGGTGACACGCCCACCCCGGGTCACGCAATAACATGCAACTTACACCTTCCGAAGTGATTGGTTTCAAATATAAGCTTATAGTGGTTCTATTTGAGTTTTCTGGTTTTGTGTGTGTCAGAAAAATACTAACAGCTGCGTAAAATTGGTACATTTTCGAATGTGCTACCAAAGTAGTTCTTTTTTTTTAAAAAACGTAGTTCTTCTTTTTATCAGATGTATCTTTCACAGAACACGGATATCGCGAATTTTATCTTCACTGTAACTGTCACGCGTTGCACGTTGCAGCTTGAGATGTACTTAGTATAAAGCTCGGTGTAACCGATCCGTGCTATCAATAAGGTCTTGTAAGGATCGTGTCTATAGTGTCTGCTATATTATTTACTCTCTGTTTTCTGTGGCAGAAAGTGCTAAAACACGCTCGTGGTTTTGTTTGTGTGGAACATGAGAGTTGTGGAGTACATTGATAAAACTGCTGCCATAGTAACTGGTGAGCTTGCTACCTAAACATGATCTGTGTGCTCTAGTTTCTCGTAAAAATTGGCGTCGCATAGCGCCACCCTATGTCTGGCATTGACATTCTCAAGACATACAAGAGGAAAGGATCCAAAAATACTAAAACTCCTCGATGGAATAGGTACTAAACAGCATTCGCTACCGCCTTATACCTTGGACCATTACCAAAGACATCCGCCTCCACTGTAGTGGTGGGCAAGCGGTCAGCACTTCCGCTCAACCGCTGCATCTACAAGAGCCACAGTAGGTATATTATACCAGTTAGTACATGGCGGTTACTAGACGGTACATTTGCGTGGGCGAAACGCTTGGCGCCTGGCTGCCTCGGCTGCTTTCATTCATGGATGTTGTCAATGGATCGAGTTTCCATTGACGACATTGTCAACGTGTAGTTTGTTTGACATGTGAGCATTTGATAAAAATTCGTCATAGATTTGATTTCTCTCAGCGATGCGTAGGTGGTGTACTAGAAAAATGTTTCGTTGTGGTTTCATGTTACCCAAAATTGCAGTGTTTGGAGTAATTTCCAACTACGGAAGAGTTGTAGTCTTTACAGCAGGCTTAGTTTAGTTGTAGTCTTTACTCTTTGTTAATTTCTACTCATGATACTTGTTTAGTACGTGCCAAATGGGTGACCACTGATGGTAGGCTCCGGATGTGGCTCAAACCAAGGCATGTCATCAATAGTTCACCGAGCTTCGGCATGATATCCTGTGCTAGCCGGTTTGCTGCTGTATGGAGTAAAACCAGTTGTTCAGCACCATCTCATTAGATACCATCTTTCATTTCCAGACAAGCACGATTTTATCTTAGGTCACAGCGTCACAACTTCAGTTATAAAATTGTAACCCAGTGCTTATCCGACATTTATAAAAATGCAGGCCATAAGGAATAAGAATTTATTTTATTTTAAGTGTGGCGTAGCAAAGACATTTCCGAGTTATGCGACTTTTTTTAGAAATTTTTCCTTAGATATTACTACACTATACCTACACTTATGCAAAAATGCAAAAAAAAGTTAATATTTATGCACACTTGATGGCGCTTTTTAATTCCATACAAATCTTCGTTTACTTTAACGTGATCAAGTAAGTAAACCCGTCTAAAGAAACTCTAAGTACGTAAGTGTGCTATTCACTCGTAACACTCATCACGAGGTATTCCTATTGCCTAAAAGTTCCAAAAATAATCAAACCTAATTGTCCTGCAATTGGAACCACTGATGCTGCTTTAAAAATCGAACTTATCCTGATTAAATATCTTGCGCAAAGCTTTTGCAACGCTCCATCTAACCCACTTTGCTATTTAGCAAATTGGACTCTACAGCATTAGATAAAACAGTCTCATTTAGTCAAATGCTTTTCATTGTTTGATAGTATGTTGCAAAGGTCGTGTGCCGAGGCCCTAACATACCGTGACGGTTTAGGCACACCACATTGTGGCATAATGTCGGCACGCTAATAAATAACACTTTAATTCTATTATCGCTGACGGCCATAAATTAGTGAGTGGAGCGGCGATATGATTTATGGAGATCAATATGATATGCATAACGAGGTATGATTAGGTGCAGGCGGTGTCTATTGTGGCTGGCCACTTACCACTTGAAATGTAGCGTCGTCAGTCGTGTTTATATGATAACGATTTTAGTAAGTGGTATTTTGACTGATAAAGTGTCGAGACAATTTGAATGTGTATGATGTGGGGCTTGGCAGGGTTGTAGGCCAAGGTCTGTTTTTTTAAAGTATACGTTGGTACAAATGTAAGCAAGACAGGCAAGACAATTATCTGATCATGAGCTACGTGTGCCGATAACGATAATGTGGCATGCAATACTGTGGATCGCCGGAATTATGCACATCACTTTCATACAGTAAGTACATTGCACCGCTGCGCTGTGTTTGGACAGTTTGCCCTCCAAAACTATAAGATCAAGAACTAGTAATACAACAACGACAGCAGACATACTGTGCAGGCAGTATTGAGAAGTCTGAGGAGAAAAATGTACACATTTGCTGACTACTGAGCGGTCCGAAGCTGTCCCTGTCAAAACCAAGCTCAACTCTTAGCCCTGCAATTTAACTGGAAACCTAATAACATTTTTTATTTCGTGGTTGAATAGTCTAGTAGAAGTTTTAGTTCAAGTTTCTAGATGTTCTGCTTCTAAAACCTGGTTTTTCAGGGTCAGTTTCTGACCGCCCAGTTTTTAGCAACTGTACATTCTGCCATCTGTCATCAATACTGTCACGTGTTCTCACTGCTGACTGCACAGTATACAGCTGGTGTTACTAGTATTTTACTAAGGCATCCTTGTTTTAGTACGGGAACCCTAAAATTCTGACACTTTTTCAGCTCTCTACTGTCCAGTTAGTGTCTATTTGCATTCGCATGGAGCGAGTGATGGCCCAGTAACTGACCATCCAGTAGTTGTGGGAGCGGGGAAAGTCAGTAGACAGTGCAATCAATAAATGTAGCTGACCGAAGTTTACTAACCGGGCAGAGCTGGCTCAATTGCGCTGGTTTTCACGGACCCAGTAGCTGACGAACAGGTTTTCCATAGACCCTTGTTTTTCCTCGAAAAGTGTTTAATGATGAGATAAACCACGTCGTATGCCATTAAAAAGTCACCAACCTTGTGCAAAATATCATCACAGCTGTATACATATATCAGTACATTTTTAGCTCCCCATTGATAAAACATAAAATTTAAATTATATTTAATGAACTTAAGAAGAGATAATTTTATTATTCGTATTTGTCACAATACTCACACAACATCACAATACTAATAAAAAGAGTTCTGTAAACTTTAAAGTAACTTAGGTTTCAGAAGAACATCTATAACTAACCAACTAAACACTAGAAAACGTTAAATGCGGCGTTCATTGTTCGACGCTTGTTCAGCGGCATTGTTCTTAGAAGCTTAACAATGGTGAAATAGATTTAAAATGAAACTAAGAACAAATTCCCGTCTCACATAATTAAGGAACAAAATGCTTGAAGAACAAGTGTCTGCGGTGCACACACAGTGTTAGCAGTAGGACAATGCAATTAAATGGGCGTTTCTTTATTGGCCGACCCGGCACCGGCTCGGCAACGGCACCGATATCAGACGCATTATTCTATAGAATACAAGAAAGTGGTTTGTTTGTGTTTGTTATGAATCGGATTAATCGCCAATTAGGCTTGCCAAAGGGGGTACGTTTTATATGCAAAAGTATAATGCACAAATTAATTCATTCATATAGGTAAATATAATTCCCGACATGTAAAGACTTATATTTACAACACCAATATAGATGTGATTTCAGTGCAAGTTTTTGCTCCATTTACTGATATTTGTGCATTATACTTTTGTATGGAAATCGTACCTCCTTAAGTTGGGAAAAAGACAGACGGACCACCACGAAGTGCTTTTAAGAGTTTCTATTTTCGAGAACCATACCACTTTTTTACATGTGGCCTAATGGGGATGCGGTCCATGATGGTGGTACGTGCGCTTACCCAGAAGAATCCTATTCGATTGTACCACATTCAGGCAGGGACAAAGTAACCAGTTTAGATTTTTCAAGTTAACCCTTAGGTGCGAATCTTAACCTCTTAAGCCAAAGTTACTTAAAATTTTACTTTTAGCTTTCTTTATTACTTGAAAGAAGAGATTTGTAGTTCACCTACTGCAGGCCTAACTATGTCCAAAGCCCTGGGGCAGCCTCGTTAAGGCTAAGGTTGTCACGTAGAAGACACGTTTCGGATGAACCCTGGTGAACCCGACAATTATTTTTACAAATTCTAAAAATATGCTCCATCTTCACAAATTGCAAGGTGAAAATATGTGAAGTGATTCAGTCTTTATAATACTCGTACGTACATATACAATTTTGGTAAAGGCATGTATGTTCGTTCTTTGCGAGACAACACCCAGATACCACGTAATAATATAATTTGAAGTAAAGAATTAAATCAAGATGCAATTTAAAGTTAATTTTAATATATCTATAGCAAATTTAACCAACTTCTAAAAATGAAGAGGTTGACAAATTTGTCTGTATGTGGTCAAACGCTAGCCTATAAGATATATTTAAAAATAAATTGGCCAAGTGCAAGTCGGACTCGCACTCGTAGGGTTCCGTTCCACACTACAGTATTTTATAAGATCGAGCAAAAAATACCACTATCATTTTTCGCCAGCAAAAAATAATAATTAATAAACATTTTATTTCTTATAACGCCATCTAACGTCCAACAAAGATGTTAGGGATCGAAATTTTAATATAACGTCATCTATGGGACGTTTACCTAACTAAGCGTACATAGATGGCGTGAAATACCGAAAAAAACACGTTGTATGGGGACCCTCTATTATTTTTAACTTTATTCTGTTTTTAGTATTTGTTGTTATAGCGGCAACAGAAATACATCATCTGTGAAAATTTCGACTGTCTAACTATCACGGTTCATGAGATACAGCCTGGTGACAGACGGACAGACAGACAGACAGACAGACAAACGGACAGCGGAGTCTTAGTATATTACTATATGTTACTTAGTATATATATATTACTATAAGGGTCCCGTTTTACCCTTTGGGTACGGAACCCTAAAAATATGTTTTTTTTTGTGTGTTTATTAATTGTTACGCGATTTCTCCGCCAGTTGACAACGGATTCGAATGATTCTTTTTTTCATGGGTAGGGTACATCTCCAAGGTGTTTTTTTATTTTTATATTGTATCTTATAGGCTAGCGTTTTGACGACTATCTCGTCTGGTGGTAAGCGATTATGTGGTCGAACATGGAGGACACGCTAGGCCTAGAATACTCTGATTTTCAAGGGATCTGTGCTGTGGAAGCAACGTACGGTTATGGCGGTATATTTTCTCATTGATGGTGGTGCTACTGGTCCCATTACACAATTCATCAAGATCTGATGTGTAGATAGATAGATAACTCTTTATTGTACACCACAAATTACACGAACCTCCTTAACTATAATAGGCTTAATTTAAGTTTTTAAGTTTTTAGATATATGGAGATAAACATCTCAAACTTGCTATTGAATCTGATTCGCGCGGCATGTTAACACGTTAAGTGCGAAGCGAGGCCTAAATCACCCCTGATGCAACTTCCCTGTGGTGCGGCAAGCAAAAAAGTGAACTTCTCTGTCGTGCGAATGGCATAGCTTTGGTTTGGTCCAGTGTAGGAAAGAGATAAATATATATTTGAGATCACTAATGGTTCCCGGACTCGGTGGTGTACCTACCTTGGTACCGGATGTCTTAGGCCTCGTGCCGCACTGAATTAATATAATTTTAATGCAGTGCGGAACGAGGCTAAAACGTCCCATATCCCCCCTGACCTCGTACCGCACTCAACGCGAGCTTCCCGCGACCAGTGTTGTGCATCACGTCGATTGGAGAGCACGTCCTTTTAGATTATTTTAAAAAAAATGTATCCTTTGATAGCTTTGTGTTGTTTTGCCAGGTTTTGCCCTTAAAACGATCTAATGAGATATAATTGATCAAAATCGGTCAAGTCGTTGCGTAGTTAAGACAGTTTAAAAACGTCGATATTATTTTTCCCATCACTAATCGCAGCGAAAATTTGCCCTATTTCAGTGCGTTACGAGGTGTATAAGATCCCATATTTTGTTTTGCTAATAATTCCTAAACTAGCCATCAGATCCCGGGGCGACGGTGGATTAGGGTTCATCAATTCACTGTCTATATCAATAAGGACCAAAATTCTCATTTATCTTTGATTTCGCGCCAGAAAATGGATTTTAGTCTGTAAAAGGAGGTGGGGTCTAATAGACCGCGTGTCGCCCTAACGTCTGGTCACGGTACGGGCCGATTATACCTCGTGCCGCAGGAACGGAAAGTATGCAAAAATTGGTGCCGCAGCTAACGTGTTAAATCGGGTTTTAAGTTTTTAAACCTTTTATAAACTACTAGCAGCCCGCCCCGGCTTCGCACGGGTAGAACATATATGCCTACAAAATTTGCATCAGTTTGTTCCATCGAATATAAAATATGAACATATTTAACAACCATCGTCATATTTCATCCAATTTACACAAAACCTTAACGAATTATGCACCTAAACCTTCCTCATAAACACTCTGGCTATTGGTGAAAACCGCATGATAATCCGTTCAGTAGCTATTGAGATTATTGCGAACAGACAGACAGACGCAGTGATGAACTTTGTTTTATAATACTTACGCATTGATATTGGACGGCCCTTTGGCGTAAAGGATAGTTACCCTGATTCTGACCCGACGGTCGTTGGTTCTAATCCTAGCTATCTATACCTACCAATGAAAGTTTTATGTGCATTCATGAATCATGAGTTTTCGTACAGTGGTAGTGGAATCATTGAATCTACCAAAAAGTAGCTTACCACCAAGGAGTACATCTGCCGCCGTAACCTTACGGCGTTCCCCGACGCAAAATGTAGGGGTAATATACGTTTAACGTGTGTATCTGTGTGTCTGTCTGTAGCATCTTAGCACCTAACCGGATGAACCGATTTTGTTTTTATTATTGATAGTTTTTTTTGTTTGATAGATGTCTTCATCGAGAGTTTTCTTAGCTTTGATTCATGAAAATTCGTTCAATCGTTATAATAATAATAATAAAATGATGAGCTTTTTTCTAGTTAATTGCGCTATGAAATCAACTTTCATAGGTCTGATCAATTCGAAAATCTTCTTCTTCAACGATATTGTAAGAACATGGAAGCCTCCTGGACACAATACTCAAATCCTCACCAACTTACAGCTCAGATTTTAAATGTCGTGTTTAGAGTCATTGGAAAAAGCTATCATATATAAATCAGTCGGGGTGGTTTAAAATATTATATTATATTATTATATATATAGATGAATATTATTTTATACAATAGATCATATTATTATACTATATTGACTTCAAATTGATTGTGATCGGTGGGGATCTACAGCATCGCTAAGCGTATAATAATATTTTCGTAGTAACTATGACCTAATCTGTGGTTTCACTGCAAATATTTTATTAATTTTGCGAAGCGTGTTTGTGAAATTCGTGATATCTTCTAGAGTTTTCATTTGAATTATATAGTTACTGTAAAGGACAATTTTAATCTATAATATGTGGCCAAGCTAATTAACGTAATTATTTGGATAAGGATTAATACTATATACTTGAAAATAGCCTTGGAAGTTATGTAATATTTTTTAACAAAAATTTTAAGATTAAAATGGTTACTGTTAGTCAACCTTAAGAGATAGACATATGCTGTGGCGGACTTTTTTGTAGGTCTTATTAAGTTGTACAACTCTTGCATAGAAAATATTCTTCTATCAATTTCAATTAAGCAGCGTTCGTAAGAAACGTGTTTTTTCGACCGTTTATTTGCCGACTTAGGTTGCAAATAAGTCTCCACGAATGTACCTTTGATTTAAACGGGATAATATATAGCCTATTTTCATTCCGAAAGTCCATTCTATGTATTAGTGAAAGAATTTTTTAAATCGGTTCTGTAGTTTTTGAGCTAACTCATTACAAACATACAAAAATACAAATGTTCTCTCTTTATAATATTAGTATAGATAGTATAGATATGCTACGGCACTAATCACCAAACTAGTCATCACTGATACGCAGCACTATTAATTATTCTGTGTAGTAGATTTGTATTTTTGCAGACAGCCCCCGTATCACGAAAATCAGTGAATGAACGAAATGAACTAAATGACGGGGACGGAGCTATACAGCCTCGGAACAATATAAGAAATACAGCCTACATAACTGCGTCCCCGTCATTTCGTTCATTCAATGATTTTCGTGATCAGCCCCCAGTTCCTTTCGTTTAAAAGGTTATTAAATGCAGTACATGGCACTACCTACTTGTAATTATAAATACTGTTTATAGTACATTATTTAATTCTTTGTCATAAAGTACCTACATTCTAATGTCATTCTATTCTGAACTAAATTTCTCCTTTCGAGTTTTTCTTTAAATTAGACATAATTTCATCAGACTTATAACTTGATTCACTCATACAAAAACCTTCTTGCAATAAGCGGGGTCGCTAATGAAAATGGAGGAAAGTTGAGAGCCCTACAATTTGTGAATGACAGTAGTAATGGAAAAACTGTGTCAAGTGCCTCAAATATGAAGCTTAATGAAAATAAGGGTGCTTAACTAGTTTTAGGACTGTAACCTACTGGACTTGCAGACAATTTTTTAATATTTCCAATACTTGAGGATATCTAATACTATAAGAATCTTTGTCCTGACATACTGACTGACTGACTGACTGACAGACAACGCACAGCCTAAACCGGTGGTCGTAGAGACTTGATATTTGGCGGGTATATTTGTTTTAGTACGTAAGGGTGTTAGTACACCCTTTCTTAGTAGAAAGGATTTTCCAAAATTCACCCCTTAAGGGGGTTGAAATGGGGGTTCAAAGTTTGTATGGAGAAACAAGATTAGATAGTCTTTTCTATCCAAAACTTCACACAAGTGCTACAGTAAAAAAATAAATACATACGTGTTTCAGGTTTTTATTAAATTCCACCCCTAAAAGGGTGAAATGGGGTAACAAAGTGTCAAAATCAATATTGTTTCGGATTGCGCTGAAATTTGGCATGCATATAGTTATTACGACGTTAGTTCCCTCTGAGAAAGGATTTTCCAAAATTCACCCCTGAAGGGGATGAAACGGGGGTTCAAAGTTTGTATGGAGAAACAAGATTGAAGATTGAAGAGAAGCCGCGGGCACTTCTAGTACAAAGATAAAAACTTACAATTAAGTTTAAAATCTAAAAAAACCGACTTCTATGCCGCGCGAGTCAGTTTCAGTTTGCAAATATAAGATGTTTATCTCTATAACTTTGAAAATACTCAATAAATCTTGATAAAACTTACTGAAAAACATCTTACTCAAAAATAATTAAATCGGATCATTTTCAGTGACAAGTTTAAGGCTAACATAAGTATAGATAAACACTTTATTTGTTCACCAATATTACAAAAATACTTATTCTGAGTAAGTAATGCAATAAGGGAAACTATTTCTGCCAGATAACCAAACTGAGAATGATTTTGAGAGACTGACGGACGGTGGTGTATCTATTTTAAATCTTAGCTATTTATAAAGGTACGGCCTAACCGCGGCGTCCTGCGATCTGCGGGCGCGATCTCAGAACTTTTCAATTGTTTTTTGAATAACGTTTGGTGTGAACCAGTCGGTACAAATACTACTGCGCTATCTGATCGCCGCCTAGATCACGCACGCAGGGCCCTGCGGTGTGTCCGTACCTTTATACATATCTCTATCTATCCCTATCTCTAGCAATCATTAAATCTTAATGAATTGTGTAATATGATAACCGTCAAGATTTACCTAGTCATGAAAAAGAAGGATCATGTTTTTATGCGAAAATGGGTAGCGCTTGTCCTCTATCTTATCTGATGTTAAGTGATGAAGCGGTCGATGATGTAGCGCGCTTACCCAAAAGATACCATAAATTGGATCACAATTGACGGAGCGATCGTGTAACAAACGTACAAAATAAAACACACCGACGAATTGAGAACCTCCTCCTTTTTTGAAGATGGTTGGAAATAAAATAGTAGTGCTAAATAAAGCATTTTGCTTGTCCTGTCTTATCGGTCAGATTGAAATTATTTCAAATTGTGTTTGTAATAAGTCCTAGTGGATTTTGACTTCAGCGTACTATGTATATTAAATGTAGACTTGTTGACTTTAATAAGTGCTCTCAGAGTTTATTACAAACTGAGAATTTTCGTCTTTTATTAAGTTCTAGAAGAATGAATCCTCTGGGGAAAGTTTTAAAATTTTGGCTTAAGTTTCTGTAGAGAGAACTTCATTTACAACTGTCAGTATTTTAACTTGGTCGTTGGTTTGACTTGCTTAGCCAACTTAAATAAGTACCTTTAGTTGTAATGGGTTTTATATTAACTTAAAATAAAGGGGACATGCCTGTGCTATTAGGCCGTAGAGCAAAGTAACTGTTATTTATGCGTAGTAAGATAACAGCAAGAATAATTTGGACTTTGTAGTATCTTCCTGATGAGTAAAACAGTTTCTTTATACACGCAAAAACTCATAACTAGAAATGTTAAGCTAGCAAAATTTGTGAAAATTTTGAAGGGAATGTAGTTTAAAAATATGGTCATATGACGATTAAAATATAATTTGTCGACATCATAATTTTCACAAAAGTGCCCAGGATAAATCGCCTCAAGACATAGCTGGTTTTCATAAATATTCGAAATTTATTATTACGCCCTACGTCTATACGTAGGGCGAAAAAAGGGTATTTTATCTATATGGTCAATTTAAAATACCCTTTTTCTATATCGTAAAGGCTAGTGTTTGACCACTATCACCACGCTTGGCCAAGCAATTTAACTCTAAAGGGGACTCTAAAGGATAGCTGCCGGAACCCATTAGGTTAGATGTTTTGGAGAGAGATTTACCAACTTGAAAGTGGTACTAGGTACCACTTTCAAGCGGGTACTAGATAATGTCCTACCACCATCCAATATGGGGGGGGGGGGTTGGGGGTATCCTAACGACGTTTTTCCTTCACTGAAGGGTCACTGTGAAATGTGCATATACATTTTTCGATAGATTGGTGCTTGGCGGTGGTTGAACCTCTGGCATCAAAGCCAGCCATTCTCCGACTGCGCCACTGGGCCTTCTTATATTGACCTTTTTTTAAATACTACTGTGTGCCACTGTAAGACAAAGGCCTATCTATATCTTTCCTTGTTCTAAACATCACGCTCTCTTACTAGTTGGATCCAGTTGCATTAAACAGTGTCCAATAAATTCTCCCATCAAATATTATATTTCTTTGAAGTGTCTCACACTTTATATTTTAGTAAATTGTTAAACACAATCCAAAATTTCATCGTAACGACGGGACTCGAACCCGCACCCCCCGAATTACACGTCCAGGTGCTCTGCCAATTAAGCCACTCTGCCAATTAATTTTGGATTGTGTTTAACAATTTACAAAAATATAAAGTGTGAGACACTTCAAAGAAACATAATATTTGATTTACGCAGTGCAACATCTCTCGTCGGATTTGAAAACTGTAATGATTTCTTCCGAATGATTAACTTACGTAATAAGTAGTCATAGATGGCGCCACCAATGCATAATTGGGTTAACAAATGCAATCCACTAATTTCGTCGTATCGATGTATCGAACCGTGGCTTAATTGGCAGAGCACCTGGACGTGTAATCCGGGGGGTGCGGGTTCGAGTCCCGTCGGTACGATGGAATTTTGGATTGTGTTTAACAATTTACAAATTCTCCTATCTAAAAAAAGCCGAAACAATTTACGGCGAAACTAGCAATATAAGCTATCTTATTTACATGAGGCAGTACAAAATTATCGCCACCACCGTTATCTTAGGTTACTTAGGTTTCGCGTGTCTAGTTGCACTATCACTCCTATCAGAGCCGCGGGCCGAGCGAGCTTGCGACATGAATTGCTAACTTAACCCTAACTTAGCCAGATAACATTTGGCGGAGTCATGACACGACTTGAAGCTCGAGGGTCAAGTTTCAATAGGCAGATTAGGTAAGTTAAGGTCTATAAGTTTTGGTTATAATAAGCTACGTTGACCTATTCGCTTTGTTCTCGACGCCTTGGAAATCCTAACCCATATTGTTTAAAAATATGTAATAAAAATGTCAATGCTCGAAACTCGAAATTAGATTTGGACAGAATCATTGTTAATTTGTAACAAATTAAAGATTATACATCGATGATAATACGCAAAAACTCAACTAGATTTGAAAAATGGAAGGTGGGCAATGTAAAATTACTTTTCCTATTGCACTGCTTACGACTTTGCCCACCGAAATATTGCCATCAGGGTTTTCACCTCTATTAATTTGTTTTTACCTGACTGATAAAGAAAGAGGGTATTGAAACCTTTAACTTTGGGTGTATTAACCATTCAATTTATTACATTATAACACCAGCATCATCATTCACAGTATTTCTACTGCTGGGTAGAAGTATTCAAAAACTTTTTGAATTGCTTCTTTTTTGATATAATTTATAAGGTTTGCTTGATCTCGTATTGACTATTTAAATATTAAGTACATATTGTATTCTATAAAACCTTTTTTGAGTTATTATTAATAATGTTTTATAATGTGTGTGCGTAATTTCCGTCAGTTTTTTTTAAATTACATGTTAACAATTAAAAGTGACAACCCTAGACCAGCGTTTTTTTCTATGAAAAATTGCAAAAAAAAAATTTTGACTTTGCCCATTCAAATTTAGCAGGTAATATAAAAGTTTAAACGTTTAATGATGGTACCCTATACTACTAAGACTATTTATTTAAAATATACCCTGATTCTCATAATCATAAGGTTGAAAACAGCGGAAGCATGATTTTTTTTTGCAAAATGGGCAAATTTGTAAAATTTCTCAAAATTTGGCCCGCTCCCTAAATTTAGGTTTTTGAGGTATAAATTTGCATTTACTTGATATTATCATATATTCCGTGCAAGGAGCAATACATTTAACTAACAATGATCTAACTGAAATACGAATTAATATCAAAGATAATAAAAAAAAAAATTAGCATTGAACAAAAAAAGGCAAGAAATTCGGGCAATGTTGTAAGGTTCTACGGTATATAAACAAACTGACTTTCATTTTTTTTTGTAATATTTATAATATTGCTGTTGATTATCTGATGATAAGTGTACAGACAGATTAGAACAAGTGATCCGTTCCAAATGATGATGATCATTATCATCATAAGTATAATATTATAATAGTCCATAGCTGGACATATCATAAGAGGCTCTTTAACTGCACGCCACCTCGACTAGCAGGATCCTCGACTATTTTTATCCAGCTCTTGCGAACCATATTACGTAGAAAATCGCCCCACCCTAAGTGTGTTCTAAGTTACGCTAGTCGATCCTGTGATCTCCACTCTACTCATTTTCCCAAATTACCACCATAATACCTTTCAATCCTACACTTAACTCGCTGACATGGAAGGCTAATGTTATTACATTGCTGTAGGTCTGTCGGGGGATATGTCTGACAGCGGACTCTAAATGAAATTCCTCGGACACCGTGACATGCTTAGTAGGTTTGCGGTTACAAAAAGTGTCTCGGGTGTCAGACACTTCGGCGAGTAGGTAACATGGGTGTCTATTATTTAAAACGGCTTAGGGTGCTACTGGTAGTTTGGTGAGCATTGAGAAAAACTGCGCTAGGTATGCGTGCCATGCAGTTGGTGTATTTTGAATCTCGCTCGCTTGTTAGTAAGTGACGATGTACTGAGGATGGTAGCGTGCTAAGACTAGAATGGGAACTGGCTCTCAAGGACAGCTGTTGTTTGAATCTCGCTCGCTTGTTAGTAAGTGACGATGTACTGAGGATGGTAGCGTGCTAAGACTAGAATGAGAACTGGCTCTCAAGGACAGCTGTTGTTTGAATCTCGCTCGCTTGTTAGTAAGTGACGATGTACTGAGGATGGTAGCGTGCTAAGACTAGAATGAGAACTGGCTCTCAAGGACAGCTGTTGTTTGAATCTCGCTCGCTTGTTAGTAAGTGACGATGTACTGAGGATGGTAGCGTGCTAAGACTAGAATGGGAACTGGCTCTCAAGGACAGCTGTTGTTTGAATCTCGCTCGCTTGTTAGTAAGTGACGATGTACTGAGGATGGTAGCGTGCTAAGACTAGAATGAGAACTGGCTCTCAAGGACAGCTGTTGTTTGAATCTCGCTCGCTTGTTAGTAAGTGACGATGTACTGAGGATGGTAGCGTGCTAAAACTAGAATGGGAACTGGCTCTCAAGGACAGCTGTTGTTTGAATCTCGCTCGCTTGTTAGTAAGTGACGATGTACTGAGGATGGTAGCGTGCTAAGACTAGAATGGGAACTGGCTCTCAAGGACAGCTGTTGTTTGAATCTCGCTCGCTTGTTAGTAAGTGACGATGTACTGAGGATGGTAGCGTGCTAAGACTAGAATGGGAACTGGCTCTCAAGGACAGCTGTTGTTTGAATCTCGCTCGCTTGTTAGTAAGTGACGATGTACTGAGGATGGTAGCGTGCTAAGACTAGAATGGGAACTGGCTCTCAAGGACAGCTGTTGTTTGAATCTCGCTCGCTTGTTAGTAAGTGACGATGTACTGAGGATGGTAGCGTGCTAAGACTAGAATGGGAACTGGCTCTCAAGGACAGCTGTTGTTTGAATCTCGCTCGCTTGTTAGTAAGTGACGATGTACTGAGGATGGTAGCGTGCTAAGACTAGAATGGGAACTGGCTCTCAAGGACAGCTGTTGTTTGAATCTCGCTCGCTTGTTAGTAAGTGACGATGTACTGAGGATGGTAGCGTGCTAAAACTAGAATGGGAACTGGCTCTCAAGGACAGCTGTTGTTTGAATCTCGCTCGCTTGTTAGTAAGTGACGATGTACTGAGGATGGTAGCGTGCTAAGACTAGAATGGGAACTGGCTCTCAAGGACAGCTGTTGTTTGAATCTCGCTCGCTTGTTAGTAAGTGACGATGTACTGAGGATGGTAGCGTGCTAAGACTAGAATGGGAACTGGCTCTCAAGGACAGCTGTTGTTTGAATCTCGCTCGCTTGTTAGTAAGTGACGATGTACTGAGGATGGTAGCGTGCTAAGACTAGAATGGGAACTGGCTCTCAAGGACAGCTGTTGTTTGAATCTCGCTCGCTTGTTAGTAAGTGACGATGTACTGAGGATGGTAGCGTGCTAAGACTAGAATGGGAACTGGCTCTCAAGGACAGCTGTTGTTTGAATCTCGCTCGCTTGTTAGTAAGTGACGATGTACTGAGGATGGTAGCGTGCTAAGACTAGAATGGGAACTGGCTCTCAAGGACAGCTGTTGTTTGAATCTCGCTCGCTTGTTAGTAAGTGACGATGTACTGAGGATGGTAGCGTGCTAAGACTAGAATGGGAACTGGCTCTCAAGGACAGCTGTTGTTTGAATCTCGCTCGCTTGTTAGTAAGTGACGATGTACTGAGGATGGTAGCGTGCTAAGACTAGAATGAGAACTGGCTCTCAAGGACAGCTGTTGTTTGAATCTCGCTCGCTTGTTAGTAAGTGACGATGTACTGAGGATGGTAGCGTGCTAAGACTAGAATGAGAACTGGCTCTCAAGGACAGCTGTTGGAACACACTAGTATTTGGCAACAGGAATAATAGGAAGTAAGTACAATACAATACAATACAAATACTCTTTATTGACACCAATTTAGAAAATACATACTGAATAGAACTTAACTAACTAATACTAGGTACAATGGGCGGTCTTAACGCTAAAAGCGATTTCTTCCAGACAACCTTTGGATGGACATAACATTATAGATAGAACAAGGACGGTGGTGTGTATTTTAAACATTTTACTTAGAATGATTATATTTATAGACTACATAAAATCGTTACATATAATAATATTATATACGAATACATATGCACATCATAAACTTACATATACATAATCAATACACTTACAAACATACATAATATATTTGTTGCGAAATGATGGGAAAAGTTATCTGACAGAAGAGAGATAGAATTTGCGAACTTGTTCTTTGAAACTATCTATGGATTGTGCACGTCTTATAACAATAGGTAGTTCATTCCACAGGCGCACGGCTTGGACAGTGAATGATGAGTCATAAAAATTCGTACTATGAGCCGGGGTGTCGAGGAGCATGTTCTCTGATGACCTTAGGGAAAGGGAGTTAGAGGAAGAAAGAAAATGGAATCGAGCTTTTAGATAAGGAGGAGTCGAGGGGTTGAACAAAATACCATAGAGAAACGAAAGAATATGAGTATTCCGGCGAAGGCGAATATAAATCTAAAACCTCAACCTCACAAATCTCGAGATAACTGACTAGTGCAGATTGTAAACTTAACCAAAACGGCGTAATTTAGCGGCCCCAGTTTAACCCGTGTCGGTTTAATGAAACGCTATAAATATACCCCGTGAGGTTTATCACATTGATGGATTGAGTGAAACTTTACACGAGGTCATACTGAACAATGACTATAGCTTATTGTTCTATTGATGTTGGTTGGTGGTTTGAGTCGGGATCGTACTCAATGTCGTCGATGAGAACATTCGAGATAAGTAGTTTTTTTTTAAATATTTATTATATACATTATTATATTTTTAAAACTACCTACCTATAAACAAATAAATATACCTAATAACCAAACCAAATATACCTAAAAAACCATAAAAACTAAAATTTAGTCTACCAAACCACTACCAGTAGGTAAAGTTCCCAAAATGTATTCCCCCGTTGAATGGCGATGCTTAGTCTCTGAGCTAAATACATTCCAGCATTTTGGTCCCGTGTCGTTTCAACCAGCCGTGTGGAAAGATCTTTGAAAATGCTGTGTGCACCCGGTCCCCACGGTCCTAGAGTCTCAACCCCAAAAGTTTTTTTTAAATTCTGAACAGTCATACTCTTGTCCACAATCTGGACTGATGTTTAGTGAGTGGTCTAAGATACAATCGTGCTTGTCTGGTCAACTACGTGTCAACTATGTACGTATTTTAGGGAAAACATTGTGCAGTAAAGTAACCTCAGTCAATAACTGTCATAGTCCCAAAGCGTTGAATAAAGGAAAGATGCTTCAATTTAAAATTATTTTGGCATTACATTTGTATAGACAAGTTTCCTGGTATCTTAAGGCTAACTGTAGACAGACTGCATCAAGTTAATGGCCAACACGTTATCTGTAATGTGCAGGGCAGATGCACACGAAATATCTCGCGGCTCATCCAATTGCTCAATGATGCAATGCTGTTCCGAACATTATGACGGCGCGATATCAAGAACCATACTTAACACTCCACTTTGAGATTAGATATTGTATACTCTGCTTAATATTATGTTAACTTTAATGGACCTTAAAATTTTATGCGTTTTGTGAAACTGCTTCACAGATTTAAAAGCTTATTATAGTACTTCTACATAAGCATAGAAAAGATAATAATACTACGGGTAAGTATTAGGTACATACTTAGAAATAGATGTGTTCGTGGTTGATAAATCAATGATAGGTATTCAAAATGTTCTTGTTTTAATCATATGCTAGCAACACTACCTTGTTACTAATTGAAATAGAAATGTAGCCGCAAAAATAACCTAAGCCTTGCTTTTTTTTTTTAATGAACCACTAAAAAAATCACAAAATTGCCAAGTCAAGTCAACAAAAAGGCAAGTGCCATAAAAATGCATTGAAGTTTTGAATTTTCAAGTATAGCGCTTAATTTGACGAAAACGCTGGACGCAGTGGACGCCATATTGCTCTGTGGTCTTGAAGTCAGTTGGCTGTGTAAACAAATGCAGTGATATGATAGTTGACAGTTGACACTTCTAAGTTTAGCCTTATGACTTAATAACATGGCGACATGGCGACTACTATTTAATGGTATTTTGCTATTTTAGGTACCTACTAAAACTAACGTTTTCCGACTGCTTTTTGCCTGAGCTATCTCAATAATATATTTTTAGATATTTTTTCATATAGAGTAAAATACCCTATTGGCAATGGACTGACTGTCGCTTCGAGCGATCTCTTATTTCGACAATCTTTGAATAGACATAAGTTATTTAAAAAAAAAAACCGACTTCATAACCACAAACAGGCACTCAAAAGCGAAAAATAAATTACTTAAAATTATTATAAGCGCTACCCACTTATCTATTTGAAGTCGGTGCCAGCCAAGTCTAATAGGTACTAGATAGATAATACCTACATGTATCTACCTACTTACTAACCTACATGTACCTACTTACTACTACTAAATACCTATCTAAATAAGTATCTATCTACTATCCAATAGCAAGTGTATTGGATAGTTGGCACCGACTTCAAATAGATAAGTGGGTAGCGCTTATAATAATTTTAAGTAATTTATTTTTCGCTTTTGAGTGCCTGTTTGTGGTTATGAAGTCGGTTTTTTTTTTTTTTTAAATAACTTATTTTACCCTTGTTAGTGCAAAACAAGTTTTAATTAAATTACATGCATCTATAAAATTTCGTGTCTGGGCCGTTATACACTGACGGATATATACTTTTTGAAAATTTCCAATATGTACCTATAACGGTTAAGAAGATAGGTACAGATCTGTAAAGTGGGCACATATAGACACACGGACGGACGGACGGAAAGACGAACGAACGGACAACAAAGTCTCAGAAAGTGTTCATTTGGTACCCTTTGGGTTCGGAACCCTAAAAAAATTGACCTTAAATGCCGCGCTAAAGTGAAAATATTCACTAGTAATAATGATGTCATCAAGGTATCAAAGGACAAAATCCAAAATGGCCCTGTGCAATTAAAGCATCTGACTCAAACGATAATTAATTGTCTATTCTATTACAATAATTCCAAATACTTTTATAAAATGGACTAGTTGTATTCCAAAATGAATATTAAAAAGTATTATTTGCTATTATTAACATTAATTGCCGCCATATGGCCCAAACAGTCTAAATCACTCTACTACGTTATAAGAGTTGGCACTTCCTTACCAAAGAGAATATAACCACTACGTTAAGAAGAGTCGGTACTCCCATAGAGCAAACTGACCAAATAGCGAAATGTCAAAACACAGGGCTTTTATAGTAGCCAAAATACCAGCGAAAAAATCTTCTGCTAATTGACCAACATAACAAACAAAAAACCTAGTGATGTACCGTGTCGGCAAAAACATCGATAACGATCGAACTACCGTTGCTTGGTCAATACTTTAGAAGGTTATATTTTTCCTATTTTGGTTTAACAACTCCACCACTAAGACAAAACCAGTTTGAGAAAATGATAGGCAGTAAAACAAAATATTAAATTTTATCAAGTTTTTTATTTTTGGAGTATGATGCTCTGTAGGGTTCGCCCATTCGGCATCGGCATCAGCAGCTTAAGATAACGATATACCTGTAATGTAATATTGACTTATTAGTTTATCGCTTAACACTATATTCTGGGGCATGCTGTATACAGGGCCGGATTTAGGGGAGGGCAACCGGGGCAGCAGCCCCGGGGCCTACACATACCCCACAATAAAAAAAAATTCAAACATCTAAATCATCAACGATATTTCGGTTAAAAAAACCGGCCAAGTCGAGTTGGACTCGCTCATCGAGGCTTCTGAAGCGTACCAATTAAGCTAGACCTCTAAATTATGTGAGCGCTCATATAACTCAGAGACTTATCTTAATTGGCGAATCTATGTATGTGGAGCACCCTTTAACTTACATTTTTATTTTTTTTAATGTTTCCTTTATTTGTGCTATAAGACCTTGCTTCTTGCCAAAATTTGTGATTCTAGGTCAACGGGAAGTACCCTATAGGTTTTGGGTCGAAAACCTATAGGGTACTTCCCGTTGACCTAGAATTGTACATTTTAGTTAAAAGCAAGGTCTTACAGCACAAGTAAAGGAAAATTTCCGAAGATTAAAAGAAGTTGAACTCAATATCACTTTGATGGTTTATCCCTATTAAAATATCGTCATGACATCTCGCAAAATTACACTTCTATTCCGATCACTGATCATATCATAACTATATAATAATATACACTATCGATATCGACAAGCACCGCAATGCGCCCTGCACTATTTTTCAGAAAGAGTTTATAAAGATTTTTAATTGATGAAATATAGATATTTGGCCTAAAGAAGCAGTAATAGGCTATTATTTTAAGATATTCTACTAACTGAGCTTCATAAAGTGGACATCTTACCATAAAATAACGTTTAGTAGAGTAAGTCTTTGCAGTCCGCATATTTCACTATTTATGTTTTATTATCACTTACAAGCAAGGTGATAATAATCAAATACCTTAAATTCATGCTAAATGCATGCTTTCTATAGTCCACACTAGGTTATTTATTGTAAAACACAAAATAAAACAATAAAATAATTATTTTGAAGAAGCCGATTAACACGCTACCACAGACTAAGTAGAAATACATGCTAGCCACAGACTAAGTAGAGATGTAACTTCTTTTTCTTCACATCATGCTACTTGATGGCAACCAAACGAAAGAGATAGTAAGAAATAGTGAGTAAGACGAATATAGACTTCCATCGGACGCGCCCCCCTTTTCATATCATTCCCTTTCATCTTTTTTTTGTACTGCAGCTTCAGTAGACTGTTCCTTACATTGTTAATACCGAATTATGAAAGCACTGTGTAGCCAACCTAACAACGAAAAGTATTATTTACGCAGTAACTATTATATAATCTGTGGTATTATGCTTATAATTTTTTTTTGCAGTGATGGTTGGTACAAAGTACGTTCATAATTCTGAGTTATTTATGTATGCAGTGTCGCGGGCGGAACTGATATGGCCGCCATCTTCGCCAAACGTCATGTCATGTCAAAAAAAATTAGGTATGTTTAAAAAAGTTTGCACCCTAACAAGACTTTGCCCGGTAGAACATTCCTGTGAAGACAAATTATTTAAATTTAGATATAATTATTTATTATAATTATTAATATATAATTATTTATTTAGCCCGGTGGCGTAATTTGGAGAACGGTCGGCTTTGATGCCGTGGTACCGAGTTCAAACCGCCTTGCACCAATGAATTTTTCTATCGAAAAATATATGTGCGCTTCTCACAGTGGCCCTCCGGTGAAGGAAAACATCGTTAAGAAACCAACAACCCCCGCATGGTGGTAGGACATATCTAGTGTCCGCCTGGCCAGCTACCACCCTCAAGCTAGAAAATCTGTCGCCAAACATCTAATGTGTTCCGGCAGCTATCCTTGAGAGCCAGTTCCCATTCTAGTCCACTTCTCTATCTTCGACCGCATCCTCACTTAGCAACAGGTGAGATAGTGGTCAAACGCTAGCCTATAAGATATAAAAAAATATAAAAAAAAAAATTCCCCACCTTTATTTCTATCTCGCTCACAGTTACCGTAAGAATATCTGTCAAATACCAAAATCAACGAGAAGAAAGATTTAAAAACATTATTCAAGGTCATATTTTTAGTCTTTAAAAGTATATGCAATAGCAACCTCCATTGTGTATAATCTTCTTGGGACTCTTCTACTAAAACCAGTACATTCTCCTATGTTTGAGGTATTTATCTTCATATCTCTGGAGATACTAATCAGATCTCGATAAAATTAAAATGGGACCACCTCGGAAACGTATCCTACCTATTAAAAAAATAATCATTTGAATCCATTCACAATTTATGGAGAAATCGCGTAACATACACACAAAAAAAAACACACGAATTGAAAACCTCCTCCTTTTTTGTGAAGTCGGTTAAAAAAGTGCATAGATTTTCAATTTACACTACAATAACTTAACCTTCTCAAAGGCAAAACCAATTTGATTCTATTTTGTTTATACTTTTATGGAATTGCACGCTGATTACCTAGAAGATACCGAATTTTTTGCAACGTTAACAACTATATACCTAGGTACGTTCCAAGACTTACTTTTCTAACGGGGTTCATATTCTCAGGTAAACATCTCGATTCCATAGCAGCACCGAGTAGGTAATCTAGTTTTATTTCCAGAAACCTATCCCAGCTGTTGTTGATCTGAGCAACCGAGATATTCTTAGAAATCAAGAATTTCCTACATGTTTATCTCAATCTGACTAATAAGTAGTAATTTCGTCTGAACAACATGCTCTATTTGCTTATAAAATTTATGAATATTACATTTATGTACCCATACTCAAATACACGAATATAATTTGTTAAATGTATAGTAAGTACCGACAATGTTTTATTTTTTCGCATTTTCGCGATAGAAGGAGCCTAATACGGTGTTTAAAAGTTTTACTTCACATAAAGTATGAAATAAGAAGTTTGAACATTAATGTAGTACTTTTAGGGTTCCGTACCCAAAGAGTGCCATCAGGACCTTATTACTAAGACTTCGCTATCCGTCCGTCCATCTGTCCGTCTGTCCGTCCGTCGTAAACCGTTAAGAGGTAGACACTTGAAATGGTCTATATATATAGTCTATATATATACCGACTTGGCTTTTACTTCTTTGATTGTCTTTTATGATAGAAATATTTTTACCAAATAAAAGTTTTAAGTAAATAAAAGAAGTCTTTAACGCGGGCGAAACCGCGGGGCACTTCTAGTATTTAATAAAGGAACTGTTTATGATCGCATTGAAACAATCTCGATCCCATAAAAATACGTTCCCATTTATTAAACTGTGTTGATAAAATCCTTAGGCTCAAATATTTATTTCAGCTCCATATTCTAAATAATAAAATTAAGATTTTAAAGTTTAAAAACTAAAACAACCGACTTCCATGCCGCGCGAGTCAGTTTCAGTAGCAAGTTTGAGACGTTTATCGTCATATCTCTGGAGATACTTATCAGATCTTGATAAAATTACAATGAACCACCTCGGGAACGGAGGGTACGTTTCCGAGGTGGTTCCATTGTAATTTTATTTTAAAAAAGAATTATTCGAATTAGTTTACAATTAACGGATTAATCGCGTAACATACAGACAAATTGAGCAATTCCTTCTTTTAGGAAGACGGTTGAAAGTTTTGAAAAATATGGTCTAACCGAATGGCTTGGCCATACGTCACATTTTTTTTCTACGTCGCTCGTCACTATTATAAAACAACAAACATTTCAATACTGAATACTGATTCCTAGATGTAGAGATGTAGAGTAACCAACAACAAACTCACAGCGGAATGAATCAACTAAAGTTCAATGAACACCAAAAAGTCCAGAGATCCTCACATAAGTTAAAACCTTGCCAACTTGTACAGAAGTAGTTCACGTACTCCAACTTTGTCCGACGATCCTGTACTTTATCAACATCTCATTTGTCGGAGCTCGCAGTGTATTAAAACTTGTGAAATTAATACAAAAAGTTTATGTAGTAGATACTACAATATGTCTTTAGATTAAAATCTTTCAAAATGTTACAGAATCAAGGCGTTCTAATAAAACTTCTTTGAACAGAAAAGGTTTTTGCGCTTGTAGCGTAATTGGAGGATTTTTTTGGCTGAATACTCAAAGGAGAATTTTGAGGGAGCCGAGGAAACGTATACAAAAAGTTTACTTACTAGAAAAAATAAAGCTCATCCTAAGTCTGCGATAGAAATGCATTTCCTAGCACGCTAAATACAGTATGAATAAACATAAGTACATATAGTACGGAGTTACGGAGCATAGTCCTACAGCTTAGCAAAGTCAATGACAAAGAATTACTAAAATAATCCCACGTGAGTCACATCAAATTACTATGCCATTTAATAATTAAGTGTTTCTCCATATCTCTGGAGATAGTCATCAGATCTTGATGATTTTGTAATGGGATCACCTTGGAGATGTATCCTATCCATCAAAAAAGAATAATTTGATTCGGTTCATAATAAGTGGAGTAATCGCATCACAAATATACAAGTAAGTTCCGTTTGAACACAATTTGCCGGAAAAATAAGTTTTTTTTGTATGGGGACCCCTTTTAATTTTTAATTTAATTTAGTTTTTATTATTTTGATGTTATAGCAATCACTGTAATACACACTATGACCAAATTTCAAGTCGCTATCTACGGTTTGTAGCATAAAACGCCTGAAAAACACGTTGTATAGGGAGCCTCCTTAATTTTTTTTTTTTAGTAGTTTTCTGTTCCCCCGTAATAATACAAACTTTGTGAAGATTTCATGTATCTCTACCTGTTACGGTTAAGAAGATACATGATGCCTTCTGAAATGCGGACAGATAGACGGACGGACGGACTTATGGACAGACGGACGGACGGACTGCGAACTCTCAGTAATAGGGTTCCTTTGGTACCCTTTGGGTATGGAACCCTATAAAGTATACAGACAAATAAAAATTAAGAACCTCCTTTTTGGAAGTCAGTTAAAAATAGAGAAAATAAATGATTTCGACTCGGTATCCTAACATGAAATAATCAATATTCTATTATATTGAGACAAAAGAGTATAGGTATAACAAGCTTTAGACTACTTCTTTCATAAAAGAATAGCTCACAACACATGTCGCAAAAAAAAAGCAGCAATGATATTCAAAGCACCTAAAGCCTTCATATGAAATGAACTTCATCACGGCGCGTCAAAAAACCAGAAGTAATCAACATTCGTTCATTGGAACCGCTTTGGAGTCAGATGAAAATTAAAAAGCTCCCTACATCTGTATTAATGCCACCAAAATTAAAATTTGAGAACTATTGTCTGGCGAACAATGACCTCTCGCTTCGCGAACGAAGCTTTTCATTTCGAGACGCGGTCTTTTCAACGATAGCGTTTCAGAATTTCGACACGGTTCGAGGCAACAAATCGAAACGTGTTTCAGAAGGTCTTACTTTAATCTTTGAAGCCTTTATTAACTAATTTGGTCCTTCAGATAATGAAATTGTTACTTTGTATACCTTTCGCGGAACACAACACTATTACACTGTACCTAGTATTGACATGGATAACTCAGTATTCCAGGATATTGTTCTTTGTAGCATTTATGTAGTCAGTACTAGAAATCGGATTGGGTCTGTCTCATTACATAGATGCGTTGAGATGATAGTTTATAGCCAAGAACATAGATGTGATAGAACCGGTGGTACACCGATTCACTATCGTCATCTAGGTACTTCCAGGCAAACGCGTTTCGATCTCAGACCGCTTCATCTCTTACCATTATATCATATCGTAATCTTTGCCAGTTAATTCAGCCATGATATAGAAATATTTTTCGGTTTGAGTGGCAAAGTATCCAGTTAAATTATAGAGCATTTGTCTCCGGATAATTTTATATCATATTATTTTATACCATAAAAAAATAAAATTTTCTTTAGCTAGTCTATTTACAACAACCTTCGCACCAAAATATAAATCTGAAAGGAAAAAGCCATGTTATATTTTGTGACGACTAAAACATATTTCCATATTGCAAGATTAAAAAAAAGTCTTGCCCAATCTCCAGACAAATAAAACTAGCCTTCAGCTTTGTATGAGCAAAATTAACTTTAGCACAAAATGGACCGCTAAATCCTAAATTTCCTCTTTTTTCCTCAGGCTATTTCGGGAAATACTTGAACAAGTACAACGGATCCTACATCCCACCAGGCTGGCGTGAATGGGGCGGCCTCATCATGAACTCTAAATACTACAACTACAGCATCAACATGAATGGGAAGAAGATCAAGCATGGAGACGATTATCATAAGGTAGAATTTTTTTTGTGAAAGGTGTAGTATATGTAGACATTACGGCGAGGTTGTAATATTTGTAATTTAATGTAGCTTTCTTTACAAAGTAGACCTATGGCAACCGCCCAAAGATTGTTCTTTGCTATAGACGCAATCGTTTTTTTTAAAGCTTACTGCAAGCAATGTGGGTAAGGTTGCACATTTCAGTAGTCTTGTTTACCCCATATACTGTCAGATGCTGGACTTTACCAAAAAGTTTAAACCACTTCTAAAATCTTCTTGGTCTTTACTTCTTAGATCTGACAAACGATGCATTATGAAGGTATCCCCCCCCCCCCCCCCGTCTCTCGCTCCCCCTCTCTCACTTTCTCTCTCTCCCTCTCTCTCTCTCTCTCTCGCACACACACAAACATACGACACACACACACACGTGTCGACGTTTCTTATGACTGATAGACAAGCACTTGATCACTACTTCACCTGATGTTCAGTAACGAAGCGGTCTAACTCTAAGGTGAATTTGTGATTGTTTGGAAATGGCAGACAGCAGTTAGACGAGGTGCAGGACAGTTGCCTTTATTTTAATACACACTACACATAGAACAACTATCCTCACCAGTCTTCTAAGCACCATCGTCTAAAACTTGGCAAACCACTAAACTTATAAATTGGGGAACGAGCTGCCGTCTGCCGTTTTCCCGCAGAGCTACAACATGGAGTCCTTCAAAAGGGGCGTTAAAAGAATCTTGACAGGTCGGCTACGCATGAGTGACACCTCTAGTGTTGCAAGTGTTCATAGGCGACGGTGACCACTCCCCATCAGGTGGGCCGTCTGCTTGTTTGCTACCTATATCATAAAAAAATAAAAAACTATTGGCGATATGACTTTGTTCAAGTCACGGCCCTTTACTGTTAGACCTGAATACCGTCACCTTATACCTACGTATTACGTAGGTATACATATCTCTCGCGTATAAATATTTTTCAAGTAGATTTAAGACCAAATTAAATGCTAAGCCTAGAACTATAGAACCGCGACGCTTCTACAGCTCTGTGGTTATCCTCAGTGAAGTATATAGGTACTGAATGTTTAATGCTACGACCTTTTTAATCAGGTTTATAAATACTTGTACATGTACCTTGTAATTCGTAATATGTACATTTGATTTTTTTTGTAAAAAACATAAAAGAGCTATTTAAACAACGGCATTTTGGATTTAAAATATAATTTGTATTTTTATTAAAAATTCAATGCATAAGATAGCTTAGCGCATATATATTTTAAAAGTAGGTATTAGACTTCAGAAAAGGAGGTCATCAATTTTTGTAAATGTTTCTACAAATATAGTAAAGATAGATAGATAGATAGATAAAACTTTATTGTTACACCACAAATAAAACTTAAATATTCATACACAATAGCTTACATTATAGTGTTACAATGGGCGGTCTTATCGCTAATAGCGATCTCTCCCAGACAACCTTAGTATGGAAAGAATCTAAAAAACTGTCAACAACAGGGTGCATCTAATTAAAGTAAAGAAAAATGTAATTAACTAAACAAAAACACAAATTTTACCTAATATAACATAACTATAAACTAACTTACTACCAATAAACAATAATATATATATATATAAACAAAAATAAAAACAAAACATACCTACAATCTTCAACAATCAATAAAACAGCAGGACACAAATCATAATGAAAGATACAGTATCTTTAAGCGACATTTGAACATATAGAGAGTTTGTGAAGATTTAATATTTTCTGGAAGTGAGTTCCAGAGTCGAACAGCCTGGACAGTGAAAGATTTGTCATAAAAAGTGGAAACATGAGAAGGAAAATTAAGGGTAAGGTTTTCTGATGACCTTAGAGAAAGAGAGTTTGAGACGTGAAGGTAGTTAAACCGTTCTTTAAGATAACGAGGAGTGTAAGGATTGAACAGTATGTTAAATAGAAAGGAAAGCATATGTGTATTCCGGCGAAGGCGAATGGGAAGCCACTTGAGCTTTGTACGAAACTGAGATACGTGATCGTATTTACGCAGACCAAATATGAACCTTATACAAAAATTTTGTAACCGCTCAAGTTTATTAAGCTGATCCTCCCTAAGATCTAGATAGCAGACGTCAGAATAATCAAGAATAGGATGTAAGAGAGACTGAGCGAGGGCAATTTTAGTGGATGTAGGCAGAAAATTACGTAGTCTTTTTAGCGACGCTGCTGCTGCATATAGTTTGCGACTGGTGTTTTGGACTTGTAAATCCCAAGTCAATTGATCAATTATTAATCCTAGATTATTAACAGATGTGCTAAAGGGTATATCTATACCGCCGAAATTTAGTTTTGGTAGTACTTGCCAGTCCACTTTAGAAATGAGCCTAGAACTTCCAGCTATCATAACCTGCGTTTTTGTAGGATTGACCATAAGTCCAAATGCTTTACTCCAGTCTGATATACGCTGCAGGTCTGTGTTGGTGGAAGCAATAGCATCAGACAAATTGTCAAGAGAGGCTTGGCAATATATTTGAAGGTCGTCTGCATACAGGTGGTAGGAAGAAGAAAGATTTTGGGAGATGGATGAAAATAGCAAAGAGAAGAGGAGAGAGAACGCCGCCTTGGGGAACACCAGCAGACGTGTTACACCACGATGAAAATGTTTCATCAAGGCGAACCCGCTGCCGGCGCCCGTACAGATAACTGTGAAACCAATCGATTACCATTGGAGATACATTAATAGAGCGTAGTATCGCTAGCAGGATGTCAAAGTTAACAGTGTTGAAAGCGTTGCTAAAGTCCAACAGTGTTAGTACCGTAAGTTTCCGATTGTCCATACCCAGACGGATATCGTCTGTGATTTTGACCAAAGTACTGACGGTGCTGTGGCCTGGGCGGAAACCGGATTGGAAGGGATTGAACAGATCATTAGAGGAAAGGAATTTACTAATTTGATTGTGGACGAGTCGTTCAAGGACTTTGGATAAGAAAGGAAGAATGAAGATGGGGCGGTATTCGGAAGGTATTTTAGGGTTGGCTTTTTTAGGTAAAGGAATGATCTGAGCGTCTTTCCAGACGGACGGGAAAGTGCTCTGATCAAAGGAGTTGTTGAAGATAAAACACAGGACAGGAAGGATATTATCAAGGATTGGTACCAACATATTGCGACTTATGCAATCTCCACCTACTGCATTGGAAGTAATGGACAATACGCTCTTCTTAACATCACAAGTGGATAATCGATTAAAAACAAAAGAAGGATATTCGGAAATTGGTAGATTCGATATTTGAATTAATGTACTATTTTTATCTGAGTCAGATATGCCAGATGAAGAAGCGAAGTGAGAGTTAAGTAAATCTATGTCTAAATTAAGTGGGACAGAATTTTGACGAGACTTACCAATGCCGAGTGATCTGAGGAATTTCCAAACCTTGGAAGGATCCTCATTATCAACTGATTCATGAACATGGCGACGAAAAGCATCCCTACACACCGTATTACAGCGATTTCTAGATTTTATATATTTCACCTTATTTGTTTCATTTGGACGACATTTATATTTATGCTTAGCAACATTTTTCTTGTGCATTAACTGCCTAATTTCACTAGTAATCCAAGGAGCTGGCAAGTGCTTTAGTTTAATAGCTCGTAGCGGAGCATGTTTGTCATAAAGCTGCATTATGATTGAATTAAATAGAGATAGTTGATCATCTACAGCTTCAGATTCAAATACAGTAAACTAAGTAACCAAGATGTCACATGAGAACTGTGGCATCTGTTGACCAAATTTAACATACAACCTGCGCCCCGCGGCCTCGCCCGTGTTATAAAGTATCCTATGACTCAATCTACTATACTTACTGGATATCTCTATGCAAAAATTCAGAAAATCGTTCGAGCCGTTTGACTGTGAAGACTTGAAGAGTTCCCAAACAAGCAAAGAAATATACAAACTGACTTTTGCACTTATAATATTGATATTGATTTTTATTTTCGAAAAGGTTTATGGCTGGCTAGATTGAAGTTAGTACTAGTAAGTTGGTCCCAGATGCGAGTAGATTTCTACATGATGTGATGAGATATCTATGGAAAGAAATACCTTAAGTCTTGCAACTGAAAATGTCTGAGCGTATATGTTAGTTAAATTCCTTTATTTAATTTGAAGTGAAAACTTAAAATACTTAAGTGAATTTCGTAAAGCGGCGTTGTGAACTTAATGGGATGGGTAAAAAAATTTAAACTCGCGTCAGGACCTCGCGTCAGGACACGTGACCCAATCGAAAATTCGTAAGACGGAAGGAGAGTAAAAACTTGTTTTGGGATGGGTAAACAATTTTAAACTTGCGTCAGGACACGTGACCTGATCGATAATTCGTAAGACGGAGGGAGAGTAGACTAAATGCACAACGTTAATGTTCAAGTTTTCACTTCTACTGGAACTCCCGGAGTGCAACCCGTTATTTTTTTTTTAACAAAATCCACAGTCTCTAATTTCTATATAAATTAGTAGTTTTTAAAGTGTTTTATGTACTTGTTTCAGGACTACTACCCGGATCTGATAGCTAACGACTCCATAGCCTTCCTCCGTGCTTCCAAACGCCGTTTCGCTAGAAAGCCCGTACTACTGGTGATGTCGTTTCCTGCTCCTCATGGTCCTGAGGACTCTGCTCCACAATACTCACATCTGTTCTTCAACGTCACTACTCATCAGTGAGTATAATAGCAGCTGATAGCTTTAGTTATTTATAACTATGTAAATCTGGATGTACAAAATTGTACTTGTCTAAGATCGATTAAAAAACTAAAAGTAAAGTAAAACCGACTTCAAATGCCGAGCTTTCGGTGTTTATTTCCATATCTCTGGAAATACTAATCAGATCTCGATGAAATTACTATGGTACACCCCTTGGGATATCTCCTTTCAAAAAAAAACAAGATTAATCAAATTTCGGTTCTTAAACGACGAAGTTATCCATCCGCAAACAATCATAAAAAAATAATTATATACGGTCGGATTGAGAAACATTCTTCTTTTTGAAGTTGGTTAAAAAGTTAATGCAACAAGTACTACGACTGAAAGTGATTATTTAAAGAAATTTGACAGTATTCATGGTTGCACTAGCATCTTAGAATTTACTTACTAAAATCAGCTTAGATACCACGGATCTTAGTCGAGTAAATAAAACTGCGATAAGATTTTGGATGACTTCCCTTTATCATTTGACCTAATTAAACTATACTCGTATCTGTAGCATACAGTTTCGCCTAGTTATCAATGCAGAACAGCGATGTAATCCCCCTACAGGTAGCTGATGCAGAACTATCCTGACTACTGAGTGCCTAAGTCGAGAGTAGCAAATACAGAATCAAAAAGATATGGTCATGAATCTGTCGTAGCAAAAACATCGAATTCTACCAGCTCTCAACAACACAGTTATCACTCCTGATATCAGAATAGGTCATGTCATGTCACCCACTAACCTTGAGGGGACAGTGAACAAAGCATAGCCCTATTCTGTTGGTATTTTTAGCTTGCCCTTATCATTCGTGCTTTCGCATCGTAGATAGCGGTTCGCTTTTCTTGTGAAAACGTGATAGGTCATTCTTTCAATCGATACGGTACATTCCTCGATTCAGTGCTGAAATAGGTTTTCTCTGTGAGCTGGAAACACCGTTTTTTATTGCTAACGACATTTGTCAAATCCACATGATGGATTCCTTTTTGTAGGGGGAAAACCCGCATGGGAACCACAGCCACACTAACTCGGGGCAGCGATGTGTTATGTCGGACTCCAACCGACTAAAACCCCACCGTCCGCCAGGACGCCTATGTGCTGGGGCTATGAGTACTTACGCTTACGCACTCATCTGTGGTCCCGATGGTGTTGGTCCGAGAAGACCCCTTTTGGGTAATGGGCGGAGTTGGAGATACTCCGCTCCTTCCCTGCGTCTGAGAAACGCGTGAGAATATCATGCATGCATCACCACCTCGAGGTCGTCAGTGGTCGGCTGACACCGCCGCATCTACCTCCCGGCCTCTGGGAATGAAGTTGCACCGGTCAGAGTCTACCACCTGGTACCTCCACTGGTTCCTCACCTCCGACTTTCTGGTCACGTTGGCGCTGTACCCGCGGACAGGGCAAGCACCCACTAGAGCATGAGCCCTCCTTCGTCGTCGCGACGTCATGGGGTAAAAGCATTTCGGTAGTGTCGCTTTTAAGCAGTAGCCCACACCCACCACCGAGCCCGCCATGTCCTATTAAACTGTGTAGGTACTCTGCTAACTCGTCGGAACTTTGCTATCTGTGGACAACTTAACCTAGTTAACTAGAAAGTTGTCAGCCGATACCCAGGGTGTTCCACGAGGAGGTGTTCCGACCCGTACCCACATGATGCATTCTGTCTCAACTTTTCTTTAAAACATCTACTACTACTACTACTTTACTTTTCTCTAGAGGTTTAATTAATATCATGTAGCTTTAAATCTGCAAAAATTAAACTACACGTCCCTACATATTTCAACAAAAACACTAATTGCGGTGGCGTTTCGCGAGCGTCGGCTATCTTGCTCCTCTTTAAATATTTAAGGAGTTGGTCGAGTTTTTGGGTTCCTCGATAAATAGAAAGTTTTGACAATACGGCGGTTTGTTGTTTGGTAACACGCAAAATACATATGGGTTGGCGAGTTTTGCAAAGTTTTATTTATGAATCGGAGCGGACGGCTTCGGGCCGGCCATTTGCCGTTACTTCCTCAATAAATACCAGCTCGGCAAAATAACTTTGAACCTCTCACATCTGACTTGGGGTTGTATTTTAGAAGTGTGCATTTTTATATTTGCCCATTTTAAATGTGGGTTTTAGATGTTAATAGAAAATTTCGTTTCATATCGTCTCAGCTTCGTGTAGACTAATTATATATCATTATGTCTATTTTTCTTGCATCGTCAATTTTCAAAAAATGCTATTAGTTGCTTCTAAAATATGAATTCAATATAAACATTGCCGGAACAGCGCAGTCACTTAACAACATTACAAATCCAGCGCTGCACTCACATTGGCAACTCGTCCAACTGTAAAGAATACAAATAACATTGAATCTCAATGCAGATGTTCAATCCCAATTTTGTACGGAACTGCGCTTTCACAGCGCTGCGGCTCTCACAACTTTTTTGCGAAAACTCTAAAATTTCACATAGGAACACTTAGAGCAGACGGTGCCCTGAATAATTCTACCTCCACTCCGCGAAGGCTGATTTATGTTTTATAAGAATGTTTAGGCTCACGCCTCGAGGTATTAAGGCCTTATGCGGTTTGCGACACGCTCGTTTACTCGGTTATTTAGAATAGCGATAGTCACGAGACTAACGAGAAAAAATATATAGGTAACAAATAAGTTAATACATTATAGGCAATATTCTGAGTGTTATATCTGAATGACGTAGTTATGTTATTTGCTTTGGAAAGTACGTTGTCATTTCGACGATCCCTTGGGTCATATGATGGTAATGGAATACTGGAATGGATATCCCTTTGATATAATGTACCTATCGTTCAAAAACAAAAATTAAGTATTAAAAATGACAAAAATGAAAACACATTAACAACGAAAATAAAAAAGGGAAAATAATAAAACGAGCATGTATACGAGTGTAAAGTAAGTAGGTTCCTACTTCTTGATTCATTCAGTAGGAATGTAGAATCTAGGTATTTTTGTTTCCTGTTTCGATCAATTAGTAATTCAAAATATAGGACTTGCTTTCAAGATCCAATGTTTGTAGGTTATATGTACCTAATGCAGTGCCATTAAAGTGTTTCAGGTAGACTTAGCTACACATGTCGTCATATACCTAAATTTCTACCAAAACGTAGCAAATATTTTTTTTATTGTGTATCTTATTCCTCCGATCTTGTTTTATTCCTTCGATAGGGACCGGAGACATTTGTAAAGCGGGGTTGGTTCTATTTGCTTAGTTAAATACATTTAACTTCGATGAGCTGTAAAACTGTAATGCATAATGAATGTGGGTTGTGTTTGTGTGATTATTATAAATAAACTTGATATTTCCCGCGGCTTCGCCCGCGTTAAAGACTTCTTTTATTTACGTAAAACTTTTATTTTGTATCATATTCTATCATAAAAGAAATCAAAAAAGTAAAAGCCAAATCGGTTCACCCGTTTTCAAGTTATTGCGTGACTATATAACCCAAAAAATCATATTGATTTTCAGACTTTTTCACCAACCCTTTGCAAAAATTCTGCAAAACGTATTTAACTAATTTATTTACAGAAGTACTTCAGTAAATCTATAAGTTTATATATATAATTAAAAATAATAAGTAATATCCGAGGGGAATTTTTAGAAAATCCTTTCTAAGCGGATACCTACGTTATAACAACTATCTGCATTCTAAATTTCAGCGCAATCCGAAACAATATTGATTTTTAGACTTGGTTACCCCACTTTACCCTTTTAGGGGTGGTATTTTGAAAAAGCCTGAAAGACGTATTTACTGATTTATTTACCGAAGTACTTGTGCGAAGTTTTGAATAGAAAAGACTATCTTATCTTGTTTCTCCTTACAAACTTTGAATCCCCGTTTCATCCCTTTCAGGGGTGAATTTGTAAGTTGTTAAGGCTGTGCGTTGTCTGTCAGTCAGTCAGTCAGTCAGTATGTCAGGACAAAGATTCTTTTAGTATTAGATAGATAAATACATATTATGAGTACCATCTTTTTATTTGTATTTTTTATTATATTTATTTTTTTATTATGCATAAATGCTTGGTTTTAATATTTTTTTTAAATACCTATATTTCGTCTAGTTTGCTTAGGTTTTACATGCAGGCATCTAAGAATCTAATATATGAAAAAAAATAGTGAGCTAGACAGACATCCCTCGTCATTACAAATGGTGATCGAGAACCTCGATTCAATAGTTAGTAAAGATTCTCATAAGATGTTTTGTGGATAGCGCCCGTGGATAGATAAAAAATATAAAAGTTTAAGGGGGGGCATCCCATACATGGAACTGAAACAAAAAAAAAATGTTTTCTTCAAACCTATACGTGTGGGATTTCTATGGATAGGTCTTTTAAAATGACATTGAGGTTTCTAAATTCATTTTTTCTCAAAGTCAATCATTTAAAAGATAGGCGCGTCTAAAGTCTAAAGTAAGGGAGTGAAAAATCTAGACAAAATATATTCCGTAGATCTCAATAAAAACTTTCAACGAAAATTGGTTTGAACGAGATACAGTCAGTAGTTTTTGAGATATAGCGACCGCAAGTATAACTTTGTTTTTCATACAAACACTATGAAAAACAAACTTATTTTTGTAGTTGCGAAAAATAAAAGTTATAGAATACTCTACTGTGTTACGGAACCCTACGTGTGCGAGTCTGACTTGCACTGGGCCAGTTTTTTTTTTTGATAATGCAACTGACGGACTATTTAGAAGTATTACTTTTTTACCCAGGCAACATCACTATGGGTTTGAAATTGAGACGCTGGCTTTCTAGTTAGATGAATTAATCAAAATATTCCGTCGAATTCTACCGTTATGATGGCAGACAATCTGTGTCCCGGTGGGATTGCTCCATTGTCAGCTGCTGTCACAGATGCGGCCCGTATTGACTTCTGAGATGAAGTTTGGCGTGGTATTGCATTGAATATCAAATAAAGCCTTTGGGATACGTACGGTGCATTTCGTAGTTCGTGCGTGAATGCGATTGGAGTTAGGTAGGTATCTTATTTAGAAGGCTTTGTACTCACAGTATAGGAGAAATAAGCTATATTTACTACTACGACACACAACTTCCGTATTGTGACATATGACCACATCGATTAATGGTTTGTATTTTCATCTGATTACGGTAACCCCATAATAATTAAGGTAGCTTAAAAACCAAAACCACCCGATTTCCATGCCCCGCGAGTCAATTTCAGTAGTAAGTTTGAGACGTTTGGTGATACTTATCATATCTCGATGAAATTACAATGGCACCACCTCGAATCATAGAAGAACCATACGAACCGGTACACAATTGATGGAGTAATCGCGTAACATACATACAAAAAAAAACGTATAGACGAATTGAGAACCTCCTTCTTCTTGGAAGTCGGATGGAAAGGAACGATTATGTTTTTAGTAGTCTACTATGTAGGTACCTATGTTCTCCCGTAGCACGTAGTTGGGTTTCAGTTTTACCGTAATGTAAAATATTGTTTTTAGGGTTCCGTACCTCAAAAGGTAAAAAAAGGAACCCTTATAAGATGTCTGTCTGTCTGTCCGTGTGTCACCTCCGATTTTCTCAGGAACGGGTGGACCTAGCAAGTTGAAATTTATACCAGATACTGTGGTCTATTAGGTCCTGAGTCAACACGATAAAAAGATTGGGCAAATTTAGATTTTTGCAGAAACTTGTAAGTACCAAAATGTACCTTAATTTTCAACTTTTTTTATTTTTCCAAATTTGACAATTCTAGCTCAACCGGAAGTACCCTATAGGTTTTGGGTCGAAAACCCATACTTCCCGTTGACCTAGAATCATGAAATTTGGCAAGTAGCTAGGTCTTACAGCACAAATAAAGGAAAAATACTAAAAAAAATAAAAAAGTTGAAAATTAAAGGGTGTCCTCATACATACATAGTTTACGCCAATTAAGATAGGCTTCTGAGTTATATGAGCGCTCATATAATTTAGAGGTCTAGCTTTATTGGTACCATCCAACGTTGGTACGGAAGCCTCGATGGGCGAGTCCGGGTTTTTTAAATTTATATATCTTATACACTAGCCTATAAGATACATACATAGACTAGCGTTTGACCATTTTCTCAACTGGTTTATATTTGTGTAAAAGCTGAATACTTAATGTATATTTTCTTAAAAAACTATACTCACGATTCGGAGAAGTCTTGGTTAACACCAGAGGGTAAACCGTTAGTTAACTAGGTTTGTAAATTATACTAAACCCAACCGAGTTGGCCCGAGGACACGTTTAACGTTATTTACTATCATTTACAAGGACCGAGTTAATGCAACTACTTGGTTTTGAAGCTTGTTTCGTGCTTTAACTTCGTGTATTTTCACTCTTTTTTAGCTCCTGTATTGCTAAAGAAAAAATGTTGTACAAAAGTTACAGCATTTTTCTTTCAAGGTGCGTGTTGTTTCATTATAATAGGGGGAAAATACTGTAAAGTCAAGTTTTGTCAAACAGAAGGCTGTCATGTTTTTCAATAAAAATTATAGGGTCAGAGTATTCTAGGCCTAGCGTGTTCACCATCTGCGACCATATCGCCTGGTTGTAAACGATGATGTGGTCGAAGATGAAGAATACGCTAGGACTAGAATGGTCTAGCGTTGGTCTAGTAAGATTATAGAGGCAGAATTTCTCATTGATGGTGGTAAGCTATTTTTGGCTTCAAGTCAGGCGAAACAAAATATCGATATAATGCTCCTAAAGCAAACTTTTGATTAGCATAGAACTTACCCTCGTATTCACAAACAAGATTATGAGGTCTTACAGTTCTCTCGAAAGCATAGTGTTAAAAACCCTCAGCTTAAACCATACGCCATTGACTTTACTTATGTCAAATCCACTGCTATGCGTTCGTCAAAATTTTCGTGAATACGGCCGTTAATATAGATATTATATTATACACGTATACTTTCTTACTCGTACATTCTGCTTAGTCACCCTGACTTCATTGACCTCTATCCCGGCATCAGGGACCCTTCTGAACCAGACCGTTTAGTTATTTGGCTACCGGCAAATTTCCACATCGAAAACTTTGACGGGATCCGATTTTCTGCTAAGTGTCGATTAAGAGTGTTGTAGACAAAGAGCAATAATTACTAAAGTAAATTATTGCTCTTTGGTTGTAGATAAAGTTAGTAGGTAACTGAGCGTACTAATGATATGTGCCAGTCATTTTCAGTACCAAGATAGAGTTGTTTATTTCCATATCAGTTCTGGTGATACTCATAAGATCTCGATAAAATCACAATTGGACCAAACGGGAAGCCTATAAATTACGGAGTTCTGAGCTAACGACTGAAAAAACCACTAATTGAGAACCTCCTTTTTGAAGTCGGTTAAAAATCATCTATCAGCAATCTCAATTTTCCGTAGCTCAATTTAGAAGATAGACGAATGTGAAGTGCCTCATGTTTTTGCGGCAAACTGGTCAAAAATGCCCGCCTATCTGTGATACCCTAGCATAAAAGAATCATTCCTACAGCTTCCTTTCGATATTCCAAGTCGAATATTCTTTATCGGCGACCCTTCATCCGGAGTAAAATAGCCGACATTGGCCGGCTGATTCGCCAACATCGTCGTGTGTCAGCTTCGGAGATAGCCGCATAAATTACAGATCTGGTCGCCGACAAACCGGTGCCGGCTGGCATGCACAGGGGTTAATTTTAGTCTGGGGGTCTGTGAAAGGTTTTATTTACTCTAGAGGTAGCAACAATCGTGTAACACTTTGCGGTCTGATGGAAAGTCGTCTTGTCAATCTTGTTGCCTCAATCTTTTTTTTTTTTTTTTTTATACAGAACTGGGTAGCACTTGATCACTATCTCACCTGATGTTAAGTGATGATGCGATCGATGATGGAGCGTGCTTACCCAGAAGATACCTATTCACTCGCGATTTGAAGACCCCCATATTGTACTTAACCGGAAACACAGACTCAGGCAGAGTATTCCATTCTTTGGCGGTTCGTATGATGAACGAAGAAGCAAATCGCTTCTTTCGGGTAGATGGTATATCCACCATAAATCGGTGGCGCCTTTTAGTGTCTCTGGATGTCCGATTATAAAATGGGGATGGTGGAATCAAATCATGCAGTTCCATTGCACACTCTCCGAAATGTATTCGATAGAAAACCGATAAGCAAGCGACTTTGCGGCGATGCGCGAGACTCTGGAGTCTCTGGCTTACTAGTAGGTCGTCGCTTATGAGTTTCTTTGCTCTCCTCTCAATAGCTTCCAGTGTCTCCAGCTGGTATTTGGCAGAGCCATCCCAAAGGTGAGAACAGTACTCCATACACGACCGGACTTGTGCTTG
Source organism: Cabera pusaria (assembly GCA_954871355.1). Lineage (NCBI taxonomy): Eukaryota > Metazoa > Arthropoda > Insecta > Lepidoptera > Geometridae > Cabera > Cabera pusaria. The sequence goes on along the minus strand of OX940889.1, from coordinate 18,865,110 downwards.
GTAAAGATTAAGCAACTGTCCCGGTGTGAAGTACCGTCTCACCTTAGCCAAAATGCCAAGCTTTTTTGAGGCTAGCTGGGCTCTAGACTCAATATAAGAGTCGAAATTGAGAGTTGGTGTCAAAGAGATGCCAAGAAGCTGAAGATTGTTACTTATCGGAACGGACACATCCCGGAAAGTAGGAGCCAGTAGAAATGGGCTCCGTTTAGCGGAGAAGAGACACGCCTGGGTTTTAGCAGCATTGAACTTGACCAGATTGGCATCGCCCCAATCAGAGACTGCCTTCAAAGAATAGTTCAAGCGCTCGACCATGGCTTCTCTATGAGACTGGATTTGTGATGCACTAGTTCGTGCGTTGGATGCATAGCTCTCTACAACAGTGCTGTCATCTGCGTACCCAAAGATACCGGGTTTAAGCAGGTCATTAATATGCAGCAGAAAAAGTGTTGCAGAGAGTACTGATCCTTGAGGGACTCCGGCATTTATGGCCAATTGGTCGGAAGAACAGCCATCGATGACTACTCGAATCGACCGATCCCTCAAGAAATCTGCTATCCAAACACATAAACCAGTGGGAAGGCCGTATGAAGGAAGCTTGCTAATAAGGCTATCGTGCCAGACCCTGTCGAAAGCCTTCGAGATGTCAAGAGAGACGGCCAGCGCCTCGCCGTGGTTCTCGATGGCCTCGCTCCAGATGTGAGTGGCATACGCTAGAAGATCCCCAGTAGACCGGTTTCGGCGAAACCCGTATTGTCGGTCACTGAGGAGATCGTTCACTTCTAGGTATGCCAGGAGCCTGTGGTTCAGTACACGTTCCATAGTCTTACAGAGTATGGAAGTGACTGAGATAGGCCTGTAATTGGCAGGGTCTGCGCGACTACCCTTTTTGGGCACAGGTTGCACGTTAGCTTGCTTCCAGGACTTAGGCACTTTACCAGTCGTCATAGACAAGCGAAAGAGGCGTGTCAAAATAGGAGCCAACTCAGGCGCACACGTCCTCAAGACTACAGCTGGTATACCATCTGGACCACTAGCTTTGTTCACGTCTAGATTGCGCAACGCTTTGCGTACTTCAGTCTGACGAATGCGGATTTCCGACATAAACGTCCCGCAAGTCGGCAGACTAGAAGGTACAGCATTGCCAGCATCTAAACGTGAAGACTCCGCAAACAGAGTAGCAAATAGATTTGCTTTCTCTTCAGCAGTGTGCGCTAGTGACCCGTCGGGTTTCAGCAGTGGAGGCAGTGAGGGACGGCAGAAGTTCTCTTCGATCGACTTCGCCAGGGACCAGAACGCTTTGCTACCAGAGGGGTAAGAAGCAAGTTTGTTCCCTGTTCGGCGTATGTGATCGAAGCGAGCCTTCTTGAGAGCCTTTTTGCAAGACTTGGCGGCTAAGTTAAAGGCTTTCTTCTTTTCGCGTACATCTCTAGTCTTGCGGGTTCGAGCATCAGCCCAGGCTAAGTAAGCTTCATGTTTTGATGCTTCTGCATCTCTACATTTGGCATTAAACCATGGACGAGCTTTGCTTGACATCGGAACGTCAGAAAATGGTATGAAATATTCCATACCCTGACGTAACACTTCTGTCACAGCATCCGCGCAGGCTGAGGGATCGCTCGAAGAAAAACATACCTGCCGCCAGGGATAAGAAGCGAAAAAACAACGCATCTCATCCCAATCTGCTGACCTGTATCGCCACACCCGCCGGGTGCCTTTTTGGCTGGGATCGGGCGGGGAGTAGACGGAGACAGACTTCACCAGACAGTGGTCGGAGCTACCTAAGGGTGATGAAACCGACACCGAGTAGCGGTCTGGTTCTGTTGTCAGCAGAAGGTCCAAGCAATTGGCTGTATGGCCATCAACGTCCGGTATCCTTGTTGCTCCCTGGACCAACTGAGTGAGGTCTAGCGTTAAAGCAAGCTTTCGCATCTCTCGACCAGCGTGGTCTGTGTTCTGGTATGGGTACAGCCAGTCTTGATGATGGGCGTTGAAATCCCCCAGAAGCACTAATTGAGCAGAAGGATACCTCTGTTGGGCCACATCAGCCGCCTCACTGAGGTGGTTTGTGAGCCTGTTTGTCTCTTCATCTCCGCTGTGCGAACGGTAGACACTAGCATAAAGAATTTTCTCCATGCCAGTGTCCACCAAAATCCACATGACGGATAGTTGAGGGTCTTCAAGGTTGCGGAGACGTCGATAACAAATGTCATCGCGGGCATACATACAAACTCCCGCCCTCGGCCTAAACTTATGTTCTAGAACATAGCCTGGGTAGGCAAGGTACGCCGCGTCGGCTGGACATTTGATCTGCGTCTCCGTGAGGAACAGAATATGCGGTTTTTCGGTCTCAAGATGGTGGTGGACCGAGAGGATATTGGAGTGCAAGCCTCGAATGTTTGAGAGGTGCACTTGAAGGGAGAGGACGTGCTTCCGCTGTTTAACCTCTATTCTGTTTCTGCCTTTCATTTTGTGGGGAGTGAAGTTAGGTAAGGGAAACGGAAGTGGAAACGAGGCGCTAATTACCAACCCGTGATACATATTAGGTCTTTTCACCTATTGGGAACCAATCCTGGAGACCGCGGGGACGCCCGAGCCCCCCCAGAGGTGTCCATCGGGTCCTCTCGTCCGGTCGCCAACCGGCACGATGGCGCACCTCCGGGATTTTTCGCGAGATGGCGGGGCAGCCTTTCATGAGTGGCTGGCTCACTACTTGGGCCCCCAACTATCTGCGGTCGGCCAGCGGAGAACCGTGCCTCGGATCCCGCTGCTCTCCAAGATTGGCTGCCAGGTAAATTGACCTTCAATGTATCACGACCAGCTATAGTAATCAACGCAACTGTTTCCGACCCGTTCCCCATAATGGCTTCACCAAACATTCATACCGTAAAGCGACCGCTTGGCGGCATGGCTTTGTCTGGTGGGTGGTAACACGCCGCGGCCTAAGCCTACCACCTGAAACGTACTGCTCTTTTGGCGCCACCCAGGGGACACGTGTAGGACATCGAGGGCTAAATCCTACGGACGCGAGCAGTAATAGCCCCCCAAAATCTTGTAAATAAAAATTTCTCGGGTTAGTCTGCGAAGTTGGTTACTTGAAAAGTACTTTTAATAATAATTATGAAAAACGATTTAATGAGGCTTATAAGTTATAATAATGTAAACTTGACAAAAGTGCAGTAGCCAGTTTGAAACACTTGCTTAAATCCCCGCAATGGACTTCCATCGAAAATCTAGTCAGCCATTTCCATCGTCATTACGGCAATTTAAAAACTTTTACGAAATCCAATGGTAAAGATAATGTCATAATTAGGTTAATTTTTGAGAGAAGAACGCTCAATGGGCTTTCTCTATTTAAAATTTGTTCCATTCTGTATTTTGGCATGAATAGGTAACATTAAGTGATAAGCAAACAAACTTTTGAATTCAAAATTACATATAAAAAAAAATTTAAACAAAAACTTTTAATGGTCAAATATTCGATATAAAAAAAAAAATAAAAGCAAACCTATCATAAAAGGTTGATGGTTGCCACAGTCCACTCAAACGTCAATTAATGAACGAGTGTCTTTGGCGGATTGAAAAAAACCTATTCTAGTGTGATCAAATCTCACACAGACTCCCGAACTAAATCGGTCAATGAAAGGCAATGCAAATAAACGACGGGATGAAGCCATAAGCCATTAACATGGTTCATGCTAAACGTTTCAGCTCTTTTATTTGGAAACAACGTTAATGTCCACTAATACGAGTTTCGTTATTATAATCACACCGGTTTTAGAGGGCGCCGCGCCGCCGACACAAGGCAAGTGCAGTTTTACAGAGACTTTATGTTATTGTATATATTGATGAGATTAATAGGTCATTCACCCTGATCATAATAGGTTACTTTACTTATAGACGATTGCATTCATACCTAATTATGAGTTAATGAGAGCTCTATAAGTAAACCGTAAAAGACGGATGGCTTAACTTCTAAGCGAGGTGGCCGGTTTAAATCCTAGCACAAATGTTCGTCGACAGCTGGTAGGAGCATTATATTATATCGATGTTCCGCCTGGCTTGCTACCAAAAAGTGTTTAACCACCATCAAGGAGAAAATCTGCCGCCATAACCTTACGGTGTTCCGGCAGCACATAGCCCTTGAGAGTCAGAGTATTCTAGACCTAGCGTGTTCACCATATTCGACCACATCATCGCTTACCACCAGGCGAGATAGTGGTCAATCGCCAGCCTTAAAGATATTAAAAAAAAAAACCTAATTCATATGTCGCACGAGTTATTTATAATCAACTGTCAAAAATGGGGAGTTCGAACTTCGAAGAAGAAATTATTCCTCTGTATTTGTGTGTAACTCGATTTAGTCAACCGATTGTACTGGTTCTTTTTTGAAGACTAGAAGATATTTCAAGTCCATTAATAAGTAGCTCTAATAACTAATTGGCAGCTTCAGAGAAATAAAGATAATCACCTGAATGTTCCTACTGAAAATGACTCGGACGTCTTATAAATTTTTATTTTTAAAAAGATTTAAAAAAACTTAGGTATATGATTAATTTTAAGTTTGAGGTGGTAAAGGAGACAAACATTTATGTTTAAAAATAAAGAAGACAATATTATTTTCTCTTGAATGTATATTCAGATAATTATCATATGGCGTACCTACACTGGAACTACAGACCAGAAAATAATGTCTCGTATTGTCTCTTGTCTCACTTTTAAATGTGTCCCAGTGGGATTCAGTATTTGCATTCAAAAATCCTATCTGATATAACTACATATTCGTCTGCTATTCATACCTATACCTACGATGTTAGGTTCTGTTAGGTTCAACGGTAGCTAACGACCTAATTTGTCAGAGCTGAATTAGGTTCGTTGGTTATATTAGCCAATTAGTAACGGTTTGAGGAAATCTAGGACTTGGGAATGGTACTTACAGATCTAGGCCTATACCTAGCTATCCCTACATTAATTTGTTAGTTAGTACCTATGAAAATGATCTGTTGGAAACCAAGGCTATAAGTTTTTTAAATGATTATTATGTATTTATAAATCCGGAAGTTACTTTGATGCCTTTTCACGACCAAACAAATTAACTATACGAGTGGATATCTTTTTTTAGTGTTGCGTACCCAAAAAGTTGCCAACGGGACCCTAATACTGAGACTCAGCTGTCCATCCGTCCGTCTGTCACGGGGCTATATCTTCACCACCAATAATCGACTATTTGACGGAAAAGCGTAGCGTAAGCGTTAAGTGCGGGTTTATGTCATACTGCTATCTATAAAATAATATATGATACTCGTGGCTTAACTTGTCTGCAATAATATTTTAATTTTGTTTTTTTAAATTGACTACTTAAGTCACACGTATCGTAATATACTATACTATACTATAGTCCACTACTGTACATAGGTTGGCCTCACGCAATTTACTCCTTCCAATGTATTCTTTCACTAGAATTTACAGTTACTGCCTAGCTCAGACCAACATGCCTAGGCTCCACTGCTTTGGGAATGTGATAGAACGTATTATAGCTAGTTCCTAGAATAAGTACTGACACAGAATAATGAATAGTAGTACTTACTGATTGTTGATGTCATGCAAGTCTTCGTAATAAACGTTTTTTCCAGTGAACGCAGATATGGCAAGATTACTAGTAATTTTATGTTTACTTCTTCTCATTACCCGTATTGAATTCAGAATAATGATAATTTCTCACATTAATCAGAAAATACAGCCACATACGAGATTCTTGAAACAAGTTTTTATGCAAGCTCATGACCATGATTGATATCAACTATCATCAAGATCATGATTGATACAACTATTGATATAACAATCGGTAAAGACTAACCTGGTTGTGTAAATTGTAGTAATTACCTACCTACCTAACGTATTAGGTCAGTATTATAGACATAATAATTTCACGATATTCTAGGCCTAGCGTGATTACCATCTTCGATCGCATCATTACTTACTAAGTGAGATAGTGGTCAAGCGCTAGGCTATAATTTTTTTTTTTAATTAGCCTCATAAAGTGCATTGGTTAATATCGGACGCTAATTTGCTTCTTAACCTATAACTTTGATCAAGTTAATAAGATTACCTAATGCATCCGATGTTTTTCATTCTAAATCATATTTAAAAATTATCTGGAAATGTTAAGTTGAACTAACGTTTTGTTTATTTCTTTGATTTCAGCAACCTATCTTGCCCTTATATTGCCTTATTATTTTTAATTTTATTAATACTTGCCTCAAAATGTTTGCATTTTATGATTTTGTGGTTTTCAAACAGTTGTGTGACAAGAAGTATTTTTTTACTTAGTAAAGACAGGGTTAATATGCATCTACATTTGTAATTAATTAATCTTTTCATACAGTATAAGATTTGCAATTGCTTGACTTTTTTCTTCTATCTTCACCTGTGAGGGGAAACACCGGTTCTTTTTTCACAGCAACCCTACGCCAGTATGAATCAGTTGTATTTAGTGCTGAGCCCTTGTAAGTTTGTATTTAGACAATATATTATCACAAAATTTTGCCTAGAAATATAAACATAAGTGAAAAGGGAAAGATCAGATTGCAAAAAATATCAAAAATTGCCTTTTTACAAGCTTAGGCTGAGTTGCCCCATCTGACTTACTTTTGAGGGTCCAGTGGCATAATCGGGAGAACGGTTGGCTTTGATGCCAAAGGTACCGAGTTCAAACCGCCGCGCAACAATGGATTTTTCTTGCGAAAAATGTATGTGCGCTTTTCACAATGGCCCTCCGGTGAAGGAAAAACATCCTTAAGAAACCCAAAACCCCCGCATGGTGGTAGGACACTATCTAGTGTCCGCCTGGCCAACTACTACCCTCAAGATAGAAAATCTGTCGCCAAACATCTGATGTGTTCCGGCAGCTATCCTTGAGAGCCAGTTCCCATTCTAGGCCTAGCGTGCTTACCATCTTCGACCGCATCATCACTAACCAACAGGTGAGATAGTGGTCAAACGCTAGCCTATAGGATATTAAAAAAAAACTCTAACTATAAAAAACGTCAAACATCAGTCCAACTCCATACAAAAATACCGGTTAATAGTTATAGTCACGGTTAAAGTAAAATGGTGCAACTCAGCCTTAATATTTAATTTCACCTATCCCGGTATTAGTCTGTAATCAAATATTGCAATTTAAGTTTGACCCACTTCCCGATGTTTGATGGAGCTGACATTTTGCTTACATGTGTGAATCGAGTGACAATGCAATAATATGATACCATCGAGGTGGTCTGATGATGGAGATAATATACGGGGCTTTATGTACTCCTAAACTACACGTGATAAACGCGCCGTGTTCGGGCTTGTTGGATTTTCTTGAAAATTAGGTAGGTACTCTGGTCTTAGATTATATTTAGATAGGTCTGGTATTATGTAGAAGCTTGTTTTAAAAAGTTTATTAAGATATTACTTGTTTTAGTTATTGACGCGTAGCATACCTACGTTTAACTTGTCGTAGCAACTGACGGAAACTAGGGATCGCGGCAGAATAAAATGGCGTCTTATAAATTGTTGCCAGCATAACAATATATGGCCAAATTGGGAATTTGATTCATACGATCTTAACCCTTCGATTTTACCGTAACGCGCCTTAACACGCCGGAAATGAGTGATTCCTGAAAATTCCCTGTCTGTATCCACAGACAAATTCATTTTACCTCCTATAAAAAACTTACACGCCATTATTAAGCTTAAGATGAACGATATTACCTTTACAGTGTTATTCGATAATGATGCAAGACCGACCTTCTACCATTGCCACGCACTCCTAAAAGCCGAGACGGCGGCGCGGCGGCTCGTTAAACACATGTCGCCGCCGACCTGGTTACCGGTATATCGGTGCATTTGTTTTATTATCACACACATAGCATGCATTTATACCGGCGTGGCAGCCCTTTACAGGCGCCGGAACCGGACCGGCTCGGTTACGATGCGGGCCATACTTAGGATTTATCCAGGGGGGTCAGTTTACGGGGAGGAATTGCTTTGTGGTGATGACTGTTAATTAGAACAGTTAGGTTACTTAGAATACGGTGGCTAGCAAAGTAAAAATTATGTTCTTTATTGCTGTAAATGACTATTCAACTGATGTTAAAATAAACCAATCAAGCGAGCATCGAGCAAAACATATCAAAAATACGTTTCTTATATGAGTTGTAACACCGTCATCATACACAGGAAAACTAATCTAAAGGTTATCGAATCGTAAGTGAAGCGTGAGGTCGATATTTTTGTAACAGTTGACTGACGTAGGAAGAATTTTCATCGATATCGACTTTATGCATACGATAGTTACCTCGTAGATAGGAAATACCTATATCTACCTAGTACCTACCTACTCAAAGATATCGACTCTAAATAATTGTATTAAATATGTAAGAGACTCGAAATAATTGTATATCGAATATAGCCATAGGTATGTACCTATGGCTATATTCGATATACAATTATTTCGATACAGCAGCAATTGTCGATATGTATGTAGCCTGCCTACTATTAAATTTGATAATCGATTAAAGAAAACAATGCTACTGGATCCAACCATAATGCTAAAACTGTTTTTTATGGGGCAAGTAGTACACCAAGCCGTCCTTAATACGTCCACAGCGATACTCGATTAAATATTCATCCGTCGGCGTATTGTGTGGTCGCCAAACCTGTCCCGGAGGTCTGAACATCGCGAATTTAAAATATGTGCGCGCCACGCTAATGGTCCCGGGATGCCGGGATTAAACGCTCCCTTTCAACATTTTGGAGCTTAGGATGCTTAGACGTGAAGGAAAGGAGCTTGTAAGTGCGAAACGTTATAAAAACGTAGTATACCTTTGTTATCTATCCCTCTCTCTCTTCTCTCTTTCTAGCTGTTCATCTCACATTGGGTCAGCTTTCCGGCACTTTTCTCTCCAATTCGCTCTATACTCAACGTCAGTTTATTGACAGATCGCACTTACTTTTAAACTATTAGTACCCATTTTCTCTAACACCACATCCTTCCATCTTGTTTTGTATTACTTACTTAGATATGAAGAGAAAATTACCTTGAATTGAGATGCAGCTGGAGTTCGTACTAACTACACAGTTAGGTACTACGCTCGAAGAACATCAAATCTCAGCGCGCATTTGATACACTCTTGATACAGTCTGCTACTTAAACGTATTCGAATTGAATACCAACCACAGTGCCTAATAGTATTAGTGTTTTCCTACACTAGTTATTTTTTATACATTATTACGTCATTACACGTGGATTGAACAATATATTTTTCAGTGTCAGTCAGCGTCAATACGGAGGATAGAATAGATCATCCGTGATTATTGCCATCGAGATAGTAAATACATTTGCATTTTATACTGTTGTACCTAGCTATCCTATTATTTCAATGATTACTGGCTATCCCAGGGCAAACTGTTAGCAAAATTTGTCGAGCCGTTTCACCATGAAGTGGTCACATACATACTGGCTAGTATGCATAATTATAATATTGGTGCTGATAGGTATTTTTGGTGTTGATTCGGATTCCTACAGATTTATTCGTGACCATTCTACAAACAGGTCTATCTCGGAGACAAGTCTGTCAATTCAAGATCCTGGTTTAGAAGTGGGTGCGTTATTCCCGTGCCTGGATGTTATTACGATAAGGGAGCTTGCAGCGCGTAGCAATTTCCTCGTCTCGGTTCGTGTGTAGGTGCCTTAACAGCTTTTGCCTATCTGAAATCTTAATGAGACCTTCTCGACTGTGAAAGTAGTTGCCTATTTGTGAAACGGACGTAAGGATACGGTGGGGAGGTTTAAGACACTTGGCAGAAGTGGGATCTAAAAATAAAACATTTGAACTGCAATTTTTCGCATTTTTACTACCATTCTTTTTTTTTTAAAGCTTACTACTAGCAATTGAGTTGCACATTACTAGTATTCTTGTTAACCCCTCCAACTAAAACATACTTGTGTTTGGAGTGGGTTCACGTCAATAGTTCGACCTCACGACCTCTCGATCGCCAGGCCGACGCCTTAGCCATTGGGTTGTCATAGACACTGAGGAAGGATTTTTCTTATTTTTTTTTAAATTTTTACAAGCTTGCAGTGTGTGTGTATGTTGATGTGTGTTTAGGTCAAATCTTGCGAGTTGAATTCGAGCCACTTCTTCTAATAGTAGGTACAGAGTTGAAATTTGACAAGTTGATTCAGTTCCGATGACAATGAAAATGAAAATTCGGTGATATAAGCATATCTAATTTTACTCTCCCAAGATTGGCTCTATCTAGATTAAGGAACTTCTCAATGATTAGCAGAACAGACATGAAACTGTTTTTAAGGGTTCACGTTTTGAGTATTATAGGATAGGTGCTTATAAGTGAAAAATTCCGTGCTAAAATATTGCGCTTCAAACAAAAAGATCCTTTTAAATATTCATAACATGTCTGCGACGGGACGGACATTTTATGAAAATTTCTTAGATTTTATGTTATTCCATAAAATGCTGTTCTAAAAACGTCTTTACGGGATTATCTTTTTGTTTTTTTTCTTTTTGTGTTTTTTTTTTTGTTGTTTTATCGACTTGTGTCAATTCAATAGGTACGAATGTTAAATAAACTGGCCAAGAGCAAGTCGTACTCGTAGGGTTCCGTAACACAGTAAAGTATTCTAAACCTATGATTTATCGCAACTAAAAAATTAACTTAGTTTTTCATAGTGTTTGTATGAAAAACAAAGTTATCTTTGTGGTCGCCATATCTCAAAAACTGCTGACTGTATCTCGTTCAAACCAATTTTCGTTGTTTGTTTTTATTAAGATCTACAGCATATATTTTTTTTAGATTTTTCACTCCCATACTTTAAAAGTTAGAGGGAGGGACACAAAAATTTTACCACTTTAGACGCGCCTATCTTTCAAATGATTGACTTTGAGAAAAAATGATTCTAGGAACCTCAATGTCATTTTTAATACACGTGTAGGTTTAAAGAATTTTTTTTTGTTTTCAGTTCCATGTATGGATGCCCCACTTAAACTTTTATATTTTTTATTTTTTTGTATGAATATCGGAAAGCGGTTCACAGAATACATCTATCTACCTACCAAGTTTCAATTCTGTAGTCCTAACAGTTTCGGAATAAAATGGCTGTGACATACGGACGGACAGACAGACAGACATGACGAATCTATAAGGGTTCCGTTTTTTGCCATTCGGCTACGGAACCCTAAAAAACTTTCAAGTATACTAGTATACTACTAAGTACCTATTCTAACAGTACCTACGGCAGGTTCTTAGCGTATCTTTTATAAGGACTAAGAATACTTAAACGGCAATACAAGAACACTTAACTATCCAAGTTACGCGAAGCGGTTTGCATCTGCTTTTACTTATTGGAATTTAGCACCTTTGTATCGTAAATCTTTAAGTTAGAAGTAAGTGATTCTAAAGCCTCCAACTTGTTCTTGACGTGTACATAAATACAGAACCCAAATAAGGATGGAACAGGTGTTCCGTACACCTTAAGGGACATACACGCGTGAAGCTTTTGGTTGACATCGTAAAGATAAAGTGTGTTTTACATGTTGTTGCTAAGCGGTGAGATAGGCGAAAGGAAATGAAGTTATTTGGAACTAAGTAGAACACTTGATGTTAAGTGCACTTTTAAAATTTTGGGCACATGGGAGTGTACCTACATACTTTGTTATGTACCTATGTAGTAATAATATAGGTAGGTACCTACGTACATGTAAATAATTTGCTTGCTATATCTGTTTCTATAGAGCTCTGTTTCTATATAACTAAGCTGGACGTGTTTAGGGTAGTTAGCTATCATGGGCATCATGTAGTACCTGCTCACATTAGGAATCACTAGCTACCTACCTATATTTAGGAGCTAGGTTTACACTTTTATTGAGTAAGATTGTGTCTTTTACAGTATTTTGATTGGGTCGGGACAACCTGAGTGACCTCACCAAATGTAGGTACCTAAATCCACACATATCTACACCATACATAATTATATCAAATCGCTCATTTTTCCCGCTAATTTTCACTTATAAATTCTGAGATCTCTGTGAACAATACAACCGCACATTGAATTACCCTAATAATAGCATCTCTCGTAGCTAGTGCTAGTTTTTGATTTGTTTACTTACGCAGATTTGTATAGAATGAAAAAAAGCGCCATCTAGTGTGCATAATAGGTAACATTGAATTTCCATACAAATTGCGTTTACTTTTGATTTTTTATATGACATCGAGTAAGAAAAATAAATCTAAAGAAAAACTCGCACTAACTTGGAATAATATGCAATATGTACAAACCTATTGTAAACTGTTCCATGTGGTAGCTTTACCTCGCCCCATAAACTTAACATGTTTCATTATCCTACACAACCTGTTCAGAAAAATTATAAGACTCCGACAATGATATTATACAGTTTACCTGATCATTTTCCGTTTCCCTTACTTCTAGTACTCCCACGTATGACATGGCACCGAACCCAGACAAGCAATGGATTCTGCGCGTTACTGATAAAATGAAACCCATACACCGCCAGTTCACGGACTTGCTGATGACCAAGAGGCTCCAGACTCTTCAGAGTGTTGACATGGTAATTATTTATTTTTTAATTACTTCGCAAAAGAACCATATTCGACCAAATTATCGAAAGTGGCCAAACGCTAGCTTATAAAATATAAATAGTCACTAAATACAGACGCAATTTTCATACCTCCTAATTGCATTTGATAATCAGGTGCGACTTGCATCTGATTAACGCAACCGCACCGTGCGAGAAGCTACGCCCTGCGATCACCAACCCGCCTGCCCAGCTTGGCGATTAGGGAATATTCCTCCCAAGATGTAAAGTCAACAAAGCCAAGGCCCCAAGGCAGTGACTGGAAAATAAGAGCCGAAGATCGGGCTCAGTGGCGCAACTTGGGAGTGGTCCATCAGTAGACTGTCAAAGGCTAATGATGATGATGATGAATCAAGTCATTGATTTTATTTTCAGGCTGTGGAACGAGTCTACCAAGAACTAAAAGCGTTGGGAGAGCTCGACAACACCTATTTAGTATACACGTCAGACCACGGCTACCATCTCGGCCAGTTCGGTCTGGTGAAAGGCAAGAGTTTTCCTTTCGAGTTTGACATCAGAGTACCATTCCTTGTGAGAGGGCCGGGTGTTGAACCGGGCACAGTGTAAGTAGATCGTACTTAGATAGTTACATTTTTTATTTTCTTAAATAGTAGGCACACTAAAATGTTTAAAATTAAAATAAACTAAAATTGAGGGATGTCCGTGTGGTAAAGTGTCAAGAACGCTGGCTGCATTCCCGCGTTGAATCACTAGAAATTCTTAGTGCTAGGAATAAGCCAGCCCTTTTTCACTGGTGGCGTCGACAAGGCGTGCAGCAATGTGTACCTATATAGTTATACTAGAAGTGCCCCGCGGCTTCCCCCGCGTTAAAAGCTTCTTTTATTTACTTAAAACTTTTCTTTTGTAAAAACGATTATATCATTTAAGACATTAAATAAGAATTAGCCAAATCGGTTCACCCGTTTTCATGTTATCGCGTGATTACGGCAATTCGGGATTCATATTTATAAGAACCGAAAAACCCAAATTTTCAGACTTTGTTACCTATCCCATTTCAAAAAATCCTACAACACGTACTTTACCTCATCTTATTTCGCCATACAAACTTTGAATCCCCGTTCCGTATCCAGGAGGCATTTTTAGAAAATCCTTTCTGAGCGGATACCTACGTCATAATAACTATCTGCATTCTAAATTTAAGCGCAATCGGAAACAATATTGATTTTTAGACTTTGTTACCCCAGTTTATCCTCTTAGGGTGGCATTTTGAAAAAGTCTGAACCTCGTATTTACTTATTTATTTACAGAAGTACTTGTGTGAAATGTCGAATAAAATGACTAACCAAACTTTGAATCCCCGCTTCATCCCTTTGAAGAGTGAATTTTGAAAAATTCTTTCTTAGCGGATACCTAAGTCAAAATAAATATCTGCATGCCAAATTTCAGCGCAATCCGAAACAATATTGATTTCAGACTTTGTTACCCCACTTCACCCTTTTAGGGGTGCAATTTTAAAGAGCCTGAAACACGTATTTACTTACATAAGTACTTGTTACAAATATAAAAGACTATCTAATCTTGTTTCTCCATTCAAACTTTGAATCCCTGTTTATCCCCTTCAGGGGTGAATTTTGGAAAAATACTTTCTCAGAGAGAACTAACTTCGTAATATCTATCTGCATGCCAAATTTCAGCGCAATCCGAAACAATATTGATTTTCACACTTTGTTTTACCCCATTTCACCCTTTTAGAGGTGTAATTAAAAGAAAACCAGAAACACGCATTTACTTATTTTTTTACTGGAGCACTTGTATGAAGTTTCGAATAGAAAATACTATCTAATCTCGTTTCTCCATTCAAACTTTGAACCCCCGTTTCATCCCCTTCAGGGGTAAATTTTGGTAAATCCTTTCTCAGAAGGAACTAACGTCGTAATAACTATCTGCATGCCAAATTTCAGCGCAATCCGAAACAATATTTATTTTCACACTTTGTTACCCCATTTCATTCTCTTAGGGGTGTAATGAAAAAAAAAACCTGAAACACGTATTTACTTATTTTTTCACTGGAGCACTTATATGAAGTTTCGAATAGAAAATACTATCTAATCTTGTTTCTCCATACAAACTTTGACCCTCCGTTTCATCCCCTTCAGGGGTAAATTTTGGAAAATCCTTTCTCAGAGGAAACTAACATCGTAATAACTATCTGCATGCCAATTTTCAGCGCAATCCGAAACAATATTGATTTTCACACTTTGTTACCCCATTTCATTATCTTAGGGGTGTAATTTAAAAAAAACCTGAAACACGTATTTACTTATTTTTTCACTGGAGCACTTATATGAAGTTTCGAATAGAAAATACTATCTAATCTTGTTTCTCCATACAAACTTTGAACCTCCGTTTCATCCCCTTCAGGGGTAAATTTTGGAAAATCCTTTCTCAGAGGAAACTAACATCGTAATAACTATCTGCATGCCAATTTTCAGCGCAATCCGAAACAATATTGATTTTCACACTTTTGTTACCCCATTTCACCCTCTTAGAGGTGTAATTAAAAAAAAACTGAAACACGTATTCACTTATTTTCTTACTCGAGCACTTGTATGAAGTTTCGAATAGAAAATACTATCTAATCTTGTCTCTCCATACAAACTTTGAACCCCCTTTTCATCCCTTTCAGGAGTGAATTTTGGAAAATCTTTTTTCAGAGGTAATAAACGTCGTAATCACTATCTGCATGCCAAATTTCAGCGCAATCCGAAACTATATTGATTTTCACACTTTGTTGGGTAACAAAGTGTGAAAATCAATATAGTTTCATTTTACCCTCTTAGGGGTGGATTTTCAAAAAAACCTGAAACACGTATTTATTTATTTTTTTACTGAAGAACTTGTGTGAAGTTTCGGATAGATAAGACTATTTAATCTTGTTTCTCCATACAAACTTTGAACCCCAATTTCATCCCCTTAAGGGGTGAATTTTGGAAAATCATTTCTTAGTACACCTCTACGTACTAAGACAAATATACATTCCAAATTTCAAGACTCTACGACCAGCGGTTTAGGCTGTGCGTTGTCTGTCAGTCAGTCAGTCAGACAGTCAGTATGTCAGGACAAAGATTATAGTATTAGATAAAAAAGTTTATATCGATGTGTATAAGGAAACTTTTAGTAGTTATTGAGATAGTCTAAGGCGGCAATAGCCCAATGGATAAGGTGTCGGACAGGCGATCGAGAGGTCGTAAGTTCGATCCCCACCCAACCCATTGCACTATTGACGTAAACCCATTCCAGACACAAGCATATTTCGCTTAGTTGGAGGGGTTAACAAGAATACTAATGATGTGCAACCCATATTGAGAGTAATCTTTTTTTAAAAAAGAAAAGAAAAAAAATTGGGGTTTGTTAATCTATGGAGTCAGGAAGAGATAATCTTAGCTGGCTCCATTACGTACTAAATAGGTACCTACTATCTCACAATAATATTTTAAATTTTGCCTACTTAAGTAGGCAAAATTTAAAATACTTACTTTGTTGCCTTTGTGCGCCCCACATCCGTAACCAAAGTTCCATCGCATAATTCGCATACTAAGTATGTATTGGAAACTTAAATAAAAATACTTATATTATTGAAGAATCTTAAAAGTACCGCTAAATTATAGACTACCACAGATTTACAGCGTTTGTCCACAGCGCCGGCACCGGGACGTCACCAGGAACTAGATTTTTTCGGGCCGGTTTGAAAATGACGTGCCGGCGATCGTTTGTCCACCGCCACCGATCCCGGTGGTCTAGCTGTCACGCGTGGCAGATGCGTTTCCATAGAAATAAAACAAACAACCTCAGACAAAAAAACAATAACCGATCGAACGGCGCCGGGCAGTAGCCGGCAGTGTGTTGACAAGATCAAACGTGTTTTGAATTGCGAGCCAATGCCGGCACATCGGCCCGGCAAAATCTCTGGCCGATTTCTAGCGGGCGCGCCGATCTACTTGAAATATCGGCGGCAGGGATGACGTCAACCGGCGCCGGTCTTGCGGTGGACAAGCTGCCATACTATACATATGTATCGCTAATTCGGGGCCGGCATTTTGTTGCCGGTGACGTCCTGGTGCCGGTGCTGTGGACAAACGGCCTTAGTCGTGTAATCCGAGGTCGGTGGACTTTACCTAGATGTGGCTTGAACAAGTCAACGAAAGAAACATGACTTTCGCAAAAAAGATCCTTATAGTAGGGGAGCCCACGATGCTAAATAGGGATTTACTCCAGCTTATTATTGGATTTTGAAGAATAAATGGTAGAAAGAGAATTGTATGATGTATTTTACCCTTTCACCGGTAGAGATAAGTACAGTCGCATGGTATATACCCATCGTCATAGCAATTCTGTAATGTCGTTGTATATACCCCACATCATATTATTTATACGTGTCTCTAATGACGGAGATCTATATGTTAATCTACCAGTTTGCGTGGTAGGGGTTTCCATACGTAAGCTCGCATATTTCTAACCATACATTTTTTTACTATTCTATAGGCCCTATATATACCTAAGGCTTATTTATGATGGAGGTACTCAACGAGTGCAAGGTATCACTCATTATTAATTTGCCGGGCTTGAGTAAATCTCCTATTGGGCTGGGTTATTCTAACTATTATAGACTTGTTACTTTGACCATGTAGTTTTTTTATCATTTAAGGTAGATAATAACAGGAAAAGTTGATTGCTCGCAGTAAAATGAGATTCCTCGCTTAGGTACCTACGCCTGAAAGGATTATCTTAATTATTTTTATGTACAATCTAGTTACCTACATATTATAAAAATCTTCCCCTACTATTAATTTATTATATAATATTACAGTGTGGACGACATAGTCCTAAACATCGATCTGGCGCCAACATTCCTCGACATGGGCGGAGTGGAACCACCAGCTCACATGGACGGACGGTCGCTTCTACCACTGTTGCAGCCGAGAAGAAGACGGCAGGCGTCAATGCACTGGCCTGACACCTTTCTTGTCGAGAGGTAGATTTGTTAACTTACTACAGAAGCGTATTTTGAGGATTTATATCATATCACCCACATATGTAAGGTCATCTCCTCGAGATTTGAAGCTTTATTGCTTTTTGACCATTTACTAAACACGTGATACCTACAGAGAGATCACTGGTGGTTGGCTTCGGCTGTTGTTCCCGCCACCCACTAAACAAGGATGTGCTAAATCAGTCAATTCGCTTAGTTACAGAACGTAATTATTTCAAGTCTTTCGTCAGAAAGGGTTTCGATCATTGCACAGCGAACAAAAGTTAGTGGGTACTACTCTAGAACCTCACATCCTCAGATTAACAATTACTAAAGTACTCACATCACAATGTTTTAACGATTTAACACGTTTAGCATTCAGTTTTTGAAAAAAGTTATCTGAGTTGAACTTCAGACGCGTCGTGAGTTATAGTGAATTGATGTAGGTTCTTATATCAGCACTCGTCTTTCACGACTTTTGCACGAATCGAGAAAGACGAGCTCTGATAACTGTTAACATTTACTTTGTAACTTAACATTCTATTTCCAGTTCCGGTCGCCGTGAGATGCCAGGGCTACACCGTCGCGAGAACAAATACAGCCGCGAAAGGAACGAGCCTACTACACCCAATCCGCATTCCAACGAGAGCGGTGACTTCGACGAGGAAACTGATGATGATGACTTCTTGGAACCTGATGATGATGATATTGAAGAGGTACGTGAACAAGAAGACGACTAAACGTCTACTGCCTAAAATGAACCTCATATATCGCGAGACATGAGAACCCACGCAGTCACTTCACAATATATCTCGTAATTCGAGAGTAATCACTTTTTTCCTTTACTCTAATGCACAGGCATTCAAACCTAGGATTTAGAGGCTAAAAGAGTAGTACAACATTAGTGAATGGACCACGCAAATAAAAATACTGCTTCATTAAATTTAGGTACTTATCTATTGTCTGCCTTACTACTTAGCTTTGGTGTTGCAAAGACAAGTACCGAACGAATAATAGCAATTAACTAAGTTGACAATAAATTGTTGATTTTTTAAATCAAATAATTATTCCAAGACTGTTTGCAGGAAAGCTCCGAAGTAGATGCAAGCGAGTCTAAACAAACCTCAGAGCCTTTGATGAGTAATGAAAGTCACAATCCATTACTGGAAGCAAGCTTGGAGAAAGCCTTGGCTGCAGACGACATCATCAACAATCAGCCAAATTTCCTCAATCCTACTGAAAATAAGTTTTTTGACCGTAAGTCTTTTCATAATGGATACAAGAGCTAAGACATATACGAGTAGGTACTTATCGTGCATAATTCCTTATATTCGTTAGCATAGAAAAGTACCTTAGGTAAATGTACGTCGTATCAATATAAACGCCACCACTACTAAAAACTCAATCACGAACTGCAATTAGCACGTTACTAAAAACTCTTTTAAAAGACGAAAGACACTATATTTCCTTTAAATTAGCATTTAAAGTTAAAAACCCTATTTTAGAAGTGTCTGACATGGCGATGGTAGACAGCAAAGCTGCACGTCTAGCGGCCGACTGCTCTAAAGCAGAACTGCGGGCTCCGTGCTCCCCAGGGAGGAAGTGGAAGTGTGTCCTCGTCAATGGAAGATGGAGGAAACATAAGTGCCGAAATGACGTGAGTTAACTTTCAATTGATCAGTAAACTGCTGATATACCTAATATACACACATATTCGGCTCGAAATAATTACTTAGGTTCGACACATGTTCGAACTTATTCTATCTCTGTATATCTCTATCTCTGTCCATTGCTGGACATAGGCCTCACCTATGGCACACCACTGAGCTCCATCTTCAGCTCTTTGTTTCCAACCGCTGCCAGCCAGCTTGCGTAAATCGTCGCTCGCTTCACCTAGCTGGAGGGCGCTCTTAATTACGTCACCCTATACTACGTTTACAAAGCCGTGGTCTGCACTCTAGAACACGTCTACCCCAACGGTTATCGGTTTTACGACAGATGCGAACAGCTTACCGACACTTTAGCTTACTAATCCTTTGAGATGCGTCGATAATGAACCAGTCGCACTGTTGGTGTCGACGTCTCGGCTCCGTAAGTAATAACAGGTAGGACGCACTCGTTAAAGACTTTCGTCTTTAGGCTTTGTGGTATGGGCGATAAGAAGACTCGACGAAGTTTTCCAAATGCTGCCCATCCCAGCTGTATCTTTCTGCGAGCTTCCTTCTCGAAGTTGTTTCTACCCAATTGCAAGATTTGCCCAAGGTAGACGTATTCGTGAACAACTTCAAGAGGAACTCCGTTTAGGGCAATCGGTTCCGGAATAACATGTTCGTTGAACATGATCTTGGTCTTCCCAAGTTCATCCGGAAACCGATGCGTGCAGAAGAATCAGCAAGGGTGGTCAGCCATGATGACGATATCATCCGTAAATCTCAAGTATGAGAGGTGCTCGCCGTTTATATTTATGACCCGTCCTTTCCAATTCAGCGTTTTGAACATAATCCTCCAGAGTGTTAGTGAAGAATTTGGCGGAAATAACGTCCCCTTGTCTCACTCCTCTATGTAAGGGAATATGTTCAGTCTGCTGATTTTGTACTTGGACGATCATAGTCGCGGCGTCGTACAGGCCTCTCAGTACTTGGACAGTTACAGTATCACCAATCAACTTGGCACCGTTGCAGAGACGCCAGAACAGACCAGGTTTCTACAGAGTCAAAAGCTTTCTCATAGTCTACAAACGCGAGGCACAGGGGCTCGTTATACTCTTCGGTCTTCTGTATAACCTGTCGCACAGTGTGTATGTGGTCTATGGTGCCATACTCTCCTCGAAACCCAGCCTGTGCAGGGGACTGAAACTCATCGAGTCTTCGCGCGAGACGATTTATGATGATTCTCGAAAACAGCTTATAGACGTGACTCAAGAGTGAAATTGGTCGATAGTTCTTTAAGAGGGTCTTGTCTTCTTTTTAGGGTTCCGTACCCGAAGGGTAAAACGGGACCCTATTACTAAGACTCCGCTGTCCGTCTGTCTGTCTGTCTGTCTGTCCGTCTGTCACCAGGCTGTATCTCATGAACCGTGATAGTTAGACAGTTGAAATTTTCACAGATGATGTATTTCTGTTGCCGCTATAACAACAAATACTAAAAACATAATAAAGTTAAAAATTAAAGTGGGTCCCCATACAATAACGTGTTTTTAAACGCCATCGTATCTAATTAGTTTCGGCAATATGACATAGATGGCGCTAGTAAACGAGCCCCGCCCCGTCTTTCTAGATCGCGACCAAACCAAATATTCTTGGCAATATCAATTAATCAAATATATGAGGTTGAAACTCTGTATGTTTCGTATTGTACGGAACCCTCCCTAAGTGTGCGATAAGAGACGCGATGCTGACTCGCACTTGGCCAGTTTTATTTAAAGAACGTAATGACCACACTCTTGCTCTACGCCTTTGGAGTTCTCCCCGAAAAGAGGACGGAATTAAATATACATTAAAGCTGTACAAGCGTTGGAGTTCCACCAGCTTTCAAGAGCTCCGTTGTAATTCCATCCTCTCCGGGGGCTTTTCCATATTTAAGTTGTTTGAGAGCCATCACAATTTCGCCCAGGCTGACCTCTGGTATAATGGCGGGTAAGAGTGGCTCTAGGATCTTCAGACTGGGGTTGGGGACGGGACGCTTACGAGGTATATAGTTGGCCGTAGAAGTTTTGAACCTCCCTAAGAACCTCCGGCTTAGAAGCGACGACACTCCTGTTAGATGTGGTCAACTTCGTAAGATGGCTTCGACCCAGCTGTTGAACAAAAACTTTTGACCCCTGGTTTCGCTCGATCGCTTCTTTAATAGAGCGTGTGTTGGAGCTCCGGAGGTCACGTCTTACCAGCTTAGAGATTATTTTGTTCAAAACCCGTTGGTCTGACGAAGTGATTGCGGGGTTTTCTTGTCGCTTCTGCATTTGCTGCAGAGATTCTTCTGAAAGCTTATACTATTTTCCGGCACCTCACGTCTCGCATTATTTCGTCCCCTCCTCCGTAAGAATTCCCACCACTTAGTCGAGACCCTGGTCCACATCAACGTCAATTGTGGTTTCCAAGGCAGCGAATCGGTTCTCCAGTTTTAACTGGAACGTTTCAGACCCAACCACAGATTGGAGCATATCACGCCGGAGCGTAGATTTCATAAGACGGACTGTTCAAGCTTACAGTCGATATCTATGCCTTGGACCAGTCGGTGATCACTTCCGGTGTTGAACCTAGTGATCACTGAGACATCTCTAAATATGCGCTTCTTGTCCGTCATAATGAAATCAATCTCATTTTTGGGCGTCGGGGCTACACTTCCGTCGGGGGTTGTTCTGAAAAAAAGAATTCATCAGAAAGAGCCCTCTTTCTCCAGGAACTTGACGAGCATTTGCCCTCTATGACTAATGCTTCCAAATCCGTGTGGTACTACTAAGAATTCGCCGCTTGTACTCCCACTTTAGCGTTGAGATGACAACGTTGAAGTGGGCCTTTTGGGTGGTGTACAAGGCCTTGAAAATGTCCTCGTACATTTTCTCCACTTCATCGTCCGAGTGTGCTGAAGTCGGTGCGTATACAGGATGTCCTTGAGGCTGTAACGTCTCGATGAGTTTGATAACAAGATACGCTACCCTTGTCGACACACTGGAGATTTCTAGGACGTTGTCAGAGAGGACCTTGTGTACCAAGAACCCGACGCCGCCTTGGGATGGTTGGTCTCCCTCTCTGAACTCCCTCTCTTCGGACTTCACATAACCCCAGAATGTGCCATGTTATGTTCTTCAGCTTCTCTTCGAGTTGTGCTTGATGTTCCTCGAGCCGTGCGTCCGTTATACGTAGCCAGAGTCAGTCGGTGTTGGCGGCCTGCCGTAGCCCGGAGATTCTTAGCACTTCTTGCCCCGCCGTTACCATGACCGCCGCCTTGGCCAGGAATACCATATAATAATTCAGAATGGAGGCCGGGGCGACGGGGAACTGGGGGCCGTTGTTGTGTTATGCTTCCCATGAAAAGGTAGAAAAAATAGGGTCGACATGCGGTTTGGTAATATTCCTTGAATGGCAATGTTTGGCCGACTCAAATCAATCTACGTGTTTGGTTTTATGCTACCAAAAGTCACGATTATTAAGACAACGACTCATCCAAAATCTTCGGGTCTTCGTAATAAATAAGGGCCGGCAATAACCACTAAAGCTGCAGATAATTAACAAATTGTCTTCGTTCCGAATTCTTAGCACTATTGAACCAAAACGTAACACAAGCCGGTCTTTTTTCTCGCGCACTCATCTTCATACATTGGATTTTACCGCCGTGCTGTGCCGACTAAAGACAAGCGACTTGCCCGTCTAAATTTACCCAATAATACATGTGTGGCTAGGCCGTGCCGAAAATATATCTACACATATTCGATTTTGCTGACTGGCTATGCCGATTAATGCCGGCCCGCCCATTTGCGTAGCACGCTTTACTCCCTAATATACTTTATTTATCGTTATTTCAGGCTGACTTAAATCTACCGCAAACAAAGATGAGCACAAAGAAATGTGCCTGCTTCACCCCAAGCGGACTCGTATACACTCGCCTTGAAACAGACGGAAACATCGCTAGAAGACCAGTCGGAGTAAACAAAGACACTAAAGAAAATAATACGAGAACTCGCCGCTCTATAGACAACGATGTCTTTGAACCGAACACAGTCGACAGTATTCTCAAAGAAAACCCTAGCATAGGTCATCTTAGTTTCAAAAACGAACCCATCAGTGAATTTGAAAGTAGAGAAACTAAGGACAAAATAGACAAACTTATCGAAGAAACGGAAGCGTTCCTAGAAGCTTACGAAAAAACCAAAGATAATATAGAACATAAGAGAGTAAAACGTAGAGCTCAACACTGGAATCATAATAAGCAACACAAGCAGCACAAAAATGATGCTATAACTAACACAAATGAGTCATCGCTCGAATGCAAGGTAGAAAAGAACGGCAGGGTGAATTGCTCACAAGTCATTTACAATGACTTGAAAGCTTGGCATACGAATCGACTTAGTCTAGAAGATCAAATAAGAGAACTCCGAACAAAACTGGAAGATTTGAAAGAAATTAAGAGACATTTGAAAACGGCTAAACCAGTTGTCGTAGAAACTCAAACACCTCACACTTTTATAAACAATCACCTCTTTAACAAAAACGTTACACAGGAGCACAACTCGTCAAAAGAACATTTCAGAAAAGGTAGACTGCATAAAGCGAAACCAAGGCACAGAAATAATACTAATGTCGAAAAGAGAATACGTCAGTTTAACGAATTTGCTCTTCCAACTGTAAATGCTAAAATCAAAGAAGACGTTTTTCAAATGCAAATCAAAAACGATACAAGAACTGAGTCTACTACACCAAATGTTACAAGCGATGAAGCGGAGAATGTAACGATCGTATTCGATGTTGAACTACCGAAGCCGCAAGTTACGACCATAGTCATAGAGAGAAATAGTTATTTTGACCAAAACAGTTTGGAAGATACTAGTACCATATTGAACGATCTATCAACAACTGATGCTGCGGCAACTGAATTTACCAAACACATTGCTATTACAAAGAGACCTGTAGAAGAGACCACTGTGAATCGAATGACAACTGAACACATAACGCAGGGCGTGCAATATTATAGCACTGCAATTAATAAACTGTTGACGGATGGGTCGACTACGAAAATCTATGCTGACATCACGAGCACCATGAAACCCGCGGAAACCACAACCAAACTTGCAGAAAGTACATCCAAACCGTCACTAGTTAATCTAGGGCCAGCAAGGCTTGATGCCTCAGAGTACGAACAAAGGAACCCAAATAAGGGTAATACGAAAACTATGGGCATTTTCGACAATCCAGCAGATGTATTTCAGAGACGGTTGCACCCACTTTTCATTCAGAATGAAGATAAACACATTTGCTATTGTGAAGAAGGAAGGTTAGTACAATTTGGAAATGTTTGATTGATACTCAAACCTAATTGTTGCTTGCTTGGTAAAAACTGTAAATCAATATTCTTGCAGGAAGATGAAAGGAGCTGGGAACAGTTTTCTGGAAGCTGCTCAAAGAGCGAGAGAAGAGCAGCGTAAGCGGAAAGCACTGTTGCTGAGGAAGAAATTAAGGAAAGCCAAAAAACGGGTAAGGTGACTAGCAATCTATCATCCGTATTCAAAAGATTTTGACTAGCGCATGGCGGTGGACTTCACCATAAGTATTGTTAATCAAGTACTGGTTTTAAAGACCTTGCTTTCGCAACCACTTTGATACCCAGTATTTATTGATTGTAAATATTGTCGTGAGTAACCTTAAATGAAAAGTTTTTTGTTTTTATTTTGAATTCCAGGCTGAATTAGAAAAGCTGTGCGAATCCGAGCGTATGAACTGTTACCGCCACGACAATGATCATTGGCGCACCGCTCCTTTCTGGACTGCTGGACCTTTCTGCTTCTGCATGAGCACTTCCAACAACACTTACAACTGCGTGAGGACCATTAATGCGACTCACAACTTGTTGTACTGCGAGTTTATCACTGGACTTGTGACGTATTACAACTTGAGGATTGGTAATAATCATATCATTAGTTTTGATTGAAGACATAATTTTATTTTTTTGGGAGCCACCTTTTCTAATTACTGACTTGAAAAAAGGAGGAGGTAATCAATTCTTTTTTTGTCAAGCTGCGAGGTTACCTACACGAGCACGACTCTTGCACGATGATAAGCGATAACGTATACATACATATATAGCAGAAATAGTGGCAAGTAAAACTCTCCAGAGTTTTACTTGCCACTATTTCTGCTATTACAATCCATTGCCAGAATTTTGCGCTTCAATGCTCTGAATCAGAATGAGTCAAACATGGCTTATAGTTTCACAGGACATTTTGACATTCATGTTGAATTTCATAACTTGAACGTTTTGCACATCCTCCAACATTTGATTTGTCCTTCCATCATCTAGATAGAACTATTTATAACGAGAACGTCCCTTAGAAACTCAGTCGTCTAATTACTAATCTCGACTTGTTGAGTTTTTCGAGCTTCGCTTTATCTTAATAGATTATAGTGTTTAATAAATCCGTTGTTGATGTTTTCAGATCCATTTGAAACTCAGAACAGAGTGAAATATCTGACGGCGACAGAGAAGGAATATTTCCACAACCAGTTACAACAGCTCCTCAATTGCCGTGGCACTTCCTGTCGAAGATTCTCACATTCCAATCCACATGGTAAAGATTTATCACAATATAGATTTAGAAGTCAATACAGGATTGATACATGAAAACTTAGACACGGGCCGGCATTAACTTTATTATGTTACCTGAAGTGTTTTTTATAATTTTGTACATTGTTATACACAATCCAAAATTTCATCGTAGGTACCGTCATCATCATCTCGTCGTTACGATGAAATTTTGGATTGTGTATAACAACATGCAGTAAAACGATTGGCAAAATTTTATGATGAGTGAGTGGATGACGCGACCTATCAAGAAACTCTACTAGAGATTGGTGGAAGATAATTATACGAAGTAAAGTTTTTAAATATCGGAAAGTTTAGTACTTAAAATTGAAACATTTGTTTTGCAGCAAGATACGAAGATGTGGTGGCGAGCAGACGTTTTAATACAGAGCACATGATCAGGGGGGATTACAGCAGTGGATATGAAAGGTAATTGCCAAGCTTGAACTGGTGTACCATGATGTACCATGATGTACCATAATATTAAATACCTAAGCTTGACTTATCCAAAGATTTCTTTAAAATGTATCGTTTATTGTGACATCGGTAGGCCGTAGGACCTACCTGCAATTGCTTAGGGACTAGCCGCAGTAGCCGCACACGTGTGGCTTGTGGCAGCCTTGCGCTACTGCGTACGAATCGCACGTGTGCATAAAATGCTTCCGAACACGGGTGGCTGTCGCTCACTACCGTCGCTGCTGCAAAGTAGCGAGGGCGCGCGACAGCCACCGGTCTGTGGTCGGTAACCCTTGTGCGGACAGCCTAACATCTCAACAGTGTTTTTTTTAACTTATATTTTTTTTGTCGACGCTAACTAGTTCAACTCCTGCCTACATGACCCGCTCTTTTTATTATCAACTGACATCAAAAGACGAGGTTCAAAATTCGACTTTATTTTTTTAAATGTCTTGACAGACATTTAGGTGACCCTCAGAACTCCGTCATTTTTAAAACGATTTGGTAAATTATTTCTGTTGCTTGTGAGACTATACCTTGAGATAGTATACTTCTCGTTTTGTCCCATTGTAATTTCATCGTGATCTAATGAGTATCTCCAGAGTTATAGATATAAATACTTGAAACTTTGTACTGAAAATGATTAGCGCGGCATTTGAAGTCGATTTATTTCGTTTTGTTAATGATCTTAAATTAATTAACTTCAATTTTACCTTAGTGTGAATTAAATTCGCAAATAAATCATTCGTTGGTTTAATAAAAATACTTGTTTTTCAGACCATGGCGATGGAATAGAGGCAGATATGCGCGAGCAAGATTACACCGAAGAAGGCACATGATGTCATTCTAGTCTTACGAATAAGAAAACTGGGGGAAAATAATAGCAGAAAACTGCTTCATTAGCAAAATACCTTATGGTATTATTGTAAAGCAAAAATTGCTCATGACATCAATATACATGCATATACTTTACATGCATGTTAAACTCATGTCTTTCAAAGTAGGTATAGACATAGATACACATTGTCTGATTGTGATTTTATTACTAGAAGTATTACATAGATTTATTGTTATATTCAAGTACAGTGCATCGAATATAGTTGGGCTTCCCCTATGTATATTCAATATTATAAGATTTGTAAGTTTTGCTTCTCTTCTGCTTTTTTGTATGGAAAGAAACTAATTCCATATTAAAGTGTAAAAGTAACTCAGTAAATTCAGTGGTAAAAATATCTACTATTAGTATTCCCATATATGTAACCTTTCTGATTGCTTCAATTATGATAATCTCATGCCGGTCATAGTTGCTTATAATATTGTCTCTCTATTGTCATCGAAGTTCTATCAGAAGGATCTGTACTGGATGATCTAGGATGTTTGGATCATACAAGTAGAAGATTCATCTTGCTGCGGGATAACGCAACAATTTTTGGTGAACATCAAAAAAATATTCTTTTGTTCTGAATTTATGTTGAGCCATTAAAAGCAATAATTTATTGAAGTAAATTTTTGCAATGGAGGGAATCAAAAAGATCAGTACATTTTAGTAAGGATTATTATTAATATTATTATCAATAAATAAGTGCTTTATAAAAGTATCACTGCCTAATTAAAGGTACTTTAACTATGTATCAGTTTTTACGTTTTATATACACGATAAAGATTTTGAAGTTTTGACTATACCTACAATTATTTCCCTAAGTCTGTAATTTTATTAAGCTTTAATTATTATTCTGAAACTTGGTGACATATTTCGAATAATGTAAAATGTTTATTGTAGATGTTGTATGTAACAGAATGTATGTAGTTATTCACTATTTATCTAATAGAGATCAAAAAAGTGATAATAAAATGTTGCTATTGTGATGATTATGTGTATTGATTAAAATAAGAAATAATAAAAAAAAATAAGACTTTTATTTAGACTACATGAATTGAACTATTGTAGGTAGGTATATCACAGAATATAATGATGTGTACTACTCTATCAACTCACTACTGCTTTTCTTACAATACAATATAAAAACTCTTTATTGTATACCAACATAAATAATAGGAAACATTTAAACAAATATAATAACATAAATAGTCTTTGAAGGGATAACGATTCCGTACAGCGAAACTGTAAAAAATCTAGGCATTATATTTGATCGCTACCTGTCATGGGGACCACAACTTGCGGCCATTAGCCGCAAGATGTTTGCTTCTGCAGGGGCTTTGAGGAGGTTAAGAAATTTTTTACCAACGGCTACTAAAGTTGCGCTAGCACAGTCTTTTCTTCTCCCTATTCTCGATTACGCTGATGCATGTTATCTAGACCTCACAGAGGAGCAGCTAAATAAGCTTGAGCGGCTCCAAAATTTTGCAATTAGGTTCATATTTGGCCTTCGCAAATATGACCATGTTTCAGAATTCCGTCGTAAGCTCAAGTGGCTGCCTATTCGTCTTCGCCGGAATACACACATTCTGTCACTCCTTTATAATATTTTATTTAATCCCACTTCTCCTAGCTATCTAAAAGCACTCTTCGAATTTCTTCACACCACTAACTCCCTTTCGCTAAGGTCATCAGAGAATCTAATGCTTTCTATTCCTACTCATTGCAGCACTTTCTATGATAAGTCATTTGCTGTTCAAGCTGTCAGACTCTGGAATGCGCTTCCTGTAGAGATAAAACAATCACAAACTATATATTCAAGGAATGTGTTAAGTCGTATTATCTTGGTTAGTTATATTACATACGTTTGTTATATACACTCCTAATAATATGTTATATATATGTATATCCATATATATATATATATGTATTATTTAATTTATTATGTATATGTATCAAAGTAATTATTATTATTTTCTTTTGTATTAATTTAGTATCCTTTAATAGCTTATGTCTTATTTACTTATACACTGTACACTGCCGTATCTATTTACATTTATCTCCATCTAAAGGTTGTCTGGAAGAGATCGCTTTCAGCGATAAGACCGCCTGTTGTTACACTATTATAATTAGTTGTTAAGTAATACTCTGTTTCTTTTTAATAAGGTGTTCAATAAAGTGTTTCTATCTATCTATCTAATAACTATTGGGTTACAATGGGCGGTCTTATTGCTAACAGCAATTTCTACCAGACAACCTTTGGATGGACAGAAATACAGGAAGTAATAGACGGTGGTGTACAATAAATAAAATAAAAAAGTTCATAATAAAATTATTGAATAATTTAATAATAAACCTAAATATATGTATGTATCTTTTCTTCTACATAGTTGCTTATCCATTTGAACAACGGATTCAAACATACAACATACATAGCAAGTTACATTGTAGCAGGTTGTTTTGTAATACCTACAATATAAGTGCATTTAAAAATGTCATCCTTACAATTTTGAGATATTTTTGCAGTTAACAAACTTTTTTTTTATTATAAAAGAACCGATTATTATACTCAATACTATTTGTTGTCTCGACTTAGGTTTTGTGCATGTCCGATGCACTTCCTCGGGAGTTTACACAGCAATATCACAACAACCACAAACAAAAAAAACTATTTTGCCAAATACTAAGAACTTGCTTAGTAGGCCCTAAGTAACTGGGAGTTTTTAAACATTATATGTCCAAATTTAAAATACCTTTGTCACATTTAACTCAGTACCTGTATACAAACTGTCTAAAAGTACTTATATGTATTAGAAATCTAAGATGTCATCTAGATCTGTTTCATTGCACATTGAGAACAGATTATTTAGGTTTTTTTGTGATTCTTTTTGGATTTTTGAAGGGTTGTCTTCACATAGTTCTTCATTATCTGATGAATACTCTTTACAGACTAATAATTCATCACCATATGCATTTTCTGGTGATAATTCTCTACTTCTTGATACATTCTCGATGTTTTCATCAAGTTCTTCAGCAAATTGGGCCCATTTTGAGTTCTTATTGACTTTAACGGGAACAAATTCTTGTTTGTTTTCTGTGATGTTTGGCTTACTTATTTTTGTTTTTGTAAAATTTTGATGATTGTTTAAGCTAGGTGACTTGAAGTTATTTTCTTTCTGTGTAATTGGTTTAGGCAACATCAGGGTATCTGCACTTGATTTAGTTTTGGATTTCATACTGGTTGCAGCTATAGGTGAACTGTAATTCTGTAATGTCCTGTTTTGGATTTCGGAATGTATTTGATTATTATTGAACTTGTTGTGATAAGCAGTTTGAGGAGTACTTTCAACTGCTTTTGGTACATTGAACTTTTTTCTTTTCTTACTAGGCATTTCTAGTACTACTTCAGTGTTACCGAGATACACTCTTTCATTTATTTCTGGATCATAGACTTGTTCCTTCTCTTCAATAAAGTTTTTCCATTTGCTGTTTTTCTTTGGAATTTCTGTGTAATTAATAATGTCTGTAATCTTTCTTGAGCTGTCTTGACTTTCATATTCAATATCATCGATGTGTGTCTTCAATTCAAGGGATTCTATTTCTTCGTCAATTTCGCCTCTAATTCCGTTTAGTTTTTGGACATGCAGTCTACATTCTTTGCCGGTACCAAGTCCATAATGCCTTTTTATTGACTGTTTCTCGCCACATAACTTGCACTGCCATTTAATCGCCTTTTTCGTTTGGTGAACCTGTGTGACAAATTATTTAAAGTTCAGCCTTTAGATAAGTACATACCTACATCTTAGAATTAATTCGAACCCTTGAAGGCAAAAGGCAAAGAGAATACAATACTACGTAAGACAAAAGGTTGCTGAGCTATAACATGAGCAAGTACGTTTTAGGCTTACCTGAAAAACTAAACATTTGTAGCACCTTAAAACTTGGAATAATTGAGGCATGATGTATTTCAGATTCAGGAGTAGAAATACATCTATACATCGAATCGAACTATACCATTTAAATCAAAATCCACCCGGCCCGGATTTTCTGCAAATCGGTTTCAAAGATATATAAATACTACGTAAATCGGTATGTTGTTGGTTTGGTTCGCAAATTTCGCAATCGCATCACGTCGCTTACAAACAATATTTGACACCCAGTATATACTCTTATCTATGTTTGACACTGACAAACTTTCTAAGAAGACATTGACAATATAAAGTGTTAAACATACCAGCGGTGGCGGCCAGCCTGGGCTTCGTTCACGTCCTCACGTTTCGGTGAAGGTTTTTTGGTTGTTTTACATCTCGTTCGAAAGTCCGGAACGACCACGGGTGTTTTTTACTCAAATTGTGACTTTGACATTTTGCGCAGACTTGAATTTCGAGGTTATGTTCATTTATTTTTCTTGTTCTGAATAGTTTCCGTTTGTTTTGTTTTTACGATTAATGTCTCGTTATGTCACGTCTAGGTCTCGACCTGTAAATTTCTTTCGTTTCCCTTAATCTGTAACAAAAATTACAGCTTATCCCGCAAAATTTACTGTCACAAACGTCAGAGCGTTTTTTAACCATCGAATTTGATGGTTAAAAAGTTGCAACCGGAGTGAAACAACCGAGGTCGTGAAAGACACAGTTGCGCTAACCGAGTGCGACTCTCTGAGGTCGTGAACGGGGTTAGAGCGTTTGGTTGCACTCCGAGCGTAGGTCGTGAACGCAGCCCTGCGGTCAGCCCACGGCGTAGAGTAAGGCTTGGGTAACTCCGGACACACCTATATCTTCGGATATATATCCTTAAGCGGATATATATCCCTATGCGGAATGAAGGGTATATATATACCCTTCATTCCACTTGCCAAAACCTTAATATATCCCATATATCCGGTATATCTTCATGAAACATATTTTTTTGTGAAGTCGGTTAAAAATTCAAGCCGTAAGTGAATAGGTATTTTTTAGGCAATCGTGCTATATCATTATTTTGGATCACATCATCACTAATAACAAGTACAAAAACAATGCAAGTTTAAAACACAACAGATACGGTCTAATAATGTTAGATAATATCGGTTATGAAACGCGGATATGCTTAATTTCGGATATAGGATATACCAATGGATATAATTTGTATTTTTATTTGAGTTTATCTGCAAGCACATCACACGTGGATATACCGGACATACGAAGCAGTTATACTAAGCGGATATATATCCTTATATGGAATGATATACGATATATCCAATCCTCTGTCGGATATAGTAAGCCCAAGCCTAGCGTAGAAGATAAATTTACTTGATAACATTAGCTCGTAGATGAGAGTATAGCTCTCTACGCATTAGCTCTAGGAATGAAGTAGCTATAACAGATATATTCCGACTAACTAAATGATCAACACGTGATACATATGCCAGCTATAAGATAAAATGAACAACGTAATTTGGTCGGGTCATACATGACAGTGGGTGAAAGCCAATGGGTGCACTAGAACGTGGAGCCAGTGCTGGAGCCAGTTTGTAAAATCGCATACGCAGAGAAGGATAAAAAAAATCGTTCATCTCGCTCTCTCATACTAGTATAGTGTTATCCTTCTCATATTATTATTATTATTTTATGGACAAGTTTATTTAAATATACTTAGTCTATGGCCTACGGTCAGTTTTTTTAACCGACTTCAAAAAAAGGAGGAGGTTTCTCAATTCGACCGTATATATATATATTTTTTTTTTTTTTTTTTTTTATGTTTGTTCGCGGATAACTTCGTCGTTTATGAACCGATTTCGATTATTCTTTTTTTGTTCGAAAGGAGATATCCCAAGTGTGGTACCATGGTAATTTTATCTAGGTATGATAAGTATCTCCAGAGATATCGAGATAAACATCTCAAAATTGGTACTGAAAATGAATAGCGCGGCATTGAAGTCGGTTGTTTTTTAGTTTTTAAACGATATTATTTAATTATTTCTTTTTATGTTATTATGGCTCCACACGATTAGTGTATTTATCCAGTGTCAAGTATTAAAATTCTTCAAGTTTTTGTGTATTGAAGTCATAAACATGGGTCAAAATCCTCGGAACAATGACTAAAGCATGGAAGCCGGGCTAAAATAAGAAATGAAATACGTATGTTTACTTTTTTTTACTTACGATGTTAATAGTGCGTAGGAAAGAGACGTATAATGCCGTTCTGTTTCGTTATCATGCAGGTTGTCACAAGTTAATTTTTGGCTAGTGATGGGCTTATCATCGACATTATCGTGTCGATGTCAGTCATCAAAGCAAATATGTATTTTATATTATTAAAAAATCCAAATACAAGACTGTTCACAATATGAGTTTTGTATGTCGTAGGTATTATTGATAAAACGTTTTTTGCAAAAAATAGTAGGATTTTGGGAACACACGAAAAATTAGACAATGGCTATGATATCAATTAATCAATCTTAATGAAAAATGTTACTTCCGATTAGTTTTTTTAATTATAAAAAACCTAGTTATTTAGCGAAAATTTAGTTCATGAAATTTTCCATTAAAATCTTCTCTTCTTCACTCAGTATAATTATAAAAAAGCGTTGCATCGTAATGTAGAAATAGTATGATAATGGTGCGTAAATCCGTAATACACCCTCCAACAACACAAGCCATCTTGTGCAAAGCACTGTACACCTCACGTAAGTATATACTTTTACTTTCTGGTCACGTTCTCAGACAGAAATGAATAATTATATCGCTTTTTTCACTCAGTGAATTCGTCAAACCCGCGACACGTATCGACAAAACTTAAAACTGCAAAACTAAGTTGATAGCTGACATATAGTATTTTGACGTCTTGGATAGAACTTTTGTATTTGTTAGCATTATAAGATGACCAAAGGTGACCATTTGACATTTCCCATTTTAACTATTTTAAGCTTTGTGATACGTTTAATAATAATAAAAACAAGCTATATATTTTGTTTCTTTCACACCTCATGACATGCTAATTGACATAAATGAATAAAATATAGCTTACTCGATTTTTATTTTAGCCCGGCTTCCATGCTACCTATATAGGTTTTAGTCATTGTTCCGAGTCAAAATCACATTTCAGATCAAGTTGAAGTCATTGTCTAGTCAAAGTCATACCGTTAGTAAAGATGTATTTATATCAAAGAGTAACATAATATATACTGACTATTTATATTCTCTTTGGTAAAGATGTGGACAACTGAAGATTTTCAGTAGAATTTTGGTGAGAACGCAAATAGCATGTTCTTCAACTCTCTACACTCATTCAAATTCACCGGCACTGGTTAATGGTTGATAATCCACATTTATTACACATAAACTCGAGAAAGAACACAGGTTTTAGGAAAAAAAAACATTTCTCACACTTCTTCACGTTCCCGGCAAAACTCAATGGAC
Organism: Cabera pusaria; assembly: GCA_954871355.1. NCBI lineage: Eukaryota > Metazoa > Arthropoda > Insecta > Lepidoptera > Geometridae > Cabera > Cabera pusaria. The sequence goes on along the minus strand of OX940889.1, from coordinate 18,830,439 downwards.
CATCTCATTGTTTTCAATTCTAAGAATCCAGAAACAGATTTTCACAAATTCCGGGCCGGGTTAGCACCCGGCATTAATTAGCAGAAAGATGCGGACAACTGAAGATTTTCAGTAGAATTTTGGTGAGAACGCAAATAGCATGTTCTTTAACTCTCTACACTCATTCAAATTCACCGGCACTGGTTAGTGGTTGATAATCCACATTTATTACACATAAACTCGAGAAAGAACACAAGTTTCAGGAAAAAAACATTTCTCACTCTTCTTCACGTTCCCGGCAAAACTCAATGGACCATCTCATTGTTTTCAATTCTAAGAATTCAGAAACAGATTTTCACAAATTCCGGGCCGGGTTAGCACCCGGCATTAATTAGCATGGATGTTGAATGGAATAGTTTAATATATAGATAGTAATTATATCTAATCCTGAATCTGAAATACATCATGATTAATGCCTCAATTATGTCAAGTTTTAAGGTGCTACAAATGTTTAGTTTTTCAGGTAAGCTTACAACGTAGTATTCATGCTCCTGTTATAGCTCAGCAATCTTTTTTGCCTTCAAGGGTTCGAATTAATTCTAATATGTAGTATAAATGTATTTATCTAAAGGCTGAACATTAAATAATTTGTCACACAGGTGCACCAAACAAAAAGTGTGGAGTGTGGACAATCTCATTGTTTTCCATACATCAAAAGTGACCGCGGTCTGCCTGCAGGCTGACCGCTAAATAATCGATTGGCGACGCGAGTGAAAAACTTTTTTTTTTCTACGCACTACAACCGCGCGCATGCGGCAGAAAACTATACTTTAATATAACTGTATAACTTATGAAAGTATCAAGTCATTTGATTTGATCAAACTAGATTTATGAAGATTTAGATTTATTTAATAATATATTAAATAGATTTATTGATAATAAATAACATAAATTGCTTACTAATACTGAATAAATCATAGAGAAAGTATATTATTTCCATCCACGGGATAAATACAGTAAATATGCGAGGCAATCCTAATCCTATCCTAATCCTAATTCTAATCTTAACTAATATTATAAATGCGAAAGTAACTCTGTCTGTCTGTGTCACTTTCACGACAAACCCACTGAACCGATTTGAATAAAATTTGGTACACAGATAGTCTAGAGCCTGAGAAAGGACATAGGCTACTTTTTAATGCGAAAATAGGGTTGTGTGGGGTTGAAAGGGGGGATAAAAAGTTGTATGGAAGTATCGTCGTTTTAAGAGCTAGAGACTTGAAACTTATTTTATAGATTGTTGATTTGATATAAATAAATATGACATTCAAAGTTTGTAAAAGTTTTACCCTCAAGGGTGTAAAATAACATAGGGGATGAAAGTTTGTGTGGAAATATGTACGGTTTATATGAATGTTCTACTAAACGGATTTAAAATGAAATTTGGTACACAGATAGATATACACAGTCTAGAGCCTGAGAAAGAACATAGGCTACTTTTTAATGCGAAAAAGGGTTGGAAGGGGTTGAAAGGGGGGATGAAAAGTCGTATGGAAGTATCGTCATTGTAAAAGCTAGAAGCTTGAAACTTCTTGTTTAGGCTGTTGATTCGATATAAATAAATATGACATTCAAAGTTTGTAAGGGGAAAGGGGGAGGGGGAAGGGGATGGGGGAGGGAGGGTGGAAGTGAAGGGAAGGGGAAGGGGGAAAGGGGGAGAGAGGTGAGGGGAAGGGGAGGGGAGGGGGAAGTGGGGGAAAGGGGATGGGAGAGGGAAGTGAGGGGAAGGGGGAGGGGAGGGGAGTGACGGGAAAGGGGAGGAGGAGAGTAAAGTGAGGGGAAGAGGAGGGGGAGGGAGTGGGGCGAAGAGAGGGGAGAGGAAAGTGAGGGGAAGGGGAAGGGAGGGGAATAGAGAGGGGGAGGGGAGTGGGAAGTGAGGGGAAGAGGGGTGCGGAGGGATGAGGGGTAGGGAAAGGGGGGAGGAGGGATTACCGTGACGTGGTACGGTGCGGTGTAGGTGGGATACGCATTTGTCTTATTTGTAAAATAATTAGCTTAAATAATTCTACCCAAAGACACTATTCCACGCGGACGAAGTCGCGGGTAGAGCTACTAGTTTATATAAATACCCAATCCGGAAATCCGGATAAAGAAAAGATGGCGGTAAAATTATAGCTATAGCGCGAAGTTTTGGCGGGAGCGTGAAAAAGTGTGTGTGCTCCAGTGTTGTCAAGATTGATTTTTTTCTTAAAACTTGCATTTTTCGTAAAAATGTGTAATAAGTACTACTTCAGTAAAGTCCATTTCCTTGCCTACTCAGGGCATGACTTAGATTGAACTATGACTTAAATTTGACTTGAATGCGACTTTAACTTGACTTTACGACTTGAATATACTTGAAAAATATTCATATACTTTCAAATACTGGTTGAATAGCCAGTGTTAATATAACACACCTACGAAACATATCGCATCATTGACGTTTATCGGATGAAAATCTTGTTAGGACAAAAAGTTGCGGCATAGTAAAAAAAGCTTGGTGACATTTTCAAACATTCGCTCCAAGGTTCGCTCGCTCAATTAATAAAGTAGGTACAGATTAGAAAAATAAAAGGGTAGGTAATCATAAAATAATAACAGAGTAAAAAATATACACTGATGTTTTAATTTTATTCCAGTCTCACTTCTCGCCCTTAATTTTAAAATACATGCTTGTGATTTCAGGACAGAATATAGTTTTTTCAATTAAATGGATAGAGCCCTAAATAGTGGATAAAATAGTAGTTAGGTAATATAATATACCTTATAGACCGGGAGAACACAAAATACTTGGTCATTTGTACCAGTATGGCGGTTCTTCAGGGGTCTAATTACGGAATGACAAAAAAGAAAATGATGGTCATAGCGTTGGTACCGGCGGCCCAATTGCGTGGGCGTTAATCACAGAAATTATTATTCCTATTTCTGTGGCGTTAATCGAATGTGTCGGATAAATAATAGTGTCGAACTATTTGTTCCACAAAAATGCTCGTATTTTCCGATAGTCGATAAAAAAGAAGTATGCGGTAGCGTAATGCCATACTTCTCCGGTGTGACTTACAGCTCGCCATACCGACGCGAATACATTAATTAAAAAAAAGCAATTTAAACATTTGTTCCAGGCAATTTTTTGGACAGCTAATCATCGTCGAGTAGCCATTCACGGAAAACGGAAATCAGCCAATCACGAAAATTTTCTGACGGTTCCCAATGGCCGCCGCAAAGGAGTAAAATATTTTTTTTTGCTAAACGATTTGTACCAGTCTAAAACTTTTTTTAACAGTTATCTGTATGATCATAAATAGAAGTCTGATCATGCCATACCTGTGGGAGGTAGGTGGCAAATGTGTACAATATTTTTTCAAAATTCTACGATTTTATTCTCGCACGATTTGTACCAGTATGGCACTAATTTTTTCTGTAAGCTAGAGGTTTAACGAATATAAATACAAAATTTCAAACACCTATGTGGCGGCAATCTTGTCTTATAACCAGATGTTATGTCGTATAATATTGGACGGCTACCGGCACTCGAAAGATTTTTCGAATTGTATATAGGTAATAGTGTACATAAGCCATAATGTATGGGAACGCACTTTTAAATAACGCCATATAATAATATAATAATAGTATGGCGCCACATGTTCCCTCTACTAGAAGTATGGCAAATATAATAATGGTCACATTGTATCATATAATTTCCGAAAATCCAAATGCCATACTGGTACAAATCGTCTTTTTTTTTTAACATCTTGGATTGAGTTCGACAGTCATCCGCCCCATGGTCACAGTCTGGAATATTTTTTTTTAGGTACAATTACATCCAAACGAACAGAATACAGTGATTCCATGATGTAAAAAAATGATTTTACGTATTTTACAGTCGTATTTTCAAAACGTTTCGAATAAAAAAGTTTTTCAAGTATGGCAGAACTTTTTTCCCCTATAAGACGTAGGTATGGGAAATGTAATAAAGGTCACATTTAATCAAATACTTTCCATAAATCCAAATGCAATACTGATACAAATCGTTTGCGATCAGAAAAGTATGGCATGGTGTATTTCGTGAATGACTACGCGACAATGATTAGCTGTGCAAAAATTAGCCTGGACCAAATGGTTGAATTGTTTTTTTTTTTAATTAATGTATTCGCGTCGGTATGGCGGGCTGTAAGTCACACCGGAGAAGTATGGCATTACGCTACCGCCTACTTCTTTTTTTATCGACTATCGGAAAATGCAAGCATTTTTGTGGAACAAATCGTTCGACACTATTATTTATTCCACACATTCAGCGCTATGACCATCATTTTCTTTTTTGTCATTCCGTAATTAGACCCCTGAAGAACCGCCATACTGGTACAAATGACCAAGTATTTTCTGTTACCATCTCCCGGTCTATTACTGGCTGTCACAAATAACGGCATGAAAATAGGTTTAACACATCCGAATGAATATTCATTCGGATGTGTTAAAAATATATTACACATAATTAGGACAGATTATTTTATATTTTAAAATAAGGAAAGATGGAAAAATTGCCACATCATTATTATCGAAAGTAGGTAGGTAATTAATAAATTATTTAAGTTTTATACCATTACACAAATTAGTAATTATTTAGTTTGTATTTAATTGCGCTTTGGCCCACACATTCAGTGTGTAAATTAATGTTGGCAGGTAGTTATTATTTAAATCTCCGTATTAAGTACTTACCAGGAATTTGTAAAATACCTATTATTTTGGGTACCACAAGCACATTCAACTGTCAGTGTATGTATATATACGTACATAATATGCAAACCTATGTGACGCAGAGACAATGTATTCTAATCACAACATTTAGGTATATTTAAATTTTATCACGGTGGCTAAATACTATAATATCGTTTAAAAACTAAAAAAGAACCGACTTTAATGTTCATTTTCAGTACCAATTTTGAGATGTTTATCTCAATAGCTCTGGAGATACTTATCAGACCTCGATAAAATTACCATGGTACCACACTTGGGATATCTCCTTTCGAACAAAAAAAGAATAATCAAAATCGGTGCATAAATGACGAAGTTATCCGCGAATAAACATAAAAAAAATATATATACTGTCGAATTGAGAAACCTCCTCCTTTTTTTGAAGTCGGTTAAAAATAACATTACATTACGTACTCAACCTCGTACTCATAAATGCAACATGAATTTGTTGTAGCTAAAATACTTACTAGGTGTTAATGTTTATTATTATAAGTTCGTGTCGTAATCTTCTGAAGTGAAGTTTTGTTTGAATGAACAAATTACATCGACTTATCATGCTTTTTACGCTTTATAAGGCCAATTTCACCGGTTCCTGACAGTTTTAGATAGTTATTTGACATTTTGACGCCATATTGATAAAAGTCGTCAAAAATCTTTCAGATAAGTTTCTAATAGCTATCAGGATCCGGAGAAACTAGCCCTTGGTGTATAAGCTGATGTTTAAAAATGTTTTTTTTTTTAATATTGGCCTGGCCAATAAAATATCTATCTTATATAAAAGACTTATTTTATATATTACATAAAACAAAACAATGGACTTAATTTTTTTTTAATTTTACGCTGTAGACGTACCATCATCAAGGAGCAAATCTGCAACCATTGAGAATAAGTCAATTTTAGGCCAAGGCCAGGCGTTATAAAAAAAATATATTTTTAATGGAGAGACTTTTGAAACGTATTTATAGTTAAGGTACTTATTCTAACATAGGTAATTTATGGACGACAAATATTCCTACTACACGATATCTTAATTTTGTAAACATAGTGGCACATTATTTACAAAAATTGGCACAAAATGAGCATAATTCCTTAATTTAAATATATGTATATTAATATTTAAACTTATATGTAAATGGTATCTTACAGTTTATACCTATATAATTCAGACCTTAATTTTAGGCCCGTCGTATTGAGATCATTTAATATAAAGCTTAAATTAATAAACTTACCTACATAAATACACAATAAATAATAAAAAAAGTAACAAGTCTTGTATACCATTATAATTATGAACTTTATTAAAGGTTCATTTAATAAAAACCTTCAGTGTGAGTAGTATTGTTATGATAAAAAATATATAAGTACCTACTTAAAAAGTTATGTAAATATAAAGTTTTAAATAAATACCCAACAAAAGAAATTACTAACGACATAGCAATTGAAAATTTATTTTGATAACATTTTAAGTGTAATATAATTTTTTTTAAGTCCACGACGCAAACTATGGGATTTTGTAAGTTTGTAACTGTTAACACAGCTGTCAGTGTCACATGCCATTCTTACTTACATCAAAGTTAGTTCCTAAAATGACCGCAGGTGGCGCTGACACAATCCAATATAAAGGCTGACGCACCGGGGCTCGGCCTCTTCCTATTGTTCTCATTATTTCCTTCACAGATCGATAACAATATAACTCTACAATATTCTCGTATCTTTTATTCATAAAGATTCAGTAACGTTTCAGTCATCGTCATCATTATTATCCGCCCACGTTATAGTCCACTGGTGAACATAGACATCTCCCAATGCACGCCACTGAACTGTCTTTAGCTCTTCTCTTACCTAGTATTATTATCTTTTCTATGCGTCCAGTCACTGCTAACTATCCGTCAAACGTCACAGTGTCTGGAAAGACATCCGCAGTACTTGACCGATATCTCACCTGATATTAAGAGCATCACGTAACATCATGTGAGATATCATGAAAGTGTTTGCCTGACTAAAACGTGTACCTATCGCGAGTGACTGTACAGACAGGTGACCACAGGGTATTGCAGCTAAGCAGTGGCGTAGCGTGGGGGTGCCGGGGGGGCCATGGCCCCGGGCGGCACACGAAATGGGGCGAAATCATTTTTCAAACTCTAAATCGCGCTTCGCGCTGACACAAGTCGGACCGCGCAGGCGTTTTGGGCGGCGGCAACGTTTTCAGTGTTCAGTTTCAGGCGTGACTTTCTTTTCAGCTTAATTTTATAAAATTTCGCGCTCGCTTCGATCGCATAAAAGAAGGAATGCCACACATTTACTTATTCCTTCGACTTAGGTATAATGAAACATTATCATAATCACAGTACTACTTACACTGAATTAAAAGTCACAATTCAAAGGAACTTTCCAGTATTACCAGTCTACTTCTTTAGGGCCTTCCTAGAGTACCCTCGGCCCTCGTTATGTTGACATCTGGAGCCCTAGGCCTCGGCAGTTTCTAAAGTGTCTATTTATAGTCAATCTGCTTCTGTAGACGCTTCCACGGGGTTCACAAACGTGATACATTTTATAAGTCACTCCGGCCCTATACCAACCTACCATTTATTTAACTTTTGAAAGCTCGAAATCTTATTAATTGGTTCTAATCCGTCACGGATTCGATTTAATGCGATTTTGGTCAATCGATTTGACTTATGAAGGAGTTTAAATCGATTTAACGCATTGATATTTATGGTCAACATTTTGTATTGTTAGTAAATAAATTAAATATTATTAGGCATTGATATAATTTATTTTACTGACCATTACGCGCAACTATTACGTTATCTGTATATCAGCTGTCAAAAGTTAAATTAATGGTTGGACGGAGTATGATTCTCCAAGCTAGCGAGAAAAAGTCAAGCCAGCGCAATACCAATACGTCATATACCATAATCATTATAATGTCCTTTGTGGGTAGTATGAAGACAAATGTCCAAAGGTCCTATATGGTAGAACTGCAGCAATAGGTACTCTCCCTTGACAGAACATTTGAAACCCTATTTACACCACTATCGGTACCAGGCCTTTTATACCAGTATCGGTACAAGGCTCTAGGTTATCAGTACCAGTACTAAGTATTTATATAGCTATAAGTATCAGTACTAAGTTGTTGTATACCAGTATCAGTACGAGATCTTTGTATACCAGTATCGGTAGACTATGTATGCAGAGACTTCCTAGAGTACCCTCGTCGAGCTGGGCCTCCAGAGCCCTGAGCTTCACACTCCCGGCGCACCCTCGCTATGATATCCGCTACCAGCTTCTCCTCTCTAGAACGCCTCTCTTGCCACTCTCTTTCTTTATCTTCATTTGTAGTTTCTGAAAAAAAAAGTTTTGGTCGTCGTTTGCGGCAAAATTGACGATGGATCAAGTATAGTTGGAAGGTAAGATGGCGGGGTTAGTACAATGAAGAGCTCGATAGTGGACTTATCGGCATTTGACAATAATTACCTACGCAGCTTTCCATAAATGTATTCAACGGCACATTTTGCATGATTTTGCACTCTAAAATTTGAATTCAAAAACTGCCTTATGGTTAAGTGTGGTAATTGGACCAGCGCCAAAATTTGGCAATTAATCGTTCAAATGCACAATTTTTGTATTTCTAAGTCTTGCAATATATTTACGAAGAAATTATTTACAGTTTTGATTTAAAACTCAGGTACTAATAATTGGGCTAGTGTCAAATTTGGTCCTTTTACCTACCTCTCATACTCTATTCAGAGTTTGCTAAATAGCAGATTAGAATGCTAAATTATTAAAATATATGAAACATTATTATTAGCCGATTTTTAATTCGATTTTGTAGTGATTATGAATAGGAAGGTTATATGACGTTGACCATGACATTTATTGTGGAAAAATAAATGTCATAACTATTCATTTTCAAGTTACATTTGGCAGGAATGTTAACAGAGAATGGATTTTGTCTGAGGAGCTAATTTTACGTATGTGACGATGGGGATGACGCTTACCTAGTAGAAATCTATTCTCTCGAGACTAAACATACACTTAATATTCTTATGCTCACCTATAACTTCTACACGAGAAGTGACCTGTCTGCGATTGTTCCGCCTCAGGGGCTCTGTATTCCTATTAGGAGTTTCATTCAAAGCCACGTTTTCAAACGACGGTATATTAGGCACGGTCGTTATAGTCGGTACGATAGTCTTAGGAATGGATAGCTCTGGATCTGGCTCCTTCTTCACATCAGCTTCCATTGAATTTGATTGGGTAAGTTCTTCTTCAACTGCATTGATCTGTGTCTGTTCCTGTGTTGGATTGTATTGGATTATGGATGTCTCCTTCGCAAGAGCTTCGGCTTGAGCGTTGGTTAAGACTGGGCTAGCGTCTTGTAAAGTTTCGCTGTGTTGACTGGCTAGGTGACCTATATACCCTGTTAAAATATTGGTAATGTTGTTAGCTTTACAGTAGGTAAGGTATTTTATAAACGGGGCTTTACGGGATATCAAGTGAACATAACAAGGTGATTGGCAAGAGCTAGAAGAGATTAGAGATCGTGCTCACAGCGGCGTGCGATTGGAAAGAAAGAAAGAAAGAAAATGAATTTATTCAGTCTAATACACACAAAACATACGAACAACAATATAAAATAAAAATAAAATGACATTAATTGAACAAAAAAAAACACGAAATGTGTGGATTGCTGAACCAGGTCCATCTCAGCACAAATGTTAAGGTACTACCACCTCAACGATGATTTTCAGGTGGACCTGTAGCGGGTGTTGTCTAACGCGAAAGAATGAATATATACCTAAACAAATATCTAAAACAAAATTCAGAGGTAAACAATAATATTACTAAACAAAAATCAACCTAATTAGACGTACAATATAACATAAACAAATACAGATACAGGTATTGGAGAGGAATATTGTCCAGCAGTGGCCTATTATAGGTTGATAATGATGATGAAGAGAACATACCCAATGTGAAGTCATCTTCAGGATCTTACTACTGTATAGTTATAAAATACCAAAGTTGAAAATAAACGTACAGAAGACAAAAGGAATTTATAAAAAATCGGTTGGCAACTTGGCGTGGTACAGAATCCTCCCATTTTTAATGCAATAGTTTATGCAAATTTAAGAGTTCCATGACAGTACCACAACCGAAGTACTTATCTTCCTTTAAATAAAAAAGAAATATAACTGAATATTCATAAAAAATATGTCGTTAAATTGCAAATCTCCTTGTTATAACAAGCTTTTACCCGGTTTCACCTGTCCCGGTGTCTGTTGGCAAATACGCTTGTAGTCTTTAGAAGCTACAGCTACGTTGATAGCTTAAGCTTAGGGTAGGATGGATAAAATAAATACCTTTTCTGCTTTTAAAGTAAATCCGGCATTGTTGACATTGGAACAAGGGCGCTGGGTCGGCAGAATTCATCACATGAGCTCTAAACTTATGTCTGTACCAATGGGACCGGCTAGCGAGGATCTTCCCACAAACTTTACAGGTAACACTCCCATCACTTCTTGTCGTATACTCCATCAGATCTGACCTTACATTCAAATGACTATTCTCTTGTTCCATACTCTGCAAGTTTTCTTCATCAGTTTTGTCTACTAAGAAGTGCACGCCTGTTTGTGTATGCATGTCTGTCTGTGGGTCGTCCAAAAAAGGCATAGTATTAGGATCTTTCACATCCTCGTCGATGTTTGTTTGCTTGTCTTGGAAGAAGTTGTCGTATGGGACGTTTTCTGATAAGGAAGAATCGGGCATAACTTCTAGTGTGATTATAGGCATTCCATCAGTTTCGTCGTCAAAGTAGTGGTATTCTGAAAAATCAGGAGCTGTTTAGTAATTGGTTAAATTTAGAATAGTTTATTAGTTGAGTTAAGTTATGGTATGTAATCGTGGTTATTATCTTTATTAGTACCTATTTATTTTTCCTTTACATAAAAACGTCCATTGGATCCCATCTAGATACATATTTAGTATACGCAACAGTAGGTAATGTAAAGGTGCCTATACAATACCTAAGTGTGGTTACAAGTGAAATGAAAAATAAAAATAATAGCAAATAAAGAAAAAGTAAAATACTCACTTGAGATTATAGACAGATTCGATGTGTAACGTAAGTACGTCAAAACTTCTCAATACCAGGACCCCATATTGTGTTTGTAACTACTTAGCCAAAAAGCGTGAACTGGAGGGGCAATTACTTCAGGATGACATGTATGTGTATTCTTACATAGCACTGCGCTAAAGGTACGGACACACCACAGCGTCCTGCGTGCGCGATCTAGGCGGCGATCAGTCACCCTTAGTACGAGTTTTTATCGTAAGCGCTTTTGACAGATCTCACAGTTTTCGACTTATTCTGGCTCCCTGATTGGTCTAATTTAGTTAAGTGTCGTAACCACTAGAGGCGCTGTACAGTTTTTCATACAAAATTTGCTCGATATACGACGATATTGAGTTTGGTATGAAAAATTGTACTAAGGGTACAGATAGCGCAGTAGTATTTGAACCGACTGGTTCACACCAAACGCGATCAGAAAACAATTAAAAAGTATCCCTAATTAAAAAGATCGCTCCCGCAGATCGCAAAACGCCGCGGTTTGGCCGCACCTTAAGAAAAAATCTTAGATCCCTTAGTTTTCTGCTTTGCGTGTACATGTAAGTATCTAATTGATTAATGTAGTCGGCCGATACAACATTTTCGATCATAAAAACATTAGAGTAAAACTCAATTTTTAAGTTTAAAATACATTTGGTCGATGGAAAAAACGGTGATAACCACATTTCATCAACTGTCTTCTCAACGATCGTAAACAAAAGAAAACTTGTGATTGAAAGCTAACCAAAACATCGCCAAACATAGGGAAGCTAGAGTAAAAAAACGCAAAATTTTCAATTATATTTTAATGTGTAGATACCTACATACTTTCACATATAATCAGATGGTAAAATTTCTCGAACGTTGAAGAACAAAAATACACTTTCCTTGCTTCCTTGAATCATATTGTTAAAGCTTTCACATTATTCATCCACATAAAATATCTCTATGCTTTATATAGTTAGTAGAAGAACCAGTTTAACTGTGGTTTAAGATTTGTTAATATAATTTGTTTAGTACACATAAGTAGACTATAGAATATCTAACGGTCTTAACAACTATATCATTATACTTTAGGAATTGATATTTTAGTTATATGGCCCATATAACGAATGAAATTATGTAAGTAGGTACCTAGTTAGTAAATTGTAGTATAAAAAGGTCAGTTTTATTATTTATTTCTGCGTGACACATACTCAAATATTAACTGACAAGAAAATTAAATCAAGTAAAATATGAAGGTAGTTTTACAAAATATTTTTAAAAGAATTAGGTAGGGACAATAGTTTTCTTTAACGTTAATTCTGGGGCGCTATGGCGTATCTGTGATGAGTTGATCACAAGCAAAAATCAAATACTTACTTTATAATTGTGGACCAATAGAATTTATTACAAAAAATAATAATTAAAAGAACATCCTTATAATCATTGCACATTAAAAATGTTAACGTTACTTGACATTACTAAATATTGCCAAGGATTGTGAATTTTAATACAGAAAATTAAAGTAAAACTTGCATATTCCCATAAGTTACCTACTAAATGGTTACTTTTATCATGTGCAAATAACACCCTACTTAACTCAAATTAGTTATATTTCTGACTTATGTAATTATACAACATAATATATCGCCAAACTTAGAAAAATGAACTTAATTGCTCATAATACTTCTTTTAAATTTATACAGGATGATGTTTGGTGCAGTGCACAATATCTGACGGATATCGCATACCCATCTTCAAACTTAATGTTTATTGTAGGTAGGTACCCGTAAATATTGTACATAGCATTAAAATATCGCCTTTAATAATTTTTGTAGTTATGCATATTAAATGCTGCCTTGCAGCGTGTGCTTAGAAAGGAAAAAAAGTATGAATTACAATAACTCAACAATGAATGCTTGCCAACTTAGTTAGCTCTAATATCACAAAATAAAATACTACAAAAAAGACAAAAGAAAAAAATTATGAAATAAACATGAACCACTCGTCGTTAAGAAATAACAGTACATAGATATTTAGGTAAAAAGCTTGACTGTTTTTACATACATGACAGTTTCAGAATTTCTGGACTCTTCACAACTGCAAACCTGCATTTTCCTAATCGTTGGATTAACGAAGTATAATTTAAGTCATCAGCACCTTATTGAGTACCTATATACAATATACACATAATTATGTAAGTAATAAGGTACCTACTATAGACAATATTTGTGATTTTTATGGCACTAACAAGTGAATATTGTTAAAGTAAGGTAAACAAGAATAAAGCTATACCAAGGTTAGTACAATTTAGCACGACCATGGACGGAAGATATTCTGTTTTTTTGCGGTATTAAGACTCGATCAGTAATTTAATAAATGACTGTACTTCGTGATTAAGTATTAGATAAAGTCATTATTATTGAATCGGTTTATAAAATAGGCGGATTTGTCATATTTGTTCATAATAAAGCAATATCATATAGACATTTACGAAACATAATCATGTATATTGCATAAGCTGGGTACTCAGATTTTTTATTATGCAAATAACAACATTTAACACAAATACAACTATATCTTTTGGCGACGAGATAGAAAGATCGATAAGCCAAAAAATTTGGGATGTAGGTACCTAACCGTATTGTGTGTAAAAACAGTCTGTAAAGAAACAAAAATAAACGAATAAGAAAAATAATGAAAGAACGTGCATATAATATCTATAAAACGTTAATAATGTTAAAGATATACGTTACTGTGAATTTATTTGTGCGGATGACTGGCATACGTACCTAATCTATAAAAATCACACTGTAAATGTTAATACCTCAATGGCGATCATAAAATCTAGAATGATTCAATTAATACACCGATAATTATATACAAGTGGGACAAAACTTATATTAGGTAAATAACTACATATAAACATAACATTATCTATCTTAAACTTGTGCGCTAAAATACGAAAACTCAATGTAACCGATAAACTTTTAAGTAGAGATACAGATTATTTTTCTTTTAATTCTTAACTAATATAAATTGCTCTTAACAATACAAACTCCCGATATAAACTTAATAAGGAGATTAGTAACAATCTGCCCAACGTAACTTATTATTAACATTGATTACACTTATATAACACATTATTCATTTCCTTATCAATGGAAGAACTGCTGATTTCGTTATATGTCTAGCGAAGCTAGAGCTCTTTTATTAACGCTAAAATATAACTCTAAAATATTAGTATTATTGGAAATACTATTATTACAAAGAAATGATGTGCTATGGCACTTTAATAGTTATATTATTCAGATTATCAAGATATTTTTACGATATAATGTTGTTTACAAATTATATATATACTTAGTATCTTATGTAACAGTCGACTCTACTAATATTGATATAAAAACTCAAGGAAGTCTTTGAAACAGCTTGAAAAATAGATGATTTAATATTTTCAACAGACAATAATTCCAAATTAAAATCATTTGTAAATATATAAAAACGTTATTCTAACAAGATTCTACAAAATTTAAGAATGTGTGCCCAAATTTCTAGCATTAAACTTCAAAGGCGGGCTAGATGAATAAAATGAAATATTTTAAAACAGTCTTTGGTTGGTGTACTGCGATATTAATTAACAGGCACTATAAACTGTTATTTAAAAGCATTCTACGAATATAACTGTGATTTTATCTACGGAAGGCACATCTCAGACTTCTACTTACATAGCATAGGTATATGCTTTATTTTTCTTAAACCTTTAAAACGCAGCAACTGGCCTCGATAATTATATTATTGTAAATTTATTGTCTAATATTTGCACAACCATACTTTTTAAACAAGTACATAACATGTAACTGAACTTTATATGTAACAAACATATGAATATATAAATGCATAATAGTATCATTGGGAATATATATAAAATACCTTATAATCTTCTTAGTTAGGTACACGAAAATTTTATCCAAAAATAGAAATTACATATACTTACTAAAATTGAATCGTATTTTCAAACTTCAAACCGTTTGATATATTTTTAAACAGTTTTGAAAGGCACTTTTACTACCATAATATGTATTTTAAAATACCGCTCAATATAAAATGTTAGGTAGATCCTTAAAGTCAACAAATTCACTAATGAACGAATCAAACCTGCGCAGGATCAGGCGAGGAGTGTGAAGGAGTCGATCCATGAGGTGAAACTGAGCCCATCGCTTCGAGTTTCATCCCTTGGGGGATCTGTTCATATCCGATATAAAAGGCGTTAGAAGGATACACACAATCCTTGGGCACGTAGCAGTCATGCGTCGTCTTCATGTGATTCTTCATTTTATCTGGCCTGGAGAATTCTTTACAACAAACAGGGCACGGGAAGACTTTCCGCTGTTGCCCCTCGTGATACAGAAATGCGTGCCTTTGGAATGAATACTTGTTTTTGAACGTTTTTTGTATGTTTTCCTTCGCGCACTCGGTGCACTGGTAGACCCCTTCATTAACCGAGGCGTATCTGAAGAGATTCAGCCCTCGGACCGACATCTCTGTGAGTTGTTCCGCTGGGTCGTTGGACGCGGAGTTGGCTCGTCTCCTGATCCGCCTCCTGGCCGAAGGTCTCTGCATTTGATTGCCGCCAGCTTGTAAAGTGTTGTTGTTTATAGAATCGGTCTGGTACTCGTTGGAAGTGGAAGCCTGGATCATCGGGTTTACACGGATTTTCCCGTGAGCGTCGTGCGTAGGAGACAGCGAATGTTTTGTCTCTCTTTCCGAATCGGGGGATCCGCGGCCTGAAATCAATCAATGTTGATATGGTTAAAGTTAAACATTTAATTTTATTCAATATACATCAATCTATATAGCAACTAACATAATGCACAATAATGTAGCCTACTCACTATGCAAAATAAGCTTTGTGATTTATGCTAATCTATTACGTGACACATCTATGTATATAATGTACTACATTAACCCTATAATAATAACGGTAGGTATAATATATAGCTGATGTTATACAATGGGAAATACCCGTTAATTATTGAACAAAAAGTGGCTTGGTAATAATAATATCTCTGAATGAATGATTGAATTTATAAAATAAGTCTGGATAATAAAATTTTACGTTGTTTAAATATTTATTACCTACTCACGTGCTAAGCCCTGACACAATAATAATGATTTTACTGATAGACATATTATTATATATCAATATTCTAAATCCATCGATAAATAATATATCCAGAGTAAAAACTATATAGAACCTATGATTTTTTTTTGTGAAGCACGAAACTTCGGAACTAATAGAAATAAATATCTATATTATAATGTTGACTTTTATTAACTCCTTACCTAGCTAGGTACTTAATAGGTAATAGTATCTAGGCACCTTAAAGTACAGCACGCACGTAGTACTTACGCAAAGTAGGCACGAAGTACTTAAAGTTCGTATAGTATATATTAATATCAAATATTATATATCTAGCGACTTTAGTTGTTTTAAAATTATTAACTGCATTAAACTTAATGCGATGCGAAGTAATTTCAATGAAACTAACATTGTGTTAACAATAAATGATAAATTAAAAAAGTAGCGAAATAAATGGTAAATAAAAACAATCAAAGAAAATATATTAAACTTTATTTGTTCAAATCGAAAGACAAAAATAATTACACCATGAATAAAAAAAAAACAAAAGATGGGAAAACTTCCCGAGCAAGTTTATAGGCAGTTTATTGACACTTGTCATTTATTTGAAATATAGCACCACGTATCTTTGAAATATTTTTTGCCTCGACATAAACTCGCCCGCGAAGTGATATATAGGTAAAATAATAACAAACAAAATGGTACTAAGTTTTGGAATTAGGTTTTGAACGGTCAATATTACCATTATTTTATTTTATGTCCTTCTGATAACCAAAGCTAGATCTGTTTTTTTATATTGGCACGATTAGGTATATTAACTTTATCCAAAGACATATATATTAATAGCGTAAGGACATGGGCCCCTAGACAAAATCCAATTTCCTGTTTCCATTCACGCTAACGCAAGTTCAAAATGTATGGTAATGACATCTTTGTTGCGGAGACATAAATGTCATTCCATACATTTTGAACTTGCGTTAGCGTGAATGGAAACAGGATATTGGATTTTGTCTAGGGCCCAGCCCGTCGTTGCGCCCGCTATGGTACCAACTTATTGGACCTAAGACCGCTACGGCAGAGCCAAGGGAGAGACAATTTCTTATATAATTCTGTTCCGTCTAGTATAAGTGGATCCCTTGATCATAGCAATCTCAGACCCCATTCATGTTGTCTTGGCCAGATCCTCATATTTATATAAATGTCTTCATCAATATTATTAGGCGATCTATAGACCGTTAAATTGTATAGGCCCTGGGCAATGAAAAAAAAAAAGTTTCTGGTGGAACCTATGTATAAATGAAGAACGATTACCTACAAAAATTTTGATTACTTCGATACCTAAACTAAACAGACCGCATTGGATCAACGTTGAAATTCTTAAACTATGACAATTAACTATTATAATATAAATTAAACAATAAATTAAAAAATAAAAAACAAAAAAGAGAAGTTTCACTATGACATAATAGGACTCAAGTGGTTGCATTTGGAACTGTTTCGGCAAGTTTAAGTTAATAGGTACACAGTTATAAAAATAACAATTCAGTTAACTTAGTCAATAAGATCACTTAAGGTGGGTTTAAATTGTTTAAAAAAGTAAATCGTTCCATTTATAATTGCTTAGAGATAAAAATAGCCAGACATAATACATAGCAGCCGATTTATAAAAAAAACATTAAACAAGCCGAAAGATAAAATGAACGAGAAAATTATATATCAGGAACAAGAGTTAGCCTCATTATTATATTACAGATTATATTGCATCAGGATTATCTAGGGTCAAAGTAAAATATAAAAAGCAATAATTTGTACTGGACCAACAATACACCTTTCATTGCAGAGCATCGAATTGAGCAACATAGAAAGCATTAAAACATAATTTAGCTCTAATCACACCATCTACTACAGGCTTTGTCCCAATAGATCTATCTTAATAATTATAAAGTCTATTCTTCTTTCGCGAGTCCTCGTCCTTTGCTAAATGTAAAGATAGATAGATATATTGGAATCTAACCTTATGAGAGTAGCGACGTATGTGCACATACCTTAACAATCCTCTCTCCGTGACTAATCAACATTTTATACATTTAAGAAAGTTCACTCCTTTTTAACAACACTATTATTTTATTACTATAATTATAAAATGTAAATAACTTATTATTAAACTATTCTTTACTAATAATAACCCGTGTTGTTACTTTGCTACAATATCTTTAAAGTAAATATTCGATATTTTAATTGTTTAAGTTGTAAGCGTTCTGTCGTTGCTATACAAATCACCAACTATGTCAATATATCTGACATAAAACGTCAATTTAATTGTAATATAAGATCAAATGGCAAGATGTTTGGACAATTTGTTAAAGTAAGTAGTTAATACTTACTTAAAAAGTAGAAAATCATTGCTTAAAAGGGAAGACATTGAATAATAATATTATTACCTATTAAATAGAAAATAAACTACTAAAAGAACAAACAGAATAGAAAACAAATAAAAATAACGAAATAATAAAGGTTTTTGAAGTTAAATTAACAACTGAATATAACGTAACAATACAATGAAAATATTTTTTATATTTTGCTGTAACTTTTATTATTCCTTTAAAGTTTCTAAAAATAGTAATTAACACCTTATTGTATACCAATGTATTTGTTTTGAGAAATACTTCTAGTTGTAATGGTGAAACCTTCAATTCTATATTCTTTTAAACTTTACTCTTTGCATTTGCTATTTAATTGTCTAAGTGCGAACAACATAAAATATGAACTTCTTTATTTGGCTACTTCTATTATTTGTGAAGTGATTAGAATCACATAACAAACGATATATATATATAACTGTATATAAGTAGTAACTTCTTATATTTATGAGAGCTGAATAAAATTAATATTAAAATGTTCTTTTACAATTTTAGCAATACTTTGCATACGTCAACAGTACAGTACATTTTATTTTAATAAATAACATGTTATTGCAATTTCTAATGTAGGTATGTGCTATTTTTATAATATCGTTCTATATATATTTTATAAATCTCTGTTAAAGTGTAATTTATTTCTATGTAATTATTATACATATTCATGAAATATTGGTAAAAATCTGAATTCATAGACTGTTATTATGGAAAAATAATGTAAGTAGGTAATGCTTATTTGTACATTGCAAATTGGGTAGATATATTAATAATTTTGTAAATTGTTAAACACAATCCAAAATTTCATCGTACCTACGGGACTTGAACCCGCAACCTCCGGAATAACATGTTCCGGTGCTTTGCCAATTAAGCCAATAAAGCAATTAAGCACCGGAACATGTTATTCCGGAGGTTGCGGGTTCAAGTCCCGTCGGTACGATGAAATTTTGGATAGTGTTTAACAATTTACAAAAATATAAAGTGTGAAACACTTCAAAGAAACATAATATATTAATAATGTTGAAATTATAAAATAAAACAGAACTTTACTTTGCCGCTTGTTATTCTGAACTCACATTTACGATTTAAATCAAGTATTTTTCCGACTTGATTTCCTTTACGGATTTTATATATTTGGTAGTACACCCGTGAATATATTTTTTTATATAATATATAGAATTTATATAACGATCAAGGACATAAAATTATGTCTCCATCACATGCGACACTTCTTAAGTATAATTTAGCACCAATTAATGATATAAAATTTAACAAATAACTTTTTTTAAATTTTACAATGGATATACAACAAAACTTTTTAAGTAATTTAGAATTTTGATTAACGAAAAACATAGAATTCAGCACATGGTATATAATACAATAATAAATATATCTAGTTATATATAGAAATAAGTATCCTTCCGTTTTAGGCACTGGCTAAATTGACTATAAGTAATAATAATGTACGGGGATTCAGAAATAAAATAATTAGCCTCACCTCATTAAAGTCTAAGTTTTCCCTTTAAGTACCTATCAATGTCCAAGGTAAATTTCATATAAAGATTATGAAAGGTAGGTACAATAAATTCGTATTTATGAATATTAACAGTCTTAATATTGATTATCAAGACTCGATCGCCTCGAAATTTATATGACTTCTATATCATTAAAATCAAAATAACGTTTAAATTTCCAAACGAAACGGGAAACATGAGATGATGTTCCTAAATTTAATTCATATATTTAACTACTTGGGCCTAAAGGATTCTAAACTTCTAAGAAAGCTTCTTAAAGTAGATTGTAAATTCTGAATAATGAAAATAAATAATACATAGTTCTTTGACGTTTCTTAACAGTCTAATAGTAAGTAGATGAATATATAACTTATGATACAAGTAAAGGCACGCTAATAGGCAAGCTTACCTGGACCTACGTATTTACTTTGTGGAGAATTTCATTGGATTTAGAATTAAAAAACTTAATTTACAACCGAGTACATACTATAAACATCTAGACCTTGAATACTTATTCAAATAACAATAATATAAACCAATAGTTATTTAATAATTGAATTAAGTGAACGTGTCGCTATCGTTACATGGAAGACTACTTTTGCCTCTAAATTTTAACTAAATTTTATATAAGTACAATTTCTTAATTTATTTAAGGCATTTTTGTTTTCTACTAAAATAGAATTTACAAATCATCTCATGATTCCATACAATATAAATAATTATATATTTCTTTCAAAGCACCTTGCTAAGATCACTTTAACGACAACGCGTTGGGTTGCATCATTCGAAATATATTTTATGTCCACCTTAACAACGTGTAAATATTTGAATTTTTCGTTTAAATTATTATAATTATTGAACGTAATAAATAGGTATTTATTTGTTTTATAGTGCTAGAACACTAAGAGTGCCCACATGATCACTGCATCTAGTTATGGTTACTCTAATCAATAATCTATGTCTCTGAAGTACCTATGGTACGATACGACCGCGTCTCTCCAACGTCGATCATGTAGGTGCTCAACACTATTCCTTTAATAAGATAATCTGTATTGTCTCCTACAAATAGATAGAACCTCTTTTATAAATAAATTAATTTACTTAAGTGTATAAAAGAATCCTATATGCACCTAGTTACAATGATAGGAATTGAAACTTTAACATTACCCATAACTGTTATGATTTGGGGCTTGAAGGATCAGGAACTTGAATGTTCATCGTAAACAACTAAGTATTTCTACTATGTTCGGTGTTCGGTGCCGTTTTCACTAAGTACGAGTAAGTATAATAATATAAATATTAATGTAATAAGCTTCACTATAGCTGCGTCTCTCACTATCGAACGATTGACAATGTTATCGAGGGCTTTGTATATCATAACATTTACAACCAAATATTACTTTTCAACATAAATAAACTATTCAAAATTATTCTAACAAATCTAGAAAATAAAATCATAGCCTGCGTTGAGTTTAACTTCAATGAAGTGAAATTATCCATTATATCTAAGATCACTAATAAGGCAAGTTTAACGAAAATGCATTTTAGACCACTACTAACTTATCAATGGCATAATTATTTCGAGTCTTTTTACTTCATAGCCTCTTCAGTAAAACACGAATTGAACTTATTCGATAGAAATAAATTAGATGTTAATAAATATATTCGCAATTTACAAAAAGACTAGGTATGCCATTGATATAAATTACACCCATAAAATTACTACGACTAAACCTAAGCTAATTCAGTTCAATGAGAATTGCGAGTAATATTCAGCAAAATAACAGTCATCGATGTTAAAACTACTTATTTTTGAAATTATGATCACCACAAGTAGTTACTTTGTACCCTGAAAATTTTGTAAGTAATAAAATTAAGTAACAAGTAAGTGCAAAACAACGAGTAAAAGAAAATATTATAAATCTCTTCATGTTAGCACTCTGAGAAACAATTGGAACAACATAAATAAATAGATAATAATTATTAACAACAAACGACTTAAAATCGTCTAATATCAACAAACTTATTGATACTATGATCGAATAGGAAGCCTGGTTGGGTAGAGATCACTAGACACCGTTCTCTGTAAACGACTGTCGATCATTCGCTAGGTAGGTATATGAAAGTTAATGATTGCTAATCATCGCTCACGTGTAGACATCTATGTGCTTTATTGCCACAAAACAAGAAATTAGTACAAGAATCATCTAGATTTCCATCTCATATCAACCAGCTTCACATTAGAGCTCGAATGCCTATCCAATCGCAACCTACAATTTAATCGCTATTTTAGAATTCGATTGCAGTTTATTTAAATTAGGACCGAAATCCCACTTGACTAATCAGATCTTCATTCACCCCAAATTTTAAGTATTTTGTTAAAATAATGATCCGTCTAAATAAATTAAGACTCTTGTTTAGCCATTTGCTCGTTAGCGTTAGAATTCGGCTGATTTTTATGTATAATCTTTAAATGTGCTATCATGTTATCTTTTCGCGTGAATTCTTTGAAACATATCGGACACGGGAACACTTTGACGTCTTTTTTATGGGAGGTGACATAGTGTCGACAGAAGTTGCTTATGTGAGTGTATACTCTCGCACATATTTTGCACCTGAAGATGTTTTCACCTTCCTTAATGCAAAAGTCCCTCACAGACTCGTTGTTTTCCTCGTGGTAGTTTCCGATGCCGATGTTATTTTTCCTAATGGGCTGAGGAAATATGCGATGTTCCCAGTTAGTTTGCGATAAATCTGCCACCTCGTTGTTCGCTAGATTAAGATTGTTTTGCTCCAGTTCAGCGGCAAACAATTGTGTCGCCAACGCGGGCATGAGTACCGTTTCAGGGGGAAATTTGTCGAATGCACTGAGAGCGGGATTTAAATTCGAAAGGCCGGAGAGCTGATTAAATAAGTTTCGAGCCCTAATTTTAGACATTTGGGGAAGTAATTTTTTACTATTCTTTGGCTTTAAGTTACGACCTAGTCTGTTTTTATCGTCAGCGTCTTTGATAGGGCCGTCCATCGAGTTGGAGTTCTCGCGGCTCCTATCGGGGTTGTATTTGTATTCGATAGGTTCATTGTAACCGTCGTTAGATTCGGCAGCGGGTTCCTGTTTTATTGATCCGTTTTCTATAGAGAGTGTAGGTCCGTTTGTTGGAAATATTTGTGAGGTTTCTTCTTTTGGGTCTTTATCTGGATCTGAAATGATACAATTTCAGGTCTCAATGTTTGAAGTGATTAAGTTTTACTAGGTATTGAATATGAATAATAAGTTACTGGAAATATTTTAGCGACATATTTTACAGCATTCATTAAAATGTTGACTGACTAGAATATTTCCAATCGCTAATTTAACCAAGGAAAGCTATTGGGAATAAGCCTTGTTTGTTTTCCCTCTTCTCGATTTGTTTGATTAATATCATATTGTTTATATGAAGAAGTAAATAGAAACAGATATTTATTTAACTTCAAGTACCACACCGAATTTGCCCCTGGCCATTCCTCTAATAGCTCTCCCCGGAAGCAGAAAAGCAAGCAATAGTTAAATCGACGATTTATGAAAGAAATAAGCGTCTGTTATTTGTATACTTCAAAAATAATTTCATAGATTTATCACTTACCCCTTTTGATAAACTTTTAAATCTTAAAGATAAGTATTGAAAATACACTGCACTTTTTTCACTCATAAATGAAATTTCCTAACATCAAAGCTTATATCCCATTAGCTTTTCCCTTAATTTTACTGTAGTAAACAATGTTAGATCATTGGAAAGGAAGATTAATAGTATTTACAAAAGGTAAGCATTAAATAACTTTGGTTTCCACATCCGCTATTTATGTTTTCATTTACATGACACATTTTCAACGAGTTGACTTTTTCTATTCAAATATACAAAAAACTACATTGACGAGCGATGGAGGATAATTCCTTGTTCACTTATTATTATATTATACAGTCTCTATTTCTTTTAAAATAAAGGTGACACATACCTGCAGACTCAGAGTCTTTGCCAGCCGGTGCCTCCCCTGACTGTGCATCGTCGCCCTCGTCTATGAGAAGCGCCTCGCCAGTTTCCTCGCCGCCTGAAGTCCCACCGTCATCAGCATTGAACCCGTCCATGGACATTTTCACTTCTAACATTTCTGGAGAGCCCCTGATAAGTTGGTCGCCTGGTCTGTTCATGGTAGGGTGAGCGGCCATTTCTGGGACGAATTCTCCAGGTGGACTGGCCGCTGTATTGAGAGCGTCGCTCGAGCTACCGCTGAGCTTTCTCGGTCGACCCCGTTTCCTTTTCGGTTGCATTAGAGCGTTGCCCAATAAAGGCATTAATAAATTGGGAGGCGCTCCCCCAGTTGGTATGCCGGACGCCGGTCGTTTCTGGTGCATATACGGATGTATTCTGTGGAGTTGCGGCGGCGGCGTGTGAGGGGTCGCATTATTTTGCTGCATCAGCGAATTTGTCAGTGCTGGGATGTCGCACTTTTCCTCGTTCACTTCCGTGAGGCCTTTTATTCTTAAACTCTCTGCCACCTTCAAGAAGGCAGTTAATCGCTCTTGGTCAACGCTCACTTCGCCCCTGTACATGAAATCTAATAAGCTCTTCATGTCCGCATAGGGAACGTCTTTCAATATGACGATCGGATGTTTCTCTTGGTGGTTGACGAACAGAGCTTGGAAGTAGGGACTGCACGCTGACAAGACCATTTTATGTGCTTTCAGCAGCTGCCCGTCGACGGCCAGCGTCACGTCTGTGAACGTTTCTGCGTGCAGTAGCTGATCAAATACCGACAGCATGTTAGATTGGTGGTTGTTCCACCTCAGGCAAAATCTTTGCGTCGCCATCTTCACTCTCGTGTAAATTTCTTTGGAAGATATGAATTACCAGTCCGAGCTTATGCTCTAATAAACCAACAACTATTCAATGATGTATACATAGATAAGTTTTCTCTCTTGTTCCATGAACGTTACAACAAAACATCAACAATAGATAATGTTCACTTTTTAAAAGCCATTTTAATTTGTGTGTAAAAACCACTATGAAACTAGTGGTTAGCGCAGTTTGTGTGACGGGCGCAGGGGGACCTGGAAATAAACAAATGAATATTTTTACATTAAGCTCTTCTAGCCTACTAATTATGAAAAACTAATGTAAGTTTGCTTTTCTTCCCTAAATATCACCAGTTATTCAAATCCTCATTTCAAGATAATATCCAGGGAGCTCGTGGTAATTGTTTGATTTTATTCTTCTCTGACTTATAGACTTTTAACGATGTTTATTCAATCATAAACTGGGAAGAACTATTGATCCAATATTCAATTCGAGCGAAATCAAAAAAGGGTTGTAAAGATACAGGGCTCGCGATAAATACAATAACTTTACCAGATTCTACCGCTATTAGGAAGATCTATAATTCGCCTGCAGTTATAATAAATTATCATTACATTCCTAGCCTTTTGATGGCTTTGCTGTAATATTATGCCATGCCATTATTACCTATCCTTTTTGTATTGTCAAGAAAGATACAGTCAGGATTTTATAAGGTATGTGAAATTGAAAGTATATTCTTTAGAATTATCTGCCATCGTGATTGGTAATTAGGCAGAACAGTTGCCTGTCCCAGGTATGTGATTAAAACTACGATTATGAGTGTCTACGTGTATGTCACGCTAGCTCGTATCCTCACGGAGGAATTCACGCGATCTCCTCGTCTCTTCGCTTTTAAATCTGATTATTATAAGTACATGATTTTCTACTTAATTAGCTACTGCACTGCATTCCATTTATATGGAGTTAAATTACGGTGACTCTGTGAAATTGTTGGAATTGTTTATTTTAGGTAAGGTAGGAAGGAACAAGGAAGGACAATATTAATAATAGTTTATATATTGATTTTTATTTCTATTGATTATTTCTATTGAATTGAAGGTACTTCTAAGATTGTTGCCACCTATTTCACGTAGATTGTAGAATAATTGGATGCAAGATGCAAAGCTATTTATCGGTGTTTTATATCCATTATAACCGTATCAATATATTATATCATATATATATATATATATATTTATATATATAATATAATATAATATAATATAATATAATATAATATAATATAATATAATATAATATAATATAATATAATATAATATAATATAATATAATATAATATAATATAATATAATATAATATAATATAATATAATATAATATAATATAATATAATATAATATAATATAATATAATATAATATAATATAATATAATATAATATAATATAATATAATATAATATAATATAATATAATATAATATATAATAGTTTATATATAGTTTTAGCCTTTTGGACGTGAGCTGACTGTGAGAGTGAGAAGTAGGTATCGTTTGTATTTCACAAATTATGTGTTTAGAGAGAATAGAAACCCATCTTCACTTCATCTTTAGTTTCTTCATTATTTTTTCCTAAGTATATTACCGAATATAACCATAGTTATATTATAAATAATATAGGTACTGTTAGATATATAATTTTAAACCAATAATAATGACTGACTGGCAGGATAGCACACTTGCTTAGAATCAGTTCAGAAAGTTTTTATTTTATAAGAGGGCTGGCTGCCTTCTGAAATTATTTATGTGAGGTTAGCACTAAAGGCACAGGCATAAATTAAATGTAATATAAACGAAAAAAAAATGTAATATAAAAAGAGCTGCATTTTAAGGATAACAATAATAAATAAACTGGCCAAGTGCAAGTCGGACTCGCACTAGTAGGGTTCCGTACCACACTACAGTATTTTATAAGATCGAGCAAAAAATACCACTATCATTTTTCGCCAGCAAAAAATAATAATTAATAATCATTTTAATACTCAATTTTATTTCTTATAACGCCATCTAACGACTAACAAAGGTGTTAGGGATCGACATTTCAATATAACGCCATCTATGGGACGTTTACCTAACTAAGCGTTCATAGATGGCGTGAAATGCCGAAAAAAACACGTATCTTGTATAGGGACTCTCTATTATTTTTAACTTTATTCTGTTTTTAGTATTTGTTGTTATAGCGGCAACAGAAATACATCATTTGTGAAAATTTCAACTGTCTAACTATCACGGTTCATGAGATACAGCCTGGTGACAGACGGACAGACAGACAGACAGACAGGCAGACAAAAAGACAGACAGACAGGCAGACTAAAAGACAGACAGACAGACAGACAGACAGACAGACAGACAGACAGACGGACAGCGAAGTCTTAGTAAAAGGGTCTCGTTTTACCCTTTGGGTACGGAACCCTAAAAATTAAATAAATCAATGAACCTACAACGGGAATATGAGAATGAGATTATAGCTATACTTAGGTATTTAGTTAGGCACTAGGTACTTAGGTACTAGTACAGCACTGTATTATTATATTTTATAGATCAGGCAAATACTACTAGTACTACCTAATTACCTATTAGTTCATCAGAACGCAATGCTAATAAATCAATTAGTTTTATTCTGTACGTGGAGGGAACAAAACAACATCTGTAAAGTCATTCATTGAAACAACAAAATGTTTAATTTCAGGTTATGATAGTAATGCAGGGTCGGCAGGTATTGTTTTTAATAATCCTATGTTATACCTATCATGATGTGTTATTATTACACATATAGGTAGGTAATAAAAGCACGTAGGCATAAACAGAAGTATAATTTAGCACGTTTGAATCTAATGTTCAGATCTGTCAAGGTTGAAAAAATCGAGGGCGGTCCTAGGCTAGCCTGCCGTCGGGACATGCCCGCGCCGCGCCGTGGGCCGTGCAATCGACATTATTCGAGCGAGCCTCGCACGCTACCGACACTGCATCTCGCTCCACGGACAAAAAATCATAGATTACATTAATTTCTTTAACTATAGACAACCCGACCATTGATTTTTTCAAGCATATCTATAAATCCGTAGAATATTTACAACGCAACAAATCAAAACCGCGACATAAAATCCAATCAGAATCCAATTAGAATCGTCTCGAATTAATTGAACATTCACAAAAACACGAACATTTCTGTGTATCCACAGGTGCTGACCACAACGTTATCGCGGCATAAACGGGCGCTCGAATTATTACTACGCACCCAGTGGAGCGCGTTACATTACGTCATCACAATGGCATTATTACCTCTGATATCCACATTAATTCCGGCGATACGACGAGATAAGCACGGTTCTGTTGTAATTATATCACTGCACAAACATAAGGGAACGTACCACACGTATCTGCACCACAATCAACTCGACCCTTTTATGGGAATGAGGATCAGCCCTTCCGCCATAGTCCGAGTCCGCGTATGCGTCGCACCCCGCTCGCCCGACGACTGACGCGCTCGCAGCCCGCAACCCCGCGGGCCGCGCCACGGCACTCACTCGCTCGCGACTCGAATATCTCACAAAAAATACGCCGTCATCATCCAAATGGCGGCAGCTCATACACAGCGCAGGGTGCACGCTAAATTATTGATTCAT
Source organism: Cabera pusaria (assembly GCA_954871355.1). Lineage (NCBI taxonomy): Eukaryota > Metazoa > Arthropoda > Insecta > Lepidoptera > Geometridae > Cabera > Cabera pusaria. Next base: position 18,801,992 of record OX940889.1, on the reverse strand, counting down.
CGAATTACCTATATTGATTTTTCTCTCCTGCAAGGAATATCACCCCCGACGGATCGCGGCGCCCCGATATTCTAGGCGTGCTATAAATAGTTTGGGAATGTCTGTTTCTATTTGTGAATAGGTGGTTGCTATCGCATTTTAATCGGTGATTGTAACGAGGGCTGGTCAGGATAATATTTAATTCAAGGATGCAACTAACCCTAATGCATGATTTTAATCTTCCCCATTATAGCACCAGTGCTGACTGACGATAGGTAAGTAGGTATAGGATATGAGACTTAAAAATACGAAACTAAGTAGGTACCTAAGTAAACTGTTTCAATCAAAGGAAGAGCCTCTGTGGGAAAAAAATCATCAATGTAATTTTAATGACGATCACGTTTAGATACTGTCCTCTCACGTCAGAAATCTACAGCAAATAAGTTGGCTACGATTTTCAGAGCATTTTAGAGCTGAAATTGCTTTCGCTTGGTCGATCAGGAGAAGTGAATAATGAAGTTTTCATCATTATCGACATACCTTTACATAGATAAGTGGAAGGGATGAGTTTTCCACGTGAAAAACATCAATCCATTCTTGTTGTCGCCATGTCAGCAGCGTTCGCTGTCTCTGTTTGGCACGGCGAGGGTTGGCGGGACGCCCTGCGAGCGACGAGCGCCGCCGAACTTGGTCGAGCGCCGCCACTTTTCGCAACCGAGACCACCCGACTCCACACGGAAAATAGAACGTGGGGCGCACTTAATTTTTTTCCAAAGTTCAAAAAATCCACTTCAACAATCACAAAAGTTTTGATAAGTAAGTATATAAAAGTCCTTTTTATATTTAGAACACTTTTTTTATATTTTAGATGGAGGCGATTCGTTTTCAGGATACGGAAAAAATCCGCGCACGTTGTTGTTGTTACTCGGAAGTGTTTTTAATAAAAATGGCCTGCCGCCTCGGCGGGAGGAGTGGCAATGGGCAATGAGGTCGGTACCCTCTCTCTGGCACCCGCGCTCCCCTCCCTCCGCACTCCGACACAGGGTTAGAAAGTTTCAAAAGTGAATCGTGGAAAACACGAAGCAGCGTCCTGGGACCAACAGCACCGTGGGACAATGCAGGAGACGGGAACCATGGGACTATTTACTGCTTCCGTATTGCTTGCTTCTGAACAGCTAAATAATGTGGAATCGGTTTCTTGTCATTGCAAAATTAAATTACCCTGAGATACTTTTCAGTCAGTTTCCAACTATAAACTCGAATTGAAGACATATCAACATAACTTTTATCCTATGTGCACCTAATACGTAATTCGTTAATAAAACGAGACAAAAATGCTACAGCAACTCAAGTTTCTTGATAAGTAAATTGAATCTCTGAACTTAGTTGCATTACGCAATAAAATCCTTCATCCAACTTGAGTGATATCTTCAAAATTATCTGTGTCAATGTTTATATTTCGCTCACAAATATTCATCCATACAGGATATCAAGTGATTGCGATTGTTTTAATAACATACCGATAAAGTGAAGATTGACGACGACATCCCTCTCGGGTGGACAGATCACGGCCACACAATGCGAGTACTCAGTACATTGTAACTAATATATTATTCTGTAACGCAGTCTCAGTACATATAGGTACTTGAATGTGCTGTACTGTCAGACACGGATAGAATTTGTTCAATATCAATCAGTGGTCACCACTGTTGAATTAAACTTCGAATCAAAACTGATTGATTTAATTTTGATTTGTTGCTTGCTTCTTCACAGAAAGAAGGTATGGCATTTCCGATAAATTAATGCGGGTTAATTTAATTTTTTATTTTTTTGGGTTTATAGGTAATTCAAATATATAGGGACACGTTTAGTTTGTACAGCCATTAAGCTAATTTATTATGTTCGAAAGTAATAGATTCTGGTAAAATTATGATTAAATAGAAATTAAGTACCTAATTGTTTTCTTAATTACAATTTCACCAACGCTTACTTGCCATTACGAATACTAATAAGGGATGGTATTATTTTGTAAGGAGCTATTTATACAGGTCATTGGAAGTACCTAAAACCCACCTACATAAATCCGTGCAATATGATCCGCAAAAATAGGTCACCTCTGCATAGCACGGAGCATCATTATTCCCATCGCGAATATGAATGAAGTAAACTTATATATTTATAATATATCCGATAGGCTAGCGGTCGACCACATATCACCAGGTGATAAGCGATGATGTGGTCGAAGATGGTGAAACACTCTAGACCTAGAATGGTCTATGACTCTCAAGGGCTGCGTGCTGTCGGAATACCGTAAGGTTATGGCGGTAAGTGTACCTGTATATATCTAGTACCTATCATTTTACAAACTAATTTTTAAACTACTGTAATATAGCAGTAATAGCAAACTCACATAAACTGCAGAGAGCGTCTAATTTCCACAATCCTGAAACGCCAACACTTCCTGTCAGCTTCATTTAAACACTGATTGGTATTTGCTACGATCACATCAACCCCATCGAAAAAGCGTCGCACCTGATGTAAACTCCGCTAGATATCGATTGGGCGAGCGAGAGCTATAACTCGCTAGTTCACTACCTATAACTCTGTGACCTGACCTAGGTCATCGTGCCAGTGTTAGCTGAAGTCCTTACAGCCGGCTGACCCAGTTTCAGGCGGCCTGGTGCATAAAAGCTTGCCAACACACTTTCCCCTAATAACAAACATGGCCCGGAATAAAGGTACCGCATTTGAGGCCGGGTTTAAGGGAGGCTTTATAATCTTGTACGCAAGATAACGAACGACACATACTATAGGCTAGGCAGTGTTTTAAGATTTTATAAAGCTTTAGAGGTGCACATGGTTCATATTGCAACAAAACCCCTATTACAAATTGGAGGTCTCGCATAAATTGGCATCTTTATTGGCCAATCTATGTGTGAGCATATATTAACTATTCAAATTTAACCAAACATTAAAATATTAATGATGCAGAAATAAGCATTTATAATATCACTATAAAAAATAAATAAGAAAATTATTATTCAAGAAACAAAATGAACCACCGATCATTGACTGCTGGCCGCCGACAGGTCTCATAAAGCAGGCTGTGGTTATCTAACTCGGAATCACGTATTTCATAAACAAACCGCGAGTAACGGCACATGCACAAATTATAGGTGTAAGCTTTTTCTCGACTTTTGGCCGTTTCGAGTGTCCATGAATAAGCAGATTTGCCGTAACGGCGCACAGAACGGTCGGTAACTGTTATAACTACAGCGAGTAAAAGCTGCAATGTGAACAAAAAGAAATCCTTCTGCTTTCTATTGAAGCCGAGACGTGTGTGCACATCTTTGCAACTGTTTACTGATCTATGATGAATGTGGACAGCCTCATTGAGTGTATTGGCCGTATGGGGTATCGTCTTTCGTAAGTTATTCTGATGGAAATTCAATTCTAAGAACAGCTCGCGGGAAATGTGGGTAGAATTTCTCCAGGACTGCAATCACGGTGATGGACACTTTCCTTTTTGTAACTGTTAGATGTAGATTTAAGTGCTATTAACACTCGAGTGTTTCTGTTTCTCAGAGATAGTAAGTGAGCGAGTGAATATGGCTGCGGTGACGCTACGAGTTAAGTTACGAACAATTCTTAAACAGCATTGAAATGCAGTTTACCAACGGTTAATCGAAATCTGTATGGTTCAAGATCTCAGGATACTTTGGGCAGAAAATTGAGGACGACTTTCATCGACACAGCAGTGATGCGATCTGCCAAAAAAAGACACAATAGGTGAGTAACTACCATATCGCATTTTACTCGATAGCGGAAACAGACTTGTTTAACAAATCTAACTAGACACATTAAACATTCCTTCGCTTGTTATTACAGCGTAACTGCATTTTTTCATACTTTATGAAGTTAATTACGTAGATAAGTATTAGGTATGAGCCGCAACTCATAACTATTCTGAAGTAGCTTTGCTTTCTGCACCGTTCCAGTTTGTCCGACGAGATGCTCCAAGCTCCACCCACACCACATTTGTGAATACTTTTCTAAAAGTTCATAGAGTAGGCAGCAAAGGGCCTGTCCTGGTGGTATTGGTGCGCCTAACGGTCGGTTTTCGGTTCAATGACTCGATTCGGACGTTCAATTTTCGCTGGGTACTGTTAGATATCTGCCGGAAAGTAATAACACACAGTCCAGTCGACCACGACATCGTGTGTTACTTTGTCGGTATAAGCATAGCTTTATGGTTTTATAGACTGTAGTATTAAAACTTTTAAACTTGTCTAGTCACGTCGTATCTATTTTTGTGGTATTGAAATATTAGATGAGCTATGGGCAGATAAGTATCTAATCTGTATATATTTTTGAACTTTAAAAGCACGTGCTTTCTACTACAGCTGACAGTGTATTTGTCGTGAAATTATTCTTATACTCCGGATTATCAATAGGGATATCTAGTAAATACACCCATCAAATATTTAACTTTAAGTTTACTAGCGTATTGTTTTGGGAGTAGATCTTTAAGGATACATTTTCTTAAGGTACGGACACACCGCGGCGTCCTGCGACTGCGGGCGCGATCTCAGTACATTTCAATTGTTTTCTGATCGCGTTTGGTGTAAACCAGTGGTACAAATACTACTGCGCTATCTGATCGCCGTCTAGATTGTGCACGCAGGACGCTGCGGTGTGTCCGTACCTTTAAAGAAACCTTTCTGATTTCAGCGTACCACGATTCCTTTTCAAACAAAAAATGTCTGAAAAATATCGTTTTAAAATAGCGGCCTCATAGAAAAATACAATATTGCACCCCCGTGATACAATCTACTATTCTATCCTCAGCGTTTCTTCTGGTTGAACCAAATAGATAAATAGAGAATCGGCAACCGACGGAAAACACATCTTGCAAGATTGCATTGAAACGATGCGTGTTTAGCGACAAGTGGCGTGTATAGTATGTATGTCACGGCCCTTGGAGGGAGCGAGCGGTCTGATTCCTAGGACAACACCCATTCTCAGAACTGCAGGGAGATTGCCTAGGTAATTGGCCAATAAGTTAGACGAGAGTTTGGCGGAAACGTGATCTTAACAGTAGTTAACTTTAAAAAAAATCTACAGCAAAGGGCAAAGTCTTTCTTAGAAAAGATATGTCTTTCGTAAAGTATGTGGTTTCGGCGTTTTAATTACTTTTTTATATATCTAACTAGAAGTGCCTCGCGGTGGCTACCGCGTTAATAACTTATTTCATTTACTTAGCTTTTTAATAAAAAAAACACAAAAAAATAATAATTTGCCAAATCGGTCCGTCCACCCCTTTTCAAGTTATCGCGTGACTAAGGGAAATAGATATTTATTTTTATAAAACCCGAAAAACGATATTGATTTTCAGACTTTGTTATTAAACACGTAGGTAGGTATTTACTTATTTATTTAAAGAAGTACTTGTGTGAAATCTAAAATAAAAAGACTATCTTTTCTTGTTTCTCCATACAAACTTTGAGCCCCGGTTCCTCCCCTTAAGGGGTGAATTTAGGAAAATGCGGATAGGTATCCGCTAAGAAAGGATTTTCCTATATCGTATATTATACGTCATAATAACTATCTGCATGCCAAATTTCAGCGCAAACCGAAACAATATTGATTTTCAGACTTTGTTACCTCATTTCTCACCCTTAGGGGTAGAATTTCGAAAAATCATGACACACGTATTTACTTATTTATTTACAGAAGTTATTTTGTGAAGTTTCAATAGAAAGACTGTCTAATCTTGTTTCTCCATACAAAGTTTGAACCCCCGTTTCATCCCTTTAAGGGGTGAATTTGGAAAAATCCTTTCTTAGTGAATACCAACGTCATAATAACTATCTACATGCTAAATTTCAGTGTAATCCAAAACAATATTGATTTTAAGACTTTGTTACCCCACTTCACAAAAAAAGGCGGCAATAGCCCAATGGATAAGGTGACTGGCGATCGAGAGGTCGTGAGTTCGATCCCCACCCCACCCATTGTACTATTGACATGAACCCACTCCAGACACAAGCATATTTAGCTAAGTTGGAGGGGTTAACAAGAACACTAGTAATGTGCAAACAACATTGCGAGTAATCTTTAAAAAAAAAAAAACACTCTTAGGGGGGAAAATTTCGAAAAATCTTGAAACACATATTTTTTTATTTACTCGTAAATACAGAAGTACTTGATTGAAGTTCGAACAGATGTATTCTGTGAACCGCGTTTCGATTTTTGTACAAAAGTAAGAAAAATAAAAGATTAAGGGCTCCCGAAAAATTGAACTGAAACTAAAAAAAAAATAATTATTAAACCAAACGAGATATAGTCAGCAGTTTTTGAGATATAGCACATTTTCTAAACCGCATATATAACTTTGTTTTTCATACAAACACTATGAAAAACAAAGTTAATTTTTGCTGGTGAAAAATGATAGTTATAAAATACTCTACTGTGTTACGGAACCCTACTAGTGCGAGTCCGACTTGAACTTGCCCAGTTTAGTTATATAAGTATAACAGGCAAGCTCTTGGTCGCTATTTCACCTGATGTTAAGGGAAGATGCGGTCTAATAGAGTTATGACGTAGGTATCCGCTAAGAAAGGATTTTACGAAATTCATCCCTTAAAGGGATGAAACGGGAGTTCAAAGTTTCTATATAGAAACAACATATTTAAGATAGTCTATTTTATTGGAAACTTCTGTAAATAAGTACGAAAATATGTGTATCAGGCGTTTTAGAAATTCCACCCTTAAGAGATTTTAATAGGGTACAAACAAACAAAACAAAGTTTTAAAATCAATATGATTCTTTGGGTTTTATAAAAATGAGTCCCTATGTCCCTTGGTCACGCCATAACTTGAAAACGGGTTGACCGATATGGCTAATTCAGTTTTTCATGTGTGTTTACGAAACAAAATTAAATAAATGAATGAAGTTATTAACGCGGGCGAAGCCGCGGGGCACTGCTAGTATCTAATAAAATTAATTATATTAGGCCATCGTAAAATGCTAGCAAGTTTACATGGGTTAGGAGAGGGCGCACGCGGATTTTCGGATCGGTTTTTGGATGCAGACCGTGTCGCTTAAAACGGTTGAACGGTTTAAACGTTCGCTCAGAATTTACAGATGGACCAGGTCTCTCTTTTTTCTGTATTCTGAGATTTAAGCATTATTTTTTCGATCGCCATTTAATGCTTGACCATAAAGTTACGACCACACCGCGGCGTCCTGCGTCCGCGTGCACGTTCGCGATCTAATTTTCTGCGATTTCTGATCGCCGTAGATGGCGTTTGGTGTGAACCAGTCGGTACAAATACTACCTGATCGCCGCAGAGATCGCGCACGCAGGACGCTGCGGTGTAGCCGTATCTTTAATACTTTGTAAAGTTACATATAGGTATTAAGAGTACCTATAACTAGATTTTGGTTATCTGGAAGAAATTACTCTAAGCGATAAGACCACCCTTTGCATTCCATAGCTTTAGTATTTTTATGTTCATGTTATGTCATTTTATGTTTATCGTATAATTGGCGACGTGCAAATAAAGTGGTATTTATCTACTATCTATCATTATTTATCTATACGTCTTGGAAGAGGCACGTGCCTTGAGAGAGGCCTAAGTCCAGCAGTGGACTGTCACCGGCTGATTATGATGCTATTTATTTTCAAGTTTAGTATTACTAATGGAAGTTCTACTGAATTTGCGTCAACTACTAATAAAACCACACTTAGCTAATTACGTCATGGTACAAGACTTTTAATTTGGGTCATGATATAATTTGCGGATAGGGAATAAAATGAATTAGATGTTAAAGTTAGAGGAGACTTCTAAATTAGAAATTGTTAAAAATATTTAGGTATAATTTTTCCATCGTAAAGAGCTATATTTCGGACTGACTTCACAAAATTACCCAATTTGTGTTAATATTGCTTTTTATTACAAGCTTTTATTTAACTTGCAATGTATGTATGTATGTATGTCACTATGTATGTTCGGGTGGAATCTTGGAAGCTAAATTAGACCCACTTCACGATGTCCGATTGGACTCAAATTTGGTGTACTTATGTACCTTCGAATACAATACAATGATATGGTACCATGGAGCTGGTCTGATGATGGAGACGAAAGGTGGCCACGGCATCTCTGTGATAAATCAACATAACCCTACCGAGTTTGGGCTCGATTGATTCGTCTTGAAGAACACTTTTCACCTAGATGATATCCAGGGTCTAATGATAATCTAGAAGGTGGCCACGGCATCTCTGTGATAAATCAACGTAACTCTACCGAGTTTGGACTCGATTGATTCGTCTTGAAGATAACTTTACACCTAGATAATATCCAGGGTCTGATGATGAAGCTGGAAGGTGGCCACGGCATCTCTGTGATAAATCAACGTAACTCTACCGTGTTTGGGCTCGATTGATTGTACTGTAAGGTGGCCGTGGCATTACTGTTAATAAAGCAACATAGCCCCACTGATTCGATTGATTTTCCTTCAAGAGCACTTTACCCAAAACCACATCAAATATCCGTGGAATATTTGAAAACGTCATGCCTTCTCTTAAATACTTAGGTAGTAGGTAGGTAGTCAGTATCTATACCTACCTACTAAAAAGTTAAAAATAAATTATAGTTAAAAATATTTTTAAAAGCAAGCTTTTATCTGGGACAATGAACTAAAATGTTAAAAATAAATTCTAGTTAGTATTTGGCATGTAGGTACTTACCTATATTTTTAAGAGCTTGAGGCACTGAAGTATAGCAATTACCTAGCCTGAAAAACGGGTAATGCTTCATTCAAGCTTTAAGAATATAGGTAAGTACCTACACGCCAAATACTTACTAGAATTTATTTTTAACATTTTAGTTCATTGTCCCAGATAAAAGCTTGTTTTTAAAAACATTTTTTACTATAATTTATTATTTATGTTATTATCTCAGAACTCTGGAATCCGTTTACCGATTTTGATTTAATTTTAATCGACTTTAATAAAAGGTAGGTGAGAACCTCCCTTTGTTTTTCTAATTGAGAAATTAGAAAGTTTTTTTAACCGTCTTCAAAAAAGATGGAGGTTCTATATTCGACTGTATGTATTTTTTTAATGAATGTTCACCGAATATTCGAAGACGTCTGAACCGATTTGGATCTAAAGGGTGGTTTATTTAAAGTGGTGGTGGAGATATGAATATAAACACCTCAAACTTAGTGCTGAAAATAACTAGCACGACGTTTGAAGTCGAATCTTTTATTTGTTTAGTTTTTTAAACGACCTTAAATTATTTATATTTGTTACCTCAGAACTCCGTCAATTACCTACTAACTAATTTGGAATATTATTTGTTTGTTTCAGAGGGTAGGTATATATATATAATACTTCCCGTATGGTCTTAATGTAATTAAGCAAAGCATCTAGATCTGATGAGTACCCCTAGAGATATGGAAATAAACAAATTGATACTGAAAATTAGTAGGTATTAAAAGTAGTTTTTTTTCGTTTTATAAATCTACAATCTAGATCTGATTGAAATACGCGAGTTGTCTAAGATGCTTGTAACTGAAAATGCCCTGTACTTCTTATCCTAAATTTTTGAGATTAGGTATTTTATCTGATAGTACTTAGGTGGCGCTTCGCTGTATCTTATCTCACCCTCTCAAAATTGGGTCTTAACTTACCTTCAACATTTTTTTTTGACTAAACTTAATGAATTATTTTTCAGTATTTGTTTTCTGTACTGTATATTTGTACTAAAGTAGTTTTCCCTTCAAAAATAACTTTGTCCCGGAGGGCTGTTAGAGAGTGATGATGTGGTCGAGGATGTTAGCACGCTAGGCCTCAAATGGGAACTAAGCTCGCAAGGACAGCCGTCGGAACGCACCATTAGGTGTAATATTTGGCGACAGATTTTCCAACTTGAGGTTTAATGTAGGCAAAACACGTGTTAAGCTGCTTTGGAAGTTTCTGTCGTTCCAGTTAACTGCAACACCTCGTCGTTATAGTTTCGGTCTATAGTCAAGTTAGGTAGCTACAGTTATAACAATAAGAACTCAATAAAAAGAACAACATAATGATTGTATATAAGACATGGATTTTCATCAAGTATTGTCAAGCAGACGCAAATATACTCACGCAGTATTAATTCTATTCGCAGTATTTAGTTTTGATTCTAATTTTTTTTTAATTTTTTTTTAATTAGAATTAAAACTAGAGAAAGTAATTTTTTTTTTGGAAATTATTGGCTTAAAATTCTAGAAGACATCTGAACATAATTCTCGGGAAGACACTGCTTTCTTGCAACACAGTTTTCCTAAACTAAAGCAAAGAGGCAGGCTAAAAACTGAAATTTGTACATGCAACTTGTTACAAAAAAAGGTAAGTTTTATGACGTGAGAACTTCATTAGCGGCGTCGCGTTGTGTGTGTTTTTGGAATGGGTAAAAAATGTTAAACTCGCGTCAGGACCTTGCGTCAGGACACCTGACCTGATCGAAAATTCATAAGACGGAGGGAGAGTAGACCATATGCACTATGTTAATGTTCAAGTGTTCACTTCTGCCGGCACTCCCGGAGTGCAACCCGTTGTTTTTTATTAAGTATTTTTCTATTTTTGTGTTTGACTAAAATTCTACCGATACTCCGAAGCAAATCGATAATTGTTAACGAGTGAATAAATGCATTATTTATATTAATCAAAATGACTCAAATAATTATGTTGTATGCCCCTAAGTACGGTAGTGGGGCAAAAAAACAATTGGTGTCCTAGCTACCGTCAGTGGTGAAGGTTTAGATAGAACACGTTTGGTTGGAAATAAAATATTTTCATTCTTGTAAAACATTTTAAATGCAAAATTCAAGTTATCTCAATAAAAAAAAAAATAACAACCCCACTGAAATTATCATAGGTTTTCTTCAATCATAGTTGAGATCACTTAGATCAAGTTACCTTCCTAACAAAAAAATAATCAAATCACAATCAGTGTCATCCGTTTTTGAGCAACGATGCTACAGATACGTAGTCAAATTGGGGAGCACTCTAAAGACTTTTTAAAAACTAATTTAAATCAAAATTAAAATACGTGTTGCCGATCTAGAGGCTTTAATATTAATGAATAAATCTAATTACAATATCACTTAGCTAAGCTTAGGTCTACTTGAATATCTCAGAAGACTTACTCAGCATTACAAGAAATGCATCAGCTTTTGCTGAGCAAGCTGTCTCAGTCTAATACTGAAGGGTGAGGGGTAACCATAACTCCTCCATCCCTAAGAGCGAAATTATCGGAATTATAGATTTGAGAAGTTTTCCGATAATTTTGCATAATTTTCATGATATTTAAACGATAAAAATGCAATAAAGTTACAATTAAACATATGATGACAAGGCCTAAGGTAATATAAAATAAAACACTGATTTTAGAGTCTGTTTCCCTGTCAATAGCACTATTCAATATTTCACTATTCTGTAACGCGTATGACATATGCTTCACTTCATCCAGGTTGACCGCGTGCATGTTAAGTGCGCGTGCACTTGATAGACTCATGTTTGTACGCAGTGACGGTAGGTTAATCATAGGAATTGGAGTTAAGTTGTTCGTCTCAATGTAGGTACGATGTGAACGCATCCAAATTCCATGGATTTCTAACTTGCAGGGCTCGTCGAGAGTTACGAGATAGGATCCGAATACAGGGTGCTTACTTATTTCGTTGTTACACTGTTGAGTTATAGTTGTCTTTAGTCTTGTATATAGTATCCAGTTTGCAGGATCGACCTTCTGCACCTTAACCTCTTCAATGTTAATCTGATGTTGCAAACAACAGGTAAGATTGTTGCTAAAATTCATAAGTTGCTGCACACAAGTGACTCCATGGTTCATAGGTATCTCCTCATCAGTGCACAGGAACTTGTTTAAAAACACACACAAATATAATATAGACACAGCTTATAAAGTCAATAAACAATAATTAATTAATACACAAAATTTTTGTAAAAGTTGTAAACATTTTATAGAAATATTGTCAATTCAATAAATTTATTTTATTCTTAATAAAAGTTCTATCACCAGATTAGTTATTGGGATCTATATAGAGACCATATTTTATTAATATACACAATTTTATAATTATCAAAGATTAATAATTTTCTGTAGTCTCTACATTACACTACTCTATGCTATATGTATCAGCTTACACTGATAAGGTACGGTAGAGTTTAATACCGAGAAACCAGTCACGTTATAATGAGCGAAGATCTATCTCAATAATAACACAATATGAAAATGAAAAATATGGGAAGAAAAATTAGGATGGCGAAAATTTCGCTCACCAACCGGTCGCTCCCATACTCAGCTCTCTTAGAGTCCCTTTGACGAATTTGTTTTGGTTCGAGGATTTGCCTTGCAGCTATTCGCGCCGTAATAACGGAAAAAGGTGAATTTGGATACCTAAAATCACGAAAGACGAAGGCACAGCTTTTACTAGCAAATCCTACCGGCTGCGCCAGTCAAATTGGGGAGCACTCTAAAGACTTTTTAAAAACTAATTAAAATCAAAATTAAAATACGTGTTGCCGATCTAGAGGCTGTAATATTAATGAGTATTAATGAATATTAATAAATACTCAGCATTACAAGAAATGCATCAGCTTTTGCTGAGCAAGCTGTCTCAGTCTAACACTGAAGGGTGAGGGGTAACCATAACTACGTCACCCCTATTATATCGTCGGGGATTAACAAATAATTATAACAACAGTCGTAATTAAAAAGACTATCAGTATCGCTATGACATCGCAAAATGTAACTGCATTAATTACTAATTTTTATAATAGACCCGTTTCACTGTCATTACATTCCGTCTGTTGTTAATTAGTAATTATAAAACAAGAATCAATTAATCTTTATGAGCAGCCACATTATGAGCAAATTCCTTCCTTAATGCCAAAGAGGAAATAAGGATATATTGTTTTAAGCATTTTACATTTTGTTATGCCAACATTTCTATCTACCTACTAGGTAGTAGGTACTAGACTTTTGACAGCCATTTTCTCAAAAGAAGGCAGAAAATAATGTTAACAGTATTGCATATCTGCACCCATATATATGAATATATAGTAGGACTATAGAATAGGACAATCGATACTTTTAACGCCTCTATACACTGCTAGATTTTTATATTTCGCAAAAGGGTTCTCAATTCAAAGTGTGTATGTTTTATTTTAAATTGAAATGAATGGTAGAAGTAGAAGAAGGTGGTGGTCGATAATGGATAAGTCATATCTATGATGCTAGTGATTTAGGTCTTTTGGATTTTAATTATTTCAGCCGGCTTTAGGTATAACAGCACTTCTCCAAATTTTCTCTTTCGTAAGTATCATCGAAGTGACTAAAATAACGACTGGGAGCATAGCATACTACAAAGCACCCTCAGCAATACCACCATGGCAGGACGACAAAAATCATATGTATATACATACTTTTTTTCACTGACAAGAGAAAAAAATAACTAAGCAATGGATAGAAGACATAATTTTTGTCCACTTGCCATGCCCGAAGACATGCGGCCGATCGTTGCCCCGAACCCAAATAGTTTGGGGCGCAAGATTAATTAATAAAAGTAATAAAAATAATAGTATAGGCTCATTTAGCACCTACATTCCACCTGTCTAATAATCCAATTGAGAAATCATGCAGTCTACGCATATGAGGTTGCTTAGACTAGGGGGTTTCACAAATGTATGTCTATCAGTCGTAAAAATGGCATATATTTATTTTACCGTCAACTCACTATGGTAGCGGTATCGATACGATTTAGTAGGTATGTATACTTATGGCATGTTCCCACACCTAGAATGTACCGTTATCAAAACACCTGTCTGGAGCCTGTCGTAATCTTTAGGTTTTTCGATATGTACCTACTTATTGGTTGTTTCTAGAGGTATGAGCGATCGATGGGGTGGACTTCACAATTGCAAGTAAAACTTGTGACAGATCAATGGAGGTGTTTTATATAATAATTAAGAAAGTTTAAAAACTAAAACAACTGACTTCCATATATATCCATCAATCCGCGCAAGTCAGTTTCAGTAGCAAGTTTGAGACGTGAATGAACGACGAATAACAATTTTAGTACGAGTTGTAGTAGTGAGTACTTTCCGTGGTAGTTTTGACTTTGTCAAAAATACCAACTGTTATACCTTATTGGAAAGCTTAATAAACTAGGAAGTTTTATTAGCTTATTATGCTTAATGTCATAGTGTTTTTTTTAAGAAAAATTACATTGTTTAGCACTAATCGTAAAAATGATAAAAAAAATAAAAAACTTTATAAGCCATTGTTATTACATTCTATATTCTATTATTATATATTCTGTATTTTTGGATATTTTATTACTTCTTAACCTTTATCACAAAGTTCCCTACGAATAAAACGTTTTTTATTTTGTTAAAAACCTCCAATAGAGTATTTTTCCAAAAATTGCTAATTTCTAAATATCTCGTAAACTATTAATTTTGGCCATACACTGAGGGGGCTAAAAGTGCTGCATTTTAGCCCCCCTATCTGCTCCTGCCGGGAATACGTCGAATTACCAATAACCCTATATGTACATATATGTGATTTTTTTTGTATTAGTCTCGCAAACTTTATGCATTAGCATTGGTCAATGAGATTTTTGTAAGATTTTTATGATTATTATGAAAGTATTTACTTCTCAAGTAAAATAATAATACTACCATTCGTTAAGTCTATTATTTATTTACGCTTAAAAAAATTAGCGCCCTAGCGTAAAGGGTCGAGCAGAAAAAAAATGTTTGTGGACAAACCGACGGATGCTAAAAATACTTTAAAAATATCATATCTCATAAACTATTCAAATTGGTAGAAAATACATAGGGGTTCAATAGATGCGCAGTAAGATTCTCTACCACCCTGCTTCGTTTGATCCATCAGTGCTGAATCACCCAGTGTATATAGTGTGTATATCATATATACTTAGCTCTATTATTTATTCTGTGCTAATACGCCGACATTTTTGTTTTAGCTCATTTTATTTTACCAATAGCGCAAAATCTCTCTCTCTTTCCTCTTTGTGTTCAGTGATGGTACCATCCTCGATCACATGGTCACTTACCAATAGGTGAGATAATGGTCAAGCACACACACTAGCCTTTACATAAGCTACAAAATAGACTCACAAATTTTCTTCATAAAAAAATCTTCTAATGAGTTCTCGACCACTAATCTAAAATCTCGAATAGGGCTGTACATCGGCTCGCATCGGTTCCGTTATGCCGCTCATCACTAATTCCAGCTCACGAAGACGAAAGCTCGATTCGGCCGGAGAATCGATTAACCCTAAATAATTTCCGGTGCTATGATTCCATTTCGACTTTTTAGAGCAGACCAACGACAAGCAGGTTATTTCCGTCGAAGTTAGAGGATTTAAGAATATCAGTGGGCTTAATAGTGTCTCTGTGGTTTTCAAAAAATAAAAATGAACGAAAAATACTATAGTATTATTGTGAATAATTAAGATAGTTTAAAAACAAAAACAACCGACTTTCATGCCCCGCGAGTCAGTTTCAGTAGCAAGTTTTAAAGCGTTTATAGTCATATCTCTGAATATACTTTTCAGATCTCGATTAAATTACAATAGGACCACCACCTTGAAAATGTACCCTACCGATAAAAAACAATCATCAAAATCGGTTTATTCGGTCGAATTGAGAAACCTCCTCCTTTTTTGAAGTCGGTTATAGGTTATTCAGAAATTCAGCCTTGACACCAATGTTCAGGTTTTTTAACCAAACATTATTCTTTTCTAAAAGACATTATTTTGAATTTGATTTTTTGTTTTCGACATTGACAGGAAGAGCTAAAGGTACATAGTAAGTGATACTTTGTTTGTTGTGGGTGGGTCAAGCCAAAAACCCTGAGTAGCTTTTGATTCTCATTATAATTTTTTCTTGTTTTGCGGTGCAACATATTATAGTACCTACAAATAAATAAAAAAACAGAACACAGATACATCTCTCTCGGATGTGAAAAACATTTGGACGTGTACTTAGGTATGTAATATCGCAAAACCTTTTTAAAAACAACATTTTACATAATCTAGGACCAGAGTAAGTCAAGACAAATCCAACGAGCCCAAACAAGACGGTTCTATCGTGTGTAGCTAAGGGGTTCCTATGACCACCTAGCATTCTGGCAACAATGAGCTGAAGATCGAGCTTAGTGGCGTGGCCTATGTCCAGCAGTGGACAGCGATAGGCTGATGATGATAATGGGTATCCCATAGGTAACCCATCAAGCTCAGAACTAGAACCTTGATGGTACCATAACATTGCATTTGTCATCCGATTTACATATTTATGTAAAAATTTCAGCTGAATCAAACTCCGAGAAGTGGGTCAATTTAACTGTTCTATATTCTGAAGGTCTATTTTTAAAACCTTTTATTTAGTTTCACCTGTCCCGGTTTTCAATAAACCTGCAAGCTCATTATAACATACCCATCTTAAACCTCTACACTTCAGCTATTTCACCATATTTCAAGACATCCATAAAGGAAAGTTTGATTACAGGAACTAGGATAACGCTTTACTACGCTACGGCCTTTATTTATTCGCCCCCATTGGATTTACTTTTGAAGTTAAATATTTCAAAACATTATGAGAGGACATAATCAAGTAGGATAAACGGCATAGGCGAGGCGAGGGCTGTGGTAGGTATACAATCAACGTGTCATCGTGTCATGGCGGACAGACACAGATTAACACCAAGTAACTAGGTGGTGCGAACGCGGAGGCGCGCCTGTTAGTGGTTGCGATTGCGTAAGCGCACCAGCATAGATAAGCCAGCAGTTACTATGACAGAAGACACAGAATAACTTATAGATACTATGGTTCGATTACATAGATTGCATAGCAGTTAGTATGGCACAGGGCCGATTTCTAGCTCGGCACCCACGCGACAAGGTCAGCAGCTAAGGATCGCTCCCACTAGATACATAATGTCTCTTGTTTTGCTTACTAGATTTTGTCTTTAACGTGAATTGACCCGTTCTTATTATTTAGCCCCAGACTAGGTGGAGCGATAACGTTCGTAAGGTGGCTGGCAAGAGTTGGATGAGATTAGCTGAGGATCGGATAGGTACAATCGGAGAAGCTTATGTCCAGCTATGGACATAAGCTGATATAGGCTAAATATAGGCTGATGATGATAAGCCGTTCTTGCAGTCTCCTCTCTTGACTTGTAATCTTCGTGTAATTGATCGAATATTTCTGAGCCACACATAATTTTGTTTCGTTTGTATCACGCTGCTTCACCTTTCCTCCGTACAATGTTGGTTGCGTTCGCCTACATTTTTTACAGCCGTTTCTCTTTGAGTTCGTCGTCGTCGATCGATTTCAAATGCTCGTTTACAACATCTCGGGGTTTGTTAGATTTTATTGCAGACGATTCTTATAGTCATATTGTTGGTACAGTATTGGTAGGGTTACCTATTTACTGCCATAGAGCTAACCTATCAACAGGCTTATCTTGAAATTGGAGTAATATATTTTTGTTTATAGTAAGGTAATAAGACTAGCAAAACGTTTACTTGCTAACAAGCGATTTTATTTACCTATAACAAAATCTTAACTAACTAACCTATCAGAATGAAAATAAAAATGATAAACGTAACGTAAAAGTGTTACCTAAATTTTCTGTAACCAAATAAAAATAATGCATTTTTTTACTTGTATATTATTAACCTTGTACTTATAATACATTTCTGAATTATAAAACTGCACATATTCTTAAGGTACGGACACACCGCGACGTCCTGCGTGCACGATCTAGGCGGCGATCAGATAGCGCAGTAGTATTTGTATCGACTGGTTCACAAAAAACGCGAATTGAAATGTACTGAGATCGCGCCCGCAGATCGCAGGTGTCCGTACCATTATATATAAAAATCAATTGCTGTTCGTTAGTCTCGCTAAAACTCGAGAACGGCTAGGCCGATTTAGCTGATTTTGGTTTTGAAATGTTTTTCGTAGTCCAGGCAAGGTTTAAACGATAAGAAAATATGGAAAAATTGCGAGGAAGATAGTAAACACAACATTTTCCCATATAAACTGTTCTAAGTACCTACTTTCCTGTCAAATTTTTGACGTTCGTCCCTTCGGTACGGCCCTACCGTAGACCGTAGATTCTGTTTCCACTCTCGAATTGAAAATTGAAGCACGTTTTAAAATAGGGGTTTTGAATCGACAACCTATTATATCCACATTACTCGGATTATCGCGTAGGTAGGTATTAAAATTTTAATATTTTGAATTTTGATGGTAGTCCCAGGTTGTCATTGTTGGTTCGTTTAGAAATGTTTGTCACTATATTGACATATTTTGATGGTTGTCATTATGGCGTCCATACATGGGTTTTATAATCATAATTTGTATATAATTACCGGCCAAGTGCGTGTTGGGCCACGCGCAGTGTAGGGTGCCGTAGTAGCCCGTTATTCAATGCAAGTCTTTACCCGTTAAAAACAAGCAAATAGGTACTTCGTCTTTGTCACTTTAAAGGATTTATTCTAAGGATTTTGTATATGGTACAAAATTATCCAACACCCAAGTTCAACGACTATTACTGCTAAACTAATAAAGTTATCTTAACCGCTATAATTTTCCTTTAAAGTTCATAAAATGCACTATTATCACGAATTTTTCCAGATTTTTCAAGCCAGCAGTTTAGCTTTTAGCGGGGGGGGGGGGGGGTGGACGCCCTACTGGAACAAAAATTTGCACTTTAAAGTTTAATTTTTCGTAAATGGAGCATTCAATCGAAAAATGGTTTGAGCAACTCTTAAATAATTTCAAAAGACCTATTCAACGATACCCCACAAGATTGGGTAGACGACGAAAAAAAAAAATTCATCCCCACTTAAAAAAAAAAAATTATTCAAAATTTTATTTCACCACTTTGTCGGCGTAATTTATATACATATCCCTACAAAATTACAGCTTTCTAGTATTAACGGTCTCTTAGCAAAACCTCGGACAGACAGACAGACAGACAGACGGACATGACGAAACTATAAGGGTTCCTTGTCAGGACTACGGAACCCTAAAAACCGATAAAAACAAAATAAAATAAATTAATAAAGGGAGCCCCATACAAGGAACATGTTTTTTAGACTTTTTATGCTCAATCTTACAAACCTTAATAGACAGAGACTTGAAATTTACTCATGGTAAGTGTTACAATGGCTGCTATACGATAAAATATTCGTTTTTAACGAAATTAAATTAAAAATTAAAGGTGGTCCACATACAAGAAACGAATTTTTAGGCAGATTTTGTTCAATCGTAACCCTGCGTGTGCGGGTCCGACTCGCACTTGGACGTGACAAAGTTCGCCGGGTCAGCTAGTATCTATATATATAAATAAGACGATGGTTTTTGCAACACATTTTTCACTAAAGCAAGAAGGCAGAGCTTCTAACTAAAATTTGTACATGCTACTTTTTACAATTAAGCATATTTGTATTTGTATAATTAACAGAGAGGGAATAGTCAGAGATAAGGCGAAAATAAATATAAGGATAAAATTGAAGCTGAATGGAAAACATTAAGAGGCGATAAGCTTGAATGTGCCTATATCGTTCACTATTTTTGCTTTAATTCAAATTGATAATAAAGACTTCGTAAAGATTAGAGTTTTTTCATATCATATAGGCTAAGCGTTTGACCACTATCTCACCTGGGCTGTTGATGTGAACTGGATGGGAAATGGAATGGGAATGAATGGGAACTGGCTCTCAAGGATAGCTGCCGGAATACGTTAGATGTTTGGCGACAGATTTTCTAACGTGAGGGTGGTAGAGTAAGGTAGATAAACCTAAACTTAGAAATTAAGATCACAATACTTACTTTTAAAGTCACTTTAATGATGTGTTATCGCGTGTGAATTTGCCTCTAGAGGCGATAGTGAACTACAAGATCCGCGAAATGTGAAATGTCATTTTTGGTTTGGGATTAATCCCAAACTGACATTGACATAACGTTACATTTGACATTTTATGATAAACTAGCTGTGCCGTCTGGTTTCACTCGCGTCCACTCTCGATTAAACGACTCCACTCAATTTTGACCCCCTTCCCGACTGAAATTTTGCATACCTACTTATGTAAGTTTAGTATTAATGCAATAATCTGGTACTATAATTGAGCTGATCTGATGATGGAGTTAGGAGATGGATAGTAGAACTCCTCAACGGCAAACAGTGAAGACACGAAATTTTGTAAATGGATTGAACTGTAATATACCCTGTTCTAAACTCCATGACATGGCTGCTGCACCCAGGGTTGACTTTCGGTGAGGCAACTCCTCAACGATGAAATAGTACCGACACAAAATTTGTAAATGGATTTAACCATAATAGCCTGTTCTAAATTCCTCAAAGCTGAATAGCCCAGACACCAAATTTTATGTATGTCATTTAATTAAAACGTATTTTGCATTAAAAGGGGTAAAATAAATCATTTTTCATAAAAAAATTAAACCGACTTTAAAACCACAAATATGCACTCAAATTTGCATATGCATCATATTTTTAAATTTATATCTAGTGGACCCATTAGTGGGACTCTTTATTAATATTACCTAATCAATAAATGAGCAGTAATTCTATAAAATAACGACTTACTTAAGGTTTATGTTTAATAAAGCTAAGCAAATCTACAGAAGATGATTGCAGTATGCTGTTCAATCACCAGGAGTTCAGAGATCAAGACAAGTCTTAGAATTGATCGACACCTATGTTCTGACCCTATGTAAGATCGTTCAATGAAATCAATAAACCTAGCTGATTCCGTTAGAAGGTTGGTTACTTTGTCTTAAACATAGTCTGAGAAGTAGTGATCAGAAATGTGTTTCTGCTTGTGAATAAACCGACTTCCCAAAAAGAAGGAGGTTCTAATTCGTCTGTTTTTTTTTGTGTGTGTATGTTACGCGATTACTCAGTTAATTCTGAACTGATTTGAATGATTCTTTTTTTAATCGGTAGGTTTTGTTTTCGAAGTGATCCCATTGTAAATTCATCAAGATCTGATGAGTATCTTCAGAGATATGACGATAAACGTCTCAAACTTGCTACTGAACTGACTCGCGCGGAATGGAAGTCGGTTGTTTTAGTTTTTAACCTTAATTATTTTAAAACATGCTTTTAAAATAAGGACCACGATAAATCAAGACAAATAAAACGAGCCCAAATACGGTGGACTTATTTATCACAACCTGCGCCCCGCGGCTTTGCCCGCGTTAAATCCTGGTTATAATTGTTATAAACCTCCCTTTTGAATCACACTATCTATTGGTGAAAACCGCATTAAAATCCATTGCGTAGTTTAAAAGATCTAAGCATACAGACAGGGAAGCAACTTCGTTTTATACTATGTAAAGATGTGTTAGTTTAGGAGTTCCTATGGCCACCTTGCGGACCACCATCAGAAATGCTCGATGGTACCATAACATTGCATTGTCATCAGATTTACATAAGTATTTAGAATAACAGTTCAAGCAAAGACCGAAAAGTGAGTTAAATTTATCTTGCAAGATTTGATTACCGGGACAGGTGAAACTAAAAAAAACTTGTATAATTATTCCTTCTGTATCGTTTCTCGTAGTAAGCTCGAACATTTAATCATTTAAGATCGTTACAAAATGAAAAAAACTTGACTTTAAATCCCGCACTAGTCATTTTCGTTATTAAGCTTGGGATGTTTATCCCAATATCTCTGTTCTCCATATCGATTGAAAATAGGTACATAGGTGTATTGATAAATGCCACAACCTGTACCCCTGCTATGCGCCAATAGACAGAGCCTTTTTTTCTCTTTATCCTCCTAGTCAGCTTAGTATTTAATTAAATAATGTATTCATATATGTGTATAGGCAGCAATTGCTGTTAAAATACACGCTGTTTTTATAATTATAAATAGAATTATAAATAGTATATAAAATTATAAATAGTATTTATAAATAGAATGAAAATGAATATAATACTTACAAGTAAAATGTAAAATCACCTCCGACTCATCTATGTATACATAATCTGTCCATTGAGACGAATTCAATGAGTCCAAACACGACGTCTCTGCTGATAGGTGAGCAGTTAAGTACTCAGCAGATTTCAGAAGATGCCCCAGTATTAGGTCAAGGTTACCATGTTCTTGAAATATAATTGAAGTAACAGGATACTGAAACTATTATTAGTATTGTTTACGGGATATTTACCATGTTTTTCGTTTAATATGAGTTTCCGATATTTCGGTGCTGTTTCAAGCGCCACGTTCACGGACAAACTGAAGATTGCGGGTGAAGAGAAGAGGGTATCAAACAAAGTGATCTACCCGCTTTTGTACTCGTTTCGGTCGTTCGGTGCCCCTATCATTTGTTATCGATGAAACTCGTTCACACAAAACTCACAGTATCTTCTCGCTTCTTGTTTTGGACTACATTTGTATGAAGCCTACACAGACCTATCACTGGATGCCAGATATTCGACAGTATGAACCCGGATGGGTTCACAATTGAAATTCACGTTATTTCAATCGCTAATCGCTAGTACCAATAATAGTGTCAGTGACCATGAAAACTTAAAAAGTTGTATGGGATACCGAAATTTGAATTGATCACACCAATGTAAGTAGCCCTCCTATGAGATGAGCTCTATTCTGGTAGATGACTCTATCCTCATCAACCAGAAAAGAGATCATAATCTTTAAATGTCTGCACGAACTTTCTTGAATGAAAGCTAATAAGACTCGAAAAAAAAAACTAAATGAAAATAGGTTCATCCGTTTGGACGATGACAGACAGATACACAGATAGCAACCACGACTCGCAACATGCATTTAGTTATCTATGCACATCTTTGTGTTTTACATACATACATACCTAATCACGCTTTTTTCCCGTTAGGGTAGGCAGAGACTAATTCTTTCCAGATGCTACGATTCTGACATAGGTAGGTAAGTATATTCATATATATATACCTCATTCACTTCTTCCACTTTCATGAGCGCTTTCATACAAGCTCGCCGGTTATAGGTTTTCAAAAGCCTTATAATTCTGTTATGCTCCTTTCGTGAAGGGCTATGGTGACATACGGGTTTCGGGGTACGGCCACACCGCGGCGTCCTGCGTGCGCGATCTAGGCGGCGATTAGTTAGCGCAGATATGTACCGACTGGTTACCAAACGCGATCTATGGCGATCAGAAAACGATTGAAAATCAGATAGCGAACGCGCACGCGGACACAGGACGCCGCAGTGTGGTCGGTACGTTAACCTAAATCAGACACCAGCTATTTGACAAACCTAATTCGCGGGGCATAGCTCAGGCTACCGCCGACCGAGGTGGTTAGGACTGCAAAGAGAGTTGTAGTTTTTATTATCAATGTTATTTATTACATTAATACCTACGACTACCTACCAAACTCTAAATTAATTGTCAGTGTCCGTG
The DNA here is from genome assembly GCA_954871355.1 of Cabera pusaria. Taxonomy (NCBI): domain Eukaryota; kingdom Metazoa; phylum Arthropoda; class Insecta; order Lepidoptera; family Geometridae; genus Cabera; species Cabera pusaria. The sequence continues at coordinate 18,778,479 of OX940889.1, read as the reverse complement.
TCACTATTCGCAATAGATGCAATGCTATGAAAGCAAAACGATAACTTTAAATTTCATTATCCATTGTCTTTCTACATCCCAAGAAAAACAGTGTGTATCTCCTAAACCATAGAAGACATTCGTTAAAGATTTTATTATTATGACACGACTTTCACGTGAACCTAAACAGTACTGTTGCAAGTTGGCTGCGCCTGTATCCTTTGAGCTACACTTCTATATATTAACTTGGAAGTGACTTATCACCACAAAAAATCATGTGCAGGTATAATATGCTTTGAAAATACATATAGCATATACATAAAGCCCTGAGGTGTCAGGCCAAGAAAAGCTCCTCTACATATCTTCTGTTGGTTGTAGTCAATGCGTCCAAGAAACTACGATAAGACACTGTGAATGCCACCAAAAACCCTTCACCTAGAGATGGCAAAATAGCAAATCAAAATAGTCTAAAACAGCATTCTCAAATGTCAAGGCCAAATGTCTTTGCAACACGAAAATTACCCAAAATTTCTTAAAACTTCAGAATTTCCGAATAACACCTTACTTTTGTTTTCCACTTCCCGATAAACGCATATTAGTTCATGTGTTTGTCTGCCTTAAAAGAAAATTATTGTTATAACTTGTTTAAAGAATTTGTAACACATTTTGTCATCAAAAGTAAATATTAGGTAATGATAAAAATACACATTTGCCCAATTTCGACTGTCGGACCATTTGCCAGGAGTTCTAGTCCCTACAGCTCCTTCATCGGTCAATTTGATGGTACCATATTATTGCATTGTCACCGAAGATAGTTACGTAACGTACGTACACGAAATTTGAGTCCAATTGAAATTCAGAAAGTGATCAATTTTAGCTTCCAAGATTTGACCCACAAACACGCATTGTATACATACTTATACGGCAAGTTACATAAAAGCTTGTAAAAAATATATTGATGGGATTTTATGAATGACGATTTATGGGCTGGGACAATATAATTATGTATTCTGCTATTATTATTATACCTTTGTATGGGCACATAATAGATAATGGTACTTGTTTTATATCTGATAGGCTAGCGTTTAACCTCTACATCGCCTGGTGGTAAGCGATGATGTGGTCGAAGATGGCGAACACGCTAGGCCTAGAATGGTCTGACACTCAAAGGGTTGTGCTGCCGGAACACCGTAAGGTTATGGCGGCAGATTTTCTCCTTGATGGTGGTCAGCTACTTTTTGGTAGCAAGTCAGGCGGAAAACTAAAGAACCGACTTTAGATGCCGCACGAATCATCCTTTCAAGGGTTAAAAATTGTAGATTATGTTATTTATTTAACTTTATATAGTTTACGTAATTTTGATATGTTATCTCTAGCATAGATAACTCTCAGGCCTATACATCAAAGGCTTGAGCAAAATCAAAGTATTGAAACATAGTAACAGTTAAGCATAATAGAACCTGACTTAAAGGGACGGTTTACGGTTTATTTTATGATGAAGCAAGTTAATTAAACAGTCAAATCAAAGGCTAAATAAAACACCTGTGAAGGTGAATGCAAATAGTACATATTCGCAGTTCCTGATAAACCACAGAGATAAAATTACGCTAAATATTTTTTATGTAACAGAACAAGACGCTTACCTGACGGTAACGTCTGCTTGCCCATACAACTCATTATGACATGCACAACTCTGCTTTGCTAGAGTTTTGGGCGTCACTGCACTGCACCCATGCGGTGGGTTGGTACCACAGAAATATAAATAATTATTCATATTTCTGTGGTTGGTACCGTCCTAAATAGACTGAATTTTTACCACTACAAAAACAATACATACATACACTTTTTGTTAGTTAGTTTTTTTAGAAGTCACTACAATCGCGCGTCCAGGTCAATACATTATTCATATTTTACATAGAAGGTTACTCAATTTTCTTATTACATAGAGATGTAGATTACAGCTTCGCTAGATACAGGCTACAACCATGAATGTCGTGATAAATGAGGTGGGCAGGCGCTCTTCAAGGCCTCACGTTGTGGTAGCTGTGATTAGATGTTTACCTACCTACACCACAGACTAGCAATAGGTACACTTTTTTAGGGTTCCGTAGTCCTGACAAGGAACCCTTATAGTTTCGTCATGTCCGTCTGTCTGTCTGTCTGTCTGTCTGTCTGTCTGTCTGTCTGTCTGTCAGTCTGTCTGTCTGTCTATCCGAGGTTTTGCTAAAATACCGTTAATACTAGAAAGCTGTAATTTTGTGGGGGTAAGTAAATAAATGACGCCGACAAAGTGCTGAAATAAAATTTTGAAAAATATTTTTTTTAGGGTAGCTCCCCTATATGAGAAGTGGGGATGAACTTTTTTTTCATCGTCTATCCCATTGTGTGGGGTATCGTTGAATAGGTCTTTTAAAATGACTTAAGGGTTGCTAATACTATTTTTCGATTGAATGCTCCATTTACGAAATATTAAACTTTAAAGTGCAAATATTTGTTCCAGTAGGGCGTCCCCCCCTCCCTCTAAAAGCTAAACTGCTGGCTTGAAAAATCTGGAAAAATTCGTGATAATAGCGCATTTCATGAACCTTAAAAAAAATCATAGCAGTCAAGATAGCTTTATTAATTTAGCAGTAATAGTCGTTGAACTTGGGTGTTGGATATGTTGTACCAAATACAAAATCCTTAGAATAAATCCTTTAAAGTAACAAAGACGGAGTACCTAGTTGCTTGTTTATAACGGATAAAGACTTGCATTGAATAACATGCTACTACGGAACCCTACAATGCGCGTGGCCCGACACGCACTTGGCCGGTTATTTTAATATAGCTTTACACTTTATTCTTAAATGGTTAGCGTCTTGGTAATGCTGTAAGCTTACAATTTCCTGAAAAAAAAAAAAAAAAAACAAAAAGTATCAACCTGTATAAAAAATCTGTATCAACGTATAAGAATACATTCAAGTCCAGTCAAAGTCACAATCAAGTCAAGTGTAAGTCACAGTCTAGTACCATCTCCGACCGCATCATCACTTACCAACAGGTGAGATAGTGGTCAAACGCTAGCCTATAAGAAATAAATTTTAAAAAAAAGTCATATTTTCAGCAAAAATGTGGACGTTACTGAAGGCTTTCGGTGGAGTTTTGGGTTGAATACAAAATAGCATATTATTCAACATTGTGCTATTTTCCTAAACTTGTACCTAAACAATCACCGGCACTTAACGGTTAGTAATCCACATTATCTTACGGAAGAACACACAATTTAAGAAAAGTACAAGTTGTGCACACACACTTTTACACGTTCCTGCCAAAACTTCAGCATTATACTTACTAGGGAACCCTATACACAGCCTATCTATCCATTGTATTGCTTTTTTAACCGACTTCGCATAAAAGGAGGAGCTTTATGGGTCAGATTTTAGTTAATAACCTTATTTTATTTTTATTCAACGTCGTAAGTCTCTAAAGCTAATAAATGTATATGTTTCCGTTCGATCCTTCGATCGAAGATCCTAGAATCTTATTTATTTTCCATACTTTTTAGCGAATTTTGAAATAAGTAGTAACAAACTATTACACTCGTAAACGTCGTAAACGAAATATCGTAACGGACGTCTCATCCAAAATGTCAGTGTGTGGACAATATTTTATAAACTATATTAATTATATTTATCCCCGTTTGCTCTTGCTGTAGATTAGGTGATTTTAAACATTCTGTACAGAAATCATCATTCTAAGCGAAAAAATGAAAAATTTACGATGTTTTGTTGACAACATTTTGTTCTTTGGCTCTCCTTAAAAAGTAACGATTTGTTCCTTGCGACATTTAAAATTTCCACACTCAATATTTCAAAATTCGTTGAAGTCCTTTATTAGACATAACGTCAATGTAAACATAATATATGTATAGGTCATTATATAATTATACTAACGGTATTTAAAAATACATACAAATGCTGCTTAGCAGAATTAACACAAGAAAAACTAAAAAAAAGATTGCGACATAAAAACTCATACATAATTTATATTGTAATACGTGATGGTGTAGTACTTACTACGGTGTACAATTTGATAAATAAATCGATTAATGCTACGGCGTAGCATCTCTCTAATCTAATTTTAGTTCGCTACAAGAGCAGTTGTGAAAACTTTAATCTGTGAAACTCATAAATATATATTATTGCAGACTTTTTCTATATCTGATAAGCTAGCGTATGACCACTATCTCGCCTGGTGGTAAGTGATGAAGTGGTCGAAGATAGTGAACACGCTATATCTAGAATGGACTAACTCTCAAGGAACGTGAAAAAAAACGTGTGTGCTCTCATTTTTTTTATCCTGAAACTTGTGTCTTTATAATTATTCATTATTTGTTATTATTCATTATCATTAATAATTAACCACTACATGTCGGTGAATGTATGGGAGTGTAGGGAAAGTGCACAATGTTGAAAACAGGCTATTTACGTTCACACCAAAATTATACTGAATATCTTCAGTATAATATTATGTTTCTTTGAAGTGTTTCACACTTTATATTTTTGTAAATTGTTAAACACAATCCAAAATTTCATCGTACCGACGGGACTTGAACCCGCAACCTCCGGAATAACATGTTCCGGTGCTTTGCCAATTAAGCCACGGTGCGAAGTATCGTTACGACGAAATTATTATTAATTTATCTTCAGTATAGTCTACATAATTACTAACGGGGTGAGAAGGTGACGAGGGGAAGAGAGTATCACTTGGACTTGACTATGACTTGAACTTGACCTGTTTGACTTTGAATCAACTTTATGACTAGCATTTTAAAATACGTAATCAGTTTATATACGCGTATGGAGCCATAATTAAACTTTAAAAAAGGATTTAACTACGACACTGTTCATTTAATTTTTCAGCAAGGCATCGTCTTTTGTGTTGTTATTTTTGAATGTTACTACGTTTTTTAGCTTAAATTATAGCTGATTTAAGTTTCTCTCGTTTTTAAGTTTAAAAACTCTACTTATATAAAAAACGTGTTCGGCCTTGGTCATTGTAAATACTCGTAAAAAGTGAATATGCAATTCACTACTATATGGTTTTGTATCGTTATCAAAATGGAATTAAAATAAAATATAGCATTCAAACGCACCTATCAAAAAATATAAGTAGGCACAGCACATGAAGTTGCATGCACACTGCCTTTGGCGGCAACAAAACAGTTACAAAGTAAGGCCACATTACACCTTCCTTATAATCACAGCACCAAACTGTACCAAATTAACTGAGAACAGATTATCTCGAGCGAATTCGAGTTAGAATAGCGGTATCGCGTTCTCAGAAGCAAAATAAATTAAAATGAAAGGGGCAGGTGTAGAAAAAAGTGTGCCTTTTCTACTTTTCCACGGTGAACGAATCAGGGATCAGCTACGCATGAGAAATGCTCTTTATAATTGTGTTGGATCGTATTGAATTAAAGCGAGAGGATTGTAACACGCTCTTGTTTTGTTAATTTGTAATCTTGCTATAAGTGTGCTATAGTAACAGTTTACAGTTCCTAATAAGAAGCCTTTTTGGCCGACACAAAAGAAGGAAGTAGTACCTACTAAATTTGTGGTAGATGTTGCTTTTTTCATGTATATGGTCAGGCAATCTTTTACACTAAAGGTACGGCCACACGGATCTGCGGATGGATCTCAGTACTTTTCAATTGTTTTCTGATCGCGTTTGGTGTGAACCAGTCGGTACAAATACTACCGCGCTATCTGATCGCCGCCTAGGCGCTGCCGTGTGTCCGTACCTTAATAGGTACCTAATGACAGACTTTTAGACTAAATTACTAGCTAAAGCCTTGTAAAGTACTTTCTGAATATTTTATTCAGAAAGCTCATAATGTTCATTCAGCTTATAATTTTTTAACATTATAAGCGATTTTTAAAAATCAAATCAAGAATGATAAATAGCTTAATATGTAGACAATACATTTAAGGCAAATAATTTCCTACTTTCAATTTAGATTAGGTATAAAATTTTCTGTTACCAATGATTATTAGATATTGAGGCTCACATGACCTGTATTTTCACCTGCCACATTATTGGTGTGTGTGTTATATTTTTTATTCACATAAGTAAAAAACAACTCAAATTATGTAAGTAGACATGACTATGTCTGACCGCTGACAGAGCAATCTCTAAACTTTATATACTACCTACTTAACAAGGAATTAAAAAAAAGTACTAGACGATGTTAGGCGTTGAAGTTGATTAAAATAGCACTACAGAATAAGTAGGTAATATGTAGCACGTAAGACTTGTTCTAAATATGCACAAAATACTGTCACAATAATTCTACAATATCTTATCTTCTAAATAAAGTACCTACCGTAGTAGCATGTAGTCACCACAGATTTTGGCGGCCGCCACGGAACCTCCGTCAGACCTTGAAAACCCACGCATGACATCGCGGCCCGACCAAAGGCTGTATTCAATCCTAGAGAGGGATAGAACTTTTTGATAGACCAAAATGCGCGCGAGCACGTGAGTACCACCAAACTAACTAACAAACTTTTACATAATCTGTGTTAGTTCGAACGGCGTAGCACCACCAGAGAGAAAGAGACGGATAATGTGAAATCAGGGTGGTTCCGCGTGGGAGCAATGACCTCTGACGACACGCGTATCGGTGATTTTTATAATTTGGATTTTGGGACAAAATTTCTGTCTTACTAGCCGGAAGAATCTTCTTAGAATATCTAACAGACAAGATGGAAACTAGAAATATGCGCTATAATTACCGCCAAGAGATACTGCACTGCATTGGATTAAAAAAAGTTGGCAGGTACTTAATAATAAAATAATGGCAGTAATTTATTTGATACCTACATACCTAATTATAGCTGTGTGGATTTCTGCGTCAGGTGTTATGTGTACTATGTAGGTACCAAATATGTTCATAGGTACATACACATGAGGCACCTATATATGCAATCCAATAATAATAATATGTACCTAGATATAAAAATATATACGACTCAAATCAAACCTACATTTTCCTTAGTCTCTTAGACAAGTATCACTACTATACTAACATAACTTGTAGGAAATAATATGCAAATAAGTTCGCCCATTTTAATTAAAGTGTTGTAACGATTACAATTTATAACAGTATACAATTATCAAGGAGCAACCTCGCTATCACTAAAATAACACCGTAACAGTAACTGTTAAAACAATTTTTGTTATCAAAGCGATCTTATTTGGTTATTACGGATACACTGAGAGGTTGCATAACAGTCGTCACGACGTGACACACAGATCGGTTCGTTGCCATTGTATGATAATCATGACCTTCACTTTGTCCAATACATGTGGTACCACCCTAATTCTCGGTGCTAGGTACGCACTACTTTTATGCCCGACAACCCATCTACCCAAAAGACAGTCATGTTTTTGAGTGTATGTTTGTATGATTCTATGAGACCGCTTGTTCTATGATAATATCGTTTAAAAACTAAATAATATCGTTTAAAAACTAAAAAACAACCGACTTCAATGCCGCGCTATTCATTTTCAGTACCAATTTTGAGATGTTTATCTCAATATCTCTGGAGATACTTATCATACCTAGATAAAATTACCATGGTACCACACTTGGGATATCTCCTTTCGAACAAAAAAAGAATAATCGAAATCGGTTCATAAACGACGAAGTTATCCGCGAACAAACATAAAAAAAAAAAAAAAAAAAAAAAAAATATATATATATATACGGTCGAATTGAGAAACCTCCTCCTTTTTTTGAAGTCGGTTAAAAACAACCGACTTCAATGCCGCGCTATTCATTTTCAGTACCAATTTTGAGATGTTTATCTCAATATCTCTGGAGATACTTATCATACCTCGATAAAATTACCATGGTACCACACTTGGGATATCTCCTTTCGAACAAAAAAAGAATAATCGAAATCGGTTCATAAACGACGAAGTTATCCGCGAACAAACATAAAAAAAAAAAAATATATATATATATATATACGGTCGAATTGAGAAACCTCCGCCTTTTTTTGAAGTCGGTTAAAAACTAAAAACGAACCGACTTCAATGCCGCGCTATTTATTTTCAGTACCAATTTTGAGATCTCAATATCTCTGGAGATACTTATCAGACCTAGATAAAATTACCATGGTACCACACTTGGGATATCTCCTTTCGAACAAAAAAAGAATAATCAAAATCGGTTCATAAACGATGAAGTTATCTGCGAACAAACATAAAAAGACGTGTGGCACTCGGGGACTGCCGCGGTAAAGCTATTATATATATATATATATATTATATAAGCCATAGCATTTTTTTATTTATGCAGTATTTTTTTCTTTGATATTAATTCAAGTTACACTTTTTGAGCGTGGTGACCGACAAGAAAACATTTTTTTTTTCTTATATTAAATAAATGAGAAGTGAGCTACTTTTAATATCGCTCATTCTAATATCAAAAATTTTGGTTAGCTTTATAGCAGTATTATATATAAAATAACAAAACAAAAAATAATTCTGCATTTGTGATAATAATAATAAAATGTATGTATATAGAGTACTCACTCATTTTCTTTCACTATTTTTTTCGTGACTTTCTTCATTAATAAATGCACTTTGTTTATTCATATTTAAAACACTTTGTACAAATTATACGAGTACAGATATTCACTGTTGTACATAGATGATAAATAACTATACACCTATCTGTGTCACGGCTACATGTATGAAGGCAGTGAGTGTTTAACAAGGAGGAATTATGTAAAGTTCCGAGGACTTCTTCACCCTTGACATAATTTGAAAATAGAATTCGGAATTTATATTTGAAAAAGGAACGAGAAGACAAAATCTGTGCAACTGCAAAAACCAACTGTCCATCACAGTTCGATCTAACGAACCTCATTTTCTAAGCCTTAGCGTAGTAGAGATAAGGTCGTCTTTGGTTTCATCAATAGTAGTGAAAATGAAATGTTGCTGGATAATGGTATTTAATTATTTCGGGTGTTAGATTATTTTTGTTACGAAATTTCTGGATTCGGTCTCCACGCTCAAGGCCCGCGATACAAGCTTTGCAATAGCTTAAAAAAAAATGTATATATAGGTATATATATACGGTCAAATTGAGAAACCTCTTTTTTTTAAGTCGGTTAAAAACGGCTTATCTTGGTTTGCGATGTGTATCGACCTCAGTATCGAAGGTTCGTCTTTATGCGCCGAGTGACATAGGATAAATTTTTGGACAAGAATCTTGATTGCTCGTAAAATGGAAACCTAATTCTATCTTACAATATCACAATGAAACGTATAAATATTACTTAATTTATTTTGTAAAATTTAAACTTTCGCGATTTAAACACATAGTTACAAATATTAAAAAACGATCAATGCAACTTGATCGAAACGTCGATTTAAATAAAAATATATATTTTTGAGGCGCGATACGTCCCGCTTTTTAATATCTACTTTCTTATTTTGAAGTCTTTGAAATCTTCACAATTATTATATTTTGATTATTCAAAATTATTTATTACCTCTAAATTATTTATGAGGTCCGCCAATTAAACATTAATATATAAAACTATTGTACATTACTTAAATTTTGTATTCTATCGGTATTCCGACTAATGCACTACCTACTAAATTTTCGCACATATGAAGATGTTAAAAAAACTTTTAAATGTAATATGGAATGCTAGCCGTGCTCTGCAGCTTCGCATCCAATGATAGAGACGTTTTCATATATTAAAAAAATTGTTCGACTACGCTCGCTAGGTGGCTCTTGATGATGCGATTTTGACCTTCTAAAATGTAGCTGCGATGAAAAGCGTCAAAGCGAATCTTTGTTCATAATTTTTAACGAAAATAAAATCAATTATTAAAGCAAAGGTCGTCAAAAATTAAAAATGTTAGAAATCTATGGAACGCTAGCGGTATAAATAACAAAAACACATTAGTTTTGTCAGATTCATCTAGTACGAGTGTCAGACTATTGCATTCAAGTACATTGTTACACAATCAAAAATTACAAAAATATAAAACTACTAATATTGCGTTCATTTTGAAAGCCATCAGTTGAATTACCTTGATTTTCCATTTATTTCAAGAAAACGCTTTACGTTTAAGTTACTACGTAAAAATGTGTAATTGGTGTTGATTGGCAATTAATTGGTGTAAATACTCATGGTAGCTTTTAAAATATTCCATCTGTCCAACGTGCTTCTTTTATTTTCCAGCTTTTCTATAAAATCTGTGGCGTGTTCAGGAGGCAGCGATTGGTGACTGGTCCTGCGTGAAGGGTAGTGACCGGAGAAAAGCGGGCGAGTTGCGCAAGCGACATCCACGTGTACCTCGGCCGCAGGTGATTTGAGGCCATCCGCCTAGAGATTCCTTCTATAGGTACTTTCTTTGGGTTGTTTGGTGTGACAAGGTTGTAGAGTACCTTCGATGTTTTGATATTTTATTTCCCTATGAGTTTTGTAACAATGTTGTTCAATAAACTGTGGGACTTAGTACCCAATTATTGAGTAAACATTTCGATCGAAAGTTTACTAAATAAAACATAAATAGAATAAAAATAAATTCAATTATTTCGAGCAACTTTGGCTCATATTTACAAGTAAATCCAATTACTAAAAAACGTCATAACCATATTTTAAATCAAAATCAATTTGTACAAAAATCATTAAAAGAATACATAAAAATGAAATAAAATAAGTAAAATAAAACAAATGAAATTAAAAATAACAATGCAACCAATTAGAAACAGTAAATCAAGTCCACCAAATCTGTTAAATAAATAATCAATTTTATTCAAATGTCACATTTAAAATTAGTTAGGTATTGCATATAGTCTTTGGGAATATTATATTGATTGATTACTAAGCCTTAGTAGATGGGCAAAACTTAGCATACTAGACAAAAGTACCTGCTACGGTTTGCATTCTTCTATACAATATAGTTCACAACTGACGTAGTATCACTACTTACACTACATATTAAGTATAATACAAAGTCCCACGCCGCGTCTGTACGCGTCTCTATGTATGAACCATATTCGCGATAATCTCTAAAAATACTAAACGGATTTTTATGCGGTTTTCATTTATCAACAGAGTGATTCCTGCGGAAGGTATAGGTGTATAATTCGTTAAGGTTATGTGTAAATTACTTGAAATATGACGATGAATGTTGGAGATGTTAATTCCTACGCTGATAGAAAAAATGTAGGCATATAATAAAAATATAAGTCTCTATCCGTGCGAAGCCGGGTCGTTAGTTTACGAATAGTTTTCTATTTTTGCTTGATTTATCAAAAAAAGTAAACTAAGTTAGGCATATAATCGCTTACAGTAGTATTTCAGTTAGTATTTTTTATGTTCAATTTTCTTTCTATAGGTTAATTTAAAAAACTAAAAGACTTGGTATTAGGTCGCATCTTGAGAGAGTCCTACGTCCAGCTGTGGACTAATACAGGCTGATGATGATGATGATGATATTAGGTTAGAATATAATAGACATAAAAAAAAAATAAAAAAAACATAAGTTAATAGGTATCCTTTGATTGTTAAGCTAAAGAAGAATTGTAAAGTTAATATAAATTCAAATTATAAAACAACTAGCTGCGCCCCGCAGCTTCGCCCGCGTAAAAAGCGCTATGACCTAATCTAATATACTGGCTATCTCTGTGCAAAATTTCAGCCAAATCGGTCGAGCCCTTTGTCCATGAAGTTTGTTTAGGGGACCTATCCCCTAAACAAACAACACAAACTGACTTTCGCATTTGTAATAATGTTGTTGATCATAGTTATTGACTCATCGAGGATAATGTGTGCACATGGTACTTGTGCTTGTACACCATGGTCAACAAATATAAATACCCAACAGTTTCTCAATAGAATGACTGGCATAAACAAACGAAATTATGTCTTTTTAGTCTGAGCATTCAAGGGCCGAGGGTCTATGGAGACTGGGAAGTAATCTGTGGTCTAGGCCGCAACTCATCAAGTACCTTCAAAGGAAAATTCACACATGTAATTTCGATCGTAGCATGATTGCTTTGATCAATACCCCTAGTACGAGTTTTCATCCTAAACGTTTTTGACAGATCTCACATAGTTTTCGACATATTCTGGCTCCCTGATTGGTCTAAATTTAGTGAAGTGTAGTAACCACTAGAGGCGCTGTACTGTTTTTTATACAAAATTTGATCGATAAAGATTGGTATGAAACCTCGTACTAAGGGTAGGTACTGTCCTATAGAATAGATAAAACGTACGGAGTACTTTCTAGGTTTATTTTAAAAATCAGTGTTTATCAGTTTCAAATTTAAATTCTGTATAGATATGCATGTTAGATTACAGGTATAAATAATAAAGAATAATTATATTTGTTTCTCTTTTTAATGACTTCGAAAAAGGAGGAGGTTCTCAATACGGATGTTTATTTATTTTATGTATAGTAGAAAATAGCTCCGTCGTGTAATATGATTTGCAATTTCTAACATAAACTATTTTATTCCAAAATATTTATTCCATCCCATTTAAATTTCGTAAAGATCTGATGAGTATCTCAAGAGATATGGAATAAGCACTTTAGACTTGGTACTGGAAATGACTAGCGCGGAATTTGAAGTCGGTTTCTTTTAGTTTTTCTATCTTAAATTATTGTTTAAAATTATCACTCACTCATTGATTCCCTTGCACATTCACATCATTTTCTTTCACCATTGTTGGAGTCGAAAATGTCGAAATAGATTTTTATGATGTACGGAATATGTTTTCAAAATAAGAACTTTTTCAAATTAAGCTTTTCGTAAAGACGTTATTTATCATGTGTAGTGAAAAGCACTAATAATAAAAGGCCAAATTCAACTGTCTTACTAGCCGGCTCAGCTCGACCATATATTGCATTTACACCAAAAATACGCAAGTAAGTACTTATATCAAATTTGAGTCCAATGGAACGACAGGAAGTGGTTCTAATTTAGCATTAAAAATCAAAATCTCACACATACATTATACATACATACATACATACATAACACATAAAGTTAAATAAACGCTTGTAAAATATATCGTAAGTGTCCGAAAAGTGGAATTTCTGATGATCATCCTAATTTCCCGAAGAATCTACTGGATATGAGCATAAATTCAAACTTTTATGGAGATTCGGGGTGTCCGGTTTCCTCCATAAAAATCTAGTTCATATTTTAAAACTAAACTACATTTGACTTTATTTAGTTCGTCGTTAATTTCGAACTGAGTCGATTCATGGAAAGGGCGAGCCGCTGCCGCCTACATCGGCCTTTAGAATCTGAGAGGGCCGCGGCGTAGTCCGCATTTTGGGAGTTAGGCTTGCGCAAACCTCCCACTCCCACGTGTGTGCATCCGAGGCGCACTCATCATTCACAGCACCGTTAGTTTTCCTACTTCTCAGCAGGTATTATAGTCGCTCATATCGTAAAAGTAGGAATGTTTAATTAGAGAAAGGGCTCCGGTCACGGTACTCTGCAGACGTTTTGGATGTTTTCAAGTCTAACCCGTGCATATTTTGTCCACTATATCCACCTTACATCTATATCTAAATAATGGTTGAGATACTTGTAATAGATGAGTAGGGTGACGTCAGCGAGACGAGAAAATGAACAATCCCCCAGAGTTGCCTATAGTCGCCCTCGCAGCGTCGTCATTGATTGCGGGCGAATCGTCGCGGGCGCAACTCGGCGCGAGAGGCCCCTTCGGGTGCGCGCGCCTGCCGCGCCCTCTGCCTTGAACCTCGTCCCCCGCTCCGCACCCGCTACAGCCCCCTCCCTCTCCCCACTACATGTCCGCTTGCAGGAAAAATTGTTGACACATACATGCGATAGAAGGCTAACCAAGAAAATGATTGTTCAATATAACAATGTAGGTATAGTTAAGTACAACATGCATTTACGGCTTGCTTTATTATTCATCATAATCAGTCGTTATTAGTCCACTGTTGGACATAGGCCTTTCCCAAGTACAACATACTTTCAACATAGGCTCTTCTTTTCCATTTATTACGATTTAAAAAAAAATCTAAGTACAAAAAATAATTTTGTTGCTATGCACTTGTAGTTGTGTAGTTCCATATTGAATCATTTCTGGTGTCCTTTTTATCGTATGTACGGTACATAAATATTTTAGGGTTCTAGAAATATCCTTTACAAAAAAAAATCTAGCGGCATAAAATCAGGTGGTAAGTGGTCAGGGTCTATAAAGAAGTGTCTTATAAAAAACACCGGTTCACCTTGACCCCAGCTCGCGCGCACAAACAACCAACCACTAAATTGCTGTAAGAAACATAATACCCCTAAAAAAGTCAAGTCAATTTATTCTTTACTCGTTGAGACCTATAGCTTTGCTTACGTTACAAAATAAAGTATCCTATGTCCTATTTTACAATATTGATCAGTTTAACCATTAGTTTAGAATTTATAGAATACTAGCTGTGCCCGCGACTTCGTCCGCGTGGAATAGTGTCTTTGGGTAGCAGACACATAAGTATCCCAACTACATCGCGCCGCGCCACACTAATCCCCCTTCCCTCCTCTGCTCCCCTCTCCTCCCCCTTCCCCTCACTTCCATCTCCCCTCCCTCTCCCCTCCCCTCCCCCTTCCCCTCACTTACCTACCATCCCCCTCTGCTGCCCTCCCCACCCCTTCCCCTCCCCACCACTTTTCTGTTATTTACTACCCTGTTCTTGTATTGTTCTTGACGTGGGTTAATCTGCCTTTCGGCATTCTAGGTTTTTGTAATCTCCTCTGTAATTATTGTAAGCATCATCAGCGCGTTTCTGGAGACTGCTGGAGTTAACTGGGAGCGCGGGATGCACTGTTCCATACAAATATATTCTCCCGTTTCCTCCCTGGAAAATGCTTATAGAGAAAATATTTTTTCTACAAAAAATCAATGTCTGCTGTAGCTTCGCCCCTATTATTTTCTTTTTTTTTACCAACAAATTGGGGAGTACCAACAGGGGATTAAATAACATAACAGTGCAATTGTGATAATCCCAATGTCACCAAAATACCGCTTTTTAGGGTTCCGTAGTCCTGACAAGGGACCCTTATATAGTTTCGTCATGTCCGTCTGTCTGTCTGTCCGAGGTTTTGCTAAGAGACCGTTAATACTAGAAAGCTGTAATTTTGTAGGAGTATGTATATAAATGACGCCGACAAAGTACTAAAATAAAATTTTTAAAAACATTTTGTTTTTGGGTTAGCTCCCCTATATGAGAAGTGTCGATGAATTTTTTTTTCATCGTCTACCCTATCGTGTGGGGTATTGTTGAATAGGTCTTTTAAAATGACTTAAGGGTTGCTAATACCATTTTTCGATTGAATGCTCCATTTACGAAATATTAAACTTTAAAGTGCAAATGTTTGTTCCAGTAGGGCGTCCTCCCCCTCCAAAAGCTAAACAGCTGGCTTGAAAAATCTGGAAAAATTCGTGATAATAGCGCATTTCATGAACTTTAAAGGAAAACTATAGCGGTTAAGATAAATTTATTAGTTTAGCAGTAATAGTCGTTGAACTTGGGTGTTGGATAATTTTGTACCAAATACAAAATCCTTAGAATAAATCCTTTAAAGTGACAAAGACGGAGTACCTAGTTGCTTGTTTATAACGGATAAAGACTTGCATTGAATAACATGCTACTACGGAACCCTACACTGCGCGTGGCCCGACACGCACTTGGCCGGTTATTTTATTATTTTAAGCATTCCTTCCACCCCGACACGTTGGCTGGAAACTTAGAATAGATAGCTAAGCGATCAGACCGTACTTTATTACTACATATCGTAAATATTTTGAAATATAATTTAGTAAGTTTCATAAACGTTAATAAGTATCTATGTGTCCCTTTGAGTATTCAGCCAGATGTGTCCTCATAACAAAACGTGGAAAATATTTATCTCAACTAAGCATAGCCAGAGTACAGAGATAACTCATAAATTTTGCTAGGGTTTTATATACATTCGCAATACCTAGTAGGTTCATACCTATACGTTTAGGTAGGTATGTATTTTGTATGTAATGTGTTAGGCATTTAGCAGGACTATTGCTCAGCATCTGAAGTGATTATTAGTATTATGGGAGGTTACGAGCGTGGCAACTTCGCCTGCTTTTTCGAAAGTAATGTTTTTTATATCGTACCGACAAGCACTTAACTTATACCTCGTGATATATAACAGCAATGTTTTTCGGTTTGAACGAAAATGTGTCCAGTAAAATTACAGGGCATGTGAGACTAACATCTTTTTAGGGATCCGAAGCCGAATGGCAAAAAACTGAACCCTTATAGATTCGCCATGTCTGTCTGTCTGTCCTTCTGTCCTTCCGTATGTCACAGCCATTTTATTCCGAAACTATTAGGACTACAGAATTGAAACTTGGTAGGTAGATGTATTCTGTAATCCACTTTCTTCTGTATTCTGTAATCCGCTTTCTGATTTTTATACAACAATAAAAAATAAAAAAGTTTAAGGGGGGGCATCCTATACATGGAACTGGAACAAAAAAAAAATGTTTCTTCGTACCTATACGTGTGGGGTGTCTATGGATAGGTCTTTAAAAATAACATTAAGGCGAGTCTAAAGTAGTAAAATGTGTGTCCCCCCCCCCCTCTAACTTCTAAAGTAAGGGAGTGTAAAATCTAGAAAAAATATATGCTGTAGATCTCAATAAAAACATACAACAAAAATTGGTTTGAACGAGATAAAGTCAGCAGTTGTTGAGATATAGCGACCGCGAGTATAACTTTGTTTTTCATACAAACACTATGAAAAACATAGTTATTTTTGTAGTTGCGAAAAATCATAGTTATAGAATACTCTACTGTGTTACGGAACCCTACGAGTGCGAGTCCGACTTGCACTTGGCCAGTTTATTGTCTCAGGTAACAGGCGCAGTGCAGTGACATGTAAAATTCTGGGTAGCCAGAATTTTGCATGTCACAGTATGCTGCTGATCTTATAATAGGTATACGTCACCGCTTACTATCAGGCGAGCGTCGTGCTTGTCCTATTACCTTATATATTTAAAAAAAATCTCGACTATACGCACATCAACAGACTAGGGATATTCAAGATTTCATCGATTATCGAAAAAACTATAAAGAATTTCCTATTTATTAAAAATCTGCAAGGAAATACCTTTATTTCTTCTTATAAAATTAGTAATTTTTATTAAAATAGAAAAATCCCTTTACATCTGATTGCTAATAATCAGTACTACCCCCTTTAGCGTTATTCACACATCGTCTACTAAGATCGTCAACAAATGTTCATACTAATATTATAATAAATAATAAAGATAGGTTATCAATGTCTTGATGAGGTCCCATGTTCTTTGTTCCGTTTGTTCGAAAAGTTGTTGTTCTGTTCTGATGTCAAATTCGGCGGAAAATCCTTCAAAGCCTTTCGCTGTAACATGTCCCAGGCGTTTTCTATGGGATTCGAGTCAGGCGACTGTACTGTGTCGGCTAATCCAACACTCAAATTTTGTTGTCACGAAGAGCGGCCAGCGGCTAACACCAAACAATTTAGCCCGTTTTCATATTAATTAATATTAAACTCGATGAAACAATTTAAATTTTCCGTCTCGTAACCAAGTATTGAGAGGTTTGCTGCCGCATTTTGTTTTTTCTTTTGTTTTTTATTAATATTTTAGACCTAGCGTGCTACCATCCTTGACCACATCGTCACAACCACACGTGACACCACCAACAGGGGCCTTATTCAGTATGACCATTTTAAAGTCTTACCATGCCGTGTTACGTTATTTCCGCGTTATGGTATTCTCTATGCCAATTAAAACGCGGTAGAGTAAGGTTATAAGCGCGTTTTGAGCTGTCAAAATATCGTGACATATGAGGACGTGTAACGCGCGCGTTTTGTAAAATTTACCTATCGTGTGGCATACAGAATACAATTTTTCAATAACGTAACGTAGCGTGTTAAGGAACGCGTTATCTCATTGGTCATACTGAATAAGGCCCTAGGTGAGAGTGTGGTCAAACGCTAGCCTATACGACATAAAAAAAAAGACTGACTAAGAAACAAACAAGCAAATTGACTATTTCAAAACGATATCTTTGATTTAGAAGAGAATTACATGTTGAGATTCAAGCTGTAGTTTCAGCTATACAGAGTCAGACAGAGTAGACTTATTTTTTCTTTTGTTTTTAAACATCTCTGTCGCGCTACGAATATTGACTTCAATTCAACTTTGTATATCAGTCTAAGGTTGAATTTAACAATGTAATGCTAACCTTTTCAATAAAGGTAAATGACCTGTAAATCCTGTGATTATATATGTGATCCAAAATTAATCTATTCTAACTAATATTTCTTTTCATATTTATAACTATGTGTACAAATGGTGAAAGTTTTAAGTTTACAATTTTAAATAATCATTGTCAATAACTATTTTTAAATTTTTCATAAAGATATTTTTAAGTGATTAGAACACGTTTTACTTATATATTTGTTGCTTTAGTCAAATGCAGATAGTTAAACAGTACAATAGTTCAAATGTAAACTCTAGCTTAAATTACGGCACATGGGTTCCTCTCTCATGAAATGTTGCTCTCAGCCTGGTTCGAAATGAGATCCCCCTGTGTTTACACATTCGATTAGGATTGCCATGAGAATCGAGCAAATGTTTCCAAACACTTGACATTACGAAGTAGTATTATGCCTTCTGCGGTTTCGACTCAATATTACTTTGCTATTACATCTTCGCTTTTGGTTATCTCTTTGGGTCACGTATTATGTAAGGACATCGACCGTTCCGTCTTCCATCAAAAATGTACACTTCCTGCCTACAAACAAGTAAAACAAACTGTGTGAAATTGTTGAATTAAATAATTGTATTCTTTATTACTTCAGTATCTAAGCATTTACGACAAAGAGTTTCAATCAAAAATAGTGAAAAAACCTTAGACTTGTGTATTGCGAACTTGCTATGAAATCATTAGAACGAAAGAATGAACGGAATGAGGATACTATACAGTCTGTATACGATGTGATTAAGTTACACAATCAGGCTGCAGATCTGTAATGCAACTTATTTTTCTTCTTGTTTATTCAGCGACTAGCAGCCAGCCCCGGCTTCGCACGGGTGAAATTGATACAAAATATTGGACGGCCCGTTGGCGTAAAGGATAGCTACTTACCTTTACTTCTAACCCGACGGTCGCTGGTTATTATCCTAGCTATATACCAATTGATTTTCTTAAGTTTCTATGTGCATTCATGAATCATGGGTGTTCGAACACAGGTAGTGGGATCATTACATCGATGTTCTGCCTCACCTGCTACCAAAAAGTAGCTTAACACCATTAAGGAAAAAATCTACCGCCATAACCTGCATCCTGGTATTCCGGCAGCACAGCTCTCGGGAGTCATTCCATTCTAAGCCTAGCATGTTCGCCATCCTTGACCATCATTATCAATACCAGAGTCACATAAATGCGAAAGTCAGTTTTTATATTTGTTGTTTGGGACTTCTTCGCGGTCAACGGCTGGACAGAGGCTGGATTTAGCAAAAATGTTGGACAGGGATAGGCAGTACTTATTAATGAATAAGATCATAGTATGCTCTTTAACGCGGGCGAAGCCGCGGGACTCAAGTTTTATACGATAGATCAAACTATATTGACATCAAATTGATTTATATAGGTTGGGACCTACAGAAATAGTTAAGCTAATAATGTTTACGCAGTAACTATTGTCTAATCTGTGGTTTCACTGGAAATATTTTATTATTTTTTGAGACGCATAATTTTTAATCTGTGATATCTTCTAAACTGAAGAACTAAACTAAAGAATGGAACTCCTTGCCGGTGTCTGTGTTTCCCGATAGCTACAACCCGGGGGTCTTCAAATCGCGAGTGAACAGGTATTTACTAGGTAAGCGTGCTACATCGTCGACCGCATTGTCACTTAACATCAGGTGAGATAGTGGTCAAACGCTTGCCTATACGGCATAATAAAAAATAAAAAAAATCTTCTAAACTTTTCATTTAAATTTGTTTGACCACGAACTTCTCGCTGAGAAGGCTCTTGCCGCACATTCGTCCCGAGCAGCTACGTATACGAACGTAACACGAGGTCTGTGCTCACCACCCTCGCCCTTACAGTAACTCCCCGCACAGTAATCGTGATCTTTCCACTGAAAGAACAATATTTATCTACAATGTGTGACCAAGGTAATTAACGTAATTATTTTGATATGGATTAATACAGTATTGTAGAAAATAGTTCGGAAGTTACGTAATGTTTTTATTTAAAAACTAAAGATTAAATTGGTTACTGTGAGTCAACCTTATGAGATAAACATATGCTATCGTGGGCTTTTTATAGATCTTATTAAGGTCCAAAATATTCCATAGACACATTTCTCATATCTATTATTGTTTAAGAAGCGTTACGTAAAAACGTGTTTTCTCGATCGTTTTATTGTCGACTTAGGTTGCAAAATAGGTCTTCACGAATGTACCAATGATTTAAACCGGATAATATAAAGCCTATTTTCATTCTGAAAGTCCATTCTATATATTAGTGAAAGAGTCTTTTTAATCGATCCAGTAGTTTTCGAGCCAAATCATTACAAACATCCATGCAAAAATACAAAAATACAAATGTTCTCTCTTTATAATATTAGTATAGATTATGCACAACTGACTACTCTCAATTATTATTCTTGTGAGAAGAGCCTTTGAAATTCAATAGATCTTAAACGGTGAAAGAATCATCCGATGTCATTCTAGGCTTAGCGTGCTACCACGGTCACCATCATTGACCATATAGTCACTTGCCAAGAGCCAAAATGTTAGTTAGATAGCGGTCAAACGCTAGCTTAAACTAGTTAACTTTACTGTAAAATAAAATAATAATTCGACAGAAAACCCCCTGGCCACTATGCCAGGCAGTATACAGTGTGTTTGGCGAATGGACCGATAACATTTTTTTGAGGGGTTGGGGGGGGTCATGCGCAACTTTTCCCCGGTAGATCCGAAATACTAAGTGTCAACGGTGTTTTAGATATGATTTGATTTGATTTTTTTAAATCACCCAAAATTAAGAAGTTGTCGCTTTTTAACCGACGAAAAAAAATGAGGGAGGTTATCAAGTCGACGCGTATATATATATTTTTTTTTTATGTATGACCACGCCTAACTTTTTACAGAGTAGTCTGATTTTGATAATTCTTTTTTTATTGGAAAGGGTATACCCCCAAGGGGGTCCCATTTAAATTTTAACGAAATCGGTCGAGCAGTTTTGAATAAATCAACAAAAATAATGGAAAAAAGTATCATTATTTTGATGATTTTATCATATCATGAATGTTAGTCAACAAACACTGGAAAAAACAAAGAGCCGAAAATCGAACTCAGTTGCGTGTCTTGAGGGAGGCATATGTCCAGCAGTGGACTGATACCGGCTGATTATGATGATGATGATGATGATATTTTACAGGTGTTACCATTTAAATTTCATCGAGATATGTTCAGTATCTCCAAAGATATGCAGATAAACACCTTAAATTTAGTATTGAAATTGACTAGCGTGACGTTGGAAGTCGTTTTTAGGGTTCCGTACCCAAAGGGTAAAACGGGACCCTATTACTAAGACTCCGCTGTCCATCTGTCTGTCTGTCTGTCTGTCCGTCTGTCGCCAGGCTGTATCTCATGAACCGTGATAGTTAGACAGTTGAAAATTTCACAGATGATGTATTTCTGTTGCCGCTATAACAACAAATACTAAAAACAGAATAATCTAAAAATAATAGAGGGTCCCCATACAAGAAACGTGTTTTTTTCAGCATTTCACGCCATCTATGAGCGCTTACTAGTAGTAGTAGTAAACTATTTCTATATGCACGACCACTCGCAACGACGTGTGCCCGTCACGGGCCGTCACCACATATTACTATATGAGGCCGTCACAGATTACTATATGTGGTGCCTGTTCGGGTTGCAGTCTCGCTGACAATAACTTCGCCAACACTCGGCATTTTCCGGCGAACTGGCGTGTCGCACCATGCCTCCGCCGCGCATCACGCTTTACGTAATTAATTAATTTGCCTGTTTGGCGCTGACTCAAAATTACTTAGGTATACATACTTACATTCGTTTAAGAACTTAGTTATTATTTTTAGTTCCAAACTCAAAACAATTACAAAAATATATACTTATGTATACTAACAGTAGTTTAAGAACTTAGTTATTAAGGTTAAATAAAAACGTTTAATAATGTTTTGCTTTTCAGTTTTTTCGGCAGTTTATTGTTTTTGTTTAAAAGTGTTATTAAAACAGTCAAACAGTTCATAATATTTTTTTAAAGCAGAAATGTGTTAAACAATGTTTTATTTAGAGTATGGACACATTTACAGAATATAGCACAAGTTTATTCGTCGTATTACAACCAAACACAAAAAAGTTAGCACGATTTAAAGAATTTTGGGGAATTAAAAAAAGTCATATCTGAAACACCGTGACATTTGGGATTTCGTGTCTACCAGGGAAAACTTGCGCATGACCCCCCAAAATGTTTTGTCAGTCTATTCACCAAACACCCTATAGTCATTTAGCGTGAAGCTGAATACAGCATCACACTAATGGCCATGTCATTTCTGTGGATTAAGCTGTCTAAACTGGCAGGATGGTATAGGTGCTACGCTGTGGTGCTAAGCAAACCTGTACCACCACACCACTCCCAGGCACTACAGCATCCGACTTGAGTGAGTTCAAAACCACTAGATGTATAATTGTAGTATGTAGTAAGTATGTATAGTTCATAGATACAAAAAGGTTTTTGTAGATAAAACTGCCAAGTTAGCTGTACTGCAGAGACAAGCATTTTTAGTAGGTAAACATTTTGCCAGCATATTTCTATCCACTAAATATCATGCAAATACTAAAGGAGAGGTAAAGAAAATCGTCACATGGAAACCCCTGAGCTAGTCGGCTTCACATACAATAAGTACGTTACTATAACAACGTTGTTTAACGTAGCGAAGATCACGCAGGACACGAGGGGCGAGCGTGTCCTACAGACTTGGTGACACCACATGTTCTAATTTTCTCGGACATTTACAACGTGGTCTATGACATAATCAGGCAATATTAAAATATAATACTAAGTAGTGAAATTCATGCAACTCGATCAAATTAATTATAGAATTATTTATTCTGGATAAGTTAATTTTAAAAAAGATGGGAAATAAATTGTTAAACACAATCCAAAATTTCATCGTACCGACGGGACTTGAACCCGCAACCTCCGGAATAACATGTTCCGGTGCTTTGCCAATTAAGCTGGGAAATGTAGAGGATGCTAAAATTTGCATCTGCTATAGTTATGTCGCTGGGATTTAAAATCGATAACCTAGAGTGTTCGAAGTTTGGAATTGAAAAATAACGGACGCTATCATAAAGAGACAAAATATTACCTTCGCTGTTTAGATGACACAAAGTCAAAGGTGAATAATAACGATAATTAGGGACAGGGCTGTATTTTTACTATTTTACTTAAATCTTCCAGTGGGCATGCTTCCCTACGGCTAAAACTAGGTTATATGTAGCATTTTTAACTAAATTTGCAATCTAATTAAATTGCATAGGAGTATCAAGCAATTTTGTTATATTCAAATTGAATATCTATAAAAATTGTCACTAACACTTTCCTTAAAGGCAAAAAACAAATTGATATCGAAATATTGAGGGCACTAAGTTACTCGATATCCTGTTTTACCGAAAAAAAATATGGGGACACTAGCTACAGTAATCAGAAGGTCACGGCAGGGTCTCTACGCCACGATAACTCTCCAATCTAAGTCTTACCTTCGTGAATTACTACAGATATTTGCAGCCTTATCTGGCTAGGAATAGTGCTCTGTTTCCTTTTTTGACATTTTAGGATGACTGTTCCTTAACCTTCTGGACCGCGACGTACCCCCATGTTATGTTGCGCCCTTTTATCTTTATAGTTCTATTGTGGTAAGGTTTTAAATATTTTTTGCATTCACTCAAATCAATATTTAAATCAAATCATTTATTCAGTATGTAGGCAGTATTAATATACGCACATATACACGGCAAAATAATAAAATAAATCATAATCAATTATGAAGGAAACATAGCAAAAGCAGAATTTAACGCTTTGAATTTAAAAAAAAAAACAAAAGTAATGAACCATTTTACTGTCATCCAATCGTTGACGTCAGGTACTTGATACCTCGGCTTGATACATCATACGATAGATGGACGAAAAATGTTTTTAATGTTACCTAATATAATATTAGTACCGGGCTGAGCTACTTGTACTATTATTTAATCTGTGGCGCTTTCCCAGGACTTTGAATTGTTTACTGGTGCCGCAAGAAAAGTAGAAAGAGCTCGAAGAATGTAGGATAATAACAATTAACTCAGCGTTCGTAGATTTATTTACTTTACGACCTTAAATTATTGCCATAAAAGTTATCTTAACTAAGTAAAAGTTACTTATAAAATTTAACTAACCATGACATTTAAAAAGAAATCCTTATCGAGTATTATATGTGTGAAAAAATATTTTTTTAATGCAAATGTTTAAATTCTCTCTACGAGTATTTAAACGTTTTGTTTTTCTGTTGCCTAGTAGACGTAAACTCAAGTACCTATAATTTTTGTATGTATGCAATTAATTTATACACGTATGGCTAGTTTTGCCCCTGGCGTCGCCTGCGTTTAAATGTATCTTATGGCCTAATCCATAATACTGGCTATCCATGTGCAAAATTTCAGGTAAATCGTTCCAGCCGTTTGACCGTAAAAAGTAGGTAACAATCAAAAATATACAAACTGACTTTCGCATTATAATATTCGTGTTGATTTATTCCACTCCACCACTTAATTTTAATGAGTCATGTGCTTCGTAGTCTATTTATTGTCGTGGAAAGTCGAACTTTCATACTTAGAAGTTAAATTCATAGGCACTTCGCGTATAGTCTGGTAAGGTGTCGATGCAATAAGTAAATGTCTTACAAATAAATGTAAGCCTGGCTTACATTAAGCAGTTCATCCCTTATTTTAAAAATAAAATAAAATAATGCCTCACAAGAACTGCTGAGAGGATTACTACTACTATACGTTTTTGTTTAAATAATGCTAATAACACGCTGGGTGCTAATAAATGGCCTAGTTATCAGACTTCTTGATCTGGCAATGGAGCGTGCAATTGGAAATTGCGAAGGAGAGACAAGGAAAATATTCTGCATACACCTGGCATACACAAAAAGTGTCAATTTACGTGCGCTACTGTAGAGTGTATTTCTTGTTATTATATTGGTTGATTTTAAAATAATAAATTGACTATAATAATTCTACCTGAATTCTTACCAAAAAATAGCTTACTACCATCACAGAATAATGAATAGTACAAGTACAGAAATCGCACTCCCTGAGAGCAAAAAGGCGAGATTAAACCTAGTTACAACGTCGGTAACGTTCAAAATGCGCTTCACGCCTCGAGTGCGACCTTGAATTTGCGTCACAGTATCAACTAATAGTAACTATGAACCGCGTGTTGCGCACAGTGAAATGCACCGTAAGTCCGCACAGCGAGAGTCTGAATAACTCGGTCAACTCGCGGCCTCTCCTATAGGGTTGATGTTATAAGATAACTTATTGAAGCCTTTAATTGGTAGCAGAATACTTTAAGGTAGAACAATGTAATGAGTATATTTAAAGTGCTACATTCATGTTTAATGTCGAGGTAGGATAAAAGTACTACAGTTATACTTTAATTAAGATAGTTTATGTGATAATTAAATTAAGATAGTTAAAACTAAAACAAACGACTTCTATGACGCGCGAGTCATCGTCATATCTCTGGAGACCCTCATCAGATCTCGACGAAATTACAATGGTACCACCTCGGCAACGAACTCTACCGATTAAAAAAAAAACATTCAAATCGGTTCACAATTGACGGAGTAATCGCATAACATACACACAAAGACGAATTAAGAACCTCCTTCTGTTTGGAAAGTCGGTAGAAAATAATGTTCTACGTTCAATTGAAAATGAGTATGTAAAAACGTATAAGTATGTATAAACGTATGCTACGCAATGCTTTGTAGCCCTTCGTTTAGACATACTGAATAATATTTTTGTATGTTAATATCGTAAACAAGGAATATAATAATGAGGTAGGTACAAGTAAGGCGCGCGGCCGATCGAGAGCGCGCGTGACACTTAACTGACTGAACATGGACCCGAGAGGGTGCGCGGAAGTACTTGTAGTTTCATAGCTACAGCGCGGAGAGCGACAGGCCTGCTACCATCAAGGTGAAAATCTGCCACCATATCCTTACGGTGCTCTGGCAGTACTACGTCTGATATAAACTAACTTCTAGATTAGGCGCTAACTGCTACTAAATCCGCGCGCAATCAAAATTATTTTAATTAAAATTAACAAAAATAATAAAAAAATAATTATTAAAAATAATAAACATTATTAATAAAATAATGGATTTATTATTAAATTTTAAGATATAAGTAGAAATTGAATTAATTCAAATAAAATGTTATTATACTATGCATTTCAGAGATACTCGTATAAAGATGAACATATTTGTAAACTTTAAACTTTCGCGATTTGAACACATAGTTATAAATATGAAAATACGGAACTTATCGCGCCTAAAACATTAATTTTATTTAACTCGACGTTTCGGTCACGAGACGACTGACCACGATCAATGCAACTTGGTCGAAACGTCGAGTTAAATAAAATTAATTTTTTAGGCACGATAAGTCCCGTATTTTCATATTTATAACTAGATGAACATATCTTTAGGGGATGAAACAAGATTAGATAGTCTTTTCTATTCGAAACTTCCCACAAGAGCTTCAGCAATGGTACATACAATCGATACCGATCACTTAAAGTAAATGCAAGCGGAAACAACATACCCTGTGATTAGTACGCATCAATGGTCCAGTAGGGGTGACGGGAGGGCCCTGATTGTGATGCAGATCCCGCTTCCGGAGGGTCGAGGCAGGTGGGGCGAGGATCGCAGTTGATTGAACTAATGGATGTCTGGGGACTTTGTATCTATGTCTAGGAAATAAAATGTAACCCGATAGAGTTACTTCTATTAAAGTAAAACATATGAACGTTACTCTAGCGATTGAACTTCAAGTAGGTAGCTACTTTTAGTAGAGTTTTACTAATCAGGTTTCAAGAGAACAAGCTCTTCATTAGGAATAAGGTCACGCAGTGAGATGGCCACAACCACAGGGTTACTACACTTTTTGTATGATATGAAAACATTTGCATTGTGGTAAACGAAGATGTCTGCTTCAAACAGATACTTTGGTAGTTTTGGCGCGCAAAATTTTTTTACTGTCATCTCCACAGGTGATAGGTGCATTATATATCGATGTCCCGCCTGAATTCTTACCAAAAAATAGCTTACTACCATCAAGGTGAAAATTTACCACCATATCCTTACGGTGCTCTGGCAGTATAGCCCTTGAGAGACAGATCATTTTAGGCGTAGCGTGTTCACTATCCTCGTCCACCTCATCGCATATCACCAGCAAGATAATGGGTCAAACGTAAACTTATCAGATGTCAAAAGAAAATTGCACGACAGTTTCAAACCTCAAAATCAGGAAGTGGAAGTAGCTATAGATACGAGGTAGTACAAAAAAAATTAAGGTTCACATCAAACGCAACATCTTAATGTGTAGAACAATGACATTGGACATTTTGGGAAAATACATTTCTATCCTATACTTTTTTACTGATGTTAAGTGACGATGCAGAATTGAATTTGAATCGCACTTGTCAGGTGAGACGGCAATATGACGAAGTGCAAGGCATCTCCATCTCATTTCCACATATTGCAATTATCTCAAGCTCATCCTTGTCTCCAAGCTAGCTAGAACTAAATATATAGGTAATCGCCGAACCGATTGATTTCAAGTTTTTTTAGAGTTCCGCACTTCAAAAGCAAAAAAGGAACGGACAGACGGACAACAAAGTGATCCTATGATCTTCAAGCCCCAACCGTCATGACCCATTTTATCAGTAACGCGAAGAGATATCAAGATTAAACTTATATCAATTACTCAGGCCTACGGTATCTTTCGGCTGTACAAAAATCAAACAAAATCAAAAAGTAAGTTGACGCGATCAAAAGATAAGACCGTTTATATCGAATATTTTTGGATATTTTGCGATTTTACAAGGAAATCAAAACCTATAGGGTTCTTTCCATTGGCCTAGCAAGAACCATGAAATTTGGCAAGAAGCAAGGTTTTAAAGCACGTGTAAAGGAAAAATCTGAAAACCGTAAATATGTATTACAAAAAAATTAAATTTACTATTACAAATTTAGGTATTATTTGCGGTTGGATCATGAACAGTGTCTAGGCATCGCTCTAGCTTAGGGATCGAACTACAAAGTTAAGTTTATTTTAATAAGTATTGTACGGAAGCCTTGGTGCGCGCTCGCACTTGGCCAGTTTATTTCTTTACTAGAAGTGCCCCGCGGCTTCGCCTGCGTTAAAAAGTCCTTTAATTCCTATTTACTTAAATGTTTCTTTTGTAAAAACGATTTTATCATTAAAGACATCAAATATGAATTAGCCAAATCTGCATGCCAAATTTCAGCGTAATCTGAAACAATATTGATTTCAGAATTTGTTACCCCACTTCACCCTCTTTGGGGTGGAATTTCGAAAAAACCTGAAACATGTATTTTATCATTTATTTACTTAACTTCTTGTGTGAAGTTTCGAATAGAAAATACTATCTAATCTTGTTTCTCCATATAAACTTTGAACCCCCGTTTCATCCCCTTAAGGGGTGAATTTTAGAAAATACTTTCTCAGAGGGAACTAACGTCGTAATAACTATTTGCATGCCAAATTTCAGCGCAATCCGAAACAATATTGATATTCACACGTTGTTATCCCATTTCAACCTCGGGTGGAATTTTGAAAAAGCCTAAAACACGTATTTACTTATTTTTTTACTGAAGCACTTGTGTGAGGTTTCGAATAGAAAAGACTATCTAATCTTGTTTCTCCATACAAACTTTGAACCCCCATTTCATCCCCTTGAGCGGTGAATTTTGAAAAATCCTTTTTTAGACACACTTACGTACTAAGACAAATATACCCTCCAAATTTACGACCCGCTGGTCGTAGAAACTAGGCTGTGCATTGTCTGTCAGTCAGTCAGTATGTCAGGACAAAGATTCTTATAGTATTAGATGTGAAAGATCTTAAATAATCTCTAATAAATAATAATTATGATATTATATAATCTCAAATCTTCAAGCTCTACTTACTCCATGTACTAGGTACTCGATAACAGTCGTGTCAGTACGTACAAAACCGTAAACAAACATAACATTCCTTTTGTTGACTGTGTTGCTTAAGTTGGTGTGTCCGTTCGTGACCATTGGCGGGTTTCGAGCTTAGCACAATTTTACAATATTAGTCCTCGTTTTAAGTTTACATTGAAGTCTTAAAATAAGCTGAAGTAAATATAGGTAAGATTTGAAAATAATACATGCGGTTTTTCTTTTTACACGACTACATGAGGTGCAAATGTCATGATTTTGGCCGGTACGTATGTATGTGTATATATTATGTTCGTCTGTTCCCTCATAATTTCTAAGCTCCTTATAATCAATCATTTGACATACGAGATATCGTTGCAAGCATGGGTTGCAAGAATATTCCTGTGGTTGCAATTGTCTCGATTGACCGATGATATAATGTCAAATTTAATTGAATAATGTGATGAACTAAAAGAAAAAAAAAAATATTTATGTAGTAGTGTTGGATATCAAGTGAAAGGGCCCGCAGCGTCCTGCGTCCGCGTGCGGGTTCGCCGCTGGGGCCTTATTCAGTATGACCAATGAGATAACGCGTTCCTTAACACGCCACGTTACGTTATTGAAAAATTGTATTCTGTATGCCACACGATAGGTAAATTATACAAAACGCGCGCGTTACACGTCCTCATATGTCACGATATCTCAAAACGCGCTCATAACCTTACCCTACCGCGTTACCGTACTTGAAATTGGCATAGAGAATACCATAACGCGGAGATAACGTAACACGGCACGGTAAGACTTTAAAATGGTCATACTGAATAAGGCCCCTGATTTTCAATCGTTTTCTGATCGACGTAGATCGCGTTTTGGTGTGATACAAATACTACTGCGCTAAAATAAAAAAAAGTTTATTTAGCCGTGTTGGATATCAAGTGAAAGGGCTGGGATAGCACATTTCTAAAATATATACTTGGTTAGCTGTTGCTCGCGGCTTTGCTTACATGCACCCAATAATTGGTAATCATTTCTAAAATTAGAGCACGACGCCCGCCTGATGGTAAGCGATGACGTCAATCAAATGCTATAAGAATCTTTGTCCTGCCATACTGACTGACTGACAGACAATGCACAGCCTAAACTTGAAATTTGGAGGGTATATTTGTCTTAGTACGTAAGGGTGTACTAAGAAAGGATTTTCCAAAATTCAGGGGATTAAGGGGATGAAATGGGGGTTCAAAGTTTGTATGGAGAAACAAGATTAGATTCTATCCGAAACTTCACACAAGTGCTTCAGTAGAAAAATAGTAAATACATGTTTCAGGTTTTTTGAAATTCCACCCCTAAGAGGGTGAAATGGGGTAACAAAGTGTGAAAATCAATATTGTTTCGGGTTGCGCTAAAATTTGGCATGCAGATAGTTATTTTGACTTAGGTATCCGCTAGGAAAGAATTTTTCAAAATTCTCTCTGATGATGAATGAGGATGAAGCGGGGGTTCAAAGTTTGGACAGTCATTTTATTCGACATTTCACACAAGTACTTCTGTAAATAAATAAGTAAATACTAGTTTCAGACTTTTTCAAAATGCCACCCTAAGAGGATAAACTGGGGTAAGTCTAAAAATCAATATTGTTTCGGATTGCGCTGAAATTTAGAATGCAGATAGTTATTATGACGTAGGTATCCGTTCAAAAAGGATTTTCTAAAAATTCCTCCCGGATACGGAACGGGGATTCAAAGTTTGTATGGCAAAACAAGATGAGATAAAGTACGTGTTGTAGGATTTTTCGAAATGGGGTAGGTAACAAAGTCTGAAAATTTGGTGTTTTATAATTATGAATCCCGAATTGCCTTAGTCACGCGATAATATGAAAACGGGTGAACTGATTTGGCTAATTCTTATTTGATGTCTTTAATGATAGAACCGTTTTTACAAAAGAAAAGTTTTAAGTAAATAATAAATGTTTTTAACGCGGGCGAAGCCGCGGGGCACTTCTAGTCTATTATATATACAATGGCATGTTATATTCTGGACAGTCCAAATTTTGCACGTCACTACACTGCACCTAATATCCGGAGACGTAAAGATCTCACATTCCCTGTAATTTCACTGGACACTATAATACCTTCAAATCGAAAAACATTCTGTTTTGTTCTTACTGCCGTCTTTCTTTCTTGAGACAAGCAAGATACCTACCATCATAGACCACCAAGGTGGAACTGATTATCTATTCGTAATAAATAAACGAATATATTCGTAACATGACCGTTGCAATCCTGTTATCAAAATGTATGATTATAATTTACTAGCTGTGCCCCGCGCTTTTACCCGCGTAGTCATCGTTCCCGTGGGAATACCGGGTATTAAGTAACCTGTGTGTTATTCCAGGGTCTGGGCTATCTACATAGGTACCAAGTTTCAGCTCAATCAGTTAAGTAGTTGTAGCGTGAAGAAGTAACAAACACACACACACACTTTCGCCTTTACTATATTTTTTCATGTATGTGTAAAAAGCTTACTAGCAATGTGGATTGCACAATACTAGTAGTCTTGTTAACCCCTCCAACTAAGTTAAAAATGCTTGTGTCTGGAGTGGGTTCACGTCAATAGTGCAATGGATGGGGATTGAACTCATGACCTCTCGATCGCCAGGCCGAAGCCTTAACTATTGGGCTATTGCCGCTTTTTTTTGTAGTTGGATATTAGGATTATCATGCACTCTATTATCATTATGACCCTGAAAATCTTCAGCAACAGGCTCTCTTTAGCTCCCTAAAATTTTCCCATGCACAAAAAGTACATTACTGACCACATATAAAATAATTTTAATTTGCGCTGAGATTTGAACAAAGCTATATACAGTGTAGGAATGAGGGACGTCACAGACCGTCGCCCAAGCGTGCGCAGACGCAGGGGGCGCCCACCCCGGTCGAGGTCGTTCACCTAACCTCCCTCCCCTACCCTCCCCCCTAATCTCCTCGGAATCACAGCCCTTTGTGAACAACCCGAGGGCTCGGACTCGGGAGGGCAAGGACTCCATTTCTTTGTTTTGCTTTCTAACGACCCTCTCAGGTACAAAGACTGGACCTCAACTGGTTTCTTTTACTTTTTAGTTTTTACTCGAAGTAATGAAATTTTGAGTGGCGTATTACAACCCGGTATTTAGAGTGTTGCCTTTTACGGTTTCTTAAGAGGTCTGCGACGTAGGACTTGTCTATACAGACTAAAAGTAATACAATATAATTTTAAATAAAAAGTTTTCAGAAAAAATATATATTTCTCTCTCAGCGTCATCGAATTTTTGACAGAAGTAAGAATTTAAAGGGTGAAGGGCCAAGTTTCCGTACTCGGCCAGTAGTTAGCAAAATATTATCACGTGATTGACTTTTTCAATTACCAACTACTTAGTACAAAATACGTAGAATTAATGTCAGCGTGTATTGTATTACTTATATTAGAAATGCAAATATCAAGCACGATATTTTAGTTAATTAATTATATTAGCAACTGGGGTACTGAAAATTGGCCTCTTTACCCTAAAAATTATTGCTTCTGTCAAATATACGATAATTAGCGACAGAAAAATGAGTTCATTGTTTTTTTTTAACTTCACTTAGATACCTATTTCTACAACACACACTGTGCCATTATTCGGACTACGACAGGATTTAGGTTCCATATGTCGGAACCTAAATGAATGAATAATATAAAATATATCTTATATTTATTGAGTAAATGTTTAATAATATTATTATTATACTATTATATATATATTGGAAAAATATAGAGATGCAATTCGTCATCGTTAATGAAATATTAATTATTTTGTGTATCCTGTTATCTGTGGCATCGTAGCTATAAATAACAAACCCAATAAATAGTTCCAAACCGCGGAACCGAATTCGATAATATTTTTTTGATGAATTGGTGACTGATTTGCAAGAAAATACTTATTTCTAGTTTATGAATGGCTATAAGGATGCTCTAAAGGTTTGTTCGTGTCATTATTCGCAAAGCGGTGGGCAGTAACTGGAAACAAAGAGCCGAAGATCGGGCTCAGCTTAATGACGTGTCTTGGAGGAGGCCTACATCTAGCATTGGACTGATACCGGCTGATAATGATGATGATGATTATTGGGTATAATGTATCTTTCAATGATATTATAAGGACAGTACCTTGAACTCATGCTGCAAAATCATGCAGGTCATTTTCTACTTTTTATTTTTTTAAATTTACAATGTATAATATTTCGGAACACACATTTGCCTCAAATTGTAATCGAGTGCGGTGGCCACACAAGCCTTAACAGGCAAGTAATTCACGATTACGGATACGCCGATCATGAAGTCGGTCCATATTTGCCTGTTCGTGTTTTATAAATGCTAAATTTTGACGTCAGAGTGATATGTTATCACTCCTTATTGTTTGCTAATAGCCCCTTTGATTTCTGTTATATTTTATGTGGGTTATAAGATCCTTGATTGCAATTTAATTCAGTTTGTTATTACCTTTTAATTATTTACAATTTTTAAAGGAATCGAAGAACTTATATTTAATTAAATATTTTACTGAACAACATCGTTATTATTATTATTACTATAGAAGCACTTGGGAAACCGAGGTTCACTCGGCTTTTTTGTTAAGTCGCGTTTTACAAAAATTACGGCTAAAAACCAAAAATCTGTCTAAATACAAAATTACATCAATATCGTTAAAACCGTTTTCGAGATACGCAATATGTATTCTTCACACCTTCATCTCAAAACTAAAAGGTAATCGCAATATTAAAATGACACAATTTCATCAGACTAAATAAAATGTTCAATCTGATAAGAACATTTCTTTCATTTCTCTAAGGGCCAGTTTCACCGGTTCCTGATAGCGCTAAAATGAAGAAATCTGACAGATTTTTGACAGCTTTTATATGGCGTCATGTGTCAGATAACTATCTAACGCATTATTAGGAACCGGTGAAACTGGCCCTAAGTCTTTTTAATATCAACTACAAAGGACTTCTGCTAGTCCACCTGGGGCGGTACAACCACTTTGCCAATTAATGTTCAGCCGTGAAATAGGAATGTTTTCCGGTTGAAATGGCAAGGTGTCCAGTGAAATTACAGGGCATGTGAGACTTAACAGCTTTATGTCTCAAGGTAACAGGCGCAGTGCAGTGACATGCAAAATTCTGGCAGTTTAAAGTTTTGCATACCGCTGTATCCGTAGTAGGTAGACGTCAACGCTTACCATCAGGCGAGCGTCGTGATTGTCCTGTTACCTTATATAAAAAAAATAGCTACCTAAACCACACTATAAATCAGTTCTCATACCCACTTCAAGTGCAAGTCACCCTCTGAACGTTCCAAAGCATTTCACAGGGCCGACTTCCTCAATTAAATCAGAAAGTTAATAAAGCACCCTAGCCTAGCCCTTGAAGGTACTGGAGCGCGAAGGGCACAGGGCACTCTCCCATGGAGCACCCTACATGTTAAATGTTAAAAGATGTTAAACGAAACATCCGCAAGGGTAGAACAAGTGCGTGACTGTATGCATATTGTGGTCGCTGGTTATCTGAACTGGTTAATATATTTACGTAAAACACAGTGTAAAACGATATCTCTCTGTTGGGTGATATGATCCTTGCATAGTAGCACGAGTTAGGGTAGTCTATATAAAGTTACTGCCGTCTACTGGCATAGCAAACTTCTTATACAGAGATAGATACAACTAAGGGGTCTTCAAGTCGCGATCTTTTGGGTAAGCGCGCTACATCATCTACCGCATCATTCAGACTTAACATTAGGTGAGATAGTGGTCAAGCGCTACCGATTGTTGCATACAAAATTATGAAGCTAGATATTTGTAGAGCTGTATCTCGTGATATACAGAAAACATCGGTCACAAAGCCATCGCTATCAATTTAGAATATACCAACTCTAGTTGTGAGTTGTGACTACTCCGCAGACCTTCGAAGGACTTTAGTCTCAACAAGGCGAATATTTTTGTGTGCTGTGGATCATATTCATTGGCGTATAGTTCTAGAGAAGGCGTATTTCATTCCAGCAGCAGGGCAGTATACATTTAATACTTAACTTATTATTTCTTGATGTGTTACAAATTTTGATGAAATTTTGAACTGTGTGTAACAATGTAGTAGTACATTGTTAATAATTGTATACATTTATTGGTGATGCTGATGGCTAAGCAAATTCCGAATAAACGTATTGAACAATTACAATTTACCTAACCATTTTTTGCGTGCGTGTTTTGCTGTTTTGAATAAATCGTACATCGATATGTTGCAGTTATTATTAAAACAATCGATTTATATATATAACCGATATTAATCCTTTCCCTTTACATAAAAAATTAAAAGTCATTATTACAACCGACTTACCAAACAGTGTTGGATAACTATATTAAAGTTAGTAACTCTTTAATTTACCTACAAGCGTGGCCACGAAGTAGAATGTATTATACTTAATGGAAAATAATTAGACCCACGCGTCGTTCATATTAGATAAAATTTTACAACTACAATAATTAACAACTGAACTGCCAACTACATTAAAATCCATCCCGGATAACAACAATCGATTGGGACGTTTAAATTAAACTCCCGACATAATAGGTATACACTTCATATACACAGATTATATTTTTTGTAAAACAATATGCTGAACTCGTCCTTACCTACCGATAATTAATATTCAACAGTCCCAAAACAACAAACATCAAATCCTAACGAACTTCAACTTATTATCCGAATTTATATTCATCATTCAATTCATCGCAATTAAAGCGAGC
This sequence comes from Cabera pusaria, assembly GCA_954871355.1. Classification (NCBI taxonomy): domain Eukaryota; kingdom Metazoa; phylum Arthropoda; class Insecta; order Lepidoptera; family Geometridae; genus Cabera; species Cabera pusaria. The sequence continues at coordinate 18,742,305 of OX940889.1, read as the reverse complement.
CAGTCCCTTATAAATACTAATAGCTACAAAAAAAACAAGACACCCCTCCCCGGGTGCAAGAAATAAAACACGGTCTGCCACCCTACCCGCATACCAATACTCGTATCAAATTGAACTGAATTTACTGCATTAGGGTGCGTTTACACATGACCACTTTATGAGTCGGTAATAGTGGTCATTGACTCAGCTAACTTCTGGGTGCAATGTTGAACAATACTGAGAAGAGACTTCTTGAATTATTAACATTATTCAGTCTTCATAATAATCAGGTGGTCTACCATAACATCTAAAACTTTCTGACTACAATCATATTCGATCCTGTCCATCCAAAGGTTGTCTGGAAGAGATCCCTATTTACGCTCATACCATTATGACATATTTTAAATAAGCTGTTGTGCATATAAGGAAGGAGATAAGGAGATGGCAATATGCGGCCTCTTTCATTCGAGCGTAGATGCTTGCAATAAGAATGTTTTATTGTAGATAAAGACTCCTAAAGGTAAACTGAGACTGAGATAGGAAACGTGGTGACCATAGTTTCTGATATATAAAGGTGTACCAAATAGGCACATGATAGGATATGTGATAAGGCCTAAGTGCAACGCGGAAGGTTTAAACCAGCCGTAATGGAAGCGTTGTTTAATTTTCTACGACTCACATGATCACCTGAAGGAACAAGCCGCCTTCGAACATACGTAACATACAGCAGGGCTAGCATGTCAAGGGGACTATTTTGTCTTTCCACCTATCCGTGTTTTGTTTCGTGGAGATGGCAAATTATAAGTAAAGTTTTTCGACAATTATAAACGCCCGCTGACTTTTAACCAATTCTTTTTTTAAACTTTTTAACACGAAACAAAATCAAAACTCGGGGTTAAAAACTTCACCAAGCGTTAAAATTATTGTGTTGATCTCCTGTTAGTGGCGAAAAACAGATAAATAATTTTGTTTTTCCACCGGGGATAAGGCTATGCTAGCCCTGCAGGTATAATAATGGCATCTTCACATGAAGCACTTGTCCGCAGCACTTTACAACTAAAATCGGTTCGAATCAACCTCAATTGTTCTTATTTCTATTTTTTTTTATCGTAGGATAAGCTTTTTGGCATCCAGTCAGGCGTAACAACGATACAATTTGCTCCTACCACCTAAGGACGAACACCCGCGCTAGGATTTTAACCAACGACTTCCCACTCAGAAGACAAGCCATTTATCCTTTACCCCAGCTTGTACTATTCATTATTCTGTGCCCCAGCAGGGCTCTATAACGCCTCTTCAATAAAATCTCCTACTCCGTTTTAAACCCATGACGCATTTGAAAATTTTAAAACAGTTCGACCTAACCACGGGGAAACGCATCGTTAATTCAGTGAAATTGTTTTTTAAATTGCCACTTATTTGAACGTCACGGGAGGGTGAACTATAGGGGTGGTTCTGGTTCATATCAATGCACTTAATGGATTCATCGTGTTCTATAAATAAATAACGATCGCTGTTGAGGTGAAAAGTTCATATCACATTAACTTACCTATTTAGATAGGAGATTAGAAATCTAAAATTTTGGAATAACCTCATGTCAGGTAGGTTATTTAGTTACTAGGTTAGATTTCATTAACATATAGTCTCAAACCTCAATGCCTCAATTCAAAATACAAATCTTCATCAGATAGTTGTATGGAAGAGATCGTTTTAGCGATAACACAGCCTATTTATTTATTATTCTGTGCTATTGCTATACGATTGTGCGTGCATTTATACGAGTATAAAAATATAGATAGACATATACACACTTTATTGAACACCACTCACAAAACAGATAGTACTAAAAAAACTACAAATTTAAAAACTAATAACGTTAATGGGCGGTCTTATCGATTAAAGCGATCTTTTCCAGAAAACCATGTACGGAAAGGTTAACAGAAATATTGAAGGCTTATAAAATTGTGACATTGCGAAATTAGTAACAAACGTATGGACTTATATATTTACTAGAAATTCCCCGCGGCGTCGCCCGCGTTAAAGACTTCTTTTAAAGACTTATTTTGTAAAAACCTTTCTATCATAAAAGACATCAAAGAAGTAAAAGCCAAATCGGTTCAAACTTTGAAACCCCGTTTTATCCCCTTGAAGAGTGAATTTTAAAAAAGCGGATACCTACTTCAAAATAAACTATCTGCATGCCAAATTTCAGCGCAATCCGAAACAATATTGATTTCAGTCAGACTTTGTTACCCCACTTCACCCTTTTAGGGGTGGCATTTCGAAAAAGTCTGAAACGCGTAGTTTCTTATTTATTAACTGAAGCACTTCTGTGAAGTTTTGAATAGAAAAAATGTTTTCTCCATACAAACTTTGAACCCCCATTTCATCCCCTAAAAGGGTGAATTTTGAAAAATCCTTTCTTAGTACACCATTACGTTTACCACTAAGACAAATATACCCTCCAAATATCAAGTCTCTGCGACCAGCGGTTTAGGCTGTGCGTTGTCTGTCAGTCAGTCAGTCAGTCACTATGTCAGGGCAAAGATTCTTATAGTATTAGATATATATACAGCAACAATTAATTAATTTAAATTATAAGAAAAAATATTATTACAAACAAGCTTTTATCTGGGAGTAATTAAGTATTTGGCGTGTAGGTACTTAAACCTAAAATCTTAAAAGCTTGAAGCACTACCCGTTTTTCAGGCTAGGTGATTACTATACTTCAGTGCCTCAAGCTTTTAAAAATATAGGTAAGTACCTACAAACCAAATACTTACTAGAATTTATTTTTAACATTTTAATTCATTGTCCCAGATAAAAGCTTGTTTTTAAAAATATGTTTTCTTTTAATATATTTTTAACTTTTTATTAGGTAGGTATAGATACCAACTACCTACCTACTACCTAAGTATTTAGGAGAAGGCGTGATGTTTGAAATTATTCCACGGATATTTGATGTGATTATGAGTAAAGTGCTCTTCAAGGAAAATCAATCGACTCGGTGGGGATATGTTGCTTTATAACAGAAATGCTATGGCCACCTTACAGCTTCATATTCAGATCCTGGATATCGTTTAAGTGTAAAATGCTCCTCAAGACGAATAATTTGAGCCCAAATTCGCTGGGTTTACGTTATTTTATCACAGAGATGCCGTTGCCACCTTCCAGCTTCATCACCAATCGCTGAATATCATCTAGGTATAAAGTTCTCTTCAAGACGAATCAATCAAGCCCAAACTCGGTAGGGTTTTGTTGTTTTATCACAGAGATTTCATGGCTACCTTCCAGCTTCATCATCAGACCCTGAATATTAGCTAGGTGTAAAGTTCACTTCAAGACGAATCAATCAAACCCAAACTCGGTAGGGTTATGTTGTTTTATCACGGAGATGCCGTGTCCACCTTCCAGCTTCATCATCAGACCCTGGATATCATCTAGGTGTAAATTTCTCTTCAAGACGAATCAATCGAGCCCAAACTCGGTAGGGTTATGTTGATTTATCACAGAGATGCCGTGGCCACATTCCGTCTCCATCATCAGACCAGCTCCATATAATTGTATTGTCACCAAAGATACATAAGTGCACCAAATTTGAGTCCAATCGGACATCGGGAAGTGGGTCTAATTTAGCTTCCAAGATTCCACCCGAACATACATAGTGACATACATACGTACATACATACATACATACATTGCAAGTTAAATAAAAGCTTGTAAAAAGACAGACAGACAGTCCAGCAGACAGCGACCTACTTGGTACTTGGTACTTGGTGCGCGGGCTCCTTTCCGCAACTAGGCCGTATGTCGGTCCTTTTTGCGTGTGGTTGGTGGCGCATCAGTCCAGCCTTCCGATGTCTGCGAGGAAGGCCAGCAGCTCGCTGATGCCGGTGCAGGCCTCTCGCATCGTCGTCGGGGACCCGAGGAGTGTTCGCCGCTGTGCCGCCACGCTACTGCACTCCAGTAGCACATGCGCGGCCGTCTCCTCAGCCTCCATGCATCCTCTGCACAGAGGGCTGTCGGTGACACCTATGGTAAATATGTGTTTGTTTAGTGAGCAGTGTCCTGTGATTATTCCGACCATTTGTCGGAGTTTCTAGACAGCGACCTAAATTCCATTTATTATTTGTAGTTTTTATTTTAATTATTAGTCATAGTTAATATTTTAGTTTATTAAATTGTTTTGAATATATTAGACATTAAGATGTTATTTAAGTTTTATTAACTTGGCTACATATGATGTTCATAAAAAGGCTTCGTTAATTATCAATTTTACAAGCATGCAGAGATAGGCTATTTGTTATCCTAGGAAGGTACTTAATTCAGAGGTTTTTCATACTGTTGAGTATTCCCCATCTTCGCTCTTGTGACGCTTTACGATCCTGTGCTGATGGGCGTTTATCGAATAAGTTATGCAATAAAAAATAGTTAAGATTTTTATATATTTATATTTATAAATAGCATTGTCACGTAAACCAAACGTGTGTGCCAAATTTCAGACTGATAGCTTCAGTGTTGCAGCGGTGAAATATGGATTGTAAAATTTCAGAACATACAAGTAAAGTCCAATACTTCTAAAAAGGTACTTAAATAATTAAGGTACGGACACACCGCAGCGTCCTGCGTGCGCGATCTAGGCGGCGATCAGATAGCGCAGTAGTATTTGTACCGACTGGTTCACACCAAACGCGATCAGAAAACAATTGAAAAGCACTAAGATCGCGCCCGCAAATCGCAGGACGCCGCTGTGTAGCCGCACCTTAAGTGTCAAAAATTAGATCGGTTTCTGTTTATACCATAGACGTGTTTAGACATTTACATTTATTTACAATGACGTTTTAACTTATACCTACTGCATCGGAATTAAATCCAAAATTACAAAAGTCAGTCAACATCCATTCTGAAAGATTGTTTATAAACCCAGTTAATTTTACCATGTTTCATACGCACCTATATAATACACAAAATAAATAAATATTGCTTACTCTACAATTGAAGTAAAAATGAGTTAGCGAAAAAATTGTCGAGCAAACTAAATCGTATAAGGCACAAAGTCCATAAATATGCAACAACAACGACAAGAATAAGTGTTCTTTTAGAGTTCCATAGCCAAAGAGTGCCAACGGGACCCTAATACTGAGACCCCGCAGTCCGTCCGTCCGTCTGTCACAAGGTTATCTATCCGAATAAACGTAATAGGTAGGTAGAAACTTGAATGTTTTACAGAGTTTGCATTACTATATGCTATACTATTATGGTATACTATTATATGCTATACTATTGCCGCTATAATAAAAAAAAACAAGTACAATTAAAATATTAAAGGGATTTCCCCATACAAAAAGCGTGTTTTTCAGGCGTTTTTCGCTCGATTTTATGAACCGTAATAGACACTACGTGAGTATTATACTATGGTTGATATGACATTAAATATTAAAATGTTGTTTAAATGGAAGAAACGTGTTTTTTTTCAGTATTTCTTTGCTCGATCTTTTTTTTATTTTTATGGGAAAATGGTTAACGCTTGACCACTATCTCAGGTGATGTTAAGCGATAAATGCGGTCGATGATGTAGCGCGCTTACCCAAAAGATATCATCATCATATATTTCCAAATAATAATATTCATTGTATGGGAAATCTTAACTAGGTATATTAAAAACATACTAATTTCATTAAAAGTAAACTAACTAAATCAATTACATATTAAAAACATTTTACATACTTCGAAAAATAGAATGTCAGCCAATAAATAAAATTAAAAATCAATAGTCATAATAACTCAGACTTTTAGTCTGAGCATAAGAATTATTGTCAAATAATACTTTATTGAATTCAAGAATATTAATTACTAGCTGGCCCGGCGAACTTCGTACCACCTAACAGACAATGAATGTCGTGTTACCTTTTAGATGAACTTAATTTAGGCTTTTATGAACGTAATACAATGAATACAAAAGAGATATTAAGTTTAGTAATGCGTTATGGCAATACAGAAATAGAATAAAAATACAATAATCAAGTACTTCAACCGCGTGTTAGCAAGACATGATGGAATGAAACAATTTTATTATTGTTAAAGATAAGTTATTAACTTGACATTAGTTCGATTGAGTTTAATTTTAATTGTTAAAATATAATCACCATTATTTAATTTTAATTCTGAATAAGTATACTTACTTCATGAATAACTGTCTAATATTTTATTACCTTATGGATGAGAAAGACTGTATACGGCACTTATAAATTGGCTATTACATTCTTGCATATCTCTATATTTACCTACATTCTGACAAAATATAAAATTGATTACGCATTGATTATTATTGTCTTGAATGCTTGTAAGCATCAAAGAGAATATACCACTACATTACAAAAAAAAATTATGGCTCCACACAATAAGTGTATTCCAGTGTATGCCAGTGTCAAGTATTAAAATTCTTCAAGTTTTTGAGAATCCAAGTCGTAAAGATGGGTCAAAGTCACATGTCAGGTCAAGTTTCAAGTCAAAGTCTAGTCCAAGTCATGCCCTCAGTAAAGATGTGTACTTTTCTGAGTAAGCATACATTTCTGAGCGCACGTATATTTGACAATCAATAATTATGTCATACAATTGTCATTACTAAGAGTATTTAAAATTTATTAACATTTTTAAAACCTATATGACTTGAATTCACAAAAACTTGAAGAATTTTTATACTTGACACTGGCTTAATACACGAACCGTGTGGAGCGATGATCCTTATTAATTTGCGGTTACCGTATCGACGGGATAAACAATTGAACATCAAATGATTGGCAGTTTTAAACCCCAGGAACATTTTGGCAAAATATTTTATCTTATATAATTTTTTTAGGTCAATTATTCATTGTTTTTAATACATATTATCCTATTCCTGACAAAGACAATTTCAAATATACAAAAATCATAAAAATTGGTGCTGCCGTTCTTGAATTATGAGTGTAGTAACTAACACGAGTTTCTTTTATACTATAGATAATTCAAGAAAATTAAACCTATTAGCTCCCGACTTGACGACCCATAAGTTGTATCACAGAATACTTAATAGTACTGTTGTATCTAATTATTATAATCTTATTTAATATTGTACATTGGTACGGTACCCTTAGCGTGCGATTCCGACACGCACTTGGCCGGTGTATTATTGATAAGCTTGTATTCACAAAATATTTTTACCGCGTCAGCTGATTTAAAATTAGACATTGAAATGTTCTTGTTTCAGGGTTTTATCTACGAATAATAGTTTATTTGGAAATACGAGTACACTCACATTAACAATGGTGTCTATTTAAATACTATTAAATGTCAAAACACAATATCTGACATAGCACTTACGAGCTTCTTTTTGAGGAGTTTAATTCATAATTTTAGCATTAGGAAAATTATTTTTTAGCACACAATTATTAAAAGAAACAGAAGTACCTAGGTATTTACAGTTCCACGGTGTACCCAATAAACCTTAATAATGCAGAATATAAGCTCTACATACTGTTTTCAGACAATTTCCGTCCACTGCTGTACATAGGTCTATACTCTATCTTAATAATACCAAAAGGTTTAGGTGTGTTGCATGGTGTTTTGATATTTTGATACTAGGATGCATAATCATGTTAAACTTTATAAATCGCAATAAACCCGATCCATGTCAGCACTACATAAAGGTACGGATACATCGCAGCGACCTACGTGCGCGATCTAGGCGGCGATCAGATAGCGCAGTAGTATTTGTACCGACTGGTTCACACTAAACGCGATCAGAAAACAATTGGAAAGTACTGAGATCGCGCCCGCAGATCCCGATATGGCTATACCTTAAATGTCAAGAAAACCGCTGACAGTTTTTATAAATCCGAAATGCATGACGCAGAAGATACATTAATTATGAAAAGCGGCAATAGCCCAATGGCTAAGACTTGGTGATCGAGTGGTCGCGATTTCAATCCCCACCCATTGCACTATTAACGTGAATCCAATTTAGACACAAGCATATTTATATCGAACAGACAAGCACTTGACAACTATCTCACCTGATGTTAAGTGACATTGAAGAGATGGAATCATGCATGTCTGGAATAAAATTGAAAGACGGCTTTGAGACGAGGCGCTATCCCAATTGCATAACTAGGTGATAATTTGATGAGTGCTAAAACTGATGACCATTGCAAGTCTGAAATAGCATAAGCGGCTATAAAAGCTGTGATCTTATACCGTCTGTAACACAAAAAAAAAATTGATCCAAACACCACACATATTTAAAAGCAACCGATACGTTAGATTAAGCGACGCCCCCTCAAACACCCGATACTCAGTTTATCGCTATTCATATTAAAATAAAGCAAATACTCCCCTCGTAATAAACCCCCCTTATCACCGACACGACAAGTGGTTTCCACACATTGTCACCACAAAAAAATAGAGAAGCAGATTTTAGACATGTATACGGAGGGGTTTCCTAACACTCGACAAAAATATCAAGAAACAATTTTTAATAATGAGAGAGAAGTATTTTAACAAACGTGAAATGAAAGGAAGGATATTGATTTTTTTTCTTTAATATAATAGGCTAGCTTTTGAATATTTTCTCGCCTGGTGGTAGGCGATGATGTGATCGAGGTTGGTTGAACACGCTTGGCCCGATCTGACTCTTAAGGTATTTGCTGCCGGAACATTGTAAGGTTTTGTCGACAGATTTTCTCCTTGATAGTGGTTAGCTACTTTTTGTTAGCGAGTCAGGCGGAATATTAAAAATGTGAACATTGAAACCTGTGGACAAGCACTAATGAATTAACATAGGAAAATACAATGGTGCACAAAATTTAAACTGGCGACCTCCGGGCTAAAAGTCAAGTTACGCAAAGGGCCATTTTTTCTCGCAAGCCATGGACTGTTTGATACTTCCGGTGAAGGAAAAACATCACTAAGAAAACCCTAACCCCCGCATCGTGGTAGGACACTATCTAGTGTCCATCTGGCCAGCTACCACCCTCAAGTTAGAAAATCTGTCGCCAAGCATCTAATGCGTTCCGGCGGATCTATCTAGCCTTGAGAGCGTGCTACTATCGTTGACCGCATCATCACTTGCCAACAAGTGAGATAGTAGTCAAACGCTAGCCTACACGATATTAAAAAAAAAGTTGCTCATTCAAATATTTAATTCAGTGCTAGTAGTACCACCACTTTGTGAGATTTTTTTTCTATGTGTTTATGTGGCATTGTAGCTCACAAACGGATGAACCAATTATGAATTAGTTTTTTTTTGTTTGAAAGGTGACTTCATCGAGAGTGTTTTGTTTCAATAAAATCTGTTCAGCCGCTTTAAGATTATCAGCTCTTTTAGGGTTCCGTACCCAAAGGGTAAAACGGGACCCTATTACTAAGACTCCGCTGTCCGTCTGTCTGTCTGTCTGTCTGTCTGTCTGGCTGTCTGTCTGTGTGTCTGTCTGTCTGTCTGTCCGTCTGTCACCAGGCTGTATCTCATGAACCGTGATAGTTAGACAATTGAAATTTTCACAGATTATGTATTTCTGTTGCCGCTATAACAACAAATACTGAAAACAGAATAAAGTTAAAAAAATAGAGGGTCCCCACAAGAAACGTGTTTTTTCGGCATTTCACGTCATCTATGAACGCTTAGTTAGGTAAACGTCCCATAGATGGCGTTATATTGAAATGTCTATCCTTAACACCTTTGTTAGACGTTAGATGGCGTTATAAGAAATAAAATGTTTATTAATGATTTTTTTTTGCTGGCGAAAAATGATAGTGGTATTTTTGCTCGATCTTATAAAATACTGTAGTGTGGTACGGAACCCTACGAGTGCGAGTCCGATTTGCAATTGGCCAGTTTATTTAGTTGATGCTAGTATTAAGAGCAACTTCTACAGGTCTGATCGATTTAAAACTTTCATTGAGATCCTGTTACTAAAATGATATTGCAAAATAATTATAACCTTGACCTTCCTTCTTTGACCTTGACTTCTTATTTTTAGTTAAATTTATTTTTGTTTTTAAAGAAACTCGTCTCGTGTCAACGATAGTTACGCTACTTGTTAAGTTGTGATTAGCAAGAAATTCTTTCGAACCCCGTAGTGTGAGAACAATGTAGTTTCTCTTGCACTGAGTCCTTTCTCTAGCATCGCTTTGCTAGGCTTCGTACAAAGAAATATATTTTTACCTGACTTAATAAATGGAGATTTAGTAGTTGATGCTCTAGATAGGTCTCTTCCATTCCGAACCCATATTACCCTTGTATGTATTAGATGTGTAAATAAAGTACTTTTTTATCTTATAGACAAGCGTTTGACCATTATCTCACGTGGTAGTTAGCAATGATGTGGTCTAAGATGGTGAACAGAATAGGCCTAGAATACTCTGACTCTCAAGGGCTGTGTGCTGCCGGAACACCGTAAAGTTATGGCGGTAGATTTTCTCCTTGATGGTGATTTAAGCTACTTTTTGGTGGCAATAAGTCAGCCGGGACATCGATATAATATGCTACTACCACCTGTGATGCCATCGCCAAATTCCCGTTGTTTCTATTACTACTCCACACTAAGGTTGTCTGGAAGATATTGTTTTATGCGATAAGACTGCTTAATCGTATTATCGAATAAGGTTGTTGATATGTATATATAAAACGGTTCTTTCTTTTTTACAAAAAATATTTTATATATACTACCTTCTTTTCCCTATTCATTCACATTATGTTTATATGATAGCCTAACCGAAACGTCACATATCACGTGACAGATAGACACGGGGCGTAGGCTCATTCATATTTCCGATACGGTCTGGTACCTCACTACACTTGACCGCAATGAGGTGATGAACTGATCAAAATTATAGTTATATGTTTCCTATGTTTGTGGTTTATAGTAAATGCAAAATCTCAAAGTTGCCTTGGACTTGCTGAGATGTATTAATTGTCAACGCGGGATTTATGTTGTTACCGGTGTAAAGTTGGATTACGGCTTTAGTTGCTATTGCCACCTTAATTTCCTAAGTACAAAATATTGGCTGCTTAGTATTTACAAGGGAATATCAAACATAATTCAAATATAAAAAATCTTATGAAAATTCTATATAAAGTATGTCATAAAGTATTATTTAAAGATTTTCTAAAAAAAAATTCCGTAAGCATAACAAATCTCACGACATGGCGATCAACTAACAGGAGGGCCGGAGTCGATCCTGGGAATGTTAAGGGCTTTTGTACTTTTTGCTGCGCGCGAGGGGGTTGACCGAGATGATGTTTTTCTTTGTTTTATTTCTCTTATTGCTGGCCAGTCTGTGGGGAGGTTATTTTGGAAGAGCTAAAAAGGTTAGGTTAGTTAGATTTTGTTTGTGAAGTAAAAAATACTTAAGGTTTTGGCGGGAACGTGCAAGTTGAGTTTTAAATATGATTTTTTCGGTAAGTTTGAGTTATCAATACAATAAGCAAACCTTGCATTGTTTTGTAAAACGTATGTTCTTTTGCGACAATATTACATACATTATTTTAACCTCTAGGTAGGTACTGTAACAATACGCCAATTTACGGGAGAAATTATCTAAGTTATCGATTTTTTAAATCTTTTCGTAAAATAGATAGTTATGTTGCCGATTTTTTAATTCTGGCAATTTCGAATTTCCCGTGAAATTGCAAACTGTAGTATATGATATATACTACATACAGTACATTTGTTTGTAAGATATACTATATGTTAATAACAAATATCGTACATTATCATAAAGCGAGCTCCTTACATGTCGTGCATCATCAAAATAATATAGGAAGAGGCATCTCATCGAACCAGTTGAAAATTCATTGCATTACGCTATGTCAGAATTCAATATTAATAATATAATTTGTCAGCTTGAAATAAATACCTTTCACAGTTCAGACTAGAATCCGATCCAAAAGCAAACATAGACTTGTCTATAATCCTATTCCGTACAAAATTAGTCTGTCTGGGGAGCATCCCTGCCAATTAGTGGGAGACATGATGCGGGCAGTATCGATGCATCGATCGAGGGGGTGGAACCCCTCGCCCCCTCGGGGGGCACAGGGCAGGACCTAGTCTAATAACAAGCTTTAGGTCGACACTGTAACTATATACAGTACCTACAGGTAAAAAAATTCACTTTTTATGTTAGTGTTATTTTTACAGTACGGTGGTAAAAATAATTCCTTTTGATCTAAAGAGGAGGAGAGGGGGAGCTAATCGCTAGTTTGGGCTTCATAGAGCGTCATCCTAAAGTGCTTCATTTTCCACCGAGTAGGTATTCAATAGATTTTGGGTATGAAGGTACGTACAATGGTCTATTGTGGTCACCATCAACCCTCATTATCATTATCAGGTCATATCGGTCAATAACTGGAGACTTCACCCATAAGATAATATAACGGTGGATAGAAATTTCATTGCATGTTTTTATCCTTTATCAAGAACATTTGTCTCTTGCCTATGCTATGCTAGTTGCACCTGCTAGGCTAGCCAGCTGAAGACAGAGCTCATAGTAGCGTGCATTGGGAGAAGCCTTTGTCCAACAGTGAACTGACGTGGGCTGATTAAACAGTGAAGTGTTCTTCAGAAGACATGTTATAAATGGCTAAGGCGTCGGCCTGGCGATCGCATCATAACTTAACCAACATCAAGTGAGATCGTGGTTGCTTCTACCTCTAACAACAGAACTAATTTTGCAGCATCAGCTCTGAATAAAGCTTCAGATTTTTTTATTCCTCTTTTGCAAAGCAAATTTGGCACATTTACCACCTCCTTCTTATAACAACCTTGACCTTTTCAGATGTAGGTTGCACCGTAACCACCCCCTCCCGCTTCCTGGCTCCATGCCTGCTACCACCCTTCAGGACCCGCAGCTATCTCCGCGGATCGATAAGGAAAACTAGTGATGCATCATATTTAGATTCGTTTGATATATCCACCCACTATAAGTACATGCATGTAAAGTGATAGGTTTCGTTCAGCGGGTGAATGTTTTGCAGATAGTGTGTTTACAGCTTTCGTAGCGAGCTGAGGTCGAATCTCTTTGAACTGGTTCTTCGTTCGCTCTCAATTGCAATTTGATTCATAGCATGGAACCGTTGAATGTATGGAACAGAACAGTATTACCAAATATTATGAATGAAAATTCAACATATTTCCAATATTTTTTTTTCCGACTTCCAAAAAAGGATGTTACTCAATTCGACCGTATATATATTTTTTTAAATGTTTGTTCGCAGATAACTGCGTCGTTTATGAACCGATTTTGATGATATTTTTTTGTTAGAAAGGAGATATCCCAGGGGTGGTACCATAGTAATTTCCATAGGTAACAATAGGAGACAACAATAGATCTGATTTTTATCTCCAAAGATATGGAGATAAACACCTCAAACTTGGTACTGAAAATTAATAGCACGGCATTTGAAGTCAGTTATTTTAGTTTTTAAATCGATCTTATGTTCATGATCTATTACTACATGAACCACTCTGTTCTCTGGTCGCAGATCTCAACATAAAAAATTAAAACAAAACATCATTGGTCAGGTAGCACTCATCAGTCATCACTAAGGTCACAATTGGTGTCTTATGGCCATTAGCGATCTCTATCAGGGAATGTTTAAATGATCAGAATTGCAGCTGTTTTAGATGGGTGTGTACAAACAACATAGTAACAGATTCGATGTAAGTAAACTAAAATATTAGATTAAAATCTTAAGTGAAAGTGAATGACAAAAATGCTTGGCCTGAATGCCCCAAGCTCAGAGATATAATATAAATTGTATGATAATATAAGTATTTGTTGTAAATTTAAAAAAAATATTTAATATAAATAAAAAAAAATTAATAAAAATAAGTGACAAGCCCATAGAGTTTCTTGCTGTTTCTTCTCTGTTGGGAGTACTTCCGAAACACCAGTGATTCAACAGTCAATCAGTTTTCATCTTTTGTTTGCAAATCTAGGGTTGCTTGTTAAGACGGTATTATGCAGCTGATAGACGGACAATCAGTTCCAGTCGCAATATGATTTGTACCGCAATTAGTCGTTTTATTTATTTATTATGTTTCATTATTTCACAATTTTTTGGATAAAAATTGTCTGAAGTACTGAAACATGCACTGGGTTGCGGGTGCACGTAATAGTACGGTTGGCAACCCTACATTAATCAGGGGAATTAAACATGTGTTTTAAGTGTGACGTTCGACGTCTAGATGAAAGCTGAATGGCTTAATACCTTTGTTTTTTTTTGTAAATTCAAAGCAAGAAGTTATGTTTCTGTTATATCTATAATATTTTTTATCGAATATGATCTATTTAATGTAATTTGACGTGTGTAAGCGCAAATTTTCAATTTGCTCATATACTGAATAAATGCTTTGACTTTTGACTTTTAAGTAAACATCTTTATAAATATCAAGAAGCAGCACATTTACGTAAAATCGGCGTATTTTCTAAAATAAACCTCATGCTTTGGACATTATTGTATTTCACAAAATAAGTGCGTACCCAACTTGCATAACATGTTCATCTTACTTGATAATTCCTAAATAAATTAGTTTTTAGGGTGCCGTAGTCCTGGCAAGGAACCCTTATAGTTTCGTCATGTCCGTCTGTCTGTCTGTCTATCTGTCCGAGGTTTTGCTAAGAGACCGTTAATGCTAGAACGCTGTAATTTTGTAGAGGTATGTATATAAATTACGCCGACAAAGTGGTGAAATAAAATTTTGAAAAATATTTATTTTAGGGTAGCTCCCCTGCATGAGAAGTGGGGATGATTTTTTTTTCGTCGTCTGCCCCATTGTGTGGGTTATCGTTGCATAGGTCTTTTAAAATGATTTAAGGGTTGCGAATACTATTTTTCGATTGAATGCTCCATTTACGAAATATTAAACTTTAAAGTGCAAATTTCTGTTCCAGTCCCTCTGCTGGCTTAAAAAATCTGGAAAAATTCGTGATAATAGTGCATCTCATTTACTTTAAATGAAAACTATAGCGGTTTAGATAACTCTATTCGTTTAGCAGTAATTGTCGTTGAACTTGGGTGTTGGATAATTTTGTACCAAATACAAAATCCTTAGAATAAATACTTTAAAGTGACAAAGACGAAGTACCTAGTTGCTTGTTTATAATGGGTAAAGACTTGCATTGAATAACGGGCTACTATGGAACCCTACACTGCGCGTGGCCCGACACGCACTTGGCCGGTTATTCTTTTACATATATACACTTGACATAAGAAAAGATCAAGATGCCGTTTAAGAAAATATCTAAGCAATTTTTTTAGTTGGTCCGATTCCCAAATGCGAATCCACTCAACATAAGTAGATACATACGTAAGTAGTAAGATAGAAGATAATAAGTACATACTTATCAGTTTACTTTTAATGAAAATGGTGGACAGTTTTGACATGCTGCACATTTTTAAATTAGTTGCCATTTGTCTAGAGAGAGAACCATACAGTTTTTTATGTCCGTTAAAAATATCGTTGTAAGTAAAGAAAAAATATTTTAATAAAGTCTCGATATGATCTCTTTGAAACTCTTTATAACGATATTGATTTTATTGGAAGGGTTATATAGGTATATATATATAGGGCCCTATAGGTATATAATAAGCGTTGCTGCAAATAGGTACTTTACTGAATGTATGATTTGCAGTTTTAAGCTTTGTGTCAAAGGCAGCGTATTTTCATCCACCTAGCATTATTTAATATAATTATAGACATTGAACCATAAATAAGCATGTGTGTAATGTTTGTAGGTACCTTACTAGATACCTATAATGAGATTGAACGATGATATTTACTTTCATTAGTATTATATACCAGGTAATAAAAAAACACAAAAATACAAAACCCTTTTTTTTTAATTGCAAACAATTCACGAATCACCTCTGAAATAAAAATAAAAACGTTAACATAATGTTAGCGTACCTCAATGAACACGTTTTACACCGCGGGGTGATAAATGCACAAAGCATTTACATAAAGACCGTGTCAAAGCCAGAATGCTAAACGGAAATGCAAATTGATATAAAAAGTAAACAAACACAATTGTTTACCAATTGTCGAGTAGCGTCGAGATCGAGCGAGAATGTCGACTCGAGATGGCCATAGAAAGGTTGGGGCGCTTCGTCGTAGATTAGATAATAGTTACTATTACTTCGCTTCAGTCGCACCTGTACGGACATTCTAGCATCGCCGGCAATAGCCGAACTTATCTCTGACGCAACTCAAACAGGATCCACCTCCCAACAAAAAGTTCCACGGCCAGTATTTCGAAACTCGTGCGCACCTAAATAGAGAAAGGCATCTATGTGCTTGTTCATCATTTGTAGAGCCGCTAGTCGCAACCCACGGGGTACGGGGTGAATGCCCTTAACGTCCTCCGTCCTCCTCGGCAGTAGCGCCCTCCCGTTCTCGCACGCAAGAGTCCCTCTTCTTTAGACTTCGAAAAGAGGGCACGTAGTTTGCCCCCGTCACACGATACTTGACGGAATTATTATAGCGTTAGAGTCGATTTTGGCGGTGGGGTTGAGCTAGTGTACAGTTAAGGGTGTGTGTGCGCACGCGCATTGCGTTTGTATTCAAATGAGGACAGTGCGTTCCGCGCCGGAGAGCAGTATGATTGTACTTTTTTAGTCGAGCCGTAATAATCAGCCACAAGGAAATGGGCATCCTTAGGGGTGGCGCGGCGCGGGCGCAGCGGAGCAATTGCCCCAGATGAAGCGGTGTCGGCGCTGTGAGGAGATGAGCGAATTGAGGACATGGGCTCGTTACTACGCGACAATTAGCTCTGCGACGATTTGGCCAAGTTGACCGGGTGGTCCTGTTCTATTGATGTCAAGTCGTTTCGGCACACTCGACGGTCGATGAAAGGGGCTACATTATGATGAAGATGTTTTGCACTGATCAAGGCGTTGCTGTTTAGCACAGCGGGTATTTTTGCACCATTTAATTTGGATAAGACCACGTGGCGCTGAATTTTATTTTTACAGGGCTCTTTTAGAGAGTTGCATTATATTACACTTCCACGGGACAGGCGTCCGGTAGGCATCCATTTATGGTATGGTAGACATACCTATAATTCGCACAAAGCGGTTCGGTTTTACCTTCATCAAAACAGCCAAAAATGCAATAAGTACTCTTATTATACTCTACTATGGACGGTCTTTCCCCTGAAATACAACCTAGGAATGTTCAAGACAAGAGTGAATAGGTATATATTTACTGAGCAATCATGCTACACCTTCGGCTGCATCGTCAGGTGAGATTGCATTTGCAGCAAAACGATTGTTCAGTCAGTCATAACACTCGATAATAAGCATATTATAGCTGTCAAAGTAAAATATTTTGTGTTTTTTTTTTTTAAATGTTACACCTCCTTTTGTTTTCAAAACCTAAGAAATGTATCGACCCTGAAATCAATTTTTAATTGGTACTCAACTCGCTAAAATGCTGCTGCATATTAAACAAGTAAACTAAATGTACACTTCATCAATTAATCACTAAGAATTTATAATTCAACTTTTCATTACTTAGGTACCTATGTATTACTAAAAGTACGGACACACCGCAGCGTCCTGCGTGCGCGATCTAGGCGGCGATCAAATAGCGCAGTAGTATTTGTACAGACTGGTTCACACCAAATGCGATCATAAAACAATTGAAAAGTACTGAGATCCCGCCCGCAGATCGCAGGACGCCGCGGTGTGGCCGTACCTTAAGTGTTCAAGGACCTCATTTATCCAGTTTACACCGTAAACGCTCGACTTTAACATATTAGTACATTAAAGTATATGGATTTATGTTTATTACCTAATAAGCACACTAGATAGCGCTTTTTAACTTACAAACAAATCAAATCTGCGTTTACTTTATCTTGATCGAGTAATATAAGTAAACAAATGTAAAGAAACTAGCACTAGGCGCTCTGATGTTCACATTTTGTCTTTAACGAATAGTCATTAACTAGCGTCCTGGCTTCGCACGGCTAGAGCATATAATATTCCTAATTTTTTGCATCAAACGCAACACACATTGCTTACATTAATCATCAGAATATGAATTAACATCTTCAACAATCATCGTCATAATTTCAACCTATTTACACAAAAAAAGACAAATTATATTTCTAAACCGATTTTTTTCATTTCATTTCAAACCTTCCTCATTAATCACTCTATCTATTGGTGAAAACCGCAAGAAAATCCGTTCTGCAGTTTTGAGTTTATCGCGAACAGATATCCAGTCAGACATTCGCGGTGGGAGACTTTGTTTTATAATATGTAGTGATAACGAATCGCCAATGGATAAAGTATGTTTGATTTGAAGGCGTCCATTAATTATACATATATTTTCTACGGCAGTCCACAACAACCGCTTTAGGTCTTGTGTTTTGTGTTCTTACAAGTTTTGTGGTCAATGTTATGCAGAACCTCTCAACCAAACGAATCTTTACGATCAAAGTCCTTACTAATCGCCGAATCGAGAAATTAGCAAAGCTCTCCATTTAATTGCAGCTTTACATACCCTTAAAGTTAACAGGTAGCCATCAAGTAACCGAAATATTGCGTACCCATTAGAAAGGTGAATGGAAAGGTGCCAATTCCCAACCTTTGGTACAAACTACCAGCGACATCATGTACCTACGTCTAAGCCCTTTGATTATATCCGCATATAGTCAATACTTGACTGACATTATGGAATACCTAAGTATATCCCACCAAAAACATTTTCGTGTAAAGTAACGCCAAGGCAAGTACTTATTGCTTGCACTGTAAAAAAGTAATCAGACCTTATGGAAAGCCAAGGTCCCTAGTCCTAGCTCTACACTCTACACACTCTAACCTAACATTCTATAACTCTCATTATAGCGTTCTGTGTAAATTCTAGTCATAAGTTCTCTATAAAGCCTACACCTTAGTCAAAATGTTCGGCTTGGCCGTTTCGTAAGAGTGACGTAGACGCGTAAGTAAAAAGCATAAGAGAGAGAGACGTAGACACTCCTACGAGCTTATGAACAGAAAGTAAATCAGAAATTGGTGAACATAGGTACATCAATAAACTGGCCAAGTGCGAGTCGGACTCGCACACGTAGGGTTCCGATTGAACTAAATTTGCCGGAAAAATTAAGTATCTTATATTTAGCATAGTTTTAACATCGATATATATAAATACCGTGTCAATACTAAACATATTTACTACAACGCCTTCTAACGAATGTCGAACGAACTTCTAACACCCACCATGTGAACGTTAACACAAAGGTCAGTGACCTTTTTGTTAGTTACCATCGTTCATAGATAGCGTTATAGTAAAAACACGTTTTTTGTATGGGGACCCCCTTTAATTTTTAACTTTGTTCTGTTTTTAGTATTTGTTGTTATAGCGGCAACAGAAATACATCATCTGTGAAAATTTCAACCGTCTCACTATCACGGTTCATGAGATACAGCCTGGTGACAGACGGACAGACAGACAGATAGACAGACAGACAGACAGACAGACAGACAGACAGACGGACAGCGGAGTCTCAGTAATAGGGTTCCGTTGGTACCCTTTGGGTTCGGAACCCTAAAAACCATGCATACAGACGAATTGAGAAGCTCCTCCTTTTTGGAGTCGGTTAAAAAGCAAACAGACAGATAGTATACTTTAGCATTTATATAACTTATGGATTTATGCTATTTATCTAAAAACAAACGCACTCGTACACCACAGTAATGCAGACGTGATTGGTGGGCGTCTCTCGACCTTCGCGTGTCCTGTGCTGTCCACAACTATCGACGTTTTCCCACTACTAATAGTTATTCTGTGACTACGCCAAACGCATTATGTACCTAGGTGCTACTATAGTACCTACGTTTACGCATTGCATTGCACTACACTTGTACCCTTTAGCACAGTAGGTACCCTTAGTACAATTTTTCATCGTAAACGCTTTTGATAGATCTCACTCACATAGTTTTCGACTTATTCTGGCTCCCTCATTGGTCTAAATTTAGTGAAGTGTAGTAACCACTAGAGGCGCTGTATTATATTTCATACAAAATTTGTTGGATATACGATATCGAGTTAGGTATAAAAACTACTAAGGGTACAGATAATAAGTAGGCACTAGGCACCTACGTAAGTAATAATGTATGAATAATACGTGAAACGATTTTTTTTTATTGTATGTGTACCTACCTACCTTCCTCTTTTTAAACACATGGCTCGTACATAGAGTGACATTTATTTTTCCATAGTTCGTAAGGAAAAAAAAATATTCTAAATAATATGAGTTACAAATAAACTTACGATACTACGATTTACTAGATCTATAAGTAAATTAAACCAATATACAATGTAAAGAAAAGTTACAAAATCTTAAGTTTGGAGGACTATGGATGATACAAAATGTCCGCATAAGGATTCTATTTATATAAAATTATTTTGGACACATTGAAGATTCCTAGACGACCTTGGAAACCGGCTGTTTTCGTTAACGGATCCGCTCGAAAATACCCTTCCATGACTTGGAATTAGCACGTTTGAGAACGATATGACGCATTATCTAGCCAGAAAGGATCTTTGCACCTATTTCTAAATAAGGTAAACGCTGGTAAAGTCGTCAGTGTCCCAATACTCGTCAGATTGAGAAAAAAGCTAGTTATTTGTTTCTACCAAGAGCCAAACTTAATATGATTAATAGCAACATGTATTTGATAATATTCTTTATTATTAGAATGGTTAACATTTAGTCATAAATATAATAGCACTGGAGAAAAGCACACCTAAAATTTGCAATTCCGAAATTTGCGATTTTCGCGAGGTTTGGTGACTAAAAGTGTATTCCTGCGCACCACTTTTGTTTACATGTTAAAAGATCAGGCAGCTGTTTTTGTAAGTGTGATTATTTTCAAATATACTCAAGTATATTAACTGTGCAATTTTTAATAATAAGTATTTTTTTATTCGATTGACATATACTGGTACATACTAAACCCTACATGACCCATTACCCGTCAAAATTAATATTATTTTGACGACAATTGGGAAATGTATGAACAAATGTACGTGATATCGACGTTGCGTATATTTTGAACCTTATTGCACCGAAATACGGTTCATGGCTGTGGCAAGTGCAGTAAATCCGTCATACATAAAATGGAAGGCGCGCTGAATCATAATCTAAAATTGGTTTATAATTTTGCTAGAAAATAAGGAAGATGTATTAGGTGTTAGCAACCCACCTTTGGTTCGCACGGGTGAAATTAACCTATAAGTATATATCATCATCATCAGCCTATCTCCGTCCACTGCTGGACATAGGCCTCACCTATGGCACGCCACTGAGCTCGATTTTCAGCTCTCTGTTTCCAACTGCTGCCAGCCAACTTGCGTATATCATCGCTCCACCTAGCTGGAGGGCGCCCTACACTACGTTTACCGAGCCGTGGTCTCCACTCTAGAACACGTCTACCCCAATGGTTATCGGTTCTACGACAGATGTGACCAGCCCACTGCCACTTCAGCTTGCTGATCCTTTGAGCTATGTCGATAACTTTGGTTCTCTGACGGATGATTTCATTTCGAATTCGATCCTTCAGAGAGATAGCAAGCAAGCATAGCCCTCTCCATAGCTCGCTGAGCGACTTTGAATTGGTGAACCAGTCGCACCGTCAGCGTCCACGTCTCGGCTCCGTAGTTAATAACAGGTAGGACGCACTCGTTAAAGACTTTCGTCTTCAGGCTTTGCGGTATGGGCGATGTAAAGATTCGACGAAGTTTTCCAAATGCTGCCCATCCCACCTGTATTCTTCTGCGAGCTTCCTTTTCGATGTTGTTTCTACCCAATTGCAAAATTTGTCCAAGGTAGACATATTCGTGAACAACTTCGAGAGGAACTCCGTTTAGGGCAATCGGTTCCGGAATAACATGTTCGTTGAACATGATCTTGGTCTTATCCAAGTTCATCCGGAGACCGATGCGTGCAGAAGAATCAGCAAGGGTGGTCAGCATGTATTGTAAGTCCTGCACGGTTTCAGCCATGATGACGATATCGTCCGCAAACCTCAAGTGAGAGAGGTGCTCGCCGTTTATATTTATGCCCCGTCCTTTTCAATCGAGCGTCTTGAACATATCCTCAAGAGTGTTGGTGAACAATTTGGGGGAAATAACGTCCCGTTGTCTCACTCCTCTATGTAAAAGGATGTGTTCAGTCTGCTGATTTTGTACTTGGACGGTCATAGTCGCGGCGTCATAAAGGCCTCTCAGTACTTGGACGTATCGCCAATCAACTTGGCACCGTTGCAGAGACTCCAGAACAGAACAGGTTTCTACAGAGTCAAAAGCTTTCTCATAGTCCACAAACGCAAGGCACAGGGGCTGGTTATACTCTTCGGTCTTCTGTATAACCTGCCGCACTGTGTGTATGTGGTCTATGGTGCCATATCCTCCTCGAAACCCAGCCTGTTCAGGGGGCTGAAACTCGTCAAGTCTACGCGCGAGACGATTTGTGATGACTCTCGAAAACAGCTTATAGACGTGACTTAAGAGTGAAATGGGTCGATAGTTTTTTAAGAGGGTCTTGTCTCCTTTTTAAAGAACATAACAACCACACTTTGCTCCACGCCTTTGGAGTTCTATAAGTATTATACAGGGTGTTTGGTCCATCGTTTGCCTATGTGAAGTTGACAATATCTTTAAATTTTCCCTGTCTCTCAGCCAATTAGTTGACGTTGACAAAAAAGTTGACGTTCTTGGTGAGCTATTATGAATTTAATTGATGCTCCTTATAATTACACTTTAAAATTAAACATAATTATGAAGACTCATGGAAGATTTTTGTAAATTCAAGTGTTCATGATAAATATTGCTTTTTTCTTTCAAAAATAACTCTAAATCGATATCTAAAATATGTTGATGTTAAAACCGGCTAGGGGAGGGAGGAAAAAGCGGTAATGACCTCTTCTATGAGTTATTTCAATTTGGCAAACGATGGACTAAACACCCTGTATATATATTATTATAAATCATATTTATAAAAAAAATATTTATAAGTGTTGGTTTATACAACTTATCAACACTTACGTTTTTTAAATCGGATGGGTAGTTTCAGTGATTAGCAGGAACTTAGCAGTATTGAACTTTACCAACATGGCATCACCCCAATTGGAGACAGTTCATGCGCTCGACCATCGCCTCCCTAAGACATTGGATTTCAGCTGCACTGGTCCATACACTCGATGTACTCGTATAGCTGTTAAACAGTGCTGTCGTCTGCATAGCCAAAGGTACCGGGCTTTAGCAGATCGTTGATAAGCAGCAGAAATAGGGTTGCAGAGAGCACCGATCCCTGAGGGACCCCGGATTGATTGCCAATTGGTCAGAAGAGCAGCCAGTCATGACAACTCTTATCGACCGGTCCCTCAGAAAATCCAAAATCCAGACACACAAACCAGCGGTTGTACTATTCATTATTCTGTGCCAGTGGACAGTCCATATGATGGAAGCTTGTTTATAAGACTATCGTTCCAAACCCTATCAAAAGCTGTTGAGATATCAAGGGAAACCGCAAGCGCTTCCCCATGATTATCTATAGCCTCCTAATGTGAGTAGCATACGCATAGAAGATAGTAAACTCTAGTGGACCAATTTCGGCGAAATCCGTATTGTCAGTCACTGAGGAGATCATTCGCTTCTAGGTATGCCAGGAGCCGGTTGTTCAGTACACGTTCACAGTCTTGCAGAGTATAGACGTGACTGAAATTGGCCTGTAGTTGGCAGCATCAGCAAAACTGCCTTTGTTGGGCATAGGTTGCACGTTGACAAGCTTCCATGATCTTGGCACTTGACCAGTCATAGGCGAAAGAGGCGTTTCAAAATAGGAGCGAGAGCAGGCACGCACAGGTTTTCAGAACTATAGCAGGAATCCCATCAGAACCGCTGGCTTTATTCACGTCTAGATTTTGCAGTGTTTTTCGAACCTCAGTCTGACGGATGCGTATTTCTGGCATATTAGTCACACATCCAGGTAGACTAGGAGATTAGTTCAGAAACTGACGAGTAATGGGCCGTTTACCTTACTTTATCCACACTCATTCAATAGGTTAGGTATAGATGTCTAGACTCTAGTATCTAGACGTGAACATTCCGCAAACAGAGAATCAAATAGATTTGCATTCTCTTTGGCGGTGTGAGCCAACGTCCCATCAGGATTCAGCTTTACTACCCGCTGGGTACGAAGCTAGTTTGGTGCCTATCCAATGTGATCAAATCGAGCCTTCCGCAGAACCTTGTTGCAGGACTTGGCAGCCTTATTGAATGCTTTCTTCTTCGCAGGAGGTTCCTCTCTCTGCAGCCCTTACCAACGGTAGCTTGGGCCCTGTCCCGCTGCCGGCGGCACCCTAGATTTAGGGTTTTTGTAATGTTTTATTTTTTTATAATTGTTTTCTTTATTATTTTTTTACAGAATATTATAAAATACTTAAATTTAAGAAATACAATCAATAAGGCCTTTTCACCGCAGTTGCATATTTATTTCATTTTTCACCCTACGATCTATTTGAGGTAATGAGGGTCTTGCAAAAAAAACATTTAAAAATTGTAATCAAAATGAACCTTATGTCTTAAGCAAAGAAGTTCAAATTAGTGTTGTAAATGGACGACTTCTGGGACGATATGACGATAACTAGGACAAATGTGTCGGATACTGGTACAAATCGCTTCTTTTTTTTGTTTTAATTATTTTCTTATTTTAATGTTATTCTTTTATTATAAAAATGTATTTACTGAAAGTTATGATTAATGAGGAACTACATCACGAAATTTGATTATTCTCAGTTAACAGACAGAGACGTGGCACAGCCGTAAAGACAGCTTAGTTCAGAAACTGACGAGTAATGGGCCGTTTACCTTAATTAAGAAGTATTGAAATTGTTATCATATGATTATTACTTAACTTTATCATGAAGTGTTTTAGCTATGTTTACTTCAAATATTTACAGCAAATATACAACTTAAAAATAAATAAAACTATTTGAAATGTTATAAATAAAAATAAAACTAGTTATAAATAAAAAACAGAACCTAGGTCGCAGCTGTCTGCCGGTAACGTTCCCAAAAAGCTGGCGACGTTACCTCGTTAAATTGCTAGGCTAATTCGTTGGCCGAGGTAAGCGCCAGCTCTTTGGTCATGAGTGACGTCTATTAAACGTCTGGACAGCTCCTTTACAAAACCCCGGGCATCTCGACCCCACGGACCCATTGTATATATATATTATACATATGATTTAACTACCTATATGTTTTCTCACAAATAATTAACCTAAAAAAAACGACGACTTCACATGCCACGCGAGTCAGTTTCAGTAGTATATTTATCTGAGAGATACTCATTAATTCTAAATGAATTGTATAACGGGACCACCGTGGAGATGTACCCTATCCATGAAGAAAATAATCATTCGAATCGGTTCACAATTGGCGGAGTAATCGCGTAACGTAACATACAAAAAAAACAACATGCAGACGAATTGGGAACCTCCTCCTTTTTGGACGTCAGTTGAAAAGGTAATTGATTTCAATTCACAACTTAACAAACAAACAAACAAATATGGTACAAGAGATAGATAGATAGATAAAATCTTTTTTTTTATGGTAAAAGGTAACATGACAAGCACGACGCTGGCCTGATAGTAAGCAATGACGTCTACCTATTACAGATACAGCGGCATGCAAAATTCTGGACTGCCAGAATTTTGCACACACTGCACTGCGCCTGATACCTTGAGACAAAGATGTTGAGTCTCACATGCCCTATAATTTCACTGGACACCTTGCCATTTCAACCGAAAAACATTCCTATTTCACGGTTGAAAATTAATTAGCAAAGTGGTGGCACCGCCCCAGGCGGACTAGCAGAAGTCCTACCACTACAATTCTTCTTAATTGCCACACCAAAAAAGATACAGACTACAAAAGATACAAACACATAAAACTAATATATACCTACTGCCTACAGCTTAAATTTACATGAATGAGGTAGTGATTATTTTAAAGGTATACCTACCTTTTTTAAAGGTTTAGTACTTAAAGGTAAAAGTGCATCTTGTATCTTAACTATAATTATAAAGAGAAAAGATTTGGTTTTTTGTTTCTTTGTTTGTAACTATTTAACTCAAAAACTACTGAAGCTATTTTAATATTTTTTTCAGTAATGGAAGCTACATATTTGCCGTATTCTCACGGGAACGGGAACAACGCAGGTAAAACCGCGGGGCATTGGTAGTAAGTACATGAAAATCTAATGGATAAATGGTAACATTAAAATAAGATCGTTTAACAAACTAAAAAGAACCGACTTCAATGCCGCGCTATTAATTTTCAGTACCAATTTTGAGGTGTTTATCTCCATATCCCTGGAGATACTTATCAGACCTCAATAAAATTACAATGGTACTACACTTGGAATATCTCCTTTCCAACAAAAAAAGAATAATCAAAATCGGTTAATAAACAATGAAGTTATCCGCTAAAAAACATTTAAAAAAAAACATATATACGGTCGAATTGAGAAACTTCCTCTTTTTTTGAAGTCGGTTAACAAGTTTATCAAATCTTTTATCTTTTTAAAGAATAAAATTACGTAACAACACTAAAACTAGAGAAGGCTTCACTAGTTTATCATATTTCATAACTAAAATAAAGTTTCAAATATAACTTATACGGGTACATAGATAACTTTTACACTAAATGCGAAGAGATGAAAAGTATCTAAATCTGTAGTACATTAAAGTTGTTCTAACAGATTAACTTAACAAATTTAGATACAAAGCAGGCATTGAACACGTGGGTTTAAAATGTTATCTGAATCCTGAACAATCGTAAATAGTACAGAAATAGATTTAAATCATTAGAATGGGTGTTCAGTTTGCACTTACACAGACATTAAAATTAGTCTATAAATACTTAACATTTGATTGTTCTATTTTTTCTTATTTTAGGAAGATATATCAATTCGTCTTTTTTTTGTATGTAATGTTTTACTTGATTTATTCGCTAATGGCCATCGATTTTTTTTGACCGCAGCACTTGCTGGCGGTCTGCCCAGCTTGGGTGGACTAACGCCGTGTCTTCACCGCAGTCGTAGAGGCGGACCTCTCGACGTCAGCATTGATTAAATGGATGCTAGACAGCGAGAGGTCATGGACTTCCGTGCTCGACTTCTGCGAAGATATTATCTCGCGGAAGGAGGCTGCGGAGAGAGAGCGTGACATCGCATCAAACCTTCCAATTCGGAGCCGGAGAATCTGGCGTAGAAGAAGGGCCTACCACGCCCTTCCCCCCCCCCCCCATAACAGGTCGGGACGGTGGTCACGGGGGTGACCGTCGCCCGTTATTGAGTCCTGGAGATGGCGCGCGCGGTGTTCCTGCGCACAAATCAGTGGTGAGGCCCACCCTCACTCCAACTTCACCCGACTTGAGGCTGGGGCTCCTAGAGGGGCCGACACCGTCGGGGTCGCGGAGGAGTGCGCAAGCGTTCCCGCGCAAGCTCCTAGCTGCACTCTAGTGCGCAAGCGCACTAAAGTGCAGCTAGGAACACCATGGGGTTTTAGTCGGTTGGAGTCTGATATACTACTTCATTGCCCCCGCGGTCAACTTGTAGTAGCCGCTGTTGCGGCCCGTCGTCCACGCCACGTGGAGAGAGCTGTACAAACTCATTTTGCGGGATATTCATTAAAAATCATTCTTACAATATTGTCAAAGTATGCTGCCATTTCACTAGGTAACTCTTCGTAAAAAGCGCGGCGTCACCCAGCGATTGTATTTGATTTGACCGCGGCGATTTGCCAACGCTGCTTCTGCTACGATGACTTTCCGTTTCCTATACGTAGTGTGCGCCATACAAGAAACTTATTTTTCCGGCAAATTTTGTTCAACCTGAACCCTACGTGTGGTGAGTCCGACTCGCACCTGGCCATTTTATTTCTAGTTGATAGTGCTATGAAATCAACTTTCATAGGTTGGATCAATTCGAAATTCTGCATCCTTTTACCTTCAAGCATAGTGGAAGTATTGATCTGATGCTGGGACATCTCATGGAATTTGCAGAATACTCAACTCCTCACCAACTTAAAGCAGAGATGTCGACTTTGGGCTCATTGGAATGGTCTCATTGAACAGAACATACATACGAGTAGATCAGGCGGGGGTGGCTTTAAATTTTAAATTTAAGTAAGTATTAATATTAATATTTTATCACAACATACATATACTAAAACTATGAAAATTATGTATTTTAAAAAATGATATGCACTCGGTATTCGGTATTTCTCAAATGTGTGCGTATGCATCAACAACACCTATGTTGCAGAACGTTAAAAATCGACATAAACGCTTACCATCAGGTGGATCATCTGTTTAACAAACCTCCAACGCAGATTTTGATAAGGTCTTGTCTTGACAGACTGACGAACAACGAGGTGTTCTATTAGTGATCCCACGGACCTGAAATGATGCTACGAATCTCTGGCGACACATCTATCGGTGGTTCTAAATTTAAGGGTTGCAAAAAAAGCCTGTAAAAATACAGGCTCTAAATTAGTTCGAGAGCCCCGTTTGCGTAAAGGATAGATGACTTAACTTCTATCTAAGCGAAAGGTCGCCAGTTTAAATCCTAGATAGATAAGCATTTTATTTGCACACCAATAATACAGATGATACTTATTCTAAGTAATGCAAAGGGTGGTGTTATCGCTTATGTATAAGTAGTGAGTGATATTGAAAGACTGTGACGGAATGCGCGGTGTAGCTCGGTTGTTTATCCACAGGATATATACTTTGTATTATATCGATGTTCCACCTGAATTGCTAAGTACCAAAAAGTAGCTTGCCACTGTCAAGGAGAAAATCTGTCGCCTTAGCCTTACGGTGTTCCGGCTGCACACAGCCCTTGACAGAGTATTCTAGGCCTAGCGTGTTCACCATCTTCGACCACAACATCGCTTACCATGGCACCAAATTAGATAGTGGTCAAACGCTAGTCTATAAGATACTAAAAAAATAATTGAATTTGGACAAGTATAAGTATAGCGCTTCACTTGTAACTGACTAAAAAACAATGTATTACATAATCTTAGATTAGAAGTCACCTACTTGTAATTGTCGTATCGAAATGAAACTTTATAGGTACAGTAGTTAGTACAGTAGGTAGTTCGGATGACAATACTATACTATTATTTGGTAATTTGAAGTTGACCTGATGGTAGATAGTGGAATTTTCAGTGGCTACTTGTAAATCTTTCGAGTTTTTGCTTATTTGATTCGTTTTG
Organism: Cabera pusaria; assembly: GCA_954871355.1. Taxonomy (NCBI): domain Eukaryota; kingdom Metazoa; phylum Arthropoda; class Insecta; order Lepidoptera; family Geometridae; genus Cabera; species Cabera pusaria. Next base: position 18,712,997 of record OX940889.1, on the reverse strand, counting down.
ACTAGACCAATAGATCGGGCTTAGTAACAAGGGTCCGATGATCGAGCAAGGGGCCTACTCTTTAGTTTAAGCGTTTTTTATTAGTTGTCTAAAACTTTAACTTATTGGTCACAAATTTTTGCCGTTACTCATGATGAGCAGGGTCTTCTCCCACAGCTTGAATAAAACATTTGTTTTATAAGTGTGGAGCTATAAAAATAAAAAATGACACAAATTCATCGTGTCTCGAATTTCGATTCAAAGGAATACACAATATGCAGCATAATGGTCACCTTGAACGAGTAATAACTACCTACTTCAACTTACCACAGACAAGTAATAGTTACTGTGTAAACCTAACTATAGTAAGTTATGGCTTGGATAGTACCTATGTTGTAAACTATGCCAATGCGTGGTTGTAAAAGGGTGGGGTTTCAAGGTTGTATCACAGTAGTTTAAAGTATGTACTGTGGTTGAACACGATTTAGTTGGTTGTTATTGTAAACATGATGAGAATCATATTCGTAAAGGTTTATTTTATTCTGGAAAATTCTACTTGAGTTTACGTTCCAGATTACCTACCTGAAAGCCGGAAGGATCAACATTTTAACGGATATGCCAGTTCCCATTCTATGCCTAGCGTGCTACCATCCTCGACCGTATCATCACTTACCAACAGGTGAGATAGTGGTCAAACGCTAGCCTATATGTTTAAAAAAAAAAGAATATCAAAGGCTCTCTCGGGTCCTCCATCAGCCCGGGACTGCTCCCTAAAGAGCAGTTCCGATGATGATGATGATGGAGGACCCAGAGATGTTCGTACAGAACGAGATGGAACTATACAGAGCAGACGTCTAGCTGCATCTTCCTTTTTAGGGTTCCGTAGTCCTGACAAGGAACCCTTATAGTTTCGTCATATCCGTCTGTCTGTCTGTCTGTCTGAGGTTTTGCTAAGAGACCGTTAGTTAATACTAGAAAGCTGTAATTTTGTGGGGATATACATATAAATTACGCCGACAAAGTGCTGAAATAATTTTTTTTTAAATATTTTTTTTAGGGTTGCTCCCCTATATGAGAAGTGGGGATGAATTTTTTTTCATCGTCTACCCCATCGTGTGGGGTATCGTTGAATAGGTCTTTAACAATGATTTAAAGGTTGCTAATATTATTTTTCGATTGAATGCTCCATTTACGAAATATTAAACTTTAAAGTGCAACTTTTTGTTCCAGTAGGGCGTCCCCCCCCCCCCCCCGCCCCCCTCTAAAAGCTATACTGCTGGCTTGAAAAATATGTAAAAATTCGTGATAATAGCACATTTCATTAACTTTAAAGGAAAACTATAGCGGTTAAGATAACTCTATTAGTTTAGCAGTAATAGTCGTTGAACTTGGGTGTTGGATAATTTTGTACCTAATACAAAATCCTTAGAATATATAAGTCCTTTAAAGTGACAAAGACCTAGAGAGAACTAAAAAAGAACTAAAGAGTACCTAGTTGCTTGTTTATAACGGGTAAAGACTTGCATTGAATAACAGGCTACTACGGAACCCTACACGGCGCGTGGCCAGACACGCACTTGGCCGGTCATTTAGACTTTTTTTATGTCATGCAGTCAAGCGTTTGACCAATAATAGGTCACGATGTTGTGTACTTGTGGACAGATAGTGTCGGTAAACTAGATGTACCCGGGGTTATACCTATTAAGTATTCTGTGGCTCTACTATATTTATTCTGGGGTAGGTACATTTTTTTATTTTTTTTTAAATATATAAGGTAACAGGACAAGCACGATGCTCGTTTGAAAGTAAACTATTTAAGATACAGTGCATGAAACATATCTTGATAGGTAGTCAGAATTTTGCATGTCACTTTATTGCGCCTGTTACCTCGAGACATAAAGGTGTTCAGTCGTACATGCCCTGTAATTTCCTGGTACTACCACAGTAAATTAGCACTCTGATAGTGAGTACCTACACATCAATAGTGAATGAATAAATTATACTTTATTGCACACCAAAAAAAAAACAAAAGTAACAGAACAAAACATAAGAAATCGGTAGTATAATAGGCGGTCTTATCGCTTAGAGCGATCTTACCAGACAACCTTTGGTTGGATAGGATAGTGAAGGCTTTTAAATACCTCTGTACTTTGCGCTTTGGATTGGAACCAAACAAGACAGTTAGTTATCCAGCGCCCAATCTTTGCTGTCCTTCAATAACTAGTCTAGCACGAATCGCGATTCTTTCTTAGACCGCATCGCCACTTAACATCTGGTGAGATGCTGGTTAAGTATTTGTCTACCCGACAGAAAAATAACATCACTATAGCGGTATTTTCTGGTTTATAAGCTATCGGGATTACTTATTTTATCTCTAAAACAAAATTAAGGGCGATATACCGTTGCAATTGAATTTTATTAATACCTAAATACATTTTACATACCCCCTATATTGGAGCTCTCCCATTTACGATGATATTGAGTAAACATAGATAAAGTAAGTACTTAAAATATTTCGAACTCTAGCTGTGCCCTGCGGCTTCGCCCTATGGCCTAAAACATTGTACTGAGTATACCTGTGCAATTTTTCACATAAATTGGTCCAGCCGTTTGACCGCGAAGAAGTTCTAAACAAACAAATTTAAAAACTGACATTCGCATTTAATTATAAATGTGGTGTCTATTAAGTGGTGTTGATGGTGTTGACTACTAAAATAACCGTGTTTCGAAAACTCAAGCCAGTTTCCCCATCATCTAAATTTGTGACATAGTATACTGTAAGTAGCAATATTTATAAAGATTTTATTCAGAAAACAACAATTTAAGTCTTCACAATACAAGTAGGTATCAAGTTTTATATCCAGTTTTGAAACAGCCTACGAGTTTTTGGGTACCCTCGAGCGTCCGTGTCATAGAAACTATTTTTATAATCTGTGGCACTGGTCCGATGTTGCATTGCGCAATGCATTCCGGGTTTCCGTGATTCCGTTAAAGTCATCGACTGTTTTCGACCATTAGGCGCCTGTAGAGAGATATACCAATAATGGCTTAAACCATCATTTCAGAATTGATAGCAGGCAATTTTGTCTTTGAGTAGTTATTGAAATATTTTGTATATATTAATAACTTTTTGATTAGTTAAAATGTTATTAGATTTTACTAAAGGTACGGACACACCGCAGCGTCCTGAGTGCTGCCTGCGACCATCTAGGCGGCTATCTGATAGCGCAGTAGTATTTGTACATTTTGTACCGACTGGTTCACACCAAACGTGATCAGAAAACAATTGAAAAGTACTAAAATCGCGCCCGCATATCGCAAGACGCCGTACCTTAGTATGTATGTTTTTCACATGCTATCTAGCTTTGTCTTATACAAGTTCTTCGTTGTTGTTTTATGAATAAGTTCTTATGGATTAGTGTCCATAGACCTCGCATTCACTACGTTAATGAATGCTAGGTCTGTGATCTACTTAATTTAAAGTTCAAATACATAAGTCCTGCCTAATCGATTATAACAATTAAACCTGTGAGATAATACAAAATCTATCTGCTCTACTACATTCAAATTTTTACAAATCACAAATATACTACCTACTCAAAGTGTTTTTCAATCATAATTAAATTACATTTAGCCATTAGATCCACGAAATTAAAATCAACTTTCAATTTAATCTATCAGTCAGCAGGTACTCACGAGCAAAACTATCTAAAGCAAATAAAATAAGAGACTGTAGTGGGGCGGGCTTAATCAACATTTATGATTGCTTTACCATTTTTTAGTTGCCTTCATTGTCTGTTGAAAGCAGGAGACTACGATACTTTTTCCTTGTAAGCTTGACATACTTTTTGCATCTTCAGACACTGCGACGTCACTAGGTCGACGATCGCCTTTTACATCAGACCGTTCAAACACGAATTTCGATATCATACCAGAACATCTTATCTGCCTTGTTTATCTTGGAATTAGTGTTAAGAAATAAAACTTGCGAATCAGGGATGACAAAGATACCTTTAATTGTCTCATCGATGAGATTGTGAATAGAAGCATCTGAAATTGGCTACAAGCATGCCATCTTATAGCTTGGTAATCCTTACTTCCAGAAAAAGTTATATTACATCATAGCTTATCAGATTCCCACCTGCCCATCGAATCAAATTTTAACTCGCGTCAATTTATCGTGATATTTATTTATCTCAACGTGTATCTTAACATTTGGTTCAACGATAAGTAAAGGATAAGCGGTACCGTATGTTACGGTACGGTGCGTGCTGCACGTCATCTCAAGAATTGATGATTTCTAATCGAGAACCGTCTTTCATTCTGCCCGCGAGTACCTTAGCAGGCGGTGTATCGGCCTCGATTCACCCCACTGTCTCGCAGTTTCCATTTGCAATCGCAAAAAGTTGTGAACGGTGGAGCAACGGGCGGGGCGACATCGAGTGCCATTACTCACGACCAGCTTACGCAGACTTGTCACAGCAGACTCCGAGGCACCGATGCTCTCGAAGAGATGAATCGCAGCAGGGGGAGGGGAAGGCCATCGATCGCGGTTAGATTTTAATGATACATTGTCGCTCTAAGACGGGGAACGGTTCGCGATATCGAGGAGTTCTTGCACCGACGTCGCCTGCGCTCACCGTTATCCTATTTCCTCCCTCCTTTATGATCGGCATTGTGATGACGGAACATTCTCTAGCTATTCGAATTTACGGTTGTTCGTAAAAGAAGCGAGTAATTGCCGTGTATTTTATACGCTACGCAATCTCCAGGCTACAAAGCTTTTTACGGTAGTGCTTGCATAGATAAACATCAGGGACATGGTCGTATGCCCACACAGTTCCATCGCGAGCTTTATGAGTATCATCGTTTGTTTTGTTACTACTCACAAATATTGGCTATTGTTTGCTACGAAATTTCGTTCCTGTTATAAACTAATGCTTATCCAAGAAACATCATTTTAAGCGTCTTTTGGCGTTATAATAAGGTACCTAACAGAGTACAGTAACATTGGTTAAATACAGTGACCTTAGTAATGTATCTGGTTAAGCAACGTGTCCAAAGTGGGTCTGTGATTAGGATGGCCAAGTGCCAAGCAAGGGTGACCTTGCCAACACTTAATCGGATGCAAATGCATTCAGTCCAGTTACTTAGCTAAACGCACCCATCTGCGTGGAGTCCTTAGGCAGGAATTCTAACATAAGATTAAAAGAGAAAATTTAAAAGAAAAATAATCCTTAATTAAGACCCCTATCAATCGAATAGATTAATACGACTGTATTTTTATTGTGACTGAGCCTTCTTATTTAGGGCTTATCAATGTAAGATCCTTTCGTTGCGACTTTGTTCGACTTGAATTATCTCTATATTGAATTATTTTGAATTATAATATATATAATTATATATCTTCTTTTCGAATTATGAAAAGCAAAATATTCAGCATGAATTTTAAGCACTTTTCTGCCACAATTTAAATACAAAACAGATTCGACAAAAAGAGGAACAAGCTGAACTAGAATTCTATCAATGCACAATGGTATTTAAATTTGGTCTAAAGGCTAGATCACTATTTCTGCATAGCAGAAACCAAGATTATTGTCTTTAATACCTTATTTCTAAATCTGTTTTCGAAACAAGGAATCTTCTAAGTTTCCAACTACCCACACAGCTTTCGAAACATAAAACTTTTTCAAGTTCTATCTAACTGTTTGTGATAAATCAAAAGGTCTACGAATAGATGGTCATAAAGGTGGCCACAAAAGCCGGAGTTTTAGAGCCCTTCGGAAAGTGTGTCGACGGCCCCTGGGCCCCCCTCTCGCGCCTTCCTTCCCCTGCGACGCCTGGAAAACATCTATGTATGTGGATTTTATAGTTTTCCGTCGAACTGAGCTCGTCATTATCGAGACTCACGTAAATGTAGTGTCTTATTTCCGTAGTAAATACCGTTCTTTGTGTTGAAACGCGAAAGGAAGCGCTGGGAATTATTTAAGACAATTACAGATCTAAGTAAATATAGAGGAAATTTTTAAATTATAATACTGCCCACTACATTACGTGTAGGAAGACGCTTCCTCGAAGAAAGTTTAGCTAAATTTAGTGTTTTCAAGTAGAAATGTTTTCTATTTAGTACTTAATGAGTTTATTTTTATATTTAAGAGCAACTATCGTGAGTTTTAAATTGTGCATAGAGCTGAAGACCAAGCTCAGTGGCGTGAATTATAAGAGGCCGATGTCCAGCAGTGGTTGTCCACAATAAGTGGTTGATGATAATGATGATGATGATCGAGGTATTGGTAGAGGTATTGATAATATCTTAAGTTTTCTGTCTACATTTAATTTGATTTTGATTTTCAGTGGTAAGTAGTCTAACTAGTAGTTTCACTGTGGTATTACTAAGTGAGACATTTTAATGTTTGACAGATACAGTTGGTAGTTGATTTTTCGTACATCAAAACAACGAGTTATAAAATTAATAGGTAAGTAATTAACAACTACCATCAAGGATCAAAGTTAATACTTTGATCCGTTCCCTTTGACCTATTTAGGTACGCATAAGTACTCGACTTTATTTATTTAGGAGGGGCTGCTTTAGTTCTTTTTTTTTAATTTTATTTGACCCCATCTCGCCTGGTGGTAAGTTGATGATGTGGCCGAAGATGGTGAACACGTTAGGGCCTAGAATATCTGACTCTCAAGGGCTGTGTGCTGCCGGAACACCGTAAGGTCATGGTGGCAGATTTGCTCCTTGATGGTGGTAAACTACTTTTTGGTAGCAACTTTTTCCCAAAATACCATTGCGAGACGCAATAGTCAATCACATCTCACAAAACTTTTGTTTATAAGCATGTAACTACAGAAATATGATTAAAATTTCTGTATAACTTCTTACTAGTAAGAAGTCTTAGAGGTAAGTTACCTCTAGGACGTTTTGTAAAGCCGTATTTGTATATTATGTTAATAAGGGTGAGTTCATCCAATTGTGCTCACGTGCAATAAAGTACCTACGCATTCATGAGGCATTCGGCATATTTTGAGTTAGTTTAGTACCCTGGCTTTGAGGGCAGTGGTCATGCGTAGGTAATGTGTTGCCAGGTGTGGAGTTACCCATATTTTAGAGGTTTTTCAGGTTTTCAAATGTTTTCAGTTTAGTTGTGAAAATGATTAGTTTTATAATAAAAAATACTTAGGTTTAAATTTACCGAAGATAAGGGATAAGGATAATACGAAACCTAGAAGTTTTCAGAAATTCAATCTCAATACAAAAAAAAGTCAACATTTGCGTAGGGGCAACGGAAAATTATGAATATATTATGTTTTAATAATGATTTAATCTCTAATGTAATTATAATATGAGTAGTGAAGTAACTAATATGACATTTTTGTAATTATAATTTATTGTAAGAATTTTATAAATTTGCAATTTGTTTTAAGAAAATAGGGATTTGCTGTAACGTTTGATCATATGGGCATTGCCTGAAATAAACGGATTTTATTTTATTTGTATTTATTTTTAATATTAAGATTTTAATAATATATTTAATATTAAATAAGTCAAGTATATTTAATAGATATTATTTGACTAATTTATCTATTAAAGTTTGATTAGAAATCAGAATGCCTGTATAACGTCTCATCTTCTAATATTTCAGAAAAGTCGTACATCAGAATCTAGTACCTACCTCATCATTATCGGCTGGAGACTCTTCAAAATAGTACCTACATTACGAAAATGCGCTGTGCCCTCACTGTTAATCATAAAGCGAATCACACACTAGGCAGATACGGTAAGATATCTGTATCTGAGCGTATATCTTTCAATATCGCTCTCTATCTAATTCATGTGAACTAACACACACAGCGCAGATAATTCATGTTTTATCATTATAGAAAAATGGTAAGATTATTATCTGCGTATACACATATATCTGCAGATAACATCTGCCGATACAAATATGGCATAATATTTTATCTGCATGTAAATACAGGGTGTATGCGCAGGGGCAGGGTATGTGGTGAGACAGAGGGGAAGGAAGCGTTTTAGTACATGAAGCAAAACGTGCATCCAATTTAAAAACAGAATCATCTAGACTTTCCGATGTTCACTGAGCTTTAACTTCAGCTCTTCGTTTCTAACTGCGCTCCACCGATCATCTCAAACGTTCAATTGTAGGAGAAGATTGTCCATTTGCTTACGAAATCCAAGGAGTCAAAAATACCAGTATGGCAGTACCTGTACGAAGGCAGGGGGGTGAAGAGGGCAGCGAGCATTGCGCAATGCATTACAATAACGCGACAGTACGTGCGCGGCCGCTGTGCCCGCGCAGCCAGGGGTCATGCCCGCAACGATTCGGGGAACGGGGTATTGAATTGACAGGCCTTGGTAATCGACAAATTGACAGCAGTTCCAAGGGTTATTATATGACCGTGGTTATGATAAGGCTTACGTTTAAGGAGAAAAAAGGGTGCCTGCCTATCTCATAGTTTTGGAACTGGGATTGGTTTTAGACGAATTAAAGACGATAAAAATAAAATCATGAACGGTGGTCAAATGGGTACAAGCTATCTAAGTAGGTATGAGTACTTGGTTTGATTAATGCGACTATCGTGACTATAATAGGTATGCAGTTCTATCATTATATGCCTAGAAATATTTTATAAAAAGTTCGATCAATAAAGGAATTATTAATAAACTTTGTAACTTACTAGAAACAATACAATTCAATCTAAACTTGTAATCTGCAGAGTTCCTATGTATAAGATTTTTGCATACGTAGTACCTACTTACACCAATTTTTAGGTTATAAAATATAGAGTAGACATAAGTACGGAGTGATATGATCTAACCCTATACACATACAAATATAAGAATTACGATAGAAATGATCACTCTACAAGTTGATAATAGGATGGTAAATGATCAGAAAAAACGAAAAATCTTTTATTATTTTTTTCAGAAGTCATAAAAGGCTAATTTATCGTTGCTTACCAATATTAACGAGGAGAAAGGGCTTTCGACCCTCTATAATAAAGCACCGCAGCTGTTATAAGGTAGTGATACAGGTGCAACAAGAAACTGTGACAGGATTCGTGAGTGACAAACCGAGGCAGTAACTCCGATGCCCGAATTTATCCGTGTTACATGGACAAGGAATCACCCGCAAGATAACGTCTTGTTCATTCTGCTACTGTTGCGCCGTTACATTTTGTTTCGAATGCTTTTTAATATTAGAAAAAAATCAAATAGATTATTATAGAATATATAAGATAGAAATAGAACCAGATTTGTAGGTGTACCTACCTTACATGTAGGTACTTACCTACTACTTCGTAAACTTTGTAGAATATAAGTATGTGGGACCCTCTCAAAACTAACCGGTTCGTTCTGGCATAATAGGTACTCAAACCATTTTGGATAATAAGCATTTACATTATTATCATAGATTTTTGATCACTTTTATATGACGTTATACTTATATAAGATGATTATCAGGAAACGGTAAAACTGGGCCTTAATTTTTTTACAATGCGATACCTCGCGTTCATATGTGTGCCTAAAGTACCTAACTATAACGATTTAATAGTAGATAATAGAACAAGTGAAAAAAGGGCAAGGCAGTAAGTTGAGCGGAGCGAGGACATATTTATATTTGTCATATTTTATTATATTAGGTTGGGGAAAAAGTCTTTTCGCATTATAGTAAGTATGAACTTGTAAAAAAATCTCTTTAGCCATACTATTTGTATCTGGCTGGTTTTGGTATCATTAAAAGTTTAAATTTTAAAGAAGATAATTCCATATTCAAATTAGGAAAATGTGTGATTTTTATTTGTTTTTCGTACTGTGAAGATGAGTGAATCTAATGAAAAATTTCGATACATTTTAAAATTTTACTACAATAAAGGTATGCAACGCAAGCCGCGAAAAATATTTGCGATGTTTATGGACCTAGTGCAGTGTCTGTGAGAGTAGCACAAATTTGGTTCAATCCGGAAATTTTGATGTCAAAGATGCATCTCGCTCTGGTCGCCTTATTACCGACAAAATGGATGCCATTTTTGAAAAATTGGAGCAAGATCGGCATATCAATAGTTACGACGTAGCTGAGGAACTGGGAATTGACCACAAAACAGTTTTAGCACATTTGAAAAAAACTGGGTACACAAAAAAGCGCACACACTGTGGCTTCACAGACTGTGGCGAAACCCGGGTTAACTCGCAACAAGGTGATGCTGTGTGTGTGGTGGGATTGGAAGGGCATTATTCATTATGAGCTGTTACCACCAGGCAGGACCATCGATTCTGAACTCTACTGTGAACAACTGATGAGATTAAAGCAAGAAGTTGAGAAAAAGCGGCCGGAATTAATCAACAGAAGGGGTGTGGTTTTTCATCATGATAACGCTAGACCTCACACATCTTTAGCCACTCAGCAAAAATTAAGAGAGTTTGGCTGGGAGGTGATAATGCATCCGCCGTATAGTCCTGACCTTCAGATTTCCACCTGTTTCGGTCTCTTCAGAATTCTTTAGGCAGTGTCAGATTAACATCACGAGAGGACTGCCAAAACTACTTGTCGCGGTTTTTTGATCAGAAGCCCCAAAATTTCTAGCAATGGGATCATGTCCCTACCAACAAGATGGCAAAAAGTTATCGAACAAAATGGTACCTACATACTTTAGTTAAATGTAAATAAACTATATTAAAAAATGATTTGAATTTTCTTAAAAAATGCGAAGAAACTTTTCCCCAATCTATTAGAATAAATAATAAAAGAACAATGTTTCATCTTCATCATCGTCAGCCCGTTACTGCCCACTGCTGGACATAGGCTTCACCTAAAGCACACCACTATGAGCTCGATCATCAGCTCTTTGTTTCCAAGCACTGTCAGCCAGCTTGAGTATATCATTGCTCCATCTAGCTGGAGGGCGACCCACACTACGTTAATTATAAAGGTTTCTTTTAAATTATATATAAAATTAGAATAGTTTTTAACCCAAAATAACAGATAAAATAAAACAACGGGTTGCACTTTGGGAGTGCCGGCAGAAGTGAAAACTTGAACATTAACGTTGTGCATTTGGTCACTCTCCCTCCGTCTTACGAATTTCCGATTAGGTCACGTTTCCTGAAGCGAGTTTAACAGTTTTTACCCATCCCAAAAAAATTAACAACGAAGAAGTTTTCAGTTCAAAAAAATCTGATAAAATTAGCGCTATTTTTATTCAGCTTCTATGGAATATATCCATTTAGCCACCCAGTAGTGCCTACTGGGCTTTCAGCATGTTTTATTTATTTTTGGTAACATTATAATTTCTATAATTCGTACTCGTTCCAAACTCAAAATATTTTTATTTACTGAGTGAGTAAAAGAGAGTTTTATTCACTGTTATCGATAAATCAAGTGCTCTTTTTCGAGTGGCAATAGTAACAATCAATTTCAAGAACTATTCCAGTTACAATGTAGCCATTCATTACATCTGCACTAAGTCATATTAAATTAAAATACATACACAAATGAGGTGTAACCAACTACCTCCTCGAGTTGGCACTTAGCACTCAAATGAGTCAAACCGCTGATTCATTATAAGTACTGTTCCCACGCTAAATGTGCATTCTAAGTTCTTATCGCGCCTTAGATTTAACTTAATTGTGACAAGTTGTGGAAAAGTTTTATGTAAGTACAAGTTTAAAATTGCGTTAATTTATATCAGGAGCAATTTGCTCTTTTATGTCAATAAAGAATTGAATTCAAAAATCTACATTTAAAGTTTCGACTAGATTAACTTACAAGAACTTTTTACATTGAACTCGTATTTTATAAAAAATGCTTAGAGATTGATTGAACAAAGCCGTACCTAAAGCTTTAAGAATCAGACAATACAATACCTTGATCTATCCTTAAGAGCCAGTTCCCATTCTAGGCCTAGCGAGCTGCCATCCTCGACCACATTATCACTTCGATAGTGGTCAAACGCTTACATAATAAGCTATAAAATCATCTAAAAAATTGATTTATTAAATTATTTTCTTTAAGGCAAATACATAATTATGTATATTACTTAATGAAACTGACTCATCAAGCACCATTACAAAGCTACGAGCGATAATCACTGATTATGTAAATTACTGCTACTGCTTTTGCTTATAATAAAAACACGTGTCCAACTAATTAGAGCCAGGATCTATTTCCAGTTGCTAGGCGCTTCAACGCAGCGTCCAAGGATGCGCGGGCGACGAGTTTCTTTTTAGAAAGTGGCACGTGGCGGGGTTGTTCACCCTGCACGATCCGGGTCACGCCGTCGCCCTCCCCTCGTCCCTCTAGGTAGCCAAGTACCCCATGTACTAGTCCTTGATAAGGGGGCTTCATTGACGCCGTCTTTAGAAACCGGGTCAGCGGATAAGGCACTCCTAGTCGGACCGCGCCTTACGTATCGAGCATTATAGAGTGTCAGGATTTTGCGAACCGATAACGGATGTCTGTAGTAAGTACCTAGTAGTGAGTATTTTTTATTTGAGTTGATTAGATATTGATTAAATAAAAAAGCGGCACTAGCCCAATGGCTAATGCGTCGGCCTGGCGATCGAAGGGTCGTTAGTTCGATCGCCACCCATTGCACTATTTACGCGAACCTACTCCAGACATAAAATAACTATTTAGCATAGTTAGAGGGTTTAACAAGACTAGGTACTATAGTAATGTGCAACCCACATTGCTAGAAATATTTAAAGAGAAAATTGATAATGTCTGACAAATGCTGGTGCGTAGTAACTACAGGTAGTATAAAAGGGTCTTTTAGTTATGTACCGCTTCGCGTAAGTACACATGTAACGTGTCATAGAACAAGCTGTTTCGCAAAACATTTTGTTTAATTGTCAGTACTTCACTGGCTGATGTTGACGGGTTCGTAGGTGAGCCAGTTTATACTCTAACTAAAGAGTAACATGTTATGCAGTTCTCATTAGTGATCCTGTCACAGATTATATAATAGTTACTACGTAAACCCTGTATTGAATGGATGAATGACAAATTAATAATTTTAACCCGGCCGAGATAAGGTATTGTTTTCAATGGACTTCCAAAAAGGAGGAGGTTCTAAATTCGTCTGGTTTTTTTTGTATGTATGTTACGCGATTACTCCGTCAATTGTAAACCGATCATCATCATCGAGATCTCATAAGTATCTGCAGAGGTATGACGATAAACGTCTCAAACTTGCTACTGAAACTGACTCACGGGGTATGGAAGTCGGTTGTTTTAGTTTTTAAACTATCTTAAATATTGATAGTACAAAAAACCTTTTGAAAAAATACACAAAATTTAAAAACTTATTATTTTAATAGAAATAATTAGAAAATATTAAAATTATGTACAAAAATAAATAATTACACTTTAGGACAACTACCTACATACAGTAAAATTAAATAGCCTACCTACCTATATAATTCTATGTGATGTTTGACTCTATAATTTAATCATTTATCGATTCCGTTTCCGATCACAAAAATTCGTATTTATCGACTAGGCCTATAATAAGTCAAAGATAAAGTTGCATGGTTGTGTAAGATGTCTTCACATGAACTAGCACTTATGATGCTGTCCATCCGTGCAGCAGAACTCCTTGCCAGCAGAGAAGTTGGTGGCAGTCCAGTCTCCACCGCAGTTCTTGATGAAGAGGAATGCCTTCTCACGTTCAATATTTCGTTCCACCGCGCCGCAGATCACGGGACCAGCTTTAGGGAGATATTTCAGGATCTGGAATAAATATGTCAAATTAATATTATGTAGATACAATAACTTATTTTAATAATAATTTAAAATCGTTTAACAAACTAAAAGAACCGACTTCAAACGTCGCGTTAGTCAAAGTAACCAGTAGACGTAGTAACTATTACATAATCTGTGCCAGTTGTTAGTAGTACGAGTAAGTCGTCGAGATAAGTAGATGCGTCGTAATACAAATGTTGATATATTAAAAACGTTTCGGCCGATTTCGTTAAAATTTAAATGGGAATGGAACCACCTGAGAAGGGTACCCTTTGTAACAAAAAAAGAATTTTCCAAATCGGTTCAGGCATCTTCGAGTAATCGGTGAAAATACATTTAAAAAAAACGACGAATTGAGAACCTCCTCTTTTTTTGTGAAGTCGGTTAATAAAGTAGTTTACACTTGTCGAGTCGACATATTGACATTATAGTGATTTTAGCGAATGTTCTAAGTTTTATATCATCGGCGACTTTTCATTTGAAAATTTACTATAGCTGCGGCTTAACTTGCGTTAAAAAGTATCCTATGTGTTAAGCCAGTTTATATACTATATGTGTGCCAAATTTCTTCGAAATGTGTTCAGCCCTTTTTTCGTAAAAAACTAAACATAGATCCATACTCACAAAATTTCGCATTTATAATATTAACCAGCTGCAATTGCATTATGCTTAAAGTTTAAATAAAATACGTGATATTTTCTATTCAATTTAATAACTTCTGTTTGCCATGGAATATATAACTTGTTTAATAATAATAACAATCGCTGTTATCTAATCCTTACCACAGAATAAATAATATTTTTCAGGAATTGACTGTTGAGAGATATGTCAAGATGTGCAGTGAGTGTCAGCATGTGGAAAGAAGTAGGTAGTCTCTGCCTACACGGAAAAAAGGCTTGATTTTATGTACCTATGTATAATTGACTGTTATAAAATAATATCATAATGATGGCATAAAATACCAATAATACGTAGTTGCAAATAATTTAAGATCGCTCAAAAACGAAAAAAACCGACTTTAAATGCCGCGTTAGTCATTTTCAAAGTCTATAATAATATAATGCACATATAAGGCTAAAAAGCGCCTGCCTTTAAGCTGACACCACAAACTTATTCGTCTTCAATAGTTACACTTTAATGGTCAAATTCAAAGTCTTGTTATTATTTTCATCACTAAAACTTAGTAAGATATTTTTATTCCTTAATTGTAATTATACTGAAATGTGGCAAATTCCGAGTTAACAGAATAATACCTGCATTTCGGTATTTGTAAATTCGTAACATCAGAAGTACATCGAACTATAAGCTAAATTGTTGAATATGACTTATTTGTAAGGCGTTATCATCTTCTTCAAAGTCGGAAATACCACCAACAGCTATATATAGGCCACCTTGCCGCCTTCTATATATATATATATAATATTGCCTTCTTCTATATTCTATATTATTATATAGATGACGGATACGAAAATTGCGATGGGATATGTACTACCTACTAACCCCCACTCAATATCCAAAAATCTACTTTCTCGGCTCACTTGCATTTCTAAATGTACCTTTGTGACTGAACTATCTGTGGATTGGACTGAAATCAGTTGTCACGCGGCTCACCTTGGTACCAGGTACCGTCAGGTGAGAAAGCGACCAAGTGCACGACTGTCAGACTTAAAAAATCACACTCACCACATCAAGACACTTGCTGATACAATGTTTATTGCCCCCACTACCACAGGGTAAGGCAGGGGAGTCAGTATCGTAGGTAACTACAGGCTCGCCCTGAGGGGGACCTCGAGGTCTGCTGCGGCGGCCTGGCTTAATGCCGACCTGCTGGGACATGAACACCCCGCATTGGCATGGCTCCACCTGGCAGGAGTAAACATAATATTTGTTATTTCATCTGTTGTGGAAATAGGAAATAAACATAAACTTAATATAAATGGATGGTGCACTGCAGATGTTTTGACAAATTCAATTTTATCCGTATACTTTATACCTATATAAGATTGTAATTGATCAAACGGCCCCAACGAAAGGCACCTAGTTGGGAGTGTGTCCTTGTCTAACAACCTGCCAGTGCTATACATGTACTATAACTATAAGTAGAGTATATATATATATATATATATGTATGTGGCCCCTACAACAGAAAGGGACAAACTCTGTTCAAGGTCGGTCTCATGTGGGCCGGTTTTGCGGTTAAGTTCGCAATCGAGTTTAATACAGTAGAGTCTTTAGAAATAAAGGATCGCAAAGCATCCCGGCATGCTAGCGGTTGTATATCGCATTCATACTTCTTTAGTCAACGTAATCGCTCCCGTAGGTACCTACCTACGGTGATGCTGCAACACAACACGTGCTCTGTAGATGGCGCTAAAGGTCGCAAATACATATGAAGGTTGAATGTAAGCCTTCGATCGTGGCTACCATGATTCACTTCACAAAGATACGAAACAAAGTTCTCGCAAGATGTTTGTGGTAAACTGGTAGGTAGCCAGCTAAGATATGGATTAGGTGAATATAGGTTGGATTTTGAAATCATCACCTAGTCAAAAGTCGTGCTATCGTCATCTTCTTCCATTCTATCATGATCTAAATCACATAAAATGAAAATTAAGAAAGACCATAATATTACAACCCATCCATACTAATATTATAAAAACGTTTGTAAGTCTGTCACTCTGTCTGTGTTACCTAATCACGTCTATACGGACGATCCGATTTTACTCAAATTTAACGAGGAGATTCTTTATAGCATTAGGATCAACACTGGCTACTAAATTCTTGGTGTACGTGAACGAATTCGCCGGTATCAGCTAGTGAGTTTATAAAAAGGCTGCCTAAAGTAACTATAGTCAAAAATATTCAAAGATGGCTGCAAATTATGGAATAATAATAAAAGGTTAGTTAACTAGAGAAAAATAAATGTACAAATTACTTACGTCATCGTAATCAGCATCAGGGTCTATGTCCCCATCCTCGGCTGAATGATACTTCTGCTCTCGTTTGAGCTTCCTTCGACATTCGATGGTCGTAGCCAGTAGCAGGCACGTGGTGAAAAGAACGAATATATCCACAGAACGCATCCTTAATTATTTGATTGTGTAGACTCTCTGAAAGTGAAAGATAGAAATGATCGTGTGTGGTTTAAATTTAGGCGGCAATTAGCCCAATGGTCGTGAGTTTGATCCCCACCCATTGCACTAGTGACGTAAACCCACTTTAGACAAGCATTTGGCTGAGTTGGAAGGGTTAACAAGACTACTAGTAATGTGGAACACATATTGCTAATAAGCTTTGTGGTATACCGCCTCATTCGTTTTTGTCATCATGCATACTCTTTTGTATTAAAACGACCTTTTTATTGTTCGAATGACGGAACTATATATACATTGAAAAGGAATAACAGCGAAAAGTCGGCAAGGGGGCCGATCTACGAATAAAATATTTTAGGGATCGATGGAAAATTATTAAATTGATAACATGTGTTTTTCCATAAAATAAGAATGGAAAAATGTTTAAGATAATTTTATAGACATGATGGAAGGAGCTAACGTGATTGACGCTAACACCGAGGAAGATGTTCGTAGGATTTTGGAAAAAGTTGATTTTCCCAATAGCGTAATAGACGCCGAAGTATGGGCAGAAAAATTGTATATGATCACTGAAGAAGCTAAACAAGCCAATTCTAATAGGACTTCAGCGATTTCAGACGTCACTGATAAGATGAAGTCGAGCATGATGAATGAGCTATACAAGGCCGGTATTTACGGTAGCCTCACTGGGAGATCTTGATGAAGCAGAAGATATATCGACGAACATTTGTGTAGTGTGTTGTGTAAGTATGCTAAATTATCTTGTGTTTTTACTCATCTAGGTTCCATTCACATCAGGCGCTCCGTGACGACATTGCGTTACGTTATAGCTTTTAAAAAAATTTACTTATTATATATTTGGAGGAAAAATTTGATCAAAAAGTATTAATCAAATTTTGCAGGAGCTTTCAGATCAACTAAATTTCCTAGGTAGCTACCTAATACCATAGTAGGTAGTGTAGTAAAACTTAGGTCTACATTCTGTCTGATAGGTATTATCTTTCAAATTAAGTAAATCTTGAGGAAAGGCACTTGTACTATTCATTATTCTGTGGGAAAGGTAAAATTTATAAAAAAAACATACTAGAATACTAAACATAAAAATATTACTTACCTGAACGAAATCCCGATTCACTAACACCAAAACAATACTAGTTTGCTCTATCTATCGTCCAACTCTAAGCACGCACGACTACTTTTCAACCACCACCTTCTAAAACCACAGCTACACTAGCCTACTTAACTTGACCCAACTCTTTATAAACAAACTACTGTACTGAGATTACCCATATTGAAAACTGCTTACTTATAAAAACGTGCTAGATAATGATTAAATTAATAACAATACGATAGAGAAGAAAGTATATATTTAAAGACAGTAAACATAAATGCGATATCTTAACAAACGTGTCTTATAAAAGGTTTAGAATTATTAGAAAATGTAAAGGGAAAGATAAGAACCTAATACATTTATCAATTGATGGAGATAAGGGACTTTCGCCTATTATACAAAGTGACATACTGTACAGGGTGGTAGAAGATGATGGATGGGAATAAAAAAGAGGGAATATTTGTTAGTGAATAGGTACTGTTATTGACCTGAGTAGGCTATTATTGCACGACGTGAAGTTATGCACCCGATCGCAGCGAGGGTGCTACGCCGTGCAATAATAGGTAACTTAAGTCATTAGTATCGTATATTATTTTATAGCTGCCAGTGTGACATAAACCCGCACTTTACGCTTGCTACGCTTTTCCCTTCAAATAGAAGATTAAATTATTGCACGGTGTGAACGTCGTGCAATAATCGACTATTTAAGTCACGGAAAAGCGTGCGTAAAGTGCGGGTTTAGGTCACACTGTGCTATAAAAATTCTTTCATATAATGTCCGGCGGATATCCAAATGTCTTACTGATTCTGATTTTCCTCTATACTTAGGTCACATTTCTCAAAGTGACATTTTGTAAGCAGACCCCGTATGCTTGAATTTGATAGAGATTGAAATGAAGGAAATGACAGAGATGGAGTTATACATATACAGCCTGCATGGCCGCGTCCCCGCATTAACCCCTGACGCAAAAAGAAGGGGTTTTATAAGTTTGACGTGTGTATCTATCGATGTGTGTGTCTGTCTGTGGCATCGTAGCGCCTAAACGAATGAACTGATTTTGATTTAGTTTTTTTTTGTTTGATAGATGTCTTCATCGAGAAGTTCTTTGCTTTATTTCATGAAAATCTGTTCAGCCGTTTAAATATTATAAGCTCTTTAAAGTCTTTTCTGGGTATTGAGACTACGATAGCAACTTTCGTAGCCCTTTGACCGCGAACGTCATAAAAATCAAAATGGCGCCTTTGCGCACTACGAACCCGCACCCTCTGCTGCCGCGTGATCTGTTTATCGTAGTTTACATTAGTCACATCAAATGTATTTATTTGAAATTCAGTATATTCATATTCTTGCAGTACCATTACTTCCACAGAGTACTGAATCACTCTACCACGTTCTATGACTACGTTATATAGTAGAGTGATTCAGTACTTGTGATTACTTGCGATGTTACTGCAAGAATATGGTAAATTTGACCTCATGCTGAGACACCTCGTTGAATCTGCAGAATACTTAACTTCTTGTCTGAGATGTCTTGTTTAGGCTCCTTGAAATGGTATCAATGAACAAATTATACTTAGGTACATATACAAATCAGTCGGGGGTGGTTTCCCTCTTTATAATCTCTATCATATCTCTTCGATTAAATTTAAGTATTATTTAGTTTTTGTTCATTTAGTAATCAACTGTCTAACTCAAGTAAAAGCCCTCAGGTTCGTTAATTATAGTACCTACATGGATTTATTGTCGAATTAGTTTTTGGAAATTCTGCAAAATGGCAGTAGAGTATATAAGGCAATGGAGATATGGGGGTAGAAAACGTAAAAATAATCATTTTAAAATATATACGTAAAAACAGCCATTTCGAAAACATGTTCAAATATGTAACAATACTTTAGGAAAGGCACAGTTGGACGGTAGCTGGGTCCGAATTACATAGTAGGTAGGTACCTATTTTTTATATATAAGGAAACAGGTCAAGATATGATGCTTGTCTGATTTATAATAGGTAAGCGATGATATCTGCCTCCAACAGACACTGAGGCACGCACTTCTGAATTGCTAAAACTTTGCGCGTATCTGTAGTAGGTAGGTACTGTGCCTTTGAGATATCTTTGGGCAATACGTTTACTAGATTATCAATTTGCTTCTGCATCTTCGTTAACAATCTCCAGGGAATGAATTTCTTTTTTTTGCCCTTATTCTATGCTCCCCTGTCTTCATAACTAAAGCGATTCGTTGAGACTGAGCATTTAATAATGAGTCGCAATATAATATTCAGTAATTATAGATTAACAAAAACATGGCGCCAAGACGGCCACTGATGCGTGTAGAATAGGATAGCATTGCCAGTTTTACAATCCATAAAAACTATGGCATCGGTCCTACTCCTAAGTCGAGTCGCGAGTGAATATTTTTATTTAATGTCAGCGTATCGCATCCTGTGGGATTATAGGATGTAATTCAGAGAAGCACTTAACCTCTATCTTACGTGAGTGTCAAGTGTGAGTTTTTTTAGATTTATTCTCCTCGATCACGCAGATTTGTATGGAATGAAAAAGCGCCATCTAGTGTGCATAATAGGTAATATTGTAATTTCTATACAAAAACTGCATTTACTTTAACGTGATCGAATAAGTAAATAAATCTAAAGAATACTAGGCACTCTGGTGTTAAGTGGCATTGCAGTCTAAGAAAGAATCGTGCTTGTCTGAAATTTTGAGACGGCAATGAGGCGAAGCACAGGACAACTGAAATCGTACCAGTCATGCAAGCTGGCTAATCGAACATCATGATGGAACTAAGCGAACTGGCGACACGTCTTTGTTCAGTGGTGGTTCAAGCCACGGTCAGATCTACCACTCATTTAGCATGTTTAGCACCACCAGGGGGCTGATCACGAAAATCATTGACGAAATGACGGGGACGCAGCTATGTAGGCTGTATAGCTCCGTCCCCGTCATTTAGTTAATTTCGTTCATTCAATGGTTTTCGTGATCAGCCCCCTGCCCCCGTATCACGAAAACCATTAAATTGAATGAACTAAATGGCGGGGACGGAGCTATACAGCCTACATAGCTGCGTCCCCGTCATTTCGTTAATTCAGTGGTTTTCGTGATCAGGGGGCAGGTTAGGTTAGGTTTGAGTTCTACTGATAGGATACTAAGAATTCTCAACAGCAATAAAATAAATTAAAATATCAATTACTTACATTTATTTTATCAGTTAATTATCATGAGTTTGTAACATTGTTAAGTATTCCTGAACAAGAGCTTCCGATATACAATATGTAAAGTTAATCAGAGTAGGTATGTAAATATTGTACAAAAACAAAGAGGTCAAGTAACACGCTTTCATTCACTTCACTTTTCACTATGTCTCTTCACATAAGCTTACCCATGTAAGCTTATATGAAGTTATGGGTACTCTATTTATACAGTAAAAAATACTGTCATATCACTGTTACGTATATTCTGATGGTTTCTTCGGTGCATTGATGACCTTTATAAAAGCGATCTCATTTACCCCTGTTATTTTTCAACATGCATACACAACTTGGGACACTATTTATGGGATTAGTTTCGATTTTCACTCATTATTTGACTCGTATCTGTCTGCAGAGTTCATGCAATAAATAAGCGATATGAAAAAAAATTACTATAGGTACTTCGTCCTTCGTCCAACCGTTTGTGTAACTTTTGACAGCTCGTGTACTAATCAATTAGTGATGATCTAATGCGTTACCAATTCGATTTTTTATTACAATCGACTTCATTTATTTCAATCGATTTAACTCATTGATATGATAATTACGCTATACATATGTACTGTTTCATCATCAGAAATGAAAAAAATTAATAAATTTTTAAAACCGATATATATTAACATTTTAATGTTTTCTATCTTCTTCAAAATCTTGAGCCGATTAAAGTCGTTATAGAAAATCGATTCGATAACGCATTAGGAACTCACTATTTGATTAGTATCTACTCAAGCTGTCCAGGGAAAGATTCAGTACAATCATTTGTCCTCATTCTTATACCAGGTTCGCACCAGGCGATTTTTGTTGTTCAACTTTCTAGGCATGTACTTTTCTTACGATTCCAAGTATAAGTACTTGAAATGTGTATCGATTCCAAAATATCAATAGGTACTAAAAGTTTAGTACCGATATTTCGGAATCGATACTAAGTAGGTTACGGCTAAAAGTACTCGTCACGTTACTGAACTATTTTTTTCTAAAGATCGTTTAGGCTGGCATTATAGAGCAATAATAAGGTTTAGAATTAAGCTACTTGATAAGCTAATCAATCGCGATTTAATCGATAGAAATGTATCGAATGAGTATTTGTTATAACTCATATCGTACATCCCTAGAAAGTTAAACAACAAAAATCGCTTGGTCTGAACATGGTATTAGGAAAGCCCAAATTAGACATCCCTTGATAATATATTGGCAGTACCACATAATTATGTACGATCCCTTTTGCCGAAATACTATACTTTTTAGTTCGTCAATGGATTTTTTTATAGTGCGCACCTTAATCCAACCCTGGAGCTGTCAAAAGTTACTTAAATGGTTGAACGGAGTAACACACTTAGCATAAGTATCTAAGAACTGCAATATGAAAATATGTAGTAGATACTGAACAAGTTCACATTTAAATGCTTTAATTTTGACCGTTATTCTTATTTTCTTTAGTGAGTAAACCAGCTAATAAAATATCTATGTATTTCATATGAAAACAGATAATACTAAATGTATACATACATTGTTACCAATAAAAATTACATTTCATAAAAACAAAAAGAAACTAACAACTTATTACCTAATTGAAAAACAAAATAACAATTCACAAAAAAATACCGGATAAGTGCGAGTTGGACTCGCGCACCGAGGGCTCCGTACAAACTTGTCAAACTAGCATAGGCACGTTAATGCACCAACAAGTTTGTAATAGGTAGTAAATTCGCTATTTTTATCCTACATCCACACATCAGAATCTAGGGATACCTACTTTATTCCGAAATTAATCATGGCTGTGTTTTGTGTATTTACGGTTTTCAGATTTTTCCTTTAAATGTGTCAATAAGACTTTGTTGCCAAAGGTTTTCCTTGTAAAATCGCAAAATATGCGTATATTTGCGAAATAACCATTCATCTCTTTATCGCGTTGACTTACAAGTGTGTTATGATGTAAATGTATCTTGATAATTCCACACGTTTCTGAGAAAAAGAGTAACAGACCGACAGACGGACAAAAGTGAACCTTTTTCCTTTTCTCCTTTCAAGTAACGGAACCCTAATTACCAAACAACTTTTTAGTTAATTCTGTACGAACAAAAAGAACACTTAAATATAAAATACTAGGTAAGTAGGTTACTACCCCTTTTTGTTAGGGTGATATGTTTATCACCCTAACAAAAAGGGGGGGGGGGGGCAAAAAAGGGGCGGGTCCTTAGCAAATTATTTTTAGATTTAACAAATCAGATAGTCTTTAAGCCAAAATCTTTCTTATTTATCGAACGTTCTTTATAAAGCTGCATTGCAAAATATACTTTGATAAACTTATAATATATGTATATTTTATTTAGAAACGTTACATGTAGGTACCTACTGTATTGCACCACAAAAAAGTTTAGCTTAAAATTGTGCCGAAAGTGATAAATTATTATTAATAGATCTAATGCATCGCTACATTTTCAACCGACTTCCAAAAAGAAGGAGGTTCTCAATCGTCTATGTTTTTTTTGTATGTATGTTACGCGATTACTCCGTGATTGTGAACCGATTTAAATGATTATTTTTTTAATCAATAGGGTACGTTTTCGAGGTTGTCCCATTGTAATTTCATCGAGATCTGATAAGTATCTCCAGAGATATTAAGATAAACGCCTCAAACCTGCTACTGAAACTGACTCGCGCGGCATGGAAGTCGGATGTTTTAGTTTTAAAACTATCTTTATTTTTATTTTCGCAGATGTGAAATTTATAACAGTGACTATACTATGTTATATCACAGGATGTGCTTGTGGTTAATGTAAAAATAATATGATTAGCACTTTTTTATAGGACACACATAGATAAAGCAAAGTGTAGCAAAGTATATATTAAGTATCAAACAAATGGGCGACTTACTATATCATATTTTTTGAACAGACGTCATTTTTACCGCGAAATTTTTAAATTATCTATCATTCGGAACCATTTTGTTGTACATTTAATTGGTCAGGTTTTTAACTGAACAAAATTCAAAGCCAAAACGGAAAATCTCAGTGGTTAGGTATTTGTACCTACCTACTTCTACAGTTACAGTTTACACCTTAGAAAATTATCATCACTTAACCAAATATTATCAAATTCTAACGATCTTAATTCTAATAAATTGATCTTGTTTTGGGTTGGATGCTAACAGGTTTTCCACACCAAAATACCAAAGTTCACCTAGACTACATAAAGTAGAGAAATGCATTTAAATTTTGATCTTAAATCCAGGCTTTTTAATGCATGAATCAGTTTGTCGTCGTAACTCGCACTTGGCGATTGACTACTCTCGTTGACCACCATTTTTATGAAATTCGATCTTTGCCATTTATTGGCAATGAGAAAACATATTTTACAAAAGGTGCTTTTTGAATTTCATAGAAATCCAGAAATGAATAGAATATATATAGTAGTAGAATATATAATATAAAGAATCCAGAAAATGAAAAATGCTCACTAATCACCTGACTGCAGTTATCGGTTTTAACGGGCCACGTTTTTGCAATATTTCGTTTAAGAGCATATTACATAGATGAATCTTTTAAATAGCAGCGTCAGCATTATGCTATTTTTGTAACGGTAAACTTACTAATAGATCTATAAATGTGTAGGATTAAAATCTAGAACTCTACTCCAAGGCTTACATACTAGAATTTAAAATAAATCTAGTTATAGCATAAAGATTCCATAAAAGTATTTAGTTAAACTGTAGCCAAATCTAATAAATTATTTGTAGCTAAAAAGACATCTCTATTGGATCAGAATAACTCTTAGTTCATTTATTTCTCATACATCTATAACAATATAATTTAAATCTCTATGCAGTCTCAACATATTTTGGCAAGACTGTATCACATAGACTGAATTTAATATGACTTTTCGAAGGTACACTCTTTATCGCAACAAGCATAGAGTGAAGAGTCTGTCAATAGTTGTCCTAATGCTGTCCATTAGGATAACTGTACATGACAGACAGAGATAGCATGCTGAAATAAGCCATCCAGATCAGCCATCAGGGATGGGCGTCACATCTAAGTCCCATCTGGTACCTACTGAGAAACAGGATAACTCTAGCACTCACTTCACTTTGTTAAGAAGTATTAAAGGCTTAGGTATTGCTGTGGCCCACTTCAAAAATAAAAATGGTACCCCTACCATGTGCATATGACTCACAAGACCTATAATTACTTGCTAGCTTCGAATGGAAGCAAGCAAACAAACAAATGCCTGCAAAAGCCAATGAACATCATTGTCTAAAGCAGACTTCCAATAGTTGCTGGTTTTCATTAGTTTTATGTGCATACCATGCCTGGTAGGCATAAAGTTAAAAAGGTTATGGACCAAAAAACAAGTTTCTAGAACCCATACCCTATCAGTCTTTAATTGTAGACTATAGAATTTTGTCATGGACAGTGATTGGACAGAATTTGAACAATAGCAGCCCTAATCTAGAATTCGAAAATTTTATTCACTAATTTCGATATATTGGAATTATAAATCTATTTTACAATTACTATTTTATAACTAAATTGTACTTTTTAATATCAAATTACAGCTTGATTGGCACAATGTGACATAATACTTCTTTATTGTAATAAAGATCTACATTAGATACTGTATTTTAATAAATATTGACATTAATCTCTCTTTTAATTAATTGTAGCTTATAATTAGAAAATAAATTATTATAAAATTAACACAATTTCATCTTGTTGCAGCAATATTTATATACTCTCAATGTCAATATATTGACATAGAAAATTTTTACACTCAAGCCAATTTAACATTTGTAGCTAAACTGCTAACAGCTAAACAAAATTGAATGTATGAATAGGTACTGCAATCCTTTTTATATAATAACTGTAATGTACGCCACAACTCAGTTATCAAATAAAATCATTTTTATTATTTGTTACAATATGCTTTCTTGCCTCAAAGACAATGTTTTATTTGTAAAGAAACTTATAATATCAGTATTCTGCAGCTGCAGTAGTAATTTAGCACATTATTGCGTGATAATTTTTCTTTGAAGTAAAACCTATTTCTCTCTAAGCTCCTAGAAAGAGTTAACGTATAATTCCATATAGTGTCAATTGACACTAAAAGTCTTTTGCTAACACCAGTTTAGCTTCGCCTTCGAACACAACCTTCTTTTCTTCCTCTACAATGCAAAAGAACTTTACTTTGAGTATTTTTCTTACATCTACGAGCTCCACACTTATAGTCAGTTTTTCACCAACGAAGCATTTGTTGGGAAACTTCATTGTTTGAGACACTAGTACAGTGCCTGGCCCTGGCAAATGTGTCCCGATCAGTCCCGCTACGAGCCCATTGAGTAACGCTCCATGCACGATTGGCCTTTTGTTTCCATTATTTTGATGCAAGTAATTATGATCACTTGTAAGATTTGAGAATGCATCCAAGTCTTTCTGAGTCAGAGTCTTTTGTATCCGTATCTTATCTCCAGCTTTGAATGCTGTGCTGCTGAAAGTTGTTGTGTGAATCTTGCATATTTTCTGGTAGTTTTTATTATTAACAACTATGTATGGGAATCGATTCGATAACATTTTACTCATGGTTGCACTTTTAATTTCAACTTATTTATAATTGTGTGTTGCAGACATCTTGGAGAAATATTGTGGCTAAATTAGCCAGTTTTTTGTCTTGCGATTCCATCAACTCTTTTATAAATTTTGTGACTTCCTCTGTACATATATCTTTGTCCGTTTGTTCACTGTGAAGGTAAAGTAAAGTAGTAATAGTATCTGCAAGTATGTCACTATTGCCAGACCCCAGCAATGCTTTTATTGGTTTTAGTCCTGAATTACACAATATGTAATGAGCATTCTCTGGATCTAAAAAAAAATTACATTTATATCATTAATAGAAGGAATATAAATGTATGTTAACAGGAATTATTATTATTATGGTGAAGGGATTTGTGGTTACAACTAGGTTTTTTAGGTCTAGCGATAGAATGCTTTGGGTTGCTTAATTTAAGCTACTAATCACAATAATAAACAAAGTTACCAATACACTTACCCAGGCACAGGTTACAAATTCCAGCTATGGCAAATCGCAGAAGTGTTTCATTTGCTTCGGTCTTCACCACATGCAGGAATATATCCAAAACACCAACATCTCTGATGTAGCTGTAATTAATAGGGTCGTATGCAAAATTAGCCAAATTTGCTAGAACTTGGCATTTCGCATCTGAAATACATAATGGTGAGAAAATAACACATTTACGACAAAAACGAGCATTTTGTAGACACTGGCTTATGAAATCTACTCATATGACTCTCTAATTATCACAAATATACAAATAAAGGTCACTTACCATTCGAAGATGAATGCAAAAATTCGTCCACTAGCAACGATAGGAAACTCTCTCGATCTGTTCCATTTTCAGGAGTTCGCTTTTTTAGTTGAGTTTTAGAACTAAACATTGAATAACTCAATTCAGAGATGCTGGACCAGTTAGAGTTTTATCAATTTACCAATACATAACATACAACGCAAATCAACCACCAACCATTGATATTACAGCGCCATCTTGAGTATTTTACTAATTACGTTACGTCATGTCGTAAGACAGCGTACAGAAAAATGTCACTGTCAAAAAAGCAAAGCTTAGACTAAGGTTACACGCTCAGTCTGGCATCAGTTAAGTCCATCAGTTTGATCCGGCTAAGACTGATGCCAGAATGATGAATGAAAAAAGAATATAAAAAATTTTTTTAATTTTTGTCATTCTAGTCCGTCAGTTACGTACGATCCAGCCGGCCGTACTGGGGCTGCGATTACGACCTCCGTGGAAAGATGTTTGGTTGTTTGTTTTGCAACTCTCTCGAAGATCCGACCACGGGTGTTTTTCATTCAAATTGTGACTTTGACATTGTGCGCTGACTCTAATATTGAGATTATGTTCATTTATCTATATTTTTCTGATTATTTTCCGTTTGTTTTTACGATTTTTTTTCACTTTCACTTATTCTGTAATGAAAATTACAGCTCTACCTGCCAAATTTTCTGTCACAAACGTCAGAGCACTATAAATTTCAAGTACCTATTTAATCAAAACCTTAGCGTTTTATCGTATTTAAAATAAGACTCATTTTCATTTGAAGTTTTTGTAACGCAGCGTTATTTACCAAAGCAAGTGAAAAATGACTTCAGATAAATTTAAGGCTAAACGTGTTGAGAATAAGCTCTAATTCAACTTAAACAAATTCTCTCTTCTAGCCGGTGGCACGTGTCATGTTGTTGCTAATGCTATGTCTCTTTCACACGATGTGATTCTGCGAATTATAATGTAGCTTGACCCGCGTCATAAATCACGCTCGCGCTATATGTAACAGACGGGTTTGATGCACATAACTGGCGTGGCACGTGAATTTTGTTTTTACGAGTGATTTAACTAGTGATGCGTGATATGTTCTTACAAATCTTACATAGTTTTCGATTTATTCTGGATGTCTGATTGGTCTAAATTTATTGAAGTGTGAAAACCACTAGAGGCGGTGTACAGTTTTCATACAAAATATGTTCGATACACGATATCAAGTTTGGTATGAAAACTAGGTCTAAGGGTACTAAGGTAGTGAACGTGGTTAGAACGTGGTAGTGAACGTGGTTTGGTTGCATGGCGGGTGTAGGTGGTGAACGCACCTCTGTACGACCCACAACCAACGACAAAGGACTCCTTGCTGGATAGTTAGGGTTACGTACCTCAAAAGGAATAGAGAAACGTTTATATGATCAGTTTGTTGTCCGACTGTCTGTCTGTACGTCTGTTCTTCTGTCCCTCCGTCAAGACCCTTTTCTCAGGCACGCGTAGAGATATCAAGATGAAACTTATATCAAATACTTGGGTCTACGGTCTCTTTCAGTTGTGGTAAATCAAACTTGTAAGTCAAGGTGATCAAAAAATATGACCGTATATGTCGCATATTTTCACATATTTTGCGATTTTACATTGGAAAATAGGGTACTGCCTGTTAACCTATAATCATAAACTTTGGCAGGTCTTACAGCACTAACAAATAAAAAAAATACTGAATACCGTATATGAAGTTTAGTAACAAAATAAGCGAATTAACTGTTACAAATTTATTATTTGCGGTTGGTACATTATTCGTGCCTAGGCATCTAACTGTAAAGTTAAGTTTGCCCTTTAACCTAGTTTGGCGATTTTTTTTAAATTATGTTATAGCAAAAGCATATATACGGTCGAATTGAGAAACCTCCTCCTTTTTTTGAAGTCGGTTAAAAAGATGTAGGTAGCTGCAGCCAGCAGGTTCGTGTGTAATTACTTTTAGCAGTGCATTGATTGATTATCAATGTCAAACTTAAATGAATGTTATTGTCATGTCACTATTTTGTAAATGTCACAGTCGTACACATGCTTACTCGGTGCCCTCGGGTGGTTGTTTCGATTTTAGTATTTTCTATTAAGAATATTGTTGGAAACATTGGATTTTAGCCGTATTACACGTATTTATTATGAGTAGTACGCCCCACATTGCTGGTAAAATTGTCTTAGTCAAATAAAAATTATCTAAGGTTACCGGTGAGGTTATTTACTGTGACATATATTTCAGGTCTAACCAGCAAAAATATATTTTTGGTCGAGTTTAAGGAGCCCTACGGTGAAAAAACTTTGAGAGATGAAACCACAGCAAACATACGCAGCATTATATTCAGTCCCAAAGGGACATATTTGGCATATAGGACTGATAAAAAGTTTGTAATCTTTTTTCTTACTGAGAACCTAACTTACGACTAACGAAAAAATATTAACTGATAACACAAAGCTAAGCGTTCAATGTGTTACTCTAAATATTACCTTTCATAGGAATTATGCTATTATGACAACAATTAACTTGAGTGAACATAAACAATTTTAATCTGTTTTAACAGGGCAGAGATAGTGAGATGTTCGGACTGGTCTGTGGCTGCGTCGGTAGATGGCAACATCAAGGACATGTTTTTTTCTCCCATGGACACATATTTTATGGTTTGGGAGATGTTTCTGATGACTAAAGAGAATCCTCAGGTACTAATATGTTACTGGCATCCCTCAGTAACTCAGACTTAGTCTTTAATTTATTAGGTAGTAAATAAGACTGAATCTTTAAAAATTATGGCGTAGCTAAATACTACAGGTCGGTGACGGGCAGCAGCGTCACCGGTGCGAGAAGCTACGTCCTGCAATCGCCAGCCTGTCTACCCAGCGTAGCGATTAGGGCATATTCCTCCCAAGATGGAAAGTCATACACAAAGCCAAGGAGCCGAGGCAGTAACTGGAAAAGAAAAGTTGAAGATCGGGCTCAGTAGTGCATCTTGGGAGAGGCCTACATCCAGCAGAGGACTGTCACAGGCTGATAATGATGATGAAATGAGTCTGAGAACATCTAGGGTAAACAAGTTTTTGAGTGAAGACTAGGAGGACTGATGATGTATGCAAGGTGGCTGGCAAGACCTAGATGAGATGCTCTGATGATCTCATGAGTGCCTAACGAAAACAATTGGTGAAGCCTATGTCGAGCTGTGGACTAGTACTGAGATTGCAGACAAAGAAAATTCTCATCAAGATCTACATGTATGGCATATGAAAGGTTAATGAATTAAATACTATAGCTACAAAGTCTTTTTATTTGTTATATATAAGCTACAAAGTTTTTCTTTTTTATAGTCTGTAACCGCGTCTCTCATATTCTGTTTATTTGTCTGTTCTTATGATTTTCAATATGAAATATGCTAAGATGCATTATTGATTCCCACTTGAAGAGTTTTATTATAATATTCATTGTAATATTATATGAGTCAAACGAGATGGCAATGTGCTTGTACATTTTATCTCCGGAACTAGATACAGATTCAATGGAACATTCATCATCATCATCATCATTAGCCTATACTTGTCCACTGCTGGAAATAGGCCTCTCCAATTTCACCCCACTGAGCACGATCCTCAGCTACTCTCATCCAGCTCTTGCCAGCCACCTTGCAGATATCATCGCTCCACCTAGTCTGAGGGTGTCTTATGCTACGATGGAACATTACTTTTCTATAATAAAGTTCCTTACCTATATTAAATACTTTTTTTAAACAAGCAGTTCTCGTATCCTTACTAATATTATAAATGGGAAAGTTTATAGGTATGTATGGATGTTTGTTACTCTTTCATGCAAAAACCACTGAATCGATGAAGGTGAAATTTAATATTTAGATAGCCTAGACATTGGAATAACACATAGGATACTTTTTATCCTGATATTCCCACGGAAACTATGTCTATGCAGGTATAACTGTGGGGGACAGCTATCTAATACTATAAGAATCTTTGTCATGACATACTGACTGACTGACTGACATACAACGCCCAGCCTAAACCACTGGTCGTAGAGACTTGAAATTTGGAGGGTATATTTGTCTTAGTACGTAAGGGATGTACTAAGAAAGGATTTTCCAAAATTCAGCCCTTAAG
The DNA here is from genome assembly GCA_954871355.1 of Cabera pusaria. NCBI lineage: Eukaryota > Metazoa > Arthropoda > Insecta > Lepidoptera > Geometridae > Cabera > Cabera pusaria. Next base: position 18,681,291 of record OX940889.1, on the reverse strand, counting down.
ACGGTGAAATGGTGGTTCAAAGTTTGTATGGAGAAACAAGATTAGATAGTCTTTTTTATTCGAAACTTCTCACAAGTTCATCAGTAAAAAAATAAGTCAATACGTGTTTCAGGATTTTTTGATATTCCACCCCTAAGAGGGTGAAATAAAAAAGAATTTTTCAAAATTCACTCTTAAAGGGGATGAAGTGGGGTTCAAAGTTTGGGTAGTCATTTTATTCGAAATTTCACACCAGTACTTCTGTAAATAAATAAGTAAATACGAAATTCAGGCTTTGTGGCAGGTGAAGTGGGGTAACCAAGCCTGAAAATCAATATTGTTTCGGATTGCGCTGAAATTAAGAATGCAGATAGTTATTATTATTTTTTTTTTTTAAAAGCTTACTCGCAATATGGGTTGCACATTACTAGTATTCTTGGTAACCCCTCCAACTAAGCTAAATATGCTTGTGTCTGGAGTAGGTTCACGTCAATAGTTGCAATGGGTGGGGTGGGGATCGAACTCACGACCAGTCGCTGATCGCCAGTCCGACACCCTATCCATTGGGCTATCGCCGCTTATTATGACGAAGGTATCCGTTAAGAAAGGATTTTCTTTAAATTTCCCCCCGGATACGGAACGGGGATTAAAAAAACAAGATGAGATAGTCTGTTTTATTCGAAAATTTTACATAGGTACTTCTGTTAATAAATAAGTAAGTACGTATAATTCGATGTACTAGCCCCGCAAGTTGATATTGCGATGGAACCTTGTCACAATAACAGCTGCGTGACGTCATCCGTCGCAAAAAAGTACAGATTGCAAAAAAATGTAATAAAAAGTAAATAAGCTAGGGTTATGGGATATTTGTATTTAAACCAGGTTGTTATGTTTGTTTGTAGGCACTTTTTAAGGCACAGTTTATATTTTGGATAACTAACTTAGTCTTCTTTCTCTTTTAAAAATAATTGTCCACTTTAATTATCATTTCACGAGCACGACTGTTAATTAATTTCTTACTCATTTTAACGGGTAACAGGTAACAAAACTAAACAACAAAACTCAAAAACAATAAAACAGGATAACAAAAACAAAAAGCTATAACAAGTACTCGATGCGCGTAAGCACGTAAGCGCGGGCTGACCTTGCGAACGGTACTGACGGTGTGACGTCGACTACGTCACCAAGATGGCCGCCAATCGTAATATGAACTTGCGGGGCTAGTAAGTACGTGTTGCAGGATTTTCGAAATGGGGTAGGTAACAAAGTCTGAGAATTTGGGTTTTATAAATATAAATCCCGATTTTCCTTAGTCACGCGATAACATGAAGACGGGTGGACCGATTTGGCTTTTGGCTAATTCTTATTTGATGTCTTTTATGACAGAAAGGTTTTTACATAATAAAAGTTTTAAGTAAATAAAAGGAGTTTTCAACGCGGGCGAAGCCGCGGGGCACTTCTAGTTGTATATATAAATTGAGTATCTCAGAAACGCCTCTAACAATTTAGATAAAATTTTGTATTTATGTATTATATGTACAAAAAACAAACCAGGAAAGCTCGGTTGCCCAGGCACTAGGCTATTAATTATGATAATCAAAGAGTATATCAATTTTCCGTTAAATTTTTCAGGGAAAGCCTAATGTACATGTAGTAAAATCAGCAAATGGAGAGAAAATAGGGTCATTTTTACAGAAAAATCAAGGAGGATGGTAAGTTGCTAGTGATGTAATAAATATACCTAGAGCATAAAGCAAAATATGTAAACCAAGGATGAGCTATGAAAATATTTCTTAATATAAATATAATGTGATTTTGATTGTGGAAAATATTCTCATATAAAAAATGGCACTTCGAAAACCTTTTTATTCTGCCACTGTATCCATTTTTTTTTTGAGATCTCTGGGCTGAGATACGTATGTTTTGCGTTCGCCATCATTTTTATTAATTCTTATCTTTCATTAATACATAATAGGGAATATGCATTTTTTTTTTATATGTATATTTCACTGAATACATCCATTTAACATAGTAAAAAAATTAAATAATACTGAAAGTGTTCAAATTAAGCTACAAAATATAGTTTTAGCATTGAAAAAATACGAGGTATCTAAAACGCTGCCAAATTTTCGCGCGCCTTTGTGACGTCACAGTGCACAACAGTCTCCACAGATTAAATATTTTTAATAGAAATACTACGTATTCGTACTACAGTGCATACTATTTCTATGAAAAAAATGTAATCTGTGGAGACTGTGTTGTGCATTGTGACGTCACTTTCTAATTGACAAGTGGTGATGTGTTTAGCAAATTTAAATTTCCCACGCTTTTTTTGCATTTTTAATATAATATTTTAACACATGTAAGACTAAATTATTTACAAAAAAATGTTTAACATACAATATCAGCACAATAATGATTCGAAAATAAATGAGTTCAAGTAAATTTATACCACATGCATATTCCCTATTATTGATCAAATCCAAACACAATATTAAGCTAAATGTTTAAATGCAAATCATCGCGTGACAATTTCTTACTTACAAAATAACTAATGATTTTCATAATATACTAGCAGCCCGCCCCGGCTTCGCACGGGTAGAACATATATGCCTACAAAATTAACATCAGTTTGTTGCATCGAATATGAAATCTGAACATTTTCAACAATCATCGTCAAATTTCATCCAATTTACACAAAACCTTAACGAATTATGCACCTAAACCTTCCTCATAAACACTCTGGCTATTGGTAAAAACCGCATCATAATCCGTTCAGTAGCTATTGAGATTATTGCGAACAGATAGACAGACGCAGTGATGGACTTTGTTTTATAATACTTACGTAGTGATATTGGACGGCCCTTTGGCGTAAAGGATAGTTACCCTGATTCTGACTCGACGGTCGTTGGTTCTAATCCTAGCTATATACCTACCAATGAAATTTTTATGTGCATTCATGAATCATGAGTTTTCGTACAGTGGTAGTGGGATCATTAAATCTACCAAAAAGTAGCTTAGCACCAAGGAGAACATCTGCCGCCGTAACCTTACGGCGTTCCCCGACGCAAAATGTAGGGGTAATATACGTTTAACGTGTGTATCTGTGTGTCTGTCTGTAGCATCTTAGCACCTAACCGGATGAACCGATTTTGTTTTTATTATATGGTTTTTTTTTTGTTTGATAGATGTCTTCATCGAGAGTTTTCTTAGCTTTGATTCATGAAAATTCGTTCAATCGTTATAAAACTATGAGCTTTCATCAACTTTAATAGGTCTAATCAATTCGAAAATCTTCTTCTTCAACGATATTGTAAGAACATGGACGCATTGACCTGATGCTGGGACATCTCCTGGACTCTACAGAATACTCAAATCCTCACCAATTTACAGCTCAGATTTTAAATGTCGTGTTTAGAGTCATTGGAATGCTTTTAATGAAAAGATTATACATAGATCAGTCGGGGTGGTTTAAAATATTATATTATATATATAGATCATTATTATTTTATACAATAGATCATATTATTATACTATATTGACTTCAAATTGATTGCGATCTGTGGGGATCTACAGAAAAGCTAAGCTTATAATAATATTTTCGTAGTAACTATGACCTAATCTGTGGTTTCACTGCAAATATTTCATTAATTTTGTGATACGTGTATGTGAAACTCGTGATATCTTCAAGAGTTTTCATTTGAATTATATACTGTAAAGGACAATTTTAATCTATAATATGTGGCCAAGCTAATTAACGTAATTATTTGGATAAGGATTAATACTATATACTTGAAAGTAGCCTTGGAAGTTATGTAATATTTTTTAACAAAAATTTTAAGATTAAAATGGTTACTGTGAGTCAACCTTAAGAGATAGACATATGCTGTCGCGGACTTTTTTGTAGGTCTTATTAAGTTGTACAACTCTTGCATAGAAAATATTCTTCTATATCTTTTCAATTAAGCAGCGTTTGTAAGAAACGTGTCTTTTCGACCGTTTTTTTGCCGACTTAGGTTGCAAATTAGGTCTCCGTGAATGTACCTTTGATTTAAACGGGATAATATATAGCCTTTTTTCATTCTGAAAGTCCATTCTATGTATTAGTGAAAGAATTTATTAAATCGGTTCAGTAGTTTTTGAGCCAAATCATTACAAACATACAAAAATACAAATGTTCTCTCTTTATAATATTAGTATAGATTAATAAATATTACTATTATATATTAATATATATTATTCATACTAAAATTCTTTATAATATAAATGTCTACAATAGGAATATCTTTAAAGAAATATATTTATATATTATAGGGAACCAAAGTGGTCATCAGATGAGAAGATTTTTGCTATTCAAATGAACAACAATATCCTGATTTATGAAGATGCCAACCTGACCAGATATGTGAAACAGTTCAGCTCAGACATGATAAAGTCATTCAGCATCTCGCCCAGCCCTGCGCCTAACTATTACATATCTGTTTTTACTTTAGGTAAAGTGGTGAACTGATTTTTTTATAATTTTAACAATGTGAAAATGTTTACCAATGTGACTTTTCAATCACAGCTCAGAATGGCTTGCTCAAATATATTAATAACTCTGAATAATATTAATAATATTAGCATTAGAGACGTTTGTGCGTAGCAAGCACATGCCTCGCCACGAATATGAAGATCCACACAATACGAAGCTTGCGATGCGCGCCGTAGCATGTCGCAACGTCTGTATTCGCCATTAACTTTAGATTTGCCTAAGTATGGACGCTCAATTATAAATTTACGAAAATTGCATATCCTGGTGAACAATTCCCTTTAGCGGTATTAATGATAAATGTGGAGAAAAAATATTTGAATAAATAGGCTATCAATAATGTATAAGCCCTAAGCACACTATGCCTAGAACTGGAACTGGCTCTTAAGGACAGCTACCGGAACACACCAATAAATTGTCTGGCTATTGGCTATTTTCTATTGAAGTCTATTATTTATGTTGATCTATGTATATCTTCTAGGTAAGCAAGGGCAGCCGTCATTCTGGCGTGTGTACAACTACCCCAATCTGGACATCACGCAAGCTGTGGTAAGCCGCTCATCCTTCCAGGCAGACAAGGCTACCTTCAACTGGAACCGACGAGGGACCAATGTGTTCGCTATGACACAGACTGATGTAAGTTTTCGTAGTGTAGATCAGACTCCGGAAAGAATTATACGGTAAAATATAATATAAATAATGAAGAAAAGCACTTGTAGTAATTAACATTTATTTCTGCAGACCACAATATTAGCGCAGTAAGCGCTTACAACTTGCTATTTTAGAAGCTCATGACATAACAAAATGTGCTCCATCCTTTTTTTTTAAATCCCCACAATGATCCGAGCTCTCCGATTGGCTAGTGTCAATTTTGCAACAACCAATAATAGAACTGACTTTAGCCTGCTTGAATTTGAATTCAACATTGTTATTGGCTGATGCCATCGGACGCTCGGAAAATGTTGTCGGTATACAAAATATTTAAAGATCAAACTTAATACCAGAGTATAATAATTAAATAGTCAAAACGAAACATCAATGATTAGTTTTAAAATTGCAAACCCTAACAATAGTTAATTTTGCTGCGTTTTACCGACTCTAAATTATTGATGTTACCGACTTATTGATGTTGGAACTACCCTCATTTGGTCTTGATTAGAGTTGCCATTATGACACACAATGTTGACGACATCGGGATTAAGATAAAGATAAGATAAAGATATTTTATTTGCGTAAAACATGCATATTACAAAAAGTTGTGACAAATATAATAAATGGATCGTCATGTTTTGCCTTAACGGGCGTGCAAACTTTGCAGATGATGATTATACGAGTATATGAGAGATTATTGTTGTTCTAATGATCTGAGGAACTGTGATTCAATCGTGAGGATGGTTTTTGATTTCTACTGCTTCACGTCATACGGGAGTCATTTATTTATTTATTTGGCTACCCAGTAATAGTTACATTATTACAATACATAACTATAGTTACACAATAATATACTTAATGCACTTTTTAGGGTTCCGTACCTCAAAAGGTTAAAAAAAGGAACCCTTATAAGATCATTTTCTTGTCCGTCTGTCTGTCTGTCTGTCTGTCTGTCTGTCTGTCTGTCTGACCGTGTGTCACCACCGATTTTCTCAGAAACGGGTGGACCTAGCAAGTTGAAATTTATACCATATACTGAGGTCTATAGTCCCTATTAGGTGTATAAAAATCAAGGTCCTGAGTCTACACGATAAAAATATTGGGCAAATTTAGATTTTCGCAAAAACTTGTAAGTACCAAAATTTACCTTAATTTTCAACTTCTTTTATTTTTCGGAATTTTTTGCTTTACTTGTGCTGTAAGACCTTGCTTTTGACCAATATTGACAATTCTGGGTCAACCAGAAGTACCCTATAGGTTTTGGGTCGAAAACCTATAGGGTACATCCCGTTAATATAGAATCATGAAATTTGGCAAGAAGGAAGGTCTTACAATACAAATAAAGGAAAAATTACAAAAAATAAAATAGTTGAAAATTTAAGGGTGTCCCCATACATACATAATTTCTCCAATTAAGATAGGCCTCTGAGTTATATGAGCACTCATACAATTCAAAGGTCTAGCTTAATTGGTACCAAGCAACGTTGGTACGGAAGCCTCGGTGGGCAAGTCCAACTCGACTTAGCCGGTTTTATTTTACTATAAAAATATGTAGTAGATGTAGGCTACAATGCTAATTACGATGAAGAATGCTATGACCTATATGTAATAGTTAAAAATCTAAATTGGATCTTTTCTTGGAAATCGTAGCCTATAATAGAAGCAAATGATTTCAAAAATTAATGAGGTTTATTTCACATTTTAGGTGGACAAAACAGGTGGATCGTACTACGGCAAACAGTCTCTCTCGTATGGAGATGTAAAAGGGAATGCTGGGAATGTCACTTTCAGTAAGTTATTCTATACTTAAATTATACGCATAGTTTATTAAGCTGACTAAATCATCAAAATCGGATCATAAACGACGATGTTATCCGCAAACAAACATAAAAAAAAGTTGGTTAAAAATTATCTGTGTCAAATTTTATGCAAATCAATTCTGCTGTTTCTCCGTAATATAGCAACAAACATCACTTATTTACATAGTTTAATACAAAGTCGATCCCGCTGTCTGTATCCTTAGATCTTTTCAACTATGCAACGGATTTTTATGCTGTTTTCAACAATAGATACTAAACGCGGGCAAAGCCGCGGGGTGCAGCTAGTTCATAGTAAAAGCACGATAGACACTGGTACTCTGTAGATACATTTTACAATGACAGCATAAAAAATAGCAAACAGACTATCGTTTGCTGAACCGGTAGGCTGTTTGCTATTTTATGCTGTCATTGTAAAATTTAAAGCGGTGCACTTAGGCTACGGATTTTATGTATATCCAAAGAATTACATCAACATAAAATATCCCTAATCGAACATCCCGTTCCAGGTAAAGAAGGCCCCATCCACGCAATCGCCTGGAACCCAGGCAACTGGAACGAGTGGGTGGCGGTATATGGACACGCGCCCGCTAAGGCCACTCTATTCAACGCTAAGTGCGACCCGCTGTTTGAGTTCGGAACCGGAGCTTGGAACTCGATCTACTTCCCGCCGGAGGGTGGTCATATCCTTTACAATTTTATATCTACAGGTGTAGGGATGTAAGGGACCATAAATACCACCTCAGTGCTCCAACCTCACCTGCCCGTGGTGCATCCTGCTGACCAACAAATGAGGCTCTGGCGACCGACAAATGGCGGTATAACCATTTCAAATGATGGCGTAGCTAAATACTACAGGCCGGTGACGGACAGTAGCGTCACCAGTGCGAGTAGCTACGTCCTGCGATCGCCAACCCGCCTGCCCAGCGTGGCGATTAGGGCATAGGCCAATCCCAATAAACCGAAGATCGGACTCAGTGGTGTATCTTGGAAGGGGCCTACGACCTGCAGTGGACTGACACTGGCTGATTATGACATTTATAGGTGTTATTTTGTGATAGAAGGAAATTAAATCGTATTAGGTTAACTGCGATCTTCGTCCGATCGCTTCGCCGTACTATAAGACCGTGTATCTCACGCGTCAGTGATATTTCTGTATTGTATTTTTGCTCTTGCTCATAAGTTAAACAAAATAAACTTTGTGTAGTTAAGGCTACCACTACGCACTATTAGCACAGAGGGGCAAGGCTATTTATTGGTCTATTCGGAGGTTGTTTCTAGCTTGTTTTCTAGGTTTTACACTTCGCTATATCCGCTACTTGGCATGTTTCTCGAAGCCTGAATAAATATGTTTATATCTTGAAACACAATGCATTTCTAAGCGATACGCTGCAAAGAATACCCAAAATCGAAGTCGTACTCATAAAAACACTCCCTAGTGCCATAAATCTGCCAATCAGTTTACTATCTTATTTCAGTAAAATTAAGATACATTTTCCTTTAACGCAACTAACATCCTTAACTCATATCACACATGTTATGCTCGGAGGTTTTGGCAACATAGCGTCAGGTCATATCGAGGTTTGGGACCTCCGTGGGTACAAGAAACTCGGCGCTTGCTCAGCGCCTGATTCTACGTATATACAGTGGGACCCGCGAGGAGAAACATTCGTCACTGCTACCACTTATCCACGACTCACTGTCGGAAATGGGTAAGCTTGGATACTTACATGATTTCTTGACTTATTTATTTTCTCAAGGTGATACAATTTCCATACTAAAGTATAATACACAAATATTAGCAAATGGAGCAAAAACTTGCACTGAAAACACACCAAATGGTCTTGTATAAGTCCTTACATATCGGTAATTATATTACCTCCATAATTTGATTGAACTTGTTGACTTTACGACTTAAATATACTTTAACACTGGCTAAATACACTAATCGTGTGGAGCCATAATTAAACTTTAAAAAAACCTTGTCTTACAAACAACAGAAAAGCGTCGCCACGCCCGCAACGTGCTCACAATATTATTTAATGATTACTGCATAGATTAGCGGCATTATACGTAATTTAATAGAATACTAGTCGATAGAAAGTTATAAACAAACTAGCTGAGCCCCGCGGCTTCGCCCGCGTGGAAATTGATGTGTGGCAAATGGAGAACAATATCGGATGAACACACACTTTCTATCACATTTATAATATTAGTAGAATTTTAAGGGTTATTTGTACCGACGAGAATCGAACCTAGTAACAAAATTTTCCATAGAAACTTAATCAACCATTTTAGGGGATTATTTTCGAAAATAAGATTAGCCTATGTCTTATTCCAGAGCCTACACTATCTACGTTTTAATTTCATTAAAATCGGTCAAGTAAGTTTGGAGATACGTGGTAAACACACATACTTGCGCATTTATAATACTAGTAGCAAGTTTTTTCCGAATGGTTGTTAGGTATTTTACTATAAATAACTCCGTAGATAAAAGTCTAATAATAAGATCAACTCGGGTAAGACCGGCATACTCTATTATAAAGGGAAAAACCATAATTTAAGATAAATTATAGCTATTTTTCTTTCACTATAGCTAGCGACATCTATGATACAAAATTGAACTAAACTATAATACTGTAATATCAATACTGTAAATTAAACTGCATCACTACTCAAAAAGGAAAATTATTGCGCGTAGATGATCTTCTTGACCTTACTATTATTAATATACACATTTCTTTACCGAACTTTTCCACAAATGTTAAATGTGACTTTTATTCATTAAGGTACAAATTATGGCACTACACTGGCGCGCTAATGCACAAGCGGCCCTGTCAAGAGAAAGAGTTCCTACTCGCTATCAATTGGCAACCTGGAACCTATGCCAAGAGCGACCTCTCACGGACTGCGCCGAAAGGTTTGTACCAAAAGTTTTTGAAGTATAATTTAAGATCGTTTAAAAACTATAAAAACCGACTTTAAATGCCGCGCTATTCATTTTCAGTACCAAGTTTGAGGCGTTTATCTCTATATCTCTGGAGAGAGCCAGTTATGGGAACTGGTGGATCTAGGCCTAGCGTGCTACCATCCTCGACCACATCATCACTTACCAACACGTGATAGTGGTCAAAACGCTAGCCAATATGCCATTTAAAAAAAACCGGCTAAGTCGAGTTGGACTCGCCCACCGAGGCTTCCGTACCAACTTCTCAGATTACATGCATTAAGGTCGTTGCTCGTCGTCAGCTAACCACAACAGAGCCAATAGATGGCGCTGGTACTCTTATTTGATGAATTTAATTTTTAAATGACTGAAATAGTATTTGGTAAATAAAAAATATTGATATTGCGAGTAAAGCGTATACATTTTAATTTATTCAGCTAAATTTGAAGTATATATACACTCTCTATATACTTTTATTTGTAAACAAGCGTGGCGTCAGGACTGATCACGCACACACGCGAAAGTATTTTCGTATCACAGATTATTTAATAGTGTATCTGACGTGGTGGTTGGTGGCGTAATCGCGAGAACGTTTGGTTCAACTTTGATGCCAGAGGTACCGAGTTCAAACCGCCGCCGCTAGCTTTATTATTGTACACGTTTAAATAATATAATTTTATTAATACACAAACTAACAACTAAAACATTAACATAACATTGTCTCACTAGTATAAAAATATCATACAAATGTAATTCACTTTAATATTAAATAAACTAACTTTACTAACTTACATCAAAACTTATTAAATAACTATAATTACATTAAGCTAAAATGAATTTGTCATATGTAGAGGATCTAGTGCCTAGACAAACAAGGTTTACTGGTGCTATATGATTAAAAACTTGTAAATAATTTGTTATGAATAAATAAAAAATAAAATAAAAAAACAATAGATTTTTCTATAGAAAAAATTATGTGCGCTTTTGAAGGTTCTTTTTGGTTTGTAGGAAAAACATTGTTAAGAAACCAACAACCCCCGCATGGTGGTAGGACACTATCTAGTGTCCGCCTGGCCAGCTACCACCCTCAAGTTAGAAAATCTGTTGTCAAACATCTAATGTGTTCCGGCAGCTATCCTTGATGTCCAGTTCCCATTCTAGGCCTAGCGTGCTTACCATCTTCGACGGCATCATCGCTTACCAACAAGTGAGATAGTGGTCAAACGCTAGCCTATTAAATAATTAAATAAAAAACAATTATAAATAGCTTGTATTATTTTATATCTGTTTAAACAAACTTCGCTACTATAGGTAAATTGGTGATCTATATTATATGTGACATAAAATAAATAGCACGGTGATGTTATCTTAAGTTTTTGAGGAAATATTTATTTGTATAACTTAGAAGAATACACAGCAACAATGTTTTAAAATAAACTGATTTACAACATATCGAAATATCATAAACTACTATTTTTATTGAATATTATATTCAATTGAAACTGTTTTCATTGACAATTTTATTCTTTTACATAATAACACTCGTTTGGTTGCATCTAAGAATTGCTGTTACCTATTGATTATTTAAGGTTATAAGCTTAATTATTCATTTTCTCTAGGAAAAGAGGATTGAAGCTTAATCCTTTATAATCATAACTTACACAATGACTTATTACAAATTATCACAGCCGGCACATCGCCTAGTTTTTATATACTTTTAAATTAATATTTCGTGTGACTTCTATTGTTTTCGATGCAGATAAGAAGCCTTTGAGTATTCAACCGAGAAGCCTTCGTAATCCACTATATTCGCACATATTACTTTTTTTTCGGCGAGGGTAGTTTTGAAAGAAACACCTTATTAAAATCTCCCATACATATATTTTGTTTTAAAATTATAATAAAAAGTTACCAGTGCCCGAATTATATGTCTAATTAAAGTTTAAATTACAATACCTGCCGGACAGTGTTTTCCATTCAATCACTCTAGTTATTCACATAACTTTATCACTTTCCAATTCCTGTACACAACATAACCTCACAATATGGATGCTATCAAGGAGTCCATGGCCCAGCTGAGCAATGTTTTTCATAATAAGTTTGCGGAGTTAGAAGAGCGACAGAAGAAAATCAGCACTTCAACACCAACAGACGATGCTAACCTTGCTGAGGAGTTCTCATCGTTTAAAACGTTCACATTACAAGCCCTGCGGACACTTCAAACACAAGTGGAATTGATAGCTCGGGGAAATGACAACTTGGAGATGTATGTATGCACGGCGTAAAATTCTGCTCATACATGGAGTTCCTGAAGTCAAGGATGAAGACACGGCTGCTGTTATAACAAGTACCGTGGTGCAGCACTTGAAGTTGACCGATTTCATCGTCGAGAATATTAGTAGGTGTCACCGCATGGGTAGATCGTCGAATCCAGATCGGCCGCGTCCCATCCTTTTCAAGGTGCGCGACATTTCGCTTCGCAGCAAGATCTGGAGTTTGAAGACACATCTCAAGGGTACGGGAATCACTATGTCCGAATTTTTGACAAAGTCGCGACATGATACCTTCATGGCGGCACGGGAACGTTTTGGGGTCACAAAGTGTTGGACCCGTGATGGTTTCATTTACGTGGTGAAGAGTGATGGTACGCGAACACGTCTCAGCTCGTTGGTTGAGTTGGACGCGATCGCTGAGGAGGCAGCTGCAGTGGCCCCTGTTTCAAAGAGGCTCGCCAGGAAAGCAGCAACTCGAACCCAGCGAGCCGCCGCGGGAGCAGGTACAAGTAAGAAGTAATCCAAAAAGTTCAGCTGTTATTAGCATTCATTGTTTGTTCTATGTGTTTTGTTTACGTTGTTCGGTGGCTTTGATTTTCTACCTCGCAACCCAGTTTATCGATTACCTATATTACCCTTCTTTTCGCTTAACGATTCTATAACAAATCTGTGTGTGTTGTAACTTGTGAAACAAATTATTGTTATGAAAATGAGTGTAGTTCTAAATTCTAAAACTTTAATAAATACTTTTTTTATTTTATTGTACCAAATTACCACAGGAATGACCTTTAGAAAACAGTGACAAGTGACAATGACGTAATTCGGCTGTTTTCTGATCAGTGTATAAAAATTCTACTTACTATAGATATATTTATATAACTACATACTATTACATATATACGATACCAACAGACATACATACATATACAACACATATATATATATATATATATATATATATATATATATATATATATATATATATATTATAAACCTACTAACAATAATAACAATTAGTTGATAGAGATAAATAGTTAAAGATAGTAAGCTTTTACACGACGTTTAAAAATATCAATTACTAGCAGCCCGCCCCGGCTTCGCACAGGTAGAACATATATGCTTACAAAATTTGCATCAGTTTGTTGCATCGAATATAAAATATGAACATATTTAACAATCATCGTCATATTTCAACCAATTTACACAAAACCTTAACGAATTATGCACCTAAACCTTCCTCATAAACACTCTGGCTATTGGTGAAAACCGCATGATAATCCGTTCAGTAGCTATTGAGATTATTGCAAACAGACAGACAGACGCAGTAATGGACTTTGTTTTATAATACTTCCGTAGTGATATTGGACGGCCCTTTGGCGTAAAGGATAGTTACCCTGATTCTGACCCGACGGTCGTTGGTTCTAATCCTAGCTATATACCTACCAATGAAAGTTTTATGTGCATTCATGAATCATGAGTTTTCGTACAGTGGTAGAGGAATCATTAAATCTACCAAAAAGTAGCTTACCACCAAGGAGTACATCTGCCGCCGTAACCTTACGGCGTTCCCCGACGCAAAATGTAGGGGTAATATACGTTTAACGTGTGTATCTGTGTGTCTGTCTGTAGCATCTTAGCACCTAACCGGATGAACCGATTTTGTTTTTATTATTGATAGTTTTTTTTTGTTTGATAGATGTCTTCATCGAGAGTTTTCTTAGCTTTGATTAATGAAAATTCGTTCAATCGTTATAAAACTATGAGCTTTTTTCTAGTTAATTGCGCTATGAAATCAACTTTCATAGGTCTGATCAATTCGAAAATCTTCTTCAACGATATTGTAAGAACATGGAAGCATTGACCTGATGCTGGGACATCTCCTGGAATCTTCAGAATACTCAAATCCTCACCAACTTACAGCTCAGATTTTAAATGTCGTGTTTAGAGTCATTGGAATGCTTTTAATGAAAAGATTATACACAGATCAGTCGGGGTGGTTTAAAATATTATATTATTATATATATAGATGAATATTATTTTATACAATAGATCATATTATTATACTATATTGACTTCAAATTGATTGTGATCGGTGGGGATCTACAGCATAGCTAAGCTTATAATAATATTTTCGTAGTAACTATGACCGAAGATTTGCCAGAAATCAGCCTAGATGAAATTGTGATGGCTCTCAGGCAGCTTAAAAACGTAAAAGCCCCCGGAGAGGATGGAATTACAACGGAGCTCTTAAAAGCCGGTGGAACTCCTACGCTACTACAGCTTCAGCGTATTTTCAATTCCGTCCTCTTTTCGGGGAGAACTCCGAAGACATGGAGTAAGAGTGTGGTTGTTATGTTCTTCAAAAAGGGAGACAAAACCCTTTTGAAGAACTATCGACCTATCTCGCTCTTAAGCCATGTCTATAAGTTGTTTTCTAGAGTCATCACAAATCGTCTCGCGCGTAGGCTCGACGAATTTCAACCCCCCGAGCAGGCTGGGTTTCGAGGAGGATACGGCACCATAGACCACATCCACACAGTGCGGCAGGTTATACAGAAGACTGAAGAGTATAACCAGCCCCTGTGCTTAGCGTTTGTGGACTATGAGAAAGCCTTTGACTCCATTGAAACCTGGTCTGTTCTGGAGTCTCTGCAACGGTGCCAAGTCGATTGGCGATACGTCCAAGTGTTGAGAGGTCTATATGACACCGCAACTATGACCGTCCAAGTACAAAATCAGCAGACTGAACATATCCACTTACATCGAGGAGTTAGACAAGGAGACGTTATTTCCCCCAAATTATTCACAAACGCTCTAGAGGATATGTTCAAAACGCTGAACTGGAAAGGACGGGGCATAAATGTCAATGGCAATTACCTCTCACACTTGAGATTTGCGGACGACATCGTCATCATGGCTGAAACCGTGCAGGACCTGCAATACATGCTGACCACCCTCGCTGATTCTTCTGCGCGCATCGGTCTCCGGATGAACTTGGATAAGACCAAGATCATGTTCAACGAACATGTTATTCCGGAACCGATTGCCTTAAATGGAGTCCCTCTCGAAGTTGTTGACGAATATGTCTACCTTGGGCAAATCTTGCAATTGGGCAGAAACAATTTCGAGAAGGAAGCTCGCAGAAGGATACAGCTTGGATGGGCAGCATTCGGAAAACTTCGTCGAGTCTTTACATCGCCCATACCACAAAGCCTGAAGACGAAAGTCTTTAACGAGTGCGTCCTTCCTGTTATTACCTACGGAGCCGAGACGTGGACACTGACAGTGCGACTAGTTCACCAATTCAAAGTCGCTCAGCGAGCTATGGAGAGGGCTATGCTCGGAGTTTCTCTGAAGGATCGAATTCGAAACGAAGTCATCCGTCAGAGAACCAAAGTAATCGATATAGCTCAGAGGATTAGCAAGCTGAAATGGCAGTGGGCCGGTCACATCTGTCGCAGAACCGATAACCGTTGGGGTAAACGAGTTCTAGAGTGGAGACCACGGCTCGGCAAACGTAGTGTGGGACGCCCTCCAACTAGATGGAGCGATGATATACGCAAGCTGGCTGGCAGCGGTTGGAAACGAATAGCTGAAGATCGAGCTCAGTGGCATGCCATGGGAGAGGCCTATGTCCAGCAGTGGACGGAAATTGGCTGATAATGATGAACTATGACCTAATCTGTGGTTTCACTGCAAATATTTTATTAATTTTGCGATGCGTGTATGTGAAACTCGTGATATCTTCTAGAGTTTTCATTTGAATTATGTACTGTAAGGGACAATTTTAATCTATAATATGTGGCCAAGCTAATTAACGTAATTATTTGGATAAGGATTTAATACTATATACTTGAAAATAGCCTTGGAAGTTATGTAATATTTTTTAACAAAAATTTAAGATTAAAATGGTTACTGTGAGTCAACCTTAAGAGATAGACATATGCTGTCGCGGACTTTTTTGTAGGTCTTATTAAGTTGTACAACTCTTGCATAGAAAATATTCTTCTATCTATTTTCAATTAAGCAGCGTTCGTAAGAAACGTGTTTTTTCGACCGTTTTTTTGCCGACTTAGGTTGCAAATTAGGTCTCCACGGATGTACCTTTGATTTAAACGGGATAATATATAGCCTATTTTCATTCCGAAAGTCCATTCTATGTATTAGTGAAAGATTTTTTTAAATCGGTTCAGTAGTATTTGAGCCAAATCATTACAAACATACAAAAATACAATAATATCGTTTAAAAACTAAAAAACAACCGACTTCAATGCCGCGCTATACATTTTCAGTACCAATTTTGAGATGTTTATCTCAATATCTCTGGAGATACTTATCATACCGCGATAAAATTACCATGGTACCACACTTGGGATATCTCCTTTCGAACAAAAAAAGAATAATCAAAATCGGTTCATAAACGACGAAGTTATCCGCGAACACACATAAAAAAAAAAAATAAAAAAAAATATATACGGTCGAATTGAGAAACCTCCTCCTTTTTTTGAAGTCGGTTAAAAATACAAAAATACAAATGTTTTCTCTTTATAATATTAAGTATAGATTGGAGAGTCTAATTTCTACCGGCAAGGAATTCCATAGTACGACAGCTTCAACGTTAAAAGAACCTTGATAGAACGAAGACTTGTGAATAGGAATCTTTAGCCTTAAATTCTCTGAAGACCTAAGTGAAGGATGGGAAGGAAGTAGAAGGATTGAAGAGGACAGTGTAAAGGAGTGATAGTGTATGCGCATCCCGGCGACGGCGAATGGGCAGCCACTCACAGCTTAGCGCGATATTTAGAAATATGATCATACTTCCGCAGTCCGAAAATAAACCTAATACAGAAATTTTGTAAGCGCTCGATTTTATTTAGCTGTTCTTGAGTAAGGTCGAGATAGCAGACGTCGGCGTAGTCTAGGATAGGTAGAAGGAGAGACTGTACAAGCGCAATTTTAGTAGTAGTAGGTAGGAAATTACGTAGTCTGCGCAATGAACCTGCGGAGGCAAACATTTTAAGACTGGTTTCTATTAATTGGGGACCCCATGACAAACTGCGATCGATAATAATACCCAGGTTTCTAACCGACTCACTATATGGTATAGTGACACCTTCAAATACGACATGTGGTAAGTTGTTCCAGTCAATGCGGCTGACAAGTCGGGAACTGCCAACTATAATGACTTGCGTCTTTACTGGGTTTATTTTTAAACCATAGGATTTACTCCATAGAGAAATTCGGTTCAAGTCGCAGTTTGTGTTTGCAATCGCGTCAGAAAGTTCGTTTAAAGGTGCTTGGGAGTATAGTTGAAGATCATCCGCGTATAAATGATAAGAGGAAGAGAAATTAAGAGAGATAGAGTTAATGAAGACGGCAAAAAGAAGAGGAGATAAGACACCACCTTGCGGTACACCGGCAGTTGTGTCACACCACGAGGAAAAGCGATCGTCGAGACGTACCTGCTGCCGGCGGCCGCAAAGGTAGCTGTGAAACCAGTCAATTACTGTAGCAGACAAGTTATTGGAGCGAAGAATAGCAAGAAGGATATCGAAATCAACAGTGTTGAATGCATTGCTGAAATCTAGGAGTGACAGCATGGTTAGCTGGCCGTTATCCATCCCCAGACGAATATCATCGGTGATCTTAACGAGAGCGGTGACCGTGCTGTGCCCTGGTCGGAAGCCAGATTGAAAAGAGTTTAATAGAGCGTGTCGGGAAAGGAAAAAGCTTACCTGGTTATAAACCAGGCGCTCCAGGACTTTAGATAAATAGGGGAGGATAGATATAGGACGATACTCGGTGAAGGTCTTGGGGTTGGTTTTTTTAGGTAAGGGGATGATCTGTGCTTCCTTCCACAAAGAAGGAAACTCACCGTAGGAGATGGAATAGTTGAAAATGAAACAAAGTACAGGAAGGATGAGGTCAAGTATAGGGATAAGCATATTACGACTAATGCCATCGATGCCAACAGCTTTAGAAGTAATAGCAAGCATGCTCTAACTTCGCAAACAGTAAAATGACGAAAAATAAAAGAAGAGTGATTTTGTAATAAATTATTAGATAAAAGATTCAAAGTACAGGTTTTAGTCGCTATATCCATAGGGGAAGATGTAGAAAAGTGTCGATTTAAGGAATCGATGTTTAAATTTTTGGAATAGTTTCCTGACGCGATTTGCCCACCCCCAACGACCGGAGGAATTTCCACTCCTTGCTCGGATCCTCATCTTGAACAGAATCGTGGATATGACGACGCTGAGCATCCCTGCAGGCCAAATTGCAGCGATTGCGGAGTTTGATGTACCGAGCCTTATTAACATCATTGGGATGTACTCTATACTTTGTTTTGCCAACAGCTTTTTTTATGTTTAAGGACCTTTATCTCCTCCGTCAGCCATGGTGCAGGTGAATGTTTCAACTTTATAGCCCTGATTGGCGCATGTACATCATACAGCTGGGTAATTAAGGTGTTAAATACCGCAATCTGATCATCAATTCTTTCGCAGTCCATCACAGGTGACCAGTCGACGTTTTCAGCGTCTTTCATAAATGTTTCCCGATCCATACCACCAAAAGTGCGTTGCATGATAATTGTGGGCTTAGCTTTAGGTGGACGTATCTTGTAAGATAAGAAAATTAAATCATGATAGGAGAATGAATCAGCAGAACACTGGCCATGCCTAGCAACATGATTTAAGGAAGATACGAGAATGAGATCAAGGAGAGAAGGTGTGGAGTTCGGAAAATGGTGAGTAGCACTAAGAGGAAGAATATGCAAGTTGGTGGATACGGCCAGAGTCTCTAATGAAAAAGAGCGATGATCCCGTTTTAGAAGACATGTGTTAAAGTCACCCATGATTATGGTGTGACTATAAGAGGGCCTAAGATTTTCAAGGAGTTTTTCGAAAGAGGACAAAAAGTTATTTCGCAAAGAATAGCTATAATAGACCCCGAGAAGAA
Source organism: Cabera pusaria (assembly GCA_954871355.1). NCBI lineage: Eukaryota > Metazoa > Arthropoda > Insecta > Lepidoptera > Geometridae > Cabera > Cabera pusaria. The sequence continues at coordinate 18,662,133 of OX940889.1, read as the reverse complement.
TTTTAGAGTGAGAAAGAAGGACTTCAATAAAGAGATGCTCACCTGCATTTGCCGGAGGTGGTTGAGCGGATGTGCTAATGACGGAGAAGGCAATGTGTGAGCGTAGATAAATAGCTACACCCCTACCACCACCACCGGTCCGGTCATTGCGAATGAGGTTAAAGCCAGGAAGATTATATGATATAGACCGAAGAGAGGGTTTGAGCCAAGATTCGGAGACTAGTATAGCTTGAATGTTTTTATTCTGAAGAGACGTCTGCATATCAGAAAAATGGACCGGGATGCTTTGCGCGTTGATGTGGATAACGTTAAAATTCTTAGGTACGTCAGAGAAAGTACTGTGCAAGGTATCAGACAGAGTAGGTATACTCGAAAAACTATCGTCGCTGTTACTATCAGAGGCAGAATAAGCAGATATATATGCATCGCTACTATCGTTAAACAAACTCAACATAATTATTCATATACTAATAATAATACAATTTACTATACACCCAAATAATATAACTAATCTATCTTATTACGTAATAATCAATATACCTAGAGAACTAACTATAATACAAAATTCTAGGTATTATACACCTGCCGGGTTTTTGTTTTATAATTGTTTCACAATAATTATAGATACACACATATTATACACACATAAACCTCAACTCAAACTGCAATATTTAATCATCATAATTATTAAGATTAATTAAGGACAAATCAAACAGAATACTTAAACGCTTTAAAAATTACAACGGAGGAGACGCAGCTTACGTAAAATGAAACGTGTATAATATTTAGGCACTTGTGCTTGTCGATCAGCAAAATATAAATCATATTAATATAATAGAAAAGCGTTAATAACTAGGATTATGTATCACATCGATGTGATACACCGTCCCAGGTTAATAAGGTCTGAATACAAACTTATTGCTAAGCTTAAATACAGCACATATATAAATTAAAGTAAAAATAACTTGTCTATGGTTCAAATTAATGACATTAAATTAGTTTGAACGAGATGCAGTCAGCAGTTTTTGAGATATAGCGACCGCAAAGATAACTTTGTTTTTCATACAAACTCTATGGAAAACGAAGTTAATTTTTTTTTAATGGCGAAAAATTAAAGTTATAAAATACGGAACCCTACGAGTGCGACTCCGACTTGCACTTGACCAGTTTTGGTAGATTTAATGATCCCACTACCTCTGTACGAAAATCCATAATTCATGAATGCACATAATACTTTCCTTGGTAGGTATGTACCTATGATTAGAACCAACGACCGTCGGGTCAGAATCAGGGTAACTATCCTTTACGCCAAAGGGCCGTCCTATATCACTACGTAAGTATTATAAAACAAAGTCCATCACTGCGTCTGTCTGTCTGTTCGCCATAATCTCCAATAGCTACTGAACGGATTATTATGCAGTCAGTATTCACCAATAGCCAGAGAGTTTATGAGGAAGGTTTAGGTGCATAATTCGTTAAGGTTTTGTGTAAATTTGTTGAAATATGACGATAATTGTTAAATATTTTAATATTTTATATTCGATGCAACAATCTAATGCAAATGTTGTAGGCATATATGTTCCACCCGTGCGAAGCCGGGACGGGCTGCTAGTAATTATTAATTTTATGTGCCTTCCTTACAAGGTCACGTTGTTGAATTTTGATGAAGTGTCAAATGTGGTCTATTAAATTGACTCTACTATAATTAGAGTTTTTTACCTCGAAAGAAAAATAAAAGAAACCCTATTAGGATCACTTTGTTGCCCGTCTGTATGTGCGTCTATGCGTTCCTGAAAAAAAAGGCGGATAGAACAGACAGACGAATAATAAAGTGATCCTATAAGGATTTCTTTTTTCCTTTTAAGGTATGAAACCCTAAAAAGCTTAATTTTAAAACGGCTATTGGTTCATCCGTATGGTCGCTACGATGCCACAGACACACACACACACACACACACACATACACAGACAAACGTCAAACTTATATCACCCCCTTTTCTTTGTATGGGGTGAAAAAACCGGTTAACGCCAGTTACTGATCATTACTGCGTTGTTAATGCATGTAATACGTAATGGTTCAGAGTACTTTCCGTGGTAGTTTTGCCTTTGATGATACTGTTTTAGTAAAACATACCAACTGTTGTTCCTTTTTGGAAAGCTTAATAAACTAGGAAGTTGTATTAGTATTATACACGCTTAATGTCATAGTATTTTTAAAGAAAATTACATAGTTTAGAACAAATTGTAAAATGTATAAAAAAAATAAAGAAAGTCATTGTTATAACATTCTAAGTATTTTTGGATATTTTATTAGTTCTTAAGCTTTATCACAATGTTCCCTACGAATAAAAATTGAATAACATTTAATCAGCAATTTTTTTTAAATTTTGTTATAAGCCTCCAAAATTGGGTATTTAAAAAAAATGCTATTTTCCAAATATCTCGTAAACTAATAATTTTTGGTCATACATTGAGGAGGCTAAATACGTCGCATTTTAGCCACCATATCTGCTCCTGCCGGGAAGACGTCAAATTACCAATAACCCTGTATAGATTAGTGCATTATACTTCTGTATGAAACATTGATATTTGTATATTATGATACAGCTATTGAAGACACGACTCCTAAGCCAGTGGGTGCATACAGGCCTCCCGGAGCTCGGAACAAACCGTCCACATTCACTCTACACGAGCATGAGAAGCCACATAAACCTGGTGATAATGCTAGTGGTAAGTATACTATTTATTTTATGTATTACCAGGCTTGTCTCACTCCGCGTACTTGCCGCGTTAGTTATTACGCGAGATGAAACCTAGATACAACGTCAGTATCGTTCAAAATACGCTACACTGCTGGGCCAAGGTTGGAAAAAGAACGGTTTTTTTTCAAAAAGAACAAATCATCATGTTTTATTCAACAAACAATAAAAATATGTTTTAAATTATGTTCCGGACAGCGTCGTACTCCGATAGCATATATAGATATAGATAGATGTATATAATAAAGATAAGTTTTAGCTTAGTACTCTAGGATAGGTAGGGTATTTTGCCATGTATAGAGTTCGCATTTCATTATAGCTTCGTATAGATAGACATATAATTTGTATTGTATAACGTTCATATTCGTACAGATAGATAGATAGTAACTTGTATTTGTATCGCATTCGTAAACAGCCTTATTATAGATAGATTTTGTTAGATTCTTATTAGAACATAGGAATATAACTCGTGTAAGGTTTGTAATAGTAAAATAGGTCTTATAGGACTAAAGACAGGTCATTCGTACAACCTAAGTAGATAGGTAATAGATAAAAAGCATGTTCGGCTTTAATAGATGTAACAGATAGTCAACCTAGACCATGTTAGGTTTAGGAATAGGGTTGGTACTTGCAAATAGCATAGGTCTGGGAGAGCTCCGCACTCTCTGATGGTTAGCGCTCGACTGAATAGCATCTCGGGAGAGTATATCTCCGAAAAGTCGGCATCTCGTGCGTGCGCCCACACAAGGACACGCCCCGCGAGACAGAGTGCGGGCGCTCCCAGACTATCGACCTCTCGCTCTTTTGCAAGTACCAACAACAATATAAATAGAGCGTCGCTACCGTGCCAAATTGTTCAGTTCACCAACGGCGGCTCTAGAAGAAAGAAGAAAGGAAAACTAGGAAGAATAGTAAATAGTGATAGTGCCTAGTGAATAGCTCAGTAGCTATAAGAAGATTGTGAAGAAGGAATAAATTAGCGTTTCAAGGCTTGAAGACGTGTTTAAATCCCAGCTCCAAAGCTTCACAGTATAAGTGTGGGAATCCGAAGGCCTCTTCCGAAGAAATACAGTCCACTGCTCCACCGCTGTGCTTAGGGTTCCCCACATTTTTGGTCCTTCGAGCCGGATATTTGGGACCTTAACAGTCTTTTTCAAGACTAAACGTTAATTTAAACGCCGCAAAAAGTCTTTTTTAAGACTACTTCTCGTCGACTCCGATAACTAACGCCGCAAACAGTCTTTTTCAAGACTTCGTTGACTCTTCGATCCGATATTCGCTACCATGCCGGTCACCCGCTCCACAGGAAGAGGACGAGCGCCGGCCTCCGAGCAAGAGTCATCCGTCGAGACCACGACATCGGGTACAACGGCGTCAACATCGGGTACTTCGCGCACCGGGGCAACAGTCATCACGGAGGAGCACCCTTCGACCAGCGGCTACGCGTCAGCGGCTGTGGTCTCACCAAAGCGACGGGCATCATACAGCTTCGCGCCCGCCGCGACGGCGCCACACGCCGTTCCAGAGCATCACACCGCGACCGTGCCGCCCCCCGCCGCCGTGATGGCGCCACCGGTACCTACCTCCGCATCGATCGCCGCGCCGCCTGCCGCCGCGCACCCCGCCGCGCCGCCTGCCGCCGCGCACCCCCCCGCGCCGCACGCCGCCGCGCACCCCCCCGCGCCGCACGCCGCCGCGCACCCCCCCGCGCCGCACGCCGCCGCGCATCACATCGCCGCCGCCGTGACGCCGCGGGTACCGCCGTTGGGAGCTGATCCACACATCGGGCAACAGTACGAGCTTCGAGAGAGGCCGCCACGGGTCGCCGAGCCCGTCGAGCAGCGCGCACGCAGCCATCGTGCGGAATCTCGTCGCTCACAGCGCATCTCCAAGGCGAAGTTGGAGCTGCTACAGCTGCGCATCGAGTTCGCTGCGGCCCGCCTGGCCGCGCTCGAGCGCGACTCCGACGTCGAGGAAGACCTCGATGACGGTTCGGTGTACACCGAGCCTGAGACACAGCAACGCATCGATGCCTGGTTGGACAACCAGGCCCCACCGCCGCCGGTCTTGTTGGCTATGGCCAATGAGACCCTCCGCCCAGCTGAGACGCCACGTGAGCCGCTACCCTCCGTGCCACCGCCGCCGACCGCCGCCGTGTCACGTGATCACCCACGTGTGTCGCCGCCAGCAAGTTTCGAGCTCCGCGCCGAGCAGAGCTACCAACCGTCGTGCCCACCTGAGCCGCGTGGACCGCTGCTCTCCGTGCCACAGCCGCCGCTGCCACCGCCTGTGCCACGTGATTCTCCACGCGCGCTGCTACCAGTGGGACCCGAGCTTCAAGACAGAAGCTACCAACAGCTACAGGACTTCGAGCTACGACGTAGCCAGGAGCTACAACAGGACTTCGAGCTACGGCGTAGCCAGGATCTACAACAGGGCTACGAGCTACGGCGTAGCCAGGAGCTACAACAGGGCTACGAGCTACGTCCGCTACGGCATAGCCAGGAGCTACAACAGTGCTACGAGCTACGCGACAAGCCTAACTTCGTGCAACAACCGTCGATGGCGGGTCTACAACAGCCGCTTCCGCCGCCGCCGCCTGCACCGTCTGCACCGGCGGGAGCCCCCGTGCAGTCCGAGATTGCACAACTGAGCACCGCCATCACCCAAGCTGTCATAGCAGCAGGACAGCGCCCGAGATTCGCCGAGCTACCGACGTTCGACGGGTCACACTTCGACTGGCTACCGTTCCGCGCAGCGTACTTCGAGTCTGCACAGATGTTATCACCGACCGAGAACATCAACCGCCTGCGACGGAGCCTCCGGGGAAAAGCTCGAGAAGCAGTCAACAGTCTACTCATCACCAACTCAGATCCGGATCAAGTGATGAACACCCTCGCAACACGCTTCGGTCGACCTGAGACACTAGCGAAGACAGAAGTTCAAGCTCTTCGGTCCCTGCCGCGCCTCACCGAGTCACCGTCCGACGTGTGTGTGTTTTCGACCAAGGTGACGAACGCCGTCGCGATGCTGCGAGCCCTCAACTGCGGATACTACCTATACAACCCGGAGGTAGTGGAGAACATACTGGAGAAGCTGCCGTCGACCCTGCGACAGAGCTACTACCAGTTCTTGCCGAGCCAGCCAACAGACATGCCTGACCTGATGAAAATGGAAGCGTTCCTGAGACGACAAGCCGAGCTTTGCGGACCATTCGCGAAGCCGGATCCGGATGTATCCTCGCCAGCATCGGGGCCTCAAAGGAGGACGCAGCGAGTACACAACGTCGTCGAACAACCGCAACAGCAGCAGCCACAACAGAAGTCGCAGCAGTCAACAGCTCGTTGTCCCGTGTGTGAACAACCGGGACATTTCACCGAAGACTGCAACAGATTCGAAACAGCAGATGAACACGAGCGCTGGGACATAGCGAAGAAACAGCGGCTATGTTTCAGGTGTCTACGCTACAGGAGGCGAGATCACAGCTGCCGTGCCAAGGTGTGTGGAGTCGACGGCTGCAAGACCCACCACCACAGAATGCTGCACTACGAGAAAAAAGAAAAGGGTGCAGTGACCGAAGCCATCAACTCCGCGTGGACCACAGAGCATCACAGATCTTACCTGAAGATGATTCCAGTTCGAGCTGTGGGGCCAGCGGGGACAGTCGACACCTTCGCGCTACTGGACGACGGTTCGACGGTCACCCTAGTCGACGAGCGCATCGCCGTCGAAATCGGGGCAGAGGGACCAGTCGACCCGCTGTACATCAACGGCATCAACGCATCGAAGTCGTCCACAAGCAACTCGAAAAGGATACAGATCACTCTGCGTGGCCCGAACAAGAAAGAAATGAAGATTCGAGCGCGCACAGTACAGAATTTGGACATCTCGCCGCAGGAAGTAAACAAATCTGCGCTACGAGGCTGCAAGCATCTACGTGACATCGGCAGCCTACTGACGTACCAGCGTGCTTCGCCGGGTATCCTGGTCGGCCAGGACAACTGGGAGCTGCTGCTAGCTTCGAGGACACGCCGAGGCGCCCGAGACCAGCCGGTGGCGTCGCTGACGCCGCTCGTGTGGGTGCTACACGGGGGCCACAGCAGAACGCTCGGGAAGAGCATCGACTTCGTGTCCTACGTCACCGAGTCGCCTGAAGATGCAGCCCTGGACGTGATTCGCGACTATTTCGAGACTGACGTCATGTATATTAACCCACAGTACACATCGAGATCGGAGCGGCGTGAGGTCAACAAACCACCGGTCACGGACGCGCTCAACTGCGAGCGGCGTGAGGTCGACGGACCACCGGACACGGACGCGCTCACCATCGAAGACAGCAACGAGCGGCGTGAGGTCGATGGACCACCGGCAACGGACGCGCTCAACTTCGACATCAACAGCGAGCGGCGTGAGGTCATCGGACCACCGGCAACGGACGCGCTCACCATCGACAGCATCAGCGAGCGGCGTGAGGTCATCGGACCACCGGCAACGGACGCGCTCAACATCGTGAACAACAGCGAGCGGCGTGAGGTCATCGGGCCACCGGCAACGGACGCGCTCACCATCATCGACAGCAGCGAGCGGCGTGAGGTCATCGGACCACCGGCAACGGACGCGCTCATCGTCAACATCGTGAACATCAGCGAGCAGCGTGAAAGCTACAGAACACCGGATTCGGACGAGCTCTACAGCAAGCTGCGTGAGGTCATCGGACCACCGAAAACGGACTCGCACCACACCACTGAAGATCGCAACGAGCAGCTTGATGTCGACAACCGACAGTCAGACGCGCTCATCACCGAACCGACAGCGATCGTCTACAGACACCGGTGAAGAACGGGATCATCAACTCACCGAGCTACAACACCGGCGGGAGCTGAGCATCCTGCAATTCGACGACGACTGTCCTACACCGGGTTCTTCTGCTGCAGGCAGCACGGCGGGAGAATGTTCCGGACAGCGTCGTACTCCGATAGCATATATAGATATAGATAGATGTATATAATAAAGATAAGTTTTAGCTTAGTACTCTAGGATAGGTAGGGTATTTTGCCATGTATAGAGTTCGCATTTCATTATAGCTTCGTATAGATAGACATATAATTTGTATTGTATAACGTTCATATTCGTACAGATAGATAGATAGTAACTTGTATTTGTATCGCATTCGTAAACAGCCTTATTATAGATAGATTTTGTTAGATTCTTATTAGAACATAGGAATATAACTCGTGTAAGGTTTGTAATAGTAAAATAGGTCTTATAGGACTAAAGACAGGTCATTCGTACAACCTAAGTAGATAGGTAATAGATAAAAAGCATGTTCGGCTTTAATAGATGTAACAGATAGTCAACCTAGACCATGTTAGGTTTAGGAATAGGGTTGGTACTTGCAAATAGCATAGGTCTGGGAGAGCTCCGCACTCTCTGATGGTTAGCGCTCGACTGAATAGCATCTCGGGAGAGTATATCTCCGAAAAGTCGGCATCTCGTGCGTGCGCCCACACAAGGACACGCCCCGCGAGACAGAGTGCGGGCGCTCCCAGACTATCGACCTCTCGCTCTTTTGCAAGTACCAACAACAATATAAATAGAGCGTCGCTACCGTGCCAAATTGTTCAGTTCACCAACGGCGGCTCTAGAAGAAAGAAGAAAGGAAAACTAGGAAGAATAGTAAATAGTGATAGTGCCTAGTGAATAGCTCAGTAGCTATAAGAAGATTGTGAAGAAGGAATAAATTAGCGTTTCAAGGCTTGAAGACGTGTTTAAATCCCAGCTCCAAAGCTTCACAGTATAAGTGTGGGAATCCGAAGGCCTCTTCCGAAGAAATACAGTCCACTGCTCCACCGCTGTGCTTAGGGTTCCCCACAAATTATTTGTTTTAAACATGTCTTAAACATTGTTTTAAACACATGCATGCTAATAATAATTGAAATTTTTTGTAAAAAAAAATATCGCAGTACAAGCGGAGCGAAATATCTTCATCCTCTCTCCCATTTACCCGTACCTAATTAAAGTATACGTTATTCATTCACTTACTTACTTACTGAAGTTGATGGGGTATTTAATTCCCGCATGCCAGACCAGACTATTTCGAGTCCAGGGGATTTCCCGAATTCATCAAATTAAGAGTTGTCATCACAACACTCGGTTGTCTAGAAGAAATCGCTTTAAGCGATAAGACCGCCCTTTGCATTACTTAGAATAAGAATTTTTCTCTGGTATGTTTCTGTAATTATTGGTGTGCAAATAAAGTGTTTATCTATCTATCTATCTATCACATTTTACCTTTGTAACTATAATGTTGCTGGTTAACATTTTTGAAAAGTACTCAGGACCTTGATTTTTATACACCTAATAGGGACTATAGACTTATGTATCGGGAATAAATTTCGACTTGCTAGGACCACCCGTTTCTGAGAAAATCGGTGGTGACACACGGACAGACGGACAGACAGACAGACAGACGGACAGACGGACAAGAAAGTGATCTTATAAGGGTTCCTTTTTTTAACCGACTTCAAAAAAAGGAGGTTTCTCAATTCGACCGTATATAATGTTTTTTTTAAATGTTTGTTCGCGGATAACTTCGTCGTTTATAAACCGATTTTTATTATTCTTTTTTTGTTGGAAAAGAGATACCCAAGTGTGGTACCATAGTAATTTTATCGAGGTCTGATAAGTATCTCCGGATATATGGAGATAAACACCTCAAAATTGGTACTGAAAATTAATAGCGTGGCATTGAAGTCGGTTCTTTTTAGTTTTTTAAACGATCTTATTACCTTTTGAGGTACGGAACTCTAAAAATGAACCCTTATAAGATCACTTTCTTGTCCGTCTGTCTGTCTGTCTGTCTGTCTGTCTGTCCGTCTGTTTGTCTGTCCGTGTGTCACCACTGATTTTCTTAGGAACAGGTGGACCTAGCAAGTTGAAATGTATACTATACCTGATACTGAAGTCCATTGTCCCTATTGGGTGTATAAAAATCAAGGTCTTGAGTCAACACAATAAAAAGATATGGGCAAATTTAGATTTTCGTGAAAACTTGTTAGTACCAAAATTTACCTTAATTTTCAACTTTTTTTATTTTTCAGAATGTTTCCTTTACTTGTGCTGTAAGCTTTTAACCAAAATTGAAAATTCTAGGTCAACTGGAAATACCCCATAAGTTTTGGGTCGAACCTAGAATCATGAAATTTGGCAAGAAGCAAGGTCTTACAGCACAAATTAAGGAAAAAATCCAAAAAATAAAAAAGTTGAAAATTAAAGGGTGCCTCCCTCTTCCATATATAGTTTACGCCAGTTAAGGTAGACCTCTGAGTTATATGAGCGCTGATACAAAAATAATACAAAGAATAATACAAAGCTTCTGCATACCAACATCAACTGCACATGGTTAAATAAATAATTTTACTACCATGAAGGAAGTTTTTTTTTTAATGATTACTCGCAATGTGGGTTGCACATTACTAGTATTCTTGTTAACCCCTCCAATTAAGCTAAAATGCTTGTGTCTGGAGTGGGTTCACGTTAATAGTGCAATGGGTGGGGTGGGGATCGAACTCACGACCTCTCGATCGCCAGTCCGACACCTTATCCATTGGGCTATTGTCGCATTAGTTATATACCAAACCCACATATAGTGATAGTAGTGGCCTTGGAGCAAATTCAAGGGCTTCGTCTTAATCGCCGCTGCTTTCTTCTGACGATACCTCATCAACCCGACAAGTTTCGTCCTTCGCTGTTGTTGCTCTTGACTTAATGCCCAAATACCGACTATAAATCTCTTCTCTACATCTAAGCTTCAACACTAGAATTTCTCTTGGCTTGACCTTTACATATAAGCAGTCTTATATTATATTTGTCCACAGCGACCCCATCAAAGCAAGCAATCAAACAGAAAGAAAAGCGCGAGGCTCGCAAAGCACGCAAGGCGGACGAGAAAAGTGGTGGCGACGTGTCGCCCGTTGCGCCCACCGCCTCACGACCACCGTTCGTCTCCACTGGAGATGCTGAGAAGGATAAAAAGATCAAGAATATTAATAAGGTAGGTCGCCAAACATCTAATGAGTTCTGGCAGCTGTACTTTGAAAGCCAGTTCTCAGGAATGTGTGTTTACATTTTGTTTTATCAATGTAATACTATTTTAAATTAAATACAAAAATAATTTCTCTCGCTGACGGATTAATCACAGCCACGCAAGAGAACCCAGGCGGGGTAGCGCCAAACAGTCCTAAAATTGACATCTGCGCATCTAAAGATCAGGCTTTTAGATCGGTGCCGAATGTTATACAATACGGAATATATGCATGTAACTCAGTTTTATTGCAATTTTTTTTCGAATCTTTGTCCTGGAATTACAAGTTAAACCTTTTTAGGGTTCCGTAGTCCTGACAAGGAACCCTTATAGTTTCGTCATGTCCGTCTGTCTGTCTGTCTGAGGTTTTGCTAAGATACCGTTAATACTAGAAATCTGTAATTTTGTGGGGGTATGTAAATAAATGACGCCGACAAAGTGCTGAAATAAAATTTGAAAAATATTTTTTTTTAGGGTAGCTCCCCTATATGAGAAGTGGGGATGATTTTTTTTTTCATCGTCTACCCCATCGTATGGGGTGTCGTTGAATAGGTCTTTTAAAATGACTTCAGGATTGCCAATACCATTTTTCGATTGAATGCTCCATTTACGTAATATTAAACTTTAAAGTGCAAATTTTTGTTCCAGTAGGGCGTCTCCCCCTCTCTAAAAGCTAAACTGCTGTCTTGAAAAATCTGAGAAAATTCGTGATAATAGCGCATTTCATGAACTTTAAAGGAAAATTACAGCGGTTAAGAAAGCTTTATTAGTTTAGCAGTAATAGTTGTTGAACTTGGGTGTTGGATAATTTTGTACCAAATACAAAACCTTAGAATAAATCCTCTAAAGTGACAAAGACGGAGTACCTAGTTGCTTGCTTATAACGGGTAAAGACATGCATTGAATAACAGGCTACTACGGAACCCTACACTGCTCGTGGCCCGACACGCACTTGGCCGGTTTATTTTATTTAATTCCATTTTATCTGCTTAAAATAAAAAATGCAATTTAAGCAAGGGGAATTTAAGTTTGTAAAACAGATCACCATTGGTCAATTGGTCGATTGAATCGAAAGTTGACGTCACAACACACTACGTCACGTGATAGAGACAGGAAGCGGAATTTTAGCGGGAACGTGAAAATGTATGTATGGCGTGGCGTGTATCTGATGTAAATGCTTGACGTCACAACACACTACCAAAGAGACCGGGAAATTATGGCGTTTATACTGCTCAAATTTATTTGATTATTTATATAAAAAATAATTAGACCAATTCCAGCAGTATTTTTTTATTTATATTACGTATACTAGAAGTACCCCGCGGCTTCGCCCGCGCTAGAGACTTCTTTTATTTATTTAAAACTTTTATTTTGTAAAAACCTTTCTATCATAAAAGACATCAAAGAAGTAAAAGCCAAATCGGTTCACCCGTTTTTCAAGTTATTGCGTGACTAAGAGAAATAGGGATTCATATTTATAAAACCCGAAAAACCATATTGATTTTCAGACTTTTTTACCAACCCCTGCAACACGTATTTACATATTTATTTACAGAAGTACTTAAGTAAATTAAAGTCTCTAAGTTTATATATATAGTTAAAAATAATAATTAATATCCGGGGGGAATTTTTAGAAAATACTTTCGGATACCTACGTCATAACAACTATCTTCATTCTACATTTCAGCGCAATCCGAAACAATATTGATTTTCAGACTTTGTTACCCCACGTCACCCTCTTAGGGTGGCATTTTTAAAAAGCCTGAAACTCTTATTTACTTATTTATTTACAGAAGTACTTGTGTGAAATGTCGAATAAAATGACTATCCAAACTTTGAACCCCCGCTTCATCCCCGGGTGAATTTTGAAAAATCCTTTCTAAGCGGATACCTACGTCAAAACAACTATCTGCATGGCAAATTTCAGCGCAATCCGAAACAATATGGATTTTCAGACTTTGTTACCCCGTTTTACCCATTTGGGGGTGGAATTTTGAAAATGCCTGAAACACGTATTTACTTATTTTTTTACTGAAGCACTTGTGTGAGGTTTCGAATAGAAAAAGACTATCTAATCTTGTTTCGCCATACAAACTTTGAACCCCCATTTCATCCCTTTAAGGGGTTAATTTTGGAAAAGTACCTTTCTTAGTACACCCTTACGTACTAAGACAAATATATCCTCCAAATTTCAAGTCTCTACGACCGACCTACGACCAGCGGTTTAGGCTGTGCGTTGTCTATCAGTCAGTCAGTCAGTCAGTCAGTCAGTCAGTCAGTATGTCAGGACAAAGATTCTTATAGTATTAGATAGATGATTGATGTAATGAGTTAAATAAAATATTAAAAAAAACATGCATATTACCTATTGATAATGTATGCATTGTTTCTATAAAATGTTTTTCTTAAACTGATAATTTTCTTACAGAAACTGAGCGACATAGACAAGCTGAAGCAACAAAAGTCATCGGGCAAGACGCTGGAATTGAACCAACTCGCTAAGATCGACAACGAACCGGCTTTGTTAAAAGAACTCGAACAGCTCAGGTTATGATACACATTCTACGACGTTTACTAGTATAGCCCTGACTTTAGAATAACTTAGGATGTTATAAATACGTCTATGATCTGTATGAACCCGAACTCGAGTTTCGGCCGTATTCGAGTGTTTGCATTCGGCCGAAACTCGTTCGGGTATCCGCTGCAATTATTAAACTTGTTATCGTAACTTACGAGCTAACGACCGAGTATTTTGAATTTAATTTAAAACGTGTGCATTAATTGGGAAAAGTATTGTCTGAATTAGGTAATACTAGACTCTGTTCATTTACATTTGGCTTGCCCGAATTCCATATGCAATTTATTTGCGTATAGAATTTGGGCAACAGACCAAATTCACGATCGAAAACAGACAAATTAGCGCTTAAGACCAAGTGTAATAGCGGCATGAACCTCTTTTCTCTAGGTATCTATGTATAGATGCAAATTGCAATGTACGTTACTGCTTTTGAATTATGATTTTTATGACAAATTTATCCCAACAATTTTCCTCAAGCAAGGCAATTGAAGGCAAATTTCCAGGTATAATATAATCACTGGTTAATTAAATAAACACGTTAGTTTAATAAAATGCATTGACATAGTTATAAACTCTTTATCTATTTATAATTACAAAAAATGTTTATCTTATCCTAAACAACTTAAGGCGACGAAAACAAAGTTCGACAAAAAACTAAAATGAATGTTAATGAATACATTATATCAATTACTTGTAAGGAAAGACAACTATGAGGTTAAATTGTAAATAATTCTTGGTATAAAGTGATTTAAGGTGGAAACGCTGCTGCGCCGCTCTAGTGCGTTTCCACCTTTACTGGTGTTGTAGTGGACTATTATTCGTTCAAACAAAACAAAAGACAATTGCGTAGCGTAAAAATATACGTAATTAAACAATATTTTCTAGATTTTCGTAACCATCTATCAAATCGTTTAAAAAGACAAATAAAAATCTATCAAGATAACTATTAATTTTTGGCTTCTGTGTAATAAAAATATACCTAGTAATAAGTTAGCTATGATTTTGTGATTAATTTTTATGCGAACTTTAAACTTTCTTTAAGCCTTCTAAACACAAAGTTAAGTTGTAATATGGTACTTGTCGTTATTTAATCTAGTTTTACTCTTCTCGTGATCACAGTAAATGCAGCTATATCGAGGTAAATTATATTGATGTTTTATATCGTGATAAGTCTCGAAATATGATTTGTATACTTTGTAGAAATCTTCTGTCTTCACTAATCATCTAATAATTTAACTGTGTGCAGTAAAAATGGCCTATACATTAGCTAATAATAAAGGTGCGTCAAGATATATAACATTGTTAATGCAATATAAGGTAGAGATTTACTACGATAACATGACCCGCCCCTCTAAAATTCAAAACGTTTGAAAGTATTTGTGGAAGTATTTACAACGCACCACCACGCGTGTGCGTACTGGTACTGCCGGCCTGCTACTGAAGACGAATAATTACAACTACATACAAACTCTTTCGTAAGGATTTGACTACACACATTAAAACAGTAATTTGGAGGGGCGGGCCATGTTATCGTAGTAGATCTCTAAGCCGTTATAATTCAACTGCAACACGACTGAAAACATTAAAATAGTGTACATTAAAGTAAAGGGTAAAAGGACCAAATATTGACACTAATTCAGTTATTAGCACCCGAATTTCAAAACTATGAGTTATTGTGCATGATTTTTGCATTACCAAGTACTAAAATATACGAAAAATTAATACCTGCTTATATTGTGCATCCAGCAAGATGCGTGAAAATTGTCACAAATTGGGTCCCCACAAATGGTCGACCACGATAGAGGTGGCGTGACGATATAGGAGCCCATCAGCCTTGCTGGACACACTGCCCTGCAGAGAGATTCGTGGAAGGCTATGGGGGAGACCTTTGCCCAGCTGTAGGACACAATAAAAAAATTGTAATACTCTAAGTATTACAATAGTAAAATTCATTAATGTAAAATTTAATAATTACTTATAGTTTTGATTTCAAACTCTGACTGGACCAGTGTCAAAATTGAGCCCTTTTACCTAAGTATAAATAATATCTAAAGATAAATAAGGAGCAGATGATGTGTGGTCAACTAAGGATCAACGATGCTTCTTTAATGTCATAATTGTACTTTAATAATCATGACATAAAGCTCCTATTTTAATTCTCATCATGCATCGAAACTCGACTCTATTACTATGTTTTCGTGAGGAGTATACGGAAAATATTTTTTGTTATTTAACAATCAATTTTTTTTTTAAGAATTAATCTCCAGAATTTCCTTGCAAAGGTCCGGTCTATTGATAGATAATAATAACAGTTGACTAAGTTTCGCGGATTAATCGGAAATCTTACCAAATATCAGCTTATTTATAACATTTTTAGAAAAACGTACTTAATACATACATTAGGACCCCGATAATCCGAACGCCCAAAATGTATACCCTGTTCGTATATACGCAGCGTTTGTATTATAGTATGCAGACATTTTAGGAAAAACAACAAACTATTCATTATGGAAACTATGTTTTAACTATCAGAAAATGTGACAATAACATTAATATAACTTCTCTTCTTGGATGTTGAGGCCATGCCAAATCGCACAAACACGTTAGTAGATTGTGCACAATAAAATGGTGGAATGGCGCGCGGAGGGTTCAAGTACGTCGTAGCGTCTAAAAAGTTTAAATTCTGCACTAAAATACGAGTGGGGCATAGCGAGTTACTTTGGAACGGAAGACACGCGCGCGGAGGCAGGTTTCGTTCAGATTATAGAGGCAATCGGATTAGCTTGGGTTCGGATTATCGAGGCCCTACTGTAATCTATTTATATTGTACTTCACACTGAGTAGAGTTCTTTCAGAATGCTATTACTATTGAAACGAAAGTGCATTGTCTACGAGCTTATGAAAATATAATTAAATGACGAACAGCATTTAATTATTTTTGGCATCGCTTTGCGAACGGCTGAATCGATTTGACAACTTTTTGATATTTAGGGCCAGTTTCAACGGTTCCTAATAGCCTATTATTAATTCTGAACTTATGTGACAGATTTTTGACAACTTGTGTATGGCGTCATCTGTCAGATAACTATCTAAAATTATATCAGGAACCGGTGAAATGGGCCTAAATAGGATGAATGTTGTTTTTAGTGAAAGAAAATTAGGATGAAACTGAAAGTGTGGGACAAGGTGTCATATAGAAAAAAAGTAACGTTAATGTTACATACATTGTTTTTTTTTTCGTATATTCTATGCAAGTTACTGTATAAAAATGTTGTATAACTTAGACGCATCGTATATAAATAAGTTTTATGTTTTGTAATGAGTTTGCGTGGAGGTGAAGAGCTTTTGTACTAAGAAAAATAAAATTATTTATTTTTGTACCCGTTGTTGAAAGACGTCGACCTAATCGTCAATGACAAATATTTCATTGAGATCAATGTGCTTTTGTTGAAATAAATAAAAAGAAGTGATGTATTTTTTTTTATTTTATACTTAGTACCTACCTACCTGCATCAAAAGCCTCGTAAGTATTTAATAATATATAAATATCACCGGTTATTTATATTCATTCGAGTATCTAGCTATTTGTAAAGTTGGTTTTTATGGATGGATCTTGTATTTTGATATTGATATATTTTTTTCTTGATAAAAAAAAACCCTTTCCTGGCTTTTGAGGCTTTAAGAATTACATCAATATCATATCTGATATTGGTGTAATTCTTAAAGCACCAGTGACAGAGAAGTTAAGAAGTATTTTTTTTTATTTATTCTGAATTTATTAACCCAAAGGCCCCATTATAAATTAAGAAGTAATAAATAGACTTGTTCATATCTGATAAGCTTGCGTTTGACCACTATCTTGCCTGGTGGTCTGACCCTCAAGGGCTGTGCTGCCGGAAAAGGCTATGGCGGCAGAATTTCTCACCACTATGCGAGATAGTGGTCAAATGCTAGCCTATCTTCCATACTGGCTAGCACCGTGCATGCCCGAAATCGGCGAATATATTAAAAAAAACTTAATAGCAATGTGGGTTGCACATTACTACTTGTACTATTCATTATTCTGTGACATTACTAGTAGTCTTGTTAACCACTTCAACTAAGCTAAATATGCTTGTGTCTGGAGTGGATTCACGTCAATAGTGCAATGGGTGGGGATCGATCTCACAACCTCTCGATCGCCAGTCCGACCTTGCTATTGGGCTATTGCCGCTTATAAGATCACACCCAGGCATCACATAGAACACGCCTATGGACGCAGGAAGGCGACAACGGCCCGGAGATCCGGTGGTGGTTTGGTGATGTGGTTTTACCGGTATAATCTTAATCAGTCCAATGCTGGACATAGGCCTCTCCTGATGCACGCCACTGAGCTCTGTCTTCAGCTCTTCTCCTCCAGTCGCTATTCTACAGCTACCCTGCATATATCAAATACAAATACAATTATCTTTATTGACATAATTTATGGTAAGTTTATCGTTGAATCCATAGACTCCCGAACTAGTAACACTGTGTTTCAGCAGCCAATGGCTTCTCCCATAGTTATATATATATAATATTCTAGTTAAATTATGTTCTTTTAGATATTTACTAAACAAATATAAAAATTCTAATAAAAAAGGTATCTTTCGTTAGTTAATTACTGTGTTTCTGTATGTATGTATATGGTTGTGTGCAAGGAGTGTTAGAATGAGTGTAAGGGTGTGTAGCTGTGTGTGTGTGTTTTATGTGTGATTGTTGTTGAGTAGAATTGTTAAGTGTTAGGGTATGTATTCAATAGATACATTTAAAAATAAAAACTTGTTAGAAGTGTTATATCGTCACTCCATCTTGTCATAGGACGTCCCATATCTACCGGTATGCATCATCCGAAATTCATGCTAGTGAAACTACAGACTGCACCTAGTCAATTATAATACCTAAAATTGCTCTTATGTTGTTTATTAGCATTGAATAATAATACCTGCCTAGCGTATTCACCATCTTCGACCAGATCGTCACTTAGGTACCACCAGGCGAGATAGTAGTCAAACGCTAGCATAGATACTTATATAAAACTACTATTGATAAATTAAAATTTATTGTACCTAATGTTTACTAGTATTGCAACATTTTAAATACATATATTGCAGTGGCATATGAATTTATTTTAAGTAGCGACGTATCTAAGTTTTACAGCACATATTATAAATTAGGTTAACGTACCTACGTATTAAATTGGCAGAGCAGTATTTAGGTAGATACTGCTCTGATAATTTAATAAAGTAATAAACAAAATTGATTCATCACCTTACACAATGTAAGTTTGTCATTAAATGAAGGTAAATCCTAGATAGTAGATTCAATACAATCTACGAATAAATTTTCTATTCGTAGAATACAACACCATAGAAAAGATAATAATACTACGTATACAACACTACAGAATATGTAATAGGTATCTACTACAAGTTCATACAATAAACTCAACAGGAACTGTCATAGTAAAATCAGACACTATAACAATATTGATTTAAAAGTGGGTATTTCGAAATCTCTCGGGAATCTTCCACGCCGGATAATCCGTCAACACTACCTTCGTTTTACCAGCAAGTGGGCACTTACAGGACATTTTTATTTACACCCGATAAGATAGTTACCGATAAATATAATTGATAAGTGAGTTTAATTGTAGCAGTACCCGGCTGACGCGTTTGTTGACTCGCCGATAACTGGATTTGTTTACGATTGGATATTGAGTTAAATCTAGCAAATTCTGCATTTTGTTGCGACTGCCGGCGCGGTATCAACGTCCTTTATTCGAAGGATACAAACGCAATACGTGCATTCATAATTTTGTCGCTTCGGTAAAATTTGTTGTGGTAAATTGAATATTTGACTATAAGTAATGGATAGTGATGACATGGGTGAGAATACTCGCCTAATCTCGGGAAGGACAAGCAGTGATAGTTCCAGGCAAAGCAATAGTGGTTCCAGTGAAAAGAACTTTGACGATAGGGAGTCAGTAGATACAATAGTGTTTGATGCGAAGTTGATGAAGACGTCTACTCAAGATGGGGATTTAGCCGCCACGTGGGGCGGCAGGCGATCTCCTCCTGACTCCAGGAGGCTTAGAAGAACACGATCCTGGTCCGCTGGGCCTAATGATGATGTCAGTTCCGAGATCAGGATATTGAGAGAACGGTACGTACTTACGGTACCATAATATGTATTAGTACATACCTAATATCTACGATAGGCGCCTACCAAAGCCTATTCTGGTAGATATAACTGTGTGTGTGTGTGTGTGTAGGTAATTTTCTAATATTAAATAATATGGTATTAGTATATAGGAAATGCTGGGAACCTATAAAACTAGTCTTTATAAGTCAATTGGATTTGTTTAAATTAAAGCCTAATTTAAATATTTTAGTTTTTTTTTGCATTCGGGTATAATAAAAATGCAAATTTTGCAAATCGCATTAATGCAAAACTAGATGTTTCATGGTGAGTAAGTTTAAAAACTGGATGTGTAAATTGCATGTTAATAAATAGGCATAAAACAATTTCCTATTTGACTGGTCCTACAATAAAGGTAAGTATTTTTTTATATTACTTTCTTTCTTTTTTTTCTTTATTACATAGATTTTTATGATATTTATATCTGAATACTAGCTGTGCCTGGCGGTTTCGCACGTTCGTAAGTACCTAAGTAAAGTGATAATCCATGGCAGGTTATAAACTAGGTAGGTACCATCTTCGACATCATTATCACTTACTAACAGGTAAAATACTGGTCAAACGCTAGTCTATACGAATAAAAACCTAATAGGTCATGTTGGCGCCTAACGGAAGTGATAGGTAAATAAAGTGAATCCGTGTGCATCTAGCATTATTGATAATTTCACGTTTTATGAACTGATAGTGAAAAGATAAGATAACAACGTTAGACGCTAGGTAGCACGATTATGTTACACTAAATGATAATACTAGGTAACGATTAGGCCTAGCGCATACATTCAACTTCTACATCGACTAAACTGTTTAGTCGAGTTGTGTACTTCTCGGAAATTCCACACAGGTCGAGCGCATACATACAACTTCTACATCGACTAAACAGTTTAGTCGATGTAGAAGTTGCATGTATGCGCTAGGCCTAACTGGTAGGAGCAATAAACTGATGTTCCACCTGATATGCTACCACAAAGTAGCTTACCGCCATCTTGGAAAAAATCTGAAATAGTGTTCGTCTGATAATGGTAATTGCACGTCTCTGAGTAGGTACAGCTTTTTCTTTTCAATTTTTCTATGACGTGAGTGAAAATCCTCATGGATACCATCCTCACTCACTCACACTCACTCTGGCATCCTCATGGCATGGCAGAGTGAGTGTGAGCAGTCCTCCGCTGAGATGGGGCAAGATGGGGTCGCGCTAGCATTCACCATCTTGCCACGGCTGTAGGCCCGGATGAAACATCCAGGCCTCGGCACAAAAAGGCCACGCCTCAGACGTGTGGGGTCGTGCAAGCCGGACGAAAGTCCCCCGACCTTCGGCCAGTGACCCCAATATGAGTGAGGGAGAGGAGCCGGGCAATCCGTCTCCTCCTTCCCCCCGTACGTCTGCACCGGAGCGGGTCAGGAGAGACGTCGTCCTCCCTTGCCCGCTCCGCGGTCTCCTTTTTCGTCATCAACTCTTCGCAAAAGGAAACTACCGCCTGCCACGATCTCTCGCTGTCGAGCATGGCGTTTACCACGCTCGGCGGAGAGAGATACCGTCCTATAATGAGTAGGTACAGCTACTCCAGCTATTGCCAGCCATTCGTGGGTAAAAATATCAGCATAATCTATTGATTTCTAGTCTCGTCCGAACTCAAACACGATTACGTCCTGGTGCAGTGCGCCTACTCAGCAGCCGACAAAGACTGACCCTGGCTTCCCTGGCGCTGGTGGATTTTATCAGCTTCTGTTCTATGAGCATAATGGCGCCGTTCTTCCCGAGGGAAGCATCTGCGAAAGGCATGTCAGATACAGTCTGTGGGATGGTCTTTAGTTTCTATGCAGTCGTCATGTTTTTGACATCACCGCTTTTTGGAAAATTTGTAAGTATTTCTATATCTTTGTAGCGAGATTTATAGAGATTTTTTTAATTAATTATTTTTCTTTCAAAATGTGTTCTAATCTGTTTCTACAGGTCGGAAATAGTTTAATTGCAAAGTATTTATTTTACGTTGCAGCGGAAAATATGCGAGAATTTTACTTTGTTAAATCACAAAATATGAGTAGACATAGTAGAGTTGTGATTGTTGAGTTGAGATACGTTACATTATGAGTGCTTTTGAAGATTAGACGATTAAACAGATTATAAACCTAATATCTATATAGAAGCAATCACTTTCTATCAAGCGAAAGCTAGACCACAGACCGCATGGCTAACCTATGCTTCCGTTCTTTGTTAATCATGTTAAATGTACTGTAATAATAATACGTAGTGCCGTACCTCATCCAGAAAAAGCCGTACCACAAAAAGCCAAATTTATATATATAGCCCTTATTAATTTCAATCAAGTGCTTGTCTGTTGTCCTTACCAAAAAGTTATAGGCCCGATACCTATTAATTTCGAGACTAGACTCGTAAGAATGATTATTAAGCATACATTTGCATAACCTGTATTTTTAACAAATACCTAATTTTGTGGCTCGCATGTATAAGTAATTTGGCAGATTTTTATCTTCTATTACTTTTCAACCGACTTCCAGAAATTAGGAGGTTCTCAATTCGTCTGTATGTCTGTATGTATGTTACGCGATTACTCCGTCAATTGTGAACGGATTTTTTTGTTTGGACATTTCTTAGGTAGTCCCATTGAAATTTCATCGAGATCTGATTAGTATCTCCAGATACATGGAGATAAACACCTCAAACTTAGTAATGAAAGGACTAGTGCGACATTTGAATTAGATTTTTCGTTTTGTAAAAGATCTTGAATTATATAAATCGCTTTATAGGCGAGTATTTATATAATCTTGAAGTGTTTGGACTTCTGCTAGTCCATCTGAGGCGGTACCACCACATTCAGCCGTGAAATAAGAATGTTGACAATGTGTCTGGCTTGTTTATACATCGATTAGTCTCAGGTGTAGGGCAGTGACATGTAAAATTCTAGCTATCCAGAGTGTTGCATACCGCTGTGTCTGTAATATGTAGACGTCATTGCTTAATATCCGGCGAGTCCGGCGGTTGCCCTGTCACCATATACCAATCATAAAAAAAATCTAAACTATTCTATCACAAATACAACTAAACATAATTTTGTAGGTTCGCTGTTTTCAAAAAATAGTGCCAATAAATATGGCACATACTATAGTAACAATTTATGTTTTTCATAGTCATTTTGCGGGTTTGACAAAAAACAAGCATAATATTTATTAATTTTTTTACCGACGAAAAAAACGGAGGAGTTTATCAAGTCGACGCATATTTTTTTTTTATTTATGACCACGCATAACTTTTTACAGAGTAGTCTGATTTCGATAATTCTTTTTTTATTGGAAAGGGTATAAAAAAATTTAAATTAAAAATTTAAATTTTAACGAAATCTGAAAAAGAAAGTTTTGAATAAATCAACAAAAATAATTGATAAAAGTATCATTATTTGGATGATTTTATCATATCATCAATGTATGTCAACAAACACTGGAAAAAACAAAGAGACGAAAATCGGGCTCAGTTGCGTGCTTTAAGTATTCACCAAGAATACTCAAAGGTTGCGTGTGTTGAGAGAGGCATATGTCCAGCAGTGGACTGATACCGGCTGATTATGATGATGATTATATTTTACAGGTGGTACAATTTAAATTTCATCGAGATATTATGTTAAACACCTCCAGAGATATGAAGATAAACACCTCAAACTTAGTATAGAAATTGACTAGCGTGACGTTGGAAGTCGGTTCTTTTAAGTTTTTTATGTGATCTTAAATTATTTTTATTATTATTATAGAGCATAAATGTTCTATATAACGTTTGTCTAGGCCAGGGGTAAGCAATGACGCCTGCTTTAAACATAGTAGATTATGGCCACAAAAAAGTATAAAATAAGACTTTTTAACAAACCGCCAAAAAAACTGAAAAGCAATAAATAATTAAACTTTTTTATTTAACCTTAATAACGAAGTTCTTAAACTACTGTTTGTATACCTAAGTATATATTTTTGTAATTGTTTTGAGTTTTCAACTAAACAAAATAACTAAGTTCTTAAACTTATGTAAGTATGTATACCTAAGTAATTTTGATTCGGCGCCAAACAAGCAATTTAATTAATTACGAAAAGCGTAATGCGCGGCGGAGGCATGGCGCGACACGCCAGTTCGCCGGAAAATGCCGAGTGTTGACCAAAAACGTCTCTGTTGTCGTAATTTAGTAGAAATTGTTAAAAAAGGCCATAACTCCTAAACTAACAAAAATCGCGGAACATACATGGGAGTGATTTGGATACCCCTTGAGGTGTTCCACCTCTGGACTTCCGCTTGACACTACTTTCTGGGACACCCTGTATAATATCAATGTTGATTATACTTATGTGTAGGTGGGAGGTTGTGGGTATATGTAAATATACCTACATAAATCTGCGCGATAAGCATTTAATGTAATAAATTAATTGTGTACCTATATTTACAACGTTACGTTATGACTTACCTAGTAGTAGTTTAGTAATCTGGTTTTACTGCATATGTTTCAGTTGCCGGTATTGGGAGCCAAGTTTATGTTTACCGCGGGAATGTTCATGGCCGGGGCCTGCAATGTGCTGTTTGGGTAAGTTATTATGTATTTTATACCATTTACCAAAAGAAGGTCGTACTCTTTTCGTAAATATAAATAATTTATGATCACATAAAACGAAAAATCGCCTTCACATGCCGCGATAGTCAAAGTACTGGCTAGTTATAATCATGTCATCTAAGTATACAAATTTGCTTATATTGTTTATCTCCATATCTCCGGCGATAATTGTCATAGCTCGGTAAAATTTGTATGGGAGCAAACGGGAGGCATAATCTATCAAATAAAGATTTGATGGACATAAAAACAACGTAACTAACATAAAATTATTTTATTATATATTTTATTTTTATAAAGAAAAAAAATACAGTCGAATTGAGAATCTCAGAAAAAAGGAGGTTTTTTGTGAAGTCGGTTAATAAGAAAAGGAGGAGGTACTCAATTCGTCGGAATCTGTTTTACTTTTAGTTTTCAGGCATATCGCCTTGAAATGCCGACACGCCTTGAGCGATTATAATAATATAGTTATTTATTGTTTGATAGAATATAATCTACTGGACACTTGCTATGTCAGTCTTCAGAGATATGGCGGGCAATATCTTAAGGTGCGTACAGACTATGTAACATTACATGTTATAACATTGTTGTTTGGCATGTTTCAGATAATGTGGACGCGAAGTGTTGTAAAACATGTTATAATATCATGTTTTTTTAACATTCCGTGTTCACATTCTCTGAATCATGTTAAATGGCAGTTTTATAACATGTTATGTTACATAGTCTGTACACACCCTTAGAACATATTTTTTAATGAGATTATAATTTTTCGTTCAAATGTATAGGTAGTTTTATGATGACCGCGGCTTGGCCCGCGTTATAAAAACATTTCGTTTTTTTTTCAAACATTTCTTCCATAATAACATTGTCCTGACAACAAAAGAATTAGCCAAAACGGTCAGTTCTCAAGTTATGGTGTACCAAGGGAGATAGGGATTCATTATTAACCGACTTAAATAAAGGAGGAGGTTCTCAATTCGTCGAATCTTTTTTTAAATGTATGTATGTTCACCGATATTACACGAAGACGCCTTTACCGATTTGAATTTTATTTTTATTTTAAAGGATATCTTCCCGGTGGTCCCATATACATTTTATTGAGATAGTCTCCAGAGACATGAAGATAACCTTTAACTTGGTACTGAAAATGACTAGAGTGACATTTCAAGTTGGTTATTTTAGTTTTTAACTAACTATCTTAAATTATTAGAAATATACATAGATAGATTAAAAATAAAGATAAATTGTCTATCTTGAGAGAAATGTAGCGAAACATTTTAGATGTGCGTGCCAAATGATAAATCTGTCTTTTTAAAGAGTTTAAACAGTAATAGATAGTCACGTCAAATATAACACCGACATGTACAAAAAAAAACATACTGACGAATTGAGAACCTCCTTCTTTTTGAAAGTCGGTTGATAAATAATTAAGTGATATTATGCAGGTAACATTAACCGTTGTTCCAGCACACTAGTCCTAATCGAAGACTCGGCTACATTCACAGCGCTTTGCTTCGTAGTCCGAGGACTGGAAGCATTAGGAGCCAGTGCTTTCTCCACGGCCAGCTACGTATTCGTTGTGAACGCATTCCCTGATAACATCGGATCAGTTCTGGGCATCTTGGAGACCTTTGTAGGCTTGGGGATGTCCGTCGGCCCTGCCGTTGGCGGGTTCCTTTACGCGGTAAGTATCAATTACAAGTCATAAGTAACGAACAACACTTTTCAACCGACTTCCCAAAAAGAAAGAGGTTCTCAAATCGTCTGTATGTGTTTTTTTTTTTTTTTTTTTTTTGTGTGTATGTTACGCGATTTCTCCGTCAATTGTGAACCGATTTGAATGATTCTTTTTTTAATCGGTAGGGTTCGTCCGAGGTGGTCCCACTGTAATTTCATCGAGATCTGATTAGTATCTCCAGAGATATGATGATAAACTTCTCAAACTTGCTGCTGAAATTGACCCGCGGGGCATGGAAGTCGGTTGTTTTAGTTTTTAAACTATCCTAATTATTACCATATAAAATATAACCTTTTTTACTGTTGACACGACCACGTTATGATGGCATGTGATGAAGCGAATGAAGAGGAAAAAAAAATATCATTAAAAATCAAATCGCTTTATGGTTAGCGGCGAAATCAAGTCAAAGACAAAAACAACTATAATACCTAAAATACAGACGAATTAAGAACTTTTCGGATGAAAATAAGACTGTCTAAGGACCTTTGTGTATTAATGGATAAAATATGTATAATTTAAATATTGTGTTCCAGGTAGATCGGGGGATTCGGTCTACCATTCTACAGCCTTGGTGTAGTGATGGTTATCTCAGTTCCTATCAACTTCTTCTTGCTCACAGATTGTGAGGGTAGGTACTATACATACGTAACTAATAATAAAGGTCAATTTTTTTTTAAATTTAATAGAAAAAATCATCTAAATCTTTGGTGTTTTAGAGATAAATTGAGAACAATTGAAACATTGCTTGGTGTCTTTATTTTATTTATTGTAAACAGACAAGTACGTTCTTACTTTTAATAGTTCTTACTTTATTTATTTATTTACTGTAGCAAATGTTTTTATGATATTATTTACACATTTTATTACAGAATACGTGTCAGGCTCAAAAAGCGCTTCAATAGTGAAGCTCTTCAAGATCCCGTCTATCATGATTACTGGTCTGGTGATAGTGGCGGTATCCCACACGTGGGCCTTCCTAGACCCCACGCTGGAGCCCCACCTGCGACAGTTCGACTTGTCCACGCAGCAAATTGGACTCATCTTTCTGCTGTTCTCCAGTTTATATGGCATCTTCAGTCCTATCTGGGGTTGGGTCGCTGATAGGTAAGGTTGCAGAAGATATTTAATTTAACGTCTATTTTACCGATTTTTACGTTTATTTTACCGATAGGTAAATACTTTGTTTTACCGTCTAAAAGACCTAGGTACCTATAAGATTGACAACTCACCCACCAAAGCTGAGCGAGGAAAATGAGCGACTTACGAGAAAACAATCAACAAATAGTGTCTGTCACTTCATTCTTTTTTAGACAGCTTATTAACAACATATTTTTGACGTTTGGTTGATTGTTTCCTCGCGAACCGCTCATTTTCCTATCACATTACCGGTGGAAAGGCATCCTAAATCGCTGCGCTATCGCCTAGACAATAATGTGTAGGTACCTATAGAATAGATAGTGTATGGTGAAGTCGTCGGTTTAAAGTCACATAATAAGTGATTAGGTACGTACCTACGAATATGTATCTAGATGAAACAATAACATTTAAAAGTGTGACTTTGAAAATATTTTTATTAAATATTTATATAGGATATTAGTCCATATAAATGTAAAAAAGTGGACACGCTTCTAACTTTTATTCTGCTTATTTCAGTTTTGGTTAATTATTCCAGAGTCAACAATCATTGGTGCATGATGGTATGGGGCCTGTTTCTGTCAACAGTAGGGCTGCTTCTTCTGGGACCTTGCCCTTTCATTCCAGGCTTATCAAAGTAAGTTGATTCATTGTTCAGAAAACTGAATGAAACGTTGATGTATTGAATTTGGTTTTATCAATAAAAATAGAGTACCTACTATTCATTATTCTTTGTTAGTAGTAACAAATTCCATATATTGACGTGCTTAGCCATGTTTCAAGTTTGTAAGGAGTTTTGAAGAGATATAGCTTTTCGCTCACGTGTAATGTATTTATTGTTTTTTCCTCGCGTGTATTATATACCAAATCGGATTCAGAAGTAGATTCTAATCAAACTATTTTCAGGTTTTGCGTTAATTATGTTACACGTTGTATATGTATAAAATTGTCACAGCTATCGCGAAACCGAAATAAATATACGGTAGTGAAAAATTTAAATGAAAATTAAACTTATTTATGTATATGTGTATATATATTTTAGGTATATCTGATAGACTAGCGTTTGACCACAATCTCGCCTGGTGGTAAGCGATGTCGAGATTGAAGAATGTGAACACGCTCTATGGGCCTCTAGAATGATCTATCTCCATAACTTTAAAATTCTGTAAATTTTTTCATGCCCGCTCAATTTTTTATGTGTCTTTCAGAGACCTCTGGCTGGATTTAGTAGCGTTATCTATATTGGGGATATCTGTAGCGCTCACTCTATTGCCCACATTTCAAGGAGTCTTGACGAGTTCCATGTGAGTATAATTTAATTTTGTTATTCTAATTAGTTATGTTATTATAACATCAACTGATGACCAAGCATCTTGTAAACCCCGACAAAAAGAGGTGTTATAAGTTTGACGTGTGTATCTGTCTATGTGTCTGTCTGTCTGTCTGTGGCATCATAGCGCCCAAACAGATGAACCGATTTTGTTTTAGTTTTTATAGGTGTCCTAATCGAGAGTTTTCTTAGCTTTGATTCATGAAAATCTGTTTAGCTGTCTAACTATCAGTTTTTTTCCTAGTTGATGACGCTATGTGATCAACTTTAAACAGTTTTATCAATTGAAAATTATCTTACTTCATTTATATTGTAAGAACATAGTATTAGCATTGACTTGAAGCTAGGGCATCTACAATAATTGTTTCACTAATGTCGATAATTATCTGTCTCGATACCACGCATTTCACGTTAAATAGCCTTTTTTAATCATACATTTTATATACAATTCTATAGAGTAAATTACCCTGTTTTTCTAGTTATGAAGGCGGTTGTCCAGAAGCCTTAGCGACGTATAGTGCAGTGGCGGGGCTGTGGTCTTGTTGTTACTCTCTAGGAGAAGTCCTAGGGCCCGCTCTAGGAGGTGCGTTGGCGCAGCGTTATGGATTTCCGCTGTGTGCTACTTTGTGTGCCGCTGCTTGTTTTACTATGGTAAGTGTCTAAAAGGAAAATATTTTTTTTGGTTTGGTTTGGATGCTTTTGGTTTAATGATAATACCTCAGTTTTACACATTGATTGTAAAACTACAATAAGACTGCCTAATATCAAATATTATCTGAGTTTCTAAATATATTTTCTGAAGTACAGTAATTACCTAGCCTAAAAAACGGGTAGTGCTTCAAGCTTTTAAGAATATAGGTAAGTACCTACACGCCAAATACTTACTAGAATTTATTTTTAACATTTTAGTTCATTGTCCCAGATAAAAGCTTGTTTTTAAAAATCATTAATTTATTAATTACTTAAAATTTATTTTATTCTAGGTAGTATAAATGATAAAATTTATGTATTGCCATCATTGTAACTAAGCTACATAATAGTTACAAAAATAGTATTCAGAATATAATGATTATAAACTACATTGTGGCTTATTACAGTACTTATGCATAAAGAACTACACTAGGTAATATGGGTGGATCGATCTGTTAGATTCTAATAGAGTTATTGGGGCCCTCGATGGCTTTTTGTCTAATCTGCAACTTCATCCCTCTTGAAGTTTAGTATGTTATCGACATCTTTATGATTATGCGTAATTTTTATTCAATTACTAGTTGTGCCCCATACCATAACTCTTGGCTTGATTGACACACTAAAACTACACACATTGTCATTTTATGATAAAATCAATCCTAGTCGTGATTTTTGCAGGCAATAGTAACTCTGACATTCTTCTCACTGCGCGAATCATCTAAATGGCTAGCACAGTCAGACAGCCAGTCGGAGTCTATTCCCTACTCGGACTCCACTTGGAACTCTAGCAACTTCTGCCGCACCCGCAGCGCACCGCAGGCACAATGGGAAAACTCCCCACTGCTTACTCCATGCTCCTGCGTTTATAAACAAGGTAAAATTTGTAGCATAACTTTGATAATAGTAGATAAAATGTCACATGTTTTTCGTCGAATATATCACTCGTTTCGTAATGTATCCTACAGCTGGATTGATGGATAGTTGGAAGATATATGCAAGCTGGCGGTTGGAAACGAATAGCAGAAGATCGAGCTGGGTATCGTGCCATAGGAAAGGCCTATGTGCAGCAGTGGACGGGAATAGGCGCATAATGATTGATGCAGTAGATGGTTCTCCTAGAGACGCTATACACCAAATCCAAGCTGAGTGAAAATCTGTATTTTATTAGGAATTCATTTGGACTGCATGATTTGACAGCTTCTAACCTTTTTTGTCATGAGTACAACACTATCACGGCAATCAAGAAGAACATTCGATTTTATGCCTTTGGCAAGCTTTTATCAACCTAAATACCTGACAAAGCTGATCCTCTCAAACCTAACCTAAAATCTGACCATTCTAGCGGGGTTAAATGTTCAATACTTCATTCTCTTATGATTCCATTCAATACGTATCCTTACTATGCCATATGAAAGTAAAACCACTACAAACTTCCTGCCCCTGCCATTCATGGAATAGTAAAAGTATTTCCCGATACGCGCACTTTACCAGGGATACAGAAATATAGAAGCGATGTCCGAAATCTAGGGAGGGAAATTGTGATTTCTAAATTTAAAAAAAACAATCTAGTGTGGACCTAAATTATAAAGTTATTAGCATATTAATAGAGTACGATCTACTGATCGTACAATAAAATAGCACCTAGGTGCTATTTTATTGTTAGGTATTTACATGACATTACTTTGAGGTCCTTTAGTTTATTTGCATTACCCAAAACAAAATGACATGACATCAAGCACCTTCTGGAGTGACGTAGATATTTGCTAAGTCATAAGCACTACTACACAACAAGATCCTTTTCATTGCTTGTTATTTATATACATTTATTTTTTTAATAGGTGACGGATACGGCACTTCTCCGCCTCGTCATTTTTGTCTTCTACACAACAAGAGCAACAAGAGCGGCTCGGCAAGTGTATCTGAAATGCTCGTCTACGTTCTCAAATTCCAATTTGTCACAAACCTCTACTACAAAATACGAAAGTCTCGAAGAAAATCACAAACACCCGAAGTCGAGGAAACTCAAACTCCATACCAGGCGTATTTGGAAAACGATGGAAAACTAACGGAAAATATCAATATTAATAACAATCTTGATCCCAAACCGGTAGAAACCGATAGATACTGTGCTTATTTAGAAGAAGCTATTTTCGGAAGCCCAGTGGTAATGGAAAACGTGAACACAGATCATTTAAAACTGAAAAAGAATAATATGGGCTTAGTATCGAATGTGATGACGTGTGATGACGTCAAGAGAACATCCGATGAAATGATAAAACAAAATATAGAGAGAGTCCACTTTTACGAACAAAATCAGCCGTGTAGTTCTGGTGAAAACGTTTTTGTGAGTATTTTAATTCAATACTATAAATACGGTACTTAATTGCAGAAAGAAGTGTAGGTAATTAAGCTACGTTTATAATTATGTAGTTTTCAGCAAAACTACGAAAGGTCACAAGTACCCATTTAATGTTGTACTTTTTGGTGCCTTTTATTATTTTATCTAAATCTGTTCAGTCATTTTTGCGTGATTGAGAAGCGAAGACACAAACTCTCACATTTATAATACAAGTATAGTAGGACAATAATATGACAACAGATATAGTTATGTAATTTAAAAAAAATCACACTTGTAATTTTTAAAATAAAAGCAGCGTGAATCCTATTTTTTTAGGTATTACAGTTTAAAATTCTTTCGTTGGAATGAATACTTAAAATACTATCTCCAAGCAATTTCAAGTATAATATACTTACTAAAAAAAGATATTTTTCGATATCCACCCAGATAAATGATTAGCCTATGTCATACTTACTATAAAATTGTGTTTCCTTAATTTCAGGATGGTTGTGAATGCCGTGATGGCGTTACTTACGTACGTGGTACAATTTCAATGTCTTCCACGGGCGCTTGTGAAGTTTAATTTTATTTTAATAACAAGTATTTAGATAGTATTTGTGA
Organism: Cabera pusaria; assembly: GCA_954871355.1. Classification (NCBI taxonomy): domain Eukaryota; kingdom Metazoa; phylum Arthropoda; class Insecta; order Lepidoptera; family Geometridae; genus Cabera; species Cabera pusaria. Next base: position 18,630,045 of record OX940889.1, on the reverse strand, counting down.
GCTTTATTAATTATTTTAATAGTAAATAATATTTCAGTAAGTTACAAGGTATTTTCTTTTTTATATCTCTTTATTATAAACAAAACTATAAAAAGTACGGAAATAAAAGGGTAAAGAAATATTTAAAGTCCCTGGCAATGCCGAAAAGCAAAATTGTTTTCGAATTCATCCCGCTTTACCAGGAAAACATGAATTTTAAAGAGATTTTTACGTACCCTCTCGCTAAGTAAATCATTTTTCACCCTCATCCCCCAAATAGCAGTAGCCAGTAGCAGTTTGCTAAAAGTAGCAAACGCGATCTAATATTTATGGTTAGGTAGTTAAATTTGACTTTCACTCATACAGAAGCAAATATTTATCGTCTCGCTTTAGCTTCATTTGAAAACCAAATTGAAAAGGGATAGATATTGTAGGTTTGGTGGACTTTCCCCAAAGCACACAGACACATAAGGCTCTCCCTCATTCATTAGATATAGCAACTAGAAATTTCCATTTACCATCACACTAACAGAATGTATAGCACACAATCATAAACGAGCGTGCAGGATTATTTGGGTAGCCCTATAGCGAATCCTATCTATAGCTATCTCCATATCCATATTAAGATCTCCCTTGCATTTCCCAATTGCTTCAATTTCATGCGACCCTGGTCGGAACGACCTCTGCTGACGATTTTGCGACGTTGTCATGGTAATTTTTGCAAGTTCTTGACCACTGTCCACTCAGAAAATGAGTCGGAGTTTTCTTCATATTATAAAAGAAAATCGTCACCGTGTATTGCGGTTTCGACGAGCAATTTTGAAAACAACTGTACCAGGAAACCATATTTTCAGAAGAGCTGGCACGATAGAAGAGAAATCATTTGAAAAGCAATTTTTATTCTTATTTTGTAGGAGTTACGAGTGAGGATGATAGCATTCTAAAATTGTAGGCTCTGAAAACTTCGGAAAGAGTAAATCTAAAATATAGTAAATGTGTTTGATTATTGTTATAATGAAATATGTCTAAACAGACAAATGTGCAGACAACTCTAGAATACCTAATAGTAGATTGTATCACAGGGGCACAACATAGTATTTAAAAAATGGGGCCGCTTTTATCAGAGCGAAGGTTTCTTAAGTAGAATCTTGAGCGTAGCGAGGTATCCAAAGTACCGTCAGCCGCTGCAGAATAATGTCGCGATACACTCTACTTTTCATCCCCCTCTATGAGAGAAGGAAATAGATAAGTCTTTAGCAATTAAAGAGTATAAGTATTGTAAAAGAGACTGACTAACATAAATAAATATAATAATCCAAAGAATAAATAAACAAACTAACAAAAAAAAGTAACAAAGATAAACATAAGAAAACAAAAAGTTTCAGACAAAAATTGTAACTTTGTAAAATTACAAATTAAAAGTAGCTCATCACCATCAAGGAGAATATCTAGAGAATAGGTATCTTATCTTCTAGTCAAGCGCGTAACAGGTGAGACATTGGTCAAACGATTGACTTTAATGAATTAAAAAAAAAACTGCCGCCATAACGGTGTTCCGGCAGCACACAGCCCTTGAGAGTCAGAGTATTCAAGGCCTAGCATGTTTACCATCTTCCACCCCATCATCGCTTACCACGAGGCGAGATCTATCCTATCTAGTCACTAGTGGTCCAACGCTAGCCTATCAGATATTAAAAAAATCTTTATCTTACATCGAATATTTGTTGAATGTATTTTTTTCATGTGTGAACAACAATACCATGGGGACGAAACGAGATAAAAGTCTCCATGAACAATACACTTTGTCAAATTGCGACCGATACTTTAAAAGTTATCTAGAATTATGAGGAAACATATAGAGAAACCAAACATACATACATACATAATAGTACACAAACAAAGCCTGTAAAAATCATTACCCTTCTGTATTTTTGTCGTAGTCGGGCTTACCTTCACCTCATGTGACACATACAAACGAGTACGTATATGCACTTTAATTTAAGTCCATATCTAATGAACGATTGCGTAGCGTGTTGGTATCGATTAATGATTCCCCCTCACAATGGCTGTTATCAACCCGATTGCGACAACAATGGCGACAGCGACCATTCTACCAGGCGATCATAACGTTATAGGATATCGAATTACTACAAGAGTTTCGAGTACATTCGATAGAATAATATGCCAATGTTACAAACTTTTTATACGTAACAGTTTAGTAGGTATATTACATATTAGGCGATTTTTCCTGCAGTTTTCACGGCGAAGCTGGTTTGTCGTAAAGAGGTAATAAATAAACAGAATTTAGCATCTTCTACAAATTAAAAAAAACTGTGGGTTAGTTCAGGGATATCTATCAACAAATGGGTAAGCTTTTCTTTGAGATAAAATACTACGTACCGAATTTACGTTCGAATTCGAAATGAAGTCATCCGACAGAGAACCAAGGTTATCGACATAGCTCTGTCGTAGAACCGATAACCGTTGGGGTAGACGTGTTCTAGAGTGGAGACCATGGCTCGGTAAACGAAGCATAGGACGCCCTCCAGCTAGGTGGAGCGATAATATACGCAAGCTGGCTGGCAGCGGTTGGAAACAAATAGCTGAAGATCGAGCCATAGGAGAGGCCTATGTCCAGCAGTGGACGAATACTGGCTGTTAATGATGACTACGTACCTACCTAATAACTAAAACTACATGATTTTTTTTTAAGTTTTAAAAGAGCATTATTACATAATAAAATTATAAGTTTTTTATTAATAATATACTAAGATTAGTTAAGTTAATAATATTTATACTAAGATTCGTTATGATTGCGAGTGTACCTATTAGTTTCTACGCTACCGAAATCTATATTTTTACGGGTAGAGGTAGCTAGCTATAATAGGTATCAGAAGGATTGGCGGATGATAAGTGAGGGTTGGGGGAATACACAGTCTAGAGGGTTCCCTCGATAGAGACAACATGTCTACACTGTTCTAGCAAAATCTACCTCTCTGTATGGCATGTTAACCTAATAACAGATTTGTCGAGTTCGAGTAACAATAATGCCTTAACAATTTATTTATTTTGGACATATCTCGTGCTTGTTTTTCTAGGATCATAATAATAATAATTCATTTATTTGCATAAAATACAGGTCACAAAGATAGAATTTACATTAAGTTTAGAATTATGTCCATATCCGTATTTTGCCATTGCTGGCGTGCAAACATTTACTTTACATCTCTCATATTCGGTAAGTAGGTCCTTATTACCCCCAAATGGGGCTTGTAGGTAACCAATTAGCGCTCTAGGGTAATAATGTAGCTAGAAAAGCCCTAGGGCGGTAAGTAATTAAAAAAAAACTCTTCACTCTTTCAAAAAGTTCGCGTACATCTAACCATCATACTGGCAATAGACATCATGCATTCAGCCCAATGACAAAAGAGGTCGCTTCGCTTTTCAGCCTTGTCTTCGTATGAGTATGATAGTCATCAATTTTAAATATCGAACGGATGCTGGGGCTAACTTAACCACTATAAAAAGGCACGGTGGGTGGAAATCCAGCAAGGTGGCTGAAGGTTACATTGAAGATTCCATACAGAATAAAAGTAAAATTACCAACCAAATAACGGAAACTATTCAGCTTTAAAAAAATGAAACATCTTTCTCAAGAGATGATCCGCAACCATCAACTTCTGCTGAAGAAAGCTTCATCCCGTCAGATTATGTCCATGACCGATAAATATCACAATCTCAAACTATGAACATACCCAAAAAACACCTGTCTCTAAAATTTGAAAATTGTTCTCATTTCGCTATAAATTTTAATTAATAAAATGTTTTATTCTTGTAATGCCGGTTTTTTTCTACTTACCTCACAATCGAGATGTAAAGCAGAGTAGTTAGCTCGGGTGTAAGCATCAATTGCACCCTCGATGCCTTACAGCCCTTGGCTACTAATCTACTATTAAGTCAAGTTCACAAATCTAATATAGTTGTCATTAAATTACTAATACATTCAATTAAACATACAAATATTATCTTGAAATATTACATTTTAAAATGTCATTATAGTTACCATTTATTATTCATGACTAAATAGTAGTTAATTGAATAAAAAGTTTTCAAAATCAACCACTCAAACAGTTTTTTCTTAAAAGCTTGCAACGGCGGATATTTTAGATTGTCAAAGAAATTTATAAATAAACTAGATGCCACCCGCGACTATGCCCGCGTTTAATCCGAGGTGTTAAAACTTTTCTATTGAATCACTGTTATCTATTGCTGAAAACTGCATTAAAATTCGTTGCGTAGTTTTAAAGATCTAAGCGTACAGACAGCGGGAGCGACTATGTATTTTACTATATAATAAAGATTTTGCCGCTAGAGGGCTCTCTAACAAGTTATAGGATACTATCTACTTACAATTTTTATTTTATTAGGGTATTTTTCATCTTACAAAGTAACATTTATACTTAACTTTTTAGTACCTACACAACAAAATAATAAATCATACCTACACCTTTCATTATACAAAACTCCATTTAAAATAACTAGTAGTGTAGAGTATAACTAGTGTAAATAACTAGTAGTAGTAGTGTAGAACTAGAGTGCAGAAACGTCTACATATAATAATAATTACAAGTAGGTATTAGCAATTTCCGGGCAATAATTTAACTATTTCATGAGGATCCGAGTAAATTATGTTGTTTTCTTTATCAAACGTGATTCCAAATATATTTTTGACATGAGCGATTTGCGTCAACGTATTATTTTCTTTGTTTGCCACATAAATAGCACTTTTTGCACAGAAATGTGCGACGCCTTTTCGATCAATCTCGATAGCTCTAAAGGCGTTAGGCCCGTCATAAGCGATACGTTCCGAGGTCCCATTTTTTATTTTTCGCAGGCCGTCCTTAGTGGTTATGAAAATATCGTCGTCGCCGTCGATGGCAAATTGGTATATTTTTTCCTCGATATGCTCTACTAGCTCCGTTTTATTGTGTATCTTTTTATGAAGTCGCTGCGAAGGGTACTCGATGAAGTAGAGGTGATCCTTGAAGAACATGTCCCAGATGTCGTGGCCTTTAATAACATGATCGATGTAGTGCGACTTGTCGATGTGGTCGACAAATATGCCCTCGCTGCCTCCAATGTACAGTAATTTATTGTCCTCATCAAGTGCTGTCGCGAAGCCGTTCTTTATACCTGGTATCGTAGTGGCTATCTTTTGATTTTCCTTGAGGCTCAGATAGCCAACTTCGAATTTATCTTTGTCGTCTTCCTCAACGTTATAACTGAAGTAAAGTCTGTGTTCGTGATAGTAGAAAGTGAGTTGGTAAGGTCTGTTAATGCCATTTGTAATGATCTCCTTTTTATGAAATGTCTCGTTTACATGGACACCTGCACAAGACTTGTGAGCCTTAGAACTTTGGGCAAAAAGAAACAGGATATACACAATAGGAACTACCAACATCATTATTTTTTTAGACCATTAAAAACTTTACGTCCGATCTGTTCCAAGAGTATAACTATGACTGTTAGAGCAAATCTGTTTCAACCGCCATTACCACTATGGTTTCATGTTTCTTGCATATCTATTTACACATTAAAATGTATTATCAACTAATACCACATCGTCACGTTAGATGTGAAAATAGGCATGTGATGAGGTTAATACATAGATTATTATACTTACGATTGTATTAAAGATACTTCTTTTAAGGTAATAAAATAGGCAAACCAAAGTATTTATTGGATCAATAAAATAAAATGATTATATCTAAATCTATAATTTACGTATTTAGTCATGAATTTGCATGCCACTATTTATAGTACATAAATGGTAAATATCAGCGACAGCCTCGAAATATTCAGAGAAAATTATCTCTACAGTGTGAATTGGTTGACTAAACATAGACATGGCCTTCTGAAAATTGGATAACGTGCCTAACGTGGCTATTTTCGTTCTGAGATCGACCATTGGGTAATTCAATTATGAGGCTAGACGGGTATTCAATATCAACACTGAAAACATATAAAACGATATTCGATTAAGGTATCTACGTAACTGATAAAATGTTTAAAAATATATATTATTTATTGTGATTCATTTCATTATAAGTAGGTATAGCTACTTGCGTTATTTGCATTTGCACATTAAATTAATCTAACATCTCCATATTATCCAAATATACAAATCCTAAAAATACCTTAAGACCGCAGGTTTACCCGCTTTAAAGAGCAGGTGTCTATAGTACGATCAAATTTTGGATTGTGTATAACAATGTACAAAAATATGAAGTGTGATTATAATATCCTATGATCATTTTAAAAAACGTATGATCGTTTAATACCTTTTCAAACAAAAAAGGGAATTAAAATCGGCTAATAAATGACGGTATTCTTAGGTAACAAAAAAAAAATTATTGGGAACCTCCTCCTAAAGTCGGTTAAAATCAATTCTATGCATGTAACGCTACCCCAATGTAAATTATTTTTCGTAGAGGCCCCGCGCGTAGCACTCGTAGACGTCGTAGCAAACATAATTTCTTTACGGAAGGTCTATCCAGGATTTAACTACAAAGTATTTCATAAACAGCTTCTTAATTCTTATACTAGCAGCCCCATAATACAGAATAATCCAGAAGGCGTCAACTCTACCTGACAAGTGAAACCACTAAAACAACTTTTAATAAATAGTGTGGATTCACTCGCCTGCGATTCTATAAATCACTCTGTGAACGTCGTTGCGAATATATTTAACTTATTTTATGAATGTTGTAACAGAACGGATTTCGAGCTCTACGATTTATTGAGATTGGTTCAGGTTTATGCGGTAATATTTCGAATTTATATTGAGTTTAATGATGTACTATATATATATTCAAAAGAATTCGTAAATAGAATCGTTCTCATTTAGTATTTAATTAAATATTTGGGTCAAACAAAACAACGCTTGGCACTATATAGGTGAGGTGCGAAGCCACTTTGTAGAGTTAAAAAGAAATTAGATTACATGAACTGTCAGTGTCAAAAGGGGCTGTCACTTGTCAGAGGGAGAGGCAAGATAGAGTATTATTAAATTATTGTTTTTTTGTTTTGGGAAAGAACGCGAGATTTTTTTGGTTTTTATTTAGTATTTTTCTTAGTTTATGGCTGCTTTTGAAAAACGAACGAAATTTGTCGCGTAAAATTGGGATTTTTGCCGCTAAAAGGGACGTCACTGGAGGATTCGGGGGAAGCTTGGCGGGACTCTTTTGGAGTTTACTTAGTTTTTTTTACTTGTGTTTTTCTTTGTGGAGTGCAAATGCTGATAAAAAGTGGAAAAATACAAGTGTTTTACACCAAGGAATCCATATATAATACACCAGCGAAGAGATCAGTGGAATGAGATGAAAAACATTCAGTATCGTATTATTATTATTTTATTGTTTTACTAATAAGAAACTATGTGAACCGATTCGAGTGATTCTTTTGTGATCGGTGAAGTACGTTTCCGAGGTGGTCCTATTGTGGTTTTGTCGGGATCTGATGGGTATGTCCAGAGATATGACGATGAACGACCCAGGCTTGCTACTGAGGCTGACTCGCGGGGCGTGGAGGTAGATTGTCTTCGGTTTTTAACTATCCTAATTATTATTATTATCAGATCTAAATTTAACAAAAGAAAGTCATATTAACAATAAATTACCAAGTGAAATAATAGTAAGAAAGTACTTTGTACTTTGAAGTATACAAATACAAGGTAAAATCATTTATCTCCTTGTAGATAGTTTTCTCACTAAATATTACACTTTGAAATTATGAGAAACTAGCTGGCTTTCAATACTACATTATGACATCTAGTATTTGAATTCTTGGTTTACTTAAATTCAATAGTTGTGGATGATCGCTATTAAATTATCTCAAATTAGTGAAATCAGATTTGATTGAGTATACACATGTAAAATATTATATGCATCACAGGAAGATTATTGAGGAGGCTAAATATATAAAAACTAAATGAACTAGAATTTGGTTTTCTAAGAATTTATAAAAACGGTTACATAAGGAGATTATTAAGAAAGCTAGCTGCGTCCCGAGGCTTTGCTCACGTCGAGACAATTATGTAACATTTTATCCGAATCGGTCCAGACATTTGTGAGGAGAAGACAAGTAAATGTACGGCCTGAATTGGTGAATATAGTTGTAATTTTGGTGTTGATTTTTAAGTGTTCTTTGAACCAACCTGATATAAACTTTTCATACTTGAGATAGATTGGAGAAGGCATTCATTAGTTTAAAATAATTATAATGATTTATTTCAGAGCATAAATTGTTTATGTGTAGGTACGTGTACATTGATAATAATTTTCATTTATCAACTGTGTAATCTGATGTTGTTGATCGTGTTGATGTTGCAATTCTCTTGAGAAAACATAAATTTGTTTATAATTTTAATAATTAATATATTTCAGAGCATTAATTGTTTATGTGTACGTGAACGATGATAATAATTTTCATATACCAACTTTGCACCTGATGTTGTGAGATGATGTTTAAGTATCTACGTTGTATATTTAAAATGTAATCTCGTGAGATTATTCACCTTTTCGATCATATTTGGCAGTTTGTTACAGTTATAAGAGGTAGTGACCCTATGGATCACTCACAAGCAGAATCAATAATTCAAGATTTCAGTACTTCCTAAATTGGTTGATTTTTCATCATTAATTAAAATAATTTATTGGAATTATCGTATTAGAATGGAGACCTCAAATCAGTAAGAGTGGCGTGGGACACCCTGTGACCAGGTGGAGCGACAACGTTCGCGAAGCGATGGGCAGTGACTGGAAACAAGGAGCCGAGGATCGGACTCGGTGGCGTGACTTAGGAGAAACATATGTCCAGTAGTCTGATACTGGCTGATTATGATGATTGGAATTATCTATTGTGAAAACGTTTCACTTATTATTTCATTCGAGGTTTATTTATATATTGCTATGGGAAACATAGAGATTTTGATTCATACTGAGGGTAGCAGCCGTAGGATATTCGTACGCTGAAAGATTAGTCAGAGATACACGTTTATCACCGACATAAATAATCATTCATCAATAATTTAATATAATTTTATGTACCTGCATCACCGAAGTAATTTGGTGAAAAAGATTAATTTATTATTTATGTTCGAGATTTTGTTTCCTACGGGACGTGAATATTATGTCACGTTGACTTACCTGATATCACCGACATAAATAACCGTACATCAGCATCTTTAAATTCAACGTACCTGATTCATTGGAATGACTTAGTGAGACGGATTCACTTACTAATTATGTACGAGATTTTGTTTCCTACGGGACATATGTGCCTATTGAAGCTGCTCATATGGTTTGGATTCGCCTATTATCTGTTCGTGATTTATTTTCCCTGCGGGGATCGTGGAAGTTTGTGTCACACTACGGGTGGCCCAACCCTGGGGAGACTTGTAAGCTGAAAGAATAGCCAGAGTTTCTTCTAGTTCGTGACATAGACACCACGCAACGTGTCTTCAAATTTACATATTCTGCGGAATAATGCAGTGAGAAAAGAATCACTCTTACTACATGTTCGAGAATTACCTTCCCTGAGGGGATCGTGAGATTCTGTGTTATGCTACGGGTAGCCCAACCCTGGGGAGACTTGTAAGCTGAATGAATAGCCAGAGTCTCTTCTAGCATTTAACATAGATGACCACGCAACGATATCATCATCAACTACGACAATAAAGTGATCTTGGACCGCTGGGTCTTTCCGGAGTGGAGAAATAATGTAACTAAAATGCTGGCGAACCTAGCTTACTGGGTTGCTTCAGTAATTATCTTCAATAACCACAATATTAACTTCAATTAACCTGGCTCATTGAGTCATTCCTTTGTTGGAAATATACTTTGCGGTTCAGGATAGGTTTTAGTATAGAAGGAGTTGGATAGACCCAGTATGGGTTAGTAGGAATGATAGGATAGGTTGATAGGGGATAGATAGGAAATTCGATAGTAGGTAGTGTAGGCAGGGTAGCTCAGATACTACTAACTCTTAAGAAACTAGAGTGAGTAATATCTACATGAAACAGGTGGTGATGGATGTTGTGCTCGATTAATAGACAGAGACCTTCTAACCATCCAAGGCAACTCTGTCGTTCGAGCAAGCGAATGTTCCCAAGCTAAACTAAGCTGGAGTGGATGAGTATGTAGGCAGACTAACAGACATACATGTACTATTCTCTTTGATAAAAGATTATGCCCTCTCACTTTTAGTTATGACTCGGTACTGACATACAATTTAAGACGTCAAATTTAATCAAATTGCATACATATTGTACTACTGACTTTTGACTTACTGTAGACATCACCATGAGGCTTAACCTCGTTTCTGGTTGATGATTCGATAATGAAATGCAGGTAATATTTCTAGGCTTGCTAAACCTCATTTCTCGTCGATACTTCGATTATGAAATATAGGTCATGTCTTCTCATGCGCAGTGGTGGTCCCCCATGGATGGTTGCTTGATACTAGATCAAGTAGGGGCTAACCAAGTAATTCAGGATGAATGCCATAGCTCGGTAGCGAATGGACGGCGCGCCGATCCAACCATCCATGGTACATGCTGTGTAAAAAACACCCCATAGACTGTCCTCCCTTTAAAAGTATTAAATCAGACATATTTTTATATATACATGTATTTATTTATCATACTTTTGTTCTCCTCTCTTTTGTTATTGTACATACTAAAATGTTTATACTAAATCTATTGATATGATCAATAACTTTGTCTATAAAATTAACAAAGCAATTGACAAAGAAAGATCATCAAATTAAAATCTATCGAAGTCCCAAAGAAAGTCTAGAGATAAATATAATTTAGAATGCAAGGTGTGAATGTAAGAGATTATCCAGAGAATATACTATGATGATGATGATGATATTGTTATGGTTATTTCTAAAATGTAATATTATTAGGGTCAATAGGTATAATGTTGACAAAGGTTGTAAAATATTACTCAATGTTCAGCTGTATTCTATAATGTAGCGTTATAGTACTAATAATAATAATACAACACAAATTAGTACTCATAATAGTGTATTTGTACAAATTAGTATTAGATAAATAATTGGTACTCAGAAATTCACTAGGTAACAGTTGTACCAAAAAGTACCATTAGTAATATTTAGGGTTACAAGTACTAATAATAATAGAATAACACAAATTAGTACTAATAATAGCATATTTGCACTGAATAGTATTAGTTAGAAAAATTGGTGCAATCCCTTCACTAGGTAACAGTTGCACCAAAAGTTATCAAATAGTACCAACATTAATATTTAGGTTTACAAGTACTAATAATAATAGAATAACACAAATTAGTACTAATAATAACATATTTACACTGGATAGTATTAGTTAGAGAAAATGGTGCAAACACTTTCACTAGGTAACAATTGCACCATAGGGTATAAAAAGCAACAGTATAGCACAAATAGTATTGTAGCAGTGGTTAGGGTTACTTGCAACAATAGAAGCTTTATTTCCTATATTATTTAGTCTTTAGTTATTATATTAAGTTTGTCTTGAGATTCCCTGAAAAGAATTTAGGTTACATCAACGGTTCACAATGGCTCCTATCACTAACTAGACGATTACAAATGGCCAATATTTTATTCCAGTCCGATTAATATTTCAATATTTAATATATTAATATTCCAGTATTTTAGTATCATTTATAAAGCAAACAAATAATGTCGAATATAAAATAATATTTACAAAACCAAAGTTCACCGGGGGTTGTTACAATGTCTATTTAAATTTTTATGCCATCTTGTGCCGCTCCTCCTGTAAAAATACTAGCTTAAGTAACTTAACACGGGTTAGAAGAGAGTCACGCAGTTTTTTCTGTATTCTGAAGCAGGAGCCTAAGACTGAGTTGCACCATCTTACTTTAACTATAACAAACGTCAAAAATTTGTCAAACTCCATACAAATACACCGGTTAATAGTTATAGTTACGGTTAAAGTAAGATGGTGCAACTCAGCCTAAGTATTAATATGTAAAAGTGGGTTTAATGTCCATAATAAAAGCGATTTAGTTATATCGTGACATGTTTATTTAATTCAGAAATACCTTAATCTACATACAACATTATATAAATTCTTTGGTATGATAATATATTTCAATAAATATTCGGTAAAAGTAAAAACTTAACACGTTAAATTAAGTGTATCACGTTCAAAACGACATTGAGGTGTTTTTAATAATTATTTGCCATAATTCGATGTAACTTTCCATAACTGGGTAAATGTAACAAGGACTATGTGTCAAAGACGGACGGCTATTAGGAAAAAGAAAACATAATACATAATCAAAACATAATCAGCCATTTTTATATCAATAGTTTTGGAAAAACATATATCAATGCCAATAGATCTTATTGCTCAAAATGAGAAGCGCGCTAAATGTACTCGTATGTAGGCATATATGAGTACAAGCATACTGATGCTCGTACTCATATACTCTGCAATTCCGCTTAGCTAAACCAGAGTTTAGCTGAGTACAAATCAAAATGCTGCCATTAATAATTTTATCTACAAGCATATTCTACAGTTCTGATTATTAATTTAAAAATAGTAGCATAATGGCATACTTTATGCATGTACAACTGTAATAAAATTAAAAAGTTTGATTTTGATACATATTTCTTAGCAAAATAACTTTCTAATATAGTACAGTTTGAATCGACGATAGAGGATTTTTAGTGTTATTACTGATAAACAGTGTGTAAGGACCGCGCTAGGGCGCACGCGTGGGTTTACTTGGCGCATGTGCGGTTGACCGATGATTACTAAGCCATTGTTGTGTTTATTTAGCTAACTTTTTGCTTACTTGCTAACTACCCTTACCTTTTCAATTAAACATTGCATGAGTGTAGATAAATTAGTGTATGAAACTGCACATAACTAAGTATTGAAAACACTCGTGTGGATACTATTAAACACACACTCGTTATTTGATACCCCTCGTTATGCAACTGTTTCGTAAACTACTATTATAATAGTGTTTAGTTGTACGGGTAGGTTTGTCTCGTTTTCACGTTCGACATCGGTCCTTCAGCGTAAATTTGACAAAACAGTTTTAAACGTTGATAAGTTTATTATGCCAGTTAATCTTTAAAATTTTTCATTAATATTTCACACTTAAAATCCAAACATTCGTTCAAAAAATCCCGCAACTCTACCCACACCCACACATTATGTAAGTAGAAATCGCTTTATCATGATTTTCAGCCTGCTATTGCCCCCTGCTGAGTAAAGTTTACGGACACACCGCAGCGTCCTGCGTGCGCGATCTAGGTGGCGATCAGATAGCTCAGTAGTATTTGTACCGACTGGTTCACACCAAACGCGATCAGAAAACAATTGAAAAGTACTGACATCGCGCCCGCAGATCGCAGGACGCCGCGGTGTGGCCGTACCTTAATAGGATCCTTTGATTTGTACTCTTCACTTCAGCATTTCTCGCCAATTTCAATACAGTTTAATATGTTATTGTCAACATATGACCCTGAAAGGGTAAATATATAACAAAATGTCTTTCATCCATGTATTGCTTGCTGTTTTCTTAATAACATCAATTCTTAACAATTTCGATAAGAAATTATTAGAAACCACCTAATTAATATGAACTAACAACATAAGTAAGTGCAAAAAGAATCACTGAGAGTGCTAAGCTGTAGAAAGGTTTTTCAGCGCTGTTGCCACAAACCATTCTTCTGGAGGCTATGGACAGTTGTTTACTCTGCAAAAGATTGTGGACTGAATTAAGTTCCCAATGCGGGATGAACCCTGGTTCTCTTGAGAAAAGGACGGTGAACAGCTGTGCTTGTCTGCCGTTGGCAGCTTCTTGGCAGAAATTGAGGACTAGGTGATCGTTGACAACCTTAAGGACCTGGACAGAGCCGCTGAACTGCTGGTACTTTGGGCGACTTGGAAGTGTTCCTGAAATCAAGATGAACTCGTAAGATTTATTCAGTTTTTATTTATAGCGCATCGCGCCTTCATTAAGAATCAGTATGCTATTTTACTAGCTGTGTACCATTTCAACTAAATCAGTTGTGCTGTTACATCGTGAAAAGGGGACAAACAGACTCGCATTTATTATGAGTCTAGAATTATACATTAACTTATATGATACAGGGGTAACTGTAATACGTCCACGTGCCTAACATGAAACCATTACAGATTGCAGATATTGCACTATTAAAATCAAATATTAATTTTATATTTATTAATATACCGGCAACCCGCCCCTGCTTTGCAAGGGTAAAGCATATATGTTTGCATCAGTTTGTTGCGTCGAGTCGATGACTGAAATGAACGTCTGCAATAATCATCGTGATATTTCAACCAATTTACACAAAACCTTAACGATTTTTATACACATAAACCTTCCTCATCAATAACTCTGTCTATTGATGAAAACCGCATGATAATTTTAGTAGATATAGCTTTTTTTTACAGTAGATTTTTAGTTTTCGCAAACAGACAGACAGACGCGGCTGGGGACTTTGTTTAATAATATGTCGTGATTTTGGTACATACAATATAAAAACCAAAGCAATAAGACGATGAATAAGTAGATAAGTAATTATATTTAAAAAAATACCATTTTGTCCGTCGAACACCTGCCAGTAGCCGGCTGAGTCGTTCCGGAAGTAGAGGGCGTACTCGGTAGTCTCACCGGCCTCATCCCACAGCAGCCTCAGGTGTCGGTACTCCTGCCGGAACTTGGCGTTTATATGCTGCACGTGGAATAGCTGGTTCTCTGTTGACGGCTGAAATTAAGAAAACAAGTGAATCATTATTAAGGTGTTTACCCTGTTGGCGTAAAGGATACATAGCGAACTAAGCGAGAGGTTCCGGTTCAAATCCTAGCATGGGTGTTCGTCCACAGATGGTAGGAGCATATTATATCGATGTTCCCCCTGATTTGCTACTAAAAAGTAGGTTACCACCATCAAGGAGAAAATCTGCCGGCAAAACCTTATGGTGTCCCGGGTGCACGCAGCCTGCCACAGTACTAAGGTGTTCATCATCTTCGAGCACATCATCGCTTACCATCAGTCGAGGTAGTGTTCAAACGCTAGCCTAAAAGACATTTAAAACGATGGCTGGTAGGCTATTGCTCGCGAACCGAAATAAGACATGTCGCCAATTTTTCGCAAATTTGCCGAGCTCCGGTTGGAAGAGTTCCGCTAAAGAGGATAGGACTGGAGTGAGTTTTCCTGCCTCTCGTCTCATTTCCGTTGTCCATTTCCAGACAAACACGATGCTATCTTAATCTTTTATCAGCATCATCACTTCACAACTGGTGTACAAGTTTAACAAAACTTAAAACAAAAGTTGTTAATCATAAAGTACACAGAGCTGGTTAGTGGTTTAACGCTACGCTACCATCTTGAAGGCTGCAATCTTGAATAAAACTGGCCAAGTGCGAGTCAGACTTTTGTTCCGCACACGGAGGGATCCGAACGCCATCTATCGAACTTATTGCTAATCTAACACCAAACCAACTAAGTAAACGTTAACACAAAGGTAATTAATATTATTAAATCTGGAAGAAGACAGTGTTCGTACGCCTGACGACTAACTAACTTTCCACTGATTCTACCTATTTGAAACTCTTTTCAGATTTCGTACTAAAATAGAAGATATATTATTCAATACTGTACACTGCTACATGCAATTCTCAAATAAGTACACAAATCGACCGAGGCCCACAAATTTAACAAATGAAACGCATGCGCGTGCTAATTTTTCCTGTGCTGCCATCTAGTTGCGTTGAGGTGAATTAATTGTAAAGGCTACACAGGTAAGTTATTTGTATTTGATTGCAGATTGAACACCGAGCTTTGCCAAAAGCTACTGCTACTCGCCAATAGATGTCGGGAGGTTATTTTAAGTTGATTATTGAAAACACGAATAAAACAACATTTCTGAAAATGAATCCTAGCTAGATCGATTTATCGCCCTCGAAATTCCCTGTTTACTAAATTTTATTTGATCGCTGGAGCCGTTTCCGAGATTCAGATTCAGATTCCAAGATTAAGGTAAACACGATAGCGCCATCTATGAAGATTCATAGCTGGCGCTATCGTAAAAAACACGTTTTTTGTTTTAAACTCTTTAATTTTTAACTTTCTTCTGTTCTTAGTATTTGTTGTTATAGCGGCAACAGAAATACATCATCTGTGAAAATTTCAACCGTCTAACTATCACGGTTCATGAGATACAGCCTGGTGACAGACGGACAGACAGATAGACAGACAGACAGACGAACAGCAGAGTCTCAGTAATAGGGTTCCGTTGTTCCGTTGGTACCCTTTGGGTTCGGAACCCTAAAAATTAACCCACGGCAAATAATTTATGCAACTTTTTTATTTAACTTAATAGATTTTATGGCAAAGTTACTTAATAATGTTACGTGCGGGGTGGTATAAAATGCCAATCCGATGAGATGAACGTTTATTTCCACTGAACACTAGGCTGCACAATGTTCCACAGTAGTTGTCCAAATCGTCTTGCACAATTATCAAAAGTCCGTTAACACACACTGAGGTCATTGGTAATTCACAATCACTGATTTCACTGTTAACAGTTCACAACGCTATGTTCACTGATAACACTTAACGATCACTTGGTCGCTATCCGCGCTTAGATAGTTACATTGTCGCTTCCAAAGAATGACTGCCTCAAGCCGCGGTTTCAACGTCTTATATAGGACGAAAATATTTCTACAGAACATTCCAGCATTGTCTCGAAAACAAGAGACAAAAGACGTTCAAACCAGAGCAATAAAAATCACAAACAATACGCGGCTTTCCTTTGAACATCTGATGTAAACAACTTTACCATACATGCTAATTTGATCTATAACGACTTAAGAATAAGGTTCAATCTTAACTACAAAACTAGGTACATTGACTAGGGTCGGAATTCCAGGAAGGTTACTTTTATGACGGTCGGGTGTTTATGGCGGGTAATTAGTCGGGTGTAATAAGTCTATATTTTTCCACGGTTATTTGTTATCTAGAACGTTCTGGCGTAACAATAATAAGTAGTAAATAAAAATAAACTTACTTAACATATTATTTATAGTACTTACTATCTAATCTATGGATCTTGCTTTTACTCTATGGTACCACCCTAATAGGTATGTACCATAGACATAATAAAAAGGACACTGCAGATGTTTTGACCAATTCAATTTAATCCGTAGTATGCTTTAACGATAAGGTTGTAATTGCTTTGTAGAACAAAACGGCCAAATTGAGAGACACCAGGGTGGGAGTGTGTCCTTGTCTATCAACCTGATAGTCCTATATATGTTCTATACTACATGTATGGTATACGTAACGTATATATATATAAGTTGTCCATACAAAAGAAAGGGACAAACTCCGTTCAAGGTCGTTCTCATGCGGGCGGGAGTACGCGATCGAGTTTAATATGTAGCAGGTCTGTGGTATGTACAGAAGTTGTTTCTAAAATATGCTTATATTATCGTGATAATGTGATTATAAAGTACCGACTGTATAATTAATTACTGTTGGTTGTCGACTGTCTCGACACTAGGTTCGTGCACTATCCGATGCACTTCCTAAGGGAGTTTACGCAGTAATATCGTGACGACAGTGGTCGTCATAATACATTCATAAAAAAAAACATATATATATACGCGTTGACTTGGGAACCTCCTCCGTTCTTTTCGTCGGTTAGTAAAATAAAATCACGCCTTTTCACCGTTGGGGTAGGCAAAGACTACTTCTTACCACACACCACATACATCCTGACATACCTCGTTCGTTTCTTTCACTTTCATGAGCGTCTTCATACATGTTCGCCGGTTATAGGTACTTTTGATCATGATACTTTATAATCATGATATTTACTCACGATCTATAAATCTAACATTGTAATGTATTTAACCAGGTATAAGTTAACGCCTGCTCTAATTGCCATGGCATATTGTTACGTCCTGACTATTAACGTTTGATTCACTCTGTATACACGTTGTATAACACAAAAGCTGACCAATAAAAACATTGTTGACGTAAGATCTAACATATCTTTATAGGCCATCATCATGATCAGCCTAATGCCACACCACTAAAGGGCATAAACAAATACTGTAGCTCCCAAAACTTTGGAATGCTAGAATTTTTCGCTTCACTCTACTGCGTCCGTTTTATTTCACACGCCCTGTAATTTCACTGGGTAATTTCCGTACTGCACTGTTACTTAAATTAATTTACCGATTAACCGAATTAAGCCTCAATCAAAACGTGCAAAGATTTCAGTCGATACCTACACAATTCATGGAATGGCATAGAACTTGGTAGAAAAGAAGGTTAGACGTATCAAAATAATGAAAAGGAATGTTTACTAGAGGAAAACGACATTGCGTGGAGCACGCAAGACGCTGCGCTCATATGTGGACGTGACAGATTCATTAGCGAATAGGTGGCCTTTCGAACTACTATAGCCTTAGACTATTTCGAAGGTGAGTATTATTTTTATAGGCTAGCGTTTGATCAGTATCTCAACTGATGTTAAGTGACGGTATGGTCAGGGATGGTAGTATCCTAGGTCTAGAATGGTAATTGGTTCTCAACGACAGCTGTCGGAGCACGCCAATATTTTAGCGACAGATTTTCCAATTTGAGGTTGGTAGCTACTAGCTAGTAGCTAGGCGAAGACTAGACAGTGCCCTCGAACTTTTATTACGTATTTGAACCACCCGATCACCGCTAAAGAACCGATAACCACTAGGGTAGACGAGATCTTTTGAGTAGAGACACGGTTGGGCAAGCTAGGTGTAGAATGCTCTGTGGCCTATTAAAGTGACGATTTGAATCAGGCGGCTTCCAGTTTCAGAATTTGAAGAGGTCTATAATATGTCCAGCAGTGGACAATTACTGGCTGATATTTGTGATAGGCTTTGATTTTATCATACATTTTAAGGTTTCGCCCTTTCACGAAATGAACACGACACTTTGTTTCGACTAGGTTTTTTGAAACATGAGAATTAGTAGTAACCATTTCACCAAGAAAAGACACGAGGGCGCACAAAACGTGTAATCTGTAAACATGTGATTACTTCCTAACTGAATGCCATCGGAATTAGTAGTATATTGGTAGTTTGTATTGACTGACAGGACTGATCTGGGCTGATGCATGCTACCGACAGCCTATGTAATTTCAAGATTTTCCTGCACATACAGGAACGAAAAGAGAGAGAGAGAGCGAGCTCAAGGCACAGAATAATTAATAGACTATAGGTACTTATGATCGCGCATTGCAATACCTACCAAATTTGGAATTTGAAGATAGCTACCACGTCCGGCAGATGTTAACTTGCCCGATATCAGTGCCACCTGGTTTTTCCACCACAGTTTTAAATAAAAGCCAAGCGGTGTAGCCGTTTAGGCTGTGTTGCAGGAGTTTAGTGGTGTCAGTGAACTCCTAAACATACTACTAAATACATTTACACGTATATACAGAAGAATTATTATTTATTTAAAGACGATAATGAGTCTCTACACCTACAAGAACATCCGATGTCTGATTATCAAAAGCACCTTACAAGATTAAATAGGTCAACCAGTTTGACCTGCCGTATCATCTGATGCGTCACCACATGTAGGAGGATAAAAGACCATCATTACTCCTGACTCGGGTCTCATTAGGTCAAACACAATTAACATCTGAATGGAGCCTAGTCATGAGAGTTCATACGCCATTTAAATACTGGAGATGAACCTTTAAATAATCTATTTATTGAATAATTGACAGACAGACGGATAGACAACAGCAGTACTTAGGAGTCTAGATACCACATTTGTTGAAGTTTTCTAATATAAGAAGATAAGATTTTCTAAGTTGAGGCATAGAATAAATGATAGTACAAGTACTTGAGGGTGGTAGCTGGCCAGGTGGACACTAGACAGTGTCCTACCACCATGTGGGGGTTGTTGGTTTCTTAACAAGGGCCACTTTTAAAAGCGCACATAAAATTTATGATAGAAAAATCTATTTGTGCAAGGCGGGGATTGAACTCTGTAACTTTGGCATCATCGCCGACCGTCCTCCCGATTACGCCACTGGGCCCTCACCTGGGTCTATACCAAACAAAAACAAAACAAATAAACTGTGCAAGTGCAAGTCGGACTCGCACTCGTAGGGTTCCGTAACACAGTAGAGTATTTTATAACTATAACTTTTCACCACCAAAAAATTAACGTTGTTTTTCATAGTGTTTGTATGAAAAACAAAGCCAACTGTATCTCATTCAAACCAATTTTCGTTGAAAGTTTTTATTGAGATCTACAGCATATATTTTTTTAGATTTTTTACTCCCTTACTTTACCACCTACCTAACAAGTTTCTACTGTGTAGTCTTAATAGTTTCGGAATAAAATGGCTGTGACATACGGACGGACAGACGGACTGACGGACGGACAGACAGACATGACGAATCTGTAAGGGTTCCGTTTTTTGCCATTCGGCTACGGAACCCTGATTACAGAGAAAACATCTTCGCTAGGTACCGCAGATTAGAATCAAAGAATCAAAGCATTTATTTAGTACTAGCTGTGCCCGCGACTTCGTCCGCGTGGAATAGTGTCATTGGGTAGCATTAACTATAAAGACACAAATACGTATACACCGCACCGCACCACGCCACGCGAATCCCCCCTTCCCCCTCCCCTCACTTACCCTCCCCTCCCCCTTCCTCTTACTTCCACCTCCCCTCCCCCTCCCCACACATCCCCCTAATCTCACTACCCCCCCTCCCCTCACTTCCCCCTAATCTCACTACCCCCCCTCCCCTCACTTCCTTCTCCCCTCCCCACCCCCTCTACCCTTCCCCTCCCCTTCCACAAACATACCCTACCCTCAAAACAAAGTAAGGAACCATTCAGTTGTCATCCAATCGTTGACAACAGACTATTAAAAAAATATTAAAGTAGGGTTCCCAACCAGACACGTAACTGTATGTTTCAGTACTTCAGACAATTTTTATATTTAAAAAAAGGGAAATAGTGAAACATAACTTAAAGAAACGCATACCGATCACAGTACACATCATGTTCATATCATTATTATTAGTACCTACTCCAGAGAATCAATATCGGAAAATGTCTGAAATGGTTCCTTGAAATATGATGATACGTATCAGCACAGAAATATTAATAACTTATTATTAATATTTCAGTGCTTATGATTCACACATTAAATAGAAGATAAATGTACAATAATACGAGATAAAATATCCAAAGTTAAACAATTGCGTGCAATAATTGGCCGTATTACGAAAATAGCAGAATATAAATAAAGGCCTTCAGTTCGTGCTGACTATGTCACTGTATTAGACCAAGCCACCAAGGAGCTTTATTTAATTGGGCTATTGTCATTCATTCATGTGACTCAGATATAGGTAGGTATTCTTTTGTAAAAGTTCAATGAAGCGTTAATATATGCCTTTGTAATATAGGTACATAATAAAGGTTGACTTCTTACATATTTATTAAATATGTTATACACTCTTTTGTTAACAGAATTGTTACTTAAGCTGAGATTTTCCTTGCGTATTATTTTATTTATAGAACATATTTACGTTGATGTTTATACCGGAAACTTCTAGGAATTTCTACTTTTCTCTCACTTCAATATGATTTATTTATAAGGAAGAGTCTTGTAGGGTATTAGTATGATTGGTTCTAGGAAACTCTCCTTGATTGATTCCTTTTATAGCGACTGAAAATCATCAGGGAATAGGTAAATATATTTATAGCTTTCTAAATATGTATTGAATTCGTATCATTTGGAACAAATAACTTATATACTAACTGTATAGGCTTCGATAATTATTTACTCGTGAAATACTAAGAACTAGATGGATAGGCATTCCGAAATAAGCATCTATGAATAATAATATCGTTAGTAGTACCTATTCATTATATTCTGTGGTTGTAGTGTATTTTCCAGTTTTCGTGCCATTGTTGTTGAATTATTTTAGAGGAAGGGGAACCGGATATTTCGAATGAGGTCTGATTCAGCCGGGCCTGAATGGGTCTCCCTGTGCGAATTGGTGACCCTTCTGATATCGATGGCACAGTCGAATTATTGCATAATGAAGATATATGATATTATAAACAGTATAAAATGGGTAAGTAGTCAAATGGATTATATTGTATAGGTTATAAATAAATAAATAAAGTTTATTGACTTTTAACAAAAGTGACATTGTATCCTAAATATACAGAACTAAGTAACAAATTGGACATATTTTATAACTAAAAGTTTGTTAGTGTCCGTAGAAGTTTCTAAGAAACTGTGTCACAGACACCATCGCCCTCCGTTAGACTACTATGACACAATAATGTACATATTATATTCAAAGTTAAGAAATGTCATCGATACTAGAGCCCCGTTGGCGTAAAGATAGCTTGACTTTTTTTATTTTTTTATTGTAGATACGAGTAAGCAAGCGTTTGACCACTGTCTCACCTGATGTTAAGTGAAGATGTGATCGACGATGTAGCAACTTCTAAGCAAGAGGTCGCTAATTCAAACTTTAGCACTGGTATTATATAGGTGGTATGAGCATATTTTATCGATGTTCCGCCAACAAGTAGCTTACCACCATCAAGGGGAAAATCTGCCGCCATAACATTACGGTGTTCCGGCAGCACAGCCCTTGAGAGCCAGAGTATTCCTAGGCCTAACGTGTTCACTATCTTCGACCACATCATCACTTACCACCGGCCAAGATAGTCGTAGCTAGCCTAACAGATATTAGAATAAATAAGATCGTTTAAAAACTAAAAAAGAACCGACTTCAATGCCGCGCTATTAATTTTCAGTACCAATTTTGAGGTGTTTATCTCAATATCTCTGGAGATACTTATCAGACCTCGATAAAATTACCATGGTACTACACTTGAGATATCTCCTTTTCAACAAAAAAGAATAATCAACATCGGTTCATAAACGACGAAGTTATCCGCGAACAAACATAAAAAATATATATATATATATATATACGGTCGAATTGAGAAACCTCCTCCTTTTTTTGAAGTCGGTTAAAAACAGGTCAAGTGCGAGTTGGACTCGTGCACCGAGGCTTCCGTACCAACTTGTCAAACTAAGTTAAAGTACAAACATAACTTTGTAGTTCGGTCCCTAGACCCATCCCTAGACACTGTTGATGCACCAACCGCAAATAATAAGTTTGTAATAGTAAATTTGCTATTTTTTGTTATTAAACTACATATTTACGGTTTTCAAATTTATTCATATATTAGTGCTTGCATTGAAATCGCAAAATATGCGTCATAAACGGTTATATCTTTCAATCGCGTTGACTTACAAGTTTATTTTTTTACAGCTGAAAGTTACCGTAGACCCGAGTATTGTATGATATAAGTTTTAACTTGATATCTCTACGCGTTTCTGAGAAAAAAGAATTGACAGACGGACGGACAACAAAGTGATCCTATAAGAGTTATTTTTTTCCCTCTAAGGTACGGAACCGTAAAAATAACTATAGGTAGCATAATTTCTTAATAGTGTCAAGCTTAGGTACTTCTAGTTATTTAAATAACTCTTTCATTGTTTATACAAGGTGAACTAAGAAGACGGGCTTACCCGTCTTCCGATCAATCGAATCCCTAGAGTTTCCAAGATATATTCAGCTAATTTTAGTCAAGGTTTTGTTAGAATATTGTCTGCTCTAGTAAGATAAACTCGGCCAATTGAACACACAATCAGTCAAGCAATTCATGGACATTATGTGTATTACCTACTATTGTAGCATTGTTCGATATACTTCCACTTATTTGTAATGTATTTTTAGCAATATTTACTTTAACGATATCGTAAGATGTACTAAAGTAGGATCTATGATGAATCAGTAGAGACTACATACAATTTTGTAAAAGCTTGGCTAATAGTAATTATCGTGTCCGTAAAATCCTGATTAGGTTTAATAAAAGTGTAATAATTAAAAGGTATTAATCGTTGATTGTATAGATCTTATTCTGGACTCAATTTTTGTTTAATTTTCATTATAATATCATATTTAGATAAATTTTCAAATAATTTTAATCAAGTTAAGATTCATACATGATCTATTGGGACCGAAATATGTGTAGAGATAAGTGTGAGAAGAAAAAAAATCTTTACGAACTATATGAAGCACATAAGATTCATTATCTAATTATTTTTTTAGCAAAGTAAAATAAATTAGGAAACCTACCCCAAAAGTAGTCAGTGGGAAGTCATCGGCCTCCCAAATCGTGGTATGAGGACATGTAGCGTATTCCTTCGGGCCGCCTTTGCTGAGATGCATGTAAATTTCCTTCACCAGCCACTTCCCTAAAACCTCTCGGAAGTCCAGATCATCGTCTTCATATTCACGCTTGCACCGAACCGTACCGTTTTGCGGCACTTCATCCGTGGCATTCGAAATACCGTATGTCTTTACACCAAAAGTCAAGGAAGAATGAAAACAACATGAAAAAAAGAAGGATATGAAAAGCAATTGGAAAAGCGCCATGTTTAAATTAAATCGTCATATTTGTATTTGGAATGTGCTGGGATAAGGATGCGCGTGCGCGTTTGTATCACGCTTATATAGATCGATGGCGATTGGCGACTGACGGGAGCGCCCGAGTCGGGCTGCGCTTGCGACTCGCGGCTGACTCACGTCTCGGTGCTCTCGATATTATCGAGTGTGACCCCACGCCTACAAATGTACAGAACAACCATAAACTGATGTACTCACATGTACTGAGGGATTCCCACAGACTTAGGAGGTTATCAGTGTATTTCTGCAAACTGCAGTTATCACTAAAATAAACTATTTTCGGTAACTTTGCTTTATGATTTTATAATTTGGCTATCGATTATATTTTATTTACAGTATTGACGAGTAATACGTAACTTGTGCAAATATTTGTGCTATTGTGTAATCTATTCCTGCTCAGGATTTGGATGCCTATGAAGAAAATGTATCTATGTGTAGGTATAGGTAATAGGTATATATCGTTGATTGATGATCTTGAGCACTCATTGACTTTCTACGTTTCCTTTCGTACCAATAAATTAGAATTTATTTCCTGGTATGATTCTCACGAACCAATGATTCCGAGAAATGTTTTAAAATTACTTTTGTAAGATGCTATTCTAATAACAGTGAAGAAAATTAAGAAAAAGTTCACGCTGCATTTTCTTGTTGCCTCATATAAATAGGAATAAATAGGAATTTGCTTTGGTTTTACAATTAAATTAATCAGAATTTGCTCTCAGCAATGTACCTGAAGATATATCTCTTATATATCTCGTTTATAAAGCCCTAAAATACAAGGTGTTAGACGTGGTGAAAGTGAAGTGCACGTATCTTTAGGCCCTCCTTTTCCGTACCGAGCCATCTCCCCTAACTTAAAAACACTTTACGCCGAACCGAGTTCATGAGACATGAATCATTTCTAAGAAATCTTTAAAAAAATCGTAACTCTATATCTAAAAGTCAGTCTAACAGTCTCCGGTATGTGTCGCTATGATCGAGTTGTGATCAAATACAACTAATTGTTGCACTTAACCAATCTAATCGTCGCAGGCTAAAGTGTATTATAGATGTGTAGATACGTTCATATAAGTCGGTCGAAGAAATTAACAAAATAAATAGATTTTTAGGGTTCCGTAGCCGAATGGCAAATAACGGAATGCTTATAGATTCGTCATGCTTGTATGTCTATCCGTCCGTATGCCACAGCCACTTTATTCCGAAACTGTTAGGGTTAACTGTTAACTGTTGCTACAACTACACAGTTGAAATTTGGTAGGTAGATGTATTCTGTGAACCGCCGTACAATACGTGCGGGATGACTATAGATCTTTAAAAATGACATTGTGAATCCTAAAAAAAAAAATTGTCAAGGTCTTTAGTTTGAAAGCTATACTGTGGCTATACACATCTAAAGTGGTAAAATGTGTGCTCCCTCCCCCCCTTAACTTTTAAACTAAGAGAGTGCAAAAATCTAAAAATAATATATGCTGTAGCTCTGACGGATTCGGTTAAAGTCAGTAGTCCTGCGTCTACGGTCTCGCACTTACAGAAAAACACTATTTCATTAATATAATTTCGTCACAATATTTATAATTTTTTTTAAATATTTTTTACACAAAAAAGCTTACTAGCAATGTGGATTGCACATTACTAGAAGTCTTGTTAACCCCTCCAACTAAGCTTAATATGCTTATGTCCGGAGTGGGCTTACGTCAATAGTGCAATGGGTAGGGATCGAACTCACGAAATCTCGATCGCCAGGCCGACGCCTTAGACATTGGGCTATGCCGCTTAATATGAAAAAAATGTGATTCTTCGATGTATTAATAAGTAATGTATTAATGTAATAACAACTGAAGGTCATAAAAGTGTTTTATAAATGTAAATTTTGAACCACCTTTTGTATCTTTTGTTTTGTTTTTATTCACAAATTAGAAGCTTTCTGTCAAAGTCTTGTACTCACCCGTTCCACAGGTTCTGCGATATGTATCACGATGCAAGTCCTGGCGTAATCCACTCTCGAGTCACCTGCCAGATGTTGTATGAACTCTACTCCATACCACATGCCCATCAGGCCATCCACCCCGATTCTTTGCTGAGGCGTTCGATTCACGCAATAATCTCTCATATTCGTCAGGAACGGCATCTCATACGAACTGAAAGTTCTTCCACCGTAACCTTCGCCATATCGCTGTGTGCTGTAAGTATTCTGGTAACCGTTACCAACAGCAAACGCGCTTCGAGGCGTTGAGTATGTGTTATAAGTACTTCCATAAGTAGACCGTGGCGTAGAATACGAATTGTAACTATTGTAGGTGCTCGATGAATACCCGGGGCTATAGTTTGGATAGCGGGTTGCTTCAGGGAAGGATGCGATGTCGCTGCCGTATCTGTTCTGCTGATATTGGTTTGGATAGTTTGACATTGTCGAATAGGTATTGTAGCCCAATCCTGGCAAACCCGTTGAATCGTATCTGTCGTAATTCGCACATTCTGCCGTACAGATCAGTAGGAATGGTATAATTCGGATCATATTTTCGTGTCGTCGCGTGACTGTGACCAGCAAAGTGCGACTGCTCACGACTCTATAGGAGTGGGAAGTAAACGAATTAAGCCCAATTCAGTACTGGGTCCTACGCGTTAATGCTCTAATGGAATAATAAGTCGGATATTTACATGCTCATTAGTCTAGAATCGCCTTAAGTTCGACTTTACGGAATTGTAATACGAATTATATGTGTGTACTTTCATGTTATTATTTACTATCTATTGATGATAAGCTTGTCTTTATACTTAACAAATGTGTAAGTAGGTAAAATATATTGTATCATATTCTTTTGGCATCGAATAATCATACCTTACCCTGACAGATAAAGATAAGCTTGCAAGCATGCTTTTAGGTACGGACACACCGCGGCGTCCTGCGTTCTGCGGGCGCGATCTCAGTACTTTTCAATTGTTTTGTGATCGCGTTTGGTGTGAACCAGTCGGTACAAATACTACTGCGCTATCTGATCGCCGCCTAGATCGCGCACGCAGGACGCTGCGGTGTGTTACCTTTAGTGATGGTACCTGGATATGGCTTAAAAGCCAGGTTGGAATAGTAGCTTCATTGGAATAGTACCTTTAACCTATACGGATTGGACTAAAAGCGCTTCACCTTACTACGGTGTTCCATAACTAGACAAGCAACAACATCGCACAGGTGGTAGGAGCATAATATATCGATGTTCCGCCTGACTTGCTACCAAAAAATAGCTTACTGATGGTAAAAAATGGCGGAAAATCGATAGGTATATTATGGTAGCAAGTGAAAATCTGCCACCATAACCTTACGGTGCTCCAGCAGCACACAGGCCTTGAGAGTCAGAGTATTTTAGGCTTCACCATCTTCGACCACATCATCGCTTACCACCAGGTGAGATAGTGATCAAACACCGGTCATCAAATAGTTGTACTTTCGGTAGAGTCTCTTTGGGTCCTTCTCGATTTATGTATATTCAATATCCCACACTCACTAAGTATATCTTCGCACGAAATTAGTACCTAAGCTCAAAATAAAGGACGAAAGACCTATAGACCTTCCTGCACTCAATTTCTGCTCAGTGTCTAATATGTAATTGGTACAATTAGTCCATAACCTGTTCCTGTCACAGCTGACCCCGTGTCCTGCTCGGAGGCCATGGGGCATTAGACCACATCCTTCTCTAAGACCAATTCACTGTAATTAAATATCTTCTGGTTACCTAATAAGATGAGACATGTAAATGTGGGCTTGATTGGGTCCACTCATTTCACTGGATTTCTCGTATGATCTGATGTTAATTACTCAGATAAGTAGTAGGTACACGGTTAAATGTTCATTAGCGACTGAAACTACTTTCCATCGGGTGGGTCGCCTGTTTGCTAACAGCATAATATTTAAAAAAACCGGCCAAGTGCGCGTTGGACTCGCGCACCGAGGCCTTATCCGTACAAACTTGTCTAACTAGGTTAAAGGACAAACTTAACTTTGCAGTTCGATCCCTAGACGAATGCCTAGGACACGGATAATGCACCAACCGCAAATTTTAAGTTTGAATTAGTAAACTGGCTTTTTTGTTTAAACAATATATGCACGATTTTCAGATTTTTTCCCTTATAATATGTGCTGTACCTTACTTCTTGCTGAATTTCATGATTCTAGGTCAACGGGAATTGTCTTATAGGTTTTGATTCCCTTGTGAAATCGCAAAATATGCTAAAAGAAGCGACTTAAACGGTCATATCTTTTGATCGCGTTAATTTTAAAGTTTAATTGTTTTACAGCTGAAAGATACCGTAGACCCGAGTATCTAATATAAGTTTCAACTTGATTCCTCTACGCGTACTTACCTGAGAAAAGGGTCTTGATAGACGGACAGACAGACAACAAAGTGATCTTATAAGGATTCCTTTTTCCTTTCGAGGTACGGAACCCTAAAAAATATACATAGTTTTAAAAACTCAACACATGATCAATTTCACATGCCGCGTAGTTGAGAGATTCCATAATATACTGCGTTCAGGTCTAGATAAAATTCATATAGAAAGGACCCTACGCTCTATACTCCATTGAGCGAAATTAATAATTTAATTTTGAATATCCAACTCGGTCTGCGGGTGCCGGATGATGAGGTATTTCGCTCCATATCTCTTGTGATTACCGTTGGATTTTTATAAAATAAATATGTATCTAATTTGCAGATACATTAGCTATAGATACTTTATATATTTATTTAACATCACGGTTCGTACACGCCCGGTCTTTTAGAGGGCATTTATGGAGCCGAAGCCAACATCAAGAGGCCCTTTACAATTTTAACTTTGTTATTACTATGGATGAGAAGGAGATATGGAAAACTATGTTATAAAAGATGGTACTTACATACATACATACATATTATGAGACTATTGGGTGAGCTGATTAATGTCGGATTGCTGGTCTATGGGATGAGGTACGGCACCCGCCAATTATGCCTCATTACAAAATATTTAGGCGGGTGGTGACTTACCAACCACTGAATGGGCCCCCCTTAAAGGCGGACCGTTATATTGGCGCCGAGGGGCAACATTGGCGTGGATAGCTAAGGATGTTGAGAGGTGTGCTGCACTTTCACTAAACGCTACTAGCGGCTTTATGCCTTTAACACTTCCACCCTGGAGCTTAGGTCTTAGCTCTTGCGATTCCCACCACCGGCCGGCCGTTCAAGGCAAGCCGGTGGTCAGAGGGTCTCATTTAGCCCTCACGGGATAGGGGTACGCGGTGTCGCCACTCACCGTCGGCTCGTCACAAAGCCGCCCCTGCGGCTTATATTGTTATTACATCAAAAATCTGGTTTATTCCCGTCCACCCCCGAAGGCTGCCCCCACATGGGGGCAGACGGACATACATATGCCTATCCACCCCCACGTTTAGGTTTCGGGGCCAGACGCTCATATCGAAACCGGGGCTTGGAATGCCAAGGTACCTAATTTTATAATACAAACTGCATCATCCTCAGTTTGAAATTTTATATCATATCAAAAGTTCCTTCCTATATTAAATTTAAACAACGCCTACTATTATTAGTAAGCGGTATTTAAATCCACCTTAATTTCGCTCACTAATCACAGTTATCAGTGATTAATTAAAATTATAAAATAAAGGAAAATTAATATTGGAATAAAAGCATGATTTAATTCTATACATTTATTTTTACATAAATAAAAACTTCAATAAGCAAATGTGCTATTTTTGGTTGAAACATGAGCAGTATGGGGTGCTAAAGTTATACAGTGAAATCAGTACTTTAACTTTTTGAAAGAAGTAGTCTCTGACTACCCCAACGGAAAAAAGGCGTGATTTTATGTATGTATGTATATACATTTCAATTTCTTAAACCTAGAACCTAGCCTACACCGCTTTACTTGATCACTCAGTCTTTCGTAACCTATTAGCAAAAAAACTTACGGCAAAAATATAAAAATTGCCTTATAAAAATCTCCAAGCAGTTACACAGAGAAGTACAAACAGTAGCGAGCTTTTATCTACACAGCCTGCACATATAGCTGTATATCTATGCATATTCGGTAGTTCGAAGTTGAAGAACTGCCTCTGGACGTCGTACCACTCCCATCTCTGCATCTTGGATGGAGATCTTCGGAGGATGAGCGAGAATATACCCCCGTCGCCTTTGTCAGAGCAGTGGTTGAGCCATAATGTCTGTGGAGTTGCTTTCAGGATTCGGACCACTTGGGGATGTTTTGGAGGCTGGTTTGGAAACCAAATTTCTGCAAATATTTTTGATTAATATTTTTACAGTACCTACTATTCTCATGGCGCCTGAAATTCAAGGTATATCTAGTTCAAATCCTTACATTTACATAATATCGAAACTTTTCATAGTTTAGTTGAATTCAAGATTTTTTTAGTTTCTATGTGCATAGTTTAGTTAGTTTAGTGTTAGAGTTTCTATCTGAAATAATAAAAAATAAAAACCGCTTAGTACGCCCGATATAAGTTAGTAAGTATAATAATATTTTTAAAAAGCTTACGCTACGGTTAAAATTAGAAAACGATTCGCTTAGTTTTATTGTAATTTAAACTAAAATCGCCGATGCTCTAGGTCTATTTGCAATTTTTTTCAAAACTAATAGGCTATCGTTTGATCACTCGCCTGGTGGTAAGCGATTATGTGGTCGAAGATGGGGAACACGCTAGGCCTAGAATACTCTAACTCTAAAGGGCTGTATGCGGCAACACTGTAAGATTATGGCGGCAGATTTTCTCCTTGATGGTGGTAAGCTACTTTTTTGGTAGCACGTCAGATTTAATATTCTACTACCTGTGTAAATGTTTAAAACCTACCCATTCCTCGAGCCATCATCTCTTTCTCTAACTCTGTCCTTTCCTCCGCCACCCACAGTCCAGCTTCCACCGGGGTATACAAATATATCTGCTCCATAGTTTGCCCGTCTTCATCCCATAGCACTCTTATCTTTCTTTCGTTGTACATATCTCTCTTCACCTTTCTCTTGATCCGAACATCGAGCCAAGATCCTGACATAGAGGTGTCTGACCATGGATTGCTTTTATACGAACGCCAGTTTTGGTCCGTGTAGTTTTTCTTTTTGATCTGTAAAATAAAGTTTTCATCAAAATTATTGCTTTAATGCAGTAAGTACATAAAAGATGAAGAAACATGTACGGACACACCGCGGCGTCAAGAAAAGTTCTGTCATTACAGTGGTGGGTAATATTTGATTTATACGAACGGAGGTATGGCCATCTGCACTTACCATCAGGCGAAAGACTTAATGGTTTTCTTCTTCATGGAAAAATATGGCTTAAAACTTACACGGTAGGTATAATACAAATATACACACATAATGTTAAATTAAGATGCGTAAAAATTACGTGAAATATTCAGTCTACGGAAAATAAGCTACAATAGGTATGTAGATAATATTTATCGCAATTTGTCAAAGGTCTAAAACAAGCCGAATTTATTGGAAATGTCAAAGATTGATTACAAACAAAAACATCGTCACCTGTTTCTGACATGAAAACAGGAAAACATTAATTTATCAGCTTTCGATCCGGCTCGGTTGAATCACAAAAGAAAACATTTATGATACTCACGGACCAATCAAGCCAATCATTGTTTGATTCCATCGTAGCATCGGCAATGAACAGAGTGACGCAGCCGACTTCGTTCGGCTTATTCGTCATATCAGGGGTGTGCTGAGCGTAGCCAACTCCATACCACATGCCATAAACATCTTCTATTTTCAAAGTATGCGACCACTTAATACTGTCCCCACAGAACCCTCTTGCAAGTGTTAAAAGAGTGAGAAAGAAAATCCACAGTACTAGCAAACTGCGCCAACGACCTTGTTCTATGGCAATAAAAATCAAGGAAGCCATCTGCGATGATAGCTGCACGAGACTGGATAAAGAGCAAGGCGTCGGTCGTGGTCGCAATCTCAATTAGCAAAGTGGCAGTTCAGGTGAATCGACTACATGGCATGGAACGGATGATTCATTTAATTTATGACCGTCTATAAATTGCAATTAAAGGTAGACAGAAGACTTAAAAGAGGCCAGTCGCGTCCCGTTTTGAAATTTCAGAGTAAGAGCAAAATATCGTAGCAACATCATGCACAGATCATGTGATAGTTTTTTTATACTTGGTCACAGAACAGATAATAATACTACACTTGGTAAAATTATTAAACATATTCAAAATACTAGCTGCACTTCGGGGCTTCTGTTTCGTAATGTAGATATGCTATTACGTAAAATAAATAAATAAATATTATACTGTAGAACAAACAACCGGTAACGAACGGTAACGAATCAAAAATCTAATGGTAACGCTCAGGGCCCCTAGACAAAATCAAATTTCCTGTTTTCATTCACGCTAACGCAAGTTCAAAATGTATGGAATGACATTTATGTTTCCGCAACAAAAATGTCATTCCCATATTTGTGAATGCATATTTGTGTTTGTGTTCCCTGTTTTATGAAGTTGTTTAGATGCTACCCACGGTCACCCATCCAAATAACTGATTTGTCTGTACTTCAGTGATCGGTTACGTACGCACATTTAAGCTATGCTACAAGTAGCGTAGCTCAAATGGGCGTACGTGAAGGGCTACGAGCACTACATAAGATTCTGCTACGAGTGATACACAGAAGAAATACCAGAATACTCAAAGGTATCAAACAAAGCCGCCAATTGGTTCGCCGAGTTCCGGCATAGAAAAAATTCTGGACTGCCAGAATTTTGCATGTCACTGCACTGCACCTGTTACCTTGAGACATAAAGATGTTGAGTCTCACATGCCCTGTAATGTCACTGGCCACCTTGGCATTTCAACTTTTTCAGATAGGCTTGCGTTTGACCACTATCTTGCCTGGTGGTAAGCGATGATGTGGTAGATGGTGAACACGGCAGGCCTAGAATGGTCTGAAGGGCCCTACAGACTATCAGTTCGGAGAACGAGAACAGCCTGTCAGTAATCACAACAGGCCACACACTCAGAGTTTCGCTTCAGGTTTCGGACCTGACAACCATCTGACGACAAACTCGAACTACTACTACCGGCTCGAACTTAGAGCCGATATTCGATTATTGCCGGCAAGCTGCCGGCAGGCAATATTTTTTTAAAGCCATTTATAAAACCCTTTATTTTAATAGGTTTTGAAGATGAACAAATTTTTGAAGACAATATTTGTAATATTGCGCCAAAACTTTTAATTTTAATTTTATTATTGTGATACCCAGCTAACACTCACAATTAGGACGCATCTAATGACATCTCTCAAGCTAAAATAAAAGTCAAGCGTCAAGCCGTTTAGACTACAGAGCGTGCCAAAGAAACATACGTATTCTCGCTAAACAAAGCCCTCCTTCTCGCGCAGTCGGGTAAATACGCAAGCAAATATAAAAGGTCACATAATATTACCAACCAACTCATGAACCCACATATAATATATTAGTTTGAAGTCTGTCCTACGTGCTGTTCTGTCCTGTATCTAATTACGTCGTCAAAATTAAGTTAATTCTTTAGATGAGGGAGCTTATCCCAAAGACAAATAAACGGTGTTCGATTATATAACTTCTATATTCTGCTAGGTATAATGTACAGACGATATTTTCGAGCAGCGCAGAGCAAAAATGTATCGTCTTAAGGAACGGACACACCGCGGCGTCCTGCGTGCGCGATCTAGGCGGCGATTAGATAGCGCAGTAGTATTTGTACCGACTAGTTCACACCAAACGCGATCAGAAAACAATTGAAAAGTACTGAGATCGCGCACGCAGGATGCAGGACGCCGCGGTGTGGCCGTACCTTTAGTCGGGCACGGCAGTATTATAGCAACAAGTATTTATATCAATGTTATTTGAACACTGAATTTATATGGATTTAACAATCAATGTAAATCTATTCCCTCTTAATCTTCTAGTCTAGAATCTTGATATTAGAAATACCTCCACGTCGTGTTTTCATGGCCTTATTTAGCCATGATAAATACTATGTATTAATTAGATATTCCTAACCTAGCCTTACTGATATAACAGGGAGATGAAGGAATGCATCACAATGCTGCATGCTGTCATCTAACGGACGGTTAAAGAATTTAAATCGATGTTTGTTATATCACCTTTGCAATCGAATATTTATTGTATGTTGTTTGTTTGTATGATCTATGTATCTAACAGTTTGTTATGAAGCCATTCCAAAGTAAGACTACTCTACTCGTGCTATTTTGTAAAAACACGCTTTTTAATTAGCTTCACTTGCAACTTACTAAAAACAGTGTAAAAAATTTCAGAAGTCAATTTTAATTCCAAATTTCGTATCGAATCTTGGTATGTACGTATACGTGTATACTGCATTATATTTGTAGTTTAGGTGACAATACCACACATTAAATAATATTACAAAATACTATCTACAGTTTTTTTATCAGGCAGCTATCACAACATTTCATGTATGTTATACAACATACATGAAATGTTGTGATAGCTCATATGTATATGTATTACTAGGAGTGCCCCGCGGCTTCGCCCGCGTTAAAAACTTCTTCTATTTACTTAAAACTTTTCTTTTGTAAAAACAATTCTATCATTAAAGACATCAAATAAGAATTAGCCAAATCAGTTCACCCGTTTTCATGTTCCGCGTGACTAAGGCAATTCGGGATTCATTTTTATAAAACACTAAAAACCCAAATTTTCAGACTTTGTTACCTACCCCATTTCGAAAAATCCTACAACACGTACTTTATCTCCTCTTGTTTCGCCATACAAACTTTGGATCCCCGTTCCGTATCCGGGAGGAATTTATAGAAAATCCTTTCTGACCGGATACCTACGTCATAATAACTATCTGCATTCAAAATTTCAGCGCAATCCGAAACAATATTGATATTTAGACTTTGTTTCCCCAGTTTATCCTCTTAGGGTGGTATTTTGAAAAAGTCTGAAACTCATACTTGTGTGAAATCTATACTAATCTATATCTATACTAATATTATAAAGAGAGAACATTTGTATTTTTGTATTTTTGTATGTTTGTAATGATTTGGCTCAAAAACTACTGAACCGATTTAAAAAATTCTTTCACTAATACATAGAATGGACTTTTGGAATGAAAATAGACTATATATTATCCCGTTTAAATCAAAGGTACATTCGTGGAGACCTAATTTGCAACATAAGTCGGCAAAAAAACGGTCGAAAAAACACGTTTCTTACGAACGCTGCTTAATTGAAAATAGATAGAAGAATATTTTCTGTGCAAGAGTTGTACAACTTAATAAGACCTACAAAAAAGTCCGGGACAGCATATGTCTATCTCTTAAGGTTGACTCACAGTAACCATTTTAATCTTAAAATTTTTGTTGAAAAATATTACATAACTTCCTAGGCTATTTTCAAGTATATAGTATTAATCCTTATCCAAATAATTACGTTATTTAGCTTGGCCACATATTAAAGATTAAAATTGTCCTTTACAGTATATAATTCAAATGAAAACTCTAGAAGATATCACGAATTTCACATACACGCATCGCAAAATTAATAAAATATTTGCAGTGAAACCACAGATTAGGTCATAGTTACTGCGAACATATTATTATAAGCTTAGCTATGCTGTAGATCCCCACCGATCACAATCAATTTGAAGTCAATATAGTATAATAATATGATCTATTGTATAAAATAATATTCATCTATATATATAATAATATAATATTTTAAACCATCCCGACTGATCTATGTATAATCTTTTCATTAAAAGCATTCCAATGAATCTAAACACAACATATAAAATCTGAGCTATAAGTTGGTGAGGATTTCAGTATTCTGTAGAGTCTAGGAGATGTCCCAGCATCAGGTCAATGCTTCCATGTTCTTACAATATCGTTGAAGAAAAAGATTTTCAAATTGATCAGACCTATGAAAGTTGATTTCATAGCGCAATTAACTAGAAAAAAGCTCATAGTTTTATAACGATTGAACGAATTTTCATGAATCAAAGCTAAGAAAACTCTCGATGAAACATCTATCAAACAAAAAAAAACTATCAATAATAAAAACAAAATCGGTTCATCCGATTAGGTGCTAAGATGCTACAGACAGACACACAGATACACACGTTAAACGTATATTACCCCTGCATTTTGCGTCGGGGAACGCGTAAGGTTACGACGGCAGATATTCACCTTTTTTTTTTCTTTTTTTTTATATCTTATAGGCTAGCGTTTGACCACTATCTCACCTGTTGGTAAGTGATGATGCGGTCGAAGATGGTAAGCATGCTAGGCCTAGACTGGGGAACTGGCTCTCAAGGATAGCTGCCGGAACACATTAGATGTTTTTGGCGACAGATTTTCTAACTTGAGGGTGGTAGCTGACCAGGCGGACACTAGATAGTGTCCTACCACCATGCGGGGGTTGTTGGTTTCTTAAAGATGTTTTCCTTCACCGGAGGGCCACTGTGAGAAGCGCACATAAATTTTTCGATGGAAAAATCCATTGGTGCACGGTAAGGTTTGAACTCGGTACCACGGCATCAAAGCCGACCGTTCTCCCGATTACGCCACCGGGCCCGGGCTCCTTGGTGGTAAGCTACTTTTTGGTAGATTTAATGATCCCACTACCACTGTACGGAAACTCATGATTCATGAATGCACATAAAACTTTCATTGGTAGGTATATAGCTAGGATTAGAACCAACGACCGTCGGGTCAGAATCAGGGTACGTAACTATCCTTTATGCTAAAGGGCCGTCCAATATCACTACGTAAGTATTATAAAACAAATTCCATCACTGCGTCTGTCTGTCTGTTCGCAATAATCTCAATAGCTACTGAACGGATTATCATGCGGTTTTCACCAATAGCCAGAGTGTTTATGAGGAAGGTTTAGGTTCATAATTCGTTAAGGTTTTGTGTAAATTGGATGAAATATGACGATTATTGTTAACTATTTTCATATTTTATATTCGATGCAACAAACTGATGCAAATTTTGTAGGCATATATGTTCTACCCGTGCGAAACCGGGGCGGGCTGCTAGTGTCGAATAAAATGACTATCCAAAGTTTAAACCCCCGCTTGATCCCCTTGAAGAGTGAATTTTGAAAAATTCTTTCTTAGTGGATACCTAAGTCAAAATAACTATCTGCATGCCAAATTTCAGCGCAATCCGAAACAATATTGATTTCAGACTTTGTTACCCCACTTCACCCTTTTAGGGGTGGAATTTCGAAAGAGCCTGGAACACGTATTTACTTACTTAAGTACTTGTATGAAGTTTCGATAGAAAATACTAGTCTAATCTTGTTTTTCCATACAAACTTTGTATTCCGTTTCATCCCCTTCAGGGGTGACCCTCTGAGGAAAATCTTTTCTCAGAGGGAACTAACGTCGTAATAACTATCTGCATGCCAAATTACAGCGCAATCCGAAACTATATTGATTTTCACACTTTGTTACCCCATATAGTGTCTCTTAGGGGTGGAATTTCAAAAAAACCTGAAACACGTATTACTTATTTTTTTACTATACAATTGCCAGCACATTCATTAGACAGAAGGCAATTCGTGGTGGCTCACTAATATATGTAACTGAAAATTGTAACTTTAAAGAGCGTAAAGACATAGTAGCTTTGTCTGTGGAACGATGTGTTGAATTATCTTGTATAGAGCTAGGGCAATATATAGTCATCTGTGTATACAGACCTCCATCGGCTGATTATAAAATTTTTGAGACAATTATGGAAGAAGTAATGATCAAAGTCTTCAACACCTCTAAATCTTTGATAGTTTGTGGCGATTTCAATGTTAATTTAATTGAGCAGTCTCCGCTCAGCGACAAATAAAAAAAAATATTTTTAAGCTTTAATCTGAAGCATCTTTTTAATCAGCCAACAAGAATCACTAGCTCGTCAGCTACCTGCTTGGACAATGTGTTCTGAAACTGTGAACCCGAAAAAATTGCAATTTTTGATAAACTTGGCTGGGACAAAGTGTCAATTTTTCATGTAAATTATCCACCAAAGGCCAAGACCATTTTTACAGGCCTATTACCACCAAACGGGTTGAACAGTTTGTGGATATCATTGACAAGCAATTAATGAACCTAAGATTTTCTGAGGATCCTGATGACCTATGCAGTGCTTTATTTCAAATGTTAGATGCAGAGTTCAATGATATTTTTTAAATTAAAATGGTTAGAAAGGGTGCGAAGGTTCGTTTCGATGACTGGGCAACTCCTGGTATTTATAAAAGTAGAAACAATTTGTATAACTTGTACTCACAAAAAACCATTAATTTACATAATACTAAATTCATAAATCACTTAAAATTGTATTCAAAAACTTTTAAAGTTGTTTGTCAGACAGCAAAATCATTGCATCTAAGTAGAAAAAATAAGCATGCCGATGACAAAATAAAATCAACATGGAAAGTAATTAATACAGAAACTGGAAAAATTAAGCAGAGGGACGGTAAAATTATGTTAAAAGTTAATAATAAATTAATCATAGATAATAATGATGTCGCTAACACATTTGTTGAGTTCTTCTCACAAGTACCTATTATTACTACTCGGCCTTTAAACTCTTCCCCTAAGGATGCTTTTGTTTTACTATAAAAGTGTGTGAATAAATGTGATTCTATGTTTGAGTTCAGACACATAACTTCAATATCAATTATCAAAACGTTTAAAATGCTCAATCAAAAGAAAACCGAGGATCTGTGGGGTATGTCAACCAAAGTACTTAGTTATATTATTAATGTAATTAGCCCTCACTTAGCGTTTATTTTCAACAGATGCGTCGATGAAGGTGTCTTTCCTGATGTAATGAAAAAAAGTAAATTAATTCCCCTATTCAAATCAGTGATCAATAAACTGACCAAGTGCAAGTTGGACTCGCACTCGTAGGGTTCCGTAACACAGTAGAGTATTCTATAACTTTGATTTTTCGCAACTACAAAAATAACTTTGTTTTTCATAGTGTTTGTATGAAAAACAAAGTTATACTTGCGGTCGCTGTATTTCAACAACTGCTGACTGTATCTCGTTCAAACTAATTTTCGTTGAAAGTTTTTATTGAGATCTACAGAATATATTTTTTCTAGATTTTTCACTCCCTTACTTTAGAAGTTAGAGGGGGGGGACACACATTTTACCACTTTAGACGCGCCTATCTTTGAAATGATTGACTTTGAGAAAAAATGATTTTAGAAACCTCAATGTAATTTTCAAAGACCTATCCATAGATACCCCACACGCATAGGTTTGACAAAAAAATTTTTTTTTTGTTCCAGTTCTATGTATGGGATGCCCCCCCTTAAACTTTTATATTTTTTATTTTTGTATAAAAATCGGAAAGCCGTTTACAGAATACACCTACCTACCAAGTTTCAATTCTGTAGTCCTAATAGTTTCGGAATAAAATGGCTGTGACATACGGACGGACAGACAGACAGACAGACAGACAGACATGGCGAATCTATAACGGTTCCGTTTTTAGCCATTCGGCTACGGAACCCTAAAAATGACCCTTCAAACTATAGACCAATCTCTATATTACCGGCGCTCAGTAAAGTTTTTGAAAAAGTTATTTTAGACCAGCTTTTGGCACATTTTAATATTACTGCCGTGTTACTGAAAAAGGGCACAACTAACATTTTTTGTGAAATTGAGTTATATATATATTCAGAATCAGGAAAAAAAGGCCTAACTGCCTGATTTTTTGTGGATTTATTATAGCTACAAAATTAACAGAGATAGTATAAGCTTAAAGGGCACAACTGCACCATTTTTTGAGTTTTATTACAAGAAAAGGGCATATTGTGAGATATGACTTTTAGTTTGACCTTTTTACTTTTATATATTTAATTGAATGGGCATAACTGACGTTCATCAAGTATAAAAGGCTCATGTGGCAATTGTGCTTATTTTTTATACCGAATACTTAAGCAATTAACGTATACCTTAGTTAGTTATACCTTTTCTTTTTAACCCTTACACCTTAAAATGTTAAATAAAAAGGCACATTGACGTTTGTGCCTTTACCACTTAACATTTCTGAACGGAGATGAAGTGAGCGGGGCGAGGTGAGCAGGGAATGCCGTCAGTTGTGCCTGACTTATTTTTTTTCTCAAAATTTTACATTGATAAGGCATATTTGGTTATATGTGCCTTTTAAACGTAATATTGCTCTAGTAATGTAATTTTTTATGTTAAGTTAAAAATTAATAAGGTAATTATTATTTATATACATTAAAATAAATATATAGTAATTTCTGTCGTTATATACATACTAATCATAGTCAACTTTTAACATTCACACAAGTTTGAAAATCACACTTCAAAGGTATTTTTTTTAAGAAAATTCCCAAAATATTTTAATCTCGATTTTCTCAACATTTGCAAAATGTTAATAGTGCCTGTTTAAATTGTGACGGCAGAATTTAATCATCTTTTAAATAACAAACAATATGGTTTCACTAAGGGGCATTCCACTACTGATGCTGGAGTAGATCTTCTTAAACATATATTTGATGCCTGGGAGAAAGCACAAGATGCTATCGGCGTTTTTTGTGACTTACGAGTATCTAAAGCGTTTGATTGCGTCTGTCACAAAACGCTAATTTGCAAATTAAAACACTACGGCGTTAACGGAAAAGCACTTGATCTGGTCTCATCCTACCTCTGTAATAGAATACAGATGGTTGAGGTCAATAATGGCGTCAGGTCATCTGGATCCCTGCGGAACTCCCATTTCTATAAATGGGAGTTCCGCAGGGATCGATCTTAGGACCATTTTTATTTCTAGTTTATATTAATGAGTTGCCGTCTTTCGTGCAAAACTTATGTGACATTGTTTTGTTCGCGGACGATACATCCTTAATATTCAAAATAGATAGGATTGCGCCTAAATTTGACGATGTTAACAAATCAATCACACAGGTTTTGAATTGGTTTACGTTACAACCAATAACTTATTACTGAACGCCAAAAAAACTAAATGTATTAAATTCTCGCTGCCAAATGTAAGAAAGGGTGTAATTGATAGCAGGATATTAATAAACGATGTACCACTAGAATTTGTTGACTCCGCTACATTCTTGGGCATCACCCTGGATTCAAAGCTACAATGGGGTACTCAAATATCGGCTCTAGCAGGTAGATTGAGCTCCGCTGCATACGCAGTACGTAAAATTAGAAACTTGACTGACGAATCCACTGCTAGATTGGTTTACTTTAGCTACTTCCACAGTATAATGTCCTATGGCATTTTATTGTGGGGGAAAGCCGCCGAAATCCAATCTATATTTGTTTTACAAAAAAGAGCTATTCGATCTATATATACCATGAAGTCGCGAGACTCACTTCGTGAAAAATTTAAGGAAATTAAAATTCTCACAGTGGCATGTCAATATATATATGAAAATATTATGTATGTACGCAAAAATTTGAATGATTATGATAAGAGGTCCGATGTACATAATTTCAATACAAGACACAAAAATAGATTAATTTTACCTCAATTCAGGTTGTGGAAAGTTAGTGGTTCTTATTTGGGGAACTGTATACGATTTTATAATAAACTTCCTAAAGATATTGATCAACTGTCTATGAGCAGATTTAAAACCTTTGTAAAATCCAATTTAATGAAGAAATCGTACTATATATTAAATTACTATATGAATGACACAAATGCTTGGCCTGAATGCCCCAAGCTCCAAGATATAATATAAATTGTATGATAACATAATTATTTGTTGTAACTTTAAAAAATATTGAATATGAATTAAAATAAGTGACAAGCCCCATAGAGTTTCTTGGTGTTTCTTTTCTGATGGGAGTACTTCCGAAACACCAGTAGATTCAACCAGTCCAAAAAATCAATCAGTTTTCATCTTTTGTTTGCAGATCTAGGGTTACCTGTTAAGACGGTATTATGCAGCGACGGACAATCAATTCCATTCGGAATATGATTTGTACTGCAATTAGTCTGCGTTTTATTTATTTATTATGTTTCATTATTTCACAATTTTTTGAATAAAAATTGTCTGAAGTACTGAAACATCCACTGGGTTACGGGTGCTCGTAATAGTACGGTTGGCAACCCTACATTAATCAGGGGAATTAAACATGTGTTTTAAGTGTGACGTTCGACGTCTAGATGAAAGCTGAATGGCTCAATACCTTTGTTTTTTTTTGTAAATTCAAAGCAATAAGTTATGTTTCTGTTATATCTATAATATTTTTTATTGAATATGATCTATTTAATGTAATTTGACGAGTGTAAGTGCAAAGTTTTAATTTGCCCATATACTGAATAAATGCTTTGACTTTGACTTTGACTTTAACCGCAAAACATTCCTTTTTCACGGCTGAAAATTAATTGGCAAAGTGGTGGTACCGCCCCAGGCGGACTAGCCGAAGTCCTACCGCTACAAGTTAGTTAAAGTTTTGAGTTTTAAAAGCTACTTTTAATTTTTTTAATGCTGGCGCAGCCGTGGCGCAATACTACTAAAAATAATTAAATAAATATAGCAGTAACTACATAGTGTTACTTTAAATAAAATAAGTACACAATACATTTGTTGGTGGGTTTATTTAATTAAAATACATCAATATAAAAATCCTCCATTATAAAATATTGATTCGATACAAGCAAGTAGCATGGTCTTCTAACTCGCAAATATTTCTATAAA
Source organism: Cabera pusaria (assembly GCA_954871355.1). NCBI lineage: Eukaryota > Metazoa > Arthropoda > Insecta > Lepidoptera > Geometridae > Cabera > Cabera pusaria. The sequence continues at coordinate 18,586,682 of OX940889.1, read as the reverse complement.
AATAATATTTTATTATTATTTTTATGGAATAGAGCGCACGATATTGACACCTATTCCCGTACAAGTCGTTAAAAAGCTTTAGACTGGCCCATACGAGATAAATATTATAAATTATTGTACGGTTCTCCAATATTTAACAATAGGATCTCCATATCGTATAAGCTATCATGAGACCTAAAAGACTTGACAAACTTATTGTTGAAGCGGCATTATCACACACTTTTTTCAAGGAGGAGGTCGAAAGACTCTTCATAGAGAATACATTATGTATGCTTGAGAGATCTTCAGCAGTGAGCTGGTTCTCGTTTCTGGACAGAACGACGCTAAAGAGTTGCGAGTGAGGAAGACGCATGCAGAAGTTCAGCACCAGATGGTTGTTCGCTACTTTCAGGACTTGAATCACACCGCCGAAGAATCGGTACATGTTTTCGACAGCTGGAGAGAAAAACAAGCATTAAATATTACTTGGCATAAAGTAAGGCATCGTTATTTGTCCTGAATTACCTTTTCAACCGACTTCCAAAAAGAAGGAGGTTCTCAATTCGTCTATACGTTTTTTTTCTATTTTTTGTGTGTATTTTACGCGATTACTTCGTCAATTGTGAACCGATTCCAATGATTCTTTTTTGTAATCGATAGGGTACGTCTCCGAGATGGTCCCATTGTAATTTCATTGAGATCTGATAAGTATCTCCAGAGATATGACAATAAACGTCTCAAACTTGCTACTATTTATTTATCCTGTATTACCTTTTTTTAAATCTATATATATAAATATAGGATAGCGTTTGAACATTATCTCGCCTGATGGTAAACGATAATGTGTTCGAAGATGGTGAACGCTAGGCCTAAATTACTCTGACTCTAAAAGACTGTGTGCTGCCGGAACGCCGTAAGGTTATGGTGGCAGATTTTCTCTTTGATGGTGGTAAGCTACTTTTTGTGGCAAGTCGGGCAGAACATCGATATATTATGCTCTACCATCTACAGATTATTATTATTACAATTATAACAAACAGATTATTATTATATATATTACAATCTATATATACAATATGCCCCTACCACTGTAATATCACCAACCAATTCGGAAGCCCTCCAACTTATTGTTAATGGGATCGCGACAAGTCTAGACTCAAGACCAATAAACTAAATTATTATTTTTTAAATATTTTGTTATACTTTCTGATGATTGATTAGCCGCATAGTTCAGATTTTCAGATTCATATGGGTCACAAAAAAATATTAAGAAACTTAATCTCGTTGAAATGAAGTAACGTTCAAGTCATACTAAAAGGTACGAGCACACAGCGGCGTCCTGCGATCTACGGGCGCGATCTCAGTACTTTTCAATTGTTTTCTGATCGCGTTGGTGTGAAAAGTCAGTACAAATACTACTGCGCTTTCTGATCGCCGCCTAGATTTCGCACGCAGGACGCTGCGGTGTGTCCGTACCTTAAGCAAAGTTCTACTTGAGGTAGTATGCTATACATATTGTCAATCTTTACATGCCTGATCACGGCCACACCAACTCAACAAATAAGGTACCTACACTAGTTTAAGTACCATTAGCAAAGGGCAAGGGAACTGTTAATAATTAGAATGGGGGACGGGACACGGAATTATTATAATGTGAAAGTTTCTATCCTAGTTATTCAATCACGTAAAAACGTCTAAACGAATTTCAATGATACTTGGTAGACAGATAGTCTATCATCATTATCAGCCGGTATCAGTCCACAGCTGGACGTAGGCCTCCCCCAAGACGCGCCACTGAGCCGGGTCTTCGGCTCTTTGTTTCCAGTCACTGCCCATCGCTTTACGAATGTCGTCGCTTCACCTAGTCACAGGGCGTCCTACGTTAGATAGTCTATGGATTATTAACAATATTAACATTATGAATAGGAAACTTTTTGTCCTAGTATATGGCATAATACTTTTAAACGCAGGTGTAGCCGCAGGGCACAGCTAGTCCGTTAAAAACCTGAGTACTCACATCCATTAGGAACATCTGTGGGCCAGAATCCTTTACGCGACGTGTTAACCTTGATATGATAGTCATCGTGCCAGAGACCTTCATGCCACTCGAGAACAAAATATCTGATGCGATACTGCTCAGCCATATTGTATTGACGGTTCTGGTATGGAGAGTTCGTCAGCATTGGATACGGTGTAGGAGGAGTAGGCTGGAACAAAATATAACTTAAGTAAAAATATTCAATTCAAGCGGTCAATTCTCCAGTACACCTGTAAAATGTGGAACGAGCTGCTGTTTGCTGTAGAGTCTGCTACTTTCCCGCAGAGCTACATGGACATGGAGTCTTTCAAAAGGGGCGTTATAAGAATCTTGACAGATCGGCAACGCATGAGGGACAGCCCTAGTGTTGCAAGAGTTCATAGGCGACGGTGAGCACTTCCCACCAGCAGGACTAGCATGGCAAGGAGACTATTTTATCTTTCCACCTATCCGTGTTTTGTTTGGTGGAGAAGGCAAATTATAAGTAAAGTTCTTCGACAATTATAAACGCCCGCTGACTTTTAATCAGTTCTTTTTTTTAACTATTTAGTACGAAACAAAATCAAAACTCGGGGTTAAACTTCACCAAGCGTTTAAATTGTTGTGTTGATCTCCTGTCAGTGGCGAAAAACAGGGAAATAATTTTGTCTTTCCCCCGGGGATAAGGCCATGCTAGCCCTGCAGGCGGTGCTTTGCTTGTTTGCTACCTATATCATAAAAAAAATCAAGAAGAGTCGGTTCTATGTTAAATACATACATATACATACAAATAAATAAATAAATGGGATATCTATATTATATGGGATATCTGCCTTACCCTAGGAGAGAACTGTTTATAGTAAATTTAACACTCTCTGGCCACTCGGCGATTTTGGAAGTTTATTTTATTCTTCACAATTTGCCTAGAATTGCATCTCTATTTTTGACTTATAAAATGATATAACATTTGTATTTTGAAACAATGTTAGTTCTACTATCTAGAGGATTTACTGAATGGACGGTATAATATGTCAGTTGGAAAGCAATAATTTGTATATGTGGTGTTACTAATAGCACATGTAATGTAGTCATCATTTTCAATTTGCGTAGCACGTAACACTCGTAGCAAATTTTGATCAGGTGTGTAGTAGATGGATGGGTGACCGTGCATGTCAATCAAAACTTTGCACTACCATGGTTTGAATGATCTATTTAATCGTAGGACATTGTTTATTCCAGTACAACAGTGGCAGAAATTAAACTATGTCAGACCTTTAGCCAACCTAAATATACTCTGGGTTGCTAGGCACTCAACTTATATTGACATACAAGATTTATATTTTTGGGTATATCCAAAAATTTTATTATTTATTGCTCATAACGATTCCAGTAAAAAAATAAAACTATGTATGTAGGTACCTAGTTATACTTAGGAAAAACCTGTGATAAAATTAAGTGAACATATCAAACAGTTTCTCGTAGTCACTGAATTTCAAATAACATTACTTACGAGGAAACGCTAACAATTAGAGTTGAAGTATTTTAGTAGTGCTCATAGGTATATGAGAAGCTGCACTAGTGCTCTAGATAGCAAAGCAGTACTAATGATATATTTATTTTAAGTAAGCGATGAAAATCTAGCAATGATACTGCAAATTCTACTCACAAGGGCGCGATTAATGAGACCGCCTTGCACGTAATCCTCGAATTTCCTTATTTGAATAATAGGACAGTACGGGTTGTAATCAGTCCGCGTCGTATTTTCCTTGTGGTAAATATACTCGTGAATGTACCACATCCCGAGCAAAGCGTCCTCGTCGAAATCGTGAGTCGGATTCAAACTTTGACAATGATTCATATTCATAGACCGGGCTAACGATATAAAAAACAAAAGAATAACCACAACAATCATTTTACGAGATCTAATTTGTGTCAAGTGGTGCTCCGGTGGCTAATTGATGGTGTCTCACCGGGCCAGATACCATGTGTTATGAACTTACATGCACGACTCGATTAGCTAGCTAATTGACATGATTCACCCCATATCCTGTTGTGAACTCGCCTGGGAAAACATAAGTATACGGAAGAAGCATATGTGGGTAATTATTATAGTAGGTAACTTATTACCAATCGAAATTGATCGCTGTTTAACTCAAATGTAGTCCCACTTATTTTTTATGTCAGTAATGTGACTACAAAAACAAAAAATGAGATGAACTCCATGACAATATATTGATTTGACGTAAGTTATTTAAATAGATTTTTTAACATACGTAATTTTTACATTACCCCATATATAAAATTGGTACAGAAATATGATTATATATATATATATATATAATTAAACGGCAGAGATTTTTGTTTGTGTTTCTAACATCGTTATTTAATGTGGTTAGTTTTAGTGCTCACTTAAATTGTTTTTTTTTTTAATAATAATTTTGAGATTTTATCTAAGTAAACTGTTATTTTGATATTTCTATGCACGAATTGGTATTGTTAAATTAAATCTAAAATATAAATAAAATACGTACCTCAATGTAACGTTCCTTGATGTCTATATAAAAACATTCAGATTTCGTGCGCTCAATCTTGTAGTATTCGCCTCTTGTATTCGTATGAGGTATTTTCTCAACACCATGCCAAACACCAGCTATCTGCTCAAAATTAATATCACCATAATAGGGAGATAAATCATCACAATATTTATGATCGTCAAAATTATAACCGTTGTATCCGAAACATTGAACGGCTAAACTTAACACAAGAAGAATTAAATTGCAATGCGCCATTGGATTAGTCAGGATAACCGGGTAAACCGGATAAACTATCGGATATATTGGGCCGGAGACACCAGGCGACTATACTCGAAAGAAGATAGTATGCACAGTAATCCTATGGATAAAGTAAGTGCAGAGTGGCGCGGGCACGTGGGCGGGCTCCCAGATGAACCGACTCGACTGACGCGAGTCGTGACGCTTTGTGGTTTCAAACTAATTTACTACTTACTCGCGATAACACTTCCTTGATAAACTTCATGACGTCCACAGTCCCCTGTTAGGTGCATAAGTCTACCTTGATTATCGTGAATGAAAATAGCGTGATTGTTTAATGATTTGCATACAAAATTGTACTTTATCGGTAAGAAAATAAAGTACCTCTAGCAGCATAAAGGTTGTAAGATTTTCCGCGGTCCTAAATCGTGCAACTCATAGCACTAAGCAGACTAGGTATGGGGCTAAGTTGTGAAACGTTTTTCTCAAGATTTTTCAGCACTGTCTCAGGTTTTTCGCTAAGGGAAGCTTTTCCTGGCATGCTTCGGTGCCAGGAGCGCAGAGTTGCGAGGTGGTAGGGCGCGAAAATCAATACAATCCTATGACGTAATTGAGGGTGCATTGATCGCCTCCCATCGTTGCGTAGAGAGTATTGATTTGGCAAACACAAAGCGGTCCATATAACGACGTACACCGCTTTTAGGAAAGTATAGGTTTGTTCACCCAGCTGTGACGTAGAACGCGACTGACAAAGGGTGGATTATAAAAATACATATTAAAATTGTGTCTGTATTTGATGTTCTTTTTTAATATAGAATTATAATAGTGTCAGAAGATTTATGGAATGTATAAGCCAGACAGATTTTATGTAAAAGTATAGTTAACTATAAATAAAATAGGTAAATAAGAAAAAGGGCCGCTTCTGTTCATCCGATGGTTAAATTTTACTTTCAAGATTTGATGACATTGTTTGATTGTAAGTTTTTTACAAGTAAAGGCAATAAAAGCCAGCTAACAGGACAAATATTTGAAAAAATATATAATAAAAACAATACTTCTATGACTACAAAAATTTACATACGTAGGTAATATTAGGTACGACGTACTGAAAAGCACTTAAAAGTGCGTTAAACAGTAAATAAAAGTAAGTAGTAATTGGTTTCTTATATACATGCCTACTTTTCCAATACTTAACTAAAGTTCAATTTGCATCATTGTAGTTTTCAGTCGAAGTAGGTAGGTACTTTATCAGCCATTAATATGTAGAAAATGAAAATAATAATAACGCAAGAGCTAAGCTTCAGGGTGGAAGTGTTAAAGGCATAAAGCCGCTAATAGCGTTTAGTGAAAGTGCAGCACACCTCTCGACACCTTAAGCTACGTCATTGTTGCGTCTCGGCGCCAATATAACGGTCCGCCTTTATGGGGGCCCCATTCAGTATATAGCAAGTCACCACCCGCCTTAACATTTTGAAATGATTGCATAATTGGCGGGTGCCGTACCTCATCCCATAGACTAGGCATCAGACATCAAGCTGCTCACATCAATAGCCATGATGTACCATCTTTTAATAGTTATTCATCACTCCATCCACAAACCATATGGCAACAATTGTAAAGGGCCTCTTGACGTTGGCTTCGGCTTCGTCAATGCCTTATAAAGGACCAGGCATTTATGACCCGAGACTGTTTACTGTAATAATAATAATCATTTATTTCTCTCTCTCAATAAGTAATTGGTACAGTTTGGACTTATGTTATTGTACATCTAAAAATATAGACACGTAAGTTTAGGCTATGTTTGAAAGTAAGATTATAATATTTTGTGAGAGACTGGTGCCTGCTGTAGGTTTTGAAGAAAAACCTGTAATGCAGGTCACCAGGACCCCTCCCGCGTATTATTACTTAAATTCAAAATCAACGTAGTCATTGGTGGGTAAAACATGTGGAGGAATGATTGATTAGAAAAGGTTCAATATATTATTTACTTAGTCTATGCTTTATCAAATGTGATGAGTTCGGTGTTAGGATTGGTGAGTAGGTTAGTGCATAGTGTAATTATTGTAGGGACAACTTAATAGATCACATTTGACATCTGTCAGTCTCAGCTTCATAGTAAGGTGACTTGCTTAAAAACACCGATTCAATTGATGAATCGATATTTATCAACACAAACAAGAATGATGTTAGTTTGATGTTATTCGAAATAACCAATTTTCCGGCAGCTCTAAATGAGAAATACAATTAGTATTGACATTATTCAGTGTAATTTACTTGTTTGTTTTGCGTTAATATGAAATTGATAAGACACGTTAATACAAATTATACAAATCGGAAATTGTATATATTTAAACGATTTTATATGTATTTATGGATTAGAATGTAGCTCCATAGAAAATGGCCCAATAAAATAAAAAACATACTCAACTATACCTATGGATCTAACGTTTAGTAGTGTATTGATAGTTTTTTAACCCAAATTATTATTGATTTTAGTTCCTTTTCAATTATTTTTGAAATTTTTAGTCAAAGAACAATATTATGTGTTAATTACAATCACAGTGTAGTTATTTTTTATCGTTAAACGTCAACCTATCGACTGATCAATCTTTTGATTTTTTGGGTAGCATCTCTAGTGTTTATAAAGAATATGTGTTCCCTGACGTAACCTTGTACTACGTTTAGTTTTTTAGAACAAAAATTGTTTATCATGTTTAAAAAGAATTATTAGTCAAAGTAAATCGTAAAAACGCTTTCTTTTGTAATTATTAGAATAAATATGTAATTGTAACTGAAAAATGTTAAGTAACTATGCAGTTCTGACTTCGAAATAATTAATAATTTTATGTGCCCTACATTACAAAGTTACGTTGTTGAATTTTGATGAAGTGTCAAATGTGATCTATTAAATTGACTCTACTACTATAATGATGATTTTGAGTGAAATGGGTTCAGTTGTGTGAGTAGGCAACGTATATTTTTTATAAATTGTTAAACACAATCCAAAATTTCATCGTACCGACGGGACTCGAACCCGCACCCCCCGGATTACACGTCCAGGTACTCTGCCAATTAAGCCACGGTTCGATACATCGATACGACGAAATTAGTGGATTGCATTTGTTAACCCAATTATGCATTGGTGGCGCCATCTATGACTACTTATTACGTAAGTTAATCATTCGGAAGAAATCATTACAGTTTTCAAATCCGACGAGAGATGTTGCACTGCGTAAATCAAATATTATGTTTCTTTGAAGTGTCTCACACTTTATATTTTTTGTAAATTGTTAAACACAATCCAAAATTTCATCGTACCGACGGGACTGACGAACCCGCACCCCCCGGATTACACGTCCAGGTGCTCTGCCAATTAAGCCACGGTTCGATACATCGATACGACGAAATTAGTGGATTGCATTTGTTAACCCAATTATGCATTGGTGGCGCCATCTATGACTACTTATTACGTAAGTTAATCATTCGGAAGAAATCATTACAGTTTTCAAATCCGACGAGAGATGTTGCACTGCGTAAATCAAATATTATGTTTCTTTGAAGTGTCTCACACTTTATATTTTTTGTAAATTGTTAAACACAATCCAAAATTTCATCGTACCGACGGGACTCGAACCCGCACGCCCCGGATTACACGTCCAGGTGCTCTGCCAATTAAGCCACGGTTCGATACATCGATACGACGAAATTAGTAGATTGGATTAAGTTTAACAATTTACAAAAAATATAAAGTGTGAGACACTTCAAAGAAACATAATATTAGGCAACGTATATGTCAGGCTGATAGGGTGAGTGGGCAGTATGTTTTGTGTGCAGAGGTATCTAATTAGTACGTTATGTGAGTTAAAAAATAAGTATCGTGTATGCGGATTAAATTAGCCGGATAAATAAAATTTCAGTTTCCTGATAGTTAAGAGTTTTTAGGTTATGAGGATGGCTAGTTTAAATTGATACGAGTTATGGGGATATATAGAGAAAAATATCCTACTCGATCATAAGACAGACCAAGTTGTATGTCAAACCAAAATTAAGTCAAATGACGGAGGCAACTAACATAAGTTATTTAAAAAAAAAAATAACGCCGACTTCATAACCACAAACAGGCACTCAAAAGCAAAAATAAATTACTTTAAATTATTATAAGCGCTACCCATTTATCTATTTGAAGTCGGTGCCAGCCAAGTCTAATAGGTAGTAGATAGATAATACCTACATGTATCTACCTAATTACTATCCTACATATACAGTATCGGTCATAATTGGAGTAGCAGTCTCAAAAAGCAATAGCATGACAGCAAAATACGCACACACGACCTTCTTCTATACGACGTTTTGAAAGTAACATAATGAAAGAGAAAGATAGAAGAGATAGAAAGACCCATATATTCTTCGCACTCTTTCATTATGAACCCATTAGAAAGAGCGCATGTATTAATTAGTAGAATAGCTAGACCAGTTTTGCTTCTTTTATCAGTTTTACAAATAATGAGGGTAGATTTGAAACAAAATGTATTGATGGCATAAATGTATGAAGATAACATTGACGGTTGGTGAACTTCGGTGGTGGTTGAAGTTTGGTTAATAAATAACTTAAAAAATCAAAATGCAAGAAAATATAATTATTAAAGACGGCGAATATTGAAGCATTGCATAAAAATGGACTAAATAAATTATATTATCTCAAATGTATAGTGAAAGCGGCATAAGTGTAAGTTATTGCTGAGTGTTGCGAAATCGTAGTTGTAAAAGTAAATTGTTAATAAAGTGTGTTAATAAGATTTGGTGTTTTCAGACGGATTTTATACGCCATTATGGAAGAATGTTGGTCGCGCACTTCATGGGCATATTATTATCTTTTCTACGCCATAGGGTTTAATAATGCAAAGGTGAGAAGCGCGAGACGAGAGATGTCCTGAGCAGCTGTAGCACAGATTATATAATAGTTACTTGGCTGTAGGCTGGATCTAGTTTGGAGAAAATTTACGTGACAGACATAATATGTGCGAATATAGTGGATTATGAAGGCTTCTCGGTTGAATACTCAAAGGCTTCTTATCTGCATCGAAAACAATAGAAGTCACACGAAATATTAATTTAAAAGTATATAAAAACGGCGATGTGCCGGCTGTGATAATTTGTAATAAGTCATTGTGTAAGTTATGATTATAAAGGATTAAACTTCAATCCTCTTTTCCTATAGAAAATGAATAATTAAGCTTATAACCTTAAATAATCAATAGGTAAGAGCAATTCTTAGATGCAACCAAACGAGTGTTATTTTGTCAAAGAATAAAATTGTCAATGAAGACGGTTTCAATTTAATATAATATTAAATAAAAATAGTACTTTATGATATTTCGATATGTCGTAAATCAGTTTATTTAAAAACATTGTTGCTGTGTATTAATTTCCTCAAAAACTTAAGATAACATCACAGTGCTATTTGTTTTATTTCACATATAACATAGATCACCAATTTACCTATAGTAGCGAAGTTTGTTTAAACAGATATAAAATAATACAAGCTATTAATAATTGTTTTTTATTTTAAATATTTTATAGACTAGCGTTTGACCACTATCTCACTTGTTGGTAAGCGATGTTGCCGCCGAAGATGGTAAGCTCGCTATGCCTAGAATGGGAACTGGCCCTCAAGGATAGCTGCCGGAACACATTAGATGTTTGACGACAGATTTTCTAACTTGAGCCAGGCGGACACTAGATAGTGTCCTACCACCATGCGGGGGTTGTTGGTTTCTTAACGATGTTTTTCCTTCAAACCAAAAAAAAAACTTCAAAAGCGCACGTATATTTTTCGATAGAAAATCCATTGTTGCGCGGCGGTTTGAACTCGGTACCTCTGGCATCAAAGTTCAACCAAACGTTCTCGCGATTACGCCACCGGACCCTCAAAATTATAACAAAATCATGCAATGCATGGAGATTTGAACTCGGGCCTCATAATTCCTTATCAGTTCATTTTACCACTCGACCAATCTGCCATTTATGACTCATTCTAATTTAAGCAACCGTTACTTGTTGCCTAGCTTTCTCAACGTTATATTAACTCAACAAAAAGAAATCTAGTATACAGTGGAATATTGTTATCTTTACCAAATGTATCTGACGCTACGTTTCACCTTTTTATTCGTCTGTGGTCTGGGTAAGCATGCCATCTATGCCTTACTTACGTGTTATTGTTAGCGTTGGAACATTCGACAGAAATATCGTGCAGGCTACTATGAACATTGAGGTGCTACTGGACTATTGTCCCTCGATAGTACCTCTGGCATCAAAATTCAACCAAATGTTCTCCCGATTACGCCACCGGGTCTTCAAAATTATAACAAAATCATGCAGTGCATGGAGGTTCGAACTCTGACCTCCTGCTTCCCTATCAGTGCACCTTACCACTCGACCAAGATGATATTAATGACTCATTAGAATTTAAGCATCCGTAGGCATCCGTTACTTGTTGCGTAGCTTACTCGACGTTGTGTTAACTCAACAAAAAGAAAACGAGTATACAGTGGAAATTTTTATCTTTATTTGATGTTTACCAAATGTATCTGACGCTATGTTTCACCTTTTTATTCGTCTGTGGTATGGCTAAGCATGCCATCTATGCCGTACTTACGTGTTATTGTTTGCGTTGGAACATTCGACAGAAATATCGTGCAGGCTACTATGAACATTGAGGTGCTACTGGACTATTGTCCCTCGATAGTACCTACTTACTACTACTACATACATAGTATCTATCTACTATCCAATAGACTTGGCTGGCACCGACTTCAAATAGATAAGTGGGTAGCGCTTATAATAATTATATTAAGTAATTTATTTTTCGCTTTTGAGTGCCTGTTTGTGGTTATGAAGTCGGTTTAATTTTTTTTTGAAAAATAACTTATTTTACCCTTTTTAGTGCAAAACAAGTTTTAATTAAATTACATGCATCTATTAAATTTCGTGTCTGAGCCGTTATTCACTGACGGATATATACTTTGGGAAAATTTCAAGTATGTACCTATAACGGTTAATAAGATACAGATCTGTAAAGTGCGCACATATAGACACACGGACGGACGGACGGAGGGACGAACGGACAGCAAAGTCTCAGAAAGTGTTCATTTGGGTTCGGAACCCTAAAAAAATGACTTTCAATGCCGCGCTAGTGAAAATATTCACTTGTAATAATGATGTCATCAAGGTATCAAAGGACAATGTCCAAAATGGCCCTGTGCAATTAAAGCATCTGACACACATGATAATTAATTGTCTATTTTATTACAATAATTCCAAATACTTTTATATCCAAAATGAATATTAAAAAGTATTATTTGCGATTATTAACATTAATTGCCGCCATATGGCCAACAGAGTACTGAATCTCACTCTACTACGTTATAAGAGGCACTTCCCTATATTGTTGATACCCGAATTATGAAAGCACTGTGTAGCCAACCTAACAACGGAAAGTTTTATTTGCGTAGTAATTAATAAATAAATAAATAAATAAAATCTTTATTGAGACTATCACATAGTTTGTGTTGGTACATACATTTTAGGTTGTAAGTTGAAAATTGTTCATAGCTAACTATTGAGTGTACCTTTGATAAATCCTTGTACCCACACTAGGACTCTTTGGAGCCTGTGTTGTGGGTTACAATGACCTTCTCCAGTCAGTTCTTTATAGTTAAGCAGCAGTTTAGTTATACAGGTTCTTTGTGACACATTTATGCAAATCTGCCTTATGTTATGTTTGTATTACACTATTATACACATATTACTCTATATTTACAAATAAACAGTATAAGTACTTTTTATACTACAATTATAGTTGCTAAAGTGTACTTCTAATCTAAATAACATATAATCTGATGATTAAAAACAAAAAAAGAAAAACAAATGCAAATGCCGGTGTTCAGTGTTTAAGAAATGCAGGTGTGTGACTTGTGAGTAGAATATCAAATATGTAATTTATGTATCAGTGTGTGCATGTGATGTTACTCGATTGCTGCTAAAAATGATTCTGTATTGGTGTAATTTTGAGTCAAAAGATATTTTTTCAGAATTTTCTTACACTGGAAGTGTGATGAGGTTAGAATTTGAATATGTTTACTTACACGGTTATAGAGTAAAGGTCCCAGTGATTCGAGGCTTTTTGAGCCAAATTTAGTCCGTGTAGTGGGCTTTTTAAAGCTAATATCTTTCCTTCTTTTTTGCATAATTTCGTCCTTAGATACTATTATGTTATGTTATTGATGATATTGAATGTTGTTTGTTTATCACGGCCATAATAAACAACTATTATATAATCTGTGGTATTATGCTTATAAATATTTTTTTTGCAGTGTTGATTGGTACAAAGTACGTTCATAATTCTGAGTTATTTAATTATGTATGCAGTGTCGCGGGACTGATATGGCCGCCATCTTCGCCAAACGTCATGTCATGTCAATAAATACTAGGTATGTTTAAAAAAGTTTGCACCCTAACAAGACTTTGCCCGGTAGAACATTCCTGTGAAGACAAATTATTTATATTTATATATAATTATTTATTAAAATTATTAATATACAATTATTAATTGAGGGCCCGGTGGCGTAATTTGGAGAACGGTCGGCTTTGATGCCGTGGTATCGAGTTCAAACCGCCGTGCACCAATTAATTTTTCTATCGAAAAATATATGTGCGCTTCTCACAGTGGCCCTCCGGTGAAGGAAAACATCGTTAAGAAACCAACAACCCCCGCATGGTGGTAGGACATATCTAGTGTCCGCCTGGCCAGCTACCACCCTCAAGTTAGAAAATCTGTCGCCAAACATCTAATGTACGTTCCGGCAGCTATCCTTGAGAGCCAGTTCCCATTCTAGTCCACTTCTCTATCTTCGACCGCATCATCACTCTGCAACAGGTGAGATAGTGGTCAAACGCTAGCCTATAAGATATAAAAAAAATTAAAAAAAATAATTGTCCCCACCTTTATTTCTATCTCGCTCACAGTTACCGTAAGAATATCTGTCAAAAACCAAAACCAACGAGAAGAAATATGTAAAAATATTATTCAAGGTCATATTATTTAGTCTTCAAAAGTATATGCAATAGCAACCTCCATTGTGTATAATCTTCTTGGGACTCTTCTACTAAAACCAGTACATTCTCCTATGTTTGAGGTATTTATCTCCGTATCTCTGGAGATACTTATCAGATCTCGATAAAATTAAAATGGGACCACCTCGGAAACGTATCCTACCTATTAAAAAAAGAATAATTTGAATCCGTTGACAATTGACGGAGAAATCGCGTAACATACACACACAAAAAACATACAGACGAATTGAGAACCTCCTCCTTTTTTGTGTAGTCGGTTAAAAAGTTAAAAATAATGACAAAACATTGATAAAAAAGTGATATTGAGAATTTGACTAGTGCCAGCAAAATAAGCAGCCACACAGCACGTGAAAATATCATACTGTCTGTGCAAGGAGTGCTAAAAATCTTACGTAGCAAGTTTGAACAGCAAACCGCGATGCGCCATGGCTGAACTTGGGGCTATTTGTACCAGGGTATCATGGATAATAAGAAGAACATGTACAGATTGCAGCAAACTCATAATTTATCAGTAAACAGTCAGGGTACTCACTCTCCTACAGGCAAAAAACAAGAAAGGACTTTGAAATACGACTTATTAAGCGATGGTTCCAAGTGAAATAGCACGATATTATTTGGAATAAAGAAGTTGAAAATAAAGAAATTAGGTAAACAATATTAAAAAATAAAACGAACGATATTAATGTTCAGCCTCTTAGGGGTGGAATTTCGAAAAAGCCTGAAACACGTATTAACTTGTTAAACACAATCCAAAATTTCATCGTACCGACGGGACTTGAACCCGCAACCTCCGGAATGACATGTTCCGGTGCTTTGCCAATTAAGCCACGGTGCGAAGTATCGTTACGACGAAATTAGTGGATTGCATTTGTTAACCCAATTATGCATTGGTGGCGCCATCTATGACTACTTATTACGTAAGTTAATCATTCGGAAGAAATCATTACAGTTTTCAAATCCGACGAGAGATGTTGCACTGCGTAAATCAAATATTATGTTTCTTTGAAGTGTTTCACACTTTATATTTTTGTAAATTGTTAAACACAATCCAAAATTTCATCGTACCGACGGGACTTGAACCCGCAACCTCCGGAATGACATGTTCCGGTGCTTTGCCAATTAAGCCACGGTGCGAAGTATCGTTACGACGAAATTAGTGGATTGCATTTGTTAACCCAATTATGCATTGGTGGCGCCATCTATGACTACTTATTACGTAAGTTAATCATTCGGAAGAAATCATTACAGTTTTCAAATCCGACGAGAGATGTTGCACTGCGTAAATCAAATATTATGTTTCTTTGAAGTGTTTCACACTTTATATTTTTGTAAATTGTTAAACACAATCCAAAATTTCATCGTACCGACGGGACTTGAACCCGCAACCTCCGGAATGACATGTTCCGGTGCTTTGCCAATTAAGCCACGGTGCGAAGTATCGTTACGACGAAATTAGTGGATTGCATTTGTTAACCCAATTATGCATTGGTGGCGCCATCTATGACTACTTATTACGTAAGTTAATCATTCGGAAGAAATCATTACAGTTTTCAAATCCGACGAGAGATGTTGCACTGCGTAAATCAAATATTATGTTTCTTTGAAGTGTTTCACACTTTATATTTTTGTAAATTGTTAAACACAATCCAAAATTTCATCGTACCGACGGGACTTGAACCCGCAACCTCCGGAATGACATGTTCCGGTGCTTTGCCAATTAAGCCACGGTGCGAAGTATCGTTACGACGAAATTAGTGGATTGCATTTGTTAACCCAATTATGCATTGGTGGCGCCATCTATGACTACTTATTACGTAAGTTAATCATTCATGAACATGTCATTCCGGAGGTTGCGGGTTCAAGTCCCGTCGGTACGATGAAATTTTGGATTGTGTTTAACAATTTACAAAAATATAAAGTGTGAAACACTTCAAAGAAACGTATTTACTTATTTATTTACTGCATGAAGTACTTGTGTGAAGTTTCGAATAAAAAAGACTATCTAATCTTGTTTCTCCAAACAAATATTGAAACTTTGTTTCATTCCCTTCAGGGCTGAATTTTGGAAAATCCTTTCTTCTCGCACAGGTTTACGCACAAGACAAATATACCCTCCGAAATTCAAGTCTCTACGATCAACGGTTTAGGCTATGCGTTGTCTCAGTAAGTAAGTCAGTCAGTCAGTCAGTATGTCAGGACAAAGATTCTTATAGTATTAGATTAAATGTAGACATAAAACAGTAAGTATTATAAGTATTTGAATGAAGTATTTTATAAGTATTTTAATGATATATTATGATTTTTTTTTCAGACATCGGTTTGGGTAGAGGTTGTTTTGCTTTTTACACTCATTTTGAAACTCTTACCCGAAAGTTAATTGAGCCGATTGAAACAAATAGATCATCAACTATATTTTGTTAACACACATACTCAAAACACTTACAGTAAAAAGTCTGCCGTTTGATGATGGAGCCAGGAGTCTAATTGTTAGTTCAAGTGTGTTTTATTCGTTTCAAAGTATGAGAACATCACATGAACCTAACACCGATTTAAATATGAATCCCATCTCCTGGCGACATGGCAATGGCAAATCACTGAAATAAATAAAAAGCAGTCTCGTTCACTAACGAAAAAAATAATCACACTCATCGATATTTTTTTTTATGAAATTAGCCTATAAATATCTTTTTAGATTTATCGTCTAACTATATGGTGTAGTTTAAAGTGTTGTCGCTGTCCGCGCGCATCGGAATTCACTCTCATATTTTTTTCTGTAACGCGCCATAAGAAGTATAGCTTCGAGCAAGGTATGAAGATATGAGTAGTTATTTAACTTTACAGAAATATCTCATCGTTGTCCTGTAGCATACATTTTAAGTAGGTACCTAATATGAACAAAGCACATTTATATCATTATGAAAAATGTATCTTGCAGCCTTTCATTTCGTTTTTGTCATAATAGACGATATATAAGAAATACGTTTCTACTACATTAGTTCTTTTTAAGCTACAGAGTGTATATGTATACCCAAAAGTAAACCTCTACGACGTACTCGTAGCACGTTCTCATTGGCGCCACCGACCGTGACGTAAAGTGGCATGGCTGAACTCGGGGTTATTTGTACCAGGGTAGCATAGGAAGGAAACGGTTTGTAAAGCGGCATGCAACGCGGGATCTCTTTTGTAGAACTACGTCGCGTAGATCCTTTGCTACAAAAGGTCGAACATTTTGTTTCTGTTGTTAAAAATAATAATAATCTCTGAGTCTGTTCTTGGAAGCATCAATATAATTTACGAGCAGTGCATCTTATTCAATGATTCATACATTTACTGTATCTTGTCTCGTGTCTCTTGCCTCTGTTGCTCCTGAATCTACGTAGGATTCTTTATAAAAAAATATTACTTACTTGATATCAGGGCCGAAGTACAAGACAAGTACAAAAATAGGGATGTTGAAACTTTTGGGAAAGTTTTTAAAACAATGCATAGGTACATAATGTAGCCCAAAATATAAAAAAAGTTTTTTTTAACAAGTAAATACTATTATTAATTATTAAATTAATATTCGTGTATTTTAAATTCCATTAAAATTTCTTTCCAAATCGTCAATATGATATGGACAATATGACGTCACAATTTAAATTGCAAACTATAATATGTGCCATATAGATTGGCACTAAAGTGCGTTGACCTTTCAGTGGTCTAGCAGCGGTGACAAAAGGACCTTTTATGAATGTGATTATAATTAGGTTTTCTTTTTACTTAGCGGTGTGTTTTAATTTTTATTTGGCACTAAAATATCCAAAGTTTTTTTCTGAAACATGTATACATATTTATTTGATATGGAGTCTGCATTAATATATTGGGTTTAATGTAAGATTAATGTGTGTTGGATAATAAATACTTAAAATATATTTCATATGATTTATTTTATATTGTAGGTACATTTAATTATATAATTGCCATCACTTAATTCTTGTCAAAATTAATGTATAAAAAAAATAATGTATTATTGCCAAAGGTGACGCATCTCTGTTGCCTGACGTAAACACATGTTCCAGGTAAAGTAACATAACTCGCGTTTTGTATAATTTCAGGAAGTAGTTTCGTAAGTATTATAAAAGCTGTTGTAATGTTATTTTTTTAATTTCAAGTAGAAAAATTAAAATAAGAGATGTTCGTTAATAATCATTAAAATAAAGTATAACATAGAACACTATTAGCGCATTAAAATCCTTTTTTACAATAAAAACGGATAATAAATATCGATATGATGAAAATACGACATTAAATGTATCAAATGTGTTCTAGTTATATGAAGAATTGTAATAAACATCAGAATTGTAATAAACATCAATGATAAATAGATATTGTTGGTTTTCATTTTGGCAAAATTTTAAGTTACACTCATTTTTTCTTAGCGGTTGACGAGAGGTCGATGCACTTTAGTGCCAATCTATATGGCACGGATTATAAGTAGCCTTTGACTGTCATGATTTTTGTGAACTAGCGACGTAATGGCGTATGCATCCACGTGACTTAAGAGCAAATATGTGTTTTGAGAAGATTATGAGAATTATTTTCTAGTTGATTAGGCTATGAGAGCAACTTTTATAAGTCCTAGGGTCTAATCATTTCAAAATTTGGTATCCTTTTACTTCAATAATACTGGAAAAATATAGTATTTTAACTTTGACCTGACATTGTGGTATCTTCTCGAATCTCCTTTACATTTTAAATTTAAGTATGTATTCCAGAAAAATAATGAACAGTCTCCTCAAAACGTTTTCCTCTATCTACAACGAAAGAGGTAGGTCCCCCTGCCCTTACGGTCCATCTCAAAAATCCACCCTGTATATATTTTAATATAAGTATATAATACATTTAATGTGGTGGTGAAGATTATGAAAAAAAATCATATCCTTTGCCGAGTTCACACTATCTATACCTTCCATCAAACCATTTAGGCCTTTGGAGTGATTGTCTCACGAACTTTCGCATAATAAATAATTATGTAGATTTTTGAAGAAAGAGGTTAACTTAATGGCCACACATGTACGTCAGTACATTGTTAACATTATCACCCGGGTATCATAAAAACGTTCGGACATTACGAATCAATCTAGACTCAGGCTTCGACGACCTCCTAGAACATATCATCGCTTGGTGCTTAGGTAACATTATTTGCAAAAAGGGACGATAAAAATGTGAACCGAGTTGTTATTAAAAAAAAATGTGTGCGTACTTACTTATACGCAAGTAAGAAGATATACTTCTTTGTCTTAACAAAACAAAAACAACTCCAAAAATTCGATCCTGCGTGCCAATACCATATACCATATACCTTTGTAGAAAGGACGATTAAATAACTAAATAAAGATATAATATAATCGAAAAAAGTTTACTTGAAAAAAAAATTATACTCAATGTTTTTAAAATATTCAGTTATTTTATATCAATCACGGCCGTATGTAATAACTCAAAGTGTCCCGTGGCTTCGCCCACGTTAAAAACTTCTTTCATTTTTTTTTAACTTTCTTTAATAATAGTAGATTATACAACAAGTAAATAAAAAGGCAATTTAATTCGAGGGACTAAGTTGTTGTTGGATACAAGGACCGAGATTACATTTTTTATTCACAAGTCGTGTAATCTATATATAATAAAATAAATAGTAATACCTACTTATAGTACCTATTTATATTTGTCATATATAATTATTAATGTGTAATAGATGTGGATTATTAACCACTAGCAGCCCGCCCCGGCTTCGCACGGGTAGAACATAAATGCCTACAAAATTTGCATCAGTTTGTTGCATCGAATATAAAATATGAACATATTTAACAACCATCGTCATATTTCATCCAATTTACACAAAACCTTAACGAATTATGCACCTAAACCTTCCTCATAAACACTCTGGCTATTGGTGAAAACCGCATGATAATCCGTTCAGTAGCTATTGAGATTATTGCGAACAGACAGACAGACGCAGTGATGAACTTTGTTTTATAATACTTACGTATTGATATTGGACGGCCCTTTGGCGTAAAGGATAGTTACCCTGATTCTGACCAGACAGACCCTGTCTGACAGACAGGTTCTAATCCTAGCTATATACCTACCAATGAAAGTTTTATGTGCATTCATGAATCATGAGTTTTCGTACAGTGGTAGAGGAATCATTAAATCTACCAAAAAGTAGCTTACCACCAAGGAGTACATCTGCGCCGTAACCTTACGGCGTTCCCCGACGCAAAATGTAGGGGTAATATACGTTTAATGTGTGTATCTGTGTGTCTGTCTGTAGCATCTTAGCACCTAACCGGATGAACCGATTTTGTTTTTATTATTGATAGTTTTTTTTTGTTTGATAGATGTCTTCATCGAGAGTTTTCTTAGCTTTGATTCATGAAAATTCGTTCAATCGTTATAAAATTATGAGCTTTTTTCTAGTTAATGGGCTATGAAATCAACTTTCATAGGTCTGATCAATTCGAAACTCTTCTTCTTCAACGATATTGTAAGAACATGGAAGCCTCCTGGACTCTACAGAATACTCAAATCCTCACCAACTTACAGCTCAGATTTTAAATGTCGTGTTTAGAGTCATTGGAAAAAGCTATTATACATAGATCAGTCGGGGTGGTTTAAAATATTATATGATATTATTATATATATAGATGAATATTCTTTTATACAATAGATCATATTATTATACTATATTGACTTCAAATTGATTGTGATCGGTGGGGATCTACAGCAAAGCTAAGCTTATAATAATATTTTCGTAGTAACTATGACCTAATCTGTGGTTTCACTGCAAATATTTTATTAATTTTGCAATGCGTGTTTGTGAAATTCGTGATATCTTCTAGAGTTTTCATTTGAATTATATACTGTAAAGGATAATTTTAATCTGTAATATGTGGCTAAGCTAATTAACGTAATTATTTGGATAAGGATTAATACTATATACTTGAAAATAGCCTTGGAAGTTATGTAATATTTTTTAACAAAAATGTTAAGATTAAAATGGTTACTGTGAGTCAACCTTAAGATATAGATATATGCTGTCGCAGACTTTTTTGTAGGTCTTATTAAGTTGTACAACTCTTGCATAGAAAATATTCTTCTATCTATTTTCAATTAAGCAGCGTTCGTAAGAAACGTGTTTTTTCGACCGTTTATTTGCCGACTTAGGTTGCAAATTAGGTCTCCACGAATGTACCTTTGATTTAAACGGGATAATATATAGCCTATTTTCATTCCGAAAGTCCATTCTATGTATTAGTGAAAGATTTTTTTAAATCGGTTCAGTAGTTTTTGAGCTTACTCATTACAAACATACAAAAATACAAATGTTCTCTCTTTATAATATTAGTATAGATTTAAGGTACACCACGGCTTCCTGCGATCTGCGGGCGCGATCTCAGTAGTTTTCAATTGTTTTCTGATCGCGTTTGGTGTGAACCAGTCGGTACAAATACTACTGCGCTATCTGATCGCCGCCTAGATCGCGCGCACGCAGAACGCTGCGGTGTGACCATACCTTTAATGCCGGTGTGTGTAGAAAAACTGCTCAATCTTGAAGAACATGCTATTTGCGTTCTCACCAATATTGCACTGAAAATCTTTAGTAAAGTTCACATCTTTACAAAGGGTATGACTTGGACTAGACTGAGACTTCATCTTGATCAGAAAGGTGACTTTGACTCAACTTTATGACATGAATTTACAAAAACTTGAATAATTTGTATACTTTATTCTAGCTGAATACACTCATCGTGTGGAGCAAAATAAAAAAAAAAAAAAAAAAAAACAAAATTGGCGAGATTTTTATTTAATACTATAAGAATCTTTGTCCTGACATACTGACTGACTGACAGACAACGCACAGCCTAAACCGCTGGTCGTAGAGACTTGAAATTTGAAGGGTATATTTTTCTTAGTACGTAAGGGTGTAATAAGAAATATATAGAATAAAAAGAAAAGGATTTCCCAAAATTCACCCTTTAAGGGGATGAAATGGGGGTTCAAAGTTTGTGTGGAGAAACAAGATTAGACAGTCTTTTCTATCCGAAACTTCACACAAGTGCTTCAGTAAAAAAAAAATTAAATACGTTTGTTACCCTACTTGGTTTATAATTATTTAGGAGTGAAAATTCGAAAAATCCTTATACACGTATTTACTTATACTTATACAAACTATAAAGGCCAGAGCCCTAGTTTTTATGTGGGACTATGAACAATAAATAGGTATTTCAGGAAAAAATACAATTTTTTATTTAAGCTTATTATTTTCTGAGAAAAAAAATAAAACATCACATTTATTTATTTAGATGATATTTGAACTTTTACTTTGGGCAGGCTATTTTCAAAAAAAAACAGAATAAAAAAAGTTATAACCGATTTTAAGAACTTGTCTGTTTTATGGACCCTCTGCTTGACAAATTTCATACGGCTACGACAAGAGGTTCAGGTCTAAAAGTAAAAACATAATTAACGAAATTAAGAAAGGATTTTAATATTCAAATTATTTCTTCTGAAATACACTCTGGTAATCTTTTTTTACACAATTAACGCATATGAAGGAAATAAGTTGTAATAAAGCCCAACATATTTAAATTAAGGAAATTTAAGAGTAAAAATGGAGGTTTAATCTTGAAAAATATTGTCAATTTTCCGACTTCACAAAAGAGGAGGAGGTTCTCAATTCATCTGTATGTTTTTTTTTGTATGTATGTTACGCGATTACTCCGTCAATTGTGAACGGATTCAAATGATTCTTTTTTTAATAGGTAGGGTACGTTATCGAGTTGGTCCCATTTTAATTTTATCGAGATCTGATTAGTATCTTCAGAGATATGGAGATAAATATCTCAAACATAGGAGAATGTACTGGTTTTAGAGTCCCAAGATGATTATACACAATGGAGGTTGCTTGCATATACTTTTGAAGACTAAAAAATATGACCTTGAATAATGTTTTTACATCTTTCTTCACGTTGATTTTGGTTTTTAACCCTCGACGCAAAACGAAGGAGTGTTATAAGTTTGACGTGTGCATCTGTGTGTCTGTCATCGTGGCATCGTAGCGCCTAAACGGATGAACCGATTTTGATTTAGTTTGTTTTGTTTGATAGATGTCTTCGTCGAGAGTGTTCTTAGCTTTATTTCATGAAAATCTGTTCAGCCGTTTAAATATTATCAGCTCTATTTTGGTTAAAAAAAACTACGATAGCAACTTTCGTAAGCTCGTACTCCTTTGACCGCGGACGTCAAAAAATCAAAATGGCGCTGTCGCAGTATCTTGTTACTTCAATGATATTACAAAAATATGGTAAGCTTGATCTAATTCTGAGACATCTCCTTGGAATGGTCTCAATGTACAAAGTTATTCATAATGCTTTGATTATAAATTCGGATTACATATACAAATCAGTCAGGGGTGGTTTTAATTTTTTTAATTTAAGTATTATTCTATAGTATATATATTATTCTATTATTCTATAATATATATATATTATAAGACTTCTGATATTCTTACGGTAACTGTGAGCGAGATAGAAACAAGGGTGGGGAGAATTAATTTGTCTTCATAGGAATGTTTTACCAGGCAAAGTCTTGTTAATGTGCAAAGTTTTGAGCATACCTAATATTTTTTGACATGACATGACGTTTAGCGAAGATGGCGGCCATATCAGTCCCGCCCGCGACACATAAATAACTCAGAATTATGAACGTACTTTGTACCAAACAACACTGCAAAAAAAAATTATAAGCATAATACCACAGATTATATAATAGGTACTACGTAAATAATACTTTTCGTTGCTAGGTTGGCTACACAGTGCTTTCATAATTCGGGTATTCACAATGTAAGGAAGTTCCAACTCTTATAACGTAGTAGAGTGATTCAGACTGTGTGGGCCATATGGCGGCAATTAATGTTAATAATCGCAAATAATACTTTTTAATATTCATTTTGGAATACAACTAGTCCGTGTTATAAAAGTATTTGGAATTATTGTAATAAAATAGACAATTAATTATCGTGTGTGTCAGATGCTTTTAGTGCACAGGGCCATTTTGAACATTGTCCTATGATACCTTGATGACATCATTATGACTAGTGAATATTTTCACGGCATTTAAAGTCAAATTTTTAGGGTTCCGAACCCAAAGGGTACCAAATGAACACTTTCTGAGACTTTGTTGTCCGTTCGTCCGTTCGTCCGTTCGTCCGTCCGTCCGTTCGTCCGTTCGTCCGTCCGTCCGTCCGTGTGTCTATATGTGCGCACTTTACAGATGTACCTTCTTAACCGTAATAGGTACATACTTGAAATTTTCACAAAGTATATATCTGTCAGTGTATAACGGCCCAGACACGAAATTTTATAGATGCATGTAATTTAATTAAAACTTGTTTTGCACTAAAAAGGGTAAAATAGAATCTTAAAAAAAAAACCGACTTCATTACCACAAACAGGCACTCAAAAGCGAAAAATAAATTACTTAATATAATTATTATGAGCGCTTACCCACTTATCTATTTGAAGTCGGTGCCAGCCAAGTCTAATAGGTAGTAGATAGATACTACCTACATGTATGTACCTACTTACTACTACTACATGTATCTATCTACTATCCAATAGACTTGGCTGGCACCGACTTCAAATAGATAAGTCGGTAGCGCTTATAATAATTATATTAAGTAATTTATTTTTCGCTTTTAAGTGCCTGTTTGTGGTAATAAAGTCGGTTTTATTTTTTTTGAAAAAGATTTTATTGTAATAAGTTACAGTTATGCACAAGATATCGCTTAATAAAGTTTCGTTTTAGATGATAAAATAAGAGATCACTTTTAGTTTTCTTTTTCTATGATTATTTTAGTTTGGTGTTTAATTTACGTAATAGGCAAGCGTTTGACCACTATCTCACTTGATGATAAGTGATGATGTGGTGATCGACCATGATGCTCGCTTTCTTAGACGATACTTTTACACCTATATCAACCTAAGAGATGCACACAAGAAGAGAAGTGAAGACGATGACTTCTCTCATCATATCAGAAGAAACTTCATAAAGCGTTATCGTATGTGCAATAACGTGCATTGCTGTAAAGGGTAACTTTGCTTGCATTGCTGTTAAGGGACCTTTTGAACTTTAATTACAAATTTGACAAGAAAATCTCTTCATTTGAGTTAATTCTGTAAAAAAGAGATTACCAGAGTGTATTTCAGAAGAAATCATTTGAAAATTAAAATCCTTTCTTAATTTAGTTTATTATGTTGTTAGACCTGAACCTCTTGTCGTAGCCGTATGAAATTTGGCAAGCAGAGGGTCCATAAAACAGACAAGTTTTTAAAATCAGTTATAACTTTTTTGTTCTGTGTTTTTTTTTTTAAAGCCTGCCCAAAGTAAAAGTTCAAATATCGTCTAAATAAAAAAGTGGTTTTATTTTTTTCTCAGAAAATAATAAGCATAAATAAAAATTGTATTTTTCCCTGAAAGACCTATTCATTGTTCATAGTCCTACAAAAAAACTAGGGCTCTGGCCTTTATAGTTTGGGAGAAAATTTAAATAAATTGCAACATTTCGGGGATTAACTCGAAAACGAGTAAAACGCAATTTTCTCGAAAACTATAGATTTTCGCGGAACATACATGGGAGTTCTCTGGGTAGCCCTTGGAGTCCTCCATCGATGGCTTTTGTTTGGACCATATGAAACCCGACACCCTGTATAGAAATACCGGAATATATCTTGAATATCTACGTGTAACAGCAAGACCTGAAATGAGTTTGTTCAGAATCGACTAGTGAATCCGATTTGGTGGTTTATATTAATTTTTAATTTTTAACAAATCAGTTATTAGTAAACCTGAAATTATGGTTACGATGATTCCATCGAGTAATTGCAATTGAAAACTGAATCTTAACTCAAGCACGTAAGGCTCATTTTTACTTGTCATAAATCGGTCGTTTTTCGTAGTAACTATTCAGTAGTCTGTAGTGATATAATTACAAACTGTTGATCCGAACGCCCCATGTCACTACTCCACCCGGTATTGATATCTGCATTTACACTTAGTTCGCTAAAAAAGTTTTATTAGGTATTTCACGAATAGACAACAACCAAATCTTCTTGGTGACGTGAGCGCTGTGACGCTGCCATAAGATTACGCTAATAGCAATGTATCTATCGTTTAATTTTGTCTACGACTATCGGCTATCCCTCCGCCCCCGAATCAAGGGGACTTGGAAGTAGGGTTCATACCCGGGAATTCCCGAGCCGAGAATCCCCGGGAAATCGTTGGGATTTTTTCCCGGGAAATTAAGCTCGAGAAAAGTCGAGAACTCGAGAAATTATATCATATCCATCATAGTAAATAAAATAAGAAACCGGCTGTCTGATAAAGCTTATATGCTTTAGTTTTTCTAAATACATATTTTATTAGACTGAGAAAGCAGATCTAATTGTTTCGAATGTATGTTCAGATTTTTAGATGTTGTTTTATTGATCTTGCAAAGTGCTGTGATTGTTATTATAAGTCAGCAAGTACAAAATCAGCAGACTGAACATATCCTCCTACATCGAGGAGTGAGACAAGGGGAAGTTATTTCCCCCAAATTGTTCACTAACGCTCTAGAGGATAAATGTTCAAAACGCTGAATTGGAAAGGACGAGGCATAAATATGAACGGCAATTACCTGTCATATTTGAGATTTGCGGATGATTTTGTCATCATGGCTGAAACCATACAGGACTTGCAATACATGCTGACTACCCTTGCCGATTCTTCTGCACGCATCGATCTCCGGATGAACTTGGATAAGGCCAAGATCATGTTCAACGAACATGTCATTGTTATTACACCGATTGCCCTAAACGGAGTTCCTCTCGAAGTTGTTACGTCTGCATTGGTCAAATATTGCAATTGAACAGAAACAACTTCGAGAAAGAAGCTCGCAGAAGGATGCAGCTGGGACGGACAGCATTAGGAAAATTCTTGTCGCGTCCTTTCATCGCCCATACCACAAAGCCTGAATACAAAAGTCTTTAACGAGTGAGTCCTATCTGTTATTACTTATGGAGCCGCGACGTGGACACTGACGATACGACTAGTTCACCAAGTCGCTCGGCGAGCTATGGAGAGGGCTATGCTCTGAGATTCTCTGAAGGATCGAATTCGTAACAAAGTCATCCGTCAGAAAACCAAAGTTATCGACATAGCTCAAAGGATTAGCAAGCTGAAATAGCAAAGGGCTGGTCACATCTGTCTTAGAGCCGATAACTGTTGTGGTAAACGAGTTCTAGAGTCTACTCTAGAGACCACGGCTCGGCAAACGTAGTGTAGGACGGTTGGAAACGAATAGCTGAAGATCGAGCTTAGTGGCGTGACGCCATAGGAGAGGTCTAAGTCCAACAGTGGACGGAAAATGGCTGATTATAATTATGATAGTATTAACGTTTTAATTAACGTTTTTTTTTGTTTTATTTGAGAGAAGCTAATTTTGTTGAAAACTGGCAATAAAAGTTTTATGATTATTTTGATACTTTTATTTGAAAAGAAAAGCACCTAATTTATTAATTTAAAATAGGATATTTTTTATAAAACACATTTATAATTGTGTGACAACTTTTTTCATTATTTGAACCGAAAAGATATACAAAAACATACGTAAATGTAAATTTCTCGACAACCCGAGAAGACCCGAGAAATCAGCCTCGAGAATTCTCGAGACCCGAGAAATTGATAAGCTCGAGAAATCATGAACCCTACTAGGAAGGCATCCGCAAGCAATGGCTTTTTCGTATACGGATTATCAGTACACGGAAATGGTGAGAACATTGTCATACTGTGATAACAATGTAGAGTTAGCGTGTCAAGTGTACAACGAAAGATACGGGACTAGCGTGAGCACAAGAACTATGTTGGCTACAACTTATCGTCTGCGAGACTCCGGCACATTTTGTCCCAATACTGCCTCGGAAAGAGCCAGGAGCCAATGTACAGCCGACTCTTACAATAATGCAATTATATGAAAACGAACACTGTAGTGATACATATTTTAAACAACAATTACAAAAACGTGCAATAATGTGTATTGATCAAGGCGATACAAATTTAGAAACTTTATTAAAAAAAGGACGCCATATGAGTACAGACTAACGTAAATTTTCCATTTTACTTTCTTAGTGTTACCATACATTTTGTACTAATTTGGTATATATAAAATCTTAAAAAAATATGCTTACGTGTCTCGAAACGAGTTTGCGCCTTTGCTATTATAATTGGGGTGCTTCGATATTCTAATTGGGGTGACCGAGGTCTTGCGCTTATTTTCGCAGATTTTGCGATTTCACAAGAGAACTAAAGCAAGGTTTACACAGCACTTTTAAAGGAAAAATCTGAAAACTGTAAATATCTTTTTTTTATTCTGTATTGGCAAGCGTTTGACCACTATCTCACCTGATGTTAAATGACAATGCGGTCGACGATGTAGCACGCTTACCTAGTAAATACCTGATCACTCGCGATAAAAAAAAAAAAAAACTGAAAACTGTAAATATCTTAAAAACTAATTTACTATTACAAACTTATTAGGTTGGTTCATTAACCGTGTCTAGGCATCGGTGTAGGGATCGAACTGCATAGTTATTAACCGACTTCACAAAAAAGGAGGAGGTTCTCAATTCGTCTGTATGTTTTTTTTTTTTTTTTTTTTTTTTTTTTTGTGTATGTTACGCGATTTCTCCATCAATTGTGAACGGATTCAAATGATTCTTTTTTTAATTGGTAGGATACGTTTCCGAGGTGGTCCCATTTTAATTTTATCGAGATCTGATTAGTATCACCAGAGATATGGAGATAAATACCCCAAACATAGGAGATTGTACTAGTTTTAGTAGAAGAGTCCCAAGAAGATTATACACAATGGAGGTTGCTATTGCATATAAGATATTCTTACGGTAACTGTGAGCGAGATAGAAATAAAGGTGGGGAATTTTTTTTTGTAATATCTTATAGGCAAGCGTTTGACCACTATCTCACCTGTTGCTAAGTGATGATGCGGTCGAAGATAGAGAAGTGGACTAGAATGGGAACTGGCTCTCAAGGATAGCTGCCGGAACACATTAGATGTTTGGCGACAGATTTTCTGACTTGAGGGTGGTAGCTGGCCAGGCGGACACTAGATATGTTCTACCACCATGCGGGGGTTATTGGTTTCTTAACGATGTTTTCCTTCACCGGAGGGCCACTGTGAGAAGCGCACATATATTTTTCGATAGAAAAATTCATTGGTGCACGGCGGTTTGAACACGGTACCACGGCATCAAAGCCGACTGTTCTCCCAATTACGCCACCGGGCCCTCAATAAATAATTATATATTAATAATTATAATAAATAATTATGTATAAATATAAATAATTTGTCTTCACCGGAATATTCTACCGGGAAAAGTCTTGTTAGAGTGCAAACTTTTTTAAACATACCTAATATTTTTTGACATGACATGACATTTGGCGAAGATGGCGGCCATTTCAGTCCCGCGACACTGCATACATAATTAAATAACTCAGAATCATGAACGTACTTTGTACCAATCAACACAGCAAAAAAAAATTATAAGCATAAAACCACATATTATATAATAGTTACTACGTAAATAATACTTTCCGTTGTTAGGTTGGCTACACAGTGCTTACATAATTCGGGTATCCACAATATAGGGAAGTGCCTCTTATAACGTAGTAGAGTGATTCAGTACTCTGTTGGCCATATGGCGGCAATTAATGTTAATAATCGCAAATAATACTTTTTATATTCATTTTGGAATACATCTAGTCCGTGTTATAAAAGTATTTGGAATTATTGTAATAAAATAGACAATTAATTATCGTGTGTCAGATGCTTTTATTGCACAGGGCCATTTTGGACATTGTCCTATGAGACCTTGATGACATCATTATTACTAGTGAATATTTTCACTTTAGCGCGGCATTTAAAGTCAATTTTTTTAGGGTTCCGAACCCAAAGGCTACCAAATGAACACTTTCTGAGACTTTGTTGTCTGTTCGTCCGTCCGTCCGTCCGTCCGTGTGTCTATATGTGCGCACTTTACAGATCTGTATCTTCTTAACCGTTATAGGTACACACTTGAAATTTTCAAAAAGTATATATCCGTCAGTGTATAACGGCCCAGACACGAAATTTAATAGATGCATGTAATTTCACTAAAACTTTTTTTGCACTAAAAAGGGTAAAATAAGTTATTTTTCAAAAAAAATAAAACCGACTTCATAACCACAAAAAGGCACTCAAAAGCGAAAAATAATTTACTTAAAATTATTATAAGCGTTACCCACGTCTCTATTTGAAGTCGGTGCCAGCCAAGTCTATTGGATATTAGATAGATGCTATGTATGTAGTAGTAGTAAGTAGGTACATGTAGGTTAGTAAGTAGGTAGATACATGTACTCGTAGGTATTATCTATCTACTACCTATTAGACTTGGCTGGCACCGACTTCAAATAGAGACGTGGGTAACGCTTATAATAATTTTAAGTAAATTATTTTTCGCTTTTGAGTGCCTTTTTGTGGTTATGAAGTCGGTTTTATTTTTTTTGAAAAATAACTTATTTTCCGTCCAAACTTTGACGTGTCCAACTCCCAAATCCAACTTGGCCGGTTTTTTTTAACTATCGTTGTACTCAAATGGAGTTTTTTATTATAATGCGTTAGAATAACAATTCCTGCTACACACAAACAAAAGATCTTTTTGTTAGCAAAGTAGGGGAAGTACAAACAAGTGGGGATAAGTACCATCCCGAGTTTGTTAGTTGCGTCCCGAGTCCCGATGCGTTCCAGGGGCACCCCGAGGGTTTGCGGTTTTATCTACCAAGGTAGCAGAGGCTGGATGGAGCTTCAACTTAATAAAATACTGATCATATCTGCACGGGCTACGAAGCAATGAGCTACGGCTACGAAAGTGGCTACGAGTAGAAAGTTCACGACACTTATTTTAAAAAGAAAGCTGTGTTTGTTTTGTTATTTATGAATGGAACTTAAATTTAAACAGAATAGGACAGACTAACTGGTAAGATCTCATGTTATAAATTGCCTATTGAATAAGTCCTACAGTTGTAGCAGTTTGATACTTAGGCTGAGTTGCACCATCTTACTTTAAACGTAACTACGAATACCGTAACTACTCGTATGACTAGAACCGGTGTTTTTGTATAGAGTTTGACTGATTCTTTACTTTTGTTATAGTTAAAGTAAGATGGTGCAACTTAACATTAGTTATGTATAATTGGTAAAATGATGTAATCTTAGATTAAACATAGACTATAATATGAAATATGAAGGTAACAATAGATAAGAATTATTCTTTAATTTCTGTCGAAATACTTAAACAACATGCCAACTTTTTAGAATAATCTTCTTGACAAAAGTAAGTAAGTATACTAAACATTCTACGTAACTTCAGCTTCAGCGTTAAAGTTACCGCCTACGATAAGGATAGCAGTCACGCTAGCCTGATGCCTGACAGAGATAGATGAAGTAAAGCTCTCTCTCCATTTGCGAAATGAAATTCAAGAAAAAGATTGCCACTATGAATCCGGATACCTACCTAAAGATGCGTACGTAAAAAAATATAAAAATAAGAGTGTACCCGAAAGCTGTAAACCACATTTCATCAATATCATCTTTAGATATTTAAGAGATGTAGAAATTTAACCATAAACATTTTCATTTGTTTTAAAAAAGTCTAGAGAAAATAAAACCACATAAACATAACTTGATTTTTCCCGGTTCTAAATTGAACGTGCACAGTTCAGGCACATATGTAATGGCAATTAAAATATTTAATAGGCTTTCTGAAAGTATAAAAAGGGAAGAAAAATATAGTTTATTTATTAAAAAGATTAAGACCTTTATACAGCATATTATGAACTAAACGAGTTTCTTATGGATAAAAAACATTCAATTCTGCAATATATTCAACAAAAAATTGAATAATAATTCTAGTTTTATTTTTTACAAACCTTACCTACCTTATCGTAGTTATTGCTATACTCTTTCGGGGCCATATGTTGAATAATTATGACTTGTATTATTTGTACTGTAAGCAATAAATTTATCTTTGTCAGTAACATTTGAATAATTGCGGCATGTAAAAAGCACTTTACAACGGCCAAAGCTGCACGTGTCCACCATACCTTTCGATTTCTGTTTTCCTAGTAAGTATAACCTCCGCAATATCGAAAAAGCGTAGCCCCCTCGGTCTATGGGGATTTACAATATGACTGTGCAACGGCAAATCTACGGGAATTTGAGCTTTGAATTGGACTCTTTTCACAATTATTCGGATTCCGTAACTTCCTCTCGGTTGACTAGGATCTTTGTAAGTCACAGTGCTTCGATCAGAAACTAAAGATATTTCAATTCAAAAAAATCTGTGATTCAAATCGAAACGGTTTACACGACGAAATAACTCACGGATTTATCAATATTCATATTTAAAATTGACGATTCCCAATTCGAATGTTTCTTCTTTTTTTTCTATGCTGTTTCTATGGTATGGATGAAATTTTAGAGTTACATAAGAGAAGTACAGGACTTTATTACTAAGCCAGACTTTTATCAATCGTACCTTTCATTAAAGTTGCAGCCCATTAACCACCCGACAACCGTCCTCACCGTCTCGCCTCATCAGCCTCATGCTGTTAGTATTTTTTATATAAACTTCCATTGTCATGCGCTCACTACTTTGTAACTTTATAACGTCACCGGATCGTTTCTTTTGTGAGTGATCCATACAGTGATAACCCGCTGCTCACATACTTGCCTTGCGTTTCATAACTTTTGCGGTTTACAACTATTATTTTATAAAAACGTAACATATTATATTAATAAAGTTATAATTTTGAAACATCAAAATTATATTTGATTTTCCACGACGTTTCTCTAATATATAAAACTTAAAACAAAACTTGTTGTATAAAATAACAAGAATACCCGCTTGCGAGCTTAATCTAAATGTTACCTTAGCACGTGCACGTGGGGTGCACGAGAAGGTTACAGTAACTGTATCCTAAAGGTCAAAAACGTGCAGAGAATCACTAAATATTCCATACAATAAGCTTTAAAGGATATGGGACAAAATATTTCGCGCGGCGAAAACGAAATACCAGAATAAATGAATAATATGTTTTGTATCGAAAAAGTTAAATATTCATATTTATAGGAAAAGTGTGTGTGAGATTTTGTCATCTTTTTGTATCATAATACTCGTATTTCAAAATATTGTACTCCGTAGGTTGGTCTGAAAATTTTTCCAATAAAAATAATATTCTCATGTCGATAAAATCTTCACGAACATAAGGCCTACGCCGTAGCAGGCTGTAGCAAGTTTTCCACTTGTAGCAGTAACTGTAGCGCCCTCATTCTACGATTTCCTGCAATTACTATACGAAGAGGGGGTCATTTGAAACGCTGACGTCATCACTTGCTACGAACATACTAGGGTTGCATAAGGGGGAAGAGAAAATCGACGCGACGTCACCATAGATTATGCAATAGTTGAACAACTATTGAGTGACGCGGGCCACTAGCGATGCAAGAGCCCCGCGAAAGTAGTGTACAACAATAGGATGGCAGAACAGCGAAGAGGTAAAAATAGTTTGCTCCACTATCGAGAGGGTTGGAACGGAGGGTGGCATGGCGATGACGTCACACACGCTAACCGCTGGGGTGGTTAGTGGCGAGATATGAGAGTGGCACATGTTGATTTATGATAGAGCGATAATATAGTTCCGATTAAAATTATTTCAAATAGTTGAGAACTCTGCATTGATTTTTATTTGTATTGATAAGTTTTCATAAAAACTATAAGTTTTGCAGAATGTGTCTAGGACTTAAGAAAAGGCACATGGCCCTTTCAAAATAATAATGGACATTAGATGTAAAAGCCGCCCTTGACAACATCTTGAAAAACGCCTTGTGTAGGCGCGCGCGACCTTTAGATCAAATTAACAAAATGGCATTTTTTATGTTCTCATTTTTTTCTTTGTAGTTAACTCGTTTGAGTTTGAAATATGACTAGACTAAGCTTTTTCTGTTTGATCAAAGGAATTTTCCTTTAAAATGTATTTATTTGGTTTTAAAAGGTGACGAGTTGCCTATCTAAACAAGGATACTTTTGTGTGATAAGATAACTAACACCTAAAATTAGTATATCATTATTGAGTTTAAGCAATATTGTACGTTAACTTACATTTTTTTACAAGCTTTTATTTAACTTGCAATGTATGTATGTATGTTTGTAACTATGTATGTTCGGGTGGAATCTTGGAAGCTAAATTAGACCCACTTCCCGATGTTCGATTGGACTCAAATTTGGTATACTTATGTATCTCCGATGACAATACAATGATATGGTACCATGGAGCTGGTCTGATGATGGAGACGGAAGGTGGCCACGGCATCTCTGTGATAAAATAACATAACCCCACTGAGTTTAAGCTCGATTGATTTGTCTTGAAGAGAACTTTACGCCTAGATGATATCCAGGGTCTGATGATGAAGCTGGAAGGTGGCCAGGGCATCTCTGTGATAAATCAACATAACCCTACCGAGTTTGGGCTCGATTGATTCGTCTTGAAGATAATTTTTTACCTAGATGATATCCAGGGTCTGATGATGAAGCTGGAAGGTAGCCACAACATCTCTGTGATAAAATAACGTAACTCTAGTGAGTTTGGGCTCGATTGATTCGTCTTGAAGAGAAATTTACACCTAGATAATATCCAGGGTCTGATGATGAAGCTGGAAGGTGGCCATGGCATCTCTGTGATAAATCAACGTAACTCTACCGAGTTTGGGCTCGATTGATTCGTCTTGAAGCGACCTTTACACCTAGATGATATTTAGCGACTGGTGATAAAGCTGGAAGGTGGCCACGGCATCTCTGTGACAAAATAACGTAACTCTAGTGAGTTTGGGCTCAAATGATTCGTCTTGAGGAGCACTTTACACTTAAATGATAACCAGGATCTGATGATGAAGCTGTAGAGTGGCCATGGCATTTCTGTTGTAAAGCAACATAGCCCCACCGAGTCGATTGATTTCCTTGAAAAGCACTTTACCCATAAACACAACAAATATCCGTGGAATATTTTAAAACATCATGCCTTATCTTAAATACTTAGGTAGTAGGTAGGTAGTCGGTATCTATACCTACCTACTAAAAAGTTAAAAATAAATTATAGTAATAAATATTTTTTAAAACAAGCTTTTATCTGGGACAATGAACTAAAATGTAAAAAATGAATTCTAGTAAGTATTTGGCGTGTAGGTACTTACCTATATTTTTAAAAGCTTGAGGCACTGAAGTATAGTAATTACCTAGCCTGACAAATGGGTAGTGCTTCAAGCTTTTAAGAATATAGGTAAGTACCTACACGCCAAATACTTACTAGAATTTATTTTTAACATTTTAGTTCATTTACCCAGATAAAAGTTTTTTTCTAAAAATATTTTTAACTATAATTTATTTAGTCTTGATGCGTAAATTTTTTTTTATTAAGTAAATATGTTGGTACGTATTTAAGTACGAGAGCAGAAAAATTACGTAATATTGTAAAACATGTCATTTTGTGTTCTGTCTAAAATTCAAAATTAATTTAAACAAACTTTAAGTTAAGCATGCACAACATTACTGTGGAATATATTAGTAAATAGGTATAGCACTCGACTTGGGCTTACGTTGACATTATGATGCCAAATTCATTTGGCATCATAATGTCAAGTCATTTTCATCCCATGTATGTATTCGAAAAATGCTGATTTGTTCTTCGATAAGCGCGCACAAAATAGGTCTTAAAGTAAATCAGCTTCATTATGTGAACAGTACAGTAACATTTAAGTCATATTGTACTTTGTAATGTGTGAATAAATTATTATTAATAATTATTATTAATATCGTCAATAAGAAAAAATATGATCTAAAAGGGATCCTTTTGTTTCGCATAATTTTATATTTCTAATTAACTAAGGCATAACGGGTTACGCATAATTTTAAATGGCATAATAGTACTATCGCATAATTACTTTTGGCACATTGTATAAACACGCATAACTTTTATTTAAGCTACATTATTTCGGCCTAATTTTGATTCGCATTAAGTTATAGGGCATATTTTTTATTGGCCTAATATTTTTAGACATAATAAATGAAGTCATAATTGAATGTATACACATATTTTATGCTGAATTATTCCAATTAAAATAAACAAAGTTTACTTAATTACATAATTAATAATTTCTAATGAAACGACTATAGTATTATAAAAGTACATAAAAAACATTTAACACTTCCAAAGTCAGAATTAAGGTAAGACTACGTGTCATGTTTAAAAGAGAGTTGTTTGGCTAAAAAAAACATGAGTTGACATGGTTTCGAGTTTTTAAATCAATATTTATTAATATGTGAACTTCAAGTCCGTAGCCAAATTAAATTTATAAAATAAAGTAATATAAAGTTATATAGTAATATATTAATACCAACAAAATGTTGGTACTTGACTATGACAGTAGGTACAAGTACGGCGGGGGTGGCCCTTGGGCCACCCCTACGCCGCGATTATTTTTATTTTAGAACTGAAAGTTATTTGACCTAGCGCAAACATTAAATTAACATAACTTACCTTTTTCGAAGTGCATCTATCTCACGGTTTTGGTTCTGCATTTGATTAGATATCAGCTCATTATTATGTTCGTAATTTGGTTAAGTAGTTATAAATCAATATTTACACTTATTACGCACATCTTGACGTGCTTAACACATCCAACAAACTTTTTATTAATTTTATGATATTTTTTCGTAAATCTACAAGCTGAGCCTCGTAACTTCGTCTGCGTTATAAAGTATTATATGTCCTATTCAAACAAGAGCAATTTATATATATATATTAATAATAATTAATGTAATAATCGTGAAGAGATGAAAAATTAAAAAAGTACTATTTAATAATTATGATATAATAATATGACAAAAAAAAATATGCGAATTATAGTTATGCGTTTATAATATTATTCTTTAGAATATTATGCTACAAATCTTATGCAAACAATAATTACGTCAAGAAAAATATGCCTCATTACTGTATGCCTCATTACTGTATGCCAAATTAATGTATGCTTAAATATACTTAGGAGAAACAACATTATGCTAAAGTATATTATGACAAAAAATGTTATGCGAAACAATAGGGAACCGATCTAAAAACATCACACAGACTATTATGGCCGAAGTTACCGACAAATTTTAACGCCTGGTTATGTTTCACTACGGCTATTGACGTTTTTTTCTATCGGCGCAATTTCAAAAAGCGGTCGTTAAAGTTCATCAAATACATAATACTACATACTCTTGAATGGCTATTTTAATTAGCCTTTTATCTATTCTCTTTTCTCATATAGGTTGAGTATATCACTCGGTAGTAATAGTAGATTGTATAACAAGGGCGTTTCTGCGAGGCCGCTATTTAAAATCCAGAGCGGAGCGAAGGATTCTAGAGTAGAATTCCAAACGTAGTGAGAGATTCTTAAAGTACGTCAGCCGTGTAGCGGCCGAGACACTCTGCTTTTCATCAGCAGCATTCAACAGTTGGTCATCATCGTGTTTTATACTTTCAGGTGTTACTAATACTTTAACAAACTGTCTGAACTAATTTACTTTAAAATTAAAAAAAAATTTAATGCACGATGTGATGACTACGTAGTACTTACAAAGAGAATACAATCACTACGTAAGAATCTAAGAAAATTTCGGTCGTTTTTTTCTTCTTGGCCACCACAAGTTATGTGTGCCACTTCGCGCACTTAATTTTTATAATTTGTTTCCGCGTATATATGGCCTTGCGGCATTCAGCGCGGCACTATCTTTTTCGTAGGACAGTAACATTTCCCATACAATATTATTATTGAACATCCTTAGACAGGGCACTAAAAAATAACATTCATAAGCCAACACGGGCGGAAAAGACCTTTTTGTGCGCACTTATCGAAAAATGATTTTCTCTCGTCGGATGTACTTGGAGTTGGAATCCCTCGCTACGCTCCGGATCAAAATAACGGCCTCAACGATAATATACCATGTTGCGCCCTCGCCATAATTATAATCAACTGTTGTCTAACATTTCTTATTTCCACAACTAAACAAGCAAAATAATGAGGTCCAAATCCACGGTCTGAACTTGGGTTTTTTTGCAAAGTTTGGAGAAACCATTCTGAGCTGCGATTGGTTAAGTTATAACTGAAGTAAATCGAGCGAAGATTTCTGCCACCATTTCATTTCAAATCAGACAAATGCTAATTGGACTTATGTGGAGTGCCGAACTCTTTTGTTGTATAAAGGAATATAACGATTATCGGTTGTGTCGTCTAAGTTAAGTTATTTATTTTTATCGGTTTTAAGGGTCTTAACGAACTACTCAAAAAATGATGTGGTTCTTAATTCGACTGTATTTTTTTATGTTTGTTACTTAAGAACTCCGTCGTTTATAAAAATGATTGGTTTGAGAGACTATGCTTTCCGTTTATTTCCAGTGTAATTTTATGATATTGATGAGTATCTCCACAGATGTGGAGATAAACACCTCAAACTTTATTATAAAAACTCACGTTCATTTTAAACTTATAGATTTGAGACGGGAATTTAACGTGACTTACGCGATGTCGATATAGTGATCGAAATATGTTTCGGCCTCATCCTGAGGCCTTCTTCAGGATCTTGAGTGCGGGGCGCTCGCCGACGCGTTCAGCCTCGTCAACTTTGTACTGAAAATGACTAGCGCGGCATTGAAGTCAGATTTTTTCTTTTTGTAAACAAGTATTACTATTATTTAAAGCATTTTTTATATGTTTCATATGTATTTTAAATAATGCATGTCAAATCATAATGAAATGAAATGAAATTGTTTAATCGCATGAAATGTGGTACAAGGTGATGTTTACATTTAAATGATGTTTAGCACATTTCGCCACAATCTGGCATGCAATATTTTACTGTGAAATACATCTTCACTAGCGCAGCCTCTATAAGGGCATTCAGAATTATAATAAAATTTACATTGCATTGTATTACCTAAATAAGTAGCAGAAAAGTATTTTAACAAAATAAATAAACGCAGATTGACGTTTTTTGCTAGTTTCAAAAATAAAATTAATGATAGGAGTAAAATGTCATAAAATAGTGTCAAGTAAATCTAGGGTTATAAATGTAATTATAATGTACATGTCAATAGAATTAATGATGCCAATATCTTACTTGATATTCCAATACTCATTCATATCATAAAAACATTGCTCAGCTAACCATTTGTGCAGCCTATTTTTAAACATTCTTATTGGTCCCTGATGTATTTAGGTATTTTATTAAATATTTTTATCGTTATTCAGTTGCAATTTTTTTCACATAAGACTGTTTTACTCTTTATATGTTTAAATTAGGTCGGATCTATTCTTACAGTCCGTAGTCGTTCCTTAATATCTACCTTTTCAAATTCATCAGGGTGCTCTTTAACAAACATACCCACATGCAATATGTATAAGCCCGTCAACGTCAAAATGTTCAGCTTTTTAACCAGTGGTTTACATGAATCCAATGGGCCAACACCACATAAGGCTCGAATAAATTTTTTTTGTACAATAAAGACTTTCTTTATGTCATAGGGGAAGTAACAACAGCATTCTGAAAATAGTGGCAGAGGATCCACATGCACCAGTGCTGAGGCTCTTCGTGCGAACGATGACCGAAACATCAGACGATAACTACGCTGGTAGTTCGCACGGGGTACCTCGCAGGTACATGATTTATTAATATAATACAGTCGATATAAAAAGGTAGATGCGGTACTCACTCTAATGCCACGCAAAAATAATGGAACTAGAAACAACTACATGATAACATGAATTTCTAATGTCGAGCATGATGTACATGAAGAACAGAGGAAGGCATTGTTGCTAATTATTTAAATAGATCTGCGATAATTGCACATGTGATTCTGTACGTGCTATACAAACGCCAGTTCGATTTTGACTAAGTGAAATTAGGTTCGCAAACCTAATTCATACGTGCCACGTTGAGGAGTGGGGTACCTTGTCTCCCTTTTTAGGGTTCCGTAGCCGAATAGCAAAAAACGGAACCCTTATAAATTCGTCATGTCTGTCTGTCTGTCCGTCCGTATGTCACAGCCATTTTATTCCGAAACTATTAGGACTACACAGTTGAAACATGGTAGGTAAGTGTATTCTGTGAACCGCTTTATGATTTTTATACAAAAATAAAAAATATTAATCCCCATACAAGGAAATGAAACTAAAAAAAAAAATTGTTAATCCTATACGTGCGGGGTGTTTATAGATAGGTCTTTAAAAATAACATTGAGGTTCCTAAAACCATTTTTTCTCAAAGTCAATCGTTTCAAAGATAGGCACGTCTAAAGTGGTAAAAAGTGTGTCCCCCCAAAGTTAGAGGACTCCCCCTCTAACTTTTAAAGTAGGGGAGTGAAAAATCTAAAAAAATATATGATAAAAATATACATCTCAATAAAAAATTTCAACGAAAATTGGTTTGAACGAGTTACATTCAGTAGCTTTTGAGATATAGCGACCGCAAATATAACTTTGTTTTTCATACAAACACTATGAAAAACAAAGTTATTTTTTTGGTGGCAAAAAATTATAAAATACTCTACTGTGTTACGGATCCCTACGAGTGCGAGTCCGACTTGCATTTGGCCAGTTTTGTTATATCTATATATATCGATGTATAATATAATGTAAATTCTTATTTGTTTTAGTATAGTTCATAAGATACTAACCCTACCCTAATATAAGTATAAGTTTTACATGTTTACTAACCCATGGATTATTGTTGTCCGAAATAAACATATTTGATTTGATAAAACATTCACAAATTAAGCCGTTTATACGAGTCGCATGGATTTTCGGGGTTTTTTGTACTGGTACATACAGTTGAAAAAAAAGTATTTTATTTTTTTATTTGCCTTAGACTTGCGTAACTGGACGATTAAATAGAAGTACATTACTTACATCAATCTAATGTGACTATGCTTACATATAAATATGTATAAAGTTCACATCCCTAAATTGCAGCTACGTTTTTACGGACACTAACATAAAGTTTGAAATGTACTTCTGTCGAATCAAAGTAAGTTTCGTTATAAATAGTGAGGGTGTGGAAGGGGTGTAAGTGTTGGTTCATCTCTTCATGACGTATAAAGCCCTAGTACAAAGGGTCACATCGTGCCACAACCGGTTACAGGGGTGTTCGCTTCGGGGTAAGTTAGCAGAGGGGTGAATGAAAAGTTAATTCATAAATATGCTAATTTTACTAAAGGGATCATAATTATTCATGATTTATTTCCCTGTTAGGATAACTTTACTAAAATGTTAGAAATATTTGTGTTAACGATATTTATTATCAACAGATCCAGTTGGCGTTAAGAATTGGTGGTTGAAAAGTGGTGGAAAAAGTGGCAGTATACCTTATCAATAGATCCTGCGAAAATTATAAATGTGAAAAATGTGTGTTTGTTATTTAATAACGTAATAACGGCTGAACGAATTTGGATGAAATAAAACTTAGATGAATCTCTTTAGTTAACTATAGAGATTCATCTAACTTTTATTTATATTTTAAATTGGCACAACAAAAAGAATGTGCCGATAAAAACGACTTTTTTTATACATTGGATTGCGGCGAATTGGTGGCAAAATTACCTAAACTATTTTTATCATTGTCAATTACAGATGTCAATTTAACTTGTTTGGGTTATCCATGTTCGCGATTAAACGTTCATTACATTTTCAAATTTCATATCCTACTGCTCGAGCACACCTACTAAAATATTGCGGGACACTCTGGTCCGGTACTGCAACTACGTACGATTTACCTCAAAGAAGTGTAAGATATGGTCTTTAATTGTAGCATGTTTGAGAAAAAAAAATCTGATAGCATATTGTAACTGTAAAATACTGTAGCCTTAAACAATCATTCAGAGAGATAATTCAAAGTGTAAAGACAGACAGCACTGGCAACAGTCCATATAGAGGTTGGCGAATCTCGTAACCGGGGCAAGTCATGGCCTTTGGCATTTTGTGACCTTTGCAAGGATGGCACCTTGAGGGCCCCGTCCGCTTCAGAGGTCGAACTTACCAGGGTGCAAGGATGCTGAAGGATATCAATGTTATCCCTGTCACGCGAATTAAGTGGTGTTGTTGAGGAATCCTCAAATTGTTATGTAATGTTAAAATTAGATATTAGTTCGTTTATGTTTAACATCGAAGATGAAGGAAATAAATAATGCTAACCTGAAGAGGTTAGAGAAGGGATGATGATCCTATCATCACACACTTTATTAAGTATTAAAGATAAGCACTATATTCATATATTTCGATACTAGCGTGACCGGCAATTCCACGCATTTATAATTTTGAAAAAGTCACTAATAGGTTATTAATGGGTTTTTCTTCCGACTTATTTTACAAATATAAAATAAAACTGGCCAAAAGCGAGTCAGCATCGCGTCTCTTATCGCACACTTAGGGATGGTTCCGTACAATACGAAACATAACAGAGTTTCAACCTCATATATTTGATTAATTATATTACCCAGAATATTTGGTTTGGTCGCGATCTAGACAGACGGGGCTCGTTTACTAGCGCCATCTATGTCATTTTGCCGAAACTAATTAGATAGATGGCGTTTATAAACACGTTCTTTGTATGGGGGACCCCCTTTAATTTTTGACTTTATTTTGTTTTTAGTATTTGTTGTTCTAGCGGCAACAGAAATACACCATCTGTGAACATTTCAACTGTCTAACTATCACGGTTAATGCGCTTTAGCCTGGTGACAGACGGACAGACAGACAGACAGACTGACATACAGACAGACAGACAGACAGACAGACGGACAGCGGAGTCTTAGTAATAGGGTCCCGTTACCCTTTGGGTACGGAACCCTAAAAATATGTCTAACCAAGTGTTACAACACTAGTGACCGGACAAGGAGGGCTTATTATCTAGCATTACGCTGCTAGATAATAAGCCCTCCTTGTAAATCTGGCTATCATAATACAAATAGTAGATTATACAACAAGGGTGCAAAATAGTACTTTTCTGCGAGGCCACTTTTTTAAATTCAGAGCGGAGTGAAGGATTCTAAAGTAGAATCCTGAGCGTAGCGAGGGATTTAAAGTACGTCGGCCGAGGGAAAATAATTTTGCAGCCGAGTTATACCCTCTGCTTTTCATCCCTCTCTGAGAAAAGTCAATAGTTAGAAGGCTCATCATGTCATGTCATGTAATGTGATGAAATGCAATTTAATGTTATAAAATGTCACGAAATATCACGTAATGTCATGAAATATCACATATGTCATGAAATGTCACAATATATCATGAAATGTCATTAAATCTCGTGTAAGGTTATGAAATGTCATGAAATGTCACGAAATTTCTTGAAATGTCATTTTATGTCATGAAATGTCACAAAACGTCATGAAATGTAAGAAAACGTCATTAAATGTCATCGAATGTCATCAAATGTTACGAAATATCATGAAATGTCACGAAATGTCATGAAATGTAACAAAATGTCATGATATGTCTTGAAATGTCATGAAATGTCACAAAATGTCATGAAATGTAACAAAATATCATAATATGTCACAAAATGTCCCAAATGTCACGAAATTTCATAAAGAGTAACGAAATGTCACAAAATGTCATGACATGTCACGAAATTTCGTGTAATGTTATGAAATAAAAAAATGAAAATAAATCGCGAATGAACAGGTATCTACTAGGTAAGCGTGCTACATCGTCGACCGCATCGACACTTAACATCAGGTTAGATAGTGGTCAAACGCTAGCCTATCTAGCATTCAAAAAAATGTCATAAAATATCAAGGAATTTCATTAAACCTCCTTAGACCGGGCACTATAGAAGAACATTCATAAGCCAAAAATTAAAAAATTACTTTCCCGCCCTAGGGCAGAAATGACCTATTTTGCGCGCACTTATCGAGGAACAAACCATCACTTTCCGAATAGATGGGATGAAAAATATGTTTTCAAATCCGAGGTGGACCAGAGATTGGGCGCGTTGAAATTATACTGTTACAATATAATATACAACCAAAATTATAATATTTGTATATACGATGTGAATATGACAAGTATTTTGCACATACAAGATAATTATAATGTATACTTAATATTAATCATGGCAAACTGTCTTAATTTAAGCAAATTTAAATTGAACAAGTAAGTACTCTTCAGATCCTGACCCTCAAAGTAAAAGTAATTTGTAAATTAGGTGTAAAATAAGTCAAGTTTTGGCATTCCCGCCCAACGCCACCGCGCCCAAGAGGGCGGCGCTGTATGACGTCACTTAGCTGTGTTACTAAGGCTTCATAGATAAAAACAGTTCGGCTCATGGTTCTAAGACTTGAAATCCATTGCAAGAGTTAAAATTGTTGAGAAAGATTTTAAAGAGTCGTTAGATACTTGGTGAGTTCGCTTTCTCGGTATAACTACATTATTTCAATGTATTATAGAAAGACATATAATTCATT
The DNA here is from genome assembly GCA_954871355.1 of Cabera pusaria. Classification (NCBI taxonomy): domain Eukaryota; kingdom Metazoa; phylum Arthropoda; class Insecta; order Lepidoptera; family Geometridae; genus Cabera; species Cabera pusaria. The sequence continues at coordinate 18,542,096 of OX940889.1, read as the reverse complement.
TAGTTAGTAGGTAATAGGAATTCTGCTTGACCGCCTAGCATGGTAACACCGCATTCAGTAACTTAAGAGGGAACGCGGAGTTTACTTTTCCATGCCAATGTTAATTTTGTTTCTACAAAATATCAAGGTCTGCTATAGCTACACCCCTAACATTTAATTTTTTTTGACCAACTAATTGCAAATAGAAATATGATCCTTCAAAAATCTCAAAGAGGATATTAGAAGGCTTACATTTCTTTTTGCAATTAGTTGCTCAAAAAAAAACAAATGATAGGGGCGTAGCTACAGCAGACCATGATTTTTTGTGGAAACAAATTTTGCTCTAGAAGCATTTTCCAGGGAGGAAACGGGGGAATACATTTGTATGGAAAAGTACACCCCGCGTTCCCTCTTAAGTTTGAGTCTCAATATCTAAATCTTATAGCGCAGCTGTACAGTGACGCACAAAATCCAGTCAATATAGGTACCTACAGCGTTTTGCGTCCCACGGTTAGCAGATATTTGAAAGAAAGAAAGAAAGAAAATATATTTATTTTGCATCAAACACAATTATTAATTACATGTATATTATTAACTTATGTACTAATTTGCTATAGACAGCCCCGTTGGCGTAACGGATGGATGGCTTGACATCTAAGAGAGAGGTCACCGGTTCAAATCCTAGCACGGGTGTTCGCCCACAGGTAGTAGGAGCTTATTACATCGATGTTCCACCTGACTTGCTACCAAAACGTAGCTTACCATCATCAAGCAATAAATCTGCCGCCATAACCTTACGGAGTTCCGGTAGCACATAGCCCTTGAGAGTCAGAGTATTCTGGGCCTAGCGTGTTCACCATCTTCGACCACATCATCGCTTACCACCAGGCGAGATAGTGGTCTAACGCTAGCCTATAAGATATAAAATAAACTGGTTAAGTACAAGCCGGACTCGCACTCGTAGGGTTCCGTAACACAGTAGAGTATTTTATAACTTTGATTTTTCGCCACCAAAAAATTTACTTTGTTTTTCATAGTGTTTGTATAAAAAACAAATTTATATTTCCGGTCGCTATATCTCAAAAACTGCTGACTGTATCTCGTTCAAACCAATTTTCGTTGAAAGTTTTTATTGAGATCTACAGAATGTATTTTTTCTAGATTTTACACTCCCTTACTTTAAAACTTAGGGGGGGGGACACACATTTTACCACTTTAGACGCGCCTATCTTTCAAATGATTGACTTTGAGAAAAAATGGTTTTAGAAACCTCAATGTCATTGAAGAAAAAAAATCTTTTTCGTTTCAGTTTCATGTATGGGATGCCCCCCTTAAACTTTTATATTTTTTATTTTTGTATAAAAATCGGAAAGCGGTTCACAGAATACATCTATCTACCTACCAAGTTTCAATTCTGTTGTCCTAATAGTTTCAGAATAAAATGGCTGTGACATACAGACGGACAGACAGACAGACAGACAGACATGTCGAATTTATAAGGGTTCCGTTTTTTTGTCATTTGGCTACGTAACCCTAAAAATAAAACACAGGTATAGATAGTAGGTAAGAGTAGACGCGTTCTGGAGTGGATACCACGAATTGGCAACTGTAGTGTAGAACGCCCGCTGACAAGATAGAGTGACCATATACGCAGCCATATACGCGCCATATACGCAGGGTAGCTGACAATAACTGGAAAAGAACATCTGAAGACACAGCTCAGTGGCGTGCTTTGGGAGAAGTCTATGTCCAGCAGTTTACTGACGTGGGCTGATAATGATGATGATGAGGTCTATTATAGCTCCAAGGACCTTGTTATAGATATTGCTTACTTACCTTATAAAACGATTAAATACCATTATACCTACATGATAAAAATAAATAGCCATAGTATTTACACGTACAGATACTGCCTAAAATATATATTATCCCGCACACATCTTGTAGTGGAAATAAAGATCGTGATGTCGGATTTTGGCCCTGTCCGCTTTAACCGACTGTTTTCGGTCGTCTGGGTCTTTTGTAGGGCTTCAGAACACGTGGGTGCTTTGTTAAGCCTCTATATATAAAATTATACTAAATATGGCTTGCATTTTATACTTAGACCGCTGAAAGGATCCAAGGTGAAGTTACAAATAGATACCTATATTTTTATTTCTCTAACGTCAAATATTTTTGGAGGTATTTTTATATGAAATAGTTTTTTTTTATATCTTACTAGCTGACCCTGCAAACGTTGTTTTGCTAAAACCCTATCTTACGGAACCCTATTTTTTTTCCAAAATAAAATTTAGCCTATGTTACTCGTGGATACTGTGGCTTTCGAATGGTGAAAGAATTTTTAAAAACGGTCGAGTAGTTTTTGAGCCTATTCATTACAACCAAACAAACAAAGTTTTCCTCTTTATATCTCTTTATATTATAGTAAGTATAGTTAGTATAGATAGGCTAGGTTTGACCACTATCTTACCTGTTGTTAAGTGATGATGCGGTCGAAGATGGTAAGCACTTTTTGGGCCTACCCAGAAAGGTTTTCAAAAAGCACAATAACTGAACCTTAATAATTTATTATATGACATTATCACCAACTGCTGGCTATAAAACAACGAAATAATAAATCGTCACTATTATTTTTAAGCTCTATATTATAATGGTATCCCTCGTGTCAATTGTCATTTTTTAGCTTTGCACATGTAGGCACACATTCACTGGTTTCTTAAAAAGTTTCGATAGTTATTTGACATATAACGCCTTATAAAATCTGTCAAAAATCTGGTAGATAAGCTGTTCATTGTCTATCAATAATACTAAAATTCTATCGGGCACCGGTGAAAACTGAAACTGGCATATACACACTAATTACAATTTCATTTTTAAATTTTAGACGGACAAACACTTGAACATTATCGCACCTGATGTAAATGACGATACAGTCTAAGATGTAATCGCGCTTTGTCTAGTAATATAGTATAATTAATTAATAATATAGTAGTAATGGAAGACAGCATTGAGACGAGGCGCAGGACACATTACTTTAGTTTTAGTCATCTAGGGCGCAACTACCAGCCCGTCTTCAAAGCTGGCTAGCACCGAACAATATGCCGAACTCTCGCCGAATCGATTATATTTATGATTAATTTTTATTAAACCATCTGAAAATTCACGTTAAAGATCAAGTAGTTATATGTTATTCACTCAGCCGAAAATGTAATTAAATTAAATAATTGAATTAATTTGGGCGTGCAAAACTGCTCCGCCCTGAACCGCCCAATGGTATGCGTTAGGGCGGCAACGGCTTTCTACGGGCGCCCAAACTACCAGGACATCAGAAATCATAAGAAGATCGAAAGAAAAGCCTCGGGGAAAATGTTTTAGAGAGGGATGTGGTGAAAGAGGAAGAACTAGTCACGCATGCGCAATACGTATTTAGCTCGCTACGTTCAGAGGGGAAACTAGCGCAGACGGCCAACGCGCGGTCACCTTTAAAACTATCTCTAGTGTATGCATAGCTGAATAACACAGCACAAAACTGTTGTATCTGGTTAGACTAACTTAACTCGATTTACGGCTAACTATTAATGGTCTCAAAGGTGATTAGCGTAGCTTCAGTTCGAACTGAAGCTGTGCTTATCACCTTTGTACCTGAAACATTGATTTCGGTTGAAATAGTTTCGGGTAAAGTTTGAAATCATCTCGAATTGACCGAAATTTTTCGACCAGATAATAAGGAAAAACTTTCATGTTTTACACGTAAGCTTGTCATTGATAATATAAGATAAACTAGCTATGCAAACGTAGCGTAGGACGTCCTGTGACCAGGTGGAGCAACAACATACGCAAAGCGGTGGGTAGTGACTGGAAGAGAAGAGCCAAAGATCGGGCTCAGTGGCGCATCTTGGAAGAGGCCTACGTCCAGCAGTGGACTGATACAGGCTGATGATGATGAGCTATGCTAGCCAAACAATTCCAATGTAAATATACACTTCTCTCGCCTTTTTTTTCGGAAACTTATTTAGTAAATCATTCATAACTGAAGAAGATTTCAGATGTATTTATTGTATATTATTTTATTCCCGGTATAAAGGACAACCTAAGAGTCAAGGTGAGGTTGTGCATAACATTTTACCTACAAATGTTTGTTTACACACGTTCAGGGCCCCTGTCCCCCGAGGCCCCGTATCATTGATACGAATGATACGGTTCCTGAAAATTATCTAATATTATCGACAGTAAGCCCAATATATCGAAAATAAACAATTACATGTGATTATAATAAAATTAAAAACTCCACTACTAAAAACTTACTAACAATTTTCAAATTTACAATAGGGAATGCCTCGAGAAAATTATTCTCATGTGATTGTAAACGGCAAGAAAGTTAGGATTACCGATTAGTTTATCCGAGTAGAAATATCTTCGTCTGTCCCCCCACGCGGCTTACGTAAAGTTAATTCTCTTTGAAGTTAATTTGGATATAATATTGCTAAATGACATGTAGGTTAAAAGGTTATATTCAAAATATACTGTATAATATAAATATATTGTAATTGTCTACGTAGATACGAGTAAACCTACTACATTTCGTCATTTATGAATTTTCTGGCATCCAGAAAGAAAAGAACTTCTGAATCAGTAGATAGTACCTAAATATGTGCATGTTCAAGCGCTATTTATTTTTATGCACAAGTAACTAACAACTTAAATATTTAATGACATATTGAATAAAATTTGTGTGCTTTCTAATGCCCAGATAAAATGCAATTCTAAAATTGAGCTTAGCTTTTTTATATCTTAGCTAGCGTTTGATCACCACCTCACGTGTTGGTCTATTGATAATGCGGTCGAATATAGCAGCCAGTTCCTATAATAGGCCGCTAGGCTGCCGCCAAGCGTACACTAGATAGTGTTCTTCCTACCAACCACCATGCTGGAGTTTCTTAACGACGGAGCGAATGCTTAACAAAGTTAAGGCTTAAAAAACCCTCTAGTTGCGAATGCTTAACAAAGTTTAACTAAGTATATTCTTTGGCGTTATTAGTGGTTCAGTTTACAAAGTCATACACCGATATTGTATGAATAATTGCGAGCTAAAACCCTCCAACGGTAGGTTTGTACTTATTTGACATTTACGTTAAAGTATCGTAAAGCGACAAATAAATCGCTAACTAAAGCTAAATATTACCCAACTTCGTGTGATCTCTCTTGATTAGTAAAATGTACCCACGTCATAATCCGACTAGGTTGTTACGCATAAACCCTTTAATTTTCAGTCAGTGGCTACGACCTTTACGCTATGAAAATGTAGCGTGCTGACGCAGGCCGTCAGCGCTTTCATATTTCATTTTACGTAACGTTTGGGAACAGCCTGCACGACATTTCACGAGGCAAGCTATTAAAGAGCCGGCTAGAGCTTTGGGCGGCGCGCGGCGACGTACGGCGTCGTAGGTCGTGACGCGGCCGCCTATGACGTCACTCGGCAGGGTGGAGGGTGCGACTCCCGCCCGCCGAGGGTAGTCGCACCCCAGTGAAAGTCGCCCGCCAGGCGTCAGTTCAGCCTGACCCACGGAACCGCTCGCACGTACCGTTCCTCGCAACTCTATTTACAGAGTTCGAGTAACCTTAGGTTCCACTACGACTCCAAATATTTACGGTATTTAGAGCAAACTGCCCAAAATACGCGACGAAAACTCAATGATATTCTCGATTTTTAATTTAGTGTGTGTAATGGGTATAAAAGTTTTGTTGTAAAGCTATCCCTCTCGATAATTTGGCTCGAGGTTTGGTAAATCGTAAATGAGAGGAAGGCGGATTATGAGTTTGTTTATAATAAGTATGTTAAGCTTAACTGTCGGGAAACAGGCATTAAATATTTGAATAACTTCTGATTATTATTTACGCGTTACTTTGAACTACAACGTCGTAACGTGATAATCCGTAACCACCATTAGGTGCCTAATAACCTTTAATACGCTAAGCGAAGTGACATTCAGTTTAATCAGTCAGTAAATTGAAGTTTTCAGAGTAGATCCAAATCGTAAAAGAAAGTGAGTAAGAGGGCAATAATCGGGACAGGTATTCGCCACAGAGATAAATGTGAAAAATCTTTACGTAGGCCTAAAGAACAATTAATAACGGGGCCCACGACTCCTGTTAACCCAAACTTTTTATTTACAATCTAATTTCAGCGGCGATGCACGAAAGCTGCTATAAATAGCCGGGGTTTGCGCGCTCTCGTCTCGCCGCCAGCCGGTCCGCGTTTTCACTCTATACACTATTTCTGTCTTTTAGAAAATAAGATATTCTGCATGGGAAAGAAACTTGTGACAATCTATTGCGGACAATGAAAAAAGTGCGTAAAAAGAACCTTACTGCCGAGAGGCGAAAGTGACTTGAGTTACAGTGTTCCCTGTTTTGTGTCTGAAGAATAGTAGCTGCTGCAAGGTAACGATAAGCTTTTAATCATATTATTGTATGTAGTATCTTTCAATAAGAACTATAACTAAGACAAATGATTCCCATCCCAAGGAGTAATATACTGCTTAGCACACATCCGTTGAGGAAAATCAGTATTCCTCAAATTCCGGTTTCTATAAACTAATACTTATAGGTAGGTGACTAGTAATAGATTATAATGAGCAACAATAAGGATATTTTATTCTAGAAAGTCGAAAATTTACCTTGTCAATATTGTACAATTCCTTTGTCAACTGCTTTGTTAGAGAGAACATACCAAAGAACGGTTAATATTAGACTTACGACAAGAAGGTACCTACTTTTAACTGTGTGGGTATTACAATAAGAATTAAGTAGAAAATGTATCGGACGCCTGATTATTTTATGAAAAGCTGTATTTTAGAGCATTCTTAGAGATTGGCTCATAGTATTTATTATATTTAATTATTATAACTTTAATGTAAACAAAGACTTAGGACTGTAAAAGTGTGTGGATTTATAAAGTAATGTTTATTATTATGGTGTCGATGACCTAAACATATTTTGTTACGTTAGGTACCCTAATTCTTTATAGATATGTAAAAATTTAACGACTTTCGTAGTTTTTATGTCACAGGTAGATCAACACGTAGAACTTTACCGTCACCTTATAATTCTATGAAAAGCTCAAATAAATTCGGTATAACTACATGTGATCCTAGAGTATTTCTTAAGAGCGATCCCTAGTTTGACTCCTGCTCGAACCAGTTACTGAATAAAGACATTCCGCCAATCGGTTCGTCAAGCTCTAGCTTAATGTTTGATACCAGTCAGTATGGCAATTTCGTTGAGATTGTTGCGTTCATGGATTGGGCTGAGGTATGTTCTCCAGCCCTTCATCTCACTACTGTTTTCAAATAACAGATATGCTCGATTCTATCTAACGGCCGTTTTCAATAACTAATTTACTTTTACCTGGCAGATGCTATCACTACCTGCCATTAAAAGTATGACTGACAGTTGCTACTACTTCAAAAACAAAACCTTCCAATTCTCTCTATCATGGTTAATATTCCGTTTTGTCGCACAAAGCGCTTTGCATCAACATTTATCATACGCACAGCAAAGGAATGGAATTCCCTGCCGGAGTCTGTGTTTCCTGTTAAGTACATTCCGGGGGTCTTCAAATCGCGAGTGAACAGGTATCTTCTAGGCAAGCGTGCTACATCGTCGATCACACCTTTACTTAACATCAGGTGAGATAGTGGTCAAACGCTTGCTTATCTACAATAAATATTTATATATATCTGACAGATAAGTAGCTAATCAATGCGGACAGTTATCGCTGTCATTTCCTGTATAATTAAATGCAGACAGTTACGACTGATAGGCATTTAAACTAGTGCTTAAAATTAGGCAAGTTATTGAAAACGGCCGTTAGTTAGTCAGCACACTTCACACTATTAGTAAATATCGGACGATATCATAATCAGGCTGGTCGACTAACTGTGACCCGAACGAAATATCTTAGTTCTTAATAATGATACATAAAATAAACAAAGATTTAGAGTATATACAATATAATATATCAAAATCCGCTTCAGGCCAATCATTGTATCGGTTACCCTACCTGAAATATTAGTAGGAAGTACCTAATGTAATGTTACAACATAACTCAGGTAGGGAGTAGGATTATTTTACTCGTGTTCTAGGGTTACATTACATTGTTCACTTATGAACATTGTCAGATGTATCCATACTTTAGGAAGAAATAAAAACAATCATTAACAATTTCAAAATGTATTTCTATCGAAATATCATTATAATAACAAATCAGTGTAAATATTTCAATCTAAACATTCTACTAACTACCACTAGTCTTTGTGCGATATATGATTTAGATATAACTAGGTATATGAGTACCTCAAACTACCATAAAAAAGGCAGACGGAGCCGTGCCTATCACCCGAGTGAACGCAAGTTCAGTAATACTAAATGCTTGAGTAATACGCTTCCGCGCTAGTTTGCTACCAAGCGGCAGCAGGGACGGACTCGGCCGTGCGGTATTACTTCGCAGCGTTGCGTACGTAGTAATCATGCCGTATTGACTATGCCGGACTGAGCGCGGAAACTTATTACTCAAGCACATAGTATTACTTGAACTTGCGTTCACTCGTGTGTTCGGCACGAATCCGTCTGCTTTTTTTATGGTAATCTGAGATGAGTACCTTATACAAATCTTAGGTACAAAACATTTATATATGAGCCTATATAAGGCACTAATATAATTTAATATGAAAAAAATTATGTGTATATACTTATAATAATCTGTGGAAGACTACGCTACAGTTATTTTGTGCACTGTTGTATTTGGAGGCAATTACAAGTACCTAATTCGATGATATATGATTTTTTTTTTTTTTACATTTAAAAAAATACATCTTATAATGTAAGATTTGACCATCACCTGTTATCATCATATAGGTAAATAATTAAATGAACACAATAATGTTATTTCATTTTATTGATATTAAATCTTTCAATAAATATATGATGAAGTAAACTTGTCAGTCTAAAAAAAAGCCTGATTACAAAAACAACATAATAATAGACAATTCTTTGGTGTTCATAATATGATTTATAATAAGCAATGACACAGTAAACGGGCTGATCATTGCATTATCTAATCTAAAGTCAAGTATCTAAAGGGAAATGCAAATGTATAAAGCACTTTGTTCCTAATTAATTGAGTACTGGGTGATACATACTTCACTTATTAATATAATATATAGTCTAATCTACATTGTGTTATGTATTCTACATATTTAAAATTGACTGTCTGCTAAAACCACTATTTATACATGCATCAAGTTGATCAAATAAACTAGACAAATATTAATTTACACATGATTTCATCATAAATAATACCATCAAACATCAGAAATCAGATAGTAAGGTGTACATGACAGATATGTAATATATAATCTAATTCTACACACACATAAATATATAGTTACAGACTTAAAAAATACAGGAGTATATTTGATTGTCATGTGGCGTTCACTAAGTTCAACACTGAAAATAATTAAGATAATACAAAATAAGCACAATTATATTGACACAATTAAGCACAATGAAATTGTCTAAAGATGAAATAAATGAATAACATGAATAAGATTGTTTATTAAAATACTAAAATACCAACTTCACATGCTGCACAAGTAATTTTCTATAGCTTGAGGTGTTATCTCAATATCTTTGGAGATAATAATCAGATTGTTCTAATTTACTAAAGGACCACACCATTCCTACTCAATAATAATTAGAAGCTGTTCATTTTTATTGAGAAGCTTGAGGTATTTATCTAATTAATTAATTAATATTAATTAACATTTTGAACGCCAAAGTCACATGACGCTTGGCGTACAGGGCACAGAGTGCTTTTGAAGTATGGTGCTCAAAAGGTTAACTATCATATCTCTAGAGATACTTATCAGATCTTGATGCATTGTAAAATGGGACCATTGCAGTCATATAACCCACCCATTAAAAAAAGTTTTTTTCCATTAACAATTGGCAGAGAAATCGAGTAACACACATACAAAAATATATATAACACACATACAATAAAGACAATACAATACCTTTTTGGAAGTCTGGAAGTCGGTTAAATAAAGCTAGGTATGATTTGCTACCTAAGACATATACTAGATACAGGCGTAGTTAGTACTATTATATATTGTGATACAGGTAAACAGCCTATACTTTGTGCGTGGCATGTCGATAAACATAATATTCTTAAAATACTATTCTAGCACCACATACAACTTACATATCTACTTAAAATTATTAAGACTACTTACTACTACTACTACTTAAGCTTTAGAGCTACATCCAGATAGTCTACAATTTTTGGCCAGATTTCATCAGATGTATGTCCATGGAACTCTTTCAGAATTCCTTTCTTTTTATAAAATTCAATAACCGGCCTGGTTACACTTTCATAGATTTTCAGACGACGTTTTACAGCTTCTGGTTTGTCGTCTGGTCTTTGAACCAAAGCTTCGCCAGTCACATCATCTTTTCCTTCAACTTTAGGGGTGTTGAAGCCTAGGTTGTATACTCTTCCAGAAGGTAAATGCACCCAGCGACTTTTCACTCGGTCAATGATTACTTCAAATGGCACATCCAAATTCAGCACTACATCTACAGGCTGGACTTTCCACAGCGCTTCAGCTTGTTCGACAGTTCTAGGAAAACCATCCAGTAACCATGGTTTATCCTTGACTTTGTTAAGCTCGGCTATCATGAACTTAATCATTACATTGTCAGGAACTAGTTTCCCCTCGTTTATATAAGATTTTACCTCTTTGCCTAATTTTGTTTGTATTTGTATGTGGTCTCTTAACCTGTCTCCACTGGACACATGCTCCACGTTGTACTTCTTCACTATCCGTGATGATATAGTGCCTTTGCCTGAAGCCGGAGCGCCCAATATCAGGGTTTTGAGAATTTTGGCAGTCATTTTTGTGCGACGACCTTTGCTCTTTCGTGAAGTACCTATCAAGATTTATACATACTTATATTAGATTGCTTATCAACCGATACCACATATTTACTGAAACTAATAATGCAGTAATTAAATAATTTAATTTAAGAGTCGTTTATCTCGAAGAACTCAGATAAAAATAATTGAAAATATTACCTTATCTATTCGCAAAACGACAGGATGGTTTCGGTACGTGTTCAAAGAAATAATGTATTAAAATATCTTCTCATGTAACATCATATTGTTTCGTAGTTATAACTACACATTTATAACCAGGTTTCACTTCCGGAATCCACGTAAATCGTGTAAAATAAATTAAAAATCCTCAATAATTTTACAATTCTCAGTACGGACACAAAGTCCATAGCACAGATAAAAAATCCACCTCGCTCGCGCGCCGTCCACAGCGCCGTCGCGGAAATGTCACATGCTAATGGAGCGTTCCGTTCTCATTCGCTTCGAGATTATTCTACCTCACATTTTCAAACGTCCTAGATTTCGTGTAGCCACTGCGCTGTTGCCAATAGTATTTTTTTTTTAAATTTATTATGGCATGTACTTAAAGACTAAATCACATTGTCAATACAAGGGCTGGGTCAATCGAACAATAATGTCTTTTAACATCTGCGTGACAAAGTAACGTAATAGTGCGCGAAAAATAAAAAAGTTGTGTTATCACATCAATGTGCACCTACTATTGTGAATATTGTGCGTAATAAATTATAAGGTATTAGTATAGAAGTTTATTGACGACTATTGGTTATAAATTGGTTTAGTTTACAGAATGGCGCTCGTAATGCTACCATGTGACCTTCCCTGGTGGACTTCGGTGCAGCGGCACCTGAAGCATCTCAACCTAGCATCGGCTCCAGCGAAGCTTACCGCTAGCATGTTGAAAATTCACGATATGTGCAAGTAAGTTAATTGTAGATACCTATATGCAATAATTATTTACACATTTCATAAATATAGATATCCACATAGGCTGTATCTTTAATTTATCACTAGTACCAAAAATAACACTATAAACTTAAAGTGCCATTTTCCGGGTTACGCTCACTTACGTTACCTCAAAAGAAAAAAGGAACCCTTATATGATCACTTTTTTGTCCGTCTTCCTGTCAAGACCATTTTTTTCAGGAACGCGTAGCGTTATCAATTTGAAATTATAAATAAAAAATTACGCGGTTCTACGGTCTTTTTCAGCTGTAAAAAATCAAACTAGTAAGTCAACGCAATCAAAAATATATTAACGTTTATGTCGCATATTTAGCGATTTCACAAGATTTCTTTTGTTTTTATTATAGAATATATATATATATATATATATATATATATATGTATATATATATATTTAATTTCTACTAAGTTAGTTTATACCTATTATATAATAGGTATAAACTAAACATATATCGCTCTCACTCCGTAAGTTCTGTCAATCTCTACCACTGAGCCGCTAAATAAAATGCTGACTGCGCCTTTCGGCGTTGTTTGCACATTGTTGTCACTCGGTAGGTACTCGTAAATAGGTAACGTGTGTACGTGCTTATCAATATTTGTTGCGCCGAAGTTGCGGCGCTTGGCATGAAAAGAGACGGAAAAATACGGTATAATAATTCATATTAATAATTAATATATAATATGTTGTTGGGATGATTGGGAGCGCAACTACTAGTGTATTGTAGTGTTCCAAGCCGACCTCACCTACAAGTGGTCATCCCGCTGGATAACGGACGAGGCGACGGCGACCGACCGATGGCGGGATATCCATCACAAACTCGTAGCTAACCAAATGCAACGGGCCGGTGTCGGATTCTAGCCACCAGAGCAGGCCGGGTTTCGAGGAGGATACGGCACCATAGACCACATTCACACAGTGCGGCATATAACCTGCCGCAGAAGACCAGTGAGTATAATCGACCCCTGTGCTTAGCGTTTGTGGACTATGAGAAGGCCTTCGACTCCATCGAAACCTGGTCTGGGTAAACGAGTTCTTGAGTGGAGATTGCGAATCGGCAAACGTAGCATAGGACGCCCTCAGACTAGGTGGAGCGATGATATCCGCAAGGTGGCTGGCAAGAGCTGGACGAGAGTACCCGAGGATAGTGCTCAGTGGCGTGAAATTGGAGAGCCCTATGTCCAGCAGTGGACGAGTATAGGCTGATGATGATGATGATGATAATTATGATATAATAAGTTCAGTTTTAACATTATAATGGGTAATTTAATTTGTTATTTCTTTTTAGGGTTCCGTACCTAAAGTGTAAAACGGGACCCTATTACTAAGACTCCGCTGTCCGTATGTCTGTCTGTCTGTCCGTCTGTCACCAGGCCGTATCTCATAAACCGTGATAGTTAGACTGTTACGGCTACATACTAATCCTGGTATCATTAATCCTGTCCAATGACACGTTCCTCCTCCTAATTCAAACTTGCCGCGCGCCCTCTCGCCGCGCGCGCTTCAATATGGCCGATGTCGTTCGTGTGCATACACGCGCGTGTGTTTTTGTGAATAAAATAATAAACTAGAAGAAGACACGAAAATCCTGGTGGCAGGAGACTTAGACTCCGGCGGATATTTCTGCCTGCGGTGCTGGTGAGTCCTACCTATATTCCCGTTTCTAATCCTAGTGGTGGTCGGGGCGATTCCCTCATTACACAGTCAAATATCCGTAGCGTGTCGTCTCTAAGCAGTAGCATCAGGCTTTCTTCGCGAGTATCCAACATACATGGTGCCTCCTGTGAGGACTAAGTCCTCATCTTTGTTGATTACAAGTCTAAATCACGAGTGTTTACTTGTAATAATAATAATCGCCATATTCCCTAGTTCAAACAATCAATGCTATTTTGTTATTTAGCTACACTAAAAACATCAAATAGTCAATATTGTTTACTTTGTATTGTAACAAAACTCATAGAATCTCGTAATTTTGTTGATATCTCATCGTATTGTCGTTCGCTGTTCGAACATACCTACCTACCGGCAGCGGCCGATCGAGGCGCGGTTCACCCGGGCGAACGTTCCATCGAGTTACTTTATAATCTACCTACTATCTATTTTAATAAACTTACCGACAGACCTACTCCAGTATAAAATATAATCTAATCTGTTTCAATCCTATTGTTGTCCAACATTCTACTTCACCTATTGCGAGGAAAGCCTGATGTTGCAACTTAGTTGTCAAACAGTAGATTTAATTAATGTGTGCTCGAGTCTAGGCTAGGTAAAGATTTAATAGGTCTTAATTGTTAGGTACGTCTGATTCACTAAGAGTGTAAAGTGTTAGTTCAAACTTAAAACCATTGAATTTACTGTAATATTTACATACTACATAAATACGTAACCTGTATTTCGTATATCTTGCAGATAATAAATTGTAGGTAGGTACCTACCTATCAGCTACAAATATTTCTCGTATTAACTATTCTATAATTTTACTAACGCCTAGTAAATTATAATAGCTTACGCAGCTTTGTTTGTATTAAGTACCTAGTTAATTTGTTTCGTCTTTGTACTGATCTTATTATCGAAATATATTGTATTATAAAAAGATTCAATAATGACAGACAAGATGGAAGCCGAATTACAATCTCTCATTAAAAGACGTGAATATGAATTCTCGTGTATGCAAATATTGTTCGATTTGTCTAAAGTGGCTACAACCGATAAATCTAAATTATCGTCGTTTCGTAGTAGATATAAATCTGTCGAAAAAACAAAAGAAAATTTTGTCGAGGTCAACGACCGTATAAACAAGTTGGAAATAACTTTGCGACCGAAATCAATGATTGATAATGCAACGTTATTAGCGTTTGACGAGTTGTATTATGCCGTGGTCGAGTTCGCGGATTCAATGTTATCAGTGACAAGTAGCAGTTCTAATGCTAGTGTTCCAGTGCAGGAGACTCCGAGTCCTCGCGTTCAATTACCTAAACTGGAAATTCCGAAGTTTGACGGAAACATTGAAAACTGGCAAAGTTTTAAAGACAGTTATGTGTCTTTAATCCACTTCAACGCTACGCTATCCGATGCGGAAAAGTTCCGTTATCTGAACTCAAGCTTGTCTGGTTTCGCCTCAACTATAGCGAAAGGTTTACCTGTCACGGCCGCGAATTATAGTATAGTTTACCAGGCTTTGCTCGATAGGTACGATAATAAGCGAGTTCTGGCTACCGCGTATATTGATAAGCTAGTCAACGCTAGTAAAATAAATAAGCCGTCACTCGATAATTTAACGAGCTTATTAAATATATTATACGAAAATGTAAACGCATTGCGGTCGCTGTCGATTCACAACCTTACTGATTTTTTATTGTTTTACATCGCTTCGCGTGCACTGGACTGCGAGACTCGTCAACGGTTCGAGTTGCAGAATGCGAGCGAGATACCTACGTTTGACGATTTAATAAAATACCTGCAAAATTATATTAAAATATTAGAAGTGAGTCAAACCGCGTCTGTTTCTCCTTCTACTCCGGTAAATAGACAAATTCGCAATAATAAGAATACTAACAATAAATTCACGCAACAAGCAAAAACAACTTTAGTCGCGTCTTCGTCGCAAAACGAGCGTAAACTAGTTTGCCCGTGTTGCCAATCCTCACACTCGATCTATCGATGTGCAAAATTCCAATCATTGGATGTTCAGCCGCGTCGGCAGTTAGTGATGGAATTAAAACTTTGTTTTAATTGTTTGCGTGCGGGTCACGAGGCGAACAGTTGTAACAGTAACAATAGTTGTTTGCTTTGCGCTTCTAAACACAACACGTTGTTACATATAGACAAGCAGTCTACATCTCGTTCTAATGATAAAACGGAAAATAAGATTACTAATTCAAGCACGGCGCTCACAAGCGCTGCAACCGCGCCATGCGTGGGAGACTCAAACGTTCCGAGTACTAAAATTCTGGGGTCCGCGGTAGTACGCGTACGTCATGCGAATGGTTCGCTGCAGTGTGCGCGCGCCCTTATTGACAGCTGTTCGATGGATTCCTTTATAACAGTTTCGTGTGCTCGTCGACTTGGGTTACATATCCAGAAATGTAAAATGAATGTTACCGGTTTAGGTCAAAGTTCGGTACTCGATATAAAGGGTGTTACTTTTTGCTCGATTATGCCGCGTCAAAGTGATACTCCCACATTCGAGTTGTCTTTTGTGGTGTTACCTAAAATCACCACATCGATGCCTTCCTCTCCGTTACCCGCGGTGGTACACGATCAATTTTCTCATCTCGATTTAGCGGATGACAATTTTCATCGATCTAGTTCTGTGGATCTTTTGTTAGGAGTCGAGTGTTTCGATCAAATATATACCGGCGCTCGTTACTCGCCAGGTCCGGGCTTACCTTGCGCGCTTGATAGTGTGTTCGGGTGGGTTATTAGCGGTCAGCTCTCACACCACTCCTTGTCGCGGGCGGTATCCCAACCGATGACGTCACTTCTTACAGCCACGTGTGCTCTCGATGATATTGTAAAACGGTTCTGGGAGATTGAAGAACCGCCACGTACTGCCATTTCGATTCCCGAAGATGATGTTTGCGAACAGAAATACAGAGAAGGTACTTACCGAACTCCTGAAGGTCGTTACGTTGTTTCTCTCATGTTGAAGGATGATGCTCCTTCTCTTGGTGATTCTCGTCGTTGCAGTTTAAATCGCTTTCTAAATTTAGAAAGACGTCTAGAGCGTGATTCTGATTTAAAATCTGAATACGCGGACTTCATGCGTCAGTACGAAGACCTTGGTCACATGCAACCAGCAGTCGCTTCGTCTACTGAGGCAAGGTATCTTATACCTCATCACGGTGTAGTCAGACCCGAAAGTTCTACTACACGTCTGCGCGTCGTCATTGACGCCAGTAGCAAGACTTCCGTCAATAAGTCTTTAAATGATATAGTTCATGTCGGACCCAAACTTCAAATCGACATAATCGATTTAGTCACAAGGTTTCGACTGCATACTATTGTCTTCACTGCGGACATTTGTAAAATGTACCGGCAAATTCTCGTTCGACCTGAAGACAGGTCCTACCAACACATTCTGTGGCGTGACCAACCTAACGCACCACTCGTCGAATATGAGTTGGCCACTGTCACATACGGCGTCAGTAGCTCTCCATACTTGGCTATCCGCACTCTGCGTCAGTTAACCGACGATCACGGGTCGGAGTATTCTTCTCGTGCCGGCGAGGTTCTTCGAGAAGATACATTTATGGATGACGTTACTACTGGCTGCGCTTCTTTAGAAGAAGCCATGCAATTAAAAAAGGATTTGACTTCTTTGTTGGCTCAAGGTCAATTCGAACTTCGGAAATGGAGTTCAAACAATTCCGAATTGTTAGCTGATATTCCTCCTGAGCATTGTCAAACTCCTAAGACCTTCGACGAAGGTGGTCAGGAATTTATCAAGATTTTAGGTATCCAGTGGGATCCTTCGAGTGACAACTTCTCGTATTCCTTTTCGGATACATTTAATATAAAATTTACCAAAAGGTCAATACTCTCGATCACTGCGAGAATCTTCGATGCTCTTGGCTGGATTTCCCCGTTGATTTTCTCTGCTAAGTTACTATTGCAGGACATGTGGAAACTGAATTTAGATTGGGACGAACCCATTCCTCATGACTTAGCCAAGCGATGGCATGTTATAGCTGCAAATTTGCATGACATTCAACGAATCAAATTGCCACGTAGCGTGCTTCCAACAAATCCCATTCAAATTCATTTAGTCGGATTTTGTGACGGCTCCTCTAAGGGCTACGGTTGTTGTGTATATTTGTGTGCGGTGACGCCAAGCGCCACCGTCTCTCGCCTGTTGATAGGAAAGTCCAAGGTAGCACCCTTGAAACCTACGACAGTAAATAGGCTCGAGTTGTGTGCCGCAGTGTTGCTATCTCGGGTTCTGAATCATATGTATGATTTGCTCAACGTCAAATTTCGTATTGACTCAATCCGAGCATACTCAGACAGCACCACCACATTGGCCTGGTTGAAAACGCCGCCACATTTACTAAAAATGTTTGTTGCAAACCGGGTGGTTCAAATAACCGATGTGGTCGACATCCACTGTTGGAGTTATGTATCCACCAAGGATAACCCGGCGGACTGCTGTAGTCGCGGTATTAGCTGTTCTGAACTCGTCGAGCATCCACTCTGGTGGTCAGGTCCTCCATGGCTTTCAAAACCGCCATCGGAATGGCCATCAAAATTACCTTCTCCGGACACTGACTTACCGGAAATGAAACCTTCCGTGGTTCAAACTCTTCTCACGGTGGTTCCGGAAGATGACTTAATAAGTCAACTACTAAATAGATATTCCTCGTTACCTAAAGTCACAAGAGGGCTCGCGTGGGTAATGCGCTTTTCCTCAAATATAAAGCGAAAGAAAGAGAATCGAACGCTTTCTTCTCTTTCAACCATCGAACTTGACTCTTCTTTGATGTTGCTTGTAAAGTACACTCAAACTAATTTCTTGCAAGACGAGCTCGAAAAGGTCGCTCATAATCAGGTTTGCTCTAAACCTATTCAAAAACTGTCTCCATTCTTAGACAGTGCAGGACTGCTGCGAGTGGGGGGACGTATCGATAACGCCAACTTGCCTGCTTGTGCGTTACATCCTCTTCTGTTGCCTAAAGCTTGTGCTTTATCACGCTTGATCGTGGAACATTTTCATATCAAGTATCTGCATTGTGGACCCAGAACTTTGCAGTCGTTGGTCCAACGGAAATTCTGGATAATAGGTTGTCGTCTACTCATTCGCACAGTATGCTCCAAATGCGTACAATGCTTCAAGGTCAAGCCGGTACCTTGTCAACCTGAGATGGGCAAACTTCCAGCCGCCAGGTTACAACCTAGTCGTTGTTTTGAAACTACCGGAATAGACTTTTGCGGTGCTTTTCTTTTGAAAGAGAGTCGTCGACGTAAGGCACCCACATTCAAGGCGTACGTGTGCTTATTTGTGTGTCTTAGCACGAAGGCCGTGCACCTAGAAGCAGTTACCGAGCTGAGCTCAGAAGCCTTCTTGGCTGCTCTAGATAGAATGGTCTCACGTCGTGGTATTTGTAAAACGATTATCAGCGATTGTGGAACTAATTTTGTTGGCGCAAATAGGCTTATGAAAAATATCCTAGCTGAATTGCAGGATCACTATCCTGATATAGCGGACGAATTTGCCACTCGCGGCATCAAGTGGGAATTTAATCCACCGAGTGCGCCTCACTTCGGAGGAATTTTTGAAAGTGGCATCAAATCTACCAAGTACCACCTCAAGCGAGTTGTAGGTACTCAAATTCTGACGTATGAAGAAATGAGCACGGTTTTAACGAAAATCGAAGCCATTCTCAATTCGCGCCCACTTTGCGCTATATCACCGGACCCTAATGAAACAGATGTATTAACACCTGGACATTTTCTTTCCAATGGTCCACTCGTGTTGATACCCGAGTCATCAATGATCGATGTTAAAACACCGCGTTCTCGTTGGCAGTTACTTCAAAAGATAACACAATCGTTTTGGCGTATCTGGCAGCGTGATTACTTACATACTCTTCAACAAAAGAACAAATGGTTCAAAGGTGTCCCTAATATCAGGGTCAATGATTTGGTTATTATTATTGAACCCACGTTACCTACGTTGTGTTGGAGGCTAGCGAAAATAGAACAATTGCACCCTGGTCGCGATAACGTAGTCCGCGTTGTGACGCTTCGCTCTGCGAATGGCAATGTTTTTCGACGACCTGTTGTCAAGATTTGCCCTTTGCCTATTGATGCCTAAGCTATTATAGTTTAAACGTATCTTTAGGTAATTTAGAATTAAGTAATTTAATGTAATAAGGCTACAGTTTAGTTCTGTTTTGTAATAGTCTTGAGCACATATTTTTTAGGTTTATACTGTGAAATCTTAGTAGATTTCAAGTGGGGGGAATATGTTACGGCTACATACTAATCCTGGTATCATTAATCCTGTCCAATGACACGTTCCTCCTCCTAATTCAAACTTGCCGCGCGCCCTCTCGCCGCGCGCGCTTCAATATGGCCGATGTCGTTCGTGTGCATACACGCGCGTGTGTTTTTGTGAATAAAATAATAAACTAGAAGAAGACACGAAAATCCTGGTGGCAGGAGACTTAGACTCCGGCGGATATTTCTGCCTGCGGTGCTGGTGAGTCCTACCTATATTCCCGTTTCTAATCCTAGTGGTGGTCGGGGCGATTCCCTCATTACACAGTCAAATATCCGTAGCGTGTCGTCTCTAAGCAGTAGCATCAGGCTTTCTTCGCGAGTATCCAACATAGACAGTTGAAATTTTGCACAGATGATGTATTTCTGTTGCCGCTATAACAACAAATACTAAAAATAGAATAATGTTTAGAATTATAAGGGGGACCCCATACAATTAACGTGTTTTTTTTCGGCATTTCAATATAACGCCATCTATGAACGCTTAGGTAAACATCCATGAATGGCCTTATATTGAAATGCCGATCCCTAACACCTTTGTGTTAACTTTCTCTTAGATAGCATTAGACTTTAGATGGCGTTATAAGAAATAAGCACTCACTCGCGGCTCACAACTCTGTTTTGATAAAATGATTTTTTTTTTTTTTTTTGCTGGCGAAAAATGATAGTGGTATATTTATATTTTGCTCGATCTTTTAAAATACTGTAGTGTGGTACAGAACCATACGAGTGCGAGTCCGACTTGCACTTGGCCAGTTTATTGTAATAATTTCGTTCAAGTCCATATTTTTTTTAAAATCTTACTAGCAATGTGGGTTGCACATAATTAGTATCTTGTTAACCCCTCCACCTAAGCTAAATATGCTTGCATCTGGAGTGGATTCACATCAATAGTACAATGGGTGGGGATCGAACTCACGACTCGCCAGGCTGACGCCTCAGCCATTGGGCTATTGCCGCTTTATAATAATTGCAGATTGGGAATCACAAAATGGACTGAAGTATAATATGAGAGTAAAATCGACTTTATATAATTATATAAAGTCGATTTTACTCTAATATATAATTTTCAACCGACTTCCCAAAAAAAAGGAGGTTCTCGATTCATCTGTATGTTTTTTTAGGGTTCCGAACCCAAAGGGTACCAACGGAACCCTATTACTAAGACTCCGCTGTCCGTCTGTCTGTCTGTCTGTCTGTCCGTCTGTCACCAGGCTGTATCTCATGAACCGTGATAGTTAGACGGTTGAAGTTTTCACAGATGATGTATGTTTGTTGCCGCTATAACAACAAATACTAAAAACAGAACAAAGTTAAAAATTAAAGGGGGTCCCCATACAAAAAACGTGTTTTTACCTTAGCGCCATCTATGAACGATTGTTTAACTTATTAATAAATAATATTAATTACCTGCCTTTGTGTTAACGTTCACTTAGTTGGTGTTACAAGTTCGCTAGATATTCGTTAGATGGCGTTGTAGTTAATAAGCATGTTTGGTATTGACACGGTAATATATATATAATATAATATTATACTTATATAGTATTTATTATACTGCGGTTCGGAACCCTCCGTGCGCGAGAGTAAAGTCGGACTCGCACTTGGCCGGTTTTATTTAATGTATGTTACGCGATTACTCCGTCAATTGTGAACCGATTCGAATGATTCTTTTTTTAATCGGTAGGGTACATTTCCGAGATACATTGCAATTTCATCGAGATCTAATTAGTATCTCTAGAGATATGACGATAAACGTCTCAAACTTGCTACTGAAATTGACCCATGGTCATGGATGGGGCATGAAACTGTCGGTTGTTTTAGTTTATAAACTATCTTAATTATTTATTTTGCAAAGAATTGACTACTATTTCATCTAATGTTGAGTGACGATGCGGTCCAAGTTGGTATCGTGCTTATCTCGAATTGGAAGACTGTAAGACGAAGCGCTTGCAACGACAATCCGGCAACGAAGCGCTGAACAATACTGAAAATTGGCTAACCGATTAGCTACATGTCTTGTCATGTCAATGGGTTTCAAAACATGTATCGATGGGTGATGCGACAACTGAAGCCACCAGTGCCATGGTCACCCATTTATATACCACCCAGGGACCAAGTTTACGTAGTAACTATTACATAATCTGTGATCAAGTGCAGAATTTAAGGTTCATACGTCTACGCAGGCAACAGTGGACTAACCTTCCCCACTGTATGTATTAATTTCATTTTTGTTCTTTGGCTCCTACTATCTATACATCCATATATAATAAAATAACTAAAAGAAAAATTGTCTTAACAGCATAGGCATAGAGCCTGAAGATGACATCAAAGAACCTGAGCTGATGAAAGGTCTGGAGCAGTTCTTAGCCGAGGAGATGAGCGAGGTGGAACAGCGCCACTTCCTGGATAACACCATTAGGATCATGGTCAACCGAGCGTTGCATCTCAAAAAGTGGCGCCCGCCTAAAGGACTTATGTTCAGCCTTCAGCAGCAAAGTAAGAATAGAGTAATTAAAGTTTACCCAATGCCTTTTTAGCGACTTCAAAAAATATTTAATTTTTTAGCGACTTCAAATAATAATTCTATTTTTTATGTTTGTTTGCGGATAACTGCGTCGTTTATGAACCGATTTTGATTATTCTTTTTTTTGTTGGAATTGAGATATCATAAGTGGGGTACCATGGTAATTTTATCGACGTCTGATAAGTATCTCCAGAGATATGGAGATAAACACCTCAAAAT
The DNA here is from genome assembly GCA_954871355.1 of Cabera pusaria. Classification (NCBI taxonomy): domain Eukaryota; kingdom Metazoa; phylum Arthropoda; class Insecta; order Lepidoptera; family Geometridae; genus Cabera; species Cabera pusaria. The sequence continues at coordinate 18,519,437 of OX940889.1, read as the reverse complement.
TGGTACTGAAAATTAATAGCGCGAAAATATACAGGCGAATTGAGAACCTCCTCCTTTTTTGTGAAGTCGGTTAGAAAAGAGGCTTCGTTTTTGGCACAGTTGACTGTAAAATGCAAAAACTCTATGACAAAATGTTTGCCTACCCTATTTGCAAAATACGCTTCTCCGATTCAAATGGTTTAGAACGCCAGGGTAAGAGAAATACTATCAAGTATACTAAATTAATTTCAGGTGATGTGACAGAGCTGGACTACAATTTCGTTTCGTCTCTGATAGCTCACGCATTCTTCTCAACTTTCCCGAAACGGACGCTCAAAACTCATCCAACGCTACAAGACTTCAATTTTACACATTTTTTTAAGAATTTACACAGGTAAATATGTACTTAATAACCGAAATATTAATCCTCCTATTTATATTGTGATTAATTTTTAATTTTAGATATATAGACCTATCATGTATTCGAAATGTTAGGCAGAGTTGACATTTTAAGTTGTTTGACGACGCATCAATTGCATCTGGTTCTAACATCGTGAAAAATATCGTTTATGCGATGCAGGATCTCATACATTTGATACGTTTAGGCAATATTTACAAGGAACTGTTCACCTACTACAGCGCCAACTAGACGCTTTTATTAGGGTTCCGTAGCCGAATGGCAAAAAACGGAACCCTTATTGATTTGTCATGTCTGTCTGTCTGTCTGTCCGTCCGTATGTCACAGCCATTTTATTCCGAAACTGTAAGGACTACAGTATTGAAACTTGGTAGGTAGATGTATTCTGTGAACCGCTTTCCGATTTTTATACAAAAATAAAAAATATACAAGTTTAACGGGGGGCATCCCATGGAACTGAAACAAAAAAAAAATTCTTCAAACTTCAACGGGTGTCTATGGATAGGTCTTCAAAAATGACATTGAGGTTCCTAAAATCATTTTTTCTCAAAGTCAATCATTTGAAAGATAGGCGCGTCTAAAGTGGTAAAATGTGTGCCCCCCCCCCTCTAACTTTTAAAGTATAGGAGTGAAAAATCTAAAAAAAATATATGCTGTAGTTCTCAATAAAAACTAACAACGAAAACTGGTTTAAACGAGATACAGTCAGCAGTTTTAGAGATATGGCGACCGCAAAGATAACTTTGTTTTTCATACAAACACTATAAAAAACAAAGTTAATTTTGTAGTTGCGAAAAATCATAGTTATGGATTACTTAACTGTGTTACGGAACCCTACGAGTGCAAGTCCGACTTGCACTTGGCCAGTTTATATTATGTCAAGTTAGTGAGTAATGGATGAATGGCTTTGTTACTCTTTGACGCCTGACGCAAAAACGGTTGAACGGATTTGAATGAAATTTGTCATACAGATACTTTTTAACCTGGACGTCAACGACGGTTTAACGTCGCGTTTAAAAGTATCTTATGTTTGACACATTAGATCCTTTTTTTAAACGCGACGCTATAGTATATATAAGAAGTAAACCAAATCAACTCTTTGTTTCAAGCAATATCTACAATTAACTTGGTCACTAGCTGCAAATAACTAAGATAGATTTTGTTATAAATAAATCCTTCATTAACTCTACAATTTTAATTTGATAATTTTCAGAAAATCACAGCGAAACAAATTAAAAAGCTTGCTCCACTATTTCGAGTGGTTAGATAAGAACAATAATGAAGGGTCGATCAAATTAAGTCGCAAGGTGAGTCAATATTACTTACTACGTAGATACTTACGCCAACGGTTTCTGCTATACTAATCAACGTTAAACTCGCGACTCCAACTTGAACAGACAACAGTTTATACTATTTGTTGTTATATTTTACTATCAACATTTGTTTATGATTCTATAATAGTATAATACGTGTGACCTAAGTAGTCGTTTATTGCACGGCGTGAAGTTAGCACCCGAGCGCAGCGAGTTTGCTACGCCGTGCAATAATAGACAACTTAAGTCACGGGTATCGTATATTATTTCATAGATAGCAGTGTGACATAAACCCGCACTTTACGATTTTCCGTCAAATACTTGATTATTGCACGGCGTGAAGCTAGCACCCAAGCGCAGCGAGGGTGCTAAACGCCGTGCAATCATCGACTATTTAAGTCACGGAAAAGCGTGCGTAAAGTGCGGGTTTAGGTCACACTGTGCTATAAATGACAATTTGCACAAGCAAAAACAAAACAACGATAAATCAAAACAGCGAAAAGAACACGTTTCTTCTATGGAGAGATACATAGATGAATGATGTATGTTAGAAATCATTACATAAAAGAAAAGATTAGCAAAACCGAATAAGGTTGCGATGTTTCAAATTGATTCGGGAGCAATTTAAGTGCATGTCAATTATAATATTATATTCATGTTGCAAGCAAAGTTTATTTTAAGCGTTATAAAAAATACCTATAAATAACGGTACTCTTCAAAATAAGAAAAACAAACGAAAAAAAAAATAAAACAATTGAATAGCGCAGCTTTTGTATTTTACATCTGGTTTTATTTGCTCACTGAGTTTATAAAGCGCTCAGACAATGTGTTATCTTTACCAATGTACATTCATATATATTATAGACGCATATTTTATCACCTCCATAATAATTTCTGTCACATAGTTATTCGTGCGCAAAGTTGCGTAGGAAGTTTATGATTTCAGTAAAATATTACACGCCGCTACGCCGTAGCTCGTAGCACCCGTAGCTCGTAACATTGCTGACGTCATCGGCTACGTATGGGCCCAGCTGGCGGGGGCGGCAGGCCATTGGCATTTCTAAACCAACCACAGATTAATAAAATAGTAACTATAAAGCCGGGTTATGTATGCAATAATGTTCTGTTATCTTTGTCATCAAAATGTATTCACATTCCAACTAATGAGACTCAAAGGGCAAATTTAATGGTTTTAGAAGGATCTAAACTAAATGTTAGCTTGTTTTGATTGATTTCAAAGATCACGTTTCTGTTTTGTTTAACTAGTTATTTAAAGCAATTTGACGTGGCAAGGCTGTTTAGTATTTTACCCACTACGGCGAAAGAAAATAGGAAGGTTATGATTTTGATCGGAATGTTTGTTCATACCTGTTCCCTTCTTATCCTAATTTGACAAATGAGGTATGGTTAAAAGCATCTTGACCGTCCGCTGCATAAATATTATGTGATAATTAAATTGAATAATGACTTATGTCATGAACTAAACATATTTTGTTGAATGAAGCCGTCTTGGGTATCAAGTGAAAGGGCTTCAATAGCACATTTCATAAATATATATATTCATAGCTGTTGCTTGCATGCACCCGATAATTGTTAATAAATTCTAAAATAAGACAGAGTGAATTTTCTGGTTTTTAACTTTCTTCGTTTTAACTTGCTTTATATACTTGTAAGCGAACAATTGTGTTTGTTGCATTTAGCATTGTTCCTATTCAAACGCAGTATTTCCCTTTTAAGTTTAGCTTCATATCGCTATAATTTGCATATAAAAACCGGAAAGTTTTAGATACTCAGGACACCAAATTAACAATACGGCATGCATTATATTTACAGAAATTGGAAACAATAAAATAATTTCATGTTGAAAAATGAAGTTTATTTTTTTAACCAGGACGGTTTTATGTTAATAATTACTGCCGTGTGTACAAACAGTGCACTGCTGGATGTAGTACAAGTAAAAAAAATTAAAAATGCAACTTCATTCTATTTTATTTAGTTAGATAGATACGTCATACAAAAATAAATATGTAGATTACAAGAAAAAATATCAATATAGATTTGTACGCCAAACTCTTGTCATAAATCATTTATGATCGTACAAAACAAAGAAACCGACTTCACATGCCGCGATACTCAAAGTAGCCAGTATTCATAAACATGTCATCAAAATATACAAATTAGTTTATATTGTTTATCTCCACATCTCCGGCTATGATTATCAGATCTCGATAAAATTGAATGGGACCAAGGGGGAGGCATAATCTCTCAAACAAAAAAATAATTTTTCAAATCGGTTAAGATTTGAAGGAGTTCTGAGGTAGCAAACATAAATAAATAAACCGCCGAATCTCCTAATTTTTTGTGAAGTCGGTTAAAAAATTCAAGAGCTTGAGAAATTAGCTTGAATTTATGTGATTTCCAGGTGATGACAGCTAAGCAATGGTTGACAGTAGAAGATTGGCTGGAATGCACACTCCCGCTATGCAAGTTGATGGTGCGACACGAGGGACGACCGGAGCGGTGCGAGAACGACGACGCTATAAGGATATGCTTCGCGTCCAGCAGACTAGGAGGGGACACGCTTGTTGATGGGGACTCACAGGTAAATTACCTATTAAGTTCTTCAAGGTGGAGACGACTGTTGAAAGGCCAACGTTGACGCTATCAGGATATGCTTTGCGTAGTAGGCTTGGAGCGGAGACGCTTATTGATGGGGACTCACAGGTAAAATATCATACTTTAGAGTTCTTAGGAGGACACTTGAACGGCCAACAGATACGTTCTTAATGGAGTGATGATGAGAGAATGTTAACGCCATCAGGATATGGGTTCCATCCAGCAGAATAAGGAAATAATACGCTTATTGATGAGGACTCACAAGTAAAACACCATCCTATAAAGTGAAGTAGAGGCGACCATAGTATTAGCCGCTCTTGCACTTGACGGAGCGATGCAACGATGATAAACAATGATCTTATTTTTACTAGTACTTAATAACAAGAGCAGGTTTGGAGAATCAGTCACGTTTATAGAATTGAAACAGTGGAAGACTGGCTAGACTATGTGCAGCAATGATCTTCGCGAGTATCGGGAAGAGCTGAGTTGGTAGAGGCGTGTTTATTAACGGAGACTAACAAGTAAAATATCTACAACTAAGTAGGTGTAGGTAAGTAGGTTGATACAAATTACTTTGATTAAATTGACATGATTATGACAAACTATCTTAAACCTATGGGTTCCACCAACGGTACGTCCTTTGAGCGTGTCCAGATGAAGCGACTTATGCGCGAGTAGACACGCGCTTTTCCAATCCCGTGATTCGAAACGCACAAGTCTACTGGCACATACCTAAATCATGTTATCTGGACAAGGTCTTTTTTTATATTTTATAGGCTAGGATTTGACCACTATCTCACCTGTTGGTAAGTGATGATGCGGTCGAAAATGGTAAGCACGCTAGGCCTAGAATGGGAACTGGCTCTCAAGGAGCTATCCTTGAAGTGCCGGAACACAATAGATGTTTTGGCGACAGATTTTCTAACTTGAGGGTGGTAGCTGGCCAGGCAGACAATAGATAGTGTCCTACCACCATGCGGGAGTTGTTGGTTTCTCAACGATGTTTTTCCTTCACCGGAGGGCCACTTTTAGAAGCGCACATTAATTTTTTCTATAGAAAAATCCATTGGTGCACGGCGGGAACACATTAGATGTTTTTGGCGACAGGTTTTCTAACTTGAGGGTAGTAGCTGGCCAGGCGGACACTAGATAGTGTCCTTACCACCATGCGGGGGTTGTTGGCGCACATACATTTTTCGATAGAAAAATTCATTGGTGCACGGCGGTTTGAACTCTGTACCACGGCATCAAAGCCGACCGTTCTCCCGATTACGCCACCGGGCTCTCAAAAGGTCTTTTTCGGGGGTGAAGTTTCATTGATTTTCATGAAGTTTCATAAGAATCAGTAAATAAAATTCCACGACCTTGTTGCAGGAATCCCTATCAATGTTCATGATGCCCGAGCTGCTCCCAGCGATGCTGTCGGTGGAAGCGTTGGAAGACAATGAGGTGCTGAAGGTGGAAGGAGTGAGGGCCTTCAGCAGAATTTGTGATAAGAAGCAGAAGACAAAGACGGAACTACTCGAGGAACCGAAAACTGTAAGTCACAAAATTGTACAGATCTAAGCATAATTTTTCTCACCAGTGGGTCGAATGGTATTGGTAGTGATACTGATCCTGAAACTGATGGTCATGGATTCAATTCGTACACAAGACTATTATTCCGAGCCTAGGTGTAATTGTTTCCGTGATTATAGATACTATGATTGTAAAGTCCCCCGCGACAAAGGGATCCTAGTGCGGGGAGTTGCCCCGACCTAGAAAAATAGATATGGAAGTATTCGTAATTTTAATATAGATACTTAGTTGAGTGAGTACCTTCTATAGTTAAGCAGGTTAATCATAAAAAATAGCATACTCTCAAGCTTCTTTTAAATGTTGACCAAACTCAGAACGTTAAATGAGCAAATTCGCTTAAAAGCTCAGTTTTTTTTTCAAACAAAACTGTCTACATAATATAGAAAGGCCAAATTTTCTTTCATTTCTCACTCAATTATTCAATGTATAATTCCCAGGTCACAGTCTGCCTAATGGATGCTGAGGACTACAGCAATCTGCCGTTAGCTCAGTGGGAGGAAGATAATGTACTGCGGGAGCTCAATAAATGTCTGTTAGCGTTCCAACAGTCGCCCATGAAGAGTAAGGACAGTACAAGGCACGAGCGAAGACTGTCACCTATAGGTATGTCATGCTTTAGGAAATATTCGTTTTTATTATATAAAAAAAATTCACCGCAATACGTGCACTTTCACGACACTCCATACTTCACAGAATATGCATGCGGTAGAATTAACGTACCGCAACCGCAGTGCGCGCTCTCAACACGTGTAACTACCACTTTCAGACATAATATCGTTTAAAAACTAAAAAACAACCGACTTCAATGCCGCGCTATTCATTTTCAGTACCAATTTTGAGATGTTTATCTCAATATCTCTGGAGATACTTATCATACCTCGATAAAATTACCATGGTACCACACTTGGGATATCTCCTTTCGAACAAAAAAAGAATAATCGAAATCGGTTCATAAACGACGAAGTTATCCGCGAACAAACATAAAAAAAAAAAAAAAAAAAAAAAAAAAAAAAAAAAAAAAAAAAATATATATACGGTCGAATTGAGAAACCTCCTCCTTTTTTTGAAGTCGGTTAAAAATTAGGTATCTTTTTATAGGAGTCATTAAAACCAATATTCAATTTCTCCTACAAAATAACAGACGCTTAGCGACTGCAGTAAATTGCAAATATCCTGGTATAGCATTTAAAGGAGGTATCATCACTGTCTTTTTACTATAAGTAATGCCAAAAATAATTAATGAAACTTTATTTTATTGATCTATCACTCCATTACAACTACATAATTATATCACGATTTTTGCAGATTTGAATACACAGCAACTTAAATGAGAGTGTGTATTTTTACACTGGAAATCAGCGTAAAATGCAATACACTATACCTTATTTTTTTTAGGATGTGTTAGTCCGAATAACAGTAGGCTATATTGAAGAAATAGGATCCTCCAATAGATATTATTTTGATAGGTATATAGTTTGTATGTGTAATGTATGGCATTTGAAGGTATATATGAAATATGTTTAGCTACCCTCATTATATGTAAGGTTCACGTTCGTTCTCCTTGTAAAGAGCATTAATACAGTCCGTCTGCGATAGCCCGTCTTTCATTTCACTACATTACATTTGGCGCAGCCGTATTAAATTCGAATAACGTTTCCTAGCGTTTTTTAACAATGCCTATCGGCAAAATAGAAGTGTTTGAGATCGGAACGCATAATTGGGATGCGTATTGTAGGCGTATAAAACAGTTTATTACGCTAAACGGTATCGCGAAGGAACTTCATGTGGCCACGTTGGTCACTCACGTCGGTGTTTCTTATAAATTGATATATATATATTATATATTGATAAATTGCCGGTAACGTTTCACGAAGTTAAAGCCGAAACTTTAAAAGATAAGCAGTTGAATAAGATAGTGTGTTACGTCAAATTCGGTTGGCCGGAACGCTCGGATAATGATACGGAAAAAGTTTTCTTTAATAAGAAGGATAATCTGTTTTTAGAGCACGGTTGTTTAGTTTGGGGCTATCGCGTGGTCATACCACATAGTCTCATGGCTACTGTGCTACGGGAGTTGCACAGCGGTCACATTGGTGTAGTCAAAATGAAGCAAGTCGCGCGTAACTATCTTTGGTGGGAGGGGCTGGACGGCGACATCGAGCGTATGTGCCGCGAGTGCGGCGCCTGCGGCTCGCAGCGTGACTGCCCGCCGCCCGCACCGCTGCACTCGTGGCCCTGGCCGGCCGAGCCTTGGACGCGGCTCAATGTCGATTTTTTGGGACCTTACAAAGGAAAATATTATTTTGTTTTGATCGACGCGAACACCAAGTGGATTGAGGTCGAAAACTTGCCTAGTACGTCGGCACAGGCGGTTATCGCGAATCTTCGTAAAATATTTTCACGATTCGGTATACCGAAAATCATAGTCAGTGACAATGGACCCCCTTTCTCCTCGCGAGAATATTTATCCTATTTGGAAAAGAACGCTATTAAACGGGTTCTAGTAGCCCCTTATCATCCCGCGAGCAACGGCGCCGCTGAGAATGCGGTACGGACGGTTAAGCAGGTGCTTAAAAAAGCGACTGTCGATAACGAAAATTACGACACGGCACTTAGTAAGTTTTTGTTCACGTATCGAAATACGGAGCATTGCACGACTCAAAAAGAGCCAGCGGTGGCGATGTTCGGGAGACGATTGCGCGGGCGACTCGACTTGCTCCGACCCAACACGGGCGAGTTGGTGCGCGAGAGGCAGCGTGCGCAGGAGGCGCGCCGCGGGGCCGTGCCACGTGACCTCGCGCCCGGCGACGCGGTCTTAGTCACGGAATATGCCGACAAAGATGTTAAATGGAAGGAGGGGGCGGTAGTAGGCCAGACGGGACCCGTGTCGTTTGTGGTAAAAACCAATGATGATCATAGAATCACAAAGAAGCACGTCGATCAGCTTCTAAGTAAGTCGTTTCGAAAATCGCGTCATTCCCTTTCGTGCGTAAATAACCCGCCACTACCCGGTACTATCGAATCCATCGATGATAACGACGCTAGTGATGGTTATTCGACGCCTTTGACGCAATCGCCTAGTCGCGGAGTGGAGAGTGCGAGTCGCATCGGTCGTGGTGCAGCTACCAATGATGATGTTGGTGATGAAGCCCGCAGTGCGGGTGGTTGCGAGCGTGACTGCACTTCGCCGCGTAGTAGTCGCCAATCTAAGCCTCCTACTCCCTTCACAATGACATTGAGAGCTCGTACTAAAAAGTAAGTAGGTAGTGTCTATGTTTTAAACAGTTTTAAATGTTTCATATAAATGTTTGTTAGATGTTAGTACTATCTTGAAGAACTTGTGCATTTTATCTATATAATGTTTACAATTAGAAGGAGGAAAATGTAATGTATGGCATTTGAAGGTATATATGAAATATGTTTAGCTACCCTCATTATATGTAAGGTTCACGTTCGTTCTCCTTGTAAAGAGCATTAATACAGTCAGTCTGCGATAGCCCGTCTTTCATTTCACTACATTACAGTATGGACTAGTCGTTGTACGACAAGAGCGTAACCGACGTAGTTGCGACCAAAACAAATGAAACAGACTCCGGTTTCCCAGGCGAGTCGTTCAGCCACACCCCGCCCGAGGTGGAGACGACGGTGGTCATCAAGCAGACGTCTTCTTGTAGCACTCTCAACAGCTACAATAGCAGGAGTCCTTCGCCGCAGAACTACTGCGCGGCCACGCTCAATCTTACCGATCCTAGTGAGTATAATCACCACCAATATTACAAACTAGCTACGCCTGCGTTATAAAGTCTCCTATATCCTATTGGCTATGTGCAAATTTTCAGCCAAATCGCGCAGGCCGTTTGTGAAGAGGTCACAAATAAACTGACTTTCGCATTTGTAATATTCTAAAAATCATTGTGTTTGTTATTGTTATTTGTGAGGGGTTCCCCTCTTTACACCTATCTAAACGGATCGACAGATTTGGCTGCAATTTTACACATACCCACCACTACTACCAGTACCCGTGCGTTTAATTGTTATTGCTCGACACGTCATCACTCACATCACATTTGGGGGACGGGAGAGAAGATGAGTAGGGTAAGGGAGTGGATTGGGGAGGGGGAGGGAGAAGGGAGGGGGAGGGAGAAGGTATGGGAGGGGAGGTGTAAGTGAGGGGAAGGGGGAGGGGGTATTAGCGTAGCGTGGTATGGCGCGGTGTAGTTGGGTTACGTATGTACGTGTCTTATTTGTTAATGCTACCCAAAGACACTATTCCACGCGGACGAAGTCGCGGGCACAGCTAGTTAGTTATTTTTTGATAGCCTCTTGATCCAAGGAGGCAAATTTTTTGTACATCTCCAAATAAACCTATTCGTATATAAAAAAATAAATCTAGCCGTTATTCTCATTGCCACTAAAGTTATCAAATTTCCAGGTGTAGAATTAACAAAACGCAAATGCTGGCTATCCCCCGACGCAGGCATGCTAAACAACCGTCGAGGGAAGTTCATCGTACTGGGATCTTCAGGGGAATGTCTTCCAGTTACTCGAGGACCTGTCTCCAGTGATACTCAGGAAGACAGCCTCTACTCCAGCTGCAATTCCAGTGACGATGAGTTCCATAGTGCCAATGATAGTTTTGATTACGGTAAGGACATAAAGCTAACGCTAGAGTGTACGTTTTTGGGTAATTATTAATATATACAATTATACACAAACATCCAATATAAAACCTCCTCCAATAGAAGTCCTCCTTGTACAAATGTTTTTGTGTGCAAAAGAATAAATAAATAAATAAATAAAAACGGTGCTACAATAGACCCAGCAATTTTTGGCACGCAGCTTTTTCTCAATTCGTTCCTATTTCTAATGTTCTTCTTAATCAAAAATGTGTCTTGTAATCCGCTAATTTTTATGTGCTTAGGAGTAAATATTTATTACACTTACGATTGTTGACAATTATTTATTTGTAAATAAACCCTGTTTTGGGTCTATTACCAATAAAGTCTTATTGCACCTTTTAACTGTTTGACCATTTCTACACAAGCTGATATCATCTTTCCAATTCATTTATTTGCTGAGAAACAACGACTAAATTCAAAGATAAGTCAAATTACAAATCAAATTCCGAGCAATTTGTTTTAGTTCTCACCAAGCAATCCAAATTTCAATGTGATAAAAGGAATCGTACATCCAAAACGATCGGTCAAAAATATCCATGTCACTTTTCAGGCAGCGAAGATGAAGGCAGAGGCGAGAGTGCAAGACCAAATTCATTCCAATATTCCAAAGAGCTGTCCACCGAAGAACGGCGGATGAGCTTCGCGGAGAGGCTGCGGGAGGCTCTCAGAAGAGAAGCTGAGAACTCTTGCACAACCAGCACCACCGGTGACTGGTCCACTGACAGTTCCAGTTACGCTGTAGGAATTAGCATCTCTGGAGCTGAACTCAATGACAATGACATTAGGTGAGAAGCTGTTGCTAACAAATAAAAAAAAAGATCTACCTGGCCCTCTAGGTACTGAAATAGAAACACTTTTCGAATAGGCATGATGACAGAAATGTAAAGTCAGTAAGTTTTGTATCTGTTTGATGAATCTTAAATATTTTATTACGAAACTCGAACGAACTAATTATTATAGGCGACATTAATAATTATTTTGAGAAATTAGAACTACAAAATATTGTAAACCGCCATGATGTTTAATTTAATAGAGATGTTTTACCTGCAAATAAAACATTTATTAAACATACTTACCTAATTCGAAACCTAATTTATACATAAGAGTAGCGTACTGGATTTCCGCTCCAAAGTGTCCGTGCTATGATTGGTCCGCTCGAAGCTCGTCCAATCAGCGTTGACTCCGCCCTTTCCGGTCCCCCTGCAGACGTCAGCCATCAGCCCAGGTAGTGCGCTCGGGCGCAGCTAGCCTTCATTGGTTATCTCATGTTATAGCCACCAGGCAGAATTAGAATGTATTAGGTTTAGATAAGTATGTTTAATAAATGTTTTATTTGCAGGTAAAACATCTCTATTAAACGACTGTACCGTAATTCGAAACCTAATTTATACATGAGAGACGTGTTTGTTATCGCCTGGTGTTGATGGTGACGCCAATGTGATGTATAAAAATAAATTAATTTCTGTCAGAATAGGTAATAAATGCCTAATAGTAAACATACAATGCCATTTAGTGATAGTAATCACGATTTAACCTAAGGTTACTTTCAAATCACTGTAGTTTAGATTAACATAATCAGACTCACAATTAATAAGTCCTGATATGCATATTCAAAATAAACTTTAGTGTATAGGCTGGCAGCAATTTGCCGAAATAGGTTTTAAATTTGAGGGTTTGATTGTCTTACAATAGAACTTTTTTGAAAGTATTTGTCGATTTCCAGTTTCCTCTAGCTAGTTATATATTCCAGCTATTATTCATATATCTGCAATCATGGCCGTCTTGTTTGTTTAGATTTGCCAATCGTGCTGATAAAAATATTGTCAGAATTAGCAATATCCCTTCTTGGCTGCGAAAGTCGTATCGGTTCAGTGACCCAGTTGGCTACAAATTTCGGTCACATTTGTTTTTTTAATTGATCAACCCAATTGTTACCAGTTCGCCGTTTAACCGTAAGTGGGCCAAAGAACAATTTCGTTTTCGGGTATTTTGTAGTGTTGGGGTAAAAGACTCTAAAGAGAGTCAGGTTGTATATCCGTCTTCCTGAATCTAAAAGGAGGATAGTGGCTGTGTGCTCGAAGTTGTTCGAAAAGTTTATTATATTCGATGATATCTGCCTAAGATGATGAATTAGAATATCGATGTTTCCGACAGGTGATGCAGGGTGCTTCGGTTTTGCTATTGAAATCCCATGTAAAATTAGTTTTACCAGCTAGTGGATGTGCTTTTAGCTTATAAGTGTAATTTGGGTAGGACAAAGTCGACACTACATATTTATGTACCAGAATGGTAAATTAGTTTTCCTTGTAAATCGGCTAAGAATCTCCCTAATCGCAACCCGTTAGGTTTTTGTGGGTCAATAAAGTTTGTTGCGCTGAATGAGCCACCTCTGCCAGACTGGCCTTTTTGTTTCAGTGTGTTCAAAGTGTTTTCTGCTCTTAACTCTAGTCGGTCAGTCGATCGTCAGCTACGAGTATGATCCCACCCTTACATCTCGTTCTTCAGTTTCAGTCTCCAGTAATCTTCGGGGCACAACCATTAGGTAAGTACCTGTTGTACTGTGTTGTGGTTTAACGCTTTCGGTATTTAGGGTGGTGGTGGGAACACCCAAGTTAGTCTAAATTTCCAGTTCAGGCCAAGTGCATAAAAAATACTGGGATTGGTTACTAAAGTCCCCGTCACGAGAAGCTATAAATTATGTAAACAAACATCTTTTACTAAGTAAACATTTTATACTGCGAGATAATAATAAATTGACCATATTCAATCGACATGAAATATAGACGGGTTATATGAAAGTAACAACCTATTTAATTTAGTCGGATCATATTTTAACGACGCAAAGCGCTATCGTTTGTGTTTCTTGGTACCGGACGCAGGGATTGTAAACTATCGGGACGCCATTTTGAAATAAACGCGTCATTCGAGTTTCGAGTTTATTTTCACAAATTTATTTTTTTTGTTGGTCCAAATGTTGTGAACTCCTGAACACTTGTTTACATAATTTATAGCTTCTCGTGACGGGGACTATAGATCTGTCGATCGTGCAGTAACGGGTGACTAGATGTGCTCGTCGCGAGGTAAATAGGTCGATTTCCGGTACACCCCAGTTATTGAAGATGACATCTGTCACTGTTGACAGAAGATGCCACTCTAGACACGGTATCAGACGATATAATTGGTGTGCAACCGTGTTGTTATTTCTCCGGCGCGTGATAAACTGTCATGTGAATATTGTATTGATCCCTTCCTGGGTGTGACTCATTAACACTCGTCACTTTGTGTCGCCTTGGTGACAGAGATATTACATTACTGTCATAATGTTGAATAAGTAGTAAGATTGACTGGAGGAAGTGACCTTGATCTTGCAGGATTATTACTAAAGAAAGTTTTCTTTAGGTTGCAATGAAGGGTTTCCTGTGTGCAGTCAAGTCCCTTGCAAGTTCTGGTTGTCCAGCTTTTTGTAGCCAACAATGCACACCTTTCAGTGACTCTGGGCTCAGCGTAACAGTTACGGCTTGAGATTTTGCTAGAGCGTTTGTTGAAGCTTGTAAAGCTCTATAGTTAAGACACAAAGTTCTTGGGACAACAAAGATTGCGATATTTAGCATCCCTATAAGCTATTAAAAACTATTGAATTTCTTTGAGATTTGTTGTTTTAAACCTTGTCAGAATTTTTTTAGATTTTTTCGTATTATTTCAGGTATCCCAATTTACGCTTAAGTTTTTACTTTCGTTTTGGGGTGTCCAAATGAATTTTCAGCTTACATGACTTACCACTGTGGCAGCGTGGCTTAATAGTATAAGTTAATTTGGGCTATTAGGAAATTGTTCAACTATACCATTATTAGCACGCCTTGTTGCCGTATTTTATGTGCAATTGCTCAGTGAGGCAAATGTTTTTGGAGCCAAGGCGTGGCCAAATGGCAAGCAGGTCATTTCGTGCATTATATCACCATTAATGAGCCGAAAGAGGCGATGATGATTCAGAGCGACGGAGAGATGAAAGTAGGTCTGATAGATATCGATTATTGGCCATACAATCTTCTCCTTGAAGGAAATCCGGTACACAGTGATTATTTATCAATCGGAATTTGTCGATGACAATAAATTCAAATTAATCATTGGTATTATCGTGCCGTCTCTTTTCGGTTTGAGGAGCATCGACGATACAGAGCTTGATACATTTTTAGCAATTTTTATGACACCTTGCGTGTGCATACTGTGAATAACTTTGATATTTCTACGGTATCTTTGTTGCACAATAGTTCGGCAGATGCATTGGTGGGTTATACGGTAGCCACTTATGATGTTGAGGATGTAGGGCGGAGCCCCGAGCATTCGCCAAGAAGTGTAATAATTATTCAGCTGACCTGCACAGATTGGCTTAGAGTCAGTGTCTCCGATTATTTCCTATCCTATCCCGGTGGGATGAGAGAGAATTACGCTTTTGCTAGGCTGATTGTCGGCTTTGAAATATTATGCGCTGGTTATTTGCTGTTTGTGATAGACCAGGAACGTGCTGAGGATCAGAGTTGAGTTCCTTTTGAGCAGCGGGAGGCCAGATAAATAAAAACTCAACCAGCTTTCTCTATCGTAAAGAATCTCTGAATTCTTCACTTTCGAAGAGAGTAGCGCTAGAAGGCAGTATTTTCCCCAGTGCATTTTTATAGGAGAGATATTTCACCGCTGTCAGACTCCCATCTATTCTAGATCATTTCGGCTTTGTGGCCGCGTACAATCTGAAAAAGAACGCTTGAAAATGTTGAGTAGTCTGAAGTAGTATGAAAATATTTCATTTAGTTTTGAATCGATTCCCGTTGCGCTAGAATCTGTATGTTGTATGGTACATAAGAAGGCTCACACATAAGATTGTCGTTGCAAAGCAAACGTCAATCTTGCAAATTCGTTCTCCGTTTGTGCCGAGAACTTCCGATTTACAGTGGAAATTGCTGATTGACAGTTCAGTGGTTTGAAAAGACGGTACTTTGGGGGTCTTCTCATAATTAAATTCACTATACGTGTTTGGGTCGCCATAGAGGCTAAGATAATCGTCACCGTAATGATAATCAGGGTGATGAGTACCTTCTTTGAATAATGTAATTTATGCTGGATTTTATTTCAGCTATTGCAGCTATTTTAGAAAATAATTTATCAAACTTACCGTTTATGCCTGTTCCGTACGTCTTTTATTTACACCATTTTTTGACGATGAAGAGCTAGAGCTCGATATAGAACTCGAACTTGATTCGGAGCTCGAACGATGTTATGTCCACTTTTTTCCTAGTTTTCTCTTCCATCGTTGGAGCTGAACCAATATTTTTAACCATTTTAAAAACCTTGAACATGCAATAATATGATCAGTAAATACATTTAAAAATAAAATAAAATTTATTTCACCGAGTTACTTGAAATAAGTTCATAATATTTTATTTTAAATGAACGGTAACACCGTACATTTTAACATGAAATAAAAAATAATATTTATCTTACTGGCTTACTTACCACTTGAAATGAGTTATAAGAATATTTTACTCTAAACGAACGGTAACACCGTTAATATTATATTAAATAATTTGTATCTTACCACATGAGAAGAATTTCGAATATTTTTACTCTTAAATATTTGAATAGCACAGTGCGGTCTGTAAGTGTTTTACTTTATACACATACACATATTACACATATTACAGGCAGAAATTGCAAATTTAGAGATGAAATACCGATAGACAATTATTAACTTTGCGGCGATGGTTAAGATGCTTTGAAGCCTTATTAGTTAGTCATCGTTGATAAGTTTCTACTCCCAAAAATCCTTTAAAGCACAGTGTGACCTAAAACAGCACTTTACGCACGCTTTTCCGTGACTTAAATAGTCGATTACTGCACGGCGTGAAGTTAGCATCCGAACGCAGCGAGGATGCTAAACGCCGTAATCTACTTTTTGCCGGAAAAGTGTAGCGTAAGCGTAAAGTGCGAGTTTATATCACACTACTATCTATAAAATAATATACGATACTCGTGACTTAAGTTGTCTATATTGCACGGCGTAGCACCCTCGCTGCGCTCGGGTTCTAGCTTCACGCCGTGCTATAATGGACTATATATAATAATCGTAATATAATATTTCACACTTCAGGGTAAAACGCGGCGGCTCAGTCGGTTTCGTTCTTACCGAGAAAGAAACCATCAGCAACGGCGAACCTTCACCTCGACGCAGGCCGCTTGGCAGGAAGGATACCGGCAATAGCTCTAAATACAGCTTTAGCACGGAATACACGTGAGTAATTTGCATTTATTTTACAAGTTAAGAGCGCTGTTTTTTTATATGTTTGCTAATTTCGTCGCTATGTGCCTGTTTTGGGAACATAGCAAAAAGTGCCCATAGAACGTATGTCAAAACTAGTATTTCTGATTGCAGTTCGGAGTTAGAAGAAGTATACGAACAATTCAATCAATGGCTAAGCGACCCCATTGTTGATGCTGAATCAGGGGAGCATAAAGCGCGGGAGCTGGACTCAAGAGACTTGGCTGTGATAAGGTTTGTATCAACCATCGGTATAAACTATGTCTAGGTAAGCTTAGGTAGCTAGGTTAGCTTTCACACACCTTTTAATTTAATTATCGACACCAATTCGTCTCGAAGCATGCTTTCTTGGACTTTGAAGCTCCTTAATATTTTCTGTAAGTACATTCAAATGAAGCAATGACAGCAGAAATGCAGCTTTTGTTGTTAAACATAACAGTGCCCTATTTTGAAGCAAGGACTGAGCAAAAACACGTACTTATTTGGTACATATCCAAAAAACCCGGCCGACAGACACTATACTGTTCTCAAAACTAATTCGTCTTCATTGGCTTATCATAACTCCCTTCGCTAATCATAGAGTTAAGTAAGTATTTGATGTATCTCCTTCACAGATTTGCTGGCTCCCTCCTAAAGCGTACTCTTAGCGAGTCAATGGCCAGCGGGGGCAGTTCAGTTGGCGCGGCGGGGGCAGTTGAAGCAGCGGAACTCTATGGCCCTGGGAGGGACTCTCGAGATCGTGCTGCCCCTAGAAGACTGGCCTTGGCCGCCCGATCACTTTCTTTAGAACTGGCCAGACATAGGCATAGACTGGCCGCTCAATTGGTGAGTCCTTAACAATACATGATCATTATTTTGGAACAGGGCTACGATTCTACTAATAATTATTTGTAATGAATGTGAGAGTTTGACACAATTCACTTTACCGACACCCTAGACTCTAGAATATTTTTACATTGCTGACATCCTTTGGTATCTACAAATAGTAGTGTTTCCAGTATAGGTTTTAGAGTGGTTCATTACAGAGGTATGAGTTTGTTGAGCTAGATCATAGACGATAGCTGCCTTGACGGCATGTCTGAAATAATCGACATAGTCACTGAAGTCCCAGTGAGGATAGGTAGTAACTGAAGTACTTACAGTAAGAACATAAGTCAAAAAATAATATTGCCTAACTAAATGTCAAGTTATAAAAAAAATCAATTTTTAGAAGAAGCCTATTAAGAACCAACTTAGCAAATTTTTGATAGCGCTTTTCCTAGTTGTAATTGACCTAGCCCTCGGAACACGCCGTTTCTTCGAATCTTCGGTTCGAAGCTTTAACTGTTTTTCTTTCTTTGTGAATGGATCACGCGAGGTGTCGACTCACAGCCCGACAACCTGCACAGAACATGAGGTTGGTTTATTTCTGAAAGTCTTCTTAAAATGGCTGCATATTCACTGTTTTTCAAAATTGCAAATGCTTCCAAGCTGGTTAGTAAACAGCTTCGCCCAAAAGCTTTCTCTAACAGACGCTATGTTTTGACAGAAACGTAAAGTAAAAGAGTCGATACCCGAGAAGATAATAGAGGGCACACGAAAGAAAAGCGACGAGATACAGTCTGAAGAGTCGACGTCTCTAGCTATGGACAACTCGAACGTTAGAAAGAAAAATTTGAATTGGATGATAAACATGATAGTCGAGACTATCGAAGAGTCGGTCGAATGTGAACCGGTCACTGTAAAGCTAAAGAAGCCGAAGGTCAGACACCGCCGCTAATCTCTAATCACACTCAGACTAACAACACGATGCTGACATCTTAAATTGACATTGCATTGAATTGACATGGATGTAGCGGTTTTTATCGTTGTTTTACTTTTCAAGCATTTGCAAAGTAATAAATTGCCCTTAAAATAAGCTAATAAAGTTAATTAATAATTGTTAAATTGCAAGAGCTGGTAAAATTTTTAGGTATACATTCGTTGATTGTGACCAAAAAGTTATTTCACAACATATAGCATCAGAAATGAGCCGTTATCATTAAAAAAAATTGACTACACTCGCTAGGTGGCTTTTGATGCGAATCTTTTGAGAGATAATTCACTGTTAAAAGCGTCAAAAAAATTCTTTGATAACTATTTTTTAATAAAATATGTATTATTACTATATATATATATATTTACTAAAATATGTATTATTTCTTAAAGCGATCGTCGTCAAATCTAAAATTTTAGAAATATAAGAAATTAAAGCGGTAGGCAACGAATTAAAATAAAACATGCGGTTTGTCAGATTTATCCAGTATGTTAGACCATCATCATATTAAAAGCCATCTGTTGAGTCTCCGGGAACCCGGAACTAACATGATTTCTTTTTTAAATACGCCTCGTCAATGTTTTGCATATAGACATCGTTATTTTTCTGAGAATAATTTACTTACTTCTAATAGCCATAGCCATTTCTTTCTTTGCAAAATCTTAAATCTGGGCGCTCTTAAATATCAAACAGATATTAGCACTGAAAATTTAAGTTTCATAACAATATACATAAGCGATAAAAACCGTCAAGTGTAAATTCAAGCCAGTGGAATCTTCGCTTTCTGTCGAAACATATGTGCGCATGATTGGGATTTACAATCACGACACTAGCTTCAATTCTCAATCAAATACTTTGCACTACTACTCATGTGTCCTTCCTTCCTCTAAACGATTTTATCTCATTTACATTTTGGCTTTGCTGATACAGAATCGAAGCCGTTTGATTTAAATGTGAACTGCCTTTAACTCATATTCTTAAACATCAAGAAAAGTAGGGTTACCTATATTTATTATATGGCATTACTGAAGCAAATACATTCTTATGTAAGATGTCGATATTAAACTGCTAGAGCCGACTAAACTGCAAAAGCAGACAAAATTCAATGTCTGCTGCCCAAAAGATGACCTTATCACCTGCTTCAATTTACTGCCCATGACAATCCTTTTGACGTTTTCATTTCAAGAACAATCAATAAAGAAGTCCAAAAATGTCATAAACTCTTCCGTGTCGATAATATTTTTAAATTGAAGCATATAAACCCCGTACTATTTATTATACCTACTTTTATTCGAACTTAGATAAAATATATACAACTAACGACCGCTTTCAATAACTTACGTAGCTATCTGCATTTCAGCAAACAAGAAATGACAGGGATAGCATTCAGTAATGATCATAATTTATGACTATCTGTCAGATAAAGGCATAATTTGAAGATTTTGTTCGTGATTTTGTTATTGAAATGGCAGTAACTGTTACTGACAACTTTACTTGAAGGTATATATAGCAAAAGCCAGTTATAAAGTATGGTATTTCTTGAAAACGGCCTTAAGTGTATCTACACATTATATAACGTTTTCCTAAATTATTATCTAAAACCAAAATTATGCCAAATTGTATTTCATTAATCTATTACGATTATTACAGTGTTTAATACAGAACAATTAAGATGAAAATGCGTCATTTATACTTGAATAACGCGTTACATAAAGTTGTTATTATCTTTGTATTAGGTATATTCGGTCGGTGGAAGTATGCTCGAATTTTAAATTATTTTCGTATTACGATTGAATAGACAAGAAATTTTTCAGGCCTCTTAAGCACAAAGACCACCACACTTATTACTTTTATATGTCATAAATAAGTAAATATAAGTACAGCAATGTTTTGAGAGCTATCTTAATTGTATTCCACAGCTAAACCAACTGGCCCATAAGATAGTATCGGGCGGATCGTGCCGGCCCGTCGCGACTGGAAATTGGGGCTGCGGTCGAAGACTCCGCGGTCACCCGCAGTTGAAGCTTTTACTCCAATGGCTCGCTGCCAGCGTAGCGGGCGTACCCGCGCTTATCTACTATACTGCTGGGAATGAGCAGCTATTTAAGGTACTTGATACACTATTACCATTTGTATGTATACTTTGAGTATTGAGTATACGCCCCGGCACGGATCTAGAGGCGCGAGGCAAAATGATGCGAATCGGTACTGTAATGTCATGTGATGACAGCGCGAAAGCAATCACTGACTGACCAATCACAGCCGCGTGCGGGCAACCGTGCTCCTCTCTTCTACTCTACCCGCATGCCTAAAATTGACTTATACGTATCTCAAGGTCAGACATTTATATCAGTGCCGCGAGTTTAAACAGACAACGGTTTGACCTGTAGGTACTAAACGAATTTTCATTTTTACTTTAAAGGTGGTCAATTTCTATACAAAAGTATAATGCACAAATATGAGTAAATGGAGTAAAAACTTACACTGAAATCGCATCTATTCGAATTATATAAGTCTTGACATATGGGAAATTATATTTACCTACATAATTTGATTGATTAATATGAACCTTATAGGTACTACAACCCGTCAATGTTGTTCGATCCTCGATTCGAACCATACAAAGGTTGTCTAGAAGAGCCAAAGCCAGAGGTCACCCGTTTAGCACCACTCATAGATACTGCGTGTAAGGTAAATTAAGCCTACGGACGCAGGAAGGCAAATAAACAACCTTTTCCATGGGTTACAATAACCCCCTCTTACATTAATCTTACATTACACTGCCTTTTATTTCCAGCTGGACACACTAGTCCGGGTGCTAGTGGACCGCAAATGGACTGTGGGACAACTCGCGCTGGCCGTGCTCAAATTCTCCCAACAAACGCTACACGAGCCGCACGTCATTCCTGACAACCATTCTCTATTCGACGAACTGATCGGTATTGAGAAAACATCGGATGATACGTAGCTAAGGGTTTTCTTTGCGAAAGCGTAACGTTGGACTGCTGTTTTCGTTCGCCTGTGATCGTTTTGTGTTTAGTCGGAAATCTCATAAAGAATTTATGGAGATTACATAATTCGAACTGTAATTAATTTGAAATGTAATTAACCACCAAATTACACATATTTCATGCATACTCAGTTATCTTTACATTTATTAGCTATGTTCGGAGAATTATCCGCCTGATTAATGGTGAAATGTGGTGATGATGATAAAATAAAGCAGTCTTTTTTTACATAACAAATTTCATCAAAATGCGTTCTGAAGAGATTTACTCGTAGATTCACTCATACAAACTTTCGCATTAGGTAAAATGCCAAAGTAAATTTTAACGACTGGTTGATTACATTTTCTATGTTTAACCAATTTCCACATTTTCCACATACCTACCTTAGTTTTTGCATATTCTAAGGAAATGACGGTTAACGTAAAATCATAATCTAAATTAGACATTTCTTTACGAAAGTATTGAAAAAAATATAATTTGCAAAAATAATATTTTCGGTTATTTGTAGTCTTTCTAAACTACCCACATATTACATAAGTTAAGCGAACTCAGAAGTTTAACTAAATATTTCTTAAGGTTAGTCGTTAAAGCAAGTGTGTACAATAAATTTTCTCTCTAACTGTCTACAAGATAATCGTTTTTGCATTTACAATAAGTTAGGGTGGGACATTCACGTTGCGACCTACGAAATGTTCTTCAAACCCTGAAGTATATTTATACCGCGACAATTTTGATCTCGTAATTCACATTTCCTTTATTTAATGTAAAAGCAGTTGGTTCATAGAGATACATACTAACTAAGGGGTTCTTCGGAAAGTTTGTGAGACCGTCGCAACGTTAATGGCTCCCTTTATCTATCGTCAGATCGCGTGATTATTGAACTGTGTCTTATTTTACATGTATGTACGTCAACTTTTAGAAACTTTTTACCACATATGTACATGAAGCAATATTAGTGTTTGATTCGAATTAATTAATACATTGAAATAAAATATTTTTATACCAAAATAATCGATTAAAGTACAATGTAAAAAGTTATCGATAACGTAAGATTTATCACAATTGATATAATTCGATTTAAGAGTTGTAAACGTGATTTTTTATTCATTAGATATTTTACATACTTTTAGGGCAGTGCTAATGTTAAGACTGTATACCCGTTAGATCATTACCGTTTAAAGTTTTTTACATCTCACGTTTTATCCTAACGAAGTTAGTAACTGGCTTGTACATACAGTTAAATCTGTTATATGAATATCGCTTTTGGTTTTTGTAGCTTCATAAAGTGTTTCCAAATAATGTATATGGAGCGACACAGAAAATGACTGTAAAATTAAGTTAAAGGACACTATAATGGTCATAGCTTACTGTTAATATTCAACTCAACTTCCGGCCGTAACTCACTTACTTTTAACTACTAGTAAAAATGCCTACAAGTGAAATGAAATGAAATACATTTATTCAGCTACACACTAAACACGTAGATATGTAAATAAAACCAAAAACTGAAACCTACGAGTAGTACTATATGAAACAAGCGGTGGCTATCTGCATTTCAATAAGCAAGAAATTTCAGGGATTACTGTCAGCAATGATTACCAATCTGTCAGTTATCTTTTTTATTATTGAAATAGCAGTAACTGTCAGTGATCCTTTATTGATTATTACTGGGAAGTAGAGATAGTAACAGCCAGTTAAAATAAGTTAGTTATTGTAAACGACAATTAAAGCATTATAATTTGAACTTCATATTGTGCTAAGTAACTTTCAATTTTTTAAGAGAACTCGTAAGAACTTTTAAAGATTAATATACATAAAAATACATTACATAGATACATTACATGCATACATTAAATAAGTACATTACATACATACATAAAATCACGCTTTTTTCCCGTTGGGGTAGGCAGAGATGGTTTATATTTCTGTTTTCTTATCTGAGTCGAGTTTTAGCGGTATACTATGACCATTAAGACTGGATATTCAAGACAAAAATGTTGATATTGCTTTTCTTCTTTAATGAAAATTTCAAATATTTTTTTAACATGTCGAAGTCGGAGTCTTAAAAATGTGTGCTTAAGTACACATCAAGTTGATTATGCTTTCAGGACAAAATCTTACTCAAAAGGAATTTTTAGAGCTTGCACTTAACTTCGGATTTTGTAAGCCCTTTTATACTTTACAATGCAGTTTTGTCTATGAATATCAGGTGTATATTCCTTTAGCATACCATGGAGAGTAGAGGCAAAGAGCTCCATCTTATAAAACGGTCATACTGAAAAAGCGTCCGGCTAAATGTAGTAAATATGGCTCGCCACATTCATATGGAATTTCGAACGCAGTAAATCCATCCAAATGTATGGACCTACTACACACATACGGTAGTATTCCGTTTCCGAAGTTTTCGAAACGAAATTCCGTACCTATGTGTGTGGCCGAACTAAAAGTTCAAGAAACAACCCAACTTGTGTCGGCAGAGAGTAGATATTAATTTATAAGTTATGGACGTAGTGATGTTGATGACATTGTCATAAAACAACCAATACCCTCTGGCTTCAATAGCGCTACATAAATTATTCACTTTGGCGGACACTTTTTTATATACCTGCCTACAATATCCGGCGGTTAATGCACTTCGAGGCGAGTGACTACGAAGCCGAAACCAGCCGATTATCTCCCACTTTAGCTTGACCGGGTCGGCAACGCATGAGTGACACCCCTAGAGTTGCAAGTTGCAACCGTTCAAAGGCGACGGTGACAACTTCTCATCAGGTGGGCCGTTTGCTATTGACTATTGACCTCTTTGCAACTACCCTTCACAGTTCACATTTAAATGTAGCATTTTCCATTGGCCAGGACGTCCCGACTGAGTCTTCCAAAGCAAGAATCTCAATGTGTCCAAAGTTAATTTTCAATAAAGTTGGCAAGCAGTGGGATGCGAAATAAAATTATTGCGTCAAGAATTATTGTTTTATTTTTACCAGAATACAAAAAAAAACTGGAGATCTTAAGTTATTTAAATCCCGGCAAATCTTATCAGACATTGGTTTTAAGTTAAATATATTTTTTATAAAATTACGTCTAATTTTACAGATGAGGATGGTGAAATTCTTTAGATTGTGGAAGGTAATATGAAATTAATTAACACACCTAACTAAAACTAATGTTATGAGAATAAACCATGGAAAATATAATTAAAGCTTTGGTCTAACTTACATAGTACTTTTACTGACAATAGCACTCGCATCTTTTCTGATTCCTTGGATAGGAACGATTATAGTGAACAATGCAATCGCCTGATAAGTTAAAAAACGTATTGGTGTCATTCAAAATTCTAAATCAAGTCCTATAATATTAGGTGTATTACGACCGTAACCTTAGATATCATTATATCGATCTGTCAGGCCAGGCCTGTCGCACTCCGAGCTGTAGCTATGAAAACAGCTTAGTACATACGTGGCAGCCGGCCGGCTACAAGTTCAGTCAATAGTGTCACGCGCGCTCTCGATCGGACGCGCGCTTTTACTTACTATTTAATTTGTATTCTCATAACACTCAACCTTACATTAAGAGACAGCTGACGCCCCGCGAGCTAACGGAGTGATACAGACACTCGCAGCGCGTACTTACGGTGCATTTTACAGTGCGCAAAACGCGGTTCCTGGTTACTATTAGTTTATTTTGTGACGCAAATTCAAGGTCGCATCCCAGGCGTGTAGTGTATTTTGAACGATACCGACCGTAACTAGGTTTAATCTCGCATTTTTGCTTGCAGGGAGTGCATCTTCTGTACTTGTACTATTCATTATTCTGTGGTTAGGCCTAGATCGAACAAAGCGACATTGTCTAAACTTTGTCTTATTGAGGAAAAACTTAACCAATCACAGCCCAAAATGGCTTTAATCACCAGCTAACATTGCGACAAAAGATCGGTGTATTGCATCTATGCGTATGACTCAATATTCTTGGACTCGAACTTTGCTAAGCCCAAGCCCGAATTATATATTTGGGCCTTAGATTATGAATATAATGCTCACTGTTGTGGCTTTAAGACCGTCTAATCCAGTTAAGAGTCGCACGTCGACCAAGCTTTAGATAATGTTTTTTAATAGTTTACATTTTTCCATGCGCTTATACTCTTGAGCTATTTACATACATTCAACTGTCTAGTGTCATTATACATCTACCAAGGTAAAATAGGTTATATTCCCAGTGTACATTTTTCTTTTTAAATAAGGCTTATTGCTCCATATCAAAGAACATTTAAGAAAAAACAATAAACGCATAAACTGCAGTCTTGTCAATAGACACAACCACGTTTTTATGCATGGTTTATTTTGTCCAACGGTTATTAATAAGGAAATAGTGGTTTAAACACATGTACACAAAATTACTACAATGTTAGACGACTAAACAAATGAATGTCTAAGAAAAGAGGTCTGACCGCATTTCCTTTACTGCAATTATTAGCAACTATGTTCTAACACTGTGGTTGCTCGAGCACTCAAAATACTTCTAATTTGACAGTTCTGTCGATTCATCTCAACATCAGCAAATGAGCATGAGCAAGCATCTACAAGTAGTGAATTTTACATTATTTTTATTAGCATGGGAATCCTGATCTCATAGCATGGTAAGAAAAATGCTTAATTTCATAGATCTAAAAATACCACCAAAGTCGGTTGTGTTGCGCCTCGTCCCATTAAGAGGGAACACAGGGTGCACTTTTCCATACAAATGTTTTCCCCCGTTTACTTCCTGGAAAATGCTTCTAGAGCAAAATTGGTTACTACAAAATATCAAGGTCTGCTGTCGCTACGCCCCTATCATTTGCTTTTTAAAGAAATATAAGCATTCTAATCTCCTCTTTAAGATTTTTGAAGGGTCATATTTCTATTTGCAATTGGTTGGTCAAAAAAAGAAAATGATAGGGGCGTAGCTACAGCAGACCTTGATTTTTCGTAGAAACAAATTTTGCTCTAGAAGCATTTTCCAGGGAGGAAACGGGGGAATACATTTGTATGGAAGAGTGCACCCCGCGTTCCCTCTTAATGGGACGAGGCGGAACACAACCGACTTTGTTGGTATTTTTAGATTCCATTTCTAGACGAGCACTATTTTATCTCAAGTCGAATGGTCACCGAACATCAAGTGTGATACTGGTTAAGTAAATATTTGTCAGAAATTTACAATTACTAAAGCCAGATAAGAACCGACCTTAAATATTTGGACGTGAGGGTTAGAAAATGACGACGAAATTATTATAAGCAGCAATAGACCATGGCTAACGCGCCGGCCTGGCGGTCGAGAGGTCGTGAGTTCGATCCCCACCATTGCACTATTGATGTGAACCCACTCCACACAAGCAAGCATTTAGCTTAGTTGGAGGAGTTACCACGCATACTAGTAATGCGTAATCCACATTTGCTAGTACTTAAAAAAAATGTGCAACCCAATTTATCTAATTAATTGATAAATGAGAATTAATCATGCCAAATATTAATGCGAAAGCTAATTCATTCAATAAGTATCCACAAGATCTTCTCTCCAAAGTGCTCATCTATCGTAATAATTAATGTAGAAATAAATGCGTTCAGACCAACCAAAATGCTCATATATTACCGTCCGCCCTAAAAGAACAGTCCTCTCATACGTCTGCCCATGCCCTGCCGGTCGTACAACACGTTGAATCTGTTCACGAGCTGGTTGATAGCGTTGCAGCCCTTCGTTATAGTGCCTAGGTACGTCATCAGTGCCACGTCGTTGCATTGCTGGAACAAGAAGGTTGTATGTTAAAGAAAGTCACTAATACATACAAGCATTACTATAAGATAGTTTTAAAACTAAAACAACCGACTTCCATGCCCCGCGAGTCAATTTCAGTAGCAAGTTTGAGACGTGTATCGTCATATCTCTGGAGATACTAATCAGATCTCGATGAAATTACAATGGGACCACATCGGAAACGTACCCTACCGATTAAAAAAATAATCATTCAAATCGGTTTACAATTGCGGAGTAATCGCGTAACATACATACAAAAAAAACATACAGACGAATTGAAAACCCTCTCTTTTTTGGAAGTGGGTTGAAAAGTAATGTCAAACACTCGCTGCCGAGGACAGAAAGTTTGAAAACCCAACGGTTATCGGTCCTGCGACAGCGACAGATATGACCAGCCCACTGCCATTTCAACCTTCTATTGAATTAATTGGGCTATGTCGATAACTTTTATTCTCCGGCAAATAACTTCGTTCCGGATTCGATCCGATCCCTCAAACAACACCAATCGTAGCAAATATCATATTGAAATTCTAAGAACTGATATGCGACACATTTATTCGATGGGTCGTAATAAAATTAACTTGAAAATGCCTACGTCCAAAATATTGTTTAGAGCTAAATATCTATGCCTCGCGGCTTCGCCTGCGTTAAAAAGTATCCTATAGCCAAATCTACAATACTGGCTACCCTGTTATTTCAGCTAAATCGGTCAATCCGTTTGACCGTAAAGTAGTTCCAAACCAACAAATACACAAACTGACTTTCGCATTTATAATATTGGTTGACTGATAATAAATAATGACTTACATTATAGAAATGCGTCCTAAACTGCTGTGAAGTGAGTAAAGGCAGTCGATTGGACAAGGCGCGAGCTTCCCGCAGTAACGCCGGCCTAGGAGGCAGGGTTCCGTCACGAATGGCTCTCACTGTGGCCAGCACTGCTCGGACTCTAGACACTAACATCTTTATAGCTGATCGTTGGGCTGTCAGGTGTTCTGCCACTGTAATACAACATTAGGATTGGACTTGAGTCGGTTGTCCAGCGCATCAGTGTCATCTTTCAATTGGGTTTTTGAAAATAAAATTAACGATTAGCATGGTCGATGCAAAAAACTCTTTAATTTTTTTTTCTTTCAAAAACCATATTACATACAAGCACGATTCGATCTAAAACTGCATTTGCACTTAACATCAAGTGAAACAGCTGTCTAGTACTAGTTTGTCAGACATGAAAAAGTAAATTAGAATATCCTCTTTATTGTTTCACTTTCAACTGAATTCCAACAAGGAGAGTCGTGGTCATCTTTTAGTTTGTTGTGTCTATGTTACTCGATTTATCAGCCTATTGTCCAATAGATTTTAAAGATTGGTTTTTTTTTCAGGAGTATGGTGTATCTCAGTGGTGGTGGAATATAATGTTTATCAAGATCTGATGGGTATCTTCAGAGATAGGGAGATGAGCACCTCATACTTAGTACTGAATATGACTAGCTCGGCATTTGAAGTAGGTTTTATTTGCTTTGTAAACGATCCAAAATTGTTGTCTTAACATTCACTTGCCAAACTTTATTAAGAAATGTTTGCAAGCTTGGCATTTCTTGCATAGTCACTAAAGATAACTAAATACCATGTATATTGAGGAACCATACCTAAGCTGTTCAGCGCTGCCTCTCCAGAAGAGACCCTCGCTACGTGGTCTACTCCGATCCTCTCTGCCTCCTCTGCCGCTAATGTGTATGTCAAAGGTGCCAGCAACATTGTGGCGCGTCCATTCACTACGTCAATCACTGACTCGTATAAAACTACTGGTAGTTGCTGAAAACACGATACGATATTATAAGCTCTCCTCATACAAGACAGACTATAAAAAACTGTAACAACAGTATGGCTATAACAACAAAATCTATAGCTTCTGTCTTAACTGTTATAGCTAGTGCTAACTTGCAATGTTTCCTACATCATTCATAGTTTGTTTCAAATCACCAGAGATACTTGTGCATTGTCCTTTGACCGGACTAACCAACCTTTTTTGATGGGCTTACTTTTTTTATTTTTAAAACTACGAAATAATTTTAAATATAATTAATAATTTTTTTGTTTATGGATACATAATAGACTATAAATAGACTTTGAGGCCCGGTGGCGTAATCGGGAGAACGGTCGGCTTTGATGCCGTGGTACTGAGTTCAAAACCGCCGTGCACCAATGGATTTTTCTATCGAAAAATTTATGTGCGCTTCTCACAGTGGCCCTCCGGTGAAGGAAAACATCGTTAAGAAACCAACAACCCCCGCATGGTGGTAGGACACTATGTAGTGTCCGCCCGGCCAGCTACCACCCTCAAGTTAGAAAATCTGTCACCAAACATCTAATGTGTTCCGGCAGCTATCCTTGAGAGCCAGTTCCCATTCTAGGCCTAGCGTGCTTACCATCTTCGACCACATCATCACTTACCAACAGGTGAGATAGCGGTCAAACGTTAGCCTATAAAGTATTAAAAAAAAGGACTGAGTAGGTATATATAAATAAAAAATAAGTTCATAAACTAAAACCCGACTACTGAAATATCACGCTCTAAAAAGTATTAAACAAGAAAATATTCTCATCTGAGATCGCTATGTACAAACTATTCAATATGTATCGTTTATTATATAAAAAAACTTACTTTTAATAAATGATTTATCGTATTTTATACATATTCTTAGTGGTGTTCAGTGTATACCCGTGGTCGTATGTTACTTTTCAGAATGTATTGTTTTGTTAAGGTAGGTAACGTACGACCTCGGCTATCCTCTGAGCACCACTAAGAATATGTATAAAATACGATAAAACATTTATTAAAAGTAAGTTTTTTGTATAATAAACGATACATATTAAATAGTTTGTACATAGCGATCTCAGATGAGAATATTTTCTTGTTTAATACTTTTTAGAGCGTGATATTTCAGTAGTCGGATTATAGTTATTTACTTATTTTTTATTTCAAGTATTTTAGGGTTTTTGCATAAATGTATACATGCATACATGTCAACATACTTACATACATACATAGCAATCAACAAACACATAACCCTCCCTATTGCTTCTTTGCGACGCCGCGCCGTAGGTTAAAAATTAGTTTTCTTGACTTCGACGAGATATATCTCGCAAACGCTACGCTTGACAAAAATATGATGTACCAAACCCTACCTTCATTTTAAAATCCCTATTTAACGATACCCCACACGATGGGGTGGGGTGAACATTTTTTTTAGTTCTTGACTTCGTGCTACTAGAGGGCGCCAAATTCAATTTTTTGTGACGTTACATAGCCTATAACCAGCAGACAAATAAGACGCGTCCAACAACACCTCATTTTCAAATTATGATAAGTAGTTTAGAAGTTATGAGGGAACAGATGAACATACATACAAACATAGATACATACAAACATAGATACATACATACATTCATACTTACATACATACATACCCACATACCGGTCAAAAACATAACCCTCCTTTTTGCTTCGCCGTAGTCGGGTAATAATGTGAATAGGTATATATAAATAGACCTATTCACGCCAAAATACGGAATGGAAGAAATTTTAAATAGAGAATGCAATTCAGTATTCTTCTCTGAAAATTAAGCTAATTATGACATTATTATCACCATTGGATTTCATAAAAGTTTTTTAATGGATTTGATGATGATGGAGATGGATGGATATCACTGTCACGACAGCGAATCTAACAAAAACATAAAAACGTAACAAGAATATAAAACCAACAAAACAAATCAACAGTTAAAACAAGATAGCAATGTATGTAACAATTCACTCATAAACATCCCCTCCGAAATGATCCACTAGTAACAGTGGAAAAACATCCATTAGTTCGAGAGTTTGAAACAAGCCTGACACAGGTTTGCCACTACTGATTGATCTTGGAATTGCGTATAAATCATGTAGACGTGTAAACAACAGAAAAGGAGATATAAATGTATGGAAAGATATTCTATGGTTTTTTGGAGCTAACATGATACAGGGAGAGCTATGCATGAGTTTATTTGTAGATGAGAAACAAAGTAAATGGTATATCATAATGTCAAAAGGTTAGGCTACTTACTTCTCCATTCCGTCCAGCAGGGTTGAGCATTAGCATAACGGGACACTCATTTATATCACAAATCTGACGATGTACTGCTATGTCTCGCTCCGTAGGAGCTTCACCTGTAGTATACCATCCCAAGAAGTCCATGTCGGAAAACACCTGTTTGACTGAAAATCAAATG
The DNA here is from genome assembly GCA_954871355.1 of Cabera pusaria. Lineage (NCBI taxonomy): Eukaryota > Metazoa > Arthropoda > Insecta > Lepidoptera > Geometridae > Cabera > Cabera pusaria. The sequence goes on along the minus strand of OX940889.1, from coordinate 18,487,688 downwards.
AACTTATCAATCCAGGACAATTAATTAATAAATCTCCAGAGAACTAAGGTGACAGATATAGCTCATAGCCGATAAGCAAGGTATACATGCATAGCAGATAAGTAGCAGTTGGCTTGCTTCAGGACTGTTAACCGATAAGGTAGACTCACTGGTGGACGCGCACAAACTTAATTACGGCAGTAACCAAATTGCAGCAGGTACAAAGATTAGCATGCACACTTATCAGTGGCTGCACGAAGACGACACCGTCTGACGCGTTAAACGTTATCCTAGGCATGACGCCGTTGCACCTGCATATACAACAGGAAGCAATGGCTTCCGCGATTAGGATAAAATCTACAAACCAATGGAAAGGTACAGGAACGACCACAAACCATTGCAAAATACTGTCAAAAGCGACAATGATCATTCCGAGAGCCAGTAAAGGCACGGACAGGACAGCCAGTACTCATCTAGATGATAAAAAGTACCAACTAATAACTGAGGATAAGATGTCTGAAGCGGCACTGCCGTCTTACAAAATATACACTGATGCTGCAAAAAACGAAACAGGAGCAGGTTGCGGGTACTACTCGCAAGACCTTGGACTCTCGGCACCGATAGCGCTGAACAAGACTATAACCGTCTTACAGGCCGAAACAATGGGACTGTTACTATCTGCACAAGCAGTTCAGTCCATAAATCAGTCTTTATTAGAAAATGATCAAGATGAAATCAATATAGAATTTGTCGCTCATAGTGCAGCAACTATATACGCACTCAGGAGACCTACAACGAGATCTAAGGTACTGGCTAAATGCCACGATACTCTGCAAACATTGGCAACCAAGTATAACGTTAAGGTAAGATGGACGAAAAGCCATGCATCATGTGCTAGCAATATCACGGCTGACAAACTCGCTAAAGAAGGAACAACACAACAGGTAAGCGATGACGTGATGGATCTCTGTCGACCGTCAGCAATGGAAGTCAGAGACCTATTACGGCGTTATACCGAAAACGAACAACAAAAGTTGTGGGACAGCATGATAAGCTGTAAGCACACAAAAGCAGCTTTTCCGAATTTAAACAGCAAAGTTACAAACAGATTGCTAAAATTACAAAGACATGATCTTCGTATAATAGTAAGCCTCATCACGGGACACTGTAATCTAAATTATCACCTCCACAAAATTGGCGCAACAGATAGTCCTCTGTGTCGAGGCTGCATGCTTGAAAACGAGACCGTGGCACATGTGATCTCACAGTGCCCGGTCCTGGATGAGGTAAGAGCCACAGCCGGGTTATACGTCCGAGACACAGATGAAGAACACCAGCCGCGGCAACAACAACGACAAGGATTAACAGTATCACCATTACTATCATTATCATCGCTATCTGCCTTAGCACTGCCAGCAACATCGGGCACACAAACTCATCCACAGCTTTCATCATCATCGTCATTTTCACCATCAATAATAACACCCTCACCACTGGAAGCGCTATGCCAGCGACCCAAAGCCGTGCTACGCTTCATTAAGGAGCTGGGTTGGCTTGCGTGATTGCTGACAGGGGGAAATGCACAATACACCCCAAGCGGGACGTCAGTGCAGGTCTTATCGCCCCCATCACCAATTAGAAGGTAGACTCACTGTTGATATGTTATGATACATTTCTTTACTCTTTCTTTGACATTTGGTTTAATGTGCAAACTGTGACCAAAACTTACTACAGGTATGGCACAAATTCAATGTCATAGGGAAGTGATAGTTGGGTGGTCTTTAACTCGTTCGCTGCTGAATACACACACCGTGCGTTTTTTTATTTTTGCAATTTTTATTTTTTTTTATATCTTATAAGCTAGCGTTTGACCACTATCTCGCCTGTTGGTAAGTGATGATGTGATCGAAGATGGTAAGCACGCTAGGCCTAGAATGGGAAGTGGCTCTCAAGGATAGCTGCTGGAACACATTAGATGTTTGGCGACAGATTTTCTAGCTTGAGGGTGGTAGCTGGCCAGGCGGACACTAGATAGTGTCCTACCATCATGCGGCGGTTTTTTGGTTTCTTAACGATGTTTTCCTTCACCGGAGGGCCACTGTGAGAAGAACACATACATTTTTCTATAGAAAAATCCATTGGTGCACGGTGGTTTGAACTCGGCACCACGGCATCAAAGCCGACTTAAAAAAAATAATTTTTTCACAAGGGTTGCGTGTGACCTTCTGGATTTTAGTTTTGATTTGATACCACAGCTACGAAAAACAATTACAAAAAATAATTTAAAAATATGCGAAAAAGTGCTGCAGTCAAAGTGTTAAAGGCTGTCGTCGATTGGGGCAATGCTAATCTGATCAAGTTCAATGCAACTAAGATCTAGATGTGTCTATTCTTTGCCTAAAGAGGTGTATCCAACTGTTACCAACTTTACGAGATTATCAAACCGATAACAAACCACCTTAAGCTTCTTGGTGTCTCATTGTCACCAACTCTCAACTATAGCTCTTACATGGAGTCCATAATAGGCTCCAGAGCCTTGAGCATAGCCACAAAGTCCATATGCTCGCATCAACAGTTATGCTTCATATTTTATCATTCACAATGCCAAAGTATGACATTTTTTGCCAGTAACTGTTTTTTCCATAAGTATAGTCCAGGGGTCTTCACTGTCTGTTCTACCTGTTCTCTCAAGTCGCGAGTGAACAGATACCTTCTACGCAAGCATGCTACATCACAGGTCACATTACTCTGTCTCTTAACATCACGTGACGTAGCAGTCAAATGCTAATAAAGGAGACCATGTGACCAGGTGGAGCAATAGCGAAAGCAAAGCGGTAGGCAGAAGCCTAAGGCCTAAGTCGAGTAGTGTATATGATAGTATAACAACCAGTGAGAGTGTAAATCTTGTGGTAGCTACAGTACGAGATACTTACACTGCTCTTCTTTCATATTATAATAGTCTCTGTCTATAATGATATCTCCATCAATTACACTAAACACCAGTTCAAATGAGTTCATTACTTCAATGTTTCTGCCTTTTTGTTTGCCGATGAGTGCTCCAACAACTGTAATGAAACATATACATTAGTTTATTGGAGGATTTATAAATATTAGAATATTATCACTCAGAAGTTCATCACTCAGAATCGACACAAAATACACAACAACTGGAACTTCTTATTATATTAGTCATTTAGCCATATTATGGATAAATAAGACCGTTTACCACCACTACAGGAATTATAACAATGTAGAATAATATTTGTGATTTAAATGCATGTAACAATATAAATACAGTAGAATCTACAATCCTCTATAGATTGTGAATATGTAGTATTATGAATTTCTAAATAAGATTTTGAACACAGATCGTCGCTTGAAATTAGGTACGGTTGGTTTCCGTTTTTATGTATTCTGAGGGTGCAGTGTTCCATGAATATACCTGTCTGTGGAGAACCTTCCTGAGCTCTTAACCGCGTCCAGTGCTCAGACACGTTCATAATAACAAGAGGATGAAGTGACACCGTGACTGAACCCGCTGTAGCTGTTGTAACTACGACGCTTTTGTTCACGCCTTGGCTAGGAGCAGCGGGAGAAGTTGGGTTGCTTGCATCCACAGCTGGTCCAGATGAAGCACTCTCGACCTCAACTTCCATTTCGAAATCTATTCTGTCGGCACTCGACATGATTGGATTTCCACGCGAAAATTGCGTGCGAGAGTAAATAATCACAGTGTACTAAATTAAAAACAAGCAAAGTAATACCAAAATCAAGAAAGAAAAGAATTAGCAAATTCGTCCGTCGGCTCCGTAGACAGAGACAGAGTATAAATATATATTAAAATAGAATAGACCTGGCAATAATAATATTTCATTCGCATACGCTAATGTTCTCTCTGTCTCTGTATTTTATTTATACAACTGATATTATTGTTGTTATTTAAATGCCAGATCCATTTAATACTCTATGCACGATACAAACACAGTGTAGGAAGCCCTCCAACTAGATGATGATATACGCAAACTGGCTGGCAGCGGTTGGAAACTAATAGCTAAAGATCGAGCTCAGTGGCGTGCCATGGGAGAGGCCTATGTCCAGCACTGGACGGAAATTGGCGAATAATGATGACACAAACACTAGTATGAGAGAGCGAGATGGACCACAATTTTTATACTTCTCTGCATATGCGATTTTATTGTTTGGAGCTCTGGCTCCCAGTTCTAGTGCGCCCATTGGCTTTCACCCGCCGTCATGTATGCCCCCACCAAATTACGATATTCATTTTATCTTATAGCTGGCATATGTATCACTTGTTTATCATTTTAGTCGGTTGATATCTCTATAGCTATTTCGTTCGCATACGCTAATGTTTCGTCTATTTAATACTCCGTCTACGGCTCCCTGAGACAGACATTGACTACGACCGCAGACTAGTTAGTTTCTAGTTTTTGACTTCTGTGGCTTCATGTCACAATTCTGCCAATGTCCGTTCATCGCCGTTCATCTTCGAGCATTTACCATTGGTACCATTGGTAAATGCTCGAAGCCGTTCATGCAAGTTTCATAAAGCATGTGGAGCATACGAAGTTTGATAATGGGGTGACTGACCGATATTTACATACTCTGATTTGCAGCATGAGCAATAAATAATCAGTCATGACTTTCGGTTTTGAATGACGGATTACCTACCGTGTAATGGACTTCTTAAGGGCCTTATTCACGATCCATCCCGGCTGTATGTCAGCTCAAGGACATGCACGATGCACGATGCAAATGTACCGTGAATAGACTTGACGTACGTCAATAATTATTATTAATAACAAGACTTTAATAATAATAATAAAAAAAAACCTGACAAAGGTACTTAACAGTCTTTTGTCAGGAGGCAACAAGGTGCGCGCCCTTAACGGCTGGCTTATGCCTCTACTTATATACACCTTTGGAATACTAAGGTGGATTCAAACTGAACTAGACGCCCTGGATAGAAAATTTCGAAAGCAATTGACATCGCATGCTGCACCCACGCTCGTCTGTTATGAGACTGTATATCCCACGGAAATGGGGTGGTCGAGGCTTTTAAATGCCAAGACACTCCACAACCGTGAGGTATGCAGTCTCCGGGAATATTTCCTAAACAACGAGTGTGGGATGCATTGCGATGTGGTGTCAGTTGACAAGACTTTCACCCCTCTATCCTTAGGCAAAGAGAACTGGCGCAAGCCTCAGGTGCTGAGCACCGAGGACCGCAAGGACGTATGGAAAAGCAAGGAGCTGCATGGCCGGTTCTATCGAGTCTTAACGGGACCCGATGTGGACCTGCTCGCGTCGGTGAACTGGCTACGATTCGGGGACCTCTTTGGGGAAACCGAAGGTTTTGTTTGTGCAATTGCGGACGAAGTTATCAAGACGAACAACTACCGGAAATATATTATGAAGGACGGTACGGTCGACATATGTCAGGCATGCCACCGTCCCGGAGAGTCACTCAGACATATCATTTCCGGTTGTTCTCATCTTGCTAACTCCGAGTGATCAGAGTCAGTCAGAGAGTGATCAGAGAGATCCTCAGAGTGACTGATATCGTGATAGTCAACCGGTCCCAGCGGCGGGCAGTGTTAGTTGACATCACCATCCCGCATGACTAGAACATCGTGAAGGCTGAAAAGGACAAGATCAGCAAGTACCTTGATTTGTCTTTCGAGGTTACCGCCATGTGGGATGTTGATTCGACTAGCATTGTCCCAATTGTCGTTTCTGCGAACGGCCTAATAGCGAAGAGTCTCGACCAACATCTCAAGAGACTCTCGCTAGACGGCTGGATCAAGGGCCAGTACAGGAGGCGGTACTTCTTGACACGGCACGCATCGTCAGGACGTTCCTCTCTCTGCAGCCCTAACCACCGGTAGCTTGGGCCCTGCCCCGCTGCTGGCGGCACTCTAGGTTTAGGTTTTTTTATAATATTGTTTATTTGTAATGATTTTTTTCTATTGTTGTTTGGATATCTTTATTGTAAAAAAAACTAAAACTAAGAAAGAAAGTAAATAACGTGAATAATAATAAGACTTTATTTTCCAAAAAGATTACAGATATTGGAAATACACTGAGTCCCAAACTAGACACGAGGTCTGTATCTTGGGTCCTCGGAATGCGATTTTTCAAAGAACAGTATGCTAAAACGTAAATTAACTTATGGAAAGTCTATGAACTGAATATATATAATATGAATTGTTTGCTGGACTTGCACGACCGATTTTGCATACAGCGAGCACCCCCACCACCGCACTTTTGGTTTTGAATGACGGATTACCTACCGTGTAATGGACTTCTTAAGGGCCTTATTCACGATCCATCCCGGCTGTACGTCAGCTCAAGGACATGCGTCGTGCAGATGGACAGTGAATTACGCGGACGTACGTCAGAGCTGTCCAGCATCGTGCTGCTTGATAGTGCATAGACTTGCTGTACATCAGATTTAACATATACGTGTAATATATACATTTATAATTTAAAACATGTTTCGTTCTATGTACTCTGCTTGCTTGATGCGCGCACGACAGTCAGTATGCTACATCCAGCGCCGCAGCCTTGAGCTGACGTACAGCCGGGATGGATCGTGAATGAGGCCCATTAGTCACACACAGACAAACTGAACTACTTTTGTCACACTAAAGTAGTTCAGTTTGTCTGTGACTCTTGAGTTTTTTAATCTTGACTCTCTAACTCATAGTAATCTGTGATCTTGACATCTTAATATGATTTGATTTATTCGCAATCAGTCTACTGAAGCTCCAGTACAAGAAATAAACTGGCCAAGTGCAAGTCGGACTCGCACTAGTAGGGTTCCGTACCACACTACAGTATTTCATAAGATCGGGCAAAAAATACCACTATCATTTTTCGCCAGCAAGAGATAATAATAAATAAACATTTTATTTCTTTTAACGCCATCTCACGGCTCACAAAGGAGTTAGGGATCGACATTTCAATATAACGCCATCTATCGGACGTTTACCTAACTAAGCGTTCATAAATGGCGTGAAATGTCGAAAAAAACATGTTTCTTGTATGGGGACCCTCTATTATTTTTAACTTTATTCTGTTTTTAGTATTTGTTGTTATAGCGGCAACAGAAATACATCATCTTTAAAAATTTCATCTGTCTAACTATTACGGTTCATGAGATAAAGCCTGGTGACAGACGGAGAGACAGACAGACAGACAGACGGACAGCGGAGTCTTAGTAATAGGGTCCCGTTTTACCCTTTGGGTACGGAACCCTAAAAAAAGATGTGAAAAAAAAAGATATGATGCGTCCTCGGAACAATGACTAAAGCATGGAAGCCGGGCTAAAATAAGAAATGAAATACGTATGTTTACTTTTTTTACTGAAGATGTTAATAGTGCGTAAGAAAGAGACGTATAATGCCGTTCTGTTTCGTTATCATGCAGGTTGTCACAAGCTAAGTTTTGGCTAGTGATGGGATTATCATCGACATTATCGTGTCGATGTCAGTCATCAAAGCAAATATATATTTAATTTTATTAAAAAAACCAAATACCAGACTGTTCATTATATGAGTTGTGTATGTCGTAGGTATTATTGATAAAACGTTTTTGCAAAAAATAGTAGGATTTTGGGAACACACGAAAAATTAGACAATGGCTATGATATCAATTAATCAATCTTAATGACAAAAGTTAGTTCCGATTAAGTTTTTAAATTAAAAAAAACCTAGTTATTTAGCGAAAATTCAGTTCATGACATTTTCCTTTAAAATCTTCATCAAGTCAATCAAGTCGGACTGGCATTCGTAGGATTCCGTAACACAGTAGAGTATTCTCTAACTTTGATTTTTCGCAACTACAAAGATAACTTTGTTTTTCATAGTGTTTCTATGAAAAACAAAGTTATACTTGCGGTCGCTATATCTCAACAACTGCTGACTGTATCTCATTCAAACCAATTTTCGTTGAAAGTTTTTATTAAGATCTACAGAATATATTTTTTCTAGATTTTTCACTCCCTTACTTTAGAAGGTAGAAAGGGGGGGGGGGACACATTACCATTTTTTTATTACCATGCTGTACTCCCTAGTATGCACATCATCATATTGTTTGTGAAGAAACCTTTTTATAATATAATTTTTATTTCTATTATCCAACATGTTAATGTATTTCGTTTCGACATTTTCCAGTCTTAATTCTCTTCTCTTCTCCTTAAGTCTCCATTTTTCATTGTCATTTGGCACAAATGAGTCTTCGGTAAAATGTTTAGAACAAATTCTACTGTGCTTTTTTGGAGTCCAATTGGACCTATTGATGCACTGACTCCATTTAATTTTCATTTCATCGTCGTTAGGAAATCTGCAACAGTATTGAAATTATTATCGACAACCATTTTTCACATCACTAGAAACCTATACTTACCACAATTTTATTTCTCAGAATAGTCATAAAATAAAGCAGATGCGTGTATTATTTTGAGTAGGCAGACATACAGTTCTATTTTATCTTACCGTCTTCCACTTTTACATATCCAATATTGAAAAATATATCTCTGAACTCACCGATGAAATGTTAACGATTCGCCCTCATTTTCTTTTCGTGAACTATGGGCTTTACACCCTTCAACAACACAAGCCATCTTGTCCAAAGCATGTACCTCACGTAAGTATATACATTTACTTTCTGGTCATGTTCTCAGACAGAAATTAATAATTATATCGCTTATTTCTCTCAGGGAATTCGTCAAACTCCCGACACGTATCGACAAAACATAAAACTGCAAAACTAAATTGATAGCTGACATATAGTATTTTGACGTCTTGGATAGAACTCTTGTATTTGTTAGCATTATAAGACGACCAAAGGTGACCATTTGACATTTCCCATTTTAAGCTTTGTGACAAGTTTAAAAATAATAAAAACAAACAGCCATGTTTTGTTTCTTTCACACCTAATTGACATAAATGAATAAAATATAGCTTACTCGATTTTTATTTTAGCCCGGCTTCCATGTTTTAGTCATTGTTCCGAGGATGTGTCCCATAGAATAACTATACTCCTACCGAGATGTGTCCAATGGAGTCTATATTTGTCTCACGCACTATTTCTTACTATCTCTTTCATTCGGTTGTCATCATAAGCCATAACAAGAAGAAGAAGAAGCAGGGCTGCGTTCACGACCTACGCTCGGATTGCACCTAAACGCTCCAACCCCGTTCACGACCTCAGAGCGTCACATTCGCTAAACGAGTTAGAGAGAGAGGTTAGAGCGTTTGGTTGCACACTAGGATGATGGTTATAATCCATCATCCTAGGTTGCACAGGTTGCACTCCGAGCGCAGGTCGTGAACGGAGCCCTGTATATCTACTTAGTCTGTGATAGCGTTTATATTCCGTATTTATTACTTTTCTCTATCTATGTTATATTCCAGTCTACCGAAGCTGCAGTACAAAAAAAAAGATCCATGAAAACTAATGAAAAGGGGGGCGCGTCCGATGGAAGTCTATATTCGTCTCACTCACTATTTCTTACTATCTCTTTTGTTTGGTTGTCATAATAAACGCCATCAAGTAGCATGATGTGAAGAAAAAGAAGTTTCATCTCTACTTAGTCTGTGGCTAGCATGTATTTCTACTTAGCCTGTGGTAGCGTGTTAATCGGCTTTTTCAAAATAATTATTTCATTGTTTTATTTTGTGTTTTACAATAAATAACTTAGTGTGGATGTTAGAAAGCATGCATTTAGCATGAATTTAAGGTGTGTGGTTATTAACACCTTCCTACAAGGAACTGAAGTGATAATGAAACATAAATAGTGAAATATGCGGGACTGCAGACTTACTCTACTAAACGTTATTTTATGGCAAGATTTCCACTTTATGAAGCACAGTAAGTAGAATATCTTAAAATAATAGCCGTTTACTGCTTCTTTAGGCCAAATATCTCAATATTTCATCAATTAACAATCTTTATAAACTCTTTGTGAAAAATAGTGCGGGGCGCATTGCGGTGCTTGTCGATATCGATAGTGTATATTATTATATAGTTATGATATGATCAGTGATCGGAATAGAAGGTGTAATTTCGCGAGATGTCATGACGATATTTTGATAGGGATAAACCATCAAAGTGATTATGAGTAATTTTAACCAACAATGTCCGCAAGCTCATCCTCATCATCGGGCAATGATTTCATCCTTCTGGTGATGAATACATCAAGACAAACTTCAAGCTACCGCAATTGGCACTATATCTAGACCCTTTCAGGCGTCCACTCATAACAATTTTGCTTCTGCACAGACAACACTTATTATTCTGTTTTCATTAGGTCAATGAGGCTGAATAGCTGGTTGAATCTGGCTAAGTTTACGTAAAAGTTTAACATGTGATAATATGATAACTCGCGATCCCAGTTAGATACTGAGGAAAGGAAGACTTTGCTGGTAGATTATACATCAAGCTAGGTATGGCATGCACAGTTTAAGTATTACTACACCCTTTTGTTACACCTTGTATAATTTACAGCCAGTGCTGGATTTAGAGGTCTGGAGGCCTTGGGGCAACATAGGAGTGGATGCTTTCTGGCCCCAAATTATTTTCATAATAAAATGAAGATAGTTTTTCAGTTGAGTTTTCCAATAAATAATTTATTGTGAAACCAAGTAGTAGTAGGTTCCTTTATTTATAACCAAAAATAATATAAATATTATCGGAAATAAGAATGATCTGAAATGAAATTTTAGCGTTAAGGAATTACACTTTCCGAGCTTTTTAGGGTTTGGTACCTCAAAAGGTTAAAAAAGGAACCCTTATAAGATCAATTTTTGTCCGTCTGTCCGTGTGTCTGTCTGTCTGCCCGTGTGATGATACTGAGATACTGAAGATGAAGAAGAAACTGAAGATATTGAGGTCTATAGTCCCTATTAAGTGTATACAAATCAAGATCCTGAGGCAACACGATAAAAAGATATGTGCAAATTTAGATTTTCGCATAACTTGTAAATACCAAAATTAACCTGAATTTTCAACTTCTTTTTATCTTCTGAAATTTTCCTTTACTTGTGCTGTAAGACCTTCCTTTTAACTAAAATGTACAATTCTAGGTCAACTGGAAATACCCTATAGGTTTTGGGTCGAAAACCTATAAGGGTACTTCCCGTTGACCTAGAATCACAAATTTTGGCAAGAAGCAAGGTCTTATAGCACAAAATAAAGGAAACATTAGGCCCTGTATACAGTATGCCCCAGAAATTAGTGTTAAGCGATAAACTAATAAGTCAATATTACATTACAGGTATATCGTTATCTTAAGCTGCTGATGCCGATGCCGAATGAGCGAACCCTACAGAGCATCATACTCCAAAAATAAAAAGCTTGATAAAATTTAATATTTTGTTTTACTGCCTATCATTTTCTCAAACTGGTTTTGTCTTAGTGATGGAGTTGTTAAACCAAAATAGGAAAAATATAACTTTCACAATCTAACCACTAAAACAAAATAAGTTAAGTACAATATATAACCTTCTAAATTATTGACCAAGCAACGGTAGTTCGATCGTTATCGATGTTTTTGACGACACGGTACATCACTAGGTTTTTTTTGTTATGTTGGTCAATTAGCAGAAGATTATTTCGCTGGTATTTTGGCTACTATAAAAGCCCTGTGTTTCGACATTTCGCTATTTGGTCAGTTTACTCTATGGGAGTCCCGACTCTTCTTAACGTAGTGGTTATATTCTCTTTGTTATATTCTCTTTGCTCGCAATCGCAATTCTCGCAATTGTTGTGATCGTATACGAACGAAGAATGTTATCCAATTAATTAATTCTATTAAAATGGTCATGTAATGTGTGTCCGGTATCGTATGAGATTAAGTGTTTTCTGAAAGTTTCGGATATCGGTGAAATAAAATCTACAAATCTAACCTAAAGCATCAGGTCAGCAGATCTTTTTGTTTTTCCAAATGGCATCAACAGCTGTAAAATCATTAGGAGGAATCGTCAAAGATGTGTCGCCACTATATTACAGGATACTATCTAAATTTCCACAAAACTTCACATTCTGTTTCGCTTACGGTTCCGCCGTCAAGCCCCAATTAAGCAATCAAAATACAAAAAACATGATCGATTTAATTTACTGCGTTGACAACTCCTACCGTTGGCACGGAGCTAACATAGAAATAAATCCATCGCATTACTCAGCGCTCAGATTTCTGGGCAAAGGATTTGTTGCAAGATTACAAGAAAATTGGGGTGCTAAAGTTTACTTCAATACTCTAGTAGAAATCCCAGAAGAGAATGTTATGATAAAGTATGGAATAGTATCACAGAAAGACTTGATTGCCGATCTTCTAGACTGGAACAGCTTGTACCTAGCGGGCAGACTTCACAAACCTATTGAAATCATCAAACAGACTAACAGCTCGCAGCTACACAATGCTCTGCAGTTGAACCTACGTTCAGCCGTGCATACGGCTCTCCTCTTATTACCAGAGACATTTTCTGAGTATGATTTCTACTTTACTATATCTAACCTGAGTTATGCTGGTGATTTTAGAATGACATTTGGGGAGAATAAAAACAAAGTGAAAAACATAGTAGAGCCCCAACTGAACAGTTTTAGGGAGCTTTATAAGCCAATCTTGCAGCAATTCCATGCCTATGTAGATTACCCAATTGGAGATGCTGTGATTCATCAAGACTTGCATCCTGAAACCAAACTGCACCATTTGATGCAACTGCCCATGGTGCCACAGCAAGGCATTGTTAAATTCTGGAATCATGGTGGTCTCCAGCAGGATATGGAAGATGTCCTTAGGGCTGTTGCTTACGACATTGATTGTGATGTCATATTGACACAAATACTGAAAGACTTGGTTTGGCGCTCCAGTGTGAGACAATCCTTAAAAGGAATATTGACAGCTGGCTTGTTGAAATCTGTCCGCTATAGTGTAAAGAAAATATCCAAAATGTTCTAATAGTTCTAATAATAAGTGCAATATTATGTTGATCATGCAAATAAAGTTAGTATGTAAATGGAATAATAGTTTTCTTCCTGTTCTAAGTTCTACCTTTTTGTTTTTAGGTGACCCCAATATGCTGTCAGACGAGTCTAGCAGCGATTCTGAAACTGGTAGATTTAAAGGACAAGCGAAAACTGAGGCAGAGAAAACTTCCACCAGAAATCAAGATAGTTTTAGATCAGGAAGGGGCAGGCCTTCAGAGAACGATAGATTTCGCCGCGATTTTGACAGAAAAAGAGATGATTACGATAAACACTCGAGAGATAGACATAGATTTGCCAGGCATTCTCCAATGAGGAGGAGATATTCTAGAGATAGAAGTCCAAGGCGAAGGTCCAACGACAGAAATAGGCATAGGGAAGCCAGGGCTACATCTAAGCCTCATGACCACAGAAGTAGTAGTAGAGATAGACAAAAACATTCTAGATCTCATAAATCACCTGAGCCACGGCCGAGCTCACAGAGGTCACCTGAGCCCAAATCTCGTTCACAGAAATCTCCGGAAATAAAAGTGCGGACTCACAAAAGCCCTGAACCTAAGGCTCGATCTGTGAGACCCCACGAGCCTAAAAGAGATTTGAAAGAAGAAATAAAGCGTACATTGGAAATAAGTAAGAAGTCTCCTATTAGGATCGATGATAAGTCTCCGAAACATGAAAGAAAGATCTCGCCAAAATATGATAGAAAATCAAGAAACAATGATTCATCGTCCCCTGATTTAAAAGGGAAGAGATCTGAGATACATCGGCCTCTCGTCAGTACACCTCAAAAACGTAAGAGTGACAGTCCCTTAGTTGTTGAAGTCAAAAGTGATTCAGACAAGTCAGAAGAAGTGCAACTGGGTTCATATTACAATATGATTCCAGCAGTAGTAAAAGGAAAAGAGGAGCCATCGAGCGAAATAGATTCCTCTGATGATGAGAGACTGCGAGCTAAGCTTTTAAACTTGGAAAAGGAACTCGAGAAGACTAGAAAGAAGAAGCATAAAAAGAAACATAAGAGGAAAAGTTCTAAATCAAGTAAAGAGAGAGAGGTTGAAGCGCCTGTATTGGTAGAAGTCAGCAGCACTACTGATATACAGGACAAGGTTAAGGATGATTCCTCTCAAAGTCAAGGTGAGGCTGTGCCCGAAGTGACTTCAACACAGAAGAGTAAAAAAGAGAGTAGTGAAGAAGGGGAGATATCTTCTGGGGATGAGCCTCAAGAATATGATCCATCAGATTTGAGACATAAGTTGCGACGGTCAAAGACTGATGGCTCAAAAGCTGACGTGTGTGGGCCGGCGCTGCCGCCGCATCTGCAGAAAGGGCAGCGGAGCTCTTCGCAGGACATTGAGGGACCAGCTTTACCTCCACATCTCAACAAGCCAAGATCAAAACACTTAGGTAAGTCATCAAAGCAAGTGACGTCATAAAATGTGTATGTACTAATAACAAATTTTGATACATTTATGTGATAACTTGTATGAAGTTTATCACTACAAGTACTGAGTAGGTATATCAACATCATGTGATAGCAATATCACAATATCAACATTTCGTAAAGTATCTAAGCTTAAAATAGAGACTACTACTACCAGTCTACAATCTACAACTAGCCAGAATATTTAAACAAATAGCTTAGTTAGAAAGAGCATGATAATGTTAAGATAACGTGGAAAGATGCTTTACTAGTAATCTAGTATGGTGTTACAAGCACCAAGATGATATTGTTGTTGAATCCAACTTTCCTTTTTTTACCCGACTGCACCAGAAGGAGCTTTTCAATTGTATAGCTTAAGAGGTGACGTAACATTTGTCCTAATTGAGACACTGGGTATATAAAAATAATATGGCTGATTATTGTCTTAAACATTTTTATTTTCATCAAACCTTAATTATTGCGGTATGAAAATAAAGGGTTTTATAAATGGTTAACAAAAATATACACAATTTATAATATTTATGTATTGTTTCAATGTAATTAGGATCGAGAGATGCTAAAAAATAACAAAATATACATTTTTCAGGCAGTCTTTTGTACTATTATTTAGTCTATGAGGCAGGTTTTTATGTTATTTTTAATAATTCACTTTTATATATTACTAGAACTGCCCCGCGGCTTCGCCCGCGTTAAAAACTTCTTTTATTTACTTAAAACTTTCCTTTGTAAAAACGGTTCTATCATTAAAGACATCAAATAAGAATTAGCCAAATCAGTTCACCCGTTTTCATGTTATCGTGTGACTAAGGCAATTCGGGATTCATATTTATAAAACCCGAACAACCCAAATTTTCAGACTTTATTACGAACCCTATTTCGAAAAATTCTACAACACCTACTTTATCTTATCTTGTTTCGCCATACAAACTTTGAATCCCCGTTCCGTATCAGTGAGGAAATTTTAGAAAATTCTTTCTGAGCGGATACCTATGTCATAATAACTATCTGCATTCTAAATTTCAGCGCAATCCGAAACAAAATTGATTTTGTTTCGGATTGCGCATCGACTTTGTTACCCCAGTTTATCCTCTTAGTGTGGCATTTTGAAAAAGTCTGAAACTCGTATTTACTTACAGAAGCACTTGTGTGAAATGTCGAATAAAATGACTATCCAAACTTTGAACCCCCGCTTCATCCCCTTGAAAAGTGAATTTTGAAAAATTCTTTCTTAGCAGATACGTAAGTCAAAATAACTATCTGCATGCCAAATTTCAGCGCAATCCGAAACAATATCGATTTCAGATTTTGTTACCCCACTTCACCCTTTTAGGGGTGGAATTTCGAAAGACCTGAAACACGTATTTACTTACTTAAGTACTTGTGTTAAATTTCAAATATAAAATACTATCTAATCTTGTTTCTCCATACAAACATTGAACCCCCGTTTAAAGGATTTTGGAAAATCCTTTCTCAGAGGGAACTAACGTCGTAATAACTATCTGCATGCTAAATTTCAGCGCAATCCGAAACAATATTTATTTTCACACTTAGGGGTGGAATTTCAATAAAACCTGAAACACGTATTTACTTATTTTTTACTGGAGCACTTGTATGAAGTTTCGAATAGCAAATACTATCTAATCTTGTTTCTCCATACAAATTTTGAACCTCCGTTTTATCCCCTTCAGGGGTGAATTTTGGAAAATCCTTTTTCAGAGGGAACTAACGTCGTAATAACTATCTGCATGCCAAATTTCAGCGCAATCCGAAACAATATTGATTTTCACACTTGTTTACCTCGTATCACTGCTCTTAGGGGTGGAATTTCAATAAAACTTGAAACACGTATCTACTTATTTTTTTACTGGAGCACTTGTGTGAAGTTTCGAATCGAAAAGACCATCTAATCTTGTTTCTCCATACAAACTTCGAACCCCCGTTTCATCCCCTTAAAGGGTGAATTTCGGAAAATCCTTTCTTAGTACACCTCTACATAATAAGATAAATATACCCTCCAAATTTCAAGTCTCTACGACCAGCGGATTAGGCTGTACGTTGTCTGTCAGTCAGTCAGTATGTCAGGACAAAGATTCTTATAGTATTAGATTTTGGATACATGTTTATTTTAAAGTAGGAATGTGCATGTTCAACTAACTTTGTATGGACGACATGTGCAGAAGCTAGAACTCTGTTATCACCAAGCTAATTCTTTGCAATTCTACTGCTACAATACTGTTCATACAGAGGTTGGAAGAGATCGCTGTTAGCAATAAGACTGCCTATTATAATAACATAGACTTTAAGTGGCTTGTATGTTACTGTGCATATTCAATAAACAGTATTTTTATTCTATTCTATTCTATTCTATTCTATTCTATTCTATTCTATTCTATTCTATTCTATTCTATTCTATTCTATTCTATTCTATTCTATTCTATTCTATTCTATTCTATTCTATTCTATTCTATTCTATTCTATTCTATTTTATTCTATTCTACTCTACTCTACTCTACTCTATTCTACTCTACTCTATTCTATAACGGCTATTCTGTTATAGAAATTCTATTCCGTTCCATTCCATTCTATTCTGTTCTAATCTATTCTACTCTGTTCCATTCCATTCTATTATCTTATGTTCTAATCTATTCTATTCTATACTATTTCGATTCTAATTAAGCATAGTAAAATCCTCTATATATTTTCAGGACCATCCATTCCTGAAGACATGCGTAAAGTCTTAGCAGACCGTGAAGTCATCAAATATGAGAGTTCAGATGATGATGGTATTGGCCCTTTACCTGCCGGCGCCGAAGAAAAGTGGTCATCTGCCCATGTACGCTTAGAAGAAAGAGCATTGGGCATCAAAATAAAGAGCATGGATGGCCGCTCCTTGGATAGCCAAAAAGTTAAAACTAGAGAAGAGTGGATGTTGGAACTGCCTGAAGGAAAAGCAAAGTACTTAGGGTTGGAAGCCAGGGGCTTTAGGGCGAAACAAGGGCCTGATATGTCAGATCGGTAAGGCATAGGAAAATAAATGTATAATTATCTATATTTCATTATATCATAGAAAATATTTATGTTTATTAGAGACCGGAAAGAAAAAAAGTTCAGTTTTGGCCAAAAAATCTATTTTTGGTTTTGGCTCGCTTACATATTAGTTTTGTTTTGACTTGTACTTCTAATTTTGTTTTATTTAAAAGTAAAATATTGGGTTTTAAACTTAGTTCTGTTGAGTTTTATTTTTAAGCAACAGCGATACAAGCGATTGACCACTATCTCGCTTGGTGGTAAGCGATGATGTGGTCGAAGATGGTGAACACGCTTGGCCTAGAATTTTGACATGAGAGTCAAAATTCTAGGGTTGTGTGCTGTAACATCACAAGGTTATGGCGGCAGATTTTCTCCATGATAGTAACTACTGCCATAACCTTAGTCGGAGACTCAGACTATACTAGGCCTAGCATGTTCACCATCTTCGACCACAACATTGCTTACCACCAGGTGAGATAGTGATCAAACGTTAGCCTATGAGATGTAAATTAAAAAGAAACTGAAGCAAGGTATATTTAATAAATTACATTAATCTTTTACCCTACTGCAAGCTGTGCTAACATTCAATCATTCAACTCTTGATACTGTAATAAATAACATACAATGTTGTAAATTACAGACAATAATACACAATAAATTAACATTAAACAAATAATAGATGTTACTCATGTGTATATGTAATCATGTAATGTACTAATACAGATAAACCATATAGAACTATTGTTGATTCATGTTGTAGCATTATGGATGGAGGTATTATTTACATAGCCATTAGTATAGTTTTTAGTGAACAATGATGAAGTCACATTCTATGTGTTTCCTTCGTTATCTATTATAGAGCTGGAGAGACTTTCTACACAATTCACTGAACTTATATAATCTCCGATTCCAAACCCTTCGATATTGGCTTAAGATGAATCCTTGGCAAATTGATCCCTTGGACACTATACCCTTCGAACTGAAAAACATGTCTAATTCATCCTACAAATATAAGTAACTCATAATGTCATAGTTTGAATGTATATTTGTGTGTACTTGTGTGTAACGTGCTGTTTACAGTTTTGTACAGTTGTTTGTTGTTGAGTTTTAAACACGGGCGAATCCGCTGCGCCACTTACATAAACTACTTAGTCTTTTTATATATCCTTATAATTGTCAGATAATTATCAAAAACCAAGTGGTCACTAGTTAATCTTAGCACGAATGTTTGTCCATGGGTGGTAGGAGGTGCACTATATCGATGTTCCGTCTGACTTGCTTCCAAAAAGTAGCTTACCGATAGATACCGACAAGAAAAGACTTTTTCGGCTTTTTGCTCCACCTTCTTTAATATTGTACGGTGATACGGAACCACTTGGCAAGTTTATTCATTATGACTATGTATTGCTAATATTTCGGGTCTATATTGCTAGTTAATGGTATTATAAGCGATCGTGAAACCTAAAATAATATACATAATCTTTTCTAGGTCAAGTTGGACAGACACGCCCGAAGAAAAGGCGCGGAAGGCGGCTGGAATCGTGAAGGAAGAAGATGCAGATGTAGTGATGCGACGAGACGCGCGTTCGAGACTCATCGCCAACCGCGACGATGAACAGGAAATGGCTGTCAAGTAAGTATCTTCTGTCTCTTTCTGATCTGTTTTTCTTATCTGTTTTAGGTAAATATATCTTACTCACAAATATATATTATTTTAAATGCCAAAAATATAACGATATCTTAAAATCTTGGTATATCAGCATATTTTCCGTAGTTTAAATTTAGATTTCAAATCTGGTAAGCCACCACTTGTCAATAATTGACCAATGGTGACTCACTTTTTCTTCATTGAAATTGTTAAGTACCAGCAGCAGGGCTAGCATGGCGAGGGGATAAAAAATTTTTCCCCTGTTTTTCTCCTCTGAAAAGAGATAAAATTGTTTTCTCTACCTGTCAGAGCATGGCTAAGTGGAAAGACAATATTTATCCCCGTATATCATTTGACGTTTAAGTATTTCCACCTTGTAAAGCATGGACGACAAAGGGAAAGGGAATAACTGCGATATTTGACATTTAAAGAGGACAAATGTATCTACTAGCATAAGAGGTGGGTTTATGTTTAGCTATCACCGCAATATGCCTAAAAATATCGCGTGCGTATTAAATCTACATTTTCTCGTTATTAGAAACGCACAAAATGGAACGTAAATTACATATTTTCGGATTTAATCGTTACATGGACATTTAAAAGATATACACAATACTTACTTACTTTTTCCCACTCGATCTATGCATTTCTTTTAATTTCTTTTAATCGCGAGGTATGCCGAATAAATTGCCAGACACGGAACTTGACTTAAACGCAGTGCCAAAGAGTAATACTCGTAGAACAGTGCCTAAAAATTAACAAATAAATCGAAACAATCTTAATCTCACGATTTTCAACCTAACTTATCTACCTTGTGAACGTTTTCGTAACTGAAAAATATATTGCAATTTAGTAGATTTTTTCTCATGTATTACACTTATCACTCGCGGAAGAACACAAGTTTGAGGAAAAAATACCTTAAGAGCATTTTCGAAAATACAAACAATTTTACATATATACTAGATGCGTCCCGCGGCTTTGCCCGCGTTTGGGCCACCCTTAACACTTAGGGGTATTAAACATTTGTTGTAAACCTATTATCATACCTACTTAATATACATATAAAATTTCATCAAAATCGGTCAAGCCGTTTAGAAGGAGTATAAACACTAAAACTGTGACTTAAGAATTTTATATGTATACTAGCGGATCCGGCAGACTTTGTCTCGCAGCGCCACCTATCGGGTCCAATTGTGTATTTAAACCATCTACGGACTAACTCAATCACACTAATCATCTAAATCGGTCCAGCCGTTTAGGAAGAGTTCAGTGACATACACACGTACAGTAGAATTACATATATACATAAAGATAGAGAAGAGATAATAATATACTTAATACTGGCTAAATACATTAACTGTGTGGAATCATAATGAAACTAAAACGAAAAACAAAACATCAAAACTGACGACTTGAATCAAATAATGATGACTGATAATACAATTTTAATTTATTTTCTATGTATGGCAACAATGAAGGGGACAAGGCTATTCCCTCCATATCCACCGTGACAAATATATCCACCTGTGCGCCCATGCTCTGAATGTGGACAAAATGACAGATGGGGAAAAGATTTTTATCTATTCCCCGGGATAAATAGCCCTGCAGGGCTAGCATGGCGACGGGACTATTTATCCCGGGGAATAGATAAAAATCTGAATAGATAAAAGTCTGCCGGATCCGCTAGTATATATATAAAATTCTTGTCACAGTTTTAGTGTTTATACTCCTCCGAAATGACTTGACCGATTTTGATGAAATTTTATATGTATATGCAGTAGGTATTAGAATAGGTTTATAACTAATTTTTATACCCCTAAGTGTTAAGAGTGGCCCAAACGCGGGCAAAGTCGCGGGAAGCATCTTGTATACATATATATATATATATATATAAAATCTTTTTCAAAAAAAATAAAACCGACTTCATTACCACAAACAGGCACTCAAAAGCGAAAATAAATTACTTAATATAATTATTATAAGCGCTACCCACTTATCTATTTTAAGTTGGTGCCTATATATAATATAATAATTATATTAAGTTATTTATTTTTCGCTTTTGAGTGCCTGTTTGTGGTAATGAAGTCGGTTTTTTTTTAAAGATTTTATTTTACCCTTTTTAGTGCAAAACATGTTTTTATTAAATTACATGCATCTATAAAATTTCGTGTCTGGGCTGACGTTCGACGTTCGTTATACACTGACGGATATATACTTTTTGAAAATTTCAAGTATGTACCTATTACGGTTAAGAAGGTACATCTGCAAAGTGCGCACATATAGCGGTCATAGGACTACGAGCTTACAAAAGTTACTATCGTAGTTTTTTTTAACCAAAAAAGAGCTGATAATATTTAAACGGCTGAACAGATTTTCATGAAATAAAGCTAAGAACACTCGACGGAGACATCTATCAAACAAAACAAACTAAATCAAAATCGGTTCATCCGTTTGGGCGCTACGATGCCACGATGACAGACACACAGATACACACGTCAAACTTATAACACTCCTTCGTTTTGCGTCGAGGGTTAAAAACCAAAATCAAAAGATGTAAAAACATTATTCAAGGTCATATTTTTTAGTCTTCAAAAGTATTCGCAATAGCAACCTCCATTGTGTATAATCTTCAAGGGACTCTTCTTCTAAAACCAGTACATTCTCCTATGTTTGAGATATTTATCTCCATATCTCTGGAGATACTAATCAGATCTCGATAAAATTAAAATGGGACTATTAAAAAAATAATCATTTGAATCCGTTCACAATTGACGGAGTAATCGCGTAACATACATACAAAAAAAAGCATACAGATGAATTGAGAACCTCCTCCTCTTTTGTGAAGTCGGTTAAAATTGGTTTATGTTTTCGAAAATGCTCTTAATGTATTTTTCCTAAAACGTATGTTCTTCCACGAGTTAATATGTAATGAATGAGGATTATCAACCATTAAATGCCGCTAAATGTGTTCGAGTAAGTATATAAGGAAAAATGAAAATAAATGACATTTTATTTAAAAAATATTTATTTGGCTTGTGGTCTAGGTTCATTCAGTGGTGTTACAATATAAAACAAACCGCTAGACCCGCTTCGTTAAATCTACAAGCACGTAACAAGATTAAGAATTAAGTGACATAAAATGCTATTTTAGTTCGATTAACACACCACAATGTTAAAAAACATACCATTTTACAAAGAAAATGTAGATTTAAGACGCACGCGACATATTTAGGCAAATTGCGATGATAGATAAACTTTAACCCACCCTTATGATAGTAGATACATTTGTCCTCTTTAAATGTCAAATATCGCAGTTATTCCCATTACATCTGTCGTCCATGCTTTGAAAGGTGGAAATACTTATCGTCAAATGATAAACGGGGATAAGTATTGTCTTTCCACTTAGCCATGCTTGACAGGTAGAGAAACAATTTTATCTCTTTTCAGAGGAGAAAAACAGGGGACAAAAATGTTATCCCCTCGCCATGCTAGCCCTGCACCATGCTAGCCCTGCAGTGCTAGCATGGCCTTATCCCCGGGGGAAAGACAAAATTATTTCCCTGCTTTTCGCCACTGACAGGAGATCTACACAACAATTTAAACGCTTGGTGAAGTTTAACCACGAGTTTTGATTTTGTTTCGTATTAAAAAGTTTACATGTGGAAAGAAGTAGTCTCTGCCTACCCCAACGGGAAAAAGGCGTGATTGTTTGTATGTATGTATGTATGTAAAAAGTTTAAAAAAGAATTGATTAAAAGTCAGCGGGCGTTTATAATTGTCGAAAAACTTCAGTTAGGTATAATTTTCCTTCTACACCAAACAAAACACGGATAGGTGGAAAGACAAAATAGTCCCCTTGCCATACTAGCCCTGCTGCAGTATGTTTAAAATTAACTCACTTATCAGGTTTGCGTTCCCCACGGTGTTAGCTTGACTATGGAACAAAAAAAATGTCTATGGAACAAAAAAATATGTGTGTATTATTCAACCTCTTTGAATGTAAAATGTTTGTAAGCCTAAGTGGCTTGACACAATGCCATATGACTAGACTCTAGTCCTGTAACCTGCTAGTAACCTGCTAGTCCTATATATGTTCTATACTATATGTATGGTAAATTGTTAAACACAATCCAAAATTTTTTCATCGTACCGACGGGACTCGAACCCGCACCCCCCGGATTACACGTCCAGGTGCTCTCCAATTAAGCCACGGTTCGATCCATCGATGCGACGAAATTAGTGGATTGCATTTGTTAACCCAATTATGCATTGGTGGCGCCATCTATGACTACTTATTACGTAAGTTAATCATTCGGAAGAAATCATTACAGTTTTCAAATCCGACGAGAGATGTTGCACTGCGTAAATCAAATATTATGTTTCTTTGAAGTGTCACACACTTTATTTTTTTTAAAATTGCATTAACACAATCCACCGCACCCGCACCCCCCGGATTACCGAGTCCCGTCGGTACGATGAAAAAAATTTGGATTGTGTTTAACAATTTACAAAAATATAAAGTGTGTGACACTTCAAAGAAACATAATATTTTATATGTATGGTATATATATAAGTTGTCCATACAAAAGAAAGGGACAAACTCCGTTCAAGGTCGGTATCATGGGGGCGGTGTACGCGATCAAGTTTAATATGTAGCAGGTCTGTGGTTCGACCGTAACCGCTATACCACGCCTTAGGAAGGCGCGGCGGGGCGGGGGACGGGCGCGGAAGCATACCTAAGCCACAGATGATATAATAGTTACTACGTAAAGCCTAGCGTTGACAGCGTACTGACAGAGCAAGACGGCCTGTGATGCTCCCCTAAGGTGCGGTACAGCTGTTTCGGTCAAATATAACTCATTCATTCCACATTTCAGAAAACACAAAAAGAAACACAAGAGAGAAGAAAGTTTGCTGGAACAGCATCAGAAGAAATTGAAAAAGAAGAAAAAGGTATGATCTACATTTTATGTAACTTATAACTACTATCACAGAACTAAACTGTTAATTTTAACCCCTTATCTTTATATAATTACCATTGTTCACAGAAAGAAGAAAAAGAGTCAGACGGTAAGAAGGAGCGTCGTCCCTTCAGTCGAGACGTAGACCTTCAAGTGAATAGATTCGACGAGGCACAGAAAAAATCCATCATCAAGAAAGCTCAAGATCTTAACTCCAGATTCGGACGCGGTGAAGCAAAATTTCTGTAAATTATTTGTGTATGTTGTGTATATGTCACCATTGTCACCGAGTAATTGTACCAATCGTTAGTTTATAATTAATCTGAGATTATAAACTGTCGATAGATTGTGAACGGATGAACTAGACTTTTTTTAAAAGTTTTATTATGGGCCACACGATTAGTGTATTTAGCCAGTGTCTAGTATTAAAATTCTTCAAGTTTTTATGAATTTTAGTCGTAGAGATGGGTCAAAGTCACATTTCAGGTCAGTTTTCAAGTAAAAGTCTAGTCTAAGTCATACCTTCAGTAAAGATGTGTCGTTTACTGAAGATTTTTAGTGGAATTTTGGTGAGAACGCAAATATCATGTTTTTCAACATTGTGCTGTTTCCCTACTCTCGCACACATTCACCGGCACCTAATGGTTAATAATCCACATTATTTACATATTAACTCGCGGAAGAACACAAGTTTTAGGAAAAAATACAATGAGATCACGCAAACTTTTCCACGTTCCCGCTAAAAACCGAACTAGACTTTCTGACGCTTCGCCGGCCGCGGCTGCGGGAT
Source organism: Cabera pusaria (assembly GCA_954871355.1). Taxonomy (NCBI): domain Eukaryota; kingdom Metazoa; phylum Arthropoda; class Insecta; order Lepidoptera; family Geometridae; genus Cabera; species Cabera pusaria. Next base: position 18,462,831 of record OX940889.1, on the reverse strand, counting down.
GCCGAGTTCACACCAGACGATTTTTGTTGTTCAACTTCCTAGCGATATACTTTTTCTTTAGATTCCAAATAATTTTAGTATCGATACTTTGGAATCGATACTGAGTATGATTAATATTATATACCGGCTGTAATTCACGTACCTTTAGTCGAATTTTCTCGACCTAGGTTTCAAGCTATCCGTCGCTCTTCCTCGAGAGTGAGGTCCCGCGGTAAGATCGCGATGTTCACTCACTTCGATGATCAGTGTTCACTGATACTGAGTAGGTACCGGTTAAAAGTACTCGTCTTGTTACTCAATTATTTGTCTCCGAAGAAGATTTGGGCTGGCATTATATATCGATAATAAGGTTAGGAATCGAGCTATTTGATTGGGTAATTAAGTGCGATTTAATCGATAGAAAAGTATCGAATGAGGTATGAGTAATTGTTGTAACTCGTATCGTACCTACATCCCTAGGAAGTTGAACAACAAAAATCGCCTGGTCTTGAACCTCGTAGCACGCTCGCTTCGATCGCTCGGCTCGCGCCATGTGTGGTCACTGAACATAACCTACAGTAAGTCTTTGGGGCCGGACTTACGAATGTGTAAGCGTTAGAGTGTAGGTAAGTTTTAATGTCCGATAGCAATCTATCGACAATTTATTAATTATTGATTAAGATATGTTATCGGTTATTAGTATATACGGTTCGTACAATTATCCGCTGACATATACATACATAATTGTCTTATATGTATTTGGGTTTGTCATTCTTAGTTGGGGTAAATTCTGATAATATGTAAGCTTACGCGCAGTTCAACGTCTCTAAAAATATGTCTTGAGGTACATGATCCCTTTGAAAAGTTTGATGACAAACATTCAATGCTATTGAGGGATCAACTAGTCTATTGGAAGCGTGGAAGTCTCTACATTGATAGCAATGCGTCCTGTCATCGCAGACGTCTACTAAAAGGTGATGCAGCTAGACAGTTGTATATTTGCATCTCTTTTCTTATCGACGATTATGGGTCAAAATTCATCGCTATTCATGTAGACATTACCGGCCCTGCTGACCAAGTGTTCTCGGCGAAATATCGTTAAATTAGATTTAGAGAAGTTATCCATTTCACTTTAACCAGTCACTTCAAATGTGGCCTTATTGTTGAACATCGATCGTGATTGTAATGAACGAAATAAGAGAGAGACGCAGCTATACGCCTCAGCTTCGTCTTCCTCATTTCGTTCAATTTTTCATGAAATGATATCTCTCTTCTCTCCTCTCTGTTTGGCAGTCATTGTTTACCAACCGTTTAGGATGTAACTCAAAATAAGAATAGGACTAACCGAGGCCAATATGTGACTTCACAATATAGAAACGGTTGAAATCTTACGTCAGTGGTAGATTCAAACAAATAAACAGCATAAAAATATATCACCAGGAATGGTGGTGCTGCTTTGTGATTTTATTAATAAAAAGTAGTATTTTAATTAATTATCTCAAATTCTCAATGATTTATGAACACATTCTTATAAACAAAACATTGCGATCTCTTGTGATTCCATACAATGTTAGATTGTAGTTATAACCATATAATTATGTATAATTGGTCGATATACTATTTCTGCGTTAAAAATGCCCATTTTTTTCTTCGAACTTCTACGTTGGAAAGAGCGAAATGCACGGAGACTGCCGTATTGCTTCATTTTGTTCTCTCTGGCTGCGTTCTGCTTAATATTAATTGATGTTTCAGACTTTGTAGTAGCCCCCCTGGTCTTGTCTTATCGCATATTACCCATAAATTATAATATTTCTTGATCCTAAATTATGTTCAAAAGTTTTATCTATTTAATGAAATATTAGTTATATTATAACCATATAATTATGTATAATTGGTCGATATATTATTTATGTGTTAAAAATGCGGGGTTTTTCTTCGAACTTCTACGTTGGAAAAAGCGAAATGCATCGATACTGCTGTATTGCTTCATTTCGCTCTCTGTCTGACTGTGGCTATCTGGTCTTGTCTTAACGCATATTACCGCTAAATTATAATTTTCGTGATCCTAAATTATGTTTAAAAGTTTTATCTATTTTATGAAATATCACACCATTCGATCAAATGGAAACATCTATTCTGATTTACGAACATCACCGTAGCCGAGATGAAATGAGTGTTTCATTTCGTGTATCGATATGGTGAACGAAATTATTTTCAAAGTCATACTATTGTATGGTGCATCTTACTCAGCGACCCAGAATAATGAAATATCCAAATGTTATTTCAAAGCAGACTGTTGATTGTACAAAGTTTCGAATTCCTGTGTTGTAAGTAGTTAATTAGTTGTAAATATATCTGGCTCACATTTTCTAATACAGTTTTTCATTTATGTTTATTAAAACTATAATGCATGCATACTTTTTGCAACTCTATTCCAAATTTTATAAGGTCTTTATTTTGTTAAAGCGATGCGCTACCTGCTCTGTCTATTTTTCAAGTAATGTATCAAATGTGCGCTGCTATGAACTCTTCATACATAAAAATAAACTTACTAGCAGTGTGGGTTGCACGTTACCAGTAGTCTTGCTAAGCTATCCCCTCCAAATAAGCCGAATATGCTTGCAGATACAAGCATATTTCACTTTACGATTGGGTTCACGTCAATAGTGCAATGGTGGGGGATCGAACTCATGACCTCTCGATCGCCAGGCCGACGCCTTAGTCATTGGGCTATTGCCGCTTATTTCTCCGAGTTTCGGCACAATATACTTTTGTCTACTTTTAGGTCCGGTTGCCACCGAAGTAGAGTGTGAATTCACGGTGCGCGACTAAATGCAATTATATAGTTGTTGACGTACGTACATACATCTTGCCTTTCCGCGTTGGTGGATACTAATCCCAAAACTTGATTGTACTTGATTGTAGGTCAGCCCGGTAGTCTGTTGGTTTCGTAGATGGTTCCCTCCACGGTTGGTTTATATAGATATCGACGTTTTCTGTCATCGCAACGTCTAATAAGAGGTACATGATAGACAGCACTGTGTGTGTAGTGTTCTATCCACGGATTAGACAAAGGAGGTTGGATTGGCAATGTGGGCGGGGCAGGCGCGCCACTAGTATGATTAGACAATCATAGATTCATAGAACCACGCGATCATACTTTTTAGTGGCTCGTGGTTTGCGTCGCAGCGCGGAGGTGCGCTAAAATCGTCTCAAAATGCCGTGTTGTGCGATTATTACGTGTAAATTAAAGAGTCAGACATCAAGTATTAAACAAGGAGGAATTTCTTTTCATCGGTAAGCATAAAATCTTCGTATTATAGATATTTTTGTCCAAAAACTATTTTTAATTATGAAATTCTTTGTTCAAACGACAACATACCCAGAGAACAGATAACTATACATTGCTGGTAAAGTACGAATATTTCTACCTCGAGACGCAGTTTACGCGCAATGGATTGCAAAGCGAGCGAAATCACCACGCCTCTCCGACTCGTTATATTCACGTTCGCGTCGGTCGCCGGCCGGTCGGCCGCGTGTGATTGTGTGTAACTTATAGAGTCTCGAAGTAATGTGCGTAACAATTGCAGTAGTGTGCGAAGCAATTGCAGCCCCGTGTTCTATGTGTAATTTGTTTATTAGTTTGCGTAATTCGTGTATCTATTTGTATTGTTTATGTTGTGGAATCGTTTGGTGGGAGTAACGCGGCGACGCTGGTTTTCAAACAAAAGTGTGATTATTGCCAATCCAACCTCCTTTGTCTAATCCGTGGTTCTATCCGACTTATATTATAATAGTAGATTAATAACAAACATTCAGATGCAATTCATTTAATAAATACAGTAACAATGTGATTAATAAAATTTAAATTTAAAATCGTCTTCCACCTAAATCTACCAGGCAATCACGAAATAAAAGTGGTAGAAAGGCCATGCCAAGGAACTTTATCGTAGTCAAGATCGGTGAACCGCGATTCTACTGGTACATATTATACGTGGTTTCAAATTAATATAATGCGCCTGCAAGTCAGTAGAAAAGCGTCTTGTTTGGTGTGATTCGAGCAGTCTACATGACAGTTTTTGCATCGACTTCGATAGCTTTAGGTATCTCTGATCCAGCGCAGGGTTTCACTTTGGAGTCGGCGCAGCACAATGGCTCATCAGCTGTCATATCGGCGTACATCCACGGCCGATCACAGATCTTCGAGAATGCAGATAGCTGTGAAACAAATTACAATAATTGGTTAGGAACAAGCGTAGCGTCATCCGTTAAAATAATATTACGTACCAGGCGTTGATTTTAATATAAGGATCTGGCTTCTTAGCCCATTTATTTCTATTCTAACAAACAGAAATAAATTGGGCCTGAGATCGATAGGATCGTGAGGTCCATTATATTAGACGGAAAAGAATTTTATTAGAAATCGTCGATTGCCACCATTTTGCGAAGACCTATCTTAGCTCTACTGTATCGGTTTTAGGACCAATAAGTTGGTACCATAGCCGGCGCACCGATGAGCTGGTCCTTACGCTAGTAATATGTATATGTCTATGCTACCAGGTCTATATGTCATTCGGGGATGTACTACATAGATTTTAGAGTACTACATAGAGGCGAGAGCGGGAGATACTCAAGTTACTCATACGGAAGTTGGTATCTAGCTGCGTCCTGCGGCGTCGCACTGTATTGTTTTTAGGCTACCTTTATACAAACATTTAATTTTACCGTGAATCAGTAAATAATGAAAAAAATATCGAGATATCTATGAAGAAGATTTTTTTTCGATATTGATTTGTTGATCGTTAACATGCTAGCTATGGCATAGATAAATTCGAGCAAATCAGTAGGCACCTTTTAGATCTCATTTGAAATTTCTGTGAATGTAAAATATATAAGTGTAAATAACACATTACCTTCAATTCTTCAGCATTTCTCAACCTCATGCATAGAACTTCGGGTCCTTTAGCCTTAGCAGCAGTGGCGAGAGCTATGCAGAGCTGCTTGCAGGTGCTTTCTCCGTCATCATCACACTTCACTTCCAATCCTGGGCTCTGGGAGAGGAGCGGCTGGCTGTCATTCTCAAGCATGATGGATGGGAAGCCGCCGCACGTACAGTTGCCTATTGGGACTTCGTCTGGTGTTGGACTGCAAATAAGAACATAAGTAGTAGATAAGTACCTACTGTCGCTTTAGCAACTGCGATTTTAATATGATAGTTATGTAATAGTAGGAAAAATTCAAATTCGTCGGTCTACTTACACTTTATCTTCAGCTACGACGACCGCAAGTCCCACCACCATGATGATGCAGAGGTCGCAGAGCAGAGCCTTTGTCGACGACATGGTGATGCAGACTGACTGGTGCCAACTTACACCACGATACCATTTTATATACCTAAATGCCCATAGAATGCTATGTGACACTGTAGGAACAACATTTTTTGCAGATTCTATAGGACAGATCATTTTAATAACGGGTGTAACTTTATCGATTTATCAATACAAAGCTGGCCAATTGCGAGTTGAACGCCGACAGAGATTGGGAGTATATTTTTATTTACTTGCCATTTACTGGCCAGCTTTGTATTGATAAATCTATAATGTTACACCGTGTAAATGTCCCTAAGTAGTTTTTTTAAATACTTAGGTAAATTTACGCGGAACATCACGCGTCTGCGTTTTAATTTATAGGTATTTTAGTAACATAAATAGTAGTTTAAAAAGCTAATAAAACACGCTTTAGTAGAAAGCCCAACCATAACATAGAAAATATGTTTTAAGGCTGAAAATCGTGTACTTAATTCTTTTTTTTCCTTGGTCATCCAGGTGACTCCTTACTAAGGACATATTATACATAGGTATTTGGTACGTGAGCCAATTTTGAAGATAAGCGTCTTAAAATTAGATTCTTTCGAATACACTATGGTCAATCGACGTAGGTAACGCGCACAGGCCTACTAATTCACGTGCTTATCGCTCAAGTTATATAAGTTATACCTGTGTCCGAATATTTTATGAATTAAAGACACCCTACTGCAATCACTTGTTGTTTTGAGTTAACATGAACCATCCGATCTTGTTATGATTCCAGACTTACACAATACCCCGTTATTTCAGCGCATCCGCAGTATGATCCGTTTTTATCACCTTTACTATACGAATTATTTATGTACCTACCTACCTAAGTTAGCACTTATATCAATACTTTATAAGTACTAGGTAAATGAGACTAAGAAATGGGGTAGATATACCGATAAACCTACTGTAACCTATCTACCTACTAATGAATGGAATCTCTTGAAATATTATATCTAAGTGTCTTCCTATTTATATTATGTATGAATATCAAGAAAAGTAGATATGCTGTCTATCTGACTGATCTACGCTAGTGTAGTGTAGTGAAAGGTGCAATACAACGTCTGCCGTGCAAGTCAGTTTTGCAGCGCCTCGGATGTAAGGTGAGATGGTAGAAAAGTGCTTGTCTGTCCGGCATAAGAGAAACATACGCTAATACCGCGTTTAGACTTCAGACCAGGCGATTTTGTTATTCAACTTCCTATGGAAGTACGATACGAGGTACAATTAGAAATTCGTACCTTTTCTATCGATTAAATTGAGCTTGATTACCCAATCAAATAGTTTAATTCTAAACCTTATAATCGCTCTATAATGCCACTCTAAAAGTTCTTCCGAGACAAAAATAATTGAGTAACGAGACGAGTGCTTTTAACCGGTACCTACTCAATATCGATCAGTATTATGCATCCTCGCTACGTTAATTTTCCACGCACATCTCTGGTGGAAATGTTAACACAGTTTCACAGCCTCGCTACGTTCATTTTCTTCGCACATCTCTGGTGGAAATGTTAACACAGTTTCACAGCCTCGCTGCGCTCATTTTCATCGCGCATCTCTAATGGCAATGTATCCTTAGTGGGTGGGGATTGTATGAACACCTACATTTTGGTGGTATCTCGTATCTGGTATCTTCATACCGTCTCCAGATTATATATACCTAAATATAAAGATTTAAGATCTAGGTATAAAGATTGCCGGGCTTTTCATATTTTACCTACCTACTCAAGCAGGGAAGATTCTAGTGGACGTATTACCTACGTAGACGAGTAGATTGGATCATACTATACACACTTTTCTTATCATAAGAGTGCATACCTATATATAAATAAGCAATCAGTGGTCCCACTATCTCACCAGCAATGAGCAAGGTGATTCGAAAACAAATTCTGATTCGGTAATTGCCTCTCCTCCGACTAGGTAATAATCCTAGTAGGTATATGATTCCTTTGGAAACTTAATTATTTTAATTCTTAAAAATCAGGAGATTCTAATCGGAAAGGTTTCCGCGACCAAATACCTCACGAATTATATTAAAATCAATATTCGAAATCACGCTTCCGAATTCGTGTGTACCACAGAAATAGGTATAATAAGTTATTCCTATTTCTATGGTGTGTACTTACCCCTAAAAATTAGAATACCTATTCTACTCGATTTATAGAAGAAATAAGATCATGATAGATATAGGCTTGGACTATTCATTATTCTGTGACTGAGATCAGGCGCAGGACAACTGACTTCAGAGTTCAGTAGGTACAAACCGCAAAGCGCAATATGCCACTCCAAAGTCCAAACTCGCTTCATCATCATCTTCAGCAGCCAGTATTGGTCCACTGCTGGACATAGGCCTCTCCTATGGCACGCCACTGAGCTCGATCTTCAGCTCCTTGTTTCCAACCGCTGCTAGCGAGCTTGCGTATATCATCGCTCCACCTAGCTGGAGGGCGCCCTACATTGCGTTTACCGAGCCGTGGTCTACACTCTAGAACACGTCTACCTCTACGGTTATCGGTTCTACAACAGATGTGACCAGTCCACTGCCACTTCACCTTGCTAATCCTTTGAGCTATGTCGAAAACTTTGGTGCTCTGTCGGATGACTTCATTTTAGACTTCGATCTTTCAGTAAGCGAGTATACTCCGAGCATACTCGCTTCACTATGTGATATTTCTAAGTTCTTGAATCGACTTCTTGCATGTTTTCATAATCCATCCTTTTTTTTTATATTGGAATGTAATCGTTTTATTTTTCGAGTGTGGGTGGAACGTTTTCAAAATTTGAAAAAAAGATTGAAGTAGAGAAAAATCATTTTTGACGGGATTCGATTTTGGGTCTGGACGAAAAAATGTTCGAATAATGAGGAAAAGAGTAGAAAACAAGATTCTGTAAGCAGCAAGAGAAAATGAAATTGATGGGTCTTCCAATCACAGAGTACTTTATATATACGCTTCCAATGGTTATGGTAGAAAATCTTCTACGATGAATTATCTCTTTTACGATGAAATCGCTAAAACGGAATTGTATCCAGAGCCTTCAATGAGATGTATGAAGATGCTGAACCGAGTGTCTCTGACGCTAGAGCGGAGGCATGCACATGCTCTGAAGAACGTCAAAGCTCAGCTGCCAAGACGGGAGTCAGAATGCAGATACCACCAGTTATCACGACAGTGATATCCTGATTTCCATTGAGAACAGGATATCCATGCTCAACATGACTTACTCCAAGTTTATTGACCAAGGACTTTGCTGACTCATACCAGGAAAGGATAATGGAATAATGGACCCGAAGTGCGGTGATAGTTTTTGGTTTAAGTTAAGTACCGTAGTGTTTTGTAGTCAATATATCTTTAATATGTGTGTCCTGTGTTCATATTTCCCCTTTTAGGTTCCATCCACATCAGGCGCTCCGTTACGTTACGTTACAACTATTATAAATAATTAATATTAAATCGACTAAGATTTGCTTTAAAATTAAGATATATTTACTAATATAAAATCTACACACCAGAAGCTGTATTATATGCCAGTCGATGTTTCATCGTAGGACTATCTTTTCTGTGGTTTCATCTATAGATTGATTTTTTCTATATTAGACTTCCGATCCACATTTATTACAACATCCGAATCTTACAAACAGTGATAAAATTAAAAATACACATTATAACGAAAGTAATTTATTAAAATACTTAGGTACTCAAAGTAGGTATACATTCAGTACTGTTTATTTTTAACTTGTGTTTTACGTCAGTCACAATCCATTCTAATAATTTTTATTAGGTACTTATATATGCATGGTTAAGCAACACACAAATCACAATCACTCGAAAGCAGATTTGGATTAAAAAGCTATCTCTCAATTGGAATCTCAAATTGGCTATTTAAAATTTGCTAAACAAGTTCAAGACGAGAATACTTATAGCAAATTCAAAATTCAAATTAAAAAAATAACCGGCCAAGTGCGTGTCGGGCAACGCGCAGTGTAGGGTTCCGTAGTAGCTTGTTATTCAATGGAAGTCTTTACCCGTTATAAACAAGCAACTAGGTACTCCGTCTTTGTCATTGGATTTATTCTAAGCATTTTGTATTTGGTACAAAATTATCCAGTTATCTTAAGCGCTATAGTTTTCCTTTAAAGTTTATGAATATCTATTATCAAGAATTTTTCCAGATTTTTCAAGCCAGCAGTTTAGCTTTAAGGAGGGGGGGGGGGGGGACGCCTTACTGGAACAAAAATTTGCACTTTAAATTATAATATTTCGTAAAAGGAGCATTCAATCGAAAAATTGTATTAGCAACCCCTAAGTTATTTTAAAAGACCTATTCAACGATACCCCACACGATGGGGTGGACGACGGAAAAAAAATCATCCCCACTTCTCATGTAGGAGCTACCCTAAAAAAATATTTAATAATTTTCAAAATTTTATTTCACCACTTTGTCGGCGTAATTTATATACATACCCCTACAAAATTATAGCTTCCTAGTATTAACGGTCTCTTAGCAAAACCTCGGACAGACAGACACACAGACGGACATGACGAAACTATAAGGGTTCCTTGTCAGAACTACGGAACCCTAAAAATAAAGTTTTTCGATCCGTTTCGAAATTATATTTAAATTGCTAGTAGTACTATATATATATACATATACTTGAACTGTGATTGTGAATAACTATGTAGTATCACACAGAACAACTATGTGATTGGCTCCAGTCCAGTCACAGGCTCAATAGAAACAGTCCTTTCCTTTTTTATTAAGTCTTTTCAATAAAAACTGAGGTTTAAATAGTCTACATTCACACATTTACAGGTAGATAACATTAGTTATTTGCCACTGTATGTACAAAATACAAGTCTTATGTAATTATTTCTTATTAAATTAGTGATAAGTTACTTTTTTCATTACAGAGTAAATATCTTCACAGTTTTATTAAATGGTAAGTAGGCATAACTGACTAGCATTTACTGATGTTTTAGTAGCATTTTTGTGTAATTTAGAGCCAATTTCACGGGTTCCTGATAGTGCTAATATGTAGAAATCCGACAGATTATTGACAGCTTTTATATGGTTTCATCTGTCAGATAACTATTTAACATTTTAACGCATTATAAGGAACTGCTAGGCTATTCTGTAAGCTATCTCGACAGCGGAATCCGCGGTGAGATTCGAATTTTGTACTACGAAATTCAATCGTTTCTCGTTGGTAATACGGTTGAATTTCGTAATACGAAATTCAAATCTCACCACGGATTCCGCTGTCGAGATAGCTTACAGAATAGCCTAGCTGGTAAAACTGGCCTTATGTCAATTAATCAGCTTTATAAGTGTATTATTTTGTCCATATTTTATAAGTCGGTGGACTTATGTGCATTGTTTTACCACAAAACGTCTCTATTACATACTTTAAGCGTTTGTCTAAAGAGTAAATATATAAAACATAGTAAAAAACTATACATACACTACTTGTACTATTATTGGTATGTGCATATACTAAGAGTTACATCATTGTCTGTAATGTATATCAATAAGCATACAGGTCAACCAAAGAAAATACATTTGTGGCTTAAAGTAGATATGTAGAAAAGATAACAAAAAAAAAAGAGAATCAAGTAATTATACTGCATAGATTCTGTGCAAAAAGAGATCCGTCGTAGAAATTGAGGTCGCGTCGGTCGTTATAATTTACTGTTTTTGTTGCATTGACAACACTGCCGACATTGCTAGTACGACTAAAAATGTTTGATATTTGGTAGGTACCTACTATTATCATTATCGTGTGGTACTAGGTAGGTATGTACCTTCCTTCCTTACCTTTGAATGTTAGTTCATCGTACCGCCACGACGGTTCTCTTTTTGCACAAACTCTAGGTGACAGAATATATAAATAATAGTACATTTAAGTAAGCATATCATCATTGTAGAGCATGTTTATCACACATTTTAGAAACTCATCCTTAATATTATTATCGTTATATACCGGCTATAATTCACGTACCTTAGTTGAATTTTCTCGACCTAGGTTTCGAGCAAGTCAGTTGCTCTTCCTCGGGAGTGAGGTCACGCGGTGAGATCACGATCTCACCGCGTGACTAATAATATAAGTGAATAATATAAATGTATAATAATGTTACAAATTCACGATAATTTTAAAATCATCCTTAATAGTTTTATATCATCGTAATTCCATCTTTAATCCAGAGAGCCTACCACACTCATCCACATAATTACTATCGAGACTTGGACTACGCACACATCTCAATTCAAGCGTTAATTTCTCTCTTACACTTGTAATATGTGTAACGAACTCCCGTCCGCTGTTTTTCCACAGAGTTATAACATGGAGTCCTTCAACAGGGTCTTTAAAAGAATCTTGACAGGTCAGCTACCCATGAGTGACACCCCTAGTAATAGAAATGTTCATAGGCGACAGTTACCACTTCCCATAATCCCAAATAAGCAAACAAGCTTGTTTGCTACCTAATCATAAAAAATGCATTGTGAAATAAACAATATTACAGTAAGTGTCATATGAAAAGTTACTATAGTAACTTTTCTATTTTATAAAAATGATGGACTATGTTATCCAGAGATACATAAATTTATATCTTACTGTACGAATTTTCTTTCACATCATAAAAGATGCACAGCATCTTATAGTTAGGCTATGTACATTGCTATGAGAAAATCAAATATACCTACATATTTCGATACATTCAAAATTGTGATTTCACTTTTCCCTAACAAATTTTACATCATACCTCAATCACAATAGTCTTTAGTTGACGTGAACACTGATTTTCATTAACACCTTGCTATCTTTGTTGCGCAGGCTTTGGTTTTGGCATTTTACCAAGTAAACCCTGTATTTCTTTCTTCTCATCATAGCTCTTCCACATTTCATATAAGTTTATTATCGATCTTACTATTTCTTGGATCTGGAAATAAAAAATATGAATTAAGTGAAAGAACATGTAATACATTTTATTAAACGACATCCTTCATTAATAACATCCTATTTATTTTAAAGGTTTTAGTTCACACTAAGACATTAGATAATAATATAAGGCCGGTTTCTAATTAAATTTAATGAGAGTTTATCTATTCAATAACGGTACAATTGACTAGATAAACTCTCAATAAACCAACCTCAGTAACCAACATAATAGTAAGCATGCACTATGCAGCACCTGTCGGGACTATACATCCCACCACTCCATTAAGAAGCTTCATATGCTTCGAAACTGGTCTGAACTCTGAAGTTTTACGATTGAATCAAAGTGAGTATTCCGGGATAATATAATTGTTACTGAAGAAGTTCTTCTTGTTAAACTGTTAAAATGTTTGAGATCTTTTATAGACACAGTGTTGAAAGATAAATTCTATTCTCTTCTATTATGCTAAAACCCTTGTTTGGCGGCTCTTGAACCCAAATGTCTAGTTAACTATTATCTGATATGATTGTTTGTTAGAAACACAATAAATACTTCACAATTAGTACAATTTAAATTTAATTTCATAAAAACTTTTGAATGCAAAAGAGAAAAGACACTTATGTACAAAATAAAATATAAAGATTACCTTATCCATGTCAACATTAAGCTCGGCAAACCATGGTTTGAGGTTTTCTTTGCCGAGCATCACGCAGGCTATGTGTAGAGCGCCTATTGCTATCTAAAACAAGAAATTTGTTTAGTAAAATAATTAATTAGAGAACTACAATGTGATGAAATAAAAGGTATTTAATAAATAAACTTGTATTCATTCCAAAATATTTCTCAAATGGTAAAATTGTCTAATTATACATTGGATTGCACTTTCTAATGCAGTATAGATATAACATCAACACCAATATTATTTAGTGCGAAAGTCAGACTGTATATTTGACTGTTTGTTACCTATTCATGTTCAAATAGCGGAGCTGGTTTTGCTCAAATTTTGCACAGGCATTGGCAATATGATAGAATAAGACATAGGATACTTCTTAACCTGGGTGAAGGTGCAGGAGCAAGTAGTATTGACATAATTTTCATTGAAATAGCTGATGAGCCAAAAGATACATGAGTTACTTTCCAGGATAAAAAGAGTGACTAAATAAAAGTAAATAGAGTATGTAGACTAAGGGCCAGTTTCACCAGTTCCTGATAGCACTAGAAGAAATCTGACAGATTTTTGACAGCTTTTATATGGCGTCATGTGTCAGATATCTACCTTACGAATTATCAGAAACCGGTGGAACTGGTCCTAAATAACTTAACATAGTTACCTGATAAGGTGGATACAGTAGACTAACATCTGTGCGCAAAGAATCATTCACTATTCTCCATGCATAAGTAAGAAGTTGCTCATCTTGACCTATGTCTTGTACAAATAGCAATAAAGGTCTATAAGGTTGATACACTATTAAACAACAATCCAAATTTTCCAGCAAATAAAACTCACATTCCAGTATATGGTTAGTCCGGTATGGAAACTCTTGTTGTCCATACGCATAGCTAAATTTATTTTTAATTACAGTTTGACATGTTGTTATAAGTCTAGAATTGGATATAACACCGAATTCCTCCACTTTAGACGCGAGGAATACACATGTAGGCGCCAAAAGCAGAGGGTCTATGCATTTCAATGAATTCCTAGCGTAAAATCTTTTGAAGTAAACTGTAGCAGTCGCAATCACTTGTTGCCTAAGCTTTAATTGTTCTCCCAACACCTGGATGATGCTAGCAAAGAAATTAAATATCTTTTGATATTCTTCATCATTCAAAATATTCAGGTCATGTTGTCGATCTCTGATGAGATCCTGTTTGTCGAGTATCCATTGCTGATGATGAGAACTTTGCCAGAAATTGCCAGCCATTATTGTTTTATTTCAATAATAGTAAAACGAGTAAATTTCAACGCAAATTAAACTTTTTCCGAAACAATACAAAAAAATGTGAAATCAAATTAATCAAAATCTGAATTTCTGTCTAGTCTGTGATCACAGATTACTATATGTTGTGATCTCTGAAAGATTTTCTAGGCTAGGAGTCCAATGTCCATAGATAATATTCAATACATCTACGTAATATAATATACATTATATACGGCAAGTGTTGCCAGTGCATGTCCTCAAAAGTAATCCAAGATAGTTCAAAACGTTACGTTTTGACAACAAAAGTAACGATTGATACATTAAAGACAATTTTAATTTTATTACGCTTTAGATACTAACAATAATTGACTGGAACTGACGCTTGACCTCGCATTACAGTATGTATGACTGGGCGACCATGTAACGTAAAGGGGTCAAAAAGTAGCGTAAAACGTTAAAAAAGTAAGTTAAGTTCTGGTAACACTGATTTTAGGGAATGGAGCACACAGATACTATATGTGCACAGACTAAGTAGAGATGTATCCGTGATACATAGACAGAGAAAAGAATAGACGCTCTGTCTCTTTCCCAGATGAAATAGGATGTACTATGGAGTTATTCCATGTAACGGAAATGGACAAAGCTATATTTCCCTCTCTCAGTGCGTGCCGGTTTTTACAGGGTCAGTAACGTAGTTAGCCGTTTTTAGCTTAACGAACTTTGACCTTTATTGCTTTGTGTCACCTTGTACTATTCATTATTCTGTGGTGTTCACTCGGTTCTAAATACATATATGGTTATGTCACAGATTATATAATAGCTACTACGTGTTATGTTACAATCTTCTATCTCATGTGGCCACGCTACCTAAATCTCTATAATTCCTTACTTTATGCCATGATATGTTTGTTGGAGTCTCCTGGAGAAAAGCGTAGGGGGAAAATTAAATTGAGAAGACATTAGCGTATCTGAATAAAATAGCTATAAAGATATAACCCGACTAAAATGATGAACACGTGATACATATGCTAACTATAAGATAAAATTAACAACGTAATTTGATCGGGTCATACATGACAGTGGGTGAGAGCCAATGGGTGCACTAGAACTTGGTTCCATACAGTGCTGGAACCAGTTTAATCGCATACGCAGAGAAGGTTATAAAAAATGGTTTTCATTTCGCTCTCTCATACTAGTGATTGTATAGTTTTATCCTTCTGTTATTATTATTGATATATAAATGCCACATCCACTTAATACTCCTCCTCGGTAGGCTGTATAGCTTCATCTCTGTCATTTCGTTCATTTCAATCCCTATTTAACTTCGTGATAGGCCTGTGCTCCGTTCACGTCCTCCGGAGAAGGATTTTTGGTTGTTTTGCAACTCGCTCGAAGGTCCGGAACGACCACGGGTGTTTTTCACTCAAATTGTGACTTTGACATTTTGCACAGACTCGAATTTCGAGGTTATGTTCATTTATTTTTCTATTTCTAAATATTTTCCGTTTGTTTTTACGATTAAAGTCTCGTCATGTCACGTCTTGGTCTCGACAATGAAAAATGTCTTCCGAACCCCTTAATCTGTAAAAAAATACGGCTTTTCCCGCCAAATTTACTGTCACAAACGTCAGAGCGTTTTTTAACCATCGAATTTGATGGTTAAAAGTTGCAACTGGAGTGAAACAACCGAGGTCGTGAACGACACAGTTGCGCTAACCGAGTGCGACGCTCTGAGGTCGTGAACGGGGTTACAGCGTTTGCAGTTTGCCCTCTGTAGTCTGTGAGCGTTTGTTTGCACTCCAAGCATAGGTCGTGAACGCAGCCCAGCGCTGCGTTCACGACCTACGCTCGGAGTGCACCCAACCCAAACGCTCTCGAGCGTCGCACTCGGTTAGCGCAACTGTGTCGTTCACGAATCGCGACCTCCGGTTACAACTTTTTACCCTCAAGTTCGATGGTTACAAAACCCTCTGATGTTTGTGACAGTAAATTTGGCGGGAAAAGCTCTGATTTATGTTACAGATTATGGGAATCGGAAGAAATTTGCACTGTCGAGACCAAGCCGCCGGAAAATATTCAGAAAAAGAAAAAAAAATGAACATAACCTCGAAATTAGAGTCTGCGCAAAACAACCAAAAAAACCTTCTCCGGAGCCCGGAGGACGTGAACGCAGCCCTAGGCTGTGTGCGGGTATTCCCTGCACGCGGCCTAATAAATAAAATCAAATTCATCGGTCGGTTGGTGTAAGCTGTTGTTTGTTGATCGGTATGAATGTATAAAAGTAGGTATGTATGTAGGGTCAGTTCGCTAGTTGGCGGCCTTTTAGTGGAGTTCCCTACTTCGTCATAGGTTTTCATATAGATATAAAACTCTCAGCGCTCTGAATTTTTGCTTGGTTGTAGTATATATAATCTAGTTTGAATTAGATATAAAAGAATCATGAGTTTATTATAAGAAATAATTTATAATTAATTAAACATTGAAAAATGGGCAAAACGTCAGTTTGCGGCCACTTATTTCAGTATACGACCATCAATATGCTAGATAACTGAATCACTATTTCAAGAAAATAAATGAAAATGCACTAGGTTTCATTACAATCAGCTATAATATAACTAAAGGAAAATATTTTCATTATAATAAGGCAATCTTATGTTTTTAAAACAATCAGTAACATCATTTTCAGCTATTCTACGTTTGGTCTGCATGAGCTAGGCAGCTAGGCTAGGGGTATGCAGGACCTTGATAGTGAAGCGCTGGTGGAGGCTTAAATTGTCTAGGCGTGGTCTACCCCTCCCCACGGTCCCGTGGAGGTCGAGGAGGAGGCGGAGTGACGGGACGCTGGCAAATTCCAGGCCAAGGCACGTCCTCCTAAGCAGGTCTACTGGTGGAACCAGGCAATCGCTGACTTACGCATTAGTTCCATCTATGCCGGTACTCCAGGCACCGGAAACTTAGACACCGGGACGAAGAGGTGGAGAGTCAGCTGTACGAGTCCTATAAGGGGTACGTAAAGGCCCTACAGCTAGCGATCTCCTACGTCAAAACCCAAGCGAGGGAAGAGCAGCTGGAGACTCTCAGCCACGACTCGTGGGTATGACCCTGCAAAGTCGTCAGGGGGAAGTTGCGCCCATGGACGATCCCCCCTCCCCTTACAGAGAGTTATCTTCCTCAGCTTGTGGAGGACGTTGTGTCCATACGGTTTCCTAACAGGGTGGAATATACGCCTAAATGTTAACCGCCCGAGTGGTGGGGCAGAGTGAAACGAGCGAGGACGTGCCGGAGGTGTCGGTGAGCGAGTTGGGCGCTGCCATCTTAAAGCTCTGGGCCAAAAATCTCCGGGCCTGATGGCATTTTTAACCACGTCTGGGTTTGCTTAGGCGCTGGGTGAACGTTTCCGCAGGCTTCTAAGTGCCTGTTTGGAGACGGGAACGTTCCCAACAATTTGCAAAACGGGCAGTCCTTCTGAGGAAGGATGGTCGCCCCGCAGAATCTTCTTCCGCCTACCGACCCATAGTGATGCTTTATGAGGCCGACAAGGTCAAGGAACTCCGAGATGTGGTTCCCTACCTGTCGGATGACCAGTACGGTTTTCGGTTTGGCAGGTCGTGTATTGACGTGATTAAACGCGTCAAGGCCAGCTCGGACGAGGCCGTAGCGGGGGCTGGAGTGCTGTTGGCGGTGTTCTTAGACATCGCTAATGCATTCAATTCCCTGCCGTGATCGTGCATAGGGGAGGCACTGAAGTTTAATGACGTGCCTCCCTACTTGAACCGCATACTCGTAGTCGGGGCTTACCTGTGCCAGAGGTAAATCTCATACTCAGGGCGGGATGGACGAATTCTTCATAGGGAGATGTCATACAGTGTTCCGCAGGCTCGGTCTTAGGGCCACTCCTGTGGAACATTGGTTAGGTACGACTGGGTGTTGTGGGGAGACCTCCACACTGCCGATAACTAACTACTTTGAGCTTCTTGGCATCTCTTTAACACCCACATTCAACTTTGGATCCTACATTGAGTCCAAGGCCCAGTTGGCTTCAAAAAAGCTAGGTATTCTGGCTAAGATGAGACAGTACTTCACACCGGGACAGCTCCTCAATTTGTATCAAGCACAGGTCCGATCGTACATGGAGTACTGTTCTTACCTGTGGGATGGTTCAGCCAAATATCAGGTGGAGGCGCTGGAAGTAATTGAGAGAAGAGCTAAGAATCTCATCGATGACAACAAACTTGTAAGTAAAAAGCTCCAGAGCCTAGAGCATCGCCGCAAACTCACTAGTTTATCGGTTTTTTAGGGTTCCGTAGCCGAATGGAAAAAAACGGAACCCTTATAGATTCGTCATGTCCGTACAAAACGTTTTGCTTCAACCTTTATGACACGCTGGTCATGGCCCGGGGAGCACGTATGAGGGGCTGCCCGTCTTACAACATTAGCGGTGACACGATTCGTCGACCGAATTGGTTTGCTGGGACTTCCCGTGGCACTAGGTGAGTCGCGGAGGCTATATGCGATTTCATGGTCCGAGAGGAGCCCTGCCGTGTGATACTCATCTCACCATCAGCGACGCCTGAATCGGGGTTGGGTCCTCGATAAAATATTTCGGACTCGTCCTCGACAGCCGGTGGAACTTCCACGAGCACTTCAAGCGCCTCTTCCTCCGACTGATTGGTGCGGCAGCCGCCTTAAAGCGATTGTTGCCCAACTTCGGGGGCCTAAGACGAGTGCTCGCCGCCTCTATGTGGGAGTGGTATTGTCCATGGCCCTCAATGGGCCCCAATTTGAAAACCATTGCCCTGCTGAGGAGATCTCAGAGGGTGATGGCTGTGGGGGTCATCCGTGGATATCGCACTGTCTCCTTTACTGTCACTTATTCACTCTCAAACCTTCGCATGTATAATATTAGCAGGATAGAATAATGTACTAATTACATAAGATAAACCTAACCTAACGATTCTATTATAAGTGAATATCTCACCATTTAAATTAATTTAAAAAAAATACATTTCAAATAACCCGTTACCTGTTGGGTGGACGCAAAATGACATATTGGTTGGCTGTGTTTAGTTGGCGGCTATATTTCCATACATTTTTACACGGCCGTAATCTGACACGGAGGGTCTAGAATGCGGCCCCCTATATAGTTTTTTGACGATTTAGGGAGATAATGGCGGCCGTAAAAAATAAAAAATAATAACATCAGATTGCCACCAACATGAAACAAAAGTTAATGATATAATTATATGTACGTAGAAAAAGAACGTAGGAAATCAAATTACTTGCGAGGCGTCAGTAACCTAACACAATTATATTTTGCCTAATTCACTAGGCGACCACCCAATATTTTGCACAGTTGTTTCATTCATACACAATATACATGAAAAAATTCAATGTAGAATTCATCAGCTCGTAGTTAAATCCACTATCACCACAACAAATGATTGTATTACGATATTACATACCTTTGAACAAGTACGTGTCCGCAATTTTTTCCGTAGTTTCGGCAACGTGCGGGCACGTGCATCGAGACCGCAGAATTGAACGAGCATTTATTGCTCCCGCTTTATTATTATTTTAGCAATTTCAAAAGATTGGGTACCTAGTGTTATCCAACTTCATAATAAAGTAAAGTCATATTGAAAAAAATGAGATGGCATTCCTAATCTCAACCATTATCTAAACAGGCCGCCTCCAAAGGCCGCCAACTAACGAAGGGCCGCGAACCAGCGAACTGACCCTATATGTATATGCATTTTTGCAAAAACTCTAAAATATTTAAATAAATAAAACAACGGGTTGCACTCCGGGAGTGCCGGCAGAAGTGAAAACTTGAACATTAACGTTGTGCATTTGGTCTACTCTCCCTCCGTCTGACGAATTTTCGATTAGTCACGTGTCCTGACGCGAGTGTAACATTTTTACCCATTCCAAAAAGTTCACAACGCCGCTAAAGAAGTTTTCACTACAAAAATAATTTCAAAAACTAAAACTCTCATGAGCTAAATCCCGACTACTGAAAAATCATGGAACAAAAAAATATTCTCATCTGAAATTGTTATGTACAAAATATTCGATATGTATCGTGTATTAAATAAACAACTGACATGTAATTAATACTTTATTATATTTCATAGATCGCTCTTGCGATTCCCACCACCGGCCGGCCGGTCAAGGCAAGCCGGGGTCAGAGGGTCTCATATAGCCCTCACGGGATAGGGGTCCGCGGTGTCGCCACTCACCGTCGGCTCGCCACAAAGCCACCCCTGCGGGATTATTATTATTATTATTATTTTTTACAAAAAATAAAAATAAATGATAATAATGATTAATATAAAGAAATGATAAAAAAATAATTAAAAAAAAAAAATAATCATGATGTACCTATTTTTAACTAATTGAATGCAGTAGGGGTACAAAAAGGTTGACGACACGTGATCATGTCGAAATCTACAGCTTCATGCCGAAAACGCCGATGGGCGGGCAAGGAAACTTAATCGAGATGCTGAGACCGCCGATGGGCGGGCTGTATATCGCAGTATGGCGGCTTCTGGGTAATGTCGTTACTTTTCAGGAAGGCACCCTTTACAACACTCTTTAAAAAGTAGCCTATGTCATTTCTCAGGCTCTAGACTGTATACAAAATTTCATTTAAATTGGTTCAGTGGTTTTGGCGTGAAAGTGAGAAAGACAGACATACAGAGTTACTTTCGCATTTATAATATTAGTAAGGACTAGTAAGGATTAGTAAGGATGTAAATAACATACTCTAATATTAGTGTTTTCAATAAATCATTTTAATTTATAAAACCAATATAGAAATAGTAGTTAGGTACTTTATTAGGTTAGGTACGGGTTGTGCTTACAAAGGGGATACCGGATACCAGCACAGATACCAGCTCGAAAGTTGTTATCAGCGATTGTTAGGTATAAGTAAGTAGTTGATGATGAAATGTCTCTTCAAGGATTAGCATGAGCTATATACTTTTTTTTTAATAAGCTTGTTTTTATCTATGCTAAAAGGTATTCAGAATAGTAGGTTTCTATTGTAGTACAACAGCAGACAATGATGACAGAAAACATTTTGTATATACGAGTCAGTAGATAGGTAGGTAGGTACTATTAATTTAATATGGCTCATATGTTATTATCCGAAGCTAATAGCCATGTTATCCTAATATGTCAGAAATGGTGTAGTCCTTAAGGAATTCATTGATGGTGTCAAACAGTTGTTCGCTGAGTATCTGACTGACGGTGATCATATGCGTCTGGACTATATCCTGAGTCAAGTTCTGGATGTATGCGCTGATGAAAGAGTTAATAATAGATGAGCCAGTCATGCCGTCGACTTGGATCTGCAAAGAGGTAGAGAGTGTTACTTTGTATAAAAATATTACAATAATTTAACGTGGAGGAATCATTTCGGATCTCGATTGTCGCTTTCACCTTTAATACCCGCGTAATTTTAGGTAAATTTATTTGGAGGAGTACCTAACAATAAAAGTAATCCACAAACATTCTAATATGATGTAATACTAGTTATTATTATTGTTATATACCGGCTGTAATTCACGTACCTTTAGTCGAATTTTCTCGACCTAGGTTTCGAGGGAGTCAGTCGCTCTTCCTCGAGTATTATTTATTATCTTTTCTATGTCGGGAGTGAAGTCACGCGGTGAAATCGCGATGTTCACTCAGCCGGTATATAACAATAATAATGTAACAAATTCGCGATAATTTTAAAATCAAAATACTAGTTATGCCTCGCGGTTTCGGTGCGTTAAATAGTACCTATCTATCATGAAGCGGGAAAATAAAAAACTTATGAGTTAATCCAAGTTATAGTATAAATTATCTGTCTACCAAATATCACCTAAATCTGTTAAGCCATGCTGATTAAATAACAAATAATTATAATACAGTAGGACAGTTAGGTAGTAAGGTCAATGACTAACTATATTGTTAGTGTGATAAAGGTATATCTAAACATTCCACTAAACTGGACTTAGCATTTTTAAAAGGTAACTAGGTAATACCTGAAATTAGGCTAAAATAAATGTCAGTTTTTATACTACTTCAACCTTCCACTTGAGTGTGATCGTAGGTAGGTAAATAATACAACTATTTTAGACATGCTTAAATATGATCGAAAATGTATGATACTTTTACTATTCCAGTTAGGTAGGTAATGCAGTCCAATGCTTGCATATTAAAGTGACTTGTCGGAAAATAAAACTTACGAGGGTATCATGGATGTCAATGTTGATGTTCAACTCGCGAAGGATCAGATGTCCACCAATGAGATTAGTGCCCAGACGTAAGTCAGCGCCAAGTTCAAAGCGGTTCACGAAGATTCTGATGCAGAAGACATAAATGGATTTATCATGAAAGGTAACATAATTTTACAAACATAAAATAGCGTTTCAGTACAATAACATAAGCAAGTGTCCACACAAAGTTGAATAATAGTGATCACCTAAAGTTACCGCCGGCACGGTGAGTCAATAACAGAGCCAATCTCACTTCAGTATCGTAAGATCCTGAAATAGTTTAAAATTGTGTTAACCAATGAAAATATTAGCATGGTCATAATATGTAACAACCCTAATGAAAAATTTGCAGTTTATTGTGTTCTTTCAACCTTTCTGAGTAACCATGAAATTACGATCATCTACCCTAACCCCTAATTAGTAATCACAGCTGTACCTACAATTCAATGTACTGAACTGACTACTGTGCCTTTGATCGCATCCGTCTAGAATAGGATGAACGGCGGATAAATATGATGAGATGTGTCGATCCGATATCATTATAACAATAGCGCTGTGTAGACTGGAATATATATCGATTTACCAAAGCTTAATTTCATTGGCGATTTTAATTTGCAGATAACTTGACAAGCATTACCTATGACTTAGATCGCATCGCACCAGCCCCTTGAGCCCCCAGATGCCCCCAGATTATGGACATGTGGACAAGTGCTCATCTTTTTTTTTTTTATACTTTATAGGCTAACGTTAGACCACTATCTCACCTGTTGGTATGTAATTATGCGGTCGAAGATGGTAAGCACGCTAGGCCTAGAATGGGAACTGGCCGGAATTAAAATTTGCACCAGAGTGGCTAATAGCTAACATTTCAATTTTGAGTCAATGACATACAAATGTCATATACTTTCCACCGAAGGAGGTAGTTATAATTTGATTCAAATCAGTCTTCATAAATATTCCATTTTGTAAAAGAAGAAAGAAGAGAGCCTACATTCATTTCTTAGGTCTGACAAATTGATTCGTATATGATGCCATACAAAACAAGACAGACAAGGGAAGGTGGATAAAATATACCAATTTTCAAGAACTTACCGACTAGGTTCAACCAGGGTAAAGTGATATGTACACCTACAGCCAGGCGAATGGGATTGAAGGTAACACGGTCCACTGTATACCAGCGAAGACCTTCAGCGCGGAAGTTGCTGACACTAGCGCGAGCCCGTACGCTGTAAGTTCTCAATATTAAGTCGACATCAATTAACCTCGGCCAGAGATAAGTGACCATTAAACGTTACTTATCTTTGTACTCGTTTAGCTTTACAGTTGAACGAGTAAAGCAGGTATTATAAAACGATGCTCAAGTCAAGCATGGATCTGCTCTTTTCATAGAATCAGGCCATTTGATTGGCATGTATAGTTAAACAATCTCAGTTAGACTATTAGTACGTAGTATTATTATCTTTTCTATGCTATTAGGCCTAGCGTGTTCACCATCTTCGACCACATAATCGCTTTCCACCAAGCGAGATAGTTTTAAAACGCTAGCCTATAAGATATAAAAAACCAATCTAATTCTATGCTTGAGTACGCCTCTAGACTCCTCAAAAATGTAAGATAAATCAAATTAATTTCATTTCAATTTTAATCTCATTTTAGTCAATAAAGATAGGTATAAATCTCAGAGTAACAATTACTACACATTAGTAATTGCTACTCTGAGTTATAAATATAGTTTATAATTAGTATAGTGAAAATTTAATAACTCAGTAAAACTAAAATATTAACTATGCCTAATAATTTAAATTATAACTACAAATAAAATAGTATTGTTGTAAAATACCGAATTAAGTGTTCAATGAAACTACAGAGTTTACGAGATTTATCATCTTGGTAGATTCTCTCGTAAAAGTAAAGACCGTACGTCCGTACCTACCCAACTCAAGACGCTACAAATTTTGACAATTAAATTGTTGCGTGCCACAAGTAACCAAATTTTTGTGCTAATGCACAGAATAAAGAATGGGTTAATATTAATTAAGAAAATAGAATTAAGGTTAAATACTACTTAGATAAATTATTTGCATTAAAGGTACGGCCTTATTAGATTAATTTTATTTTATTATTTTAATATATAATTAAAGGATTTTATTTTTATCTCTAAAATGTATATTATGAACAAATTATACAAATTTCTAAGATCTAACACGAAACTTTATATTTTATTTGAGACATATTAGATAACATACTGAATTGAAAAATAATTAAAGGTAAATAATAAATAAATATAACTACAGCAGTTGGATTAAAAAGCTGAGGATGGTGATGTTGATTTTCCTTTTAGCTTACCCTGTAACAGAGAACTCAACAGGACCAACAGTGTCGAGTACGAGAGGGTCCAGAGGCGGCAGCTGTTCATTACCATTAATCACAACATCTCTGAAGCCTTCGAGAGCGTTCGCGAGGACTGTTTCGAGGATGTTACGTCCAAGCACATTTTCGAGGAGCTGGACATCAGATGTGGCGTCATATGCGGGGTCGCCACGGAGGTAGACGAATTGCTGAGAATATGAACCCAGTGATTTACTTACTTCGTTAACTGAAAAAAAAGTTTATGAATAGGTACTATTTGTTACGATTTGTATCTACATATTATATGTAATCTAATCGGCCAATCCAGATTGTATTCCAAACTGCCTGTTATAGGTACAGTGCCACAAGTATAACTTGGCGGTGGTGGTTTATGGAACTAATTCTTTTAATTGAAACTGTGAGTTTGACGTTTGAGAGATTACCGCGACATTATTGTTGATAAATCTGCTACATTAAAATAGTTCAATAATGCCAAATGTAATTAAAAGTGGTTTAAGAGAAACTGTTATCAAAGTACAAAGTAAAAGCACAGTGGCGCACAGGCACGCCAAGTTATACTTGCCGGACTGTACTAACTAGTTTAATCGAGGCGCCAATTCATGTTTTTGAGGGTTCCATGCCCAAAGTGTTAAAAAATGGGACCCTATTACTAAGACTCCGCTGTCTGTCCGTCTTTCTGTCCGTGTGTCACCAGGCTGTATCTCATGAACCGTGATAGTTAGACAGCTGAAATGTTCACAGATGATGCATTTTTGTTGCCGCTATAACAACGAATACCTCAAAACAGAATAAAATAAATATTTATGGGGGCTCCCATACAACAAACGTATTTTTTTTTGTTTGTCTTAGCTCGATATTGATAACGGCAACAAAGGGATTTCAAGGTAGACGCTCGAAATATTCACAAAATATTGAGTTTATTATATATATAATATATTATTCATATTAAAAAGAAATAGTTAAATTAAAACAAAATTAACATTTAAGGGGGCTCCCATACAACAGACATGTTTTTTTTGCCGTTTTTTATAAATAATGGTACGGAACCTTACGTGCGCGGGTCGGACTCGCACTTGACCGGTTTTTTATATGAGCAGCTTAGAGTTGGCTCAAAGACAACTTGGTCGCTCTGTCTCCATCAAAGCCGAGATTTTTTTTAAAGTTATTTTTCTTTTGGCGCGTTTGCAAAAATTCTGTTTTGTCTACGATGCGCGCGCAAAAGTTAAATATCCAGCGCTGAAGTTAGCTGTTTAACTGTCTCTGAAATTTTAATACCTTTTATACAAATAAAGAGTTGTGGCATACGGGATAGAATCTTTAGTTATTTTTATTTTGTTACGCCACAGAAGTAAATATAACTTCTTACATAAGTAGGTACACACACAAGTTTTTTTTTGCTTTGATAATGAATTTTCGGGATCGACCCTTATGACTCAATCCGCGTTACCGTAATATTACCGGATTGAGTCATATCGACTCATTTTGGCGTTGACGATTAACCTACCCTATAACCATACCGTCATGGTCACAGTAAATAATTATCAGGAAATACTACTAAATCGCTAAATCTAATACTATAAGAATCTTTGTCCTGACATACTGACTGACTGACTCACTGACAGACAACGCACAGCCTAAACCGCTGGTCGTAGAGACTTGAAATTTGGAGGGTATATTTGTCTTAGTACGTAGGGGTGAACTAAGAAAGGATTTTTCAAAATTCACCCCTTAAGGGGATGAAATTGGGGTTCAAAGTTTGTATACAGAAACAAGATTAGATAGTCTTTTCTATTCGAAACTTCACAAAAGTGCTTCAGTTCATAAATAAGTAAACACGTGTTTTAGGTTTTTTCGAAATTCCACCCCTAAGAGGGTGAAATGGGGTAACAAAGTCTGTAAATCAATATTGTTTTGGATTGCGCTGAAATTTGGCATACAGGTGGTTATTATGACGTTAGTATCAGCTAAGAAAGGAATTTCTAAAATTCACCCCTTAAAGGGATGAAACGGGGGTTCAAAGTTTCTATGGAGAAACAAGATTAGATGGTATATTCTATTCAAAACTTCATACAAGTGCTCCAGTAAAAAAATAAGTAAATACGTGTTTCAGGTTTTTTTTTTAATTACACCCTTAAGAGGGTGAAATGGGGTAACAAAGTGTGAAAATTAATGTTGTTTCGGATTGCGCTGAAATTTTGCATGCAGATAGTTATGAAGAAGTTAGTTCCCTCTGAGAAAGTATTTTCCAAAATTCACCCCTGAAGGGGATGAAACGGGGGTTCAAAGTTTGTATGGAGAAACAAGATTACATAGTATTTTTTATTTAAAACCTCATACAAGTGCGCCAGTAAAAAAAAAAAGTATATACGTGTTTCAGGTTTTTTTTTAATTACACCCCTAAGAGGGTGAAATGGGGTAACAAAGTGTGAAATTTAATGTTGTTTCGGATTGCGCTGAAATTTTGCATGCAGATAGTTATGACGAAGTTAGTTCCCTCTGAGAAAGTATTTTCCAAAATTCACCCCTGAAGGGGATGAAACGGGGTTCAAAGTTTGTATGGAGAAACAAGATTACATAGTATTTTTTATTCAAAACCTCATACAAGTGCGCCAGTAAAAAAAAAGTATATACGTGTTTCAGGTTTTTTTTTAATTACACCCCTAAGAGGGTGAAATGGGGTAACAAAGTGTGAAAATCAATATTATTTCGGATTGCGCTGAAATTTGGCATGCAGATAGTTATGATGAAGTTAGTTCCCTCTGAGAAAGTATTTTCCAAAATTCACCCCTGAAGGGATGAAACGGGGGTTCAAAGTTGGTATGGAGAAACAAGATTAGATAGTCTTTTATAATTGAAACTTAACACAGGTACTTTAATTATAAGTAAATACGTGTTTCAGGCTCTTTCGAAATTCCACCCCTAAAAGGGTGAAGTGGGGTAACAAAGTCTGAAATCAATATTGTTTCGGATTGCGCTGAAATTTGGCATGCAGATAGTTATTTTAACTTACGTTTCCCCTCAGAAAGGATTTTCTAAAAATTCCTCCCGGATACGTAACGAGGATTCAAATTTTGTTTGGCGAAATAAGATGAGATAAAGTACGTGTTGTAGGATTTTTTGAAATGGGGTAGTTAACAAAGTCTGAAATTTTGGGTTTATCGGTTTTTATAAATATAAATCCCGAATTGCCTTAGTCACGCGATAACATGAAAACGGGTGAACTGATTTGGCTAATTCTTATTTGTTGTATTTAATTATAGAATCGTTTTTACAAAAGAAAAGTTTTAAGTAAATAAAAGAAGTTTTTAACGCGGGCGCAGCCGCGGGGCACTTCTAGTTAATAATAAAAAGCAAGTCAATTTGCCAAATATTTTATGTAAGTAGGTAACTAGGTACACTTAAATTAGTATTATACTAAGGTATTAATCATCATCATCAGCCGGTGTCAGTCCACTGCTGGACGTAGGCTTCCCCAAGACGCGACGCGCCACTGAGCCCGGTTTTCGGCTCCTCTTTTCCACTAAGGTATTATTTTAGAAAAATACGCTTACCTCTAGGAATCTCATTTGCAAGCAAATCTTCTCCCGCCACAAGGGCGCAAATGGCAAGCACTCCCAAAAATAAGGATTTCATTATTGAAATTAGTAAATCCAAATAAAACACAGAAGATACCTTAAGTAGGTACCTCTTTGTTGTGTTTGTGATTTTTTACGTGATTGCAGTGATTTATAACACTAGTTATCATCTCATTATCGGATTATTAGGTTATTTTCGATTAAATTAATAACACCTAGGTACTTAATTCTTTGCTTTTAAATCTTACCATTTGCATGGTATCCACACGCAAATATTGAAACATATTGGACTAGGTACCCAATTATTTAAAGTAGTCATATTAATAGGTACCTACTATCACAGTATTCACGGCAATTTTAGCTACCTACTGTGGTTAGTTATATACAGGTGTCGGGTTTCATATGGCCCAAACTAAAACCATCCATGGAAGACCCAGAGAACCCCCATGTATGTTCCGCGAAAATCTATAGTTTTCGAGAAAATTGCGTTTTACTTGTTGAGTTGGTCCCCGAAATGAAGCAATTTATTAAAATTTTCTCTTAAACTATAAAGGCTAGAGCCCTAGTTTTTTTGTGGGACTATGAACAATGAATAGGTCTTTCAGGTAAAACCACAGAATAATGAATAGTACAAGTAAAAATATTTTTTTTAATTAAGGCTTTATTCTTTTCTGAGAAAAAAAATAAGATATCACATTTTTTTATTTAGACGATATTTGAACTTTTACTTTGGGCAGGCTTTTCTCCAAAAAAACACGTTTTTTTTTCTTCAAAAATGATATTCCAATATAATGGCATATTAATAATATTACAATCTAGTCTTAAGACTAATAAGTAATTTACATTTGACCTAAACTGCTAAAAAGTTATTGTTAAACGAAGAATTGGGCAAACACATAATAAAAAAAGTTACAACTGATTTTAAAATCTTGTCTGTTTTATGGACCTGCTGCTTGCCAAATTGTATACGGCTTCGATAACAGGTTAAAAACAACGAAATAGAAAGGATTTCAATATTCAAATTATTTCTTCTGCATTACACTCTGGTAATCTCTTTTTTACAGAATTAACTCATATGAAGGAAATAAGTAGTAATAAAAACCCAAAATCTTTGAATTAGGGAACTTTAAAAAATTGAGGTTTTATGTTGAAAATATCGACAATTTTCCTAGCCTATCTTTTGTCGTTTTTAGGGTTCCGTAGTCCTGACAAGGAACCCTTATAGTTTCGTCATGTCATGTCTGTCTGTCTGTCTGTCTGTCTGTTCGAGGTTTTGCCGACACGCCGACAAAGTGATGAAATAAAATTTTGATAAATATTTTTTTAGGGTAGCTCCCCTACATGAGACGTGGGGATGAATTTTTTTTTCGTCGTCTACCCCATCGTGTGGGGTATAGTTGAATAGGTCTTTTAAAATGACTTAAGGGTTGCTAATATCATTTTTCGATTGAATGCTCCATTTACGAAATATTAAACTTTAAAGTGCAAATTTTTGTTCCAGTAGGGCGTCCCCCCCCCCCCCTCTAAAAGCTAAACTGCTGTCTTTAAAAATCTGGAAAAAATCTTGATAATAGTGGATTTCATTTACATTACTTTAAAGAAAAACTGTAGCGGTTAAGATAACTTTATTAGTTTAGCAGTAATAGTCGTTGAACTTAGGTGTTGGATAATTTTGCGCCAAATACAAAATCCTTCGAATAAATCCTTTAAAGTGTCAAAGACAAAGTACCTAGTTGCTTATTTATAACGGGTAAGGACTTGCATTGAATAACGGGCTACTACGGAACCCTACACTGCGCGTGGCTCGACACGCACTTGGCCGTTATTTTATTATAATAAAAATTCAAAGTAACAGCTATGCACATGCGATATCGCTTAATAAATATTATTTTTAGAAGATAAAAGGAGTGTACACTTTTAGTTTTCTTTTTCTATGATTATTTTAGTTTGGTGTTTAATTTACGTAATAGGCAAGCGTATGACCACTATCTCACTTGATAATAAATGATGATGTGGTGATCGACCATTATGCTCGCTTTCTTAGACGATACTTTTACACTCGGGAGCTTGGGTCGTTCTCCCATATAAAAATCAAATAATTTGAGGTCAGGCATCTTGATGGCCAGAGACAGATCCATCGCGCCGGATACATCAACTTGTGTAAGTATTTTCTATTGTTATTTTCTTGTGTAAGTATTTTCCCTAAAGATTTCACTTCTCCAACGAAATGAATACAAATAAATATCAACTTTAACTAAGAGATGCACACAAGAAGAAAAGTGAAGACAATGACTTGCTCCATCATATCAGAAGAAACTTCATAACGCGTTATCGTATGTGCAATAATGTGCATTGCTGCAAAGGGTCACTTTGCTTGCATTGCTGTAAAGGGACACTTTGAACTTTTATTAAATATTTGACCAGAATATTAAGAAAATTGTCGATTTTTTTCAACATAAAAATTTTCAAAGATATTGGGCTTTTACTTAGCTTATAACTTCTTATAACTTCTTCTCTTTGTTTGAGTTAATTCTGTAAAAAAAAGATTTTTAGAATGTATTTCAGAAGAAATAATTTGAAAATTGAAATCCTTTCTATTTTGTTAATTATGTTTTTAGACCTGAACCTCTTGTCGTAGCCGTATAAAATTTGGCAAGCAGTAGGTGCATAAAACAGACAAGATTTTAAAATCGGTTGTAACTTTTTTATTCTGTTTTTTTTTTGGAAAAAAGCCTGCACAAAGTATAAGTTCAATTATTGTCTAAATAAAAAATGTGATGTCTTATTTTTTGCTCAGAAAATGATATTCCTAAATAAAAAAATGTAGTTTTTCCTGAAAGACCTATTCATTGTTCATAATTTCACAAAAAAACTAGGGCTCTAGCTTTTATAGTTTGGGAGAAATAGTTTGCAAATAATTTGTAACATTTCGGGGACTAACTCAAAAACAAGTAAAACGCAATTTTCTCGGAAACTATAGATTTTCGCGGAACATACATGGGGGTTCTTTGGGTAGCCCTTGGAGTCCTCCGTCGACGGTTTTCGTTTGGACCATATGAAACCCAACACCCTGTATATCCTATGTTTCGCTTGCTGATCAACGGTGTCCACTCAAGAATTCGTAAAATCACATTAATCTAACAGTTACCTATCGGTTCTTTGGTTAATATCTGTTACAGCAGTACAAGTCATGTTACAGAGTTTTATTCAGTTTGCGAATCCAGTGAGCTTAGAGCTAACTATGTGGAAAAATTCCTTAAACTTTCCGGATATAAGAAAAATGAACTAGGGTGCATTCGGGTAACTCTGAAAATCGGGGAATTCTAATAATTAAAGTTTTCCAATCGACACGGCAATATTTCATGCTTTGGCAACATGCACCTAGCGGCCATTTTAATACGCATCCGCCCGCAAGTCACCTCAGGCTGCTAGGAGCGACCGCGCGTCATCAACTGTCATTTTTCCAAGCAACGGCGATTTCGCGGGTTTTTTGGTGTTATTGGATTTGCCCGAACATCCATAATTACAAAACCTGTTAAGATATTAAACTTTTATTTTCTTTATTCCCTAGACGAACGTTTTTTGCAATTCTGTGTAGGCTTAGGACTATCTAGCTCAAGATTTTTTGCACTTTTCAGATTTAGACGAATAGGGCAATTCCGAATTTGTCAATGCCTTCTAAGAGTTTGAGTACAGTAGGCTACTTGTCGGGTAATTCCGAAATGAAAGTAGCACTCATGTAATGTTTGGCCCTTTCAGTGGCCAAACCGCTACATACATTTCGTGAAGGTAAACCTGAACGAAAAAGAAACACGTACTTTAAGGCATAACTACTTAAAACCCACTTTTGAGTGTCATTCAGAATTACCCGAACATAATTCGGAATTGCACTCTGACAAAATAAATATAACAATGTTTTCAAACATTTCTAATTATTAATTACAGTGATATTTTTACAAATCTCAGCAATAGTACTTGGGCATATATTCACGCAGTCGGAGTGATATAAGCTGGTAACATGAAGTCTATCAATTTTGACATATTGGTGATAATACCCTGTAAGACCCTATGAACTCATCAAAAATTCATTCGTAAATACCCGAATGCACCCTAACTACGAATTGTCAAATAGGTTTTTAATAAATTATTAATTAGGTAGGTAAGTATATGAAAATAAAATAGTTAAAATAAAACCATATTTGCAAAACTTCATTTTATTAGATACTTATCAGAATATATAACATATCAGGGCTTAAACATAATTAACAAACAGTCCAATCAATAACATTTTATCAGATGCTTAGCCAAAGGCAAACAAATACCTATTCTGATATAAAGTCATGATCGAAGAAATAATTAGGATGATATGAATGAATATGATAAAATGACTCGGGAAATATTATAATATGTAATGACCTATTAATCGTACAATAATCATGAAGGGGCACACACATTTTGTAACTAAGTAGGTATATGTACAGAATATAACAGTAGGTACTGTTTCATGAAAGTTTTATTTTATTTTTATTAATTATTTTATCATTGTACCTACATACATTATTTTGAGTAAGTATAGGTTATCAATTATCAGTAAGTATGAAAGTTTATAACGGATATGAGCTCACGTAAACTTACACATCGACGTCGACGTCATAGCAATAATTGTTATAAAGTCGATGATTTTACGGTATATTTGATTTAGGTGCGCTCATAGCCTTTAAGTTAAGTATAGTTTTATAGTCAGATTATCAGTAGGAACTTATTTTTTTCAAAAGTTGTGCAGGCGTCACATCCCCAAGGTAATTGTCTAATCTATTCATGAGACTTGTCGTAGTCCCCCTGATAATATCTGGTCGATAGCCATTCAGGATGTTCACTCCCTCTTTATTCAAAAGCTTGTTGATAGGCCAAGAGCTGTTCTCCAAATTTGCCTGTGAAATAAGTTAGAATTAAGTGCTAACTAATTAGGTTATAGGGTTATAGGTTCCAGCCTTTGATTAATTACTTTTCCAGCCTGTCGCATTTGTATACCTACAGCCTTCGAGCATCCTACAGCAGGCGCTATAAATTTCAATATATTTTAATAGACCGAATTCAACCAAATTATCATAAGCTAGAGGATGGTAGCACAGTAGGCTAATTTTACAGGCTCAGTATGATGTGGTAGATCTATACTATCCTTGACCACGTCTAACTTGGGTGAGATGTGGTCGATCTCGATACTCACGCTCGTGGAGGTTGCATTACACCTAAGAAGCTTACCTGAATATCTCCAATGGCGAAGTCAAGATTCATCTCGATTATTCTGGAACCGTTACCGTTGTGAGCGAGGTCTATGCTGAACTGAAGAGTAATGTTGCTTAATACTGCCCTAAAACAATTACAATATTTTATTAATATTTTTTTACAAACAAGACCATATTAAATCTCATACCATTTAAATAACATAATAGAATATCAGATTTTATTATATTAAACTTATCGATTTAATATCGGGAATTTAACGTGACGATGTCATTATAGCGACACAGAATACTTAATAGTACTACGATAGCGATCGACATATATTTCGGCCTCATCCGAAGGCCATCTTCAGGATCTCGAGTGCGGGGCGCTCGTGCGAGACTGGACGCGTCGGCTAGCGCCCCGCACTGTGCTTACGTAGTAACTATTATATAATCTGTGACTGTGCCCGCACTCGAGATCCTGAAGATGGCCTCTGAATGAGTTCGAAACATGTCGATGGCTATATCGACATCGCGTAAGTCACGTTTTAAATCAATAAGATTATGAGATTTCTAGTTTTATATCTTATGGGCCAGCGTACATCATTCAATTACTTACTCTAACTTTCCAGCCCCTTTTAGAGTGTAAACGTAAAATGCCTTCCCTTGTAGCTCGTATTTGACTGAAATAAAGTGTGAGAGAAACACATTAAAAGTATCATGATTTTTATCCAATAATTTTCTTAAATCTAGGCAAAGCACGGGTATCTGTTTTCTTATTTTTTCCGTATTATCGACCGAGCGAGTGATGCGTCTCAGTTTAGAGATGGGCCAAAAAATGCTTTTGTCCCTCACGTCATGACTGTCTGTACTCGCCTACAAGTCGCATTTTTCAAGCGATTTTGACCAAAACAGGCACACGAGTTCCTTGATTTTAAATTTAAAAATGTTTGTCGATCGCGTTTTTTATTGGGAGGGAAAGGGGAGAAGTTTTTGCTGTAATGTCTTTGGCTGTAGCATTATTTATCAATAGATTTCAGTAAAATTGGAGAGGCACACTAAGGACTTACACAAGATGTTTCGAAAAAAAAATCAAATGGGAATGGGAAGGGAATGGAATACTGGAATGGGGGAAGGGAGAAAATAGCTGTAGCGTTGTTTATCGATGGATTTCAATCAAATTTGAGAGGCAAATTCATTCTACATAATAAGATTTTGCAAAAATAAAAATAAAAAGGGGAAGTGGAGGAGGTGAAGTTTGCTGTAGCGTTATATATGAACGGAATTCAATTTTTAGATTTTTTTGGAAAGTGTTTACCTACCTACTCCAATGCGGCAACTTCATTTTACATAAGATGTTGCGGAAACAATCCAAAAAGGGGGAGTGGAGGGGGTGAAGTTTGCTGTAGCGTTATATATGGACGGAATTCAATTATATTTAGATTTTTTTGGAAAGTGTTCACCTGCCTCGTCCAATCTGACTACGCAGTCCTCATGATCTTCACGAGACAAACCCGTAGTACCGTGGTAAATAGGTAAATAGGTGGCTATTATCTGGGTAGCTCTTGGGGTCCTCCATCGATGGTTTTCGTTTGGACCATATGAAACCTGACACCCTGTATAGAAAATCATTGCCTATATACCTACCAAATATGCAATGATGCCGATAATTTTTTTTTCAAAAAGCTTCTTGATGTCATTCTTTAACCTCAACTCAATTTTACTAAATACCATGTATAGGTACTTATTAATTTATAAAAAATAAACTGGCCAAGTGCAAGTCGGACTCGCACTCGTAGGGTTCCGTAACACAGTAGAGTATTCTATAACTTTGATTTTTCGCAACTACAAAATAACTTTGTTTTTCATAGTGTTTGTATGAAAAACAAAGTTATACTTGCGGTCGCTATATCTCAACAACTGCCGACTGTATCTCGTTCAAACCAATTTTCGTTGAAAGTTTTTATTGAGATCTACAGAATGTATTTTTTCTAGATTTTTCACTCTCTTACTTTAGAAGTTAGAAGGGAGGGGGGGGGGGGGAAACACATTTTACCACTTTAGACGCGCCTATCTTTGAAATTATTGACTTTGAGATAAAATGATTTTAGAAACCTCAATGTCATTTTTAAAGACCTATCCATAGATACGTTTAGGTTTGACGAAAAATTTTTTGTTCCATATTCATGTATGGGATGCCCCCCCTTAAACTATTATATTTTTTATTTTTGTATAAAAATCGGAAAGCGGTTCACAGAATACATCTACCTACCAAGTTTAAATTCTGTAGTCTAAATAG
The DNA here is from genome assembly GCA_954871355.1 of Cabera pusaria. NCBI lineage: Eukaryota > Metazoa > Arthropoda > Insecta > Lepidoptera > Geometridae > Cabera > Cabera pusaria. The sequence continues at coordinate 18,426,908 of OX940889.1, read as the reverse complement.
TTTCGGAATATAATGGCTGTGACATACGGACGGACAGACAGACAGACAGACAGACAGACAGACAGACAGACATGGCGAATCTATAAAGGTTCCGTTTTTTGCCATTCGGCTACGGAACCCTAATAAATATTATATATTACATCGTATTAATTTAATAAATGAAATCGTAGTCAGAACAAGTCACAAGTGTCCACCAATAAAATTAATGTCATCAACGATTCTCGCAAGTAAAACTCGCTCGAGCTTTAACACGTTCACGGCGTCCCTCAACGTGCGAATCGAGCGATCCCACAAACTAAGCGAGATTGTGGGACGCGGTCCGCGCCGCCGCCTCCCCGCGAGTACCCCGCCGTTGCTCTGCGCAAGTATATTCGATTCCAAACTGTATGATTGTAAAACTGTGTTATGACTTTAAAAAACACGCACCTGCGGTGATTTTGAGGGCAGGCACAGTAAGCGATCCTGACGCTCGTAATTTTTTCAGAGACACACTGAGTTCCGTTACGGAGAATTCATTTAGTCCAAACAACTGCATCTGGTCAGATGAATACGTTATTCTAGAAAAATAATATACAAGTCAACCTATGTTTTTATTAATTAAGAACCTAATTTAAATCATTACTATTTACTTCGTTATAAACGCGAAAGTTTGTATGGATGTTTCTTACTCTTTCACGCTAAAACTACTGAACCAATTAAGCTGAAATTTGGTATGTAGATCATAGACCTATAACCTCGAGACTGAACATCTCGAACTGGCATTGTCGAACACCGTTAAGGAGCTGGCCGGCTTCTTCTCGCTCACACGTAGCTCGGCATTCAAAACAACAACACGCGCGTTATGAAAAAACTTGCGGTTCTGAAATGCCATCGTGTGTCCTCAGATATTTTAAAAAACCAAAAGGGAAAAACTAACAAAAGCGACGGAGTCACTTTTCATAAGTAAGTTCAGATTTTTGAATAAAACGCGCTAAAATGGAACATTATTTTGTCAAATTGTAATGACACTTCACGACGCGGCGCCATGTTCTGTTTGCACGCGCAGTCCATAGATTGTGTAAACAGATATGACATTATAGCTAAATTAAATTGCCTATTTTTAACCTTCGGAGAACAGTTTGACATGTGTGTATATACTGTAATTTACTGTATAATAGGTATTATACAGTATTTATTTATATTAGATTAGATATAGATATTTTAGATTAGATTTCTCACATAGAGTTATGTGAGAAATCTAAAAAATCTATAAATGTATTATTGAGATAGCTTAGGCAAAAAGCAGTCGGAAAACATTAGCTTTAGTTCATAAAATGTCAAACTAAATTTTAAAATTCAATTTAAGGGTTTCAGCCTTTTTACCCGGCTGTGAAAGAAGGAGGGTCATGTTTTTCGAGTGTATGTATGTATTTTATGATTAGTACCTATCCTATCCTAATATCGTATCCTATCCTCCTTCTTTTAACAAAAGGTACTTTAGTCGTCGTCGGTAACTCGGTATCGACAGTATGGCGATAGGTGTTTAATCTACAATTTGTCACATCTGTTTGTCGGTTTTATCTATGGCGGCAACCGCTCCCCCCTGCCCCCGCGTGAAAGATAACCGTTCGACAAAATGTACTCGGGATAGCGACTCTTTTGATTTATTTAACTCTATGATGTAGATAGCCTAAAATAACACATAGGGTTTTCGAGACGACGACGACGGGGAACGATGTCTACGCGGGTAAAACCGCGGCGACAGCTAGTATGTAATAATAAGTTATGTTCATTATCTGGGGGGTGCGGGTTCGGTAGTCCCGTCGGTACGATGAAATTTTGGATTGTGTTTAACAATTTACAAAAATATAAAGTGTGTGACACTTCAAAGAAACATAATATTTGATTTACGCAGTGCAACATCTCTCGTCGGATTTGAAAACTGTAATGATTTCTTCCGAATGTACGTTACCTACGTAATAAGTAGTCATAGATGGCGCCACCAATGCATAATTGGGTTAACAAATGCAATCCACTAATTTCGTCGTATCGATGGATCGAACCGTGGCTTAATTGGCAGAGCACCTGGACGTGTAATCCGGGGGGTGCGGGTTTGAGTCCCGTCGGTACGATGAAATTTTGGATTGTGTTTAACAATTTACAAAAATATAAAGTGTGTGACACTTCAAAGAAACCTAATATATGTTCATTATGTTATTTACCACAGTTATTTACGCACTTTACACCCTTTCCAGCGTAGGATCCATTTAAAGGTGGTATTTTAATTACATCCAACGACGGTAGTTTGATCGGAAATGTGTCACCACTTCTCCATTTAGTGAAAAATTTAAGTATTTGTTTTTCTGCTTCATTGTGTGCTAGAAATAGTAAAGAATAATTTAGGATCGTTTAAAAATAAAACTGGCCAAGTGCGAGTCAGACTTTTGTCCCGCACACGGAGGGTTCCGAACGCCATCTATCGAATTTCTAACGAACTTCTAACACCAACTAAGTAAACGTTAACACAAAGGTAGAATAGAATTATATAGTAGTAATAGTAATAGTAGTAATAGTAATTAATATTATTAAATATCTGGTTGACCGAGCTTTGCTCGGTATTTTTTGCCACTTAAACAGACAAATATGACTCTTCCCGACATCTATTGACGAATAATAATACTATTTTTTTTTATTGAGAGCAACTAACAGCTTTACCGACACAGTAACATTAAAGCTACTTCTACTCGCCAATAGATGTCGGGAAGAGTCATATTTTAAGTTGATTATCAATAAAGTTGATTATTGAAAACACGAATAAAACAACATTTTCCGAAAATGACTCGTAGCTAGATCCGAACCGAACACCAACTAAGTAAACATTAAAACAAAGGTAGAATAGTATTATATAGTAGTAATTGTAATTGTAGTAATTAATATTATTAAATATCTGGTTGACCGAGCTTTGCTCGGTATTTTTTGCCACTTAAACAGACAAATATGACTCTTCCCGACATCTATTGACGAATAATAATACTATTTTTTTTTTAATTGAGAGCAACTAACTGCTTTACCGACACAGTACTTCTACTCGCCAATAGATGTCGGGAAGAGTCATATTTTAAGTTGATTATCAATAAAGTTGATTATTGAAAACACGAATAAAACAACATTTTCTGAAAATTACTCCTAGCTAGATCGATTTATCGCCCCCCCATCCCCTGTAGGTATACTAAATTTTATTTAATCGTTGGAGCCGCTTCCGTGATTCATGTTAAGGCACAGAATAATGAATAGTACAAGTTAAGGTAAAGACTCCATCTTTGATGCTAGCTAGATGGCGCTGCGCTATCGTAAAAAACTTTTTTTTAACTTTTCTTTAATTTTTAACTTTTTTCTGTTCTTAGTATTTGTTGTTATATCGGCAACAGAAATACATCATCTGTGAAAATTTCAACCGTCTAACTATCGCGGTTCATGAGATACAGCCTGGTGACAGACGGACAGACAGACAGACAGACAGACAGACAGACGGACAGTGGAGTCTCAGTAATAGGGTTCCGTTGGTACCCTTTGGGTTCGGAACCCTAAAAACGAACAAAAAACCATTCCGAATGCCACGCTTGTTATTTTCAGTACCAAGTTTGAGAGGTGTTTTTCTCCATATCTCTCAAGAAAGTCATCAGATCTCGATGAAATACAATAGGACCAAACTGTAGTATAGTTTTGAAGTCCTGAGGGCCCAGTGGTGTAGTGGAAGAATGGTCGGCTGTGACACCAGAGGTACTTGTACTATTCATTATTCTGTGCCAGAGGTACCGAGTTCATTCCTCGCCGTACACCAATGGATAAAAAAATCTTACTAGCAATGTAGGTTGCACATTACTATTCTTCTTGAATATGCTTTTTTTGGACTGTCTGGAGTGGGTTCACGGCAATAGTGCAATGGGTGGGGATCGAACTCACGACCTCTCGATAGACAGGCCGACGCCTTAGCCATTGGGCTATTGCCGCTCTAGATCTAAATAATAATCACTTATCAAATACGCAGGAACTTATCTAAGTATGATCTAATTATCTTTATTTTAACCTAATATAAATAAAAACAAAAAATAAATATGTAAATATAAACAAAACCATAGCACTGAAAAGCTTCGAATTTTATATGTGTATTTATATAAAGCAGGTAAGTACTTACGAGTCACATCAGTCGAGTGAACGTGTACTGTGAGTATAAACACTGAGAAAACAATAATTTTCAATATTTCCATTTTGAGATGTGATTGTGAAACTATGCAATTATTACAGAGATTCCTTTTTATACACACAAGTAATATTTACCTTCGCGTTATCATTATAATTACCAACAAACAACTCTTAAGTTGTCTTAACACGGCTAATAATATTATGTTAATATTGAGGTAAGTACATATTCTGGTTGGCTAATTATGTGTTGTGCTCTACAACAATAAGTAATGTATTGTCTAGTTTTCTTAATTACTCAAAGAGTTAGTGATAAGCAAGTAAGGGCTTAGCAAAACCGTGTCAGGTCAAGGTAGATTTCGAAATATGTTATTGTATTTATACCTTCTTATACTATGTTTATGAACATATAAATCAATGGGATCAACGTGATACAAACTATTTATTTTTAACCGACTTCTAAAAAAGGAGGAGGTTATCAATATTTATGTATTTTATGTATTTATGTAGGTATTTGCCTCAATTTCTCCGCTAATTGAGAACTGCTGATGTGAATAACTATTTTTTCATAAATAGGGTACATATAAATATCTCCGCAGTGGTCCCATTATAGTAGAACTCATAGAGATCTGATGAGTATTTACAGAAATATGAAGATACTCTACTACCAATAACTCAAACTTGCTCGTGACAAAAAAAAAATACAGACGAACATATATAGAAACTGCTCTTTTTTGGAAGTCGGTTAAAATTACTCGCACGTGCCACGGCTCGCGCGGCATGCGAAGTTGGTTTTTAGAGTTCCGTACCTCAAATAGAAGAGGCCAATCTTAAGTGGAGTAAACTACGTATGTATATATTTTATTATGTGTAATTTTTTCTTTATTTGTGCTGTGACCTAGAGTAATGATAGAAGGTATTAGAGTATTCTATAACTATGATTTTTCGCAACCACAAAATAAACTTTGTGTTTTATAGTGTTTGTATGAAAAACAAAGTTATATTTGCGGTCGCTATATCTCAAAAACTGCTGACTGTATCTCGTTCGAACCAATTTTCGCTGAACGTTTTTATTGAGATCTACATAATATCTTTATTCTAGATTTTTCACTCCGTTACTTTAAAAGTTAGAAGGGGAGGGGGGGGGGTGGACACACATTTTACCACTTTAGACGCGCCAATCTTTCGAATGATTGACTTAGAGAAAAAATGAAAAAATGATTTTAAGAACCTCAATGTCATTTGTAAAGACCTATCCATAAACATCCCACACGTTTAGGTTTGAAGATTTTTTAAGCTATTGCATAGCTTCTATCGCGGGCCTTGAGCGTGGAGACCGTAACCAGAATTCCGTTAAAAAAATAATAAATTATAAGTAAAAAATATTTTTAAAAACAAGCTTTTATCTGGGACAATGAACTAAAATGTTAAAAATAAATTCTAGTAAGTATTTGGCGTGTAGGTACTTACCTATATTCTTAAAAGATACATAAGTACACCAAATTTGAGTCCAATCGGACATCGGGCAGTAGGTCTAATTTAGCTTCCAAGATTCCACCCGAACCACTTGTACTATTCATTATTCTGTGCCCGAACTTACATAGTTACATACATACATAGATACATACATACATATATTGCAAGTTAAATAAACGCTTGTAGAAACCTAACACCCCAACGAACCTCATTGTTTAAGCCTTAACGTAGTAGCGATGAGGTCGTCTTTGATTTCGCACTCATTTCAATAATCAATTTAATGGTAAAACTTGATAAAATGAAACACTTGCGTGTGTTAACGGTGTACAACGCCATCTATCGGATTTCATCCCCACTTCACATGGGAGCTACCCTAACCGCTTATATACCCCTCGGACCGGCTAATTTTGATTTTGTCTTCTCGTTCCTTTTTCAAATATAAATTCCGAATTCTATGTTCAAATTATGTCAAGGGTGAACAAGTCCTCGAAACTTTACATAATTCCTCCTTGTTAAACACTCACTGCCTTCATACATGTAGCCGTGACACAGATTACACACAGGTATTTATCATCTATGTACAACAGTGAATATCTGTACTCTGTCTCTATCTGTAAATATGAATAAACAAAGTGCATTTATTAATGAAGAAAGTCACGAAAAAAATAGTGAAAGAAAATGAGTGAGTACTCTATACATATACATACATTTTATTATTATTAATTTGAAAACAAATAATGATCCACAAGAATCCACAACAAAATATGGGACCACCATTGACGCGGTATTTTTCAGATATTTAGAAGATATCAAGTCTCAAACTTATGTTTCTTATTTCAGTTACCATAAACCTATAGTTTCAATGATAAATATTCCTGAATAACCTACATGTATTGTAAGATAATAAAAATATTTTGAACAATATTAACTTCTCATTTATTTAATAAATGAAAAAAAATTGTTTTCTTATCGGTCACCACACTCATAAAGTGTAACTTACTACTAATATCAAAGAAAAAAAAATACTGCATAAATAAATAAAACTGGCCAAGTGCAAGTCGGACTCGCACTCGTAGGGTTCCGTAACACAGTTAAGTATTCCATAACTATGATTTTTCACAACTACAAAATTAACTTTGTTTTTCATAGTGTTTGTATGAAAAACAAAGTTATTTTTGCGGTCGCCATATCTCTAAAACTGCTGACTGTATCTCGTTCAAACCAATTTTCGTGGTTAGTTTTTATTAAGATCTACAGCATATATATTTTTTTTCACTCCCTTACTTTAAAAGTTAGAGGGGGGGGGGGGGGGGGCACACATTTTACGACTTTAGACGCGCCTATCTTTCAAATGATTGACTTTGAGAAAAAATGATTTTAAGAACCTCAATGTTATTTTTGAAGACCTATCCATAGACACGTATAGGTTTGAAACTTGGTAGGTAGATGTATTCTGTAAACCGCTTTCCGATTTTTATACAAAAATAAAAAATATAAAAGTTTAAGGGGCATCCCATACATGGACCTATAGCAAAAAAAAATTTTTTTCTTCAAACCTATACGTGTCTATAGAGTCTATAGATAGGTCTTTAAAAATGACATTGAGGTTTTTAAAATTCTATTTTCTCAAAGTCAATCATTTAAAAGATAGGCGCGTCTAAAGTGGTAAAATGTGTGTCCCCCCCCTTCTCTAACTTCTAAAGTAAGGGAGTGAAAAATCTAGAAAAAATATATTCTGTAGATTTCAATAAAAACTTTCAACGAAAATTGGTTTAAACGAGATACAGTCAGCTGTTGTTGAGATATAGCGACCGCAAGTATAACTTTGTTTTTCATACAAAAACTATGAAAAACAAAGTTATTTTTGTAGTTGCGAAAATCAAAGTTATAGAATACTCTACTGTGTTACGGAACCCTACGAGTGCGAGTCCGACTTGCACTTGGCCAGTTTTTTTTTTGTTTCAGTTCCATGTATGTATGTACAATATGTTCCCTTAAACTTTTATATTTTTTATTTTTGTATAAAAATTGGACAGCGGTTCACAGAATACATCTACCTACTAAGTTTCAATTCTGTAGTCCTAATAGTTTCGGAATAAAATGGCTGTGACATACGGACGGACAGACAGACAGACATGACAAATCTATAAGGGTTTCGTTTTTTGCCATTCGGCTACGGAACCATAAAAAAGGGGCGTGCAGAGCCTGCATCAGGACTCGTGGTGCGCATTTTGAGCAGTTATTGTGATTTTATGAATTTAAATAAAAACTGTCAGTGATTAATTTGTCTTACTAGCGTTTGACCATTATCTCGGTTGGTGGCTATAATATAATATACCTCAGTATATATTTTTGTAATGGTTTTTAGTTTTTAACTACACTTAATAACTAAGTTCCCATATAGTACATTAACAGTAGTTTAAGAACTTCGTTATTAAGGTTAAATTACAAAGGTTTATGATTTTTTACTTTTCAGTTTTTTCGGCGATTTAATTTTTTTGTTAAAAAGTTTTATTATTATTAAATTGACAAATAAAATTATTTATCGCACTGGAATTGTGAACATTATGACAATAAAATCGCCACCAACCGAGATAATGGTCAAACGCTAGTAAGACAAATTAATCACTGACAGTTTTTTTTGTGGCCATAATCTACTAATTACTACATTCTTAATTTTTTATTACTTTTAAAATAGCTACCTACCTTACTTTAGCTATTAACTGTTATATAATCCTACTTTATCTATACTTTGATGTAAAATAATTGCAAATAATTTTAAAAAAAACAGGCTTTATATACCAACATGGGTAAGCCTACAAAAATGCCGCTCGAATGAAAAAAAGATAATTTAGAAGAATCTAATAATTAGATTAACACGTTCACAGGCGAGCTTAGATCAGCACGAGGTAAGACTATAGAGGATGAGAATCTACATTAAAGGTGTAATCACATCTTCACTTAGCAGCAAGTTTTCTGTGCCACATGTTATAAGCAGGCGTCATTGCGTAGGGGTAGGTACCCCTGGCCTAGATAAACGTTTTATAGGTCATCATAATAATAAAAATGCCTTATAATAATAAAAATAATTTTAGATCATTTAAAAAACTAAAATAATAAGACTTCCAACGTCACGCTAATCAATTTCAATACTGAGTTTAAGGTGTTTATCTTCATATCTCTGAAGATAGAATCAAGAATCAAGAATCAAAGCATTTATTCATTATGTAGGCAGTATAAATATACGCACATATACACGTCAAAATCATAAAATAAAACATAACCAATTATCAAGTAAACATAGCAAAAGCAGCAAAGAGAATATAACCACTACGTTAAGAAAAAGCAGAATTTAACGCTTTGAATTAGAAAAAAAAAAGTAATGAACCATTCAGCTGTCATCCAATCGTTTACGTCAGAATATTTAAAAAAAAAGTAGGTTAAAACCAACCATACATGTAACTGTGTGTTTCAGTACTTCAGACAATTTTGATATAAAAAAAAATAAAAAAAGTGAAATACAACATAGAGAAACGCATAACGCTCACAGTACATATCATGATCCAAATGGAACTGATAGTCCTTCTGTCAGCTGCATAATATTGTTTAAATAAAAATAAAAATGGCAAGCCTAGAAAGAAAATCTGCGGACAAAAGGGGAAAACTGAATGGCTGTTGAATCTACCGGTGTTTCGGAAATACTCCCATCAGAGAAGAAACACCAAGAAACTCTATGGGGCTTGTCTTGTCATTTTATCTTTTTTTTTTTTTATTAATTGTACATGTCAGCTTTAAAATGTTAACAAGATATTAATAATTATAATACAATTTATATTTGTTCTTGGAACTTGGGGCATTCAGGCCATGCATTTTTGTCATCCATATAGTCACCTATTGTATAGTATGATTTTTTCATCAAATTGGATTTTACATAGATTTTAAATTTGCTCATAGGCAATTGATCAATATCTTTAGGAAGCTTATTGTAAAAGCGTACACAGTTCCCCATGAATGAACCACTAACTTTCTGCAGTCTGAAATTAGGTATAATTAATCTATTTTTATGTCTTGTATTAAAATTATGTACATCAGACCTTTTCTTATAATCATTTATATTCTTGCGTATGAACAAAATATTTTCATAAATGTATTGACATGCCACTGTTAGAATTTTAATTTCCTTAAATTTTTCACGCTTTCCCCCACAATAAAATGCCATAAGACATTATACTGTGGAAGTAGCTGAAATAGACCAATCTTGCAGTGGCTTCGTCCGTTAAAAATCTAATTTTACGTACTGCGTATGCAGCGGAGCTTAACCTACCTGCTAGAACCGATATTTGAGAACCCCATTGAAGCTTTGAATCCAGGGTGATGCCCAAGAATGTTGTGGATTCAACAAGTTCTAATGGTTCATCATTTATTAATATACTTCTATTTAGGATACCCTTTTTTACATTTGGTAGAGAGAAATTAATACATTTAGTTTTTTTTGCGTTTAACAATAAGTTATTGGTTGTAAACCAATTCAGAACCTGTGTTATTGATTTGTTTACATCGTCAAAGTTAGGTATCTATCCTATCTAGTCCTATCTATTTTCAATATCAAGGAAGTATCATCTGCGAACAAAACAATATCACATAGGTTCTGTACGAATGACGGTAAATCATTGATATAAACTAGAAATAAAAAAAACAGGTCCTAGTACTGAACATCATCAACATCTCGATGAAATTCAAATGGTTCCACCTGTGAAAAAATATCGTTATCATCATCGTAATCAGCCGGTATCAGTCCACTGCTGGATATAGGCCTCTCCCAAGACACGCCACTGAGCCACAGAATAATGAATAATGTACAAGTAACTGAGCCTGATTCTCGGCTACTTTTGTTTTTTCCAGTTTGTCAATGGATATACATTGACGTTACGATGAAATCATCAATATGATAATACTTTTATCCATTATATTAGTTAATTATTAAAAGCCTTGGGGAGACACCTTTCCAATAAAAAAGAATTATCAAAATCAGACTACTCTGTAAAAAGATATGCGTGGTCACACAGAAAAAAAAATATATATGCACGTTGACTTGATAACCTCCTCCGTTTTTTTTTCGTCGGTTAAAAATAGAATTACTTTATTTGGAAAAAATCGCCCTTGGTTTCATTTACAGACATTTTCTTTGGTCTGAAAGCTGCAAATACCATGTATTATAGCGTTTTGGAATCTCAATGAAAAACACAAATTTTTGGTAGCTTGGTTGCACATGTTTACATACATTTTTTTACACCACAGGCGCTGAAACTTTTGATGTTCTTATTCCTCTCAGTAAATTTTGGAATTAAATGCGCGTAATCTTTATTAAAAAAAAAGTAAAGTAAAAGTAATGTAATGTAAAAAAAATACAGTTTACATTGGATAGCGCATTTATCCAAGAGTATTTCATTACTCAAAAATAAGATTGAGATAATATTTTAATTTGTGGTCATGCCATCGAAAAGAGTGGAGGATGTAATTATTAAGAAATTTTGAAAATGGTCAATAACTCGAAAACCATGATAATTTTACTGAACATAAATTTTCTGATCAGTCATGAAGCCCAGTATATAAAAGTATATAAAAGTACTCTGTGATGAAGCCCTCTACCCCACAGGTGACGAATTGACTATGACTACTGTTTACGCCAGGGCTTCGTTCACGACCTACGCTCGGAGTGCACCCAAACGAGTGTACTCTAACCCCGATCACGACCTCAGAGCGTCGCACTCGGTTGTAGCAACTGTGTCGTTCACGACCTCGGTTGTTTCACTCCGGTTGCAACATTTTAACCATCAAATTCGATGGTTAAAAACGCTCTGACGTTTGTGATAGTAAATTTGGCGGGAAAAGCTGTAATTTTTTTACAGACTAAAGGGATTGGAAGAAATTTGCTTTGTCGAGACCAAGACGTGACATGACGATACATTAATCGTAAAAACAAACGGAATATATCTAGAAATAGAAAAATAAATGAACATAACCTCGAAATTCGAGTCTGCGCAAAATGTCAAAGTCACAATTTGAGTTAAAAACACCCGTGGTCGTTCCGGACCTACGAGCGAGTTGCAAAACAACCAAAAATGCTTCTATGCTTCTATGCTTCTATTAAATGCTGAGGACGTGAACGAAGCATTAATGCATTTAAAATTGTGTGAATTTGTACGATTTCCGGTTTGTTTCCGCAAAACAAACACGTAACTAACACTGAATAATTTAAATACTTCATTTATTTACACATTTAGAGCAGCCGGAAAATAACTTATCCAGACTTCTAGACTATCCAGACTAATAGGGGATAATAGGGGAGAGAGAGGGGAGGGGGAGGGGAGTGCAGGGGAGCGGGAGGGAAGGGGGAAGGACATGGGGAGGGAAGGGGAGGGGAATCGATGAGAGGGGAGGGGAGGGGAGGGGAGGGGGAAGTGAGGGGAGGTGGAGGGGGAAGTGATGGGAGGGGGAGGGGAGGGTAAGTGAGGGGACGTGTGGTGGAAGTGAGGGGGAGGTGAGGGGAAGGGGAGGGTAAGTGAGAGGAGGGGGGGGGGGGTGGCGTGGTGCGGTGCGGTGTATTTGGGATACGTATGTGTCATAGACACTATTCCACGCGGACGAAGTTGCGGGTACAGCTAGTTTTGAATAATATTAAAATAGCTCAGCGGCATTCTTGATTGTGTTGATAACTTGATACGTATCGAATAATTAGGGCGAGCGAAGCGAGCCCTAACACTATCCCACAACCTGAGCAATATTGTGGTGCACTTTACTGAAAAACTATCACGCCTATTGATTTGTGCTTTAACATAGTAATTTAAATTCACATGTAGATATGTTATCAGTAAAAAAAAGTATCATTTTATTAACATTAAAAATAGCCGGCCAAGTGCGTGTCGGGCCACGCGCAGTGTAGGGTTCCGTAGTAGCCTGTTATTCAATGCAAGTCTTTACCCGTTATAAACAAGAAACTGGGTACTTCGTCTTTGCACTTTAAAGGATTTATTCTAAGGATTATGTATTTGGTACAAAATTATCCAGCACCCAAGTTCAACGAATATTACTGCTAAACTAATAAAGTTACTTTGAATTTCATGAAATGCACTATTATTACGAATTTTTCCAGATTTTTCAAGCCAGCAGTTTAGCTTTTAGAGGGGGAGGGGACCGTTAGAAGATCAAAGAATTAACTTCGCTGCGAACATAATGTTTGGTTACTAACGCCATCTGTTGGAAATCTAAAGAATTTACATCTGTCATCCAAATGACGTCTGGTATCAGTGTACCATTTATGGCAGATATCTGCCATTTAGGCAGATTTAGGACCTACATTTTAACTCTGGCAGATTTTTTTAAAATATCTTCTAGGCTAGCGTTTGACCACTATCTCACCTGTTGTTAAGTGATGATGCGGATTACGCTGACGATTCCAAAAAGTGGCAGATTTCAAGGATCTTTATGAATTTTGAAATATAAATAGAATTTTGTCAATTTTCTGTTTCTATTTAAAGTATAACATTCTTATTATGCATTTATTTGGTTGGAAAGGCCCTAGGGGTATAAGCTACGAAAATCTGCCCCCGGAAGATACTCGTATATGATTGATATTTATTATATGTAGGTACTATACTAATTAAATAGGTATTTTTTGAAAGTTTGAGATCTCTAACTCAATTGTTTTTTTTAAGCAATAAATGTAAAAAACAACAATTTTTTCAAGACAGACTGCAGCAATTTTATATATCTTTAGGACTAATAATAGCTATTATATAAAAAAAATTGAGAGCTTAATAACATCATAGAAAAATATAAAAAATTGATAATTTAATTTTTTACTCAATAATCATCAATTTTGGCTCAATAACAAAAAAAATTTCGTACCTTTAATATTTCCCTATATTAATGTTATATTTATTTTTTTAAAAAGTACGCCATAGTAAAAAAACACTGTTTTTTTGGTTACCTCAGAACTCCGTCAAATCTTAACCGATTTGGAAAATTCTTTTTAGTTTGTTAGAGTATGCTTCCTGTGTGGTCCTATTCAAATTATAACGAGATCTGATAATTATCTCCGGAGATATGGAGAATGCAGATAAACATCTCAAACTTAGTACTAAAAATTCTATCGCGGCTTGTGAAGTCGGTTTTTGTCGTTTTGTAAATGATCTTAAATTTTTTGTATAAAAATCGTTACCTACCAAGTTTCAACTGTGTATTCTTAGGAATTTCGAAACTATTATACTAACTATTCCCAAATTATCAACTTAGTTTCGGAAAAAAGTGGCTGTCACATACGGACGGACAGACAGACAGACATGACAAATATATAAGAGTTCCGTTTTTTGGCATTTGGTTACGGAACCCTAATAAAGTGTCATAATAATAATAATTTGTTCCTTGAAACATAGCTAACTAAGATTGAATAATAAAAGTAATAATTAATATTTAAATGTTTTATTTATTTACTTTCACAATAGAAGCTATTGTTGTTATTTTTAAAATTAATATAATTTTAATAAATGATGTATATGTGATGTATATATGTACATAAATAGCAGAAAAAAGCAATTAAAAGCGAGCATGTAATGTATATGTAATTTCATGATTGGGGCCAAAGTGTTTTTTTTTCACTATGGTGTTCCTTTTTTTTTTAAATGTAATATTATATTATTATAGGAAAATATTAAAGGTACGATTTTTTTTTGTTATTGTGCCAAAATTGTATCAGGGTAAAAAAATAAATTTAACATTAACATTTTTTATTTTTCTATGATCCTATAATGTTATAAAGCTTTTAATTTTTTTTTTATAATAGATAATATTAGTCTTAAAGATATATTAAAATTTGGATTATTTGCTGCAGTCTTGAAAAAATGTTTTGTCTGTTTTTTACATTTTCTGCTTTAGAAAAAAACAATTGAGTTACAGATCTCAAACTTTCAGAAAATAAATATTTTATTAGTACCTACATGTCGTATAAATATCAATCAAATATCTTCCGGGGCAGATTTTCTTAGCTTATACCCCTAGGGTCTTTGTAAAAGTTTGAATGAGGTTTGAAAAAGGTAAATAAAACTGGCCAAGTGCGAGTCAGACTTTTGTCCCGCACACGGAGGGTTCCGAACGCCATCAACGAATATCTAACGAACTTCTAACACCTTCTAAGTAAACGTTCACACAAAGGTAATTAATATTATTAAATATCTGGAAGACCAAGTGTTCGCAATCGTACGACTAACTCAAAGAGAATATAAATACTACGTGACTAACTATCCACTGATTATAGCTAAATGAAACTATGTAAGTGCTAAAATAGAAGATATAACATATAATAATCAATACTTACTGTACACTGCTACAATTAAAACAAAAGTAAACAAATCGACCTTTCGACCCTCGATTGAACACCGCACAGCTATGCTCGGTATTTTTTACCACTTAAATAGAAAAATATGACTCTTCCCGACATATATTGGCGCATACTATTTATTTTAATTGAGAGTAACTAACTGCTTTAACTGCACAATAACACTAAAGCTACTTCTACTCGCCAATAGATGTCGGGAAGAGTCATATTTTAAGTTGATTTTCGATAAATTTGATTATTGAAAACACGAATAAAACAAAATTTATGAAAATGAATCCTAGCTAGATCGATTTATCACCCCCGAAAACACCTATATACTAAATTTTATTTAATCTTTGGAGCCGTTTCAGAGATTAAGGCAAACACGATAGCGCCATCAATGAAGATTCGTAGATCGTAGGCGCTATCGTAAAAAACACGTGTTTTGTTTTAAACCCTTTAATTTTTAACTTTGTTCTGTTCTTAGTATTTGTTGTTATAGCGGCAACAGAAATACATCATCTGTGAAAATTTCAACCGTCTAACTATCACGGTTCATGAGATACAGCCTGGTGATAGACGGACAGACAGACAGATAGACAGACGGACAGCGGAGTCTCAGTAATAGGGTTCCGTTGGTACCCTTTGGGTTCGGAACCCTAAAAAAGGAACCCTTATAAGACACTTTCTTGTCCGTCTGTCAGTTCGTGTGTCACCACCGATTTTCTCAGGAGCGGGTTGACCTAGCAAGTTGAAATTTATACCAGATACTGAGATCTATAGTCCCCATTAGGTGGGTAAAAATCAAGGCCCTGAGTGAAGACGATAAAAAGATTGTAAGTACCAAAATTTTAAACCTTAATTTTCATTTTTTTTTATTTTTCGGAATTTTTCCTTTACTTGTTCACTGTAAGACCTTACTTTCAACCAAAATTGACAATTCTAGGTCAACCGGAAGTACCCTATGGGTTTTGGGTCGAAAACCTATAGGGTACTTTCCTTTGACCAAGTATCATGAAATTTGGCAAGAAGTCAGTTTTAAAAACTGCCATTTTTTGCCAGTGTCGGGCAGATTCGCAATTTAAAATAAAAAAAACTGCCTTAAAAATTATTACCAGGCAGAAAAACTACGCGCGCCCTCACAAAGCTCGGCATTTAGCTAGTTAATAAAATCGATGTTTCTAAGCAAGTCACCTCACTATGAAGCTAAGACTGACAGATGTATAATCTGATTATTGTGATCTTTGACAGATGCCAACTGTTCCAAGTGCTGCCATATTAGGACTTTTAACTAGATCTAGTGGTTTTAACATGATCATTGTTGAAAAAAATAATCGCGTAGGATCAATGATCATGCTTTTTAGGGTTCCGTAGCCGAATGGCAAAAAACGGAACCCTATAGATTCGTCACGTCTGTCTATCCGTCCGTATGTCACAGCCATTTTATTCCGGAACTCCGGTAGATAGATGTATTCTGTGAACCGCTTACCGATTTTTATACAAAAATAAATAATATAAAAGTTTATGGAGATACATGGAACTGAAACAAAAAAAAAATCTTCAAACCCATACGTCTTTGGATAGGTGTTTAAAAATGACATTGAGGTTCCTAAAATCATTTTTTATCAAAGTCAATCATTTGAAAGATAGGCGCGCGTCTAAAGTGGTAAAATGTGTGTCCCCCACTCTAACTTTTAAAGTATGGGAGTGAAAAATCTAAAAAAAATATATGCTGTAGATCTCAATAAAAACTTACAACGAAAATTGGTTTGAACGAGATACAGTCAGCAGTTTTTGAGATTAGCGACCGCAAAGCCAACTTTGTTTTTCATACAAACACTATGAAAAACAAAGTTAATTATTTAGTTGCGAAAAGTCATAGTTATAGAATACTTTACTGTGTTATGGAACCCTACGAGTGCGAGTTCGACTTGCACTTGCCAGTTTATTGAGAATCTAACTTAACGTTGCTTCTTTGTAGAATGTATTGTTCTGTTACGGTAGGTGGCATACGACCACAGCTGTCCTCTGAGGGAAAATTTTGGGGAACACATTTTTTTCTGGCGAAAGTTTGGGGAGAAACAATTTCTCATTCTGTGAACCATATTCTTATCTATGCTGTGAACGACCAGATTAAAAAAATATCAATTATACCTATATTAGTAATAAAATCAATCATAAATTAATTTTGCACTAAATTTATTTCATAAATAGATACAAAATTAATTTGGGGAAAATTGTAGGAAAAGGTATCTTTTTGGGGAAAATTAAAACCCGATCTGGGGAAATTTCACATGCATAATCTGGAGACACTGGTAGCACATTACTAGTATTCTTGTTAACCCCTCCAACTAAGCTTAATAAGTTTGTATCTGGAGTGGGCTCACGTCAATAGTGCAATGGATGGGGATCGAACTCACGACCTCTCGATCGCCAGTCCGACACCTTATCCATTGGGCTATTGCCGCTTATATAGTTTATTTTATACACGATACATAATATTGAATAGTTTGTACATAACAATTTATTCATTCATTTATTGCTTTCTCTAAATGTTTACAAAAGATTTTCAGATGAGAATGTTTTCTTGTTTCACACTTTTTTAGAGCGTGATTTTTCAGTAGCCGGGTTTTAGTTTTTAACTTTATTTTTAATTATACCGAATAATTGTGCATTTTGAAACCGTAAATAAACTATGGTACATTGAATTAAACGCTAGTTCAGTGATATTTCGATTGATCTAGTTGGAAATACGTATTTTAATATGGCAGCACTGGCTGGTGGACTAAGACTAATATTGTGGCTGGATTTCTGGGCTCCGACCGGTGATTTGGATCTCTGACCTAATCTTAAAATAGAAAATAACTTGGATGCAAAAAAGAGAATTAAATACTTTTACGAAAGCAATCTGATTAAGATTGTTTGATCAGCATGGCTACTCGAAGCATCATGCCAGATTTTATACATGACTACAAGAAGATATTTACGTGGCCCTATCTGAAAGGTTTAGTGATAAATCCTGCTCAGTTACCATTTACGGCATTTTTACTGATTGTTGCTGAACTATTTATCAACCTGTTCATCGTGGATCGAGTACCTTATACAGAAATCGACTGGAAAGCTTACATGCAGGAGTGTGAAGGATTCCTGAATGGCACGTTTGACTACAGTCTACTTCAAGGTGATACCGGCCCGCTGGTGTATCCTGCGGGATTTGTCTACATTTACTCTATACTGTATTTTGTTACAAGTCGCGGTGAAAATATCAAACTTGCTCAATACATATTTATAGGTATATACCTGTTGCAGTTGTACCTTGTTCTTAGGATTTATATTAAGTCTAGGAAAGTACCTCCCTATGTGTTAGTTTTGACTATTCTTACATCTTACAGAATCCATTCAATCTATGTATTAAGATTATTCAATGACCCTATAGCTGTTTTGTTCTTGTACTTATCACTAAATTTCTTTTTAGATTCAAAATGGTTCATAGGCAGTATATTTTATAGCTTAGGTGTCTCTGTGAAAATGAACATTCTTTTGTTTGCCCCAGCATTATTTTTCTTTTATTTGATCAATTTAGGTTTGAAAGGAACAGTTAAACAATTGTTTGTATGTGGTTTAATACAAGTTTTGTTGGGTCTTATATTTTTAGTCAACAATCCCTTAGCATATGTTAAAGGAAGCTTTGATATTGGACGTGTTTTTAATCACACTTGGACTGTCAACTACAGGTTTTTAGATGTTGAAGTATTTGAAAATAAATGCTTCCATCTGAGTCTGCTAGCTATACATGTAATACTTCTTATCATATTTTTGCCGATGTGTGTTAAATATTTCAATACCTACTGTCGCCTCAAGTATGTCCAATATCAGGTTCAACCGCAGATAGATGCAAAGAATATTGAAAGTAAAAGGAAAAGTAAACTAAAAAAAGATGTCAAACAAAAGAAGAATGTTGAACAGGAATCATTAACCAAAGAACAAGAGAGCTTTTTAAATTCCTTTGAAAACATGCTGCAGAAATCATCGCAGAAAGGTGGAAAGAAAGTAAAGAAACCTGTGGAGGCAGTTCAAAATAGCAACTTCAGTATTAACTATGATATCCTGTCTCAGCTGTTTATTTTACCAATGTTCTTAGTTAACTTTATTGGTATAGTTTGTGCCCGAAGCCTTCACTATCAATTCTATTCTTGGTATTTCCACAGCTTGCCTTATCTGCTGTGGTCTAATAACTACTCAGTGATTGTGAGGTTTTTGATTCTTGCTCTCATCGAGATGTGCTGGAACACATACCCAAGTACAGAGTTAACTAGTGCCTTATTACATGTTTGTCACATTGCTATCCTTTATGGAGTTTACAGTAAAATGTCTTTTGAGTTAAAAATGGCATCAAAAGTACAGTAGCTTATTAGATTTCAATAAATACTAACGAAAAACTTATATGCACATTTCACAGTGGCCCTCCAGTGAAGGAAAACCATTGTTGAGAAACCTCCAACCTCAGGCATGGTAATATGACTCTGTCTAGTGTCTGCCTGGCTTGGCTTTGCTACCACCCTCAAGTTGGAAAATCTGGAGCCAGTCCTCATTCTAAGCATAGCAAGCTTCCATCTTCAACCATATCATCACTTACCAACAGGTGAGATAGTAATATATGATATTAAAAAAAAACTATTCAAGTGCATGTTGGACTCACGCACTGAAGCTTCAATAAAAATTTGTCTGACAAGTTAAAGGGCAAACTTTACTTTGCAGTTCGATCCATAGAAAATGTATTGCACCAACTGCAAATCATAAGTTTGTAATAGTAAATTCACTTTTATTTGTTATTAAACAACATATTTACAGTTTTCAGATTTATTCCTGCTGCGAGACCTTGCTTCTTGCCTGATTTCATGATTCTAGGTCAACAGAAAGTACCCTATAGGTTTTGATTCCCTTGTGAAATTGCAAAATATGAAAAAATAAACATTAAGTCATATCTTTGACTTAAAATTTTGATCTTTTGACAGGCAAAATTTACTGTAGAGACAAGTATTTGATTTAAGTTTCAATTAGATATCTCTACGAGTTCCAGAAAAACTGGTCTTGACAGACAGACTGACAGACGGACAACTAAGTGATCCTATAAGGGTTCCTTTTTTCCTTTTGAGGTACGGAACCCTAAAAACATTATTTTGTAAATATTTTTATGTCTTGTGTAAGTTTTATTCATATTTTATGACTTTTGATATCAAGTGTTGAACAATAAATAAGTACATGTAGGCTAAAAAAGCTGCTTAGTTTTAACTAATATTTGTTCTGTGGTTTTAGTAGATAGATTTATATACATTTGCTACTGTTTACATCTTTTCTTACAGTTTTAATGTTTGTAATGTATAAATATAATCTTCACTAAAGTTTTACAATTCTATAACCAAGTCTGTCTTTGGAACTACAATGTGAACTTAGCTTAATTTTTCTTGTGGTTTTATAGAAAAATTACATTTACCAATATTTGATTCCCTTGATTATATTTGATATCCTATCCAATTAGTAAATCATATATAGTGCAGGATAGTGTGTTGAGTGTACTATTAGTACTTTAAGAAATTTATTCACTGTTGTTTTTATCATTAATTTGTTCAGAGTACATTTTCACAATTCACCTTAATTAGTATAATCTCCTTAGTTGTTTTTGTGTATAGATTTTACAACAGTTCCTCATAGTTTTTATAGATATCTTGCTGTATAATATAACAAAATGTGCGAACTGAACCATACAATATAAAGTGTTGCGTGTTTGCAGGGTCTCCTATTGCGTGTTCATTTTACAATACATTTTAGATATTTAATAAATATTTTTGAATGAATAATTAGTTTATTTTTAACTTCCAAAAATATGAGGTTCCTATTAGGTTTTAATATGAAGTTTTTTTGTGTATGTAACTCAATTGCTCCACCAGTGTCAATCGGTATTTTTAAGAGTACAATCAATATTTAAAGGTATCTTCTCTAGTACCTACTCTTATACATATATAATGCTGTAAATGATCCACACTGCATGTGGTCGTATTTTTAACCCTCTACGCAGTGTGTTATAACTAGTTATCGATTTGACGTGTATATATGCTAGTCCACAGCTGGACATAGGTCTGAGGGTCTATCCAACTGCACGCTACTAAGTATGATCCTCGGCAACTCTCTCAGTATGTACGAAGTACTCTCTAAGAACTCTATACTATTGTATAATATTTGGTGTGGCATCAAAGCAAATAATAAAGGTCAAGAAGAAATCGCGCGAAATGGCTGCATGAAACAGTAACACAGATCCTCAGACAGATCACTATATGTGTGTGTGTCTGTGTAGCAAGCCAAATCTGCTAAGAATCATAAAATAAAACAAAATTATAAGCATTTTGAGATTTATTTATTTATGAATCATATTATTACAACTATTCAAAGGAAACTAGTTCATAATCCTAGATTTAGAGTTGAGGCGATAAATACTTCCTCTGATATCACATAACCCATTGCTCGGACCAGGTGCCTCCATCCCAAAGCTTATCCAACTACTATATTATATAAATTCACTATTTAACAAAGCAATATAAACATTTAAAATATTTTGAATATTATTTTGCTGCCTTGACTTTCCATCGAGCAATAGAATTTAAGATAAATAATATATAATAAATGACAGCAATCAAATGCACAAGTTTGGATATTAGGCCCCCCGAAAGTAGACAGTTTTGAGAGGGAACCAGCCAATAGCGTCGATATCAATAGTATTATGTTAACTACCGAATAATTTATTATCTTAATGAAGAAGATACATTGATTTAGATACTTATTATAGTGTGAAGTTACTAGCGTGTATGTACTTGTGCGGACATCGGTTATGGGTCATTTCCATCAATAGGTACTATGTATATTGAATATTACTATTCAGTCAAAACATACCCAGTCATGTAAACGCTAAGTCAAAAATAAATAGTGACAAATATACATATGTTCGCGTACTATATAAGTACATAAGACGGGGATGTCGTCAAATAGACTCAATCGATACAAGAAAGCGGCAGTCTTACATGGCTGGGCTTTACAACTAAAGAATAATATAATACAGGGCAGCATTTAGACGAAGCCGAAGTTTTTAGTTTTAATGGCGAGGAGCAGCTTGTGTTTGAGCACGTGGCGCGAGGAGTAGAGCGGGATGTAGAGACGAGAGATACACGTGTTGGCGGTGGGGAGGTGCGCGTCGTCCGCCGGGCGGATCGTCACCGACGGCATCGGCTGGAAGCCTTCCTCGGACGCGGGCAGCGCCGGCGACCCCGTCCAGAAGTACACCTGCACAAAACAAGTACATTTAGCTAAATCTTGTCGACGATACTGTAATCTGAGCAGATACCAGCGGTGAAGATTTTGTATAGATGATGATGATGAGACATATTAGAAATACGTCAATCTTAGAGGCAAACTTAACACATTCGTCACATACACATTTCAAGACTAAAAAGCTAAGAAAAATATAAAAGTTTTTCTTTATTCTATGCTATCTGTTTCAAAAAAAAGTAATTTGTCTTTTGCCCTAACTTTTGATATGTGCGTACGAATTACATACATTAAAATACATGTTCATCAAATGATATAATAATTCAATATGTAAAGGCAAACTAACCAAGTCCTGTCTCTCGAGATGAGTCATCTTATCGACAATGGCCCAGAGCCAGCGTTTGAACCGCGCGAGCCGCTCCGGAGGCTCGCCGCTCTCGTCGTTGAAGCTCGTGTAGGACACCAGCGCCGCCACGTTGATGTCTCCGACACCGTTGAGGAGCAGCCGCAGGTCTTCTGGTGTTAAGCCTTCTAGCGCGCTTTCTGGGAGAACATCCAGTACGCCGATACGCATCGCCTGTTATACAAGTATAACTTTGGTTTAGAATAAGATGAATTTAAACACAGACTTGTTGATTTAGGTTGAATTACTTTGAAGAACGGAGAATAAAATGTAACATTTGGGTCCTTAACTGTTACAAAATATTTGAGAAAGTCGTTCGAATTAATAATAATCACATTAAACAAACCTTTTCTGTTGCTGATATTCTAAAATTAATAAATAAACTCTGCAAAACTAATAAAAAAATTATAGGAAATGTATCAGTTGTAGGACAAAGATCCCTAGAACTTCAATCAGGTGGCGATGCGATATATAATACCAAGGTATGGAACATTAGTAATAATCGGTACTTCTATAATCATGATTCAAACTCACTATAACTATAAATCTAAGGTAGGGAAGTTGTTTTTGACTACTTTAGTGCAGTAATGGTTACCTCAAGTGCCTTCTCCTGTGAGAGCAGCATGCGATGATGCGCGTACTTGCGCACGTAGTCGTACACGTTGAGCGCCGTCACCTCCACCTCACGCCCGCTGGGAACCAGCTCCACGCAGCCGCCGCCTTCCTCTGTACACATCTCCAAGCTGAAAAATATACATCATAACGATTACAATGTATAACACTGCAGAGTAGTACGCAGCCAGTTATTTAGCCTGTAGAGACTGGATATTACGAATACTATTGTATTCGTAATATCCAGTATAATAGTGTTTCATTTTTTTTTTATTAGTATATGTGTATCGTCAGTTGCAGGTTCCTGACAAAACACGACTTTTCAATAGAAGCATTCAAGTTTTTTCGTGATAAATAGGGACCATGTAAGGTTTTTTTTATTAATTAGGGCAATAATTATATAGGTATAAGTAAGGTAGAATATAAATACCTGAAGTTAAGATCTAGTGCCGCAAAGAGAGAGTGAGAGTCCCCGGTCTCAGCGTCGACTACAAGTTGTCGCAGGCTCTCGTAGACGACGGGGTCGAAGAATGCGAGGTCGTGGAACCTCACCGGCCGACCTAGCAGATACTTCAGCACGTGACGGTTCAGGAACATCGGGCACAGCTCGTTTTGTAGCAGGCACAGACCGATAATTCTGAAACAAGACAAATTATCATCCATTTTGCCTTCGTACATTTGCGCAAAATTGCGAACTGATAGGATATCAGCTAAATAAAAAGTTCAAAGTTTTTAAACATAACCTTTTTGTAAAGAAGTTATCATGTGTAATGAAATGTACTATACATAACAATACATATACATACATACTAGCCCAAATTCGACTGTCCTACCATTTGCCATTACGGAGTTCCAGTCCCTACTCAATTATCAGGTCAGCTTGACGATACCATATTATTGCATTGTCACTTAACCTATTTAGCGCCTATGGTTTTTGTCATCTATAGAGGACGCTTGGCGTACGTCCGACAGTGCTTGTCACGTATAAGACTTCGGCGCTCAAAAGGTTACGCAACCGCAATACGCCGCATACGCAAGTATACCAAATCTGAGTCTACTCGAACGTCAGAAAGTGGTTATAATTTAGCTTTCAAGATTTGACCCACTGCTGGTGTCTGTGTGTTTTGAGCTTTAGAGATTTTTATGAAAAAGATCGTACCTGCCAACATTTCTAAAGGCGTTGATCCGCTCAGGCGTGGCGCGTCCCTGCCTGGGCGAGTAGTACCCGCGCTTGCCAGGCGAGTAGAACAGCGGCGCCGCGTCGTCCGACACCGGCGGGGTCGTAGAAGTTCCCGCGCCGCCACCGCCGCGCTCCGATAGAGAAAATACGTCCAGATCTAGAGAGATTGTGCTTTTATATTGTAAGATTATAACATAAACTTAGTTCAATTTCAAAATGTGGGCATTGCACATTACTAATATTCTTGTTAACCCCTCCAACTAAGCTGTATATGCTTGTCTAGAGTGGGTTCACGTCAAAAGCGCAATGGGTGGGGATCGAACTCATAACCTCTCGATTGCCATTCCGACACCTTATCCATTGGGCTATTGCCGCCTATTTGGAGCTTGAGTAGAGAATCTAGAGAACGAGAATTTTGAACGTGTCTTTTACATAGAGAATTTGGCATTATTTTGATTATTTATATTCTTTAGAGTGCAATGGACGTTATCAAATAGCTTCTGATATTGAAGGCATCACTTACCAAGTATCGCCTCAGAGGGATGTAGCACGATGAGATCCATGGCCTCGCGCACCTTGGCCCTCAGAGCGTCCTCGCTGGCCAATAGTACTAGTAACTGTGCCGGCGTCAGCTCGAGCAGCATACCGGTTATCTTGCCCGCGAATGTAGGGTGGAGGGAGTGCACCTTAACACAAATTATATAAATATTAAACTGATTTTGTTGGTAATGATCATTTGATTTTGTTGGTAATATTTTTGTAGTAGGACGCATTGGTTAAGTTGTAGTGGTAGGACTTCTGCTACTACGCCTGGGGCGGTACCACCATTTTGCCAATTAATTTTTAACCGTGAAATAGGAATGTTTTTCGGTTGAAATGGCAGTCCAGTGAAATTACAGGGCATGTGAGACTCAACATCTTTAAGCCTCAAGGTAACAATGCAGTGCAGTGACGCTGTATCTGTTATAGGTAGACGTCATCGCTTACCATCAGGCGAGCGTCGTGTCCTGCTACCTTATATCATAAAAATAAATCTAAAATCAGTTTGTCCCTGTTTCGACGTGATTGTTTTATACCTATTATTATATATATAGGTCACCGGCATCTCGTTTTTTAAATAAAACATCACAGAAAACCCACATGTTTAATAGACTGTCATAATTACTCCCGTACATAAATTGGGCTTGGTATAGAAACCCAACCATACAACAACAACCATAACATACATAATACAAAAACATAAATATAAATAATTATCAACTATCATACACGTAAGTCTGAAAATCATTCTTGGTGTCAAAATAATGCACAATCAACAGTGATAACTTGTAAAAATGAGTAATATTAGCTCACCCTCGGGTATAATCGTTCTCCTAGTTGAGCTTGATGCAACGTCAGATGTTCATTGTGGCCTCCAGGCCGGTCGCCGCTGTAGCCAGCACCTTCAGTTCCCGGAGCCGCCTGTCAATATAAACAGTAGCTTAATTTAAAGTGATCTTGAAGGACTGATGTATGTCTGACTAATGTTATGAACTAAACTGTTTTAGCCCTGCTATTCATAAATGACCAACTTGAACTCCAGATAAAAGAAGATGCAGCTGAATCTTTTTGTAGTGGGACATATTGGCCAATTTACATTTTCTTACTTATATAATAAATAATATATAATAAAATAATAAATTTTTACTTTAGTAGCCTTTTAGTTTAGTAGCGCTATGGCTTATTATTTTTTTACAAATTTTGACTGAGTCCGATACGAATTATTTTGTAACCCTGGGGTTTAAAAACAGATTTTAGGATACAAAATAACATTCACAAAATAAGCCATTAGGGCCACTCAAGTAAAGCATATACGATAGCGACTGCTGCAACTAATTTAATATTGCCCTACCATGTGCTTCTAACTTCTCATCCTCAAACATTACCTACAATGCCTTACAATGCTCCCTGAAAGTCTAGTGAGAACTTATCTGACAGATAAACTACAACTTCTATATGGCATTATCTCTCAGATAACTATCAAATACTTTATCAGGAACCGTTGTAGCTGGCTGTAAGTGTAATTACCTGTGGCGAGTAAGGCCTGGCATCTATACTGAGCACCCGGCGAGGTTCCCGCGCGCTGGGCGGCCGGGGCGCCGGTCGTCCCGGAGTGCGACGTGATGCCTCTTTGGTGCGTGCCCGCCCGGCGCCGCTTCTACGAGAATAACGACGTATATAGATGTACTTTATTATTTTAATTTTTTGTCAATATTTTTTTTAAGCTTATTGCAATCTGGGTTGCACATTACTAGTATTCTTGTTAACCCCGCCAACTAAGCTAAATATGCTCGTGTCTGGAATGGGTTCACGTCAACAGTGCAATTCTTACGTAAGTTTTACGGAAATTTAAAAAAAACCGTATAGGATACGCATGACGCCATACAACGCAGCGTGCGGTAAATAAGTACTTAGCTAAGAATACCTATTTTTAGCAAAAGTGTTGAAAAATATATTACCGTGGTCCAGGATTGCTGGGAGTGCCGCTAGAGGTGCCGGTGCCGGTGGTACCAGCTGTTCCATTAGTATTGTTAGTTGTAGTACCGCTGCCGGTCGTCGGCTCCAGTGGAGGTAGCTTCTCGTTGGCTAGTAGGGCCTGGGGAACATGCACATTTGTTTTATAACTTATTTTATTTTAATGTGGTTTAGCTAAAAAGCCGAGCCGAATAGAACTGAAACTGATATCTACAAACCCAACCACTTGCGTATGGAACATTTGGAAACATACTATAAAAACGAACTACAAAGAGATACATTTATGTTCATCCCCAATGTAGAATCTACATTTATGAAAGTAGTAACTACGATTATTTAAAGGAGATTAACTTTGTTTATCTATAAAACTTTTTAACAAAAAAATGAAACAGCCGGAAAAACTGAGAAGCAAATAAAACTTTTTAACAAAAAATGAAACCGCCGAAAAAACTGAAAAGCAAAAAATAATTAAACTTTTATATTTAACCTTAATAACGACATTCTTAAACTACTCTTAGTATACCTAAGTACATATTTGTGTAATTGTTTTGAGTTTGTAACTAAACATAATAACTAAGTTCTTAAAGTAATGTAAGTATATATACCTAAGTAATTTTGAGTCGGCGCCAAATAATCAGTAAGCAAAGATCACTAAATAACCTCTTAAATTTAAATAAATCATCAATTTAACAATGCGTCGTGAAATCTCCAGCGATGAACATAAACATTCCAAAAAATGCGCTTCCACACGACCCACAGACTAAATAGAGATGCACGGCCACTCGCAACGACGTGTGCCCGTCACGGGCCGTCACAGATGACCACTAGATAATGTGGTGCCCATTCGGGTTGCAGTCTCGCTGACATTAACTTCGTCAACATTTTCCGGCGAACTGGCGTGTCGCGCCATGCCTCCGCCGC
The DNA here is from genome assembly GCA_954871355.1 of Cabera pusaria. NCBI lineage: Eukaryota > Metazoa > Arthropoda > Insecta > Lepidoptera > Geometridae > Cabera > Cabera pusaria. Next base: position 18,398,933 of record OX940889.1, on the reverse strand, counting down.
GCTTCACGCTTTACGTAATTATTTAATTTGCTTGTTTGGCGCCGACTCAAAATTACTTAGGTATACATACATACATAACTGCATTTATGTTCTATAATAATAATAAAAATAATTTAAGAACACATAAAATACAAAAAAAACCGACTTACAACGTCAGGCTAGTCAATTTCAATACTATGTTTTTTTTTCATATCTCTGGAGATACTGAATATATCTCGATGAAATTTAAATGGTACCGCCTGTAAAATATCATCATCATCATAATCAGCCGGTATCAGTCCACAGCTGGACATATGCCTCTCTCTAGACACGCAACTGAGCCCGATTTTCGGCTCTTTGTTTTTTCCAGTGTTTGTTGACATACATTGATGATACGATAAAATCATCAAAATAATGATACATTTTTCCATTATTTTTGTTGATTTATTAAAAACAGCTCGACCGATTTCGTTAAAATTTAAATGGGACCCCCTTGGAGGTAAACCCTCCCCCCCTTTCCAATAAAAAAAGAATTATCGAAATCAGACTACTCCGTAAAAAGTTATGCGTGGTCATACATAAATAAAAAAATATATACGCTGTAACGAGGTATTTCGACTCGTTACATATTTTTCGCTTGGAAGCACATTTCAGCTTCTAAGACTGACAAAATTACCTTTTGGTTTTAAATAATTTAGAACATTTTCGTATTTAGCCATTTTTAGTCGATTTTAAATAATCGAGTTACTACTTGGTCTGTGGATCATTCAATATCCTATAGACAATCTTAAAAAAAAAAATGACTTTGACATCTGTCAATTCTCGATCGGAGACGTCACTTTTTCTTGTCCCTGGGGCCTACAAAGAGCTAAACTTTTTGTATTTTTTCTTAATCAGATTTAACAAGATGAATCCATCTTGTTAATTAAATATGCGACGCTAATTGGCGTGCATATTATGTTCAAGCATGTGTTAACTACGTGATTTTGCGGTGAGTCAATTTTTGATAACCTAAAATGTTTCGCGTCATCCTTCATGGCGACAAATTACAATCGGATTTTTGGTTACAGCCTTTGGCGCTGTTTGTGCGACGATGGGTGTCGTCAACTGTTTGTGCGACGATGGGTGTCGTCAACTGTTGGTGCGACGCTAGATGTCGTCGTCTATTTTGAACGGTGTGCTCGACGCCGAATTGTTGGGTTTGCTTTGGAAGAAATTTATAATAGCCATGCCGCGCTCTCGACTTCACCGGACGCTGCAGCTAAGCTAATTTCATTAAACTCTTTTTATTGCCCTTAAAACTTTAATTTCATATTCGCAAGATGCAAGAAAGACCTTAGAAATAAAGAAAATAACCAAATTTCAGTAGTAAAATGTAAAATAATTTAACCTAAAAAGTAAGGAAAACCGAATGGTATTTATAATCAAATGTTTAGACATAGTATTTCGGCTTTAACTAAGTAATGTAACACACTTTGGAGGTAAGGGACGTTTTGAAGTATTAAAATTAATCATACATTCCCAAAACAGTGTTATCATTTGCCTGTCCCCCGGTCCGAGATTAAAAGTCTCAATGACACCGCTGATTTATCCTGGTAAGTTTTAGATCTTGGTAGAACAAGGGCGCTCGATATTCATAAATACTGTCTACCTAACATTAATTTTTAGCTTTTTATACTCTATAACCTTCATGTTACAACTAGTAACGTTTATATTTTTAATAAACAATTTTTTTTTTATTACAACGCGTCGACTTGATAACCTCCTCCGTTTTTTTTTCATCGGTTAAAAAGAAAATAAATTCCGAAGTTTAATGTTAAGTTTAGACATTGTTGTTCAATATGGTCACTACACACCGTGAACAACAATATCTGGTCCTTGCTAAATTGATGATAACAATTATCACAGTGACAGTAATATTTCTGGATGTTTTAAAAATATCTTATAGGCTAGCGTTTTGACCACTGTCTCAACTGTACCCTTAGTACGAGTATTCATACCAAACTCGATATTGTATATCGAGCAAACTTTGTATGAAAAAGAGCAGCGCCTAGTGGCTACTACACTTAACTAAATTTAGACCAATCAGGGAGCCAGAATAAGTCGAAAACAATGTGAGATCTCTCAAAAGTGTTTACGGTAAAAACTCGTACTAATGGGTCCCCGAGACGATCAAGTGCACTTGACAAGTATCACGTGATTGACGGTTTCACTTGATGGGCGACTTGACGACTATTTGAAGACTATTGAAGGTGCTGTCAAGTCTTCGCCTATCGACCCCACCGATCTGTGCCGTCAATCAAAATTTCTGTCAAGTATGGTCAAGCCCGTAGATCACTTGACGGGACTTGTCAAGTAATGCTGTAAACAATCAATATTCACTTCAAGCACGTAGACTTGTCAAGTGCACTTGATCGTCTCGGGGACCCATAAGGGTACTGTTGGTAAGGTAAAGAAGATTTATTTGATAATTTTATGATTATTGATAGCTTTGTTGTTTAGCTTTTGATTGGTTGACATCACCATATTTTCGACTACGAAATCTAGTTAACTAGCTCGAGATCTTTACTTCTTTTTTAATATTTGGTACTCACTTCGGCGACACTGGTATAGAAGGATCTAGCAACACCGCTGCCCTCTCCCGGCTCATCCCGGAATGTGACCTTCACTCTGTTCACGGTTAGTGGCGGCTGCGTGCTGTGCGCACGTCGGTTTTGTCCAGCGAATGCACTGTTTAACTCAGCGAATGTTTGTTGCAGCAGTTTGGCACGATCGCGTTCCATCTGCGAATAAGGTGAATAACCATAAATTTGCTTCTTTATACTTAGAAATAAAAAGGAAACTTTTACAAAATATGTGATTGCAACTAAAAACCTGCAGCAATGTTCTTCTATGAAACATTAAGCATTGAAAAGATTTAATTAACGGTAGAAAATCTACTTTAAGAAGCTGTCTAAAGCACCGGTACATAAAACCAATTGCATATCTACAATCGGTTCGTAGAGTTGTGCCAGCCGGTAGTCGTAGATTGGACAAAATATGTTGTTTATTCAGCTTTCGTTTTGTTTTATTGCAGTCTTTTTAGTCTAATTCCTGACAAGGTACAGGTAGACACGATACTATTTTAGACCGCATCGTAATTAAATATCAGCTGCAATAGTGGTCGATTGGTAATTTGATGTGTAAGAATTATAGACTCGCTACCTTTCAAATACATATTCAGCTGACATACCTTGTGTAAAGTAAGATCCCTTTGCTGCGAGTTTCTCAGCTTCTCCATGTCCCGTCTGAACTTGACCTCCTTGACGGGGAAGCCTCCAAGTTCTGCGACCACCGAGCCGGGCTCGAGGCCGACGTCTTCGGTAAATACTCGTCCGAACAGGTCGAGGGAAAGTCGCCAGCGGCCGAGCAGCAGGTCGTGCGATACTGACGCGCCCAGCGACGGGCAGGCGCGACTGCGAAACAAACTAAGCTATGTTAGACTTTGTTCTTGGACTATTAGTTAGTATTTGTGCTAAAATAAATTGCTTGCTATAAAAGTTGTTTAATTGATTCTGTGGTTTCTACAAAAGAAAATAAGTTTTGTCTGCGGAATTAAAATATATTCTATATTCGATATTCCGGCGAGGAAAACCTGCAGATGCTGATTTTCATGTGAAAATTATAAATTAATTATAATCTAAATAATTTTATTAATTAAATTTCCGGTTAATTTAATCAGACCTTGCACCTATAGATATGTGCGCATGGGCTTTTTTAATTATCCAATACTTGTGCTAGCTAACAAATGCTTACAAAGTGATTATTTTGTTAATTATTACACAACACAACTTATTACATATATGTTGTAACTTGTAATATGAGGCTATCACGGCAGTAAATAAAACTTCCGTATTTAGAAAGAAGAGCGTTTTTATATACCTTTCAATATGACATCGAATACTTTTTATCGCGTGTTTAGTTGCGGGGCACATCAAACTATACATAAAAACATATAAAATGTACTCACGGTGCAGCGGGCGTGTTGATAGTGGGCAGTAGAGGCGGTGGTTGCAATCCCGTTGTCTCCACAGTCACATGAGCAGATATCTCCTGAGATTCTAGCGGATCCGCCGCGCTTAGTAGCTCGCCCTGATAGTACAGGACATATTTAATATCACACCAAACACCACCGTTCATGTTCAAAGGGGAAAAAACCATTGAAAGGCAGTGGCATTATTTTTGTATCCAAATCCAAAAATCAAATACTAGACACGTCGTATTGTGTAACTCCGATCTTGATTGAAATACAGCTATCTGCATTTCATAATTTTCGTTCATTATTAGGTTTATAATAGTTTATATATTCATGCATACATACATAAAATCACGCCTTTTTTCCGTTGGGGTACTTTTGTACATTTGGCTTGGCCTTTCTTGAAAACTAATATATAATAATAGTAACTATAAATAATATATAATATAATAATAATAACTACGATTTACTCAATAAAACCGTAGATTTAAGTTCAAAAGTTTGAAACCTTTATGATTTTTATGTTTACGGCACCTACTGCCTAAAATGATTAATTGAATTATCCCAAGAATAGAAAGACATTAAAAAATGCACCAAGGTCATTGCAATCGCCGGAGTATCCGTTGTTTAGCATAATGGTCAAGACAACCATGTTACGATGTATATAACGTTTACCAATCCTTTTCCAGTGTCATCTATTTGTTATTTTATAACTCTACTTCAAACGACACCTTGGCAAGCCTCATCTGTCGCATACATATACATCGCCAATCGAAGGATAGGGTATAATTTTGATAAGAAAAAGTCCCCCAAATAAGTGGAGCGACTTACAGCACGTACAATAACGGTCTTGCCGGGGCTTCGTGACGAGGACGGCCGGGGCTCCGCCGGCGCAGCACCCGATGTGCTCGGTCCTGGGGACGTACTTACATTCAGTTACATAGCTAAATGTTACTTGTGGCACAATACAATAATTAATAAGCAAAAATTTTTTTAGCAAGAAGAATTGAAGTTAAAATCTTTATTATATGTATCTATCTAGCTTCCAGCATAAAAGTAAAAAGTAAGTTGTAGTTTGTAAGGAATATCTTTAACAGCATTAAAAGTATACACTCATATAACTTATTTAATTTCTTGTTAAGATGTTCCGCTCAATGTCTCTAAATATTGTGATCAGATCTCGATAACATTAAAACAGGGACATGCACCCTTTTCATAAAAAAATAATTAGTCAAGTTAACAAACAAGATTTTGACCACAATCTCACCGAGTGTTGTGTGACAATACTGTGTAAAATATATCAATATGTTATATAATGGTGTAAAAAAAGTCCTGTGGTTGACAATGACAATTAAATTGCATAAAATTAATTTTAGCATAATTAAAACTTTTGCCTGTTTTGAAATCGGTCGCAAATCCTGCACAAGAATAGGTACAATTACAATCTACAACAATTATAATTTTTATATATTATGTACATACCCGGCTCATGCGGCGTATTGCTATGTTGATGAGGAGCTTCTATGATAGAGCAGGCAGTATCCACCAGTGTGTGGAATTCTGAAGGTTGCGCGCTCGCTTCTTGCATGGCACTCGGACCCATCGACATCACGTGAGAGTGCCTGCTGTAAAACAACATGTTTTAGTTGGACGCTAGTTGTTGTGATAATAATATCAGGTGTTCTTTTAATAACAGTTATATTCAGTGCTCATAAGAGCCTATGCACACTAAACACCAAGACAGCCACCATCTGTACCCATAGTGAGAGTTTTCTTCGTAAACGCTTTTGACAGATCTCACATTTTTTTCGAATTATTCTGGCTCCATGATTGTCTAAATTTAGTGAAGTGTGAAAACCACTAGAGGCGCTGTACTGTTTTTCATACAACATTTGTAACATTGTATATGGAATACAATATTGAGTTTAAAGTATATATATATATTTAAAGTATATACAATATTGAGGTATAAAAACTCATACTAAGGGATTTAAAAAATAAAATTCATGAAGAATGGGCTCCAGCAAGCAATCAAATGTAAGATTGACTGCTTAAGCCCAAGCCCACAACGCTGTAAGCTAGCTAGCAAATAAACAAACAAGATTGATGCTAATGCGCTGTTGTCAAGGCTTGCTGACTACGATCACTGTCAAAGTTGGAGAACAAGGTACAAGTAGCTTGCTATATATAGCGGTTCAAATGCTTACAGAATAGGGAATATGCATGAAGCTCAGATTTATTGGAAATTTTTTTTTCTTCGATTCTTTGCTGTCCTGGAGTTATATGTAAAACCTTTTTTTTATTTAATTCCATTTTATATGCTTAAAATAATAAATTAAAAGTGCAATTTAAGCGAGGGAAATTTAAGTTTGTAAAACAGATCACCATTGGTCGAATCGAAAGTTGACGTCATTATGCACTACTCCACGTGATAGAAACATTGAGCGCGGGAACATAAAAATAAATGTATGGTGTGGTCCTATTGCATATATTTCCAACTATTGTGTTTGCCGCGTATTATTGTGCAAAAATGTATATTACTAACCATCTAATATAGATAAAAATGAGTACGAGATTAGAGAAACTGTATAATTTAATAAAAACATGCCATTGGCTACATACAATAATCGCGCGGAGTCTTAGTTAAAGAAAAAAAAGCTAGTTTGCTTCAAGCGGCGTGTGTCTGACGTAAGTGCGTGACGTCACAATGCATTACCAAAGAGCCCGGGAAATGATGGCGTTTAAACTGCTCAAATATATTTGTATATTTAAATGTTTATTTAAAAAATAATTAGACTAATTCCAGCAGTATTTTATTTTTTTATTGTGTTATATGGATGTAATGAGTGAAATAAAATTAAAAAAAAAACATGCATATTCCCTATTGGGCCCCAGGCCTTTAGGCCAAGGCATTAAGAATTCTTTTTTTTTAAAGAATTTTTAATTAATTCATTAAAGTACTTACCTATGATGTTTCTTTCTTGTAATATGTCTTGCTTCATTTGAATCAGAGTCGGATATGTATTCAGCATCCGTGTCAGTGTCCATTTTAGTAACAGTATCCTTTGTACATGACAAGTCCTAAAAAATAGCATAAAATCAAAATCTAGATAGTATTACGTTATTTGGTCTATGCTTTCATTTAATTAATAATTAGGTATTGAAATAATATTAAAGGCATCTTATTAGGTCATAGGCATCTTGCTAGGACACCGGTATCGGCGCAACAACTGTATACTGCTATATGGATGAGAGCTACAGATGTCCTGTAGTTACTAGTGCACTAGATATGCTATGCTGTTTTTATGCATGATTAGCTTTGAAGCACCCCTACCTCCCTTATGTAGGGGTTCTTCTAGACTAGGTGCTGTTGCCAAGAGACCCATCTATGGAACTAAATTTGACACTATTGACATAAAATTGACAGGTTTCGTAAAGGGCTGAAGTTGTGAAGTGAAATTCATATCGATCATTTATCGATATTTTTGTTAACATAAGTCCAAAATGGCAACCCTAGAAGACCTGTTGCCAAAAGTGTCAAAGTATTAAAAAGTTGAAGCTTCTATATACTCAAGTCGAATTAAAGTCACATTTTAAGGCGATACACACACTGCCTTAGCTGCGGGGTGTGTGGCGACAGCCACGCGTGCGGATGCGCGAATACAGATCTGCATCATCGTGTAGACTTTTCAGCAAAAACGCGAACAAAAAAAACAAAAACACGCGTGGGTGCGTGTTTCTCCGCATGTAGGCGCGTGATTAGCAACACTTCGCGTGAATGCGTGTTCAGTGTGTTGGACTACGCGTGTTTTCTATACAAACACAGATACTTGCAAACAATGTAAGACCACGCACTCCCGCGCTACGCTGCGTGATGCGGTGCAGTGTGTGAATCGTCTAACCGTATATCTATATCTAAATGCTCACCTGTGGTTCATCCCTAGTCAGTGTGTGTGTGTGAGTCGGCGGCGCGGAGGCGGGGCGCGCGGGTGGCGACCAGCCGCGGTCCGTGCCGCGCGTCGACAGCCCCAGACGTCGGGGGACCACTGTCAATTACATGTACCTTCAATATATGCTCCATGTCGAGGTAGAAAGAACTACTCAGTCGAAACAAACGTATTCAATCCTTTAGATCCCAATTATAGCATATTTTGCGGTTTTACAATTTAATCAAAACCCATAGGGTACTTCCCGTTGATCATAGAATCATGAAATTTGGCAAGAAGCAAGGTTTTGAAGTACTTGAACTTGAACTGAATACCGGAAATGTACGTTCGATGTATGTACGATGCGTAGCTCTTACAAGGAGTGTTCATTACCTTCAAGTGGATTGTTGACTCCGGGCGGCGCGTCACCGGAAGCGGGAACAGTGACGGGCTGGCGCGGCATCCCGAACAGTTCCTCGCGCCTCGCGTTAGGTTGCAGCAGTTGTGGCTGGTCCGCCAGGGGCAGCGCATCTTGCATTGTCACTGTATCATTACACTTTTGTTGATACTGGGTCTTGTACAAATAGGGTAGTTGATCTCAAGAAAATACATAACCAAATAATGTACACGAAAAATCTGTTAAGTATTGTCGCACACTATTTAACCGACTTCCAAAAAAGAGGTTTTATGTTCGTCTGTATGTTTTTTGTGCATTTTCATCAATATTTTCGCCAATTGAGAACCGATTAAAAAAAAAATTTTTTAGTTCGTAAAGTCCCGATATACTCCCGAGGTATACATACATACATACAATCACGCCTTTTTCCCGTTGGGGTAGGCAGAGACTACTTCTTTCCACATGCTACGATCCTGACATACCTCTTTCGCTTCTTCCACTTTCATGAGCGCCTTCATACATGCTCGCCGGTTATAAGTACTTTTGACTTGGCCTTTCTTTAAAACGTCTCCGATCTGGTCGTGATACGTTCGCCTAGGTCGGCCTCTACCGGCTGCCCCATTCACACTCGTCTCATAAATCTGTTTCGTCAGTCTTTCAATAGTCCAATACAATAGTCAAAAGTCAAAGCATTTATTCAGTTTAAGGGCAAATTAAAAATCTTCACTTACACACGTCAAATAACATTAAATAGATCATATCAATACTAATAATTTCATCGAGATCTGATATGTCATCTCATCTTAATTCAGGCTTGAAAGCCATGCCGCCAAGTGAGTTGTACAACTGGATCTAAACATTACTACTACCCGCAATCTACATATTTATTCATTCCAAAAACAATGTCATTGTATGGGAAGTGTTTAAAGTATATAAGCAGCATATTTATATGTCAAAGATCCCATCATATCCGTTCATAATAAAATTCTGGGTTAGCTTCTCTAGACGCTGTTAGAGATATACTCACTATTGAATGGATCGGGTGGAGGACATCCCAGGCAGAGGGTGGAATCAGATCGTTGGAAGAACGCGTGACCACGCCCACCGACTCGCTCTCTCTCGCTCTCGCCGTCCGACTCGGCCGCCGCCGCATTACCACCGACTACCATTTCTTCGTCGCCTTCCTCGTTTTCGTTCTCGTCTTGCTATACGTGCATACAAATATAAATACACATTATAATTCAATCGAAACTAATGTGATATGATTAACTGTGTTATACTTTTAATGTTAATGCCACTGAGCCTGATTTTATCAAAATATGGCTGTACAACAACATGTTTATTTGTTTGTGACCCTTCAGATAAAAACACACGTATACTACGAGACCAATAAAGCAGTTTCACCTGTTCCTGATACACTTTCAGCTAGATATACAACATATAACGGCATATAAAAGTTTTCATTTTTTAAAATATCTTATAAGCCTAGCGTTTGACCACAATCTCACCTGTTGGTAAGTTATGATGCGGTCGGGGATAGTCGCACGCTAGGCCTAGAATGGTAACAGGCTCTCAAGGGTAGCTGCCGGAACACTTTAGATGTTTGGCGACAGATTTTCTAACTTTAGGGTGCAGATCCAAGTCCCTTTAAAAAAAGTCGGCTCTTTATCTACTGAGTCGTGCGGCCATAAATCATTTCCTATATCTATCTCGCTCGCACTCGGGCCACTGTACCAGGCCGGCGCGCTGCACATCCTTATGTCTATTGACGTTTGTGGCCTCACAACTCAGTTGATAACGCGCCGACTATAATAGCCAGGGACTCAATCAGGAACCGTTGAAACTATAGTAGAGTCAATTTAATAGATCACATTTGACACTTCATCAAAATTCAACAACGTGACCTTGTAATGCAATGGATCTCTACACAGTGATTGTAATTAAAACATAATATTATTCTTTGACTAAAAAAAATACAAAAATTATTGAATAGGAACTAAAATCATGATGATGTTACATTTTTGGGTTTAAAAACTAACGATAAACTTCTAAACGTGTGAACCATAGGTACATTTGAGTATATTTTTAGGGTTCCGAACCCAAAGGGTACCAACGGAACCCTATTACTGAGACTCCGCTGTCCGTCTGTCTGTCTGTATGTCCGTCTGTCACCAGGCTGTATCTCATGAACCGTGATAGTTAGACAGTAGAAATTTTCACAGATGATGTATTTCTGTTGCCGCTATAACAACAAATACTAAAAACAGAATAAAGTTAAAAATAATAGAGGGTCCTCATACAAGAAACGTGTTTTTTTTGGCATTTCACGCCATCTATGAACGCTTAGTTAGGTAAACGTCCCATAGATGGCGTTATATTGAAATGTCGATCCCTAACACCTTTGTTAGACGTTAGATGGCGTTATAAGAAATAAAATGTTTATTATTTATTATTTTTTTGCTGGCGAAAAATGATAGTGGTATTTTTTGCTCGATCTTATAAAATACTGTAGTGTGGTACGGAACCCTAAGAGTGCGAGTCCGACTGCACTTGGCCAGTTTATTTATTATATTGGGCCCTTTTCTATGGAGCTATATTCTAATATATACATATAAAATCGTTTGAATATGTACGATTTCCGATTTGTATAATTTGTATTAACGTGTCTTATCAATATCATATTAACGCAAAACAAACGAGTAAATAACACTGAATAATTTAAATACTAATAGGGAATATGCATGTAGTATACATTTACTTGAAATCTTTTATTTTCGAATCATTATTGTTCTGGTGTAGTTTGTTAAACAATAGTTTTTTATTAATAAAATACTATTAAATGTGTTAAAATATTATATGAAAAATGCAATAAAGCGTGGGAAATTTTTATTTGCGAAACACATCACCACTTGTCAATTAGAAAGTGACGTCACAGGGCACCACACGGTCTCCACAGATAAAATCATTTTTATAGAAATACTATGCACTGTTGTACGAATACGTACTATCTATATACACAACAAAAGAAAGTCGTGTTAGTTACTACACTTATAACTCAAGAACGGCTGTGCCAATTTTTATGATTTTTGTATTTTTGAAATTGTCTTTGTCAGGAATAGGATAATAAGTATTAAAAACAATGAATAATTGACCTAAAAAAATTATATAAGAAAAAATATTTTGCCAAAATGTTCCTGGGTTTAAAAACTGCCAATCATTTGATATTCAATTGTTTATCCCGCCGTATTTTTTTTTTGTATAATTATGGCTCTACACGAATAGTGTATTTGGCCAGTGTCAAGTATAAAAATTCTTCCCATGTGTGGATAGCATTACAATATTCGGATTATCGCGTTTTTTTTTTGTATAATTATGGTTCCGCACGATTAGTGTATTTAGCTCGTGTCAAGTAGTAAGTCAAGTAAAAATTCTTCAAGTTTTTGTGAATTCAAGTCACGTAGATTTTAAAAATGTTAAATATTGTCAGTAATGATAATTGTTTGACATATTTATTGATTGTCAAATGTGCGTGCGTTCAGAAATGTAAGCTTACAAGCAACTTAAAAAAGTTTATATTTCCAAAAACCATTCCAATTTTACCCATTTTTATTCTATATCTGTATTGCCATAATACATTAAATAATAAATAAATAAAATATTTATTCAGTAAATAACACAAATCTAGTACATGTACCTTAAACCTATATACCATAAAAATATAATAATAATAAACACAATCACTAATATACAATGTGCAATTAAATATATTTTATAATAATGTTTAATAATAAATTTATCTAATATGAGGGTACAACTGAACATTGTCAGCCGTTCTAGGTCGAACCTGTGTTACAGCTGACAATAACTTCCTACTGTGCGGTAACATTATCTAAGTATGTATTATTTTTGAAAAACTTAAGGGTATATATAATATTGAATTGCATGAATAGAACAAATTAGTATACATTGAGCGAATGTTATAAGATACCTATTAACATTAGAATAATCACATGAGGATTTACGTTTTTCGATTTATCAATATTTTAAAGAAATGTAAGCCAGTACCTAAATTTAATAATAAAATATCAATAAAAAATAAAGGTCCAGTTTTCTTATCAGTTGTCACAAATATCACGCTGCTAGTGCCACAGGTATTGCATACCGGTTTTGTACAAGAATCGTGTGACGTACCTACTTACTCCTACTAGTGTTGTGGTATTTTTTACTTTGTAATTTACGAGTAGGTTAGGTGTCTATCGGATACAATACTTCCGAGGAGATACCTTATAATTGTAGTATATTTGTTAGACTAGTTATATTATTTTTTACTATGAAGGTAATTCGTGCTATTTATTATTTCGAGTAGTAAGTGCAATAATTGCATATTAAAATTGTTCCGTAGCTTACAATCTGAATAGGTAAGTTCACGTACGTACATAGGTATAGTATATTTAATATTTAAAAAAGGAAAAATAAATATACGTAGTCATACTGATACTGTTTCGATACTCGATATCTAACGTAAACAAGACCAAGTACGATTGTCATTGCACTCGCAGGTGCGATAATATAACCGGTTTAGAAGTCAACTCGGAACATAGAAGGATGTGGAGTTGATTTGTTGTGTTTATAGTTTGAAGTGATGAAAATAAAAATTATCTTTAGAATTGATGGGACTTTAAAATTTTACATGTGAATATTCTAGAAGTTAATAAACTATATAAAATTGCTTGAGTAAAAAAGATAATATTAAAAATAAATTGAAAACAAAAATAATTAAGTGATTATAAAATTGTAAGGTATATAAGTACTTAATGATATTAGGAATGTAGTAGGTGGTAGATTAATAAACTAAATATCCCTTTTGTATTCATTTTTTACGTTCATAAAAGCTAAAACAAGTTCATCTAAAAGGTAACACGACTTGTCTGTTAGGTGGTACGAAGTTCGCCGGGTCAGCTAGTTTCTAATAAAAAGATTTAATCTATGGACACCGTGCGGTGCACTGTGACGTCACAAAGGCGCGCGCAAATTTAGCAGCGTTTTAGATACGTCATATTTTTTCAATGCTAAAACTATTTTTTTTAGCTTAATTTGAACACTTTCAGTATTATTTCATATTTTTACTGTGTTAAATAGATGCAATCAGTGAATTAAAAATATTTAAAAAAATCATGCATATTCCCTATATTATTTCCCATTTAGAGAAGCCATAAAATTGATTATTTTGAATATCATCAAACTAACATAATTCTTGTTTGTGTTGATGCGTATCGATTCATCAATTTAATCGATGTTTTAAGCAAGTCACCTTACTATGAAGCTAAGGCTGACAGATGTCAAATGTGATCTATTAAATTGGCCCTACTATAGCTAGCTATAAATCAGAAGTTCCCGTGACATAAATATATATAAATGAATACATTACCGGTGTCCATAGATGATGGTGAAGATGCGGCTGCGGCTGTGCGGCTCTCATATAGTAGACAAGTGCGTCTAGGACGTACGCCACATGTTTCAGTGCCGCTACATCCAACACCGGCAGTTGTTCCGCGTGCTCGGCGCTGTGCGCGCGGAGTAGCGATAAGCAGTACGCTAGGAACTCCCGACGCGCACTACCCGCTTCGACGCCTGCCAAATTATTACAATACTTAGAGCATGTACATAGTTCTAAATAGTTACTAACTGTACCCCGCTTCGGCCGCGTTAAAAATTCTTTCATGTAATTAAAACATTCTTCCATAAAAAAAATACTTTCATATATATTAAACTTTTCATAAAAACCTTGTCATGACAATTACAAACACAACAAAAGAACTAGCCAAATAGGTCCAATCGTTCTCATGTTTTGACGTGACCAAGGGATATAGGGATTCATTTTTATGTATAGATAAGATAATAACCTAAGGGTGAGGACATAAAGAGGCGGATTCCCGTTGCAGACAAGCCAGTACGGGTAGGTACCGATCCGTATAGGTAAAATATTCCATTGTTTCTTCATTTTCTCCAACCTGTTTCTGTATGCGTGAGCGTATATGATAACATTGGAATATTTTACCAGTACGGATCGGTACCTACCCGTACCCGTTTGACTACACCGGAAACGCGCCTCTTTATGTCCTCACCCTGAGGTGCGATCTCCACGTCACGAGCTTGTGTGTCGTTGCAACTCGCCGTCATCAAATAAAAAAAAAACATTTTGAATAATGTCCGGTGACATCATCGCGGCGTTGAACCAACCGATTCGCTCCGATACTCTTGCTCATACAAGTACACACACACACACACATACACAACACGCGCGCACACACTCGCTCAAATACACACGCACGTATTTGTAGTGTAATTTACCTTGTTCACGATCTCTAACTCGCGGCGCTTCAGAGAATCCAATGATCCTGGTAGCGGGCGAAGCGAGCGAGGTAGTGCGCCGCGCGGCCGGAGCGGCGGCGCGACTTGTCTCGCTTGTAGTGCTCGCGTTGTTAGATGTTAGGAACGCGCCGAACCTATGAACAAATGGATGGGTTATTGACCATAATATCTTTCAGTTGTATTTAACTTCTGCTGTCACGCATGAGTTGCAATTTATTTTAATTTAAATATTCGTGTCGTTTTCTGCAATTATAAAGACTCTGTGTTTCTCTCGAAGAACCTCATTTGATATCAGTTGACATAATTATAGCAGAAACGCATTTCACAAAGGTATAAAAAGTTTTAAGATCAATTAAGTCACAGTGGCTATCCTAAACTATTTATGATACTTATATATCACATCATACCACACACAAAAAGGGCCGACATACGGCCTAGTTGCGGAAAAGAGCCCGCGCACCAAGTATATCACACCATAAGAGACCAATACCTGACGATAGCAAAGCAAAATATCGAGGGATAACATTAGACGGAAGCTAATCTTGAATGTGCACGTCAAAAATAAAAATGAAGAATTAGAGCTTCGCAACAAGAATGTGAACTGACTGTTTGGAAAACATTAATCTCTGTCAGTGCATAACAAAACGCTATTATACATGTAGCTACTCGCGGTTTCACCCACGTACTTCACGTTACCGTGAGAATACGGGGATAAAATATAGCTTATGTTACTCGCTGATAATGTAGCTTTCCATTAGTGAAAGAATTTTTGAAATCGGTCAAGTAATTATTGAGTTAAATCGTAACAAACAAAAATCAAATCTTTACTCTTTAGAATATTAGTTTAGATAAACAAGGCCCTAAGCCAATATGAATTTATGGTATCCAGCTATGGGGCTGTACCAAACAGTGCAACGTTCAGATTATACAGATTTCAAAGTAAAGTAAGCAGAAGCATTGTTAATACACTGTGGTAAGACATTAGAAATGACAATATCCATCGTGACCTAAAAGTGGAACCTGTGGAACACGTCTCTAAAACGATCAAACAATCTCAGACTTCATCCTAAAGAGAATGTTGAGGCTATCCAGCTCCTCGACAACATGGGCATAGTAAGATGACTAAGAAGGGTAAGCCTTTCGAGTTACTTCAGTGATATTTTACTAGGTGAACATAAGTGTAGTATAGTGAACGCTATTTAAAAGAAAACGAGGAAGTGTCTTCCACTTAATGGAGACATTATGAAAACTTTTGATTGTCCATTCTAAGTAATATACTAATAGCAAATTAAGTTAAAATCAAATTACTTATTAGCCTAGTTATCAGGTTAGACATTGAGGCATCTACGCTAAGTAGATACATTACTATAAAATGTATATACACAAATGTATTGCATGCCACAGCATATGTAATATGCAGACGTAATGGCGTACTAACACTACTAACTATCAGGCTAGCATTTTGCATTTCCTGTTATCTTATATTATTAAAAAAAACCCTAAAACGAGCAAAGCGTTAAGGACACGCTTTGCTCGTTTTTGGTTTTATATTAGAAAGTAGGAACATGTTACCTGAGCTGTGCCTCAGTGGCATCCATGACAGTGACCAGCCAGTCCCAGGTCGGCTTGAGTTGCCGTTCTAGATAGCATTGAAGTCGCAGCGCCTCTCTATACGACACTGGTATCATCCGAGGCAATGGCAGCGTGACGCGTTCGTATTCCCATAGCAGGTCCGCGATTTGACGGATCACAATGCCTGAGGAAAAAAAATTATGTCAGACTCCTGAAATACATTCCACTCGTTTATTAGTTTTAAAAAGTGTTAGTCGTCGAATCTTAAAATGATCACGATAATAAGCAATTAGTGGAAGCTGGTACTCACCGAAAGCCCTCGCCAAGCACGCAGCGGTGGTAGAAGTTGAATGAGGGTCGTGAGCGCCCGCGGCTGCGGCGGCGGCGGCTGATCGTCGTAGCGACGCCGGGTCGATGAACACTAGCGAGGAGCTGCCCGTCAGACGGACGCCGCTAGTCCCGCTCGTAGTGCCTCGGGAAGCTTCGCGGGATCTAATTTATAGGTTCATTATTGATTGGTCTTTAAGAAAGTATGCTCAAAACCTATGATGGTTTAGAAATCTCCAAAAAAAAAAATTTTTATGACCTCATAGTCAGTCAGTCGATAGTCACTGACTGGCACACAGGCATCACATATATTTTCTATAAGAAAAACCCTAAAAACTAGTCGTTGAGGTTTTGTATAAATCGGTAGTATGATCGGTATAAACCCTTCTCGAGTCAGAATACATTCTGAAATAAAGGAGGGTCTATTCTACTGTCCGAGTTCACAATTGCTTTGCCGGCATGATGGTCTATGCTTGCCAAGTAGTTAACTCGTTTGCTGCTGAAAACACACACCGTGCGTTTTTACGATTTTTGGTATCGGAAGTAAAATTAAAAAAAAAAAAAAATACATGTTTATTTTAAATTAATTTTTTCGCAAGGGGTGCGTGTGACCTTCTGCTGTTGGATTTTAGTTTTTATTTGATGCCACACCTACGAAAAAAAAAAAATTAAGAAATAATTTTAAAAATGAAAAAATATGCGAAAAAGTGCTGCAGTCAAAGTGTTAAGTAGATTGGACTGAAGTCAGTTAGTTATCCTTCGTTTTGTCTCACTTCCGTCTTACATTTCCAGGCAAACACGACTCCATCTTGGACCCCATCGTTAATTAAAATCATTTGAGATTGACTGGCAAGCACTTACCCACGTAAGTGCTTGCCAGTAAGGTATTAAAAAAAATGGTAAACAATCGTACACTTCACTGAGTCGAGTCACCTATATCTAGTTTTCATGAAGGCTTACCCATGGGTGAATCATGTGTACAGTTTGTGAAACTGACCGTATAGCCCACTGCATGGAATGCGGCGCGAGGTTGGGGCGCGGCGGCGGAGCGGCGCGGCGCTCGAGTGGCTCGCCGTCGTGCGGCGGAGAGTCGGGCTCCGCGTCTTGTTCGTCGGTCTCACCCGCCTCGGAGTCTTCGTCCTCGGGCTGCGTGGAGTCACCGCTCTCATCCTCCGGGTATAGAAGCAGGGACGCCATGCCTACACAAGCATGATTGTATTAGTCATAACACTGCATACACTCGAGCCTTGAAGAATATTAAGTGATAGGATGATGAATGATGTCTTTGATAAAGAGGGCTTTTGAGACACACACATGTAATAATACTTTTAGGAGAAAATGTGATTATGGTGAAAGAAGTGAGTGTTCAGCTACGAATTTAGCTATTGTTTAAACTAATCACTTGTGCAAGTTTTGCATATCAACTATGCCCGGCAGTTTTATTATTTACTTTACTTCGTACTTATTATATTTATATGTATAAAATCCCAAATGCCTGCTCATCTTTAAAGTCAATTTAGACAACTCATATTAAACTGTCAAAAGCAAGTGGAACTTGCACACGTAGGGTTCCGTACCATAGTACAGCATTTAATAAGAATGAACAAAATTTGCCGGTAAAATTAAGTTTCTTGCATACAAGTCCCCCCCATAGAGGGCCCTCCTTAATTTAGTTTTTATTACTTGATGTTATAGCAGCTATAGTAATATACACAATAAGAGCAAAGTTTATGTCTATCTATTATATACGTATCATGTGATCGAACAACTGAAAAAATGTTTCTTGTATGGGGACTCCCTTTAATTTTTAACTTTGTTGTTACCCTTTAGGAAACTCTAAAAAATTAGGGCAAGTAACTCTAGCTACACTTACCAGCATCAGATCCCTGCGTGGCTCCAGTCTGCACGCTTCTCTGCGCTGACTCGGCATTGTCCTGATCATCAGAGTCACTCTCGGTCTCCACTTCCGCTAGTAGGTCTAATTCACTTTCACTCTCACCGCCTTCTTGACGTTCCTGGCCGTTTTCCACGACTACGTGTTGTTCTTGGCCTCTGAAAGGAGTGATTTTTCTTTAAATATTTTATAGGCTAGCGTTTTACTACTATCTTGCCTGTTGGTAAGCGAAGATGTGGTCAAATATGGTGAACACGCTAGGCCGAGAATATTCTGACTCTCAAGGGCTGTGTGCTGCCGGAACACCGTTAGGGTCAGTACAAACAGAGACATGACGCGAGACTGGACGGCCTAGAAATTATACATATGTGAAAAATTTGGTGGTAAAACCTTTGCTCACAGAAAGTATAAATGTGCCACCAACCAACAATAAATAAACCTTATACCCTAGCAAATGAATGATTTACTTAACAACATTTTATCATCGAATTCAATTACCGATCAGCCATATTATCGTCATGCTGGGCGTCCGTGGGCGGCACTGGCGCCGGAACATTAGGTTCATCCGTCTCAGAAGCATCATCATCGCCTCCCAGCGCTTCCCCCGCGACATCGTCTGCGTATTCCGTAGCAACGGGAGTGGAAGACCGGTCGGGAACTAGGGTGGAACTGCCCATTGATGTGCCGCCGCCGGCATTGCCGCGACCTCCTACCGCACTCGACTCTCTGTTGATATTTATAGATGTTAAAGGCAGTGTTAGTTTTGGTATATTGTGTTCTGTTAAATGATGGTTCAACATTTTTAAGTTGCAAGTGTATAAGTAGGACGTAAAGTATTAACCCTTCATGACATTGAAGATAGACAATCTCGCAGTTTAAAATTGAATTACTCTTGTTTGTATGTTAAGACGGTAGTGTAATGGGACGAGGCACTGTCACTGAACAACTCACAGACTAAAGTCCAATATAATTCACAGTTTATTTGCTGTTTTTAATGTTAATTATTATTATATTGCCTATGCACTTCACATACTATGGGCCTTATAGAGTATTGACATTCAAAATTTCATATTGCTTCCAATTCTGGAATGCCATTATTCCATCAAAATGTTACCATAGTTCATTGAGTACTTAAAAAATTAACCAGTTACCTGCGTGAGAGTGTAATCCTAGAGGAGTGTCCAGTAGATAACGGCTCCACTCCGAACAGATCCTCGCTCCCATTCACAAGATCGACATAGGTCGTGGCTAGTGGAAACGGTGCTGTTGGACGGACCACGCCCAATCGCACTGGAGCCAGAAGGGCATCAGCTGCTTCTACTAGTTCCTCGACCGCTAGAGCCACGAGCGCAGCAAACACACGTCGGCATCGGACCAGCGATGACGTGATGGATAATGGTCTGTGGAATAAGAAATATGGTTAAAAAAAATATTTATGAAATGAAAGTTAACAGGACAAGCAATGCAGATTGAAACTGTGGCACGCAAAACTCATAATTTGCCTGGATTGTATGCTTACTGCACTGCACCTGGGGACATTAAAATCTAAGTCTCGCATGCCCTGGAATTTCACTTTGCCCATCAAACCGAAAATATTTTTATTTAACAGCTGAATAACAAGCACAGTGGTGGAACCGCCCCAGGCACACTAGCACTACGAAATTTGAGCATACTTTCAAATATTCAGTATGTAAAACTTTAAAAGCGCACCACTTATAGAAACAAGTGCTTAGTATAAGTGCCAAGAGTATTTGATCTTTAAATCCGACTTTGTATTGTAGACAATGCGGTCTAGCTAACTACTACATTTTGTGGTTTGTGATTGTGATTCTATAAATGGCTTATAATTTTCTAGACAGATGCATATTTATAGTTAGGCGTTAAATTACTGATCTTTACTCCTCAGTGTGTCGTAAGCGTTATGTCTGATGAACCTGATCAAGATATCACATTGCGACTAGGGTTTGCAGTACCGGTACTAAAACCGGATTTGTATATCCAGTACCGGGAAATACCGGGAAATTCGATACTTTCGGTACTGGAAAAAATTAATTGTTGTACGTTGAATAAATTAAAATCACAGCCTTAACAGAACTGAAACCCTGTTTCTTTCATATCAAAAACTCGAAATAGAATTTTAAATGTTTTATTAATTATATTATCATGCGAATGGATTTTACCATAGTTAGCGTTAGCGAAACAAACGTAAATATTAGAAATGCGTACACGAAATTAAAATCGCACCGAGATTATCACCACATAGGGCCTGTTTCAGCGGTTCCTGATAGGTCTACTAGGAACTTGTCTTGACAGATTTATGAAAATGTTTATCCTTCTGACTTTTATCCTCCTGAGCTCCTGAGAGCAGCGGGACAACCTGTAATCAAGGAGCTCCAGCGTATCTTTGATATTGTCCTCTGGAGTTCGACACTCCCGAGTGTCGTCATGTTAATATTCAAATGAGAGAAAACCTCTTCTGAAGAACTACCAACCTCAAACCAACTTGCACAATGACTACGAATTCCAGCTACTGAAAGTCGCTTGGATTTCGGGGAGGATACGGCACCAGTATACAGGGTGTTTGGTACATGGACCGACAGGATTTTTTGGGGGGTGGGGGGGGTCATGCGCTAGATTTCCCCGCCGGGCCCGATGTCCCAAGTGTCACGGTAGTTTAGATATTTTTTTTTTAAGTTTTTTTTTAAACCCCCCGAAATCTTGTCTTTAAATCGTCATAACTTTTTTGTGTGTGGTTATAATACCACAAAATAAACTATGCTTGTATTCTACAATGTTTTCTTATTCTAAATAAATCATTACCTGTTACGATTAATATCAACAAAAAAACTTCTGAGCTTTCAAAGTGGTAAAGCGGTGTAAATGTTATGAAAAGTGACAACTTCTAAATTCATTAAAAAAAAACTAAAAGTCATTTTGAAATTAGCTTTCTTTTAAAAAGTTCTTTAGTTATTAGCCTTTCCAACGATATGCTACATGACCTAAGAAATCGTTCGTAAGGTGGTCAAATTAAGATTCGTTTGCCAGAGCCCAGGCTGAACACGCACTCTAACAATGTAACTGGTTTGAACAATGAAACCAGTCAACGCGGATTAACCAGCAGCAGGTAAAAAGTCTGTCTCTTTCTTACTAAGGTACAGTTATTGTTGTCTTTGTCTATCGAGTTGGAAGTTGGTGAAGGTCGGTCACTCATCACTAGCCGGCAATCAGTCGAGATTCCTCTGCTATTCTATGTGCCCGTTCGTTTCCCGTTATTCCATCGTAGTTAAATTAAAGTCCTGTTATTGTTTTTTGTTAAATCTGTTGTTGACTGTTACGTTTCTGTTGTGTTTCTCTTTGATTATTCGTTACAATGCCCAACTTCAGTAACGAGGAGTATGCTGACATAATGTTGGCGTATGGTAGAGCTGATTGCAATTCGCATGAAGCGCGAAGAATTTATCGAGAACGATACCCTGATCGACGATTACCTCACCACGAGACCTTCTCAACTACCTATCGACGTCTGAGGGAGACTGGAAACTTAAACTTTCGGGAGCCCCGAGTGCAAGTGAGGCAACATAATGTTGAAGTTGATGAGAGAATCCTGCAAGCTTTTGATGAAGATCCTACAACAAGCATACGAGTTGTTGCTGACGGAAATTTGAAATTTTAGTGGAACGAATAAACACCGCATTCGTAAAAATGCAAGAGGAAATGCTGCTATTAACCACTACCACAGAAATCAGAAAAAGGTGTCGTGCATGCATAAGGTGTGGAGGTGGCCAATTTGAGCAAATGTTGTAATTTTAATGTAATAAAAACAAGATAACACAAAAAAACGTATTTTCATTATCATGACCCTAAGCAACGAAGTATCTCTTAGGTCGACCCCTGATGTATTATTTCTGCCATGTAGCATATCGTTGGAAAGGCTAATAACTAAAGAACTTTTTAAAAGAAAGCTAATTTCAAAATGACTTTTAGTTTTTTTTTTAATGAATTTAGAAGTTGTCACTTTTCATAACATTTACACCGATTTACCACTTTGAAAGCTCAGAAGTTTTTTTTGTTGATATTAATCGTAACAGGTAATGATTTATTTAGAATAACAAAACATTGTAGAATACAAGCATAGTTTATTTTGTGGTATTATAACCACACACAAAAAAGTTATGACGATTTAAAGACAAGATTTCGGGGGGTTTAAAAAAAAACTTTAAAAAAAAATATCTAAACTACCGTGACACTTGGGACATCGGGCCCGGCGGGGAAATCTAGCGCATGACCCCCCCCCCCCCCCCCCACCCCCCAAAAAATCCTGTCGGTCCATGTACCAAACACCCTGTATATTTGGCAAATAATAAAAAAGACCAGTTAGTATATTTGGCTCCTTACTTAGCGTTTATGGACTTTGAGTAGGCCTCTATCACTACCGAACCGACCAGGTCTCTGCTCTGGAATATTTACAGCGAGCCCAAGTCGATTGGCGATATATTCAAGTGCTGAGTGTCTCTGAAAACCGGCAGTCTAAAACTATCCCCATACATTGTGGTGTGAGATTATATTTTCCAAATTGTTCACAAATGCACTGGCTGATTTGTACAAGATGCTGGACTGGAAAGGACGTGGCATTAATTTTAACGTCGAGTATCTCTCACACTTGCAATTTGCGAATGACATAGTCATCGTGGCAGAAACGCTGGAAGAGTTATACATTATGCTGAACGGCCCAGCTGATTATTTTTAACGCATTGGTCTCCCCATGAACTTGAATAAGATTATGTTGATTAACTACGTAAATCCGGAACCAATCGTAGTAGTTACAGGGTAGTATTTTCGAAGTTGTTATTACATAACGCACATAAAACATACTTTTCGCCACAAAACAAAATATAGAACGAACGAAACCCACGAAAGCAGAGTTTCCGAAGATGTATGAAAGTTCCAGTTTGTCAACTCAGTTTTACTATTATACATAAAAGTACATCAAAATTATGCTAATTGATGTACTCAGATATAAGTTAATAGCAATAAAAAAGTAAAAATTTAATATTTTAGGATATATTTTTGTAGTACCGGAATTCCCGGGAAATGGGTTTCATTTCCCGGTACTGAGGACGATGAAATTTTCCCGGAAATTCCCGAGAATTTCAGTACCGGGAATTCCCGGGAGCAAACCCTAATTGCGACGTCAAGGGTTCACTCCAAAACGGTCCCTGGATAGCTACATTATATTGGGATGAACATCAACGTAAGATAGAAGCAAGAAGAACAACATATCAACTGACCCTTTCTTCTTAGCAGCTCCGGGCGCCATCTCGATGCTGAATATGATAAAGATCCTGGCAACGGAGCGCACGAACCGTCGCGCCACCTCGCGGGCTCGCTCCACACGTCCCGGTATGGCCACGTTCTGTTGCTCGCGCATCAGAGTATGTAGCAACGTGTCCAGCATCTGTGTACCGATCTTTTTTACAATAGAGAATGACTCTTTAATAAATACAACTAAAGAATTTTACTTATTAATAGTTCTAGTGAAACTGTCTACAACTGCAGTTTAATCGATTAGGGGACCACACAAGTATTATGTGAATAATTTTTTAATATTATATTGATTTATTACAGTCAAAAAATTTACCACTATCTCACCTGATAGTACAACTACTGGTAGTGACTATAAGGTCAAAGATGAAGCATGCTTGAAGATACCTATTCGCTGGTGACTTGACGACCCCTTGATGGTACTGTTCCAGAAACATAGACTCAGGCAAGGAGGCAAGAACTCTCCGGCATGATCATCATCAGGCATTAAAATATGGTTTCATCTAGTTATCTTGATAGGTATCGTATGTCTATTCTAGAAATTCATTAGAAATACTATATGTATGTTTGGCGGCCATGCATGATAAACTTTTGTATTGCACATATAATGGGCATCTACTAACCTCGTTTGTGCACTTGACAACAAGTGCGTGTGTGAATTTATCAAGAAGCGTGGTTCCCGATTGAGGAGGAGCGGGACTCGCGGGCCGTTCCGTTTCGCTGCCCGAGGCGCCACACATCATAGCCGCCTCCACTGCTGGCCAATCACCTGGAGGAAACATACAATACAATACAATACAATAACTCTTTATTGACACCAATTTGCACAAAAAAGAAGATACAAACATTTGCACTTAGTAAATTACTGGTACAATGGGCGGTCTTATCGCTAACAGCGATGTCTTCCAGACAACCTTATGATGGAAATTATATTTAATTATGTGGAGCATGGACGGTGGCATGATAGGTATGATGAGGATAGGGTTTAAATTAATATAAAATACATAGACTTACTAATAATCTACATGTATACATAATACAAATATATACATTTAGAGACAAAATCATACAAAATAATATATATATACAATATACATTATATATATATATATATATATATAGATGCACAATAAATATAATCAAATTATAATATTTCAAATGCTAAGCTTTAAAACTACACAGAGACTGAGCATGTCTGATATCAACTGGTAGATCATTCCAGAGGCGCACAGTTTGCACAGAGAATGACGCATCATAAAAGTTAGTATTATGTGCTGGAATGTGACTGCCTTTTTGTGCATAAGTACCCTAATATCATCTGTTAACCACGGCGATGGGAGATGTTTAATTTTAATAGTTCGTAAGGGAGCGTGAATTTCATACAACTGGATCAAAGAAGAACATAATGCATGTAAAATAAAATTATTGTAATAGGCATGACCACAGTATCCAACAATCGAAGATTTGATGATTTTAGGGGAAAATACATGTTAAAACAATTTTAAACACTAGTTTAGTTTTATATAAAAACTAGCTGACCCGGCAAACGTTGTTTTGCCATATAAATAATTGGCTATTAAAAAATAAGGGTTGATCGTAGAAGGGTGAAAATTGAGGATTGTATGTATTTTTGTATGTTGTATCATAAAAAAATAGAAATTAAAAATTTTGTCTAAAAAGTAAAAAAATAAATTTAGGGGTGGACTACCCCTAACATTTAGGGGGATGAAAAATAGATGTTGGCCGATTCTCATAGATACCGGATAAGCACAAAAAATTTCATCAAAATCGGTCAAGCCGTTTCGGAGGAGTATGGCAACGAAAACTGTGACACGAGAATTTTATATATTAGAAAAAGAGATTATTAAGATTTTCATTAAATAAAACATTAAAATACTGCAATCGCCCATTTTGATTGAAACACCAATCACAGCGCATGACGTCACGTTTATGGGGTTTTCTTGAAAATGTTATTAAATTTTGGAAAACCCATGTGTATTCATTGTCACAGATTATATAATAGTTACTACGTTAAGTATGTCGTTAACATATACGTATTATACGTGACGTCACAGCCGACGCCATGACACATGTGAGCTGTTTTTGCGCATTATTGAAAAAATATTAGAAAAATTGCTTTAAACTTCGTTAAACTTAAGTTAATTACCGAAATATAGATTTTTTCGTGAATAGTAAATGTGTTCCCACATCACGGAAGAGGATTTCAAAATCTTTCGCCTGTAAGTTTCCAGCAAGTCGTTGCAATAACAAATTGGTGAAAATATGGAATAGAGAGGGGTCGAGGCGCCTGCGCGAAGCCCTCATTTCAGACCTTAACAGCTGCTTTTAGGCCGGTATTAATACAGAATGATATCTGCTCTTAGCACGGAGAGGATTCCTTTAATTGTTTTACTTAATCAATTATACAATTTATATGTTATATACAAGCAATCCGCACCGGCTTCGCACATATGCCTAAATTTTTGCAACAGTTTCTTGCGTTGAGTATGAATTTCAAACTACTTCGACCGATTAGACAATCACGGCGAGGTGACGATAAGTACTGTATTATAGCCACCTTGATTTTGCATTAGCACGCTACTCCACTGTGCTGGTCGGGTTTTTGAAGCGGGCTGAGGCCTGCCTCAAACAATATTTGTATCTATCGTAGTCAAAAGATCCAATTATCCTATAAAAATGTGTACCCAATACAAGTTCCACTTACTCAGCAAATGCAGCAGTGCTCTTCTAGCGAACCTAGGCGGTTCTAAGTCATGGTCCGGGGCGTCGACCTCCGCATCAGACCCTGGCTGCTTCCTGGGTCCGCGGCCTCGACCACCGCCAGCGCGAAACTGACGCTGCTCGACTGCTTGACGTCCTACTGTCTGCACGAGGAATAGCAAGATCGACTCGCCTCTGCGAACGAGAATAAAGAAGCTTCATAATACTGACTTCAATCCATGACAAAAGTTAGCGGTCGTAGCGCAGCTATACAATCCGTGAGCTAATTCGGTCGCGGAAACCTTTTCGACTAGACTTAAGGTTAACGTTTAAGCTAACGCAAAATAACGTTTGCTCACTTATCCATTTCCAGTTCAAATCAAATTAGTTTATTTGCTTAAAAGAAGGTAACAAAAGTTGTACTTATCATAATATAATGGTTTCACTTCTTCTGCCCTTTCATGCGTACAAAACTTTCGCATTCGATTCATTTTCGATGCGTGAAATAAGACGGACAGTCTTAGAGTTTGCGCACTTATCCGTATTTGATTCGTATTTCAACAATTATACTCAAAATTTGTTCAAAAAAAACGGCTCATTTTCGTTACGAATACGAACTAAGAACCTAATACGAACTAAGAACCTAATACGAACCGTAGGTACACGCATTAGTGTGCAAACGTCCAAACAATAATTAGGGTGGGTAAACCAAATCGAACGAACGAACATAAATCGAACATGAACCGCATACGAATAAGTGAGTGGGCAAACGCCCTTACTGATTTTCTTTTGGAATCAAAATGTCGAAAGTATCCGATCGAGACAAAGTCAGAAAGAGCCGAGTCAAAGGAGTTTTCGGATCCAAATATTTGGAGTAGTTATGGTTCGAATGACATGTTTGTTTCAGTACAACAATCGTAAGTTATGTCAGACGTCTTCCATCCGTCTAAAGCACCCCGTAAACGGTCAAAGGAGGTGTCCTAAATTGTATGGGACAAAACCTAGAATCGACAAGAAATAAATGTTTACCAATTGAACTACAACAAGTATTTGATGTCACCAAAGGGGCACCCTAGAAATCCGTATAGCATAGGAGCTATGAGCCAACGAATAAATACGAAAATCGTAGTCATGTTGTTTTTTTTTTATGTAATCGTTGTTATTGTTGGTTAAATGAGGCTTACATATTCATCTTGGAAACCACTAGCGCTTTAGTTATATTCGCAGGCTATTCCCAAATTGGTTTTCGACTAAAACTATTTACAAACCAGTTTTGTGTGTAAATCTACATGCTTGTATTGTAAACCTTAACATTGAAGAAGATACAATTTTTGCCACAATGAAATAGTGATCTTACCTGGAGTTGAAGTGAGTAGCCAAATGCGTATCCCGGGCTAATCTAGCCAGCAAGTCACATCGAGCTGTCCAGTTTCCTCTAACGAGCGCTTTGCAGCGGCACTTTTCCCAACAATCACAATAAGCCGTCGGCGAGGTTCGCTTTAGTTTACAATCATGGCCCTTATGGCATACCTAAAACATTAAAAATCATCTTTATTTTGTCCTAGAGATAGTGTTAGTAGTATATATTGTTGGTATCTACCTGTGATCCGTGGCGAAGTCCGACGGTATTCTACAGAATTTGTTATTACCTTAGCGCATTCAGTGCAGCAACATAGGGATCCAGTTAGGCCGCATGTCTTGCACTCGAATATATCCTAGACAAAAATATAACAATCAGAAAATATGTATTACTTTTTTGCAGATACCTACTTTATTGAAAATAAGTAGAAATTAATAAAATACAATAATAAAAATATTTAAGGGTGCTTTATGAAAATGATGACATTTTCATAAAGCACCCTAAATATTTTGATGTGACGCGAATATACGCTCTTATCAAGACAGACATACATCCAATAATATCAATCATGTGATACAAGAATAAAAACTACCTGATTGATATGCTCCTGTCCAGTCCAAGTGAAGCTGCACGTATCATTGCAGCACAGTACTAGCAGAGGTGAATGGTCTGGGTGAGCGTTCGGTGGGAAGATAGCGGCCGCTCGGGTCGTGTCGTCAGTGTCCGGACAAGCACGGATCGCGTCGAGGATCACCAAAGCTCCTCGGTAGGCTCGTTCGGCTACAGCCGCCATTAGAGGCGTTTGGCCCAGGCCGTCCCTGAGAAGTTATAGTTTTATTGATTTGAGGGCCCGGTGACGTAATCGGGAGAACGGTCGGCTTTGATGCCAGCGATACCGAGTTCAATCCCCGCCGTGCACCAATGGATTTTTCTATCGAAAAAATTAATGTGCGCTTCTCACAGTGGCCCTCCGGTGAAGGAAAAACATCGTTTAGAAACCAACAACCCCCGCATGGTGGTAGGACACTATCTAGTGTCTGCCTGGGCAGCTACCACCCTCAAGTTATAAAATCTGTCGCCAAAACATCTATGAGATAGCGGTAAAACGCTAGCCTATAAAAAAAATTGAGACTTACTACGTGATGCATACCTGGTTATCCGATTGCAAAATTAGGCAGATAGAATCTGCCTTCCTTGAGATTATAATGGATTTTATTGTGACTGCAATGCTTAATAATTAAGATAGTTTAAAAACTAAACAACCAACTTCCATGCCCCGCGAGTCAATATCAGTAGCAAGTTGGAGACGATTATCGTCATATCTCTGGAGATACTTATCAGATCTCGATGAAGTTACATTGGGACCACCTCGGAAACGTACCCTACCGATTAAACACAAAATTAATTATTCAAATTAATATTTCAATTCAAATTAATATTTCAAATTAATTAATCGGTTTACAATTGATGGAGTAATCGCGTAACATACATACAAAAATAGAGAGCCAGTTCCCATTCTAGGCCTAGCGTGCTTACCATCTTCGACCGCATCATTACTTACCAACAGGTGAGATAGTGGTCAAACGTTAGCCTACAAAGTATAAAAAAAAAAAAAAAATAATAATATTGTGGAGAATTGAGAACCTCCTTCTTTTTGGGAAGTCGGTTGTAAACTAACATAAATAAATACGATTATATAAATAAGATTTGTTTTGTACTAGTCTAGGAATGTAATAAAACCCACTTATAATTTGTATTAAAGACTCACTTGGCAGTAAGTAGCTGCATGAGATACGGTGCTAGCACTGTGCTCTCACAAAGCGCTCGCAGCGCTGCCAGGGCATTGGCTCGACGTTCCGCCGGGTCAATGGTCACAGCACCGCCGTTATTTGTGCTGTTCGATAGTTTGCTGAAATGATATAGACTAATTTAGAAATGTTAGATAAGAAACAAGTAATATCTTAAAAACCTTTTTTAAAAACAAGCTTCGCTATCTAGTGCCAGAGTAATTCATGACAAATCTAACGAGCCTAAGCCCGACGGATTTATCATGTGTGGTTTAAGAGTTCCTATGGCTATCTACCGACTCCATCATCAGACCATAGACACAACCTTAATCTATAGTACTTGTCAAGTCAAATCTAACGATTCCAAATACGACGTGTTTATTATGTACACATAATAAACAGGAGGACACATATAGGAGTTCCTAAGGCCACTCTCCATCATCAGATGAACTCGATGGTACCATTACATTGGATTGTTATCCGATCTACATATGATGTCGGGGATTGCATCGTCAATTTCAATGAAAAAAAAAAACAGTTTTGCGTAAAACTGCCCTCGAAAATTGGCTGTATTACATATAATTATTTTGTTTTTCATATTTGAAGCCGCTGCAAAACAATACTGTATTTAGGGTTGATTTCACCATTTATGCTACTAATCGAGATTTATTGAACTAATATCTACTGAAACGTGTTCAAAGGCCGATGTTGATCTTGGTTTACGCGTACTTGATTTCACCACCTCCCATGAGGCTTCATTTAATCGCGTTTACCTAAACTAAGATTTTATGCTATTACGCACAATGGAACGTAAATGTCGTCATAGAGCTTTCGTATTAGATTGTTTTCGCATTGTCAAACTGACAAACTAATATTATCAAATTCGTTTCCGTGTCCGTGCATGGTAGACCTGAGGTGACCTACCGGTGAGTCGAGAATAGAACTTAACCTAAAAACCGCCACCTGAGGAGTCTTAGGGCCAATTTCACCGGTCTGACACATGCCGCCATATGTTGCTGTTTGTGCCAAAAGCTGTCAAATATCTATCAGATTTCTTCATTTTAGCGCTATCAGGAACCGGTGAAACTGGCCCCTAATCTAGTTACTGGATTTTAATGAGTCTTTATATTCAATAGATAAAGAAATGACAAAAACATAATATTTTTGAGAATTTGTGAATAGGATATATTTAATAAATAAATAAATCATTTATTGATCAATAAAAGGCAGGTAAATATAACTAATATTAATAAATATTACTTTTGACTGTAATATTAAATTAATATTACAGTCAAAAATAAATTTTAGCCAAGATGGGGATGATACAAGAAACACTTTATTGACACCAAAAAAGATACAATGAAACCTTTTTGAAGATACAATGCAACAAATACAAATACAATTCAAATTATGTTTTACAATCCGGTCTTTGGATGGACTAGAAATTCATAGGGACATGTTATCAATATAAATAATCATAACAACAAGACTTACCCATTGTTTGTAAGTCCCATGAGGCTGTCCTCGTCTCCCGAAGCTTCGAAGGACTCAGGCGGCCAAGATATCGCAGGCACAGCCTCTTCGCCAGCAGCGCCGCCGCTTGCGCCCGTACCACCACTTGTCGCGTTTTGTTCCGACGGGTGCTCTACTGAACATTGGAATATATTGTTGATATTAGCATTTTATTATACGCACGGCAAACTTTATTCAAAGTATTTTTTAACCAAACCTATTGAGTAGGTGGGGTATAAAAATGAAGGAAATTACAAAAATATAGTCATATGTTTAAATTTAATTAGGAATGAAATAAGAACGTTTAAAAAACTAAAAAGAACCGACTTCAATGCCGCGCTATTAATTTTCAGTACCAATTTTGAGGTGTTTATCTCCATATCTCTGGAGATACTTATCAGACTTCGATAAAATTACTATGGTACCACACTTGGGATATCTCCTTTCCAACAAAAAACAGAAAAATCAAAGTCGGTTCATAAACGACAAAGTAATCCGCGAACAAACAAAAAAAAAACTTATACTCGGTCGAATTGAGAAACCTCCTTTTTTTGAAGTCGGTTAAATAGGTAAAAAAATCAACAAAACATTAATTTTCACGCAGTCGGGTCTTTCGTTTATTTTTTGAATAATTCACCTCTTTATTGCTTAAAATAAATTAAAAATGCAAAGTAAGATGTTTTAATCCATAAAACGCATCACCCCGTCTTATGTATGTAGTAAATTTTTTGTATGGGAGCCATGTAATTATTTTACATAATCCGGTAGCACTCTACCACTTTACTAACTTTTGTTCAAGAGAACTACCTATTAAGTAAATCTAGTGCTTCTAATAAAGAATTCCGTTCTAAAACCGTACTTTTCTTCTAATTATCTGCTCGCATCATTAAGCTGTCTTTGAAAAACCCAGCGATTTTTTTTAACTTTACATATCGATGCTAAATGTCAATAGTACAAAATGTAGTAACATACCCAAGTCGGGTTCTTTGTTGGAAGTCGGCGCGCACATATGCACACACGCGTGTAGTATATTCCTGTTGCCATCGCAACGCTCTTGCAGTATCGAAAGAATCTGCTGTTCTGTAATAAAATATGATTTAAGTATGTGTACAGATTATTAGATTAGTATTATTAACATAGCCACACTTTATTTTAATTTTTTTTTAAATGTTTAACACAATAATGTCTGCTGTAACCGAATCGGTCTTAGTGAATGTCAAGATTTCATTGTCTAAATCTAGTTCGGGTCTTATTTAGCTGTACCTAAAATTATGCTCTTTATGGTGTTGCTATATAGCTGAAGAGTAAACCTGCTATTTTACAGCGCTTATTATTAGTATGACTTTAAAACAAAAACTTTCAGTAATTTAATTATGCATGATTTTTGTATTTTCAATATGTACTTGAGTTCAAATTATGCAGAAACTGCACCTGAGTTACTGATCAAAACATAATAACTTTATTTTTTTATTTTAAACTCAGTTGCTAATAAAAACCAGCAGAGTGCTAAATTGCAATATGTTTAATGTGTACCTTTTTTTCACTGTTTCTATATATATTTTGTTTCTTGTAGTGTTGAATAAATGTATTATCTTTCTTCCTTTCTGAAAAATAGCAGGTCTATCCTAGTTCTAATTTTATAATAGAACTTACTGGTAGTGTCAGATTCCAGTTGGTGTAGCAGTTGACGTATGCCGTCCAGATCACAACGTAAGACTCGCGGCATCATCAGCTGTGG
This sequence comes from Cabera pusaria, assembly GCA_954871355.1. Lineage (NCBI taxonomy): Eukaryota > Metazoa > Arthropoda > Insecta > Lepidoptera > Geometridae > Cabera > Cabera pusaria. Next base: position 18,366,011 of record OX940889.1, on the reverse strand, counting down.
CTCCGGCACTATTATTATCAGCGCCACCTGTCACAAACACATACATAATAATAATATATTCTATTGAACGTAAAATTCTACGACTAGTAAACCCAAGTCTTCTTCGTCGATGGTTTACAGTGAGGTGGATAGATGTGCATATGATATGTAAAGAGTGACAAGTGTCAAGTTTGATTTCGACTATTGAACGCCACACATTGCAAACAATCCAAAGAGAAACTTATGAATTTACATTCCAGACAAACACTATCCATCTCAGATTGCATATCACATGGCTTTTATTAATGTCATAATTAACATGTTGTATATCAATCCACATCATAACCATGATTGGGATGAGACAGTTGCGATTTGTGTATTGAAATAATGTCTGTTAATCAATTTGAGACAAGCACGATACATCAAGTACTTGTTTCGGCACAGCATAATTCGATGCTTATTTCTGCCCAATTCAGGACATAACACCAGCTTCTTTCTTTACTAAACCTTACCTGTGACTTGAGCGTAGTATGATGCGAATGATGCGCTTGATGCGGAGTCAACGGTAGAGCGTGAGCTGCCAACGCTCGCGCTGGAGGCAAGTTCAGCGGCGGCGGCTCACGCACCATACCGACGCAGTCGCGGGCTATAGAGTACAGCGCGCTGTTGCCATCAAGCATTACCACTACTGGTTCGCTGCCCTGTGGAATTATTGAACGGTCAGTTGACTTCAAATTACAGCACAACAAACGGCGCCTTACGGCTTCGCCCGCATTAAAATTCCGCAATCTTTGCACAAAAGTTCAATCAGTCGAGCCATTAGACGATGAATAGGTAATAAGCAAACATGTATACAAATTGACTTTCACATGTATAATAGTGATGTTGATAAGTTTGCAAACTCTATTTTAAATAACATTATATCTATAAACTATATCGTTTTAGCGGCAGCGGTAAAATTATCGCGCACTTCATCATCATCATTATAATCAGCTGGTGTCAGTTCACTGCTGGACGTTGGCCACTCCGAAGATAAGTCAAGTCGTGCGCTTAGTTTTGTTATATTTGCCACCACCATAAATCTGTCTAGGAAGATAAGGGTGATTACAAGGGTATCTTGTAATCACCGACCCACCTAAATAATACATCTAAGTGTTCTTACCTCAGCAGCTGTAGCCAAGTGAATGGCTTGTCCGTTCGAGTGTCCAAGTAGCGCGGTATTGTCAGTAGGAAATACGCTATCAGTAAGAGCTCTAGTGGTTCCAACCGCGTATACAGCATACGCCAGCGTGCCGCCTGGACGACGGACAACGGCGTGGACTCCACGACTGTCCACCTGAAGTTAAAAAAAGGTGTTGTAAGAACTGCTTATAGGATATCTACGAGGTTTATAAATCAAAGATGACCCACTTAGCGCCAGCACATCTCCGCGAGCTAAAGCCCTTTTGTAAAGGTCCATTGTCCAATGGGCACCTTAAAACAGCTTGAAGTTGTTGACTTATCTGCCAGTTATGTAGGTGGTTTAAGAGAGTAAAGTTAAAAACTGTTGAAAGAACTGCTTATAGGATATCTACGAGGTCTATAAATCAAAGATGACCCACTTAGCGCCAGCACATCTCAGCGAGCTGAAGCCCTATGTAAAGGTCCATAGTCCAATGGGCAACTTAAAACGGCAAAGTTGAAGTCATTGACTAATCTGCCAGTTATGTAGGCGGTTTCTTACGACGCAATTTTGTTTTCACAGAGAGAAGGTGTTAATTTCATAACAATATAACCACAATTCACATACACACATTGTGATCGATAAACTACAGAGAAAGAAGACTGATGAAGAACTAAAGATAAGGAAAGACTATAAGCTAGTATACGCCTGTAGAGGCTTGTAGTATTTATTGATATTTTTTATTAATATCTTATAGGCTAGCATTTGATCACTATCTCGCCTGGTGGTAATTGATGATGTAGTTGAAGATGGTGAACATGCTATGTCTAGAATACTCTGACTCTTAAGGGCTGTATACTGCCTGAACACTAAGGTTATGGCGGAAGATTTTCTCTTTGATGATACTAAGCTACTTTTTTGGCAGCAAGTCAGGCGGACCATCAATATAATATGCTCCTACCACCTGTGGAAAAATCTGAGCTTGTAAATAAATAGTGAGCATTAAAAAAAACACTTACAGCAATAGTAACCACTTGCACATCAGCAGGCAAGGCAATTTTTCTCGGCGAGCGTTGTAAGCAGTCCGGCCCTCGAGGCCCAGCCGCTCCCCCCGCTCCCCACTTCACCGCGACCAAATCATCCTTTCTCACCAACCGGCAGTCTTGCAATAACGCCGTCCAATCTTCAGCAGAAGAGGGCACTACTTCCTTCCCGTCCTTACCGACTGTGGGGAACTTCACGGCGGCGTAAGCCCCGTCCACTTTCAACACGCGGCCCAGTGGTACGCTCTTAACGTCTTCTAGGAAAACAACTTCCTTGAGCGGCCACTCTTCTTCGTCGCGCTTTGATCCGTCGTTCGAGGAGCCTTCCTCGCCGCGTACTGTGACGCGTTTGGCACGCTCTGCGGAAAAAGATGGGTGTTAAAAAATGAGAAGGTCCTATATCATTTACACCACCAATGAACTGATAATATGATGGTGCCAATTCTACACCTATGACAGAAATACAAAATTATGCAGGAAAAATTCTAGGTAGCCAGAATTTTGTGCATTCTCACATTGCGGCCGTTATCTTGAGTTAGTAGAATGTTAAGTCTAATTCACCCTGAAATTAAACTGTACACTTTATCCTTCAAAACAAAAAAAAACTATTTAAAAAAATAATAGACAAAACGATGGTATAACGTGGTACCACTAAAAACTCCATGAATTAGCGTAATAAACACAAAATACTTAAACAAGTTTTTACTGGTTACAGATTTCAGTAAAATAACGTGTGAATCAAATGACTGTTGTGTTAAGGTACTTACTATGAGATGTGCTAGTATCGCTGCAAGTAGAGGAAGCAGGACTCGGTGGCGGTGGCATATCTAGCCGATCTGCCATGTCTTTGTTACTGTCCTTGCCACTGTCCTTGTTGGCACTACTCGACGAAGACGCCTTCACTGACGACACAGTCAGTGGGGATTGGTTCTGTCGAAAGTTCAGTTGGTTAGATCATCTCTAGTTGCTAGTTATAAGGGTGAATCCACCGACATCTTCTAAAAAGCGTGGTCAAAAGTAGTAATTTTTTTTTACAAATTAACAATGTAATAAATTGTGTGCTAACTTAATGTATCAATTTAAAAATTGACGAACCATTTCATTTTCCAACTTTTTTTTTGTATTTGGTTAAAGTTGTTAAGGTAATATACTCTACACTAACTGGCAAAACTTTGGAAGATAGGTAAATCTCATGCAGAGTGGAAGATATTGACAAAAAAAAATTATTGGAAAGGATGAATCTAGGAGTTGAAAAATGTTAATAAAACCATAATTATTCCCGCGGGTGCTATGATATAGCAAACTTTTCATATCATCATTATCAGTCTATACCCACTAGTGGATATAGGCCTCTCCAATTACACGCCACAGACGTTTTATGGGCATCTACTAACAGAATCTATTTTAAATAAATATATACCTGTAATTCTCTCTTGTCTTTTTCAGAGACCGAGCGGTCAGGCTGCGGTGCCGGCAGCAATTTGAAACGGCACATGTCAGACAGATTCCACGCAGCATTTTGAAGCACGCCCACTTTGGGCACGCCGGTCGACATATTGAAACCTAAAAGATAAATTACCATATGTATTATGTTACATTCAAGTTATTGTATATACTGGTGTACCGCGACGATTGTGTCTGTAGCTTCATGATGACTGGTAGTAAATAACCGCGTTGTTTGTAAGAATCGCGGACGAAGAGAAACACAAGATTTCCTTGCTGTCGCGGGAGAAGTTCTTTGTTCCCCGCAAGGTGTGAGAAAATATTTTGATAACGCTTATATAAACTGACGGATTAATAAACTGCATCAAAGTTCAGGATTACTTTCGAATTAATTAAATGGTAAGGACCATTTAATTAATATACTCCAGTATACAAATATACACTTAACGATATGATACTACGCTGTTATGAAGTTAATGAACCAAACTATAGGTTTCAATTTAAATTTGTATAATTTGTAATAATATTTCTATTTTATTTCAAAGGCGTCTTGAACATTGATGCAGTTTATGAGTCCGTTAGTGTACCTATATATAAAGATATCTAAGGTAATGCGACAATTATGTATAATAACGCATGCCCAAGAGCGAATCATAATGTAACTAACCGATAGCTCCGGTTTGGTACATAGGCGCGTTCTTCATAGTGACGCTATGTCCAGCTTGCAAGTCCTGTGGCGCGGTGGAGGAATGTCCGCGTTGTTTGCGAGAGCGCGCACGGTGCTTCTCCCAGAGACGAGCGCGCTGCTCCAATGGTAGCACTCCCCTGAGAAATGCAAAACAATTATAGAAAACACATCAAGCAAGATTAGTCACACCAATATTATACATGCGAAAGTCAGTTTGTACATTTGTTGATTTGTTTGGGACTTCTTCATGACCTAGACCGATTTAGCTGAAATTTTGCACAGAGGTAGCCAGTATTATGGATTAGACTATATAGGATACTTTTTAACGCGGGCGAAGCCGATGGGAACAGCCATTATATCATATAAGAACTTTGGTATAAATATATTGCCTTGTCCTTAATCTTGAGACTTGAAGCTTAGTTAAATATTAATTGGGTATAGTGGGTACTCTAGACTTTAGAGTACCCACTATGAGTCTAGTCTAGACTCTAGACAGTATAGATGTAACAGACACCGAGGGTTTTTAATCCCTCTTTTCTGGTCGGTGCAGCACGTGTAGTACACGGGTGCTTGTAAGGATTCACATTGAACACTAGTTACATATCGACAAGATCTTGCGTCCAAAGTTTTAGATCGTTTTGATTTATGAGGCGACATATTGAATTTTGTAGCCAGTTGTAGGCGAGTCAACTAGGGTACAACTACTTTTATCGAGCAAAGTTGTGCTAGGCGCGAGAAAGTGAAGTAACTATAACTTTCGAACCCATAGACAAAAAGTCACAAGAGAAGATTCCCTATAAGTAGCTTCAACTTACCACCAATAAAGAGTTCCAGACTCGAGCCTGGCGACGGTGTAGAGCGAACAAACGTGCAGTGATATAGGTTTGTCAGATCCAAATTCAGTGAAAGTCTGCAACGGGTGCTCTAGGCGAGACGCTCCTGGTGCGTGAGCTGTGGACAAATTATGTCTTTTTTCAAGCTTTTATTTAACTTGCAATGTATGTATACTATATATATATATATATATGTAACTATGATTGTTCAGGTGGAATCTTGCGGCTCAATTTTGAAGCAGATATCTTCAACAGATTGACCTGAGATGACAATGCATGGTTAGGTTAGGTGAGGTTACATTTAGAATTACGTAACACAGTTACGTAATTTTAAATGGCGCACAACATGGCGGAACACCCAAAATGGCGGACAAGTTATTTTTAATGCACTCCTACAATATGGGTATCAAATAAAAGGGCTTGCTGAGAATAACTCGAAAAATACAGTGACGTCACTCTGAATCCAATATAGCGGACTTCTAAAAATGGCGGACTAAGTTTTTATGCTTTTCTAAAATATGGGCATCAAATGAAAGGGCCTAAGAATACGAATGCGATAGATGAACAGACTAAGACACCGGTCCAGCAATAACTAAAAAGTAAAATATAAATCAAAAGTAAAAAAACTTTTTGAAAAACAAGATTTTATTTATATGCGCTAAAAAGAATAATATAAACTTTTTCTCTGAGGGCCGATTTTTCAATTCTTAGAAGAACGGCCAGATAGTTAGCAATGCAATATATTTATCTGCCCATATAAACTACCGTATAAAACTTTCGATTTGTCAATGTGCTTTTATCAGTCAGTTAGATATCTGTAGTTTGTTTGTAATTATCTTCACGCCAATAGTGTGGGAAAGAGATAATCTTACGCAGTGCTATAGATGTTAGAGCGAGAGCGAAGATTTACAACCATTTGAAATTTTGACTCAAGGAGATTCTAAATTTGATTTTTAATTCTGCCAAGCACGATTTTTTTTGTTTTGTTATGGCTCCGCACAATTAGTGTATTTAGCCAGTTTCTGGCCAATTGAGTGTAGGCGTAATGAAATTTTAAAAAAATAATGACATAACGTCAAGACTTGACGTCAAAACTTGTCACAAACTTAATTTATACCACAGAATAGTCAGCTATCTGAGGCACAAAGAGCCAGATAAATTAACTCCTCTGGTAAGGAATTTCTTCCCTGGATTACCTCTATCTGTCTATTGAAAAATGCGAAAATATGCTATCATTGGTATAAACCCTATCTGATCGTATAACTGAGGAATGAAAAATCGGCCCTAAAACTTTTACTATAAACTTATAACGTCATTTTATGATTGATTGATAATATTTACCTGTGTAGATAAACAAACTACATCTGTCTGTTGATTTTTATTTTTAAAATTGGAGCCAGTTGGCGCGAGGGGGAAATCTGCTAACGGTGCCAGTAGACTGAAGTTAGTTGCAGTGGGCTTACAACGTAAATGTAAAATCTTACCGATAGATTCATCCAGGAAAGTGGCGACACGTCCTGCGTCAGTGAGCACTGAGACGCGAATGCCCGCTGCGCTCACGTTCACAATACGCTCGCACGGACTCAACCCGAGCCAGTTGGCGCGAGGGTGATAGCTGCTACCGGTGCCAGTAGACTACAATAAAAAATAAATTTTAAATTATACATTTAATGTAATCGGCTCGACTTGATAGGTGGTTACTGTTTACATTGTGTTTGGTCGTATTTATATTAACATTCATCGACGATCTCAACATCACCTAGCATCAGGAGAGGTAGTGGTCAAATGCTGGCTTATGTAGGCTAAAGGTTATCACTCAATCACTCACTAAGATGACTGCTCCCATCCAGCAAAAAATGTTCATTAAAATGTAAGCCTTATGACGGTCACTGTAGTCAGACTTTATATTGACAACACAAAGAGCAGTACCCTTAGTACGAGTTTTAATCGTAAACGCTTTTGACAGATCTCACATAGTTTTCGACTTATTCTGGCTCCCTGATTGGTCTAAATTTAGTGAAGTGTAGTAACCACTAGAGGCGCTGTTCTGTTTTTCATACAAAATTTGTTCAATATACAATATCGAGTATGGTATGAAAACTCGTACTAAGGGTACAGACAGCACTGTCTCCTCTTTGTGTTTTCAATGTAAAGTCTGTCTACAGTGAACGTCATAAGGCTTACATTTTAAAGGACATTTTGACGTGACAACGTTTAATAAATCGACGCACGCCGGCTCGAGCGAAGGCTGCATGCACGAAAAATGTCCCGGTACGCTCATTGTCCCGTTACGCTCATTGTACGCATGCGCCGATTTCATCAATGTTTTGTTATATGAATGTGAATGAATATGGAAATGCATATGAATATGAACATCAATGTTTTGTTATGACGTATCACGTTAAACTATCGTCCGTAAACCAACTATACAGACAACCAATTTTTTTGGCGGGTGGGAGCGAAGTCGTGTTGTTGAGTTACGACCTTACGATTTATTACTTACATCATTCCATTATGTATCCATTTCATTCAGTAAGGATGAGCGATTTTTTACTTACATCATTCCTTTGGTAAGGATAAGCGATTTATTACTTACATCATTCCTTTGGTAAGGATGAGCGATTTATTACTTACATCATTCCTTTGGTAAGGATGAGCGTCTGCCCAGCGCCACTGATGCAACTGTCCCTGGGTCGAGATGGCAACGAGCTCGCTGTGTGTAGCGGCGATGTGAGTAAAGCGGATATTGCTATCCCAGTACTCCAGCTCTTCGGACACCCACAGCGGCGACGCAGCCATTGCTGAGTCCTTCTTGTTTTTGTTCTCACCTAGGAAAATTTAAGTTGAATTTAATCAACGATAAACCTTCCTGAATAGTTAATTCTGCTAGCAAGTTTCTCTTAAGCCCTTCACACACGGCAGCTATAATGTAAAGATGTTTATAGCACGATATATTTAGATACATCTCCACTAGGGTTTCCGGAACCGGATTCTTTTTGAGAACCGGGAATTTCGGTACCTTTTAAGAAAAGAACCGGTTCTCCCGGTTCTTTCGGTTCTTGGTAGTTTTTGTTAAATTGAACAAAAGTTTAGCTTTAAAAATTAAAAAATTGGGATGTAAGGGAGCAAAATTTCACCTGATTGCTCCCAGCCTACCTCTCCTGCACGTGGTGCATCCCGCGAACGAGGTTCTGGCGGCCGACCATGACGGGATATTCAATCAGAACGACGTAACTAAATACCAGGCCAGTAACGGGCAGTAGCGTCACCGGTGCGAGAAGCCACGTCCTGCGATCACCCAAACCGACTGCCCAGCGCGTGGTGATCATTTGTACAAAACTTGCATGGCACGCGCAGATATAAAACGGCCCCCAGTTCCCGGCCGCCCCGCTATGGCGACGGAAGGCTGCCAAAACCGACTGACACTGGCTACTTTTAATAGACGCACGCTACGGCTGGATGCACACTTGAGTTGGCACTACTGGAAGAAGAGCTTAAAACATAAGATGGCATATTCTAGGTTTATGTGAAGTCTAAAGAGAGAGAGAGAGAGAGTAGGACACCATTACCCTGGAGTCAGGCCATTTTATGTATTTCAAAGAGGGAGAACAACCATCCCAAGGCGGTGTCGAGTTCTTGGTCTACAAGATCTTCTCTGACAACGTTCTAAAAATCTCCAGTTTGTCGACAAGGGTAGCGTATCTTGTGATCAAACTTACTGACAACAGGTTACACCAGAAGGTTATCCAAGTATACGCACCGCCTTCGGCACACTTGGACAATGAAGTAGAGGAAATATACGAGGACATTTCCAAGGCCTTGCACACCACTCAAAAGGCCTACTTTAACGTTGTCATGGGGGATCTCAACGCTAAAGAACAAGCAAGCGGCGAATCGGTAGTAGGACTGCTCGGAAGCACGGTAGCAGAAATCTTAGGGAGGAAAATGCTCGTCAACTTTTTAGAAAAAGAGGGGCTTTTTCTGATGAATTCTTTCTTTCAGAAAGACCCGCGGTTGAAATGGACGTGACAAAGCCCCGACTCTATGATCAAACACTGATAGATAGATAGAAAAGAGAGACTTCATAATGATGGACAAAAAAGCATATTTAGAGATGTCTCAGTGATCACTAGGTTTACAACCGGCAGTGATCACCGACTAGTCCGAGGCTCTCTAGACAAAATTCTGTGAGACGCGAGGTGCCGGCAAGAAGTCTAAGCTTTTATATGAATCTGTGTAGCTAATGCAGAAGCGACGTGAAAACCCTGCAGTCTCGTCTTCGTCAGATTAACTCAATTAAAGAAGCGATCGAGCAAAACCGGAGGTCAAAAGTCTTTGTTCGACATTTGGGCCGAAGCCATCTGACGAAGTTGACCACTTTTAGGGGGAGTGTCGTCGCTTCTAAGCCCGAGATTCTTAGAGAAGTTAAAAACTTCTACGAAGAAAATGTAAAAAGTAAAGAGTAAATAAGTAAGAAAGTAGTAGTGTGAATCGCGTAATTAAAATAAAATTCCCGAAAGTACAGAAAGAACCGGTAATCAAAATTGATTTCCCGGTTCCATTTTACTGACAAAAGAACCGGGAATTCCCGGTATTTTCGAGACCGGGATTTCCCGGTTCTGAACCCTAATCTCCACACATCTTTGGATAGAAATCGTCAGGAGGGGACCACACACGACAACTATGATGTTTATTTTTACATCTTCGTATCTTACGTGGATGGAATATTAAGCGGACGTGGCATTTAAATAACAATAATAATATGAGAAGGATAAAACTATACAATCACTGGTATGAGAGAGCGAGATGAACAACATTTTTTATCCTTTACCTGCGTATGCGATTAAACTGGCTCGAGCAATGTATGGAGCCAGTTTCTAGTGCACCCATTGGCTCTCACCCGCTGTCATGTATAACCCGACTAAATTACGTTGTTCATTTTATCTTATAGCTGGCATATGTATAACGTGTTCATCGTTTAAGTCGGGTTATATCTCTATAGCTATTTCATTCGCATAAGCTAATGTTCTCTCTAATATATATACTTTCTCTATGGTATCTTAGGACACAGAGCGATACGAAAATACACATTTCCTAAATCGAAAATAATATATTATATTAATAAGATAGTTTAAAAACTAAAACAACCGACTTCCATGCCCCGCGAGTCAGTTTCAGTATAAAGTTTGAGACGTTTATCGTCATATCTTTGGAGATACTTAACAGATCTGGATGAAATTACAATGGGACTACCTCGGAAATGTACCCTACCGATTAAAAAAAGAATAATTCGAATCGGTTCACAATTGACGTAGTAATCGCGTAACTACACACTAAAAAAAAAACATACAGACGAATTGCGAACCTCCTCCTTTTTGGAAGTCGGTTGATAAAATAAAATCCTACCTATTGCATTAAGTCAACAACGACTTGGGCCCTATATTCATACCTACATTATCTGTACCTTGTGCGAAATAATGCTCAATATTTTTTAACACACGCCCGCAGCGCAGTCATCTTCACAACATATATGTTCTAATTTCAAACTTTTATAATATCTTCGCAGTTAAGGCCACAGTAAACGGATCTTACCCGCTTAAATTATTTTCTCATGGAGGTATGCAAAAAGTACATGTTCTGTCAGATAAGTTCCCAATAGGGCTACCAGGTGAACCGGTGAAATTGGCGTTAAATGTTCAAATTAAATTTTAATTAATAAAGAAGGTAGAAATAAAACCTCACACCACCAGTAAACAAATAAAACAGTCCTCACCTCCTTCCTTATCCCATGAAGTGTCACGGAGCGCAGACTCGAGCCACCTGCGCGGCCCGAAGTACTGGCGTTCCCGCCACCGACTGAACTCCGAGGGGCGCTCCTGAGAAGCGCTGCTAGACTCCCGGCTAGCGCCGCCACGGCCACCGCTGCCGCCGCCGCCGCCACCGCTACGACTACACAACGATAAACAATTATGTGATGCTCTTGAATCTTAATTTATTACAGTCAAAATTGATGCACGTGGGTTTGAATTAGTATTGAACATTTTGTAACAGGGCTATATACTCGCAGAGGAGAGCGAAGACTTCTTTCTTTACTATAAAGAATTATACAGTCGTATCCTAGGCTTGCTTTCAACCCATGCTTATATCATCTTGCAATATTAGTATTATTTATTTTGGCCGGCTTGAAAGCAAGCTAAAGGACGTGACTTTTTTTTTGTTAAAGGATTGTGTTTTTGAGATAAAAAAGTTCTCGCCTTCCTCCTCCTCTGAGAGTATGTCGCCCTGGTACAATATTTTCAAAAGCAAAATTACTTTTAAATACTTTGGCAGCAACATTCTGGCTGATATGAGTAGAATTTACTCGACCGGAGAGCCACACATATCTATTCTGACTGTTCAAGCAACTAGATCCCGCCATGAAAAGATCCACAATATCCTAAATATGTTATAATAGCCTAAATTAATTGTCCATATTAAATAATAGTTTAAAAAACTATAAAACACGTTTTTATAGAAAACAAAACTAAGAAGTAAAAAATAATGTTCAATATATTTAATATACGAATAGTGTGATTAACAAAAAAAAAGAAAAAAAATGTGGGGTGAAAAATACCAGCGAAACACATTTTAATTTGGGTAATAGTTTAGTTTCGATAAGAATAGTAGAAAACGTGAGTGAGCTGCGTGGCGCGACCCGAACACGGACAGACGCGTGAGGGCATAAGTCCTTATTTCAGCGAAGTAGTAGAATAGGACATAGAATTACTACTTATATGCGCGGAAAAATTAAGCGACGGCTCTAGTAAAATGTAAAATAGTAACTGAACTTAACGAAATTTGGCAGCTTGTTGAACCTTGAGAAAGGGCAGTCACTAATTATATCCCGGAAAAGCGAAATTGTGCTGCACATACAGCTGATTGGTTATTTCTTCAGTATTAGTCAGTCATCCACTTTACCGACTCAATGTCACTTTTCATGGCGAGATCTCTTTACACATAATACGAACGACAAAACTCCCAACTATTGTCTGCTCTATTCTATAAATAAGCAAAGAAAACAGTGAAACATTTAAAGCTCCTAATGACTTCCGTCCATAAACATCATTATACAACATTAGGGAGCTTATAACACGAGTGCAACAAACATTCAATTCATACTACATAAAAGAGGTTACATACAACAACTTAGCAGCATTTCTGCATTTTGTAGCTACAATTACAAGTGTTTACTTTTGATAGGCGTCTCTTTATCTTAAAAGGCACGCATCTCGATTTTAATTAGTATCAAAATTATAACTCTTTATCGCGTCACTTGCACAGAAAAATTATCAAGCGAAGGATCCATATTGTTGATCGATGGTTGAATATTTATTGTTTGCTTGCTCATCATTATAAGTTGGCAGTGGTAAAGTAACATGCTCGAAAGTTCGCTTACTATTTTAATCAAGTTCTGTTCTAAGCATCACAACTATGATCTGTGCCCCTGTGCCAGTCTAAAGTCGCAACATAACGCGTGCCGCAAATCGTAGTATGTAACCACCACAACTAGAGACTATACTGGTACAACATATGAACACACGGAACAAGGGGAAACGGCGTAAGCTTGCGCGTGCTAGGGATTGTAAGTAACGTTCTTACTGGAGTTTCGAGGCGGAGGAGCATAGCTTGATAGGTATACCTTCTTATAGCGGCGTACCCGAAGATGTCCTCGGAGAACATGGTGTCAGCGTCGATGATGACTGAATGCTCGGCCTGGGCAGCATGGAACCCTCCGTCGAGGAGAGATATTAGATCCTCGGGAACATAGCCGTCGCCTCCTTCACCTCCCTCAGGCTCCTCGCCTTCCTCGTCGTCGCGAGATAGCAAATTGTTCACAGCCAGGTTCACGTCCAAATTCGTTCGCTGTGTCATTTAAGTTTGGCATTATTGCAACTATGTATAAGTTGTGTACCCAGGTGATGAGCTGAATAACAGTTATGCAAGTATTTGGTGGCTCAGAGAACTCTGTGTGCATAGTTTATTTATTTGTTTGTTGTACAAAATTGCCCACAGTCACACTTGATAAAAACGACAGTGGCATTAATATGGGAATCTTCCTTATAATTAATATTCCAACCAGACTAACTAACAAAGCGTTTTGCGAAATACCTTTCCAAAATTAGTAACATTTCTTATTAAGGTAAGCTTCAATTCAACACTAATTCTTCCTATAAGCATATCCATACCTGCAGCTCCCTGATGATAAGGCTGCGACTCTTCCCTTGCAGCACCACCTGTGCTTGCGTTACCAGATCTTCTGGCACGAACGGCGCCGGTACGGAAACCACACGCCCTGAACCGGATGCACCGATAATCACACCCGTCGCACGGCTTGTCGACCCTAATAAAGAGAGAATAAGGTTTCTAATACTTGTATTTTACTGTGTGCTGGTCATCACAATCAATGCAAACTCATGGAATTGGTGAAGATGATATCAACAGGTCTGTTTCTGTTTCCAAGTGACCACAAAGCAATATAGTATTATTTTACCTTGTGAGTTAGGTGCAGTTCGTATAGAATTCCTCATAATCCTGGCTCTGGTGCGGGGCTGCTGACGCGAGCCACAGCCACCGCCGCCACTGCCTTTGTTCCCCCCGCTAGTCCCTCCACCACCGCTTCCTCCCCCACCATTCCCCCCATTCTTACTCGCGTCTGATTTACTCAAGTCAAGTCTGTCGGAAATGATGGAGAAAGCAGCGCGGCAGATGGTGCCATCTTCCAATAAACACGCAATGTGAGCCGGGCCGGCGGCTACAGCCTTCACCCCTCGTAAAGCGCTGAGAGCCGAAGAACCTGGCCCCGTACCATACCTATTCCATCGCTCGGCTACTTCTTTCAACCTGTAATAAACATTTTAAGGTTTAAATATATAAATGGTTCAGGTTTTATTGCGAAAATACATGACCAATAAAGATTTAATTAAATAGCCAGTGTTTAACGAGACCGTGGCACATGTGATCTTACAGTGCCTGGTCCTGGATGAGGTAAGAGCCACAGCCGAGTTACACGACCGAGACACAGATAAAGAACACCAGCCGCGGCAACCACAACGACAAGTATTAACAGTATCACCATTACTATCATCATCATCGCTATCTGCCTTAGCACTGCTAGCACCATCGGGCACACAAACTCATCCACAGCTTTCATCAACATCGTCATTTTTACCATCAATAATAACACCCTCACCACTGGAAGCCAGCGACCCAAAGCCGTGCTACGCTTCATTAAGGAGCTGGGTTGGCTTGGGTGATCTCTGACAGGGAGAAATGCACAATACACCCCAAGCGGGACGTCAGTGCAGGTCTTACCGCCCCCATCACCAATTAGAATTAGATGAGTGGTGTAAAAATGAGAAACATATATATATTATATATGTATATGTCATGAATCAAGAATCAAAGCATTTATTCAGTATGTAGGCAGTATAAATATACGCACATATACACGTCAAAATCATAAATCATAAAATAAATCATAACCAATTATCAAGTAAACATAGCAAAAGCAGAATTTAACGCTTTGAATTAGAAAAAAAAAGTAATGAACCATTCAGCTGTCATCCAATCGTTTACGTCAGAATATTTAAAAAAAATTAAAGTAGGTTAAAACCAACCATACATGTAACTGTGTGTTTCAGTACTTCAGACAATTTTTATATAAAAAAATAAAAAAGTGAAATAGTGAAACACAACATAGAGAAACGCATACCGATCATAGTACATATCATGATCCAAATGGAACTGATAGTCCGTCTGTCAGCTGCATAATATTGTTTAAATAAAAATAAAAATGGCAAGCCTAGAAAGAAAATCTGCGGACAAAAGGGGAAAACTGAATGGCTGTTGAATCTACCGGTGTTTCGGAAATACTCCCATCAGAGAAGAAACACCAAGAAACTCTATGGGGCTTGTCTTGTCATTTTATCTTTTTTTTTTAAATTAATTGTACATGTCAGCTTTAAAATTTTAACAATATATTAATATTTATAATACAATTTATATTTGTTCTTGGAACTTGGGGCATTCAGGCCATGCATTTTGTCATCCATATAGTCACCTATTGTATAGTATTATTTATTAATCAAATTGGATTTTACATAGATTTTAAATTTGCTCATAGGCAATTGATCAATATCTTTAGGTAGCTTATTGTAAAAGCGTACACAGTTCCCCATGAATGAACCACTAACTTTCAGCAGTCTGAAATTAGGTATAATTAATCTATTTTTATGTCTTGTATTAAAATTATGTACATCAGACCTTTTCTTATAATCATTTATATTATTCATATATATATATTATACATATATATTATTTATATATTCTTGCGTATGAACAAAATATTTTCATAAATGTATTGACGTGAATCTCGCGACCTCATACTATATATAGAGCGAATAGCTCGTTTCTGCAAAACAAATATTGATTGGATTTCAGAGGCTTTCCCTCACAATAAAATGCCATAAGACATTATACTGTGGAAGTAGCTGAAATAGACCAATCTTGCAGTGGCTTCGTCCGTTAAAAATCTAATTTTACGTACTGCGTATGCAGCGGAGCTTAACCTACCTCCTAGAACCAATATTTGAGAACCCCATTGAAGCTTTGAATCCAGGGTGATGCCCAAGAATGTTGTGGATTCAACAAGTTCTAATGGTTCATCATTTATTAATATACTTCTATTTAGGATACCCTTTTTTACATTTGGTAGAGAGAAATTAATACATTTAGTTTTTTTTGCGTTTAACAATAAGTTATTGGTTGTAAACCAATTCAGAACCTGTGTGTAAACAAATCAATATGTTTACATCGTCAAAGTTAGGTGTAGTCCTATCTATTTTGAATATCAAGGAAGTATCATCTGCGAACAAAACAATATCACATAGGTTCTGTATGAATGACTGTAAATCATTGATATAAACTAGAAATAAAAAAGGTCCTAGGATCGATCCCTGCGGGACTCCCATTTTTATGAGGGATCCAGATGACCTGACGCCATTGACTTCAACCATCTGTGTTCTATTACAGAGGTATGATGATACCAGATCAAGTGCCTTACCTTCAACACCGTAGTATTTTAATTAGTGTTTCATGACAGACACAATCAAATGCTTTTGATAGGTCACAGAACACGCCAATAAAATCTTGTGCTTTCTCCCATGCATCAAATATATGTTTAAGAAGACCTATTCCTGCATCAGTAGTAGAACGGCCTTTAGTAAATCCAAATTGTTTGCTATTTAAAAGATCATTCATGTTAAAATGTGTTAAAAGCTGGTCTAATATTACTTTTTCAAAAATTTTACTCAATGCCGGTAGTATAGAGATTGGTCTATAGTTAGATGGATCATTTTTGTTTACTGATTTGAATAAAGGAATCAATTTACTTTTTTTCATTAAATCCGGGAAGACACCTTGATCAACGCATCTGTTAAAAATAAAAGCTAAGTATGGGCTAATAACAGTAATAATGTAACTGAGAACTGTGGTTGACATTCCCCACAGGTCCTCGGTTTTCTTTTGTTTGAGCATTTTAAATGTTTTCACAATTGAGTCTACAGTTACGTGTTTGAACTGGAACAAGGTATCACATTTATTTACACACTTTGATAATATAGAATAAGCATCAGCGGGACTAGAATTTATGGACTGAGTGGTAGTAATGGGTACTTGAGAGAAGAACTCATCAAATGTATTGGCAACCTCATTACTATCCATGATTAATTTTTGTTAACTTTTAAGATGATCTTACTGTCTCTTTGTTTTATTTTTCCAGTTTCAGTATTGATGATTTTCCATGTTGTTTTTATTTTATCATCAGCATGCTTAATTTTTCTACTAAAATGCAAAGATTTTGCTGTCTGACAAACCACTTTAAAAGTTTTGGAATATAGTTTTAAGTGATTTATGAATTTAGTATTGTGTAAATTAATTTGTTTTTGTGAGTATAAGTTGTACAAATTATTTCTACTTTTGTAAATACCAGGAGTTGCCCAGTCATCGAACCGAATTTTCCCAGCTCTTGTAATAGTTTTAAATTTAAAAATATTATTGAACTCTGCACCCAACATTTGAGATAAAGTGCTGCATAGGTCATCGGGATCCTCAGAAAATATTAGGTTCATTAGTTGCTTGTCAATTATCATATGTGCGCAGACCAAATATGAATATTATACAGAGAATTTGAATATGCTTAAGTTTATCTAATTGCTCATCAGTGAGATCTAGGTAGTTGGCGTCAGCATTGTCTAGGATTGGGAGAAGGAGGGGCTGGGCAAGCGCAATTTTAGTTGCTGTAGTAAAAAAAATTCGCAAGCGTCGAAGTGAGCCAGATGATGCAAACAATTTAGAGCTGAAAGTTTCAAGTTGAGCACTCCAAGTCAAGTTCTGGTCGATCATGATGCCAAGATTTTTATCTACTTGACTGTATGGTAACGCGACCCCATCGAACACCACTGAAAGAAGACGAGTCCAGTCTATTTTAACCCACAAAAAAAAAAGTTTGTGTCCCCTTCCCTTCAAGCCACAAAACCTCCGTTGCTCAAAATCTGAACCCTCTATAAGTCGAAATAATTAGTGAGTCTGTATAAGCAATTTCACTTATTATACTATTATATACTAAATTTGACCTCTGTATCTCGACTATAGCACTTTTTAATATTTTACAACTTTTACAACTCGATTGCTTGCTTGCTTGGTGACAGGTGTTTATTTTTATTATTTTATTTGAACTTTAGCTAAGCAAGTAATTTGTTGTTGATTGAAAAATTGTTAGACGTAGTTTGGTGCTACTGCAATACACATACATTTTTACATCAAATAAAATTGTTAAAACATGAGTGCTGTGAAACGTATACTGAAAACTCAAAATAAGTAAGAATGAATCCTAACCTCTGCAAGTCAAATCAAAATTTGCCTAAATCAAAGTCCTTCATATAAGTCAACTCGAATTTTTTGGCGTCTCCCTTGAGGTTTGACTTAGAGGTTCTACTGTAAAAAAAAAAATCCCTATTTCCCTTGGTCACAGCATCACGCGTGAACCAATTTCACCAATTCTTTTTTTGTTGTCTTTGTTATTGTCGGGTGAGGGTTCTTATGAAAGAAAAGTTTGAAATATATGAAAGTATATTTTGTCATGATTTCTTATATTTATAAGTTAAATTTACTTATTTTGATGTATTTTAATAACGAATTGTGCTCATTTGACTTATGTTTTGTGAAACTGCCATTGGAAACGTTTTGACTCACACTGTCAGTGTCAATTGATGGTGCCAACCTACCAACTTTAAAACTACCGCGAATGAGAATTTTCTGTGGCCTCTAAGCATGGATGCCAACCTTAAAAAGAAAACAAGAAAGTCAACGCGGTAGCGAGTTGGCAGTCGGGCTTCAGTTCGGTCTTGGCGTTATAAAAGTACCTCTAAATTCTCGACAATTATTGTATAGTTTGTGATGTACCGACATTGGTCGGATGTATATTATATGAAGTTTGCGCCTATTACACGATGTTTCAATTGGAAGAAGGTGTTTTTCTTACAATTTTAATTCGTTTCTGTGCGAAAAATTACTCAATATTAATTTTTTAAACCATTTTTGTACTGCAATATATAAAAAAAAAAATTGATATATATCGTCGAAACCAGTTTGATATATATTGTATATATATCTATTGATACCTCGAACCCTGCCCTTGACGGTAAAACTTTTACAAACTTTAAATGTCATATTATTTATATCGAATCAACAGCCTAATAAATAAGTTTCAAGCTTCTAGCTCTAAAAATGATGATACATCCATACAACTTTTCATCCCCCCCTTTGAACCCTTTTTTCGCATTAAGTACCATAGGCAAATATTATTTATTAAACAACGAATTATAAGTCATTCCTAATGGATTGACAAGTATTAGGCACCATTACTGTCCCTTAGCCACAATTGTACTTGCTTTTCACAGCACCAACCTCAGAAAAAATGTTGTGGCTCTATAAAAACTTAGAAATGTTGTTAATTGTAATTTTTTACTATTTTGACTCAAATGGTGGCCGACCCCAAACCTAATCCATAATACTGGCTATTCCTGCACAAATTTCAGCTAAATCGGTCCAATTGTTTGACCGTGAATACCCAAAAAAAAACAATAAATATACTAACTGACTTTTGCATTTATAATTTTCGTGTTGATAATATAAATAAGATTAAAAACTATGATGATGAATGTTTATGGCAGACATCACTCCTATAATGATAAAATACTACAGTACGGCCATATTTAATGCTACACCGATGGTTAGTCCTGGTCATTGGTCTTCTGCAGCTATATCGGTATATTATACAGATCTTATCTAATGTAATTCAGTGTTGCCCTGACAGATCGGAACGTGTATACCGTATGCAGTGCTGTCCGGAACGCTTGTCAGTACTGCACATTTCAGTTTGTGGATGCATTAGCCATTTGAACTATTTTTGATTAGCGCAATTAGCACTGCACAGACGCAAGTCAAGCTGACTTGGGCTGTTGCAATGAACGTTGGTCAGGACTGGAGAACACTATCAGCGACTGCAGGCTGACTGTCGGTGTAGCACTAAATACTGCCTACCATTTATTAGTAGTCAACTACGTATCAACTTAGTTGTATTGTTTGTTTGGTCAAAGTTATTGATAGTTATTCTTCTGCAGATAGGAATCTGTGAAATAACAAGAACAATACTCTGTGGGCAATTCCCACACCAAATTTGGCTGAACTTGTTTGTTGCTTTTACATGGATAATTTTCTACAAGATCATGTTTATTGTGACACATTGGGAAATTGTATGTGTCATTATTAGGCTAGTAAATTAAAAAACTAAAAATTATTTCTTCAAGTTTCTAATGGTCGCTAATCTTTGCTAATTATAGACGACATTATAAAGATTCCATTGTATGGCGAATCTAACTTAAATCTGCTTTTTCAGCTAATAGGACATTACGTCAAAGCGTTATCACATAACATTTCGTGCCGTGGTTATGTCCCAGATGTCCCAATAACCTACCTTCAAAATGCCAGGCCTCGCTAGAGCCCTGGCAAGTTGTGCCGTTTTTTTACGATTGAAGCTAATATTTTACAGAAAACGTGGCCACCTGTGGTCTTTATCAAATATGATCCGATTAGTTATCGTCAGCCTACGGAATGACGGATTAACCAACATGAACGAAATGGAGTCAAGTAAAAATGTTTACCTGTCTATTAACTGATCCTCAGTCCCGGGCAATGGATAAACAACGAAATGCATAGAAGACATTTCCACTTTCTTCGGGATCACAAATTATTCAAAGGGCACACACTAACATGAGTCAAAATTCACCACTATTGAAGAACAACATTTAAAATCCTGTTGTAACAACCACCATATTTCTCGTGGTTTCTTTTCTTTCGTGATCGTTTCTCGTTCTCAAATACATGTGAGTCGGTACATGACGAAAAAAGAAAGAAAATATCAACATGGCTTCTCTTTGTTTCTTATGTTGGTATTTTTGAATTAATTGATGTTAGAGATGACCACAACAAACGTAAAATCAATCGATAATCTGTATTTGTCGGTAATTCTCGATTAAATCATTTATAAATAGCTCTTCCTGAACATTAATTTAATAGTAATTCATTATGCATATATAGCAGAGCGTGGTTATCAAATTTAGTAATATAATTATCCATCTACAGTGCCACAAGTATAACTTGGCGGTGGTGGTTTTTGGAACTAATTCTTTTAATTGAAACTGTGAGTTTGACGTTTCAGAGATTACCGCGACATTATTGTTGATAAATCTGCTACATTACAATAGTTCAATAATGCCAAAAGTAATTAAAAGTGGTTTAAGAGAAACTGTTATCAAAGTACATAGTACATAGTGTTATCAGGCACGCCAAGTTATACTTGCCGGACTGTACGTATGACACATCCATATTTTAGTTTTTTTTTCCAGACAGACATGTACAGGTTGGCAAAAACTTCTTGAAACGGAACTATTTTTTTTCTGGCCTGGCAATAATCTAATCTGTGATAAAATTATACAGTGTATATTTATTACTTAGATTACCTGTAATTATTAAACACTGAACTGTTCAGGAGTAAACTATCGAACATAAGTCGTGGATGGTACCTTGAGCGTCGGAAGTCCGATTGATATATGTATGGCCTACAGGAATTTCAGATGACTGTGCCTATACTATATGTAAATGTATTTCCGTTGATGGAATATTAAGCGGATGTGGCATTTAAATAACAATAATAATATGAGAAGGATAAAACTATACAATCACTGGTATGAGAGAGCGAGATGAACCACAATTTTTTATCCTTTACCTGCGTATGCGATTAAACTGGCTCCAGCAATGTATGGAGCCAGTTTCTAGTGCACCCATTGGCTCTCACCCGCTGTCATGTATAACCCGACCAAATTACGTTGTTCATTTTATCTTATAGCTGGCTTATGTATCACGTGTTCATCGTTTTAGTCGGGTTATATCTCTATAGCTATTTCATTCGCATACGCTAATGTTCTCTCTAACATATATGCTTTCTTAATGTGTATTTCCTACCTCCATGGTCCATACTGCACATGTAGATAACATATATAACAGACGCGGCTGTCAGCCACGACACTGACTGACGCGTTAATGATTCGTTTTGGCCTTAACGCGGCTTGACAATACAGCAATGATCGTCTAGAGTAGCTTGATGGACGTAGTCTATGACAATAGCTACCATCAATATCAACGGCTCATTGCCAACAGTTAAACAAAATTAAAAAAAAATTACAACTTTATCTTATGAAAAATGGCGGCCAAGTTAAAGAAGCGGCTGTCGAAAAATGAAAATAAATTGCTGAAATTCGATATATTAGAATTGAAGGATGTCCTTTGCTCTATTTGTCAATCCATTTTAATTGAGCCCGTTTCCTTACCGTGTTTTCATGCATTCTGTCTAAGTTGCTTTAATGGCAGTGTACAAAATAATGCTTTGTGTTGTCCTTTATGTCGCCTAAGAATTGGATCCTGGCTGAGAACAGCAACAAAACAAAAGAGTTTAGTGAACGATGAGCTTTGGAAATTCATCCAATCAAAATTTTCTCATGCAGTAGCTACTAAGATTGACGGAGAAGAAATTGACCTACCTCCAGGTAAAGCTCAGTTTCTGACATAATATTTGGTAGCTTTTGTCATCAGCATCTTTGCAAGGCTCTGACAAGTTTTTTGAACATATTTCTAGAGCCAGACCCTAATCCAATCGTGTCTGTAACTATTGGGTGTGATTGCTAACATGCACTGAATTGTATAACAAAATAAACAGCTGTTCTAAGGTGTTCTATGTTTTATGGTTTACCTTTTACAGAAAAGCCTATACTCCGACTTAGTATACCAGGGGAGATAAGACGAGAATATGAAGCAGAATTGAGCCGTTTGAGAGATGAGAGGTTGCAGCTAGAAGAAAAACATTTAGAGGAGACTGAACTATTAATAAAGTGAGTGGTACTGATCAGCTGTTGGCAACATTTGTAATGCATAATTTATTATATTACACAAATATATTTTGTTAAGAATGGTGTACAATAAGCATTAATGGCCTTGGACACCCAATTAAATAAATATTTAGTTGGAACCATAATAGGTAGAACATCAGAAACATGTAATACTGTACAATTTTATTGTATACAATTCTTACATGTTTTCATAGCATAGTTTAAATGTAATCAAGCAAATAGAACCAATTACAAGCAAATCTTTTTGTTCAAAACATTTATTCTGTGTGAAAGCATTCAACACCAAAATTATAAATGCTAAATTCAGTTTGTTTATTTATTTGTGACTTCTTCACAGTCAAATGGCTGGAGCAATTTAGCTGAAATTTTGTACAGGGATAACCAATTAGGTTTAGGTTCAGGTTCAGGGTTAGGACAGGGATTCCCAAGTTAGGTTCCACAGAACCTAGGAGTTCCATACAATAGTCATCAGGGTTCCCCCAAAGTTATTTATTATTAACTATTATTAAATTAATATTTTGAAATAGTGGAAAATATGTAATGAGAAGGAATTTTTTAAAGTTTAGGAATCCCTAGATTAGGCTATAGGATACTATTTAACGAGGGTGAAGCTGCGGGGCAAAACTAGTAATAATATATGCACATATACAAGTAAAAAGTCATATAATAAATCCTATCTATTATAATTAGCAAAAGCAAAATTAAATTGTAATAATAAGAGCATTATTGAATGTTTGATTTTTTATTTGTTACCCTCAGACGCTAAAAGAAGGGATGTTATATGTTTGACCTATGTATCTACATCGGTATATATATGTTTTGGCATTGTGACACCTAAACGGATGAACTGATTTTGATTTAGTTCACTCAGGATGGTTTTAAATTTAAGTATTTTATATGTGCATGTATTATTACTTATTGCCTACATACAAAATAAATGTGTTAAACTTCCGACAAGAAAAATTGGCTTGGAATTAAGTTCTATTTGCAATCGTTCAGTTATTTAATATATTTTAGAAAAATACAAGACGAAGAGGAAGAAGCACACAGGAAATATTTAGAAGCTTTAAAGAAAGATGAAATAATTGCACTCCAGATGCAGAAAGAACTCGCTAAACGTTCAGCTCCATCAAACATTTCTATGAGGTCCTCCAACAACAGCACAAAACCTAGGCTTAAGGATACTACAATAAAAGGGTTCCTGTCTAAGACTAAACCTCGCACAATGATAGATACAGTTAAAGAGTAAGTTTAATGTTATATTCAGATTGTTACAAGTTTTATTTCTCAACACTTAAGGTTCACTTTGTTACACTTTAGACTACTGCTACTGACTCGAAATTTACCGAAAACATTGTTCATTACAATTACAATAGGAAGACAATTAAGCTGCTATATTTTACTTAATCAGTAGCAATTGTATTAAGTTGGTACTATACAGAAGAGATTTTTGAGATGCGACTGGAAGGGTAGGTATCTCTTTCGTTCTAGCTACAGTAAATCTTTTTCAGAAGATTGTCCATTATTTTTTCATTTAATTTTGAGATCTATTCACAGAATTTGAAAAAAAATTTAGTCACAAGAAAATGGGTTATTAACACAAATCATTTGTTAACGCCAATCGTTCCATTTAAAGGATGAAACCCTCTTTCAGACTGACTGAGGTTAGGGTACTAGAAAAGTCAGAAATCTCAAAAACTTTTACGATACATTTTGTACAAGATGGAAAAATTACGAATTTTCACAAACATCTTGTCTTAGGACCGTATGTCAGTATGTACAATCACAGGTAGTAGTAGTTTGTTCAGCTTTGGTTTGAACCACTTGCTGAATAGTATTTCACTTATCGGCTAGCCCAGTTCTGCCATGATGATCAATGTTGCAACGTACAAAGTTTGTAAGACAGGTGGGGACAGTGTGCCATTTGGATTGAACATACTCGTCTTACTGTCATTTTTCACTTCCACACGAGCAAAATTCCATCTTTGCCATGTCACTTAATAAAACAATTGAATTAGGTATTATAAATAATTAAATTAACTATTGAACAAGTGGTGGAGATTAGGTAAGATAATCATCACTTAACATCAGGTGAGATAGTGGTCAAGCGCTACCCATTGACGCTTAAATAATAAAATCAGGAAATATTGATCAAGAGCTTGTCTCAGTCTGTCAGCAATTACAAAAAACAAATTGTTGCAATGTTAATTTGTATACTAGCTTAATAATGATCCATCATCGTTTTAGTTATGCAATTCTCACGGATGACATCTCAAGTATGGATAGTTCAATACCAAGTACTACCAGGGAAGCTAACGAGCCCTCCCCAGAAATGGTTCCTAGATATGGTAAACTAATTAAAAGTCTTATTGAAAAGAAGAATAAATTGTTACCAGGTTTATGGAACAAGGAAAATGGTGAAAAAATTAAAGAAAAGGTAAGGGAGGACATTCATGTGTAAAATAATATCTCACATTTTTCAACCGACTTTATAAAAAAGGAGGTTCTCAATTCGTCTGATCTTTTTTTTGTGTGTAAGTTACGCGATTACTCCGTCAATTGTGAACCGATTTGAATGATTCTTTTTTAATCAGTAGGGTACGTTTCCGAGGTGGTCCCATTGTAATTTCATCGAGATCTGATAAGTATCTCCAGAGATATGACGATAAACATCTCAAACTTGCTACTGAAATTGACTCGCGGGGGCATGGAAGTCGGTTTTTTTAGTTTTTAAACTATCATAATTATTCTAATTGCGTAATTGCTTGGTGTGTGGGCTTGTTTCCTCAAATTGGCCTGTTGTCAGCCCATTTTGTTCCCTGCAATATTATGAATGTGAAAATAATTTCAATGCCACAGCTAAAAGAATACCGATTTGTCTGAAATGTTGCATAATGGTGTGAACATAACATATTATTCAATACTTTTTTATGAGGATGAATTTGTTGTATGGAACTATGTTACTACTTGTATAAATTGATTAAATCTTATTATTAATTCCTACTTATAGGTGTAAAAGTTTGTATATTTGTTATTAATTGTTTATAATTTATAGTTTATAATTGTTATTAATTAATTCATGCAAAAACGGCTGACCATATTTTGATGAAATTTTGTAGACAGATAGTTTGTAACCTGGATTGACGACACATAGGCTTATTTTATCCAAATATATTATAGTTAACTATTTAACGCTGGCGAAGCTGCGGGAGTAAAGAAAACAATATAATTACAGCGAGATAGTGGTCAAACGCTAGCCTATAAGATATATATATATATATATATATATATGTGTATATATATATTTAAAAAAAAACAGTAATTTTGTTATTTAATTTTGATTGAACTTGATTTTTTTTTTTTTATGGTAAAAGGTAACAGGACATCCACGACGCTCGGCTGATCGTAAGCGATGACTTCTACCTATAAAAGATACAGCGACATGCAAAATTCTGAACTGCCACAATTTTGCATGTCATTGCACTACACCTGTTACCTTGACACATAGCTGCCATAGCTATATTTAGCCAAAAGCCCCTAAATAAAAGTTGAATAAATAAAAAAATAAAAAAAAGATGTTTCGTCTCACATGCCCTGTAATTTCACTGTATAATAATTGAATTATAAAAAATAGTATGTGCTTTGTGTAGCATTATTTTATGTTTACTAAGTATAATCTGTATCTATACAGGACAGTTTATTCAAAATTCATTTATTTCAGGCTAGTTATGCCCATAAAACACATATTACAATTGCATTATCAATATCATTAAGTAAAAGTATAAACAAATTAAAATTAAAAATATTTTATAAAATTCAGAAAGCGATCATAATTAAATAGGTGTAACGTGTAACGTTATCAAATGTGATATAGCATAGCATAGCCAGCGTGCTCTTTTCAATAGAGTTCAATAGACAAATAAACTGGCCAAGTGCAAGTCGGAATCGCACTCATAGGGTTCCGTACCACAATACAGTATTTTATAAGATCGAGCAAAAAATACCACATTTTTTTTCGCCAGTAAAAATTAATAATTAATAAACATGTCATTTCTTATAACGCCATCTAACGTCTAACAAAGGTGTTAGGGATCGAAATTTTAATATAACGCCATCTATGGAACGTTTACCTAACTAAGCGTACATAGATGGCGTGAAATGCCGAAAAAAAACACGTTTCTTGTATGGGGACCCTCTATTATTTTTAACTTTATTCTGTTTTTAGTATTTGTTGTTATAGCGGCAACAGAAATACATCATCTGTGAAAATTTTGACTGTCTAACTATCACGGTTCATGAGATACAGCCTGGTGACAGACGGACAGACAGACAGACGGACAGCGGAGTCTTAGTAATAGGGTCCCGTTTTACCCTTTGGGTACGGAACCCTAAAAAGAAGCATGTTCTCAATTCGTCTGTACGGTTTTTTTTGTATGTATGTTACGCGATTACACTGTCAATTGTGAACCGATTCGAATTATTCTTTTTTTAATCGGTATGGTAATTTTCCGAGGTGATCCCATTGTAATTAAATTGAGATCTGATAAGTATCTCCAGAGATATGACGATAAAAGTCTCAAACTTGCTACTGAAATGTACTTGCGGGGCATGGAATTCGGTTGTTTTTAAACTATCTTAATTATTTTCATATATTATATATTCCTATAATTTCAAAACTTTCCATATACGGTAGTGAAATATCATTAAAATCATACTTCTTTCTTTTACAGAAAGTAGAAACAAAAATTGTATGTAAAAAAGGTGTTGAAATAGACAACAAAAGTAAAATAAAACACAAAAATGGCATTCCATCACTACTTGTCTCGCTACCTCTTCCTTGCAATGGGATACTACAGCATAAAGCAGTGGAGAACAGAAAAGGAGCCGATAGTGTTGACTCGATGAGACAAGAACTGTGCTATTTCAAACCAATTGAACAAGTGGTGGAGACTAGGTAAGATATTCATCACTCTAATTTGGACAATTTATGAAACGATAAAAAATAATGATAAATTTTATTTGATTGCGATTAATGATAATTATTTAGTATGGGAATGTCTGTAGCTGTTATTAAAAAAACAAGTGGGGTGGAAGTCTCTACATTGATAGTGATGCGTCCTGTCATCGCAAACGTCTAGTAGAAGGAGATGCAGCTAGGCAGTTGTTATCTGCATCTCTTTCCTTATCGACGGTTATCGGCCAAAATTCATCGCTGTTCATGTAGAGACTACCGGCCCTGAATGCCATTGATAAGTTATTAGTTATAGTTACACAATTTACGATAATTTTAAAACAAAACTAAAATAGCGATTTATAAGATTGACATGTATATTTGCTTCTGTCTGTGGCATCGTTGCTCCAAAACGGATGACCTATTTTTAACCGACTTCACAAAAAAGGAGGAGGTTCTCAATTCGTCTGTATGTTTTTTTTTTTTTTTTGTGTGTATGTTACGCGATTTCTCCATCAATTGTGAACGGATTCAAATGATTCTTTTGTTAATAGGTAGGATACGTTTCCGAGGTGGTCCCATTTTAATTTTATCGAGATCTGATTAGTATCACCAGAGATATGGAGATAAATACCTCAAACATAGGAGAATGTACTAGTTTTAGTAGAAGAGTCCCAAGAAGATTATACACAATGGAGGTTGCTATTGCATATAAGATATTCTTACGGTAACTGTGAGCGAGATAGAAATAAAGGTGGGGATAATTTTTTTTTATATCTTATAGGCAAGCGTTTGACCACTATCTCACCTGTTGCTAAGTGATGATGCGGTCGAAGATAGAGAAGTGGACTAGAATGGGAACTGGTTCTCAAGGATAGCTGCCGGAACACATTAGATGTTTGGCGACAGATTTTCTGACTTGAGGGTGGTAGCTGGCCAGGCGGACACTAGATATGTTCTACCACCATGCGGGGGTTATTGGTTTCTTAACGATGTTTTCCTTCACCGGAGGGCCACTGTGAGAAGCGCACATATATTTTTCGATAGAAAAATTCATTGGTGCACGGCGGTTTGAACTCTGTACCACGGCATCAAAGCCGACCGTTCTCCCAATTACGCCACCGGGCCCTCAATAAATAATTATATATTAATAATTATAATAAATAATTATATATAAATATAAATAATTTGTCTTCACAGGAATGTTCACCGGGCAAAGTCTTGTTAGGGTGCAAACTTTTTTAAACATATCTAATATTTTTTGACATGACATGACATTTGGCGAAGATGGCGGCCATTTCAGTCCCGCGACACTGCATACATAATTAAATAACTCAGAATTCTGAACGTACTTTGTACCAATCAACACAGCAAAAAATAAATTATAAGCATAAAACCACATATTATATAATAGTTACTACGTAAATAATACTTTCCGTTGTTAGGTTGGCTACACAGTGCTTTCATAATTCGGGTATCCACAATATAGGGAAGTGCCTCTTATAACGTAGTAGAGTGATTCAGTACTCTGTTGGCCATATGGCGGCAATTAATGTTAATAATCGCAAATAATACTTTTTAATATTCATTTTGGAATACAACTAGTCCGTGTTATAAAAGTATTTGGAATTATTGTAATAAAATAGACAATTAACTATCGTGTGTGTCAGATGCTTTAATTGCACAGGGCCAGGGCTGGCACCGACTTCAAATAGAGAAGTGGGTAACGCTTATAATAATTTTAAGTACATTATTTTTCGCTTTTGAGTGCCTTTTTGTGGTTATGAAGTCGGTTTTATTTTTTTTGAAAAATAACTTATATGTTTTCTGTTTGAAAGGCGACTTAATCCGAAGTGTTGTTAGTTACGATTCTAAAAAATCTGATCAGCTATTTGAAGATCATCGGTTATTTTCTAGTTGATGACTTTATGGGAATAACTTCCACAAGTCTGATCGATTCGATATTATATTAGGCATCCTGTTACAATGTTATTGCAAAAACATGATAACAGCAATTTGCTGAAGCATCTTCTAAAATTCGCAGAATATTCGTTGGATATTGCAGTCATTTTGTGTTTGGGCTCAGTGGAATAGTGAACAAGTAACTTGACCTGATGTTAAGGCATCACCTAGAATCTGCAGTCGAACATGATGATGTTCAACTTAATGATAATAAGTAATCAGCCGGTTTCAGTCCAATCATAGTCCAATGCTGGACGTAGGTCTCTCCCAAGGCACGCCACTCAGCACGATCTTCGGTTGAACATACGCTGCAATTTACCCAGGTAACGCCTTGCCGCAAGCGCGGCGACGTTGCTGTTCCGCACGACGATGTCCCGTTTCTTTTACGCATAGTGTGCATTGGCGTATATTAGCCCGATGTGATTAGAAATAGGAACAATTTTAACAAAAAAATATTACGAAAAACGCGCCAGCGTTAGTGCTTTTGCGTGATTTTATGTTGTCAAATATCTGTGCTCCGGCAGCTGTCCTGGAGAGCCAATTCCCATTCTAGGCTGAGCGCGATACCATCCTTAACCGCAACGTCATTTACCAACAGGTGAGATAGAGGTCAAAAGTTAGCCAATATGATACATATAAGAAAATTACGACGATCTAAGTCGCCATAATGTCGTCACGATCCAAGTAATCGCCCTTCGCCTCTTTATACACCTAAACAGTGGGTTGATCAATGCTGACAATATTATATACAGTTATGTATATGTGATGTCTGATGTATTCATTCAATGTATTCTGGATGTAGGCCACATTCTGCTGAAGTCGTTTTCCATTGCAATTTGCACCTACAGATTCAACATGTTCATTTACAAAGTAATAATGTAATTTTCAGTGCAAACAAGGATCTACCTCTTCGTATCCCTGGCGTCCGTCCCGCCCCCAGCCTAGCATCACCAGTTTACGAGTCCACAGTGACTCGGTCACAGTATCTAGATAGCCTCTGCAGTCTGCGACACAATTCTCTTGCCGACAAATTTCCGTCCGCTTTTGTAATAGCCATGAAGATGTTGCATGTTATGGATGAGGTATAGTTAACATATTTTTTTCTTCAAGTTAATTTGTAATACAATGTTTCTGTTTTAATTTCTTCTCTCTAAACTAACCATAAACTCTTTTCACAGATCTCATATAGTTTTCGACTGATTCTGGCTCTCTGATGGTCTAAATTTAGTGAAGTGTAGTACCCACTAGAGGCGCTGTACTGTTTTTCATACAAAATTTATTCGATATACAATATCGAGTTTGGTATGATAACTCGTACTAAGGGCAATGTTATCTACACCTTGGTAGTTTGTTAAATCATCTCTGACCACCCCTTGAATGATCATAATTATTTTTAATTGCTATATCTCATTCAAACATTAGTGTCAGTAAAACAAGACATATCGGAGAGATAGTGAAAAACATGGGTGATTTTAAAGTTTTCATTATTTGTTTCAGGAGAGCTCAACGAAATGTGGAACTAAGATCTATACAAAAGTTAAAAAACAAAAATCAATTAGTCCTGCTATCGTGCCATCAATATCTATAAAAAAGAATTCTAATAGAAACAAACAAACTGCTAAAAACAAAACAACAAAGGAAACAAATCTGAGACGTACTAGGTCTATGGGTAGCATAACGAAATCTGAAAACGAAACGACACCTAAAAAGGCCAAAGTGAAGCAGAGAAAAGTAGTATCTGAAAAGAAACCGCGCCTAAGAAGCGACTCCAAAAAAATATCTGTAAAGGATGAGAGTCCACCGCTTTTCACCGAGACGTTGAATAACAACAGAGTCAATTTAGCTGTAAAGAATTTGTCTAGTCCATTAAAGAACTGTGATGTAAAGCATATATTGCACGAGCAGTTGAGAATCGAAAAGATCATAGAGCAAGAGAAGATAGACTATGAATTAGCTCGCAAACTTGAAGAAGAATGGAACAGTCAGCGACCACGGCGAGCCGCCGTCAAACGTCAAATGACGCTGACCTACCCTCTCAAACCGGCCAAAAAGCTAAAAGTGTAAATTTGATTGCCGTACATAGGTTGTATTACAAAATCTCATATGATTTTAATTTATTTAACAATTCCACGAAGAAACATTTCCAACAATGAAATGTGTCGTAGTAAAAACATATTTAAAGAAATTAGATATAATTATCCCTAATATTCCTAAACTCTATTCAGAATCTTATGTATTTTTGTACGAATATGTACATTATATATTTGTTCATTTCATAAAATTGTTCAAAACAAACATTTTATCAGTTGATTGATTTTGCGAATATATTGAATAATGGAAATGTTTTAAGTTAAATTATTGCAATTTGTCTCACCGATTAATTAAGATGTGTTATTATTTTTTAATAGATATTTTAAACTAAAACGATTAAATGGTCAACAGATGATAATCATCGTATCAATGCTTGAATGTAATAGAAATAGAAAGTATGTTCAATGTAGCGAAAGATTTTGTCCTTTAAAGTAATTAATAAAACTTCAATAAAATAAGAAATGAATAATAATAGATAGGTCCACCTAAATCAGATCACGTATGTCCGTTTGCACTAAACTTAAGAATCGACTAAGATTTCAAAATGTCTCAATTAAAGCAACATCAGAAATCAAAATCAAAAAAGTATTTATCTTTATTTTGAGAAATTGGTATCTAGGCGATTCTTATGTTTAGTGCTAACGGGTATTAGAGTTGTAACAAATATAAGTTAGAAAACGAAACAATTAACTTATTACCAATAGTATCTACAAAATTATTTTTTCTGCTTTAGTAAATCTCGTCACACCCACACACCGCCGTGAGTATTTTGTTTGATGTATTATGACTCTTGTTGGGGTAGACGAGTTCTAGAGTGGAGACCACGGGTCGGCAAACAAATCTTAGGACACCCTCCAACTGGGTGGCGCGATGATATACGCAAGCTGGCTAGCGGCGGTTGAAAACGAATAGCTGAAGATCGAGCTCAGTGGCGTGTCATAGAAAAGGCCTATGTCCAGCCGTGGACGGAAATTAGCTGATGATGGTGATTATGACTCTTTCTTTTCGTTACAACTCTTATCTGTTGATTTATTGCAATAAAATTGATTGCCCAGAATTTTGACCATACAATTTTTCATAGCTAGTCATCATGTATCCATTTATGTATCGTCCATGCATTTTAGACAATCCTAATAGATTTAACGATAATAAGCCTAAATGTTTTACATAAGTACGACTTTCTATGTATCGAGAGAATGTAGTAAATAAAAATAATTCACGATGTACATACAATGTTACTAGTAAACAGACCGCGACTTGCAATTAAAACACAGTTGAGTTCTATCGAATTATTTGTTTATAAATTATGCTGTGTAAGATGCCGAGTGCAGATCATCAAATGCCAGGAAATGTATGGTAGTACTTAAAAAAACATTTTTTTTTCGTTTATCTGTTACTGTAATTCTGAAAATAAATTCAAGCTTTGTAAATGGTAGACGCAATAGCAGCTAAAAATATGGGGATCGTCATATCTCTTGCGGCTTGTTATTTGACACTTGCCTTAGATCTCGTATATATGTGATTTTCGTGTATAATAATAATTTTAACAACTCAATAGTAGTGATATTTGTACAGTATCAATGAGAAATAATGAGTTTTTAATATTAGGAATTAAAACATCTGATATCAGCCAGGGAGTCATAATGTTTTGATTTATAAAATAAGGAAACAAAGCCCTGCTTACATTAAAATTTGTATTATTTTTGCTAGGTCTTATATAATTCGTGTTAAAGTCTATGTATCTTTTAGGTGCTCTATAATCGAGTTTTCGTATTTGTATCCATTGAAGACAAGTCTGCGATTACAAAATAATACATTTTGAAATGTTGAATTATTTCTCTATAAGTATGTAGGTAGGTATAACGTTTTTGTTTTCGATCTTCTTTACTTTCCGATAAGAGAACTTTGCCATCTTTCGACTAGTATGTACCTAGTAGTTTTTCGAATGCTACACTTTTAGGTCTCTTCGAACAGAACCTCAAAAATAATATTATACAGCAAGAAAATCTTATTTTAAACGATCTTTGTCTAAATTAACCATAATGACATGCCTTTTATTGCCTAAATAAATACGAATTCATTTATTGTAGGTAGTGTAGCCTTTATAAAACTATCGGAGCGGATGGATCATGCATGATCAAATAATAATAAGAACCAAATATATACCGAATTAACGATGGATTCAAGTAGGGGATCTTCTCAAACTATCATAAAAAGGCAGACAGATTCGTGCCGAACACCCGAGTGAATACAAGTTCAGTAATATTAAATGCTTGAGTAATAACGCTTCCGCGCTCAGTTTGCTACCAAGCGGCAGCAGGGTCGGACGTTTCCGTGCATTATTACTTCGCAGCTTTGCTTACGTAGTAATCATGCCGTATTGACTATGCCGGACTGAGGGCGGAGACTTATTACTCAAGAATTTAGTATTACTGAACTTGCGGTCACTCGGGTGTTCGGCACGAATCTGTCTGCCTTTTTTATGATAGTCTGAGGGGATCTTCTATTCCCACTAGTAATGACAACAGTTTTTCGTCTCAGAGTTGGTCCACAGTTGTTGTCTACAAGACTTTGTAAGTCATGGCAGTAGCCTCCAGTGGCGCCATTCCCAGTAATACTTACAACTATCCCAGCGATTGAGAGCCATTTTGTTCGTTTAGATTTCACCAAGAAGCTTAAGGGGTAGAATTATTTTTTTATATCGTATAGGCTAGCATTTGACCACTATCTCGCCTGTTGGTAAGTAATGATGCGGTCGAGGGTGGTAGCACGCTAGGCCTAGAATGGGAAACTGGCTCCTAATTCCAAGTCAGAAGTGGTTTAGATGTTTCTCTTTCAGTTTGACCGCCGACATTTAAAAGTGATAAAAAGAAGACACATTTTTCACTTGTACACGCTAGGCCTAGAATGGGAAACTGGCTCCCAATTCCAAGTCAGAAATGGTTTAGATGTTTATCTTTCAGTTTGACCGCCGATATTTAAAAGTGATAAAAAGAAGACACATTTTTTCCACTTGTAGTTCAGCCTTAAAATAACTATAGAAAGAGAGCCGAGGAGCAGCAGAAAAACAATTGCGCCAGATATTTTTTTCTAGTGCTTAATAGGCACGATTGACCACTATCTCACCTGATGTTAAGTGACGATGTGGGCCAAGATTCTAGAAAACTTGCCCAGAAGATAGGTACACTCGCAACTTGAAGACCCCCAGGTGGTAGTTATCGGGAACACGGACTCGGCAAGGAATACTATTCTTTGGCAGTGTGTATTCGCTTTGTGCGTATTGATGGCACGTCTGTTTGTCCGATAGAAAAATAGGTATGATGGTATTAGTTCGTGTGGTTAGATAGCACACACTCCAAAATATATCCCATAAATTAACTGATAGACAAGCAACTTTGTGGCGATGCTAAAAAGGTTTTCGCGAACAAAGATAAAAGATGGCGGAGAGCATATTATTGTACAAGTGTATACCTATACCTATTGCGACAATTCAGGAACATAGTCTTACATCTTTGCAAATCGCCTTCGTATAGTTACTGCATCACCTCGTAGTCATCCACTCTTGAATATTTGTCATGTTTGTAACGTTAACAATATTGATCTTAAAAAATTTGCTTATTTGCTTCTTTCCACGTCGCAGTTCCTTGCGCCACCATTTTACAATCATACAGTTGAGAAACTCGCCGCTGATGTTGAACGACTCCGCCGCCCGAGTAGGTACTTAAGCTATCAGCCGCAAATGTGCTGTCAAAAAAATCTACGAGCTAATATTAAGAGACAAAAAAAATATTGATTAAGAAATAGTACACCTCTAAATATAATTAAGATAGTTTAAAAACTAAAACAACTGTCTTCCATTCCCCGCGAGTTAGTTTCAGTAGCAAATTTGAGACGTTTATCGTCATATCTCAATGAAATTACAATGGGACTACCTCAGAAATGTGCCCTACCGATTAAAAAAAGAATTATTCGCATCAGTTTACTGTTGACGGAGTAATCACGTAACATACATACAAAAAATTTACAACTAAAATAATCTATCATCAGTGTTAAAGAACCCGTAGCCCGTGCGCGAAGTGTAGGTAGTTATATCAAATAAACGTATTAGTAGTGTAGTGTTAAACTCTGGTTCACACAAGACCATAGCTACGTGATGCGTATGTACTTACAAACCTCAGTTTATATAGAAAATCATTGCCTATATACCAAATATGCAATGATACCGATAGTTTTTTTTACCCGACTGCGCGACGCAAAGGAGAGGTAATGTATTTATCAGTCTATATATGTATGTGTTTGTTCCTTTGTGGCACACTAGAGACCAAACGCGTGGGCCGATTTTGATAATTGGCACGTCAATAGATTCGCCATGCTAACGCAAGTGTCAACAAAAACGTAAAAAATTGAAAAATTCAAAATGGCGGATTTCAGACGCCAAAATTTAGTGTTAAAAAAATTTTTTTTTTCAAAACCTATCGAGTGGGGTATCGAATTAAAGGTCTTAAAATGGAGATTCAAAATATATTTATAACAAATAATTTATGATCGTACAAATCGAAAAAAAAACGATTTTACATGCCGCGTTAGTCACTTTCAGTAACAAGTTTGCGGTGCTTATCTCTGAAGTTACTATCAGATCTCAATAAAATTACAATGAGACCAAACTAAAATCATATTAACTCAAACAAAAAAGAATTTTACAAATCGGTTAATAATTGATGGAGTTCTGAGGTAAATGTTGGGGTGTAACTGTCCATAAATTACAAGGTACTACCTTGGACAAAGCTGTGGTCGACTTAAGTTCACGCATTTTTGCGAAAGGTCAAGCCTATGTAGCATTGAGCCGGGTTAGATCTTTAGATGAACTAGTAATAAGTAGTTTAGATCCCCGGAAACTACTCAATAATTCACATGACATCAACTCTCTAACTGAAATGAGAAGATTACGGAATTTGCCGTCCTTTACTTAACTAAAAAGTGTAAAATAAAACATTAAATTAAAAAATCAAAAAACGAACTGAAAAGAAAAAAACAAGTAAGTCTAGTAGTTTAGACTTCTGTTTAGGGATATCAAAAAACTATACCATTTAAATTCTTTCTCGGTCGATACACTCATAAAATAAATTATACATTGTTATATGGAATATAGAGACTTTAACAGTCGGGACACATTAATCCCCATTCGTTAAGCCATTAATGTGTCCCGACTGTTAAAGTCTCTACATTCCATATAACAATGTATAATTTATTTTATGAGTGTATCGACCGAGAAAGAATTTAAATGGTATAGTTTTTTGATATCCCTAAACAGAAGTCTAAACTACTAGACTTACTTGTTTTTTTCTTTTCAGTTAGTTTTTTAACACTTCACTTTTTGCGCAGTCGGGTTTTTTAATTTTTTTATTTAATGTTTTATTTCAAAAAGCTTCTTGATATCATTCTTTAACCTGAACTCAATTTTACTAAATACCATGTATGGGTACTTATTAATTTATATAAAATAAATATTATATATTACATACATATTATATATTGCGCCGTATTTGCCGCTGTCTGCGTCGTGGCAGTTTTCGTATAAAAAGTATTTCTTCTAACAAAAATGTCATTATCAGAACTAAAAATGTCGTTATTCAATTGAGAGCTCTCAATTGACCGCGCCTTGGCGTTGCTGTGAGCGCCCTGCGTTGCTCCCCCGTCTTGCCGTGCACATATAAGGCGCGCGGTACAGCGGTACCGGTCAACTAGTCATTATCTTGAGACTGGAGCAAAGCATTGCGCATTACACGGATGTCAATCGAAAAAAGAATTACAGATTGTAATATATATTATTTATTATTTTTGCTACTCATACCAAATGACTGACGAGACCTAAAACTTTTAATAATTTTTTTTTAATTTGAGAAGAAAATAAAAGGAATTAGAAACATTTTTTATTTCATTGAGTCAACCCTACAAATGTCAATGCACACCGTATCGGATGCGCGCCGGTACATCTTCCTTCACCAGCAGTTAAATCCTAAATAGCTTTCAAATGTATAGCTCTCACAGCTAAACCAGTGCATTGCATAAACTTCTTATTCTCTTGGAAGGTTATGAGTGCTGTAAGTAATAACAAGTTAAAAACGCTAGGTAGATATCCTTAGACACATTGTGTGTATTGCTATTGTCTAACAGTGGGAAAAGTTAGGTTATTATAAGCGTAAGTATTTCCGTTTGGCAGAGGAGTAAGAATCTGTGAGGTTTTGCGAGCACTGCGGTTTTAATCCGTTGCTGTTATTACCTGTCAATCTGTGAACAACGACAAGATACTAGAGCCCGCGCACTGCGGAAAGAAATTGTTTGTATACTGTGTATGTTATAGTGAGATTAATTGCCGCAATTAATAAAATCGTGGTGCTCACATAGCAAATATTATTCATAATCTGTGTCAAAAAACTGTCTCGCCCACTGCGTTGACGAACATTACTGCATCATAGGAACGCTGCGATGACGCAGCACCTGTGTGGCGTGGCCAGCAATGCGTCCTCGTCATCATTTTTGCATTGCGAAGACGCAACGCGCCGTGTGGTCCTCTGACTATTGATACGATTTTATTTCACCGTTGCCACTTTTTCTCTCAGGTCTTGTTTTGATATTCCTGTAATTTATAGAATTTTTATCATATAATAATAATATATACTCATATACTCATTTATTGGTAAACAGGTTTACACGTTATACATACTTGTTAAACATGGGGGCTAAACTAGCTTAACGCAGGGTATTCACAATCATTCGAATAAGTACAAATTCTCAGTCTATACAAAGATTGTCTGGAATCAGTAATACAATGGGCATTCTAATGTTAAGAGCAATCCTAACATTAGAATGCCCATTGTATTACTGATTTCTTATGTTTTGTTTTATGTTACATTTTTGTGCACTAAAGTATCATTCATTCATACCACTTTCTACTAATCTATACTAATATTATAAAGAGAGAATATTTGTATTTTTGTATGTTTGTAATGATTTGGCTCAAAAACTACTGGACCGATTTAAAAAATTATTTCACTAATATATAGAATGGACTTTCGAAATGAAAATAGGCTATATATTATCTCGTTTAAATCAAAGGTACATTCGTGGAGACCTAATTTGCAACCTAAGTCGACAAAAAAATGGTCGAAAAAACACGTTTCTTACGAACGCTGCTCTATTGAAAACAGATGGAAGAATATTTTCTATGGAAGAGTTGTACAACTTAATAAGACCTACAAAAAAGTCCGCGACAGCATATGTCTATCTCTTAAGGTTGACTCACAGTAACCATTTTAATCTTTAATTTTTTGTTAATAAATATTACTTAACTTCCAGGGCTATTTTCAAGTATATTCAAGTATAGTATTAATCTTTATCCAAATAATAACGTTAATTAGCTTGTCCACATATTATAGATTAAAATTGTCCTTTACAGTATATAATTCTAATAAAAACTCTAGAAGATATCACGGATTTCACATACACGCATCGCAAAATTAATCAAATTAATATTTGCAGTCAAACCACAGAATAGGTCAATTTGCAATCAATTTGAAGTCAATATAGTATAATAATATGATCTATTGTATAAAATAATAATGATCTATATATATAATATAATATTTTAAACCACCCCGACTGATCTATGTATAATCTTTTCATTAAAAGCATTCCAATGACTCTAAACACGACATTTAAAATCTGAGCTGTAAGTTGGTGAGGATTTGAGTATTCTGTAGAGTCCAGGAGATGTCCCAGCATCAGGTCAATGCTTCCATGTTCTTACAATATTGTTGAAGAACAAGATTTTCGAATTGATCAGACCTATTAAATTTGATTAAAGCTCATAGTTTTATAACGATTGAACGAATTTTCATGAATCAAAGCTAAGAACACTCTCAATGAAGACATCTATAAAAAAAAAAAACTATCAATAATAAAATCAAAATCGGTTCATCCGGTTAGGTGCTAAGATGCTACAGACAGATACACAGATAGACACGTTAAACGTATAATACCCCTACTTTAAATCAAAATCGGTTCATCCGGTTGGGTGCTAAGATGATACAGACAGACACACAGATACACACGTTAAAAGTATAATACCCCTACTTTTTGCGTCGGGGAACGCCGTAAGGTTACGGCGGCAGATGTTCTCCTTGGTGGTAAGCTACTTTTCAACCGACTTCCAAAAAGAAGGAAGTTCTCAATTCGTCTGTATGTTTCTTTTTTCTTTCTTTTTTTGTGTGTGTATGTTACGCGATTACTCCGTCAATTGTGAACTGATTCGAATTATTATTTTTGTAATCGGGTAGGGTACGTTTCCGAGGTGGTCCCATTGTAATTTCATTGAGATGTGATATCAGAGATATGACGATAAACGTCTCAAACTTGCCACTGAAATTGACTCGCGGGGCATTTTGGTTATTAAACTATCTTAATTATTGGCAGATTTAATGATTCCACGAAAACCCATGATTCATGAATGCACATAAAACTTTCATTGGTAGGTATATAGCTAGGATTAGAACCAACGACCCTCGGGTCAGAATCAGGGTAACTATCCTTTACACCAAAGGGCTGTCCAATATTACTACGTAAGTATTATAAAACAATGTCCATCACTGCTGTCTGTCTGTTCGCAATAATCTCAATAGCATCTGAACGGATTATCATGCGGTTTTCACCAATAGCCAGAGTGTTTATGAGGAAGGTTTAGGTCTTAGGTGCATAATTCGTTAAGGTTTTGTGTAAGTTGGTTGACATATGACGATGATTGTTAAATATGTTAATATTTTATATTCGATGCAACAAACTGATGCAAATTTTGTAAGCATATATGTTCTACCCGTGCGAAGCCGGGGCGGGCTGCTAATAAGTATTATAAAGACAAAAGTTACTGTACTGTTTGCTTCTTGTTGACACTAAAACTACTGAACCGATTGAGCTTAAATTTGGTATGTAGATAGCCTAGACTAGACCCGGGAATGTCTACGGTAAAACTGCGGGGCACAGCTAGTTCATCAATAAGTTATTCTGTCTTGTTACCTGTTTTCCTGGTTTTGGTGTCAATTTAAATCATATGTAAATGTAAACAGTGCAGCCAAGGGAGATAGGAAACCATTGTAATTTTTTTAGTAGGATTTACAGTTTTTAGACATAGCTTACTGAACTTACCATCAATATGAATTCAGAGCATCAGGCCTTTTTGTAGCTTGTAGCTACCGAATGGGTAACTTCTTGCTCTTACAACTTTTCCATTAGCTATTATGAAAATGTGTCTGAAAACCATCATGAACATATTTTGTAATAAAATATAAACAAGCATTTGTTGAAGTACCCAAAAAAATTAATAATCATTACCACACTAAATCACACCAGCAGGGCTAGCATGGCCTTATCCCCGGGGGAAAGACAAAATTATTTCCCTGTTTTTCACCACTGACAGGAGATCAACACAACAATTTAAACGCTTGGTGAAGTTTAACCCTGAGTTTTGATTTTGTTTAGTATTAAAAAGTTAAAAAAAAGAATTGATTAAAAGTCAGCGGACATTTATAATTGTCGAAAAACTTTACTTATAATTTGCCTTCTCTAACAAACAAAACACGGATAGGTGGAAAGACAAAATAGTCCACTTGCCAAGCTAGCTCAGCTGGGTATAGCATTCTTGACATCTGACACAAGCTATCAATGTTTTCTAAAGCTACAGCACAAAAAAGGAAAGGTCCATCATTAGGGCCAGTTTCTATGAGATGGGCTGAGTGCAGTGAGGCAAAAATGTGTTGCAAAAGAACTAATAGAATTTTGTCACCTTGTACTAGTAATTATTCTGTGACCATACTGTTAGACTGTGCCTCTTATAGCCAAACTATTTATTGGTTACAATACATCTTTTTGTCAGTACTGAGCCCAGCTTGAATAGAAACTGATCTTAATACATGTAAAAAATGTTTGACCATACAAATGCTCTCTTGCACTTACCAGGCTGTCCAAGGAAGAAAAGATCAGTCACTCTTATGAACGCAGCTGCCACATACATGTCTTGCAAGACGCACATACAGCTGAGCTTTTCAAGTCACCAATCTACACTGTTCTTGTTCACTTTGATGAGAAGCTTCATATCCACAATCAAAAGTAAACTTTCAATCAGTCCCAAAATGCTTGAAATGTTTCTTCCACTCTTCTTGACACAGTGAAATAAATAGTCTTTAAATGTCTTATAAAATAATCATGCCAGCCATAAATAAAAACATCCATCTCAGAATTATCATACACCTTTATTACATCAAAGACTCCTTACAGTCCACAACACAATAAATCACACATTGCCTCATCAACTTACATCTAGTACAAAGTTCAGTTTGTTTCATTCCAATTTGCCTCTTGTGAATACAACATAATATATCCAAACATGTTCTTGATACCATTACAGAGAAATAAAAATTAAGTCTATGTCATAAACTATGTGATAACCACAATTCATCTCACACCTCACTAGATCTGTGCGTAACACATGCTCACCTCATGGCTGGGACTTGTTATTCCACCCTGAACCTGATCCAGAGCCAGAGCTGGGGCCACCGCTGCCTCCATTCCAGTTGCCCTGACCACTCGGCCAGTTCTGATTCCAGTTACCACCACCTCCACCTCCTTTACCATTCCAGCCTTGCCCACTGCTTCCACCACCTTGATTCCACTGAGGTGGACCATTTTGGCTCCAATTAGGATTATTGTTCCAGTTCTTACCAGAATTACTCTGTGGTGGACCTTGCCAGTTAGGGCCATTGTTACCTGGTCCACCCAAAAATCCACCCCAACCGGCCTGGTTGAGAGCTGCAGCCACGAGGCTGATTGGTAAGTTGAAGTTAGGCGGTGGCCCACCATTAGGATTAATTCCTAAGTTTTGCATGTTCAGAGAGTCAATATTACTATTCCCATTGCTAGATGGGCCTCCCGAGGGACCCGATCGGTTATTGTCCCAATTGTTTTGTCCATATGGTTCATCTTTCCAGTTGGAATTATTCTTTTGATTGTTTTTTATTTTAGGTGCAGCGCTCGATACTGATACTGAGGCACCCTTAATGACGTGATCTTCTCCACACAAACTTTGTGCCACTTCAGGATCTAAAAATGTTACGAAACCGAAAGCTCTGAATGGACGGGGTACAAAAACATCTGTTACTTCACCAAATTTGGAGAAATAATCACGCAGATCTTCAGCAGTAATATCCTCGGTACATCTACCAACAAATACTTTACATGGCATTTGAGGCACTACACCTTCTTTGGAACTGGGTATACGTACATCTACCCAGCGACCCTCAATATTATGTCTTTGAGCTAATGCTCTCATTTGTGATGCATATGTCGCAAATCGAATAAAACCAAAGCCTTTGAAAGAGCCATTCTTATCTCTTTTAAGCTGGACCATAACAACATCACCAAATTGCTCAAAGTATTGTTTGATAGAATCTTCTGTAGATTTCCATGGCAGGCCAAGAC
The DNA here is from genome assembly GCA_954871355.1 of Cabera pusaria. Taxonomy (NCBI): domain Eukaryota; kingdom Metazoa; phylum Arthropoda; class Insecta; order Lepidoptera; family Geometridae; genus Cabera; species Cabera pusaria. The sequence goes on along the minus strand of OX940889.1, from coordinate 18,322,772 downwards.
ATATCAAATCTGAACAAGTCAGTTTCTTCTCTAAGCGCTTTGTTTTCGCGGCAGAATTTTCCGGGGACACGTCTTCCATTTTGCGCTTGTTTTCTTTTGGAAATACGCAAATGTAGAGATGCTTTCCCCAACCAACTTCAGAGGGTGGGTGTAGTTTCCCATCACTAAGTCGGATTCCTCGCACTGATTTACTTCCCGGGTGACGATATTTTAATCCACAAGCTCCGGGAAACTGGGCAACAAGCGTCGATAGTAATAGGGCTCCGTCCAGTTCACACGGTATTTCGACCGCATTAGATTCATCTTCGTCCTCGCTGACTCTTATGTAATCGAAGAGATCTTCATTATAATTGCCATCTTTAGAGCACATTGTAATCGAACGATTCGGGCTGATAAGGATTACTGAATTCAAATATAAAATAATGGCGTCTCACCTTACAATTTTCAGTTTTCACCACAGACAGATAACCACAGAATACTATTTCAGATAACTGATATCAAAGAGAATATAATACTAGGAACTTCGGTCTTCATTCTAGTAGTATTATATTCTCTTTGTAGTCTGTGGAAAACCATACAGGATGCTGGGGGCTGCCGTCGTATCACGAAAACTATTGAATGAACGAAATGAACTAAATGACGGGGACGGAGCTATACAGCCTACATAGCTGCGTCCCCGTCATTTCGTTCATTTCCTGTATGGTTTTCCACAGACTACAAAGATAATATAATACTACTAGAATGAAGACCGAAGGAAGTCAAGGATGGAAGACACGATACGAACGAACGAGACAAGAATGAAACGAATGAATTGTTCACAAACATAGAGAATGTATATATATGTTGAGAGAATATTAGCGTATGCGAATGAAATAGCTATAGGGATATAACCTGACTAAAACGATGAACACGTGATACATATGCCAGCTATAAGATAAAATGAACGACGTAATTTGGTCGGGTTATACATGACAGCGGGTGAGACCCAACTTGTATCCAAACATTGCTGGATACAGTTTAATCGTATATGCAGGTAAAGGATAAAAAATTGTTGTTCATCTCGCTCTCTCATACTAGTGATTGTATAGTTTTATCCTTCTCATATTATTATTGTTATTGAAATGCCATATCCTCTTAATACTTAATTCATGTTCACAGATTACTATTATACTATATGTATCATATTTTATCATAGAGAAAGTATGTAGCATACGCATACGCTAATGTTCTCTACATTAGCGTATGCGAATGAAATAGCTATAGAGATAATATAACCTAACTAAAATGATTAACACGTGATACATATGCCAGCTATAAGATAAAATGAACAACGTAATTTGGTCGGGTCATACATGACAGCGGGTGAGAGCTAATGAGTGCACTAGAACTTGGCCAGTGCTGTTACCAGTTTGTAATATCGCATACGCAGAGAGGGATAAAAAAATTGTTGCTCATCTCACTCTCTCATACTAGTGATTGTATAGTTTTATCCTTCTCATATTATTATTGTTATTTCAATGCCACATCCACTTAATACTCCATCCACGTATGTTATGAATTATCGCACAGAAAGCACAGACGGAGTTTTGGCGGGAACGTGAAATAGTGTGTGTGGTCTCAATGTATTTTACAAGCTTTTATTTAACTTGCATTGCATGTATGTATGTATGTCACTATGTATGTTCGGGTGGAATCTTGGAAGCTAAATTAGACCCACTTCCCGATGTCCGATTGGACTAAAATTTGGTGTACTTATGTATCTTCGGTGACAATACAATGATATGGTACCATGGAGCTGGTCTGATAATGGAGACGGAAGGTGGCCACGGCATCTCTGTGATGAAACAATATTACCCCACCGAGTTTGGGCTCGATTGATTTGTCTTGAAAAGAACTTTACACCTAGATGATATCCAGGATCTGATGATGAAGCTGGAAGGTGGCTACGGCATCTCTGTGCTAAATCAACATAACCCTACCGAGTTTGGGCTCGATTGCTTCGTCTTTAAGAGAACTTTACACATAGGTGTAAAGTTTTAGTTCATTGTCCCAGATAAAAGCTTGTTTTTAAAAATATTTTTTACTTATAATTTATTTTTAACTTTTATATTTCTATACATATTATTACATATATGCTATATATTTCTATATATATATATACCTACTTCCCGTAATAGGTCCCGTCTCGTATAGGTTTTGATTCCCTAGCGAAGTCGCAAAATATATGTATATAAGGACCTAGTATCTTTAGCATTTCTAAAGGAAAACATATACAAACTGTAAATACGGTACAATACAAAAACTCTTTATTGCATACCAATTACATCCACAATAAAAAATTATTATATCTACGATATAACAATAGGGGACTTATAGCTCTTAGCGATCTCTCCCAGATGGACCTGAACATGAACCTTTTGATGGAGAGATATACAGGAAGAATAAGTCGTTGGTGTTCGATAATAAGTGTAAGTACTTATATAGTAGTATCAGAGGTAGAATCAGATATAGACTTCAAACGTCGCGCTGGTCAAAGTAGCCAGTAAAAAAAGGGGAGCCCCCTCCCCCTCCATACATAGAACTGAATCTAAAAAAATGTTTTCCATCAAACCTATACGTGCGGGGTTTCTATAGATAGGTCTTTTAAAAATTACATTGATGTTCCTCTAACGATTTTTTTCAAAGTTAATCGTTTGAAACATACACTTCTGGAGTGGTAAAACACGTGAGTCCTCCTCCCCTCTAACATTTAAAATGAGGGAGTGAAAAATCTAAATAACCAGCCAAGTGCGTGCCGGGCCACGCGCTGTGTAGGATTCCGTAGAAGTATTCTATGCAAGTCTTTATCCGTTATAAACAAGCAACTAGGTACTCCGTCATTGTCACTTTAAAGGATTTATTCTAAGGATTTTGTATTTGGTACAAAATTATCCAACACCCAAGTTCAACGACTATTACTGCTAAACTAATAAAGTTATCTTAACCGCTATAGTTTTCCTTTAAAGTTTATGAAATGCACTATTATCACGCATTTTTCCAGATTTTTCAAGCTAGCAGTTTAGCTTTTAGAGGGGTGGGGGGAGGGGGACGCCCTACTGGAACAAAATGGAGCATTCAATCGAAAAAGGTATAATTAACCCTCAGCCTACCATGTAGTTTGAGTATCAACCCTTAAGTCATTTTAAAAGACCTATTCAACGATACCCCACACGACGGGGAAGACGACGAAAAAAAATATTCATCCTTACTTCTCATGTAGGGAGCTAACATAAAAAAAAATTTCAAAATATAATTTCACCACTTTTTCGGCGTAATTTATATACATACCCTTACAAAATTACAGCTTTCTAGTAACGGTCTCTTAGCAAAACCTCGGACAGACAGACAGACATGACGAAACTATAAGGGTTCCTTGTCAGGACTTCGGAACCCTAAAAATATATTATATGCTGTTGATCTCAATAAACACTTTCAACGGAAATTAGTTTGAACGAGTTATAGCAGTTTTTAGGGTTCCGTACCCAAAGGGTAAAACGGGACCCTATTACTAAGACTCCGCTGCCTGCCTGCCTGCCTGCCTGCCTGCCTGCCTGCCTGCCTGCCTGCCTGCCTGCCTGCCTGCCTGCCTGCCTGCCTGCCTGCCTGCCTGCCTGCTTGCCTGCCTGCCTGCCTGCCTGCCTGCCTGCCTGCCTGCCTGCCTGCCTTGCTGTAGACGTTAGATGGCGTAATTATTATTTTTTGCTGGCGAAAAATGATAGTGATATTTTTTGCTCGATCTTATAAAATACTGTAGTGTGGTACGGAACCCTACGAGTGCGAGTCCGACTTGCACTTTGCCAGTTTATTTAGATATACTTAGCACATCATTTTCAAAATATGTAGGTATAGTTATAAAATACTCTACCTACTGTGTTACGAAACCATACTAGTGCGAGTCCGAAACTTGCAGTTGGCCAGTTTTTTTTATTGCTAGGGTTCATCTACAAGGTAGGTAGTCCCATTTAAATTTTATCAGGATCTGAAAATATCTCCAGAGATATGGCGATATATATCTCAAACTTGCTACTGAAAACTAGTACTCTCGCGCGCTATGTGAAGTCACTTTTGGCATAATAATTTTACCTACCTAACAACAAATAGATAATATACTGGCCAAGTGCAAATCGGACTCGCACTCGTAGGGTTCTGTTACACAGTAGAGTATTGTGCGGTGGTGCAGCCACAGAAAAGATAATTATACGGTGCGGCATTCGCCGTGTGCGAGTCCGACTCGCACTTTTTCCATTTAATTTTCAACATTGTTAGATGTCTTCTGACTGATGTTCGACAACTGAATTTATTCTAATACCCAGAGCGCAATATAACTAAGTAACTATCCCAAACCTGTCTTATATATCTATATCTTATGGCTTGCACCAAACATCGTGCCGGAACCGCCGAACCGATTTAGAGACAACTAGCTGGGCCCGCGACTTCGTCCGCGTTGTGTTGGGTAGTAGTTTGGGTAGCATTAACTAAAAACGTATCCCAACTACGCCACCCCACGTACCAAGCCCCGCTTATCCCCCTTTCCCCCTCCCCTCACTTATATATGTATAGTTATATATATCTTAGATACGTATGTGTTTTATTAGTTAATGTTACCCAAAGTCACTATTACACGGGGACGAAGTCGCGGGGACAGCTAGTATACACATATTATATAGGTCTAATCTAAGCCTACAGACACTGAATAGATAATAATACTACGTACTTCGGACGCAGGAAGGCAAGGCAACAATAACCCTCTGGTGCATCGATATGAACGTACTACGTTACGTACTCTGGTGTGTGACAATGACCCATGCATGAATAGAAAAAAAAATCTTATAAGATAGCTTGTGCCACCTAAAAAGTGATCAGCCTTATATCAAGGATTCAATTTACGGTTGTCTATGTAGATAAAAAGCAAAGTGGTATCTACGTGGTATCTACCTAATACCGCCCCAGACAGAATAGCAGAAGTCTTACCAATAGAAGCAGTTCAATTTGTATAGGCAGGAACATTAATTCGGAAACTATTTAGGGAGCTTAATATTGTCAAAATTGTCACGATATTGGTCGAATAAGTAAATGTTCCGCCGCTGCGCCATGTGCCGCGTTGTTGTCCACTGTCCACACCCGTTCACCTTGAATCTTGACTTTTACCATTTGCTTAATTTAAATTGAATTCCTACTCAATTAATGTTGGCTGTGACTGTGACATCCGTGTTGAATTGAAGTTTGTTGCAAAGCAACCTGATTCTGTATGTTTTTATTATAAACTGAGTTTAAGAGCGTACGCGGGGTGCAGTTTTCCATACAAACGTATTCCCTTGTTTTCTACCTGGAAAATGTTTTTAGAGCAAAATTTGTTTCTACAAAAAATCAAGGTCTGCTATAGCTATGCCCCTATCATTTGCTTTTTTTGACATCAAAAATCTTAAAGAGGAGATAAAAAGGCTTATATTTATTTTTGCGATTGGTTGGTCAAAAAAAGCAAATGATAGGGACATAGCTACAGCAGACCTTGATATTTTGTAGAAAAAAATGTTACTCTAGGAGCATTTTCCAGGGAGGAAACAGGGGAATACGTTTGTATGGAAAAGTGCACCCCGCGTTCCCTCTTAACCACTACTAAAACGGCATTGAAAAGCTGTAAGCGCTGTAGGCTGCTAGCCAAGTTTATTTGTCTTTATTGGTCGGAAAGTCTAAGAATCAGCTAGACATGACATCCGATATTTGTTCAAACCACACAGCACAGTTCTGTCTTCTGATAAATGGTCTTTCTGGCATCGACCATCATGTCGGAGCCCAGCGAACCGATTGGTTAAATGTTTGTGTAAGTAGGATGGCTTTGAGTAGATATTGAGGGACCGGTGGCGTAATCGGGAGAACGGTCGGCTTTGATGCCAGAGGTAACGAGTTCAAACCCTGCCATGCACCAATGGATTTTTCTATTGAAAAATGTATGTGCGCTATTCACAGTGGCCCTCCGGTGAAAGTAAAACATCTTTAAGAAACCAATAACCCCCGCATGGTGGTAGGACACTATCTAGAGTCCGCCTGGCCAGCTACCACCGTCAAGTTAGAAAACCTGTCGCCAAACATCTAATTAATGTAATCCGGCAGCTATCCTTGAGAGCTAGTTCCCATTCTAGGCCTAGAGTGCTTACCATCTTCGACCGCATCATCACTTACCAACAGGTGAGATAGTGGTCAAACGCTAGCTATAAGAAAAAAAAAAGTATACTAAATCAAAATAATGGGGTGATTTGGTTTGAGTATTTGTTTCTAGTAGGAGTATAATTCGTTTCAATTCTCTCCAATGAGGTGTCATCAAAAATTACAATTAAATGTTTTTTTTCTTGTTAGCTGATAACATAACTTTTATCGATATATAATGATGACGTTAATAAACATAGGTAGGTAAGTAGGTATGTACCTACATAACTATATAAACTGGCTAAGTGCGAGTCGGACTCGCACACGTACCCGGTTCCGATTGAACAAAATATGCCGGAAAAATAGATTTTTGCATGGGAACCCCCTTTAATTTTTAATTTTATTTAGTTTTTATTATTTGATATTATAGCAACACTAATTAATAGGTACACACTATTAGTAAAATTCAAGTATCTCCTATAAAAATTGCTACAAATAAACATGTGTATACAGCTGTTTTAAATAAGTAAGGTTCGTTGTAGATTAACTAGCAATAAAAGTTATTCATATTGTAATATTATTATTACTAGCGACAATAATTTAATTTGTAAACAATTCAGTACTAAGTTTGCGGGGTTTACCTTCATATCTCTGGAAATTTCTATCAGATATTTGTAAAATTACAATGGCACCAAACGGGAAGCATATGTAAGTAAGGCGTGTCCTACTCTCTGGAATAAAAAATATTTTTAGGTCCGTTCATAAATGACGGAATTCTGAAGCAAGTGCGAGTCGGATTCGCAAACGTATGGTTCTGTACTCACCACAGTACAATCTTCTTCTTCTTCTCTTATATATAAAAATTAATCCCAATTTCCCTTGGTCACGGCATCACGCGTGACCGGCTGGACCGATTTCGCTAATTATTTTTTTGTTGTGATTTTTATCGTCAGGAGACTGATGAAAAAAAAGTTGTTTTTAACGCAGGCGAAGCCGCGGGGCACAGCTCGTATTCAATAAGATTGAACAAAATGTGCCGAAAAAATACTAGATGTTAAATGTCAAAAATTGAACTTTCAATCCCATCAGTAAAGAAACCGGTTAGTGGGGGTCATCTAACGTGACGTCGTGTTGTCATTTAGATAACATTTTTATAATATTATGTTAAATACCTGACTGTATCTATGTGTAAAAATTTAAGATCGAAAACGAAAAAACCGACTTTAAATGTAGCTCGTCATTTTCAGTAAGTAACAAGTTTAAGGTGTTTATCTCCATGTCTCTTGAGATATATCAGATGAAATTACAATGGGAACACCTGGGAGATATACCCTACCGACATTCGAATCGATTTATAATTAGCGGAGAAATTGCGTAACAACAAAAAAAGACATATACTTACAGGCGAATTGAATACCTCTTCCTTTTTGGAGGACCGCGTAAAGACATCGTTACATTTGTACAGACATTGATTACTATCAATTGGGTTTGAAGGTTTTGATTGGCAATTTCTGTTTTTAGGGTTCCGAACCCAAAGGGTACCAACGGAACCCTATTACTGAGACTCCGCTGTCCGTCTGTCTGTCTGTCTGTCTGTCTGTCACCAGGCTGTATCTCATGAACCGTGATAGTTACACGGTTGAAATTTTCACAGATGATGTATTTCTGTTGCCGCTATAACAACAAATACTAAAAACAGAACATGGTTAAAAATTAAACGGGGTCCCCATACAAAAAACGTGTTTTTACTATAGCGCCATCTATGAACTATGGTAACCAACAAAAAGGTCACTGACCTTTGTGTTAACGTTCACATGGTGGGTGTTAGAAGTGCGTTCAACATTCGATAGATGGCGTTGTAGTAAATATATTTAGTATTGACACGGTATTTATATATATCGATGTTAAAACTATGTAGATACTTAATTTTTCCGGGAAATTTTGTTCAATCGGTACCCTACATGTGCGAGTCCGACTCGCACTTGACCAGTTTATTTTTCCTGATGCGCAAAACTTTCCTCATTCGGAATTTGCGTACGTAGGTACCACATGAGTAACACGTACAGGTTGGCAAAATAGAGTAGAAATAAATAGGGGCGCCACTATAGCTATATACTAGTAACCCCGATAGCAGAGAGAGTGGCGGTAAACTTTAAAATTACTTCTTTAGTGGAACTACGGATAGTCTTATTCATGTTAAAACATCTTTAAGTCGCGTAGGTTAAGGAAAATATTAAATTATCGGAAAATATAAAAAATACTTCTATTAAGTTGCACAAAAAAACTTTGTTCATAAATTTTTAGCCACTGACCACAGTTAACATCTAGGATGATGGATTACAATGGATGGAGCCATGTCAGCCATGTGACGTTGTCACATGGACTTTCATTCTATCAACACATTGTCCTACCCTTTCTATTACAGGGATCGCGAGATAAGAGTAAACGAGAAAGCTAATATCAAATTGACAACCTCGCGCATGGGTGATCGTGTCCATTTTTGACCGGCTAGCAGGCCATAATATAGCGACGCATCATACTTATAAATTAAAAATTTAATAGAAACATAGCTTTAAAGACTGAAACCCTGTTACATGGTTAAATTATGTCGTGTTGTGCTGTGTTTTATCCATCAAGAACAACTAAAGGAGGCGTAAAAGATCCAGAATTATCATTTCACACGTAAGTGTTTGTGGGCATTTATTCTCATATATAACCACTTTTTACATCAAAATATTTATTTTGCTTACATTATATACATCTTTTTCGTCATATAACTACCGAGGTGGTAAATGGTTATCATTTTAAAGCTTTAATTTATGTAAATAACAAACATTATTTTACGCCACCCGGCTAGTGATATACGAGAACCCTCCAAAACTTTGTCGATAAATATAGTTGATACCCTTATAAAAAGGAATATATAAATTCCTTTAAGTGTAATATTATAATATTACATTATATAAATATATAAATCGTTTATATACATTTTGCACTTATTCTATACATATAAAAAAAATTGAAGTGTCTGTTTGTAATTCCAGATTAACAGCTTTTCACTAAATGCATATGAAAGAATATACGGTACTTACATAAAAAACAAAATTTTAAATGTTTGTCTGTCTGTCTGTTTGTTCCGGTTTATCTTTGAAATGACTGGACCAATTTAAGGGACTTTCACTAGCAGAATGCTGATGTTAAAATATTAACTACCAAGTAACTTGGCTACTTTTATTTTAGAATAAAATAAAGTTCCGCGAAATCAAAATTGAAGCTAATGAAATAGGGAACAATATCTGATACAAATAGGGAAGGTTAATTGGCAAATTAAGCAGTGTTTTCTACCGCGCACAGCCCACGCGCATGTTGCCGCTGTCATTAAACGCGGACAAAGCCGCGGGACCCAGCTAGTTGATTTATAATATGAAGATTTTTTTTAAGGATGGAACGGTTAGCTTATGGCCTTGCTTAGAACGAAATTTGAATATTTTTAACCGACTTCACAATAAAAAGATGAGGTTCTCAGTTCGCCTTTTTTATGTTTGTTATCTCATAACTCCGTAAGTTCTTAACCGGATTGGAATTTTTTTTCGAGAGTTTATTCTGCCCGATTGGTCCCATTGTACATTTTTTGAAATCTGATAAGTATCTCCAGAGATATGGACATAAACACCTCCAACTTTAACTTTATACTGAAAATGGATAGCGTGGCATTTGAAGTTGGTTTTTTCGTTTTGTGAGCGATCTTAAAATATTATAAAAAGTGATCAAAGTAATGTCGCGCAAAATTAGTAGTAACTAGGTACCTAATTATATTATCAGCACTTATACTTACTCGTATTCAATCTATTATTACTTATGATAATGCCATTATATATATTTTTATGAAAAATGTGTCACAGTTTATTTATTTATTTATTTATTCATTTATTTGCAAAAACAATGTACAATAGTTATAACTTAGTCTAAAACTAATCTAATTATGACTACTGAGCGTTTACCACATTAATATATTATATAATTTTGTTGTAGGTTTCCAAAATGTCCGAAAATCCAATCAAGTGGATTAAGGCAGTAAGGCGTGAAAATTAGGATCCAACGAAACACTTCAAACTTTGTTCTAAACATTTTGAAAAATCAATTTTGTACCTACTAGATTATCAATCAAGCTGGAACTGACACCGAGGAAACGGAAAAGAATAGAAGCTAGTGGAGTCAAGATAGAAAGTCTTCCTATAAGTCTTCCTCTGCGAGCAATGAAGGATGATGAAACGGTTTTGAAAGTGTTTTAATCGAAAGTGTTATAAGCTCTAATACATAAAAATCTGTTTAGCCGTTGTAAAAGTATGAGCATTTTTCTAGTTGATGGCGCTATGAAATCAACTTTCATAGTGATTAATTCGAAATTCGGTATCCTTTTCTTCAACGACAAAGGACACTGAAGCATTGACATGATGCTGGGACATCTTCTGGAATCTGCTGAATTCTCAACTCCTCGCCAACTTACAGCTGAGATGTCGTATTCAGACTCATTGGAATATTTTTAATTTTCATTATAGATTATACATAGATCAGTCGGGGTGATTTCAAATTTTGAGTATTGGAGAGTGGAGATCGCGAAACGGCAAACGTAGCGTAGGACGTCCTATGACCAGGTGGAGCGACGGCATACGCAATGCGGTGGGCAGTGATTGGAAAAGAAGATCTGAAAATCGGGCTCAGTGGCGCATCTTGGGAGAGGCCTACAGTCCAGCAGTGGACTGACACTGGCTGATGATGATGACGATACAATAGATAATACTATATTGACATCAAATTACTTTATATCGTTAGCATTTACAAAAGAGATGTGCTAATTTTTCTGTAGTGGTAAAACTTCTGCTAGTCCGCCTGGACCGGTACCACCACTTTGCCAATTAATTTTCATAGGAACGTTTTTCGGTTGAAATGGCAAGGTGTCCAGTGAAATTACAGGGCATGTGAAACTTAACATCTTTATGTCTCAAGGTAACAGGCGCAGTGGAGTGACGTGCAAAATTCTGGACTGCCAGAATTTTCCTGTATCGCTGTATCTGTAATAGGTAGACGTCATCGCTTACCATCAAGTGAGAGTCGTGCTTGTCCTGTTACCTTTTACAATGAAAAAGCTTATTAATGTTTACAAAGTAAGTATGGCCTAATTTGTGGTTTCACTGCATTTTTTTTATTATTTGCGATGCGCGTAGTTTTATACGATAATTTATCTAATACTATAAGAATCTTTGTCCTGACATACTGACTGACTGACAGACAACGCACAGCCTAAACCGCTGGTCGTAGAGACTTGAAATTTAAAGAGTATATTTGTCTTAGTACGCAAGGGTGTACTCAGAAAGGATTTTTCAAAATTCACCCCGTTAGGGGGTGAATTGGAGGTTCAAAGTTTGTATGAATAAACAAGATTAGATAGTCTTTTCTATTCGAAACTTCATACAAGTGCTTCAGTAAAAAAATAAGTAAAAACGTGTTTCAAGCTTTTTCAAAATTCCACCCCTAAAAGAGTGAAATGAGGTAACAAAGTCTGAAAACCAATATTGTTTCGGGTTGCGCTGAAATTTGGCATGCAGATAGTTGTTTTAACATAAGTATCCGTGAAGAAAAGATTTTTCAAAATTCACTCTTTAAGGGGATGAAACGGGGGTTCAAAGTTCGGATAGTCATTTTATTCGACATTTCACACAAACCGTACTTCTGTAAATAAATAAGTAAATACGAGTTTCAGGCTTTTTCAAAATGCCACCCTAAGAGGGTGCAGTGGGGTAACAAAGTCTGAAAATCAATACTGTTTTGGATTGCGCTGAAATTTAAAATGCAGATAGTTGATATGACGTAGGTTGCCGCTGAGAAAGCATTTTCTAAAAATTCCCCGCGGATATTACTTATTATTTATAATTATATATATAAAAACTTACAGATTTACGTAAGTACTTCTATAAATAAATAAGTAAATACGTGTTGCAAGATTTTTGCAAGGGGTTGGTAAAAAAGTCTGACAGTCAATATGGTTTTTTGGGTTTTATAAATATGAATCCCTATTTCCCTTAGTCACGCAATAACTTGAAAACCGGTGAACCGATTTGGCTTTTACTTCTTTGATGTCTTTTATGATAGAAAGGTTTCAGAAAATAAAAGTTTTAAGTAAATAAAAGAAGTCTTTAACGTGGCCGAAGCCGCGGGGCTCTTCTAGTATTTTCATATAAATTATATACTGTAAAGGACAATTTTAATCTATGATATTGGGCTAAGATAATTAGCGTAATTATTCAAATAAGGATTAATACTGTATAGAAGAAAATAGCCTTAAAAGTTCTGTAACATTTTTTTATTAAAAAATAAAGATTAAAATAGTTACTGTGAGTCTGTGCGATAGACATATGTTATCGCGGACTTTTTTGTAGGTTTTATTATGTTGTACCACTCTTCGATACATACTTTCTTACATCTTTTTCAGATTAATCATCTTTCGTAAAAAACGTGTTTTCTCGACCGTTTTATTGGCGACTTAAGTTCCAAAATAGGTCTTCACGAATATACCTATCTTTTAAACAGGATAATATATAGCCTATGTTCATTCTAAAAGACCATATATAGATTTATATATGAGAGAAAAAAATAATAGTCCTGTAGTCCAGTAGTTTTTGAGCTAACTCAATACAAACATACATGTTACCTCTTCATAATATTAGTATAGAAGTATATATAGCTTTGTAGCTCAAATTTGTAATATTTAATTGACGTATTGAAAAGGCAAAAACATTTAAGATTTGTGTTTAAGAAAAGCTAAGAAATCTATACCGCCAGATTTAAGGTTGCCTAATTACAGTTAAGTAATGTAGCATTTTTTATCAATAACTAATTTCCATAAGTTCAATAAAGTAACTACGTATTTTATCACATAAATTGTTTTCTTTTTACATAAGTTTTAGTTTTCTACATTTTTCACCTTTTTATCGATATGTTCTTCACTAGTGATCACTTCCCTACTCAGGCACACTCTAGCAGTTCTAGACACTAACACAAACAGAAAATGGACATGCTGCCAAAGTTTTGACGCCATCCATTATAATCCATCATCCTAGGTTAACATAGATAATTTAATCACAGATTATTGCCAGGCCAGAAAAAAAATAGTTCCGTTTCAAGACGTTTTTGCCAACCTGTACTGAATTATCTGTAAGTGCCCCGGACATAGAAAAGATAATAATACTCTCGCAGGTTTACCACGGAAAATAGACTCTAGGTACGGGTTACATTAATGATGGACCATAGGTAATTGAAGCCATTCTTATTCCCAACTACGTGATTGCAGGCGAATAATGGACATTTTGATTGAAACCATTGACAATCGCGAATGATGCCACCATTGAACGTCTCGGAAAAGCAAATGTAGGCGAGCAATTGACGCGTCGATTGAAGCTCCTTCATTCGCACTACGAATCCTCCGCGATTCGCACTTTCAATTGAAACGATCAATCTCAAAATTGACGAATGACGAATGACCTTCTGCGGGAAGTGTTATAGCCAGAAAACATCACTACGCCATATTAATATACGAGTAAATAAAATGAATCCCAATTGCCCTTGGTCACGGCATCACGCGTGAACGGCTGGACCGATTTCGCTAATTATTTTTTTGTTGAGTTTTTTATAGTCAGGAGATGGTTCTTATGAAAACAAAATTAAAGTAAATAAAAGTTGTTTTTAACGCAGGTGAAGCCGCGGGGCACAGCTAGTACTTAATACATTACATAGGTATAGAAAGTACAGACTTTCATGGCTACACTAACCAAAAAGTGAATATTTCGCTGGTTACCGTCAACGAAAGGAATAATATATGATGATAATCAATTGAAAGTGCGATTCACAGAGGATTCATACTTTCAATTGAAACGATTAATCTCAAAATTGACATATGACGAATGACCTTCTGCGGGAAGTGTTATAGCCAGAAAACATCACTACACCATATACTTAATACATTACCTATACTTTCATGGCTACACTTACCAAAAAGCGAGTATTTCGCTGGTTACCTGTCAAAGAAAGGTGTACAATCGATAAATCCATTGCCAGAATCATATTTGTTAGTGACTTCGAAAGGCTCACTGTCTGTTTTATATAGGTATTAAAGTAGGTACCTACTAGTTTTTTAATTTCTTTTATGGATATGGAGACTTTGGACTGAAAGATTAGTTACTTACTTTTAATATGGTTTTCTTCTCGGAAGGAACACGATACAGTTTTATGCCTCTCAAATAACTGACAATATCTGAGTATTATATGTATAATGTCAAAGATAAGTTTTGCAACGTTTCTGTCGGGTTGGAGCCGGTGGTTGCAAGAGAACAAAGGCTCTGTCTGTCCCCTTCACCGCGGGATTGCTGACAGGAAGCCAGCCCAAGGCGAACGCGCCAACTCACTGCCACCACACTATTATTTATTCTGTACTGCCTGCCACTATAAAGCCGCATTCCCTAACTGGGCAGCTTCATGCCTAATAATGAAATTATAGTAGATTTTATCGCATAAAGGATAAGTAGCATAAGTTAAACATTGATAAAAACTGCATAAATTGACAATACTGGCTATCAATAATTATACCATGTCTATCCTACCTAGAAGTTTAGCTGCAAAATATATACTTAGGGGGAAAATTGAAGAAGGAAATCGCAGGTTTCCAAAGTTCGGTAGGTACAATATTGTATTGTACTTAGGTCCTTAAACACGTCAGTCTAAGCACTTTATATTCCGAGTGCGTTAGGTGGGTGGAGGAATTTCGCCTCGGATGTGGCCGTCTTCGGGCCACTGACACCACGGCTGCACTCGTTACCGTTTCTTATTTTACTTTTTGTCAAAGTTTTGGTCATTGACTTCACTTTAATGAACTTGATCTTGGTACAGTTGGTACCGAGAGAACACAAATTAGGATAAGCCCAAAAAATAACCAACTAACAAGTAGTAGTAGTAGTACCATCCAAAACCCAACAATCGCGCAATAGAATTTTACCTTCTGGCGCTCTAGATATACCTACTTACTTACCTACCTACTGCAAAAAAAGTCAGTAAATATAATGTCATTACATTATTTACTTTTAGCAAACCTATTGTCGACAATTTTATGGCTTACTAGCTGCACTAGCTGGCTTTGCTCACGTTTAATCCTGCTAGGCTATTCTGTAAGCTATCTCGACAGCGGAATCCGCGGTGAGATTTGAATTTCGTATTACGAAATTCAACCGTATTACGCTCGTGATACGATTGAATTTCGTAGTACGAAATTCGAATCTCACCGCGGATTCCGCTGTCGAGATAGCTTACAGAATAGCCTAGCTGGACTGGTTATAAACTTTTCTCTTAAATCAGTATTTAATCTAAATTGTTAAACACAATCCAAAATTTCATCGTACCGACGGGACTCGAACCCGCACCCCCCGGATTACACTTGCATTTAATAATGTTTAAAGAAGAAGTCAAACATAGAGTTAAACCAATATGTAGGTAATTTATGGTATAGCTATGAAGTCAAATAGCTATTTCTTTACAAAGTAGCTCTCTCTCTGTCTGTACGCTTAGTAGATCTTTTAAACTACGCAACGGTTATAATTGCAGTTTTCAGCAATAGTGATTCAAGAGGAAGGATTAGATTACCAGGATTAGACGCGGGCAAAGCCGTGGGGCGTAGCTAGTCATCAATACATTAATAAAATATCAGAGCTAGACATTCCTTGTAAACAGCATGCGTTGAGGCTATGGTCACAGATTATATCAAAATAGTTACTACGTTGTACCTAAAGCGGTCTAACAGCTGGCAATTCTAAAAATATCATGAAACAGGTAGACTACATGCTTACTTCCTCCTATTCATACAGTTTTATAGCTTTCAGCGCGTTCTACCTATGTTTACTTATTTCCCCATTAATATAAAAGTCTAGAGCGGATGTGCCATATTTAGATATTAATAAAACCGGTCAAGTGCGGTTTCCTTGTCAAATAAATTAGATGAAAGTACAAACATAACTTTGTAGTTCGATCCCTAGACACTGTTCGTGCACCAACCGCAAATAATAAGTTTGTAATTTAAATTTGCTTTTATCAACCGACATCCAAAAACGAGGAGGTTCTCAATTCGTCTGTTTTTTTTATGTATGTTACGCGCTTACTCCGTCAATTGTAAACCGATTAGAATGATTCTTTTTTAATCGGTAGGGTACATTCCCGAGGTGATCCTATTGTAATTTCATAGAGATCTGATGAGTATCTCCAGAGATATGCCGATAAATCATCATAAATCAAACTTGCTACTGGAAATGACTTGCGGGGCATGGAAATCGGTTGTTTAGTTTTTAAACTACTCATATCTTAATTATTTAGTTAGTATCAAACTAAACTATATATTTACGGTTTTTAGAGTTATTCCTATATAAGTGATGCACTGCAAGACCTTGCTTTTTGCCAAATATCATGATTCTACTAGGTCAAAGGGAAAAGGACCCTACTAGGTATTGTCCTCCCTATAGGTATTGAGTCTATTGTTAAATCGCAAAATATTCGAAAATATGCGACATAAATCATATCGTATCTCTTAATCGCGTTGACTTATTTTTTTAACATAAAACATAAAACGAATTGAGAAACCTCCTCCTTTTTTTAAAGTCGGTTAAAAACACAACAGTATCCATACCATAGACATACCTGTTTAATAACTATAATACTAGCGTAACCTTTGCTACGAGGAGACGGGCACCAGACCACCGAGTGTAATGTCAATGTACAATCACATCCTTCTGATGCAAGGAATGCGCAATTTAGCATTTGTGAATAAGTATACCTACATAAGCAGTGGTTTTGCAACTTTTGAGCTTGAATTGCCAAGAGTGCGAACCAACTAACTGCACTGTTCTGCAATTAAATTACTTTTAACAAAAACTAGTAAGTACTTACCTAAGTTGTTAGACCACTTTTATTCAAGTTGTCCCTCTAATTAGTTAATTACACCTACATAAATTTGAATGTACTTGTCACGGTTCTAATTTTGTAGTGTCAAAGAATTTCTGAAATATTTAGGAAATGTGTTAGATATAGTATTGTAGGAGAGTAGTAATGTACTACGTATAGATTTTCTAATAAGATAGGTATTACCAGATGTCATACTAACAAACATCTTCAATTTTATTTTCAATAATTTTAAATCATAGTTTTAACGACTTCTAGTCTAGGTGAATAAGGGCCAGTTTCACAGGTTCCTGATAGCGCTAATATGAAGAAATCTAAAAGGTTTTTAACGGCTTTTATACGGCGTCATGTGTCAGATAATCTATCTATAGCATTATCAGAAACCGGTGAAACTGGCCCTAGAGATTGAAATTAAAATAGGTAAATTAACTAGTAAGGTAAGTAATTGATAGTTACCTAACTAGTAAGTAGTTAAGAACTAACTACTCACCAATATACAGTAAAATTTAACAATATCAAACATACAAGTCAATTTACAAATTTCTGTTACTAGCTGAGCCCCGCGGTTTTACCCGCGTAGGTAGATATCGTTCCCGTGGGAATATCGGCATAAAAGTGTCTTATCAAGGCTATCTATACACCAATTTCAGCTCCATCGGTTGAGTAGTTTTAGCATGAAGAGGTAACACATATACCAAACATCGCCTTTATTTATAATACTAGCAGCCCGCCCCGGCTTCGCACGGGTAGAACATATATGCCTACAAAATTTGCATCAGTTTCTTGCATCGAATATAAAATATTAACATATTTAACAATCATCGTCATATTTCAACCAATTTACACAACACCTTAACGAATTATGCACCTAAACCTTCCTCATAAACACTCTGGCTATTGGTGAAAACCGCATGATAATCCGTTCAGATGCTATTGAGATTATTGCGAACAGACAGACAGACGCAATGATGGACATTGTTTTATAATACTTACGTAGTGATATTATTGGACGGCCCTTTGGCGTAAAGGATAGTTACCCTGATTCTGACCCGAGGGTCGTTGGTTCTAATCCTAGCTATATACCTACCAATGAAAGTTTTATGTGCATTCATGAATCATGGGTTTTCGTGGAATCATTAAATCTACCAATAATTATGATAGTTTAAAAACTAAAACAACTGACTTCAATGCCCCGCGGTCAATTTCAGTGGCAAGTTTGAGACGTTTATCGTCATATCTCTGAAGATACTTATCACATCTCAATGAAATTACAATGGGACCACCTCGGAAACGTACCCTACCGATTACAAAAATAATAATTCGAATCAGTTCACAATTGACGGAGTAATCGCGTAACATACACACACAAAAAAAGAAAGAAAAAAGAAACATACAGACGAATTGAGAACTTCCTTCTTTTTGGAAGTCGGTTGAAAAGTAGCTTACCACCAAGGAGAACATCTTACGCCGTAACCTTACGGCGTTCCCCGACGCTAAAAGTAGGGGTAATATAAGTTTAATGTGTGTATCTGTGTCTGTCTGTAGCATCTTAGCACCCAACCGGATACAATACAATACAATACAAAACTCTTTATTGTATACCATTCATTATAAAAATTTAACTTATATTATAAATACATCTAAGGTTAGTATAACAATGGGCGGTCTTATCAGTTAAAGTGATCTCTACCAGACAACCTTTGTATGGACAGAGAATTGTAGGAAGTAGAAGACGGTGGTGTACAATTATAAGATCTTAAAAGATGCTATACAAATTTTATAATAGAATAAATAAATAATCTTAAACAAAATTACAAATATATAATACATTCCAATATACACATATAATACATATGAACCGATTTTGATTTAAAGTAGGGGTATTATACGTTTAACGTGTCTATCTGTGTGTCTGTCTGTAGCATCTTAGCACCCAACCGGATGAATCGATTTTGATTTTATTATTGCTAGTTATTAGGGTTCCGTAGCCGAATGGCAAAAAAAAAAAACGGAACCCTTATAGATTCGTCATGTCTGTCTGTCTGTCTGTCTGTCTGTCTGTCTGTCCGTCCGTATGTCACAGCCATTTTATTCCGAAACTGATAAGACTACAGAATTGAAACTTGGTAGGTAGATGTATTCTGTGAACCGCTTTCCGATTTTTATACAAAAGTAAAAAAATAAAATTTTAAGGGGGGGCATCCCATACATGGAACTGAAACAAAAATTTTTTTTTCTTCAAACCTTTACGTGTACGTGGGGTGTCTATGGATAGGTCTTTAAAAATGACATTGAGGTTCCTAAAATCATTTTTTCTCAAAGTCAATCATTTGAAAGATAGGCGCGTCTAAAGTGGTAAAATGTGTGTCCCCCCCCCTCTAACTTTTAAAGTATGGGAGTGAAAAATCTATAAACAATATATGCTGTAGATCTCAATAAAAACCAACAACGAAAATTGGTTTGAACGAGATACAGCCAGCAGTTTTTGAGATATGGCGACCGCAAAGATAACTTTGTTTTTTATACAAACACTATGAAAAACAAAGTTAATTTTGTAGTTGCGAAAAATCATAGTTATGGAATACTTAACTGTGTTACGGAACCCTACGAGTGCGAGTCCGACTTGCACTTGGCCAGTTTATTATTTGTTTTTTTTTATAGATGTCTTCATCGAGAGTGTTCTTAGCTTTGATTCATGAAAATTCGTTCAATCGTTATAAAACTATGAGCTTTAATCAACTTTAATAGGTCTGATCAATTCTAAAATATTTTCGTAGTAACTATGACCTATTCTGTGGTTTGACTGCAAATATTTTATTAATACTGCGATGCGTGTATGTGAAATGCAGTAACTATGACCCATTCTGTGGTTTGACTGCAGATATTTTATTAATTTTGCGATGCATGTATGTGAAATCCGTGATATCTTCTAGTTTTCATTAGAATGATATACTGTAAAGGACAATTTTAATCTATAATATGTGGCCAAGCTAATTAACGTAATTATTTGGATAAGGATTAATACAATGTACTTGAAAATAGCCCTGGAAGTTATGTAATATTTTTTACAAAAAATTAAAGATTAAAATGGTTACTGTGAGTCAACCTTAAGAGATAGACATATGCTGTCGCGGACTTTTTTGTAGGTCTTATTAAGTTGTACAACTCTTCCATAGCAAATACTTTTCCATCTGTTTTCAATTGAGCGGCGTTCGTAAGAAACGTGTTTTTTCGACCGTTTTTTAGGGTTCCGTAGCCGAATGGCAAAAAACGGAACCCTTATAGATTCGTCATGTCTGTCTGTCTGTCTGTCTGTCCGTCCGTATGTCACAGCCATTTTATTCCGAAACTGTTAGGACTACAGAATTGAAACTAAGTAGGTAGATGTATTCCGTGAACCGCTTTCCGATTTGTATACAAAAGTAAAAAAAATAAAAGTTTAAGGGGGGGCATCCCATACATGGAACTGAAACAAAAAAAAAATTTTTTTCTTTAAACCTATACATGTGGGGGTGTCTATGGATAGGTCTTCAAAAGTCAGTTTTTGAGATATGGCGACCGCAAAGATAACTTTGGTTTTCATACAAACACTATGAAAAACAAAGTTAATTTTGAAGTTGCGAAAAATCATAGTTATGGAATACTTAACTGTGTTACGGAACCCTACGAGTGCGAGTCCAACTTGCACTTGGCCAGTTTATTTGTCGACTTAGGTTGCAAATTAGGTCTCCACGAATGTACCTTTGATTTAAACGGGATAATATATAGCCTATTTTCATTTCGAAAGTCCATTCTATATATTAGTGAAAGAATTTTTTAAATCGGTCCAGTAGTTTTTGAGCCAAATCATTACAAACATACAAAAATACAAATGTTCTCTCTTTATAATATTAGTATAGATATGTAGAATAGGATTTACACATCTGCCTTCGGTACAGCTTTATTTAACTTCGGTAAGATTCAAACTCGTTTTGGTACTTAAGAGAAGAGAATCGTGCGATTTCGTGCGTGTGGTGGTGCGGAATTAATGCCAGCGAAAACAAGGTGTTATTGGCATCTAAGGTTCCATACCTATCTGAACCAGGTTACATGCTGTCTTTGTGTGTGTGTTTGGAGGCATTATTCGTGGATCGGCCAGTGACCGGTGGTGACCGAGGGCGAGGGTCAGTCTGCATGCCACTCTGCATTCTCTGGCGGCGGCGCCTACTAAGTAGGTATACTTATATTATGTACGTAGATAGGTAGGTTAAGGTACATCACCCATGAAAGTAATGCAATAAAACGCCAAACTCTGATCAAAACAATATTTTATATTCATATCACGGCAATCTGTAAAATAATACCACTATCATGATAGCAATCTTTTGATTCAATAGGTATACTTATTGATAGGGCTTTAGATATCGAACAAATAAATAGTAGTCAAGTTACTGGTTAGAATAATGCATGTACCTACCAAAGTAAAGTACTATGCGTAAGTATATAAGTAGGTACTTATTTATAAACACTTTTACTAGATTCCTAGTTCATTTAGTAGTATCTACCAATTAATTTACCTACATAGTACCTATTCAATCGTGTCATACCGCTTCCATCGTTTTCTTTTGTATTTTTTACCGACTTTCAAAAAAGAGAAGGTTCTCAATTCACCTGTGTTTTTTTTTGTAAGTTTGTTTTATCGATTACCCACTCCGCCAACTATGAACCGATTTGAATGATTCTTTTTCTCATTGATAGGGTTTATCACCAAGGTGGTCCCATTTAAATTTTATATCAAGATATGTATCTCCAGAGATATGGCGATAAACATCTCAAACTTGATACTGAAATTGACTTGGGCTGAAAACAATCAAAATATCATACTATATATATTCTATAAAATTCCTGGAGTAGGTACCTAGTTAGTTACTTGCATAACTTATGTAACCTTAGCCTTACATGTCTTGTCAATAGGATGTCGTAAGCAGTTCAACTTTGAAATTTTGAAAGTTCTAATTTCGCAAGGACAAGTTGTCTATCAAATCGAAGGATTGTTGTGGTGTTGCTCAAGTTGTGGGTAAAGCTGGGCTACGCTACGTCGAGAACTCGAGATAGCTAGATCTGCGTGTCTGGGTGCTTGGCCCGTCGGCCACGATGGCGGGGGTGGCAGCTGCCTATGTATGCCGCCGCCCGGCAAGTAGGTCGTGTTGTGAAACGGAGAGCGGCGTGTGAGACGCCTGCGCAACACCAGCCCCCACGATTCTACATATTTTCTCCGTCACCGCGTAAATAAAAACGTCTTATTTATCTACAACAACGGTTGCCTACTTACCGATTTCGCGCACCCGCATACTTATAATGCCACAATACTTACTCAACCTAATAATCTGCGATACGGATACTAACTGTTTCTAACACCCGTTCCGGCTTATAGGGTTTAGATAAGTAAAACATATTTTAGGCTAAATGTAATTATTTATTTACTAATTAATGGGAAATCTTCAAAATATCATATCTAATCGCTACGCCATTACTATGAACTCACCGATTATGACAAGATGGTCGCGAATACCTGGAACTGCTTTGATCTACGTGTTATCTATAAAGATTAAGGCATTACATTTATGGAAACGTAATTGATTCGATAGTGGGCACTTAATGGAATAGGAAAGTGTTATTTCGTTCCAGGGGATTTACCCGTTCATTTTAAATGATTTTTTTGTATTTTATAGGCTAGCGTTTGACCACTATCTCACCTGGTTGTAAGCGATGATGTGCTCGAAGGTGGTGAACACGCTAGGCCTAGAATACTCTGATTCTCAAGGGCTGTGTGTTGCAGGAACACCGGAAGGTTATGGCGGCAAATTTTCTCGGTGATGCGGGTAAGCTACTTTTTGGTAGCAAGCCAGGCAGAACATCGATATTCTAATATGCTCCTACCAAATGTGAATATTTTCAAAATCATTTAACCTATGTACCTAATCAGTAGGATATGTGAAATAAAAAGGTAACGAATACAGGAAACATTATTCAAGTACATAGGTTATCATTACGTTGGTCTCATTCTACAGTAGGTACCTACTTAGATTCTATGACACTCAATGATTGTATTAAGGCTACGATCGCAAAACTGCACTGATAAAGTTAATCATAAATGCTCTAGGTGCCATTGTGTCTGTTAGATTAGAACCAATGTCGTTTTATAAGATTAACTAACACCAGTATACACACAGGAATATAAATAACTACCTTATTAGGTATTCATATTTCTGTGATCACCTACATGCATTGCTCATCAGTCATCATTTAACTTAATGCTACCTATCGATATTGATGCATACTTTTATTCCACATCCTAGAACTCCACTATACATAGCTCTTACCAATATTATTTATGTATACGACGACCGACGTATCTACATGTTGTTTTCAAATGAGTATATACGCATTACGCAATCAAATTAAATTCCTAGAATTTTTACCATCTTAGCTAACAATTGATCCGTCGTCGATTCTAAATTAATTTGCAATGAAAGCATGACATTTTTTTAATAGGGTTCCGAACCCAAAGGGTACCAACGGAACCCTATTACTGAGACTCCGCTGTCCGTCTGTCTGTCTGTCCGTCTGTCTGTCACCAGGCTGTATCTCATGAACCGTGATAGTTAGACGGTTGAAATTTTCACAGATGATGTATTTCTGTTGCCGCTATAACAACAAATACTAAGAACAGAACAAAGTTAAAAATTAAAGAAAAGTTTAAAAAAAGTTTTTTGCGATAGCGCAGCGCCATCTACCTAGCATCAAGGATGGTCGTTACCTTAATCTGAATCTCGGAAGCGGCTCCAACGATTAAATAAAATTTAGTACACCTACAGGGGATTTCGGGGGCGATAAATCGATCTAGCTAGGAGTCATTTTCAGAAAATTTTGTTTTATTCGTGTTTTCAATAATCACCTTTATTAATAATCAACTTAAATAAGTTATTTTTCAAAAAAAATATAACCGACTTCATAACCACAAAAAGGCACTCAAAAGCGAAAAATAATTTACTTAAAATTATTACAAGCGTTACCCACTTCTCTATTTGAAGTCGGTGCCAGCCAAGTCTAATAGGTAGTAGATAGATAATACCTACATGTATCTACCTACTTACTAACCTACTTACTACTACTACATACATAGTGTCTATCTAATATCCAATAGGCTTGGCTGGCACCGACTTCAAATAGAGAAGTGGGTAACGCTTGTAATAATTTTAAGTAAAATTTTTTTCGCTTTTGAGTGCCTTTTTGTGGTTATGAAGTCTGTTATATTTTTTTTGAAAAATAACTTATTTTACCCTTTTTAGTGCAAAAAAAAATTTAATGAAATTACATGCATCTATTAAATTTCGTGTCTGGGCCGTTATACACTGAAGGATATATACTTTTTGAAAATTTCAAGTATGTACCTATAACGGTTAAGAAGATACAGATCTGTAAAGTGCGCACATATAGACACACGGACGGACGGACGGACGAACAGACAACAAAGTCTCAGAAAGTGTTCATTTGGTAGCCTTTGGGTTCGGAACCCTAAAAAAAATTGACTTTAAATGCCGCGCTAAAGTGAAAATATTCACTAGTAATAATGATGTCATCAAGGTATCAAAGGACAATGTCCAAAATGGCCCTGTACAATTAAAGCATCTGACACACACGATAATTAATTGTCTATTTTATTACAATAATTCCAAATACTTTTATAACACGGACTAGTTGTATTTCAAAATGAATATTAAAAAGTATTATTTGCTATTATTAACATTAATTGCCGCCATATGGCCAACAGAGTACTGAATCACTCTACTACGTTATAAGCGGCACTTCCCTATATTGTGGATACCCGAATTATGAAAGCACTGTGTAGCCAACCTAACAACGGAAAGTATTATTTACGTAGTAACTATTATATAATATGTGGTTTTATGCTTATTTTTTTTTTTGCTGTGTTGATTGGTACAAAGTACGTTCATAATTCTGAGTTATTTAATTATGTATGCAGTGTCGCGGGACTGAAATGGCCGCCATCTTCACCAAACGTCATGTCATGTCAAAAAATATTAGATAGGGTTAAAAAAGTTTGCACCCTAACAGACTTTGCCCGGTAGAACATCCCTGTGAAGACAAATTATTTATATTTATATATAATTATTTATTATAATTATTAATATATAATTATTTATTGAGGGCCCGGTGGCGTAATTGGGAGAACGGTCGGCTTTGATGCCGTGGTACCGAGTTCAAACCGCCGTGCACCAATGAATTTTTCTATCGAAAAATATATGTGCGCTTCTCACAGTGGCCCTCCGGTGAAGGAAAACATCGTTAAGAAACCAATAACCCCCGCATGGTGGTAGAACATATCTAGTGTCCGACTGGCCAGCTACCACCCTCAAGTCAGAAAATCTGTCGCCAAACATCTAGTGTGTTCCGGCAGCTATCCTTGAGCGCCAGTTCCCATTCTAGTCCACTTCTCTATCTTCGACCGCATCATCACTTAGCAACAGGTGAGATAGTGGTCAAACGCTTGCCTATAAGATATAAAAAAAATTATACCCACCTTTATTTCTATCTCGCTCACAGTTACCGTAAGAATATCTTATATGCAATAGCAACCTCCATTGTGTATAATCTTCTTGGGACTCTTCTACTAAAACTAGTACATTCTCCTATGTTTGAGGTATTTATCTCCATATCTCAGGTGATACTAATCAGATCTCGATAAAATTAAAATGGGACCACCTCGGAAACGTATCCTACCTATTAAAAAAAGAATCATTTGAATCCGTTCACAATTGATGGAGAAATCGCGTAACATACACAAAAAAAAAAAAAAAAAAAAAAAAACTTACAGACGAATTGAGAACCTCCTCCTTTTTTGTGAAGTCGGTTAAATAGAACCAGGGATAAATCAACTTTTTCTGAAAATGAAATCCTAGCTAGATCGATTTGTCAATTTATTACAAGAAACGTGATTTCTTTCAGCATTTTTTGCTCGATTTTATAAAATATTGTAGTGTGGTACCGAATCGGAACCCTACGAGTGCAAGTCCGACTTGCACTTGGCCAGTTTATTATTATTCATATAGTTTGGTTAGTTACACCGCCAAGTGCGTGTCGGAATCCGAAATCGAAGCACTCAATCTAAATGGAAGAGGCTCTACTTTTCGACCTTGTGTTTTACTAACTTGTGGCTGACTCCAACCACGGTTGCCTGGAAGAGATCGCTAATTAACGATAAGGCCGCCGATTGTACTGTACCTAAATGTAATCATTATTGTAGGTAATTCTAAGTTATTTAAGTGCAATAAAGGGTATTCTATCTATCTAACTCGGTCACGCACTTAGCTGAATAAATTTAGAGTACTCCATTGGTAAGTTAGATTCTAAAAATCTATTGTTATTTAAAACCCAAATCTGTGTCTACTACTTTTCAGATATTAGCACAGAATAATGAATAGTACAAGTAGTATAAGGTCAATTATGTCAATTAAATTACAGGGCATCTGAGACATCTCGATGTCGCCTAAAAATCAAACGACAGTCTTACTTGTCTTGATGTTATCTAATACATAGGTACCATAAAATAAAAAATAATATCAAGAAATTTTATTTAAAATATTCAAATTAAATAAAGCTACCAAACGAGTAAGGTGGGTATATATCCTGAAGGTCACACGATCAGGTCTCAAACAGAATATTAATTTGAAGATGTTCAATAGTGTAATGAAATGTCAACTTTTATGTTAGGTATTTATTACTATTTATACTTGCATATTGATTATAGGCTGTGTAATTTTTTTATTTTTTTTTTCATTATTTATTAATGATGATTACTATTATTTATTAAGTTATACGAAGGATGGTACCATATTTATTAAACTTTTAAAAATGATGGCATGGGTAATAACTGAGTACTGTATAACATAAAATATACATTCCTACGTTTAACTTAGCGATGTTGTTATCATGTCAAATTAAACAATAAAATACATTAACATAAATCTTTTATTATGCTCATAATAAAATAAAATAATATGAAAATATCTTAACGACGTGCAGGTTTGTCATGATCTATTCAACAGACATAGATTTATTAAAAACCCACAACGTAACATTGAGATCTAAAATAGTTTGTATCTCATTGTAAGTACGTACTTAATAAATTTTATTCAACTTATCCGTACAAAATGTTGTACCTAATCGTAACTATACATCATACATCATTCTATATATATATATATATGCATCGTTTAAAAACTACAGTACTTACTTTGTGCAACAAAAAAGCAACTTCACTTAGCAAGCTTTAGAATTTTTTAACTTATATACAGTAACAAACTTACTTTTCCACAGAATTATACATAGTACAAGTAACTTAACGCAATACAAAATTAGCACTTTTCAAATCAAGTATAAGACTCAATATTACCTAACTTCACGTTACATTACTTACATACTTTCTAAGTCAAGATTATGTAGGTACATGTAATACTTAGTATGTACTTATACCGGAGACAAACATAAAAACAAAAGTAGGTAAGTATGTACTTGTTGTACGTATATTATTTTTATTCAATATTTCACAGTAGGTAGTAAGTTCCATATTTTTTTAATGAAATATTACTACACATTGTGGCCACATACTACCTTATCTAGGTAGGTAATATCAAAGTTTACGAATTTTGAAATGTCGACACGCATACCTAGATGTGAACACCCGGTTTGGAGAATAGCAAAATCGAATTTTATTGCATTTTGTCCAATTTAAGTGGTACCTAAAAATATAAAATTATACAATACATATTTTCTACCAAACTATCCAAGACAACATATAAACAAAACATCGTGGCAAAAAAAAGGAATTTTAAATGATAACCAAATATATTTTTGACTAGTTTTTGCTTAGCAAATTTTCCAAACATATATAAAAAAAAACAACAACGTAAAATAATTTGATGTTTTCAACAAATCAATATCAGAACTATTTTGTTTACTCATTATCATTAAAAATTTAAAATGTTCGTACATATAATTTAAGATCGTTTAAACAACGAAAAAAACCTATTTCTAATACCGCGCTAGTAATTTTTAACCGAATTCCCAAAAAGAAGGATCTCAATTCATCTGTATGTTTGTTACGCAATTACTCCGTCAATTGTGAACCGATTTGAATAATTATTTTTTTAATCGGTAGGGTTCGTTTTCGAGGTGGTCCCATTATAATTTCATCGAGATCTGATAAGTATCTCCAGAGATATGACGATAAACGTCTCAAACTTGCTACTGATATTGACTCGCGGGGCATGGAAGTCGGTTGTTTTAGTTTTTAAACTATCTTAATCATCAGTAGCAGGTTTGAGGTGTTTATTTCCATATATCTGGAGTACCTATATACCTACTTGTGAGGTGGTACCATAGTAAATTCA
Organism: Cabera pusaria; assembly: GCA_954871355.1. NCBI lineage: Eukaryota > Metazoa > Arthropoda > Insecta > Lepidoptera > Geometridae > Cabera > Cabera pusaria. Next base: position 18,294,144 of record OX940889.1, on the reverse strand, counting down.
TTGAGATCTGATGAGATCTCATCAGATCACCTCACAAGTAGGTATATAGGTGCTCTTTAAAGGACAGAAATCGGTGAACATCCATTAAAAAAACATATAGACGAACTGGAAACCTGCTCCTTTCTGAAGTCTGTAATTATAAATATTTGTAATATAAAACGCTCTATACATAAATTATAGAATGATAACAGTAACAATGATGTACTTAGAATTCTTATCATTTCCTTGTAGCCAGATATTGCTCAGATTTAATACAAAAATATATTTTTAATCACGAATGATAGCACTCGGTACAAACGACCTATGAATGTGTAAAATTGTATACTTTACATAATCATACACTTTTAACAAGTAAAGCCGGCTTTTGACTATGGGATATAATGTATATTAATTACTCTTTTCATTTCATTAATTTATTATCATCATGATGATGATGATGAAGATGTAATATACATATAATGTATGAAGATGTTATATACATATAATGTATATTACATCTTGAGCTATATAGCTATATACCTATCTTCCCGCGATTGCTGTTCTAGCCGGCTTTTGACTATGGAATATAATATAATATACATTACACCTTGAGATATAAAATTTTATCGCTCCTCATACATTTTGTACGAGACCGTTTTCACTGTGCTATAATATATATTAAATCCCAACCTATAAATATTTTTTCCACTGACTGAGCGATATTTGAAGGTGTATATTTTACCTTACGTCCCCGGAAACCCCTCCCCCAGCCTCGCTCTCAGTTTGAATGAAACCATAAATAACCGAAGCTGAACTATATATCTTACAGTGTGAACAGCAATTGCGGGATGTAATATATAGCTCAAGATGTGACACATTACATTACATCCCATAATCAAAAGCCGGCTTCACACTGTAAGATATATAAATTAGCTTCGGTTTCAACATTTTTTAAATTATTTATCTATGGTTGCATTCAAACTGAGAGCGAGGCAGGGGGAGGCGCGGTGTCTGAGGACGTGAGGTAAAATATATATCTTCAAATATCGTTGTCGGTCGAAAAATATGTATAGTTTGGGATGTAATATATTATAGCACAGTGTTAACGGTCTCGTATAAAATGTATGATGAGCGATAAAGTATTATATCTCGAGATATATTATATTATATCCCATAGTGAAAAGCCGGCTTAAGCCTTTGATTTATCGAACTTTAAAGGTTCTTTTGGTGGTGTGTAAAAACAGCAGAAAAATAATATACCTACTAAAGTGAAATAAAATTCGTTGAGTAGGTATATACAAAGCTGTGACTCTAATACTGTACATACAAGATAATTTAAATACATAGGTCCCAGATCTCAGAACATTTAGTACACCTTACTTACTTATGTAAAATATTTAACGAGTATTACATTTAGCACGACTTATTTTATAAATGACTTATCCTAGCAAGGTATATTTACAAACATAGAATTATTCTACGACATAAAATATATTGTGATGTTCCCAAAAATGTTTGTCAAGATTTTATAAAAATCTGTTTAATTTTTTTTTATCCAGCTCTAAGTTATTCGAGATATGATAAAAAAGTGTGGTTTCATACGAAATAACAAAAATACAATCTGATATCTGATGTGAATGTAATCAAAAACCTCGATGCGTCGCGATTAACAGGCAAAAAGGCAAAAACAATTCAAGGTAATTAGAAGAGAACTATTCTTGTTTTTGGGAGAAATAGATAATATACTACAAGCAAAAAAGTTTTTATAATGAAATGTCGTGCAAGTCGTGCGGCTATGATTTATAACAATGTAAAGTAAAATTTACGTTATACTCTCATAATATATATATAATATATATATGGCCTAGCGAGCACTGCGTTGCGATTTTACTTCGCCATATAGGCTACGGTCTACCGGAGATGTTAATTGTGCTGGTTTGGTTTGCCAGCGCAGGTCGGTAGCGTGTATGGCTATGACGTTCCGGTATACCGGAGCGGTCTTGTTCTTTTCGCGATGGCATCGATCGAGGACAATGACAATGAGACGACAGTCCAGGACAATCACTAGAGAAAACAACTGACACGACCTGCGCAGTGCGCACGCAGGCGACCGAAGTACATTCGCACACGCTCAGGTACACCGGTGTCACTCAAAATAATTGATTTTCGATTTTGCGCCGATCGCCTGCTGATCGCAGGTTTAAAAAACTACAAAGGTCTATTCCCACACACGCTCCCGTGCACCGTAGTGTGTATGGCCCACATAACGTCTTATATGTGAAGAACGGAGTGTCATTAGAAATGCGCGCATTGCGGTAATAATAAACGAATGTTATTCATTAGTACGGTAGAATAAACGCATCGCGTTTCACGCAACGTAGTGTCGCTTAGCCTAAATCAGTAAAATTAATTTTACGGCAATAAGTTATATAACGTTATAGGTATTATGTTTGCGTTCAATAAGATGTAACTCCTACTAAGATCTTTCTACTCACTGATAAAAATTGTACAATCGTACTTCACTAATTTAACTCCAATTCGTATGTTTATCTTCATAGATAAGGCCATTTAATTTCACACGACAATTTGAGTTTGTCGGCAAATTATTAGTATATCGTGGTTTGCGTATCATTAAAATTACAATACAGGTCTGGCTATTGGGAGACTACTTGTATGGAGTTAATATAAGTATTACTCTATCATTAACCGCACACAAATAAATGGTAGCGAAAGGCAAGACCTTGAATACGAGATTGAAACCAAACGATTAAATCTTGAATTACCATATTAAGTAACCGAACTATCCACCTCATCTCATCAGAAACAGGCGCATTGGCACACAAATACCACATGGAATGATTTCACATTACTTTACCATAAATTCGGAATGTTACATTGAACAGAACGATCTGTCAGCTAGCATATATAGTAATTGATTTTAACAGAGCTATTGATAGTCTAACAGAAAATATGCCCGCAAATATTATAAATGCGGAAGTAAATCAATAAGCTTATTAATTTGCATGTTAACACTTCTCGTCCAAACGGCTCGGCTAATTTGGATGAATACTTATTCACAAAGCTCACTAACATTGAGAAATTTATTCTAAAGGAAATATTTATAAATGTATATAACTGCAAATAATTAGATAAATGGCTGGATTCTTACATTAGATTTTTCTCAAACAAGATTCTAAAAATATAAAAACATTTATTGCCTACCAATAGATCGATAGATATATCGATCGAGGTTTCGAGGTATTGGTTAAGGCAATAAATGTTTTTATGTGACGAAAATATGTCGCATTGTTTATCGAAAACTCTAGTAATGCGACATATTTTCGTCAGCCATGCACTCCACTTTTTTTCGAGCACTCCTCTCTCGTTTATCTTTACATTACCAACAGTAACAAAAAAATATTTTCTGGATATCATACAATTTTACAATCTGCTAGGTTTACATATGAGTGATATCTATGAGTACCTATCAATTTGTGATGATGATCATAGAACCTTATGAATATATTTACAGGAAATTGTTGCGCCGAACTTGGCAATACGGCTACTTTATTCTACTGTGACAGATTTGGCCAGATTACGCGGGCAGTCGACGTTGCACTCACGTAGGACCGCGATATGGTAGGCGAGCAGTTGCATGGGGATGACTGTGAGGATACCCTGAAGGCAATCCACCGTTTTAGGAATTTGAAGGCACTGAGAAGCGAGACTCATAGTCTCTTTGTCTCCTTCTTCGCACACGATTATCGGTCGACCTTGGCGCGCCGTCACCTGCTGTAATGCGTTCATACATTTTGTGTAGACGGGGTCGCGCATAACTATCATCATCACCGGCATCGAGCTGTCAATCAACGCGAGAGGTCCATGCTTCAGCTCACCAGCCATAATTCCTTCGCTGTGCATGTAAGTCAATTCCTTCACTTTAAGAGCACCTTCGAGACAGGTGGCGAAGTTGTATCCGCGACCCATAATGAGCAAAGATCGTTGACGATAAAGATCTTGTGCCAATTTCTTGATTTCAGAATCGAGAGCTAACACTTGGCGGATCTTAGAGTCCAACTCATGTAACCCGGCGATTATGTCGGTGCGACGTTTCTGCAGGGAGATACGATCTTCGCTAATCACCAAAGCGAACATTACAAGAGACACAAATTGCGAGGTGTAAGCTTTAGTAGAAGCGACACCAATTTCGGGACCAGCATTGATGTGAACACCGCAGTGTGACTCACGACAGATGGAGCTCCCAACAGTGTTGGTGATCCCAACAATAAGAGCACCGTGACGCTTGCAGTAACGTAGGGCCATCAGAGTGTCGGCAGTTTCTCCAGATTGTGAGATGAAGAAACAGACGTCGTCACGGAATACGGGCGTGTTCCGATCTAAGAAGTCCGAAGCTAATTCCACCATGACAGGAAGTTCAGTCAACTCCTCCAGTAGCTGCCGGGTTGCCACAGCACTGTGGTAACTGGTACCACATCCAATCAACATAAGCCTCCTGCATCGCTTGATCTCTGGAATGTAATCTTTGATACCACCAAGAGTCACAGCACTGCTGGCAAAGTCAAGTCGACCTCTCATTGTATTAACAATGGACTCTGGCTGCTCAAAAATTTCTTTTTGCATGAAATATTCGTAATTGCCCTTCATTATCTGCTGAAGTTCCAGCTTCAGGGTGAAGATTTCTCTTTCATGAGGATCATTGCTGCTTCCAGACAGACGATGAATGCTGAGAACACCATCTTTGATGTGAGCTACATCGTCATCCTCAAAGTACAGCACTTTATTGGTGTGCTCAATGACTGCAGATGCATCGGATGCAAAGAAATATTCAACATCACGTTCTTCTTCTGGTTCAAAGTGGGCATGGCTGTTGACTCTTGGCACTGAAGGTACCACTCCACGAGTCGCCTTATTGTTAGTATACATAATAGGGACATGGTCACTAGACAGACGTCGCTTGGTTTTGATCCCCACAAGCAGAGGACTTCCTCTACGAGTAGCTACACACTCATTAGGGAAGTAGCGGGACTTGAAACACAATGCAAAAGCTCCTTCCAACTGCTGAATTACCTGCTCGATGAGTTCCTGGAAATTATAGTTCTTGTGCTGATGGTAGATGTGGTGCACCAGCTTAACGATAGCCTCTGTGTCAGTCTGGGACTCGAACTCATAGCCTTTTTTCTCTAGGAATGTCTTGACTTCCTTGTAGTTTGTGATGATGCCATTGTGGATGACTACGAAGGCGTTGTCCTCGCCAGAGCGCTGCGGGTGCGAGTTGACGGCACTGGGCTCGCCGTGTGTGGCCCAGCGGGTGTGTGCGATGCCGCAGTGCGAGTCCACGCACTCGTCTACCAGCAGCTCGCTGCTGCGCTCCTGCAACAGCTCCTCGAGCGCGGCGACCTTGCCGCGTCGCTTCAACACAGCTATATCTTTATGGTCGGCGGCGTCCACGGCTACGCCGGCCGAGTCGTAGCCGCGGTACTCCAACCGTTTCAGTCCATTAACCAGCAATTCTAATATTTCCCGTCTAGTTTTTGGCGTCAAGTGGTTGATATACGCGAAAATTCCACACATTTTTTAATGCTGAAATTGTTATCGAGGGCGAGTGAACGGCACCACTGCTCGCGAGAAACTGCAGTCGTATGAAAACACGGCCGATATTGAAGGCCTACACGTATTGCTCCTACCACTATTATGTTACTTTCACTTACGGCGAAGCACACGTCATCGTGTTTCGTTATCAACACACCCCGCCCGCTCAGTCGTTGGTATCGCAGAGGTAAATAAATTCCAGTAGGTAAGGCAAAACGAGACGAGTCTTCGTAAGTACTGGGTACCAAACATAAAAAAACCCGTTTTGATCTGACCTGTCAGTCAAGATAAGATACTGTCAATTTTCTTGCACAACTCACTTTGTCAAAATTGACATAAAATGTCAAAGTCAAATTCTGGCCAGCTGTTTTTGACATTCAGATTTTTTTTCAATATTTATGCCTCCACACGATTATTGTATTTAGCCGGTGGCAAAGTAAAAAAACAAAAAGTTCTAAATTTGTAAAAACAAGTAAAGTCTGTGCAAAAAAAAGAACCGTCTTGGAGTTACGATAAACTAACATTCAAAGGTAAGGAAGGAAGGTACATACATACCTTGTAGCACACGATAATGATAAAAGTACTTTAGTATTGAGATATAGTACTTTAGATTTTACGTGGATGAAGTTAAATGAATCTGGCACTTAAATAACAATGAGAAGGAGGATAATATGAGAAGGATAAAACTATACAATCACTAGTATGAGAGAGCGAGATGGACAACATTTTTTTTATTCTTCTCTGCATATGCGATATTATTGTTTGTTTGGAGCTCCCAGTTCTAATGCACCCATTGGCTTTCACCCGCTGTCATGTTTGACCCAACCAAATTACGTTGTTTTTTTTTATCTTATAGCTGGCATATGTATCACATGTTCATCATTTTAGTCGGGTTATATCTTTATAGCTATTTCAATCGCATACCCTGCGTCTACATATTTTGTACAACCAGCAGGGCTACCACTAAATTCAACAGTTGATTACTGAAATCATAGAGAAAGTATATATATGTAGAGAGAACATTAGCGTCTGCGAATGAAATAGCTATAGAGATATAACCCGACTAAAACGATGAACACGTGATACATATGCCAGCTATAAGATAAAATGAACAACGTAATTTGGTCGGGTTATACATGACAGCGGATGAGAGCCAATGGGTGCACTAAAACTTGGTTCCATACAGTGCTGGAACCAGTTTAATCGTATACACAGCTAAAGGATAAAAAATTGTTGTTCATCTCACTCTCTCATACTTCTGATTCTAGTTTTATCCTTCTCATATTATTATTGTTATTTAAATGCCACATCCATTTAATACTCCATCTACGATTGAAATGAACGAAATGACAGAGATAGCTTGGGGGCATATCACTAAATTTGATTGGGATTGAAATGAACAAACATGATGAGCTATACAGCCATGGAGGTATAATAAGGAGTGAACCATCACAAAGTAACTTACGTGCCGAGCGGCGCGCGATCGCGCATGACGAGTACTTATACTAAACCGAATGAGTAGCGAATGCAGATGCGACACTGCCACTTTCTAATAACGTTACCTAATTTTTTTGTGTATCGTATAGGGAAAATAATAGTAAATTTTTTGTATGATTAGCATATAAAAGTTAATCCAAAAGTGTAATATCTATATTATACTTCCATGGATAATATACAGATAATAAACACTACATAAATTCGGCAACTGATTTTTAAACATGTAGGTGTAATATATCCGGCTTTGCGTACATCAGTGCAGGTACACTGTGTACAGATTTTACATATATAGTTTAACTAGCTATGCCCCGCGGCTTCTTCATCTTTTCGATCTTTGGGACGGAGAGAAAGTTCGCGACCCGTAATCTAGTACGTAGTACGTTCATATCGATGTATACAGCCTAATAAATAGCTGCGTCGCCGTCATTTAGTTAATTTTGTTCATTCAGCCTAACTTCGTGATAGGCCTGGGGTTCTTTGTTCATTCAAAAATCAACTGTCAAATTTCGTGTTAGGGCATAGACTAAGTATGTCTTTATGTGTTATTCAGTTGTTTTAGTCATTGTTCCGAGTCAGTTGTACCACAGAATAATGAATACAGTAAAAACTCCTTACTCGCGCTTCCTTCATTCGCGTTTTCACTATTCGCGGATTAAAATTTGTGACCCAATTCCTATGTTCGCGGCTAAAAATTTCTTTATTCGCAGATCTAATCGGTACATAGTACATATTAATAAAAATAATTCCAATATGTATCCAACCAAATATCCTTTGTAAATGCGCCGATAAATGGACTAATAAAAAATTAAAATGGGACCACCTCGGAAACGTATCCTACCAATTAAAAAAAGAATCATTTGAATGCGTTCACAATTGATGGAGAAATCGCGTAACATACACACAAAAAAAAAAAAAAAAAAAAAAAACATACAGACGAATTGAGAACCTCCTCCTTTTTTGTGAAGTCGGTTAAAAAGTAAAATAGACCTTATTACAATTATGTAATAAGTATGTTATTGAATTATATCGCCGCTGTATTGGTTCGGCCTTTGACATACACCGCCTTCGCCGCGGTCGGTGTTTTTGAGAATGTAAACAAACAGAATTAAAGCAACCTTATTACTCAAAGCATAAAGTAAATTTTTAAATGCTGCCACGTATAAGATGTTCCGCTCTTTGGTGAAAGCCGCTTTGCGTCTTTTATTGTTTCATCTTTCCATTCGTTACAAAAATTGTGATCGAGGAATCGTCACCTAGGAACGTATCCCCTATAATCTATACTAATATTATAAGGAGAGAACATTTGTATTTTTGTATGTTTGTAATGATTTGGCTCAAAAACTACTGGACCGATTTAAAAAATTCTTTCACTAATATATAGAATGGACTTTCGAAATGAAAATAGTGTTACATCGCGTCGTCGAGTCGCGATGTTTCGCCAAGCTTCTCGAACAAAAATACCGTGGGAAAGAATAGACTAATTAGGGGCTATAAACACCCGACCCGACCGTCATAAAAGTTAACCTTCCGGGAATTCAGACCCTAGTCAATGTACCTAGTTTTGTAGTTAAGATTGAACCTTATTTATAAGTAGTTAGAGATCAAATTAGCATGTATGGTAAAGTTGTTTACGTCAGATGCTCAAAGGAAAGCCGCCCCTTTTGTTTGTGATTGTTATTGCTTTGTTTTGAACGTCTTTTGTCTATTGTTTCGAGTCAATACTGGAAAGTTCTGTAGAAATATTCTCGTCCTATATAAGACGTTGAAACCGCGGCTTGAGTCAGTCTTTCTCTGGAAGCGACAGTGAACTATCTAAGCGCGGATAGCGACCAAGTGATCGTTAAGTGTTATCAGTGAACTCGTGTTGTGAACTGTGAACAGTGAAATCGGTGATTGTGAACTAACGAACTCAGTGTGTGTTAACGGATTTTTGATAATTGTGCAAGACGATTTGGACAACTACTGTGGAACATTGTGCTAACCTAGTGATCAGTGGAAATAAACGTTCATCTCATCGGATTGGCATTTTAATACCACCCCGCACGTAACAATAGGCTATAAATTACCTCGTTTAAATGTAAGGTACATTCGTGGAGACCTAATTTGCAACCTAAGTCGACAAAAAAACGGTCGTAAAAACACGTTTCTTACGAATGCTGCTCAATTGAAAACAGATGGAAGAATAGTTTCTATGGAAGAATTGTACAACTTAATAAGGCCTACAAAAAAGTCCGCGACAGCATATGTATCTATCTCTTAAGGTTGACTCACAGTAACGATTTTAATCTTTAATTTTTTGTTAAAAAATATTACATGACTTCCAGGGCTATTTTCAAGTATATAGTATTTATACTTATCCAAATAATTACGATAATTAGCTTGGCCACATATAAAATTGTCCTTTACAGTATGTAATTCATATGAAAACTCTAGAAGATATTCCGGATTTCACATACACGCATCGCAAAATTAATAAAATATTTGCAGTGAAACCACAGAATAGGTCATAGTTACTACAAGCATATTATTATAGCTTAGCTTTTCTGTAGATCCCCACCGATTGTGGGGAACCCTAAGCCCAGCGGTGGAGCAGTGGACTGTATTTCTTCGATATAGGACTCCGGGTTCCCACACTTATAATGTGAAGCTTTGGAGCTGGGATTTAAACACGTCTTCAAGCCTTGAAACGCTAATTTATTCTTTCTTCACAATTTCTTCTTAATAGCTACTGAGCTATTCACTAGTCACTTAGTCACTATTCACTATTCTTCCTAGTTTTCTTTCTTCTTACTAGTAGAGCCGCCGTTGGTGAACTGAACAGTTTTGCGACGATCTGGTCTTCTTCTTGCACCGACTGGTGCAGAGCGAGGGGGTCAGGGTGAAACCCTCTTCCCCTAGTTTTCATCTCCGCCCATGAATATGGGCGTGTCTTTGTTGTGCTATTAAGCGGAATCCGGGAGGGTTTACCGCGGTGACCGTTAGTTGCCGGCGCGATCAGGCCGCGCCAGGTTGATCCCCGTTCGGGGAAGCCCAGCGGACCGATCAGCAGCCACGGCAGCGGCCTCCTGCGGAGCCCTCCGTTCATCGTCAGCATCGTTGAGGCGGGTTTCCTCTTCTGTATTGATTTCGCTTTCTTCTTCTTGTGCGAATTCTCTTACTTGCGGTTTCATTGATTTTTCCATCCTTCCAGGCCGGTCGGGCGGTCGCGTGTGGAGCGGGGCTATCCCACGGATGTGGTCGAGGAAAGACTTATCCGCGCTGATGAACATTTTCTTGCTCAGGCGTTTCACAAAAGTTGAGATATCTTCATGCTTGAGGTCTCTTCGTATTATGTCGTTCCTCACGTATCGCGGCGCCCCCACGATTCGTCTGAGAGTGTAGTTTTCTTGTGTTTGGACTTTTCGTTTGTTTGACCCGCATAGGTAGGGAAACCACGCGGGGGCGGCGTACGTGAGGCGGGTCATCACATAGGTTTTGTAAATAAGCATCTTGGTTCGTGTAGGCAATCTTGAGGACCAGATGCCTGCCAGCGCCGCTCGTGCTCCTTTCGCTTTGGAGTTTATGAAGCTTAGGTGCTGCTTGAAGGAGAGATTTCGGTCAATTTCCACACCTAAGTATTTGACACTCTTTCTCCATGGTATCTCTTCGCCTAAGAGTCTTACTGCTGTAGGTTGCTTTGTCTTGCCCATGCATATTGCCTGAGTTTTAGCTACATTTACTTTTAGTCTCCAGCGCTGCAGCCACGCTGGGAGGGCATCTAGGGTCTTTTGAAGTTGTTTTACTGCATGTTCCGGGTTCTTGGACGCTAGGTAATAAGCTGCATCGTCTGCGTAGAGCGCCAGCTGCGCCTGCGCGACGACGGGGATGTCGTCGGTGTACCAGGCGTAGCATATCGGAGAGATGCAGCTTCCCTGGGGCACGCCGGCACGTACCGTCTTGTATTCTGAGAGCTTATCCTCCACAGCCACTGTGATTTTGCGTTCGGTGAGGTAGCTTCTTAGGACTAGTACTATTTTCTTTGGCATCTCTGTTCTAGCTATTTTATAGAGAAGGCCTCCGTGCCAGACTCGATCAAAGGCCTTCTCCATGTCCAGCATAATGGACACTACCACTTCTTTTCTATTGTAGCGCCAAGCCATCTCGTTTGTCATTTTGGCGATCTGTAGAGTTGTCGAGTGTTCAGCCCGAAAGCCAAATTGCTCATTTCTCGGCTGGATATAATATGATGACATATGTGGAATAAGTGCCGAACAGTTTTGCACGGTAGCGACGCTCTATTTATACTGTTTGTGGTACTTGCAAAAGAGCGAGGTCGATAGTCTGGGAGCGCGCGCACTCTGTCTCGCGGGGCTTGTCCATGTGCGGGCGCACGCACGAGATGCCGACTTTACGGAGATATACTCTCCTGAGATGCTGTTTAGTCGAGCGCTAACCATCAGAGAGTGCGGAGCTCTCCCAGACCTATGCTATTTGCAAGTACCAACCCTATTCCTAAACCTAACCTGGTCTAGGTTGACTATCTGTTACATCTGTCTATTAAGGATATCGGCCTATCACGCTCCTCAGCACGTTATCTAAACTGTTCGAGAGAGCTTTGATGCCATTCTTGATACCTCACATAAAGCCGAGGAAAGAGCAATTCGGGTTTCGGGCCGACCACTCCACCACCTTGCAAATCACTAGAATAGTGAACGAAATCGCCATGAACTTCAACAAAAAGGAGACCGTCGTTGCCGTCATGCTGGACATGGAGAAGGCGTTCGACCGTGTCTGGCATGACGGACTTCTGTACAAAATAGCGAAGACGCCAACACCTCGCAAAGTAGTCGAAGTTATCAGAAGCTACCTGCAAGAGCGAATTATCACCGTAGCCATAGAAGACAAACTGTCAAGTGAGAAGATAGTCAGAGCAGGAGTCCCGCAGGGAAGCTGCATCGCTCCCGTGTGCTACGCCTGGTATACCGACGACATCCCAGTCGTTGGGCAGGCGCAGCTAGCTCTATACGCGGACGATGCAGCATACTTTGCATCCTCATTTAAACCGGCGTTGGCGGTAAAGAAGCTCCAAGAGGCACTAGACGCCCTACCTAGTTGGCTCCAGAAGTGGAGACTTGCCGTGAATGTGGGCAAGACGCAGGCCCTAATAACCGGGAACATCAGATTGCCACAGCCACTGAAACTCATGGGACAAGAGATCCAGTGGCAGAAAAGCGTGAAATACCTGGGGGTAGACATCGACCGAAACCTTAACTTCAGTAGCTACGTCAACACAGTAGTGGCCAAGGCGAAGTGTGCACGAGCTAAACTGACACCCATCTTGAGATCGAACCTGCCGCTGAGAACAAAAGTAATGATATACAAGACTTATGTACGGACCCGCCTTACCTACGCAGCTCCAGCGTGGTATCCGTACATAAGTCAAACAAATAGAAACCGCATCCAACGCCAGGAGAACATCACACTGCGAACACTAGTACGAGTACCACGCTACGTCAGAAATGATGTCATAAAAAGAGATATCAAGATGGAGGGGATCAATGACTTTATAACAAGCTTGACCACCAATATGTTCCGGAAAGCGGATAAGTCAAGCCACGAGCATATCCGTGGCATTGCGCCGCTGCACGCCAGGCCGCCCGAAGAACCCAGAAGAGGAAGACGTATGAAGCCATATTCAAGAGACCTCATCAAAAGAGACAGAGACTCCGAGGAAGAGGATGAAGAGAAGAAGGAAGATACGTTGGAGCCGGGGGTGGTCACTGCCGGGTTTGCTGACGGGTTAGCTGGGCTTCCCCGAACGGGGTCTCACCTGGCTCGGCCCAGTCGCCCCGGCGCTCAGTGACCGCCAACGGCAACAACGAAGAAACCACTGAAAACTCCAAAGACCCGTTCATTGTAATGAGCGGAGTTGAAGCCAGGGGCAGAGGGCTCCGCCCTGACCCCCTTTCCCCACACCCCTCCACAGGGTGTGAGAAGAAAACACGATGATGATCTGTCTATTAAAGCCGGACATGCTTTAGTTCTATCTAGTACCTATCTAGCTAGGTTGTACGAATGACCTGTCTGTAGTCCTATAGTTATATTCCTATGTTCTAATAAGAATCTATCTATAATAAGGCTGTTTACGAATGCGATACAAATACAAACTATATGTCTATCTATCTATACGAATATGAACGTTATACATTGCAAAGTGCCCTACCTATCCTAGAGTACTAGCTTAACTTATCTTTATTATATACAACTTATAACTAACTATACATAGTGCGTTCATATCGTCGGTGTACGTCGTTCTCCGGAACACCGATCATAATCAATTTCAAGTCAATATATTATAATAATATGATCTATTGTATAAAATAATAATGATCTATATATATAATATAATATTCTAACCAACCCGACTGATCATGTATAATCTTTTCATTAAGAGCATTCCAAATGTCTATAAGAACACGACATATAAAATCTGAGCTGTAAGTTGGTGAGGATTTGAGTATTCTGTAGAGTCCAGATCAGGTCAATGCTTCCATGTTCTTACAATATCGTTGAAGAAGAAGATTTTCGAATTGATTAGAGCTATGAAAGTAGATTTCATAGCGCAATTAACTAGAAAAAAGCTTATAGTTTTATAACGATTGAACGAATTTTCATGAATCAAAGCTAAAACCACTCTCGATGAAGACATAAAAAAAAAACGATCAATAGTAAAATCAAAATCGGTTCATCCGGTTGGGTGCTAAGATGCTACAGACAGACACACAGATACACACGTTAAAGGTATAATACCCTACTTTTTGCGTCGGGGAACGCCGTAAGGTTACGGCGGCAGATGTTCTTTCTCCTTGGTGGTAAGCTACTTTTTAGGGTTCTGTAGCCGAATGGCAAAAAATGGAACCCTTATAGATTCGTCATGTCTGTCTGTCTGTCCGTCCGTATGTCACAGCCATTTTATTCCGAAACTATAAAGACTACGGAATTGAAACTTGGTAGGTAGATGTATTCTGTGAACCGCTTTCCGATTTTTTTTAAATATAAAAGTTTAAGGGGGGCATCCCATACATAGAAGTGAAACAAAAAAAAATCTTCAAACCTATACGGGTCTATGAATAGGTCTTTAAAAATGACATTGAGGTTCCTAAAATCATTTTTTCTCAAAGTCAATCATTGAAAAGATAGGCGCGTCTAAAGTGGTAAAATGTGTCCCCCCCCCCCCCCCCTCTAACTTTTAAAGTAATGGAGTGAAAAATCTAGAAAAAATATATTCTGTAGATCTCAATAAAAACTTTCATCGAAAATTGGTTTGAACGAGATACAGTCAGCAGTTTTTGAGATATAGCGACCGCAAAGATAACTTTCTTTTTCATACAAACTCTATGAAAAACAAAGTAAATTTTTTGGTGGCGAAAAATTAAAGTTATAAAATACTCTACTGTTACGGAACACTACGAGTGCGAGTCCGACTTGCACTTGGCCAGTTTTGTTATATTTAATGATCCCACTACCTCTGTACGAAAACCCATGATTCATGAATGCACATAAAACTTTCATAGCTAGGATTAGGACCAACGACCGTCGGGTCAGAATCAGGGTAACTATCCTTTACGCCAAAGGGCCGTCCAATATCACTACGTAAGTATTATAAAACAAAGTCCATCACTGCGTCTTTGTCTGTTTGCTATAATCTCAATAGCTACTGAACGGATTATAATGCGGTTTTCACCAATAGTCAGAGTGTTTATGAGGAAGGTTTAGGTGCATAATTTGTTAAGGTTTTGTGTAAATTGGTTGAAATATGACGATGATTGTTAAATATGTTAATATTTTATATTCGATGCAACAAACTGATGCAAATTTTGTAGGCATACCTATATGTTCTACCCGTGCGAAGCCGGGGCGGGCTGCTAGACCCATATAAAATACCATTCCATATTCACGGCTTCTGTATTCGCGGCATATTTACGGAACGTATACCCCGCGAATAAGGAGCTTTTACTGTAGTGACTTATCTGATTTATACGTACCTACCATTTTATGTGTGACATTTTTTGCTTTTAATGTTGTTGTTTAAGCACCCGTATGCTACGCAAAGTTTTATAGCCTTTCGTTTAGACATACTGAATAATATTTTTGATAGTTACTCTTTACAGTTACTATAATATGTTAATATCGTAAGCAAGGAATATAATATTGAGGTAGGTACAAGTAAGGCGCGCGGCCGATCAAGAGCGCGCGTGACACTTCACTTACTGACTGAACTTGTAACCTACCGGGTGGCGCGGCGGAGATACTTGTAATTTCAGCTACAGCGCGGAGTGCAACAGGCCTGGTTGTACATTTTATACAGAGCGCTCATTTCGTGTTAAGCCTGCTTCTCAAGACAAGATACGACGGCGCGAGCGGTGGCGCCGCCATAGTACAGAACACTAAGTTAGTAAATATTATGTTACTCTTTGGAACACTATTCACGAGCGCCATAGCAGTTTTACTATCCAATCATCCAATCCATATAGATTGTAAATCTGTGGTATTAAACATGCGCAGAATGTGTCACTAAGACCTTATCCAGAAGGGGCGAAGTCGCCGCGAGTCTCTCGCGCGTTGTACGCGCGACTGTTGTGTCCAGAAGGAGCGTACGAACGCGCGAGCATTTCACAATTCAGTTCAAAATTTTAGCGCACTCGCTCTGAGGTTCGCGCGTATGCTGAACGCGGAATGCAACAAGGCGTGCCTAAAGTCCCCGTCACGAGAAGCTATAAATTATGTAAACAAGTGTTCAGGAGTTCACAACATTTGGACCAACAAAAAAAATGAATTTGTTTAATATTTAATAAATTATTAAGTAACAAATATTAATTAACATATTATATTTAAGAATAATTATTCGTCAGATTCAGATGTTTCCATTTCCATTTTTTCCATTATGAAACAAACTCGTACGCATTCGAAACTCGAATGACGTCGTCCCGATAGTTTACAATTCCTGCGTCCGGTACCAAGAAACACAAACGATAGCGCTTTGCGTCGTTAAAATATGATCCGACTAAATTAAATAGGTTGTTACTTTCATATAACCCTACATGAAATATCTAGGATGATGGATTATAATCCATCATCCTAGATATTTCATGTCGATTGAATATGGTCAATTTATTATTATCTCGCAGTATAAAATGTTTACTTAGTAAAAGATGGTTTGTTTACATAATTTATAGCTTCTCGTGACGGGGACTTTAGTATCTCGACTCGCGCGCAATACGCGCGAATCAAGCGCGAGTCTTGAACTATTCATTATTCTGGTCGAGTCTGGCGATTTACGCGCGTATTTTGAATTCTCGCGACGCTTGTGGACGCGATGTATTGGTGTCTATAGTCCGGCAATCTCGTGCGCGACCGTCCCGCGGGGTGTCAGACGGTGGCGAGGACGAGGTACCCAAGATGTCTGCGGGTAGCGGGTGGTGTAGCGGGGAAGGGAAGAGTGTGTAGCCGTGTTACAGATTGTATAATAGTTACTACGTAGCAGTACATGACCGCTACCTCGTCCCCGCCACCGTCTGTCACCCCGCGGGACGGTCGGGAACGAGATTGCCGGGCTATATAGTATCTCACTAACGCGCGAATGGTTTCGCGGCGAATTCGACCTTTCTGGACAAGCTCTAAGGGTCGGCTCACACCGCGACGCGACGCGGCGCGCACTTAAGAGAGTATTTAAATAAAGAATTTACTATACAAAAAGAAACATTTCATTGAGTTAGTTCGGCGGCTTCAGGCTGCGCCGCGCGGCGTCTGGCTGCGCCGCGGGAAGAAAAAATTTAACCGCGTGACAAATTCTTTATTAACCCTTAATCAAACAAAAATTTTTTTTTGAGAAAATTTGAAACTGTTCAGGTTTTTTAGTTAAGTGGGTTATGGAGATTCCGAAAAAAAGACTCCTTTTTCTATAAAGAGGGGGGAAATGGGGGTATTGCGGTGGGAAATTATTTCCCATTATCCGGTATTTCAAAGCAAAATATAATTAAGTGGGAAATTATTTCCCATTATCCGGAACAGCTCTCAACTTTTAATACATTTTTACTACAAATTCTATACATGTTAGTTGCTCCTGCTTTGCTTGTTTTTTTATTAGATAATTTATTAGATAAAATATATATAATAATTTAATAATAATAATATTGCAATTCTAACCATATCAATTGTAATAAAAATAAGTTTAAATATTATTAATAGGCACAGTTTGACGCCCTGACTTGCGTTTTGGTCCAGTGTTTGAGTATAGGGCCATCCACCCTCTCAGCCACAGTACGGAGGAGACTGTTGGTGCTGTCCCGCACCCGCCGCATCAGAGAGGCGACACGCTTCCGCATGATAGCGTAGAAGTCGTCCACTCGTGCCTCCGCGAACATACCTGACGCGCTACAGTGGCGGGGCAGCCCCAGCAGTACTCGGAACGCATTATTATACTGGACACGCAGGACGCTGTAAGCCCTCTGAGTGTAGTCAATCCAAAGGCTGCAAGTATAAAATGACTGGCAAAACGCCCGAAACAAAGTTATTTTAACATTTTTAGAACACTTTGCAAACCTTCGGATCAACATATTACTCCTGACTGCCAGCGCTCTGCGTTCCCTCTCCAGATCAATAATGTCTGTCTGTGACGCGGTGACCCAGTGCCCCAGGTACTTGAATTGCGACACGAAATTTAGAGCTGTACCTGCAAGTGTGATCGGTGGTACCTCCGTGTAGCATTTTGTGCCCGCCTTGAACACTAAACACTCACTCTTTTTCGCGTTATACCTCAGGCCATGAGCCTCCGCGTACCGCTCACAAACAGACAGCAGTTTTCTCAGGGCACTGATCGAAGGGGCCAGCAGCACCATATCATCGGCATAGCTTATATTGTTGACAAGGGTTCCGTCAATTGAACAGCCTACCATGGTGCTACTGAGCTCACGAATCAGCCGATCTACATACAGACTGAAAAGACGGGGTGAAGTGAGACCCCCCTGTCTGACTCCACACTCCAGCCCATACGAATCGGACAGTGAGCCAGCCCACCTCACAACATTGATCTGATGATCGTACCAGTGTCTAAACAACTCAATCAGCTCACCAGGCAATGTTGTTTCCTGGTACATCTTCCTCCACAAACCACCATAGGACACTAAATCGAAAGCTTTAGATAGATCTAAGAAACACGCGTATACTGGTGTTTTTCTATCTGTGTAGTATCGGACAGTATGCTTGAGACACAAAACAGCCGTCT
This sequence comes from Cabera pusaria, assembly GCA_954871355.1. NCBI lineage: Eukaryota > Metazoa > Arthropoda > Insecta > Lepidoptera > Geometridae > Cabera > Cabera pusaria. The sequence goes on along the minus strand of OX940889.1, from coordinate 18,275,795 downwards.
CTGTAGAAAGACCTGACCTGAAGCCAAACTGGGCATCGTGGAGAGATAGATGTTTGTTCAGCTGTTTGTCAAGCACACTGTCCAATACTTTGGCGATAACAGTAGCCAACGATATGGGCCTATAGTTATTTATGTCGGAAGCATCACCAGTGCGGTTTTTCACAATCGGCACCACCACAGTCTTCATCAGGTTTTCCGGCAGATAGGTATGACATACGCAGAAGTTAAAGAGCATGGCTATCACTCTAGGTAAGTGAGCACCTGCATTCTGTAGATGCTCAATACTGAGCGAGTCGTGCCCAGGCGATTTACCGCGTTTCATGCCCTTCAACACCGCCGCTATCTCCCCAGCCGTCACTCTAACGAGAGACTCTGTGCCAGGTTGTCGTACCGATTGTGACTCATCTGTCGACGCCAAAGAGGACTTCACAAAAAAATTATTCATAAAAAGATTGGCGATGGCTGCTGGCTCACCAACACCCCCCACGTTCGCGGGAAGGCTCGGCCTGCAATTCAATTTGCTAGTGTGCTTCCAAAACTGAAAAAAATCTTTATTTTCATGATGGGATGCAATTATGTCCATCTTAATTTGTTCAACATTGTCCTGACACCATTTTAGGTTATGTTTGAATTGTTTCCTAGTTTTTTGCATAGTCATATACACAAAGCCGTTTTTCGGCTTTCCGTCCAGCACCCAGTCCTGAAATGCAGCTCGAGCTTCCAAATGAGATTGCCTAACATGTCTATTCCAGCCTGTCACATGTCTTTTATTTTTACCTAAAGTATTATTAAAACTAAGGCAAGCCGCGTCACATAGTATGTCAACAATATCACAATACAATTTATTAATTATTATTCTATGTCCTATGTCATTACAATTCTTATCACTACATTCTCTAAATTCGTCGGGAAAGTCAATATCTCTTAATTTTTCATTACAATATCTTCTATAAATATCTATTTGTTTTGAGTCTCTCTGTCCCCAGACAATCTTATTAGCTGTACTAGTCGCGTTATTACATTTAATTCTAATAATATTCAAATTACAAGTTATTTCCAAAGGAAAGTGGTCAGACCAATAGACATTTTGCAATATCTTCGCATTAGTCACTGTTTTCCACGCCGCCTCAGATACTACACAATGGTCTAGCCAACTCTGAGACCCATACACATCACTAACGTATGTATATGCTTCCGAAGAGCGACCTAACAGTTCAATATCAGCACACCGCCAACTCTGTTCAGCGCAGAAGTCTATAAGCTCCTTGCCGAAGCGCTCACCCGGGTGCGCGTTGCAGTCCCCTAGCATATAAACAGAGTCGACGCCGTACTCCTCGACTATAGCCGCTATCTCCGCCAGGCACTCAGTAAACTCAGTAAGATTTTCAGATGAGTCTGTCGGCATGTATATAGAGAATACTAATAGCGAACTACCAGATAACGTAACTTTAATTGCCGTTATGCGCACATTAGTACATGCTACTACTGATACCGAGCTGAATAAACCCTTACGCCAAAGTATAGCGACGCCGCCATAAGGCCTGCCGCGCAATAGACCCGCTCCGGTATCGATCGCTGATTTTCCCGTGAATTCGAATGCTGGATTTATACTTCCCAAGAAAGGTATATCCTGCGGCTGTAGCCACGTCTCCTGCAAGGCGATTATATCAGCTGAGTGACATAATTTTCTGACACAATCAGCTGATCGAACCACTGATCTACAATTAAAAGTAATTAATTTAATGTCGTTGTATTGTTTACAGCTGTTTTTATCCATTATTGACAGAAGTTCGTTTCGTGTCACCTAATACAACTCTATTCTCACTATTTCTGTCATATGTATCTCTATTAAAATATATGAACTTTCGAAACTGTATTCCTTCTGGCCATAACCTGTCGTCAAGGAACATCGCTAGCTTTGTGTGTGGTACAAACATTTTATAAGCGTCATAGCGTTTTAGTTTTTGCATGTTGATTTTCTTCAGAGTCACCGAAACACCAGTTTTCTTTTGTATGTACTCGATAATATCCGAACCACTCGTTGTTTTGCTAACATTGTTTATGAAGAGCGGCACTCGGATATCCGCAGCTTTGAAATTCACTTCAGGCTCTGTAACGGCTTTGCCCTGTGAGCCCGCCAAACCATTCCGAACTCGATTTCTTTGTACTTTCTTCCATTCCTCTGAAGGCCTATCTAATTTCCATTGACCTTCCTCATTTAATATTTCCGCAGTCGTCTTTGTCTTAGACCACCCGCTTGCTAACTGTCCATTGGGTCGAGTCTCAGTCGCTCCCGAAGCGTTCGTGTTCATAGCGCTCACGCTTCGGTCGTTTTCGGTCACCGCCACCGCAGGCGCATTAGTATTTTGACATTTTTCGTACGAACTTTGCTGTATGTTTATCTCGCTTGCACTCGATGGGTCGTCATTCACTCTGCCGCCACTGTCATTTTTACCCGTTATCTTTACTTCGTTCTGTCTTCTCTCGTCCGAATTTCGCACTGGTGTGATAAGGATAGATACAACGTCTTGTGAGTCAGGTTGTAATTGCGTCTTATTCGCACTCGAAGCCAATATGAATGATCGTCGGTTATCATCGGTTTTAGTCGCTGTTTCTCCTTCATTCCGTTGATTGTAACTCAAACTTTGCTTCAGTGTTTGCTTTGGTGTTTGCTTTACTCGTACCATTGATGGATTTACATAACCTGTTGCACTGTGGTCAGCTGATAAATTGTTGCCGTGTGACTTATCGTGATAACCGTTATGTTCAGTTTGACAATTATTTTCAAAGTGCGAAAGGCCCATCGGTCCGCTATCAAGACAATAACTATAATCCATTCCATTTCAATTTCAATTTCAATTTCAATTTATTTATTGCTTAGAATGTAGGTAGATACATAGTTGGTCATATTAAAAAAAAGATCCTTACAATCTACTCTCTTTCAGAGTGTGCAACATGTCTGCAACTATTGCTCAGTTTCTTTGAATTTTAAATAGTAAAATAAAATAAACAAATGTCAAAGCGCTAAATTCAAATTATATAACAAAAAATAAATTAGGATTATCGCTTGTGAGTAATTATTAATAAGATTATTTGTCAAATTTATGTTCAAAATATTCATTGACACTATAAAAGCATTTCGACAATAGTAATGATTTTAATTGTTTTTTAAATAGATTACTAGGTAACATTTGTATAGATCTCGGTAAATGATTGAAAATTTTAATAGACATTGCAAACACATTTTTTTTAACAATATCCAAATGGCAATCAGGTAAGTACAATCTATTATATTGTCTGCATTTTCTACCCTCAGTACGCGATTCCTTTTCAAAGATATCTGGGTACCGTTTTACAAAGATACATAGTTCCATGATGTACATACACGGTAAGGGTAATATAAAAAACTCTTTAAAAATTGGTCGACAACTATCGGTAAACCAGGCTCCGCATATTGCCCGGACACACTTCTTTTGTATTATGAATACTCTATTAATATCCACAGAGTTGCCCCACAAAATAAGTCCGTACGTTAGAATCGACGATACGTAACCGTGATAAGCCGTTAATGCTGAATTTCTCGATACTAACATGCGCAATTGCCGTATTGCGTATACGAAACGATCAAGCTTATCACATAGGTTTTGTGTGTGGCTCTTCCAATTGTAGTTTTTGTCAATGGTAATACCTAAAAATGTACACGTGTCCACGTCCTCTATTTGTGTATTTTGGTAAACAATATTTAATCTCTGTTGTTTGGATTGATAAGTCTGAAACTGTATTATATGAGTTTTGTTGACATTTACTTTTAATTTATTTATATTCAGCCAATTTATTATGTCATTCAGTGTATTATTTATATCTTTGGTCAATTCGTTATTATTCTTTGATTTTATAATTATTGTGGTATCGTCAGCATATAAAATGCATTGATGCTTTGTCACGTTAGGGATATCGTTTATATAAGTTAAAAAGATAAATGGTCCTAATATGCTTCCTTGGGGAACACCTGATTTTATCTTTTGAAGCTCAGATTTGTAGGTTTTTTTTTGTCCACATGTTATTTTTGACAATTCCGTACATTGTTTTCTATTTTCCAGATAGCTTTTCAACCATTTAAAAGCATTTCCTCTGATTCCATAAAACTCTAGTTTACTCAAAGCTATATTATGATCCACGAGGTCAAAAGCTTTTGTCATATCTAAGAGTATTGCGGCTACTTTACATCTATTATTAAGGCCGTCTGTTGTTGACTTCACTAAATTAAAGCAAGCCAGAGCTGTAGAACTATTTTTCGTAAAGCCATATTGTTCAGAACAAAGAATATTATTTTTATACATAAAGTCAGTAAGTCTCGAAAGCATAACCTTTTCAAAGATTTTTGATAAAACGGGAATGAGAGTCACAGGTCTATAATTATTTATATCGTTTCTCATACCCTTCTTGTATAGCGGCTTAACAATAGACACTTTTAGGGCTTCGGGGAATGATCCTTCAACGAAAGATAAATTAATTAAATAAGATAGCGGTCTAGATAAGTCCCGTGCGCATTTTTTTATTATATTAGTATTTAGATTGTCATACCCAACAGAATTTGTATTATTTAATGAATATATTACATTTAATATCTCCTTTTCGTCAGTTGGTTTAAGAAATATGGAATTTCTTGTTTTATTTTTTAATGATTTATATTCCACCACCTCCTCTCTCTCGATTAACGTTTAAGTCAAAATTGTTGACAATAGATGCCAGCTTTAAATTCGTCAGCTCATTTTTAAGTTCCATCATCTGTTCCTTGGTAGCATACGTGTCTTTAACAGTTCTAATCTCATTTTGTATTGTGATTATCTCTCTAAGAGTTCTTGTTGCGTCAATATGATCAAATGTGACGGGGGGAAGTTTATGTAACTCTCTTGCCACAAAGATTGGAACTTTCTCTGGATCTGTCTGCTTCAACAATGATAGTTTATGCACTTACCAGATTTTTTTTCTTCAAAAACTTTCAAAACTACCACCAGAACCGGTCTTTTCGCAAAATATTTCAAACTGTGTTTTTGAAATTGACATACGATGACAGTTCGCGGCTTCGTATAAAATGTTGCCATTAGATTAGATTTAAAAAATCTGTAGGATAATTTTATGCCTGAGGTTGGTACTAACTGGAGTTACCAGTAAAGAAATAAAACAGAAATTTGACGGTGGCGTCAAGTGGGAAATAATTTCCCAATATTTGATTAAGGGTTAACTACACAATAAGATACAAATTGCATTGAGATAATTTGCAAATGCATCGTCGCGTCGCGTCTCGTCGCGTCGTGGCATAGGAAAGATAATACTATACTGTGGCCTTATTGAGATACGGCCCTTAGTTACGTTGTGGGTTACGTAGAACCGTGCTTAAGGGTCAATTTATACTAGAGCAGAGTCGAAGCGCATCGAAGCGTCAAATTCTTTATAACTCGCACGAATGCGCGCGTATTCGCGAGTCGATCGTGATCAACACCAACGCAGACCAATTTCCTGATCGACTGATGACGCGTAGTTTCGCTAGTGGGCGCATGAATACGCAAGAAAGCGCGCGCATGCGCGCGCACCAATCAGCGTTGGTCACGCGCGAATTCGGAAGAATGCGCGCGTCTTAAAATCTCAGAAGTAATGTGTGCGTTACGCTGTGGAATGAAGGTTGAATTTGTTATGTTCAGTTTTGGATCTACGCTTCGATGCGCTTCGCTTCGACTCTGCTCTAGTATAAATTGACCCTAAGTGGAAGCAAGTGGAAGACAACAGCGAGGCTATTAGGTGCTGGGCGATATGTCTATGTATTTAGTAGTAGGTCGCCCGCGCATCACGCATGATGCCATTACTAATTTGAGGTGCAGACACCTTTGGGTTAGGTTTATTTAGAATAGGTATAACAACTTATTGAACTTCTTCGTTTATTATCATAGGACTAAAAAGACACGGTTTTTACAAAATTACTGAAGATTACAAAGATAGGTACATTTAGCTTAAACTGAAAATGAAGTAGAATTTCGTACAAAGGACAAGTTCAAGAGAAAATTAACGGACTGACAAAAATTGAATATTCAAACCACTGACGTTTTGTGTAACAGATGCTCCGATTCATTTCGACCGAATCACTACAATTTACATAGTTTTTCAAAATAACTATCAAACGTTTTTAACGCTTTCTACCAGGCTAACCACGGGGAGGTTTACCACCGCCGTTCGCGCTACATGCCGATGTTTACAACGATACAATACACTCCTACTTCAACCTTAAACTAAAACACTAACTAGAAACGCTATTTACTTATAGCGATAACATTGAATTTCATTTCCTCCTTAACAATTATTAAACGATACAAACAAGTAAATCTTAAATTATAAACTTCAATTACATGATACAATCACGGGATCGAGTGACCATATATCTGCTTTATTTTAAATAATTATACAATGTCACGATACATACATATATTTGAGTAGATACAAAGAGGTAAACGACCGCCGTCACGTCACGGTCGACGATTAATTTGCACAAGTATGGTTTAAAAATTCAAAGACAACTCCGTTCCTTTCCTCCTAAACTCTTTGCGATGGAAAATCAAAACGTAGCGAGCTTTCAGATGCGGAAACTCAAACTCGACGAGTAACTTACGACTAAAATAATGAGAAAGATATAAACTTAAGATATAAGCGTAACTAAAACCGACTAAGTTTAGTATGTCGCTAGGGTAAATGCTGAAGTATCGGGCGAGAGCGATGTGTCCGGTGAAGAAGCTCCGGCTATGCGGGGAGGCGGCGAGCGCCGGGCAGCGGCGGCGCCGGGCCGCGCGCGCCGGCTGCCTTGTTGTACACGAGCCCCATAGTTATTTCTTCTTCTGGGCCTTCTCGGCCGCCTTCGTGATTTTACCAGTGGTCACATCTTTGAAATTAACGCTCTGAAACAAATATGCAACGGTTGGTCAACTAGTTGTGGAGATAGCGTAGACGCGGTGCTATCCGAAACGATAATGTCATTTAGGGCCAGTTTCACAGGTCCCTGATAAAGTTTCTGATAGTTATCTAACAGATGACGCCATATAAAAACTGTCAAAAATCTGCCAGATTAGTTTCTAATAGGGCTATCAGGAACCGTTGAAACTGGTCCTTACCTACTGCTCAAAGCAAAAATAAAGTACTAAAAGGAAAATCTGTAACAAAAGAAAATCGCCAAACATCTAATGTGTTCCGGCAGCTATCCTTGAGAGCCAGTTCCCATTCTAGGCCTAGCATGCTACCATACTTGACCGCATCATCACTTACCAACAGATGAGATAGTGGTCAAACGCTATAATCAAACGTTATAAAAAAAAGTCAACGGAAAAAAGTGTTAACAGACTACAAATATACACTATTCACCTTAATGACTCCAACGGCGACAGTTTGACGCATGTCGCGCACCGCGAACCGTCCGAGCGGCGGGAACTCCTGGAACGACTCCACGCAGAGTGGCTTCGTCGGCACCAGCATTACGATCGCTGCGTCGCCAGACTTTATCGACTTCGGGTCCACCTCTGTCGTCTTACCTGGATGGATGTTATTACGCACATCATTTAAAGCTTTTAGGTATTCCATAAAATCGCTTTTAAAATAGATGAAAATCATAAAGACGACCCTGGAGGGCAGCCTATGAAGCACGGCCTATAATGTCAGTACCATTGGAAAAGGGTATATGATAGAGGGATAATCTGACTATGCGAGACTCCCAATTAGCCTAAAGTGGACTAGCGGAGCTAACTGTGAAGGACATCCAGGAAAATAACAGTAAAATATAGACCGTATTTCTGATGTCTTAAGGTATAAGTGAGTGCTCTGTGTAACAAGAATATTGGCAAAAGGCAGAAGTCATATCAATCCAGCAAGTGTTTTGCTTGTCCTGTTATCTTACCTACTTTATTCGAGTTCAACGCACCGAAATGTTTGAATAAGGGAAGGTAATGCGTACCAGTACGACGGTCGCACTTCTCCTTGATCTCTGCAAACTTGCAGGCAATGTGTGCGGTGTGGCAATCCAGCACCGGCGTGTACCCGTTACTGATCTGACCAGGGTGGTTCAGCACGATCACCTGGGAACACCGACACATAAGCCACGCCTAATCAACACAAATCCTTACGACCTACTAATAACAAGAACATTGGTAAGATAAGTATTACTATTTTTTAAAGTCTACGAGCTGTGTCCCGGGGAACTTTACAAACATAAATATCAGGGACACTACACCTAGACTCAGGGAAATTATCCGTGGATCACTCAAAGTTTGTCCCGTATGGAAAGCGAACCCACGACCTTTGCTCAGGTCAGGAAGTTCAGATTAGTGGTTAAAGAACCACTGGACCAACTAGTCAAATGTCAATGTTTCTATCGTTTTTTTAAGCTTAGGTACTTACTAGCAATGTGGGTTGCACATTACTAGTATTCTTGTTAACCCCTCCAACTAAGCTAAGTATGCTTGTGTCTGGAGTGGGTTCATCTCATTAGTGCAATGAATGGGGATCAAAATCACGACCTCTCGATCGCCAGGCCTACGCCTTAGCTATTGGGCTATTGCCGCTTTGAATATAAATAGTTTTTCCTCAATAACGTACAAATGAAATGGTCGAAATTAGGCACACATGCATGTAATTTAATTTCCTATTATTCCTTTGGTAGCTTCGTAAGTCTTGGTATATGTATACAAGCGAATATATGATACATAACACGTAACTGTACAGAGAATGCAATAGAACATTAATATACATAGAATTTAATGTAGATGTAACAAATGCATATTTAGCTGCGGCTCCACACTAGGCACAAGGCCCGTGTCGTGGAAGCCTGTTGATAGGTATACTATGCACTAGTAAGTGCATAGTATCTAATATACTAGATATACCATTAGCAATATTTCAGCCACAATAACAAATTCATATAAAATATTGACGATAATTCCATAATCACCGTCAATATTGGAACTGTCAATTTCAATTCTTTATCGAAATTTCACCGGTATTTCAAGGGCAATAGTGATAGTAATGCAAAAATTGATAAATAAATATTTGGGCAATTAGCGTATCTCTTGTGCAACAGTTCATTTGCAATATTTATAACAGCTTTGTATATATACATAAATAAACTTAATATCAAAATTAGACCTATTTAATTATTGACAAATAAATGACAATTAGCAATTTAAAACTATTCTGTTACAACTAAGTATTCTATTCTGAAGAAGAGTTTGGTCAGCTGTATGTGCTTTGACAGTATGTACAATACAGAATATGAAATAAGATCGTTAAAAAACTAAAAGAAAACTTCAAATTCAAACGCTATGCTATTAATTTTCAGTACCAAGTTTGAGGTGTTTATCTCCATATCTCTGGAATTACTATGGTACCATTCTTGGGATATTTCCTTTCCAACAAAAAAAGAGTCATCAAAGTTATCAACGAACAAAGATAAAAATATATATATACGGTCGAATTGAGAAACCTCCTTTTTGAAGACTGTTAAAAAGGGTATCACTCACTCTGAAAACGTTGATAACGCAATCCAGCTAGATAGCCATTTTTCTGTGATAGAGAGTTTGTAAAATGCCGAAACTATGAAAATGAATAACGATTTGGATTTTTCATATATCTGTAATGTTATTTTTTTCTGAAATATATTGAAATGATATTATATACGCAAGCTGGCTAGAAACACTGAAAATCGAATTCAGAGGCGTGCCATAGGTGATGCCTGATCAGTCTAGTAGGTAGAAGATAAAAACGGGCTGAAGATGATAATGTTTTTGTGCTATTGAAACTTACCTGAGCCGTAAAGTCGGATGCTCCTTTGGGCGGTGCATTTTTGGAATCACCAGCGACGTAGCCACGACGTAACTCTTTTACCGATACGTTCTGAAAATAACAAAAACATTGAATGACTTCTAAAAAGTTAAAACTCTTTCTAGAAAGAATTAATGATTTGAGGTAGTTGATATTCATGATTCGTTAGATAAAGTACGACTCTATCTATAGTCTACTCTCAAATATAATACAAATATACAGAATGTCCCAAAATTCAACGATATTTCACCGCTTCCTAGAGTCCCTGATATGCTATTAGGAACCTAATTTCCAGATAATCTACAAAAATATAGCGTCACATGCCAAATAACTATCTGAAAAATTTATTAGCAACGTTGAAACTGGCCCTGAGAATAAAATCCAAGGTTTATCAGCGTAATCTCCACATTGAAAAAATAATGGATACTAAGGACCAGTTTCACCGGTTCCTGATACCAGGAACTAATTTGACACATTTTAGTCAGCTTTTATATGGCGTCATCTGTCAGATAACTATCTATCACTTTATCATGAACCGGTGAAACTGGCCCTAAATATACCGGATATAAGTGATACGACCGGCCTTCCAAGGCGATCCATTTAATATAAATATGACATTCACAGCTGATTACATTATTAAAGCTTTTCCGTATAAGTAGAAGTTACTATTTAGTGAAAGGTTATAATATAATTAGAACGGCGCAGAAATAATTTTACATCAATATCACAGCATAAATATAAAATAATTTAAACGCGGAAGTCAGTTTAATTATTTGTTTGGGAACTCATGATCAAACCGCTCGACCGTTTTGGCTGAAATTTTGCACAGGCATAGGTAGCCACTAGCCAGTATAGTGGGTTAATACATAAGATCTCTTAACGCGGCTAAAGCCGCGGGGGGAAGCACGCATGTCTATATTCGGTAAAGCTACTCTACCTCATCTAAAGGAAGGTGATAGTGCTGCGAAGATGGGATGGGACGCACTTATCTGGAAGATTGGTAGGTAACACGACAAAGTAAAAGTAGCATGTATCTTGTCAAGTACAAGTATATAAGTATCTGATCTGAGTGCATAACACTGAACCTGATATTCAATGAGTGCAGTTTAGTACTCCCAAAGGGTCAAGTAAGGGTGAGGTTGATGACGAATGCAACGGTAAAATCATGCGCGGCATTCTTTTCGCCGCTAATTAGTACTAATAACGTATAGTGCGTCATGTGGCATTACACGTGGAAATATTCCAAATACGCTAATCCAAACATCCTATATAGTTCTAGTACTATATTCTAAGAAACATCCACAATCCACATGCAAATCTCTAAACAACACTTCGGCGCACTAAATACTGCGCGCCTTTTGGGAAACTGGAATCAAACATTAGTATACATACTTTAAAAAAAACACGACTGCGGATTCAGTTTTGCTGGCGGTATTGTGTGTTAAGGTCTTTTCACGAGTTATATATCATAATAAAATAATGACTAAGTAACTCGGGTTACAAAGACGGAAACAATCATTATCGGTCCAGCCGATTTGGCCAAACACAATCATATAGAAACTTATAGAATACCAAAGGATAAATACACTAGAGGACAAGATAGGACTCTATAGAATACAAGGATATATACAGATACACATACTCGTACATAGTACAGTCAAAAAACATTACCATACTTTTGGGCAGTCGGGTATTTAGGTTGGAACGCGGATAACTCTATAAGTAGAATGAAATGAACCTACCGTCGCTTCATAAAGGAGCTGGGAAGGCTTGAACCGACCGAGCCCCCAACAGGTAGAATTAATGGTAAATGGTAGAAGAGGTGTGTAAGTACCTTGACGTTGAATCCAACATTGTCTCCAGGCATGGCTTCCTGCAGCGCCTCGTGGTGCATCTCCACAGACTTCACCTCGGTCGTGATGGCGGCCGGCGCGAACACTACCACCATACCTAAGTATCATACAGCAACATTTATATATCCTGAAGTATAAGTAAGTTTAGTAACATGTATAAAAGAGAAAACATTTCCAAAGCCTATTAAAGTAGAAAAAGAGGCAGATGTTGGAAACTTCACATCTGTGACAACATCAGGTATATTAAGGTCTTAAGCTCCTCCTATAGTCCACATACCGGTTCCTAGGAGTCCCTTTTTCGGTGTACCCACTTTTATTTTATTTTAGATATAAATTATTTTTAACTCGACTTCCGAAAAAGGAGGAGGTTATCAATTGCGATACAACATGCGATATAGTCTAGCAACATCTAACCTGGCTTGAGGATGCCAGTCTCGACTCTGCCAACGGGCACAGTTCCGATGCCTCCTATCTTGTACACGTCCTGCAAAGGCAAGCGTAGAGGCTTCTCGGTCGGACGGGATGGGGGCTGGATCGCGTCCAAAGCCTGTCACAATTTGTGGAAATTCATGTTTCTACACATTATGATAACAAAACATGTAAGTATAATACAACTAAATTAGATCAGGTGGTTGGGGGATATGGTAAACCATATCCCCCCACAGTTACAAATCGTAAACGATTTGTAACTTTGCAACAAACATTTTAATAACAATCATTCAGATAGGTACTAATGTCACTTGATGTTTAAGAGACGGTGTAATCCCGAAATAATCGTTCTAGCGAGAAAAAGAAGTCGATACAGTGAGATGTGGCGCTGGCTTTAGCGCAACCACAGTTTTACAATGCATATGTAAAACTGTGGCGCAACTCTCAGCAGTATTCCCATTTGGCTGACACCGAACATTAAGCCGAAACTCGGCCAATCATTGGCTATATGTCTTGTTATTGTCATGTGGTACGAACAACAGCCAAAGTCACAACATCAGTTGTTATTTAGCACCCAAGGATCACGGTTGATATTACCAGGACTTTAGAATTAAATTCAAATATTACAGTCGTTAGTCTGTACCAACAACCCCTCCGTAGGTGACAAACAAAATCTATCAGAAAATATGTTTCTACCTAGTTATGTCCGTTATAGATTTAGGAACCATCCAATCCAACCGAAGTGCCCAAAACCGGTTCTTTTAATGAAGGCAACAATGCGAAGATGGTTTTAGATCACTAAAACAATGCATTAAGGCACATTAGGTTTATTCATGAGGTATATTTTCGACTTTTCCCATAAAACATACTTCTAGAACTTTAAAAATGTAGTCGTAAAAAAAATTTGTTTATTTTTTAGCGTAGCAGCACACGCCGGGTATCCGCTAGTATCTTATACAAAAATGTAATAGTTACCTCAATGAGGCACTTCCCCTCGACCTTCCCCTCCTTGCGTTCGATGGTCCACCCCTTGAACCAAGGCATCTTGTCCGACGGCTCCAGCATGTTGTCTCCGTGCCACCCAGATATCGGCACGAACGCCACCGTCGCCGGATTGTAACCTGTTTTATTACAGCCATTGTATAGAATACCTAATGTCGAGTGATTTCCTATTAGGAATGTCGGCATATTTTTTTGGTACTATTAACTTATAGTACCAAAAAATGTGCATAAGTAGTAGTAAGTAGCGTGTTCCTGACAACTTTGTCAACTATTATTTTGGCGTGTTCAGGCATGTTTAACTTTCATCTTTAGATAAACAAATCAATTTGAATCGTTCATGTTCAATTAAGCTCGCTCCACAATCATCAACATTTCACTTTTGTGGGAGCTTATCGCCGGGTTTAATTCATTTTAAAGGTAGGTATAATGTAACAGTAGTAAGCTTTAAGTTTCATGTTTAGGCTTTTTTTAGAGTTTAAATGAATTTAAAGGAATCTATACGCTGAAAAGTTTGACGTCTCTACTCCGCATAATCTCACTCAACTTACCAATTTTCTTGATATAAGAGGAGACTTCCTTCTTGATCTCTTCATAGCGAGCCTCGTGGTAAGGTGGTTCTGTGGAGTCCATTTTGTTAACGCCTACGACTAGCTGCTTCACTCCGAGGGTGAAGGCAAGGAGCGCGTGCTCGCGAGTCTGTCCGTTCTTACTGATTCCAGCCTCAAATTCTCCTGTGCCTGCAGCCACGATGAGCACAGCGCAATCCGCCTGTCACGTCATTATTTAGTCAGTTTTAGCCTTTTTTTACATGATCTAACAAGCCCGAACGGGTTTATCATGTGTAGTTCAGGAGTTCCTAAGGCCTGCTTCTGGCTCCATCAGATAAGCTCAATGGTACCATAACCTTAACATTGCATTTGTCCTCCGATTTACATATGTAAGCAAAATTTTAGCTCTATCAAAAATCGGGAAGTGAGTAAAATTTACCGAGCACAAAATTTAATTACAGACTCCGGGACAAGTAGGTAGTTACGTGAAACTAAATAAAAGCTTGTAAAAAGAATCCTCAACCACTAATGTGTCCCATTTTGGCAACCAGTTTTCGCTAATTCTCATATGTATTACGATACGGTATACGACCTACCCGTTAAATAGTGTAAAAATAATTTGAAAGTTATCATTAAAGTAGAGCTTCCACGTGTAACAAAATTATTTATCATACCCAACTAGCGACCCGCCCCGGCTTTGCTCGGGTAGAGCATAGTCTATTTTGCATCAGCTGGTTGCGTCGAGTATGAATTAACATCTTCAACAAAATCGCCATATTTCAACCAATTAACACAAAACCTCATGTAACACCTTAACGAATTATACACCTTGACCTTCCTTGTGAATGACTCTGACTATTGGTGAAAACCACAAGATAATTTGTTCAGGTTTTGAGTTTATCGCAAACTGACAGACAGAACCGGCAGGAACTTTGTCCTATAATATGTAGTGATATTCTAAGGTAGGTAGGTTAGGTAGTTTAGGTTACTTATTATCTTTCCTAAACGACCGTCAAACCAGTTCTTAAAAAGAAATTAAAATAACAAACTGGTTTCTCCAATACTTTTGTTATTTACAATAACCACACTCATTGGCGATATCTCTAGAGGAGTGGTTTGACAATAAAGAATATCTAAGATGTAACATTTGCATCAAAAAGAGCAAGGTCGCCTAACATTTAAAGACCAAGTCAAAGGTTATGTAGTTATGAATAAAACATAAGCAAATCTTATGTAACGTTCATACACGGTTTTATGTGCTTAATTATCACTTCCTACTTGTTTTTATTGTTATGCATGCATAGAGGAAGTAAGTAATGTCTATAGCGGCCTATCATTTGGTAAAACGTAAGGCTACATTTTGTCTTGTGAAGAAATATATATATATATATATTATAGTTTGATATTATTTCTCCAGAAACTCAACAACGAAGTTTGGCAAAATATGACTAATCTATACTTCATTCCTAATAAGTAGACAGTAACTTCAGTGTGATATCGCACCTAGAATTTATTTATTTCGTTAAAATGTAATCCATATGTCGTTTGATCATTGACTCTATGAGTAGGGTATTTCATAGTATGGTAATATAATATAGTAGTAGTATAGGTAATTATGAACAAAATGAGCAGGTTGATTCCGATGGTAGAAAAGTTTCCAACAAGTGAAGTTGCGTCCTGAGTCCTAGATAAAACGAGAAATTCAAAGTACCTGAGAGGTCCCTGTGATCATGTTTTTGATGAAATCCCTGTGTCCTGGTGCGTCGATGATAGTGACGTAATACTTGGCGGTTTCAAACTTCCACAGCGCTATGTCGATTGTGATACCGCGCTCGCGCTCTGCTTTTAACTTATCCAAGACCTGAACAAAAAAGCACTTCTTCAGTGGAGTACCAAAACAGGTGTCTATCATGGCAAAATATTTCTGAATATGAATTCATCATTAGGAATATTTCTGAATATAAAAAACTATTTCATCTGAAGTCAAGTGCTTATACGGTCTTCGATGGTATCAGATGGTACGATGATATATGTAAAAGCAGCAAGGCCTTGGATAACCGACATATTTTCAAATCACATAGCATCCGCACATCCGCCACAGTCTCAACTCATCTTTCGAACATGTTAGCGTAACATCATACCAGCATGCCGATTGATGACATATCTTTGTTTGGTGGATGGTTGGAGACGAGACGAAAGCCACGTCTGAAGTCACCCACCAGCGGTTTTCAATTGAGCACCATCCAGGGATCACGTGTAGGTAGGTCTAAGCCTACCAAACCAACATAGGAGGCAACAATTCCATATTTTTTTAGATAAGACATCCATTTGTTAGTAACTAATTAGCTTAGGAATTGGTTAGTACAATGGACTTCCCTTCTCGTCATCACCTCTTGTAATCTTTACTCCATCCAAAGGATGGATCTTATACACAGGCTTTTGCTACACTTAACATCAGGTGAGAAAGCGGTCAAGTATTCTGTCAGACAAAAGAAAACTATACTTGCAGAGCACTGCCTTTTCAGTCATTAAAAATAGATAAGTTGTGATCAATTAACATCAGATGAGATAATGATTTCAAGTCTATACAGATATAGACAAATAAACATCATAAACAAATATAACGTATGCGACCATGTGCAAACTTAATATTAGACATGACCTTTAAAAATAACAACTTTCACACTGATTTGATCACCTGATTAAAACTTAAGACGAGTCACAAACCTTCGATGAATTTTGGCTATGATGGATTTGACATTTGTCTTTGGAGCTGCTTAGATACCTACGTCTAGAATGTTTTTAATTGTAGTTATACATAGTATCTGTAAGTAAAGACACAATAAAGCAATAAAAGCTCGATTTATTATTCTGTAATTCGGCTTATACAGAATCACTTCCAAGGTCGTACTCGGTAGAGACCGGTACAGGATCGAACCGAATAGCAATGTGGCAATGTGAGGGCTACTTATAGCATATGAAATTCTTGGTCATGTATTCATTACAACAACCCTATTAAAAAACAGGTTAATCCTAAGTCGACATCAACGTCGTTTCAACCGACTTTTCAATTTGTATGTTTAAGTATAACGCGATTACTCTGCCAATGGAGAACCAATTCCAATGATGATGATATAGGCTAGCGTTTGATGACCACTATCTCACCTGTTGGTAAGTGATGATTCGGTCGAGGATGGTACCACGCTAGGCTTGAATGGGAACTAGCTCTCAAGGATAGCTGCCGGAACCCATTATGTAGATGTTTGGCGACAGATCTTTTAACTTAAGGGTGGTAGCTGGCCAGGCGGACACTAGATAGCGTGCAACCACCATTCTTAACGATGTTTTTTCTTCACCGGAGCGCCACTGTGAAAAGCGCACATTCATTTTTCGATAGAAAAATCTATTGGTGCATGGCGGGGATTGAACTCAGTACCTCTGGCGTCAAAGCCGACCATTCTCCCACTACATCACTGGACCCTGATGAGTACCTCCATATATATAGAGATAAACATATCAAACTTTCTACTGAAACTGACTCCCGCGCCATGTGAAGTCGGTTTTTTTAGTTTTTAGGGTTCCGTACCCAAATGGTAAAACGGGACTCTATTACTAAGACTCCGCTGTCCGTCTGTCTGTCTGTCTGTCTGTCCGTCTGTCACCAGGCTGTATCTCATGAACCGTGATAGTTAGACAGTTGAAATTTTCACAGATGATGTATTTCTGTTGCCGCTATAACAACAAATACTAAAAACAGAATAAAGTTAAAAATAATAGAGGGTCCCCATACAAGAAACGTTTTTTTTCGGCATTTCACGCCATCTATAAACGCTTAGTTAGGGAGCGTTCAAGTATTACGTAACGCAATATTTGAAGATTTTTACCCCCCCTCCCCCCACTGTAACGCTCCGTAACGTTTTTGTGTACCCCTCCCCCCCTCTCTAAACGTTACGTAACACTCAAGTGATCATTTTTACCCTGGTCGCAAAAAGTTATGTTATAGTTTTTATTCTTGGTATAGTTTTAATAGTTTTATACAATCGAGGGTTTCCCCGTAAAACGTAAACGAAAAGGGTTGCCAATTTGGGAGTTTTAATTCCCTAATTTTTTATATAAAAAAATAAATAATGTTACTTAACGTGTTGTAAGAAAGACCCCCTCTCGCCCCTGTAACGCATCGTAACGTTTTACGAGACACCCCCCGCCCCCCCAAATTGCGTTACGTAATACTTGAACGCTCCCTTAGGTAAACGTTCCATAGATGGCATTATATGTCGATATGTCGATCCCTAACACCTTTGTTACGTTAGATGGCGTTATAAGAAATAAAATGTTTATTAATTATTATTTTTTGCTGGCGAAAAATGATAGTGGTATTTTTTGCTCGATCTTATAAAATACTGTAGTGTGGTACGGAACCCTACGAGTGCTAGTCCGACTTGCACTTGGCCAGTTTATTTATGTATCAGTGGACATTCCGCCTGTAAGAACTAAGCGTTTTGGTACCTTATTTATATGGGAACTACAAAGAAGTAATTATTTGACAACGACTGTTTTTCTATCTAAGTATAAAATGCGTGCTAAATGCACGCAATTTGGAAGAGTTAATCGAGTGATAAAGTGATAAAGGTTTTTAGGTAAAATAGTGACCATACGCTTGTAAAGTAACGCTATACAAGAAAAAAACGCTTGAAGGTAGGTGGTAGGTAGGTGATGAACGCACTTACCCATGCGTATTTGAAAGAGCCCTTGCCCATTTCCTGGGCTTCCTTCTCAAACTTTTCGATTGTCCTCTTGTCGATGCCGCCGCATTTGTAAATCAAGTGGCCTGTGGTGGTGGACTTGCCAGAGTCCACGTGGCCAATCACTACGATGTTAATGTGAGTCTTCTCCTTGCCCATTTTGGTTCAAATGCGACGGAATGCGCTGTTACTAATCTGTTTGAGAAAAATACGTATTGATTGGTGAGATATTTTGAACGACAAAAATTGTTGCAAAGCGAAAAATGTAAAAACAATCGATACTAATTATGGCATTTCCTAATTCTATTGACGGCCAGTTTTTATATTACACCTTATCTGAATTTCCCGCCACTAAAGCCAAGCCACCACATTCGAAATATAAACCTCATAAAAATTCATTTCAAGCAATCTCCAGCTCAAAAAAAATCAAATAGATCGAATATTCAGCATACCCGTCGTAAATCAATGAGTTGCTTTCAGTTTAAGACGTTTCAGCCAAAGTGAATAGTAAGGTACCCTTTTACGCAATGGCATGAGCTTTAAAAATGACATTGTCTCATTCTTAATAAAGCTCATAAAATTATTTAGACCCATTCTGATGTTAAACCGAGTCTACATTTTATAATACTTTAATATGAAAAGACAGGATACTTAACATTACAAAGGAGCTTGAAGATTAAACCAAAAGTTATGTTATAGGTAACATAACTTTTGGTCTAATCTTGTAGGCAAGAGAGTGCATATTAAATGCTTCGCAAAAAAAATTACAGAAGGTACATATGGCAAACATAACTCAATATACAGAGCAGTAACTAACAGAATATTAATTACTTGCAAATTTCAAAACAAGCCATTCACTACATTCATCATAAACATTACATTCAATTCAATTTAATTAAAAACATTGTAAACGGAGATACGATAGCATTTACCGAGTCTAAACACACTATTGTTGCGCAATGAAATAAATTGCAAAGGTTACCGCAACCCCAGAAACCGCCTACGATTATATTATTACAACAGCCTTTCACGACTATTTCGACACGTTAATTTCAGTTTTAGAGAGTGCGCCTATTCGCAATGCATCGACCTTCCTGCACTGCATACACCTGACGCTAGTTTTGACTGAAACTGGAGTAATAATATTTCAAGAAGAAGAAGTCTCGAGCGTGCGCATCGCATAGGAGGTCCGGGACATCGATACAGCGGGCCCGCCATTCCAAATATAGACTATTTCTAGTGCGCCTGCCTCCGCAAATTAAAATCTGGAGCCGGCAAAATTCTACAACCCCCAATAACGAAAAGGACAACACACAAGGATAAGCTAACCATAATCAGATGAAACACTATCGTCAGCATTGCATCCCAGAGGTCAAAAGTGAATAGGTTATTGATCGACTAAGGATCTACCTTTGATTACAACGTGCACGAATATATATATACCACGCGATTTGCTCTTAGCCACACCCTTTCACACAGAAGCTGTGTCCGAAGCGCAAAGCAAATTCAGTTTAGTGATGAGAAAGTCCGGTTAACACACTTCACTAGTCTACCGGTGCTTCGTAGTGAAAAGAAGGGGCGACGTAATGTTTATAATAAAACAAAGACAAGCTCATTCGATCTAAATAAAGCAGTCTATCTATGCGTGCAAGTCTAAGTAGATGTACCTAAATGCAAATCTATGTATCAGAATTAGAATAAACGCATCTCGCACGTGCCGGGTTGACGAACGACGCACATGGGCTTCTTTCAGCGTCCATCTTGTACGTGCAATTATCTATACAGTGCATCCTTGTTATTTGTAATTTATAAAAATAAAACTTCTATTTATCCTTTGATGTCGTACCACCTTCTTGCAATCATTGTCATACAGAATGACTTGATGTGACATGAAGTTCGACATAACTTCAAATTTAGAATAGGTAAAACTGAAAACATTTTCGTTTTGACGATATTTTATGAAAATTAAATGCGATTGGTATGACAAAATATGTATAAAAACATAGCTTATGAATTATAGATGGAGGTGAAACTGCATCAAACGACTAAATTCTACAAATAAGTGATTTGCGTGATTAAGTACCGAATAGATTAAAATATACTACATCACATTCACATTAACTGTTTTATGTATATATTTTAACTGTTAGAACATGAAATAATGCCTTTATTTTTTGCCCGAGGTACAAATTGCGTAATTCAAAAGTAAAGCCGGCAAAATATCTGCAAGCTTTTCACGTCACGTTACAAAAAACTACCGAAAAGACTCAACTTTATTTGATCGACACACTGCACCGGTCGTTTATAAAGCCAAATACACGAATATTATGTGAAATACTTAAAATTATTGATAAAAACAGAAAACTTACATTTTCAACCGCACCGCAGACACAATTTTTCCGAGTGGTTTTCTTCGCGCATGCGCTGTGAGAATCTCGCCCGGGAAATGCAATCGATAAAGTCATTACGATTATTTTAAGTAAATAAAAGAATGTCAGACATAAAGAAGTATATGCAAAATATTTATAAATTATCCACGATCATATTAGAATATACATACTTTTCACTTTATCGTAATAAGTTAACAACACATGAAAATAAATAAAAGGAAGGATTTGACACGAAGAAAAGCGGATGGTACATCTATTTTCTTTCGTAAAGTTCGTATTTGAACCAGTTTGTACTAAGTAATGTAAAACCTTTTTAGATCAAAAGATTTGACCAAATAGAGTATATTACAAATCTTATTTCATGTGATTTGGCGATGCAGTTAATAGTACCTTGGGTTTCGGTATCGTTGATCAAAACTAGATTATGTACTACCATAATATCTTGTAAAACTGTGATATCACTTTATTTAACTACTAGCAGCCCGCCCCGGCTTCGCACGGGTAGAACATATATGCCTACAAAGTTTGCATCAGTTTGTTGCATCGAATATAAAATATGAACATATTTAACAACCATCGTCATATTTCATCCAATTTACACAAAACCTTAACGAATTATGCACCTAAACCTTCCTCATAAACACTCTGGCTATTGGTGAAAACCGCATGATAATCCGTTCAGTAGCTATTGAGATTATTGCGAACAGACAGACAGACGCAGTGATGAACTTTGTTTTATAATACTTACGTATTGATATTGGACGGCCCTTTGGCGTAAAGGATAGTTACCCTGATTCTGACCCGACAGTCGTTGGTTCTAATCCTAGCTATATACCTACCAATGAAAGTTTTATGTGCATTCATGAATCATGAGTTTTCGTACAGTGGTAGTGGAATCATTAAATCTACCAAAAAGTAGCTTACCACCAAGGAGTACATCTGCCGCCGTAACCTTACGGCGTTCCCCGACGCAAAATGTAGGGGTAATATACGTTTAACGTGTGTATCTGTGTGTCTGTCTGTAGCATATTAGCACCTAACCGGATGAACCGATTTTGTTTTTATTATTGATAGTTTTTTTTTGTTTGATAGATGTCTTCATCGAGAGTTTTCTTAGCTTTGATTCATGAAAATTCGTTCAATCGTTATAAAATTATGAGCTTTTTTCTAGTTAATTGCGCTATGAAATCAACTTTCATAGGTCTGATCAATTCGAAAATCTTCTTCTTCAACGATATTGTAAGAACATGGAAGCCTCCTGGACTCTACAGAATACTCAAATCCTCACCAACTTACAGCTCAGATTTTAAATGTCGTGTTTAGAGTCATTGGAAAAAGCTATTTATTATACATAGATCAGTCGGGGTGGTTTAAAATATTATATTATATTATATTATTATACAGGATGGACCAAAAGTCCGTTTATATTTGAATCGGTTGCCGCATCGAGCAGCGGCGGGCGGGGTGGGGCGGAGGGTTACGCATTGAAAGAGCGGCCAATGGGGATTTAGTACCATGGCGCCGTTCAACGGTAGCCAACGTGCTCTCTGCGTACGCGAGTACTATCGAAACAACGATTCTGCGACCTTAGCGCAACGAACATTTTGCGCTCATTACAACATACGGCAAAAAAAATGGGTGCTCAAGTTTTAATTAACTTTTTTTAATTTAAAACCCATTTTTTAATCAACTGAATTGATGGAGCTTCAATTTTATGCCGTATGTTGTAATGAGCGCAAAATTTTCGTTGCGCTAAGGTCGCAGAATCGTTGTTTGGATAATACTCGCGTACGCAGAGAGCACGTTGGCTACCATTGAACGACGCCATGGTACTAAATCCCCATTGGCCGCTCTTTCAATGCGTAACCCTCCGCCCCACCCCGCCCGCCGCTGCTCGATGCGGCAACCGATTCAAATATAAACGGACTTTTGGTCCACCCTGTATATAGTATAGATATAGATTAATATTATTTTATACAATAGATCATATTATTATACTATATTGACTTCAAATTGATTGTGATCGGTGGGGATCTACAGCATAGCTAAGCTTATAATAATATTTTCGTAGTAACTATGACCTAATCTGTGGTTTCACTGCAAATATTTTATTAATTTTGCGATGCGTGTTTGTGAAATTCGTGATATCTTCTAGTTTTCATTTGAATTATATACTGTGAAGGACAATTTTAATCTATAATATGTGGCCAAGCTAATTAACGTAATTATTTGGATAAGGATTAATACTATATACTTGAAAATAGCCTTGGAAGTTATGTAATATTTTTTAACAAAAATTTTAAGATTAAAATGGTTACTGTGAGTCAACCTTAAGAGATAGACATATGCTGTCGCGGACTTTTTTGTAGGTGTTATTAAGTTGTACAACTCTTGCATAGAAAATATTCTTCTATCTATTTTCAATTAAGCAGCGTTCGTAAGAAACGTGTTTTTTCGACCGTTTATTTGCCGACTTAGGTTGCAAATTAGGTCTCCACGAATGTACCTTTGATTTAAACGGGATAATATATAGCCTATTTTCATTCCGAAAGTCCATTCTATGTATTAGTGAAAGATTTTTTTAAATCGGTTCAGTAGTTTTTGAGCTTACTCATTACAAACACAAAAATACAAATGTTCTCTCTTTATAATATTAGTATAGGTGGGTAAAAATTACCCATAGGTCTACCAGATTATAGTGGTTATTCTTCTATTAAGTCGATATACTTGTTTGATTTACGATACTCTCGAAGGGTATGTATATCTTGATGGAGGTGGTATTTCACTTAACACTTGAGTACTCGCACCTAATGGACGAATGTACCGTAAACCTTAAGCATTTATACCTTCCAGTTTCAGAATTTAAAAACTTTAGTTTCATAATGATCAGCTGGTATCAGTCTACTGCTAGATATAGGCCTCTCCCAAGAAACGTCACTAAGCCGGACCTTCGGCTCTTCCTTTCCAGTCGCTGCAGCCTACCGTTTTGCTAATGTCGTCCTCTCCTGGCCTAGGCTCCACCTGGTCACAAGGCGTCCGGACTACGCTACGTTTGCAGATTCGCAGTCTCCACTCTAGAACCAGACTACCCAACGGTTATCAGTCCTGCGGCAGATATAACCAGCCCACTGCCACTTCGCTTGCTAATCTGTTGATCTAATGTCGATCACTTTAGTTCTCTGGCGAATTACTTCGTTCCGGATTCGATCCCGCAGAGAAACACGGACTATAGTTTGCAAATGCACTTTCATAAAGTGCAAGGTGGAAACCGAGGGACTGCATCTTTTCAAAGCTGAAAAATGTCTAGCTGGTCATTAATATATTTAGATAAGAAAGCTTTATAAAAATAATTTTATAAAATAGTTTGCATTGCTTTTGGAAGGTAAATACATCTGTAGGGATTTTAAAAAAAATTGACCTTTTGATCAATGTATTTACGCATAAGTAGTGTATTTTCTTTTATTCCAGTACCTATCAGAATGAAGAGCAATAAGTGTAAGTAATCTATCAGCGGTTATGCCACCACGTCATGTCTTAGCTTTATGACAAAACTTGTATTGTAGGCCAAGTGTCGTCGTGTCACAAATAATGGAGGTACAAATAATGCAAGTCTTAGGACCAGTTTCACCGGTTCCTGATAGCGCTAAAATGAAGAAATCTGACTGATATTATATAGCATCATTGCCAGATAACTATCTAACGCATTATCAGGAACCAGTGAATCTGGCTCTTACTCTCCATTACATGTATAGAAGTAGTTTTTATAAAACCACCAACATTCTAAGCGCCTGATTTTGTATCCGCTCGTGTTCTTTTTTTGCAAAAGGAACGTAAATTGTACTTATTAATTAAGTAATTCTACCTATATATACGTAGTAGTATTTACGTATCATAATACGTTTTGATTTCAAGACAGTAATCGGTTCTATGGGCAAGTCGAAAATAGGAAATCTGAGTTATAGCGCACGTCGAAATATATTATTGTGGGCCACTTTTTTTGTTGGATTGCTCGCATCAAATTGAAAACAAATGGGCCAGCTTCATAGCTTCCTAACCAATTGTTTCTCATAACTACTACACTTACTATAAGACATACATACAATAGCAGCAAGAGCTGTATCTGTAATAGGTATACGTCATCGCTTACTATCAGGCGAGCGTCGTGCTTGTCCTGTTACCTTATATCATAAATATATATATGTATAATACATACAACAGAGTATTGTAATCAAAAACAATTAACTTTTGAAGTATTTAATTATAACTGTAACACATTACTATAATCGCACATAATTTATATTATATTAAATCAAATTAGGGTTTTACAAAAATTTACTCACAAATGAAAACATTTAAAAGAGTGAATAGTATATTATTAAATAATAAGTACTAAATTCTAATAATTATAAAAATGTATTCATATGGACATATATACCTAAATATAAACTGTATATAAGCCCAAAATGTTTTTCAAATTCTTTAATTATTTATTTTGCTAATGATTTCTATTGGAATGTAATTGCCAACTAAATTAAGCCAAATATTTTTCAATTAAACAAACATATTAAATAGATTAGGTACCAGTTCTGTAATGAATTATTTCGAAATTATTTGATAGATTTAGTCACATAATAAGTTCTTGGTAGCTCTAACTAATTAAGTTTTAATTATAATTACATTTAAGTAGTCATGGCATATATTTATTTATCATCATAAAACAAGAACGCCAAATCTTTAGCCTTATGATGGAGTTAATAACTACCTATCTACATTTGAGCCAGCTTTATTATGGCGCCGTTATGATAGGCAAGCTCTTTACATCATAAATATTAAGTTATTTTTTTATTAAATATAGTATTATCATTTCCAAAACGGAATTAAATGCCACATCAGAATTTCTTACAATTTCTCAAAGCAGACATCACAGATAATAATTTATATATAAATGATAATGCAATATAAATAATTTATCCAACTCCTGTCAATCTATAAATCCACTATTAATAATATTCTTAGGCACTATATTTTGTATAAACTTCATACAACTGATGTTAAAATTAATATACACATTGTCATTTATTTTGTCTCGACTCTAACACAGTAAATCTAAATTCTAATAATGTTCAAGATAATTCTATATACGTAGTCTTACACGCGCTGTAATTGTATAAGCCATTTTGCAATTTCCTATTCAAACCAAGGTTTTAATGATAACTTCAGCTGTAAGAAGAAGTAAATAAATTATCTATGTTATATAATTAAATGTTCTCATTTATTTCCCCCTGGCCAAGGCAAGTAGCTGCCCCATCCTTTACTCGGATTTGGATCTAGCCCTGAAAATAAGCGCATTAATAATAAAATTAGTCACGTCTCTCTGCTATCTTCTAAACGTCTCGTTTCATTAATTTGAAGCCTTTCATTAATTTTTATTTAAACAATTAATGATCTAGTTGGAATAAAAAAAAATTAAATATACATATTATTTATTTTTATTTTATTAATTAAATAATTAATATTAATATATATTATGCGTATATATATATACGAATTAATAAACGAGATGGAAAACAATTTTTTATCCATCTCTGCATATGCGATTTTATTGTTTGCAGTTCTAGTGTACCCATTGGCTTTCACCCGCTGTCCTGTACGACCCGACCAAATTACGTTGTTCATTTTATCTTATAGCTGACATATGTATCACGTGTTCATCATTTTAGTCGGGTTATATCCCTATAGCTATTTCATTCGCATACGCTAATGTGTTGTCTAGTTAATATTCCGTCTACGGCAGAAGCAAAATTTTAGGTTTTGTTGGCGGGGTAGAGTGGCGCGGGGTGCCTGTGATTTGTCCGTCAGTGAGTTTGCTTCCCGCGCGGTCATCATGTGACAGTACCGATGCGCAACTATTTTGCCTCATGCCTCTTGATCCGTGTCGAGATGTTTTTTTTTATATTTAAAGGCTTTTGACCACTATCTCGCCTGGTGAATGGTTTAATTATAAATTATCACTTGGCTCTGTCCTTCAGAGACAAGATGAATATTTTCAGATGAAGCCTTCGTATATTTACGATATATAACTTCAAATATTGCAGGTAAATTTAATTTCTAATTATTATTTAGTTTTTTGCGTGATTCATATATACAATAATTTGTGGTCTTTTGGCAAAATAAATCTTTTGATTTCCCCATGACAATTTAATCTATTATAAATTCATGCTTTTCTTTGAATTGAGTACTGCACTCAGAGCAATAATTACTAAAGTACAGAGCGCGGCTACTCGAGTTCGAACAGAAGCACGGGTCAGAACATCGTCGCTGTCCACCGGCAAGCGCGAACAGTCGACATTCTGAGTTCGAGCGGAGTGCGTTTAGTAACATCTTATTTCGTTTTTGCCGAGAAAATGGTGAAATGTGCGGTGCCAACTTGTCAAAATGACACAAGAAAACACACGAAACTAAAATGCAACATAACATTTCACAGGTAATTCAGATTTGCATACTTTTAAACGGATATACTATTATATGATAGCGGGGGTGAAGTACACGTGAGACGTGCGGTTGCGAGTCGCATCCCACTACACCGCCCGCCGCTTCGCCGGTGATGCATTGAGTAGTGATGTGCGTGCTGTCGATATTATTTACGACATTTTTTACGTTCAAGCGAAGTAGAAGTAAGGAAATACTCCGATGCTCTAAAGTGTTAATGTTGAGATTTTTGTGTGGTTAGCTTTATATAACTAGCTGTGCCCTGCGACTTCGCAACATCGTCCGCGAGGAATAGTGTCGTTGGGTAGTATTTTTAATTATTTAGGCTAATTATATTACAAATAAGACACATACATACGTAGCCCACCTACGGCTACGGAACCCTAAAAACGGGTTAGTATATAAATAAGCATTTCATTTTCAGGTAATATTTTATATCATTACATTTATTATAACATCAAAATAATAATAATTTACATCTCTCATATTCGGTAAGTAGGTCCTTATTACCCCCAAATGGGGCTTGTAGGTAACCAATTAGCGCTCTAGGGTAATAATGTAGCTAGAAAAGCCCTAGGGCGGTAAGTAATTAAAAAAAAAACTCTTCACTCTTTCAAAAAGTTCACGTACATCTAACCATCATACTGGCAATAGACATTATGCATTCAGCCCAATGACAAAAGAGGTCGCTTCGCTATTCAGCCTTGTCTTCGTATGAGTATAATAGTCATCAATTTTAAATATCGAACGGCGAAGCTCAATTTCGTTCTTGAAAAAAAAAATTAAAAGAAAGGTGAAAAAAGGCGGGAATAGAAAACTTTTACTTTAAATATTGTTTGTTTTTGGTTTTTTTTTTTATAATTACGTGCTAATTAGGAAAACATGAGTTCTGCAAGTGATGAAGAAATAAGCTGCACTCCCGATTCAATGAAAATGGAAGCTGAAGCAGCAATTAACAATATTTTGCCTGAAAGTTCTAAAGAGAGATATTTGAAAACTTACGACGAGTTCGTCGAGTGAAGTGGCGAAAAGAAAAACGAGTAAAGTCTTTATCCGAGACTGTATTCTTAACATACTTTAGTGAGCTATCAAAAAAGCTGCAGCCATCTAGTTTGTGGTGCATTTATTCAATGTTAAAAGCAACTATTTCACTATAAATTTACACTAATACAATGTTTTATTCTTGTAATGCCGGTTTTTTTCTACTTACCTCACAATCGAGATGTAAAGCAGAGTAGTTAGCTCGGGTGTAAGCATCAATTGCACCCTCGAACTATAGGCGCCCTCGCTGCTTTCGTGCGCCTAAATATCTCGGGCTGCAATTGATGCCTTACAGCCCTTGGCTACTAATCTACTATTATGTGCTCATAAGTACTTTTAATTACATTAATACTATCTCTTACGTGCATTTAAGATACTTATATGAGTGAGAAATCGTAGGAAAAAACAAACAACGTATCTTGAGATTAATATATAACATTCCTCTCAATGTATAAATATCCTATATTCATTTTTAACGTCACGTGTCACCCGCTTCATCGATAAGCGCGCGTGCGTTTGCAGGCATCCCTACGCAAAACCTATATATCAATGTACGTAGCTATAGCACATCTGCTTACAACTCTCAGCAAGGTGGCGGGCTCATAGCCGCGCTGTGTACTTTAGTAATTAATGCTCTTAGGTACTGCATAACTAAATATGTCCTAATCCGCATAGCTTCACTATCTGAATCCATCATCATCATCATAATCAGCCGGTGTCAGTCCAAGGCTGGAGAAATACCTCTCCCAAACTATACACTGAGCCCGATCTTCGGCTCTTCTTTTCCAGCCACTGCTTTGCGTATATCGTCGCTACCCTTAGTCACAGGACGTCCTACGCTACGTTTGCCGATTTGCGGTCTCCACTTGTATCTATGACAAATCTAAACCTGCCAAAAATATGCAAAAAAAAACAAAATGGCCGCCATTTTAATAAAGAGTGAGAAAAAAATACGGTGATTTAGCGATAAAATGTTCCCTACATTTACCACTTAAGCCTTCGACGTCGACCACCGACAACCTTGTATAACTAAAGAAGAAGCTTACCTTTAGCGACCGCATTGACTTTCTGCGTCTCATCAAGTGTGAGCGACAGTATTTTCTGAAGCACCGGGACCAATCGACCCCGTTCGTCTCCCGGCGGAAGGGTTATGAACTAGACATCAAGCAGAATATTATTAGAAATCGACAAATATTGGGCTGAAAGTAAGATGCTTTTTTTTTTTTGTTAACTAAAAAAAAGCTAGCGTAATGAGTCAATTACGTAATTTGAGGTCTGTGGTTTGACTACCATCTCGTCTGGTGGTAAGAGATGATGTAATCTAAGATGGTGAAAACGCAAAATCTATTAGAATTGTCTGACACACAAAGGCTGTATGCTGCCGAAACACCATTAGGTTATGGTGGCAGAATTCCTCCTTGGTTACCACCACCTCTTTGGTTGGTACCAAACGTAGGTTACTACCGTAACTTTGGTAGCAGGTCAGGAGAGACATCGATATAATGCCCTTACCACCTGTGAGTACTGAGTGCGTAGGTAAGGGCAGACTGTATAATGCATTTTCGACTTCCATTTTTTCGCTAACAGTCAACTAAAATGACAGAGAAGCACTTTGACCACTATATCGCGCATTATACATATATGATGTTAGGTAACTATGCAATTCATGATGGAATTGTGCTTATCTGACATTGGAAGATGGCAGTATAATAAGGCGCTGGACAAATTCTCTCGAAGTGGCTGGCTAGAGGCAACGAATAATTATTAAAATATAACATATCTGAAGCACAAATGACACAATAGACCGTAGAAATGTGTTACCTTGAGCGTGACATTCTTCATGTACTCGGCATTATGCGCGCTGTTGGTAGTGCCACGTAAGCGTCGTAGCTCCGCTTTCAGAAGTTCGCTGAGTTGCGCCATGCGCGCGCATTCACGCTCCGACTCGGATAATAACACCGTCACGTGTTTCACTCTGAGGGAAACGTATCATATGTTTTATGCATAGACTTATAATATTAAACTTGACTGCGAACTAAACCGCAAAACCGGCCCGCCAGAGACCGACCTTGAAAAGAGTTTATCCTTTGCTTTTGTATGGACCACATATATATATATATATATCATTGGCAGGTTATTAGGACAAGGACACACTACTTCCTTGGTGCCTTTCGTTTGGGCCGTTTTGTTGTACAAAGCAGTTACGGCCTTATGTTTAGAGCATACGGATAAAATTGAATTTGTCTATGTATAATATATCTGCAGTGCTCCCTTTTTTTAATGTGTTTATCAGTCTATATGTGTATGTATGTATATATGTTTGTTCCTTTGTGGCACACTAGAGACCAAACGCGTGGGCCGATTTTGATAATTGGCACGTCAATAGATTCGCCATGCTAGCACGAGTGTCAACGAAAACATAAAAAATTGAAAAATTCAAAATGGCGGATTTCAGACGCCAAAATTTGGGGTCCAAAAAAATTTTTTTTTTCAAAACCTATCGAGTGGGGGGGTATCGAATTAAAGGTCTTAAAATGGAGATTCAAAATATATTTACAACAAATAATTTATGATCGTACAAATCGAAAAAAAAAAACGATTTTACATGCCGCGTTAGTCACTTTCAGTAACAAGTTTGCGGTGCTTATCTCTGAAGTTACTTATCAGATCTCAATAAAATTACAATAAGACCAAACGAAAATCATATTAACTCAAACAAAAAAAGAATTTTCCAAATCGGTTAAGAATTGATGGAGTTCTGAGGTAACAAACAACCTCTTCCTTTTGGTATAGTCGTTTAATAGTACAACTGTAAATACTAATATAAATACTCAATAATCCACATGACATCAACTCTCTAAATGAAATGAGACGATTACGGAATTTGCCGTCCTTTACTTAACTAAAAAGTGTAAAATAAAACATTAAATTAAAAAATCAAAACCCCGACCGCGCAAAAAGTGAAGTGTTAAAAAACGAACTGAAAAGAAAAAAACAAGTAAGTCTAGTAGTTTACACTTCTGTTTAGGGATATCAAAAAACTATTAATGTATCCCGACTGTTAAAGTCTCTATATTCCATATAACAATGTATAATTTATTTTATGAGTGTATCGACCGAGAAAGAATTTAAATGGTATAGTTTTTTGATATCCCTACAGAAGACTAAACAGAAGTCTAAACTACTAGACTTACTTGTTTTTTTCTTTTCAGTTCGTTTTTTAACACTTCACTTTTTGCGCGGTCGGGGTTTTGATTTTTTAATTTAATGTTTTATTTAATAGTAAGTCTATAGTTTTAAGCTGTCATACATTCTACGTTACAAAATGATGGCAGGTCAAGCAAGATACTCTATCGCCATGTGGTAAGCGATGATGTGGTCGAAGATGGCCAACACACTAGGCCTAGAATGGTCTGAACTCTGACTCTCAAGGGCTATGTGGTGCCAGAACACCGAAAGGTTTAAGCGGACGATTTTCTTCGTAATACTGGTAAGCTAATTTATGGTAGCAAATCAGGCGGAAAAATATAATGATCCTACCACCTGTGCAAAAAAAAGAAGCAATAAATAACTCATAGTAGTTTTTTTTATCTTATTGGCTAGCGTTTGACCACTACCTCGCCTGGTAGTAAGCAATGATGTGGTCGAAGATGGTGAACACGCTAGACCTAGAATAAGGAGTTTTGGCAGCAACGTGAAATGCGCGTGTGGTCTCATTGTATTTTTTCTTAAATTATTGTGTTCTTTGGCGAGTTAAGGAATAATAAATATAAATTATTAACCATTAGGTGTTGGTGAATATAAATAGGAAATACGAATGTAGAATGACAGCATAATGCTGTTATGTAAAACATTATATTTCGTGTCTACACTAACTGAACCTTCAGTAAAGTATCTAATTCTTTAATTGGGACATGATTTGCACTGGAATATGACTTGACTTGAGTGTGACTTTGACTTGACTTTATGATTCGTATAAACAGCTTGAAAATTACTGATACTTGACACCTGGTTAAATATACTATACTAATGGTGTGACGCCAAATTACAACCAATAAGAATAAATTATAAGTATTTTTTTAAACACAAGCTATTTGTTAATATGTTATCATGTGTGATGAAAAGTACTAATGTTACCAATACATACAAGACCAAATCGATGGTCCTACAATTTGCTATACGGAGAGCCCAGTTCCATCATCGGGAAAGCTGGATAGTACCATATTATTGCATTGTCCCCGAAGATTCGCAAGTTTACCAAATTTGAGACCAATCGAACGCCAGGATGTTGGTGGTTCTGATAGTCTAATATGGTTCTAATAGGGATGAAGTCTGGGTAAAAAATAATAATTCTAATTAGTCCGTCTGTTGGATTATCAAAAACTAATTGACACGTATTTTTTACTTTACAAATTAATAGGAATTAACAAAGATAAAGAGCGTTACAGTTTGGGAGTGGAGGCTCGTGAACTCACGAACCGCTAAAAAGTAGTACACTATTTGGCGGTTCGTGACGTCGCGCAGAATTTCAACGCTGTATATCTTCGTCATTTTTTGATTAATTGACAAATTTTTTTTTTTGATAATATAAATGACTGACTAAAATTTTTTTTTAGGAGTAGCCTCCACACTAACATACATAATAACACGAAAAGTTAAACAAAAGCTATATAAGTTATAAGCTGTATAAGGCCGCTAGCGAACGGAGTACAATTTAATTTAATATTTCACCTGTGTTGCGTAGCGGTGAGCCTCCGCTTCAGGTCAGCGATCTCCTGATCTGAAGTGAGGTCGAGCGAAGAAGTGTCGAGGGCCTCGTCTTCCGGCACCCCTTCTTCCAGTAACCTCTCCAGTGACACGGGTGAGCGGCCGCCAGTGCTCGACATGTATGGCTTCGACGGCGGAGGGGATGGGGCCGATTCCGAACCCTGACAAGATTTAAAAGGCAATTTATTTTACGAAAGCGGTCATGCTGTCAGGGGTCAGCGCGCGATATTTTAACGTGCAAAGGGTTATAAACTGGACTTGTCTTGGACCGTACATAGGCAGTACGCAGGGTGGATTTTGAAATGCGACCGTGACCAATAGCACACTAGCGGCCAGTTCGCAGCGGCCAGCGAGATACACACATTAGTATAAACTTTCCACGAAGCACGCGCACCTGGCCAGTAGCAAACCACGGCAACCGGTAAACTTAGAAGTGTCAACTTTCAACTGTCATATCACTGCATTTGTTTACACAGCCAACTGAAGTCATGACCACAAAGCAAAAGACTTTCGTCAAATTACGCGCGAAATTTGAAAATGCAAAACTTAAAAGCATTTTTATGGCACTTAACGATTGAATAAACATTTTGTGAATTTTTTAGTTGTTCATTAGCACTATAGAATCTAATTGAGACACTTTTCAAAAATGGGTGTAATACCCTATTCACAATGCTTCGATCGGTTACTTTTGCTATTTCAATTTGAAAAAAAAAAAACAGTGACGGTTGATGATGTAGCGCTTACCCAAAAGATACCTATTAACTCGCGACTTGAAGACCCCTAAGTTGTATCTAATCGGAAACAAAAACTCAGGCAGAGAATTCCATTCCTTGGCAGTATGTATGATGAAAGAAAAAGCAAATCGCTTTGTACACGTAAATCGTATATCTACCATGAAGCGGTGGCGCCTCTTAGTATCCCTGCATGTCCGATTATAGAATGGGGATGGCGGAATCAAATTATGAAGTTCCGATGCACAGTCTCCGAAATGAATCCGATAATAAAAAACCGACAAGCAAGCGACCTTGCGACGATGCTTGAGACTCGAGTCTTTTGCTTACTAGTTAGTCGTCGTTGATGAGCTTCTGGGCTTTCCTCTGAATAGCTTCCAGTGACTGCAGCTGGTATTTAAGGTGAGACCAGTAGCACTATACACAACCGGACTTACGCTTATATTTAGATTGAGCAACTGTCCCGGTGTGAAGTATTGTTTCACCTTAGACATAATTCCAAGCTTTTTGGAAGCTATCTGGGCTTCAGACTCCGAAGATAAAATAATCCGATAAGAGCTCAAATTGAGAGTTGGTGTGATTCTTATGTGATTCTAATTGATAAGGTTTCCGCTACAAAATAGCTCACGTTTTTATCAATATTCAAAATAAAAATGAAGCTTCCGAATCCGAATAGGTTTTCGATTGATTTAGAGTCAGGGGGCAGCTATACCTACTCTATTTACGCCTAATAGTAGAAGTAATAAATTAACTTCCGCCCATTGTAACACTAATAAAATGAATGATTTGTATGTTATTTTTTAAGTTATGAGGTGTGATAATAAAGAATTTTCTATCTATCTATCTATGTTACTTTAAATCTTTTTGCTTAAACAACTTGACCAATTTGAATATCACTATGCTTGGCTCGCGGCTCAGTTTACCGATACTGTTGTGTTATTCAACGTTTGATAAGTTTTATGATACTTTTACAGTTAGCGTCGTCGTAACAAAATTAGCGTCTATTTACGACACATTCAAGGCTAAATATTGCACATGTAACAGTGCGTGCAGACGTAATAACCAGTACCTAATCTGTGTCTGGTGCTGGCCGTAGTCATATATTCAACACTATAACGTCGATGTGTAGATTATTCAACATTTAAGTGTGTAGCTGTTATACAATGTATTAATAACAATATCAAATAAAAGCAATGTTTTGTTAGTATAGTTGCAGTTGATTATGCGACCGATTCCAAAATGTATAATATTATGTACTACTACGTACATCATAATGTTAGCGTAACTACTTTCTATACCTAGTCTAATGTACCTACATCGCCACTTCATTATCAGATCAGCTGATGATACCATAATCATGAATTTTGTCACCCAATTTACAGTGGTTAAAAATGGCTTGCAAATTTTGACGGACATTTTTTTTAAAATCTTATAGGTAAGCGTTTCTCCACTATCTCGCCTGGTGGTAAGCGATGATGCGGGCGAAGATGGTGAACACGCTAGGCCTAGAAAACTCTGACTCACCAGGGCTGTGTGCTACCGAAATACTAAGGTTATGGCGGCAGATTTTCTCCTTGATTGTGGTAAGCTACTTTTTGGTAACAACTCAGGCGGAACATCGATATAATATGCTCCTAATACTCCTACCATCTGTGTAGGATTTGAACCGACGACCTCCAGTTTAGAAGGCCTAAAGGAAAGATCTAGCCTTTTGGTCAACGTGGCTCTCACTTATATTTACATCTAAACGTTGTAAAGTTAAATAAAACTTCTAAAAACAATGCTTGCATTAGCAAACATTATAATTACTAGTGTCCGACCGAAAGTTCGGTTTCGGTTTCGGCCGAGTTTCGGCCAAAAATCAAGTATCGGCGGGCAGTTTCGGTTTCGCCCAAAATTGGTCGAAACTTTTGCCGAAACCGAACTGATTTCGGAAGTTGTCGTACACGCTCGCCTAACTTCGTTTCTCACGACAACGCTTTGGCGACCGCTGGCGGCCCTGTTCGGGAATTGTCGTGCGCCGTTCGGATAGCTCTGTAAGATGGAAGTATTCGTGTGGATATGGTGCTAAAATAATAATAATGGGTAGTACGCACCAAATTTCAGTATTTTAAGGAATTGTATACTTGACCACGTGAGTTTCGGTTTCGGTTTCGGCCGAAACTGAAGTCACGGCCGAATATTCGGTTTCGGTTTTGGCCGGAAAACTAGTTTTGGTCGGACTCCAATGATTACCTCTCCTTCTTCTCTCGGTATCATCGACACATTGATATCCATATCTCCATCACTATCTTCCTTCGGTATGATAGGCAGCATGTATTGGTTGTGATTTGCTTCATCTAGCAGTTGACCCCTGGTGGAATCTTGTGCAGCAATCAGCTGTTTTTTCAGAGCTTCTGACTCTTTCACTAGCTTTGCTTCGAGGTCGCTTATCTGTGTTTTGTAGCACTGGGTTAGAGTAGATACCTGCGAAAAGAATGGTGTTTTAATTAAAATGCGCTTATATTATACTTTTGTACATAATAATTTACAATTCAAAATTTCAACGTCCGACGGGACTCGAACCCGCGCCTCTTGAATGAATGAATGAATGTTTATTTGTCAGAAAACTATGATAACAATATCAAAGTAGCTGGTGTTATGCTTAAAATGGGTACATTCGTTTTCTACCCCTGTGTGTGTACAAATGCTTTATAGAATACAATAAATAAATTACTAATTAAAATTAAATAAAATAAATTACTTTACAAATTTCCTTATATGTAAATTAAAAGTCATAATCAATAATTTTAATTACCTATCAAACATTGAAACTGAAATCTTGGCTAAGAAGCCAAAGCCAAGCACTTTAACCAACTTGCTACAGAAGTACTATTCATTATTCTGAGCTACAGACGACCCCTACTGAAGTAACGAAACTTCTGGATTGCTCTTCTCTTGATAAAAGTATTGACTATGATTGAACCATTACAGATTTCAGATCCAACTAGAGATATTGCAATGCTTAAATCGAATATTTTGTTTGTTTGAGTGTTATCTACACTTTATAATTTTGTTTGGGTTTTAGCACGAGTCGTTTGTAGCTAAGTTGGTTAAAGTGCTTGGCTTTGGCTTCTTACCCAAGATTTCAATTTCAATGTTTGATAGGTAATTAAAATTATTGATTATGACTTTTAATTTATCATTTGCGTTGGTACATTAACAGCGTCTAGGAATCGGTCTATGGATTGAACTGCAAAGTTAAGTTTGTCCTTTAACTTAGTTTGACAAGTTTGTACAAATAGTAGTGCTATCAGTTATTAATACATTTAACAATTTACATACGAAAATTACAAGTTAAATTATAAATGTAATAATTAAGATCGTTTAAAAAACCGACTTTACATGCCGCGCTACTCATTTTCAGTACTAACTAACTACTTTTGAGGTTTTTATCTCCATATCTCTGGAAATACTTATCTGATATCTCGATAAAATTACAATGGGACCAAACGGGAAGAATACTCTCTCAAACAAAATAATTTTTCAAATCGGTTAAGAAGTGACCGAGTTCTGAAGTAACAGACAAAAAAAACCGTCGAATTGAGAACCTCGTCCTTTTTTGTGTAGTCGGTTAAAGATAGTTACTTGTAGTTTATGCTGTGTTCTCTCAGACTCGAGTTGCTGTGATATGCGTGTGAGGTCCGCATGCAGGCGCGCGGTGCGTTGTTGTGCGCGCGCCGCTTCCGATGCCGCCTCAGAAGCTCGTCTGCGCGCATTGTCCGCTTCTGTGCTTTGTTCTACGCACTGCTCTCTGAAATTTATGAATTCAAGTCGTAAAGATCATCTACTACCTACATTTCTATTTTTTAACTACACCGCGCCGTCTATTTACTTTGATTCGTTTCTTTTTCATCTAAAGGTTGTCTGGAAGATAGCTCTTTTATTGATAAAATCGCCCATCGTACAACTTAAATCAAGCCTATTAATATTATTGTTTAAGAATTTCATGTAATTTGTGGTGTACAATAATGAGTTATCTATCTATATATCTCTGTACTTTGAGTCTGACTGATCTTCATCTCTGGGAGCGTCATCATGCTAATACTAGGCCAATACAAGCCGGCACGAATCTAAAGAAAAGGCGCAAGCAATATTGTTGCGCATTGGTACTATCGTGTGATAACAGCGCGGAAAGCGCTGGCGGTTGTGATTGGGCCGTTAGCGCGGGAAAGCTCTTATTGACGAGCCAATCACAGCAACGCCAGACCTAAAATTGACTTCTGCGCATCTGCGGTCTGATCTAACGTTTAGATCTGTGGCGACAGTTATACGTTCGCTTCATAAAGGAGCTGGGTTGGCTCGGCTAGTCGGGGCTATTAGGGGGAACAGCATACTAGTGCAGAATCTATCGCCTCTACCAAATTATTATTAGAACTATATAGTCGAGAGTAAAACAATAATTTTCTTAAGATGCTATAAAAGATGCGATAATGGACTTATAATTTATTCGTAGTATAATGCTATAAAATAATTAAGATAGTTTAAAACTAAAACAACCGAGTTCTATGCCCCGTGAGTCAGATTCAGTAGCAAGTTTGAGATGTTCATCGTCCTATCTCTGAAGATACTAATCAGTCTCGATGAAATTACAATGGGACCACCTCGGAAAATTTACCCTACCGATTAAAAAAAATAATCATTCGAATCGGTTTACAATTGACGAAGTAATCGTGTAACATTGAGGACCCGGTGGCGTGATCGGGAGAACGGTTGGCTTTGATGCCAGAGGTACCAAGTTCAAACCCCGCCGTGCACCAATGGATTATTCAGACTTTTTTTTCTAATCAAAATAAATTATGTGCGCTTTTCACAGTAAAAACACGCTTTTCCGGTGAAGGAAAAACATCGTTAAGAAACTAACAACCCCCGCATGGTGTTAGGACACTATCTGGTGTCCGCCTGGCCAGCTACCACCCTCAAGTTAGAAAATCTGTCGCCAAACATCTAATGTGTTCCGGCAGCTATCCTTGAGAGCCAGTTCCCATTCTAGGCCTAGCGTGCTTACCATCTTCGACCGCATCATCAGCAGGTGAGATAGTGGTCAAACGCTAGTCTATAAGATATAAAAAAATACATACAAAAAAGCAACTTACATACAAATTGAGAACCTCCTCTTTTTTGGAATTCAGTTGAAAATAGAATACGATTAAAATGTATATAATTAAAGTTTCAAAACAACAAAACGAAAAGTAATTATGCTAAATAGGTAACTTATGATCTTACTCTGCAGCGTTAAGTTTAGAAGTCAAAGTTTCGATCTGTGCTCTCAGCGCTGCCGTTTCTTCTTTCAACTGCTCCTCTTGACTGTGGTCTACTGTCTGGTTTTGACGTAATACTGCTTGAGCACGCACCTAGAGTTTATAGCCAAGAGTTTTTTTTTATGTATTCATAGAAACTCTAATAATAACTCTATCTAACAAAACAAAGACAAAATCCAATTTCTATTTACATTCACGCTAACGCGATAACGCTACTTCAAAAATGTATAGAAATGACAACCTTGCTGCGGAAACATAAATGTCATTACCATACATTTTGAACTTGCGTGAGCGTGAATGAAAACAGAAATGGGATTTTGTCTATGGGGGCTGAACGGAACGCACAACGCTGCGGTGTGCAGTGTCGGACACGTAATATCATGAAAAACCAAATAAC
Source organism: Cabera pusaria (assembly GCA_954871355.1). Lineage (NCBI taxonomy): Eukaryota > Metazoa > Arthropoda > Insecta > Lepidoptera > Geometridae > Cabera > Cabera pusaria. The sequence goes on along the minus strand of OX940889.1, from coordinate 18,236,254 downwards.
ATTCTAAAAGTTTTCCGATCAAAAGGAAGCTTTAGCAGGATCGGTACATATCTGAAGTGTGAGAGGCATAGCGAATGTACGACTTTGAAAGACAGAAAGAAAGACAGCATGAGGGCCCAGTGATGCAAGTTATTTATTAATTTAGGCGCAAAAATGTATGTGTGCTAAAATGGTCGTTATGAAACCCTCTGCATAGTGGTACGATTTTGTTTAGTGTCAGCCTGGCTAGCTACCAACCTCAAGTTGGAAATTCTGTTGCCAAAACTTCTAATATGTTACGGCAGCTGTTCTTGAGAACCAGTTCCCATAATTGGCTTAGCGTGCTAGCATCTTTGACTGCATCATCACTTACCAGCAAGTGCGAAAATGGTCAAACGCTAGCCTAAACGATACAAGTGAATTATTGAAAAGAACAAAAACCGCCTGTGTGAAAAGTGTGTTTTTTATCAAACTTCCAGAGCACTAGGATATTTTATGCCGTACGTGTAATACATATTGGGAATAAGCTTTTTATGTTCTTTACTTTGATACCAAACACGGTATAGTTTGAGCAAAAAATATGTAAAGTATTTGGCAAAATAGCCGCCATCTTTTTTTCCCTATTACATTTATAAAGCCTATAACACTCAGGAGAGCAATACCTTTCCTTCAAGACCTCATTCTTTTCAGACCTCATTGAAATCGTTCCAGCCGTTTGGCTACTAGGTGGCAACAAAGAAAAATACCCACAATCTTACATATGTGCGAAACACATTACCCATAAAATAATATACACTACACGCCACATCTTGCCACATCCTGAGACTCTAACAACTACCTCAAGCAGACTAAAAATTAAAGTTCTGCGCCCAGATACTGTAATGTTATGTCTGTATGTACATTACCTTGTAACTAGTGTATTCAGTCTTTAAATCAGCCAGGTCCATATTACTCATCTTCAATTTTTCGTTCAGCTCAGAACATTTGAACTCCAATCTCTTTACTTTGTTATTCAGCTCTGCTTTGTCTTCGGCAAGATTCATGATTACTTTTTCCTTTTCGCTGATCAGTGACGTCGTTTCTAAGTCTGCCTCTTCGTTCTTTCTCTTTTCGTCTTCTAGGTCTTGTTCTAATTTCAATATGATAGCGTTTTTGGCTTGTATAACGTTGTCCTTGTCTCTGCCTTCCTCTATAGCATGCTGTAACTCTTCTTTAGTGAGTCTGTTCTGGGTTTCTTCGGATTTTATTTGTTCCTCAAGGAGCTTGATTTGCGTTTTCATTGCTGTTATTGTGCCCTCTTGGGTGTCGATTGTTGATTCCATCTAGAAACAATCAGTCAAGGTTTCATATTCGTTCGTAAGATGTTACATCATTATCAGCCAATAATCGTATCGTATGTTATCAGATTCAAGATAATGAAATTAGACCTTTTTTATGCACATATTTTAATTAGTGGAATTGAAAAAAATAATAAGAAAATGTTAAGATTTTTGGTGAACAGCACTTTATGTTCAATGGTCAAGCACAAGAATACGCAAGTGCTGGACAAAATATCCCAATGAATAATTAACATTTACATAATTAAGGAAAATAATAATTAGTCGTATTTGTAAAATACACACTCGTAATGGAAATAAATATTGCATAGAAATTTTAATTTAAATGAATTGTAGCTTTCATTACCTGAACAATTTTTTTCTTTTTTTCTTCCATTTTGGTAGTAAGTTCTTTCAGAGACCTCTCGTAATCTTCAATTTCAAGGCTCAATACACTCTTTTTCTTTACATCACGTTTGGTTGTCTCCAAACTATCTCTTGTTGCTTTATGGGCTTCCATTTCAGCAGCCAACTCTTGGGTCTTTACATTTAATTCCGCTAGAAATAACACAACAAATAACAATAGTGTTCCAAGTTCTCAGGCTTGACTGGAAATTGAGAGGGCAATGAGAGGAGGCATAGGACATAGAGGTGAGGCGTATTTTCTGTAACAGATCCGAAGAATAGGTTTTACGAGACTAGGTGACACCTATTCCTCCTTTTGACAAATACCTATTCCACCTAGTATTCGTCCTCGAGACCACTTAGATGCCATGATTCATGCGAATCTATTCCGTATTTTCACTGGGATAGTACCGCCGTAAGCCGTAAACGCAGTGCAATGAGAGTGCGAGTACGAGGGTACTATGGTACTATACTACTGTTTCACTCGCATTCTAGTATGCGAGAGCAAAATGATGCGATACTGTTGGGTGTTGACTACTATAATCTATACACGATTAATACTAGGTTGATCAGGTATTTGAATCACGTGTTTCTAAGGACTAGGTGCACCTAGTTCTTAATTTACCTAGTATAACCATCCCAATATCCAAACCATTTTCAATAGCACAATTCAATAGACAGTACACAATCCATGTAGCGCAAATATACCAACCCGCCATTTTCAGGGGTGGCCCACTGTGTCACTCCCACTAAGTACATCCCATTTATAGTATGGAACAATAGTACAAGCACAATATGGGACTGGTAGCTTTATATCCTTTGTGCTCCCTGCTCAAGACATACCCAAAAAAATATCGTAAAAGTTACCTTTAAGTTTCTCTAGCTCAGCTGATATTTTTTCCTCTGCTTCAGTCAAAGCTTTGATTTTGGCTTCAAGCTCAGTAAGATCGGGATTATCACCGCTGCCATTTCCTTTAACATCAGCAGACACATTTGCAACATGTTTCAGTGTTATTTTGTTATCTGTACCATTTTCACTCAGCATTTTCTCCAATTTTGCTTTATCTTGCTCAGCGCTTTGCAGCAAAGCGATCGTTTCGTTCAACTTTTTCTTTAGTTTTAATGCAAATATCCTCAATTTGGTATATCTGTAAATAATGTCATGATTAAATCTATTACGATATTGATTTACCTACAACTTCAAGGTAATCAAGAACATGGTTTGTCCATTATATTGTACACATTCAACATATAAAGTGCGCCACACAAGCACCATTTAGTTAATTGATTATATGCGTAATAAATAAATCTTAAACGAAAACGTAAATTACTACGGTGGAGAAAAGTAAAACCTCTTTTTTTTTTTAAATATTGGGTAACTGGTTTGAAGTAAGTACATAGTATACACATTCTTTCAAATGCTGGGCAGCAAAGTTAACGTAAACATTTGTTGTAGAGCAGAAGGACTTACTTTTCTTCAAATGTTTCATCCAGATCCTTCATTCTGGAGCACTCCTCTGCTTTGGAAATTGTAGATGTAGACATATCTTCGTTAGCCAATTCCCCTGTAAATAAAAACATATTCTTTAAACATTTCTATTTATAATGACCACAACTAGTGATTCGTTTTTTTTTAATAATATTATTCTTACCAGTTGATGGAGCATGATGCCTTAATTTCTCTATTTCCTCTTTTAATGTTGCTATGGTACTTTCATGTTCGGCGAGTACTTTTTGAGCTTTATCTCTGTCAGAGGCAATTTGCTCTATAACGCCACTGTTTTCACCAGTTTTCTTCTCAGCAGTTTTTAATTCACCTTCAAGCCCATCTAGTTTTTTAAGCAACTCAGCTTTTTCTTCATTTGCAGTGTCTCTATCCCTCTCCAATGTATCAATAAGTCTTTCCATTTCAGCGATAGCCTTCTGTTGCTTGGATATAGATTCGCCGCGTTCTTTCAACACTTGATTTATTTCTTTCATTTCATTCAACAATTCAGAATTTTCACTTTTATAATTTTGTAATTTTGACTTATTTTCCTCGAATTCGGCTACCATTACGTCAAATTCCTTTATTTTATTGCGAGATTCTTTCATTTCAGCAAGAAGTGAAGCATTTTCCTGCTTGTACGCACCTAATTTAGATTCGAGTTTGACAATATCAGCTTGTAAAGATTCATTTATGTCTGGTAAATTTTCTCTGTCATCTTTTGGATGTTCCAATGATAGTTTTAATGTTTCTACTTCTTCTTTTAACAAGTTGTTCAAGTCTTGTATGTCATCATAATCTTTTTTCAATAGTTGTAATTGTTCCTGTTGTGCCATAATTTTGCACTTCAGCATATTGATTTCACCTTCCTTTTCCAATTTGTTATTACCTTCCGAGATTGTTTTTTCTTGTACAGCTCTCTCTAGGTCTTGCTTCACTGTTTGAATGTCCAAGTTTAGTTTAGTATTTTGATCCACTAGTATTTTATTGTTGTTTTCTAATTCAACAACACTGTCTCTGGCATTGAGTTTCTCTTTAACTAGTGTATCTTTTTCACTTTCCAGAGCTTTGATTTGAAGGTTCAAAGCTTCTATGGCATCACTGGTTTTATCTCTATTCAACAATAAAGTATTTAATTTCTCATTTTCATTCCTTACATTTTCTAACATTTTAGTAACTTCATTATTTGCATGACTTAAAATATTTATTTTTTGCATACCTTCATCAATTTTCTGTGTCAATAATTGATTTTCATTTACTTGTGCAGGTAAATCTACCTCAGCTAATTGCTGGTTGATAATTTTCAAAGCATTAAGCTCTTGTATGTAATTATCATTTTTACTTGAAGATTCTATGCAATTCTGATGTATTTTTTTAATTTCAGATTTTAATAACTCGTTTTCGTTATGTATTTTATCAATTTCAGAGCTTTGTATGTCATTATTGCATGTATTTATTTTCAGTTTTTCTATTTGTTCTTCCAACACCTGAATCTTCTTTTTGAGACTATTATTTTCAGTATTTAATTGGTTAACTTGTTCATCTAATGCTTTGGATGCAATGATGATATCACTCTGCCATTTGGGAATATTTTCTGAATATTCTTTTACTGTTTTTGTTAATATGTAGCGGGAGTTTTTAAGTTGATTTATACAAGCAGCACATTTTAGGATTTTATCTTTGTAACTCCTTAGTTTTACATTCGCTTTATCTTTTTTACATTTCTCAGATTCATATAACTGCGAAATCTCTTTGATTCTAGACTCAGATTCTTCATTGTGTTTCTGATTTGTTTCTTTTGTTGTTTTTAATTCAGTTTCTAATTCATTAATTTTATTGCAGAGTTCTTCTATTTTGATTTTAAAATCTTCCTCTGTGAAGCAAAAACAAGAAAAGCATTATCCTACTAATATTATAAATCCGAATGTTTGTATGTTTGTTATTCGATCACGCAAAAACAGAATACTGGATTTTTATGAAATTTGTCACACCGACAGTTTATAACCAGTTTGTATCACGAAGTTTGACAGAGATTGAAATGAACGAACATGACAGAGATGGAGCTATACGGCCTACCATAGCTGCGTCCACGTCATTTAGTTCATTTCATTCATTCAATGATTTTCATGATAGGCTCCCTGGATTAACACATAGGATACATTTTACCCACTTCATAAAAGGAGGATGGATGTTTTTTTACAAATCTTCTATAGCCTGTGAAGCTGTGCCCACGTAGTAATCTAATACTATAAGAATCTTTGTCCTGACATACTGACTAACTGACTGACTGACTGACAGACAACGCACAGCCTAAACCGCTGGTCGTAGAGACTTGAAATTCGGAGGGTATATTTGTCTTAGTACGTAAGTGTGTACTAAGAAAGGCTTTTCCAATAATCACCCCTTTAGTGGTTGAAATGAGGGGTTCAAAGTTTGTATGGAGAAACAAGATTAGAAAGTCTTTTCTATTGGAAACTTCTCACAAGTGCTTCAGTAAAAAAAAATAGTAAATACGTGTTTCAGGCTTTTTTTAAATTCCACCCCTAAGAGGGTGAAATGTGGTAGTCTTAAAATCAATATTGTTTCGGATTGCGCTGAAATTTGGCATGCAGATAGTTATTACGACGTTAGTTCCCTCTGAGAAACGATTTCCTAAAATTCACCCCTTAAGGGGATGAAACGGGGGTTCAAAATTCGTATGGAGAAACAAGATAAGATAGTCTTTTCTATTCGAAACTTCGCATAAGTACTTCAGTAAATAAATAAGTAAATACGTGTCTCAGGCTTTTTTTAAATTCCACCCCTAAGAGGGTGAAATGGGGTAACAAAGTCTGAAAATCAATATTGTTTCGGATTGCGCTGAAATCTAGCATGCAGATAGTTATTACGACGTTAGTTTCATCTGAGAAACGATTTCCTAAAATTCACTCCTTAAGGGGATGAAACGGGGGTTCAAAGTTCGTATGGAGAAACAAGATGATAAGATAGTCGATAGCCAACCCGCGATGCTATAGGTGTGCCCAACCCCACGGAGGGGATGGATGTGCCATCCCAGTACAGGAGGCTTCTTGCCTATACTGTTCGGGACGACACTTCTCGACAAATAGGTCCTGCCCGGAGCAGGAGAGACAGAAAGCCATTAAAGTTAATATGTTTAGAGATGGTTTGTCATATGAAGAAGCCTCCACTCAGATGCCAAAATCTATCAAAAGACAATCCCCAAAACTCTGATACACTAGCACATAGTGTACATAATCCACCTTCACCAACTGCCTCCCGATCCTACAAAAAAACTATATACTCAATTCCATCTCCTAGAGTTCTTCGGGAGAAGTCGTATGACAGAATAGCTCACAATTCCCTGATATCAGAACCTCGCCCATCCCTCCCAAATGGACATTGCCTTCAAATTTCCCAACAAAACCCAAACCCTCTCCACAACGAACCTCAAGATCAGCTGTTAATTCAGCTCATTACTATAATTATCGACCTAATCACAAAAAATAATCATAACCTACCGTCCAACGTTGCCCACATGATCACCCAACTCTCCTCTATCCTTAGTTATAAATAAAATATCTAACTGAAATATTTAACTGTAATATTTAACCGAAACACTCAACTCTCCTCTATCCTGTCCCATAAATATGGATCAGTCCACCCGACTAATCCAGTGGAACTGCTAGAGTCTTCGTCCAAAGACTCATGAGCTTTATCACCTGATAAGACAGTTTTCGCCCGTCCTGGTGGCCGTCTCGGAGACATGGCTGGTTCCCAATACTCACTATCGAGTGTCGGGTTACTCCTGCCTTCGGGATGACCGTCAGGACGGGTATGCAGGATGTGCGTTACTGGTCAAGCGTAGCTTGACGTTTTCGCGAATATCCCTGCCCTCTCACAGCTCAGACATCAACGCTGTTGCTGTCAGAGCATTTAATATTTCCTTCCTATCTATTTATATTCCCCATCCTCATTCCTCTTTGATCCCCGATATCCTTCTCATCTTCTCCTCCATTCCATCTCCAATTATAGTAATGGGTGACTTTAACGCTCATCACACCTCCTGGGGTTCTGCTAGTTGTGATATGTTTGGATACTCACTTTTAGATGCTATTGATGAGGTCAACCTATGTGTTATCAATGACGGTTCTCCAACGCGCAGGGTCCTTCCTACTCAAAATCCTAAAAGTGCAGTTGATCTAACTATCTGTTCCTCTTACCTCTCCTCAATCCTCACCTGGGAAATTCTCCCACTATCATATGGCAGTGACCACTACCCCATCATAATCCAGCTCCCTCATAGATCCCCACCCTTAAACGTACCCCAATCCCTTCTTATGCACAGACTCTCGGGGGCAGACTGGGAGGCGTACTCTTCGTCTCTGGAAAACAAAATTTCTTGCCTTCCCAACAATACTAATCCCATTTCATGTTATGATGAATTAGCCAAATCTATTTTACAATCAGCTAACGAAACAATTCCTTTAAAAAAACAAAAGCGGATCTCATTTTCTCCACCTTGGTGGGACCAAGAATGCACAGTTAGGGTAAGGTACCGAAATGAGTCAGAACTGGTCTATAATTCAGATATGTCCCTTACGAATTATTTAGCATATCAAAAACATGCAGCAAAAGCCAGAAAAACTCTGTCAACAAAAAAGAGATTAGGATGGACCAAATTCTGTGAAAGCCTGGCACCGGATACTCCACCTTCTCTCATCTGGAGGCAGATACGTAGGTTCAGAGGATACCATAACTATAGGAATATTTCGTCAAATGACCCTTCTTCATAGTTAGAATCATTTTCTAATAATCTTGCCCCCCCCCCCCCCCCCCTTTGTACATATGACTCTTTCCTTTAACATACCACCTAACATCACCCCTTGTAACTCAGACTCATTAGACATATATTTTTCGTTTGAAGAACTAGAGTTGGTGCTGGATGGAATGGAGGATTCATCTCCAGGCTTAGACGGCATCACCTATTCTTTCATAACAAAATCCTCAACAAATACTAAAAAATACTTTTTATCACTAATCAACCAGTTTTATGAAAATTGATTAATCCCAGAATCATGGAGTACACAAATAATAATTCCAATTTTGAAACCAGGCAAAAATCCTACTAGCCATAATTCCTATAGACCCATCGCCCTATCATGTGTCTTGGGCAAAATTACTGAGCACCTCATCAAGAATAGATTAGAGTGGTACGTAGAGAGGAATGGCATCTTAGCGAACTCACAGTACGGATTTAGAAAAAACATGGGTACTATAGATAGTCTTAGCATAATCACAACAGAGATACGTAGCGCATTTGAGAGCAAGGAATACCTCACAGGGGTCTTCCTTGATATTGAAGCAGCTTATGATAATGTTTGTCTTTCGGCGCTCAGAAACAAAATGTTGCAGCTGAGTATACCTGAGAGGATTATTCGCATTATTTTTTGTTGCCTTATGCAGAGAACTGTTATAGTAAAATCCCAAGATACATAATTGCCCCCTAAGACAGTATGGAAAGGCCTCCCACAAGGTTCTGTCCTCAGCCCCCTCTTGTATAACATTTACACCTATGACCTTGAACTTACTGTTAACCCCTTTTGCAACATTCTTCAATATGCTGATGACTTGGCCATTTATTGTACAACGAAAACAGCTATTGAAGCTGAAGATTGTCTAAATAAAGCCCTGGAATACTTGGACAACTGGCTGTTTGACCATGGTCTATCATTGTCAGCTTCCAAAAGTAGGTTTGTTGTCTTTACCAAAAAACGGAGTATACCCATATTAAAGCTTCAAATCCATGAGGAAGACATCCCCCAAGAAAATTCTGCAAAATTTCTTGGTGTGTGGTTAGACACAAGACTATCTGGTGCTCCTCATGTTAATTCTATTGTTGATAAATGTGAAAAAAATATCAACATTCTTCGTGCCTTATCGGGTGCTTGGTGGGGATCACATCTTTTTTGGCAAAAATCCTATATAATTCAATTATCCGTAGCCACTTAGACTATGCATCCTTTTTATTAGACCCTTCCAATAAAGCTAGCCTTGATAAACTTTCCAAAGTTCAGTCCAAATGTCTCCGCATCATACTAGGTGCAATGAAATCATCTCCAATCAACGCCATGCAGGTAGAATGTGCGGAACCCCCCTTACACCTCCGAAGACAATACCTGTCAGATAAATTCATTATTAAACTGCTACAAAATACCAATCACCCACTTAAAAGTAAGCTGGAAAATTTGTATGCAAAAATTAGGTCCAAACCAGAAATAAGTCTCCCTTGTATAATTCGCAGCTACGTTAAATTCACTCAGATCAACACCCCAGTTGCCCAATTTCCTCTCAATCCCCTATTTACCTCTAGCTACTTTGCCATAATCTTCCAACCTAAAATCATTCTAGACTTCGGAATAGATAAATCCACTATAGACCCTTCCTCCAAATTTCACGATAGCATCAGCACTCATTGGCATGATTGGCTTACCTTCTTCACAGATGCGTCCAAATTAACAAAAGACACAAATGTTGGTACAGCAGTATGGCTCCCTAAATATAAAATTATAATTGCTCACAAATGCCCACCAGAAACATCCGTCTTCACAGGAGAAGCGGTAGCGATTTTAGAATGTATTTTATACATACTTTCTCACAGAATTCACAAAGCTCTGATACTTTTTTTTTTTTTTTTTTAAAGATTACTCGCAATGTGGGTTGCACATTACTAGTATTCTTGTTAACCCCTCCAACTAAGCTAAATATGCTTGTGTCTGGAGTGGGTTTACGTCAATAGTGCAATGGGTGTAGGTGGGATTCGAACTCACGACCTCTCGATTGCCAGTCCGACACCCTATCCATTGGGCTATTGCCGCCTTAAAACTTAACTAACTTTCTGACAGTAAGAGTTGTCTCCAGGCAATTAAAGCCAACCAATTAAAAACTAAAATTAAACTCCCCATTATCATTAAGATCAAAGAAGCTCTATTCAAATGCCATCAAAATAGTATTAATGTAGTGTTAGCCTGGATTCCTGGTCACTCGGGAATTTCAGGCAATGAAGTTGCAGACTCCTGCGCCAAACAGGCAACTTCAACTGGTAACATGGACCACTACCAAATTTACTGCCATGACTTAGCTAACATGTGCCAAACAGAACTATACAAGAATTGGGATACTCTTTGGCAGAAATCTAGAATGATTAAGGGCAAACAATATAGATTCATACAAAATGATATACCTCACAAACCATGGTTTTTTAGGTTAAAAAAACTTGACAAAAAAACAACATCAATAATTTGTCGATTGAGGTTGGGTCATGTCTGCTCACCTGTCTTCTTAGCCAAAATTCGTGTAAGAGACCACTCCATTTGCGAATGTGGGCTAGCTGAAGGCGATCTAGACCACATTTTTTTTCAATTGCTCGAAGCTGCGCTACTCTTTATATGATACTCTTCCACCTGAAATACCCCGTCCTACAAACTTTGTTTCCCTATTATCCTTGGTTTCCACTCCTTTTATCTATACTATATCTAACTTTATTAAAATGAATAAAATAAAATTATAAATAATTCATAATCTAATTAAATTACAGTAACATTATCATAAGTATTGTGTATATAGTAATATAACTGTGTTGTCTTGTGTTGTCCTTAAATGTTTATTTCCAGATCTCAGACAAATTCAACCGATCAAAACCAGTATACCGGGCATACTTATACGCTTGTTGTCTACTCTATCCACGCGACATTGGCAAAATTGCGGCAACACTGCAAAAGCAAAAAAAGAAGAAGTTGAAGTTGAAAAATCTTTTTCAAAAAAAATAAAACCGACTTCATTACCATAAACAGGCACTCAAAAGCGAAAAAAAATTACTTAATATCATTTTTATAAGCGCTACCTACTAATCTATTTGAAGTCGGTGCCAGCCAAGTCTATTGGATAGTAGATAGATACTATGTATGTAGTAGTAGTAAGTAGGTAGATACATGTAGGTAGTATCTATCTACTACCTATTAGACTTGGCTGGCACCGCCTTCAAATAGATAAGTAGGTAGCGCTTGTAATAATTATATTAGGTAATTTATTTTTCGCTTTTGAGTGCCTGTTTGTGGTAATGAAGTCGGTTTTTTTTTTAATGATTTTATTTTACCCTTTTTATTGCAAAACAAGTTTTAAAATTAATGCAAGCAATAAAATTTCGTGTCTGGGCCGTTATACTCAGACGGATATATACTTTGTGAAAATTTCAAGTATGTACCTATTACGATTAAGAAGGTACATCTGTAAAGTGCGCACATATAGACACACGGACGGACGGACGGACGGACGAACGGACAACAAAGTCTCAGAAAGTGTTCATTTGGTACCCTTTGGGTTCGGAACCCTAAAATGCCGCGCTCGTTAAAATATTCACTAGTCATAATGATGTCATCAAGGTATCAAAGGACAATGTCCAAAATGGCCCTGTGCAATAAAAGCATTGACACACACGATAATTAATTGTCTATTTTATTACAATAATTCCAAATACTTTTATAACACGGACTAGTTGTATTCCAAAATGAATATTAAAAAGTATTATTTGCGATTATTAGTCATGTCAAAAAATATTAGATATGCTCAAAAACTTTGCACTTTAACAAGACTGCCTGGTAGAACATTCCTGTGAAGACAAATTAATTCTCCCCACCTTTGTTTCTATCTCGCTTACAGTTACCGTAAGAATATCTGTCAATAATACTTAAATTAAAAAAATTAAAACCACCCCCGACTGATTTGTATATGTAATCCGAGTTTATAATCAAAGCATATGTATAACTGTGTGTACATTGAGACCATTCCAAGGAGATGTCTCAGAATTAGATCAAGCTTACCATATTTTTGCAATATCATTGAAGTAACAAGATACTGAGACAGCGCCATTTTAATTTTTTGACGTCCGCGGTCAAAGGACTACGAGCTTACGAAAGTTGCTATCGTAGTATTTTTAACCAAAAAAGAGCTGATAGTATTTAAACGGCTAAACAGATTTCCATGAAATAAAGCTAAGAACACTCGACGAAGATATCTATCAAACAAAACAAACTAAATCAAAATCGGTTCATCCGTTTGGGCGCTACGATGCCACGATGACAGACACACAGATACACACGTCAAACTTATAACACTCCTTCGTTTTGCGTCGAGGGTTAAAAACCAAAATCAACGTGAAGAAAGATGTAAAAACATTATTCAAGGTCATATTTTTTAGTCTTGAAAAGTATATGCAATAGCAACCTCCATTGTGTATAATCTTCTTGGGACTCTTCTTCTAAAACCAGTACATTCTTTGTTTGAGATATTTATCTCCATATCTCTGAAGATACTAATCAGATCTCGATAAAATTAAAATGGGACCACCTCGGAAACGTACCCTACCTATTAAAAAAAGAATCATTTGAATCCGTTAACAATTGACGGAGTAATCGCGTAACATACACACAAAAAAGAACATACAGACGAATTGAGAACCTCCTCCTTTTTTGTGAAGTCGGTTAAAAACTTTTAAGTAAAAAAAATGAGTTTTTAACACGGGCGAAGCCACGGGGCACTTCTAGTCTATCATAAACTTATAAATTGACATAAATAATGTGCCCATCAGCACTTTTCTTATTGTCTCTATTATTAAGGTGAAGACACATTTCAAGCTCAATTGAAAGAGCCTGTACTCTTTCAATTTAGATGTTTTGTGTGGGACAGCTGCCACGTGTTTAATGCAAGGCTTGCCTGCTGGTGTCGTACTACCCACAAACAGTTGTTTTTTTCACTTAAAGTGTGAGCTATGGCAGTGTTGCCGGTACTGTGGTGACCACACCTCACCTCATGCTTAAACACCAGTAGGGCTATTCTGTAAGCTAATCTCGGAAGCGAACTTCGCAGTGAGATTTGAATTTTGTGTTACAAAATTCAACCGTATTGCAATCGCTTTACGATTTGAATTTCGTAGTACGACTCACCGCGGATTCCGCTTACGAGATGCGTAAACTAGCTTACAGAATAGCCTGGCAGTAGTACAACATAAAAAACCTTAATTGAAAAAGCTTTAAGTGCTATTATTGGAATATTGTTAATATGTTCCCAGATTACAGACTGTTAAAATCTATTTAAATTTACACAAATCTTAGAGAATTGTATACAAAAATAAATGTTTACCTGATTGGAAACTTTCTTCCAGTATCTTTAATTGCTCTCTTTGTTGCAAGCCAATATTATTAAATTCTGCCGTTTTTGCCTCAATTTCTGTGAGCTGATTGATCAGTTGTTCATTTTCTTCAATAAGGCGGTTATTCTGTCTTTTCAGTGATGTAACTTCACTATCAATATCTGATAATTTTATATTCAAATCAGAAATACTCTGATCTTTGATGATCAATTCTGCTTTGTATTTATTTATTTCTGCCTCATAATTGCTACATTGTTTGTTTAAGGCTTTGATTTTGCTTTGTGCTGAGTCCACTTCTGTAATTATATTCAATTTTTGCTCAGTCAACGAATCGACAAGCTCCTGAAGAGTTTTAAAACTTTCTTGGCTCTGTTTTTTCTCTGATTCACATTTTTCAAGCAGTAATTTGTAACTTTCCACTTCATTTTGTGACTCTGCAATGATATGGAATTAGTAGGAATGAGCTTAATATTTTAATATGTTTGCAACTTATAAAATGTATATTACCTTGCTTTGCTTGCTTTGCTCGTTGTGCCAATGCCAATAAATTTTTACATTTAACCAAAAGATCTTCACGACTCAAATCGTCAAGTGGACTCTTTTTCAACGCAGCTCCTTGGGTCTTATCCTCCTGTAAAACAATAGAAATTAATAATTTCGATTAATATAATTATATTAATATAAAGCCAGAGATGCTATTTAAAATGTAAACTTTGAAAGTAAAGATTCTAACCTCATGAATCTCACCATCCATGATTTGAATCCCATCCACAACATATATTTATTTAATTAAATTGTAAGCTGGTGTGGGTAAGCAAAGGGCAAAAGTGGCTTGAAAAGGTTTGTGTAATAAAACACACAGCATTGCTTCTCGCTGAACTTGGTGGACACACTGCAGGGTGTCTAAACAACATTGTCAGTTAATGGATACTAGTAATTTATTGCTCTTATATTTATTAAATTTCTATTTCCCATTCAATACTAAATGTTGTTATATGTCTTAGTAGTTTGGTTTTTTATTATAGTATGGTCGCTTTGGGTAAAAGCCTCCTCCATTTTTCAATTATTGCTTAGAAAAGATAATTACTTCACATATAAAGCTATTCTTATTAATGAATTAACCTGATACAACATCGAATAGCAATAATATTGTGTGTTTTATGTATTGGGGGACTATTACTGCTCGCGTCCGTAGGGTTTAGCCCTCGATGTCCTACACGTGTCCCCTGGGTGGCGCCAAAAGAGCAGTACTTTTCAGGTGGTAGGCTTAGGCCGCGGCGTGTTACCACCAACCAGACAAAGCCATGCCGCCAAGCGGTCACTTTACGGCATGAATGTTTGGTGAAGCCATTATGGGGAACGGGTCGGAAACAGTTGCGTTGCTTACTATAGCTAGTCGTGATACATTGAAGGTCAATTTACCTGGCAGCCAATCTTGGAGAGCAGCGGGATCCGAGGCACGGTTCTCCGCTGGCCGACCGCAGATAGTTGGGGGCCCAAGTAGTGAGCCAGCCACTCATGAAAGGCTGCCCCGCCATCTCGCGAAAAATCCCGGAGGTGCGCCATCGTGCCGGTTGGCGACCGGACGAGAGGACCCGATGGACACCTCTGGGGGGGCTCGGGCGTCCCCGCGGTCTCCAGGATTGGTTCCCAATAGGTGAAAAGACCTAATATGTATCACGGGTTGGTAATTAGCGCCTCGTTCCCACTTCCGTTTCCCTTACCTAACTTCACTCCCCACAAAATGAAAGGCAGAAACAGAATAAAGGTTAAACAGCGGAAGCACGTCCTCTCCCTTCAAGTGCACCTCTCAAACATTCGAGGCTTGCACTCCAATATCCTCTCGGTCCACCACCACCTTGAGACCGAAAAACCGCATATTCTGTTCCTCACGGAGACGCAGATCAAATGTCCAGCTGACGCGGCGTACCTTGCCTACCCAGGCTATGTTCTAGAGCATAACTTTAGGGCGAGGGCGGGAGTTTGTATGTATGCCCGCGATGACATTTGCTATCGGCGTCTCCGCAACCTTGAAGACCCTCAACTTTCCGTCATGTGGATTTTGGTGGACACTGGCATAGAGAAAATTCTTTATGCTAGTGTCTACCGTTCGCACAGCGGAGACGAGGAGACAAACAGGCTCACAAACCACCTCAGTGAGGCGGCTGATGTGGCCCAACAGAGGTATCCTTCTGCTCAATTAGTGCTTCTGGGGGATTTCAACGCCCATCATCAAGACTGGCTATACCCATACCAGAGCACAGACCACGCTGGTCGAGAGATGCGAAAGCTTGCTTTAACGCTAGACCTCACTCAGTTGGTCCAGGGAGCAACAAGGATACCAGACGTTGATGGCCATACAGCCAATTGCTTGGACCTTCTGCTGACAACAGAACCAGACCGCTACTCGGTGTCGGTTTCATCACCTTAGGTAGCTCCGACCACTGTCTGGTGAAGTCTGTATCCGTCTACTCCCCGCCCGATCCCAGCCAAAAAGGCACCCGGCGGGTGTGGCGATACAGGTCAGCAGATTGGGATGAGATGCGTTGTTTTTTCGCGTCTTATCCTTGGCGGCAGGTATGTTTTTCTTCGAGCGATCCCTCAGCTTGCGCGGATGCTGTGACAGAAGTGTTACGTCAGGGTATGGAGTATTTCATACCATTTTCTGACGTTCCGGTGTCAAGCAAAGCTCGTCCATGGTTTAATGCCAAATGTAGAGATGCAGAAGCATCAAAACATGAAGCTTACTTAGCCTGGGCTGATGCTCGAACCCGCAAGACTAGAGATGTACGCGAAAAGAAGAAAGCCTTTAACTTAGCCGCCAAGTCCTGCAAAAAGGCTCTCAAGAAGGCTCGCTTCGATCACATACGCCGAACAGGGAACAAACTTGCTTCTTACCCCTCGGGTAGCAAAGCGTTCTGGTCCCTGGCGAAGTCGATCGAAGAGAACTTCTGCCGTCCCTCACTGCCTCCACTACTGAAACCCGATGGATCACTAGCACACTCGGCTGAAGAGAAAGCGAATTTATTTGTTACTCTGTGTGCGGAGTCTTCACGTTTAGATGCTGGCAATGCTGTACCTTCTAGTCTGCCGACTTGCGGGACGTTTATGTCGGAAATCCGCATTCGTCAGACTGAAGTACGCAAAGCGTTGCGCAATCTAGACGTGAACAAAGCTAGTGGTCCAGACGGTATACCAGCTGTAGTCTTGAGGACGTGTGCGCCTGAGTTGGGTCCTATTTTGACACGCCTCTTTCGCTTGTCTATGACGACTGGTCAAGTGCCTAAGTCCTGGAAGCAAGCAAACGTGCAACCCGTGCCGAAAAAGGGTAGTCGTGCAGACCCTGTCAATTACAGGCCTATCTCAGTCACTTCCATACTCTGTAAGACTATGGAACGTGTACTGAACCACAGGCTCCTGGCATACCTAGAAGTGAACGATCTCCTCAGTGACCGACAATACGGGTTTCGCCGAAACCGGTCTACTGGGGATCTTCTAGCGTATGCCACGCACATCTGGAGCGAAGCCATCGAGAACCACGGCGAGGCGCTGGCCGTCTCTCTTGACATCTCGAAGGCTTTCGATAGGGTTTGGCACGATAGCCTTATTAGCAAGCTTCCTTCATACGGCCTGCCCACTGGTTTATGTGTTTGGATAGCAGATTTCTTAAGGGATCGGTCGATTCGAGTGGTCATCGATGGCTGTTCTTCCGACCAATTGGCCATAAATGCCGGAGTCCCTCAAGGATCAGTACTCTCTGCAACACTTTTTCTGCTGCATAATAATGACCTGCTTAAACCCGGTATCTTTGGGTACGCAGATGACAGCACTGTTGTAGAGAGTTATACATCCAACGCACGAACCAGTGCATTACAAATCCAGTCTCATAGAGAAGCGATGGTCGAACGCTTGAACTTTTCTTTGAAGGCAGTCTCTGATTGGGGCGATGCCAATCTGGTCAAGTTCAATGCTGCGAAAACTCAGGCGTGTCTTTTCTCCGCTAAACGGAGCCCATTTCTACTGGCTCCTACTTTCCGGGATGTGTCCGTTCCGATAAGTAACAATCTCGAGCTTCTTGGCATCTCTTTGACACCAACTCTCAATTTCGGCTCTTATATTGAGTCTAGAGCCCAGCTAGCCTCAAAAAAGCTTGGCATTTTGGCTAAGGTGAGACGGTACTTCACACCGGGACAGTTGCTTAATCTTTACCAAGCACAAGTCCGGTCGTGTATGGAGTACTGTTCTCACCTTTGGGATGGTTCTGCTAAATACCAGCTGGAGACACTGGAAGCTATTGAGAGGAGAGCCAAAAAACTCATCAGCGATGACCTATTAGTAAGCAAGAGACTCCAGAGTCTCGCGCATCGCCTCAAAGTCGCTTGTTTATCGGTTTTCTATCGGATACATTTCGGAGAGTGTGCAATGGAACTGCATGATTTGATTCCACCATCCCCATTTTATAATCGGACATCCAGAGACACTAAAAGGCGCCACCGATTTATGGTGGATATACCATCTACCCGAACGAAGCGATTTGCTTCTTCGTTCATCATACGAACCGCTAAGGAATGGAATACCCTGCCTGAGTCCGTGTTTCCGATTAAGTACAATATGGGGGTCTTCAAATCGCGAGTGAATAGGTATCTTCTGGGTAAGCACGCTACATCATCGATCGCATCATCACTTGACATCAGGTGAGATAGTGATCAAGTGCTACCAAGTTCGGTATAAAAAAAAAAAAAAAAAATGTTTATAAAAACTTGTTAAAATTTAAACAAGCTGATGATACACAGTGCCAGCCAGATCAGATGACCGTTGTACTATGTTTCAGAAAAATGTTGGTTTATTACCAATGTCTCACCCTTATCTTCAACATTTTATAGACATTATTGTATACAAAACTGGACACTTAACATCAGGTTAGAAAAGAGAAAAAAGATCAGGTTAGCAATTTATGAGCCGTTTAATTGACACAAACATAGAATTTGTGTAAGCAGTAGTAGGCTAGGGCAAAGTCATTCACTTTGATGAACTTTTACTATAAAACGAACTAGTTATTCTTAATCACTCCACAAGAACAAAATAAGAGTTGACCCATGCAAAACGTGACCATTTATATTTTATGTCAGAGCGGGACATCTGCGAATCACTACATAGCATAGTATAAAACATAGTCGCTTTTTTTGTCTGTTAGTCTGTATGCTTAAATCTTTAAAATTACGCAACGGATTTTGATGCGGATTTTTGTAATAGGTAGAGTGATTCAAGAGGAAGGTTTATATGTATAAAAATTCCCGAAATTCCCATTTTAAACTACACTTAAACACATCAAACTACACTTAAATACATTTTAAACTATCGTTTGGTCTATTTGCAAAAGCGGGACAATTTTGGGCTTGCGGGGGACACCGGGACAGACTGCCTGAAAGCAGGACTGTCCCGCCCATAGCAGGACGTATGGTCACGTTACCCATGCATTGTGATTCACTATGCACGAGTCCACTCTTATTTTTGTTTTATAAACTCAACTCTTTATTACTCAGAGCAAACCGAATCGTATTTCTTAACTCTGAAATTGCTCACTCGCTAACTCACTTGGTGCCAGAGTGTTCAGTAAATTATTAAACTACATAATCCATAAACATAAGCAATAGAAATCATGGTGATAATAAAAAGGGATTTCCTAGTGTGAGACTCAGAGCTCAAATTTGCTATATTTGATCATAAGCTATTTGGAAACTCTGTTTTTAATGAGCTAAGTTCGCAAATAAATAAGATAAATTAAATTTAAAAAAATTCATCATTATCAGCCGGTTTCAGTCCACTGCTGGTCGTAGGCCTCCTCCAAGACATGCCACTGAGCCCGATCTTCGGCTCTTTGTTTCCAGTCACAACCCACTGCTTTGCGAATTTTCGCTCCACCTAGTCACAGGGCATCCTATGCTACATTTGCCGATGCGCGGTCTCCACTCTAGAACCAGTCTGCCGCAACGTTTATCGGTTCTACAGTAGATATGACTATCCCACTGCAATTTCAGTTTGATAATCCGCTAAGCTATGTCGACCACTTTAGTTCTCTGGCAAATCACTTCGTTCCGGATTCGATCCCGCAGAGAAACACCGAGCATAGCTCTTTCCATAACTCGCTAAGCGACTTTAAATTTGTAGACTAGTCGAACCGTGAGTGTCCACGTCTCGGCTCTCGAAAGGTGATAATTATGTACCTTTGGATGGCTGGATTGTACTATTTATTGGATAGAAGCAAGGACTGTAGCAATATACATGACAAGTGTTTTTAAGCAGTGCAGTGTGGCAATGTTCTCCGTAAATAAGGATCTCAGAATTATATATAAGATTGTATAAAAATAATAATGACAAACCGAAGGTCCTACTGTTTCCATGATTGTAGTCTTGTTTATTTCATATTTACTGAGTATAAGTAATGGGGTCCACAGTAAGATGATAGATAAAGCTTTATAAATGCACAATCAGCTTTATTAAACTTCACCAAATCACAAAAATTTACGAAAGAAAATAAGATATGATGATATATGATAAGAAATATATGAATTTAGTTTTATCCACAGATTATGTATATTATGAGTCAGTTTTATCCGCAATCACCACAGACTAAGTAAGTAGATAGAGTAGAGCTAGGATGATGGATTATAATGGATGGAGCCATGACAGCCATGTGACGTTGTCACATC
This sequence comes from Cabera pusaria, assembly GCA_954871355.1. Lineage (NCBI taxonomy): Eukaryota > Metazoa > Arthropoda > Insecta > Lepidoptera > Geometridae > Cabera > Cabera pusaria. Next base: position 18,216,154 of record OX940889.1, on the reverse strand, counting down.
GACTTTCAATCTATCAACACATTGTCCTACCCTTTCTATTACAGGGGTCGCGAGATAAGAGCAAACGAGAGAGCTAATATCAATTGACAACCTCGCGCATAGCTGATCGTGTCCATTTTTGACCGACTAGTAGGCCATAATATAGCGACGCATCATACTTATATATTAAAAATTAAATAGAAATATAGCTTTAAGGACTGAAACCCTGTTACATGGTTAAATTATGTCGTGTTGTGCTGTGTTTTGTCCATCAAGAACAACTAAAGGAGGCGTAAAAGATCCAGAATTATCATTTCACAGTAAGTCTTTGTGGGCATTTATTCTCATATATAACCACTTTTTGAATCAAAATATTTATTTTGCTTACAATATATACATCTTTTTCGTCATATAACTACCGAGGTGATAAATGGTTATCATTTTAAAGTTTTAATTTATGTAAATAACAATCATTATTCTACGCCGCCCGGCTAGTGATGTACGAGAACCCTGCAACACTTTGTCGATAAATATAGTCGATACCCTTATAAATAGGAATATATAAATTTCTTTAAGTGTGATATTATAATATTACCCTTAAGCTATAAGCTAATGAATATCTAATTCAAATAGGGAAGGTTAATGTGCAAATTCAGCAGTGTTTTCTACCGCGCACAGCCCACGCGCATGTTGCCGCTGTCATTAAACGCGGACAAAGCCGCGGGACCCAGCTAGTTGATTTAAAATATGATTTTTTTTTTAAGGATGGAACGGTTAGCTTAGGGCCTTGATTAGAACGAAATTTGAACATTTTTAACCGACTTCACAATAAAAAGATGAGGTACTCAGTTCGCCTTTTTTATGTTTGTTACCTCATAACTCCGTAAGTTCTTAACCGGATTGGAATTTTTTTTTTTCGAGAGTTTATTCAGCCCGTTTGGTCCCATTGTACATTTTTTGGAATCGGATAAGTATCTCCAGAGATATGGACATAAACACCTCCAACTTAATACTGAAAATGGATAGCGTGGCATTTGAAGTTGGTTTTTTCGTTTTGTGAACGATCTTAAAATATTATAAAAAGTGATCAAAGTAATGTCGCGCAAAATTAGTAGCAACCAGTACCTGGTTGCTACTAATTTTGCGCGACATTACTATTATATTATCAGTTAAAGTCCCCGTCACGAGAAGCTATAAATTATGTAAATAAGTGTTCAGGAGTTCACAACATTTGGACCAACAAAAAAAATGAATTTGTTTAAGATTTAATAAATTATTAAGTAACAAATATTAATTAACATATATTATTTAAGAATAATTATTCGTCAGATTCAGATGTTTCCATTTCCATTTTTTCCATTATGAAACAAACTCGTACGCATTCGAAACTCGAATGACGCGTTTATTTCAAAATGGCGTCCCGATAGTTTACAATCCCTGCGTCCGGTACCAAGAAACACAAACGATAGCGGTTTGCGTCGTTAAAATATGATCCGACTAAATTAAATAGGTTGTTACTTTCATATAACCCGTCTATATTTCATGTCGATTGAATATGGTCAATTTATTATTATCTCGCAGTATAAAATGTTTACTTAGTAAAAGATGTTTGTTTACATAATTTATAGCTTCTCGTGACGGGGACTTTAGACAATCTCTTTATTGTATACCAGAAAGAACCTTAATATCTAGACATAACAGCACTGATACTTACTCGTATTCAATCTATTATTACTTATGATAATGCTATTATATATATTTTTATGAAGAATATGTGACAGTTTACCACATTAATATATTATATCATTTTGTTGTAGGTTTCGAAAATGTCCGAAAATCCAATCCAGTGGCTAAAGGCAGTAAGGCGTGAAAATTAGGATCCAACTAAACACTTCAGACTTTGTTAAACACAATCCAAAATTTCGTCATACCGACGGGACTCGAACCCGCACCCCCCGGATTACACGTCCAGGTGCTCTGCCAATTAAGCCACGGTTCGATACATCGATACGACGCCACTGTCTCACCTGTTGCTAAGTGACGATGCGGTTGAAGATAGAGAAGTGGACTATTTTATTATTTTATTTTATTTATTTCTTTACATAATCCGACAGCTCTTAGAAAAATATGGTATAATAGGTTTACATAGGTTACATTTACAGCCAAAAGAGGATTAACATTTCCTAATCTTACATTTTATAAATTAAATTACCTACAGCGCTAGGTGACTTATTGTATATAAGAATATATATATATATATATATATATATATATATTATTTATATAAATATATATATTTATATATATATTCTTATATACAATAAGTCACCTAGCGCTGTAGGTAATTTAACACACACACACCTATATAAATATATATATATATATGTGTGTGTGTGTGTGTGTGTGTATTCCTACTGCCCGTTGTTAGATAAGACATGAGACACTGATTTTCTAAAGTGTTGTTTGGTGGAGCAGAATATATCAGTATCAATGTTATTAAACCTTTTGTTGTATGTGTCCTGTAATCTATACAGACTAGAATGGGAACTGGGTCTCAAGGATAGCTGCCGGAACACATTAGATGTTTGGGGACGGATTTTCTAACTTGAGGGTGGTAGCTGGCCAGGCGAACACTAGATAAGTCCTACCACCATGCGGGGGTTGTTGGTTTCTTAACGATGTTTTCCTTCACCGAAGGGCCACTGTGAGAAGCGCACATATATTTTTCTATAGAAAAAATCATTGGTGCACGGCGGTTTGAACTCGGTACCACGGCATAAAAGCCGACCGTTCCCCCAATTACGTCACCGGTCCCTCAATAAATAATTATATATTAATAATTATCATAAATCATTATATATAAATATAAATAATTTGTCTTCACAGGAATGTTCCACCGGGCAAAGTCTCTTTAGGGTGCAAACTTTTTTAAACATACCTAATATTTTTTGACATGACATGACGTTTGGCGAAGATGGCGGCCATTTCAGTCCCGCGACACTGCATACATAATTAAATAACTCAGAATTATGAACGTACTTTGTACAAATCAACACTGCAAAAAAAAATTATAAGCATATTACCACAGATTATATAATAGTTACGTAAATAATACTTTCCGTTGTGAGGTTGGCTACACAGTGCTTTCATAATTCGGGTATCAAAAATATAGGGAAGTGCCTATTATAACGTAGTAGAGTGATTCAGTACTCTGTTGGCCATATGGCGGCAATTAATTTTAATAATCGCAAATAATACTTATTAAGATTCATTTTGGAATACAACTAGTCCGTGTTATAGAAGTATTTGGAATTATTGTAATAAAATAGACAATTAATTATCATGTGTGTCAGATGCTTTAATTGCACACGGCCATTTTGGACATTGTCCTTTGATACCTTGATGACATCATTATTACTAATGAATATTTTCACTTTAGCGCGGCATTTAAGTCAATTTTTTTAGGGTTCCGAACCCAAAGGGTACCAAATGAACACTTTTTGAGACTTTGTTGTCCGTTCGTCCGTCCGTCCGGCCGTCCGTGTGTCTATATGTGCGCACTTTACAGATGTATCTTCTTAACCGTTATAGGTACATACTTGAAATTTTCAAAAAGTATATATCCGTCAGTGTATAACGGCCCAGACACGAAATTTAATAGATGCATTTAATTTAATTAAAACTTGTTTTGCACTAAAAAGGGTAAAATAAGTTATTTTTCAAAAATAATAAAACCGACTTCATAACCACAAATAGGCACTCAAAAGCGAAAAATAAATAACTTAAAATTATTATAAGCGCTACCCACTTATCTATTTGAATTCGGTGCCAGCCAAGTCTATTGGATAGTAGATAGATACTATGTATGTAGTAGTAGTAAGTAGGTACATGTAGGTTATTAAGTAGGTAGATACATGTAGGTATTATCTATCTACTACCTATTAGACTTGGCTGGCACCGACTTCAAATAGATAAATGGGTAGCGCTTATAATAATTTTAAGTTATTTTATTTTTCGCTTTTGAGTGCCTATTTGTGGTTATAAAGACGGTTTTTTTTTAAATTAACTTATATATAATAATTTATCTAATAAGAATCTTTGTCCTGACATACTGACTGACTGACTGACTGACAGACAACGCACAGCCTAAACCGATGGTCGTAGAGACTTGAAATTTAGAGAGTATATATTTCTTAGTTCGCAAGGGTGTACTAAGAAAGGATTTTCCAAAATTCACCCCGTTAGGGGATGAAATGGGGGTTCAAAGTTTGTATGGAGAAACAAGATTAGATAGTCTTTTCTATTCGAAACTTCATACAAGTGCTTCAGTAAAAAATAAGTAATTACGTGTTTTAGGCTTTTTCAAAATTGCACCCCTAAAAGAGTGAAATGGGGTAACAAAGTTTGAAAACCAATATAGTTTCGGGTTGCGCTGAAATTTGGCATGCAGATAGCTGTTTTAACATAAGTATCCGTGAAGAAAAGATTTTTCAAAATTCACTCTTTAAGGGGATGAAACGGGGGTTCAAAGTTTGGATAGTCATTTTATTCGACATTTCACACAAACCGTATTTATGTAATAAAATAAGGAAATACGAGTTTCAGGCTTTTTCAAAATGCCACCCTAAGTGGGTGAAGTGGGGTAACAAAGTCTGAAAATCAATATTGTTTCGGATTGCGCTGAAATTTAAAATGCAGATAGTTGTTATGACGTAGGTTTCCGCTGAGAAAGGATTTTCCAAAAATTCCTACTTATTATTTTTAATTATATATATAAAACCTTATAGATTTACTTAAGTACTTCTATAAATAAATAAGTAAATACGTGTTGCAAGATTTTTGCAAGGGATTGGTAAGAAAGTCTGACAGTCAATATGGTTTTTTGGGTTTTATATATATGAATCCCTATTTACCTTAGTCACGCAATAACTTGAAAACGGGTGAATCGATTTGGCTTTTACTTCTTTGATGTCTTTAATGATAGAAAGGTTTCACAAAATAAAAGTTTTAAGTAAATAAAAGAAGTCTTTAACGCGAGCGAAGCTGCGGGGCACTTCTAGTGTTTTCATATAAATTATATATTGGGCCAAGATAATTAGCGTAATTATTCAAATAAGGATTAATACTGTATAGAAGAAAATAGCCTTGAAAGTTATGTAACATTTTTTATTAAAAAATAAAGATTAAAATGGTTACTGTGAGTCTGTGCGATAGACATATACTATCGCAGACTTTTTTGTAGGTCTTATTAAGTTGTACTACTCTTCGATACATACTTTCTTACATTTATTTCAGATTAATCATTCGTTTTATTATATATATATTTTATTATTCAATCGTTTTATTGGCGACTTAAGTTGCAAAATAGGTCTTCACGAATATACCTATCTTTTAAACAGGATAATATGTATAGTTAAAATTCCGACTCCATACTAACGGTCGGAACACGCGTCATCCCTACGCGCCTCGAGTTCGGTACACACTCGGTACACAGCTCATGATAAATGTGGTTGCGCTGCAGTGACAAATGAACCGTGTGAAGGTACGCACCCATATCACGAAAACCATTGAATGAACTAAAGTGTGAGACACTTCAAAGAAACATATTATAGGATAATATATAGCCTATGTTCATTCTAAAAGACCATTATAATATTTATATATGAGAGAAAAAAATAATCGTCCTGTAGTCCAGTAGTATTTGAGCTAACTCAATACAAACATACATGTTCTCTCATTATAATATTAGTATAGAAGTATAGATAGCTTTGTAGCTCAAATTTGTAATATTTAATTGACTTATTGAGAACGCAAAAACATTTAAGATTTGTGTTATAGAAAAGGGCGGTATAGATGAGGTTAAGGTTGCCTAATTACAGTTAAGTACTGTAGCATTTTTTAACAATAACTAATTTCCATAAGTTCAATAAAGTAACTACGTATTTTATCACATTAATTGTTTTCTTTTTACATAAGTTTTAGTTTTCTACATTTTTCACCTTTTTATCGATATGTTCTACACTAGTGATCACTTCCCTACTCACGCACACTCTAGCAGTTCTAGACACTAAGGCAGCAGCTCGCGTCTCGCAAATTTTCGTCCCCTCCTCCCTGAGGATTCCCACCACTTGGTCGAGATCCTGGTCCACGTCAACGTCAATTGTGGTTTCCAAGGCAGCGAATCGGTTCTCCAGTTTTAACTGGAACGTTTCAGAACCAACCACGGATTGGAGCATATTAGGCCGGAGCGTAGATTTCATTAGGCGGACTCGTTCAAGCTTGCAGTCGATATCTAGAGTGCCTCGAACCAGCTAGGCTATTCTGTAAGCTATCTCGACAGCGGAATCCGCGGTGAAATTTGAATTTCGTACGACGAAATTTCATAGTATGAAATTCGAATCTCACCGCGGAATCCGCTGTCGAGATCGCTTACAGAATAGCCTAGCAGTTGGTGATCACTTCCGGTGTTGAACCTAGCGATCACTGAGACATCTCTAAATATACGCTTCTTGTCCGTCTTAATGAAATCAATCTCATTTTTGGTCGTAGCGTCGGGGCTTTGCCACGTTCACTTCCGCCGGGGGTTTTTCTGAAAGAAAGAATTCATCAAAAAAAGCCCCTCTTACTCCAGGAAGTTGACGAGCATTTGCCCCCTATGATTCCTGCTTCCAAATCCGTGTGGTCCTACTACCGATTCGCCGCTTGTCTGTACTCCCACTTTAGCGTTGAGATCCCCCATGACAACGTTGAAGTGGGCCTTTTGGGTGGTGTACAAGGCCTTGGAAATGTCCTCGTACAATTCCTCCACTTCATCATCCGAATGTGCCGAAGTCGGTGCGTATACTTGGATGACCTTGAGGCTATACTTCTCGGTGAGTTTGATCACAAGATACGCTACCCTTGTCGACACACTGGAGATTTCTAGGACGTTGTCAGAGAGGACCTTGTGTACCAAGAACCCGACGCCGCCTTGGGATTGTTGGTCTCCCTCTCTGAAGTACATAAGATGACCGGATTCTAAGGTTACGGTATCCTCTCCCTCTTTTCGGACTTCACATAACCCCAGAATGTGCCATCTTATGTTCCTCAGCTCCTCTTCGAGTTGTGCCAGATGTTCGTCGAGCCGTAGCGTGCGTCCATTATATGTAGCCAGAGTCAGTCGGTGTTGGCGGCCTGCCGTAGCCCGGGGATTCTTAGCACCCCCTGCCCCGCCCTTACCATGACCGCCGCCTTGGCCAGGAATAGCGGGGCGACCGGGAACTGGGGGCCGTTGTTCTGGTGTGCTTTCCATAGACAGAAATGCCCGTAATCACCTCACGCTGGGCAGGCGGGTTGGGTGATCGCAGAACGTAGCTCTCGCACCAGTGACGCTGCTGCCCGTCACTGGCCTGTGGCATTTAGCTACGTTGTCTCAAATGGTTATACCGCCATTGGTCGGTCGCCAGAGCCTCGTTCGCTATTCGACAGGACGCACCGCGGGCAGGTGAGGTTGGCTGGGAGCACTAAGATGAAATTGTGCTCCCTTACATCCCACCATCCCTTACATCACACCCCGGTCGTGTAATAACGGTTTAAGCCGTTGAAGTAGTAAGCGTGCGAATTGTGAAGATTTGATTGATTGAGAATATTTATAAATATTATACTTAACATGGCACAGAGAAATTATAGAATACATTGTGTTGTTTATGGGTGCTTGAATTCTTCAATAACGCACCCAGCGATAACATTTTTTTAATTACCTGAAAGCTCCGAACGGTAAGAGTATAAAATATTTTTTATGTACCTATTAGTACGTAATTTTTTTTTAAGGTGGATATTTCACTTTTTCCACTGCTGGATTAACAAATATATAAATGGATAGGGTGAAAAAAGTGACACACGACTTTACACGAGTGACCTATAGTCTACGCTCCTGTTAAAATAGACTAGTAATTAGGTAAATTCCTAGGCTAGACTATCTACTTACGTATATTATAGAATTCGACGATATAGCATTCTGAAATTATTAAGAGAGTAATAAATGGCGGGTACCTACCTAATAAGATTTACATTATAATTTACTTTTTGAGTAAGATATGTAAGTATATAAAATATGTATTATCATATTTTCACAACGAATTTCATTTTATTAAATAAAAAAGAATACTTATTACAATCACACAGAGTAGAAAGATCGTCAAGTAGGTAAATGAAATTAAAATACTGTAGGCGGGCAGCCCTTTCGCGCGTGTACGTACTAGTACGTGTAGTACCGCGCGGTGCCGCCGTGTGCCACGCAGCTACTCTTTTGATCTCAAGGACAGGGCCGAGTCACAGTCTCCTGTATTATAATATTACCGTGCTATTATTATTATGTGAACACGTGATTGCATCGTAGACCGAGAAAATAATAAATAAATAATAAATTAATAATAATTTATTGAAATCTTGAGCCTTAAATCTAATAACTAATACATATCAGTGGCTTAATGTTATTGCTAATAGTTGTTATAGATAGGCTGTACGTTACAATGGTGATGGTTCCCTGTTCCACAAACTAGTTTATAAACTGTGACTTGTGGGACAGTGTTCCTCCGTCAGCAGGCGTGTTTGCCTTATCTTTGTTGGTCAGGTGTTTAGTTGCTCAAGAATGTTACATAGTGAAGGTAAAATAAGTAAAACTTAATTAGATTATGTGTGTATGTATGCGTGTGTGCGCGCTCGCGCATTTGTGTATGTGTGTGTGTGTTTGTGCATAGAATAAAGACAACATATAATTCTTATTTAGTGCGTTTTGTATAGACCTAGCCTAAGACTTAATATCGTCGCTGGTACCTCGTAGTTCCGCTTAACGCCGCTAGGGGCGGAACATGTACAAAAAAGTGTTATTTTTTAGTGCCATCTATCTGGCGTTACCGGCGACACTTGGCTTAAGGTCCATCGAATCCATATTTATATATAAGTGATAGATGGCGTTAATATAACTACGTGGGCTAGTGGCATAGAAAAGATAATAATACTACATATAGTGGTTAGTGGCACTGGCCACGAAACCAAAGGTCGAAAGTTCAAAACCCACACGGGCCAATTCTTTGTGTGATCTGTAGACTGTTCCGAGTCTGGTTATAATTATGTCCTTGGTAATGTTATTGTTACTTGTTAATGAAGTAAATCCTACTAAACTTCTTTTCAGCTTGTGGGAGATTCAATTTGACTTTAAACTGTGAATTTAACTATTTTCAAATGCCGTTCAAGTTATTTTCGGTTCCAAGTTTGAGGTTCGTTTGAGGATTTAATACACCGCATATGTCTGACGATACAATGTTAAGGTCTTGAGATGGTTTGCTTTTGGGACCCCACCCGTAGCTCTTATCTTTTTTTAATTTTTTTTGTTTCATACCTAACAATTAGGGCAATTAGGATGACTATCACAGTTTCCCAATTCACTTTACCTAATCTTATCTTGTATATAAATACATCTTACCTTACATACACCTTTTCATAAAAAAAGAACCAATTTTGATAAAATCTCACATGTTCCCTAAGAGTCAGTTCACACAGAGCACGACGCAGCGCGAACTTTTAAAGACAGTGATATAAAATAGAACCCTATTTTTAAATGATTTTTTAAATATACGATGAAATATATATACGCATTTGACGCTAACAGAAATTTTCAATATTGAAAAACTGTATTTTTAATAAGTTGACATTATAACTGAAATCATAATATTATTACTGAAATATAATCATAATCATAATTATATACCTATCAATAATATAGTGTTTATGTATATTAGTGTTTATGTTATACATTTTCACATGTCATAAATATGACAAAATATAAAGACTATGAATATTTCGGAACATCCTAATGTTGACTCTATTTTTTGTGGAATAAACATTAATTTCATTTAATTTCGTGTTGCAGGTTTTTCGTAAAGGGTAGGTAACAAAGTCTGAAAAATAAAATCAATATCCCTATTTGCCTTATTCACGCGATAACTTGAAAACGATCGAACCAATTTGACTATTTCTTTTTTGACGTATTTTATGTTATAAAGGTTTTTACAAAAGAAACGTTTTTAGTAAATAAAAAGAGTTTATAACGCGAGCGAAGCCGTGGGGCACTTGTAGTATAATATAACACAATATGTGATTGTTATGCGAATGAACAAAATTTGCCGAGAAAACAAGTGTCTTGTTGTATTTAATAACTAATAAGGGGGTCACCTCTTTTTCAACCGGCTTCTGAAATGTAGGAGGTTCTCAATTCGTCTGTATGTTTTTTATTTATGTTACGTGATTACTTCGTCAATTTTGAACCGATTCCAATGTTTGTGTAGAGTACATTTCCTCGGTGGTGCCATTGTTATTTAACACCTCAAACTTAGTACATACTGAAAATGACTAGCGTGGAATGTGAAGTCGGTTTTTCTCATTTAGTAAACGACCTTTAATGTTATAGCAGCCATAGAAATACACACTATGAGCAAATTTCTATGTTCAAAGCAATACAGACCTCCCACCTTGCTCAACACGCATCTCCCTATCTAGATCCGTAGATTAACTGGAAGATTAGCGATAAGTCCACCCATTGCACTGTTGTTTTAAGTTTAGTGTTTACTGTTTCTTAAGTTGGTTTTTATTGGTGTTTACTCAATAACTTTGTGTATAGGTAGGTACCTACTCTTGTAAAAAGTATATAGGTAATATTACCGTGGTTTCAAGTAACCCACTCGATAGGTAAGCGACGACGCGACTCACGCGACGTTGCCAGATAGGACGAGAGACAGAGAGAGAGAGAGGTTGCATCGAATCCACTGCGGACGGCAGAATCGCAAGTGCGACGTTGCATGGCCGTTTCTACTCACGAGATGAGATGCGAGACATCAATCATTTATGATCGTACAAAACGAAAAAACCAACTTCACATGCCGCGATAGTCAAAGTAATAATCATGTCATCAAAGTATACAAATTTGCTTATATTGTTTATCTCCATATCTCGGGAGATAATTGCCATGTCTCGATAAAATTTGAAAGGATTTTTTTTTCAAATCGGTTAAGATTTGACGGAGTTCTAAGATAACAAACTATTATTAATTACTACTATTATTTTTAAAATTACCTACCACGTGTTATATCTCGTCTTAATTAGAAGAAAATAACAATTAGTTGTTACCGTATCAGTATCTACTAAGTTTTCTGGTTGGTACCTACTTCCATATACTGCATATACCTATCTACATCATCGGCCTAGCTCACGCACACGCGTCTGAGCTCAATCTTCAACTTTTTGTTTTCAACCGCTGCCAGCCAAAACATACAAAAAAAAAAACGAATTCAGAACTTCCTCCTTTTTAAAAGTTGGTTAAAAAAAGCACGAGAAATTTCGTCTCCTCGGATTCGATCCCTTGACTTCACGTTCGTAAAGTAAATTAGCAACACTCTAACCGCTGAGCTACGATGTCGTTTTACATTAAGTTGAAATTTACAGTATCGTTTTCAGTTTGCATTTATGTGTATAATATTTGTTAATACGTACATGTGTTAAATATAAATAGGAGTGAGGACGTCGCTGTTTTGAGGTGTCCATTGACTTAGATCTCCAATAAAATTATCTGATGCCAAGTATATGATGATGTTGATGAAAATTATAGACATAGGGTTTTAAAATTTTGCTGACTGTAAAAAGAACAGAAATTTGTTTATTTTATATAAGTTTAGGTTTTTAAAAAAGAATCAAAATGTAATTTCGAAAAATAGCGCCATCTTGTTGAACTGATTTGACTAGTCACACCTAAAATTACCTAATAACAATCTTTGAACATTGCGCCATCTGCCGGATTTTACTGTAACAACATGCTTTAATAGCTTACTTTGTATTGATTTTAAAAATAGTTCAAGATGTTTTAACAAATCGAACACAAAAAAATAAAAATATGAATTCGCTTTATTTTTGTGGATGTAATGTAACTAAATATTTATATTGTTCCTAAAATTATTATATAATTATGTTAAATCAGTAAAGTAAAAAACGTTTTTTCATTTATTCCTAAAAAAACTTTTTGTCATTCGGAACTAGTAACGCCATCTCGATCAGATTTGATTGCCGTACTAGAAGCTCATTAGACATTATCGATCTATTTTTTATTCCTTTATCTATGGTTTGTGTGAGAGTGTATTTGTGTGTATGCGAGCGTGTGTATGTGGGTGTGCTTGTGTGAATATACATGTTTTATTAAAAATACAGGATTTATCATTTTATTGTCAAAATGAGGTTTTCTGCCTCATCAAAAGTCAATTTGAGGAGCCAGTTGGTGACTTTTCTGTTACATTCATATTTGTTAATACTATGAATAGATAGTATTCGGTTAACCAGGTTATATATAAATTCCCCCAGGAAACAGAGGAACCTTTGGGCGAAAGTCGTGGAAAAAGATTTAAGAGTGTGCACTCTATCTTTTCGTCTTTTTGTTGATATATAGTTTGTCGGTTTTATGGAGTGCATGTGTAATATAATTCTCAGGATAAATAATTTACGAACAGAGTATAACTCTGTGGTCCGGTAAAGTTCAAAAGTAGAAAATTGGAATGGACGAAAGAACATAACTTTCAGCAGCGCTCTTTGAGCCCTTTCGAGCACAAGTAAAAATGTTTTTGGTGCGCCACCCCACGCTGTTATACAATATGTAAGTAATGACTGACAGAGTGCAAAAATAACTGTCTTTAACAGCTTAGTGTCAGCCACATGGCGTAGGTTTTTGAAGATATATATAAGTTTGCGAACTCTGCCAGTCAATACTCTAACATGGTCCTTGTAATTTAAACAGCTGTTAAGTGTCACACCCAAATACTTAAAGCTTCTAACACATGACAGTTGTTCACAAGAGCAATTGTTGGTAAGAAGTTTACAGCGAGCGTGTGCTGGGATAGTAATAATCTCATCGGCTGGAAGTGTATGATCTCTCATGGCGAATGGCATCACCTTAGTTTTGGAAGTATTTAGCGTAAGATAATTGTTGTTTAGCCAATCCGTTACCTTGTTGAAACCTATCTGAGCTGCAGCAGTTACCTCTTTCCAAGTTTTACCCGAGAAAAGAAGGGCAGTATCATCGGCGAATGAGAATATCATTCCCCTCTCAATGCTAAGGTTACACAAGTTCTTTATGTAAACCAAAAACAATGTGGGACCGAGTATACTGCCTTGAGGGACACCATATGTGTAGGCATGTCACAACTGGTGTATTCTCCTATTCTCACTCTCTGGGTTCTATCAGTGAGGTAGCTGTGCAGAAGGTCTAATTGGTTTCCTCTAATGCCTATAGATTCTAGTTTGTCTACAAGGATTGGGATAGAGACTGTGTCAAACGCTTTGGCCAGGTCCAGGAATATAGCGAGACATTTCTGCTTACGGTCAAGGTTCTGAACAATATAATCGTTTAGTGTGAGGGACGGCATCTGAAGTTGATTTATTGCCCCGAAAGCCAAATTGGCTATGAGAGAAGATGTTTTTCTCTTCAAGGAAATTTACGATTCTAATGTTGAGAATACGTTCAAAAACCTTAGACAAAGCAGAAAGCACGGAAATTGGCCTATAATTGTTGACACAAGCTCTATCCCCACTCTTGAATATCGGGTGTACAATGGCATTTTTAAAGACACTAGGGAATACTACGGAGTATTCCCTAGTGTCTTTAAAAATGCCAACCTTCGTAATTAATCTTTCTATTAGGAACGGTCCTAATATAAAGATTAATTACGAAGGTAAGCGGAGGTATAATGACCATTTTGTACTTTTTTAGAAACGTGCTAGAGATGTTGTCCCAACCAGTGGCACAGTCCGAGCGTAACGATAAAATAATTCGTTCAACCTTTTCTTCATCCGTTTCAAGGAGAACGAATGAGCTACTTTCGGAGGCTGACGATGAAGATGTTGGTTGTGGACTGGTATTTATTTTATCAGCAAGAGATTTTCCAACGTTGGCAAAAAAAGAGTTTACCGAATTAATGGATAATTCAGGGGTTGGATGAGTGCACAAAAGTTCAGTTGCAGTTTCTCTAATAGTACTTGTTTGAGTGACGTCTTTTACAATATTCCAAAGTTTTTTGTTATTACTTCCAGCTTTCATCAACTCGTTCCTTTCGAAGTCTCGTTTGACCTTCTTCAATAGTCTATTGCAGAAATTGCGGTATCTTTAGAACTATCAAATTGATCTATTAAATTGACTATACTAATTATACTATAGTTGAACGTAACGTTGCCCACAGAGTACTGAATCACGTTACTACTAGGATGATGGATTATCGTTACTACGTTATAAAAGTCGGCACTTTCCTACATTGTTGATAAACGAATTAATTTTTATGAAAGCACTTTGTTACCAACCTAACTATACAAAACTAGAGCCAACATTATAAAAACAAGTCTAGAGATTGACAATAGCGAATTGGTTTTGTCTATTGATATAGATAAAAGTAAAATAAAGAGGAGTAGTGCTATCATTTAATCCAGTGTTAATTTGGTAGAGTAAATAAAACAAAGCTATGGACACTGCTTTTCTTATTACATTACATATTACATAGTAGAATTAAGGAACCTATATCCAACAGTAGACGGAAATTGGCTCATATTGATGATGGTTACAAAAGAACATAATGCAACTTAGAATTAACAAGTTTTCATATATTATAACTTTATTCTATTCACAAACGATTTAATAACCTTAAGAAATAGTCCAGTCAACGAGGATATTTGTTATATGGAGACTTCCGAAAAATTCTCCCGTCAATGAAAGTTGGCATGTGATGACATTAGGTAATACAGATTACAGATGTACAATAATCCAACATTTTTTTAACGAGAAGTTAGGTATTTTTACCTAAACATGGAAATCGCTTATAACTCTCTGTGAATATTTCCTCAGACTGAAATATGAAATATATACGTTCGTATGTACTAGTTAGAATATGTATATAAAAGAATCCAACACTTTTTCCATATCAGAGTACCCCAAATTTAACTTTTAACATTTTGCGCTATAACTTCTACTGAAAAATTGCTCTGCCAATGATTATTTTTGTATATGTTTTTATATCATTAAATACATACTTTGGTTCAATAATCCAACATTTTTTCGACTTCAGAGTACCCCAAATATAACTTTTAACATTTTGCGCTATAATTTCTACTGAAAAATTGCTCTGCTCATTTTTATTTTTTGATATGTTTTTGTATCGTTAAACACATATCTTTATTCAATAATCCAACATATTTTCCTTTTTAAACATATATTTTTTATTTTTGCTTGATTACGTAATGTGAAAAATTTCTCCTTCCATTTTCATTCCTTTATTAGTCATACGATTTTATATTAAAACAGATTTATCAATAATCCAACAAATTTTCGAACGTTTATTATATTTTTACAAAACTTTGCTTATTTACGCTAGAGCGCAAGGGTTGACCTTGATTTGACCGTAGGCGAGGTTGGTGGCCGCCATTATATATTATTACAAATATTTTTTTTTTACCTCATATGCACAAAAGTATGTAGTTAGAGTCACTGAATTATTATTTCTTTTAAAATTATTAATTAGTGTACAGTCAGCACATCGAGTTACCACAACTGCAAAATTTTCTCATTCTAGTGAACTTAACATTTTATGGTTTCTAATCATTTGGGTATCGCAGATTTTTGTATGGCATGGCACCCTTCATATCCTTTCGTCAGCCACCACTTTGATTTTTTTTCAGAATCACGGTATACAACGAAGGTACCCCGTGCATATATGTTTAGATAGAGGACACTCATACATACAAACAAAAAATGTTTCATGACATAATATCCTAAGGCGTCAGGTTTCGGAGTTATTTACAGTAAAAGCTCCTTATTCGCGCTTCCTTCATTCGCGTTTTCACTATTCGCGGATTAAAAAATTGTAACCCAATTCCTATATTCGCGGTAAAAAATTTCTTTATTCGCGGATCTAATCGGTACAAAGTACATACATGCATATTAATAAAAATAATTCCAATATGTATCCAACCAAATATCCTTTGTAAACGCGCCGATAAATGGACTAATAAAAAAGTAAAATAGACCTTATGTGTAAAATGAACACGGCTATCCTCTGAGCACCACTAAGAATATTTATGAAATACAATAAAATATTTATTACAAGTTAGTTGTTTGTATAATACACGATACATATTGATTAGTTTGAACTTAGCGATCTCAGATGAGAATATTTTCTTGTTTCATACTTTTTAGAGAGTGATTTTTCAGTAGTCGGGTTTTAGTTTTTGAACTTACTTTTTATTTAAAGCATTTTGGGGTTTTTGGATAAATGTATACATGTATACGTGTTAACATACTTACATACATACCTAGTGAGAAACAAACACATAACCCTCCCAACTACTTCTTTGCGACGCCGTGGGGTAAAAATTAGTTTTCTTGACTTCGGCGAGATATATCTCGCCAACGCTACGCCCTACAAAAATATGATGTAATAAACCTTATCTTCATTTTAAAATCCCTATTCAACGATACCACACACGATGGGGTGGGTGAGATGTTTTTTTGTTCTGGACTTCGTCCCCTCTAGGGGGACCCACATTCAATTTGTTGTGACGTCATATAGCCTATAACCAGCGGACAAATAAGACGCGTCCTACAACACCTCATTTGTTAAATTATGATAAGTAATTTAGAAGTTATGAGGGAACAGATGAACATACATACAAACATACATACATATCCACATACCGGTCAAAAACATAACCCTCCTTATTGATTTGCCGTATTCGGGTAAATAGTGAGTAACGGGTATCACAGTTTTTCAAAAATCATCCCTCACGCGTTTTTCTTACTGACTGAATGATTGCCTGATATATCAACGCACTGCCTAAACCACTGGTCCTAGAGACAAAATATTTGGAGGGTGTATTTTTTGTGAAGAGCAAGTATGCACCAAGATTTCTTTTTCGAAATTCCACCCCTAAGTGGATGTCATGGAGGGTTGAAAGTCCAAATAACTTTTTATTCTCTCGGTCAATTCTCTCAAAAATTGATACACATTCTCTTTAATGAAAATAGTGATTTACGGGTATCACAGTTTGTCAAAAATCATCCCCCACGCTTTTTTCTGACCGACTGAATGACTGATGACCTCTTAGAGACATGATATTTGGAAGGTGTGTTCTTTGTGAAGTGCACGTATCCACTAAAAAATATGTTTATTTATATTGCACCCCTAAGTGGGTGAAATTGGGGGTTACATTTTCTGTAATTTTTTAATTTAATTTCCTGTAAAACTTTATATTCTCTGGGACGATGGGCTTAAAAATATGTACACAAACTCTTCAAGTAAAATTTTGAGACAAGGGTTTTACAGTTTTCCAAAATTAAAAAAAAAAAACAAATTATTCCTCACGCCTTTGTCTAGTTATATGACTGATATATCAACGTGCAGCCTAATTCGCTAGTCTTAGAGATCCACACCAATATTATAAAATGCGAAAATAAGTTTGTTTATTGGCTTGACCGATTTGGCTGAAATTGGCTAAAGACAGTTCATAGGGCAAAATAGCATGGCATAGGATACTTTTTTCTGGCTGTGGAGTCTGGGTAACCAGATTTTTTTAATTGAATTTTGTAAATATTAGACCTCTTCTCGGATAAACGGCTGAACCGATTAACCAATTTAGCTGAAATTTTGTATAAAAAATATATTCAACTAGCAGCCCGCCCCGGCTTCGCACGGGTAGAACATATATGCCTACAAAATTTGCATCAGTTTGTTGCATCGAATATAAAATATGAACATATTTAACAACCATCGTCATATTTCATCCAATTCAATCATTCCAAAAAGTAGAGGTAATATACGCTTAACGTGTGTATCTGTGTGTCTGTTTGTAGCATCTTAGCACCTAACCGGATGAACCAATTTTGTTTTTATTATTGATAGTTTTTTTTTTGTTTGATAGATGTCTTCATCGAGAGTTTTCTTAGCATTGATTCATGAAAATTCGTTCAATCGTTATAAAACTATGAGCTCTTTTCTAGTTAATTGCGCTATGAAATCAACTTTCATAGGTCTAATCAATTTGAAAATCTTCTTCTTCAACGATATTGTAAGAACATGGAAGCATTGACCTGATGCTGGGACCTCGACTCTACAGAATACTCAAATCCTCACCAACTTAGAGCCCAGATTTTAAATGTCGTGTTTAGTCATTGGAATGCTTTTAATGAAAAGATATACATAGATCAGTCGGAGTGGTTTAAAATATTATATTATTATGTATATAGATGAATATTATTTTACACAATAGATCATAATTGACTTCAAATTGATTGTGATCGTTGGGGATCTACAGCATAGCTAAGCTTATAATAATATTTTCGTAGTAACTATGACCTAATCTGTGGTTTCACTGCAAATATTTTATTAATTTTGCGATGCGTGTATGTGAAATTCGTGATATCTTCTAGAGTTTTCATTTGAATTATATACAGTAAAGGACAATTTCTAATTATATTTTCTAATCTATAATATGTGGCCAAGCTAATTAACGTAATTATTTGGATAAGGATTAATACTATATTCTTGAAAATAGCCTTGGAAGTTATGTAATATTTTTTAACAAAAAATTAAAGATTAAAATGGTTACTGTGAGTCAACCTTAAGAGATAGACATATGCTGTCGCGGACTTTTTTGTAGGTCTTATTAAGTTGTACAACTCTTGCATAGAAAATATTCTTCTATTTATTTTCAATTAAGCAGCGTTCGTAAGAAACGTGTTTTTTCGACCGTTTTTTTGCCGACTTAGGTTGCAAATTAGGTCACCACGAATGTACCTTTGATTTAAACGGGATAATATATAGCCTATTTTCATTCCGAAAGTCCATTCTATGTATTAGTGAAAGAATTTTTTAAATCGGTTCAGTAGTTTTTGAGCCAAATCATTACAAACATACAAAAATACAAATGTTCTCTCTTTTGAATATTATTATATATTATATTATTATATTATATTACATTATTAGTAATATAGATATAGATATCTTTGGTATAAATAAACCGATAATATCGGAGGAGGCATCTCTACAAATTCATAGACAGAATTTTAATAGAATAGATAGAATCGTGAATAGAGTAATGGCGACTCTAGTCATCATTGCTATTCTTTCGTGTGTGAATGAGTTAAATTATTTTTTTCTAGTGAATATATGCGATTTTAGGGCTTAAAATTCATTGAAATGTGGTACAGGTGTATTATTCAATAGTTCTCAAAAAGACATTGGTTAAAAAGCAGGTAAATAAGTGTCATGTACAAATTTCCAGTCGTATCTTTTTGTCGCAATCGCAATCCCTTGCGGGGCGCGTCCATGAGTAATATTGTGTTTTCTTTTACGTTTTCTCTTAAACCACTAGTTATAGCGGACAACTTGCTCAGATATTAATAACTTCCTATAGATTACACCAACATAACATCGCTCAGTTTACGAACCTCTAATTCACAGACATCTTTCGCGTGTTAGTCAAAATATTGTTGATATTTCTTAGATACATCTGGAAGTAGTATAGTACTTCTGATATCGTATCAATCTTACGTTGAAAATGTTGTTCCAGGTATACATTGTTGGCCACAACGGGTGTAAAAAGGCACAATGTCTAGTGATGAAGACAAGCCGCCCGCGCCACCAGTGCGCCTCACCAGCAACCGAGCCACAGACCGCGGCGACTCTGTAGCTTCTGTTGATATGAGGCCTCTGCCAAAAGGTAACTAATTCAACAAAGGCTATGATTCAATCACGGTATAAATGTATTTTTAATATCATAGTAACAATGGGATCTACATAATAATATAGATGACACACTACCTGGCAAAGGAACAGATATTATAACATCCATTTTGTTTCAGAACCTGATGATACCAGCGATAGGAAAAAGAAAACATTAAAAGCTAAAATTAAAGGCTCTAAGAGTACGGCCCATAATGATAAACCTAATATTAGCTATCCAACAAATTTTGAACACACAGTTCATGTGGGTTTTGATGCTGTTACTGGAGAATTTACAGTAAGTAAAATTATTAGGTGTAGTTGACCATTAAACATTTACGAGATAGGAAAAACCTATGACACAATAAATTATTGTAACTACTTTCTGTGAACCCTATAGTACAATATCTAGCTGCATAAAATTACCTTTCTGCCAGTTTTAGTTGAGATTTCTGATAACAAATAAGCTATCCCAATATTTTCATAATTGATTAAGTCTGTCTGTACTGACAATGCACTGTTGCAATTTGACTGTGATTCACATTTTGTGGTCATAGTTTACTGATACACTAATGTAGTAAATTTAAAAAAAGTTTTTGATATGTTAAGAATCCAGCTTTTGCCTTAAAGCTTTTTGCTTTGCTTGATTTCAGAAAAAAAGCTTATTAATATATAACATATATTTGAAAATGTATTTGGTACTCTATTTACAATATTAATTACATGATCATTATTGAAATTAAAACTAAACAATATTCCTAAATTCAATATTTAGAACACGTAAATGATCTCTTCTAAATGCCGTATTACAGATTTAGATTATTGTAGTAGTGTAAAAGTTAAGTAAAGCATGTTATTAATAAATTAGTGTATGTGACTTATAATATTATATTCCCGTAAACTGTAACTTACTAAGCCATGTGAGGCATGTTATCACAATTTGAAGACTTGATGGTTAATAGAATTATCTAGTTGTTGAGTATTCAAGATAGTATCTTATAATTAATATGTAAGACCATCGTGCAAATGAGCTCCATGTATTACCGCTTTTGTTTCAAGCTGCCTATGACAGTAAGTAACAGCTTAATTAAATTTCTCAGACCGGTTTTCTAATTGTTGATATTAAATATGAAAACATGATGCTATATGTTTTAAGTCAACTCTATTTTTGATCTATGTAGCTTAAGATAAATTGATAGCGTTTTTCATAGCATGTTTGTTTATCTTATATGTATACGTTATTCACTTTTTAAGTATAGATTTCATTTCATATTCTTAGTAAGATATATTTTATTTTAATCCCTTTATGTTAATATTCAGAAATGTAATGACACATAACTGTACTAGATAATTATTTTACAATGCTCTTTTGCCAGATATGTTACGATACTTACATTAAATTTGATCGTAATATGTGGATATTTTATCAACTGTTCATATTTAATGGATTCTTTTTTCGTTTTTGACTAGCATGCTATGTAGTATGTGTAGAATGAAAGCCAGTTCGATGTGAACGCAAAAGCTAGCCATTTGTATGATGGAATATTAGTAATCTGTGCATTGCTGAGGAACCAAGCTAAGTTCATGATGTTTGTCGCACAGGGAATGCCAGAGGCGTGGGCGCGTTTGTTGATGGCAGCAAATATTAGTAAGCAAGAGCAGAAGAATAATCCTCAGGCCGTCTTAGATGTTCTAAAGTGGTATGATGCATCAGCGACGCAACCTCCGCCATCTAAGTATATGACGTCTGCTCAGATGCATACAACACATTCAGGTATGCAAAGTGAATTATTAATATTGTATAAATCTAGAAAAACTACTAGTTTTAAGGTGAAGTAACTTACAAATTTAATCATAATTGCTGTGCACCAATGGATTTTTCTATTGAAAAAATTATGTGCGCTTTTCACAGTGGCCCTCCGATGAAGAAAAAACATTGTTAAGAAACCAACAACCCCCGCATGGAGGTAAGACAATATCTAGTGTCCGCCTGGCCAGCTACCACCCTCAAGTTAGAAAATCTGTCGCCAAACATCTAATGTGTTCTGGCAGCTATCCTTAAGAGCCAGTTCCTATTCTAGGCCTAGTATGCGTACCATCTTCGACCGCAATCATCACTTAACAAAAGGTGAGATAGTGGTCAAACGTTAGCCTATAACAGTGTTTCCCAATTAGTGGTACGAATACCCCTGGCAGTACGTCAAGTAACATGAAGGGGTACGTGCGGTAATCTCTAGATGAAAATTTATGTGCTGGCCTGCAGAACACTGGCGTACATTTTGCAGTTTGAGGAGAACGTGAGATGAAGTCATTTTTTGAAGGGGTGCACAAGCAAAACTAATTGGGAACCACTGGCCTATAAGATATATAAAAAAATAACAGATTTCAGAAGTACCTACCTACCATTCCGTGTATACTATTTGATTTGTACAGGATCGTCAGTATCCCGGGTATCTTCCAGCAGCCCCTCATCGTCGACGCCCACCGACACGGAGCACCCCGAGCCTCCGCCCCCACCGCCCTCCCGTCCTGACCGTACCAAGAGTATTGTAAGTAATTCTCATAACTTGAGAACCTTAGATCTCTAAACGTGGACAACGCTCACATACCGCTTTTGAGTGCTGTTATGTGTTTAGAGCCTCTATGTTACATGAAACTAAGGTACCATCTCCACGAGCGATTTATGATTAGCGATTTTACAATATTATCACGGCGATGAACATGTTAAGTTAATTGACTACCAACCGCCGTAGCACTTTCGCTCGTGGATATGGCGCCTTATGCCAATATGGAATCAAGTGAAACAATAGATACAACTTCACCGCAATTGGTTCTTGGCAATTCATCCTATATGACAATTCATCCTATATCAAAGTAATCGGGAACATCACAAGACTGGAGATTGGCACTTTGGTGTAGGAAAACATTGTTCAAAAACCCCCCACCTTAGAAAGCTAGCAGAATCCAGGTATTAGGCAAGCTTGTTTCAATCTAGTAACGGCCTGCTTGCTGGTAGGACACAGTCAAGTGTGAGGCTAGCTACCAAACCCTAAATTAGGAAGGTCTGTCCCCATCATCTAATGTGAACACATTAGATGATGGGGACAGACCAATGTCTGTGACAGGCAGCTGTTTTTTAGAGCCAGTTCCCATTCTATGCCTAGCATGCTACTGCTATAGACCGCATCATCATCTGTTGGTAAGTGATGATTACTTAAGATGTGGCCTAGCATACTACCGTCCTAGACCGCATCATCATCTGTGGGTAAGTTTACTTAATGATGTAAAAGAAAAAAAAATCTGTTCAAATTATTATTGCTACACATATCATCATACAAGTACTATTTCTGAGTTTAAGTGATGATGCCATCTGAAACGGACAATTTCAGTTATACGATGCGCAGGATTGTTCGCAATCCACATAGAGCAAATATACCAAGCTGTATTCTACATATGTAAAATTGTTTTTAAAGTCAAGTATAATCCAATCATTTAATGTTACCCTTCCAGTATACGAAACCAATAGAAGAAGAAGAGGCACCTCCGCCCCGGCCCGCCCCAGCGCCGGCGTCGCCGCCCCACGTGCCTCATCCTGCGCTCACCACTCATTCGGTAACTACTCTTGTTATCACAATACTAGAGAATCCTGCAGACATTGTTCTGCCCGATCGCAACACTACCTACGGGTCAAATTGTGAATCTAAACCATCAGGAGTCAAAAATACAAATATTAATTCGCTCGACACTAAATTTGCCAGGCCACAGTCTTCATGCTTAAACATGCCAACCAGATAAATTACAATTAGGGCAGATATGGTCCTAATAAGCCATAAGGGACTCATATTTCTAGTATAATACACTCTGTGATATCACAGGACACTTATCCTTCAGACTGAAACATTTCTGTTTCATGGATGAATGAATAATAGACAAAGCAGTAGAATCCAGGCGGACTAATTTCTACCACTAAAAACTATATACATACTTAAAAAATGCCTGGAATTATAATAAATAGAAATACAAAATAATGTACAATCACTTAAATATTTTGATCGTCTGTTGATTGCCAGATGATAGTATATCACTAATAAACAATTTGTTTTGATTTGGATTAAGTTCAAGTGCTAATAATAGACGAAGTGCTGAGGAAGTGGCTCTTTTAATGTTGGTTAGATAGATAACTTTTTGAGGGCCCAGTGGTGAAGTCGGAGAATGGTCGGGTTTGACGCCAGAGGTACCCAGGTCAATCCCCGCCGTGCACCAATGGATTTTTCATTAAAAAATTTTATAAAAATTATTTTCACAGTGGCCCTACGCTGAAGGAAAATATCCTTAAGAAAACCCTAACCCACTTGTGTAGTGTCCCCCTGGCCAGCTACCACCCTCAAGTTAGAAAATCTGTCACCAAACATATAATGTGTTCCAGCAGTAATCCTTGAGAGCCAGTTCTCATTCTAGGCCTAGCATGCTTCATCCTCGACAGCATCATCACTTAACCACTGGTGAGATAGTGGTCAAATGCTATCGCTAACCTATATGATATTAAAATAAAACCGGCCAAGTCGAGTTGCACTCGCCCACCGAGGCTTCTATACCAACGTTGGTTGGTACCAATTAAGCTAGCCCTCTATATTGTATGAGCGCTCATATAACTCCGAGGCATATCTTAATTGGAGTAAACAATGTATGTATGTAGGGATGTAACCTATAGGGTAGATCCGGTTGACCTAGAATTGTCAATTTTATATATATATAATGGTTAAAAGCAAGGTCTTACAGCACAAGCAAAGTATAAATTCTGAAAAATAAAAAAAGTTGAAAATTAAGCTAAATTTTGGTACTTGCAAGTTTTCGCGAAAATCTAAATTTGCCTCTATCTATTTATCGTGTTGACTTAGAGCCTTGATTTTTATACACCTTATAGGGATTATAGACTTCAATATCTGGTATAAATTTCAACTTGCTAGGTCCACCCGTTCCTGAGAAAATCGGTGGTGAAACACGGACAGACAGACAGACAGACAGACGGACAAGAAAGTTATCTTATAAGGGTTCCTTTTTTTACCTTTTGAGGTACGGAACCATAAAAAAACTTAGTTGCACTAGTTGCGTTGCATTTCTTTTAGTGACTGTGACCACCATCAAACTACTCGTTCTGTAGTTTGTTGGTGGGCTGAAGGTCTCTTACATAGGCTACGATTGCTGTAATAGAAGAAATAAGTGATAACCGGATGTTATGTTCAGATCTGTAGCCGAGCGGAGGTGCCCGTGGCGGCGCTGGACCGCAACAAGAACCCGGCGGGCGCGCCGCCGCCCCACACGCCGCCGCCCGCCAACGGCGCGCCCGCCTCCACCGACACTGGGTATGCTGCTATCACCTTACTACTTACTTACACACGCACACACATATACTCATACTCAACACGTTATATTTATTTTATACTAGCGGGCCCGGCGTACTTCGTACCACCTAACAGACGATGAATGTCGTGTTACCTTTTAGATGAACTTGTTTTAGGCTTTTAAAAAGTTCTGATCGGTTTTCAAATCGGTTAAGATTTGACAGAGTTCTGAGGTAACAAACATTTAAAAAAATACAGTCGAATTTTAAACCTCATTTTTTGTAAAGTCGGTTAAAAATCTAATACATGCACTGAGAAAAAAGGAAAATTTGGAGAAAAATACATCCGAATACGGCTCCTTGAGACGAAGGGCCTGTTTTGTGGGAAAACCTCACAGTCAAAGTTTGTGATCTTGATGATGGCTAACAGACATTCACATACACACACATATGTATAAACGTGTAACATAATAAGCGCAAGACCTCGGACACCCCAATTAGAATATCAAATCCTAATATAATAGCAAATGCGTAAACTCATTTCCAGACATGTAGTGTTTTTTTTTATAAGATATTAGATATACCAACTTACCACAAAATATATGGACGCACCTTTGGACGCAGTAACAAGTTACGTAGTAAGTAGGGAATGCAATCTCGTTCTCGCGAGATCTCGGCGTTTTTCAGCGAGATTGATCTCGGCCGAAAAACGAGATCTCGCGAGTTTAACGAGATTGGACTTGAGAATAAAAACGTCTTATTCAAAGCGCGGCAGCGCGCGAAGTGCGCAAACTGACACTGAGCTGCGATCAGTTTCGATGCCCGGACGACGGCGGCCTGAGGTAGCAGTCGCGGGACTAGGTCTCACTCCGATTCGCTTACTGCGAGTTGCGTTGCGTGAACAGTTTGCGTGAGATTGGTCGAATATTGAGTCGACGCGACATGCGGGCGGCGTGCGTTTGTTTACTAGTTATTTGTTGTCAATTTTACTAGTTCAGTCAAGTTTCCTAATTAATAAAAGTTTATTTAGTTTACTACTAAAAAGTGATAGATACGTTAAACAATGTTAACTACACAGGTAGTTAGGTAACCTACCTAGAATTTATTGAAAAAATTCGTATAAATAAATGTTATCAACCAATTTCCAAAAAGAACCGCCTTCTTTTTGGAAATTGGTTGATAACATTTACTTCTCAATTCGTCTGTATATATTTTTTTCTTTTTTTGTGTGTGTATGTTACGCGATTACTCCGTCAATTGTGAACCGATTCGAATGATTCTTGCTCAGCTAATGAATAAGTTTTCTACCGTAATCGCGAGACCCGAGTATGAAAACTATAGGAAATATGCCGGTGGCGGTGTTTTGTGCCTGTGGCCCGTGGCCCGTGTGCGGACAGCCTTATTATCCGAGCTAGTGAGAGACGAACATTTTTATTGTTATTGTATGCGCGCGAAGTGAGATACGAGAGTGACAGAAAAAGTTATACTTACTACTAGGGAATGCAATCTCGCGACATTGGGGCTCAGGCGAGATCTCGCGAGTTTATGAATAACAATCTCGCGAGATCTCGTCAATTTCGAGATCTCGCTAGATTGGCAGTTTTGAGTGTTTATTCTTGCAAATAATTAAAATATTTGAATAAATTAGGAAAAAAATAAGAATAATAGGTATTATGGTATAATTAAGATAGTTTAAAAACTAAAACAACCGACTTCAATGCCCCGCGGGTCAATTTCAGTAGCAAGTTTGAGACGTTTATAATCATTTCTCTGGAGATACTTATCAGATCTCGATGAAATTACAATGGGACCACCTCGGAAACGTACCCTACCGATTACAAAAAGAATCTTTCGAATCAGTTTAGAATTGACGGAGTAATCGCGTAACATACACACAAAAAAAAAAACATGCAGACGAATTGAAAACCTCCTTCTTTTTGGAAATCGGTTGAATAATATATAATCCCCTGTCGGCATATAAAAATGTGAATATAATGTGTTTCATATAACTAATCTATATACCATCTTTATTGCAGAAGATCGACAGGACAGCAACAAAGGAAAAAGAAAATGACTGATGAAGAAATATTAGAAAAATTAAGAACTATTGTTAGTGTTGGAGATCCTAATAGAAAGTATACTAAAATGGAGAAAATTGGTCAAGGGTAAGTTTGCTTATAACACTATCTTGTCTATTTCATGTGTCAATATAATAAAGTTACTTTTTTTTATGTGAAAATGTGTATCGCTTGACCACTATCTCACCTGATGTTAAATGACGATGCGGTCGATGATGTAGCGCGCTTACTCAAAAGATACCTATTCACTCGCGACTTGAAAGACTCTTAGATGGATGGATGATTAGGATGCAGTGCAGTGACCAGTGATGCTCCAAAATTGTGGCAATCTAGAATATTGCGCGTCGCATTTTCTGTTATAAGTAGATATAGTATATCAAGCAAGTATTGTGTTTATGTTTAACATATATGTTTATAACATATTACTGTGAAAAAAATTATCATGGAAAGGAGGAGGTTCTCAATTCGACAGTTTGTTACCTCAGAACACCGTCAAATCTTCATCGATTTGATAATATCGTTTAAAAACTAAAAAACAACCGACTTCAATGCCGCGCTATTCATTTTCAGTACCAATTTTGAGATGTTTATCTCAATATCTCTGGAGATACTTATCATACCTCGATAAAATTACCATGGTACCACACTTGGGATATCTCCTTTCGAACAAAAAAAGAATAATCGAAATCGGTTCATAAACCACGAAGTTATCCGCGAACAAACATAAAAAATAAAAAAATAAAAAAAAAAACGGTCGAATTGAGAACCTCCTCCTTTTTTTGAAGTCGGTTAAAAAATCAGTTATTTGTTTGAGAGATTGCTTCCTATTTGGTCCCATTTAAATGTTATAGAATAATTATCTCCGAAGATACAATGAAGATGAACAATATAAAAAAAAATGTATACCTTAATGACATGCTACTAAATACTTTGACTATCGCGGTATGTGAAGTCGGTTTTTTCGTTTTGTGAACGAACTTAAATTATACTTGCAGCTTTTTTTTCAGCATGTATTGTTCGACTGCAGAGCAACGGAAGTTTCCCTCCTTCCACACATAACGTTATATCTATTGCTTGTGTCCAGTTGCAAGAATATCCTCAAATTACTCCATCAATTGTGAACCGATTCGAATGATTCTTTTTTTTAAAATTGGTTTTAGGGTACATTCCCGAGGTGGTCCTCCCATTGTGATTTCATCGAGATCTGATAAGTATCTTCAGAGATATGACGATAAATGTCTCAAACTACTGAAACTGACTGGCAGGCCATGGAAGTTGGTTGTTTTAGTTTTCTATCTTAATTATTATTATAGATATTAATGTATGTAATAATTTTCTTGTATTTCCAGAGCATCAGGTACAGTGTACACTGCAATCGAGACCTCGACAGGCATGGAGGTGGCTATAAAGCAGATGAACCTCAGCCAGCAGCCGAAGAAAGAACTCATCATCAATGAGAT
Organism: Cabera pusaria; assembly: GCA_954871355.1. Lineage (NCBI taxonomy): Eukaryota > Metazoa > Arthropoda > Insecta > Lepidoptera > Geometridae > Cabera > Cabera pusaria. Next base: position 18,187,518 of record OX940889.1, on the reverse strand, counting down.
CCTCGTGATGCGGGAGAACAAGCACAACAACGTTGTCAACTACCTCGACAGCTATCTTGTTAATGAGGTATATGCCACAAGCTTTTATTTACTTGATATGCCGCCCGTAATGGGTAGTGGATGGACTGTGTGGTGAACAGAAAAGACATGATCGAGCAAAATGGAACAAAAGAATATGTTGCATGACCCCACATAGTTGGGATAAGTTTAGGCAGGTGGTGATGATAACTAACAAGATACAAATAATTTCATTACTGATTCAACATGGGAATGCAGCCAATTTTCTTGGCATTTACCACACATACATCTCTTAATCTTAGTTAAGTTTAATTTTAAATTTTAGGGTTTCGGCCAAGTCGCGGTGCACTCGCCCACCGAGGCTTCCGTACCAATGTTGGTTGTTACCAATTTAATTGGCGTAAACTATGTATGTATGTATGTATGGGGACACCCTTTTAATTTTCAACTTTTTTTATTTTTAGAATTTTTCCTTTATTTGTGCTGTAAGACCTTGCTTCTTGTAAGGGAGCACAAATAACACCTCAGTACTCCCAGCCAACCTCACCTGCCCGTGGTGCATCCTGCTGACAAACCAACGAGGCTCTGGCGACCGACAAATGGCGGTATAACCATTTCAAAATTATGGCGTAGCTAAATACTATAGGCTGGTGACGGGCAGCAGCGTCACCGGTGCGAGAAGCTACGTCCTATCTGACGCAGCTGGAGGAGGAGCTGGGACACATAACTCTAGAATCAGGCCATCTTATGTATTACAGAGAAGGTGACCAGCCATCCCAAGGCGGCGTCGGGTTTCTGGTCAACAAGGCTCTCAGTGACAACGTTGTAGAAATCTCCAGTGTGTCGACCGGGGTTGCGTACCTTAAAATAAGGTTAACCAAGAGGTACAGCCTCAAGGTTATCTAGGTCTACGCACCGACCTCGGCACACTTGGATGAAGAGGTGGAAAGTATGTTTGAAGACATCTCCAGAGCCTTACATACCACCGGTAAGGCTCACTACTACGTTGTCATGGGAGACTTGTGTGTCAAACGCCAAAGTGGGAGTACAGACCTGCAGTGAATCGACTATAGGACCACACGGATTTGGGATTAGGAATAACAGGGGGCAAATGCTCGTCAATTTCCTCGAGAAAGAGGAGCTTTTCTTGATGAACTCGTTCTTCAAGAAACAGCCCCAAAAATAGTGGACGTGGTAAAGCCCCGACACTGACTAAAAACGAGATTGACTTCATCATTACGGACAAACGGCGTATATTCAGAGACGTCTCTGTGTTCACTAGGTTCAATACTGGAAGTGATCACCGACGTGTACGAGGCTCTCTGGATATCGATTCAAAGCCGAGAGATTCTGATTGATGAAGTCCACGCTCCGACCGAACCTACTCCAAAGCGTTGTTGGTTCTGATACATTCCAATTAAAATTGGAAAATCGATTCGCTGCCTTGGAAACCACAGATGACGTAGACCAGAAACTCGAAGAAGTGGTGGAAATCCTCAGGGAAGAAGAGACGAAGTTTTGCGAGAGCAAGCGTACGGGAAAAAAGTCCAAACTTTCGGCAGAAACACTTCTGACTAATGGAAGAGTGACGAACAGACCCATTGTCAGTTTTGTCAATTAACCAGGTGCGCAACAAAACAAAACAGAAGAAACTGGTACGACGCGACCTCCGATCCTCTAACACGCTCTTGATTAAAGAATCAATTGAGCAGAATCGGTCGAAAGTGTTCGTCCAGCCTCTGGGTAGAAGCCACCTCACAAAGCTGACAACATCAACGGGGAACGTCGTCGCATCCAAGCCGGAAATTCTGTCGGAAGTTGAAGACTTCTACAGCAAGCTCTACGCTTCATGGCCCGAACCCGATACTGAGGATTGCAGAGCCACCTTAACCCGCCACTTCACAGAAGACCTGCCCGAAGTCAGCCGAGATGAGATCGTGATGGCCCTAAGACAGCTCAAAAATGGAAAAGCCCCAGGTGAGGACGGAATCACAACGGAGCTTCTAAAAGCTGGAGGAGCTCTAGCTAGAAGCCAGCTGCAACAGCTCTTCAATTCTGTTCTCTTCACTGGTAGAACTCCACAGGCATGGAACAGAAGCATGGTGGTTTTGTTTTTAAAAAAAAGTGATAAAACCCTATTGAAAAACTACTGGCCGATTTCGCTTCTGAGCCATGTCTACAAGCTGTTTTCAATCACGAACCGTCTTGAAGACTCGACTAGTTTCAACCTACGGAACAGGCCGGGTTTCGAAGCGGTTACGGCACCATAGACCACATCCACACGGTGCGGCAGATTGTACAGAAAACCGAAGAGTACAATCGCCCCCTGTGCTTAGCATTTGTGGACTATGAGAAGGCCTTCGACTCGATCGAAACCTGGTCTGTTCTGGAGTCCTTGCAGCGTTGCCAAGTCGACTGGCGATATATCGAAGTGATGAGATGTCTGTACAATGCCGCGACGATGACTGTTCAAGTACAGAACCAGCGAACTAAACATGTGTCCACCTGCGTCGAGGAGTGAGACAGGGGGACGTCATATCCCCGAAACTGTTCACTAACACCTTGGAGGATATGTTTAAGACGCTGGACTGGAAAAATTTTGACATTAACATCAACGGCAAGTACATCTCTCACTTACGATTCGCAGATGACATCGTCATTATGGCAGAGACCTACAAAGGATGTTAAATGGCCTAACTGATTCTTCTCGTTGCATTGGTCTCCGGATGAATTTCGATAAAACCAAAGTCATGTACAACGAGCACGTTGTTCCGGAACCGATTGCCCTAGATGATATCCCACTCGAAGTTGTCACGCAGTATGTTTACCTAGGGCAAACGCTCCAACTAGGCAAACACAACTTCGAGAAGGAAATCCAGAGAAGAATTCAGCTGGGCTGGGTAGCATTTGGGAAACACCGTCGAGTCTTCTCGTCGCCTATACCACAGTGCCTAAAGACAAAAGTCTTTAATCAGTGCGTCCTACCTGTCGTGACATACGGAGCCGAGACGTGGACACTCACGGTTCGACTAGTCCACTGGTTTAAAGTCGCTCAGCGAGCTATGGAGGGAACTATGCTCGGTGTTTCTCTGCGGGATCGAATCCGGAACGAAGTAACTCGTTAGAGAACTAAAGTGATCGACATAGCTCAGCGGATTAGCAAACTGAAGTGGCAGTGGGCTGGTCATATCTGCCGTAGGACCGATAACCTTTGGGGCAGACTGGTTCTAGAGTGGAGACCGCGAATCGGCAAACGTAGAGTAGGACATTCGCAAAGCGGTGGGCAGTGACTGGAAACAAAGAGCCGAAGACCGGGCTCAGTGGCGTGTCCTGGGGGAGGCCTATGTCCAGGTGTGGACTGATACCGGCTGATAATGATGATGATGATGACCTTGCTTCTTGCCAAATTTCATGATTTTAGGTCAACGGGAAGTACCCTATAGGTTTTTGACCCAAAACTTATAGGGTACTTCTGGTTGACCTAGAATTGTCAATTTTAGTTAAAAGCAAGGTCTTACAGCACAAGCAAAGGAAAAATTCCGAAAAATAAAACAGTTGAAAATTAAGGTATATATATATTGGTACTTACAAGTTTTCGCGAAAATCTAACTTTGCCCATATCTTTTTATCGTGTTGACACAGGACCTTGATTTTTATACACCTAATAGGGACTATAGACATCAGTATTAGGTATACATTTCAACTTCAACACAAATAGGTGGTGACACATAGATAAGATAGACGGAAAGACATACAGACAGACGACTGATGGACAAGAAAGTGATCTTATAAGGGTTCCTTTTTTTTACCTTTTGAGGTATGGAACCCTTAAACAGAACCATTATTGGATCACTTTGTAGTCTGTCTGTCCGTCTGTGTAAACCCTTTTTCTAAAAGTATTTTAAATGTCTAAATTTCCCTTTAAAAAAAATGTTAAACGTTACGTTTAATTTCATTCGGGAACACATTAATAACAGTGCTTTTGTAATTAATAGCTGCACATAGTGTAATAATAAGCAAATATTCCAATGCGAATTTATTTGTTTACAAAATTACTATTGAAAACTAGCTGACCCGGCGAACTTCGTACCGCGAATATAAATAAACTGTCCAAGTGCGAGTTGGACCCACACACGCAGGGTTCCGATTAATAATATTTGCCGGAAAAATACGTTTCTCGTTTTCCGTTCCTTTAATTTTTAATTTTATTTAGTTTTTAATTTTTAATTTTATATTTTATACTTATACAGGCATTGCAATACACACCATGAGTAAATTTCAAGTATTTATCTATTAGGGTTTGTAAGATCGAGCATAAAAAGCCTCAAAAACACGTTTCTTGTATGGCAACCCCCTTTACTATTTAATTTTAATTTGTAATTTGGTTTTTTCGGTTTTTATACACAAATAGCGAATACCCATGTATGGAAGCGCCATAATGACAATCATCAAAATATGTCAATAATGTCAATTTCAAAGATTTCCGAACGAACCAACAATGACAGCCTGGGACAACCATCAAAATTTAAAATAGTAAAACTTAAATACCTACGCGATAATTCGAGTAATGTTATGTTGTCGATTCAAAACCCTTAATTTAATACGTGCTTCAAATTTCAATTCGAGAGTGGAACAGAGTCTACCCTACCGCACCGAAGAGACGAACGTCAAATGTTTGAGAGGAAAGTAGGTAGAACAGTTTATATGGGAAAAATGAAGTTGTTGTTTTTACTATCTATCTCGCAATTTTTCCAAATTTTCTCACCTTTTCAACCTTCCCTGGACTACGACAAACATTTCAAAACCAAAGTCAGCTAAATCGGCCCAGCCGTTCTCGACTTTTAGCGAGACGTGATTAACGAACAGCAATTGATTTTTATATACTCGTATAAGATGACAGATAGCTGTCTGATTTAATTTTACGATTTTACGCCGTATATGTAATTTAATAAGGTATAAAACTATACTAAGCTTGCCCAAGTGCAGTGTTTGCGTGTTTATCAACGCAAAAATATGTTTCTCTGCATAAATTAAAGTTTTTTTACTTCGAAATGCATAACTAAATATATTTTCTAAATAAATAACCAATCAAAGTCGTCTTACGCAAGTAAATCATCATGTAAAGTTGCGTGTTAAAATTGCGGCTAATGGCGGCAACTCTCATAAATGTCACACATACGACGGGTGCACAATTTTGCACTGTTTACACAGACCAAAGATTAAGGAACACTCCACAGTAGCGCCACCTGCAGTGAGCAAACGGCAGTTTTTAACCCCATTATTACCTGCATAGGAAACATAAAATATGTTGTTCTGCAGGAGCTGTGGGTAGTGATGGAATACCTAGCGGGCGGTTCTCTGACCGACGTGGTGACGGAGACGTGCATGGACGAGGGTCAGATCGCGGCGGTGTGTCGCGAGGTGCTGCAGGCGCTACACTTCTTGCACACCAACCACGTCATACATCGCGACATCAAGTCTGACAACATACTGCTCGGTCTCGATGGACAGGTCAAACTGAGTGAGTACTCACTACTCTACATCATCAACAGCCTGTGTCAGTCCACTGCTGGACGTAGGCCTCTCCCAAGATGCGCCACTGAGCCCGATCTTCGGCTCTTCTTTTCCAGTCACTGCCCACCGCGACCGGTGGGCACTACTCTACATACTGAACTAACCCCTTAATAAGATCGTTTCAAAAACTAAAAGATCCTACTTCAAATGCCGCGCTATTAATTTTCAGCTCCAAGTTTGAGGTGTTTATCTCCATATCTATGGAGATACTTATCAGATCTCGATGAAATTACTATGGCACCACCCTTGGGATATCTCCTTTCCAACAAAAAAGTATCATCACAATCGATTCATAAACGACGAAGTTATCCGTGAACACCCTTCTTTTTAAAGTCAGTTAACATTTTTTGTTCGATAGGTACTTTCAGAGGTGGGAGATCATAGATGACATTTTGAATAAACCTAAAGAAAACTTCAATATGCTCATTAAGATTTTTTTATTTTTGATATCATATAGGCTAGCGTTTTTATCTCACCTGTTGGTAAGTGATGATGCGGTCGAGGATGGTGCACGCTAGGACTATAATGGGAACTGGCTCTCAAGGATAGCTGCCGGAACACATTAATGTTTGGCGATAGATTTTCTAACTTGAGGTTGGTAGCTGGTCAGGCGGACACTAGATACTGTCTTACCACCATGCGGGGGTTGGGGGTTTCGTTACGATCTTTTTCCGTCACCGGCGGGGCACTATGAAAAGCGTACAAACATTTTTCGATAGAAAAATACATAGGTGCACAGCGGGGATTTAACTCAACTTTTAATATTGACTAAACTCTTTAGGTACTCAACAAAGTTCATCAAATCGTATCAATATGATGTGACACAATGGAAAAAGCCATCTTCGATCCTTTCTTGTACTCCAGATAATTGAAGAATTTGCATTACTTTATTTTTATTTTTGGTTCACAGCTGATTTCGGTTTTTGCGCGCAAATATCTCCCGAACAGAATAAGAGGACAACAATGGTCGGCACGCCGTACTGGATGGCGCCTGAAGTTGTAACGCGGAAGCAGTACGGACCTAAGGTATTTACTAAAGTCAACAACACTCGGTACACATAACAAGTCCATTACAAGTAAACATTATTGCCAAGCCAAGACATAGCTGCCGAATTAGGAGTCACATTACGTAATTTTTGGGTTTACACATCGAAGCCAAACGCAAATTAGCTCCTAGAGGTGCTAGTGTAGCATGAGGTCCACTAAATCTCTAATTTAATTGTTACTTTATATAATATCATGACATCTTCAGACTTAAAATGTCTTACAAAAACGCGAATGTTCAAAGGTAGAGTTTTATAGTTGTCTTCGGATATATGGAGATAACTCCTCAATCTTGTTGCATGTGATTTTGGCCCTCGATAATTATTGTATTTGTTTATTATTGTACAATTATTAATATTTTTAAACAATGATGTTACTTTTGCATCACATATGGATAACTATAATCATCATCGTCAGCATATACTAGTCTTTGTTTGACATAGGCCTCTCCGAATGTATGCCACTTAGCATGATCCTTTCATCAGCTCAGCTCTTGCAAATATTATCGCTACACCTAGTCTGAGGACATCCTATGCTACGTTTTCCAAATTCGGTGTCCATTCAAGAACTTGTTTACTTTAAGGGTAGTCAATTTACTATTCAACGATAAGTATCTCCGATAAACGTCTCAAACTTGCTACTGAAACTGACTCGCGGGGCATAGAGGTCGGTTGTTTTAGTTTTTAAACTATCTTAATTATATATCGTGAAATCAGTGGGTGGGATAGGTCTAACACTACTGTTGTATGCCTCTAGGTGGATGTTTGGTCATTGGGTATAATGGCTATAGAAATGATAGAAGGCGAACCGCCCTATTTGAACGAGAATCCCTTGAGAGCTCTGTACCTCATCGCTACGAATGGCAAACCAGATATCAAGGACAAGGAGAAACTCAGTATAGTATTCCAAGACTTCCTCGACCAGTGCCTCGAAGTGGACGTCGAGAGACGCGCCACTGCTCTCGACTTACTTAAGGTAATCACATCTACATCTAAACATTCTCGGCGTAACCCGCGACCTTATTGTCGAATTTGTAATGAATATATAAAAGAAATAAACTGCTTTACAACTGTATAACTGCTCTCTCATTTCGATCATAACACTCACGATCGGTTTTCAACAATAAGGCCACTGGTGAGGTTAAGTGCCTGTTGTACTGTTTTAATAGAGCAGTCGTTGTCATGTCGGTCTACTGCTGGACATATGCCTCTCCAAAGACACACCACTGAAGCCCGATCTTGGCGTCTTCTTTTCTAGTCACAATATTCTATTTGATCAGCTAATATACATTTATAGGGAGATATGGTTATATGATGCTTTAGCTTAGTCTTTTTCTTTTTTTTTTGGTGAGTTAATCCATCCAGAAGATTAGGTTCAGCAAACTTGAAGTTAGCTATACCTAATCTTCTATGAATTGAATTTATGTGGCAGGCTCCACTTATGATGGAGGCTAATGCAACATTGAACGTCAAGTTTGCTGATTACCAATGGAAAAACTACATTTAGAGAACCAGCACTGTAATGTCAGACACATAACCATAGATAAACTAGCTTTTTAGTAGCAAGTTAAGATTAAGTGAATGAGAAATATCACATTTTCCCAGGAACTAGCTCACACTGCACTAGCAATCGAATTTGCCTTTCAGCGCCAATCGACGTTTGCGTCTGGTGGTTCGAGACAGATCTCAAATACACTATGACGTTCTTGTTACATATTTTCGATACTGACTGAATACATATTCAACTCAGTGATTACTGTTTCAGCACCCGTTCCTGAAAATGGCTCGACCGCTGGCGTCGCTGACCCCCCTGATCATGGCAGCCAAGGAGGCGGCCAAGGGTCATTAGCGCAGGCCGCCGGCGCCGCCCGCCGCGCCCGCGCGCTTCTAGCGCCCTCAGTGCCTACACTCCGAACTAGTGCCCGCGACACGTCCCACCACGTCACTATGTACCGTGTTACTTACGAACCTTTACAGACCAATATTTTAACCGATAACGGCCGCCGGACTATTCATAGAGTTAATCATATTTTTACAAGAGATTAAATAAATAAATCGCAGTCCACTAACTATAAAAATCACGTAGAATCGTGTAGTGACGTTATTTATTCTAATGAGCGACGCGTCTCTGGTTGACGTGTGCAGTTCGACTGTCCCATCGTAATGATTAAATCTAGTGTAGATAGATATTAGACGTTAGGTACGGATCGAAACGTACGTTACGGAGTTTTAGCTGCGAACGAAGACTGGCAGTTGTTTAGGTGACATTGTAAAATATAAATTGTAGAATGACGTAGTGCGTTACGTTAGTACCTACCCGTTCAGCTTGTAACTGTGATGGTAGTGGGTAGCCGAGGCAGTGCGGGAACACATTGATACAGGGCGTCCGTCGCACTTAGACGATACTAGGGGATGTCGGGGCTCGGGAACCCTTGTTCCCACTCACTCATTGTGACTTCTACGCGTCTGCCCCAGTCACAGCGATCTGACTCTACGGTTCATTTTGCGACGGAGATGGCAAGATAAGATTAAGCGAACCTATTAATAAATAATTTAGCAAATGTATGTAACAGAAACTGTCCGATCTTCTCCGGTGTACTGTGACAGATGTGTATTAGCCAAGTACTTTTTTGGCAAAAGCAGTGATAAAAAATTCCAGAATCCATCTTGTTGTTCATTTTTAACCAATAAAAATAAATTATTATATTAACATACAGTTAAAAAATAACCCAACGGTAACGAATATTGTACTAATAACGTTGCACATAAAAAGCTGTTTTTGCCAGTATAAGTACTTGAATATTGATAATATCATTAGAATGCATGATGACGGATGGCTGAAGAGTTTATATATTTTATTGGATCACTATATTCCTATATTTCGAAATATTATTATTTATATGAGATTTGACGGGAATTGGTAGTAAATACCAAGCATTTTATTGAGGATGTTATATTGAGTGATTTTTTTTGTATAGTTTTTACGTAACATCGAGTGGAGGCGTAAAGTAATTGAATTAACTCTAAACAAACGCGACACGATCTTAGGAATGTTTGATTTCTGTTAATAAATCATAAACATCAAACACCACCAAAAAAAAAAAAACTCGGAATGGTATTGTAAATTGCCCTATAAAATAAAGACAATATAAAATGTAGTCACTAAATCTTAAGGCGTTTTCAAAGTATTTATATTTAAACTACTAAAAACCAAGCGTAAATTAGTAGCCTACTTTCTAAAGCAATTCTAAATATCTCAAAAGCTCATGGACAAAGATCGTGTCATATTTGGATGAGTGAATGTCGAATTACATGTGCGTTTTGACTGTGATGTGTGTTTATCGGTTGTTGCGAATAGTTCAAACGGCTTAACCAGCTTATTTGCTTTCTTTAGTGACTAGATAGAGGTAGAATGATCTAAATTACTGTTAATTTATTAATTGCTTTGATTGATTAGCATTTGAGATTGTTATTATGTAGGTGATGCGATTAATCAGTCATTACTTTCTCATCGCGTAGTTTATATTTGGCCTCGTGTTTGTATCATTTATTGTTTCAATGTGCACGCGTATTATTGCAATTTTCATAATTTTCATTTTTAAACATATTACTAAAATATCTCGACGATTTAATTGTATTGTTAATGAAAGTGAAGCATTTACGTAGTATTAAGTTTATAAAGTCTATTTGAAATATGTATTCATATATTATGCATTTCGCTATCGGAAATATAATCACCCACACTTTTATGGCACAAAGTTTATACATACATAAGAACAATAAATAATCGAGAACAATAGATAATGCAATTTAGATAGTTTACGAGAACAGAATATGTAAACATACAGTTTATGACAATAGTAGCGAATAGATAGTATTCTATAACACCCATCTGTATATATATATAAACGCATAGAAGTATTTTGAAATGTATCGAGCTGTCTCTCTGCTTTTATTATTGTTTAGGTTGTGCCGACAGATGCTGTTAATTGGTTTTATTTGATATGTATTCGATTAATTTAAGAGAGTGAATGTAGTGTTGTTCGTTACTATAATGAAGTGTATATGAAGAGTTGTGATGAAGTGATATGAAGCGAGGGCGGAAAGCTCTGGTTTGCTGTAAATTGTACAGACACGACGTTAGAAACGAGTAGAGTTACTCATTTGACAATATAAAGTGACCAATTTATGCTATGTAGATTCTGTGCAGTCCGAAGGTTGGTGCAATGCACAATGTCATACAACTACGGAACATTCATCAATTGTTAATTATAATCTGGTTTATATTTTATACATCGCTACGCAAATTATATGGCATATTCTCATTATGAATCTCTTGGAAAAGTTGTAATTTCTAAATTTTACTTACGTTTATACTTTTGTATTTCTTGTTATACTTATCTGATTCCAAGTTATATTTTTTTTATTATTAAAATCAGAAGAATCTGTTGATATGCCATATACATAGTAATAATTTAATTAAACTTGAGGAGCGGCCTAATAATATTGTTAATTATAACATTATTAACTAATAGAATTTACTGGATGTTTATTGTACTAGTATGATTGTAGGCAAAGTTTTTAATTTCCAGCAGATGCATAGTATGAAGCAAACTGCACCAACCGTAACCATTTAGTGCAATAATATAGAAATGTATAAATTGTAGCCAAAACTGCAAGAGAGCTTGAACAAAATTATTCAGTATCTATGTAACTAAAATATAAGAAATGTATTAACTACAATGTGATCATGAAAAATGAATTTTGAGTATGCATTAGAATGTTATATGAAGAAAGTAACTATAATTACATATGTAGTCCTAAGTTAAAATGTATTAATAAATGTAATAGGTTACTGAACAAAACATTTAAATCAATTAGAACATTTTTCATGTTTTGACAGTTGTAAAAACACCAGTGCCATGTATGAGCGACTGTGCATATAAATTACAACCATACTATAATAAAAGACTCACCATGACGTACACTTTTATTTATATTGTCATCCTGTATTTTGTAACTGTGATTGTTTGTGATAGCATAGTCTATACAAGAACTCGACGATGTTTGGAGGGCCAGAGGTAAGCTAGCTTATACCTACCACGAAAAAAACAAAATATGAACTAATATAAAACTTTTTTATTCATAATCAAAATGTCCAGACCCTTGCTTCACCTAGGTTCTCTACCTGGTTTATTCCCAACGTCCCCCAGTGACGTTAGGACAAATTATTAATTACATCCTAACTTCCTAATCCTAACTAATATTATAAATGCGAAAGTAACTCTGTCTGTCTGTCTGTCTGTGTCACTTTCACGCCAAAACCACTGAACCGATTTAAATGAAATTTGGTATACAGATAGTCTAGAGCCTCAGAAAGGACAGGCTACATTTTAATGCGAAAATATGGTTGAAAGGGGGGATGAACATTTGTATGGAAATGTCGTCATTTTAAGAACTAGAAACTTAAAAACTTATTTTTTAGGCTGTTGATTCGATATGAATAAATATGACATTCAAAGTTTGTAAAAGTTTTACCCTCAAGGATGTAAAATAACAATAAGGGATGAAAGTTTGTATGGAAATATGTAAGGTTTCATATGACTAGAGCCTGAGAAAGGACATGGCTACTTTTTAATGCGAAAAAAGTGTTGAAAGAGTGGATAAAATGTTGTATGGAAGTATCTTCATTTTTAGAGCTAGAATAACATTCAAAGTTTGTGAGGAGAAAGGGGGAGGGAGGGGAGGTGGAAGTGAGGGGGAGGGGAAGAGAGGAAAGTGAGGAGGGATTACCGTGGTATGGTGCGGTGTAGGTGGGATACACATGTCTTATTTGTAAAATAATTAGCCTAAATTGAAAATGCTACCCAAAGACTATTCCACGCGGACAAAGTCGCGGGTACAGCTAGTATATTATATAGGGGGACGTTAAGTCTCATTGGGTGCAGTACGAGGACTATATACCCGTGCTCCACTGATGACGTTATTGGACAGTGACTTTCGTATCTAATTAGATACTCTTCGCCCATCGTTTACTTTTAGGAATCCAGCCACAATCTTCATGAAATGGAGTGAGTATAACAGTATATAGATAAAACAAAAGCATTTCCTCTTGCTCTAAATCAAAGGTCACAAATATATGCCACGATGGCCGTGACATAGGTAATTTGGCACGACCATCGTAACACATATTTGTAACGACTAACTTTGAATATTATGTTACATTGTGGGGGGTACAAGGGTGAGGACATAAAGAGGCGGGTTCTCGGTGCAGACAAAACCAGTACGGGTAGGTACTGATCCGTACTGGTAAAACATTTCGATGTTATCATCATATACGCTCACGCATAAAGAAACAGTTTGGAGAAAATTAAGAAACAATGGAATATTTTATGTACCTGTACAGATCGGTATCTACCCGTACCGACTGGCTTGTCTGCACCGGGCACCCGCCTCTTTATGTCCTCACCCTTACCACAGAATAATGAATAGTACAAGTACCCTTACACACAATCCAAAATGTCATCGTACCGACATAGAAAAGATAATAATACTAGTTAGTACCGACGCGGACGGGATAACATTTTGGATTGTGTGTAACAGCGTACAATAATTGATTTTTTTTTTGTATCTTATAGGCTAGCGTTTTAACGAAGTATTATATTCTCTTTGTAGCGTTTTGACCATTATCTCGCCTGATGGCAAACGATAGATGGTGAACACGCTAGGCCTAGAACACTGACTATCAAGAGCTGTGCTGCAGGAACACCGTAAGGTTATGGCGGCAGATGATGTATTTCTTGAAGGTGATAAGCTACTTTTTGGTACCAAGTCGGGCGAATCGTTATAATATGCTCCTACCACCTTGTGGAGTTGTGTAATGTTACTTTTTGTTAGGTACTTTTACCTTACCTTTTACTTTTAAGAAGAGGCATCAGGAAGCCATACCGATGAAAATCTATTTATAATTTTGTCACTGTTCCTTGTTTTTATGTAAAAGCTTTACAGAAAAATTAAATATATTTGCTAATGTTCGGTATTCTTATATACGAATCAATTCAAAATTACCTATATCCACATTCCACATTGACAATTAGATACTTAAACATAATAAACTCATCTTAATATAAATTAAAAGAAAACAAATGTATCACAAAATATTTATTTCCGATTGCAGGACTTATGCAATCAACAAAAAGCCAACCAACACACAAATATTTGTACTGAAGGTTCCATGAATGCTATTATTTAGTTTCAAAACTATACAACTACCTAAATTAAAATGACTGATTTGACGGTAACTAATAAATTAAGCTGCTTTATAAATAAACGAACATCTGGAGTTGTTTAGCAAAGCATTTCTGTACAGTTAACATTAGGTTAAATATCTATTAGTACAAAAATAAATAACATAATGGTTCTTCTCCTATTTAAAGTTAATCTTACACATCTAAAATTATCTTATATCCATTTACTTACATAAATATTTGATAAAAGCATTTGTATTCCAAAATAGATCATAACTATAAATTATTTAGTGCTTAGCTCCATCTATGAAGCTGTAATTTATTTTTCAAATGATTGTTGATTGATTTGATTCGATCGTTAGCGTTGTGCAATCATATAATTTTTATAATATAGTGCCGCAACTAGTCTTTCCTTTCCTCGGCAGGTATGAAGTCCATAGAGGCAGAGTTAATGCAAAACCGTTTGCGGGTAGGTGCGGGCCCGTCATCGAACACATGCCCCAGGTGAGCCGCGCACTTCGAGCAGCGCACCTCAGTTCGCACCAAACCTGGTCGTGTTAAAACTAGTAATATATTTCCTCCAACTTCGTAGCACACAGTCCGTTCACCGAGAAGCGATTTATTTACAAAATCGAATAATGAATGATTGATGAACACGTCCGGGGTCAGGTTTCACAGAGTCGTGTCGTAGACGTCGTAGACGGGCGCCGACGACGCACGGAGTCCAGCCGGTAGCCGTCCAGAGGAGCAGGCGGGACGGGACAAGACAGGGCGGAGAGGCGAGGACAAATGCATATTATTCGACATGCACATTCCACAATTGTTAAGTGATATGATGATGGTGTGTGAAGTAAGCAAGCGGAACAGAAGCCCAATGTTACGGCCACGTAGAAATCGAATCGTGTGATCGAATGAGTATTGTTCGCGACCATTCAACCGAGGTAGTGAAACCCGTTATTATTTCGTTAAATCGATATGGTGCGCGTGTTTACGTGAGGTGCATATGTCACAGTATGATTATGCAAAAGTGAAAATATTGATTGAATTAAGTGTGTTACACATATTATATAGAAAGCATAAACAAAATAGAGATAATAATACAATACCGATTGGGCCCAACTTACGTTTTTGTGGAGTGTCGGGATGTCGGATCGGAAGGTAGACAAGAGGACGGGAAAGACAGAAAAAAAAGATAAAATGTATTAGCACCACATCCCAACACCAAGGTGTTTTGAATTATCAAGTCTTCTCTAGTATCGACAGATTCTGCACACTAAATTATTGGGGATTGGGGATAAAATAATCAAGTGTATTAAACAAATATAAGATTTTATTTATTAATATTCTGATAAGTGCATTGCTGACTTTCTAACAAATAAAAAATCAAATCAAATGAAAGTTCGGAGTACAACTTGTAAATGTTAAATAAATAGATTTTCATTGGTGTTGTTATTTTGGATATTCTATTATTTGATTTTTTTTTTACGACACATTTAGATGCCAATGAAAATCTTTTGGTATAATTAACTCACACAATCATGCACTGTGTAGTACATATATACATATGTAATACATAAATAGTGAAATTAAGTGTAAAATATAGTAGTTTATAATTAACTACAATGAGTATACAAATATACTTCTATAAAATAGTAAGTTACCGTTATGTACCATGTTCAAGTTGAAGGTTAATAGAGCAACCAATCAAAGTACTGAACATATAGGATAGGCGTTTGTGCATATAAGGCCAACCATCTATGTATGGAAGTAACATTGTATAACCTTATACAGAACACTTATATCTATGTGTATCAATGTAAGATGTACATTTATATCTCTCAATATTTATCTGTAAACACTTCACAGCTTTGACAAGATATGTGACTTATCTTATTATACATTTATATGTTCATACACATAGATAATAGAGAATAAACATACACAAAAAAATGATGTGCATTAATGGTGTTTGTTAAGGATGGACACAGGGCATAGAGGCATACAAGCAGAAGGCATCAGTTGATGGGTTTTATGAAAGTAAAAGAATGCTATGAGTATTTATTTATTTCTAGAACAAATCAGTCTCAGTAGTTAATGAAACATTCAAATTTTACTACAGCAAAATAATCCTTTTAGCTCTTATGATATACACAAAAGCTAAACAAATTATTCAGATTAGTGTTAATTCAATAATGGCAGTATTATTTGAGCCGAATCAGTTCAGTTGTTAACTGACAATGGTTTGGCTATGGAGGACCTTGACCTGAGTTCTCTGTAAGTACAGACTAGACAGGTCTTTTGTTAAATTAGACACTATTGTCAATGACATTGAAGTTTTGTTATGCATGACTTGAGTCTGAATTGAAACGACCCAGACAAAGCATAAAGAAGAGATTAGTTTGCTTGTTAAATTGTTATCAATACACTGAAGAATATGATAACATTACTTCAAATTAAACAAGACATGCTACTCAGACTCTGACTAACAGTAAATAATACCTTGAAAGTGATTATACCTGCACTTGTATCCTTATGTAGTGTGACCTTCTCTTTAGCTAGAACATCATTGAATGCGGGCCAACCACAACCCGAGTCAAACTTGGTTTTAGAACTGAAAAGATCTTGTCTGCATACTATGCAAACATACATTCCTTCATCATAGCATTTGTTGTAGGAACCTGGAAATAATTCACACTTAGTAACAATAAAAATATCCAAAATTATGCACCTATATAAATAACATTTTATCAATATTTTACTTCAGCTCATGTAAGTGTTAATCATTTTCGCAATAAACTGTATCAAAAATATTTATGTAATTCACCTGCAGGAATAGATTAAGTAATTAGAATGACATGGAAATTTGAACATTGTGAAACAGCAAAATGTAACTATATATGTAAACTAACTTTCATACCTGTAAATGGTCTTTCAGTTCCAGCCTCCTGTGTAACATGATACTGCAGCGGCGTGAGACGTTTCTTCAAGGCCTCCTTATCTTCCATGGCTCTCCACACTAAAGCTATCAAAAAATATAAGCACTGTTTACAGTATACAAATCTGTTTAAAAATAGGACATTTAATGTATCTTTGATCTGGCACCTATCCAAATAGTAGGGTTCTTCCGTATTTTTATGCCGATAATAAACAGATCGAGGCGTCGTACCTGTTGTGAATGGATGTTTCAACTGAATAGGAACAGCCGGCTGAACCACCTTCCTGAGAATGGCTAACGACCTAAATACAACACGCATAACCTTATTTATTACGCAACTTGATGATGAGTTTAAGTAATATTAATAATTTATTGATAAGATAACATGAGAAGAAACTGAAAATTGAGGCTCATAGTGGTGAAATTGAGCTTAATTTCAAGAATGAAGAATGGATACTATTTTCGGCTAAGCTAAATAAATATGCAGCCCGCTGAGCAGCAGCATGCACAAGTGACAGTTGATTGATTGTCACTGTCATAGTTGTCAAGTCAAAATGTCAATTGACGTATTTTAAAAAAGTGGCCTCTAACAAAAGCTTATTTAGCTAAATGTTGTTTTTTTAATCGAAGAGTACAAACGTTTGTAGATTTCATATTACGATAAACAGTTTTGGTTTTATAAAAATCGATGCTCCTTCCTTTAGCTAACTCTTATTTACGACTATCTACTTTTTCGAAAGATTATTTCTTCTGTATAGTTCTTATCTAGGATGATGGATTACAATAGATGGAGCCATGTCAGCCATGTGACGTTGTCACATCGACTTTCATTCTATCAACACATTGTCCTACCCTTTCTATTACAGGGATCGCGAGATAAGAGTAAACGAGAAAGCTAATATCAAATTGACAACCTCGCGCATGGGTGAGCGTGTCCATTTTTGACCGGCTAGCAGACCATAATATAGCGACGCATCATCATACTTATAAATTAAAAATTTAATAGAAACATAGCTTTAAAGACTGAAACCCTGTTACATGGTTAAATTATGTCGTGTTGTGCTGTGTTTTATCCATCAAGAACAACTAAAGGAGGCGTAAAAGATCCAGAATTATCATTTCACACGTAAGTGTTTGTGGGCATTTATTCTCATATATAACCACTTTTTACATCAAAATATGTATTTTGCTTACATTATATACATCTTTTTCGTCATATAACTACCGAGGTGGTAAATGGTTATCATTTTAAAGCTTTAATTTATGTAAATAACAAACATTATTTTACGCCACCCGGCTAGTGATGTACGAGAACCCTCCAAAACTTTGTCGATAAATATAGTTGATACCCTTATAAAAAGGAATATATACATTCCTTTAAGTGTAATATTATAATATTACATTATATAAATATATAAATCGTTTATATACATTTTACACTTATTCTATACATATAAAAAAAATTGAAGTGTCTGTTTGTAATTCCAGATTAACAGCTTTTCACTAAATGCATATGAAAGAATATACGGTACTTACATAAAAAACAAAATTTTAAATTTTGTCTGTCTGTCTGTTTGTTCCGGTTTATATCTAAAATGACTGGACCAATTTAACGGGACTTTCACTAGTAAAATGCTGATGTTAAAATATTAACTACCAAGTAACTTGGCTACTTTTATTTTAGAAAAAAATAAAGTTCCTCGAAATCAAAATTGAAGCTAATGAAATAGGGAACAATATCTGATTCAAATAGGGAAGGTTAATGTGCAAATTAAGCAGTGTTTTCTACCGCGCACATCCCACGCGCATGTTGCCGCTGTCATTAAACGCGGACAAAGCCGCGGGACCCAGCTAGTTGATTTATAATATGAAGATTTTTTTAAAGGATGGAACGGTTAGCTTAGGGCCTTGATTAGAACGAAATTTGAACATTTTTAACCGACTTCACAATAAAAAGATGAGGTTCTCAGTTCGCCTTTTTTATGTTTGTTATCTCATAACTCCGCAAGTTCTTAACCGGATTGGAAATATTTTTTTTCGATAGATTATTCTGCCCGTTTGGTCCCATTGTACATTTTCTGAAATCTGATAAGTATCTCCAGAGATATGGAGGTTGGAGGGACATAAACACCTCCAACTTTATACTGAAAATGGATAGCGTGGCATTTGAAGTTGGTTTTTTCGTTTTGTGAACGATCTTAAAATATTATAAAAAGTGATCAAAGTAATTATGCGCAAAATTTGTAGTAACTAGGTACCTAATTATATTATCAGCACTGAGACTTACTCGTATTCAATCTATTATTACTCATGATAATGCCATTATATATATTTTTATGAAAAATGTGTCACAGTGTATTTATTTATTTATTTATTCATTTATTTGCAAAAACAATGTACAATAGTTATAACTTAGTCTAAAACTAATCTAATTATGACTACTGAGCGTTTACCACATTAATATATTATATCATTTTGTTGTAGGTTTCCAAAATGTCCGAAAATCCAATCAAGTGGATAAAGGCAGTAAGGCGTGAAAATTAGGATCCAACTAAACACTTCAAACTTTGTTCTAAACATTTTGAAAAATCAATTTTGTACCTACTAGATTATCAATCAAGCTGGAACTGACACCGAGGAAACGGAAAAGAATAGAAGCTAGTGGAGTCAAGATAGAAAGTCTTCCTATAAGTCTTCCTCTGCGAGCAATGAAGGATGATGAAACGGTTTTGAAAGTGTTTTAATCGAAAGTGTTATAAGCTCTAATACATAAAAATCTGTTTAGCCGTTGTAAAAGTATGAGCATTTTTCTAGTTGATGGCGCTATGAAATCAACTTTCATAGTGATTAATTCGAAATTCGGTATCCTTTTCTTCAACGACAAAGGACACTGAAGCATTGACATGATGCTGGGACATCTTCTGGAATCTGCTGAATTCTCAACTCCTCGCCAACTTACAGCTGAGATGTCGTATTCAGACTCATTGGAATATTTTTAATTTTCATTATAGATTATACATAGATCAGTCGGGGTGATTTCAAATTTTGAGTATTGGAGAGTGGAGATCGTGAAACGGCAAACGTAGCGTAGGACGTCCTGTGACCAGGTGGAGCGACGGCATACGCAATGCGGTGGGCAGTGATTGGAAAAGAAGATCTGAAAATCGGGCTCAGTGGCGCATCTTGGGAGAGGCCTACAGTCCAGCAGTGGACTGACACTGGCTGATGATGATGACGATACAATAGATCATACTATATTGACATCAAATTACTTTATATCGTTAGCATTTACAAAAGAGATGTGCTAATTTTTCTGTAGTGGTAGAACTTCTGCTAGTCCGCCTGGACCGGTACCACCACTTTGCCAATTAATTTTCATAGGAATGTTTTTCGGTTGAAATGGCAAGGTGTCCAGTGAAATTACAGGGCATGTGAAACTTAACATCTTTATGTCTCAAGGTAACAGGCAGTGGAGTGACGTGCAAAATTCTGGACTGCCAGAATTTTCCTGTATCGCTGTATCTGTAATAGGTAGACGTCATCGCTTACCATCAAGTGAGAGTCGTGCTTGTCCTGTTACCTTTTACAATAAAAAAGCTGATTAATGTTTACAAAGTAAGTATGGCCTAATTTGTGGTTTCACTGCATTTTTTTTATTATTTGCGATGCGCGTAGTTTTATACGATAATTTATCTAATACTATAAGAATCTTTGTCCTGACATACTGACTGACTGACAGACAACGCACAGCCTAAACCGCTGGTCGTAGAGACTTGAAATTTAAAGAGTATATTTGTCTTAGTACGCAAGGGTGTACTCAGAAAGGATTTTTCAAAATTCACCCCGTTAGGGGGTGAATTGGAGGTTCAAAGTTTGTATGAATAAACAAGATTAGATAGTCTTTTCTATTCGAAACTTCATACAAGTGCTTCAGTAAAAAAATAAGTAAAAACGTTTTATTATAAAAACTCACGTTCATTTTAAACTTATAGATTTAAAACGGGAATTTAACGTGACTTACGCGATGTCGATATAGCGATTGACATATGTTTCGGCCTCATCCGGAGGCCTTCTTCAGGATCTTGAGTGCGGGACGCTCGCCGACGCGTTCAACCTCGCACACGATCATCGACATCGACATCGTCAACGATGACGTGTTTGCTATTTTACATAAGGACCATGTAACACCCTTATTAGAACATCTAAATAGCAAACATCCGACGATCACTTTCACTGTCGAACGAGAAATAGAGGGCGCGTTGCCGTTTCTTGACGTGTTACTCAAGCGACAACAGAATGGACATCTCTCACACACAGTGTACCGCAAGAGTACCCATACAGACCGGTACTTGAGAGCTGACTCCCATCACCATCCCGCCCATCTAGCGTCGTTGCCTCGGACACTTATCAACAGAGCGCTGAGATTATGTGACCCACAACATGTAGACACGGAACTCGCGCATGTGAAGGCGGTGTTAGAGGCAAACGGATACAGCTGGAAGCAGAGTAATCGGATTGCGAACAACTCCACAAAGTGCCGAATAACATCGGTTGAGAGAGCAGCAACGTACCTACCATACGTCAAGGGGGTCACGGACAAAATTGGACACTTGTTACGCCGAAGATATAGCATCAAGACGATATTCCGCCCCCCCTCACGTGTCAGGCAATTGTTGCGCTCTCCAAAGGATAAGGATCCCCTAGGAGCTCCTGGGGTCTACGTCGTTCCTTGCGACTGTGGTGCAAGCTACGTAGGCGAGACCAGAAGAAACGTGTCCACAAGACTCAAAAAACACATTGCTTCCATGAAGAACGTGGACAGCGGTAGTTCGGCGGTTACAGAGCACGCTCTCACATCTGGGACGACGCACTACATCAGATTTGACAAGGCACGGATTTTGGCGCGTGAAAAGTACTTTGTACCCCGCAAAATCCGAGAAGCCATTGAGATCAGTCGTCGTCGTAACTTCAACAGAGACAGAGGGTGGTACCTGTCAAATACGTGGAAAACCGTTCTTCATGGAAAGCACGTCACCAGTGGCAACAGTGAGGAGGACACTTTGAGTTCCGTCTGCCGGTTGGATGAGGTTTCGTCTGAAGTAAACAGCAGTGATGAAGACGAAGCCCTCCAACCTAATCCCGCGCCTCCACTATGTACACCGCATCATCACCCCCCACCAACACCACCACCGCCGCCGCCGCCGCCCGCTCCGTCCGCCCGCGCTGCACGAGCAGCGGCCCGCAGTGCGAGGTTGAACGCGTCGGCGAGCGTCCCGCACTCAAGATCCTGAAGAAGGCCTCCGGATGAGGCCGAAACATATGTCGATCGCTATATCGACATCGCGTAAGTCACGTTAAATTCCCGTTTTAAATCTATAAGTAAAAACGTGTTTCAAGCTTTTTCAAAATTCCACTCCTAAAAGAGTGAAATGAGGTAACAAAGTCTGAAAACCAATATTGTTTCGGGTTGCGCTGAAATTTGGCATGCAGATAGTTGTTTTAACATAAGTATCCGTGAAGAAAAGATTTTTCAAAATTCACTCTTTAAGGGGATGAAACGGGGGTTCAAAGTTTGGATAGTCATTTTATTCGACATTTCACACAAACCGTACTTCTGTAAATAAATAAGTAAATACGAGTTTCAGGCTTTTTCAAAATGCCACCCTAAGAGGGTGCGGTGCAGTGGGGTAACAAAGTCTGAAAATCAATACTGTTTTGGATTGCGCTGAAATTTAAAATGCAGATAGTTGATATGACGTAGGTTGCCGCTGAGAAAGCATTTTCTAAAAATTCCCCGCGGATATTACTTATTATTTATAATTATATATATAAAAACTTATAGATTTATGTAAGTACTTCTATAAATAAATAAGTAAATACGTGTTGCAAGATTTTTGCAAGGGGTTGGTAAAAAAGTCTGACAGTCAATATGGTTTTTTGGGTTTTATAAATATGAATCCCTATTTCCCTTAGTCACGCAATAACTTGAAAACCGGTGAACCGATTTGGCTTTTACTTCTTTGATGTCTTTTATGATAGAAAGGTTTCAGAAAATAAAAGTGTTAAGTAAATAAAAGAAGTCTTTAACGTGACCGAAGCCGCGGGGCTCTTCTAGTATTTTCATATAAATTATATACTGTAAAGGACAATTTTAATCTATGATATTGGGCTAAGATAATTAGCGTAATTATTCAAATAAGGATTAATACTGTATAGAAGAAAATAGCCTTGAAAGTTCTGTAACATTTTTTTATTAAAAAATAAAGATTAAAATAGTTACTGTGAGTCTGTGCGATAGACATACGTTATCGCGGACTTTTTTGTAGGTCTTATTATGTTGTACCACTCTTCGATACATACTTTCTTACATCTTTTCCAGATTAATCATCTTTCGTAAAAAACGTGTTTTCTCGACCGTTTTATTGGCGACTTAAGTTCCAAAATAGGTCTTCACGAATATACCTATCTTTTAAACAGGATAATATATAGCCTATGTTCATTCTAAAAGACCATATATAGATTTATATATGAGAGAAAAAGATAATAGTCCTGTAGTCCAGTAGTTTTTGAGCTAACTCAATACAAACATACACGTTACCTCTTCATAATATTAGTATAGAAGTATATATAGCTTTGTAGCTCAAATTTGTAATATTTGATTGACGTATTGAAAAGGCAAAAACATTTAAGATTTGTGTTTAAGAAAAGCTAAGAAATCTATACCGCCAGATTTAAGGTTGCCTAATTACAGTTAAGTACTGTAGCATTTTTTATCAATAACTAATTTCCATAAGTTCAATAAAGTAACTACGTATTTTATCACATAAATTGTTTTCTTTTTACATAAGTTTTAGTTTTCTACATTTTTCACCTTTTTATCGATATGTTCTACACTAGTGATCACTTCCCTACTCAGGCTCACTCTAGCAGTTCTAGACACTAACACAAACAGAAAATGGACATGCTGCCAAAGTTTTGACGCCATCCATTATAATCCATCATCCTAGGTTCTTATGCTTCTGTTTACTCGAAAGTATAGAGTGAAGTACAAGCAATGAGTAGGTTATACCAGGTTCAGACAAGTCGATTTTTGTTGTTCAACTTCCTAGGGATGTACGATACGAGTTACAACAAATACTCCTTCGATATTCGATATATTTCTATCAATTGAATCGCGCTTGATTAGCCAATCAAATAGCTTAATTCGAAACTTTATTATCACTCTACAATGCCAGCCCTTATGTTCTTCTGAGACAAATACTTAAGTAACAAGACAAGTACTTTTAACCAGTACCTACTCAGTATCGATACTAAAATACTTGGAATTGAAAGAAAAGTACATCCCTAGGAAGTTGAACAACTAAAATCGCCTGATGTGAACCTGGTATTAGGTAGTACAAGTTGATACATTATATATAATCTATATACATAAACTACTCACCACCAACAATACAATACCAGCGTAAGTTTTGGTGGGAACGAGAAAGTGTATGTGCTCTCATGTGTATTTTTTTCTGCCGCGAGTAAATGTGTGATAAAAAGGAATAATTAACCATTAAGTGCCGACGAATGTCTGCGAGTGTAGGGAAACAGCACAATGTTGAAAAACATGCTATTTGCGTTCTCACCAAAATTCAACTAAAAATCTTCAGTAAAGTCCACATCACCGTTACTGAGGGTATGAATATGGTATGAATTAGAATAGACTGACATGACTTCAACATGACCTGAAATGTGACTTTGACTCAACATTATAACTTACGAAAACTTGAACAATTTTATTACTTGACACTGGCTAAATATATTAATCGTGTGGTGCCATATTTTTGGCGGGAACATGAAAAATGTGTGTGCTCCATAGAGAAAGTATATATATGTAGAGAGAACATTAGCGTATGCGAATGAAATAGCTTTAGAGACTTATGTTATGACCCGACTAAAATGATGAACGTGATATATATGCCAACTATAAGATAAAATGAACAACGTAATTTGGTCGGGTCATACATGACAGCGAGTGAGAGCCAATGGGTGCACTAGAACTTGGTTCCAGTGCTGGAATCAGTCTGTTAAATCGCATACGCAGAGAAGGATAAAAAAATTGTTGTTCATCTCGCTCTCTCATAGATCGCTCGCTCGCTTAGGATAAAACTATATACAATCACTAGGATTGTATAGTTTTATCCTTCTCATATTATTATTATTGTTATTTAAATACCACATCCACTTAATACTCCATCCACAGTGTGCTCCTTCTTCTAGTATTTTTTACCAAAACTCGTAGCGTAGAGACGGAGTATTACTCGTATTCGGTCTCCCTTCGTCCACGCTAAAACTTGTGTTTTTCCGCTGGTAAATAGGGAATATGCATGTTTTTTTTAAATATTTTTATTTCACTCATTACATCCATATAACATAATAAAATACTGCTGGAATTGGTCTAATTATTTTTTAAATAAATATATAAATATACAAATAAATTTGAACAGTTTAAACGCTATCATTTCCCGGGCTCTTTGGTAGTGCATTGTGACGTCACGCACTTACGTCAGACACACGCTGCTTGAAGTAAACTAACTTTTTTTTCTTTAACTAAGACTCCGCGCGATTATTGTATTTAGCCAATGGCATGTTTTTATTAAATTATGCAGTTGTTCTAATCTCGTACTCATGTTTACCTATATTAAATGGTTAGTAATATACATTTTCGCACAATAATACGCAGCAAGTGAATTATGATAACTTTCGATTCGACCAATGGTGATCTGTTTTACAAACTTAAATTTCCCTCGCTTAAATTGCATTTTTCATTTAAGATTTTAAGCAAATAAAATGGAATTAAATAAAAAAAAGGTTTTAAATACAACTCCAGGACAACAAAGATTCGAAAAAAAAATATTTCCATTACATTTGAGCTACATGCATATTCCCTATTGTGCACAATGTTGAAAAACATGCCATTTTACGTTCACGCCAAAATTGTACTAAGCGAAAAAGTTGTAGTGTACCTCCTATTGTATAGAATATCTCTGTGAGACAATTTTTCATGGTATCAATAACAATTTTTGTCTCATTTATCAGCTCGTAGTTTTTAGGGTTCCGTACCCAAAGAGGACCAAAGGATTACTGAGACTTCTTTGTCCGTCTGTCCGTCGGTCAACTAAGATTTTTTTATATCTTAAAGGCTAGCGTTTGACCACTATCTCACCTGTTGGTAAGTGATGATGCGGTCGAAGATGGTAAGTAAACCGTGAACTACACCAGTAATGCATTTGCTTCACCAAAGCAACATAAAACACTAGATACTTTCTTCCTTTTACATTGATAATCAATTAATAAATCATGTATTTATTTAGTTAAATAATAAAGTTTATTAATTTCATTAATGTACAATATGTATTAAATAATAATATATAACAATTATTAAATACTTCATAAAAATGATTTTACGGTTTCTCGAATGTAATTAATATTACAACATTTATTGAATAATTCAATAAACAAGCTTTACTTTAAATTTTACGGTTTCTTGGACTTTATCTATTTTTATCAGAATTTATAATAATTTCATTGACTTTAAACTAGTTTAGTTAGGTAAATTTATTGCAATATCTTACAGTAAACTACAAGTAAGTATAATAAAATAAAACATCGTAACTGGAACCATCCTACGGTTGATTTACTGTTGTAGACATGCAGCTATTTAGTTTTCGTTGGTTTCTCTGTTGAGGCGTAATATATATATACATTATTATGAAAATAAAGGCAAAATCAGCGAGTCAGAAGAGATGCAATGTCCTCCTCCTCCTGACCTCTTGAACATGGGAACTCTTGAATGTTGTTACCACTCGTCCTATACGTGATCTCTGGGTGGTTCTGGATGGATGACTGGTGGTAGTAGGGTTTAGCCGTGGCTCAAACCACGTGTTGTTGAAGGCCATTGTTACCCACCTGCTTTGGTCAGCTTTGTCCTTAATCCTATGCATAATTCCTGGGTGGTTCTAATTGGGTGACCACTGTTGGCTACGCTGTACCACTCACCAAATAAAGACATATTGCCAATTTCCATCATGATGTTCGGTGCCAGCCAGTTTGGAATACATGCTCGGTTACCATCTTAGACCATCATCAGGTGAGATAGTGGTCAAGTTCTTGTTTATAATTCCTCTGTACTTGTATATAACCGGTATACAACTATCTTCTATGTATCTATTGCAATATGCAGCAATTAATTTTAATAATATGTAGTAACGACTTGAAATGCAAAAATAACTTACAGTTTTGATTGAACTCAGGTGCTAAAAACTGGGACAGGGCCATAAATCAGTCGTTTTACTCTATATTATTTAAGAAATTACTCACAGCGAGAGATTCGCGACTCTTTTGCATCTGCATGAGCACGTATTCCGTATCGTCTGCCTCGGAGTCGCTGACTGAGTGCACCGCGTTTCTTTGTTGATCTACCAGCGAGGTCTGTACCGTCGCGTCACCAATTGCTCCGGTGAGGGATTGAGGCTGCATCTGCAAAGAGTCCTCTTCATAAATGCCGATCGTAATTTTAATTTTATAGCATTATACGTTCGTTCCTTAGACCGACGTCCGAGGGACAGATCGATAGTGGTGCAAAGAACGTGTCGTACAGCAAAAGAGTGTCTTTGTAAAATGTTTCTTTATTAGGCTTCCGTACCCAAAGGGTACCAACGGAACCCTATTATTGAGACTTCGCTGTCCGTCCGTTCGCCTGTCCGTCTGTCAGAAAATTATGTGTAACGGAGCAAAATCTGATATCGACGGCAAATTAATATCAGTGCTCACGTTCATATTCCATTGTGTTCGTTTGTTTATTGCGTCTCGTACACTCAGTCACAGAATAATGAATAGTACACTCGGTTATAATTAGGTACGCATACGCATTTTATCTTTTATTAAACCTTCCTGACCACAAGTTTTTGGCGAAGCTGCTTAGTGATCCATCTTTCAAACACTGATAGACATTAAGCTGAGTTAAATTTAGCACCATAATACCTACTGAAAAAATATGAAATGGATTATAATAGTGGGGAACACTGACCACTGAGAAAGATTTTACGTAGGTAAGTAATGTGCTTCATATATGCGCAGAATAAAATTTAGTCTGTATTGACTAATTATTTATACTATATTTACTAAATTTTGTACTATTTAATAGTAGTACTAGGAACGTAGTAGTGGGATATGGAATGGAACAAAACAGGTAACATAAATCCAAATCAGACAGCAATTGCAAGTCGTATTGCCCCTCCGCCGCAAAGAATTAGAAAACGAAGAGGTAAGGTCGTACATAGTCCTTTATCATGGAAGCCTGCACCGGTAGACCCTTCTGCAAGACGCTGGAGGTGAGCGTCTGAGCTTCCGGCGTCATCCATTGTTGTATCCGCGTGCGTCGTCGGCGTTTGGTCATGGAGGTCTGCTGCAGATATTGCATGTCATGTTCAAATAATATATTATCCTACTATTTAATATTATTAATGAGAAAGCTTGTGAGTATGGAGGGATGTTGGATGTTGGATGTTTGTTACTCTTTCACGCAAAAACTACTCAACGGATTAGGATTAGATTGTAACACAGATAGTTTGATAATTTAGATTGACACATAGGACAATTTTTTTATTATTATACAATTTTACAAGTACCTACTTATCTAAAGCAGGCGAAGCCGCGGGGCACGGCTAGTTATACCTAAAATATAGCAACATGATGGGACATAACCTACTAAATCTAACCTAGGTACTTTCAGATCTCACATTTTTAAATAACAGCAATTGTTATAGGTTTCCAATAAAGCAAAGAAATAGAGTTTAATACTTGTTCATAATGTAATTTTTTCCTATAAATACATATTTCGATTTTGCATAGAACTTGTGGCACTCATTTAGATCTCCATTCTTTTTGCGGCGAAGCCCACACCCAAGCATAATTTTTGTATTGAACTTGGCTCTCCTTTTTACATTTCTGTTTTTGGTGGGATATGTTTTACAGTAGTAAGTGGCTGTCAGTCGGTCGGCTGGATTGGTATATAAGTAGGTGGTACTTTAATACCTTTGTTCGAGAGATGTGTCAAAGCACGGCCGCTATTGTAATTGTAGCTAAGCTTTATGGATACTCTTAATAAGTAGGTATTCATGAAACAGGCAATTTGAGTAGGTAACTAGTACGCACCTGCATATCTGTGGAGCTATAACATGTCTTAGTTTTTTGCCCACATTTCCACTCTCCGCTAATGGAAGATATGCGGTGATTGAAAACTTGCTTTAGTCCTTTGAGAGCCTCATAAAAAACGACACACGGCGCAGTGATGAATAAAATCAAGTTCAACATGAATTGCATTGGCCTGAAAATATTTGTTTTTATATTCATACGAAAATCTTTAGTGTCGTAAGTGCAAATCTCTTCTCGACGCTCGAAACTACTTATTCTGAAGAATTTCGAACGATACCCAAAACTAAGTCGATTGCTGTAATAAAAGCATTTGTTGCTTGACAGTTGGCTTGTACCTATTGGTAAGGTATAAATATAGGTACACTTACAAGCTTAGCATGCGGACTGTCCTTTTTCCAGTATCGGGATGCACGGGCCAGCCATCGTTGTCATAAACAACTTTGCGCTGACAGAGCGATGGCTCGTGATAGCGCTCCAGTTTGCGCGGCATCTGCACTATACGGTCGAGTCCCCAGACACCCACGCAGCGGCAAAACAGACCTAAGACAGCTTTTACGAAACCTGAAAATGATACTCTTGTCATTATTTACCAACGAAGAGATGACTGTCGGTCAATAGCCATATTCAGAAAGCTTCAATTTTGTCAGTTGTGTCATTGATGTAGCAGGATACCAAATTGATCAGATCAATGAAATTTACTGTCATCAACTAGAAAAGACAATAATAAAGTTTACCGAGAACCAATAAGACGAATAACACTCCAAACATAATGACACACAAGTCTAGACTGTAAACATCATCATAGGATATATTGGCGTCACGGACGCGGCGTTTCTTCTCCTGATAGGCGAGCCCAGCCGCTAACTGACGCGCTTCCGGCATAGAACGACACAGCAAGTTTGGATCTTCACCTGGCAAATAAATGACGAATAAATGAAGGGAAGGTTAGGAGATAAATAATATTATGCTCTCTTTTTAGGGTTCCGTAGCCGAATCGCAAAAAACGGAACCCTTATAGATTCGTCATGTCTGTCTGTCTGTCTGTCTGTCCGTCCGTATGTCACAGCCATTTTATTCCGAAACTGTTAGGACTACAGAATTGAAACTTGGTAGGTAGATGTATTCTGTGAACCGCTTTCCGATTTTTATACAAAAATAAAAAATATAAAAGTTTAAGGGGGGGCATCCCATACATGGAACTGAAACAAAAATTTTTTTTTCTTCAAATCTATCCGTATGGGGTGTTTATGGATAGGTCTTTAAAAATGACATTGAGGTTTCTAAAATCATTTTTTCTCAAAGTCAATCATTTGAAAGATAGGCGCGTCTAAAGTGGTAAAATGTGTGTCCCCCCCCCCCCCCCCCCTCTAACTTTTAATGTATGGGAGTGAACAATCTATAAAAAATATATGCTGTAGATCTCAATAAAAACTAACAACGAAAATTGGTTTGAACGAGATGCAGCCAGTAGTTTTTGAGATATGGCGACCGCAAAGATAACTTTGTTTTTCATACAAACACTATGAAAAACAAAGTTAATTTTGTAGTTGCGAAAAATCATAGTTATGGAATACTTAACTGTGTTACGGAACCCTACGAGTGCGAGTCCGACTCGCACTTGGCCAGTTTATTTGCATCGTACTCAGTCATCAAAATTCTAGAAGCTCTAGAGATGTACTTACCTATGTAGGTAACTAAAGTATTTAGGTACTTTAGTAAGTTTGTTTTTATATTTAAAATATGCAACTACCCTCAACTGATCTATGTATATAATCTGTTGATTGAGACCATTCCAATAAGCCTAAACATGACATGTCTGCTGTTAGATCATTGGTAAGGAGTTGAGAATTCTGCAGATTCCAGGTGATGCTCTAGCATCGGATCAAGGTTACCATGTTCTTGCAATATCATTGAAGTAACAGAATACCGAATTACGAATTGATCAGACCTATGAATGTTGCTATCATAGCCTCATAAACTAGAAAAAAGCTTTTTTGTTTTAAAATTATCGTGAATTTGCAACATTGTTAAAGTTATATGTTATAGAAAAGAGCTCATAATCTTTAAACGGCTGAATGTTTTTTTTAAACAAAGCCAAGAACACTCGCGGTTAAATAATATACACAACAAAAACAGACCTCATCAAAATTGGTTCAATCGTTTAGGAGCTACGATGCCTCAGAGACAGACACGTCAAACTTAAGCACCCCTCTTTTTGCGTCAGGGGTCAATAAAAATGTAAGACAACAGTGTGATGAGGCGCTGAACAACTGACTAGTCCAATCAACATTAAGAACTACTAACCAAATCAGGTTTCCAAACTGGCTGGCACGGAGCACACACAGAACATCATGCCAGACTCGGCAAACATGTCTTTGTGTGGTGGGTTCAGATAGACTAGAAAAGGTGGTCTACTCTTCTACTAACCTAGACAAACACACTCGCAATGCCAGACGCAGAAGCAACGGTCTCCTTTCCTGATGGTGACGTCACGGACCGCAACCGTGTGTCCATCATCGTTCATTAGAATTACTGTAAAACAGAAATGGTTGATTGGGGCCATGGAGTTAATTAAATTAAATGTTACGACCATTGCAGTGCCAATGGATCTGTATATTAGATTCATAGAAGTATTCCTACAGTTAACTGACTTATCTCGTCCTCACTCACTAGGACTACTCAGTACCTACTTACTTATTTTACATATATAATATTGTTATTATATAATTATACAGAGTGATTTAGCACCGATGGATCAAACGAAGCAAGGTGGTAGAGGACCTCACTGCGCATCTATTAAACCCCCATGTATGTTCTACCATTTTGGATAGTTTATGAGATATGACATTTTTTTAAATATTGTTGCCATTCGTCGCTTTCGATCAAAAAAAAATGTTTTTCTGCTCAACTGTTTACGTTAGGGCGATATTTTTTTTTGTATTCGTAGGTAAGCAATATAACTAACAAACAGTGTTATTATTTTTTTACTCGAATTTTACTCCAATAGTAACAACTTTCAAAATATTAGAAAAAGTTACAAAAATCTCATTGACCAATGCTACTGCATAAAGTTTGCGAGGCCAATACAAAAAAAAAAACATTTTTTTTTCATATCTATTTTAAAAACTTCAGTATTTATCTAGCTACAACCTCTGCAAATTTTATTTACCTAAACTATGCGGTTTATATTTAAAAGGTGCGATGAAGACAACATTAGTTTACATTATTTCTTCAAATTTGCCCATTCTTTCATAGACGTTTAGATCTAATAAGTAGGTATAAGTTGCATCGCTATATGCAGCAGGCAAAAAAATAGATTCAATATAAAATGAGACTGAATATCGCTACTATTTATTAGCTTTTTACGTGTCATTTACATTTATTAGTTTTGAAAATATGTAGATTTCGCTGATTTTTGTTACCTACGGGAAGGTTATTGTTGCCTTCCTGCATCCGAAAGCTTAGCTTAGATCTTACACTACCCTTCACGTGATCCCTGCGTGGTGCTTAATAGGTGACCATAAGTGGTAGGGTTCGGTATTGGCTCGAACTACTCACCAGTAAAAAGAAATGTTGCTAATTTGTACGCCAAGTTCCGGCATGATGTTAGGCAGTATAGATGACGGGGTGGGATAGTTGCGCTCTGTGAAATGGCCGACAGTCAGTCGATTCCATTATGTAGTTCAACAACGTTTTTTAATGTTTGACTGCTGCCACACCTTATGCTAAGTGCAGATGCGGTCAAAATATGGATTCGTGTTTATCTGAAATTGAATAACGTACTGAAACTAGACGCTAGGTGTCTAGTCTTCATACTGGCTATTAACATCATGCCAGAACTTAGCGAACGAATTAGCAACATGTCTTTTACCGGTGAGTGGTTCGAGCCATGGTCGAACCCTACCACTTATGCTCACCTATTTAGCACCACCCAGGGATCACGTGAAGGGTAATTTAAGGTCTAAGCTAAGCTAGGTCTAACCGTAGAACCTTACAACATTGCCCGAATTTCTTGCCTATTTTTGGTCAATGCTAATTATTTTTTTAATATCTTTGATATTAATTCGTGTTTCAGCTAAATCATTGTTAAATTTATTGCTCCTTGCACGGAATATATGATAATATCAAGTAAATGCAAATGTATACACCTCAAAAACCTAAATTTAGAGAGCGGGCCAAATTTTGAGAAATTTTACAAATTTGCCCATTTTTTAAAAAAAATCATGCAATCATCATGTTTTCAACCTTATGATTATAACAATCAGGGTATTTTTAAAATAAATAGTCTTAGTATTATAGAGTACCATCATTAAACGTTTAAATTTTCATATTACCGGCTAAATTTGAATGGGCAAAGTCACAATTTTTTTAGCAACTTTTCATAGAAAGAAAACGCTAGGCTAGGGTTGTAATTTTTTATTGTTAACATGTAATAAAAAAATCAATATAAACTGACGGAAATTACGCACACACATTATAAAACATTATTAATAATAACTCAAAAAAGGTTTTATGGAAAACAATATGTACTTAATATTTAAATAATCAATATGAGATCAAGCAAACCTTATAAATTATAGCATAAAAGAAGCAAATCAAAAAGTTTTTGAATACTTATACCCAGCAGTAGAAATACAGTGGATGATGATGCTGGTGTTGGTCCTCTTTCTTTATCAGTCAGGTAAAAACACCTTAATAGAGGTGAAAACCCTGATAGCAATATTTCGGTGGGCAAAGTCGTAAGCAGTGCAATATCTCTATAAATCTAGTTCAGTTTTAGCGTATTATCATCGATGTATATCTTTTATTTGTTACAAATTAACAATGATTCACAAATTTCTTGCCTGCTGTAACTTATAATGGAGTTCTGGCTAAAGTTTTTGGCACTAATTTTGGCCCGCGAATCACACCTCCAGCTTTGACACGTTCTGTCCTTCATCTGGAGTTACGTTGCCGACTGACGTTTACGCAGTGCTGCCAGCAATATGTGAAATATTCTACTTTTGGCAAAAAAATAATGCTACTAGAATAAGTTGCTATTTTTAAGCAATATTTGTGAATTGTACTCAACCGGGCAAATTTAAATCGATTGGGCAATCTTGTAAGGTAATGCAGTACGAACGCAGAAAGGCAACAATGACCTTCTCGTAGGTGACAAAAATCAGCGAAATCTACATATTTTCAAAACTAATACATGTAAAAGAGACGTCAAAAGTTAATTAATAGTAGCGCTATTCAGTCTCATTTTATATCAAATATATTTTTTCCTGCTGCGTACAGCGATGCAACTTATACCTACTTATTGTAACTAAACATCTATGAAAGAATGGGCAAATTTGAAAAAATAATGATAACTAATCTTGACTTCATTGCACCTTTTTAATAAGAAACGCATAGCTTACGTAAATACAATTTGCAGAGATTGTAGCTAGATAAATACTGAAGTTTGAAATTAAGAGGTGATTTTTTTTGTATTGGCCTCGCAAACTTTATGCAGTAGCATTGGTTAATGAGATTTTTGTGACGTTTTCTTATCGCCCTAACGTAAAGGGTTGAGCAGAAAAAAATTTTTTTTTAACGTTAGCGGCGAATGGCAAAAATATTTAAAAAAATGTCATATCTCATAAACTATACAAAATGGTAGAACATACATGGGGGTTCAATAGATGCGCAGTGAGGTCCTCAACCACCCTGCTTCGTTTGATCCATCGGTGCTGAATCAACCTGTATATAAGATTAGGCCAGTTTCACTGGTTCCAGATAAGGTCATATAAAAGTTGTAAAAAATCTGTCATAGATAAGTTTCTGCTAAGCATAGAGATAAACATAGGTTTTCTCATAGCTCCGTTGTGTGGTCACGTATGGACGCGAAATCGAAATAATAGGGTAGGGTAGTACCGCTACCACATATCTGTGCGAAAGTGTGGCCTGCCAATAGCACAGAATAATTAATAGTACTTTGGTACCAATAGTGGGTAGGTAAGGTTTACTATTTCCACAGATAAGAGTTGATATAATAGTTACACGCACTACTTCCTACGGGAACTTTACTCATTTCAATTTATAATTTACCGGAGCAGTGCGCAACGTCAGCCGGAATTTCAGAAGGGACATCAATTCGAATGCTCTCCGTGTGCTGAGGCGGTAGGTCTATTATACTGTCAGATGCTTCAATAGCCTTCTCGTCCAAGAAATCCTGCAGCTCCGGAGTACAATCTCGTACTGTTATCCTAAGGCAATTAATCAATCTATATAATTATGTCATGACGTCTAAAGAAACATACCTAGTTGAGAGATTAGATAGTGAATTGAGTTCTAATGATATTTGCTTAGATTTAAGCTAGTTATTTTCTGCTACTATTATAGAGAGTAGCAGCCCTCAGGGTTGTAGGCAGCAAAACTGGCACCTAGGGCAATACTTATCAATCTTATATTTGTAATTTAATCTTATTATTGTATCTTTTTATTTAAGTTATAGTTATCGGTGTTAATATGATCAAGGAGATTGAGGATAACTAAAGTTGCTGAACTAGAGTAGATGGCCTTTAAGAGCTGTCTCCACAGAAATAATTATTAATATTTCTGTGGCTGTCTCGTACCGGGACTGTAGAGCATTCATGGTCACTACACTACTCTCTCAATATTACAAGAATACTAGAATGTCGAGCGCTAAGAGAAGACATTTACCTGAAGCGAGATTGTGCGAGTCCATTGTTGGTTGCCTGCACAGTTATCACAGTGCGTGTGTTTCGGGAACTATCTGATACCACGGTCATCAGTCGGCCCACAGACCTAAAACCTCACAATAGAATAAGTTAGTACAGAAAAACAGAAAAAGAAAAAACTTCTGTGCTATGGGCCAGTGTCATCGGTTCCTGATAATAATTATCTTATCTAAGTTATAAATAACAGAATAAGAATACAATAATCTTTATTCAGGAAAAGGCAAATCGGTTCCTGATAGTCCTATTGAGCCTATTAGACATTTATAAGACAAATAAGGTACACTTTAGCCGGTGAATCTGACCTATCATGTAAAGTTGCGTTTCCTTCGATCAGATAGGACAAGAACAAGTACTACATCTATAAATATGTACGTACATATTTTTTTAAAGAAAATGTTGCAAGTTTCTTTATTTAGTTTTAAGTAGGTATAGTTTTTTTACTGAATGGTAACTGCTAAGTCATATTTATTAGGCGTTATCAAAATGTGTGCTTGAGCCTCAAATTATCTATTTTAAATATCAAGCCACTAACGAGTCACAGAGAAGTACATATTTGGATTAACAGCATTACATTGCATAATATGGTACCAACGAACTGACCTTATGTTGGAGCCGGACTGTAGGAACTGGACCTCCCTAATGGCATAAGCCAGAACAGTCGAATTTATTAGTCGGTTA
Source organism: Cabera pusaria (assembly GCA_954871355.1). Lineage (NCBI taxonomy): Eukaryota > Metazoa > Arthropoda > Insecta > Lepidoptera > Geometridae > Cabera > Cabera pusaria. The sequence goes on along the minus strand of OX940889.1, from coordinate 18,151,100 downwards.
GTATGTATTGTTATTATTATAATCATTACCCAATATGGATAAGTTGATTCTCGTCTGCCTGAGCTTCTATGGACAGCTGAGTGCGATACGGTCGATCGTGTACCAAAGTCAGGTATTTCTCTCCATCTTTTTCAACTATACGAACTTTGTTGTCGGCACCGCTGAATAAAGCCCGGGACGTTCTTATCACAACTCGAGGTACACTCTAAAAATATTAGCATTCATCCTTATCTGCTTACTATACTACTACTTTACTACGCAAGCCCTTTCCAAGTCGCCTGCGATGAACGACTTTTCCATACAAACGTCATACCAACATTATTTCAAATTGGAGCATATTCCGCATACTATGCTGTTATTCGGACGGTTTTTGTTTCTTTAGGTTCTTACAAAATAGAATATATAATATAAAATAATATATAATCAACTAGCTGTGCCCGCGACTTCGACCGCGTGGAATAGTGTCTTTGGGTAGCATTAACTAATAAGACACATACGTATCCCAGCTACACCGCACCCTACCACGCCATGCTAATCCCCCCTTCCCTCACTTACCCTCCCCTCCCCCTACCCTTCCCTTCCCCTAACTTACCCTACCCTCCCTCTCCGCCTTACCCTCACTTCCACATCACCTCCCCCTTCCTTCCTACAACTCCCTCACCGCTCCCCTTCACTCCCCCTCCCCTCCACTCCCCTACCCTCCCCCTCACAGACTTTGAATGTCATACTTATCAACAGCCTAAAAATAAGTTTCAAGCTTCTAGCTTTAAAAATGACGATACTTCCATACAACTTTTCATCCCCCCTTTCAACCCTTTACAACCCTCTTTTCGCATTAAAAAGAAGACTGCGTCCTTTCTCAGGCTCTAGACTATCTGTGTACCAAATTTCATTTTAATCCGTTGAGTAGAAGATTCACAATTCACATAAACCTTACATAATGCCATATAAACTCTCATCCCCTATTCCTTATTGTTATTTACCACCCTTGAGGGTACAACTTTTACAAACTTTGAATGTCATATTTATGTATATCTGATCAACAGCCTAAAAAATAAGTTTCAAGCTTCTAGCTCTAAAAATGACGATACTTCTATACACCCTTTCAAACCCTTACAACTTTTTTTTCGCATTAAAAAGTAGACTGTCCTTTCTCAGGCTCTAGACTATCTGTGAACTAAATTTCATTTTAATCGGTGCACTAGAGACATTCACATAAACCTTACATATTTCCATACAAATTTTCATCCCCTATTGTTATTTTACACCCTTGAGGGTAAAACTTTTACAAACTTTGAATGTCATATTTATTTATATTGAATCAATAGCCTAAAAAATAAGTTTCAAGCTTCTTAGCTTTAAAAACTGGCCAAGTGCAAGTCGGACTCGCACTCGTAGGGTTCCGTAACACAGTAGTGTATTCTATAACTATGATTTTCGCAACTACAAAAATAACTTTGTTTTTCATAGTGTTTGTATGAAAAACAAAGTTATGCTTGCGGTCGCTATATCTCAACAACTGCTGACTGTATCTCGTTCAAACCAATTTTCGTTGAAAGTTTTTATTGAGATCTACAGAATATATTTTTTCTAGATTTCCCATACTTTAAAAGTTAGAGGGGGGGGGGGGGGACACACATTTTACCACTTTAGACGCACCTATCTTTCAAATGATTGACTTTGAGAAAAAAATATTTTAGAAACCTCAATGTCATTTTTAAACACCTATCCAGACACCCCGCACGTATAGGTTTGAAGATTTTTTTTTTTTTGTTTCAGTTCCAAGTATGGGATGCCCCCCTTTAAACTTTTTTATTTTTTATTTTTGTATGAAAAACGGAATGCGGTTCACAGAATACATCTACCTACCAAGTTTCAATTCTGTAGTCCTAACAGTTTCGGAATAAAATAACTGTGACATACGGACGGACAGACAGACAGACAGACATGACGAATCTATAAGAATTCCGTTTTTTGCCATTCGGCTACGGAACCCTAAAAATGACGATACTTCCATACAACTTTTCATCCCCCCTTTCAACCCTATTTTCGTATTAAAAAGTAGCATATGTCCTTTCTCAGGCTCTAGACTATCTGTATACCAAATTTCATTGAAATCGGTTCAGTGGTTTTGGCGTGAAAGTGAGACAGACAGACAGACAAACAGAGTTACTTTTGCATTTATAATATTAGTAAGGAAGTAAGGATATACAAAATAATCAAGAAGTATAAAATATATTGTGTAGTTTCGACATTATAGTAATAATATGTTTGCCCACAGACCTCAGATTACACTAGGTACGTAAATCTACGACAGAGACAGAGCCACCGAATGTAGGCATACATTCGCCTCAAATTGCAGCTGTAAGCGGATGTCGCGGAAGCCTACAGACACAAAATAAAATAATAGTACACAGGCAACCATCCACTGCTAGCTAAGCATGCGACGCTCGCATCTCACAGCTATTCGAAGTTTCGAGACGTTGTGTTGATGGATCCATCTTGATCCATGAATTTGCATTGCTTGCTAACCATACATTTTAGGGTTCCGTAGCCGAATAGCAAAAAACGGAACCCTTATAGATTCGTCATGTCTGTCTGTCTGTCTGTCCGTCCGTATGTCACAGCCATTTTATTCCGAAACTGTTAGGACTACAAAATTGAAACTTAGTAGGTAGATGTATTCTGTGAACCGCTTTCCGATTTTTATACAAAAATAAAAAATATAAAAGTTTAAGGGGGGGCATCCCATACATGGAAATGAAACGAAAAAAAATTTTTTCTTCAAACCTATACAAGTGGGGTGTCTATGGGTAGGTCTTTAAAAATGACATTGAGGTTTCCAAAATCATTTTTTCTCAAAGTCAATCATTTGAAAGATAGGCGCGTCTACAGTGGTAAAATGTGTGTCCCCCCCCCTCAAACTTTTAAAGTATGGGATTGAAAAATCTAGAAATATATGCTGTAGATCTCAATAAAAAAAAAACAACGAAAATTGGTTTGATCGAGATACAGTCAGCAGTTTTAGAGATATGGCGACCGCAAAGATAACTTTGTTTTTCATACAAACACTATGAAAAACAAAGTTAATTTTGTAGTTGCGAAAAATCATAGTTATGGAATACTTAACTGTGTTACGGAACCCTACGAGTGCGAGTCTGACTTGCACTTGGCCAGCTTTTTTATTTTTTCTAAAAAAGCTTACTAGCAATGTGGGTTGCACATTACTAGAAGTCTTGTTAACCCTTTAAACAAAGCTAAATTGCTGCTGAAATATGTTTGTACTTGGAGTGGGTTCACGTCAATATAGTGCAATGGGTGGGCATCGAACTCACGACTCTCGATCGCAAGTCCGACGCCTTAGCCATTGGGCTGTTGCCGCTTTTTACTTATATGTGTATATGTAACATTAACATAATTATGTATAATTATCACCTTTTCATCCCCCCTTGTCAACTCTTCCAAAGGGACCGAATACGCATCACGTTTGTGTGTATCACTCATATCAACTGGCAAGACTACGATATCGTCGCGGGGCACTACTATGTACTGATTAGCTGACTGAAAAACGTTATGCTTCATTATTATAATTCACTAGATTGCACACATTTGAAGGTCAGAGACTGGTCTCGATAGTTTTTAGGTAATGGTATCTGATTACATCGATAGAAGACGTCTTGTCAACAGGCGCAAGACACATGCTCGTTGCTGGCAAGGTAAACTCTTCCCTCGGTATCCAGTCCGTAGACATATATCGTACGCTAATTTCCGGCTCTGACCGAAATTCCGGCAACAATGAACTCACCCTGGAAACAATAATTCAATAATTAAATACTTACCTAAAAACCTTACACTAAATATTGATATATTAGGTACGGTTTCAATGGTACTAGCTAAGCCCCGCGGCTTTACCTGCTTCAAATAGTATTCAGGGTCAGTCTTGTTCCACAATACCTACTGACATCCCCGCACAAAAAATTACAGCCAAATCGGTCGAGTCGTTTGTCCGTGAAGAAGGAATAGGTAGACAAACTAACTGAACTAAGCATTTATAATATTTATTATGACATGTCAAGTGAACCTTGCTGGGTCGCCTTTGCACAAGTCGTTCCAAACAGTTTTCCCTTCAGGAGTAGACAGCTTCTCAAATAACTGAACTTGAATCGTATGCCAAATATTCGCTTTAATTATTTCATACATATCATATTTTTTAATTTCATTGTCCACTTCCTTATTTATCGGATGCTTAATCCTCGGTTCATCTAACACTATTCTAGCTTTGATCTCATACGGCAAGGGTTTATGTTCATTTAGTAATGTTACATCTTTTGCTGCAAGTTTTTGGTCAGCTGTAAGAGCTGCTGTGTTAGGTCCACCTTTGTCTTCGATGTTGTCTTTACTGAGCGCATCATCATCTACTGCTTTGGCATAATATGATGTTTCATCGGAAGACCGCATAGGATCATTTACGTCAAGATCTCTGTCATAGTTATCTATTATAGGTTCTTCTGACTGACTAGCCATTTCTGTATTCTCGTCTGTGCTCGTTTCGTATCTTTTATATCGTGGCGTGTATAAATCATTGTCTGAGATTTTTGAAGTAATTTCTGCAATAATACTTTTGTTATATACCTAATCAAAACGTGTGGCGGTCAAAATCAAATAGCCGTAGCAATGCATTGTATTATCGTTCTGAAAGCAGACCGCTAACGTATTGAGACAAGACTGCGTAGCCGTAAATTGTACCAGTAATAATACCTACATAAGAGCGTGAAAGCACCAGGCCCCGGCGGGGAACCGGTTCTGTAACATTGTTATCGGAGTCACGACGGCGGCCGGCGCTCAGTGGATAAACCGGTTTTATTGTAAAGGGAGGGCAGCGCGGAGCCCGACGAGTGAGGCAAGGAGCGAGCGAAGCCAGTCCGCGAGACCCGCTGCTAGGCCCGAGAGCTCGCACGATTCGTTAATCATCATGGAAACATTTATAGAAAATGTGCGCGGATTCCCTTGCCTCTGGAACCCTCAACACCCGGACTATCGTGAAATGGTGGTCAGGGACTTGGCATGGGATCAAGTAGTCAAGAAATGCAATAATACTTCTATAAAAGATAGTAAGTACGGCCAGTGGCTACAGGTACGGCTATGGATTCAATATGTATGTAATGTAAATAGCAGGTAGGACGGCGCAGCTCCGAACGGTTTTTATTAACATGTTTCATAGAATCGACAATGAACGAACATAATATTTTTTTCTTTTCTTTTGAACGAAGGCAAATTAGAAGATTGTGGAGAACTATTATGGGGTTTAAAGTCAAGCGCAGAGATTTTATGATATTGTTGTCTGCAGGTACTTAAGTTTTTTTATTATATAAAATAACAGGATAAGCATGACGCTCGCCTGATGGTAAGCAATGACGTTTACCTATTACAGATACAGCGGCATGCAAAAGTTCTGGATGGCCAGAATTTTGTACGAAACTTTGTCATTGAAACCGAAAAACATTCCTAATTTACGGCTGAAATAAATGGCAAAGTGATGGTACTGCCCCAGGCGGGCTAGCAGAAGTCCTACCACTAGAATATGTAGAAATAGATGTTTAATAAAATAAGATAATAATTTCGTTTATTCGTTATTATTTTCTAGTAAGAATTGCACGAGCGGAATGGAAAAGGCTTCGAGATAATCACAGGGAAGCATTAAAAAGAGCGAAATTAGGACAAAACAAACTGTTGCCGGCGCAGATAACCACCTGGAAGTATGCTAAAGCGATGCAGTTTCTGGAACCTTTCATGAAATATCGTATCACGGAGGATATTGAGATGGAATCGCCTGCCTATATAACTGTTGCGAATAAACACTCCGAGCATGACGTCACCACGACAGATACTGATATAGTGAAGAGAGAAAATCAAAATAAGCGCCGATGTGTAGAATATGGAAAAGAATCGTCGCGTCTCTCCCATGATCATGAATCCGACGCCCTGGAGTCATTCTTCCAGTGTATGTTAAAAAGTACCAGAGAAATGCCGCCTTGGATACAAACGCAAGTAAAGAAGAAAATTTTCGCAGTGATCATTGATGCCGAAGAACAAATGTCGTACCAAGACGTGTCAAGACCACAAGATCTAGTAATCGAAACAAAAATTAAGACTGAAGCCCCTGATGATACGTAAAGCCTTTTGATGTGATTATTAGACACTAGGTAATTTAACCTTTCAAAATACGTACGTGATGGCACTACATAAATACTATAGCTGTTGATATAATATCAAGGATTTTAATAATAATTATTATATATGTACCTTTTGTAAGCAAAAAACTATTTTTCTTACCACATCTTACGGAATCCTTTGACGATAAGTCTATGGTACTATTTGCTTGATAAGACCTTTGTTTAAATTTTTTACTAGTGTGCAAATATTTGCGCTGTAAACATAGACCGTATAAAAAATGTGAATCGCAATCGATAGCTCTAATAAACTATTAGTACCTAAGTTATAGCTAATAATGTCAAATCAAGATAGTTCATACATTTAAGTGAGTAATATTTAATGTATCATTGTATGGATGTAACGATTCCGATTCCTGATACCGATATATCGTCTATTAGGGCCAGTTTCACCGGTTCCTGATAGCGCTAATATGAAGAAATCTGACAGATTTTTGACAACTTTTATATGGCGTCATCTGTCAGATAACTATCTAACGCATTATCAGGAAATGTGTTGTTTCGTATGTAAGAAATGTGACGTCATACTTGTTCGTCAAGTTAATAGGGATGGGCAATCAGTTATAAAATCGGCGACTATTTAAAATCGAACAGTTATAAATAGTAATTGACAATACGTTATAAATAATGATATAATTATGAATAAAGTCAATAATGAGCATCTTATTTTATAATTTTCAAATATTTCGACTAAATGCTGATGACCTCGTTATCGCTTTCATGGCAGAGAGCATAAAACGCCGACCGCGTAAAGAAAATAGCAATGTTTTTGACATAGAATTAATTTTTACTTGAAATAAAAATAAAATACTTTTTGATATAATATATATAATATTAGAGATTTAGAGATTAGATATAATAATACTGTTTCATATGTTTTTTATATCTTTTAGGCTAGCCTATCACTATCTCGCCTGGTGGTAAGCGATGATGGGGTCGTGAAATGGTGAACACGCTAGACCTAGAATACTCTGACTCTCAGGGGCTATGTGCTATCGGAACACCGTAAGGTTATGGCGGCAGATTTTCTCCTTGATGGTGGCAAGCTACTTTTTGCTAGAAAGTTAGGCGGAACATCGTTATACTATGCATCTACCACCTGTCGACGAACACTCATGCTCGTATTTGAACTGGCGACCAAAAAAGTCTAGCCTTTTAGATGTTAAGTCCTTTACGCCAAAAAGTCTTTCAAAAAGTTTTCAATTTGATTGTTATTTATCCTCGTAGTTATAATATGATGTTAACAATGTATTCACAGAGAGTAATAACGAATGAGAATGGAATGTGTCAGGTGACTTCCTACGTGAAAAGGAATAAAAATCAGAAGTAAGTTTTATGCATTATAAGGATATATAACCCGAGGTAAATAATTATTAATATTATTAGTTATTTAATAAGCCATCGGTATCGCCGATTATTTATACAATGATCGGTATCGGTATCGTATCGGAAAAATTAAATACACCCCTTCTTTAACGACAAGCGCTTGACAACTAATTTTGCATGATGGAAAGTAATGAAGTCCAAGACGGAAGGCGCTTTTATGAAAATGGAATAAGGATATATATATATTTTTATAGTTACTACTAACTTAAATAAAATCTAAAATTGTTTTAGTAACTACTTAGCTAAGTAGCTTTTATGGTTTCGATGTATTTAGTTACTTACTTTTAAGCGATATGCCATGTCTTTAGATAAACTTCCGTGAACTGTCTGTAAATATAATTGACGCATGTCAGACGTATCTAGATTATTACGATTTTTAAATCTGAAAGTGCTCAAATCAAATCAATTTTTTTATTCCTGTGGCCATCCATCATTTCAGAGCAAAGACATTAATAGTATATACGTGTGACTTAAGTAGTCTTTTATTGCACTATTTAAGTCACGAAACAGCGTGCGTAAAGTGCGGGTTTAGGTCACACTGTGCTGTAAAGCAAATTTCAGAGTCATATTAGAGGTTACTCTAGTGACTAGAGACATAGAAAAGATAATAATACCTACGTACTAGTTTTAGAAGAGGCTTATGTCTAATGTCCAGCAGTGAACTGAAACGGCTGATGTTTATTAGATGTTATACCTACATAGACGCTAATTAAGATGTTTTTTTAATTATTTTGGTATGACAACGATATTTTAAACTTACATGGACCTTGCGTAGTCTATACGCTTGCAGTGGTTGTTCCCTCCGTAAACGCAGCACGTATGGATTCAACAATCGCACACGCTTGTTGGGCCCTTGGAACACATGTTCGATGGGGATGTATTCATCTGCATTCTAAACATAAAATTAAATGGCTCTGAAATTAGAAGTGTAGCTATTTCAAAATTAAATAGGTATTATGTTTCTTTGAAGTGTTACACACTTTGTATTTTTGTAAATTGTTAAACACAATCCGAATGATTAACTTACGTAATAAGTAGTCATAGATAGCGCCACCAATGCATAATTGGGTTAAAAAATGCAATACACTAATTTTCGTAACGATACATCGAACTGTGGCTTAATTGGCAAAGCACCTGAACATGTTATTCAGGAGGTTGCGGGTTCAAGTCCCGTCGGTATTTCAAAATTATTTGCCGATTCCATAAAAAAATCAATATCAATAAAAACGCACACCTCGATATAAAAAAATGGTTGACTTAAAAAAAACTGTTCATTGCACTTTTCAGCTCATTCGGATAATTACTTTCTGCAGTTTATAGGTCGGCAAATTCGTAGAAATATCTTTTATTGCATATAGACTAGCGTTTGACCACAATCTCACTTGTTGCTAAGTGACGAAGCGGTCTGGCATCGCGCTTGTCTGTATTCGCCTAATAGCAATAATTACTAAATAGAGCAATAATTACTATTTAGTAATTATTGCTCTGAGGTATTCGCCGACGGCAATGAGATAGGTTTACTTGGCACTTACATTAGGATCGCTGGCGATCTTGACACTAAGAGCTAATTTCTTGCGGCAATCTTTTAACACGCTGTGTTTGTATAGCTCTTCTCGTACAAACCTCTGTGTCTCATCATCAAAGAGGGCGTTCTGATTGTCCTCAAAACATATAAATAATAATTATTAATGATTTAATAATTTATTGCAAGCCGTCAAGTCGAATCCACAATCTTGTCTGATGATAAGTGACGATGCAGCGATGTGGTTTAAAATTATATAGTGTTTTTCTGAAAGACAACAATAACACAAGGTGCTGAGCAACCGACATAATTTTATCAAATACACATTGCGAAACTGAAACCTTTTTAGCGCCAAAGTCACATACGAGTATAATAGGTACGTGACAAGCACTTGCGGGCCATGTACGCCAGCGTCGTCCAGAAGACAATAGTCTTCTATACTTTCTATAGACGACGCTGGCTGATTTAAGATCTTTACAAAACGAAATAATTTATGATCGTAAAAAACGAAAAAACCGGCTTGACATGCTGCGATAGTCAAAGTACTGGCTAGTTATAATCATGGCATCTAAGTATACGAATTTGCTTATATTGTTTATCTCCATATCTCCGGATATAATTGTCATAGCTCGATAAAATTTGAATGGGACCAAAGGGGAGGCATAATCTCTCAAACAAAAAATATTAACGGAGTTCTGAGATAACAAACGTAAAAAAAAACATTCGAATTCAGAACCTCCTCCTTTTTTGTGAAGTCGGTTAAAAACCGTACAAAGCCGTATCGCTTGGCGTACTATTTATTATTCTGTGGTCTAATGTAGCTACGCCCCTATCATTTGCTTTTATTGACCAAACAATTGCAAAAAGAAATATAAGACTTCTAATCTCCTCTTTAACATCTAATCTAATCTAAGGGTCATATTTCTATTTGAAATTCATCATCATCAGCTGGTGTCAGTCCAATGCTGGACGTAGGCCTCTCCCAAGATGCGCCACTGAGCCCGATCTTCGGCTCTTCTTTTCCAGTAACTGCCCACCGCTTTGCGTATTTCGTCGCTCCATCTGGTTACAGGACGTCCTACGCTACGTTTGCCGATTCGCGGTCTCCACTCCAGGACAAGTCTACCCCAACGGTTATCAGTCCTGCGGCAGATATGACCAGCCCACTGTCACTTCAGCTTACTAATCCGTTGAGCTGTGTCGATAACTTTAGTTCTCTGGCGAATTACTTCGTTCCGGATTCGACCCCGCAGAGAAATACCGAGCATAGCTTTATCCATAGCTCGCTGAGCCTTTAAATTGGTGGACCAGTCGAACTGTGAGTGTCCACGTCTCGGCTTCGTATTTCATCACAGGTAGGACGCACCGGTTAAAGACTTTTGTCTTTAGACACTGCGGTATAGGCGACGAGAAGACTGGACGGTGTTTTCGAATGCTGCCCAGCCCAGCTTAATTCTTCTTTGGATTTTCTTTTTCCTGGATTTGCAATTAGTTGGTCAAAAAAATAGGGCATAGCTACAGCAGACCTAGATTTTTGTAGAAACAATTTTTCTCTAGAAGCATTTTCCTGGGTGGAAACGGGGGAATACATTTGTGTGGAAAAGTGCACCTCGCGTTCCCTCTCCAAGCGAAGCAGAGTTACACAGCTAGTCTACACATAATATGGATATCTTACTTCTAAAGCGCATTTGATAAGCACCGCCCTTATTTCTACTTGCGCCGTATTTTCAGGCGCCGCCGCTACCAACACTGATATCAGTACTAACATCAGCAAAACTTTGCACGTATCTGTAATAAAACCTAGTTGAATAAAGCAGAAGAGATGGTAAGTATATATATATACATGAAGATAATAAACATTATGCTTTTAAATACTGAGTATGGAGGTAGACTAAAATATCAATACATAAAATTAGACATGATACTGTAGTATAGATTGTTAAACTGTGTTAGAAGTATTTATGTATTTGGTAAGTATGAAATTATAACTTTAAAATTTTTGTTATAGATATTTATATTTAATTTAGTAATAATATTACCCATTTTAATTGTTTAGATATACTGTCCTTGTTTCTGTCAATATTTCAATTCATTGATATTCAAGGAAGTTGCATTTACAATAATACTATAAATAAAGCAAATAAATATTTTGCTTTCTATATTTTCACTTGACAGAAAAATTTACATCATCCATAAGTTCCATAACATATTAGGTTCCATAACATATTATATACTCTATGCATTTACCTTGATATTACCCGTGGAGGATAGAAGCAATGGACTTAATACACTAAATATTGCCTTACTTTAGGCGTTTCTTTACTCATGTGCTCTAGGACATCATCTTTCTTCTGAAATAATGTAATTTTGATAGGCATCTAAAAAGAATGGAAATGTTATCTGTATTAGCATTTTTTTGCATAGTTTCCATGTGCATGTAACGTACGAAACCATTTTTAACTCCTATCAAAAAAGGTTAAAGAAGTTACCTCAGAAACCGGTTTTGACGATATCTTTGAGTATTCAGCCAAAGGTGATATCGACAATATATTCAATCTTTCATTATACCACAGAACAATGAATAGTACAAGATTATACTTACAGGCAGGAATTTGAGATGGGACCGTAAGGCCAGGTACCGTTTCCGTTAGAGGTTAAATTAAGTGTGAAATAGGATCCGTTGGCATCAAAATATATATGCTAAAAATATCAATTTTTTCATCTCCTACAAAATGTACGGAAAAAGTTTTCTGACCTTACTAGGACCCTAACCTAAGTTGATGAGTGTTTTGGTTTATAAGAAACCGGATCAATTGTCATCAAAAAATGTTACTGTAACTGGCCCATTTTATTGTAGACCGTTCATAATATTTTTCAATTTCTATGAATGCAACTCAAAATTTAATCGAAAATGATGGAGTCTTTTCTCAACTAAGCTACACCGTATCTCCCTGTATAATATCTTAATATCCACCACAAACCTGGGATATCACTACGTTTGATATCGACAATCTATGATTATCACGAATTCATGTTCTATTAAAAATAAAACGGAAATTCAATATTTACCATTTGTTTATTCACTTGATTAATCACATACCAATAGACGTCACAAAAGATCACATTTTAAATGAGAAAAGGAATAATAATTCACATTAAATATAGATTCTATACGCGGTAATTACAATTAAATATCAAACAACACGCGGCGACTGTTGTATTCCTTTTCTCACTTTATTATAACATTATTACATAAGACATTTTTAGTTAAATTAAAGATATTCTTGTGGCCATCTGTGTAAATTTTTTGATTTATTTATTTATTGGTAACATGTTACATAGTACGTAGTTCTTTTATAAATGAACGAATTGAAAAAAGACAAGTTTTATTTTAAGTAGTTTTATAATTTTAATTTGGTTTATAAATCTTATGATTTAATTAACCACTTTACACTTTTAGCAATACTATATAGACAAAGTATTGAATTAATATCGAAAATGAATCAACGTTTCACTTCGCACATCATGACTTTGTTCTATACCAAATCCTTATTGCTAAATATGTCTTATGTACAAACGAGGCAACAAAACACAGGTATAATGTGTCCACATCAAGCTACGAGTGACTACGCACGTTAATTAAGCGACTTTGTCGTCTTTATTCACTTACAAGTTACAACCAATTTAACATAATTACTGCTTAAACTTCGATATTAGAACTATCACGACCTACGGAAGCGCTAGTATAAATTCGCGTAAAGTTGTGTTATGACTTAATTCAATGAAATATCACGCTGCTTGCGAAAATAATTTCACATGAAAACATGAGATCAATCCTATAAAATACTTGATTACGTTTATTACAATAGTGATCTGTTTACGTTCAGGTTATGCCAGTCGTAGCTTCATGAATGAAAAAGACCTAACCAACTAGGAACATCAGTAAACGTTTCACATATTTATTTACCGCACAGCAGAGTCAATTACTTCAATATTCAACAATAATATACTGTTGGTTGGATCTCTTTTCTATGACCATACAATATAATAGAAAGAAATACAGTTAAGGAGTTTCAAAAATGGAATCTGAGCGCGTATCGTTACGGAGGCGATAATATTTAGGTGAAGTCTATTTACTCTACTACATTTTAAGACTAAATTGGGAAGTATTAATATCGACAATTCGACACAAAAAATATAAAATGTATATAATGTAATTAAATGATATTGATTTTAGAGGTGATAAATATGATGTTCATTGGTTTCTAACTAGGTATTTTTTTAAATATTTTTATTAATAAAAACAGGTAACAAAATTTTTATTCTAACAAAACACAGTTTTAGTCGACCAGACTGTCATTATTGAAAAAATAATACTAATCTAACTAAGTAAATCAATAAGACTACGTTATATCCGAATTATGTAACATGCACGATTAAGATTCTGGGTCATTTGAAGAATATGTTGCGGCTTTACTCGTCTGTAACAATAATAAAATGTATAAATATACGTTTGTTAGAAGATACTAGTACACGTATTAATTAATATTCTAGCTGGTGCACAAAGCAACAATAAATGGCAAGAACCTAAATAAAATACTGCATCAGATATTTTCTCTCAATACAATACAATACAAATACTCTTTATTGATTACCATGTAAAAGATTACAAAAAAATACATTTTTGAAACACTGTAAAACAATCGGCGGTCTTATCGCTTATAGCAATATCTTCCAGACAACCTTTGTACGGACTGGAAAAAAAAATGCTTACATACTAGCGGTGATCAGGTAAAACATATTTGACTTGTTAAAAAAAAACAATTTTTATTACAATATAATACAATATTGTGTTGGTAATTAAAACACGAAATAATACGAAGCCATCTATTACTTTTCTTACTTTCTGTATCGAGAAGTCATAGGACTTCTCTTGTAATAAGAATGAGGCAAATAATAATAAATGTACCTACAAATAAATAATAATAAAATAATAAATGTACATTAAAGTAGACTTACCTCACAGCTATCATAGAATTGCATGGCGGTTTCGTTGTCGTAGAAATTAACGGTGACGGACTTGTCCACCGGCTCGTTGCTGGTGAAGTCTGTGCCGGACCATGCACACGAGTCGCCGTTCATCTGTCCACAACACAATTAATAATTTTAGATTGTTTACAAAACGACAAAACCGTCTTCAAATGCCGCGCAAGTCATTCGATGAAATCAAAATGGCACCAAGCGGGATAGAATACTCTCTCAAACAAAAATAGTAGATTATACAACAAGTAAATAAAAAGGCAATTTAATTCGAGGTACTAAGTTGAATCCCGAGAGCAGCGAAGGATTCTAGAGTAGAATCCCGAGCTTAGAGAGGGATTCTATATTAGAATCCTGAGCGGCGCGAGGGATACAAGGACCGAGATTAAATGTTTTATTCACAAGTCGTGTAATCTTCTTTTTACCATTGACTGCGAGAAAATTAATAGTAGTACCTACTTATAATACCTATTTATATTTATCTTATGTTATTATTATTGTGTAATAAATGTGGATTATTAAATGGAAACATCACAATCTTGAAAAACACGCTACTTGTGTTCTCACCAAAATTGCACTGAAAATATTCAGTAAAGTTCACATCTTTACTAGGGTATGAGTAAGTTTGACTAGACTGTGAACTGTGACTTCAACTTGATCAGAAATGTGACTTTGATTCAACTTATTGACTTGAATTTACAAAAACTTGAATAATTTTTATACTTTATTCTGGCGGACTACTACACTACTCATGTGGAGCAAAATGAAAACAAAAAAAAATCAAGTTTGGCGGGATTTTTGTTTTTATTTACATATATAGCTTCTATGGTATACCTCCATTTAGCCAGCTAGTAGGCACTTTCAGCAAGTTTTATTTATTTTTTGTACATAATTCGTATTTCGTGCTTGTTCCAAATTCAAAATGTTTTTATTCACCATTCAGTAAAAGAGCGTTTTATTTACTGCTATCGATGAATAAAGTGCTCTTATTTGAGTGGCAATGGTAAAAAAGAATTTATCAAATCGGTGGTAAATGACAGAGTTCTGAGGTACAAACAAAAAATGAAAAAAAAAAAAATGCAAGGTATACAGACCTGGAACTCTGTGTCTGTATGTATGAGCATGTCAGCAAGTATCTCGCCGGTCATGGCGTCGGTGATGAGTATCTTAGGCGAGTAGATCTCCTGATCAAACAGAACCTGTATGTTTGCTTGCTCGCATGTGTTCTCTTCGCTACCTTGTCTCACCAGCACCTCACCTTCACACGTGTAGTACGCATTCTCGTCTTCATCCTGACAAAAAAAGTTATTTAAAGGTTATATACTGTCATAACTGAGGATAGTCCTACAAACTTGCAGTTTTTAATATAAGGTTTCCTTCCTAACAAACATGTCGATCTGTCGATATTTTAGAGCCAACTTGAATGTTCTTGTTTTGAAATCGAAACGGGCAATATTATGATAAGTTTCTATAGAAATCGGGACACACAAATAACTCACTTTAACTTATGTGCTAATTATAGATCATGCTATAGACCTAGTGTGACGGCTGACTATACTAATATTATTTTTAAGAGCGAACGTGGGGTGCAGTTTTCCATACAAATGTATTTTGTATGGACATTTGTATGGAAAACTGCATCTCGCGTTCGCTCTTAACGACAATTTGTTTTGAAGTTATAAGCTTCAAAACAAGACAACCAATAAATACATCTGAAGATAATTTTATTCGTAAATAACCCAAGTTAAATAAAACCGTTTTATAAAAAGTTTCTATGGAAATCGCGACAAACAAATAACTCACTTTAACTTATGTGCTAATTATGGATCATGCTAACATGCTATAGACCTATAGACCTAGTGTGACGGCTGACTTTACTAATATTATTTTTAATGATAATTTGTTTTGAAGTTATAAGCTTAAAGAGAACCAATAAATGTATCTGAAGATACATTTATTCGTAAGTACCCAAGTTAGATAAAATGAGCCAAGTGCGAGTTACACTCGCGCACCGAGGCTTCCGTACCAACTTGTCAAATTAGGGTAAAGTACAAACTTAACTTTGCAGTTCGATCCCTAGACCGATGTCTAGACACTGTTCATGCACCAACCGCAAATAATAAGCTTGTAATAGTAAATTTGCTTTTAATGTTATTAAACTACATATTTTCGGTTTTCAGATTTATTCCTATGTAAGTGCAGCAAGACCTGGCTTCTTGCCAAATTTCATGATTCTAGGTCAACGGGAAATACCTAGAGGTTTTGCTCTGCGAAATCGCAAAAAATGCGCATCATAAAATATGACCGTTTAGGTCATATTTTATGATCGCGTTGACTTACAAGTTTAATCTTTTCACAACCAAAAGATACCATAGATTCGAGTATTTGATACATTTCAACCTGATATGAAGTTAAAGATATTTAACTCACATTTAATTTATGATTCTGCATTAGAAAATTACAATATTGTTTTAAGTTAGTTTACATCAAGCAATCAGATGTAGGAAGTGTATGTACCTACACTAACTAATTTAAAAAATTGACTTTAATGTAACAAAACAACTATTGAACTACACTAAACAATTATAATTTATTAATTAACAAAAACACCAGGGTATTGCGTAAGAAATGTAGGTAGCACGGATTTTCGTGTTAGAATAATTATATATTAGTTTATATTGAATGGACTTACCTACCTGTAGTTAGTACTATTCGTGCATTTTTGTTGTTAATATTAGGAAATTTAATAATTGCTGATGTTTTTATGTGAATTGTATTTTAGACGCGTAGCTTTCTACGCACCCTCTTTTTATTTATAAACTATCGCTTTGGTTGTAATACCATCTATGCCAGCGCTCTAATTTGAGTCAAGGTTGTCAATAATTTTTAAGACTTCATATTCACAGCATTTTTAGGGTTCCGTACCTCAAAAGGTAAAAGAAAAGGAAACCTTATAAGATCACTTTCTTGTCCATCTGTCTGTCTGTCCGTGTGTCACCACTGATTTTCTCAGGAACGGGTGGACCTAGCAAGTTAAAATGTATACCTGATACTGAGGTCTATAGTCCCATTTGGGTGTATAAAAATCAAGGTCTTGAGTCAACACAATAAAAAGATATGGGCAAATTTAGATTTCCGTAAAAACTTGTTAGTACCAAAATGTACCTTAATTTTTAACTTTTTTATTTTTCGGATTTTTTCCTTTACTTGTGCTCTAAGACCTTGCTTATAACCAAAATTGACAATTATAGGTAAACCGGAAGTACCCTATAGGTTTTGAGTCGAAAACCTATAGGGAGGGTACTTCCCGTTGACCTAGAATCACGAAATTTGGCAAGAAGCAAGGTCTTACAGCACAAATTAAGGAAAAATTCCAAAAAATAATAAAAAATTGAAAATTAAAGGGTGTCCCCATACATACATAGTTTGCGCCAATTAAGGTAGACCTCTAAATTGTATGAGCGCTGATACAATTTAGAGGTCTAGCTTAATTGGTTGGTCGGAAGCCTCGGTGGGCGAGTTCAACTCGACTTAGACGGTTTTTTCAAATTATTTAGTTCCCATCCATCGTAATGTTTGCTCGGTAAAATGGAGTTAGAATTTGTTGATGAGTTATTTGGGATTTGAGTGGCAAGGTGTGAACCAATATTCACGATAAATTTGTTAAATTCTTCATAAATTGCTATCTGTTATTATGCCTATGTCCGTCCGAAGTATTAGTAGAATACAGTCAAGATTTAGTTTATTGCTAGATAATGTGTTTTTATAAGTCTCCATATGTTTTAGGGCTAATTTTACATTTAGTAAATGAATTGTAATAGTAGTTACTTTTTAGTTTTGTTTATAAGCTCTGTCACTTCATTAGTGTTTTTGAATTTAGTTAGAAGTTTTTCATTTTAAGAATATTTTTTTAAGTCTTGCTAAATGATATTTCTTTCATTAATGTTATTAATAATATTTTTATCCCAGTATTTTAGTGGAAGGTTTTAAATTTGGGATTTGTTTATTTATATTACTTTTGTTAACAATAATTTTAATAGATGTATATATAATGGAGATCTAAATTCGTATATGCAAAACTCTGTCTTACCGTGCTTATAATCAATAGAGAGTTTAGAGACATAATCAATAGCTTCATTCCTTCGAGCATTTACCAATGGAGATGTTAACGTTGTAATCCGCAAACTTTTTTTTCTGACGATACTTACGTGGGACGAGGTAAACACGCATTGCACACACACAAATCACTCACTTTAACGATCACGCACACTAGCTTAAAACACGCACACAGTATTAAAAATACAGCGTAGTTACGCACGCTCATATGGCCAATAATGGCTATATGGCCAGCAGAAGGGTACGCCTTGCGTTAACATCTCCATTGGTAAATGCTCGAAGATTCATTCATATTACACTGGTGGCTCTGGTTTGTATTTTTTCATTCCTAAAAATATTTGCCTGAGATCAGACATTAATAAATTATGAACAGCAAGGTGGAAGCTACGGTCCCTTAGTTGGATAAAACGTGGTCTATAATGGACATTGCCGTCGCTGTTGTACGAGTTGAGTATTTTTCTTCTACATTGTTAAGAAATGTAAAACCGGCTTCCTGTAATACGTGTTTGAATCTTCTGGTATTTCGGTCTGGGGAATGGGGATGATTACCAAAAGCCTATCCGGCAGAGGGCGCTATATGTTTGTTACCTTACCTGTCACAATACTTTGATAAGGCTTTTCATTGCGGTATATCATCATATTTGAAACCAATTTGCGCAAAAACTTACCAATTTACATAAACCTTCCTCATGAACCACTCTATCCATTGGTGATAGACAGACGCGGTGGTGGGATTATAAAACTTATTATAAAGCTTTATAATATGTAGTGAAGCATTGTTTAGGTTTTTGTCGAGTTTTTAGGGTTCCGTAGCCGAATGGCAAAAAACGGAACCCTTATAAATTCGTCATGTCTGTCTGTCCGTCCGTATGTCACAGCCATTTTATTCCGAAACTGTTATAACTACAGAATTGAAACTTGGTAGGTAGATGTATTCTGTGAACCGCTTTCCGATTTTTATACAAAAATAAAAAAAATAAAAGTTTTAGGGGGGGGGGGCATCCCATACATGGAATTGAAACAAAAAAAATTTTTTTTTCTTCAAACCTATACGTCTATGGATAGGTCTTCAAAAATGACATTGAGGTTCCTAAAATCATTTTTTCTTAAAGTCAATCATTTGAAAGATAGGCGCGTCTAAAGTGGTAAAATGTGTGTCCCCCCCCACCCCCTCTAACTATTAAAGTATGGGAGTGAAACATTTAAAAAAGTATATGCTGTAGATCTCAATAAAAACTAACAACGAAAAGTGGTTTGAACGAGATACAGTCAGCAGTTGTAGAGATATGGCGACCGCAAAGATAACTTTGTTTTTCATACAAACACTATAAAAAACAAAGTTAATTTTGTAGTTGCGAAAAATCATAGTTATGGAATACTTAACTGTGTTACGGAACCCTACGAGTGCGAGTCCGACTTGCACTTGGCCAGTTTTTTTTAGTTTTTGTTCTAAGAGGAGTCGTATCATAAATTTGGTTTCTTTTAAGTGTTTAAGTACACAGATCTATATATACATAGATAACGCCAATGTATGTACTTCCCGTGTCCGAACCCGGCCAAAACGGCCAGGTTGGCCGCCGCTACTTACAGTCCGCGCCAGACGCGCGCGTAGTAGTTGTTGTAGCCGGACGGCCGCAAAAACCACAAAAATGCCTCGTTGCGCGATAATTAACTGCAACAGCTCAACAATTTCAACCCCCAAAAGGCAAGGACATATTTCCCATCACAGGTAAGTTATTTTAAAATTATAATATGCGTCAGTTCATTTTAAAACTTACTTTTAATTATTCCAAGCTGTGATTCCAAGAATATACCAAGTAACTATAGATTAATGTTATGTAAAACTATTTACATTACATTGCTGCGTTTGCTTTGTTTGTTTGATCTGACGTTGTGTGTTAAGAGACGATGAATATCGGAACAAGCGATACTCTCGCGATTGCTTCAACTTCGTAGTACAGGCAATTTCTCATTCGTCTGTCAAATCTCGCGACTGGTGTTGTTCGTTCTACAACATATATCAATAATCGATTTTACTCGATATCGGACAGACGAATAATAAAAGCACAGTTTTTAACCAACTCCACAAAAAAGGAGGAGGTTCTCAATTCGTCTGTATGTTTTTTTTCTTTTTTTTGTGTGTATGTTACGAGATTACTCCGTCAATTGTGAACGGATTCAAATCATTATTTTTTAATAGGAAGGGTACGTTTCCGAGGTGGTCCCATTTTAATTTTATCGAAATCTGATTAGTATCTCCAGAGATATGGAGATAAATACCTCAAACATAGGAGAATGTACTGGTTTGAGAAGAAGAGTCCCAGGAAGATTATACACAATGGAGGTTGCTATTGCATATACTTTTGAAGACTAAATAAAGACCGGCAAAGTCGAGTTGGACTCGCCCACCGAGGCTTCCGTACCAACGTTGGTTGGTACCAATTAGGCTAGACCTCTAAATTGTATCAGCGCCCATATAACTCAGAGGCCTACCTTGATTGGCGTTAACTATATATGTATGGGGATGCCCTTTCGTCGAGCCTACGCGCGAGACGATTTGTGATGACTCTAGAAAACAACTTATAGACATGGCTTAAGAGCGAGATAGGTCGATAGTTCTTCAAAAGGGTTAAGGGGTTAAGGGTTCAAAAGGCCAAGACAAATATACCCTCCAAATTTCAAGTCTCTACGACCAGCGGTTTAGGCT
The DNA here is from genome assembly GCA_954871355.1 of Cabera pusaria. Taxonomy (NCBI): domain Eukaryota; kingdom Metazoa; phylum Arthropoda; class Insecta; order Lepidoptera; family Geometridae; genus Cabera; species Cabera pusaria. The sequence goes on along the minus strand of OX940889.1, from coordinate 18,130,099 downwards.
GTGCGTTGTCTATCAGTTAGTCAGTCAGTCAGTCAGTCAGTCAGTCAGTCAGTCAGTCAGTCAGTCAGTCAGTCAGTCAGTCAGTATATCAGGACAAAGATTCTTATAGTATTAGATGAACTACTTAAATACCAATTTTCATCGCTTTATGTTCAAAAACATATAACTTTCATACAAACGTTTTCACCCCATTTAACTCTTTTCAGGGTGGAATTTCTGAAGAACCGTTCTTAGTACTTCCATTAGAGGTATGGAACCCTAAAAAGACAGATTCGAGCAAAAGGAAACATACCTCATTATAGTACGCGTCATAATCGTTTTGATTATATTCGTCGTCTTCATGTTCATAATCTTCTTCCTCCTCGTCACCTTCGTCGCCTTGATTATCGCCCGGTTCTTGGAATGTCACTTGTTTGGTCTCGGGCGAACTTAGTCTTTCAGATTTGGATTCTCCGTTGGGTTTCACTCCAGTGGGTACGTTTTCCGTTTGATGCGCCGTAGCAGCGGACAGGAAGGAGTCGGCGCGAGCACTATCTGCTAAGTGCTTCGGTAAACGGAGAGGCGCGACACCACCGAATGCCTTCCCTTTCGCCTCTTGCGCTTCTCTTATCGCGTTAGCTGCGGCCGCTTGTAATTTCTATCAAATAATAACATTGATTAGCGTGTGACGAAACCCTGTCGACAATGCAATTACCTCAACCCATTTGCCTAACTACATCATTTTCAGATATTAATCAAATTCGAGCCACGGCTGAAGTTCAAAACTACATACAAGTAACCCTTCAACACCACCTAATAATCATGTGTTAACTAGTTATAAACCTACAGATTGCTGACATTGGCTCTTCCCTTGACCATAACGTATCAACCAGAAAAATACCATAGCCGGCTCTCGACCGCTGGTACGCTGAAGAATCTATTTAGCAACAATGCCATTTTCACTTTAGACCACGAATCTCACAGCTACCATATTATTATGTCACCTAACTAAGAACCTTGGGCTATCAAGAGTAATTAAACGATACCTTAACTATAGTAATCCCTTCAGTAGTTTGAACGACATGCCGTATTAATGACTGGTGCAAACATACAAAGATAGGCCCGACATACATACATAACACTAGCTTGCAGTCGGGCAATCAAAATGAATACTCACTCTAGTGCACTGCACAACTTGATCTCGGAAGGAGTTAGCCAGCTCGACGGATTTAAAGCGCACAGCGAGCGTCTCTTGTTCCCCGGCATCGACCTCTGCGAAGTTCCGACCCACCCAAGTCCATGCGCGGTCAGAGTTCTTCATCGGTAGCAACTCTAGTTCCATAAACACGAGCATGTTGAGAACGGCTTTGTGAACCTGGATCCATCGTGAAAAGTATTCAATTAATGTCCGTAAGTGCTTTAGTAGATAGGGAGAGATGATGTAGTTCATAGAGAACAGTAGGAATGTCTTAAAAAACATGCATAGATTTTTGTTAAACCAGAGATCATGTCTGTATTTCCGAGAATGCAATTTAAAAGTTTAGATTATAAAGAAAATCGTTTGTGTCAGTATTCTACATTCAAGCTGACGTGCAAATATTTTTCAATATTTTACAAAAACATGTAAAAGGTAATTCTTTTTTTTATTAAACTTAAAGTGGGTATTCTAACAGACAGATTTTCTTTTAATTGCATATAGAGAACTGACGGTCTTCTAGCCTGATGATGGTAAGTGATAATACGGGTGTATGATAGAACCTCGCATGTCTTAAAGTGAAAGATCATAAAGAGACCAGGCGCAGGACAACTGATCTAAGTACAATCCACATAGTGCAACTATCCCGTCTTTTAAAAATAAACACACAAATATTCATGAAATACTGTATTTCCTTTTTAGGGTGCCGTACCCAAAGGGTAAATCGGGACCCTATTACTAAGACTCCGCTGTCCGTCTGTCTGTCTGTCTGTCTGTCCATCTGTCACCAGGCTGTATCTCATGAACCGTGATAGCTAGACAGTTGACATTTTCACAGATGATGTATTTCTGTTGCCGCTATAACAACAAATACTAAAAACAGAATGAAGTTAAAAATAATAGATGTCCCCATACAAGAAACGTGTTTTTTTCGGCATTTCACGCCATCTATGAACGCTTAGTTAGGTAAACGTCCCATAGACGGCGTTATATTGAAATGTCGATCCCTAACACCTTAGTTAGACGTTAGATGGCGTTATAATAAATAAAATGTTTATTAATTATTATTTTTTGCTGGCGAAAAATAATAGTGGTATTTTTTGCTTGATCTTATAAAATACTGTAGTGTGGTACGGAACCCTGCTAGTGCGAGTCCGACTTGCACTTGGCCAGTTTATTTTTGTATCTTCTAGTCTAGACCACTAATTTTTGTCGCTAATGGCGACGTTGGCGCCTAGGGCAGGTTTTTGATTTATCGTGTATAGCCTGTAGCGCTCAAAAGGTTAAAATGTTGACTGTTGTATTAGAAATGTTTATATTAAAATCAGAAATTATATCAGTACTTTACCACAATTATACCTGATGAAAAGTGACGAAGCTAGTTTGCCTGAACGGCGATCTTTGTAGACTATAGTTCAGCTTTCCGCTTTCGTCGATAGTTTCACTGTTCAGAGTTATCTTTCGAGGTGGCTGAATATAAACAAAAGGCGATTATTACCTGTTCCCTACGCAGCAATAACCGGTAGGTATTCCTTTCAGGATGGTACAGTATCTTCATTTCGCCAACACCCCGCTCCTTCCACTCGCGAGTCTTCTCATCATATCGGTACAATTTGCATCGCTCTCCAAACACTCGTTGCTAGATAAATGGATAGATATACACTTTATTGAACACCACAATTGATATTTTGTTAATGTTAAATAGGCAAGTATTTATTGACAGGCACCATTAGTGACAGGCAGTTAAATCATCGGAAAAGGATCTGATTCCTTTGGAATATGAGTTATGGGCGTATGGACACATGACATATTGTATCGTACTGGTATTCATCAATTGCACTTATTTAATGTTTATGAGACATCTCTAGTCTACTAATTCAACTCCAAGGAGGAACCTGGTAACGTTTTGACATTGAAGTCACGTATTTGACACGTATCTGTGATCTCTATAGTAAAGTATCATAACACTTACCTCTTCTTCCTCCCCAGTAGTAACCACAATTTTCTCCGGTAACGGTACAATGGGCTCGTAATGCGGGTCGTACTCCTCGTCCACACCTGTCGCCTCATCGCCCGCCCCGCTGTCGTTCTTGTCTGCATTGCTCTTCTGCCCACCGGTGAACAGCTGCTGGCCTGCTCCCTCCCATTGGAAGTCTGGATTGGACGCTTTCTCTGCAATTTTACATTATATTAATACAAATATTCTAACAAAGACGAATGCAGTTCAAAATATTGTTGCCTCTTACTTAAACTGGTAAATCCACTTCCACTCGAAGATAACGCCGCGAAACTCAAGCTGTTATCAACTTTGAATAGCGACTCTTTAGGTTCGGCCGCCTTGACTTTCTCCTTAGCCTCCTCGGCTTGTTTATCGGCGGCGATACCAAAAATAGACACTTCCGGCTTCTTCTGCTCCGTGCTGGGAGTCGTATTCCATATCGATGACTGATTGGTTGTGTTATTAGAGAAAATCGACTTGAAGACGTTACTCTGAGGCGCCGGTGCGGCACCGAATGAGAACGAGCCGGCGGGGTTGGACTGACCGCCCAAGCTGCCGGGACCGAATAGGCTTCCTTGGGCATTGCCAGTGAACAGGTTGAGGGGTTTTTGATCGTTGCCACCGAACAAAGATTTCACTTCCGAGTTCGATTCCTCCTTTGAGTTATCACCATAACCTAAAACGGGCTTGTTGATGGCGGTATTGCCAAAAATTGATGTTTCTGTTTGAGCACCTCCGCCGAAAACCGGCTTCGCCACAGCCGATGCGAATAAAGATTTCGGATCTGTGCTTTGGGTTTCACCGGTTGTATTGAAGGCACTTATTTTAGGAGGAGCGATGAGAGGACTCTTAGTATTCGCCGTAGCTGGCGAATCTCCCCCGCCGAATGTCATCGGGGAGGAGGGCGTCGTATGGGAAAAAATAGATTTCTGGTCTCCAAAGTTACTAAAAATACTAGGTTTCTGAGCGAAAATATTTTCTTTGTTAGTCGCGTCGCTACCGTTCGTCTCGTTATTAATTGATCCTGATGTCGAAGTTTTGGTATTGGAGGCGAGCGATCCCAGCGGTGTACCATACATTGAATTATTAGGACTCTGGAATGCTAGGAATGTTGACTTCGAAGGAGTAGCGACCGTTGAAGAAGCTGGAGAGCTGAAAGTGACCGGGGGTGCCGATAAAATGTCTTTGATAGCTTGAGACGACGCCGGCTTGGCTGTCACGTCTTCGTTGTCTTTGCAGCCGCGGCATCCCTGGCACGGCTCTTTGTGTTTATAGTTGTAAAAGTTATCTGGTAACATTAATTCTTTAGCCTTATTTTTGTCTTCGGTGCTAGGTTGTACTTCACTTACAAACACGATATCGTCTTCCGTCTCTTTTGTTTCTGTTTTGGTTTCGATATTTGTGACTACGGCAGTTTTTCCTTCCAATGCTTTATCGACAGCTTCTTTAAACTGTAGTGCGATATCTTTATTTTGGAACCGGAGGCATAGCTTTTGTAAGTTTAGTTCGCCGTCGCTGAAGTCATTAGCGATAAAAAGCCAAGATTTTTCATCTTTAGGTGTATATGAGACATCCGGCGTCAGAGCATGATTCAAGCATATTTTGAGAACTTGTTCACGTCGCATTACCACCCTAAAAATATAGTGTATAATTTAATAAAATTACAAGCTAAATTGGCGATTCAATAAATGACAATATCTAATATTAAAACAAGTAATATCTTTAGAACATTTTTTTAAACAAACTTTTACCTAATCTAGGATAGGCTGAATGGCAGTATTTGTCTTGACAAATCAACGAGCTCAAACGCAACGGGTTTATTATGTGTAGTTTAGGAGATCCGAAATCCACTTTCGGTCTTAATCATCAGATCAACTCGATGGTACCTAACATTGCATTGTCAGCCAATTTGCATATGTATATCAAATTGTAGCCCAATCAAACACCGGGAAAGTTGAAACTAAATATAAGCTTTTTTTTATAAAGGTCAAACGCTAGCCTATAAGGCCGGTGGTAAGTGACGATGTAGTAGAAGATGGTGAACACGCTAGTCCTCGGCAGATTTTTCTCCTTGATGGAGGTAAACTACTTTTTGGTAGCAAGTCAGGCGGAGCATCGATACAATATGCTCCTACCACCTGTGGTCCTGGTCCTACCAGCTTGTAACACATTTCAACTTTAAACGCCTATGTGCTTGTTAGCTGTACGCGATATTATAGTACTACACGAGTTACAGTTACAAGCGGCGGGCAACGACTACCGGCCGCGGAACTTGATTTGCTGAACTTACAAAATAAAATAACGTGTCACCAAAGTAACCACTCCCCCCCCCCCCCCCCCGCTCTTTATAAAAAAAAGAATCTAAACAACAAAAAATCAAAGTTATAACAGGTAAAAATAAGTACATGTTAAAATATCTACAATAGTGACCGAACCTTCAATTACTCGCACGATGTTTACAATGTCAGCGTTTCTCGCCGTCCGTCACTGTTACTTGAAACCCAACTTGGAATGTTAGCAACCAAAGGGACGGGTACTAAAATGTAACGGGGACTACCGGCCGCGAAACTCGACTTGCTGAACTTACAAAATAAAATAATGTGTCCCTACATTCGCCATTGCTTGATGGCACGTCGATTTAAATTTAAATAAAATAATGAATGCTTTTAGAGTGATAAATCCCGCAATACAATAACTATGTGTACAAATCGCAAACTTTAGTTTACATCTTCATGAAATTTATAGGGAGACAACCTAAAATAGAAGAATCGGCCCAGAAGTCTTGTGGAAAATTTTGGGAGTTATTGTCACCTGTAGGAAGGTTGTGTTCTCCTTCTTGTAGATTTTGACCTAGGACTTTAGGTGAAAGGCTTCAGCCATAGCTTAGACCGAACCGACTGATGTTTCAAGCACTATGTTTGGTGCCAGGCTGCCAGCTAACAGAAGTTAGACATAAAAAAAAATACATAAATAATATCCACAATATTACCTTATTCTATTTGTTTCATTGTGTTTAAGTATTTTAACAACGCCTGTGCCACGTTCTTTCCATTCACCAGAATCAAATCTGTATAATCTTGCTCTGTGCCCATACAATGTAGTCTCATTCTCTTCTCCTGTTACAACTTCCACCTAAAATACAAAATATGTAATTAATGTCAATTTTAGAGTAGTTACTATTTATTAGTAGCAGTGTATTTCAGTGTAATTTATAACACAATAATATAATAAACACAATATCACTCACCTTTTCAGGCATGGGAATCACTGGATTGAAATGAGCGTGACAATCCTCTTCCTTCACGTATTCTTCCCCGTCACTTTCTTCACAGAAGCTTTTATTCGGAGATTTTGCTGGACTCTTGGAAACTGATGTCGGCTTGAAAACAAAACCGAACCCGCTACTATCTTTGTTCGTGAATGAACTACCGTCACACTGAGGAGTCGGCAGTAACGCCGGTTTCGTTGGGGTCTTAGCTTGATACTCGCTCTTTGTCAATGGAGATTCCGTCTCAGATGGCATTTTCGGAGCGGCGAAAATAGCTGCTGTTGGTTTTTGTTCATTTAATGAGGAGAGGCCAAAACTAAACTTATGTCCCCCAGTACCGTCAAAGATAGAGGCAGGTTCTACTTTCGGTTTGTGATCATTAGTTGGAGTTGGAGGAATACCGAAACGGAATTTGACAGCAGTTGTAGAGTTATCGAATATACTTGTTGTCTTCTTGGGAGCATTAGGATCCTTTGAACTATTGCAGGCGACACAGCTATCGGCGTCGAATTGATTTCTTACGAGGCATTGCTTGCATTCCCATGACCCTTCTTTAGGTTTAAATTGATCTCCGAACCCGGTACCAGAAGACATTGTCGACATTTCAGGTTTTGATTCTAGTATTGCCTTATTTGAAGTGTTATCAGGGGTTTGAGATGGTATACCAAATGTGAAACCAGTAGCGGGCGGTTTCGACGACTTCTCTTCAATAGGTTTTGACTTTGGTTGATTTAAAATGCTAGTTGAGGTTTGAGATGGTATGCCAAAAGAGAACTTGGACGCATTATTTGTAGCAACATTAATAGAAGGTTTAGCAACATTAGGATATTTAGGGCTATTGCAAGCACTACATTTGTCTTCACTCGCCGTATTTCTAACCAAGCACGACTGACACTCCCAAGCCCCTGGTTTCATCTTGAAATTATCTCCCCAAGTTGATGGAGGAGCTGAGCTGGAATTGTAAGCAGCATTGTTGACTTGACTCATTTGCGGTTTGGGTTGTTCACAGCAAGCACACTTGGCGTAGTTTTCTAAATTATTTGTATAGCAAGATTCACATTGCCATGATCCAGGTTTTGCTTTGAATTTATCACCAAAACCACTCGTTTGTTTGGCAGCATTCTGTTCATCTTTAGCAGCTTTCGTATTGTCTTTTAGTTTACCTTGAGCTGATGTTATAATTTCGATAAAATCGTCACAAGTTTGTACGGTCTTAAAGCGTAAACAGAACGTTTCAGCCACTAATTCACCTTCTGAAAAATCTTTGGCGCACCAAGTAACAGCTGTATTCATATTAGGCATTTTTTGGAAAGACAATTCCTTTGTAACTGCATGGTTACAACATACTTTCATGATTTGTTCTCGTCTCATTAGCAGCCTCATTTTTTGGTTATTATCTTTGTGAACTAGCAGTTTTATGTTTCCAAGACCACGTTCTTTCCATTCTTTGGTAGTGGAATCGAATCTCAATAACTTTGCACGATGTTCAAATAAAATATTTTCGTCTTCTTCGCCAGTTTTCTGTTCAACTAAAGCAGGCAAAGGTATAACAGGTTTGAAATCTACATTTGGTTCATATTCTTCTACTGTATCTGAGGTGTTCAATTTGCTTTGTTTCTCAGTTGCTGCAGGAGATGTCACAGTTACAGGTGCAGTGTTGAATAAAGTGCTAAATGGCGTTGCTACACTTGATTTAAACGTCAAACTACTGAACACATTAGTTTTAGTGCCCGAATCAGTAGTTCCATTATTTGTTTTGGTATTACTTTCAATGGTTTTGAATATAGGAGTGCTGCTAAACGTAAAACCTCCAACAACTGTCTTGTTCTGTGAAACTGTGGAAGCAGCCGTTTCTTTAGCAAGTGTGCTAGTTTCATTTGTAATAAACTGCTGTGTTCCAGATTTGTCTTTTTGCTTTTCCTCAGTTAGAGTTTTTGCAGCGGTTGGTTTTGATTCCACTCTTGCTTTTTCGAATGCGTCATAAAAGTCTTTAGCAATGTCTGCAGTTTTAAAACGAATACAAAACTTTTCTAACACAAAAGATTCTTCAGCAAAATCATTGGCAACCCAGAAATATGCTTTGGTTTCATTTTTCATTGGTTTTATTTCCATTTCAAAACTGATCACATGATTGGCACATATTTTGTGCACTTGTTCTCTTCTCATTAATACTCTTACTTTACCTGTTGATTTATGTTTTAACAGTTTCATTTCACCAATTCCCCTTTCTTTCCATTGTTTGTCTACGAAGCGGAAAAGTTTTGCTCTGGAAGAGAAAATTGGCACTTCATCTTCCTCACCAGTAGTCACCTTAACTTCAGCTGGCAATGGAACAATCGGTTTAAAATCTGGACAAGGATCATAATCCAATGACGTGTTGCTTTTCTCTGAAAGAGTTCTTGACTTGTTGAGGCTTGTATTTGGCGATGCACCGCTGAATGGTCCATCCACTACTGTTTTAGAATTATCAGGTGTAGATTCACCGCGTAAAGCTTTATATAGTGGCGATTCCTCAGAACTAAATGGTTGGAATGCCTGTTTCCAATTGGATGTAGAAGTAGTTTGAGTTTTAATATCTGGCATTGAAAAGCTAAATACTGGTGGTGATACCATTTTACTTTCACTTGCTGTTGGCATGGCTATTTGGTAATTATGTGGGGTTCCGCCTTTTATATGCTTTGGTGGAATCGTAACACTAAGTACTGGAGCTGGAGCAGGGGCACAAGTTGGCAACGGATCCGATGATGTAATCACCACATTGACAGGTAGTGATCGGGTATTTTCTTTGGACTCTGTGAAAGGCGTCGTTTTAGGAGCTGTAGGTCCTGACGGCAACGTAGATACAGGCACAGAAGGCATCGATGGCAATGAAGTTACTACAGGTATTGTAGGTATAGTAGAGGCCACAGGAACTGAAGGTGCAGGCGGCACGGCACCAGGAAACAGATTCGCCACATCTAAGTACATTTGATCTGCTGTTGGGTAAACTCCAGGGTAGTTCATCTGAGTTCTAGTTGCATCAAACAGTGGAGGTGGTCCTGGCACAGTAATTGGCTGAGCAAACTGATTATATAAATTATACAAACTCTGATTGTAAATCTGATATGGATTAGGAGGGACCGGAAAAGGTGTTCTTTGATTAAATTGAAATTGAGACATTTGCGGTGTAAATGGTAATTGTGATGTAGGGTTATAATTTGTAGAACCTTCATTGCTTCTGAACTCATCATCGAGGTTATACAAAGAATTTTCATTTATTGCCTGTTCAGATGAGGATTTCTTTAGTTTGTTCACCTCCTTTTTTAAATCAGCTATCTGTTTTTTCAATTCACCGACATCCTTGCATTCGTTTTTGCATTCATCAATTTGGTCTTTGACTTGATCCACTGATATTTTTAGCAGTTTGAATTGATCGGTTGTATTTTGAATGTTGTTGTTAATGGTACTGATAATTTGATTGCTCAATTTGCGATTTTCATCAAACCAATCTTTTGTTTGAGACATAAAGTCTGAGATAGTGACATCTCGCTTTTGCAAATTTTTCATTTCAGTCTCAATTCTTTCTAGGTGTTGTTGATCTGCACGAGTTATGTTAAGTATTTGTGAATCCATAGCAGTTCTGTAATTAGTCATGTTTGGATTGGATGGAGCTTTTGGTGTAGAACTTATATTGCGGAACATGTGGTTATTAGCTCTCATGGGTTCACTTCTGCATGATATATTTTCATCTGAGGAATATTTACCCTCATTGTCATTTAATGTTACGGACATATCAGCATCAATTTTATTGATCTGAACTTCAATTTCTTCAATAATTTCCTGTGTGTCAATGTACAATGGACTGTTTTTATTTGTTTCTGTATCTTTGAGGGTATCCATAGCTTTGTAAGCAAATGTTTTAGCTTTAGCGAGTAGTGCAGCATATCTTGATTTAGAGCCATCATCAGTAGAAGAATTAATTTCGTCTTGAGCAACTTTTTTGTAAATTTGTGCAAGGCGATAATATACCTGCGATGATTTTACATTAGACAAGACCTCTATGGCTCTATCATACTCACAATCATTGAGATAATTACCAGCTACATACAATTTACTTTCTTCTATCAATGAATTCAGTTCTCTAGATCCAAGTTCTTTGTGTGTATAGTCAAACAGCCGTTTCTCATTTACTTTCACCATTATTTTGCTTTTAAGTTTTTCAAGTAATGGTATTGCTGAATTATAATATAAGCCAGCCCTAGCTTCATGGAATGATTTTTCTTCCACTGATGTTGTAGTCTTTGCTAGTTCACTAAATATGCGGCCTAACATGCACAGGAGTTCTGCATCCAAGCCATGACTGTCAATGCAACGTACAACTTCAATGCCTCGGCTTAATGTTGAACGGATATCGGTTAATTCTGTACCCAAAAGATTGCGGCTAAATTTATAGGCACAATCCCACCATTTCATTTGGGACAGAGGACACAGTAAGTCTGTTATATTAGCAGGTAGTATATTTGGTTTTTCTGTTGATATTAAAGAGATTTCATTGGCTTTCTGTTGTCGTGTGGTCAAAGTGGCACAAAATAGGAAAGCATGAATATCCAATTTATTTAAAGTTTCAGGTCCACTGCTTGCTGCCATGGGAGTAAGCATATCAAATAGTGTACATTTAAAGTGAGCATAATTCTTATAATTCAGTAATGTCCAAACAAAATGATGCAGTGAGTTCCCATATTGTTTCTGTGCATCTCCATCATATGCTTCAACTTCAATTTTTCTGGGCAATCTAACCACAGGGACATTGTATCCACTGGAAACAAAGTGTGAAGTCTTGATCTTGGCTAAATGATTTCTGTTTGTGAAAATCTTTTCATACAGTTTATCTTTCCAATGAGATCCAGAGCAGCATTGAGTAATCTGGTCCAAAAATGATTGATTTTTGTCCTGGTAATTAGATATGAGGTAGTGGCCTGATTGAGAACACCGGTATGTTCCTTCAGTGTACCATCGATTGACGGCAGTAAACAACTTTTCTGGTGCTTGTTTCAGCCAATTGACTTTAGAGTCTAGAGGTACTGTTTGCCATGCTACCAACATTAAGGGAGCAGCCCCCTTACTTGCATCACGCCAGCTTATTTGATCTTTCTTTGCTTTCTTCAGTAAAAATGAAGCAGCATGAAAAGCAAATTGACCTCTATGATGTTGAAGTAAACTTGAATGAAACTCTGCAAATCCAGATGGAGCTCTAGCTTCAGCCACTCTTTGTAATGCTTGATCATAGGCATGGAGGAGTTCATTGGATTCTACTAAACTTTTAGATGAACCACTTGGTGTTTCTGTGAGACTAAGAACACAAATGCGTTCTCGGACTGTGAGCAAAAGGAGCTGATACATCCAATTATTTAAATTGTCTGTATTGTGTTTAAAGAGTTCATCTAAAATTTCATACCATGAAAAGTTATTTGGGAAGTTATCAACGCTGAATTCCACATTGCAACTGTGTTCAAATGCTTCCTTGTATTTATTATTGTTGATGTAATGTTTTATTAGACGAGCATGAAGTGAAGGATCTTTAGGTCTCGCTACCAACTCTGATGTAAGCAGCTTGACCAATGCTTCGGGATCAGGATTAGATAAAGTCACAAGTCTTTCTCGAAGGCGAAAGGTTATCGGGTGTTTTGGAAATGTAGCCTCAGCTTTTTCACACCAGTACTTGGCTCGTCCAGGTTCGATGGTTAAATCTTCATCAGCAAGAAGTTCACATACTAAAACAATAGAACAATATTTTAATACCTAAGTCCTACTATCCTATATATGAATGAGAAAGTTTTTATTATTTATATTCAATCACATAAAAACGACTGAAGGAATTTGAATGAAATTTGACACATAGACAGCTTATAACATGGATTTAAATGTCATATTTTCAAAAGTATTTATCGGAAAAACAAAGGTATGGATCTTGAGCAGATTGTTGACACATTTTCAGTGCCCAGATGACATAAGCCTTTTTCACTGAATCTACCACCGAATTACCAGAAATAATGCTACAGACCCTTAGAATTTCAAAGAAAAAAGTTGCTTTCCACATGAACATATTAAAAACGAATATCGTGTCAAACAATATCACTCTTGTGCCAATATTTCTTTAGTTACCAGGAATTCTTATTTTTTGTGTATCAACATTTTTTAAAAATTACCACACCAATACAGAAGTCTTTCACCTCGACATCTAAAGCGGGAACTTACTAAATGGCTAAATGACAGGTGCTTCTACAGTATTCATGAATATTGTTTATAAATAGTTTTATTAAATTAATATATTTTTATCTTTTCATTAAAATATTTAATTCATGCATAAGAACATATATACAGTTTATGACTAAGAAATCTTGACACAAAATTTGTTTGTAATTATCCTTGAACAATTACTATTAATGACTGCAACTCAAATGTTAGTAAGAAATTAGTTAATTTTAGTAATTAGCATTATTTTTCAAATGTTCATGTTACTTACATAAGTAATTATTTCTATCTTAAGTATTAAGAGGAACGTCCCTAAAAATGCGCGAATAGGGGGTTTACGGTTTTTCAAATATTATGGAACTTGCTACACTGAGATACACAATAAAAAATTTGGAATGTATCCTTTATTTGTGCTGTAAGACCTTACTTCTTGCCAACTTTCATGATTCTAAGTCAACGGGAATTGTCATACGGACTTATTTTATGGGGTAACTCTATTGAAGTTAATAGAGCATTTATAATTAAAAAAAAGAGTGTTCGGGCAATTTGCGGAGCCTGGTCTACGGATACCTGTCGTCCAATATTCAAAGAATTAAATATTCTTCCATTACCGTGCATGTATATCCTAGAAATGTGTATCTTCGTGAAACAACACCCAGATTTCTATACAAAAGAATCGCGAACTGTGGGTAGAACATCTAGACAATACAACAGATTGTATTTACCGTCTTGTCATTTAGATATATTTCAAAAAAATGTTTATATAATGTCAATAAACATTTATAATAAGTTGCCAACAGACATAAAATTAATAAGCTTAAGTACTTTTAGAAAAAAATTGAAATTATGGCTATTGACTCACTGTTTTTATAGTGTAAATGAATATATGCAATTTAAATCTTGACTCATATAAACTTAAACTTATTTTGTATTGTGATTTAGTAATTGATAAAATTTTAATATTTAGTGTGAGCATATTTAAATTAAATTACAACGAACACAATAATTAATTAATTGACTGACTGAGCAATTGCATAAATCGTTGCACACTCTGAACTAGAGTAGATTGTAAGGACCTTCATTATTATTTAACATCTGTGTACCACCTACATTCTATGCAATAAATGTTTTTTTTTTATTTTTGATTTGATTTGAAGTACCCTATAGGTTTTAGACCCAAAACCTATAGGGTACTTCCGGTTGACCTAGAATTGTCAATTTTGGTCCAAAGCAAGGTTTTTCAGCACAAGTAAAGGAAAAATACTGAAAAAAAAAAAAAAATTAAGGTAAATTTTGGTACTTACAAGTATTCGCAAAAATCTAAATTTGCCAATATCTTTTTATGGTGTTGACTCAGGACCTTGATTTTTATACACCTAATAGGGACTATAGACCTCAGTATCTGGTATAAATTTCAACTTGCTAGGTCCACCCGTTCCTGAGAAAATCAGTGGTGACACACGGACAGACAGACAGACCGACGGACAGACAGACGGACAAGAAAGTTATCTTATATGGGGTTCCTTTTTTACCTTTTGAGGTATGGAACCCTAAAAATCATCAATATAACCAAAAACATCGTAATCGACCTTTTCTATTTGCCATATTTAAGCTATTCCGAAGTTTATTAGAAAACTGTATTTATCCCAATATTGAGACTGTAGAGTAAATATTGTATTCACTATGTTCTTTTCCACCATAATTGTACCAAAAACCTATAATTTAGGCCTAAAACTAAATATTTTTTAATCGCAAAACGCTTCCTGCTCCCCCTACATTTTAGTATGAAGCAGTCGCTTGCATATTTTGTGACATATTAGAGCGCACGCAGCCTGAAAATATTCAGTGTCAGAGCGTTTGTCCACACTCCACAGCAACGGCACCGGGACAAACGCTATCAAGGTCTGTCAGCACGTCTGCAGGCTACATAATTATACAGTTGTGGACACAAAGTTGGGGACGAATACAAAATCAACCAGTTTTTAACTGACTTTAGAATAAGTTATTTTTCAAAAAAAATAAAACCGACTTCATATCCACAAACAGGCACTCAAAAGCGAAAAATAAATTACTTAAAATTATTATAAGCGCTACCCACTTATCTATTTGAAGTCGGTGCCAGCCAAGTCTAATAGGTAGTAGATAGATAAATCCCTACATGTATCTACCTACTTACTAACCTACATGTACCTACTTACTACTACTACATGCATAGTATCTATCTACTATCCAATAGACTAAGCTGGCACCGACTTCAAATAGATAAGTGGGTAGCGCTTATAATAATTTTAAGTAATTTATTTTTCGCTTTTGAGTGCCTGTTTGTGGATATGAAGTCGGTTTTATTTTTTTTGAAAAATAACTTATTTTACCCTTTTTAGTGCAAAACAAGTTTTAATTAAATTACATGCATCTATAAAATTTTGTGTCTGGGCCGTTATACTCTGACGGATATATACATTGTAAACATTTCAAGTATGTACCTATTACGGTTAAGAAGATACAGATCTGTAAAGTGCGCACATATAGACACACGGACGGACAGACGGACGGACGGACGGATGAACGGACAACAGAGTCTCAGAAAGTGTTCATTTGGTACCCTTTGGGTTCGGAACCATAAAAAAAATTGACTTTAAATGCCGCGCTAAAGTGAAAATATTCACTAGTAATAATGATGTCATCAAGGTATCAAAGGACAATGTTCAAAATGGCCCTGTGCAATTAAAGCATCTGACACACACGATAATTAATTGTCTATTTTATTACAATAATTCCAAATACTTTTATAACACGGACTAGTTGTATTCCAAAATGAATATTAAAAAGTATTATTTGCGATTATTAACATTAATTGCCGCCATATGGCCAACAGAGTACTGAATCACTCTACTATGTTATAAGAGGCACTTCCCTATATTGTTGAAACCCAAATTATGAAAGCACTGTGTAGCCAACCTAACAACGGAAAGTATTATTTACGTAGTAACTATTATATAATCTGTGGTATTATGCTTATAAATTATTTTTTTGCAGTGTTGGTTGGTATAAAGTACGTTCATAATTCTGAGTTATTTAATAAAGTATGCAGTGTCGCGGGACGGAAATGGCCGCCATCTTCGCCAAACGTCATGTCATGTCAAAATATCTTAGGTATGTTTAAAAAAGTTTGCACCCTAACAAGACTTTGCCCGGTAGAACATTCCTGTGAAGACAAATTATTTATATATAATTATTAATATATAATTATTTATTGAGGGCCCGGTAGCGTAATTGGGAGAACAGTCGGCTTTGATGCCGTGGTACCGAGTTCAAACCGCCGTGCACCAATGAATTTTTCTATCGAAAAATATATGTGCGCTTCTCACAGTTGCCCTCCGGTGAAGGAAAACGTCGTTAAGAAACCAACAACCCCCGCATGGTGGTAGGACATATCTAGTGTCCGCCTGGCCAGCTATCACCCTCAAGTTAGAAAATCTGTCGCCAAACATCTAATGTGTTCAGGCAGCTATCCTTGAGAGCCAGTTCCCATTCTAGTCCACTTCTCTATCTTCGACCGCATCATCACTTAGCAACAGGTGAGATAGTGGTCAAACGTTAGCCTATTAGATATAAAAAAAATAAAAAATATTAATTATCCCCACGCAAAGCAAACAGGGAGGGTTATGTTTTTGACCTGTATGTGGGTTTGTTTGTATGTATGTTCATCTATGATGCATGTATACATTTATGCAAAAACCCCAAAATACTTTAAATAAAAAATAAGTTCCAATACTAAAATCCAACTACTAAATAGTCACACTCTTAAAAGTATGAAACAGGAAAATATTCCCATCTGAAATTGTTTTGTACAAACTTTTCGATATGTATCGTGTATAACGTGTGTAACAACTTACTTGTAATAACTATTTATAGCACTGTGTGACCTACCTAAACCCGCACTTTACGCACGCTTTTCCGTGACTTGCATTTAGCTTACTTCACGCCGTGCAATAATAGACTGCAAGTCACACGTATCGTAATGTACTATTTATGCATTTTAGACATATTCATAATGGTGTTCAGAGGATGACTGTGGTCGTATGCTACTTTACAGAATGTACTGTATTGTTACGGTAGGTTAGGTGAATACGATACACGATCGTGGCCATATTTGAAGTGGTGTAAGTGGGAGAACGGTTGGCTTTGATGCCAGAGGTACCGAGTTCAATCCCCGCCGTGCACCAATGGATTTTTCTATCGAAAATGTATGTGCGCTTTTCACAGTGGCCCTCCGGTAAAGGAAAAAACGAAAAGAAAAAAGTGTCTCGTCAAACATCTAATAATGTGTTCCGGCAGCTATCCTTGAGAGCCAGTTACCATTCTCGGCCTAGCGTGCTTACCGTCTTCGACCGCATCATCACTCACCGACAGGTGAGATAGTGGTCAAACGCTAGCCTATCTATAAATATAAAATCCAAAGACTGACTGACTGAGATATCAACGCATAGCCCAAAACTGCTGATCCCAAACGCATGAAATTTGGAGGGCGTGTTCTCTGTAAAGTGTAGGAGGTATCCACTACTAAGAAACGGTTTTTCGAAATTGTACCCCTAAGAGGGTGAAATGGAGGGTTGAACTTTCTATGAAACTTTTTATTCTAGGGGTCATTGTCTCGAAAATTGGTACACATACTCATTAATTAAAATAATAATATTAATGTATACTTACGAGTACTGGTTTCTAATTCTAATTGGTGAGCGATTAGACCCACACTGACGTCCTGCTTGGGGTGTATTGTGCTTTTCCCCCTGTCAGCGATCACCCAAGCCACCCCTGAGTACCTACTGGTTTATTTTGCAGTTTTAAGTTTTGCAGCAATATAAAACCTTAATAATTGTTTTTTCTATTATTTTTCATTTTTCATATACTATTTATTATTTTTTAGGACATATTATAAAAATTATATATATATATATATATATACCGAACCGTCACAATGACGTCACAGTACTGCGACGTGAACTCCACTCAGTGAACTTCGCTAGAAGTTCGGTCATACGTCAATTTTTGTCGTTGAATAAAAATTTTTGCACAGTATGTTAAGGATTTCTTAGATCTATAAATCTGCATTCTTAACTAAAAACGTAACGTATCCTAATTGTAAGAAACTATTCTTCTGATATGTTAGGGCTTTTTTTAAATATTGAAACTGATTATTAAATTACATTGGGGTAAATATATAAGGCACAACAATATTTTTTTGTCCAGTACCGATTTTTTATAATATATGTAGCAAACAAGCAAGACGGCCCGGCCCACCTGATAGGAAGTGGTCACCATCGCCTATGAATATGAACACTTGCAAGACTAGAGGTGTCACTCATGCGTTGCCGGCCTGTCAAGATTCTTTTATCGCCCCTTTTGGACTCCATGTTGTAGCTCTGCAGGAAAACAGCAGATGGCAACTTGTTCCACAATATTCAAGTGTACGGGAAACATTCCGCCTGAATCGAGATGTGTGTGAAGTCCAAGTCTCGATAATGTGTGGGTGGATGTGCATGTTGTCTATGGCGAGAGGTACCATAGTAAAATCGGGAACCGGGATTAAATTGAATAATTCGTCAGAACACTCCACATTATAAATGCGGTAGAAGATACAGAGAGACCCAATATCTCTACGCATGGTTAGAGGTTCGATGTTGGAGGTAAGGTCAGGGTCATCATCAATCCTGATGCTCTATGCTGAATCGCATGAAATGGCTGAACTTGATACTTGGGTGCCGTTCCAAAGGTGAAAGCAATACTCCACGTGTGGTCAGACCTGTGCTTTGTAAAACAAAATCTTTAACGTGACGTGAAGTATCGTCTCGCCTTATTGAGCACTCCAAGATTATTGGACGCAAGTGTAGCCTTTGACGCGATATATATATATATATTTTTATATTATCTACTTGATGCAGATATCTCACTACCATTACAATCTAGCCTTTTAACAACTAGGCTAATGAGTAATTTGATTGTGACTTAATTTACTATTAGAATATTACTAAGCATGTGTCCATAACACTTTTCTTAATGTCTCTATTAAGGGGAAGACTCTTTGTTCTTGTGTTCTTTTTATAGCGTTCACTATCACTACACTTTGTTCACTTGATAAAGTATCACTAAAGGACCGCGAAGGGTTTGACCCTTTTTAGTCTTCTCACTATTACCGTGTTGTCGAGGAGCTGGATGGCCTCGACATTCACATGATGGTGAAGTCTGCGATCGTGAACTTCAGCAAACTGTTTGATTGTTTTAGCGACGTGCTCCACTTCTAGGTCCCGGTGAAGATCGTCATTTCTGATGTACCATGGTGCCCGTACAATACTCCTGAGTACTTTATTTTGGAATCTTTGTATTATCTGTATGTTGGTTTGTTTGGTGCTTGGTTTGACACGATATGGTCGCAGAACTGTACTGAGGCAGAAATTTCGACGCCCAGGATATCGATACTCTCTGAGATTTTGATGGGAGTGTCCTGACACCGAGGAGCTACGACAAATGGAGTGTTTTTCGCGGTGAACGCGCATAATTGAATCTCAGTCCGGTTAAACTGCCAAGGCCAAGCAGTACCATTCGAAAATACAGCCTATACCTAGGCATGACTCTAGACGCAACGCTTCGTTGGAAGGCACACGTCAAAAAGAAACGGGAAGAGTTAGAGCTTCGCTACAAAAAGATGACAGTGGCTGCTTGGAAGACAGTCCACGCTGTCGGTGCAAAACAAATTGCTTTTATACCAACAAGTCCTAGTGCCATTATGGACTTAAGGCTATATTACACCGGGGCAACACTGTGCGGCATTGTGGCATGCCACAAGGCCGCATGCTACAAAGTCAAAAATGTCGCACATTGTGGCAAGAACCGTGCGGCATGGCAACACCTTGCGTCACGTGGTAGACTGTCGCAACTTGTATCCGGGCACAATGGATTCCATGCGACATTTTTCGTGCGTCAAAACAGTTTTTAGGTTATGTTTTTGTTTGTATTTGTTTTGGAAAGTGAGAATTATCGATCATGGAGTGGTGTAACGAAAAATATTTAGACTTTATTGAGGATTATAGAAAGAGTGAAGTGTTATGGGATGTCCGCGACGCTTCTTCGTCCGTTGTTTAGCTGCATTGCTTAGTAGTACTAAATAAGCTGCTGCTAAAGTTACTTGATCAGCCATATTCTATGGTGTATGTATCCCCTCGATCAAACAAGTAGTTAGACCAGTAACACTCCTCTTAAACAGCACGATGCTTTGGAAATTATCCAGGCACGATGTTGCCTCGGCGTAAAATAGGCTGCCGTATGCCACATATGCCGCAAATGATTTCTATTTGTAGCATGTCACAAGGTGCCGCATGCAACAATGTGTAGCATGTGACACTGTCGCACGTTGTTGACTCGGCGTAAACGAGCCTTTATGGAATTCAGCTATGGGGCTGTACCAGTCAATGCAACATCCAGATTATCCAGCGATTCCAAAATAAAGTTCTAAGGAGGATCGTAAATGCACCATGGTACATCAGAAACTATGACCTCCATCGAGACCTTAAAGTGGATGAAGTAATTAGTGTTATTACAAAATATGCCAAAGCTCACGACCGTAGACTTCATCACCATGTGAATGTCGAGGCTATCCAGCTCCTCGACAACACAGACATAGTGAGAAGACTAAAAAGGACCAAACCTTTTGAGCTAGTGTAGTGAAGTGACAGTAAAATAGTGAACAGTGCTTACAAAGTATGCAATAAAATAGTGTCTTCGCCTTAATAGAGACAATAAGAAAAGTGCCATTGGACACATTCTTAGATTAACAATAGTTAGCAGTTTAGGCCAAATTTAAATTACTTATTAGTCTTAAGACTAGATTGTAATTTTAATGATACACCATTATATTGGAATACCATGTGTAAAAAAAAAAAGTCCGGTTAAACTTGAGAAGATTCTGGTCTCCCCAGTTTGACACAGGGTCTTGAGTAGAGAACCAAAAGAGGAACCAAAGCCTCCGCGGAACTCCGTTGATACGGAGTTCCGGCGTTGGTTCCGATATACCGAAACTTACGGTTGAACTCACACCTCCATTTCGGCTTTGGTTCCAATATACCGAAACTTTCAGTTGAACTCACACCTCCGGTTTCGGCTTTGGTTCCGAGTATTTGAAGCAGAGGTATACCAAATAATTATAGCATTATTTTATTCATTTATGTGACCCGGCCTTAAAAAAAAGGTTCTCATTTGCCCTCAACACACCATGGTTCACCTTTGGTTCCGATTTTGGTTCCGTTAAAACCACCTCCAGCTTGCAGGATGAAAAACTTTGGCGACAGCACAGATCCTTGTGGGACACAAGCGTTAATAGGTTTGCTGATGGAGCAAGATCTGTCGTAAAATCTTTAATGCTCCGATAAGGCAAAAAATTGGTGACCCAAGTGTAAAGCCTTCTCAAACCGTAGGGTAAAAGCTTCATGAAGAGAGCCCTGTGCCAGACCCGATCAAAGGCCTTTCCAATATTGTGACTTAACGGCTTGTACTTCCCCTCTTCTCTCCACGGTTTCAGTCCAGCAGTGAGAGAGGTAAACTAGAAGATCACCAGCTGATCTACCATGGTGAAAGCCATATTGGCAATTACTGATGAGCTGGTGGTCCTCTAGATACCGAAGGAGCTGCATGTTTATTCACACTCCATCACCGTACAGAGTAGAGAGGTTAACGCTATTGGCTTGTTGTTGGAAGGGTCTATCTGGTCTTCCTTTATGGGAATAGGGTGGATAAAAGCTATCCTCCACGAAGACAGCACATAGTATCTACTATCCACTATCAAATGAAAGCTATCGATTTATTATTGATTTAGTAATATTATACCTATATATTATACCTATATACAGGATGATTCAGCACCGATGGATCAAACGAAGCGGGGTGGTAGAGGACCTCACTGCGCATCTATTGACCCCCATATATGTTCTACCATTTTGGATATTTTATGAGATATGACATTTTTTTGTTTTTGCCTTTCGCCGCTTTGGTTCACAAATTTTTTTTTCACTGTTCAACCCTTTACGCTAGGGCAATAATTTTTTTTTGTAATCGTAGTTAAATAATAGACCTAACAAACAGTATTATTATTATTTTACTCGAATTGTAAACACTTTCAAAATAATAGAAAAAGTTACAAAAATCTCATTGACCAAGGGTTATGACGAAACAAAAAATTTTGTGAACCACAGCGGCGAAAGGCAAAAACATTAAAAAAAATTGATATCTCATAAACTATCCAAAATGGTAGAACATACAGGGGGGTTCAATAGATGCGCAGTAAGGTCCTCTACCACCCTGCTTCCTTTGATCCATCGGTACTGAATCAATTATATACATGAATATACAGGATATTAGTATATTTTTATCATGCTTATATATGTATTACAATCTGAATTAGATTGTAAGTAGGCATTCAGTAAAATATGTAGCAGATGTATTTTTTATTGTGCACCACCGTCCATTCTTTATTTTCACTCCTGCACATCCAAGACCGCCGAATTTTACTAGACGTAAGCTATAAACATGGGTGTTATCGGCTAATTCTGGCAGCGGTTATCTAGCCAATATTTGGTTTCAATATCAGAGTTGACAACTGTTGCCAAATATCGGTATCACAGCCAGTTTTCAACTAACTAAAACGCGCATCAGTAATGAACGGGTTTTCACGCATGTGCGAAAAGTGCAACTGCAAAAACAACTATCCATTGCAGATTAATTTATCAAAACTAGTAGAGATAAGGTCGTCTTTGGTTTAAATTTAAATATCAATACTTGTAAAATGTTGCTGGATATTGATTATTATGGCGCTAGCCAATATTTGCTGTCTCTGTTTTGGACGTGATGAATCACTTAGAAAAAGAGAGAAGGTATAATTATTTTGGTTATTGTTGGCAGCGACGCGTGCCTCATTGTAGTTATTGTACCTAAAATTATAGTCAGTAACTGTATAACCTTTGCTAGCCATATCAATATCGATATGGTACGTTAGAGGAGTGCCAACCGATTTCAGTATACGTTTCACTATAGCGGACACATGTCTAGTAAGCTATGTATGTCTCTATATTAATTACAGTCAATACTCAAACACGAATAATACTGTAAATACGGGTAGTTGTCAAATGAAACAAAGGTCAGGTGAGGAATTATCCCATGAACATTTTAAGATAGTACAGTAACAATACTCACTGTCCAGAATAGTACTGGTCTGCGTCGGGTCTATGTCCAGCGAAGTCTTGTAATGTTCCAAAGCCATATCCTTCTGACCCAGTTTCTGCAGAGCCTGCCCCAGGAGTTTGTACGCCGCAGCATTATTGTCTTTCTGAGCGAGATACTGTTCGACATATTTCTTGCTATTTGCGTAGTCTCCCACGTCAAAATATAAACGCGCTACAGAAAACGCTCGGGTATTGAACTGAAAAGACAATACGATAGAATTAGACGTCACCCCAAGACCCAATCCTTGATGATGAAAATACAAGGCATCAAGGTAACCTTTGCTTGTGATTTACCTCTTTGACGGACAACTTGGGCTGTAGATTTGCCACATATTTATCTACATCTTTTTTATTTCTATACATTTTGAATGATTAATCACAACACAACACTGCAATGGTACTTTTATTGCTTCTTTATAGAGAGAAATCGCGTGGGGCCAAGAATCGGCATTCGGTCTTCGTCATTTTTGTTTTGGGTTACCAGTACAGAGCAAACAAATTACCCCTGAACCCTTTTAACTTAAGGCTGTGACATTGTATTGTATGATGTATATCGTATCGAAAACGGGTACTGTATTCATTCATGTTAATACTTAATACTAATAAATCTCACCAGTAAATGAAAAGAAATAAAAAAAATCTGCATTTTACGATTTATATAACCATATGCGAGATTAATATAAATAAATTAAAATGTTATACGGAGCGCCTATATTAGGTAATCCCATATAAGATATATATAGATATATATATATATCCCTACAATCTTAGGGTGCGTACAGACTATGTAACATATCAAGTTATAACATTGTTATTTAACATTTTTTTGAGGGCCCGGTGGCGTAATTGGGAGAACGGTCGGCTTTGATGCCGTGGTACCGAGTTCAAACCCCGCCGTGCACCAATAGATTATTCCATCGAAAGATTTATGTGCGCTTCTCACAGTGCCCCTCCGGTGAAGGAAAACATCGTTAAGAAACCATCAACTCCCGCATGGTGGTAGGACACTATCTAGTGTCTACCTGGCCAGCTACCACACTCAAGTTAGAAAATCTGTCACCAAACATCTAATGTGTTCCGGCAGCTATCCTTGAGAGCCAGTTCCCATTCTAAGCCTAGCGTGCTTACCATCTTCGACCGCATCATCACTTACCAACAGGAGAGATAGTGGTCAAACTATAACGTAACTGTAATATAACGAAACTCTTTCGAGTATATAATCTATATATAATCTATAATGTTAATTATAGTTGGTATGTATTTTCTATTCTGCTGTCATTAGTCAGATGTCACAGTGTCATGTCTATTATTTTATGCTGATTAAAACCGTTATTCTAAAGGTTTTTTAAAAATGTAATTTATCAGTAACCCCACCAAATTAGGGCTCGATTCATTTGCCTTGAAGAGCACATTACCCATAGCATAATATCCGTAAAATATTTTAAAGCATCATGCCTAATTTTACAAGATTTTATTTAACTTGCAATGTATGTATGTCTATATGTTCGGGTGGAAACTTGAATGCTAAATTAGTCCCACTTCCCGATGTCCAACTTGACTCAAATTTAATAAACTTATATAATTATATATCTTCGGTGACAATACAATATGATGGTACCATGGAGCTGGTCTGATAATGGAGACGAAAGGTGGCAACGGCATCTCTGTGATAAAACAACATAACCCAACAGAATTTGGGCTTGATTGATTCGTCTTGAGGAGGTCTTTACACTTAGATGATATCCAGGGTCTGATGATGAAGCTAGAAGGTGGCCACGGCATATGTGTGATAAATTAACGTAACTCGACACCGAATTTAGGCTCAATTGATTCGTCTTGAAGAGCACTTTACACTTAAACGATATCCAGGACCTGATGATGAAGCTGAAAGGTGGCCATGGCATTTCTATGATAAAACACCATA
The DNA here is from genome assembly GCA_954871355.1 of Cabera pusaria. NCBI lineage: Eukaryota > Metazoa > Arthropoda > Insecta > Lepidoptera > Geometridae > Cabera > Cabera pusaria. The sequence continues at coordinate 18,105,235 of OX940889.1, read as the reverse complement.
ACTTCACCGAGTTTTGGCTCGATTGTTTCCCTTGAAGAGCACTTTACCCATAATGGCATCATAATATCCGTCACGCTGGGCCTAGAATGCGAACTGGCTCTCGAGGATAGCTGCCGGAACATATTAGATGTTTGGTGACAGATTTTTTAACTTGAGGGTGGTAGCTGGCCATGCGGACACTATATATTGTCCCACTACTATGCGGGGGTTAGGGGTTTCTTAACGATGTTTTTCCTTCACCGGAGGGCCACTGTGACAAGCGCACATAATCTTTTCGATTCAAAAAGCCATTGGTGTCTTCCACGACACCACCGAGCCCTCAAAAATATTTCTGAATGAAATTGCAATATTTTTATTTTTTTACGAATTGATAGGCTAAAAACTAATTAAGTTTGAAATTTGGAGCTTGCAGGTCTGCTAGAAGTATCGTATAGTTATGTTGATCATCAGTCAATCAGTCAGTCAGTGTGTCAGTGACAAAACTAAGGAACTTTGATGAGCAACAGCTCCTTAGGTAAACGTTTAAATTGAATAATATTGATAATATATCTAAGCTATATTTTGCTCTATATGTTATTGAGAATCCAGGTTTTTAGCTTTAGCCAGCACAAAACTACAGGGTGTTGAAAATGGCCTGAATGGTTTCGAGATAAGGATGGTACGGCCGTACCTCTTTGTTTTGCTCGACTTGGCGGGAGCAATACCGTGCCCCCAGATACGATTTCATGATCGTTCCATGATATTTCAAATTTCAAAGGTCAAACGTATCCAATGAGGCATTTAAAAAAAATTGGAGACTCTACAGATGGCTATCAAAATGAATGAGCACAATAGTCTGACAATGTCACACTGGCTAAATCTGTCCGATCTCATGTTTTCTTTTTATTCAGTTTCAATTGATGTCTATACCAATATAACTTTAACCTATGCATTGATGAAAAAATAATAAACAAAGATTCGCTTTGACGATTTTGACAGTAAATCTTAGAAGGTTTGCATCAAAAGCCACCTAGCAAGTCTAATGGCACATTTTTTCTTTAATTATAACAATTTTCTTAATAAATTACAAATAAGAATAATAAATCTTTATTGAGACTGTCACAGATAATTTTGGTTTTGGTACATACATTTTAGGTTATATTATAAATCGTAAATTGTACATTACTAACTATTAATTGCACCTCTGATAAATCCTTGTTTGTACCCACAATCCGTAAGTGGCTTTGTCTGCGTAACAAAGTATCCCATATCCTATTCTGCCACAGATGGTAGGAGCAATATATCGATGAACTGGCCTGGCTTGCTATCAAAAACTAGCTAGCTCAGTTACCACTATTAAGGAGAAAATTTGCTGCCATAACTTTTCGGTGTTACTGGTTCCGGCAGCAAAGCCCTTGAGAGGCATTCTACTAGGCCTAGTGAGTTCACCATCCTCGGTCATATTATCGTTTACCACCAAGCGAGATAATGGTGGTAAACGCTAGCGTATTAGTTATAAAAAATTTAGCATATTAGCTATCCCTGAGTGTAGCGAAATCTGTCCATCGGTAATTTGACCGTGAATAGGTAACGGTGCGTACAGACAATGTAACATAACATGTTGTAAAACTGTTATTTCACATGTTTTAGATAACGTGGAGACGGTTTTTTATAAAACATGTTATATTATAATGTTGTATAATTCCTCGTCCACATTGTCTAAAACATGTTAAATAACAATTTTATAATACTATCTGTACCCGCGACTTCGTCCGCGTGGAACAGTGTCTTTGGGTAGTATTTTTAAATATTTAGGCTACTTATTTTAAAAATTATTAATAAGACACGCGTACCCCACCTACACCGCACCGTACAACGCCGCGCAAAACCCCCTCCCCTCTCCCTCCCCTTCACACCTTCCCTCCCCTTTCCCTCTCTCTTCCCCAACCCCCTTTGCCCTCACTTCCTTCTCCCCCTCCCCTTTCCCCCCATTTCCCCTCCCATCCCCTCTATCTTTCCCGCACTTCCCCTCCCCTCTCCCCTACACTTCCCCCTACTACCCTCCCCTCCCCTCTACCTTCCCCCCACTTCCCCCTCCCCTTTCCCCTCCACTTCCCCGCACTCACCCCCCACGTCCCCCACGTCTCCTCACTCCCCTTCCCCTCCCCTTTCCCCCCCTCCCCCCACTCCCCCTCCCCTCCCCTGCCCTTTCCCTCAAAAAGTCGCCTATGTCTTTTCTCAGGCTCTAGACTACCTGTGTACCAAATTCCATTTAAATCGGTTCAGTAGAATATTACCACAGACCTTACATATTTCCATACAAACTTTCATCCCCTGTTGTTATTTTACTCCCTTGAGGGTAGACCTTTTAGAAACTTTGAATGTCATATTTATTTATATCAAATTAACAGCCTAAAAAATAAGTTTCATGCTTCTAGCTCCTAAAATGACGATACTTCCATATCCGTTCTCAGGCTCTAGACTATCTGTGTACCAAATTTCATTTAAATCGGTTCAGTGGTTTTGACGTGAAAGTGACACAGACAGACAAACAGAGTTACTTTCGCATTTAAAATATTAAGTTAGGATAGGATGTTATGTTACATAGTCTGTACGCTACCTAACAATCCTTCTAATATTATACAATACAATAGTTTGTAAGGGTGGATGCATATACCTACATATGATGTATCTTTCTCCTTCGCGCAAAAACCACTGAATGGATTGGGCAAAAATAAATTTCTTTCAATCCTCACATGTAAATATGTGTTTTTTCGTGCCGTGAATTACATAAACTCCTAGATAATATAAATAGATAAATGTATTTTCCCGATGGAATTGGTATTTTCTAAACATAGCAATACATTTTAAGTGATTGTTATCTATGGTTTATAATAGACAATAATATTTAAAAAATATCGTTGGTGGTGAGACCACACTACAACGATTTTTTTTCAATGGAAGGCAAAATCATAAATAAAGGTCCTATTACACCTTTAATTAATCGGCTAATTTAAGGTACGTTCGTTATCCTCCCCATATTCGGCAAAAGGGGGGAGATGCGGAAACAAAAAATAATAGTGTCAAAAACAGCGGTAGCAGTGCTACATCCACAGTTTTGTGTCAATAAAGGCTAAACCGCATCAAGTCATAAAAATACAGTTTATTTACCTTGTTATTCAAACTTTTACCCAACCAAATAAATGCTTATTAAAAATGTTATACTTTAAAGAGAAACAGAAAATTGTCAAAATTCTATTTATATTTCAAAATTCAGGTTCATTTATATTTCAGAATTCAAAAGATCCTTTAAATCTGCCACTTTTTTGAATCGTCAGCTTAATCTGTGAGTCAGTGTGTCAGAGTTAACATTTAGGTAGAAATCTGCCACAAATGGTCACACACGTCTTTTGGATGACAGATATAAATTCTTTAGATTTCCAACAGATGGTGTTAGTAACCAAAAATTATGTTCGCAATGGTTCGCAGCGAAGTTATATCTTTGATCTTCTAACGGGATAACTAAGGATAGAATATTATTGTACTTCTAACGGATAGCGTTAGAAGTACAATAATATTCTATCCTAAATTTATTAAATTCTATCTAAATAAATATAATTCCTAAATTCTAATATATATATATATATTATTTAATTCTATCCTTATAGAAACAAAATTGTTAATCTTCATTTTTTTTAATGGTAGTATTTTTTTTTTTTAATGATAATACATCTACATCTAAATTTAAATTACTATGTTAAAGCACAAATCAATAGGCGTGATAGTTTTTCCGTAAAGTGTACCACAAAAGTGTTTAGGTTGTGGTACAGTGTTAGGGCTCGCTTCGCTCGCCCTGATAAACGAAAAAATATGAAAGTTATATTGAACGAAGAGTTATGGCAGGATAGCAATTGAATGGGGCACTACATAGTACATAACTTAATGAGCAATCAGAACGTGTCTAAAAGAGCGAATGCTGTGAAAGTGAGTGAATGCTGAGTATGGCAGAAGAAACATGAAAGTAAAATGAATGCTGTAGAAACGAGAGGTTTGAGAAGTATGATTGGAGTGACTCAGATGTATAAGGTGGAGAACATTGTGATAAAGGAATGTTGTGGTGTGGTTGAAGATGTAGTGAGAAAGATAAAGAATGGGATGCTTAGATGGTTTGGACATTTAGAGAGGATGTACGAAGGAAGATTGACGAAGCAGATTAATATAAGACAAGTGTGAATGGGCCAGCCCGTAACAGCCGACATAGGTGAACTTATCACTACCGCAGATCGGAGACGTTTTATAGAAAGGCCGAGTCAAAAGTACATAATAATAATATAACCAGCGAGCATGTATGAAGGCGCTCAATTGGACGAAGCGAAAGAGGTATGTCAGGATCGTAGCATGTGGAAAGAAGGTGTCTCTGCCCACCTCAACGGGAAAAAGGCGTGATTTTATGTAGGTATGTATGTAAACGGGGTCGGGTCGTTCCACCCATCTACAGTGCCTTATTCACGATCCATCCCGGCTATACGTCAGCTCAAGGACATGCACGATGCAAAAGTACCGTGAATAGGCTTGACGTACGTCGATAATTATTATTAATTGTTTGCTGGACTTGCACGACCGATTTTGCATCCAGCGAGCACCCCCACCACCGCGAGCGTCGTGCAGATGGACAGTGAATAACGCGAACGTACGTCAGAGCAGTCCAGCATCGTGCGGCTTGATGGTGTATAGACTTGCTGTACAGCAGATTTAACATATACGTGAAATATACATTTATAATTTTTAAAAATGTCGGTATCTTTACTCTGCTCGTTTGATGCGCGCACGACAGTCAGTATGTTACATCCAGCGCCGCGGCCTTGAGCTGACGTACAGCCGGGATGGATCGTGAATAATGCCCTTACCTGTGACAAGTTGTTGTGTTGTCCGCGAAACGTAGACCGAGAATTAAATTTAATACTCCGTCCACACCCCGATATCACTTGATAGTATATCACCCGATATACTTTTTATTTATTCTGTGCCAACATCCGTATCTAATAAATTAACTGTGGTAGTGGAATCTATTCTCCGTGCTAACTACTATACTTTGTCAAACATGGATTTTTCCACAAATTTAATTTATACCATATGCTTTGAGTATAAGGTTGTACATCAAAGCGGCCCCAACGACAGGAACTAGTACTATTAAATATGCTAATACTATCGATCATATCGATAGTTTTACTACATTGGTATCGATATTCTCGCAAAATGTAACAGTCTTGACCGTAAATGATAGATAGTATCGCTAGTTCCTACTATCAATTGTCAGTAATTTTCCGATACTATCGTAAGTTAACTAGATAAGTAAATACTATCGATACTATTATTACTATTGTAGCAACAATTTCGATTATATCGATATCATTAGTATATTTAAGTGCTATCGATATTATCGATAGAGTCTGTGCAAAAAGTGAACCGTCGTAGGTAAATTGAGGTAGCGTCAGTCATCGATCTTTTTAATTTACTGTTTTTGTTGCATTGACAACACTGCTGTCATTACTAGTACGATTAAAAAATGTTGATACTTGTAGGTACTACCTACTCTTATCATTATCGTGTGCTAGTAGGTAGGTATGTATCTTCCTTCCCTCCTTACATTTGAAAGTTAGTTCATCGTAACACCACGACCTTTCTCTTTTTGCACGGACTCTAGTATTGATACTATTGGCAATGGTGATATTATCGATAGCAGTTACTATCGGTTTTGTCTTTAATATTGATAGAATATCGATAAACTTCGATAGTGGACTAACGATAAGCAACACTAAATTGTATTCTTATTTATCTTTGCCATTCTCCCTCATGCTAGCACCACACACGGCTATTTGTTTTTGCTATTCGCTATTTGTGACCATGTTTGGAGGGTATATTTGCTAAATTGTTCGCCTATTCGCGTATTTGGCACATATAGCAAATAACAAACATCCTTCACTGAACGCCTGTCCTATTTTTAGGCACATTAAATAACACAAATAGGCAAACACGTAACGCAAATATACCGACTAAAAACATGGTCCAGTAACCTATTTTCTTTGAGGTTTTAAGGTTTTTAGAACTCTATCAAATGCACCAGTGGCGTACCGTAAAAAAATTGGGAAGTTAATATTAATTTTTGCTTACGTACGTACGTTGGTAGCCCCTGTGGCGACCTTATGCCAACCCGTTTGGAATGATGTTCAAACTCCTTTGACGATTATTTCTTCCTGGTGGTAAATTTATTTGAATCATTTATGTTTCAAATATAGATGATTGGATCACCAGTTTTGTCAAGGGAGCTTGACATCAGAATTTTTATTTTCAGTTGATTTGTATAATTCGACAAATATTATCTAAATAATATAAACGTGAAATATCTATATAGTACATAGAAAACATGTCTTCGTGAGCCTCATTTTGTAAAGGAGATTGGCCACGTAATAAAAATAAAACGTTGGAAATCTTGAGAAGCGTTTCCATTTAGTTAGATCAGTGAAGCCCTGATCAGCACGCCTGAACTCAGATAAGTACATTCCTATTAAAATTATAGATGTATCTACCTTAGCATGACCCAGTGATAGAGGGGTCATAGCTGACCACCACTGTCTATAGCTGGGAACATATAACCAATCCCACTTCCCAGCTATCATCAAACCGCTGGACCATCTTTCGATTATAGTATCTTAAAATAATATATTATAGGGAAGGCACGCTAGCAGCTGTGGTTCCCGGAAAAATTCCCGGGACCCCAAACCCCCATGGCCCGGGCACGGTAATATTATAATATATATTACCGTGGCCCGGGAGCCCCGTATAATTGATACGACAGATACGGCGGTAGTTACGCCCCTGAAATGCACCCATGTATTTGGGACCCTAGAAACGAGCGGCATCAACAATCAACAACAGCAAGTTACATACTGTTAGCAAACATGTTTTTTGTTTTGTTCGGCATTTGGCTCCATGTGAGGAGGGCTGTATCGCATTTTGTCCGTACTTCAAATATTTGGCAAATACTGCCAAATAGCAAAAAGCCATGTATGGAATAGCCATCAGCCTCCCTCTACTCAACAAGTATTTTAATACCCAATATTACCCATAATATATTATTCTGTCTTTGGTAATCTGTATAGTATCTATAAGTATAGTATCTTTATAGTCGAATTTTTAATTAGACGGAGTAAAATGACATTACGAGTATTGCCACTTTTTCATGAAATAAAAATAGGCATGTGGTATAAAAGATTTAGTTATGAGTCATATCAATTCAGTGAACTAGTACAATAACTCATTTTAAAGTTTTCTTAAAAGTATTACATATTTTATCATCCTTATTCAACTAGTACGCTGGACTTTATATGCTTATGTCTAATACATTCATCAAATACATAATTCCGTTAACTAGAACTTATACGCACTAATTGATTTAAGTGTTTTTAATCTATAGTTCCGTTCTTTGAACGATAGAAATAAAAATGATCATCACCACGTTTTAATGTTGGCAACATTATTTTGATAAGTGACATTTTGACCTGTCAGTTCAGTTTACTCGTCTAATTAAAATTCGACTACAGTCCGGCAAGTATAACTTGGCGTGCCTGTGCGCCACTGTGCTTTTACTTTGTTCTTTGATAACAGTTTCTCTTAAACCACTTTTAATTACTTTTGGCATTATTGAACTATTTTAATGTAGCAGATTTATCAACAATAATGTCGCGGTAATCTCTCAAACGTCAAACTCACAGTTTCAATTAAAAAAATTAGTTCCAAAAACCGCCACCGCCAAGTTATACTTGTGGCACTTGTATATCCAAAGAGAATATAACCACTACGTTGAGACTATATCTACCTACTAGGCTACGTCACATATATCAATTAAATTTATAATGTGTTTATTTTTATTATTGAAAAATGTTTCAAACTTTACCGATATGAATTAAATTTTATTTATTCTTTGCCTAGACAAGCTTGTAAAATAAATATTTAGCGACTCGTAAGAAGTTTTACAGGAAACAAAGAGTAACACAGTAATCAAAGTACTCTGTGACAATAATTGTAGAACAGACATAAGCAGAAGCCTGAGGCTCCCCGTGAGTGAGTTTTCAGTAATATTGATATTATAGTTCTGTCTGTGAGTGAGCGAGGAAGCGTCACAGTGGCCTAAAAATATTATTTACCTTCCTAAAATGTAATACTTACACAATAGTATAAACAAATTATTATATTTCAGACATAACTTCACGATGGCAGACTCTGCAGAATTTTCCTATGCATCTTCCATATCTCTGGATTCTGTGAAAGTGATAGCAGAAGGTGTAGGCATCGCGACTCTCGGAGATGACGCGGCGAAAGAGCTTGCGGATGATGTTACCTTCCGATTGAAAGTTATTATACAAGATGCAATGAAATTTATGCATCATTCTAAGAGGCAAAAGTTGTCTATTACAGATATTGATCATGCATTGAAGATAAAGAACATCGAGGTAAGCTACTAAACTTGGGACTGACATGTTTTAATTACTTCAAATAAAGGTATTTATTTATATTGAAATCCAGGACGGGATTATCAGTTCAGATGTTTATTAACTTATCTCCGTCATATATAATCAGATTTGCAAAATTCTTAATTTGTTCCAGAGAGGTTTATTTCGAAATGGTGCCGATTAAATGTTGTATATACCTGATGAGTATCTCCAGAGATATGAAGAGAACCACCTCAAACTAGATACTGGAAATGACTGGCTCATCATTTGAAGTCAGTTATGTTAGTTTTTTAAACTATAAATCTTGTTATATTATCTATTTCAGGCTCAATATGGCTTTCTGCAACCAGACTCTTTACCATTCCGTTTTGCGTCGGGTGGGGGCAGAGAACTACATTTCATAGAGGAAAAAGAAATAGATCTTTCTGAAATTCTGTCTGCCCCTCCACCTAAAGTGCCACTGGATGTTTCGGTGCGAGCTCATTGGTTGAGTGTAGACGGGGTACAGCCCACAGTGCCTGAGAACCCACCACCTTTATCAAAAGAAGCACAAAAACTTGAGTCTGTGGATCCTATTACTAAACTGAGTAAACCAACCAATAAGGATGCAGCAGGTATTGTTCAATCTTTTATTCAAGTTTTTTATTGAATTCTGATTTTTGTAGATGTGCAGATAATATATTGCACTAAATCTAAACTACTAAACTAAGTTAACGTAACTTTGGTCATGACTATAAATAGTCAGGACCTATGGTCACAAAATTACTGATACTGAAATATACTCGTGATAAAAGTTTCTGAGGAAAATTGTATAACTTTGTTCGATTCACTCAAAACACGGTATAAATAAACCTTAAAATCCTCATATTATAAATGCGAAAGTAAGTGTGAATCTAATAATGTTTTTCATTTACCACACATCAATTTCCACGTGGTCAAAGCCTCTGGGCTCAGCTAGGAAAGTATAAAATTAATATATTGTATTTTATAGGTAAACCAATGTGTGGTAAGGCGGCTCGGTTAAAGGCATCAGAGTCTGTCCATGTGAAGCAACTAGCTACCCATGAGCTCAGTGTAGAACAACAGTTGTATTACAAAGAAATCACAGAAGCATGTGTTGGAAGTGATGAAGGACGTCGTGCGGTAAGTATTTCAACATGTAACATTGGAGTTATTCTTTAGCTAATCTCCCCCAATAATTGACATTATAAAAAATAAAGACATGCACAAGGCATTTTAGTTATTATCACAGGGCTTTGTTCACGTCCTCCGGAGAAGGTTTTTTGGTTGTTTTGCAACTCACTCGAAGGTCTGGTACGACCAAGGTTGTTTTTCACTCAAATTGTGACTTTGACATTTTGCGCAGACTCAAATTTGGAGGTTATATTAATTTATTCTTCTTTTCTGAATATTTTCCATTTGTTTTTATGATTAATGTCTCGTCATGTCACGTCTTGGTCTCGACAATGCAAATTTCTTCAGATTCCCTAAATCTGTAACAAAGATTACAGCTTTACCCGTCAAATTTACTGTCACAAACGTTTTTTAGCCATCGAATTTGATGGTTAAAAAGTTGCAACAGGAGTGAAACAGCCGAGGTCGTGAATGACACAGTTGCTGCAACCGAGTGCGTTGCTCCAAGGTTGTGAACGGGGTTAAAGCGTTTGGTTGCACTCCGAGCGTAGGTCGTGAACACAGCCCTGTTACTCAGAGTATAAATATTAAGTTCCAAACTAAAACCCGACTACTAAAAAATCACAGATATATATATATATACATAGATAACGCCAATGTATGTACTTCCCGTGTCCGAACCCGGCCAAAGCGGCCAGGTTGGCCGCCTTACACTCCGCGCGCGTCTGTTGTTGTAGCCAGACAGCCGCAAAAACTACAAAAATGCCTCGTTGCGTGATAATTAACTGCAACAGCTCAAACTTTTCAAGCCCTCAAAAGCAAGGACATATTTCCCATCACAGTTAAGTTATTTTAAAATTATATTATGCGTCAGTTCATTTTAAAAATAATTTGGAATCACAGCTTGGAGTACCCAAGCTGTGATTCCAAAAATATACCTAAGTAACTATAGATTAACGTAAGTAAACGCTACATTGCTGCATTACATTGCTGCGTTTGCTTTGATTGATTGATCTAACGTTGTGTGTTAAGAGACGATGAATATCGGAACAAGCGATACTCTCGCGATCGCTTCAACTTCGTAGTACAGGCAATTTCTCATTTGTCTGTCAAATCTCGCGACTGGTGTTGTTTGTTCTACAACATATATCAATAATCGATTTTACTCGATATCGGACAGACGAATGATAAAAGCAGTTTTACAATCATACAGTTTGGAATCGAATGTACTTGCGCAGAGCAACGGCGGGGCACTCGCGGGGAGGCGGGAGGCGCGGACCGCGTCCCACAATCTCGCTTAGTTTGTGGGATCGACCATTGGAGCAGACGCTACCGTGACATTTCAGTAGTCTGGTTTGGTTTTTACCCGACTACGGTCTAGCAAAAGGGAGGGTTACTATTTTTGACCGGTATGTGTGTATGTATGTATATAATATACATCACGTATTTTACATACTTACAATGTACGTATATATTATTATGTAGGTATGTATGTATTAGAGATGCGCCTAGTACTTGTTTACTACTTGGTTTTCGGTACACTCGGTGTTTATTAGTACTCGTAGTCGGCCAAGTAACACGGTTGACAACAGTTACTCAACATTACTGAACACAAACAATCGGTAATACCTAACCTATACTGCTATACAAAAAAATTACCTTTCTTCTTATTTTTAACCGACTTCTCTAAAAATGACGAGGTTCTCAATTCGACTGTATTTTTTTAAATATTTGTTACCTAAGAACTCCGTCAAATCTTAACCGATTTGAAAAAATATTTTTTTGTTTGAGAGATTATGCCTCCCGTTTGGTCCCATTCAAATTTTATCGAGCTATGACATCTCCACAAAAGAGATTGTATTTCATACATATTCATAGTGGTGTTTAGTGGATACCCGTGGTCGTATGCTACTTTGCAGAATGTATTACGGTAGGTGACATACGACCATGGCTATCCTCTGAGCACCACTAGAATATGTATGAAATACAATTAAATAATTATTACAAGTAAGTTGTTTATATAATACATGATACATACTCAGACTAAAAGTCTAGACCGAGGCCCGCCGAACAACGCACTGAGGCAGGTAAAATTACACCACGCCGTGTACATACACAGTAACAAACACACGCATATAACGAAATTACACCTTATCTTGTCAGTCGAGCTATTCCAGCGCGCGGTGTGTCACGTTATAATAATTCACAGTTTTATGGAAAACAATGCCGAATTGTTTTGTGAAAGGGTGTAAAAACCAATCTTCGAAAAATAAAAAGCAGGATGGAATCACATTTCATACTTAAGTAAACATAAAAATCCATATTTTTCATAAATCAATTTGAGTAATAATAATTACTCATTATGACAGCTTGGAAAAAAAACCCCTCAAGTGTTGCCACTAGTAAGCGTCACGATAGTCCCCGCTTATTGAGTAAGTTATTTTGTTCTATATTTTCATTATGGTTCCACACGATTAGATGTATTTAGCCAGTGTCAATACTGGCTAAATACACTAATTTTAAATCGTGAAAAAATCTTTAAGTTTTTGAGAATTCAATTCATAACAAGGGGTCAATATCACATTTGAGGAAGTCATAGTCTTAATTTAAGTTTAGTTAAATTTTAATTTTAAATACTATATACGGATTATGACGGCATTCAAACCCGCGCCTACTGAGACACATGCCCTGGCGCTCTAACCTGATCTAAATAACTGTTATTGTTCAAGTGAGGGTGATTAAATATAATATGACATTTGCTATGACATTTCGTGACATACCACGCCATTTCATGACATACCATGACATTACGTGACATTTCAAGACATAACGTGACATTTCATAACTTTTCATGACATTTCATAACATTTCATGACATTTCATAACATTTCATGACATTTCGTGACATCATATGATATTTCGATACACTTCATGACATTTCATGCCATTTCAGGACATTTCATGTCATGAAAAGTCTCTCATGTCATGAAACGTCACAAAATGTCATAAAATGTCACGAAATATTATGAAACTTCGTGAAATTCCATTAAAAGTCACCAAATGTCACAATATTTCATAAAATGTTACGAAATATCATGCGACGTCATACAATTTTATGAAATGTCACCAAATTTCACAAAATGTCATGAAATTTTACGAAATATCATGAAATTTTATGAAATGTTACGAATTGTCACGAAATGACATGAAATGTCATAAAATGTCATAAAATGTCATGTTATGTCATGTTATAAAATGTTAAGTGATGTCAGAAAATGACACGGAATTTCATTGAACCACCTTAGATAGGGCACTATAAAAGAACATTCATAAGCCAAAAATTATATTATCTTCGACCGTATCATCACTTTCCAACAGGTGAGATAGTGGTTAAACGCTAGCCTATAACATATAAAAAATAATTTAAAAAACACTTTCCCGTCCCAGGGCGGAATAGATCTATTTTGTGCGCACTCATCGAGGAACCAACCATCGTTTTTCGAATAGATGGGATGAAAACATACTTACAGTACTCTTAAAAGTGAGGTATACTTTTAAAAAAAATTGCTTACTTATCTATTTACTTATCCATTCATTCAGTACATAGACAATAATATATTAGAGTAATAAGTTTATACTGCATGGCAACACTTACTAAGAGCACACATGTTTACGAAACCGGCCTCAGTGCGTTGTTCGGTGGCTGGCGTCTGGACTTCATATTCCGTCTTAGGATACATATTGAATAGTTTTTACATAGCTATCTCTGATGAGAATATCTTCTTGTTTTATTATTTTTAGACCGTGATTTTTTAGTAGTCGGGTTTTAGTTTTTGGACTTATTTTTTATTTAAAGTATTTTGGGGTTTTTTCTTAAATGTATACATGCATACATGTCAACATACATCGATATATAGCGATCAACAAACACATAACCCTCCCTATTGGTGCTTTGCGACGGCGCGTGGGGTAAAAGTTATTTTTCTTGACTTCGACTGGATATATCTCGCAAACACTACGCTAATATACAAAAATATGATGTACCTAACCGTAGGGTTAGGTACATCATATTCATTTTATAATCCCTATGCAAAGATACCACACACGATGGGGGTAGGGTCAAATTTTTTATTTAGTTCTTGAGTTCGTGCCCCCTATAGGGCGCCACATTTAATTTGATGTGACGTCATATAGTCTATAACCAGCAGACAAATAAGATGCGTCCAACGACACCTAATTTGTCGAATTATGATAAGTAGTTTAGAAGTTATGAAGGGACAGATGAACATACATACTACATACATACATACTTAGATACACACATACATACTTTTTTGCTTCGCCGTAGTCGGGTAAAAACTGCACTGCAAGGTATTTTTTTATGCCAAAATGGATAGCGCTTGACCACTATCTCACCTCAGTAGTGCAGCAGCTGCCTAGCAGTTATGCCATCATGACATTATGCAGTTAAAGGCAATATAGGGGTCTGGGTGGCACAGCAGTATTGCTAAATTCATATGGAGATACAGCAGAGTGGTGGAACTCATTACCTTTAGGGCCGGGATGGCTGGTGTTTACCGAAGATGCAAAGATTTAAAAATATTTGACAAGATTGAACACTTTACAATTTTTTTTATTGACCGAGCAAGCAAAGTTGCGAGATTGGCCAAAACATGCTTTTGTCCGGATGTCAGTCAGTATTTTGTGTCTGTCTATTCTCGCCTATAGCTCGCATTTTTAAACTGATTTTGATGAAAATAAGCACACATGTTCCTTGATTTATTTTAGAATTTTTGTCGATCGCGTTTTTTTGATTGTGGGGAAAGTCGCTGTAGCGTTATTTATCGACGGATTTCAGTGAAATTGAAGAGGCACACTAAGGACTTTAAGGACAAGATTTTGCGAACAAAATTCAAAAACGGAGTGGTGGGGGGAAGATCGGGGTAGTTTGCTGTAGCGTTATTTATCGACAAATTTCAGTCAAATCGCAGAGGCACATTAAGAGCTTCATTATACAAAATATTAATAATATTTTTTTAAATAATAATAAATTAGAAGAATTAATTTCCAAAAAGGGGTAGTGGAGGGGGAATAGGGGTAAAGTTTCCTGTAGCGTTATATTATTATGGACGAATTTAAATATTGTATTTTTTTTTGGGAAATGTTTACCTACCTACACCATTCTGTCTAGGTCCTCTTAGCCTTCACAATACAAACACATAGACACCAGATTCAAGCTCTAAGGACCAAGAGAACGCGAGTAATCGCTAAAACTTATATTCCTGAAATAGCTTTGCTAAATCAGGGGAAGGGGAAAATTTCGGTTATTCCATGGTTATAAGGGCACGCGAGGTCTACTGTTCTCACAGAACTATTAGTACTATCCTTGAAAGAACATCAAGTTTCTTTCATATATGCAAAAATAGATTTTTTTAATCTAAGTTATTCAGATTCCTATAGTATATTAGTGTATTTTTTCAGGAAGCACTACAGTCTCTTGCATGTGACCCCGGCCTTCACGAAATGTTGCCAAGGATGTGCACATTTATATCCGAAGGAGTCAAAGTTAATGTGGTGCAGAACAATCTAGCACTGCTTATTTACTTGATGAGAATGGTTAAAGCACTACTGGATAACCAATCTCTTTATTTGGAGAAATATGTAAGTATAACAGTTCAGATTATTCAGACCATCAATCGCGTGGTGTGATGCTATTTAACCTGGCAAGAGACGTGAGACAAAGATGCGTCTCCGCCCGGTTCTCTCTATATGTTTTGCATATCCTCTTTGGTCTTTAATAAGGGGTATCCATAAAGTCCTATCGCCAACCCGCCTGCCCATCGTGGTGATTAGGGCATATCCTTCCCAATTAGCTGAAGATGGGGCTCTCAGTGGCGTATCTTGGGAGAGGCCTACGTCCAGCAGTGGACTTACACTGGTTGATTATGATAAAGTCCTCAATAGTCAGAAACTATAATCAGCGCCCAAGGTCTTGCAGAGATTCTCAGGCCATGGTGACCGCTTACCATTAAGCGGACCGTCTGCTTTTTTTCCACTAAGAAATACAAGTCAGAAAAGTCACGTAGTCAGATGAGGCACTAGGACCCCTGGCTAATTATGTCAAAAACAGCATCAATTCCGCCAGACAGGCTAGTTTTAATATTCGAAGTATGTAAGAAGAATAAAAATATCAGTATGCAAATTAAATGTTCCTACATGTTCGTTGACAGCTGCACGAATTGATTCCATCAGTGTCGACGTGCATAGTGTCAAGGCAGCTGTGCCTGCGTCCAGAGATGGACAACCATTGGGCGCTGCGGGACTTCGCCGCGAGACTTATGGCGCAGATCTGCAAGACATTCAACACATCCACTAACAATCTGCAGACGAGAGTCACCAGGTCAGTTTTTTAAATATTGAAATCCAGATGTTCTTGACACGAATTATTTGTCACCTAAGCCAGCACAGCTTTGTCCTATAAATTATTTTACTCATTTTTGAACCATACAATAATTTTACCAAAATAAATTTTGACAACCTAAGGTGAACTACCCGATCACCAGCACTTTCGCGCTTCATATAAGTTTATTGTTACAGATTGTTCGCCAAAGCGTTGCAATGTCCCTCTCAGACCAACAACGAGACGGGCGTGGGGCCCTCGATGGCCTCCATGAAGGAATCCGAGAAGACACCGCTCGCCTCGCTATACGGCGCTGTGCAAGGACTGGCTGAACTCGGCCCCGAAGTTGTCAAAGTAAGTCTTGACACTAGAACATACCTCACAGACTAGAAATTATAAGAGCGGTCTACACACAGAAAAAAACCAAAGTGAGAAATTATTTCTTTTTAGGACTTTTTTAAAGAATAATTAAAAACGATTGTTCATAAGGTATTTATACTACCTCGCGTGCGGTGGCTGGGTGAGCGTCTTGAAGGCGCACTGAGCGGTATTGGTGGAGCTGACAGACTAGCAGCTGGGAACCTCAAGCATCAGCTGCTGAAAGTACTCGCTCCCGTCGTCAGACAGCTGCGCACTGCGCCTGACCATCCTGATGACTACAAGTAAGATAGGAGTAGATATAACTTGTCAAACATTGGACACTTGCAGCTACCCTAGTCTCAGCTGCTGAAAGTACCGTTTGACAGCTGCGCAGTGCGCCTGACGATAATTATAACTACAAGTTAGATAGGAATAGATAGAATTTGTCAAACAGTAGACAGACTAGCAGCTACACTAGCATCAGCTGCTGAAAGTACTTGCTCCCATAGTCAGATAGCTGCGGACTGCTCGTCTGCACATCTTCGCGTCTGCACCTGCCCATTATAATGAGTGCTAGGAGTAGATAAAATTTGTTAAACAGTGGACACGCTAGCAGCAATTCTACTTGCTAAAATTACTCGCTCGTCATTAGACACACAGACCACCGTGATAACTACAAGACAGATAGAACATGTTATAAGTACATCGGACAAACATCAGCAAGAATCTCAACTTTTATGCTGTATAGACTGACTTTCCTATTTGTTCTCTGGTCTCAAAGTGCACGCGAATTAGTTTCATATCATCAATAGTTTCATTTAAAACCACACATTGTTCAGAATGGCACTATGCGTTTTGACATTATATATGACAAATCAAAAACATTCTCAAAATCTTCATGTATACGGGTTAAAGAACTATCGGTCTTCTAATCGCCGGTTAAGCTATTATGAAAAACATTCGAATTTTTTTGCACATATAAACAATCTCTCACCCTCATAAACTCATACACCTCTGTTTCGTCGTGGCTAAAAGAACATGTCTTCGTTTTGAGTTGGAAGATTATATTCTATATATATAAAAGAAAGTCGTGTTAGTTACTACACTTATAACTCCAGAACGGCTGGACAAATTTTTATGATTTTTGTATTTTTGGAATTGTCTTTGTCAGGAATAGGATAATAAGTATTAATAACAATGAATTATAAACCTTAAAAAAAATATATAAGACAAATGATTTTGCCAAAATGTTCCCGGGTTAAAAAACTGCCAATAATTCGATGTTCAATTGTTTATCCCGTCGATACGGTAAACCGCAAATTAATAAGGGCCATCGCTCCACACGATTAGTGTATTTAGCCAATGTCAAGTGTAAAAATTCTTCCCATGTGTGTATAGCATTACAATATTTGTAACAATGAATTATAAACCTTAAAAAAAATATATAAGACAAATGATTTTGCCAAAATGTTCCCGGGTTAAAAAACTGCCAATAATTCGATGTTCAATTGTTTATCCCGTCGATACGGTAAACCGCAAATTAATAAGGGCCATCGCTCCACACGATTAGTGTATTTAGCCAATGTCAAGTGTAAAAATTCTTCCCATGTGTGTATAGCATTACAATATTTGGAGTAACGCGTTATTTTTTTTTTGTATAATTATGGCTGCATACGATTAGTGTATTTAGCCAGTGTAAAAATTCTTCAAGTTTATGTGAATTCAAGTCATGTAGATTTTAAAAATGTTAGTTAATTTTAAATACTGTCAGTAATGACAATTGTATGACATATTTATTGATTGTCAAATATGCGTACGTTCAGAAATGTATGCTTACAAGCAATCAAGACAATAATAATCAATGCCTGATCAATTTTATTTGTCAGGATGTAGGTAAAAACAGAAATATGCAAGAATGTGATAGCCAATTTATGAGTGCCGTATACAGTCTTATCCATGAGGCAAAAAAATATTAGACACTTACCCATGAAGTAAGTATACTTATTCAGAATTAAAATTAAATACTGGTGATTATATTTTTACAATGTAAATTAAATTCAATTGAACTAATGTCAAGTTAATAACTAACCTATTTTTTTTTTTTAATAAATAGGTTACTCGCAATGTGGGTTGCATATTACTAGTATTCTTGTTAACTCCTCCAACTAAGCTAAATATGCTTGTGTCTGGAGTGGGTTCACGTCAATAGTGCAATGGGTGGGGTGGGATTCGAACTCACGATCTCTCGATTGCCAGTCCGACACCCTATCCATTGGGCTATTGCCGCCTTCGCCTACCTACTACCTACAATAATAACATTGTTTAATTCTATCATGTCTTGCTGACACGCGGTTGAAGTACTTGATTATTGTATTTTTATTCTATTTCTGTGTTGCCATAATACGCTACAAAACTTAACATCTCTTTTGTATACATTGTATTACGTTCATAAAAGCCTAAATTAAGTTCATCTAAAAGGTTACACAACATTCATTGTCTGTTAGGTGGTACGAAGTTCGCCGGGCCAGCTAGTAACATATAGAATCGATGATCACCCCACTTTCATACTCAGCTATTTGCATCACAAAGTAAGACTATGGAAAAATTGACGGTGGTTACGAAACTAGGTTACTGTTACTATATTCGCACAAACCATGTCAACGTAATAAACGACTCCGCTCTACTGCTTATTGATTTATGCGTCTACATCGACAATCAATATCTGTGCACGCAATATTGCAATATTTGCAATGTAGACAAACTTTGGCGTGGGAGTTTTTGTGGGAACGTGAAACAGTACGCTCATTGTATTTTTTCTAAAACTTGCGTTCTTAATAACTAATAAGTGCCATTAAATGTATGTGAGTGTAGGGAAACAGCACAATGGCGAGAAAAATGCCATTTTATGTTCACACTTATTCCGTAATCACAATTCACAAAATCTTTAGTGTTGGTACTATGACTGGACTTTGACTTTTACTGAACTTTTTTTTAAAATATCTTATAGACTAGCGTTTGACCACTATCTCACCTGTTGGTAAGTGATGATGCGGTCGAAGATGGTAAGCACACTAGGCCTAGAATGGGAACTGGCTCTCAAGGATAGCTACCGGAACACATTAGATGTTTGGCGACAGATTTTCTAACTTGAGGGTGGTAGCTGGCCAGGCGGACACTAGATAGTGTCCTACCACCATGCTAAACTTCGAGCCATAATTAATCTAAACACAATAAAGGCTACGCTATTTACTAATTATCAGTGTTTGGGAATGCCTGAAGCTCTTATTTAACAAGGGACTTTTTTAAATCGGATAAATAAGTAGTATCTAGGTAGGTTATAAAGATAGGTATACACACTAGTGACCGGCCTTAATTAGATTTTATTATTATGAGAAATACTGGAGATTCAGGTAGAACCTTGTGGTGCTACAGCGACACTGTCATCAGCTACGCCATGACGTGAGTGCTACGCCGTAGTCATACCAGCGCTACACGAGGGGGAAGGCATTCTAATTATACATTTATCAAGAGTAGACGTGTGTCGCCCAAGATATAAAGTATTATTGTGATTTGAAACCACAAGAAAGGTGTCTCATTTCTAAATTCTCTAACATTATATACAGTGTGTCTGGTTTAGAAGCCTTTAAGAGGATAAAATGCAGTTAATTTTATGAACAAATCACTCCGCATAAGTTTTTTTTCTCCCACCTTACAAAATGACAGCCATTTTGTTTTTCTGAACTATTCCACTTAAGGCTAATATGTAAAGAGTGTTACTTAGCAAATATCCTGAACTATCGTTAGAAAATTATAGAAAAAATAGTTTTGCATCTCAGATTTTTAAAAAAGCAAATAAAAAAAAACGCCTAAAAAGTTAAATAATTTTCTTTTGCATTTTTTACCTTTTCTGAATTAAAAATTGGAAAATGTTTGCCTATAATTTATTGTCTTCATACACATTTAGCCTTTTTCCTTAGCCTTTTTTTTTATTTCACAATTAGACTTAATTTGTGTTTCTGGGACCTCTACATATTTCTAGGACAGCTATGGCGAAATTAGAATAATCACTTGTGCTTCGATTAAAAAAAAAACAAATGGCTGCTATTATGTTATGGTGGGTGATAAAATAGTTATGGGGGGTGATTGGCGATAAAATTAACTGTATTGTATCCCCCTAAACTAAAGGCTCTGACATCGGTGTCCGGACACATATATAAACCTTCCTTGTCAAAATCCTTACTAAAATAAAATATAACTCAACCTTTTTCTATTTTATCATATAAGCTAGCGTTTGACAACTATCTCACTTGTTGGAAAGTGATGACGCGGTTGTGAATGGTATCACGCTAGGCCTAGAATGGGAACTGGCTCTCAAGGACAGCTGCCGGAACACATTAAATCTTTGGCGCCGAATTTTCTAACTAGAGGGTGGTAACTGGCCAGACGGACACTAGTCAGTATCCTACCACAATGCAACCTATGCTTCAGAGGTCGGGGACTTGGTCAGCGGAATGGACTATAATATTTATGTATTGTGTACAGACGTGACTACGGGTACCTAGGCCCGAGCCTGCAACAAGCGGTGGTGAAGATCCGACAGTCCCCGTCAGCGAGCGGCAGCGGAGGCGCGGTGGCTGTGGTTACCTGTACGCCTCCGCTTGTGCCCTCTGCGCCATCGCCCGCGCCTACGCAGACTTTACACCCGGCTAAGACTATTGGTAAGTGATTTAATACGCATTTTTTAGATCGCATAGTCATTTATCTCAGATGAGATACCAATAGGGAATATACATATATTTTTTCAAATCCGACGAGAGATGTTGCACTGCGTAAATCAAATATTATGTTTCTTTGAAGTGTCACACACTTTATATTTTTGTAAATTGTTAAACAAAATCCAAAATTGCATCCCGTCGGTACGATGGAATTTTAGATTGTGTTTAACAATTTATAATGATTGTTAACAGAAACAATGGCGGCCCGCAACGTGGTGATAAGCTCGTCGCCCGCGCCACAGTCTCCGGCTCCCTCCACGCCACCGCCGCAGAAGTTTGTCATCGTCTCACAACAGAAACAACAACAGGTATATACCCTGGCATGGAACTAGAAGCGCGACGCAAAAATTACCTGCGAACGGTCACGTGATGACAGTGCGGGAAGCATACTGACTTACTGACGGACCGATCACAGCCGTGCGATGGCTCTCTCGCTCGCTCTCTCCCCAGTCATACAGTAGTGGTCAAATTCATTTCATTTCAATTTTAAAATAATGTATTCTTTTGTCTTTCTTTTATTTCTTTTTCGCTAATACCGAACGACCGAACTAAGAACGTTGCACGGGTATACATTTTAAACTATAATAATTTTTAATATAATTTTTAAACTTTTGTTTCTTTTTACTGTATTAGGGCTTGACACAGCCTGCCGGCGGAAGTGGGCATATTGTGGTCCACAGCTCTCAACCTCCCATAGTTCGCAGCCAAAATGTACAGGTATGGACCACCATGTGTATTATGTCGAATATGCAATGTTTCGTACGCTATATTGCTAGGCTGTTTGCATACCAGGCTTACCTAGTCATTTAAATGAAATGTACATAAAATTTAAATGAAATGTACATGAAATAAAATGTACAGGTATGGACCACCATGTGTATTATGTCGAATATGCAATGTTTCGTACGCTATATTGCTAGGCTGTTTGCATACCAGGCTTACCTAGTCATTTAAATGAAATGTACATAAAATTTAAATGAAATGTACATGAAATAAAATGTACAGGTATGGACCACCATGTGTATTATGTCGAATATGCAATGTTTCGTACGCTATATTGCTAGGCTGTTTGCATACCAGGCTTACCTAGTCATTTAAATAACGAGACAAAGATATATATTTACCGTGTACCAATACAATTTCTATAATCAATTTATTAGTATTTTAAAGCTACCAATTTTCAACACAGTGCCAGATTATATTTACCTGAGATTAAAATCAAATCTTCGAGTTAATGTGCATAGTTTTTGCATTGCCAAGTGTTACAATTATACTCAAGAGTTAATTCTATGACCATTGTAATATATATACTTAGCAAAAATTGTTAGCAAATATTATGCAAAAATCATACATTATGACTTGTAGTTTTGATTTTAGACTCAGGTGCTAATAACTGAGGCAGTGTTCATAATTTGTAGCTTTACCCTATATCTTATTTGGTAGCTTGCGATGCAATGGACAGGTTCTATAAAGCTGTGTTTTCCACCAAAGTGTGAGGTAGCTAGCCGGTGGCAACTTCTTTTTCCAAGCCTTGCGCAAGATAATATGTACTTCGATATTCTCCTCGCTCACCACTTAGCTGCCTCGCATAATATCTATCTATAATAATAATATCTAGTGTAAACGCAGTCTTATACTTATTGAAGTCTGTATGTAGTAGTTTTTAACGACTTCAAAAACGGAGGGAGTTCACAATTCGGATTTTTATTACTTTTTGTTCGTGCATAACTCCGTCATATATAGATTTGAAAATTATTGTTTTTGCTCGAAAGGGGTTTACTAAATTTTATCGTAATTTCCATAAAAATCTGCGATTTTTTTACAATGTTGCATGATATGTTCCTAATGTTGCTATTTGTTACACTGATATACTGTTTGTGTTTTTGCACCTAGGTAACTGTAACTCTTTCAATGTTGTGAGAGCACATTCTCTGCATGTTTCTGGATTTTTAAAACACATTTTAATAATTGATGATAGATCAGTATTTTTTAAAGTGTATTATTTGACTGGAAAGGAAGAGCCGAAGATCGGGCTCAGTGGCGCATCTTGGGAGAGGCCTGCGTCCAGCAGTGGACTGATAATGATGTTGAATTATGTTTAGTATTTTGAATAAAACATTGTAGTAATTCTTCATAAATAAATCACATTGTTGTAGTATATTTACCTGAAATTATATTGATTATTTTACTTTACGTTAGAGACCTAATCGAAACCATCTATTCTATTAATTTAATTATAAAATGGTTATTAAATCATGTGTAACTTCTGTCGTGATAAAAAAGCTTATTGCTTCTTTATAGTTTATTATCTATCTATGGCTCAAGTGGGAAGATAAATAAATTTTTAGTTAGAATTATCTCACAATCAAACTACTCGAAAATTACATACATACATACAATCATGCCTTTTTCCCGTTGGGGTAGGCAGAGACTACTTCTTTCCGCATGCTACGATCCTGACATACCTCTTTCACTTCTTCCATGAGCGCCTTCATACATGCTCACAGGTTATAGGTACTTTTGACTTAGCCTTTCTTTAAAACGTCTCCAATCTGGTCGTGATACGTTCGCCTAGGGTCGGCCTCTACCGGCTGGCCCATTCACACTCGTCTAATGAATCTGTTTCGTCAATCTTCAACCATCCTCTCTAGATATCCAAACTATCTAAGCATCCCTTTATCTATCTTTGTCACTACACCTTCTACCACACCACAACATTTCGTTATCACACTGTTCTTCACCTCATCCATCAGTCACTCCTCCAATCGTACTTCTCAAACTTCTCATTTCTAAAGCATTTATTTTACTTTCATGCTTCTTCTGCCATACCCAGAAATAACTCGAAAGTTGTTTGCAAATATTTAGTAAAAGATAACAAGCTGATTGATCTACTGTTACAGCCAGGTGTAGATCTACAGAGACGCCCTTTTAATTCTTTAGGCCGCATTATTAAAACGATATCGCTTCGAGCGGTAGAGTTAGTTCATAAAGAGAACCGACGTAGAAATTGAGGGTGCGCGCGTGTTGATGGTTCTAGTTTACTGTTTTTTCTTGCGTTGACAACATTTCTCTGTCATTGCCAATATGACTAAAAATGTTTGATACCTTGGTAGGTACTTTTATCATTATCGGGTGGTACTAGGAAGGTACCTTCCTTCCTTACCTTTGAATGTTAGTTCATCGTAAAGCCACGACGGTTCTCTTTTTGCACAGACTCTAGCGTGTGAATAACATAAAAATAAAGCGTTAAATAAGATCGAGGTTGTATTCTTCGTCATAGGTTTTCCCTTACCGCACTTAGGACTTTTGAACGCGAACTTTTCATAAACGCCGCTTAAAGCCGCTGTTTTGTGCGGTATGCATGCGCTGTCGAACACGTTATTGTATGAAAATATCTCGAATTTTATTTTGTTTTTCATACTATTATCTTTTCGACACTAAACCGAATACCTCACTGCGCAGCGTTGTGCGTTCCGATCAAGAGACCAAAATAATTAAAAATATTGTATTTACTTAGCTTAAACCAGTCTTCTTTAATCATAAATGAATGTAAAATTAACTTTACTTAGAGAAGTGAAGAAAGACCCTTAACCGCTTGAGGTACCGTCTTTGTATTTCCTCCCAGTCGCGTCACCGGACAAAAATCAACTTTACAGCTTGAGGCACCGGTGGGTGTATTTCCACCCAGTCACCGGACAACGGCTCACACAAAATTAAAACCGCTTCCCACTAGGGCCATGAGGTGTATCTGTGTGGTAGTCTAGTCGACAGCCAGTAGTGAGGTAGTGCATGTGTGCATTGTAGTCGGTGGTGGTGACGAGCGGGCCGAACGGCGCGCCGGGCTCCGTGCCTGCCCCGGCACCGCAACAGAAGGTCGTCGTCATGGCCGCGCTGCCCGCCTCGCAGGTCAGTCAGGTGCGTACTGTAGAACTTTAGTATTCATTATCGTAGCATCTTTTCTTTGGTATCTATAGTAGAATTATTAATATCTTCGAACGATCATTTCAGTCGCAACTATGAAAAAAATGTAGATATCTAAGTATAAACAATTAAGTTACAATTTAAGACAATCATTGACAATTTGCCTGTATCGCGGCGCCTCCATGTTATTCCTACATCCGTGGGACAAGCGACCGCGGCACTAGACAGGAGACAAAAAGACTGCGATAGTTTGGTCTGTCGCTTGGAATTACCTAATGGAATTTGTTCGTTTTTGTTTTATAATAATTACACACAAAGCGTATTTATTCGTGTCTGGTGTCGCAGTCGCTTGTGTCGGTCGCGAATCTCGAAATATACTTTAAGGACTCGTTCATACGTACTATACTGATCTGTACTGTATGTCCTAATTGACGGTCACGCGATCATGTGATGCGACCAAATTGTCTAGTCTACATCGCGCGACCCCATTGACACATCGCAATCGTGTGATTAAACATACTGATGATCTATAATAAATTGAAGCTCGCGCAACCAAATGGAGAGGAGGGGCAAGTGACGTTTACCACCATGTATTCTTAAAAATCTTCTTTATACCGTACGTTAATATATGATTTATGACTTAATTGAATATATATATAGAGGTATAATATAATCTCAATGAATTGTTAAACACAATCCAAAATTTCGTCGTACCGACGGGACTTGAACCCGCAACCTCCGGAATAACATGTTCCGGTGCTTTGCCAATTAAGCCACGGTGCGAAGTATCGTTACGACGAAATTAGTGGATTGCATTTTGTTAACCCAATTATGCATTGGTGGCGCCATCTATGACTACTTATTACGTAAGTTAATCATTCGGAAGAATACATTACAGTTTTCAAATCCGACGTGAGATGTTGCACTGCGTAAATCAAATATTATGTTTCTTTGAAGTGTTTCACACTTTATATTTTTGTAAATTGTTAAACACAATCCAAAATTTCATCGTACCGACGGGACTTGAACCCGCAACCTCCGGAATAACATGTTCCGGTGCTTTGCCAATTAAGCCACGGTGCGAAGTATCGTTACGACGAAATTAGTGGATTGCATTTTGTTAACCCAATTATGCATTGGTGGCGCCATCTATGACTACTTATTACGTAAGTTAATCATTCGGAAGAATACATTACAGTTTTCAAATCCGACGTGAGATGTTGCACTGCGTAAATCAAATATTATGTTTCTTTGAAGTGTTTCACACTTTATATTTTTGTAAATTGTTAAACACAATCCAAAATTTCATCGTCCCGACGGGACTTGAACCCGCAACCTCCGGAATAACATGTTCCGGTGCTTTGCCAATTAAGCCACGGTGCGAAGTATCGTTACGACGAAATTAGTGGATTGCATTTTGTTAACCCAATTATGCATTGGTGGCGCCATCTATGACTACTTATTACGTAAGTTAATCAACATCTCACGTCAACATCTCACGTCGGATTTGAAAACTGTAATGTATTCTTCCGAATGATTAACTTACGTAATAAGTAGTCATAGATGGCGCCACCAATGCATAATTGGGTTAACAAAATGCAATCCACTAATTTCGTCGTAACGATACTTCGCACCGTGGCTTAATTGGCAAAGCACCGGAACATGTTATTCCGGAGGTTGCGGGTTCAAGTCCCGTCGGTACGATGAAATTTTGGATTGTGTTTAACAATTTACAAAAATATAAAGTGTGAAACACTTCAAAGAAACATAATATTTGATTTACGCAGTGCAACATCTCACGTCGGATTTGAAAACTGTAATGTATTCTTCCGAATGATTAACTTACGTAATAAGTAGTCATAGATGGCGCCACCAATGCATAATTGGGTTAACAAAATGCAATCCACTAATTTCGTCGTAACGATACTTCGCACCGTGGCTTAATTGGCAAAGCACCGGAACATGTTATTCCGGAGGTTGCGGGTTCAAGTCCCGTCGGTACGATGAAATTTTGGATTGTGTTTAACAATTTACAAAAATATAAAGTGTGAAACACTTCAAAGAAACATAATATTTGATTTACGCAGTGCAACATCTCACGTCGGATTTGAAAACTGTAATGTATTCTTCCGAATGATTAACTTACGTAATAAGTAGTCATAGATGGCGCCACCAATGCATAATTGGGTTAACAAAATGCAATCCACTAATTTCGTCGTAACGATACTTCGCACCGTGGCTTAATTGGCAAAGCACCGGAACATGTTATTCCGGAGGTTGCGGGTTCAAGTCCCGTCGGTACGATGAAATTTTGGATTGTGTTTAACAATTTACAAAAATATAAAGTGTGAAACACTTCAAAGAAACATAATATTTAATCTCAATGAATATATTATATACCATTATGGATAGATATGTTTTCGTTTTTTTTTTCTAATTATTCTATTAGCTTATATAACTACATATATATCGCTAAAAGGAATGAAGCTGCACGACATGTTTCCTGAAATATTATTTGTATTGCGATTGCGAATATAAAATGTTTTATTTCAGTTTTGCTCCTTACAACATAACTTTACCTATAATGACAAAACTTGACAAAATCAGTTGTAGGTATCTACAACTACGGAATATTTGATTTCTGGAAAACTGAAAAATAAATTTTTCATTACAACTAATACATTTGTTGACTGCACCAAAGTATTTCACAACGATTTTTAGAAAAATATAAATCTTCCTTTGTGGGCTGTCTTCGTATTTTCATGTAGATCGTCGTATGTATTAAAGGAATTCAAAATCCTGTGCGTGACATTATCATATTCAGTATTGTCAGTCACTGATTGGTTAGAGTTTCGTGCGAAGAAATATTTAATAAATATTAGACGATTTTACTAGCTGTGCTAGCTAGCTTGTTTAAATGTATCCTATAGCCTAATACATAATACTGGCTATACCTGTGCAAAATTTCACCTAAATCTGTCCAGCCGTTAGACCGTGAAGAAATCCTAAAAAACAAAAAAATATACAAAGTGACTTGCGCATTTATAATATTGGTGTTGATTGATAAAGCTGGATAATGTAATATCAAACACAGTACTACGTGACAAAATATTTATTAAAGTTAGCCAAGGAAAGTATGCACCTTAGACTGTACAGTGCATACATTCACTTTCCGTGATCAAACTTTCAGAATGCGTGTAATGCTGGGTCCAAACCGTCCGAACGAACGCTGAATAGAGGGAGATGGAGATTTACGCCTCAATAAATGCTGCTACTTCTATTCGCCATTCGTTCCTTTGTTCTGGACCTGGTATAAGATGCCGTGGAAGCGACACAGCAGAGTGAGCTGAATATATTTGCATCAGAATTTCTCCCGTTCGTTATAATCAGATTACAGATCACAGTACATGTGTATTTTCAAACCTGCACTGCGCTGCATTCTTTGAGGAACCGACTCTGCATTGATAGCTTATGTGCAACCTTAAATACTTCATACATTTTTGTTAATATACATATTTAGCGCCGGTATTACCGATTTTTGATGGTTTACAGATAGTTATCTGACAGATGACGAAATAAAACGGCCACTTTTATTGGTTTTTGATAAAGTTTCTTATTTGACACATAAAACGGTCCCAAAAGATGTAGTTTATCTGGCACATCCCATGCATAAGTCCTGATAGGCTAACAGTGACTGGTGAAACTGGCCCTTAGTCAGAATATGAGTAAAGAATTGTTTGTTCCACAGGCGCCGGTGTCTGTGGTCGCGAAGCCGGTGTTCACTCGGACGCCGGGCCCGCAACCGCCGCCGGAGCTCGACGACCTCTCGCATCTTGCTTGACAGTCGCCACGCTTCATCATCAGGCAGTACACTAGGAAGCCCAGGTCGTGAACACCCTCATTATCACCTCATCGCGATCATTTAGTGCAGTTTCAGTGCGTTTTGCCTAGCTAGAGTTGCCATTCTTTTGACACAGAAAATTAAATCATGTGGAGTTATTTTTCGAATTAGATCGTTTCTATATGCCTTTTGCTAACTACGCTTTTGTTCTGATGGAATCAATAATCAATGTGTGTAATTCTATGAGAGCGGCAAAAACCATTGGAGAGTATAATGCTCTCTGCAGAGGCAGTTCAGTTTGCTACAGAATGAGATAAAGTGTATTATATCTCATGTTTAGAATATGAAACGATCGATAAGAGTAATAAAATTAACGTAAGAAGTTGCCGCTTGTGTTACTCTTCGCCATAAACTGGGTAAACTACACAAATATCCGAATAGTGGCAGAGCTATATGCTGCATAACTGCATCTTCTACCGATAATTCGTAGACCGGTCGATCGGTCTTTATGCGGCTTTACTCTTCGTTCGGAATCGTTCGTACATAGTCGAATCGAGGTGGTCCGGAAATCACACGTTCGTTTATTTATCTTTACGAATGCGGCTCACGCAACGAACTATTTCGCGGTACCATGATATACAATTTATTATCTTTGAACTTCGTTAATAATAGTGATGCTTACCAGTGTATTTTATAGACGATTTATTACACAAAGTATGGCAACTCTAGCGACGACATGTGATGGACTCCAGTAAAATATATATTATATTATCTCGTAGTATTTAAGAATGTATTATTTTTAAATATTTATTTGGTGCTGATCACAGATGATTTCATAATCAGCTTTTCAATGTTTTTTTATATTAAGACTCCTTTCTTTCCTATTTTTTTAAAGAAATATGACAATAACAGATTTAAACTTCAACTCTCTCCTGCCCTACGAATAAATAAGTCAGGAAATGTAACTGCGTTAAAAAATGACCTAACAAAAGTCGTGTCCAAGTAGGCGGGGTTAAGTCGTGTCCAGCGCGTCATTAGTCGGACGTTTGTCTTGTTTGACTCAGCTGTCATAGCAGACATTGCAGCACATGCGCGAACCAATCCCTGCTATCGTTCCGAATTTAAGCCAATCACCAAGCATATCTATTTGTAACTTCGGAAGTGATTCTTATTTTGATTCTACGTCGTTTTGGTTTGAAGGAGGGCCACTTTTTGTGTAGAATTTGTTCTGAATTAGACTTCCTGACGTATTTTTTTTCGTAGCTCCTACCTACTTTATATTTAATACCAAATGTAAGGATATGTTTTTATTAGATAATATAATCGGTACTAAAGTACCTATTTAAAACAAACATTCTAAAATTATCGTTTGCTACTAAACAATTCTAGGTTAACGATTAAATAATATTTTTTAATTGATTTCCAACCAGGTTAATGTATTGATCAATTATGTTTATTACTTCATGTTATAAGATTAAATGCAGTTTTTTATTGTAGGTAGGCACAACAGAGCATAATCTGTTTTAGATTAGATTGGAGCTTGGTTAAGTATAAAAAAATATTTTATTAAAGACGTAGATTAGATTTTGAAATTGTGTAAACGATAACTTAAATTCTCTTTTGATTGATCATGTCTGATTATAAATTGATCTGCAGCGTACAGTCGATAACAAGTCTTGAATTGTTGAAAACTGAAAATGAGCAAATAGTTCATATGTAATTGCTAAAACATTAAAATATATTTTCTACTACTACTGTTCCCCGCGGCTTCGCTCGCGTTAAAAAGTATCTCATAGCCTAATTCATAGTACTGTCTATCTCTTTACGAAATTTCAGCTAAATCGTTCCAGCCTTTTGACCGTAAAGAGATCCCAAACAAATAAACGAACTAACTTTAGCATTTATAATATTGGTGTTGATAAATATATGAAATATATTTCAAGTCGTACAAGTCTCATATTTGGATGTTTTTATTGCTGACTGTACTTTATGGCAACTCATCTAAGCATTTTTTGAACTGTTGGGCATTTTATTAATTATTTTCATTATTCCATTTAAATAAATATATAAGTAGTCTGTATTTAATTTTAAGCAGATAATTTTATTTAGTTAATAAGTATATGTATTGTGTTTTTGACATGAATATATTCATTCAAACATTAAAATAATCTTTCATTATTTATGAATAATTTAAGATCGTTTAAAAAACTAAAAGAACCGACTTCAAACGTCACGCTAGTCAAAGTAGCCAGTAGACGTAGTAACTATTATATAATCTGTGCCAGTAGTTAGTAGTATGTCGTCGAGATAAATAAATGCATCGCAATATTCGTAATACAAATGTTGATATATTAGAAAGGCTCGGCCGATTTCGTTTTATAAAATTTATATGGGACCACCTGGGAACACTGGGGTACCTTTGAAACAAAAAAAGAATTTTCCAAATCGGTTCTGGCATCTTCCAGTAATCGGTGAACATACATTAAAAAAAAAGATTCCGACAAACTGAGAACCTCCTCGTTTTTTGTGAAGTCTGTTAATAAAGTAATAAAGGAAAGGTAAAATACTAAAATTCAATTACTATCATCATAACATCAATTTATTAGCTATTCTTGGCTTATTTACACAATGTGTTAAGTGTCATACCTTCTGTTCAACAATTAGGTATGTTTTCTAAGTTATTTCTATTATTTCTATTGAACATTGTATGGCAAATCTAATACTATAAGAATCTTTGTCCTGACTTACTGACTGACTGACTGACAGACAACGCACAGCCTAAACCACTGGTTGTAGAGACTTGAAATTTATTTATTTATTTATTTGCCGTACAATGTACAATAGAAATAATAACTTAGTGTAAAAATTCGATTAAACCTAATTATATCTATTATTATTATTTGGAGGGTATATTCGTCTTAGTACGTAAGGGTGTACTAAGAAAGGATTTTCCAAAATTCACCCCTTTAGAGGATGAAATGGGGGTTCAAAGTTTGTATGGAGAAACAGGATTAGATAGTCTTTTCTATTCGAAACTTCACACTAGTATTTCAGTAAAAAAATAAGTAAATAAGTGTTTCAGGCTTTTTTTAAATTCCACCCCTAACAGGGTGAAATAGAGTTACAAAGTCTGAAAATAAATATTGTTTCGGGTTGTGCTAAAATTTGGCATGCAAATAGTTATAACGACGTTAATACCCTCTGAAAATGATTGTCTAAAATTCACCCCTTAAGGGAATGAAACGGGGGTTCAAAGTTTGTGTGGAGAAACAAGATAAGATAATCTTTTCTATTCGAGACTTCGCACAAGTACTTCAGTAAATAAATAAGCAAATACGTGTTTCAGACTTTCTCGAAATGCCACCCCTAGAAGGGTGAAGTGGGATAGTAAAGTCTGAAATCAATATTGTTTCGGATTGCGCTGAAATTTGGCACGCAGATAGTTATTTTGACATTAATTTGTGTTAAGAAAGGATTTTCCAAAATTCACCCCTAAAGGGGATGAAACGGGGGTTCAACGTTTGTATGGAGAAACAAGATTATTTTCTATTCGAGACTTCGCACAAGTACTTCAGTAAATAAATAAGTAAATACGTTCACGCAATCCACTAGTTTCGTTGTATCGATGTATCGAACCGTGGCTTAATTGGCAGAGCACCTGGACGTGTAATCCGGGGGGTGCGGGTTCGAGTCCCGTCGGTACGATGAAATTTTGGATTGTGTTTTAACAATTTACAAGTAAATACGTGTTTTGGCTTTTTCAAAATGCCACCACTAAAAGGCTGAAGTGGGGTAATAAAGTCTGAAATTAATATTGTTTCGGATTGCGCTGAAAGTTGGCAAGCAGATAGTTATTTTGACGTAGATGTCCGCTAAGAAAGGATTTTTCAAAATTCACTCTTTACCGGGGGTTCAAAGTTTGGATAGTCATTTTATTCGACATTTCACACAAGTACTTCTGTAAATAAATACGAGTTTCAGGCTTTTTTAAATGCCACCCTAAGAGGGTGAAGTACGGTTACAATGTCTGAAAATCAATATTGTTTCGGATTGCGCTGAAATTTAGAATGCAGATAGTTGGTATGACGTAGGTATGCGCCTAGAAAGGATTTTCTAAAGATTCCCCCGGATATTATACATACTTATTATTTTTAATCTATATCTATATCTATACTATATAACATTATAAAGAGGAAAGATTTGTTTGTTTGTTTGTTTGTAATGAATAGGCTCCGAAACTACTGGACCGATTTCAAAAATTCTTTCACCTTTGGAAAGCTACATTATCCCCGAGTAACATAGGCTATATTATATTTTTAAAAAAATTAGGGATCCTTACTAAAACTCCAATAATGTAACATAAGGTGTAAAAAAAGACCTGAAAAATTCCTTACGTCGCGTGCGCTGCGAAAACTATCGATGATAGAACAAAATCATTTACTACGACTTTGCAGAACTCATTATCTACAAAAAGTGTCGCGACAGCATATGTCTAAATATTATAGTTATTATGTCACAGTAAGCAGTTTTTTATTCTAAAATATTAATTTATATATGCCGCCTCTTGAAAAGGCTCTTCATTTGTACCTTGGTATTAATCCTTATCAAAATAAATTACTTTATATTCAAGACGGCTTTAATACCTTTTTATAACTTTTTGAATTATTCAATTCGGACATTTCATTCGGAAGATATCACGAGTTTAAAAATGCAAGTATTAGAAAAAAGTCGCGTGGTTGTCGCTCACCGCGCTCAGATAGCCAGCATGCGATGTAGGCTCCATGTAAGCGTCACTGGGGTACGGGGGGGAGTCAATGTAATAAAATATAGTGCCGCGCGGCCCACTCGCGCGGTCGGCTCCCTACGCAGCGGTCGTGTGCGTGATCGTATGATTTTAGCTTGAAAAAATTTTGAATTCGCTTTAAATACGTTTCGTAGGTAAATAAGTATCTCATAATAAATATTATATTTTAATGTAACTATTCAAACTGCTTATAGTAGTATTTTATGGGTATTCCTGTTCAAAGCAAAAATTTAGTAAAAGGTAGTTTTCTAAACCCATATTTTTAATTTTCTTTCAATAAGTACCTACTACTTACCTGATAATAAATATTATATTTTAATTATTCAAAAAGCTTAGTACTTCATATAGTTCAATAAGCAAAAAGTTAGTAAAAGCCCGTTTAATTATTTATTTCCTTCTATTTTTCATTTTATAATGCCCAAAAATGCCAAAAAGATCAAGATCTCAACTTTCTAAACATAGTTCCCAGGCGAGGGCAATAAAAATACGGCGTAATGAGGAATCTTCATCAGAAACTGAAAATCGCCTTGCAAGTCGGAGAGAATACGCGTCGCAATCGCGTGCTAGAGAGTCAAGTATCGAGCGTTCGCAGCGGCTTGCTGAACAAAATTTGAGAACCTCTCAAGTACGCGCGCGAGAGTCGAGTAGTGAGCGTTCGCAGCGGCTTGCTGAACAAAATTTGAGAACATCCCAAGTACGCGCGCGAGAGTCGAGTATCGAGCGTTCGCAGCGGCTTGCTGAACAAAATTTGAGAACATCCCAAGTACGCGCGCGAGAGTCGAGTATCGAGCGTTTCCAACGCCTTGGAGATCAGCGAGAGAGACAACAGATGTCAACGACTAGAGTCCGTAATCGAGTTTTAGCTTACAGTAACAGATCGGCTTTCAGATACGATCCACAGATTGATTATGCTCAACAGTCTTCCGTCCAAATCGGAGCCATGAATAAGATCTGCTCTAAGTGCTCTGCTAAAAAATGGGCCGATGAACCTAATGGTTTGTGCTGTGCTTCTAGAAAAGTTAGTCTCCCCAACATTCAGGAGCCGCCACAGCCAATAAAAAGTCTTTTAACAAATGATCATTCACTATCTGGACATTTTTTAAGAAACATACGTAGGTACAATAGCCTTTTTCAAATGACTTCGTTTGGCGCGAAAGAGATTCGAGAAGAAAATTGTATGCCGACTTTTAAAATAGAGGGACAAGTATATCACCTTATAGGTAGCCTTTTACCACCATCAGGTCAAAATCCACAATACCTGCAGATATATTTCATTTCAGACACAGATCAGCTGTCGTTGCGGTCAAACATAGCTCCCAACGCTAAAAATCGATTTAATTAATGAACTACAGACCGCACTAAATAACTACAATGTATACATACGAAGTTTTAAACAAAACTTAGAAAGTAACTCTTCGGATAATTTAAAGCTAATTATTCACTCCGACCGTCCACCGGTCACACAGACATCACATCCGGGTAGATACAATGCTCCAGCTGAAAACGAGGTAGCCGTTCTCTTAGTTGACGAAGAAAAAGGCCCCAGAGATATAGTGCTGCACGGTAGAGATGGCCAACTTAAAAGGGTCTCTGAGTTACACCGATCGTATGATCCACTACAGTATCCCTTAATATTCGTAATGGGTGATGAAGGTTATTACTTGACCATTCCTCAGCAAGGTACAGCGCGTAACAAGACTGTGACGTGCATGCAATTTTATGCATTTAGGTTGATGTTTAGAGCTAACTGTTTTAATCCACTACATTATTACAGGGACTTATTTAGTCAATATATTGTCGATATGATGGCGAAAATGATATCAGAAAGATTGAATTACATATGTCGTAATCAACAGAGACTGAGGGCTGAGGAATACATTCATCTCAGAGACGCTTTAAATCGAGACGCAAATGTTAACCCCTCAAATATCGGCCAACGCGTAATCCTGCCATCGTCATTCACAGGTTCTCCGCGTTATTTACACGAAAAAACCCAAGATGCGATGACTTATGTCCGAAACTATGGGAGACCAGACTTATTTGTCACTTTCACATGTAACCCCGAATGGCCTGAAATTAAAGCAGAACTATTATCTGGGCAACGATCTTTCGATCGTCATGACATAATTTCAAGGGTATTCCATTTAAAGATGAAGAAATTTATAAAATTATTTACCAAAGACGAAATATTCGGCAAAGTCAAATGTTACATGGCAAGTGTGGAGTGGCAGAAGCGTGGTTTACCACACTGTCATTTGCTGTTTTGGCTAGAACAAAAAATACAGCCAGACGAAATTGATAGTGTCATAGTTGCGGAACTGCCCAACCAACAAAATGATCCAATGTTGTACGATATCGTAACTAAAAATATGGTGCACGGGCCATGCGGAGAGCATAATTTAACAGCACCATGTATGAAAAACGGTATCTGTACAAAAAAGTACCCACGACGTTTCGTCAATGATACCCAAACCGGAGAGGACGGGTATCCGGTATATCGTCGTCGTGACGCCGAAAATGGAGGACAAAGCGCTACGCTAAATATCAGAGGAAGTACGTTCAATATAGATAATAGATGGATTGTTCCTTATTCTCCACTATTATGTAGGACGTTTAACGCTCACATAAACGTGGAGTACTGCCACTCAGTTCAAGCCATCAAATATATTTGTAAATATATAAATAAAGGATCTGACCAAGCTACTTTTAGCGTCAGAAACCCAAATGATGAAGTGGAAAACTACGTGAATGGCCGGTACATAAGTACATCCGAGGCTGTGTGGCGAATATTTGAATTTCCGATCCATGAGCGGCATCCTACAGTCTTACAGTTAGCTGTCCACTTAGAAAACGGCCAAAGGGTGTATTTTACCCCAGAAACGGCTGAACAAGTGGCTCATAACCCACGTAAAACTACTTTGCTGGCGTTCTTTGAGCTCTGTAATGACGACGAATTCGCAAAGACACTTTTATACCACGAAGTCCCGCAATACTACACATGGGCCAGTAATAAACACAAGAAGGAGGCGTGGTGAGGACGTAGTTGGCCATCCAGGTATAAAAAAAGATGCCGCTTTAGGAAGAGTCTACGGTGTACATCCTTCTCAATCAGAGTGCTTTTATCTTAGGATGTTGCTACATCACGTACGTGGTCCAACCTCATTTGAGTACTTAAAAACCGTTGACGGAGTTCTCAAAGAAACCTATCAAGCAGCTTGCCGTGACAGAGGTTTGCTGGAAAATGATAACCACTGGGAAAATACTCTGAGAGAAGCATCGCTTTCGCAATGTCCAGTACAACTGAGAGACTTATTTGTGGTCATCCTTTTATTTTGTCAGCCATCGCAACCATTGAAATTATGGGACCGTTTCAAAGATGATTTATGTCAAGATATTATACATAGAATCAGACAGCAAAATCAAGACTTCGCCTTGCCATACAGTGAAGACGTTTATAATGAAGGATTGAATCAAATAGAAAATAAAATTTTGCAATTAAATGATAAAAGCTTAAGTAATTTTGGATTGCCTGTTTCAGTTCGTACAAACAACAATGCTACAGATACAATGGCACATCACTATAATACAAATAATTTGAGCGCTTTTGTCAATGAAAACCTGCCAAAATTAGTCCCATATCAAAAATATGCTTTTGACACTATAGTCGATAGCGTGAATAATAACAAAGGAAAAATATTTTTTTTGGATGCGCCAGGTGGCACTGGCAAGACTTTTCTTGCAAATTTGATACTAGCTAAGATAAGAGAATCAGGGAAGATAGCGATTGCAGTTGCTTCGTCAGGAATTGCCGCAACTCTCTTAAAGGATGGAAAAACGGCTCATTCTACTTTTAAACTTCCACTATCCGTAAATCTTGAGCAACAATCGTTATGTTCAATCCGTAAAAACGGCCCTCTTGGTAAATTATTACAAGACGCCTCATTGATTATGTGGGATGAATGCACTATGAGTCACAGAGCGCATATAGAGGCCGTGGACAGAACATTAAAAGATCTTAGAAACTCTTCTGCCCTCATGGGCGGGATTACTTTTGTATTTGCTGGAGATTTCCGACAGACTCTTCCTGTCATTAACAGAGGTACGCGAGCAGATATCATCAAATCATGCTTGATATCGTCTCCCTTATGGACGTCGATAGAAAATTTAAAATTACGGACGAATATGAGAGCTCATCTTCATGGAATCACAGATAGTAATTTCGCACAACAACTGCTAAAACTTGGAGAAGGAATTTTTCCCACTCCAAATTTAAGCAGTTGTGACATCCTGCTGGATGAGTCTGTAGGCCAAATAGTCCATAATTTAGAAAATTTAATAGATGCTGTATACCCTGACATCGAGAATTTGCACGAAAAGGACTTTCATTGGTTGTATTCAAGGGCAATAGTGTCACCCAGGAATGATACTGTCAACGAAATAAATAATCTCATTATTCAAAAAGTCTCCGGCCAAATAAAAAATTACAAATCGATCGATACCGTGACTAATATTGAAGACGCAGTCCATTATCCACAGGAATTTTTGAATTCACTAAACCCTTCTGGACTGCCACCACATGAATTGACGTTAAAAATTGGAATTCCAATAATGCTTTTAAGAAATTTAAGCCCTCCGAGCATGTGTAATGGGACGAGACTGCTTATTAAGGAATTGAAGGACAATTTAATTGTAGCGACCATTATCACTGGCCCAGCAGCTGGTCAACTAGCTCATATACCGAGGATACCGATGATTCCAACTGATCTGCCAATCCCTTTTAAACGACTTCAGTTTCCGGTGAAATCATCTTTCGCGTTAACTATTAACAAGTCCCAGGGCCAAACCTTCGAATTATTAGGGATCGACCTACGAAAAGAATGTTTCACTCATGGCCAACTGTATGTTGGCCTATCACGTGTCGGAGCTCCTGAAAATCAATTTATTTTGCTGCCACAAAATAAAACTACTTCAAATATCGTTTACAGGGAAGCTCTGACTCACTAAAACTAATGGCTTTTGTTTTGTAAATAATATTATATATGTATAAAATTTAAAAATAAAAAAATACAAAAAAACATTAATAAAAAATATGAATAAAAAAACTCATAAAAAAAAATTCAAGCTTCCTTTATAATTTTACTTTTTTTTTTAAACCCGATGCAAAAAAAAAGGGTGTATGTGTGTGTGTATGTACCCGTGCGAAGCCGGGGCGGGCCGCTAGTATATATATAAACTTATAGATTTACTTAAGTACTTCTGTAAATAAATAAGTAAATACGTGTTGCATGATTTTTGCTGGTTGTAAGGGGTTGGTATAAAAGTCTGAAAATCAATATGATTTTTCGGGTTTTATAAATATGAATCCCTATTTCTCTTAGTCACGCAATAACTTGAATACGGATGAACCGATTTGGCTTACTTACTTCTTTGATGTCTTTTATGACAGAAAGGTTTTTAAAAATAAAAAAGAAGTCTTTAACGCGGGCGAAGACGCGGGGCACTTCTAGTAAATAGATAAATAAGAAGGCGGAACTAAACACTTCATGTAGGTCATTTTCAATGAATTTGATTTGATACTTCTAAACTTAATAAATAGACTTGAACCTTGGAGTTATCCGTGTCTGAAGTTAGTACGTTGTTGCTGCTGTGAGACGAGACTTTAGGGAATTTTTTTTTTACTTAAGGGAATTATTGTATATGCTCTGCTAACGGAACTTATAGATATGCTTAATATTAGCACATAAGCATGCCATTAGTGAGCAATTGCTACTT
Source organism: Cabera pusaria (assembly GCA_954871355.1). NCBI lineage: Eukaryota > Metazoa > Arthropoda > Insecta > Lepidoptera > Geometridae > Cabera > Cabera pusaria. The sequence continues at coordinate 18,065,739 of OX940889.1, read as the reverse complement.
ATTAGCATACATTAGCACATGTATACGAAAAGAGCATGCTTGGGAAATAGCACGCTACTGAATCGCAACGCAAGCCAGTCTATTTTTCGTGCTAAGATAGCACACGGTGTATGTAAGACGCGGGTGAGAGAGAGGGGTGGCACAAAAGCAAGTCTGAACGTGATCTCGGCGAGCCTACTACTTGATTTGATATTGTTACATCGCGTCGTCGAGTCGCGATGTTTCGCCAAGCTTCTCGAACAAAAATACCGTGGGAAAGAATAGACTAATTAGGGGCTATAAACACCCGACCCGACCGTCATAAATGTAACCTTCCGGGAATTCAGACCCTAGTCAATGTACCTAGTTTTGTAGTTAAGATTGAACCTTATTCATAAGTAGTTAGAGATCAAATTAGCACGTATGGTAAAGTTGTTTACATCAGATGCTCAAAGGAAAGCCGCCCCTTTTGTTTGTGATTTTTATTGAACGTCTTTTGTCTATTGTTTCGAGTCAATACTGGAAAGTTCTGTAGAAATATTCTCGTCCTATATAAGACGTTGAAACCGCGGCTTGAGTCAGTCTTTCTCTGGAAGCCACTGTGTAACTATCTAAGCGCGGATAGCGACCAAGTGATCGTTAAGTGTTATCAGTGAACTAGTGTTGTGAACTGTGAACAGTGAAATCAGTGATTGTGATTACCAACGACCTCAGTGTGTGTTAACGGACTTTTGATAATTGTGCAAGACGATTTGGACAACTACTGTGGAACATTGTGCTTACCTAGTGATCAGTGGAAATAAACGTTCATCTCATCGGATTGGCATTTTAATACCACCCCGCACGTAACAATTGGTGTCAGAAGTGGGATGCCAATCACTCCGAGGGAAGATACGCGTACTCCACGCACCAGGCGCCAGGCAGAGATGGATGCAACCCGGCAGAAGGAGCTCGAAGCTTCGGGAGGAGGAACATTCACATTGGAAGAGCCAGCAGCAACACCAATGGCACCCACCATGGCAGCGCCATCTGCAGCAGCGCCAGCGAGCCGAACTACGGATGGGGGCTTGGAGGCCATGCTAGCCGCTATCCTAGCAGGACAACAAGCTGCACAGGCTGCACTACAAGATGTGCGGCAAGATCAACAAGCTGCACAGGCTGCACTACAAGAAGCTAGCCGCAAACAGGAGGAGGCTCGCCAGGAACAACAGGCTGCACTACAGGCTGTACAGATGGCCCAACAAGAAGCTAGCCGCAAACTGGAAGAGACAATTGGACGTCAGTTGCAGAGCGGGCTTGCCGGCATGGGAGAGAAGATCAAAATGGTGGAAACCAGTATCAAGGAAGTAGAAGGGCGGCTTGACATACATGAGCAGACCGTGAATGACTTGGCCAACGAATTTCAGAAACTGAAGTTAAGAGGAATTGGACATAGCAGCCAGGGTCCCACTATGACCTCGCCCTTCAAGCTAGATTTGCCGCACTTCGACGGAACATCTTCGTGGGCAGCCTACAAATTCCAATTCACAACGCTGTCCAAAAGTTGCGGCTGGACAGACGAGCACGCAAATACAGCGCTCACATTAGCGCTGAAAGGAGACGCTCAGCTTATCCTGGAACGCATACCTGAAGAGGAAAGGACCCTGAAGACCCTGCTGGAAGCCCTCGAAACGCGCTATGGAGACAAGCACATGGAGCATGCGTACAGGGCACAACTACGTGAGCGAACCCAGAAGCCCACAGAGACATTGCAACAGTGGGCAGATGAAATCGAGAGGTTGGTCCGACGAGCCTACGTGTCGACGCCATCAACCATCGAGGTTACATCGCTGCAGCACTTTGTGGATGGAATCAGGGATGGCGAAGTACGCGCTGCTGTACGACTGGGACATCATCAGACACTCAAGAACGCCCTGGTTCATGCTTTGGAAGTGGAAACTGTGCGACGAGACACCAAACCGTATAGGGTTCAAGAACTGGTTACTGAACCCAGGAAGCCCCGTTATGGACCGACATGTTACGGGTGTGGAGAAAAGGGGCATATTCGGATTGATTGCCCGAAGACGAAGAAACAGGACCCAAGTGGCAGAAGAAACGTCGTCATAGCTGCGGGACGGGCGCCGTCTGATCGAGAGAGAGCCCCCGCCATCACTGTGACACAAGTGTGCAACGGGAACAGCTTAATCGTCGAGGGAACCCTGAACAACAAGACCTGCAAGTTCACAGTGGACACAGGAGCATCGCGCACAATTGTGAAGCCTGAATTCCTGCAACGATTTATATCACGGAAACATCGATCTGCAGCATGCTCACTACGGACAGCAACCGGCCAGTCAGTACCTGTCCTTGGCGATACAGATGTGGAGATAGTCATCGGTGAGCACTCATACATTCATCCTGTGCTTATTGCCAACATAACTGACGATTGCATTCTGGGATTGGACTTTTTGGAGAAGCAGCAGTGCATATTGGATGTGGCCCGTGGTGTACTCCGGTTTCCCGAGCAAGAAGTGTTTTTCGAAGGAACGGCACCGTGTAAGCTTTACTGTCTCAAGGACGTCGTGTTGGCTCCAAAATCGCAAAATATTGTTCGAGTGAAATTTCCAAATACAGTCAAGAGTGGACTATGTGTAGTTGCCGAAGATGAGGGCACACATCCGACCTGGATTACTGCAAGAACATTGCTCATGACAAACAGAACGGCCAGTGTGCGAATTCTTAACCTTGGCAATGAAGAAGTTCATCTGAAGAAAAACAGCATAATTGGAAAATGTCAAGAAGTGAAGTACCTGCGACGAACGGATATTACTTCTACGGAACCAAGCTCGGAAGACCAAATATCACAGCTGCTGGAATCATCCAAAGACAATTTAACGTTCGCTCAGCTGTCACGAGCAAAACGTCTGTTGATGCGGTATAAAGACGTCTTCGCCGCTGGAAACAACTGTGGACGTACCGGACTTGTTAAACACAAAATTGACACTGGCGACGCAAGACCTATACGACAGAGGCCACGAAGGATTCCATGGGCGAAAGAAGCTGAAGTTGCAGACATGATACGAGACATGGCCAAAGAAAAAGTCATCGAACCATCTACAAGTCCTTGGTCATCGCCAGTGGTTCTGGTGAAAAAGAAAGATGGCTCCACCAGATTCTGCGTAGATTACAGAATGCTTAATGAAGTCACAAAGAAGGACAGCTACCCCTTGCCTCGAATAGACGATACACTGGACATGCTCAGTGGAATGAAGTGGTTTTCAACGGTTGACCTGAAAAGTGGCTACTGGCAGGTAGAAATCAGTCCAGAAGACAAAGAGAAGACAGCATTCAGTACGGGCATTGGAAATGGACTCTGGCAATTCAACGTCATGCCATTTGGACTGTGTAATGCTCCAGCAACGTTCGAACGTCTCATGGACAGAGTAATGTCCTCAGATCCCTTGGAATTGGTAAGCCTCGTCAAAATTCTGTCCCTCTTAGTTTAGACATAGATTCACTTAATCTTCATTTTTCTTGTTCATCTGATATTTCTGACTCGGATAAAATCAAAACTTTAGATCATTTATCAAATTTACCAATTCCCGACTATCCTTCTTTTGTTTTTGATCGACTATCCACTTGTGATGTTAAGAAGAGCGTACTGTCCATTACTTCTAATGCTGTAGGTGGTGATTGCTTAAGTCGCAACATGCTAGTACCAATCCTTGATACCATTCTTCCTGTACTATGTTTTATTTTCAATAACTCCTTTAACAATGGTGTGTTTCCCTCTATCTGGAAAGATGCCGAGATCATTCCTTTACCCAAAAAAGCGAACCCTAAATTACTCTCCGAATACCGTCCTATATCCATTCTTCCTTTCTTATCCAAGGTCCTTGAGCGTCTTGTCCATAATCAAATTAGTAAATTCCTTTCCTTTAACAATCTCCTTAATCCTTTTCAATCCGGTTTCCGCCCAGGCCATAGCACAGTTAGCACGTTAGTTAAAATTACAGATGATATCCGCCTGGGTATGGAAAACCGGCACCTTACGGTACTAGCACTGTTGGACTTTAGCAATGCTTTCAACACTGTCGACTTTGATATCCTACTAGCAATACTACGTTCTATTAACATATCTCCAATGGTGGTCGACTGGTTTCACAGTTATCTGTACGGGCGCCGGCAGCGTGTTCGCCTTGATGAAACATATTCATTGTGGTGTGACACGTCAGCTGGCGTTCCTCAAGGCGGCGTGCTTTCTCCTCTTCTCTTTGCTGTTTTTATAAACTCTATCACTCAAAATCTTTCTTCTTCCTACCACCTGTATGCAGACGACCTTCAGATATATTGTCAAGCCCCTCTTGATAATCTACCCAATGCTATTGCCTCCATTAACACAGACTTACAGCGCATATTAGACTGGACGAAAGCTTTTGGACTCAAAGTCAATCCAACAAAAACGCAGGTCATGGTTACCGGAAGTTCTAGACTTATTGTCAAAGTTGATTGGCAAATGCTTCCAAAAGTTAGTTTCGGTGGAATAGATATTCCTTTTAGCAAGTCTGTGAAAAATCTTGGTCTCATAATAGATCAATGCTTGACATGGGATTTACAAATACAAAACACCAGTCGCAAGCTCTATGCAGCTGTGGCGTCACTAAAAAGACTACGCAACTTTCTTCCTACAACCACTAAAATTGCACTCGCTCAATCTCTCCTACTTCCTATTCTTGACTATTCTGACGTCTGCTATCTAGATCTTAGGGAAGATCAGCTAGATAAACTTGAGCGTCTACAAAATTTATGTATTAGATTCATATTTGGTTTGCGTAAATATGATCACGTATCTCAGTTTCGCACAAAGCTCAAGTGGCTTCCTATTCGCCTTCGCCGGAATACTCATATTCTTTCTCTTCTCTATAACATTCTATTCAATCCTTCTACTCCGCGATATCTTAAAGGACGCTTTAACTTCCTCCACAATTCTAACTCTCTTTCTCTAAGGTCATCAGAAAACTTAACCCTGAACTTTCCCGCACATGGTTCCAGTTTTTATGATAAGGCTTTTACTGTCCAGGCTGTTAGGCTCTGGAACTCTCTTCCCGAACCTGTGAAATCTTCACAATCCCTTCATATTTTCAAGAGCCGTTTAAAAGCTTATCTTTCATTATAAATAGTGTTAAGCTGCTTCTGTCTGTTCTGTCAATCTGTTTAAAATTTATAGAATGCGTGTTTAGGAATTTATGTAAGTAATCTGTGTTTATTGTTGTAGGTAAGTAGGTATGATTATGTTAGTTTAGGTATAATATGTTATTGTTATTCTTTTCATTTTAATTTAAATTAGGCGCACCCTGCATTAGGCTAATATTTCGATCCTATCCATACAAAGGTTTGTCTGGAAGAGATCGCTGTTAGCGATAAGACCGCCCATTGCTACACGTTAAATTTAAGCTGTAAAAGTTATATGTGTCTGTATCTTTGGTGTCGCAATAAAGAGTTCATCTATCTATCTATCTATCTAATGGTTGGATTACTGGGAGACGTATGCTTGGTGTACCTGGATGACGTCATCACTTTGGGCCGTGATTTTACTGAACATCTGCAGAATCTGGAGAAGGTTTTGAACCGTCTACGTGAAGCAAACCTGAAGCTAAGTGCCAAAAAGTGTGACTTCTTTAAATCCAAAGTCAGCTACCTTGGACACATCATTTCGGAGAACGGGGTACAAACTGATCCTGACAAAATCAAGGCTGTTCAAACTTGGCCTACCCCGAAGAATAAAACGGATGTAAGGTCGTTTTTGGGACTATGCGCTTACTATCGGCGGTTCGTCAAGAACTTTTCTGGAATTGCCAAACCCTTACATCGACTGACGGAAGAAAAGCGCACATTTGTATGGGACTTAGAGTGTGAATCCGCCTTCAACGATCTTAAGCAGCGACTGTGTGAAACGCCGATCTTGGGGTACCCTACCAGAGATGGAAGATTTATTGTGGACACTGATGCCAGCAACACGGGAATTGGAGGAGTTCTCTCGCAAATCCAAGGAGACCAAGAAGTGGTCATAGCATACTTCAGTAAATCATTATCCAAACCAGAACGAAACTACTGTGTCACCCGCCGCGAGTTGCTAGCTGTGGTGAAGACTCTTCAGCACTTCAACAAGTACCTCATCGGAAGGGAGTTTACGCTCAGAACTGACCACGCTGCTCTAAAATGGCTTCTACAGTTTAAGAGCCCGGAAGGTCAAGTGGCACGATGGATCGAGCAACTTCAAGAGTTCAACTTCGTGACAGAACATCGCAGTGGAAAGGGCCATAGCAACGCCGATGCCCTGTCAAGAAGACCTTGTGCAGATGACTGTAAACACTGCGAAAAGCACGAGTCTCGAGAAGAAGTCAGTCATCAGGATGGACAGAACAGATGACGAATGGAACGGCGAAAATATGAGACAAGCACAATTGGAGGACAGAGATTTACGACCTGTACTGGATTGGATAAAGTCTGGAAACAAGCCCCAGTGGAGCGACGTGTCAGCCTGCAGCCCAATCACAAAAAGTTACTGGGCTCAGTGGGACAGCCTGACTCTGGAACAAGGAATCTTGTACCGAAAATGGGAAAGCAGCAATGGAAAAGAAACTACGATGCAGGTTGTTGTTCCCCGGAGTAAAGTGGCATCTCTACTACGACACATTCATGATGGAGTTTCTGGTGGACATCTAGGAGTCAAGAAAACTCTTGCGAAGGTTCGTCAACGATTCTACTGGGTACACAGCCGCGAGGATGTAGAAGATTGGTGCAGGAAGTGCACCGCTTGCGCATCAGTAAAAGGACCGAAGACAAGAAGTAAAGGACAACTAAAATTGTACAATGTTGGGGCACCATGGGAGCGCATTGCCGTGGATGTTGCCGGGCCATTTCCCGAGACTGAAGAAGGCAACAAGTACATCATCGTAGTGCAAGATTACTTCAGCAAATGGCCCGAAGTTTTCGCGACACCAAACCAGGAAGCAAAGACAGTTGCAAAGAAGTTGGTGCAAGAAGTGATCTGTCGATTTGGTGTACCGATGGAACTGCATTCCGATCAAGGAAGGAACTTCGAGTCTGCCCTATTTCAGGAAATGTGCACCCGCCTCGGGATCCAAAAGACGCGGACAACGGCAGCTCATCCACAGTCAGACGGAATGGTTGAGAGGTTTAACCAGACGTTGGAGAATCACCTGGCTAAAGTCGTGGACGCACATCAACGTGACTGGGATCAGTACATACCTCTGTTCTTGTTGTCATACCGTTCCGCTACCCATGACAGCACTGGTATGACTCCTGCAAATGTGAATTTTGGACACGAACTAAGACTTCCTATCGACGCCATCACTGGTTCCCCGCCAGATGCTCCGAAGCCTGTAACCGACTATGTCAGTGATCTTCGTAGTCAGCTGGACGAAGTGCACAGGATAGTTCGAGAGAATAGTTTAAAAACTGGTGAAAAAATGAAGACCCGGTACGATCGTAGAGCGAATACGATGGGTTTCGAAGATGGAACTCTCGTCTGGTTGCACAACCCACTACGAAGGAAAGGAAAAAGTCCGAAGCTGCAGGCTCATTGGGAAGGACCATACCAGATTATCACGAAGATAAACGACGTTACCTACCGCATTAAACGAGGCCAGAGAGGAAAGCCGAGGGTAGTACACATCGATCGACTTACACGATACCATGGAACAAATGATGATCGGGACGATCATAACTAAGAAGGGGATAATGTTACATCGCGTCGTCGAGTCGCGATGTTTCGCCAAGCTTCTCGAACAAAAATACCGTGGGAAAGAATAGACTAATTAGGGGCTATAAACACCCGACCCGACCGTCATAAATGTAACCTTCCGGGAATTCAGACCCTAGTCAATGTACCTAGTTTTGTAGTTAAGATTGAACCTTATTCATAAGTAGTTAGAGATCAAATTAGCACGTATGGTAAAGTTGTTTACATCAGATGCTCAAAGGAAAGCCGCCCCTTTTGTTTGTGATTTTTATTGAACGTCTTTTGTCTATTGTTTCGAGTCAATACTGGAAAGTTCTGTAGAAATATTCTCGTCCTATATAAGACGTTGAAACCGCGGCTTGAGTCAGTCTTTCTCTGGAAGCGACAGTGTAACTATCTAAGCGCGGATAGCGACCAAGTGATCGTTAAGTGTTATCAGTGAACTAGTGTTGTGAACTGTGAACAGTGAAATCAGTGATTGTGATTACCAACGACCTCAGTGTGTGTTAACGGACTTTTGATAATTGTGCAAGACGATTTGGACAACTACTGTGGAACATTGTGCTTACCTAGTGATCAGTGGAAATAAACGTTCATCTCATCGGATTGGCATTTTAATACCACCCCGCACGTAACAATATATTGATGAAGTAATGAAGTAATTTGATTGGTTAACTGGGCGCCATTTTAACCAATCAAATACAAATAGTAGCTTCTATGCTGCGATTTACGCTTGAGCATCGATACCGGCATCAGAGTACTATGACCTCTATCTCTTCAAGTATCATCATACTATTACTGTACCTACGCTACTCTGGGAATCGTTTCGGCATCGGAAGACAAGATAGGATAGTTGCTCTATATATTGAATTAAAGTCAGTACATAATTGTCTTGTCCACCGCCTCATTGTTAAATTCCAGACAAGCTCGATCTTATTTTAGATCACTGCATTGTCACCATTCGTAAGTGAGATCATAGTTAAGTCAATTCAATGAAAAGTTACCCTTCAGCACTAATTTGACTAGTTCGGCTCAACAACTACGTAACAATTATAATACAAAAATAATATACTACTGTGATATCGAATTCCTTTGTAAGGTCATCACTTCCTTTCAATAGTAGGTAGCAAGAGATGCCACCGGGCATTCCAGTCATGTGAACGGGCAAATAAGCATCGAATCCGGGCATAATGGCGACAATACTCGCAATGAATGGATGCTCACTCGACTGAATTGATAAGTGGGCTGTGCCGACTGCCGACGAGCGTGGGGAAGTGTGCCCGCCCGCCCAACAAATCTATGAGGTGGTGTAAAACTTGCCTACGTTGTTGAGAACTCACAGAGGCAAATTTTGATACGAAGGTACATGTTTAATAGTAGTATGTATATGAGTTTGTTAGTATTTCTAACTGACTTCAATAAAAGGTTCTCAATTTGTCTGCAATTTGCTGTAGAGTCTGGCTCACAAAAGTAGTAAAGTAGTAGTAGTAAATTTAAAAAAAATATCAGTATGGCAGCCCCAACTGCGAAGAAAACTTCGACTGATAACATTTAGATACTTTAAACTAGCAGGGTCCGAGAGATAATGCACAAAAAAGTATCAAAGTATTTGCAGCATACTATTGCCATGTAAAAATGCAAATAATTCGATTATCAACTTTCAATAGCCAGACTATATTTATTTACTCGATTTCTGTTCCGATTTCCATTATAATTTTTGCATAAGTAGGGTTGTATCTTAATGTTATCAGGATATATTCAGAGTATATTTCAGCGATACAAATTGAGATAAACACCCCAAGATACTTCCAACTTGCTACAGAAAATGACTCGCGCGTCATGTAAAGTTCTTCAAAGATTTTTTAACTATATAGCGTAGCATTTACATGCTCATTAAAATATTATCGATCTGTAAAAATAAACGCATACAAAACTCAAAGGCAAAGCAAGCAAGTATATGCTTAAACAAATAAAACAACAACATAAATATAATATTTATTTCAAACAATATTATAATAAACCGCCAAGTGCAAGTCGAAATTACTCGGTCAGACTCGCACACGAAGGGTTCCGTACCACTGTAGAATAAAAGAAATATTTAAAAGTTCCAGCAATAAATGTCGAACACGCTTCTTATTTTTTATGAATGGGGATAGGAGACCCCTTCCTATCCCTAATGTTTTACTATTGTATTGTTATAGCGGCCATAGTTATATTAAAATGTCTTTCACGGTTCTAACTTAGTCTAATTATCAAAACGAATCGCTACCGCGGCACAGAATAAACGTAACCGCGGGCTAATTTTACTACTGACGCCATCTCATCATCAACTTCAAAGCAAAGTGAAAAATTATATTATTTAAAACCCACGGGTTTTACTATCGGTATTGCTTATTACAGTTTCGGATATATTTGACGTCCATCCTCTGAGCCACGTCTACCACAAGCGGCACGTAACATTGTACCCGAAAGCTCGTTGCGCAAGTAATTCCTACAGTAAAACCAGTGAGCGTAAACCCGTAAACTGTTAAACCCTAATAAACCTGACAAGTGCGAGTCATAATCGCACAGTAATGGTTCCGTACCACCGTACAGTATGTTATAAAATAGAGCGAAAAATGCCGTACAGACACGTTTCTTGTATAATAGTGATCCCTTTTTTAATTAAAATGTAGTTTTATTTAATTTTAATTATGTGTCATTTAATACATAAATATAAAATATATATTAAAATTTAAAATTTAAAATTATTATAAATATAAAATATATATGTAATATAAAATATAAAATAATAATAATTTAAATTAATCGTGGCCATAAAAATACACACTCTGTGAAAATTTCAAGAGTCTATTTAGTTATTTTAGTAGTTCGAGCAAAAACGTCGAAAAAAGAAGTTTCTTGTATCGAAACCTCCTTCGCTTTTAAACTTTATTTTGTGTTTATAATTTATTGTTATAGAAATTATAGTAAAACATATTCAGTCCAAATGTCAAGTGTCTACCTGCAGATGCAGCCCTCTGACAGACGGACGGACAGACGTGAAGTCCTAGTACTTTTAGACTTTATAGGGTTCCGTTAGTACCCTTTGGGTATGGTATGGAACCCTAAGAAGTAAAGAATATAAGAAATAAAGCGGTCTTCAATATAAAGAGAAGGGTTGGCGGCATAGTTCGAATTAGATATAATCTTTGTTGTCAGGTCACAGACAAATACTAGTAATTTCGTTGTCAGACTAACGTAGCAACTGGTGAATTAATCTGTGGTGAGGCGCGCGGCGGCGCCCTGTCTGCCACTGGCAGTGGCTGAACTGCCTGAGCCTGACCACTGGCCGCCGCTCCAGACTCGGTCGGACTTCGGTTGCATACAGCCGCAGACAGAAGTGCGCTCCACGCGTCTATATCACCCCTCGTACACGATACACCAAATTCCCGCCAAAACATTACGAGACATTTTTTAATATTTTTTTTTAGTTTCTGTTTTTAATTTATTTTATCCTGTGTCTGGTGGAACTAATAGTAACATGCACTAATAAAGTTGTTTATTTGTTTTGTGATGCGTTGTTTTGTTGTGGTTTTAATTTTGTTTTTTGTGTTTTTACCAAAATCTTCTGAGGCGATACGATGGCTGTAAGTACATTTTAACTGTCTCAATTATTTAAGTTTATTACTAATAATCCAGTAGGTATGATCACATACATAAGTTTTTAAAATTAAACAGATTTGAGGAACTACGTACGTACTACCCAAGTAAATTATTTATATTACTTTTAACAACTGAATTATATTATGTTATTTTTAATTGCATACCATACCTGTTGCATATTTAATGTAATTTTAAATCAGTTGGACCTCAAAACGTGCAATGAATCTCCGGGTTCGCGTGAGATTCATTATCTATTAATTTATTTAAATTGAGTGGCAATAACAGCCCCACAATCATGGCGGATTCATACAGTGGGACGAACTCGGTCTCCACTAATTTATTTATTGTTTTGGTCAAGTCACAACGCCGTTAAATTTAATCGGTTTTGGTAAACTTATTATTACGTTTCGCTTATATATAACAGATCAAAGTATGTATTTGATAAAGGCTGACGTCTTTGCTTACCATCAGCGATCAGGCGAGCTTCTTTCCTGTCCTACATTAGCTATATTGTAAAAAAGGTGCATACATACAGATGTTTTTCTTCTTACGGAGGATATTGCGTGATAACAATATTGAATCTTCGGGTACTGCCTACGGTATCTATTACCTATTATTGTTACTTGCAGCTCTTTTTGTCTGTAAGCGGTCAACCAACTGAACCGACTTTGATACAATTCGCTAATATCATAAAAATCTCTCAAAACAACTAGATGGGATTGCAAAACAATTATTTTCATGGGATATTAATAATAATTGTTTTGACCCATCTAGTTACAGTCCATACTACATACACTATCTACAGTGCAGTGCACTAATGCATTGCTAGTGAATTCAAAACAAACATTAATTGTCCAAATTAGACGGCAGTCAACTTCTCAATTCGCAAATTTAAAAAAATCTACGACTAATTTTACCACACTTTTATATGCGAGCGTAACTTTTAGCAAAAGTTTTATTCCCATTTGCGTTTCGTACCGATAAATAACCGCGCTAGCTCGTAAATTTAAGCTTTATAATCTAATTGGGCAGCATGAGTTTGAGGTTTATATCGGTATTTTTCTTCCGGACCGATGGTTCGTAGACCTATAAAAAGCATAGACGGGTTTGCGCGAAATGGCATTCAGTTAGTAGCAACGCAATCTATGCATGGAAACACTGGAAAATTGTGTCAAATTGTTTGTTTCAAGTATAACAGAATTTCGTTTGATTACCTTAACGGGACGATCCCGATTTCGCTGTCGTCCACCGTGTAGTTATGCTCCAGAGTCTCAAAATTCAAATACGTTTTTTTTTTAAAATAAATTAGCAGACATTATCCAACACAAATTTCACTTGTGTAGATTGTAGGTACCTCGTTTTAGAAACATGTATCATGGCCGCAGTAAAATGTTGGAGGCGTAATTAAACGAATAATATTTTGGGAATATATGCGTCTGAGTAATATCAAGACCAGCAATGTAGATGAATACAAATGAAACAGTCAGAGCATTATAATACGGTAGAATTACACTATACATTCCATCAAAACTCATAAAATCTCATCAATCATCATCAATGCCACTAGTATACCTTTTGTAGAATGGCCGACAATCATTTCCTTTAATTACAAACTACCTTCTATATTTTTTCTGACTTTGATCGTATTCGCTGGATAAAAGCATATCCAGCTGAGCTTTACGTGGGCTCCTGTAGGGCTATTCTGTAAGCTATCTCGGAAGCGGATTCCGCTTTCGAGATAGCTTACAGAATAGCTCTACTGTACTCATTCGATTTCTTTAAGTATACCTAGTGGTTTAGATAATTGTGTCTACTTACTTATATACTTATTAATATCATCATACTTATGTATAGTAAAATAACATATAAATTACCTAACATATAATTAAATGGTATTACTAGTATAAAAGTTATATAAGTCTAATTGATATAGATTTGTTGACTAGGTCTAGCTTATTTAAAGTAGCCGCGTCATCCTAGATAATCATAGAGATCCTAGGAATCCTCTGTGAGCTTACTCATTGTATAAATATGTTACTAACACATCTACAATGTTCATCAAACAGGAACAAGAAGCTGATATTAGACTACCGAAATTTTGGAAAAGTCCCAAAGTTACCTACCTACTTTAAACCTTCAATTATTTATCTCGGAACGTCCGTCTGCAGAAATAACGGCTCTTAATAACGTGAGAACATAAGTACGGACATTACATTAAATCCTACACGTACGTGAGATTGGAAACGTGAAATAACAATGTTCAGGTTACTTCTCTCGTGGAAATACAAAGCTCAAAGTGCCTCAAAGCTGTAACACGGCCACCGGCAGCCCTAATTGAACATTGCACTAATGAGCGGCGCGTTGTTCGGCTGCAACCGGCTATTATTCGCTCCGGAGATTACTCTAATATCGGGAAATGCGAGCTGGATGGTTGCGAAACAGGATTTTCGACAGTCGATGTAAGCGCCTAATTAATTTCGACTGAATCGAAGTGAATTCTTGTTTACGCTCGTTTACAAGATTGTGTTGTGTTTGTTATTTTTAATAAAAACTAAAAGAACCGACTTCCATGCCGCGCGAGTTATTTTCAGTTGGAAGTTTGAGACGTTTATCGACATATCTCTGGTGATACTTATCAGAATCTCGATGAAATTACAATAAACAACATCCTTGGGATATCTTCTTTCCAACAAAGACAGTTCCAACAACAATATATATATATGGTCGAATTGAGAAACCTCCTTTTTTGAAGTCGGTTACATTGGATGAGGTTTCTCAATTCGACCGTATATATAAATATATATATATATATATATATATATATATATATATATATATATATATATATATATATATATATATATATATATATATATATATATTTTTATGTGTGTTCGCGTATAACTTCGTCGTTTATAAACCTTTTTGATGATTCTTTTTTTAATTGGTCTCGATGAAATTACAATGGGACCAACTCGGAAATATAGGGTATATTTCCGAGTTGGTCCCATTGTAATTTCATCGAGATTTGAAAAGTATCTTCAGAGATATGACGATAAACGTCTCAAACTTGCTACTGAAACTGACACGCACTCATTCTTCGTCTCCCCATTGTGCATGTTCGCGGGCGAAACGTAATCTTGCTACTCGATGTTCCCTTGCAAGTTTTGGTTATTCTTTGCTATGGACTATGTGGTGTCAAATTACTTCTCGGAGCCGCCGTGTTACAGTCCGGTCGCTAACGTCATCGCTTCGGGTTTTTCGAAATTGATTTGTTACGTCAACTGACGTGTAGTGTCGATTTTGGAGCATGGTCGTAACAATAAATCGATCCTCTCAAGCAGTAGTACACCTCGGTCTGCCGGTTCCTGGTCTTCTAATGTTGTGCCCAGTTTCTCGGAAACGTTGAACGACTCTTTGTACCATAGAAAATGACACGCCTGTTACTCTCGCGGTACTTCTCTGACTTCTGCCTTCTTCCAGCATAGTGACGATTCGAGTACATTCTGCTGGTGTTAGTGACATGATAGTAATTCAATAATGACCGTGAAATACGATGATGACTGCCTATTATAATTTTGATTTGACACATTGAAAAAAAAAAAAAGACGAATTGAGAACCTCCTCCTTTTTTGTGAAGTCGGTTAAAAACAAAAGTTAGGAAACAAGCAAAAGTAAAACATGCGTGATTTGAATTTATTACCAAGTTCGAAGTTTTCTTTATTCGTTATTATCTTCAAAATACGTGTACCTATAACATTTAAGGTTCATGTCATACGATATTAAATTCTCTTTAATATAAAGTAAGTTCAATGCACGTAAGTAACATTATTAATTTGCAAGATACAGATGATTTTGTTACTGACCCGTATTATTTCTCCACGAGTGTATATATATTTTGTAGATAATTAATAATATTTTATAATAACAGGTTATATTCTCTACATATTATGAAACAAAATCCCCCGCCGCGTCAGTCTGTCTGTTCGCAATAAACTCAAACACCACTGAACTGATTTTCAGTCGGTTTTCAACAAAGACAGTGTGTATCATTAGGATGGTTTATGCAGTCTTTAATTTGTTAAGGTTTTGTGTAAATTGGTTGAAATATGATGATGATTGTTGAAGTTTTTAATTAAGACAAAGTTATACGAAAAAGCTGATTCTTCTCGTCGCATTCGTCTCCGGATGAATTTGGATATAACCAAAGTCATATACAACGAGCACGTTGTTCCGGAACCGATTGCCCTACATAGAATCCCACTCGAAGTTGTCACTAGGTATGTTTACCTAGGGCAGACGCTCCAACTAGGCAAACACAACTTCGAGAAGGAAATCCAGAGAAGAATTCAGCTAGGCTGAGCAGCATTCGGAAAACTCCGTCGAGTCTTCTCGTCGCATATACTGCGGTGTTTAAAGACAAAAGTCTTTAACCAGTGCGTCCTACCTGTAATGACATACGGAGCCGAGACGTGTACACTCACAGTTCGACTGGTGCACCAATTTAATGTCGCTCAGCGAACTATGGAGAGAGCTATGCTCGGTATTTCTCTGCGGGATCGAATCCGGAACGAAGTAATTCGCCATATAACTAAAGTTATCGACATAGCTCAACGGATTGGCAAGCTGAAGTGGCAGTGGGCTGGTCATATTTGCCGCAGGACTAATAACAGTTGGAGTAGACTTGTCCTAGAGTGGAGACCGCGAATTGGCAAAGGTAGCGTAGGACGTCCTGTGACCAGGTGGTGCGACGACATACGCAAAGCGGTGGGCAGTGACTGGAAAAAAAGAGCCGAAGATCGGGCTCAGTGGCGCATCTTGGGAGAGGCCTACGTCCAGCAATGGACTGACACAGGCTGATGATGATACGAAAAATGGGGGCATATATGCTCTACTCGTGCAAATCCAGGGCGGGTCGCTAGTTGTATATAAATTAATTTGTCTTCAGAGCCGTGATCTTCATGTAAGCTTCATTGATGATAATTCGCGCGCTTTTTAGGGTTCCGTACCTAAATTTGTATCTCTCTCTATGTCAAAATCAAAGCTTATTACCTATCTACTACCTATCTACTAATCATTTTTTGTATGATAAAGATACCAGATAGCCCAAGAGTTGAACGAATTACGACACAAATAGGTAACATCAATTTATTATGTGAGCAATACCAACTGTTCTGTAACAAAAGATGCAATACTTCCACCTACCTGCCTATATAATTTCATCGAGCAGGGAATCGTAAGAAAGTTATAAAACCCCAACAAACCACAGAATCAGACTATATATACATTTTAATGGTAAGTACCTAAGTAATTATCGGAGAGCTTATCTTGTATCTAACTAGACACAAAAGCCTTTGAAGCAAATTACAGAACGCAAGCTATTGTTCCCTCTAATTTCATAGGTCTCCCGTTCGTAAGCTCAAATGACGCTATAATTTTGAAGACGTTGTCCTGCACAGGTTCACAAAGCTTTAGTATCTATTAATTTAGTGTTCTTCATTCAATTTCAAATAAGAAATTGTCCACCATCATAGAATTGCCCAATCATTACTATGACTAATGAAGAAAAGACAAATATATACCGATGTCAAAGAGTTTGGTTTGGTTAGTATGAGTCAATTTCTATTTAAATCCCGACGGGACCGAGCAACTGCTCTTAGTTAGAAGGCTATTAAATATATTTACGATATTCCTTTTTTCAGGAAAGTAATTATGTATTCTACCTTCGTACGGTAATACGGTCTCGCCAGACGTAAGACTACGTTCCGGCTAAAGAGTAAAAAATGTCCTGTAAGTGATTCCCGTGAGGAGCGGAGGCGGTCTCAGTTCTCGCTGAGTTAGCAAGGGCCGTGTGTGACAGACCGAAAAAAATCATTTCCTACGCTCGAGTTGCCACTGTGACTTTTCCAGGCGGCCGTCCCGTGCATCTGGCGGGACCTATTATTAGGGGACGGCTCTTAATGCTTTCTTAGGTATTTTTATATGGCAGCCGTCTTAGTTTTTACGATTGTGATTTTTATTGAATTCCCCCCCTCCAACGCTAGTAGCCACGATATGCCTGCGGACGAAGGTGAAATACGACCCACTTTACCCAAGATTTATTTTATAGCAACGTGTTGGACACACATTTCTTTCTATTTTATTTTCGTTGTGCCTTGAAAATGTGTGCCTACATGCTGACTTGCTCATATTGTGACACAGGTGCCAGGTCTCTACGCAACTGAGCTGCTTACTTACCTGAGTACCCTTGTAAGCTAAGTTTTAGCAATTGCCAAAACTTAGATTGTTGTAAAGCAAAAAGCGCATTGTCTGAAAAGTTTGTAATATCTTCTATAATTTGGAATAACGACAAAGATAGTTCTCTAATTTTTGTATGACTATTCGACTATTGTGAGTGTGAGAAGTACAAATAAAAAGTATATTGTCATTTTTATAATTACATTTATTGGGATAACTTTCTCTACATGGTGTTTATTGTGCCACATCAATGAAAATTATACATTCATACAGAACAACTAATGACTTTTTCACAATTAAACGCTTCACAAACCTAATAAAACCTTATATAATCGTAAAAACCTTGGTAAGATTAATTTTCGACATAATTAAGCATAGGTAGGTGGGTATATAAACGTCGTCAAGGAAGCCTAAAAAGGCCCCACGAACTAAGCACAGTTTAAAATGTGAAGGGCTTCTCTGGAACCGAACTTTGCGGTAATCCAGTTCATAAATTGCAAAAGGATAGAATTACAAGTGCCGTAAAGTTTGACTTGCTTGCTATATCCCGTGATAAAGGTTATGTGCGGTACCCAGGTATAGGTAAGTTATAAGTATAAGTCCAAAGTATCTATAGATGTTTTTACACTATAGCTCTGTTGCTTATCGAAGTTTCATCAATTTATCTTGAAAGGAACAAACGAGTTCATTCCTCAACATCGTCCGGGGAAGCATTGTTTTATTCGCTCGCCGAGGGCGGAGCAGGGCAATAAGTGCAACAAATCGTTGCGCGCACGATTCATTTGATCTGACACAAATTTATCCGAGCCGCGGCGCTCTTTATTTACCCGGCGACGATGTTCGGTGTGTCCTGACAAATTCATAAATTACCGACATCCTCAGCGCTCACCGAGCTGCATTCGTTGCTCTTTTATTTTCGTCGCGGATTTCTCGCTCGTGTCGTTCTATACTTTGATGGTACGAAGCATTCATTAACTTCAGCCGATGGGCCATTTCATTTAATGGATGAATTATTATTCTGAAACTGTAAGTAAACCAAAAAGTTTAACAAGTTATTCTCATTGTTATTCGAAGCGACCAAGCCCGTCGGTTGGTTTGGACAAGCGTTGCTTTCAGTTTTGCCTTTTGTTTAATCAAATTAATCCTCCAAAAACTCCAAATAATTGTTTTCTATTGAGTAGTCTAGTCGAATTGTGTATGCTACGTCAAAAGTACAAATAGGTATTTATACAGCCACTTGGCACTTATTAGTAACACATACATGACAGTTTTCTGTCAAGGATTTATTACCAAATCGTTCGGATAGATTAATCTGGAAGACATGCGACATTCTGGCAAATCTAACTGCCTGCCTAACTATCTAACTGTACTCCGTGCATACGATCTCCTCTAGGTACTCGGAGGTTTCGTTATAGTATTATTTATATTTCGACTACGCGAAATATAATAAATCTAAATTTAGCGTTGCGATTTTTGTATATCACCAATAAAAATTTATAGAGATATATAAAAGAGTAGCTTTTACTTTTTGTATAGATAAGCACGCGTTCTAGAGTCCTCTTAATAAAAACATTTATCAATACACCCTCGATAGTTTGGTCGGTGCAAATATTACAGTATACTCGTTACGTTTAAAATATGTATAATAAACTGGCCAAGTGCAAGTCGAACTCGCACTCGTAGGGTTCCGTAACACAGTTAAGTATTCCATAACTAAGATTTTTCGCAACTACAAAATTAACTTGGTTTTTCATGAAAAACAAAGTTATCTTTGCGGTCGCCATATCTCTAAAACTGCTGACTGTATCTCGTTCAAACCAATTTTCGTTGTTAGTTCTACAGCATATTTTTTTTTTAGATATTTCACTTCCATACTTTAAAAGTTAGAAGGGGGGGGGGGGGGGGGGCACACATTTTACCACTTTAGACGCGCCTATCTTTCAAATGATTGACTTTGAGAAAAAATGATTTTAGGAACCTCAATGTCATTTTTTAAGACCTGTCCATAGACACCCCACACGTATAGGTTTGAAGAAATTTTTTTTTGTTTCAGTTCCATGTATGCGATGTAAAAAAAAAATGTGTCCCTTAAACATTTATATTTTTTATTTTTGTATAAAAATCGGAAAGCGGTTCACAGAATACATCTACCTACCAAGTTTCAATTCTGTAGTCCTAACAGTTTCGGAATAAAATAGCTGTGACGTACGGACGGACAGACAGACAGACAGACAGACAGACATGACGAATCTATAAGGGTTCCGTTTTTTGCCATTCGGCTACGGAACCCTAAAAAGTAGTATAACAAGGGTAGATAGAAGGCATATGCCACCGCCGTCCATATAAAACATTGTGTTGCGTTGTAGCGATGACTTGCCTTCTCAAGTTTCTCTACCTTTTAGTTGATCTAAGTATTGTGCGTGTGCTTAGATTGACGACTTAAAATCATTTATACAAGCTGAGTATATAAAAATAAATACCGACCGAAATATCGCTCATTTACCTTGCCTGCGATACAAGCACTTAACTGGAAAATTGTAGCCGTTTTAATTTATTCCCGTAAGGCCTCGCTTCGTCCATCGGTAAGCATTTTTCATTCGTTTCAAGATAAGGCACGTCGTCGCACTTACCGCCCCTCTATTGCTCTGAAACTTCAGTCTTCTTAAGATCGCACTCCGCTATTAAAAAATTGTTTTAAAGAGCCAATTGAAATGTAGAGAAATTGCATTGATATAAACGATAAAGTTGCTAAGTACTTTTAATAGTTTAAAGGTGACAGTTTGATCACTATCTTACTTTTTCGTAGCTAAGTGACGATCTGGTCGAGGATGGTAGTTGGCTAGGCCTAGAATGGGAACTGGCTCTCGTGGAGAGCTGTCGGAACACACCATTAGATTTTTTTTTTTTAGTGGTTTATCTTCGTAGAGTATAGATATCTCACTGATATCTCACACCATTAGATGTGTTTAAAGATTTTCTGATTTGAGGCTGAGGTAGTGGAAAAACCTATCTGAGTACATATTTGAAAAGAGTACCTATCTATGTTCGGAGAATGAGATTACTTTTCCTTGTATTTAATTTATAATAGATAATACCCGTTCTCTACTCAACCCATAGAAGCTTTTTTTAAGCTTCTTTGAGTTTTTATTGTTAAATAACTTTGCATTTTGGCTCTGTTAATAAACACCCACGAAAATTACCCCAAAAATTACCCACGAGCTCTAATTTAGCTTGTAGTCAAATCACTCATTAAAATAATACCACCAACACATTAAACAAGGAAGAAAGCCCACACAAATTATGTTTTTCTTTATAAAAAAAAGCTAACAAACAGCTCCGTGTAAATCTAACTTCGGTCGTAAGATTAAATTGACAAGATTTATAACGCTACTTTAAGACAAAGCATATCCACAACGCAGCTGCTTTGGAACGTTGAAAGATTTCAACAAATGTCTAATTAAAATCACCTTAATCCGCTGTTTTGTCTATAAAACAATTAACATATAAATATAAGTAATCCTAATCAAATAAAGATGTATGAGCATCGGTCGATGTGTATGAGAATCTACCTAAAGTTCCTATCTTCTAATACTATAAGAATCTTTGTCCTAACATACTTACTGACAGTCAACGCACAGCCTAAACCGCTGGTTTGTATTAGTACGTAAACGTGTACTAAGAAAGGATTTTCCAAAATGCACCCCTTTAGGGGATGAAATGGGGGCTCAAAGTTTGTATGGAGAAACAAGATTAGATAGTTTATTCTATTCGAAACTTTACACAAGTGTTTCAGTAAAAAAATAAGTAAATACGTGTTTCAGGCTTTTTTGAAATTCCACCCCTAAGAGGGTGAAATGGGGTAACAAAGTCTGAAATAAATATTGTTTCGGATTGCGCTGAAATTTGGCATGCAGACAGATCATTACTCTATCTGCAAGATATATTTTGGGATTTTGATTCCCTATGTTGCTTGATTCTTAAGTTTAGTGCAAACGGGCATTAAGGTTCTTTCAATTTAGGCGTTTTGTGTCGGACTGCTGCCGCGCCGATGTGGTGCGGATGTCCCGTGTTGTAGGCTTGGGTAACTCCGGACACATCTATATCTACGGATATACAGGGTATTCATTTTTCAAGTGGGCGTAGATGGCCAAATCCGAAACTATGAGGAATAGCGAAAAGTACTCAAAGGAGTCTCGGGCCCGATTTTGAAGAAAACCAAACCTGCATCATTGGATTTTTGAAATATTCCTAATTCCTAATTCTTATCCAGGAATCTAACCCGTTGATTTTGAAAAAAAAACAGCCTGTATTACGAGTATTACACCATTTGATAGTGTCACTAATAAGGAAAGAATTACGAGAAGTAATGACATACAGCCAATTTAAGGAAAATGTTGGATTTTAATAAACTTCATATTTTAAGACAATGTTACGTAGTTATTACCTGTTCTGTGACAATGTCTTTAATAATCATACCTACATTTCCTTGTACCTTGTGCAAAATAATGCTCAATGTTTTTTAACACACGCCCACAGCGCAGTCATCTTCTCAACATTATGTTCTAATTTCAAACTGTTATTGTCTTTTTGCGGTTGGGTACAGTAACCGACCGGATTTTATACTTTATGTCTTGTGATCAATTTCTCTGGGAGTATGTAAAACACGAAATCTACAAAGACTTACAAATAATCAACAATATCACAAATAATGCAATTCATGACTTGAAACGATATTTGGAAAATATTCTAAATGGAATAAATTATATTGAAATGCTTAATGCAGTACAATCCTTGAGACGACAAATCTAGCTATGTATTGAGAGCAATTACGGCCATCATTTTGAACAATTATTAAGGTTTAATAGGTTATGTAACGTAAAAAAATAAAACAGTATTTTGTTACAAATTTGCTCTTTTTTTTAGTTTGCCGTATATTATTACTTTCCATAATTCGTTCCTTATTAGCGACACTATCGAATGGTGTAAATAATACAGGTTGTGTGTGTGTTTTTATAATCAACCGGTTCGATGGCTGGCTAGGAATATATATTTTAAAAAATCTAATGATGTAGTTTTAGTTTTCATCAAAACCGGGCCCGAGACTTCATTGAGTATTTTTCGCTATTCCTCATAGATTCGAAAATGCGAAAAATTCATTCTGTATAATCCTAAGCGGATATACAGGTTGAATTTTTGAAGTGGGCGTGGATAGCTGATGATAAAAAGTAAAGCTGCATCATAGGATTTTTGAAAAATCAATATTCCTAGCCATTGAACCCGTCGATTTTGAAAATTAAACAGCTTCTGTATTATTAGTACAACTTTCGACAGTGTCGCTAATAAGGAACGAGTTAACGGAAGTAATGACATCGGTTATGAAACGCGGATATTTTTAATTTTGGATATGGGTTATACCCATTATACTAACTAATGGATATAGGTAATTTGTCTTTTTGAGTGAGTTTCTCTGCAAAGTCTGGAACACAACTATCATGAAACGTCGCGAATAGCCTACCTATTACTGATGAAAATCGTCACTAAAATACAAATGCGATGCAGTGTCATATGATATCAATTTAGAAGTCGTACTGCTGCCTAGCGATGGATTAATTCGCATTGACATTAATTGTTAGCATGCGAATGCTTAATTAGCAGTTAGCAAATTAAATGTAGTTGCGAAATTCTGTGAAGTGCTAAGCGAATTCATCGGTAGCGTGCGCTCTCCGTCGCAACCACGGGAATACTATATCTATCTGTCTCACTTTCACACAAGTGACTGCTGGAAATCGTTCGCAAGTGAAATAAATGAAATTATTAGCAAATTAACAAGTCAGGTAATACGATAAATGAGGTTATGCAATTATTATCTCTAATATGCTTGTATTGCTTGTACTTTGGGTCGTATATTGTATGAATGCGTGTGATTGTTTAACTCGCCTAGATTATTAGCAGGGTGCTGTGGAAAATTAGGTTGAGCAATTATTATTTCGTTACTATCTTTGATCTGCTTGTATTTAGGGTCGTAAATTGCATGAATGCGTGTGACTGTTTATAATAATAATTTGTGTGGCACGTGCGTCGTATTGTGTTAAAGTTTAGTACGTTTTGGCTAATGATAGTGAGAGTTTAGTTTACGTATTCGATACACAATAATAACATACTAGGAGACGTTCTAACTCCTAACTCCTAAGGCGAACTCACTCTTTAATTCGCATTTTAACAAAAATACATACTTAATTATTATCAATTATCGTCATATTAGCAAATAGCATAGCAATAGCAATTAGCATGCTAAGACTCACGAAATAGTATGCTAATGAAATTAATGCAAAATCGCATTAGTTACCATCACTTCGCTGCGGTCCTGCAGTACTATTATTGCTGCTCGATGTAGCAAGCGGCACAATAACGTAACGTATAAACGTACAGCAGAGGTCGGACACAGAACGCTTAAATTAAAAGAGCTCTTACACTACAAATTATAATGTATACAAAATTCTTTATGTGACACCTCATAAAATAAAACAACATACTATCATGTACTATAATTTATTCTGTGATATGATGTACAGTAAATAAATTTTAAATATAGTGTAACAATGGGCGGCCTTATCGTTGACAGCGATTTTACCAGGCAGCCTTTGTATGAAGAGGACTTTCAACTTTTTTAGACGGAGGTGTTTCTTAAGTTTATTGTTATGCATAGGTACAGAATTTCTTAATGAACTATACTAAACTAATCTTATTATCCTATCTAACCTACCACACCATTTGCTATTATTATTACTAACCTACCATAATTATTTGTTATAACATGCCTTATTAAATAAAATTTTGAACCTACCGTTGTGAAATAATAATAAGCTTGATAATGAAAACTCACTCCTTCCTTCTTACAAATTAATCCCAATAAAAAGTCTCAGTTGGTTCCTTTCAGCGGCGACTTAGACAAATCGCTCTTGTATTGAACAATTTGTCGAGTAATCCTTGCATTTGTTTCAATTATGCCGGCTTCCTACTTGGCGCCCATTTACCCACATTTAAATCTGTAATGGGAATCGTGTTCGGCTTACGAATCGTCTCCACATAGATAAGTAATTGGGCCGATATCCACGTACCACTTGCGTTCCATCGCAAAAAGGCCAAACGTACGAAGCATAGCTCATATTAATATAATATTCTATTGTTATACTTGTAGTACTGCTACGTGAGATTACTGCGAATGTGGCTTTACTATAATATAAATTGGGCCTTTATTGAAAGTAAAGGCAAGATATTTGCCTAATAGGTGTAGTATAATCTGATTAATGATCGTCATTAGGTGTACCATTTATGTGAGTGTGTCAAATGGTGCATAATTAGAGTATCATTGTTTGGTGTGTAATGGAGCGTGGTGGGTTAGAGCGCACGACGGGAGGTTGTCCCCTGCCACTGATTGTAACAAATTGAGATTTCTTTCGGCAATACATTCACTTGCCGGTTGGCTTGCTAGAAACGCGCAATTAACTGCATTGTGGGTTTGGAAATGATTAGTCAACTTTTACCCATTGCTTTTTGAGCTCTTTTGATATTATATATTTTTTTATTCCTATGCTAAACTTAAAATAAAAGCATTATGCAATAGTTTTCCACTACGGCACTACCTAACCACAGAACAAATGAAAAACCTCTCGTACCATAAATCAAAACGGTAAGTTCTGTAGAGCTATAACTCTCGCAAGACAGCGCGACCTCGTTACATGCTCATTGCAAACCTTTACACGACAGTTTGCATTCTGTAGGAAACTTTTAAAGTTTCCCCTGTTTTTCGGGCGTACATGTAACGTGGCGGTGGCAGCAGGCTGCTCCGCGCTGGTGGACACGCACGCTCGACAATCATACAGCATTTAATCATCATTAAAGCGGAATCAGTGACGCGCCACCGCGCTACCGGTGCAACCGTCAGCTGGAAACCTCCCCGCGGTTTTTTACCGTTCCAAAACGATTTTAGACGAATTTTTAAGTCGACGCCGACGATGCGGGAATCAATTTGAAATTTAGGGTTTCACTGCGTTTTGTTATGAGATTATTACCCTATAAGATGACGTGAACCGGACAGCGTGATAACATTTTTTTGTGATTTGACTACACTCGTGACTTAATAGGGTTGTTAAGTATCCGACCGAAATAGGTTTTTCAGCTGAAACCGAAACTGAACTTTCGTCTTTGGTCTCAGTTTTACCGAAACGTACTTATACAAGTTATACTGTACCAGTTACGGTCAATATTTAGCCGAAACTAGATTTGTTGGCCGAACCGAACTTTTGGTTGGTATTATTATTGTTAATATCACAGACCTAGGATTCACTACGTTATAAGTGAATAATTAAATAATTCACTTATAACGTAGTGAATCCTAGGTCTGTGGTTAAATATAGACGTCCGGGTCCGACAATGCAACATGTGATCCCCCATTCACGCATTCGATTTTTAAAATAGAACTCAAAAAACACATTGTAACATGACGGCCTATTTTATCTACATATACCGCACAAAGAATCGTACAAAAGTTGGGTGGTCCTTTGTGCAAAGGACCAGTTATGACAAAGCGAATCCCTTTGCTCCTGCGTGGCTCTTTGTCTCCTAGATCGAGATAGGCGCGTAAAATTTGATACGGGAATTATTTTATTAGATCAAACGTGCACGTGCGCGGCGTGACGAATGCGATAATGTCGCCGGCACCGGGCCGCGCCGGAACAATTACATTCCACATGAATTAGCCATTATAGCAGTCGGCTACGGAAGCTTTGTGCCCGTACCACCGTGACTCGATGTCCGGACTCAATTGCCATTAGGCTTTGCGGATCTACGCTGAGCGTCGCTTCATCCGGGCTGCGGGCGGCATTGTCATCGTCGCCGACAGATCGAAACATTAAATTAAACTCTTGTCTAATAATTACTATGAACCGTTTCAAACACCAGTTCTCTTACCGCCCTATCGCGCCTGACATCGTGATTGACGTCGCGTGCACCTGTGCCGCAGGAGTAATTACAAGTATCATTATATACATAGAGAGATACTATAAAAAGACTAGGTATTGTACCCGCCAATAACTTAAGAGGGTACAAGAGAGCATGACCCTTACATGACCACAAAGCTGTTTTAGTACAAAGCCGTCCTTTCAAATGTATTGTAGAGATTTTGTACTCGACGACAAAGGTTTCAGCAGACAAAAGGCAAAAAGCTTATCGGTATATATAAGAACGTTATGTAATTTAGAAAAAAGCTTCATTCGCTTTTGTATCGACGAAAATTAACAGTTTATTTAATGCTTTCTTGGTATTTTTATTTAAGAATCTTATGCATGCGAAATGCATTAACTTCAAGTAAAAGGTAAAGTAAGGTAGATAGGACTTAAAATACTTATTGTGGTAGGTAGGGCACAGTTAGCATTGGGAATTATCTACACGGGTAATGTCGTTGTGTAATTTTTAGGGTTCCGTACCTCAAAAGGTTAAAAAGAAAGGAACCCTTATAAAATCACTTTCTTGTCCGTCTGTCTGTCCGTCTGTCTGTCCGTGTGTCACCACTGATTTTCTCAGGAACGGGTGGATCTAGCAAGTTGAAATTTATACCTGATACTGAGGTCTATAGTCCCTATTGGGTGTATAAAAATACAGGTCTTGAGTCAACACAATAAAAAGATATGGGCAAATTTAGATTTTCGCGAAAACTTGTTAGTTATCAAAAAGTACCTTAATTTTAAACTTTTTTTATTTTTCAGAATTTTTCCTTTACTTGTGCTCTAAGACCTTGCTTATAACCAAAATTGACAATTCTAGGTAAACTGGAAGTACCCTATAGGTTTTGGGTCGAAAACGTATAGGGTACTTCCCGTTGACCTAGATTCATGAAATTTGGCAAGAAGCAAGGTCTTACAGCACAAATTAAGGAAACATTCCAAAAAATAATAAAAATTGAAAATTAAAGGGTGTCCCCATACATACATAGTTTGCGCCAATTAATGTAGACCTCTGAGTTGTATGAGCGCTGATACAATTTAAAGGTCTAGCTTAATTGGCTGTTACGGAAGCCTCGGTGGGCGAGTTCGACTTAGCCGATTTTTTATTATTTGTGTGTGCTACAAATGTTTCAATAAGTATTCCTTCTCATTGCATCACCACACATTCTACCAACATAACACATATTTTCAGTGCCAATTCAACTAAAAGTTAGCTTCAATTGCATTCAATCATTTTGTTATATTTCTTGGCTACTTATATATTCTTCACGATATGTGCGAGTATATTTGTCAGTAAGATGATAAAATCTAAATGTTTTCATGGCTAATTTTTGATAATATTGACCTTAGTGCGAAATTACAGCCTTATTATAGGTTTACTTTTAAAAAACTTTACTATTAAAAAATATAAAATACGTTTGTATGAAGTATAAAATAAAAATCTTGTTTGGATAAAAGTTGACATAATTCGTAGATTCTACGACACTTAAATGCTTTTCGATGGCACCAATAGTACCATGCTACGATTATAAATCGCAAACTTCAACGACAGTAAAAAGCGTAGTCACATCAACGACAAAATAAAGCATAGTCTCTTTGACGACACGAAATATGTCGACTTTTCGTGTCGGTACGTCAGTAACGTATAAAAAGATGGGTTATTTATTGGTCGTCGTGCTGTCGTGGAGCTAATGCATCAATAATGAGTAATGGCTTCGGGCACGGTACGAGTGCTGCGAATCTTTGAATTATTTAATTTAATGCTGCCTGGAAAATAATATTTTAACAGTTTTTACCGACGTCGAAACTAAGTTTAAAGTGCCGAAGTTTTATTGATCAAATTTTAAATCTTAAGTTAAGGATACATTTGTATAACTCTAGATTTAATAGCATAACGCAAAATAGTAATATATGTTTAATATATGTAAATACTAGCTATGCCCCTCGGCTTCGCCCACGTTAAAAAGTATCCTATAGCCTATATATATTTATTGTATATCCATAGTATTGGTTTTTACTACAAAATTTCAAATAAATCGGTCCACCGGTTTGCCGTGAAGAAGTCCCAAATAAATAAACTGACTTTCGCTTTATAATATTGGTGTTGATATGCTTACTAATACATAAATCAGACAGGCAATTTCGTTTGTTTACGTCACAACCGATTATTATTGTAACATTTCGGACAACCCATAAAATTGCTATCATCTACTCTGGAAAATAACGGGAGTTGGGCCATCCACCATAATAAACGGAGAGTTTCTAAATTGGCACATCACCTGGAGTTGATCTATCAGCCTAATGAGAATACGTAAGTACCATGACTTCACGCTATCTGAAACATCCCAAGATACAATTGAAGTTAAACTCGAAACACCAAGAGAAGTTTGCACTGAAATAAAAAAACTTAGAAATACAACACGCCGGGCTATGATTTGATTACAGGTAAAATATTACTATATCTGCCCCGAATCAATGCGTTATTCAGACTTCAGTATGTTGTGTAAATTGAAAGCTGAGGTTATTATGATGCATAAGCCTGGTAACTACCTCAAGATGAATCACAGACCACATTCTGTATAATCAATAATATAAAATATTCGAGAAGCTGCTCCTAAAAAGGTTGAAACCCATCATAGAAGTAGGAAACCTTATTTCCGACTACCAGTTGGATTTATGGAAAAACACTCCACCATATTCATTGAATCACCAACATGCATTCATTGAATCACCAACAACGCATGAAAATGCACTAGAAGAAAAGAAAGTTAGCACTAGAGTCTTCTTGGATGTAGCGGCAGCGTTTGACAAAGTTTGGCATAAGGGGCTCATAAACAAATTGAGAAGTATGCTCCAGAAACAGTTCGCAAATATTCTTGAGTCTTACTTAACACAAAAGCTGTTCAGTATAAGAAAGTATGACTCGTACTCAGAGAATTAAAGCAGATAAAGGCAGGGCAGTACTCTAGGTCCGGTCGGTCTGTACCTTTTATACGCCTATGTTATCCCTGAGCTAAAAAAAATATTGCATTTTTCCCGGATGATACAATCATTGTGGCTAGTGGCTCAGGAATCACTTAAGAGGAAGCAGTGAAAAAGGTACAGATAGCAATCAACATCATAGTTGTTTGGACTAAGAAATGATGAATAAAGCTTGATTAAACTAAATCGGTCCTTATATATTTTACAAATATAAGATCTAACTACCATCCGGTATTCATAATTAATTAGAAATACCATACGAGAACCTAAAAGTGGAACACGTCGCTAAAACAATCATATCGCAGACTTCACCATCATGTGAATGTTGCTATTATCGCTATCCAGCAGGATATCAACATTCACAACATTCCTCGACAACACGGACATAGTGAGAAGACTAAAAAGAGGTAAACCTTTCGGTTACTTCAGTGACATTTTATTAAATGAAGTGGTGTGTAGAGATAGTGAACACTACTACAAGAACAATTAAGTGAATTAAGTGTCTTCGCATAATAGAGACATTAGGAAATGTGTTTTATTTTATTTTTTATATTTTATAATATTACTATTTTTATTTATTTTATAATATTACTAAAAAAAACATTTTTAGTAATATTCTAATAATAAATTACTTATAAGGCTAGATTGAAATGGTAGTGAGATATGCTACGAGTAAGAATATATGTAATGATGGAAAAAAATCTACTCCGGATGACGTGGATTCCTAAAAGCTAAAATGGTGTATAAAAAGAATTATGCATGAAAATATTCAATTAATCAAATAACGGAGCCAATTTCAATGGAGCAATTTTTTTATTATTATTTTCACATTACCTGAGGAAGCGTCTAAAAATTTAAATATGTATCCAATCTAACGATGCGGGTTGTGAATCGTTGCAATGTTTGCTTCCGTGTAACTATTTCACGGATATAAGTTTATAAAAAACAACACAAAATAAACATTTTGCCTTTTAAACATCATTTCTGTACGAATCATACAGCCATTATTCTTTTTAGAAGTAACATAAACAGTTGATAATACAATGAAAAACGAAAATAAAAATATTCCGAGCAAGCATCGAATATCAGCCCCAGCCGTAGTTACAAAGAAAAAAATCGTGACAAATCGTTTAGTTACGCAATCGCAGTACGTACTGCATTAATTTTGATTCGCACGACCCTCGCAAACATTCGGTACCGGCGCGTGCCCTTGGTAGGCGGACTTGGAGGCAAACGTCAATGGAATTTGATATTCCTGTACGGTAACCCAGTTATCCGATCGTAAACTGTATAAAAAGAACCAAGCGTTGGTACAAACGGGCGACTTTTAGAACGCGTGTCGCAGTTAACTATTGTTATATATAGTCGCACTAATTGGTTCTCTCTTGCGAAATAAATATATTTCCACCCATCAAGCCGAGCCCATTGAATTGTTTGGGGACCATTCTGTTACTATTGTTATATTTTCAACATTTTTCACCAATTTTTTCAATACCAGTCATATTTCAACTTCGACGCAACAGATAAAAAAAGTTTAACGTATGTGTTTTTGTGGCATTGTAATCTCCAATCGGCTGAACTGATTTAGATTTAATTGCTTTTTGTTTGAAAGGTGACTTAATCAATAGTGTGATTTTTGCATTTATGATGGTTATTATTAACATACATCTTACTGTATTTGTCCTTATATTTTCCAGTTGACCGGTAATAAAAAGATCAAAACAACATTGTTAACTATAATCACAAATGTGATCCAGGTTGCAAAAATGTTTGCTTGTCTCATTAAATAAATTGTCTTAAGTAAATTTAAATTTAAATACATTTTCTCTTAGTTAAAAATATATTTCAAAAAGTAGTTCGTTTGTGTTTATCTTTATTTATACCAAAGCGGTAAGTGAAGTACGTTCACGGAAGCTCTAGCGGCGGTAGTACGGGACGCCCGCCCGCCGCCGCCGCACGTAAGCGCCTTGCTACGAACTTGCTACGCACGCACCGCTACGGGTTACGAACATGTTCTACGGCACCTACACATTTTCTAAATTGATTGATTGAAATATAAACGCACTTTTGATGTCACTTTATTTTTTCATCTCTCCGTTCTGGGGGCATTGCCTTCGCATGTCTAGTGCATTTAACAGCGTCATGTAGATCAGACATGGCACTACGTTTGCACCTTTTTAGCCCGATTTAATTTACTAATTTTACAATACAGAGAGTGTACTATGCACATTTCTAGACATATTTTACCCGACTACAGGAGGGTTATGATATTGACCGGTATGTATGTTCATCTGTTCTCTCATAACTTCTTCACTCCATAACATAATTTGACTAATGAGGTATCGTTAAAAGATCTTTGTCCGCTGGTTATAGGATATGTGATGTAAATTGAATATAGCGCTCTTGAGGACATAAAGTTATGACCGGATTTTTTTTTTAAATAAAAGGGCTTAAATAGCACATTTCAAAAATATAATGTTAGCTGTGGCTCGCGGCTTTGCTTGCATGCACAGGTTAATAGGGAATTATTTCTAAAATTGGAGCGTGACTCTTCAGTAGTCGGTTTTTGTCGGGTCGGGCAGTGTTGTATTATTATCTCATGAAGATTTTATAGAACTTTTATTTATATTAGTTACGTTGTATTGTGTTTGATCAGTAGCTGTGAGCGATAGGTACTCAATCACATATAAATGAGTGCGTAGTAAAAATCATACAAGATGTCGAAAATTTATTTGTTAAAAAGTTAGAGTTACTTTATAAAGTTATTGATTTATTTTATTTGGTTACAGTGGCAAAGATAAACCTCAATGAAAAAATGTCCTCGCTGTAGCCCGAAGGATAGCGTCACCCCACTGAGTGGTAGGATGAGCTTGTTCGTCGATTTGCGTCAAATCAAATCTTCCGTAACAAATCTTTCCGAAATGGTGGACAAATTATCTTTTTCTAAAAAAGATAAGGTCACCGAGGCGGCACCAAAGGTGACCGACACATATCTGTACAGCAGCACAAAATACAAGCCGACATCGCTCGGATTCGGCGTTCGGTTCCCGAGTCAGGAGGACATTTACCGGGAAATGCCGTCGTCGCGCCTCCGCAGTCACATGTCACTCCCCAATTTGGGTAAAACCGACGGGGGACTCGACAAGCCCTCCGTGTCACGGTATGACAGTACACCTAAAATTGTAGAAATCGATGACGAGAGAAGCGACGCCCGCCGACCTACTATACAGTTATCTACGGAGAATCTCAGTGAGTGGATCATCGCCTCGATTAACAAACGGCCGCACTACGACGACAATGGCGAAACTCATCCCATGGACTTCATCGAGGGTGTCAAATACTACATCACCGAGCTCAACATGGCTGAAGAGAAACAGCTTCCATTCATAATATCCTGCTTGGAAGGAGTTCCCCTGATGTGGGCGCGCTGCTTCAGGACCGAATTCAAAAACGTCGAGGGATTTTACAAAGCTTTCGAGCAGGAATTCTGGGGTCCCGACAGACAAAAATCGGTACTGTACGATTTGAAGCTCGGGAAGTACGACGAGGCCAGTTCCCGGATGAGCATGTCCGAGTACTTCCTACATAAAGTGTCCAACTATCGCCACTTGAACCCGCCTCCATCGGACTTGGAAATCGTGTACTCGTTGGCGGCACACTTTCCCACGGCTGTGGAGTTGGAGTTGCGCTTGACGCCGAAGCCGACGCTGCGGGAAGCGTACCGTTTGCTGCGCCGGAGAGACGGCGAGTCGACAGACTTTCTGCCCAACTATTTGTATGAGATGTGTGAAGCTTTCCAGCGAGGGCAGCGGCCGGATTCGGCCAGACGGCAAGACGCGCCGCAAACTAGTACATCGGATTATGGAAGTAAAGGGACCAGATTGTAACCGAGTTTAAGCGCACACTAGGTATAAGGTTGTACGATGGAATGTATCATTCATAGGTGCAGTAGAACACTACTTGATTGTTGTTTGGTGTAATCGGCATGTTTATTAATTGTAATATTACTTATTTCGAATTAAACTAATCTTATGAAGATCATTGTGTGTTTATTTTTTAAATCAGTTCACCAGTTTGGCCTTTTTCTGCTATTCCAGGACAACCGAGTTACAAGTAAGTATACGAGCTACATCCGTGTAGGTCGTAAAAGCTAGAAAGGTAGGTAAACTACAGGATTAATACAAGGAATTTAAATAACAAGAACATTTTAAATCGTATTTATATTCTTAACGGCTATTGGACTTAAAACAAAATACTAAAGAGACAGAACTAACACAAAATGAACCCTTCAGCAAGGTATATGTTTTTTGGTAAGAGTGGTATTAAATAAAATATCATTGAAACGCGGTATACAGTGCAATTTCATTGTTTTCTATTGTTGAGTCCGTTATAAAATTTGATGACATGGAGATCCTTTAATAACCGTTCCTTACTGTACCTCACAAATTATAAGTAATGTGTATTGTAGAGCCTTACACGAGAGCGAGGGTAACTGGACAGAGAGCGAGTGCGGCGAGGCGCGTCGTAGCGGCGCGCTATGGAGCGGGCAGGTGCGCGCGTGCCGCCGGCAGCCGGCCGCCATGCCGCACGTGGCTGCCGCGGCTCGCCTGGCGCGCGCCGCCTGCCGCACGGCCAACGACGGAGACCGATGGAACTGCTCCTCCATAGAGCTCGCGCCGAGGTTCACTCCTGATCTGCTTACAGGTGAGAAATCATAAGATCTTTGTTTCTTTGTCCCCATAGAGTTTCTTTGGTTTTTCTTCTCTGATGGGAGTACCTACTTCCGAAACACAATTAGATTCAAAAGTCATTTAGGTTGCCTATTACGATGGTATTATGCAGCTGATAGACGGACAATCAGTTCCATTCAGAATATGATTTGTACTGCGATTAGTTTGCGTTTTGTTTATTTTTTGTGTTTCACTACTACACAATTTTTTTAAAATAAAAATTGCCTGAAACATGCATTGGTGTTGCACGTAATAGTACAGTTGGCAACCCTACATTAATCAGGGGCGGTGGACGCAACGTTATGAAGCTGAATGGCTCATTATTTTTCTTTTTTAATTCAAAGCAATAAGTTATGCTTTTTAATATTTAATTATTATTGATATGGTCTATGTTATTTCATTTGTGTAATTGCAGATTTTTAATTTGCCCATATACTGAATAAATATAATTACACTTTTACGATTTGTATTTACACGAGCATGGGAAATCGGTAGGTAAATTTGCGAAGTCTCCGCCGTCAAATCTCCGTTAGACGCCTAATTGTAGGAGTATTTTTCTATCCTTATTAGCTTTTTTAACTAGCCAAGCATTTGTTAATTAAATTTATACAGCGAACGGTTTTCGTTTTATCTAGTAGTGCGCCTGGAAATTCCGACGAGACGGTGAGCAAATGAAAGATAAGAGGAGCCAACTTTGTAGAGTGTTTTTATATCAGAGGCAATGTATTGTGCGAGCGCGGCCGCCGTGACGACAGCGCCCTTTCTTTCAGCGCCGCTCGCTGCCTCGTTCCGCACCAAGCACGCTTTTTATTTACGTGACACATCCACATATTTATCGCTTCGCGGGCAATTAATTTTTAAATTATTCTATTGTTTCATTCTTTCCAAATCGCTTTATAAAACTCTATTGTTCGTACGTTTAGTA
Organism: Cabera pusaria; assembly: GCA_954871355.1. Lineage (NCBI taxonomy): Eukaryota > Metazoa > Arthropoda > Insecta > Lepidoptera > Geometridae > Cabera > Cabera pusaria. The sequence goes on along the minus strand of OX940889.1, from coordinate 18,030,495 downwards.
CCTCGGGCGCAATAACGAGCCAAAAAGCGTAAAATGTGGGTATTGATGGCGATCGCAGGAACCTTATTAAATAACGGAGGACGTCACGCGATGCTCCGCAAGCCGGAATGCGGCACGGAATTCTGTCCTTACATTACGCGCCGCCGGCGTCGTGACTATCGTGACGTGACTGCTCTTTGCTATTGATCTTTGGAATAATGATGTCAAATTAGTTTTCTTTTCCGGGTACGAAAATTGCTAGTAGCTATGATAACCAAATCAATTTACGTAAATATATTCCGAAATCCTTGCTACCGTCCCCTTAACGAATGGTCTAACATTTACACGCGAAGAATTTCTTTTACGCGCCACTCGCTCACAATAAGTGTTATACGAGAGATGTTGAAAGCAGCTAAAAGTTTGGAATAGGAAAGAAAACAAACAATGGGGAAGTTTTTCTAGTTTTAGCATGGTCGGCGACATTGTGTAGTTGGCAGCGAGCGGCGGATGTCGGCGGCCGACTGCGGAATTCTCGCAGGAAGCATTGTTTTTGGTCACCGTTTCAGCGTCCGTCTGCCCACTTTAGGAAATTAATTGACACGGAACGTCGCCGGCTACAACAAAACCTTTAGGAATCCACAGTAGTCCCAGCTTGATACATTTTAATTAAAAGTTTTACGTAGCGAATAAAGTCTGCGGCTCCTCGGGTAATGAACGCGCATAACTTTTCATTAAGACCCGAAGTGGCTGCTCAAATAAGTGCTAGTCTAATTTTATGGCACCTCATAATGACCCTACATTCGTTTTCCAATTTACGCGGCAACTTTTTATTCGAATTGTTTTTCTAAATAATTACTGGCGCTCGGTACGTTTAACGTGTAAACCTAGTCTTAATTCAGTAACTTCTTATTTGGAAAATTTAAAACACGTAATTCGATTTGATACTGAATGATCAACATAAATCAATCCCAAATCCTTATTGATGAGCGGCAACTTTTCCAAAGTTTATCGGTTGAATTGGAGACTATCGTCTTACAATGCGATCAGCGGCAGGGTCGGACAAAAGATTTAATTACACGCATGAATCAAGCGAGCCCTGCGTTTCCCGAGCTTCATTCAGATAAGCGCCGGTGGATGGGTGGAGCGATGCAGTGACGCACGCTTTGCTGCGATATGTCCGACGATAAGCCTGACGGGCCATTGTCTCGCCTGAAGCGTGTGCGGGCTCTATCGTGATCAGATTGTAATTAAAAACGATTACGATATCTTAGAATGGAATAAATAGCCTGCTACGACGGTTAGCTAATGGATTAAGCGTTTGCCTGGCACTAAATCTTTGCATCGCAAAGCAACGCGAGGGCAAGGATGATGCCTGGGTAGAAAATAATAATTCTAATTAGTCCGTTGGATTATCAATAAATATTGGAAACCTTTTCTTTTTATTTTACAAATCAATAGAAATTGACAAAGAGTTTCAAAGTTCGAGAGGGGGCTCGTGACATCACGTACCGCTAAAAAGTAATACACTTTTCAGCGGTTCGTGACGTCACGCAGAATTACAACGCTCTATATCTTCGTAATTTTTTAGGGTTCCGAACCCAAAGGGTACCAACTGAACCCTATTACTGAGACTCCGCTGTCCGTCTGTCTGTCTGTCTGTCTGTCTGTCCGTCTGTCACCGGGCTGTATCTCATGAACCGTGATAATTAGACGGTTGAAATTTTCACAGATGATGTATTTCTGTTGCCGCTAGAACAACTAATACTAAGAACAGAACAAAGTTAAAAATTAAAGTGTTTAAAACAAAAAACGTGTTTTTTACGTATATACGTTATCTATGAATCGTCCATAGATGGCGCTATCGTGATTACCTTAATCTCGGAATTTGAATCTGAATCTCGGAAACGGCTCCAACGTTTTTATAAAATTTAGTATACAGGGCATTTCAGGGACGATAAATCGATCTAGCTAGGATTCATTTTCAGAAAATGTTGTTTTATTAGTGTTTTCAATAATCAACTTTATCGATAATCAACTTAAAATATGACTCTTCCCGGCATCTATTGGCGAGTAGAAGTAGCTTTAGTGTTATTGTGTCGTTAAAGCAGTTAGTTGATCTCAATAAAAAAAAATATATATTATTCGCCGATAGATGTCGGGAAGAGTCATATTCTTCTGTTTAAGTGGCAATAATGGCGGTTAACCAGATATTTAATAACATTAATTGCTAACACCTTATGCGTTAAGGTTCACTTTGTTGGTGTTGGAAGTTCGTTAGATATTCGTTGGGCGTTCGGGACCCTCCGTGTGCGGGACAAAAGTCTGACTCGCACTTGGCCATTTTTATTGTTTATTAACAAAATAAAAAATACGTACCCAATATTTTGTGATCATGTAAATGACGGACTAAAAAAAATTACTCATAGTAATCTAGCCTATTGTGTAAAATTGGTAGATTTGACGAGCTGATTTTTGTATGGAATTAAAATACTGATTGCTTGGTCACAATCACAATACTGAAAGGATAACAATGTATAATTTCAATCATACATTGTTATACATTTAGTATTAAACTATGTATAATGTGCGTTTATTTACTAGTGAGTCCCTAATGTTGACTTTATCCCTTCATCGAAGTATGTGGAGTAGAATGCCGATGCATCACTAATCCTATAAATTAATATGCACTATTGCACAAGCTAAGGGTGCGAGCCCTTACCGACCACCCTGTTAAAGACCAATAATGAATCGAACTGCAAAACAGTTAAACTCGGATGAATTTAACGAGCTAAGAGACACTTTCTTGACGATTTCCATAAAGATTTTAAGTAAAATAGTAAAAATCTTTGAGACATAAGCCGGAGACGTAAAAAAGTTTTTCATCGTAGCATAAAAACCGGTACTGATAACTAGGAAGAATAGGACGTTTGAACACTGGGCAGACGTCAAGATTTATGATGAGATTTATTTTATAATGGAAACTTAAGCAAGTTTCATCATCTCTGAAAATGGAAGTCATTTCAGCTGCAAGTTATTTAACCACACAGCTAAACCTTATCTAAATTGAGGAATAGTGTCGTTTCGTACAGTTAAGCAGTATTGCAACGTCCGAAAATTGCCTACGAATGTTCGTAGCAAAGTCGTAGCCATGTCGTAGCTCTATACCTCAAGCTCGATTTTCTTTGAATTTTACAAACGGTTATTATTGATGTGATTGTCCAGGTACCCGCGAGCAAGCGTACGTGTACGCGATGTCAGCAGCTGCTCTGACGTGGTCGATCGCCCGGGCCTGTGCAGCGGGGTCACTACCCGCGTGCTCTTGCGCCGCGCCGCCGCGGGCTCCACCGCGACCGCCGCGGCAGGCGCAGATCACGCCCGCGGAACCTCACGCCAGGTTCAAGTGGGGCGGCTGTGGAGATAACTACCAGTGGGCCGAGAGGTGAGTTACTGAACATTGGAAGTACAAGATGTAGATGACAAGATGTAGGGTGACAGACAAAGGGTCTCGCATAATGTAATAAGACGCAATTCTAAAATTTAAAGCTTCGCGTTTATTGCAAATAAATGCATGCCACAATAACACTAGGTAAACATCTGCTTTTAGCAATCAATCTTATTAGTCGGTCCTACTACATTCTCTCAATTCTATAGGTTCGCAAAACAGTTCCTAGACGCGCACGAAATGGACGTCCGAGATGGGAAGATCGAGGACCCTTTCGAAATCGATACTACGACGACTGAACTACCGACCACCACAACTATAGAGCCGACCACAATCCCTCCGAACGTTATACTAGTCGACGACCAGCCAGCGCCTGCGAACGCCACGTCAGCGCCGAAAAAAGGTCGCAAAGGAAGAAGGGGACGAAAACGCTTGCCTCGGTCGCCGCGACGGGGACGTCCCACCAGGAAACGGTTCAGATCTAGATCTAGGTACGATAAGTTGGCGCAGGAATTGGCAATGTGCCGAGCTGTTAGATACTTTTTGCAACTGCTATTCATACGAGCCTCGCTTCACCGTACGTGGTGATTACTTGTTTTTGTTGCTTAGAATGGATGGTACAAGGCGAGCCCCAATTAGCAAAAACTGGGACAGTTCAGTTGTGAAGAATTCAGTTACATTTAAAGTTTTGTACTAGAATGCTTACTAAGTATATAAAAACTTATAATGTACATTGCAGCTGGTATCCAAAACGAAACTGATAGAGGCTTCTTATCTCAGAGTAACAATTACTAAAGTAGTAATTGTTACTCTGAGCTTCTTATTAATTGATTAGGTACGTCATTTGTGTGTCAGTCAAGAAATATTTATTTTTGTTTTTATTCTTTGACAATATTCGTTTCTAATTTTTATTTTAGATCTGTAATGAATTTTGGAAGTTTTAAATAGGGCTTTAAAATTATTCCCTGTAAAGTTAAATAGACTGTTCATGGCTGAATACTCAAAGGTTCAATCGAATGCTAGGACGATGGATCACATCGTCCTAGATCAAATGTCTATTTTTATGAATGTTCAAAATGATCGTAATGTTGGTATAGATACGAGTTTGAAGATAGAGGATCCCGTTATCGCAACATCGAGTACCGCATGGCTGCGGACGACCCGCGCTTCGACCCACAGGTTGACTTGAACACGCGCCTCGAGAAGTTAAGACCGCTCATCGCCATGGCTAACCTTATCAATGGACGGTTTGGCCGGAAGGTACTGAGCATTCTGCTGTATTTTTTATCTTCCCTGTTCGTTTTGAAGAGGGAATGTTAAAGTTGTAAAATGTTAAAAAGAAATCTTAGAGTTATTTTAAAATCGTTCGACTTTCCAACACACACACTTTCCAATACAGAAAATCAGATATTTACAAATTAACTATATAATTATATTCATAACTAATTAAATATTTACAAAAACTGGCTATTTGTTAATATCCAGTTTTATTAATCCCAGTTTATTTACTGCAGCTAAAATTATGTCACAAATATCTTATAGTTGTGACCCACGGTTTCGCCCGCGTTTAAAACTATCCTATGTCTTATTCTTCTTTATGAATTATTCCTGTGCAAAATTTCATTTAAATCGTCCTATCCGTATGACGGTGAAAAGGTACAAACGAAGAAAAAAATATAAAAACTGATTTTCACACTTATAATATTGGTGTGGATTTTATTTCCGCGTCTTTTTGACTAGCCCAGCGAAGCGAAGGTCTCCGTTTCTCCGTTCCTCACAAGCAGGTTTGATAATTATATAGATTATTTTGTCAATTCAGTGTTTTTGGAAATTGTTCAAAATGGCGGTGAGTGATTGGAAACGTAAAAAATCAAATTTCAGCAATTTCGATACCTACATGTTCCAAAATATCACCGCAACTTTTTTGTCTAAACAACTTTTTCATCTGATAAACTTCAAGTGGTCGGGGACTTGTTATTTAGTTTTATGCTATGCAAAAACAGACTCGCGAGGTTACAGCTTACAGAGTTATATTCGTAGGGTGTCTGTTTATTTTCTTTATAAAGCTAAGTACCTGTACTTGTATGAATGTTTGTCGAAAAATTCAAATAACTAGTAAACTATGGTTTTTGTGCCATAATAAACTATTAAACGATGTTATACAATTATTGAAATTCTTGTGCGGACTAAAAAGTAAATAAATACATATCTATCTTTTATATAGTACTATAATGTCGTTAGATTGTAAATCTACCTTTAGGAGCACCTACTATGTCGTAAGATAAAATTAAACTATCTATTTAAGTCTTAAGGATTTCAAGTCAACCTGCCCAATGGCTAAGGCCTGTCGATCGAGAGGTCGTGAGTTCGGTCCCCACCCATTGCACCATTGACGTGAACCCATTCCAGACACAAGCATGTTTAGCCTAGTTGGAAGGGTTAACAAAACTACTAGTAATGTTCAACACACATTGCCAGTAAGCTTCTTTAAAAAAAGAAATAACCTTTTCAACAGACAGTATCAGGGGGTATGCGCACTAAATGCACCTGCCACGGAGTGTCAGGGTCGTGCTCCGTGCGCACGTGCTGGCGAGCTCTGCCACCGCTAGCTCGCGTCGCCGCCACGCTTGCGGCGGAAGGCGAGCGTGCCGCGCCCCTGCGCCCCAGGCGACGTGCCGCCAGGCGCGCCAAGCCCCGACTGAGATACGTGACGCCCAGCCCCGACTACTGCGAACCTGATCCTGCAGCCGGATCGTTGGGAACACATGGCAGGTGAGAGAAAGAAGATATACCTACTTGCTCGCGTCACCGCCACTGCCGCATCGGCCACACTCCGCGCCGCTGCTGTGCCTGAAGGCCTGGTCCCTTTTTAAGTAAGATAAAGTAGGTTGGTAAATAAGCAGAGTATGAGACCTTGTGTTAAGATCATGGATAGCTCTGCCAATCTTGAGACCAGAACATCAGCGAACGCGATCTTCCAACAATCGCAAAACTAGGATCAAAAAGTCAATCGTCATTTAGTCATAGACTTTACAATTTGGGTACATAGTTAATTTCTAGTCGCTTACCCCTTCAAACAGATGTTTTCTTTCCTGCCTGCGTGGGATAGCGGGTACAGTACATTTTGTTGGTTCCAGACAATGCAACGCAAGCCTGGGGTCGCAAGCCGGGGGCTGCGGGCGGCTGTGCTGTGGTCGCGGGCGGCGCGCCGTGCGCTCCTCGCGGCTCGAGCGCTGCCACTGCCGCTACCACTGGTGCTGCCGCGTCGACTGTCAGCTCTGTCGCCTCACCACGGAAGAACATTACTGTAACTGACGCTGAACTTCATACATTACTGTATTTCATTCTTTGCTCATCAGCTGAACTATGTCGAATTGTTATAAAGAATTTACAACAACAAACGCGACTACTACCACTGATTATCATAATACTACTGCGACTTTTACGCACTCTGTATTTAATATAGGTATGGTACCAATATACCCATATACCAATATATTAACCATTCTAATCCTGTCGTCTCCCAACGAAGAAATTTCAGCAACTGCAACATGAACTGATCTTACGCACACTGTATTCGAAATATTAATCACTTGTGAAGTCGTGATCAACCGAACTCTATCGTCTCACCATCCCAAATCGATAGATTCGTTCGACCCAAAAAGTTTCATCTCTAACTGACTAATTTAAAAATTAAGGTTTAAAATAGAACTGTATCTATATAGAGTAAGAAGCTACGAATAAATCGACTTATTATTTATTCGTAGTTAAGAAGTAGTATTTAGTCACAATTACATTCAAGTAGAAATCATCGAATGATTAATTATAATCTTTGTAAAATCAACCGCGTAACGTTGTTATTGACAGCGTGGTCCGGTAAGTGTCCCAGTGGTCCAGTACGCCAAGGCAGGCAACGCCCCAGTAACAACGACGCCTCTAGTACTTCACTTCACTACGTACTTCAGGTGTCAATAGGCGGCGGTAACAACTTACCATCAGGTGCTCCGCTTGCTTGTTTGTTGCTCTTCAATCATAAAAATAAACTTTGCTTCGCTTCAGATAAGCTCAAATTCAATCTATGAATATAGACCTAAAATATGCAATGTCAACATATCAGTAGAGCACTTTGATGTGGTGGAATGTAATACTTACATGTTTGTATTTGCGATTAATTATAGACACCAGGCAATCAGACATTGTTGATATCTTGAATCCTGCAAATTCTCTATGAGGTCACTAACACTACTTGTACTATTCATTATTCTGTGCTAACACTGCAAAATTATGAGTGAATCATTACCACTACTATATAGAAATGGCAATCATCGCAAGACTGTTTCGATGTGAATAAAAATTTGCCTATTCTTGCCAAAAATACAACTGCGAGATAAATAATTTAAAATATTTTAAACCCCATTATGTTACTACATTTATAATATTATAACATTTTAAAAATATCTGCACGTCGCTCAATTTCACATTCCACTAAAATAACGCTGAAAATATATAAAGTCCAAGTAAAAAATCGCCGAATAACAAAACCAAAGAATTATGGTTCAAAATAGATTTGATAGAATTAAATAGCATGTAACCTAGTCATAATGCCGTTAAACTGAATGATGTATAAATTAATTTCAATTATAATTAGTGTGTAGCGAACTTAGGTGGACATTAGGTATTAAAGCATTACAATATTGTGCTTAGATTGCTAATTATTTATTTATTGCAATTAAGATACTTATCGGTCCTTTATTGATTTACCCCTATTTATATCCCATGCTTTGTTAGCTTTAATGATTTCTATTAGTATAAGTAATCTGTGAAATATAACAAAACCATTTTAAAAAGGTATTTATGAATGAATTCTTATTTTTAACCGACTTCACAAAAAAGAGGAGGTTCTCAATTCGACTGTTTTTTTTTTTATGTTTCATACCTCAGAACTCCGTCAAATCTTATAACCGATTGGAAAAATTATTTTTTTGTTTGAGAGATTATGCCTTCTGTTTGGTCCCATTTAAATTTTATCCAGATCGATAATCATCTCCGCAGATATGGAGATAAACAATATAAACAAATTTGTATACCTTGATGTCATGATTATGACTACTGGCTACTTTGACTATTGCGGAATGCGAAGTCGGTTTTTTCGTCTTGTACGATCGCTCATTATTCTTTTATATTTCTAAGATATTCGCGTTATGTACTCGTATATCCGATAAAGTTAAACAGTAATGACTAATGACAGATGTCTTAGGAGCTTGCAATTTCGAGTCTCGATACTACGGAGTAATTGAAATCTGTCATCTTTAATTTGCTATTGAATTAATTTAGAGAGGAAGCAATTCCTGGGTCCTTTAGCAGACAGGTAGCTGTCTGCGGTAAGGTGGCCACACATTTCACGGGATGGATTAAATATTGTGTTATGTGCCTAGAATTAATTACCTATCCCTAAACTGAGCAGCGCCTTTATTTTACAGACTTTTCAACCGACTTCCCAAAGGAGGTTCTCAATTTGTCTGTTTTTTTTTGTATGTATGTTACGTGATTACTCCGTCAATTGTTAACCGATACGCATGATTATTTTTTTAATCGGTAGGGTACGCTTCCGAGGTCGTGTCCCATTGTAATTTCATCGAGATCTGATAAGTATTTCCAGAGATATAATGATGATGACGATAAACGTCTCAAACTTGCTACTAAAATTGACTCGCGGGCATGAATGTCGGTTGTTTTCGTTTTTAAACTATTTTATTATTTTTTATATCATATAGGCTAGCGTTTGAGTACTATCTCACCTGTTGGTAAGTGATGATGCGGTCGAGGATGGTAGCACGCTAGGCCTAGAACAGAAGTCACGACTAGAGATGTGAAACAGGTTATTTGTCTTTCCAAAAGGAGGAAGGAGTTTCTCAATTAGTCTGTATGTTTTTTTGTACGTTTGTTACGCGATTACTGCGCCAATTGAGAACCGATTTAAGTGACAAGATGGTACCATTCAAATTATATCAAGATCTGATAAATATCTCCAGAGATATGGCGGAGAGATATGGCCATTAACATCAAAACATACTACTTACTGAAACTGACTCGCGTCGCATGTGAAGTCGGTTTTTAGTTTTTAAACTTAATTATTTAACTTTACTTAATTTATCTTATTTTAGTTTTATTTTAGTATTGCGTATGTATATCTTGACAATAATACCTATTAATAATTGTAAACCGGTAGAGGTGGTACTGTACATTGCTTCGCACAAAACCTTTTAATAGTATACATGTTTGTGCTTTCGTAAGATCTACTTAATTTTAAATAGTTTGTAAGTTTGCTGTGTATATACGGTGTTTTAATGATAAATTCTCTTTGACTTTTTAACAATAAAAATTTTGACTATATCTAGATGTAGTGTACCTATTTAAATGTTAGAATACTTAAGTATTACGATTTTAAGCTGCAAAATTCACCCATTTTGTTCATAAACATCCGAAAAGTAAAAAAATAAAATATTTCTTTATCGCTTTGTGTTCGTAATTTTTTAATTTATTCAACTATCAGTTAAATCTCAATTCCTTCAGTGGGTTTTAAATGTTGTTTAGTACAAATATATAACTATCCATGTAAATAAAAATGTACTTAGAAAATGGCTTGTTTTATTTAAAAAATAAGAGAATATCTTATAAACCGACTTCACAAAAAAGGAGGAGATTCTCAATTGACCTTTTTTTTAATGTATGTTCACCGATTACTGGAAGATGCCAGAACCGATTTGGAAAATTCTTTTTTTTTGTTTCAAAGGGTACCCTTCCCAGGTGGTCCCATTTAAATTTTAACTAAATCGGCCGAGCCGTATTTAATACATCAACATTTATATTAGGACGCATTTACTTATCTCGACGACATACTACTAACAACTGGCACAGATTATATAATAGTTACTTCGTCTAGCTACTTTCTACTGGCTACTTTGACTAAAGTCGGTTCTTTTAGGTTTTTAAACGATCTTAAATTATTTTAATGCAAGCAGAGTAGCGCTTGTCTTTCTGCAATGGTTCAAACTACGGCCGAAGCCTACGAATGACTACCTATTTGGAACCACCCACCAAGAGACCCCGTGTAAGTTTAGGCCCTGGTGCTAAGATATGATGTGGCCGAAGATTGTGAACACGCTAGGCCTAGAATACTGCGAATCTCAAGGGTTGTATGCTGGCCGGATCACCATAAGGTTACGGCGGCAGATTTTCTCCTTGATGGTGGTAAGCTACTTTTTGGTAGCAGGTCAGGCGGAACATGGATATATGCTCCAACCAACTGATAAAAAAAAATTTAGAGTTAAGTAATGCCTTCTAATGAAGCTTCTTTTAATATACTGGAAAAGATGATTTATAAAGCTTCTACTGGTATTCGGATTCCGTAATTCTCGAGCGTGGTTAGATGTTAGAGCATAGCACCCACAAATCATCATCATTACCATATACTAGTCCACTGCTGGTCTTAGGCCTCTCCAATTAAACACCACTGATCACGATTTTTAGCTTCTCTCAACCAGCTCTTTCCAACCGCCATGTGAAGATCATCGCTCCACCTAGTCTAAATTCCATTCCACAAATAAAACACTGAAGATATTATTGACGTTCGGAGTTTATTACCAGTATATCTTATTATTAAGGATCAGATTAAGAAATTAGAAATTGCATAAGTCTATATGGTATTTATGAATAGCTCTCCATATTTAGACTCTTCATCTATAGAGCTACTATGATTATTATTAAGTAACATTCATTTTAGCAAATCCTGCGATTATTTGTGCATGTAACGTGGGATCATGAAGTAACTACTACTTTTTTAATTTAATTACAGACTGATCACACAAGTATAGAAACCGACACGTCGATATGTCAGGCTCATACATTTCTTTTAAAAGTCTATGATAAAACAAAATATATAGGCCTAATAACCAGCAAGTTTCACAAGGGTAAGGAATATCAGTACTCTCAAGTCACGTACATATTCAGATAATCGCAGATTTATTTCTACTGAGATCCAGGTTTGTTATATACACATAGAGGAAGCTCTTATAAATCCGAACGAAATATTGTGTATACAAAAATAACACGCATTCAATCAACATGTGAAAAATCATTGTGATACTTATCAACTAAACAAATCACATCACTTTTTCTTAAATCACAACAATATGACAACAAAATCATAAAACAAAAAATCGTGAAAGTCGAATTGCACATTTTGTAACTAAACTAAGTGAATATTGACTATAACCACAAGATCGTCCAACTCTCCAAATATTCATGCGAGGCACCATTTTTTTTAATGTATGAAATTCCTGGCCAAAATTTTAAGGTGTAAGCGGCAGTTTTCCTCCTGGATGGTGATATGATACTTTTTGGTAGCAAGTCACGCGGAACATTGAAATAATGATCCTGCCCCCTTTGGGCGAGCACCCGAAAATGCTCGTGGAAAATCCATTGACACGGCTAAGATTTGAATTGGCCACCTCCGAGATCGAAGTCATGCTACCTATCTATCATCTACGCCAACGGACCATCCAATCAATATTGGTTTGGGAAGGGCTCGTCTTTATTTGTTGATGGTTGATGATTTTATGATGGTTGTGTCAAAAACGAACAATTTCGCTTGAGTTTGAAAGACATTTGAGTTAACTTTACAGCTTGGAGGATTAGACAATATTGTGGTTGCAGCATAACACTGGTAATGTTTCGAGATATGTTAGTATTTTAAACTATGGCGTACTGAGCCTTTTATCGCAAATGTATCTATACATATTAAATATACTTCATTACCGCGTATTTACATTCAATGCGCAGAAAATCTTTATATTTTGATCAACTGAATTTTTTGTTATGGGTTTATTAAGGACTATTATATATTTTCTAATATAATTCAGCAGTACTAATAACACAATACTAAATATTGCATTAATATACAAACTGTGTCTTATATCCTTCCAGTCTTTGACAAAACTACAAATTAATACACTTATATTTGGGTTTATGAATAGCCGTAGTGCTAAATTTTGTCAATATTTCAATAGCCAATAATTATTTATTATAAAACAAAAAAAATATTATTATTAAAGAAATGAAATATCGTAATTGTGAGAGCTAAGTGCCTCAATCATCTGCGTGACAGACTCCAAATTGACTAAAAGTTAATTTAGAAAAACTTGTTACAAATTAATTTAATCCACCCGATGCATCATAACTCAGTGTGTTCGTCTTCTGGAAAGAAAAAATGTAAGTTTTTAAAAGGAGCAATATAAATTTACCAATTGTAGGAACTATATGCTAGGAACTTTGAAAATAAATTAGGAACCAAATTGGACATCGGCTTCTATTGGTCACCAATTTAGGCTGTTTATTACTAAAGTATATCTAATAAACTGATTGCAAAAATATTGACGAAAATAAAAAGAGTTAGGAATTGTAATAGCAAATATTATTTCTGTGTAACTTACTTGGCTTGACTATAGCATCCTCGTGATGGCTTTCGATTTCCTGTAGATAAAGATAGATATTAAGATATTGTTATTACATATATAATTTTTTTTTATTTTATGCTGTAATTGTATATGCTATTCTGTTATTTTATCGTCGTTTCTAATGTACACTATACGTACGCGGGATAAAATATTTATAGTAGGGTCAATTTAATAGATCACATTTGACATCTGTCAGTCTTAGCTTTATAGTAAGGTGATTTGCTTAAAAACATCGATTCAATTGATGAATCGATACGCATCAACACAAACAAGAATGATGTTACTTTGATGTTATTCGAAATAACAAATTTTCCGGCAGTAAATATAATAGCCGTGGTCGTATGTCACCTACCGTAACAAAACAATACACTCTGCAAAGTAACATACGACCACGGGTATCCACTTAACACCACTAAGAATATTTATGAAATACAATAAAATATTTATTACAAGTTATTTGTTTGTATAATACAAGATATATATTGAATAGTCTGTACATAGCGATCTCAGATGAGAATATTTTCTTGTTTCATACTTTTTTGAGAGTTATTTTTCAGTAGTCGGGTTTTAGTTTTTGAACTTATTTTTTATTATAGTTAAACATCCTTCACAAGTAATTATTGCATTCGATTCAACCTATCGACTGATCAATCTTTTGATTATTTGGGTAGCATCTAGTGTTTATAAAGAAAAAGTGTTCACTGACGTAACCTTGTACTGACGTTTAGTTTTTTAGAACAAAAATTGTTTATTACATTTAAAATTAATTATTAGTCAAAGTAAATCGTAAAAACGCTTTCTTCTGTAATTATTTGAATAAATATGTATTTGTAACTGAAAAATGTTAAGTAATTTTGCAGTTCCGACTTTGAAATAATTAATAATTTTATGTGCCCCTCATTACAAGATCACGTTGTTAAATTTTGATGAAGTGTCAAATGTGATCTATTAAATTGACTCTACTATTTATGTTTTGTTATAATGACGAAGAAGTATAACTTCTGACGTACGTACAAAAGTATTCACACACATTTTTATAGTAAAAAAGTAATGCTACGTGATTATTTGGTGTATAAACGACTGTCTTCAACCGACTTAAAAAATGAAGGAGATTTTCAATTCGTCAGATTTTTTTATAAATGTTCCCCGATTACTCTAAGACGCGTGGCTGGACCGATTTAGAAAATTTTCATTTGTCTTAAAGGATATACTTCCGCGGTGGTCCCATTTAAATTTCAACGTGATCTGATGAGTATCTCCAGAGATATGGAGATAAACACCTCAAACTTGGTACTGAAAATGACTACCGCGAAATTTGAAGTGGGTTATTTCAAGCTGGGTTACACCATCTTACATTAACTATAACAAACGTCAAAAGTCAGTTAAACACCATACTAAAACACCAGTTATGATTATAGCTACGGTTAATTAAGTCAGTTAATAAAGTAAGGTGGTGCAACTTAGTCTTAAGGCCAGTTTCACCGGTTCCTGATAGCGCTAATATGAAGAAATCTGACATAATTTTGACAGCTTTTATAAGGCGTCATGTGTCAGATTACTATCTAAGTCATTATCAGGAACCGGTGAAACTGGTCCTTAGTATTTTTAACAATCTTAAATGATAAGCTAGCCAATAATGTATTAATGTATGTATTGTATTGACCTGATCATGGTCGGCCGCTTGGTAGAGACCGCGGCGGGCGCGAGCTTGCAGCGCCTTGATCTCCTGGTCGTACTGCGTCCACTCCGGCACGATGCGCATCGCCGCGGACAGCTTGGCTTCCTTCGTCATAGGGTTGTTGCACTGCGGTATACATAACCGTATATTATAGTCAGAGGCCCTCCGGTGAAGGAAAAACATCGTTAAGAAATCCCCAACCCTCGCATGATGGTAGGACACTAACAGGGTCCGCCTGGCCAACTATCAAGTTAGAAAATCTGTCGCCAAACACCTGATGTGTTCCGGCAGCTATCGTTGAGATCCAGTTCCCATTCTAAGTCTAGCGTGCTACCACTCTCGACCGCATCATCACTTATTAATAGGTGAGATAGTGGTGAAACGCTTGCCTATATGACAGTTAAAAAAACATTCATAAATACTAATAGTTATGATTAGATTACTATTTATTATAAACCCATACATTACATTACATTACTAATTAAGTGTTAGGCCGGTAAATAATGATAGTCAAGCACAGATTTACTCTTAGCATAGATCGACTCTTGAGTATCGTTTTATAATATCAGCCTTAAACTTTTACAATGGGTGGTCTTATTGTTTAACTTAAAGCGATCGCTGCCAAACAAAGATCGAGTCACGAGTAAATATGAATCTTTTAAACAAGCGTGCTACATCGTAGACCACATCGTCACTTAACATCCGATGAGATAGTGATCCAACGCTGATATCTATTATAAAAAAAAATTATTCACCGGTTCGTAAATGTATGATCGGTTAAAAAGGTAAAAGAGAAAAAAGAATAAAATCATTAAATGCTAAAAGGAAAATGATTTTATTATTTTATTCTAGATTTAACTTACCAAGTCGATAGTCTTAGCGGATGGCTTAGAATTTTCATCGCACCATGTCTCGCACCAAAGCCACTCTTGAGGCAGAGATTTTATCGCTACTTGGTGGATCATGTTGTTCGGCAAATCTTGATCTGAAATCAAATGCTTATATTAATAGGAAATATGACACAAATAAAATTCTCAACTGCAGCTTATAATCTAATCCTTATAATCCATCGAAGTCTTAAGGGTAGCTAGTGTCAAGCTACCTTGAGAAATCAATTGCACTAAATCAATGGAAATTAAAAAGACCATAAAATGTTAACAGCAAACTGCCTAAACTTCAAACTTCCACCAATTCAAAGTCGCTCAACGAGCTAAGGAAAGGGCTATGCTCGGAGTATCTCTGAAAGATCGAATTCGAAATGAAGTCATCCAAACCACACACACACAGAGTTATCGACATAGCTCAAAGGATTAGCAAACAGATGTGGCAGTGGACTGGTCATATCTGTCGTAGAACCGATTATTGTTCCGATAGATGTGGTCTAAAGTCCACGCCCTCCAGCTAGGTGGAGCGATGATACACGCAAGCTACCTGGCAGCGGTTGGAAACAAGGAGCTGAAGATCGAGCTCAGTGGCGTGCCATAGAAGAGGCCTATGTCCAGCAGTAGACGGATACTGGCTGTTGATGATGATAAATGAAAACTTCAAACTGCATTTATCCAGAGAAGATAATTAATTTTGATAGAAAAACAAAATAAAAGTAATTTAATGTAGTTTTATATATTTTTAATACTTATTATCATTCGTTCTCACTATTTATCAAATAGAATCGAAACGAACAAGAAAACAACAGGATGGAAGTTTATTGTACCCTACAAAGTACCTCAATCGTTTTGCCCGATTTCTGCAGCCACTTCTGTAGGTAGGTCTGCTTGAAAGATGTTGAGTGAGAAAGATTTTTAAAGCTATCAATCTATGTTGTAAGACTTACCCAAGTTAGACAGACTGTTAGGATCCTGACTGAGCGCCTGGTACTGTCCTCGCAGACGGTCGCCGGCCGCGATGCGACGGAACCGTTTCAGATCCACCACGTAGAGAGCGCTGATGTGGTAGCTGCGACCTTGCAGGTGGTTACGCCAGTAACCTTGCTTCCAAAACCTACAACAATAATACCGTTATGAGGAACAGTTTCATTGTGTTATAGAGCAATGTAGTGTAATAAAGAACTTCCGAAACTCTAAAAGTCTGATCTTTAGATGCTCGGAATAAAATTGGCGCTCCTTCCCCTCGCAAAATAATCCTGGTGCCCGCGCGCGTCTGTGATTGACTCATAACAAGTGAGAGTTCTCACGCTGACGGGCCAATCACAACCGTCCGCGCTGTCATCACGTGATAGTACCGATAATAATTTTGCCTCGCGCCTGGGGGCATGCCAGGATGTATAGTAGAAGTGAAAATAACAGACAGAGTACGCAACATACGATCAAGGACCGGCATATCTGACGTGGACGACAAGAAAGGGCAGATTGAAAAATGAACGAGAATTTTGCCAAGTAGTAAGATCAAGGTTAATTAAAATAATATCTAAAATTAAGAAATTAAATAGGTATTTACATTATTAACAACTATTATTTAATAGGTATACAAGACAGAGTTCAGTGGCGTGCATTAGGAGAGGCCTATGTCCAGCAGTGGACTGACGTAAACTGATAATAAAGATTATATGGTAATTTATATTAATTAAAGAAGAAAATATACAGATGCACAAAAACACATACATAATGTAATTTCTTACCTAAATCCTTCCATCTCTTTCCTGCTGTCACAGAAGGGCGTGTACCCGTACGGAGCGCCTCCCAGATCAAACTCCACCAGCTCTTTTAAGTCTGCTCTTACTATCTACAATCAACAAATACCAGATGATTCAGGGAAAAACTACAGGTTCGATTATAATTATAACATAAGAAGACGTTAGAATATGCTCACAGTCACAGGAGTACAAAGAATATTGTATGAGGACCGCACTCTTTTGATTAAATAAGTAATTTTCAACCGACTTCCCAAAAAGAAGGAGGTTCTCAATTCGTCTGTATGTTTTTTTGTGTGTATGTTACGCGATTACTCCGTCAATTGTGAACCGATTTGAATGATTATTTTTTTGATCGGTAGGGTTTGTTTCCGAGGTGGTCCAATTGCAATTTCATCGAAATCTGATGAGTATCTCCAGAGATGTGACGATAAACGTCTCAAACTTGCTACTGAAACTGACTCGCGGGGCATGGAAGTCAGTTGTTTTAGGTTTTAAACTATCTTAATTATATCAAATGAGTTTGAGATCCAAACGAAATTATTCGTGTTTTCCCCTACGAATAAATCATGATTTATTCGTAGGCTTTCCCGACCTAATTGAGAAAATTACGAGGTAAGTCGCGGTTTCTCCAGAATTAAAAATGGAACCCTATGTTATCCTAATTCTAATCTACCATATTAGTGATCATTTTGCTGAAAATGTTGCCATGCCATTTGGCTGAAAATGTTCACAGAATTTTTTTTTTACGGTTGAGTCGTCAAGAGGTAACAAATAAAATGTTTCTTAAACCGATGTTTCTTAAACGATGTAGTTAATGAAAGAAACAAAGGATACACCATAAAGCTGAAATTTTTATTTACCTGATCAGCATCGACGAAAATAATTTTCTTGACTTGCAAAGGGAACAGAACATCAAGGAAGAGAATCTTGTACCCCCAGATAGTACGTTGCCTATCTCGCTGCCGTTGAAGCCACCTCGGCCACTGGTACTGTACCAATTCGTATTGGAACCCGTACTCTTGGGCCATGTATGGGAGGCTATCCTGGAGAAAGAAAAATAAGTATTACGTGATATGGTAGAAAATGCCCACTGTCGAAGATTTTAAGAAACTGGATATTCATTACTCAGCAGTTGTACTGGGAAAAGAACAACAATTTTCTTCCAAACTTCTTTATTAGGTTTTTTGATTGTAGGACATTGTATCAGGAGAGTTCCGGCGAGGACCTCTGGTTCTATTTCGAGAATAGATATAAGCACAGTGAAAATTGAATCATTCATTCAATCATTTTGATCTGAAATAAATATATGATGTAGTTCAAGAAACATTCTTGATTATTTAATGGTTCAAAACACGATATTTACGACTTACTTGATCATAAAAAATTACGAAAGTAAAGAAATTTAAATCGATTTTTGGGTATTACTTAAAGTACATTAAACTCTGACTCACAAAAATAGGAAATAGGAAAATAAGAGGAAATTTGGTGTATAATTTTTTTTCAAAATAGTCCTTATTTTTTTAACACAATATTATATAACAAAGCGAACAGCGCGCGTCACTTCAGTAGCCCGCGAGGCGTCTTCGAGGTAGGACTTGTGTCACTTTTGCTAGGTGGCTGATGGTTTCCTGCTACGCGATCGGAATATCCGTCACGGGGACGGAGGTATCGCTAAATACCTACTGCGCTGAAATATAGTGGCCTAAACTACTGGCGTTAGACACATTAACCACGATACGCGGCAATATTACAAATGTGTGTAATGTATACTAACCCAATATAATAATGAGACGTCATCTACAATTACTGGGTTCACCAGTACAAATAGTAATACGTATTGGCTAATAAATACATTATTAGACTAGCACAACGGGACGAAACACACATGCATACTGTAAAAGATTTTGTACCTGAAAATTTTGCAATAAAGTATTTGTTTCCAACTGCAATCTTACCAGAATGCCAAAAGATCTTATGTTATGGACCGGATATTTTATAAAAATAGCCCCTAGCTTACACAGCTTCAGCAAAGTAGAAAATAGTGACAATTAGTCTTAAGAATGCGCTTACTTTCAACGAAGGACTTAAGTAGTTTTTCAAGAACCAGAACTTGACGGGTGACTTGGTGTTCTTCAGTACAGACAACATCATGATGCGCAGGAACCGCTCGTACAGATGTCCCGACGCAACCGAGAACACGTTGATTGTCTCGTCTTCTGCTTCGGGCTCTTCACCACCGCCGCCGAATGAGCTAAGATATAGTATCTTTGTTAGTAAGCTTCAGGCTGGCGCACCGACTTAAAACCAACTTAACTCAAAAATATTGATATGTGAGTGTTATATATATCCAGTCTAGAAAACATAGATAAAAGCTTTATTTGCACACAAAAAAATACACAAACTACTTACATAAAAATGTACAAAATGCACTTCTAGAGTCTGTGCAAAAAGAGAACCGTCGTAGTAATTGAAGGCGCGCGTGTTTAATGTACTGTTTTTGTTGCGTTGACAACATTGTTCTGTCATTGCCAATACGACTAAAAATGTTTGATACCTTGGTAAGTACCTACTCTACCATTATCGGGTGGTACTAGGTAGGTATATACCTGCCTTCCTTACCTTTGAATGTTAGTTCATCGTAAAGCCACGACGGTTCTCTTTTTGCACAGACTCTATAAGTATAATGTAAAGTGTGTTCTTTTATCAATTAAAGCAATTTTTAGCAGTACACTTTTGTACATTTTTATTTGTTGTACTGTACGTGTATGTGCATGGGTAAAACTAGAAATTCCAACATCAACACCAATATTATAAATGCGAAAGTCAGTTTGTATGTTTGTTTGGGACTTCTTCACGATCAAACGGCCAAACCGATTTAGCTGAAACTTTCCCTTTGCCAGAATTATGGATTAGCCTAAATTATACTATTTAACGCGGGCGAAGCCGCGGCGCACAGCTAGTTCTATATAAAAAAGAAATAAAATACAGAACAATCACTACACACAAGATAAACATCGCTATTACCTTGCAATAGAGTTCCAAATGCCGCCAGAGTTCTTGTCATCGTTTTCAACGAGTAGATCCAGATGTTGTTTGTCTGTCTTCTTGCTGACTCGCAGCTTGATCACGTGACTCTTGAACGAGCTCATCAGCACTTGGATGTCTTCGCTGCCCGCCGGTGTGTCCGTGTTCTCATGCCTACGAGAGAACGAAATTTTAGAACACAGAATAGTCTATATATAGATACATTTTATAAAGTTTGACAAGTGCTTGTCTACTATCTTATAAATCGACTTTCTAAAAGAAGGAGGTTCTCAATTCGTCTAAAGGTTTTTTTTTGTATGTATGTTACGCGATTACTCCGTCAATTGTGAACCGATTTGAATGATCCTTTTTTCCTATTCGTTTAATCGATAGGGTACGTTTCCGAAGTAATCCCATTGTAATTTCATCGAGATCTGATAAGTATCTCCAGAGATATGACGATAAACGTCTCAAACTTGCTACTGCTGCTACTCGCGCGGCATCGAAGTCGGTTGTTTTAGCTTTTAAACTATCCTAATTATTTGATGATGACAAGATTGCTTCAAACTGATGACGGCGAGGAGACATGGTAACGACTTTAGTCGGTGAAGGAAAAACATCGTTAAGAAAGTCCCAGCATGGTGGAAGGACACTGCCTTGTGCCTAGCCAGCCACCACCCTCAAGTCGGAAAACCTGTCGCCAAAACATCTAATGCGTCCCGGTGCTGTCCTTGGAGCCAGTTCACATTTAGGGCCTAGCGTGCTACCATCCTCGAATGCATAATTTACCTACAGGTGAAATAGTGATCGAACGCTAGCCTATACGATATAAATAAGAATAATTTAAAAAAAAACACAAGTCTAATACCGAGCTAGCGCGAAACTACCTTCTAATATGGTACTTACATAAAACATCGTAGCGGTACTTGAACCAAAGTTAAAGCTTTCCACCAGTACTTCATTTGTCAGGGCTCTCCTGCGAGCTAGCAGGTCATAGTGTAAGAGAAACAGACCAAGCCACTTTTTTTTTAAAAATCATATAGGCTAACGCTTCACCAGTATATCACCTGTTGGTAAGTGATGATGCGGAAGAGGATGATATCACGCTAGGCCTAGAATGGGATCTAGCTCTCAAGGATAACTGCTGGAACACATTAGATGTTTGGCAACAGATTTTCTAACTTGAGGGTGGTAGCTGGCCAGGTGGACACTAGATAGTGTCGTACCACCATGCACATAATAGTATTATTAGCATAGCGATCTTCACTACTTTCAAACACGGCACGGGTTTCCTATACTTACCCACATACTTCCAATGTATCTAGATATATTATTTCAAAAACTTTGTTCTTGTTACTTACCCAACAATTTCATAAATGTCATCAGAACGTCCGGGCCGCAACCTCAGTATCCAGGCGCCAGGGTTGGCCTTCAGCTGGAAATACCCCAGGTTGGCCATCACGATGGTGTCCATGAGTTCAGGGTTGTCCCGAGATCCCAGGATCAGTTGTAACCCGCGTGGAGGAGTGCCCAGGGCTGTGTCCCAAGCGTGGCCTTCCAGAAGGAGGTACTCCAGCTCGAATTCACTGTTGAAATTGGAAATGTTTGCAATAAGAAATTTGGCCAAAACAAGATAGACACATAAAAGTACTACAAAGACGCAAAACACGATGCCAATGAATAAAGCGATTGCAAAACCTGGCGCGATCATTAAGTGGTGGCAGAGTGATTAGCTTTACACCCAGGTGACTTAGACGCACTTACCTAAAATATACCTATTCACTCGCGACTTCAAGACCTCTTACTTGTATTGATCCGAAAACACAGACTCAGGTAGGGAATTCCATTCCTCGGCGTTACGTCTAATAAATTAGGAAGCATTCTTTCAGCAGAAAAGATAAAATATATACCATATTAACCGACTTCAAAAAAAGGAGGAGGTTCTCAATTCGATATATATATATATTTTATGTTTGTTCGCGGATAACTTCGTCGTTTATGAACCTATTTTGATTAATCTTTTTTTGTTGGAAAGGAGATATCCAAAGTAATGGTAATTGTGTAATGTACCATGGTAATTTTATCGAGGTCTGATAAGTATCTCCAGAGATATGGAGATAAACACCTTATAAATGGTACTGAAAATTAATAACGTGGCATTGAAGTCGGTTCTTTTTAAGATTTTTAAACGATCTTATTATCTCACAAAATTACACCAAATTCCTATGAAAATCTTAAGAGTTACGGCACAAAACTCCTTAAAAAATCTTTTGCGTGCATTTAGTCGGGTATTTTTTAGGGTTCCGTAGTCCTGACAAGGAATTTGTGGGGGTATGTATATATATTACGCCGACAAAGTGCTGAAATGAAATTGTGAAATTTTTTTTTTTAGGGCAGCTCCCCTATATGAGAAGAATTTTTTTTCATCGTCTACCCCATCGTGGTATATCGTTGAATAGGTCTTTTTTCGATTGAATGCTCCATTTACGAAATATTAAACTTTAAAGTGCACATTTTTGTTCCAGTAAGGCGTCCCCCCCCCCCCCTAAAAGCTAAACTGCTGGCTTGAAAAATCTGGAAAAATTCGTGATAATAGCGCATTTCATTAACTTTACAGGAAAACTATAGCGGTTGAGATAACTTTATTCGTTTAGCAGTAATAGTCGTTGATCTTAGGTGTTGGATAATTTTGTACCAAATACAAAATCCTTTAAAGTGACAAAGACGGAGTACCTAGTTGCTTGTTTATAACGGGTAAAGACTTGCATTAAATAACAGGCTACTACGGAACCCTAACTGCGCGTGGCCCGACACGTACTTGGCCGGTTATTTGAACTTCTAGTTAAGTTCAAAAAAAGACCCGACATACAAGTTTTCATACAATATCATTGTACAACTGACCTGTGCACAACAGTTTCAACATCAGCCAGTCGTATGTTATCCAGATCATAGACAGACTTGACGCATTCGACGAGCCAGTTGGTCGGCGTGCGCAGTTCCATAGACAGTAGAGGGGCGTGAGGCAGGCGGGAGAAACGCGCGATGGCACCGCCCGTCAGGGCGCCTTGCGACGTGAACTGTAGCTCGGGCTCTAACACGTAGCGGTAGAAACTGCAACACGAAGTAGGTGTTAATAAAAGTTCTATAATTATATTTTCTTTTATAGCACAATGTGACCTAAACCCGCACTTTACGCACGCTTTTCCGTGACATAAATAGTCGATTATTGCACAGCGTTTTAGCAAACTAACTTCTATTTGACGGAAAAGCGTAGCAAGCGTAACGTGCGGGTTTATGTCACACTGACAGCTATAAAATAATATACGATAAAATGTCAACTTTTGAAAGTCTATTGCTACGATTACTCTTGGTTGTTGTTACCCCTCTATCGGGTGTTCGAATGATTTTACTAGAATTCGGGAAACAGAACCCGCTGCATTTATTGAAAATAATATCACAACAAAACAAAAAAAAAAAATTATTAAATTGTCAAACATTTCATTGCAACAGGTTGAGAGTAATTAGCGATCTTATATCGAAGAGAGCGAGATGTTGCTCTATAAAGAAATATCTCGCTCTTTTCGCTATAAAGCGGTAATAATTAATTGCCGATCATATTGCAATGCAATTCATTACGACCTAGATAGTTTTAACATTCCATTTTGAGATTATAGAGAATAAACGTAAACGTGTAACGGCTTAGTTGAACCGAAAGCGTACTAACGTGACTTCAGGTTCAAATTTCATGATTTCTTGTGTTATTTCACATCAGGCCTAATATTCCTAACGCCCTGATGTCGCGTTATGTACGCATCCTGCCATCAGCCAAGCCTTCAATTATTGTGTACCTTTTGAGCGGCATATCAGAGTTCTTATCCTGCGGGTTGACAAACAGCTTGACGCGGCAGTTGATGACGCGACGCAGGACTACAAGTAAGGGCGCCAGGCGCTGCGCAGCCGTCGACGCAGGGTCTAGGACTGCCACGATCTACGAAACGAGTGAAAATATAGCAGTCTATTGTTATTTGTAAATTATCAAGTAGATACATAACATTTTACGCAGATGTCAGTTCACGACCTAGGGTACCGAGCGAGTCTGTCGCTCTTCCTTGGGAGTGAGGTCACGCGGTGAGATCGCGATGATCACTAAAGAAGAGCTTCGGACTCGCTGAAAACCTGGGTCGAGAAAATTCGACTAAAGGTACGTGAATAGGGTATTACATCCATTTTTTTAAAGTATCTTTATTAGATTCGATAGTGAACCACTAAAAAAAAAATACGGTCGAATTGAGAAACCTCCTCCTTTTTTTGAAGTCGGTTAAAAAGTGCAATAGAAATGCTTTTAGATTTTTGCATTTTTAAATTTCGCGCGTAGTTTGACGAAAGCTCTGGACGCAGTGGACGCCATATTGCTTTGTGGTCATGACGTCAGTATGCTAGTAAACAAATGCAGTAATATGAAAGTTGACAGTTGACACTTCTAAGTTTACTTAGACGTATGACGTAATAAAGTGGGAAACTACTGTCGACTACTATTTAATGGTATTACGAAACAGATTGAAAAAGCTGAAACCTTTGAATTGAATTTTAGAATGTAGTTTGCTATTTTATGAACTAAACTAACGTTACCGACTGCTTTTTGTCTAAGCTATCTCAATAATATATTTTTAGTTTTTTCTCATATAGAGTAATATACCCTATTACAGCCGAGGCCATGTTCGCGATAGACTATCGCAGTCAAAAATCCGAGGCCGACTAATGGGCGGGGGGCCGAGGCGGTGCGTGATCACGCCACCGCTGCGGTCGGGTCCATCCCCTCGCAACGCACCCCCTCGCACCCTAGCGCGATAACTTGTATTTTATCCGAAACAGGTCCTATGATTAATTTAAGTAGTAGTACCTCCACAGCAGCCTCGTCCTTGTACAGCGGCGGCAGGTCTACCACCGAGTGTTCCGTACGTAGTCCTGTAGGTAGGGGAGTTCTGGTACGAGGGGAGCGGGACGCCAGCACTGATATTATCTTCAGACGGTCTTCTGGAGATAGATCCATTGGCTCCTCGTATTCTATGACAAAATAAAAATATTTTTATAGCTTTAGTTAAGATATATAAGAAGAAAATTATTTTTTGTTTGATAGAGTATGCTTCCCGTGTGATCCCATTTAAATTTTAACGAGATCTGATAATTATCTCCGGAGATATGGAGAATCGAGATAAACATCTCAAACTTTGTACTAATAATAATAGTTTAAAAACTAAAACAACAAACTTCCATGCCCCGCGAGTCAATTTCAGTATTGCTACGTTTATCGTCATATCTCTGGAGATACTTATCAGATCTTGATGAAATTACAATGGGACCCCCTCGGAAACGTATCCTACAGATTAAAAAAATAATCATTGGAATAGGTACGTACACAGTTGACGGAGTAATCGCTTAACATACATACAATAAAAAAAAAACAAACACAAAAAAAGAATTGAGAACCTCCTTCTTTTTGGAAGTCGGTTGAAAAAATAAAACAGGTTAAAAATAAGGTATTATAAATTAATAGCAAACAAAAATATATGCAAATGCATTAAGTTAAATTGTAGCTATGTAGGCATAATAATGGTTGATTACACAAATAAATATATTAATGAAAAAAATTGAAATTTTATCAGACGTAAAATATATAGAATTAATAGCCATTTAAAGCTGTTAATAAGACGAGGAGATATATAGCACAATGATGAAAAACGCATTTTTTAATTTTGTCATTTCTTTAAAACTCTATTGATAGCCTTGACAAAGCATCTTTATTGGGATATGACTTATACTGAACTGTATGTAACTCGGACTCGAGTAGGACAAATATTTTACGACTTGACTGTGCTAAGAAAAAACATATACATAAGAATGACTGGTTTAATACACTAACCGTGTGGAGTTAAGATAGAACTAAAAAAAAAACATTTTCACGTTCCCGCCAAAACTCGATGTCATACAACATTTTACTAAGGCTCTACACGATTATTATGTTTAGCTAGTGTCTCATGTTCAGACATCTACTTTAATACGGTTTTTTATTTAAAGTCTGTATAATATTTTAGTCATTGTTTATACTGTAGAATAGTTTTATTTTGTAACTAGTATATAATTTTCCTTATAATAACGTGTGTGTATGCCGTGTGTGTGTAGTATATTATTATCTTTTTATTTATTAAAAAAAAATTCAAAATCATGTTGTCAGGTCAAGTCAGCGTTCATGTGTGTTGGTATCATTATGGGATATGCCTACAATATGACACATTTACTGGCACTAAGTTGCTAATAATACACATTTATTAGGTAAGTATTACAACCTATTCATAGACAATTGCTTGACAGATCTGAAAGAAAGCGTGTACGGATTAAGAATGAATGATTTAACCATAAAATGCCTCCTATACGCTGATGATCAGGTGATATTAGCATCATCGGAGGAGGAGTTGCAAAGGATGGTTATTATTATGCATGATGCCTTAAAAAGGAAAGGGATGAAAGTGAATGTAAGTAAGACCAAAGTAATGGTTTTTGAAAGAGAAGAAAGAATGACGAATTGTAAGGTTACGATTGAAGGAGAGAGTGTAGAACAAGTGAAAGAGTTTGTGTACCTGGGTTCCCACACTCATGTATGGTAGTGAATGCTGGGTATGGCAGAAGAAGCTTGAAAGTAAAATTAATGCTGTAGAAATGAGAAGTTTGAGAAGTATGATTGGAGTGACTCTGATGGATAAGGTGGAGAACAGCGTGATAAGGGAATGTTGTGGTGTAGTAGAAGATGTGGTGAAAAAGATTGAGAAAGGGATGCTTAGATGGTTTGGACATCTAGAGATAGATGAAGAAAGACTGACGAAACAGATTTATGAGACGAGTGTGAATGGGGCAGCCGGTAGAGGCCGACCTAGGCGAACGTATCACGACCAGATCGGAGACGTTTTAAAGAAAGGCCAAGTCAAAAGTACTTATAACCGGCGAGCATGTATGAAGGCGCTCATGAAAGTGGAAGAAGCGAAAGAGGTTGCAGGATCGTAGCATGTGGAAAGAAGTAGTCTCTGCCTACCCCAACGGGAAAAAGGCGTGATTGTATGTATGTATGTACACGTGAAAATGCGAGTTTTAGGGATAATTCTAAGAGACCACACGCATATTTCGCGTTTAAGGCAAAACTTACGTAGTTTTTTTACTAAGCTGATATAATTCAATAAACATCGCAAGGCCTGATTCATGTTTTAATAAAGTACTTAAAGTATAAAAAAATAATTAAATTACCTTGTCTTTATGACGGGGGGTTTCGGCGGGAACGTCAAAATATATGTGTAAATCATTGTAATTTTTCCAAAAACTATTGTATTTTCAGCAAGTTAAATGTGGATTATTAACCATTAAATGCCATTAAATTTGCAATAATACATAAATACAATTTTGTGTTCATACCAAAACTCTACTGAAAGCTTACAGTGAATTCCATCTTGTTTACAAATTCGCGAAAAATAATAATACTATAACACTGGCTAAATACACTAACCGTGCGGAGCCATAACTAAAAACAAAACAATTGACATTAATTTTGGCGGGCAAATATCTTATAGCCTGGCGGTCCGCGGCAGTGCGGCATATCACAACACAAATTCACAATAGAGCAGAGCAGTATTTTACAGAGCGCCAAATACTGAATTATCAAATTATATGCTGAAAAATAATGGAAATATCAAGAAAATGTTGTCGTATTTGTATGACGGAAACCGAATTCAATGTTCCTATATTCGGAACTTATTGCCGAAGAACTGGCATGGTTGAGAAGATTCTTGTATGTTTAAAAATAGTGATAGAAAAATCAGATTCGTTGGAGACTATATGCAAAACATGTGCAGAAAACGTAGAACGATACTACGATTTTATAATGTCTGTAAAGAAATCTCAGACAAAATTATCCCAGCGGCAACAAACAGACGCTTGGCTAAACCATCGTCGAGTTACAACTTACGTCTCTCAGGAGGTAGCCGACTACTCGTTTTCGTTCCTCGAACCCCCCGTAGAGAAAAAGCAAGCGAAGTCTTGGAGTCCGTTCTTTTCTTACTTCTCGCCACTCAATATGATGAATAAAGCGAGTGAGCGAGTGTTGAAGACTCCCAAAAATGTCGAAAAAGATAGACGCGATGACAAGTTTATAAAGCCAAAAGAGAGGTCTAGGCAATGCTCGCGGGACATATTCGAGTCTCAATCTCAAGACTTAGAGGACGCGCAGCCTAGGTCTTTGGACTGGAATCTTACTCCGGATGATAATATTCTCAAAAGAGTGAGAAAAAAGTGCTTTGGACAGTCTGATATTTAATTAGTCTACGAATGTGTTAATTTCTCATTTTTAAGTAGTCAAAGTTGATTGAAACAAATTATTCTGTGAATATTTCGGAACCTCGACACTTTTTATTTTTGGTTCCCAAATACTAAAAATATTTTTACTTAATGAAGTGAAAACTCTACGAACCTAGATATTTTTTGTAAAACTGGTTTTATTCTTTAAATGATGATTTAAGTACCCGACTACTCGTGTAGGACAAGGTGAATTATAAATTGGTTTTGTAATACATATAAACACTGTTTAATTTATATAAACTCTATCTTTTAACTATGGAATGAATTGGAATAAAGTATATATGTTGGCTTATGGGCTATTAAAAAAATCGGTTAATACTGGGCTCTCTTTGTTCAATAATTGCGAATAGTCGTTGGCGTAAAAGATAGATGAATTCAATTGACTTCTAAGCGGTCGCCGGTTCAGATCCTAGCACGAGTGTTCGTCCACAGGTGGTAGGACAATTATGTCGATGTTTCGCCTGGCTTGCTACCAAAAATTAGCTCACCACCACAAGGAGAAAATCTGCCGCCATAACCCTACGGTATTCCGGCAGCACACAGCCCTTAAGAGTCAGAATATTATAGGCCTAGCGTGTTGATCATCTTCGACCACATTATCACTTACCACCAAATCAGGATAGATGGTTGAAAAAAAAAACACATGACATGACAGGTGGATAAAACTTATGTTTTTCTGTCTTTATCCACCGGCAAGAACATTTTGTCTCTTTTCAGTAGAGAAAAGTAGGTGACAGATTTTATATCAACTACTATGCTAGACCAGCTGTAGGAAAGAGAAGAAAGAAGAAGAAGAGAGAAGAAGAAGAAGAATACATTTTTAACAAATAGTTATATATAATCTCACCTTCTTCATCATCGAGAACTTCGTTAGTCGGCTTTAACTTCTTCTTTGTATCCAAAACTTCTGATATCTTGTCGCCATACACTTGGTTACTGTACCTGGTAATGGAATACAACTACATTATTATAAAACAAAGTCCCCCGCCGAGTCTATCTTTCTGTTCGCGATATACTCAAAAACGTATCTATCATTTGAATTATTCAATTCATACATTCTATTCGAAAGCTAATAATAATATAATAAGACTCGTGATACGGGTTCAAAAATGTAAGTATTAGAATAAAGTGACATGGTTACTGCTCACTCGCTCGGCTAACTTTGCGATGTAGCGTCACTGGGGTACGGGAAGTAGTATTATCATTATGTTCTGTGGTACGGGGTAATATCCAAACTTTCTTGATCATTTACCTACTCATTTTTAGCAACCCGACGCAAAAAGAAGGGTGTGAGTGTGTATGGGTTAAAATGTATAATATTTGAAATGTATGTCAATTACCCGTCCTGGACAGGCCGCTAGTCTAACATAAACTTTCATGCATTCACTTACATGACAAACTAGCCAATATCACATGTGAAACACAATTACTCCAAAAACAGGCCGTACGTTTATCAACTATAATAGGCATCACATATTATAGTCTATTTTTACATTGGGTATACAAGCGCTAGGCCATAACCAGCAGGTATTAAGTGACAATGAGATCTAGATGTCTAACATGTAGCATGCTTGTCCAGAAGGTACAGTGCGCTGTCGACTTAAAACTTCTCTCTTGACATCTCAAAAATGTATGTGCTCTTTTTACAGTGGTCCTCCGGTGAAGGAAAAACATCGTTAAACAACTCCCAACCCGCGCATGGTGGTAGGACACTATCTAGTGTCCGCCTGGCCAGCTAGATAGTCCCTCAAACTAGATAATCTGTCGCCAAACATCTAATGTGTTCCGGCTGCTATCCTTGAGAGCCAGTACCCATTCTAGGCCTAGCGTGCTACCATCCTCGACCCGCATCATCACATACCAACAGGTGAGATAGTGGTCTACGCTAGCCTATATGATATATATATATATATTTAAAACATAAATCTCAAAAGACATATCATAAAACATACCTTTCGAGTAGTAAGAAGTCCTCCACAGAGAACTCTTCGTCCTTGTTAAGAGGTCCAATAAGCCGCGCGTTGTGAACGACGGCGCGTCCGCTCGCTGTTAGCTTGAGGCTACGAGCGCATAGTACTCGCGATGACTTCAACACCCATTCATACTTGTTTAGAGCTGGGACTAGTTCTGGCTGCAAACAGAATAATTAAAAAAATATATAATATATAAAAATTGTTAGTAAGTGGCAACATTGGAAACGTGAGAATGCGGGTCTACCCGAATATGACAAGCGATATACAATCTATTGTATGTCGAAATTTCAAAAGAGATTAAATAATTAAGATACTTTAAAAACTAAAACAACCGAGTTCCATGCCTCAGTCAGTTTCAGTAGCAAGTTTGAGACGTTTATCGTCATATCTCTGGAGATACCTATCAGATATCCGTAATTACTACGGAACCAACACGGAAATGTACCCTATCGAATAAAAAAAGAGTAATTAGAATCGGTAAACAAATTGACGGAGTAATCGCGTAACATACATACAAAAAAACACGGAAGAATTGAGAACCTCTTCCTTTTTGGAAATCAGTTAAAAAAGAGGAAACGTATTGGAATACGCGCAATCGACATCACTAATACTCGTATATTGAGAACAAACGCGAACATAGTTTGTGTTCAGAACAAAATACTACTGACTGGCATATTATATCTCGAAACCTATATGAGACATCGAAAGCTAAAATTTTGTATATAGGTTTCTAATGAAGCACGATATTACGATTGGTGATTATTTGTTAATATTATTTTTATGAAGTGAGTAAAAATGGGGAAGAAGAACTTTGGAGTAACTTTACTTTATAACATCAATAAAATAAATAGTATTTTTATACTATTTATTTACGATTAATTTATTATTTTTTTCATTTAATTTATTTATTTACGATTACGTTGTTTTCAACGTGATCGTAAATCAAGTAAAGTCCTGATGCAAGATTAACTTTTTTTACCCATCCCAAAAAAATTTCTACTCTCCCTCCGTCTTACGAATTTTCGATCTGGTCACGTGTTCTGACGCGAGGTCCTGACGCGAGTTTAACATTTTTAACAACAGTTCACAACGCCGCAAAAAAAGTTTTCACTTCAAAAATTCTAGCTTACCAAAATATCACAATTGTTCTCCAGATGACATCCTTCATTTTCTAGTAGCTGCATCACATAGTCGGTAGCTTTGTGCGACTCTAGCATGGTCAGTGCAGCTACAACCACTTTGTTCAGCGCCTGTTCCTCTGACTTTCCTTCTACGTTGGGAATGAATGCAACTCGCACACCGCCTGATTCTCGCTAAAACAAAATTAATTAATAAGTTTATTATGTTTTTTTTTTATGATACAAGGTAACAGAACAAGCACGACGCTCGCCTGATGGTAAGCGATGACGTCTAACTATTACAGATACAGCGGCATGTAACATTCTGTCAGTCCAGAATTTTGCATATCTCTGCACTGCGCATGTTACCTTGAGACATAAAGCTGTTGAGTCTCACATGCCCTGTAATTTCACTGGACGCCTTGCCATGTCAACCAATAAACATTCTTATTTCACGGCTGAAAATTAATTGGCAAAGTGGTGTTACCTAGCGATGGATTATATCGCATTCACATTAATTGTTTTAGCAGTTAGCAAATTTAATGTAGTTGCGAAATTCTGTGAAGTGCGAAGCGAATTCATCGGTAGCGTGCGCTCTCCGTCACACCCATGGGAATACTAAATCAACCTATCTCTTTTATAATTCATTTCATTGATTAGCAAGTTAGTAGGCGATGCGAAAAATGAGGTTAAGCCATTATTATCTTTATCGGGATGCATTTAAGGTTGAATATTGATTGATTTTCTAATTATTATTAACGAATTAACGTTTAAATTATAGCAGGGTGGTGCGAATAATGAAGTGCAATTATTTCGTTATTATCTTTGATTTACTCGTATATTAAATGAATGCGGGTCATTGTACAATAATAATTTGTGTAGAACGTGCTGCATAGTGTAACGCGGTCATTAATTCGCATATTAACAAAAACACAGAAGTACTTATTTTTATCAATTATCGTTATATTAGCAAAAAGCTTAGCAATAGCAATTAGCATGCTAAGACTCACGAATTCTCATGCTGATGAAATTAATGTGAAATCGCATTAGTTGCCATCACCAGTGTTACCACCCCAGGCGGACTAGCAGAAGTCCTACCACTATAAATGTGTGCAAGACTTAATTTTTCTATAATATTTATTTATTAGCGTGTTCAATAAAATTACGACTACATGATCTTAGACAGGTCTTAGATAGAAAATCTAAGCTTACCATAAAATTAAGAGCGTTTCTGAGCAGTTTCCGTGATTGTAAGTCGTTAAGGTCACCAGCTATCCATATGGTTTGTGATATCTTTTCCGGTTTGCCTCCTTTGGTGAAATAGCGAAGAATGGGTAACGCGGTAGCTAGAGCGTCACGACCTGAAAACAATATACATTCACCACCGTATTCACAAAAAACAAACTTTCTTTCAAAAAAAATTTGTGCGCTTTTCGCAGTGGCCCTCTGGTGAAAAAAAACATCGTTAAGAAAACCCCAACCCTCGCGTGGTGGTAGGACACTATCTAGTGTCCGCCTGGCCTAGCCACCCTCAAGTTAGAAAATCTGTCGCCAAACATCTAATGTGTTCCGGCAGCTATCCTTGGGAGCCAGTTCTACTATCCTCGACCCGCATCATCACTTACTAAAAGGTGATAGTGGTTAAACGCTAGCCTATATGATATTAAAAAAAAACACTATGAGGTCTCATAGTGCTCGGGAACGCATAGTGACCATCATAACAGTACATTATTGACATTACTTGTGTCAAAATCACCACTATGTGTTCGTCAATAGTCAAAAGCTTCATGAATACGGGCGATATACAGATAGTTATAGTCAAGGGCGCCCTTTGACAAGATGGAGTGGCAATATACGTAGGACAGTGACTTGAAGAGAAGAGCTAAAACAAAGCTTAGAGCCGTGCATTGGGAGAGGCCTATGTTCAGCAGTGGACTGATATGGCAAAATTATGATAGTTGTAGACAAATCAAAATTAATACAAATTTTATTATTAAGATTTGGCTATATGTACATATAAAATACATGTCAATTATAATTTCATGGTTTCGAGAGATTTTTGTCAATAGAACATAAATCGATCGGGAATCGATTGTTTATGGATAGACGTCGATAGTGCGGTAAGTACCTGTTAGGTGCAAGAGTTTATGTATTGTTTCTTCAGTAAAGAGTTCTCGCGAGGCTGCCACTCCAGACAAATCCAAGTATTGAGAGGACTCCGAGCCAAGTACACGACGGTTCAATCTGAAGAAATAACAAATTGTTATGCGATACTATTTTATGGATGTCCTCAGGGGCATTTTACTCAGTGGCGAAAGCTTTTGTTTTACGGTAAAAGGTAACAGGACAAGCACGACGCTCGCCTGATGGTAAGCGATGACGTCTACTTATTACAGACACAGCGGCATGCACCTCACTGCATTGCGCCTGTTATCTATACTAATATCTATACTAATATTATAAAGAGAGAACATTTGTATTTTTGTATGTTTGTAATGATTTGGCTCAAAAACTACTGGACCGATTTAAATAAAACTGGCCAAGTGCGAGTCAGCATCGCGTCTCTTATCGCACACTTAGGGAGGGTTCCGTACAATACGAAACATTACAGAGTTTCAACCTCATATATTTGATAAATTTATATTACCAAGAATATTGGTTTGGTCGCGATCTAGAAAGACGGGGCTCGTTTACTAGCGCCATCTATGTCATTTTGCCGAAACCAATTAGATGGCGTTTAAAAACACGTTTTTTGTATGGGGACCCCCTTTAATTTTTAACTTTATTTTGTTTTTAGTATTTGTTGTTCTAGCGGCAACAGAAATACACCATCTGTGAACATTTTAACTGTCTAACTATCACGGTTAAAGAGCTATAGCCTGGTGACAGACAGACAGACAGACAGACAGACAGACAGACAGACAGACAGACAGACAGACAGACAGACAGACGGAGTCTTAGTAATAGGGTCCCGTTTGACCCTTTGGGTACGGAACCCTAAAAATTCTTTCACTTATATATAGAATGGACTTTCGAAATGAAAATAGGCTATATATTATCCCGTTTAAATTAAAGATACATTCGTGGAGACCTAATTTGCAACCTATGTCGACAAAAAAACGGTCGAAAAACACGTTTCTTACGAACGCTGCTCAATTGAAAATAGATGGAAGAACATTTTCTATGGAAGAGTTATACAACTTAATAAGACCTACAAAAAAGTCCGCGATAGCATATGTCTATCTCTAAAGGTTGACTCACAGTAACCATTTTAATCTTTAATTTTTTATTAAAAAATATTAACTTCGAAGGCTATTTTCAAGTATTATTAATAATAATCCTTATCCAAATAATTACGTAAATTAGCTTGGCCACATATTATAGATCAAAATTGTCCTTTACAGTATATAATTCAAACGAAAACTCTATAAGATATCACGGATTTTACATACACGCATCGCAAAATTAATAAAATATTTGCAGTGAAACCACAGATTAGGTCATAGTTACTACGAAAATATCATTTAGGCTTAGCTATTCTGTAGATCCCCACCGATCATAATCAATTTGAAGTCAATATAGTATAATAATATGATCTATTGTATAAAATAATACTGATCTATTTATATAATAATATTTTGAACTACCCCGACTGATCTATGTAGAATCTTTTCATTAAAAGCATTCCAATGACTCTATACACGACATTTAAAATCTGAGCTGTAAGTTGGTGAGGATTTGAGTATTCTGTAGAGTCCAGGAGATGTCCCAGCATCAGGTCAATGCTTCCATGTTCTTACAATATCGTTGAAGAAGAAGATTTTCGAATTGATCAGACCTATGAAAGTTGATTTCATAGCGCAATTAACTAGAAAAATGCTCATAGTTTATAACGATTAAACGAATTTTCATGAATCAAACCTAAGAGAACACTCTCAATGAAGACATTAAATCTATCAAACAAAAAAACGATCAATAATAAAATAAAAATATAATACCCCTACTTTTTGCGTCGGAGAACGCCGTAAGGTTACGGCAGCAGATGTTCTCCTTGGTGGTAAGCTACTTTTTAGGGTCCGAAGCCGAATGGCAAAAAACGGAACCCGTATAGATTCGTTATGTCTGTCTGTATGTCTGTCCGTCCGTATGTCACAGCCATTTTATTCCGAAACTATATAGACTACAGAATTGAATCTTGGTAGATGTATTCTGTGAACCACTTTCTGATTTTTACACAAAAATAAAAAATATAAAGTTTAAGGGGGGCATCCCATACATAAAACTGATTAAAAAAAAACCTATACATGTGGGGGTCTATGAATAGGTCTTTAAAAATTACATTGAGGTGAGTGGTAACCCCCCCCCCCCCCCTTTTTAAGTAATGGAGT
Organism: Cabera pusaria; assembly: GCA_954871355.1. Lineage (NCBI taxonomy): Eukaryota > Metazoa > Arthropoda > Insecta > Lepidoptera > Geometridae > Cabera > Cabera pusaria. The sequence goes on along the minus strand of OX940889.1, from coordinate 17,994,331 downwards.
GAAAAAGCTAGAAAAAATATATTCTGTAGATCTCAATAAAAAGTTAATTTTGTGGTTGCGAAAAATTAAAGTTATAAAATACTCTACTGTTACGGAACCCTACGAGTGCGAGTCCGACTTGCACTTGGCCAGTTTTGGTAGATTTAATGATCCCACTACCTCTGTACGAAAACCCATAATTCATGAATGCACATAAAACTTTCATTGGTAGATTATTTAGCTAGGATTAGAATCAACGACCGTCGGTCAGAATCAGGGTAACTATCCTTTACGCCAAAGGGCCGTCCAATATCACTACGTAAGTATTATGAAACAAAGTCCATCACTGCGTCTGTCTGTCTGTTTGCAATAATCTCAATAGCTACTGAACGGATTATCATACGGTTTTCACAAATAGCCAGAGTTTTTATAAAGAAGGTTTATGTGCATAATTCGTTAAGGTTTTGTATAAATTGGTTGAAATATGACGATGATTGTTAAATATGTTAATATTTTATATTCGATGCAACATACTGATGCAAATTTTGTAGGCATAATATATGTTCTTCCCGTGCGAAGCCGGGGCGGGCTGCTAGTCTTAAACATAAAGATGTTGAGTCTCACATGCCCTGTAATTTGTGCATATACATATGCTCATCAGCTGATCCAGTAAAATGGGGGATACCATTTATTCGCTCATCAGCGAATAAACAATAGCACTAGCCCCCATTGGAGTTCTAGTTGCATGCCGTTATGCCCTGTCCACACAGCAATTTTCCACAGCGCGATTTTTTTTTCGTAATTCTGTAAAGTATTGAATCTATTGGACGTATCCGCACTGGCGGAAAAAAAATCGCGCGAGCAAATTTGTTGATGCAAATTGTCGCGGAATTTAAATCGCTAGAATAAAAATCGCACTGTGAAATATCGCTGTGCGGACAAGGCCTTATGCATCTCAATGATGCAGCTGAAACCAAAAGCAACTAACCTCGGCATAACATGAGCTTGCTTCATAAGATAATCGACCGCATCATCACCGTCCGACAGTTCACCGCGGAACACCGCGCGTTGCAGACGTGCCGTGTGGCGAGACAGCGCCGACACTAGAGACTCCTCTAGAAGTTCCACTGATGACGTCACGACAGTAGGCCCATCATCCGTTAGAGGGACGCCGTTTATTAGAACCTAGAAAAATATTTTGTAGAGTTGCGAGTGTTTATTTAATTACGTAGGGTAGTTAGAAAAGTGTAATTTGATAATTCTTGCCTTCCTATTTTTTCTGTTAGACTTTAAATTTATTTTTTTTAATTTTGTAACGAGCAAACGTTTTATTTCTAAACTCATTAATTAACGTAATATATAGCTACAAATAATGTATCGCAGCATCTCCCTCATTTCGATCAGCTTATCGTAAAATTTGACAGTGATTGAAATGAACAAGATGACAGAGATGGAGCTATAGCCTGTATGCTGCATCTCCGGCATTTAGTTCATTTTGTTCATTCAATGATCAACTGTCAAACTTCGTGATAAGGGGGCACGATTGTAATAGGGATGTTGCCTGGTTCGAAAAATAGTAATTCTATATTAGTCCGTCAGTTAGATTATCATAAAATATAGGAAACGTATTTTTTTATTTTACAAACTCAATAGAAATTGACAAAGATAAAGAGCGTCAAAGATCGGGAGTGGGGGCTCGTGACGTCACTAACCGCTAGAAAGTAGTACGGTTTGTGATGTCACGCGGAATTTCAACGCTCTATATCTTCGTCATTTTTTGTTTAATTGAAAAAACAAAAAATACGTATTCAATATTTTTTGATAATGTAAATCTTTGACTAAAGCCTAGCCAACAAGACCAATAGCCTGATCGATGACGTCTGCCTATAAAGATCGCTGTTGAAAACTTCAATTTAAAACATACAACGCCTCACTGTAACTCATTACATTACCGGATCTATTCATTCCCTTTTACTGCTAAGCCTTGACGACGATATACGAAAATTAAACATTATTTCACAAAACTTTTTTCCTAGCACTAAATAAAACTTACTTGAGGGTATTTAGTGTTTCCAATCTTAGTAACAAAGTCTGCGGCGAGGTGTCCACCAAAGTTGTACTCTGAGTCTACATCAACAATGTCGTCCAAATTAGTGCTGGAAGCGGCGTATTTCTTGAGTTGCTTCTTTACGACCTCTATTGATAGCTTTTCTTCGTCTTGAGATGGGTTGAGCAACTGGAATACATTCAGTTTTTAATGTTTAAATCATGGTACATAAGAAACGAAGACCTCCATCGGGACCTTAAAGTGGATGACGTTAATAGTGTTATTACAAAATATGCCGAAGCTCACGACCATAGACTTCCTCACCATGTGAACGTTGAGGCTATCCAGCTAGAAGACTAAAAAGGATAAAACCTTTTGAGTTAGTGTAGTGAAGTGACAGTAAATAGTGAACAGTCATCAGAACAAAGAACGCAATACGGGCGAAGACAACAAGTTTAACAAGTTTAAGAAACAATAAGAAAAGTGCCTTTGGACACATTTTTAGTTTAACAATAGTTAGCAGTTTAGGTTAAATTTAAATTGCTTATTAGACTCAAGACTGGATTGTAGTCTTAATGATATGCTATTATATTGGAATATAATTTACAAATATATATATATACATATATACAAAAGTAACAGATCGACTTTCCTTTTACTTTTATGGTATTTTTTGTTAAGGAAATTTATGTTTGAATTTATTGTATTTCCGAATACAATAAATTCAAACATAAATTTCCTACCAACATCAACTTGGAAAAGCTGTTGCCAAACATGTAATGGTGTGTCCTTGAAAGCCTGTTCCTATTCTAGGCCTAGAGTGCTACCATTCTTGACCACAGCATGGGATCTAGACTCTTACCAACTGGCGTAATAGTGATCAACTCTGTCCATAAACAATAATAAACTGGCCAATTGCAAGTCGGACTCGCACTTGTAGGGTTCCGTAATACAGTAGAGTAATCAAAGCAGAAGAATCAAAGAAAAAAAATATTTAAAGTTGTAAAATGTGTGTCCCCCCCCCCCCTCTAAGTTTTAAAGTAGGGGAGTGAAAAATCTAGAAAAAATATATTCTGTAGATCTCAATAAAGCAGCAGTTTTTGAGATATAACGACCGCAAATATAACTTTGTTTTTCATACAAACACTATGAAAAACAAAGTTATTTTTGTAGTTGCTAAAAATCATAGTTATAGAATACTCTACTGTGTTACGGAACCCTACGAGTGCGAGTCCGACTTGCACTTGGCCTGTTTATTTATTTTTGTATAAAAATCGGAAAGCAGTTCACAGAATACATCCACCTACTAAGTTTCAATTCTGTAATTCTAATAGTTTCGAAATAAAATGGCTATGACATACGGACGGACAGACAGACAGACAGACATGGCGAATCTATAAGGGTTCCTTTTTTTGCCATTCGGCTATGGAACCCTAAAAAAGGACTAAGTATACATTCTAAGTATACATACTAATTTACATACTTCATACCTGAGTAAGGAAGTAATACGCCTCCTTGTTAGAGTTCCGTTCCTGAGCCACATAGTTAAACGCCGATCGGACTGCGGCCTCCAGTTTCTTATCACCATTGGTGGGCGCTAGCACCAAACCCACTCTCACGGGAGTCGCGTGTTTTAGCAGAGTCTCGCCGAGACGAAGCGGGGGCCCTGATGCGATTGATGTTGGGTCTGCTATGATCACCTGGGATATGGATGGACATAAAAGTAAATTAAGATAAAAGAAGATTCAGTTATCCTATCATTATTATATAGCTACAGTTCCCATTCTAGGCCTAGCGTGCTACCATCCTCGACTGCATCATCACTTATATACACAGCTGTGATAGTGGTCAAACGCTTGCCTATGTGATATAAAAAAATTAGATGTAGACGTAATACGATCGTGCCTCTCTATCGCTTGTTCCGCGCTCTCGCTTGCACGCTGGGCTCAGGCGGAACGTGACAATAAGTCATGCTTTTTCCGGCGTTCATCGATTTATAAAACGTTATCACGTCAAAAGTTGTTTAAAAACTAAGTAACCGCCTTCATATGCCGCTCGAGTCAGTTTCAGTAGCAAGTTTGAGATGTTTATCGCCATACCGCTGGTGATACTTATCAGATTATGATAAAATTTTAATGGGACCACCTTGGAGAAGCACCCTATCAACGAGAAAAATAATCATTCACATCGGTTCAGAATTGGCGGAGTAATCGCGTAACAAACATAAACAAAAAATAGACTAATTGAGAACCTCCTTTAAAAGTCGGTTGAAAATCGTTGAATATGATTTAATAATAAGTCATTTTAAAAAGGAAACTGAAGTTGAGTGGATTCAGTAGGTTGGTAAACTTACCAAGGGGTATAAATAAACAAAAAAAAATGTAAGGCCTTTAGAACTTTTAAAACGACTTTTCGGAAACCAATAAGCGCTATTTATGGAGAGTTAATGGAATATATGAAAGCACTCAAGTGTGATCATGATTACGCAAAAAGGGCCGATCCACAGAATATTTAGTAGTACTACGTACCGATACACGGCCTTATTGCGGAAAAGAGCCGGCACACCAATTACTCTTGTGTAACCTTTAGCCAGGTATGTTTATGTTTATCAAACGACGCGCCGCGTATCATACCGGTCTTACAATTACTACCCAATTAAATAAATACAAATAACAATAGTTATCCATATAAAACTCACATAATTATAAATATTCCGCCTCAAATTCCTCAGCATGCCTGGGTAGGTAGGTCGTAGTAATTCCATATAAGAGCCAGGCCACCTTCTGTACCGCTCATCAGATTCCAGATCATTGAGCCACGTGATCGCGGTGTCACGGATGTCCAGGCCGTATTCCTCCCATGTGTACGACTCACCGAGTTCCAGTGATAACATGTTGTTTATCAGCTTTTTGGAGAGACCTGAGTCACATCGAACATACACTGATTATTTAAAGAAGTACCTACGAGTATGTCACCTAGTTTGTCACCTAACAATAAAGTAGTTTGTAGTATATATATCTTCAAACCAGTTTGTTGAAAGATGACCGTCCTTATTTATATGTTAAGATCGCGGCCAGGCAAGAACACAAGACAGAGAAAAATGTATATTTTGAAGTAAAAATTCTTTAGGCGCAGTAATGGGGTAAAATTTGACGGAAGCGACGTAGCGTCACGGTCTGAAGGCAGCGGGTGGCGGAAGCGTCATGTTACATTTTATATTTATAAACGCCCTCTATTGTAGAACGGCGTAACTACGAAGACGTATTCGCTAAAGTTTAACAGATGGAGTTGTAAAAAAAAAATGATGATGTTGATAAATAAATTGAATGAATGTCTGTCTGTCTGTCTGTCTGTCTGTCTGTCTGTCTGTCTGTCTGTCTGTCCGTCTGTCACCAGGCTGTATCTCATGAACCGTGATAGTTATACGGTTGAAATTTTCACAGATGATGTATTTCTGTTGCCGCTATAACAACAAATACTAAGAACAGAATAAAGTTAAAAATTAAAGGGTTTAAAACAAAAAACGTGATTTTTACGATACGAAATTAATTCACCTCGACGCAGCTAGATGGCAGCACAGGAAAAATTAGCACGCGCAAGCGTTTCATTTGTTAAATTTGTGGGCCTCGGTCGATTTGTTAGAAATGTAGTGTACGTACAGTATTGAATAAAATATCTTCAATTTTAGTACCTAAAGAGCTGCAATTTGCTAGAATCAGAATAGAAAGTTAGTAGTACGAACACTCGGTCTTCCAGATATTTAATTTTATTAATTACCTTTGTGTTAATTTTTACTTAGTTGGTGTTAGAAGTTCGTGGCGTTCGGACTTCGGAAATTCGGAACCCTCCGAGTGCGGGACAAAAGTCTGACTCGCACTTGGCCAGTTTTATTTTCATTTGAGAGAGGCCACAGCCTGTTTGATGCTATATTAATGATGTCAAGAATTTTAACTAGTGTAGCTATTTCTACAGACATCTTTACTCTTAACAGACTCATAATTTATTTCAATGTGGTGTGATGATCGTCAAATGCTCGAATGAGACAAATATATAGGTACAATACAAAGTGAGTACATACATTGTTTATTGTTTATCTACAAGCAAAGCTGTAAACTAGTAAGCATTGGAATTTTATGCGTGTTTGTTTGTTCAGCGGTATCACACACTATACGTAACGCAGTAGCGAATCAACAAGGCCAGCAATTCACCGCGGCTACGGATAGGTAACGCCGCGCTTACGGCAAGGTATTACCTGGACAGCGTATGTTCAACCTTATGTCAATATCAGTAGGCACATTAAGTTTGTACGATTCTCTCCTGTTTGAATGTAACTTCTTGGCTTGGTGCCGCCTAAGAGAGACGTAAGCGTGTGAACGACTGGCCGCAAGCGCGACTACGGCGATTTGACCACACGCCGTGAAGTTTAGTACGTTGTATAGTACGTGCCACCAAAGATGATATTTGACAAACCACGTGGTTTATATTGATTTATATGTATTTCTAGCGGTATGAGGTCTAAGGCGGGAAGTGACTAGGTGTCATCGGGGTCGCGGAAAGAGCCGATTCGATGACGCCCGGTCCCTTTCCGCCTCAGACCTCGTACCGCCAGAGGCCCATAAATCAATATAAACCACGTGGTTTGTCAAGTCTCATCTTTGGTGGCATGTATTATAATGTGCGCCAAGCCTTAGACTCCTATTGTAAGGATTGGTCGAACATAGCTTTAAACCTCAAGAAAAGAGACCTTTGCTCGGCATCGGGTCAATAGAAGCTAATAATAATAATTTTCTAAAATTGTTGTGGGTATATACACTCTCTTTTTATCCACCTTAGAACTTACCAAGTGCATGTAAAGTGTTCATAGGTCCAATATCCTCCCTGAGTGCGGCTAGGAGGGCCATGACGTCTACTTCATCAGCATCATACTGTGCCCCCGATACTAGTAGCAAGGGTTCCGCGGGCCGCAGACCGAGAGATGAGGCCCAGATGTCTTGGTTGTATAGAACTTCGTCGCGGAAAGCTCGAGGCACATTCACGTGAATTAGGGATTTAGTCTGTGAAATACAAGCAACATATATCAACACAATCTAATACTATAAGAATCTTTGTCCTGACATACTGACTGACTGACTGACTCACTGGCAGACAACGCACAGCCTAAACCGGTGGTCGTAGAGACTTGAAATTTGGAGGGTATATTTGTCTTAGTACGTAGGGGTGTACTAAGAAAGGATTTTTCAAAATTCACCACTTAAGGGGATGAAATGGGGGTTCAAAATTTGTATGAAGAAACAAGATTAGATAGTCTTTTCTATCCGAAACTTCACACAAGTGCTTCAGTACAAAAATAAGTAAACACGTGTGTCAGGTTTTTTTGAAATTCCACCCCTAAGAGGGTGAATTGGGGAACAAAGTGTGAAAATCAATATTTTTTCGGATTGCGCTAAAACTTGGCATGCAGATAATTATTACAACGTTAGTTACCTTTGAAAAAGGATTATTCAAATTTCACCCCTGAAGGGGATGATACGGGGGTTCAAAGTTTATATGGAGAAACATTATTAGGTAGTCTTTTCTATTCGAAACTTTACACAAGTGCTTCAGGACATAAATAAGTAAACACGTGTTTTAGGTTTTTTCGAAATTCCACCCCTAAGAGGGTGAAATGGGGCAACAAGGTCTGAAAATCAATATTGTTTTGGATTGCGCTGAAATTTGGCATATAGGTGGTTATTATGACGTTAGAATCAGCTACGAAAGGATTTTCTAAAATTCACCCCTTAAAGGGATGAAACGGGGGTTCAAAGTTTCTATGGAGAAACAACATTAGATAGTCTTTTCTATTCGAAACTTCACACAAGTGCTTGAGTACATAAATAAGTAAATACGTGTTTTAGGCTTTTTCAAAATTCCACCCTAAGAGGCTGAAATGGGGTAACAAAGTTTCAAAATCAATATTGTTTCGGATTGCACTGAAATTTGGCATGCAGATAATTATTACGACGTTAGTTCCCTCTGAGAAAGGATTTTTCAAAATTAACCCTCGAAGGGGATGAAACGGGGGTTCAAAGTTTGTATGGAGAAACAAGATTAGATAGTCTTTTCTATCCAAACTTCACACAAGTGCTTCAGTAAAAAAATAAGTAAACACGTGTTTCAGGTTTTTTTGAAGTCCACCCCTAAGAGGGTGAAATGGGGTAAAAAAGTGTGAAAATCAATATTGTTTCGGATTGCACTGAAATTTTGCATGCAGATAGTTATTACGACGATAGTTCCCTCTGAGAAAGGATTTTCCGAAATTCACCCCTGAAGGGGATGAAACGGGTGTTCAAAGTTTGTATGCAAAAACATGATTAGATAGTATTTTCTATTCGAAACTTCATACAAGTGCTCCAGTAAAAAAATAAGTAAATACGTTTAATGTTTTTTTGAAATTCCACCCCTGAGAGGGTGAAATGGGGTAACAAAGTGTGGAAATCAATATTTTTTTGGATTCCGCTGAAATTTGGCATGCAGATAGTTATTACGACGTTAGTTCCCTCTGAGAAAGGATTTTCCAAAATTCACCCCTGAAGGGGATGAAACGGGTGTTCAAAGTTTGTATGGAAAAACAATATTAGATAGTCTTTTATATTCGAAATTTAACACAAGTACTTAAGTAAGTAAATACGTGTTTCAGGCTTTTTCGAAATTCCACCCCTAAAAGGGTGAAGTGGGGTAACAAAGTCTGAAATCAATATTGTTTCGGATTGCGCTGAAATTTGGCAAGCAGATAGTTATTTTGACTTAGGTATCCGCTAAGAAAGAATTTTTCAAAATACGCGAAGCGGGGGTTCAAAGTTTGGATAGTCGTTTTATTCGACATTTCACACAAGTACTTCTGTAAATAAATAAGTAAATACGAGTTTCAGACTTTTTCGAAATGCTACCCTAAGAGGATAAACTGGGGTAACAAAGTCTAAAAATCAATATTGTTTCGGATTGCGCTGAAATTCAGAATGCAAATAGTTATTATGACGTAGGTATAGGTATCCGCTCAGAAATTATTTTCTGAAAATTCCTCCCGGATACGGAACGGGGATTCGAAGTTTGTATGGCGAAACAAGATGGGATAAAGTACGTGTTGTAGGATTTTTCGAAATGGGGTAGGTAACAAAGTCTGTAAATTTAGGTTTTTAGGGTTTTATAAATATGAATTCCGATTTGCATTAGTCACGCAATAACATGAAAACGGGTGAACCGATTTGGCTAATTCTTATTTGATGTGTTTAATGATAGAATCGTTTTTACAAAATAAAAGTTTTAAGTAAATAAGAGAAGGTTTTAACGCGGGCGAAGCCGCGGGACACTTCTAGTTTACAATAATACTGTTCGATGTCTATTGATAAGAGTATGTATCTCCCTAAGGAACAGAAAGAAAATCTACAAAGTTAAGAAGGAACTACAAATAAGTAAACTAAAAGTTTACTTATTTGTAGTTCCTTCATCAATCATAAGTTCGCATAAGTATCGCTACGCAATACGCAACCCATCTTCCAAACTGAATAGATAACTTAAATACCTCATCACCTGGTAAAAATATGAATAAAATTATGCTGCATAATCTCACCTGCATAGGGAAGTTCTGTGCAATAGAAGTGAGCACTTTGAGCGCTTCATCGCCGCCCGAGTCGTGCGCATCAACGACCGCAGCCGCAGCTTGCATGCTCAGCGCTTGCATCTGCCACACCTTGAGCGGAGCGAGCTCTTCTGACGACTCCGACAGATGCCGACGGAAACGCTCCAAAGGAGTGCGTAGCGCGGGGAATAGGTTTCTGTTGAAGATGAATACATTAATTATGGTTACCATCCTACTAATATTATAAATGCGAAAGTAAGTAAGTGTGTATTACGTATCCTCCATCCATAACTACTTAACCGATCATTATTGTGTTTTGTTTTTTAATTTAAATTTAAAACGTAGTTAATGTAGGCTCTGGAATAAGACATAAGCTAATCTTATTTTCGAAAATCAACCTCTAAAGGGCTTAAATAGTTATATAATAGATAAAGTTTCTATAGACAATTTTATTTCTTGGTCCAATTAACTCAAAACTCGGTACATTTAACCTGAAACACGTATTTTTTGTTTTACCAAATCTACCTAGGTGGTGTGTAAAATGAATTCTGTTTGGTATAATCAAAGAAAATTCATTAATGTGTGTTTCCACGTATCTCCGTAAGCACTTAATCAATTTAAATTAAATTGGAAATGGATTTACACAAAAAATATATATTTTCAATTAAAGGGGATAGAACCTTTGTGGCATATCCACCCGCCGCCATTTAGATTTTTTTTAAGTTTCCGCGCACGATTAATGCTGTATATTATTCGGATAGAAAATACTTATGTGAACATAAAATGTCAAGTGATATGGTACCTTCAATTCCCGGTTCCTATAACATAAGAACGTTTTGCTTACGATCGGTTAAATTAGACACGAGACGTAAACATTCTCGTGTTCACGTCTCTTCAAAGTGTCATTCCTGAGATATTTGGCGGTAAAGATGACATATGAGAACAATGAGAACCATTAAAATGCAGTAATTACGTGTGTAAATACGTTTGGATTCCATTGCAAACAAATAATAGTTGCCTAGTTGATTTAATTTAGTAGCACGAAAAAAACACTTTAAATTAATTACTTGCCTAACTCATTTGCATCACATCGCGATGACACCAATTACCTTAATATAATGTAAATGCTAAATGAGATCGTTTACTATTGCTTAAATTTCATATCTGGTAGGTAGTCTTTGTACGATTTTCAAACAAAAAAACAACGGGTTGCCCTCCGGGAGTGCCGGCAGAAGTGAAAACTTTAACAAGACATTTTTGAATATTTTGGAATGACACCTCGCGCAACTTGTACACGTCATTTTTCAATATTTTGCAATGACACATCGCGCAAGCGCCCTGCGCTCCGCCTTACGAATTTTCGCCTTACGATCAGGACACATGACCCTGACGCGAGTTTAACATGTTTTACTCATTCCAAGAAAAGCGCACAACGCCGCAAAAGACGTTTTCACTTCAAAAAACATACACGTATGAATAGGTGTGATGTGGCATCGAAATACTTTGAAGTATGGTTATAGAACTTACTTAAGTCTTCCAAAGTTAAATCCATCAATTTGATTCTGAGGATCATTTTCGTCTTCTTCCTCCGCTGTTGGAGTCTCGCCATCTTCAGATTCTTTCGGTGTGGAGTCATCTTGACTCTTATACTCAGTGCTCTTAAGTTGCAGTTCAACACCATAACCAGATAAGCGCAGTTTTGGTTTACCTCTTGGCTGAAAGTAACATACTTAAAGATCAGGGATGTATTTCAAATTTGTTTTTTCATTTTAACTTGTTTATTAAAGTTTAATGTAGTTTGTTGTATCAGTTTAATAAAAAAAATCTAACAAAATTTAAATATACATCAAAAGTCCTACTAACCTTAACATTCCACCTGACAACATAGTTTATGACACCTCTGTCAGCATATGCCGACAATATTTTATGTTTTCGGGCAAAATCCTTGGAGCCCAGTTCACCATACAATATGACTGGCAGACTTCTGTTATCACTGCCAGGGTACGAATGATCCAACAGATAGGTTTGTAATAAATGATCATCCTGACAAACAAAACAAACTATTAGTATTATCTGTGTTAATATTACATTCTTCTAATCAAGTTTAATTGCTCAACCTCGTGGCAAGGCAAAAAACATAAGTACTTAGTGCAGTCGATCATGGTAAGGCAAAAAACCTGTAAGCACTTAAGTTGGTATATCGCACAGGGTTTCGTCAGTAAACAGTAGATCTTGGATCTAATTAAGTTGGCCACCCCTGCTATAAAGGTTCCTTTTTCCCTTCTGAGGTACGGATCACTAAAAAGTATCATAAGTTCAATGTTTTTGCGAAAATTTGGCACTCCCTTTTTTTTTGTTTTGATCATTTTGATTCCCTTTTAATATGCGAAAATATGTGACATAACGGTCATGTCTTTTGATCTCGTTGACTTACAAGTTAAGCCTCTTACTTACGCATCATCACTTACCAACAGGTGAGATAGTGGTCAAACGCTAGCCTATAAGATATAAAAAAAAGATAGGTAGATCAATTTGTGATATCCATTCATATTTAATCCGAATTATGTAGATGTATTATTTCTTTGTATTTTTCCAAGTTGCTCATAGTTACGTAAAATGCCTCATATTCTTTGTATAGCGCAAAACTTCACTACATCACTACGCTCACACACTGATTAGTTATTTGTTTAAGCTCTATTCGAAACAAATGCTTGCTCATGCTTGCTCCGTTTGTGCACAAAAGTTATAGCAATTTTTTTATCAGCACTAGCTCGTCCCTTTCCTCAAATTTCTCTTATATCACCCCCCCCAAGCCCTCCGGCTGCGATAGGCCCTGATTATATCATTACGTACTTTCTTATGACCTCTAAAAATAGATATTGTTTATGCCTACTCTTGTATAGATATATCCTAAGTTAACACAGAGACACACATTTTATTCCTTTCATTGAATAAAAACGAAAAAATCATGTTTTTAAAATATCAGATGTGCAAAATATTATATGCAAGTATAAATAAACTCTATCAGATATTTCAATAACATAAATTGTGTGCAAATGCCAACAGGACAGGCTTAGAGCATATCAGTCCAATAAATATAGAGTTTTACTCTTTATTCATTGGACTATCTACCTATATCAGGGTTTCCCAAACTTATAGGTTTCACGCCTCCCTACTGCTTAAAATTATTATGCCCACGCCTCCCCTCGGCCCATGGACCAGCAAGTATCAGCAAGTGGGCTCGCCAAGCTATTGTAAAATAAAATAAGGATATAATAAACAAGGTTATTCCGACTAGATGCGAAACCTGAAAGTAATTTGTTCAGAATCGATTACAATAGTTTTTAAGCCATGTTATATTTTTCATCAAAAATGTAAGTAAATTTTGAAAGCTTGGACGTCGTTAGAAAACACGCCCCCCCTATAGATGCCTTCACGCCTCCATAGTGGGGCGCACCCCCACTTTGAAAATCAATGATCTATATAAATTATCTACTTACTGCCTACAGCAGTAGAAGATACAGAATATTGCTTAGAAATGTACTCACAACATTTAACTTGTTCCATGTCTCAAGCAAGTCTTTCAGAGCATCATTATCACAGACTTTCCTTGAAGCTATATCTACAAATGAATCACAGTGGACTTCCTTAGCATTGTTCTGTGTTGAAATCTGATCAAACATGCGGACAGTGGGTGACATTGTACGCATAGACAGAGCCAGTTTGGCCATGCGCATCTGCGCTGGGGCCAGCAGCGTGCTCGCCACACCGATACATGCATCATACACCTGCTTATCACATTCTGAAACAAATTAATATTATTGTTAGCGACGTTAGTGCTAACTGTGACACCTGAAGGGTTAAAACGTAAAATATTATGTTTCTAGAAGTGTACACACTTTATATTTTAGTACATTGTTTGGATTGTGTGTAACAATTACAATTAAAACTTTTTTTTTATAAACAGGGCTATATTTAAAATAAAACCGTATGTCTACTGTACATACCCAAACTGTCGAGACTCGTCTTTAGGGCATTAATTCCATCAACAAATGACCAGAATAAGTCAGCACTTTCGCCTGCAAGATATTCAGCTAGCTCCAACACAATAGGAGTAGTCTCCCACTTGGCACTCACAAAACTCGTCACAGATTTAGACTTTCTTTCTTCCCGCTTGAAGGATTCATCGTTGAAAGCTAATACTACACCGATACAGGCCAAAACAACAAAAATATATACAAAGCCGGTGGTTTTCATTGTGTTATATCGTGTTACTGAACAAGAATGTATAAATACTTTGGATAACTATTTCCAACATCTACATATGCACGAGACGTATTGGGTCATAGTTTTTAATTCATTTTCAATGCAACTACAGGATATATTAATAATCTCAATAATTAAAACTCATCCTGCCAAGACAACACAAAGTGAAACCGCCAATGACAGATTTCCACGGCGGATTTGACATTTAGTTCTGCTATGGCTAACAAGGCTCAATGTGATTGGTTAGTGATAAGAATAGTTTAGCAATCCACCAATGACGATTGAGCTTACCCATGTATGCCGTCAATGCCGTAATGTTGTAATGCCGTGGCTGCATAGACTACAGAGGGGGGTTCGTGGCTGATCCACACAAAGCAAACAAATCAAAATACGAAGTTTTTTTGCGAAATATCTATATTTCCCTTTGTCTGTTATTTTCACAGACCTGCTACATATTAACTTGATCGCGTACACCGGCCCCCATTAGAACGACCTTGAACGGAGTTTGTCCCTTTGTTTTGTACGGACAACTTATATATATAACATACGTATACCATACATATAGTATAGAACATATATAGGACTATCAAGTTGTTAGACAAGGACACACTCCCACCCTGGTGTCTCTCAATTGGGCCGTTTTGTTCTACAAAGCAATTACAACCTTATCGTTAAAGCATACGGATTAAATTGAATTTGTCAAAACAACTGCAGTGCACCATCCTTTTTATTACGTCTATGGTTATTTTGTTAATATGTTTAAATAAATTGCGCAATTTTAATTGAAGCAAACGAGAGAGAAATATATGTGTGACAAACACAGATAACTGTATATTAGTCCGAGTGACAAATGTCACAATTTATACAAAATATTTTTACTCTATGGAGTATGAATGAATGAAATGAGGTAAATTCAACCCCTCTCTGTAGTCTGAGGGTAAATTTCTGTCAGATACGTACTGACAGACACATATAGTAATCTGTGGATACGTACGATTACGATACGACTACAGTTTATAGATTTACCATTTTTTGGTGAAAAAAAGTAATAAAACTCTAATAAATAACAAATGGATTAAGTGCTGCAAGATATAAGTACCTCGATCAGTAAGTTAGACACTCAATACAATATTTTTACTCATTGATAAAAATCTATTGTCATACCCTCATCTTTCGATTTCAGTATTATCTACATTTATTATAAGTATTCGTAATTGGTTTATTTGATTAATTTCAGGCTATACTGTAAAAGAAAAAAATGCAGTATCCTTCTGAAGAGGCGTATACACGCCTGATAAGCCACAATATGACAGTGCCTCAGAGGATCAAGGTACTCACCATTGTTCCTTGGTTTTGCATTACACATAAGATTTATAAAAATGGAATCTTGTAGCTATTCTTAGCCTATAGCTACAGTTTTCTATTCTTTAAAGGTAGAAAAATTTGTGTGAATATAGTGGGAGTATGTACTACAGAGTAATGTACATTTAGAGGAATATTCCTTGAATACAATATTGGTTTATAGGCTTTGAGGACAAGTGTTTTTAAATGTAATCTCTGAAGTGTTTCAAGTCTACCCAGGCAAATTTGTGATGGGTACAGTTCATTATTATTATATTAACTAATGTACATGTTTCTTTATAATACATACATACATCATTTAATTAGACTTATTCTACCCACATTTTCATATTGACCGAATCTGTTTTATGATTGATATGATTTAAATTATATTATTTAATTTAGTATAGTGAGCATATTGTTGCTTTGATATGTTCAAAATATAGAATTACCTAAGTAACTAAAAGTTTCAATTTTGGTCCAGGCAACTGGTGACATAATAGATGACGAGAACACCCCCAATGGTGGGATGGGAGGCTGGGATTACTCCAATGAAAAGTTTGACATGAAGGTACCTGAGAGGATACTTGTTATGGGTCAAGATCAGCATATTGGTATGTAAATCTCTTCTGTATCCTGATATTATTGTTAAATTTCTTTATTCTCTACACAATTTTCATATTATAACAGCTCATCAAAAAGTTTTACCTTTTTTGCAAACTATTGTGACCATGGGTAAGTCAAGAAATATTGCTTTTTTATTTCATAGGTATATGAAAGATAGCTTTCTGTCAATAAAATTCCTTCAATATTTGCCAGGCACAAAAGCACCACCAAGAGAAATCCAGCTTGACAATGCTGTTCTGCCGACTGACCCAGGCATGGTTCGAGTGAGCACTCCCCCTCGTGTCATTACTCTGGACCAGCATTACTTCCCGTCGGCTGACGACTTCCCTACTGGTGGAGCACCCGCATCGCCGCCGAGAAATGCACGGGTCTACAGATCACAGGGAGACGGAGCTCGCTCTACCACACCTCGCCCTGACAACTTCAATGACTCAACCATGACTGAATCACGTTTGGTATTGAGGTAAGTTCCATTGTCACTCCTAATTAGTTACACAAAATAGATTTGGTAACAATAATAATGAACAAATGTACATTGAAATTGAACGACATGCCAATTTTTCATTCAACTATTTATAATCTTGATAAATTAAAATAATTTATGAGAGACATACCTAACATCGATACTTATTTATAGTATTCTATTGCACAGTTATTAGTTAATCAATTTTATGGTACTTTTCTCACAATGAGCTTACTGCTGTGAAATAAGCGCTGTGGTAGTGGTGTATTGTATGTAATGGGTTCTTTCTCTTAAATAATATTTTAATAACATTATATAGAGTCCAATTTTAGGTATTTAGTTTAATAAAAATGCTAGTGTATAAACTTATCCATTGTTATACCCAACCAACTAGATCACACGAAACAAACTAATTCATGTCATTTCTTCAATGATTCCAGAGATCCTACCCCTCCAATGGGCAATGGTGAAGGTCTCTCTACTTCTGAAGAAATGATGCATTTACGGCGCCAGATCGTCAAACTGAACCGTCGTGTCATGTCCATTGAGGCAGACCAGTTACAAAGACAACAGAAGGAAAAAATTGCTTATGCAATCGGAATAGCCTATCTGCTCTTCAAAGTTATCTCTTGGCTCAACAGAAATTAAACCAAATAGTAGCAAAAGTGTAACTTAAAAGTAAGATGAAGTTATTATATAATTAATTGTTGACTTCATGAAATACACATGTTCAGTCCATTTCAGAAATGGTATAAATGTAGAAATGTCACGTCCTATTTGTAGTGAAGCAGAAGTGTTAGTTCATGAAATATTATTTCTTAGCATTTAGGTAATGTTTTTTTATACCAAGTGTACATTTATTACATCTTGTACAGTGAATTCTTTGGTGATTCAGTGAAATGAACTTTTCTTGTGTTCGTCTACTTGTATGAATTTCGAAAAGTTGTGACCCTTCCTTTAGTGTATAGTTCATTATGTATGCAGTGGGTCATTTTTATTCAATAAACTCTAGACACCTTATTTGGCCTTCTTTTCTTTAACAACACTTATCTTACTATGAGAGTAGTTCGTAGATGTTTTAATGATAAGGCATGATTAGACTTTGGAATATGAACAAAACCCTTTACATTTAACACTCAATATATTTCGTAAATTGCTATATGAACATCAACACAGCTTTGAGTGAGCATTCTAAAACATGAATGCACATTATGGCTTACAAAGTATCATCAAAAGTTAGGAAGTTATCATACATATACTATTAATTGAATACTGAGACAGTCAGACAGTTGCAAGAGGAGGTGAAATTGAATTGTTGATTTTTACGTTACTTTAGTGTAGGTTTATCTTCATAAATGAATATCACTGAAAACAGAGGTCCGCCAAGTCTCTGGGCAAGCCATGCATTTTTAACTACAGCCAGCTTCAGTGAATCCACAGCTAACCGGGCATTTAGATTTGTGTGCAGAGCTCTTCCCATTCCTTCCAATATAACTAAATCAACTCCACGCGCTTTCATTTCAGTGCTAAGTCCTGGGAAAGGAAATGTCTGATAAGAATAAATTTTTAGTGATAATTTTGTCAGCCGCAGAAAGATAACATTCATAGGCCTTTTTACATAGCTAAATAACACTGTAAATTTAATATCATAAACATTTTTCTTACCTACGCTAATAGTCTTGAGATCAAGACAAGGGCCTCTTTGTCCACTTGATCTTACTACTAAATCACCTGTGGAGAGTGCCGCTGCTATTACGGGGCATATGTGAGCAGCTCGCTGAAGAATTGCTTCTAATTCTACATTAGTGACATCATTGAGAGCCGGCCATTCATTGGCACAGAGTATTATTGCTGTGCCTCTCAGAAGTAATGCTCTGACAAACGGCAAGATACCAAGAACAATGTCCACTCCACTGTTGTCAACAAACACGGCTGCACAATGGTGAACTGTTTTCTGTAACAAATATGATAAAACTCATAATTTCTCTGTTTCATAATTCTCATACAAATGGTGAATATAATGCCTATAGTCTCGTATTCCTACAGATGGTTTTCTGTCCATTTGCACACACGAGATGTACCCAATGTCTTGCTTATATATTGTTTAACTGATCAAGTAATTGCATCTTTTGGCTGCATATCCACCATAGCTGAGTGGCATGTGAGGAAATAACCTAGCCTTGCTCAATGCAGGTTTGGTGATTGGTAGATGATTTCCTCCCATGCTACTCTGCTTCCTTGTGTAGCTATGGTTGATAATATTCTGAAATATTGTTACAGAAGTACCAAAACTCTAGGCATTATCCAAGCCATATGCTAGAAATCAGACCCAATACCCGAGTAGCTTGTAATAATATCATTAGGGGAATGGAAATGATGCTAAAGCACCACTAGGGTCAAAACAAGTTATATAAATATATAGTTGAATCAGATTTTTTTTTTTCTGCATTGATTATAGGTTTTATTCTTTTAAATTGACTAGGTACTTAACAGAAAAATAAATGATTTTTTCCTAAAAACTATATGTATGATGTATATGAAAATATGCTGAACACTATCACAGATTTACTGTTGACATCAGTAATAATATAAGCAATGCAATTGCGCACTATCAGGTCTGACAGATAGTGCTATTAATAGAATCACTATATTTACCTGCAGCTTTTCAAGCCATTTCTCTAAGCCGTCAAACAACCAAGGTCTTTGCTGTATTTTTTCTAGGGCTTCATATAATCCACAGTCAAGAATACTTGTGACAGCTTGAGCACCCCAATCAAACATATTACCTGCAATATTGGTATGAAATATGAATACAATTGGCTAGATTCCTACACATATTTTTTATTTTGTCAATTAAAAAAAAAATGATGATGATATAGAGCGTTGAAATCCTGCATGATGTCACAAGCACCCAAACTTTTGTTTGAAGAGTGTTCTTTATCTTTGTCAATTTCTATTGATTTGTAAAATAAAAAAATATGTCCTATATTTTTTTATGCATCTGCATCTTTCTCTATTTGAATCTATTAGGTCCAAATTGATGATTATCTCACATTTGGTAGGCTTTTTACAAGCCTACTACAGTTTATATTTTTGTTTGTTTGTCATGTTAAGCAAAAAAGACCTAATAGAGCAATTCTCTATTAGGTCCTTTTTCAAGCTTTCTCCCTAAAAAAATTACATCAATATGTAATTACTTTAGGGAGAAAGCTTGAACCCTTACAATGCATGAACATGTGATCATAAAACGGTTGTTGTTACCATGTTTAGTACATCTTTCGACAGATACGGTTAAAGAAACTACCCCTGGCAACAATGATTTCCAATACCCAATAGTAAAAATTACCAGCAAGAACTCCACGGCCCAGTTCAATCCATCGCTGTCTATCATCTGGTAATGCATCTAGCTCAGCCAGTCTGGAACCAAGTGATGCCAATGCACGTTCATTTTCAAACTTTTTCTGTTGTTTCCACAAATCGAAGAATCCTTGGGAACGAAGACATGTTTCGTTAATGTCTAGCAGTAACCGTATCGTCAACTGCCCATGAGCTCTGAAATTCAATAGAAATATTTATATAGCAAACAATAAATAAATGAAGTCTGGTTTCCTACTAAGTAATCAGCAAAATAATTATAGATATGGACTTGGCAATACTTCTTATAACAGATACTGCATATAACAAACAACGTAAAAAAATTAATTTACATAAAGATAATATTATTATGATATGATCTATAATGGAATACTAAACATACTTCTATACAATAGTATATACAATACAATCAATGCAGCTGTATCTGTAATAGGTCGTCGCTTACCATCGGTCGAGCATCGTGCTTATCCTGCTTATATCATAAAAAATCCATACTCACACTGGATTTAGTCTTAGTTCTTTTAGAGCTTCAACATAGCAAGTCTTGAACTTTAGAGCTCTTATTTCTACTGTAGGATCATTATTGTTATTAGAAAGAGCGAAATTCACGTATTTATCAACAAGCTTTTCACAGGTGCTTAACCAATACTCTCTCGCTTCTTCGTCAGCCAGCAAATCCAAAGTATCGGGATTATATTTATCCGGCTCATATAATATGTGGGAGAGACCGAAATGTTCCATTGTGGTTTTTATAGCAAAAAAATGAAACAGCTACGCGTAAAGCAGCCAATATTGTCACACACTATCGTCGTCTACTAGCCCATTGTAATACCTTATAATATCACTATGCAAATGCTTATAGACAATTTTATCTTATCAATATACTATACATAATCGGTACTATGCTGGTTTTATTGAATAGATAATTAACAACACGGTACATATAAGCAGTTAGTTAAGTACGACTTCAAGATTTAAAAATAAGACTAGCTCACAGATTACTATTTGTGTCAGATGTGGACTAGCTCAAAGAGAATATAATACTACGGACTAGCTTGCACTAATGTACGTTACGTATGTACCAAAGAGAATATAACAGAGTACATTGAATATAGGGAGAACATTGTTCCGAGACTATGTGATTGTTTGATTTGTTTGTGAATGTAGAGGGAAAATTAAATAGAGAGAACATTCGCGTATGCGAATGAAATAGCTATAGACATATAACCAGACTAAAATGATGAACACGTGATACATATACCAGCATATTTAAGATAAAATTAACAACGTTATTTGGTCGGGTCATACATACACAGTAGGTGAAAGGCAATGGGTGCACTAGAACTGGGAGCTAGAGCTGGCTCCAAACAATAAAATTGCATATGCAGAGAAGGATAAAAATTGTTGTCCATCTCTCATACTAGTCACTAGTATGAGAGAGCGAGATGGACAACAATTTTTATCATACTAGTGACTAGTATGAGAGAGCGAGATGGACAACAATTTTATCCTTCTAATTTTACTTTTTTC
The DNA here is from genome assembly GCA_954871355.1 of Cabera pusaria. Lineage (NCBI taxonomy): Eukaryota > Metazoa > Arthropoda > Insecta > Lepidoptera > Geometridae > Cabera > Cabera pusaria. The sequence continues at coordinate 17,973,085 of OX940889.1, read as the reverse complement.
AATATTTTTTTATATATTTTTTATTTAAACTTTCATAACTAGTGATTGTATAGTTTTATCCTTCTCGTATTATTATTGCTATTGAAATGCCAGATCCATTTAATACTCCATCCACGGATAAAATGGACAACGTGATTTGGTCGGGTCATACATGACAGCAGGTGAAAGGCAATGGGTGCACTAGAACTGGGAGCTAGAGCTGGCTCCAAACAATCGGCGCACTAGATCTGTGAGCCAGTGCTGGCTCCGAATCATTAAAATTGCATATGCAGAGAAGGATAAAAATTGTTGTCACTCTCTCATACTATTGCTTGTATAGTTTTATCCTTCTCATATTATTATTTTAATGCCAGGTCTATTTAAATATAATCTGTCTACGCAGTGATATGATAGTTGACAGTTGATACTTTAAGTGTACATAGCTGTTTGACGTCATAACATGGCGACTACTATTTAATGGTTTTATGAAATTAAAATTAAATGAAATTGTTATTTTATTTTATGAACTAAAATTAACGTTTGCCGACTGCTATTTGCCTAAGCTATCTCAATAATATATTTTAAAAAAAAATCTCATGTAGAGTAAAAAACCCCATTTAGGTCGATCGCACATCACTACTTAAGCCGACTTTTCACTAAGGGATATTATTATTCTGTGGATGTTGCGTCGCAGCTGGCTTATCACGGGTTGACATTTGCTTCAATTGATATCATAGACGTAATGAACATACATACAAACATAGATACATACAAACATACCGGTCAAAAACATAACCCTCCTTTTTGCTTCGCCGTAGTCAAGTAATAAAAGGGATGGTGCACTGCAGATGTTTTGACAAATTCAATTTAACCCGTATGCTTAATCAATAAGGTTGTAATTGCTTTGTAGAACAAAACAGCCCAATCGAGAGAGGTGGGGGGAGTGGGAGGGAGTGGTGGGAGTTTTCCTTGTCTAACAACCTGATAGTCCTATATATGTTCTATATCATATGTATGGTATACATATAGGTGACTATATGGATACTATACACAATAGGTATATGACTATAATAGGTACAATAGACTATATGGATGACAAAAATGCATGGCCTGAATTCCCCAAGCTAGAACAAATATAAATTTTATAATAATTATTCATATCTTGTAAAATTTTAAAGCTGACATGTACAATTAATAAAAAAAAAGAGAAAATGACAAGACATGCCCCATAGAGTTTCTTGGTGTTTCTTCTCTGATGGGAGTATTTCCGAAACACCGGTAGATTCAACAGCCATTCAGTTTTCCCCTTTTGTCCGCAGATTTTCTTTCGAGGCTTGCCATTTTTATTTTTATTTAAACAATATTATGCAGCTGACAGGCGGACTATCAGTTCCATTCAGATCATGATATGGTATGCGTTTCTTTAAGTTGTGTTTCACTATTTAACTTTTTTTATTTTTTTTATATAAAAATTGTCTAAAGTACTGAAACACATGTATGGTTGGTTTTAACTTACTTTATTTTTTTTTAAATATTCTGTCGTAAACAATTGGATGACAGCTGAATGGTTCATTACTTTTGTTTTTTTTTCTAATTCAAAGCGTTAAAATTCTGCTTTTGCTATGTTTACTTGATAAATGGTTATGATTTATCTTATGATTTATGATTTTGACGTGTATATGTGCGTATATTAATAGTGCCTACATACTGAATAAATGCTTTGATTCTTGATTCTTTGATTCTTATGGTATATATATATATATATATATACATGTTGTCCATACAAAAGAAAGGGACAAATTCCGTTCAAGGTCAGTCTCATAGGGGCCGGTGTACGCGATCCTCTAATATGTAGTAGGTCTGTGGTTTAAACAGATAAAAAATAATACAAGTTTGGAGGTCTTGTGACACCTACGAGTCTTTAATTAAAACTCCTTTTGTTGACGTTATTGTCGTTTATTACCGAGTAACATTAGTTAGGATTCCTATAATCCATCATCCTAGGGATTCCTGCACATATCTTAACGACAGGGGCGGTTGTTCTTGTAACTCTACAAATACAGAAACCGACCAGCTAAACGATATGAAAGGATATTTTGTTCTTCTGAATTATTTACAATCTGATAAGTATTATCTCGCTCGTCCTAAGTGATGGGACACGCAACTAGTGATGTGAAAATGCAAAGGTAAGAAACGTGATCGATTGCATCGCCACACCACCCCCCTACGGAGAAAGATATTCCAATCCTAACTCTTAAATACTAGGTACAGTAGGAATGGATATAATTCGCCGTGGTAAACAAAAACGTGGTAAAATAAACATTAAACGGATGAGTCATAATTAAAACTAAGCCATTATCAAAATTAAGTAACACTTGCATAACTTACACTAACAAGAATCAGTCAAAATTCTTAAATCTAACGCGTCTGCCCGAGCGTGTGGTATAAGGCTGTTTGACTATGTCATGCTGTACGTGCAGCGGAACCGAAGCTTGAGGCGGCAAGTTTTCCTGAGTGACAGGTAGAGCATTCTGATCAGGTTGTAAGTGTCTAGTTTGGTTTGACTGATCATTATTATGATCTATAAAAGCCGGCTTAAGTCTGTCTATGCTAACTACGACTTTATTATTTCTTATGGCCAGGGTAAATGTCTTACTATCGGGTGAACGTTCTAGAACTTTATACGGGCCTGTGTACGGTGGCTGTAGTGCCCGACGAACCGTATCGTCCCTAAGAAAAACATGAGACGCCGTCGCTAACTCCTTAAATATGAAAGTGTAGGTTTTACAGTGCCGAGTAGCGGGTACTGGGCGGATAGATGACATTTTGTGTCGTAGTTGCACTACAAAATCAGCGGGATCTTCAATCTTTCCCGGTACCGTTGAAGGGATCAAGAGTTCCCCGGGAAGTCTCAGAGGCTCGCCGTAAACGAGTTCTGCGACTGTGGCTTCAAGGTCCTCCTTGAAAACTGACCGCATTCCCAGTAAAACCGTGGGAAGGGATCTCACCCATGAATCGTTATGACACATAAGTGCCGCTTTAAGCTGTCTATGGACACGCTCAATCATCCCGTTTGCGCAGGGATGGTATAAGGTAGTCCTGATTCGTTTCGTAGCGAAACGTGCTAGCAGTCGTTGGAAAAGATCAGATTCAAATTGAGAGCCTTGGTCCGTGGTGATAACAGACGGTACGCCAAAACGAGGTATCCATTCTCTGGTAAAAGTTTCTGCAACTTCCTCCGCTGTGATAGAGTGCATAGGCCAAACTTCGGGCCACCTAGATACTCTATCAATAGCTGTCAAACAATATCGGTATTCGTTGCAAACTGGTAACGGCCCAACGATATCAATATGCACGTGCATGAAGAGACCAGTGGGTACATCAAAATGACCAAGAGGAGCCGAGTTATGTCTCGTAACTTTCCTGCGCTGACACGCATCACAAGCTCGAGACCAGGCACGGCAGTCTTTATTCATGGATGGCCAAACGTAACGTTCTGCTACTAGACGTGTTGTAGCGCGGGTACCGGGATGACTTAAATTGTGCAGTTGATTGAACGCTGTCCTTCGAAAGGAAGGGGTCAAATAGGGGCGCGGCTTTCCTGTGGAGACGTCACAGTAAATTGCTGTATTAGCGCCCGTCAAACTGACCTTAGATAGATTTAAGCTGGTTTTGGATTTAAGCAAATCAACAAGTTCTAAATCTGACGCCTGCGACTTAGCAAGAGCGTCGTGATCTTGGTCCTTGTGATCTTGGTGAGAGATTGCATCGATGCCGATGCGTGACATGGCGTCAGCTACAATGTTATCTTCGCCTTTTATGTACTGTATGTCACTCGTAAATTGACTGATGAAAGATAATTGGTTTAGCTGAGGGGGTAGAAGTTTCTCTCGTCGCTGTAAGAAAGCATACAATAGTGGTTTATGGTCAGTGAAAATTGTGGCGTGCTGGACCTCTAGGATATATCGAAAGTGTTGGACACTTTCGTACACCGCTAGCAATTCTCTATAGTAGGCTGGCCATTGACTTTGTTGTGGCGTCAGTTTCTTGCTGAAGAAAGAAAGAGGAAACCATTGACCCTCTACTTTTTGCTGAAGGCAAGATCCAATGTGAACGCTGGATGCATCAGTAAACAGACCAAGACTGGCGTGGCTGACTGGATGTTGCAGTAGCGTTGCGTTAGATAAGCTATTTTTGCAAGCATCAAATTTTTGGCGTAGCTCTGGTGACCAAGGATATGGTTTAGCACCCTTACTGTTTGTTGCTACCAGAGCGTCAATCAGTGGGGCCTGAAATTGAGCAGCACGAGGGACGAAACGCCGATAGTCGTTTAGCATGCCGAGAAATCGGCGCATGCCTTGTACGGTCTCAGGAGGGGGAAAATCCGACAGGACTTGGATGCGGTCTTGAGGGGGGCGAGTACCTTCGCTATTTACGTGATAGCCCAAGAAGTTGACTTCCGAAACTCCCAGAATACATTTGGAGGGGTTAATCACGACACCGTAGTCGTGTAGTCGTTTAAAAAGGATTCGAAGATGTTCCCGATGGAGAGTCTCGTCAGGCGAATGGACGAGAATGTCGTCTACATAGGGAACACAGAAATCAAGACCCCGTGTGACCTCATCAATAAACCGCTGAAATGTTTGGCCCGCGTTGCGGAGCCCGAAAGTCATATAAGGGAATTCGAAGAGGCCGAACGGGGTAATGATTGCTGTCTTTGACACGTCCTCTACGGCAACTGGTATCTGATGGTATGCTTTTACTAAATCGATGGTGCTAAACACTTTAGCACCTGGGCGATTATGAGCAAAGTCGTGGATATGACGCACGGGGTACCTGTCTGGAACAGTTCTTGCGTTTAAAGCACGATAGTCGCCACATGGGCGCCAAGTATCGTCTTTTTTTAAAGCCATATGCAGCGGCGACGACCAAGCACTTTTGGATGGTCGAGCTGTGCCAGAAAGCACCATATCTTCAAATTCTTTTTTAGCCATGACTAATTTTTGAGGGGCCAGACGACGAGGGCGGCATGAAATCGGAGGCTATCAGCCAGTTCCGAAACTTTATCAAGATTGAGGTCAGCTTGTGCTGCTAAAATAGCCTGAGTTTGATGAGGCAGGCGGCGCAACCAGAGCTGACGTATAAGGTTGTCATCGGTTAACGTACTCCCAGCCAGTGAACGAAGGTGCCGAAGGAATTGTAATGGCTTCATGTCACCTAGTTCTTCGTCGCTTAAAAGCTGGCGAACCCTTTTTTCTTCGGAAACTGAGAGGCGTGGTATAAGCACTTCTTTTAATTTATCGTATTTACCTTCGGCTGGAGGATTAGTTATTAGGTCCTCAACCTCCTCAGCTAGTCTTTGGTCGAGATGCGCCACAACATAATTATATTTAGTAGTGTCTCCTACAATGTTAGCTATTTGGAATTGGGCTTCAACTTGAGCAAACCAAACGGCTGGTTTGTCTGCCCAAAATGTAGGCAATTTAACTGCGACCCTACAAACCTTTGGTTCCTTCTCACTTTGTTCAAGTTGTTTTTGTAATGCTGCATTTGCAGCCAAGAGTTGCTGCAGTTGTTCATGAACTTCCTGACTAGTCATTGTATTTTTCAAATGAATAGTAGTTATCTGTATGTATACCACACACTCCAGTAGAAAGACAAAAACTAAATAAAATAATAAATTTTAAAAAAATGTTTCTCTGTAAGCGGTACAAAAAAAGGTTAATATACTAATATTACTATAACTTCAAACTATGTTAATAGGTATATAAGGCTTTAATATAATTTGGTGCTCCTTGGTTGACAAAATCTACTGAGCCAAACAAAAGAGAAACGAATGTTCAATGTATACCGCCCAGTAATGTATGCTAAATTATTTGGAATGCACCTATGTACAACAAACTTGCAAAGAAAAGTTAAAAAGAAAAAACAAAAGCTGTACTATTTATCCTTAAATAAATACTTTCAACTGTTAGGTCAGTTCCTTAACACACTTCTTGTTCGGCGGCCTCAAGTTACGCTACGCTTATTATTAGTGCCTTCAGTTAAGATTCTGACAATTTTAAGATTAGAAAAATAACACACAGTGGATACTTACAAAACAGTTAGAATGTAATGTAAAAACAATATCTAGCTAATTAAGTATTATAGTAGTGCAAACTTGCATGATATATAAATGTCCAAATCCCGTTGTTGTTGGAAGTTGTCATATATGCCGGGCAGGCTGTTTCTTGCAGGGTGTTGCAGCCACAGATGAATAGAATGTTTCACGCCGACGATTTTCGAATCACGATTCAATATTCACCGGATAACTAGGTCTTACTATAATTCACTTTGCTGGAACTGGTTGTACGACACCAAACAATATTTTCTTTGATTATCTTTACTGGATGTAGGTGTAACAGCCACTAGATAGCACTCAAGGCTGAATCGACGAATGAAAACAGTCGAAAACTTGCACCGCGGATGTAGTTGTAGTCCAGAAGAAAATACATAGGATTATGCATAGGATCCAAGTTGTTAGAGCGGGTGCTTACTACTCAGCAACAGGGATGGTTGATGTGCTGCTTGCGTCTCGTTTTAGATGGCCAAAACATCAATCAGGAATCTTTTTCTTGCGTCGGGGTCACCATTTTGGAGGTCTTGTGACACCTCCGAGTCTTTAATTAAAACTCCTTTTGTTGACGTTATTGTCGTTTATTACCGAGTAACATTAGTTAGGATTCCTGCACATATCTTAACGACAGGGGCGGTTGTTCTTGTAACTCTACAAATACAGAAACCGACCAGCTAAACGATATGAAAGGATATTTTGTTCTTCTGAATTATTTACAATCTGATAAGTATTATCTCGCTCATCCTATGTGATGGGACACGCAACTAGTGATGTGAAAATGCAAAGGTAAGAAACGTGATCGATTGCATCGCCACACAAGCTATTAATAATTGATTTTTTTTAAATATATTATATAGGCTAGCGTTTGACCACTATCTTACCTGTTGGTAAGTGATGATGTGGTCGAAGAGGGTAAGCACGCTAGGCCTAGAATGGGAACTGGCTCTCAAGGATAGCTGCCGGAAGACATTAGATGTTTGACGAACTTGAGGGTGGTAGCTGGCCAGGCGGACACTAGATAGTGTCCTACCACCATGCGGGGGTTGTTGGTTTCTTAACGATGTTTTTCCTTCACTGGAGGGCCACTGTGAAAACCGCACATAAATTTTTCGATAGAAAAAATCAATGCTGCACGGCGGTTTGAACTCGGCACCTCTGGCATCAAAGCCATACGTTCTCCCTATTACGCCACCGGGCCCTCAAAATTATAACAAAATCATGCACTGGATGGAGAATCGAACTCGGGCCTCCTGCTTCCTTTACAGTCCAACCAACCACTCGACCAAGATGCTATTCATGACTCATTCTAATTTAAGCATCCGTTACTTGTTGCAAGCTTGTTGCGTAGCTTACTCGACGTTATGTTAACTCAACAAAAAGAAAACGAGTATACAGTGGAATATTGTTATCTCTATTTGATGTTTACCAAATGTATCTGACGCTACGTTTCACCTTTTTATTCGTCTGTGGTCTGGCTAAGCATGCAATTTATGCCGTACTTACGTGTTATTGTTTGCGTTGGAACATTCGACAGAAATATCGTGCAGGCTACTATGAACATTGAGGTGCTACTGGACTATTGTCCCTCGTTAGTACATTTATCTATTTAAATATATATATATAAATTATTATATTTTGATTTATTATAATATACAGTAGTAATATAAATATATTATTTCTAACAGACAAGCACTTGACCACTGTCTCATTCTTTACTAGATCTTAGCTAATCTTCTAAGATTCAGTTAAGAATGAGCTAGCATGCTAGCTAGCTGCCTAACATCAAACATTATGCCGGAACTTGGCATACTGACTAGCGCTTCGATAAATGCTCGAAGGACTAGCGGTATGTCTTCGTTCGGCGGTTCGAGCCACGGCCGAAGCCGTATTGCCAGTCACCCATGAGCGAGTCAGATTTTACTTGCCCGTATTCGAAAAGACAACTAAACATGAGACGTTGGGTTATAGGGTTTTTAGAACCCCACATTGTGCACAAAATTTTAAACTAGCAGACAAAGAAAATACGAGTTGACTTTTAATAGAGTGGTTAAACGTAAAACGTAGTGAAATCCTAGATCTGTGGATTAAGTCATATAGTTTTGGTGAGTGTGGATTTACTGTAACCTTTTTTTATTTGGTTTCCACAGACAACATATAGGATTGAAGTTGTCAAACAAATGTTCCATTCTTTTTTTTTATATTTGTCTATGGACTCTCTGATGGCAGCGTTGATTGTTGAGTGCTTTGATAAATTGTCGTAGCTAATATTTTACTGAAATGTGTTTAAAACAGTGGAAATTAATTATTTTCGAAAAAGACTGAGTATTTCGTGAAGTGATCTGTGTTAATGATGTGCTTTAGTCTAAGATACTGTAAAAAGTGTTGTGAATTTAATGATTGATGTAACGAACCAGTGGACGGCAAGATGGACGAATTGTCTCAGGGCATTACACAAACAGGAAGCTCCACTACAACTGACGAAATTCAAGAAAATGATGGTAAATATTTGTTAATGTTACATGTTAAATTATTTCTTGTTCCCGTAACCTTTTATAAGCCTATGAGTAAATTTGAGTGCTCAGAAATATTGTAACCAATATGTAAACAATAAAAACCGTTTTAGTGTGTAACGGTTGTAAAGTTACAATTCATTTTTATTTGTCTACTATAAATCATAAAATTCAAGTAAATACTACACCTTGCTAATAACTTTACATATATATATTTACACATCAATTCTAACATGACATATAAAGCATTAAATTTGCCATTGCCATTCATCAGCATTCATCAGAAAAATAGTACTAAATGATTCTAATGCTTATTACACGATTCTTACTGTAAAAAGTTTGAAGTAGATTAACAGTCAAATATTGTATTCAATAATGAGGCAACTACCTACATATTTGCCTCTTCAGCTTCGATTGAATTAATATTTTCCACATTTAAAATTATGCACACCAGTACATATGATTTATTTAGTTAAGTTATATATATTAAAGAATCCGAAAGAGACAAATTAGTCATTGATTTTAACTAAAAAAATAATTTGATTCAAATCAAAATGATTAAATCATGCTAACCCTGGTGAATGCATAATTTTTATCACATAATATGTTATTTGGGAAATTTAGCCAATCTGTTGACACTGTTTTACAGAAATGTGACATTTTCAAAATATTTTTTTACACCAAGTCAGTTTATTCAGGAAGATATTTTCAGTTTACAGATTGAGTAAGCTAAAATCTGAGCATTTTTGTGAAGATAAAATACTTATAGAATAATTTGCGTTTATAGGTATGAATGATTTGTACCCTACTTGTAATGGAAATATTATATATATTTATATATTATAATGTTGAAGTTAATAATACTGTAGGTAAAAGGTTTCCTTATAAATTAAATAAAACAGCTAAAATGCTTCCTAATTATTTGATTGTATCAAATCATTACATTATTCAACTTACTGGAACTGGAATCATCACTTGAATTCTTCTCATTAACATTAATATATGAATTTGTGAGTACACATATTATCAAGCCATTTTGTTTAAGCATTTTTTATATTGATCTAAATCAATTAATCCTTAACATAAAAAGTCAATTATAAAATTGCTTCCGTAACACATAAGAACATCACTAATTGATGTTCAATAGAGCTGTCAAAAGTTAAATAAATGGTTGGATGGAGTACCTAAATGCTTTATTAAATCTTTATTGCAAAAATACCAATTTTAAAGACAGATTTGTAACCTATTTTTACTATTAATTATTAAAATTTTTGGATGTTTTATTTTTTAAATTAAAAACAATAATGTTAAAACATTGTAATAGGGGAAATAAATAAACTGGCCAAGTGCAAGTTGGACTCGCACTCGTAGGGTTCCGTAACACACATTAAAGTATTTTATAACGATACATTTTTGCAACCAAAAAATTATATAATACTTCATTTTATTGACACACTTAAAAAAATTACTTGGTTATTCATAGTGTTTGTATGAATAACAAAGTTATATTTGCGGTTGCTATATCTCAAAACTCATGTTAAGAAACTTGAAACTTGTCAAAACGCTATGGAAAGAGCATGATGGGAAAGACACTTTCTAATAGATTAAGAACCATCAATATAAAGAAATTGACTAGAACAAAAGATGTCACAGTAACTATCAGCTCAAATGGAAATGGACAGGACATACCATCAGAGGTAAAGAAAAGTGGTCGAAATCTACAATGCACTGGTACACCAGTCATAGGAAACGGATACGAGGTAGGCCACTAAGAAGATGGGTGGACGAGATAAAAGCTATAGCAGGTGGTGGATGGACAACAATAGCCAAAGACAGAAAGAAATGGAAACAGTTGGGGGAGGCCTTTGCCAAAAAGAGGCACACAGACAGGTGTCAATAACCAATAATTAATATAATGTAATTGCAAATAAAATAAAATAAAATAAATTAAATATATATATATATATTAGTAGATAAATTATTAGTATTATATTCAATTAAAATAATGAATGAAATTGTAATCCATATTGTATGTCTGAATAAAGGCTATTACTATTACTCCTACTACTATATCTCAAAAATTGCTGACTGTTATTTGCTCAAACCAATTTTCGTTGAAACTTTTTATTGAGATGTACAGCATATATTTTTTTTACAGTTTTATTCCCCTACTTTAAAAGTTAGAGGGGATGTGCCTATATTTCAAAATTATTGACTTTGAGTATAAATGGTTTTAGGTACATCAATGTCATTTTTAGGGTTCCGTAGTCCTGACAAGGAACCCTTATAGTTTCGTCATGTCCATTTGTCTGTCTGTCTGTCCGAGGTTTTGCTAAGAGACGGTTAATACTAGAAAGCTGTAATTTTGTAGGGTTATGTATATAAATTACGCCGACAAAATGCTGAAATAAAATTTTGAAAAAAATTTTTTTAGGGTAGCTCCTCTATATGAGAAGTGGGGATGATTTTTTTTTTCATCCTCTACCCCATCGTGTGGTGTATCGTTGAATAGGTCTTTTAAAATAACTTAAGGGTTGCTAATACCATTTTTTGATTGAATGCTCCATTTACGAAATATTGCACTTGCATTTTTTTTTATGGTAGCTCCCCTCCCTATATGAGAAGTGGGGATGAATTCCTCCCTCCGTCCCCCCTGCCCTCCTAAACTGCTGGCTTGAAAAATCTGGAAAAATTCGTGATAATATTTCATGAACTTTAAAGGAAAACTATAGCGGTTAAGATAATTTTATTAGTTTAGCAGTAATAGTCGCTGAACTTGGGTGTTAGGTAATTTTGTACCAATTACAAAATCCTTAGAAGAAATCCTTTAAAGTGACAAAGACGGAGTACCTAGTTGCTTGTTTATAACAGGTAAAGACTTGCATTGAATAACAGGCTACTACAGAACCCTACACTGCACATGGCCCGACACACACTTGGCGGGTTATTAAAGACCTATCTATAGACACCATGTACATATAGGATTGATGAATATTTTTGGTTCTATTCCATGTATGGGGAGCCCCCTCAGCAGGGCTAGCATGGCGAGGGGACTATTTATCCCGGGGAATAGATAAAAATCTTTTCCCCGTCTGTCATTTTGTCCACATTCAGAGCATGGGCGCACAGGTGGATACATTTGTCACGGTGGATATGGAGGGAAAAGCCTTGTCCCCTTCATTGTTGCCATACATAGAAAATAAATTAATATTGTATTATCAGTCATCATTATTTGATTCAAGTCGTCAGTTTTGATGTTTTGTTTTTCTTTTTAGTTTCATGATTACTCCACACAGTTAGTGTATTTAGCCAGTGGTTTTAAGTACATTATTATCTTTATGTATATATTGTTACATCGCGTCGTCGAGTCGCGAAGTTTCGCTAAGCTTCTCGAACAAAAATAGCGTGGGAAACAATAGAGTAATTAGGGGCTATAAACACCCGACCCGACCGTCATAAAAGTAGCCTTCCTGGAATTCCGACCCTAGTCAATGTACCTAGTTTTGTAGTTAAGATTGAACCTTATTCTTAAGTCATTAGAGATCAAATTAGCATGTATGGTAAAGTTGTTTACATCAAATGTTCAAAGGAACGCCGCGTTTTGTTTGTGATTTTTATTGCTTTGTTTTGACCATCTTTTGTCTATTGTTTCGAGTCGATACTAGAAAGTTGTCAAAAGTGAGTCAGTCATTTCTTTGGAAGTGACAGTGTAACTATCTAAGCACGGATAGCGACCAAGTGATCGTTTAAGTGTTATCTGTGAACTCGTGTTGTGAACTGTGAACAGTGAAATCAGTGATTGTGAACTAACGATATCAGTGTGTGTTAACGGACTTTTGATAATTGTGCAAGACGATTTGGACAACTACTGTGGAACATTGTGTAACCTAGTGTTCAGTGGAAATAAACGTTCATCTCATCGGATTGGCATTTTAATACCACCCCGCACGTAACAATATGTAATTCTACTGTACGTGTGTTTGTCACTGAACTCTTCCTAAACGGCTGGACCGATTTTGATGAATTTTGGTATGTGTGTTTGAGTTAGTCCGTAGATGGTTTAGATACACAATTGGACCCGATAGGTGGCGCTGCGAGACAAAGTCTGCCGAATCCGCTAGTATATATATATAAAATTGTTAAGTCACAGTTTTAGTGTTTATACACCTCCTAAACGACTTGACCGATTTTGATGAAATTTTATATGTATATTAAGTAGGTATGATAATAGGTTTACAACTAATGTTTAAAACCCCTAAGTGTTAAGGGTGGCCCAAACGCGGGCAAAGCCGCGGGACGCATCTAGTATATATATAAAATTGTTTGTGTTTTCGAAAATGCTCTTAATGTATTTTTTCCTCAAACTTGTGTTCTTCCGCGAGTGATAAGTGTAAAAAAATGATGAAACATGAGAAAAAATCTACTAAATTGCAATATATTTTTCAGTTACGAAAACGTTCAAAACGTCGATAAGTTAGTTTGAGAATCGTGAGATTAAGCTTGTTTCGATTTATTTGTTAATTTTTAGGCACTGTTCTAACTTACTCTTTGGCACTGCTTGTAAGTCAAGTTCCGTGTCTCGCAATTTATTCTGCATACCTTGCGATTAAAAGAAAAAAGTATTTAAAAGAAATGCATAGGTCGAGTGGGAAAAAGTAAGTAAGTAAGTATTGTGTATATCTTTTACATGTCCATGTAACGGTAAAATCCGAAAATATGTAATTTACGTTCCATTTTGTGCGTTTCTAATAACGAGAAAATGTAGATTTAATACGCACGCGACATTTTTAGGCAAATTGCGGTGATAGATAAACATAAACCCACCTCTTATGATAGTAGATAAATTTGTCCTCTTTAAATGTCAAATATCGCAGTTATTCCCTTTCCCTCTGTCGTCCATGCTTTACAAGGTGGAAATACTTAAACGTCAAATGATATACGGGGATAAATATTGTCTTTCCACTTAGCCATGCTCTGACAGGTAGAGAAAACAGTTTTATCTCTTTTCAGAGGAGAAAAACAGGGGACAAAAATTTTATCCCCTCGCCATGCTAGCCCTGCTGGGGTCCTCTGGGGGACAAAAATTAATATTCAGATATTATTTTTTGTATTTTTATATAAAAGTCAAGCGGTTCACAGAATACACCTACCTGCCAAGTTTCAACTGTGAAGTCTTATTAGTTTCGGCATAAAGTGGCTGTGACATACGGACAGACAGACAGACATGACGAATTTATAAGGGTTCAATTTTTTGCCACTCGGTTATAGAACCCTTATAGGATCACTTTGTTGTCTGTCTGTCCATCTATGTGTCAAGACCGTTTGTCTCAGGAACGCGTTGAAATATCAAGTTGAAACTTATATCTAATACTTGGGTCTACAGTATCTTTCAGCTGTGAAATAATTATACTTATAAGCACGGTTTGAAAATATCCGATATTTATTATAAATATCAAAATACATATTTATGATATATATCGGATATATATCAAGGTTGATATATATCAATTCTGTATGAAAGCCATATTATCATTGTATTGTATTATTTATGAATACTATTTGCATATGTGTTACGTAAACATACTAAAATTATCAAACAAAAAAAACTACCATTTCTTTATTATTTTATTTATTTAGGTGCTTAAAATCAAACAAATTAAACCAAAACATAAAATGTTCTTTTAGATACGGCAAAATCAACTAAAAAACATAAAATAGGAAGTAGAAATAGTGAATACAGTAACAAATGCTAAAAATTACTCAACAATATTAATTTATTAAACCGTTTTTGTATTGCAATATTTAAAAAAAATAATTTGATTTATATCTTTGAAACCAGTTTGATATATATCGGATATATATCTTGATATATATCCATTGATATATATCCTCGAACCCTGCTTATAAGTCAACGCTATCAAAAATATGGCCGTTTCAGTCATATTTTTTAGCATATTTTGCCATTTGAGATGGGAAAAACCTATAGGTTTTGATTGAGGTACTTCCCGTTGACCTAGAATCATGACATTTGGCAAGATGCAAGGTCTCGAAGCACATGTATAGGAATCAATCTGAAAAGTGTAAATATGTAGTTATTAACATAAATAAAGCAAATGTACTGTTACAACCTTATTATTTGCGGTTAATGCATGAACAATGTCTAGGTTAGGACTCGAACTACAAAGTGAAGCTTGTCCTTTTACCTAGTTTGAGAAGTTGGTACGGAAGCCTAGGTGGGCGACTTGGCCAACACAACTTGGCCGGTTTTTTAAAGTATGTTGTTGTTTCTCAATTTTTGACCACTGTGCTAATTGAATTACTTATAGATATAAAGAACATGTAACATACATGTTCAAAAACTTAATTTATGCTATTGCAAAAGTGTGCATGTAAAACAACATTAAATGTGCAAGGTCAGTTGTAAAGCTATCAATGCCGTTTCAATCTGAGGCTTTTAAACAGATTGAAAGTAAAGCATTTAGGTAGTTGTCATCAAGATTGTGTAATGCTGATAAAATGATAATTGAAAAACTAATACATGGAAATTGTTAATCATATGGATATGGAATAGTCTATAATACAATACAATAGTGATACAAGGAAGGAAACCAATTTATTTGAAATAATCCAATATAGATATTGACATTGCTTAAATGTTGTTTTAATTTTGAACTAAAAAATATTATTTTATTGAAGTTATACTTCTTTTGGCGCGATAGAGAAAAATGATGAGAGTGAATCTTTACGATGCGCGCGCACACCGACACCTAAATTTAACATCGTGAAGTTAGTTCGAGGTGGTACGATGCGCGCGCACACCAACACCTAAATTCTATACCGTGAAGTTAGTTCTAGGTGGCATGACTATGTTCAAGTTGTATATATCATATTTAACGTCATATTATTATGTTAATAAAACCGTTTTATTTAAATAAAATCTTTTTGATTAATTTTAATATTTATCGTTAATCACTACTGCATTTTAGTTATTTTTTTTCCATACGCCACAGAAATCTTAGTAATGAGTCCAATACTGCTACTTGCCCTGAATGCAAGCCTTGTCCCTAATACCAGTCTTTATGCATTTTTCCTTAGATAATGAGGTTTCTATTGGTCTAATAACTTAACATTAATGTCAGTAAAAATAGAAACTATATTCCAAAATTAATGACACTGGCATAAATCTGGCACCATTAGTAGCAAATTGAAACCTGCATTGAGTGGATGTCTGTAATTTTGTTATTATTTTACTACTTTTAGGGCCAGTTTCACCGGTTTCTGACAATGCGTTAGATAGTTATCTGACACATGATGCCATATAAAAGCTGTCAAAAATCTGTCAGATTTCTTCATTTATATATCAGGAACCGGTCAAACTGGCCCTCAGACTCTTTGTTTGACTTTTGTGACAAGCATTATTATGGTAAAAGATAAATAATTATTGTATTTGTCAGCTCATTTCCAAGATTTTCTTTTCTGTTAGTTGAAGTAGTTAGACACGCAATAACATGAAAACGGGTGAACCGATTTTGCGAATTCTTATTGTATTATTTATAAATACTATTTGCGTACGTACTAAAATTATCAAAAAGAAACAATGTTTTAAATGTTTTGTTTATTTAAGTACTTAAAATCAGACATATTAAACCAAAACATAAAATCTTCTTGTGGAATAAGGCAAAATCAACAAAAAAATATGAATTAGGAAGTAGAAATAGTAAATACAGTTACTAACGCTAAAAATTACTTATTAATTTTTTAAACCATTTTTTATTGCAATATATAAAAAAACATTTGATATACATCGTCGAACCCAGTTTGATATACATCAGAAATATATCGGATATATATCTTGATATATCATCATCATTATCAGCCAGTATCAGTCCACTGCTGGACGTAGGCCTCCCCCAAGACATGCCACTGAGCGCGGTCTTTGGCTCTTTGTTTCCAGTCACTGCCCACCGCTTTGCGAATGTCGTCGCTCCACCTAGACACAGTGCGTCCTACGCTACGTTTGCCGATTCACTGCCACTTCATTTTGCTAATCTGCTGAGCTATGTCGATAACTTTAGTTCTCTCTCGTATGTCATCACTAGTAGAACGCACTGGTTAAAGACTTTGGCTTTAGACACTGTGGTATAGGCGACGAGAAGACTCGATGGAGTTTTCCGAATGCTGCCCAGCCCAGCTGAATTCTTCTCTGGATTTCCTTCTCGAAGTTGTGTTTGCCTAGTTGGAGCGTCTGCCCTAGGTAAACATACTTAGTGACAACTTCGAGTGGGATTCCATCTACGGCAATCGGTTCTGGAACAACGTGGTCGTTGTACATGACTTTGGTTTTATCCAAATTCATCCGGAGACCGATGCGACGAGAAGAATCGGCTAGGCCATTCAACATCCTTTGTAGATCCTGCAGCGTCTCTGCCATAATGGCGATGTCATCTGCGAATCGTAAGTGAGAGGTGTACTTGCCGTTGATGTTAATGCTACAATCTTTCCAGTCCAGCGTCTTAAACATATCCTCCAAGGCGTTAGTGAACAGTTTCGGGGATATAACGTCCCCCTGTCTCACTCCTCGATGCAGGTGGACATGTTTAGATCGCTGGTTCTGTACTTGTACATTCATCGTTGCGGCATTGTACAGACATCTCATCACTTCGATGTATCGCCAGTCGACTTGGCAACGCTGCAAGGACTCCAGAACGGACCAGGTTTCGATTGAGTCGAAGGCCTTCTCCACAAAGAAGGTCCACAAATGCTAAGCACAGGGGCCGATTGTACTCTTCGGTCTTCTGTATAATCTGCCGCACTGTGTGTATATGGTCTATGGTGCCGTAACCGCTTCGAAATCCGGCCTGTTCCGGGGGTTGGAACTCGTCGAGTCTTCGTGCAAGACGTTTAGTGATGACCCTTGAAAACAGCTTGTAGACATGGCTCAGAAGCGAAATCGGGCGGTAGTTTTTCAAAAGGGTTTTGTCTCCTTTTTTGAAAAACAGAACCACCATGCTTCTGTTCCATGCCTGTGGAGTTCTCCCAGTGAAAATAACGGAATTAAAGAGCTGCTGAAGCTGTTGAACTGCTGGAGCTCCTCCGGCTTTTAAAAGCTCTTTTGTGATTCCGTCTTCTCTTAGTGCTTTTCCATTTTTGATCTGTTTAAGGGCCATCACGATCTCGTCTAGGGTAATTTCGGGCAGATCTTCTGTGAAGTGGCGGGTTAAGGTGGCTCTAGAATCCTCAGTATCGGGTATGGGCCTTGAAGCATGCGATGCGTAGAACTTGCCGTAGAAGTCTTCAACTTCCGACAGAATCTCCGGCTTGGATGCGACGACTAGTCCAGTTGATGTTGTCAGCTTTGTAAGATGGCTTCTACCCAGAGGCTGCGTGAACACCTTCGACCCCCGATTCTTTAATCAAGAGCGTGTTAGAAGATCGGAGGTCGCGTCGCACCAGCTTTTTTATGGTTTTATTGCGCACCTGGTTAGTTGACAAAGATGACAAAGGGTCTATTCGTCTTTCTTCCATTAGCCGAAGTGTTTCTGTCGAAAGTTTGGACTTTTTGCCCGTACGCTTGCTCTCACAAAACATCGTCCCTTCATCCCTGAGGATTTCCACCACTTCTTCGAGTTTCTGGTCTATGTCATCTGTCGTTTCCAAGGCAGCGCATCGATTTTCCAATTTTAATTGGAATGTTTCGGACCCGACTACGGTTTGGAGTAGGTGCGGTCGGTGGACTTCATCAATCGGAATCTCTCGGCTTTGAAGTCAATTTCCAGAGAGCCTCGGACAAGTCGGTGATCACTTCCAGTATTAAACCTAGTGATCACTGAGACGTCTCTGAATATGCGCTGTTTGTCCGTAATGATGAAGTCAATCTCGTTTTTAGTCACAGTGTCGGGGCTTTGCCACGTCCACTTCCTTTGGGGCTGTTTCTTGAAGAACGAGTTCATCAAGAAAAGCCCCTCTTTTTCGAGGAAATTGACGAGCATTTGCCCCCTGTGATTCCTACTCCCAAATCCGTGCGGTCCTATTGTCGATTCACTGCATGTGTGTACTCCCACTTTGGCGTCTCCCATGACAACGTTGTAGTGAGCCTTGGAGGTGGTGTGTAAAGTGTAAAGGTCTCTGGAGATATCTTCATACATGCTCTCCACCTCATCATCCAAGTGTGTCGAGATCGGTGCGTAAACCTGGATAACCTTAAGGCTGTACCTCCTGGTTAACTTTATTATGAGGTACGCTACCCTGGTCGACACACTGGAGATTTCTACAACGTTGTCACTGAGAACCTTATTGACCAGAAACCCGACGCCGCCTTGGGATGGCTGATCTCCTTCTCTGTAGTACATAAGATGGCCCGATTCTAAGGTTATGGTGTCCTCTCCCTGTCTTCGGACTTCACATAACCCCAGAATGTGCCATCTTGTGTGTTTCAGCTCCTCCTCCAGCTGCGCCAGATGATCGTCCAGCCGAATCGTGCGTCCATTATAAGTTGCGAGGGTCAGTTTGTTTTGGCGGCTTACCGTAGCCCGGGGATTCTTAGCACCCCCTGCCCTGCCGTTACCGTGACCGCCGCCGTGGTCAGGAATAGCAGGGCGGCCGGGAACTGGGGGCCTTGGCTTAAGGTTACCTTCCATATAAAAACGCATCCCTTGGGAGGGATATGCCCTAATCGCCACGCTGGGCAGGCGTGTTGGCGATCGCAGGACGTAGCTTATCGCACCGGTGACGCTGCTGCCCGTCACTGGCCTGTAGAATTTAGCTACGCCATAGATACGAAATGGTCATACCGCCATTTGTCGGTCGCCAGAGCCCCGTCTGTTGGTCAGCAGGATGCACCACAGGCAGGTGAGGTTGGCTGGGAGCACTAAGGTAGTATTTGTGCTCCTTTACAGCCCTGGTATGTAAGGGCCCTAAATGTGGTTTAGTAATTAGTATATTACATAATTATTAGGTGTGTAGTACAATCAACACCAATCTAATACTATAAGAATCTTTGTCCTGATATACAGATTGACTGGCTGACTGACTAACAAACAACGCACAGCCTAAACCGCTGGTCGTAGAGACTTGAAATTTGGAGGGTATATTTGTCTTAATACGTAAGGGTGTACTAAGAAAGGATTTTCCAAAATTCACCCCTTAAGAGGGTGAAATGGGGGTTCAAAGATTGTATGGAGAAACAAGATTAGATAGTCTTATCTATCCGAAACTTGACACAAGTATTCCAGTAAATAAATGAGTAAATACGTGTTTCAGGCTTTTATGAAATTCCACCCCTAAAAGGGTGAAGTGGGGTAACAAAGTCTGAAATCAATATTGTTTCGGATTGCGCTGAAATGTTGCATGCAGATAGTTATTTTGACGTAGGTATCCAGTAAGAAAGGATTTTTTTTTAATTTTCCCGCGGATACGGAACGGGGATTTAAAGTTTGTATGGCGAAGCAAGATGAGAGTTTTATTCGAAACCTTACACATAAGTACTGTACTGTAAATAAATAAGTAAGTACGTAGGATTTTTCGAAATGGGGTAGGTAAAAAGTATGAAAATTTGGGTTTATCGGGTTTTATAAATATTAATCCCGATTTGCCTTAGTCACGCGATAACATGAAAACGAGTGAACCGATTTGGATTCATATTTGATGTCTTTAATGATAAAATCGTTTTTACAAAAGAAAAGTTTTAAGTCAATAAAAGGAGTTTTTAACGTGGGCGAAGCCGCGGGGCACTTCTAGTATATTATAAATGCGAAAGTCAGTTTGTATGTTTGTACGACTTCTTCACAGTCAAACGGCGGAACCGATTTAGGTGAAACTTTGCCGTTGTATAGCCAGTATTATGGAGTAGGCTATCGGATACCTTTTAACGCGGACGAAGCCGCGGGGCACAGCTAGTAAATAAAAAACAACCTTAATAAATTTAAATAAGTTGAATTGTAAGTGACAAAACATCAAAACATTTTGTGGAATTACTACTACAGACTTTAGTGTACATATAAATAAAATGTGGTACTTACGGCCAGTTTCACAGGTTCCTGGTAAGAGTTAATATTAAGAAATCTGAAAGTTTTTGACAGCTTTTATATGGCGTCATGTGTCAGATAACTATCTAACGCATTATCAGGAACCGGTGAAACTGGCCCTTATTCTAATAAAATACTTATCGCCTGCATGGACTTGTCTCCTACCCTGTATACATAACAATAGAAATAGTAAATGTATAACTAAATTATTAACATTTTATATGTTTTATGGTTTCCCATTATACCTAATACAAATGATGTATGAAAAGGGTACTAAACTGAAATTATGGAAACGAAGGCAGTTTATTTTATTGACATCAACACAAAATTGAGCATTGGTGTAGCTGTGGACTGTAGAGGCTGCTCAGGCAAGTGTCAGTCACAAGGTTTTGTTGAAGAGACGCCACTCTTGCAGATGGCGTGAAGCGTGGTTGGCCCGCCCGCCAGCTATGCTAGCGTTGGTAGAACAACTGCGGACATACCTCGGTGGAGGATGTGAGTGCGCATGAGTTTTAACGCATGGTGTGAATCCATGATTTTACTTGTATATTACATTTCAGCTTTTCGGCCAGTTACAAATTTTAACTCTCATTTTAAACTAGATCCACCATTTAGTTACTTACTATTATATTATTGATCTTATGAAATAGATTCTAAATACAAATATGACCATAGTTTACTAAGGGCCAGTTTCACCGGTTCCTGATAGCGCTAATATGAAGAAATCGGACAGATTATTGACAGCTTTTATCATTTATATTTTAGCATCATGTGCCAGATAACTATCTAACGCATTACCAGGAACCGGTGAAACTGGCCCTAAGCATAATAGCTAATACACAACTGAATTTAAGATTATATTAAATATACCTTGGTCTTATAGACAATCTCAGATAGTATCTCAGTAGCATTCAGCACCAAATCATTTGTCAGTATTTGTTTACGTCCTTGAATTTAGACCTCGGCTTTTTCCTCAGTTATATATTTTCCTTTAGCTGACTCAAAAATAAACTGATGTAATATTTGCATTAAAACATTTTTTGTACATAAAACTGAAGAGGTGCTTAGATTTATCAATGTTTGTCCATTATCTCCAGCGTGTAATATCGTCACATTACCTTTAGTCGAGTATACTGTGTTGAGTCAAGTCAAGTCAAGTCAGGCAACTACAGTCCGTTGGCAGCGACGTACCCTTTTTAACGTTTTTTCGGTGCTTTCTGCCAAGATAGCCGGGTGTTCCCTCTGTCGCAAGCGTGAATCAGCGACCCTGAACCATTAACGTGGGAGAACTCGTCCCGAAAGGTCACTATACGAGTTATTTTATTCAAATTTCTGTATCTACTCTACACGGTTATCAATTGAGGGCGTGTTCCAATTTCAACAATATAATCTGACGTACTACGAAACGTATAGAAGTGAGCGCGAACAGTAACATGCTAGATGGAAATTCCTTTTGCTATATATAGGTAGAGATATCACGTCTACATAGGTACATTATGTTGACGAGACTTGGCCCAGATTGAAATTTTGCACCTAGGTCCAAACGCTGAATGTATATATTATGATAGTTAACATCAATAAATCGCATTCGAACAATGGTCTCGATTACTAGATTAACTAGCAATAAAAAAAAAATGTGTGATGAGCCTGATGTGTAAAGCTGCCGGTGCCTATCAATTATCATAGAATTAATATTTATCTTTATCTCGCGCTCAGCGTTTGCACGGACTCGTTGAGCGCAAAGTGGGTGATTTTCAAAATTAATTATTAAAGGAAACACATAAATTACCTGGGCTTGGCTGCTAAATTGCGACCGAAATAACAATAATGTGTGCCGATGACCGATGTTTACAAGAGTTTGAAGTCAGACCGCATACCGCTGTCTGTTGCGAATTCTTGAAGGATCAAAGGAGGTGCTGGTTGCGTCTGGTTCTTTTCAAGAGAATTCGTCGTAATCGGATAAATCGTGTTTACGGCACGACTTCCTTACGTGAAATATTAAATACCCTTCTTTGGAATTCGGGCGTTTTATTGGCTCATTTTATTTATGAATTGTATAAATCCGCATCATTATTTTCATGGTTCAAATATCATACCCCTGTTTAATTAACGCAGGCTTTCAGGTTGTTATCTTGTTGTGTTAAAGCGATGTCTATATGTCTAATAGTGTGATGAGCATGTATAGAAAATAAATAGATACCCATACCTATGCATCACTTGAATACGTACACACACCTACGTCATTATTCATTCAAAAGCAGACAGCAGATAGAGCTATTTTGATGCTACGCAGTTGGTATCATATTTTCAATATAATAAAAAAAAACTATAGGTTCACAAATTTAAAAGGTTATATTCAAAGGCTACAACCAACCTACTATTCCTACCTAGTAGCTGACAACTTGATTGCCAGACTTTGCGTTGACACAAACTGATAATTGTACGATGTCCAAGTCTGTACACACTTCTAACTTTAATGTTAAAAAGATTAAGTTAAAGGTAAATAGATAATGACATCAGCCCCCTGATTCTCAATCATTCGATAACTTTCGGACTTATGCTTTATTTTTAATTTTGAATATTGATAAATCCGTGAGCTATTTCATCGCGGAAACTTGTTCGAAAAAAAAAATTCACTTATTTTCTCGAATTGTGATCTCAAAAGTAACCGATCGGAGCATTTTGAATTGGAAACATCCAAGTAAATGCAGTTACCGAATCCGAATTTGCTTTCGAATTATTGAGAATAACCCTGCTGGTATCCCCTGAATAAGTCTTGCTATGCAAGTACAGCTTGTATGGGGGCTGCATTCAAGGTGGGTCGATGATATACTCATGTCGCGGATTGAATTCAGACAAGAAAGGCACAGGAGCGCGACGAATGTTATCACTCTAAAGCGATGCTTTAGTCTCGGTCTCTCTAAAGTTTAGAGACCGTTAATACCTTGCAGTTAGATCAAATAGGCTATGGATGATGATGTTTATTATTAATTAAACCGAAACGCCCACGCGTCTGAGGTATGCATAGTAGTGCTACTGTCAAGTCCTATCATCATCACTCTTTTACTCCAAGGGTAGTAGGTAAGTAGGTATGAATGTACTTTAAATATTATGTTTGATGTAAGTCGGTGAATCATACATATTATATTAATCATGAATAACGGATAAAGATGATAAAATTAATAACCTACCTCCTACATCGTCGAATTGTCCGATCCAACTGCTGGAAATGACCACATATGTAATTTTTTTGTTAATTATGAAAAAAATAGGTATTTTCGAATGTTATTATAATTTATAATCAAATTGTTCAATTTACGAAAATTGATTGATCTTTCTTCTTTAATTCTTCGTAGACTTTTATTGCAACTGTAACGGCAATTTTAACATTTATTCACATTAACATTCTAAATTACACGTGTATTCTGTAATCTAATGCACTGGGGTACCTAATTAAGTTTTGTTTCTTTCATTGTAAAAATACTTGAAGCGAAACGCTTGATGTTTCCGCTATTATCATAAATTATGATAGATGTCTGGTATTAAGTTCAGAGATCATCATGTGATGTGCCAATAACATAATGCATAGTTGCAAGTTGCAAACTTTAATAACATTCATTATTCGACCCTGAAGTAAAAAGTACACATTCATTCATACTACATTCTTAGACGACGGATACATGAGATTCGTTCTAAGTGCTAGAAGCTAGAGGCTGAAGCCTTCAGGCGTCAACAGTATCGGCATCGCACACTTTTCTTTATTATTGTTGAATGTTTGTATATCATAAACCAATGTGGTACAGATTGCAGAGGTTAACATGCTAGTGACTACAGACTCTAATTTATCTTAATTAATAAAGTTACCTACAGCTATACTCTGACACGTCCCCTGACTTCGAATACTACTCAACGTTACATCTTATCTCTATGACCACGACGGTGTTTTCAAATTGCAACAAACGGTAGAAAATGTCACATTACGTCGATGGCAATAAAACTGCCTTGATCATCGTGAATAATTAAGTTAATATCTAGTTTGTTTAATGTCATTCTGATTCCATTATCTCATCATCATCATTTTATCAACTTAGCTTCTACCCTTGTTTATGTTTGCTCGAGAGCTAACAAATCTAGTGGCGTGATTGGCTACCCTCATTTTATGGATTTGAATATTTTCATAGGTTGCAATTAGAGGTACCTATCGCATAGATTAGCAATTCATAAAAAAATTAAGTGTCCAAATTGTTGTACCAAATCCAAGGTGTTGGATTTGGTACAACAATTTGGTGATTAGGGTGTATTGTTTTCATCATTTGTCCAATTTACAGATTCTAATATGTTGACCCAGTGTTGAGTTTTGTATGGTTTTAACGCACTAATTACAATTTTCCACGTAGATATAGTCGGTTGACGAATTAATCATGTACTTTTTACACTGCCAACTTGTAGATCGTAATCGATACTGAGTTCTTGTTGAGTTGAGTTGTACTTAGCTAAGGATCGTAAGTAAAACCCCGTTCACACGGACACATCTGTTTCTCTGCCGGATCGGTTTTTTGCAAATCCAGCTTAGTGACAGCAGTATTTCAATACATGAGTTAACACGCATTAGGTTTCAAGATCCAACAAAAAACCGAATCTTGGTAAAGTTGATTTCCGATTTGGCGACTACAACGATTGGTTTAGTAGAAATAGTATTTCAATACATGCGTTCACACGAGCACAGATAGAGTGTGCAATAACGAGTTATTAAAGAACCCCATTGTTGATCGTCTTCTTGTAATTGGGATTAACCAAATCTTTTTCCATTAAGCCTCTGACAACGATAATACCCGTATAAAAGTATATTATTATAACAAGATTGTTCACGTCCATCGCTTCCAAATGGCAGCGAGAGACTGTGCATGTGCGCTTTCCTGCAAAAAACCGGGTGGTGCTGGTGTGTTTACACGGGATCCTGTTTACAGGACCGTAGGATACAGGATACGGCAACAGAAGGTGTGCCGTGTGGACCCAGCATTCTGTTTTGTCGGATCTGGAAAAATCAGATCCAGCCAAACTAGATGCCGTGTGAACGGGCTGTAAGTTTAAGGTTTTAAATAACAAGATGGTTGCAGATAATATATAATTTTGAAGCAAGGGAGATGCAGCTATACAAGCTCTATAGCTGCATGCCCCTAATTCAGCAAGGCTCGCGAGTAAGTGAGGCAGAGACATGATGCGGGTGTTGTTTGGCAGGCTCGTCGAGTCCGGTAGTATACGTGAATGAGACATGTCTCGAATGCGAGCGGGTGCGCGCGGCGTGCGAGCGGCTGGGCTCGGTGGCGGCGGCGCCGTGTGCCGAGGCTCTGCCGCAGCCCCAGCCGGCGCCGGCGCCGCCCTCCTACCTCATCACATCGCCCTTTGATGGCGATCTCTTCGACACCGCACATAGAGCCAAATACAGGTGAGTCTTCTGATTTCAGTATGCTTCTATTACTACGATGAAATAATGAATTAATTATATCACTTTAGTATACACCACTATGAGATGAGCTCAGACGCTTCCCGTGGAGAATCAATAAGTAGATATTAGTCGCGCGCGCCGCATCCGGATGGTATTGCAATGCGACGTGCGTTGTGATAAAACTTGGTGCGTGGATGCAGGAAGTTATGAAATATATTCGCGATGTAGCTTTGCTTTCCTGTCCATGTTGCCGAAATGATAGAGCATTGTGTCATAATAGGACATGGGCCGATTTGTTTTGACATCGAATTGCTTTCAGACTCCTAAAAGCTAATGAAAGCTGGGAAAGAAGTCTTTAGCAGGGGAATAACTAGACTTAAAACGGAAAACCTTTTATTAAAAAAAACATGTACTAGCTCTAAAGACAAGCGAAAATAGCGCTTTCTATTTATTGCATTTTCATGTATGGACAATGACATCAACCGTCAAAATTAGCTTGTCTCCTGCCTACTTCCTGTATATTTGCAATGACGTTGTTTGCTTCCACAGCTCATTTGGCGTCCGTGCCCAATCTTAAAATTCGTACATGAACCGATAGTCGTCAGTTAAAACTTGAAGGACGCCCAAGGCTATGTCGTATACAATGAGAATGAGAAAACGTATAAAGAAGACGTGTATAAGTTCGCTAACGAGTCGTTATTGACATTCATTTTGGCAACACGATCGGTAGATTAGTAATGAGCGACGCCGCGACAGATGCTTTGTTGCGAGTTTACATTATCGCCATTCTGTGCCTTCCTACGCTGCCTCTGATCGCTGTAGGTACAAGTAGACAGCCGCGTGTCTGCTGACGTTCAGTCATTCTAAAATAGTGCTCATTAAGATGAACCGCTAAGATAAATCTCGCTTTAGACTCGGTAATGAATTAGAAATGTTGCATTGACCGGTTCCATTTTAAATGAACGGAAGAGGTTACTTCAAGGTACGCAACATTAACATTTGATATTTGGTTTATCGTTGCAGAATATTATTTACATTATAATAACTATAACTAAAATTCACTTCTCTAATATAGGAGAGTCGTATCCATACATGTCCACCTGTAATATTATGAACAGTAGTCACAATTCCACACAAAAAATTGTTGGAATTTTATTTCCTACAGATTCCCCTACTCGAGAACACGTATACGTATTTCACTCAAGTCGTATTAATCATATACGAATCATTGTCGCAAAGTATTATGAATACATATCCGATAAAACTAGCAATTTCATAGGCAAGTACTGGATTACGATGATTAAACTACTTCATCCGGCACAATAATAAATTTGAATAATTTCCGTGAAAGTAGTGAATGAGGTGCGGATTTCGGCGTATAATTAAGCAAAGTTTCCAACCTACAAAATCGTTCAAAGAGCGTGACTCAGTGGTTACGAGCAAGAGTAGGTGCCGTTTGACGAATTCGTAGCGAGCGTGGCGTGGAATGCCAACAAAAGTGCGCCGGCGCACCGTGCTGTGCCCGATGTCGAGCTTACTGCCGATTTACGACTTCTAAAAACAACACCTCCACCGCTCCTTCCTACATTGTCTTGCTTCTCTTATGTTGATTCCCAGATTTAGTCAGTAGTGCAGTACGTTTACGTCTTCTATTATGAAATCGATCTCACTTCCTGATGAGCTATCACTGATTCTATAATTGTCTCGAAGTTCATCAACCCTTCGCTTTTAGGTTTCCTTTGTGTCAGCAGCATGTTTGCAACTGAAACTACGATCATGCTCGCGCATGATTTACGACAAGCAATTTGGCCGCCGCTTATCGTTGAACGTGTTCATTTGCGTTCCTTTAATATGTGGATGTATATTCAGCATTAATGTTCTTCTGAAAACGGCTACTGGAATATTTCTCAACAATTCACTGGAAGACGGCGAGCGATGCGATGTGTTTGAAGTACTACAGTCGGTGCATCATATTGTTTGAGAAGCGCTGATGAGATTTAATTGTTTATTGTTTCGCGCATTCGATGCGTGTGCATGTTTACTCTGCAAGAATTAAACTTCAGGCAAATTGCATATCAAACTTCTGGGCAGAGGTGACTCATGCTTTCATTTGAAGAGGAAAGCCCTTTGTGAAACCGAAACTTTGTTGAATCTTAGGAAACCTTACATCGTAGATCGCATCATCACTTGACGTCAACTGAGATAGTGGTCAAACACTTGCCTATCTGTTGATAGAAAACCTATGTTCGATTTAACGAAGGCAGGTGAACCTCAGTTATAGTTAATACTTAAACAATGAGCTTGTATGATTACACGCAGCAACTACCACGGCATACCCGCTCTCGTGAAATATGATAAACTGAACTGCACTTAGCATTTCGTCCAAACGTAATGTTCTACGACGAGCCATGCAAATACACAATAATTTTTTTTTTGTAAAGATAACTCAATGTGGGTTAACATTACTAGTATTCTTGTTAACCCCTCCAACTAAGCTAAATATGCTTGTGTCTGGAGTGGGTTCACGTCAATAGTGCAATGGGTGGGGTGGGATTCGAACTCACGACCTCTCGATTGCCAGTCCGACACCCTATCCATTGGCCTATTGCCGTTTTGTAAATATACGACTATACTAGATTCGGAAGATCCAATATTGATATTATCTTAGCATTGTTCCATTAATAATAACAATGGGTAACACCATTCAGAAATTATTAGTATCTTCTTGACTTTAGAATAGTCTTCAGAGAAGCACAGCGATATGAATAGAGCTTTACACGCATTCGTTCCACACGTCCGGGCCTCACCCTGAACATAAGTCGGGGTTGTTTATACTGGCGGGACCTTCCACTCGTAAAACGCTCGTATGTTTGGTGACTGTATTTCATGGAAGTATGGATGTAAATAAAGGTGTGTGCACGAGAGGGCGCGGGATGTGGCGACGCTGCGACGCTGGCGGCGGCGGGCGTAGCGCGAGGGTCGCCCTTGTGGCCGCGCGACGCTCCTCGCTATTTTCGGCTTCACATTCCTCGCGACTGTTTTTCAATCTAACGTGAAACTCATAACGCGCGTGCCGCTTGTGCCTTTGTTTCCACGGCTGCTGCGATAAACTATCGATTTATATTTCGAATTAATACTATGCGAGCAAAACGACACTTTGAATTTTCGATACCGAAACCTTCGGGCGCGAGATGAGAGCGGAATGTGTTGTGTGAGGGGATGAGTTCATTCAGTACGATGATCCATAGTGTCAGTATGTGGATTCCTAGTATCAACATAGTGCGGACTAATGCCTGACTGGCAGTGAATGTGCCATCGATGGGGCTTACGCAATTACCGTTGACTCCCGAGGAGGAGGAACTTCCCCAGGAGTTCGTCGCTGGCATGGAACATAAAACATCGGAGGCGGTGCAAGATAAGTGTGACTTGTAAGTTCCTAACCAAAAATATTCCATCTAAACAATCAATTTACAACCACATTGTTAAATCTTAACGAGATAAAGATATAATGCAATACAGTAGCAACTAAAAATACATAATATGAAACCACTTTCGATTTATTATTTGTGTATTATTTTAAACCGTATAAGATTTGAAGAATAATGCTGCTATCAAAGTCATTACCTGCATGTCCTTAAAAAGATATCTAAGGACACATTTAATTTACATGTGTGTCTGTGTAATGTTACATATTGTGATGTTGTTTTACATTGTAACGGCGTATTTACTGATCAGCAAAGTATTACCACCACTTAGATCAATGCATATATTAAATGTTAATGATATATTTTTATTCTTGTATAATAATTTTTTGACATAAGACAATAAAATAGCAATAACGTCTTGCATGATGGTAGGGTTACTGTCTATCAATGTTTGCCTAAAATCCTAGATACATAGCTACCTCCGCCAAGTCGGAAAATCTGTCGCCATACACTAGTACCACAGAAAAAAGAGAGCTCGTGTGTTCAGGCAGCTGTTCTTGTGAGCTATTTCACATTCTAGGCTAAGCGTACACATCCTTGACCACATCGTTATCAGCAGGTGAGATATTGGTATAACGTTAGACATGTACATATAAAACTGGCCAAGTGCGAGTCAGACTCGCACACGTGGGGTTGTTCTTTTATAGGGATGCCCTTTACATTTTAATTTAATTTAGTTTTTATTATATCTTATAGCAGTCATTGTAATAGACATATTGAATACAAATTTTTAGTCTCTATCTATTACGGTTTGTAAGATCGAGCAAAAAACGGAACAACCCAAAAAACCCTTTAATATTTAATTTAATTTTGTTTTTAGTATTTGTTGTTAAATCCACCATAGTAATACATAAGTACTTAGTGAAAATTTCAAGTAACTACATTTTACAGTTAAGAAGATACAGCCCTGTGAAAGGTGGACAGACGGACTGACATCGATGTCTCAGTAATAGGGTTCCGTTGGTACCCTTTGAAAAATATCTACTTGAACCGCATAATGAAACATACCGCATTCCGATATCGAGTGCGAGTGATTAATAAAATACATTACAGTGGTACATTGTTAGACATGACCTGAACTGAAGTTGATAATGCAGGAGCCAGAAATAATTCAATATTTAAATAAGGCGATTGCTAATGTGAATCGACGACGGCGGCCGTGTTTATCTTCGCATGGAATTCGTATGTAACTCATCAACTATTTCTAAACGACACGTAGGTTCAGCGACAGTTATGCGGTATCCTGTGACGTAGAGCAGTCCCAATCACGGCGACGCACAACTTTGTCATATTCACACACACGTCCGTGCCACACGTCATGCGCGACGCGTACTTTTCTACCGCCTACTACATCTGAGAACAGTTTAATTTACCCACAATAAAACACAAACACTATTAATAAAATGCTCCAGTTCATTAGAATTATCTAAATCGAATTTTTGAAGAAGAGTAATATTTAAAGCGTTTCCTAAGATATGCGTTTCACCATCTTAATTTTACCAATGTATCATTGTTTACATTTTTTTCAGATGTACACATCTATATCTCTAATATTTATTTCGTCTATATGATTTTCTTTTTCCAATCCTAACTATTAAAGTTATGATATGTTTTCCAAAAACCACGTCATATCCTTGACCGAATCCGCACACATCATAGCAGAAATACAATTGTAGCAACTGACAGCTAACTGTGAAATCTCTTTGATCAAACGAACTAAAGTACAAACAATCTGAGATCACGGAATGGCATAATCAAAGCACATGTTGGAGCATTAGCTACAGTGTCATACAACCTTATCTGACGTTATCACGGTGAAGCAGATGAAGCCTCGTGATAGTATTGTTACCGATAGGCGTTATGTCTTTTGCCTTGTTTTGCTATTTAACGCAAAGTGTGCGGCGTGCGTGCCCTGACTCATTAAATGTTTTCACAGGTGTAGCTCAGCTATAACTAGTATGTCACGGATTTGTTACTTTACTAGCACCACGTAGACATATTCAAGGTTGATAATTAATATATAACATTAACCATGAACGAAACATACGCACCATTTTTAAAGTATTTCAAATTTCAATAATGACATGATTAAACATGAGTGTTATAAGACTTGTACGCTCTAATGTGCCGTGAATATCGCAGAAGGTAGTCTCACTTACATGCTATGTTGTTAACTTGTCACAGTCCATGACGATATATCGCAGGTCTTAAGTTACGGAACTCCTAAAACTATCTGCAACGATTCATAGACTGTTAAAATTCATTGAATTTATCAAAAGAAACGACACGACAACACAAAAGACACAAAGTGGCGCCCTGGTTAAATAAAATGGATTGCTGGCTGAGCGCAAATAGGTTCAGTCCACCCACAGAGAATGGAACCGCTACTATATTAATTTTAATCAATTGACTTACATAAAGCTATTTCAATCGACATATCCATTTAGTACTTGTCGAGTTTAAATAATATTGACGCTGGATCGGAATCATTAAGGTCTTGGCAACTATTAAATGCCAATTTATGGTAACTGCTTTATGCATCCTTCAATCGGTGAAATCGATTTCAGTAGCACCACGATCGTTTCGTATATCAATCAGTGCGCCACTATTCGTCATAGAACATATAGATCTAAGCGTGTTAAGTGAACATTATTTGTGTTTTCAATAATAAGATCGTTTAGTATACCAAGTTCTTTCAAAATCCCCGTTCTGCAAATACATACCTCTGATACGGGTCGATTTAAAACAGCCCGACGTCTGATTTTTACGATTTCTCGCACTGTTTTTACTTTACATGATTTATGAACATCTTGAATATCTGTTGCGTCAAAATATCCGCAATACCAATTTTGGCAATACTTTAGATGCCATTGGGATGTTCTTGTTTTAAAGCTATCGAAATCACGACTGCCTCAATTTTAATTATGTTTATAGATAGAGACATTCAATGTTGGTCCTATTACTTTTAAAATAGCCCTTTATTTACGTATAATATAATTTTAAAAATTCAGTGTATTCGTAAAAATACAAGTTTTAAGTTTTTTTTGTCAATCATTGTATCCTTCTATTTTAATTCATTAATGATAATAATTTAAGTAATTGTTCTTCTTAATCAAGTTTCGTGATGGTCAAAGACTTCTGATCTCTCTTTTTGGAGAGTCCAGAAGTTCATAAGTATAATATACCACAATCATGAACGAAAAATGCTTAGTGAAATTAATTGAACTGAAATGTCGTATATTGAGAAGGCAAGTTAACTTACATTACAACACAAGTATTATTTTGATAGCACCCAATTAGATTATTACTTTAAGTCCTCTCTTTCACTTTGCCATATGGAATCCGTAATACCGTTTTTAAGTGCTTATGCCGAATATCCGATATAAAATCTAATCGTAGCCTTTATTGGATCACTGTATAGTAATCTAAACCCACTTGGCTTTTTAGAGATCCGTGGCCGAATAGCAAAAAACGGAACCCTTATAGATTTATCATGTCTGTTTGTCTGTCCGTCCGTATGTCGCATTAAGACTACACCGTTAAACTTGGTATGTAGTTGTATTCTGTGAACCGCTTCACGATGTTCATACAAAAAAAATATCAAGGAGGGGCTTCCCAACCCCATAGGTACATGAATCTGAAAGTAAAAAAATCTTTTTTTAAATTAAATTATCAAACCTATACGTTTATAGATAGGTTTTTAAAATGTACATTGAGGTTACTACAACTATTTTTTCTTAAAGTCTATCGTTTGAAAGATAGACACTTCCAAAGTGGTAAAATATAACTTTAATTTATACAAATTTGTCAATTCGCGATTGAATGACTGGAAACAAAGAGCCGAAGACCGGGCTCAGTGGCGTGTCTTGGGGGAGGCCTACGTCCAGCAGTGGACTAATACCGGCTGATAATGATGATGATGATTGAATTTTATCAATTTGTCGCGTGCGAATTTGCTGCTAGATGCGCTAGTGGACCACAAGGTCCACGAAATGTCAAAATATTAACTTTAGTTCTCGATGAATCCCAAATTGAATTTGGCAATATTGGCATATCATGATATTTTACATTTTATTAAAAATTGTGTAGTTTGGTTTGGTAGCTGTTATCAGGACCATTATACTCAGTGGCGCCACCTGGGAAGCGAGAAAATGTTTTTTTTTTATTCAATATATTTTTGTAAGTCAGACGCTCAGCTGGCGAATTAATCTTATGAGCTGCGTTATTGATACTTATTTTTGATTCACTTTTCATTATTTAATACTGGATAATGTAGCTGTTTACTGTGGCCTAACTTATAAAATAAAGGCTCTGCTACAGAATCTTAAATTAATCGTCAATTTTCCTAACGAGAAGGAGAATAGAATTCTTGTTGTTCACTATGACTGTAAGGAGCCGAACCCTTAATTTTATCATTAAATTGACTATAGTCCGGAAGATGCAGCGATTTAGATTATAACTGCATTTTCCATCTTCTAATTTTATCAAATAAGCCTATGAGTGTTTGGGCCAGTTTCACCGGTTCCTGATAATGCGTTAGATAGTTAACTGACACATGACATCATATAAAAGCTGTCAAAAATCTGTCAGATTTCTTAATATTAGCGCTATCAGGTGAAACTGGTCCTTAGTATTTTGGTGCAGCAGGGTCTTATGTATGTTTTTTACAGGGTGTTGGGTCCGACCGCGGTGCTGCAGCTAGCGGACCGCGATGAGGCGCCGCCGGGGAACACGCGGCCGCTCTACTCGCTGGCGATGCGCGGTGCCGTCATATGCTTTTCTGGCTTTAGAATGAAGGATGAACTTGTAAGTACAATAGGCATGATACATAGACGACAGTATTAAAAAATCGAAGATTTAATGATTTAAGGGGAAAATACATATTAAAAAAATTTAAAACACTAGTTTAGTTTTATATTAATGAGATTGTTAAGATTATTCAATAAAATAAAACATAAAAAATACTGCAAACGGCCATTTTGATTGAAACATCAATCACAGCGCATGACGTCACGCTTAAGTCCTCTTATATGAGGTTTTCTTGAAAATGTTATTAATTTTTGGAGAACCTAATGTATATCCATTGTCACAGATTATATAATAGTTACTTTGTTAAGTATGTCATTAACCTATGCGTGACGTCACAGCCGACGCCATGACACATGTGAGCTGTTTTCGCGCACTATTAAAAAAATATTAGAAAAATTGCTAAGTTTATTACCTAAATAAAGGATTTTTCGTGAATAGTAAATCTGTTCCCATATTACGGCAGAGGATTTCAAAATCTTTTGTCACGCCATTCTTCAAACAAAATACATATCCATTCTAGGCCTGGCCGCGACTAGGCCGTGCCATGCAATTGACTACTAGGCCATCAACGATTCTATTAAAAGTACAGATTTTTCTAATGTTTTTAAACTTAATGATTGTAAAATGGCTTGGGATTTTTTTTATTCAAATACTGTCTCGCCGATCCACCATTTTATAATTCACGAACTGTCTTTTACCGGAGGTTACTGGACTCAATCACTTATTCAATGTAAATGGTTGAATGTGAGTCGAGTAATGCCTGAGTTACTGGACCCAGTTTGCTAGGCTGAGCAACTGGCGTAATGTAAACCTGGCTTTATATTCTAATGAATAAACAAAAGACGGCTTGCATTGATGATTTTTAGTTGACGATAATGAATACCTATTCTTAAAATTGGACCCAACAAGCAATTGACCGTGGCGTGTGGAAGGAAAATCGAAATAGGAAAAAAATTTAAAGGGTTGCCTTGAATTTAAAATTCAATGAATTGTGAGAAGAGTAACAAATATGCCGAATTTATCAATAAGTAGGCCATGCTAGATAAGTGCCTTTCTTTGGATGGCGTAAAGATATAAATAATTGCATTTTACTCATTTTAGAAGGTAGATTTGTGGAAAGTCCTACGGCATAGCATTGCCAAAAATACTGGGCCGGAAGCAATATTTCTGTACGGTTTTAGTCTGGTATACCGACGGACGTTGTGACCAGCACAGTGTAGTGCATTGACTTTTATGCCGAATTTTTACCCTGTTATATGTATGCCTTCCAATCTATGTAGTATCACAATTAATTTAATAATCGTTCTAATTTTGATTTTTTTTATGGTAAAAGGTAACAGGACAAGCACGATGCTCGCCTGATAGTAAGCGATGACGTCTACCTATAACAGCGGCATGCAAAATTCTGGCAGTTCAGAATTTTGCATGTCACTGCACTGCGCCTGTTACCTTGAGACATAAAGATGTTGAGTCTCACATGCCTTGTAATTTCACTGGACACCTTGCCATTTCAACCGAAATACATCCCTATTTCACGGCTGACAATTCATTGGCAGAGTGGTGGTACCGCCCCAGGCGGACTAGCAGAAGTCTTACCACTACAAATTATTGTATTAGTAATTCCTAAGCAACAAAACCAATACGATTCTTAATAATTCGTACAAATATTTATCAGGTGGTGGTTTTACAGATTCATAAAAAAGACTAGAATTTCGTATGTTTGCACATACGAAATTCTAGTCTTATAAAAAAAAGATTTGATACTTTTTATACAAGTCCAAGTTACAGTTTGCATCAATGTTGATTTGATTACAGTGTGTCCAGAATTCCTAGTGTAACATTTCGGCATGGCCCCAGCCGCGGTATCTAAATAGTATCGTGTACAGCGCTTACAAACCTATCCTATCTATGATAGTACGCGGGCACTTGGGCTGCCTCCAACAAATTGGCATCAACGGTAGCACATGCGTTCATTCATGAAAAACTCAAATACATATGCAGATTCGGAATGTGTCTGCCATAACTGTTTCCGAATGTTTTCTTTAATTTATTGGCTCCATTTTTAGATAACGTTACATGGTTAATTTTGATTACGGTTCGTGATTTATTCGAGGCAGCAATAAACTATTGGGTTAGAATCTTTCATGAAATATATCAACGTAAAATGAAACTAAATCTTTGTAACAACTGCGTAGTAGGTAATAATCATTTCGGGTCATCTGCGTCTGATTGAATGCAGGCCTTGTTAGTATCTGGTTAGAACTAGTCGAGCAAGTCAACGTTGAAGTACTGAGACATAACATAATAGTTATCATTTAAAAAATGTCTCCAATAAATCAGTAATTTATATTATAGCTACAATTAAACTTAACTTAGAAGTCAAACGAGGACTGCTCCTCTGTCTCCATCTATAGGCAAATAAGGTAACTAAGCTTACGTTTAGTCCGACAGTTTATATTTTTTACCAACTCGCATTTAGCCGGTTTTTATATATTTTTAAAGATTATCTGTCAATCTTCTTTTGTTTATAAGAAAGGACGTCTCTCGGGAAGCTTTTCGTACTATTTTTTATGATTATAAACGAGAGTAATCTTCAAGGAATCTCACGTATATTATAAGTTGCATTTGGGGAGTCTGCTCCAGTGTTAGTAACTTTATTTATTGATTTCTTGAATTTAAACGTGGTTGAGGGAACCTAAGCGATGACTCCAGAGACACGACCGACCTACACCTGCAGTAACTCATGAAAATGTCTGCCCAAATTAAGCTCCATATTTTTTGTTTAATTTCCCATGGCAAAAAAATGCTTCGTGAGCGAAAACTTCACACTAACGACGAGGCCCTCAAAGAATTTAGGCGGTAATTTTTGACCTAGTAGCACAGAATAAACAATAGTACAAGCTTGTAGCTAGTTCACCCGAATGCATAAATAAGTGCATTGGGGTTGGAGAGGAGTATTTTGATAAGCTTAAAAAAAACTTTTCCCATATTCTATTACTCAGTTTTATTTTTGGGACAGCCCATGTATGTTCAAAAACCAAAAGCATTTTATCACACTGTGTAGCATAAACTACTGTAGGGTATTAGTAACGTATGAGAGGGTTCGTAGTAGCTTATCTAAAATTTCAGGATTGAAATAAAGTAACTGTACGAAGTTTATTATAAAAAATTACCATCACCTATGTAATAAAATAAAACTAGCCAAGTGCGAGTCAGCATCGCGTCTCTTATCGCACTTAGGGAGGGTTCCGTACAATACGAAACATAACAGAGTTTTAACCTCATATATTTGATTAATTGATATTACCAAGAATATTTGGTTTGGTCGTGATCTAGAAAGACGGGGCTCGTTTACTAGCGCCATCTATGTCATTTTGCCGAAACTAATTAGATAGATGGCGTTTAAAAACACGGTTTTTGTATGGGGACCCGCTTTAATTTTTAACTTTATTTTATTTTTAGTATTTGTTGTTCTAGCGGCAACAGAAATACACCATCTGTGAAAATTTCAACTGTCTTATCTATCACGGTTAATGAGCTATAGCCTGGTGACAGACGGACAGACAGACAGACGGACAGTGGAGTCTTAGTAATAGGGTGCCGTTTTACCCTTTGGGTTCGGAACCCTAAAAAAGCGAAACTCCTCTTATGCTAGGCTGTAAAGGTATATACAGTCTCACTTAAACAAACTCATAATCTATATATCTATACTAATATTATAAAGAGAGAACATTTGTATTTTTGTATGTTTGTAATGAGTAAGCTTAAAAACTACTGAACCGATTTAAAAAATTCTTTCACTAATACATAGAATGGACTTTCGGAATGAAAGTTAAAACAAAGGCACATTCGTGGAGACCTAATTTGCAACCTAAGTCGGCAAATATACGGTCGAAAAAACACGTTTCTTACGAACGCTGCTTAATTGAAAATAGATAGAAGAATATTTTCAATGCAAGAGTTGTACAACTTAATAAGACCTACAAAAAAGTCCGCGACAGCATATGTCTATCTCTTAAGGTAGACTCACAGTAACCATTTTAATCTTTAATTTTTTGTTAAAAAATATTACATATCTTCCAAGGCTATTTTCAAGTATATAGTATTAATCCTTATCCAAATAATTATTAGCTTGGCCACATATTATAGATTAAAATTGTCCTTTACAGTATATAATTCAAATGAAAACTCTAAAAGATATCACGGATTTCACATACACGCATCGCAAAATTAATAAAATACTAGAAGTGCCCGCGGCTTCGCCCGCGTTAAAATCTTATTTTATTAACTTAAAACTTTTCTTTTGTAAAAACGATTCTATCATTAAACACATTAAATTAGAATTAGCCAAATCGGTTCACCCATTTTCATGTTATCGCGTGACTAAGGCAATTCGGGATTCATATTTATAAAACCCGAAAAACCTAAATTTACAGACTTTGTTACCTACCCCATTTTGAAAAATCCTACAACACATACTTTATCCCATCTTGTTTCGCCATACAAACTTTGAATCCACATTCCGTATCCGGGAGGAATTTTTAGAAAATCCTTTCTGAGCGGATACCTACGTCATAATAACTATATGTGCATTCTAAATTTCAGCGCAATCCGAAACCATATTGATTTTTAGACTAAGTTAAAACTTTAAACCCCCGTTTCATCCCCTTCAGGGGTGAATTTTAGAAAGTCCTTTCTCAGAGGGAACTATCGTCGTAATAACTATCTGCATGCCAAATTTCAGGATGAAGAGGATAAACATCCTCTTAGGGTGGCATTTTGAAAAAGTCTGAAACTCGTATTTACATATTTATTTACAGAAGTATTTGTGTGAAATGTCGAAGAAAACGATTATCCAAACTTTGAACCCCCGCTTCATCCGCTTAAAGAGTGTATTTAGAAAAATTCTTTCTTAGCGGATACCTAAGTCATAATAACTATCTGCTTGCCAAATTTCAGCGCAATCCGAAACAATATTGATTTCAGACTTTGTTACCCCACTTCACCCTTTTAGGCGTGGAATTTCGAAAGAGCCTGAACCACGTATTTACTTACATAAGTACTTGTATTAAGTTTCGAATATAAAAGACTATCTAATTTTTTTTTTCCATAAAAACCCCCGTTTCATCCCCATTCGGGGTAAATTTTGAAAAATCCTTTCTCAGAGGGAACTAACGTCGTAATAACTATCTGCATGCCAAATTTCAGCGCAATCCGAAACAATATTGATTTTCACACTTTGTTAACCCATTTCGCCCTCTTAGGGGTGGAATTTCAAAAAAACCTGAAACACGTATTTACTTATTTTTTTACTGAAGCACTTATGTGAAATTTCGGATAGATAATATCGTTTAAAAACTAAAAAAGAACCGACTTCAATGCCGCGCTATTCATTTTCAGTACCAATTTTGAGATGTTTATCTCCATATTTCTGGAGATACTTATCAGACCTCGATAAAATTACCATGGTACCACACTTGGGATATCTCCTTTCGAACAAAAAAAGAATAATCATTTTATCCCCTTCAGGAGTGAATTTTGGAAAATCCTTTCTCAGATATTACTAACGTCGTAATAACTATCTGAATGCCAAATTGCAGCGCAATCCGAAACAATATTGATTTTCACACTTTGTTACCCCATTTCACCCTCTTAAGGGTGGGTTTTCAAAAAAACCTGAAACATGTATTTACTTATTTTTTTACTGGAGCACTTGTATGAAGTTTCGAATAGAAAATACTATCTAATCTTGTTTCTCCATATAAACTTTGAACCCCTTTTTCATCCCCTTCAGGGGTGAATTTTGAAAAGTCTTTTCTCAGAGGTAACTAACGTTGTAATAACTATCTGCATGCCAAATTTCAGCGCAATCCAAAACAATATTGATTTTTACACTTTGTTACCCCATTTCACCCTCTTAGGGGTGGATTTTCAAAAAAACCTGAAACATGTATTTTTTATTTTTTTACTGGAGCACTTATGTGAAGTTTCGGATAGAAAAGACTATCTAATCTTGTTTCTCGATACAAACTTTGAACCCCCATTTCATCCCCTTAAGGGGTGAATTTTGGAAAATCCCTTCTTAGTACACCCTTGCGTACTAAGACAAATATACCCTCCAAATTTCAAGTCTCTACGACCAGCGGCTTAGGCTGTGCGTTGTCTGTCAGTGAGTCAGTCAGTATGTCAGGACGAAGATTCTTATAGTATCAGATAATATAATATTTTAAACTACCCTGACTGATCTATGTATAATCTTTTTATTAAAAGCATTCCAATTACTCTAAACACGACATTTTAAAATCTGAGCAAGTTGGTGAGGATTTGAGTATTCTGTAGAGTCCAGGAGATGTCCCAGCATCAGGTCAATGGTTGGGTGGTTAGATGCTACAGACAGACACACAGATACACACGTTAAACGTCGGGGAACGCCGTAAGTTTACGGCGGCATATGTTCTCCTTGGTGTTAAGCTACTTTTCAACCGACTTCCAAAAAGAAGGAAGTTCTCAATTCGTCTGTATGTTTCTTTTTGCTTTCTTTTTTGTGTGTGTATGTTACGCGATTACTCCGTCAATTGTGAACCGATTCAAATGATTATTTTTGTAATCGGTAGGGTACGTGTCCGAGGTGGTCCCATTGTAATGTCATTGAGATGTGATAAGTATCTTCAGAGATATGACGATAAACGTCTCAAACTTGCTACTGAAATTGATTCGCGGGGCATTGAAGTCAGTTGTTTTAGTTTTTAAACTATCTTAATTATTGATAGATTTAATGATCCCACGAAAACCCATGATTCATGAATGCACATTAAACTTTCATTGGTAGGTATATAGCTAGGATTAGAACCAACGACCCTCGGGTCAGAATCAGGGTAACTATCCTTTACGCCAAAGGGCCGACCAATATCACTACGTAAGTATTATAAAACAATGTCCGTCACTGCGTCTGTCTGTCTGTTCGCAATAATCTCAATAGCTTTTGAACGGATTATCATGCGGTTTTCACCAATAGCCAGAGTGTTTATAAGGAAGGTTTAGGTCTTAGGTGCATAATTCGTTAAGGTTTTGTGTAAATTGGTTGAAATATGACGATGATTGTTAAATATGTTAATATTTTATATTCGATGCAACAAACTGATGCAAATTTTGTAGGCATATATGATCTACCCGTGCGAAGCCGGGGCGGGCTGCTAGTATATCATAATCTCAATAATACTAATGAATAAACCCATATGTTACATTAGTCTCGTACAACAAATACAATCAAGTCTAGCATTGATACGTAATACTTTTGATTGTTGACACAATATATTTCCGGTCCTCTCTTTTGGAAACGAGCCTTACTATTTTAAAGGTTTGGGCAGAATGCTAAGCCCTCAATGAGAATTTGCTATCAAGAACAGTTCTCTGAATATATCATTAGGTATTTGGAGATACTGAAGACTTCAAGAACTTATGGTAGTTCCTTTTTCCAGACGTACCTGATAACGCTGATACACTACATGGGCGGTTCCATCCGCAAGGACATGTCAAGTAAAGTGACGCACTTGATAGCTGCAGCCGCTACCGGAGAAAAGTATAGATACGCCTCGGGCTTCGGCCTACCCGTGCTAGCTCGATCGTGGGTCGACGCGTGCTGGGATAGGCGGGACGACCCTGCGTGCAGCGCCACCGACGATACTATCATTGTAAGTGTATTTTTTTCACAACATTTCAAAACGCTTTAACCTTTACGGTGTTCCGGCAGCGCCCTTGAGAATTAATGAATTTAGAAGAAAGAGTTTGTTTATCATCTTCGACCATATTGCTTACCACCAGGCGAGATTAAAACGCTAGCCTATCATATATTTAATCTAATACTATAAGAATCTTTTTCCTGACATACTGACTGACTGACTGATGACTGACTGACAGACAACGTACAGCCTAAACCGCTGGTCGTAGAGACTTGAAATTTGGAGGGTATATTTGTCTTAGTAAGTAAAAGTGTACTAAGAAAGGATTTTCCAAAATTCACCCATTTAGGGGATGAAATGGGGGTTCAAAGTATGTATGGAGAAACAAGATTAGATAGTATTTTCTATTTGAAACTTCACACAAGTGCTTCAGTTAATAAATAAGTAAATACGTGTTTCAGACTTTTTCGAAATGCCACCCGTAAAAGGGTGAAGTGGGGTAACAAAGTCTGAAATCAGTATTGTTTCGGATTCCGCTGAAATTTGGTTACAGATAGTTATTTTGACCTAGGTATCCGCTAAGAAAAGATTTTTCGAAATTCTCCTTTAAGGGAATGAAACGGGGGTTCAAAGTTTGTATGAAGAAAAAATATTAGATTGTTTTTTCTATTCGAAACTTCACACAAGTGCTTCAGTAAATAAATAAGAAAATACGTAATTCAGGCTTTTTCGAAATGCCACCCCTATAAGAGTGAAGTGGGGTAACAAAGTCTGAAATCAATATTGTTTCGGATTGCGCTGAAATTTGGCATGTAGATAGTTATTTTGACGTAGGTATCCGCTAAGAAAGGATTTTTCTAAATTCTCCTTTAAGGGAATGAAACGGGGGTTCAAAGTTTGTATGAAGAAAAAATATTAGATTGTTTTTTCTATTCGAAACTTCACACAAGTGCTTCAGTAAATAAATAAGAAAATACGTAATTCAGGCTTTTTTGAAATGCCACCCCTATAAGGGTGAAGTGGGGTAACAAAGTCTGAAATCAATATTGTTTCAGATTGCGCTGAAATTTGGCATGCAGATAGTTATTTTGACGTAGGTATCCGCTAAGAAAGGATTTTTCAAAATTCACTCCTTAAGGGGATGAAACGTCCGATTTGGCTTTTACTTCTTTGATGTCTTTAATGATAGAAAGGTTTTTACAAAATAAAAGTTTTATGTAAATAAAAGAACGCTGGCGAAGCCGCGGGGAACTTCTAGTATATAAATAAACTAGATCACTTGTATCGCGGGACAGAGAAGTAAAACACACCACAAACGAACAAGATTCAAAATCGTTCGCTCTTCTCTCTCTCTCTCTTTTTCTTTATCTTTCTTGACCAAAACGGCTAATTGTGATATCATTACGACATAAACATACAACGACGACGACATACAACCTTCACCCGAATTATACGTAGTATGCACTTTATTAACTTAAAAACACAAAAACCCAAGGAAATAATACTAAATCGATTTTCAAAAGTAGTTGGCGATTGCTTCGTAAACAAATAATATAATTAACATAATATCTGCTACATGAAGGTCGAACACAGTTCGACACGGATGAATTTTGACAGCCGTATTTAGTGACCATGGTTCAATATGCACATACTAAAATATTTCCTATTGCTATTCTAAAGAGATACTCTATCGATCATAATGGGTGTGGTGTGAATGAAATGTGTCAAAATGCTAACGTGTATTTCCTGCAACCAAACTCCGTGTCGTCCTCAGGAAGTTTCCAAATTAGATAGAAGAAAGACTCCAGCAGCGCTATGTTGAATTCTGCAAACGTTTTATTGAATAGATTATAACTGTGCTTGGACAAACTTGTTACATGCATGATCTAAATCTTTTTCCTTTTGCAATTAAACAATGTGAAAATGTTTTGGGTGTAAATGTTTTGTAATACTTTCGTTCGTTCCTTAGGAGACGTTCCTTAGGAGAGGCCTACGTCAAGTAGTGGACTAATATAGGCCGATGATAATGATGATTAAATTATTACTTGTCATAGTTGTAATTGAAATTGAAAAAATAATATTTATTGTATAATTCTCTTCAGCCAGTGCACTTCGTGCTGAGCTGTTATGTAATATTATAGCCCACAGATTAGCTGCCTGCCGTAAAAATCGTCTCAATAATTTCCTTACAATCACACCGAATACGTCACGACATCACGTACGTCATCGTGAGACTAATCAATGTTCTGCTTATTATATTACTTTGGTAAGTGTTTAAGTTGATACTAGTTTTACACGTGCGGTGATCGTTACAGAAGGAGCACAAGTTGAAAGTGTTCGCCGGCGCGCGGGTTTGTTTCCTCGGCTTCCCCGATGATGAGACGCAGCATATGGCCGAGGTGCTCGCCAGCAACGGCGGAGCGACTTGTCCCATCGACGACCCTGACTGCACGCACGTCGTAAGTTAAACTACGACTACTGTACCCGTACCATCACCAACATAAATTATTGCTTACGTTCTGAAAGCACCGCAGTCGCACGTTACGGCGCCGATATCGCCGCTGCGGCTCGAGCCGATGCGATAAAATTTATTGCTATTTCCGCGGCATATTGAAAACTTTTAGTCTCGTAGTTATTCTAAATCGATATTCAGGCGCGACGGTATCGCTCGGGTTCGGTGCTTTCAAAACGAAATAGAAGAACGGTCAGGCCTTGGACATTACGTAACCTAAATGTAAACACAGACATTTTAAAGTCCAAACGTTTACGTACGCTAACTGCCAATTCGGACCACGTGCCTCGGTTCACTCTCGAAAATAGTCGAAA
Source organism: Cabera pusaria (assembly GCA_954871355.1). Taxonomy (NCBI): domain Eukaryota; kingdom Metazoa; phylum Arthropoda; class Insecta; order Lepidoptera; family Geometridae; genus Cabera; species Cabera pusaria. The sequence goes on along the minus strand of OX940889.1, from coordinate 17,928,213 downwards.
CGCACACAAAGAAACGCAAAATCTGCAATGTTGTCTTCAACTTTATAACGGAGCGTTTACCTCTGAATACTTCACATAATGTTTATTTATACTCTTTTGCCACATTATACATTTATAGGCTACTAATTATAACGATATGAAGTCAGCATGCACGTAGCACCCCTGGGAACACAAATCACACTTTGTTGGTTACTTTGTAGACTTATTTATTAGTTAGTGGTGTATCAGGTGGTTTATTTCATTACACTGTAGTGTATTTTCAACCTATTAATTATCTTCTGATGCCTGCATTGCATTTACCGATATTTAACTTCAATGTCATTGGTTGTTTAGTTATGTACAACGAACAACGATCACCGCACGAGCGGCGACTCAATGTCAGTAGCATTTGACGTTTCATAATCAAACAAAAGGATGCTACATGCCCGTTTTCGCGTGTGATTTACACATATTTGCAATTGAAAAGAAGAATTTTGCATGATAATTTTTCATCAGAAGCATACGTCATGTATCGTTCAAATTACACAATATTTTTCAGTAAATAACTCTCAGTAGTAAGATAGTACAAAGGTGGACGCTAGCGCCGGCGCACCCCTCACCTCCCTCACCGTCCGACACCAAGTCGACCCATTGTTTGTCACGTTTTGTTTATGTTCATTTCGTGTTTTCGCTTTTTAATCAATCGACTGTTTCATTTTATCGCAAGGAATTTGTTCGCTTTGGCGAAGCTGACGCGATGTGTAGACGTAGCCACTTATATCACCATTTTAGTGTTGTTTACATTTCACCTCGTCTCATGTGTTGTAAAAATCATTGTATAAACATGCTTTGTAAATACATCTGCTCTCGTGCACCATCCTAAGCATATCTTATTTCTCTGCGTAGGTTGTAAAACACTACTGACTTCTACTGTCGAAATCATCACTTATCCTACAGAGACATATTAAAAAAATCGATATCACGCCACAGAAGTACGATCTACCTCGGTCATTCTGCTTCTCTGTGTGTAACTAGCTAGCTCTATCATGATAATGTGACGTTATCGTCGTGCATGTCTGTACTGGAATGGCTTCATTACATCATTGCGTGGTGTGTTCACACATGTTTCAGGTAATGGCCAATGGGGAGACTTTCGGTCGTTCGCTTATCCTCTCGCCCCACCCGAGTACACCCACCTCTGCGAAAACGTCCCGTCCCACTCCTACTCGTTCCCAGTCCACTCCCAAGAGTTCTCTATACCGGCGTCTGTCGGCCCGCCTCTCCGCCTGCCGCGCCAGCCCGTCCAAACAGATCGAGGACGCTTGCGAGAAACAAGCGAGGGAGGAACTAGAACAACGCATGCATCTAGCTCGCGAATCTCTCAGAGACAAACGAACCTCCATCAAAGACCGCTCTACGGACTTCAGTGTCCCCTACGTAGTAAAGTCGTCACCCGACGGAATGAACGACGATAGCAACACGATGACCCCGACCCACGACGACCGCGTAGAGTTGCGCAAGTATAAAATGTGCGGCAAAGAGAACAAGGATATGTCTCATCTACTTCAGGAATCCGTCCGAACGAATCTGAAAGACAAGAGGGAGGTGTTTAGAAATAAGTCAATGAACGTATTCAATTTAGTCGATTGCTTGACTGAGGCGGGGTCGCTGCACTCGTCTCTCACGAAAAGCTTGTGCGATTTAGATGCAAAAGACGAGCCCTGCTTTCTCTTGCCCGACACGACGAAGAACAAAGAATTGCAACAGTCCACCACCACAATCTCCTCGGGCAAGAAAAGAAGTCGGAACTCCACAGATTCTAACTTTTTGGTCAGCGCGATTGACGTCAACCTTTCCCCCGACAAGGGCGAGGATAGCAACTGGAAATCTATCAAGAGACTGAAGATAAAAGACTCGTTCAAGTTCAAAAACCGACCGGCCATCTTTAAGAAGACCAAGAAGGAGCCGGTGGCTAAGACCGCCGGCGACATCTCGGTAGAGCCCGTGAGCCCGGAGAACCTGAAGCCGACCGACCCCGCCGGCGAGTTCCTGGCCTCTACCTCCTCGCCTATCAGGGAAGACGACGCAGTCTCCGTCTGCTCGATGAACACTAGCAAGCAGTCCGGCTTCTTCGACAGTTCTTTCGCGTCCAAGACGGCCAAATCGGCGTCGAAGCTGCGCCGAAGCGTCAAGTCGTTCACCGCCTCCTTCAGAAGCGAGCGGAAGAAGAAGTACGAGAAGCGAGCGGAGAGAAACACGGTGGAGGTGGACGCGTGCCACCTCCCGGCGGAGATCAAGAACGTGTCCACTCCGAAGCGAGATGTGGACGATATGCACCTGGACATATCGCCGGTGCAGGTGGACACGGTGGACAGCACCAACGTGGCGACGCCCGGGAGAGGTGCGGACGTGGACGAGCTGGACGACTCGGCCGTGTTCAAGACGCCGCAGAGCGTGTGGCTGCGCGCGCACCGGCACTCGATCTGCGGCGGCGCCGAGGTGCGCGGCAGCAGCGCGCCCTCGCCGCGCCACGTGCGCCACCCCGCCATCCCGCCCCCCTCCCCGCCCGTCCCGCTCCCCGCGCGCGACCGCCCGCCGCCCGCCTCGACGCCCCCCACCCGTGACGTGCGCGCCATATCGCAATGCCATGGAATATCGCTACCGGTACTAACACCATTTTATTCAATTTACTAAACGGTAGCCATAACGCTCCAGTTATACCGGGTGATACATCAACATGGCTCAGTGGAAGTAAATCTGGACTGTTTGTATAAGAGATAGATAAAAATGTGTTCATATAAACTTTGTCATGGCTTTAGGGTTGATAAAAACTGCATTCATTCATTCATGAATTTAAAAAAAAATAAAGTTATTTTGTTTGAAATTTGTTCAAAAATGCAATAGTTCTTGAACTGATTGAACCCTATTATGAAGTAAATATTAAAATAAACTTTTTCTGACAAATGAATTTTTTGAAATTTTTTGAATAGAGTTTTCGGTGAATCTTGCAATTACAAATGCAGTATTTTTGTACTGCATATCACCATATGACTCCTTATATGATGCCTTTCAATCTATATATATCGACATACCCTCTGACCTATATTGATGGATGACCCTGCGTGTACAATATCATAGGCGGTTCTTCTAAGCGTACGTCAAACTGTGGCACCCCGTACTTCCAATCGGTCTCGAGTGCATGAAAAATAACTACACCGCAAAATTAGTAGCCGCTTTTTAGGGCGTGCACGTCGAGGACTGTGCTATATTAATATACTTATGTATATAATGTGCATAGAAATCGATAAAGATAGGAAGGTGGCGGATATTTGTATACAATTTTGTTGGTAGGATGTGTGATTGTGTTTATTGTGTTAGGTGGTCGACGAGCACAACACGGGCGCGGCCCCGGAATGTTCCGCGAAGGTGCACGTTGTCAAGGCGGAATGGTTTTGGGCGTCCGTTCAGAACGAAGAAGCTCAAGACGAGAGAGATTTCTTATTCAAAGACGTGAGTACCTACTACTGTCTATTACCTACTACAAAGTACCTCTTGATAAAAAATAAGAAGATAAGCTGCAGCCTATTTTTGAATGCCGATCGTGATTGTAAAGAAAGAAATTAAAAAGCTGTATAGATGTGTCCCGCCCCTTTTATCGTTAATTTGTTTTATTTATAGAGAATATTAAGAAATCGGTACTGCCCATATCCGAAGTAATGTCAATTTTTTCGTACATCGTTACCAACTAAAAGTTACACCTAACACTTGCTCTTGTAAAATCAAACTGTCACTTCAAAGATCTAGAAACCTATCGTCTCGTATCTCTTTCATACTTATTAGGTTAGAAAAGAGCACCACCATAACAAGCTCATCGATTACAGTATTTAGATGAGGTATCTCGGCGGTCGTCAGTGGGAGCGCCAGGGGGCTCTGCGCCCTCGGAGGAAGGGGCGGCGTCGTCTGTGGGAGCGCCCGGGGGCACGCCGGCGCAGCTCCAGCGGATGCGGAAACGGAAGCTAAGGGGCGGAGAATCTGCGTTACACAAGCGGAGGTCTTCAGTCGGAGATGCTGTTCTACTGAGCCTCTCTGAAAACCTGTTGGATTCCACGCCCTCGCCAGATGGCAAGCCTCTACTTGAAGGTGAGATGAGTCTCTACCTACCTGTTCAATGGTTTAAAAGATCTGAGATTTTCTTGAATCGGTAGGTACCGATACCACATTGCACGTTATGCTATACTATCTTCCCTGTTAGTGACGATGTGGTCAAAGATGAGTATATGCTAGGCTTAATGGGAACTTCCCAATGGAAATTCTCCAGGAAAGCTTTCGGATCGGAACACACAGTTTCATATTAAAATCCGTGTAGCATTCTGCTTGTTACGTTTTACCATCCAGAAAGCGTACAAATTGTAAGCTCATATTATCTGCTATACTATAGTCGGAGAGTGCCGTAATAATGCCAATTGATGTGAATATGATTATGAATGTATAATTTCTGTTGATAGAACACGAAGTTCCGGATACCGTGGTTCGGAAACTGATGTCCCCACGACAACAAGTCTTCATGGAATTGCTACAAACGGAATCGAATTACGTCGGAATATTGCACACTATTGTAACGGTAAGATGCATGTTATGTTCACTATTAATTTTTCAACTATTTGAAGAGTGATTGAAAAGCTGATAGACAATATTGTTTTTTGACTGTCTTTAAATAAAGTGGGAGGAACTAAAGTAGATTATATTTATGACATTCGTTTTTACAGTCATCAAATTTTGGTAAGTTTGTTCGATAACGTATGGCCGTAGAGCGGTCTTTTAAATTTTATCAGGATCCTTTCTCTACTAGAGGTATAATGCGATGCAAACTTTTTGCTTACGATCGGTTTCGTTTGACATGAGACGTAAACATTCTTGTGTCAAATATAACCGATCGTAAGCTAAACGATCCGTTCTTATGTTATAGGAACCGGGCATTAATGACGGCTGTGAATCTAGGCGCAACACGCTGCGCAGTAGTTAATTCTAATATTCAATAGTGCCCATACAACCTCGCGCGTTTTACTAAATATTTATAAGTTTTGACTCGCAACTATGGCTGCGAATATTATGTCCTACTAAAGTATTTGCTAGGGCGAAGCATCTTTATAAATAATAACACATCGGCATATATAAGATATTGTTACAAAAGCGTTATGTATTTACAGATGTTCAAACAGCCCCTTGAAGAGATGGCAGAGGAAGACTGCAGTAATGGCAAAAATCAGACGTTGCTCAATAACACAGAACTCAAAATTATATTTGGAAACTTACCGCCTATTTATGAATTACATCAGTGAGTAAAGTGTCATTTTATATTACGTTTTATTTATCTGCTTCGTAATAACAAGGTATTCAGGTGTGGCGGTTTGATTTAGTCCTTTAGCTGCGCAATCATTTCTCCGAATTTTGGAGGACCTCATAATTCCACCATGATGTTTGGTGCTAGCCAACGCGGGTATATCTCAGAACTAGTTCTTTTAGTCTAAGATCCCGTCATACAACGACCTTCACCGAGCTGTTTAATGGATCAAACACATTTTTTATGTAATTTAATATATCAAAAAATATATTGCACATGGGTTGCCTAGCAAATTTCAGTCCAGGATATTTTTAATTAATTTTTTTTAAAAAATTATAAATATATATTTCACCGGTTTGGTTAATAGATAAATTCTATACCAATCGAAAGTATGCAGCTCATAGTATATGAAAAAGTTATGTTGCCTATTTTTCTCCTGTCACAACCCTTGGGTTTGCCAGGTATGAACTCGATACTAGTAATTTGCACTGGTCTGGTTAATGAATGAAACTTAAATAAAAATAAAGTTTATTTCATTACGAACACGGTGCAATTTGAAATGTGCACGGTGAAATATTCGTTCATTTTATCTATTCGAATATTTCGAATAGTAAGTACCATACCTAATATTCGAATAAAACGAATATTCGAATAACAAGCCCTAGTTGTGACAGGAAAAAAATAGGCAACCTAACTTTTTCATATAATATGGGCTGCATACTTTCGATTGGTATAGAATTTATCTATTAACCAAACCGGTGAAATATACTTTAAAAAATTAATTAAAAATATCCTGGACTGAAATTTGCTAGGCAACCCATATGCAATATATTTTTTGATATATTAAATTACATTAAAAATGTGTTTGATCCATTAACCAGCTCGGTGAAGGTCGTTGTATGGCGGGATCCTATACTATTTAGTTAGTAGATGCTATCGAGAGCTGATGAATTTCTTCAGAGATATGGAGATAAACACCCTCTAGCTACTGAAAATATTTCGCGTGTCATATAAAGTCGTTTTTTTTGTTAAAAGAATATTCTGTATTTATAGGCTGATTTTCGACGACTTGATTATTTTTATTTTTTTAAACTATATTATAATTTTTCCGTATTTATAGACGGATGTTAGAAGATTTGCGTTACACACAATCGCACTGGAGCGAAGAGATGAGCATCGGCCGGCTAGTGGTCCGCTACACGCCGGACATGCTCAAAGCGTACCCTCCCTTCGTCAACTTCTTCGAGAACACCAAGGAGATGCTGCAACAGTGTGACCGTGAGAACCCAAGGTAACTTATTAAACACTGACGGACTCGTGAACTGCATCAAAGTTCGGGATTACTTTTGAATTAATTGAATGGTCCTTTCCAGTATAAAAAACATACTCGTATAAGGATATGATACTATGCTGTTATAAAGTTAACGAACCAAACTATATAGGTTTTATATTAAATTTGTATGAAAAGTTTGAATACTTCGTTAAAATGTTTATTTCAAATGCGTCTTTGAACATAGATGCAGTTAAAGTATGAGTACATCAGTGTTATTGTTATCAGTGTCATTTGTTTTTACACAGTTGGCTGTTGACATTCTGGGGGCGGAGGCCCCCAAAGCATCCTTTATTAATCCAGGCGCGCTTTTCATCCGGATAAGAAACCGTATTTGCGTGATTGAAGAACAAACTTTTTTTTTTACCGACTTCACAAATAAAGGAGGCAGTTCTCAATTCGTAATTCTGTATTTCAGAAGTCCGTCAAATCTTAACCGATTTGAAAAAATCTTTTTTATTTGTGAGATATGCCTCCCGTTTGGTCCGATTGAAATTTTATTGAGATATGACCATTATTTCCGCAGATATGGAGATAAACAATATAAGCAAATGATTATAACTAGCCACTACTTCGACTATCGCGGCATGTGAAGTCGGTTTTTTTCGTTTTGTACGATCATAAATTATTAATTATATGTGATAGTTGCGCGACCACTATCTGTCATAATTATAATTAATTATGAAGATTAATCCAGATTATTTCTTAATTTTACATTTTGACAATACTGCTATGAAGATTTATTTTCATCATTAGATTTGTAATATTGCGTCCCGCGGCTTTTCCCGTCTAGAAAATTATCTACATATATTATGCCCTTCGTACGTAAGTGTTATTTCGTATCAATAAAATACGACTAAATACAGTCCTTTACCATTCGTTTGTTATGTAACATTTCTTTTTGCTTGCAGATTTCATGCATTCCTGAAAATCTGCCAAACGAAACCAGAGTGCGGTAGACAGAGCTTACAGGAACTTTTAATAAGACCAGTGCAGCGATTACCTAGTATTAGTTTATTACTTGATGGTGAGTTCATGGTTATTATATTTATAGGGTTATTGGTAACTATATTACTATATAACTTAACATACTTTTAGGCTGGGTTGCAACATCTTACATTAACTATAACAAACGTCAAATGTCAGTCAAACTTCATACTAAAACACCGGGTATGATTATAGTTACATTAGTTACGATTAAAGTAAGGTAGTGCAACTTGGCCTTAGTATCAATAATAGCAGCAAATACGTGGTGTTATGTACAGAAGTTGCTCCTAATACATGATAAGACTGTATTTATCAATAACATTATTTGTCAGTATTCTAGGTGTAGCGTGTTCACCATCTTTGACCACATCATCGCTTACCACCAGCCGAGATAGTATAATTGAGTAGATGACTCTCAACGGCTGTGTACTGCCGGAATACCGTAAGGTTATGGCGGTAGATTTTATTCTTGACTAGGTTTAGCTACTTTTTGATAGCAAATCAGGCGGAACATCGATATAACGCTAGTACCACCTGTGGAAGACATTCCCACCAGAACTTTGAATCATTATCATCAACATCCCGTTTCTGTCCACGGCTGGACATTGGCCTCACCTATAGCACCCTACTTTGAATATTTTGAAAATATGTTTCCCTCCGGAGATGTTTTTAAGAGAGGCCAAGTCAAAAGTACCTATAACCCATGTATGAAGGCGCTCATGAAAGTGGAAGAAGAGAAAGACGTGTGTCAGGATCGTAGCATGTGGATAGAAGTAGTCTCTGCCTACAAAACCGGCTTGATTTTATTAACCTACTTCAAAAAGATGTTTCTCAATTCGATGTTTGTTTGCAGATAACTTTGTCGTTTATGAACCCATTTTGATGATTATTTTTTTTGTTGGAAAGAAGATATCCCAAGGGTGGTACCATTGTAATTTCGTCGAGATTTGATAAGTATCTCCAGAGATCCACCATTAGTACGAGTTTTCATACCAAACTCGATATCGTATATCGAGCAAATTTTGTATAAAAGCAGTACAGCGCCTCTAGTGGTTACTACACTTCATTAAATTTAGACCAATCAGGGAGCCAGAATAAGTCGAAAACTATGTGAGATCTGTCAAAAGCGTTTACGATAATAACTCGTACTAAGAGTAATGGAGATAAACACCTCAAACTTAATACTGAAAGTTAATAGCGCGGCATTAGAAGTAGGTTCTTTTAGATTTTTAAACGATCTTATTATGTATATGTATGTATATTACATATATGTAAATATGTATATGTGTGATATATTCTTCAGTATGTATGTATTTGATGTGTATATGTATGTATAGATATATATACGTAATCTTATTTCTTCTTTATTTCTTATAACTAGATTATTTTATTGATTTGTTTATATTTATAATTTTGCTCGCACTGTAGATTTATGTATTGCGCACTGCACTACCAGCCAATTCTTACCACGATAATGTCCATACAAAGGTTGTCTGGAAGAGATTGCTCTTAGCGATAAGACCGCCCTTTGTAATTCCATAGACTTTAAGTTGTTTGTATACTATGTTACTGTGCTGGTATTCAATAAAGAGTATTTCTTTTCTATTGTATGTTTCCCTCCCACAGACATATTGAAGCACACGCACAAGAACAACCCGGACCATTCTGCGCTGGAGCTGGCGCTGGCGGGTCTGCGGGAGGTGATGTCTCACATCAACGAGGACAAGCGCAAGACAGAGGGACAGCTGCAGATGTTCGACATATACAACGACATCGACCAGTGTCCCGTGAGAACTCATTATTATGATTACCTTTTATTAACCAACTTCAAAAAAAGGACATTTGCAATTTGACCGTATATACTCGTATATTATTTTATTTTTATTATTTATATGAGTTCGCGGATAACTTCGTTGTTTATGAACCAAATTTGATGTTCTTTTTTTTTTGGAAAGGAGATATTCCAAGTTTGGTACCATTGTAATTTCGTCGAGATCTTTTTTTATATCTTATAGGGTAGCGTTTGATTACTATCTCACCATCTCACCTATTGGTAAGTGATGATGCGGTCCAAGATGGTAAGCACGCTAGGCCTAGAATGAGAACTGGCTCTCAAGGATAACTGCCGGAACACATTAGATGTTTGGGGACAGATTTTCTAACTTGAGGGTGATAGCTGGCCAGGCGGACACTAGATAGTGTCCTACCACCATGCGGGGGTTGTTGGTTTCTTGACGATGTTTTTCCTTCACTGATAAGTATCTCCGATATGGATATGGAGATAAACACCTCAAACTTGGTACAGAAAATTAATAGTGTGGCATTTGAAATAGTTTCTTTTAGTTTTTGTAACGTTATATATATATTAAACTAGCTGTGCCCGCGACTTCGTCCGCGTAGAATAGTGCCTTTGGGTAGCATTTTTAATTATTAAGGCTAATTATTTTTCAAATAAGACACATTCGTATATCACCTACACCGCACCGTACCACACGGTGCTAATCCCCCTCCCCCTTTCTCGTCCCCCGTCCCTCCTCTCTCGTCCCCCTACTCCCCTCCCCCTCCCCTTCTCCTCAGTTCTATCTCCCCCTCCCGTTTCCCCCTTCCCCCTCCACTCTCCTCCAGGCTCCCCTTCCCCCTCCCCTCCCTTTTCTTACTCCCCTTCCCTCCCTCTTCCCCTCACCTCACCGTCCCTCCCCCTTTCCCTTCCCCTCAGTTCCACCTCCCCTTCCCTCCCTCCCCCTTCTCTCCCTCCCCCTGCCCCCTCCCCTCACAAACTTTGAATGTCATATTTATTTATATCGAATCAACAGCCTTAACAATAAGTTTCAAGCTTCTAGCTTTAAAAATGAGGATACTTCCATACAAATTTTATCCCCCCTTTCAACCCCTTACAACCCTCTTTCCGCATTAAAAAGTAGAAGAGGCTCTAGACTATCTGTGCACCAAATTTTATTTCAATCCGTTAATTCGATCATTCACAAAAACCTTACATATTTCCATACAAACTTTCATCCCCTATTGTTATTTTACACCCTTGAGGGTAGAACTTTTACAAACTTTGTATGTCATATTTATTTATATCGAATCAACAGCCTAAAAAATAAGTTTCAAGCTTCTAGCTCTAAAAATGACGATACTTCCATACAACAATTCATCCCCCCTTTCAACCCTTGTTTCGCATTAAAAAGTAGCCTATGTGTCCTTTCTCAGGCTCTAGACTATCTGTGTACCAAATTTCATTTAAATCGGTTCAGTGGTTTTGGCGTGAAAGTGTGACAGACACAGACAGAGTTACTTTCGCATTTATAATATTAGTTAGGATTGCTTCAAACATTTTAATTTTAATAATCTTTGTGTTATGTAATAATAACTTCCATTTCTCTGCATATTTTAATTAATAAGTTATGTATGGTGGTCGACAAATATACGCGGTCTCATGAGGGAACTTATATGTTGCTATGTGTAGTTTACTTGTGTGTAAGTAAAAACGTGGTTCGTAGCGGTGACTACTTATACACATTTACACGTGCACGTCGCAAAGTGTGTTTTCTTCTTTGTGCATGCGGTATTGTTGATATAATCTGTGAACTAAACTTACCCCAAGTAAAATCATTACGCTCAGTTTGTAGTACTCAAACCAACATAATAAATTAAATTTTAATTAAAATCTTGTTAAGGTAAAAGGCCAACTTAAACCAGCATTGCATTGAGATTTTATCGCTGGACGTCTGAATCGAATTTTGATTGGCGTACCTACCAGAGACTAGAAGTAACAAAGATTTGGCGTTAGTATGAACAAGTTAGTTATAGTGCAATATTTATTTGGCAGGCGCATCTAGTGTCATCACATCGGTCTTTCGTGTCACGCTGTGAAGTGGTGGAGCTATCGAAGGAGCTCTCCGGCCGAGGGGACCACCTAGTGTTGTTTCTATTCACAGACACCATGGAAGTCTGTAAAAAGAGGTCCAAGGTGAGTCGACGTACTATTTATATTCGTTTTATTTATACTACTATTTAACGAGTATCTCTAATAGACATGGCTATTAAAAGGTCTTATATTAAATTTTATAAAAAGGTCTCCTCGACCAAAAATTCCAACGTCTAGATTGTTGTGCATGATATAATCTGGGTCCATAGCTTGATCAATGATTCCACTCATCGTGAAAACTTCAAGTAACTAATTACAGGTGCTCATATAAAGAGGTGACGCACTGTCGTAAATAATAAAAATGCATTATACTCGTAACAATGGTCAGTGTCATTAGGGTAAACAAGACATCATAATTCTGTGAACTGTTTCAGAAAGAATAAGAATAATCTTTATTCAAGAAAAATATACATTCAAAATCTATAAGATGGCTAGAATATGTGGTACAAAATATTATAGGTATCTGTCGCTGAACTAAGCTTTCGCTTGTGTTTCAGCTTACAGCGCCCTGCCCCAGAAATCTAGCTATGTACTATCCTTAATGAAGATTGCACATTTTGTTAGATTAAAATCTTTCTTAATCTACTTTACTTACTTACACATAATTATTTCTGTGATCCTCTCTCTGTGTGTAATATGCGTGCGAATGGGTGTGTGTGAGAGGGTGAAATAAAGGAATGATAATATTTCAGGCGTTCAACAGCAAGAGTCCGACGAACGGTATGGGCACGATGCGGATAGGATCGAGCAAGCCTTACCGACACATATCCCTGATGCCGCTCAGCACGGTCAAGCGGGTCGTCGATATTCGGGAGGCTGAAGGTAAGCTTTTACAGGCAAGCCGTTACAACATGGCCATCCATTTCGCGTTCATGAATCAAGAATCAAAGCATTTATTCAGTATGTAGGCAGTATTAATATACGCACATATACACGTCAAAATCATAAATAATAAAATAAATCATAAATTATGAAAAACAATATTAACTATCATATTCATACATTGCGGTTTCACCCGCGTATATCCCGTTCCCGTGAGTATACGGGGATCAAATATAGCGTATGTTACTCGTTGATACCTTTCCGTTAGTGAAAGAAAAATATTTGCAATCGGTCCAGTAGTTTTTAAGTTAAGTCGTAACAAATAAACAAAAATGAAATCTTTCCTATTATTAATATTAGTTGTGTTGAAAAAAAATCATTAGCCAATTTTTCAAAAAAACTTTTTTTTCTTTGAGTGTAGGTAGGTAGGTAGGTAGCTAGTGTACACGCTCCTCTACACAGGCCTCTTTAGGTGTACTTTACTTCACTAGTCGACTCATTTCATCCTTGTTAATTGTCGTCAAAATCAGAATAAGGCTTAGGCCTGGTTTCACCATACCATGTTTGTTAACTCTTAATGAAGCATTAGCTAATGAGTGTTTAAAAGTAACAAGTCTGTTAAACCATTTTACGTCCCAAGAAGAAAATTTAACGGACCATTATTAAATCCCACGTTATGTGAATGAAACACAAATCCTTCATTCTTATTCTAATACGACCAAATAGAAACGTCTATATTTGACATTTCATTAATGAACATCTGCACAACTTTTGCCCTAGTCGTATAATACGTCGCTTGTTATGCTACGCGACTAAATCTAAATACCGTTCTTTCCGTAGGATTATATTATAACCGCACTACTTTTCATTTTAGTTAGTGGTGAAAGGTTTAGTTATGGTGGAAATGTCAAAGTGATTCCGTATTTTGAGTGTCAAATCATAATTCATACTTCGCTTCGTTATTTTTAAAATTTAATAAATTTGATTTGAGGTTATTTGCGTAAAGAAAAGAAAGTTGTTTATAAACGAAGTATTAAATTACCTTTGGTTAGTTTGTTGTTCCATTTCCGAGTACGGAAAGTTCTGTGTGCGAGCCTGCGTGGTGTTTAACTTGTCGACTCATAATTGTAATTGCACAATGCTTAAAAAATCTCGCGGCCCGAATTTTTCTAATAATGAGAAAGAACTTGTAGTGCATTTAGTGACTAAACATAAGGATGTTGTGGAAAATAAAAAAACTGATGCTGTAACCACTGCAATGAAAACTGAGGGGTGGAGAAAGTTAACGGAAGAATTCAATTCCATGAGCACTTTCTAATTTTAATCTTGTTTCTTTTAATATAAAAGAAACAAGATGCAGCACATTTGTAAGCGCTCGTTGGACCGGTGTGTACACAGCATAAATAACATACCTATTATGACTTGGAGAAATGAAATAAAAAACCTTAAATGTACTTATTTCGATTTATTGTTTTCCAATCTTTTCTTATATAGATCTGATATAGATATTGTAGGCTATGAATAATTTATTCGTAGATTACCTGTATAACACATGCCCTACTTAGGTACTACCTACGTAGGTACCCTGGATAACACATGCCCTACTTCTTATCCTGGAAAATTTATCATAAGAGAGAAAGAAAATGTAATATTATAATTACAGAAAATTTATTTTGAACTAGCAGCCCGCCCTAGATTCGCACGAATGAAATGAATACATATTATAATTCAATTTAGTTTTTTGCAGAACTCTATTTTCTAAAATAAAATAAGTAGCCTAAGTTACTCCTTATATACAAACTATTTGCCACATGCAATACACCCCAAGCAGGACGTCACTGTAGGTCTTATCGCCCCCATTACCACACACACATCAGCTATTTTCCAGTAAAAGTTCTGTTAAAATCGGTCTAGCCATTTCAAAGATTAGCTAGAACAGACCGACAAGAATGTGAAAAATTGATTGTTTATGTAGCACCATATATTCTTTCATATGTGCTTAGTAAAAAGCTGTTAATTTGGAATTACAAACAGACACTTAAATTTTATTTATCTGTATATATTACGTGTTTTGCGATGTACTCAGATGCAAACTCTTAAAATAATTGTTTATTAACTGTCTACGCACAGGATTTATGTCTCTTGTTATTTCATCATTACTTCTTTGTTCCCTGATGTTGCCTTGATTCAACAATTCTTCCCAAGGTGCCGGAAGGTCAACTTCAGGGTCATCTGCTGGTAATCTTTCCTTTGCCTTTACTGAGAGGTTATGTAGTACTCCCGTGGCAATGATAACAGGCAGACAGTTTTTTAATTGCATTTGCATGCCCAATGCTAAAACAGGAAATCGACGTTTCCATACGCCAAAAAGGCGTTCAATGGGATTTCTACTCCTTATTTGGGATTCATTATAGAGAACCTCCTCCGGTGTTCTTGGATTTTCCAGTGGCATCATAATATAGGGTCGATTCGTGTATCCACTATCAGCCAATAAAATTGCATCACCATACCGTCCACTATCAAACATTGCATTCCTATATGAGGCATTCCAAATAGTCTGATCTTGACTGCTGCCAGGCCATCTTGCTACTAAATCCAAAATTTCCAGGTCTGCACTGCCAATCGCTTGTACATTTATGGACATGTAGCCTTTTCGATTCCTAAAATACTCTGCATTATCCCCACCTGGTGAGCGAATGCGCACATGTGTGCAGTCTAGAGCACCCAAAACCCTTGGAAAGCGTGCTGTGTTATAGAAACTCAACTCAGTTGATTTTAGTTCTTCAGGTGTATCAGGGAATTTGATAAAATTGCGGCTGAGTGACGCAATTGCAGCAGTTACCCTGTGTATTATCCTGTGAGAAGTAGACTTGCTCATCCCACAATAGTCTCCTACGGTTACTTGTTGCGAACCAGTAGCATAGTATCTCAACGTCAAAAGAAGTTGATTTATGGGTGGAATAGAATTATTTCTGTAATAAAATTAAGGTTAGGTTAGGTATAACGTTATATAGATACAAAATTAATAGAATAATAACAATTTGTAAGTATTTAATATTAATTAATAAATACATTAATTTATTATTGTACTTACAGATCTGATGGGTATTCCAGTTTGTGTTCGATTAATTCCAAAACTCCCATAACTGATTCTTTCGATAAACGGAACCTTGTAAAAAAATCGACATCATCATACTCTTCATAATAATCACGTCGTTCTTTAAACATTCTTGGTCGTCGTACTATGCTGTCCACAATATCTAATTGTTCTAAAACATCGGTTTCGAAAATAAAATTATATGTAGCGTCGTCCATCTTTGATCTTTTGACAGTGAGAACTAAGATCTGACAGCCTGTTATTGTTTTAACGAACCTCTAAAGTCGTGATTAGATTTAACGCTTTGTTAAGAGAATTAACAACCCATTAGCGCGTGGTGGGACACTCGACAACTTTAACAGTTTGTTAAAAGGATTAACAAGGCATTAACTATTTAACATGGTATGGTGAAATCAGGCCTTAAGATACTACTAAATTATCTAAGCTCTAGCTTGGGATAGTTGCGCTATGTGGATTGGACTATAGTCAGCGTCCTGTGCATCGTCTAATTACTATCTTCCATATCCATACAAGCGCGATTCCATCATAGAGAGTATCTTTAATTAGTATCTGGTGTGATTACCCACCTTAATTTTGACATGAGTCCATAGGTATATAGTTAATACGTTGCTTGAATCCCATAGGTATATGGGATTCAAGCAACGTATTTAACTTTTAATACTTGATATAATCTAATACTTAATATAATCGTTTATTCTGCAGACTGCCACAACGTGTTCGCGGTGATGTGCCGCAACAACATGGAGCTAAAGGAGAAACTGTACTCGTTCATGATAACTGACGAGACGGCCGACAAGACGCACTTCCTACGCCAGTTGTGTCGACAGATGGCCAACACTGTCTGCAAGGCTGATGCTGTGAGTACATACCATACATCATCATCATCATCATTATCAGCCGGTATCAGTCCACTGCTGGACATAGGCCTCCCCCAAGACACGCCACTGAGCCCGGTCTTCGGCTCTTTGATTCCAGTCACTGCCCACCGCTTTGCGAATTTCGTCGCTCCACCTAGTCACAGGGCGTCCTACTCTACGTTTGCCGATTCGCGGTCTCCACTATAGAACCAGTCTGCCCCAACGGTTATCGGTCCTACGGCAGATATGACCAGCCCACTGCCACTTCAGTTTGCTGATCCGCTGAGCTATGTCGATGACTTTAGTTCTCTGGCGAATTACTTCGTTCCGGATTCGATCCCGCAGAGAAACACCGAGCATAGCTCTCTCCATAGCTCGCTGAGCGACTTTGAACTGGTGGACTAGTCGAACCGTGTGTGTCCACGTCTCGGCTCCGTATGTCATGACAGGTAGGACGCACTGATTAAAGACTTTTGTCTTTAGGCACTGTGGTATAGGCGACGAGAAGACTCGACGGAGTTTCCCGAATGCTGCCCAGCCCAGCTGAATTCTTCTCTGGATTTCCTTCTCGAAGTTGTGTTTGCCTAGTTGGAGCGTTTGCCCTAGGTAAATATACTGCGTGACAACTTCGAGTGGGATTCCATCTACGGCGATCGGTTACGGAACAACGTGCTCATTGTACATGACTTTGGTTTTATCCAAATTCATCCGGAGACCGATGCAACGAGAAGAATCAGCTAGGTCATTCAACATCCTTTGTAGGTCCTGCAGCGACTCTGCCATAATGACGATGTCATCTGCGAATCGTAAGTGAGAGATGTACTAGCCGTTAATGTTGATGGCGCAATCTTTCCAGTCCAGCGTCTTAAACATATCCTCTAAGGCGTTAGTGAACAGTTTCGGGGATATGACGTCCCCCTGTCTCACTCCTCGACGCAGGTGAATATGTTTAGTTCGCTGGTTCTGTACTTGTACTGTCATCGTTGCGGCATTATATAGACATCTAATCACTTCGATATATCGCCATTCGACTTGGCAACGCTGCAAGGACACAAGAACCGACCAGGTTTCGATTGAGTCGAAGGCCTTCTCATAGTCCACAAATGCCAAGCACAGGGGGCGATTGTACTCTTCGGTTTTGTGTACAATCTGCCGTACCGTGTGGATGTGGTCTATGGTGCCGTAACCGCTTCGAAACCCGGCCTGTTCCGGAGGTTGAAACTCGTCGAGTCTTCGCGCAAGACGGTTCGTGATGACCCTTGAAAACAGCTTATAGACATGGCTCAGAAGCGAAATCGGGCTACGGCCCGATTTCGCTAGGGTTAGTTAGTTCGCTAGTTTTTCAATAGGGCTTTATCTCCTTTTTAGGGTTGCGTATCCGAATGGCAAAAAACGGAACCCTTATAGATTCGCCATGTCTGTCTGTCTGTCTGTCCGTCCGTATGTCACAGCCATTTTATTCCGAAACTATTAAGACTACAGAATTGAAACTTGGTAGGTAGATGTATTCTGTAAACCGCTTTCCCGATTTTTATACAAAATTGAAAAAAAAAAGTATAAGGGGAGCATTCCATACATGAAACTGGAACAAAAAAAAATATTTTCTTCAAACCTATACGTATGGGGTGTGTCTATGGACAGGTCTTTAAAAATGACATTGAGGTTCCTATTTTTTCTCAAAGTCAATCATTTAAAAGAAAGGCGCGTCTAAAGTGGTATGTGTGTCCCCCCCCCCCCCCTCTAACTTCTAAAGTAAGGGAGTGAAAAATCTAGAAAAAATATATTCTGTAGATCTCAATAAAAACTTTCAATGAAAATGGTTTGAATGAGATACAGTCACCAGTTGTTGAGATATAGCGACCGCAAAGATAACTTTTTCATACAAACACTATGAATAACAAAGTTAATTTGTTAGTTGCGAAAAATCATAGTTATAGAATACTCTACTATGTTACGGAACCCTACGAGTGCGAGTCCGACTTGCACTTGGCCAGTTTTTTGAAAAACAAAACCACCATGCTTCTGTTCCATGCCTGTGGAGTTCTACCAGTGAAGAGAACAGAATTGAAGAGCTGTTGCAGCTGGCTTACAGCTGGAGCTCCTCCAGCTTATAGAAGCTCCGTTGTGATTCCGTCCTCACCTGGGGCTTTTCCATTTTTGAGCTGTCTAAGGGCCATCACGATCTCATCTCGTCTGTCTTCGGGCAGGTCTTCTGTGAAGTGGCAGGTGGCTCTGCAATCCTCAGTATCGCGTTCGGGCCTTGAAGCATGCGATGCATAGAGCTTGCTGTAGAAGTCTGCAACTTCCGACAGAATCTCCGGCTTGGATGCGACGACGTTCCCCGTTGATGTTGTCAGCTTTGTGAGGTGGCTTCTACCCAGAGGCTGGACGAAAACTTTCGACCCCCGATTCTGCTCAATTGATTCTTTAATCAAGAGCGTGCTAGAGGATCTGAGGTCGCATCGTACCAGCTTCTTAATGGTTTTGTTACGCACCTGGTTAATTGACAGAGCTGACAATGGGTCTGTTCGTCTCTCTTCCATTAGTCGAAGTGTTTCTGCCGAAAGTTTGGACTTTTTGCCCGTACGCATGCTTGCGCAAAACTTCGTCCCTTCTTCCTTGAGGATGTCCACCACTTCTTAGAGTTTCTGGTCTACGTCATCTGTGGTTTCCAAGGCAGCGAGTCGATTTTCCAATTTTAATACCATACATACATCATTTATACCGATTTGGACCTGCTTTCTCCACCAAAATGGAGTGTAGAGAAGATGTGTATCAACAATTTGACAAGGCAGAGGCCTTGTCAAAGATTTGATAATCATAGGCCTTGTGAAATTTTGGATGATAATTTGGGCAGTTTACACCCTTGAAGTTTCGTTTTTTTTTCGGGAGAATGTACTACAGATAATGTTGTACTTCATTGATGTGTATTGAACACCATTCTTCTATATATATTTTTTTTATTTTTCTGACTGACTGCCGAATTTCTCTTCTTCCAGGATAAATTCTTAGTGTGCTTAGAGTCGCATCAGCTCGCTATCGATACGAGTGACCTTGCGCTCAGTACGCTTTCAAAAATGTCCAAGTTCGCCGCGAGAACCAAGATCAAGGTATGAATAATACGAATGATTATGCATATTTAAGCAATGCAATATTATTATGTAGCACGCACAAAAGACGTATTTTGTGAATTGAGTCATTAGATTTCAATAATTTTGTTATTTAAAATGTAAATACTTTACGAAACATAAGTCATGAAATGCGTTTTATCAGATAATACAATATATATTATGACAAAATGTACAAAGGTTAAATACAGAATAATAAAGCATGAATTAGAAAATAAAACTTAGATGTTTATAGCTATAGAAATAACAAACGCATAACCATATTGGTATGTTAATAGGAAGGTAACGAATATCAGAATATATCGGCACGGTCACATCTATGTAACTAAGGCATGTATCCGTATTCGTTCGCATCGAATCTCAATGTTAATCGGCATTGATAACCATCATTTTCAAAATTTCTAAAGGTAGTAATATACACAATCAATTTAATTGGTGGAAATTTCCTGGACAGTACAGAAGAATACCCAAAGAATCGATTTATATCGGAGAAAACGATTCAAAATCGGATCTAAGTTTGCACGCACTCGCACGTGCACATTCACACTTTTACCAGATTTCGCTAATAGCACAGAACAGTTCTCTGGTCCTAAAGTGCACGCCTATAACATAAATAAATACAGTGCCTTACATGTCCACAATAGTGCTTTCAACAAGCGGCTATTTAAAGAACGGCCATGTTCTGCAGTGGACTATATAACTAAGTTTGATGATTATATAGAAGATTATTTAGTATACACCCCGGCACGGATCTAGAGGTGATCTAGATGTCAAGTGATGACAGCACGGCAAGTAAATTTTCACCGACAGACCATACACAACCTCGCACGGGCACAGACGCACGCCGCTCAACAGACCTAAAATTGACTGAAACTGAAGGTCAGACGTTCAGATCGGTGCCGGGAGTTATATATAGTGTAGATAGGGAGTGGGTGTTTGTAAAGTACAGAAGAATGGTATAGTTGTGTAGCGGGCAGTACGTGGTCGTGGTGTTGTGTTATAGCTGGAGGCGCTGGCCGGACTGAGCGGGTGGCTGCGCGCAGAGCCGGGCGCCGGGCTGCTAGACACATGGGTATTGCGCGCTCACTTACTCGCACAGGTCTGACGCGCCGCACCCGACCCGACACCTCCCTGTCTGTGTCCCGTCTCTCTCTCTCTCACTCTCTGCAGACCGGTCAACCTAAAGCCTTGCTCAAGTCTTAAAGACCGGACGAAAGAACACCGATGGGCGGAAAGAAGGATATGCGACGATATGTCTGGTACATAGCTGCGCATCTCGTGCTATTTTCCGTTCGTTTTCAGTTCCGCCAGTCTAGACCCGTATCATGCGAATTATTGGAAGAAGGTCTGTCTACCCGCGTCATTATAAATAAATTATTGAATTGTATTGGCGAATACGTCGCCGTCGCCGCTTATCATTGCATTTCTTATCTCTGTGTAACATAAACACTGAAATTTAAGTGATTTGTTTAGTCTAGATAACGAATGGATATTTAATCATAAACTAAAAACTTAAAAACCGATATGGGCCTTTAGTTTTTGCACAGCAAAGTTTACCAGAGTTAAACTGTGGCTGCATTTAACATTTTTTAAAACTTAAACATTTTTAGTATTGACCTAATGTTGATACGACTCGCCTTTTCTTCAATTTGACAGTATTCTTGCCCAAAAAAAAGGTAACCACATAGAGGTTATTCTTGTATAACGCATTAGGTTGACTGATCTGTTTTCGTCCCTCATCGCTGACTAACCGCGCCCTAACGGATCCGGTGTAACGACACTGGTCGCCGCGTCGCCTTCACCGTCCAGTCGCGTATGAGATGACGAATGTAAAGTGAACGGTCGGAGTGATCGATCCTAACGCTTCGCTTCCATTCATCTGTGATTAACCGTGTTTCGTGAGCGTGCCATACCTGACGTTGTAATCATTGTACATCACTGTGGTATACCGGTTTCGGTTGTTGGTTGTTAATCGGTGGATATCGTATTTCTTATCATCTAACTTAACTCACTAATAATAATGCATACCTCACGTACACAGGTGGTTTCCAGGTCCTCTCTTGTGACGATAGCATGTCTTCTTTGCACAAATCTCTCGTTCAACGCTGTCACCAGCATGATACCTTTCTAGTTAAAGTTTTGTCCATATCTGCCTTGTTATATATTTTTGAAGAGTATATTGTACAGTTTAAATAGTTTTGCCGATTCGTTTACCATGCGATTTCATGGTTGTTTAATCTCGTAACTACAATGTGTATGTGCGTGTGACGCAGGTGGGGCGAGCGTTGTCGTTCAACAAGACGCCGTCGAAGCTGAAGCGCGCGATGTCTTCGATGATATCACCGTTCGGGTCGCAGTCCAACCTGACGCCGGCCTCGCAGCTCGCGCAGATGAAGCTCGCTAGTTGTAATAACATCAACGTGAGTATTACACACCTTACTGATCTGCCCCCTATCACGAAGTTTGATGGGGATTGAAATGAACGAACATGACAGAGATGGAACTATACAGCCTACATAGCTGCGTCCCCGCCATTTAGTTCATTTCGTTCATTCAGCCTATTTTCGTGATAGACATGCTGATCCTGCCTGCCTAGTCTGTGCAAAAAGAGAACCGTCATAGAAATTGAGGACGCGCTTGTTAATGGTTCTAATTTACTGTTTTTGTTGCATTGACAACATTTCTGTCATTGTCAATACGACTAAATATGTTTGATACCTTGGTAGGTACCTACTCTTATAATTATCGGGTGTTACTACCTATTTAGGTATATAATATACAGGGTGTCGGGTTTTATATGATCCAAACGAAAACCATCGATGGAGGACTCCAAGGGCTACCCAGAGAACCACCATGTATGTTCCGCGAAAATCTATAGTTTTCGAGAAAATTGCGTTTTACTTGTTTTCAAGTTAGTCCCCGAAATGTTGCAATTTATTTAAATTTTTTCCCAAACTATAATTGGGCTTTTATTATATCTTCTTCTCTTTATTTGAGTTAATTCTGTAAAAAAAAGTTTACCAGAGTGTATTTCAGAAGAAATAAATTGATAATTGAAATCCTTTCTATTTCGTTAATTATGTTTTTAGAACTGAACCTCTTGTCGTAGCCGTATGAAATTTGGCAAGCAGTAGTAGGTCCATAAAACAGAAGTTTTTAAAATCGGTTGTAACTTTTTTTATTCTGTGTTTTTTTGGAGAAAAGCCTGCCCAAAGGAAAAGTTCAAATATCGTCTAAATAAAAAAATTGTGATGTCTTATTTTTTTTCTCAGAAAATAATAAGGCTAAATAAAAAATCGTAGTTTACCCTGACAGACCTATTCATTGTTCATAGTCCTACAAAAAAAACTAGGGCTCTGGCTTTTATAGTTTAGGAGAAAATTTAATTAAATTGCAACATTTTGGGGACTAAGTCGAAAACAAGTAAAACTCAATTTTCTCGAATACTAAAGATTTTTGCGGAACATACATGTAGGTTCTCTGGGTAGCCCTTGGAGTCCTCCATCGATGGTTTTCGTTTGGACCATATGAAACCCGACACCCTGTAATATACCTTACTTCCTAACCTTTGAATGTTAGTTCATCGTAAAGCCGTATTCGGCCGTATAGCCGTAGCCGGTTCTCTTTTTGCACAGACTACTCTAAAAAACTGTTATAAGGGACATCTATCTACCGTAATTTTGAACCACCTTATCGGAACATTCATTATTTATTATTAAATCGTGTCGATAGAATTATATAGGGCCTTACAGTTCTGTCTGTAGGACCAGTTTCACCATTCTCGATAAGAGTTCCTGAACTTCGTAATAGACTATTAGAAATGTATATGCCTGATAAACTACAACTTTATGTTGTGATAGATGACTGGTGTGAAACTGGGCCTAAATATTGGCCCTGTACTTTTATATCAATTACATTCTATATCATTGAAATAAAACTTTATAGTAGGTATACAAGTTCTCACTGAATAAGTATCAGTTTCAAAACAAATCTAAACGCGCACGATAATCAAACGGCTTCATTAACTAACACATTTCCTTTTTACAATAGTCTACCCGGTGCCGATGTCCCGACGATTAGAGGTGATTTGATTTTATAAACTACTTGCCTGTCTACGCTCTGTCAGTAGTGAAATAAATACTCGACTCTACGAGGATTAAGCTTAGCACCCTAGAGCTTATCTCACCTGCACGGTAGATGCTACATTTCCAAATTAGTGGCCAATTTCTTTACGCTGGTAAAAATGAATTCTATATTAATGATAATTGATATAGAACAGGTCTTTAGTAAAAACACGCAAAGCGCACACAGGATGGCTTTTCACTAAAGTGGACTTACCTGCCGCACACATTGCCTTAACCCGATTTTACTTGTACAAATCTAAAATAATTTATGATCGTACAAAACGAAAAAACCGACTTCACATGCCGCGATAGTCAAAATAGCCGCTAGCCATAATCATGTCATCAAGCTATAAAAAACTGTATATTGTTTATCTCCATATCTCCGGAGATGATCATCAGATCTCGATAAAATTGGAATGGGACCAAACGGTAGACATAATCTCTCAAACAAAAAAACGTTTTTTTTCCTATCGGTTAAAATTTCAAGGAGTTCTGAGGTAAGAAGCATAAAAAATAAAAGTCGAATTAAGAACCTCCTTCTTTTTTGTGAAGTCGGTTAACAATACAATAACAAAAAGTTCATGCAGCAGGCTCAGTCATAGCTCAGTTTTTAAAGAAACGTCGGTCACGACGGTTTTTTATGCTAAATAAGCAAGCGATTGACCACTGTCTCACGATGTTAAGTGATGATGTGGACGACGATGTAGCACGCTTGCCTAGAAGATGTATTTGCCTATTGTTTACTTGCTACTCGATGCCTATATGGTACTTATCAGTAAACACAGATATAAAGTACAATTTGCCTAATGCATCGTTATTTAACGCCAAGGATATGTATATAACGCGTTAACTATATATATGCTTGGCCGATCTTAAACGTTGCAAGGTTGATGGATAGCCTGAAGATGTATCGTTTGTGACAGGACGTGGGCACCAGCGGGGGCGGCGGGGAGGTGTTGGTGGCGCCACTGTCGGTGCAGCCCACGCGCAAGGCGACGGCGGGCGCGGCCGCGCTGCGACGCTTCTGACGCCGCACCGCGCCGCGCGCCTGACCGCACTAGTCAAACCTACCGAACATACCGACTGTAGTGCCCGAACACTGACACGTCCATATATATTGTACATAGTCTACGGCCAGTGCTAGAGTGGAACGGTGTGCCCATTGAATTGTTACGGACCGTGATCGAGTGGATTCTTACAGTGAGTGCTAGGAGTGCCTTCGTTTAGCATCGTCCCGTCAGAGATGGAATCGATTTGCGCAGGTCTAGTAAATTATTGGATAGTATTATTAATTGTTAAAAGTCGACGGCCTATTTGAGAGAATACTAATTTAATTTGATTCTTATCTAAAAGCGTGTAATTAGATGTTATCCCCGGCGAGATGTAACGTCCGAGCCGTCGTCGTTTGCCGGCACATTTATTTGCAACGAACTTATATTTTTCTGACGACTTACATTTCGCCAGTTTGAGGAACGTAAAATATTTTTAGGAGAGGATATTTTATATTTACGTCACACAATCTGATATTATGATTTAGTTTTGGGAATAATGTGTACATATTGTGATATTTTAATTTAATTGTGAATTAGGTTAAACTCGTCGTACCAATGTTATCCGTCAGCCATTGTTGTGGGCCCTGCCGCACAGCGTACTTAGAGACTAGCTGAATGTAGTATAATAGTTTATGCTGAATATGTCGACGTAGTCGACATCATCTCCAGTGTCAAAACTCAACAGCTCGAAGTCACCCGTAGTGATTACACAAACCAGACTTAACTTGACCTCTTCAAGGCTTTTAAATAAAAACGCATAATGTCATTTAGCTTATCACACTGCTTCCAGCTTTATCCTCCTGTTTCAAAGGCACTACTAGTCTGTAAGTATACTGTGTGGTATACCCAGGGTTCCTATTTGTCTCGCTTTCGGTGGACATGTAACTCGAATGCCTTATATCATAAAATGAAACTGGTTAGTCGGTGTAGTGTAAATAGTGCATCAATCTGCGCAGCTGGTGCGGAACGCCTTCTTATGTCTATGTCGAGTTAAGTTGCGTATCTATTAAGTTAATGCGAGTCTCAATAGACTATCGGCAATCATGTGTACGCATATTAATGCATTGTACAAAGATCTATATTTATAAATATTTTAAATGATTGATAAAATAAACATTTATTTTCAATCAGTAGTGTTTTTATTTACTTTTAACTGGACAGACAATAGAAAAGGTTTCTAATTTAGGTGTCAGCGGGCTTTACGAACGCGATAGCGTTGTGAATGGCGCGGATGGGCACCGAGATGATAACAGCTACCAGAGGCGCGATGGCGATATACATGGACACTTTCGGCAGCTCAGATTTGCCCAACACCGACATTTTCAATAATAAACAAATCTGAAATAAGTCGATTGTTATAGTATCTTATCCCACTAGAACAAACGGTTGCGCCACCGGCGGGTCATACGGTAGTCGCCACCGAACTGGTTGCGCAACCAACAGGACACCAGGTCACAGAATAATGAATAGTACAAGTACAGAAGATGCACACTCACTGAGCAAAAATGCGAGATTAAGGGCCAGTTTCACCGGTTCCTGATAATGTGTTAGAATTTAGATATCTGACACATGGCGCCTAATTAAAGTGTCAAAAATCTGTCAGATTTTTTCATATTAGCGCTATCAGGAACCCGTGAAACTGGCCCTAAACCTACTTACGTCAGTATCGTTGAAAATACGCTACACTCCTCGGATGCGACCTTGAATTTGCGTCACAGAATAAACTAATAGTAACTAGGAACCGCGCTGCGAGAGTCTGTATCACCTGGTCAGCTTGCAGGCCGTCAGCTGTATCTTACTGTAAGGCTAAGTGTTGTGAGAAAACGAATTGAATTGAAAGTAAAGGCGCGCGTCCGATCGAGAGCGCGCGTGACACTACTAACTGAACTTGTAGCCCGCGGGTGCCGCAGAGATACTAGCATTGTCATAGCTACCGCACGGAGTGCGACGGATAGCACAACCTCTTAACAATTTTGCTTAATCTACCGATTTAATTATTAGTCTACTACTTATATGATTAATCTACCGGTTACAAACTTAATGCATTGTTGGAGTATATTCGTGCATGGCTCTTACCAAGACGATAAACGGAAGAAACATCCACTGCCAGTTGATACGTGTCGCGCACGCGCTGTCTTCCATAGAAACGTTCATATCGGATAGGAAATCGCTCGATCTATACACGTAGAGGAAACCGACAAGCTCTAGAAAACACACGTAGATCACCGCAATCCCTGTCATTAGGGAATCTATACTTTCAAGCAGTGCTAATCCACCCTGAAACAGAAAGTATTGTTGATTAATTTATACCGATAGCGAGGTTCTAACATGTTAGTGTCCTGTCGCACTCGCACAATGATCTTACTGCATATTGCGCGCGTACGACAGCAATGTATTCATTCGTGCGTGAGTGAAAAAGCTTAGTTAAAATAAAGTAAGGCATGTATTATAAAGGTAAAGTACACAAGAGACGCGACGCATGTGCTGCGATGCTTGAAGAGGCCAGGCGATGGTTTCGCACCGCGGAGTGCGTCGCTGCGATACGCATCGAGACGTCGCAAGGCGATGAAGTCGCTGGCAGGCAGCGCGCCGCTTCAAACTCCGCGTGGCGTCTTGCTGCGCAGCGGAGCGTGGCAAAGATAATTTTTAATAATTTATATATGAATGTGGCTACATTCTCCGTGAGCTCCCGCCCGGCTGCGTCCACCCGCAGTCTACAAGCCTCTACAAGGCTCTACACACCAAACCCGCCGGCGCACGGCGGGCTAGGCCGCTGGGCTTGTTTTGCTACAACGTCCTAGTAAAACAAGACGTGCCGGGTTTGTGCCGGCGGGTCGGCGCCTTCGGTGTGTAGATGCCTCACCATTTAGAAGCGAAAGTTTTAGATATTAGTCACGCGGCGTTAGGCTACGCAGCGCGGCTTAGCGTAACGCCGCGTGACTTCTTCGAATTATCTCAATACAATGTGAATCACTATAATAAAGGTAAATAAAGTTCTATTTTGTATTACTATCTTAAAAAGCGCGGCCCGCACCGCTTCGCGTCACGTTTCTGTGTAAATAAAAACTTAGGATCAATGTTTGCCGATCTTGCAAGGAGATATATAAATATAAATTACTTACATCCGTGGCAAATAACATACTCAGTCCCATACAGACAAGGATAAGTGCAGCGACTACAACTTGTTCCATAAATCTGGAATAAAATAAATAATATATAAGTTGGTATATTTATTCGAAAAACTATATAAAAATAGCATGATAATAGAAAATACTAACATTAATTTAACCCGGTATTCGAAAATTGTGTGTAATGCTGTTTTGAGCATCACATAAGCAACTGTCATGTAAGAAAACACTAGACCGCTAAACACTAGCATTGACCTGCAAATATACGAAATATATTATTTTAAATATCTAAAGTCTGAATACACAACTAATAAATCTCCCGAGGTATCAAAGCGACTACCGGAGATATAGATGATTTTCGATTTTATTTCAACGTAGACAGAGACGATAATAGTTCGACAGTGCCCCACGCTATACGTGCGTCGGCCCTAATTATACATTCTAAATTTCTCATCACTTAAAATGCAGTCCTACTTACATAAAATGGGAGTAGCCTCCCAACGAGATGCACTTCGAGTACATGGGTAATATCCACAAAGTACCTAGAAAATAAATTATATTATTATATTATATTTTAAGAAAGGCCAAGTCAAAAGTACCTATAACTGGCGAGCATGTATGAAGGCGCTCGTGAAAGTCGAAGAAGCAAAATACGTGTGTCAGGATCGTAGCATGTGGAAGGAAGTAGTCTCTGTCTCCCCAACGGGATAAAGGCGTGATTTTATGTATGTATATATAAATATTTCAACAACCTAAAGAAAAAGTACACAAATTAAACTTAATTCTATTGTAAATTGTTAAACACAATCCAAAATGTCATCGTACCGACGGGACTCTACTTTGGATTGTGTTTAACAATTTACAAAAATATAAAGTGTGTAACACTTCAAGAAACATAATATTTACCTCTACTGCTTTGTATCTTTATTATATCAGATGTAATAAAGATAGAAATCACTAAAATAGATTATATTTAGTAGATATTTGAGTTTATTACTTCATTGCATTTATTTTGCACTTAGAAAAGGTATAGATAAACACTTTATTGATAACCAGTTACAAAAAGAAAAATACTTAGAACTAGAAACACATATTTTAAATGGCAGTGTCAATGGGCGGTCTTATCGCTCATAGCGATCTCTTCCAGACAACCATGCACGGAATGGATTATACACTATGGAAGACGGTGGTTGGGTATGGTATGGGTATGGTGGTTTCAATACCTTGAATATGCAGAAATTATATATAAATGTATTACACATAAATATATACATACATATTACTTACATAAAGCCTATCTATATATAAACTTACAATACAATATACTTACTTATAATATACTTAATGACAATATACAATATATATATATAAACAAATAATATATATGCACATACAGATACATATACAGTAATATTATTACTAAATAAACAAGAAGATGACAGAGACCAATAGTTTGTCAATAGTTGCTAGGATGAAAGATGCAAGCAGTGAGCTTTAACACGACGTTAAAAGATATCCAAAGATTGAATTTTTCTGATTTCTACAGGTAAGGAATTCCATAACACAGCTTCAAAATTAAAGGAACCACTATAGAAAGTTGATTTGTGTGTAGGAAGCTGAGCCTTAAATTTTCTGAGGATCGAAGTGAAGGACGAGAAGGGTGTGACAAGTAAAGATATTCAAAGCGTTCCCGAAGATAGCGTGGGCAAGAAGGATTAAAGAGGACAGTGAAGAGAAGTGATAGTATATGTGCATCCCGGCGACGGCGGATGGGAAGCCACTCAAGCTTAGCGCGATTCGGAAATATAGTCATACTTTCGAAGTCCGAAAATGAACCTTATACAGAAATTTTGCAAGCGCTCGAGTTTACTTAGCTGTTCTTGTGTAAGGTTAAGGTAACAGACGTCGGCGTAGTCTAGGATAGGTAGAAGGAGAGACAAGCGCAATTTTAGTAGTAGTGGGAAGGAAAGTACGTAGCCTGCGCAGGGCACCTGCGGAAGCAAATATCTTTCGACTGGTTTCGGCCAGTTGTGGACCCCATGACAAACTGCGATCGATAATGATGCCAAGATTCTTAACAGTCTC
Source organism: Cabera pusaria (assembly GCA_954871355.1). Classification (NCBI taxonomy): domain Eukaryota; kingdom Metazoa; phylum Arthropoda; class Insecta; order Lepidoptera; family Geometridae; genus Cabera; species Cabera pusaria. The sequence goes on along the minus strand of OX940889.1, from coordinate 17,898,331 downwards.
ACTATATGGTATGACGACACCTTCAAATACAATACTAGGTAAGCTATTCCAGTCATTTCGGCTGATAAATCGGGAGCTGCCAATTATAATGACCTGTGTCTTTGAGGAGTTAATTTTTAAGCCAAATGATTTGCTCCACTCGGCAATTCGGCTCAAATCGCTGTTTGTGTTGGAAATCGCATCAGGAAGTTCATTCAAAGTTGCTTGACGGTATAATTGAAGATCATCCGCGTATAGATGATAAGAAGAAGAAAGATTGATAGAGATTGAATGTATGAAGACGGCGAAAAGAAGAGGTGATAAGACACCGCCTTGCGATACACCAGCAGTTGTGTCACACCACGAGGAAAAACGATCCTCGAGGCGGACCTGTTGCCGACGCCCGCAAAGGTAGCTGTGGAACCAGTCAATTACTGTTGTAGACAAGTTATTAGAGCGAAGAATAGCAAGAAGGATATCGAAATCAATAATGCTGAAGGCATTGCTGAAATCTAGAAGTGACAGTACGGTTGGCCGTTATCCATACCTAGACGAATGTCATCGGTAATTTTAACGAGTGCAGTAACCGTACTGTGCCCTGATTGGAAGCCAGATAGAAAAGGGTTTAAAAGGTTGTGTCGAGAAAGGAAGGAGCATAACTGGTTATGAACCAGACGCTCAAGGACTTTAGACAAATAAGGAAGGATAGATATAGGACGATACTCGGCGAAGGTCTTGGGATTGGCTTTTTTAGGTAGGGGGATAATCTGGGCTTCCTACCATGAAGAAGGAAATATACCGTTGGATATGGAATAGTTGAAGATAAAACAGAGGACTGGAAGGATTAGTTCGAGTATAGGGATAAGCATATTACGACTAATGCTATCGATACCAACAGCTTTAGAAGTAATAGCAAGCATGCTCTTTCTAACTTCGAAAACATTAAATTCACGAAAAATGAAAGAAGAGTGATCTATAAGTAAATTGTTAGAAAGAAGATTTAAAGTAGAGGTTTTAGTATTTATATCCATAGGGGAAGATGTAGCAAAATGTTGAGACAAGGAATCTATGTTCAAAGTTTTAGGAATTGTATCCTGACGCGATTTTCCTACTCCCAACGACCTGAGAAACTTCAACACCTTGCTCGGATCCTCATCTTGAACTGAATCATGTATATGGCGTCGCTGAGCATCTCTGCAGGTCAAATTGCACCGGTTGCGGAGCTGGATATAACGTGCCTTGTTGACATCTTTAGGATGAACTTTATATTTGGTTTTCGCAACCGCCTTTTTGTGTTTCAGGACCTTTATTTCGTCAGTCAGCCACGGTGCAGGTGAATGTTTTAGTTTTATCGCCCTGATCGGCGCATGCACATCGTGACCGCAATTTGGTCATCAATTCTTTCGCAGTCCATCACGGGTGACCAATCAATGTTTTCAGCATCATGCTTAAATGTTTCACGATCCATACCACTAAAATTACGTTGCATGACAATTGTGGGCTTAGCCTCAGGCGGAGGAATCTTGTAAGATAAGAAAATTAAATCATGGTAGGAGAAATCATCAGCAGAGCACTGGCCATGCCTAGCAACATGCTGTAAGGAAGAAACGAGAATGAGGTCGAGAAGAGAAGGAGAAGAGTTCGGAAAATGATGGGTAGAACTAAGAGGAAGAATGTTCATGTCGGTAGACGTGGCCAGGGTTTCTAATGTGAGAGAACGATGATCAGGTTTTAAAAGACACGTGTTAAAGTCACCCATAATTATGGTGTGACTGTAGGAGGTTCTAACATTTTCTAGGAGTTTTTCGAAGGAAGACAAGTTATTTTGCAAAGAGAAGCTATAGTAGACTCCGAGAAGAATTTTGGAATGTGAAAGAAGGACTTCGATAAAGAGGTGCTCACCGGCATGTTCAGGAGGTGGTTGAGCGGATGTGCTGATAACGGAAAAGGGAATTTGCGATCGTAAGTAAATAGCAACACCCCCACCACCACCACCAGTCCGGTCATTGCGAATGAGGTTAAAGCCAGGAAGATTATAGGAATTAGATGGAAGAGAGGGCTTAAGCCATGTTTCGGAGACTAGTATAGCTTGAATGTTTTTATTGGCTAAAGACGCCTGCATGTCAGAAAAATGGGCCGGGATGCTTTGCGCGTTAATATGAATTACATTGAAGTTTTTAGGTACGTCGGAAAAATAACTATTTAAATTATCAGACAGAGATGGTAGACTCAGAAAACTGTCATTGCTGCTATCGGTGGCAGAAGAAGCAGATAAATAATCATCGCTACTATTGTTAAACACTTTTAACATATAACCACTAATATCAATACAATATATATATATATATATATATATATATATATATATATATATATATATATATATATATATATATATATATATATATAGTTATTATATAAACAAATACTGATAAATAAATATCTAATTATAATGGAGACGTTTCAGAAATGTGAGGGGCTCTTCAGTTTTTATTTAACCTTATGTCTTGCAAATTCAAAAAGGGATGTACAAGAGCCTGTGGATGCAGAAAAGCTGGAAAAAAGTGGTCCGCTTTATGCACGAATTCCAATGGCACCTGTGATTATTCGCAAGTTCCATCACCAAATAGTGATGAAGAGGAAGAAACGGAGACTGTTCTGGAGCAAATATATGATAAATTGGGGAAAAAGAAGATGACAACCGTATCTATAGGTAGTACCGGTACTGAAGCACGCTGCGATCCTGTGAAGCGATCCATTGCGACATTTGGCGTTTTTCGCCCAGGCCCCTGATAGGGTTCGGCTGCCACACTCCGTTTTGGTGCATTCCAGGCTTTAGTATAATTAACTTGATATTTGAGGGCTTTATAAAAAAGGGGAAGACCTCGCAATATATACACAAACTTACTTTCAGCCGCGTCGTAGGTACCATGATGATTATCTAGATAAATGGAAGAATCCACGATGGCACAGAGAGCCGCGCCACAAGTGTGAAGCCCGGATGATATCAACAGTAGAGCAGAGTGCCACATGTTCTCACCGTCCAAGTTTGGGTCGATGTGCCCAGAAGCTGAGGATCGAAAGATAACTAAATCAAACTACAAATGTGTGTTAAAAATGGTAAATAGTTTTTTATTCACTCTGCTTGTATTACATCTGGACAAAAGCTTATTTAGATAAGATTAAGATGTAGAACTCTTGTTTAATACGAAGTTAAATATTATTTAAAAGAGACCTTTTTAACTATAATACCTAACTACAAAAATATATTAAGAAATAAACCGTAAAAATTTAATCCTTTTCCCAAAACAGTTTCCGTGCCAACACACACGGAGTGAATGTAGAGTGCTACTTCTACAGCATCCGACATCATCTGAAAAGGATACATAAGTACAGCAAAAATTACACATCCAATACCTAAAGTAAAACCAAGCATAATATATACTCTTTTATTGACTTCCAAACAGGTTAGATAATTGAGGGTTGAGAGTAGAGGTTGGAGAATTTCTATAAAAACCTGAAGAATATCTTCAAATATTTGCAGAGAAGACCTCAAACTTTCTTTTTATTTTGGTTGAAATTTTACAAATAGTTATATAGGTATGGTAGAAATAGGACATGGATAAATAGGACATAGGACATGGATAATAAATATAAATAGGACTTTTCAACGCTGGCGAAGGTGCGCGGCGTAGCTTTTACACTTAGTAGAAAAGTATATGATGCTGTTTTTAAAACGTTTCTTCTCTGGGTCGTCTTGTACAACTTTGACCAGGCACGACAATGCCAGTACGTCGCGGAGTCTGGCATAACCGCAGAGCCCGAGCTTTACGATATCAATGAGGATTTCTCCATCGCACCGAAAAAATCTAGGTAAACATAACTTTGAGAAAGGAATACAGAGAAGAATTCGGCTGGGCTGGGCAGCATTTGGTAAACTCCGTCAAGTCTTCTCGTGGCCTATACCGCAGTGTCTAATGACTATATAGTCTCTTTAATCAGTGCATCCTACCCGTCATTACATACGGAACCGAGACGCGGACGTTTACAGTTCGACTAGTCCACTAATTTAAAGTCGCTCAGCGAGCTATGGAAAGAGCTATGCTCGGTGTTCCTCTGAGAGATCGAATCAGGAACGAAGTAATTATCCATAGTACTAAAGTGATCACATAGGTCGACGGATTAGCTAACTAAAGTGACGGTGGGCTGTTCATAGGTATCTGCCGTAGAACCGATAACCATTGTGTTAGACTGGGTCTAGAGTGGAGACTACGAATCGGCAAACGTTGCGTGGAATGCCCTGTCATCAGGTAGAGCGACGACTTTTGCAAAGCGGTGCACAGCGACTGGAAAAGAAGAGCCAAATATCGGGCTCAGTGGAATTTTTAGGGAGAGACCTACGACCTGCTGTGGACTGATACCGGCTGATAATGATGATGATCTACCCTGAAAGCACTACTTACCGTTAAAAGGCCCTTGGCACCTACGTGGAATACTTTTTTGAAGGATCTCTTTAGAGTTGTCAAGCTAGATGCAGCCGCAATAGACAGAATTATGGCCCATATCCACGGTATTATTATAAACCACATGTAAACATTGTTCCAGATTAGCTAAAACAAGACGGGAAACGGATTACTATAATTTCTTAGAACCTTATCACATTGAAATAGCTAAAGAGTTTAGTATACCTACTTTACCGTGCTGGATTCGTTCCATAATCATTAATAACCACATAACGACCCACACTATAACGAGGGCTGTTATCAAATTTGTATTAATTTTTTTTAAACTGAAATCATCACGTACATGGGTGATTTCCACACTGAAACAATAATAAAATGAATATAATAAGACCAAACTTAGTATGGGAATGGAGCAGTAATAAATAGTACCTACCTCATCGAGGTATATGTAAACCAGAGGCGGCCATCATAAACTGACTTACGTGCCGAGCGGCGCGCAATCGGGCGTGAGGAGTACTTACGCTAAACTAAGCGAGATGTAGATTCAGCACTGGGCTCTGTTCACGACCTACGCTCGGAGTGCAACCTGTGCAACCAAACGCTCTAACCTCTCTCTCTAACTCGTTTAGCGAATGTGACGCTCTGAGGTCGTGAACGGGGTTAGAGCGTTTGGTTGCACTCCGAGCGTAGGTCGTGAACGCAGCCCTGCTTTTTATTTGAACGTAGAGCTTGTTCGCGACGCGTCATCTAGTACGTAGTACATATACATCGCTGACCTACATATATACAAAGCTAGCACGTTTACAGTACTCACGCTTATGAAATTTTATGATACAGATTTTTATTAAATAAATGACTGAATGAGGATTTTGTGAAGTACAAATATAATAAATCGTTTAATGCCATAAAGAAAATAACATTAGTAGTAAAACTGAGAGCCCCAAACTTGGCAGAGCCTGTATCTTGGGAGCGCATGTATACCTACATACATTAATTCCTTATGAGGTATTCTGTGCGTGAACAATAGGGAATATGCATGAAGCTCAGAATTAAACCTTTTTTTTATTTAATTCCATTTTATTTGCTTAAATAATACATTAAAAAAGTAATTTAAGCGAGGGAAATTTAAGTTTGTAATACAGATCACCATTGGGCGAATCGAAAGTTGACGTCATTATGCACTACTCCACGTGATAGAAACATTGAGCGCGGGAACATAAAAATAAATGAATGGTGTGGTCTTATTGAATTTATTTTCAAATATTGTGTTTGCCGCGTATTATTGTGCAAAAATGTATATTACTAACTTAATATAGATAAAAAAACTGGCCAAGTGCAAGTCGGACTCGCACTCTTAGGGTTCCGTAACACAGTTAAGTATTACATTACTATGATATTTCGCAACTTCAAATTTAACTTTGTTTTTCATAGTGTTTGTATGAAAAACAAAGTTATCTTTGCGGTCGCCATATCTCAAAAACTGCTGGCTGTAGAGACGCGCCTATCTTTCAAATGATTGACTTTGAGAAAAAATGATTTTAGGAACCTGAATGTCATTTTTGAAGACCTATCCATAGACACCCCACATGTATAGTTTGAAGAATTTTTTTTTTTGTTTCAGTTCCATGTATGGGATAAAACTTTTATTTTTTCTACTTTTGTATAAAAATCGGAAAGCGGTTCACAGAATACATCTACCTACTAAGTTTCAATTCTGTAGTCCTAACAGTTTCGGAATAAAATGGCTGTGACATACGGACGGACAGACAGACAGACAGACAAACAGACAGACAGACAGACATGACGAATCTATAAGGGTTCCGTTTTTTGCCATTCGGCTACGGAACCCTAAAAATGAGTACGAGATTAGAGAAACTGTATAATTTAATAAAAACATGCCATTGTTTAAATACAATAATCGAGCGGAGTCTTAGTTAAAGAAAAAAAAGCTAGTTTGCTTCAAGCGGCGTGTGTCTGACTTAAGTTCGTGACGTCACAATGCACTACCAAAGAGCCCGGAAATGATGGCGTTTAAAGTGCTCAAATTTATTTGTATATTTAAATGTTTTTTTAATAAATAATTAGACTAATTCCAGCAGTATTTTATTTTTTTATTACGTTATATGGATGTAATGAGTGAAATAATTATATTTAAAAAAAAAGAGTGTGTGTACTTATGTACACGCGTTAGAAGTTATACTTCTGTGGCGTATGGAAAAAAAATAACTAAAATGCAGTAGTAATTAACGATAAATATTAAAATTAATCAAAAAGTTTTAACGTAAAAATATGACGTTAAATATGACATATACAACTTGAACATAGTCATGCCACCTAGAACTAACTTCACGGTGTAGAATTTAGGTGTCGGTGTGCGCGTGCATCGTACCACCTAGAACTAACTTCACGATGTTAAATTTAGGTGACGGTGTGCGCGCGCATCGTAAATCGTAAATTCATTCAAAAAATTCACTCTCATCATTTTTCTCTATCGCGCCAAAAGAAGTATAACTTCAAAAACATGCATATTTCCTATTTATGAATGATTATTTTATACATGGTTTGGCTTATTTGTTTAAAATAATATATTGGTTATTGGTTCCGGCAAAACATTAATATAGTTAATTTTTTGCCGGAACCAAACCGGCAAAACACTAACTATATTAATGTTTTGCCGGAACCAATTCTTTCAAAAAAGACTACTCTAAATTGCGTTGTCACGCCGCGCGTATATACACGGTACAGTGCGACATAAAAGAGTTGACAACAAATGAGGGCGCCACTATTGCTTTTGTATTTTGTATGTAGCAACACAGTTAGTTGGAAACGAACGTTTCTGATACTTATATTATTTTTGCAAATATAAGATTTGCAAGACATGAATTTTTATTTGAATGAAAACCTAAAAGTATCTGTATATATTTTAGAGTATCTATATAATTTTTATGTATATATTATTTATATACAAATTCTTCTTTATTTATGTATATGCTTATTTCTTACTTGCATTATTCAATGAGTGAAAACAAGTATCAAAATCAGTAGTCGTGCAATAAATACTCATTTTTGGTTTTGCCTGTAAGAGTGACTAGTTAGTTCTTAAATAATTAATTTCTACTCTTTTATGTTGCACATATAATATTAATATTACTGTGGGAAATATACACTGACACTACCGTAGTACTATTAAGTATTCTGTGACACTACATTACAAGCGCAACGTGTAAATGTGTTGAACGTACCAGCAAGACGGAACGCGGGGTTACGTATTGCAGGTATGTACTTACAACAGTAACTAGATAGGTACCACTTCTTCACAGTTAAGACGAAACACGGTGTGCGAGGAATTTGAAAAATAGGTATTTTAAGGTAACTATTAAAATTTAAAAATAAACTAATTAAACCGCCGCGCAGTGCTCGAACAACCAACAAGAGTGCGATAGGGACAACAGCAACTCAGCAGATCCATTTTACCTACAAAATGTTGACTAAAATAAGGTTTCCCTTGTTGGCGAAAACAATTTCGCCTCGAAAACTGATCCGATTAAATTAATTTTACAAGCTTTTACCACAGAATAATGAATAGTACAACTTTTACATAACTTGCAATGTATGAATGTATGCCACTATGTATGTGCGGGTGGAATCTTGGAAGCTAAATTAGACCCACTTCCCGATGTCCGATTTGACTCAAATTTGGTGAACTTATGTATCTTCGGTGACAATACAATAATGGTGGAGCTGGTCTGATGATGGAGACGGAAGGTGGCCACGGCATCTCTGTGATAAAACAACATAACCCAACCGAGTTTGGGCTCGATTGATTCGTCTTGAGGAGGACTTTACACCTAGATGATATCCAGGGTCTGATGATGAAGCTGGAAGGTGGCCACGGCTTCTCTGTGATAAAACAACCTAAACCCACCGAGTTTGGACTCGATTGATTCGTCTTGAGGAGCACTTTACACTTAGATGATATTCAAGGTCTGATGATGAAGCTGGAAGGTGGTCACGGCATCTCTGTGATAAATTAACGTAACTCCACCGACCGAGTTTGAGCTCGATTGATTTGCTTCGAAGAGCACTTTACCCATAATCACATCATAATATCCGTAGAATATTTGAAACATCATGCTTACTCTAAAATACTCAGGTAGTTAGTTATCTTACCTACCAAAAAGTTAAAACTAAATTCTGGTAAGTATTTTGCGGGTAGATACTTACCTATATTCTTAAAAGCTTGAGGCACAGAAGTATAGTACTAACCTTTAAAACGGGTAGTTCTTCAAGCTTTTAAGAATATAGGTAAGTACCTATCCGCAAAATACTTACAAAAATTTATTTTTAACAATTTAGTTCCTTGTCCCAGATAAAAGCTTGTTTTAAAAAACATTTTTTACTTTTAATTTATTTGCACAACATATTTGCAGATGAGTGGATCCGTGTTCTTATGATATCTGTTGTCTTAAAACCCATTCAAATTTGTCTGGCAGCCATTTAGATTAGGGCAGTAAGACAGGTATATATATATATATAGGGAATAGCTATAGCAGACCTTCATTTTTAGGGTTCCGTTGCCGAATGGCAAAAACGGAACCCGTATGTCACAGCCATTTTATTTCGAAACGATTAGGAGTACCTACCAAATGAAAACTTGGTAGGTAGATGTATTCTATGAACCGCTATTCGATTTTAATACAAAAATAAAAAATATAAAAGTTTAACGGGGGGCATCCCATATATGGAACTGAATCAAATTTTTTTTTTCTTCAAACCTATAAGTGTGGGGTCGGATAGGTCTTTAAAATGACATTAGGTTCCTAAGATCATTTTTTCTCAAAGTCAATCATTTGAAAGATAGTCGCGTCTAAAGTGGTAAAATGTGTGTGTAAAATGTCCCCCCCCCCCCCCCTAACTTTTAAGGTAAGGGAGTAAAAAAATCTAGAAAAAATAATATTCTGTAGATCTCAAAAAAAACTTTCAACGAAAATTGGTTTTAACGAGAAGAACGAATTGGTTTTTACAGTCAGTAGTTTTCGAGATATAGCGACCGCAAAAATAACTTTGTTTTTCATACAAACACTATGGAAAACAAAGTTAATTATTTGGTTGCGAAAAATCATAGTTATAGAATACTCTACTGTGTTACGGAACCCTACGAGTGCGAGTCCGACTTGCACGTAGCCAATTTATTTGTAGAAAACAATTTTGCTCTAGAAGAATTTTTCAGGGAGGAAACAGGGGAATATTTGTATGGAAAATTGCACCCTGCATTCCCATTTAAGACAAGCACCGAGCGAACACTGTTTCGCGTTTTAGGTATTTGGCAAACAAATTGCTATCTCTACGTTTCCCGCAGCCACGTCACAGAATCAATAGTAGTGCTTTGCCGTGAGCTTCGTTGTGTGCGTCTTGTCCCAAAATTGTAACAACATATTATTAATGTTAATCGCTTGAATAGAATTTATTCTATGCTTCTGTGTTTCATTATTCTCAAAAAAAAACATAGGTTTCTGGTAAGTATTAACTTTAAATAGTCATCGTTTCAGCGTAAAATCATAACTGATTTAGATGCTTACAACTTTAAAGTTATTAAAACAACTGAAAAAGTAAGATTAAATCATAGAAAATAGTGTGATGATTAAATGAAATAAGAACCCTCAAAATCGGACAACATTAAGAGATAGAAAATAGTAGATTGTATACCAAGGGTGCAATATAGTACGTTTCTGCGAGGCCACTTTTTTGAATCCTGAGCGTAGCGAGGGATTTAAAGTACGTCGGCCGAGAGAAAATAATATTGCAGCCGAGTTTTACACTCTGCTTTTCATCCCCCTCTATGAGAAAAGGGAATAAATAAAAGTCTCTATAAAATAGCAATTCAAGAGCATAATATTGTAAAAGACGCTGACTAACAAAAAAAAAACGTAATAAACCAATAAATACATACAGTTTCCGATAAAAACTTCGCACCCTTTGCAGTTTTCACCCGATTAACATTTTACCCTTAACTCATTGACATATTATAACATAAGGACATGAAATACCTACAGAAAAAAGGTGCATATCTAAACCTAAAACGTATTCCATTAATTGTCCATTGGTCCATTGCTAGGATTGTGTCAATCAAGGTCATCAATGGACCAATGGACAATCAATGGCAGTCATTTTAGGTTACATTATGACTTCTAGGCACTTTTTTTTGAAATTATATCCATACAAGCAAATGTATCGCGGCACCTCCATGTATTTCCTACTCCATGGTTAAAAGTGTTATTATGACAGTCTGTGACCACAGACTAAAAATGCCAATAATTGTAGCGTTTTTTTTTTCTTCTTTTTGGCCACCACAATATATGTGTATTGTGCCACTTTGCGCGCTTAATTTTTTTAATTTGTTTCCCCGTCTATATGACGTTGCGGCATTTTTTTTAACTTAATTACCGCCGCGCGCTCTCTATTTAATAGGACAGTATCATTTCCCGTACAATATTATTATTGAACTTCCTTAGACATGGCACTATATAAAAACAGTACAGTAGATCTTCTTTTATATTTTTGTAGTATGTTAATTAGGTACTTAAAATGCATCAATATTAATTTACTATAGTTCCTTTAACTTCAGATGAATAATAATATAATATCGTTTAAAAACTAAAAAAGAACCGACTTCAATGCCGCGCTATTCATTTTCAGTACCAATTTTGAGATGTTTATCTCAATATCTCTGGAGATACTTATCAGAGCTCGATAAATTACCATGAAAAAAAAAAATTACCATGGCACCACACTTGGGATATCTCCTTTCGAGCAAAAAAAGAATAATCAAAATCGGTTTATAAACGACGAAGTTATCCGCGAACAAACAAAAAAAAACGGTCGAATTGAGAAATCTCCTCCGTTTTTTGAAGTCGGTTAAAAAGAACAGTCAAAGCCTAAAATTAAAAAATTACTTTCCCGCCCTAGGGCAGAAATGACCTACTTTGCGCGCACTAATCGAGGACCAAACCATCACTTTTCGAATAGATGGGATGAAAAAGCTTCTTCTATTTGTATGGACACGCACGCGCTCTATAGTCCTCTTAATCGACCTGTACCTGTAGTAGGTAGGTAGGTAGAACTTCGATTGCTAACTACAATCACAAGACTGTCCATTCCACGGTCACATGAACGGAATGAACTCCAGTTCCATTCTCGACTATTTCAATGGTGGTTAAGGGCACGGCTATAAAGTAACATATGTTGTAGGTAAGAAATTAATTTAACTTACAAAAATAAATTATAAGCTGGCGTTCTATATAAAACTGGATAGCTGTGCCTGTAATTTTCACGACAAACTGATATACGACGTACTCGTAGCTCTATAGATCCACTTCTCGTTGCATTCAATGTGGATATCTTGTTTCTAAATCAAGCGCAAAAGTCATAAATTAATACCTGGTCTATCTTAAGTATCTTATCTTCTTCTTGTGTATATATTCAGTAACGTTTGCCTTTTATAATTTATTTATTAGTCAGTACTAATCTATCAACGCACAGCTCAAACCCCTTAACGGATTGCGCTGAAATTTGGCATGCAGATAGTTATTATGACATAGGTATCCGCTAAGAAAGGATTTTACAAAATTCACCCTTTAAGGGGATGAACCGGGGGTTCAAAGTTTGTATGTAGAAACAAGATTAGATAGTCTATTTTATTCGAAACTTTACACATGTACGTCTGTAAACAAATAAGTAAATACGTGTTTCAGGCTTTGTCGAAATTCCACCCCTAAGAGGGCAAAACGGGGTAACAAAGTCAGAAAATTAATAATGTTCTGATTACTTCGGATTGCTCTGAAATTTGGCATACAGATAGGTATTATGATGGAGGTACTCGCTAAAAATATTAAAATAAAGGATTTTCCAAAGTTCACCCCTTTATGGGATAAAACGGGGATTCAACGTTTGTAAGATTCGATAGTATTTTTAATCCAAAACTTTGCACAAGTACTTCTATAAACAAATAAGTGAATACGTGTTTCAGGCTTTTTCGAAATTCCACCCAAAAGAGGGTTAAACGGGGTAACAAAGACTGAAAATCATTTTTTTAGATTGCGCTGTAAATTGGCATGTAAATAGGTATTATAACGTAAGTGTCCGTTAAGAAATGCTTTTCAAAATTCACCCCTTAAGGGGATGAAACGGGGATTTAAAATATCTATGGAGAAACAAAATTAGATAGTCTTTTTTAATTTGAAACTTTAAATATAAGTACTTCTGTCAATAAATAAGTAAAGACGTTTTTCTTGCTTTTTCGAAGTTCCACCTCTAAAAGGGTGACATCGGAAATGGAAACCATGTCGAAAATGGCTAAAAATCAATATTGTTTCGGATTGAGCTGAAATTTGGCATGCAGATAGTTATTATGGCGTAGGTATCCGCTAAGAAAGACTTTTCAAAAGTTTACGCCTTACGGGGATGAAACGCGGTACAAAGTTTATATGGAGAAACAAGATTATATAATCTTTTGATTCGAAACTACACACAAGTACTTCTTTAAATAAATAAATAAATAAATACGTTTTTCAGGCTTTTTCAAGATTCCACCTCTAAGAGGGAGAAATGGGGTAACAAAGTCTGAAAATCAATATGATTTTTCGGGTTTTATAAAAATGAATCCTTATATCCCTCAGTTACTTACACCATAACTTAAAAACGGGTGGACCGATTTGGCATATGCTTTTTTGAAGTGCTTTCATGATAGAAAATTTTTTACGAAATAATGTTTTAAGTAAATTAACGAGTTTTAACGCCGGCGAAGCCGCGGGCAGAAGCTTGATATATAAAAATTAATCTCTATCTATTTATTTATCTTGGTCACGCCATTACTTGGTAACGTGTTGGCTAATTATCGATGGGACTAGTGGGATACACTATTTTTTTACCTTCTTGGCAATTTTTTTAATTGTTTGTGAAAAAAAATGTTGTACATAGATAAAAGTAGTTATTAACGCGGGTGAAGTCGCGGGGCACATCTAGCTAAAAAAAAGTAAAGTATACATAAAAAGTATACATAATATAAAGGTATATTTCATCTTCGTTAAAGTAATATGTTTGTATATAAGTGTATTCACCCAGCACTCGCGTTTTTCCATAACTCATCTTCAGAGACCCAAACGATGGTTGAGTTCCGTCTATAGTTTTCAATCCTTTTTAACGGGCCAGTTTTGATTGCCAATCTTATCTGTAAATAAATACTAGTAGTAGTAGTACTTATAGTAGTAAATCTAAAACTAAACAAATTAATTAGGTATAGAATTAATAAGGCCCTGCTTATGGAGTGCTATGCGCGCTCTCCGCGGCGTAGCGCGCCGCTTCTCCACAATAAGGGCCTAAGTGTATAGTAAATTATGGCTTACAGCTCTTAAATTCTGCACGTCGGGTTCGTAGGGCTTCAAGTTAAAGTCTCTGAAATCAAAGATTTTATATATATTACACACAAATCTGACTTCAAATCTTAGGAGAAAACGCCGGGTGCATTATACAAATGAATTCCTGTTTCCTCCCTGGAAAATGATTCTAGAGCAAATTTTTTTTCCTTTCACACCCTTGTCATTTGTTTTTTTACCAACTAATTGCAAAAAGAAGTATAACACTTCAAAAACATGAAAAGTTTGTTACCTGTTACGTAATTTACTGACCTGATCTAGTCGGCTACCAGATAGAAAATAATAAGAGCACGGATGCACTCATTTACAAAAAATAATTTAATCGGATCAGTTTTCGAGCAGAAAACAGGGGAATACGAAACCTTATTTTAGTCAAATTTTTGTAAGTAAATTGGGCCTGAGTTAAAGTTGTCGTCCCTATCACACTCTAGTTAGTTGTTCGGGCACTGCGCGACGGCAATAGTTTCTTTAATTATACTTATTTTTCATATTCCTCGCTCACCGCGTTTCTTCTAAACTGTAATGTAAGAAGTAGTACCTATCTAGTTACTGTTGTAAGTACCTGCAATACGTAAAAGGTAATGTTGCGTCTGAGATTGAGTACATCACGTACATCGAAGCGACCGCAGCTATGTAGCAGCAAACTATTGCACGTACTATCGCATTTATACAAATTGCAATTCCGATACCTGAAAAGAAAAATTAGGTCCTAGCTTATTTTATATCTAAAATCTTTGAGATTTAGAAGCTTACAATGTGACAGTTAAAGCAAAGTCAATCGATATGGGTTACATTTTAAGTTGTCATCATTACCCACGGGAGGGTCATTGCTACCTGTCTGCGTCCGTGGTGCTCTGGTGCTTAGATCCTAATTTACCCCTAACGTAATCCCTGGGTGTTGTCTAAATGGGTGACCAATAACTAAATGTTGTATTCTGCGGTCGTGGCTCGAACTACCCACCGGAATCGCCAATCGTTTCGCCGAGTCCAGCATGATGATTACATTGAAGACTGGTTGGGATAGTTGCACTCTGTGGATTGGGCTAGTCAGTTGTCAAGCACCTCATCGCACTGCTTCCAATTCCAGATAGGCATGATTCCAAATTCAAATTGCACCGTCACGATCAAGGCCGTTCAAGTCATCTCGTTTATGGCACCGTTTTTAGGGTTCCGTAGTCCTAACAAGGAACCCTTATAGTTTCGTCATGTCCGTCTGTCTGTCTGTCTGTCCGAGCTTCTGCTAAGAGACCGTTAATACTAGAAAGCAGTAATTTTGTGGGGATATGTATATAAATTGCGCCGACAAAGTGCTGAAATAAAATTTAAAAAAATATTATTTTTAAGCTAGTATTTTTGCTCCCCTATATGAGAAGTGGGGATGATATTTTTATTCATCGTCTACCCCATCATGGTGGGTATCGTTGAAAAGGTCTTTTAAAATCAAGTAAGGGTTGCTAATACCATTTTTCGATTGAATGCTCCATTTACAAAATATTAAACTTTAAAGTGCAAATTTTTGTTCCAGTAGGGCGTCCCCCCCCCCCCCCTCTAAAAGCTAAACTGCTGGCTTAAAAAATCTGGAAAAAATCGTGATAATAGCGCATAACTATAGCGGTTAAGATAACTTTATTAGTTTAGCAGTAATATAGTCATTAAACTTGTGTTGGATAATTTTCTACCAAATACAAAATCCTTAGAATATATCCTTTAAAGTGATAAAGACGGAGTACTTAGTTGCTTGTTTATAGCGGGTAAAGACTTGCATTGAATAACAGGCTACTACGGAACCCTAAACTGCGCGTGGCCCGACACACACTTTGCCGGTTATTTTATGCTCAATAGGCAAGCCAATGACCACTATCTCACTCTACGGAATAAATCGTGAATAATTGTCAAGTGCTTGTCTGTCAGAAATAAAAAAATATGACGCGGTGAGTAGCACAACCTGCCTTGCAATAATGCCAAATGTATGGCGTTGAATGAAAGTGTGCACAAATAAGATCGATTGTGCACAATCTAATAACCACACGCGTCTTCTCTACGAAGTCTCCACACTCACGATCCTTCAGAAGGCTTCAAAATAATTTGTCCATTAGGTACTCAATGTTTATGTTACGTAGTATTTATATTCTCTTTGGGACTATATGTTAGGTTTTTAGTAAAATTATTTCTACGTTTTTAGGTTTCAAAGTTTACAGTCCGGCAAGTATAACTTGGCGCGGATGTGCGCCACTGTGCTTTTACTTTGTACTTTGATAACAGTTCTCTTAAACCACTTTTAATTACTTTTGGCATTATTGAACTATTTTAATGTAGCAGATTTATCAACAATAATGTCGCGGTAATCTCTCAAACGTCAAACTCACAGTTTCAAGAGAGCGGAATTAGTTCCAAAAACCACCACCGCCAGTTATACTTGTGGCACTGTAAATATGTTATTACCGTCCAGCATAGGGATAATACGAAAAGCTCGTCCTGGTCCACTTATGCTCCATTGGCCAAGATACACCTCGAAGTGTCGAATGGGATTTGCTACACCAGCCACCGCTAATACCAAAAGCATCATATAAACAACTGTAACGAAATTATGGTCTTCAAATATTATGTTACCTATCTACACTTTATATTATGAGTGGCGTTTGCTTGGGCGTGTTACTCAGATGGCGGGGGGTTCGAATCCCGCTGGATGGCGAAATTTTGGATCTTATATTATTAATAATGGTCTGTACTGTAATGGGATGTAAGTATATAAGGGAGCACAAATACCACCTCAGTGCTCCCAGCCAATTTCACCTGCCCGTGGTGCATCCTGCTGACCACCAACGATGCTTTGGCGACCGACAAATGGCGGTATCACCATTTCAAATTATGGCGTAGCTAGTATTTATTTATACAGGCCGGTGACGGGCAGCAGCGTCACCGGTGCGAGAAGCTACTTCCTGCGATCGCCAACCCGCCTGCCCAGCGTGGCGATTAGGGCATATTAAACACAATGAGCCGAAAATCGTGGCTCAGTGGCGTATCTTGGGAGAGGCCTACGTCCAACAGTGGACTGACACTGGCTGATTATGATGAATAGCGGCCTTCGTTTGTTACCTATGTTTTAAATCAAATCAATTAATATCTAATAATGTTTCAATACATAGGTACTCAGGGTTGTTATTATAAAACTTCTGATAGCTTGCGGCAAACGATATGCCGATATATATTAGTTTAGTATTAAGTACTCGAGGTAGAGTAGAGCTCTACGCTCTGCGCAGTAATATATAATATATACAATAATACTTCACAGTTAGCATAGACTGACGTCATTGTTCGGTACTACCTAGATACTAACAAATGCCTCCGGTGAGCGCCGAAGCAGCTACTCTACAATGCATGGTCATTAGTGTGCCCAGTATTAAGGAGCTGAGTTGAAGCCTTCTGCGACCTCGACGTCTACGTGAGACGGGGCCACCGCCGCTGTAACCCATCTCCGGCTGGGCTGAATCAGTAGACCATATTACCGACCATTGGCTCTGCAATAGTTGAGGAAGACTATAAATTCATGACTTAAATGTGACTTTGACTCGACTTCACGAATAGAATATACGAAAACTTGGTCTTCTTATACATTGGCTAAATACACGTGTAATCGTGTGGAGTCATAAGACTAGGTAGGTCCAAATTTAAGCGAAGGCATGGTCGGTTATATCCACTGAGTATCATCAGATTAGCTTTAGATGAGTAGTTATTAAAAATAGGTAAGAGAGGCAGAGATTCGTATTCATTCAGAATCAAATTAAAAGGCGTCACATATTCAGTATTTTTAGCTATGCTCTTAACCACCAAGTAGGATTAGTTGAAAATTATTTCAGTTAAGAAATGCATATAAATAAAAAATGTAAAACGACTAAACCCAACATGTCTCATGAGAGTACATAATATTATATTAATGTTACAGATAATTTACGTTAAAGTTTACGGGTAATAGTTTTAAAACGAAACAAGTACAATATTAAGTCCTGAAAATGTGGTAAAACGTACCAAATCTTTATTTTCATATGTGAGTATTGTTTCTAAGGAATTTGCTTTTCTAAGCGTCATTATTACACATTTAATTTAGGATAAATAGGATTTTAGTTATTATTAAATTGTTAAGATACAACGTACGTAATGTTTGTTTTGAAATTAATGTCATTTCTTGACAGCATTTCGAGTGATCATTGTAAATTGAAGAAAGTTTTGTTACAAAGAAAAGTGCTTTATGGAAGTCACCACACCACAGACCTCGTATTACGCTACGTCTCTTGATAATCGTAGGATTTGTAATGGAGACTAGTCTCCATGGTTTTGTACTACGGCTAAGATATTATTTACTTGATTCGTGGTTTACGGAACTCGGTGAATATAATATTTATAACTTTGAACTGATTTTTTTGGGAAAATATATGTGCAGTTTAACATACATTATAGTACATACCTACAACGCGGTTAAGTTAAGATTGCACCTGACTAGAATGCGGCACCCCTCCCGCTTCCCTGCTCATCTCCCTGTGATAGTCTTGTCGCGTCATTACAAAAGAGTTCATAGAGTAACTTTTTATACCGGGGAAATTATTGTCTTATGCGTTATTCTGTGACCGGGGAACGGCTCATAAGTACGGATTGCATCTTTGTGTTTTACGAATTTTCGTCTGCTACTAGTTGAGTTTAATTTTTGGACTGTTTTTGTTCAACGAGGTGCAAACTTGCCGCGTTGTGACTAATATTTCATTCCTACGCAATCTTCTATTACGTAACAACTTAACACAAAAAGAAGATAAAATCGAGGAGGATGATGATAATAAAACGCATCTAATTCGTGTAAAAGTTTAATAATAATTTACTTTATTTGAACAATTATATTCTACCTACTTCAACTTTAACACAACATGGTACAAAGATTCTGTAAGTATATCTTTGTTATTACATGATATCTTTTAACCGCCTCACACTGGCGTGGACGAATTACCCTTACTTTTACATAATTGATAACAATTTAATATGTATTAAGAAAGTTCTATTGAATTACACTTACTCGTATGTCTGCCAAATACGTTGTTTGGTCCCACGACGTATTTATACAAGGTTTTAGTTCATGTTTTTGTCAAAATATATTTACATATTTTATGACACTGATTGATTACAATTCAAGGTTGCATACCGATGCTAAATTACACACTATACAATTTTCAAATTTATTTCAGAAAGACAAGTTACAAGAAATGTTTCTGATTCGTTATCATTTATTCTTAGGATTATTTTTCCGACCCAAATGTCGACCAATAGAATTGCACCATTCGACGTCACGTGGTACAACCTACATGGTATTATACTGAAAATTTTTTGAAAATTTTCTCTGTTGTACCACGTGACGTCGAATGGTGCAATTCTATTGGTCGATATTTGAGTCGGAAAAATAATCCCCCGAATACCACACGAGCTTCAAAATTTATCTGGCATTTCCCTCAAGGTTCCCTGCAAACAAATGAAGTCGTCAAGTTTTTCAGGAAAAATCACTCGCGCTTCGCGCTCGTGATTTTTTAAAAAACTTGACTCCTTCATTTGTTTGCAACGAACCTATCGGGAAATATCCGATAATTTTGAAGCTCTTGTGGTATTATAAGTGAATATTTATAGCGCAAAAAGTTGCTGAATATATACAATAGATAGTTGCTGATATATATACAATAGATATCGATTGGCCGTCATCACGTCATACAGCTTATCGATTATCCTCACTGATGTGCCTAAGTAATGTACTAGTATAAACTAGTGCTTATAAAAGCACTGAGTAATCGAAGGATAGCCTTAATAATAGAGGAGTATGTAAAGGTCGAAGGTTCACCGCAGTGAGAGCTAGGGAGGCGGCGGCGCGGCGGGCTGCGGCGCGTCCTGCGGCAACGTGAAGTTGGTGAGCAAGTCTCGGACCGCCGGCCATAGAGTGCACTCCGTGTGAGACTGGTTGAACTCGTTGAAACTGTACACACATATAATATGCACCTTTAAATGTTTGTGTTGAGATGAGGTGCGTTTAAGAAGCCACACGGGCGTTGCCGGTGCGTTGCGTCGTCACAACTCTATGTTTTCAACACTCAAGTATCACACGAGCATTGCCGCGGTGTATTAACGAAACATAACACGATTATAATAGAGAATTTAAAGAGTTAGGTAATGTTCCGCTCTGGCGTTAGGATGCCTCCACCCCTCCTCTCTTCGCTTTGTCTATCAGGGGGGCTAGACAACATTCAATTTCTGTTTACATTCACTCTGACGCAACTTCAAAATGTATGGGAATGACAACTTTGTTGCGGAAATATAAATGTCATTCCCATAGTCACCCCATTTTGAAGTTGCGTCAGAGTGAATGTAAACAGAAATTGGATTTTGTCTAGCGTGGCTGGACAGCGTTCGTCGGACAAGCGCACGACTAAGATCACTTTCTTGTCCGTCTGTCTCTCTGTCTGTCCGTGTGTCACCACCGATTTTTTCAGGAACGGGTGGACCTAGCATTTTTACAAGATACTGAAGTCTGTAGTCCTTATTAGGTGTATAAAAATCAAGGTCCTGAGTCAACACGATAAAAAGATATGGGCAAAGTTAGATTTTCGCGAAAACATGTAAGTACCAAAATGTACCTTAATTTTCAACTTCTTTTATTTTTCGGAATTTTTCATTAACTTGTGCTGTAAAATTAACAATTCTAGGTCAACTGGAAGTACCCTATAGGTTTTGGGTAGAAAACTATAGGGTACTTACTATACTTCCCGTTGACCTAGAATCATGAAATTTGTTATTTTTTTCAGCACAAATAAAGGAAAAGATCCAAAAAATAAAAAAAGTTGAAAATTAAAGGGTGTCTCCATACATAGTGAACGCCAATTGAGATAGGAGTTATATAAGCACTCATACAATTTAGAGGTCTAGCTTAATTGGTACAACCAACGTTGGGATGGAAGCCTCGGTGGGAGAGTCCAACTCGACTTGGCCGGTTGTATTTGACTTGACCAAGTGTTCTCCTATGGTATGAAATAAATGAATCTTAAATATGAATGTATGAGATACGATGAAGGTTACCGTTTGAGATGTAGGCTGACGGCGATGAGGTGCGGCTGCGCGTTCTGTTTGTCAGCAAGTTGCGTCACGTTCAGCTGCATGTCGTACACTAGCGGCAACACGAGCTGCGTGTCGCCGCGCGTCAGGCAGATCTATTGTACATGGGAAATACAATATTAGACAATAGCGATGATGCCTGGGTAAAAAAAAAAAATTCTAATTAGTCCGTCTGTTGGATGCACATTACTAGTATTCTTGTTAACCCAAAACAACTCTTTGACAAAAATCACGAAATGTCTCAAGGGGGGAGGGGGGTGTAGTAAGATATCATGTGTATTTATTTTTTTATTATTTTTTTTAAACGCGCGATTTTTAAATCGAAAAGCCGCGTGTAGTGTGACCTTCACTCACCGTTGCTAGGCAACGAACGAAGTACCTTCTCACGCGCTGCTTAAGATAATATTCTAAAATATTTAAGATTTTTTGTAGATACTACGCGAGCGACGCCACGCGGTTTTTCAACGCTCTTATCTTCGTATTTTTTTTATTTTATTGACAAATTAAGAAATACGTATCCAATATTTTTTGATAATGTAAATGACGGACTAAAAACATTTTTTTTAGGAAACTAGCCTATTATAATAATAACGAGAAACAAAAATGTTAAATATCCGATGTAACAAACATATCACAATAGGGTATTACACCCATTTTTGAAAAGTGTCTCAATTAGATTCTATAGTGCTAATGAACAACAACAAAAAATAACAACATTTTTGTTTAATCGTTATGTGCCATAAAAATACATTAAAATTTTGCATTTTCAAATTTCGCGCGTAATTTGACGAAAACGCTGTACACAGTGGACGCCATATTTTTCTGTGGTCATGACGTCAGTTGGCTGTGTACACAAATGCAGTGATATGATAGTTGACACTTCTAAGCTTACATAGCCGCATGACGTAATAACATGGCGACTACTATTTAATGGTGTTATGAAACGGATTAAAAAAGGTGAAACCTTTGAATTGAATTTTAAAATTTAGTTAAGCTATTTTCAATAATATATTCCAAGATTTTTTGTCATATAGAGTAAAATATCCTTTTATAATAATTACAAGAATCAAACATTTAAAACATCCGATGTATTAAATTTATCACAATTGTATTTGGCACAAATTATATGTTTTCATATTTCCCGAACCAAGGCAAATAGATGTCATTGCTTACCACAGGCAAACCTTTTGTTTATCCACTATACGGAACAATTATTGTTTAAAGAATCAAATAAATTATTCAGTATGTAGGCAGTATTAATATACGCACATATACACGTCAAAATCATAAATCATAATCAATTATCAAGTAAACATAGCAAAAGCAGAATTTAACTATTTGAATTTAAAAAAAAACAAATGTAATGAACCATTCAGCTGTCATCTAATCGTTGACTATTAAAAAATATTATATTCGGGTTGCCAACCATACACGTAACTGTGTGTTTCAGTACTACAGACAATTTTTATTAAAAAAAAGTGAAATAATGAAACACAACTTAAAGAAACGCATACCGATCACAGTACATATCATGATCCGCATGGAACTGATTGTTACTGATATATATGTTAAATAGAATAGATGATATACTCACAAAGAAGAGTATCTTATGTTTAGCGAGTAGCACAGCAGGTTGTCCCGCGGGCACGATGGGCGGCGCGGCGGGCGGGATGCGCAGCGCCCACTGTAACGTCCAGAGCGCGGGCACGGGCGGCGCGAGGTCGGCGCGCATCAGGCTGGCCAACGCGGGCAGCGCGGCGGCCGGCGCGCCCCACGTGCGCCCCCACCCGTGCAGGGCGGTGGCGCGGTACGGGGGGATGGCCACGCGGCTCTCGAAGAACTTCTCCATCACCTGACGTCATCAATTATATTCATAAGATAAACTGTACCCTTAGTACGAGTTTTCATACGAAACTCGATATCGTATTCGAACAATTTTTGTATGAAAAACAGTACAGCGCCCCTAGTGATATTCACACTTCACTAAATTTAGACCAATCAGAGAGCCAGAATAATTCAACAACTATGTGAAATCTGTCAAAAGCGTTTACGATGAAAACTCGTACTAAGGGTACTGGCCAAATGCAAGTCGGACTTGCACTCGTAGTGTTCCGTAACAAAGTAGAATATTTTAAACCTATATTTTTTTATTTATTACCAAAATTACTTTGTTTTTTATAGTGTTTATATGATTATACAAAGTTATATTTGCGGATGCTATATCTCAAAAACTGCTGACTATATCTCGTTCAAACCAATTTTCGTTGAAAGGGTTTATTCAAATCTACAGCATTATTTTTTAGTAGTAGATATAGGCCTTAAGGCCAGTTTCACCGGTTCCTGATGATGTGTCAGACAGTTAACTGACAGATTACGTCATATAAAATTGATCAAAAATCTATCAGATAAGTTCCTAATAGGGATCTCTGCCTTTTCGCCGAAAATTGTTTGGCAGATTATCACTTGTCAACTAACGTTTCGCAGAATTTTATTTCACCGAATAATCATTTGCCAACCTATCACATAATTTTGTTTTATTTCCCAACCTAACAGTTGCCAACTGTACGTTTGGTCTGCCTTTTATAATGACACTTTTCGAAAGGCCAACTTTCAAGTAGCAAACTTTCAGTTAGAGTATGGATTATCTTCATGTGTGGCATCTCGATACTTAACACACAAATTCAAGTGCCCTGTGTAGTAAAATAAAAGCGATTTGGTTCTGGCACTTCGCCGGCCGCTGCCGCGGCACGCTCGTGCATTGTTGCTCGCAGTTCTAACCTAACCTAACCGATTCCTTTCGATTTCACCTAAACTTCATTCCGCACTTTGAAATTTTGCAAATGTGTATTTCGTCTAAAAGTAGTCTGGCCTAGTGAAGGATTTGACAAATGATAAGTGCCCTGAACGTGTTGTGTCATTATAATAATCAGCTAAACAATAATTCTACCAAATGAAACGTTGTCATACAAAAATTTGACAATCGTTAGTTGTCAAAGTGAAAAATACGCGAACCGTTGGTTGGCAAGTGATAATCGGTCAAAAATTGTTGGCAGGATCCCTCCTAATAGAGCTATCAGGAACCAGTGAAACTGGCCCTCAACCTCGTAAAATAATAGAGCTCGTGTATCATTGCCTAAAGTGGTAATAGAGAGTTACCTGTAAATCTTCCTGCGGCCAGGTGTCTTTGTGGTCCGGCAGCGGTGTGAGGTGCAGGTGAAGTGACTGCATGTGTTGAGGATGTAGGGCCACGCGCGCGGCTAGACCCGCGCTTTCACAGCGGAATGTTAGAGACGTCGCCTCTATGCTCACCATCGTCAACTGTTGACAAACACCTTTATCATCAGCCTGTTAAATAACCGGATACCCGCCGTTTGCTCCTACGATAAAAAAAAGAGTGTGTGTACTTATGTACACGCGTTAGAAGTTATACTTCTGTGGCGTATAGAAAAATAATGCAGTAGTGATTAACGATAAATATTAAATTTAATCAAAAAGATTTTATTTAAATAAAAAAGGTTTTATTAACGTAAAAATATGACGTTAAATATGACATATACAACTTGAACATAGTCATGCCACCTAGAACTAACTTCACGGTGTAGAATTTAGGTGTCGGTGTGCGCGCGCATCGTACCACCTAGAACTAACTTCACGATGTTAAATTTAGGTGTCGGTGTGCGCGCGCATCGTAAAAATTCACTCTCATCATTTTTCTCTATCGCGCCAAAAGAAGTGTAACTTCAAAAAATGCTTCCCTAATTAATTGTGTTAGAGGTCTAAAACATCTTTAGCATTGATTAGCGTTTGTATAGTTTTAAAGATTATGATGGACTTAGGTAGAAATAGTTTTTTTTGTTTTTTTATATACATAGATATGTATTTGTACTGAAATTGTGAACTCTTTAAACACATTTCTTATTTTTAATATAAGTAGAATATACTCACATAATCCTCCTGCTGCACGAATCTCTGCAAAGTTCGTTTCATATAGACGCAGGCTAGGAAGCGTTGCAGCGGTGCGAGCGCCGGGCCGGCGGGCGCGCCGGGCGGCGGCTCGCACGGCGTACACAACGTCTCCAGCTTGGACACTGGGATGGGCGTGGCGATGGCGCCGGCCCACGCTCGCCCACCGACCAACACGCGGTTGCTGGTCGATGACGTCGGTTGGGGACCTGGCACACACGTTTCGATATGAAAGATATAATATGAAGACGGTGCACTACCGGCCTGAAAGAGACCGACCTTGAACGGAGTTCGTCTCTTTCTTTTGTATGGACCATAGCTTTATAAATAATTCTACTGTACGTGTGTATGTCACCGAATTCCTCCTAAACGGCTGGACCGATTTAGATGAATTTTGGTATGTGTTAGCCCGTAGATGGTTTAGATTAACAATTGGACCCGATAAGTGGCGCTGCGAGACAACGTCTGCCGGAGTGTGTATATATATATATATACTAACGACTATATATATATAAATATAATATATATAAGTATATATAATATAATATAAGTATATATTTATATGTATATATATAGTATAGACTAAATTATATGTATAGCATACAAGCTGCCAGCGCTATATATGTACTATACTGTATAGTAGGTACATATATAGCACTGGCAGGTTGTTAGACAAGGACACACTCTCATCTAGATTAATTTCGTTGGGCCTTTTTGATGTAGATAGCAATTACAACCATATGTTTAGAGCATACGGAATTAATTAAATTCGTAAAAACATCTGCTGTACACGATCCTTATATTGTAAATCCATGGGATCTGGTGACAGTTACTAGGATGTTTAGCGACATTACTTCGACGTCACAACTGTCTGTGCTCAGCTTTCGAGTTGGCTATATCAAACATCATGCCGTAAATAAAAAATAAACTGGCTAAGTGCAAGTCGGACTTGCACTCGTAGGGTTCCGATTCCGTACCACACTACAATATTTTATAAAATCGAGCAAAAAATGCTGAAAGAAATAACGTAATAAATTGATAAATCGATCTAGAGGTTGTCATTTTCAGAAAATGTTGTTGTATCCCTGTTTTTTAGGTAATGAAAAACTTCTACAATATAGTTAGAACATGAAGGTAAATTTCGCCATAGTTGCATTGTTATGATAGCTGAGTGGAAGATCGATCGGATGGCGATCAGAAGGACCCGGTTCGAGTCCAGACGAAATGATTAATTTTTCCAAATTTGTTCTTTTGTGAGAGAATTAATGGGAGCCAAAACATTACATAAAACACGATTTACCAAAAAAAAAACCAAAATAAAAAAAAACGTTTCTTGTATGGGGACCCCCTTTAGTTTTTAACTATATTCTGTTTTTAGTATTTGTTGTTATAGCGGCATTAGAAATACATCATCAGTGAAAATGTCAACTGTCTAACTATCACAGTTCATGAGATAAAGCCTGGTAACAGACGGACGGACAGACAGACAGACAGACAGACGGACAGCGGAGTCTCAGTAATAGGGTTCCGTTGGTACCCTTTGGGTTCGGAACCCTAAAACTAAGGGCCAGTTTCACTGGTTCCTGTTAACCCTATTAGGAATTTATCTGTCAGATTTTTGACAACTTTCATATGGCGTCATCTGTCAGATAATTAACTATCTGTTACTTTATCATGAACCGGTGAAAGTATCATAAGTCATAACCCACTGTTAGTTCTACGTTTTGGCAAGACATTTTGAAAGACGGATCTGAGCAGTAGCTAGTTGTATAGCTAGAGACGAACGAGCAACTGTGTCCCGCGGCTTCACCTGCGTTATAACGTATATATCCTATGTTCTATTCCATTATATGGGCTATTGCATGTGCACATTTCAGATACTCTTTCGAACCGCTTAGCCGTCATGAGGTCATAAATAAGAAAATTTGCTATTAAGATTATAATATTGGTAGATATGATAGTCCTCAAACTCACCAGAAGTAGAACAGCTGAACGGATTTAGATGAAATTTAGCACGCAGTTAGTTTATAATCCGGATTAGGATTAGGATGCTTTTGACCTAGGTAAGGCTGCGAGGCATAGCTAGTAAAATACAATAAAAATTAATCGTATTTTTAACCGACTTCGACCGTAAACATTATTTTTTATGTTTGCGGATAACTGCGTCGTCGAACCGGTTTTGATGATTATTTTTTTGTTGGAAAGAAGGTCTCCCAAGGGTAGTACCATTGTAATTTCATCGAGATCTGATGAAAATCTCCAGAGATATGTCGATAAACGTCTAAAACTTGCAATTGAAACTGACTCGCGCGGCATGGAAGTCGGTTGTTTTAGTTTTTAAGCTATCTTATGTATTTGAGATCGTGCTGAAAATGTTTTTTGATATAAAATTGTATTATAATCATGCAAGATCGCGGCTCGTACTAGCCTATACACGAAAGGAAAATTACCTACCTTTATGATCCATATGATGTCTCGGCGAGGGGTGATGTCCGGGCGAGGGGCGCGGCAGTGAGGGCGAGGCAGGCCACGCGGTGAACGGAGACGTGGGGGGCGGGTGCGGGGACGCCGCGGGGGCTGCGTGCGGGGACGGGGCCAGCGGGGAGGCGGGGGACGCGGACACGCCCGCGCCGCCGGACGCCGGCCCGCCCGCGGACCCCGGCGGGGAGGTCAGGTTGAATGAACCACCGCCCATCTGTGTATATATAGAACATTATACAGCATTATTATAACAGTTCAGTTTACTAAGAAGGGTGTGAGTCTCTTTTGTGTCTCTTTTGTGCAGTCTATGTTCAGTTGATTGCCTGACTGGCTGATAAAACATTCTGAGGGCGTCTTACGCTACGCTGGTCAATGCGCAGAACACATTTATCGAGCGGTTGCTTTTACATATATAGGCTAGCATATGACCACAATCTCACCTGTTGGTAAGTAATGACGCAGTGGAGAATGGTAGCTTGACGACTGACTAGACAAGGTTAGGTTAGACTCATATTTTTTTTGGGGCCCACTTTGCCGGGCTGGCCCCAAGAGTCGTGGGGGCTGCCGCCTCTCTGGGAAGGCTGCTGCCGAATGTGGGCGGCCCAAGCGCCAACTGCCGACGGCTGTACTCCGGAGTCATCCGGAGTATGGCCATGTATGGGGCATCCGTCTGGGTGGACGCCCTCAGTCGCGGCAACAAAACCCTGCTGCGACGTCCGCAGCGGGTTGTAGCGACGAGGGCAATCCGTGGATACCGGACGGTGTCCTGGACGGCGGCGTGCGTGCTGGCCGGTGATCCCCCCTGGGAGCTCCAAGCGGAGGTCCTCGCCGAAGTTTACCACTTCGTGGCGGCGAGGAGATCCCGAGGAGAGCCCCCAGCGTGGCAGGAGGTCGCACGCATGCGGAAGCAGGCGCAGGGCGCCCTGTTGCGGCGGTGGACGGAGGACCTGGCCCCACCGGTCCCTGGACAGTGGACGGTGGATGCGGTCAGGCCGGTCCTTCGGAAGTGGGTGAGGCGGCGGTTCGGGTCGCTGACCTTCCGATTGGTGCAGGTGCTTTCCGGGCATGGATGTTTCGGTAAGTACCTGCACCAAATCGCGAGACGGGAGGCGACCCCTGCCTGCCACGAGTGTGGAGCGCCAGAGGATACGGCGCTCCACACGCTGGAGGCGTGTGCCGCATGGAGCCCGCAGCGGCACACGCTCTCAGCGGTCATAGGGCGGGATCTATCTCTGCCGAGCGTGGTAAATGCCATGCTCGACAGTGAGAGATCGTGGCAGGCAGTGGTCTCCTTCTGCGAAGAGGTGATGACGCAGAAGGAGACCGCGGAGCGGGCCAGGGAGGACGACGCCTCTTCTGACCCGATCCGGCGCAGACGTACGGGGGGAAGGAGGAGGCGGTTTGCCCGCCTTCTCCCTGCTCACTCATAGTGGGGTCACTAGCCGAAGGTCGGGGGACTTTCGGCCGGCTTGCACGACCCCACACGTGTGAGGGGTGGCCTTGGTGAGCGAGGCCACCCCTTCCTGTGCCGGGGCCTGGATGGTTTTCATCCGGGCCTACCGCCGGGGCAAGGTAGTGATTGCTAGCATGACCCCATCTTGCCCCATCTCGGCGGAGGACTGCTCACCCCAGGTTTTTAGTGGGTATACTGCCCTTCTGGCAGTGACTCCCACATAACCATCTCGCACCCCCGGGCGAGAGGTATCCATAAAGGATTTTCCTGGGTCAAAAAAAAAAAAAAAAAAGTAAGACTCAATTATCAGAACTCAGCAGAATATACAGAACTCATTTATCGAGCGGTTGCTTTTACATATATAGGCTAGCATATGACCATAATCTCACCTGTTGGTAAGTAATGAAGCAGTGGAGAATGGTAGCTTGACGACTGACTAGACAAGGTTAGGACGCATGACGACCTCAATGACATTTTCACAGTTATACAATCATACAGTTTAGAATCGCCTTTGATGTCGGACGACACCGCCGCCCGAGTAGGTACATACGCTATCAGTCGCAAATGTGCAAGGGTTGTCAAAAACAAACCACGAGCTGATATTATATTAAGAGACAATTTTTTTTATTGATTTTGAAAAATAAAAGATCAAGAATGTCTCACAGAGATATTCTATATACGATAGTAAGTTTTTACATAAATAAAATTATCTATCATCGCGTATCCTATATCAAATAAACTTATTAGTAGTTTAAAGTCCTCTGGTTCACACAAGATCATAGCGGCGTAATGAGTATGTACTTAGGTACAAACCTTAGTTTAAATAGAAGATTATTGCCTATATAGGGTACCAAATATTAATGATGCCGATAGTAATTTTCACAAAGCTTAAGACTTAAAGTCAGTTTTTATCCTCTACTCAATTTTACTCAATAACTTTGTATAGTGGGGGATTATTAATTTATACAAAATAAGTATTGTATCGTATTCATTAGTAGTATTAATGTAAATTGGACATTTTTTGCTTTTGTTTTAATAATTTATGTGCTATGTTATGTGCGAATTAAATTTACAAACAACTTTTTTACACTGTATTTCACGTGAAATAAACTCATTTCATTGCAAATAATAGTATTAGATAATATTTGGTTAGATACTTAGTTATAGGAAAAACATTCCCTCGCGTCACGGGGAAATGAAATCTTAAGTCGTTGTTGTATTTTGCTTTCGGAACATCCATACACAGAACAAGTGTGCACCATTATAATTCAGTCTCGTAATTTTATGTAAGTAATAAGATTGTTAATTAAATCGTTTTTATGGTTTAAAATAATACATGTAATATTAAGACTTTCATAAGTGTACCATGTACCTAATTGGAAATAAATGATTTGAAATTTGAAAATTCGAAATTAAAACTCGATCTTACACTGTCGCGGCGACCCGCTAAGCACGAGTGCACAAACTAAGCGAGATTGAGGACCGCGATCCACGCCGACAAAACTGTGACATTACGAAAATGTCACAGTTTTGTCGGCGTGTGACAATGACCCCAAAAGTTATCACTACTATTTTGTCACCACTGGTGACAATTGAGAAAAATAGATTATGCCAGCCACCAACTGTGACGACTGGGAATGAAATCTGTCCCAGTTTTATTACCACTAGTAACAACATGATTATTTTTCCCACTTGTCACCGGTGTTGAAAGTAAGTAGTGACAACTGGGAACATTAAAAAATTGAAATTATAACGTATGTAGCTTTCTAATTGAGAGTGCAGAAGATCTAATGTGAAGATCTAATGAAGATTAATGTGTAAAATAGACAAACATGTTATATGCTCGACCGCATCATAGCTTTACAAGTGTGTCTGAGTGAGAAAAACAGAGTGATAGAGAGAAAAAACACCAATGTTTGTCATATCTAAAACAAAATTAATCGATTTTTTGAAGACTTAACAATAGAGGCGTTTGTTTACCTGATGAGCTGGTGAAGCCGGATGTGGCGTGACGGGCGCCGAGTGAGGGGTGTGCGGCTGTGGCGGAGTCAGCGGGGCCGGGAACCTTAGTCCACCTGGTGACGATACATGAATGAATGATTGAATGAATGAATGATGATACATAGTTACCTTACACTACTTATATACGCCGGTACGGATCTAAAGGCGCGAGCGATATAGGGAATATGAATGTGCATTTACTTGAAATCATTTATTTTCGAATCATTATTGTTTTGGTATTGTGTCAAAATCTTTTTTTAAAATAAAATACTCTTAAATTGTTTAAAATATTATATGAAAAATGCAAAATAAGCGTGGGAAATTTTAATTTTCAAAACACATCACCACGTGTGTATTAGAAAGTGACGTCACAACATACACTGTTGTCATCATCATCATCAGCCGATGTCAGTCCACTGCTGGACCTCTCCCAAGATGCGCCACTGGGCCCGATCTTCGGCTCTTCTTTTCCAGTCACTGCCCACCGCTTTGAGTATGTCGTCTAAATACTTAGTTACACATATACCATTACTCATAATATAATTAAAAAATTAATATAATATATATACAATAAATAATGTTAAATTTATAGAAATCATTATTTCATATACTTTTTTTTACTAATGATGTTATCATATATTTTACCTGGTGGCATTGGAGACATCGGCGAAGGAGGGTTGTCGTCTTCAGCTAGAAGCCGAGCGTTTATGTCGTCCACATATTTTGATAGGAAAGCCTGAAATAGAATCTAGTTTTAGATATGGGATGTTAGGGACAATTAACCTTTTGAGCGCCAAAGTCACATATACGTGACAAGCACTTCCGGGTCCTGTACGCCAAGCGACGTCTATAGAATACAAAACCCGTACAAAACCGTACAGCTTGGCGTACAGGGCACGGGAGTGCGTTGTAGCGTGGCGCTCAAAAGTTTAATTATCTATACTAATATTATAAAGAGAGAACATTTGTATTTTTGTATTTTTGTATGTTTGTAATGAGTAAGCTCAAAAACTACTGAACCGATTTAAAAAAATCTTTCACTAATACATAGAATAGACTTTCGGAATGAAAATAGGCTATATATTATCCCGTTTAAATCAAAGGTACATTCGTGGAGACCTAATTTGTAACCTAGGTCGGCAAATAAACGGTCGAAATAACACGTTTCTTACGAACGCTGCTTAATTGAAAATAGATAGAAGAATATTTTCTATGCAAGAGTTGTACAACTTAATAAGACCTACAAAAAATTCCGCGACAGCATATGTCTATCTCTTAAGGTTGACTCACAGTAACCATTTTAATCTTAACATTTTTGTTAAAAAATATTACATAACTTCCAAGGCTATTTTCAAGTATATAGTATTAATCCTTATCCAAATAATTACGTTAATTAGCTTGGCCACATATTATAGATTAAAATTGTCCTTTACAGTATATAATTCAAATGAAAACTCTAGAAGATATCACGAATTTCACAAACACGTATCGCAAAATTAATAAAATATTTGCAGTGAAACCACAGATTAGGTCATAGTTACTACGAAAATATTATTATAAGCTTAGCTATGCTGTAGATCCCCACCGATCACAATCAATTTAAAGTCAATATAGTATAATAATATGATCTATTGTATAAAATAATATTCATCTATATATATAATGTAAGTTGGTGAGGATTTGAGTATTCTGTAGAGTCCCGGAGGCTTCCATGTTCTTACAATATCGTTGAAGAAGAAGATTTTCGAATTGATCAGATCTATGAAAGTTTATTTCATAGCGCAATTAACTAGAAAAAAGCTCATAATTTTATAACGATTGAACGAATTTTCATGAATCAAAGCTAAGAAAACTCTCGATGAAGACATCTATCAAACAAAAAAAAAAAACTATCAATAATAAAAACATAATCGGTTCATCCGGTTAGGTGCTAAGATGCTACAGACAGACACACAGATACACACGTTAAACGTATATTATCCCTACATTTTGCGTCGGGGAACGCCGTAAGGTTACGGCGGCAGATGTACTCCTTGGTGGTAAGCTACTTTTTGGTAGATTTAATGATTCCACTACCACTGTACGAAAACTCATGATTCATGAATGCACATAAAACTTTCATTGGTAGGTATATAGCTAGGATTAGAACCAACGACCGTTGGGTCAGAATCAGGGTAACTATCCTTTACGCCAAAGGGCCGTCCAATATCAATACGTAAGTATTATAAAACAAAGTTCATCACTGCGTCTGTCTGTCTGTTCGCAATAATCTCAATAGCTACTGAACGGATTATCATGTGGTTTTCACCAATAGCCAGAGTGTTTATGAGGAAGGTTTAGGTGCATAATTCGTTAAGGTTTTGTGTAAATTGGATGAAATATGACGATGGTTGTTAAATATGTTCATATTTTATATTCGATGCAACAAACTGATGCAAATTTTGTAGGCATATATGTTCTACCCGTGCGAAGCCGGGGCGGGCTGCTAGTATTAAAATAAATGTAATGTTTTGAGCGCGCAATAAATCGCGATATGAATGTATAGAGGACCGATAGGGATAATTTCACTGTGGTATTTGACTACAGTTATTTATTCAGCGCCTCATTTCACTACCGTCTTTCAACTCTAGACAAGCACGGTTTTATCTTGGACCGAAACTTCACTAACATCAGGAGTGTAAGTCTCTACATGTATAGCGATGCATTTAGAGCGATGATCGTCGTTATGAAAAAGGGATCGATGCAGTGATACAGCTGTCTAGCTGCATCTGATTTTATTAAACGTTTTGCAATGACAAGACACATCGCCATCAATGTTAGACTTTCACCCCAGGGGAGATAGTGCCTTAGTGCTTGTCTAACTGTATATAATTTTAGTCCACAAACTGCTTAAAGTATACAAACCTTAAGACCTTGTGCCGGCGCGAATTCGTCGACTACGGCCGCGCGATCGAATTTAGAGTATGCTCCGTCTCGTATTGTGACCACGCCGCCGCCTCGGATGCCAACTTCTATTGAATACGCGCCCGCGTATATTATGCGGATCTGTATGCACCAACATAACTTTTTTAACAGCTTACTAACAATGTAGGTTGCATATTGCATATTTATAGAAGTCTTGTGAACCCCTTCAACTTCCATGCTTGTATCTGGAGTGGGTTCACGTCATTAGTGCAATGGGTGGGGATCGAACTCACGACCTCTCGATCGCAAGTCCGACGCTTTAGCTATTGGGTTACTGCCGCTTATATCACATATGTTATTTAGCATGATACAGAGAGGTAAGCTTAAGACAGTTTGCTCAGGACAGTACAATCTCTGTAAGAGCAAATAAGTCAGGTAAATTGAAAGTACTGTTACACTAAAGATCTCCTTAATATCTCAGGCGCAAATAAATAGGCGCAGCGTAGTACAAGCGAAGCACAAAATTGAGAATTATTATTGCGGGTCACAAAATTTTACAGGCAGACGAGCGTTTTGGCTGTCAGCTGCCTCGTTACCAAAATTAAATAATAATGAATAGCTAATCAACTAGCGAATTTAGAAAATTTCAATAAAAAATCTTCAGAGCCTATTTTTAGTACCTAATATTATATATTAGAGTCCCAATTTTACTGTACCGTACCGTACGCTCCTTTGTAAGGTGCGTAATTTTTTACTTTCGAACAATGTATACAGGCTTCGTTAATACATTTTTTGAGCATATGTGTTGAAACTAACTATTATTAATACTGTTACTACTATATTAATGTTTAAGAAACCAGAAGACCTATTAACATTTTACGATAAGAAAAAAATATATCTATAACCTTAAGGAAGGAACCCTCGTCACAGTGTTCGTAATAAATTCTACGTACCTTTCGCCAAGAGTGTGCCAGCAATGTGAATGTGGGCGTGGGCATCTGTGTTCGCACGTGGTGCAGTCCCAGCTGTGGGAGCGTGGGCAACCGGGATAAGGCCAGTAGTGGCATGTACGTCTCACGTAGTACCACGCCAAGTGACATCAAGTCTTTGTGACTGGAAATTAATTCGATGTTATGATGTTGAGTGTCGATGTTCCGATTGAGTTGCTACCATAAAGTAGCTTATCACAATCAAGATGAAAATCTGCCGCCATAACCTCACGGTGTTCTGGCAGCACACAGACGGTGAGAGTCAGACCATTCTAGGCCTATAGTGGTCACCATCTTCGATCACATCATTGCTTACCACAAGGCGAGATAGGGGTCAATGCTAACCTATCTATACTAATATCATAAAGAGAGAACATTTGTATTTTTGTATGTTTGTAATGATTTGGCTCAAAAACTACTGGACCGAGTAAAAAAATTATTTCACTAATACATAGAATGGACTTTCGAAATGAAAATAGGCTATAAATTATCCCGTTTAAATCAAAGGTACATTCGTGGAGACCTAATTTTCAACCTAAGTCGACAAAAAAACACGTTTCTTACGAACGCTGCTCAATTGAAAACAGATGGAAGAATATTTTCTATGCAAGAGTTGTACAACTTAATAAGACCTACAAAAAAGTCCGCGACAGCATATGTCTATCTCTTAAGGTTGACTCACAGTAAACATTTTAATGTTTAATTTTTTGTTAAAAAATATTACAAAACTTCCAGGGATATTTTCAAGTATATAGTATTAATCCTTACTCAAATAATTACGTTAATTAGCTTGGCCACGTATTATAGATTAAAATTGTCCTTTACAGTATATAATTCTAAAGAAAACTCAAGAAGATATCACGGATTTCACATACACGCATCGCAAAATTAAAAAAATATTTGCAGTGAAACCACAGAATAGGTCATAGTTACTACGAAAATATTATTATAGGCTTAGCTTTTCTGTAGATCCCCACCGATCGCAATCAATTTGAAGTCTGAATTGATAGTATAATAATATGATCTATTGTATAAAATAATAATGATCTATATATATAATATAATATTTTAAACCACCCCGGCTGATCTATGTATAATCTTTTGATTAAAAGCATTCCAATGACTCTAAACACGACATTTAAAATCTGAGCTGTAAGTTGGTGAGGATTTAAGTATTCTGTAGAGTCCAGGAGATGTCCCAGCATCAGGTCAATGCTTCGATGTTCTTACAATATCGTTGAAGAAGGTTTTCAAATTGATCAGACCTATGAAAGTTGATTAAAGCTCATAGTTTTATAACGATTGAACGAATTTTCATGAATCAAAGCTAAGAACACTCTCGATGAAAACATCTATCAAGAAAAAAAAAACTATCAATAATAAAATCAAAATCGGTTCATCCGGTTGGGTGCTCAGATGCTACAGACAGACACACAGATACACACGTTAAACGTATAATACCCCTACTTTTTGCGTCGGGGAACGCCGTACCGTAAGGTTACGGCGGCAGATGTTCTCCTGGTGGTAACCTACTTTTCAACCGACTTACGAAAAGAAGGAGGTACTCAATTCGTCTGTATGTTTCTTTTTTAACCGACTTCAAAAAAAGGAGGAGGTTTCTCAATTCGACCGTATATATATTTTTTTCTTTCTTTTTTTGTGTGGGTATGTTACGCGATTACTCCGTCAATTGTGAACCGATTCGAATGATTATTTTGTAATCGGTAGGGTACGTTTCCGGGGTGGTCCCATTGTAATTTCATTGAGATGTGATCAGTACCTTCAGAGATATGACGATAAACGTCTGAAACTTGCTACTGAAATTGACTCGCGGGGCATTGAAGTCAGTTGTTTTCGTTTTTAAACTATCTTAATTATTGGTAGATTTAATGATCCCACGAAAACCCATGATTCATGAATGCACATAAAACTTTCATTGGTAGGTATATAGCTAGGATTAGAACCAACGACCCTCGGGTCAGAATCAGGGTAACTATCCTTTATGCCAAAGGGCCGCCCAATATCACTACGTAAGTGTTATAAAACAATGTCCATCACTGCGTCTGTCTGTCTGTTCGCAATAATCTCAATAGCTTCTGAACGGATTATCATGCGGTTTTCACCAATAGCCAGAGTGTTTATGAGGAAGGTTTAGGTCTTAGGTGCATAATTCGTTAAGGTTTTGTGTAAATTGGTTGACATATGAGCATGATTGTTAAATATGTTAATATTTTATATTCGATGCAACAAACTGATGCAAATTTTGTAGGCATATATGTTCTACCCGTGCGAAGCCGGGGCGGGCTGCTAGTCAAATATAAAAATATGAGATACACAAGCAGAAAGCCGTCTAACGGTAAACAGTGTATATATGATACTAGCTGTGCCCGCGACTTCGTCGGCGTGGAATAGTGTTTTTGGGTAGCATTAACTAATAAGACACATACGTATCCCAGCTACACCGCTCCCTACCACGCTATGCTAATTCCCCCTCTCCTAACTTACCCTCACTTCCACATCCCCTCCCCTACCCCTCTCTCCCCCACAACTCTCCCTCCCCTCCCCCGCAACTCCCCCTCCCCTCCCCCACAACTCCCCCTCCCCTCATCCACCACTTTACTCCCCCTCCAGTCCGCCTACCCTCCCCCTCCACTCCCCCTTCCCCTCACACTTTGAATCTCATATTTATTTATATCAAATCAACAGCCTACAAACATTTTCAAGCTTCTAGCTTTAAAAATGACGATACTTCCATACAACTTTTCATCCCCTCTTTCAACCCCTTACAACCCTCTTTTCACATTAAAAAATAGCCTATGTCCTTTCTCAGGACTATCTGTGTACCAAATTTCATTTAAATCCGTTGAGTAGAAGATTCACATAAACCTTACATATTTCCATACAGACATTCATCCCCTATTGTTATTTTACACCCTTGAGGGTAAAACTTTTACAAACTTTGAATATCATATTCATTTTTATCTAATCAACAGCCTAAAAAATAAGTTTCAAGCTTCTAGGTCTAAAAATGACGATACTTCCATACAACTTTTCATCCCCCCTTTCAACCCCTTACAACTCATTTTTCGCATTAAAAAGGAGACTGTGTTCTTTCCCAGGCTCTAGACTATCTGTGAACTAAATTTCATTTAAATCGGTTCAGTAGAACATTCACATAAACATTACATATTTCCATACAGACATTCATCCCCTATTGTTATTTTACACCCTTGAGGGTAAACATTTTACAAACTTAGAATGTCATATTTATTTATATCGAATCAACAGCCTAAAAAAATAGTTTCAAGCTTCTAGCTTTAAAAATGACGATACTTCCATACAACTTTTCATCCCCCCTTTCAACCCCTTACAACCCTCTTTTCGCATTAAAAAGTAGCCTATGTCTTTTCTCAGGCTCTAGACTATCTGTGTACCAAATTTCATTTAAATCGGTTCAGTGGTTTTGGCGTGAAAGTGACACAGACAGACAGACAGACAGACAGAGTTACTTTCGCATTTATAATATTAGTAAAGATTATACTTGTTGTGTATAAAATATGTAGCCAATCAGAAAGTATGTAGTCACCTTATCGGTTAGAGTTAAAATATCCAAATTAACACCAGAACCTCTAATGTTACACCTTATTTACTCGAACGTGACGTCATCGGCAACGCCATGACACTTTGAAAGCATATTGGCGTGAATTTTAAAGTAATCATGTTTTTTTCAATGTTATTTTGAGCAAAAATGTGGTATTCGTTGTAATTAATACATATTTCTTAACTTTATAAAGCACTTTTTTAAAATTTGTCATTATGCCCATTGTGGCACACATGAAATTATCTTTTAAGGTGCTTTTATAGTAGACAGGAAAGAAGAATAATGAATAAAATAGAAAGGAACGGAATATGCCTGAATCTGTGTTACCGGTTAAGTACAATATGGGGGTCTTCAAATCGCGAGTGAATAGGTATCTTCTGGGTAAGTACGCCCCATCATCGATCGCATCATCACTTAACATCAGGTGAGATAGTGGTCAAGTGCTACCCAGTCCGGTGTAAAAAAAAAGACAGTACTTCCGCTAACTAACAGGGTTATATAATGATAGGGTTAAGTGAATCACCTGTTGATATAATGGTCCAAGTGGTGTAACAACAGATGGTGCGCATTAGCAGCCGGTTGATGTGCGGGAGTGCACACAGTGTAGCGTTGTGCACTCGCGCTCCACTGCAGCACGGCGGTGGCGCGCGCCGCGCCGCCGAAACCTATCACTAACGACCGGTACGTGTACGAACGGATGCATACACCGGCCCACAGTGTGTCGCGTTCTGGGAAATAGAGAGTATTATTTTTATAAGCATTTTATTTTATTTTTAGCTAACTTATAACCGGCGAGCATGTATGAAGGCGCTCATAAAAGTAGAAGAAGCGAAAGCGGTAAGTCAGGATCGTAGCATGTAGAAAGAAGTAGTCTCTGCCTACCGCTATACGGAAAAAATGTCGTGATTTTATGTATGTTTTTATGTTTACTTGTCCCATGGGTAATCAAATCATACAATTTAATTTTAACCCCCATTTCCTAGTATTCGATTGTGCTGAGATGTATTGTTAAAGTCTTTATCATTATGGTTAGGTATACCAAGTTGCGCTGTATGTTTGTAAGAAGTAGACATTTTTTTACGACTTTTTATGACCCTGACAGTTTTATGACCTAATAATCAAATCACTATAGATCTAAGGTCTAAGGTCCAACTCGATATTCTCTGTTCTTCTCATCATCTCTCACTCAACTCGAGTCCTATGGGTAATCAAATCATACAATTTAAATGTAACCCTCATTTCCTAGTGTTTGATTGACTTGAAATTTTGTTTTTTTTTTTAAATACATGCATACAAGAATCAAGAATCAAAGCATTTATTCAGTATGTAGGCAGTATTAATATACGCACATATACACGTCAAAATCATAAATAATAAAATAAATCATAACCAATTATCAAGTAAACATAGCAAAAGCAAAATTTAATCCTTTGAATTAGAAAAAAAAAGTAATGAACCATTCAGCTGTCATCCAATCGTTTAAGTCAGAATATTGAAAAAAAAAAGTAGGTTAAAACCAACCAAATACATGTAACTGTGTGTTTCAGTACTTCAGACAATTTTTATATATAAAAAAAATAAAAAAAGTGAAATAGTGAAACACAACTTAGAGAAACGCATACCGATCACAGAACATATCATGATCCGAATGGAACTGATAGTCCGTCTGTCAGCTGCATAATATTGTTTAAATAAAAATGGCAAGCCTAGAAAGAAAATCTGCGGACAAAAGGGGAAAACTGAATCGCTGTTGAATCTACCGTATACATGTGTACATCTGTCAATGTTATGGTACCATCGAGCTGGTCTGATGATTGAGACGGAAGGTGGCCATAGGGACGTCTAATTTACACATAAAAAAGCTTGTTTTTATGAGTTTTTTCAGACAAGTGTAACGCTGAAAGCGGTAACTAATAGTCGAACTGACCAAATCCCCTCAGACAAAATCCGATTGCTCCTAGCGTTCACGACCTTGACAATTACATTTGATGTGGAAAAATAAATGTCATTCACATACATTTTGAAGTTGCCTTTAGCGTGAACGCTAACAGAAACAGGATTTTGTCTAGGGGGTAGAAAGGCGCTAGGTTAGGAAGAGAGTATGATATGAACTTGTCAGAAATCAGAATTGTAGAAATTGTAATCAATCAATCAAATTATTTATTAATTCAAAATAGAGTATAAATTTCAGATGGATGTTTAAGGAGATCCGTCTATTTTGTCACAATATAATAACATATGAAATATTATTATTATAAATCTACATTATTAAGATATAAAAAAAATTAAATCAGTAAAATAAGCTAGATAATTAAAATACAGTCAAAATGTCAGAATAAGTACAACTTACGTAAATGTAGCTGTAGACAAAGTGAAGTGAGCTGAATCGTGGACATGCACGTGTGAACAAATCTAACAAACATTAAATGACAGAGTGCGACTTGTGTCTCTACCTTATTAGTCCTTAAGTTCGGCCACAAGAGAGGTGTGTAATATTTACCTTGTTGAGGTCGCATCGTGAAATCATACAGCAGTGTATGCAGATGTACAATGGCGGCCCAGTCAGCTAAGAACGCGTCAGCCGTGCGGCCCGCGTCTGTGCCCAGCTCGTATTGTAGGTACACGCAGCGACGCTCGCCTGTCGATTACGAAGCAACAATATTTAAAAAGGGTAATTTTTAAATGACGAAAAAAATTGGAGCTGTCTCGAATCCACCACACCACACAACGAGAGATGCCGTTAGACGGCTACATCATCTCTTTCTCTCTCTCCGGTGTACCTTGTAGCAGTCCCTTAGATATTCAAGAATCCATTACCATACTTACCTTGTTCCTTCGGGTTAGGCGTGCGAACAGGCGACCCGTGGAACACAAATTCTGCTGTCCATACGCGTGCTTGGTTCTTGGTAGTGAGTCGCACAGTGGCCGCCAGGAGACGTTCCCTTAGTGCCGCCGCGGCGCGGGGGTCGGCGCCGGCTGGCCGAGGGAGGCACACTACTCGCATGGCCAGCGCTGACCCGCTCCATTCTGGTTGCACGCCACCGTGGGTCACGCCTCGAGACGCCAGCTGCGGAATACATAGGTATTAAGGAACGGGACGGAGAATACATGGAACACAAAATATATCAGAGCTCAGAGGTCTTCTCCAAGTGTAGCCTTAAAAACTAATTGAAGTTCGTCTCGATTTTCTAAAATATAGAAT
The DNA here is from genome assembly GCA_954871355.1 of Cabera pusaria. Lineage (NCBI taxonomy): Eukaryota > Metazoa > Arthropoda > Insecta > Lepidoptera > Geometridae > Cabera > Cabera pusaria. Next base: position 17,856,730 of record OX940889.1, on the reverse strand, counting down.
ATGGATTGAATATATAAGATAAAATGGCAAAGCCGGCTATACCAAAAACTGACTAATAACAATTGATGTCTAAAAAATTGTCAATGATATCATTAAGTTATACCATAACTGATAAGCAAATAAAAATGCTCCTGACAAGTGCTGGATGTGAGTATTGACTATTGGGAGTAGCCGTGTTCAGGAGCGTGATTTCAGAGGAGCATATTTCTAGCTTTGTACTAGCACTGGCTATTGCTAATGAAGAAGATAATAGGGTATTAAACCCATTTTTGAAAAGTGACTAATGGACGACTAAAAATTAACGATTTTTTTAAATCGTTAAGTGACATAAAAATGCATTTAAATATTCAAATTTCGCGCGAAAACACTGGACGCAGTGGACGCCATATTGCTCTGTAGTCATGACGTCAGTTGGCTGTGTAAACAAATGTAGTGATATGATAGTTGACTTTTGTAAGCTTACATAGCCGTATGGCGTAATAACACTACGCGACTACTATTTCATGGTGTTATGAAACAGATTAAAAAAACTGAAACCTTTGAATTGAAATTTAAAATTTAGTTTGCTATTTTAGAAATAAAACTAACTTTTTCCGACTGCTTTTTGCCTAAGCTATCTCATTAATATATTTTAATTTTTTTCTCATATAGAGTAAAATACCCTATTTAGACACAACTTCTATCAGCTGAATATCAATAGAGGTAACAACTGACCTCTTGTGCGAGGTTGACGAATGGCACGCGTTCGTCGGCGGCCGCCACGACATGAGCTAGCTCCGGTAGGAAGTACGCAGGTTGTCGCCCTTTTACTGCGCGTGCTGACTGAGATGACAGCTTGCGTTTGCCAGGCTGCATGCCTGTAAATAATAAATAAATTAATAATAGGGAATATGCATGAAGCTCAGATTTATTGGAGTTATATGTAAAACCTTTTTTTTATTTCATTCCATTTTATTCGCTTAAAATAATAAATTAAAAATGCAATTTAAGCGAGGGAAATTTAAGTTTGTAAAACAGATCACCAGTGGTCGAATCGAAAGTTGACGTCATTATGCACAACTCCACGTGATAGAAACATTAAGCGCGGGAACATAAAAATAAATGTATGGTGTGGTCTTATTGTATTTATTTCCAAATATTGTGTTTGCCGCGTATTATTATGCAAAAATGTATATTATTAACCATTTAATATAGATAAAAATGAGTACGAGCTTAGAGAAACTGTATAATTTAATAAAAACATGCCATTGGCTAAATACAATAATCGCGCGGAGTCTTAGTTAAAGAAAAAAAAGCTAGTTTGCTTCAAGCGGCGTCTGTCTGACGTAAGTGCGTGACGTCACAATGTATTACCAAAGCCCGGGAAATGATGGCGTTTAAACTGCTCAAATTCATTTGTATATTTAAATGTTTATTAAAAAAATAATTAGACTAATTCCAGCAGTATTTTATTTTTTTATTATGTTATATGGATGTAATGAGTGAAATAAAAATATTTAAAAAAAAACATGCATATTCGCTATAATAATATTCCCGCAGGGCCGGCTTTCTGGCGAGCCGACGGTGAGTGGCGACCCCGCGTACCTCTATCCCTGAGGGTTGAATGGAGACCCTCTGACCCCCGGCTTACCTTGACCGGCCGGCCGGTGATGGGAATCGCAAGAGCTAAGACCTAAGTTTCAGGGTAGAAGTGTTAAAAGCATAAAGCCGCTAGAAGCGTTTAGTAAAAGTGCAGCACACTTCTCGACACTCCACACAAGCCATCTACGCCAATGTTGCCTCTCAGCGCCAATATAAGGGTCCACCCTTATGGGGGGCCCATTCAGTAGATGGCAAGTCACCACTCGCACTCGCATTAATATTTTGTAATGAGGCATAATTGGCGGGTGCCGTACCTCATTCTATAATCCAGATCACTGACCATTAAGAATTCGTAACAATAACCCATATTTTGTACCATCTTTCCTTAGATTGTCATATCCTACCCATAGACCATAATGTTTATCTGTTATAAATTGTAAAGGGCCTCTTGACGTTGGCTTCGGCTCCGTCGTCAATGCCTTCGAATACACCGAGCGTATTGCGACCCGAGAAATTTTACATACGAATATAAATATTTAAAAACTTGTAGCGACGTACCTACAGACAAATATGCTGATTTGACATATGTTAGCTCTCAAGCATGTCTGTAGGTGCGGAGCTAGTCAGTCGCCTCGAGATATAACGTAACTCGCTGTGTATTTACATGTTGATTTTGGAAAGACATTATAGTGTTGAACTTTATCAACGTATTGTCATTTATATGTGTTTAGTTCTCCTTAATAATAAGTGTACCGGCTGACATACAATAACTGGCGTGTATACAATACCTATGTGAATAAATACACGCCAAAAATTTTACTAATTACGAACTACGATGATATGAGGGACGCAGTGGAAGAATGGTCGGCTATGACGCAAGAAGTAGAGAGGTTCAAATCCCCGCCGTTTATAAATGTATTTTTCTAAAGAATATAATATGTGCGCATTTCACATACCCCGGCATGGTGGTAGAACACTGTCTGGTGTCCGCCTGGCCAGCTACCATCTTCAAAAGTGAAGTCGGAAAATCTGTCGCCAAACATCTAATGTTCTGGCAGCTGTTTTGAGAGCCAGTTCTCATTTTAGGTCTAGCATGCTACCATCCTCGACCGCACCATTACATATCAACTAGTGAGATAGTGGTAAAAGTTAGCCTATTCTATAGGGATATACATAATATTTTACACCTCGATTACTTACTGAGTTATTATATATCACAAGTTTGGTCCAACGCTTTTTTATTTATTTTGTAAAAATAGATATTACATTCAAAAGCTTTTACAGCTTGCCTATCTTACATTTATATAATCATATGATGAAAAGTAAAGTGTAACCAAAGCTGCATTTATTTCAGCAATTAAACACGTGTTTTTCTCAAGTACAATGAAGTCGGTTAAAGAGAAACCAGATTGTTTTCAGAAATTAAGCATTGCTATAAAACATAGCTGACAATTTTTCTTATGGTTATTTTATATCTAGACTTCTTACGAAAATGTACCTATCTATCTACGAAGAATACATGACTTATATTTTCTTCGTAGCCATCTACAGCCGAAATGGAATTCTGTAACATTATTAAGGTTTATAAAAGCATACCCGGAGTATCGAGTGGAGTGAAAGGTCCATGTGTGAGTGTGAACGTGTCGAGTTCTACTAACGAGTGGATGCGGAGGTAAGCTCGCGCCGCGCCCGCTGGCACTGTAGAATTTGAGCTCTGTGGAGAGAGGACATAAGGTTTATTTTGTATATTATTCCTATAAATGAAAAATAAAGTGTTCACTCGTCTAGAACAGGACACAGTCAGCTTTGTTTGTAAAAAATACTTTTAGCGAGTGACGTTGAAGAAAGCATATACCAGCTCAGTCGCCCGCCATCAAAGACCTGCACCTCTCGCCGAGCCTCGTCAAGCGGCGGCCCGCAGTTGTAGTCGCTATCTTGCTGTGAATACTCCCTGAGGAAGTACATCGGGTATGCACAAAATCTAGGAGACAGTCGACAACACATAGTAGTAAGTGTAAGGCTCAGCTCAGATCGCGATGCGAAACGGACCGCGGTGCAAACTTTTTAAGAGAGTAATTGAATAATATCGTTTAAAAACTAAAAAAGAACCGACTTCAATGTTCATTTTCAGTACCAATTTTGAGATGTTTAACTCAATATCTCTGGAGATACTTATCAGACCTCGATAAAATTACCATGGTACCACACTTGGGATATCTCCTTTCGAACAAAAAAAGAATAATCAAAATCGGTGCATAAATGACGAAGTTATCCCCGAACAAACATAAAAAAATATATATATATATATACGGTCGAATTGAGAAACCTCCTCCTTTTTTTGAAGTCGGTTAAAAAAGGACATTATTTACTATAAACAAGATAACATTCATTGAGATAATTCGGCGGCGTCCCGCTGCACCGCGTGGCGCGAAGCCGCGTGATACAGAATATAACTTTATGTACTATACAAAAATATTTTAAATTAGACAATTTGGCGGTGACTGAGATAAAAACCACTAACACCGTCACGTCGCACCGCGTCTCAGGGTAAACTGACCTTAACAGTCGGCACTGTATAAAAACTTAATACATATTTGCATTTATCGGTATTACATAACAACTTCAGATATTTACATCGTCTTCACACTCGTCGGGCGTGCAGCGGCGCGCGCCCGCTAGATGGAAGCACAGCGCCACGGAGCACGCGCTGCCACTGTTGGTAGTATTGCTAGTTGTGGCGGTACAACCAGCCGCTACTTCCTTCATCTCTACTATCTGGAAACAAACATTTTATTAGAACCTCATACAAATAGGGAATCATTGTCATATTTGTAGTAACCCACGGAGGAGTCATTGTTACCTTCTGGCATACGAAGGCTTAGAAGTTAGACCTTTATTAACCCAACATGTTATATCCTTGGGTGACTACTAGCGGTAGGATTCGGCCGTGACTCGAACCACCTATCGAACAAATACAAGTCGCTTCGCCAAGTTTCGGCTTGATGTTCAGTTCAGTGCCATTTGCCAATCAGTTCGGAAGATGACTGCAATAGTTGTTGGTTGGTTGGACTCACAAGCACAATTCCATTTTAGAATGCATCTTCACTTTACATCAGGTAATACAGCGGTTAAGTGCTTATCTGTAGAAAAAAACCTGATACATAACGGTTTCAATAGGCTTTATAAGACCGAATAGGATAGTTGCGCTAGTTAATTAGGATATTTAGTTGTCCAGTCGCTGTGTAACCGATGGTTGTGATCTGCAGGTTATTCTCAATCATTTGAAAGCAAATTCGGATTCAGAAACTGCCTTAACTTCGACTTGGATCTTTGCAATTCACAATGCTCCAATCGGTTACATTTGATATTTCAATTCGAAAAAATCTGTGATTCTAATTAGATTGGAACGGTTTCCGCGACAAAATAGATCACGGAGGAGTCATTCACACTCTTCATGTGAATTCTTGAATGTTACAGGGTACGGATTTATCAATACTCAAAATGAATAGGCGTGACGAAAGATTTTGAAATCCTCTTCCGTAATGTGGGAACATATTTACTATTCACGAAAAAATCTTTATTTCCGTATTAAACTTAAGTTTAACGAACTTTAAAGCATTTTTCTAATATTTTTTCAATAGTGCGGGAAAACACCTCACATGTGGCATGGCGTAGTAACTATTATATAATCTGTGACAGTGGATACACATGGGTTTTGTAAAATTTAATAACATTTTCAAGAAAACCTCATGTAAGAGGACTTAAGCGCGACGTCATGCGCTGTGATGCGATTGATGTTTCAATCAAAATGGCCGATTGCAGTGTTTTAATGTTTTATTTAATTGAAAATTTTAATAATTTCAATGTTTTATATAAAACTAAACTAGTGTTTTAAATTGTTCTAATATGTATTTTCCCCTAAAATCATTAAATCTTCGATTTTTAGGGTTCCTAGTCCTGACAAGGAACCCTTATAGTTTCGTCATGTCCGTCTGTCTGTCTGTCTGTCTGTCCGAGGTTTTGCTAAGAGACCGTTAATAATAGAAAGCTGTAATTTTGTGGGGGTATGTATATAAATTACGCCGACAAAGTGCTGAAATAAAATTGTGAAAAATATTTTTTTTTACGGTAGCTCCCCTATATGAGTAGTGGGGATGAATTTTTTTTCAGCGTCTACCCCATCGCGTGGGTTATCGTTGAATAGGTCTTTAAAAATGACTTAAGGGTTGCTACTACCAAAAAATTATATATTAAACGATTATATTATAGAAAATTATAGCGGTTAAGATAACTTTATTAATTTAGCAGTAATAGTCGTTGAATTTGGGTGTTGGATAATTTTGTACCAAATACAAAATCCTTAGAATAAATCCTTTAAAGTGACAAAGACGGAGTACCTAGTTGCTTGTGTATAACGGGTAAAGACTTGCATTCAATAACAAGCTACTACGGAACCCTACACTGCGCGTGGCCCGACACGCACTTTGCCGGTTATTTCATACTGTCGTCATGCCTATTCTGCTCGTCCTGTAAACAAATATGTCATTGAAAATGTTACTCACCAGTATATGGTCAGTGTGTCGATGCAAGGTGACGTAGAGCCGGTCGGTGGACAGTTTGTTGAGAGGGTGGTCAGGCCCGTGCAGGAATGGTAAGTGTTCACACACGCTCGCCGGCAGGTGCTGGAGTGTCTTCTCGCAGCGACGGGCTACCAGCCAGAATCTGTAGGGTTAAGACGTTAGGCATTATGATGGTTTTGTTTTTTTTATATCTTATAGGCTAGCGTTTGACTACTATCTCAACTGTAGGGCGCCCTCAACTAGGTGGAGCGATGATATACGCAAGTTGGCTGGCAGCGGTTGGAAACAGAGAGCTGAAGATCGAGCTCAGTGGCGTGCCATAGGTGAGACCTATGTCCAGCAGTGGACGGAGATAGGCTGATGATGATGATGATATATCTTATAGGCTAGCGTTTGACCACTATCTCACCTGTTGGTAAGTGATGATGCGGTCGAAAATGGTAAACACGCTAGGCCTAGAATGGGAACTGGCTCTCAAGGATAGCTGCCGGAACACATTAGATGTTTGGCGACAGATTTTCTAACTTGAGGGTGGTAGCTGGCCAGGCGGAAACTAGATAGTGTCCTACTCACCATGCGGGGGTTTTTGGTTTCTTATACTATACCAATGGATTTTTCTCGCCGTACTCGGCGGGGATTGAACTCGGTGCCTCTGGCATCAAAGCCGACCATTCTCCCACTTACACCACCGGGCCCTCGTATTTCACTCATAGCTGGTATAAAGCAGCATATATTACCTGAGATGTGTGAGTAACTGTTTGATCTGCGGTATATGTGTAGCTGCCAACGCCGCAGCTAACTCTGGCATACGTGGTGTTCCAGGGTACGCAGGCACACGAGCACGCAGCCGACCTCCATGCGCTCCCACGGACACTAACAGCTGCTCTGCACGCAGACACGGTGACACCACCGAGCATGCTAGCACGCACGGCCAACCGCCTACACTGCACTCCACCTACGAAAACATCAGAAAGATTCATTTGTATGTTGTGTATTTGCGGCAAATCAGATCACCACATATAGTCTAGACAGCGGTTCCTAACCTTTTCAATGTTACTCCTATGATCCGTCAATGAAACTGATTTAACCCCTTCCCCACGGGGGTGGAGAAAAATTTCTGACAAATTAAAGGGGGCTTTAATTTGTCAGAAATTACACAGTATGTAAATGAAATTATAGACTTCAGCTTGGAGTGACTTGGATGGTCACATCATTATGGGCAGGCACATAGAATAGTGCAACTGTCGGTGTACTGCATACTTTTCGCTCGTTTTCTTTATAACCCCCGCAGAAAAGTTATTTAACCCACAGGTTCGGAGCCACTGGTAGCAGCTAGAGCCGCAACTACTGGCTAGGAGAACGAGGTCGAATACGCAATATTCATACTCATATATTTATTCATAATTCACATTACAAGCCATTCATATATATAGATAGCCTTCTCATACAATTCACATTCGTATTTACGCCATCTGTGAAACGACGACAATTCAGACAAAAAATTGACTAAGGACTACATTATGATGCCATATACGAGTACGAGCGCGTGTATTTTTTATTCGGTACACAGATTATTTATAACAGTTATACACTTATTTTATTTATATATTTTCCCCAGCAACTGTGAACCTAGAGAATGGCCTTATTGTTTTAGGCAGAGAGACAGATTGCTTTTCAAGAGTGCTGCATGAATTAACTACTTGGGTAAAGTGCCTCCCATTACCATACAACATTTCAGGCAAGCTTGAATCATATAAGTAGTACTTTATTCAAAACTAATAAATCATGTGATTGTCTGTAAAAAGCACAGTCCACATATACATATTTCATAAACTCACCCCCAAATCATTGAGCAACACCTTCAGATCATTGAGCCTCTGCCGTGATCTAACATGCACGGTGTGAGCCAATAATCTCTCCATGGAAGGCGCGTGTGGAGTTAACGCGGCCGCAACCCTCTCGCCACCTGCTAGTGCCGGCACGTGCCATACGCACAGAGATTCTCCTTCAGCTCCGATGATGAGACGGTAGCCTAGTTCACAGCCCAGCTCTCTAGTAGACAAAACATATTGGTATGGTCAATCTAAGTCAAGTCACAAGTCAAATAATATCTACTTATAATAATAATTTATACTTTAAAAACTGAAGATTCCACATTATATTTTTCAAGAGAGTTGTTTATTTCCATATCTTCGAAGATACTTTGTAAATAAATGAAGTTACTTATCATATCTAGATAAAATGTATTGACCATTAAAATCTATTGAGACGTGGTGAGTGTGCCTTCCAACTGCACGAATTAATTCCACCGTCCCCCTTTTTCCATCGTATACCAGACGCACAGATATACGCCATCGATACATGGTTGATATTCCATTCTGTCGCACAAAGTGCTTTGCATCATAATTTATCATATGCAAAGCAAAGAAATGGAATTCCCTGCCAGAGTCTGTGTTTCCTGTTAAGTACAATCCGGGGGTCTATAAATCGCGAATGTACAGGTATCTTCTAGGCACGCGTGCTACATCATCGATCATATCTTCACTTAACATCAGGTGATATAGTGGTCAAACGCTTACTTATCTACAATTAATATACGTGCACACTGACAGCGTTTGTCCTCAGACGACGGCACCGGACCATCAACGAGAACGAGATTTTTCCGGGCCGATTTTAAAATGACGTGCCAGCGATCGTCTGTCCATCGCCACCGATCCTGTTGGTTCTTTTTCTTCTAGCTGTCACGCGAGGCAGATGCGTTTCCAAAGAAATAAACCAACAAAATCTCGTTGACGTCCCAGTGCCGTTGCTGTGGACAAACGAGCCGATGTTGGCCCGGCATTGGTTGGCAATACAAAAAACACGCTTGATGTTGTCCACACACTGTCGGCGCCCGGCGACGTTCGATCGGTTATTGTTTTTTTACTCAGACTATTGTAAAAACCCTAAAAAGCAGACGGAGTGGACTCGTACACACGAGTGCGCAAGTTCAGTAATAATAAATGCTCGAGTATAAGGGTAACCACCATACTGATTCAGGGTCCCTAACTTCTTAATCAGGCAAGTGTAATAAGAGTAAGGCAGTAAAGGTCCCTAATTAGGGAGAAAGAGAGGACCCGGGCCGCCTATATTATTACAGTTTACACTGTTATATATATATATATAGGCGGACCGGGTGTTATTACTAACACGATTCGTAAAAATAATCGTATAATCCGACGGTTCCGTAGTATTACTTCGCAGCGTTGTTTTCGTAGTAATTGTGCCGAATTGCGTCTTTCAGGATTGTCTTCCGGTCTGTCTGCCTTTTTAGAGTAGCCTGAGGTTGTTTGTTGGTTTATTTCTTTGGAAACGCATCTCCTTCGCGTGACAGCTAGAAGAAACAGAACCAACGGAATCGGTGGCGGTGGACAAACGATCGCCGGCACGTCATTTTAAAATCGGCCCGGAAAAATCTCGTTCTCGTTGACGGTCCGGTGCCGTCGTCTGTGGACAAACGTTCTGACGGTGCGACTGATCCACCTATTCAAGGTTGTTCAGCGTACTATGAAAAGGGCTATGCTCGGAGTATAGCAAAAGGATCAAATTCGAAGCGACGGAGAATCAAAGTTATCGACATAGCTCAAAGGAATAGCAAACTAAAGTGGCAGTACCCATCTAGCTCAAAGGAATAGAAAACTAAAGTGGCACTACCCATCGCAGTAGATGTGTTCTAGAGCCGATACCACGTCTTGGTAAATGAAGCGTAGGACTCCCAGCGCCCTCCAGCTAGGTGGAGCGATGATATAAGCCAGCTGGCTGGCTACAGTTAGACACAAAGAGCTGAAGATCAAGCTTAGTGGCGTGCCATAGAAGAGGCCTATGTCCAACAGCAGATACTGGCTATTAATGGTGATAGTATCTATTGGATCAACCAGAAATATACCCTAATTGATGTATTGAGTGATGATGACGATGATGCCTAAATACAAAATTATTTGTCCTGAAATATTCTACAGGCACTGTTTAAATCATATGTAAAAGGCCATCACTATTTATTTGCAACAGTAAGTTCTCTCAGTGAGTTCGCTACGTCCGTAGAGAAAGGTCGCGTTCGCGTTGCGCTTGCTCTAGTCCGCTCGGGTAAGGCGCTGACGCAGCAGCCTACTTAGCCGTCGCGAGTGCATTGTCTATACGGTCATCGCGATGACACGGATACGCATAGTGAGTGAAACAAGCTAATTTTGTGTAAACAAATGTTAAGGCGAAGCAACTAATAACTATGGCTTCACCTACAAAGATAACTTTATCAACGGAAACGGAACGATTGCTATATAATCGTTTCGAAGAAGAAAAAAGACAACGTATTAAATTACAGGATCTTGTTGGTGAACTACAAAACCAGATCCATGAGCTTCAGTGCCATCTTAAACATGTTCAGGAGCAGAATGACACTGTTCCAACTAAACAGCCCAGTAATGAGGAACCTTCAGCCGCAGTCCAGTTCGAGACCGACGAAGAGGAACTCGCTAAAGTAACCGGGTGGGTGCGAGAAAAAGGTAGGATGAAAAGGAAGTTGCTAAAGTCTCCCTTCCCCACGAAAGATGATCCCCCTAGTCAGATAACCAAAGAAAAGTTAAAGAAACCTCCTCAACCTCCACCAACTGTTGTTGAAGACGTCCGAAACTACCAGGCGTTCTACGACTTTCTATTGACAAGCGTTCTAAGGACACGTTTATCATAAAAGTAATGAACAGCGAATGTGCGAAGATAAATGCGCATGATGAAGATTCGTACAGAAGTATTACGAAATTGCTGACACAAAAAAGCTTACGTTGGTATTCTTACGAAAATAAGCAGGATAGACCTATAAGAGTGATGGCTAAAAATCTTCATTCTTCGTGCATGCCTGATAGAATAGTGAGTCCTGACCCTCAATGGATTTAAAATTCTAAGTGCGGTCAACAAACTCAGCTGGAGGAAGAAGGAACCACTTAATATGGTTCTGCTTTCTTTCGAAAAAGATGAAGATATAAATAAAATGTACAATATAAGGATAATATTAGGATGCAAAGTAAAGATCGAACCTGTGAAAACCTCCAGACTTCTCCCCCAATGTAAGAGGTGCCAATCATATGGGCACACACAAAAGTACTGTTCCAAGGAACCACGATGCGTTAAATGTACAGGCAAGCATTTGACTCGAGACTGTCAGAAGCCAGCTGATGCTAAACCGAAATGTGTTCACTGTGGTCAACCGCACCCCGCTAACTACAGAGGATGCATAGTAGCAAAGGAATTACAAAGCTTAAAAAATAAGCAAACTAAGAAAAATTTCACAACTACCACTGCCCAGGCGCCAAGGGCAAATAATACCAAAAAGGCACAAAGCGTAACTAAAAACATCACGTACGCTCAAATGACTAAAGGGACTCAGCAACAGAAATTACCACAGCCTCAAACTCAGCAGAAAAGTTCCAATATTGACGAAAAAATTAATCAAATTTTGTCACTTATTACCTCATTTGACAGGAGATTGAAAAAACTAGAAAACAGCACTAAAATAGCTACTTCAAAATATGCATCATGAATAGATCACTAAATATAATGGCGTGGAATGCTAATGGACTGCTTCATCATCGAAACGAACTACAGGTAGTCCTCAATACAGAAAATATAGATATTTGTCTCGTTTCCGAATCACATTTTACACGTGAATCCTACATCAGACTACAAGGATATAAAACTTACCATGCTCTACACCCGGATAATACCGCAAGAGGAGGCAGCGCTATCATCATAGCGCTGCCTCCTCTGATAAGAGATAAAATCAATCACTTCGAAAAACATAAGTTTGAAGAACAACATATACAAGCAGTTGCTATTCAACTTGAAACTAAAAGGTATCCCATCACAATATCATCGATATACTGTCCGCCTAAGCACGCACTAAAAGTGGAACAGTACAAAAGTTTTCTGAAAGAACTAGGTAACAGATTTATACTGGGAGGTGATTTTAATGCTAAAAATACCTACTGAGGATCGAGACTGACTACCACCAAAGGAAAAGAACTATTAACAGCTATTAGAGAATGCAACTGTGATGTCATATCAACAGGCATGCCAACTTACTGGCCCACTGATCCTTTGAAAATTCCTAACCTCATAGATTTTTTTGTTTATAAAAATGTATCACCAAGCTTTTTGCGTATTCAGGAAGGTTATGATATGAACTCTGACCACTCACCGACAATTCTATCGATAAGTGAGAACATCATTGAGAAAGAAACAAGCCCTTCCTTGGCTAATAAAAACACAGATTGGGAAAGCTTCAAGATAGATTTAGACAATATAACTGACCTAAAAACTTCATTAAAATGTCCAAATGAAGTACGAGGGTCATTCAACAAGTACGTAGCCTCATCGCCTAATGGCACTGCGATTACAAAAAAAATTTACCATAGTACAGTGCAGTGTTTTTGAAGCCTATTGTCAAAGTTTTAAACAATGACCTCTATTAGTTTTGTTTTAATAGCCTTTGAAAGCGAACGTGTCGGTCAGTTTAACAAAAATGGAAAAAGAGCGGTATCGTTCGGAGATTCAATTTTTATTTTTGGAAGGGAAAACGCGCAGTGAAATTAAAAATCGCTTGGATGCTGTGTACGGTGACTCTTCTCCTTCGATGGCAACCGTCAAGATTGGTTTAACGAGTTTGCTCGTGGCCGCAAGTCGGTTTTTGATGAGCCACGCCCAGGTGCCCCGAAAACGGCTACTACGGAGGAAAACATTAAAAAAATCCACGATCTCGTGTTGGCAGACCGCCGATTGAAGGTTCGCGAGATTGCTGACACTGTGGGCATTGCAGAAAGAACGGTGCATCATATTCTCCACGAAGAACTGGGCATGAGAAAGCTGTCAGCGCGATGGGTGCCGCGTTTGCTCACACTGGACAACAACCACGACAACGCGCCGGCTCACACCTCTGCCGTCGCCATGGCCAAATTATTCGAATTGCGCTACGAATTGCTGCCCCATCCACCTTACTCGCCAGACTTGGCCACCTGTGACTTCTTTTTGTTTCCAAACCTGAAAAAGTCACCGGAAAAAGATTTGGGTCGAAAGAGGAGGTCATCGCCGCCACGGAGGCCTATTTTGCAGACTTCAGGAAAACGTATTTTTTAGACGGGTTAAAAAAGTTGAAGCATCGCTGGGCCAAGTGTATTGAGTTAAAAGGAGATTATGTAGAAAAATAAATCAGCACTTTACGAAAATTTTTGTTTTTCTTTTGTAGGCTAAGTATTTATTGAACGAGCCTCGTAGATATAGATTTAAAAAAATTCATAACTGACATTCAACAATATGCCTGGAAAAATACACCAAAATACAAAAAGAAAGAGAAAAGAGAAAAGAAAAAGAGAGAGAAAAGAAAAAGAAGAATATGCACTGGCTGTTTGGAAAACATTCATCTCTGTCAGTGCATAACAAAATGCTATTATATAAACAAGTCCTTAACCCGATATGGACTTATGGTATCCAGCTATGGGGATGCACCAAACAGAGCAACGTACAGATTATGCAAAGATTTCAAAACAAAGTACTCAGGAGCATTGTAAAGGCACCCTGGTACATTAGAAATGACGATCTCCATCAGGACCTAAAAGTGGAACACGTCTCTAAAACAATAAAACAATATGCTGAAGCTATATAAAAGAACACAATAACAAAGTGTCTGCCCCATAATAGAGACATTAGGAAAAGTGTTAATGGACACATTCTTAATAATATTATAATAGTAAATTAAGTTAAAATCAAATTACTTATAAGCCTAATTATAAGGCTAGAATGTAATAGCAGTGAGACATCTACGTGAAGTAGATGAATCACTACAAAAACAAAAAAAAGTAAGTTACCTCCAATAAGAAACTTGCAGCTTCTGTCCAGGAATGTATCTATCCACTTGCAGATGTTTTGACAGACGATCTCGGCAGAGTCTCAATGTTTGCGTGTACAATAACTCAAGTGATAATGAGCGACAAAAATATCTGAGGGCTGCTAGGGCACCGCTCAGTCCGGCGGCTGCCAGACGAGTTTGTGCCACTCCTCTTAGCCAGGCAAGTTGGGAACTGTGCACTAAGGGCTTACCTTCTGTAAAATAAAACCAGATTTAGTTTCAGAGAAACGAAAAACAATTAAGATTGATCAAGCACACCTTAGCATATAAAATGAAAAGGTGTTTTCTTACCACCAGTTTCATTATCCTGGATGAGAATAGCAATATCTAGTAGACGCCATGGAACATTGGGTGCATCTCCCATCACAGTCAGTGACACACTAAACTCTTGTCCAACTGTGAATGTTGCACGCCCATTTTCCACCTGCAAGCAAAAACATGCTTCCAATATATAATGAATAGTCCTCACATACCACAGACTATTTTGGGCAATAGTATAGTCTTAGCCACATTTGTTTTTTCATGCTAATTAAATAAAATCGGCTAAGTCGAGTTAGACTCGCCCACCAAGGCTTCCGTACCATTGTTGGTTGGTGCCAATTAAGCTAGACCTCTAAATTGTATGTGCGATCATATAACTCAGAGGCCTATCTTAATGGGCAAAACTATGTATGTATGGGGACACCCTTTAATTTTCAACTTTTTTTTATTTTTTGGAATGTTTCCTTTATTTATGCTGTAAGACCTTGCTTCTTGCCAAATTTCATGATTCTAGATTAACGGGAAGTACCCTATATGTTTTCGACCCAAAACCTATAGTGTACTTCCGGTTGACTTTTTTTTTTTTTCAAATTTTGTCAAATTCAAGGTCTTACAGCACAAGTAAACAAAAATTACAAAAAATAAAATTTGAAAACTAAGGTAAATTTTGGTACTTACAAGTTTTCGCGAAAATCTAAATTTGCCCTTATATTTTTATCGTGTTGACTCAGGACCTTGATTTTTATACACCTAATAGGGTCTATAGACCTCAGTATCTGGTATAAATTTCAACTTGCTAGGCCCACCCGTTCCTGAGTAAATCGGTGGTGACACACGGACAGACAGACAGACGGACAAGCCCTAAAAACTGATCTAACTATCAGCTTATAAAAAGTTGGTGGTCTGTGGTGGCTCAATTCTACACAAACTCAACCTGTACGGCCTTACTAATAAAAATTTGCCTATACATCTGTTAAACGGTTGTACAGTTGCACGATGAAAAAGCGCTAAACACGCGTCAATCCATTGTTTGACTAATAAACGTTGAATAGGCGGTGGGTATCTACATAGACGTTTAACACTTTTTTTCTTTTTCATCTGGCAACTATTAGTCAATTCGTTTAGAAACTGTTTTCGTCTTAAATAGTTCCGTAAATTATTATTTCATAAAGTTTACTAAGTATTAATATTAGTCATGAAATTTTGTTTTAGGAATGCAATATTAATCAAACTACGTTGTTTTTGGAACTTTTTATTGAAACTAGTCGACGTAATGGAAAATATTTTCTTTTAGTAGGAGTGAAAGAATTAAAATAAATTTTAGAACGAAACACTCAAATTGACTGTTGTCCTCTGTCTACGTGTTTATATTGTAGCCATGGAGACCGCTAGTCTCCATGGCTACAATATAAACACGATTGTAGCCATCTTTGAATAAATTGTCAATTTCCAGAGATAATGTAATCACTGCGTTTAGTTTCTTCCGCATACCTTTTCGAAAACCTGTAATTTGTATTTAAAATGGAAAATCTGAATTGTTCAAAAAAATGGATCTGCACGGTCTTCATAATGTTTTCGATTTTTTTATTTGCCTCCTCTATCTCGCAATGGTCAAATATGTCGAAATAATTTATGTTATCCATTACAATGAGAATAAATCTAACACATACAAACGATCTTCAAATAACAGCATACTTTTTGAAGTTTGAAGAATCAAAACGTTTTTTTTACAGAATACTAGACACAGATTCAATAATAGTTACATGTCTAGACATGATTTCAATCAGCTGCTAATAGAAAAATCCGCCATTTTAATCCTTAACACACTCGCTAAACTAGGGTCCCAGGCTGTTTAAGAAATGGACAGCCTCCTTTGATAATGGCACATCTGTATACCAACTTTATTCAACGCTTACGTCAAAAATATTTTTATTGGTCAGCTTTTGTGGTATACAACGTGTGTACAGAGTGAAAAAAACTTTATTAGTAAGGCCGATATACAATATTATGCAGTATATTGCATCATTTTCTAATATTAAGACCTGGCAATTGGTCAACTCAGCAAAAACTTTACACAAGTGTATCATATACTATCGGCCTTACTAATAAAAATTTGCCTATACATCTGTTAAACGGTTGTACAGTTGCACAGTGAATGAGCGCTAAACACGCGTCAATCCATTGTTTGACTAATAAACGTTGAATAGGCGGTGGGTATCTACATAGACGTTTAACACTTTTTTCTTTTTCATCTGGCAACTATTAGTCAATTCGTTTCGAAACTGTTTTCGTCTTAAATAGTTCCGTAAATTATTTTTTCATAAAGTTTACTAATTATTTATATTAGTCATGAAATTTTGTTTTAGGAATGCAATATTAATCAAACTACATTGTTTTTAGAACTTTTTGTTGAAATTTGTTGATATAATGGAAAATATTTTCTTTTAGTAGGAGTGAAAGACTTAAAACAAATTTTAGAACGAAACACTCAAATTGACTGTTATCCTCTGTCTACGCTGTTGACATTGTATCCATGGAGACTAGCGGTCTCCATGGCTACAATATAAACATGATTGTAGCCATCTTTTAATAAATTGTCAATTTCCAAAGAGAATGTAATCACTGCGTTTAGTTTGTTCCACATAGCTTTTCGTAAACCTGTAATTTGTATTTCAAATGGAAAATCTAAATTGTTCAAACAAATGGATCTGCACGGTCTTCATAATGTTTTCGATTTTTTTATTTGCCTCCTCTATCTCCCAATGGTCAAATATGTCAAATTATTTATGTAATCCATTTCAATGAGAACAAATCTAACACATACAAACGATCCTCAAATAACAGCATACTTTTTGAAGTTTGAAGAATCAAAACGTTTATTCACAGAATACTAGACACAGATTCAATCATAGTTACTATGTCTAGACATGAATTTGATCAGCTGATAATAGAGAAATCCGCCATTTTAATCCTTTACACACTCGCTAAACTAGGGTCCCAGGCTGTTTAAGAAATGATTAACCTCCTTTGATAATGGCACATCTGTATACCAACTTTATCCAAAGCTTACGTCAAAAATATTTTTATTGGTCAGCTTTTGTGGTATACAACGTGTACACAGAGTGAAAAAAACTTTATTAGTAAGGCCGTTAATGTTTGACTTTTGTATATATCATATACAAACCTTCTATAATGGATAAAACATTGCATATTAGCAATGGGCTTACGTGGTGCTTTGTTACTTGAAACTAAGCTGTATATAAGCTCGTTTTTCTGTGGTTTTGCAATGGGTCTTTTTAGCAGCATGAAAAATGTAACAAAAGTCAATGTACCTTTAAGTTCCGTACATCACTAGGCAAGGAAGCAGTAGTGAGTCGCTGCCGGACTGTGTGAGCCAATGCTCTGAGTGTGGTGCGACGTTCACTTGCTGTGAGGGGAGGCGGTGGCACAAGGCGCTCTCTGATCACTGCCGGCAGGCGGCTGTATGTGCCCAGTGTCAAAACTTCTACTGCTGCAGCCATGTGGAATGTTGGTAGCCTGGGGATGAATAAATTCTTTAACTATGTAAACTAATAGAATTTTTTATTTGGTAAGAAAACGATGAAATTTCAAGATATTATGAATTCTGTCATGGGATGGAACAGGGTAGGACACTTGGAAAGGTGAGGTGATAACAGAATGATTTTTAAAAAATTGTTACAATACAGTAACAGCTCCTTATTTGCGGGGTATATGTTCTGTAAATATGCCACGAATACAGAAACTGTGAATATGGAATGATATTTTATATGCGATTATAGAGGATACGTTCCTAGGTGACGATTCCTCGATCACAATTTTTGTAACAAATGGAAAGATGAAACAATAAAACACAATCACAATTTTTGTAACAAATGGAAAGTTGAAACAATAAAACACGCAACGCGGCTTTCACCAATGAATGGAACATCTTATACGCGGCAGCTTTTAAAAATATACTTTATGCATTGAGTAATAAGGTTGCTTTAATTCTGTTTGTTTACATTCTCAAAAACACCGACCGCGGCGAAGGCTGTTTATGTCAAAGGCTGAACCAATACAGCGGCGATATCATTTAATAACATAGTTATTACATAGTTGTAATAAGGTCTATTTTACTTTTTTATTAGTCCATTTATCGGTGTGTTTACAACGTATATTTGGTTGGATACATATTGGAATTCTTTTTATTAATATGCATGTATGTACTATGTACCAATTACATCCACGAATAAAGAAATCTTTAGCTGCGAATATAGGAATAGGGTCACAATTTTTTAAGCTGCAAATAGTGAAAACACGAAGGAAGGAAGCGCATATAAGGAGTTTTTACTGTATCTATGAATTGTGTTAGATACAACAAAAAATCACATTTTAAATCAAACATAATAAACCAGCTTTTTAGTTAGTTAATCCTAAACATTTTATTTAACATGCAAACTAGAAACTGCGACTGCAACTTTCTTATATGATAAATTATTTTATGGTTACCTAGCATGCACCAGGGTTTCACGAGCCACTCTGGCAAGGACATCGGCAGTTTCTACAAACAGTAGTGCTTGTTTGTCGAGGAAAGCCATGATGTGGGCAGAGCGGTCTACTTTAGTGGCACTGCTGGCCCATTTCACCAGAGCCAGTAGACGGACGAAAAGCTGACGAGTACGAGCACTGAACTTGTATATCTCAATCTTACGCTCCATGTCCGTCTTACGCGGCAACCTGAAAGCCAAACACATCATTAACTCATTATTCAAGTTCCACCTATTCAGGCAAGTTATCATAACTTTGCAGGTACTTACAGCTCAGCCAAAACAGTAAGCTCATCGTAGGTTCTTTGGACTATAAAGTCTATCAGTAGCGCGAGGGAAATCGAGCCTCCTCTTGGCCCACCTCCTTCGGCACCCTGGACGCATCCTTCTATAGCCACGGGAACCATTGTTGCAAGATCAGATCTGTACCATTAGAATGAAATAAAGTTTTATACACATATTACTAGTTTTGAAATCAGTTTATTACTGGAATCACGGCTGGAATCAATTTCAATCACACAGAATTCATTTCAAGTACACCCTTATACAAGGTACTCTGTGAAGTACACAGCAGGGGGGTGACACTTAAAACATTTGACAGTTCTTGAATCGAAGCTGCGGCATCTTACGAGCGGTACCAAACAAATGTGACAGATAGGTGACACTCTCGTTCACTTTTTATTCGGTAGATGACTCTACAGTGACATTTAAATAAATTATTATTTATTTATTTTTATTTTAATGCAAAATAGTTGTATAAAAAATTACTAATTTTTAAAAACTTATATTCGCTTATATTACATATTTTAGTAATTATTTCGTACAATAAATACTCTTTGGTCTAGATAATTATAAAAAGTATGTCACGTCAGCGCATTATGTCATAGAGTTTTTGTGGGAATTTACGAAAAATTATGATATATATAGTCAGTATATATTATGTTACTCTTTGGTACACAGAACACAGCCACAGATAACTGTATATTAGAACACACACAGCCACAGATATGTGACTATATGAGTCACAGATTACTCTATGTGTCAGAGACACACAGATAACTGTCTGTATCACAGATTACTATATGTCTGTATACTAGACTAGTCCCGTCCCTACCCGTCCCGGGCTGCGTTCACGACCTACGCTCGGTATACAACCAAACGCTCAAACCCCGTTCACGACCTCAAGCCGGCTTTTCACTGTGGGATATAATGTAAATGACATCTTGAGCTATATACTGCTTCCCGCGACTGCTGTTCACGCTGTAAGATATATAGTTCAGCTTTGGTTTATGGTTTCATTCAAAACCCTGGTTAAATACACTAATTGTGTGGAGCCATAATAAAAATAACTAACAAAACAAAAATATAAACCTATAAACCTAAATATAAACCTTCAAATATCGCTCAGTCCAATGGCGTAGCGTGGGGGGGGCCGGGGGCCCCGGGGGCTCTATGGCCCCGGGCGGCACACATAAGGGGGCGGCAGCATGACGCGATTATTAGAAAAAATATATATAGTCGAATTGACAAACCTCCTCCTTTTTTGAAGTCGGTTAATAAAATGAAAAATCCCTTTTCAAACTCAGAATCGCGCTTCGCGCGGGCGGCACGTTTTGCAAGGTGTCGAAATTTTTAGTGCGGCCAGGCAATTAAATAAAAATGAAAGGTTAATTAATAAATTTAAGGTAAGGCTAAGAAATGTAGCATGATTTAATAACTTATTAAAAATTATTGTGCGATTTAGCTGCCCTTTCTCTGGAATAGACTGACTTCTACGATCTACATAATAGAGATGCTAAGTGTTGTCGAACGGTAGATACATTTGTATTCTACATTCTAAAAATGAATCTCTGTACGTAGTAAAATAGTTATTTTTATGCAAGGCTGCAAAGTTAGTTTTTGGCACGAGTACTTGTATTGAAACCTGAGCGGGCGAAGGATTCTAGCATTAAGCGAGTGGTTCAAATAAAAAATCCTGAGCATAATATGGAGCGAATCGTAGCGAAGGTTTCACAGGTACGAGACGCAGAAAAATTTTGTTGCTGAGCGCAACATACAACTTTTCACCTCACTACAGCAAGGAATATGGTGGGTGCAAAAAACAAAAAACCAAAATGATTATAAGTAAATTGATCCTTTAATTAACTAAAAGAACCGAATTTAAACGTCGCGCTAGTAATTTTCAGTACTAAGTTTGAGGTGTTTATTGTTCATATCTCTAGAGATACTGAACATATCTCGATGAAATGTATAATGGAACCACCTCTCACCCCTTTGAAATAAAAAAAATTGGTTTAGGCGTCTTCGAGTAATCGGTAAACACACATAAAAAAAAATAACATACAGTTAAACATAATCTTATATCCTTCCCCTTTTTTGAAGTCGGTTAAAAAGAAGAAAATTGGGGGGTTTGTTAAGAACGTTAAAAAGTGTATGTGCTTTTATTGACCGAGCGAGCGTAGCGAGCAAAGCCTCCCAGTTTCGAGATTGACCAAGAAAATGCTTTTGTACGGATGTTTTATTGTTCTCGCCTACAGCCCCTTTATGTACCACTTTTACAGTTGATTATTGAATGAACTAAATGAAGGGGACACAGCTATGCATGCTGTGTAGCTCCATCTCTGTCATTTAGTTAATTTCAATTCCTATTAAATTCAATCATAAAACAGCCGGTCACATATTTCAACCGATTTTGACGAAAATTGGCACACGAGTTTTTTTATTTATTCAAAAAATTTTGTCGAATGCGTGTTTTTTAATTGGTGGAAAAATAGGAGAGGAAAGGAAAGAAGTTTACTGTAGCGTTATTTATCGACGGATTTCAATCAAATTAGAGAGGCACACTAAGGACTCCATTGAGAATCTTTACTAAGGGTATGATTCAGACTTGACTATGACTTCAACTTTACCTAAAACACAGATTATATAATAGTTACTGCCTGAAATGTGACTTTGACACAACTTTATGACTTGAATTTACAATAACTTAAATAATTTTAATACTTCACTATGGCTATATAAATACACTAACGAGCGTGTGGAGCTCGGAACAATGATAGTCATTGTTCCGAGGTGTGGAGCCACAAGGAAACTAATATAAAGAAAATTTAAAAAAGTTTTTATTTCTTTTATGCAGCTGTCGTGCTGGCCTGTGTGGTTAAACCAAAAATGAGGTTCGCGCACTGACATGAAATTAGAAAGTATTTATGCATTTTCAGTGGATTGGCAATATAGAAAATTGTTTAGTATCAGAATCGAATTTCAAAAACTCTTTCCACGCTAGCATGGAAAATGCATTTTTGCACGCAAATTTCGAATGACAAACAGAACCTTTCCGAGGTTGTGAGGTAAAAATATCTTTAACCAGAATATGTCTCACTTTTTAGGGTTCCGAACCCAAAGGGTACCAACGGAACCCTATTACTGAGACTCCGCTGTCCATCCGTCTGTCTGTCTGTCTGTCTGTCTGTCTGTCTGTCTGTCTGTATGTCTGTCCGTCTGTCACCAGGCTGTATCTCATGAACCGTGATAGTTAGACGGATGAAATTTTCACAGATGATGTATTTCTGTTGCCGCTATAACAACAAATACTAAGAACAGAACAATATAAAAAATTAAAGAAAAGTTTTTTACGATAGCGCAGCGCCATCTACCTAGCATCAAGGATGGCGCTATCGTCGTTACTTTAATCTGAATCTCGGAAGCGGCTCCAACGATTAAATAAAATTTAGTACACCTACAGGGGATTTCGGGTGCGATAAATCGATCTAGCTAAGAGTCATTTTCAGAAAATTTTGTTTTATTCGTGTTTTCAATAATCAACTTTATTGATAATCAACTTAAAATATGACTCTTCCCGACATCTATTGGCGAGTAGAAGTACTGTGTCAGTAAAGCAATTAAGGCCCATTTAGACGGGGAGAGTTTCTCGTACGTTTCCTTACGAGAAACCATACGCTACTATCACAAGCAATAATCGCTATAACACAATCGTATCAACATGTTTACATACAGGCAAGAACTAAAATCTCGCCTACGATTATGTCATACGAGATTCGCATATGACTTATCGCTAGGCGATAATTGCCTAAGTTTGTTTACACAACAAAAGTATAGTAAGCAGATTCTTGCTTATAAGAGTCTCGACTTGTATAAACACGATCTCGTATGACATTTTTCAAGTTCATACGAGTATCGTACAAATCGGATTGAACGGTTTTGAGTGCGAGAATCGAAATACGAGAAAATTCTGTTTAGACCGACACTATCAATATTCTATTGCGTGTCAATTGTCGCCAGAGTGGAAGAGCGAGAGGTGTGAATGTTTAAACATATAATCTTCTTTATATTCCTTCGATAATCGTATCTTCGAGACGAGAAGAGTTATTCTACTTTGGTGAAATCAGGTCTTAGTTGGCGTTAGTGTTCGTAAGATGGCGTTGTACTGAATAAGGACGCGGCTCCTGTTTTAATAATTGTTTGGAATTGACACGGTAATATAATATAATAATATCTGGATGGCCGAGCTTTGCTAGCAATTTTTGTTTTTGTAAATCGTGTTTTATGTAATTTTTTGGCTCCCAATAATAGTCTTCTTACAAAAGAACAAACTTGGAAAAATTAATCATCACGTCTGGACTCGAACCGGGATCCTTTTGATCGCCATCCGAACGATCTTCCACCGAGCTATCATAACAATCTAGTAATGGCGAAATTTACCTTCATATTCTAATTATAATGTAAGAGTTTTTCATTACCTGAAAACAGGGATAAATCAACTTTTTCTGAAAATGAAAACCTAGCTAGATCGATTTGTCAATTTATTACAAGAAACGTAGATTCTTTCAGCATTTTTTGCTCGATTTTATAAAATATTGTAGTGTGGTACGGAATCGGAACCCTACGAGTGCAAGTCCGACTTGCACTTGGCCATATGATCTTTTTTTCTAAGACTTTATAGTTTTATAGTTTAAAATGTCGCTATAAATATTTGTATTCTTGCCCTCAAACAAATGCAAAAAACTGTACAAAGCTTTTCGCGTGACTTTCGTGTGGATTTAAATATAAAAAGTTTTGCGCTCGCTTCGCTCGCGTACGTCTAATTTCGGTCATTTTTGCTAATTTACACATTGTCATTTACGTTTCTCTGAAATTTTTGTTCTAACCATATTGCTCCTTACAAAACCTTCGCGCTCGCTACACTCGCGTACAGAATATTGGCTTTTACCCTTAATGATTATATATATAGATGAATATTATTTTATACAATAATATTATTACACTATATTGACTTCAAATTGATTGTGATCGGTGGGGATCTACAGCATAGCTAAGCTTATAATAATATTTTCGTAGTAACTATGACCTAATCTGTGGTTTCACTGCAAATATTTTATTAATTTTGCGATGCGTGTTTGTGAAATTCGTGATATTTTCTAGAGTTTTCATTTTAATTATATACTGTAGAGGACAATTTTAATCTATAATATGTGGCCAAGCTAATTAACGTAATTATTTGGATAAGGATTAATACTATATACTTGAAAATAGCCTTGGAAGTTATGTAATATTTTTTAACAAAAATTTTAAGATTAAAATGGTTACTGTAAGTCAACCTTAAGAGATAGACATATGCTGTCGCGGACTTTTTTGTAGGTCTAATTAAGTTGTACAACTCTTGCACAGAAAATATTCTTCTATCTATTTTCAATTAAGCAGCGTTCGTAAGAAACGTGTTTTTTCGACCGTTTATTTGCCGACTTAGGTTGCAAATTAGGTCTCCACGAATGTACCTTTGATTTAAACGGGATAATATATAGCTTATTTTTATTCCGAAAGTCCATTCTATGTATTAGTGAAAGAATTTTTGAAATCGGTTCAGTAGTTTTTGAGCTTACTCATTACAAACATACAAAAATACAAAAATACAAATGTTCTCTCTTTATAATATTAGTATAGATATATTGTGAACAATGAGTTGCACAATATTTATCGTGGCACACGGTAGCATTCAATGCAAACTTAATGGATTACACTTCTTACATTTACATAAAAATATGTTTAATCTATAATTAAAAACGATTTTATTATCTATCTATTATTACATCAAATATTTACAGCAAATATACAACTTAAAAATAAATAAAACTATTTGAAATATTATAAATAAAAATTAAACTAGTTATAAATAAAAAACAGAACCTAGGTCGCAGCTGTCTGCCGGTGAACAATTATATATGTAAGAAGTTATTTTTATTGTTAATATTTACTAATTTATTGAGATAAGTGTTGATGTTTTTTTTTATATTTTTTTTTTGTTTGTTTTATTCGTAGATATGTTTTTGTTACGTGTTTTATGTTAGAATAGATTCTGATTGTTTTGAAGTAATTGAAGTATAATATGTCAAACGCTGATACCATCGGAATGTAACGATTTCGTTCTTTTATGTATCTGTTATGTTACGTTCTTTTTTTCTGAAATAAATAGAAATTGAAATAATATACGTACCTACATTATATTATATCCCATAGTGAAAAGTCGGCTTTAGAGCGTCACATTCGCTATACGAGTGAGAGAGTTTGGTAGGTTGCACTCCGAGCCCCGCAGGGTAGGTCGTGAACAGAGCCCCGCAGTCTTAAGCCCAAGCATAGCTGGAATCACCAAAGACCTTCTTTTTAATATTAAAGTCGACTGCGTCAATCGAATACGAGCGCCATGTCCTTGAAATACGACCAGCCAATGAGGCCTTCGTCTTCGGCCTTCGAAGAAAAGAAAAATGGCGGCGACCAGTGGCGAAAGAACAGTTAGGGTTGTCCAAAATATTGCGAAAAATTAATTTTTAAACTTTGTATGGTGAAATAAAGTTTCGATTTGAAGTTTGATATTTAGGTATAGGATTCGTGATATGCTATACATACACACCTTTCAATATTACTACACCCTTATGTTACACCTTGTATATATATATATATATTTTATGTTTGTTCGCGGATAACTTCGTCGTTTATGAACCGATTTTGATTTTTTTTGGCATGGAAATATCCCAAGTGTGGTTCAATGTTAATTTTATCGAGGTCTGATTAGTATATCCAGAGATATGGCGATTAACATCTCAAAATTGGTACTGAAAACTAATAACGCGGCATTGAAGTCGGTTATTTTTTAGTTTTTTAAACGATATTATATATTGTGCGATATTAGATATTATATATTACATTGGAAAAGATATACTTTTTATTTTATCATATTCCTTACATTTCATTGCTTCAAACTACGTAATATGAAATACTTTTTCGTATTTGAACGTAATAATATCGCACTTACAATGTGATCGTACATGAAATAGCACTATGCACGAAACAGACCTGTGAGATTAAGTCGTCTAGTTGTGACTGCAGCGCAACACTATCTAGACAAGTAAATATTCAAAGTCGATCAATCTTCATTTTTTGCATAGATGTAATATAAATGAATGGTTCACTGTAGGTGTTTTGACAAATTCAATTTAATCCGTATGCTTTAACGATAAGGTTGTAATTGCTTTGTAGAACAAAACGGCCCAAACGAAAGGCACCCGGGTGGGAGTGTGTCCTTGTCTAACTACCTGCTAGTGCTATACATGTTCTATACTATATATATATATATGTATGTATATGTGTGTATATATATATATATAAGTCGTCCATACAAAAGAAAGTGACAAACTCCGTTCAAGGTCGGTTTCATTAGGGCCGCTGTGTACGCAGTCGAGTTTATTATATTAAGTAGGTCTTTGATATTTTGCAAATTATTTTTCAACATTTTTATATTGGAGTTTTGGCGGGAACGTGTAAAGTGTGTGTGATCTCATTGTAAAAAACTTTTTGTTCTTCCGCGAGTTAATGTGTAATAAATGTGGATTATTAACCATTAAGTGCCGGTGAATGTGTGCGAGTGTAGGGAAACAGCTTAATGTTGAAAAACATGCTATTTCCGTTCTCACCAAAATTCCGCTGAACATCTTCTGTAAACACCTCATATTTACTGAAGGTATGACTTAGACTAGACTTTTACTTGAATACTGACCTGAAATATGACTTTGACCCATCTCTACGACTTAAACTCATAAAAACTTGAAGAATTTCAGTACTTGACATTGGCTAAATACACTAATCGTGTGGAGCCATAATAAAACTTAAAAAAAACATCTTTATATGTCATTGTCAATGGTCGTGACAATGTCAAAATTGTTAAATGGGCATGATATGTCAATTAATGTTTCATACGTAGTATCATAGTAGTCTGTGAATGTTTCTTTTTAGTCATAGAGAAATAATACACGTTTATGTTACATTTCAGTTACACTAACGATTTGCGTGTATACGCTATCTCCCCTAACATGCTAAATATTTGAATTCGTTAGTTTAAACCGTGAACATTTTGTGTGTATATAAAATGTCAAATATTTTTTTATTTTCATTTCATATCGTTTGTCGCAAGTGGCAAAGTTTGTCGTAAAATGCTAAAATACTGCATGCAGCTCGTTTAATTCTTCTTTGCAAATATTCCTAGAAATTTTTGTACAACTTGTGAAATGTATATAAAGTTCATTTAATAAACTTAGCGCTAGTATCTAAATAAATGTTGATGTAGTTTTTTGTGTAGTGTTGGTGAACTTAGCAAGTGATTTACTATTGATGAACATATTTCTAAAGGTAGCTATATACCGTTTAGGAGTTTCGCCGTTCAAACGTTTGTGTTTCGAGACCAAGAAGTTTAATCTAGCCAACATGGGTCTGTTGACTGAAGGAAATCCACTCACTTGGGAGGATACTAAGGCGTTGGCGGAGCATGTCCGGCAACACGGCATCGAACAGTTTATTAACCTCTACAAAAAGCTCGAGGATCGCACAGGCGATGTTCTCAAATGGGGAGATGAGGTAAGATAATATTAGCGCCTGTCGTCATTACATTGGCCATCTTTCGGCCTACCACGTAAAGGTCGCGGTTTCCATTATTAAATTAATATTTTGATAGATTTCTTGAATGTAAACAACATGATAATAAATTCATGTTCGGATCGGTATACTCACTGTTTAAAAAATAAAAATTAAGTACACATTATTGTGTTACTTTTAAACACTTTAAGGGGTCCCATAACATGCTGATGCATGCTATTGCAAGAGGTCCCATACGAAGGAAAAAAATAAAAAAAAGGTTTTATTTGATGGAGATGTTACTCTCTCGTTCGACTACCTTCTTTGACAAATCTTTCACTGTACAGGCTGCACGCCTGTGGAACAGTATCCCAGTCCATATATGGCAATCTCCATCTCCCCTTACGTTTAAAGAAAGATTAACAAAATTTTATATATCTCTTCAGAACTAGGTACTGAATCTATTATGATTTTTATATATTTTGGTCGTGTAACTGATAATTAGGTCATTGTGTATTTTGAATTATGTGTATGTATTGTGTCAATAGGATAATAATTGTGTATTATGCTTATATAAGTATTATTAGTATGTATGTGTTATAAGTAGATATATATATATATATTTATAAAGTTATTTAAGATATAAAAATTGATACACCACCGTTCGTTACAGTCTCGCAATATCTTTCTCTGTTTGGTTGTCTGGAAGAAATCGCTTTTAAGCGATAAGACCACCCTTTGCATTACATAGCTTAATTATATTTATTTTTTTTATGTTCAATGTTCATTTTATAAGTGGTGTGCAAATAAAGTGTTATCTATCTATCTATCTCTCACATCTTTCGAAAGAAAAGTGAGCACCAATCCGATTTGATTATTGAAGATCCAATCAATTTGTCAATTTCAAACAACAATAATTTATCATTGCTTTTAATTCCTTAACAGTAGGAAGGAAGATACTTGACCAAATTAGCAAACATGCCGAAATTCAAAATTATGTAGTGAGGTAAAAGTATCTTGTTACAATACTAGGAGGCATAAATCCAATATTTTAGGGAGGTAATGTTCGAGCACTTAAACTTGTCGTTACAGGCTGTCTAAGCCTGTCTCTGTATAGAGTGATGCCTATGAAGGTTAAGGTTGATGCAATTAAAATATGTGTCAGTTCTCTGCAAAACAGATGCCGTTCCAACTGACACCTACTCTCTGGAATGTGTCTATATCAATAACTGACCACCTTAAGCTTTTTAGAATCTCACTCCCATTCATATTCAATATTGGTTCCTATAATTGAGTCCAAAGTCCAATTGACCTCAAATAAATTGGTATTTTGGCTAAGCTGAGGCAGTACTTCACACCTAAGAGGACAGTCTTCACACCAGGACAGCTGCTAAATTTGTATCAAGCACAAGTCCAATCATGTATGGAGTACTGCTCTCACATCTGGGATGGGTCTGCTAAATACCAGCTGGAGGCTGTGGCAGTTATTGAAAGGAGAGTCAAGAAACTCATAAAAGAAAGTAAAACATTAAAAAAATATTGCATACAGTGTTTATATTGGGTTTATTACTTAGCAGGGTTCTGCAATACATAATAATTAGAGCTAGGGCCTTAAATACCAGCCTGTTTTGTATTGCCTTTTCCAACTTAGGTTTTAGCTAATAAATTACATTATTAGTAAAAATATGCATATAATATGTATCATATACAAATATACACAAAGAGGTTATTCTAATTTTTTTCACATCTTTCTCCTAACAAAGCAGGCACATTACAGGTGGTATTACAGAACTTTACCAAGTCTCAAGAACTGTTAATAAAATGGATGATCATTTGTGACCAATCAAATGGCCTCATTCTATGCTTAAGAGTAGATTTATTCTTGAGTATCTATTGTTCTCTAATACTGGCCTCAGTGTTATTAATAGTAATTAAATTAGGAAAATAAGAGCCACTTTCACTGGTCCCTTATGAAGTTTCATATAAATTATCTGACTGATACTGATATGCCATCATATTAAAGGCCAGTATAACCGGTTCCTGATAGCCCAATTCGGCACTTAGCTGACAGATTTTTTTAAACTTTTAGGGCCAGTTTCACTGGTTCCTAATAATATCAGTAAGTAATCTGACACATGTTTGACAGCTTTTGTGTGAAGTCATCTGTCAGATAATTATCTGTCACTTTATCATGAACTGGTGAAATTGGCCCTTATATGGTGTAAATGTGTGATAACTATCAGGAACCAGTGAAATGGGCTAAAGCTGTTAAAAATATGTCAGATAAGTTCCCAATAGGGCTATCAGGAAGCAGTGAAATTGGTCGTAAGACTAAGTACTTCATTAAAATGTATATTTGTCATGTTTTTCCATACACATAATCTGTGGCTTTTCTATTAAGCAAAATTGAAATATTTTTATTTTTTGCCTGTAAAATATTTAAAACAAATGTATTGTTTCAGGTGGAGTACATAATAGTAAAGTTTGATGATGAAAAGCAGCGTGCCACTGTCAGTCTCAGAGCTCATGAGCTACTGCCCAAACTACAGGAAAAAGAACATGCAGATCCTGACAGTGAGTGCCAACAAATTAGTGTTATTTTATAACTCTACCATAGTACCAAATCCTACTATTATTATAAATCTGAAAGTTTTTATGTATGTTATTTTACTTTGTACGGATTTGGATGAAATTTGGGTGAATTTTTGATCAACTTAACCCACAGGATACTTTTTATTGCAGTATTTAATTATTGATAGGTACTTTTTAACACAGACAAAGGACCACAATTTTTTATATACAGGGTAGTTTTTGAGATGGGATTGAAAGAGCCTACCCTTATATATACCCTTATAGTATAGGTAGCTCTTCCACTGAAGCTGTTAAATTCTGAGCTGCATTTACAGTTCAGTAGATCATACTGAACTGAGTCATAGATAGCACAGAATAAATAGTAGTACAAGTAGTAGTCATCACATTTGATAATTCAAGTCATGCTGTAAATTAAATACCCATGACTTTCAATTTTTGTATTGTTGTAGTTTCCTGTAAAACCTGATTCAGTTGCAATTTATATTTAGTTTTAACTTTGCACAAGGCCAGTACTCATGTCAGTTTCATGTTTATGATGATACTACAAAAGATGTTTAGTTTAGACCAGTCATCCTAGCAATGCAAGTGTGGAGTGGACTTGTTATAAAATTTTAACTAAACAAATATTACATTGATATATGAACACTCTGTTGCTTACCAAACAATAAAAAAATCGCCCACGTGCGTGTCAGGCCACGCGCCGTATAGGGTTCCGTAGTAGTATAATATTTAACATAACAGCTATTCAACGATACCCAAACGATGGGGTAGACGACGAAAAAAAAATCATCGTCACTTCACATGTAGGGGACCTACTCTAAAAAAATATTTTTCAAAATTTTATTTTACCTCTTTGTGGGCATAATTGATATACACGCCCCTACAAAATTACAGCTTTATAGTATTAACAGTCTCTTAGCAAAACCTCGAACAGACAGACAGACGGACATGAGGAAACTATAAGGGTTCCTTGTCAGGACTACAAACCCTAAAAATCAATCTTAGAAGAAATATATTACTAGATAGGCTTTTACCAGACAGCCTTTGGATGGGCATATAAATGCTGTCGGTAGCATACAATTGATACAATACCTGCAAAAAATGTAATACCAATGATATAAAAATATTCTTTTAATTTTAACATTATCATTGGAATTCTTTTTGATTTAATAATAAAAAAAATCTATAGATATTTTAGGTATATTAGGATAAAGTCTTGTATATGTATATACATGTATATACATTAAATAAAATATAAATATTAGACAAATACAGTATAAAATGTCTTGTGGAACCGTGTCCCGTATTCCGCAAGAGCCTGCAGACGACAGATTGAGACAGTTAGGTTATGTCGATTTGTCAAATGTTGGATTTCCAGCAACTCAACTTGCAGTCATCTTGCACTTTCAGGTAAGCAAAACCATACCAACTTAGACCACGTCGTCTCATAAGGTCATGATAGTGGTAAATTGCTTGTCAGTTCATAGAATAAAATAATTTAAAATCGTTCAAAAACTATAAGAAAAGATTTCAAATGCCGCTCTAGTCATTTTCAGAAATCAGTCATCTAGTCATGTTAAGTATCTCTGGAGATACTGAACTTAATCTTGATATAGTTTTAATGGGGCCCCCTAGGAAGGATACCCTTCCAAACAATAAAATAATTTTCTAAATCGGTGCAGACATCTTTGAGTAATCGGTGAACGTACATCAAAAAAGATTTTTGTCACCAAACATCTAATGCGTTCCGGCAGCTATCCTTTAGAGCCAGTTCCCATTCTAGGCCTAGCGTGCTTACTATCTTCGACTGCATCATCACTTAACAACAGGTGAGATAGTGGTCAAACGCTAGCCTATAAGATATAATAAACTGGCCAAGTGCAAGTCGGACTCGCACTCGTAGGGTTCCGTAACACAGTTAAGTATTCCATAATTATGATTTTTCGCAACTACAAAATTAACTTTGTTTTTCATAGTGTTTGTATGAAAAACAAACTTATCTTTGCGGTCGCCATATCTCTAAAACTGCTGACTGTATCTCGTTCAAACCAATTTTCGTTATTAGTTTTTATTGAGATCTACAGCATATATTTTTTTTAGACATTTCACTCCCATACTTTAAAAGTTAGAGGGGGGGGGGGGGGGGACACACATTTTACCACTTTAGACAAATGATTGACTTTGAGAAAAAATGATTTTAGGAACCTCAATGTAATTTTTTAAGACAGACAGACAGACATGACGAATTTATAAGGGTTCCGTTTTTTGCCATTCGGCTACGGAACCCTAAAAAATTTAAAAAATTGACGAATTGAGAATCTCCTCATTTTTTACAGTCGGTTAATAAAAAAAGAGCATTTGCGATAATTATTTCGTTTTATTTCAGATGTAAAATCTCTATGGCGACCGGAATACGGCGCTTATATGGTTGAAGGTACCCCTGGTAAACCTTATGGAGGTCTTCTAGCACATTTTAACATTGTAGAAGCAAACATGCAATATCGCAGAGCTGAAGCGAGCGCGCTCTTAGAAGATGGCGAAGTTATAATGAGCGTCACTAATTTCCCAAGGTAAGAAAATAGATTTATATTTTATTTCGATGATCTTCAATTTGTCTGCATGCCTAGACAAATACTCTTTTATGAGCATCACGCCAAACTTAACTTCAAAATGTATGAGAATTACCTTTTGGCGCAAATGTTAACACAAATGTATTTTATCCGGGTATGCATATGAGTAAGAATATAACAGATTTGTGGGAATGACCTTTTGATATGCGTTTGGCGTGAATGTTAATAGAAATGTATTTTAACGGGGCCTGTTGATGAGTAAGAATATAATAGATTTGTGGGAATGACCTTTTGATGTGCGATTGTCATGAATGTTAATATGTAGAAATATATTTTGTTCGGGCCTGTTGATGAGTAAGAATATAGTAAAAACATTTTTAAAAAAATAAAAATTTGTCACAAAACTCTCAAGTTCCTAATCAGCTTATCAGGAACCGGAGAACAGGCCCGAATTTAATTTGATTTGACATATGAGTATAGGTATTGGCCGTATTGGGCTGACTTCTAGGCTAAAATGTTTCACCTCTACCACAAATATTGCGGTTAAAAGGTTAGTAACTATGATACCATACCGTTAATTCTTAAGTTGACTAATTTATTGTTAAGGCACCTTACTTTCCGTCGTTACAATGCGTTTTGTTGTCGTTTTAGTAACTACCTTCTGCTGTAATATATGACATGTCGTAAAGTGTAATAACATTCATTTACATTGTGTTAACAATATACCTACTATGTGTAATGACTAATGAATGAGTGTAATGTTTTAATCGCTCAATAATGCAGTGCCTGTTGATTCAGAATGTTTAAGGCGTTCTTCCACGGCTGTGCACGCAAAGCATTGAGCAGCCTTCTAGCTAGGCTATAAAAAAGATTCACTGACTATAATAGTCTTGAAAAAAAATTGTGTACAGTGTATAGGCTATTATAAAGCCGAGAACTCACTCTAACACAACTAAAAGTAGATACCTACCAAGGCTATCAACTCCCCATATGACCAGGAAGTAATAAATTAACTGTTTATGTATGTAATAATAAATTAATAAGTTCTAATGTTCAAGATGAATGATTCTTCAAATCACGCATTTAATAACCAACATGAGGTAAATAACGGAAATACATCGATGCTTCTATCATCGGCAAAATAGGGAATATGCATGATTTTTTTAAATATTTTTAATTCACTGATTACATCCATTTAACACAGTAAAAAATGAAATAATACTGAGTGTTAAAATTAAGCTAAAAAAATAGTTTTAGCATTGAAAAAATATGAGGTGTACTGCCAAATTTTCGCGCGCCTTTGTGACGTCATAGTGCACTTGACGGTCTCCACAGATTAAATCTTTTTATTAGAAATAGTACGTATTCGTAAAACAGTGCATAGTATTTCTATGAAAAAGATATAATCTGTGGAGACAGTGTGATGCCCTGTGACGTCACTTTCTAATTGACAAGTGGTTATGTGTTTTGCAAATTAAAATTTCCGACGCTTTTTTTGCATTTTTCATATAATATTTTAACACATTTAAGAGTATTTTATTTATAAAAAAATGTTTAACAAACAACGCCAGAACAATAATGATTAGAAAATAAATGGTTTCAAGTAAATGTATGCTACATGAATATTCCTTATTGTTTTACGCTTATCGTCTACTTAGCGAATCTGCATCTTATGCGGGGCCGAAACAGGCCGAACGAACGAACCCAGAATAGAGGAGATGGAGCAATATGCGTTGCACTATATTTGCGTTTTCTTCCATTTGTCATTCATTCGCCTTCGTCCGCTTAGTGTGGAGCCGGCGTTAGACCACGTCAACATTTATCATCAGGTGAGATAGTAGTCCAACACTGGCTATTTTTTTAAAATATCATATCTGATAAGCTAGTGTTTCAACACCTACGAAGAAATTATAAGTCAATTTCTTCGTAGTTGAACACTATATCACCGGTGGTGGTAAGCGATGATGTGGTCGAAAATGGTGAACACGCTAGGCCTAGAATAGTCTGACTCTCAAGGGTTGTGCAGCCAGGACACCATAAGGCAATAATAATAATTTTAAAAAATATATACGGTCCATTGAGAATCCTCCTTTTTTTGAAGTCGGTTAAAAATAATTAACTTGGTTTATTTCAAGTAACTTAGACTCGTATACATATACACAATGAACAAATTAAAATTAAATTATAAAATAACAGTTTTAAATTAAATACAAAAATTATAGGTTCGCTTTAAATTTAAAACTATATGGAACTTTAATTTAAAATCAAATTACAAGAAACAAACAAAAATAGGAAATAATTTCTTAGGTAATGCCGGCAGATTTTTTCCTTAATGGTGGTAAGTTAATTGTTTGAATCAAGTCTTCAATCAAATCAAAAAGAATTACAATATATTTATTTGGGATTTTCATGCATCATATCATTACTACGAAACTCATACCAGGACTTCGAGGTTTTGCTCGCCGGAACAATTACGATAAAGACAAATACCCTATGTTTTTTTTTGTCGTGGAATTTACATACGTACCAAATTTCATTAAAAGCCATTCAGCTGCTGTTTTAACTTTTTGACTAGCAAACAAATCTATCCTTAAATCGGATACTAGAGGGAATAAGAAATCTAAACATAAAATAATTTGTTTTCGTTTAGACTGGGATGTCCAAACTTTACAAGTCCTTCGTACCCACCGAATCCTTCAGGGGAAGTGACGAAATCTCTCTACTTCCCGGACGAAGCTATATTCAGTGGTCATCCACGCTTCAAGACTTTATCACGGAATATAAGAAAGAGAAGAGGCGAAAAAGTTGCTATCAACATACCAGGTAAGACACATTGCGTATCATTATATCATACCATAAACTTAGTTAAATACTTAGCTGCGCCGATTAGTTTCGACCGTGTTAAAAAGTATCCCATGTCTCATGCCGGGTCCACGCCAAGTGAACGAGTGTAAACGAATGGAAGAAGGTGCATCTATACAGGCGTATAGCTTCATCTCCATCTTATCATTCGGCGTTCGTTATCGTTCGTTTCATCAGTCGGTAAGCGATTCCTGTGTAACATATACCTACTGTGTTTTCAAAACCCTTCGACAGGGTTTGGCACCATAGAAGCAAGCTTCCATCCTACGGACTGCCTAATGGTTTGTGCGTCTGGATTTCGGATTTCTGAGGGACCATGTCATTAAGAGTAGTAATTAATGGCTGCTCTTCTGACCAATTGGCAGTAATGCCGGGGACCCGTAGGGGTCGGTGCTCTCTGCAAACCTTTTCCTGCTGCACATCAATGATCTGCTTAAGTCCGGTATCTTTGGGCTTGCTAACGAGTAACGACAGCACCATTGTAGAGAGCTATACACAAGTGCAACTGATCCAGTGTTTTAGAAAAGCGATCGAGCGCAAGAGCTTGTTATTTCAGGCCGAATGGGGTGGTGCCAATCTGGTCAAGTTAATTGCTGCTAAGACCCAGGCAAGGCTGTTGTCCGCCAGACGAAGTCTATTCCATCTGCCTCCTACTTTTCGAAATGTATCCGTACCAATAACATACCACCTCGCCCTTCTTGGCATCTCCTTAACACCCACACTCAACTTTGGATCCTACATTGAGTTTAAAATAACTCTGTATTTTAGCTAAGGTGAGAGTATCAGTATTTCGCACCAGGAGAGCTGCTCAATTTGTACTAAACATTCCAGCATAAACGTTCGAGCCGTTTAACCTTTAAAAGCCACAAACATACAAACAGACTTTCACATTTATTTGGTGTTGATAATAAATAGAGTTTCTGCTAGAGCCTATCTGGGGCAACACTACTTTTTCATATTCAATCGAAGTATTCATCCGTGAACGTGTAATCCGTAAACTGAGTAGCACGCAAAAACCACTAAACATACTCCTTCAAGGCTTCATTGCTCTACTTAAGTATTGCACATTTTTTATTTCGATCAATGGGTATAGTCAGCGATACAGCTTGATTTTTCGTTGTCTATAATGCGAGTTATACGAGCAACGCTGCTTGTCTTTGTCATCTAGGAGACTATAATAAGTATTTCAGTCTCCTTCTACATAGTACCTTATTAATTATCAAAGAAACTCACAATCGTGACGATAACACAGGGGCCAAAGCGTCTCTCCCATCAAGATAGCATTATCAAGTTCAATGATGAGCGCAAATATTGAGTCTCTTTGTGCATTACCTGATTAGACATTATCAGATAAAAGACTGGTTTTCACAATCGTGACGAATACAATCGCATCTGGTAAAATATTAATGCAAACGATGAACTCAGACATTCCCATTACTCATTAGCTGACATAGGGGCCAAAACGTCTCCAATCGAGATAGCATTATCAAGTTCAATACTGAGCGCAGTAATTACCTACGTACTAAGTTACGTATTCATAATGAATACACGCAAGTTCATTAAGGTCTCGTGTCTGTTCGTTTTAACCAATCATTAATTAATTGGTGCCCCGTGTAACATAGGTTGAAATAGTTTAAATTGATCACAATTTATTCCAGACTCCTGTTCGTCGTAACTCGTTATCTCAACTGAAATTAACGTCCGCGTAGTTCAATTATTGCTTACATCTGAATTAATTTACCCAGTTTAAACAAAACCTATATTTTCCTAAAGTACACTTAGTGCCTCATCCAAACATGACATGATGGGGTATTTATCTCTTAATTATTTTCTAATAAAAAGTAAATGATAAGCCTGTTTGAAACTGATCACGAGATGGTGAAAGAAAGAAAGTTATGGTTATTAGAATAAAGTATTGAACTGCAATCAAACATGTGTAGATTATTAATAGCGTTTTCATTTAACTACTTCGTAGGATTGTAGGATTTGTAGGTAAATAAAGGTCCAAAATTATGTTGCTAAAGCTTCATAGTATTAATTTCTAAATTAAAACAATTAGAAACTCTCGACCGTTATAAATTAAAATAAGTATAATAGTAACAATGATAATGAGTACGATTCATCAATGAGCATGAGTCAACTACAATATACTTATCAACACTGATGATCTACACCAATATCATAAATGCGAAATGCTGTTTGTATATTTGTTTGTCTGTGTGTGCTCTTAATGGTCAAACGGATAGACCGATTTGGGCGATTTGGCTGAAATTTCGCATTGTGATAGCCAATATTGTAGATACTTTTCAATACGGGCGGAGCCGCGGGGAGCAGGGCGCTAGTATATGGCAATACATTTTACAAATCTCTTCATTCGTTTTCGAGTGATGTCTAAACCGCTTCTATTCCCTATATTTTTAATATTTGTAATATTCTACGACCTTTGCTTTAATCAACGCAAGTATTATAAATTTTAAAGTCAGTTTGTATATTTGTTTGTGTCCTCTTCACGGTCAAACGGCTCCACCGATTTGGCTGTAATTTTGCATACAGATAGGAATAGGGTAGAACACTTTGAGTATTCACCAACGGAGTAGGGACTACAGGCGAACCCCGGTACAAGAGCGCAACTCCGATTGGTTTTATAAAACTAGTTGAAGCGCGTTCCGCGTCATTTTCGAACTGTCATTGTGAGAGAACGAGCCCCGTGAAAAATGCTGAATTGCAGTATTTATTGGTGCAAAAATCAGTCTAACACTTAAAATCTTCAAGAATATGAAATTTCCTTTCACTTGTTAGTACTTATTGATCAATACGGGCGGTATATATTTACTAATAAACTAATAAATTAGAAAATATTGCAATTGCTAGGGTGCTGGCACTGTATCACAATTATGCTAAATGTAGCAAAAAAAATGGATTTAATACACTCAAATTGTATATCTGATTATGAGAGGCCTATGTCCAACAGTGGAAGAAGACTACCTGTTAATGACGACGACGATGATGATACAGTGTTGTATAAAAAGATATTTAGTTTTATAAATTCACAGAGCGGGATTATAATTTTTCAACTTGTAACATAATGGATGCTCAATTTTTTAACCGACTTCAAAAAAAGGAGGAGGTTTCTCAATTCGACCGTATATATATATATATATTTTTTTTCTTATGTTTGTTCGCGGATAACTTCGTCGTTTATGAACCGATTTCGATTATTCTTTTTTTGTTCGAAAGGAGATATCCCAAGTGTGGTACCATGGTAATTTTATCGAGGTATGATAAGTATCTCCAGAGATATTGAGATAAACATCTCAAAATTGGTACTGAAAATGAATAGCGCGGCATTGAAGTCGGTTGTTTTTTAGTTTTTAAACGATATAATGATATAATGGGGTAAAAACGTGTTTTTCGGCGTTTTATGCTTGAACTTATGAACCATAATAGATAAAGACTTGAAATCTTCACAATGATTGTATTACTATAGCCGCTATAACAACAAATACTAAAGACAGAATAAAGATAAAATAAAAGGGGGTCCCCATACAAGAAACATGTTTTTCCAGGTGTCTTATGCTCGATCTTACACAGCGTAATAGATAGAGACTTGAAATTTGCTCACAGTATGTAATTTAAAGGTTGCTATAATATTTTTTTTTTTATTTTTTTTTTGTAGTGATTTATCTACGTAGAGTAGATATCTCACTGATATTACAATCTAGCCTTATAACTAGGCTAATAAGTAATTTGATTTTAACTTAATTTACTATTAAAATATTACTAAGAATGTGTCCATTAACACTTTTCCTAATGTCTCTATTAAGGGGAAGACACTTTGTTATTGTGTTCTTTTAAATAGCATTCACTATCACTACACTTATGCTCACTTTGTAAAATATCACTGAAGTAACTCGAAAGGTTTTACCCTTTTTAGTCTTCTCACTATGTCTGTGTTGTCGAGGAGCTGGATAGCCTCGACGTTCACATGATGGTGAAGTCTACGATCGTGAGCTTCAGCATACTGTTTTATTGTTTTAGCGACGTGTTCCACTTTTAGGTCCCGATGGAGGTCGTCATTTCTAATGTACCAGGGTGCCTGTACAATGCTCCTGAGCACTTTATTTTGAAATCTTTGTATAATCTGTACGTTGCTCTGTTTGGTGCATCCCCATAGCTGGATACCATAAGTCCATATTGGCTTAAGGACTTGTTTATATAATAGCATTTTGTTATGCACTGACAGAGATGAATATTTTCCAAACAGCCAGTGAATATTCTTGTAGCGAAGCTCTAATTCTTCACGTTTCTTTTTGACATGCAGCTTCCAGCTTAGCTTTGCGTCTAATGTCATCCCTAGATATTTTGCTTTGCTATCGTAAGGTATTGGTTGATTATTTATGAACACTGGATGGTAGTTTGGTCTCTTATTTGTGAAATCTACGTGTACAGATTTACTTTCGTTGAGTTTTATTCGCCATTGCTTTGTCCATGCAACTATGGAGTTGACTGCTGTCTGAACTTTTTCTACTGCTTCCTCTTGGGTGACGCCTGTAGCCATAATGGCTGTGTCATCCGCGAAGGTTGCGATAGTGTTATTTTCTAAATGAGGAATATCACAGGTGTATAATACGTACAGGACCGGACCTAAAACACTGCCCTGTGGTACTCCAGCCTTTATCTGCTTTAGTTCTGAGTATGAGTCATCTTGTCTTATCCTGAACATCCTTTGTGTTAAGTAAGATTCAAGAATATCTGCAAACTGTTTTGGAAGCATATTTGTCAGTTTGTGTATGAGGCCCTTATGCCAAACTTTGTCGAACGCTTGAGCTACATCCAAGAAGACGGTAGTGCAAACTTTCTTTTTAAACGACTTCAAAAAAAGGAGGAGGTTTCTCAATTCGACCGTATATTTTTTTTTTTTTATGTTTGTTCGCGGATAATTTCGTCGTTTATGAACCGATTTCGATAATTCTTTTTTTGTTCGAAAGGAGATATCCCAAGTGTGGTACCATGGTAATTTTATCGAGGTATGATAAGTATCTCCAGATATATTGAGATAAACATATCAAAATTGGTACTGAAAATGAATAGCGCGGCATTGAAGTCGGTTGTTTTTTAGTTTTTAAACGATATTATCTTCCAGAGCATTTTCTATGATGTTGGTGATTGTATGAACCTGGTCTATGGTGGAGTGATTTTCCCTAAATCCGAACTGGTAGTCAGGAATAAGGTTTCTTTCTTCTGTAATGGGTTTCAGCCTTTTCAAGAGCAGTTTCTCGAATAACTTCGATATTATTGGTAGCAGAGATATTGGTCTGTATGATGTTGCAGCTTGTGGTGGTTTACCAGGCTTCTGGATCATTATAACCTCAGCTATTTTCCACAAGTCGGGCACGTATTGAAGTCTGAATGACGCATTTATGAGTGTTGTTAATTTGATTACCGCTTTTCGGGGAAGATTTTGGAGTACTTCACCTGAAATCAAATTATATCCCGGCGTCTTTTTCTTTTTTAGCTTTTTGATTTCATTGTAAACTTCTCTTGGTGTTGTAAGTTTAATTTCAATATCATCTTGGGATGTTTCAGTTAGCACGAAGGCATGGTTCATATCCTCGTTAGGCTGAAATATCAACTCTAAGTGTTGTGCAAATCTAGAAGCTTTCTGTTCATTGCTGACGGCCCAACTTCCCTTATTTTCTTTTATAGGTGGGACCTGCAGAGTAGGTTTTTTAAGGTTTTCAGTGGTTTTCCACAATGAGTAGTTAGTTGAACGATCACTTGTCAACTGACTCAAGTAAGTGTTCATGGATTCGTCATTGAAAGCTTGTATTGTCTTTCGAAGTTTTTTTGTTAAGTTGTTCAGAAGCATTTTGTCTTTTGGACATCTTGTCATGTGCCATTGCTGTCGCTGTCTTCTTTTATTAGCTATCATATCTCTTATTTCTATGGGATAATAATTACATCTATTTTTCTTTTTGTATTCTGGTGTATTTTTCCAGGCACATTGTTGAATGTCAGTTATGATTTTTTTTAAATCTATATCTACTTCATTTGGGCATTTTAATGAAGTTTTTAGGTCAGTTATACTGTCTAAATCTAGCTTGAAGCTTTCCCAATCTGTGTTTTTATTTGCCAAAGAAGGGCTGGTTTCTTTCTCAATGATGTTCTCACTTACCGTTAGAATTATCGGTGAGTGGTCAGAGTTCATATCATAACCTTCCTGAATATGCAAAAAGCTTGGTGATATATTTTTATAAATAAAAAAATCTATGAGGTCAGGAATCTTTAAAGGATCAGTGGGCCAGTAAGTTGGCTTGCCTGTTGATATGACATCACATTTGCAGTCTCTAATGGCTGTTAATAGTTCTTTTCCTTTAGTGGTAGTAAGTCTCGATCCCCAGTAGGTATTCTTAGCATTAAAGTCACCTCCCAGTAATAAATCTGTTACCTAGTTCTTTTAGAAAACTTATGTACTGTTCCACTTTTAGTGCGTGCTTAGGCGGACAGTATATCGATGATAATGTGATGGGATACCTTTTAGTTTCAAGCTGAATAGCAACTGCTTGTATATGTTGTTCTTCAAACTTATGTTTTTCAAAGTGATTGATATTATCTCTTATGATGACGGCGCTGCCTCCTCTTTCGGTATTATCCGGGTGCAGAGCGTGGTATGTTTTATATCCTTGTAGTCTGATGTAGGATTCACGTGTAAAATGTGATTCGGAAACAAGACAAATATCGATATTTTCTGTATTGAGGACCACCTGTAGTTCATTTCGATGATGAAGCAGTCCATTTGCATTCCACGCCATTATATTTAGTGATCTATGCATGATGTATGTTAGAAGTAGCCATTTTAGTGCTATTTTCTATTTTTTTCAACCTACTGTCGAATGAGGCCATAAGTGACAAAATTTGATTAACTTTTTCGTCGATAGTGGAATTATTCTGTTGAGTTTGAGGCTGTGGTAATCGCTGTTGCTGAGCTCCTTTAGTCATTTGAGCGTACGTGATGTTTTTAGTTACGCTTTGTGCCTTATTGGTATTATTTGCACTTGGCGCCTGGGTAGTGGTAGTTGTGACATTTTTCTTTGTATGCTTATTTTTTAAGCTTTGTAATTCCTTCGCTACTATGCATCCCCTGTAGTTAGCAGGGTGCGGTTGACCACAGTGTACACATTTCGGTTTAGCATCAGCTGGCTTCTGACAGTCTCGAGTCAAATGCTTGCCTGTACATTTAACGCATCGTGGTTCCTTGGAACAGTACTTTTGCGTGTGCCCATATGATTGGCACCTTTTACATTGGGGGAGAAGTCTGGAGGTTTTCACAGGTTCAATCTCCACTTTGCATCCTAATATTAACCTTATATTGTAAATTTTATTTATGTCTTCATCTTTTTCGAAAGAAAGCAGAAACATATTAAGTGGTTCCTTCTTCCTCCAGCTGAGTTTGTTGACCGCACTTAGAATTTTAAATCCATTGAGGGTCAGGTCACTCACTATTCTATCAGGCATACACAAAGAAGATTTTTAGCCATGACTCTTATAGGTCTATCCTGCTTATTTTCGTAAGAATGCCAACGTAAGCTCTGTTGTGACAGCAATTTCGTAATACTTCTATACGAATCTTCATCGCGCGCATTTATCTTCGCACATTCACTGTTCATTACTTTTATGATGAACGTGTCCTTAGGAACGCTTGTCAATAAAAAGTCGTAAAACGCCTGATAGTTTCGGACGTCTTCAACAACAATTGGTGGAGGTTGGGGAGGTTTTTTTAACTTTTCTTTGGCGATCGAACTAGGGGGATCATCTTGCGTGGGGGAGGGAGACTTTAACAACTTCCTTTTCTTCCTACCTTTTTCTCGCACCCACCCGGTTTCTTTAGCGAGTTCCTCCTCGTCCGTCTCGTACTGGACTGCGGCTGAAGGTTCTTCATTATTGGGCTGTTTAGTTGGAACAGTGTCATTCTGCTCCCGAACATGTTTAAGATGGCACT
Source organism: Cabera pusaria (assembly GCA_954871355.1). Classification (NCBI taxonomy): domain Eukaryota; kingdom Metazoa; phylum Arthropoda; class Insecta; order Lepidoptera; family Geometridae; genus Cabera; species Cabera pusaria. Next base: position 17,812,892 of record OX940889.1, on the reverse strand, counting down.
GAAGCTCGTAGATTTGGTTTTGTAGTTCACCAACAAGATCCTGTAATTTAATACGTTGTCTTCTTTCTTCTTCGAAACGATCATATAGCAATCGTTCCGTTTCCGTTGATAAAGTTATTTTTGTAGGTGAAGCCATCGTTATTAGTTGCTTCGCCTTAACATTTGTTTACACAAAATTAGCTTGTTTCACTCACTACGCGTATCTGGGTCATCGCGACGACCTTATAAACAATGCACTCGCGACGGCTAAGTAGGCTGCTGCGTCAGCGCCTTACCCGAGTGGACTAGAGCAGGCGCAACGCGAACGCAACCTTTCTCTACGGAAGTAGCAAACTCACTGATTTGCTATAATATGAAATAATAAAAATTAAATAAAATTAGCGGGGGTCCCGATACAAAAAAACTTGTTTTTCCGGCAAATTTTGTTCAATCGGATACCCTACGTGCACGAGTCCGACTCGCACTTGGCCAGTTTATTTTTATGAAAACGAGTCATTGACTGATTATTCAATGCTATTATCACTTTTGATAAAGAGTAGTCGAATGTAGAATAATATTTTAAAATAAATAAATAAATATTGAGCGACAATGTTGGTAATGTAAGTTATCTACCAATTAATTCATTTAATTGTATCTACTAATAGCAACAAACCGAGCGCATATAGTTTTTAACGATACACTATTTTTAATTGTAAGGTCAAATAAAACAAAAAAACGACTTCAAATGCCACGCCAGTCATTTTCTTTACTGAGTTTTAGTAGTCCCATTCTAGGCCTAGCGTGCTTATCATCTTCGATCACTTACCAACAGGTGAGATAGTGGTCAAACGCTAGCCTAGATATAAAAAAAGTTTATGTTTTTCTCTGGAGATACTTATCAGATCTCGATAGAATCACACAACCAAACAAGGAGCATACTCATACAAAAAATAATTATCCAAATTGGTTAAGAAATGCCGGAGTTCTGAGGTAACAAACATGAAGCCTAAACCGTGGTTATTGTATATATATAATCGCGATCGAAAATCTAAAAGTAAAAACTTACACTAAGCATACTGGTATTCCCATGATGCAGTATTCCGCGATGTGAACACAAAGATCCCTGTGGACAAATCAAGCGAGCTGGAACCTGACGCCGCTCAGCCTGACTGCGTGTACATGGATGCCATGGGCTTCGGCATGGGTTGCTGCTGTCTGCAGCTCACCTTCCAAGCTTGCTGCATCACTGAAGCCCGCACATTGTATGACCAACTCGCCCCACTGTGCCCTATTATGGTAAGTTCTGTTTTAAATCACAACTTACAGATAGACCGTGCTCTTACTAGCTAACTAGTAGCTGGCTATAGCTAACAACCCTAGCAAAAATTCACCTTGAATCGGATCTATGCATAAAACTGCTATGTTTTTGTTTTTACCTAAGAATTCCTGTACGCGAGTTATTGACATAGCAGTTTTCTCATACAATATTAATTTTCGATTTTCCTTTATTAAATTTTCGACTTCACTTTGTTAATTGTTTAAATGATAATCTAGAGTACTAGGTAGGCGATAGCCTGACATCAAATAATTCCGTTTAAAACTAAGAGAATATGTTCGTCATTTCTGGCTTCATCATCATCATCATCAGCCTGTATCAGTCCACTGCTGGACATAGGCCTCTCCCAAGATGCGCCACTGAGCCCGATCTTCGGCTCTTCTCTTCCAGTCACTGCCCACCGCTTTGCGTATGTCGTCGCTCCACCTGGTCACAGGACGTCCTACGCTACGTTTGCCGATTCGCGGTCTCCACTCTAGGACATGTCTGCCCCAACGGTTATCAGTCCTGCGGCAGATATGACCAGCCCACTGCCACTTCAGCTTGCTAATCCGTTGAGCTATGTCGATAACTTTAGTTCTCTGGCGAATTACTTCGTTCCGGATTCGATCCCGCAGAGAAATACCGAGCATAGCTCTCTCCATAGCTCGCTGAGCGACTTTAAACTGGTGGACCATTCGGACTGTGAGTGTCCACGTCTCGGCTCCGTATGTCATCACAGGTAGGACGCACTGGTTAAAGACTTTTGTCTTTAGACACTGTGGTATCGGCGACGAGAAGACTCGACGGAGTTTTCCGAATGCTGCCCAGCCCAGCTGAATTCTTCTCTGGATTTCCTTCTCGAAGTTATGTCTGCCTAGTTGGAGCGTTTGCCCTAGGTAAACATACTTAGTGACAACTTCGAGTGGGATTCCATCTACGGCAATCGGTTCCGGAACAACGTGCTCGTTGTACATGACTTTGGTTTTGTCCAAATTCATCCGGAGACCGATGCTACGAGAAGAATCAGCTAGGCCATTCGACATCCTTTGTAGGTCCTGCAGCGTCTCTGCCATAATGACGATGTCATCTGCGAATCGTAAGTGAGAGATGTACCTGCCGTTGATGTTAATGCCACGATCTTTCCAGTCCAGCGTCTTAAACATATCCTCCAAGGCGTTAGTGAACAGTTTCGGGGATATGACGTCCCCCTGTCTCACTCCTCGACGCAGGTGGACATGTTTAGTTCGCTGGTTCTGTACTTGTACAGTCATCGTTGCGGCATTATATAGACATCTCATCACTTCGATATATCGCCAGTCGACTTGGCAACGCTGCAAGGACTCGAGAACAGACCAGGTTTCGATTGAGTCAAAGGCCTTCTCATAGTCCACAAATGCTAAGCACAGGGGCCGATTGTACTCTTCGGTCTTCTGTACAATCTGCCGCACCGTGTGGATGTGGTCTATGGTGCCGTAACCGCTTCGAAACCCGGCCTGTTCCGGAGGATGAAACTCGTCGAGTCTTCGCGCAAGACGGTTCGTGATGACCCTTGAAAACAGCTTGTAGACATGGCTCAGAAGCGAAATTGGGCGATAGTTTTTCAATAGGGTTTTGTCTCCTTTTTTGAAAAACAAAACCACCATGTTTCTGTTCCATGCCTGTGGAGTTCTCCCAGTAAAAAGAACGGAATTAAATAGCTGCTGAAGATGTTGAACTGCTGGAGCTCCTCCGGCTTTTAAAAGCTCCGTTGTGATTCCGTCTTCTCCTGGGGCTTTTCCATTTTTGAGTTGTTTAAGGGCCATCACGATTTCGTCTCGGCTAATTTCGGGCAGATCTTCTGTGAAGTGGCGGGTTAAGGTGGCTCTAGAATCCTCAGTATCGGGTTCGGGCCTTGAAGCATGCGATGCGTAGAGCTTGCCGTAGAAGTCTTCGACTTCCGACAGAATCTCCGGCTTGGATGCGACGACGTTCCCCGTTGACGTTGTCAGCTTTGTGAGGTGGCTTCTACCCAGAGGCTGGACGAACACTTTCGACCCCCGATTCTGCTCAATTGATTCTTTAATTAAGAGCGTGTTAGAGGATCGGAGGTCGCGTCGTACCAGCTTCTTTATGGATTTGTTGCGCACCAGGTTAGTTGACAAAGCTGACAAAGGGTCTGTTCGTCTCTCTTCCATTAGCCGAAGTGTTTCTGCCGAGAGTTTGGACTTTTTGCCCGTACGCTTGCTCTCGCAAAACTTCGTCCCTTCATCCCTGAGGATTTCCACCACCATTTCCACATTTCCATTTCTGGCTTCACGAGTTTTCAATAATAGGAAACAAGAAAACAATTCAACCGTTATCTGTGAAGTGAATACTGTAAACTGTAATCTTCAGAGCTGATGTTGATACTTCAGAAAAGACAAGACATTTGATTGCCTCTTCGAGTTAAAAGGCAATTAGAAGCTCGCCTAAGATAATTATCAAGCCAATCAACTCGAATGCACGATATGCGAACGAAGCGAACGCGACATTTTTTTAAAACTTTATATGACCTTGATAGTTTATGGCTTTTATTGATTACTCCCCTTAGGTCAACGTTTTTATCCTCTGTTGTCAAGGACATTGATTGTTAATGGTTATGCAAGGTGGTTGTGCCTGTTTAAACACAACATTAAATTATCCGGACTCCTTTAGCCAAACACTCTTTAGTCTTTTGTAAAATAGATGCCAATGTGTGTGTACTGTGTAGGTACATTTGACATGGATGTGAAAGTCTGTGGAGGGAGATATAATTATTATCTTTTTTTTGTAAAGCAAATCAACATCATCATTATCAGCCTATACTAGTCTACTACTGGACATAGGCCTACCATTGCACGCCTGGGAGTGTGCTCCTCGGCTACTATCATCCAGCTTTGCGAAGATCGTAGCTCTACCTATTCTGCGGGCATCCTACACTACGTTTGCTGATCCGCGTTCTTCACTAAAGAATTCGTTTACCCAAACGATTGTTGGGTCTTCGGTTGATATTTGGCCGACCCACTCTGCCACTTATACTTGCTAATCCGCTGAGCTATGTAGATGACTTTAGTTCTTTGTCAGATTACAAAATTTGATTTGAGTGAGAACTGTTATGTTTGTCTGGGTCAAATCTTGGAAGCTAAAACCATCGAGCTGATCTGATTATGGAGTTGGGCTGTAGCGACTGGAACTTCTTAATGGCAATTGGTAGGACAGTTGAATTTGGGCTTGTCGGGATGTAATGACTGGAACTTCTTCATGGCAAATGATAGGACAATTGAATTTGGGCTTGCCGGGATGAAATGACTGGAACTTCTTCATGGCAAATGGTAGGACAGTTGAATTTGGGCTTGTATGTATTGTTATCATTAGTTTTTCTCATGAAACATGATAACGTATTTACAAAAAGCGTATCTTGTAAAAAATAATAACTATAATAAGAACATTTTATCGGAGATACGCGCTAGATCATTTAAAATTTATATAAATGAAATATCCCGTGATAAATAAAGAAAGAACATATAAAAATATATGCGGAAAGCTTGTTTTTGTATTTGGGTGAGTATGTTTGTGTGTAAGAGTGGGCATGCGTATCTAATAGCCTATCAGAGACTATCAGGAACCAGTGAAACTGGCACTAAATTTGCCAATCGAAACCTTGTCTTATTCCAGTTGGCTCTGTCAGCAGCCTCTCCGATCTATCGCGGTGTGCTGACGGACGTAGACTGCCGCTGGAACGTGATCTCGGCGTCGGTAGACTGCCGCACGCGCGAGGAGCGTGGCATCAAACCTCTCAAGAATAACAAGTTCCGAATACAGAAGTCGCGGTACGACTCCATCGACTCATACCTCTCGCCCGAACATGAGAAGTAAGTCGTCATTTCTATTTTTAACCGACATCACAAATAAGGAGGACGTTCTCAATTCGCCAAATTTTATTTGTTACTGTTTGTTACTTAGAATTCATGGAGATAAACACCTCAAACTTAGTACCGACTAGCGCAACAATTGAAATAAATTTCTTTTTTCGTTTTATAAAATATTTTAAATTATCAATGACAGACACATATTTAATGAATATTAAAAACATATTTCATATTAAATTAATTCTAAATAATGATACTTAAACGTAGTTAGGATGCCTTCAGACTAGGTGGAGCGATGATATTCGCATGGTGGCTGGCAAGAGCTGGATGAAATTAGCCGAATATTGTGCTCAGTGGCGTAAAATTTGAGGGGTCTATGTCAACCAGTGGATTACTAGACGATATTCCGCGCCACATTCCTAAAATCAGGCAGACAAAGGGGTCGCTACTCTTATGACTCGGGGACCTACAACTTTCGACACTACTTATTCAATAACGGGGTATCTTGTGTAATATGTGCGTTATTGTAATGTGTAGTGTATTTTGTCAGAGACCGATGTCTAGCAATGAATTGAGTGGCTGCTGGTGCTACTCCGCTTCGCAAAGGAGTTAGGATAGTATATTATGTAATTATGTATAGTTGCTGTCAGTAATAAATAAAAAGCAAAGTTCTACTCTCCTGAAATGTCCGAACTTGAATGTAAGTTTTGCTTTTTAGAGTTCCGTACCCCATGGGTACCAACGGAAACCTATAAATAAGACTTCGCTGTTTGTCTGTTAGAGGGTTGTATCTTCTAAACCGTAATAAGTAGACATTTGAAATGTATTCATAGTAGTTAGCTGCTAATGTAAGTAATAAAAATTAACAAATTATTTTATTAAATAGTGTACCCACGTGGTACGGAACCCTACGTGTGAGAGTCTGACTTGCACTTAGGCAGTTTATTTACTTATAATTGAAGAGCAGAAAATAAGCAAGCAGGCCACCTTATGAAAAGTGCTTACCGCCGCCTATTTCGATTTTATCACGTATGAAAATGAGGTATTTAGGCATACAAGCTGCATTACATTACACACACTGGAATTGGCATTAGGCATTTAACATCAGGTTAAAATTCCTGTAGAAAAATGTGAATATTTTCCATGTATGATTTTTACTAAATTTGACTTAGTTAGGTACCTACATGTCGGCGGCGTTATAAGGCTTTTTTTTTTAAAGATTACTCGCAATGTGGGTTGCACATTACTAGTATTCTTGTTAACCCCTCCAACTAAGCTAAATATGCTTGTGTCTGGAGTGGGTTCACGTCAATAGTGCAATAGGTGTAGGTGGGATTCGAACTCACTACCTCTCGATAAAAAAGCCTTTAAAGGCCTATAGAGATAATCCAATCGATACAATACCGCATTTTTCTGTTGCTCCACACAATAAATAATAGCGCAATAGTTGAGCTTAGTGTTTATCACACTCTTGAGACAATAATTGTTAGGCTGTCTCTATATAGATATTAATGTGATATTGTCACGGAACAGTGACAATCACACATTAATATAGTGGTAAGTAGTATACGGATAAATTAATATTATATTGTCATAATTATTTCGTCATCGTGCATCTTGAAGCGGTAAAGGCTTTGCCAAAGAGAACGCATATTAAATGCTACATCAGAGCGCTAGTACAATTTTAGCCGTTAAATAACGCTGCGTATTATTGTATTGTACGCTCTGACATCGCGTTAGGTAAGCTTTCTGTTTGGCAAAGCCTTGAGAGAGCCCTAAACGTCATTTGTTTGTGTAATATTTCATAGCTGACACAATGCTTTACGCTATTCCAAGGTCTCTCATGATTTAGTCTATTCTAGTTTCCTTGTATTATTGAGATTTCCCTCATGCACTTTGCTAAAGTTTCCTGTGTATATATCTATAGTTTGTCGTACTGCCGGCATAGATAGTTTCTATGCATGAATTCTAGTTTGAAATTATTCATATGCAGATTACGTAACAATATAGGCAATGACTTTTCCTTTTAACTTATACTATGCCTTGCCTATGCAACTACTATTAGTTTACTTATAGCTTGTGCTATTATTTATTCTGTCGTTATAGTCAGATGTTGCTGCGCTATTTGTACGTACTATGTACATTGTATGGATGGAGAACCCTTTAGTATTTAATTCTATTTCATTATTTGATTTTAAAGTAGCCATAGTAATACTTTGAGCAGATTTCAAGTCTTATCTATTATAGTTCATAAGATCGATCAAAAATCGCCTAATAAAACATGTTTATTCCATAGGGATCTCTTTTAACTTTTAACTTTATTCACGTTTTACTATTCATTACTATAGCGGTCATAGTAATCCATACTTTGTGAACATTTCAACTATTACGGTTTAGATGACACACAGGCAGAGAGACAGGCGGACAGGCGGACGGACGGACAGCGAAGTCTCAGTAATAAGGTTCCGTTGGTACCCTTTGGGTACAGAACCCTAAAAAAAGCAGGAATGCAAGCCTATTCGATTAATGGAAACATCAATTTAACTGATTAACGTAATGTCTATTTGCGTTGTGGAACTAGTGTGACCTATGTGTGATATACCTTCTTATCTCTAAATGAACGGTTATGCCTATTTAGACTGATTGTCGTTTCATTAGTTATGTATATATACTTTCTAATAATAGCGTACGAAGTGGCTCATGCTAATTTGTTTGTATTAGTTTTCTTTATTAATGTTATATTATATACCGGCTGTAATTCACGTTCATTTTAGTCGAATTTTCTCGACCTAGGTTTCGAGAAATCAGTCGCTCTTCCTCGGGTGTGAGGTGACGCGGTGGGATCGCGATGTCATTAGTTTTATTTTGCTATAAAAACATTAATACATTTTATCATCGTAAACTTTAAACTTTCGCGATTTGAACACATAGTTATAAATAAAATATCTAACTGAAATATTTAACTGTAATATCCAACTGAAATATTTAACTAAAACATTCAACATAAATATCTAACTGAAATATTAAACTGAAACATTAGACTGGAATATTAAACTGAAATATTAAACTGAAACATTAAACTGAAACATTACACTGGAATATTAAACTGAAATATTAAACTGAATATTTAACTGAAATAGTTGGGAGTCCGCTATGGATGTGTTGTTGAGTTGGGAGCGACGGAGCCGGCAGTCGCAGCGTCGTCGAGTGAAGGCAGCGACGCAGCAAGTCGGCGCGTGCACCAGGGACAACGACCTGCGATGCTCTGCCACCCACTGCACCCGCACGCACCACGAGCTTCACTCCCAGCCACCTGAAACATGAAATAGTTGGGAGTCCGCTATGGATGTGTTGTTGAGTTGGGAGCGACGGAGCCGGCAGTCGCAGCGTCGTCGAGTGAAGGCAGCGACGCAGCAAGTCGGCGCGTGCACCAGGGACAACGACCTGCGATGCTCTGCCACCCACTGCACCCGCTGTAATATCACTATATGTAATACCACTGTAATATCCAACCACAGTTGGATATAACAGTTAAATATTTCAGTTAGATATTTTATTTATAACTACATTTATCATCGTTTGGCACAGTCGGTAAACTAAAGCATACATTACAAGTTAAATAGGATTGCAAAGAATAGGCTGTTTTTAAAATTCTAGCAACAAGATTTTTATGTTACTGTGTCATTGCTTAACATCAGGCGAACATGTTGCTTGTTCCGTTCCCTTATATCATATTTTGGTATATATAGTATATTATTGTAAATTGTTAAAGTGTGAGACACTTCAAAGAAACATAATATTTAATAGTATATTATGTTACGATACGTGTGACTTAAGTAGTATATTATTGCACGGCGTGAATAATATACAACTTAAGTCACGAGTATCGTATATTATTTTATAGCTGTCAGTGTGACATAAACCCGCACGTTACGCTGCTACGCTTTTCCGTCAAATAGATAATTATCGTGAAGTTAAACGCCGTGCAATAATCGACAATTTAAGTCACGGAAAAGCGTGCGTAAAGTGCGGGTTTAATCATACTTTTTATTATTATTATTTTAATTTTAATTCAAATCACGGGTCGTACACGCCCGGTCTTTTGGAGGGCATTGATGGAACCGAAGCCAATACCAAGAGGCCCTTTACAATTTTAACTTAGGAACTACTGTGTATGGATAGATATGGGAAACTATTCTATAAAAAGATGGTACATTATATTATCATGATGACTATTGAATGAGCTGATTGATGTCTGATTGATGGTCTATGAGATGAGGTACGGCACCCGCCAATTATGCCTCATTTCAAAATATTAAGACGGTTGGTGACTCGCTATACACTGAATGGGCCCCCCGGGAATAGAGTGCTATAAATCATGTTACTCCAATCCCAAAAATATACATTATAAAATGGGTAATTAATTTATTTTGGCATAATAGGCAACCCTAGGAAGTTCAGAGTGAAATTATTTTTAGGCATGTCTAAAAATAATTTCACTCTGAACTAGTAGGTTTAACAAAATGTAAACGTTATCGCAGATACAACGACATTCCGATAACGCATGATCCTGCGAACTACCGTCGGCTCAGAGAAGGCGGCATCGACCACCCACTAGCGTTACACGTCGCTCATCTCTTTATAAGGGACACCGTCTCGCTCTTCTCAGAGAAAGTCCACCAGGATGATAAGAATGACTCCGACCATTTCGAGGTAAGTTTGTGATGTAATTAAATACTATATGAGTTAGTAATATGTTATCACGTATAACGAAGCGCAACGCTGAGCATTTCTCACAGTTGCTGCGATCACACTAACGCATTGGTTCCGAACCTGTGGGTAATTCGGTTCGGAACCAGGGAACTATTTAATTTAAACACCCGGCGTATTTCCCCGATTTTATGATCCATAGACAAAACGCTCATGCACAATATTATCGAGACTTGGACTTCGCACACCTCGATACGATCAATGTAGCCAGTGTTAAAATATAAACTGTCACGCTTTTGTCGATACAAGTCGTAAAGTCAAGGCGAAGTCACATTCAAGTCATGTCAAGAGCCAAGGGGCTTTACTGGCTTTCAGTAGCATTTAATTTTGGAACACAAGTTATAAGAAAAAAATAATATAAAAACTATTATAAGAGTACGTATTTAATTTTCACTTTCCCGCCATAACTCCATATCGAATCTTTCTTCCAGAACATCCAATCCACAAACTGGCAGACGATGCGGTTCAAGCCGCCACCTCCCAACTCTCCGATTGGTTGGCGCGTTGAATTCCGACCGTGCGAGGCACAACTTACCGACTTCGAGAATGCTGCCTACGTGTGCTTTGTTGTGTTACTCACAAGGGTTATATTGTCCTATAACCTTAACTTTGTCATGCCAATTAGTAAGGTATGCAATTTTATTATATAGAAAGTTACTATATTATACTAGATGCGCTCGCGGCTTTATCCGCGTATATAAGTATTCTACTTTGCTAACTATGATGATGTTATGACATCTGCCTTTACACAGCTCACTCGCACACGTTCTACTATTCTCACTGTAACTTTTAAACCATTTACCCAATTTACTTAGTGTAAAAGGCAAAGATTATCTACTTTACCAAAGGTGATTAAAGAGAAAACATTTCTTGTATTTAAATTATTATTTCTTGTTATAGCGACAATAGATCTATTCATTCACAATCGCCTATTTTTGATTTGAATAGAATGAAAAACAAGGAATGCCGCTCGTACTAGCGAATAGAACGGAACGTCAGTGTCGGTCGGCATCCGTCAAACTCAACTGTCTATGTGACAGATCGTAAAATGCGCCATTTTTTGGTGGTTGTTTTAGGCGTCCATTACACGGTAGTTTATCCGTCATTCAAAAATATCAGTCATGACTTTTGGTTGCTGATGCAGCAATCAAAAGTATGTAAATATCGGTTAGTCACCGTCAATCATCCATTAGGCGTCCATTACACGGTAGGTTATCCGTCATTTAAAACCATCAGTCATGACTTTTGGTTGCCTGATACAGCAATCAAAAGTATGTAATAGTAGATTATACAACAAGTGAATAAAAAGGCAATTTAATTTGAGGGACTTAGTTGGATCTCGAGAGCAGCGAAGGATTCTAGTGTAGAATCCCGAGCGTAACGAAGGGTTCTAGATTAGAATCCTGAGCGGAGCGAGGGATACAAGGACCGAGATTAAATTTTTTATTCACGAGTCGTGTAATCTGCTTTTTACCATTGACTGCGAGAAAATAAATAATAATACCTTCTTATAGTACCTATTTATATTTATCATATGTTATTATTAAAGTGTAATAAATGTGAATAATTAACAATTTAGTGTCGGTGAATGTGTGTGTAGGAAAATAGCACAATCTTGAAAAACATGCTATTTGCGATCTAACCAAAATTGCACTGAAAATCTTCAGTACAGTCCACATCTTTACTTTACTAAGGGTATGACTTGGACTAGACTGTTTATTTGTTTGTAAATTCTTTATTGCACAAAATAAGTATAAAAGGAGGACTTAATGCTAAAAGCATTTTCTACCAGTCATCCAGCAGCGGTGGGGAAAATTTTAGGGCGTGCTAGTCGGAATCACTCTTGAGTGATTCAGACAGAATGTTGAGCTAGGTTCTGAAATAATAGTAAATATTATGTTAGCAATAGTGACATACTAATTGTAATACATAATATATACATACATACATATATATACATACACATACACATATATAGACATAAATTATATGAAACTTACAAATAGTCGATTATACATTCCAATTTATATAATAATATGTTATCTATACTATACTGTGCTTTTAAAATTGATGATCCGAGGATATGTTAAAAACATTTTTACGAAAATAATGTTTAACTTGTTTCTTGAAGGAATCCTTCGATGGTGCCCTTTTGATGTTAGAAGGCAGCTGATTCCATAACCGAACAGCAACAACCCCGAAAGAGTTACCAATGAAGTTGGTGCTGTGGTACGGGGATGCTAGAAACAGTGTGTCAGTAGAGCGCAAATCTCTGTCGTGTGTGTTTGATAGAAATTTAAATTCTTCCTTTAAGTATACTGGAGCAAAATTATCTCTTAAAATTGAGAAAAGAACGCCTAAAATTCTACAGCTACGCCTTTCACGAATGGAGAGCCACTGGATTTTAGCCCTGTATTCAGAAATATGGTCGAATTTGCGAAGACCGTAGATAAACCGAATACCAGTATTAAGCAAACGGTCTAATTTGTTAAGCAATTCTTCGGTTAAATTAACGTAACAAACATCAGCATAATCAATAATAGGTAGAAGCAGCGAATTAACTAAGAGCAATTTTGGTACTAACAGGAAGAAAGTTTTTGAAACGTAATATGGCATGTAGTTGAGTTAGAGTCTATTATGATTCCCAGATTTTTGACGGTTTTAGTAAAAGCGATAACAATATCATTATAGTAACGATGGTAGATTAGATAGTTGGACTTTAGCAAGTTGTCGACTACTACCTATGACGATTGTTTGACATTTATTAGGGTTTACTGAAATACCAAAGCGGCTAGACCAAGAAAGCAGTTGTAAGAGATCTCTATTCAAATCGGTAATAGCAGCTTGCAAGTTGTCCACGGTAGCATGACAGTAAAGTTGCAGATCGTCTGCGTAAAAATGGTATTTGCACTGAAGATATCTAGAAAGTAGATTTATAAAGATAGAAAAAAGCAAAGGAGATAGTATTCCACCCTGTGGAACACCAGAGTCTACGTCGCACCAGTCAGAAAGAGATTAGCCCGATCGGATAGCTTGCTGGCGCTCCGCTAGGTAGGAAGTGAACCATGAAAGCGAGGAAGAAGAGAAGTTAAGATGACTGAGGATAGCCAGTATTAAGTCGTGGTTAACACCATTGAAGACGTTACTGAAGTCGATGAGAACAAGAATAGTGACGTTAGAGTTTTCCATGTTTTGTCGAATATCTTCAGTAACTTTTAGCAAAGCAGTTGTGGTACTGTGACCCGATCGGAACCCCGACTGAAATCGATTGAAAAGAGCTGACTTAGATAAATAATCCGTTACTTGTTTATGGACCACCGATTCTATTATTTTTGACAAGAAAGGTAATATTGAGATGGGGCGGAACAGATTTGGAAGTTGAGGATTAGAAACCTTCGGTAGTGGGAGGACGTGAGCTTTGCGCCATTGATCCGGAAATTGTCCAGATTCCAGCGACCAGTTCACAATATGGGTCAAAGCAGGAAGAATGTGATTTAAGGCATACGAGATCATAATGCGACCGATATTATCGCACCCAATTGCTTTGGACTTAAGGGATAAGATAATTTAGCGCATAGAATCTTGGCCTACAGAAGAAAATTCAAATGATGATATATCAGGACGAGGCATATTTTGGATTTCATTTATTATAGTTATTTTAGTAACTTGATCTAATTTCGTACATGAAGTAAAATGCATATTAAGAATATTAGCATCGAATGGTAGTTTGCAGTCGTGAGATTTAGATTTACCTATGAAATGAAATATTTATTATTAGCCATTGCTAAAGGTCATACACATAACATAAATTCATAATACTTTTGTAGGTACTATTATATAATAGTATAATAGCTTACATAAAATTTGAATTGATTTAAATAAATAAATTATTTTTAATATTATCATCATATTTAAAAAATTCGTTAATATCATAAAAAGGTCGTTACATCAGCCAATTTTTTAAATTGCATTTGAAAATCGCAGCGGAACTTGCATCTTTTATTAGGACCGGTAACTTATTAAAAATAGTAGGGCCATTCACATACACAGACATCCTCGACTTTTTAGGCCGTAAGTTTTTTTTGTGGTGAGCTTGTGTTTGTTTCGCGTGGAGTGGTTGTGATGCGCGCCGAATTGGTCGAAAATATTTTTGTTTTTATATACAAATACCGCTACCTGATACACGTAGATAGCAGTCAAAGTCAGTATACGCAGCTCTTTGAAGTGTTCTCTAACCGATTCGTCCTGCTTTATGCCTACTATTGCGCGCACGGCGCGCTTTTGTATTCTAAAAGCGCGGAGACGGTCAGCCGCGTTCGCCGACAATTCAGTGCCGTACGAGAGCGCGGCTTGAACTGTAGCGAAATAACATGTCCTGACGACGTCAGCGGCGGCCGTCGCGGCCAGTCTGCGCAGTGCGAAGCACGCTCCGCTGAGTCTGGAGCAAATGCTGTCTATATGACGGTCCCATTTAAGGCCACTGTCCACTTCGAAACCGAGGAGCCTCGCAAACGTAACCTGAGATATACGGGTGTCTCCCGCTAATACCCTCATAGTTGGTGGTGGTCTCCCCCCGAGACTGAAGCCTAGCAGGCATGTCTTGTCGAGGTTTAAAGCGAGACAGTTTCTCTTAAACCAGTCGGCCAACCTATTTACGACGGCTATAGTCGCTCGTTCCAAGTCGGATGGCGTGGAGCCAGTGACGACGGCGGCTTCATCGTCGGCGTACATGAACACCTCCGCGTCGGAAATAGCCGCCGGCAGGTCGTTGAGCAGGATCGTGAATAGGGTGTTGGACAGGCACGATCCTTGCGGCACACCCATAAAGCTGAATCGTTCAGTAGACCTGACACTGCCACGGTCGCCTACCACCACCTGGCTTCTGTCGGACACAAAGGACGATATCAGGCTTAGCGCGGGGCCTCGTATCCCGTAGTGATGTAGCTTGTCTGCGATGAGAGCGTGGTCGGCGGTATCGAAGGCACGCGACAGGTCGCAGCAGACGAGCGCCATCTGCCGGCGCTCCTCGCGCGCTCTCAGGACGCGCCACACCACCTATGCCGAGTGATCTTAAAAAACTCCAGATGCCAGCTGGAGATGAAGCTTCTAATTGATTAAAAATAAAACGACGCTTTGCGTTTCTGCAAAGGACATTGCATCTGTTTCTCAATTTATTGTATTTTTTCCAATTTTCAACTGTCCTATTTAGTTGATATCTTCTTAATGCTCTATCTCTATACATCCTAGCTTTACGGATACAATCATCAAACCAGGGCGTGGGTTGGTATTTAAGTTTTACCGGGTGTATAGGGGCATGTTTATCAAGCACTTTGACTTCAACTTGATCAGAAATGTGACTTTGACTCAACTTTATGACTTGAAAAACTTTGAATAATGTTTATACTTTATTCTGGCTGAATACACTAATCGTGTGGAGCAAAATGAAAACAAAAAAAATATTACCAAAATTGGCGTTTTTTTTATTTTTATTTAATTGTATAGCTTCTATGGTATACCTCCATTTAGCCAGCTAGTAGGCACTTTCAGCAAGTTTTATATATTTTTTGTACATAATTCATATTTCGTGCTTGTTCCAAATTCAAAATGTTTTTATTCACCGACTGAGTAAAAGAACGTTTTATTCACTGCTTTTGATGAATAATGTGCTCTTTTTTGAGTGGCAATGGTAAAAATATCGGTCAGTCACCCCATTAGACGATCAGTTATCAATCAGTCACAGCCGTGACTGCCAGCAAAACCTATCGTGTAATGGTCGCCTTATAGACTCTGATTGCGAAAGATCTATGTAATAACGTCATACTATTTTGACCAGGTGGATGAAAACATGCAACGCGCACAACGTCGCGGCGCGGCGCTCACCGAGAAGTTCTGGTGGCGACGTGACGTCGGTGCGCCCGCTGACGTCGCTCCTACTGCTAGGGATTGTTGCGAGCAGTACGCTGAGATGACTATAGATGAGATCGTCAACGGGAAGGTATGTAAATATGTTCTCCTGAATTTATGCTGTGTAAGGTACTTAATCAGAAGTTCTGATGGCGACGTGACGTCACTGCTAGCGAGTACTACCTATACTGAAATGACTATCGATGACTATAGCCCGGCAATCTCGTGCGCGACCGGCCCGCGGGGTGACAGACGGTGGCGGGGACGAGGTACCCAAGATGTCATCGGGTAGCGGGGAAGAGAAGCGTGTGTAGCCGTGTGCTAGAATGACGCGCTGCGTCGTTTTTAGGGTTCCGTACCTCAAAATGTAAAAAAAGGAACCCTTATATCTTAATAATAATCTTGTCCGTCTGTCTGTCTATCTGTCACAACCGAATTTATACCAGATACCGAGGTCTACAGTACCATTAGGTGTATAAAAATCAAGGTCCTGAGTCAACACGATAAAAAGATATGGGCAAATATAGATTTTCGCGAAAACTTGTAAGTACCAAAATTTTCCTTAATTTAAAACTTTTTATGTTTCAGAATTTTTCCTTTAATTGTGCATTGTCAAAGCAAGGTCTATAAGACCTTGCTTTTAACCAAAATTGACAATTCTAGGTCAACCGGAAGTACCCTATAGGTATTGGGTCAAAAACTTATGGGGTACTTCCCGTTGACCTAGAATCATGAAATTGGCAAGAAGCAAGGTCTTACAGAACAAATAAAGGAAAAATTCCAAAAAATAAAAAATGTTGCAAAATTAAAGGGTGTCCCCATACATACATAGTATTTGCTAATTAAGATAGGCCTCTAAGTTATATGAGCGCTCATATAATTTAGAGGTCTAGCTTAATTGGTACCAACCGACGTTGGTACGGAAGCCTCGGTGGGCGAGTCTAACTCGACTTGGCCGGTTTTTTATATTTTCAAGTGTTATTTATACTTTATCAACTGTCTGAACGAATGTTCTCTAAAATTGTAATGTAATGCACCATACATCATATATACTGTGAGCTGTCGACATTATCATCCTATATTCGACGAAAGTATAATCAATAATCATCCAGAATCAATATACATCTTTAGATAATTGTTAGATTTAATATAATATATCGTTTTCTGTATTTGGAATTGAAGGCTTACATTATTATTCGTATTTATATGCTTCAATACAAGACTACTTCGTATCTTGATATCATATAAATAAAGTGACCTTATAATTTCAGGAAGGCATGTTCCCCGGTCTGGTCCCGCTGATAGAGTCCTATCTATCCGGAATGGACGTGGATGCTGACACGCACTGCTCCATACAACAATACTTGAAGCTGATCCAACGACGCGCCTCCGGAGAGATATCCACCACGGCCACCTGGATGCGGACTTTTGTCACCTCGCATCCTGACTATAGGTACGATCGCTGAACTATTTACTGGGTAGGACCTTTGTCACCTCGCATCCTGACTATAGGTACGATCGCTGAACTATTTACCGGGTAGGACCTTTGTCATCTCGCATCCTGACTATAGGTACGATCGCTGAACTATTTACTGGGTAGGACCTTTCTTACCTCGCATCCTGACTACGGGTACGATCGCTGAACTATTTACAGGGTAGGACCTTTGTCACCTCCCTCCGGCTATAGGCAGGCCTGTCGCACTCCGCACTGTAGCTAGAAACTACAAGTACCTCCGCGCAACCCTCTCGGGTGCATGTTCAGTCAGTTAAGTGTCACGCGCGCTCTCGATCGGCCGCGCACCTTACTTATACCTACCTCATTATTATATTCCTTGCTTACGATATTAACATACAAAAATATTATTCAGTATGTCTAAACGAAGGGCTACAAAGCATTGCGTAGCATACGGATGCTTAAACAACAACGGGAATGACGACATTAGATTTCATACACTTCCTAAGAATCTCGAGATGTAAGACATTAATAAACTTAATATTATTTATAAGTAACGTAAATCTAGGTAGTAAGGCTATTTAGGTACTTTTTGTTTAACAATCCGGTCGTTTAGTAGTCGTTTTCGACTTTTTTCGCGTAAAAGTCAATGACCTTAAACATCGTTCACTGTAAGTAGACCTCCCGGGTACTAGTGACCGCCTTCTAATGCAGGGTCAGTGTATACTAGATTTTGTTTAATACTTATATCAATTGAACAATAAAAGAAGGGGATAGAAAATTTCAATTTTTTTTTGCATTTTTTTCATTTTATTTGTTAATTTTGTCGTCGCGCTGCACATGTAGGTACTTATGTAAAAAGCAAAGAATGTCACACATAAAATGGTAGGTAGGTATAAATCAGCTGAGTTTCATGTTTCAAGGGAATTCACTTTAAGATCTTTAGGGAATTTCTATCGACATTACATCTTGCAAAATATTAATTGTAACCTACTTGAAATTGGTAGGTTATTTTATTATTTACTGTAGGTAGGTTACGTAGATCCTATAGGCAGGTACCGAGGTGGTCCCATTGTAATTTCATCGAGATCTGATGAGTATCTCCAGAGATACGACGATAAACGTCTCAAATTTGCAACTGAAACTGACTCGCGCGGCATGGAAGTCGGTTATTTTAGTTATAACTATCTTAATTAAACTATCACATAAACTATCTTTATAATAGTACTAGCTGTACCCACGACTTCGCCCGCGTGGAATAGTGTCTTTGAGTTGCATTTTTAAATATTTAGGATAATTATTTCACAAATTAGACACATGCGTATCCCACCTACACCGCACCGTACCACGCCGTGCAAATCCCCCTCCCTCTCCCTCCCCTTCACCCCTCCCCTCCCCTCTCCCTTTCTCTTCCCTCCACCCCTTTTCCCCTCACTTCCCTCTCCTCCTCCCCTTTCCCCCTTCCCTCCCCTCCCCTATCTCTTCCCTCCACCCCTTTTCCCCTCTCTTCCCCCCACTTCCCTTCCCTCACTTCCTTCTCCCCTGCCCTTTCTCCCCCCTCCCCCCTTTCCCTCACCTCCAATCCCTCTCCCCTTCCCCTCACTTACACCCTCCCTCCGCTCCCCTCATTCCCCCTTCTTCTTCCCCCTCAGAAACTTTGAATGACATATTAATTTATATCGAATCAACAGCCTAAACAATAAGTTTCAAGCTTCTAGCTTTAAAAATGACGATACTTCCATACAACTTTTCATCCCCCTTTTAACCCCTTACAACCCTCTTTTTGCAATAAAAAGTAGCATATGTCCTTTCTCAGGCTTTAGACTATTTGTGTACCAAATTTCATTTAAATCCGTTCAGTAGAACATTCACAAAATCCTTACATATTTCCATACAAACTTTCATCCCTTATTCCCTATTAATATTTTTACACCCTTGAGGGTAAAATTTTTTTACAAACTTTGAATGTCATATTTATTTATATCAAATTAACAGCCTAAAAAATAAGTTTCAAGCTTCTAGCTCTAAAAATGACGATACTTCCATACAACTTTTCATCCCCCCGTTCAACCCCTTACAACCCTCTTTTCGCATTAAAAGAAGCCTATGTCCTTACTCAGGCTCTAGACTATCTGTGTACCAAATTTCATTTAAATTGGTTCAGTGGTTTTGGCGTGAAAGTGACACAGACAGACAGACAGAGTTACTTTCGCATTTATAATATTAGTTAGGATAACTGTAGTAGTTTTATCCTACCTCGACATTAAGCATGAATGTAGCACTTTAAATATACTTATTACATTGTTCTACCTTAAAGTATTCTTCTACCAATTATAGGCTTCAATAAGTTATCTAATAACATTCAACCCTATATGAGAGGCCGCGTGTTGACCGAGTTATTCAGACTCTCGCTGTGCGGACTTACGGTGCATTTTACTGTGCGCAAGACGCGGTTCATAGTTACTATTAGTTGATACTGTGACGCAAATTCAAGGTCGCACTCGAGGCGTGAAGCGCATTTTGAACGTTACCGGCGTTGTAACTAGGTTTAATCTCGCATTTTTGCTCTCAGGGAGTGCAATTTCTGTACTTGTACTATTCATTATTCTGTGCTATAGGTACGATCGCTGAACTATTTATTGGGTAGGACCTTTGTCACCTCGCATCCTGACTATAGGTACGATCGCTGAACTATTTACTGGGTAGGACCTTTGTTAGCTTGCATCCTGACTATGGGTACGATCGCTGAACTATTTACTGGGTAGGACCTTTGTTACCTCGCATCCTGACTATGGGTACGATCGCTGAACTATTTACTGGGTAGGACTTTTGTTACCTCGCATCCTGACTATAGGTACGATCGAATAGGAATAGGACTTAACTAACTAATACTAGGTACAATGGGCGGTCTTATCGCTAAAAGCGACCTTTGGATGGATATAACATTATAGATAGAACAAGGACGGTGGTGTGTATTTTAAACATTTAACTTAGAATTATTATATTTATAGACTACATAAAAACGTTACATATAATAATATTATATACGAATACATATACACATCATAAACTTACATATACATAAACAATATACTATTATATTTTGTTGCGAAATGATAGGAAAAGTTATCTGACAGAAGAGAGATAGAATTTGCGAACTTGGTCTTTGAAACCTTTGTTACCTCGCATCCTGACTATAGGTAAACTATTTACTGGGTAGGATCTTTGTCACCTCGCATCTTGAATATAGGTACGATCGCTGAACTATTTACAGGGTAGGACCTTTGTCACCACGCATCTTGACTATAGTTACGATCACTGAACTATTTACTGTACCCCTAGTACGAGTTTTTATCGTAAACGCTTTTGACAGATCTCACATAGTTTTCGACTTATTCTGGCTCCCTGATTGGTCTAAATTATGTGAAGTGTAGTAACCACTAAAGGCGCTGTACTGTTTTGCATACAAAATTTGTTCGATATACGATATCGAGTTTGGTATGAAAACTCTTACTAAGGGTACTTTGCTTCGGCTTTTTATTGGATACGTTTCGGAGAGTGTGCCACCCAACTGCACGAACTTATTCCTGTATGCGGATTTATATTTATTTTTGGTACTAAACAATAAATATAATTATTGTTTTTGTAATTATTTGTTTGCAGGAAAGATTCAATAGTATCAGAGAAGATCAACTACGATCTATTGAAGACAGCGTACGGCATACAATGCGGCACGATTCCAGCGTCCACCCTCCTCGGAGGTTCCAACATATCCAAGACAAACGAAGACATTCCGAAGGCGCTCACTAAAATGCTAAATAAGGACTGTCCGTAACTATACCTACTACTAGTTCAATTCCCGTGTAGTGCCTTCTATGTGTCGGACACGCACCTGTTTCTGCCTCAGTAGACAATCTGACTGCATTCACGCGATTCACGTTTTTAAATAAATCTCGTTTTTGTTGGTTGATCCGTGAAATATTTGTACGATTTATAAAAAGACTCTTGACAGAACAGACAGACTGATTCTGATGAAGATCCAATGTACACAGCAATTTTTGTTCACACGATCGACATGCGTCCAGAAACTGATGATCGCGCTAACAAACATTTCGACGAGGTTTTTTTGTTAGCAATTTATACTAAAATTATAAAGAGGATTTTATTTTTTTATTTTTTTGTTACGATTTAACTCAAAAACTACTCAAACAATTTCTTAACTTCTTTCACTAATAGAAAGCTACATTATCAGCCAGTAAAAAAGTCTATTATATTATATTTTATCCCCATATTCACACGGAAACGGGAACTACGCGTGTGAAGCCGCGAGGCGCTGCTAATAATATACTATTATATATTGCTTAAATTTATTTTAGGATCTAAGTTATTTGGTCGCTACGATGTGACTGCAATAATAGGTTATAAAATGCTCGGTATTTCACGCTAATTTAATTATTATGTTTTTATAAACCAGTTGACTTACACCTGTGTGTACAAATAAAATAACATAACTGCAAGTACTTAATCATTGCCATTAAAGTAAGTTATGTATTGACCTGTCGTACTCAACACTTACAAAGTCTAAATCAGCCCTATGACAGTGGTATGGACAGTACAAAAATATATTATTAGATGATCGTGTGATTGCAATCAGTTACTACGAAGTAGTCAGGATTGCCTTATGTCGTTTACTTTGAGATTTATAAAAGGGAGGATATTCATTTGTAGTTCCCATTTGTACAGGCGAATGTCGGTTATGTTACCGCTCCTGAGACGTTCAAATCTAGCATTCCAGATATGTTTTGCAGAGTATTTTGGCTAATGTGGGTGCTTCAAAAATAGTTGGATAACATCATCGTTCATAATGAAACTGATACGATACATTCGAGCTTCACATTTCCATGTAATTAAGCATGAATTTGTTATTGTTACAATATTTTGAAAATGGGCGTTCTATCAACAATTGTCTGCCTCAACAGAGGTCTGACTCATGAACGCCCTTGTACACAGTTACCAAATATACCAGTTGTGTACTTTTATCGTATTTCTCTAAGTAAACATTTAAAACATTATACCAGAGACAGGGCATTGAAGATAAAACGCCGATATTATGCTTTTAGGAGTAAAGGCATAAGTCTTTTATTGTTCGTGTTTATATTATAGTTATTAAAATATTGTAGTTATTGTTAAAGGCATTGCCAACAAAGCTGGTTTCTTAACATTCGAATTTAGATACAATTTAATTACTGTATCATTATAGGACATAAAATTACAAAGACTAGTAAATTGATAAATTAATATCCAGCGATTGTGGCAATTTCCATTGTGATAATTCTATATTTCCATAGAGCATTTAGATATTGTTAGCTAATTACAAGATGATTGTTTTATTCATTGAAATCTCGGTCATTGGTCACAAGTTTAGCCTGGATTTGTAAGGATTTATTTATAATGTTTTCTTAACTATTTTTAGTGTAGTATATAAAATTATAGAGGTGTGAAGATTAATGGAGTTTTACTGCACACTAGCTTTATTTAAATGTGGCATGTTTATAATTAAAGCCATCATATTTAAATTGATGTCGTTGAGCTATAGCGGTTCCAATTAGTGAAACTCGAAGGTTTGGGATATTTAATTAATATTACATTAACTTTGGGCTTTATATGTTTATTCTTATAGTCCCGTGTCGTTACAATAAGATTCTGGATTGTATATAACAATGTACTTATATGTGTTTAATTGAATTTTATAATAAAACACATAAAACTTTTTTATATATTATGCACCAAACCGTGTTGTTTTTAATTGGTGTAGTGTAAGGTAATTTTTAAATTTATTCATTTTGTGAACTTTTCGAGTTTCTAACATTTGGCAAGACCAAAGGTTGTCTTTTTACCTCTTGACTTATTTTTTTAATTTATTATATTCAAGACATAGAAAGATATCCTTGTGCTTAATTAGACATACTTATTTTTTGTATCAAAGGAGAATGGGCAATCAAATTCATCGTATGCTTATAAACTTTCATAAGTGAAAACTGGATTGTTTTTTATATGTTAATCGCATTGAGATACAATACCTAGAGCCACAATGTCTAAGTTAAAATAGTCAATACCATATACAAATACATCAATTATATTTTCATCCCATCTATTCGAAAAGTGATGGTTTGTTCCTCGATAAGTGCGCGCAAAATAGGTCTTTTCCGCCCTAGGGCGGGAAAGTACTTTTTTTATTTTTGGCATATGACTGTTCTTTTATAGTGCCCTGTCTAAGGAGGTTCAATAATAATATTGTACGGGAAATGTTACTGTCCCATTAAATAGAGAGCGCGCGGCGTTAATAAAGTTAAAAAAAAGTGCCGCAACGTCATATTATACGGGGAAACAAAATTTAAAAAGAACTATGCGCGCAAAGTGGCACAATACCCATATCTTGTGGCCAAAATGAAGAAAAAAAAGCGATAAAATTATTGGCATTTTTAGTCTGTGGTTACAGACTGTCATAATAACATTAATAATACATTTAACCATGGAGTAGGAAATACATATAGACATAGAGGTGCCGCGATACATTTGTTTGTATAGATATCATTTCAATAAAAAGTGCCTAGAAGTCATAATGGAACCTAAAATGACTGCCATTCATTGTCCATTGGTCCATTGATGACCTTGATTGACACAATGCTAGCAATGGACAACTATGTTTTAGGTTTAGATATGCACCTTTTTTGTAGGTATTTCACGTCCTTATGTATAATATGTAATATGAGTTAAAGGTAAAATGTTAATCGGGTGAAAACTGCAAAAGGTGCGAAGTTTTTATCGGAAACTGTATGTACCTATTTATTGGTTTATTACGTTTGTTTATGTTAGTCAACGTCTTTTGCAATATTACGCTCTTGAATTGCTTTTGAATTCTTGAATTTTAAAGAGCCTTTTATCTATTCCCTTTTCTCATAGAGGGGGATGAAAAGCAGAGTGTAAAACTCGGCTGCAATATTATTTTCTCTCGGCCGACGTACTTTGAATCCCTTGCTACGCTCAGGATTCTACTTTACTATTGTTCGCAATAACACGTTTGCTCGAATTGAGACTTTTTGTCGTTAGTATAGTGTTTAATTGCGCTTGTCCGTAATGTCATCGTAGTTAAAGCAAGGTCATGCGTACGAACAGAGACTAAGATGACATCTCTCTTACTCTTACGTATTTTATGTGAAAGAGATAGATATGCTATCGAGGCTGCTGCAGTAGGGCTGTGAGCATTTTATTGTGTTCAGGAAATAAAAATTATTGAAAATAAAATCACTCACTGTAGAAAACACAAATATGTAATAAACAATAGTTAAACTTGTTATAATATGTATCTGAAACATAAAACCATCCTTTTTACGCACGTATCTGCTGTTATTCGGGCAGTTTATCGAGCAATTTGGCATCGCGCGGCGTTGTAGTCGGATCGCGGTTGCCTTACAACAAGCCAAAAAAAAAGTCGGCCCGTTTTTGGCTCTTGGTATTTAATTGTACCTCAATCGTTCATTGCTGTTGACTATATCGCACAGATAGCCCTTTTAATTTTTCTTTAAATCTGTACTTATGGCGCAAAACTTAAATATGGACATCGAATATTGTAATATAAGTAAGGGACGATAAGTGAAACAACTATGTATTATTCAAAGTTCCTCGTTAAACCAAGTGATCCATAGGATGCATAGATTGTACCACCTATACGACGACCGATTTATTTACATTAAGTATGAGTATGTAATATTACTGTTTTGTACCACATCGCACTAAACTAGCAAAGTGTAAATCAACCTAGTTTAAATTAGGTATAAAATAGCACAAAATTGTTTTAATGTGTGGTTTATGTGACATGCAATAAGTTATCATTCTGTATTGTTTTGTCATTGTTGTGTATGGTATATTGTTATGTTAATGATTTTTATTAATTTAAATATTAATTCAATAAAGTTATAGTACTGTTTAATCTGAAGTTTACTTTATTATATTTCTTGAACACATGCATTGTATGTATAATTTAGTTTTTAGATCACTGACTTATTCAATTTCACTTCCTCCAGATATTCTTTTTCAATATCGATATCAGTATCATGATTATTCATAACTGTTACAGCCCTAACTAATAGATAAAAGTCTACGTATCCCGTGGGTCGTAACTATTAGTATGATAGAAGAAACGAGATGCAGGTAAGGTATATAAATAAAATGATAATTTTATTAAAAATAAATACATTTACTTAGAACTTATCTACAAGTTGCAGTATATGTTGTTGCTCTTGTTGACGCCATTCTTCACTGCCCGCATCTCCGAGGTTACCCGCATATTCTGCCGAGTAAGAACAACACAAACATTTTACAAGTATTTCCATGGCTTAGGGCCAGTTTCACCGGTTCCTGATAAAGCGTTAGATAGGTATCTGACACATGACGCCTTATAAAACCTGTCATAAATCTGTCAGATTTCTTCATATTAGCGCTATCAGGAACCCGTGAAACTGGCCCTTACTATCTATACTTCAGCCGTTCAGAGAATGCGTTCCTGACACGTCGCGACTGAACTGACGACGTAACTTTGTAATGGCGATGCAGTTACGATAAAAATATTTTTGCTGGTTGTTTACCGTTTTAACAATTGATGAGCATTAAAACAACATTATTATATCAATAATCAATGAATGTTATAATTTTGTGCCAAACTGAGTGGCACATAGTGTCAAATAACTTGGTAAACAATATTTTTCTAAATCTATACTGCGCTATTACAAGGTTATGTCAGCGCTTTATATTTGTAGTGCCGTGCTAACAATAACAGGCAATAATAGTATCGTAATCTGTTCTTATACAGTTATACTTTATAAAATAATACGTTTTGTTTTTCTTTTTAAGAATTTGAAAATAATGGACTATAAGATAACTTTAATGAAATATAAAAATAAAACTACGACCAAACCGAACGCGCGAAAGAAAGTAGCATTTTTATATTTAGGTTGAAAATGGTAACCCCAAATGGCATTACTAGCATTTTTATACTTAGATTAAAAATGGTAAAGCCAAATGGCGTTATGTGCCGCCATTTTGTGACGCTGAAACAGTCGTCTGTTGTTTCGTGCGCATAGACCACGTTCTTCAAGTGTTTTCGATCTGTTTTTATTTGATTACCCGGCTTTCGTTCAATGGACTGTTTCTGCTTTTCAAACTGACATCGGCGCTAAATCGGACTTCGATTGTGTTTTGTATTGCGGTCTTTATACTTTTGGTGCATAATAGTGCCTAAACGTGGACAAACATTGAAAAGTGGAGCCCGTGAGTTAATCATCAAGCTGCAAGATTACTTTGAGCGGGAGCGCCAAAATTGCGGACCCCTGGTACCTGTCGAACAAGTACAAGAACGCGTCTCTCAGGCGCTTGGAGTTAGCAAACGAACGATAACAAATATTAATAAAGAAAAGTTCGGCTCTACTGGCACGGAAGATAATATTTTACGTACTCCGAAAAAGAAACGTAGAACTAAACCCGTGACAGATATTGACACCTTTGACGCCGATGCAATCAGAAATAATATATATGGTTACTATTCCAGAAATGAATATCTCAACAGGAAGAAGCTTTTGGCATCGTTAAGAGAAGCTGGACTGTTAAGCGGGGGTAAAACTGCTTTAACCAAAATCTTACAGATATTGGTTTTTCGTATAAAAAAACAGACAAAAGAAAAATTTTATTAGAACGATACGACATAATTTTAAAACGGATAAGATTTTTGAGAGAAGCAAAAAAAATTGATCACTGGGATAATGTCGTGTTCATTGACGAGACATGGGTAAACGCCAAAGACACGGTTTCCATTTCTTGGACGGATGATACACAAGCGTCGACGTCGAAACTACCAATGGGTATGGAGGCCCGTCTGATAATATGCCACGCAGGTTCTGCAAAATACGGCTTTGTGGAGAAAGCGTTACTGGCATTTCAATCAAAAACCACAAATGACTACCACGAGGAAATGAATGCCACTACATTTAAAGAGTGGTTCCAGAACGTGCTTTTGCCCAGCCTACCAGAGCCTTCTGTAATATTCATGGATAATGGCCTCCTATCAACCTAAAAACCTGATTTTGGAACATTTTGACCGAGATATCAGGATTGATTCTGTTATTGATAATAATATAATTATACATGTAGGCGAAGATGATGATGAAGACACCACCTCCTCAAGCGAATCGGAGTCTGATTAATATTCTGTACGCACATTCAATTCAATGTACTTTATTGAATAGAAATACAGATTGTAACTTTGTAACAAAGAATAAATAAAACAATTTTATTATATTAATATTACCTTTTTTGGTTTCCACTTAAATAACTAGAATATAAATTTTAAATGATTCCGCCAATTTAAAACGAAAATAATCTTAAAAATAATGCGGCGGTACATTTTGGAGGAACGGTAACGAACTCAGTGTTATGTTGTGCCCATCACTAGTCGTGACTAACTGATAGGTGTCAGGAACGCATTCTCTGAACGGCCGAAGTATAATAAGCTTTTGATCATGTCCAATATTATGCGACTGAAAAGTATTAAATCTGCATTGTTCCAAACGGTTTGGATGAGAGCAAATTTCACAAACGGCAACATTATTATGAAGAGGCAGACAGTCAAGCCGGCTTTTCACTATGGGATATAATCTAAATTACATCTTGAGCTGTATATTACATCCCGCGATTGCTGTTCACACTGTAAGATATGTTTAGCTTTGGTTGTCTATGGTTTCATTTAAACACTGGCTAAATACACTAATTGTGTGGAGCCATAATAAAAATTAAAAAAATTGACGGCGAGGCAGGGGGAGGCGCGGTCTCCGGGGACCTGAGGTAAAATATAAACTTTCAAATATCGCTCAGTCGGACGAAAAAATATTTATAGCTTGGGATGAAAAATATCTTATATGTAAACGGTCTCATACAAAATGTATGACGAGCGATAAAATGTTATATCTCAAGATATAATATACATTATATTATATCCCATAGTTAATAGCAGGCTTCAAGTTGTTTCAGTTAAGTCTTTATACGGATATTTACTGACTCTTAAACTAATCTGTATCTAAGTTAGGTCTAATTAAATGTAAATGTTGATTGATACATACATAAAATATTATACTACTTCTTATACTTTTTATACTACTTCTTTCCACATGCTACGATCCTGACATCCCTCTTTCGCTTCTTCGCCTTGGGACCAGGCGACCCCAGAAAATGGCTAGCCTTACCCAAGTACGCGGTCTCGCTTGGATGGACCTTACTTTCCCTTACTCGTGAAAACGCAATGCAGAACACCATTTTTTCTTTTATTTCAAAGGCGGCGACGTGGTTCGCCGTCGCCGACCCGTCACGTCTCGTTTCCCGAAGGGGCGAAAAGTGGGCTGCAGAAAGCCACTTTTCTACGTATAATTTTTTTTTTTTCTCTAAAGGTTGTATATTATAAGTTAATAATTAATTAACTAGATGACCATGCGAGTACTTCGCACTGATAGTGGTCAGTAACGTAAAATAATAAAGAAGAATCTATTTGTCCCATTTGTACGCCCATTATGGCCTAAACATGATGATCTTTCATGTTTAAGACCATATTATTGCGAAAACCATGCCGGAACTCGGCGAACCGATTGGCGACAGTTTTTGTTTATTATTTCAATCATATTCAATTCAATACATTCTTAGTAAGCTTTTTTACGGAATGAGACAGAGAGATGCAGTTATACGCCAGTTATTTCATGGCTGCTCGGTTGATTTTTGTAACAAAAATGAGTCCTCATAATCTATAAAGTAATCTAGCATCTATATTTATCCAAAGAGTACCTCTCATGACGTGTCGGATGATCTTGAGCGATCCACCTCGCAGAGACAACACCCGCTGCACGCGCTGCTTTATAGCCGGTGCGCCTGCTGTGCATACCTACATGATCATAGAGGTATACTTACATTTACCATTATTTAAAACAGCTTTATACGGGTTAAGATATCGAAATTTCTCCGACACGTTTCGGACATTTTTAATTTTTTCACACGAGTCAGCCCTACCGCGCGTGCCTTGCGCGACTGTATTCGGCACGTAACTGATAATCTTAATGAAAATTAAAAATCTTAACCTGTGATTGTAAAGCCGTTTTAAATGTGTTATTCTCACGTTAATTTTCATAAACATATACATTAATTACCAGCCCATTTCCGACATAGGCCTCTCCTATATTATATCAAGTGCATAAAGTCTACTACTACTACTGAGTTCTTATTCCACCAAAGTGGAAAGAAGAGAAGATCACTATCATCATTATCAGCAAATTTCCATCTACTGGAACTGGACTGGACATAGTCCTCTCCCATGGCACGCCACTGAGCTCTATCTTCGGCTATTCGTTTCCAACGCTGCTTACGTACATCATCGCTCCATCAAGCTGGAGGGCGTCTAAAACTACTTTTGCCGTGCCGTGGTCTCCCCACATCCCTTATATCCACAGATCCCCAGAAGAGAAGAAATGTGTCAACAACCAATTGGAATTAACCGTGCTGCGCGATTTGATAGCGTAATGACATCCTATTGGCTGTTGTGACACAATATCTCTTCTTCTTTCCGCTTTGTTGGAGAGCTTAATTCCTTAGCAAAAAAAAAACAAGTGTTTGTATGGTAAAATGTAGTGGTCTCAAACTATTGTGGAGTATGCTATGGATGTAACGATATAGAAAAAACTTATACAATAGTATGAGAGCTTTATTGACTCGCAGAAGAATAGTGAAGAAAGGCATCTTACCTCTAAAATGATCCTGTCGATCAGCTGTAAAGTAAACAGTCCTCCTGATAATCTCTTCAGATACTGCGCGTCGTCGTCTAACTCTTCCGTGTCTGCCTGTCAAGTATGCAAAGTGAAACTTTTATTACATCGCCTTGAATTTTTTCGTCCATCTATCGCATGTCGCATTACAGACGGTGCTAATAGGTGGATATGATGTCTGACATTTAGGTCTACCTGTGATTGGCGGACGCTTCCGCAGCCATATTGGTATACATGCTAATGTGTCATGTTAACTGCTGTCATAGTAGCTAGCTAACATAGCTACACTTAAATAAAAAGTTTCACTTGCATTGTGGTTTCATAAAACCACACCAAACTTTATTTTTTTATTATTCAATTTATACCTCGCTATTGGTTTATTTTGCTGTTTGACGGTTTATCAACGATACGTGGTGTATGTATTCGTGTGCTTGTGTTCTCTTCTTCTTTCTTTAAAATGGGAGTAAAAATAAAAATATTGCATCTTCCCTATTGTCTCAAGGTAACGCGCAATACAATGACGCGCGAAAATCTGTTAATACAAAGTTTTGCGTGCCACTGTAGTAACAGTTACAGGCATACCACTTCTGTTAGCCATTAATTCTGGATGTTGTTTTAATTATTTGCTATAGTCAAGCGTTTGACTGCTATGTCAACTGTACCCTTAGTACGAGTTTTTATCGTAAACGCTTTTGACAGACCTCACATAGTTTTCCACTTAATCTGGCTCTCTGATTGGTCTAAATTTAGTGAAGTGTAGTAACCACTAGAGGCGCTGTACTGTTCATACAACATTTGTTCGATAACGATATCGAGTTTGGTATGAAAACTCGTACTAAGGGTACTGATGTAAAGTGACGATGCGATCTTCGATGTAGCACGCTTGCCTAGAAGGCACCTGTAAGCAGCATTCTGTAAAGACACTTGGTAGGAAGCTTTTGTTTATAACCATATAGCTGCTTCCTAGTCAACAAAACAGTCATCAGCATCATTAACAGCCAGTATTCGTCCACTGCTGGACATAGGCCTCTCCTATAGCACGCCACTGAGCTCATCAAAACAGTGTCTTATAATAAAATACAGAAATATCGTAATTAATCTTACCTCCATCTCTTTTTCAGTACGATCGACTTTATCCATGTATTTGAAGTGAAGTTCGAGCAATCTGTCCACTTTCTCGAGATCGTTTTCCGTGAACTTAGCCAGCAACCGTTGCCGCTGACTCCCTTGACAGTTCCGCAACATTGACGATATTATTGAAACTACGTGCTCTGAAATTAACAACTAGTTTATTTTCATACCAGATGGTATGAAAATAAATTCGATTCGAAAAACGATGGTATTTTTCTCGATAAGTGCTTGCAAAATAGGTCTCTTTAGCCACTTGGACGGGGGCGTTACAGTGATTTTTGTTATTGTTAGCTTATGAATATTTGCGGCATTTGAAGTCGGTTTTTTTTTTCGTTTTTTAAACGCTCCTAAATTATTTTTATAGCTTATTATACTATAATTAACTAAGATAGTTAACTAAAACAACCGACTCCCATGCCTCGCGAGTCAGTTTCAGTAGCAAGTTTGAGACATTTATCGTCATATCTATGGAGATACTGGAAAAAGCCCTGAATTGTTTGCCATAGTTTAAGATATTTTTAACGATGATGCCCTCGAAGCCTTACTGTTTACAATCACAGTAATTATTAAACAATAACTATTACACTAGTCATAAAAAATGCAATGTACGTTGTACAGTATCGGTCATAATTGGAGTAGCAGTCTCAAAAAGCAATAGCATGACAGCAAAATATGCACATACGACCTTCTTCTATAAGACGTTTCGAACGTAACATAATGAAAGAGAAAGATATACACCCATATATCGCACTCTATCATTATGAACCAATTAGAAAGAGCGCATGTATTAATTAGTAGACCAGATTTGCTTCTTTTATCAGTTATACAAATAATGAGGGTAGATTTGAAACAAAATGTATTGATGGCATAAATGAATGAACAAACATTGTCGGTTGGTGAACTTCGGTAGTGGTGGAAGTTTGGTTAATAAATAACTTAAAAAATCAAAATGCAAGCAATGGACTAAATAAATTATATTATCTCAAATGTATAGTGAAAGTGGCATAAGTGTAAGTTATTGCTGAGTGATATTAAGTGATGAGAAATCGTAGTTGTGAAAGTAAATTGTGAATAAAATGTGTTAATTAGATTTGGCGTTTTTCAGAAGAATTTGATACATCATTATGGAAAGTTCGTTCGTTCACACTCTATGGGGTTTAATAATGCAAAGGTGAGAAGTACGAGACGAGAGATGTCCTGAGCAGCTAAGCACCTGTAGTCTCCCTGAATGCAGTTTAGGGAAATGAACGTGGCACCGACATAATATGTGCGAATATGGTGACTTCTTTGCTGCATCGAAAACAATAGAAGTCACACGAAATATTAATTTAAAAGTATCTAAAAACTAGGCGATGTGCCGACTGTGATAATTTGTAATAAGTAATTAAGCTTCAATCCTCTTTTCCTAGAGAAAATGAATAATTAAGCTTATAACCTAAAATAATTAATGGGTAGGTAAGAGCAGTTCTTAGATGCAACCAAAACAGTGATATTTTGTCAAAGTAGAAAATTGTCAATATAGGCGATTTCAATTTAATATAAGTATTATGAAATAAAAATTGTAGTATAAGATATTTCGATTTATTGTTAATCATTTTATTTAAAAACATGTTTGCTGTGTATATTTATTATACAAATAAATATTTCCTCAAAAACTATTAAGATAACATCACCGTGTTATAACATAGATCGTAAATTTACCTTTATTAGCTAAGTTTGTATAAACAGAAATAAAATAATACAAGCTATTAATAATTGATAAACAAAAATAATTCAGGTGATAGAGATTCGAACTCGGGCCTGCCGCTCCTAAAGCAATCTATCTAACCACTACACTAAGATGCTGATACGGTCTCATTCGAATTTAAGCATCCGTTACTTGTTGCGTGGCTTACTCTGCGTTATGTTAATTCAACAAAAAGAAAACGAGAATTCAGTGGAATATTGTTATCTATATTTGATGTTTACCAAATGTATCTGACGCTACGTTTCACCTTTTTATTCATCTGCGGTCTGGATAAGCATGCCATCTATGCAGTACTTACGTGTTATTGTTTGCGTTAGAACATTCGACAGAAATATCGTGCAGGCTACTATGAACATTGAGGTGCTACTGGACTATTGTCCCTCTATTGTACATACCTTCATGTTGATCAACAGTCAACACTCTCTTCCTTTTAGGAGTCTTCATAAAGAGCGGGAACACAGTGCGAAGCCCGAGGATGTCCACGAACTTGTTACAGTTGTCACGACCGTCGGGACCCGCTAGGGCGTGGTCTAGCACCTTCAGGGAACCGTTGCGAGACATCTTCTTTTCTCTGTTTATATAAAACGAACAATTAGAACCTAAAGAACACATTCTCAGTAAGATAATGGTTACTGGTTACTGATTATTACTGTTTGACAGTGAAGATCGCGATCTCACCGCGTGACCTCACTCCCGAGGAAGAGAGACGGACTCGCTTATGTAGCACGCTAGGCCTAGAATGGGATCTGGCTCTCAAGGATAGCTGCCGGAGCAGATTAGATGTTTGGCGATAGATTTTCTAACTTGAGGGTGGTAGCTGGCCAAGTGGACACTATATAGTCCTACCACCATGCGGGGTAGAGATGATGAATATAACTATCAACCATTAAAATAAAATAATATTCAAAATTAACCATAATATTAAATAAACAAAATTAACGTTAACGAATAAAAATATTATATCAACTTCAACTGATGATGACCTCGCCTTACGAATCACGAACTAACCCAATGTTATGCACTTAAATTTAAGCTTTAAACGGTAATGGGACATATTCGAAAATTGATATATTATACGATGACCGGAGAGAAGTACGAACGTGTTGTTTTCAACCATATAAAATATTTAGATCTCAGACTCTTAAGGGGTTTTTAACGATGGTTTCCATCATCGGCGGGCCACTGTAAAAAGCGCACATACATTTTTCGATAGAAAAATCCATTGGCGCACGGTAGGTATTGAACTCTCGCGTCAAAGCCGACCATTCTCCCAGTACACCACTGGGCCTTCAAATGGTAACTATATTAACAGATGCTCGAACATGGTCTGATCGACCGGTATCTCTTCTGCTAGGTAGGATAGGCAGGTAGAGGTACACACACATCAATTGAACGCAAGCTAACGAAAATGAAATAGATGTAATTAGACGGCTGCATGCAGACCGGCCCGACGAACTTTGAATAGAGAAAGATGCAGATAAAAGCGCAATAATTCGTTTGCTATAAGGAAACTTTGTTTTAAAATAGCCAGAGAAACGTTGCCGCCACTGCTTGACACTGTGTCGCATCGGCCTTGTACCATGAAACGCGGCAAGACGCGTAGACGACAGGGAATCGATTTACAAATGTATGGAAAACGATACTATTGTTTTTTTAGGCGCTAACATAATACGGGAGAGTTTCTCTGGCTATTTGTGACAAAGAGTATACATACAAATGCTAAAACTGTGTCCCCTAGCGATTATAATAATATTTTTTTTTTATAAAAAAAATAAATTGTTAAACACAATCTAAAATTTCATCGTATCGACGGGACACGAAGCCGTCGAAAAAAAATAGTCGCCAATATATATAAAATCAATGGTCCGCCTGATAGTAATCTCTATTCTGTTGTACGTGCTACTGTACCTATCATAGGTAGGCGTATCACTCACCAGCTAACAAAGCCTGTAATTGTTACCCAATATCGCAAATTCGACCTCTTAGATTGAAAAAATCATAACAACAAGTGAAAATATACCGTATTTACCTTAACATAAGGTTCATAAGCTGCAGCCCCTCACCCCGCAGGAAGCGGTCTCGGTTGTTGGGCTCCATGAGCGCGCAGCACAACGAGTCGAACATGTTCTCCATCGCCTCTTGTTCTTCCGCGCCGCTCGGGTCGTGGCGTTTGTAGAACTAACATTACACATTACTATAATAAGGGCCAGTTTCACCGGACCTGATGAAAGTTTCAGATTATCTGACATAAAACGCCATATTAAGAGGGAAAGCGGAGTGCTCTTTTCCATACAATTGTATTCCACCGTTTCCTCCCTGGAAAATGCTTCTAGAGAAAAAAATGTTACTACAAAAAATCAAGGTCTGCTGTAGCTACGTAGCCCTATCATTTTCTTTTTTGACCAATCAAATAGAAATTTGACCCTCCAAAAATCTTAATGTGGAGATTAGAATGCTTATATTTCTTTTTGCAATTGGTTGTTAAAAAAAAGCAAATGATAGGGGCATAGCTACAGCAGAACTTGATTTGTTGTAGAAACAAATTTTGCTCTAGAAGCATTGTCCAGGGAGGAAACGGGGGAATGCATTTGTATGGAAAAGTCCACCCCCGTTCCCTCTTAAAGTTGACAAGAATAGGTATGTCAGATAAGTACAATATAGTCAGCTCTCATCAGGAATCTCTCATCTCTCGGTGAAACTGACCCTTAGTATTATGACCACATATATACTTATTTCTTTCTGGAAAAGAAAAACTGAAGACAGAGAAAGAGAGACAGAGTTCAGTAACGTGCAAGGGAAGAGGCTTATGTCCAGCAGTAAGCTTATGAATCGGATGTAACGCGACTAAACGGCGTCTATTTGATGCATGAAGGTAAGTAAATTGTGCATACAGGTGTTGTTAACCGACTTCACAAAAAAGGAGGAGGTTCTCAATGCGACTGTTTTTTTAAATGTTTTTTACCTCTATTATACATAGGAATACTGTTATAGTCAAATCTTAACCGATTTAAAATTATTTTTTTTGTTTGAGAGATTATTCCTCCCGTTTAGTCCCATCCAAATTTTATCGAGATCTGATAATCCCGGAGATGTGGAGATAAACAATATAAACAAATTTGTATACCTTGATGACATGATTATGGCTAGTGGCTATTTTGACTATCGCAGCATGTGAAGTCGATTTTTTAGTATAGTACGATCATAAATTATTATTTACTAAAGGTCTTTGTAAAGTGAAGGTGGAAGGAGAATATTATATTGTTGTCCCGCCAGACTTGCTACAAAAAAGTGGCTTGCCATCATCAAGGAGAACATCTGCCGCCATAATCTTTCGGTGTTCCGCCAGCACACAGCCCTTGAGAGTTAGAGTTTTCTAGGTCTAGCACATTCACCACCATCAGCCATATCACCGCTTACCACCAGGCAATATAGTGATCAAATGCTAGCCTATAAGATTTTTTTTAAACTTATGGATGTATTTACTTACAGCCAATTGTTGTAATAGCACATCAATACCATCAAGCTCTCCAAGAAATTTTCTGTTGTCAGGTGTAGTTTGTAACAGTATTGACAGGATTTCTGTTGCATACAGTTTGTTCCCATCAAAAGGTACTTTCATCTGTAAAATAACAAATTAACATTATGTTCTAGAGTGATAACCACGGCTTGTTAAACAAAGCGTAGGACGCCCTCCAGCTAGGTGGAGCAATGATATATGCAAGCTGGCCGACTGTGGTTGGAAACAAAGAGCAGAAGATCGAGCTCAGTGGTGTGCCATAGGAGAGAACTATGTCCAACAGTGGACGAATACTGCCTGTTGATGATGATGATTTATTTATGAACTGAATTTATTTAAAAGTTTTTAGAATAGGTTCATCAATGATCTAAATAAATGAAAAGTTTTCCACACAATTTTTTTCTAAACACAATATCATGTGTAATGAAAGTACTAATGATGACAATACATACTAGCCCTAATTCAACTGTCCTACCATTTGACGTTACGGTGTTTTAGTCCCAACAGCCCGGATCTAACATCAGGTAAGTTTGAATAAAATATACGCAAGTATCGTAAAGTCAAAGTCGAAAATACGCAAGTATACCAAATTAGAGTCCCAATCGAACGTCAGGAAGTGGTTCTGATTTAGCTTTCAAGATCTGACCCACTCAGATGTACATACTAATGCTAACACAAGTTAAAAAAACAATATAATATATATTATTCAGGACTAAAGCAACAATACAGATACGTCGGCGAGCGCCCCACACTCAAGATCCTGAAGAAGGTCTCCGGATGAGGCCGAAACATATGTCGATCGCTATATCGACATCGCGTAAGTCACGTTAAATTCCCGTCTCAAATCTATAACAATACAGATATTTTATTACAATTTCTAGACAATCATGCAAAATTTTAATCTATTAGTTTTTTGTGGTTGATTATCTCTCATTTTATATATTATATAAATTATACTGTATGTGACTGACATTTTGTTTACCAGAATTTGTGCATGCCACTGTATCAGTTATAGGTAGACATCATAGTTTACAATCAGGCGATCGTCGTGATTGTCCTGTTACCTTTTACCATAAAAATAAAACAAAAGCATAACATTAAATGTAGTTAGTATAAATGGTTAAGGTGTAGTATTAATTACCTTCAGTCTTTTCAATATCCATTGCATGAAGCCCTGCTTAGCCACATCTGGGCATAGCTCTGGTCGGAACTCTGTGATATTCTCAATGATACCCAATGTGTTGTGCACAGCATCCCTCTCATCTGGCACCATCTCATCCAGGCGAGCCAGGTTGTGTAGAAGTAAGGCTGGTGCTTCGGCTTCTGCTAAAGCATTCACTAGGTCTTCTGCTCCATCCTCACTTTCATGGAGGATATCTACATCTGTTAATTCCTGTTGGATAGTTTTCTATTAGGGTATATTGAAGAAAGAATTTGTTAATTCTAATGTGCTTCACCTTAGACTATAACTATAAAATGCATGTTGATCTGTTATGCATCCTGAATAACAGCATGTGTTATATACCCTGGATGTAAGTGCACACCAGATAAGTCTGCAGGTGGCCAAAATAAATATATTAAGGTAATCAAAATTAACAACAAAAAATATTACTATATTACTTGTCAAATAGTATGTGCCAGATACTATGAAGAAAATATAAGTCTATTTTCTTCGTAGGCCAGATATGACTTGGATAAGCAAGCTGCACATCCAATTACAATTATTTTAGCTAGTCTTACTAGCATGTATATGTAACCATGTATTATATAACGTGTAATGGTAAAAATAGTACAAGTAGCAACACAGCTAAGTAAACAATATCAAAACATACCTGCAACAGATTAACAACTTTGGTAGATATATCAGTGTTGTCATGTGACAGCAGTTCCAGTAGAGAGTTAACACACTTCAGTTCAACCAGCAAGGGGTACTGGTCAGGCACTGTTGCCACTGAACTCAATTCCTGTTAGACAAGAAAAAATCAAATAAGTGTCACTAATACATATTAATATTTTTGGTGTCACATAACATCCAGACTATGTGAGTGGAGGAGGGACCCTTCCCTCCTAGGGATTAGCGTGGCGTGGTATGGGGTGGTGTAGTTGGGAGACGTTTGTGTCTTATTTGTTAATGCTACCCAAAGACACTATTCCATGCGGACGAAGTCGCAGGCACAGCTAGTAATAATATACTTTTTTTGGTTCTTACATGTATTGTTATGTTAGTTTAAGTGTAACACACTTTAATATTTTTTGTGCATTGTTACACAATCCACAATTTCATCGTACTGATGGGATTCGAATTTCTTTCTCTTAAAAATCGACTTATTCCTTCCTAAAATCATTTTTGTTTGGTTCCAGCCAGATCACAAAATGAGTCTAAACAGTAGATAATGTTGTTATTTTAAGTTGTTTGTAATTGCCCACTTCCATTTCCAGACAAGCACATTACCTTATAGACTGTATATAATGACTTTACATCTGATCAAGTGCTTATCTGTTTGCAATAAATATATTAATTATATATCATTTGCAATAGAGCAGAATCAGACATAGGATTTGCTAAGGCCTACCTCTACCCTATGGGTACTTTCAGCTCCGTAATTTTTTTCCGTGAATTTTATTGGTATTAATTGTTGTTTGCTCATTTGTATTTTCTTCACTAGTTTCTTTATGAATACAGACACACAAGTCATTGTTTAATTTATGAAAATTAATGCCCAAGGTACCTCTAAATTAGATAGCAAATACATGTATTATATAGGTAGAGGTATACAAATATAAGTACATATAGTACCTATGCAAAATTTGTATCTTCTACTGGTCATATCAGTTAGTACAGGGGGCCAAAAACAGCACTTGTGTCTTTACTGGTCCCAAATTAAATGTATGAAGTTCTTCTCCCCATGAGTAATATTGTTCTGTGGAGTGGAGTTTACCTGCAGTGCTTCATGCAGATCAATTTCACTGTCCATAAACTTTTCAGGTTGATCAGGAAATTTGATTCTCATTTCTCTATTTTTAAGTGCTTTCTTCTCAAAGTTCAGGACGAGTTTTTTTACAGCAGTGTCGTCGAGCACTTCACCCTGTCAGCAGGCAGTAATCAAAACAATAAACAAGTTATTATAAATACTTACAATATTGACAAAATTATAATTATAAACTTAATGCTTTGTTTTATATGTATGTTGTATCAATATATAAGCATTATAAATTGTACCTCAGTAACTTCGTTCTCTACGTATCTCAGAATTTCTTCTTTTTCCTTGTCCGAAATAGCAGGTTCTTTGGTAAGATTCCCGCCAAGCACACGCAATGTTGGATCTGACCGAGGTTTGATAATGCGCCGCATTTTTGACCTTGAAGGCTCATCGTCGGAGTCTCCGCTGTCGTCATCATTTGGTCTTTTTGGGGTCGGCGTTGGCTGTACACAACATATCAGCTCTGAACTTTGATAAGGTTGAGGATTACAGAAAACATTTTTAAATGGTCTAATATCTCACCTTAAAAGAAAGTAATTCTCCTACATCCATTGCAGTCAATCTTTATATTCTTTATCATAAATAGCTACCAAAATCTAGGGAAATATTCAAAGTTTAGCTAAAATTTGATAAACTGTAAACATCAAACAATCTTTCTTTAAATTTTAAGGTTATCTATCTATATATATATATGCATTTGTTTGACATTTCTAAATTTGACATTATTAGACAGTGACTCTTAACTCTGAAATATGATTCTGCTACACGATCAAGTCACAATTTATGTACAAAGCCATAGTACAATGGTTGATTTCATCGAAACGATACTGCGCAGGCGCTGCGAGCGAGGGTGTAATGAAATTAGTTGCAGTGGTTTTCCATTGTGTTAGCACAAGACCATCGCAAGTTCCCACAAGTATGCGATGCGAAACACATGTAATGCCGCGTCCACACCAACTGAACGATCAACAACTAACGCTAAATGGAGGGACATAGAACTGTACGCCTGTATAAACTCGTCTTCTTCCATTCGCCAGTGTTAGCTCAGGGCTGTTGGTGCGGAACCAGCAAATAGTGCGCGGGCGTGCGACTAAATTGCGTAGGTCTGGATGTGCCACAGCAGCTACATACATATATGATGTCTGTGGGAGGAAGGGAAGTCGATTATATTTGAGGAAGCATCCGTGGCGGGAAATTGAATCAAAAAATTGTAAAGCAAACGAAACGAAGCTCCCCGTGAGTAATAGTGTTATGTGAAACGAAGTTACATAAATAGACTGTCGTATCGTTAATATCGTAATGGTATTATGAATAAGTCTAACATTGATTAGTAGAGCTTCTTATCGATTCTAAATCCACTGTAGATAATTTATTTGTCAGAAGAAAACTGTAATGGCTAAGTATCAAGACCTCAGTAATAATACAACAACAAATAAAATGCGAAGCTATGCGACACAAAGTTTGTTTTTAACGGTAACTACTTCTCCAACACTAATTTTAGTTATAAATCTGTAACTATGCTTCACAACCTCAACCTACGTTGTCACCTGTTAAAATAATGTGTTTTGTTTTTGTAGGACGTCCTCAGCACCTCAGAACAACGTAAAAAGATTAAATTGCAACACATAATAGAGCTGTTGAATGCAACCAACGACATAAATCTACAAACGAAGCTGTTTTCTTTTCTATCCAGATACTTAATGTTAAATGTAAGTTTACCTTGCTTACAATTCTTAACGGTTTCATATTACTTATCATTAATTTCATCAGATTTAAAGTTAAAACTTAAACCCATCGTTCATTATATCAGCTTAGGTCAAAAAAAAATTAATATAGGTATGTAATAGATGTAATTAAACACGTATAATACCTATCATGGGCACGGTAATATTATAATACTGAATTGTGACTCGGCGTGTCCTTGAGATCAAAAGCTAAAGCCGCGCGGCAACCGGTGGCACCGCGCGGTACGTACACGCGAGATAGGGCTGCCCGCCTACAGTATTTTAATTGCATCTACAACTTGACGATCATTCTAGTTTCATGTGATTGTAATATTATATTTTTTATTTAATAAAATGAAATTCGTTGTGAAAATATGACAATACATATTTTATATACTTCCATATCTTACTCGAAAAGTAAATTACAATGTAACTCTTATTATGTAGGTACCTGCCATTTATTACTCTCTTTATAACTTCATAATGCTATTTCGTCGAATTCAATAATATACGTAAGCAGCTCAATACATAAGTAAGTAGATAGTCTAGCCTAGGAAACTACCTAAATATTAGTCTATTTTTAACACAAGCGTAGACTCACTAGTGTGTCACTGTTTTCACTCTATCCATGTTTTATTTATTAATCTAGTTATTTTATCCTGTACAGGAAAAAGCGAAATATCCACCTTAAAAAAATTACTTACTAGTAGGTATATAATATTTTTTTATATTAATATCGAGCGGAGCTTTCAGGTAATTTAAAAAATGTTATCTCTGGGTCTGTTATTGAAGAATTCAAGCACACATAAACAGCAAAATATAGTCTATAATTCCTTTGTGCCATATTAAGTATAATATTTATATATATTCTCAATCAATCAAATATTCACAATTCGCACTGTTTAAACCGTCATTACACGACTGTACCTTCACACGGTTCGTTCGTCACTGCGGTGTACCGAGTGTGTACCGAACTCGAGGCGCGTAGGCATGACGCGCGTTCCGACCGTTAGTTAGTATGGAGTCAGAATCTGTTTATTATATTACCGTGTCATGGGCGCCACGAAAATTATTTTCAGGGGGGTGCACCCTCCTGAAAATATATATTTTCACTCACCCCATACTGTATCTGTTCTGTGCCCTTACATGCCCATACGTGCCCATGTGCCCTTCATTGTCAAATGTGCATGTTTAATTTTTACGGGAATAGCTAGTGTAGAAGGCAAAGAGTAACATAATATATACTGGTAGGAGGACACTACCTAGATTCAGTTTTTGTAGATTTATTTTTTTAATATTAAAACC
This sequence comes from Cabera pusaria, assembly GCA_954871355.1. NCBI lineage: Eukaryota > Metazoa > Arthropoda > Insecta > Lepidoptera > Geometridae > Cabera > Cabera pusaria. The sequence goes on along the minus strand of OX940889.1, from coordinate 17,770,346 downwards.
TGTATTTATTTCATGACGCCTATGTTTTAATATCATATCTTTTTTGTTATTACCAAAAGCTTTTATACCGTACAATGTCCATTATGAACAGCAAGCTGTGCCCCGCGGTTTTACATGCATAGACATCGTTCCCGTGGAAATATCGGGATAAAAAGTACTATGGGTAACTCCAGGGTCTAGGCTATCCAGTTACATACCAAATTACAGCTCAATCGGTTCAGTAGTTTAAGCGTGAAGAAGTAACAAACATACACACAAACTTTCGCTTTTATAATATTAGTAGGATGTGGTCTCTGCTTCTACTCGCAGAAAGGAACCGATCTCGGCGCCATAATAAAATGCAGCGCTATATACGATAAGATCCATTACGTGCTCTCCAACGGGCTCTCGCGGCGGGTGACGGACGCGTTGATTTTTCTCTCAGCGTTGTTGAACATAGATGTAGAAGAATGCACCTCACAGAGACAATCGCTGGCGATCTTCGCTAAGAATATGACTCGGACCAGCGGCTGCCTCGCTGTTATGATGGATATGTTCACTAATTGTATGATTGTAAGTAGTTAACCTGTGTAACTATAGAACTAACTAACTGTGTAACTTAAATTATTATTTAGCCACTATCGCCCCACTGCAAGGCCTATCTTCTCTACCTCCATTCCTCTAGGTTTAAAAATCCTATGTTCGACCAATGGAATCGAACTCGACAATTGCCTCACGCGCCCTGTACCCCTAGTACGAGTTTTTATCGTAAACGCTTTTAACAGATCTCCCATAGTTTTCGACTTATTCTAGCTCCCTGATTGGTCTAAATTTAGTGAAGTGTAGTAACCACTAGAGGCGCTGTACGGTTTTTCATACAAAATTTGTTCGATATACTATATCGAGTTTGGTATGAAAACTCGTACTAAGGGTACTGTAATTACTAGATCTAGAGGTTATATGTAGTACGTCCAACAGTGTCTACCAGTGGATGAGTAAATTCAACTTACAATCCTTGGGTAGAGAGACCACTGGTTTCGGCCGTGGCTCGCATGGTCCCACCGAACAAAGACAGTATCTATCCCGAGTTCCGGCCGTGGCGCGATGCCCGGTGCAGCAGGATCGGAAGACGGTTAAAGATAGTTTCGTCTGATGATTTAAACAAAATTTCTTCAAAGCATCTAGCGATCAACGACCGAGAGCATCACAGCGAGCAACCATCTATATAATGAGTTGTACCTACAACACCGGCGCGGTCGTCTCACTGCCGCGGTCAAAAGCACGATACCATCTTAGACCAATCACAACGTGACCTAACTTATAATTGGACAGTAGTAAAGTACTTGTCTGTTAAAAATTAAAAGAGTACAAGTAGGTACCATGTTAAGAGGGAACGCGGGGTGCACTTTTCCATACACATATTCCCCCGTTTCCTCACTGGAAAATGCTTCTAGAGAAAAAATTGTTTCTACAAAAATCAAGGTCTCCTATAGCTACGCCTCTATCATTTTCTTTTTTGACCACCAAATTGCAAATAGAAATATGACCCTTCAAACATCTTAAAGAGGAGATTAGAATGCTTATTTTTTTTGCAAATGGTTGTTCAAAAAAGCAAATGATAGAGGCGGGACATAGCTACGGCAGATCTTGATTTTTCGTAGAAACAAATTATGCTCTAGAAGCATTTTCTAGGGAGGAAACGGGGAAATACATTTGTATGGAAAAGTGCATCCCCGAGTTCCCTTTTAAGTATCTTTGATTGTTGTGTTACAGTATCACGACACATGGAAGGCACTGTGCCACTGTATCACCGTCGTTTGCAGCGGCTGTGAAATTAATCAAAGTTATTGCACACATTTGGTTCCAATAGTAAGATTTCTCTTCATTTTGAATTGGCTAACCTGCCCACATCTTTGTTTGCATGAAACTGTATTTTGTTCTGCTGACTCTCTAAACTGCGGCTTGTACAACTCGGTATTGACAGAACTTTTCTTGTGTTGACTTCACCTGTTATTAGAGTCTGTGTAAAAAGAGAACCGTCGTGGCATTACGATGAACTAATAACATTCAAAGGTAAGGAAGGAAGTTTCATACCTACCTAGAAGCACACGATAATGATAAGAGGTATCTACCAAGTATCAATCATTTTACTCGTACTAGTAATAATAGCAGTGTTGTAAATGCAACAAAAGCAGTAAATTAAAACACCGACGCGACCTTAATTTCTACGACGGTTCTCTATTTGCACCGACTCTATTACCTACCTTTAGACGAATGTATGTTTTGATTACTGTGAAAATATTTAGCCAAAAATTATTCGCCTCACTGCCGTTTTCCATTTCTAGGACAAGCACAGGTCCGTCTTAGACCGCGTCGTGAGATATAATGGTCTAATGTTTGCATGTCAAGAATTCTTCTGTTAAAATGCATAACTAGGTACTCACATCTTCGATCAAAAAAACATTGTAGACTACGAATAATTATCTATTGTGTAACATAATTTACTTAAGAAGATATATAAATCATACTATTTTCAGTGCATTCGCAAATGTGACCAGACGAATATAGACATGTTCTTGATTCTCCAAAGCTTAGTGGCAAATCACACTCGAAATTGTAATCTTTTTTTAGAAGCTAATGGCATGACTTTGTTTAACAGGTTCGTTAATTTTTTACTAAGATTCTTATCAGTTAGTCATATATGCATATATCTACCTGCCAAATTTCATGAAAATCTGTACAGCCGTTTTTAATCGACTTCACAAAAAGGAGGAGGTTCTCAATTTACCTATTTTTTCTTCTTCTATGTTTTGTTACCTCAGAACTCGTGTCATTTATTAAGTGATTTGGAGAATTATTTTTTTGTTTGAGGTGATGCTTCACGTTAGTTCTATTGTAATTTAATCGAGATCTGATACGTAGGTATCTCCAGACATATGGATATAAACACCTCAAATTTAGCACTGAAAATGACTAGCACAACATTTGAAGTCGGTTTTTTTTACGTTTTGCAAACGAATTTAAATTATTGCGTGAATAAATAACAAACGTACAAAATCTCACATTTATAACACTAATAGGATCATCATTTAAAATGTGTGTAAACATTTCAGGAATCTCTTACATTATGATAAATGCCTACATCTTCTCACGACAGTGGTTCAGTTTCCGAATGCGATACCTTTAATACATCGTGATACTGCGCTTCTAAATAACTTGCGACATTTTGTGAATTCCTATGGTCCCGAGTCTCAGGTGAATATGAACTGTTTAAATAAGAATTTGACACATTATATCTTGATAAAAAATAAACATTTATTTACCTCCTTTTAAAAACCTAAGATTTAGGAAAAAATAATTGAGTTATTCATGTATTAACTTAACTTATAGATTTTTTAAAGCTTACTAGCAACGTGGGTTGCACATTACTAGTATTCTTGTTAACCCCTTCAACTAAGCTAAATATGCTTGTGTCTGGAGTGGGTCACGTCAATAGTGGGTGGAGATCGCGATTTCACGACCTCTCGATCGCCAGTCCGACACCTTATGCATTGGGGCAATCATCACCTAAGCGGCAATAGCCCAATCATTGGGCTATTGCCGCTTAGGAAGAAATAAGAAAGTTGACTTCTTTAAGAAAAAATAATTGAGTGTTATCCTGTATTTACCTTACAAATAATTAAACGTATTCTATAATATAAATATCTATCCATGTCTAGCTATTAAGTATTTGCATTGTGTCTATGAATAGTAGGCTGATGAATAATGCAATAATGAAATCCTTTTAATTTGCTACACTGAGAATTTAACTGTTTCAAAGGTCTAATCTTCAATGTTCGGTTCTCTCTCTTATCTTGGATGATTATAAAATGTATTATATAATGCTTATCAAGTGTTTATTTTTACAGATAGGTCAAAAGGCTATGATTATATTAAAACACGTCGAATTACGCATGAGAAGTAGGTACCTACATGTTTAATACAATTTCGTAACAGATTCAAGGTCAACATAATAAAACATTTAAGTAAATTTCATTTCTAGGAGCAGATAACAACATCGCGTCTAATGTTACCATTGAGAAAGAAGGTAATACAAAACAGAACTTAAACAAAAATGTAACCAAAGAAACACATACTAAAAAAAGAGAGCGCGTAATAAGTGAGAATATAATTAATGACGCAGACGATACACAAACACTAATGCAAAATGTGATGAAAGAAATTTTTGAATACAATCGACATGAACATGGATCTACCAAGAAATCCGTTCCTAAAGTGCGAGCAAATTCTTTGATTCGGCAAACTTCCAACCTAACTTTAAACGGAAGAACACACATGCGATTTAAAAACTCGTTGAACATATCTAACAGGATATCAGATAAAATCGGACTAAACAGATGTCCATCTCACAGAGAAGTTACTAAAGAAGAACTATCGTTTTCTTTTTTAAAATACCCTGAAACTACTAAGACTGATAATGTCAGATATAAAAACGAACCAAGAACAAACAACTTTAATTTAGATAGAACAATAAATAGCTCTATAACAATGGACAATGGTACAGACATTTCTGATCTCTACGGGGTAGTATCCGAAGAGAACCCACCGTCGAGTGATTCTAAAAAGTTTATACCGATCTTCTCCTCTACTCCAAAACAAATAAGAGAATGTTCATATGAAGCAAACTTCTCGCAAATAACCACAACCAAACCCTTTTCCAACAAGTTAGCTGAGGCTCAAATGAGACGTAGAGCATCTAAAGTACAAAAACGCAAGCCAAATAAGATACAACAGGATAAAGATAAAAATATGGCAAATAAGTCTTTGGGTTCCAGATTCCTGAGTGTTATAAATGAATCTTGTACTACTTTGGTGAAGTCCGTGGCGAGCATTTTTAAAAAGAAGGAGATTAATACCATGAATGATACCACACTGACATTATCGCATACTAAAAGCAGTCAAAAAGATAACTCCTGTTCGTTTAGTTTTCTCAACTATATGCACAAAAGAGACGCGATTTTGGACGCAAAGTTGCTTAGGAATAGACGGAAGGAACCTAGTGAGTTTAGTATCGAGAAGTCGTGTGAAACATGCGACGATACTGCGACCCTAAAGCAGAAATTGGCGAAGGACGAGCGTTTGAGGAAAACTGTAAAGAAGCTTAAGTTGGGCATCAACTTGTATGGCTGTGACTTTAAGGTATGTTTATTATGTGGTAAAATACTAGCCGGTCTTTCATTAACCGACTTCAAAAAAAGGAGGAGGTTTCTCAATTCGACCGTGTTTTTTTTTTATGTTTGTTCGCGGATAACTTCGTCGTTTATGAACCGATTTTAATTATTCTTTTTTTGTTGGAAAGGATATATCACAAGTGTGGTACCATAGTAATTTTATCGAGATCTGATAAGTATCTCCAGGGATATGGAGATAAACACCTCAAAATTGGTACTGAAAATTAATAGCGCGGCATTGAAGTCGGTTCTTTTTAGTTTTTTAAACGTCTTATAACATACTAGGATGTTCTCTCACAGGTGTTTGGAGCACATTATATCGATGGTCCACCTGACTTACTACCAAGTGTTCCGGCAGCGAGTCAGAATATTTTAGGCCTAGAGTGTATGTATACATCTTCGACCATATCATCGCTTACCACCAGGCCTTAGGCTAATGGTACGGCCACACCCCGGCGTCCTGCGATCTGTATGCGCGATCTCAGTACTTTTCAATTGTTTTCTGATCGCGTTTGGTATGAACCAGTCGCTACAAATACTATTGCGCCGCCTATCGCGCACGCAGGACGCTGCGGTGTGTCTGTACTTTAAGAATGGTCTGACTGTCAAGGGCCGTGTGATGCCGGAACGTTGTAATGTTGCGGCAGATTTTCTCCTTGATGAGTATATGCTACTTTTATTTTGGTAACAAGTCAGGCGGAATATTGAATAATGCTTCTGTGGAACTTTTGCATTTACAAGGCAAATATTTTATTATGTGTTAATTATTTTTAACCGACTTCAAAAAAAGAGGAGGTTTCTCAATTCGACCGTATGTTTTTTTTTTTTTTAATGTATGTTCGCGGATAACTTTGTCGTTTACGAACCGATTTTGATTATTATTTTTTTGTTAGAAAGGAGATATCCCAAGTGCGGTACCAAGGTAATTTTATTGAGGTCTGATGAGTATCTCCAGAGATATGGAGATAAACACCTCAAAATTGGTACTAAAAATTAATAGCGCGGCATTGAAGTCGGTTGTTTTTAGTTTTTTTTAAACGATCTTTTCTTCAACCGACTTCCAAAAGGAGGAGAATCTCAATTCGTCTATTTGTTGTTTTTAGGGTTCCAAAAAAAGGAACCCTTAAAAGATCACTTTCTTGTCTGTCTGTCTGTCCGTGTGTCATTTTTATTTTATTTTTGTATGTATGTTACGCGATACTCCGTCAATTGTAAACCGATTCGAATTATTATTTTTTTCATGAAAATGTACCCTACATTTCCAATCCAGGTCCCATTGTAATTTCATCGAGATCTAATAATTATCTCCAGAGGTATGACGATAAACGTCTCAAACTTGCTACTGAATTGAATCCTTGCATGGAAGTCGGTTGTTTTAGTTTTTAAACTATATAATATATATTATGTACATAATAAATTGTGTTTTCAGAAAATATCAAGAGTGATGTGGCCGCGACAATCTTACATGACGCCGGTAGTCCTATACAATCTTTACAGAAAACTGTTATTGAAGTAAATACATCTGCCACCAACTTGTGAGACAACTACTTTTAGGCACTTATGTCCGAGTATGTTAACATAGACGCAATTCTGTGATAAAACGTTGGTTACAATAGAATTTAAAAAAAAATAAAAAAATTAAATACAAATATTGGGTACTTGTACAGATAGTAAATATGTTTATAAAATAAATATCAAGCTTAGTTTAATAAAACAACCTACATCGATTATATCACAACTTGCTGTAAGTAGACTCGTGCCGAACCATGTCTTTGGAAATATCGTTGACTGTTGGAGTACCTGGGGAAAAATAAAATATTGTATTTTTCCTAGAATATTGCTTACGAAGTATACATTATTTTAAATAACCATGGTCTATTGCGCCTATTTTCAATTAACGACGAAGTTCAAACGCAATCGCATAGGAGTATGTAATGGTAATAAGTATTATTTGAACATTGTGAACTTATATATAATCCAAAATTACATACCGCAAGCCTCGAACCCGTACCTCCCGGGTCATGCCCAGGCGCTGTACTCATTCATTCACAGTACGCGCGGATTCAAGTCCCGTCGGTACAGTAAAATTTTGGATTGTATATATACAGGTAAATAACGTGCAGTAAGTCATATAAACATGCATGATGGAATGGTTGCATGGTGGTAGGATACTATCGAGTGTCCGCCTGGCCTGCTACCACCCTCAAGTTAGAAAATCTGTTCCGGCAGCTATCCTTGAGAGCCAGTTCCCAGTCTAGGGCAAGCTTGCTTACCATTTTCGACCGCATCATCACATACCAACAGGTGAGATATTGGTCAAACGCTAGCCAATAAGATATAAAAAAAGTATTATTTTCCTGTGAGACAAACAAGTGTGTGATAATTCACTTTTATGATGACTTCTACTGATTTTCGACAAGTGCAAAGCAAAGACAGGTAACCGCCATTAAACATCGCCATAAGTGATTGTGGCATAAACGAAGATTAGGTAGGTCAATTAAAACCAGCAGTGGGTTTAATAAATGGCACCACTATAAAGATCAAAAGTAATGTAGATATTAAACAGTCATACCTGCAATCTGGAATGTGTATTCCAGCTCAGTGCGGAATATGTTCAGCATCTTTTGAACACCCGCTTGTCCACCGACTGCCAAGCCCCACAATACTGGACGCCCAACGAACACCTGTAAACAATAATAAGACGCTAAGAAACGATGAGCACTATTTGACGTAATATATTTAGTATAGTTTTGAGATTTTTACTATAGTCTTTGGAATTATATAGTAACTAGGTGTGCCCCGCGGCTTCGCCTGCGTTAAAAACAACTTTTATTTATTTTAAAATATTTTTCCATAAGACCCATCTCCTGACGATAAAAAACACAACAAAAAAAGAATTAGCGAAATCGGTCCAGCCGTTCACGCGTGATGCCGTGACCAAGGGCAATTGGGATTCATTTTTATATATAAAAGATATAATTACAGAATATTATATGTCGTTTTTAATGTACCTATTGGTTATTTTACGACCGACTGCTGCTTGCTTAAATTTAAACGTCTATGGGTGTGGCATGTGAGTGTTGATGGTTTTGTTAGTCATGTTCCAAGAGCGCTGGGTGTTTTGAGCTGCATCTAATCTGTTCATCATTATCAGCCAATTTCCGTCCACAGCTAGATATAGGTTTCTCTTCAAGCACGCCACTGAGTTCGATCATCATTACTCTTAGCATAGAAAAGATAATAATCTCTTAGTACGAGTTTTCATACCAAACTCGATATCGTATATCGGACAAATTTTGTATGAAAAACAGTACAGCGCTTCTAGTGGTTACTACACTTCACTAAATCAGGCCTGTCGCACTCCGCGCTGTAGCTATGAAACTATAAGTACTTCCGCGCACCCTCTCGGCACACCCCGGACACTCGCTAAATCTCCATACAAACTAGCGTTTTAACGACCGACACTGTGAGACCGACACAGACACTACACACGGGTCGTTTTTCTATACGTGCATTTGTGTGCGTGATGTCTAAGGTTGTCGCCCGTAATCACCGTATCACAGATTATATAATAGTTACTTCGTACATACGTACTACGTACTGACCGTATGAATATTGTTTGTACACTTACCCAAAAAGCTTTTAACACTAAAAATATTAGTCGCTATTTCGTAAACCATCATCTCCAGGTCCAGTCGACTTGCATAGAACAAACTGCACCACAGTAACTATTTTTTATTCTGTGTTTGGCGGCCAGCCAGAGCTGTACGAAACAATGTTGTGTGTCTTGCTCGCACGTTAGAGCGATATCAAGTAAAGAGAATATAAATACTACGTACCTACATCAAGTTCCCAATTGCTGTGTTATAAAAATGTTTAAACGTGAAAGTTTTTTTAAATATTTTACAAATTAAGCATTATTTACGCACGAGTATATATATCGTTGTTTCATTTATGAAAATGAATTCTTAAATACGAATATGTAGGTAGGTATACTAATATAATTAAGTGTTTATTATATACCTACGTAATAAGAACCTGCGTAAATTGAACCTCCAGTGTCTACTGGTCCCAACATAAATGTATGAAGTTGATGTTCTTCTCTCCGTGAGTAGTAATTGTTCTATAGCCGTACGCGTGTGGCGTCCTTGCTCAGCGCAGCTCCTCGACAGCTCCAGAGCGGTGGCGGGGTGAGGAAGCCCGGAATTGGTGGGGGGAACAGAGTGTCCGTTCTATACGTAGTATTATTATCTTTTCTATGCTCTCGGGTCCATGTTCAGTCAGTTAAGTGTCACGCGCGCTCTCGATCGGCCGCGCGCCTTACTTGTACCTACCTCATTATTATATTCCTTGCTTACGATATTAACATACAAAAATATTATTCAGTATGTCTAAACGAAGGGCTACAAAGCATTGCGTAGCATACGTTTATACATTATTATTGTTATATACCGGCTGTAATTCACGTACCTTTAGTCGAATTTTCTCGACCTAGGTTTCGAGCGAGTCAGTCGCTCTTCCTCGGGAGTGAGGTCACGCGGTGAGATCGCGATGTTCACGTTATACATACTTATACGTTTTTACATACTCATTTTCAATTGAACGTAGAACATTATTTTCTACCGACTTTCCAAACAGAAGGAGGTTCTTAATTCGTCTTTGTGTGTATGTTACGCGATTACTCCGTCAATTGTGAACCGATTTGAATGATTTTATTTTTAATCGGTAGAGTTCGTTGCCGAGGTGGTCCCATTGTAATTTCGTCGAGATCTGATGAGGGTCTCCAGAGATATGACGATAAACGTCTCAAACTTGCAACCGAAACTGACTCGCGCGGCATGGAAGTCGGTTGTTTTAGTTTTAACTATTTTAATTAAACTATCACATAAACTATCTTAATTAAAGTATAACTGTAGTACTTTTATCCTACCTCGACATTAAACATGAATGTAGCACTTTAAATATACTCATTGCATTGTTCTACCTTAAAGTATTCTGCTACCAATTAAAGGCTTACACGTGTCTGTGTCGGTGTCACAGTGTCGGTCGTTAAAACGCTAGTTTGTATGGAGATTTAGCGAGTGTCCGGGGTGTGCTAGGGGTACTGCTATTCGTTTCCAATAGCTGCCAGCCAGCTTGCGTATATCATCGCTCCATCTAGCTTGAGGGCGTCCTACACTATGTTTGCCGAGCCGTGGTCTCCACTCTAGATCTATCTATTACCAATTACAAAACTCTCAAAAAGGTATAGAATGGTTATCATCAAATAGAAGTGCCCCGCGGCTTCACCCGCTTTTTTATTTTGTAAAAACCTTTTATCATAATAGACAATAGACATCAAAGAAGTAAAAGCCAAATCAGTTCAAACTTTGAACCCCCGTTTCATCCCATTAAAGAGTGAATTTTGAAAAATCCTTTCTTAGCCGATACCTACGTTTTAATAACTATCTGCATGCCAAATTTCAACGCAATCCGAAATAATATTGATATCAGACTTTGTTAACCCACTCCTCTTTGGGGTGGAATTTCGGAAAAACCTGAAACATGTATTTTATTATTTATTTACTTAAGTACTTGTGTGAAGTTTCGAATAGAAAAGACTATCTAATCTTGTTTCTCCATACAAACTTTGAACCCCCGTTTCATCCCCTTAAGGGGGTGAATTTTGGAAAATCTTTTCTTAGAGGGAACTAACGTCGTAATAACTATTTGCATGCCAAATTTCAGCGCAATCCGAAACAATATTGATTTTTAGACTCTGTTACCCCGTTTTACCCTTTTAGGGGTGGAATTTTGAAAAAGCCTGAAACACGTATTTACTTATTTTTTTACTGAAGCACTTGTGTGAGTTTTCGAATAGAAAAGACTATCTAATCTTGTTTCTCCATACAAACTTTGAACCCCCATTTCATCCCTTTAATTCATCATCATCATTTCATCCTTCAAGCGGTGAATTTTGAAAAACCCTTTCTTAGTACACCCTTACGCACTAAGACAAATATACCCTCCAAATTTCAAGTCTCTACGACCAGCGGTTTAGGCTGTGCGTTGTCTGTCAGTCAGTCAGTCAGTATGCCAGGACAAAGATTCTTATAGTATTAGAAGATATATGGTATTTACATGAGTATCATCAGGTCTGCGATTAGACAAGATAATTTCTGAGCCTTAACATCTACATAACGTTTATATACATAACCTTACCATTTTAGCTCCGAGTGCCAGTGCCTTGTAAACATCTGTGCCGGTCGAGACTCCGCCATCCAAATAAACTTCAACATTGAATCCTTTGACAGCTTCTATGACCTCCGGCAGAGCTTCAATCTATGAACATAAATTACTTTCTATTATTATATATTACGGTCTAATTAAGTATTGATAATTATATATGGAAAAACATTATTCCGATTGGAAGCAATTATACGTCTACCTGCATATATATTACCTGCACATATTTGTCTGGAAGAGATTGCTTTATGCGATAAGACCGCCGATTGTAAAACCTATTTACGTTTTTGCTGTCTCGAAAATTCGAAATTAAGTTCTAGTTGGTTGACATTTAAGAGTTATTTTATTCTATATTTTAATGATGTAGCTTCATTATTTTGAAGTTGATGAGCAGGCAATATTCATGCGTCATTTCTCTTGATTATAGATAGGTACTTAAATTATGTATACATTTATATGTATACAGTATTTATATACTGAATTAAGTCTATACCTATACTCGACATCTAAGTCTTGGTAACTCTCAAAGATCTTTATAACTGATAATAGAGGCTCAGGTTAGTTCTCAGTATGAATTTAAATACGCCGAAATGCATACGAAACTTACAGTAGCAGGAACACCATCCAATTGCCTTGCTCCGTGATTAGATACCAATATTGCAGAGCAACCAGCTTCAATAGCTCTCAACGCATCGTCCCCTCGTAAAATGCCCTTAGCTATGATCGGTAAATTAGTTATGCTATAACAATAATACAGAATTTATTAAAATATCGCATTTTAAGAACCAAGAAAGTTTAAAATATAAGCATGCAAAATTTGTTACCTCTTCAGCCATTTAACTTCATCCCAAGTAAGATTCTTATCAAACAGGTTCTGAACGTATTCATTCAAGCCACTGCCTTCGCCAGCGCTATGAATTTTCGTCGAAAGATGTCCATCAAAGTTAGCTAATCTGAAAACAAAAATAGGAAGTATTGGTTATCTAAATGAGTAACTAACTGGTGTTAAAGAAAAATCACGTTAATAAATCTGCATTCCGCTACAGAATAAATAATAGTTACTACGACACATTTCGAGGGTCGATTCGATAAGACATTAAGGCCCGTTTGCACTAAACTTAAGGATCGCCTTATCTTGTCTAAATATTACAAAATAAACATATCCGGCTACCAAAATTTCAAAATATAGATAAATATAGGATCATTAGCCTATCTGCAAGATATATTTTGAGATTTTGATTCCCGATGTTGCTTTAATTGAGATATTTTTAAATTTTAGGCGATTCTTAAGTTTAGTGCAAACGGGCATAAATGTATGTCTCAACAAGACATTTCAACACTATCGAACTGAAGTTTTGACCTTATTGCATTATGAATGGTCTAACAACATTTAATGGAAATGGGTCCCAAATTAAAGCTCGTGACCGTACACTTGGGGTACCTACTTGCTGTTCTCATGTTATTCCCTAATAACATGAGAGAGAGAATTTGAGTACCTATACCTACATCTGGCGTTGCTGTAGAATGGGTAAACCAAGAATTATGCAAATGAATGAATGCATGCTAATTTGTCGTGTTTTATCAAATAGAGAATCAGTTGTTGAAGGAAGATATTTAAAAAAATATATACCAACCTCAAATGTGGTGGCAGAGCAAATTTGTTACGAACATCAGCCCTTCTAAGACCAAACATCGGCGTATCGACTGTTAGAGCAATAGCCTTAAAGCCTGCTTTCTCTGCTCTTAAAACGAGCTTTTTAGTAACTTCCCTAAAAAAAAATTAGGCATGTTTAGAAGTATTTCTCCATTCTTCACTTATGATGCAGTACAGTAGAGATCAGAAAATATGCATTACCGATCTTTGTAAATGTAAAGTTGAAACCATTTGGTTGCATTTGGCGCGGCTTCGGCTACTTCTTCAATAGAGCTCGTAGATATTGTGCTTAAAGTATAAATGGTGCCTTCAGCTTCTGCGGCTGCAATAGGTAAACATTAGTGATGTTGCTGAATGAGAATGGTGAAGTTCTTTTTAATTTGTAAGATATGTTGTTCTGCTATTTAAGTTTATTGGTGAAGATGAGTTTGTTATCCAAAACCTACCACTAGCAAGCTTATCTATATTAATATTATAAAGAGAGAACATTTGTATTTTTGTAGTTTTGTATGTTTGTAATGATTTGGCTCAAAAACTACTGAACCGATTTAAAAAATTCTTTCACTAATACATAGAATGGACTTTCGGAATGAAAATAGGCTATATATTATCCCGTTTAATTCAAAGGTACATTCGTGGAGACCTAATTTGCAACCTAAGTCGACAAAAAAACGGTCGAAAAAAGACGTTTGTTACGAACGCTGCTCAATTGAAAATAGATAGAAGAATATTTTCTATGCAAGAGTTGTACAACTTAATAAGACCTACAAAAAAGTCCGCGACAGCATATGTCCATCTCTTAAGGTTGACTCACAGTAACCATTTTAATCTTAATTTTTTTGTTAAAAAATATTACATAACTTCCAAGGCTATTTTCAAGTATATGGTATTAATCCTTATCCAAATAATTACGTTAATTAGCTTGGCCACATATTATAGATTAAAATTGTCCTTTACAGTATATAATTAAAATGAAAAACTCTAGAATATATCACGAGTTTCACATACACGCATCGCAAAATTAATGAAATATTTGCAGTGAAACCACAGATTAAGTCATAGTTACTTCGAAAATATTATTTTAAGCTTAGCTATGCTGTAGATCCCTACCGATCACAATCAATTTGAAGTAAATATAGTATAATAATATGATCTATTGTGTAAAATAATATTCATATATATATATATAATAATATAATATTTTAAACCACCCCGACTGATCTATGTATACCTAATCTTTTCAATAAAAACATTCCAAGGACTCTAAACACGACATTTAAAAACTGAGCTCTAAGTTGGTGAGGATTTGAGTATTCTGTAGAGTCCAGGAGATGTCCCAGCATCAGGTCAATGTTCCATGTTCTTACAATATCGTTGAAGAAGAAGATTTTCGAATTGATCAGACCTATGAAAGTTGATTTCATAGCGCAATTAACTAGAACAAAGCTCATAGTTTTATAACGATTGAACGAATTTTCATGAATCAAAGCTAAGAACACTCTCGATGAAGACATCTATCAAACAAAAAAAATACTATGAATAATAAAAACAAAATCGGTTCATCCGGTTAGGTGCTTAGATGCTACAGACAGACACACAGATACACACGTTAAACGTATATTACCCCTACATTTTGCGTCGGGGAACGCCGTAAGGTTACGGCGGCAGATGTTCTCCTTGGTCGTAAGCTACTTTTTGGTAGATTTAATGATCCCACTACCACTGTACGAAAACTCATGATTCATGAATGCACATAAAACTTTCATTGGTAGGTATATAGCTCGGATTAGAACCAACGACCGTCGGGTCAGAATCAGGGTAACTATCCTTTACGCCAAAGGGCCGTCCAACATCACTACGTAAGTATTATAAAACAAAGTCCATCACTGCGTCTGTCTGTCTGTTCGCAATAATCTCAATAGCTACTGAACGGATTATCATGCGGTTTTTACCAATAGCCAGTGTTTATGAGGAAGGTTTAGGTGAATTATTCGTTAAGGTTTTGTGTAAATTGTATAAAATTTGACGATGATTGTTAAATATGTTCATATTTTATATTCGATGCAACAAACTGATGCAAATTTTGTAGGCATATATGTTCTACCCGTGCGAAGCTGGGGCGGGCTGCTAGTCTGTTTTATATGGTAGGTATTCATAGGATAATTTTGAAAATATCACACTACCACTGAAGTGGGCAACTTTAATCCGCAATCCCCAAAATTCGCAAATGAATCTTAATCTAAGTTACCTTTCTAATGCCAAGTTTGTATTCTAACTTTTGTAAAGTCGCTAATGCTCCAACGACGGTTTACTCCCAACGTCCCCCACTAAAACGGGCACCAGTGGCGGACCATAGGATAAAGTATTATTTTTTGTGCCAACGGCCGCCAGTGGCGGTCGGTGGGACATCTAGTTACTAGGTAATAACTTACTAAGCAGAGGCGAAATTATGTAATTAATAATAACATCGTAAACAGATACATACGCAAACCAGTTTATTAAATGAATTTACCTCTAGCGCTTGCCAGTTCACCATCAGAATGTGCCATCCGTTGCATAGCTGTAGGAGACAACCCCACAGGCATTGACACGTTGTTCCCGAGGGCAGTGGTTCGCAGGTCGCACCCGGTTATACCGACTAGGCATTTTGGCCGCAATCGTAATCTGATTAAACGTCACAAATACAATGTTTCTTAGTTCAGAGTTAATAAAAAAAATATTTGTTAACTGGCAAAAACTCTAACACAATCTTACTGATGATGTGGTAGAGTTTTTGCTAAGATGTTATCTAATCGTTCTTTTCTGGAAGTTGATGACGGACTTAGGAATAGGCGGCTGAGCGAACGACGTATCTCCAAACAATTAACATAGAAGAACTGTCTCAACCAGTCTTTGAAATATGTATTTTTTTCAATAAAATATTAGTTATAATTGTATGTTACCTTCTAAATGCCAGTTTGTTTTCCGCTAGAGATTGTTCATCGGTCGCTCCACTTTTGTAATAGTCCCGGGCAGCTTTTGGCAGTATGGCAGCCGCCGCGTCTTCCAAATCTTTCACACTAATATATTTCTCCATTTCTCTAAAGCGCGCTTTGCACCGAACTCACTCAAAGACTAAAGCAATTAAATAAATTGAGCGTAAAAGATAACACTGGGGCTTGTTATGAATTTTGTGATGTAAGTTTATCAACATCGTAATGTGGTCACAGGTCATGCGTAGCAAAACGTTTAGTTGTGACGATTTTCCTTTATCAATTTGACTAATTCACGTGTTTTTAGTACTTTTGTTTGCACTTTCGGGAATAATAAAAGTAAATTCATTATACTTAAATCGTACCCTAGCAGGTAGCACTCGAAAGATTCACTTTGCATCACGAATACATGAACTGTCATTATAATATTAAAAAGCTGTCACATAATTATTCATCTACTGATATTTCGTTAAAAGGAACAGCAATCCGTTCTCGCCTAATGGTAAGCGACGTCTGCCTATAACAGATACAGTGGCACGTAAAACTCTGACAAAGGCACCAAGATTTTTAGCTTCACTTCACTGCATTGCGAACTGACTCCCGACTGTTCATCTAAAACAAGTTGAGACTCAAATGCCCTGTAATTTTATCGACGTTCAAGACAAACGACGGGCATCGTTCAAGCTATTTACGTTGCAACAGTGTTTCGACGCAAATGTGCATGTGTAGGTTAAAGGGAACGCTTGCTGGACATATTATGTTACACTTTAGAGATCTAGTAAAAATCAAAACCCTATTAAGTTTTATATCATTTTTATTGATTCATTATCATATCTGTTTGAATGCTACATTACTAGCACTGACATGTTATGTCAAATACTCCAGTTTCAGCCATAGAAATGTTGTACAAAACAAACTGTTCAGTTTTGATTACAAACAACCAGGTCATTTAATATTTTACACAAAACTGCTTTATACAAGTTATAAATTAAACAAAATACTGCTCGTAGTTCATGTAAAATGTTAACTGTATTTAAGTAAAATCACAAGCTGAGGACCCTTCCACCCGTCTAGTCTGCAATACGTCTGCCTCGATCTAGTGACTGCGTCTCGAGTTGTACATTGTGCTCGGTTCAGTTACGCAGAGTTCCAACGTGCGAGCGACACGTATATACAACTTTCGCCGCCAGATAAACGCCACCATACTATCAAACATTTCTCGCATTTTCTTCCTATCTAACCTTAATCCGATCACACTATAGTCCCTTCGACCACGATTATCTTATTTTTGCAATTTATAAAAGATACAAAATATTTCAATTATTAATTTACATACGAAAGGTTCCCCTCTACGCTCGCCATCTTTGGTAATAAACATTAACAACAGTCAATGGTTAATCGACCAGGTTTCTTATTCACAATAATCATTCCTGTAATCTAACCGATGTTACTTTAATATTGTGATTAAAATGTTTTACAAAACCATACGATAAAAACATTTTTAAATAAATTAAGCTACAGTAAAAAAGTGATATACGTTCACCTTCCGCATGACATCATAATGTACACGGTCGTGGCGTCGCCAGCGCAATATATTACAGGTGATGTGAGAAAGGTGAAAGCATACTAGAGATTAATATCTAAGTCAATGTACAGACTATCAGGTGCAAGCTTTGAGCAAATAAAAACTAAGGCACACGGTCTGCGAGACCCACATTACAAAACAATCGTAAAATTATATTATAATGCATAACAAAATATTCACAGGATATGGTGGTTTTAGTTTTGTCAAATACGAGAGTGAATCGAAGCATGCACGAAGAACGCTACGAACTTTCCATTACTATTTCATAAGTAAAATTGATTGGCGTCCACATTAACTTATTGTAACGGCGGCGTTCGTCGCCTGATAGCCTGATTATGTTATGTAATGTTATCGCTATACAAGGAGAAATAATATACAACCCTCAAGTAATAAAAAATAAATAACATTATATTACAAAGCAGAACATTGACGAAGTGGCAACATATTCCTGTCAGACTAGTCGTTACAACTATTACTACGTTTGTTTTCAACTAAAATATTACAAACAAGCTTAGGTTATACAAACAAAACAAATATTTTAATTTATGTAATGTTTAGGCCAAACGCATTGATAACGCAATTTATTTTCTCCTACATAATAATTTAACGTGTCGATGGTACAATTTAATTTTAATTACATTCAGGAAGTTCGGATATCGAATCTCTATCGACCTATTGAAGTTACAACTATCTATTATTTTAAAATTACTTGCATCTGACACTTTCGTTAAAGAAATTGTTGATTCTATATTATGATTAGAATATTATTTTGACTCTTAGATATTTATAAATTATTAAATTTATTAAGGTACCTTACGTTTACGTGAATTAAGATCTTTCTCATATTATGTGACATATCACGTTTTCTCATATATCTCGACTATATATCGACTTAGCTTTGGTTTCTTTTTAAAAGTTTCATAATTAAGTAAACACAGCTTCGTCGTCGTTACCTTACTTACTATTTTAATCGTTAAGTGATTATAAATATTTTACTAATTTTTACTTTGTAACTTATCAGCTACACAAGTATCGGAAAATGATTTCAGATACGTCGATTAAATGTTGCAAAATAGAATATGTAACTTATTTTTAAAGACTACGGATAAAGTATGAGTCGAATTAGCGCTAGGGTGAATATTACATGTTGGTCTCTGTTAATGACATACAAACCCAAATCTAAGCCTAAATAATTGCATTATTACTTGCAGCAACGTTAAAAGCCTTAAGCACAGGAGAGCGCGACGATAAGCTGGTAGCCTAAACCGGAGCATGACGCGACCGATCTTTGACAACCAAACAACAATGCAAAGTGTCGCGCCACGCTCACATTGTCATCATCACACATACACGCGAAACGATGTCTCCTGTTCATACATTATAACAGATTCATTCTAATATTGGCACTAATACAAACGTACCAACTGTAACATATCCGTATACAACATAAATACATAAGCGGTTAAATGCACGCATCTGCATTATTTCATAAGATTTAAAAAGGGAATATGGTTTTTTTTAAATATCACCCCATACAAAAAGTAAAATGCTGAGTAGTGGCCTGAGATAGGCATCTTAATTGAATTATTACTTCCATCGAGTGTTTATTTAATTACTGATATGGCAACTCATTTCTCGCTGTATTTTTTTGTATTATTTTCCCTGCTTTACTATAAATTCATTGTAAAAGCATATTTACGGTAATATATAATTAGTATTTACATTTTATTAATTATATGAACATTTATACATGAAGCAACGTGATATTAAATGGTAAAATTTGATATTAGTCAATCGTAAAGAGTATTAAAAGTCGACATGCTTATGAGATGAAATGAAACGTTCATTTCCAGCATATGAACGCAAAGCGGAACGTTACTTATACAGAAGCGCCGTTAAACACCAATTTGGCCACGATAGGAATTAATTCTGATAATTTCAAGAATCGTTACTAAGTTTTTATTCAGTGGTAGTATAATTTAAGTAAAGTTTCATACAAATAGGCGTCGGGCAAAATCGGTCGTCACACAACGTTTCGGTGCATTCGCGTTTCAATAAATCCGGCCGGAACAATCGATCGAGTGTAAAGACATACAAAAGTTACGAATCATCGTCGTTCTGCATCGATATAATATATTAAAGTCACCGCGTACCCATCGCATCGTAACGGCGAACCGTACAGATCCCAAATAAGTTACAAAATGACTTAATTTTATCGAATTCCAACGTATAAAATCATGTCTGAGATCACACTTAAACGACGAGACGTATAATACGTATAAAAAGTACAGTCGGCGTCTCTCACGTCGGGTACAATAGGGTCCTTACTATATAGTAAAAAAAGATAGGAGCGCGCTACGCGGATAAATAAACTCTACCGTCGAAAACGTAATATGAATAAATCTCACTTCGAAAAGAATATAAATAGAGCGGTCTCGAAGCGGCCCGGGGGAGCCCCGGGACAACGAAAACGAACTTTACACATATCGTTAGCATCACAGAACAAAACTACAACTAAGGTCCGAGTGAACTAAGTGCGAGCGCGCTCAGATGTTGTTGCGCGGCTCGGGCGGCGGCGCCGGCTCGCCGCCCTCCTCGGCGCTGTCGTCGCCCTCCGCCGCGCCGCCCCCACCCTCCGCCTCCTCCTCTTCCTCCTCCTCCTCCTCGGGGCACAGCTGGTACGCTCTGAAGGGGAAACGAACACTTTACTATAGACTAGATTGGCAAAATAAGCAATGCGTGATGAGGCAGGCGTACTCTCTGTTTGTTTTTATCTTTGTGGATTTTAAGCATGAGCATGTATGAAGACGCTCATGAAAGTGGAAGAAGCGAAAGAGGTATGTCAGGGTTGTAGCATGTGGAAAGAAGTAGTCTCTGCCTACCCTAATTGGAAAAAGGCGTAATTTATGTACGTATGTATTTTAAACATTACGAGTCAAGAAATGTGTGAATTTGCCGCTAGTGGAATGCAAGTGCAAGGTCCACGCAATGTCAAATGTCAATAGCATAGCATACTTTTGAATTAAGTTATGTTGATGAGTATGGATGAATCACATGAATAGATGGATATTTGTTACACCTTCACACAAAAACGTCTGAACGGATTTGGATTAAATTTGACGTACAGATAGTTTATAACCTGGATTAACACGTAGGATACTTTTAACGCGGGTAAAGCCGCAGAGCGCAGCTAGATCTTCAATTTCAACTGGATATAATTCGATATGAATGTATCTACACTAGAGTACTCTGCTGAAAACTTACATAAATGTAGTTTTAGACACTGACTAGGTAGACAAATCTTATAATATAAAAACGCCCGTCCATACCATTAGCTTAAAAAATAATAGTTTAGAAAGGACAACTTACTTTTCTAGCGTCTTCCGAGCAGAGTTACTACGCTCGAGGAAGTACCCACTGGAGGTTTCGTTGGAAGTGCCCGGCGGCGACCACGTGCCGTATGAACCGTATCCCGTTGGCCCATACTGAAATACGAGGTAAACGTTAATTATATGCTGACAACAATCACAAACAATAGTCCTTCTCATTGTATTTAATTATTATCTACCTAGATATAAAGCCGAACGGAGTAGAGAAGAGTGCTGTGTATCAAAAACCAATGATTTTTTGTCGCACTGCGTCTGTTCATCTTTGGTGCATACCGACTGTATTTTTTTATCGTGTATTTCAATCTCCTTATAAAATACGCTCACATGATTTGCGAATGCATTTCAAATCTTGGATACAGTTATATGTTACGGGAATAATAAAGCACGATTCTACCATAGACCGTCATCATCATCAGCCTATTTCCGTCCACTGCTGGACATAGGCCTCACCTATGGCACGCCGCTGAGCTCGATCTCGCTCTTTGTTTCCTCGCTTGTTGTTTCTTCTTTGTTTTTTTTTTTTGGACCAGCCCACTGCCACTTCAGCTTGCTAATCCTTTGAGCTACGTCGATAACTTTGGTTCTCTGACGGATGACCTCGTTTCGAATTCGATCCCTCAGAGATACTCCGAGCATAGCCCTTTCCATAGCTCGCTGAATGACTTTAAATTGGTGAACCAGTCGCACTGTCAGTGTCCACGTCTCGGCTCCGTAAGTAATAACAGGTAGGACGCACTCGTTAAAGACTTTCGTCTTTAGGCTTTGTGGTATGGGCGATGCAAAGACTCGACGAAGTTTTCCAAAAGCTGCCCATCCCAGCTGTATCCTTCTGCGAGCTTCCTTCTCGAAGTTGTTTTTACCCAATTGCAAGATTTGCCTAAGGTATACGTATTCGTGGACAACTTCGAGAGGAACTCCGTTTAGGGCAATCGGTTCCGGGACAACATGTTCGTTGAACATGATCTTGGTCTTATCCAAGTTCATCCGGAGGCCGATGCGTGCAGAAGAATCAGCAAGGGTGGTCAGCATGTATTACAAGTCCTGTACGGTTTTAGCCATGATGACAATATCATCCGCAAACCTCAAGTGTTAATCGGTTCCGGGACAACATGTTCGTTGAACATGATCTTGGTCTTATCCAAGTTCATCCGGAGGCCGATGCGTGCAGAAGAATCAGCAAGGGTGGATGTATTACAAGTCCTGTACGGTTTTAGCCATGATGACAATATCATCCGCAAACCTCAAGTGTTAGAGGTGCTCGCCGTTTATATTTATGCCCCGTACTTTCCAATTCAGCGTCTTGAACATATCCTCCAGAGCGTTAGTGAACAATTTGGGGGAAATAACGTCCCCTTGCCTCAGTCTATGTAAGGGGATATGTTCAGTCTGCTGATTTTGTACTTGGACGGTCATAGTCGCGGCGTCATACAGGCCTCTCAGTACTTGGACGTATCGCCAATCAACTTGGCACCGTTGCAGACTCCAGAACAGACCAGGTTTCTACAGAGTCAAAAGCTTTCTCATAGTCCACAAACGCAAGGCACAGACAGGGGCTCGTTATACTCTTCGGTCTTCTGTATAACCTATCGCACTGTATGTATGTGGTCTTTGGTGCCATATCCTCCTCGAAACCCAGCCTGTTCAGGGGCCTGAAACTCGTCGAGACTACGCGCGAGACGATTTGTGATGACTATAGAAAACAACTTATAGACGACGACTCAAGAGTGAAATGGGTCGATAGTTCTTTAAGAAGGCCTTGTCTCCTTTTTTAAAGAACATAATGACCACACTCTTGCTCCACGCCTTTGGAGTTCTCCCCGAAAAGAGGACGGAATTAAATATACGCTGCAGCTGTACAAGCGTTGGAGTTCCACCAGCTTTCAAGAGCTCCGTTGTAATTCCATCCTCACCGGGGGCTTTTTCATTTTTATGTTGCTTGAGAGCCATTACAATTTCGTCCAGGCTGACCTCTGGCAGATCCTCGGTATAATGGCGGGTAAGAGTGGCTCTAGGATCTTCAGACTGGGGTTGGGGACGGGACGCTTGCGAGGTATATAGTTGGCCGTAGAAGTCTTGAACTTCCCTAAGAAAGAATCTCTGGCATAGAAGCGACGACACTCCCGTGGTCATGATGTGGTCAACTTCGTCAGATGGCTTCGACCCAGCTGATAAACAAAAACTTTTGACCCCCGGTTTCGCTCGATCGCTTCTTTAATAGAGCGTGTGTTGGAGCTCCGGAGGTCACGTCTTACCAGCTTAGAGATTTTTTTGTTCAAAGCCCGTTTATCTGACGAAGTGACTGCGGGGTTTTCCCGTCGCCTCTGCATTAGCTGCACAGATTCTTCTGAAAGCTTACACCTCTTTCCGGCGCCTCGCATCTTGCAGAATTTCGTCCCCTCCTCCGTAAGAATTCCCACCACCTGGTCGAGATCCTGGTCCACATCAACGTCAATTGTGGTTTCCAAGGCAGCGAATCGGTTCTCCAGTTTTAACTGGAACGTTTCAGACCCAACCACAGATTGGAGCATATTAGGCCTGAGCGTAGATTTCATTAGACGGACTCGTTCAAGCTTACAGTCGATATCTAGAGTGCCTCGGACCAGTCGGTGATCACTTCCGGTGTTGAACCTAGTGATCACTGAGACATCTCTAAATATACGCTTTTTGTTCGTCATAATGAAATCAATCTCATTTTTGGTCATAGCGTCGGGGCTTTGCCACGTCCACTTCCGTCCGGGGTTTTTCTGAAAAAAAGAATTCATCAGATCTTTCTGACCCTCTTTCTCTAGGAAGTTGACGAGCATTTTCCGCCTATGATTCCTGCTTCCAAATCCATGTGGTCCTACTACCGATTCGCCGCTTGTCTGTACTCCCACTTTAGCGTTGAGATCCCCCATGACAACGTTGAAGTGGGCCTTTTGGGTGGTGTACAAGGCCTTTTAAATGTCCTCGTACATTTCCTCCACTTCATCATCCGAGTGTGCCGAAGTCGGTGCGTGTACTTGGATGACCTTGAGGCTATACCTCTCGGTGAGTTTGATCACAAGATACGCTACCCTTGTCGACATACTGGAGATTTCTAGGACGTTTTCAGAGAGGACCTTGTGTACCAAGAATCCGACGCCGCCTTGGGATGGTTGGTCTCCCCCTCTGAAGTACATAAGATGGCCAGATTCTAGAGTTACGGACGGTATCCTCTCCCTCTCTTCGGACTTCACATAACCCCAGAATGTGCCATCTTATGTTCTTCAGCTCCTCTTCGAGTTGTGCCAGATGTTCGTCGAGCCGTAGCGTGCGTCCGTTATAAGTAGCCAGAGTCAGTCGGTGTTGGCGGCCTGGCGTAGCCCGGGGATTCTTAACACCCCCTGCCCCGCCGTTACCATGACCGCCGCCTTGGCCAGGAATAGTGGGGCGACCGGGAACTGGGGGCCGTTGTTGTATTGTGCTTCCCATAGGTAGAAATGCCCGTAATCACCTCACGCTGGGCAGGCGGGTTGGGTGATCGCAGAACGTAGCTCTCGCATCAGTGACGCTGCTGCCCGTCACTGGCCTGTGGCATTTAGCTACGTTGTTGGTAATGGTTATACCGCCATTGGTCGGTCGCCAGAGCTCCGTTCGCTATTCGGCAGGATGCACTGCGGGCAGGTGAGGTTGGCTGGGAGCACTCAGATGAAATTGTGCTCCCTTATATCCAATCCCATAGACCGTATGGTTATTAAACTCAAGTAATGGTCACTGCTGCTCAGTAGTCTGCAAATACAGAAAACCTAGGCAAATATTAGCAGCCAACGTGCTACAAAGATCCGCAGCCATATTAAGTGCTGTAGGTATACACCCGGCATGGATCTAGAGGCGCGAGGCAAAATTGTTGCGCATCGTTAAGTAGTGTAGGTTAGGTAGGGCTAGCGTGTTCACCATCATCGACCACAACATCGCTTACCACCAGGCGAGATAGTGGTCTAATATTTTTGAAAATAATCAAGTGGTGACAGTGCGGTAAGCCAATCGCGCTGTTCTCGATAATCTCGACCCGCGTATCCCGCTTAAAATTGACTTCTGCGCAAATACAGGTCAGTCGTTCAGACGTTGAGATCAGCACCGAGAGTTGTAGTAATACTGACACGATCCAGTTCATCCTGCAGCCAGGCCAGCAGCTGTCTCCAGCGCAGGCGCGAGTCGTGGTGCGCGTGCACAGCGCGCACGGCGGCGGGCGCGCGCGCCATCACGCCCACGATCAGCTTCACGCAAGAGTACGCGCGCTTCTGGTAGTGGCTGCGAGCGCGCGTCGCTGTTTCTAGGAGACCTGGTCGCTCGTCTGATACGCCCTGCAATTTTTATAATACATAAGGCATCACATCTGTGTCGGTGAAATACGTCCTTATTGTATAATACTTAAGTTTAGCAATTGAAATAGCTTACAGGATAAGGAAGCTGGACCAGGCATCTTTTACTCGGTGTTTTTTTCCTATCGCGTATCGTCCACGATACAACCGATGACAGTCGTATTTTTTAACATTTTCGACGTTCTAACTAGGTTTAATTTCGCATGTTTGCTGTCAGAGAATGCATATTCTGTCCGTAGGACTATTATCTTTTCTGTGGCTGGGCTGGTAGTCTCTCCGGTTAAAGTTGATGTAACAGCGTATCTCACTTATCAATGGCAATAACAAAACACCAATAACTAAGAAGTTAGTATGAACACGACCGAATTTACACAATAATATAAAGAAGAACTTTAAAGTATATCGAACCTTAACAACGTTGTGTATGCGATGATGTTGCCAACTATCCTCCATGAGCAAGAGAGCGGACAATGCATCAGCGTGCCTCCTCAGTTCGTGACAGTAAGCGTACGCCATCTGCCACAGAAGTTCCGCGAGAGCGATCCGGGACCAGCCGGCGTTCTCCCAACAAAGGAACTGTAGCAGACGTATCGCTTCCTCGCACCCGCAGCATTCTTCTGTCAGCTTCTTCATGTATGTTCTGTAATTTGTTGGTGTCCTTAGTAAAATTACCTTAAAATGGGATGCGTGCGACGTCTAAATATTATGCGGAATAGTATGAAAATTATTTATTATTATATTAAATGAAAATTATTAAGTTCAATGACGTTACCCTGCTCGGTTGTAAAGTATGTCGGCAGCGGCAGCAGAGAGCGCGGGTCTTGTCGCGGCGCCGTTCCCGTGATGGCAGGGTGGTTCGTTGAACGGGTTGGGTCGCACCGTCGCACCGTCCGCCACGCCCGCTGACTCGCACCGCCCGGATACGTCGCAACACCGCACTAGCACGCATATCACCTACAATACCACACGATAATTATATACATCGATATTATCTTTCTTTAAATCCACAGTATTATAGAAACATACAACTAAAATACGTTATGGAGATAGCCATGGGTTGTCACTCTTTCAGACAACCATGACAATTATGAACAGTTTTAACCAATTTCTGATAGTTTCAAATAGTCATCTGATGTGTAAGGCTACATAATACATAGATTATCTAGAAAATAAATTCCGAGTAGGTTATCAGGAACCGGTGAAACTAGCCCTTATAATTTGTTGATCATGTAACGCGTAAAGGTAAGTCCATATGGAACTTATCCTTGATAATTTCAATAAGACCACTCCATTTGTCAATTTTCCACTCCATCCAAAGTTTGACTGAAAGAGATCGCTTCGAGCGATAATACCGCCCATTATACTATATTATAATAAATCATTTTAATGTATGGCGTACAAACAATAAAGACTTTTCATTCATTAATTCATTAGGGACCACTTCTCAACAGTTACAATTTAAGCAAAAAAGTAGGTTTAACTATCTTTATAGGCTTTCATATCAGCAAGCAGCTTCTCGTCATCGTTACAGCTATGGTGTTACCGTTTAGATAGCTATTCAGATAATCTAGAGGTTTGTCACAGACGCATTAGATCGATAAAAGCTTTATAGATGGACGTTATAAACACTAGTTGTAATTCTTGGCTTTTTAAGTTAATGAAGAAATATTAAATCTTACCTGGTGCACTTTAGCCGATTCAGGATATTGATACTTCCCTAGAGATGCCGATGTGTCATCTATGCATATTGCAAGTAGGATTTCTAAGACTTTTAGCTGAAAAATAGAATAATTTAGTTTAGGTATAGAACAATTATTGATAACTAATTAGGAACTTCCAAATATTCTATAAATGTTCAAGGAAGGCGTTTGGGATATGAATATGGCAAATAAAAATATGCGGTACCAATTTGAACTTTCGTTTGATGCTAAAATTTTTGCTACTGGCTACTTTTATTTCTGAAGAAAATTAGTGAAATTCATGACAAGAGACTCCGTGCCAGAGGCAACTAATCATCCGAAATAACTCACTTGTATAAATAAAAGTTCGTGCGTGAAACCTTAACGCACATCGGCCTTCAACTTCCCCATGAAGAATAGTGTAGATGGCGAAATAAAAAAAAGTGCCTCACCCTAAGAAGTTGATGTTTCTCCGGCAGGCCCAAAGACGCATACGTGTGGAAGAGGTTGAATAACAGCGGTAGATGTCTATGGACGTGAGAATCTGTGTGAGGCGGCGCGGCCAGCGCACGCACAGAGCACAGAACCTGGTCCGACAGTGACGTCACTTCTTCTCGGGAACACCATGATCCGTACCCGTTGCTCACTATGCACATTATAATGATAATTAATTACTATTAGTCGAAATAAAAAAAATATATCATTCATTTTTTGTGTTTTTGAGAATTCAAGACATAAAGATGTCAATTTCAGGTCAAGTTGAAGTCAAAGTCAAAACAGGAAGATTTCTTACCAGGAGGATCTTGCATAGCGTAATGTGCGAGGAACACAACAGTCTTCATGAAAACTATCCGTACTTCAGCAGTCGGGCACGACAGAAGGTAATCACATAATCTGCAAAAAAATTATACATTTTATTGGTACCTTGCATTGCGTTAGCTCGAGTAATCTATACTTAATTGGTGGTACATTTATATTGAACTTCTACGGACCTGTGAGTATTTTTGAATAGATCCGTAGCAAACCATGCTCTCACTCCTTGCGAACATCTTAAATGCAGAACTATGATCTCGTGCCTAGAAGAGAAAACATACAGGTGAGTCACTAATTATAAAAACAACAAAAACGTAGGTAATCAAACATTGCAATTGGACATCACCAGTCAACAGCAGGGCCACGTAGTGCTTTTTTCGTTCTGAAGCCGACTTGGAATAGGAACTTCGTTGCAAGTTGTATTGTGAGCATTGATATTTCTTCATGTTCTGGGCCCTGTATAACAAAATGAATATGAAAACGAACCTTACATGACGTTACTTAAATATCATTAACTATTTATGGTCTTTTCATAAATATGTGGGCACCACATGGGTAATTACTTTAAATCAAAGTGTTAAATATTATTATTTATTTTTATTGAGAGTTTTATGTCAACATGCATTCTTTTTTTTAAACTTTAGTATCTTTGACACGTATGTAGGGATTGCAATCCCGCAAAACGGGATCCTACATTCCCGCGGGATCCCGCTGCTTTTATTAATGTGCTGGATCCCGCACCTTCAAAGCGCGGATCCGCGGATCCCGCAAATTAAACATTTGGCGCTAAAACTTTCGCGTAAAATGCGAATAGCACGAGCGCGACGTTGTCGTTGCGCACAGCGCCGGCGACTTGCTGACGGTTGGCGGGCTGTCCTGCCTGTTAGTTGTTTATCAATGGCACTGCGTTGCGCACGTCCATTTGCTTCTTAAGAGTGTATTTTCAAAAGTTATCACCATAGGTTGATATCATAGTAATAGCATCGAAGAGAAAGTTTTGATTTGATTATTAGTTATTATATGAATAAGACTGAATCAAAAATATAAGACTGAATCAAAAATATAAGACTGTTGTTAGGAGTAAGGGTAAAATTAAACAACTATTAAACTATGCCAAACATTTAAAGTTAAATACTTAATTCATAGAAAATAAATAACTTCTGTTGCTTAATATAAGAAATGTTTAATAAATTTTCACACTAAAATCTGTAGATTCAGTTTGATTATATAACAAAATTCCAAAGATGCGGGACCCTGCATATCAATCCCGCGGGATTGAATGTGCTGCGGGATTGCAATCCCTACACGTATGAGAGTATTTTTTTTATCCTATCAATAGGCAAGTGACAATGTGCTCCAAGATGTAGCACGCTTGCCTAGAAGATACCTATTATCTCGCGACTTGAAGACCCTCAGGTGGTAGTTATCGGTGTTTCGGGAAACACAGACTCAGGTAAAGAATTATACTGCATATATATTTTATACTGCCTTTAGACAGAATAAATGCTAGGAGTTGCTAGTGATATGTAAATATATACAAACCCACAAATTCCCTTGGCAGCTAGGAACGAGCTGTAACCGCATACAGCAAAGTTTCTTCATGAAAGTGAAATGCTCGATACTGAATTGGTCTTGGTTGTGGGAAAATGCAATATTGCCACGACGTACAGAGTCCCAGATGGGCTTTGGTATGGCGCTCTCTCTGAAAATAACACTATAATTAGTAAGAGGCTGTTTAACGAAAACAGATACTAAATTTCGATTATTTTAAAACATATTTCTAGCTGCGGTGCGTGAGTCTATCTCGCACTTGGCCGTTTTTTAGGGTTCCGAACCCAAAGGGTACCAACGGAACCGTATTACTGAGACTCCGCTGTCCGTCTGTCTGTCTGTCTGTCTGTCTGTCCGTCTGTCACCAGGCTGTATCTCATGAACCGTGATAGTTAGACGGTTGAAATTTTCACAGATGATGTGTTTCTGTTGCCGCTATAACAGCAAATACTAAGAACAGAACAAATATAAAAATTAAAGAAAAGTTTAAAAAAAGTTTTTTACGATAGCGCAGCGCCACCATCTAGCATCAAAGATGGCTTCTTTACCTTAATCTGAATCTCGGTAGCGGCTCCAACGATTAAATAAAATTTAGTATACCTACAGGGGATTTCGGGAGCGATAAATCGATCTAGCTAGGAGTAATTTTCAGAAAATGTTTTATTCTTGTTTTCAATAATCAACTTTATTGATAATCAACTTAAAATATTACTCTTCCCGACATCTATTGGCGAGTAGAAGTACTGTTTCAGTAAAGCAGTTAGTTGCTCTCAATTAAAAAAAAATAGTATTATTATTCGTCAATAGATGTCGGGAAGAGTCATATTTGTCTGTTTAAGTGGCAAAAAATACCGAGCCGGTCAACCAGATATTTAATAATATTAATTACTACAATTACTATTTAAAAGTGTAATTGGTATGGCGCCAACAGTCTTCAATAAAATTCCTAAATCTTTAAAGGACATGGACAATATTATGTTTAAAAATAGGCTAAAACAATTTTTAATTCAGAAATGTTATTATGGTATTGACGAATTTTAAAGTGACAAATTATAATCATTATTATTATTTTCATGACATTGTGCTGTATCCTTTTAATTTTATAATTCAATTTAGTTTATAAGAATGACCAGTGTAATATGTATTTAAATTTGGATTATATGTAGTGAGTAAAGCAGCGCCATCTGCAAAGTTTGCACGCCTGTTAAGGCAAAACATGATCGTTTGAATATTTTGTGACAACTTTTTGTTATACGCATGTTTTACGCAAATAAAATATCTTTATCTTTATCTTATCTTTATTACTACTATTACTATTACTACTATATAATACTATTCTACCTTTGTGTTAACGTTTACTTAGTTGGCGTTAGAAGTTCGTTAGAAAATCGATAGATGGCGTTCGGAACCCACCGTGTGCGGGACAAAAGTCTGACTCGCACTTGGCCAGTTTTATTTATATTTATTTTAACTACGGATCAGCCCACACCGAGACGCGAAGCGGCTCGCAGTTTTTAAGAGAGTGATACAAAATTGAACTTTATTTATTACACAAAAAGACACAGATTTAATTGAGATAATTCGGCGGCGTCGCGCATCTTGGTGTGAACTGACCCTTAGGCTGTAGTAAGTCTTGATATCCATTTACAGTAAAACTTACTTGAGAGTCATGGCCTTCATAGACTGTTCTAATCCTTCTGTGGTGTCGAGAGTATCTTTCCTCGTGTAAAACAACATGTAAGCATTCCACCACCGCTTCTGCCGTTTGTAGGTCACCCTCTTTAACATCGGATCAAAGACCTAGAAACCCATTAGATGTTACTGTTACACAACGAAGTCATCTTAAATATGATTTGATCATTTTAGACACAAAGATAAATGATTAGATGTAAGAGAAATTGAGATAGAGAGATGATTATTACTATGAATACTAGGTTCACACCACGCGAATTTTATTATTTAACTTCCTAGGGAAGTACGATACAAGTTAAATACTTATTCGATACTTTACTATAGATTAAGGGCCAGTTTCACCGGTTCCTATTAACGCTAAAATGAAGAAATCAGACAGATTTTTGACAGATTTTATATGGCGTCATGTGTCAGACAACTATCTAACGCATTATAAGGAACCGGTGAAATTGGCCCTTAGTCGCGCTTGATTAACCAGTCAAATAGCTTAATTCTAAACTTTAGTATCGCTTTATAATACCAGCTAATTGTTCTTCCGAGATGGTAAATGTACTTTTAACAAATAACTAAATGGTATCGATCCCCAAGTATCCAAAGAAAAGTACATCCCTAGGCAGTTGTGCAACAAAATTTGAACCTGGTATAAGGGATGGTCCTGGTCCGAATAGATAGCCAAACATGGAAGCCAAGTTTAAACGAAATGATAAAACCAACGAAAATACAATAATAAACAAAAATGAGACAAACAAAAATTGTGAAATCAAACAGATGTAACGCGGCTTTAAATGTAAATATCTCACCTCTCCCATATATTCTCCACCAAAACATTGCACTTTCATTTCCTCGTCGTCGTGCATGCCGCACTCCGAAACCTCCCCGTCATCTAATTTCACCCACCGGCCGGTCTCACTGCCGTTGTCTCTGTAACCACACTATCTCTATGAAGCTGGTGGACTTATAACCACTAGCTTGTGTACTGCACTTTATATTCAAATAAAAATTTGCTGTATTGTGTTATGTATCTGCACAGTTTTTCATGGTCGGTTTACATTTTCGTTGCAGACTAACAAAAACATTACACACCCATACTTACATACAATACTGTTTTAAATATAAGTACATGCATTATTATTGAAAAACTTCAAAACAACTAAATATCTGTGTAGGCTTCTTCCTCATGCAACACACCTATAACAATTCCATGTTGAAGTAAATCTCACCTCAGCAGTACATATGAGTAGTAATGTCCCCCAGACGCCTGCCCCGAGTGTACCACGATGCCGCTGAGTTGGTAGTGCGTTTCCCGCGACCCTTCTTCTCCGCCTTCCCAGAGAGACGCGTCGCCTTCTGCCCGTGCTAAGCCCCAAGCTGGTCAGTACAGAAAAATACATTAACATGGTGCTAATTGTTTATGCGAACAACTTCCACGGGTCTAATCGTTTCAAAATTTGGTATTCTGTTTATTTCAAGGATACTGCAACACAATTGTAACCTTGACGGTTTTTTTAAATATTCAATATCAGTGTTATTCTCTAGCTGCACAATGGGATGTTTCAAAGTACAGTGTATGTTACTTACACTGTGCAGCAATGTGAGAAA
Source organism: Cabera pusaria (assembly GCA_954871355.1). Lineage (NCBI taxonomy): Eukaryota > Metazoa > Arthropoda > Insecta > Lepidoptera > Geometridae > Cabera > Cabera pusaria. Next base: position 17,737,634 of record OX940889.1, on the reverse strand, counting down.
AACGTTGTCTTTGAAATAATAACTTTAGATCCACCCATCAAACGTACCAAGGTGGTAAATGTATGTTGAAATGGTGGTCCTAATATGCAAGACTAAATTTAAATGGTTATGGAGAATTTGTAATAATATGTTATGTGTAATATCTGAGTGTATTTATTATAAGCTTACCAGTATACGGCTCTACGTCTAACTCCCGTGGAAACTCGAAGTAGTCGTTGAATTTGATTGCACACACTTTCTCAAAGTCATATTCGAACCTTTTGAGTTGAATTACTAACACTGGAGGTAACTTGTTTAGACATAACCGCTTTACTGTTACCACCTGCAAACATTGTTTTAAAATTATCCTTCTATTGTATTTTTTTTAACTTTCCGTTTTTCATTTTTCAATACATCGACTATTATGTTTCTATCGTTTATATTGCATCTACCTTTAGAAATTAACATTTTATGTACCTATAGATATGCCACAAGATGTTTTATGTTCGTTCCGGATTTCATATCCATATTAATTTATTGGTAAATTGTCAGATTTACACGTCCATAGGTTGTAGCAACCTACCTCAATATCTTACAACTGGAGATTGCATTGTAAAATTTTTTTAGAGAAAAGTTTTTTTTAAAGTTTTATAAGTGAATTCGGAAACATCAAGTATAGAAACCACCCACAAGTATTTAGATGATCATAATGACCTACACAGATTCATATACAAAACAATATTATTTTTATCATATAGTTAAATGACAAACTTCTTACCTTTTTATTGCATTTATCACAGTGATAGGCGTCAGGTCCTTCCAACAGTTCGCCTCTAACGTAAGCTTCTAGAGATTCTTGCAACCGAGACAAGTTCCTAATATCCAGGGAAACTACACTGAACGGTTCTTCTTTGCAATATCTACAACACAAACCAAATGCACATATTTAAGAAATTGTGTATACTATACTCTGGAATTAATGCACAATGTCACCAGAAAAAAGCTTCGATGTATATTGTTAAAACAGTGATATCACAAAAAAAGCAACTAAACAACATTAAACATACCTATGAGGACATCCTTTACAAATCTTTTGATCAGAATATGTACCACCCATCGTTTTGGCCATGAGTTGCTCCTGACCCAGAGATTTTAAAGCTTCATCTAAAGACTCGACTAGAGACATGAAAAATTCTACAGCATCCTGTTGCTCCCGCAAGTTTACCGGCTCTCCTTGAAGTCTGAAATCGATTAAAACAATCGATTATACGAATAACATCATCAATTCGTTTTCAACATTCATATTTACATAAAACTCACTTGAAATGAGCCCACAACCCTCTGGGAATGTAATATTGAAGCTTACTGTAATGCAAGTGCGCAAATATAGCTTGAACTTGCTTCAATATCGTGATATTGTACTCGTTATTGTTCTGAAAAGAAAGATTCTTTGTGAATAAGTAATATTATACAGCTGTAATTAGTAAGTAATTGAATTATAGATTTTACTTACTTCTGTATTGTTTTCCATGTTGTGGTGATGGTGACTATCACCAGAGAAATCTTCATCAGGGTCTGTTGCGGCTCCTACAAGTATATTCATAAACATTGCAACAACTAAACATTTAATAAGTAAATTTTGATTTTAATATGTTACTTTGTGTGATGTTTATCATTCCATTACAAGTAATATAGCCATCATGTGAAGTTATTTTGCATCATACAGAACGATTTGCTAATTTTAATTACGAAAGAGCATATAATAGTAATCTTCTAAGCATATGGTCACTTTTTAATACGCTTTTTATGTAAAAATACTGCTGTATATTTCAATGTATTATATAAGGGATCTAGTTTAGAAGATATGTAAGTAGTAGACTAACCTTGTACAGTGAGCAATGCGTCTCGTATAGCCGGAACGCAGTACATCTGCTGCAGAACGGAGTTCATGTAACAAGTGGCGCCCGCATTTTTGAGTCCCACCAGCCCTGCCTGCGGCCGTGGTCCTACGCACGGCATGTACTCCCACTCCGAGAGAGGAGTGCTTTTATCTATAAAAAGAACGACAAACTGTACTATTATTGTTGTTGAAGTTGTGATTCATGTAGACTTAAACTCATCAGTTCCATACCATCGTACAAGCTACCATACTACTGCTATACCTTACTGACCTGAAATAGTGTAGTAACTAAACTTCGACCTCTAAAATCAAAATTCATCCACGACGCTACAGAACAGTACAGCACAAAATTAAAAAGCCTAACTAAGCATTATAATTTACATTCTGACTTATTAAGTGGTAATTAAAACAATACAGAACATTTACACGAAAAAGTACACCGTTTATCACTTGCTTGCAATATCACTAAAACTTAGCAGCTTGTACAATGTACATTGGGCTCATTGTTTAGTATGAGTAGATTTGCTATGCATATTGTTAAAACTCCGTATGTAACTTAATGAATGCTATGATATGATTAGAAATAAGAAAGAAAAGTGGAGTAAAGATGTAACAGACTGGTATCACAGACAAGACAAAAGAAATAATATCGTTTAAAAACTAAAAAAGAACCGACTTCAATGCCGCGCTATTCTGTTTCAGTACCAATTTTGAGATGTTTATCTCAATATCTCTGGAGATACTTATCAGACCTCAATAAAATTACCATGGTACACACACTTGGGATATCTCCTTTCGAACAAAAAAATATATAATCAAAATCGGTTCATAAACGACGAAGTTATCCGCGAACAAGCATAAAAAAAAAAAACATATACGGTCGAATTGAGAAACCTCCTCCTTTTTTTGAAGTCGGTTAAAAAGATTCCCATCTTCTACGTTTTCTTACGGATGATCTAAGGAAAGTAGCGGGTATCACCTGGAAAAGAGAGGCTCGAGACATAACTGGAAAGCTCTAAGGGAGGCCTATGCTATAAAAAGCAAGACAACCTCAACACAAACCGATGTCTGAATAAATAATCAGACTATAATATTCTATTTCAATTATGTCTTTAAATTTAAAGTTTATATTTATCTAGTGAATGCTTAATTTTTTGCTTTAATATATAAAATGTATAAATAAATCTATTAATAACCATTAAATGTAAATAATTTAAGAGTTGTTGAATAAAGGCTATTTCATTTAATTTAATTTCATGCAACTTAATATTTGTCATGGGCATAAAACCTCATCATTTCTTCACCGATGCAGTTGAGTGTACGTTGAGAGGAGTCCAGAATGACGCTGATCGTATTATAAGAAGATATAATACAACACTTACCACCATAGAACATCTGCTCGATGAGTTCAACCAGCGCTGCCATGTTAGGTACACACCCGTGGACGAGGGCTAGCAGCAGATCCGCCGCGGCGGCCGCGGCGCCGCCGGACCGGCACAGCGGCGCCGGGGGCTCCACGCTCTCCGTGTCGTTGTTGGCCATCCGGCTCCAAGCCCATGAGTACGGCCAAAGAAACTCCGTTAGGATTTCCTATAGAAGATAATTGTTAGATTGACATAGGCCACATCCATGCACTAAAAAACTCATATTTTTCATTCATTCTCGATCATCTTCATCGAACTGATATCGTTCATCGAGATGCTTATTTTTAAATCGTTTAAATATATTTTATTACATTTATTATGTGTGCTTAGATAATTATTTTGTTTATCTAAATAGTATACTTGCTCAATGAGCATCAGAAAATAACTCAAGCAGCACGAAAAGTATGATAACTTGTTTACCTTGATCAATCCAGAGTCCTTGTGATCGGGATGGGCTCCGTATTGATACTTGACTTGTGAGGGCACGTGAGCCACCAGCTCCTTAGTGAGGTTCAGATGTCCCTCCAGTAATGTGTCGTCTAACGTCTCGGGGTGGTCGCGAACTGACCGTATCCATGCTACCTGTCACAATTATTATGTGTTTCTAAGGGACATGGCTGATATTACATTACTATCTAATAAATAGTTGAATAGAAATGGTCGAACATTTTTATAGATAAAAAATAAATGATTAACATTTTATGCGGATTGTGGGGTCGCAGGACCGAATGAATGCTAACAAACGAATAGATGGAGATATACGCCTGTATAGATACGTCTTCTTCCATCCGTCATTCGTTCGGTCTGCCGAGCGTTTATAGCGTGTCGTTGTAATCGCAGATTTCCGGCTACAATAACCTCAGTATCAGTAGTCTATGTATAACTACAATAATAATCTTACCTCTAACGCCAAATCATTCAGCGTCCTTGCGTTAGGACCGGCGAGGGCCACTAGTCGACATAATAACTGTAGGAACTGCTGAGCGTTTCTAGCGTGTCGTTGTAACCGTAGGCCTCCGGCTGCGATGGCCCCAGTCCCGGGCGTAGTGCCCGCCTCACCTAGGGCTGCTAGTGCGGCTCTGGCGCCTCCACCGCCGCCCCACGCACACATAGCTAGCACTTGCTCTGCGCATGCTATCCGCACCTGTAAGTATTTACATTTGTAAGAGCCAGTTTTTCACCAATTCGTGATAAATGACCCTGATAGCCTTATAGGAACTTATCTGCTAGATAAACTTGAAACTCATAGGACCAGTTTCACTAGTGCTTGATAAAATTCCAGATGTTATGTGACAAATAACGCCATATAAAAGTTATCAAAAGTATGTCAGATAAGTTCCTACTAATAGGGCTCTCAGGCTTACCGGTGAAATTGGCCCTTATTTGTGATAAATATATATATATGAAACAATATAAGGAACTGGTGCAACTAGCCCAGTGATTTTAAGTAAGTGTAAATAGTAAATTTTGCTTGGCGCTATAACACAGGATGTAAAGGAGCACAAATATCACCTCAGTGTTCCCAGCCAACCTCACCTGCCCGTGGTGCATCCTGCTGACCAACAAACGAGGCTCTGGCGACCGAAAAATGGCGGTATAACCATTTCGAAGTTATGGCGTAGCTAAATACTACAGGCCGGTGACGGGCAGCAGCGTCACCGGTGCGAGAAGCTACGATCTGCGATCGCCAACACGCCTGCCCAGCGTGGCGATTAGGGTATATTCTTCCCCAGGGATCCCCAAACCAAAATGGATAGTCACAATAAGCCGCGGCCCCCAGTTCCCGGCCGCCCTGCTATTCCTGACCGCGGCGGCGGTCACGGTAACGGCAGGGCAGGGGGTGATTGAGTGGCAGGGGATTTGGGAGTAGGAATCACAGGGGGCAAATGCTCGTCAATTTCCTCGAGAAAGAGGGGCTTTTCTTGATGAACTCGTTCTTCAAGAAACAGCCCCAAAGCCCAAAGGAAGTGGACGTGGAAAAGCCTCGACACTGTGACTAAAAACGAGATTGACTTCATCATTACGGATAAACGGCGCATATTCAGAGACGTCTCAGTGATCACTAGGTTTAATACTGGAAGTGATCACCGACTTGTACGAGGCTCTCTGGATATCGACTTTAAAGCCGACAGATTGATAAAGTCCACGCTCCGACCGAACCTACTCCAAACCGTTGTTGGGTCCGAAACATTCCAATTAAAATTGGAAAATCGATTCGCTGCCTTGGAAACCACAGATGACGTAGACCAGAAGAAGTGGTGAAAATCCTCAGGGATGAAGGGACGAAGTTTTGCGAGAGCAAACGTACGAGCGAAAAGTCCAAACTTTCGGCAGAAACACTTTGGCTAATGGAAGAGAGACGAACAGACCCTTTGTCAGCTTTGTCAACTAACCAGGTGCGCAACAAAACCATAAAGAAGCTGGTACGACGCGACCTCCGATCCTCTAACACGCTCTTGATTAAAGAATCAATTAAGCAGAATCGGGGGTCGAAATTGTTTGTTCAGCCTCTGGGTAGAAGCCACCTCACAAAGCTGACAACGTCAACGGGGAACGTCGTCGTATCCAAGTCGGAGATTCTGTCGGAAGTTGAAGACTTCTACGGCAAGCTCTACGCATCGCATGCTTCAAGGCCCGTACCCGATTCTAGATTAATTGATCTGAGGATTCTAGAGCCATCTTAACCCACTTCACAGAAGATCTGCCCGAAATTAGCCGAGACGAGATCGTGATGGCCCTTAAACAGCTCAAAAATTGAAAAGCCCCAGGTGAAGACGGAATCACAACAGAGCTTTTAAAAGTCGGAGGAGCTCCAGCAGTTCAATAGCTTCAACATCTCTTTAATTCTTTTCACTGGGGGAACTCCACAGGCATGGAACAGAAGCATGATGGTTGTTTTTCAAAAAAGGAGCCTAACCCTCTTGTAAAATTACCGCCCGATTTCGCTTCTGAGCCATGTCTACAAGTTGTTTTCAAGAGTCATCACGTCTTGCGCGAAGACTCGACGAGTTCCAACCTCCGGAACAGGCCGGGTTTCGAAGCGGTTACGGCACCATAGACTACATCCACACAGTGCGGCAGATTTAACAGAAGACCGAAGAGTACAATCGGCCCCTGTGCTTAGCATTCGTGGACTATGAGAAGGCCTTCGACTCAATCGAAACCTGGTCCGTTCTGGAATCCCTGCAGCGTTGCCAAGTCGACTGGCGATATATCAAAGTGATGAGATGTCTGTATAACGCCGCAACGATGACTGTACAAGAACAGAACCAGCGTACTAAACATGTCCACCTGCGTCGAGGAGTGAGTAACACAACTTCGAGAAGGAAATCCAGAGGAGAATTCAGCTAGGCTGGGCAGCATTCGGAAAACTCCGTCGTGTCTTCTCGTCGCCTATACCGCAGTGTCTAAAGACAAAAGTCTTTATCCAGTGTGTCCTACTTGTGATGACATACGGAGCTGAGACGTGGACACTCACAGTTCGACTGGTCCACCAATTTAAAGTCGCTCAGCGAGCTATGGAGAGAGCTATGCTTGGTATTTCTCTGCGGGATCGAATCCGGAACCAAGTAATTCGCCAGAGAACTAAAGTTATCGACATAGCTCAACGAATTAGCAAGCTGAAGTGGCAGTAGGCTAGTCATATTTGCCGCAGGACTAATAACCGTTGGGGTAGACTTGTCCTGGAGTGGAGACCGCGAATCGGCAAACGTAGCGTAGGGACGTCCTGTGACTAGGTGGACCGACGACATACGCAAAGCGGTGGACAGTGACTGGAAAAGAAGAGCCGAAGATCGGGCTCAGTGGCGCACCTTGGGAGAGGCCTACGTCCAGCAGTGGACGGACACCGGCTGATAATGATTATAATGATGATGATGATGCTATAACACAAACACAACTTTAATCTTGACTGTATTCTATATTTGTTCGCAAAATTGATATTATACAAATAGTGCTGAAAAAATAGAGGCCAAGTACCATATTTTGTAAACCAAACCAATTTTATATAAAAAAATATGTAAGTTGCTATTCGTTGATATAATAAATTACCTGAGAATTGTTGCAATCGATCATAAGATTCAATGCAGTTTCTTGCCACCAGCTTTCGTGAAGTAATGTCTCCAATCGTCCGCCGCTGAGAGCCGTACATATTGTTACCACTTCCATGCTTTCACGAACCACTATAAAAAATATTAAAATTATATAAGACGGTTGTACATATACTCAATAAAGATCTTTAGCTTATGAGCTTTAACTCATCCCAGCTGAAGCTTGGTCTTGTCATAACTCTTCTGGTTTTGTCAATGAAGCCAGCTATTAAAGATTTGACTGCAGTATTGAAGTGCGCTATCCTTAGACCATTTTTTTAAATCATAACACTTAAATAATTATAGCGCGAAATAGATATAATAGTAACAAGAGATAACTCTGAATCAGAAATGAGTTCTCTTTGACATTTAATATCGCCATCTAGTTTCTGCCACCGTAATTCCCCACTTGATCGCCGCTTTATATTAAAAATAATTTCAAATCGTTTACGAAACAAAACGAAAATGAAAAAACCTACATCAAATGCCACTTAAAAAATAAACTATTCGAATCGGTTCACAATTGGCGGAGTCTAATTGGGAACGTACTTCTTTTGGAAGTCGATTAAAAAACTAGCGCAACGAGACGCATCGAAAATAGAAAGTTAAAATAGGCTTACATATAACGTCGTCGTTATGTAGCCCATTAATGTCTGTAGTTTGCGCGACTATGAACGCAAGGTTGTAGAGCGCTCGCACCGTAGTTGTAGTCGGCACGCGCCACCATAATAGTGACGACGCAGGGTCGCCTTCTTCACGACCACTGGCTATCACCTATAACATAGATATTAAGGATTTTTATTAAAAAAATCAGAGATGAAAGTGTCGGGACACAGACACTTGGTTGATCAGAACGTGTCCCGCCCAACGATGGGCGGCAAGCTCCCAAAGTTGCGTGGCAAATCGCCCAATCAGTACACTGCACACATATAGGATTAGGAGGTAACTCAGTCTACAGTTTTTCATACAATTTACATATTCCCTATGTTTATGTTTCCTACTTCGAAATGCATCTAGAGCAAACATTTTTTTCTGCTTTACCACCACTAACATTTCCTTTTTTCACCCCCTAATTACAAAGAGAAATATGACTCTTCGAAAACCGAAAAAGTACTCCTATTTTACTGTTCTGATAAAAAAAAGAAAGAATTTGAAAGGTTTTTGAGATAAAAATTAAATGATAGAAGCATAAATACTATCCTCGACAAAATAGTTGTGTAAAATGTAGGCTTAATTTACGAGCTTAATTTTAAATGAGGCTTAATATCGGGAATATGAAACCTTGCTTTGGTATAACTTTTGTAGGTGAAATGTGTGAGTTGAAGTTGTCCTTATCGCACTTTTCGGGGGCGGGTTGGAGACGAGGGAGGGTGAGACCAACACGTATACGACTAAGGAAGTGATAAAGAGTCGATAATGGTTATAGAAACTCTAGTCCATCAATATCGATGTTTGTCGCATAAGTTCTCTTTTTAATTCTAGAATTGTGTTGTAAGGTGTTATTAGTTCATCATCGTTATAAATACTTCATGTTGCTCTACATATCGAGCTAAGCATAAATCTACATACGGTTCATTATGTAAAAGTCAGTGTTAGGGTTCAGCTTAAGAGTTCTAAAAATATCCGTCATCCATGTCCAGAATGTACAGTAGCTATCAGAAAGTCTAATAGGACAGTAAATTTACTTGGAACGTAGAACAGAAAGTTGGTTGAAGGCATCACTTGTCAAAACCACCATTTGCCGAAATCCTAGTTTGCCGGTACACGTAATAAATAATAATTCACTGTTGTTTATCTTCACCGAAACGTTCGATATTTTCAAACATTTTAACCATAAAATCCATAACCATACTAATATTCTAAAAACGTTTGTAACTCTGTCTGTTTGATACCTAAGCGCCTAAACGGACGATCCGATCTTACTGAAATTTAACAAGGAGATACTTTGTAGCATGAGGATGAATATAGCTACTTAAGTCTCGGTGTACGTGAAAGAAGTCGCGGGTATCAGCTTAGTGTTTTCATATAGTGCTGCACAAAATAAAATTAACTGAATCTGCGGCGCTTTACATGCAAGTTTGCTACTAAACTGAACTGAACGCAAAACAAATCTGACTAATAGGGCTGTGGACGGCGGCAAGGCAATGGCGCGGGCTGGCGTGCGCTTTTACTCTTAGATACGCGCAAAAACTACAGACTATTCACACACATTTAGATCGGCTGTTCGGGCGCTGCGCGATAGCAATAGATTCTTCAAATACCTATTTTTTAAACTCCTTGCGGACCGAGTTCCCTCTTAAGGTCTAAGATTACCAAGTGCCGAGTCTCTTTAGATTAGCTTACTCAATCATGTTAAAGTAAACGCAATTTGTATGGATTTATGTATGTTACCAATTATGCATACTAGATGGCGCTTTGTAATTTCCATACATATCTGCGAAGTAAACAAATCTAAAGTAACTCGCAATAGGCACTCTGATCTTGCAGGCTAATGGTAAAATGCGAGACAGAGCCTGATAAATAGGGAATATGCAAAATGTATATTTATACATTTATGTAATTTAAATTGGGAGAGGCCTTTGTCCAATAGTGGACTGACGTGGGCTAATAATGATAATAATATAATAATAAAAATTAAAATATTGCATCTTCCCTTAAAAATATTCTATAATTGTTATGTAAGATCTCTAACGGATATAAGGAAAAGGTTTACCTGTTCTCCTAGAGTGGCTGCCATTTTCTCCGATATATTTTTGATTACCATTTCACAGCTGTGATTAGGCACGGTTTGAAGTGCTTCCCTCAAAATTGTAACGTCCACCCTGAATAAAACACAAAAAGAACACATCCATTAATATTATCTCTTAAGCAGTAATCGCTACTTAGTTTATAATAGAACGAAACTCAAGCATAGAACTGTTACCATAGAATTACGTCATTTTATTGGTTAATTAAGCGCCATATGAGAATAATAGAACAACTTGAGACCGTTCTATTCTATCTCAGTTTTTGAAGTTTAACGAACTTACCTGATTTCTCTATCTACATTTGATTCGTCAACATGAGGAGCTATTATTTCAAACAGGTGTCCAAGTGTGTACAGGATTAATTTGTTCAGTCTAACCAACGCTATACACGCAACTCTGAAAAGTACAAGTGTATCTGTCAATACCTTCAACCCTCGTTATCACCTATATAATTTTAAAGTATAATATTTAAAGTACTAGCTGTGCCCCGCGGCTTGCCTGCGTTATAAACAACTTTCATTTATTTAAATTTTTTTATAATAACCTTCTCCTGACGATAAAAAATACAACAAAAAAGAATTAGCGAAATCGGTCCAGCCATTCACGGGTGATGCCGTGACCAAGGGAAGTTGGGATTAATCCAGACTAATATTATAAAGAGAAAACGTCTTTAAACGAGTTCATCTTTCGAGATATTTAATCACGCAGCAAGTGCATCTGTTTCAATATCGCGAAAAATATCGTTTGCGCGATGCAGGATCTCATACATTTAGGCAATATTTAAAGGAGAGCAATAAAAATCTACACTAGCGCCATCTCTGGGTTTTATTTATCATTACTGTTAAATGCGAAAGTATCTGTCTGTCTGTGTCACATTCACGCCTAAACTACTGAACCGAATTAATGGTGCTGTGCGGTGTATTTGGGATACGTATGTGTCTTATTAGTTAATGCTACCCATAGACACTATTGACACTATTCCACGCGGACGAAGTCGCGGGTACAGCTAGTTTTTTATGTATAAAGATATTCATTAGTACAGTACAAGAACATGTATTTTATGATCTCATTTGTGATAGCCGAAGTACATACAGGGTTACAGGAGAAGTCGTGCTAGATCCGCGAAGGGCGTGGAGTACCCGTAATTTCTGACTTATTTCTCTATGAAACACCCCACCCTAAACTTAACCCTTTTCGAGATATACGATTTTTTTTTTTTTGAAAATTGCCGATTTTAATGCTACTACATTCATTTGTGTTTTTTTTACGTGTCTTATTATTATTGTTGTTCCATTTTTACTTGTGTAATAAGATGCTTTAACGCGTTAATAATAAAAATAGTGCATATGTTAGTTGAATAGACCGTAGTAGACAAGTGAAAGTTAAGAAATAAAAAAAAATATTAGCAAGTTTATTTTTCTCTAAGGAATATCTAAAAAAAATATTATACATTTCGTAAGCTTGAAATGTCATCAGGATGCGACAATGTATCCGAAATATGGCGCCCATGTTGAACATGAACTGTAAAATAAGGAAAAGTTGTATGAAAACATTTAACAAATGACATATCATGCTTTACCTATTGTTTTATTTTACTTTTTATTGTAAATTATCTTCTACACTGTCGCCTATAAAACTACTTTTTTCCACGAAATATAATACAAACCCTAGATTGTTATACCTCGTTGAATAGCTGATGAACCGTAGATATTTTAAAAAACATCTGCCGAACAAGTGCCATAATATTTTTTTTGAATATTCCTTAGAGAAAAATAAACTTGCTAATATTTTTTTAAATTTCTTAACTTTCACTTGTCTACCACGGTCTATTCAACTAACTTATGCACTATTTTGATTATTAACGCGTTAAAGCATCTTATTACACAAGTAAAAATGCAACAACAATAATAATAAGACACGTAAAAAAAACACAAATCAATGTAGTAGCCTAAAAATCGGCGATTTTAAAAAAAAAATATAAAATCGTATGTCTCGAAAAGGGTTAAGTTTAGGGTGGGGTGTTTCATAGAGAAATAAGTCAGAAATTACGGATACTCCACGCCCTTCACGGATCTAGCACGACTTCTCCTGTAACCCTGTATAACCCTTATTTCAAGCAACTCTCCTCTGTTTACATTGGCTAGCGGTAATTGACATTCGTTGAGAGACCTCCAGAATTTGGTTTTATGGCAAAACAGTAAACGATTCCATAAGCATCAGATACATAAATACATACATAAAATCACGCCTTTTTCTCGTTGGGGTACTTTTTTATATCATATAGGCTAGCGTTTGAAATTATCTCTATCTCAATATCTCACCTGTTGGTAAGTGATGATGCGGTCGAAGTTGGTAAGCACGCTCGGCCTAGAATGGGACTAGAGACTACTTCTTTCCACACGAAAGAATTAAATTAATTAAACCATTAAAGAAGCAGATAAACGCACGATAAGGGTACTACTATTCATACCTTCGCGTATGTGGAGCCGCATCTTGCAAGAATTCTTTATCCGACAAGCACTTAACTAAAAGCGGCGCCTTCTTAACACAAGCCAGTTGAAAGCTTCGGCTTCGTTCCAGTTTCGAATCGGAGGCCGGCATTACCATACTGTACAAAACCTGAAAGTAAACGTTTATAAGTAATGAATAAAGTGGCATGGGAATAAAAGTTATTGTGAAATTACTTTGTAACACATGCCTCCATGTTGTAAGCGACCGTAGGCGGCTCGGGACCGTACAGCATGTCCCTTAGCTTCGTGTCCTCTCGGCTTAGCAGAGCTTCTGTTAACTTTTCCGTCTGAAACAATATATTAATTAAGTTTTGAAAGACAAACATTTTTAATGCACCACCTTTTACATAATTTTGTAAGAGTAACGCGTAATGTTCGATTAAAGTGCAACGGCAATATGTTCCATTCGTGGATGGAGTATTAAGTGGATGTGGCATTCAAATAACAATAATAATATGAGAAGGATAAAACTATACAATCACTAGTATGAAAGAGCGAGATGAACAACATTTTTTTTATCCTTCTCTGCGTATGCGATTTTGCAAACTGGTTCCAGCACTGGAACCAAGTTCTAGTGCACCCATTGGCTCTCTCACCCGCTGTCATGTATGACCCGACCAAATTACGTTGTTCATTTTATCTTATAGCTGGCATATGCATCACGTGTTCATCATTTTAGTCGGGTTATATCTCTATAGCTATTTCATTCGCATACGCTAATGTTATCTCTATATATATACTTTCTCTATGGTTCTATTTATTCGACAAAGTTGAATATTTACAAAGATAGAATGACTGCTATTGTTTAAGGTCATCATAACATATAGTCAGTCAATAGATATCTAAATCTTTATTAACGCAAAGGGCAGACATAAACCTAGAAATTGTAATAAAATCTTAAAAGATACGTACAGTTTGTTTATGCGGCGGACATATTTGCGAAAGCATATGGGCAGAATCCGTCAACGGTCCAAATTTCTTTGTGATTCCAATGTGTTCCAATGATAACACAAACGGCAAGTACCAAGATCCTTGCGAGAAAAGCTGGAAAACCAAATCGAGTGTGATGTCGATACAACATGTAATACATACGAGTACATTAATCGTAATATTATTAAGATTTTATTAAGATTAAAAGCAACCGAGAGATATTCACAGTGTTACTTATAAACGTGTCTCAAATTTTGAGCAATTGCTGAACTATTGATCAAAGAAAATCTCACTCATAAACAGTAATCATAGTTGAGAGGTCGTTGAGAATTGCATTGACAGCTCTCAAAGTTAACCACCGCCGGGACCATGCTAAGCACCTGCTGAGAGGCAAGATGGCGTTGGCAAAACCAATCAGCTGATATATGCCAAGTCTATAGATATCTGAAGGCTCGAATCGTTCTTTAGTCGACTGATTTAGTTTATTATCTATGCCAACAGCCCATGGAGCATATCTATTTCGTGTCTGAACGAAGTAAAAGCTATAACAACAAACAACAACAACTAACGTCTATGAGTGAAAAAAAAGTTCAGAGCAATGATCAAGTCCTTGATAATTTCTCAGCTGAGAGGCAGTTTAGCAATTGATCAATAGATTTTTATAAGTAACACTTTAAAGCTCTGGTGATGAGCGTAACAATTAGTATAACATAATATAACTGTGCCTTACGTTATACGAATTGTTGCGCTTCCATCAAAACCAGAGTAGAGAGATGTGTCTCCACCACCATTAGGATTTCATCACGCAAAATCGTATACAATGTCAGTTCAATTTCAGTTATGACATGAACCCCTCACTCCAGACACAAGCATATTTGGTATAGTTGGAGGGATTAACAAGGATACTAGTAATGTGCAACTCACTACTAGGAAGGTTTAAAAAAATTCAGCCATACGAAGCGCCAAAAAGTCATTTATACAAGGTGTGGAGATAGAATCTAAAACATGCATTTAAACACTTCTTGCATAAAATAGACTTCTGAGCAAATATATAATCTGTAATAATATGGATGTTTAATAGATAGATAGATACATACATACAATCACGCCATTTTCCCGTTGGCGTAGGCAGAGACTACTTCTTTCCACATGCTACGATCCTGACATACCTCCTTCGCTTCTTCCACTTTCATGAGCGTCTTCATACATGCTCGCCGGTTATAGGTACTTTTGACTTGGCCTTTTTTTAAAACGTCTCCGATCTGGTCGTGATACGTTCGCCTAGGTCGGCCTCTACCAACTGGCCCATTCACACACGTCTCATAAATCTGTTTCGTCAATCTTTCTTCATCCATCCTCTCTAGATGTCCAAACCATCTAAGCATCTCTTTCTCTATCTTTGTCACTACATCTTCTACCACACCACAACATTCCCTTATCACGCTGTTCTCCAACTTATCCATCAGAGTCACTCCGATCATACTTCTCAAACTTCTCATTTCTACAGCATTAATTTTACTTTCATGTTTCTTCTGCCATACCCAGCATTCACTGCCATACACGAGTGTGGTAACCAACACTCCCCTATGTACAGCCAGTCGTGCTTTTTTAGACACGTTCTGACTTCTCATAAAGTTATGTAGTGCCCCACTCACTTGGTTTCCAGCCAAAACTCTTCGCTCAATATCACTTTCATACTTACCATCTCTCGTAAACTTAGAACCCAGGTACACAAACTCTTTCACTTGTTCCACTCTTTCTCTTTCAATCGTCACATAACAATCAGTCATTCTTTCTTCTCTTTCAAAAACCATTACTTTGGTCTTGCTTACATTCACTTTCATCCCTTTGCTTTTTAAAGCGTCATGCATAATATTAACCATTCTTTGCAACTCCTCCTCCGATGATGCTAATATCACCTGATCATTAGCGTATAGGAGGCATTTGATGGTTAAATCATTCATTCTTAATCCGTACACACTTTCTTTCAGATCTGTCAAGCAAGCGGTTTATTTCGAAAATGAGTTTTGTGATCACGGAGAAGGAAATTATAGTGAAGAAATACTTGGCTAGTCAGCCCCGGCCCACATATTAATAAACCATGTCTATCCTGAGAATTGGTTTGAATTGCTAGCAGGATGGTTTTTTTTAATGCTGGACAAGCACTTGACTACTATCTCACCGAATGATATTAACATTTAATATTTTGACATTCCAGTTTTAATTTTAATTATTTGTGTTGTTTTTACTTCTAAAATTGTAATTGATAAATAATAATAATGGAATTATTAACAAAACATAAACATGGAATGGTTGATTAGACGGTGAGAAAATATTATAATTATCAATAGTATTGTAACAAATTGTAAATAACATTTGCACGCCTGAAAGGGTATAATTATTTATAATTATATATTATAATAGGTCCTCTTATGAGGACCTATTGTTATAATTTATTTTACTTTTGTGACCTTATTTATAGCAAATAAATAATTGATTGATTGATTGATAAGTGATGATGCGGTCTATGGAATCGTGCTTGACTAGAAACTGAAGACGGCAATTGAAAAAATAAAAGAAAGGTACAAGAAATTTGATTTTAATCAAATTCAATTGATGCATGTACTATCTAACCCTGTCAAGACGATAACTACATTACCTATGTGACTTGAGCGAGCGACTTTAAATACGGTAGTATTTATATAGATACTGTATAAATCGTCGTATGTAGATATCCTGCTTTTCTATATAGGCTTAGCGATGATTAAAAGAATACTTACAACGCCAGGTAATGCATGTTCTGGAGTAGGTGAGATAGGAGGCGAAGACGTGCTCGAATCACTGCTCGAGTCGTTTGAGGATCCGCAACCACCGCTACCGCACACTTGACCGTCATATACCTGTGGGGTTACTTTAGTCATTTTCAGTTGAAAGCCTACTGAACAAGCAACGTTTTTACTTTTATTCGTTACAATTCACGGGTCGTACATGCCCGGTCTTATGGAAGGCATTGATTGAGTCATTACTTTTATTATAATAGTAGGTAACAGGACAAGCAAGACGGTCGCTTGATGGTTACCATCGTCCGCCTGTAACAGAAGCAGTGACAACGTCACTCTGGATGGGTACAATTTTTCGCGTACGTCACTGTACTGTATTACTTTGAGATTGAATTCTCTGAACTCTGAGAAACTTCACGATTGCATAACAAAGTGGGGATACTGCCCCAGGCGGACTAGAATGGTCCTACCACTGTAGTACTTAATAGAGTAAGTTTTAATTTGAACACGATCTGACGTGTTGTTTATAAGGTGTTAATGAGTTAATGATTATAATGAGTAAAACTAGGCGCTCGACTAACTATAGTTCAAGGCACAACGAAACTATCCGAATTTGGTTACTAAATTTGATTCCAGTCTCATAGGTGATTACACCCGGTTTACAAATAAAATAAACAAGTGTATATCATACATACCTTAGCTATAATCACAGTTTTGTCTCTGATCGGGATCATTGATAGTATTTTTCTATCCTGACTAGAATCTATTAGTTCTCCATTAGCGTATAATTCAATTTTATTGATATACATTTCTAATTTTAGTGAATGTTCCGTTTGTGATTTTAATCTGTAAAAAAGAAGTCAACACTATAATGTAATTGAGAAATTTTGTAATACATATGCTGCTAATAAGGCTGTACACAAAAAATGCCATTCAAGTCTTCTTGGCGGGATGTTTTATTTTGTCACAATTTAATTTGACTCTGAACTCAACGAAATTGTGACAAACATATCTATAACGTTTGGTAACCAGCACAAGTGACCATTGCCCCAATAGGATAGTTTACTGATATTGAGAAACTGGTGTATATTATGTCCCAGGTCAGATTTTTTCAAATATAATCGTTTTAACTCTATAGCGATCATTTAAACAATGTTTTTTACATTTTTTTAACCCCATTAGAAAAATTCCGCCGAGACTGTCATGGCCGCTGCTCGTATGACGTCACTCTGCAGTCTGCAGAAAACCACAGAACAAATAAGTAAAAAAGTAAAGCTTCATGGTACGCGCGTTCGAGTAACGCGCACATAGACAACGCTTACGAACTCGAAATGCCGCCTGTTGCAGACAAGCGTTACTCGACTTTTCATGTGCAGAAATAGAAAAGAATAATGTCACTATTCAGTTAGTAGGTGTTTAATTCTGGAAACTCGTGTCAAACCTTCGTAGCACGCGGAGCAATAAAAATGTGGGAAAGAGATGCATATTATATAGTGCTCTCTGTCGCACTTTCAGGTCTTATGGAAGATAAAATAGTGATGTTCCACTATCTTATCGATATTATTACGATAAAGCGTTCACTATAAAAGTCTTAAAACTAGGTACGAGTATACTATACATGCATACTGACCAAGAATTAAGATACATTGTACCATCTACTATTTACTATTGAGTATGTTGCTGCGTGATCTTCGTCCGAGTCAACATCAAACCGCCTATTGTTATAGACTGCGCCAAAGCGCACTCGGCGCCAATTTTCCGGGAATCGATAAGCCGTTATGGATGACCAGTTTATCGAAAAGCGGCGCGCCGCACGTGCCTCTCCCTATTGCACCGATCATTTATGGCCTGGCGAGCAGCGAAGGTTTGACACGAGTATAGTAGTGAATCACCATTAATGTACCAGATGTTTACGAGAGGCATGGAGATAGGTATGCTGGTAAGTACTTGCTATTTAGCTTTTTCGTGGGTTTTAATGTCAATGCAACGCGATGCCAGTGCGCTTTTATTTATTTATTAACTATTACGAACTACAACTCAACTCAAGGATTACGAACGCTCTCGAAAATCGGCGAGGGAGATACGATTGGCTTCCTGTATAGCGGTTTCGCTAGTTAGAAGAATTACGGCTGTGGTTAGCAGACCTTGTTTTCAATCGTAATCGTAAGTAAGAAAATAGATGTAAAAATACCTTCTTTGTACAGCAGTGCGCAACGAATTTAGCGTCTCATTGGAGTGAGTAAAAATCTCCGTATCTTCGACCTGTCTTTGGCCAGTTTGAAAATTAAATCTGATGATGACGGAGCAGTGTCTTCCCCGCGCTGATCTGAAGACAGGCAGTATCTGCCGCTCCGGTGAGAACCTTTTATCACACTCGTTTATGTATTCTTGTATGGCACGAATAACACGACACATTCTTGTACAACCTTCTGACCCATCTGTAAACCATGAAAATCTATTTATAGCTTAACTTTATATTCATGCCCTGCGTATCGCTCGCCAGAAACATGAATGTAAATGCAATAAAAATAAGATAAGAATTATCACAAAATCCTAAGCTCTAAGACTAGAACCATCACATAAACCTTTGAAATAGTGCCTGGCAAATCCGCATATAAAAAAAAAGAATTATCAAAATCCGACTACCTCTGTAAAAATGTATGCGTGGTCATACATAAAAAAAAACGTCGACTTGAGAAACTCTTTTTTTCGTCGGTTAAAAAATGAAAGGTCGTCAGAGATTAACACCCGAAATAATACTGTACAAAACACTTTAGGGAAGTCCGCTATTAGAATACCTTACAACACCATCGCTTGCCACCAGGCAAGATAGTGGTCACACGCTAACTTATCACTATATTATTATGAAACAAAGTCCCCCGCTGCGTCTGTCTGTCCGCGATAAACTCAAAAACTACTGAATTAATTTTCAAGCGGTTTTCACCAATAGACAAGAGTGATTTATGAGAAAGGTTTAGGTGCATAATTCGTTAAGGTTTTGTGTAAATTGGTTGGAATATAGGCATATATGCTCTACCCGTGCGAAGCCGGGGCGGGTCGCTAGTATCTAATATAAGAATCCGAGTAACGTTTCAAATTGTACTCACTCTCTTGCTGCTCCATTTCCTTCTGTAACCGTTGTAGACGCGCGAAGCAATGCGTCAGAAAGGATTCGTGATGATGCGAGGCAGTTAATTGAGGCCCTACGCATGTACACACTTCTCTTAGCAGTTCAATGCCCCGCAACGATATCTCGTCATCACACTCCGTTATTACCTAACAAAGAAAATTAATATGTAAACTTGACTGCATTCAGTTTATACTATTGAAGGTAGAGAATTAGTAATATAACTGTGTGATCATTGCGATTGTAAAAGTTGGAAGGATGTAGTCTCAGTACGCTATAATGCAAGGTTTAGAAAAAAAAAGAGTCCTTTTTTGGAAGAACAGAACAAATGCAATAAATACAGTGATTGACTTACCCTCCATAAATAATCTAAGCCTATGAGATCAGCATCAACAAGTTGAAAGCTACGTCGTTTCATTTTTAGTTTGCCTTCTTTTGTATTTACCGCTTTGAAAAACCTGAAAATGTATCCATATTAAAAGCAATACTTGTACGTACTATTTTTTATTCTATGGAAATACAGATACGGGCTATAAATATTGCACATCTACCTTTAGAGACAATCGGCTAATTTCGGTTTCGTAGAGCGTTATCTCTGTGCATACTACCTATGTGACGTTTTGTCAGTCATTGTTCAAGTGCGAAAGAGTGCGGTCGCGTCCCGTTTAAAATATAAGTACAAGGTGTGGTTTTGCATTCCCGCCATTACTCCATGTATAGAACACGAATCAGTAAAAAAAAAAATTTTTCAAAAATAGTAAAATCTCGAAAATAACATCATCGTAAAAACGATTCACTCTTAGCCGAAGTACACGCACACTTACAAAACAAAATAGTCAAAGCGCCGCGGCCGCTTTGCCTTATGTCAAAGGAAGCCGCGTCCATCGGCCGGCGAAACACCGAACACGTGTATTTGGTCAGTCACTCGCCTCACTTGTAACAGCGCAGTCGCATCGCAAGCGGTCTGAAGCGGTTGTGCGTGCGTATTGTAAAAATGGAGCAATATTCCAATGTTGAACTTGTCGAGATGGTACGACTTTATGCCATCAGCATTTGATAAATTTACACATTTATTTATACCTACTGTGCAAGTGCTCAAAAAACCTACGACGACGTGCTCACTCGTTCATCGAAAACGAAGGACGCTGAGCAGTACCTATCTCAGGGTAACGTAAATTTGTAAATAATAACTGTAATTACCAAATTAGAATGTTGATTCCAAATTTTTAACTACGACAAAAATACCTAACTAACGAAACAATAAACTACTCACGTAATTATAACATTCTAATACCTAATATTCTTTTTAAATCGTACGTTAGAAATAAAACTTATTTACCAGAGAGTTCGAAGTAATTAGTTACGTATTTTTGACGGTCCTCAGCCCGTTAAAGTAGGAAGGAAAATTTGGAACAGCATGCCTGCCTAGATTTTATTAAACGTCATGCCGTGCCAGCTGATAGAGCGGTCAGTGACCGCTACACGTCACTGACCGCCACAGACATAGCTGACCGCTCTATCAGTGTCATAATTAATCAAGTACGTATGTGTGTGTACGCGCCTGCACGGTTTACATAGCGGCGTTATTCGATTTTACGTGGGGATGATTCTAAAAATCACAAAATTGTTGTATCAAATATCCGGGTATTAATTAACCGGCGAACTTTAATAATATTATTAAGTGATTAAGGGTACCCGTTACAATCTAATATGTAAATATGGCGAGAATGCAAAACAACACCTTGTATAGAGTAGTTAACACCCCCAAATTTAAATAATTTTAAAGTTGCACTATGACATCTTTAGGAAAAAGAGGGAAACCTCTACGAGGTCAGTCACGCGAAATCATCTACAATGTCTATAAATATTTTGCAACAGAAGCCGAGACATTTAAAAAAATAAGGATGACAATGGAGGTAATATATAAAACATATTATAAAACATTATTGACTGAAAAAGTAAACATGATCGGAGCTGAAGAGTGGAAAAAGGTTTGTGATCATGCAATCAAATGTGAGAATGAATATCGAAGATTTCAACACTGTTTAGAGAAACCTCTACGAGGTCAGTCACGCGAAATCATCTACAATGTCTATAAATATTTTGCAACAGAAGCCGAGACATTAAAAAAAAAATAAGGATGACAATGGAGGTAATATATAAAACATTATTGACTGAAAAAGTAAACATGATCGGAGCTGAAGAGTGGAAAAAGGTTTGTGATCATGCAATCAAATGTGAGAATGAATATCGAAGATTTCAACACAGTTTATAAAATCACACTGATAGACTAGTGATAAATGCGGCTGATAGTGACAGTGATATTGATCTCATTAAGAGCATAGATAGTGAAATGGAAGGAATTGAGAATTAGAATTATTATTGTTTTTTATTAGAATGTCTCATTTTAACAATAGGTATAATGGTCTTTATTATGTAGGTATAGGTACTGCAGCTGTAAAATAATTAAATACGTTAACACGATGTGAATATGTTTTTTAATTTATTTTAGCCCAACCTGAAGACAGCACAAAAAATGGTGTATACAAATAAAAAAATGATCAAAAGAAGCAAATCATAATTGTTTTAACAGCTCCTAAGAGATACCGGACCGTTAGTATTTCGTGCGACAGAGATAACGCTCTACGAAGCCGAAATTAGCCGAAAGTCTCTTTCTAAAGGTCAATGTGCAATATTTATCGCCGGTATCTGTACATCAGTACCTCGAGCACGAAAATTCATCGAATTCGTATCGTAAAGCTATCGTATATAAGTCGACGATACAATAACGTAGTGTTACGATAGGCGGCAGCACGAAGCACACTCTGACAGCTATCGAGAGCTCGATACGATTATGTTACTAGCGTCATCCTAATGTAAGTAGGAACGAGCCGTTGTGAACGAAATGAACGTCTTATTGAATGAATTATACGTTCAAAAATTAAATTGAATAGTGAACTTTATATTTCTGGCTTAGCTGTCTATTTATCGGAAATTATATTAAAAAAAGTACTTTAACAGAATAAACATCTTCAAATACGGTATGAGAGATATTAAAATGCATTTTATTTGAAAAATAGAATAATTATGAATACCTTTGAAAATATATATATATATCAGTTTATGAACGAAAGACATAGCGTCACCAAAGAATTGTTTCTTTGGAGTTTGAGTTCCGTACTTCGAAAGGAAAACGACGGCGCGAGGCTTCCCCACACCACAGACTACTTAATAGTACTACGTACCCACACCTCGTTAATTCTATCAAGCGTTTCTTTGTCTTGTAACATTGTTCATAAGGTTTATAATGTCTTGTCATTTCTGATAGTCTTGGCGCGTCGCGTCGCTGCCTATTCAATGTGCATTGAGCCATAGTGTTCATATAATTGAAGAGTGTTGTGGTGAATTAAGTGTTTCATATATTTATTATTACATTGTGTTGTGCGGAACCCTCAGTGGGAACCCGACTCACACTTGGTTTATTTTATTTATTTACATGGATGGATGACATAGTGACAGTGTCAAATTTGAAGTTTGATAATCAAATATGGTCGCTGACAATGATGAAGCTTGTTATCTTGGAACGAAGGTTTTATTCACTTGAAGGAGGTTTAACTATGAGGTTTAACTTTCTATGTTATTTATATGTTTAATCTAATATATTATTATTAAATAAAAAGATTTTTAGAAGATAGAATAGGTTAATCTGATTTGAGAAAATCATCCCCTAGATCCTCCTCCTCCTCTATGCTAAGATCCTCTATGTTCAATTCCCTTAATTTTAATAAACTTGCAGCAAGAAGATAATAAAGAGGACGACGTTGATAAAGCGGGCGGTATTTGCATTAAATTCACGCAAAAAATATGTTTTATACAGTTAAAAAAAGTTTCGAAACTTTTCTCACCAGAAAATCCAAAGTGAAAAAATATTCGACTATGCTCGATAGCCAGTTTTCGAAATTTACATTACCGTACGTCAAAATTAAGTTCATGCTCGCATTTTGTTTATAAAACTTCAAGTATCGTTTACGTAACGATACGTTTGCGATACGAAAGTAAATGAAAATCGTTCGTGCTGCCGAATTTAGTTACTTTTACGCACGATAGGGGCGCTGTACAATTTTCATACATTTTTACGTCGATGACCATACGAACACTTTTTCGCAAGTAGTTCGTGCTCGAGGCACAGTTATACGCAAATTTTTAATAGAAATTCACCGCAAGTACTACGACAAGCTTGCAATTTTGATAATTAATACAGAGTAACGACAGAGCATGAGCTGTGCATAATAGTATGTACATTGTGCAACCTAAGTTAAGCACAGGCAGGACCTTGCCGAGGCTTACCACAAAGCAGTAAATTGTTCAAGGCCCAGCATTTAATTCAAACTTCGTTTCGAAGGCAATATCAATACGAGAGAGGAAGAGATACACAAACATTCGATAGGTTAGGTAGTCCTTACCTTTCAAAACACTTGATACCAGAATGCGTCAGCAAGTTTGGTGGTAGAGTCATAATGTTACGTCTAAAGAAGTGCAAGTTGACATTGGGATCCAAATCCGGTTCCTCTCCCATGAGTTTGCTGAACCATCGGAAGCAAGCTTCTCGGTCCCCGATGTGCGCCGGCTTCTCTGCTAAACATACCCAGATTTGTTTCGCCTGAAAATACGTCGCCTGATACATAATCTTACATGAACTGATAGGAATAAAAAAAAAAATTGGTTTTATGGGAATGGCAGGTATATTTTTACAAAATATTTATTTATAAAGCTCGGCTACATAATAAGCAAGAGAATAAGAAATCACCTGTTAGCCAAAAATAAGTAAATTAATGTTATGAAGCAGTATTTATGAGGTTGAAATTATGTATAGTCGAACTAACAATCTATGCTTTCCCCCAAATTAGGTGGAGCAAAGATATAGGCAAAGTGATGGTTACTACAGATGTTGGAAAAGCAGAACCACAGACTATCGCCTAGTTCCCAACACTTACTGAATTAGGAATTATTCGACACTGTTATTTGATGTATGATGAATAATGCAACTAAAAGGCAAAATAAAATATTTTCTTATCTCTATCAAAACAATACCTATTTATTCAAAGATGCTTGAGTGTCAAAGAGTCAATACTTACTTGCTCAGAGCAGAGCCATAGCTGTCCATCTTTTAACAGAAACCTTAGAAAGCTCAATCGTTCGTGTACTTGTGCCGCGTGAGGATACCTTCCGTCAGGAAACCAGTTTTCCCAGTCTATGCTGCCTTCCGCTGCAAATGTAAACATTAAAATGACGTATAGTAACACAGCTTAAAATCAATACTATATAGTACTCCGATTTAGATTAAAGACATTGTTTTTCTGTTTTTATTTGTGACACGCATAACCTAATTTTACTGTAAATGGCCGAGTGCAATTGTTACACGTGAAGAGGGTCTATTATGTTATTACATTTATATATTAAAAGAAAGTCGTGTTAGTTACTACACTTATAACTCAAGAACGGCTGAACCCATTTTTATGATATTTGTATTTATGGAATTGTCTTTGTCAGGAATAGGATAATAAGTATTAAAAATAATGAATAATTGACCTAAAAAAATTATATAAGAAAAAAGATTTTGCCAAAATGTTCCTGCGTTTCCAAACTGCCAATCATTTGATGTTCAATTGTTTATCCCGTCGATACGGTAATCCGCAAATTAATAAGGGTCATGGCTCCACACGATTAGTGTATTTAGCCAGTGTCAAGTATAAACATTCTTCAAGTTTTTGTGAATACAAGTCATGTAGATGTTTAAAATGTTAATACATTTTAAATACTGTCAGTAATGACAATTGTATGATATATTTATTGATTGTCAAATATGCGTGCGTTCAGAAATGTATGCTTACAAGCAATCAGGACAATAGAAATCAATGCCTAATCGATTTTATTTGTCAGAATGTTGGTAATTACAGAGATATGCAAGAATGTTATAGCCAATTTATGAGTGCTGTATACAGTCTTATCTAGGGGTCGCAAACCGGGATCCCGGATATAGAAAATACCGGGATACCGAGCCAAATGCAGGACCTACGAATACCGGTTTTGATTTTACAAAAACCGGGATTTTCGGTTTTTTCGATATTTAGTAAAAATAAAATTCGATTAACATATAAAAATATTAACTTTACATTAATAATTATAAATTGGTGAAATTTAACACTTCGCAACTAAACAAAGTCAGAAATCGAGATGGAAGTATTTTGAGAGGAGAGGAATGTGTTCTAAAGATATGGATGTCATACTTTGAAAGTTTATTTGAAAAGGAGGAAATGCAAGTGCGTGACCACTTCACACGCTGTCACTACTGGACTTGATGCTGACATTACATCCGCCTCAATATCGTGTACAAATTGATGCACCTCTTGGTTCATCAGACCATTGCCTTATCAGGTTTAGGGTAAATGTTTTACATCACGAATCTGTAAAACCAGTAGGAAAGAGTAAAGTCTGGCACTACCGGTCAGCTGAATAGGACGGTCTGCGCGATTTTTTTTCCTCTTACCCATGGGCAAGGATTTTTTTCTCGACTGACGGTCCTTCCATTAGCACTGACCTGGTTGCTGACGTTATATCACTGGACATGGAGTGCTTCATTCCCTACTCTTGTCGGTGGTCGAACCAGGCCTTGGTTAGACAAAAGTTGTGCTGAAGCTGCCAGCTCAAAGCTGCAAAATGCTGCTTTCAAATGCTGGAGTGAAGCTCCAATGCAAGGATACAAGGACAGCCGAATACAAGAAAATACTTAACCATGCTTCGAGGTCTGCCAAAAAAGCCACAGCTAAAGCAAGACACCGACACATACGACGGATTGGTGACAAGCTTGTAAGTTATCCTTCAAGTAGCCGCGCATTTTGGTTGCTTTCTAAAGCAGTCGAAGATAACTTTTGCCAATCCACTCTACCGTCCTTGCGAGCGTCGGACTCTGGCCCATAGTGCGAAACAGATGGCCGATCTACTAGGGTCCCTGTTTGTCTTGAATTCTACTCTTTACGCAAAAGATTCTATTCCTCCATCACCTACTTGCGAGTATTCCATGCAGGAAATCCGCTTCTTTCAACTTTTGGTACGTAAGGAACTGCTATCTTACGGGCCGGACGGTATACCGGTGATCGTCTTACAGAGATGTGCTCCAAAATTGTCTCGCGATTGTTCTCCTTTTCTTATGACGAAGGTGTAATGCCATCTTGTTGGTAGGTAGCCCATGTCCACCCTATTCCTAAGAAGGGTGACCGTAAAGACCCAACTAATTATAGGCCTATAGCGATTGCATCCCTTCTCTCCAAAGTGATGGAAAGAGTCATTAACTCTCAACTTCTTAAGTACCTCGAGGACTACCAGCTGATCAGTGACCGTCAGTACGGATTTCATCATGGAAGATCAGCTGGTGACCTACTAGCTTACTTGACTCATCGCTGGAGCGAGACTGTTGAGAGTCGAGGAGAAGCTCTCGCAGTCAGCCTTGACATTGCTAAGGCCATTATTGATCGGGTTTGGCATGGGGCCCTTTTCGCCAAGCTGCCGTCGTACGGCCTGCCTGATACTCTGTGCGTGGGTTGGCAATTTTTTGCATGGTCGCAGTATAAAAGCCGTTGTTAACGGTGCTTGTTCCGAGACCATGCCAATTAATGCCGGCATACCACATGGGTCTGTGCTATCGCCCACGATTTTCATCCTGCATATAAACGATTTATTACAAATCAGTGATATTAATTGCTATGCGGATGATAAGCACGGGTGATGCCAAATACTCAGGCCGTATAAATATCGCTAGGTCGGAAGTCGATGAAAAGAGGACGGAGCTCGTTGCACATATAGAGTGCTTTCTCGACAGAGCATCAAGCTGGGGATCACGAAATCTTGTGAAATTCAACCCCGCAAAAACGCAAGCTATCGCATTTACCACAAAAAAGAGTCCATTCAATGTAGCTCCAAAGTTCCAGAGTATTCCCCTCAACTTGTCGAAGACAATCACCGTATTAGGTATCGACAATCTACATCTCTAATGAGGTCCACTTCAGGAGTCATTTAGCTATCAAAGCTAAAGTCACAGCAAAAAACTCTGTGTACTTAATAAGCAGTACTTCACGCCGAGTCAACAACTTTTGTTGTACAAAGCGCAGATTCGGCCGCATATGGAGTACTGCTCGCATCTCTGTAGTAGTGCACCGAAGTATCAGCTGCAATCACTTGACTCCCTTCAGAGAAGAGCCATTAGAGTAGTCGATGACTGATAATAGGTACTACGTAAATAATACTTTTCGTTGCTAGGTTGGCTACACAGTGCTTTCATAATTCGGGTATTAACAATGTAAGGAAGTGCCAACTCTTATAACGTAGTAGAGTGATTCAGACTGTGTGGGCCATATGGCGGCAATTAATGTTAATAATTGCAAATAATACTTTTTAATATTCATTTTGGAATACAACTAGTCCGTGTTATAAAAGTATTTGGAATTATTGTAATAAAATAGACAATTAATTATAGTGTGTGTCAGATGCTTTTATTGCACAGGGCCATTTTGGACATTGTCCTTTGATACCTTGATGACATCATTATGACTAGATATTTTCACTATGGCGGCATTTTAGGGTTCCGAACCCAAAGGGTACCAAATGAACACTTTCTGAGACTTTGTTATCCGTTCGTCCGTCCGTGTGTCTATAAGTGCGCACTTTACAGATGTACTTTCTTAACCGTAATAGGTACATACTTGAAATTTTCACAAAGTATATATCCGTCAGTGTATAACGGCCCAGACGGGGTCGCAATACCGAACCATTTTTTTCAAAACCGGTATTTTCGGTGCTGACTTCTGATAAATACCGGTATTCCGGTATTTTCGATATTATCGATATCTCAACAATTTTTCGGTAAATATTAAAATAACGACTATTTATAACACTAAATAAAGTAGTTTGTTAGTCTTCTTAAAAGGTTTCAGAGGATTAACAAAAAATAATTAGAAGATACAAGAATTTTAATTTTTTTACACAATGAAATAAAAATTTACAATAAAATATTTAAAAAAAAAAATAAAACCGACTTCATGACCACAAACAGGCACTCAAAAGCGAAAAATAAATTACTTAATATAATTATTATAAGCGCTACCCACTTATCTATTTGAAGTCGGTGCCAGCCAAGTCTAATAGGTAGTAGATAGATACTACCTACAAGTATCTACCTACTTACTACTACTACATACATAGTATCTATCTATTATCCAATAGACTTGGCTGGCACCGACTTCAAATAGATAAGTGGGTAGCGCTTATAATAATTATATTAAGTAATTTATTTTTCGCTTTTGAGTGCCTGTTTGTGGTCATGACTCGGTTTTTTTTTTTTTTTAAAAGATTTTATTGTAAATTTTTAATTATTTTTTGTTAATCCTCTGAAACCTTTTAAGAAGACTAACAAACTACTTTATTTAGTGTTATAAATAGTCGTTATTTTAATATTTACCGAAAAATTGTTGAGATCTCGATAATATCGAAAATACCGGAATACCGGTATTTATCAGAAGTCAGCACCGAAAATACCGGTTTTGAAAAAAATGGTTCGGTATTGCGACCCCTAGTCTTATCCACAAGGTAAAAAAATATTAGACGGTTATCCATGAAGTAAGTATACTTATTCAGAATTAAAATTAAATACTGGTGATTATATTTTTACAACTAAAATTAAACTCAATCGAACTAATGTCAAGTTAATAACATATATATAACAATAAGAACATTGTCTCATTAAATACTTGATTATTGCATTTTTATTCTATTTGATTGTCTGTTAGGTGGTACGAAGTTCGCTGGGCCAGTTAGTTATAGATAATATTTTAATTTATAGAATTTATAGTAATGAAAGATCATTGCAGAAATAAGACCAGTGTTTACATAAGATAGTACTTTGAGACAGAGCAAAAATAAACTCAAATTCCGACAAAATAACAATGATTTTACCTGCAAGTTTGTTCCTAACCCCGTCCATATAGCTGGTGAGAGAGTCCGTAACTAAGATAACCAGCGAGTGTTGTGTCTGCAGTCTATCTATAAGCTCCTGTCTCGTGACATGCGGCCGTACGCCCGTGCCACCCGCTGACTCATATAAACAGCATATCTCTCGCATCACTTTGAGAGCTGGTAACACCCATTTCTCTCGAGTTTTTAGTTCTTCTACGCATCTGGAATGGATTACGGTGTATTAGACTTATCAGTTTTCTTAGGATAGGTTGCGCAGGTTACGCTGCGCAGCTGTTCTGATTCAGAGCCTCCTATATAAAAAGCCAGCACAACCTATCCTATATTAACAAGTAATATTGAATCCAAGGACTCGATTTGGCTCATTCTAGATTTGAGTAATGAGGCAGTCATAGATGTAATATAAATTGATTGCGCAAAACAGCCCTGATGAGACCGACCTAGAACGGAGTTTGTCCCTTTCTTTTGTATGGACGACCTATATATATATATACTATACATATAGTAAAGAACATATATAGCACTAGCAGGTTGTTAGACAAGGACACACTCCCACCCTGGTGTCTTTCGCTTGGGCCATTTTGTTCTACAAAGCAATTACATCCTTATTGCTAGCAATAATTTGCCAAAACATAGTAAACAATATTACTCTTACTTATCAAGCCAGAGCGTTTTCTGTGTATCACGGTCTTGACTGCAACTGTAGTCCAATATTTTGATAAGATTTGCTAAAGCCATATCCATGATTTCTGTACAAGCTTCCTCTGAATGCGCCAGGTTCCAAAACAGCACCAATACCTGCAAATGTGTAACTTTGAGAAATCGATCTATTAATAACAGGAATGGTAAATATGAAACAGTGTATTACCGGCATACCTTGTTCGCCATAACGCCATCTTTGTCATCTTCTGCTAACCTTCTTATTACTTCTAATAATTTATCACTTTGTTTCTTATTACAAGTGGACCAACTCGCCTGAAATAAAATCATAGCATAATGCATCATTTAACAAACAAATATTAGGTAACCAACGATGCCAGCTACCTAGAGATATAAGTATTAAGGACTAAGGAGAGAAAGAAATGTAGCGCTATAGATTTTAACTTGTTTAAGGCTGCTCACTTAGCAACTATGTGAAAGACAATGCAGAGTTGATATAAAGCTGATATAACTCACCTTGAAACAGTCAAACAAATGGTCGAGCTGGTCAGGAGTAAAGTCCCACGCAAGTTTCGCCAACAAATCGTGGAGATTCTTAACAATAGCTTCGTGTTTCCCGTGCTGAGCCTTCCATATAGCGTCCAGGTCGTCTAGCGTTAATGAGTTCTCTTTGATCATAAACCTGAGCATCTTCTCTAATCTTTCTACGTACTGCGGTTGGTGGAGAGAGTCTCGTAATACTATGTCTACAACATTGTTCTCACGAATCCAATTCTGAAAATTAAACTTATATCAGTAGAAATAAGGCAAAAGAAAAAGGCAAAGTTTATATACATACGCAAAGCGTTGGGCAGGGACTGGAAGCGAAGAGCCGAAGATCGGGCTCAGTGGCGCATCTTGGGAGAGGCCTACGTCCAGCTGTGGACTGACACTGGCTGATGATGAAGATGAAGGCAGGTTTTTAAAAGTGCATGTCTTTACGCGAATACCAAAATAAAAACATTGTTATAAGTTTTAGTCCATAGGTGTGAGAACTAACAATTTTATTGCTAAACATAGAATAACACCAGCAATTAAACAACAGCCAGTAAAAACAGCCCACAATTTATAACTCAACTCTGACGTGATTATTTAAAGTAAATTTGACTAGCCTGCTGGAGTGATTATACTAAGATAAGATAAAAATAATAACCGGCCAAGTGCGTGTCGGGCCACGCGCAATGTAGGGTTCCGTAGTAGCCCGTTATTCAATGCAAGTTACCCGTTATAAACAAGCAACTAGGTACTTCGTCTTTGTCACTGTAAAGGATTTATTATAAGTATTTTGTATTTGGTACAAAATTATCCAACACCAAAGTTCAACTATTACTACTAAACTAATAAAGTTATCTCAACCGCTATAATTTTCCTTTAAAATTCATGAAATGCGCTATTATCACGAATTTTTCCAAGATCTTCAAGCCAGCAGTTTAGCTTTTAAAGGGGGGGGGGGGGGGGGGACGCCCTACTGGAACAAAAATTTGTACTTTAAAGTTTAATATTTCGCAAATGGAGCATTCAATCGAAAAATGATATTAGCAACCCTTAAATCATTTTAAAAGACCTATTCAACGACCTATTCAACCCCACACGATGGGGTAGATGATGAAAACAAAAATCATCCCCACTTCTCATATAGGGGAGCTACCCTAAAAAAATATTTTAACAATTTTATTTCAGCACTTTGTCGGCGTAATATATATACATACCCCCACAAAATTACAGTTTTCCAGTATTAACGGTCTCTTAGCAAAACTTCGGACAGACAGACAAACAGACAGACAGACAGACGGACATGACGAAACTATAAGGGTTCCTTGTCAGGACTACGGAACCCTAAAAAAACAGTACTATTTTGCCAATGGTCCAATAGTAGATTGTATCACGAGGCACAACATGGTACTTTTCTTTAGGGCCGCTATTTTGAATCCAGATCAGAGCGAAGGATTCTAGAGTACAATCCTGTACCCTTGGGGTCGGCTCAGACCGCGACGCGACGCGGCGCGCACTTATTAAGTGAGTATTACAAAAAAAGAACTTTATTTACTATACAAAAAGATAAAGTTGAGTTAGTTCGGCGGCTTCTGGCTGCACCGCGCGTCGTCTAGCTGCCCGCGCGGTGCAGCGGGAAGAAACAATTGAACCGCGTGATAAACAATTGAACTTTATTAACTACACAATGAGATACAAATTGCATTGAGATAATTTGGTGGCGTCACGTGATTCGCTGCGCCGTGCGACTCCAAATGCATCGTCGCGTCGCGTTGTGAACTGACCCTTAGTACGAGTTTTCATCGTAAACTCTTTTGACAGATCTTATATAGTTTTCGACTTATTTTGGCTTCCTAATTGGTTTAAATTTAGTGAAGTGTGAAAACCGCTAGAGGCGCTGTACTGTTTTTCATACAACATTTGTTCGATATTCGATATCGAGTTTGGTATGAAAACTCGTACTAAGGGTGCTGAGCGTTAAAGTATACAATAAGTACATTTTGCGCGCCCCGGTGAAACAAGTTACTATTATGAAAGAGTTTAGTTATATAAGGTAGTGAAATATTCATACTGTAATAACGGCAGGCGTGAGCCACTCGGGTTTCGGTTGCTGTGTGAATGTGGCGATAAGTTGATTGATTTCATTTAAAGCAGACATTTTTCCATTAAATGACGACATTTGCAGTAAACGCAGTATCATCTTTAACCGGAACATTTCAAGGGCTGAAATTGAAATTGAAAAAACAATGAATATTGTTGCAATAACTACATGTGTCAACGTCGAAATTTGATGGTTTCTCTGACATTCAATTTAATAATAGTTTTTTTTGCTCTATCTAAAAGGACATGAAAGGGTAACGCTTACAACTTCAAGAAAATATTCTGTTATAAGTTATAACAAAGCGCCCTAACTACAGTTATATTAAAGTAACAGTGATAATTATATAAACTAGAATATAAATGAAATAATATAGGAACATCCATGCAGACAGACAGTCGTGTGAAGAACCGGATGTAATGTGCAGCGTAGTGATGGACAGGTCACAGACGATGTAGGCGCCAAGGGGCGGACTAGGACTACGCCCCTTAGCAGCTACAGGGTCTGCGCCCCGTCGACATGTGACCCGTGGAACGGTGAACATCCATTACTCAACAAAACAAATTGCTGGAGAGAAAAACTCAATTAACTCATAATATTATATATATAATAATCATTAGGAACATTAGAATTTTGCATTCGTGATTGATTATATTAGGCATTGGTATTAGCTATACTCGTTGTAACTAGTAACCAATTATATCACTGCAGTATTAATAATATAGAGCCCTCGGTAAACCCCGTGTTGGTTTGAGACAAATATCAGTTAACTAGTTTCGTACTTATTACATGACACAATGTTTATGGCCACAAGTTATTATAATATAACCATAAATTATTAAGTAAATACATAAGGTCGTTTTAGTAAAAATAAATTCGTAGTTACTTCTTGTGACCCAAATAAAAATACGAAAATAGCAATACAATCAGCCGTTTTCATTAGAAGAAATAGTTCCACTAAACTAGCTAGGTGGCTTTTGATGTGAATCTACTGAGCTGTCATTGTCAAAAGTCTAAGTAAATTTGTTTTTATATTTTAGCCTCATTATTTATTAAAACAATAGTCGTCGAAAGTTATGAATGAAATTAAAATAAGAGGTTTGACAGATTTATTCAGAATTACAGTGACAGATCACTGGGTTCAATATGAAAGCCATCTGTTGAGTCACCAGGAACTTCTTTCTTTTAAAAAACGCCCCATTTCGTAAAAAGCTGTGTTTGGGATGGCCAGAGAAAATGTTCACAGATCATTCAATGTTCATTAATTGATTGATCAATATATGCATGCATTTTTAGTACTCACATTTCAGTAGGTTTTGGTGGTGTGGGGTCTTTATTGATACAAATTTACATGCGCGGATTATACACGATACAGTATCAGACTTATTTTCGCTTCCTCGGGCTTCTCGCTTTAGTTCTTCGTCAGTTAAACTTTCTAAGAGTGTCGGAATGCATTCCTGAGAACAAAATATACATATAAATATTATGTTTCTTTAAGTAATACACGCTTTATTTGTTTGTACATTACTTTGTTATTTTATTGCGCTTGGGCATGTTTCATAGGAAGCGCGGTTACGAGTCCCGTCGGTACGATTAAATTTTGGATTGTGTGTAACAATAAATTACGTATTAATATTACATGCATTTCAATTCGTCGCCGACTAAATTCATATATAACATGCGGGAGGAGCCTAATAACCTAACCAGCACAGGAAGCCATCATTTGGCGACAGTGAGCAATGTAGGGAGTTCCTGACAAAGTTCCAGCCGGTTGAGAACATAGCTAGCAGCATTCACACACGGCTGCCAGCAGTCTTGTCTGTCATCAACTGTTCTGAAGTAGTGACGGTTCGAACGACGTAACATAAACATTTAGCGGATTAGTCCCTAGGAAGTTAGTTATAAAGAACATACCAGCACAGGTAATAAGTAGGTGGTGACTGTGTGAGCGGTGAGGAGTTCATGACAGAGACCCAACGGTCGCAGCAGCTGCCACACGGCCGCCACCCGGGTCTCTCCTGTCATCGACTGCTCCATTGATGACGGTTCGTTGCGAGGCGGTGTTAACTGAACAACAGAAAAAAATTGATTGTCACCATTACATGTTGAAGAACATATCAAGCAAGCGAATGTTGGGCATGACGACCGGGTGAAGGTTATCGAAAATTTCCAAAACTGGTCAAATTTGTGATATTAAAAAGCCCGCCCCGGCTTCGCATAGATATATGAAATATATACATAATTATATATATACATAATTCAATTTCGTTTTTGCGGAACTCTAGCCTAAGTTACTCCGTCCGTACCTCTGGTAGTAAAGCCAACCGTTCTCCCGATTACGCCACCGGGCCTTCACAACCGACTCAGGACTTTGATTTTTATACACCTAACACTATAGAACTCAGTATTTGGTATAAATTTCAACTTGCTAGGTCCACCCGTTCCTGAGAAAATCGGTGGTGACACACGGATAGACAGACAGACGGGGTAAGGGTTCCTTTTTACCTTTTGAGGTACGGAACCCTAAAAAAAATGCAGTCGAATTGAAAACCTCCTTTTTTGTGAAGTCGGTTAATCGGTTAATAAAATTGACGTTGATAAATCGTCGAACTAGAGACGAAGTTGGGTATGGTATTTTCCTGACAGTTTTTTTTTTCAAATACTACATCATAGAAGCCGCAAGCGATGGTAGAAGAGTTCACACGGCAAATTCGATGGACCCAAGTTCGAATTTTTAATTTACTAAGCATTTATGAACACATAAGTTTGGTAATAGATCTCAAATGTTTCGGTTTGTCATTGTATGTTTATCTAAAATACTGAAAACCCTACATTGTATAAAAATGTGTAAGTAACGTAGATGTAAACAACACAGAATAATTATAGGTATTTTAGCATAGCTTCTATGATTCATGAGTTTCATGACCAAGTATGATGCAATAAAAGAAAATAACAATATCTTTAAAAAAAACTGTGTCATCGAGGTATTATTAGTTGGAAAAGCTTTATATGTGAACGTGTTCAGCATTGAAATTGCAGTCAAGTTTTAGTTCTTAAAACATTTTTGCTAGCATTTTGCTAAACATTTGGCTCTTTGCCAACACTGACTGAAACCTAATCACAGGATGAATTTATAGTTGCAATTTTTAATATAGATCTTGCAACAGCAATTCGGTCTAATACTAACTTTTAAAATAACCACTTACTTCTGGGTGTTCTGTGATCACTGGTGAACTTTCGATGGTTTCAATGGTTTCAGGTTTACTCTCCTCTGCTTCTTTCTCTGTAGTTTCTGTGGCGACCTTTTCGATGGAATTAATCGATGCTGTTAACTCTCGCTTCTGAAACCCCATTATTTGTTCGAACCGTTCTCTCATTCGCGAAAAGCCTCCGGCGTGTCCAAATCTGTAGGAATAATATCACTTAAAATACTTAAAAAACAGACTTCAGAGATAGCTAACACCTATAATGAACACAAAGCTTACTTTTTACACTTATAGTAAATCCATGGAAGTAACAGCGCGTACTGCAGCTAATAACTTACAAATCAATGCTGATCAAATTTTTTACCATATTTTTGTATATTTGTATTAGGTATGGACAGAATAACAACATAGCATAATATTTAATGTAATAGTTACACATTGATAAGATGGACCAGCCACCCCCTCGGCGAGCGATGGTCGCTCGACTTGGCAAACACTTCCACCTCCTGCACGGAGCCCTGGCCTGCACTAGAGTTGTTCGCAGACACAGACAGGCCTTCGGACACACGTGACGCATTAAACGTATGGAATCTGAAACATATCATAATGATAAGCACTTCTGGGATATAATTTTTAGTTTTATATCAGAATTCGCGTCTGCTTTAGATGGCCAATAATTCGTCTCCTATACATTTGTGTTAATGCATCCATTTTAAGGCCGGTATTATAGAACAATAGGTACTCAAGCATATAGAGCTACTCTTCAGCATATACATAATTTGATGGACTATCTGAAATGTTATCAAGAACCAGTGAAGCTGGCTCTGACTCCAGGCTATAATGTTGTGTAGGTTTGTTTGTCAGGATCAGTAACCATTTCAAAACCATTTACTTATGTACTGTAAGAGTTTCGCTGATGTCAACAATGTTACCATTTCAGTGATTCTATGTAATCATCATTATCAGCCGGTTTCAATCTACTGCTGAACGTAGGCCTCCTCCAAGACACGCCACTAAGCGCGATCTTCGGATCTTTGTTTCCAGTCACTGTCCACCGCTTTGCGAATATAGTCGCTCCACCTAGTCACAGGGCGTCCTACGCTACGTTTTCCGATTCGCGGTCTCCACTCTAGAACCAGTCTGCCCGAACGGTTATCGGTCCTACGGCAGATATGACCAGCCCACTACCACTTCAGTTTGCTAATCCGCTGATCTGTGTCGACCACTTTAGTTCTCTAGCGAATTACTTCGTTCCGGATTCGATCCCGCAGAGAAACACCGAGCATATCTCTTTCCATAGCTCGCTGAGTAGTCGGACTAGTCGAACCGTGAGTGTCCACGTCTCGGCACCGTATGTCATGTAAGGTAGGACGCACTGATTAAAGACTTGTCTTTAGGGACTGTGGTATAGGCGACGAGAAGACTCAATGCTGCCCAGCCCAGCTTAAATCTATGTAATACTTTTCTTAAAATAGCACACATTCTTATAGCTTAATATTTACAAAGATAATAAAGAGCGAAAACGTGTAGTTAGGTAGAGGTAAACTGAATTATAGGAACTAGTAGTCGCGCAGAGGTCGAATCAAAACCTTCCCGTTGACCTAGGATCATTAAATTTGGCAAGAAGCAAGATTTTAAAGCACTTATAAAGAAAAATTTGAGAAGCGTAAATATGTAGTGTATAGTATAACAAAAGAAGCGAATTTACTATTACAAACTCATTATTTGCGGTTGGTTCATGAACTGTGTCTAGGCTATCGTTCTAGGGATCGAACTGCAAAGTTAAGTTTGTTTTGACAAGTTGGTATGGAAGCCTCGTTACACGAATGAAGTCGCACTTGACCGGTTTTTTCGTTTTAAGCAACGGAACCCTAAAAATGGCTACCATTCCGAGAGGGATGGAGAAGGACAGGGAGGAGTGGCGATTTCATCGATAAAATAAGTTATATAACACTGATTATTATACATTGAATTAGATAGTTAAACACTTATACATGTGTCCGTGTTTGAACTACCGATAGGGGGCTATCGGTAGTTCAAACACGGACACATGTATAAGTGTTTAACTATCTAATTCAAAACTATGGCATAGCTAAATATTATAGGCTGGTGACGGGCAGAAGCGCTACCGGTAAAAGAAGCTACGCGTTGCGATCGCTAACCGGCCTGCCCAGCGTATCGATTAGGGCATATTCCTCCAGAAGATGGAAAGTCATACACAAAGCCAAGGCCCCAAGACAGTGACTGTAAAAGTAGAGCCGAAGATCGGGCCCAGTAGCATCTTGGGAGAGGCCTACGTCCAGCAATGGACTGATACCGGCTGATGATGATCTATGCCAAATCATCCTCCTTGCAAACAATATGCCTACAAAGGGATCCGAAGTTTTCGCTTAAGTATTATTAATACATATTATATAGATTTAAACAGTAAACACAAAATTAAAAGACAACTTGACGCATGTGTATAAATGAAACATCATAAAGACAGCAAGTGCCAGTGTGCTGTAATTTAGAATCGTGACATAATCTATTAATCGTATAAAACAAGTGATAATATTGGGGGAAAACCTACAAACAAAAACTATTGCAAGGGTAATCCCCAAACAAGTTTTTATTAATCATCCTTTACACTTTAAAGTTTTTGATTACACTATTAATCATTCTTTACACTTTATAGTATTTGATTAAACTATCAAATGCTTTTTTTTTATGTAATAGTGGGCAAACAAGTTGACGCCCGCCTGATGGCAAGCGGTTAGGGTCGCCCATGCACAACTACAACACTGTGGGCGCTGATAATTCCTTGCCAGTTGTGACAATCAATACCTAAACTAAATAATAGTTATAATATCCTTACTTGTTACTTGGATTCAGTGCCATACACAGCAAGTTCAAGAATCTGGGGTCATCTAATTTCAATGCACAGAGTTTGACAAGCTTCTCACAGTTAGAACGGACACATTGCTGTATGTTGCTTTTCCATGAGGACACTGCATCATCAGTAAGAATCTTCGTGAATGACAATGTTAATGCATCATTGTAGAACCTCTGACAAGCAGCATTGTTGACATCTTCCCCTGAAACAAATCACTGAATATTAAATTAAACTCTTTGAAGAATTTACAATATTTCACAAGCATTTGGACAATAATTTATGAAAAATACCACCTCAACACCTAAATGTTTTAGTCATTTGTTGGTTGTTTGAGACTTCTTCAGAAATAAATAACACAATCGAAATTTTGAACACACAGACATAGTGGAACAGGACATAAGACATTGTCAATATGTTGTGGGTACTATTGTTTTAGAAAAATATATAACATTTATTTTCAATAATATTTCAAATTTTCTTTTAGCTCATTTACTTAAATTTTAAATTTATGATTAAACATCATTTTATAACCATATCAGTTAATTCACCGAACCAGTTCTACTAAGGGGTAGTCCATTAATCACATGATCCCCCCCTGGTGATATGTAGTGAGGTTTTAGACTACCCAACCCCCCCTATTTTGGGTAGGGGGGGCCCTACCCAAAATCACGTGTATTTTTCTGATACAAATACATATATTGAATATTATGTTTCTTTGAAGTGTTTCACACTTTATATTTTTGTAAATTGTTAAACACAATCCAAAATTTCATCGTACCGACGGGACTTGAACCCGCAACCTCCGGAATAACATGTTCCGGTGCTTTGCCAATTAAGCCACGGTGCGAAGTAACGTTACGACGAAATTAGTGGATTGCATATTTGTTAACCCAATTATGCATTGGTGGCGCCATCTATGACTACTTATTACGTAAGTTAATCATTCGGAAGAAATCATTACAGTTTTCAAATCCGACGAGAGATGTTGCACTGCGTAAATCAAATATTATGTTTCTTTGAAGTGTTTCACACTTTATATTTTTGTAAATTGTTAAACACAATCCAAAATTTCATCGTACCGACGGGACTTGAACCCGCAACCTCCGGAATGACATGGTCCGGTGCTTTGCCAATTAAGCCACGGTGCGAAGTATCGTTACGACGAAATTAGTGAATTGCATATTTGTTATTGTTTGCAACATCTCTCGTCGGATTTGAAAACTGTAATGATTTCTTCCGAATGATTAACTTACGTAATAAGTAGTCATAGATAGCGCCACCGATGCATAATTGGGTTAACAAATATGCAATCCACTAATTTCGTCGTAACGATACTTCGCACCGTGGCTTAATTGGCAAAGCACCGGAACATGTTATTCCGGAGGTTGCGGGTTCAAGTCCCGTCGGTACGATGAAATTTTGGATTGTGTTTAACAATTTACAAAAACATATATTGAAATTTTCAGAATATTATCTTGTTTTAAAAATCGTACATTCAACGCAAAATAAATACACGTTACAACTCATTATATCCCCCCTCTCTCTTTGTGATATTTCGTAATTTTTTCCGAACCTCCCCCCCCCCCTCACCCCGTTGAGCCTCACGTGATTAATGGACATTCTTTTTATAATTTTCATATAGCTCCACAGCTCCTACATATATTACCTACCTTTTGCTGCCAGCTCTGTGCAAGCACTAAGCAAGGCTTCAAGTTCCTGTTCTGGGAGAACTGGCACAACCCAGCGAGGGTGTGAGATCTTCTCTTCCAGGCCCCGTAACTTGGCCTCGGGGAACCCCATCTATATCCAACAAACATTGAACATGAAGTCGAAGGATAATCTACTATTGTCAAAATAACATTTGATTTCACACCTTATTTAGCTGAATTAACACCAACAAATGATGAATGGATCATACAGACAGTTGCAATCAGGCTTATAAACCATCAAACTTTACCACTTGAAATCATCACTATAGATCGGATATTTCAATGCTTTACCTAAAGTTCAGATGTTGGCTATTATGGTAAGCTATTTTTTATCGAAAAAAATCCTTGATTCCGGGATTAACGAATTTAACAAACATACTCCGTGCGATGTATATATATGTGTAATAAACCCGATTTAAGACAAATGACAGTTACAGTTACAATGTAACATTTTTGCTTTTCCTACTTTTACTGACTGATTTTTGATGAAGCAAAATAATCTGAGAAGCCTCTTCTGTAATATGTTACTGAAAAATTAACTTAAAAGAAACATATATAACTAAAAACAAAGACTTGAAAGGGAAGCTAGTACCCAGCAAGGAGTAACCAAAAAGTTTGCCGATGATACATAAATGAATAATGAGTCTTACCTCCCCAGGCATTTGGTCTTGTTCTTTCATTGATATAGTCATTATTTCAGCATGTGATCATTCATTGCCCCTGCTGAAAAAAACATTGAAAGTTGATGAAGCTGCTATTAATCCACCAAACTATTTTACATCCACAAGTTTTATAAGATAGTATGTATGATTTTAAAAGAATGTTGTATAATAATTAGTGATGGACTAATGCAATACATATTTGATTTTTCAGCAGACTTTATTTATGAAGGAGTTATAATTGATTTAACACATTGATATTTAGTATTTTGGTCATCATGTTGTATTGATCTATTCACAAAGCCAGGTGTTTTAAATACTTAATTTAAAAGTGCCTTGTGGCTTCATCTGCTTAACTAAACTGGCCTAGTGCGAGTGGGACTTGCACACTTAGGGTTCTCATTGAACAAAATTTGCCGGAAAAATAAGTTTTTTGTATAGGGACCCCCTTTTATTTTATTTTTAACTTAATTTAGTTTTTATTATTGGATTTTTTTTTTTTTTTCTTTCTGTATTTATTAGGGACTTTTACCCAAAGGCATGCCAGCCCCATCATACCCTAAACATAACAACCTACTTATAAACTATGGTGCTTAACAATGTCGAACAGAAACCTAGCCGCATCACACGCAGGTGATGCTAAAATGTTAATATATATACCCATGTCATTTGTATTAATTTTAAATTTTCTTAAGAGTAATGCGCGTTCATTTGCTCCTTTTGTACATTCCATAAGTATATGATGGATATCCTCAACAGTCCCACAACTTTCACAGTTTGGAGAATCAGTTATTTTCATCATATGAGTGAATTTCCTACATGGGTAATGCCCCGACCGTAATCGATGTGCTAGCACACAATCAGTTCTGGACAACTGGCCCGTACACAACCATGGTATACGAGGAGGCTGACATTGAATTGTTTTATACCAAATTCCCTTTTCCCGACTTCTCTCATCAAAATATTCCTTAAATTTACTATAACAAATTTCTTTACACTTTGGCAAAAATTCCGAATAATTAGGTTTTATAAAATATGTACTACCCTGCGTAAATGCTAGTGGGACTTGCACACTTAGGGTTCTCATTGAACAAAATTTGCCGGAAAACTAAGTTTTTTGTATAGGGACCCCCTTTTATTTTATTTTTAACTTAATTTAGTTTTTATTATTGGATGTTATAGCAACCATTGTAATATACACTATGCAAGCAAAGCAATGCAAGCAAATTTCAAATCTCTTTTCAAAGTCTCCATCTATTACGGTTTGTAAGATTGAGCATAAAACACCGGAAAAAACATGTTTCATGTAAGGGGTCCCCCTTTTATTTATAAACTTCATTATGTTTTTGGTATTTGTTGTTATAGTGGCCATAATAATATTTTATTAATTATGGTTCATAAGTTTAAGCAAAAAACGCCAAAAAAACATGTTTCTTGTATGGGGATGGAGGATGGATATTTTATTTTATTTTCTTTTTAGTATTTTTTGTCAAACCCCCCATAGAAATACATAAATGGTTGGATGGAGTATAATCATGTGAACTGAAAACTAATAAATTAGTTTGTATCTTCACAGATAAACAAATCAACAGATTATGCTGAAATTTAGTACAGGCAGATCTAACATACTGGAAATGGTCATATGATACTTTTAAATGTGAGTGAAGCCACAGTAAGCATCTAGTAAGATTATTTCATCAGTTATTTGTAAATATAATAATAATTTAATTTTTCACAGATTTGGAAATATTTATTATAAAAAATGTAACCGATTGCCATTTAGTATATACAATAAAGTATTTTTTGTGAATAACAAAATAGACTTGTGGAGTGAATTGTAGAGATATACACAGTAAAATAATTATAAGACGTCAATTACACGGTAGCTTATACGTCATTCAAAACCATCAGTCATGACTTTTGGTTGCTGATGCACCAATTTAAATTATATAAAATTGGTCAGTCACAGTCAATCACCCCATTAGACGATCAGTTATCCTTCATCAGTCACAGCCGTGAATGTGAGCTAACTGACAGCAAAACTTATCGTGTAATGGATGCCTTAGCTAATTCTTACATTTTTTATATTATATATAATATTATGAAACACAATGCAATTAATTGGACAGGCAGTGACATAGGTACCTGATTACAATATACAGCCCTTTTCACCATGAAAATATTTTTTAACAGTACAAAAAGTAGATAAGTTTATACCTAGTCAACAAACTATTATGATATATATATAATAACTAGCTATGCCATGCAGCTTTGCGTCTCTCGCGTTCAAAAGTATTTTATAGCCTAATCCAAAGTACTAGCTATCCCTGTGTAAAATTTCAGTCAAATCGATCCAGACAACAGTGAAGAAGTTCCAAACTAACAAACTGACTTTCGCATTTATAATATTGGTGTTGATAATAAGCCCCCATATAATTTCTATTAACAGGCAGCAATTATTTAAACTTTTGTTATAAGAAGATAAAAAGTTACTGATGCAATGGAAATTCAATGAGATAATACCTACATTTTAAATGTATATAGATATGTTTCTACCTTTTCCAAGACTTGACCAACCCTATGCAGTCCACATAGTTAATGGTTCTTGGCCCATTATTTAAGTATTTAGCTTGTTGACTAGATTTAATTTGGCTTAATTAGGCAAGTTACTTTGGTGAGTGTAAAGGTTTGACTATAAAACTCTGAAAGTTAAAGAAGCCTGAATGTTCATATGCGCATCAAAGACTGAGAAGTCTTCAGGAAACCTCTTTCCAATCTTTTGCACATTATTATCGACCAAAAAGTTGCAGCAATCTTCTAGCTATCGGAAAACGAACGAACCGCAAGTT
Organism: Cabera pusaria; assembly: GCA_954871355.1. Classification (NCBI taxonomy): domain Eukaryota; kingdom Metazoa; phylum Arthropoda; class Insecta; order Lepidoptera; family Geometridae; genus Cabera; species Cabera pusaria. The sequence continues at coordinate 17,693,539 of OX940889.1, read as the reverse complement.
GGCATTATGAAATTATCTGATTGTATACGATTTACAAACTATGAAAGTGTTCGAGGTGCAGCAAACATATCAACACAATATTAGGTTCCACTCCACGCTTCCACCCGATATGCATTTTCATCGAAAAAGGACACAAACTACAAAGTCGACCGAATCGGAACTTGTGCGACAGAAAAATCAATTACAGAATGAGCAATTCTTTAAAATTATAATACTTGATGATTCTTCGGATTCAACACCTAAATATAGCAAAGTATTCTTCGAAGTTGTTCTAATAATAAATAATTACAACATTTGCCCTACCCACAGAAATTGATCTTCAAAATAATAATTCATAGGATCAGCCGGCGCGACAAAATGGCGTCATTATCCTAAACAAGACAAAGCATTTCGGACATTTTCTGAGCTTTTACCATTGAAATCAGGGACGAATAAGTTAACAAAACTACTCTTCTTACCTTTGCTTACGGCAATAATCCGATCCAAGATTAATTTCACAATAAATCACAAAAAATATTATTTCACCAACCACTTTTTTGACGTAACATGAGATTTTTTTTTGTATTCATTCATCGAGCTGCGACCAAGAAGAGTCAAGCGAGAGATACAACTTTTTGACATTTACTATTTATCTTGTCATTTCGAATCGAACTAATCGATAACTCAAACTCGGCAAAGTTATTTTATACACATATGATTAAAGGATGATTACTAATTAGGTATGATCCTACGAGCAATAATTACTAAAGTACAGAGCGCGGCTACTCGAGTTTGAACAGTAAGCACGGGTCAGAACATCGTCGCTGTCCACCGGCAAGCGCGAACAGTCGACATTCTGACATTCTGAGTTCGAGCGGAGTGCGTTTAGTAACATCTTATTTCGTTTTTGCCGAGAAAATTGTGAAATGTGCAGTGCCAACTTGTCAAAATGACACAAGGAAACACACCAAATTAAAATGCAACATAATATTTCACAGGTAATTCAGTTTTTCATACCTTTAAACGGATATACTATTATAATATATATAAATAAGTCACATACGTAGCCCACCTACACCGCGCCGTACCACGCCTTGCTAAGCCCCCTCCCCTCCCTCTTCCCCTCTCCTACCCTCCCCCTCCTCTCCCTTTCCCCTCCCGCTTCCCCACCCCCTCATAACCTAACTAAAACTTTTACAAACTTTAAATGTCATATTTATTACTCGTCTGCGAAAGAAGGAGGGTTATATTTTAGGTACTCTCTTAGGTACTCTTAATTACATTAATACTATATCTTTCGTGCATTTAAGATACTAATATAATGACTGAGAAATTGTAGGAAAAAACAAACAGTGTATCTTGAGATTAATATGGAACATTCCTCTCAATGTATAAATATCCTATATTCATGTTTGTCGTCACGTGTCACCCGCTTCATCGATAAGCGCGCGGGCGTTTGCAGGCATCCCTACGCAAAACCTACATATCATAGCCGCGCTCTGTACTTTAGTAATTATTGCTCTGAGGGTATGATCCGACGTTCTCTATGGGGTATACTAATTTGATAGCAAGTCTGGCGGCGCGTAACGCGGGTAGTGTGGCTGCCACATAAGCCACATTTGAGGCATTTTCGTTCGGGTTGATACTGTACATACTTATCGATCATATCGATTATAGTTGATAAATGATAACCTCTGAATTGAATCGATTTATTTTAATGACATGACTCAAATCAAAATTTTATTCCTACACACGGAGGATAGACTAGTTCATACATGTTCCTACAGTTACAGTCAAAGAGTAACGTAATATCTATTAATATACATTATAATATACAGTTCCAAGTTCCGAGTGGAGTTTTGGCGGGAATGTGAAAAAGTGTGTGTGCTCGCATTGTAAATTTTCCTAAAACTTGTGTTCTTCCACGAGTTAATGTGTAATAAATCGGATTATTAACCATTAAGTACACATGAATGTGTGCGAGTGTAGGGAAACAGCACTGTAATGAAAAATATGCTATTTGCATTCTCACCAAAATTTCACTGAAAATCTTCAGTGAAGTCCACATCTTTACTGAGGGTATGACTTGGACTAGACTTCGACTTTAAACTAAAATGTGACTTTGACCACTGTATGCGACTTGAATTCACAATAACTTGAATTTTAATACTTGACCCTGGCTAAATGCACTAATCGTGTGGAGCCATAATGAAACTAATAAAATAAAAGCTCCGAGTGTTTCAACTCTAATTAGGGATGTGAAATTAATGGAAAAGAATTCATTATATAAAAATAGATTTTTCATTATTCAAAATTAACCGATTTGTCAAAATTTCAATTTTAAAAAAATAGATGTCTGCGAAAAACATATTTTTTTTGTATTATTTAAAAGTACATGCTTTTCATATTCCAATAATAAACCTTAAGAGATTCATATTAACAATTTATCAAATTAAAAATCAAAATAAAATTATATGAATAAAAAAATAACCAATCAAATTTTAGTACTATTAAACGTTTTATTTATTATAATATAAATGAAATGATGAACATCCTAACGAAATGACAAACTTATTGTCTCAAAAACTAAAATATAAATATAATTGAAAAAATATATATTAATAATAATTTAATATAATCGATTTACTAAAAATCGATTAATATTACTATAAGAATCGGTAATAAAAAATCGATTATATGAAAATAACAATTGATGTTAATCAAAATCGATTATTTTTTAACATCCCTAACACTAATATATTTTTTTTTTATGGACGACGGATGTTAGTTGGTTCATGTTTTCGTATTTATTTTTGTAACTTACAAACGTGTATTTAACTTAATGGTGGGCTTCGAAAAGAAATAACTATGAGTTTCTCCAGTGACGAGGTTAATTTTCTCGTTTACCGCTATTTACAAGAATCAGGTACGGTTTACTATAGTTCATTGAACCTCATAGACGCCACCGCAGTCCTACTGTATTTTCGGAGGAATTTCATCCTTATTTATTGCTGGTGCATTCAGTCTAAAAATTAAAAATATGCTGACTATTTTGATAATGCTACTTCTACCGGTGATTGAAATTTGATAATGTTTTATTATAATTCCCAGCATGAACAACAATGGAATGTTAGGATCATTACTTGAACGTGGAAAATTATTAAAGCCATCATAACATCTTGAAAAATAAAGCCTCTACAATGAGTTATTATTTCTGCTAACAGCAGAACTACGACTGACAATGAAATATCTGTATTTTTTAGGATTTCATCATTCGGCATACACATTTGGTATCGAGTCCCATATATCACAGAGCAACATTAACGGAGCACTTGTTCCACCTGCTGCACTGCTGAATATATTACAGAAAGGCTTGCAATACACTGAAGCTGAAATAATCATTGGAGAAGATGGTATGTACTATGTATATCATAAGTGGTCATTGTCACACATGGGAGGGTCATTCTCGCCTTCCTGTGTCCATGGGGTTAGTTAGACCTTATTACTATTTACTTAACTTATTAATTTTGAGCACCCTCTGCAGTGAAATTCACTCAGATCGAAGCTTATTTTTTCTACTGTTTTTTGATTGGTGTGCAAGTGCAGCATTCTTCTTTCCCTTTAAAGAAATAAGGCTTGAAGTCCAAAATGTCACGATTGCGGCATGCGCACTTCAATGTTATGCTGTATTACTTCACAGCGTTGCTTACATAGTAATCATGCCATATTGACTATGCCGGACTGAGTGCGGAAACTTATTACTCAAGCATTTAGTATTACTCTGAACTTGCGTTCACGGGTGTTAGGCACGGCTCCGTCTGACTTTTTTATGATAGTTTGAATGCTTCGGCTCTCGCTCAGTTAAACTTCGTTTGCTACCAAGCGGCAGCTGGGTCTGACACTTCCGTGCAGTATTACTTCGCAGCATTGCTTACATAGTAATCATGCCGGACTGGGCATGGAAACTTATTAATCAGGAATGTAGTATTACTGAACTTGCGGTCACTCGGGTGTTCGGCACAAAAACTGTCTGCCTTTTTTATGATAGTCTGGAGGTAATAAGTATACCGTGTCCTATTCTACTTATTAACTATCCCCAAAGAGAATATAATACTACGTTAACCATCCCTGTGAAAACTTCTGCCTAATTGGTCTAAAACTTAAAATTAAAAACAAATATATATTAATTTGTCCTACAGAAGCTATAGGTAATTGAAATATACAAACTGAATATATTGGTGTTGATAATCAAATATTTTTTCTTCTCTGTAATGTAATTATATTCTAATGTAAAATACTAAATGTGCCAAGTGGCTTTTCTCCCGCATCCAAAGTATCATATTCAACCCTACCGAAACCGACTTTACATGCTGCACTAGTCATTTTCAGCAGCAAGTTTGAGGTATTTAAACTCCATATCTCAAGAGATACTCATCAGATCTAGATAAACTTTACTGCACAAGAATAATTAAAATCGGTTCATTCTAAGTGAGAAGTTTGAGATTTTATCTCATGTACGTTCATATCAATGTTTTATCTCCATATCTCTGAAGATACTTTCAGATCTCGGAACGAAGCCGGAAGTATACCCTCTCAAACAAAAAAGGAATTTTCAAAAACAGTGAATGACAAAAAATATAAACAAATAGAGAACTTCCTTTTTTTTGAAGCTGAATAAAAAACAAATAAATACCTAAACGTATTTGATAACTGTAGTGGTATAGTATACACACAAAATGTACTTATTAGAAAGTGTGCGTTTGCCCAGCAAAAAGTATCGCCGTTTTAACCGACTTCAAAAAAGGAGGAGGTTTCTCAATTCGACCGTATATATATTGTTTTTTTTTTAAGAATTGAATGATGCAGATAATTAGTGCCTTATATCGTGTAAATGTGCCCGAAATTTTAAATTTGTGCCTCCAATGGCTTTGGAGTTATTTAAGAAAAACGGATTCTGCTGCACGAACGTTCGCCCACCAAAACTTTTTTTAAAAGATGAGTCTAGCTGTATATTAAATATGCAAAAAGATAGCTTAAATACGAGTATAAATGTGCCGTGAAAGCCAAATTTGTGCCTCTTAAGATTCCAGAGATATTTAGTTTTTTGCTGGGCGAACGTTTGGGCGATTGCTATATATCGGAAACGGCTGAACGCACAGTTATGATTTTTTGTAATACAGATAAAGTAAATTTGTGCATATTTGTGCCCGAATTTTCAATAACATGACTAGCATGGTCTGAACCATGCTAGTCATGTCTAATAGCTCCTGAGAGCTATTATTTTATTTCCTAGAAAATGGAAAAATGTTCTGGCTCTCGAACGAACAAGAACAAGGACTTCGCGTTAGTGCCAACTGGTACCCGTTATATATTCCCATGATCCTGTAAAGTTTCGCCGGCCTACTACATATCATTGGCGAGTTCTTAACGATTTTGTCTTTTTTTGAGGTTATTTTGATTGAAATTACTTAGAATACAAAAACACTAGTTTTCTGTGAGCTGGCTTATTACACGCTTCTACAAATAATTAAAGCGCTATTGTACGTATGTTATACGTATGCAAAAAATCTAGTATTTATGTCCATTACTTTAGACAATAATGATAAAAACCATTCAAAATATTTTTGGTAGATTACCCGACCAAACTCGAGTGAACACAAGGAATTATAACCTACAGAAAGTAGGTTTTCAAACAACGCTTGCTCAGAAGATAGGCCGAAAAATTCGCTATGTGTGCGGAACTGCGCTATGTTTACTTGCCATGTCACACACACAGACGCACTTATAATGTTGCCAGTAAGAATGACTTTTAGCTGAAAGTTGGGTAAAGTTGATTAATTGTGATTTTTGCATAGGTATCGTTTGTGAGTCGGAGAAGTGAACTTTACATCATCATCTTCATTTTTAAACGCGGTTAAATCTCTTACATACATACATACATAAACCTCATACATACATACACACTCGAAAAATATATCCCTCCTTGCGCAGTCGGGTAATAATACATTCTCAATCGACGAAGATATTGTGTAACAGTTCGAGACAACCCTAAACAGAACCTTACTTAGGTAGTAAATAAGTAATTAACAGAACCTACCAAAAAAATAAATAATTCATTATTATAGGTAAACAAGTATAGTTTAGTCTAGGTATATTATGTACCTATTTATTTATTTAATCATTGTAAATTAAAGAAAATTTGGTAAAGAATGTGTAAATTAAATTGGCCCAATTTCACACCCACTCATCTGGCAACACTGCACTCGTACTCAGAGCTAGTTAATTTGATTCAATGTATTTGTTTTATCACACAATTTACGTAATTAAATGTATGTATTAACTGTGGAATGATACTCTAGAATCCTTATAATCCTTTTCCGATGCTTTGTGGCATAAAATCACTGTACAATATGTCATATTTTGATAATTTTGTGGGAGACGCACTCGCTACCATGTAACTCGGAGCACTGATTACGCGGTCGTCGATTGGGTCAGATTCTGACCCAAATTAACGGCGAGTTTGAAACACGCGTACTTGGTTTCTGTAGGTTATAATTCGATAAGTGAACATTAAAAAGCGGCCGCACGATACTTCAAGCTATCCTTCCTCACTTGATGGCGTTGTAATGAAATTTAAATAGTACAGATGCGTACAGAATTGTTAAGTTGGAAAATATTTTACACTAGGAATATGATATAAAATGTGAATTTTTTTTATTTTTCTTATACACTATAATTTGTAATGTATTATTAAAAATAAATTGTCCGTAGACAACGGCACATCGGCGATCTTTTACATATACTTACTACTTATTTATTGATAAGAGCTATGTAATAATATTATACTAAAACAATACTTAATGTTTTAAAATATATACCGTCAGAAATATTACAATTAAAAAATAAACGTTTAAAGTTTATTTTTTTAAATGACAATTCCACTTTTGTGCTCAACGTTCTCCAAACACTAAATGATATCATGGTGATTTAAGAAGGATAGCTTGAAGTACTTTAAGAACTCGCCAATGATATGTAGTAGGCCGGCGAAACTTTACAGGATCGTGGGTATATATTACGAGTACCAGTTGGCACTAACGCGAAGTCCTTGGTCTTGTTCGTTCGAGAGCCAGAACATTTTTCCATTTTTAACCGACTTCAAAAAAAGGAGGAGGTTTCTCAATTCGACCGTATATATATATATATATTTATTTTTTTTTTTTTTTTTTTTTATGTTTGTTCGCGGATAACTTCGTCGTTTATGAACCGATTTCGATTATTCTTTTTTTGTTTGAAAGGAGATATCCCAAGTGTGGTACCATGGTAATTTTATCGAGGTATGATAAGTATCTCCAGAGATATTGAGATAAACATCTCAAAATTGATACTGAAAAATAGCGCGGCATTGAAGTCGGTTGTTTTTTAGTTTTTAAACGATATTATCTAGGAAATAATATAATAGCTCCTGAACCACGCTAGTCATGTTATTGAAAATTCGGGCACAAATATGCACAAATTTACTTTATCTGTTTACAAAAAATCATAACTGTGCGTTCAGCCGTTTCCGATATATAGCAATCGCCCAAACGTTCGCCCAGCAAAAAACGAAATATCTATGGAATCTTAAGAGGCACAAATTTGGCTTTCACGGCACATTTATACTCGTATTTAAGCTTAATCTTCTTAATCTTAATCTTTTTGCATATTTAATAAACAGCTAGACCCATCTTTTAAAAAAAGTTTTGCTGGGCGAACGATCGTGCAGCAGAATCCGTTTTTCCTAAATAACTCCGAAGCCGTTGGAGGCACAAATTTAAAATTTCGGGCACATTTACACGATATAAGGCACTAATTATCTGCATCATTCAATTCTTGAAAAGGCGATACTTTTTGCTGGGCGAACGCACACTATTAGAAATGGGATTTTGACATGAGTCATGGGAATTGCCTGGAATTTAAATCAATTGATGTTGTGTCTTACTGGGCGATTCCCAGACTGAAATCTGCACAATTTTTTATAAATGATGTAATGGGAATCCCAGTACATAACATGATATAAACCATCGACTTCATAGCAATTATGAAGTTGATGATACAAACAAAACTTTCTGTAGTTATTGCCTTAGTAGTTACTACTGTCACTTCTGTGTATAGTGTCGTACTGTGTGTTTTAGCTAAACAATAAACATTTTCACTAGTAATTTTATTATTGTAAAAATGTTATCCCAGAAAAAAAAAAGTAATATTTATCATTTTGATAAAAATTCAGCGAGTGTTTTATACTAGCTAAAAGCCGAGCTTTGTGAGGGCTCGCGTAGTTTTTCTGCCTGGTAATAATTTTAAGGCAGTTTTTTTATATTTAATAGCGAATTTGCCCCACACTGGCAAAAAAATTGCCAAAACACCAACCACTCCAACAAATGTATAAAATTTGCCATCATATTATTGAATTATGGCATAAAATAAGGCATAATAAAACCGGCCAAGTCGAGTTGGACTCGCCCACCGAAACTTCCGTACCAACGTTGGTTGGTACCAATTAAGCTGGACCTCTAAATTGTATGAGCGCTTATATAACTCAGAGGCCTATCTTGATTGGAGTGAACTATGTATGTATGGGGACACCCTTTGATTTTCAACTCTTTTTTATTTTTTTGAATTTTTCCTTTATTTAGGCTTCTTGCCAAATTTCATGATTCTAGGTCAAAGGGAAGGGAAGGGAACCGGAAGTGCCCTATTCGACCTTTCGACCCAAAACCTATAGGGCACTTCCGGTTGACCTAGAATTGTCAATTTTGGTTAAAAGTAAGGTTTATAGTGCAAGTAAAGGGAAAATTCCAAAAAATAAAAAAAGTTGAAAATGCAGGTACATTTTGGTACTTACAAGTTTTCGCGAAAATCTAAATTTGCCCATATCTTTTTATCGTGTTCACTCAGGACCTTGATTTTTACACACCTAATAGGAATTATAGATCTCAGTATCTGGTATAAATTTCAACTTGCTTGGTCCACCCGCTCCTGAGAGAATCGGTGGTGACACACGAACAGACAGACAGACGGACAAGTAAGTGATCTTATAAGGGTACCTTTTTTACCTTTTGAGGTACGGAACCCTAAAAATAAAGTTTACCTTCTCATTCAAACTTTTACAAAGGCCCTAGGGGTATAAGCTAATAAAATCTGCCCCCGGAAGAAATCTGATTGATATTTATACAATATGTAGATTCTAATAAAATATTTATTTTCTGAAAGTTTGAGATCTGTAACTCAATTGTATCTTTTTTTTCTAAAGCTGAAAATGAAAAAAACAAAAATAATTTTTTTCAAGACAGACTGCAGCAATTAATCCTATTTTTTTTTATACATCTTTAGGAAAAATAATAGCTATTATATTAAAAAATTGAGAGCTTTATAATATCGTAGCATCATAGAAAAATTAAAAAAAATATTTTTATATGTAATTTTTTACCATGATACAATTTTGACACAATAAAAAAAAACCGTACCTTTAATATTTGCCTATAATAATGTAATATTTGTTTTAAAAAAAGGTACGTCATAGTTAAAAAAAAATCTGGCCAGGTGCGAGTCAGACATTTGTCCCGCACCTGGATGGTCCCGAACGCCATCTAACGGATATCTAACGAACTTCTAACACCAACAAAGTGAACGTTAACACAAAGATGTTAGCAATTAATATTATTAAATATCTGGTTGACCAGCTTAGCTCTTGAGCTTTGCTCGGTATTTTTTGCCACTATTATTGTTACTTAAACAGAAAAATGTGACTTCCCCGACATCTATCGACGAATAATAATACTATTTTTTATTATTTATAGCAACTAACTGCTTTAACGATACAATAACACTAAAGCTACTTTTACTCGCCAATAGATGTCGGATAGAGTCATATTTTAAGTTGATTATCGATAAAGTTGATTATTGAAAACACGAATAAAACAACATTTTCTGAAAATGAATCCTAGCTACATCGATTTATCGCCCCCGAAATCCCCTGTATACTTAATTTTATTTAATCGTTGGAGCCGTTTCCGAGATTCAGATTCAGATTCCGAGATTAAGGTAAACACGATATCTATGAATGATTCATAGATGGCGCTATCGTAAAAAACACGTTCTTTGTTTTTAACCCTTTAATTTTTAACTTTGTTCTGTTCTCAGTATTTGTTGCTATAGCGGCAACAGAAATACATCATCTGTGAACATTTCAACCGTCTAACTATCACGGTTCATGAGATACAGCCTGGTGACAGACGGACAGACAGCGGAGTCTCAGTAATAGGGTTCATAGAACCCTAAAAAGCACTTTTCGGTCTCTCTATCATCTACTACTTTTACATATAATACATTACATGCTCGCTTTTAATTGCTTTTCTGCTATTTATGTACATATATATGTATTACATATACATATATTATTAAAAATAATATTAATTTTCAAAATTATAACAATAGCTTCTATTGTGAAACTAAATAAATATAACATTCGAATATCAATTATCAATTTTATTATTCAATCTTAGTTAGCTATGTTTCAAGGAACAAAATATTATTATGACACTTTATTAGAGTTCCGTAGCCGAATGGCAAAAAACGGAACTCTTGTAGATTTGTCATGTCTGTCTGTCCGTCCGTATGTCACAGCCACTTTTTTCCGAAACTACTAATAATTTGGGAATAATTAGTATAATAGTTACGAAATTCCTAAGAATACACAGTTGAAAAACTTGGTAGGTAGAAGTATTCTATGAACCGCTTTTCGATTTTAATACAAAATTAAAATAATTTAAGATCGTTTACAAAACGACAAAAACCGACTTCACACGCCGCGATAGTAATATTTTTTTTATCGGTTAAGATTTGAAATGAAATGAAATGCATGAAATGAAATGAAATGCTTTAAAAGAAAGGTTAAGATTTGACGGAGTACGGTGGTAGATTTGAGAGGAGACGGAGAGCCTAGGGCATTTCCAACCAAAAAAATGCATAATAAGAATGTTATACTTTAAATAGAAACAGAAAATTGTCAAAATTCTATTTATATTTCAAAATTCATAAAGATCCTTGAAATCTGCCACTTTTTGGAATCGTCAGCGTAATCACAACAGGTGATATAGTGGTCAAACGCTAACCTAGAAGATATAAAAAAAATCTGCTAGAGTTAAGATTTAAGTCCTTAATCTGCCTAAATGGCAGATATCTGCCATAAATGGTACACTGATACCAGAAGTCATTTGGATGACAGATGTAAATTCTTTAGATTTCCAACAGATGGCGTTAGTAACTAAACATTATGTTCGCAGCGAAGTTCTAATCTTCTAATGGTCCCCCCCCTCCCTAAAAGCTAAACTGCTGGCTTGAAAAATCTGGAAAAATTCATGATAATAGTGCATTTCATTAACTTTAAAGGAAACTATAGCGGTTAAGATAACTTTATCAGTTTAGCAGTAATAGTCGTTGAACTTGGGTGTTGGATAATTTTGTACCAAATACATAATCCTTAGAATAAATCCTTTAAAGTGCAAAGACGAAGTATCTAGTTGCTTGTTTATAACGGGTAAAGACTTGCATTGAATAACAGGCTACTACGGAACCCTACACTGCGCGTGGCCCGACACGCACTTGGCCGGCTATTTTTAATGTTAATTAAATTAAATAATTTTTTTACTGATAACACATCTACATGTGAATTTAAATTACTATGCAAAAGCACAAATCAATAGGCGTGATAGTTTTTCAGTAAAGTGCACCACAAAAGTGCTCAGGTTGTGGGATAGTGTAGGGCTCGCTTCGCTCGCCCTGATAAACAAAAGGTTTTTCATTCCTAAGTAATCTTGATTTTATTTTATTTAGGTTAGGTCTGTTATTTACATTATTTGTAACCAACAAAACTACAGTTGTTTAATTTTGTTTTGGATATAATAATAATGTTTGTTTAGTGATCATTTTATTTTGTATCATCTTTTAATATTTTTGTTTGTGTATGTGACCTCTCATGCCTGAAGAGAACTTCCTGATGTAAATATTTCAAATATCTAACATGACCCTTGGACAGTGTCTATCATTGTTGATAGATTTTGAGGCAGATTTTAGATTTGGGTAGAAAATACCATTATTTGAGGGTTGGTATGTATGATAATCTAAGTTATATTTATATTCTAGGTACTGAAACAAGACTTACAGAGAGCCTCAGTCTCATAGATGCTGTGACACCTGACATAGTGGCAGCACGACAAAACGCCCACAATGCCCAGAAACAAGCTATCAAAGCTGAGCCTGGCTCGGGTAGTGAACAAAATGGTGTTGATGTAAGTGATCTCACAATTTATAATTAGATGACAAAATCTTTGTGATAACAATGGCTTTTCTAGAACAATAGTAAAACTGTAGAAGCTGTTCTTCTTTAAATTATATTTGGCTTCTTAATATATTAATAAGAATAGTTCGATCTAACAATGTCCTTCTATTCCAATAATTATTCTATTGACATTTAATATTGTTATATTAGTATTTTGTTGCTTGTATGTGTAATTAATTAATAATGTTTAGTTGAGATAAATAATAATAATAAGTCTAATTGTTAAGTCTCATAAGTCTAATTTGTAAGTTGAATACCCGATGTGGGTATACTGACGTACACAATCTGCAATACCTACCTAGCATGTAAATTACTTAGTCAGTTGTATCAATACATTTATTCTGATTCTTTCGTATGTCAGCTACATCATATTATTTTATTTTTTTTATTTATAAAATATATAGATGTTGTTCGTATCACAGGGCACAACATGCACAGCTGCGGCAGCTGCAACCACAGCTGGGTCGGCGACTCCAAGTGCAGCACCACCAGAAACCATGGATGTGGACCAGTCTATTGAGATCCCTGCCAGCAAGGCCACAGTACTCAGAGGACATGAGTCTGAGGTCTTCATCTGTGCGTGGAATCCTAGCACAGACCTACTTGCTAGTGGATCTGGCGATAGCACAGCTCGGTAAGTCCAGATCCAGGAACCCTTAACGTTTGTGTTTTCGGGACTCGTCAACTCACTTTCACTGCCATAAAATTCAGCTTAATTGATGTCTTGATTGGCCCTTAATATGTTCAGTGTGCCCTCTCTTGTCTGCATTGTTATGTACTCTAACAGATATGAAAATTTACACTATGAAGTTTTTCAGAATATGGGACATGTCAGACAATCCAGCTACCACACCTAATCAACTTGTGCTAAGGCATTGCATTCAGAAAGGTGGTGCTGAGGTGCCTAGTAATAAAGACGTCACTTCATTGGACTGGAATGTAAGTTTATTCCATACATCCATACTCTACTATCTTTTTAAGGTTCTCATTTGAATAATTAATTGCTTTCTTAACCTGTAATCATATACATTATTTTTCCAGTGCGATGGTAACTTATTGGCTACAGGATCTTACGACGGATACGCGAGAATTTGGACGACAGATGGTACTCTAGCTTCAACACTGGGTCAACACAAAGGACCTATTTTTGCACTGAAATGGAACAAACGCGGCAATTACATTTTGAGTGCAGGAGTGAGTAGAAAACTGTTATAACAAATTATCATACTTCCATGTGTCAGATCAAAATATGATATTTTCTTTAATAGGTTGATAAAACAACAATAATATGGGATGCATCTACAGGCCAGTGCACTCAGCAATTCTCATTCCACTTAGCACCTGCACTAGATGTGGATTGGCAGACAAACACTTCCTTTGCATCATGCTCTACAGATCAGTGCATCCATGTCTGTAAGCTGAATGCTGATAAACCTATCAAGAGTTTCCAAGGACATACTGTAAGTTTAAGTCTCTCTTATATTTTTTTGTAGTTTAGTGAGACTTACTATAGTAGTTTATGAAACTAGTGCATTATTAAGGGTATTAAAATCGAGTGTGTTTAAAAACCGAGCCATTCGAGGTTTTGAATATTATAACACAAGTATTTTAATACCTAGTTATGTGCAGTTTTATACACTACTTTATCTACTTTCATGCTTACTTATCACCCCGTGGCTTCGCCCGCGAACTTCTTTCATTTACTTTTAGAAGTTTTCTTTCGTAAAAACCTTTTAATCATATAAACACATCAAAAAAGAATTAGCCAAATCGGTCCACCCGTTTTTAAGTTAACGTGACTAAGGTAAATTGGGATTAATTTTTATTTTACCCCCATTTCATCCCCTAAGACGGGTGCATTTCGGAAAATTCTTTTTTAGCGGATACTCACGTCATAATAACTATCTGCATGCCAAATTTCAGCGCAATCCGAAACAATATTGATTTTCAGACTTTGTTACACACTTCACTCTCCTAGGGGTGGAATTTCGAAAAAGCCTGAAACACATATTTGCTTATTTACTTACAGAAGTACTTGTGTGAAGTATCTAATAAAAAGGACTATCTAATCTTGTGTCTCCTTCCAAACTTTGAACCTCATCCCCTTAAAAGGTGAATTTTGGAAAATCCTTACTTAGTACATACACTCTTACGTACTAAGACAAATATATATACTCTCCAAATTTAATGTCTCTATGACCAGTGGTTTAGGCTGTGCGTTCAGTGTTGTCTCTTAGTCAGTCAGTATGTTAGGACAAAGATTCCTATAGTATTAGATTTATTTAAATAAAAAACCAGCAAAAAGTTTAGCTAAACAAACACAACAATGGCTTTTTAACCATCAGTCAACCGTGCATTGCACCCTAGCGCGGTCTCCACAAACTTGGTTGATCCAAACTGTACTAAAATAGAGAAAAAGTTATTTCAATAAGAAAAATAAAATAAAGTTATTTCTTACCATTATTTTGTTAGGGAGACAGTTTTATACATTACTAGCTGACCCGGCAAACGTTGTTTTGCCATATAAATAAATGGCTATTAAAAAATAAGGGTTGATCGTAGAAGGGTGAAAATTGAGGATTGTATGTATTTTTGTATGTTGTATCATAAAAAAATAGAAATTAAAAATTTTGTCTAAAAAATAAAAATTAGGGTTGGCCTACCCCTAACATTTAGGGGGATGAAAAATAGATGTTGGCCGATTCTCATAGATACCGGATAAGCACAAAAAATTTCATCAAAATCGGTCAAGCCGTTTCGGAGGAGTATGGCAACGAAAACTGTGACACGAGAATTTTATATATTAGATTTTATATTATTTATTATATTTTTTTATAAACTATACATATAGAATTTTAACTGATTTGAATATTTACAATAATTCGAATTTTACGATAGAGTAGATAAAAAATAATTTATATAATTCTTAAAACTGGATTTTTTCAGAATGAAGTGAATGCTATAAAGTGGGATCCCCAAGGACAATTGCTTGCATCTTGTTCTGATGACATGACATTGAAGATTTGGTCAATGAAACAGGACACTTGTGTGCATGACCTACAAGCCCACTCTAAGGAAATTTACACAATAAAGTGGTCCCCAACCGGTCCAGGAACCGCTAATCCTAATATGAACTTGATACTGGCGAGTGCTTCGTTTGATTCAACTGTCAGACTTTGGGATGTAGAGAGGGGAGCGTGCATTCACACACTGACTAAACACACAGAACCTGTGTACAGTGTAGCATTTTCACCAGATGGTAAATTTTTGGCAAGTGGCTCCTTTGATAAATGTGTGCATATCTGGTCGACTCAGACTGGTGGTCTTGTCCATTCTTACAAAGGCACAGGTGGTATTTTCGAAGTGTGCTGGAACTCGAGAGGTACTAAAGTCGGCGCAAGTGCTAGTGACGGCAGTGTATTTGTTTTGGATTTACGTAAACTCTGAGATACGTAGAACTTTTTAGTTTGTTATACCTTTTTTCAGAAATTTATCGAAACTTTGTACAAATTCAGCAATACTGCCTTGTCTTTGCAACAAGGTATTAGTTAATATTGGTATCACAAGTCTTTCCAAAATTATTAGTTTAACATCAAAACTGCTTGTGTATGTGATCAGATCAAGCTGTGAAAGTACTCTATAAAATTAAATTTGTAAGGTAATGCCTAGCTTAATCTTTATTTTTCATATCATTTGAGATGAACTTGTGATAATAATACATTTTCATCCATATTGAGATGATTTACCCATGCAGACAAAGGAAAATCTATACTAATGCACAACTTATTCTCTGAAGAGCTTGGCTAATGTATAAGTTTATCAATAGCAGATACCTACACTCCTATTCTAACAATATTCAAACTATAGTTATTATTCATAATATTCTGATTTAATTATTAAGTATTATTACTTGTATAATTAAGTATAGTTTTTAAGGCAAATTATTAAAATATGATATGATTTAATGACAATTTTTTATTATTTCTATCTCTGCCTTCAACATGAATAACAGTATAATGTAAGTAAGGATACAACCTGTATATCCAGTTTATAATTATTTCACATAATTTTAAACTCCACAAATATCCATATTATAGTTAATTAAAACGACTACACTCACGGGTTAAGATATCAAAAATACCCCGACACGTTTCGGACATTTTTGAAGTCCTTTTTCACAGGAGTCAGGCCTACCACACGTATATATATCCATAATATCTTGGGATATACCAATTTTTTGGGTAAATATCCTGACTCATAGAATTTCTCTACCTATGTAACAACAATTAACCTTTTGAGAGCCAAAGTCACATATATGTGACAAGACTTGCGGGTCCTGTATGCCAGCATTGTCTATAGATGACAAAAACAGTACAAAACCATACCACTTGAGATGCAGGGCACAAGGGTGCGTTTGTAGAGTGGCGCTCAAAAGGTTTAATGTGTCTAGTATTATGACATTGGTCTCTTGTATGCCAGTAAATCTTCATGTTTATACAGTTTGTGTAATTTCTCATACATGTATTTGAAGAAATACAACAGGTTATCATAATCGCCATTATATGGCTTGCAATGAGGATGTGATCCATCCTCATCACTACTATGTACAGAGTAATCCTTAGTAAGGTCCGATTTGTAGTGTTCACTATAACCCCATGCGCACAAATGTAATTCTAACATGAGATGATGTAAAGCCTCTATTGTTGAAAGGTACCATCTTGGGCTACCTTTTTGATGCCTCCAAAATTGTGAAGGTCGGTTTTGTAACACAACCGTAGGTATTCTTTGTAATCTTTCATCGGCATAGATTCCACGACTTTGATTCCATGTACTGTCTATAAGCACAACCCGGTCAATTGGTAAACGTTCAACATGATATATTTTGTTTTCTTCAGTGTCCCCTAATTTTTTTGTCATTAACGTACCAACATTAAATCCTGATGGTAATTGTGCTAGTAGAAGTTCAGAATAACTTGGCGACATCACTTTTTCTGTAAATAATTCTTGAACTGTTCTCGCTTCAGCTCCTGGGTATAATAATACAGTTCTACCATCAAGCACATATTCGGGAACATTTGGGTAGGTATAAACATTAACATTGTGAGGAGCTAAAACAGCTGCATGAGCTGCTGTACTCTTGCCATCTATTTCTCGCTTGTGTTTTATAATATCAACCATAACTGGCAGCTGTAAACAAAAATAGTATAGCAGTGAGCTTAGTATTACATTGTGATATCATCAGCAAAGATTTATGTATAGTTATATCTAAAGTGTATGTTAATATTTACCTTGCAAACAGGTATTCGTCCTTCAAGTACTGCGACTGGAATAAAGCACGTATAGCAGAAATACATTCGAGATTTATTACATCGTGGGCAAGAACTTCTACCGTTCAGGCTATTCAGTAGAGTCGTGTCTTCTATTTGCATGCCGTCAAATGGGTTTTCATCTCTACTTCTTGCTTCAGGGCTTTTAGGATTCATTTTCTTTTCTAGGTGCAAGTTTTACAAATCTATGCAAATAAATTAATGTAGTAATTGTATTCTCTTTGAATTTCAAAGTTTGAAATTAACATAATCTTCACAGCACATGTGTTTACATTTATTATTATTATTATTATTTTGTTTCTTTATGGCTCCACACGATTAGTGTATTTAGCCAGTGTCAAGTATTGAAATTTTTCAAGTTTTTATGAATTTTAGTCGTAGAGATGGGTCAAGGTCAGTTGTCAAGTAAAAGTCTAGTCCAAGTCATACCTTCAGTAAAGATGTGGTGTTTACTGAAGATTTTCAGTGGAATTTTGGTGAGAACGCAAATAGCATGTTTTTCAACATTGTGCTGTTTCCCTACACTCGCACACATTCACCGGCACTTAATGGTTAATAATCCACATTTATTACATATTAACACGCGGAAGAACACAAGTTTTAGGAAAAAATACAATGAGATCACACACACTTTTCCACGTTCCCGCCAAAACTCACATTTATTATTATTTGATTCACAGATTGATTACCACAGAATAATATATACACGGGGGGTTGATTACTATATGTGTCAGAGCATTTGATTGCACAGACACAGATTTTGCGCAGACTCGAATTTCGAGGTTATGTTCAAATCATTTATTTAATTTTTAGGGTTCCGTAGCTCAAAAGGTAAAAAAAAGGAACCCTTATAAGATCACTTTCTTGTCCGTCTGTCTGTCTGTCTGTCTGTCCGTGTGTCACCACTGATTTTCTCAGGAACGGTTGGACCTAGCAAGTTGAAATTTATATCCGATACTGAGGTCTATAGTCCCTATTGGGTGTATAAGAAATCAAGGTCTTGAGTCAACACAATCAAAAGATATGGGCAAATTTAGATTTTCGCAAAAACTTGTTAGTACCAAGAGATGTACCTTAATATTAAACTTTATTTATTTTTCAGAATGTTTCCTTTACTTGTGCTCTAAGACCTTGATCATAACCAAAATTGACAATTCTAGGTAAACCGGAAGTACCCTATAGGTTTTGGGTCGAAAACCTATAGGGTATATATACCTATATCTCATTTCGTTCATTTCAATCTCAATCAAATTTCGTGATAGGCCTGCAGCGCAGTCTCTACGGCTATTAATTATCTGTGCTACGGCAGTCGGTTGTCGGGTGTTGTTCGTCATATAGTATAAATCTGTGGTGTTGTTCTTATGTCATTATCAGTCAGTTGAATTAAAGCTGTCAATTTCATATATGACATTTATCAAACATTGAAGTTGTCAATTTTTTGTGGGCGCCGTCCGTCCGTTGACTTGACTTACCGAAAGATATTTAGAATTATTTATTCCTGTAAATAATATGTGATTTTTCGTTGTACCGAAACGTACACAATGTAAGATACAGTGTTAAAAAAACTTGGTTTTTAGAAGACTTACAAGCATATTCTGAAAGTTCTAGGACTTGTTCCGCCAGTATACACCGAAAGCTGTAAAGTAAACTATTATATTGTAACCTGCCTTCTCAGGTATAAATCTTGATTAGCCCAGCAAACCAATTGAATAAATGACATTGCTTAAAAATGGAGCACACTATAAGTACAATAGCAGCGCAGCTTCGTAAATTGTGCACGGCGTTGTCAGACGATCCAGGCAAGTATATAATTCCTATTTCAAAACACCAAATTACCTCATCTGTCAATCAAAAAAATATTTTATTTGGTTTATTTACTTTGTGAGCAGTTTTACAGATTCATGAATAATATACAGGAATATATTAAGAATTTAGTGACGAAATACAAAAAAGGTAAAGAGTGGAATTAATAATTACATGAGCCTTTCACATATCAAGCTTGCAATGCTATGGTATGGCTATATTTAATAGATTATTTATATTTTATAGCAATAGAGCTCCAATTGGTTACTGTAGCTTCCAATCCCTCGGAAGACTCACATTGGTAGAAGATCTTGAAAATCCCCTTGGTTGCTGATGCTGCATATAATACTAATTTTAATGAGTTTTTGCAGATGGAGCATATGAACTGGCAGTATCATATTTATCACTGATGAAAGAAAAGTCTCGTCCTGTACAAGATGAAAAATTGTTGTGTCAGAAAATCCAGGCTAGGCTGTCAGGCATATCAAGTTCTGAGAGTGATAAATTCAATGAATGCTATGCAAAACTAAAGAATTCTGTGAGTTTACTTGTCTATATCAAAAATTACCAATAACAATAATACCTGAATCTTGTTGGAAACAAATTTCTAACAAATTATATTTGTTTAATATTATATTTTTATTAAGATTTAACATTTCTGATTTATTAGGTTTGTTTGTACATGCTCTGGAACTATTTGAAAGTTTTTGTAGAAAGCTACATGATTCCTAAGTTATGAACACCAATTTTATAAATGCAAGAGTCAGTTTGTTTATTTGGGACTTCTTCATGGTCAAACGGCTGGACTGAATTAGCTGAAATTTTGCTATGGATTAGGCTATAGGATATGTTTTGGTGTGGGCGAAGCCACGGGGCACAGCTGGATAAGTATATTTGACTTATTTTACAAAAGAAGGTTCTTTATTTATGTGATTGCTGGTTTTAATAATGTTTTATAAATTACCTCTAATTGTAATTGGTGATAGGGTGATAAGACCCGCCCTGACGTCCCGCTTGGGATGTATTGTGCATTTCCCCCTGACAGCGATCACGCTAGCCAACCCAGCTCCTTAATAAAGCGTAACACGGCTTTGGGTCACTGGCATAACGCTTCCAGTGGTGAGGGTGTTATTATAGATGGTGAAAATGACGATGATAATGAAAGCTGTGGATGAGATTGTGTGCCCGATGGTGCTGGCAGTGCTAAGGCATATAGCGACGATAATAATAAATTACCTCATATCTGTGGCATTTATTGAACAATTTGAGTTATACCGTGTATTAAATATTAAACAGAAAGTTATTCCATTGAATGTTTATTTGGTTTCTTTTGAAAATACTAATTAACCTAAGTTATTGCCAGATTAAATGAATTCAATCAGTTTGAAATTAAATTTAAAGTATTTTTTTGTTTATTTTTCAGTTTATTTTGAAGAAAAGAGTGTCAGTGCTGACTTTGTTACTGGCTCTCTCAGAGAGTCCGCACCTGGCAGAATCTACTCAGCAGTTGTTCCCAATCCCAAATCTTGCCAAAACAGTAAGTTTTGATATATTATGGCTTTTTACTGTTCTTCTTAGTAATATCTGACATCTGTGATGTGATTTTGGAAAAAAAAAAAAAAATTATTTTAGTAACATAGTTGTCTATCAGTAGACTAGTATAGGCTGATGATGATGATGATGATTTAAGTAAAGTGCATGAAGTATGGTCATGCATTTTTATACCTATTGCATATTAGCTGACCCTACACACATTGTCCCATTCACTTTTTTTGGCTTTGATAAGCCACTGAGGAAACACTCGGTATTTATTTACTCAAATTTTGTAATTTTTACAAATAATTATTTGTATATAAGGTCAACTCGGCGAAGACCGTCTACCGGATAAGACCGTACAACAAGAATTACAACGAATTCAGTAGAACTACTAGGATGACAATACAATCTACGAAATAATAAAACCATTTTAGATCTTAGGAATTGATATAGATAATTTAAAAAATCTTGTTTTTCAAAAAAACAAGATTTTTAAATTTAGTACGGTGAGCACCTTGCATTGAGGGTGCACCACGCTTTAACAAAAAAAGTTTAAAAGTGTTTAGTTTTAGTAATTTGAAGGATCTATGCAAGTAAGTTCATTCTTTTTGAATATATCTATTTAATTAGTACATTACATTAGTATTATTTACGTTTTTTTCTAAGTTATGGTTGATGAAAATAAAAACTAACGTCAAAATATGTAGAGGAGAAGTCCGTCTAGGTTGTGGAGGGTAATAAATGTCATATGCCTCCCTCACTCCGAACCCAAAGGGTACCAAATGAACACTTCCTGAGACTTTGCTGTACATTCGTGCGGCCGTCCGTCCGTGTGTCTATATGTTCGTTTTGAAGTCTTGTAATAAATTGTACTATAAAAATATATTCGTTGTTATTCAAGGTGAGTAATATGTTTTACCCCTGAAAGTGCAAAGTATGCCGGTCTTACCCGACAAATGCTGCATCTCCCGAAATTAGCTATTTAAAACCTTATTCTTAAGAATTAGGGTACACAAATTAAGTTGTCACAGGAACTGATATTCGCTGGTATTCGTACACACTATTTGTAACTATGCAAACTATCAGTAACTAGGTAAATTTGCCACTAGACGGTCTTATCCGACATTGGAGCAAACTCCGTCTGTTTGCACCGTATTTTCAAAAATGGTATTTATTTCAAGAACTGACGATTTCTATGTCATTTTGACATATTTCTTGTCAGGTCAACTAAATATCTTATTATCTAGTTTAACCAAATTTGAGTTTAGGGTTATAGAATAGCCAAAATAAGTCCATTTGTAATTATTTTAATAAAGTATGCCGGTCTTCGCCGAGTTGACCTTAACCATTTTTCATAATAAATGTTTCATTATCCTTTGACTATTTTTAACAATATAAATATAATGTACTGTAGTAACTAAAAGAATGTTGAATGACCTAGCTGGTTGTTGCATTGATATCTTATAAAAACCAAAGAGATGTACAACAAGCTCTTTGCTAGGGATTCAGTTGCCATGATGGGATCCCACTCGAAGTTGTTTACCCAGGATAGATACTCCAACCAGGCAGACACAACATTGAAAACGAAATCCAGAGAAGAATTTGGCTGGGCTGGGCAATATTTAGAAAACTCTGTCGAGTCTTCTCGTCTCGTCGCCTATAGCACAGTGCATTAAGACAAAAATCTGTCCGTACTACCTAACCTGTGATGACATATGGAGCTGAGACGTGTATGCTCAAAGTTCGTTTGGTTAACTTATTTGGAGACGCTCAGCAAGCTATATATTTACGAGAAAGCTATACTCTGTGTTTCTCTAGAACGATGCAATTCGCCAGCCCAGAGAATTAAAGTGATTGTCTTAGCTTAGCCGATTAACAAATTGAAGTCACAGTGGGCTGGTCATGTCTGTCTTAGGACTGTAACAGTTGGAGTAGACTTGTCCTTATGTTGAGACTGCGAATCAGCAAATGTGGCATAGGACGTCATGTGACCAGGGAGAGCAACAAAATACCGGTGGGCACTGACTAAAAGCACTAATAAAGATAATGACATCGGCGGATTATGATGATGATGAAACTATTGAAATTTTTTCTCTAAAACCTTATTTATAGAATCATGAACACTTGTAAAATTGGTCCAGCTATTCTCAAGTGAAGTACTAACCTACAGATGTATTTTTTTTTTTTTCTAGAAATCAGTAATCGGCATGTCTGGTGGATCATCA
The DNA here is from genome assembly GCA_954871355.1 of Cabera pusaria. NCBI lineage: Eukaryota > Metazoa > Arthropoda > Insecta > Lepidoptera > Geometridae > Cabera > Cabera pusaria. The sequence goes on along the minus strand of OX940889.1, from coordinate 17,670,293 downwards.
AGTACAAGCAAGAGTAACACAGGCTCTGCAAGCTCGGACAAGCCCCAAGGCTCATGCCAGAGTCTCCCGTCTCACAACAGCAATATGGTTATTGCCTTGCAATCTTCAGGTAAATAAGAATAAGAAGAATAGAAATGACTTTTGTCACTTCAAATATTGCATTAACATAAATGTCAGATGGAGTTCCATGTGCAAGGCATATCCAACGTATCTAATAAGAAAGTTTCCTAAAAAAAATTTTAGTCTGTCATTTACATTTTCAAAAATCAGCAATACAGTTAATTACGGCGCCCTAAAAACAATGATATGTCTTGATTTCATTCCCATAATAGGCATGACGACAGTACCAAAAAATCGAAGATTTGATGATTTTAGGGGAAAATACATATTAAAACAATTTAAAACACTAGTTTAGTTTTATATAAAAAATTGAGATTATTAAGATTTTCAATAAAATAAAACATTAAAATACTGCAATCGGCAGGGTTGGAAAAAGAACAGTTAATTTAACAAACAATAAAAACATGTTTTAAATCAATTTTTATGAAATGTTTTAAAGATTGTTTTAAACACTTGCTAATGATAATTGAATTGTTTTTTTGAAAAACACCACGGTACAAGCGGAGCGAAATATCTTCACCCTCTTCCAATTTACCCGTAGCAGGCCTCCCTCACTCGCCCATAGCTACTGCGCTTTTTACCTAAACTTTCGTCAACGCCGGCGGTACTATCTGCCAGTCGGTTGTCACTGCTCACGCGCGCGCAACTTATGTTTTTATTCAAATGACGGGATAACTGCGCATTCGTATTCTATATTAGAAACGATTAAACTTTTTCATAGTCATTTTGCGGGTTTGACAAAAAACAAGCATAATATTTTTCATTTTTAGGGTTCCGTAGTCCTGACAAGGAACACTTATAGTTTCGTCTTGTCCGTCTATCTATCTGTCCGAGGTTTTGCTAAGAGACCGTTAATACTAGAAAGCTGCAATTTGCTGTAATTTTGTGGGAGTATGTATATATTACGCCGACAAAGTGCTGAAATAAAATTGTGAAAAATATTTTTTTTAGGGTAGCTCCCCTATATGAGAAGTGGGGATGATTTTTTTTTTCATCGTCTACCCCATCGTGTGGGGTATCGTTGAATAGGTCTTTTAAAATGACTTAAGGGTTGCTAATACCATTTTTCGATTGAATACTCCATTTACGAAATATGAAACTTTAAGGTGAAAAATTTTGTTCCAGTAGGGCCCCCCCCCCCTCCCCCTCTAAAAGCTAAAGCATTTTAGTATCGATAGCATAAAATAACCGGCCAAGTGCGTGTCGGGCCACGCGCAGTGTAGGGTTCCGTAGTAGTCTGTTATTCAATGCAAGTCTTTACCTGTTATAAACAAGCAACTAGGTACTCCGTCTTTGTCACTTTAAAGGATTTATTCTAAGGATTTTGTATTTGGTACAAAATTATCCAACACCCAAGTTCAACGACTATAATGCTAAACTAATAAAGTTATCTTAACCGCTATAATTTTCCTTTAAATTTCATGAAATGCGCTATTATCACGAATTTTTCGAGATTTTTCAAGCCAGCAGTTGAGCTTTTAGAGGGGGGGGGGACGCCCTACTGGAACAAAAATTTGCACTTTAAAGTGCAATATTTCGTAAATGGAGCATTCAATCGAAAAATGGTATTAGCAACCCTTAAGTTATTTTAAAAGACCTATTCAACGATACACCACACGATGGGGTAGAGGATGAAAAAAAAAATTCATCCCCACTTCTCATATAGGGGAGCTACCCTAAAAAAAATATTTTTCAAAATTTTATTTCAGCACTTTGTCGGCGTCATTTATTTACATACCCCCACAAAATTACAGCTTTCTAGTATTAACGGTCTCTTAGCAAAACCTCGGATAGACAGACAGACAGACGGACATAACGAAACTATAAGGGTTCCTTGTCAGGACTACGGAACCCCTAAAAATGGAAATAATAAGGTTACAGATGTATCATTATTAACTTAATTTTTAAAATAAGATTTGAAGTCATGATTATAATACAATATGATTGAATTATACAAAATGACGTCTTGAAGAATTGTATTCTAAAAAGTCATTTACACAATAATATGTTTGGTCCAATAACCAGGAGTTTAGCTTCTTTTTAAACATTGTAAAAGGAAGGTGTTGTATGTCTGCTGGAATTCTATTATAGACCTTAATGCACATAGAATAACAAACCTTACTGAATAAAGTAGTTCTTGGTGTAACGTTAAGAACTAGTCTGTCACCATTTCTGGTGTTTCTCAGATACACGTCTTTTGCTTTTGTGAGATGATTTCTTACAAATATGCCAATTTCAAAAATGTACATAGATGCCAAAGTAAGTATTCTACATTTTTTTTAAGTACGGCCTGCAAGATACGTATGGTGGAATACCCACTATAGCTCTAAAACACCTTTTTTTGTGATAAATACGCTCTTGTGATGTCTGAAACCATTTCATAATGCAATATTGCAATAAAGACATTTCAGTTTATATTAGCATGTGTTCTACAGAAACACCAAACGAGCGTGCATGCGTGCGTGACGCTGTGTTAGCGGCAAGCGGGGTGCGAGTGCGAGGACCGGGGATAGGGTCGCGGCCCGCGCAGGCGCTCTATTCTAGGATCGCACAACTAGGCTTCTTGCACGACCGCCTCAAGGAGTTCATTGATCCTTCCTCCGGACTCATGCCTCAGGGTAATTATATTGTGACCATATTTATTTCAAATTCTAGACAAATAAGCACATGACCACTTTCATACCTTGTTACACATACAATCCAAAATTTGATCGTATTGACAGGATTCGTACTCGCGCCTTCTGGAAAACATGCCCGGTGCTGTACCAACTTAGCTACAATATGATACTACCGACAGTTCATCCGTGATCATGGCGCTTGAAACAGAGCCTAAATATCAGAAACTCATAAATAATAAAATATGGTTATTATCCCCATTTTTTCCCAATTTTGACAACTTTTAGTACTGATCGCTTGCCTGATAGTAAATGATAAATACTGACTATTGCTGATTCTGTGTCACGCAAATATCCAGAAAAGCAAAATGTTAAAATTGATCAGAATCGCTTGAATATCAATACAACTAGCTGTGCCTCGCGGCTTCGCCCGCGTTAAAAAGTAACCTATAGCCTAATCCATAATAATAGTTATCCCTGTGCAAAATTTCAACTAAATCGGTTCAGCCGTTTGATCGTGAAGAAGTCCCAAACACAAATATACAAACTGACTTTCGCATTTATAATATGGTGTTGATGTTGATTGATTGTTATTGTTCAGGTTTGATGGGGGAAGGACTTGTGGCGTCAATACGAGACGAGATCACCGAATATTATCGAAGTCTCGCCCTGCTGCAATCACAGGTAACTAAACTTTTTTTTGTGTTGGTCATACTGGCACTTGACTATTATATCACCTGATTTTAAAAGATGATGCGGTCTAACATAGAATTGTATCTTGAGTTAGACAACGACAATAAGCTGTGAGATGAGGTGCCGGACAACTCACTTTAGTTCATTCCACAGAGCGCAACTATCCCAATCCATCTTCCATTCTGGCTGGCACTGAACCCAAAATTGTTCATGGTTATATCTTCCTCTGTTGGGCTTACTCCAGCCAAGGCCGAAGTCTACCATCAGTGGTCACACATTTAGCACAATCCAAAGATCGCGTGTAGAGTAGTTAAAGGTATGGCCCTTCGGAGACAGGAAGGCAACAATAGCCATCCTATAGGTAACATGACCCCCTTATTTACCTCTTGATGAATTTAACAGGCTTGTGAGGGTGACGGCGGCGGCGGGACGTTACGTCGAGTGTGTGTGTGGGCACAGGAACCTCTACACCGACTCACGTGGCTCGCCAATATTGCCCACGCTGCGCATCATAAAAAAGGTACTCACATAAGTAACATGCCTATCATATTTCTTTTTACAAGCTTTTATTTAGTTTCACCTGTCCAGGGCCGGAGTCTCTACACTACATTAATAGCGATGAATTTCGAGCGATAATCGTCGATAGGAAAAGAGATACAGATAACAACTGACTAGCTGCATCTCATTCTAGCGGACGTTTGCGATGACAAGACGCATCGCTATCAATGTAGAGACTTCCACCCCAGGTGTCTGTTTGTTGCAAGTTAAATTTACTCTCTTCCCGGAGTTTGATTGAAATCAAAATCAAAAAATCAAAATTATTTATTTGCCAGAATATAGTACAAATAGGTCTTAATATTCTTTTAGCCAACATATTCTACCGTTGCCGGTGTACAAATACTTTGCAAGCAAAATCATTATAATTTAAATTAATTAAACAATTCCAGAACAAGATTATATTACATTACTCTTACACTCATGCTGTGTATGAGTATACTGATACATTTATATTATTATGAACATTATTATTATTATTTATAACTAACGACTGTCAAATGTCAATTGATTGTTGTTTATCAAAAAGCGTGGTCAAAAGGATAGAATATATGTCAGAATTCTGATTAATGAAATTTGGATGTTAAAATTAGGGATAACATTTCAAAGAAAAGAAAATATAGGTCAAATTATATTAAATAAATAGAGATGTCAAGTTAGTTAGATTAATTAGAAAAATAATTATTTTTATTCTCATCCATAAATTCATTTATAGAATAAAAACATTTGTCAATAAGAAATTTAAATAACTTAGTTTTGAATCTGCTATCAGTTAATTCCTTAAATAGATCAGGCAACTTATTATAAATTTGTATTGCCATACAATAAACATTATTGCTATACAATTTAATTCTTTGGTGAGGTACATTTAGTTTAAATTTCTTACGATTGTTTTTTCTGATAGCCACGTCATTGTGAAGTTCAAATAAGGAGCGATTTCTATGAACAAATTGACATATCTCAAATATGTACAGGCAAGGCAAAGGCAATATGTTTAGTTTCTTGAAAAGAGGTTTACAGCTATATAAATAATCGAGAGAGAGAAATTGAGCTGAAATTTTGCGTACGTATTATGTAAATCGGATGACAATGCTATGTTATGATACCATCGAGTTCGTCAGATGATAGAGCTGGCAGTTGATCTTCAGAACTAACATGATAAATCCTTCGTATTAAGGCTCGTTGGGTTTGACTTGTCATGTACTATAGACGAAGGTGGTGTCTATGGTCTGATGATGGAGCCGGAAGGTGGTCATAGTCGTGTTTGGGCTCGATGGATTTGGATGATGAATTGTTGAATAACTTATATTTGAGTTAAGTCAAAGTCAAGGCCAAGTCGCCGTTAACAGTTTAACATACAGATGATACTTACAGCTCTAACTTTGTCTCCGTACAGGCGGGGAGCTAGCGACTTGCGTGCACCGTTTCGTACGTCACGGTGACGAGCGAGTAGCTACATTGGCTCGACGTCTTCTCACCGCGCTTACCTACCCGCTGCTGCTTATGTTGACGCGGTGGCTGTTACATGGTAATTATTATTTACATACAACCCCGGTATATATATGCATATTATTATCATTCATAATCTGTCTGATCCACAGACCTGCTACATATTAAACTTGATCGAGAATACCGGCCCCCATGAGACCGACCTTGAACGGAGTTTGTCCCTTTCTTTTGTATGGACAACTTATATATATACCATACATATAGTATAGGACATATATAGGACTAGCAGGTTGTTAGACAAGGACACACTCCCACCCTGGTGTCTCTCAATTGGGCCGTTTTGTTCTACAAAGCAATTACAACCTTATTGTTAAAGTGTACGGATTAAATTGAATTTGTCATAACATCTGCAGTGCACCATCCTTTTATATTACGTCTATGGTCTGATCTTACGGGGCATTGGCCTCTATATCCATAGTGCTTATAAAAATATTGATTGATTAACTGAAAAGAAGAGTATTTCGGCAAAATGGATAGTACATCACTGATCGCTAATACCAGGTTCAGATCCGGAGATTTTTGTTATTTAATTTCCTAGGAATGTACGATACGAGTTATAACAAATACTCATTCGATACTTTTCTATCGATTAAATCGCGCTTGAGTCGCCAATAACATAGCTTAATTGTAAACCTTTTTATCGCTATATAAATGCCAGCCTAAATGTTCTTCCGAGACAAATAATTGAGTATCGAGATGCGTTGATTTTTAATTGAGTAACTTTTAACCGGTATCTACTCAGTATCGATTCTAAAGTATCGATACTAAAAATACTTGGAATCGAAAGAAAAGTATATCCCAAGGAAGGTTAACAACAAAAATCGCCTGGTGTAAACTCGGCACCTTATATTCAAAAGTTTACTTCAAATTATGTGGATAAACTATCAAAGTCTTATAAAACGAATTCTCATTTGGTTTTCCTGAGGAACTAATGCTTAATCGATTCGATTTTTTGTAACGACTTTAATCGAATCATGATTCAGATGGGAATAATGTTTTTTCTTCGAAAGGGTTTGGGTATTTCTTGTACACTTATTTATTTATCAATTCGAAATTCGGTATTCTCTTACTTCCACGATATTGAAAGAGCGGTAGCATTGACCTGATGCTGCTACAACTCTTAGAATTCGCAGAGTACTCAACTCCTCACCAACTTACAGTAGATATGTCGCGATTGGGCTCTTTAGAATGGTCTCAATGAACAGATTATACATAGATCTCTCGGGGTGGTTTTAAATTTTGAATTTAAGTATTATAATAATGTCCCTCGTTATCATATTTATTTTTATTCTCAGGTGAAATCGACGATCAATTTAATGAATTCTTCATAGAGAGCAGAAGTGGTGTGCCCATCGATAGAATGTGGCACGACAAGTACAGAGTAAGGTCAGTAGATATTGATATGAATTTATTTCATAAAAACAATTTAAATACATATTATATAAATACATACACATTACTTTTGTTCGATTTTATTTTAATTTAATTTCGTGTAAATAATGTAAAAGATATCTTATTATCCTATATATTTTTAAAATATAAGTCGGTACAGCTGCGCTACCATTATGGTGGTAGTATGTAGAATGGTAGCATTTGTCCGCGTTAAGAAGTATTCTAGAGCCTAATCCATAGTACTGGCTATCCCTGTGCAAAATTTCAGCTAAATCAGTCCAGCCGTTTGACCGTGAAGAAGTCCCAAACAAATAAACATACTTACTTTCGCATTTATAAATAGCTTAAACTAGTACAACAGGCCATAAACAACCTATGTAATATAAGTACACTATTTAAACAATAATATCGTTTAAAAACTATAAAAGCACCGACTTCAATGTTCATTTTCAGTACCAATTTTGAGATGTTTATCTCAATATCTCTGGAGATACTTATCAGACCTCGATAAAATTACCATGGTACCACACTTGGGATATCTCCTTTCGAACAAAAAAAAGAATAATCAAAATCGGTGCATAAACGACGAAGTTATCCCCGAACAAACATAAAAATATATATATATATACGGTCGAATTGAGAAACCTCCTCCTTTTTTTGAAGTCGGTTGAAAATAGTTTTTTTTTAATGCAGTAGGTATTTAAAAGAATTTGGATAACATGACATAATTTTAACATTAACTTGGCTCAAACGGCGCCTACTAACAGCGGCCTAACTCCTAACTAGGTTTCCCTGTCCTAAATATTATAACCCTTCTAGTCACCGACTAATTAATTTGATTTTAAACTTTGTAGTTATTTTTAAGATGCAATGTTGTGCTGGCCGCCGCTCAGATTACTTAGATGTAAGCATTTCATTTGTACCATTTTAACTTAGCATTAATTCGCACGGCAGTTCCGTCGCGGACTCGTAGCAATCAACACGGAAATACAGTGTAAAGCAAATTAGCAATCTTTCATTTGTACGAGACCGAGACCCGTGCAAATTTACTCAAACAACAATTAATACTATATAGTGGATAAGGTAGAAAAGTATTATTTTGTTTCCAAACAGTTAGCTAAAGAATGAAATAGTAGATCTGTCATTATATGTTTCTAATACTCAAATTTAGCACTCGAAATATTCTACTGATGCAAATAAGAAAATACACTTTAACATACAATATAAAAAGAATCTATTAAATAGTTTTTTTTTTTATTCATAATATAGGTGTTGATATATTTGTAATCCATCTCACACCTTCAAGTAATGGTTTTTATTACAGAGAATGGATGGTACCATCGTTCATGAGCCGTGAGCAAGCGGGGCAGATCCTTGCGACCGGCAAGAGTGTGGTGTTCATGCGAGAAGCTTGTGGCGATGAACTCGGACCTTCCGACCACGCGCATCATCTACAAGAGTTGCTTAAAGCTCACACGGGTATGTTATCTATATCATCTATTTATTGGGAACTAACGGGACAAGGAGGCGCTCTAATAAATATTCTAAATAGGCTACATTGTTACACACAATCCAAAATTTCATTGTCCCGACGGGATTCGAACCTCCACCCTCCTGGGAAACAGGTTCTCTGACCAATGGAAGGCATGTTTCCTAAGAAAAACCCAAAACCCACATCATCACTGCAGAGCGTGCACCTCGTGCCCTTCCTTAGGTTCTTTCTTACTTGCCTTACAGACATCCCACGACTGCTTTGTATGAAAAAACTAAAGTTCTTTCTGTTAAGAAAGTATTTATTTACGAAAGCCGTCGTAGATATCACAGAAAAACTATGCCAAACTTACCGGTGACTAATACTAGAAGGAACGAGTGTCCAGTGCCTACTTCAAGTACTACATTTGCTAAAAAGAAATTTTATATACTTGTCCCACGTCTCTACAATAAATTACAGAGCATCAAGAAACTAAATACTAATAATATAAAGTACATCATCCTGGATTATTTAAAAACGCCCACCATATTCCCACATAATTCAAGCATTTTACACACATACAGAAACACACAGGTATATAAGTTATTTTTTTTAAGTTAAATATAGTTTTTCTTTAATTACACCAAAATTGTAAAATAAACATACCATGTACTTAAAAGATATTTTTTCAACATAATAATACAATAAAGTTTCATAAAATAATGGGAGAAGCCACTGGCTCTTGAAACACAGTTTGGCTAGTTCGGGAGCCTATGGATCCAATAAAAATACCTGTACCCTTAGTGCGAGTTTTTATCGTAAACGATTTTGACAGATCTCACATAGTTATCGACTTAGTCTGGCTCCCTGATTGGTCTAAATTTTTGTTACGTGTAGTAACCACTAGAGGCGCTGTACTCTTTTTCATACAAAATTTGCTCGATATACGATATCGAGTTTGGTATGAAAACTCGTACTAAGGGTACTGTAAACTGTTATGTCAATAAATACATTTTGTATTTGTAAGAGGGTGCGGGTTCGAATGCCGTCAGTACGATAAAATTTTGGATCGTGTGTAATAATGTACAAAATATAAAATGTGTAATACTTCAAGAAACAATATTAAATAGGCTTCTACCTTAATGAGGCGTTTTTACAAGCTTTTATTTAACTTGCAATGTATGTATGTCACTATGTATGTTCGGGTGGAATCTTGGAAACTAAATTAGACCCACTTCCCGATGTCCGATTTGACTCAAATTTGGTGAACTTATGTATCTTCATTGCCACGGCATCTCTGTGATAAAACAACATAACCCCAGCCAGTTTGGGCTCGACTGATTCGTCTTGAGGAGCACTTTACACCCAGATAATATTCAGGGTCTGATGATGAAGCTGGAAGGTGGTTACGGCATCTCTGTGATAAATTAACGTAACTCCACCGAAATTAGGCTACATTGATTCGTCTTGAGGAGCACTTTACACTTAAACGATATCCAGGATCTGATGATGAAGCTGAAAAGTGGCCATGGCATTTCTGTGATAAAACAACATAACCCCACCGACCTAGTTTGGGCTCGATTGATTTGCTTTGAAGAGCACTTTACCCATAATCACATTATAATATCCGTAGAATATTTGAAACATCATGCTTACTCTAAAATACTCAGGTAGTTAGTTATCTTACCTACCAAAAAGTTCTAATTCTAGTAAGTATTTTGCGGGTAGATACTTACTTATTGAGATACAGAAGTATATTAAGTACCTAACCTGAAAAACAGATAGTGCCTCAAGCTTTTAAGAATATAGGTAAGTATCTACCCGCAAAATACTTACTAGAATTTATTTTTAATATTTTAGTTCCTTGTCCCAGATAAAAGCTTGGTTTAAAAAAACATTTTTTACTTTTAATTTATTTAGTTCCTAGAGACTCAATAGAAGGCTTTGAAAATGAACACAATTGTCTGACATTGTAAATCTGACAAAGCTCATGTTTTCTTTTCTTTAACTCTTATCGATTGATGTCTATACCGCTTTCATTCGCATCTCAACTACCTACTTTCGTTAAAAAAATAATAAACAAACAAACAAAACAACAATAATAATATGTAGTTGCAAATGAGGTCAAAATCCACTGAGCGAGTGTAGTGGAACTATTTTGACGTAATAACCTCTTGTAAATCGATGAACGCCGGCTGCACGCACGAAAAATTGTCACGTTCCGCGTGCAAGCGAAAGCGCGGAACAATCGATAGACACGATCGTATGACGTCATCACGTAAAATGATCGTCCGTAAACCGACTTTAAAAACAACAAATGTTTTCATTTTAAATAAAAACGGATCATTTTAAAAATCCGGCTCCAAGATTGCTTGATGGTGAACACTTTTAACCGACTTCCAAAAAGGAGGAGGTTCTCAATTTGAATGTATGTTTTTTCTTTTTTTTTGTATGTATGATTGATGCCGTGATTACTCCGTCAAATGTGAACTGATTCTAATGATTCTTTTTTTTAATCTGTAGGGCACATTTCCGAGCTGGTCCCATTGCAATTCCATCGAGATCTGATAAGTATCTCCAGAGATATGACGATAAACGTTTCCAATTTGCTACTGAAACTGACTCGCATGGAAGTCGGTTGTCTTAGTTTTTAAACTATCTTAATTATAAATATTATGTTTCTTGAAGTGTTACACACTTAATATTTTTGTAAATTGTTATACATAACCCAAAATTTCATGGTACCGACGGGATTCGAACCCGCACCCCTGGATAACATGTTAGTATGTTATTTATGATTGAAGGCGGAGGCTGCGAGCCAGGCAGCGGGCTCCCGTGGTGGGAAGCACAGACACTAGTGGGCGGAGTAGCGGACGCACACGCGGCGGCGTCACGTCGTCTGCTGGCCGCGCTCACAGACCACCACCACCTGCTGGACCACCTCGCCGCGCACCGACGGTACCTGCTGTTAGCGCAGGGAGACTTCGTGCACCATCTCATGACCTTACTACGGTCAGTTCATATCATACAACATTCTAAAATCGAGAGGCCGTGGTTTAGATCCTCACCCATTGCACTATTGGCGTGAACCCACTCCAGACTCAATCATATTTAGCTTAGATGGAGGGATCGACAAGAGTTAACAAGCTTTATTAAAAAAAAACAAATGTTTACCTGTAAACTTGTTGATCAAACGTTTACTGCACAGGAGATGATAATTCTATATTCGATTGTCATCATTACTCCATGCTAACAAGAATACTTACCATATTTTGACAATTTCAATTATAAAATACAGCTAAATCGCTGTAGACATTATTGTATTCTAATTTATATAGATATCGGTAATAGCTGCTTATTTTTATAACAGTGAAGAGCTAAACAAGCCGGCGACGTCACTGTATGTCCACAACCTGACGTGCACGCTGGAGGCGGCGGTGCGCGCCACCAACGCACAGTTCGAGCCGGCGCATGTGCTAGCGCGGCTACACGTCAACCTCTACCCTAACTGTGAGTGTTCATATTACCAGGCCTCCTTCACTCGCCCATGGCTACAGCGCTTTATACCTAAACTTTCGAGCACCGCCGGCGCTGATCAGCCAGTCGATTGTCACTTGTCACTGCTCAAAAGCGCGCAACGTATATTATAATTTAAATGACGGGATCACTGCGCATTCGTATTCTATATTACAAACGATTCATGTTTTCCTTAGTCATTTTACGGGTTTGACAAAAAAAACAACCATAATATATTTTTCATTTTTTTATGCTAACGATACTAAAATGACAAGACGGCGTAAAATTCGCTTTTTCAACTTAAAATTCGACTCTTAGTTAGGGACTTTGATGCTATTTTGTGAGATAAATAAAAAGAATTCGTTAACTTTTTTTATTTAATTGAGTCAACCCTTCGCTAATGCACATAGTATCGGGCGCGTGCCCGTACATCGCGCTCTGAACGAAGTAATAACAACGCTAGGTCGAGCGCCTTAGACACATTTTTAACCGACTTCAAAAAGGAGGAGGTTTCTCAATTCGACCGTATATATATATATATATATTTTTATATTTGTTCGCGGATAACGTCGTCGTTTATGAACCGATTTTGATTATTCTTTTTTTGTTCGAAAGGAGATATCCCAAGTGTGGTACCATGGTAATTTTATCGAGGTCTGATAAGTATCTCCAGAGATATTGAGATAAACATCTCAAAATTGGTACTGAAAATGAATAGTGCGGCATTGAAGTCGGTTCTTTTTTAGTTTTTAAACGATATTATGCTTATATTGTCTGACAGTAGGTTAAAATAAGCGTTGGTATTTTATTTTTGTGTGTGGGGAGTGAAATATCTGTTACGTCGTAACTATTATATAATCTGTGATATTAGTGCGAGCTCTGAACAAGTGACGTCACTGTACGTACACAACCTGGCGTGCACGCTCTGGAGGACGCGTGCGCGCCACCAACGCACAGTTCGTGCCCGGCTGCACGTCTTCACTGATCTGTAATAAACCTACTAATGGCAGTACCGTTAACTTTCCTTTCCGAAAGGTGACGGTCGAGACGACAACGGCTGGGACGTGTTCGCGTTACAATACCGCGTGGACGGACCGCTCGGTACATTGTTCCCGGCGACGTGCGCGGCGCGGTACCGAGCTCTCTTCACACAACTGTGGAGGGTGAAGCGGATAGAATACAGTTTACATGACGCCTGGCGTGAACATACTATACTGCAGAAACGACTCAGGTTTATGCCAGGTTAGTTTAATGAAGGAAGGGTTAAATAATTAAGGTTTTTTACTTCTACCTCGCAATCCTAGTCGCATCCCTGTGGCCAACCGCTTCTGCCACCGAATAGAGTAGCGGCGTTTAAGAGTTAACCCACTACACTGTAGCTTACCGTTACTGTGCTAGAAACTTGTCTACTAGAACGAGTCAGGAAAATAAAAATCCGTTGCATTGAAAAGTATGAGACTATGCTTAATAGACCAACACTGTCGCGTGCACGATGCGTCATTAAGCTGCGTACAGATAGCGCGTTCCTGAGCTACGCTTAGTCAGGATTCGTTGCCCACGCGTACAGCTCCTGTACGGACCGCCGCGAATTTGAACGCGAGGTGAATCGATCCATAGCGCTACGCGAGCTCGGCCAGTCATATTTTTAACCGACTTCAAAAAAAGGAGGAGGTTTCTCAATTCGACCGTATATTTTTTTCATTATAGAAATTCGGTGAACACGCGTGCCTATTCATTTTGCCGTCCAAATATAGCGTAACCGGGCGTGCGCGTCCCCTTTGACGCGCGAACAAAAACCGACTAACGGCGACTCGCGCGCGAGAGTTATTGCGCGGCACGCGTTCCCCGAGAGTGTACTCGTAGCTGCAAGTATCGACATGGCGTTCTAGGACACGCGTACCCGACTACGCGTACCAATGTACGCGCTGTCCGTACGCGGCTTTAATTCTTTAAATATTTTGCCGATGCCGATACGCTCTGTGCGTGGCACTCGACGTTATCAAACCGATGCGCGCTGGAGGCAAAACAGGTTATATTATAACCGTGTATGATGACCGTTTTAAACGGGTAATAAACTCTGTAAAAATAAATATTGAATAAAGCCTTACGTGTGCTTACTGTATTGTATAACAGAGGTGGGCGGTCTAATGCGGCGCGTGTCCTGCTTGCGCGCCGAAGCGCTGCGTCTGTGCGCCGCGCTGCAAGAGGCGAGCTGTGTGGGCGCCGCGCCCGCCTGGCGGGAGCTGGTCACGGCCGCCAAGCAGCAGCAGGACCTCGACAGACTGCTGGCCTTGCATCACAACGCGCTCGACAGACACTCCATACACGCCATGATACATCACACCACGCAGGTACCTTATATCTGATGGTAAACACTACTACAGCATCACTATAATTCGCGCGCTTAATTTTTAGGGTTCCGTACCTCAAAAGGTAAAAAAAGGAACCCTTATAAGATCACTTTCTTGTCCGTCTGCCTGTCTGTCCGTCTGTCTGTCCGTCTGTCTGTCTGTCCGTGTGTCAACACCGATTTTCTCAGGAACGGGTAGACTTAGCAAGTTGAAATTTATACCAGATACTGAGGTCTATAGTCCGTATTAGGTGTATAAAAATCAAGGTCCTGAGTCAAAACGAGAAAAAGATATGGGCAAATTTGCCTGTAAATGTACCTTACATTTCAATTTTTTTTTTTTTTTCGTATTTTTTCCTTTACTTGTGCTGTAAGACCTTGCTTTTAACCAAAATTGACAATTCTAGGTCAACCGGACGTACCCTATAGGTTTTGGGTCGAAAACCTTCCATCCACCTTCCCATTGACCTAGAATCATGAAATTAGCACAAATAAATCAAAAAATCAAAAATAAAAAAGTTGAAAATTAAAGAATGTCCCCATAAATACATAGCTTACGCCAACTATATTTTATGAGCACTCATACAATTCAGAGGTCTAGCTTAATTGGTACCAACCAAGGTTGGTACGGAAGCCTCGGTGGGCGAGTTCAACTCGACTTGGCCGGGTTTTATTTATTTTTCTTTTCCCTGCTGTATATTTGGCCTTGTGGGGTTTTATTTTTAATTTATCAGCGCATCGCGCTCTCTATTAAATTTATATCATAAGTTGTTCCTTACCATTTTTTAGTTTGTTTTTGATGATATATTTAATAATTGACTATCATTTAACCTCTATCTCGCAAGGTGGTAAGCTATATTATTGTGTGGTCGAGGCGGGTGAATAATGGTAGGCCTAAAATGGTCCGACTCTCAAGGGCGGTGCCGGGACACCGTAAGATTATGGCGGCAGGTTTTCTAATAAGAGCGGATCCATTAATCCAAATTATCTATTACTACACCATGTAATCATTGACAGGAGCTTCAATCGTACCTGGGGAACGTGTTAAATGAAACGCTCGCGTTACGCAGTTTCGAACAAACACTACACGCTGGGATCAACGCGGAGCTCGAGCGGAGAGAACGTATCGAACAGTTGAAAGCTGAACGATTGGATAGAGGTAATCTGATAACTACTGTTTGGTTTTATTTACGTGTCCTTTTTTTAGGGTTCCGAACCCAAAGGGTACCAACGGAACCCTATTACTGAGACTCCGCTGTCCGTATGTCTGTCGGTCTGTCTGTCTGTCTGTCTGTCTGTCTGTCCGTCTGTCACCAGGCTGTATCTCATGAACCGTGATAGTTAGACGGTTGAAATTTTCACAGCGTTGTTATAGCGGCAACAGAAATACATCATTTTCTGTTGCCGCTATAACAACATAAACTAAGAACAGAACAAAGTTAAAAATTAAAGAAAAGTTTAAAAAAAGTTTTTTACAATAGCGCCGCGCCATCTAGCTAGCATTAAAGATGGCGCTATCGTCTTTACCTTAATCTGAATCTCGGAAGCGGCTCCAACGATTAAATAAAATTTTGTATTATACAGGGGATTTCGGGGGCGATAAATCGATCTAGCTAGGAGTCATTTTCAGAAAATGTTGTTTTATTCGTGTTTTCAATAATCAACTTTATTGATAATAAACTTAAAATATGACTCTTCCCGACATCTATTGGCGAGTAGAAAAGAAGTAGCTTTAGTGTTACTGTGTCGGTAAAGCAGTTAGTTACTCTCAATTAAAAAAATAGTATTATTATTCGTCAATAGATGTCGGGAAGAGACATATTTGTCTGTTTAAGTGGCAAAAAATACTGAGCAAAGCTCGGTCAACCAGATATTTAATAATATTAATGACTACAATTACTATTACTACTATTACTATTACTACTATATAATACTATTCTACCTTTGTATTAACGTTTACTTAGTTGGTGTTAGAAGTTCGTTAGAAATTCGTAAGATGGCGTTCGGAACCCTCCGTGTGTGGGACAAAATAAACGCTATGTATATGGTACTACAGCAAAGGAATGGAATTCCCTACCAAAGTCTGTGTTTCCTGTTAAGTACAATAGTTCAATCCGGGGATCTTTAAATCACGAGTGAACAGGTATCTTCTAGGCTACTGTGCTACATCATCGATCACAACTTCGCTTAACATCAGGTGAGATAGTGGTCGTAAGCTTGCTTGTCTACTATAGAAATAAACTTAAGTTTGTTTTAAACTTTCGCTTTTTCCTCATTGTTATGTTGTATGCGAGCAGTCGAGCGACAACCTTTTTTGTGGTGACACTACTTGCCGTGCCAGATAATTAACTAATATATTATAAAAATTAATCAATAATTACATTGTCTACAGGAGAATATTCGTTCACGTCAGCCGAAGAAGCACAAGACAAGGAAAAAAGGAAAATATTCCATCAGTTCTTAGCTAACCGTAAAGCGGACTTGAATGTATGGGCCCGGACGTATCGGTGAGTCATTGTTACCATTATACACTCTTAAAGGAAACATTTCATATATTGGTGAACATATTACAATGAGTAATAGGTTCGATTATTTGACCGAGCTGTGTGAACGGAATTTAAAATATCCACTTTGTAATAGGAGTTACTTTAACAGATTATGGTTTATTAGTAGTTTATGCAACTGTCATATAATGAAGGGTATTAAAACACGAGTGTGAGTTTATGAAACGAGCGCAGCGAGTTTCATAATAGTAACGAGTGTTTTAATACCCGTGTTATATGCAGTTGCATACACTACTTTATCTTCACTAATGCAATTAATTAAACAACAAGAGTAAAAGCTGACAATAGTTTATTTATAATAATTGTTCAAATTTTGGATGGTACAATTTTGAAAGTTAAAATGCCAAAAAGTTATTATATTCTTTTTCATACAATTTTCTAGATTTTTCTGGCAAAAGATTGTGAGTTACTTTTGTTGCCAATTCTAGAATATCCGGAAGCGTACAAATATCATCGTCGCTATCCATTTTTAACTTTTAATTTGTATTTTAAAAACAAAACACATTGCGAAACATTAAATTCACGCGTACGTGTATTGTCAGTGAACTTGCCGCCATTAAAATCTAACCAATGAGAGCGCAGCTGCGCGCGCAGGGCCAATCAGGAGCGAGCGCGCGCTGTTCTTTTTTTATTTAATTGGCACAAGATCTTACCAAAGAGTTTTGTGTATGTAAGTTTAGTAGTTTCGACGAAGTTTTCACGTATAACCCAACTGTTTTCAAAAGCCAGCCTAATATCAAAATGTTATACAACTTGTATGAGGATTTTGACATAAGGCTCGCCAGGTTAATTGGTCGCGTTTTATTGATGTTATAATGAGATTTTACGATATCGATGTGGATATTATACCATCATGTGAAATTGCTTAAATTGAGTGTTTTGTTATCTGCGCTATAACAGTAGTAATTATAAGTCAAGTATTGGAAACATAAGTAGAATGTTATAACATTAGTGTAGATAAATCTGTTTATAATATAAACAGATATACAAGCGCATATAAACTTTATATGCGCTTGGTGGTCAAACGCTGCCTAGTTTCCGCCTGGCTAGATAGCTAGTACTAGCTACCACCCGATATTGGCATACATGACATACTGGCTAGCGCCAGGTGTCAAGTCTACAGTCAAGTTGTGAAATCTATCGCCAAACAAGGCCGGTTCCCATTCAGGACCTAGCGTGTTACCATCTTGTAGTGGTAGGACTTCTGCTAGTAGGCCTAGAGCGGTACCACCACGTTGCCAATCAATTCAGCCGTAAAATAGGAATGTTTTTCGGTTTGAATGGAAAAGTGCCTAGTGAAATTACGGGGCATGTGAGACTTAACATCTTTTTGCCTGAAGGTAACAGGCGCAGTGCAGTGACATGCATGCCGCTGTATTTGTAATAGGTAGATGTCATTGTTTACCAGGCGAGCGGTATACATGTTTTGATACCATATACCATACAAAATCTTCGACCAAGTCGTCACTTGCCAATAGGCTTTTAGATAATGGTCAATAGTCAACAGGCTTTAAAAATATATCATCTATTTATTCTATTCCCTTATGATTCCTATACCACTCGACCGACGTACTTTAGTATATTTTGGATCCGTCAACTTATACCGCTTCGTATTTATTACGCTATTTATGATGTCAGACAAAAATCCAACATGACTGCTTGAAAACCCCAAATGAGCAATAAAATACTGTTCCGTATTAGTCGGCTCTTAGATTGGATTAGGCCGGTATTGTAGAACGATACACAACCATTGATCTACTCTTAGCATAAAAAACCATTATGATAACCATGATTTTTGTATAACAATATTTAACTATGATGAAATGTGTGATTCTAAAATTTTATGTTTTAACAATTATGAAACTGAAACTTATAAAGTCAGAGCAAATCATTTCAGGTACCTCATTATGCGGGAGAGTCTTGGTGACCTGTATTAGGTTTTATTAAACCTATCACAGGCACCAGTCTCATTAAATAATATTTAGAAATTCTTATTTTTTTTTATTTGTGTTTGAGATAAATAATATTTGGAATTAATAAAAATGATTGATTAAATCGCGCCTAGTTCCAATCATTTCTATCGATCCATCCACCAATGAAATTGCTTAATTCTATGTAGAGCTACTCTGACCTACTGAGCCATGCAGAGTGGATTGATGTTGAGTATTGTTCTGTACTACCGGCCTAAGTAAATCTAAGAGCCAACTAATACAGAACAGTATTTTGTTGCTCATTTAGGGTTTTAAGCAGTCATGTTGGATTTTATGTGACGTCATAAATAGGCTAATAAATAACCAAGCAGTAGGTATATTATTATGTTCTGGATACTTAAAGTTAGGCTTTAGGCGGTTCTATACTGTGCCCTCTGCGAGTTGAGTTATTCCGTGGCAATAAAGGTTGTCGACGACTAATCCAACACCGCTCCCACCCTGTCTGCTCTTTGTGTTGTCAATGTAAAGTCTGTCTACAATGAACGTAATAAGGATTACATTTAGTGGACATTTTTTGTTGGGTGGGAGCGGATTCGTGTATGTGAGTGACTACCTTAACCCTTTGAGCGTCACGCTACAAACGCACTCCCGTGTCCTGTACGCCAATCGGTACAGTACTGTACGGTGTTTGTATTCTATAGACTTGTGCTTGTCATGTATATGTGACTTTGGCGCTCAAAAGGTTAAGAGGGAACGCGGAGTGCATTTTTCCATACAAATGTATTCCCCCGTTTCCACCCTGGAAAATGCTTCTAGAGAAAAAAATGTTTCTACAAAAAATCAAGGTCTGCTGTAGCTACGCCCCTATCATTTTCTTTTTTTGACCAACCAATTACAAATAGAAATATGACCCTTCAAAAATCTTAGAGAGGACATTAGAATGCTTATATTTCTTTTTGCAATTAATTGGTCAAAAAAAAGAAAATGATAGGGCCGTAGCTACAGCAGGGCTTGATTTTTGTGTAAACAAATTTTGCTCTAGAAGCATGTCCAAGGGAGGAAACGGGGGAATACATTTGTGTGGGAAAGTGCACCCGGCGTTCCTTCTTAAGTCCTAGGGAATTGAAATAAGTGTCCTCTCGGCAGAGGTCACGTGACGACACTAATCCTGAAGCTCGCCCTGCACCCCGAGGTGTCGCTGCAGACGCTCGCCTTCCGTCTCGACTACAGCGACTTCTACAAGCGAGGCGACGCCAAGCTACACGAACCTCTCACGTACCAGCACAAGCGGCTCAGCGAGATTGGAATCCACTTAGCTAAGGTAAACTCGCCTTTATATTTTATTATTATTTTTTATACTAGATAGGTAATCGTTTGACCTCTTTCTCATCTGAGTGCCTAGTGCGAGTTTCTTTAGATATATTTACTTGCTCGATTACGTTACAGTGAACGCAGATTAGTATGGAAATTACAATGTTACCTATTATGCACACTAGATGGAGCTTTTTAATTCCGAACAAATCAGCGTTTACTTTAACGTGATAGAGTAAGTTAACCAATCTAAAGAATCTCGCACTAGCACCCTGATGTTAAGTGACGATGCGATCGATGATGCAGTACGCTTTGCTAGAAGATACCTGTTCACTCGCGATTTGAAGACCCCCGGGTTGTAAGTAAGTTACTGGGAAACTCACACCGGCAAGGAAGCTAAACGTTTTGAGCGGGTAAATGCAATGTCCACCATAAAGCGATGACGCACATCGGTACGTCTAGTTGTCCGATAGAAGAAAGGGGATTGGTGGGACTAATTCGTATAATTGGACGGCACACTAGATGAATTGTATTTTTACTAACGGATACCTATCTGTACCTACCTGTGCCTAGTTATTATTCACTTGTGCTAATTTTGTTTCAGAGTAAAAAGATAGATCCTTCTAAGAAAAAATGACACACAACTGCGTCGCGGCACGGTCTCCGCTCTAACCTCTTGCGTCAACTAACAGACTGAGCCTAACCATTGTATTTATATGTCACCTTATTGTTCACCTAACTGGGTTTCATGAATTTACTTAAGTTACTTACTGAATTTAATGAATCTGTTATCGAATACCTACCTATTCACTAGGATAAGTGCCAGTTTCACCCATTTTTAACAACTTAACAGAAAAGGAGCCTCCTCCTTTTCTTAATGAGGAAGACAAACCTTTTTTTTTCAACAAATGCCATTTTTTGCTATTTTACTGTAAATCCTCGCTCACTCGTTTTATGTGTTTAATTTAGAACTCCGTCATTTATTAACCGATTTGGAAAAATATTTTTTTGTTTGAGAAGATTATACTTCCCGTTTAGTCCCACTGTACAATTCAACGAGATCTAAAGAGTATCTCCTGTAATATCCGGAGACAAATACCTCAGATTTGCTACTGAAAATGACTAGCCCGGCTTGTAAACTCAGTTTTTTAATTTTTTTAAATGATCTTAATTATTCATAGTGTCCCTGATAGTCTATTAAGAAAGAATGCATATGTCAGATGTAACTATAACTTTTCAATGGCGTTATATGTCATATAATTTAGGAAAATGTATTAGGAACCAGTGAAACTGGCCCTAAATATTGTAGGTGTCATTAAATATTTGCTAAAATCATTGCCTAGTAGTGTGTTGGAAGTAATGGAACATTAACATAATATAAATTCTGGTTGAAACTTATATACACTCGCTAGATCTCGTATTGAACGCACAGAACGCCCTGAATAATACATATACCATAAATGGTAGATAAGCTTTTCAACTACGACAGTGTCAATAGAACAAATTGAGCGCGGGTGGTTAGATTATATAATAGTAGGCGTGGAGCTCGTGAAAAAAAAAGTGTATTTGTGCAGTGTGATCTGTAGTGCAACTGTGTCAATTCAATACCTACAATTCATTAATTTTCTGATATTATCTAAGTCTTAATTTTTCTCTAAAATCTTTTTTTAATTGTTTGTCTAAGAAAACGCGATTATTATTATCTGTTTTTGTAGGCTAAATATTTCGTACAAAACGGATTACGTCGAAGGCTAAAAAGTGGAGCAGATTATTTAATAATAGTATACAATCATTACTGTGGACGAGTGTATTTACAAGATTTGAAATCTATACTGTTATTTTAGTAAAAATCTAAATCAGTCAGTTACATTACATTCATATTTTGATAGTAATAGATAGAAGTGTATATATGCCTTTGAGAACTCTTCACATCACTGTATTACTTCATAAATGAAATAAAATGTTTATAAGCAGTAACAATAAGGTATCTTTTTTTTGAGTTGGTAAACCGTCGGTTAATGTCATGATTAACATTATCTATCAATGTGGATACACAACGAAGTTACTCTATACATTAACCGGTGATATACTTAGCACAGTACAGTGAGTAGTACAGTACCCTAGTACGAGTTTTCATACCAAATTCTATATCGTATATCGATCAAATTTTGTATGAAAAACAGTACAGCGCCTCTAGTGGTTACTACACTTCACTAAATTTAGACCAATCAGGGAGCCAAAATAAGTCAAAAACTATGTGAGATCTGTCAAAAGCGTTTGCGATGAAAACTCGTACTAGGGGTACAGAGGGCATTTCTATAAGTTTAGTTTTAGATACACATGAGATAAGGTATCAATATATTATCTACAACTATCTAAATCAATTGCGTTGCCTGCATTATTGGCTAGGTATAAAACTGATGATTCTCATAATACTTCCAGCAATAAACAACCAGTATTAAAACAATGGACTATATTTATCAAAGATAATGGTTTCTCATGGTTCATTCAAACAAAGCCTTAAAGACATGAACAATAAGGTGTATAATTCCCAAATCCCAATCACTCCCAAAGAGATAATTCATGTAAATTAATGTCACTAATGTAAAACTAACGTCGAATTATCAGAGAGAGAACTGTATGTTATTTATCCATGACATTATTTAATAAATCCATCTCGAATTTTAATAAGGTCTTTTATTTTCAACTCTACTTGCGCGAACGTAAAGTTAAAGACATTAAGCGGTAATATTCCAATGGCTATGGCGTAGTCCTGGCAAGGCAATCGTGAGGTCATTAGTTCGATTCCGTCCGTTGCACTATTGACACGAGTGAATCCTCTCCAGACACAAGCATTTATAGCTTAGTTAGATGGGTTAGCAACACTACTAATAATCTTCAACCCACATTGCTAGTAAAGCTTTAAATAAAATAAAATATAATAAAACTGGCCAAGTGCGAGTCAGACTTTTGTCCCGCACACGGAGGGTTCCGAACTAATAATAATAATATTATAGTAATATATTAATATAAATATATAAATATTATATTAATATAGAATAATAATAATATTCTTTTTTTAATTGAGAGTAACTAACTGCTTTAACGACACAATAACACTAAAGCTACTTCTACTCGCCAATAGATGTCGGGAAGAGTATATTTATATTATTATACATATTAGTTGATTATCGATAAAGTTGATTATTGAAAACACGAATAAAACAACATTTGCTGAAAATGAATCCTAGCTAGATTGATTTATCGCCCCCAAAATCCCCTGTATACTAAATTTTATTTAATCGTTGGAGCCGTTTCCGAAATTCAGTTTCTGATTCCGAGATTAAGGTAAACACGATAGCGCCATCTATGATGCTAAATGGCGCTATCGTAAAATAACACGTTTTTTTTAAACCCTTTAATTTTTTACTTTGTTCTGTTCTTAGTATTTGATGTTATAGCGGGCAACAGAAATACATCATTTGTGAAAATTTCCACCGTCTAACTATCACGGTTCATGACATACAGCCTGGTGATAGACAGACGGACAGCGGAGTCTCAGTAATAGGGTTCCGTTGGTACCCTTTGGGTTCGGAACCCTAAAAAACAATCATGTTGAAACGTCATTCCGGGCTATAAGAATGAGCGATATGCAGACTTTAGGGTCTGGTATTGGAGGGGTAATCTCAAAAATAAAACGTGTTTATAACATTTAATAATTCTTTAATACTTAATAGTTATTATGAATTTTTGGTACATACTCTTGGTAGGTAAGTGCAAACATTGAATTTGTTGCTAGTTGCAAATGACAATTTTTTTAATAAAATTATCCATGCGCTATTATTTTATTCGGAATGTTTACATAATAACTATACAACTAGGTATTATTCAAAAATATCCTTAAGAAAGTAATATAATATCTACATTGCACTTCTACCTAAATACTGTATCATACATAGTCTGTACAACGTATTATTATAACAAAGCGAGAACTTTATCAAGTGTTCAAACTACAGATATGTAAAAAGAAGTCTTCTTACTGAAATCGTAATATCGTGCGAGTTTATTATACATAGAACTTTTACATTACGTTTGAAAAACTGTAGGTGCAGATGATCCGGGCATGTCAATACTTTCAACCAAAGGCTGGAAGATCTAAGTGTCAATAAGGCAGCATCGCCACAAGCGAGTATCTCTCGACGATATTCTCGCCGTGCCATCAAGTTCAAAGGAAACATTATAAATTAATCTCAACACGGCGACATCATAGCTAGCACGTGTAGCTGAAATATTATTGTATATTCTCTGGTGTAGCTATAACGAGCGAATCGCTTACCATCTCATCGTAGAATGTGTAGTTTTGACAAGCATTCGCTTGTCGTTTTTTCATTGCTCGTGGAAACGTCGCCTGAAATAAAATACTTTACAAATCCATACTAATATTATAAAAACGTTTGTAACTCTGTCACTCTGTCTGTTTGTTACCTCACGCCTACCTAAACGGACGATTCGATATTACTGAAATTTATTTAGGAGATACTTTATAGCATAACGATGAACATATGCTACTAAATTATTTGTGTACGTGAACGAAGTCGCGAGTATCAGCTAGTATAATATAGATTCAGTGTGGTAACAAGGAGCAGTTGCCGCTTTCCAGTGATACGCAGCAGAAAGGAAGTTGTGGGCGTCGGCACGCGCCGTGTCCTCCCGCCGCGATAACAACTATCACAATTTAACTTAATTCAACACTTTAATAGTTAAATCCGGTACTGGACTGTTGTTTACTGGTATGTCTAACATGTCTATGCCTAAGAATCTAACATGGAATGGAAATGGAAATAGTATGGAGTATCTGCGATGCTTTGGTTGGATTATCGGGTAAATTTGTCCTTAGCGATCCATTGTTTCAGGAAAATATATGATGATTTCATATAAGGCTATATTGGGTTCGATTTTTAGTCACGTACTTACATACTTGTATCATAGCTATTAACAATTTAATATTCTCCAATAATACCCAAATACAATGATGTTTTCCGGCTAGAAGAAATGTTAAGCTCTTCGAGAAAACATTTAGCCGTTCAATTATCATTTGCATTATTATTATATTTTGTGTAGCTCAACTCAACGGAATGTGGTCTAATTAGACCTAAACAATACCGTAGTAAAATAAATTAGGTAGGTATAAATAGAAGCCTCGAGGTCAAAGGTAGTTGCAGGGACGTCTCTTGACGTGCTTCGTCTTCATGGCGGCACGGATCGCTTCCTCGAACACTTCGTCCATGTTTACTCTCTCTAACGCTGAGCATTCAACCAGTTGAACGGCGCTGGAACAATTTAATGTATAATTTACTAATAACATCCTACTTACCATCTATAATGTTAATGTTACGCGATTACTCCGATTTGAATTATTCTTTTTTTTATCGGTAGGGCTCATTTCTGAGATGGTCACATTGTAATTTTATCGAGATCGAGAGAAGTATCTCTAGAGATATGACGATAAACGTCTCCAACTTACTCTCCAGCTACTGAAACTGACTCGCGGGGCATGGAAGTCGGTTGTTTTAGTTTTTACCCGACTACGGCGAAGCAAAAAGGAGGGTTATGTTTTTGATCGGTATGTATGTACTATGTATGTTTGTATGTATGTTCATCTGTTCCCTCATAACTTCTAAACTACTTATCTTAATTTGACAAATGAGGTGTCGTTGGACGCGTCTTATTTGGCTGCTGGTTATAGGCTATTTAATGTCACAAGAAATTGATTGTGGCGCACTCTAGAGGGCACGATGTCAAGAACTAAAAAAAAAATTATATCATTATATTTATCCCACCCCATCGTGTGGGGTATCGTTAGATTGGGATTTTAAAATGAAAGTAGGGTTTGCTACATCATATTTTTGTCAAGCGTAGCGTTTGCGAGATATATCCCGTCGAAGAAAACTATTTTTTACCCCACGGCGCGGCGTCGCAAAGAAGCAATAGGGAGGGTTATGCGTTTGTTGATCGCTATGTATATATGTAAGTATGTTGACATGTATGCATGTATACATTTATGCAAAACCCCAAAATACTTGAAATAAAAAATACGTTCAAAAACTAAAACCCGACTACTGAAATATCACGCTCTAAAAAGTATGAAACAAGAAAATATTCTCCTCTGAGATCGCTATGTACAAACTATTCAATATTTATCGTTTATTATATAAAAAACTTACTTTTAATAAATATTTTATACATATTCTTAGTGGTGCTCAGAGGATAGCCCTGGTCGTACCTACCGTAACAAAACAATACATCCTGAAAAGTAGTATACGACCACGGGTATCCACTGAACACCACTAAGAATATTTATGAAATACTATAAAATATTTATTAAAAGTAAGTTTTTTTATATAATAAACGATACATATTGAATAGTTTGTGCATAGCAATCTCAGAGGAGAATATTTTCTTGTTTCATACTTTTTAGAGCGTGATATTTCGTAGTCGGGTTTTAGTTTTTGAACTTATTTTTTATTAAACTATCTTATTATCATTTCAAATTTAGATTAGGGAGTTAGTTATCTATCAAAGCTTGTATACATTTTTAGGTTGATTGGGAACACTTGAAAACTGTTTTTTAATATCTTTTTGGCTATGGTTAGACCACCATCTCACCTGGTGGTAAGCATGACGATGTGATCGAAGATGGTGAACACGTTAGGTTAGAATAGGTACTCTGACTCACAAGAGCTGTCTGTCGCCTAAGTAGTTAGTAATAGTTTTAAAAATATCGCTCAGTCGGGCTAAAAAATATTTATAGTTTGTGATTTAATATAAATTATAGCATAGTGTAAACGGTCTCATATAAAATGTATGACGAGCGATAAAGTATTATACCTCAAGATATAATATATATTGTATTATATCCCATAGTGAAAAGCAGGCTTAACGTTACGAAACACCGTAAGGTTTGCGGCAGATTTTTCTTCTTGATGGTGGTAAGCTAGTTTTTGTGCGCTATAATATTTTTAGCTGTCGAGTTTCAAGCGATCGTGGACAATCAATAAATTTTACAACCTTGATTTTGATTTGATGAAATCCTAAAAATACATATCTACCTTCGCATGGACTATACCGTCCACATCTTATCTTCGTATTCACAAACAAAACTATGAGGTCTCACAGAGCTTGCGAACACATAGTGTCATTCAATCCAATAGCTTATTGACATTGTGACAAATCCACCGCTATGTGTTCGTTAAAATCTTCATGAATACGGCCGTTCGTTTCTAAAACTTATCACATAAATTAAATTATACATTTTCTATATATGTAGTACAAACTACCGATAACTTACATTACTAATAGTGAGTTAGTTCTAGTGGAAGTTAGTTACATACATTTTCCCTAACGTTCCATCGTTAAAAAGCAGGCACCTACTACGCCACCAATGATTTCACGAAATTGACGTCATGCAAGCGCAAGAGTTAACGGGACAAAGGAATTTATTCGCGCATAATTTGTAATGCTCTCAGTCAATACAGATGATTTCCTTAAACTACAATCCCTTTTGACGTCATCGATGGCGCATACCCACTTGTATTCATATAGTTCTGTTTGGTTCAATACCCAAGATATCTATCCAAGTCAACAATAAATATTTTACAGGCGAATGTTACTTTGTTTGTCTGTGACCTCTTCACGGTCAGACGGCCAGACCGATTTGGTTGACATTTTGCAAATAGATAGCCAATGAGGAATTATAATGAATATGATATAGGATGCGGACGAAGCCGCGGGGCGCAGCTAGTCCATTAATTTAGGTAACTAAACAAAGTAGAAAAAGCGCACAGCCCTTGAGAGTCCGAGTATTCTAGGCCTAGTGTGTTCACCATGATTGACCACGTAATCACTTACCACCAAGCGAGATAGCGGTCAAACGCTAGGCTATAAGATATTTTAAAAAAAATTAAGAGTATTCGAAGTACGTTTACTAGTTATTATCACCTATGAAATGGTTCACCCAGCTAGGGGCATCAGACAGTATGTGAATGATGATGTATCATACCTGTTTTTAACTATCTACGGTTTCAACGTTCCCAATAGAAATAAATAGGATAAAATCGACGAATATCTCTCTGAGTGTAGAAATTGGTCTAACGTCTGAATATAGGTAATAATGACAAAAGTATTTGAAGTTCTGGCTAACCTGCGATTGTGATACATGCTAGTATCCTCATAATAATACTGTACTATTTCAGTCCTACACTTCTTGAAAAATACACACTTACGAGTATACTACCGCTAAGCAGTCCATCGCAACCTCACAGACTATTTTTACAATTTGCCAACAACTTTCTAAGGTCAATGTTACAGTTTCGCTTTTCTGATAACATTTAGGCGATTTTAACACCCCGCCTGTCGTCATATTATCAGAGCGCGCTATCGACGTTGATAAGCGATATCGCAGCTGCCGGTGCCGATAACGCTTGTCGCTTTTCACTCGCATTGTTTAACACATTATCGCTCAATTTACTAGAAATGTTTATTTATTTGCCTATAGGCAGAACTGTAAGCTTCGCCGATTATATCTGATTTCAAGGTTTATATTCATAGATCATGTTTGAATACTAATAAAACCGAAGATCCCAAGGTTAGATTAGATACCTTAAGGAATCCGAATGATTGGAAATCCGGTTCTTGCTATGATGCTATAAGTATGTATCATTCATTATAAAACATAGAGCTTAGTCATTTTAGTCGGTAAGTCACCTTACTTATTTGATGATGTAATGTCAACAATCAAAAACCTATAGAAACGTAAATTGACCTTATACTTATTGTGTGTTTCGAACGCAAAACACCTCCTTACACCAAAGGCACAGTTTACTAAAGTTACTACATACAGTCCGGCAAGTATAACTTGGCGTGCCTGTGCGCCACTGTGCTTTTACTTTGTACTTTCATAACAGTTTCTCTTAAGCCACTTTTAATTACTTTTGGCATTATTGAACTATTTTAATGTAGCAGATTTATCAACAATAATGTCGCGGTAATCTCTCAAACGTCAAACTCACAGTTTCAATTAAAAGAATTAGTTCCAAAAACCACCACCGCCAAGTTATACTTGTGGAACTGTACTTCCAAAGTTCCAAGGTTGTGCATCTTGCTACGCTCTTGTACTTAGATATGCTTATCAATGAGTGCAATATCACGATATATGAGTCTAGACTCTGTATTTGCTATGTATCCGGACTTGATGTTATCCAAATATTTGTCTTAGTCAGGATATTACAACATTTAATCACCGGTGGAAT
Source organism: Cabera pusaria (assembly GCA_954871355.1). Classification (NCBI taxonomy): domain Eukaryota; kingdom Metazoa; phylum Arthropoda; class Insecta; order Lepidoptera; family Geometridae; genus Cabera; species Cabera pusaria. The sequence continues at coordinate 17,640,958 of OX940889.1, read as the reverse complement.
AAATTTACCGTTGATGATTCAAAGTTGTAATCTCTGCGAAGAATAAAGCATTTTATTAAAGAAACTATTTAGACCAGCGTGCGAGTGTATAAATTAATGATAATTTAATCGTATTTTAGTTATAACTGTTCGAATACATAGCAGCCGCTGTACGTATACAGTTAGTTTGAAATTGGCGATTGAAATTGAATAGTTGGAAATTATGTAAAACAAAAGTTTTACACTAGGACAATTTCAGAGGTTCCTGATAGAGTTCCTGATATAATTGGGAACTTTAATTACCTTCTTGGTCAACTACAACTTTTGTATGGTGTTATATGTTATATATATATATATCTATTATACGGTCATTATGGGTAAATGGAAACGCATCTATATTTAATTGCCTTTAATAGCAATAGATTGATTTATTGTCTATATAGATTTAAGTAATATCTATATATCTCTAATAGACAATAGAGTATAAATTCTTTGCTTTTCACAAATTATGCTATAACATATTAAACTGACGAAGTAATTGAATGTGTTTCCATTTACCTAAAATAACTATCATGTGAAACTGGCCCTAAATATAATATTTTCAGAGATCAGTAGGTAACCTGTTTTAAAACATAACGACGACAGTTAAATTGCCAAAGATTTCGTATCTCTTATATATAAAAATGAATCCCAATTGCCCTTGGTCACGACATCACGCGTGAACGGCTGGACCGATGTCGCTAATTCTTTTTTTGTTGTGTTTTTTACCGTCAGGAGATGGTTCTTATGAAAAAAAAAATTAAAATAAATAAAAGTTGTTTTTAACGCAGGCGAAGCCGCGGGGCACAGCTAGTTTATGATATTTTTCATCTATGATTTTGGTTACGCACTGAGCTTACGCAATGTAAAAATAAATAGGATAATTTGGATACCTAGGCTTTGTATGTATGTACCTACAAAATAGATACTCACCGAATTTTCTTTTTTAATTTCTTTCCATCTTGTGTTGTGATAACTGCCTTGTCTGTTCCTCTTAAGTCTATTTTTGTTGCTGAAAACAAAACAAAAAACGTTTTTAATATAAGTTTATATCCAAAAGTAAAGTAGGTATTGTCTGACTGTCAAATAAAACCCTATTTTAATCGTAGATCTAGTAGAACGTAGGTCCTGAAACTATAATCTAAATGTAATCGCAAAGAATTAAATCCCAACAGATAGTGCACAAAAATGAGTAATATCTTAATTTAGTCCTTATTAATTGACATTTTCAAGCCGAGTTGAGATATAGGTAAGTTTACCAATTTATGTCTATTTCCTGAGCTCAGTTAAATATAAAACACACAGCAGTTCGCAACAAGCAAAAATAAAATAAAAGCACAATTAACTTCTTCCTCATTAACACCCTGTCCCGTTGATGACTGTCACATAATTAGGTATCATTTGGCAAATGTGAAAATAATTTGCACATTACTTTTTTATGCCCATTAGTAAATGATGTAGGTACAGTCACTTCGTATGTGTGGATGTTCTATACATTTTCTGTAGAAATCACATCTAAGTACACGCTACTTTTTTGTTGTTGTGCCTTTTGTTTTTATTTTTCATATAGGTTTAGGTGCATTTGCTCTTTTTTAGGGTTCCGTACCCAAAGGGTAAAACGGGACCCTATTACTAAGACTCCGCTGTCCGTCTGTCTGTCTGTCTGTCCGTCTGTCACCAGGCTATAATAGCTCATTAACCGTGATAGTTAGACAGTTGAAATTTTCACAGATGGTGTATTTCTGTTGCCGCTAGAACAACAAATACTAAAAACAAAATAAAGTAAAAAATTAAAGGGGGTCCCCATACAAAAAACGTGTTTTTAAACGCCATCTATCTAATTTCGGCAAAATGACATAGATGGCGCTAGTAAACGAGCCCCGTCTTTCTAGATCGCGACCAAACCAAATATTCTTGGTAATATCAATAAATCAAATAAATGAGGTTGAAACTCTGTTATGTTTCGTATTGTACGGAACCCTCCCTAAGTGTGCGATAAGAGACGCGATGCTGACTCGCACTTTGCCAGTTTTATTTAAACTTGGCGTATACAGACTGACCCTATTATAATTTTTGAGGTTTTTCTTCGCATTTTTTTAGCAGTGATATTCGTAAAAGCTTTTATGCAGGCCTTGCAATAATCTTCGTAACTAACTGAGTAGCTAGTTTATAACGAAGGTGTTACTTACACCTTCATGTACCTATTATTAAACTTTGAAAAATTCTCACACGCGCTGTAAGAATTTCTTGCAGTGAGTACCTAGTACAAAATGTATTACACTGCAAGAGTGCCTGCCGCGTGCGAGATTTTTTATATCAGACAATTCTTGTAATATGTAGCCGGCCTAATACGTTCGTCTAATAGCGGTGTTATCTGTAAAGAGGATGTTTCTGTCTGAATAGAAGTATGCTATCTCAGTGACGGTTACTTGTAGCGGATATCCAGCAACAACAATGGATTTACGATCAAACTACAGGATTCATATTAAATTGAAGCAATGGCAATGACAAGCAATAGGTACACATATTTTTTTTCCCTTTCACTCAAATCAGTTATTAAAGATTATGGGACCTTACTGTAGTGTCTTCAGATACCTATAATTTATGGTAAGGATATGTTTATCTTAATTCTTGAATCATCATTATCAGCCGGTGTCAGTCCACAGCTGGACGTAGGCCTCCCCCAAGACACGCCGTGACGCCACTGAGCCCGATCTTCGGCTCTTTGTTTCCAGTCACTGCCCACCGCTTTGCGAATATCGTCGTTACAGGGCGTCCTAAGCTACGTTTGTCGATTCGCGGTCTCGGTCAAATTCTTGAATAACTATTATTAATTATCTACTTTCTCGTAATATATTTTTTGTTTGTTACAGAACAAGACAGATAGTTATATGTATTTCACTTATGGTAAGCCATGATGTCGGCCTATAACAGAAAATAACAGAAATTGTGGGACACAAATCCTTTTTTATATCTTATAGCCTAGCGTTTGACCACTATCTCGCCTGGTGGTAAGCAATGATATGTTCGGAGATGGTGAACACGCTCGGCCTAGAATGGCCAGACTTTCAAGGTCTGTGTGCTGCCGGAACACCGTAAGTTTATGGCGGCAGATTTTCTCCTTAATGCTGGTAAGCAGCGCCATCCTACCAAACTGGTGGTAAGCTACTTTTTGGTAGCAAGTCAAGCGGAACATCGATAATGGTCCTACCACCTATGGCCCAGGAGTTCAGCATGATGGCCAGAGTATTACACGTTACTACTGTGCTCTGCGTCCTGTACCAAGGCATTTTTGGTGTAACATTTTACAGGGCGTGTATTGTGATTATGACTGGACCCTGTACCCTTAAAACTGAGAAAGATTTTGTTTTCTCTTGAATAACTGACAAAGTTACGGTATCACCATAAGTTTTAAACTATAAACTAAAAGATCGCTCACCTACTAAAACAATAGGTACTGACGCGCTGAAATGTTTTAATTCCGGGTACCACTTGTGTATAACGTTTTCAAACGAAGATTGGTTCTCAACCGAGTAACACACCAGGAAACAATTTGTCTGGAAAATAAATTGTAACTTAATACAAATGCTATTTAACAATAATAATTATATATAAAACTTATAAAAGGCAATCGTTACTGTCTGACTGACTGATCCATCAATCAACACAGCCGGATTGCGCTGAAATTGCGCACGCAGATACTTAGGTATTATGACGTATCCGCTAAGAAAGGATTTTCCAAAATCCAGGGTATATATATATATATACTAATTTTCCGATGAAATCTGTAGGCACCTAATATTACTATTAGATCATCCAGAAAGTCACGTTCACATACGGCACGGCATACGATGACACAATTTTGTTAACCCGGTTTTTAATTAAATTCACGGATGTAATGAAGATGGACCTACCTAACTACATTTTAAAACCTAATTGTGAGTTAGGTTATCAAAAATAATTTAAGTATTAAATATAGTTACAAAGTAGATATGTTATAAATTATATAGCAAACATATTTTTATGAACAAGCTTAGGCAGTTCTGGTGACAATCTTTCAGCTCCATCTTCGACCCTCACCATCATGTGTAAATTCCCATGCGTGGAAGGCCCATTCTAGGCTTAGCGTTCATCCTCGATCGCATAATTAACAGGTGATATAGTGGTCAAACGTAAGCCAATCTATATATGTGGGGATGCAAAATTTCAGCTTTACCACAAACATAATACAATAATTGATAGTTCAGTAAGCAAGTTGAGAAGTTTATCGTCATATCTCTGAAGATACTTATCAGATCACCACCTGGAGATTAAACCTACCTATGAAAAAAAAATCAAATCGTTCAAAGGAGTAATCGGCGAACAAACATACAAAAAAAATCGTACAGACGAATTGAGAACCTTTTCCTTATTTGAAAGTCGTTGACACATATCGGTAAAACCAATGCAAAGAGACTAACGAGATAGTTAATATGAGAGTAGTTAAACTTACTTGCGTGTATGATAGTGGCCTTAGTCTCTCGTAGTCTTCTTGTCCTGCTGTGTCCCACAGCGCCATCTCCACCTCTTCACCGTCCACTGTTATTGGGCGCACATAGTTGTCGAATCTGCAATATAATAGTAAATAATTTTTTAATAAGTTTTAACTAGCTTCGCCAGCGTTGAACATTATCCTATGTGATAATTCAGGTTCAACTATCTGTATGCCATATTTAATAAAATGTCGTTTATCCATCCATACTCAAAGTTAACTTAATATAAAATTAATGTCTAGATGGCGCTGAAACATTTTGCACCGTCCTTTGTAAATATCACCTCAATGTATGAGATTACCAGATACACTTGCTTCTTCAATGAATTGAACTCAATAGAAACACACTTTGCATTTATAATATTAAGTAGTAGGAATATAATAATACTCTCCGCTGATATTTATTTGGGCAATATTCTAACTGTAGTCTTCTCTAGATATATAGAGGTCATCAAGGTACATGTAAACCAGAGGCGCCCATCATAAAGTTCATAAACTGACTTATGTGCCGAGCAGCGCGCGATCGGGCGTGAGGAGTATTTACGCTAAACTAAGCGAGATGTAGATTCAGCACTGCTTTTAATTTAAACGTAGAGCTAGTTCGCTACGCCACATCTGGTATGTAGTACATATACATCGATGATAGAGGTACAGTCTATCCATAGTTTTACGTGCCAGTTTATATTATAGGCAAACGTCGTCACTTACCAACAAGAGAGCGTTTTGCTTATCCTGTTACCTCTTATAAAGTGCAAATAACTATCTCACAGTAGCTACAATACGAGTAGTAGGTACGTCTTATTGACTACGCCGAACATCAACAAGGCGAACCGATTGGTGAATTGTCTATTATCTTTGGGTGCTTTAAGCATAGAACGTATTTTTTTTTATTCTTCGCAGACAAGCACTTAACCACTAACTCATCCGATGTTAATTGATAATGCGGTCTAAGATGTAATCGTAGGACTTGTCTTGAAATTGAAGACTGCGGTGAGACGAGGCTCAGGACAACTGATCTAAGTCCAATCCACTTAGGGCAACTATCCCAAACCAACCAACCAAGTCTTCCATACTGGCTGGCACCGGAAATTATGCCGGAACTTGGCGAAGCGATTGGCGCATGTTTTTTTCAATAAGTTGGTTTGACCTACGGCCGAAGCCGCCAGTTGTCGTCACACACCATTTAGCACCACCCATGGCACAGAATAATGAATAGTACAAGAACCCAGGGATCACGCGTAGGGTAACCTACGGACGCAGGACGGTTGTAGGTGACAAAGGGCTCTAACCCCATCCCCTCTCTAAACCCATTACCTAATTCGACTCAAAATAATGTATTGCTATGTGAACATGAAATGATTGGCTCAAAACCTAAGTAAGTATGAGGAGTAGACACCGACTTCATGGTGGACTGGAGCTGTGATGGCGAGTAGGTAAGACTTTAATTCGATATAAATAACGGCCTTTATTATTCCAATACAACTACAATTAGAGAAGAAAAACCATAAACAAGACATCACTATGGGTTGTGTCAAAACTCAAAAGAAACAGAGATTCCTTAATACTCATGAATTAATGGGAATGATACTGAATATAGGAAGAAGCTAGATACCTGAGTTGCCTTAAGCGTCCGTCCCTTAAATAAGGAGGAGCATGCCCGTTGATACAATACAACAATGCCGCTTCGTATTTGACTCTATAAATAGTGTAGTCCTATGCTAATTGGTCGTTGTGTTCGATTTTAGATGGCATACCGGCCGGTCGACCGCGCGAAATGTGTCGCGCATTGCTGATAAAATTAACACCGCACATCACTCGTCTTTCGTCAAGAGGTAACTAGCGAATGGTATTGTGTGTTTTGTAATGACGAGATAACTATATGCATAACTACAAAGTAGTTACGAGTAAGTATGTTTTTCTATATGTAGGTATGTGTGGTGTACTTGTGGGTAGTGGAACAAAAATTTTGCGGTCTAAAAATTTAATTACTTTCCTTTCTCTATCTAGAACAGGAAAACTCATGCAATATCTCAAAAGACTATATATTATATTGAAACCCTCAAAAGAATATTATATGGCATAGTTTTTTTTATTTTTTTGCACATTACTAGTCTAAGCTAAATATGCTTGTGTCTGGAGTGGGTCCACGTCAATAGTACAATAGGTGGAGTGCGGATCGAACTCACGACCTCTCGATCGCCAGTCCGACCTTATCCATTGGGCTATTGCCGCCTAATGAATTTTCTTGGAAGAGTTTGAATACAAGAATTTTGTTTTCAACCAACTTCAATAAAGGAGGAGGTTTCCAATTCAACTGTATTTTACCACAGAACTCTAGTCATTGAAGTATGTAACTAACCGTTTTGAAAAAATATTTTTTATTTGAGACGTGGTTTGCGAGGGTATAGTTCCCGTTTGCTCCCATTGTAATTTCATCAAGATCTAATGATTGGATATCTCCAGAGATATGGAGATAAACACCTCAAACTTGGTACTGAAAATGACTAGCGCGGTCTTGAAGTCGTTTTTTTTAACCGACTTCAAAAAAAGGAGGAGGTTTCTCAATTCGACCGTATATTTTTTTTTTTTTTTTTTTTTTTTTATGTTTGTTCGCGGATAACTTCGTCGTTTATGAACTGTTTTTGATTATTCTTTTTTTGTTCGAAAGGAGATATCCCAAGTGTGGTACCATGGTAATTTTATCGAGGTCTGATAAGTATCTCCAGAGATATTGAGATAAACATCTCAAAATTGGTACTGAAAATGAATAGCGCGGCATTGAAGTCGGTTCTTTTTTAGTTTTTAAACGATATTATTCGTTTTGTACACGATCTTAAATTATTGCACTGGACAATTCAGTTATAGGTACTAACAACTAACACGTAAGGGCAATTTGTAGCTCCCTACCAAATTTTGTTAGATCTTATAACATTGATAAATGTATTAAGTTGCAGTGCAGATAAGTAAAGGCACCATTGACATTAAAACTAACGGCACATAGAGGTGATTACTGCGATTAGTTGATTTGTTTATGATAGGTACCTACTTACCTAATTGAGCTATTAGATTGGTATAAGTATAACAATACACTTCTCGATATATTCAGAAGCCGTCAAGACGTCGTCTTATCAGACGGGTGGATGGATAGCTCTGCTGTACAAAGGACGTGTCGCCAATACAACATTTTTTTTATTTCTGCTGGCAATAGGTACCACAGTTTTTGTGAGTTTGTAGTGTAAGTTTATATTTGAAGTATATGAACATTTTCGAGTTTTAGATAATAGTATTGAAAAAGACTTGTACACTAGATGTGCTTGAAGTCTACTAATAGATGTTGCGAACTTACTGAGCAAAAAGTAAGTAGATGGCCCGACCGAGATCTCGGTCTCGGTTTAGGCCGAGACGAAAAAGTCAGTCTAGGACGGTAGTGCCTAGCTCTCCCTGCTGCAGGGCTAGCATGGCGAGGGGATAAAATTTTTGTCCCCTGTTTTTCTCCTCTGAAAAGAGATAAAATTGTTTTCTCTACCTGTCAGAGCATGGCTAAGTGGAAAGACAATATTTATCCCCGTATATCATTTGACGTTTAAGTATTTCCACCTTGTAAAGCATGGACGACAGAGGGAAAGGGAATAACTGCGATATTTGACATTTAAAGAGGACATATTTATCTACTATCATAAGAGGTGGGTTTATGTTTATCTATCACCGCAATTTGCCTAAAAATGTCGCGTGCGTATTAAATCTACATTTTTTCGTTATTAGAAACGCACAAAATGGAACGTAAATTACATATTTTCGGATTTTACCGTAACATGGACATGTTAAAGATATACACAATACTTACTTACTTTTTCCCACTCGATCTATGCATTTCTTTTAAATACTTTTTTATTTTAATCGCGAGGTATGCCGAATAAATTGCCAGACACGGAACTTGACTTAAAAGCAGTGCCAAAGAGTAAGTTAGAACAGTGCCTTAGAATTAACAAATAAATCGAAATAATCTTAATCTTACGATTCTCAAACTAACTAATCAACCTTGTAAACGTTTTCGTAACTGAAAAATATATTGCAATTTAGTAGATTTTTTCTCATTACACTTATCACTCGCGGAAGAACACAAGTTTGAGGAAAAAATACATTAAAAGCATTTTCGAAAACACAAACAATTTTATATATATACTAGATGCGTCCCGCGGCTTTGCCCGCGTTTGGGCCACCCTTAACACTTAGGGGTATTAAAAATTTGTTGTAAACCTATTATCATGCCTACTTAATATACATATAAAATTTCATCAAAATCGGTCAAGCCGTTTAGAAGGAGTATAAACACTAAAACTGTGACTTAAGAATTTTATATATATACTAGCAATTCCGGCAGACTTTGTCTCGCAGCGCCACCTATCGGGTCCAATTGTGTATCTAAACCATCTACGGACTAACTCAAACACACATACCAAAATTCATCTAAATCGGTCCAGCCGTTTAGGGAGAAGTTCAGTGACATACACGCGTACAGTAGAATTACATATATACATAAAGATAGAGAAGAGATAATAATGTACTTAACACCGGCTAAATACACTGTGTGGAGTCATAATGAAACTAAAAAGAAAAAACAAAACATCAAAACTGACGACTTGAATCAAATAATGATGACTGATAATACAATTTTAATTTATTTTCTATGTATGGCAACAATGAAGGGGACAAGGCTATTCCCTCCATATCCACCGTGACAAATATATCCACCTGTGCGCCCGTGCTCTGAATGTGGACAATATGACAGATGGGGAAAAGATTTTTATCTATTCCCCGGGATAAATAGTCCCCTCGCCATGCTAGCCCTGCAAGGCTAGCATGGCAAGGGGACTATTTTGTCTTTCCACCTATCCGTGTTTTGTTTGGTGGAGAAGGCTAATTATAAGTAAAGTTTTTCGACAATTATAAACGTCCGCTGACTTTTAATCAATTCTTTTTTTAAACTTTTTAATACGAAACAAAATCAAAACTAGGGGTTAAACTTCACCAAGCGTTAAAAATTGTTGTGTTGATCTCCTGTCAGTGGCGAAAAACAAGGAAATAATTTTGTCTTTCCCCCGGGGATAAGGCCATGCTAGCTGCTGGGCATAGAAGAAGATAATAATACTGCCCTAGGCCGTACTCTACAATTAGTTTTGTTAATATGTGTAATATAGGTAAGTATATTGCCATACAGGTATTTTCCTTTAGTAAACGGTAAATAAACATTGAATACTTAGTGCCCTGTTGTCGATAAAATTGTACTTACCTATATTATTGATTAAATTGTACCACCTATAATAAATAATGTTACTCATCACGGATTTTACCGTGTTTATGAGTACCTATTATATTAGTTAAATGACGTTAGATTTAAATTGATTCACCTATGTCCATCTGTTTTATTGACGAATGATGATTGGTAAAGAACTGCAAAATCTATTTTACACTACAGTAAAGTTATTTGATCAACTTCACACGTGAGTCAGTATTGTGATAAACCGGCGGGTTATTGTTTGTGAATAATGAAGGAAAACAGCAGCGGATAGTGGTTACACCCGTACGATGCTATTTAGCAATGGTAGAAATATTTCTTTAAGTAAGTAGGTATGTAGCGTATAGAGAATCTGAACGGGGACGACCTCGATCCTCGGATGATAATGATAACGATATTACCGCATCTCTATGTTAATTCAGTAGCGCGAGAGCACGTCGTCGCGGCTCGCCCTGTTGACCCAGACGTTCGCACCTGCCTCGTAGCCTACCGCAACCTCCGTAGATAATCAAATAATCGTAACTAGGTCTGTAACTTACACTGTGGGAACGTATTCTTTCGGAAACTCGTTCCTAGTGTACACGTAGAGCAGGCAAGTCTTGCCAACCATACCGTCCCCGACCACGGTTATTTTCAGTCTCTTCGATGTCCCCATAGTGAAAACCGCGACATCCGACGACTTATACACACACAATTAAAATCACTACACTTGGATGTTTTAACACAAAACTTATTAGGTACAATCTTGCCACAATGAATATCGCCGCTGTACTGTTCTAGCGATCGGATCCTTGACTATTGTTATCACAGTGATATAATGATCTTATCACTCTTGTAGAAACATCCACGATAGCGCGATAATTTGAGTAGAAACAAGGCGCGCGCGCAGTTTGACGACCGAATGCGAAATGATGATGTCGCGCGCGCAGTGATTCACTACGGTCGCGGACAATTAATATGTGGAGTCGATGTTATGGCAGCCGTCGCGTCACGCAAATGTCCACATACGCATAGGAATTCCTTATTAATTCTATGGACGTATCCCGAACAAACTGCGATCAATCCTATTGTTGAATTCACGTCATGTGTTTATTATTCTAGTGGCCACGCATCATATCCACTCATATTCATAGGGAAAGAGGAAACTCATTTATCTTCCAGACTTAAGTATTCTTTTTTTTTATAACTTATAGGCTAGTGTTTGACCACTATCTCACCTGTTGGTAAGTGATGATGCGGTCGAAGATGGTAAGCACGCTAGGCCTAGAATGGGAACTGGCTCTCAAGGATAGCTGCCGGAACACAAATGTTTGGCGACAGATTTTCTAACTTGAGGGTGGTAGCTGGCCAGGCGGACACTAGATAGTGTCCTACCCCATGCAAATATATGCATTCATAGATAAGGGAAAACACATTTTAACCGACTTCGCAAAAAGGAGGAGGTTCTCGATTCATCTGTTTTTTTTCGTGTTTGTTACCTGGGAACTCAGGCATGAACCGTTAAGATTTTTTTTTGTTTTGAAAGAGTATGCTCTCCGTTTGGTGCCATTGTAATTTTATCGAGGTTTGATAAGTATCTCAAGAGATATGGAGATAAACACCTTAATCTTAGTAATAAAAATGCCTACCGCGGCATTTGAAGTCGGTTTTTTTCGTTTCGTGAACGATGTTAGATTATTTAATAGCAAAATAAAAAGATTTTTGCAGTAAAAAGATTTAGTAGTAGTCTGTATCATAAAATTTTAAAATGAACTCTTCATGATGATGTTATATTTAGAACAATATGTAGACACTTGACATTTTTATAAGTATGTATAGGCCGCTATAAAAACAAATACGATAAGCAAAGAAAGTTAAAAATTAAAAGTCCCCATACAAGATACGTGTTTTTCGGCGTTTTATGCTCGATCTTATGAACCGTAATAGAGTCTCTAAATTTGTTCATAGAGTATATGAGTATTACTATTATATCGAATATTAAAGAGGGTCCACATACAAGAAACGTGTTTTTGCGCTAATAATCTTATTAATATTAAATATTGTATTGTGGTACGGAACCCTTCATAACTAATAATTGACAACAGTACGGTATTGTTGTCAATTATTTCATACGGTAAAAAAATCCTAGATCTGAAAATAAGACGGTACTGTAAATTTTATCTATTATGTTAAACATCCTTTATTCTATTTATTTACTATATTATTTTATCAACCGACTTCTAAAAACAAAGGAGGTTCTCAATTCGTGTTTTTTTTTGTGTATGTTACGCGATAACTCCGTCAATTCTGAATCGATTCGAATGATTCTTTTTGTTATCGGTAGGGTACGTTTCTGAGGTGGTCCCATTGTAATTTCATCGAGATTTGATAAGTATCTCCAGAGATATGACGATAAACGTCTCAAACTTACTACTGAAATTGACTCGCGGGGCATTGAATTCGGTTGTTTTAGTTTTTAAACAATCTTAATTATTATTTAGTTGGAGATACGTAGGTATTGTTATAAAACAAATGAATGCACAAAATTGTTTGATTTAAAATGTGTATTGTGTGAAAGAATCATTAAAATCAAGCTACACACTATATAAAATGGCATTGTTATCCAACAAGTGATTCCAACATGTAAGGCACTAACATTTTTATAAAGTACTTATTATTTACTTACAAATTATATATCACATTGTTGCCATTAAAAAAATTACGATTAATCTTAAAAATTAATTACGTGTATTATTTATTATAAAAACTCACGTTCATTTTAAACTTATAGATTTGAGACGGGAATTTAACGTGACTTACGCGATGTCGATATAGCGATCGACATATGTTTCGGTCTCATCCGGAGGCCTTCTTCAGGATCTTGAGTGCGGGGCGCTCGCCGACGCGTTCAGCCTCGCACTACAGTGCGACATCGCGTAAGTCACGTTAAATTCCCGTCTCAAATCTATAAGTGTATTATTTAGTTAGTAAAAAAATACGTTCTATTTTCTACAATACCAACCAATTAAATTTTACATAATGTGTAACATACTAAACGATGACATCGTCTGCCCAATTTGCGTTTAACAACAACAAATAATTGGATCTGATTGAATTTACGTGAACTACTTAGTGCAGGTATGTACTAATAAATAATTTTGAAATGCTGAATGCATTGCGTAGTTAAATATGATTATATTATTCAACCAGCCATTATTTTGGGCACATTATACGTCCACAGGGGTAGGCTCGGTTAGTTAATTTTGTATAGTTAAATTAAAATCTTTTTTAAACTATATTTTTACAAAATATTTAAAGTTCACGTTTGATTAATATATAAATCATTATATTGCGCGGTAGACCACACAATAAATGATGGTACAAAGCAACAGAGTAGGCCAAATTTCACGGATCAAGAACCGTAATCACTCGACATTTTAAGGATTTATTCATACAATTCCTTCAAAATGCCTTCGTCAATGGAATATCATAAGCTGATTAAAATCGTTTTGGAGATTCGTTACAAGAGTTACACTACTAGGGTACATCGAAAACATAGATATAATATAATAGTTAGTTATAGTTTAACTAATATAATCACAATATTTTCAGGTAACACGTTTTATAATACTGATAGCTTATTCTTATTTATAATTTAAAAAAAAAACACTAAGGGTCAGTTCACAACGAGATGCAACGTTACGATGCTTGTGGTTTCGCCACAGCTTCACGCCGCGCAGCGAGAAGACACGCGGTGCCGCCGAATTGTCGCAATGAAATGTGTATCTCTTTGTGTAGTAAATTTTTTTAAAATTTATTTCTTAAAAAGTGCGCGCCGTGTCGCGTTGCGTTACGTTTCTGCGTGAGCTAACCCTAAAGCGACAGAAAGACTGTCATACTAAAAAAATATTTTACTTTGAGATTCGTTGCATTAGCTTAAATTATGCCATTGAATTATTAATTATTTTACATCTACGAAAGGTTCGCTTTGTTTATGATTTGTGCAAAAACCTCTCGAAAATCTAGTAACAACACGTGAAGATACAATCTTTCTCTAGGCCAAGATAATGTAACAAAACAAACATCAATTATTACATGAAATAATATGATAAAGTACTCAGCATATATTTTATTATTGATGAGGACGCGAAGTATTTTTATACAGAATAAAATAAGATGACTTGCTGGTGTAAAGTAAAATACTACAGTCATCCTCTTTTTAGATTTTATTTTAGCATTGTAAGTTTCAAGATTCTAGAAGTTCGCATGTGTCAATAAACACTGTCTCTAGGTAGACAGTTGCTTATGGTATTGGTAAGTGATACGTTTGTGATAAAATATTAATAAAGATTAATTTGCGAATAGTTCTTAAAACTAACATTAGAGTTAATAAATGCTTCAAGAATCAACCCTTTGTCAACAGCTCTATTGTCTCTAGTGTAGAGAACAAGTACTTTTCCCTGTTTTCCCAGTCAAAAATTCAACCTTATCCTATCAATTCTCTTTAAAATACTATAGACAGGCCAGATAATGCAGTCCTCCCAGTCCAATTTATGTTACGGGGGGCGTGAGGCAAGCTTATAGTAAACTATGGTTTTTGTAGTGGTAGGACTTGTGCTAGTCCGCCTGGGGCGGTACCACATCTTTGCCAATTAATTCAGCCATGAAATAGGAATTTTTTCGGTTAGATTGGCAAAGTCCAGTGAAATTACAGGTCATGGGAGACTTGACGTGAGGTAACAGGCGCAGTGCAGTGACATGTAATATACTGGCTATCCAGAATTTTGCATGCCGTTGTATCTGTAATAGGTAGACGTCATCACTTATCATCAGGTGATCATAAGATAGCAGGACAAATCTTGCGATCTTATGATATCAGGACAAGCCCGACGCTCACCTATGATATAAATCATAAAAAAAAAGATTTGAGTTTAATCAAAATCACCTTTCGCCTGTTCCCCACTCAATTTCCTCTTTCGTCACCTCCAGCACCCCTGTAACATCGCGGATGAGGACTGAAATATCCAACTGTCTCTCAAGTCAAAACAATTACTGTATTTTACATTTTCTTAAAGTATAATAGGAATAGGAAGATCTATTTCTTCCTTTCATCCTGGTATTCCCTCAGTCCTCCCAATATTAACTCTTCCTTTGCATCGAGGATTCCTCGAAGAAGTTCCTGGTTATTTTTTTGGAGCTGAGCTATCATGACCTTCTGGTGCTGTTCCCGTGCCCGCAGCTGTTGGACTGTCACATCACATGTGTTACTGCAAGGGGGGCCATCTGCAATGTTTAAAGTTTGATTAGGAATCTTCAGAGTAATCACAGCTAGTTTTACCGGTTCACGATAAATTGTAGGATCTGACATATAAAAGTTGCGGTTTATCTGGCAGATAAATTACCCTATATGCTATCAGACACTGTATCTGGAACTGGTCAAACTGAACCTAAGAGAGAACACTAAGATAAGTGCTTACCTCTAATTCTATCTGTTTATATATAAACCAACGGGGGGTGCGGGTTCGAGTCCCGTCGGTACGATGAAATTTTGGATTGTGTTTAACAATTTACAAAAATATAAAGTGTGAGACACTTCAAAGAAACATAATATGTATATATAAACCACGATTAATTTTATTGAAATTTGATACACAGAAATCTTAATAAACTATGAATAGGGTGATGGATAAAGACTTTTTTTTTATTTTAATTCTGATTATCATCATCAGCATGACATCATAAACTCTCACTTGGTGTTAGCTAAATTTACAACTCAAATCTTTTGTGTAAAAGCCAAGTAACTAATACATTAAAACATTTGAGTCCGCTATTACCAAATAACATTCTAAATTTTCAGGCCATATTAGAAAGGTCTAAACTGAGGTAAATTATTAATATTTACGTTTTATACTCACTTTTAGTCCTTATTCTATCTAACAACTTCTCATTTTGCAACTTCAGTCTGGTTATTTCATTCCGTAAGCTCCTCTCACTGGCATCTTTTTGTTTGGTAATCTGGGTTAGCTTCAATCGAGTTTCTGTCAACTTGTGCAGCATCTCATCAGAATTGTCGGCTATCCTTTGTGCTGAAGCCACACATGCTTTTGATTCATTTTTCTCAAAGTTCAATTTTTCTTTTAGCTTTAGGATAGTTCCCTGCAATACATGGGAGAAATTAAAATATTTATAGCACAGTGTGACCTTAGCCCGCACTTTACGCACGCTTTTAATTGACTTAAATACTCAATTATTGCACGCCATGTAATAATCGACTATTTGATGGAAAAGCATAGGGTAAGCATAAAGTGCAGGTTTATCTCACACTGCTATCTATAAAATAAAATATGATACTTGTGACTTAAGTTGTCTATTATTGCACGGAGTAAAAAGCTTGTTTAAAAAGTTATTCAATAGATGCATATCAATGTTCATCAAAGTAAATGCTTATTTACCTTTTGAATGCCAACTTCCGTACCCTGAATGTCAAGCGGTACGGTTTTATCATCTATAGACAACGCTTGGCATACAGGGCCCGCAAGTGCTTGTTGCATATATGTGACTTTGGCGCTCAAAAGGTTAATAACATAGTTGCACTGGACTGAACTGCACTGCTATCTTCTGTCCTACTGGACCATACTGATCTATCCATCTCTGAGCACATCAGTCAAGCTGTTTAGTTGTAAATATGTATCAAATAGACAGGGACAGAGTTATTTTCCAATTTGAAATATTAGTTTAGATACTCGTATTATGTACAATAATTGTATGTTCTAAAAGGAAAACTGTTGGTACTACAACAATATGTTTAGACCTTTTGAATATACAGTTCAATATATACCTAATATTTCGTTTTGTATCCTGGGGTATGTATACATTTGCTATGCATAGAATAGCTATTCAACATTAGATAATAAATTTGTCTACCTATCCTTGTTCAGTAGAACCAACTTACATTTAATTGCTTATTGTTTTGTTCAAGGATATGGTTCTGCTCCATTAACCCTTCAGACTTAGCCGATATACTTTTATAATGGTGCAACAGTGTCCACACTGCATTGATCAAATTCACCAAGGCCTCAGGGCGCAGAATTTTGTTTGCTACATCTATGTGAGGGTTGAACACATAGTTCATATTGAGAAGACCAAACTCCTGTGATAAAAATAAAATTCTTTAGTAGAGAAACGCCAAAAACTGAAACACATTTCATGTTTAATTATAAACATATTTTACCTCGTTAAGTCCAATGAGACATTCTGTAAAGTTTTTGCGGGTGCATGGCTCGTATGTTGTGGGTTTTTTGTGTTTATAGTTTTCTAAAAGTTCCTTTACCTCTTCATCAAGAGTTTCAAATTCGCTCAAATATCCAGACATCCTTTTTTCGGTTTAGAGCGCGATCAACCAATCTTATTAGCGGGTATCGTCAAATTTGTGTTTACTCTGTTTACTTTACTGTAAACAAATCTAATAAACAAAACAAAAAATCGGATCGGCCCCCGGATCACGAAAATCATTGAATGAACTAAATGACGGGGACGGAGCTATACAGTCTAAATAGCTGCGTCCCCGTCATTTCGTTCATTCAATGATTTTCGTGATCAGCCCCCGGTTCGTTTCGTTCGGTAGTATTGTACACAGACCAATATATTTTCATCTATGACACAGACATAGAGAAAGTATATATATTAGAGGGAACATTATCGTATGCGACTGAAATAGCTATAGATATATAAACCGACTAAAATGATGAACACGTGATACATATGCCTGCTATAAAATAAAATGAATAACGTAATTTGGTCGAGTGATACATGACAGCGGGTGAGAGCCAATGGGTGCACTAGAACTTGGTGCCAGTGCTGGAGCCAGGTTGTAAAATCGTAGACGCAGAGAAGGATAAAAAAAATTTGTTCATCTCGCTCTCTCATACTAGTGATGGTATAGTTTTATCCTTCTCATATTATTATTGTTATTTAAATGCCAAATCCATTTAATACTCCATCCACGCCCGTATATATTATTTCTCTATGGTACAGTAGAGATGCTACACATCTTCGAGCATTTACCAATGGAGATAGATGTATTAACGTTGTAATCCGCAAACATTTGTTTCTGCCGATACTTACGGGGGACGAGGTAAACACGCATTGCACACACACCAATCACTCACTTTAACGATCCCGCACACCAGCTTGAAACACGCACACAGTATTAATAATATCGTTTAAAAACTAAAAAACAACCGACTTCAATGCCGCGCTATTCATTTTCAGTACCAATTTTGAGATGTTTATCTCAATATCTCTGGAGATACTTATCATACCTCAATAAAATTACCATGGGACCACACTTGGGATATCTCCTTTCGAACAAAAAAAGAATAATCGAAATCGGTTCATAAACGACGAAGTTATCCGCGAACAAACATAAAAAAAAAAAAAAAAAAAAAATATACGGTCGAATTGAGAAACCTCCTCCTTTTTTTGAAGTCGGTTAAAAATACAACGTAGTTACGCACGCTCATATGGCCAATAATGGCTATATGGCCAGCAGAGGGGTACGCTTTGCGTTAACATCTCCATTGGTAAATGCTCGAAGGCTACACATAGTACACCGGTACACGAATGATAGACTGACCTATCTATCCTACGCATTGAGCATTTACCAACATTTTTTATTATTTATTTTTGGTAAATGCTCGAAGAATTCGAAGATGTTAGTGTGGCTAGGGGCACGTGAAAATGTGTGTGTGTGTGCTCGCATTGTATTGTTTTCCTAAAACTTGTGTTCTTCCGCGAGTTAATGTGTAATAAATGTGGATAATTAACCATTCATAAATAATCGTGTCTTCGAAAATCGTGATTGAAGATATAGCTAAATACACTAATCGTGTGGAGCCAAAATGAAATTACAAAAAAAAAATTGGCTAACTTGTAGTAGTTGTTTATAGTTGTATGTTACTGTCACAGTCAACTCAATATCATGTCAAATGGAAAACGGCTTGTGAATTGTGTGTGTGGCTGAAGCTTGTAAAAATAAGTCTTATTTTATTATTACATTTTGCGTTATTTACAATAGTTTTAACCATACGTGTGCAGCCTCGTATATTAAAATACCAATACATATTCGTTACAATTCATATTCCACAATGAAACGGAGCTATGATTCTATGAACGCGTCAACTGAAATTAGTTCCTATCGTGATCAGCATTTTAAGGTAATATAGTATTAATACAGACGTTCCTGATGTAAATCCAAGTAATTTAGTTCGATTTTAAGATTATTTATCTTTATTTTCATTTTAGGGTTCTAGAGGTGAACAGGAAAAATTATTACGCGCTTCTTCCACCCTCTATATTGGTAACTTATCTTTTTATACTACCGAGGAACAATTATATGAATTATTCTCAAGATGTGGTGACATTAGAAGAGTAGTAATGGGACTAGACAAGTACAAGAAGACACCATGTGGATTTTGTTTTGTAGAATATTATTTGAGGCTCGATGCAGAAAACTGTATGAGGTATGTTAAATGTTTGACCTACTTATCTGATGTAGGTAATTAGATCTACACCTAATAAATCTAATTACTTATTAGTTTTAATTTGATTGAAATGTGTAGATATTGTTTTATTAATAAAATAATATGTTAACCTTTTAATTCCATGAAATTAATTATCTTTTGATCGATTTACACCATTATTTAAAAATGTACAATATCTATAAATAGCACACAATTACAAAAACTGAGTGTATACATTTTGTTTGGCTAAATCGCATCTAAATGACTAATCAAATTGCTCCAACAATGTGCTAAGAGTGGATTGTTGCTTGAGTATTGTCCTAGAATAGCAACTTAACACTTTGCCTGCTGCACCATTTTCACAACTTTCCAGTCTTGCGAATCTACACACGACATGACGCCAGTATTACTGCACAGTAGCCAAAATATTATCTACTGATTGCAGCCAATGTGCTGCAATGATCAAATACCATTAATACAGTAATAATTCTATTTAAACAAAATTATTTCTTATGTTTAGAAGTACCAAAGTATGTGCATATTTTACTTCAATCAAATTATTTGATGGGCCCTGTGGCTTAAAAAAAGAACGGATGTCCTATTCTTCTACAAACTGCCTATCACTGTTCAAAATTTCATATCGTAATCATAAATACTGTTATTTGGAATAAGAAGCCTTGACTGAACTTGTGAGCCTAAAAAATAAATATTATTATTAAAATCAATAGGATTAAAAATAAGTTTAAATATGAGAAAACTATCCTCACACGCTGCCCAAGTCTCAGTAGCAAGTTTGAAATGTTTGTCGCCATTTCTTTGAATATACTCATCATATATCAATTTTTTTTTTTTTTTTTGTAATATAGAGCATATTACTTGTTAGTAATACGTCCCTATTGTAACTACAATCTAGCCTTTTCGGCTAATAAGCAATTTTACTTTAGCCTAAACTGTATACATAAACTACACTAAGAATGTGTCCATTAACACTTTTCTTATTGTCTCTAATAAAGATGTATACACATTGTTCAAGTGTTCATACATATAGCACTATTAGCACTTTATCACTAAACTTTATTTTTATACACTAGTTCGAACGGTTTTGTCCGCTTAAGTCTTCTTACTATGTTTGTATGGTCAAGGAGCTGGATTGCCTCGACATTTACATGATGGTGAAGTCTTTTTTCATGAGCTTCTGCATACTTTTGGACAATTTTGACGACGGTCTCAATTTTCAGGTCCCGATGTAGATCGTCATTTCTAATGTACCAAGGGACCATTGCGATTTCTCTCAATACTTTATTCTGGAACCGCTGTATAATTGATATATTGCTTTTTTTGGTACAGCCCCATAACTGTATACCATAGGTCCATACTGGCATTAGGACTTGCTTGTATAATAATAATTTGTTTTGTATTGACAACTTAGACTGTTTGCCAAGCAGCCAATACATTCTTTTGTACCGTAATAACCTTTATTAATTATAACCTTTATAAATACCTAATTCTTCCCTTTTCTTCTTGACGTGTGCTTTCCAGCGCAGCTTGACGTCAAGGGTCATGCCAAGGTATTTGGCCGTATTATGGTAGGGGATTTGGTTCCCGTTGATAATGACTGGGCAATAATTATGTTTTTTGTTACTAAAATCTATATGCATTGATTTAGATTCGTTCAGTTTGATTTTCCATTGTCTTGTCCAATTGTAGATTTGATCAACAGCTTTCTGGACTTTTTCTGATGCTTCTGCATAGTTACTTCCTACAGCCATTATCGCAGTATCATCAGCAAACGTCGCTATGGTGTTATTTTCTAGCTCTGGAATATCGCAAGTGTAGAGAAGGTACAGGACCGGACCAAGAACACTTCCTTGCGGTACTCCAGCTTTTATTTCCTTGACGTCAGAGTATGAATCTTCATGTCTTATTCTGAATACTCTATTGGAGATGTAGGATTCAAGAATATCTGCAAAGAATCTTGGTAGACTCTTTCGTAGCTTAAATATGAGGCCCTCGTGCCAAACTTTATCGAAAGCTTGTGCCACATCTAAGAATATAGTTGAGCAGACTTTTTTGTCTTCCAGTGTCTTTTCAATAATATCTGTGATTCTGTGTACTTGGTCAATTGTGGAATGTTTTTCTCGGAAACCAAATTGGTGTTCTGGAATAAGTTTAGCTTCTTCTAATATCGGCTTCAATCTTTTTAAGAGTAACTTTTCAAAAAGCTTCGACATTACGGGGAGCAGAGATATTGGTCTGTATGACGTAGTTTCATTGGGTGGTTTTCCTGGTTTTACTATCATTATAACTTCAGCTACTTTCCATAAATTAGGCACATATTTCAATCTAAGGGAAGCATTGATTAAGGTGGTTAATTTAACTACCGCTTTTTTTGGAAGGTTGTGTAGTATTTGTCCTGATATAAGGTCATAACCAGGAGCTTTACGAGGGCTTATAGTATATTTTATTTGTCTAATAATTTCTTTAGGTGTCGCTAGTTTAAAGCTAGTTTCTTCTTCTTGGAGACTTTCATCATCCTGTAAAAGTGAGCTATGTTCACCTTCATTTGGTTGAAAAATAGTTTCAAGGTGGGTAGCAAATCTTGCTGCTTTTTGCTCGTTACTAACTGCCCATCTGCTATTTATGTCCTTTAGAGGTGGAACTTGTGCAACTGGCCGGCTTAGATTCTTTGTAGCTTTCCATAGCGAATAATCCGTGGTACGCTCACTAGTTAAGTTTTGTAAATAGTTATTTGTGTAGTCATCATTGTGTTCCTGAATCATCATTGTTATTCTTTTCGTGAGATTATTAAGTTTTCTCTTATCTTTTGGACATCTTGAGTGGTGCCAGATTTTCCTTTGCTTCCGTTTTTCCGTTATAAGGTTCAATATAGACGTTGGATATGTGTTACCTTTAGATTTCTTACTAATGTCTGGTGTATTTTGCCACGCTGTTTGTTGTATGTCATGAATGAATTGTTCTAGTTCAGCATCAAGTTGTTCTGTGGTCTTAAGGGGCACCTTAAGATTTATTCGACGGTCTAAGATGATTTTAAAGCTTTCCCAATCAGTGTATTTGTTGATTATAGTTGGTGCTGTTTCTTTGGTGACAACGCTCTCACTAATTTCTAAGTATATAGGAGAGTGATCCGAGTTCATATCGTAGCTTTGATACGTTCTGGTGTAAGCTGATGAGATGTTCTTTATAATAAAGAAATCTATAAGATCCGGAATTTTATTAGGGTCAGTTGGCCAGTATGTAGGTAAGCCAGATGATTCTACTTGACATTTTGTATCCTTTACAGCGCAAAGCAGTTCTTTGCCTTTAGTAGTGGTAAGTCTAGAACCCCAATAAGTATTTTTAGCGTTAAAATCTCCTCCTAGTACAAACCTGTTTCCCAGGCTCTTCAGGAATCTGCTATAGACATCTCTTTTTATATTATGCCGAGGGGGGCAGTATATTGATGATATTGTTATTAAATATGTTCTAGTTTTAAGACATATCGCTACCGATTGTATTTCTCTCAATTCGTATTTGCTCTTTTCATAGTGATTGAGGTATTCTGTAACAATAACAGCACTACCCCCTCTTGCAGTGTTATCTGGGTGCAGGGCGTGGTATATTTTGTAGCCTTTAAATGTAATGTGACATTGCTTTGTGAAGTGTGTTTCAGATATTAAACACACGTCAATATTTCCTATGTCTAGGATTACTTGAAGTTCTCTCTGGTGTTTCTGTAACCCATTTGCATTCCATGTCATGATTTTAAGTGGCTTATTCATTTTCTTATTTTCGAAGTAGCTGTTTTAGTGCTACACTCTATTTTCTTCAATCTTTCGTCAAATGATAACATAAGCTTTAATATGTCATCTAATTTTTTGTCCGGATTATTAATTGTGTGGGACTCCCGAGGGGTGTTTGATTGGGCTCCCGCTGCAACTTGAGCGTAGGAAATGTTCGCACTAAATTTGGTGTTTTTAACCGAAAGAGGTTTGTTATTACTAAGTTCACGAGGCTTTTCAGTGCGTACCTCAATATGGCGTGCTGTCGAACTATTTTTAATTTTTTTGTTCCGAAGGATTTGTATCTCCTTGGCTACAATACATCCTCTGTAGTTGGCTGGATGTGGAGATCCACAGTGAACACATTTTGGTTTTTCTTCCTTTGGTTTTTTGCAATTCAGCGTGAGATGTTTCCCTGTGCATTTTACACATCTAGGTTCTTTGAAGCAGTATCTCTGCGTATGTCCATAGGCTTGACATCTCTTGCATTGAGGTACAAGTTGAGTGGTCTTAATTGATTGGATTTCAACTTTACATCCCATTATTGTCTTCAGATTGAAAATATTTTTAATGTCTTCTTCTTTGGAGAAAGTAAGCATAAACATGTTGAGTGGTTGTTTACTCTTCCAACTCAATTTATTGACTGCTTCTATAATTTTCAATCCTTTATTTTGAAGGTCTTCAACAATTTTCTCTGGTTTGCACGTGGAGTGTAGTTTTTTCGCCATAACTCTAATAGGCCTCTCTTGCTTATTTTCGTATGAGTGCCAAACACGGTCACTGAGGCTAAGCGCCTTAGTTAAAGCCCTATACGATTCTTCGTTGTAAGTATTAATTTTAACGGAGTCTCCATTTAGCATTTTAATAGTAAATGCTTCGGGTGGCTGCTGTTTAGACAGAAAATCGTAAAGGCTTTGGTAATCTACAACCCCGTCTACTATTATTGGTGCGGGCTGGGGATTTTTTTTTATTTTAACTTGAACTTCATTATCTTTTTGTGATTCTTCATCCTGAGTGTCTTGGCAGGGTGACATATTCAATTTTCTTTTTTTCCTAGACTTATTTCTATGTCTGATCCATTCAGTTTCTTGGGCAAGCTCTTCCTCATCTGTGTTATATTCAGCACAGGATTCAGGAGCCTCCTTAATTGGGGGTGCAGGTGTACTTGATTCCGCAAGGCATTTTAACTGCTTCTGCAGTATCTCTATTTGACTGGTTAGATCATCGACGAGGCTTTTTAATTTTTGGCGCTCTTGTCTTTCTGCACTGTAACGTTCGTATAGTATACGTTCGAGTTTTGTGGTTTACTCGATTGTTTCTTTTTCCGGAGAAAGCAATGCCATTATTAAAACGGTAAGTGTATACTCACCTTAACAATAAAAGTCAATGTTGACCGCGCACTATATCTAGGTCATAATCGCGAAGTGGCCGCGTCTTGACGCAGCGTTGTTATGATGCGTAAGCACTTTACTGTAGGTACGCGGAGTACGCGCGATCGTGAATCACAACTGTTCTCGACAAAAATCGAACGATCACTGATCGTTCGATTGTTGTTGATAAATGAATTATCTATTGTAATAGGACCAGTGTACATACAAATTAATTGAGAACCTCATCTATTTTGGACGTAATTGATCAATGTTCTTTTCTTTTTATTTTAGATACATAAATGGTACAAGATTAGATGATAGAATAATAAGATGTGATTGGGATGCTGGATTCATAGAAGGACGACAATATGGAAGAGGGAAAACTGGTGGACAGGTATTTATTGTATTTCTATTTGCATAGCAATTCTCTCAATGCAGCGTACTAGAAAACTTCACATTTATTCGAATGCAACATTTTTTACAATTATAAGCTATATCTATGATATGACCATGATGTCATCATCATCAACCCCTATTATACCCACTGCTGGATATACACCACTTCTTTATTGCGCCATTTTTCTCTGATTCTATAGTATTGTATGTTTTATTATTGTAGTATATTAGTAATCTATTGTGGTGGTAGGACTTCTGCTAGTCCTCCTGGGGCGGTACCACCACTTTGCCAATTAATTTTCAGCCGTGAAATAGGAATGTTTTTCGGTTGTAGTAGCAAGGTGTCCAGTGAAATTACAGGGCATGTGAGACTCAACATCTTTATGTCTCAAGGTAACAGGGGCAGTGCAGTGACATGCAAAATTCTGGCAGTTCAGAATTTTGCATGCCGCTGTATCTGTTATAGGTAGACATCATTGCTAACCATCAGGCGAGCATCGCGCTTGTCCTGTTATATTTTACCATAAAAATAAAATCTGAGCTACTCTTTACCTCATTTGACCTTGGATGCAGACTATGACATGTCAGTCCATTTGGTGGGTGGTCTGCCTTCAGGTTACTTGGATCCTCTTGGCTAGGGATGATGTAGTCTCAATGTTACAAAATCATTGAGACTCCAACATCGATTATTAATATTTATTACTAACCACCATTCAGTGCAGGACATGGTGCACTATTTCATTGAAATTTCAACTTTCACTAGATATTATCTTTATAATTTACTTTACATGGTCCAGAAATCAGTCTAGCTATGAGATTAACATATAAGTTTTTTTGCATGTAAGATGTTGTTAGTTGTATTTCTCCATTACCTCATACATACAAAAATAGTTAAATAACATTTCTAATTTATAATAGCAGGTCGGGTTTTGTATTATGTACTTTGAAACGATAGAAGATATTGTACTGTCTTAAATAAATTCCAGGTCCGTGATGAATATAGAACCGACTATGATGGCGGCCGAGGTGGCTATGGCAAAATAATAGCTCAGAAGGTTACCCCCAACACTGTGGAGCGTTGAATAATAATGTGTGTGTAAGATTCAAGTAAACTGATATAATATTGTATCAACAGACTATAAAATGTGAAAGACTGCCTCACATCCACAAATGAAGCATATTGTCCAATATAAGATTAAACATTTTTATAACGTAAATGTTGTTTCAATCTTCTAAATTTTACTAACAATGCAGAGCCTAAATCAGTGGTCTGGTACTTTGGAGGCATTTCGTTTTTTGTACAGGAGTTGCTTAGGAAAGCACTTAGTAATTTAAACAAGTGATATTTTAAAAACCTTTTTCAAAAACAATCTTTGACATGTGTAGTATAGGAGTTCCTACGGCCATTTTCCGGCTCCATTATCAGACGAGCTTGATGGTACCACGTCATTGCATTGTCATCCGATTTATTATGTATGCAAAATTTCAGCCAAGGCTTGAAACCGGTTTATGCTTAACCGTTTCTTATAGGTTTAAAACCCGTTTTTAACCAATTATTTCGCTCGAAGCAGGGTTAGAAACCAGTTTATTGATAACTGATTTAAATACGGCATAAACCGGTTTTTTAATTATTTCGTTCGAAAACCTCTATAAACCAGTTTATTCCGCGAGAGGCTCACGCATACTTACTTGCATTTGGCACGGGCGATAAAAAAACATGCTCTCGCACTTTCCGAAGTTTGCCATAAATGTATAATTTTTATGACCGACCGCTATTTTCATAATGTGATTTAGAATAACTAAATCGTTGTTTGCTTGCTGCTAGTGCACATACGGCTGCAAATTAAAAAGTGGTCGTTGACCACCACAGCTAAAACCGTTCTAAACCGGTTTATTCAACGAAACTTTAATAAAAAGGTTTTTGCTCAATATCGTTCAATAGAGGTTTGTAGAACGAACGAAAACCGAAAAGAAAAGTTCATATGTACTTACGCCCAAACCGGTTTGAATTTTTAACACGGTTTCCAAGCCTTGATTTTAGCTCAATATCTTTACTGAGTTCCTATGACCACCTTCCAGCTCCATCATCAGATCAGACCCTGGTAATCATCTAAAAATAAAGTGCTCGCCAAGACGAATCAAACGAGCCGAAACTCGATGGGGTTGCGTCGTTTCATCACAAAGTTCGTATGACCATCAGCTCCATCATCAGACCCTAGTTACCATTGAAAGACAAACTACTCATCAAGACGATTCAAATAAGCCTTAAGTAGATGAGCTTGTGTCGTTTCATTGCGAAGTTCCTTTGGCCACCTTCCAGCTCCATCATCAGAACAGCACCATGTCATCATAATATTGCATTGTCACGCGAGATCAAATTTTATTTGCAAGATTTGATGACAAACATCGGGACAGCTTCCAGCTCCATTATCAGATTAGCACCATGTCATCATAATATTGCATTGTCACGCGATTTACACATGCAAAATTTCAGCTCAATCGGTAACCGGGAAGTGGATCAAATTTGATGACAAACATCGGGACAGGTGAATTAAATTAAAAGCTTGTAAAAATGACTAGCAGAGACGCGAAATGTTGTGTAGTATTCTTCTCAACTGGAGATAGGTGGCTAACTGGCTAGAGAAGAGGGTTTTAGGGCCCAGTATCCACCAAAGCGGAAAGGAGGTAAGACAAGAGAAGATGTCTTTTGAATAACCAATCAGATTTCGTTATTTCCACATCTCTCCGCTTAGCTTTGGTGGATTTGATCAATCGGAGAGGTTAGGAGATGTCTCATTTTTCTATGCAAGCGGCGCGGCCGCGGCAGAGCGGAGATGTGTGTAGTCAAGCGGCCACGCTCGCGCGCCCCATTTCTCCCTACGCTTCGCGCATCCGAAAGCTTCATTCGATTTACTAAGGTCTCATAGCTCACGCGCTTTGGTCGAAATAACCTGCCAGCTTCGCAGCACATCTCTCCACTTTGATGGAAACCGGGCCTAAGGCTACTTAAGAGTGGTCGCGGCGCCCCACGCCTTTAGCAAGAAACAAGGGAGATTATAGTAAAAGTCAAGAGAAGTTATAGCATAGAAAAGATAATAATGCTACGTAGTAAAACTCACTCGAGCTGTTCCGTCAAGAGCTGTTGGATAACTTCATATAATCAGTCTCAGATATTTTGAAATGAAAATTGTTTCGTTGTTTTTTTAACAAATTAAAACCGATAAGTATGTTTGCTGCAATTAGTAAAACAGATTTCGCTTTGTGGGGCAATGGCCTTGAAATCACAATACCCTACCTTAAAAATACCAAAACCTAAGACAAATTATTATAATTTACATTGTTTTTAGGGTTCCGTACCCAAAGGGTAAAACAGGTCCCTATTACTAAGACTCCGCTGTCCGTCTGTCACCAGGCTGTATCTCATGAACCGTGATAGTTAAGACAGTTGAAATTTTCACAGATGTATTTCTGTTGCCGCTATAACAACAAATACTAAAAACAGAATAAAGTTAAAAATAATAGAGGGTATAATACAAGTGAACGTGTTTTTTTCGGCATTTCACGCCATCTATGAACGCTTAGTTAGGTAAATGCCACATAGATGGCATTATATTGAAACGTCGATCCCTAACACCTTTGTTTAGACGTTAGATGGCGTTTTGGGACCCCCGGGAAATTTCCCGGGATATCCCAGCTACTTTTACGTGTGCCAACCCTATCGACTGCTGCTTAGATACTGAGACAGGAATGGGATGGCAATTGCAGTTCCGGCGTTTTACGACTGATGCGTAAAACCCGATGGAGAACAGAGCGGGGTCCTCTTACAGATTTAATAAGGAAAGTGTACTTAGCTTTTGGGGCGCGGTCTTTTACTCAGAAGTGGACCGAACAACACATTTGATTAGGCAGCGCGTAATAATAACGCCTGGAGTTAATCACAACTTTTATTTTCTTTATACAATCGTCGTATCTCAGCAACTTTGCATGCTAAGAACACGCGACACTTCTTAATATTTTATTATATTTCAAGGCATTCAGCTTGAAGAAAAATGTATTACTGAATAATGAAAATTTGTTGTCAAAACTCTTCTATCATTGGTGATCGATTTTGAACATAAAACATAATTCAAAAAGATTGACCACCAAGATTAAAACTATCAAAAGAGTTTAAGGTTGGCGTAAGATCGCCACATCACCCCCCCACAAAGACGAACATCCCCACCAAAAAGGAGGGCCGCCCGTGAACGGAAGGATGCACCAATTGTCCCATAGTCATTCAGAATCAAACAAATCTGAGATGACCATAGAGGAAGTTGAAATTCGGGATGTCAGGTCAACCAAATTATACAAAATAACAATTTACATTAACTCAAACTCAAATTATCTCGGGACTAAGGATTCACAGATCCAAAACATCCCTAAATTTGACTCGACGTCCAGAACGCTTCGAAACGACAGGATCCAAGGCTGGTGGAGGAGACTCCTTCGAGGCAGGCAATGGAATTAAATTTCCGACCGGAGGAACAGGCACCGTGAGAGGTGCGTCCAATGGGTTGCTGCCTGGTTGCACTGAGGTCGATTCATGATCATCCTCAGCCTCGAGATGTGCTGGTTTAACTCTGTCCACGCTTACCTCCTGCCTTTTTCCCCCCACATCAATCGTGACGGTTTTTGCCCCTCTACTGAGGACCTTATATGGTCCAGTATAGGGTGGCTGAAGAGAACGTCGGACCGTATCGTCACGTAAAAACACGTGCGTAGTGGTCGACATTTATTTAAAAGTAAAAACTGAAGGAGACGAATGCCGAGACGCAGGAATTGGTCGAAGATCTGCCACAACCTTACGTAGCTGTGCCAAAAAATCATGCGCACTACTATCACTGGTTGGCAAGGATGGTACCACGAAATCCCCTGGAAGTCTCAAAGGCTCTCTATATAATAACTCGGCAGCAGAACATTTCAAGTCTTCCTTGAGTGCTGTTCTAATACCTAACAGAACCAGCGGTAAGGATTTACTCCATGTCTCTGCATGGCACATTAAAGCAGCCTTAAGCTGTCTGTGTAAACGTTCTACCATCCCATTAGCTTGCGGATGATAACTGGTTGTCCTAATTCGCTTAGTTGCGCAAAACTGTAACAACTCATTAAACAAGGTAGACTCAAACTGTCTGCCTTGGCCAGTAGTGACAACGAATGGTACACCAAATCGTACGTGTAGTACGTGTAGTAGTAGTGGTACACGAAATCCACCCGTTGACAAAGGTATTTGCTACCTCTTCAGCAGTGATACACGACATCGGCCATGCCTCTGCCCACCTCGTAAATCTATCGATTATGGTGAGGCAGTACGTAAAACCGTTTGAATGCGGTATTGGTCCGATTATGTCTAAATGTACCTGCTGAAAACGAGAACTTGTGCTGGCAAAATTGCCTAACGGAGATGAAGCATGCCTGGTAATTTTGCTACGCTGGCATGAGACACAACAACGTGCCCAAGACATACAATCTTTCCTAAGTAACGGCCAGATGTAACGATCTGCGACCACGCGTGCGCTAGTGCGCGCGCTAGGGTGGCCGAGATTGTGCAATCTGAGAAATACAGGCCGTCGAAAGGATGCGGGTAAATACGGTCTCGGTTTCCCCGTTCATTCATCGCATGTTACAGAAATATCCGTTCCTGGAAAAGGAACAGATTCTAATTTCAAGGAAGAATCTGCTGGCAACGTAACAGGTTCCTCGTCCACCTTCTGAGCTTCAGCCAGAGCAGCGTAGTCGTCTGTAAGAGAAATTGCCTCTATGCGCGACATCGCATCTGCCACTACATTGTCGTCGCCTTTAATGTACACGAAATCAGTGGTAAATTGGCTAATGAAACTCAACTGGTTTAATTGAACCGGTGGTTACTTTTCTCTTCGCTGTTTAATCGCGAAAATTAGAGGTTTGTGATCCGTAAATATGGTCACATGTTGCGCTTCCAAGAAATGTCTGAAATGCTGAACACTCTCATAAACAGCTAGAAGTTCCCTATAATAAGCGGGCCACTCCTTCTGCTTTTCCGTTATTTTTTTACTGAAAAAGGCTAAGGGATGCCAACTCTCATTCTCGCTCTTACGTTGTTGTAAACACGAGCCTACATGAGTACCTGACGCGTCGGTAAATAAACCTAACTGCGCGTTACTATCAGGATGTGACAACAAGGTAACTGTTGTGAGGCTATACCTACAAGCTATGTAGTCTTTTTCTAAGGCATCCGTCCAAGGGAATGGTTGTGTACCTTTCCCTTGAGTGGATGAAATCGCATCAACCAGAGGTGCCTGATATTTTGCTGCACCGGGTAAAAATCTGCGGTAGAAATTTAACATTCCTAAAAAACGTCGCATTCCCTGCACAGTTTTAGGAGGCGGGAACTCTGCGAGCGCTTGTATTCGCTCGTTAGGTGGCTTTGTGCCTTCTGCATTGATCTGATAACCTAAAAAGGTAACCTCAGATGTACCAAAAACGCACTTTGCCGGGTTAATAATAACACCGAACTGTCGTAACCTACCGAACAGTATTTTGAGGTGTTCCGCATGACTCGGCTTATCCACGGAATGTACCAAAATGTCATCAACGTATGCGTAACAGAAATCGAGGCCTCGCACGACTTCATCGATAAATCGTTGAAAAGTCTGACCTGCATTTCGTAAACCGAATGTCATGTAGGGAAATTCGAATAACCCGAACGGTGTTATAATCGCAGTTTTGCAAATATCCCCTTTAAACACGGGAATTTGATTGTAAGCTTTAACCAAATCTACGGTCGTAAATACCGTTGACTTAGCTAAGTTGCTAGCAAAATCACCGATATGCCTTACCGGATATCTATCCGGGATAGTTCGCGCGTTTAATATCCGGTAATCGCCACACGGACGCCAGGTTGAATCCTTTTTAACCGACTTCAAAAAAAGGAGGAGGTTTCTCAATTCTACCGTATATTTTTTTTTAATGTTTGTTCGCGGATAACTTCGTCGTTTATGAACCGATTTCGATTATTCTTTTTTTGTTCGAAAGGAGATATCCCAAGTGTGGTACCATGGTAATTTTATCGAGGTATGATAAGTATCTCCAGAGATATTGAGATAAACATCTCAAAATTGGTACTGAAAATGAATAGCGCCGCATTGAAGTCGGTTGTTTTTTAGTTTTTAAACGATATTATTAGAAACAAGGTGCAAGGGTGATGACCAAGGACTATCCGAAGGCCTAGCTGTACCAGCTCGAACCATTGCGTCGAACTCTTGCTGCGCCACACGAAGTTTATCGGGGGCCAGCCGTCGTGGTCTGCACGAAATGGGTGGTCCCTCTGTTGTTTCGATGTGGTGCCTAGTCGAATGCCTGACTACCCTATCAATACCTGGTGGGCGCGTAATATCGGGAAAATCTGAAAGCAAATCCGTATAACTGTTACTCGGGAGTACGATGGCCCTAACACTGGACTGTGCAACGTTTGCTGCAGTTGCTACAACGTTCAGTTTGGTAACCCCATCGATTATCCGTTGTCGACGGCAGTCGGGTAACAAATTATAGTGGCTCAAAAAGTCTGAGCCAATAATTGGAGTGCTAATATCTGCGATTACAAAGTTCCAAGTGAACTCCCTTCTTAAACCGAGGTCTAAATGAAGAGTGGTTGTGCCGTAGGTTTTAATAGATGACTGGTTTGCGGCAAACAACTCGTACCCGCTCTCCCCTAAACGACCCTTTACTAAGCGTCGCGGGAAACAGCAGATATCCGAACCTGTATCTACTAAAAAAAATATTTTAGTTGCACGATCACTAACGAACAACCTACGACTTTTAAATCCGCGGTCGCTCATAGTTGCTACCGACCGCGGTATGCATTGCCCAGATTGTGCTGCCTTCCAATTGCAGGGCCGAACGCACTTCGAAGCCCTACCGGCAAAACGATTATGGTACCAGCACAAATTCTGATTTTTAACACGCGACCTACTATTATTATTATTACGACTTCGGCCGCGATTTTGTTTGTTACAGGAATGATTCTTATTAAGCGACCGGACATCTTGAGAACATTATCCATGGCCGATGCAACCATCCCTGCCAGCGTGGAAAGCTGGCTTCTAACTTCGTCCAATTCCGAAATCTCGGAAGGTTTGGACGGTTCGGCTGTACGCACACTGCAAGACTGCGACGGATCTTGCAATATAATTTCAAATAAGCGATCCGCTAATAATGCTGATATATTTAATTCTTGCCATGGCTGCGCCTCTAAAACAATTTGAATTTGCAGAGGAAGTTGTCTAAGCCAAATCGATTTGAGAACCTCCTCCGGAAAATTTTTATTCGCGAGCGTCCTCAAATGTCGTAAAAACGAGGACGGCTTCCTGTCACCGATTGTCTCGCCACCTAATAATTGTCTGATGTTTTCCTCATACGATTGCGAGAAACCCGAGACAATCGCTTGTTTTAACTTGGTGTACGGGGAAACGGCAGGGGGTCGAATAATCAATGCTTCGACCTCCCTGGCACAACTGACATCCAACTGTGCAACAGCGTGATAGAATTTAATGATTTCTTGTGTAATTCCATATAGTTGGAACTGACACTCCAAAGACGCGAACCATAAAGCAGGTCGCGCCTTATCAAAAATAGGAGGGTTTATACTCACCTGTTCCTCTTCTACCTGACCGTTCCAATTGTTATCCGCCTCGAAATGCCTCCCGCCGTCCGGAATCTGTCCGGACACCTGGGCATCGAATTGTGTCATTATCCACACGTTCTTTATTTCAACTGCACGTCCGGAAGAAAAGCTTCCAGAAGGTGCCAATCGGAAAAATTTTAATGCACAGAAAACAATTGCACAATGACAAGCGGAATAAAAACAAAGGAAATTAATTTTATTCCATTCTAGGTTCTACAAGGGCTATTCTGCGCCAGAACGGCCGTGATGCGGCGATCTACACCTGTAGGCATAGCCTAACTACGATATAGAAAAACAAAAATGCTAAAAACACATAATTAATTTCGCCACTTAAAAAGAATGCGCCGGCAGCGTCCGCTTAGAAAAATTAGAAAAGATAATAATGCTACGTAGTAAAACTCACTCGAGCTGTTCCGTCAAGAGCTGTTGGATAACTTCATATAATCAGTCTCAGATATTTTGAAATGAAAATTGTTTCGTTGTTTTTTTAACAAATTAAAACCAAAAAGTATGTTTGCTGCAATTAGTAAAACAGATTTCGCTTCATGAAACATAGTCATAAGCGCCTGACCAAATAGTCATATATTGCAATATGACGGGTATATTATATTCCCAACGGCCAACGTCCACCACTAATACGTCCCCCAGTAGGAGACGTTAAGACAAATTATTAATGTTTGCCCTAAAGTCCCCCAGAGGTGGCCGTAAGGACATTAAATATAGTTTTACTCCAAACATCCCCCACTAACACGAGCACCATTGGGGGACGTTAGGACGGCATGTTCCCAGTTGTCCCCTCTATTTTGTTCCCAGTGGTGACAACTGTGAACAGGTTAGGTTAGGTTTTTTTAACCCAGGAAAATCCGCGTAGCTAGGGGAGGGGGGGGGTGCATTGTGGGGCAATGACCTTGAAATAACAATACCCTACCTTAAAAATACCAAAACCTAAGACAAATTATTATAATTTACATTGTTTTTAGGGTTCCGTACACAAAGGGTAAAACGGGACCCTATTACTAAGACTCCGCTGTCCGTCTGTCACCAGGCTGTACCTCATGAACCGTGATAGTTAAGACAGTTGAAATTTTCACAGATGATGTATTTCTGTTGCCGCTATAACAACAAATAATAAAAACAGAATAAAGTTAAAAATAATAGAGGGTATAATACAAGTGAGAAACGTGTTTTTTTCGGCATTTCACGCCATCTATGAACGCTTAGTTAGGTAAATGCCCCATAGATGGCGTTATATTAAAATTTCGATCCCTAACACCTTTGGTAGACGTTAGATGGCGTTTTGGGACCCCCGGGAAATTTCCCGGGATATCCCAGTTACTTTTACGTGTGCCAACCCTGTCGACTGCAGATTAGATACTGAGATAGGAATGGGATGGCACTTGCAGTTCCGGCGTTTTACGACTGATGCGTAAAACCCGATGGAGAACAGAGCGGGGTCCTCTTACAGATTTAATAAGGAAAGTGTACTTAGCTTTTGGGGCGCGGTCCTTTACTCAGAAGTGGACCGAACAACACATTTGATTAGGCAGCGCGTAATAATAACGCCTGGAGTTAATTACAACTTTTATTGGTTCTTTTATGTTCTTTATACAATCGTCGTATCTCAGCAACTTTGCATGCTGAGAACACGCGACACTTCTTAATATTTTATTATATTTCAAGGCATTCAGCTTGAAGAAAAATGTATTACTGAATAATGAAAATTTGTTGTCAAAACTCTTCTATCATTGGTGATCGATTTTGAACATAAAACATAATTCAAAAAGATTGACCACCAAGATTAAAACTATCAAAAGAGTTTAAGGTTGGCGTAAGGTCGCCACAGCGTTATAAGAAATAAAATGTTTATTAATTATTATTTTTTGCTGGCGAAAAATTATAGTGGTATTTTTTGCTCGATCTTATAAAATACTGTAGTGTGGTACGGAACCCTACTAGTGCGAGTCCGACTTGCACTTGGCCAGTTTATTTTGTTTTTTTTTTAAGAAATAAAGATTACTCGCAATGTGGGTTGCACATTACTATTATTCTTGTCCCCTCCAACTAATAAATTTTCCATGAAATGAAAGTGCGATGGGTTCTTAAATTAACTGACTTAACGCTATTTAAAATTTTGTACATCACGTAAACAGGTAACTGTAAATAGAGTATTTATCACGCGAAGTAGCGTAGTATTATATTCTCCTAGACGCGAAAAGCAACATCAAACCAACTGGTATAGTAGATCTTGGCGACAAACACTTGCGTGTGTTAACGGTATACAACGCCATCTAGTGTCACTACTACTTTAATACCGACTTACATATTAAACTTAAAATAAAACCGGTCAAGTCGAGTTGGACTCGCCCACCGAGGCTTCCGTACCAACGTTGGTTAGTACCAGTTAAGCTAGCCTCTAAATTGTATGAGCGCTCATATAACCCAGAGGCCTATCTTAATTGGCGGAAACTATGTATGTATGGGCACATTTTCAACTTTTTTTATTTTTTCCTGTATTTGTGCTGTAAGACCTTGCTTCTTGCCGTTAGGACGGCATGTTCCGAGTTATCCCCTCTATTTTGTTCCCAGTGGTGACAACTGTGAACAGGTTAGGTTAGGTTTTTTTGACCCAAGAAAATCCTTTCCTTAGAAAACTCCCCGGGGGAATAAATTCGGGGAGAGATGAAAAAAAAGGTTAGGTTAGGACAACTGGGAACAAAATCTGTCCCAGATACAACTGGGAACATAACATTCGCAATATGACCATTATGACAAACTGGTAACGTGACGGGTTAATTTGCTACTAGACGTGGGGCAGAACAGAGACTCCTTGACTGGTATAGATACAGGATACTATCAAGGTAAGGTAGGTACTAATCCGGTATTTTCTAGAGAGGGAACTTAGGTTTGTGCCTAGAAGTAAATTTATAAGACAATTTACTTGAAACATTTATTAAAATGCACGAAAAAGAGTTACAAAATCATAAGATCGGAATTTTTTTAACTTAATAAATAAACATTATTTTTAATGCAGGCGTAACAAAATAAATGATATCATGAGGTAAATATAGTATACAAATTAGTATGAAAGTATCGATAACAATGAACATTAGTAAAATAAATAGCTATACAAATAGAAATTGGTTTTAAAATCAACAGTATAATAGTTTAGTAAACATTTAAATGCTTTTGTAAATAAGGCCTTCACATTCACTTACAATAACAACAATGTACAACATAAGCCTAAACAGTACTTAAATAAGAATAGTTTTTGTGACTTTATATAATGTCAGGACATCTAATTAACAGATCATATTATGGCATAAGCAATCAGATCCAGGATCCTTACATACAACAGTCAATTACAAGATTCATAAGTACACGTGGATAGCTAAACGAGAATTCTACATTTTAATCTCTGGGCGACGTCTCGGGTAACAGGTCGAACCACAACGTTTTTGCTTCACGGAATTCGTATTGGTTGAGATGGACGATTATCTGAAAGATAAAAATAATATTATACATAGGGCCGATATTATATTGCATGGGTATTTCCGTCTTTCTGAGGATTGATCCTCAGAAAGACGGAAATACCCATGCAATATAATTTATCTCCTATGTATTATAATATCTGCTGTACTTAAGTGCTTTTATCAGTCAGTTAAAGTCCCCGTCACGAGAAGCTATAAATTATGTAAACAAACATCTTTTACTAAGTAAACATTTTATACTGCGAGATAATAATAAATTGACCATATTCAATCGACATGAAATATAGACGGGTTATATGAAAGTAACAACCTATTTAATTTAGTCGGATCATATTTTAACGACGCAAAGCGCTATCGTTTGTGTTTCTTGGTACCGGACGCAGGGATTGTAAACTATCGGGACGCCATTTTGAAATCATTCGACCGCGTCATTCGAGTTTCGAATGCGTACGAGTGATACATGTCACTGATTCTGACACAGAAATGGAAACATCTGAATCTGACGAATATTTATTCTTAAATAATATATGTTAATTAATATTTTTTACTTAATAATTTATTAAATCTTAAACAAATTCATTTTTTTTTGTTGGTCCAAATGTTGTGAACTCCTGAACACTTGTTTACTTAATTTATAGCTTCTCGTGACGGGGACTTTAGATATCTGTAGTCTTTTTGTAACTATCTTCACGCTAATAGTGTGGGAAAGAGATAATCTTACGCAGTGCTAGGCTCCGTTCACGACCTACGCTCGGAGTGCAACCTGTGCATGCAAACGCTCTAATCTCTCTTTCTAACTCGTTTAGCGAATGTGACGCTCTGAGGTCGTGAACGGGGTGAGAGCGTTTGGGTGCACTCCGAGCGTAGGTCGTGAACGCAGCCCTATAGATGTTAGAGCGAGAGCGACGATTTACGGAGATTCTAAATTTGACTTTAAATTCGCCCAAGCACGATTTTTTTAAGTTTAATTATGGCTCCGCACGATTAGTGTAGCAATTTTATAGTTGATACTGGCTAAATACACTAATTGTGTGGAGCCATAATGAAATAAAAAGAAATAAATGACATAACGTCAAAATTTGACGCTAAAATTTGTCTATACCACAGATAAGTCGGCTACCTGTGGCACAAAGAGCCAGATAAATTAATTCCTCTGGTAAGGAATTTATTCCCTGGAATACCTCTATCTGTCTATTGAAAAATGCGAAAATATGCTATCATTGGTATAAACCCTATCTGATCGCGTAACCGAGGAATGAAAAATCGGCCCATAGACAGATTAACACTTTATTGCACCTAACATTTGAACGTACAATCGGCGATCTTATCGCTATTCTTGCAAACTTTCGCATTTGTAATATTATGGGATAGAACAAGTTATTATTTTGTCTGCGTCAAAAGAGGCGGTTAATAGTCCCCAGGCGTTTAAGTAAGTAGAATCTCACCTGTCCTATGACAGGGCTGCCGCCGAGGAAGCCTTTGTGCGTGGCGACGGTCACCTCCACTTGTCTCGAGTGTAGCTCCGCTAACGGGATCACCCACTCGAACTGTTCGTCGTATTCCGGCATGCAGCTGTCTTTCACCACCTTTCACAGAAAATATATACATACTTAGTCTACCTGATGGTAAAATAAGTCAAATTACAAAGCACCTTAAATCTTTTAGTCTTCGTCGCGATTTTGGTTCGCTTAGCAAATTTATATGTTTTATTATCATATTATGCTCTGATGAGCTCCTTGAAGTGATCCCCACCCGCTCGATTTTGCCACGGGAATTCGCGTATACTTGAAGACTCACCCTGTCTTCTGTCACTTTGGATTTACCAAGGAATTTTTAGTTCGATTTTTATCATTGTTTATGGGGACCGCGCTAGGGCGCATGCGCGGTTGATTGATGGTTGTTAGTTGTATTGGTTTAAGGCGTCCAATACACGGTTATAGGTTTTGCTGTCAGTTTGCTGGCAGTCACGGCTGTGACTGATGGATAACTGATAGTCTAATGGGGTGAATGATAGTGACTGACCAATATTTACATACTTTTGATTGCTGCATCAGCAACCAAAAGTCATGACTGATGGATTTGAATGACGGATAACCTACCGTGTAATGGACGCCTAACTAACTTTGGTTTTTTTATATAAATAGGTCTTAACTACTTAGTGCATGAGTGTAGATAATAGATAAATAATAATTAATACACTCGTGTAATACTGTAAGGGATGTTTGGGAGCACAACATCATCTAGTGCTCCATGCCGACCTCACCTGTAAGTGGTCATCCTGCTAGATAACGGAAGAGGCGACGGCGACCGACCGATGGCGGGATATCCATCACGAATATCCGTAGCTAGCTAAATGCAACAGGCCAGTGTCGGGCAGCAGCGACACCGGTGCGACTAGCTACGCTCTGCGATTGCCAACACGCCTGCTCAGCGCGGCAATTACGAGCAAACCCTTCAATGGCAAGTCCAGAGAAACCACGGCCCCCAGTTCCCGGTCGCCCTGCTATTCTAGATCACGGCGGCGGTCTCGGTTACGGGAGGGCAGGGGGTGCGAAGAATCCCCGGGTTACGGATGGCCGCCAAAAACCTTTGACCTTGGCGACGTATAACGGCAGAACGATTAGGCTAGACGAGCACCTGGCGCAACTTGAGCACGAACTCGGAAAGATAAAGTAGCATATTCTTGGGTTATGCGAAGTCCGAAGAGAGGGGGAGGACACCGTAACCTTTGAATCTGGCCACCTGATTTACTTCCGAGAGGGAGACCAGCAATCCCAGGGCGGCGTAGGGTTCCTGGTAAATAGAGCCCTTTGTGACAACGTTTTAGAAGTTTCGAGTGTGTCGAGCAGGGTCGCGTACCTTGTAATTAAGCTGACGGAGAGGTATAGCCTCAAAGTTGTGCAGGCTTACGCACCGACCTCGACACACTCGGACGATGAAGTGGAGGATATGTTCGGGGATATATCGAAGGCCCTTCACTTCACCACCAAGGCCCACTACAACGTTGTCATGGGAGACTTCAACGCCAATGTGGGAGTACAGCATTGCAGTGAATTGGTAGTAGGATCTAATGGTTATGGCAGCAGGAATCATAGGGGGCAAATTCTTGTCAACTTCCTCGAAAAGGAGGGGCTTTTCTTAATGAATTCTTTCTTCAAGAAAAAGCCCCACAGGAAGTGGACATGGCAGAGCCCCGACTCTATGACAAAAAATGAGTATGAATTCATCACAACGGACAAGAAGAAGAGAAGCGTATATTCAGAGACGTTTCAGTGATCAATAGGTTTAATACCGGTAGCGATCACCGACTTGTCCGAGGCTCTCTGAATATCAATGTCAAGCTTGAACGTGTCCGTTTGATGAAGTCTAGGCTCCGACTCACCCTGCTCCAAACCGTAGTGGGATCTGAAACTTTCCAGTCAAATCTGGAAAATCGATTTACTGCCGTGGAAACCACAAATAGCGTTGACATAAACCAGGCCCTCGAAAATGTGGTCGGAATCCTCAGGGAAGAAGGTCTGAGATTTTGCGAACTACAGCGTACAGGCAGGAAGTCAACATTTTCGGAAGAAACCCTCGACCTAATAAAGGAACGGCGCGAAGAGCCAGCAGTCACTTTGTCAGAAAGGCATGCTCTAAACAAGAAGATTGGCAAACTCCTACGACGTGACTTTCGAAATTCCAATACTCGCTCTATCGAACGAGCAATTGAGCAAAATCGGGGGTCAAAAGTGTTTGTCCAATCTCTTGGGAGAAGCCATCTGACAAAGTTGACGACAGCCGGTGGTACGGTCGTTGCTTCCAAGTCAGAGGTTCTTTCGGAAATTGAACACTTCTATGGCCAGCTTTACGCTTCGCATGCATCTCAACCTGATCCCGAAAATGAGGATTCTAGAAGCCACATTGACGCGCCACTTTACCGAAGACTTGCCAGAGGTCAGCCTAGGCGAAATCGAGATGGCTCTTAAACAGCTTAAAAAAGGAAAATCCCCTGGAGAGGATGGTATTACTACTGAGCTCCTGAAAGCTGGTGGACAACCTGTAATGAAGGAGCTCCAGCAAATCTTTAATACTGTCCTCTTTGATGGGAGAACTCCAGAGGCGTGGAGCAGGAGTGTCGTGTTGTTCTTCAAGAAGGGTGATAAAACTCTTCTGAAGAATTACCGACCTATTTCGCTCCTGAGTCACGTCTACAAGCTGTTTTCAAGAGTCATCACGAACCGTCTTGCAATAAGACTCGACGAATTCCAGCCACCAGAACAGGCCGGGTTTCGAGGAGGATACGGCACCATAGACCACATTCACACAGTGCGGCAGATTATACAGAAGACCAGTGAGTATAATCGGCCCCTGTGCTTAGCGTTTGTGGACTATGAGAAGGCCTTCGACTCGATCGAGACCTGGTCTGTTCTGGAATCTTTGCAGCGATGCCAAGTCGATTGGCGATATATCAATGTGTTGAGAGGTCTGTACAATGCCGCTACCATGACCGTCCAAGTGCAGAACCAGCAGTCTAAATCTATCCTCATGCATCGTGGTGTGAGACAAGGGGATGTTATATCCCCCAAATTGTTCACAAGTGCATTGGAGGATATGTTCAAGACGCTGGACTGGAAAGGACGTGGTATTAACATAAACGGCGAGTACCTCTCACACTTGCGATTTGCGGACGACATTGTCATCGTGGCGGAAACGTTGTCAGAGTTGCAAGATATGCTGAACGGTCTAGCTGACTCTTCTCAACGCATTGGTCTCCGGATGAACTTGGGTAAAACCATGGTTATGTTCAATGACCATATAAATCCGGAACCAATTGCGGTACAGGGCAGTATTCTCGAAGTTGTTAAGGAGTATGTTTACCTCGGGCAAACTCTGCAATTAGGTAAAAACAACTTTGAGAAAGATGCCATAGAAGGATACAGCTGGGCTGGGCAGCATATGGGAAACTACGTCGAGTCTTCACATCGCCAATCCTACAATGTCTCAAGACGAAAGTCTTCAATCAGTGCGTCCTACCCGTCATGACATACGGGGCCGAAACGTGGACACTCACGGTTGGTCTGGTCCACAAATTTAAAGTAGCTCAGCGTGCTATGGAAAGTATGCTCGGAGTTTCTCTGAAGGATCGAATCCAAAACGAGGTGATCCGACAGAGAACTAAAGTCATCGGCATAGCCCATCGAATTAGTAAGCTGAAGTGGCAATGGGCCGGCCACATTAGCCGTAGAACCGACAACCGCTGGGGTAAACGAGTTCTTGAGTGGATGATGTTCGCAAGGTGGTTGGCAAGAGCTGGATGAGAGTAGCCGAGGATCGTGCTCAGTGGCGTGCAGTTGGAGAGGCCTATGTCCAGCAGTGGACAAGTATAGGCTGATGATGATGAATACTATGAAAAATTTCGTGTACGGCTTGGTTTTTCAACACACAACACTGAAACATGCACTGGGTTGCGGGTGCACGTAATGGTACGGTTGGCAACCCTACATTAATAAGGGGAATTAAACATGTGTTTTAAGTGTGACGTTCGACGTCTAGATGAAAGCTGAATGGCTCAATACCTTTGTTTTTTTTTTGTAAATTCAAAGCGTTATGTTTCTGTTATATCTATATTTGTTGTTGAATATGATCTATTTAATGTTATTTGACGTGTGTAAGTGCTAATTTTTAATTTGCCCATATACTGAATAAATGCTTTGACTTTGACTTTGACACACTCGTGTTCACCCCTCATTATGCAACGGTTTCATAACCTATTGTTACATCGCGTCGTCGAGTCGCGATGTTTCGCCAAGCTTCTCGAACAAAAATACCGTGGGAAAGCATAGACTAATTAGGGGCTATAAACACCCGACCCGACCGTCATAAAAGTAACCTTCCGGGAATTCAGACCCTAGTCAATGTACCTAGTTTTGTAGTTAAGATTGAACCTTATTCATAAGTAGTTAGAGATCAAATTAGCATGTATGGTAAAGTTGTTTACATCAGATGCTCAAAGGAAAGCCGCCCCTTTTGTTTGTGATTTTTATTGCTTTGTTTTGAACGTCTTTTGTCGATTGTTTCGAGTCAATACTGGAAAGTTCTGTAGAAATATTCTCGTCCTATATAAGACGTTGAAACCGCGGCTTGAGTCAGTCTTTTCTCTGGAAGCGACAGTGTAACTATCTAAGCGCGAATAGCGACCAAGTGATCGTAAAGTGTTATCAGTGAACTAGTGTTGTGAACTGTGAACAGTGAAATCAGTGATTGTGATTACCAACGACCTCAGTGTGTGTTAACGGACTTTTGATAATTGTGCAAGACGATTTGGACAACTACTGTGGAACATTGTGCTAACCTAGTGATCAGTGGAAATAAACGTTCATCTCATCGGATTGGCATTTTAATACCACCCCGCACGTAACACTATTATTATTACATGAAACGTTAATAACTTCGAAAAC
The DNA here is from genome assembly GCA_954871355.1 of Cabera pusaria. NCBI lineage: Eukaryota > Metazoa > Arthropoda > Insecta > Lepidoptera > Geometridae > Cabera > Cabera pusaria. The sequence continues at coordinate 17,597,442 of OX940889.1, read as the reverse complement.
CATGTACGACGAGTACATTTAGTTGTTGATACTCACAACAGTCTTGCGTTTTGAGTCCTTTGAGCGTCCTGGTAACAAGTAAAGCTTTACGTATGGATCAGGCACGTTGGTGGGGTCCTTTAACGGTATATTCCTGAAAAATTGCTATGAATAAAGAATAATTCTCACAAACAGTCCTCTTAGTCGAGGATGCATGTTAGAAGATGAAACTGTAGAACATATTGTGATCTTACACTGTCCCGTCTGTCAGTGCAGGTCTTATCGCCTCCATCACCAATTAGAATTAGAAATAATAATTCGAATCGATTCACAATTGGCGGAGTAGGTAATCACGTAACAAACATTAAAAAAAAACACAGACGAATCGAGATCCTCCTCCTTTTTGGAAGTCGGTAGATGATATATGGTTATAAGATAGTAGAGGGGCAGTAAGTGCCTAATATAAATTAAAAAAGTAGAAATTCTTGTACCAGAATTGGATGTTATAATATAACTAATGTTATCAAGAAATACATTACTATGATGAATCTATGAAATAGTATATTACGATACATATGAATTAAGTAGTCTTTTATTGCACGGCGTGAAGTTAGCACCCGAGCGCAGCGAGGGTGCTACGCTGTGCAACAATAGTCACGAGTATCGTATATTATTTTTTAACACCGTTGCTCGTAAAGCTGATGTAATTCCACCGGTTTTAAATATGTAAAGCGGGTCATAAAAAACGCGTGTGTTACCAAAGCAAATAGTTAAGTTATAGTCCATACAAATTCCATAACAGTATTATTTGCCATTTCGCGCGCTGTTGCTATTCAAATTTCGAACTAATCGCCGCGCGGCGCCAGTCAGTAGGCAGCGCTAACGCGCTGTTAAAATGGCGGGAAAGCAACAGTGTGCATTCACAGATTCAGTTTATTTAAAATAAAAAAAACAATTTTTTCGGTAATTTAAAAACTTGGCTGCATGCTCTAACGTCTTTGCCAACATTTTCACGCAGCTACGGCAAAAATAATCCTCGCGCCATTTTTCTCAAATTTTCTTTTCTTTGTACTTGTATTGTGAAAATTTAAATATGACAACTTTCAATAATGAAGAAGAGCCATATATTACTTCAACTCCACCGGATATACTAACAGAAGCGCGAACCGCATGCGACAGCTTGCTGCCGTCAATATCCAAAGACAGATACATAACCACGTATGAAAACATAATTAAAAAACCAACTACAACTACGTATCATTTTAATAATTGTAATTTCACTAACTGTTTCAATAATTAGAAATGAACAAAATATAAAATGTTTTTTTTTCTGTTTCCTCGCAAATGTGTTAAAAAACGTCGTACGATATACGTGCGTATTGGTTATAACATGCTCGGCTCAATTACGCCCTCGCCTTCGGCTCGGGCTGAAATTCCGCCTCGTATGTTATAACCATCATAACGCACTAATATCGTAATGTACTATTATGCTGTCAGTGTGACATAAGCCCGCACTTTACGCTTGCTACGCTTTACCGCCAAATATGTCTCGGAAAAGCGTGTGCAAACTGCGCGTTTAGGTCACAATGTGCTATAATAGTCAGTTATACTCACGCAATCTTGTGTACTACAACATATAAAGTTTGGTTTTGCATGCTGTAGCGGAGCGACAGTAAAATGCGACCAAGGCCCGCTTCACCTGCAGACCTGTTCACAAATAATAATAAATATGTTAATATAGATCTTAGACTACATATTAGGAAAAAAATCAAGCAATATTTGCACCCGGCAAAAAATGTTCATGTAAAGGAACATCTACACCACAGTTACTTTTAGGGGAACAAAATTACCAAGTGTAATAATAAAATGCAAATTACATTCACACACATTCAGCCATATTAAGACCCAAACTGGGTGATTTATGCCCGGTAACTATAACATAAGACGGATCGCTTTGCTTACGATCGGTTAAATTTGACGTAAACATTCTTGTGTCAAATTTAACCGATCGTAAGCAAAACGATCCGTTCTTATGTTATAGGAACCGGGCATTAGACAATCTGTATTTTGACAGTGAGTTCCAAATTACTTTGAAAAGATCAAATAATGTTTATGTTCAGAAACTAAAAAAACTTAAAATGTATTAATTAAATGATATACATATCTGTCACGTGTATTTATAGTAAATCAATAATATATAATATTCTTACGTAGTTAGAGAAGAGGTCCTGTGGATCAGCTTGGGAGTATTGTCCCCTGACGGAGGTTGGTACTCTTGGGGCACATCTGAAAACAATACATCTTCTCATTGACATCTACAACAGTTACAACACAAAAATATCATAAAAAATAATATATTTATTATAGAATATAGCATTGTTGTTTTACGAAGCGGATGTAACTTATAAATTAAATTAGATGTGGTCCGCAGCTTCACCCGTAAAAAGTACTTATGAGAAGTCATATCTGTTAATCCAGGTACTACTATTTATTCTGTGATCCAGGTTATAAACTAAAAGTGCCAAATTTCGTTTATTTACGTTCAGCCGCTTTGGTGTGATTGAATAGCTAACTTTTACATCTTCTTATATATAAAAATAAATCTCAATTGCCCTTGGTCACGGCATCACGCGTGAACGACTGGACCGATTTCGCTAATTCTTTTTTTGTCATGGTCTTTATCGTCAGATGGTTCTAATGAAAAGAAAAAAAAATGAAAGTTGTATTTAACGCCGGCGAAGCCGCGGGGCACAGCTAGTTTATAATATAAGTAGGATTAATACAAAAAAGCTGTGTAAGTCTGAGTAAGTACTCAGGCAGTACACGCTTAGCCGCTACGCCAACACAATAGGCATCTTAGTCTGATAATTGTCTTTCGATTTTTTTACCTATTTTATTGTATTATTAGGCTTACAGCTACAAGACGCTGCTACTGAGCTGCGAATTGTATATTTTTCGAACGTTTTAATAATACATTGAGATTGAACATATGCACGGTATATATGGATGGATGGTTCCAACAAACTAGTATTGAAATAAAACTGTCTTGTAGGATTTATAGGATACTGATATTTAGATACTTCATTACTGAACGAATCGTGAGTATTATTATTTTTTTTTTCTATGACATAAGGTAACATGACAAGCACGACGCTCGCCTCATGGTAAGCGATGACGTCTACCTATTACAGCGGCATACAACATTCTGTCTATATAAAATTATGTCACTGCACTACGTCTGTTACCTTGAGACATAAAGATGTTGAGTCTCACATGCCCTGTAATTTCACTGGATTGTATTGTATTGTTACGGTTAAACTCACGTGTAATGTATATATGTAGATACTGTATACTAACCGACTTCTTTCTCAATTATTTCTACGGGGATGGACTTCTGCGAAACAGCATCCGTCGCTGGGTCTTCGGAGTTCTTCAGCTCACCGTGGTGCCCTGGCTCTGACAGCGACACTTCAAACATAAGCATTGGATCAAAATAGATACAAGTCGAATTAAGACTCTGCCTCTGCGATCTCTGCGTCATTGACAGCTTCATCTTACATACATGGTTTACACCAAACAGATAAAAACCACTTCTAAATAGAGTTTTTTACTTAGAATAATGCTTTGAAGATACGTTCACTCAGTCATCATCGCGGAATATTCACCTCGGTGTTATTTCGATACTACTTACACATATCGTAAGAGCAGTTTAAATCTTCTGTCATACACTAAATCAACGAGAAGAACAGAACAAAACCATGCAATGACGTAATTCAAGGTCAAATATTATGTTTCTTTGAAGTGTTTCACACTTTTTTTTATATTTTTGTAAATTGTTAAACACAATCCAAAATTTCATCGTACCGACGGGACTTGAACCCGCAACCTCCGGAATAACATGTTCCGGTGCTTTGCCAATTTAGCTAAATTGGCTGTTGGCATTGGATTGTGTTTCATAATTCAAGGTCATATAAAACGCTAACCCCCAAAACCCCATTGTGTCTAAGAATTTCTGCTTCTTACATATTGGTAGTAGTAAACTAACCTGGGTCAGGATGAGCGACTGCATTGGAGGGAGCGAGGGGAGCCAGTGGTGCTAGTGGAGGCGCGTTACCGTCCGTACCATCTGACGCTACCGGGGGGGATGGGAGCTCCGGGGCGACGGCGGCGGGGGCCGGGGCGGGCGCTTCCAACTGTGCCTCTGCTTCGGCGATCTCTGCATCTTTCACTGCTTCCCTCAGAATCTAGAGAAATGGGAGTATACTTTATTAATAAGTATTGGTGTTGTATTTTTCTATTTCAACTCTTACGTCTATTTAAGATTGAGTCGGCATGATTTTTAAAAATGAAATGATGAAATTTTGGATTGTGATTAACAATTTACAAAAATATAAAGTGTGTAACACTTCAGAGAAACATAATATATGATTATTAAAAGTTAAGCTGAGTTCCGACGTGATGTCCGGTGCCAGTCAGTTTGGAAGACGGGTTGAGACAGCTGCCATATGTGGATTGGACAAAATGTCCGCCGAACGTCGGCTGCAGCTCTTCGTGTAAACTCCTCTCCTCTTATTCAATCATCATTATCAGCCTGTGTCAGTCCACTGATGGGCATAGGCCTCCCAATACACGCCACTGAGCTCGATCTTCAGCTCTTCTTTTTCCGTCACTGCCCACCGCTGCGTATGTCGTCGCTCCACCTGGTCATAGGGCGTCCTATGCTGATTCGCGTTCTCCACTCCTAGACCAATCTACCCCAACGGTTATCGCTCCTCTTAGTGCAGTCTCCTAATTCCAGATAAGCCATACTATCTTAGATCGCAGAGTGACTTAACATCAGGTGAAGTAGTGATCAAGTGCTTCTTTGTTTGGAATCCAAAACTGCTGTATGTGTATTGTGGTAGTGGACATTTTGGCATGTATTACTTAGTGAAGTTATGTATATATTTATCATGGATACTGCTGTTAGTATATCTACCAGCCTCGTCCAACGTCTTAAGAGCTAAATCAAACAATAAACAACTTACTTTCAACTGTGCAGACATAATGATCTTCGACTCGGGTCCAGATTTCTGCAGCATCAGCGGTTGAGTCAGCATCGTGAGGTCCTTTTGTTTCAGCAGACTTGAGATATCATACACAAGCTGTCCTATGACATTGCCGGTCTTCTGGTCGAACACCTGGAAGAAAGATATAGTTATCATGTTTGTGTCCTACTGAAGTATCAAGCGCGTCGCGAGATATTTCACCCTCGCGTTAAGCCAATCAATTAGATTGATTTACACTTTGAGGACGTTTAGTAAAACGATTTTTTAATGTTCTTTATATTATTATATCTCGCCTGCTGGTAAACAATGATGTGGTCGAGAATGGTGAACACGCTAGGCTTACAATATCAATAGGCCGATTCTCAAGCTGTGCTGCCGGAACAACGTAAGCACCGCAGCAGATCTTCTTCTTGGTGGTGGTAAGCTACTTTTTGGTAGCTAGTCAGGTGGATCATATATATAATGTTCCTACTACATCTGTTCTCTTGTTTTTAATTACATTGGTATGAATTTATTATAATCACTTTTAACATGTACCTAATAGTTAGCATGTTGAATGTGAGATCGAAGATATACCTACACTATTTCATTTACTTCGAAAAGTGGTAGATATGTTTCAGTTTGTTTTCTTAATAGCCAGTAGGTACCAGCAGGCAAGCCATCTGTTCATTAGCCACTCTAAATACATAGAATAACAGAATAATGTCTATACATACCTTTATCTCTAGGTTGTCAATCTCAGGGTTTTGTACGAGGAACGAGTATCCGATCTCGTAGACCGGGTTGTCCGTTCTCATCTGTACGGCGGAGTTCTCAGTCTTTTTGCCCACCGATATAGTGAGATACGGGTCGGGCTTTGACTGGGCGCGGGCGTTCTGGAATCATATGACTCATTACCTGTGTTATTACATGGTGAAGCAAAATAAACGCGATGATATCGCGAAGTTCAAATTTATGACCCATTGGGCAAGAGCAAGACTGTTCTTGAAAATCTACGATTACTAGGATAATCCTAAAAATGGCTTGTAGTTTTCAGTGCCAAAATTGTTTAAGCATGCTTCACGCATATTCGGGTCAGCACATTCGGCACGGCAGTATTTGTTGAACGACAAGGCCAGCCCGAAGCAATTACTACACATGTTCGGTTCGACTTTATTCGACTAGTGCCAATAGGGTAGTCCAATCGGGCTTTATCAAGCGGGTCTGCAGTAGGTAATTTTTGAACAACAAAGCCGTCCGGTACATTCGATGTTACCCGGCTGTGGCGATTGAAGTCAAGCTATAGCTCGGTTGAGCTTACTGGGCTCTTTTAACTATTATTCATTCTGTGCCCGGCTGTAGAATGTGCGGCTAAGCAGAGCCGAAAATTCCTGCACAAGTATTTGAATATTTTTTTAAAACTTTATAATAATCTAATACTATAAGAATATTTGTCCTGACATACTGACTTATATTAAAAATGGGATAATAACTCGATCTAGATGTATAGTGGTTGACAACTGTTTTAGCTTAAACATTTTGACACGTTTTTAATAGACAACATAAAAAAGGAGGAGGTTCTCAAGTCGACATGTATTTTGAAAATCATATTTTTGTTAGCAACGACAAAATTATACAAAATTAAAAAGAACCGTTTTAAAATTAAACCATAAAATCATGTATATACCAATAACTAAACTTATAAAAATGTTTTTAAGTTTTTATGGTCACTAACACTATTTATTATTTACTATTAGAATTATTTACTTTTAGATATTTCGTCCGTGAACTTGGCGCTTGTACCAGTTAATATTCCGTAAATAGTTCTAGCATTCTAGCACTTGGACCCAACAAGCAATAGACCGTGATGTGTGGAAGGAAGGAAGAGAGGCTTTTGCCCTGCAGTGGGACAAAACAGGCTGAATAAAAAAAAATAGTTCTAATCATTGTAATAGAGATGTGTCTATATATCTTACCGGCAATTTCTTACAAGAATCGACGTATACTGAGAGGACAGCAGAACTGATGTCGCCACCCTTGACCAGCATCGTATCCGTCAGAGCCTGCAAATATACAATTAACGTGCGGCTGTTCATTATATGTCTACAGTGAGCTTTACATTTACAACGTATATGTATATACATTGACAATTATTCAATTACAGGCTATGTTTTAGTCAATGTAATTAAGTTTTGTTCCTTTTGGTGACCTTTAAATGTCAAATAAATATATATAAAAATACCTGTATTTTAGATAATTAAATAGCTACGCCTCTTGGTGTCTCTCGTGTGCGTACAATATTCTTAGTACGGACAGGGTCTCTTAATTCCAGATTGCATTAAAATGTATCCATGGTTTGAAGGAGTAATAGCAACATATATACTATCTCTCTTACACACACACCGAATTTAAAATATTAACCTGATCATAGGCTCATTTACAGTACCTGGCGGTAAATTAAGCACTTCGAGGACGACACTCTACGAAGCCGAAACTAGCCGATTATCTTCGTCTTTAGATCGAAGTGCATTATTTTTGTTAAGGGTTGTCTCGAACTGCATTGTTTTTTGAGCGTCGTCTCGAAGTGCATTTACCGCTGAGGACTGTAGTTGAAATATAACTTGCTGTTTAAAAGCTCACGCTCATAAGAGCTTAGGACTGGGTTTATAACATCGAAGACGTTCGTTGTGTCTTGATGTTTTGGCATCGGAAATATCATATTTATTTTTTTATAAACCAAGTAATAGATATTAGTTACTTACTCTGCTAAGTTCCGTCAGATCGGTAGACAAACGATGCCAGGTCAGGATTAAGCGGACTTTACCATGCTTTGCTTGTTGGAGAGTTTGTATCTGCAAACAACAACTTCAATAGAAAAAATAAACTAAAAAAACTACGTATCGCAAGTTATTAACAGTAATTCTATAATATGAAATTATTATTAAAACGAAATAAAAAAATATATATTTATTATTCATGGTATTTATTGTGGTATCTGAGGTATAGGTTTTTTTACAATATAGATATCAAAACAACAATAAAAAAATCATCATAAAATAAACAATATTATAAAAAAACCCAAACCTAGAGTGCCGCCAGCAGCGGGGCAGGGCCCAAGCTACCGGTGGTTATTATTTATTATTTACTTTATTTTAATATTTTTTCTTAGGTATAGGTTTTTTACAATATTTCATATAAAAATAATAAAGAAAACAAGTATAAAAACATAAAACATTATAACAAACCTAAACCTTATTTATTATATTATTATATATTGTTGCGTTCGAAAATGAGAAATATAACACGACAGTTTCCCTGCGAATCTCGGTAAAATAATTAGGGGTAGTGTGATATAATAGCTAACTTACTGTATCCAAACGTCCGAACCGAACAACTTGAGAGATGTCCAAAGAGCATCTGAAAGATGGATTAAAATTAGCACTGCGCTAAAAAATATTTAGCATAGTGATGTTTAGGATTTGTAGTTTTGGAGGACCTTTACACAACATAAGAGAAAATAAAGTGCAGAAAAATATGATATAGGTATAAGTAAAATAAGAGAATCAAAAACAGGTACATTCATTTTGATCGAAATATTCTTTAAAGTTGATAAAGTAAATTTGGAGTTCAAATGCATTAGATTATTTTAAATGCAATTATAAACAAGCTTATTGGTATTATAAAAATAATTGCCCAGTTTATTTTTAAGCACTTCTTTATATGTACATTAAAATATTTTAGAGTAAGCTAAGCAGTTAGCTTCAATTACAAGAATTTGGATAAGGCATAATACAATTAAATTAGCTTGTGTTAGTTAAAGTAAAAAGTTTCTCAAAGCGTTTTCAGTCTTTCTATTAGTATAATGTACTCTTCTGAGAGTTATGAGATTATGTTAAATGATGAATATTAATTACATACATGTTGTGTATATTGGATACATAAAATATTAGCAGTAACTTAGATAATTGTTTATATTAAGCGTGTTGTTAACTTTGGCTTTAAGCATCAAGTGGTTTGGTGGGTGTGAGCAGTTTTCACAAGTCGTAAGGCTTTGATGTAGTAGTAGTGTAGGTATATCAAGTAGTGTACAAAACCAACCAATCAGAAGCTATATTGTGCAGCGGCGTGTAGAATTTTGGCCGTCGGTGTTTGATAACTTTAAAAAGAAATAATCTCATGAAAGACTTGAAAGAAAAAAAACCTGTGCTTGAATTAATTTGATACACTGTCTGTAATAACACAGGTCTTGATCCAAGAATACCAGACGTAGATTTTTTGAAACTGAGAACGTATCCTGATTCATGATGTCTAAAAAAGTAGAAAGGCAAGCAAGGCACTAAAGTGTTACTATTCTATAATCTAGCATCATACGGTTAGTATGTGTGTGTGCATACGTAACATACACAGGAGCTAACGTTTAGTTGATAGGCAGTAACCGACCTGCCGAGGTTCTCATCCCTGCCCGCGCGGTCCCAGTCGAACAACTTGACGGACAAAGTCGTCGCGCTGCTTCGAAGCATCGACTGTCACAACCCACCGCATTATACACACTTATATACATATACAAAGCCATATAATGTCAATATACGTTATAGTGTTAGTTATAAAGTTAACCATCGATAAAACAGTGTCGTTAGTGTGGTTCCTAAGCTCAAAGGTTCTAAAACTCACCACTCAATAGATTATATAGTGTCCTATTAAATACTGTGTTGTGATTAGCTATCCAGTTTGACATAAAATCACACCAATATTAGCAAAAAAAAATAACACCCAAATACAAGTTACAAGTTTAAACAGTAAAATTATAATGTTCGGATCTTAGCATCAACGATGTTAAAAGCACATTTTATTACAATCCCCCCAGCTACAGTAGTGCGTAGTTTAATACTATGTGACTGTGTAGGCAGATGTTACACTGACTTTAGTACGTACATTTTTCTATAGACATCGTTATCGATGATAATAAGATCCACATAAAACAAAAAGTAAAACAAACGACAATACGGTATGAGATGTCGCTAGTGTGACCAAGCCATGTGGTGGGAATAGACGGACCTGCCAAGAAAATCATCGTTCTCAATGCCCATTCCCGGGTCCCAGTCCCAAAGTTCGCACTGCAGCACTTGACTCTTCCTTGAGCTTATTATGGCCTTGGGACAAATCACAACATATGGACACATTAGTTTAAGCCTGGACTCATGAAGGAAAATATAGGCAATATGGACCCTGAATTACCTGGCTCGTGATATTAATATTATCAATACTAGTGAGGCTATAAATAAGATGATTGAATTTATAATAATACAAAATTAAAGACAAACAAAAAATAAATAAATTAACCTCATCAATATTGCATAATTAATATTGCATTTTACGACATAATAAAGTGATATATTAAAACATTTTAGAACCAGAAAGGAAAATTTTAATCGAAAACAAAAGAAAATAGAATAGACAATAGATTGATAAGAAATAGCTCATTATAATAATTACTTACCTGATACATGAAAAGCAAACAAAATAAATGGCTAAATCTAAGTGCACACACTGTACTTATACACGCAGGCAAAGCGTAATGATTGTCAATAAGAGGACCACATTTATTTACAGCTAACTAGTATATTCTAATGTACACAACTATTTTTATCAATTAAAAATGAAGTCCTCTCATTCAGTTTAAAGCAAGTTAATGGCAACGTAAGTGAGCCCGCGGGTTGATAGGGCGTGTATCAGTGTTATGTATAATTTTGAGCGTATACCGACCGCCGCAACGAAGCCAAAATGTGACACTGTAACCGCTAGGCCGTATTAGCCCGCCCCGTAGCCGGCGACATCTACTAAAGCTGTGCTGTAGAGAGCTACCAACCACCACCTAGCCCCGGGCAATCCTCCGCGCTTACCTTCCGAGTTTGTCATCGTCGTTCCCCTCATCCTTGTCGAATAACTCTATCTCCAACTGTTGCCCGAGCGATTGCATTATACGCGCCTGTACACCGCACGCGAATCCCACGCAAACATAAGGAAAACAAAAACTTATTGCCAAATAACTACTAATTTAGATCTGCGGCAGTTATTAACTTCAGCACAAAATAACGCTAAATAAAAGCGATGTTATTCAAATAAAAAACGTCACTTAATAAAATGTTACATTAGGTACAAAAACATTAATAAAATCACTTCCCACACTGATGTAAATCAGTACAGTAATATAACAATAGGTATAAGTAATTTGTTAAGCATGTGAATGTTTTGAATAACTACATTGTTAAAGTTAATACAAAACACCGTAATAATGTTATTGTTTCATTTCTCACATGTTTAACAAACTACATGACCCTTAACACTATCATCATATTGAATCGAATTGATGATTGAAATAATGCTTACAATTCCATTCTTCACACAGTAAATGAAATCACGTTTAAAATTTCACAAATAAATAAGAAATACAAAAAGCAAGAGCAAATAATTACAAGGCAGAATGCAGAATAGTAAACACACTTCAAATCGAACAACTGCAATGTGAAAGATGCTTGAATGCTCATGCTCATTCCTGATAATGACATGAAGGACAGATTGAAACAGCATAATACCATAAAACCTATATCCCTATCTATATATATATATATTTTCTATAAATCTTTAAATCCTAATTTTGTAATTAAAATTTGAATGACGAAATACTCTGCGTTTTTTTTTTCGTTCTATTCTATAAGTAAACTAAGCTTGCATGAAATGCTTATTTCAATCAGTCTTAAAAAATGCATCATCTGGATTCTGGACCATTGATGTGAAAAACCTATTTTCTATATGAACCCAGAATCAGTCACTATTTCTTCCGTGTTTTTCTAAACATCTGCCAGTGAATAATCGTGCTAAAAATATCAGAAATGAGCCTAAATTCAAACACTTACCAAGTATCAAAAATCCGTAACCGGTGATATTAAAAAATAAACAAGCATTGTCTACAAGATAAAATAAATTAACTGTGTGTTCTAGAAGCGAACTGTAAATAAAGGATTAGTAAAAATAGTAGTATGAACACCTTTATTCGCGCATGACGACTTTTTCTTCACACTCGACATATCAGCAACCATTGATGTTCAAGTACCGAGATAGAAACGCTACATTTTTAAGATAATGTAGTTACCAGATTTTAGACTGAAAGTACATGTTATATTTTTTTATTACATTCCAATTTGAGACGTATTCAAGAGATTTTACTGCAGATTAAGGGCCAGTTTCACCGCTTCCTGATAGCCCTATTAGGAACTTGCTGATAGATTTTTTGAAAACGTATATATGGCATCTTATGTCAGACAATTATCTAAAAATCTTTATCACGGACCGGTGAAACTGGCCATAACAATCGTAATTTTAAGCACATTATTTGGACAATGTGAATTTTATAAAATCGGTCTTTCTTTATGCATGGGTATGCTAAGAATTATACTCTGTAAAGATGTTAAAAAAGATGTTTGTCAATATGTGAGTTCTTATAACCGCTACAATGGTAGTCCTCGAAAAAGTCGTAATACACACAAGAGCTTAAGATATTGGTTAGGAAGTAAAAAGTGTACAAAGAAAAGGAGATAGTATGTATATAGTTTGGCTCTCACCTCACACCAGAAGTCCCACTCCGGGTTGACAGTGTTGTCAATGTGTTTGGTCTTCCATTGCTGTGCGCCTACAGTCAATATCGCGTACGGATCCGACTTACCCTTACCTGGTGCAACATTATGAAAACTAATGTGAGGTTATAAAGGACTACGGTTATTAGGCTTAATGATAACTAACCAACTAAATGAGGAGTTATGGATATTTGTACAGATTTCTGATGCCTAAGAAATCAGTTGTTAAAACTATATTAAAATGTTAGTATATCTTTCATAGACCGTAGATGCCTTGCCGCTTCGAAGGTACATTCGCGTTGAATATTCGATCGTCGGTAATTCATGGAATAGCACGCTATCTCTGTCTTGTATATGTATATTTTGTGCTCTCGCTACGCTGTTCTTCTATCTCAGATTTTGTCTGTAGCTTTTTGAAGCGGCACGCATAGCTTAATAAGTTGAGCTTAAAGTTAAATAAAAAATAACAACAAGAGTGAAAAGTATAAATAGACTAACAGTGCCCGCGGTTTTACCCGCGTAGACATCGTTTCCGTGGGAATATTGGATAAAAAAATACCCTAAGTATGTGTTATTCCAGGGTCTAGGCTGTCTACATTTCAAATGAGCTCAATCAATTGAGTAGTTTAAGCGTGAAGAAGTAACAAACATACTTACACACTCACAAACTTTCGCTTTTATAATATTAGTAGAATATAATAGTAGGATAGTTTGTTAAAATTAGCTATGAAGGTAAAGTTATTCTTTCTAATAGTGTTCAAACGGGTGAACATTTTAACAGTTGATTTGATTCTACATTTTCGGATTCGGTTTTTTATAACGAAATAAAAAATCTAAAATGGTTCGGATTGTCATGTCCTCATTAGTTAAACACCATTGTGTGCGAGTGAGAGGAAATAATTAATGCAGTTATTTTTGGTTGTTCCTTCATTGAGACGAGTTCTATAAAGCAATGTGCAGAGTAACATACCTAACATGGAAACATCTTTCTTCATGAGATTCGTAGCTTTGACTAGATGAATACGAAGCACACCCTGTGAAAAGAAAAGAGGTATCAATTAACCATAGTTTTTAAATTGTTTCGAAAGTACTGATATGCTTTAAACAGTATTTTTATTCTATTCTATAGATAATATTTTATCGTATACATTTTCCATCAATAGCAAAACGATGTTATATTAAAATCCTGAGACATAAAAGCACAGATTATATAAAAGTTACTTCGTAATAGATACTTCACTCCCCTACAAAAACACAATACCAACGTATATTTCAGACAATACAAGCAAAAATGTGTCTAAGGCGCTCGACCTAGCGTTGTTATTTTACTTCGTTCAGCGCGCGATGTACCGGCGCGCCCCGATACAGTAAAGGGTTGACTCAATAAACTAAAAAAAAAGTTTACGAATTATTTTTATTTACCTCACAAGATTACATCAAAGTTCCTAACAAGAGTCGAATTTTATGTCGGAAAAGTGAATTTTACGCCGTCTTATCATTTTAGTATCGGTTGCATAAAAATGGAAACATATTGTGCTTGTTTTAGTCAAACCCACAAAATGACTATGAAAAACTTAAATCGTTTCTAAGATAGAATACGAATGCACAGTTATCCCGTCATTAGAATAATAACGTTGCGCGCGCGTGAGCAGTGACAACCGACTGGCAGATAGTACCGGCGCAGGTGACGAAAGTTTAGGTATAAATCGCAGTAGCCATGGGCGAGTGAGGGAGGCCTGATAAAGGTCTCTCATGCCTTGTAAATTCACTAGACACTTTGCCATTCAAACCGAAAAAATTACTTTTTAACTTCTGTAGGGGATGGATTTCAAGATATCCACGGGTGGTAGGAGCATTATATCGATGTTCCGTCTTTTTGTATGTTATGGTGGGCAAACAAGCAGACAGTCCGCCTGGTGGAAAGCGGTTCCCGTCGCCGATAGACAATTGCAACACCATGAGTGCTGTTGATGCGTTTCCGACTTTTGAGGTGTTTGTGGATACCCTTTTTAAAAGATTCCATTCTAAAGCTAGGTGGTAAGATCGCGGCGGGCAGGTCATTCCACATCGTACAGGTACGCGGTAAATCTCCTCACTTAAAACCGGTAGTGCGAGACGTCCAGGTCTGTAAGATATGAGGCCGAGCTGTACGATAAAAGAATGGCGATGATGGAATCAGGTCAAAAAGCTCTTCAGAGCATTCTCCACTATAGAGACGGTAAGAGATGGTCAGCGCATCGACGTCTCTACGAAGGGTGAGTGGCTCCAATTTTTGTTCGGGATCGTCGACAATTCTAGTGGCTCTTCGCAGTAAGGAGTCAAGAGGCTGAAGCTGGAAGCTCGGTGCGCCGTTCCAGAGGTGCGAGCAATATTCCATATGTGGACGAACTTGTGCTTTGTAACGCACAAGCCGTTGAGTTGCTACCAAAAAGTAGCTTACCACCATCAAGGAGAAAATCTACTGTCATAATCTTACAGTGTACCCGCAGCACAGGCCTGAAGCAGACCATTCCAAGGTCTAACGTGTTCACCATCCTCAACCACAACATCGCTTACCAGTTTACCACCAGGCGAGATAGTGGTTAAACGCCAGCCCATCAGATATAAAAAAAACCTTGCGTAGGTAAAAGTTATCAACTCGTATGTGGCTCTCAACCATTGCCATTATAGTTGGTGTTGTTCTTAATGAAGTAAAAGAAGTATAAATTATTACTCTCACCTCAGGTTCAGGCATGCGCAGATCAATGGTTGGTATTTCGTCGCTCAGTTTTATGGGCAGCTTGTTGGGCAATACCATCATCTTCGCTACTTGCTCCACTATGCATCGGCGAAGGATGTCACTGTAAAAATAAGAAAACATTACTGTTAGCTCTATCTCTCTCTGTTTCTAGCTAGTCATCCCATATGATGGTGTGGTCAGCTTTTCGACTCTTTTCTTTCCACTTCGCTCTATCTTCGATGTCAGATTCTGAGGCCTATATACTGTTAGTAAAAAAATATATATATTTGTACATTATATAAGCTATGTCCGGTTTTCGTAGCAAAACCTCTTCGTTATTATGCGCGTCGAAAAACATCTAACTTTTCCCATCATTCTTTAAAATCCGTAGAGCTTGATGTAAAGAAACCACAATTTTTCACTGTTTTAGACATTATTAGCATAAAATTTCTGTATAATCACGCGTAATAAAAACTTTTGTAAGCAATACTTGCGTGATCTGGGTCCACGGCCGTAGGTAGGGGGTAGCGTTGTGAAGCAATGCCCTACCTTGAAAACACTTGCCCTAACTTAAATCTACCAAAAACTAAGACAAATTATTATAATTCAATTGTTTGTTCATAGTTTGAGATAAAAACATTGTAGCGATAGGCATCTAAACTTTTCCGAAGATACCACAGTTCGTGACATTCATTTCATATTATAATAATTCTTTGCTCTGTGTTTATATGACATTTGAAGCATCATTACATGAAGCGATGGGTCTATTAAATTAATTATAATATCTGTGATGCAGAGGGCATTCCCCGTACCATAGATTGCAATATGGGCTATATTGCAGTCTATGGTACCCCTTAAAACGAAAATAAACATAAACTAGAGATTGATTGAATTTGAAAATTTTTTTTTTTTTTTTTTTAGTAGCCCGTAGGGATCCCACTGCTGGGCAAGGGCCTCTCCCAAACATTTGGGAGGAATTGCCATAATCGCCACGCTTGGCAGGCGGGTTGGCGATCGCAGTTGAATTTGAAAATGTTTTACCGAAATACCGATTTATGGCAGATCAATTATAATATTTTTTTTACTTCCGCCCTACCTGTAACCAATACTGCCCTACCTCAAATTCGACTCTAGCGACAGCCCTGTCTCGGTCACAAATAAAAGATGTGGACTGACCTGAAGCCCGGCATGTCCAAGACATCAGCGGCGCCGACCAGGTTGAAGTCGATGCGCGGGTTGTTCAGGAAGAACACCTGCAGTCCTCCCACCAACGGCATCTTGGTTATCAGAGGCTTCATCACCACGCGCACCATGCCGTGCACCTGATGAAAATATAGCCTTTTTGAACTAGCGTGTCTTCACTTCTCTTTTTTTAGGGTTCCGTACCGTAAAAGGAAAAAAGGAAACCTTATAGGATCACTTTGTTGTCCGTCTGTTTGTTTGTCAAGACCAATTTTCCTCAGGCACGCTTAGAGATATCAAGTCGAAACTTATATCAAACACTCAGATTTACGGTATCTTTTGACTGTGAAAAAATCAAACTTGTAAGTCAACGCGATCAAAAGATATGACCATTTATGTCGCATATTTTGCGATTTCACAAGGGAATCAAAACCTATAGGGTTCTTGCCGTTGTCCTAGAATCATGAAATTTGGCAAGAATCAAAGTCTTGAAGCACTTATATAGGAATAAATTATTTATGGTTGGTGCAACACATTTTTTATGGATCGAACTACAAAGTTAAGTTTGTACTTTAACCTAGTTTGACCAGTTTGTACCGAAGCCTCGGTGCGCGAGTCCAACTCGCAATTTTTTTTCTTTATATCATAGGCTAGCGTTTGACCACTACCTCACCTGTTGGTAAGTGATGATGCGGTCGAAGATGGTAAGCACACTAGACCTAGAATGTTAACTGACTCTCAAGGATAGCTGCCGGAACACATTAGATGTTTGACGACTGATTTTATAACTTGAGGGCGGTAGCTGGCCAGGCGGACACTAGATAATGTCCTACCACCAAGCGGAGTTTCTTAACGATGATGATGAATGATGTTTTCCTTCACCGAAAGGCCACTGTGAAAATAGCTCATACGTTTTACGATAGAAAAATCCATTGGGAACGGCGGAGAATGAACTCGGTACCTCTGGCGTCAAAGCCGACCATTCTCCCACTACACCACTGGGCCTTCCTTGTTCTATATAGGTACGTACAGGTTACAGGACAACATAATGAATATGAATTTATATATTCCACCTTAATTAACTTATACTACCTACCGGGCTAGGCTGATATTCTAGTAGACGATACTAGAGCACCGATTTACTTTTGGATCTAACTCATTCATCAAGGTGCATCTCTGAAGAAGAATCGCCATTATCCACCTCTATATAGGTTGTACATACATAGTCTATTAGTCACCTTTCATCCTACCGTTTTGTATTATGATACAAATGAATCAGATACTCACTAATGCAATTATAATTCGTTTTAACCTACTTCCAATGTTGGTATTCGAATGTGAACTTCCGTAAAAGGCAATGGCATACAAAAAGGGCATATGCATACAATTTCGTCAGTTGCTATCTTACGTATTTACACAGCAGTTAAGTAATGTTACTTGCACTATTAATTATTCTGTGGTGATGTTTAATTTGGGTTAGTGTTATGGTACATTGTATAACTTTGCTGTTTGTAGTTGTACGTAATATAGGATTTTACTGATTTCAGTAAGGTAAGTTAGCCACGCAATAAGGCATAAAAGAGCTGAACAACTAAGCTTCCAATATTAATTGTATCAGTCCGGAAAAAATGCTATCACTGTGACTGAAATAGGTCAGAGCGACATCATGAGATTTCCTTCGAAACTATAGTTCTATTTTCCTGCAGAAATACGAAACCATTAAAACGTAAAGAATGTTGTATAAGCAATATCTTTATATAAAACGCAAGCTTACCTGAAGATCTTTAATGCCTCCCCTGATACCTTGTAGGACGAAGGAAATGTCACAATCACCCGCATAGCTGAAACAACGTATTATGGAATCAATAAATTCTTAATTAATAGTTAGACTAGACTATTGTATCTTTTTTCTTAATTTATCCGATAAATGGAATTTATATATTTTTGAGTTCCAAGAACTACATTTTTCAGCTGAAAAGGAAATACCTAGACATTCAAACCACTGATGTTTGTACAGATGTAACGTAAAATTTATGACTGAGTTGTATGAGCAGCGAAACAGACGGTAGAATCTCTCTCTCCTTCTATCTCTCTCTCATTTTTAGTCGTGCTGGCTCTTTTCCACCGCACAATACTCGCATCAAATATCGCGATGCAATATCATTTACATAGTCAGCGTCCATCAATTTACTGCTGGAAATTGGCCACTTCTAGAACATACCACTGAGTCCATCTTCTTTTCCAGTGATCAATGCTGTCTGTAATGTGACTCACTCTGCGAATATCGTAACTCCACCCGATCACATGGCATCCACTGCCACTTCAGCCTGCTAATTCGATAAACTATATGAATCGCTTTAAAACTTTAGAAATGTGTATTACTCACAATAAATCAACATCCATGATGATTTCATCCCTAGACAAGTTCTTGTCGTAGACTTTGACGCCACCGACTCGCGGCGCCTGTAAACACAACTCACTTTATAACGCTATTAAACAATGTTCCTAATCTAGTATACCGTAAATAGAACAAGCATGAAGTCATTAGGCTTAATTAGCACTTAAGATAAGCGAAGAAAAGGCATTTCGCATAAACTAAAAACAATTTGATAATATAATGTATTCAGACGTAGTTTCTGGCTATCGTAACGTTGGTATTGTGGTTTTGATTCAGCTATCAGATAGATATATTGGGTTTTCAATCGCATCCGTATTGGTCTTGTGGTAATGGGTGGGCGATAAAGGTCAGTCAAGTTGGCAACGTCTGGTTCACACAGAATTGACAAAAAGTCCTCATGAATGACGAACATACAATAATCATATTAATTTATTTTATATATACCTATATCTTTTATATATCTGGAAGGTAAGGTGTGTTAAAGTTAATTTAGTAGCAACACACACTATTACCATATACTTACAATGGTACCGAGCAGCATTCTCTCAAACTTAAACCCGTTAAGTTTGTAGCCAGCCAGGCTTTCGGCGACGGCTGGCTCTATGGAATCTTTGAGCAGATTGCGCGCGAAACTATTCACGTTCGGCCACACTTGAAGCATTATCTGTAAACAAATAGAATAGGCATGTGAAACATTTATCCAAGAAAAGTTGTTATTAGGATGATGATTATTCTTCGAAACTAAGCCATCGAAATCGTTGATATATTATACTTATTTATTTAGTACCTAAATTATAGTCTGCTAGCGGATATTCGGCGTGTGCTACGTTGCCATTGCCACGCTATGCATTGCTTTCAGCGTTATGCATTATTTTAGATGGCTAAAGCCATGTTAGCATTATTATATTTCTAATGAAACTGGTTTTTTGAAACCATCTAACCGTTGAATGGTTTCAAAGTGTATAACGGACAATGGTAGAAACATTTTATGTGTTTTATGTTGCCTACGCCTTATCAAAACAATATACACATGATAAAATATGATTACATTTGGGAAATTCTCGCCTTAGAGACACTAATAAAAAACTGGCCAAGTGCAAGTCGGGCTCGCACTCGTAGGGTTCCGTACCACACTACGGTATTTTATAAGATCGAGCAAAAATACCACTATCATTTTTCGGTAGCAATAAATAATAATTAATAAACATTTTATTTCTAATAACGCCAGCTAACGTCTAACAAAGGTGTTAGAGATCGGCATTTCAATATAACGCCATCTATGGACGTTTACCTAAGCGTTCGTAGATGGCGTTATATTGAAATGCCGAAAATAACACGTTTCTTGTATGGGGACCCCTTATTATTTTAAACTTTATTCTGTTTTTAGTATTTGTTGTTATAGCGGCAACAGACATACATCACCTATGAAAATTTCAACTGTCTAACTATCACGGTTCATGAGATACAGCCTGGTGACAGACGGACAGACAGACAGACAGACAGACAGATGGACAGCGGAGTCTTAGTAATAGGGTCCCGTTTTACCCTTTGGGTACGGAACCCTAAAATCTACCTATAAGTAAATAAATAATTTGTGACAATGTTTTAAGGTAACTATGATCATGAATTAGAATACTTAAAAAACGTCGTGCAATAGCTGTCTATAGATTATCTTTTCTATGCTATAGATAAGGATAAGTACTAAATTTATAAAGAGTGATTAGTAGCTGTGTTTAGGACTAAAGATACGTGAATGAATTATAGTCGGTACCTATATAAAGTTAATAATAATAATGTAAATGGATACATTCAGCTAGTTACCAAAATTTCCTGCCTGCTAGGCCACTTAACATTAATATCTGCGTTCATTCTGCACATACAGTTTTTATTTTAAAATATGAAGGCATACACGGATAATCGCAGTATGTAGATAAAATGATTTCATTGGTAAATACCAAAAGAAGATAGGTAAAGGCACATAATAAATAATTGTACAAGTATAGGCGTCGTCAAGCTAATAGGTGTAATAGGTGTTATTTTAAATTTTCTGTCCCTCCCTCCCCCCCTGGTGAGATGTCGTGAGATGTTATTAACCCCCTCCCCCATCCCAAAATCTCACGTGAGATTTTTCAAAACATGGGTTACTTACGTAAACCTGTTGGATTGTTATTGTAATAAGAAAAAAATATTGCTTCGTGCTTTTATTTACGACTAGTAATCAATATTGCTGAGAGTTTAATTATAAGTGTAATATTTTTTTTGTTTAAATCAGAAAAAAAATTGCGTGATATTTGCCGAGACCCCCCCCCCCTCTCTCCAACGTTTAGATTAGATAAGATTTGACTCGACCCCCTCCCCTCTTAAACACCTCACGTAATTTATGGACGCCCCCTCCCCTAATAGGGTATTACACCCATTTTTGAAATGTGTGTCAATTAGATTCAATAGTGCTAATGAACCACTAAAAAAATCACAAACATTTTAATCAATCGTTAAGTGCCATAAACATCGATTTAAATTTTGCATTTTCGTAATTTTACGTAAACGCTGGACGCAGTGGACGCTATATTGCTCTGTGGTCATGACGTCAGTTCGCTATCCGGTGATTAAAGGTACGCTGATAGTTGGCACTTCTAAGTTCACTTAGCCGTATGACGTCATAACATGGCGACTACTATTTAATGGTGTTATGAAACACATTTAAAAAGCTGAAAACTTTGAATTCTATTTTAAAATTTAGTTTGTTATTTTATAAACTAACGTTCCCCGACTTCTTTTTGCCTAAGCTGTCTCAATAATATATTTATTCTCATATAGAGTAAAATACCCTATCAGAATTTATAGCCTCAAAATGTTGTTTCCCTAGGGCAATACGGTTATTAAGCTTAGCATAAACTATATGTAGGTACCGGCGAGCATGTATGAAGGCGCTCATGAAAGTGGAAGAAGCGAAGGAGGTATGTCAGGATCGTAGCATGTGGAAAGAAGTAGTCTCTGTGGTATCTGCCTACCCCAACGGGAAAAAGGCGTGGTTGTATGTATGTATGTATGTATATGTAGGTAAATGTTTTTATACTTACTCTATTCAGCCATTCAGCGCGTTCCACGTCAGGAAAGAATACCTGAAAACATACTTGTGTTATATACACATTTTTAACCGTCTTCAGTAATGGAGGCAATCCGACGAGGCGATTGTTATGTATGACCACGCATAACTTTTTACTGAGTACCTATTTAACATCTAAATGACAATCGTTCTATCTATAGTTACTTATGTTAAGATAGACAGTCATTAAAAAAACTAAAAAATGTAACAATATAAGTGATGCAGTTTCTTGATAAGAATAAGGTTGCGATCACAGTGAGCTAGCTAAACTATTAGCGAATAGCGGTCATAACAATGCTATTAACATCGAACCATCAAACTCCAGCTCTTCTTGAACTACAAAATATTTCCTAGCTACCGCATCCTAAGGCCTTTGCGATGTGCCTTAACGATATACAGAATTTCTTATGTCATGCGTCTATTGATCGGACTAGACTGGAACAAATTGCCGGTAATGGTCGACAAATTGCTCTACTTTATATAGGCTTCCGTCTCGCAATGGGCCTGCGTGGATTGTAGACACTTAGACAGCCTTGGTATAGGAATTAGTACCTGTTGTTAAGCATAGCATATACTCGTACATAGCTTAAATTAGTGAGTTGGTGCTAGGTTGCTATGTAAGTAGCGATGTCGTCTGCTTATAAGAAATGCTGTGGCACGTTGCCATTGCCAACATTTTGCACGCCTCATTACTAAGTATTTTTACTTGTTACACTTTACACATCAAGACTCCCTGGCCTCTTTTATTCTCACTAGTCGCTTTGTACTCAAACTTTTAATTAAATTTGCTTCATCAATAATAACTACAACAGTAACTGACGAAGGAGGTGATACTGTCCCAAGACGATTAAAGAAGTACTGTCACTGTAAAATAAAACTTAATAAGCATTCATTAAACCTACCCATGCGGGTAGGTCGTCAAGTTTGGCGAGTACAACATCCTTCTCCGATGATGAAGCAGCCGCCTTGGCCAAGTTTCGACGATACTCGCTCTCCTTGCGCCATTGGTCGCGAAGTACCGACAGAATGACGGGACCGATGAGCCACGCCACGCTCCATTGCATGTATCCTACTAGGTACACTGCGCCTACTACTGACACCTGCGGCAATGGTTAAATAACAATTATACAGCGTCGAAAGATGATGCCGGGTTAAGAAAGCGCCTCTCTCTATCTCTTACTGAAATACCTTATGTTACGATGAAGTAGATTTTACACCTAGCCTCCTGCCAACTGCATTTTTTTCTAATTCGAATTATTATAATGTTATGACATGAATTGCCAGTTAAAGAAAGGAGAAAATACGTAATAATAGCGACGAAAGAACTACAAATGTGTAGGTATATTTCGTTATTTGAAACGAGGATTCAAAATATTTCGTGACCTAAATTGAGGATAACAACCCGTAGGTATTGTATAAGATCGCGCCCACCTACTAAAGGCTATAAATGTTAGCTAGTAGGTTATACCGCATTACGTAGGTAGCAAGCACACAAACTGGCAAATCTGAATAAAATAATTCCTTCAAGGCACTAAACATAAAAAAATATTTAAAAAACGGGCCATAAGCCGTTGATGCCGACCGTGCATAAATTGCATTACGGCTGATAGAGCACGCTCACTGCGGCAGTCGATCAACCGTGAAATGCCGAAGTTACCAGGAACTCTTGAATTTTTTATCGAGCTATTCTTGGCGTCTTCGCGTTATATTGGTATTTTATTGATCCGGTTATTGACACCGACTGCAGTACTTGTAAACAAGCATAATGTGCTGGTGCAAATTTATTCTATGGTAGATTAATAAATTTGAATAAAACAGGAATTGGCTTGAATTTACGATACGGTGATTTCGTAAGTTCTAAACTTATGTATGAGCATACAGTCCAATATAATATAGCAATAAAATCTTTGGTATAGTTATATTGCACTTATTATAAGATTACGAGCACTTCTATTACCAAATTTACAAATAGCTACAATTTTGAATAGGTACATCAGTTTATTTTGATACACGAAAATAAGAGTGGCTAAACCTTTTTCCAGAGAATAAACATATGTTTACCTAGTGATTATGATATTAATATAAAAACAATAAATATTATTTCTTAGTGTAGTAGGTATATTAGTAACAGTTATGTAACTAATTTATTGATAATGTTAAAATAAATACAAATAATAAGTAGATAGTGAAAAGATAAAGTCTGAGCAGGTGTTAATGAATGATCATTATATGAGGTAAACGTAACTTTAGGTGAGTACTATATTGTTAATCGCTTTTATAGTTACCATATGTAGTAATATTATTTATTCTGTGGTTTAACGGTCACGGTATCCATCGATCAATGTGTTTTTTTTTTGTTATTACGTAAAACGATAAACTTATAAGTTATATCTATCTTATCTATCAGCACAACTATATCACCTGTTAGTAGGAGATGATACGGTCGAGGATGCTACCATCCTCGCTACCACGCTAAGCCTAGAATGTGAACTGGCTCTCAAGGACATGTGCCGGAACACATTAGATTTGATTAGATGTTTGCGACAGATTTTTCTAGGTTAGCTACCCAGGCCTTCGAGCATTTACCAATGTTAACGTTGTAATCCGCAAACATTTTTTCTGCCGATACTTGGTGATACGGGGGACGAGGTAAACACGCATTGCACACACACAAATCACTCACTTTAACGATCCCGCACACTAGCTTGAAACACGCACACGTATTAAAAATACAGCGTAGTTACGCACGCTCATATGGCCAATAATGGCTATATGGCCAGCAGAGGGGTACGCTTTGCGTTAACATCTCCATTGGTAAATGCTCGAAGACCCAGGCAGTCGGACACTAAAGACTATTTGTCCACCGAAAACGTCACCGGGCCGTCAACGAGAACGAGATTTTTTTCGAGCCGAGGTGAAAATGACGTGACGGCGATCATTTGTCCACCGCGATCTCGGTAGTTCTAGGTGACATGAGTGGCAAAAACAATAACCGATCGAACGGCGCCGTGCGACGGCAGTGTGTGGACAAGATCAAACGTGTTTTGTATGGCCACCCAATGCCGGCACATCGGCCCGTCACAATCTCGGGCCGAGTTCTAGCTGTCGCCATAGAAAAGATAATAATATGCTGTCGCGCCGATCTATTCAAAATATCGGCGGCCGGGATGACGGCGCTCGGTGACGGACAAGCAATGGACAAGCGATCATACTATAAGTGTGATATAAGTACAATTATGTATCGCTACTCGTACTTCGGCGCCGTTATCTCGTTCTCGTTGACGACGTCCCAGTGACGGCGTCGGTGGACAAACGGTGTAAGGGTGACCAAACACTGATAAGGGATTATGATCCAATCCATAATGTGCATTTTAATGATATTCCTGAACAAAAAAGATCAATATGTACGCACTGGTATGCATTTATCTGATATACCATATTCACCTCAGATCACTATACAAACTCTTAGTGCCATGCCATTATCTCAAATGTGACTAAATAATCTTATCATATTTTCCCCTGCCTGACCGCAACATCAACATTTCCTGTCCAGTGGGACTAGAAATAGACTTCATGATGTCATTGTAGCAGTGAGGATCGAATTAACATGCTATTAGTTATGCTATAGCTATGCTATCTACTTGTACAGTACACAATACAAGTGAATATGCCAAGGTAGGTAATAGGTATGAGGTAAGCAGTGATAGTTAAGTTTACACTATTGTTACTGCTATCTCACATTATACAATACAAATGTAATCAAATAAGAGTAACATGTTATAGTGTTGATTAGATAGCAATCAGTAATTTGCTTGTCTTATCTGTATACCTTATTTCTTAATTGTATTCTCATTAGGGTTTTAAATCGATTTCAATAAATAAATACCTAAGTGTTTAGTTATTTCTAATTTCTTTTTGGTTTGTTCATTTCAGTAATCTATGGTAATAATAAATCTATTACAATACACTATACAAGTGAATATGCCAAGGTAGGTAATAGGTATGAGGTAAGCAGTGATAGTCTATTACAAATATGTAATACTTTATAGCAAAACATTTTGTGATGTAATTAGTATATTGTATTATGTAATGGCCCAGCATTATGGAATGGAATTATCTATCTTCTAAACCATAGTATGGTAACCATACATAGACTCCGAAAACAGACTGCTCTAGATATAACTAAAATGTTGAAATTAAATTTAAAAAAAAAGATAAGGTTTCTATATCAATCACATAGTTATTCTTATAATTTTTCAATTTATTAACCTTTAAGCTCTAAAAAATATGTTTAGTTAGCATATGCTATTTCTTAACTAGCGTGTGGTGTGTGATGTGTTGCATTTTAGGACGCTCCCAAGAAATTCAATTAAAATGATGACACATGTGTATAATATGTCATAATTTTAATAGAATTTTTTCGAATCTTAATTGAATAATAGTTAAAAATAGTTTACTTAATTGAATTGTATATATTTATTATCAGTTGAATCATTAAACTATTCAGATAATTTTAGGAAATTGTGAATCATTTTACTTCAATAGCATGTTCATCTTCTAGTCTAGTTGCTAGATTTGTAGTTTAATAATTCATTCACTGTTTTTTTAAATGTATAATAAGGACTGTTTGTTTATACTACTAAGTAGATTTTTACTATGAATTTTTCATAGCTGTAGAATTTAAAACTATATGCCACTAAAACATTATAACAAACGACAATATATATAATGTACCTACAGATTAGAATGAAATAACATCATAATTAACACTACTTCCTAATTGTAATCAATAGTTAGTATGTAACACACATTATCTGAAGGTCAACATACCCATCTTATGATTCAGACCAGTAACCTGCTTCAAGGTGACTCTGACTCAGACTCTCAAACATTTGCTTAGTGTTTTGTTTTAACAATGCTATTCAAACTCTCATGTGCACCACTCATAAGGATTTCAAGTGCCATAAAGTTTGAGTATGGTAGTACTGATAAATAGCATATTATGCACTCTGTATATACATGATGCATTATAATTTAAAATGATGACATATTTATGTTTAACTTTAACTTGCTTTTTGATATATTGCAATTTTTCTTTATGTAAGT
This sequence comes from Cabera pusaria, assembly GCA_954871355.1. NCBI lineage: Eukaryota > Metazoa > Arthropoda > Insecta > Lepidoptera > Geometridae > Cabera > Cabera pusaria. The sequence goes on along the minus strand of OX940889.1, from coordinate 17,570,294 downwards.
TAATTGTCATATTATTGACATTGGACCAATATAAATACTTGTAGTTGGTAAAAAATTGATATATTTTTTACCTGTCATGACACATCAATTTAAGTTAAATTATTTACCCAACCTTTATACTCTATGAAACCATAATTCACCCTCCTTTACCAATCTTGGATAAGAGTTACTCCAGAGTAAATCATGTAAGACATCATTTGTTCAAAGAATAACCATACATTTTTTGATGTTTTCAATGATTTACTCTAGCTAGGGTAACTCTTATTCAAGTTTGGTCAAATCCACTCTTAGTAAAATGATTTTATACTAGTAATCCAGGAGCAAGAGGGAAATTGTCAAAGGATGCTTCGAGTATTATGAATTGTTTCTTACCTTCTTTATAAACCTGTAGATCATGGAGAAGACACTTAAGCCTTCATCGCTGCTTGGTGGCAAAGCAAGTTTGCTTGAAGTACCCATCCTGTTGGCGTCACTCGCCTAAAATACATTGAAATAGAAAAAATTTAAGTAAAATTACTACACAATTAATGTTTGCAATCTCCTTGAATAGATTATATTAATCATTTCATGGTTTAAAATATATTTGTTGCATAATTTTTTTGTTGTACATCTAAAACTAAACCAACAGATGAATTTACATACAACACTTAACAATACCCTTGTGTTAGTAGTTATTTTAATTAACTTGGGACACAATAAACAAATGGTTCTGATTAGATTTCATCAAGTTCACAGGGAAAACAAATTCATATAGCGTGAATGTGATCACTTTTATTTTTAGACACAAGCTTTTAGTACTTACACAGAAACTAAAACAAAAAAAATACAACAAAAAAATTAAATACATGTGGGAGACACGTACCATGTTTCAAGCAGTACCGCAGTAAGGTGTACTGCGGACGATAAACGAACGAAAACTAAAAACACAACATGAAACTATAGTATTACGGTATTACCAATGATAGATCCCTGTTGATCAATATTCAATTGATATATTAGAACATTGCGAATTGATCACTTAATAGGTAATAAATGATTGGAGTTATGTAAATAAGCTACAAAAATTATTTAATTAGATGAATTTTAGACGATCACGAAAGCACAAAATTACGTAGTAAACTTTGAAGCGCGCCTTCCGTTCTGTCACTTCTGTCTGTCAGCAGTAGTACAGCTCTGCTCACTGCTGTCTGTTATAGGGTTGGGTAATGGGTAACTCCGGACACATCTATATCTTCGGATATATATCCCTAAGCGGATATATATCCTTCATTCTACTTGCCGAAACCTTAATATATCCCATACATCCGGTATATCTTGATGAAACATAAAAAAGTTGTGAAGTCGGTTAAAAAGTCAAGCTGTAAGTGAATAGGTATTTTCTAGGCAACCGTGCTATATAATTATTTTGGATCATCACTAACAACAAGTCCTAAAACATTGCAAGTTCAAAACACAACAGATACGATCTAATATTAAAAATAATATCGGTTATGTAACGCGGATATGCTTATTTTTACCCGACTGCGCGACGCAAAGGAGAGGTAATGTGTTTATCAGTCTATATATGTATGTATGTATGTATGTATGTATGTTTGTTCCTTTGTGGCACACTAGAGACCAAACGCGTTGGCCGATTTTGATAATTGGCACGTCAATAGATTCGCCATGCTAGCGCGAGTGTTAACGAAAACATAAAAAATTGAAAAATTCAAAATGGCGGATTTCAGACGCCAAAATTTGGGGTTCAAAAAAAATTTTTTTTTCAAAACCTATCGAGTGGGGTATCGAATTAAAGGTCTTAAAATGGAGATTCAAAATATATTTATAACAAATAATTAATGATCGTACAAATCGAAAAAAAAAAACAATTTTTCATGCCGCGTTAGTCACTTTCAGTAACAAGTTTGCAGTGCTTATCTCTGAAGTTACTTATCAGATCCCAATAAAATTACAACGAGACCAAACAAAAATCATATTAACCCAAACAAAAAAATAATTTCCCAAATCGGTTAAGAATTGATGGAGTTCTGAGGTAACACAAACAACCTCTTCCTTTTGGTATAGTCGTTTAATAGTACAACTGTAAAGTAAGTAAGCTTAAAAAGCAAAACCCTATCCATTTCACGCATTTCGGTTTTTTGTTCTTTCTTTTTATAATTGTAATAACGGTCATAGTTATACATATTTTGTGAAGATTTCAAGTCTCTATCTATTATTCGTTTACAAGTTCAAGCACAAAACGCCGAAAAATACACGTTACTTGTATTTAGACCACATTGTGATGTAGACCCCCTTTAATATTTAATTTTATTTTGTTGTTAGTATTTGTGGTTAAATCCCCCATTGTAATACATACTTAGTAGTGTAGATGCACAAAACCTTATATTTGCCAAAAAAATGCGTAAGCATATTAGTAAATATAATAGTACTGGAATCCTGCTGGCCCCATTTCATAAACAATAAAATATTAACGCTAACGTCAATATATATATTTGAAATGTGCAAATTGGTACGTATACATAACAATTTCTATTCTAGAAAAAGAGGTGGTCCTAGAGGAGACAAAACAAGGTTCAAACATAATCTGATTCATCCCAGCTCTAAGCTGAAAATATACAGTTCCAGTACACATGCGATGGCGGTAAAGTCAAAGTCAAAGCATTTATTCAGTAAGAAGGTAGTATTAATATACGCACTTATACACATCTCAAATCATAAAATAAATCATAATTGATGAAAAGTAAACATAGAAAAAGCAAGAATTTTTATTAGGATCGCGACTGTTTTACAAGTATAAAGTATAGAACAGGATAGAAGGAGTTACTAATTAACAAAGCGTATTTTACGCTCAATGAATACCTAGATGACAAAACAAATAAATAGTTAAATAAGTCTACAAAGTAAATAAAGTAATAAGTAGTTTAGATCCCCGGAAACTAATCAATAATCCACATGACATCAACTCTCTAAATGAAATGAGAAGATTACGGAATTTGCCGTCCTTTACTTAACTAAAAAGTGTAAAATGAAACATTAAATTAAAAAATCAAAACACCCAACTGCGCAAAAAGTGAAGTGTTAAAAAACGAACTGAAAAGAAAAAAACAAGTAAGTCTAGTAGTTTAGACTTCTGTTTAGGGATATCAAAAAACTATACCATTTAAATTCTTTCTGGGTCGATACACTCATAAAATAAATTATACAATGTTATATGGAATGTAGAGACTTTAACTATCGGGACACATTAATGGCTTAACGAATGGGGATTAATGTGTCCCGACTGTTAAAGTCTCTATATTCCATATAACAATGTATAATTTATTTTATGAGTGTATCAACCGAGAAAGAATTTAAATGGTATAGTTTTTTGATATCCCTAAACAGAAGTCTAAAAACACTTCACTTTTTGCGCAGTTGGGTGTTTTGATTTTTTAATTTAATGTTTTATTGGATATGGGATATACTGATTGATATAATTTGTATTTTGAAGTGAGTTTATCTGCAAAGTCTGAAACACATCTCACATGGATATACCGGACATACGAATCAGTTATACTAAGCACACCTCACATCTCGGGATTTTTAGAGGGCGCCGCTCAACATTTTTTCAAATATTTTCATTTTTTGCAATAAATAAAAAAAAAACAAAATCAACTTATTTATTCAAAATATCACAACAAATGTTCTGGATGATAAAACATCTGAAACAGTTACGTTTTCTAAGAAGTAAGGCTATTTTTAGGGACATTTTGTGCCAGAACGGATGTTTATAGTTGTTCAGGAGTAGAAGTGGTCTTAAAAAACACATAATTTTTCAAATATTTTCGAAAAAAAAGTCGACGGCTCAAAATCTGCTAGAAGTCTCTAAATATTTTTTTGTCGCTCACTCAATTTGTTTTGCCGGTAACCACTCATAAATTCCGCTAGATCTAGCGACAAAGTCTCTAGAACGGCAACACTGCACAGAGTACGGAATCACTCAATCACTCTACCCTACGTCTGTGTGTCATCCACAGGGTTGCTAGATCAATTTTCTGAAGTTTCCCCATATTCAAGATTTTTTCCCCCAAACAGGTAAATGACATTAATTTCATGACATATGTGATATTTCATGACAATTAGTGACTTTTTTTGACATTTTGTTATATTTCGTGATATTTCGTAACATTTCATGACATTTCATGACATTACATGACATGATATGATGAGCCTTTTAACTATTTCTTTTTCTCATAGAGGGGGATAAAAAGCAGAGTGTAACTCGGCCGCAAAATTATTTTCCCCAGCCGACGTTCTTTAAATCCCTCGCTACGCTCAGGATTCTACTTTAGAATCCTTTACTCCACTCTGGATTGGAAAAGGCGGCCTCGCAGAAAAGTACTATTTTGCACCCTTGTTATACAATCTACTCCCTTTATAACTGCATCAAGACCTTGCTTCTTGCCAAATTTCATAATTCTAGGTCAACGGGAAGTACTCCTATAGGTTTTGATTCCCTAGTGAAAGCGCAAAATATGCGCCATAAACGCTCATATCTTTTGATCGCGTTGACTTACAAGTTTGATTTTTTCACAGCCAAAAGATACCGTAGACTTGAGTATTTAGTATAATTTTTTTTAGTTTTATTATTAAATATATTTAATATATTAAATATATTTAATATATTTAATATATTTAATAATTATTATAAGTTATTTTAGATAAAGTTTTAACTTGATATCTCTACGCGTCAACGGGGAATGTCGTCGCAGCCAAGTCGGAGATTCTGTCGGAAGTTGAAGACTTCTACGGGAAGCTCTATGCATCGCAGGCTTTTAGGCCCGTACCGTACCAGATACTGAATATTGTAGAGCTACCCTAACCCGCTCCTTCACAGAAGACCTGCCCAAAATCAGTCGAGATGAGTTCGTGATGACCCACAGCTTCAAAATGGAAAGGTACCCACGGCCGTAGCTAGAGGGGGGGGTCATTGTGGGGCAATGCCCTACCTTGAAATCACAATGCCCTACCTTAAAAATACCAAAATCTAAGACAAATTAATATCATTAAATTATTTGTTCATGATTTGAGATCCGAACACACCACAACTCACAGACTAAACTGCTAGGCTATTCTGTAAGCTATCTCGATAGCGGAATCCGCGGTGAGATTCGAATTTTGTACTTTGAAATTCAATCGTATCACGTTCGCAATACGGTTGAATTTCGTAGTACAAAATTCAAATCTCACCACGGATTCCGTTGTCGAGATAGCTTACAGAATAGCCTAGCTGGTCGTAGATACTTGAAATTTGGAGAGTATATTTGTCTTAGTACCTAAAGGTGTACTGAGTAAGGATTTTTTAAAAGTCACTCTCCTTAAGGGAATGATATGGGGGTTCAAAGCTTGTATGGAGAAACAAGATTAGATAGTCTATTCTATTCCAAACTTCATACAAGTGTTTCAGTTAATAAAAAAATAAATAAGTGTTTCAGGGCTTTTTCGAAATTCCTACCCTAAGAGGGTGAAATGGGGTAACAAATTTTGAAAAATCAATATTTTTTCGGATTGCGCTGAAATTTGGCATGCAGATAGTTATAACGACGTTAGTTCCCTTTGAGAAATGTTTGTTTTGATTCACCCCTTAAGGGGATTTAAAATTTGTATGGAGAAACAAGATTAGATAGTCTTTTCTATTCGAAACTTTACACAATTGCTTTAGTAAATAAAATTAGAAAATACTTGATTCAGGTCTTTTCAAAATTCAACCCCTAAGAGGGTGAAATGGGGTGAAAAAAAACAAAGTGTGAAAATCAATATTATTTTGGATTGCGTTGAAATTTGGCATGCAGATAGTTATTTTGACGTAGGTATCCACTAGGAAAGGTATTTCTAAAAATTCACCCCTTAAGGAGAAGTAACGGGGGTTCAAAGTTTGTATGGGGAAACAAAATGGGATAGTCTGTTTTATTTGAAACTTTACATAAGTATTTCTGTAAATAAATAAGTAAATACGTGTTGCAAGATTTTTCGAAATAGGGTAGGTTACAAAGTCTTAAATACAATGTGGTTTTTCGGGCTTTATAAATATGAATCGCTCTTTCTTATAATCACGCGATAAAATAAAATCAAAAAAGAATTAGCAAAATCTGTTCAGATTTTGCTAATTATTTTTTGATGTCTTTTATGATAGGAAGGTTTTTACAAAAGAATCGTTTTAAGCATATAAAATAAGTTATTTACGCGGGTGAAGCCACGGGGCACTTTTTGTTTAATTATAATATCTGTGATACAGAGTGGATTCCCCGTACCATAGATTGCAATATGGGCTATATTGCAATCTATGGTATGGTATATTGTTCGGGAAATCCCCTTTTAAACTAAAATAAACATAAACGTTGCAAAATCTACCCTTTAGGGTTCCGTAGTCCTGACAAGGAACCCTCATAGTATCGTCATGTCCGTCTGTCTGTCTGTCTGTCCCAGGTTTTGCTAAGAGACCGTGTATACTAGAAAGCTGTAATTATGTACAAAAAATATATAGTGTTACCGCTTGAAAAATAAACATATTATTTGTCTGTATAATGCCATAACGATGACTGAACAAGTACAGAATCAGCGAACCAAACATGTCTACCTGCTTCGAGGAGGGGGACGTCATACGGGGATATGACGTCCCCGAAATTGTTCACTAACGTTTTAGATTAGAGGATACTGCTACTAAGCAGATATAGCTACAAGACCGTATTGTACGGAAGAAAGCAAGAAAAGAAGGTTAATAGCCAGATTTCTTATGTAAAGGTCATATAAGGTCATATAGGCACATACGAATCGCACCGCGACAAACAGAAAATTTCATTTCTAGACGGGAGGATCTGACAAATTTGTCAGCAACTCGGTTAGCATTTTAAGAAGAAAAGACTAATTTTTTCACAGAAAAGTTTCAGACACTGGACGGAAAAGATTGTGGCATTACCATCAACGGCAAGTACATCTCTTACATACGATTCGCAAATGACATCGCATCGTCATTATATCAGATCAGGCTCAGCGGCGTATCTTGGGAGAGGCCTACGTTCAGCAGTGGACTGAGACCGGCTGATTATGATGATGATGATATTAAACTTTCTACAAAACCATTCCTGGAAAAAGCTTAACCATAATAGATTGCTATTTCTTCGTAAACATATTATTGCTGTAAAGTGTGAAAAGTTTTTCTTAATAATTACGTACTACCTACACACTACGTGAAATAGCTAAGTATACCGATTTAAGCATATACTATTTTATGATATCCCAACACCAGCTTGCACGTGTTCACGTTAGACAAAGAAAGCTATTGTATATCTTAATGTGTAAGACTTTTCTGAAAGACATCAATGGGTATTTTTTAAGATGCCTAACCTGTGTTTAAATTTGAATTTGTCAAGCTCTCAATATATTAGAAACGTATACACATTTTCAATCTTTGTTTAGCACGAAAATAACTCAAAAATTCCCAATGCTTAATTTTCTTTCCCCAAAATGTTCCTCAAGGATTTCATTTCCCTAAAATTTCCCCAAGAATGATTTTTCTTCTCAAAATTGCGCAAAATACCCCAAGTTACCAACACTGGTCATCCATCGACGTTCGACTGCACACATACAATATACCGCGAGAGTAGAGTCTATTCTCCACGCAATATACTTTCATCTATGGCACAGACTACGATACCACGTCGTGGATGGAGTACTAAATCGATCTGGCATTTAAATAACAATAATAATATAAGAAGGATAAAACTATATAATCACTGGTATGAGAGAGCGAGATGAACAACAAATTTTTATCCTTTTCTGCTTATGCGATTTTATTGTTTGGAGCCTGTTATGGCTCCCAGTCTAGGATGATGGATCTCCCAGTTGTAGTGCAGTCATTGGCTTTCACCCGCTGTCATGTTTGACCCGACCAAATTACGTTGTTCATTTTATCTTATAGCTGGCATATGTACCATGTGTTCATCATTTTAGTCGGGTTATATCTCTATAGCTATTTCATTCGCATACGCCAATGTTCTCGCTATTTAATTTTTCCTATACGTACCACGTCGTTGACAGAGTATATAACTACGTATATCTAGGATGTTGTAATCCATCATCATAGACGTATATTGACTAGTCGTTTTCATAACGGTTCTAACCGTATAACGCGTTGTAACGAAACGCGCAGCAAAAAGAGCTATAAATAGCAAGTCTGCTTTTTCGTTTTAAATCGCAGTTGTGTTCGGCGCCACGGCGTTTTGACGAAACGAAACGCTCTAGGTTATTTAAGTGTGCAATGTCGTTGTTTTGTTGAACTGTTTGAGAGATTCAAATAAACTAAGTGCGTTTTAAGTCGCTTGGTCCACCAATTTAAAGTCGCTCAGCGAGCTATGGACACAGCTGTGCTCGGTGTTTCTCTGCGGGATCTAATTCGAAACGAAGTAATTCACCAGTCAAATAAAGTTATCGACATAGTTGAACTGATTAGTAAACTGAAGTGGCAGTGGGCTAGTCGTAGGACTGATAACCGTTAGGGTTAGGGAGACCGCGAATCGGCAAACGTAGCGTAGGACGCCCTGTGACTAGGTGGAGCGACGACATAATTATGCAAAGCGGTGGGCTGTGACTGGAAAAGAAGAGCCGAAGATCGGGCTCAGTGGCTCATCTTGGGAAGGGCCTACCTCCAGCTGTGGACTGACACTGGCTGATGATGATGATGATGATGCGTTTTACAATTTACTATATTTTACTTACCATCAAATAAACATAAGTATGTAATTCGTTATACGGACGACCTATAATTTTTATTGATAAACAAATTATGATTGGGCAAAACTACGCCGCAGAAAGCAGTCTGCTGTAAATACAAAAAGCAGTCTGCATCTGCTATATTTTTTAATCTGCGTTATTTAACTGCTATCGAATATAACGCGCACCTCTATTATCGACTGCATAGTGCACCACAGATTACATTGATTAGTCTGTGCCATAGACTAAATAATATAAAACAGATGGTGCACTGCAGATGTTTTGACAATTCAATTTAATCCGTATGCTTCAAACATAAGGTAGTAATTGCTTTGTACAACAAAACGGCCCAAGCCGTATGGTGGCCCAGAACAAAATTAAACACTTGCAGGAACAAACTATAAAAGTTCCAAAGATTGGCGTGTGTAGCAGTCATGGGCTGCATGAGAACCGCACCAACTACAGCTCTCGAGGCCCTTTTGGACCTAACCCCGTTACATCTACACATCCAACAAGAGGCAGCAGCCTCTGCCTACAGGTTAAAAGCACTGAACCTACTGGAACAAGACAACCGACATATGATAGGGTACCTAAACATTACAACTTTACAAAACACTACACCATACAACAAGAACCATGTGACAATCCCAAAACACACGAAATTAGGATATACACAGATGGTTCTAAATTAACACAGGAACAGGTGCGGGGGCGTTCTCGGACGACCTCAACATCCACATAGCAACACCCCTGGCTGGGCATACTCACCTCCATCTTCCAAGCGGAATGTGTAGGTATAGTCCAGGCAGCCTCAGCGGTACTACAACGGCGGGTACATGACCAAACCATCGGAATACTCTCCGATAGTACAGCTGTGCTACGAGTTCTTCAAATGTGTGATTACTCAACAGGGCTAACTATGCAATGTCACCAACTACTACAAGAGGTATGTAAACACAATCGTATTACTCTTCAGTGGATCAAAGGTCACAGCGGATCCAGAGGCAATGATGCGGCCGACGAATGGCAAGGAGAGGATCTAACCTGCACCCTGCAGGAGTAGAACAAATGATTCTTATACCATTCAGCCAAATCAAAGCCTGGATCCGTGATAATATTAGAAAACAATATAAATACTATTGGGCAGGCTTAAAGAAATACAGACAGTCGAGGGAGGCGTTCCCAGAATTAAATTCCAGATACTCCCGAAAACTGATCAACCTAAAACGCGATAAATTCCGTCAAATGAAAGAAGTAACCACGGGTCACTGCTCACTCTACAAACATCTATTCACCATAGGTGTCACCGACAGCCCTCTGTGCAGAGGATGCATGGAGGCAGAGAAAACGGCCACTCATGTGCTACTGGAGTGCAGTAGTGTGGCGGCACAGCGGCGACATTCCTCGGGTCCCCGACGACGATGCGAGAGGCCTGCGCCGGCATCAGCGAGCTGCTGGCCTTCCTCGCAGACATCGGATGGCTGGACTGATGCACCACCAACCACACGCAAAAAGGGCCGACAAACGGCCTAGTTGCGGAAAGGAGCCCGAGCACCAAGTACCAAGTACCATACTTGGCATATAATAACTTTATTTACTTGGTAATATCAATTAACAAGTACGATTCATTTAATCTGATCGGGTAACACTGAGTATGGCGCGAGTATTTTTTATTGATATAACAATCAACAATTTTATTTTGGCGGGAACGAGAAAATGTGTGAGTGCTCGCTCTCATTGTATTTAATTATTATGATAATTAACTAACTAATTAAAGTGGATTATTACCCATTAAGTGACAAAGAAGTAATCTCTGCCTACCTCATCGGGAAAAAGGCGTGATTTTATGTATGTATGTATAAGTGACGGTGCATAAGAGTGTAAGGTAACAACACAATCATGGAGAAAATTCAATTTTGCGTTCATAACAAAATTCCACTTCAGTAAAGTTTTAGTAAAGTCTACGTCTTGACTATGACTATAACTTGAATGTTTCTAATAAAACTTGAAAATTTATAACGTACTATGGAACTACTGGCTAAATAGATATGGCCTTATCCATTAATATGTACTGCCTATCCCTGTGCAAAATTTCAGCTAAATCGGTCCAGCCGTTTGACCGTGAAGAAGAACAAACAAACATACAAATAGACTTTTGCATTTTCGCATGGTGAACAGACTAGGCCTAGAATGGAATGACTCCCGAGAGCTGTGCTGCCAGAACACCGCAAGGTTATGGCGTATGATTTTTACTTGATGGTGGTGCTACTTTTTGGTAGCAAGTGAGGCAGAACATCGATTTAATTATCCCACTACCTATGTACAAACACCCATGATTCATGAATGCACATAAAAACTTGTGAAAATCAATTGGTATATATTGGTATTGGTATATCAATTGGTATGATAATAACCAGCGACCGTCGGGTTAGAAGTCAAAGTAAGTAACTATCTTTTACGCCAACCGCCGGGCCGTCCAATATTATGTAAAAATTTCACCCTTGCAAAGCCGGGGCTGCTAATCTATGCTAATATTATAAAGAGAGAACATTTTTATTTTTGTATTTTTGTAATGATTTGGCTCAAAAATACTGGACCGATTTAAAAAAATCTTTCACTAATATATAGAATGGACTTTCGAAATAAAAATTGGCTATATATTATACCGTTTAAATGAAAGGTACATTCGTGGAGACCTAATTTGCAACCTAAGTCGACAAAAAAACGGTCGAAAAAACACGTTTCTTACGAACGCTGCTCAATTGAAAATAGATGGAAGAATATTTCTATGAAAGAGTTGTACAACTTAATACGACCTATAAAAAAGTCCGCGACAGAATATGTCTATCTCTTAAGATTGACTTACAGTAACCATTTTAATCTTTAATTTTTGGTTAAAAAATATTACATAACTTCCAAGGCTATTTTCAAGTATATAGTATTAATCCTTATGCAAATAATTACGTTAATTAGCTTGGCCACATATTATAGATTAAAATTGTACTTTACAGTAAATAATTCCAATGAAAACTCTAAAAGATATCACGAATTTCACAAACACGCATCGCAAAATTAATAAAATATTTGCAGTGAAACCACAGATTAGGTCATAGTTACTGCGAAAATATTATTATAGGCTTAGCTATGCTGTAGATCCCCACCGATCACAATCAATTTGAAGTCAATATAGTATAATAATATGATCTATTGTATAAAATAATATTCATCTATATGTATAATAATATAATATAATATTTTAAACCACCCCGACTGATCTATGTATAATCTTTTCATTAAAAGCATTCCAATGACTCTAAACACGACATTTAAAATCTGAGCTGTAAGTTGGTGAGGATTTGAGTATTCTGTAGAGTCCAGGAGATGTCCCAGCATCAGGTCAATGCTTCCATGTTCTTACAATATCGTTGAAGAAGAAGATTTTCGAATCGATCAGACCTATGAAAGTTGATTTCATAGAGCAATTAACTAGAAAAAAGCTCATAGTTTTATAACGATTGAACGAATTTTCATGAATCAAAGCTAAGAACACTCTCGCACATCTATCAAACAAAAAAAAACCATCAATAATAAAATCAAAATCGGTTCATCCTGTTGGGTGCTATGATGCTACAGACAGACACACAGATGCACACGTTAAACGTAAAATACCCCTACTTTTTGCGTCGGAGAACGCCGTAAGGTTACGGCGGCAGATGTTCTACTTGGTGGTAAGCTACTTTTTAGGGTTCCGTAGCCGAATGGCAAAAAACGGAACCCTTATAGATTCGTCATGTCAAAAATCAACACGTATTTTCTTCCTCACTGTGCTGTTATAGCTACCTGAAGTTGATGGATTGTTCATTTCTAACAAGTACTATTAAATAAACAATACCGAAGATGATTTAGCAATCAATACTTTTAAGTTTATTTGCTCAGGAAAAGATACTTCAGAAAGTTCGAAATTATAGAAATGGCCAAAAATGGCATATAAGCGTAAGCAGGGTGACCAGGTAAAAATACAAAATTAAGCCATCTATGGCTATAGTAGCTAAACGTACTAAAACTACTATATATATTTTTATATTCAGTAAAGCTGTGTCATTAATTTATGTCAAACTACACAGCCGCTCAGTTTTTAAAACGATCTCAAATTATTATTTTGTAAAATTCAGTATTCCAGATGGGAATTCACAAAAAGAATAAAAACCTTGAAGTGATACAAGGTATACACATGAAGAATTTCGCAAGAATTTTTGAAATAAGAACCCTTATGTACGGTTTGCACTGATAAATAAACATAAAATAGATTATGGTAAAATTTTGCTAAAAACTTATAATTTTACTAAAGCTGGTCACACTGGCTGAAACAACAAAGAGACTGTTGAGTGACACGATAAATCACATTGACATCTGACCGGATGAAGACAAACATGACGTCATCGGTATAGATGTAACGTTTTCGCGTGTTATAAAAAACGGAGACTTTCAAACCGCATTTCTGGGATAAATTAATAAGATGAAGAAAAATAATTTATGAGTGTACTATTCTACACGTAATTCTTGAAAATAAAAGCAAATTTAAAAATATTGCATCTTCCCTATTCGGAATATTTAAGTGCTTTTTAGGGTTCCGTAGCCGAATGGCAAAAAACGGAACCCTTATAGATTCGTCATGTCTGTCTGTCTGTCTGTCCGTCCGTATGTCACAGCCATTTTATTCCAAAACTGTTAAGACTACAGAATTCAAACTTGGTAGGTAGATGTATTCTGTGAACCGCTTTCCGATTTTTATACAAAAATAAAAAATAAGGCATCTTTTCATTTAAGGGCATCTCATACATGGAACTGAAATAAAAAAAAAATTCTTCAAACCTATACGTGTGGGGGGGTGTCTATGGATAGGTCTTCAAAAATGACATTGAGGTTTCTAAAATATTTTTTTCTCAAAGTCAATCATTTGAAAGATAGGCGCGTCTAAAGTGGTAAAATGTGTGTCCCCCCCTCTAACTTTTAAAGTATGGGAGTGAAAAATCTAAAAAAAATATATGCTGTAGATCTCAATAAAAACTAACAACGAAAATTGGTTTGAACGAGATACAGTCAGCAGTTTTAGAGATATGGCGACCACAAATATAACTTTGTTTTTCATACAAGCACTATGAAAAACAAAGTTAATTTTGTAGTTGCGAAAAATCATAGTTATGGAATATTTAACTGTGTTACGGAACCCTACGAGTGCGAGTCCGACTTGCACTTGGCTAGTTTTTTTGTTTTTTGAACGATTAAAATTGTGTCCAAAAAATTGGTCCGAACTGAAGTGGCCGCTCAAGGATGATATTTTAAATACCCCATTGCGCCTATGTGTTTCGCGCGGGGGTGATACAACAATAGGTGTCCACTGGGTGGTACGTCCGTGTTGTTAGGTATATAGCTAAGATTCGAACCAACGACCGTCGGGTCAGAATCGGTAACTATCCTTTACACCAAAGGGCCATCCAATATCACTACGTAAGTATTATAAAACAAAGTCCATCACTGTGTCTGTCTGTCTGTTCGCAATAATCTCAATAGCTACTGAACGGATTATCATGCGGTTTTTCACCAATAGCCAGAGTGTTTATGAGGAAGGTTTAGGTGCATAATTTGTTAAGGTTTTGTGTAAATTGGTTGAAATATGACGATGATTACAAATACAAAATACAAAATTGCTTTATTTAAAAAATATGTTTGTTGTGACAATTTTATGTGGTACCCTGCCTTTTTGCTGTAGTCTTCGAGACTGTGTTGCAAAAGACAGTGTTAACCCAAAATATGAACTAATTAACAAAATACTATGTAGAAAATAGATAATACTATGTAGATTGTTAAATAACACGTTATATACGTATATTATATTATATATTCGATGCAACAAACTGATGCAAATTTTGTAGGCATATATGTTCTACCCGTGCGAAGCCGGGGCGGGCTGCTAGTATTATATAAGTAGGTTCTAGACATTCCTAAACTTGTGGTCACCTCAAAAGAAAGGGACAAACTCTGTTCAAGGTCGGTCTCATGTGGGCCGGTTTTGCGGTTCAGTACGCAGTCAAGTTTAATATAGTAAGGCCTTTGCATAAAGTTGATTCAATGTAGTCGGAGTCCGAGCTCCTCCCTCAGTAAAGATGTGGATTTTACTGAAGGAAGATTTTTATTGGAATTTTGGTGTAAATGCAAATAGCATGTTTTTCAACATTGTACATTCACAAGTTTTAGGATAATACAATGAAAACATACACTTATAGATTTAAAAACGGGAATTTAACGTGACTTACGCGATTTCGATATAGCGATCGACGTTAGCGTTAGCGTCACGTTAAATTCCCATTTTTAAATCTATAAGTTTAAAATGAACGTGAGTTTTTTAATAAAACATACACTGTTTAACATTCCCGCCAAAACACCCCAATTTTCTTCTTTTATTCAATTCACTTTTAATAATTTGGTTTTTTTTTGCTCCCAGCATTTTCGGCTGTAGCGTAGTACCACAGACTATTAAGTATTATGTGGCTGTAGTAAGGTGAAAAGTTGTGTGTTGCGCTCGGCAATCGGCTGACACATAAAGTAATCTGTGCACTCGGCAGCAAAGTTTTTCTGAGTCTTGTATTAGACCATATAGTAATCTGTGGTATTAGATCGTGCTCGCTAGCTACGCCCAAGTATCAATACAAGTAGGTACTAGCACAGAGTACTTTTATATGGGTACTAGCGCTAAAACCTACTTTGCAGCCTTGCATAACAAATAACTATAAATTCTAATAATTTTATTTACATGCAATGCACCTCACGCTTGGGGTCATTGTCACCTACGGGAACTCTTAATCAAAGGGAACGTCATTTATCCACATGCATCCATACTCCACAGGCTTAGTTCTTTATGAATCCTATTCGTCGTGATCACTGTGTGGTTATAAATGGGTGACCACAACACTGAACATTGCTGACTGCTTGTTTTAGGTTTATTCCCAACGACCCCACTAAAACGGGCACCAGAACAAATTGATACTTTTTGTGCCAACGGCCGCCAGTGGGACCATTGGGACATTAAAAATAATTTTACTCCCAACGGCCCAAATGACCTAGAATCCTTAAATTTGGCAAGTAGCAAGGTTTTACAGCACAAGTAAAGGAAAAAATTCCGAAAAACAAAAAAAGATGAAAATTAAGGTAAAAGCGAAAAGCGTTTTGGTGCGAAAATCAAAATTTGCCCATATCAATTTATCGTATTGACTCAGGACCTTGATTTTTAGGGTTCCCTAGACCTGACAAGGAATCCTCATAGTTTCGTCATGTCCGTCTGTCTGTCTGTTTGTCCGAGGTTTTGCTAAGAAACCGTTAATACTAGGAAGCTGTAATTTTATGGGTCTATTTATATAAATTACGCCGACAAAGTGCTGAAATAAAATTTAAAAACATTTTTTTTTAGGGTAGCTCCACTATATGAGATGTGGGGATGATTTTTTTTTCATCGTCTACCCCGTCGTGTGGGGTATCGTTGAATAGGTTTTTTAAAATGACTTAAGGGTTGCTAATATTATTTTTCGATTGAATGCTCCATTTACGAAATATTAAACTTTAAAGTGCAAAGTTTTGTCCTGTAGGGCGTCCCCCCCCCCCCCTCCTCTAAAAACTAAACTACTGGCTTGAAAACTCTGGAAAAATTTGTGATAATAGCGCATTTCATGAACTTTAAAGGAAAACTATAGCGGTTAAGAAAACTTTATTACTTTAGCACTAATAGTCGTTGAACTTAGGTGTTGGATAATTTTGTACCAAACACAAAATCCTTCGAATAAATCCTTTAAAGTGACAAAGACGGAGTACCTAGTTGCTTGTTTATAACGGGTAAAGACTTGCATTGACTTACAGGCTACTACGGAACCCTACACTGTACGTGGCCCGACTCGCACTTGGCCGGTTATTATACACCTAATAGGGACGATAGATTTTAGTATCTGGTATACATTTTAACTTGATATATGATATGATGGTGACACACGAACAGACATACGGACAGACAGACAGACAAGAAAGTGATCTTATAAGGGTTCCTTTTTTTACCTTTTGAGGTACGGAGCTCTACTAAAAATCAGTGTTGGATGAAGAATAAAATTAAAATAAGAAAATAAATATATTTTTACATTAGTTTAATTTGCTTTAAAATATTATCCAATTCCATCTAAGAAACATTCCTTATTTACAATCTATAATTTGATAACAGCAAGATTTTATTACAACAAGAAAATCATGGATCAAAACAGCATCATTATTTAAAAACAGTTAAAAATTAAAAAAATGCACATTAACCACAAGGAAGTGGAATGGATGAATATTACTTAAAATTAAACCATTGTAGGTACTTATAATTAAGAGTACTTACCTAACAATGATATTTAAACATTCAAACCTATTAGGTATTATACTTAGTTTAATGAAAAAATATGCTCGTCAATTTAAGAATTAATATTCACTATTTAAATTATTCTGTTTATAACAATGGAATGTGATAAGGTAATTATTATGTGATATAAATACGTTATATTATTACCTACTGAAACAATAAATTCTGTTTTAAATATTAAAATACGGGACTTATCGCGCTTAAAACATATTTTTTTATTTAACTCTTGTTCAAATCGCGAAAGTTAAAAGTTTACAAATTCTGTTTTTGCTAACTGCTGGGGAATCTCGTAAATGAACAATAATCTCATTTCCAATAACATGCAAAAATCAACATACATTGCTATAATATACAATTTTTTTAATGTACTATTTATCTATCTATAAAATACTATAAAACTTTCTTATATAATTTCACTGGAACACACCTAGCAGACTAGCTGTAAATTAAGGCACATAAATAAGTAATGGTTTTTTTATAACCACATAGTTTTACAGTCATTATTATATTTTAAAATTCAGTCAGATAATTTTGGGATACTTTTTACTTATTCTAGATCAGAAATATTAATGACATTATAGTACTTAATATACAAGTATGAAATGATAGTCTGTGCAAAAAGAGAACCGTCGCGGCGTTAAGATGAACTAACATTTAAAGGTAAGGAAGGAAGGTGCATACCTACCTACACACGATAATGATAAGAATAGGTACCTACCAAGCATAAAGCATTTTTAGACGTACTAGTAATGCGTCAGCAGTGTTGTCAATCCTACAAAAACAGTAAATTAAAACGACCGACGACCGACGCGACCTCAATTTCTACGACGGTTCTCTTTTTGCACAGACTATACTATAACATTTTGTGCTGTGTACAAAATGTACCTATAATGTATAAGATATTATCAAAAGTAAAAACTTCACTTAGCTCTACATTTATAATAAATCCAAATTCTTTCAGTCTCACAAAATTCATTCATAGTGTAAGTACCAATAAATTTACATACTTAACTCAACGCAATTAAATACAACTAATATGAAATGAAATGCTTTAAATTGAATGCATTAAGCATTGCTATCCGATGATTTAATGAAGTCGCACACATATTGCGATGATACAAAATTTACGTATGATATTCTCTTTCATGATGACTCTTCATTGCCAACTAAAACGGCAAAGACGTTACACACAGAAGACCTTTTACAAGAACGATCAGCTGTGTCTTTCAGTTCCCGTCCGACTTCCTGACCGTCTAGAACCTGCAATTTCGTAACAAGAGTTTTGTTCTTTTAAAACCTCAAGCAGCCAAATGTTTAACGCGTTCGAGCAAAGCATCGCAGGTCTTCTTAGCGTCACCCAATAACATGGCAGTGTTGGGATTGTAGAATATTGGGTTGTCCACCGCTGCGTAACCAACTCCCATTGATCTCTTCATTACTACCACCTATAAAGTGCAAAGTTTTGTGTGTACTAACTGTATTAACTATCAGGCAAGATCAAGACGTTTAAACACCTACTACATAAACTTCGAGGGCGAGACTATCAAATTACTTATAATACTTAAATTTAAAATGTAAACACCCCCCCCCCCCCCCCCCCCTCCGACTGATTTATTATTTATTCATTGAGACCATTCCAATGAGTGTACGTTACCGCAGCAAGAAAGTATCTCCTACAGTGATATGAGTGGGACGTATAATTAGTGCTAGGTCTGCTGTAAATGTGCGCCGAATTAAAAAATTGTGCGTCTTGCCGTTAAGGAAAAATACACAAAATAACGTTGTTCCAGCAAGAAAATTTTAAACGAATGATCGGAGAGAGAAGTATTGTATATGGGCAGAGAGCTTATATTTGTGCTAGAATATGCGCCGAAAATATAATTTGTGCATCTTTAGGTTTTTGAGATATTGCATTTCCTGCTGGGGTAACGTTTTGCAGAATCGTGTATCTCTTAAACCAGTGTATGTGCGCTTATGGGATAAACATACACGAGTAGCTCTTAACTTGTGCTAATTTGTGACAGAACTAGATTTAAGAAAATAAGCTCTCTGCCTATACACAATACTTCTCTCTCCAATCATTCGTTTAAATTTTTCTTGCTGGAACAACGTTACTCCAGCAGGAATCGTTTCTTGTGTTTTTTTCCTTAACGGCAAGACGCACAATTTTTTTATTCGGCGCACATTTACAGCAGACCTAGCACTAATTATACGTCCTACTCATATCACTGTAGGAGATACTTTCTTGCTGGGGTAACGTACACTTCCAATGAGCCTAAACACGACATCTCAGACTGGGACTTAAGAGTATTCTGCAGATTCAAGGAGACGTCTCAGCATTAGGTCAAATTTACCATATTCTTGCAGTATCATAATTTAGATAAGTAGTTTAAACTAAATCAACCGACTTCCATTCCCCTCAAGTCAATTTCACTAGCAAGTTTGAGACGTTTATCGTCATATCTCAGCTGATAATGTTTAGACGGCTGAACGGATTTTCATGAAACAAAGCTAAGAACACTCTCGTTGAAGACACCTATCAACCAAAAAAAACTAAATCAAAATCGGTGCATCCGTTTGGGCGCTACGACGCCACAGACAGACACACAGATACACAGGTCAAACTTAATCCACCCCTTCTTTTTGCGTCGGGGGTAAAAATAACCTAGCAAAAAAGTTCTACTAGTCAAAACAAATCTGCCGTCACAATTTAAAAAGGCACAATTAACATTTTGCAAATGTTGAGAAAATCGAGATTAAAATATTTTGGGAATTTTCTTAAAAAAAATACCTTTGAAGTGTGATTTTCAAACTTGTGTGAATGTTAAAAGTTGACTATGATTAGTATGTATATAACGACAGAAATTACTATACATTTATTTTAATGTATATAATTAATAATTACCTTATTAATTTTTAACTTAACATAAAAAATTACATTACTAGAGCAATATTACGTTTAAAAGGCACATATAACCAAATATGCCTTATCAATGTAAAATTTTGAGAAAAAAAAAAATTATGATGAAAAGGCACCTTTTCATTCAAAGGCACCGTTCAGAAATGTTAAGTGGTAAAGGCACAAACGTCAATGTGCCTTTTTATTTAACATTTTAAGGTGTAAGGGATAAAAAGAAAAGGTATAACTAACAGTTGTGACCTTTCTTTCTACGTTAATTGCTTAAGTATCGGTATAAAAAATAAGCACAATTGCCACATGAGCCTTTTTAATACTTGATGAACGTCAGTTATGCCCATTCAATTAAATATATAAAAGTAAAAAGGTAAAACTAAAAGTCATATCTCACAATATGCCCTTTTCTTGTAATAAAACTCAAAAAATGGTGCAGTTGTGCCCTTTAAGCTTATACTATCTCTGTTAATTTTGTAGCTATAAATCCACAAAAAATCAGGCAGTTAGGCCTTTTTTTCCTGATTCTGAATATATATATAACTCAATTTCACAAAAAATGTTAGTTGTGCCCTTTTTCAGTAACACGGCAGAAATATCAAAAATACTTTGATATATCTTCAAAATGAGGGTAGTTTACCTGATTTGACTTCCAAACTTTGAGGACAGGCATTCCTGCGATTGGAGAGTTGGGGTCGTCTTCAGCGGCGCTGTTTACTGTGTCGTTAGCACCTATAACAACAATAATATCGTTTAAAAACTAAAAAACAACCGACTTCAATGTTCATTTTCAGTACCAATTTTGAGATGTTTATCTCAATATCTCTGGAGATACTTATCAGACCTCGATAAAATTACCATGGTACCACACTTGGGATATCTCCTTTCGAACAAAAAAAGAATAATCAAAATCGGTGCATAAATGACGAAGTTATCCCCGAACAAACATAAAAAAATATATATATATACGGTCGAATTGAGAAACCTCCTCCTTTTTTTGAAGTCGGTTAAAATTAACGTCACATTTCGATGGTACGAACCAAAGAGAATATAAATACTACGTGCGAACTATCTATCGAATTTGAGTCTAAAAAGTATTATAGTATAGGTACTATTTCTCAAGTCAATAGTGACAAATAAAATGAATACTACTGATGCGTTCCGCTCATTTTTTGCGTCTTTACAAAATAATAACAGATTTCTTTTGCCTTTCACAAATGGATTCTAAAAATTGATTAGTAAATTTGTAACTTACCAATAACCAAGACCAGATCAGTGTCATGGAATTCATCGTTGATCTCTTCCATCTCGAAGACGTCGTCATATGGGACTCCTGCTTCTGCCAGCAGCACATTTAACTGTCCTGGCATACGTCCTGAAAATACAAATTGAGACTTTGTTATCATGAAATAAAACGTATAGGTATCTACTTTATCTTTTGACCAAAACATACCCGAGTTAAGAGTACGAGTTAAGTACTTGATTTATCATTGTGTGAATTTGAACTTAATTTAAATTTCTTAGATGCAAGCCAAATAGAAGAAAGCCAGACCAGCCAGATGAAGTCGGGGCAGCTGTGACAACTTTTAAATTTACTTTCATACAAAATGTAAGGAAGTCTTGCGATGAAAAACTTAATAGAGGACGGGGCTGATACGCGTCTTTTTCCTACTTTTAAAGTTTCTTTTGCCCGGTTTGCGCCTTAGACGACTTTGTATCCACTATGCAGTTGTGTTTAGATATCAGTGTTTAAAAAATAAAATTCCCACATTTTATAACTGACAGCTGTGGCATAAAGGGTAGAAAATAATCTACAGCACACCTAGGTGAGAAGTAATTTTAGTAAGTAAGGAGGAATTTTAGTACGGGTAAGAAAGTACGAGTACGGGTAAGAAAGAAGGAACTTTACACGAGTTAGAAGGGAGGCGCGCGCGTATTTTCGTATCGGTTTTTGGACACAGCGTCGCTTGAAATTACGGTTAGCACAGTTTCTATTTCTCTGTATTCTGAGCATACAATAAAACTTACCGGCTACAGGATGGATAGCAAAACGAACCCTCTTGCCGACATCCTTCAGAACTTCTACTAGTTCAGCAATCGGGTACTGAGCCTTGGCCACACAGAGTCCGTAACCTATAAATAAATAAAGAACCACAGTTTCAGATTAAATTTAATGAGCACAAATAATATAGTTATTTTCAAGGTGCGCAGTGATTTATCTCCATAAGAGGCGTTTAGAGAAGAAATGATCGAGTTTTGAGGGCCCGGTGGTGTAAGTCGGTCGGTCGGCTTTGATGCCAGAGGTACCGAGTACAATCCCCGCCGTGCACAAATGGATTTTTGTATCGAAAAATGTATGTGCGCTTTTCACAGTGGCCCTCCGGTAAAGGAAAAACATGGTTAAGAAACCAACAACCCCCGCATGGCGGTAGGACACTATTTAGTGTTAGCCTGTCCAGCTACCCTCAAGTTAGAAAATCTGTCGTCAGACATCTAATGTGTTCCGGCAGCTATCCTTGAGAGCCAGTTTCCATTCTAGGTCTAGCGTGCTTACCATCATCGACCGCATCATCACTTCCAACAGGTGAGATAGTGGTCAAACGATAGCCGAACGATAGATATTAAAAAAAAACATACCTGGCGTGATGATGATGTTAGAAGCTCGGTTGATCATGTCAGCGACAGAGTCCACGTTTAGTTCAGTATGTGTAGCACCGGCGGGACGCGCCGTGCCGCCTGTAACTACGCCGTAACCTCCCAGTATCACGTTTGGTAGAGATCGGTTCATGGCCTGTATGGAAGGAATTTAATTTTTATTGATGGACGTCAATATAAGATGAAGGTAGTCAATGTGTAAGAATGTTGTTTTTAGGTACTGCCCTACCTATATACTTATTTATGGCGGCATAGTATACGTAGACCAATATAGATTTTGTATTTATTCAAAAGGGTACGGTGGTACGTCTCATAAGCTCCCACAGAATAAAGACTTTAATAAGATGTTGTCAATAGGTTCGCCGACTTACGGCATGATATTGCGTGCGACAATTATTCATTTCCACTTCCAGACAAGCACAATGCCATCTCAGATCGTACAGTCATTTAAAATCAAGAGTGATAGTACTCAAGTGCTTGGTTGGTATAAAAAAAAGCGGCCAAGTCGAATTGGACTCGCCCACCGAGGCTTCCGTACCAACGTTGGCTTGCACCAATTAAGCTAGACCTCTAAATTTTATGAGCGCTCATATAACTCAGAGGCCCATCCTAATGGGCGTACACTATGTGTCTTATTTTTTGGAATGTATCCCATATTTGTGCTGTAAGACCTTGCTTCTTGCCAAATTTCATGATTCTAGGTCAACGGGAAGTACCCTATAGGTTTTCGACCCAAAACCTATAGGGTACTTCCGGTTGACCTAGAATTGTCAATTTTGGTTAAAAGCAAGGCAAAAATAAAAAAAGTTGAAAATTAGGGTAAATTTTGGTACTTACAAGTTTTCGCGAAAATCTAAATTTGCCTATATCTTTTTATCGTGTTGACTTAGAGCCTTAATTTTTATATACCTAATAGGGACTATAAACTTCAGTATCTGGTATAAATTTCAACTTGCTAGGTCCAGCCCGTTTCTGTGAAAATCAGTGGTCACACACGGACAGACAGACAGACTGACAGACGGACAAGAAAGTGATTTTATAAGGGTTCCTTTTTTACCTTTTGAGGTACGGAACCCTAAAAAGGTAAAAAAATCAAGTAATTATCAAAAATAATGCAAAATAAAGAATCTGAATTTCAAACGAACATATTTTAAGATCGTTACAAAACGAAAAAATCCGACTTCCATTGCTGCGCTAGTAATTTTCAGTACTAAGTTTGAGGTATTATTAGAACTACTCACGGGATATTTACCATGTACCAAAAACATGGTAAATATCCCGTGAGTAGTTCTAATAATATTGTCAGTGACCATGAAAACCTTAAAACTTATATAAGTTTGAGGTGTTTATCTCAATATCTCCATATCTCTGGAGACACTTAATAATTTATAATAGATCTCGATAAATTTACAGTGGGACCAAACGGAAATCTTAGATACTCAAACAAAAAAGAATTTACCAAATTGGTTAATAAATGACGGAGTTCTGAGGTAAAAAAAATAAAAAAACCAGGCAAATTGAGAATCCTTCCTTTTTTGTAAAGTCGTTTAAAAATGAGCTAAGCGAATGTCAATGATCCTATTACGAATGCCTACACATGTAATGATCAATTACCTTGCACATGATATAGGAGAGGATGGCACCAGAGCTGCCGATGAGAGCTCCGACGATGGTCATCAGCGAGTTGTTCAACATGAAGCCTTCAGCGCACAGCGCCCAGCCGGAGTAGCTGTTCAATACTGTTATTACAACGGGCATGTCCGCACCTATATAAAAAGACAGAAGATAAAAAAATCTTAGCATTAGAAGAAGTATTCCTGGGATAGGAAAGCACGTCGCTTGTAATATTTGTAATATAATGTCTGCGTCTTGTAATTTTACCCACGTGGATAACGATGATTA
The DNA here is from genome assembly GCA_954871355.1 of Cabera pusaria. Taxonomy (NCBI): domain Eukaryota; kingdom Metazoa; phylum Arthropoda; class Insecta; order Lepidoptera; family Geometridae; genus Cabera; species Cabera pusaria. Next base: position 17,545,638 of record OX940889.1, on the reverse strand, counting down.
GTACATTCCTCTTTCAACATTACCTTCTAGCAGGTACCTATTATTATTACATACCAGATGTCTACAACCTACATTGAACTGGCAATCTATAAATCTGCAAAATTCTACGCTTCAGAACCGTCATGGCTAAAATTATTATTGACGGGTCGTCACGTTTGTCACATTTTGTAACTAGGCTAAAATAACGCAATCAATAGCAAGTTAAGAACAAGAACAGCAACACTGTAAAGAAAAGTCCAAAACCGGCGGTACTACCTAGATTACCGGGACTATATAGAGAATAGCATATCCACTAGGAGTAGTTCAAGACTAGCAGGAAAAAAGGCGAATACGACAAATGTATGTAATTGTATAAAACAAAGTCGCTGCCGCAGTCTGTATGCTTAGATCTTTTAAACCACGCAACGGATCTTAATGCAATTTTCAACAATAGACATAGTTATTCAAGAGGAAGGTTTATAACTAGGATTAAATGCAGGCAAAGCCGCGGGGCGCAGCTAGCTAGTATACTATATATAATACTAACCTCCAATAGCAGCAGTGAGAGTTAACCCCTGGATACCGCTGAGGACAGCCGCACACGACAGTAACGGCAGACCTGGCATCTCAGGGAACGCTAGGAGGGCGCCACCGCAGCCCAAAGACCCGGCCAGTAGACTGGCGTTGATCGCGTGACGGCCCGGCAGTAAGAGAGGCGCAGAAGACAGGGAGCCTTGGAGCTTGCCATATGCTACTAACGATCCGCTATATGGATAATAATATAGTGTTATTTATTTGATAGAATTATCTCAGGGAAGGCTAAAAGACCCGGCCAGTAGACTTGATTGCGAATGAGTTTTTTTTTAAAGCTTACTACCAATGTAGGTTGCACATTACTAGTATTCTTGTTAAGCCCTCCAACTGAGCTAATGCTTGTGTCTGTAGTGGGTTCACGTCAATAGTGCAATGTGTGGGGATCGGCCTCACGCACGACCTCTCGATCGCCAGCCCGATACCTTTTTTTTCTTTACATTCATTGGGCTATTGTCGATTATTTTTTTTAATTTATTTATTCTTTATTTCAGGTGTCATGACCCATACCATACAACTTAAAATCAACGCTTTAAAAAATATATATGTTCAATTACGAAGCTTGATTAATACATCTGATAGATGCAATATAAAACAAAAACAAAACTTTTCACTCATAAAAATTAAATTAAATTGTAGGATAGTTATATAGTTGTCATTGCCAAAAGTAATCAAATGTCAGTCTAAAACTAAATTACATTACAAATAATAGCTATTGCGAAGAAGAATACAATAAACTAAAATAAAATGATTGATGACGCAAAATTGATGGCACAAAGATCCAGGAGTAGAGGCGCAAAGGATAGCCAGCCTCGTGGTTGTGCGCATGATATTCGGCAATACGCTTGTTGTTATTTTCACCACAGACCAAGTAAAGGTATGTAGCTTGCTATAAATGCTTTTAAACTTTTAGTTCTATAGTCGTCAATAAAAGCATCAAAAAGTCAAGGTAGTAAAAAAATGGAAAATTACATTTTAGGGTAGTTTAATGAAAGTGGTCCCTTACAGTCCCATCTCAAAATTCCACCTAATGCCCTGTATTGAACCTAAATTACAAAATTACGATAAATAAGTCTACAGCGGCATGCAACATTCTGATCTGCCAGAATTTTGGATGTCATTGCACTGCGCCTGTTATCTTGAGACATAAAGATGTTGAGTCACATGCCCTGTAATTTGACTGGGCACCTTGCCATTTCAACCGAATAACATTCCTATTTCACGGCTGAAAATTAATTGGCAAAGTGCTGGTACCGCCCCAGGCGGACTAGCAGAAGTCCTACCACTACAAAAACGTGAACTTACGTGAAAGTGATTCCTCCGATATAAGTACCGAGGAAGAGAGAAGTCTTTAAGGTCGCGGCGGTGGGGTCGAGAGCCATCGCCGGGAAATCATGCATGTATGTAGCTATACAAGTGAGGACCGCGGCCATGCCCACCAAACTGGAAACAAAGAATATTTATTCAGTCGGAATACAAGCTAATAATGTGCTCAATACAAATGAAATGTTCTGTCTATCTATATACTTACTGGGTGACTAATAAAGGACTGTATACATGACACTGCACACAATGAACTGAAGGAGGGTGGTCAGTAACCTTTTCTGATACCGAATATGTATAAAAATAGGTACTTAAAATTTGACCTAATGAGGCGAAAGACTGTTTGTAGTCCAATCCACACGCGCAACTATCCCAACTTATGTTCAAAGCTGGAGGAATAATTCAATCTAGACAATCAATATAGAACGACTTCTTAGTTGGTCTGAGTTTAGAACAACATTTTATGAGTGACTATTTCAAAATACTTAATTGTAAGTACCTGTGGAAACCAGCAACAAGTTGAGGCAAATCTGTGATCTCAATCTTCTTAGCAATAGTTCCTCCAAGCAGGCCTCCAATGCCAGCTACGCCAATCATTTGCGCCAACACTTCAGCACTTGGGGTAAGAGATCCGAGTGTAGCTGCAATACCGCCCGCCACACCAATCTACGCAATAATTGACATTATTACTGCGACGTAAAGACCATAATCGCTTAGGTTTATAACAGGTTTGCTACCTCAGAAAACAAACTTATCACCACAATTGTGCCATATGCCCGGGTGGTGTCATCAATAAAACAGCGAACTCCATAATACCTCTTTTAAATTTACGTACAATAATCTGGTATCACTCTGTTAAACTTCAAGACAGAGAGTGGACTTTTTTATTGCTGAATCGGACAAAATTACTCTATGGTAGCTATTCATATGCTATTTTTAATACCTTGATTGGTGTAAACATTAATATAATGATATAAATAATAAGCTTTAAATAAAACTTCAAAGCGAGGGTAGGCTAAAAAAGCATAATGCATAGCTAGATGGAATAATTTTGTCATCTATTTCATTACTGTCTCAGTTACTGTGAATGGTTAAACATATTCATAATTTAGCCATTGTGTTTGCAATGAGGAGGTTTTAGAGTCCACTGTTGGTGTAATTGGCACTTTATGTTATACATTTTCTAATCATCGGTAGCAATATTATTTCAAATCAAATAAAAAATGTTTTATTAGAACCCCTCCTGATCCGTGTAAAATTATTCGGATAAGTTTGAAACTGATAATATTGTATAAAAACACTACGTTAAAATTAGATAACTACAATGGCTTATGGCTTCACTTGTTAAAAAGCCCTATGTCCTATTCTACTACACTCGGGCTATCCATGAGCGAAATTTCAGCTAAATCGATTTAGCCGTTTGACCTCATTTCACAAACAAACTGACTTTTAAATTTACAATATCGGTGTTGATTCATCAACTTAAACTCAATATTATAAATGCAAATGTCAGTTCATAATTTATTTCACCGATACAGATACGGCCGATTTAATTAATTAATTAAATTTTGCATATAGATAGAAAATAGAATATAAGATCGTTTAAAAAACTAAAAGAACCGACTTCAAATGGTGTGCAATTAATTTTCCGTTCCAAGTTTGAGGTGTTTATCTCCATATCTCTGGAGATATTTATCAGATCTCGATGAAATTACTATGGAACCACGCTTGGGATATTTCCTTTCCAACAAAAAAAATCTTCAAAATCGGTTCATAAACGACGAAGTTATCCGCGAACACCCATGAAAAAAATATATATTAGTGTGTGTGTGTGTGAATGTCTGTTACCACGTATCTCCATAACCACTCAACCGATTTGAATGAAATTGGAAATGTAGATATTGTAGGTTCTCGAATAACACGTAGGCTATTTTTTTTAAATCATCCCTAACAATGATTCAACTGGGTGATAAAGTTTCCATGGTTGGGGAAAAAGTTTCTTCGCATTGTTTAAGAAAATTCAAAACATGTTTTAATATAGTTTATTTACATTTTACTAAAGTATATAGGAACCATTTTGTTCGATAACTTTTTGCCATCTTAAGTAGGGACATGATCCCATTGCTATAGAAGTTTTGGGGCTTCTGATCAAAAAACCGCGACAAGTAGTTTTGGCAGTCCTCTCGTGATGTTAACCTGACACTGCCTAAAGAATTCTGAAGAGACCGAAACAGGTGGAAATCTGAAGGTCAGGACTATACGGCGGATGCATTATCACCCCCCAGCCAAACTCTCTTATTTTTTGCTGAGTGGCTAAAGATGTGTGAGGTCTAGCGATATCATGATGAAAAACCACACCCCGTCTGTTGATTAATTCCGGCCGCTATCTCTCAACTTCTTGCTTTACTCATCAGTTGTTCACAGTAGAGTTCAGAATCGATGGTCCTGCCTGGTGGTAACAGCTCATAATGAATAATGCCCTTCCAATCCCACCACACACACAGCATCACCTTGTTGCGAGTTAACCCGGGTCTCGCCACAGTCTGTGGTCGTGAGGTACCCAAATATCGAGCAGCTACGTCGTAACTACTGATATGCCGATCTTGCTCCACTTTTTCAAAAATGGCATCCATTTTATCCGTAATAGGACGACCAGAGCGAGGTGCATCTTTGACATCAAAATTTCCGGATTGAAAACGCTTAAACCAAATTTTTGCTACTCTCACAGACACTGCACTAGGTCCATAAACATCGCAAATTTTTTTCGCGGCTTGCGTTGCATTTTTACTTTTTTTGTAGTAAAATTTTAAAATGTATCGAATTTCTTGATTAGATTCACTCATCTTCACAGTACGAAAAACAAATGAAAATCACACATTTTCCTAATTTGAATATGGAATTATCTTCTTTAAAATTTAAACTTTTAATGATACCTAAACCAGCCAGATACAAATAGTATAGCCAAAGAGATTTTATTACAAGTTCATACGTACTATAATGCGAAAAGACTTTTTCCCCAACCTAATATTATACGGTCGAATTGAGAAACCTCATCCTTTTTTAATCGACAAAAAAAGAAGGAGGTTTCTCAATTCAACCGTGTATATATATATATATACGTATATATATATATATAGGAAAGGATATATATATATTTTTTTTTTAATGTTTGTTCGCAGATAACTTCGTCGTTTATGAACCGATTTTGATTATTCTTTTTTTGTTCGAAAGGAGATATCCCAAGGTACCATGGTAATTTTATTGAGGTATGATAAGTATCTCCCGAGATATTGTGATAAACATCTCAAAATTGGTACTGAAAATGAATAGCGCGGCATTGAAGTCGGTTGTTTTTTAGTTTTTAAACGATATTATTAGAAGTCGATTAAAAGGGGATTAGACGCGGATGAATCGCGAGGCGCTAGTATTACCTACATTCATAACTAAACCTATATTTTGGTCTTAAAATAGAAAAGGTAAAAATTTTGCTATACAAATATTTTATGACCTATTTGAAATGAAAGATCATTTATTTTATTCTTCGGAACATATTAAATTGTTTAACTCACCATGCCGAGGTAGTTTCCTTTACGAGCCGTGGTTTGTGAACTCAAACCGGCGAGTGCGCCCACGCAACACAGTGAAGAAGCGAGGTACGCCATCTGGTGGACTTCGGGGTAACCCTATGAAAGACATTAGTGTTATTTCATGGACATTACAAATTCTCATGTGCCTTTAATTTACGTGTGCTAATGAAGATTTATAGTGTTTCATTGGCATATCTGATGGTGCGTAAAAAAATTGCAAAGATTCTGTAACCGAGCCTATGAGTAATGTATAAAAAGAACTGTAGAGTTGGAACCTAGATAATAATGTATTGTCAAATTGTCATACTTAGCTACGCATTGATTTAAAAACTTTCAGTGACAATTTTTATTATTCCTTATAGTATAGATCCAGTTCAAGACATAGACCTCTGCCATAGCTCGCCACTGAGCTCGATATTCGTCTGTTCTTTTCCAACCGTTATTTATTAATTCTGTGCCGTTATCATCAGTATTTTTGTAATATTATTGATTGGCTTGGAATATTGGATTAGATTGGCTAGTGTCACCGGTTCCTTATAGTTAAAATTCCTGATAGCCTATTATGAACTTATCTGTGAGATAAACTACAACTTACAGATAACTATCTGATACTTTATCAGGAACCAGTAAAACTGGCCCTTAGCATTGAAAGTACCTGTAGAGCTGTGGTGATATATCCTCCAAGAAGCGCCGCCGCTGGAATGGCGTATAGGTAACCATATTCTGGAGGGTCTCCTGGCCTAAACAAAACATCACACTTTTATTACCAACAATCAGAATTTTTACTACAAACCAACAAATAACGCAGTTTTACAATTGGCGGTTTTATCGCACACATTGATTCAAAAGAACCTTGACTCATGTCAACAGTAGTTTTTAAAGACACATAATTCTATAGTACGGTACCATAATTCTATAGTATTCAACACGAATATGGTTTTGTATTTAGCATAGGGTTTTTTTATGCAACAAGTAGCAAACAAGCAGACGGCAACTGATAGGAAGTGGTCTCCGTCGCCTAGAGATACTTGGAACACTCACTCCGTATTTACAAACAACGCTATGAAGTCTCACAGTGCTTGCTTGCTTGACGTATAGGCAAACAGTACCTACATTATTGACATTACATGTATTGTGTCAAATCCACCGCTATAATGCGTTCGACAAAAACTTTATGAATATGGTAGGGTGTCGTTAAAAATATATATCTATAGTAGGGCCAATTTAATAGATCACATTTGACATCTGTCAGTATTAGCTTCATAGTAAGGTGACTTGCTTAGGGTAGGTGTCGGACTGGCGATCGAGAGGTCGTGAGTTCGATCCTCACCACACCCATTGCACTATTGACGTGAACCTACTCCAGACACAAGCATATTTATCTTAGTTGGAGGGCTTAACAAGAACACTAGTAATGTGGAACCCACATTGCGAGTAATCCTAAAAAAACAAAACAAAAAAAAAAAAATTATGAATCGATACGCATACACAAACAAGAATAATGTTAGATTGATGATATTAAAAATAACCAATTTTTTGGCTGCTCTAAATGAGAAATAAAATTAGTATTTAAATTATTCAGTTTTACTTGGTTGTTTTGCGTTAATATGATATTGATAAGACACGTTAATACAAATTATACAAATCGGAAATTGTACATATTCAAACGATTTTATATGTATTTATGGATTAGAATGTAGCTCCATAGAAAAGGGCCAAATAAAATAACAAAATATTACGTTTAGTAGTTTATCGTTAGTTTTTTAACCCAAAAATGTAATATCATCATGATTTTAGTTCCTATTCAAGTTTTAATAACAATCACAGTGTAGTTATTTATATAGTTAAACATCCTTCACAAGTAATCATTGCATTCGATTCAACCTATCGACTGATCAATCTTTTGATTTTTTGGGTAGCATCCCTAGTGTTTATAAAGAAAAAGGGTTCACCGACGTAACCTTGTAATGATGTTTAGTTTTTTAGAACAAAAATTGTTCATTATGTTTAAAATTAATTATTAGTCAAACTAAATCGTTAAAACGCTTTCTTTTGTAATTATTAGTTATAATAAATGTTAAATATGTATTTGCAACTGAAAAATGTTAAGTAATTAGGCACTTCTGACTATGAAAACATAAATAATGTATACTATGCCCTTCATTACAAGGTCACGTTGTTGAATTTTGATGAAGTGACAAATGTGATCTATTAAATTGACTATACTATAGTAAGTGCATACATACCTCTTGAACATATCAAGCATCCGTTGTGTGACCATGAATCCACCGAAAACGTTGACGAATGAAATCAGAGCGGCAGTGCTTGCAAGCCACTGTAAGAAAAGCAAGTTAGTTTGAATATTATACATAACATCTTGAATAAAAGACGTAGGGATGTTTTTACTGATTTTAATAACATGGCCCGATTTACCTATTATAAAATAAATTCTGAGACTTATGCTCAGCTGTGGACGTTCATTTTATAATAACACGCTGTAGTGTCAATAATGCAATTATCACATTACTGCGTTCTAGTTGAATTAACATAGTTGAAAATAAGAGCCGTCAGCCACGAATCCTTGGTAAAATGAATTTTTTAGGCCAATTGAAATTGGTGGCCCACAATAATTAGTATAATACAATCTACAATTAGAGTGGCTAGTGCGAGTTTCATTTGCTCATTCGACCACATAAAAGTAAACGCAGATTTGTATGGAAATTAAAAAGCGCCATCTAGCTAGTGTGCATAATAGGTAACATACGTAAATCCATACAAATCTGCGTATAATATACCGTGATCGTAAGTAAACAAATCTTATTAAACTCGCACTAGGCACTCTGAGCATCTTCAAATCACGATCACAAGTGAACAGGTTATCTTCTTAGCAAGCGTCTCTTAAATGACAATATCCTTACTTATATTATATATGCGAAAGTAACTCTATCTGTCTATCGCATTTTCACGCCAAAACTACTGAACCGATTTAAATGAAAGCGTGGTACGGCGCGGTGTAGGTGCGGAAATATGCCTAAAGTGTGCTTACCCGAACGGGCAGACGACGATAAAGTACTTATACGTATGTGTCTTATTTGTAAAATAATTATTATTGACACTATTTCACGCGGACGAAGTCGCGGGCACAGCTATTAGTGTATAATCGCTTGTCTATCAAAAGGTTACGGATGAAAACCAGTCACTTGATCTACTTAGTTGGCGCGCCTTATTGCCAACCATGGAATAGGTAGTCAAACAATTAAGTCTGAAAGAAAACTATACTAGTGCCAAGCCTTCGCTGCCAGCAGAGCAATAAAAGTGTGGGAAAGTGATGCCTATATAGTGCTCTCTCTTATAGCGTTACCTGTACTGGAGTCTCAGGTACGTATCCTCCGCCCATCAGTAGAAGGCCTCCTACAGCCGTGATCCCGGAGACGGCGTTGGTGACCGACATCAACGGGGAGTGCAGTGCTGGAACTACTCCCCACACTGTGTGGTATCCCACCACGCCTGAGAGACACAATAAAACAAATAGTAATACATGTTAAGAGTATTTTAGTCTTAGCGTGTTCACTATCTTCGACCACAACAAAGCTTAATAATTACCACCAGGCGAGATAGTGGACAAACGCTAGCCTATATAAAATAGAACATATAAAAAATAAAATAAAAACAATATAGGTTTATTATCAGCCAATTTTCGTCCACTGCTGGACATAGGCTTCTCCTATGGCACGCCACTGATCTCGATCTTCAGCTAATCGGTTCCAACTGCTGCCAGCCAGCTTGCTTATATCATCGCTAGAGTTGAATGATGTTAAGGTTTATTTGGTTATGTCATAGATGAAGGAGTAAAAAAATTTATTCTATGGTTATGTGGTGAAATATTGGCTAGGGTTTATGGCTTCATATGATTAGTGTATTTAGCCAGTGTCAGCACTCATTCTGTATAAGGATTTTTCAAGTTTTCGGAGATATAAAAAAGTCTAGTGCAAGTCACAGTCCACTCTAAGTCATGCCCCGAGTAAATAATATATGGATGCTTAACTGTAGACTTAACTGAGGTTATAGAGAGAACATTCTAGACTAGATCCACAAAATCTTCCCACAAGTGCTCGGATTTTCCCCAAAACATATTACATACTCAACATAGCGAAATACAATACATTTTCTATATTCCAATTAATTTCAAATGATAAAGCACCCTACACTTTTCAATATGTCGACTGGCTCTCAAGCTTTCTACGACAATTTATTTACCTTGATGCAGCAGCCTGTCAAATTTTCAAGCGCGTCATAAAAAACAGTCAAACAATCTAATTTCAAGGCAAACCATGTACTTAGGCTTACTGAAATCGGTTATAAACAAAGCAGTGTGTTTACCTGACAAAGCTAAGGTGGTAGTCATGGTGGTGAACGCTGGATTGGGAGACGCCATTCCAAGACCAATCAGTGATGCCATACCTGTAATACAACGTTGATTTAAAAGAAGACAATTCTATTGATTCTGACAGCACTTCGTAGTATAAATATAGCGGAATTAATAGTGCAGATTATAAGAGTGCCCCCGTTTTCCCTGGTTTTGTAATTTTGAAAAAATCCATTTTGTAAACATTCTGGCAGTTAAGCCGACTCCATTTTGGTGACACATCAAAAAAGTACGCATAGTTTTATTTTTTATGTATTGCTGTTTTTTCTTTACTATAAATAGACGACAAGGTTCCTAGGAAAAAGAAAAACTATCTTTTATAGATTACAAATTTCTCCCTAACAGACGCATATCATTCATCAATATAGACATAAAATCACGCCTTTTTCGCGTTGGGGTGGGCAGAAACTACTTCTTTCCACGTGCTACGATCCTGAGACACCTCTTTCACTTCTTCCACTTTCATGAGCGCCTTCATACATGCTCGCCGGTTATAGGTACATTTGACTTGGTCTTTCTTTAAGATGTTAAAATATAAATATTGTTACAAACCCCTGTATATATAAGTCTACTCACCAGTGGAGTACATGAAAGCGTCTTTCATAGTCTCATTGAACGGGTTCGGTGGTTCCGGCTTAGCGACAGCTGCGGGCGCGGCTGTGGTCGCCGCAGCAGCCATACTCGGCGGCGGTGGTGCGGGCCACAGCAGTTCACCAGCCTTTAGCACGATCGCACCTCGGGTCACTTCGTCCTCGAGGTTGATATGGAAGTGGTCGTTTGTGCCTACAAATGATGGAACCGTTAAAAGTCACATCGATGAGACGTTATCCTTAAAGCGAAGAGAAGTGGAGAGAAGATGAATGTCGTGAATGAATAGGATTTCATAGTTATAAATAATAAAATACGGGATTGGTCGCGTTAGAACATTAATCTTATTTACCTCGACGTTTCGACTAAGTTGCATTGATCATGGTCACGAGACGACTGGGATAGGATTTCGTCAAGTTGTCAAATTAGGCAGCGCGACGAAATCCTATTAGTTATTGGACATACGCCTTTCCTGTCTTGACCTGTCCTAGACGGATTCTAGTAGCAAAGAAGTTAAATTTGAAAGCTTTTCATGGAGTATAGGTAAGAGGACCAAACTGAATCGTGAGATAATTTTGGTTACATGTCTTTTCACTGTTCCTAATTTGAAGGTGTATATTTTTTAAATGTTTAGCTATATCTCCGGAACTGTTATAAAAGCAAGCGTGCCTATTACTATGTAGTGTACACATTATGTATCTTATCTTCTTTTAGAATAAGATAGAGAACAACAATGTTCATTATATGAACGTTTACAGCATCTGTAAACGCAAAACGGTGATAATAAAAATTTATAAAAGGCAGCTGAAGATCGATCTCACACAATGTTTTCTCTATTGGTATTGGTAATATCCATCAGAGGATTGACATCAGCTGCTTATGATTATTAAGAAACCAGCCGTTTATTCTGCGGCAATCACTATTGCAATAGGACATAGGTTCATATAATTTCCATTCTTCAATAGAATCATCAAGACTAGTTTACCTAAGCTTAATAAGAATCCGGAGATGTTATTAGCGTAGAGAGTGGAAGCATGCGCCGGCATTCGACTAGGCAAGTCCGTCAGACCGATGTGTGTGACACCGTGGATCTTGACCACTTCACCCTTCTTAGTAGTTTGGATGTTGCCACCCATCTCTGCCGCTAGATCCACGATCACACTTCCTGGAGCCATTTCACGGACTGCGTCCTGGAAAAGTCAGTGAATAGAGATGTATTATGTTTCTCTTACTATACTACACTTTATATTTTTGTACATTGTTATATACAACGTCGGTAATCGGTATATTACGGTGACATTTTGCATTGATACATTTTTTTTTTTTTTTTTTTTTTATTTGTTTATTTACGTACTTAATAATTACATACATTTTTATGTTGTGCCAATAAACCATAAGTTTGTGCTGGCACTCACATTCAGGATCGCGCGACTTAAGTATTATTTATACAGCTATTTTACAAAATAACACTTGACTTAACTAACTTACTAATAAATTGTATCAAAACTTATTACAAGTTGTTTATATTATTATTGTAATTTTAGTATTTATGTAGGTATGTAGGATGTAGATGTGTGATAAAAATGTTAGGAAGGGTAGATTACACGGATGCGATCGAGCACGGGCGACCGCTGACGTACTCGTACTTGCGACGCGGACGATGCGTATCGCTGTCGGCAAACTGGTTCTGCGACTTACACCTTATACAGGCTGTTATTTTAAGTTGGGGTGCCGTAATATTGTGTTATTATAAGTCCATCGGTGTTGTGTTATTGTGGTACGTGTTGTAAAAGTAGTTTTTAAGTATACGTTTATAATTGACTTTAGTTAGTTTTTCTTGTAGTTTTTGGGGGATTTCGTTAAGGATAGTGGGTATTAAAAATTCAATCGTTCGTCTGCCATAATAATTAGTAGTTTTAGGTACTTTTAGTTTATTTAGAGTTATTTGTCTAGTTTGTATTTTGTGGCAAACTGGAATTTGAATGCTTTTATTATCATATTGTTCAATTGCGAGAACCATGAGCAGTTTTATTTGTATTGGTATTACGTTACAATATTGAAATAAATCTACGATATTTTCTCTGAACTGTTGTTTTATATTTTTTGGTACTATTAGTTTTAGAAGTCTTGTTTGTAGGTTTGAGATTTTGTCTAAGTATGTTTTGAAAGTTCGCCCATAGCTCGTTAATCCGTATGCTATAATTGACTCCGCCAGAGCTACGTACATGGCAAGCAATACTTTGAATGGAACTTTTGATTTGATTATGTAAAACTTCGCTAGTAGGGCTCTTAGTTTGTCACAGACTTGATCGACATGATAGCTCCAGTTAAATCTGTTATCCACCACCAACCCGAGGTAGGTGTGGTGGGTGACTTGGTCAATTGCATCACACGAGCATGTACCTTTTGCAGAGTTACGAGTATGCAGACATGAGTGACTATGGGCAATGACTTTAAACCTATGATTGTGTCGAAGGTAGTTTGAATGAACGTGGATAATTTTAGTCTTGCTTGCATTAAGAACAAGACCTGCGTCATGCGACCATTTCAAAATCTGAGTAAAGTCATGTTGCATCCACTGTGCTGCTAGGTTAAGATCTTTGCTAGCAGCAAGAAGACATGTGTCGTCCGCGTACTGATAAATATTGCAATGATCTATAACGTGTTCCATGTCGTTCACATAGGCAAGATAGTGCAATGGTCCAAGAACTGAGCCTTGTGCCGTTCCTTCTGTGACATCGACCGCTTCACTCATGTGATCTCCTATCTTAACGTAGAATTTTCGGTCTTTGAGGTAGTCCCTACACCATTCAAGAAGCGGTCCACGGATACCGGAGTATTCTAACTTGGTGAGCAAAGTATCATGCCTTAATGTGTCAAATGCTTTGCTAAAATCGATGAACAGCAGTATGACGTGGTTTTTATGCTCAAGGTATTTGTTGACGTCGTCTGTAAATTTTGATAACAATTGTGAGGTAGACTTGTTGGGTTGAAAACCGTATTGAGCGTTGGATAATATCTCATATTTATGATAGAATTGTTGTATCTGGTTGCACACATGCTTCTCAGTAATCTTATCAATAACTGGAAGTATAGTGATAGGCCTATAGTTAGCGTAGTTGCTGTGGCTACCATTTTTATATATTGGTCTTACAATTCCTGTTTTTAAGTCTATTGGGTATTTTCCTGCTTTAACACTAGCGTTTATAAATTGGGCTATACTACCGGAAATTTTGTCGCATATTATTTTGATGTCAATACATCGGATAGTGTCTATTCCAGGTGCTTTGTTTGAGTTTAAATTTTGCAGTATTTTTGACACGCTCTCATTTGAGGCCTTTTTATAATAAATCGATTTATTTTGTGGGTACATATAATCTGAAATATTTAATAATTTTCTATTACACATAGGCAAGATCTTTTTGACGCTAGATATAAACTCTTTTGCAAAATTATTAGCTATAGTCTTGGTCTCTGTTTTATTTCTTTTGAATGCTCTAATGATAGCCTCGTCAACTGAAGTTTTGGTGCGTCCCGATATGGTGTTTAAGATTTGCCATAGTTGTCGCAAATTCATTTTGTTATTTTTGATTTGATCTAGATAGTATTTATTTCGCGAATCTTCTATTATTTTATGCGTTTTATTTCTCAATTTGTTGTATTCTAATCTAATTAACTTATCAGTCGAGTCTTTTTTCCATGTAGTATATAATTGATCGCGTTTTAAGCATAACCTGTCAATTTTTGTATTTATCCATGGGTATTTATTTCTTTTACTAGTACTGTTTATCTTTTTTACTGTTTTCGATTCTTCGTAAGATTTAATAAACGTGTTTTTAATATTATTATAAATATTAATAGGACACGCTGTGGTTTCAGTTTTATCCCAATCTACATTCTTCAGCAACGACTTTACTCTAACATTATTTATGTGATGAATAATTTTCTGTTCATCCTGTAAGTGCACTGACCTAATTCCTGTGCACGACAAAATAATCATGCGGTGGTCAGCCATTGCCGTTCCAAGCGCGCCCGTGTACAGATCTAACAAGCGCGTTCTGACAAAAATATGATCAATACAGCTACGTGAGGTTTTGTTACCGTGATATTCAATTCTTGTGTAATCAGATATCGCGCTTGTTAGTCCGCACTCGGACATGCTGCTGATGTAGTATTCACGGATGCTATTGTTACTTTTTATGTCTATGTTAATGTCTCCTAGCATGTAAGAGTCGTGCAGTTTTATCTCGGGACTAGTTAATAATTGTTTTAGTTCTTTTACAAATAGGTGCTTGCTGTTGTTTGGAGGTCTGTATATAGCACAGATACAGGCAGTGTAATTATGAGATGTGTAGATTTTACCGATTATGTATTCGCAGTGATTTAGTGTGTTGTTAAGTAGTGTGAATGTATGAGTGTTTTTGACATAGATGATTATACCTCCACCTCTCCGATTTACGCGTAGTTTACTGTGAATTGTGTAACCATTTAGATTAAACATAGAAACAACTTCATTCGAAATATTAACTTCTGTTAGAATGAGAACATCTATAGTTAGTTTTGATGAACTTATTAATTGAGTTACATAACAAAAGTTTTTGGTCAAAGATCTAATGTTAATATGAATAATATTTAAGCTTGATCGTTTGTGTATGTTAGGAATATGCTTACTAAATTCATTAACGTCCGCACAGTCGTAAAGATCTAGGTGATCTGACGATGGAATCTGGCTGACTGGTGTTAGGTCTTCTATTATCGATTATGTGAACGGCGTTCAGGCACTGGCTTGCTGATAAGTGGCTTGATGTCCAGTTCACTTCTAATGACGACGGGCTTGTCATTGTCTTCTTTGCGTGCCAGAACCTTTCCACCTTGGAACCAGACATATTTGTATACCGGTCGCAATTTTTGTTGACATTCCCATAAAAGTGATTTGTTTGCTTTAGTGAGAGCACGGCGAAGAATGACTTTCGACTTTTCTGTAGTTGCAGGTGCCTTGGGAACTATTTGATCTACTTTTATAGGCTCATTTTTAGAGGCTCGAACCCATTGAACCGCGTGATCTTCCGTTTTGAGTTCTACTAGTATATTGCCCTCTTGACCATTGCGACCTTCTACTCGTTTGATGCTTGTCACCTGTCTCTCGTCCATGTTTAAAGCTTCAGCTAAATGTTTCGACATTGCCACAAGGTTTTCATCGTTGACTTTAGGAATGCCTGCTAACTCCACCACGTTATCTAGGCGTTGTTGTTCAAAGTTTCTAAATTGCTGCTTCAGCGCACTAATCTCTAGTTTTAAGTGGGTATTATCATTGTAGAGGTGAGAACAGTTAGTCTCTAATTCTTTTATTTTCTTATTTTGTGTCTCCACTATTGTATTCAGATTATCAATTTTTGTGCAGCAGAAGGCAACTGATGTTTCTATCGGTTGTAGTTCCTTTTTCAAGATCTTTTTCATTTCCGCAGTAATATCTCTGAGGAACTTGTCCGTATCAATACCATAACAGCCAGTGATACCGCTGTCAACCACCACCTCCTCTTCTTCATCGTCTTCCTCCGGAATGATATAAGAGGACTTCCTATTAGGAGAGTTATGCTTACATTCTCCACATATCCAGTCGAGGCTTTCCGTGTTCCGAAGTGCAGAGACTTGTTTCGCGGTAAGCTCCGAGCATGTTTGGCTGGCGTGTACCACTTTTCCACAGCTTCTACACTCCAATCCAGGTGATCTTTTCGTTATCCCCTTGTTGCAATTATCACATTTCGTCATTTTCGTAGTTTTTTATTAATATTCTAAAATGAAGGTAGATATAATAAACTGCCACAAACGTAAACACACAACCGACTCGCTTGGTAGCACGATCGAGAATGGAAGATATATACATATAGACATATATAGATGTAAGATACATTTAGGTAAACAAAAAAAATAATCCTTATCCAAATAAATATTCTGATTGCTTTTGGTATGTCAGGAAGATAATTTTCGGCAGACATCATAGCCAACAGAGTAGAATAGAATAAATAATGAAACATCATGGAATATTAATAAACGCGGGCAAAGCCGCGGGACGCAGCTTCTGTTAGTCTAAAATATTTTGAATGCAGTCTTATTTAATTAGATTGACGATTTATATTTATAAATAGGTATTTAATTCTACAAAATAGGGTAACAATAAATGTAACGTAAAATCTCGCGCGTATTACATCGCAGTGTTGTTTGCCGCGTTTTTTATTAGCTACCTACGTCTATTTTAGTAACATCTCATCACAGAAAGTAATAAGCGACCCAGACTATATATAATCGTTATCATTACTACGCAATGATCGAATGCGAAAGCAATAACATAAGCAGTCCGGCTATAGTTTAATAATAACAGATACGATTTATTTTATCTACTCTTTATTTGGAGACTTCGCAGGTCAATGATCGCGGGTCAAGATTTAGTAGATTGTATCAAGAGGGCGCCACATATTATTTTTCTTTGAGCCCACTATTTTGAATGCAGAGCGGAGCGAAGGTATGTCGGCAGAGAGAAAATAATATTGCCGCCGAGTAATACTCTACTCTAATATTCTACTTACTTACGTAAAATTTACTGTTAATAGGTAAATGCACATTGCACATTAGGTACTAAGAAGATACTACGTGTAGTTAATATTTTGGTCCGTTGTGATGACGAATAGATCATATAACGTACGATATCTTTATAAAAAAGGCTTAAAAGGATATGGAACTAAAAAGGCTTATCGAACTTATCTCATACTTCATAATTGAACCTGTCTTCATTACCTACCTCTAAAATCAGCACTGGAGCAGGCTTGCCCGGAATAAGTGCAGTGCTAATGATAACATCCGATGTCTTGGCTTCTTTTCCGAGCAGTGCCCTTTCAGCGTCGAGGAACTCTTGACTCATCTCCTTGGCGTAACCTCCCGAACCAGCTCCTTCTTCCTGTATATATAATTCTTGTGTTAAAAACTTAGAACTAGATATAGTTTTTATTTGATTTATATGATATATAATTATATATGCTACATACATAAATTGGATTAATAAAAAGTACCTATTGTTAGAAGTGTTTTGATTAGGTGGCCTTTTTGCATTAGGTTTCTAAAAGAGTGGATACCTACATGGTTGGAAACAAGAGACGCCAACCAGTGTCCTTGGCGCAATGTTGATGGCATATTTATGCGGTTGGAAACCATGGCAGTCACACGTGACCAGGTTGGCAGGATTCATTGCCAACCATATAGTCATCCTTGAACCCTTTTTTGGGCTTTATCCGCTAGAAAAACTTTATCCTCATTTTTATGAAGATAGATTCAACATATGTATTTTAACTTAGGAGAACCTATAGTGTAATTTTAACGACATAGGTATCTAATATGTATTTATTTGTTGTACAACATTCTATTGTTAGTATAATTGTCACATTAAAATGCTACTTTTACCTAAAAATGTAATCATAGACAAGCCAATTATTATACCTAATAAATTATTCGTTCGTTTCTTAAATACTTAATTCGTTCTATTTAGGTTTTCACCATGCTGTATGGTTGTAATTGCCATAAAACTTGCCTTGCATTAGCTATAATGTACTATAACCACTGAAAATATACATAGTCATACAATGGATAGGGTACACATTATGCAAGCATACACATTTGAACACCAACATACCAGTCAGCCTTGAAATAAAAAAAATAAATATTCTCACTACAAGCACATTATTACAGCAAACATGAAACGAAACGTAAATCAGATAAGAGTAGAAAGTCACCTAAATACTTTTTGTACATCATATACTTAGTAGAATGATGTAGGTAAATAATTGAAACAAAGTGCATAAAAATTCATGCTGTTATGCTGATAATAGTCAACACTTCAACAGTGACTGTAAACACAACAGCTGTACCTACATGTTTACATGTCTTTATTGTTTATCTAGCTCATAAATCAGTTTAGCGTATAATATGATACAAGGCAATGACACATATTGAGAGCATTTACTACCATACATAATGGAGGAGTATTGAATGATCGTGCCGTCACCACATTCATGATATACATCTGATGAATTAATTAATGTTTATAAATACTAAATTATGACTACCCTGGAATTCAGGTCAAGTCAAGATCAAAACTAAGTTGTCAAAACATAATTTAAATTTCCGTACTTTTGTGATGTTAAGATAACAGGAAAGGCGCTCGCCTGATGGTAAGCGATAACAATCGCCCATAACAGTTTTTTTCATGACAGAGTGAGATTTAATTGCCAAATTTAAAATTTTTTTCACGTAAAAAAACCTTTACAAATATAAAGAAATAAATTATAACAACATTTTCGTTTCGTGGTTCTATTGATCTTCACATGACCTTTAAACTAATGTTTAAAAGAAGTCCTACGCTAAAATACAATGATAAATTACCACTAATGTTTTATCTATGAATTTACCATTGGCGAGCTGCCAAGGCGAGGATGGCCGGTGCACCCCAACCACTAGGATTAGGGTACACCTACCGCTGAAAAGCAAAACTTTTATAAACACAACATGTATGAAGCAAAAATGAGGCAACTTGCTAAGTGATGATATTTCGATAGACATGAGGAGTGGAGACGTAGGTAACGTAGGACGTGCCCTGTGACTACTTAGATATAGACGACATGACATACTCAGAGCGATGGGCACTGTCTGGAAAAGAAGAGACGAAGATCGGGCTCAGTGGCGTGTCTTGGGAGTACTGACACCGGCTGATTTGATAATGATGATGATTTAGATGAAATGTTTAGTGGAAATAAACTGAACGCATAGGTACTTTTGTTAACCCCACAATGCCAAAATATTGTTCCTGAACATTTAATAAGCAAGCTAGCTAAGCTTCATAATAAGTGAGATACTTGTTAGTAGAAATATCTACGTAATGTACTCAGCTGTAACATTGAAACTAATCTGCACACTTTGCAACTTTATAGATTCTATAAATAGATAATAATTTAAGATCGTTAAAAAAACTGGCCAAGTGCGAGTCGGACTCGCACTTATAGGGTTCCGTAACACAGTAGAGTATATTATAACTATATTTTTTTACCAACAAAACTTAACTTTGTTTTCAAAGTGTTTGTATGAAAAACAAAGTTATATTTGCGGTCGCTATGTCTCAAAAAATGCTGACTGTATCTCGTTCAAACCAATTTTCGTTGAAAGTTTTTATTGAGATCTACAGCATATATATTTTTTTTATTTTTCACTCCTTTACTTCAAAAGTTAGAGGTGGGCGGGGTGGTGGCAGGGGACATACATTTTACCACTTTAGACGTGCCTATCTTTCAAATGATTGACATTGAGAAAAGATGGTTTTAAGAACCTCAAAATGATTTTAAAGACCTATCTATAGATACCGCACGTATAGGTTATATGAAAAAATTGTTTCAGTTCCATGTATCGCCCCCCGCCCCCTTAAATTTTTTTTTTAAATTTTTATATAAAACTCGTAAAGCGGTTCACAGAATACACCTACTACTACTACTAAGTTTCAACTGTGTAGTCCTAATAGTTTCGGAATAAAATGGCTGTGACATACGGACGGACGGACAGACAGACAGACAGGACGAATCAATAATGGTTCCGTTTTTTGCCATTCGGCTACGGACCCCTAAAAAACGCCAAAAAAGAACGATTTTAAAAGTCATTATCTGTACCAAGTATTAAGTATTTATATCCGTATCTCTAAAGATACTCATCAGAACATTATAAAATTTAAATGGGACATTTCGGAATTTAATTATTGGGATTCTTTTGAAAAAATATGCAAATCTGGTATTCGGTATCCGGTAATATATGAGTGTACAACCCAAAAATGATAGATAAAAAATAAACATCCAAATTGAAAACCTCCTCTTTCTTGAAGTCGGTAAAAAATATCATGACGTCTTCATAGTATCCGCAAATTGACCGCATAAACAGCCTATTGTTTTGAGTGGACGTGCTATTATTCGATTATGTACTGCAAGTCTTCTATTGTAAGATAATACGGTTTAGAAATCTTATACACAATGATACATACATTGGTTAGATCTGATTTCTATATGTTGGTTAGTCTAGGATCCTAAACGTAAGTTCTCTTCCGATTAATCGTAAGGAATTTAGGAAGCAAATGTTTAGTAGCTATCTATCGAAGGAATCAATGAGTTTGTTACACTAATCGTCGGGTCCATTGATTTATTTCAGTTTAATTTTGATAGCATATGCATATGTTTGGTTAAGCCAATTTACATGTCAAATTTTGTATAAACAATGTCTACAAAATTTGAAAATTTGAATTTAAATAAGTAATTGAATTGAAATAAAAATACATAATCTAATAACTAAATAGTTGTTTTATAATTTATGATCGTACGAAACGTAAAAACCTATCGCGTCTAGTGAAAATATCCACTCGCCATAATTATGTCATCGAGGTATCAAATTTGTTTATATTGTTTATCCTCATATCTCCGGAGATGATTATCAGATCTCGAAAAAAATTGAATGGGATAAAACTGGAGGCATGATCTCTCAAACAAAAAATAATTTTTCAAATCGGTTAAGATTTGACGATTGATTTGAGTTACGAGGTAAAACACATAAAAAAAAACACAGTCGGATTATTGTGAACATCCTCTTTTTTTGTGAAGTCGGTTAAAAATATACCTACGCATAATTAATGTAATATGAAGAGAGATGATGAAAATTTACTGTATTATACTATTCTATTATCATCATAAATTAAATATTCATCTATATTAGAAAGATACTTTGTAAAGGCAAACTCAAATTAATTCATAAAAACTGGTACGTAACAAATCCTTTTCAAGAAACATAAGGTTAGTCTCAGCCGGTTTAATGATTTTATTTATTTTTCATATTTTTTATGACACCAGGAAAGGTCATTGCTACTTCTAATTATGTACCTACCTACACTTACGTATTAACTATTATATAATCTGTGCCTACACCTAAAAGTTGCTTTGACTGGGAATTGGTACATACAGTATAAGTTATCACTTACAACAGAAGCTTGAATTCGTCTCATAAAAATTCATTTATCATTCAAACATACCTTCAACTACCTATAATTATAACTAAGGATCGTTTACAAATCGAAATAAACAGATTTCAATTACCGCGCTAGTTTTTTTTTAATGCGAAAATGGGTAGCGCTTGACCACTATCTCACCTGATATTAAGTGATGATGCGGTCGATGATGTAGTGCGCTTACCCAAAAGATACCTATTCACTCTCAACTTGAAAACCTCTAAGTTATTAAAGTTATTTTAGTTTTAATTAATTCTGATTTATAAGTAGTTAATTTTAGTACTTAGTTTGAGGTGCTTGTCTCCATATCTCTGGAGATAAGTATCTTATCAAATCTCGATGAAGTTACAATGGGACCACCTTGAGAATGTAAAAGAAATAAAGAAATATTCATATCGGTTCACAATTGACGGAGTAATCGCGTAGAATACATACAAAATAATTAAGATAGTTGTAGAACTAAAACAACCGACTTCCATGCCCTGCGAGTCAATTTTAGTAGCAAGTTTGAGATGTTTATCGTCATATCTCTGGAGATACTTATCAGATCTCGATGAAATTACAATGGGACCACTACGGAAACGTACTCTATCGATTAAAAAAAGAATCATTCGAATCGGTTCACAATTGACGGAGTAATCGCGTAACATACATACAAAAAAAACCATAGACGAATCGAGAACCTCCTTCTTTTTGGAAGTTGGTTGAAAACAAACACATACAGACGAATTGGGAACTCCTCCTTTTAGGAAGTCGGTGAAAAAAAGTAACAAGAGCTCAAACTACAATAGTTTTGTTTCAAATACCTTCATATCCATGGTGATGAACTGTGCTCCGAGACTTTCAATCTGCTCTCGGACCGCTGGGCGAGTGTCGAAGGCCCTAACCGCTGCTCCCATGCACCGAGCCTGCGCCGCCGCCGCTAGCCCGGCCACACCGCCGCCTATGACCAGCACCCTGCATGGGGGCACTCGTCCAGCAGCTGTCATCTGACCTGGAGGATGGCACAGGGTTTAAATAAACTGGCCAAGTGCAAGTCGGACTCGCACTCGTAGGGTTCCGTACCACACTACAGTATTTTATAAGATCGAGCAAAAAATACCACTATTATTTTTCGCCAAAATAAATAATAATTATAAATAAATTATAAGTTAATAAGTTATTTTTCAAAAAAAATAAAACCGACTTCATAATCACAAACAGGCACTCAAAAGCGAAAAATAAATTACTTAAAATTATTATAAGCGCTACCCACTTATCTATTTGAAGTCGGTGCCAGCCAAGTCTAATAGGTAGTAGATAGATAATACCTACATGTATCTACCTACTTACTAATCTACATGTACCTACTTACTACTACTACATACATAGTATCTTTCTACTATACAATAGACTTGGCTGGCACCGACTTCAAATAGATAGGGTAGCGCTTATAATAATTTTAAGTAATTTATTTTTCGCTTTTGAGTGCCTGTTTGTGATTATGAAGTCGGTTTTATTTTTTTTGAAAAATAACTTATTTTACTCTTTTTAGTGCATAACAAGTTTTAATTAAATTACATGCATCTATTACATTTGGTGTCGTTATACACTAACGGATATATACTTTTTGAAAATTTCAAGTATGTACCTATAACGGTTAAGAAGATACAGATCTGTAAAGTGCGCACATATGTATAGACACACGGACGGACGGACGGACGGACGAACGAACGAACGGACAACGTCTCAGAAAGTGTTCATTTGGTACCCTTTGGGTTCAGAACCCTAAAAAAATTGACTTTAAATGCCTTGCTAAAGTGATAATATTCACTAGTAATAATTATGTCATCAAGGTATCAAAGGACAATGTCCAAAATGGCCCTGTGCAATTAAAGCATCTGACACACACGATAATTAATTGTCTATTTTATTACAATAATTCCAAATACTTTTATAACACGGACTAGTTGTATTCCAAAATGAATATACAAAAGTATTATTTGCGATTATTAACATTACTTGCCGCCATATGGCCAACAGAGTACTCAATCACTCTACTACGTTATAAGAGGCACTTCCCTATATTGTTGAAACCCGAATTATGAAAGCACTGTGTAGCCAACCTAACAACGGAAAGTATTATTTACGCAGTAACTATTATATAATCTGTGGTATTATGCTTAAAAATTTTTTTTGCAGTGTTGTTTGGTACAAAGTACGTTCATAATTCTGAGTTATTTAATAATGTATGCAGTGTCGTGGGACTGAAATGGCCGCCATCTTCGGCAAACGTCATGTCATGTCAAAAAATCTTAGGTATGTTTAAAAAAGTTTGCACCCTAACAAGACTTTGGCCGGTAGAACATTCCTGTGAAGACAAATTATTTATAGTTATATATAATTATTTATTATAATTATTAATATATAATTATTTATTGAGGGCCCGGTGGCGTAATTGGGAGAACAGTCGGCTTTGATGCCGTGGTACCGAGTTCAAACCGCCGTGCACCACTGAATTTTTTGATCGAAAAATATATGTGCGCTTCTCACAGTGGCCCTCCGGTGAAGGAAAACATCGTTAAGAAACCAACAACCCCCGCATGGTAGTAGGACATATCTAGTATCCGCCTGGCCAGCTACCACCCTCAAGTTAGAAAATCTGTCGCCAAACATCTTATGTGTTCAGGCAGCTATCCTTGAGAGCCAGTTCCCATTCTAGTCCACTTCTCTATCTTCGACCGCATCATCACTTAGCAACAGGTGAGATAGTGGTCAAACGCTAGCCTATAAGATATTAAAAAAAAAAAATTATTATCCCCACCTTTATTTCTATCTCGCTCACAGTTACCGTAAGAATATCTGTCAAAAACCAAAATCAACGAGAAGAAAGATGTAAAAACATTATTCAAGGTCATATTTTTTAGTCTTCAAATGTATAACCAATAGCAACCTCCATTGTGTATAATCTTCTTGGGACTCTTCTACTAAAACCAGTATATTCTCCTATGTTTGAGGTATTTATCTCCATTTCTCTGGAGATACTTATCAGATCTCGATAAAATTAAAATGGGACCACCTCGGAAACGTATCCTACCTATTAAAAAAAGAATCATTTGGATCCGTTCACTATTGCGTCCTACCCGTCTTGACATACGGAGCCGAGACGTGGACACTCACGGTTCGACTGGTCCACCAATTTAAAGTCGCTCAGCGAGCTATGGAAAGAGCTATGCTCGGTGTTTCTCTGCGGGATCGAATCCGGAACGAAGTAATTCGCCAGAGAACTAAAGTGATCGACATAGCTCATCGGATTAGCAAGCTGAAGTGGCAGTGGGCTGGTCATATCTGCCGTAGGACCGATAACCGTTGGGGCAGACTGGTTCTAGAGTGGAGACCGCGAATCGGTAAACGTAGCGTAGGACGCCCTGTTACCAGGTGGAGCGACGACATTCGTAAAGCGGTGGGCAGTGACTGGAAACAAAGAGCCGAAGATCGGGCTCAGTGGCATGACTTGGGAGAGGCCTATGTCCAGCAGTGGACTGATACCGGCTGATTATGATGTTCACTATTGACGGAGAAATCGCGTAACATACACAAAAAAAAAAAAAAACATACAGACGAATTGAGAACCTCCTCCTTTTTTGTGTCGGTTAAAAATATTTTTAAAAACAAGCTTTTATCTGGGACAATGAACTAAAATGTTAAAAATAAATTCTAGTAAGTATTTGGCGTGTAGGTACTTTACCTATATTCTTAAAATCTTGAAGCACTACCCGTTTTCCAGGCTAGGTAATTACTATACTTCAGTGCCTCAAGCTTTTAAAAATATAGGTAAGTATATAACCTACACGCCAAATACTTACTAGAATTTATTTTTAACATTTTAGTTCATTGTCCCGGATAAAAGCTTGTTTTAAAAAATATGTTTTAGTTATAATTTATTTTTAACTTTTTGGTAGGTAGGTATAGATACTTACTACCTACCTACTACCTAAGTATTTAAGAGGAGGCATGATGTTTTAAACTATTCCACGGATATTTGATGTGATTATGGGTAAAGTGCTCTTCAAGGAAAATCAATCGACTCGGTGGGGCTATGTTGCTTTTTAACAGAAATAAAACGTACTGCTTCATCATCAGATCCTGGCTATCATTTAAGTGTTAAGTGCTCCTCCTCAAGACGAATCATTTGAGCCCAAATTCACTGGGGTTACGTTATTTTATCATAGAGATGCCGTGGCCACCTTCCAGCTTCATCATCAGACCCTGGATATCATCTAGGTGAAAAGTTCTCTTCAATACATTAGTACACCAAATTTGAGTCCAATTGGACATCGGGAAGTGGGTCTAATTTAGGTTCCAAGATTCCACCCGAACATACATAGTAACAAACATACATACATACATACATACATACATACATACATACATACATTGCAAGTTAAATAAAAGCTTGTAAAAATAATAATTAATAAACATAATAGTTTACAAGTATTTGTCATGGAATCCATAGGCTCCCGAACTTGCCAAGCTGTGTTTCAAGAGCCAGTGGCTTCTCCCATTATTTTATGAAGCTTAATTATTATGTTCAAAAAATATCGCCATCTAACGTCTAACAAAGGTGTTAGGGATCGGCATTTCAATATAACGCCATCTATGGACATTTACCAAAGCGTAGTGGTATTATACTGCGGTTCGGGACCCTCCGTGCGAGACAAAAGTCTGACTCGCACTTGGCCAGTTTTATTCACCTATTTTAATTATAGCTCTCAATATAGTTAAGTCGAGCATCTTAATTTCTCAAGTAGTAGGTACTTAGTCAATCCGAAATAGTAAAAGTCACGGACACGACCCCTAGTTTACGAACCACGATAACTAGTAAGCATTTATTCGTAGTTCACGAACCGTTTTCCCATTCTACGGATAAGTCTGTTTATTCACGTGTTTTCTATAATATTAAATACGTTCACGTATATTATATTCACGAGTTTGCAATGCAAATAATTACACACTCGTATTATCACAAACACCTCGGATATTAACGATCATTGGCATTGCACATGATGAGTAGATTGATCTAGTTAACAGGGAAAGTACATATTATCAATAATACAACGTATAATATTAAAAGGCAGCTGAACTAAGCTGCTTAGAATCATTTCTAAGCAGCTATTAGACAATTGGCATTGCACATGATGAGTAGATTGATCTAGTAAACAGGGAAAGTTCATATTGTATTATTGATAATATGTACTTTCCCTAACGCTTACTTAGACCGCCTGTGAGGTCATTTATGTTTTTCAATATAGGTACGTAAAAAGTAAATATAAAAAATATAGGTAGAAGTGACATAAGGTGTAGTTATATGTCTATGATATTGGGTATCCAGGACTATAGCATGATGCTAAATTTTTACTGTAAACCAAAGCCGCTATTATTTAGATATACTAGTCATCTTAAAATAGATACCAACTCGTGTTTGCATAACGTTTCTGTTAATTATTGTGATTATGTACAAATCGGTTTATTTTTGTCATATAATAATGCGTAAATAAAGTTTCATCATCCTTTATTTAATAATATTTACGCAAGACATTAAAACACAACAAACAACACAAACATAAGTAGCTTTCTGGCTATGGCGATAACTCTCAACAGTCTCAACATACCGTACTATTATATATTCTGTGACAATTGTGACATAGCCCCAAAATAATCGAATACTATTTACTCCATACCTCCATACATTTCTTTATTGCAAAGTTCAGCTGCAGCCGTTTTCAATGATCAACTCTCAGTCAGTATGAATAATAAGTTCCCACGGTCGGACGAAATTAAGATAAATTACCTGAGAAGAATCTCGGGAAGTTAGCAGCTGCCTCGATGACCGCTCTGTAGCCTGCCACGTTAGCCATCGAGCTGAGAGCGTCGAACGCCTGCGCTCGACTTATACGGGGAATACAGTCCATGGCTGCAAGCAAAACGAAAACAATCAGCATTTGCAGAGAGTACATTTTCTGTCTCCAAAAGCCTTATCAAGTAACTTTATATGAAAATCAATGATAGAGATAACCTAACCTAGATCATATTATCATATTATTCAGCCAAGTGTTCATGGTGGAATGTTGTGGAATTGGTAGCCAACAACTATCTACTTATATGGTTGATAACCACGTCACACGTGACCTAGTTGTTGGGCTTCGTTGCCAACGCGTGTGTGTAGTTGGGACATAAATCCTCACTTACTTTACTTCGTACCAAAGTCTCTAGGTCAATGTTAAACAGATTGGGAGTTATTGTATGATAAGGACCTAAAGGTGCCTTACTACCAGATCTGTGCGAGGAAAATGAGCGCAGCGAGGATGTGTAACGAGGCTGTTAAACTGTATTAGAATTTTTAGCGTTTCCAATAAAGATGTGCATGGAAAATGAGTGATGCAAAATTAGGAACGGAACTGTGAAACGATGTGCATATGAGCCGAGCGAGGTTGCGTAGCGGACTTTTTTCCGATATGAGGGAATGCGGTGCGGTAGGCGTGGTGGCAGCGCGAGCTTCTGCCCCATAGAGTAACATTACTGGACAAAGAGTAGCCACTAAAGGAGGTTTTTCTCCTGTAGTCTATTTTGTTTTGCGGGCGTTGTAGTGGACCTTGTGTCAATGTCGTGAGAATTATTTACGATGAAAAGCCGGCAAAAATAAGTTTGTACAGTTTACAGCTTAATCTTGTCGCATCCCTCACAACAAATTTCTTTTGTTTTGTATGTATAAAGACCTCACTCAGCTAAGCCCTTTTCCACCAGTGCTGGGCTGAGGAAGGAGACTACTAAAATTAATTGATACTATTGGTTCACCTCGCATCCCGCTCAGCATCCTCGCACATTCTCCATTCGGACACACCTCGGTTTATACACTCCCTACGACTGGTGTACAACACAGGGCAGTCAAGTCAAGTATTTCAAAGTAGCAACTTAGCAAGATGCTTTGTTTCTTGGTTCCTGTATGTTTAATATGGAAAATATTTTATAAAAATTGAACGGCGGTAACCAAATGTAATGGATATTTTATAGCGCAAGGGACACCCCTGCAGGGCTAGCATGGCAAGGGGACTATTTAGTATTTCAAACTATCCGTGTTTTGTTTGGTGGAGAAGGCAAATTATAAGTAAAGTTTTTCGACAATTATAAACGCCCGCTGACTTTTAATCAATTCTTTTTTTTACTTTTTAATACGAAACAAATTCAAAACTCGGGGTTAAACTTCACCAAGCGTTTAAATTATTGTGTTGATCTCCTGTCAGTGGCGAAAAACATGGAAATAATTTTGTCTTTCCCCCGGGGATATGGCCATGCTAGCCCTGCTGAACTGATTTATTAACACTGAAACTTGCCAGTCCGATTCCGAATAGGAACTTAATATGAACATGTCTTTGAAAGCTTATTTGGCTTCATCGGCCGGCGTAAATGAATTCGGCGCCTCATCACAATAGTAATTAGATTTTTTGGAAATTTTAATTTAATTTCGGGAGACGTACCAAAAGCATCGACTTTCTTAGCAGAAAGTTGTTTGATGAGGTCCAGATTCTGGGCAGGATACAGGAACGAAATAAGCGCTCCTTGTTCTCTAACGTGTTGCACTTCATTTTCTAGCACCGGACGAACCTTTAAGATGATATCTGTAAGAAATATACACAGTTTACAAAATCCAGACTTATATTATAAAAACGTTTGTAACTCTGTCACTCTATCTGTTTGTTACCTAACCACGCTTAAACGGACGATCCGATGTTACTGAAATTTAACAAGGACATATTTTATAGCACGAGGATGAACATAGGCTAATTTTTGTGAACATGAAATCATGAATTTTACTCATAACTTAAATGACTCAGATCACCCAAATGTTGATTGACAGAGTTTTACAGTACCTACTAAAATTGTTAGTGTACGTGAACGAAGTTCCCGCAACTTTGTTCACGTACACTAACTAGTTTTATTATAAAAAATACTGACATGTTATTTCCACTAACATTATATACCAAAAGTTTCTAGTGGGACTCGCAACATTTGCTCCTAGAGTGAGCTCCTAGAAGCAGTAACATTAGATGCATTAGGTGAAAACGAACTGATGGTAAGCTTCGACGTCACATCTCAGTTCAAGAGCGTACCGGTACAGCATCAAGACGATATTCCGCCCCCCTCATGAGTCAGGCAGTTCCTGCGCTCTTCAAAGGATAAGGATCCCCTAGGAGCCCCTACGGTCTACGTAATACGCGTAATAGATACCTTTGACATTTTCACAAAGTATATTATAGCCTTGTAGCGACAAATACTAAAAACAAAATAAAATTAAAAGTAAAGGTGGACCCCATAGGTCCCATACAAGAAACGTTTTTTCTGCTACAATTGTTAAATATTATTTAACAATATACTATTATACGGAACCCTACGTGCCCGAGTCCGACTTATAAATATCTTCAGTATATACCTAACCATTAAACTCCGACATGCATGCATTTGAAATATCAGCAAAACAAATCGCCAATGAGCTATGTAAATCGGTTTACTTTGATGCGAAGGAATTGATACGTAAATATAGGCAGTGCAGGTTTTATTTTACTCAAATCTTAATAAAGAAACGTACTGATAAAGAAAGATAGCGCACTAAAATGTTACACAAGCATTTATACATATTATTATGCTCATACTTTGAGGGCGCAAAATATGCCACTTTAATTACAACCCACTGTTATATTCTTATTTTAAGTAGGTAAGTACGCGTATATAACTATCTATGTATGTCGAGTTACTCACTGGACTGGAATGTATCCTTCAAGCCTGTGACTTTAGCCCCGGCCTCTTCGTAGGCCTTGTTGGGGAAGTTAGCGAACACCCCCGCATTCTCTTCCACATTCACGCTGAATCCTTTCTTCACCAATTTGCTAACTACGGCAGGTACTACGGCGACTCTGGAAATAATAATAATGATTAGAGTAGGTCCCTAGTTTTTGGGCATGGGGTTATTGGTATTGAAGTTTTCACTCCTGGTAAAAGATCCAAAGGAAGACATCCTTACTAATATTATTAATGCGAAAGTAACTCTGTCTGTCTGTCTCACTTTCACGCCAAAACCACTGAACCGATTTAAATGAAATTTGGTACACGAACTGATGGTAAGCTTCGACGTCACATCTCAGTTCACGAGCGTACCGGTACAGCATCAAGACGATATTCCGCCCCCCTCATGAGTCAGGCAGTTCCTGCGCTCTTCAAAGGATAAGGATCCCCTAGGAGCCCCTGCGGTCTACGTAATACGCGTAATAGATAGACACCTTTGACATTTTCACAAAGTATATAGCCTTTTAGCGACAAATACTAAAAACAGTATATAGTCTAGATCCTGAGAAAGGACATAGGCTACTTTTAATGCGAAAAGAGGGTTGTAAGGGGTTGAAAGGGGGATGAAAAGTTGTATGGAAGTATCGTCATTTTTAAATAGAAGCTTGAAACTTATTTTTTAGGCTGTTGATTCGATATAAATAATTATGACATTCAAAGTGTGTGAGGGGGAAGGGAGAGTAGAGAGGGTGGGTAGGGGGAGTGGAGGGGAGGGTAGGGGGAGTGAAGGGTCGGGGAGGGGAGGGAGAGCGGTAGGGGAGGGGGCGGGGATGTGAAAGTGAGGGTAAGCGGCAGAAGGAGGGTAGGGTAAGTTAGGGAAAGGGGAGGGGACGGGGAGGGGAAGTGGGAGTGAGGGGAAGGGGGAGGGGAGGGGGGAAGGGGGGATTAGCATGGCGTGGTAGGGTGCGGTGTAGCTGGGATACGTATATGTGTCTTATTAGTTAATGCTACCCAAAGACACTATTCCACGCGGCCGAAGTCGAGGGCACAGCTAGTAAATTAATATATAGACACGGTATAGATGTGGTGTGGAAAGATACGACAGAGTGAGAGATTTAAAAGTTGTACTATTGAGTTTATAATAGGTACGAGGCGCTCGAGAGCTTCCCGCTTTTGTGGGAGCCCAATTATCAATAACTTACAAATATACTGGGTGACTGGTAAAATACTGTACAAACTGAAGGAGGGTGTTCAGTACTCGATTCTGATACATACCGAATATATATAAAAAAAAGTATGTACCTACTTAAAATTTGACCTAATTATCCTAAAAAATATTTATGTACTGACAACCACACAGAGATTTCTTTTTTCATATGTAAATTATACGCTAGCGTTTGACCACTATCTCGCCTGATGGTAAGCGATGTGGTCGAAGGTGGTGAACACTCGGAACACCGCTTATGGCGGCATATTTTCTCCTTGACGGTTGTAAGCTACTTTTGGTAGCAAGTCAGGCGGGACATCGATTTAATACGTCCCTACCACCTAGTGAAGTGTGGTTTACGCGCCGGTGATGCGATAAGTCACTCTGTAAACATGGTGAACACGCTAGGCTTAGAATAGACTGACTCTCAAGGGTTTCAAAATTCTAATGTATTTGAGGAACGTGTTTTATATATGTGTAATGTGCTGTTCCTACCTGTAAAACTGCTAGCTAACAACATAACACGGCTTAGAAGGGAGGCGCCTGAAAGGACGCAGATATCATCATCATCAACATCAAGTAGTTAACCAGTGCTATCGTTACACTATTGCTGTTAACCATTTCATGTGGGACGAGATTTGAAATT
Source organism: Cabera pusaria (assembly GCA_954871355.1). Taxonomy (NCBI): domain Eukaryota; kingdom Metazoa; phylum Arthropoda; class Insecta; order Lepidoptera; family Geometridae; genus Cabera; species Cabera pusaria. The sequence continues at coordinate 17,513,397 of OX940889.1, read as the reverse complement.
TCGCTGACCTTCGTTCTCCCTGCCAGATCTCCTTAGGTACACCTATACTAAGTTCGCTGTAAGGCACGCCTGGAGTGGGCGGCGTAGGTCCATTGCTCGACAGTCGGCAATGCAGCCGCCTTGGAAGAGGCTTGCTCGCTCGGAGAATGCGCAAGCATCCCATCTTGATAATAATTTACTAAAAGCTAGAAACATTTGAATTGGTTATACTTCTGCTGCAGATATTTTTCTTTCCAAGACAGACACAGTTACCTATAAAGATATACATTAACTAATCTAACATTTGATATTATGAATTAAAATTTAATATGCGCCGACAACACTGATATATTTGACAAGCTTTGCCAAAGAGAACGTCAAGACGTTAGGTAATGTAATGTACCTACATTTTCTTGACCTAAAATAGCGCTGCGTCGGCAATTTAACTAAAAGCTGACGTTGCGTTAGGTAGTAGGTACATATTCCTTTCATCGGCGTGATTCCAGTGTGTCAGCGACTTTATTGTCCATAGTAAATATGTACGTTATACCTACCAAACCATATATACCAAATAAGTAGGTTTAAGTTACTATCCCAACCGGTACTATCTATACCGGCTGACACAGAACATTAAGCCATAATTCGGCGTATTGATTGGTAACAGTCTTTATCCGGTTGGTGGTGGTCGCCCATTTAGCACCATCCGAGGATCACGTGTAGGGTATATAAAGGTCTAAGCCTATGCACGCAGGAAGACAACAATGACCTCCGGTGGGTGTCAATGACCCCATTTTATTACCGTGGACTATTATTTATTCTGTACCGTGGATAATAAAAGCATAGAAATTCCATTGAGTAATTAAAGCAAACATGCTGCGCTGTAACCTGTAACTGTAATAACCACTAATGAATTATGACATAAGATGAACGAATTAAGGAATGCTTTGAAGTTGATATATTTTATTTCATGTAATTATTTGTAATGCAGCAACAAGGAACAAAAATATTTCTTTAAAATACTGCTAACGCTAATTGAAATTGAAACAGTGCAATTAAATATCTCTAAGGCGGTAATTTTAAATTGATACATTGTAATCTTATCGAGGAACAATAATTTCATATATTATGTGCAGGTAATATGCCTGATAGATACCAAAAAAATATAGGTAGTTACCTAATTGAAAAATTACTAACAAAAAAAACTACGCGTTGGGAGAGTGTTAAAAGTGTAAAATAAACTGGCCAAATGTAAGTCGGACTCGCACTAGTAGGGTTCCGTACCACACTACAGTATTTTATAAGATCGAGCATAAAATACCACTATCATTTTTCGCCAGCAAAATATAATAATTAATAAACATGTTATTTCTTATAACGCCATCTAACGTCTAACAAAGGTGTTAGGGATCGACATTTCAATATAACGCCATCTATGGGACGTTTACCTAACTAAGCGTTATTCTGTTTTTAGTATTTGTTGTTATAGCGGCAACAGAAATACATGATCTGTGAAAATTTCAACTGTCCTAACTATGACGGTTCATGAGATACAGCCTGGCGACAGACGGACGGACAGACAGACAGACAGACAGACAGACAGACAGACAGACAGACAGACAGACAGACAGACAGACAAACAGACAGACAGACAGACAGACGGACAGCGGAGTCTTAGTAATAGGGTCCCGTTTTACCCTTTGGGTACGGAACCCTAAAAACTACCCTTATCAACCCCAAATTCGAGATGCTAATTTCAAATGCAATCCTGAGCTAAGAGATAGGTCTTCGTAAAATAGTGGCAACCGATGATTTCTTATAAAAATCTTTTTCGTCTAGTATAATTAGACCCCTCGATCCTAGCGATCTGAGGCCCCATTTATTTATCAGTAAAATGTTCCCTTAGCCTTATCCATATAATATTTAAATTAACGGATCTAGTTTAGGTTTATTGTGAAGTTATTGATCTAATTGATACATTTTATAACAACAAACCATTTTGATAAATGTATGCGGATAGTAAGAAATAATCTAACAAACTATTTATGCTGAAAGAACGATAAAACTTGTAGAATGTATAAAAAGCGTAGTACATACACATCGATGATAAAAAGGTACCTATCCCCCACAGTACATTTTTATTGTATTTTGTGGGTACACACTACACACTTCGTACACACAAAACACCAAAAAAAAATCGAAATAGTTAGTGCTGTACCTACACAATACATCGACATCAAAGTTAAGGATGTGACTCGCGTCGCGATAACTGAATAAAATTAGTAAAAGAGTTCTAATCATATAGCCCCAGCCCGGTACCTACCCTAAACCTATTTCGTACAATCTGCACAGATGGTACGCAAAATTAGAGCATGCAAGTATTTTTAAACGACCTACCTACGGCGGTTCCAGTCAGGCAATTTTCACGTTTAAAAAAATCTTGACATGGTTACAGTGCAGTCGCTTTAATTGGGCGAGTCGAAATAAAAAATCTGGTCTGTTTATAAACGTGCAATAGGAGGTGGGGGCAGAGCCATCATGTGCAAGCACCGTAATGAAAAGCTTTTGAGGTATTGCCGTATTGCTGGTTTTATTTATGAGCGGCTACGAGTGCTAAAATAAATTAAGAGTGTCTTACGTTTTCGCAATATCTCCGGCCGTGAAGACCGGCTGCACCACGGTCCGCACACAACACAAGCCAAACACACACACGTACGACGAGCACCGACCGGCTGCCGGCCGGCGACGACATGGGTTATCTCGCGGGGCGGGCAGTGGGAGGGGAGGGGATGCGGTGAGGCGCGCACGCGTACGCGAGTTACCACAGCTTGTACTATTATTTATTCTGTGCCACAGCTCAATTTAGAGCAGAAGCACAGCACCTCGCTACGTTACATTATCGAACTCGAAAGTTACTTATAGTATAGCCGTACGTAAATAGTAGATAGAGAAAATCAAAATTATAAACGGACTTCATCAGCTGTATATTCTATTATAGGTACCTACCCAAACCAATCATATTTTAATGAATCTATGTATATTAACGTAAGGATATAACAAATAGCAAACCAATAAGATCGTTTAAATAAACTGGCCAAGTGCGAGTCGGACTCGCACACGTAGGGTTCCGATTGAACAACACTATGTTAGGTAAGGTAAACCAGTGTTTTTCAACGCGGGGGTCGCGAAGCCTCTATAAGGGGACTGCGGGAAGTCGCGAAGCCTCAGTAAAAGAAAAAAACAACGTTTGAAAACATACTTTTAAAGAAAATATTAATTCAAGAGCATTTGTAGGTGTTGTGACTGAGAGTGCTTATAATATTTGTTTCAAAAGAAAACTATGTAATTTGTTTCCTGTAGGCCACACAAACGAAGCCGCGGGTAGTAGCTAGCAATATAACAAAATAAAGATTATAAACAGTGCAAGTAGGTTTTTTTTCATACTAAGGGGGTCGCGTCGCGTCATGAAAAAGGTTGAAAAACACTGGTAAACAATCGTTCATAGATGGCGCTATAGTAAAAACACGTTTTTTGTATGGGGACCCCCTTTAATTTTTAACTTTATTCTGTTTTTAGTATTTGTTGGTATAGAGGCAACAGAAATACATCATCTGTTAAAATTTCAATTTACGTCTATCACGGTGCACGAGATACAGCCTGGTGACTGACAGACAGACAGACAGACAGACAGACAGACAGACAGACAGACGGACGGACAGCGGAGTCTCAGTAATAGGGTTCCGTTGGTACCCTTTGGGTTCGGAACCCTAAAAACTAAAAGAACCGACTTCAAATGCCGCGCTATTAATTTTCAGTACCAAGTTTGAGGCGTTTATCTCCATATCTCTTGAGATACTTATCAGATCTCGATGAAATTGACTATGATACCACCCTTGGGATATCTCCTTTCCAACAAAAAAAACAAAAAGAATTATCAAAATCGGTTCATAAACGACGAAGTTATCTGCGAACATCCATAATCCATATATATATATATATATATATATATATACTAGCTGTACCCGCGACTTCGTCCGCGTGGAATAGTGTCTTTGGGTAGCATTTTTAATTATTTAGGCTAATTATTTTACAAATAAGACACATGCGTATCCCACCTACACCGCACCGTACCACGCCGCGCTAATCCCCCTCCCCCCTCTCTCTTCCCCTCACTCCCACCCCCTTCCCCTCACTTCCCCTTCCCCCTCCGCTTTCACTCTACTTCCCCCTCCCCTCCCCATCTCTATTTCTCCCACTCCCTTCCCCTCACTTCTCTCTCCCCTCCCCTTTCCCCACTTCCCCCTCCCCTACTCATCTCCTCGCCTCCCCTCCCCCTCCCTTCCCTCCCCTTTCCCCCTCATAAACTTTGTGTTTCATATTTATTTATATCGAATCAACAGCCTAAAAAATAAGTGTCAAGCTTTTAGCTCTAAAAATGACGATACTTCCATACAACATTTCACAAAATTCTTAATTCACACGCCACAATTCGGTCCGAAATCCCTTCATTTCTGTATAGGTTTGTCAAGGTAAGGCAAGCTTCAACGCGCGCTCACCACGTCGGAACTCGTATTCGAAAATGTCGTGTAAAAAAGTTTTACTCTGAAATCTAACACCATGAAAAACCTTAATTCATTCAAATTTCAATTCAAAGTGGCTAGTGCGATAAATTGGCAATTTTATATTTAAACCTATTTTAGGAGCAGGAATAGAGGTATTTAAATTTAAAGTTGACATTACTTGATTTTGTAATTTGATTAATAGAATAAAAGAAATGAAAGATATAGTAGATAGTTATAATAATATAAAATGTACAATTTATATAAATAGAATTAGAATAATTTTATAGAAAATCTTAATAATCTCAATTTTTTATACAAAATTAAACTAGTGTTTCAAACTTATATTATTATTTTGAAGATGTTGTGATATCCCCCTGACTAGGGAGCCAGAGGGGCTCAAAAAACATAGTGTTTCTCCTGGGGGTTCAACCAGGGGAGACACGAGTCAGTCACCGTATTACTTATTTTATTAGTTTACTAGCGATGTTAGGAAATAAGCAAGATGGTCTTCTGGATTATTTGTATACTGTGGCTGAAAATGCGTTTGACAAGATCGATTACATAGAGATGTGCTTGTTTGATTCTTGAAGCGATATAATCGATATCATGAAATATCGATAATTATTCACAGACTTAAAGAATTCCGCGTTGCTCAACAAACATGAACTCGTATAATTATTTCCTGAACATTTTACCTTTATGTATCTGTGAATACATCCTAATCCTAACTTCCTAACTTCTATTATAAATGCGAAAGTAACTCTGTCTGTCTGTCTGTGTCACTTTCACGCCAAAACCACTGAACCGATTTATATTAAATTTGGTACACAGATAGTCTAGAGCCTGAAAACGGACATAGGCTACTTTTTAATGCGAAAACAGGGCTGAAAGGGCTTGAAAGGGGGGATGAAAAGTTGTATGGAAGTATCGTCATTTTAGGAGCTAGAAACTTGAAACTTATTTTTTAGGCTGTTAATTTGATATAAATAAATTTGACATTCAAAGTTTGTAAAAGTTTTACCCTCAAGGGTGTAAAATAACAATAGGGGATGAAAGTTTGTATGTAAATATGTAAGGTTTATGTTAATGTTCTACTGAACCGATTTAAATGGAATTTGGTACACAGATAGTCTAGAGCCTGAGTAAGGACATAGGCTACTTTTTAATGCGAAAAGAGGGTTGTAAGGGGTTGAAAGGGGGGATGAAAAGTTGTATGGAAGTATCGTAATTTTTAGAGGTAGAAGCTTGAAACTTACTTTTTAGGCTGTTAATTTGATATAAATAAGACATTCAAAGTTTGTAAAAATTTTACCCTCAAGGGTGTAAAATAACAATAGGGAATAAGGGATGAAAGTTTGTATGGAAATATGTAAGGTTTATGTGAATGCTCTACTGAACGGATTTAAATGAAATTTGGTACACAGATAGTCTAGAGCCTGAGAAAGTACATAGGCATAGACTTTTTAATGCGAAAAGAGGGTTGTAAGAGGTTAAAAGGGGGGATGAAAAGTTGCATGGAAGTATCGTCATTTTTAGAGCTAGAAGCTTGAAAATTATTTTCGAGGCTGTTGATTTGATATAAATTAATATGTCATTCAAAGTTTGTGAGGGGGAAGGGGGAGGGAGAAGGGGAAGGGGGAATGAGGGGAGGGGAGGAGGGCGGAATTGAGAGGAAGGGGAAAGGGGAGAGAGATTGGAGGTGAGGGAAATGGGAGGGGAGGGGGAGGGGGGAGTTGGGAAAGGGCAGGGGAGAGGGAAGTAAGGGAAGTGGAGTGGGGGGAAGAGACGGGGAGGGGAAGTGGGGGGAAGAAATAGGGGAGGGTAGGGAAGGGGGATGGGGGAAAGGGGAGGAGAGGGAAGTATGGGGAAAGGGGGTAGAGGGAAGAGAGAGGGGGAGAGAGGGGAGGGGAGGGGGAGGGGGATTTGCACGGCGTAGTACGGTGCGGTGTAGGTGGGATACGCATCTTATTTGTATCTTATTTGTAAAATAATTAGCCTAAATATTTCAAAATACTACCCAAAGACACTATTTCACGCGGACGAAGTCGCGGGTACAGCTAGTTATTATATAGGTACCTAACATTAGTTGACAGAAATCAGATAAAAATATACTTATTGCGAATATTGGTACGCCGTGTGTTATGAAAAGTTGACCTTAAGTTAATTAGTTAATGGTTGTTTTTAACCTTTTTTAGTAAAATATTAAAAACGTTGGACAGAAATCGGTAAAACGATTCATACAATCGATACGAAAAAAAATATCAATACATTACCCACTCCCTAGTTGGCATAAAGCATCGCACGTCGTATTGTACGTTATTTGTTATTTCTGTCACTCTCGCTCAAGCACCTCTCGCTTCTGCTTGTTTGGCAGCAGCTGACTGATCCTTGCTTGCATTCCTTGCACTTGCCGTTTTGTCGCCAAGTGTGAGTGCAGAATAAATTAATACAAGCGCCACGTAAACTCGAAAAATGGCTGGAAACAATGCGAAACGATTATTGAAAAATGTGACTGAACTCAACATCATAAAATCCAGAAATTGTAAGTAGACTTCCAATTTATTTTTTTGGTTAGAACCCCCATTATCGTTGTATCCTGCTAAGTTTAATTTGATGTCATACAATGAGACCGGTCGCAACAAGTGGTAGCAATTGGTCAAATTAAATCTAATTGTTTAATGAATTGGCTAGCATGGCATGGTAGGTACAAAGTCCAGATTTTTATAAGTGGTATTTTTAATGGTTCGGGTAGAAAAGCGCTTTTATGCTGTGCATGTGAATCCTGCCTGGAGGTTCTTATATAGGAAAGTGTTGCCTTTTAATTCAATAATAGCATGATTAATATCAATCAACTTTTTCATAGAAAATAAAATCAGATTAAATTTTCGAACATGTACCTATAGGTAACTAGGTGTACTTGCGCAACAGTGATCAGCTGGCTGCATGGCAAACCTGTAGGTACTGAGAACCGGTCCTTGTTTCACCAGTTGGTTTTAAATAGTATCCATGGATAAATAGAATAAATAAAATTGGTATACCCTAATAAACATTCAATCTGTGAGTAGGAAAGTACAAAGAGTAATATAATATACTCCGAATGTCCCTTCAAAATGTCCAGGTAATTTTATAACTACCAAAAAGGTTGAAGTTTCAAATTCCAAACTTTTTGCTAGTAACTATAATACCTAAAGGTACACATTTCGAAAATTCGAGCACACCTGCTTGGATAATATAAGTCAATTTCTAAAGCCCGGTTAGGTTTCAACCGCAATTTACGTTTTTATGTACTTACTGAGGTACTTTCCTACCCGCAATTGCCTTGTACGAATATATGGGTTAGGTGTTGTTTACGGTAGACAATATTTTCCTTATACGTTCTGATTGGTACCTGAAGTTAACCAATAGTCAAACTTTTTTAACTGAATAAAAATCATTCGGTACTTCGGTATACGCTATTAAACAATTTTCTTTAACCGTAGATGGATCAGCTAAGAGAGTCGTGGCTTCAAAGCCCATTGTGGAGATGGATGGCGACGAAATGACCCGTATCATCTGGGCCAAGATCAAGGAGAGACTCATCTTCCCCTACGTTAAGGTAAGAGAAACACATTCGAAAATGTGGTAGAGCGGCACAAATAGAATGATGTTACTACTAAAAAGGTTAAATATTAGGCATGAGCAGCACTAGTATACCTATAATCAAAGGAGCAGAGCAGAACGCGTTATCTAACGGTTAATCCTGGTCCCGTAGAAATAGGATCCAAATAATTCAATATAGCCAATGTCAAAAACGAAATCCTTAGCTTTTTAGCTTCAAAATAGAATCAGAAGTAGTTACTTACTCTCCATACCACAATACTTAAACAATTTTAGACTAGCAATGACAGAGACTCGAACCAACTGGAATTTACTTACGATAACAAGTTTATAAATATGAAATTATTTTACGATTTTCAATAATATGGTAGTAGGTAATAGGTATATGCATAGTAAAGGAATTCCATGTTATAGATCGGTAAGTATCTAATGTCGTGGCGCAGTGAAGCGTCAAGTTTCCATTGTGTAGGGCAGATTATAGCCTGAATAAAATAGCAAAGCCAATAATAGCAAAGATTCCATTCCAACCTTCTCGCGTATCCTATTGAACTCTAGATAACTTTAATTAAAAGGCGTTCACTCTATTAAACCCAGTTATTATAGGTTATCTAGCTTTGGTACTCTCACGGCTTATCGTAGCATTATTGGGTCAATAGCATTACTATGCCTCTATGACCCTTTTATAGACATTCTGAATGCGTCACGATATTCATTTATTATTTTACGTAAAAATAATTGTTCTAAGTGCAGCTGTTATGATATTTTATGTTACATTTTAAGCTAAGCACTTGTCTATAGATCTACAAAAGCGATAAAAAGTAAAGCGATCCCAAAAAGGCATTAGCCAGTATCGTTCTACGGCTATTTTTAGTTTATTGTTCTGGATTAAAATTCAAATCAATATCATAAGTTGATATTGATACCAACTTATATAATTGCTTATTGCTTATATTAAAAATAGAAAAATGATTAAATTATTTAAAATGCGTCTACAATTCAGACCAGCGAAAGACAAATTTTGATTTCTGTAGGCTCTACAGATATCGAAAAGGGTCATTCGCTGGATTGTGATATTACTTCCCTAGCAGAAATGTAGGAAGATATTTTGGCACGCTGCCCTATAATGAAACAAAATGTCCTGAGAACCAATATTGTCAACATCTGTTATCTCCAGCTGGACTGCCTGTATTTCGACCTAGGCTTGCCTCACCGCGACGCCACGGATGATCAGGTGACCATCGACTCAGCTCATGCCATGCTGAAGCACAATGTCGGCATCAAGTGCGCCACTATCACCCCTGACGAGGAGAGAGTTAAGGGTAAGAAGATAATACTTACTACGAAGAATTGCACGATATGCTGAAGTACCTAGTAATAGTAGTGTTTTAATTGAATATATTCTTACCCTACCTAACTGTATACATTCAATGAAAGATTCTACGCAAACGTAGCGGTAACGTATCATTGATTGAAATTGATAAAACACCCAATAGAAGTAAAAAACTGCGCATATCTTCATCTGCTTAATTATTTTGTTTTTGCTATTATTGAGAATCACAAATGTGATCGACTCAACGAACTATATTGTAGATTATTTAATACATAATTGTCTTACAGAATTCAAATTAAAGAAGATGTGGCTGAGTCCAAACGGGACGATTCGTAACATTCTTGGAGGAACTGTGTTCCGTGAGCCCATTCTTTGCAAGAGCATTCCGAGGTTGGTTGCCGGGTGGACTCAACCCATCGTTATAGGACGTCATGCTCACGGTGACCAATACAAGGCACAAGATTTCGTAATTTCCAAACCTGGAAAGGTAAAAATTGAACATAGTTTTTTATTAATTCAACATTTATTCGCATACATTAGGCATCGCTATGTAGTAACCCGAAAGTTTTGAATCATCTGAGGTATCTTATCTGAACGATGAACATAATGAATGGTGTATGCTCATCATTGACGTTGTTGACACGTTGTACAATAATAAAAGAAACTGATAACAACTATGTAAAAGAACATCTTTTTATTGCTCTGCTAGCAATAACAAAGCTTTGTGACCGAAATAACAAACAGTGTCATTGTCGTAGGCTGTTTACATTAGGTACAAAAGATAGACATACTGATAATGTAACTTCGTTATTTTATATTAAAATACGTCCAATTTGTATTAACGATAGCCTTGTTTTCGTGAACAGGTAGAACTAGTTTATACTGCAGCAGATGGTACAGTAGACAAACGACTATTGTACGACTTCAAAACCCCCGGCGTAGCTTTGGGAATGTACAACACAGACGAATCTATTCGTGCATTCGCACATTCAAGTTTCCAGGTATGTTTGCTCTCACAATGCAGAACAATATAGCATTAACTTGGCAAGTTCACGTAATGATCAAAGATTTATCTACTCAGGTTGCACTACAAAAGAAATGGCCCCTATATTTGTCTACAAAGAATACAATTCTCAAGCGTTACGACGGTCGCTTCAAGGACATCTTCGAAGAAATATACCAGAGGTCAGTAATCCTAAAACGAGATAAATAAACGTGTAAAAATAAGAACCGGTACGACACGCCTACATTAAAATATCGCAGCTAGAGCCCCATAAGTCTTTCATTAACATCTCAAGGATATGGCCAGGTATTTAGTATGCAGGTAGATAGCTGGTTGAAAGCCTTTTCAATGCTTCTAAAAATCCGGTGCCACACGCACTCTTATTGTCACGTTTAGAAGAATAGTAATAGCTTTGTCATCCGGTATGGGTGGTAAACGTTAATCCATTTCTCTTTTGCAAGAAAATAATAATGACAGAAAGGCCATCAACGATAATATGATCGCTAACTATAGACTAACAGATTCTTGTTTCTTATCATACGTTTCTTTATATAAAAAGTAGTTTGTCAAATGTGTTAAGTATAACTTAGTGGAATTCAATGAAACTGCAAAAGCAATTAGTGATAAACCCCTAAATAAGTCTAGTCATCTAGTGTCTCCTTTATACCCAATCATAGGAATATATGACTTAGTATATCTCGACTTAGTCGCAAAATATGAGATACACATTATGTGTAACAACACCTCGGAAGTAGATACATAAGGACTATAAATAATTTATCTATGATAAGGACAATGATTATGTAAACAATTACTAATTAAATAGACATGAAACCCTTTTAAAACATAATACTATATATTCTATTTACATGGTAGCCTTGAATTGAAAGTCAAACTAAATATCTTTGCTAATTTACCTGGAGGCAGGAATTTTACTTCAATTAAATCACCATTTTGTCTGTCATTCAACCGAGAAACACAGTGTCTAGTGAATCTTGTTGTTTCCAATGTAGGTACGAGAACGGGAGCGATGTAGTGATACGCAAAGTTATGTGAATTCAGTTTTGCTTGACACAGTTTTGTTATAAGCAGATGTCATCGCTTACCTTTAGGCGAGCGTCTTGCATATCTTGAAACAAGTTTTCGTGATCATAATAAAGAGAAATAGACGGATTATTGTCAGATGTGAATCACTTTCCAGTACTTTCACGTCATACTATCGTAAAAAATCATATATAATTATAGGTATCCAAATCGAGCAACGGTTCTCAGAGCTTTGAGGTTCGATTCGTGTGAATATATATCATGTGTAATATGTTTTAAATTATAAACATAAAAATAATATTGTGTGTACTCTTATGTGCGCCTTAGTTACACTTATTTAATGAAATAAAAAAAAATCCAAAATGGTTATCCTGCGTGCCAATCATCGAGAAAAGGGAGATGCAGTACTCACTCTTATGCCACGTAAATATTGTTACGTGCGGGGTGGTATTAAAATGCCAATCCGATGAGATGAACGTTTATTTCCACTGAACACTTATTTACACTATGTTCCACAGTAGTTGTCCAAATCATCTTGCACAATGATCAAATGTCCGTTACACACACTGAGGTCGTCGGTAATTCACAATTCGCACTTTACAGTTCACAACACTAGTTCACTGATAATACTTAACAATCACTTGGTCGCTATTCGCGCTGAGATCTTTACACTGTCGCTTCTAAAGAAAGACTGCCTCAAGCCGCGGTTTCAACGTCTTATATAGGACGAGAATATTTCTACAGAACTTTCCAGTATTGACTCGAAACAAAAGACGTTTAAAACAAAGCAATAAAAATCACAAACAAAAGGGGCGGCTTTCCTTTGAGCATCTGATGTAAACAACTTTACCATACATGCTAATTTGATCTCTAACTACTTATGAATAAGGTTCAATCTTAACTACAAAACTAGGTACATTGACTAGGGTCGGAATTCCCGGAAGGTTGCTTTTATGACGGTCGGGTCGGGTGTTTATAGCCCCTAATTAGTCTATTCTTTCCCACGGTATTTTTGTTCGAGAAGCTTGGCGAAACATCGCGACTCGACGACTCGATGTAACAATATAATGCAACTAGAAAAAACTACATGAAAACACGAATTTCTAATGTCTAGCTTAAATGTCCATGAAGAACAGCGGTTAGGTTCGCGAACCTAATTCATACTGTCCACGTTGATGAGCGGGGTACCTTATCACCTTTTTTATATATATCGATGGTGCCAATAATATACGTATACATTTCTAGAAACGACGATAAAATAATAAAATAATTGGTAAAGGTTTCCATAAAAAAACACGTAAAATCAACTTTTATTACTTTTGTATACACAAACTTTTTTTTTCATATTCAGTAATTTGATATCAATCAAGACCGTATATAATAATAGAAAACACGTGAATAGATTTATTTTTATCGATATATAACTGAAATAGGTTTATTAATCATATACTTAGCCGAATGATAGACAAATCTGAAATTTAAAAAAAACCGGCCAAATCGAGTTGGAATCGCCCACCGAGGCTTCCGTACCACCAACTTCGCAGACTAGTTTAAAAGACTAAAGTTAACTTTGTAGTTCGATCCATAGAAAATGTACCAACTACACATAATACGTTGTGTGCGTTCGCCAAGCAAAAAGTATCGCCTTTTCAAGAATTGAATGATGCAGATAATTAGTACCTTATATCGTGTAAATGTGCCCGAAATTTTAAATTTGTGCCTCCAACGACTTCGGCGTTATTTAAGAAAAACGGATTCTGCTGCACGAACGTTCGCCCAACAATTTTTTTATTTATTTAGCTGTACATTAAATATGCAAAAAGATTAAATTACTTAAATACGAGTATAAATGTGCTGTGAAAGCCAAATTTGTGCCTCTTAAGATTTCAGAGATATTTCGTTTTTTGCTGGGCGAACTTTTTGGCAATTGCTATATATCGGAAACGGCTGAACGCAGAGTTACGATTTTTTGTATACAGATAAAGTAAATTTGGGCATATTTGTGCCCGAATTATCAATAACATGACTAGCATGGTTCAGGAGCTATTATTTTATTTCCTAGAAAATTGAAAAATGTTCTGGCTCTCGAACGAACAAGACCAAGGACTTCGCGTTAGTGCCAACTGATACCCGTTATATATTCCCACGATCCTGTAAAGTTTCGCCGGCCTACTACATATCATTGGCGAGTTATTAACGATTTTGTCTTTTTTTTTTGAGGTTATCTTGAGTGAAATTACTTAGAATACGAAAACACTAGTTTTCTGTGAGCTGGCTTATTACACGCTTCTACAAATAATATGTACGTTATTTTAAGAATATGTATGCAAAAAATCAAGTATTTATATCCATTACTTTAGACAATAATGATAAATAAAACTGGCCAAGTGCGAGTCAGACTTTGTCCCGCACACGGAGGGTTCCGAACGCCATCTGTCGAATTTCTAACGAACTTCTAACACCAACTAAGTAAACGTTAACACAAAGGTAGAATAGTATTATATAGTAGTAATAGTAATAGTAATAGTGGTAATAGTAATTGTAGTTATTAATATTATTAAATATCTGGTTGACCGAGCTTTGCTCGGTATTTTTTGCCACTTAAACAGACAAATATGACTCTTCCCGACATCTATTGACGAATAATAATACTATCTTTTTTAATTGAGAGCAACTAACTGCTTTACTGATACAGTACTTCTACTCGCCAATAGATGTCGGGAAGAGTATATTTTAAGTTGATTATCAATAAAGTTGATTATTGAAAACACGAATAAAACAACATTTTCTGAAAATGACTCCTAGCTAGATCGATTTATCGCCCCCGAAATCCCTTGTAGGTATACTAAATTTTATTTAATAGTTGGAACCGCTTCCGAGATTCAGATTACGGTAAAGACGATAGCGCCATCTCAGCAACTAGATAGGTGGCGCTGCGCTATCGTCAAAAACTTTTTTTTAACTTTTCTTTAATTTTTAACTTTGTTCTGTTCTTAGTATTTGTTGTTATAGCGGCAACAGAAATACATCATCTGTGAAAATTTCAACCGTCTAACTATCACGAGATACACTATCATGAGATACAGCCTGGTGACAGACGGACAGACAGACAGACAGACGGACAGCGGAGTCTCAGTAATAGGGTTCCGTTGGTACCCTTTGGGTTCGGAACCCTAAAAACCATTCGAAATATTTTTGGTAGATTACCCGACCAAATTCGAGTGAACATTAAAAAGCGGCCGCACGATACTTCGTTACTTCGATATTACGATACTTCGTTTTGCTGGGCGAACGTTTTGGTGATTGCTATATCACCAAAACGTTCGCCCAGCAAAAAACTAAATATCTCTGAAATCTTAAGAGGCACACATTTGGCTTTCACGGCACATTAATTATACTCGTATTTAAGCTATCTTTTTGCATATTTAATATACAGCTAAATAAATAAAAAATTTGCTGGGCGAACGTTCGTGCAGCAGAATCCGTTTTTCTTAAATAACTCCGAAGTCGTTGGAGGCACAAATTTAAAATTCAAGCACATTTACACGATATAAGGCACTAATTATCTGCATCATTCAATTCTTGTAAAGGCGATTCTTTTTGCTGGGCGAACGCACACTAATACGTTATCGGCTAATTTCATAGTTTTCCCTAACGCGCATTTAGATTTATCAGCTAAATAATTTCATGGTTTTCTCTAATGCGCCATAAGAAGTATAACTTCAAAAACATTCACATAAATCAATAAATTGTCCATCGGTTGTCAGTCAGTCAGTCAAAGACAGTCTATGTAGGTATAGGTAATATTACAAACCGCTTACCAGTTCCTTCCTATAAAAGGTGTATTTTCTTCCAGCGACTACAAGAAGCAGTTCGAAGATGCAAAGATCTGGTACGAGCACCGACTGATCGACGATATGGTAGCGCAGGCAATAAAGTCTTCTGGAGGTTTCGTGTGGGCCTGCAAGAACTATGACGGTGATGTGCAGTCTGACATCGTCGCACAGGTATTTACGATAATTCATGAAAGGTGAAAAACAAGAAATTGGATGGTGGTGACATACAATCTTTAGGTAGTTAGCTCCTCTTGTATTACGTTACGTCACTGTCATGTTGCTACATAATCACTTAACATTAGGTGAGTTAGAAGATGGTTAATAGTCAAAAGCTAACTATTTCTCCATGAAAGAAAGTTCTGCGTGTTCTCATGTAAGCTAATATTGGCTGGCATGATGTTCGGGCCAGCCAACATGGAAGACGGACTGGAATAGTTGCACTTCATATGCGGATTGGTCTAGTCAGTTGTCCAGCATCTCGTCTCAGAGACGTCTTTCAACTCTAGACAAGCACGATTTTTCTGCCAGACATATTATATAAGCTATTGATCACAAATATCATTCAATTCAATTCAAAATTTCAATTCCATTTGTATCACAGAATTAGTGCTATGGTCGGTACAGTACTACATAGCACATATTCGAGAAAATAATCTATAATGCCAACCATCCGCGATATAGCAAATAATAAATAAAGACTAACTGCGTATCGATAGATAGAATCGTGATTTACGATGTAGCAGCTGTAAAAAATACCGCAACAATAAACCTTAGCCGATAAAACTTTTCCGCTTGCTTTCCTTTCTTATCTATCACGTATTACCTATAACAGTTTGTTTGTTTGATATATTAATTTTGATAAACTTGAGCCTCATACATTTTCCTTGCAGGGATATGGGTCTCTAGGTATGATGACGTCAGTCCTCATGTGTCCTGATGGCCGCACTGTGGAATCAGAAGCGGCTCACGGGACTGTTACTCGTCATTACCGCATGCACCAGCAAGGAAAACCTACTTCCACCAACCCTGTTGCTTCTATCTACGCTTGGACCAGAGGTCTGGCTCATCGTGCTAAGTTGGATGGAACTCCTGAGCTTGACCGATTTGCCACCTCACTTGAGGAAGTAAGTACAGCAAAACCAAACTCAAAATATGATTATTGTTAATAACGCACCTTTGAGCCATTTGGAGAATGTGATTAAAAACGTATCATGATCTTGAGTGTTGAATAGGAAACAGATCAGTAAAAATATGTATTTACCACATGCAGACTTTCGAGCCTGTTGCTAGATTAAAAAAACAGGTGCCCGGCATACATCTAGTTGTAGATAATTACGGCTAGAGATTTTATTTTTGCAAACTCTAATAATAGCTTCGATCGATGCGTCGTAGTTAACTATCAGTCAGATTAGATGAAGCGGTAGGCCTGCGTTTGCTTTCCAACGACTCACACACATTTAATTTGTGGGCTTGATATGTCCCAATAATCCCCAGTCAATTTCACTTTGATAAACATTTTAACATTAAATATTCCTAAGATCAAGTGAAAACATCTTGTTGCCTTGATATGGGTTCAAATTTCAGCGTTTCATGTAAATTAATAAAGCCTTGATATGAGTTAGATTCTTATCTTTCAATCACTCGATATATCATAAATCCATAATGATTTACCGACAAGGGATATTTTTATCGCAATAAAGGCCGATATATTGCTAAACCGCGATTAAATCGTTGATAAAAGGTGTTTTTGTTATGTAAACACTGTGCATCTACATTTAGACACTTAAGCCATTTTTTTTAATAAATTGTGTATAAAGCCTAAATGTTATAAGTAAATTTCTGTAATTTAGATTTGAATATATATAAAAATGTATATTTATATTGTTTTAATGTATTTAATACATGCATACATAAATACATACAACAAAATACATACATAGATTACAAGGGAACCTTGAACCTCCTTTTTGGAAGTCGGAATTAAATAAGCTGTCTTAGCAGTTACTTAAATTTAATCCTAGTAAGTAAACTAATGTAAAAACATTGCATTATCCATCAACTACCACACCCCTGAATACGATAATAAATAATAGTAAGTAATCTAACATAAAACATTACATTATCTATCAACTACCACACCTTAATACGATAATAAATAATTATCAAAAACTTCTAGATAGCAATCAATGCAATTTAGTAATACGTCAATGAATTATCTTAAGATTTGTTTTTTTTTTATCTTATTGCTAGAGGCTAGCGTTTGACCACTATCTCGCCTGGTGGTAAGTGATGATGAGGTCGAAGATGGTGAGCTTGCTAGGCTTAGAATACTCTGCATCTCAAGGTCTGTGTAGTACTACCAGTTATGGCGACAGATTTTTTCTTAATGGTGGTAAGCTACTTTATGGTACCAAGTCAAGCGGAACATCGATATAATTTGCTCCTACCACCTGTGGAAGTCTAATCTAAATCGGATTTTAAAATAAATTATTGTTACAGGCTTGTGTGGAATGCATCGACAGCGGGAAGATGACTAAAGACTTGACTATTTGCATCCACGGATTGGCCAACACCAAGGAGGGAATGTACTTACACACCGAAGACTTCCTTGAAGCAATCGCTGAACAACTAGAACGCAAACTCACGAAGCACCTAAAAGTTTAAACAAATTAGCTAATTCGTCAAAGGTAAACTTAGTAGAAATCCTTAAATATGTACTTACTTAAGATCTTCAATAGAATGTGGCATTCCTCATGTTTCTCACTGGTCGGTGCACCAATGTAATATCCGCGCGATTTTATGAGACGTTCACGTTATTTTCTCGTGTTGTTTATTCTAATCCTGATCAGTAAAGAATTACTTAAGATATTAACGTTGTCTTGCCGATCTGTGAGAAAGTAGGTTAAATCTCAAAGAAGTTTAATTATCATTTTAAACTTTCTGTGATACCTACTGTTTTCTATGGCATATGCCTCTGATTGTTGTCATGTACATTAGATAATGTAAAGATTTACATAGAGATATGCGTATAGTACAGATAAGAAAAGTAATTCCTAAGTGTATGTAAACTAATTTTTGGAGGTCACTAACTAAATTCATTGCCTTTATTTATCATTTTGATGTGATGCGGAGTAACTAATAAGAGTTTGCAACAAACTGTTAAGCTGCGTCCTTTTTCACAAATATGAGAATCTATTGACGCAATTATTTGCAAAATGCATGGCATAGTAGGTTTTATAAAGGAAGATGTCCATCTAAGAAGGGCTGAGATTCTTAACTGTGCGGCAAGAAGCATGTTTCATACTGCACAGTGCACAGCATAGTGTTGTCACGAAGAACGCAACGCTCCGTGTAACTGTTTTTCTAAGCGTTGCGGTCAGAGCACATGAGTAAAGAAGGAACATAGACAAACCTTCTTAGGAACGGAAAAAATGTTTACCTATTCTTGTAGGGTTGGTACAAAAAAATAAACTGGCCAAGTGCAAGTCAACTAAATTTCATGAAAACGTCATTTTATGTCATGAAATGTCACAAAATGTCACGAAATGTCATGTAAAGTAACTAAATAAATGTCATTAAATGTCACGAAATTTCATAAAATAACATTTTATGTCATGAAATGTCACAAAATGTCACGGAATGCCACGAAATGTTATGGAATGTAACTAAATGTCATGATATGAAACGAAATGTATATGTCTCGAAATTTCATGAAATGTCAATAAAAGTCATGTTATGAAATATCACAAAATGTCATGAAATATCACGAGATATCATAAATGTCATGAAATGTCAAGGAATTTCATTGAGCCTCCTTAGACCGGGCACTATAGAAGTACATTCATAAGCCGAAAATTAAAAAAATGCTTTCCTGCCCTAGGGCAGAAATGACCTACTTTGCGCGCACTTATCGAGGAACACACCATCACTTTTCAAATAGATGGGATGAAAAATATTATAATATAACGTAACGCGTCGCGAGCAACAGCCCTGTGTTAAAGCACCAGCCGAGCCACTATAAACCGGTTTCAGTCCATACGTGACAGGCGGCACACAGGCCGCTAGTGCTCACACACTCACGTGCGTCTACGTCATCATCACAGCGAAGTTGTATGAAGCTTTGTCTCTGTTCCTTCTTTACTCATGTGGTCAGAGGCCTTATCCCCATCCCCGTCATTTCGTTCCGAATTGTAATGAATATCATTGAATAATGGAAAATCATTGAATAAGAGGAATGATATTCATTACAATTTGGCGAGACGCCAGCTGATTTGGCCAGCCTAATGGACGCCTTCATTTACGGTATGAGAGACTGATAAGTATGGTTATAAAGACTGAACGGTCCAAATTGATTATAAGAATGTTATCTCCTGCGGATTCAGGCTTTTGGTATGGGGGCATTTAGCCTTGGACACTGGTTGCATTGATCTTATGGCGCGAACTATGGGGAAGGAAAGGGGTTTGAGCCCCAAGCTTGCCTGTTCTACTAGTTGGAATGTAAAGGTCATCAGTGTCATCACAACAAAATATTATATTCACATTTCCCAGTGTAGTCTTTAAATGAAATAAAGATATATAATTGATTGAGTATAAAAAAAATTGAGATTCTGCTTATCTAAATTGCATTTTATAAGAATAAATATTTTTACTATGAATCATATTGTTTTTTTTTTTGGTCACTTGATTGAGCATTTTAGATGTGTACCTATTTATCTATATACTATTACTCACTCAGTAGTATAGAAGTAATTTTGAGCAATGATTTTAGAAGTAATTTTGCTAAAAGTAAGTATAAAAATAAAACAAATGGCTTATTAAAAATATACCTGTATTTTAACAGTCCAGATATTTGTTACAATACTTGAATGAGATCATCATCTTTAGTCACTTCATACTTCACCAGCTTTGCGTAGCTTCTCAACAACATTTTCCAGTAACATTTTACATTAGAATCTGTCAATGTGTCCCAAATATGTTGGTATCCTCTCTCTGCTATTTCCTTTGCAATGGAATCATTTTCTTTAAAGAAGTTTATATATTGGCTAATTTCTTCTTTACTTGCTGTAGGACTAATAGGTATATAATGAACCCAAGGTTTTAGTAGCTGGTAGAAGAATTCTTGCCAGTCATCACCAACATGGAAAACTAAAGATTTACATAGAAAAAGATGCTTAAATCTAAAGCTAGCTGCTACTCCCCTGTAGTTGAATAGGTATTTGTATTTGCAGTGGTCTTCAAATGACACTTCTGAAGCAGGTGGGGCATAAAGTGTATCCTGAAATAACAAACGAATATGTATTTTGGCAATGAGCATTTTAATAGGCAGTTTCAACAATAACAAAACATATAAATTGCTCTAAATCTAACAATAAAATAATGCATTGGCAGTTTTTTATTTCTATGCGCTTCTCTTACACATAATGATGTGGCAATAAACTTCGCAATATTGCATGCCTCATGCATAAGAAATTACTCATAAATATCATGATCATCAGCCAATTTCCGTCCACTACTGGACATAGGCCTCTCATAAATATGATAAGTTATACTTATGAATACTACTATTGAAGTAGAATGTGCACAATAAAGGAAATCTCGCAAATCGTGCTGTTTCCTGGAAACTTAATATTGCACCAGCTTCCTTTATATATTTGTATCTTATTTATTTTAATTATTAAAATAAAGGTACCAAGATGGAAGTCTAGTTGATGGATGGAAAAAATTGAATCTTTAACTACACAGCATTAAGCTGTGTAGTTAAAGACCATGGCTATACATTTTAGTCTCTAATTAATTTACGGGACTTCTTTCAAAGTGTCTACTTCAGAGGCCAAAACTAATAAAATATGTGATTACTTACAGCGTCAGATTTCCAAGCCTGATTTTTAGTATATTGAGCATCTACTAACTCAGGATCAGAACGAGACAGCAACACCAGAGGATCTCTCTCCTCACTTGTTCTTGATCCTCGGAAAAATGCTTTGGTTAGCTTTTTCTCCCAAGGCCATCTGTAAAATTGTCTCATTGATAAACATTATTGGTTGTATAACTTTTAAGTAAGGGTTTACACAGAATAACTCCAAACTTAGCCAGCAATCTTACAGGCTTTATAAAGCTTCATGGAGCTAGAATAGCTTAGGCAGTAGCTGTTAGTAGGCAGTACAGGATACTTACTGTACTATCTATGCGAGGCAGTAATAGCACCAAGTAAAGCAGGTGTCAGTGAAGATCATATATAAATGTACCAGCCCTTATAGTTAAACTAGAAGTGTCCCGCGGCTTCGCCCGCGTTAAAACCTTCTTTTATTTACTTAAAACTTTTCTTTTGTAAAAACGATTCTATCATTAAACACATCAAATAAGAATTAGCCAAATTGGTTCACCCGTTTTCATGTTATCGCGTGACTAAGGCAATTCGGGATTCATATTTATAAAACCCTAAAAATGTAAATTTACAGACTTTGTTACCTACTCCATTTCGAAAAATCCTACAACACGTACTTTATCCCATCTTGTTTCGCCATACAAACTTTGAAGCCCCGTTCCGTATCCGGGAGGAATTTTCAGAAAATCATTTCTGAGCGGAATCTACGTCATAATAACTATCTGCATTCTGAATTTCAGCGCAATCCGAAACTATATTGATTTTTAGACTTTGTTACTCCAGTTTATCCTTTTAGGGTGGCATTTTGAAAAAGTCTGAAACTCGTATTTACTTATTTATTAACAGAAGTACTTGTGTGAAATGTTGAATAAAACGACTATCCAAACTTTGAACCCCCGCTTCATCCCCTTAAAGAGTGTATTATGAAAAATTCTTTCTTAGCGGATACCTAAGTCAAAATAACTATCTGCATGCCAAATTTCAGCGCAATCCGAAACAATATTGATTTAATTTTTAGACTTTGTTACCCCACTTCACCCTTTTAGGGGTGGAATTTCGAAAAAGCTTGAAACACGTATTTACTTACTTAAGTACTTGTGTTAAATTTCGAATATAAAAGACTATCTAATATTGTTTTTCCATACAAACTTTGAACCCCCGTTTCATCCCCTTCAGGGGTGAATTTTGGAAAATCCATTCTCAGAGGGAACTAACGTCGTAATAACTATCTGTATGCTAAATTTCAGCGGAATTCGAAACAATATTGATTTTCACACTTCGATACCCCATTTCACCCTCTAAGGGGAGTAATTTCGAAAAAACCTAAAACACGTATTTACTTATTTATGTCCTGAAGCACTTGTGTGAAGTTTCGAATATAAAAGACTATCTAATCTTGTTTTTCCATACAAACTTTGAACCCCCGTTTCATCCCCTTCAAGGGTGAATTTTGGAAAATCCTTTCTCAGAGGGAACTATCGTCGTAATAACTATCTGCATTCTGCAACTATCTGTTTCTCCATACAAACTTTGAACCCCCATTTAATCCCCTTAAGGGGTGAATTTTGAAAAATCCTTTCTTAGTACACCCCTACGTTCTAAGACAAATATCCCCTCCAAATTCCAAGTTTCTACGACCAGCGGTTTAGGCTGTGCGTTGTCTGTCAGTGAGTCAGTATGTCAGGACAAGATTCTTATAGTATTAGATTAGACTTACCTACATGGTGCAACATCATATAATGTGAATAAAATAATTTAGTAAAAAGTCATACCCAGTCTACCACCAAAAATAAAATTATATACAAATTCAGTAACATTATGTAAGTACATTAAATTAAAATAAAAAGCTTTAAAATCATGCATTGTACTAACTAGCAAAATCCTTTGAACTCATGCAATACTAAAAATCGGCTAACTTGTTTGCTGCAGTCGAAATGCTGATGCGATGCTTATCCCACCGACCAATGCCTGTTGGATACAGTGATATAGCCGGCCCACCCTCCCAGAAACTCCAGGCTGGGTACATTATGTCATAGTAATCACTAGTCTGGAAATATATGATTTTACTATGTATAAATATAAATAAATGCTAAGCTACCTTAGTCACAGGTATATCAGTTATGTATGATTGCTACCAGAGAACAAATATGCAATGCGCACTCAAGTAACACACACAAAGACAATTATATCAGTTATGTATGATTGCTACCAGAGAACAAATATGCAATGCGCACTCAAGTAACACACACAAAGACAATGCTCACAGACACAAAATCTCGAAATATGTCGGTACAATCCGAGCTAGTGCCACCTGCAGTAGTGCTGCACGCATTAGCCAGTGGTCACTTTGGCACTGTGCGTCTTGCGTTTATGGTGAGTGGAAAAAAATAACACGAGATGAACACGACGCGCCAAATTTGCGCGGCTGGCAACCAGTAAGAGATAATTCACCACAAAAAAGAGCTTAAAATTAGCTCAGGATAGCCACAAAAGTAATAAGTGAATAAAAATAGTATCCCGCTATTTCCTTGAATATTTCTTTGTGTATGTCTGTAGATTCTATAAAAATAGAATTCATTCATATTCAAACTGTACTGTAATACTAATGTGATAAGAACCTTACTGAATGATAATACAGGTGCCTTCTGATGGCCCCAAGCACTGTTAAACTGCGGCCAGTCTCGTGTGTTAATAGCTAACTCCATATCTGATAGCTTTGGTGCTAACTCTGTCAGGTAATGTTCTACTCCATCACATCTTGCTGGGAAATGACAGTTTTTCTCCCTGTACAGTTTACCAGCTATTATCTGGAAAGGAAAATAAATGTGTATCATAAAATTAAATTTTTTTATTAAATAAGGCTTGGATAAAAAAATGAAAAATAGGCAAAATTCTGAGGGCCCGGGGGCGTAATCGGGAAAACGGTTGGCTTTGATGCTGTGGCACCGAGTTCAAACCCCACCGTGCACCAATGGATTTTTCTATTGATAAATGTATGTTTCCTTCTCACAGTGGCCCTCCGGTGAATGAAAAACATTGTTAAGAAACCAACAACCCCCGCATGGTGGTAGGACACTATCTAGTGTCCTCCTGGCCAGCTACCACCCTCAAGTACGAAAATCTGTCGCCAAACATCTAATGTGTTCCTGCAGCTAACCTTGAGAGCCAGTTCCTATTCTAGGCCGAGCGTGTTTACCATCTTCAACCGCATCATCACTTACCTACAGGTGAGATAGTGGTCAAACACTAGCCTATAACATATTAAAAAAAAAATATTTTTTAACTATTTTTATTTTTGGTGTAATATAAATTACCTGATACTTTGTTCCTTTTGTTCGAGCCAGCTCAAATCGTTCTTTTGTTATTCCATCACGGAAAGGCTTGAGGTCACTCTCAGATACTGCTTTGTAACATAAACACTTATCTTTTGAGCAGGGCCTATATTTCTGAATAGCATTGTTAATATTTTGATGCAGTTTTGTACTCCATAAATTTGCCTCTACAAAAATTATGCAAATTAGTGATGTTGCGATAGCGATAGTCTATCGATAGTATCGTGATAATATTGTGGCCAAGTCGTACTATCGAAAGCCCCTATCTAAACTATACGAATAATGATAATGACGTTATTATTGATAGTATCGATTGATCAAGATAAGTAATACTATTGCTCAAGATCAATAGAATAAATTTCAATAGTATCAATAGTCGTGCCCTATCCATATGCCAGAGATTTTACGATAGTATTGCTTGATGACAATTCTTAGTCATGCACTATCGTGTCTTAAAATTCAGGTGCAATAATTTACATTAAGAGGGTAACTAGATATAGTGTCCCTGTGTTACCGACCAGGTGTCGTTTTATTCCCAGTCAATAGTATCGAAATATGTCGATACATAGTTACTAAACCAATACTATCGATACTATAAAGGCGTAGATAGATAGATAGATTAACACTTTATTGCACATTAGAATACAGAGGTATTTACAAATATTATGTTTCTTTGAAGTGTTTCACACTTTATATTTTTGTAAATTGTTAAACACAATCCAAAATTTCATCGTACCGACGGGACTTGAACCCACAACCTCCGGAATAACATGTTCCGGTGCTTTGCCAATTAAGCAAGCCAATTAAGCTTAATTGGCAAAGCACCGGAACATGTTATTCCGGAGGTTGCGGGTTCAAGTCCCGTCGGTACGATGAAATTTTGGATTGTGTTTAACAAATTATTTACAAATACTTAAAAAACTAAACGTACAATCGGCGGCCTTATCGCTAAACAGCGATCTCTTCCAGGCAACCGGTAGAGGAGTGGAGATACATCATTGTTAATATCGATAGTAGTGTGCATATAAGAAATATAGAGATATATAGGCGTAGATAGGTCATAGATAGTATCGACTATTTTGACGTGATACTATCATATTTCAATAGTCTAAATAGTATTGACAACGTTCAATAGTATTGCCTAATTTTCTCTGTCGATACTATCGTCATCTTTCGAAAGCACTATCGAACTATCGACTATTTTTCAAGGTCAACACTGTTATAACATGCATTTGCATACTATTTGCTTACATATGCTATCTATGACTTATCGACGCCTTTCGATAGTATTAGTTTAGTAACTATCGACGTGATTTCGATACTATTGACTGGGAATAAAACGACACCTGGTAACACAGGGACAGAAATATACGGCATGTTTAATGGTTACGAAAGTATATTATACCCGAATATTACACAGTAGCGCGTGACATATTGTCATCAAGCAATACTATCGTAAAATGTTCACCTATCGATAGGGCAGACTATCGATAGTATCGACACTATCGAAATTAGTTCTATCAATAGTATCGATACTATTGATAGAACTAAATTCGATAGTGTATATAGTGTGATAGTTTTTGTAGTGATACTATCAACAGTATCGATACTATTGATCTTGAGCAATAATATTACTTATTGTTAACAATCGATACTATCGATAGTATCGTCACGTTTGGATAGGGCTATCAATAGTACGACTGATTTTCAAGGTCACAATAGTATCACGATACTATCGATAGACTATCGCTATCGCAACATCACTATTTTATAATAGCGCAGCAGTAAATGCAAAGAGTAACATAATATGTACTGAGTAAATGACCTTCGACGAAAGTAAGGTCCAACGAGAATGTAAATACTAGTTAGTAAGGTCTAATCTAGGCTATATTTTTTGAGTATCTGAATACTCAAAGGCTATATTGGATGTCTTAATAGAATAAAAACTGTTTTTCCTAGCTCCATCTGATTACATATTAACTTTGTGTACTACCTTTACTGTACTTCTTGTGAGAGTCTGCGAAACAAGTGGAATCTTTGCCCTTTGAACAAGTTTCTAAGTCAGAATTAAATCCAGTAGAAATTGCACAAAACAAAGCACAAAACAATAAGAATACACTTTGAATAATCATTGTATCTCTTGTGATCATAGAACACTATTACTCACGGGGATTTATTATAATATTTGCAACGGTTACGGCCACAACCAGCAATAACATAAACAAACACAGACGACTCATATAGTAATCTGTGACACAGACCACAGAGGGGGGTTTTAAACAAACAAACCACAGACTACTATGATACTACGTATGAAACAAACAACAGTAAAAACCCCCCTCTGTTTTTTTTTTCTCCCCTGGGGACAGGCTAAAGCCATACCGCCAAGTCATTGGTTTATTATGATTTTATTTAATATTAGCTGGCCCGGCGAACTTCGTACCACCTAACAGACAATGAATGTCGTGTTACCTTTTAGATGAACTTGTTTTAGGCTTTTATGAACGTTATAAATGAATACAAAAGAGATATTACATTTATTAATGTATTATGGCAATCCAGATATAGAATAAAAATTGGTACAAATGGTTTTTGGAAATATAAACTTTTTTAAGTTGCTTGTAAGCATACATTTCTGAACGCATATTTGACAATCAATAAATATGTCAAACAATTATCATTACCGACAATATTTGACATTTTAAAATCTACATGACTTGAATTCACAAAAACTTGAAGAATTTTTACTTGACTTACTACTTGAAACGGGCTAAATACACTAATCGTGTGGAGCCATAATTATACAGAAAAAAAAAACACGACTATCCAAATATTGTAATGCTATCCACACATGGGAAGAATTTTTATACTTGACACTGGCTAAATACACTAATCGTGTGGAGCTATAATTATACAAAAAAAAAAATACGGCGAGATAAACAATTGAACATCAAATAATCGGCAGTTTTAATAAAACCCAGGAACAATTTGGCAAAATACTTTTTGTTATGTAATTTTTTTAGGTCCGTTATTCATTGTTTTTAATACTTATAATCCTATTCCTGACAAAGACAAATCCAAAAGTACAAAAATCATAAAAATTGGTCCATTCGTTCTCTTTATAAGTGTAGTAACTAACACGATTTTTTTTAAATATATAGATATTTATATATTACATTTATTCTATTGTTATGTATATTTCGTTTTTTTTTTAAATTTTAATTTATTAATCCTTGACAGTACTAATTACAAATTTATACAAGGGAGGGTACGTTGAAGCATTCATAAGCAGCTCTTTGATACAGCGCGGGACCAATTCTGAATTCTTATAAAGTTCTAAAAGCCCATCCATTAGCACAAGGCGCTGAATGCCAAATGATGGACATTCAAAGAAGACATGTTGCATCGACTCTATCTCTTGAGTTTGGCAAAATTGACAAATGGCAGAATTAGGCATTTTGATACGACATAGATGATAATTTAATCTACAATGACCAAATCGCATACGGCAAAGCGTTGAATAAATCTTTCTGTTAGAATTGGAACTATTCCTACAAAACCATGGTTTGGAATTAATTTGAACATCCAAAGCGGCGTACCAAGAACCTTTGTTTAATACTTCAGTTTGTTCATACGAATGTCTTCTCCATGTTTGACACATTCTTTCTTTTAACAGAGGGACATCATCGGTTAATGGTAATAAAATATTAACATCAGTATTATTTTGTTCAGGGATAACATCTGAGAACTTAACAATAGTATTAGCCAAATAGTCTGCATTTTCATTTCCTTATATGCCTTTGTGCGAGGGTACCCACGTAAAGTTCACATTTATATTGCTGTTTAGTAATTCCATCCATAACTCCTTTATAAGATAAATAAGACAGTTGGTGTCAGCATGTAGTTTATTATTCATTAGATTGTTTAGAACACTCATGCTATCACTATCACCCAATTGCAATGACCTTGATTTTTGATTTGGAAATGTTTTGAAGCACTATAAATTGCAGCAGCTTCGGCGGTGAAAATGCTAGCATGTTTGCTAATGTTATGGCCAACACCTATATTCAACGACAAGTCATAAACTGCAAAGGAAACAGCGATATCATTTTTGGATCCATCGGTGTAAACAAACTTGTGGTCTGTCCACTGCGAAAGCAAAGCATGTGCTTCTTCTTTATTTGATATCATTTATCAATAACTACATTAATCGGTGGAAATTTACTGATGTAAGATCCTTTATAACATGGAGGACTGTACTTAGATTGAAGAATATCTAAACTTTGGAGATAACTCATAAAGTTTTGTAACCCTTGGAGCATGTATAAAGGTTTCATCACTGACACAGCTTGAGGATTCAATAAGTTTATCAAAAGACTATTATTAGAGGTACTGTAAAGCTTAAGAAGAAACTTTTCCCTTAGAAAATCGAATCTAATCTTAACAGGAGGAAGACCACACTCAATTTGCATTGAATTTATGGGCGTACTAATGAATGCTCCTGTGATCAAACGGAAACATTTGTTTTGAAAAGTATTTAAAATATTTACAAGTTTTTCATTTGCAGCAAAGCAGAAAAACCCATATTCAACATGACTACGAACTAAAGATTTATATAAGGTTAATAGGACTTTTGGATCTGCTACCCAATTTGATCCACATAAGGATTTTAGAACGTTAAAAGCTTTGTTAGCTCTATTGATTATGTGTTTTATATAGTTACTCCACGATAAATTATGGGAGAATATTACTCCC
The DNA here is from genome assembly GCA_954871355.1 of Cabera pusaria. Taxonomy (NCBI): domain Eukaryota; kingdom Metazoa; phylum Arthropoda; class Insecta; order Lepidoptera; family Geometridae; genus Cabera; species Cabera pusaria. The sequence continues at coordinate 17,484,078 of OX940889.1, read as the reverse complement.
AAAAATGTTGTTTCTAGGGCAATATCCAATGGGACGTTATTATAATATATATTAGGCATTACACCAGTGTGCCGTTTACCGAATAGTACAACTTTCGATTTTGACGGATTAACGTCAAGATCTAAATATGAAAAATACACATGAAATGATGAAGTTGTATAAGGGCATCATTAATAACGCTAGCTACTTGCGATACATTTCTACCAGATGCATATATAACTAAATCATCGGCGAATTGTAAATTTTTAACTTTTGTGCCTAATATCAAATTTAAACGTATTATATAGAGAATGAAAAAAAAAAAAAAAAAAAAACATACAGACAAATTGAGAACCTCCTCCTTTTTTGTGAAGTCGGTTAAAAAGTAGAGGTGATAAACAATATTCAATGTACTCTGTGGTGATAAAATACCTCCTTCCTTGGCACACCCCTTTAGATGACAGTCTGGGACCATACAAATGTCTACCCCCCTCTGTAGTCTGTGAACAGCAACACGATTTTTTTAAAGTTGATTATGGCTCCACACGATTAGTGTATTTAACCAGTGTCAAGTATTGAAATTCTTTAAGTTTTTATTAATATTAGTCAAAGAGATGGGTCAAAGTCACATTTCAGGTCAGTTTTCAAGTAAAAGTCTAGTCTAAGTCATACCTTCAGTAAAGACGTGGTGTTTACTAAAGATTTTGAGTGGAATTTTGGTGAGAACTTGTGGCGACCTTATGCCAACCTTAAACTCTTTTGACAGTTTTAATCTTGGTGGTCAGTATTTTTGAATTATGTTGATGTTTCAAATCGGCCACCAATGTCAGAAGAGTTTTGCCACCAGTTTTGTCAGTACATATTAATTTCTCGCTATGATCGGGATAGTAATGTATAATTAATATTTTTCCAACTAAAAAAGGCAATCTAAATAGCGTAAGCCTGATTTGCGAAGTAACCAGGCCACGCGAGGATTGTGTTATAACACCGGTCAGAATAAAGACCGGGCGATCCGTGTATCTATAATTCAAAGCAATAAATATTATACCAATAACTTCGTTTTTTAATTGACGAGGCTACGCCACACAAAAGCTGTTCGCGGTCGACGCTCCTTGCGGACCGCGGCTGTTCCAGATAAGTACCCTTAAAATTATTTATATAGACACGTTTCACATCGTGAGAGCTAGCTCTGATCTTCCCCGGGATTTGTGCACGAGTCGCAAATCGCCGGATCAGCAAGTGCCATCCCGCTTCCTGGCTCAGTATCTAAGTAGCAGTAGATAGGGAAGGCACGCGCAAGCAACTGGGATATCCCGGGAGTTTTTCCGGAGGTCCCAAAAACTCAAATAGCATGTTTTTCAACATTGTGCTGTTTCCCTACACTTGCACACATTCACCGGCACTTAATGGTTAATAATCCACATTTATTACACATTAACACGCAGAAGAACACAAGTTTTAGGAAAAAATACGGTTGAAATTTAGAATCGTTTGGCACGAAAAAGAGGGAATGGAGGGGTGGAGTGGGTAGGTGAGGGTCCCCCTTTCACTACCCCACCACTCTCATTACAAGGTAATACATAGTTTTTGAGTTATGATTTTTTTTGCAAAATCATAACCTCACTTGGTAAAAATTTAGAATCGTTTGGCACGAAAAAGGGAGGATGAGGTGATGGGGGGTAAGGGAGGGTCCCCCTTTTCTTTTCCCACCACTTTCATTACAAGGTAACACATAGTTTTAGAGTTATGCGTATTTTTGTAAAATCATAACCTCACTTTTTTGTAACACTTTGCTGATCAATATCACTGTTTTGTTGGATGTTTAACAAACTTTTTGCGCTTCGCCGGCCGCTGCCGCGGCATGCTCGCTTCGCTCGCTCGGCTCGCGCGTTGTGTTTTCGCAGTTTCAACCTAACCTAACCTAGTATTTTTTCTATTGGGGTGTTCTTATTAATTTAGTAGTGGTAAATAATATTACTAAAATTTTTACTAAGTTAAATAGCCCTTGTTATTATTATTTGCGCTTTGTTTTTATGGTTTAGTATATTTTTAGGTTAGATTTTGTTTATATCGTTTTCTTGTAAAATATGCATTACCTAGTTAAAGGAATGGTATTATTACAATCAGGGACCTAATCTCTACCCATCCCCATAACATTTTATATCAAATTCATGCCAAACGATTCTAAATTCAACCAAAAATCCAAAATCAAACCCAACAAAAATAGGCATAACTCAAAAACTATGTTTGGGACCTCCGGGAAAACTCCTGGGAAATCCCAATTACTTTTATGTGTGCCAACCCTATCTACTGTTACTTAAATACTGAGACACGAATGGGATGGCACTTGCAGTTCCGGCGTTTTACGACTGAGGCGTAAGAGCCGGGGAAGAACAGAGAAGGGTCCTCTTCTAGATTAATAGGAAGGTCTAGGTACTTATCTTTTATATCGACGGTCCCAGAAAGATATTATTCCGACGCGACCGTCAAGTGCTCTAAGATTTGTATGTGATAGATTTTTGTAATAATTAATCCATCTTGTTTGTTTTCATAATTTATTTCTGTATATTCACAAGAATTGGTGAATCAGTGCTCACATGGGCGGTTTTCTTAACAACACAGTCTCATGTGACTTTAATCCTTTTTAATAGGAAAATAATAATGGTTTTTTAATCAACCAAACATTGCAAGAGAAAAATCTATATTCTTGTCAAAAATAACATGTCGAAACCTTGGCAACCAATTCTACCATCGACATATGAAAACATTCAAATATATCGGATGAGAAAATTAAGCTGTCAACAAAGAGTTCGAACATCATAAAATAAGGCGAGGTCGCCACATCTGCATCACCTTGTAATGGGAGTGGTAGGGTAGTGAAGGGGGGACCCTCCCCTTCCCATTCCACCCCTCTACCCCCCCTTTTTCGTGCCAAACGATTCTAAATCCAACCCAAAAATACAATGAGATCACACACACTTTTGCACGTTCCCGCCAAAATTCCAGCAACACGGATTCATTCACATTTCACAGCACAGATTACTATATGTGTCAGAGACATGGATTAAATATTAAGCGGATGTGGCATTTGATGTGACTTTGACCAATCTTTACGATTTGAATTCGCAAAAACTTAAAGAACTTTAATACTTGACACTGGCTAAATACACTAATCGTGTGGAGCCAGAGACGAAATTTAAAAAAAAAGTTTTCTTTGTTACCATAGACTAGGTATATTAAAATAGACGTTCTTAATATAATAATATGAGAAGGATAAAAGTAAAACTATACAATCACTAGTATGAGGGAGCGAGATGCACAACAATTTTTATCCTTCTCTGCGTATACGATTTTACAAACTAGTTCCAGCAATGGCTCCAAGTTCTAGTGCACCCATTGGCTTTCACCCTCTGTCATGTATTACCTGACCAAATAACGTTGTTCATTTTATCTTATGGCTGGCACATGCATCACGTGTTCATCATTTCAGTCGGGTTATATCTATTTCATTCGCATACTTTAATGTTTTCTCCAGTTAATTTTCCCTCTACGATTGTCACAGACTACAGAGGGGAGTTGTTCTCATTGTTGTTTTGTCTTGTCTTGTCAGTTAGTGTCACTGTCAGACTGTCAGTAAGGCTCGATCACGGTGATCCGTGATACTGATGGACAATAATTCTATTCAATTTTCAAGTCCCAAGGAATTAAAATTATTGATTTTTGAAGCAGCACAAGTTATTCATTTATTAAATTAAAATACTGTTTTGCTTGCTTTATTTCAAAGATATTATAGGAACGCTATGGGAGCGGTTTTGGGACTATGTTCTGCAGCTCAAGTAAGAAACCATTTTGTTATTTTTGTTTATATTTTGCAAGTTCTTTGTTTCGTTTCTAGTATAATTTCTTGTTTTTTGGGTCTACTAACTACTGTTACTCTTTAAATGGCTCTTTCTTTAAAATATATTGTAACCATTTTATACCCAAAGTAATAGTTTTTCTACATTGGTCAAGGACCTATTGAATGTAGGTATTTGTGTGAATTTCTATACTTTCTTCTACCTACATATGTAATGAACTACGTCACGGTTGTCATGTCTCTGTTGTAAACATAATATCTATCATTTAACATAGATGTATTTCACAGAATTCAATTGTAACATTTCACAAGTAAGTATTTTATACATCCATGTCTCATTCTGAATAAAGAACTTTTCATTATTTATTAATAACATGGTAATTAAAAACTGCAGGATCCCTCCTCTATTTTAAATTGTAATGCCTGTCCTGACAGGGTCCACAAGTACTGTACAAGTCAATATTATAATCATAATAACATCCTTACATTGTGATAATATCTATATCTTTTCGCAGTTGGCTTGCTGCTGTGGTAGCACAGCATGCTCGCTGTGCTGCTCGGCATGTCCATCATGTTCCAACTCTACATCTTCAAGGCTCATGTACGCCGTGATGCTGATAGTGATGCTGATTGCTGCCTGCATCACTCTAGCACCCGGCTTGCATGATGCATTACAAAAAGTATGTATACAATTCCAACTGTTTTATATATTTGAACATTATTTGTTACCACTTTTTTACTATGTATGTAAAACCATGCCAATGCCACAGTTTTCTAGTACCACTAGTCTCGGAGCCAAACTGTTGGCAGACAGATAGAGGGACGGACATGGCAAAACTCAAAGGGGTTTATATTTGTAGTGGTTTTATATTAGACTAGCTTACCCGGTGAACTTCGTACTGTGAATATAAATGATCTGTTCAAGTGCGAGTTGGACCCGCACATGCAAGGTTCCGATTGAATAATATTTGCTGGAAAAATATGTTTTACGTATGGGGACCCCCTTTACTGTTTAATTTTATTTAGTTTTTATAATTGGATCTTATAACAGCCATTGCAATACACACCATTAGTAAATTTCAAGTCTTTATCTATTAAGTTAGTTAGATCGAGCATAAAAAGCCTCAAAAGTTTTTATATATAAATAGTGAATACCCATGTATGGAGTGCCATTATGACAACCATGAAAATATGTCAATACAATGACAAAATTGTCCAACAATAACAATAACAACCTGGGACAACCATCAAAATTAAAAATATTAAAATTTGAATACATGCACGATAATTCGAGTAATGCGGATATATTATGTTGTTGATTCAAACCCCTTCACTAATACATAGAATGGACTTTCGGAATGAAAATAGGCTATATATTATCCCGTTTAAATCAAAGGTACATTCGTGGAGACCTAATTTGCAACCTAAGTCGGCAAATAAACGGTCGAAAAAACACGTTTCTTACGAACGCTGCTTAATTGAAAATAGATAGAAGAATATTTTCTATGCAAGAGTTGTACAACTTAATAAGACCTACAAAAAAGTCCGCGACAGCATATGTCTATCTCTTAAGGTTGACTCACAGTAACCATTTTAATCTTAAAATTGTTGTTAAAAAATATTACGTAACTTCCAAGGCTATTTTCAAGTATATAATATTAATCCTTATCCAAATAGTTACGTTAATTAGGTTGGCCACATATTATAGATTAAAATTGTCCTTTACAGTATATAATTCAAATGAAAACTCTAGAAGATATCACGAATTTCACAAACACGCATCGCAAAATTAATAAAATATTTGCAGTGAAACCACAGATTAGGTCATAGTTACTACGAAAATATTATTATAGGCTTAGCTATGCTGTAGATCCCCATCGATCACAATCAATTTGAAGTCAATATAGTATAATAATATGATCTATTGTATAAAATAATATTCATCTATATATATAATAATATAATATAATATTTTAAACCACCCCGACTGATCTATGTATAATAGCTTTTTCCAATGACTCTAAACACGACATTTAAAATCTGAGCTGTAAGTTAGTGAGGATTCGAGTATTCTGTAGAGTCCAGGAGGCTTCCATGTTCTTACAATATCGTTGAAGAAGAAGATTTTCGAATTGATCAGACCTATGAAAGTTGATTTCATAGCGCAATTAACTAGAAAAAAGCTCATAATTTTATAACGATTAAACGAATTTTCATGAATCAAAGCTAAGAAAACTCTCGATGAAGACATCTATCAAACAAAAAAAAACTATCAATAATAAAAACAAAATCGGTTCATCCGGTTAGGTGCTAAGATGCTACAGACAGACACACAGATACACACGTTAAACGTATATTACCCCTACATTTTGCGTCGGGGAACGCCGTAAGGTTACGGCGGCAGATGTACTCCTTGGTGGTAAGCTACTTTTTGGTAGATTTAATGATTCCACTACCACTGTACGAAAACTCATGATTCATGAATGCACATAAAACTTTCATTGGTAGGTATATAGCTAGGATTAGAACCAACGACCGTCGGGTCAGAATCAGGGTAACTATCCTTTACGCCAAAGGGCCGTCCAATATCAATACGTAAGTATTATAAAACAAAGTTCATCACTGCGTCTGTCTGTCTGTTCGCAATAATCTCAATAGCTACTGAACGGATTATCATGCGGTTTTCACCAATAGCCAGTGTTTATGAGGAAGGTTTAGGTGCATAATTCGTTAAGGTTTTGTGTAAATTGGATGAAATATGACGATGGTTGTTAAATATGTTCATATTTTATATTCGATGCAACAAACTGATGCAAATTTTGTAGGCATATATGCTCTACCCGTGCGAAGCCGGGGCGGGCTGCTAGTAAATCATATACATGATGATGATTCAGTACAGATGGATCAAACGAACATCATGCCGGAACTTGGTGCACGAATTAGCGACATGTCTTTTTACCGTTGAGTGGTTCGAGCCATGGCTGAGCCCTACCACTAATGGTCATTTTACACCCATTTTGTAATTCGCATATTTTCAAAACTAATACATGTGAAAGTGACGTAAAATGTTAAGCAAAAGTTAAGTTAAGTTGTAAACTATTCAGTTTTATTTTATACTAGCAGCCTTCCCCGGCTTCGCACGGGTAGAACATATATGCATACAAAATTTGCATCAGTTTGTTGCATCGAATATAAAATATGAACATATTTAACAATCATCGTCATATTTCATCCAATTAACACAAAACCTTAACGAATTATGAACCATAACCTTCCTCATAAACACTCCGGCTATTGGTGAAAACCTTATGATAATCCGTTCAGTAGCTATTGAGATTATTGCGAACAGACAGACAGACGCAGTGATGGACTTTGTTTTATAATACTTACGTAGTGATATTGGACGGCCCTTTGGCGTAAAGGATAGTTACCCTGATTCTGACCCGACGGTCATTGGTTCTAATCCTAGCTATATACCTACCAATGAAAGTTTTATGTGCATTCATGAATCATGAGTTTTTGTACAGTGGTAGTGGGATCATTAAATCTACCAAAAAGTAGCTCACCACCAAGGAGAACATCTGCCGCCGTAACCTTACGGCGTTCCCCGACGCAAAATGTAGGGGTAATATACGTTTAACGTGTGTATCTGTGTGTCTGTCTGTAGCATCTTAGCACCTAACCGAATGAACCGATTTTGTTTTTACTATTGATAGTTTTTTTTTGTTTGATAGATGTCTTCATCGAGAGTTTTCTTAGCTTTGATTCATGAAAATTCGTTCAATCGTTATAAAACTATGAGCTTTTTTCTAGTGAATTGCGCTATGAAATCAACTTTCATAGGTCTGATCAATTCGAAAATCTTCTTCTTCAACGATATTGTAAGAACATGGACTCCTGGACTCTACAGAATACTCAAATCCTCACCAACTTACAGCTCAGATTTTAAATGTCGTGTTTAGAGACATTGGAATGCTTTTAATGAAAAAATTATAGGTACATAGATCAGGCGGGGTGGTTTAAAATATTATATTATATTATTATATATATATATATATATATATATATATGAATATTATTTTATACAATAGATCATATTATTATACCATATTGACTTCAAATTGATTGTGATTGGTGGGGATCTACAGCATAGCTAAGCTTATAATAATATTTTCTCAGTAACTATGACCTAATCTGTGGTTACACTGCAAATATTTTATTAATTTTGCGATGCGTGTATGTGAAATTTGTGATATCTTCTAGAGTTCTCATTTGAATTATATACTGTAAAGGACAATTTTAATCTATAATATGTGGCCAAGCTAATTAACGTAATTATTTGGATAAGGATTAATACTATATACTTGAAAATAGCCTTGGAAGTTATGTCATATTTTTTAACAAAAATTTTAAGATTAAAATGGTTACTGTAAGTCAACCTTAAGAGATAGACATATGCTGTTGCGGACTTTTTTGTAGGTCTTCTTAAGTTGTACAACTCTTACATAGAAAATATTCTTCTATCTATTTTCAATTTAGCAGCGTTCGTAAGAAACGTGTTTTTTCGACCGTTTTTTTGCCGACTTAGGATGCAAATTAGGTCTCCACGAATGTACCTTTGATTTAAACGGGATAATATATAGCCTATTTTCATTCCGAAAGTCCATTCTATGTATTAGTGAAATAATTTTTTAAATCCGTTCAGTAGTTTATGAGCCAAATCATTACAAACATACAAAAATACAAATGTTCTCTCTTTATAATATTAGTATAGATAAAATCTATGTTTTCCTGCTTAACGGTTCAGCAGAAAAAAAAATTGTGGGCCAAACCAGCAGTAGGCAAAAATATTTTCGAAAATATCATATCTCACAAATTATCCAAAATAGTAGAACATTATGTGGGGCTTAAATAGATGCGCAGTGAGGTCCTCTACAACCCTGCTTTGTTTTATCCATCAATGCTGAATCAGTTTATGTATTATAGAATTTTGGTACCTCACCTGTAGTCTTCAGAAACTGTCTGACTTCTTCTCTATGGCTTGCTTCTTAGGGTAAAAACAATATCTAACATCGTCGTTTAAATTTCCTATAACAATTCAGTAATGCCCGTCCTTAGATTTTTATATTTCTTCTTGTTTTACCACGGTGGCTTACAATTCTTTTCTCTAAAACAAATACCAAAATATATTATACTTAATTTATAAATGAGCTAAAATTATTGATAGGGAGCGACTAATTAGTCATAATACTGTAACAGTGAGACTATAATAATATAGTCTCACTACAACACTAAACATACACCAAACACTCAATGTATTACCCAGAAATTACATTGAAAGAACAGTTTGTTAAGTAAATTGTTCAAGATCTATGATGTGCGTACTTATGTAGTTGTAGAAGAAAGACAAGTATGAGTAGACCAAGTTTTCCATAGGTGGTTAAGGGGCATTAAAATCGATGCTATGAATAACTTGCTACTAAAAATTGGCTTACCACTACCAAATAGTCTCGGTTTTCTGCCAGTACAGCCCTTGAGAGTCGGACAATTCTAGGCCTAGCATGTTCACCATTTCTCGAGCACAACATCGCTTAGCACCAGTGATATAGTGGTCTAGTGGTCTATTGAGCTGTTATAATTTACAACCACTGTACGCTTGATATGTATTTGTATAACAATAAATAGCAAACACATCGAAAAGATAAATATAAATGTGAAAGATGCAAATACATAAAAACAATGTTTACCTAGGACTTTTTACTCACCTTGTCATTGTGTTATCGTGTGTAGGTATTCGATTTTGTTTTTTGTCACAGAGGCTTAACTTTAAGATTAAGAAAAACCCATGAGAAAAACTAAACTTTTCGTAATCTAAACAAAACTTGTGATTTATATAATTTTTCTAACAATACCACAGAGCAGACAGATTACTATAATGTGTATAGCTAAACAATACATAGACAGATAACTAATGCACTTTGTAGATGCAAAGCACGCAAAATAAGTCGCCAAAATATGTCAAAACATAATTAAAGCTCATTAAACTTTATTTTTTAAATAAAACAAATAAAAAGTTCTAAAATAAGTCGCTTGTTACATTTGTTTAAAATGGTACTGTTTTACATTTACGTACGCAAAAATTTCTACCATTTCTACCATCATCCAGCACCCTCTGTAAAAGTCATGCTCTATAATTTGTGGTTTTAAAATCGGAAAATGACGAAGATTGCCGAAGTTGGTTTCCGACAGATTTCGATTGAAGTTGAGATTCACATTTTGCTGCTCCCTCGGAAAATAATTCGATCCGTGAAAATCGGGAGCTTTCGAATTTGACTGTATCCGATTGAAATGAGAATCAGGGTACCGGTCCTGGTCCCGGAAAATATTTAATTTGGCACAACCCCATAAAATGTGTATTTACCTTTCTCATTCTTCTATAAAACTTATCAATCACTTATCAAATTATCAATAATTTTGGAGAATTAGTTTAGTAGTCATAAACACAAACTCAATAATAACTAATGGTTAACAACTCCTAAGGTTAACAGGTCCTAAGATAAGTAACATTTTGTGTTCAAAAGTACTCCATAATGAAGTTCACTCAATGGTTAAAAAACAATTATAATATAAAATATTTTTTTTTTCCCTATGAAGTGATATTACAGAGTATTATGGCAATATAATAAAAATAACAAATACTCTATTCTAACTAAGAATGTGTCTAATGGCACTTTTCTTATTGCTTCAATCAAGGCGAAGACACTTTTTAGGGTTCCGAGCCTCATAAGGTAAAAAAAGGAACCCTTATAAGATCACTTTCTTGTTTCTGTCTGTCTGTCTGTCAGTCTGTCAGTCTGTCTGTCTGTCTGTATGTCTGTCTGTCTGTCTGTCTGTCTGTCTGTCTGTCTGTCTGTCTGTCTGTCTGTCTGTCTGTCTGTCTGTCTGTCTGTCCGTCCCTCCGTGTGTCACCACCGATTTTCGTAGAAACGGGTGGACCTAGCAAGTTGAAATTTATACCAGATACTGAAGTCTATAGTCCCTATTAGGTGTATAAAAATCAAGGTCCTAAGTCAACACGATAAAAAAATATGGACAAATTTAGATTTTCGCTAAAACTTGTAAGTACCTAGATGATTTGAATGAAATTTGGTACATAGATAGTTTATAACACAGTGAAGCAATGGAGCACATCTTGTCTTCTTGTTACCTGCCAATGTAGTAATAGAAATAATAATAATAAAAACATTGAATCTTATATCAATGATATTACAGGTACCATTTTGTCAAAACTCAACCCAAACAATTACAAGTCAACTTGTTCCTGGAACAATCCAAGTGGACTGTGATAAAGCTGTGGGATTCCTAGCAGTTTACAGGTAATTAAATCCTAACTAACATTATAAACTAGCAGCCCGCCCCGGCTTCGCACGGGTGAAACAGATACATAATATTGGACGGCCCGTTAAAGTAAAGGATAGTTACCTTGACTTTTAACCCGACAGTTGCTGGTTATAACCAGCAACTATCGGGTTGTCGGGTTAATCCTAGCCATATTGATTTTCTCAAGTTTTTATGTGCATTCGTGAATCATGGGTGTTCACAGATAGTGCGATTTTTAAATCAATGTTCTGCCTCACTTGCTACCAGAAAGTAGCTTACCACCATCAAGGAATAAGTCTGCCGCCATAACCTTACTACGTAGTATTATTATCTTTTCTATGACCTTACGGTGTTCTGGCAACACAGCTCTCGGGAGTCATTACATTCTAGGCATAGCCTGTTCACCATGCGAAGATGCGAAAGTCAATTTGTATATTTGTTTGTTTCGGACTCCTTCACGGTCAAACGGCTGGACCGATTCAGCTGAAATTTTGCACAGAGATAGGTGATACTTTTATTACGCGGGCGAAACCGCGGGGCACAGCTTATCAGTGGATCAAACTGTATTGACATAAAATTGATTTATATCGGTTGTAATCTACAGAAATAGCGAAGCTAATAATGTTTACGTAGTAACTATTGTCTAAGCTGTGGTTTCGCTGCAATTATTTTGATGCGCATAATTTTAAATCTCTAATATCTTCTAAAGTTTTCATATAAATTATATACTGTAACGGACAATTTTAATGTATAATATGTGACCAAGGTAATTAACGTCATTATTCGGATAAGGATTAATACTTTAAATTAGAAAGTTGCCTTGAAAGTTATGTAATGTTTTTTATTAAAAAATTAAAGAATAAAATGGTTACCGTGAGTCAACCTTAAGAGTTAGACATATACCATCGCGAACTTTTTTGTAGACCTTTTTAAGTTGTACAATACTGTACATTATTTTGATCTATCTCGTAGGGTTCAGCCAGCGTTTGCAATGTAAGCGCAAAAAAGTGTTTATTTACGACATCACATTAGAAACCTCTAAAATTTGTCAATTTTGTGTGTTTCTCTAATATATTATGCATGTATTATACATATAAACCTTCCTCTTGAATCACGCTATCTATTAAAAAAACCGCTTCAAAATCTGCTGCGTAGTTTTAAAGATTTAAGCATACATAGGGACGGACAGACAGCATAAGCGACTTTGTTTTATACTATGTAGTGATGATGCAAAAGTAACTCTGTCTGTCTATCTCACTTTCACGCCAAAACCACTGGACCGATTTAAATAAAATTTGGTACACAGATAGTCTAGAGCCTGAGAAAGGACAAAGGCTACTTTTTAATGCGAAAAGAGGGTTGAAAGGGGGGATGAAAAGTTGTATGGAAGTATCGTCATTTTTAAAGCTAGAATCTTAAAACTTATTGTTTAGGCTGTTGATTCGATATAAATAAATCTGACATTCAAAGTTTGTGAGTGGGAAGGGGGAGGGAGCGGAGGTGGAAGTGAGGGGAAGGGGGAGGGGAGATGAAAGGAAGGGAAAGGGGTGGGGTGGGGGAAAGGGGAGGGGGAAGTTGGGGGAAAGGGGAGGGGTAGAGGGTAGTGGGGGAAAAAGGGGGTGGGTGGAAGAGAAAGAGGGGGGAGAAGGGGAGGGGGGATTTGCGCGGCGTGGTACGGTGCGGTGTAGGTGTCTTATTTGTAAAATAATTAGCCTAAATAATTTTAAATGCTACCCAAAGACACTTTTACACGCGGATGAAGTCGCGGGTGCAGCTAGTTCTATTATAATTTATATGACCCCCGCGTGGATCTATAGGTGCGAGGTGAAATTGTTGCGCATCTGTGCGGACACATGATGACAGCCCGGGAAGCAAACTCTCACTAATGAACCAATCACAGCCGCGCGCTGGCACTCGCGCTCCTCTATCCCATGAAACAGGCCTAAAATTTGACTTCTACACATCTAAAGGTTAGATGTTTAGATCAGTGCGGAGGTATTACTTGACTTGATGTTAAGATAATAATCCTTCAACCTTCAAGTGGTGTTATTCGGTGACGGTGATTACTAATGGTAGGCTGTGGCCTTTTCTCAAATTATTTACCGAAAAGAGACTTGTTGCTAATCAGTTCAATGTGATTTAACATGATTGGATGGGGATCTAACAAAGCGCAACTACGCTTTGTTAGATCCCAGCATCTCGCTACGGTCTTCCACTTTCTTACTGCCATGATTATATCTAAGAAAAACAATAGTCAAGGATGTCTTCAAATAAATAAATGGTTGTTTTGGAACATTGTTATTGATCTGCCGTCAAGTCTAACATGTATATTTTTATATTTAGAATATGTTTTGCGACATGCCTGTTCTTCGTGCTGATGGCGATACTAACGATTGGTGTGAAATCTTCAAAGGATCCTAGAGCTGGAATACAAAACGGGTAAGTCATAACGTTTTATTTAGTTTAAAAAATATTATAGAGATTAAAAGCTTAACGAAAGTTATTTCGTTATTCGTCTTTCAGTTTCTGGGGCATCAAATACTTGCTCGTGATTGGTGGCGTCATCGGTGCGTTCTTTATTCCGGAGGGGTCGTTTGCATCCACTTGGATGGTGTTCGGCATGATCGGCGGTTTCTGCTTCATCATCATACAGCTCATCCTCATCATTGACTTCGCTCACACCTGGGCTGAGAGATGGGTTTGTGAGTATTATCTATATTTAACCCCCGATGCAAAAAGAAGAGTGGTTATAAGTTTGACGTGTGTGTCTGTGTATCTGTGTGTCTGTCTGTGGCATCATAGCGCGCAAAACGTTGAACCGATTTTGATTTAGTTTTTTTTGTTTGATAGGTGTTTTCAATGTTTTCATCGAGAGTGTTCTTACATTGTTGCATGAAAATCCGTTCAGCCATTTAAATATTATAAGCTCTTTTTGGTTGATGAGACTACGTTAGCAACTTTCTTAGCCCTTAGACCGCAGACGTCAAAAAATCAAATAGGCGCTTCTCCGCACTACTTATCCGCCTCTCTGGGATGTCGTGTTTAGGCTCATTGGAATGGTCTCAATGAACAAATTATACATATACAAATCAGTCGGGGTGGTTTTAAATTTAAGTATTATCTTTTATTGCATATATTTTGTGTGTTTAATTTTCTGAGAGTCCCGTGACGTAAAATATACATAGGCTTGACCTTGGCTGGCAAAAAGTAGCTTACCGCCATCAAGGAGAAAATCTGCCGACATAACTTTACAGAGTATTCTAGGCTTACTGTGTTCACCATCATCGACCACAACATCGCTTACCACCAGGTGATAGATAGTGGTCAAACGCTGGCCTATAAGATATAATCAAATATGGCTGTACCTTTCTTAAATAATATTCTACCCTAATGCTATCTAAGTGCAACATTTATTTATATATTATAACAACTTTTAACGCGGGAGAAGCCGCGGGCTCTGCTCTTATATGTTTATGCGAAAGTTCCAACAAACTAGATTCAAGAAATACATTTAGTGAAGTTGACATATAATGAATAAAATCTATACAATTCTAAACAACCATATACCTCAAGTAAAGAATAATGGGGAAATACAGTAATTACCTGTTACTCAGTGAGTCATAAAAATTATCATGATTCACTATTAACACTTACGACGGGTACTTAGGAGAGGATTTGTCATTATTAATAACTTGTACTGGAACTGGCTCTCAAGAACGGCTGCTGGAACATATTAGATATTTGGTGACACATCTTCCAACTTGAAGGTGGTATCTGGCCAGACGTACACTAGACAGTGTCCTACCACCATGCGGATGGTTTCTTAACGATGTTTTTCTATCACTGGCGGGCCACTGTGAAATGCACACTATATTTTAGATAGAGAAATCTATTAGTGCATGTTGGGGATTTGAACCCGCTACTTCTGGCGTCAAAGCCGACCTTTCATCGACTGTGCCACTGGGCCCTTGGCATCTGGGCATTGTGACCCACAGGAAGTACACTGTTACCTACCTGCAGCCGTAAGCTTAGCTTAAACCTTAGTTCTACTCATAAATCTAGGGTTGTTACCTTCGGCCGTGACTCCAATCACCCACCGAATGAAGACATGCCGCCGATCGGTTCGCCGAGTTCCGTAATGATGTTCGGTGCTAGCCAGCTTAGAGTCCGGGTTGTCTTGCCCTTCGTCTCACTGCTATCTTACATTTCCAGACAAGCCCGATTTCATCTCTTAGGGCGTCCGCACGGTTAAGCGGAGGTCCAGCACCGGGTACTGTTTTGTGTAATTTGATAAAGCAGCGCTGCGTCAAGCGGATTGCCCGTCACACGCGGCGCGGGCTAAGGAGCCTGCCTCGCGTAGGACGGGGCACACTTGCGTGTCGATATTTCCCTTGTATTCGTCGTCTTCTCGCTAAGTACTATAACATCAAGTAATCTATTATGTATTGACGTACACCTGTACGACTAAAGTTGTACTGGCGGCAGTGGTGGCGCGTTAAGCGTAGGAATGGGCGTTATATAACATAGACTTTTATGACGTTAGCTATTTGTTTACACAACGATCGCTAGTTATCCAACGGTCTATTCAAACTATCTATTGACTACAACACGCGCTATGTAAAACGTCCAAGTCGCTATTAACTTCGCTTCGTTACCGCCACTCACTCGGTTAATAGCCGCTTGTCGCGTTACGAGAAAACTATTAAGTCGCGATCGCGCTTCGCGAACATCAATGACGAGAAACGATCGAGTGCAAGCTATGCGAGCGAGACATCGGAGGATGGATGGTGTTGTCGATCAATTAATACATTTGATAATGTGATTTATTTGTATTGCAATACGGTAGATGATTGTTTTTGTTATTAAGAAATATATCTCTTAGACAATATTTATGAAAATAGATATTAGTTATTATTTAAACATAGTAGCGGTTTTCGTTTGTGATTTTAAAATCACGTAACGCCACACTCCTATTAAGCGATCTGCCTATTAGTCCACGACGGAGCACGGCACGGATGGCCGCACAGGAGCCCTTGCCTTGTGCCCGCAGTCTCTTTTACAATACTATAATCTTGAATTGCTGTGTGTATCACACGGTCTCCGACGTACTTTGAATCCCTTGTTAAAATCTATTAAGTATCATCTAAAATCTACATTTTATAAAATTGTTTTAGCCAACTACGAAGAGAGCGAGTCCCGCGGTTGGTACGCGGCGCTGCTGCTCGCGATGCTCTCATGTTTCGCGCTCGCCCTCACTGGGATCATCCTACTGTACGTCTTCTACACTAAAGTTAGTACATATATTTAAACCCTTTGATACGTCATCCTTAGCCGATTGTCCTTAGCATGTATAAGAGCTTACTCGTATTTTATATTTGTCTGTATATAAAATAAATGATTGATTCCGATTTCTACAGATACAATCTTCCTTTTTTTATTGCAGATGGGCAAGCAATTGACCACTATCTCACCTAATGGGAGGTGACGATATGATCTTTGTTTTTAACCGACGAAAAAAAACGGACGAGGTTATCAAGTCGACGTGTATATATATATATATTTTTTATGTGTGACCACGCATAACTTTTTACAGAGTAGTCTGATTTCGATAATTCTTTTTTTATTGGATAGGGTATACCCCCAAGGGGTCCCATTAACATTTTAACGAAATCGGTCGAGTCGTTTTACATAAATCAACAAATATAATGGATAAAAGTGTCATAATTTTGATGATTTTATCATATCATCAACTTATGTCAAGAAACACTAGAAAAAACAAAGAGCCGAAAATCGGGCTCAGTTGCGTGTCTTGAGAGAGGCATATGTCCAGCAGTGGACTGATACCGGCTGATTATGATGATGATGATGATATTTTACAGGTGGTACCATTTAAATTTCATCGAGATATGTTCAGTATCTCCACAGATATGAAGATAAACACCTCAAACTTAGTATTGAAATTGACAAGCGTGACGTTGGTTGTCGGTTTTTTAGTTTTTTAAGTGATCTTAAAATATGTTTATTATTATTGTAAAGCATACATGTTCTATATAACGTTTGTCTAGGCCAGGGGTAGGCAATGACGCCTGCTTTTAACATAGTAGATAAAAAATTATAAAATAAAACTTTTTAACAAAAAATTAAACCGCCGAAAAAACTGAAAAGCAAAAAATAAGTAATATAATTAATGGAATAAGATGAATCTACACCTATATTATGTTAGGCTGTAGATGTGGAGACTAATAGATCTAAAGTCCCCGTCACGAGAAGCTATAAATTATGTAAACAAGTGTTCAGGAGTTCACAACATTTGGACCAACAAAAAAAATGAATTTCGTACTCGTACGCATTCGAAACTCGAATGACGCGTTTATTTCAAAATGGCGTCCCGATAGTTTACAATCCCTGCGTCCGGTACCAAGAAACACAAACGATAGCGCTTTGCGTCGTTAAAATATGATCCGACTAAATTAAATAGGTTGTTACTTTCATATAACCCGTCTATATTTCATGTCGATTGAATATGGTCAATTTATTATTATCTCGCAGTATAAAATGTTTACTTAGTAAAAGATGTTTGTTGACATAATTTATAGCTTCTCGTGACGGGGACTATAACATATGTGCAGATTTTGTCGAAGGTGGAGTAAGGCCTGTGAGAAAGATGAACTACTTATTGGAGTCTCAAAGCAAATCCACCATTATTATTAAAAATCACTCTATATACCTTTTTCATTCATTCATAATTGAGAGCCCGATCTTCGGCTCATTGGGAAGGATATGCCCGAATCGCCACGCTGGGCAATACTACCTTTTTAATTCGCTGATGTCAAATCAATTCATCATTTAAAGTAACGCAGTTTTCACACTAAGACAATGCTTACTTTGGTATTCGTACCATTAAATCAGTTTCCCCCACTTATATACACTGCTTCCTTTAAATAATATATTAATACTGTTTTAAGCCAAAGATCAGGCTCAGTGGCGTGTCTTGGAATATGCCTATATGCAACGGTAGACTGATACCGTCTGATAACGATGACTGTGTTTTATTTTTCCAGTCAAACGGCTGCGACCTGTCCAAGTTCTTCATATCCTTCAACCTGATCC
This sequence comes from Cabera pusaria, assembly GCA_954871355.1. Classification (NCBI taxonomy): domain Eukaryota; kingdom Metazoa; phylum Arthropoda; class Insecta; order Lepidoptera; family Geometridae; genus Cabera; species Cabera pusaria. The sequence goes on along the minus strand of OX940889.1, from coordinate 17,465,753 downwards.
TGGTGGTAGTAGCGAGCGCTATTTCCATCCTACCGGCAGTTCAAGAGCACCAGCCGCGCTCGGGACTGCTTCAGTCTGCAGTGGTGTCTCTATATGTGATGTACCTCACGTGGTCCGCATTGTCCAACGCTGACAGTGAGTGTAACGCACTCACTGGTGGTACTAATGTGGTTTGTATTTATATTCTATTTTAGTTATTATGTAGTTAATGAATTCGATTTTAAAATAAAAGTTTATGATCATAACTCCATCTTAGACCGCTTCATCACTTAACGTTACGTGAGATGTTGGTCAAGTTACTTGTTTGTGGAAAATAAAAATAAAAATTTCCTGGCTGCTCACTGAAGAAGGTACTCTAATTAGCTCGAAACTTGGTCGATGCGGTGCCAAAATAACCGCGGGTTCAGTCTGTACCCTTAGTACGGAGTTTTCATCGTAACCGCATTTGACAGATCTCACATAGTTTTCGACTTAATCTGGCTCCCTGATTGGTCTAAATTTAGTTAAGTGTAGTAACCACTAGAGGCGCTGTACTGTTTTTCATACAAAATTTGCTCCATATACGATATCGAGTTTGGTATGAAAACTCGTACTGGTCGGTATAAGGGCCAGACTCCACTAAAGCTGAACTAAGTGAAGATGTGTACAACATCAATAGAATTTCGTCAAAATTCTTCTTCTGTCAAAATCACACAGAATCCCGTTGGCTCGTCTCTTCTTTCAGCTTCGGTGGAGTCAGGGCCTAAAATTCAAGTATTAATTAATATAACTCGTGATAATACGTAAACAATTCACTTGGGTCATAATCCTATACATAACAAATAAACTGGCCAAGTGCAAGTCGGACTCGCACTAGTAGGGTTCCGTACCACACTACAGTATTTTATAAGATCGAGCAAAAATACCTCTATCATTTTTCGCCAGCAAAAATAATAATTAATAAACATTTTATATCTTACGTCTAACAAAGGTGTTAGGGATAGACATTTCGATATAACGCCATCTATTTGACGTTTACCTAACTAAGCGTTCATAAATGGCGTGAAATGCCGAAAAAAACACGTTTCTTGTATGGGGACCCTCTATTATTTTTAACTTTATTCTGTTATTAGTATTTGTTGTTATAGCGGCAACAGAAATACATCATCTGTGAAAATTTAAACTGTCTAACTATCACGGTTCATGAGATACAGCCTGGTGACAGACGGACAGACAGACAGACAGACAGACAGACGGACAGCGGAGTCTTAGTAATAGGGTCCCGTTTTACCCTTTGGGTACGGAACCCTAAAAATGAACCCCTATTTACCTTTATCCCGCCATAACTAGAGAACGGATGGACCGATTTGGTTATTTATTTTTTTGTTGTGTTTGAAACTGTCAGGAAAAGGTTTGTATGGAAAAAATAAAATAAATAAAGTAGTTTTGAACGCGGGCGCAGCTGCGGGGCAAAGTTAGAGTAAAATAATTATCCGGCCGAAATATAACACCACTGGAAGACACTAAGAAATAAAAGCTCAATTTTGGACGGCGATAAGGAAGACTAGACCAATATCCAGCAGTGAGACTACAAGTTCATAAAAGAAATGTTTCTGATATTTTTTATTTACCATAGATTGATTCACAAAGAAATATACCTTTATATTGATAGATATCTAGTCTATTTATACATTTAAATATGTATTTATAGCACAGTGTGACCTAAACCCGCACTTTACGCCCGCTTTTCCGTGACTTAAATATTCGATTATTGCACGACGTTTAGCAACCCGTTTAACTTCGCTGCGTTTGGGTGCCGACTTCACGCCGTGCAATAATCTTCTATTTGACAGAAAAGCGTAGCAAGCGTAAAGTGTGGGTTTATGTCACACTGACAGCTATAAAATAATATACGATACTCGTGATTTAAGGCGTATACGGCGTATAACTTCACGCCGTGCAATAATAGACTACTTAAGTCACACGTATCGTAATATACTATTTTATAATACTGTATACTTATATTATGTTATTATAATAAATATGCGTCACCAGGAAACAAAACAGGATATGTATTGGGTACGTAAATCATATAGAAAAATACAGTCACATTTGCATTCGGTTCACAAAATTGTAGGTAGTATTTTTTAGTACATTCCAATCAACCTACTTCTTAGTATATTTTTCGTGTACGTGTCAGATAGATCCTATGTATGTCATATTTATAGTCTTCATTTACAAGAACATTAATATTTTGTAAATATTTTAATATGTAATGTATATTTAGTTAGATACGTGTCATAATTTGGTAAGCTAAGAAAACCTTACAAGTAAGAGCGCATTTTCATTTGACGAGATTGCCGCACTTCGATTATGTGAATTGCCATTTAATTTGACTCTTTGTTGATAACGACAATACGCTGCGCTATGGACTAAAGTCCAGTCGCGGAGCAGGAAGAATTTATTACAAGCGTCCGAGGACGGCGACCATTGCATCTGGGCGAGAGAGACTATTTATATTTACGCGGGAGTGACAGAGACAGGTAATAACAGGTCATTGTACGAAATTCTTCCTGCTCCGCGACTGGACTTTAGTAGTGGGGTGTCTGAAAAGCAACTGGGGCACTAAAGTTCATGGCTCATGGAAACGCTGTAATCGTTTCCCATAAATGACGTTACGAAAAAAGAGAGATGTTGCTATACAACCTGAATATGTGCTTAACTCCTTTTTATTTCCTTTTAAGCGCATTTCAGACTACGCTATACTATTCTGCTATATAGTACAGCATGACAAGCAAATTACAAACAATCCGGCATATATATAGTATAGCTAAGTGTGAACGTGTTCTAAATACATGTATAGTGAGCGATATTGTTGCGCTATAAACTATATGCTATTATATTATAGCGTAGTCTGAAATGCGCTTTACTCGGTCCACGTCGCCCGTGACAATGTTGTGTAAAATGTTATGAAAAGTAACACCACTAGCACGCTAACATACCTATACCTAAAAGGTAACAGTCGCGCGACTGATCGTTGAGTCAGTTCAGCACTGAGTTGTACTTCGGCCCGCTCTATTTTTTTACATAATCTCTCATCTTGCCAAAGTATAAAGTGCCCTATAAAAAAAGAATAAATAATTAAAATACACTGGCCAATAAAACGACATGTTGTATACAGGATGTATTTTTATATGGGACCTTAAGGGCAGGTACCTCTTTCGTTGTAGCTACAGTAAAACGATCTGAAGAGACTGTCCATTATTTTCGACTACATTTAGAGCTGCATTCACAGAATTATTAAAAAAAAAATCGTAGAACTACCATTATCGTGCTCGAATGACCTAACGCTGACGGTGATATTTATCTGTTTCTCTTGTTTTCATATATAACGGTTTATTTTTTAATCTATGTGTAATTTGTGAAAACGCATGCAACTTTATGTAACTTAGGCTGCATGTTGTCAAATGTGTCAAATTGTCCAACCTTTTTATTTATTTTTTATTTCATTGTTAACAATGAAAGCCCTGTCCTAAAGTATGTCTAAGATCTACCCTTTTCCACACTGTTATGCCATCCATACTTTTATATACAAATAAATCGTTGTGAGTTGTGAGAATTTAACGTCTCCCAAAAAATAAAAGAGGAAATAAGTATTAATGAACGTCATATATAAATTAGTGTGATCATACCGATTCTACTTCCTTTTTTATTGATTCTTTGTGTTATCTTTAAATTTTCCTACTGACTACAATTGTTTTATATGTTGAGAGTGAAATATTTATTCGTAGGAGTGAAAGTATTCTAGGCCTAGCGTGTTCACCATCTTCGACCATACTATCGCTTGCCACCAGGGAGATAGTGGTCAAACCCTAGCCTATAAGATATTAAAAAATATTGCAACTGTAACATAACATTTTTGTTATTCTTCACGCTATATGTTATAAAAAAATTAAAATACTGCTCGACGCTCCTAATCCCGCCTCTACTATTTCCGTTATTTCTTTAAGTACTCGACAAGTCTACCGCTATCAAACTATATTTATGTATCAAACTCACTATTGAGTAAATGTATAGCGTCATTTTATACACAACGTCGGGACTCGGGACAGACCCAGAAAGAGTTGGCGGGACGAGTTGAGCTAGAACATTTCTTTGGACGGAACAATAATATTTTACACAAAATCATAAAGAATGTGAACAGGTTATAGAAGGCCAGGTCAGCCAGGTGTGAGATAAAGATTTTATTATTTACAGCATTATTTTGCCTTCTTTGTGTACTACCTGTTTTCCTCTCGTTCTAATGATCCAGCCATCTTCATCTTAAACAAATACTACCTACGACTCTTCATTGAAATACGAATATTCCATGCAGGCATCTTTCGACAATCAGTCGATCATCGGGCTGGTTATTTGGGCATGCAGCGTGCTGTATTCCAGCATCCGAACCGCTTCCTCCTCGTCCAAGCTCACCATGTCTGACCATATCCTCGCTAAGGAGGGAACTGCAGGTGATTATACGTTCTACTACATTTTTAAATAATTGCTATGCGATATAAACTTTCAGGGCGCTTTCAAATTAGAGATGGCGCCAGTACAATTTTTGTATTTAATATTTAAAAGCGCTATCGCAGCTCCACTATTGTGACACGTGCTCGTCATGTTTGCGTGAAGAACACGCGTTTATACTGAAACGCACATATTAGCACATCTTCAAGTCATGCCCGTAGACGGAAAATTAAATAGACAAGACATTAGCGTATGCGAATGAAATAGCTATAGAAATATTATCCGACTAAAATGATGAACACGTGATACATCAGCCAGCTATAAGATAAAATTAACAACGTAATTTCGTCGGGTCATACATGACAGCGGGTGAAAACCAATGGGCGCACTAGAACTGGGAGCCAGAGCTGGCTCGAAACAATAAAATCGCATATGTGGAGAAGGATAAAAAATGTTGTCCATCTCGCTCTCTCATACTAGTGATTGTATAGTTTTATCCTTCTTGTACTATTATTGTTATTTTAATGCCAGGTCTATTTTATATAATACTCTGTCTACGGGTCGGGCCACTCGCGCTTCTGGCAGCTATCGTTTCTATGACAGTCCTTCCTCACACCTCTAATTTGAAGGCGCCGTCATTACCGGCGTACTTCTTTGATTTAAAACGGGCATTAAACGTCACTGACGCGAGGTTGATATAGTGGTTGGATTTTTTTTTTACTTTATATGGAAGTCGTTTTCAGGATGACTTTAGAATCTTGAGTGTATGAACGATTGATTACGCCGTGTTGTGCAAGCGTTCTGCATTCAAGAGCCTGAAGAAGGCTTCCGGATGAAGTCAAAACAATTGTCTCTTACTTCGCATATCGGCTTCGCGTAAGTCATGTTAATTCAGTTTTAAAGTTCTCAATATGGAGATTGTTGTGATAAGTGCGATTTGCTCCTTTATTTTATATATACTTTTTGTTACCAACTCTTTTCGTTAGCCGATTGAGTTGAAATTTTAGATTGGTTTGCATATGAATACTAAAAAAGAAGGAAAAAGTTGATCAAGTCATCAAATTCATGAAAAACGAGTATGTAGTATAATTAAAGTGTTGCGAACTTTGTTTTTGATCGTCATAACAAAATTTTACTAACATTATATATTACACTAAATGGTTGGGTGTAATAATTAGTTGATATCATTTTAATGTGAACGTACCGGCTTTTGTTCGCGTGTATTTACTTCGGATATGCTCCGACCAGGTTTCAACCTAATACGTACGGTCATAGCGAAACTGACGATTTGAGACAGGCGCTCCCATTGGCAGGTATGGCGTCGTAGGTCTTCGGGTGCGCTCGGGTTCTGCGTTCGGCTCTGCCTCCGATTCGTCATCGCTATTTAATGCCGTTATGTTACGTTGTAGGCATACTGTGCTAATTGTGTCCACTGCATGGTAGTCTTGTTGAATGTTGGCATCGGGGTAGGAAGCGCCCAATGTTGGCAACCATGCCAACGGTACTGTCCACCCACGATCCCGGTTAAAATTAGGATACCTGTTGATTTCGATGGCCTCCCGTACTTTACGAGGAACGAAAAACTTCTCCCTCGCTAGCACAGAGACCTTATCGAACCGTAGTTAATGCCTGGTGTCCGAGATGTGAGCGTGTACTGCGACCGCCGAGCGAACGGTATCACCATTTTGACGCTTCTAATATGCTCCTGAATCCGTGTCGCGATGTTTCTTCGTGTCTCACCGATGTAGCATTTGACACATTCACAGGAAATCTTGTAAATGCCAGGTCTCATAAGTGGTTTTTGATGCTTAGGCGAACGCAGCAGCCGGCGAAGTTGGGAGAACGGGTGGAACGTCGTTTTAATATCATACCTACGTCTCAGGTAGTGGCTGATTTTATCAGTCACACCTTTGAACGTACGGTAGATAGATTAGCTATCGTTCTACTGTAACCTGTCTCTTTTTTTCGCTTGTGTTCGCCCATCTAGAGCTTTGCCGCCAGTTATAGCCATTGCTCTCAAGGACTTCTCTGACATGCTTCAGCTCCGTATGCACATATTGAGGGTCGGTTGAGATTTCAGGTGAGGTTGAGAATCTGGATGGATGGAGATGGTACGAGTCTGCCCGCAAGTACTTATCCGTGTGTCTCGGTTTCCGGTATACGGTGTGGGCCAATCTACCATCTGGCTTCCGTATAACACGCGCATCTAAAAAGAGCAAACTACCCTGTTTCTCTTTCTCAACAGTGAACTGGATACATCTGTGCACTGTGTTTAAATGTGACGCGAAGCTTTCAAGCGCGTTTTTATCGATAATGGCGAACACGTCGTTGAACCACCAGTACGTTGACATTAAAAATTAATAATTTTCGCGAAAACTTTCAAACTAGTTGATATCACTTTAATTTTGGAACAGTGGTGTCCGATGAATTAAGCTGGTTATAACCGTCGGCGCGAATAGCAGTTATCCTTTACTTTGACAGAGCTCTAAAAGACTTTAGCATACATTAATAGAAAATACACTTTTGATCTCTATGTACTACGTGTCGCATAATCGCATCAGGCTTAACAATTTAACTCAGTGATTTTTACTATTTAAACTAAGTCTTAATTATTTTATACCAAACAATCTGAATCTGAAAAATTTAGGTCATTCATGTGATATTTTAACTTAAAGCACCATTAAACCACTTTATCCGTAACATTATTTGTAATGAAACACTAACCCAAATGTATGCTTTCTTGTGACAACTGCGGCCGCCATTCGACGCAAGGGCAAGGAGGTCTTATCGCTAATGAAGGTACGACATGCATACATTTGCCATCTATCAAAACTTCAAAACTAACGCATCGCTAAGTTCAACCTGGTGTATTGGCTCATATCATCAAATATTTTATTATAAATGACTGGTCATAGCTTTGAAATATATTTTAACATATGATTTTATCTATACTAATATTATAAAGAGAACACATTTGCATTTTTGTGTGTATGTTTGTAACAATTTAGCTCAAAATTACTGGACCGATTTAAAAAATGATTTACCTTATGTTAAGAATTGACTTTAAGAATTACAATAGGTTATATATTATCCCGTTTCAATGATAGGTATATTCGTAGATACCTATTTTGCAATCTAAGTCGACAATAAAACAGTCGAGAAAACACGTGATTTACTAACGCTGCTTCTATTGTGTCAGACCGAAACTTTTAGAACTTTACAAAAAAGTCCGCAATAGAATAAATGTCTATTTCTTACGGTTGATTCACAGTAATCATTATAATCATTCTTTTTTTATTAATAACTATTACATAACTTCCAAGGCTATTTTCTACTGTTTATATCTTTATCCAAATAATTACATTAGTTGCTTTGGCCACATATTATTATAGATTAAAATTGTCGTTTACAGTATATAATTTAAATGAAAACTTTAGAAGACATCACAAATTTAAAATTACGCGCATCGTAATTCATAAAATATTTGCAGCATAACTACCTGTGTACGAACACCCATAATTCATGAATGCACGTAGAAATTTTAAAAAATCCTCTAATATATAGCTAGAATTAGAATCAGCAACCTCCGGGTTAGAAGTCAAGGTAACTTTCCTTTACGCCAACGGGCCGTCCAATATTATGTATAAATTTCACCCGTGCGGAGCCTGGGCGGGTGCTAGTGTTCTTTATCGTACGCACTTTAATGTATTCAAATATGAGATATGTTTCGTTTCTAAATCTTTTGCCTCTTGATCGAAATGCGCAACGCTACGGTTTGCGGTATCGGATACGTAATAGTATAAAAACAGAAGAACATTTTAGACGTGACGTTTAAGTTCTTACGGTGTTCCATCAGCACACAGTCCTTGAGAGTCACGCCATTCTAGGCCTAGCGTCTTCGACCACACTGGAAATTCCTATTTATTATTGACTTTATGAGTAAATTATCTGTTTTTGATATGTTGTATTAATGTTTTCACTTTAAAATATTAGTATAAATATAATGTCTTAACATCTTACAAAATATCCAACAATTATAGCGTTATTTTGCTTTATCTTGGTTCATATCAAAACTGTGGGTTCAAAACGGTTTCAAGGCTTTTACCAACTTCAGAAATTAGAAAGTCGAGGGATTGGTGTAGCAAATTATACGCATGCGTACCTCTTCATTATCTTTCCTTTATAACTCCGAGCTTAATCGCTGAGGGGTCCTAGATTCAGTATCATTCGTATTTCGATATAGACTATAGTATAGTATAATCGAAACACGAATTATGCTGAATCTAATTCTATAGTCACTATAGAATCGAATAGACTCTAGAACCTCTTTAAAAATAGTTTATTTATTGAATTATAATGTTATGCTACATTATTTCATTATTTTCAGCAAAGGAATCATCTATATCGAGTATAAATAACACGAAGAGCAATTCAGGTGGCAAAATAAGAGTTTATTATACTTTTGAGTTACTTGAGTTACTTGAATTACTTTTTGTTTTCAGCAAAGGAATCACCTATATCAAGTATAAATAAATCGAAGAGCAATTCAGGTGGCAAAATAAAAGTTTATTATACTTTTGAGTCATATAACATAGTTTAAATTAGGGATGTAACGATTCCGATACCCATATATTGGCAATGCCGATATATCAATCGACATCGCCTATTATAATATAACCGATATCAAAGAGTTAAAAAAGCGCACGAAACTTTGAACATTGAAGTGAGAAATAAATAATGCATTTTTAGGGGAAGACAAAATAGATGGCATGATTACACAGGCGAGATTGACCACTTTTTTCTTTGGATTTTCTTTATATTAACTAATTAAGTTTTTTAATTTTTAACATTTCTCAAGGTTCTATAATAATATAGGTCTATTAAAATATGGGTCAGTTTTTGAATAATAAAGTAATACCGTATCGGCAGAATTACGTATCGTTACACCTCTAGTTAAAATATTCGTGTCGACTGTGATGTTGCGCTTTGGAATTTGACCGCAATAAAACTCTTGTTGTCTCTATTTTACTCCGTGTGTGAGACAAGGACAGCACTATTTTAGCGCTGTCAAATTTAGTTGGCGATATCAGAACCAGCTTCATTATCGTTATCTAAGCGTCATTGTATTTTGTTTAATTTTTTTCACGTAGATATATGTCCCTATCAGACACATAACGCTTTTACATGCATTTGCTTACGAGTAGTATGTTCTTTACAAAATAGATTTTATTGAAAGGAATATGGTAACCACTGCGGATGACTTTCCCAACTACCTTGCTCTGATTAAATGGTCTCATTCTGTGCTAAGAGTGAATTTACGCTTGAGCGTCGTTTCAAAAATGTCATTAAAGTTGCATATGAAGTAAACTATGAGCTGAAAACTAATGTAAGTCTAAGAATCTATGCACATAGTGTTTTAATCATACTGGCAACTAGCGTTGAGCAACTAAATGCCGCGTTAAAAACGATGCACTCGGCTAAGGGTGAAATTAACCGACACATTTAGACGCGCGTCCAGTGACTTTAAACCATGTCTTATATCGTTTCTTAACAAAACATTTTAAAACGTCACCAGACGTTTATAATATTTTATAGCACAGTGTGACCTAAACCCGCACTTTACGCACGCTTTTCCGTGACTTAATAGTCGATTATTGTACTTCACGCCGTGCAAGTCTTCTATTTGACGGAAAAGCGTAGCAAGCGTAAAGTGCGGGTTTATGTCACACTGACAGATATAAAATAATATACGATATTCGTGACTAAAGTTGTCTATTATTGCACGGCGTAGCACCCGAGCGCGCGCCGTGCAATAATAGACTACTTAAGTCACACGTATCGTAATATACTAATATCGGTGAATTTCGTCCGGGAAGGACGTGCCGAAACCGTGTGCGTACATAGGTTCTAAGTCATCCGTAGTGGTTTCACCACATTAACACATGCATGCTGGCGCTGAGCGCAGACTATGGTTCCATAGAAGGTGACGGTGGCGAGGCGGGCCGCGGTGAGGCCAAGGTGTTCGATAACGAGGAAGAGGGAACAGCATACTCCTGGTGCTTCTTCCACGTCGTCTTCGCGCTTGCCACGCTCTATATTATGATGACCCTCACTAATTGGTACAAGTGAGTATTGATCTTCTCTTGTCAGTTCATTTAAAGATCGTCTTGTTTTGTGTAAGGTTCGGTAAAGGTTGTGGGTGGGGTAACGTTCATATTAGTTTCTTTTTAATTGATTTCACAAAAAAGGATTACGTTCGCAATTCGTCGAAATCTTTTTTTTAATGTATGTTCACTGATTACTCGAAGATGCCTGAACCGATTTGGAAAATTCTTTTTTTGTTTCAAAGGGTACTTCTCAGGTGGTCCCATTTGAATTTTAACGAAATCGGCCAAGCCATTTTAAATACATCAACATTTGTATTACGATGCATTTACTTATCTCGACGACATACCACTAACTACTGGCACAGATTATATAAGAGTTACTACGTCTACTGGCTACTTTGACTAGCGCGACGTTTGAAGTCGGTTCTTTTAGTTTTTTAAACGATCTTAAATTATGTTTGTTTCGTTTTATTTTGGCTACACAAGATAATAATTGACTGTATTGAGCCTGTGTGAAAGTATCGAAAAGTTCTAATGTTTTAGAAAAAAGTCGTAAAGTTAAGTCAAAGTCACATAAAAGTCAAGTTTAAGTCATAATACCTACAGTCGAAGTCAAACGCTCAGTAAAAATGTGGACTTAACCGAAAGCTTCCAGTGGAATTTTAGTATGAACACAAAATAAGCATTATATTAATGAACCTTTAGTAGTACCTTTTCTTCATGCCCAATAGAAAAGTGATTGACAACTAACTCACCCGATATTAAGTTTTGATGTGATCCACGATGTAGCATGCTTGCCTAAAACTTTTATTAGCTCGATTTCTTCTCATGTCTTTGAAAATTCTTACCAATTGTATTTTATTTTTGGAGCTATTTCTCAGGTGAAATGCTCAGTCAATGCGAATAGGTTTTTTAAATTAATACTACCTCAAACTCTGGCAACTGTTGAGCGATTTGGATAATAATTTTTTCGCTAGATAGGTAAGCTCAGGTAGCTGTAGAGTGGTCCTATATACACTTTATCAAGATCCTAGGAGAAAACCGACACCCCTCGTGCGGCTTGAGAAGTCAGTACACTTGAGGCTAGATGTGGCGCTATCTTAAAAAAATGTTAGAAAAAATGTTAGTCCAAGAGGAAACTCAACAGATGCCTTTTAAAATCAATACAATAGTGTGACACTGTCATTATGGATAAAACTGTCAAAGCTCATGTATCCTTTTCATTCGTTTTCGATTTAAGTCTGCACCTCTTTAATTCCCTATATTTCTAACATTTGTAATTTCCGACAACATTTGCTTTAATAAATATACTAGCTAAAGAAATAAAAAAAATATCGCTTTGTCGCTTTTGACAGTGACATCTCGGAATGTTCGCATTAATGGCCACCTAGCTAGTGTAGTCTAAATTATTTTTGTTTAATGAAAACGGTTCATTGGTGTCGGGATGCTAATCACAATTTTATTTTCCAGCCCGAGTTCGCAGTTATCGAAGGTAAACCCTGCCTCTATGTGGATTAAAATCGTGTCCTCATGGCTTTGCGTCGGCCTCTACGTGTGGACCCTCGTAGCTCCCGCCGTCTTTCCTAACAGGGACTTCAGTTAAATCTTTACTTCAAAGGTATAATATATTCAACTCTTACCATACTATATTCTTAGTCTATGATAAATTATTTGGCTCAAATCGCTATTAATCTGTCTATATAGTTATTAATCTATGCCAGTTTTTTTTAAAGCTTAGTGCTGTTGTATGTATTGCGATACTCACTGCAAACGATCTATAAGCATTTGAATCAAGAGTCGCCGAATAATTACGGTTCTCGATTTGCCAAATATCAAGCCATCGATAGCTGATCAAACTTATGTATGTACTACTTAAAGCCTTTCTCATCGATTCAAAAAGCATTCATATAAAAAATTGATTAAGAATGTATTATTGTTTGACAATACAAAAACCCGATTATTATTATATACGAATTCGGTATAAATGATAAATTTTTGTCTATAACCCAGTGTCGAAGTACCGATTGAATGAAAAAAAAGAGCATTTTTAACTTTATAGTTAGCATATAAAAAATATGATACTGGATATCATATTTTTTATGTAAAGCCACCGATTAAACATACGTAAGAGTTGGATGTGTTATATGTTTACTTAATATATGTTATATGAGCTTTTAGCTATATTTAAATTTGCGGTTGGTCGAAAAGTATACGTTTTTCATTTCGAGATAGACAAACTCTGATGGATTGACCAAATTTATCCAAACTCCACAATGCACCAAAAATACTTTTATGTTTTTATTATAAAACTTCTAAGCATAACATTTTTTTTCTTCTCTGCCTTTAATCATTTTAATTTTTAATTTTAACTTTAATTTTTTTGGCGTGTACTTTCATACCTAATAATTTATAACTATCCTTAGGTCAATACATCTTGGGAGTAAGTCTCTCGCAGAATAGAAAGAATGTGTAAAGTAATAGGGAATATGCAGTAGCTCAGATTCATTGAAATTTTTTTTTCGAATCTTTGTTGTCCTGGAATTATACGTAAAACCTTTTTTTTTTTATTTAATTCCATTTCATTTATAAAATAATAAATGAGACATGCAATTTAAGCGCGGGAAATTTAAATTTGTAAAACAGATCACCATTGGTCGAATCGAAAGTTGACGGCGCAACTCACTACGTCACGTGATAGAAACAGCTAGTTTACTTCAAGTTTTATGGGGTTTTCTCTGTAGTCTGTGTATCTGACGTAAGTGCGTGACGTCACAACCCACTAACAAAGAGCCCGGAAAATGATGGCGTTTAAACTGCTCAAATTTATTTGATTATTTAAATACTAGCAGCCCGCCCCGGCTTCGCACGGGTAGAACATATATGCCTACAAAATTTGCATCAGTTTGTTGCATCGAATATAAAATATGAACATATTTAACAACCATCGTCATATTTCATCCAATTTACACAAAACCTTAACGAATTATGCACCTAAACCTTCCTCATAAACACTCTGGCTATTGGTGAAAACCGCATGATAATCCGTTCAGTAGCTATTGAGATTATTGCGAACAGACAGACAGAAGCAGTGATGAACTTTGTTTTATAATACTTACGTATTGATATTGGACGGCCCTTTGGCGTAAAGGATAGTTACCCTGATTCTGACCCGACGGTCGTTGGTTCTAATCCTAGCTATATACCTACCAATGAAAGTTTTATGTGCATTCATGAATCATGAGTTTTCGTACAGTGGTAGTGGAATCATTAAATCTACCAAAAAGTAGCTTACCACCAAGGAGTACATCTGCCGCCGTAACCTTACGGCGTTCCCCGACGCAAAATGTAGGGGTAATATACGGTTAACGTGTGTATCTGTGTGTCTGTCTGTAGCATCTTAGCACCTAACCGGATGAACCGATTTTGTTTTTATTATTGATAGTTTTTTTTTGTTTGATAGATGTCTTCATCGAGAGTTTTCTTAGCTTTGATTCATGAAAATTCGTTCAATCGTTATAAAATTATGAGCTTTTTTCTAGTTAATTGCGCTATGAAATCAACTTTCATAGGTCTGATCAATTCGAAAATCTTCTTCTTCAACGATATTGTAAGAACATTAAAGCCTCCTGGACTCTACAGAATACTCAAATCCTCACCAACTTACAGCTCAGATTTTAAATGTCGTGTTTAGAGTCATTGGAAAAAGCTATTATACATAGATCAGTCGGGGTGGTTTAAAATATTATATTATATTATTATATATATAGATGAACATTATTTTATACAATAGATCATATTATTATACTATATTGACTTCAAATTGATTGTGATCGGTGGGGATCTACAGCATAGCTAAGCTTATAATAATATTTTCGTAGTAACTATGACCTAATCTGTGGTTTCACTGCATATATTTTATTAATTTTGCGATGCGTGTTTGTGAAATTCGTGATAGCTTCTAGAGTTTTCATTTGAATTATATACTGTAAAGGACAATTTTAATCTATAATATGTGGCCAAGCTAATTAACGTAATTATTTGGATAAGGATTAATACTATATACTTGAAAATAGCCTTGGAAGTTATGTAATATTTTTTAACAAAAATTTTAAGATTAAAATGGTTACTGTGAGTCAACCTTAAGAGATAGACATATGCTGTCGCGGACTTTTTTGTAGGTCTCATTAAGTTGTACAACTCTTGCATAGAAAATATTCTTCTATCTATTTTCAATTAAGCAGCGTTCGTAAGAAACGTGTTTTATCGACCGTTTATTTGCCGACTTAGGTTGCAAATTAGGTCTCCACGAATGTACCTTTGATTTAAACGGGATAATATTTAGCCTATTTTCATTCCGAAAGTCCATTCTATGTATTAGTGAAAGAATTTTTTAAATCGGTTCAGTAGTTTTTGAGCTTACTCATTACAAACATACAAAAATACAAATACAAATGTTCTCTCTTTATAATATTAGTATAGATTTAGACCAATTTCAGCAGTATTTTATTTTTTTATTGTGTTATATCGATGTAATGAGCGAGATAAAAATATTAAAAAAAACATGCATGTTCCCTATTTCCCTATTTCGAGTTTTCGTCGCGTTGCCGTTTAGACCGATTTCTTGTAAGATCTACTCTAAAAATTAAAGTTGGGCTGTACACATTTAATAGGTATGTGATATGTTAACAGGTTAGGCAACGGGTTTTGAGAGCTGTTAATTATTATATTCAATTTCTATTTTGATCACAAAAAGTAAAATATTTTTATTTCCTTAAATATAATTACCTAATTTGGTAGTCACAATTAATTTACCAATTACATGCAAGCATATTTTGTAATTTTAAATACTATTTATTTATCGTGTTACTATTATTTAAATTTAACGTACGAATTTTGTAATTTTTTTATCTCACTTAATTTCATTCTTTACTGTACTAGTTACCTATAAATGTCTTTATAAAATTCTGTTTATGTCGCTTCTGACTTCTGTACTATTATTAAACTCTAATTATAAAATTGAATTCGCCTAGAACAAGTCTATTTCTTATTGTAAGTGCAACTAGTATAATTTTTTAAATAATATACGTTATCCATAGAAATAATTGTATTATTTTAAAACCACATAATGACATAGATAGGTCATAGTTATAAGTTTCAGTAAGGAGGTGTATAATGACATAATTAGGTCATTCTTCTAAGTTTCAGGAAGTAGGTGTGTAATGAAATGACATACTTAGGTCATTCTTCTAAATTTCAGGAAGGAAGTGTGTAATAAAATGACATACTTAGGTCATTCCTCTAAGTTTTAGTACGAAGGCGTATAGTGACATAGGTCATTCTTCTAAGTTTCAGTAAGGCTATCTACGGGTGACTGCGTCCGTTACTTTCATACATATAGATGTTGAATCTCACATGCCCTGCAATGGAGGCTACCGTTTTCTCGTTCACCAGGTGCCACTGAATAAAATGGTCCTGAAGACAGCTGTCGAGCCATACAAATTTTTATGAAGTCAAATGTAACGATATGTTAAATGTCAGTTTGGGATAAATCAACTAAAAATTACATTGAGTTTTCGCAGACCTTATAGCACACTAGCGCCTTTAGCGGAAAATTTACACGCGATAGCCCCCCACTTCACTGAACATTTTGTCCATCAAAACGAAAAAAAAATCTATTTCTCAAACTCTCATACTATCTCTTTAAAGTGATGGTACCATTTTCAGGATGCGTGGGATCGAATCCCGTCGGTACGATGACATTTTGGATTGTGTGTAATACTTTCCATAATACTTATCTTAGCCTTATTGCATTGTCGTTGCCTAATGCGTTTATTGCAGTGGTGCTATTCTCATGGCTCTTAGTAAATTAACTAACTCTTATCGGTCAGGTAGGTAGGTAGATTAATCATCATCCTTCAATGACAATAAATCCTGGTAATGGGCCTTGGCCTGGTCCAGAATGTGTTTACAGTCTGGCAAGGGATAGTGCTTACTTTCTGTCGCGAGCCACTGGACACCGATCCTTTTCAGATTCAGCTAACGGAGCTTGGGTCTACCAGACTTCTGCGACCATCAGGTTTGCCATCTAGTAAACGCATAGGTGTTCTCTAAAAAGGTCTACTTTCTGTATTTAGGTGTTCTCGTCTATTTCAATAGATTAGGTATACGCACTTAATATATAAGGGTCAGAAAAATAATGCAACTTTGATTCTAATAATTGAAATATATTTTTCAAGACACACAAAATTCATACTAAACTTATTGAGGTATAATATGTCAGGCAAATAGACTACTTGAAGTAGCACATAAAATTATAACATTTTTCTCTTATATATTTTCATAAACTGTTTATTGTTACAATAATTTCATCGAGTAAGGTATAGGCTTCACAGTCAAATTTCGTTCGCTAGAATATGCATTAATAATAAAATGTATCACTATTAACAGTACATTTAGAGAGCTCAAGATGCGATACGCTATAAGGCTGTTTTACATACGTCGTTATGTCGGATATATTAAGATTTTTTTAATACATAATGTTTCTTTTTGATTCTATTTTATTTTTTTTCTTTTTCAACTTTACAAATAAGTAACACATTACTTAACAAAACGTTCAATAAAATTGTAATATTCATAAAATCAAATATTTGGAACACTTCTGGACCTTTCCACGTAGATACGTACTTCATAAATTAATATTGCCTTATCTACGACAATTCTGTATAATATAATAATATAGTCACATTTAACATTACAGTTACATATAAGTATAAATAATTTAGAAAATAATAAATAGAATTATTAATATCACAGTAGAATAACTGCCAGCGAGTTTCTACCACTATATTACTGTTGTCGATTTTATTAAAGATGGCGTCGCAGGTGGACCGATTGTCGGTTAAGTTAGACGGATCAAAGCTGACAGTTTCGGTAAAAACTGCTGTGATATTGACAATAAATAAGAATAAACCTTACAAGAACGTATACAACACAATATTTGATCATGTTGCGACCTTAAAACTACTGGTAACCATTAAACTCAACATGATATCGCTGCTTTCAGGCTTTAACAATAAACATGATGTCTTCTTACATTATATCGAATACGAAAGTATCGAGTACCTACCTATAACCCTTACTAAGATTCGTCGAAACTGAACAAAGTTAAATATCATCGATTCAGCATTTTGTGTATTAGGTAAATTATTATCTTCGGTTAAGTCACATGCTATGTAATTTGTCAACTTTCACAGATTTCTTTTCTAATACATACCTACTTAAAATAATAAACTTCAATATGATTGTTATGGATGGCAATTCTAGAAACATAGCCTCGAATAGATAAATGGATAGTTGTTGTACTGATTTTAAAATTACAATGTCGAAAAAAATACCCACTAGCGTTGATCGTCCTAAGAGTAGATTTAAAATTATGATTATTCTACATTTTATATATATATACTGTCTTATTGCAAAATTATAATATAAACACGGTTCACAGTAAACGGAAATACATCTAGTTTAAAGAAATAATGCCTAGTTTGGTATCTACATAGTTTTTACCAGGAGACATATTTTCATAATCGATAATTGCCCACATAGATGACCTTAATTGTATAAATATTTTTTTAAAGTAGGTACCTACCCTAATATTATGTATACGTATAAAAATAGTTACCGCAAAAAATACATTTATGATATAATTATGACATTTTGACCATTTAAATTAAACCAATAAATATACGCCTAAAATGAAGGTACCTACATAAAATAAAATTCATTTTGTAATAATTTCTAAAATTATATTGTTGAATAAAGCCGGTAGAGGTGCTTTTATACAATTATGTTAAATATAGGTAAATTAGCTACTCAACTAGAAGGTAAAATGTGTATGTAACACCGTACACTATGGCATATATCTGATTTATTATAGGATACGAAATATATTACAGTAGGTAATACTAGTGTAACACAACGTACGGGGAGAAGGCGATAATATGATATTCCATTATTCACAAGCTTATCTGCAAATTAACATACATATTTACATTGATACATGGAAATAGGTCAATAGAATAGTGTGATATGATAACGCAGAGTGATGGGCGCAATGTATAGGTACATCAAGTTTTCAGTACAATATATTTAACGCTGCTCATTGCTGGTAGGCATTAAATTCATATAAAATGAAATGTATCATTGAAAGTTATAGAGATCATTATTATTTTATTGTGAACTAATTAATTTTGCATAAAATATGTTTCCTTCCACAGCAAGATATTTCACCAATAATTTATAAGTACGATAATTTGTCGTAGGATTTTCTTATATGACATTTATGAAATAAGTCAAAATCATTACCTACATTAAAATTAAAAATAAGACAAGACAAATCCAAAATCAAATAACTCATAATACAAGTAAGACTTAGAGCTCCGACTAGTGCTAATAGCCAGATATAGGGACTTTCCTCTAGATCCTTATTGCTCTCATGAAGGTCATGCAATACTATTTTATTATATTTTGATTTCATTTGTTTCCAAAATATGATTCTAAATACAATGTCTCAATTATGCGCTTTGTACTGATATGTAGCAATTTGTTTATTATTATTATTATGTTATGACTTTGGTGTTCAATGAATATAAAATTGAGCAAAATTTTGGCTAAATAAATTAATAATATAGTAACTTAAATTATTTACAACTAATCACTAAAAGAATAAAGTGTCTTTATTTAAAATAATAAAAATTCAAACTATGCATTTACTATTACAACTAAATTAAAATTTAAAATAAGAAAAACTCTATGTTATTATAATAATGTATTTCTTGATACATAAATCTAATAGCTTCAAAGTAAATTGAGATCGGAATACACAATTATTTATTTATTATGATATCAATGAAACTACAGTACGTAAAGGGCATTAAAAGATTAATTTTTATGTTTATCTGATCTATGAGAATCACAGTTACCAAGTTTCTGATAACTTGAAATCAACAATTTTATCAAAAATAGTATGCCACAGGCATTTCTGAGACTTGTGTCGCTACAATATTAAACTTAACGTATTTATTAAAGGAGCTGCTAAATGAAAGATCGATGTACACAATTTATGTGACTCTATAATTATAGAAGTATTTCGTATACCCAGTTACAGGCGTACCGGTAATTTAAGGTACGTCATACGTCTTGATATCGGCAATGTTTATCAAAATAACTACCATAATTATAAAAAAAAATATATAGGACAGATTTGTAGTATTACTAGAACTATTAACGGGATATTTTCCATGTTTATGACCACGAAAATCTAAAACTTAGATTTGTAGTAGTTTTATTAACCGACTTCATAAAAAAGGACGTTTCTCAATTCGACCCAATATATATTTTTTTATGTTTGTTTGCGGATAACTTCGTCGCTTATGAACCGATATTGATGATTCGTTTTTTGTTGGACAGGAGATATCCTAATGTAACCATAGTAATTTCATCGAGATCTAATAAGTATCTCCAGAGATATGGAGATAAAACTTGGTACTGAAAATTAATAATAGCGCGGCATTTGAAGTCGGTTCTTTTAGTTTTTTATACGATCTTATACACACTCTAATGAAAGATAGGTCGGTAGTCATCAGAATAGTCACATTTAAACACGTCCAATATGAACTAGCATTCATCACATTACCTAGGAGCACACAGTAAACCGTCACGAAATAAATCTACACAATAACTAGGCATTCCGGCCGGCAGTTCCGGTGAGATACATGCAAAGTGCCTATACTAAGCAGGTATAGCGTTATATTTGAATTGTACCTTACGTTATTAAATACTATTATTATGACTTCAGATTATTTATATCTAAGCTTCTATGTAAGCCGCAGTTACACCTAGATATACTTACAATATGGCAGTTGTCACCTAAAGTTAGCTGAGTTGTTTCACTTACATTTAACGTGATTTGGTTTAAAAAGCGCGGCTTGCAACGGACAAATCGAGAACGTGACAACTTCATGATGTTTTATCACAACCATTATTGCAATGAAAACATATTATTTGGTAATATTTGCAGGTACATCAAGTAATACAATCAAGGAAAGCCAGAATTAGCGTCACAGCACCTTTCCTCGATGGAAAAGTGGCAAGATAAAACCTATCCCGATATATTAATTTTGAACCTGTGTATGTTTCAGTTAAATATTATTTTTAAAGTAAATATTAACATAATCGATTGTTAAAAAGCATAAATATGAATACGAATTGTACCTGTTCAGTGAATGTCCAACCGATACTTTACTTATATAAAATGTTATTTCATTACAACGCTATAAATTGATCTTAAAATTAACTTGTCTTATCTATGGATTATTATAATTGTTATATTTAAATAACTTTTATGTACATTTATATTTTGTCTATGTAACTGAACAGGCACATATCTGGCTAGCAGGCAGTAGAATGTGCGTTCAATTTAAGCCAGGCACCAATAGTGTTCAACGATCGCAGATCACAAGTGTGTGTACCTAGTTAGATATAGATAGACTATAGAGCATCACGCGCGACGAGATCTATAATATCAACATGATATTCTACTGTAGTTGGCACGATTTGAGTCATTTATTATGTACCTACCCCATTTCACTACATTTTGTAAAATTTACTGAAATAATTTCGTTTGATCATAAATAGGACGTTACTTTATCGAGCTTCGGATATTTAAATCACTTAAATTACCGCGCTGTGATGTATTTCAAAAGTAAGCAAAATTATTAATATTATAATTAAAATCATATAAAATTGTGAATCAAATATATATAAACTTACACTTTAAATTCATTACGTTACCGTATAAAAACTTTTTCACTTTTAACTATCATTAAGTAACAATAAATGGTATATAACTCTTTACTTTATCATTAAAAATATGTACATATCCGATCATTGCTTTTAATCAATAGATAGATTCCTATATGTATAGAATAAACTTTATATAATTTACTATTTGTAATAAAAGATATCGTATTTACAATTTACTCAATAATACTTAGTCTTAAAATTAATATTGCAGCTCGCAATCGCCTTCACTCTTCTACAACTCGCCTCATAATGCCTTCATATTACTGTTTTCCACCCCGGAAGAAATCTCTGTTTTACGGAGGTCTCAATTGACACTTATTACGTCATGACCATTCAACGCAGATAGAATTTGAAATCGAGCTGTAAATTTTATAAAACGTCATAACTTATGCTACTGAGCATGAAGCGACTGAAGTTTACCTTGTGCTGCCGCTCCGATCCGATGGGCGTAGATAGTTAGGTCTGTCCATTCTCCGAGCCTCCAGTAGATTGTCTTCCCTCCATCAAAGTCATAGCCATTCCTCGCTCTCAGTGTCGGGCCCCGGGTTGGCGGTGCCACTGCCACGTGAAGCGCCGACAGTACTCGAGCTTTGAGTATTGTCACCTTGTTCCGGTAGCCCCACTTATGGTGTATACGACGCAGATATGTTAGTAAAAATTTAAATCTAAACGTGTTTTATAGTCTTTTAGTCGAATCTGAGATAGCTTACGAGTCTAATTCCATATATTACGTGGTTTTCTTTTATTATCTAGTAATTCAGTCGATACGCGAATTTAATATAAGTGATTAATATCACCGAAGTACCTCAACTGGCGTCACAATTATACATAAATAACCATTATTTTGTATAACCAGTCAATAAAGGTACGCCACGCCGCTCGTGGCGCACTCGTCAAGTTTAGCAACAGTGCGAAAACACTTTTTACTTTCCGCTGTGAGATCAGCATTTGCACATTCGAAAATGTGGACGGAATAACTAATTTCATTCATGATAATAGAAAGTTAAATTGTACATAGTGCCGAGGAACAGCCGAGAGTGTAGTGAATGTACGCTCATTATTTCTGCACGTTATAGTTACGTTCCACGTTTCGATTGTGCATCCTCTGACGTGCCGTAGCCGTAGAAACGATACCGTGGACGCGTAGAAGCGTTCTCTTCCGAACGTGAATTTACGAGTATCACGACTAACATATTGTTTAGACATCGGTATACAAATCAATGGTTTCACACTGTTTATGTCAGTCTACCTTAAATCTAGTCAACTTACATCTAATATTCACAGTCTCCGACTGACATGTCGCTACTCCGCTTTCTCGTCACAGTTCACAGTAAAGGCGAATCTACTGCGCTACAAAAATACGTGGGCAATGTCTATTCGTGTAGTCAAAATACAAGCCACATTTAAAGAGCAAAAATATGTCTCCTTTAAATTTATATTCATAAACATCTCGCTTAAATTAGATAAAACTCTCATCCATAATATACTCTCTCAGTGTCTCGGCTTAGCCTAAGTAACACACGTCACGACCCGCACTCGGAATAGTTCTGCACTCGCAGTGCGCGAATGTCTTTATAAAACGTCTGTTCAACATCAGTTCTCGTAACTGGTTACGATGCAATGAGTTCATTTGAGATACACTGCCCTCAGATTGGGGAGGGTCCGGCGCGCGCGCTAGTCGCCAAAACGCGTGCATGCCTTCTTCCACTTGCACTGAGTGCACCAGAGATCACGTTGGTCCATACCGTACACTTTGCGGCACTTCTTGTTGTCGGAGCGCGGTCGCCGCCCGGGGCTGCTCGGGGACCCGTTTCCTGCCGTCAGCCGCATGTGTTTCTGTAACAATTACCGCTTTATTACCTTCAAATTCAGAAGACTTCTCGCAGCACTGGCCAATAGGTATTGACTAAATCTTTCATCAAAACCTCTCAAATGTAAATTTGAACGCTTTCTTACCGGTGAGTGTGAATTTGACCAGGAATGCGTTACGGGAATGCTTATAGGCCTCGCGGTTCCATTCTGCATGGTCGAAAGCAGTCCTTGCCTGAAAACATACGTCTACATTAGGATTGAGATCGCAGCTGTGAAATTGGCAATATTTGAGCAGATTCTAAAGACGGCTGGGTAAACGAATAGTAACCAAAATAACATCTGTATCAAGAGCGACAATTACCATTAAATTTGATATGTGCTCAGTCAGTGTCCAGATTCTTTAAACCAAAGTAAAAGTAGGGAATGCAGTGGCAAATATCAATCCTTTAAACTCATTTAAGACAATTTATAGGTCATGGAAATTTGGACTTGAATTTATAGTCAGATCGTATCATGTCTTGATTTTCAAAGGTGCAGATGCTAATGCCAATACTTTGCGGTGGTATATTTCATATCGTAATTTGTATCTACTAGTAGTAGATAGTACTAGATAGAGTATACTCTCTGGTATTATTAAGGCCATTACAGAACTGTGAGGTAGATTACCTGTAGGAGCCCACGAGCTGTCGTTGATACTCTGGGTCTTCGTGAGGCGGACGACACATGTCGCGATGAGAGAGGGTCGGAGGCGGCGCGGGTGCCATCACCTCGCGCTCAGTGTAGTAGAACTCTTCCTCGTGGTCATTGTCACCCTCTTTCTTGGGCCTGGAGAAAATAAACATAATTTAATATTCACACACAGTACTTTGAGGTCTCACAACAATACTAGAAAGCAAGGTGCATCGTTCTCCTTGTAAACATTGTCTTAATGTATATTATCGTGCATCTCGCAAACTATATTTTCGTAGTAGGATTTGATAATTATTTGAGAGAGAGAGAGAATTGAGTATAATGAAGGAGGAAGAGTAAGCCTGAGTTGCACCAGCTTACTTTAACCGTAACTATAACTATAACCGGCGTTTTTGTATGGAGTCTGTATGGAGGACTGATTTTTGACGTTTGTTATAGATAAAGTAAGATGGTGCAACTCAGCCTAAGTACTGACAATACTTTAGTGAAGTCCACAACTAGATACCTATAATGCGATTGTCAAAATCTTTTTAAATATGGGTGTGAATGTCGTTCTAATTTTGAAACATTATGTTCTCATCATTGGCTGTATTCCCTAAACGGCTATGACTCATCAGCAGTTAACATTCACGAAGGTCTCATTCATTTGATTCGAATTCTTGATCCCTTCCACCCGAACTATTGTTAGGCAATTGATCATTGAGTACCTATTTAATTTATGTTTCTGTGTTGTATATGATATATCGTCAATTGATTTCATTTTATAAAGTAAAAGTATAAAGTTGTATGAAATTAAAGTTCTGCTTTATCATAATGTGCCTAGCCCTATATTCAGTGATTTACGTACTTTGTCTTTTTACTTCGTGTTTTGTTATTTTTATCTGCATGAAATTAAGATAAAGAAAAGTGGCGCTTTATAATATCTTGTTACCCGGCATCCTCGGAGAGTTTAAATGTATGGGTATGCATCATCATTGATATTATAAGAACAGTAGGGCTGGGTTACGTAAGCGGGCGGTGGCAGGCGACCTTGCGGCGCGGGCGGGACTGATCCGCGTGTAGGTATAATGTACCTACGTAGGTATGTACTGCAACCTTGTCGTATAGCCGGCTTCCGGGTCAGTAAGGGCCGGCCTTTCAGCTCTAACTACTCTCCCACCGGCTATAGTAACCGACTAAAGGTCGCCTGAATTTTATTGACCAATTCGTATTTTTAAATATCAAAGAGTTTCTTTGATCTGGTTGAGTGTAGAACAGCTTTGTGTATATTCCGGGTTCTCTGATCTTCTAATCGTTTTGAAACGATTACAATATTGCGTAGGGTCTTGTACTACTATTTATTCTGTGGTAGGGTGCACGTTTCATCACGCACGTCACGAGTAATGACAAGTTGAACTTCATATGTGATTTTCTGTCGATATTTCTATGGCATTTGTATGGTTAAAGTCAGCAGCAGATCTATTCCTGACCCATGTCACCTATGTGCATCTCTGCTCCATAAAAATATATATGCCCTATAAAATAACTCAAACTGCAGTAATCGACATTTTTGGGATGTAGACTTTTTTCAAGAAATGGGGCCCCAAGGGGTTTATTTACATGAAAAAATATTAATATCTTAAAAAAAGTCTCTACAAGTATGTTTTTTAGGTAACGTTTTGCAGTACTTACATGAAAACTATGTCAAAATGTCTTTCGCGCGTTTATCTCGAAACCGCCATTTTGCAATTACTGCATTCTTAGTTATCAGGGCAGAATTCTGGTAGACATAAAATGAGTAGGTATAACAATAACTTTTCTTAATGAAGCAGGAAGTGAGAAGATCGCAGTGCATGCAGGCAACCTTGCCAGCTGGCATTGCGCAATAACTCGGCGTTAGTAGGTGCACCCTACACGTGCAATCTATCTAAGCACGTGGACTGCCGCACGTGATCTTTGTATTCCATTATATTTCTATTCATCGACTAACGAGCTGTCCCTCGCGGCTTCGCACGTGTTAAGAAGTATCCTATGGCTTAATCTATAATACTGGCTATCCCTGTGCAATATTTTAGCTAAATCGGTCCAGCCGTTTGACTTTGTAGAAGTCCCAAACAAACAGGCAAATATACAAACTATTACAAACTGACTTTCGCATTTATAATATTGGTGTTGATATTCTGTGTTATACTAATTTTTATTAACATTTATCATAGTAAAACCTTGACTCAACATTCAACTGCTAGGAAATGTTAAAACGAAACGCTGAAATAATAATCGTAACCATAAATTACTTACTATATTTTCCATAGACGTAATATAAAAGGACTGCAGATGTTTTGACAAATTCAATTTAATCCGGATGCTTTAACAATAAGGTTGTAATTGCTTTGTAGAACAAAACCACCCAATCGAAAGGCACCCGGGTGGGAGTGTGTCCTTGTCTAACAACCTGCTAGTGCTATATATGTTTTATAAGTCGTCCATACAAAAGAAAGGGACAAACTCCGTTCTAGGTCGGTCTCATCAGGGCCGCTTTGCGCAGTCAATTTATATTGCGTCTATGATATTTTCTAGTAAGTTGGTTTTCACTTACCCTAAATGTGTGTTTCTGATGTGTGCTTCAATGGAAGAGCATGTGGTGGTGGTATACCCGCATCCTCGCCAAGTACACTCAAACACAACGCTATTGATCTGAAACAAACAGATAATTCTATGAACTTACTGAAGTGAAGCGGTCAGCTACATGAAAAACTGTAAAACGCTAACTTATCATTAAAATGCAGAACAGGATGTCATCTGAAAGTACCTACAAGAGTTGACTTTGTTGACGCCTGTCGATAGTCGAGTTAATCTCGTTAGCAAGGCGAGCCGCAGCAAATGCGCGAGGCCTCAGCGACGTCGTGTCGCTTGCCAAAGATTCTGCACCGACCTTCTGTTCAATGCCACATTATTTCGAAGCGGCACGACTCGGTGTGGTTTATTTTCTGGTGATGCCGTGAATAAGCGTTATAAAGACCGTTTCACTGGAAACCTTGCATCAACGCAACAGAACATTTTAACCGACATGAAATTCTACCGTTGCTGTAAAAATGTTACGTAATCGTCATTGCGGGCGAAGATACTTGTTAATACTTATTGTTATTTCGCTACGGAACTAGGTGGCCCAGCTACCTAGCCTGGAAACCGAAGCTTTATCAAGTGCATTACGAAGTAGGTCAGGTCACGGGGAAACGAGGTGAGGCGGCGGGGGGAGATTTCAATGGAGGGGGATAGAGGCCGCGAACTAGGTCGCAGCACCACGGCCAAGGGTGGTCTGCGAAGGTTGCGCTTTGTCTTCGCTGAAGACCGTCTCTAGAGGAAATCATTGCATCACACGTCATTTTCTAGCATATATTGTTACCTATTTTATATGCAGAACTAAGGATTCCGCGTTTGCTATATTATAGGCAACGTATAGATGTTAGAGTTAGCATGTTATATAGTAGGTTACAAGGTTAATGCGTTGTAGGATGCAGATTGTAGATACTTATTCTGGGTTCGGTCTAGAAAATACGCTTGCACATGGGAATCAGATGGAATTTCAGCGAATGATATCTGACTAATTAATGAATCAGAGCTTAAATAAAATAATGCCGTCAGCATCACGTTCTCAAATAAATGAGTATGTTCAAAGAACAGGATAAAACTAACAATACAATTATTCAAAAATACCACAAATATTTGTAGCGGACAACGCTTTGTCTTATTTGCCTCTGGACTCAATGCAGAATTATGTCAATCATAATATAATTGCAAATAGTGCAAAATAAAATATGATTTATTTTGCAAAACTGTTTGTGCAAACATAACTTACTGTCCGCTTCAGGTTTGTGTCCTTCAGTCTTTTCTGTAGAATATAGATCGATACTGCGGCAATGTCGTTTAGTGCTGTTTCGTTCTTGGCCAAACGGAAAAGGGCAAGGTTTTAATGAAATGAAGGGAAAGTTGTTGTTGTTACATACGAGTAGGTTTGCTAAATTTACGCATTAATTTTAGCAGAAAGTTTTAGTCAGTTTGATATCCTTTGTGTTTAAATATGAGAGTATTATAACGATATGCGATTATTTTACAGATTGCAAAGTTGATTGATTATGTCATGAAATGAATATATAAAAATTGCGAGGCCCCAATTACTTATTTATGTTCATCATTTTTTAATTGGTTCCCATTAAGAAAAAACTACCCACAACCAACTTGAAAATTATGCATCAAAGAGAGGCTTTATTAATTTTAGCAGAATGTTTTAGTCAGTTTGATATCCTTTGTGTTTAAATACGAGAGTATTATAACGATATGCAATTATTTTACAGATTGCAAATGTTGATTGATTATGTGATGAAATGAATATATAAAAATTGCGAGGCCCCAATACTTATTTATGTTCATCATTTTTTAATTGGTTTACATTAAGAAAAAACTACCCACAACTTGAAAATTATGCATCAAAGAGAGGCTAGGCAGTAATGCCATATATTTTTATTAATATTATAATGGATAGTTAACCTTCCCTTGTAAATAAGGGGTGGGTAAAAACAGGCGGCGCGCGCCGCTTCAGGAGGGGTCTCCCTTCATTGCACTGGTGACCTACATTCCGCCTCCAATAAAGTTTATCAATGTATGTATAGTGTATGGCTATACGGAATATTCGCGGATTCACTAATCTGTGTATATTAGGGATCGCAGTTTATTGAAATCGTAATCCTGCACCGTCTCCCTCACCTATCTTGGGTTTATTCGTAGATGATTTGACTACCCCTGTTTTAGTTAAATATTTCGGTTTCAATTGGGTTAAGGCATCTCAAAGCAATAATATTGACAGTGTTAGGGGCTGATGCTTCTTTAAAACATTATTTACCTTTGATGCATCTAAAATCTTATTTGGATTACTGACAAAATAAACAAAAAATGTATTACAGAAAATGTTTGTATTGTTTTTTCTGAAGACGAAATCGAATATTAATCCTGCATATTACTTTCATGATACTGAATCAAGTTGCATCAAGATCGAGATTTGTTTGTAGCGTACCTATCGTTCGGAATAGGGCTGCGTTTGGTTGTGTTTGTGCAGTATATACGACTTACACGTGCCGGCCCGCGGTTATGTGTGCGCGATGCAGTGCTTGCCAGTATGCCGCCTTTATTTGTGCATTCGGGAATAGATGCCGATTATTGCACGAATGGAAACTATTATTATTCATATCTGAATTACACATCATCTGTATCTTCTACGCTTATTTCCTGTGTATCATGTGAATCTCTTAGCATACTATCTTTTAGCTTTGAAGCTAGTATCTACAAAGTATTTTTTGTCAGTGATACTGAATTGGCCTGTATGTTTGATCAAATTATTTTGAACATTAAGTAAAAATACTTTAATTAAAGTATTATTAGGTACTAATCAAGTATCTTTACCTTCATACATTTTTATTTAAAACTGGATATGTTACAATACAAACATCTAAATCCTTTTAGTAATTTTACTTGATTGATAAATAAACATCTTACTCTAGTCTTCATGTTCCAAAGTTTAGATAATATACAAGATTAGATAATAAAATGTTTCAAAATTTTGTACATTAAAATATAATATAGATACAATAAAGTATGAAAACAAAATTAATATAATATTAGTAGGATTCCTGCTTTGAGTATATTAACTCTTCATGGAAAATGTTCACAATACGAAGAAAATTTGTTTATTTGTTGCGGGGAGTAAAGCTTGGGTACCTAAGTGCAGGGTGGCTACACGTGTCACAGTGGGGGTTCGTAGCGGCACAGAATAAATAACAGTACAAGACAACGTAGCGGGAACAAGCCTCGGTGCCAATGAAATGGACACCTCCATATCTTATATATCACCAAGTTTATTGTTTGTTGATTTCTAACGTTTATTTTAATTTTCTGAATGAGATTTATATGCAGTGCAGTTGTATTAGTGTTTATCTAATGATCGCCAAAATTTCATTGTTCACTGCGCATTATAGTGATTAGATATGGACAATGCTTTTTGCCTATTGATAACTTTTTACATAATTAGGCACGAACCCGCACCCCCCGGATTACACGTCCAGGTGCTCTGCCAATTAAGCCACGGTTCGATACATCGATACGACGAAATTAGTGGATTGCATTTTGTTAACCCAGTTATGCATTGGTGGCGCCATCTATGACTACTTATTACGTAAGTTAATCATTCGGAAGAAATCATTACAGTTTTCAAATCCGACGAGAGATGTTGCACTGCGTAAATCAAATATTATGTTTCTTTGAAGCGTCTCACACTTTATATTTTTGTAAATTGTTAAACACAATCCAAAATTTCATCGTACCGACGGGACTCGAACCCGCACCCCCCGGATTACACGTCCAGGTGCCAATTTTGATTGTGTTTAACAATTTACAAAAATATAAAGTGTGAGACACTTCAAAGAAACATAATATAATTAGGCACGTTAGTGATAAGTCAAAGTGGTACCTAATTAAAAGATATTTTTATGCTTTACATAATTATGTACCTACCATTAATGAAAACAATGCGTGTATATTCGCACAGGTAAGTCAAGAAAGGTTTAAAAATTATTATCACGTTTTCTTAGAATTATAAAGAAAATATCCCATACACATAATTTACAACAGAATATCTCTTAGACCGCTCTCGCTGTTATTCTATAAACAACCGAAGCTCGCTCAAAACTGCATCGTCGCAAAAAGATATAAAGTTCAAAGTCGAATCAGCAGTACCGAGTTATAAAACGAACCGGCACAAAATGTCGGTTTGTTGTTGCGCTATCTCGCTCTAACGCGAAACGAGGCAAGATTATATTGATTTGTTTTCATTGCGTCTCTCTTTTGCTCATGAGCGCTCATAATATGTCGGTTTCGCCCGCGTGACCTTCTTTATATACACATACAGGGTTATTAACTCACACAAGCGTGGCGATATAAGTTGTTTTCCTGTCATCTCCTTCTACCGCTATGCTAGGCAAGAACGAGGAAGCTACGGATCGCCAAGATATAGGAGCGTGGTGCCGCGATGCCGGCCGGTACTTTTACGTTACACGATGCTCGATTACGTCTCATAATGTAGGCCAATGCACACCAGAATCGTTACAGTTTCATTTGAATTATCTTTGTTGTTAGGACTTAAACCACATAAGTATTATTTAATTATGCAAAGCTTAGGTACCTAGGTTAGGTACGTACTACCTACACTAAAATAGAACAATTTCTTATATAACGCTTTCATTGTGCTTGCTTTTTTTTCGTTGCAAGTATATTCAGAGCAATACTTGTTTCTATAAGTGTTATCTACACTTTCTAATTTTGATTTTTTATTTTTACAATTCTGGATTAATATACAATAATATAATTAAGATAGTTTAAAAACTAAAACAACAGTAGCAAGTTTGAGACGTTTATCGTTATATCTCTGGAGATACTCATCAGATCTCGATGAAATTACAATGGGACCACCTCGGAAATGTACCCTCCCGATTTAAAAAAAAGATTCATCAGAATCGGTTCACAATTGACGGAGTAATCGCGTAACATACATACAATAAAAAAACATACAGACCGATAGAAAACCTTCTCCATTTTGGAAGTCGGTTAAAAATAGTAATTAATAATGTGTGATTATGTTTCTGTGTGCAGTCAAATGCGTTGTGTACTTTTGAATTTAGAGCTTAAGGCGGTTTCATTGAAATGTGGGAGCAACAGGATCATACCACGAACTTTGTCGCGTGACTTTTTAAGAAAAATTGTGTGGAGGGATCACGTGGCAGCGTCGGCCGGATTCAGTTTGGAATTGAAAACACGCTTTGTAAACTAGCATGTTTACAAACAAAATCGGCTAATGGGACCAGCACGCGGACGTTTTAAATCTGCCTTCCGGTACAAAGTTTAGGCAAGAAGTTGCAGGTTTCCCCTTCCGCTTAACATGTAAAAAAGTTGATAATATTTATGAGAGACCTATCTTCAAAATGTAAGTATCTCATCACATAGACATATCTAGATGGATACTAAGGCTGGGATTTTACTGTCCATGTTTGAAGGTATCTTTGGTAGGCATGATTTGCATATTTATTTCCGAAGGTCGTCAGTCCTTTTTAAATTTAATTGGTCTTTGTCCAACCTTTGCATAAGGTTACAAAAACTTGAAAGCCGAGACGTATCACCTTCCTCGAATCTTGCCACACAAAGAAATTAGATGAGATAGCACGATGCACCGAGCGAGAGGGCGCAAATGCGCCATGCGGCGTGCACCCCATGAAGCCAGGGGACTTTGTAGGTCACTGAACTTTTGATACTTCTACCCCTAATGCCACGAAGTTCGTAAGACACCATAAACTTAACCTCCCGTTGAGATAGTATCATAGTAAATGAATTTGAACTCTATATTATTTACAGTAGTTACTATGACCCAAAATATTCTTCAGAAAAATATTGTTATTTAGATGCAAGACACGTCTATCCAGATATGTATCGAAGAAAAAAGGCCTATCTTTGTATGTTTAGTTACACAGGTATATCTACTTGTTGTATATCTACAGGTGGATCGGGCGGATGCAATGAACTCGGGTCCAAACATTCCCCTTGCAGGCGGCATCCCAGCGCCTCTCGGCTCGGCTCACCCTCATCACTTGATGTTTTTCACTGATACAACTATGTCGACTCACACAAACAACCACATTGTGGAATTAACACATGAAATAGCCGGTGGGTGGTGGCAAGAAACTACGCAGCGTTCGTTCGCCTCATCTCATTGTGAGAAGTGAGCAGCGATTGCATTGTTAGATGTGATCCGATCTAGATTATCGGAATCATAGAAGATCGCCCTCATAAAATCTTAAATGCAAATAGAAGTTTATTTTTGGCTTTATACATACCGGTTTACTACCATATATATTATGTAAACGCCTATTGTCGATGATGGGGTTATGGGACTTAAAAGTTTTTAAATGAATCACCACTTCACCAGGAAAAAAATGAGTAAAACAAATCGCTAAATAGGACATCTTCGGGCTTCACCATAACAATAATTACGATTAAACTTAATTAGGTAGAGTAGCAAAACATATGCACGTGACTAAAGTCAAAGGTTACGGCCGTCATAGGTTCTAATGAAATGTGCGGTTTTGTCGTTTACGTCACCCATCTGACTGGATTGAAATTAGGTCGACTGAACTGACGTATGAAAAAGATTAGCCCTATAAACAGCTATTAAATGCGACCGTTAAATATATTAGAAGTGGATACAGCGATGACAGTAACAAAGCGAGTTCCATTTGAGTGAATCAGCGAGTCGAGTGGCAACAGTGGGCTCCAGCACACGGCGCACGGCAACGATCTCGAAGGTGGTTAGATGAGTAATCAGCCGCGTGGTCCGTCGCCGGACGGGCCTGGATCCGGCGCCGGCTCTGGTCACCGACCTCTACAGGTTACAACTTGTTACAATTTCACTTTTTCTTTCTACTTGAACTTCCAGGCGTCCTGATCAACAATCCCCACCGCTGCTGAATGACTGGTAGAAAATGCTTTAAGCATTAAGTCCTCCTCCTGTCTGCCATTTTTGTTTTGCAATAAAGTATTTACAAACAAACAATTGTATAAAAACTTCTTCACATTTAAAAGTGTCAGATCAACATTACGTATTCTAATTTAAATCAGATACAGTCGAGTTCATCATTTAAAATTTTGAATATTGATTAATCCGTGAGTTCTTTGACGATAACCTTTCCGATTAGAATCACTGAATTTTTCGAATTGATATATCAAAAATTTCCGATGGGAGAATTGTGAATTTATTTTTTATTTTATTTATTAAAATAAGTCTACCAACGATCGTTACAACAATACTTCTATCAAAAAAGGTACTTACATTACAACTTTAAAAGCTAATTGGACAATAA
Source organism: Cabera pusaria (assembly GCA_954871355.1). Lineage (NCBI taxonomy): Eukaryota > Metazoa > Arthropoda > Insecta > Lepidoptera > Geometridae > Cabera > Cabera pusaria. Next base: position 17,431,864 of record OX940889.1, on the reverse strand, counting down.
CTTATAGGTAAGCACCACATTTCCAAATTGAACTTAAAAAATCGCTACAATAAGACTAAGCTTTGATTATCATTGTTAGTAAGTACTACATATATCTACGCCACAAATCTTAGTCACCCAAAAATTGAGCGGTTTCTCTTTTGTTTTTAATTAATTGTTTTTAGATAGTGTACATATATACAATATAATAATACATAATATACAAATTAAAATCGACCTCCGACTGATTTATGTACACTTAATCTGTTCATTGAGATCATTGCAATGAGGTCAAACTCGACATCTTTGCTGTTAATTGGGGAGGAGTTGAGTATTCTGCAGAATCCAGGAGAGGTCCTAGCATCAGGTCAATGATACCATGTTCTTACAATAGCTATCGTTGAAGTAAGAGGATACCGAATTTCGATATGATCAGACCTATGAAAGTTGATTTTATAGCGTAATCAACTAGAACTTACATATTTTCATGAATCTAAGCTAAGAACACTTTCGATTAAGACACCTATCAAACAAAAAAACTAAATGAAAATCGGTACATCCGTTGGGTCCGCTGCGATGTCACAGACACACACTCACAGATAAGCGCCTGTAAGATGTGAAATGACCTCCTATCTGAAACCTTCTCAGAAACATTTAATCTGAGTAGCTTTAAACGAAGAGTAATGAGAGTGCTATCTAATAAGGGTAGGCAATTGACACCGGCAATACCTCTGGTTTTGCAGATGTTAATAGGCGGCGGTGACCACTTACCACCAGGTGAGCCGCTTGCCTGTTTGCCACTCGTCGGAAAAAAAAGTCGAACTTATAACACCCCCTCTTTTTGCGTCAAAGAACTTAAATGAATATGTTTTCGAATGATTGTGAATAGTCCTGTTAGTCGAGAGACGAAAGAAGACGAAGAAATAGTTACTGGCCAACAGAAAACAAGAAAGCGACGAGAACACGAAGAAATTTGGCAAAACATCAACTTGTGCAGAAGACAATTTAAGATTTATTATACGAGGCGCTCAAGGAATCCGCCGTTACAGTTTCTGACGTGTTGCAATTATATTAATATATTTCGTGAAGGAGAGTTTGTTGAACCCGCGGGACTACTCATTATCTTGTCTGATGAATTTGTCACTGCCATTGTTCCAGTCGTATATATATACCATTACTTACATACAATGCATAGTAGGAAGGTACCTAATATTTTTGCACCATTATGTTCCAATTTTGTTATGCGTCATGTGTGTGTGTGTGTCATATGAGAAGACAAATGAATTCAAGTGTAACCGAACAAAACGAAACACTTTCTATGTTCATTACCTACTTCACCTATGCTATGTTAATGGAACAGATAACAAAAAGTCTCATCGAATCACTCATTGCTTTGATGTTATTGTCCTCTGCATTTAACGGTAAATTCTCGTCTCCTAGACTTCCTCGAAGTTTCTATAACCGTGCATCCTCGATCAGGTCAGATCACGGAGCCCTAATTTGGAGCGATCTGAAGTCTGAAGTGTAAAGCGAATGATCATCTACATTTAAAGCATAAGTGTAAACAGTTGAACTGTCAAGAACGGGCAGTGAACCGGCCGCGGTGTCATTGCCCTGCCAATGCCGGTTAAAAAAACGCATTGCTTCCATCTATCTATCCGACTACGATGACGCCAGACGCACACTTACAGCTCTTATATTAGGAAAACCCGTCTGTGCCAGCGACTTTTCACTCTGTTTTATTCTTGAATATGCTGTAATTTTATTAGTCACTATTAGAAAAACATTGTAGAATTGGAAACCGACGATTTTTCGTCATTCTATTTTTATTGTTCAACCAAATCATATTTTGTGATGTCGTCATTTATAAAAACCATTAAAAAGATTGTGCAATATACTTATAAGACGGAGTAATTTACAGATATTGCCAAAGATATAAAACAATAAGCCTTTAATAAAAATCACCATTGCCACCCACAACGTGTCGTGTGACACGCGAAACGGTAACTATAGCTTCCTTTGTTCATATTTAATCGTATAAGGTGGTTGAAATAATTGCCCAATGTGGTTACACACCCATAATGACCGTAACCACATCTGGTACCTTCCTACCGACCGAAGCTGGTCAATGTCTTGCCGGACGGTGTTTATGACCGCACCAAGGCCGCCAGGATAGGGGTTCGTGAACTTTATTGCGCCTTCGCGCTAATTTCGCTTATTTTTCTATTAAAGCTGGTCGGAACGTTTCGATTAGGAGTCGGCATAAAGTTTCGCACTATAGATAATGTAACCGAGTGATATGTGCAGGGATATTAGAACGAGGGAGTACAGAGGTTCGAGGACGATGACCCGTAGAGCGAGACGGAGCGACAACAACGGTGAAGTTCGTGCGGTTCCCTAGCAAAATGAACTGAACTGAACTGAAAATTTTGTATTCTTGCATCTTACTGGATGATCAGCTTTCCACAGTTTAAAAATGTTTACTTTTTTAATTCCTTTATTGGCAAGTAGATAATTAATTGGCTATCCACACCACTGGACAGTCAGGTATGCTAAAGTACCGGTTTAAATATACTGGATAACTAACGGCGGTTGTCCTCTACACACATACCTACTTCTAAAATAGAAACTCTTAACAGCATACAACTGCCAAATGTTAAGAACACTAAACGTGTCGGGGCTCGAAATACCCGAGAGCTCTAAAGTAATCGTTGAATGCAAGTAGGTCGCCCGCGATGGTAACATTACAAGTACAAGTCTACAAGTGGTATGGCTATAACCTATTTTGCCTCTTGCACAACTAAATCCTACCGAGTAGGTACGGGTAGTTGAATAAGCTACGTAGTACAGTCGTTCCAGTTATTCGCTCGATCAATATTAATGGAACACGTTAGCTGGTCTGCTGACTGAACTGCTGGCCAGCGACCGCTCCGGGCACTTACGATACAATCGATGCACACTTATTTAATGAGGGAATTATAATACTACCGTGGCTACCGGTGCCTATCCATTGTCTATTCCCGTTTAAATATGGATATTCTCTTTGTTCCCGAGCTGTTTGATCTATGTGATTTGTACCCAACGGTACTATATTATAAAAATGTATAGGTTTCGTCTACACTAATGAAGTTAGAGAGATATGAAATAACTTTGATATGAATTCGGGATAGCAATCGCAAATATTTTTTTAAATCTTATGGCCTAGCGTTGGCCACTATCTCGCCTGGTGGTAAGCGATGATGTGGTCGAAGATGGTTAAATCGCTAGGCCTAGAATACTCTGATTCTTAAGGGGTTGTGCTGCCGGAACCTGTTGACGAACACCCGTCCTGTCCTTTCGTAGGATTTGAACCGGCGACCTTTCGCTTATAAATCAAGCTATCACTTTACGCCAACGGGGCTCTCAAAAAATGTGTTGTGGTAAAATCAAGAAATACCATTTGAGGAATGATTATTGGGTCGCCCCAAATGTCGGTCGTTTCACAACATCCTGCTCTACTGTAGCTCTACATCGTAAAATAAAATGTGCCGTGTGCTTCTCTAATCCATCGGGATTTATGTACGCCGCAATCTTGATCGTGATATGTTTACTATCCCGGAAAGATGTAAAGTTCAACAAAATACGAGGAGACGTCAAATATTTGAGCATTTGACCGTATGAAGTGTTCGTTTGGCACCGTTCGGCCTACATTCGCGACCCAATTGATACGTAATCACAATCGGAGACTCGTGCTCTATTTTTCAATTCAGTTCATTGCGACGTTTTTAGACACAACGACGTTCACTTAACATGTAGAAATAATATTATATTACTCACTTATCATTATCATTAAAAATAAATTCAATATTACGGAAACATTTAGCATTTTTTGAGCTACGCATTAGAATGACGTGACGTAAAACTATATGATCTTGCTTCACTGCGAATCCGTAATAATTTGCTGATATAATAGATATTTTAGAATAACGTTTCGTTACAGATCGTTATGTCATTATGATTACGTAAGTTGAAAATTGAAACGCAATTGGTGGACAAAGGACACGCGTGACGGGAGCGTTGACGGCGACTAGGCGCTCGGTAGTCGAGTGCGCCGGCGCATTGTGTAGTGACATTAGTAAACAACAGGAACCGGGGCCGGGACATGTGCAGGGTTGAGGGGTCGCCGGGCACCACGGCGGATGCTCATACTCATAAATTAGCACACACTGGTAACTGTATTACTATCCTGTGCCCCGTGATATTAATAGTATGCAAATCAATGCAAATTAATTGATTTGAGTCGTAGTAAAATGATGGCCATTTATTTCCACAAGGTAGGACTAGATTTTAGATATAATCGACGACCGGTTGCCATCCGGTTCGAGGGTATAAATAAATTATTTTACCGGTTGTATTGATTTAAGAAGGTGTCCCGAGCGAATGGAGGTCACAAGTCACGACACAATGTGTGCTCAGTCGAGGGCCATAGACCGTGGCACAAGGCACAACACAAATCCGGTCTTCGGTTGCCTATGTGCTAAAGAATATGTGGTTTTTAGTGTGTTTAACATGGCTATTATCACTGTGGCACCGCGTGGCGAAGCGGAGAGCGATCCGCGCTTCTACCGCCGTGCCTTCCGCGTTCTAAAATAGACCCGCGAAGGTCGTGCCATTATTTGTGTTGAAACTTACCGCTATCATTTAACGCTGCAAACCTTGAGTTAGACGAGCGTACACATTATTTGACTGACATTCTAACGGGGCATGGAACGAATTTGTAAGTGAGTTTTTGTCTGGTGTAGGTTTAATGCGTCGCCAAGGTCCTCGAAGGCTGGATATACAATTTATTGTGGTAGGTACCTATGGAACGGTCACGTTGTTCACGCGTACTATTTCTCAACTCACGTGAGCCGTGACTATATGGCGCTAGTCAACACAGGACTAGGTACTTATCTCTTATCGAATTGCTACTGCTATCATTTAGATATTTTATTTATAGATAGAACACGATCCTAGCATCGCAGTACAGGTTTTCAGTGTATAATGACTTTATGTGTGTTTTAGATATTAACTAGGCTTGTTATTTCTTTGATCAAGTCTAAATATCACATCAAGAGTGATTCTCGCACCTTGTTTTTATATACGAGTTCTGACACAATGTTTTATAATCCATCTAATGTAGGTACTTATCTTCAATCGTTAGATACTGTGAAAACATCCTTCTTTTTTATTGATACAAAACATGCTACCGATGCATCGATAATAATGGGTATTGTATTAGAAATAGCGTCTGCTTTTTTCACACTCATCTTATAAAAGATTCTTTCTTTAGTAATTTAAGCGAGGTTGTTCTCATTGATGAGGCTACGATTGAAGAGCGATAACAATCAAGTCGGTACCTCGGTAATTACAACGGCCGTGGGCATACGCGGAAGTCTCCGTCGGACAGATAACGTTGGGCGTACTTTATCAACGACGAGCGATAATGTGGCCTTCTACACAACACGAAGGTACTTCTATGTCACATTGAACTAACTGCTGAATTGTCTGTGACTACATTTGCGGTAATTTACATAGTTACTGTTTTATGATCTGTGTGATTAGGTTGCTAACTGCAAGGAAAATAATATTACGTATAAGCTATTACTTTGTAGTGAATATAGATGTAGATGTGTTAGTGAAGCTAGGACAACTTAGCAACAGTGTTGCTCCCAGTGGTCGCTACGACAACAGCTTCATCAGTATGAAGCTGTTGTCGTAGCGACCACTGGGAGCAACGACTGCTTAAGTTTAGTTTAACCGTCAGTGGTATAATTTGCGGCGATTTTCTTAGTGACTGATTCATTTAATCTTTGGTACTCTGCGAGATTTAAGTAGATACTAGTAAGGGTTGCTGGTAAAAAGGGTTGCAGGTAATGCTCTTTCACCATACGTTTGCTACGCAAGTTACGCAATTATGCTACAGCTTTTGCTACGAAAGTGCTACGAGTGCAACTATGATTTTGCATTTTTATGCCAAATCTTTAGATAAAATATAAAATTTCACGAGAATTTTCGAATATTTATCTGATACTTTTCTGACTCGTTTCGAAATTGAATAACAAATTGTTATGTTTAAAGTGACGCTGGTAGGTACGTATGATACACATCGTTCATTAAAGTATAAACAAAAATACTATATTGTGATAACGGCCGAGGCAGCTGTACTTGCTCTGTCCAAACAACCTCCATGTTTATACACGATATCGATAATAGTCTTATTGTTCAAACGATCGATTAATAATGACAACTCTATTCGGTTGTTGAATTCTCTAGGAAATTGAAGCTATTGCAATATATAATTTTAAACTGTAAAACCATTAGTTTCGCAGAATGCTTATTTATTACATTACAGTGAAAATAATTGATTTGATTACATTATTGCTAGTGAAGTTGAACAATTATATTTCCAAAAACATCTTTGTCAATGAAGTTCGTAAAAAATTGAAGAGATGCAATGTTTAGTAGGTACCAGTATATATAGTACTTATATGTAGTTATGTGACTAAGAGTAAGTAGTACTTATATTTTTGTGCAGAATATGGGAATCTGTAGAGGTCGTGGTTGACCTCAGAGCAACTGCCATCGTCATATACATGGAGAACATTACGTGATGGAGGGTACACGTGTATACGTGATGGAGGTTACACGTGTATACGGTGCTAATGCAAATCTTGCATGCGCTACAATCTTACGATTTCCCTTATCGCCAATACGTCGTGGTGGTGATTTTATACAGATGCCACGCTACAGGGGCCGTATGATGACATTTCCGTAACATTGAAATAAAATACTCACAAGGCTTGCGACAACTGAACGTTAACTTTAAAAAGTTTAAATCCGCATACATTTCGATCGTAAATAAGGCATTTTATTACGGTTGATTGCTAAAAAATAGCTTCATATTGTATGCAATGATTAAGTTACGGTCAGTGGAGACTGTCGGCAGGGGTTGGTGGAGTTACGCAATGATCAGCGCTTTGTGTGCGCATGAGGCGTGATGCAACTCGTTTAATGTTACGGTGGAAGCCAAGCTGACGTCAGAGCGTTCGGGTGCTGCATATCTACAATGGGCGCGCGATACACTGCACGAATTGCGGCTCTCTCATCCAGCCATGCCGGGTGATTGCGGCACGACCACTCCATATGACGAACGCTGATAAAAGACAACGTTATCTATCGCCATATTTCATTCGTATTGAGTCCACCTGGCATCTGTCACTCGACCGCGATAGGCCCATATTCGAACTCAATAATGACTAGCGATTTGCAACGTTATTAGAGGACATCAAATGCACATATAATCGCCGGCTCTAATAATAGCTGCGAGCTGCAACAGTTTAGTCGGCAAGCGTTCTCGGAATGGCATTATGATGCTTGGAGCGAGCGGGAGGCGGCTCGCATCACGAACGGGCCGCTACTAGTGCTGTGCACTTTTACGTGGAACAAAGAGCTCCCAGGGAACTATTATTGTGCCTGACTTACTCCAAAGACTATTGCCTCCGCTAATTGCATGTGCGGACATTTTCTGACTAGCGTCGATTCGCGTTGTTCGATTTCTCCTTTGCAAACCCGACGTTTTGTTTACCTACCGCTTCTAAACGAGTTCCATAAAAATACTATCTGCATCCGGATATACAAACCGAGCGGGAACGCAAATATTTGCATTGCATGCAGGCAGAATGCTGGCAAGGCCTCGCTTCGCTCTAATAGCTGTGTCCTCAGCCAAGGTCTGCGGAGTGACGTCAGGCACCTACGCTCGGTAACAAGAGATCTGCACCTACTTATAGCTCTTACACGATGCACCGGTTGCTAAGGAACGCGAGCTATAAGCGACGCCCCTCATGAGAATGTTAGATTTTATCGCGGGTGTGTGAGTATAATAAGGTTTAACTTTTTTCAGGTAGAGCAATGGCAGCGGGGCTCGGTCCGGTTGGCGTAAGTGGTGCGCAGGAACAGGTTCCGCGCGGATCACATGTGGGGGTCGCCGACCCAGCGCGCGGGACGAGCTTCACCGGTACTCCCGACTAAGACACGAATCTATCACGCACACGAATATCTAATAGAATACCACGCAAAACACGTTCACCCCAGGCAATCCAACGATTGTACGAACGCTCGATACATTTAAATAGCCCGATAGAACGGATGGGATTTAGACAAAACAGAAAAACAAATTGAGAACAGTCAACGATTACTCTGTGTATTTAAAAAGGGTTGTACGAAATTAGAAATGCGTCACGGAGAGTCACTCAGCTTCGGATATTAGAAGTCACGCGTCTAATGAGCCTCGTAGGTTTTTTGTTGGAATATAGATAGATCTTGAAATAGATCAGTGGTCGTATGCTATACTAGCGATGTCGCAAATGGATAAGTTGTAGAGCAGTTGGCAACCCAGCCAATGTGATCATGATCACTGATCGGCGACACCGCGTCTGGGGCATGCCATTGTGTTTCGCTGCACCGATACTCGTTTAGTGAAGGCGAATGGTTCGCGTAGGCGACCGCTGCATGCATGCTAATCATCCGATGGAAAAGTGAAGATGCCTCCATCCCCTTTGCATTTAAATTACACCATTTGAATTGTAACCTATGATACCGCTGCAGTAACTAGAAATCCAAAACTCGGTTCTATTTTCATCCATAATTGTAAAGCCGTTTATGTCCCGGTTTTCTACATAAAATACACTAAGTATTAAGCACATCTAAGTCGTATTAAATTCCATATTTGCAAGACTACTTACACAGGTGTTCACGACCGTGTTTTAGGTGCGACAACAAATCAAGGAAACTATACACGTGATACTGCGTCATTATATGTTTACTCAAGTTTTTTATTCTTTATAATATAAAAAAAATTACCAATGAAAGTATAAACACAAGCACTGAATAATTAATGATACAATCGGAGAACTGATTTATCGCATGCAGTTGTGAAGGTCTTCTAAAATTCGTGCTGCAAAAACCACATCATTAGCCTGTTCGCAACCGTCATGGCTCAACTGTAGCTCACGATAGGTCAAAAATAACGTCTGAAAGTTAATGGCACGTTTGATATTTGGGTTGGTCAGTAACATTTGAGCTGTGATTATGTAAAATTAGACGCGACACGCGAATCAAAACTTATATGAATATGATGATTATTGGATAGTGTTGTGAATAGATGCGCATCGAGAGTCATCGTTAGAAGTTTCGCGATTGACTGTCATGGTGTAACGAATGATTAATGATGCGAGATCTCGATCCCGAGTACCAGCGTAAGAAGGTGTTACGTAACCGTTGTAATAGCGAGAAGAGCGGTCTCCGGTCCGCCCACCGCAGTATTTGGCCGCCAACAACATGTACAAGGTTAAAATTGGAGCGTGGGCATGCCACTCGCGCCAATACCAGAATACAATACACACTATTATTGTGTAAACTACGCTACTGTATTCTCCGAGTATATTACTTACCGTGTTTCAATAAATTATCACACACAAATAGCTGCGTCCCGCAACTTGGTAATTTTCAATGCGTGTTAGTTATAGGCTTCATGTATTCAAAATCGTGTTTCGTTTGGTCGTGGCAATAGTTCACACAAAGAAATAGACTACGCATGTTTTATTGATTCTAAATAGAAGACTACGTGTGATCTAAATAAAACAGAAGAGCATTTCGCTACTGCATTACCATAGATTCATAGCCATCTATTAAACTTGACATTAGCACTTAATTACAAATGATGATTGTCTAACGCCCTATTAGTCCCACTGGTGACATAATACCGCACATTTGTGGTATCGCATAATAGATCACATCGTGTAGTGTATGTATGTAACTAACGCGAAGGATTCAATTGTTTCCGTGGAACCGCCTGCGCTTCACTGAGTGCGTGGGTTTTCAAAACCGGACTTTTCCACTACGCAATAAGACTCTTCTACGACCTGTTTACGTGTACTTACTACGTCTTTCACTAGCTCTATTTATGTGAAGTTGCCTATTACTTTTTGGTCATTTAATTTATTAACTTTATTTATCAGGTTAGAAGGAGATATTACCGCACCTATAGCACCTATTCTATTATTTTTTAGTAAGGCATTTGAGGTGAGAAGTATTTTTGTGAGTAAAACACTTCGATTACTTTAATTTTATTCAATGCTTATTTTTGTTTCATATTTACAATACTTTGTATAATAAGTAAGAATACTTCGCAGATCTGTATATATTAATTTTATTTTATTGCCTCTGCTCCAGACATAGGTATTACGTCACTGAATAGATCGCAGTGATCGATTCGCTATTGTAATATGTCTATAATAAATCTTATTTTATGTCTTTTCGTTTTCTGTTTGCTTATAGCAATGGATTCTACTAATACTAGGTATTGCCAGCTGACAATTGACTTATTGCCAGACTTCATGCCAGACATCGTCTTATTAGCGAAACCTTAAGTTAAGCTTTTTGAAGCATAGATACATTTGCTATTAGTATATGTATGATTTTATATTTCCTTCGAAAGTCCTGAAAGTCCCAATTAGACTTATCAGGACTACCCTTGTGGAAGCGAAAGCATATTTGATACGAAAGTCGTGGTTTTGTTATCTCGATTGTTAGTGAATTTAGAGAAGTGGTGTAGTAAGAGAATCTAGTGTCCGCCTAGCCAGCTACCACCCTCAAGTTAGAAAATCTGTCGCCAAGCATCTAATTTGTTCCGGCAGCTATCCTTGAGAGCCAGCTCCCATTCTAGGCCTAGCGTGCTACTATTCTCGACCGCATCATCACATACCAACAGGTGAGATAGTGGTCAAACGCAAGCCTATATGATATAAATAAAAAAAAACAACAATTTAGAATAACTAATTAATTTACATTAATCCTTGACTCACAAGTTACTATCCATATCCAAATAAATTAATGATTTAATTTTATAATCGTTTTAGTAAGTTTTAAAGTCGAGTCTACAAAGTTTCCAACTATGTAATATTCATAAACCTAGTCAGACAGAGATACAAACGGTAATAGAATAGAGATGAGCATCGACTGCAGCCAATAGTGCGCTTGCGGTCTTAACTGACGTGCCAATAAACACATTTATGTCAATTTTACAATAGCGTTGCATAAACAGCTCGCGCCTTGACATTGTACGACATAGTGAACCGACCACGTGGATCGTAAATCATAATGGTACGTGCACATGCGTGTGAACTGATAATCTGCTGGTACATTGGGTACAGATTGGTAGCATGTGCACGCATAAAATATTATTCATTATAATAATTAATTTGCGGGCTGACCTGAACAAAAACTCGATCTAAAACTATAACAAAAACTAGTTGGTAATGAATTAAGTTGTGATTGTGAGTGGGTGAGCATATCGTTAAGATTAAACTGGCCAAGTGCGAGTCGGACCGGCACAGGTAGGGTTCCGCACTACAGTACAATATTTAATTTATACAGATTGTAACTCCTAGGACTAAGGGAACGCGTGTAGTCGCTAAAACTTATATTCCTATTTTTTGGCAAAAGCCCAAATTCTGAAATGGCTTTGCTAAGCTAAGGGTAAAGGGAAAGTGTCGGTTATTCCATTATCCGGTTATAAGGACACGCGAGCACAGAAAATATATAGACGCGAGGTCTACTGTTCTCACAGAACTACTTACTAGTAGTGTTTGTTGTAATAGCAGCAGATTAATACATTCTTTTAAAATTTTTCAAGTGTCTGCCTATTACGGTTTAAGAGATACTGCCCTCTGACAGATGGACAGACGGACGGACGGACGCAAACAGAAAAGTCTCAGTAATAGGATTCCGTTGGTACCCTTAGGGTAGGTAAGGGTACGGAATCCTAAAAACGACTGTCCATATTAGTTTACTAATGTAACTCAATAGTACCTATTCTTTATTATATTTTTCTATCTTTACCTAAACTAAATATTAATTTATAACCACAAAAACCTAGTAGGAATGTACTATGACCAAGCACGATTAGAAAGTACCTGATTGGAGATTCAGGTATTGTACTGAATTTGGTAATTTACAATCTATTGTCTTGTCTTTTTGCTGCAATTTCAGCAAAACGTATTATTTACATGATTTGATAAAGTAAAATACTACATTCAAAAGAAATTTGTCCATAATGATATTTCAGTACTTTGGACGTCATTCGTGTACATTGATTTCAGAAAACAATAATTCTCTCAGTTCAATATCAAGTTATTGCAACTTATTGTTCAGTATCATGCTAACTTGTAAGCGTTCTTTATCACTGAACACAAGTGTAAAGTAGCATCACAATCAACACAACACGTGTTGCAAATGTAGATATGCAGTAAACACCTACTGTTCACACAATACTTGATATCGACGAAGTGCATACTGTGTCAGTGACTCCTTATCTAATTCACGCCTTTGAATAGACAATTAAATTGCTTTATTTGATTTTAACTGCGTACCTAACAATGTACTCGGCGACGGCATCATTGTGGTAGAATTAAATTAAATATGTCTAATGTAAGCTAGAATGTAACGGATTATACCTACAGCAGAGTTCATTTACACTTCTTAGCCTACGTTTTATGTATGTAGATTGCCTTTATAAACTAATGAGTTGAATAGTTCAGTGTAGCTCTCAAATTACAAATAATTAAACAAACAAATACGCAAAGAGCTTACTGCCTACTCATAATTTTCTTTATCTCAGACTACCAGGAAAATTATAGAGGTACAAAGTCAGGGAAGGTACCTACTTTGTATCTCATCCTATAGTATTTACAAAAGAGACATGTAAAAGGAGGTTACATAACAGCTAAGTATCCTGCATTAGCTGGTCTCAACTGTGATGTAACGGCACTTAGCAGGACCGTACGACTGCAGGCGGTACCTGCGAACACCTGTTGCAGGGTGAAAGTTGCATAAAACCACCGCTCTAGCAATATATCGCCGAAGGCTCGTTAATAAGCTATCTCAAGGAAACTGGACAAAGGAACGTGTACACGTAACCACTTACGACACAATAGGATAAGCTTGACATATAGTCCCGATCAAGTCAACAATATGAAATGCATCTGTGGATTGAGTCACGCATGCGTCACAAAGAATTTAATGCAGATAATGCATTACAGCGTAGCGGAAACTGGAAATATATCTAATTAATTCTTTTGTATGCAAACCTTCAAGTACACAAAGCATTCATTGCCATCGTTAATTATTTTTCACTTATTAATATTCTAGGTAGAATGGTTGCAAACAGGAAACAAATTGTGCCTAAAATTTGTCTTACAAGTAATATAAAATGTGTAAGCGGGATCGTTTGATTCGAAGTATTCAAACTTTGAAACGGAGCGGCAAGCATTCGTCGACTTTGTAATACGAAAGCGAACTAAGTATGTCACGGTCTAATTAAAGTTCTCAGTGACCGGCCACGTTCCACACGACATATTTATGTAATTTAGACCGCGCGCACCGTGCCCGGTCGCTATCTTTTCCATTGGCCGGCTCACGCGACGACAATTAACGGAACCTAGACTAAACCAGCCGATCTTGTAACAAAGAGTGTCCTTAGATACTCGGCCTTGTTCATTGTTTTTGCATGCGACTCCAGCTTCCACGTTTTTGTTAGAGAACTTGAATAGCGCTTACCCGTTTTTTGCGCGGATGCAGATCTTCATAGTCCATGGCGATGCCTTCGTCGCTGAAGGAGGACGACGCCGGGGGCGGGGATGGAGTCCCCGAGCGCCATGACGACCCCGAGCTGCTGCTGGCCCCGGGAGACACTGACGACCGACCTCCCCACGCACCTAAACCATAAAATAAAACTATTCAAAAACGATTGAAAAAGACCTAGCCTAAAGAGATATGTGTAGTGCCATGACGAAAATGAAAGCTCAAAACTAATGCCTTTGTGTTGTAATTGAATGCTGAATATCCATTTAACACAAAAACGTCTTCTACTCGGCGTTTGCTTTGTTTGGTTCCAAAAGAACTCTCATATAAAAAAAGAGGAGCCGTTGAATAATTAGACGTAATAAATTGCGAAACGGAACTTCGTTTGCCACTTTCACTGGCGACTGGCGAGTGAGGCCGCTGCGGCACACAGCACACGCTACAACAAGCCAAAAGTTGCCGTTCTTTCAGACGAATCGTTAACTTTTATGATGGCTGTAAAACCGTGCCAGAAGCAATGCACCACGATTACATAATACTCTGTGCACTTGCATCTCAATTAGGCCAGTTTATTCAAATTACGGACGCTGTCATTATTTATTTAGATAGCTTCTGATCTATCTTGCATATCGTAACAATACTATGCTATTCGATTGAACTGGTCAAGGCGTTTGATGTTGAATAAGGCATCTGACTGAATTCTATTAAATTACTTATCGAGTTTCATCATGGCAAATTAAATAAGTAAGAAGGAAATATCTAGATATTCTTGCTGCAAATATGTTCGTCAAGATATCTCCTGTTGGTGCTCATCATGAGAACAGTGTTATATGAAATACCTGTCTAGACGTGGTGTCTAGACACCAGTCTAGACGCCACACATTTTGAGGATTTTACACAGGATTGGCCGACATGTATTAACAAAATGAATATTCCCTTAGAAACTACACCGGTCTGCACTGAGATAGGTTAAGACAGCTCTATATTTACATAAAATTTTCAGTTGTAATAAATGTTCTTAACTAACAGTTTAGGGTGGATATACCATCTACTCCTTCAAAGCGATTTGCTTCTTCTTCCATTATACGTACAGCCAAAGAATGGAATTCCCAAGTCTGTGTTTCAGACTAAGTACAATTTAGGGGTCTTCAAGTTGCGAGTGAATATGTATCAGGTGTGAAAGTAGTCTAGCACTACCAATTTCAGCATTAAAAAAAAACTTATCTTCCACAAAATATAAGCTTCAACTCCTAATACCATGATAGTATTTATAAAAAGTTTTAAGTGAAGCAATGGGTTTTTAAACACTGAGCTTAGAGTCTCATTCAAGTACGTTTACTATAATTTATATCATAATCAAGATATTGTCAAAGAATCTAAAAAATAAATTAGGAACAAGACGCCCATACCAGTAAAAAGTTATTTTTGAAGGGTTCGTTAGAGTTATATTTGTCTGTAGAAGTATCTAGTGGACGCTAAGAGTTCGCAACAGGTGCATATCATAGCATAGCTGCGCATGATGTAACGGTGATGTGATGTTATTACAATGGTTATAGAATTGCGCGGATAGGCCGACAGCCGGCTGCGTTCAACTGTGGATGCGTCCGAGCCGCCAGAAGTACATATTCACATCTAGTTACTATGTAATTAGAAGACGCATAGAAGAGTCCGTGGTAACTGGGTACTTACTGGGGCGAGGCGAGTTCGGCGAACAGCTGAGTGACATCAGCACCAAGGCAGCATTGCACTCGTTCATCTGGTCATTTTGCTCGCCGTAGCCTAAGTCGCAGGAGCTGCTTGGACCACGTTTGCGAGATCTGTGAAACAATTTGAAAATAATTATCGATTTCCATTGGAAGCAAAATCGATCCCCAATTCTTCTTTGTCATGCCATAGCTAAAATGTTAATCCAAAATGTTACTCCCCTCCCATATTTTAACTATTGCATGTATAAGTTGTAAATAGTTTGAGATATTTCCTTTGTTCCTTCCCACGTTAATGTATTCAGCAGTGGTGTATCACAGATTGCGATGTAAACACTCTGATGACGAGAGCCACCTTGATAGCAAAGGTTACAGGATGTCCTTGTTTACCGTAACTGCCAAAGGTTGCAGAAATTTTGCAAACGCAGATTTAACAGAAAATAGCTTGGATAAGTTTATTGTTCAGCAATAAAAGGCCTACAAGCTAATAAAAAACTTTGTAAACTAATCAATAAAATTATGTAGTCTCAGCGAAATGTACAATCGGGTAGATACATTATAATATTTTAAGAAGTTATTCTCATAAAGATATTATAAGTGTCCATCCATGTACATTTCTACATTCACATTTATTTTTGCATAATATGTAAATTAATTTTCTTGGAAACTCAAACAGCTAGGTAGAAACATTCATGCATACATAATATTTTAAGTCGTTCTGTCTGTCTCGCTATCGATCTCTCTATCTAGGAACGTTTTGCCTTTCTGGGAAAAATCAATAATGAATTTAACTTGGCCCGTTAACTTGACGCCATCGTGATAATAGATAAATATCTCGCACAATTGAGAAAGTATGCTGGTGCTCGATTGTTTGAACAAGATGCGCCCGACCGAGTGAGACATTCATAGTGCTTGTAGAAGTAGCGACCCATATATATCATTATATTAAAAACCAACGCATTCTTCATAAAAAATATGTCAATCAACAAGTCTAGACTAGGTCTAAGTCTAAATTAGTTTATTGACCCTGCGAGATGCGAACTTTTTGGAGGTTCAAGTGTAGGGTGTGGGGGTGGTGCGTCAGGTTGCGTAACAGAGCGGCGCGACCTAAAAACGTAGACATTCTAACAAGTCTCATAAGGACGAAGGCTCTAGCTGGGAGCGATCACCCGGCTCCACCTTCGACAAGGAGGTTCGTTCACCCGATGCCGGCCGGCGCGGTGGCTGAACGACCTACCCCAGTGAGGGTTACGTACTGTCTAGGCGTCTGACTTCTGTCACTCCTCAGCAAACGTCGGACCTACGCCGAACTTGACTCATGTTCACTCGACTAATACTTTTTGTAACAATTCGACTCAATCATGATTTTTTTCTTTACATTTGGGATTAATGACCGCCCCTTTAAAAGACTTCAACGAGCCATTTATTACGAAACTCTTTGAACGACTTACATGAAAAAAAAACCTTAACAGAAAAATCGAGACTGCAATGAACTGGGTTTTGTTTGCAATTATTTGTTGTTTTCAAAAAATAGAAGCTAAGCAGCGTATAACATTACTAGTTGTTTGCGCTGCCAATGACTCTTGCAATGACGCAGTTGTAACCATTCACAAATATATGTGTGAAAAACAACAGCGAGCTGAGTAAATATGTTATGTTTCAAGCGATAATTTGACGTTTTTTCGCGTAATTGTTTGACTTGAATACGTAGCATGCGAATCTTGATACTACGAATTAAATCTTATATTTCGGTTGTTTTCATACTTAAAGTGTATTTCAACGATATTGCCAAGACTCTGACTAATTGAAATTTGATTTACCTTTTATTAAATATTTTAACGCCTTTGTAAGACATTGTATATGGGTCAAAAAAGTGCAAACTTATTCGTAGATTTGTAAAGTTGAATGATAGGCAACGACCGCTGGGGTATCGACATTGCAGGGTTTGAACTTAGCAGAGATGAACCTTTAGGCACGGTTCGCCGGGGGCAGGCGGTCGTCCTTGGCGGGGGGCGGCCCGCCCCGCTCCAGCGGGTGCTAAGCCTCAGATGAACCTGCTGAAAGTTCGCGATCCCTACGCACTTTCAGCAAAAACCAGCTCCGACCCTTATCAAAAAATTAACCACCGTTTTCACTCTACCTAAGAATATTATCAGATATTACTGGCACCGCTTACTATGTATGATTTGATAATGTTGTTTTTTTAGCAAATGGCGTGGCGCTCCCACTGTGGGATAACAGTAATTTGGCTATATACCAATCGGTTAACGTTGCAATGTAACAAATTCGTGCTAATTTCACTGCCTCGGAATTCGAATATTTTAAATAAGCGACATGGCGACCTACGGACGCACCCTAGATACAAAGTGTATTCAACCGCGCCGGACGACCTTCCACCAGGTTCGTTATCCGATCTAAAATAGATGATAAATACTAACATTGTAGGTCGTTCTAGTGTTCTAGCGTCATGCATCGCAACTATGCTCGTTTTAATTTATTAACAGGTTAATCACCGTTTTAAAGGCTGCATTCGCCTGATCGAATGCGATGTCCTGTTAACCGATTCGTGTTACCTCGAAATAGCGGCCTTTTCATATGCCTAAATTAGATCCAGAATATTAAGTAGACTGCGAACGGCTCTCGCCGTGATGAATGATTCTCGGGTATCGTTTCAGTGGGTTCAAGTATCAGTAGTTAGGCGTGACCGAGGTGAAGCTGGGGACGACGGCGGGCAGGCGGTCGTTATCGCCTGCTAGAGTCGTCTTGCCTCACAGTCGGAGGTGACATTCCGTTTTGTTGGCGATAATGGGGATGCTCGATGCACGCCGCCGCGCCGGCCGGCTTCTCTCCGCGCCGCGCCACCCGCTCGCCCGCTATTAAATATAGTAGCATGACGTAATGCTGACGTCAAGTGCTGCATACGTTCCGTCCACATTTCGATTACTCATGCACGTGATATCGGTGTCCGCATAAAAAAGTCAGATGCGTCGAAATCATCATGGCGTGTCACTTCGATGACGACCGCATTCCAGTCGTCCGGTGGATATTCCGCGGCAGGATTTAAGTATTTCTCAGGGTGTTTACGAAACGTTTGTGATATATTTCGCCACGGCCACCGGCCGGCAGCTGTGCACACTCGTGACGAGCCGTACTACACACGTAACATTGAGAACGGCCTTGCCGCTCGTTGCCGGTTTCAAAATCACACATTACTATCATGACGAAAACTCATTAGTATTTTATTTAAATGAAAAGTCCACGAGGCGACGTAACATTATTTTTCTTCTAGATGATCAGCAGTAGTTCTACTGGAGTTCGGTATAACAAATAGGCCCAAGACGAATGGCATCTAATGACGATTTCACTTCGCCACGTCCGCTTTCGTAGAATTTCTTTTGCACCACGCACTTAACGTAGTGCGCATACACGTAGAGTCGGCTCAGCAGTCGTCATAAATAAATGCCTCTGGCTCACCGCCGCTGAACATTCCGCGTGTTACATAAATTACAGACGTAGTCAAATGATAAGCTGCCGACGTAGTACGCATACCATAAAACGGCACTCTAAATAACAAGATCTAAATAGCGTGTCCGCCCTACGAAAAACAGCTCGAAAAGCATTTGAAAAGTTTTATCGCTCACTAAACCTACTCATTTCGACCTGTCATTACATAATGTAACTGCCGCTTCCTGCTCCGCAGAGTCAATGTCATATTATGGTAATGAATTTGAAATACAAACTGAGGACCTTCAGCGGCCTATTGTTTGTGCAAGTTGGTCGTCGATGCTGGTAATTGTCGTGTAGTTTCGGATTCGGAGCTAATGTGTTTTTTGTTGCGTTGATGTAGGTCGGGGCAGATTTTTTGCGTTTATAAGCTAGCAAGATCCGCTGATATGATCGCTCGCTAGCTAGACTCGCGCCCCGGGTCCCGTGAGCCCGCCTTCCCCGCAGCTCGCGGTGACCTCATCGCCGTATACAGCCACAGCCTAATAACGGAGTATACTACCCATAACATTTTAGTAGGCAATACATGATGTGTTAGAACATTTGACAAACAAATTGAAGCGACGCCCACATCCAATCTTTATTGAGAGCAAACGTTGCTAGGTCTAGGCTAAAATGTTGCTCTTATATTCATTCCAAACGGCTAAGCGTGTTAAGACGATTGTTTTCAGGTACAGACTTCAGTCGTCGTGGCCTGCTTCACGTGACAATTCTAAAAGGATTATTATAAGTATAACTCAAAGACGAATTGACGGCCAGTTAACAATAACCCAGGCAGACAAAGTCAAAGGTTGAGGTGACCTACAATAGGCGCAGTGGCATGAAATATGTTGGATATTAGTACTTGTCATTCAGTGACGCACTCGAACACAATACGGCGACAATTAGTGTAGCACGAGGCGATTCTCTGAAATTTGGAAGTAATTGCACTCGTGTAGTTTTTGTTCCGGTGGATCGGTGGAATAACCTGCAGGTAGGTCGGCGGAAAGTCGGCGGGAGGTGAACACCAGGGTGAGTAATTTTCCCAGTAGCTGACGGTCGTCCGAGTCCTTTGTTCAATGCCAAGTTCTTTTAGCGCGGCCGGCCACCTTGACACGACACTGACGATTTCACAAAAACGACACGTAAGAGCCCTTTTTGAGAGTCAAGCATAGAAACTATTAATTATATCGGATGCGTTGCATAACGTTGAATACGTTTTTATAACACTTTCCCAAGGTAGCACCTGCCAAATGAGATAACGGGCCTCCGTCGGCTTCAACGAAAGCAAACGTGTACTCGATGAGAAAGTGCCACCCCACCACGCGCCGCGGCCGCCATGGGCCACCTCACGCCGCACGCCTTCTCTTTGCATGTTGCGCAAACGCATGCGGAATGGAACTTATATCTTTTCAAATTCCAATTTAAATAGCACAAAATAAGGTTATTTTGTACTGCTATTAGAATTGGCCGCTCTCGTTTTTTATACGTGAATCAGTTCATCGACGCTCAACTTTTTTAAGCGTCGCCTATTTTCTGTAGGTGTAGAATAATAGACTCCCATTGTGGCCGTCCGTGACACCCGGACGCCTCATTTACATACGACAATCCTTAAACAATAATGGTGTCACAAATATAGCCACGAAAGCGTTTATGAAAATTCGATTGTTCACCAATTCATTCACTGATTCAATAAGGAGGCTCGATCGTCTTATATGGAGCGATCGATGAAACATTGATAATTTGATTCATTTATCTTCCGGATCAAATCAATTACAGGCCATATAACGAGGGAATAAATTCCAACCGCAGTGCTATCTAAGTTAATCTCGCCATCGATAAATGCTTTTAATTTTTGGATACATTGTAATACAGGCGATGACACTGAGTTATCGATCAACGTCTCTCGAAGGTGTTGCGACGCGGTTGCAACATCAAAATGCGGGCCGTATTGCCGCCCTACTGGCCAACTAAGGATGCTGCTTGGCAAAGGACGTTAGGTATACCACGTTCTACATGACATTTAGACCGGTGTCTGCTTTATAGCTTCATTATCCATAACGTATTCATCACTCGTCGCTCCTTGGCCTCATTTATCAATGTTCAAATAATATTCGAATCCGAACTATTTACATTTCATTCATTGATTACCCCAATTAGGTGTTGGTCGGGTACAGCGACAAAGCGTTCGCGGATATCGCTGTAAGTATGCAGTATTTTTCTAGTGTGTCTGTGTGCCGTTCCATTTCGAAACTGGGTTACCGTGTCACATGCCGACCGCGCGAGTACCGACAGAATGCGACGCCATCTTTGAATTTTGTTGATTCATGGTCCTAACGAAATAGAAACTAGCCACCTTTTGTATTACAGCTTAGTTCTCCTATTAGACACGATTCGAGTTTGTCTTTGAACGAGATAATGTTGCCTAATTGCAACGAGTGCTTAAAGAAAACGAATGTTTGCAGACTTTCACTTGGCATGGTCCGGCACGGTGATTGCGAAATTTGTTCCAATAACGATTGAAATTCCCATATCCATCTATATTTGGTTCGCAAAATCTCGTTCGCAGTAGCGAAGGCGTCGATCATTGCTCTGATCTTAATTTTGTACAATTTACAGGACTCTGTAATATTTTTAAGAAGATAGGTGTAAATGCCTAATGCCTAAATGCCTTCTGACTGTCTAAATAACTCCACCAAAACGTTTATCTACGCTTAAAGTATTATTTTGATACAAATAACTACCGTCAAGGTCTTAACAACATTGTCTGTATTCTGCATTAGTTAGTTCCCCACCTTGACCTATTTAGGTACTTCGGTAAAGGTTTTCTTCGTGATTTCATTAGACGCTACCTTCCTTGCCCTTACTGTATATTAAAATTTATTTTGAAATTATTAATTTTGTGTCATCTTCTACTAAAAATATCATAACTTGTAAACTTTTTTGGTTTGCATGAATTCTGTTCACACAGTTTTAGAAAGTGTAAGCGCTATAGTAGCGCTACAATCAGCTAGGTAGATAGTGCGATCTAAAAGCAGATTATTCGTTTAAGCCGTTTTGTCGGTGTTGTGAAATTTGGACCGTGAGCGGAGGCCTCGCCTCTCACCTCGCGATCACGATGAAAAGTGAAACCGCGGTGTCGACGGCGTCACGTCGCCGGCCGCAGCGCTCGATGCTGTCGGTTCCGGTTCTACAGCATTAGCTACATTATAATGCCTTCTCAAAACTTCGCTTACGAAAGCCCCGAGCACACGAAATATTTGCGTAGTCACACTTTTCTAAAATTTACAGTAAGTAGGTAATCGTCGTGACACTCGTGACTGATCTCTTCAGGCATATCTTTGCGAATTTGTATCGAAACGAACCTTTCGTCTGAGTCTGGGTTTGTACCGGTAATTATGTAATCTATTGGAATTTTTTTATCATTCTCACAATGTTGCATTGTCTGTCCCTGTTAGAGGCGCGGCGAGGAGCGCGGGGCGCGGCGAGTGGCGCGGGCGGCGCTCCGGCCGCAGAATGTAGGCAAGTGTGACAAGGACACGCCCGTACTCGCTAACACTTCCATCCAGTTTCTAACGTGCTCGGTGTGCGTTTCGAAACGTTCGCCCGCGCCTGCGCTCGCCCCACTTCGACGATGCACACACTGCACGCTTGCAGCTCGCGACCGATCGCTCCTGTAACGTAACCCACCACACTACAGGTACCAGAACGAGCTAATCTGTAACCGACGAAACGCGTCTTCTACTTCAGAATCTAAAACCTAATCCGTACCGACAAGAGTATTCGTGCAGCTCTCATGTTACGGCCTTGCGCTTTAGTAGATCCGTCAGTTATCGGAATGAGAGCACGAATTTGGAGTTTAGACATGTAATGGGGACGGTCGCCTTGTAGATGTAGGTTCTACTGATGACTGACTTTTTACCGGCGTGGCAAACCAGTCGATAAAATCCAGATAAAGAGATTTTGCAAGCGAGCGGGCATTAGAAATGCGGCGGCCTTCCTCGGAGCTGGCGCATGGCGAGGTGAGCCACTACCTCAAGGCGAAGTAGCATTGATATTTGTTAATTAACCTCTCTGTTCCTCACCGATACGATTAGATCTCAAGTCGTGACTCTGTTGCCCCTTGTTTTAAGTCCATGGAATGCGTAAGCGTATAAGATTTGCTAAGTTTCACTTCGACTAGTAGAGCGTGTCGTGTGATGCTCGTCTCAGAGTCTTGAGCAGAAGAACATCTGTATTCGACATGACAGATGTTATGTTAGATTCTTTACTTACCCTTGCATGTTGTGTTGTGGATGTAGTGGTACTTCTATAGTGGCAGAGGCGCGGCGGCGGTCGCCGGCCATGTCTGCCAGACGGGCAAAGTCTGTGTCAACGTCGGCCAGCCTGGCAGACTTTCGTGACTCCAGCAACCTGATCTCATCTAGCTTCTTCTTCAGCTCGATAGGCGCCTGGAGGCAAAGAAAATCAAAATTAATTACGATATTAATACACATTCAGTTTTTTTGTAGTAGATGGCGAGGATGTGAGTGAGTGATTATTGGTTACTAGCAATTTAAAATTTTTCTAAAATGTCCTAATGTGATTTTCCACATCACTTTTGTTCGACGTTGCACCTATTATCAAGCACTGACTGTAAATACATCCAGTAGGTAGTACATGATATGTAAACTAGAAATATAAAATTTGCAGTTAGGTGGATCCGTGCTTAGCAACAATGGCCGGAGATCAATATGTGCGACCTTCGGGCGGTCCGTGGTTGGGCGGAGTGACGTCATCGCCGGGTGGAAATGGAGCGCGATGCAGCCGTGTCAGGGACTCGGCACTTTGTGCGCTGCATGCACAGATTATGTACTGATCTACATCGTGTCTACATGATAGTCTACGTAAGCCACAGCAATTTCTACTCATTTACGTAATGAATTACATAGTGCAACCAATTCCTAATGTCACTAATGGCATCAGTGCAGGAAATGCATGCAAAGGTAATTTTGTAGAGGCGAACTAGTTCGTTCTCGGGTCTACGCTCGAGAACGTGTTTAAAACCCTCTTTATGCTAGTTGTTAAGCGCTGCCTTTCCGCATAACATGTTTTTATAAAGGTCAGGTTTCTATATATGGGTGACATGAGCTAGATATAACATTGATATATAGAATAACTTAACAACGTTACTAGTCTATATGTCTCCAAGACTCTGAGATAGGCAGCACAAAATAATTAATAGTACTGCGTATTGGCAGTAAAAATGTTTATCGGACATATATATTATATCAGTCTTTCAGATATTTTTTCAGTTCATAGGACTGAAAAAATATCTGATGAGATGATGAGAATGCAATGTTTTCTGTGTATATTTTTTACTAAGATATCTTGAAGAACGGTTTTCCCGGCTCCGGCCGATTATGGTGGCATAACTCGAGTTGAACTTGCTGGCCATATGTAGTGTCCACTTATGACGCTTATTGTGGCATATATCACGCACCGGACTGGCAGGCGCTTGCAGTCGCGCTCTCGGTCAATTATGCTCTTGGGCAGGCGAGTGGTCGACATTGGTAGCTCGGGCCAGCGGCGCATTTTGTCACAGCTTCCTTCTACCGACGCTCGTGATTGACACGTTATGCGCGGCATACCTACGCGCGTGTGGTTACGTTTTCATACGTCAGACCGGTAACCTTGTATTATTTAGCGCTAGTTTAAGGTGACGATTGTTTGCCGGTACCCACGGAGCCGGTGCGATATCTTACAGCATGATCGCCCAATTTGAGGTTACGCTAGTCCTACCGAGATCGGTTCACCTACATATATTTTTATGGGTTTAGGGAACAATATACATAGTCCTACGAGTATACTAATACTTACGAGTATTGGTAGGACTATGTATAGTTCCCTAATGAAGCGTATTAACCTCCTTCGCTAACGTTTGCGTTGACCCTGTTCCGGCTAATTAGCCTTAATCTCCGTTTTGACATCCTTTAAGGTTCCGATTGAGTTTCTGCAATTACTAATACTCTGATTAATGCGAGGATGTTGAGGTGCATAAATCGGTAGAATATTTTTCGAGCTGGTGTGGGTGCTAGCGAGAGAGAAGTGCATGATGGTGGATAACGAAGAGCGTTTGCCGCTAGAGTAACTGTTGATCGCGGTGCCGCTGCGCGCTGATCACATCATACTTTCACTTTTACATGATTTCGTGCGAGTGTGGCTGCCATGAGACGTAGATTGACGCGGCCCCTCGCTCACACCGGAACAATGAAAGTTGTTTTAATGAGCATCTTGTGATTATTGCCTGACACACATTCGCTTTTCATATACAAGTGCGCACATTTGTTACGTGTATTCAACGTTCCGAGACTCGCTCCGGTTCTTTTATTCTAAAAAGGCGGTAACGGTAAAAGTTTAGCTTGTTTTGGGGGTCGATATATGGTCGACGAGAGGCCTTTATTCTAGAGGCGACCGTCGGTCCGTGACGAGGAATGCAATTCGAAGTCGAGGCAATAATTCAGTATGAGATCTAACGATAGGAAAATCAATATTGAGCCATAATAACTCATATTGTCCGATCGGTTCTATCGGCTCCGTGTTATGTAAAAAGCGACAAGTTATTGCACAATTGCTTTATTCGATGGCGAAACGGCCGCTTTGAAATGCCAGTGAAAGTCACCGGGTGACTTTGGCACGAGCGCGATAATGCAGACACTTTTATTGTACTAGTTAGAATCGATCGAGTTCATGTTGTTACCGTGTGCAGTGTGCACCCACCTCACCGGCTTTATAACCTCGTTATTAATGCATTACAATTATTATAGTGTCAATTTAATGAGCGATCATCATTTTACAAAATTGTAAATGTAATTGTAACATGATTGATGGATAATAAGATAATGAAATTCACGGTCATTACGAATGATTGTTGTATTGTAATGAGCGGTCATTATTTGTGAACATATTACTGCGAGAATTCGTCAGATAAACTATTTTGACACAAAAAATAGGTATTTTTAGGGTTCCGTACCCAAAGGGTAAAACGGGACCCTATTACTAAGACTCCGCTGTCCGTCTGTCTGTCTGTCTGTCTGTCCGTCTGTCACCAGGCTGTATCACATGCACCGTGATAGTTAGACAGTTGAAATTTTCACAGATTATGTATTTCTGTTGCCGCTATAACAACAAATACTAAAAACAGAATAAAGTCAAAAATAATAGAGGGTCCCCATACAAGAAACGTGTTTTTTTCGGCATTTCACGCCATCCATGAACGCTTAGTTTGGTAAACGTCCCATAGATGGCGTTATATTTAAATGTCGATCCCTAGCACCTTTGTTAGACGTTAGATGGCGTTATAAGAAATAAAATGTTTATTAATTATAATTTTTTGCTGGCGAAAAATGATTGTAGTATTTTTTGCTCGATCTTATAAAATACTGTAGTGTGGTACGGAACCCTACTAGTGCGAGTCCGACTTGCACTTGGCCAGTTTATATTACATACATATTTGGTGTATCAATTTTTAAAAATAAAAATAAACTGTAAAGTGTACTTGCAGTTTATTTTTATTTAATTAGTATCTTGATTATTTTTTATTCAAATACCATTATAGTATCAATATAACTACACTTTCCATAATATGTAGGTACCTACAGGTTTCTCGTGCGTGACTCTACGTGCGTAGAGTTCCGTTCCGTAGAATACATTATTACCGTGGTAGAACTCTCATGTAGGTATAGTCATATCGTATAATTTCTCGAAGTTGTTGGCTACAGAACATAAGACCGCAATACTCCTACTCTACTGTTAAGTGCAAATAGCACACCGGGCGCTCTTGGTGCTGGTTGCGAAAACTGTCCGCTCTAGTGCGCATCGATGTTGCGACGCGAACGGATTATCTATGCTGGTAACACCTCTGTGTCGAAACTGAATCTATATTTTCTTGTACCGTACCAATGTCGACTGGAAACTGGGTTAGGCTTTATCGTCCGAATAAGGATTTATCTCAGTTCTTTCTATACGGTTTTTAATATCCAGGCTAGCGTTTGACCACTCTTTCGCCTGGTTGTAAACGATGATGTGGTCAAAGATGGTGAACTCGCTAGTCCTAGATTGGACAAGGGATGTGTGTCTCTGAAACACCAATATGGGGACAGATTTTCTCTTTGATGGTTGTACTTTTTGGTAGCAAGTCAGGTGAAACATCGATATAATGCTCCTACCACCGTATGAATTAATACAATTATATTTTACTCGAGCTCTTTGAGTTGAGTAGGAACCAAATTAAATATTTTCTTTTTGACACTAATAACTTTGATAGCTCCATTCTGCCGTGTCATGTGCCCGTTAAGCCTTCGCCTTTATTAAATCGGATTGAGGGAACCGTGAATAGACACCCGTGGCAATCTTCTATAGTTTCTTTGCCGAGGTTTTGACGCCGGTACAGTATAGGAAAGAGTTAGTAGACGTGTCAACGACAGAAGCTCCCGAGGTGCGTAGGCCGAGGGTAAGCGTGACGCGCGTGCGTGACGATACCAACGGTACTAAATGTCACGTTTTGTCTTACTGGAGCTTCGCTTCCGTTATGAAACTCGCTGGGAACTATTCTGTTGTCTTTCTTACATACGAGTAGCTGTACATAAAGCGTTCGCTTATGCTCGCCATAAATTGTTTACGGTATCGCAATTTTGTGTTAGAAAAGCGAAAGCTCACATATTTCGAGACGTCCTCGGTAGCCGGCGATAATGTGATTTAGCTCTGTTGAGTGTTGGCTTTAGGAATTCGCAATATGGAGTGAAAGTACTCGATACGCATTGGAGCGAACAACTGGCATTGACTGCGTGTATATCTACGTAGCGCGCCGGCCGGCGTCGGAGGCGCGTCGGTGCGATTGCGGAGCCCTCTTCGACGCCGCATCTGCCAGCGATGCGACTTGCGAGTCTGGCCACGCATGGAATGACAATACTGACATGCTAAGTGCGAGGAGGATATCAGCCTTGCCTTACGAAGACTTAAAAATATTTTATCACTGTACACACCTACACTTGAATTAATTCCATGCTTTTCTATGCTCATGAACGCACACATTATTCTGTACAAAGTAACTTCTTACCTACGATTGAAACAGAATTATGACTACGTTCAAAGCACCTAAACAAACAATTCACCGAGCATTATTCCCAAAGCCAACAAAACAATGGCGACATTACGCGGCGTGCTTACTTGGAGTGAAATCGTCACACACGACACGGCTCACTTATCGGCCGAACAGGACACTATGGCAGGACAATGCACTTAGAATTCATTACCTTGTCGACTTGAAAACAATAACCCGACTCTATTATGACGACGACCGATAAAACGCACCAAGTACTTAGACTGAAATAATCTATCAGACTGCGTCGATGGAACGTCTAGATAAAACTAATTTCACAAATGTATTTATAGAGCCAAGCTTGAATGAAACGATCGTGTTTCGGAGAGAAAATAACAGCATTCCGCGTAAACAAGCTAAATATATAATATTAAGCAGAATCTACTGTATTGAGTGTTGTGATAAAGATTAACATTCAAGCTCCGAGCTTTAGTATTATTACTCTCCTCTGTATACAAAGACATTCGATAAGGTCAAATATATTCACAATGTGTGTGAAATTTGGGTAGAAGTTAGAACCGTATTTAAATTCTAAGGCCAATAGTTATCGGAGTGTCATCTAGAGAGCCGGTCGGAGGTACCTTTATTAGCTATGCAGTGAGGCTGCAGTTGGAGTCACGTAGACACACATGCATAAGCAATTTGGTTGTCGGCAAGCGATCGTGTACCAATAAATAGGTCAATAGCTCTAGTGCGGGGACTGACGATGCCGATTGTGCTTCGTAGCAATTGAATTCACAAATGACGCGAGCAATTTATCTTTACGTTGCTCAACCGCTGCTAATGGTAGCTACGCATGGAAATCGTAAAAATACAGACATTATTGACCTTTACCTCAACGCTGCATATTTCGTTGCTCAATTGTTGCAAATGTTAACTTTCCGAGATTTTGAGAATCGTACAAGAAATAGTGGAAAATAAACAAAATTTAACGATCTCAGAGAAGTGGAGAACGGCTCGAAATAGGTGCGTGGGCAGGCAGAATAAAGTCACACGTGTTTGCTACCTACAGTAGTAGATTTACGCAAATACCTACTAGGTAGAATAAATACACAGAGTAAATGTCGTTTTACGGATCTAACGTAAATAGCACTGCCCCGAAATGACTAAGTCTAACTTGAGTAGCTCAGTTATTCTAGCTACTACTGTTAGTCTATATATGCTTTTGTCGACCGCCAATACTATATAATAATAATAATATATTTTTACTGTAATAAGTGTTAATAGCAGAATACATTTATTACGTTATGTAGCTATTCCATTCGGATGCGAACGGTTACGCTGATCAATGAGTCGGCACAGGCGGGCAAGCGGGCGGCGGCCTTGTATCGCTATTTGATTACTGATTACTGAATGCAAACCGTGCGGGTTGCAAAGCGGATGCTTTAGTACCTAGTTGAGCACTCCAACCTCTTTGAA
Source organism: Cabera pusaria (assembly GCA_954871355.1). Lineage (NCBI taxonomy): Eukaryota > Metazoa > Arthropoda > Insecta > Lepidoptera > Geometridae > Cabera > Cabera pusaria. The sequence continues at coordinate 17,402,482 of OX940889.1, read as the reverse complement.
AATCGATCTTATGAGCCGATTAAAGAACATTAGACCTACTTATATCGAAAAGATCGCATTACGAAGAAGTTTCGGTAAGAATCACAATCTGCGAGCGAGCCGCCTCCGCCGCCAGCCCAACCCCGCTTGCAGAGCCAACCTTGCTCCAAAAATCCATGACCTACATTTCATATGTCAAAATGCAGCAAACGTTTTTTTCAGCAATTCTACTTGTTTTATACTTGGATATTACCATTATTGGAACGCTGGCAGCGATAAAAACTAAGTTCTGAATATATATCTAAATAGCTTATGTTGATATTTGTCAAACAGACGTTTAGAAATGTGAATTTGTGGGGTATTTATAGGGTTAATAAGTGTAAGTGGCGGAAGGGAGAGGGTCATCGATTGCGCAGGACGAAGTGCCCCAGTTGGCGCGGCGGGCGTGCGATCTTCCAATCTAGGCGGCCTGCATTCGTAGCCCGGGTAACCTCACTGTGCTCTATTTCTGGATCTAGTACGGTCAACATTAACTATACTCCGTCCGTACTCTACAGCTATACAGCACCTCTACAGATGCTCTTAACGCTTGCGTATTGTGTCACTAGCTTACTAGACCAACTATGCTGGGATGACTCAAAAATATTGTAGTATTTTACTATTTATGTGGGTGCCATTGACGCTAAGTTGCTTCATCAATGAGCGGATAAATAGGTTTGTACGAGGTCGTGGTATGTTTTCGACACGTTTCTATAGCTATTATAGAGATACTATTAATTGCGTGTCATTTTATAGCAGCCATTAATATTGGTATTTGACATAGGTTATCCGAAATTATTGTAGGTATATACATACAATATAGTAAAGATTATGACAGTTTAATAGCTTTTGTATATTCTAAGATACTTTAAATATCTTATATATAATATATTTCTATCTTAAATTTATACATTATATATCATACTTTAATTAACTTCATATGTTTGGTGACTAGAATGTCTTTGAAAACTTTACGAGTATTATTACTTAGACCCTGAATATAAGACGTATATAACTACATGATTACGAAACTTGTACGGTTTCGTTATCAGATAAAGATAAATGACGTCATAGTGGAGCTATTAGAATTGTCAGATCGATGACGTCACGAGCGTTGGCGAGGCCGGGGGCGCTGTTTGGCGTAGGCGCTACGCGACGGTGACGTCACGGGCAAAATGCTTCGCTCAGGCGGCTGGGTACGAGCGAGCGTGGGCGGACATTACATAGCTCTGCCACTGCGTATATAACAGTACTACGTACTCTGCACGTAAATAATATCGCACGTCATTACGTAATTGAACGTGAAATCTACACAAGGACGCGGCGCCGACACCGACGTTTCGCCACCTTCGACGTCCGCCGCGATGCCATAATCGCATCATTTACGTGCTACGCTTAGAAAGAGATCGTTTCACCTTGAGATGCCTGCAAGCGCGATTGCCTCTCTATTCTTAGATATCGAAATAGCGCTAAATATGTTCGGAGGGAGGAGGGCAGAACGCAGGCGTCGTGACCCAGCCTGACCCAAAAACGGAGTGCGATCCACCGCGCCCTACTACCAGTTGATAGCGGATACAGGAACCTGTTCACTCCGAGCAACGCATCGCATATACGCACTGCCGACGGCTACCGTCGTGTGTTGATACACATCACCTGCCGTTACTTCGATTTGTCTCGCTCACATACTCGAACGATTTGTCATTGACTTTGGCCTTCCATATTAGCTTTATGGACATTTAATTATCACGCCATAAAATCCGCATTAGAGTCTAGTATGTTTTAAAATAAAATAATTTAATTGGATTTTAACTGAATCGTTAAATAGCTTCATAAACTAAGTAGTACACTGTCTGCCTCTATATTATCGAGGTAGGTAACACTTTTATATCATATAACAATATGATGGAAGTATTACTTACTCAATGTCACGTAAGTCGTATAATGAAATAGCATCTAAAATATTACATCAAAATCTAGTTGTAACGATAATATAAATAGGAGGAAAACGTAAGTGGAGGTCGGATTTCGAATACGGGCGGTGCGTCGACGGTTCAATATCAGTGATTCTGGGTTAGTGGGTCAGTGTGCCACCGGCCCCCGCCCTGCGCACCGCTGCAATCATTAAACTTGCTCTTCGATTTATATTTATAAGCCTATGTGCTCCGTTGACATGTCACATCCATTTGCATCACTACATACTGATCCAATTCGAAGCAAATCCAACTCATAGAAAATCAGCAGAAAAGTTGGCAAACCAAAGTAAAAAAATTGCGGTCTGACTTCCGTTTTAAAGTCTCACGGTCTCAACTCTCACCTTTGACCAAAATACGGCTTACAATCTATTGTTTACTAAAGTCGTGATTGACTTTATGTTCAAGAACAGAGCGAGGCGTTAAGCGTCGTTGAGTGGCGTCGTCGGCGGCATACGAATGCGAAGATGGTCGTGCGTGATGCGGCGTGAGTGTCGCCCACGTATTAACGGTCGTGTGTTACTGTTACCTCAACTCGAAAACAAGTCGCTTCGCGTTACTGATTCAGCGGCATCACTTCACGCCAAATATTTAATGTGAAAACCTGTTTCCCCATTTCGATGTAACCGTATCGGGACGGTAAACAAAACTCAAACAATAACATACTTACATAAAACGAATTCTGCGAAATAACTTGCATTAATGAATTGAACCAGATGCGTCCCAGTTGGAACAAGACAACACATCAAGATTCACGCCTCATTCTGCCAGCTGTTTAGATAAGAGGCACATAAATCATGTAACTATTCCAAGGCGAATGCAATGAGGCCACTCACAAAGGGCCGACCTTGCCTTCACTGCCGACTTGTGGGAGGACAAATTTCTAAATTTACAGCAGAGTTGTGCTTTGCACAAACATACAGCTCTACAAGGATACAGCCAGAAGGATGTAGATAAAACATTTAAGTGTGTTATTCCGTTACAATTGTAAATGCAAAGCTGTATTGCCCAATCAATGTATTCATACATTCAAGGTGAAACAATAGTTTGTAATTCGCTACGGTCCCCGGCGACATTAAATGGTCAATCATCTCTCTATTTCGGCGCTGAATATGGGTCAAATGTGTCAAAACTTTTTATAGCTACGCAGGGGACATACGAGTAGCAACATTTATAACATGTGAAGGAATCAAGAATAAGTTGCTCTCAATTGAATCAAGAAGCATTTGTGACTTGTTAATTTAATTATATTTATCAAATAAATATTAGCTTTAGATTAGCTTTGATCTATTATTAACAAGAAAGAGCCTTTGATGTAGAGACAATCAAGAATGGAAAGATGCCTTTGAAAGACCTTAGCTATTTTCAAAAGAACTTAATGTATATATCCGAAATTATATTATTACAAAATATCATCGAACGGAACCAATTTGTATAGAGCAATTGCAAACATCATGTTTAACTTTTTAGGAGCAGTTCTTTATATATATAACTGCGTAGCAAAGACTTAATGACACAATCACCCACAAAGACGAACACACACGCACACACTTGTTGCCTAGAACCTACAATAATAGTGTTGTCGTAATCTGATGTACCGTTACAATATTTATCGAACCTCTAAAAGTTTTGAGGTTAGGTCATTAAAATTTTACTGTTATTCCCATAAAGATTTCGACATTGATAAGTGATAACTGATACTGACATAATTGTGGTAAGTACATAATTATTATATTTTAATTGTTGTTGATATATGCTAGATGTTTTTCATATAAAGCAATCGGCTTAGCTTAACCCATATCTATAATATTTTTAATTTTTCTATTTAGGCTTTTTTATTAACATAGATATAAATATGTATCTATTAACAAATTTGATTACATTTTTGTACGTAAACAAAGCATAATGTCTGGTTGTATGGCAAGTACGTGTTGGTTTCAGCCGTAACAAGTAAAATAAAATAAACTGGCCAAGTGCAAGTTGGACTCGCACTCGTAGGGTTCCGTAACACAGTAGAGTATTCTATAACTTTGATTTTTCGCAACTACAAAAATAACTTTGTTTTTCATAGTGTTTGTATGAAAAACAAAGTTACACTTGCGGTCGCTGTATCTCAACAACTGCTGACTGTATCTCGTTCAAACCAATTTTCGTTGAAAGTTTTTATTGAGACCTACAGAATATATTTTTTCTAGATTTTTCACTCCCTTACTTTAGAAGTTAGAGGGGAGGGGACACACATTTTACCACTTTAGACGCGCCTTTCTTTGAAATGATGAACTTTGAGAAAAAATGATTTTAGAAACTTCAATGTCATTTTTAAAGACCTATCCATAGATACCACACACGCATAGGTTTGAAGAAAAAAATTTTTTTTTGTTCCAGTTCCATGTATAGGATGCCCCCCCTTAAACTTTTATATTTTTTATTTTTGTATAAAAATCGGAAAGCGGTTTACAGAATACATCTACCTACCAAGTTTCAATTCTGTAGTCCTAATAGTTTCGGAATAAAATGGCTATGACATACGGACGGACAGACAGACAGACAGACAGACAGACAGACAGACAGACAGACAGACATGGCGAATCTATAAGGGTTCCGGTTTTTGCCATTCGGCTACGGAACCCTAAAAAAGCACGTGTTTTTCGATTTCTTTATTGGACACAAACGCGTACCTACTATTAGCAAATTATAAAAGACCGTATTGACGTAATATTGAAATCAAGGTGCAATATTATTGCAATAGCCGTGGGTGTTGTTCTACTTTAAAATCCTTCATATTGTGTACTATCAGTCTCCTGACACTGGCTTGTGCTAACAACTCTACATCAGCTCTATCTTATCAACCTTGGATTTATTTAGAAACAGTCGCTAGGTGCCGCCGCCGCCGCTTTGCCTTTAAACGAGAGGTTACGAGATATGAGTTACATTACCTCCTTACCTATTTACTTCTTTATATGAGATTTCTAATATAAGAAAGGACTGGCTTGTAATGTACTAAAGCAATATTTTTACTTCTTTTTACTTATCTAAGTAGTGTATTCTATCGGAGGTTAGCTATCGTTAGATCTATCTTGATTTTTCAATGCTGCAGTTCGAAGCAGGGAGTTAGTTTTCTGCCCGAATCAAGTTTTATGACTTTTACACTTTGACTGCGGCACTTTTTCGCATATTTTTTAATTTTTAAATTATTTTTTGTAATTTTTTTTCTTAGCTATGGCATCAAATCAAAACTAAAATCCAACAGCAGAAGGTCACACGCACCCCTTGTGAAAAGATTAATTTAAAAAAAAATGTATAATATATTTTATTTTATTTTACTTCCGATACCAAAAATCAAAAAAGGCACGGTGTGTGTTTTCAGCAGCGAACGAGCCTAATTGCCTGGTATAAGTTGGATCTTTGCCTTCGTTATCAACTGCAATTTTAACACACACTCACACACTGCAATTTTGCAACCTTATTAAACATTTTCTTGACTTTTGCATTTGAGTCTTCATCGTCTACTCTACAATATTTGTGTAGACGGACTACCGTCTACGCATTGCGAATGTCTCTCTAGTATTTCTTTTATTATATCAGTTCACGGTTTTTTATCATTTCAGTCAAGAACATGTTTATAAATTAAACGTGCAAAGCTACGTGTGTGCAAACATATATAGGGGCGGCCCGTTTTCTCTTCCCATGGTTTTCTTCGCCAGGTGATTCGCCGGTTCCATTGGCGAGTTCTGCGGTACAGATAATTGTTAGTTATTGGAGAAACTTGTTCATTGCTATTCATTCTAGGATCTTGATGATTTAATTGGTATGTTCTAGAATAGTTCTTTTATCCCATTAGTGCTTCAATATCGTTACATTTTGATCCAGTCAATTAAGCCCATTCGGGTGGGTCTGTCTCTTTCAACTAATTTGCCCATCTTCGTTGATTTTATTAAAGCTAAAATATATTTGATGCAAATTAATTTGTCTCCTTAAGGAAAACATAAGCCGAGTACCGTAATGTAAGTGAAATTCGTGTTTGGCACGCGACGGTTCCACGCAACGCGTGTCTTCGTTAGGTCTAAAAAATCTCAACTCAACTTTGTACTAATATTTATTCTGTGACTCAACAAGAATATCTGGGAAACTCCATTTATTCCACTGTTAAGTTGTAAATACTTTCGCCAGTATTGCTAGTAATGCGATATTAATTACAATGTAGCAAGGTGCTTTGCTATTGTCTGCCACCTGTACGTTATATTGTACGAACACGATCAGTTTTTTATGTTCGTAGCACGTAATAATTTAAGCTAGTCACTTTATGCACTTTACATGCATCACGTGCGTTGTAGATTAAACTACTGTTTAATAAACATTTACATTTTAAGTAGCATTTCTAAAACTTTCTTTCGGACTCTACACTAAGCTCTCTTTAGAAGACTACTTTGATGTTTATTTTTTGATAAGTGTAGTATTTGTACAAGTTTTAATGTGAATATTTAACAATACGGTTTTTGAAATGTTCATGTTTCAATTTCATGTTGCTTTATGACAGCTTTGCATTAAGATCATATCTCAATGCAGCTTTGTGTAAATAAATGAGTCAGAAACAGTTACTGCATCATCATGTGCATGGGCTCAGATGTGAGTGGCACTGTTACACTTATTGCCGTTATAGCGTCTCGTCACCAGGTAGGAACCATCCAGCGTTAATGCTGACATTCGAGATGATCCACTCACTCTGCTGCTACGCCAAACGTCACCGCGCGTTCCCGCGACTAATCTAAACGCTCCATTTACGACCTCGCCAAATGAAAGTCACAGCGCGAGAGAAATCGTGTTCACTATTTATGTAACATCAGTTTATACCTCCGAATGTTGTTTCATGACCTGTCCCAACTGAGCAGAAATGTTCAGTGTCAGGCCTTTGATTTTTTCGAATGCAACGAACATAACGGATGTAAGTTTTGCGTCTTGGAGGCGTTCCACTTAGCGCTGCGGTGAGGTTGGCGGGCCGTCCCATCGCCACTGGCTAACGGTACGACCGGCGCCGCGGCCGCGCGCACGTGAAAATAATTCTTGACGCGATTTTGTAACGAATACCGTTACTCGGTTCCGGGCTTGCCGGTGACCTTATTTCTCAAGCCGGCCACTCTTTATTTTTATATCTTATTGCCTGACATTATTATGGCCGGCGAACTCGTGTGCTGTTACGAGTCCTACTTAAGAACTTAAAACAGATACTATTGATATAAATACTGTAACATCGTATCATATTTCAACATTCATGTTATGCATAATAGGTTCGATTCTGACTTCTGTTAAATCATCAATTCTAAAATCACGATGTGTTTAGCTGATGTTATGTTTTAGCGCGTTACGTAAGCTGTCCTGTTTACCCGGTTATATCTAATGGTTGTTTACTGTTGTAGCCGGTGCCGGTGCGCAGTGACTGAGTCAGAGGCGCGCGCCGGCCGGTCGGTGATTGTGTTGTGTTCCGCGTAGCGTGCGCCGGATTTACCGGCATGCAGCCTACTGTAAATAACGTATGACGCCATCGTAGTATCGCTGCGACGGGAAATACCGTCCATCACTTTAACAATATCACTTTTTCATTATACGTATTTCCCCCTTGTCAGAGCGAGTGTCCGCTGCTATACTACATATAGTTTATCAACGTAAAATTAAATACATTTTTAATTTCAGTCCGACAGCTCTGGTGCTCGTAATCCCCAAGCATTGTAATATCTTTGTTTTGATGAAGTGCGCGTATCGACCACATCGCGTGACGTTGAATAACGCTCGATATGAGCATATAACGTGGTATAACAAACAAGAACCAGCGGTAAACATGAGGACAAGTGTGCCCCTTTCTTTGTCGCCGTTACGAGTACGTACAGATAATTAAAAATAATGGCATTAATTTATTCAGAATGCTGATAGTGGTCGTTGTTGTCGCGTCATGCTACTATCGCGTGCTACGTCACATTTACGCACAATAAACGGCACAAGCACAAGGCCTGCGCGCGCGCCGCGGCCGCTTCCTTATTGTGATTCTCGTTTTTATCTAAGTATTATATTTTGTTGCCGCGTAGTATAATATAATCAAATGTTAACATATTACACAATAAAACTTAAGATAACCATTTAAAAACATAAATTGTTTTCTGGTTTAGTAGGAGCTAAGTGAGTAAGAGCGAGATAAAACGCAATAAATAATCGAACGACGGCAAACAAATTGACGGTCACACAAAGTGTCAGGTCAATTTTGTAATCGGCGTTAAAAATAAACACTAGCTTAATATTGTAGTAGGTAATTATTGAGCGCAGAGTCCGCGTTTTGATGACGCATGGGCCGCGGCCGGCGAGTCGCCGTAAGCCGGCCGGCGCGACGCGACGTGCAACAAAAACAACATTACTAGGACTACTTTAATTTGATCCACAAGCAGCGGCCGCCAGAGATAATTATTGTAATCTTTGCTCTGGCTCTGACTACTTGTTAGATTCAGCGCCGTTACACGCATCATAACGGTGCGGCCGGATTTATAACATTTAGGGCATGCGTGTTCACCCCACGAGGCTACGACATGCGCTGCCTTTGCCCGACACGCTTTCAACGTGTAAACTAGAAGCTTAGCTATAAATTACACTATAGTTTTAACACGTGTAATCCATTGTTTACCTAATTGGCTGCACTTGCATGTCATTAAATTTAACCGTTCGACCTATTCCACCGCTTTTATCTAATCTCCTCGATCCAGATCACGTTTTAAATTCGTATCCGAAGATAATTACGGTATTACTTGTGTATTGTATCGTATTATAGCGATAATGTTATCGATGCCCTTGACGAAGAGCTATTTGCTAAGCTATTTTGATTTCCAAGCGTCGTGTAGATACCAGAGTTATTGGTTTCATTGTAATGAGTCTTTTTTCCTATATCTTTCCTGTTTAGTTAATGACACCGATAACGATCTTTGGTTAGAGGAACCATACAATTTACAATTAATGTGAATGACGCACTGATCATTACTGCGTACCGGTCAAATACCAGTAAACAAGTACAGAAAACAATTCTGTTTCAGAACATCACGTTTCATTAAATAGAATAGAATTGGGTAGAGTATTTATAGCTCTAATTTCGTTGAACTTAAGTCTATAATTAAAATATTCGAATTTCTATACGATGCATAAACTGTGCTTATTTAAGGTTAAATATTAATATTATAATTTACCTATAATATTAACTCAGTCTCAATAGAACTGAAGGCTACCGGTAACGTTTAAAAATGGCAGATTACAAACAGTGAATATGTATTACACATGCGTTGATAAAATCTGTATGTGCAACGGAGATAAGAGCAGCGGTGCAACAGCAGGTCAGCGGTAGAGGACGGTGGAATAATCTCTGCTGATAAAGGTTGATATGTGCAAGCGAGGACGCGACGCGTGGTTGTGGTCTAGAGTCCTCTCGCCTCGTTCCCACCGGGTATACGAACGCCAACGAACGGCGTTTTGAAGATCGTTGGTTTGGTAGTTCTGAACACGGAAAGTTCTGGACAGGGCTGCAGGGCTTTACTGTGAGCGTGCACTCACCACAGTGTATGCAGCAGTTAGTTGCACGTGAAGCGGGGTCAATAGCTCTCGCGCCGCCCCCAACGCCAAACACACGAAACCTTTGTCTAACGCATTCATATCCACTTTTTCTGGACTCGACCGGCCCGTCGTAATAAAATACCGACAACAACCGGACCTATTTTTTGCATGGAACTACGTAGAATCGATTTACTAATGAAACCGCAAAACTTGAACTAAATAACTTACATGTTGCAAAGTTTTAAGAATTTTTTAGAAATTAGAATATGCATAAATATTAAGATTTTTAAAACAGACTCGAAATAAAAAGAATATAAATTTCAATGATCTTTAGTAATTATTTAAATTAACTGTCCGTTTTTTTATAATTAATCATATTATATTACATGAAATATGCAACAAAAATAATTTACTACAACGAGCAGTGGAGTTTTCATAAATTAAAAGAAGTGCGCGTTGATATCTTTTACCTGTGATTGTGAAATAATAAAAAAGACTTCAACGCGCTGCTTAATTTTCTGGTGAAATTATGGTCTTTCGAGCCAGATTACTTGATTAGATGCAAATGGGTTAAACAAACGTTTAGAAGGAATAAAATATTGGAGCTCACCTCTTGCCCTGGGATGAGGATCTGTACACGCAGCTCGTCCGTGGTGTGGTCGTGCGACTTGACGTCGGCGCGTACCTCGCGGCCGTTGTGCGTGAGGAAAACGCGCTGACGCGGCTGCAGGCGCACGCCGGCCAGCCCGCGGAACCCGGGCCCGATCAGCTCCACGTCGCGGTACTCGCGAGTCGCCTTGCCGCCCTCGAACCGCACCGTGTAGCGCGTGTTCGGCGTCAGGTTGATGCAGTTGTTGTTCTCCGGGAAGGGTGCCGGCGTCTTCACCGCCTGGATCATACCCGAGTAGTAGAGCCCGTCGTCACCCAGCGCCGCCACGCGCGTCCCTATGATGCTCCGCTTCGCAAGCCGCTTGCCGGTCGACATCGCGCTCGCAGTCCTGCTTTTCCGTTCTAGTAGTCAATCACTCACGGGACTCACGTCTCCGATTTATTCTCGCACAAGTTCACTCAAAAATTTCAAACCGCCCGGCGAACTCGTTTCGCGGGATAACCGTCACAGAATTTAGGGAAACTGGGGATGTTTCTACGCGATTCCGTGCGCTGCGCGCGGTCCGGCTTCTTTATGGGCCGGGTCTGGTCGCAGCACTCGCGCGGAAACATAATACGAGGGCAGGCTCCTCAAAGATCGGGACAAAGGAAAATCCTTTCGCGGTACTAAACTTCGCAAGAGAGCTCACGGCGGACGACCTCAATAAGCGCGGTTCCAACGAGAACTGGCGCGAGTGCGTGTGCCGCCGCGCGCCACCGGCGACACCGGCCGGCCGGCGAGCAGGAGCGGCGACCGCCCGTCTCGCTCCTTTGTTTTGATACTCAGCTGTTTGCGCGAGCGAGATACGGACGATGGCGAACGGTGGCGCGAGCGAGATGCCGACTCGGACGCCCTCGGCCGGCGTCGGTGCGGCGTTCGGACGCACTCGCTATTTTCAGCGGGCGGGCGGGCGGCGGGAGAAGGGCGGCCGCCCACGGGCGACATTGAGGCGCGCCGGCTCGTTCGCACGTGGAGCGCTAACGGGATTGCACAAGGCACATCGCGCCGCACCGCCGCCGCTCCGCTGCCGCGCCGCGCCTGCCCGCCGCCCGCTCCCGCTGCTTGATACGTGACACAGTTTCTATTCGGATTCGGGGTCGATTCAAATGTCAAGCAGATGCACCCACTTATGCAATGCTCGTTTTGACCCGACTGCATTTACGCACAGATTAGCACCTGCAAGATTCGGGTTTACGCCAAATACCAGCCTACATTATTCCGATAGATGTATCTTTTATCGCTTGATTGTTTTTTCGTAGTAGATATTATGCTCTCCAATACTAATGAGCTATGATTGATACATAAAGATAATCACAGTTGTAGTTAAGTACTTAAATATTTAAAAGGAACATACCCTATAGGTTTTCGACCGAAAACCTATAGGGTACTTCCGGTTGACCTAGAATTGTCAATTTTGGTTAAAAGCAAGGTCTTACAGCACAAGTAAAGGAAAATTTCCGTAAAATTAAAAAAGTTGAAAATTAAGGTAAAATTTGGTACTTAAAAGTTTTCGCGAAAATCTAAATTCTCATATCTTTTTATCGTGTTGACTCAGAACCTTGATTTTTATACACCTAATAAGGATATATATAGACTTGAGTAACTGGTATTCGTACTTAACAGGAAACAGACTCTTGCAGGGAATTCCTTCCATCGCTGTGCGTATGTTGAAAGTGAATCAAAGCACATTGTACGGCAGGATGGCATATCTACCATGTATCGATGGTTCATATGTGTGTGTGCGTGCTTGTACCATGAACGAAGAGGAACGGTGGAATAAATCTGTGCAATTTGTCGATCATAACATTTTACAATTTATAATCTTTAAGACTGGCTAGTAAAAATCTTAGTTAGTATTCGTGTCAAATTTGACATCTGTAACATCACTTAAATCACCACTAGGTTCGCTGTCAAACTTTGAATGCTTCTATTGAAAAATCCTACATACTCGTATATAACATTAACCGTAAATTATATTGGGATCGTCAGTAACACGAGGCAATAATAAACACGTACGTATGTTTGTAGTAAGTAGGTAATATTCAATTGTACCTACTACGTATGAACATAGTCTACGTAAATCTGATTTCTAATGAATTGCGTAGGTAATATTACCTATTCTCGACGGTTGGTATTTTCTCGCTACTTATATTATTTTCTTTTCATTTAACGTTCTAGTATGAATTGGTTCTAATTAGGACCCACGTCACGACTTCTTATTTTTCACGTAGCTACGAAGTTTACGGTCAGTTTTGTTTACGTTACGTAGTATTTACGTGGGTATTTCATATTCAATGAGGCTCTTTTTCCTACTCAAGTACATAGTACCTAATGTATACCTTCTTTGTGTATTATTTATATATTATGTAAATGTAGGTATTATTGAGTAAAACTAGACGATGTATGCTTGTTTAGAATTACTGAGATGCTAAACTCTAGCATCTCGAGATTGTATATTTTTATTTATTATCCGGAATAGTCAAACGTTTGTTGTTTTTTGATCTCACGGGATGTTATTGTTAAGTCAAAATGCGGTCCACGATTTAGCTCGTTTACGCTTCTATTTAAATGTTAGTACGTGTTTTAAATGTAGAGGTCAATAATTTAATACTATTGGTGTTACAAGGGAGAACACAATTTGTCGAAGAAAAGACTACCTGCCCATCTTCGTTATTCTGCCTTGACTGAGATGGTGTTTCCGGAACTCTGCCGCTACGTGTTTTCGTAGAAACCGCATTACAACACAATCGGCAACGCTGAGTAAGCGGACAAACATGCAAGTAGATAAAAGTGTGTCAAGTTTAATGGTCTGGGTGAAGCCTTGCAGCCTTGCGCACTGCAATACTTATTTGGTATAGGCTCGGACTGGGCCACGACGGCACACTTCGAATGCACGATTTGTGCAGATTTGTGCTTTTACAATATAAGTACTTTTTTACCTTCTCTTTTGTGCGGCAGAGTCGGATAATGTCTACTATATTCATCGACGATTGCTATGACGTCGATGACTATATTTGTTAATTTGACTGTGTAGCTGCAATATTAAGCCAGATTGTTTCGATGTTGATGACCACCACTGACGAAGTTGAGTTGGTATAAGTAGTTATTTTGTTAAATTTGACAAGCCCACGTAATAGGTTCCACCTCTAGTATTCCTTCATAAATAGACCTACCAAGATACATATATTTTAGTGTTACCTAACAAACAGCTTCTCGTCTCAACTCCACATTAGATACTCACTATTTAATTACCTCACTATATGTTTTTTTAAATAAGTTTATTAAATCTTAAAATATATTAAGTATAGCAAACAAGCAAGCACGCGGCCCACCCGATGGTAAGTGGTTGCCGCCGCCTATTGACACCTGGGGCCTTATTCAGAATGACCATTTTAAAGTCTTACCGTGCCGTGTTACGTTATCTCCGCGTTATGGTATTTATTCTCTATGCCAATTTCAAGTTCGGTAACGCGGTAGGGTAAGGTTATGAGCGTGTTTTGAGCTTCAAAATATCGTGATATATAAGGACGTGTAACGCGCGCGTTTTTTATAATTTACCTATCGTGTGGCATACAGAATACAATTTTTCAATAACGTAACGTGGCGCGTTAAGGAACGCGTTATCTCATTGGTCATACTGAATAAGGCCCCTGAAGACGACCTACAACTACTACTAGAGACTAGAGACACACTTTGTACTGGAGACGATACTGTTGCGTTGTCTGTCTTACTGTAGAACCCCATTATCTCTCCTTTTGATGCAACTCATACTATCTTTACGGCAAGACACTAATATTTTCATTACAAGAAAATGTAATATTGTTAAGAGGCACAGGCCGTTCTCTCATGATACACTACCAAGTTTATGGTCAGTTCTGTTTACGTTCGGCGGGTGGTTGCGCAAGAGTCGTTTGCATGAAGATGAGGCCGCTCTCTATTTGGCGAAGGTGACGTGTGTCTTCAAGCATGTCTAATTTCATAGAAAACACCAGAGAAACTTGTATGGACATTTTGTAATACGGATGTTCTAATAAAGTAGACATCATCGAAAAAATTGTTCATGATAACAACTTTAGCCTTACAGTTATATTATAGACTCGGCTTGTAACATATGTAAAGTGTTATAAAAATATATATATATATATATATATTAATTATTATTTATTTGTAGCGTCATTCTAAGTCTGTATTCCTAATCAGTATTTTTGAAAAGTCTTCTATTTTATTGGTTATTTCTAATTATATATGACATAATTGTAAAGTAAAGTTTGAGAGACAGCCTTAGCGTGTTCACCATCCGCGAGACATCATCACTTACCACCAGGTCACCAGAGCAAACGTTAGCCTATGAAATATTTAAAAAAAGATTACTGTTCTGTAATCGAGTTTTAGTTTTACTCTCATGTGTTATTTCCGACATCTGAAAAATAATATATAAATCTATGTTATTATTTAATAATACGTTGTATTATTATTGTTTATATACCGGCTGTAATTCACGTACCTTTAGTCGAATTTTCTCGACCTAGGTTTAGTATGTTTCTGAAGAGTCACTGTTTCTATAAAGTAATGATGTTCGATCGCTTGCCTATTAATTGTTATATTAAGCTCAATGTACAGAATACTAAATACTTTACATACATACTAACAACGATACTTATATTAGAGACAGATTCCATGAATAAATGTTAATTACGTGTATTTTTGTGAAACTTGAAAATTATAAAAATTTTACATTCAACTCGTCTACTAAGTTAATTAATTTTTATAAAAACTTGGATACCCAGCTACAACTCTAGACATAAATATTTTTATTGTGTCTGTGTCTGCTCTTGTTATACTAGAATACCTAGACAAGGCCAGGAGACTAGACTGCTAGCAAATAATGGACTTTTAAGTTTCTAGTCTCTTCAAATCTAAAGTAATAATCTATACTTCTATACTAATATTATAAAGAGAGAACATTTGTATTTTTGTATGTTTGTACTGATTTGGCTCTAAAACTACTGAACCGATTTAAAAAATTCTTTCACTAATACATAGAACGGACTTTCGGAATGAAAATAGGCTATATATTATCCCGTTTAAATCAAAGGTACTTTCGTGGAGACCTAATTAGCAACCTAAGTCGGCAAAAAAACGGTCGAAAAAACACGTTTCTTACGAGCGCTGCTCAATTGAAAATAGATAGAAGAATATTTTCTATGGAAGAGTTGTACAACTTAATAAGACCTACAAAAAAGGCAACAGCATATGTCTATCTCTTAAGGTTGACTCACAGTAATTATTTTAATCTTAAAATTTTTGTTAGAAAATATATCATAACTTCCAAGGCTATTTTCAAGTATATCGTATTAATCCTTATCCAAATGATTACGTTTATTAGCTTGGCCACATATTATAGATTATACAGTATATAATTCAAATTAAAACTCTAGAAGATATCACGAATTTCACATACACGCATCGCAAAATTAATAAAATATTTGCAGTGAAACCACAGATTAGGTCATAGTTACTACGAAAATATTATTATAAGCTTAGCTATGCTGTAGATCCCCACCGATCACAATCAATTTGAAGTCAATATAGTATAATAATATGATCTATTGTATAAAATAATATTCATCTATATATATAATAATATAATATTTTAAACCACCCCGACTGATCTATGTATAATCTTTTTAACCGACTTCAAAAAAAGGAGGAGGTTTCTCAATTCGACCGTATATATATATATATATATATTTTTTTAATGTTTGTTCGCGGATAACTTCGTCGTTTATGAACCGATTTCGATTATTATTTTTTTGTTCGAAAGGAGATATTCCAAGTGTGGTACCATGGTAATTTTATCGAGGTATGATAAGTATCTCCAGAGATATTGAGATAAACATCTCAAAATTGGTACTGAAAATGAATAGCGCGGCATTGAAGTCGGTTGTTTTTTAGTTTTTAAACGATATTATCATTAAAAGCATTCCAATGACTCTAAACACGACATTTAAAATCTGAGCTATAAGTTGGTGAGGATTTGTGTATTCTGTGGAGTCCAGGAAATGTCCCAGCATCAGGTCAATGTTCCATGTTCTTACAATATCGTTGAAGAAGAAGATTTTCGAATTGATCAGACCTATGAAAGTTGATTTCATAGCGCAATCAACTAGAAAAAAGCTGATAGTTTTATAACGATTGAACGAATTTTCATGAATCAAAGCTAAGAACACCCTCGATGAAGATATCTATCATACAAAAAAAACTATCAATAATAAAAACTAAATCGGTTCATCCGGTTAGGTGCTAAGATGCTAAAGACAGACACACAGATACACACGTTAAGCGTATATATATTACCTCTACTTTTTGCGTCGGGGAACGCCGTAAGGTTAAGGCGGCAGATATCTCCTTGGTAGTAAGCTACTTTTTGGTAGATTTAATGATCCCACTACCACTGTACGAAAACTCATGATTCATGAATGTACATAAAACTTTCATTGGTAGGTATATAGCTAGGATTAGAACCAACGACCGTTGGGTCAGAATCAGGGTAACTATCCTTTACGCCAAAGGGCCGTCTAATATCACTACGTAAGTATTATAAAACAAAGTCCATCACTGCGTCTGTCTGTCTGTTCGCAATAATCTCAATAGCTACTGAACGGATTATCCTGCGGTTTTCACCAATAGCCAGTGTTTATGAGGAAGGTTTAGGTGCATAATTCGTTAAGGTGTTGTGTAAATTGGTTGAAATATGACGATGATTGTTAAATATGTTCATATTTTATATTCGATGCAACAAACTGATGCAAATTTTGTAGGCATATATGTTCTACCCGTGCGAAGCCGGGGCGGGCTGCTAGTATCTTATATTTGACTTGCCATGTTAGTATGTTTGTTTACCTATGTATTTATATTATGTTTTTTTAAAGTGTTACACACTTTATATTTTTGTAATTGTTGTAATTAACACAATCCAAACTGTCATCGTACCGACGGGACTTGAATCCGCAACCTCCTGGATAACATGTCCAGGTGCTCTGCCAATTAAGCCACGGTTCGATCTATCGATACGACGAAATTAGTGGATTGCATTTTTTAACCCAATTCTGCATTGGTGGCGCCATCTATGTATGTTTATGTGGGTCATATCTTGAAAGCTAAATATGAACCATTTCCTAACGTTTGATTGGACTCTTTAGTATACTTGCGTATCTTCGGTGAAGACAATGGTACCTTCGTGCTGACCTGATTGATGATGGAGCCAGGCTGTAAGGACTAAAGCTACGTAAACGCTAGGACAGTCGAATATGGGCTGGTATGTATTATCATAAGTGAAACGTTCATTACAGATAATAAGGTTTTTACAATAAGCTAATGTTTGATAAAGTTTATAACTTTAAATTCATGTGTGCCTGCTTAGACTGTTTAGACTGTTTATCTCTGAAACCACACGTCTACCGGAAACAAATGCTATAGTTTTCTTCAAATAAACTGGCCAAGTGCAAGTCGAACTCGCACTCGTTGGGTTCCGTAACACAGTTAAGTATTCCTTAACTATGATTTTTCGCAACTACAAAATTAACTTTGTTTTTCATAGTGTTTGTATGAAAAACAAAGTTATCTTTGCGGTCGCCATATCTCTAAAACTGCTGACTGTATCTCGTTTAAACCAATTTTCGTTGTTATTTTTTATTGAGATCTACAGCATATATTTTTTTACTCCCATACTTTAAAAGTTAGAGGGGGGGACACACATTTTTGCCACTTTCATTTTTTACATCTTTCAAATGATTGACTTTGAGAAAAAATGATTTTAGGAACCTCAGTGTCATTTTTGAAGACCTATCCATAGACACCCCACACGCATAGGTTTGAAGAAACATTTTTGTTTTGTTTGAGGACCCTTATACTTTTATATTTTTTATTTTTGTAGAAAAATCGGCAAGCGGTTCACAGAATACATCTACCTACCAAGTTTCAATTCTGTAGTCCTAACAGTTTCGGAATAAAATGGCTGTGACATACGGACGGACAGACAGACATGACGAATCTATAAGGGTTCCGTTTTTTGCCATTCGGCTACGGAACCCTAAAAAGGTACCTTTGCATAATTTTGCCGGGTTCAAATTACGCAGTAATGGCGGCAACTCTCAATTTTATTGGTTTACTGAAAGGGTTAAAACTATAAATTTTCGCGGAACATACATGGGGGTTCTTTTACTAGCCCTTAGAGAGTCTAAGCAGCGAAGAGGTTTTCGTTCGGACCATATGAAACCCGACACCTAGCTGGTAGAGCTAGTTTAAAATGGAATTTGTTATCAATTTCAACTATCGTAATAACAAAGTAGGTTTCGTAACGACAATAGGAATGTAGGTATGTTGAGGAAAGCACGTCCGAGTTTTCATCACGTATTTTTATGGAAGTGAAATGCAATAAATGCACGTATGGCATTTGTAAATACCATGTACGCCTACCTAAAACATAATATGTATTATGCAATAATAAAAGATAGGTATTTAAAGTGCATCTATCGAATCAAATTTACGACATCACCTTGATGTAGTTCATTATTAGTTTCAACTTTCATCCCGGTAACATATATAACATTTCCTTAGCTTTTTTCTTAGTCCTCGTCGTTTTCTTTTACAGCCAAAGCTCTAATTAGAAGCTACAAAGTGAAATACTTCGCAATATTCATTTTTATTTCTACAGGTTTAATATTTTACAAGCTTTTATTTAGTTTCACCTGTTCCGGTGTCAGTTATCAAATCTTGCAAGTTAAATTTACTTTTTCCACCGACTAGGCAACTTCCAAAAAGGAGGAGGTTCTCAATTCGTCTGTAGGTATATTTCTTGTACGTATGTTACGCGATTAATCCGCCAATTGTCAACCGATTCGAATAATATTTTTTTTTTGAAGGGTATGTTTCCAAGGTAACTCATTGTAATTTTATCGAGATCTGATCAGTATCTCCAGATATATAGAGATAAACACCTCAAACTTTTTACTGAAAATGACTATAGCGCGGCATTTAAAGTCTGTTTATTTCGTTTTATGAACGATCTTTAATTATTATTTGTTACTTCCCGTTGTTTGATTGAGCTGATATTTTGCATACATATGTGAATCGGATGACAGTATAAATTATTATTCAAAAAAAATAAAACCGACTTCATAACCGCAAACAGGCACTCAAAAGCGAAAAATAAATTACTTAATATAATAATATAATAATAATAAGCGCTACCCACTTATCTATTTGAAGTCGGTGCCGGCCAAGTCTAATATGTAGTAGATCGATGCTACCTACATGAATCTACCTACTTACTACTGCTACTACTACATACATAGTATCTATCTACTATCCAATAGACTCAATGGCGCATCTTGGGAGAGGCCTACGTCCATCTGCGGACTGATACAGGCTGATGATGATGATGATGATGATGATGATGATGATGATGATCCAATAGACTTGGCTTTTTTTGAAAAATAATTTATTTTATCCTTTTTAGTGCAAAACAAGTTTTAATTAAATTACATGTATCTACAAAATTTCGTGTATGGGCCGTTATACACTGACGGATATATAATTTGTGAAAATTTCAAGTATGTACCTATTATGGTTAAGAAGATACAGATCTGTGAAGTGCGCACATATACACACGGACGGACGGACGGACAACAAATTCTCAAAAAGTGTTCATTTGGTACCCTTCGGGTTCGGATCCCAAAATATTGACTTTAAATGCCGCGCTAATGAAAATATTCACTAGTCATAATGATGTCATCAAGGTATCAAAGGACAATGTCCAAAATGGCCCTGTGCAATAAAAGCATCTGACACACACGATAATTAATTGTCTATTTTATTACAATAATTCCAAATACTTTTATAACACGGACTAGATGTATTATATGATTATAGGATGTAGGATATTCCAAAATGAATATTAAAAAGTATTATTTGCGATTATTAACATTAATTGCCGCCATATGGACGACAGATACTACTTATTTGTTCGTGGCCTACCATAGGCCTACCACTATCACTCTATTACGTTATAAGAGTTGGCACTTTCCTACATTGTTGATACCTACCCGAATTATGAAAGCACTGTGTAGCCAACCTAACAACGGAAAGTATTATTTACTTAGTAACTATTATATATCTGTGTAGTAGTATCTGTGTATGTAGTATATATCTGTGGTATTATGCTTATAATTTTTATTTGCAGTGTTGGTTGGTACAAAGTACGTTCATAATTCTGAGTTATTTAATTATGTATGCAGTGTCGCGGGACTGATATGACCGCTATCTTCGCCAAACGTCATGTCATGTCAAAAAATATTATCTAACTTTGCACCCTAACAAGACTTTGCCCTGTAGAACATTCCTGTGAGGACAAATTAATTCTCCCCACCTTTGTTTCTATCTCGCTCACAGTTACCGTAAGAATATCTGTCAAAAACCAAAATCAACGTGAAGAAAGATGTAAAAACATTATTAAAGGTCATATTTTTAGGGTTCCATACCTCAAAAGATAAAAAAAGGAACCCTTATAAGATCACTTTCTTGTCCGTATGTCTGTCTTTCTGTTTGTCCGTCTGTGTGTCCGTCTGTGCGTGTGTCACCACCGATTTTCTCAGAAACGGGTGGACTTAGCAAATTGAAATTTATACCAGATACAGAAGTCTATAGTTCCTATTAGGTGTATAAAAATCAAGGTCCTGAGTCAACACGATAAAAAGATATGGGAAAATTTAGATTTTCGCGAAAACTTGTTAGTTAAATTTACCTTAATTTTTAATTTTTTTTATTTTTCGGAATTTTTCCTTTACTTGTGCTGTAAGACCTTGCTTTTGATCAAAATTGACAATTCTAGGTCAACCGGAAGTACCCTATAGGTTTTGGGTAGAAAACCTATAAGGTACTTCCCGTTGACCTTTTTAGAGGTCTAGCCTAATTGGTACCAACTAACGTTAAGATGGAATGGAACGGAAAGGACGGAAACGGAAGCCTCGGTGGGCAAGTCCAACTCGACTTTGCCGGTCTTTATTTAGTCTTCAAAAGTATATGTAATAGCAACCTCCATGGTGTAATCTTCTTGGGACTCTTCTTCTAAAACCAGTACATTATCCTATGTTTGTGGTATTTATCTCCATATCTCTGGATATACTAATCAGATCTCGATAAAATTAAAATGGGACCACCTAGGAAACGTACCCTACCTATTAAAAAAATAATCATTTGAATCCGTTTACAATTGACGGAGTAATCGCGTAAAATACACACAAAAAAAAACATACAGAAGTATTGAGAACCTCCTCCTTTTTTGTGAAGTCGGTTAAAATTGTAAAGGTGCCGTCGAGCTTATCTGATGGTGGAGCTGAAAGTTGGCCTTAGGAACTCCTAAACTAGTGACGATAAACCCGTCACGTTAAGGCTCGTTGGATTTGACTTGACCTGACAAGAGTCTACTATAGACGAAGGTGATGTCTATGGTCTGATGATGGAGCCATAAGGGCCACCCCGGCTCCGATGGGAACATCTAAACTACACATAAACCCGTCGTGTTCGGACTCAGATTTGTATTGACTGACTCTGCTCCTAGATCATGTAAAAACTTTTTTTTAAAAAGGTTTCTAAAATATGACTTGTTTATATTAATAACCATAACCACGTATATAAATAAATTGAATTCCACGTATATGTACTCATGTGCCATTATGACAAAATACAACCACTGCACAGTTGCTTCATATATTGACCCTTTGCCGTTCCCTCTCCCCAAATTCTTCTTAGCGAATCATAGACTACGATAAGTAATGCCATAGAATAAATAATAGTGGTTATGCCGAGACACAAAGCCAAACGGTAACTAATAATATAAAATCACTAACAATGCTACATAAAATAGAATTATCATCGCATGCGGTTGGCAACAATAAGTGATTACGTAATACTTATACCACAGTAATTTTGAAACGTTTATAACTTTATTACTTGATACATACTTACATACCTACTTAATTGCTCTCGCTTTACTGATTAAAACTGCATTACTAAATTAACCTCGATATTTTTAATAAATTATTTTTGTTTGCATTTAATGTAAGTAAGAGGGTAACTAAGTTTGTATAGATATATAGCAAGACAAAACGCTTTTTAACCGACATCACAAAAAAGAAGGTGGTTCTCAATTAGACTGTATTTTTTAATTTTTTAAAAATATTTGTTACCTTAGACCTCTGTCAAATCTTAACCCATTTGAAAAGTTCTTTTTTATTTTTGTTTGAGAGATAATGCCTCCCGTGTGGTCCCATTGAAATGTTATCGAGATCTGATAATAATCTCCGGAGATATGGAGATGAAACATCTTAAACTCGAAAAAGATGTATTTGTATACCTTGATGACATGATACTGACTACTGACTAATTTGACTATCGCGGCATGTGAAGTCGGTTTTTTTCGTATTGTACGATCATAAATTAATAAGCAATTAAATAAGCATAACGCTCGCGCAATGGTAAACTATGGCGTCTGCCTGTAACAGGCACAGTAGCACGCAAGTCTGTTCAGTCTAACACGTTACGTGCGGTATGCCCTAAGGTAACGGGCATGTATCGTAACGTAGGTAATCGCCTCACCTCGGGATAAACTCACGAACCTCAAGCGGCAGTCAAATTAGCGGCGTCATATCTGATCTGCTGCGGTAACGTTCCGTTTCCTTTAGGTAGGTATAGTATGCGATGAAGATGCCCTGCTATATCTAACTGCCTTTCAAATCGAAAAGCATTTGCTATTCAATGATGAATAACTGAATTTTTAGAACTGCCAGAGAGCCTCTAATACCTATGAAATAGGATTTGCCATGCTAGAATAAACATGTACCTACCTAACTGGGATCTACGACGATATTTCATTCATTAGTTACTAATCGGGTAATCCGGTGTACTTTCGATGAATGATAGGTAGACTCTGGGTTAGTTTGGTAATGTGAATGTGTAGATTTATTGAAATGAAATGAAATGAGTTTATTTTCACAAGAAATAGAGTATACAAAAGTTGTAAATAAGATTATGAGTCCGTCTATTTCGCCATATAAATGACATGTGAAAAAACATACTGACATAAATAATTTAAACACAAGATACACATATTTGAATTAATAATTATGAGTTTATATAATTAACGGATATTGAAATTAGAATTAAAATGTCAAAGTAAATATTA
The DNA here is from genome assembly GCA_954871355.1 of Cabera pusaria. Classification (NCBI taxonomy): domain Eukaryota; kingdom Metazoa; phylum Arthropoda; class Insecta; order Lepidoptera; family Geometridae; genus Cabera; species Cabera pusaria. The sequence goes on along the minus strand of OX940889.1, from coordinate 17,379,024 downwards.
TTAAAGTAGTAAATTAAACATGTAAACATCTAAGACGTTATACAGTGTCAACATTTTTTAAGTGTTAGGAATACATCAGCTATCTATCCTCCGTGGTCATTCATTTTTGTCAATATCAGGTTTTTCATTTATGTAATTGTTATATCTTATAAAATTTTGCCGTTAAGTAGTCATTTATACAATAATAAGCTTTCTCTAATAAAAATGCTTTCAGTTTTCTTTTAAACAAAGACAAAGGTAGGTGACGAATTGAAGGTGGTATCTTGTTATATACAGTAACACACATAGCATAACTATTTTTCATTAATAAAGTAGTTCTGGCTCCGAGATCAAGAACAAGTCTATCGCCTTGTCTTGTGTTGCGCGGATAAATATCTTTGGCTTTAGTAAACAATTCGGGATGAAGTCTTACAAATATACCTATTTCAAAAATGTACATGCTAACCAGAGTTAAAATTCCCAGAGACTTGAAATGCGGCTTGCATGACACCCATGGAGGGATATACCTACTAAGGCTCGTATGTATCTCTTTTGTGACAAGAAAGCTCTGTTTATAGCCGTAGAATTTCCCCAAAGCAGCAGCCCATAGCGCAGAACTGACCCCACGTAACCGTGATAGGCTAATAATGCTGTCTGCCGACTTGAGGTTCTCCTAAGTCTGTTTAAAACGTACACAAATCTATTTAATTTAGTGCATATTTTATTTATTTGTACTTTCCAATCACAATGTTTATCCAGTGTGATTCCCAAAAAAGTGACATTGTCGACTTCATTAAGTTTGGTATCGTTATGTAGAACTTCTAGTCGTGACAATTTTGCCCTCTTTGTTTGAAATTGTATATAGTTTGTTTTTGACACATTTGCTTCAAATTATTGTGGTTTAGCCACTGTGTTGCTTGTTTAATTGTATTATTAATGTCATTTTCAAAATTAGATACATTATTACATGTCAGAATTATAGATATGTCATCAGCAAACAATGTGCATTTATGATTAGTTACGTCAGGTATGTCGTTAATATAAATTAAAAATAGTAGCGGTCCTAATACACTCCCTTGTGGGACACCAAACCTATTGACCATGAATGTTGATTGATGTTGACAAATATCTATACATACTTGTATTAAATACAAGTACGTATAGATATTTAAACCTAATATAATACTTTATGAAGAAGGTAAATAATTAAATAAAAATGTTTTGCATTATTAATATTGCATTTGTGCCTTATTTGGAGAAAATATTAAAATACTTTCTTTGTATATTTTACCTAATATATTAGGAATACCTACGTGGACCGATTATTTTTATAAAGCTTACTAGCAAAGTAGGTTGTACATTACTTTACTAGTAGTCTTGTTAACCGCTCCAACTAAGCTAAATGTGCTTGTGTCTCGAACTCTCAATCGCCAGTCCGACCTTAGTCATTGGCTGGCTTTATTGCCGCTTTCGATATCTTAGCCAGTCTTAGTCGCAGTACCGCCCACACAGCACTGTATCGCTCACACCTGAGCTTTACAAGCCCAGTAAATTGGGCCGCTGGAGCTAGACTGCTCATATAGCAATTCTTCGGGTTGTTCTTAGCTTTACCGTCGAAGTAAGCCACGGTTACTAATCCTCTCGCCACGTCAATGCGGGAACCCCCTGGAGAGGAGGGGTAAACCCTTATATCCGGATTGAACACATGGTTAAATACCTTTTATCGCGAAATACTGCGGGGCGCAACTACAAGTACTTAGTAATTATATTATTAGGGCAAGACGACTACTACAACGTCACTTAACATTAGGAGATAGCTTGCCTATTGAGCGTTATAAAAAACATTACTTAAGATTTTATGGGATAAAAAGTTGGGTCTTTTATATTACAAGCGTAAGGTTAGGTAATGGATCACTTCATTGTATATTTATGTTTAATGCTGAAATAAATTATTATTTCAGTTCTTGGAATACAATACAAGATGTATACGAGGAAGTCTTAAACGGAAACTTCTCGGCTGAGCCTGGACAAGTCACCATCAATATATTATTATGTATTAGCTATTGCTTGTAATAAGTAGATACCTAATGAATAATATACAAGCAAATTAGCATTAGAAAGTGGAATTTTAGTTTAAAGATATCTTTTTATTTTATTTTTTTATGTTATGGTTGACAAACAAGCAGACAGCCCGCCTGATCGTAAGCGGTTACCGTCGCCTATGGACAACTGCAACACTATGAGTGCTGTTGATGCGTTGCCGACCTTTGAGGAGCTTGTGGATACCCTTTTTAAAAGATTCCATCCTATAGCTAGATGGAAAGATCGCGGCGGGCAGATCATTCCACATCTTACAGGTACGCGGTAAAAATCCTCGGTTAAAACGGGTAGTGCGAGACGTCCAGGTCTGTAAGATGTGAGGGTGAGCTTTTTGGCGGTGGCGAGGGTTGGAATAAGGTCAAAAAGCTCTTCAGAGCTTTCCCCATTATAGAGACTGTAGAAGATGGATAGCGCTCCGACGTCTCTACGGAGGCTGAGTGGCTCCAACTTTTCACAGAGCTCGGGATCGTCGACAATTCTAGTGGCTCTTCGCTGTCAAGGAGTCAAGAGGCTGAAGCTGGTAGCTCGGAGCGCCGTTCCAGAGGTGCGAGCAATATTCAATATGTGGTCGTACTTGTGCTTTGTAAAGCACACCTAGCTTCCTGGATGCAAGTTTTGCTTTAGTTTCCAGGTAACTCTTAAATTGGACCTCACTAGATCTACTAGATGTCGATGCCTAGGATCCCAAGACTATATAGGTAATACATTATATACATTATATATATAATATGTAATACATTTGTTTCTTTTTCTTTCTTGTCTCATAAAAGTTAACACCCCGCACTAGAAATCCGTTACCATTTTTTATCGTATATAATTAATACTATCGTAGAATATATATTTAGTTACCTACTCTGATAGATGTGTATACTCGTACCTACTAAGTATGGTCTAGTGGATAGCTGTAGTGGTAGGACTTCTGATAGTCCGCCTGGGGCGGTACCACCACTTTGCCAATCAATTTACAGCCGTCTGTTTTTCGGTTGACATAGCAAGGTGTCCAGTGAAATTACAGGGCATGTGAGAATAAACAGCTTTGTCTCAAGGTAACAGGCGCAGTGACATGCATGTGCATGCCGCTGTATCTGTAATAGGTAGATGTCATCGCTTACCATCAGGCGAGCGTCGTGCTTGTCCTGGTACCTTATATAATAAAAAAAGTATCTACTATGTATGTATTATTATACTCAAAACCTGCGTAAGGTAGATGTAATCGAAAATCTGTTAGGTCTACAAAAGAAACTAAAGAAGAGTATTTTATTCCATTGTCTAACAAGTTTATAAAACCCAACCAAACGTACTGATTCTGTTTCACATTCGAAATTGAGATCAATCTTAATGTGGTATAAAATTGTGTTTTTCATCCGAACAAGGGTCAAACCAGTTTGATGGGGAAGAATCGGACCAATCAGCATCCTTGAATCTTTTCACGTGGATTTGTTATCCCGATCAGCTGTTGTAAGAATGTACAAAAAAATATCAACAAACATGCCGGATCAGACCCTTACAAAGTAACTAGTAGACTTATCTGTGACTTAGCCAGGTAACAAAGAGCCTTCAATAATAATACGAATATTCAATGGAATTCCACTTTCGTATTGTCTGGAATATAGTTTGAGTATCTCAGACTGAGTTTAACGATTCTGAATAAATCGTAATCGTAAGGGTCGTTGGAACAAAGGCTGACTTAAATCCTTACACTTTAGTTCACTCACCCTTCACCCAAAGGCAGAGGCCGTACCTCTGGCGTAGGAGGATGGATATCGTTCGTTATTATAATATAACTGTTATGAGTTATGTATATGATGCTAAAAAACATTTGCAGGTTTTAAGGAAATTAATATAGAGGCAACTAAAAATAAACTTAATATAATTAGTATATATGTAAGTTAAGTGAACTATATAATATGTTTAAATAAAAGTAATAATACAAGGCCTCTGGTTTGAGTTTTTTTAAACTGATTTGCAAAAGTATATTAATAAAGTAAGTGTGTAAGTGTTAAGTTTTACCTTCAGGGGGGTCCTATACCTCAGAAATATTAATAATAAGGTAGTATATAGGTATTATTATTAATATTTCTGTGTCCTATACATATTTTATCAAGATCTACACGTGATCCCTCGGTGGCGATGGTGACAATTAGTGGTAGGTCTAAGCTTTGTTTAAGTAGCCATTTATCTGTAGCAAGGATAACGATAAGTAAGTAACTAGTGATAAGAGCACGTCATCGATAAATTTGCTAAACCATGTTCCCTCTTGATTTTCCTTGTTCGGAAGGCATTGTCAATATTAATCAAATAGATAATAAAGAGATCTGTCCATCTATCTAACAGATACTCGCTGTTTCAACTATTTGAAATAACTATTTTGTTTATTACCTAGATAATAAAGTACCTATCTTTGTAGTATTTATATAATCTTTGTCTTTAGATTTCTTATAGTATCTTTTTACTTTAATAAATTAATATGGAGTGTGCGTTAGACAAACACGCGCACTTTAGTCACTCTGAACATCAACGACGAAGAATATTATCAGAGACTGGCCTATTTCAGCACCTCAAAGTTTTAGATAATAAGCTTTCTGCCTTGAAATTAATTCCTAGGCTATTTCTACATTAAGTAAGTATTTGAGCTTTTTAAAGTTGCATACATTTTATTTCTTTTGTTTAAATTCTGATAAAAAATATGTATCAAATATATTACTTTTAGGAACCGGCTTACGCGCATCAAGAGCAAAAACCCACGAAGGTGAAAATAAAAGAGGTTCTAAGCCACAGATTATAGTTATAACTGATCATACCCTGTGATCCTTGTCTTGCCGTTTTTGGTAAGCCTGTATTTATTATAAAGCCAAGTAAGAAGCAGGTAAAAATGTATCGGACAAGTTGCGCCTGCCCATTATTGCCGGAAATAAAATAAATAGATAAAAGTATGTACTTACGTATTATATACCCAGCAGCTTGAAAAAATTGTTAATTTTGAGTTGTATGTCTTTTTTAGGGTTCCGAACCCAAAGGGTACCAACGGAACCCTATTACTGAGACTCCGCTGTCTGTCTGTCTGTCCGTCTGTCACCAGGCTGTATCTCATGAACCGTGATAGTTAGACTTTTCACAGATGATGTATTTCTGTGGCCGCTATAACAACAAATACTAAAAACAGAACAAAGTTAAGAATTAAAGGTCCCCATACAAAAAACGTGTTTTTACTATAGCCACACCGCGGACACTCGACTAAATCTCCATACAAACTCGCGTTTTACGACCTATTACACAGACACTACACACATGTCGTTTTTCTACAGGCGCAATTTTGTGCGTGAAGTCTAAGGATGTCACCGTAAGAACCTACTTCGTTTTGAAGTCGGTTTAGACTTGCTAGCCAGTACTTCGCTATGGTTTCAAAAGTATATAGATAATAAAATTATACTCATTTACTCAACGCGATACGCCATAACTAAGACACTTGTCCCGCTGCGAAGGAAGACCGATACGCATGCGAAAGTTTTTGCAAACTAAAATCTTCTAAATATTTGATTACGTTATTTGAATAGTTTAGAATTAGGTACATTTCATATACTTAAGTTACTTGATTTGAAAAAGTGACAAAGAAAAATAAATTATTAAGAAAGGTTTTATTCAATATTTAAAAACTAAGGTTTATTTACGCACGAGTATATCGTGTATATGTTTCATTTATGAAACTGAATTCTAAAATACGAAAATATAGTTAGGTATACAAATATAGGTGTATTAGTATATATATTATATAGAAACTACGTAAATTTGAACCTCCTGTGTCTACCTAGTCCCACAGAAATATTCCATAATACTTATTATTCACATTTCTGTGTTTTATATTCATACATGGATGAAGTTGATGTTCTTCTCCTTGTGAGGTAGTATTGTTCTGTAGTCGTGCGCGTATGGCGTCCTTGCTCACACTAGCTCCTCGACAGCTCCAGAATCGGTGGCGAGCTGAGGTAGCTTGGATTTGTGCGGGGAACAGAGTGTCCGTTCTATACGTAGTATTATTATCTTTTCTATGCTATAGCATAGCCATCTATGGACGATTGTTTTTCAACCTTTTTCATGACGCGACGCGACCCGCTTAGTATAAAAAAAAATCGATCTTGCACTGTTTATAATCTGTATTTTGCTATATTTCTAGCCTTTACCCGCGGCTTAACGTAGTGGTTATATTCTCTTTGCCCGCGGCTACGTTCGTGTGGCCTACAGGAAACAAATTACATATTTTTCGTTTGAAACAAATATTATAAGCACTCTCAGTCAAAACACCTACAAATGCTCTTTAATTAATATTTTCTTTAAAAGTATGTGTTCAAACTTTGTTTTTTTCTTTTACTGAGGCTTCGCGATCCCCCGCGACCCCCTTATAGAGGCTTTGCGACCCCCCAGGGGGTTGCGAGTGTCGCGACCCACACGTTGAAAAACAATGGTTTACCTTACCCTTTGTGTTAACTAGAGATGCGCTGAATATTCGTTTGGTATTTGGTATTCAGCGTATTCGGCATCTTTTCCATTATTTGTATTCGGCCAAATTATTCGGTTTTGTTGCATTTCTATTTTCTTGGCTCATGTAGCCAAGGTGTAGAACTAAAAGACAAAACTTCTTATATAAGATTCATGTTATATTATAAGTCAATGAAAACATATTTACTTCTTAACCTATAGTTAGTAGGTATAGTCAACATTTATTTTTAGCCTTAAATCAACATTTAATTTAAATCTCACAACAATATTTATTTTTAAACTTTAAATCAACATTTTTATAAACCTCAATTAAATCCACATCTCGTTACTCATCTAACCAGCAGCGGCACGTAGCGCACATGTTAGAACTTGTTTACGCGGCAAAACAATGTACCTAATGGTAAACCGAATAATTCAGCCGAATATCTGGTTCGGTAAAGGTTACCGAATAATATTCGGTATTCGGTAATTCAGTGAAACCACTATACGGCGCATCTCTAGTGTTAACGTTCACTCGTTGGCGTTAGAAGTTCGTTAGACATTCGTTAGATGGCGTTGTAGTAAATAAGCATGTTTAGTATTGACACGGTATTTATATTATCGATGTACTATGATCTTTTTTTTCGGCAAATTTTGTTTAATCGGAACCCTACTTGTGCGGGTCCGACTCGCACTTGGCCAGCTTTTTAAAGTTCCGTACCTCAAAAGGAAAAAAAGCAATCCTTATGGGATTCACCAGTTCCTGGAGAGTCCCTGACAGTCTGTAAGGAACTGTGTCGTTTTGATAACCTTTTTATTTCGTCATATGTCAGATTAATAACTATTTGAAACTGTCAGGAGCCGGTAAACTGGCCCTTAGGAATCCACTTTGCTCTTTTTTAGCGTTCCGAACCCAAAATGTACCAACGGAACCCTATTATTGAGACTTTACCGTCTGTCCGTCCGTCTATCTGTCCGCACTTTACAAGCCTGTATCTCCTAAACCGTAATAGGTAGACACTTGAAATTTTCTCTTCTTTCATTACTTATTGTACATTAAACATTTATTTAATATGAATTAAAAAAAATGAATTAAAATAAGTGACAAGCCCCATAGAGTTTCTTGGTGTTTCTTCTCTGATGGGAGTACTTCCGAAACACCAGTAGATTCAACAGTCAATCAGTTTTCATCTTTTGTTTGCAGATCTAGGGTTGCCTGTTACGACGGTATTATGCGCCTGATAGTCGGACAATCAGTTCCATTCGGAACATGATTTGTACTGCAATTAGTCTGCGTTTTATTTATCTATTATGTTTCATTATTTCACAATTTTTTGGATAAAAATTGTCTGAAGTACTGAAACATGCACTGGGTTGCGGGTGCACGTAATGGTACGGTTGGCAACCCTACATTAATAAGGGGAATTAAACATGTGTTTTAAGTGTGACGTTCGACGTCTAGATGAAAGCTGAATGGCTCAATACCTTTGTTCTTTTTTTTGTAAATTCAAAGCGTTATGTTTCTGTTATATCTATATTTTTTGTTGAATATGATCTATTTAATGTTATTTGACGTGTGTAAGTGCTAATTTTTAATTTGCCCATATACTGAATAAATGCTTTGACTTTGACTTTGACTTTGACTTTTCACGAAGTATATATTACTATGGAGGATTTAACAGCAATGTATACTAAAAACAAAATAAAATTAAATATTGAAGGTCCCCATACAAGAAACGTTTTATTGCTTGAACTTATGACCTATAATAGATAGAGACTTGAAATCTTCCCAAAGTATGTCCTACTAAGACAACATATGTCCGCTATTACAAACAAATAGTAAGAACAGAATAAATTAAAAATAAAACTGGCCAAGTGCGAGTCAGACTTTAGTCTCGCACACGGAGGGTTCCGAACCGCAGTATAATAATATATAAGTATAATATTATGTTTCTTTGAAGTGTCTCACACTTTATATTTTTGTAAATTGTTAAACACAATCCAAAATTTCAGCGTACCGATACTCAAACTCGCACCCCCTGGATTACACGTCCAGGTGCTCTGCCAATTAAGCCACGGTTCGATACATCGATACGACGAAATTAGTGGATTGCATTTTGTTAACCCAATTATGCATTGGTGGCGCCATCTATGACTACTTATTACGTAAGTTAATCATTCGGAAGAAATCATTACAGTTTTCAAATCCGACGAGAGATGTTGCACTGCGTAAATCAAATATTATGTTTCTTTGAAGTGTCTCACACTTTATATTTAGCCACGGTTCGATACATCGTGGCTTAATTGGCAGAGCACCTGGACGTGTAATCCGGGGGGTGCGGGTTCGAGTCCCGTCGGTACGATGAAATTTTGGATTGTGTTTAACAATTTACAAAAATATAAAGTGTGAGACACTTCAAAGAAACATAATATTTGACACTAATTTCGTCGTATCGATGTATCAAACCGTGGCTTAATTGGCAGAGCACCTGGACGTGTAATCCGGGGGGTACGGGTTCGAGTCCCGTCGGTACGATGAAATTTTGGATTGTGTTTAACAATTTACAAAAAAAACATAATATTATATTATATTGCAATACCAAACATGCTTATGCATGTTTGGTATTGCCACGGCGTTGTCGTTAATAATAACTACAACGCCATCTAACGAACTTCTAACACCAACTAAGTGAAAGTTAACACAAAGGTAGGTAATTTAAAATTTATATTATTTACTAATAAGTTAAACAATCGTTCATAGATCGCCATCTATGAGCGATTGTTTGACTTATAGTAAAAACACGTTTTTTGTATGGGGACCGCTTTAATTTTTAACTTTGTTCTGTTTTTAGTATTTGTTGTTATAGCGGCAACAGAAATACATCATCTGTGAAAATTTCAACCGTCTAACTATCACGGTTCATGATATACAGCCTGGTGACAGACGGACAGACAGACAGATAGACGGACAGCGGAGTCTCAGTAATTGGGTTCCGTTGGTACCCTTTGGTACCGTTTGGGTTCGGAACCCTAAAAAGGACATGCATCACATGCATGAAACGAGTTTTTCGGCGTTTATTGCTTAAATTTACGAACCATAATAGATAGAGACTTAAAATCTCCATAAAGTATGTGTTAATATGAACGCTATAACATCAAATAATAAAGACTAAATAATAATAAAAATCAATCTTTGGTTTTTATTTAGTTTATAATAAATATACAAAAACTTATTTTTCCGGCAAATTTTGTTCAATCAGAACCCTGCGTGTGCGAGACCGACTCGCAATTGGCCAGTTTATTTAGTTTCAATGTGTCTCCACACAATTAGTAGGTATATTTAGCCAGTGTTACATACCGCCCTTGATTTTTTTTTCGCAAATGAAAATAATTAAATAGATTAAACTAAGAAACTACATACAGGCGAATTGTCCTCCTTCTTTTTGGAAGTCGGTTAAAAATTAATATCGTGCTTGCCTGGAAGTACTTGTACTATTTATTATTCTGTGCTGGAAGTGAAAGATTTTAGCCGCTTGTGTGCAATAAATAATACTGAATACTGAAAGTAACAAACCACAAACATAACCAGTAATAAACAGGTATACATACGGTCTTAATAATAGTGTAATATTTAAATTGTTATTGTCGAAATAAATCGTACTTCTACATTACCAGCACTTCGGATAATTTTATCTTTGTAGTACTTAGGTAGGTAGGTATGTAACCTTTATATTTTTACAAGCTTTTAGGATCAAATTTTGAAAGCCTAAATTAGAACCACTTCTTGACATTCGGTTTAGTGTACTTGCGTATCTTCGGTGACAATGCAATAATATTAATATGGTACCACCCAGCTGGTTATGGAGGCGGGTTCTAGGGAATAGCACTACGTAGTAGAAGTTACCTAATGGCACATGGTAAGACCACGGTAATATAATGAGTAAGATAGTCGAATTTGGACTATTATTTGTTATCTTAAGTACTTTTCATTACACATGAAGTCTTTACAACAAGTGAATTATTTTAGGAACAAAAAACCCGACTGCGTGATAAAAATTAAGTGAATAAACTATTCCAAACTCCAATAAAACATATAAGTTATAAATATATATATTCGTAATCACCGTTAAAAAATTCTTTATTTTGATACCGCACTCGATGTATTTTGAAAACATTAAAATGCCGATTAGTAAGTTTGCTATACAAAAGACTTCAACGCGTGACTTGTTTTTCCTTCCGAATAGTCGAACCGCAATGTTCATCTCGTTATTAACCGACTTCACAAAAAAGGAGGAGGTTCTCAATTCGTCTGTATGTTTTTTTTTTTTTTATATTACTTTTTGGCGCTAAAAATCTTTAATTTTATTTTTTTAGGGTTCCGTACCTCAAAAGGTAAAAAAGGAACCCTTATAAGATCACTTTCGTGTCCGTCTGTCTGTCTGTCTGTCCGTGTGTCACCACCGATTTTCTCAGGAACGGGTAGACCTAGCAAGTTGAAATGTATACCAGATACTGAAGTCTATAGTCCCTATTAGGTGTATAAAAATCAAGGTCCTGAGTCAACACGATGAAAAGATATGGGCAAATTTAGATTTTCGCGAAAACTTGTTAGTACGAAAATGATTTTTTCCTGTATTTGTGCTGTAAGACCTTGCTTTTAACCAAAATTGACAATTCTAGGTAAACCGGAAGTATTCTATAGGTTTTTCGGTCGAAAACCTATAGGGTACTTCCTGTTGACCTAGAATCATGAAATTTGGCAAGACGCAAGGTCTTACAGCACAAATAAAGGAAAATTCCAAAAAATTAGAAAAGTTGAAAATTAAAGGGTGTCCCCATACATACATAGTATACGCCAAATCATATCAATTCGCTCATACAATTTGGAGGTCTAGCTTAATTGGTACCAACCAACGTTGGTACAGAAGCCTCGGTGGGCGAGTCCAACTCGACTTGGCCGATTTTTTTTAAATTTTGATGTATGCAGTGTCACTCTCACGACTTATATGAATCTATTGACAACACTCACATAAAAATACGAAAACCGTTTAGGCTCTAGGGCGTGCCAAAGAAATATACATACATACATATATCGAAAACATAACCCTCCTTCTTTTGCAGCTTTTGTTTAAAAGTGTTTAATTTACACAGGCTGATTATGATGATGAATTTATTTTAGTTTAATAAGAATTATAAATAAGTTACTATTTTTAGAAGTTACTATTTCTTGATGGTATTTTACCTCATTACCTGTTCAATGATATTACTGAAAAATATATTTTTGTAGTAGGTACCTATTTTAGAATTTAGTGTAATTATTAGGTATGGATGGTATGTAGTGGTGGTTATGCGCTTTGCAATAGTTCAATAAATATCCTCCCATAGCTCTGCTAATACAGAAATATAGAAACAAAATGATTAGCAACAAACAATAGCTACGAAATATAAATGTATATTTAGGAGTAGGTATATTTGGAGTGTTTGATGGCGAATCATATTTTTGCAGTGCTTCTGCCTACATTTTCACTATGATTAAAAAATTAAGAAACAAAAAAGTACCTAGTTAGTTAAATGTTTATTGGTAGTGATATGTAGGTAAAATACGTGTCACGTACTATTATTATGTACATAATAATAATAATAGACCCTCTGACCCCCGGCTTGCCTTGACCGGCCGGCCGGTGGTGGGAATCGCAAGAGCTAAGACCAAAGCTCCAGGGTGGAAGTGTTAAAGGCATAAAGCCGCTAGTAGCGTTTAGTGAAAGTGCAGCACACCTCTCAACACCCTTAGCTATCCACGCCAATGTTGCCCCTCGGCGCCGACATAACGGTCCGCCTTTATGGGGGGTCCATTCAGTGTATAGCTAGTCACCACCCGCCTTAATATTTTGAAATGAGGCATAATTGGCGGGTGCCGTACCTCATCCCATAGACCAGAAAACAGTCATCAAGCAGCACACATTCATAGCCATAATAAATTATAGTACCATCTTTTTATAGTTTTTAATGTCTCCATCCACAAATCATATTTTTATTTAATTTAATATTGTAAAGGGCCTCTTGACGTTGGCTTCGGCTCCGTCAATGCCTTCCAAAGGACCGGGCGATTTGCAGCCCGTGATGTGAATTGAATTAATAATAGTAACCTACAATGCGATAAAATGACGATGGTGAGAAACCACAAATGTTGCTGATAAACATCTATGAAACATCCGGCCCTTGATATGATAAGTGACAACAAACCTGTTATTATAAAACCAAACTCATTACGATAATTATTATTGTGGGTAGTGAACGAGAACCGCAAAATGATAACATTGAATGTCATCAGATATCCAATGATCTATTTAGATAAAATCCAAAGTCCTGACTGACTGATATATCAAGGCACAGCCCAAACCACTAGTCGTAGACACATGAAATTGGGAGGGCTTTGTGTAAGTGTAGGCATCCACTAAAAGATCGAAATTGAAAAAATAAAATCCAAAATATATACTGGAGGCGCCGGGTATCGATCCCGGTACCTCTCGCATGCTAAGCGAGCGCTCTACCATCTGAGCTACGCCCCCCGATGATAGTGCAAGCGAAATAACAAATCAGGCTTAGAAATTAAATTAAATAAATAACGTGAGCCTTTAATAATTTGTTTACAACAGTTACGATGTTTTGCTGCTCCATCAAGGTTAGATATTGGCAAGAAATATAATATGTACTTATGACGAATAAAATATGTAAATCAGACTTTATAAAGGTAATGTAATTAAAAAAAACACGTTTTACTTTTAAAACACTTTTTAATTCAAGTAATAACAACACATAAACACAATAAATTATCAACAAACTACCGCTTATAATAGACGGGAAGAGTCGCACATTAGTTCTCAAGGTCTATCTGTATCTGTCTTATTCAAATGGTGTACAAAACAAACCTACCTATTTATGTTAGCCACATTCGCATTGTATTTTTTGCGCGTTACGTCATCGGGTACCGTTTGAAGTTACGGTATTAGAACATAAAGTTTTTTTAACGTTTAATTAGTACTGTGTTGAGTTGAGATGGTGATGTTTTTGTATTTGGTTGGAATTTTATGGAATGCATGCCGCGATGGAATGTTTATTCAACATCAATAACAATTAAAATTTTATACATACAAGTAAAAGTGTTTACAGATATTATACATGTTGTTAAATACTCTTTTATATTCTCTTCAGTACAAAATTTACCCTAAAAATATATTTGTCCTAATGCCTATGTACTATATATATATAAATGCCTCTGTGAAAAGTAGTTATAGCAGCCTTTATTAACCTGTAGTATACCGCAGCTCACCTAGTTTACTAACAGCCGTTTACACTTTCTTTTAACTACTGCATAGTACTACTTATACTATTATTTATTTATTTATGGTTCATTAACAGCTATTACATTGTTGCGTGCTTATAAAAGTATAAATTATCTTAAAAACAGATCGTGTTAAATGCATACCCACTTATAAATGACCACCGCTTGCAATGATATTACGGACATTAATTCTTCATAAATAAGTATCTATTTAACTATAAAATTAGTGGAACAAGGGAAGAATACACTTTCCACTAAAATAACTATAACTATCTGTTCTGAATAGAAGACATGCTTCTACTCGTACAATTTATCCTTGGTAGTATTAATATTTATTCTGCTGTTCTAGTTAAAATGCCTACCATATAATATAGCATTTTGTAACAGGAATAGCTGCCAACAATTATTTATTATCTGTCATATAAAGCATCTGAAGTTTTTGTTATTTTTAATGCAATAACTGTCAGTGTAGTATTACAGGAAGGTAGTTATGGTAACCGCCAGTTAAAAGGTTAAGTTATTTATTGTAAACGGCCGTAAATCAAATTAACTTCATCAAAACCTTCTCAGCTGTCCCCTTCTAAAAGAACAATTTGCGCGCCTTTTCCGATCGCGTCGCCTAGTTTGAAAGGCGCGAGATTGGTAACAACGCCATCTCGTGGTGAACGGACCACGTACTCCATCTTCATTGCTATCACGACGAACAGCGGCTGACCTTTCACCACCTGTAGAAGTTGTTGGAGGTTAGCGATAGATGGCACTGCCTTATTTTAGTGGCGAGAGCGACACTAAAAACGTTGCTAAATGCTAGGGAGCTAGGATATAAGTGTTCTGTGCTGGGGAGCTAGGATATAAGTGTTCTGTGCTAGGGAGTTTCGGCAGGAACGTGAACGGTAGTGTGCTTTCATTGTATTTTTGATAAAACTTGTGTTCTTCCAAGAGTGTAGGGAAACATCATCATGTTCAAATATAAAAATCATGCCATTTTGCGTTCACACCAAAATTCCACAGATCTTTCAGTAAACTTCAGTAAATCCCACATCTTTACTAAAGGTATTAGTACCTACTTTTATGACTTGGACTGGATTATGACTGTAACTTGACTTGAAAGTGACTTTGAATTTTCGACTTCTTTCTAAGAAAAATTGTAAATCTATAATACTGTGTGACAATGGCTAAATACACTAATCATAAAACATCACAACAACATTTCAATTTAAATAGTTTAGTTAAAAACAATAACAAAATGGGCACCATTTAAACTAACCTTATCCCCCTTGTTGACTAGAACACGTTCTAAAATGCCGTGCGTAGGAGAGGAAGCGCTATTGGCGGCGACGGATGGATCGACGCTGCCGACGGATTGGTACTTAGCTCGGGGAAGTTCTACTTTCGTTTGTCCAGCCTGGAATTAGAAAGGTAAGGTTTTTTTAATGGTAAAATGTAACAGGACAAGCACGACGCTGGCTTGATGGTAGGTGATGGCGTCTACCTATTACAGATACAGTGGCATCCAAAATTCTGGCAGTCGAGAATTTTGCATGTCACTGCACTGCGCCTGTTACCTTGAGACATAAAGATGTTGAGTCTCACATGCCCTGTAATTTTACTGGACACCTTGCCATTTCAACCGAAAAACATTCCTATTTCACAGCTGAAAATGAATTGGCAAAGTGGTGGTACCGCGCCAGGCGGACTAGCAGATGCCCTACCACTAAAAAAAATATGTTTCTCCTTAGACATACTCGTAGGTTCTATTGAAATCGATGTGAATATCATTTTACTATGTATCATTGATACTTACCCGGAGGGCTACAAAACATAAAATAACATAATTCAGATAATTTAAAAACTAAAAAAACGACTTCACATGCCGCGCCAGTAATTTTCAGTAGCAAGTTCGAGATGTTTATCGTAATATCTCTGGAGATACTTATCAAACTTCGATGAAATTACAATAGGACAACCTCGGAAATGTACCCTATCGATTAAAAAAGAATCATTCGAATCGGTTCACAATTGTCGGAGTAATCGCGTAACATACATACAAAAACAGACAGATGAATTGAGAACCTTCTCTTTTTTGGAAGTCGGTTGAAAATAGAATCATTCAAGACGGTTCACAATTGGCTGAGTAGCATAACAAACATACAATAAGATCGTTTAAAAAACGAAAAATAACCGATTTCAATGCCGCGCTATTAATTTTCAGTATCAATATGTAAGGTGTTTATCTCCATATCTCTGGAGATACTTATCAGACCTCGATAAAATTACCATGGTACCACACTGGAGATATCTCCTTTCCAACAAAAAAAAATATTAAAATCGGTTCATAAACGACGAAGTTATCCGCGAACAAACATAAAAAAATATATATACGGTCGAATTGAGAAACCTCCTCCTTATTTTGAAGTCGGTTAAAAAGAAACACATACAGACGTATTTAAAAGCTCCACCTTTTTGGAAGTCGGTTGTAAATAGAACGTATTCATTGTCTTTCGTTACTGACGATTCCATCTTAGACTGCATCTTCGCTTAGGCACTTAACATCAGGTGAGATTTTCTTAAATATCTTGAAAGCTAGCGTTTGACCACTATCTTGCCTGGTGGTAAGCGATGATGTGATCGAAGATGGTGAACACGCTAGGCCTACAATACTCTGTCTCTCAAGGGTTGTATGCTGCCGCAAAACCGTAAAGTTATGGCGGCAGATTTTCTCCTAGTTGGTGGTAAGCTACTTTTTGGTAGTAAGTCAGGCGAAACATCGATATAATATGCACCTACCACCTATGGAGATATTGGTAAAGGACTTTATGTCCGCACAGATAAAATCTTATTATCATCATACAAGTAAAACTGAAGCCATATAACTTCGAGCATTTGCCAAAGGAGATGTTAACGCAAAGCATACCCCTCTGCTGGCCATATAGCCATTTTTGGCCATATGAGCGTGCGTAACTACGCTGTATTTTTAATACTATGTGCGTGTTTTAGGCTAGTGTGCGGGATCGTTAAAGTGAGTGATTTGTGTGTGTGCAATGCGTGTTTACCTCGTCCCCCGTAAGTATCGGCAGAAAAAAATGTTTGCGGATTACTACGTTAACATCTCCATTGGTAAATGCTCGAAGCCATATAACAAAACATTATTTATGGACGATGGCCAATATTATTGGTAAGACAGTTTAAACACTTATAAAGGTTAAAATATTGATGTAGTTACTTTTCACCACGCAGAAAAAAAGAGGAAACAATAAGGGCACAAGAAAATAAGGCAAAGAAGGTAAGCTCAAGTGGAAGAAGCGAAAGAGGTATGTCAGGATTGTAGCCTTTGGAAAGAAGTAGTCTCTGCCTTCCCCAACAGGAAAAAAGCGTGATTATTTATGTATGTAAGTATGTATGTATGATAATTTATAATCGTACAAAACGACTTCACATGCCGCGATACTCAAAATACCCAGTTGCTATAAACATGTCATCAAGGCATACAAATTTGTTTTTATTGTTGATCACTATGGTGATCTCCGGAGATGATTATCAGATCTCGATAAAATTTTAATGGGACCAAACGGGTGGCATAATCTCTCAAACCAAAATCGGAATCGGTTTAGATTTAACGGAGTTCTGAAATAACAAACATAAAAAACAGTCGAATTTAAAACCTTCTCCTTTTTTGTGAAATTTAAAAGAAGGCAAGAACAGCTAGTCTTAAAGTAAATTACCCTTACCTCATCGTAAACATGTATTTGATTCTCGTGCGTCAGTATACCGACGTTGCTACGTTTATCATCAACCACGGTGATCAGTCTAAGTCCTAACTCCGTGTTCTGCAGCGACGCTTCAACGTTCCGCCATTCGCCGTCGTTGACTCGAACGAGGTACGTGTTAGGTTTGCTATCATATTGCACGGTCACTTTTAGATCTGTAATCACACTTGTATTTTAAACATAAAAGTTTGTATGTGCGTGTGTCTAAAAATATTTTTTTAACTCCTTGACACTTTGCAATTCGGTGAGCGTGTTTTTAGGTTTCCGTACCCAAAATGTGCCAACGGAACTATATACTATCACTAAGATTTCGCTGTTAGTCCGTCCGTTCGTCTGTCAGTGGGCTGTAACTCCTAAGCAGGTAAGATCCTAAGATAGGTAGACAATTTTCACAAAGTATGTATGACCCCTATAACAAAAAATACTAATAATTAAGACAACCAACCGACTTCCATGGTCCGCGAGTCAGTTTCAGTAGCAACTTTGAGATGTTTATCTTTATATCTCTACAGATAGTTATCAGATCTCGATGAAATTACAATGGGACCACCTCGAAATGTACCGTACCGACGACCGAAAAAAAAAGAATCATTCGAATCGGTTCACAATTGACGGGGTAATCGTGTAACATAAATACAAAAAAAAAACATACAGTCGAATTGAGAACCTCCTCCTCGGTTATTAATATACATACATATATATTTTTTCACCTTTTTCATCAAATCTCAGAGACACAGTTTTCTGTAGCTGGTAGTTAGATCTCCAAGCATTGGGTTCTAGTGAGATTCCTTTCCAGCTATCCTTTGATCCATTCTTACTTATTAACAACTGCAAAGAAATACAAATTGAGTCTGTGAAAAAAGAAAACCGTCGTAGAAATTGAGGTCGCGTGTTCTAATTTACTGTTATGTTGCGTTGACAACACGGATCTGTCATTGCCAGTACGACTTAAAAATGTTTGATGCTCTCTTATTATTATCGGGTGTTACTACCTAATAACACCCGATTCCGAAGGTAAGGAAGGAAGGAACATACCTACCTAGGTATGTTCCTTCCTTCCTTACCTTTGAATGTTAGTTCATCGTAACGCCACGACGGTTCTCTTTTTGCACATACCCTAGCAATATTATTTAAGAATTCTACATTTTACGACACTGTCTAACTTGTTATTTTAGCCATTTATTGTGTACTGTGGTAGCAACTTCATCGAACCGTTCTATTATTACCGTACCCATTGTCTGTAGGCTTTAGGACTGAATTACACTAAATACCTGCAATACGACTCTAAGGCTAAGGATTAGAGAGTTCAACTCTATGGACAGTCATTATACTCTTTATTAGTTTGGTTCAACATGGCAGTCTGCTTAAACTCTTTACCGCGAGCGGTTGTCTCTAAGACGCTAATCTTTATTTCTCTTGTTCAGAATATAATGTCCTTTTTTAAAACCTTAATTTGGTGTCATTGTAACAGTACGTCGATCGCCGTAAATATAACCCGTTTAAATTCCTTCTAACAACAAAAAGTATTACTAACATTTCCTATAGCAGCCTGAATTGCGCGATGCTCGCTCAGTACTGAGTCCGTCTTAGGGAATAATTCTGCTTCGTGTTGTGGTATGAACGACGTGTGCACGTCACCCGCTACGAATGCTGAGGCACCACTTAAGCGTAGGAGGAAATTCACGTTCGTTTCTAAACCCGCTACCTGGAAACAAAAAATATCTTCAGTCCAAAGACGTTTTATATGAACGGTCGGGTTAGAGTTCCGTCAGTACAGTGAAATTTTGGATTGTATATAACCATGTACAAAAATAAAAAAAACCGGCGAAGTCAGGTTGGACTCGCCCACCGAGGCTTCCGTACCAACTAGAGGTGAGGCGTATTTACTAGAACAAATCCGAAGAACAGATATTTTACAAGAGTACGTGACACCTATTCCTACTTTTGACAAACACCTATTCCACCTAGTATTCGACCTCGGACTATGGAGGCACCCTTTAATTTTCAACTTTTTTTATTTTTTGGATTTTTCCCTTTATTTGTGCTGTAAGACCTTGCTTCTTGCTAAATTTCATGATTCTAGGTCAATGGGAAGTACTCTATAGGTTTTCGACCCAAAACCTATAGGGTACTTCCGGTTGACCTAGAATTGTCAATTTTGGTTAAAAGCAAGGTCTTACAGCACAAGTAAAGGAAAAATTCCGAAAAATAAAAAAAAATGGACATTTAAGGTACATTTTGGTACTAAGAAGTTTTCGCGAAAATCTAAATTTGCCTATATCTTTTTATTGTGTAGACTCAAGACCTTGATTTTTATACACCCAATAGGGACTATAGACTTAAGTATCAGGTATAAATTTCAACTTGCTAGGTCTACCTGTTATTGAGAAAATCAGTGGTGACACACGGACAGACAGACAGACAGACAAGAAAGTGATCTTATAAGGGTTCCTTTTTTTACCTTTTGAGGTACGGAACCCTAAAAAGGTTGAAAATTAAGGTAAATTTTGGTACTTACAAGTTTTTGCGAAAATCTAAATTTGCCCATATCTTTTTATCATGTTGACTCAGGACCTTGATTTTTATACATCTAATAGGGACTATAAACCTCAGTATCTGGTGAAATTTCACCTTGCTAGGTCCACCCGTTCCTGAGAAAAACGGTGGTGAAACACGGACAGACAGACGGGACAAGAAAGTGATCTTATTAGGGATCCTTTCTTTTTGAGGTACGTTACCCTAAAAAGTAGTAAAACGTAGTAAAACTAAAAAAAATATTATATTTTTAAATATACTTACTTGGTATTCCTGTAGTTTCGCCCTCGTCTTAGCTAACGCCTCGTTACGGTCTCGGCCCCATACCACAAGCTTGGCGATCATCGGGTCGTAGTGCACAGACACTTCGTGACCTTCACGGACGCCCGTCTCCACCTGTATGACAAGACATATTTAGGAGTTTCACCGGCTCCTGATAGTTCCTGATCAGGAACTAATCTGACACATTTTTGACAGCTTTTATATGTCGTTATCTGTCAGATAACTATCTATCAGTTTATCATGAACCGGTGAAACTGGCTATTAATCTTTTAAATAGATATGGAAGGTAACTAAATACTTTTAATTTTAAGCTTTGGTCTCATCATTATTTGGTCATCATTATCGGAACACACAACGCTACGGCGGTATAGAACACATAACAGTATGAAAAATATAAAAGAACATTCCAGACATTTTCATACAATTACATGGTCTATATAGCACATGCGGCACACAGCAGCGTTGTGCGTTCCGAATATGAGACTAAAGCTTACGGCACGGTAGTTATTTTCTGGCATGCGCTTCTTAGTATGGCTACTCCATAGATGGCCAGGCGGATAGTATACACTTAGACAGTGTCCTACCACCATACTACGTGATTATGATGGATAATATATATATATATATATTTTTTTGTATTTTGTCGACCTACTCTTACAATAATTGTTATTCACCTACACTAATTGTCTTTTTCTACCTACCCGCACAAATTGTTCTGGAATAGGCTGCGTGAGTCGATGCAGTGTACCGGCTCTAGGCAAGAATCCGGCGCTCGGTTCTTCTGCGTAGATCCTGCATTCGACCGCGTGACCACGACGAATTATTTCATCCTGTGTTAGAGGGAGAGGCTCGCCGGCTGCGACTCTCAGCTGCCACTCTACTAAATCTGTACCTGAAAAATTAATTAGGGAATTGGCTTAATTCATTAGGAGCTATTGTTCCTTTGATTGTGTTTATTGCATATTCACATGCATCGAGTCCTTCTTTTATTCTATATGTTTAACCGACTTCAAAAAAGGATGTTTCTCAATTCGACCGTATATATATATATATATATATGTATATTTATGTTTGTTAGCTGATAACTTCGTTGTTTATAAACCGATTTTGATTATTCTTGGACCCGATTTGTTGGAAAGGAGATATCCCTAGAATGGAACCATAGTAATTTCATCGAGATCTGATAGGTATCTCCATAGATATGGAGACAGACACCTCAAACTTGGTACTGAAAATTAATAGCGCAGCATTTGAAGTCGGTTGTTTTATTTTTTCTAACGGTCTTATACAGCGTAAAGGCTAGCACTTGATCTCTATGTCAGCTGTTGGTAAGTGATCATATGGTGGGGGATGGTAGCTCGCTAGAACTAGATTATGAACTGCTCGATTGTCTTTAACGAGAAAGTTGCTTACCTGTGATCATCTCAGTGATAGGATGTTCAACTTGCAACCTTGTGTTCATCTCCATAAAGTGGAATTCATGTGTGGTGCGGTGTAGAATGAATTCTACTGTGCCGGCTCCGACATAACCAACTGCTTTGGCGGCGCGCACTGCTGCCTCGCCTAGAGATCTTCGGGTTTCTTCTGATAGTCCTGGCTAGAAATGTTTAAGACTTTTATTATAGGCTCTATGACGGCTATTTTCTGGCAGAAATGGCAAAAACATGGAAATGTATAAAGACATATTACAGGTCCCAGAAGAACAAGATTTTTCTGATAATACTGGCTAGAATGTGGAAATGCATAAGAAGACTTAAATCCAGAAGTATCGGGTTTTCTGATAGTACATTACATAAAATTGATAAATAACCTTCCTGGTTTCTTCACCGTTGTCGGATTATATTATATTCGGTCTACGAAGTAATAGTTTGTGGCCTATGTGAGTATGACGAGCGTGACCGTTTGTAACCTACAACCTTAATTTGATTTATTGAAATATAATCTCATTGGTTAGTAAATATATTTAGAGTTGATTACATACTCGTAGTTAGCAGAAAATAATGTTAATTATTGTTATGGACTAATAGAAAATCTCTATTACTTACTGCAGGAGCTTCTTCAATGATCTTCTGGTGACGTCTTTGCACAGAACAGTCTCTTTCAAACAGATGAACTGCATTTCCATGCATGTCTGCAAACACCTAAAACACAACAGGGCTTTTGTGTGCCTTTTGTTATAAAGCGGGCGCGACGCTCGCCGGCAGTACACATACTGACCCATTAAGACGTAAGTAAGGAATTATAGAGATTTGTGTAGCGTGGCCACATGAGATAGAAGATTGTAATATAACACTCAGTAACTATTATATAATCTGTGACATAACCATATATGTATTTAGAACCCAGTGACACATAGCAATAAAGGTCATAGTGCGTTAAGCTAAAAACGGCTAACTACGTTACTGACGCTGTAAAAACCGGCACGAACTGAGAGAGAGAAACATTATAGCTTTGTCCTTTTCCGTTACATGGAATAACTCCATAGTATATACTACTTCATGTGGGAAAGAGACAGAGCTACCCGCGGTCTACTCTTTTCTCTGTCTAGGCATTAAGATAAGGCACCGATTGTACCGAAACCTGTCGAACGTCTAACAGACAGTCGACCATTTCACGTGAGTTTAGCCGTAACGATAATTAAACATTAATAATACTCACGATTCGTTAGTAATAAAAAAGGGCTTTTGAAATAAAATTTTATGGACATAAAATTATTTTGTTTTTATAAAAAAGTTATAGAATCGAAATGTTATTTAATAGTGTGCTGTAGTGGTAGGACTTTTGCTAGTCCGCTTGGGGCGGTACCACAACTTGGCCAATTAATTTTCAGCCGTAAAATAGGAATGTTTTTCGGTTGAAATGGCAAGGTGTCCAGTGAAATTACAGGGCATGTAAGACTTAACATCGTTATGTCTCAAGGTAACAGGCGCAATGCAGTGACATGCAAAATTTTTGCATGCCGCTGTATCTGTAATCTGTAATAGATAGACGTCATCGCTTACCATCAGGCGAAGGTCGTGCTTGTCCTGTTACTTTTTACTATAAAATAAATAAATAAATAAATAAGTAAACAATATAATGGAACACTAGCCTGAATGGCCAGACAAAACTCTGGATAGACTCGTTGAAGGTCTTGGACATTTGGACCTTTGCCTAGCAGTTAAAAAAAATATCTTACCTGTACTTCCACATGTCTTGGATCAGTAATATACTGCTCCAAAAGCATATTGTCATCTCCAAACGATTTCAATGACTCTCTTTTCGCAGATTCTAATTGAGGCAAGAAATCTGCCTCAGTCATTGCTATTCTCATACCCTGAAAATATCAATAGTTATGTAAAAATTGTGCTCATAGAAATTGTTTTTAAAAAAAATTGTAGTACAATTGCCTCTACAATAAAGCTACAATGCCATCTAAAATAGGACATCTTACTCTATTATTGCTTCATTGTAATTCAAAGCTAATTTATTTTCTTAGAGTGACAATGTTTCCTAGTCTGAATCCAGCATATTTCAATATGTATAGAGCAATGCTTCTAGCCAGCAATTACCCTGTGCCTTTAAAATGCAACTATTTACATATTGACCTTGTTAATGTCAGGAACAATAATTAAATAAAAGACATTAAATAATGTTGTAGCTGCAGCTGGCATACCCACCACTACATACAATAGACACAGATTATATAATTGTAACTGTGTAACCACATATAGGCAAACAATTGAGACTGTTAACTCACCTAATGTCAAATAACAATGTGGTCTACTAAGTTGCGTCTTGAAGACTCCTCTAGAAATAATATCTTATCATTAAATAGTATATAACAAAGTCGCTCCCGCTGCCTGTACACTTAGATCTTTTAAACTACTCAACGGTTCAACTAATGCAACAGACTAAACTAATGCAGTTTTCAGCAAAAGATAGATTTATTCAAAAGGATGGTTTATAAACAGGATTAAACGCGGGTAAATCCGCGGGGTGTAGCTAGTTAATGTAAAGTGTATCTCAGTAAGAGAACACTTTTTCATTTTAAAATAAATAAAAAAGTATTTTATGGCAGAGTTGTAATATTTTTATTGTATTATAAAGAAGACATGTTCCGATTAAGTATGGCATAAAATATCCGGCAAATGACCCCCACGGCTCCGTTGATAGGCCATTACTGTTTTCATGAAATGTTCCATGACTTTTGCACAGACATGTGGATGTATCTCACCGATGACGCGTTGGATTTCCGATTTGAGCTCAGGAATTGTTTCGGGTTTATTCGCATAAACCCGAAATTTCACAAAACCCCAAAGAAAAAAATCGCACGGCGTTAAATCGCACGATCTTGGTGGCCAGTCGACATCAGAATTTCGGTAGATAATGTGTTATGAGCGGTTTCAGCGTAACTTTCCCTATTTTTGTAATGAGTTTTCACAATTATAACGCATTGTTTAACGCACACGATTAGTGTATTTAGCCAGTGTCAAGTATTTAAATTCTTCAAGTTTTTATGAATTTTAAGTCGTAGAGATGGGTCAAAGTTACATTTCAGGTCAGTTTTCAAGTAAAAGTCTAGTCTAAGTCATGCCTTCAGTAAAGATGTGGTGTTTACTGAAGATTTTCAGTGGAATTTTGGTGAGAACGCAAATAGCATATTTTTCAACATTGTGCTGTTTCCCTACACTCGCACACATTCGCCGGCACTTAATGGTTTATAATCCACATTTATTACACATTAACTCGTGGAAAAACACAAGTTTTAGGAAAAAATACAATAAGATCACACACTTTTCCACGTTCCCGCCCAAACTCCCGCTCCATTTTTAATAATCGGAATAAACAGACAGCTGTCAAATTTCAGCGTTGCCCCATGCATGAAAAAAAAATTCCAATTTTAAAAAGTGCACTCTTACTGAGACACCCGTTATAAATTTAAAGTGAACTACCTAAATATTACCTTTCCACCACCACCTCGAACAGCTTTGATCATGAGAGGGAAGCCAATCTTCTGAGCTTCAGCTTGAAGTTTCTCAATGCTCTGCTCATCTCCATGATATCCCTTTACTATAGGGACTCCTGCAGATGACATTATTGCTTTTGATGTGCTGAAATTGAAATGATTTATAAAGCCTACACTCTACTAGTTATAAGTGAAAATGAAAATATTTCTTAACAAATAAAGAATATCTTTGTTTACCAGTTTTATGCACATATGACAGAATTAAAAACATGACCTGCTTTTTTAGGGTTCTGAAGCCGAATGGCAAAAAACGGAACCCTTATAGATTCGTCATGTCTGTCTGTCTGTCCTTCCGTGTGTCTCAGCCATTTTATCCAAAAACGATTAGGACTACTGAATTGAAACTTGGTAGGCAGATGTATTCGATTTTTATACAAAAACTAGAAGTGTCCCGCGGCTTCGCCCGCGTTAAAAACTTCTTGTATTTACTTAAAACTTTTCTTTTGTAAAAACGATTCTATCATTAAAGACATCAAATAAGAATTTGCCAAATCGGTTCACCCGTTTTCATGTTATCGCGTAACTAAGGCAATTCGGGATTCATATTTATAAAACCCGAAAAACCCAAATTTTCAGACTTTGTTACCTACCCCATTACGAAAAATTCTACGACACTTACTTTATCTCATGTTGGTTCGCCAAAGCAACTTTGAATCCCCGTTCCGTATCCGGGAGGAATTTTCAGAAAATCCTTTGTGAGCGGATACCTACGTCATAATAACTATTTGCATTCTATATTTCAGCGCAATCCGAAAGAATATAGATTTTTTTACTTTCATACCCCAGTTTATCCTCTTAGGGTGACATTTTGAAAAAGTCTGAAACTCGTATTTACTATTTATAGAAGTAGTTGTGCGGAATGTCGAATAAAATGACTATCCATACTTTGAACCTCCGCTTCATCCCCTTAAAGAGTGAATTTTGAAAAATTCTTTCTTAGCGGACACCTTAGTCAAAATAACTAACTGCATGCCAAATTTCAGCGCAATCCGAAACAATATTGATTTCAGACTTTGTTACCCCACTTCACCCTTTTAGGGGTGGAATTTCGAAAGAGCCTGAAACACGTATTTACTTATTTTTTTACTGAAGCACTTTTGTGAAGTTTCTGACGAAAAAGACTATCTAATCTTGTTTCTCCATACAAACTTTGAACCCCCATTTCATCCTCTTAAGGGATGAATTTTGGAAAATCCTTTCTTAGTACACCCTTACGTACTAAAACAAATATACTCTCTAAATTTCAAGTCTCTACGACCAGCGGTTTAGGCTGTGCGTTGTCTGTTAGTCAGTCAGTCAGTCAGTCAGTCAGTCAGTATGTCAGGACATAGATTCTTATAGTATTAGATGACTTACTTAAACACCAATTCTTATCGCTTTATGATCAAAAACAATGAACTTTCCTACAAACGTTTTTACTTCATTTAACCCTCTTCGCGGTAGAATTTCCAAAAGCCGTTCTTAGTACACTCCTGGTACTAAGACAAATATACCCTCTAAATTTCAAGTCTCTATGACCAGTGGTTTAGGCTGTGCGTTGTCTATAAGTCACAGACAGAAGTGTCCCACGGCATCGCCCGCGTCATTTCGTTTACTTAGTTTTTTTTTCAAACAAAATCAAAAAGTATTAGCCATTGTGGTCCACCCATTTTCAAGTATCGCGTGAGTAAGGGAATTAGGGGTGAAATTTTGAAAAATCCTTAAGCTGTATTTATTTATTTTCAGAAATACCTATGTATAGTTTCGAATAAAAAAGACAATGTAATGTCGTTTATCAAACTTTGAACCCCCGTTTCACCCGCTTAAGGAGTGCACATTAAAAAACATTTCTTAGCCATTTCGATACCAACGTCATAACCACCTATATGCCAAATTTCAGCGCAATCCGAAACAATATTGATTTTCAGACTTTGTTACCCCAATTCACCCTCTTAGGGGAGGAATTTCGAAAAAACCTAAAACATATGTTTACTTATTTATGTCCTGAAGCACTTGTGTGAAATTTCGAATAGAAAAGACTATCTAATGTTGTTTCTCCATACAAACTTTGAACCCCCGTTTCATACCTTAAAGGGGTGAATTTTAGAAAATCCTTTCTTAGCTGATACTAACGTCATAATAACCACCTGTATGCCAAATTTCAGCGCAATCCAAAACAATTATTGATTTTCAGACTTTGTTACCCCATTTCACCCTCTAAGGGGTAGAATTTCGAAAAAACCTAAAACACGTGTTTACTTATTTATGTTCTGAAGCACTTGTGTGAAGTTTCGAATAGAAAAGACTATCTAATAATGTTTCTCCATAGAAACTTTGAACTCCCGTTTCATCCCCTTCAGGGGTGAAATTTGAAAAATCCATTTTCAAAGGTAACTAACGTTGTAATAATTATCTGCATGCTAAGTTATAGCGCAATTCGAAAAAATATTGATTTTCACACTTTGTTACCCCATTTCACCCTCTCAGGGGAGGAATTTAAAAAAAACCTGAAACACGTATTTACTTATTTTTGTAATGAAGCACTTGTGTGGAGTTTCGGATAGAAAAGACTATCTAATCTTGTTTCTCCATACAAACTTTGAACCCCCATTTCATCCCTTTAAGGGGTGAATTTTGAAAAATCCTTTCTTAGTACACCCCTATGTACTAAGACAAATATACCCTCCAAATTTCAAGTCTCTACGACCAGCGGTTTAGGCTGTGCGTTGTCAGTCAGTGAGTCAGTCAGTCAGTCAGTATGTCAGGACAAAGATTCTTATAGTATTAGATAAAAAACATAAAATATAAAGGGCATACATTCCACATACACCATTCCCATCCCCCATTCCCCATACATTAAACTGAAAATTAAAAAATCATCATACATATAGGTGTGGGGTGTCTATAGATAGGTCTTTAGAAATGACTATGAGGTTTCTAAGACCATTTTTGCTCAAAGTCGATCATTTGAAAAATAGGCACGTCTAAAGTGGTAAAATGTGTGTCTTCCGCCCCCCCCCCCCCCCCTCCTCCTCCCCTCTAACTTTTAAAGTATGGCAGTGAAAAATCTAAAAATTATATGCTGTAGATCTCAATAAAAACTAACAACGAAAATTGGTTTTAACGACATACAGTCAGCAGTTTTTGAGATATAGCGACGGCAAAGATAACTTTGTTTTTCATACAAAATACATACATACAATCACGCCTTTTTCCCGTTGGGGTAGGCAGAGATTACTTCTTTCCACATACGATCCTGACATACCTCTTTCGCTTCTTCCACTTTCATGAGCGCTTTCATACATGCTCGCCAGTTATAAGTACTTTTGACTTGGCCTTTCTTTAAAACATCTCCGATCTGGTCGTGATGCGTTCGCCTAGGTCGGCCTCTACCGGCTGCCCCATTCACACTCGTCTCATAAATCTGTTTTGTCAGTCTTTCTTCATTCATCCTCTCTAGATGTCCAAACCATCTAAGCATCCCTTTTTCATACAAACTCTATGAAAAACAAAGTTAATTTTTGGTGGCGAAAAATTAAAGTTATAAAATACTCTACTGTTACGGAACCCTACGAGTGCGAGTTTGACTTACACTTGGCCAGTTTTTTTATATTTCAAACTTCATCATTGTCGACAACGATGTATGTCGATCATTAGATGTCACGAAATGTCATGATATGTCATATGTCATGAAATGTCACGAAATGTCATAAATGTCATGAAATTTCTTAAATGTCAGGATATGTCACAAAATGTCACGAAATATCATAAAAAGTAACTATATGTCATTAAATTTCATGAAATGTCACAAAATAATTATATTGTAATACGGGACTTATCGCGCTAAAAACATAATTTTAATAATAAATAATAAATAATATTTTTATTGACACAATCAAGCTTAATATTAATGTCACAATAAACAATGTATTACTAAATATATTGAAGTAACATTGTGGCTTGTTTGTTAATTACAAAATACTGTTCACATAATATCGTTTAAAAACTAAAAAACAACCGACTTCAATGCCGCGCTATTCATTTTCAGTACCAATTTTGAGATGTTTATCTCAATATCTCTGGAGATACTTATCATACCTCGATAAAATTACCATGGTACCACACTTGGGATATCTCCTTTCGAACAAAAAAAGAATAATCGAAATCGGATCATAAACGACTAAGTTATCCGCGAACAAACATAAAAAAAATAAAAAAAAAATATACGGTCGAATTGAGAAACCTCCTCCTTTTTTTGAAGTCGGTTAAAAACCTACACTAGGCAAAAATGCCTGTGCTGTAGATTCTGTTACGCCTTCCAATTTCGCAGTTGCCGTGGAATTTACGATAGGTGAGTATTTTTATATTAATTAAATTAAGACTTACATACAGAATATCATTGTTAATTAATTAAAGATAAAATTAATTTAGGATAATAAAAAATAACATGCAAATACTGATTAGTGTGTGAGTGATTGTGTGCGTGTGTGTGTGCGTGTGTGTGTGTGTGTGTGTGTGTGTGTGTGTGTGTGTGTGTGCGTGTGCGTGTGCGTATGTGTGTGTGTGTGTGCGTGTTCGTGTTCGTGTTCGTGTTTGTGTGTGTGTGTGTGTGTGTGTGTGTGTGTGTGTGTGTGTGTGTGTGTGTGTGTGTGTGTGTGCATATATGAGTTGTCATGAAATTACTTTTATAAGTTTTTCTTTGTCTTCGTAATTCATTTCTTTTAACCAGTTAGTGATATTTTGGATTCATGTTTGTTTAGGTTGACATAATTGGGTAGGGCTTTATTGATTTTATTATATAAGTATGCACCGAGGAATATTTTATGTTTTTGAATAGACTGTAGATTACACTTAGTTATACTGAAAATTCTATCCTTTCTTCTTTTCTTTGTAACAATTTCCTGAAACTTAGCGATTTTATGCTGTTTTTCTATAATGGAGTAGATGTATAACTGACGCACTGTCAGAACCTGGCATTCCTTATACAGTTGCACTGTCGGATACATGAATGGCTTGTTCAATGCTACTTTTAGGACAGCACGCTGGGCACGTTCCAAATTCAGCATGTACGAACCGCACGCTCCCCCCCAAGCTGTATTACAGTACATTATAATAGACTTACATAATGCACTGTACACATCGAGGACAAGAGAGCGGTCCGCCACTTCCCTTAGGTTTTTAAAAACGTAAATTAGTTTGCGTACGCGACCTGCTAGCAGTTGTATGTGAGTGTTCCACGTCAGTTTGTCATCTATTGTGACACCTAGGTAACGAATGTTGTGTACTTGCTCGAGTTTAGTGTACATACAATTTGGCGCTGAGCATTCAGAATGAGCTCTGATTTCTATGTGTGGCAGTTTTATACGGGAAGTACTAAACACCATGAACTTGGTTTTTTCTAAATTTAAAGTTAAAAGGTTCTCTTGTAACCACAAGATTACTCTTTTAAGCCCTAGCTCAGCCCTGAGTCGGACCTCTTCCCATGTGTCTCCTACAAATACAATAGCAGTGTCATCTGCATAAGATATTACTTTACCATATTCAATATTTAAGTCACAGAGATCGTTAACATAACATAAAAATAGGGTAGGACCCAGGACACTACCCTGCGGCACTCCGTAGTCTACCGTAGCTTTTTCACTTATTGAATCTTTTATTTTTGTTGTCTGTGTTCTATTTGAGAGGTAGTCCCGCATGAGTAGTAGCGTTTTGTCCCGTATACCCATTAGCTCCAATTTCTTAAGAAGAATGGGGACAGAGACAGTGTCTTTTGCTAGGTCGAGGAATATTCCAATTACCTTTTTTTTGTTGTTTAATTGCTCCACAATGAAGTCCGATAAACATGTAACCGCACCGTCTGCGCTTTTACCTTTTCTAAAACCATACTGACTACTGGACAAGATATTATATTTTTCTAGGTACGACATAAGTCGTTTATTTATAATTTTCTCGAGAATTTTAGAGAGAATGGGTAGTATGGAAATTGGCCTATTGTTATTGACACTGTCTCTGCTGCCATTTTTGTGAATTGGAGTGATTTTTGATATTTTGAAAGCTCGTGGAAACTGACCAGAAGACAAACTTTGGTTACAAATATGTGTTATTAGTGGAACTAGTGAGGGAGCCGATTGTTTTATTAATTTAGCAGATATTTCATCATACCCTACCGCGCAGTCATTTTTCAATCGACGTACTATAGCGATGATTTCGAAATCATCAGTGGATAATACACCAATAGAGTTGATTTGAGAGGGAATTTCTCTGCTACATTTCATTATTGATTGTTCTATGCTAATGTTGTGGGCCTCTTGAATTTTCTTGGCTAGATTTCCACCTATGCTGGCAAAGTAATTATTCACTACATTTACAGAAGTCTTGGAGTCCGATCCTATCTTCAGTAATGCTTCGCTACTTGTTTTTTTCGTGTCTGTGTTAGTCACATGTTTTATTATTTGCCATGTTTTTTTAATGTTGTTTTTATTTTTGTGTAATTCTGTTCTGTGATAATCTGTTTTTAATTTTTTAAGTAACCTATTACAAAAATTTCTATATCCATTGTAAGTTATTTTCAGGGTTTTGTTGTCTGGAGATTCTTTTATTTTAAGGTGCATTTTGTCACGTGTGCGTATACAACGAAGTATTCCTGGTGTGATCCATGGTTTAATGATCTGTTGGTTATGAGGAACTTTAAACGTGCGAGTATTTAATTTAATAATGTTAAATAGTTTACTTACTAATAAATCAGTCGCAAAGTTTGGGTCAAGACTATGTAGTACGTCCATAAAGTCATAAGTTTTAATACTTTGGAGACAAGCGCTTGTATTTACTTTTGTAATTTGCGTGTTGGGCGAGTACAATTTAATTTGCTTGTGTTTAATATTCAAGATAACAGGTAGGTGGTCGGTAATAAAGGTTTTAATTATTATAGTGGTACATTCATACTTAGTTTTTAACATGACATGATCAATGCACTTATCTCCTCTGGTCGGAAAAGTATGACCAGCTAATAAGCCATGGCTTGCTAGCAGTTCCAGATATTGGACTGAACTTGCAACCGCATTATTAGGGTTAATATTAATATTTATATCGCCCAAAATTGAGATCGTTTTAAATTTCTTTAAATTTTTCAATAATGCGTCTAGAGAATTAATAAAACATTCTACGTTAACAAATGAAGGTAACCTATAAAGAGCTATAATCACTATATCGCATCCTAATTTTATTGTCAGGCAGTTTGAATCCTGAAATGTTGGCTCCTCTACCACCAGTTGTAGACTGCTTTTTGAATAAATTATTATGCCTCCATTTTTGTTAATACAGTTTTTTGTAAAGGCTGAGTTGTAGTTTGAGAGTTGAGGAAATTTTTTGTTGTTATCTATCCAATTTATTTTATATGTATATGTGTGTAAATCGCGAAAGTTTAAAATTTACTATGTCACAAAATGTCACGAAATGCCACGAAATGTCATGAAATGTAACAAAATGACATGTCACGAATTGTCAAGGAATTTCATTGAACCTCCTTAGACAGGGCACTATAAAAGAACATTCATAAGCCAAAAATTAAAAAATCACTTTCACACCCTAGGGCGGCAAAGACCTACTTTGCGCGCACTTATCGAGGAAACAACCATCACTTTTCGAATAGATGGGATGAAAAATAATATAATATAACGTGAGCGAGCGACAGCCCTGAGTTAAAGCACCAGCCGAGCCACTATAAACCGGTTTCACTCCGTACGTGACAGGAGGCACACAGGCCGCTAGTGCTCACGCACTCACGCGCGTCTACGTCATCACAGCGCAGATGTATGAAGCTTTGTATTTGTTCCTTCTTTACTCATGTGGTGTAACTTCGTTTCATAAATTCTTTTTAGGGTTCCGTTCCACAAAAGGTAAAAAAAGGAACCCTTATAAGATCACTTTCTTGTCTGTTCGTCTGTCTGTCTGTTTGTGTGTCACCACCGAATTTCTCAGGAACGAGTGGACCTAGCGAGTTGAAATATATACCAGATACTGAGGTCTATAGTCCCTATTAGGTGTATATAAATCAAGGTCCTGAGTCAACACAATAAAAAGATATGGGCAAATTTATATTTCGCGAAAACTTGTAAGTACCAAAATTTACCTAATTTTAAATTTTTTTATTTTTCGGAATTTTTACTTTTAGCTAAAATTGACAGTTATAGGTCAAAGGGAAATACCCTATAGGTTTTTGACCCAAGACATATAGGTGACCTAGAATCATGAAATTTGGCAAGAAGCAAGGTCTTACAGCACAAATAAAGGAAAAATTCCAAAAAATAAAAAGAATTGAAAATTTTAGGGTGTCCCCATACATACATAGTTTACGCCAATTAAGATAGGGCTCTGAGTTATATCAGCGCTCATACTATTTAGAGGTCTAGCTTAATTGGTCCCAACCAATGTTGGTACAGAAGCCTTGGTGAGCGAGTCCAACTCGACTTGGCCGGTTTTTTTTATGGAAACAATAACAAGAAACGCTAGACACTTCTCCAATTGATGGTAAGCAGTGATGTAAATACTGAAGTTTCTAAACTCTGGATTGTTAACATTTTGTACATTGCAATGATATGCCTGATATGCCCTGTAACTTCACTAGATACAACTGTTTAAACTGTACCTAAAAAAATTCTATTTCACTGATGACAAACTAATATCTATTACCTTTTTATACCCATATCCCTAATAGCAGAAGGTGGCGGTCCTATAAATATGACATCTTCCTTAGCACATTTCTCACAGAATTCCACATTTTCAGACAGGAAGCCATATCCAGGATGCACGGCTTGGCTGTTGGATCTTTTTGCTACTTCTAGTATTTTCTCAGCATTGAGGTAGCTCTGTGTAGCTGGAGCTGGTCCAATGTGGTATGCTTCATCAGCCTGTAAAATCAAAACTCTTTACATCAACATAATTTTCATATATCTACTAAGAACTATCTTGTTTAGCTGAGTCTAGGCAATAATTTATGAACATAATATTTTGATATATAACATTTACAATCCTTTTAAAATAGAATAATATAATGTTTGAACAAACAAAGGATAATCTTGTTAAAAATGTATCATCATAATCAGCCGGTATCAGTCCACTGCTGGACATAGGCCTCTCCCAAACCTTGGGAGGGATATGCCCTAATCGCCATGCTGGGCAGGCGTGTGGGCGATCGCAGGACGTAGCTTCTCGCACCGGTGATGCTGCTGCCCGTCACCAGCCTGTAGTATTTAGCTACGCCATAAAAATATATGCTCAAATATATACCTACGTTGTGAAATATATAAATTTCACTTATTTTGAAATAAAGATTTTCTTTGATGAAATTTAAACAGCTTTGTCACATTTTTAATAATTTTTGTTTCCTCACAACACGAGCAGAGTTATTCAGACACTTGCCGTGCGAACTTACGGTGCAATTTGGCTTGACACAAGTACTGCCACACGCTGTTACTTGTTACTATTATTTACTGTGATGCAAATTCAAGGTCGCATCCAAGGCGTGTAGTAGTAGTTTGAATGACTCTCATAAAAATCTTAATAATATTTTATTTATGTATACAACCATTATCATATAATTAAGTGGAAAGATTCTTTATATTAATTTCTATGTTCAATATCACCAAAAAGTCAATCAAATTGAAAAAGTATGACTGAAATTTTGTACAGGGATAGTAAATGTAAAAAAACAGGACATGGGATACCATATCAGGTAAAGCTACTAGAAAATTAAAATTACCATTGCCACATGCATGCCATGTTTGTCAGCATCAGAGAACACAGCAACAGTTCTAATGCCGAGTTTTTTTGCAGTCTTCATGACTCGGCATGCTATCTCTCCACGGTTGGCTATGAGAACTTTGCTGATCTGCTTCTGACGCACATCTTCTTTTATCTGAGCATGATTGCATCTCACAGGGAATTGTAGCTTTGGTGATGTACTACAACAAATGTTAATATTTTTGTTTGCTTTTGTGATGATGAAACGGTAAGAGATGACAGCTATCGATAATATAGTTGAGGATGGTAACATACTTGGCCTTGAATGGGACTCAAGAACAGCCATCAGAACACATTACATGTTCTTTCCCCACTAATATAACTCTGAATAGCCAGATTTTAGCACAAAGTCATGGATGTCACACTGTGCCAGTTACAGTACGATAAAATCTAAGAGATCTTGAACTGAAGGTGACATAGTGGGGGAAAGTTTGCTCATGTACTAACAAAATGTATCCAATAAAACACCAATAAACATGCGACTTTGCAGTGACTCTCTAGCTAGACTCTGGCACCTTTAGCCTATAAATGGGTAATATGATAAAAAGTATCACAATGATTCCAAGTAGGGATTGACTATAAGGCAATTAGTTCCAGCAGTGGACTAACATAGGCTGATGATGAGGAAGGCAATTAGTTAATTTGAAGATGTAATGCATACTTAGAAGTCAAATTGACTACCAATATTGTATTAAATGTTCCTTAAACTTACCAATTTCTGTATAAATGTCTAAGATAAGACATTTTGGTTGCTGTATATTTTAATGTGTCTTTAAATTAAAGCAAAGTTGTTTTTTTACTGATAATGTATAAAGATAATTGTAGGCAACTAAATACATCTAGATTACGTCAGTTACCACTACCAGGCCCCTCGCTCGCCTTTAGTTATCACGTTATCTTTTAATATGTCGCTGTCTTTATCAGTTAATTAGCAATTGTAATTATTATTTAAAGTATGTTCGCAGTGGGGTTGAAAATTGTGGCAAGTTCGGTAATAAATAATTGTAGAAAAGACAGTAAGATAAATAAATAGCACAAACGAATTTTGACACAAAAAATATATAGAAGATATGATTTTATTACATTACATTTACATTATAATTACATTACAACAGCAAGCACTCCTTCATCATTTAAAACATAGAGTAAAGTAATATATACGATTTAAAACAAACAGCAAAATTCAACAAATTTATCAGATAAATACAGTGTTGCCAACCCCAGTAAATAGAAAAGCAGCTAAATAAGCCATTGTACAATAGACGTAATATAAATTGACTGCACAAAACGGCCAGATTGTTAGACATGGACACACTCCAACCCTGGTGCCTTTCAATAGGGCCGTTTTATTCTACAATACAATTACAAACCTTATTGTAACAGCATACGGATTAAATTGAATTTGTCAAAACATCTGAAGGGCACCATCTTTTTAGGGTTCCGTACCCAAAGGGTAAAACGGGACCCTATTACTAAGACTCCGCTGTCCGTCTGTCTGTCTGTCTGTCTGTCCGTCTGTCACCAGGCTATAGCTCATTAACCGTGATAGTTAGACAGTTGAAATTTTCACAGATGGTGTATTTCTGTTGCCGCTAGAACAACAAATACTAAAAACAAAATAAAGTTAAAAATTAAAGGGGGTCCCCGTACAAAAAACGTGTTTTTAAACGCCATATATCTAATTAGTTTCGGCAAAATGACATAGAAGGTGCTAGTAAACGAGCCCCGTCTTTCTAGATCGCGACCAAACCAAATATTTTTGGTAATATCAATTAATCAAATATATGAGGTTGAAACTCTGTTGTTTCGTATTGTACGGAATCCTCCCTAAGTGTGCGATAAGAGACACGATGCTGACTCGCACTTGGGCAGTTTTATTTATATTACGTCTATGCAATAAACTCAAAGACAAGTTTGAATTAAATCACAGATTACTATATGTGTGTAGTAACAAGGAAGCGCCGCGGCCGCTATAACACAGAAAAGATAATATAGTCGTACGGACAGAAGGCGATACATTTTCCTGTATGGAAATAACTTCAAAAAGAGGTGCATACCTAAACGTCATCATGGAACTTAAAATAGCTGCCATTGATTAGAGAAGGTCGTTGCAAACCGTAAATAAATGTTGATAATAACTGGATATTGGCACAATACCGAAAACATGGTATTAGATGTCTTGATAACTGTTTATTGGGCGAAACCAGTTTTTTGCGATATAAAAGCATTGCAGCTGATGCAATAACCGATTGGGTATTATGTGGTAAGGTTTTTGACTCGTCTTAATGTAGTGATTATATTCTCTTTGGGCCATAGACGTAATATAAATAATGGTGCACTGCAGATGTTATGACAAATTAAATGTAATTCGTATGCTTTTAAAATATGGTTGTAATAGCTTTGTAGAACAAAACGGCCCAAACGAAAGGCACCCGGGTGGGAGTGTGTCCTTGTGTAATTACCTGCTAGTGCTATATACTTACTAATAAAGTTTTTTTCACTCTGTACACACGTTGTATACCACAAAAGCTGACCAATAAAAATATTTTTGTCGTAAGCCTTGGATAAAGTTGGTATACAGATGTGCCATTATCAAAGGAGGCTGTCCATTTCTTAAACAGCCTGGGACCCTAGTT
The DNA here is from genome assembly GCA_954871355.1 of Cabera pusaria. Taxonomy (NCBI): domain Eukaryota; kingdom Metazoa; phylum Arthropoda; class Insecta; order Lepidoptera; family Geometridae; genus Cabera; species Cabera pusaria. Next base: position 17,341,125 of record OX940889.1, on the reverse strand, counting down.
AAGCGAGTGTGTTAAGGATTAAAATGTCGGATTTCACTTTTATCAGCTGATCGAAATCATGTCTAGACCCGAGGTCTAGACGTAGCAACTATTATTGAATCTGTGTCTAGTATTCTGTAAAAAAAACGTTTTGATTCTTCAAACTTCAAAAAATATGCTGTCATTTGAGTATCGTTTGCATGTGTTAGATTTGTTCTCATTGAAATGGATAACATAAATTATTTCGACATATTTGACCATTGGGAGATAGAAGTGGCAAATAAAAAAATCGAAAACATTATGAAGACCGTGCAGATCCATTATTTTGAACAATTCAGATTTTCCATTTTAAATAAAAATTACAGGTTTACGAAAAGCTATGCGGAAGAAACTAAACGCAGTGATTACATTCTCTTTGGAAATTGACAATTTATTCAAAGATGGCTACAATCATGTTTATATTGTAGCCATGGAGACCGCATTTTATAAAGTTTACTAATTATTAATATTAGTCATGAAATTTTGTTTTAGGAATGCAATATTAATCAAACTACGTTGTTTTTAGAACTTTTTGTTGAAATTTGTTGATATAATGGAAAATATTTTCTTTTAGTAGGAGTGAAAGACTTAAAACAAATTTTAGAACGAAACACTCAAATTGACTGTTGTCCTCTGTCTACGCTGTTGACATTGTATCCATGGAGACTAGCGGTCTCCATGGCTACAATATAAACATGATTGTAGCCATCTTTGAATAAATTGTCAATTTCCAAAGAGAATGTAATCACTGCGTTTAGTTTGTTCCACATAGCTTTTCGTAAACCTGTAATTTGTATTTCAAATGGAAAATCTGAATTGTTCAAAAAAATGAATCTGCACGGTCTTCATAATGTTTTCGATTTTTTTATTTGCATCCTCTATCTCCCAATGGTCAAATATGTTGAAATAATTTATGTAATCCATTTCAATGAGAATAAAACTAACACATACAAATGATCCTCAAATAACAGCATACTTTTTGAAGATTGAAGACTCAAAACGTTTATTCACAGAATACTAGACACAGATTCAATAATAGTTGCTACGTCTAGACCTCGGGTCTAGACATGATTTCGATCAGCTGATAATAGAGAAATCCGCCATTTTAATCCTTTACACACTCGCTAAACTAGGGTCCCAGGCTGTTTAAGAAATGATTAGCCTCCTTTGATAATGGCACATCTGTATACCAACTTTATCCAACAACGCTTACGTCAAAAATATTTTTATTGGTCAGCTTTTGTGGTATACAACGTGTATACAGAGTGAAAAAAACTTTATTAGTAAGGCCGGTATAGTATATATATTAGCTAAACGCCGAGCTTTGTGAGGGCTCGCGTAGTTTTTCTGCTTGGTCATCATTTTTAAGGCAGTTTTTTTGGCTGGCAAAAAATATGCCAAACCACCAACCACTCCAACAAATGCATAAAACTTGCCATCATATTATTGATATATGGCATAAAATAAGGCATAAAAATAAAGTGTATTTACCTTCTCATTCAAACTTTTACAAATTATCAAACAAAAAAATGCATAGTAAAAATGTTATACTTTAAATAGAAACAGAAAATTTTCAAGATTCTATTTATATTTAAAAATTCATAAAAATCCATTAAATCTGGCACTTTTTGGAATCGTCAGCTTAATCTGCCAGAGTTAAAATTTAAGTCCCAAATCTGCCTAAATGGCAGAAATCTGCCACAAGTGGTCACACTGACACCAGACGTCATTTGGATGACAGATGTAAATTTTTTATATTTCCAACAGATGGCGTTAGTAACCAAACATACTCTTTGGCTTCGGAAGGAAAGCGATTGGTGGCGCCGTCTGTAGCTACATACTGAAAACTTTCCTTTATATACGTATAAATAATATACAGGGTGATTGGTAAGTGGGTGCAAAGCTACAAGGTGACGATAGTATAGACCATTTAGAAGAATTTGAGCCATGGTTGTCTTAGACGAAGTATGACTAATTTTTCAATATGTTACAGTTAATTACCAATTATGACCAGTTTCGAAGATAAGTTAATAATTTTACATTTTATTTAATTTAAGTAATGTCAAACCAGCAATCTAATAACATATGTTCTAAGAATCTGTGTCGTCAAATACATTTTTTACAGTCACTTGAAGTTTACGAAAAGATTCAAATATAAAAAAATATATGATTGACGCCTCTTACAAAAAAACGAATTATTTTTTTTATTTTTTTGTTCAAATCATTTTAAAAACAAGCTTGGTTATTTATCTTTATTTTGAGGTATTATTTATACGGATATCTAAAAAAATACTGCAATCAGCACCAATATTATAAACGCGAAAGTCAGTTTGTTTATTTGTTTGGGACTTCTTCACGGTCAAACGGCTTGACCGATTTGGCTGAAATTTTGTACAAAACTAGTGCATAGGGCAGAATAGAATATAGGATCCTTTTTTTTGGCTATCGAGTCAGGGGGTCCAGATATTTTTATTTAAATTTTATAAATATGAGACTTCTTCTCGAATAAACGGCTAGACCGATTTGCCTGAAATTTTGTATAAATACATGTCATAGGACAAAATACGATATAGGATACTTTTTTTCTGGCTGTCGAGTCAGGGGGTCCAGATATTTGAAATTGAATTTTGTAAATATAAGACCTCTTATCGAATAAACTGCTTGACCAATTGGCCTGATATGTTGTATAAAGACAGGTCATAGGGTAGAATAGAATAAAGGAAACTTTTTTTCTGGCTGTCGAGTTAGGGGGTCCAGATATTTTAAATTGAATTTTGTAAATATAAGACCGCTTATCGAATAAACGGCTTGACTGATTTGCCTGGCATGTTGTATAAAGACAGGTCATAGGGTAGAATAGGATATGGGAAACTGTTTTTCTGGCTGTCGAGTCCAGGTGTCCATTTTTTTTTAAATTGAACTTTGTGAATGTGTGGCCTACTCTCGGTCAAACGGTTTAACCATTTTAGCTGAAATTTTGCACGCAGACAGTCAATGAGACATAGAAGGACAACGAATACTTTTTTTTGGCTGGCTATTTCGGGTGGCTAGATTTTTATTATGGAATTTTGTAACTGTGTGGCCTCTTTTCGGCCAGACGGCTTGATCGATTCAGATGAAATTTTGTACAAAGAAATTAAATAGGGCATAAATGGGCAAAGAATACTTTTTTTTCGGCAGTTAAGTGTGGGTGCCTGTATATTTTTGATACCTTTACATAGAGTTTGCATAATCATAAAAGTTACACCTTAGGTTCATCTATAATGACTTAACTTAATAAGTGTCTTAATAAGGCCATAAAACTGTCAGGGTCATTAAAAGTCATCAAAAATTACGCGATAGCTTTGCTTGCACAACGTGTTTATCTGCTTTGTGGGAAGTATTTCAAAAACATTCGTGTTAACAGCCACATTTAACCTTAGGGTCATAGGTGTTGACTTAGTAGGTCGTAAAAACTGTCAAAGTCATAAAAAGCCGTAAAAAAATTTGGCGCTCGCTTCGCTCGCGCAAGCATTTGCTTTATCTACTTTGTAGGAAACATTTCAGCAACTTTTGGATTTTAACAGCCGCATGCATCAAGACATGTCATAAATTGAAGCAGTACAACCTTCAATAATCATAAATATTATTAACCTTACAATAATTGGATATCATGTTTAACCTTAGGGTTATTGGTGGTGACTAAGTAGGTCATAAAAACTGTCAGGGTCATAAGAGGTCGTAAAATTTTTCATGTCCGCTTCGCCTTCGCAGTAATAGCGCACGCTGAGCTCGCGCAAGCATTTGTTTTATCTATTTTGCAGGTAACATTTCAGCAATTTTGTATTTTAATAGTCACATGCATCAAAACGAGTCATAAATTGAAACAGTACAACCTTAATTAATCATAAAGATTATTAACCTTAAAATAAGTGGATATCAAGATTAACCTTCAGGTTATCGGTGGTGACTTAGTAGGTCATAAAAACTGTCAGGGTCATAAAAAGGTCGTAAAAAAAGGTCTGGCCTTGGGGCAACATAGGAGTGGAGGCTTCCTGGCCCCAAATTATTTTCATAGTAAAATGAAGATTATTTTACAGCCGAGTTTTCCAATACATAATTTATTGTGAAACCAACTAGTATAGATTATTTTATTTTTAACCAAACATAATTTAAATATAATCGGAAATAAGAATTATCTGAAATGCGTATTTTTAAAAAAATTTAAGCGTTCACGAACGAAACCTTCAGAGTTTTTTAGGGTTTGGTACCTCAAAAGGTAAAAAAAGGAACCCTTATAAGATAAATTTTTTTGTCCGTCTGTCTGTCCGTGTGTCAACACCGATTTTCTCAGGAATGGGTGGACCTAGCAAGTTGATATTTATACCAGATACTGAGGTCTATAGTCCCTATTAGTTGTATAAAAATCAAGGTGCTGAGGCTACAAGATAAAAAGATATGGGCAAATTTAGATTTTTCGCAAAACTTGTAAGTACCAAATTTACCTGAATTTTCACCTTCTTTTATTTCTCGAAATTTTTCCTTTACTTGTGCTGTAAGACCTTGCTTTAAACTAAAATTTCCAATTCTAGGTCAACGGGAAGTACCCTATAGGTTTTCGACCCAAAACCTTTGGGTCGAAATTTGGCAAGAAGCAAGGTCTTATAGCAAAAATAAAGGAAAAATTCAATTAAATAAAAATGTTGAAAATTAAAGGCTGTTCAATTAAATAAAAATGTTGAAAATTAAAGGTTGTCCCACATACATAGTTTCGCCAATTAATATAGGCCTCTGAATTATATGAGCGCTCATACAATTTAGAGGTCTAGCTTAATTGGTACCCACCAGCGTTGGTACGGCAGCCTCGGTGGGCGAGTCCAACTGACTTGGCCGGTTTTTTTAATCGAAATATCGTTAATGATTTAGATGTTTAAATGTTGTTTTTCTATTGTGTATTCCCTCTTGTATAAGCCCCGAGGCTGCTGCCCCGGTTGCCCTCCCCTAAATTCGGCCCTGTATACAGCAAGTCCCAGAAATTAGTGTTAAGCGATAAACTGATAAGTCAATATAACATTACAGGTATATCGTTATCTTGAGCTGCTGATGCCGATGCCGAGTGAGCGAACCCTGCAGAGCATCATACTCCAAAAATAAAAAGCTTGATAAAATTTAATATTATGTTTTACTACCTATCAATTTCTCAAACTGGTTTTGTCTTAGTGGTGGATTTAATAAACCAAAATAGGAAAAATATGAACCTTCACAATCTAACCACTAAAACAAAATTAGTTAAGTACAAAATATAACCTAAAGTATTGACCAAGCAACGGTAGTTCCATCGTTATCGATGTTTTTGCTGGCACGGTACATCACTAGGATTTTTTTGTTATGTTGGTCAATTAGAAGAAGAAGAAGCAGAAGATTATTTCGCTGGTATTTTGGCTACTATGAAAACCCCTTGTTTTGACATTTCGCTATTTGGTTAGTTTGCTCTTCGGGAGTCCCGACTCTTCTTGACGTAGTGGTTATATTCACAGAGTACGGAATTACTACGTTATAAGAGTCGGCACTTCCCTACATTGTTGATAACCGAATTATGAAAGCCCTTTGTTACCAACCTCACAATACAAAACTAGAGCAAACATTATGAAAACAGGAAAATTGGTCTAGGGATTGAACATAACGAATTGCTTTTGTTTATCGATATCGATAAAAGAAAAAAATATGAATAGTGGTGGTATCATTTAATCCTGTGTTAATTTGGTATAGTAAATACAACGAAGCTACGGTCTCTGCATATTTTATTACATTACATACTATATAGTAGAATTAAGGAACCTATATCCAGCAGCAGACGAAAATTGGCTCTATATAATGATGATGGTTACAAAAGAACATAATGCAACATAGAATTAACAACTTTTCATACATTTTTTTTATTCTATTCACAAACGATTAAATAGACTTTGGAAAGATGTTATCCAAATGTGAGACGTTAAACTTTTAGTTTTTGTGTGGGTAGGTACACCAAATCTTCGTTTCCGCCATATCGTGAGTTTGACCATATTCGACATCTGCAATAGCACATTAAATGGGTTATCGATTAGTGTTGCTCATCACAACTTTACACACTTTTTCACGTTCCCGCCAAAATTAAATCCAAGTTTATAATAAAAGGATTTTTCACTTCATTTATGACTAAATCTTAGTAGACTTGTAGTAAAATCAATGAAATAAGCAATGCTAGAGACTGTTATTTTATTGTCTAGAATTATATATATTATTATATATAATATATATTATTGTCTAGAATTATTCGATAAATATTAAAATTAAGACTTTAAAGCATATCAACACACCGGTCCGGGTCAATATCTAGCCAAAAATATGCCTTAATGTCTTTTACTCACTCTCCTTACGCCACAAACTTCACATTTTCGCAATGTATTTCCAACCAATATAAGAAAAGATGAGTTTTTGATGTAAAAAAATAATTAGTAGCACGCTCACAAAGTTTTCAAAAATTGCCACAAAAATTCACAGAGTATAAATATGTTTGATTCACAGACTACTGTATCACCAGACAGGGTAGCCAACCTAACGGAAAGTATTAGGCGTATAAATTTAATAGACATAGAGACTGGGTAATCAATACGAATAGTATGTCATTTAAATTTGGTATGGTATTTTTTTTTTTTGCAATGTCGGTACAAAGTACGTTCATAATTATGAATTGTTTTATTATCTGCAGTCTGCGCTTTATTATGTATGGAATGTCGCAGGCCTGGGCTCCGTTCACGACCTACGCTCGTTTAGCGAATGTGACGCTCTGGGCTGCGTTCACGACCTACGCTCGGAGTACACCCAAACGCTCTAACCCCGTTCACGACCTCAGAGCGTCGCACTCGGTTGTAGCAACTGTGTCGTTCACGACCTCGGTTGTTTCACTCCGGTTACAACTTTTTAACCATCAAATTCGATGGTTAAAAAACGCTCTGACGTTTGTGACAGTAAATTTGGCGGGAAAAGCCGTAATTTTTTTACAGATTAAGGGGATCAGAAGAAATTTGCATTGTCGAGACCAAGCCGTGACATGACGAGACATTAATCGTAAAAACAAACGGAAAATATGTAGAAATAGAAAAATATATGAACATATGGTATGTTATATGGTTACATCCCGCTTACTTTAACTCCACGAAATGAGTTGTTGCGTTGAAAAAGAGTTAAAGAGATGGTGGTGAAATGTAAAATATACGGATATAATCTTTGGTTTAAGGAGATATAACTCTTTTTAGTTAATCACTCCTGAGTTGCACACGTCTACAAAGACGTGACATGAGGAGACATTAATCGTAAAAAGAAACGGAAAATAATAAGAAATAGAAAAATAAATGAACATAACCTCGAAATACGAGTCTGCGCAAAATGTCAGAGTCACAATTTGAGTGAATAAAACATTTAATTAAAAAATCAAAAACCTGACTGCGCAAAAAGTGAAGTGTTAAAAAACGAACTGAAAAGAAAATAAAAACTGGCCAAGTGCGAGTCGGACTCGCACTCGTAGGGTTCCGTAACACAGTAGAGTATTCTATAACTATGATTTTTCGCAACTACAAAAATAACTTTGTTTTTCATAGTGTTTGTATGAAAAACAAAGTTATACTTGCGGTCGCTATATCTCAACAACTGCTGACTGTATCTCGTTCAAACCAATTTTCGTTGAAAGTTTTTATTGAGATCTACAGAATATATTTTTTATAGATTTTTCACTCCCTTACTTTAGAAGTTAGAGCGGGGGGGGGGGGGGGGGGGGGACACACATTTTACCACTGTAGACGCGCCTATTTTTTTAAATGATTGACTTTGAGAAAAAATGATTTTAAATACCTCAATGTCATTTTCAAAGACCTATCCATAGACACCCCACACGAATAGGTTTGAAGAAAAAATTTTTTTTTTGTTCCAGTTCCATGTATGGGATGCCCCCCTTAAACTTTTTTATTTTTTATATTTGTATAAAAATCGGAAAGCGGTTTACAGAATACATCTACCTACCAAGTTTCAATTCTGTAGTCCTAATAGTTTCGGAATAAAATGGCTGTGACATACGGACGGACAGACAAACAGACAGACAGACAGACATGGCGAATCTATAAGGGTTCCGTTTTTTGCCATTCGGCTACGGAACCCTAAAAACAAGTAAGTCTAGTAGTTTAGACTTCTGTTTAGGGATATCAAAAAACTATACCATTTAAATTCTTTCTCGGTCGATACACTTATAATGTATGGAATGTATAGACTTTAACAGTCGGGACACATTAATGGCTTAACGAATGGGGATTAATAATAATTAATGATTAATAATAAATGAATATATAGTTTTTTGATATCCCTAAACAGAAGTCTAAACTACTAGACTTACTTGTTTTTTTCTTTTCAGTTCGTTTTTTAACACTTCACTGTTTGCGCAGTCGGGTTTTTTGATATTTTAATTTAATGTTTTATTTTACACTTTTTAGTTAAGTAAAGGACGGCAAATTCCGTAATCTTCTCATTTCATTTAGAGAGTTGATGTCATGTGGATTAATGTGTAATTTATTTATTATTTCTAAAGATCTTGATTATAAAATATCTTGCTTTTGCTATGTATACTTTTCATAAATTATGATTTATTTTATGATTTGAGACGTGTATAAGTGCGTTAGCGTCGCGCAGTCGGGTAAAAATACCCGTGGTCGTTCCGGACCTTCGAGCGAGTTACAAAACAACCAAAAAACCTTCTCCGGAGGATGTGAACGGAGCCCAGAGGTCGTGAACAGGGTTAGAGCGTTTGGTTGTATTCCGGGCGTAGATCTTGAACGCACACGCAGCCCAGTTATATTTCTTACGTAGTATTTATATTCTCTTTGGTTATATTCTCTTTGGGGAGAACTCTGTTTTCAGTTCATTTTCAAAAATATCTGTTAAATGTATTAAAATTAAAACTCAATACTCAATAGTCAATTCTAAGTATTATTGTGATATCAATTAATAAAGTTAAGTTTTACCTGGTTAATAATTATGGGAATTAAAGGATTGTGGTCAGTATTAAGCCCATTTAGTGAAAAAAAATCATTGCATGAGGTAAGTTGGGTTTAATTTACTAAGTTACTATTTTCTTACTAAATGGATTCAGTAATCAGAATAATTGTAGGAAATAGAAGTAATAAATTCTACAACATATTCTATTTACAATTTACAAATTAGTTCAGCCAAAAACAGGCATTCTATATTTTTAGTAAAGTTTTGTTTATATATTTCATATTTATTCAATGACATTGCATTTATAAAATAAGTTTTGTATACATGTCATATATGTCTTACATTATTTTTTAGATTCGTGGTGAGACTCTAGCGATTGATTTATCTGGCTGGGTGTGTGACAGTCAAAATGTTACCGATTATCATGTTCAACCGAAACTGTATCTCAGGTGAGTAAGATGTTGGAGCTGTTGTGGCTTATGTAGTACCTATGTACGTGGTCACTTAACTCTAGCAGTGTTGTGCTAGCGACCCAAGGCTGTGCTCTGCTTTGTTACAGAGCTGGGAAAACTTGGGTGACCATCACTGGTGGAAAATGAATATACCCCCAAGCAAGATTATCAGTGTAGGTCTTATTGTCCCCATCACCTATTAAGTAGTTATAAGTAAGATTTGCCAAGAGTCAACTGCTATATTCACCATTCAACGCGCATTCAAAATGTTGTTTCAACTCGTCGACTTGAAGCCGGGTATTCATTAGGCAACATTTGTTGATAAACACTGTTTATAAACAGTGTTGCATGATGTTTCTTCATCTCTGTAAACATGTTTATAAACAAATTGATGAAACATTTATTGCATAAACATGTTGCTGTGCTCCCCACTCTAGATGGAGAGCAAGACGAAACATTCAGTTTATAAACAGGTGTCATCGAGTGTGGACGAGAAGTTGCGAAGTTTAGAAACATGGAAATAGTGTCGTGGTCCAACAACCAAATTTCAATGCTTATCGAGCTATATCAACAACGTGGTATGCTTTGGGACGCCTCTTATAAAGATTATAAAGATAAAAATAAAAAAAATGATGCTTGGGCCGACATTGCTGCAGAATTAAACGTCCCCCAAAAGGAGGTGGAAAATAAAATGCATATTATACGCTCCCAATTTAGCCGTGAAAAGAAAAAACTCAAGTCATCAAAACAAACGGGATCTGGTGCCGAGCAAGTAATTAAAAGCAAGTGGCAGTGGTATGATCCGCTACAATTTTTATTACGTGGTGCAACGACGTCTGGAACATCGGATACAATGGGAACGGTGCGTAATTTTTTATAATTATTTTTATTTGCTTAATTTATGAGATATCTATTGTAGACTAGTGGACCCCGGCAAACTTTGTATTGCCTACGTACCCGGTAAGAAAACTAACCTCAAAATGTATGGAAAACTGAATTATTTGTTTTTACTCAATTTTCAGCATTTTTTCAGAACTTTATTTTAAAAAAACAGGTATTCAGTGGGTAGGTACTATTTCTTATGCGTGAGAATTTTGCCATGGCTGGACTACTAAAATGTTCAGCGAAGTGATCTCTTACGACCGCAGCAGGTAGTGGTGGGTGTCTTGCAATAGGTTGTAAATTCAACATGTTATGAGGAGCAACTTCTCTTCGCCAAGAACCTTCTATAACGTTATATTCTGGGTCTTCATAATCGAATGTTCCTGGTGGAGTATAGATAGCTCGGGACTGTTTATTACGCCTTAAAAAGTTATGCAAATATACACAAGCCATTGTTACAATTTCACAAGTAGCAGGCTTAAGAGGCATGGCTTTTCTGAAAACGCGAAAGACAGCACATAATAAACCAAACACGTTTTCTACAATCCTTCTTGATCTGGAAAGGCGGTAGTTGAAAATGCGTTTTGTAGTTCCACGGTTGTGAACGCCAGGATACGGTTTCATCATATTTTCAGATAAGGCAAATGCACTGTACCCTACTATTACATAAGGTAGATTTGGACCATTTGGTAATATTGGTTGTGGCTGTGTAAAATTAAGCCGGTTTGCAGTCATTGCATCGTAAAATGAAGTTTCCTGAAATACTCCACTGTCGGAAGATCTGCCTTTAGCACCAACATTCGCATATATAAAGTTGTAATCTGCGTCAACTATTGCCAGTAGTATAATGCTGAATTGTTCTTTATAATTGAAAAAGTCACTGCCAGAATTAAATGGTGCTTCAATAACAATATGTTTTCCATCAATGGAACCGATACAATGAGGAAAATTCCATAATAACTCGAACTGGCGGGCCTTCTTTTTCCATTCTTGTTCAGTTTCTGGCACCTGAAATAAATGAAATTTATAGGTAGTAAAGCAGTTTCTTTATTTATAGGAAGGCAGTGCCGCAACGCAGTCGACAAGTGCACCGCCGACACCACCACCACAACCATCATCATCGTTATTACTGCCACCACCGCCGCCACCACCACCACAACCATCATCATCGTTATTACTGCCACCACCGCCGCCACCACCACCACAACCATCATCATCGTTATTACTGCCACCACCGCCGCCACCACCGCCGCCAACAAGCAACCACAAAAAGAGGAAAGGTGACGAAACTCTCAACGAAGCGTACGAAATTATGAAAAGTGCAAAGAAGAAGATGGACGAAGTATCAAACGAGTTCGATATTTATGGCCAGTATGTGGCATCTGAATTGAAAAATGTCCAAGACCAAAGAGCAGTTCTGCAGGCCAAGTATTACATAAATAATATATTGCTACAAGCAAGAATGGGCACTTTCAATAGTGGAGGCTATGGAGATTGGTGGCAGGGCTATGACAGTGGATATCGCACCGCATCATCAGCATCAACACATGCCGATACTTCGACCCCAACAAGGACACCAGAACCCGGCGAAGCCCGTACTGCAAATAGTCAAGATGTCTTGCAGTTCGTTAATCTTGATGCATTAGTTTCCCAGCTTGAATATGATGATTCACAATAAAATTTTGTGATTTCATTTAAATAATAATAAATAAGTATGTGATTTAAATTTATTTTGCTTACCTTTACATAGTCCTTCAAAACATTTATCAATTCCTGACAAACTTCTGGTATGATCTTGCTGATTAATTGTTTCGATACTTTAAAAGTATACGACAGTGAGCTATACGAGTCACCTGTTGCAATAAACCGTAAAGTAATAGCCAGTCGTCTTTGGGGCTCAATGGGATGCCGAAATTTCGTCTCCTGTCTTGTTATAGCAGGTCCAACCAATCTCAATAATATTTCAAAGTCAGATCGTGACATTCTGGTAAAATTGTGGAATGATCCATCAAAACCTCTAAGATCATCAAATACGTAAGTTCTATTCACGAGGTAATTTCTCATCCACCACCTTTTCGTTTTTTTCTTAGATTTCTTGTGTATTATTATAAAAGCAGCACAGAGCATCACTACCTCCTCGGGCGACATCCTAGCAACAACTAACTGGTGTGGACTGCTAAGTTTCAGAAACAGTGTTTACGGTAAACTTGTTGCGAAACAAGATGATGAAAGTCATAAACAGTTTATCAACAAATGTTGCCTAATGAATACCCGGCTTGACACTCAACATGTTGAAAGTATGCATCCACTTGCCTCCTCACTGCGCAATTTGTCAAAACAACTCAAATTGAATCAAGGGGCTGAATACGAAAATGCATCGTGAGTAGCCACTTTTAGAATGGTTTTGTTCTGGTTGACAGAGTTTACACCACTGCTGTCCTATAACAAAATATGCATAAAAATATGTCAAATATCTGGTCCACTTTCAACAGCAATTGCTCAATTGGTCTGTGTATTTATTTATTTTTAAGAGAACCAACAGCTACAACTGAACAATTTTTGAGAACTATCTGTTGGTAGATAAATTTTGCAAATTCTAAACATTTTTTCTTTTCAGGAATCTATTCTTCAGGACAGTATATCTGCTCCTGTTTGACATCAATCCTATATTTGTGTTAGAAGGAGATGCTCCTGAGTTAAAACGAGATGTGATGGCTGCTAGGTATGCCATACAGTTTCGAGGTGCAGCACAAAAATCTGACAAGGCTACTGGCAAAAAGCCTGACACAGGCAGGCGGAAATTTAAGGGGGTCCAGAAAGAAGTATGTATATTATTTATTGTCAATCATATTAGTATTTCTTGAGTTTTGTGCTAAAAATAAGGACATATTTCTTTTCTAAAAAGAGCTATTATTACATACATAAATCACACCTTTATTCCATTGGGGTAGGCAGAGACTACTCATTTCCATATCCTACGACCTTATACCTGATACATACTACCTCTTTTGCTTTTTCCACTTTCATGAGAGCCTTCATGAATGCTCACCAGCTATAGGTACTTATGACTTAGCCTTTCTTTAGAACATCTCCGATCTGGTCGTTATATGTTCGCCTAGGTCGACCTCTATCGGCTGGGCCGTTATTATTATGCAACTTTATAACTTTTTTTTTTCTCAATCGAATTCACAACCTCACGATCATCAGGCCGATGCCTTGGCTATTGGACTATTGCTGCTATTGCTGCTTAAATTATTTTATTGATTCTTAAATGATTTATTAGTTATCACTAGTAGATATTTATTAGATAGCTATGTGCTTTTAGTTGTGATACTCTGACATAATAATTGTTGTATCAAATGTCTCATAATGATTAGTTCTATAATTTCAGTGTGAAAATCTCCTAAAGTGCCTGGGAGTCTGCTGTATCAAGGGAAGTGGGGAGGCTGAAGCTACCTGTGCTGAACTCAATGCACAAGGTGTTTGTATTTAATTGATATCTACCTATTTGCGACTATGAAGTTTTGCAAGTAGGTTTCTTTTGGGGTCAGATAGTTAACCACTCAGGTGGCGCCTAATTTTATTAATATAATTATTAACCCTCTGGAGTGTCAATAATGAGTGGTCGCCACCAGCAGGGCTAGCATTGCCTTATCCCCGAGAGATTTCCCTGTTTTTCTCCACTGACAGGAGATCAACACAACAATTCAAATGCTTGGTGAAGTTTAACCCCGAGTTTTGATTTTCTTTCGTATTAAAAAGTTAAAAAAAAGAATTGAATAAAAGTCAGCAGGCGTTTATAATTGTCGAAAAACTTTACTTATAATTTGCCTTTTCCATCAAACAAAACAAAACACGGATGGTGGAAAAAAAAAAAGTCCACTTGCCATGCTAGCCGTGCTGATTGGGAAAGAAAATGACAAATACCAACTATGAGGGGTGAAATGGCAGGAGAAATTCATATGGCCTTCATTAGTTCAAAGTTCTTTGTTTTATGCTCCGTGCTGACTTTTTTAAATATTTGAAAGGCTAGACTGCTGTCTCTCCTGATGGCAAGTGGTGATGTTATCAAATATGGTAAACACGCTAGATCTAAGTCAGGTGGAACATCGATCTAATGCTCCTTCCACCTGTGGGAACATCAATATAATCTTACCACCTATGGGAGTAACTATATTAATGATTCTACTAATGTTTTAAATGTGAATTTTGAATTTGGATAAAAATTTGCTGAAAGATAAATAGTTTATTACCTGCATATACACTTAGGAAACATTTTACAAGTACTTTAATGTGGGCGAAGCCATGAGGCCTAACTAGTATCCCAAATATTTTTATTTTATCCAGTTGGTTGATGCGGTTATATCCCAAGATTCTGATTGCTTTGCATATGGAGCTGTGCGCGTGTACAGAAACTTCAGCGTTTCTAGTGCAAGCGGAGGAGGCGCCATGCAAGGCTCGGTAGACTGTTACAATGCAGCGAAGATGTTTGAAAGCTATGGTATGTTTTGTTTTATATCTGACAGGCTAGCGTTTTACCACTATCTCCCTGGTAGTAAACTGTAAAGCTCATTTATCCACGCAATGTCAAATTCTTTAGTTAAATAAAAAAAATAAACTGGCCAAGTGCAAGTCGGACTCGCACTCGTAGGGTTCCGTAACACAGTAAAGTATTCCAAAACTATGATTTTTCGCAACTAAAAAATTAACTTTGTTTTCATACTGTTTGTATGAAAAACAAAGTTATCTTTGCGGTCGCTATATCTCAAAAATTGCTGACTGTATCTCCTTCAAACCAATTTGCGTTGTTAGTTTTTATTGAGATCTACAGCATATATTTTTTTTAGATTTTTCACTCCCATACTTTAAATGTTGTTTAAATGGTATGTAAGGGAGCACACATACCATCTAAGTGCTCCTAGCCAACCTCACCTGCCCGTGGTGCATCCTGCTGACCGACGAACGGGGCTCTGGGGACCGACAAATGGCGGTATAACCATTTCAAATTATGGCGTAGCTATAAATACTACAGGCCGGTGACGGGCAGCAGCGTCACCGGTGCGAGGAGCTACGCCCTGCGATCGCCAACACGCCTGCCCAGCGTGGCGATCAGGGCATATCCCTCCCAAGGGATGCAACAAAAATGGAAGGTCCCAATATGCCGCGGCCCCCAGTTCCCGGCCGCCCTGCTATTTCTGACCACGGCGGCGGTCACGGTAACGGCTAAGACGGGGTGCTAAGAATACCCGGGCTACGGTAGGCCGCCAAAACAAACCGACCCTCGCAACCTGTAATGGACGCACGATTCGGCTAGATGAACATCTGGTGCAGCTGGAGGAGGAGCTGGGCACATAATAACATAACTGACACATAAGATGGCACATTCTAGGGTTATGTGAAGTCCGAAGACAGGGGGAGGACACCATAACTCTAGAATCGGGCCATCTTATGTATTACAGAGAAGGAGACCAGCCATCCGAAGGCGGCGTCGGGTTTTTGTTCAACAAAGTTGTTAGTGACAACATTGTAGAAATCTCCAGTGTGTCGACCAGGGTAGCGTACCTCATAATTAAGTTAACCGAGAGGTACAACCTCAAAGTTATCCAGGTTTACGCACCGACCTCGACACACTTGGATGACGAAGTGGAGAGCATGTATGAAGACATCTCTAGAGCCTTTCATACCACCTCACTAAAACTAAGTAAGGCTCACTACAACGTTGTCATGGGAGACTTCAACGCCAAAGTGGGAGGACAGACTTGCAGCGAATCGTCTATGGGACCACACGGATTTGGGAGAAGGAATCACAGGGGGCAAATGCTTGTCAATTTCCTCGAAAAAGAGGGAGTTTATTTGATGAACTCGTTCTTCAAGAAGCAGCCCCAAAGGAAGTGGACGTGGCAAAGCCCCGACACTAAAAACGAGATTGACTTCATCATTACGGACAAACGGCTTATATTCAGAGACGTCTCTGTGATCACTAGGTTCAATACTGGAAGTGATCACCGACTTGTACGAGGCACTCTGGATATCGATTTCAAAGCCGAAAGATCCCGATTGATAAAGTCTACGCTCCGACCGAACCTACTCCAAACCGTTGTTGGGTCTGAAACATTCCAATTAAAATTGGAAAACCGATTCGCTGCCTTGGAAACCACAGATGACGTAGACCAGAAACTCGAAGAAGTGGTGGAAATACTCAGGGATGAAGAGACGAAGTTTTGCGAGAGCAAGCGTACGGGCAAAAAGTCCAAACTTTCGACAGAAACACTTCGGCTAATGGAAGAGAGACGAACAGACCTATTGTCAGCTTTGTCAATTAACCAGGTGCGCAACAAAACCATTAAGAAGCTGGTGCGACGCGACCTCCGCTCCTCTAACACGCTCTTGATCAAAGAATCAATTGAGAAGAATCGGGGGTCGAAAGTTTTCGTCCAGCCTCTGGGTAGAAGCCACCTCACAAAGCTGACAACGTCAACGGGGAACGTCGTCACATCAAAGTCGGAGATTTTGTCAGAAGTTGAAGACTTCTACGGCAAGCTCTACGCATCGCATGCTTCAAGGCCCGTACCCGATACTGAGGATTGTAGAGCCACCTTAACCCGCCACTTCACAGTAGACCTGCCCGAAGTTAGCCGAGATGAGATCGTGATGGCCCTTAAACAGCTCAAAAATGGAAAGGCCCCAGGTGAGGACGGAATCTTAACAGAGCTTCTAAAAGCTGGAAGAGCCCCAGCTGTAAGCTAGCTGACACAGCTCTTCAAATCTGTTCTCTTCACTGGGAGAACTCCACAGGCATGGAATAGGAGCACGGTGGTTTTGTGTTTCAAAAAAGGAGACAACACGCTCTTGAAAATCCACCGCCCGATTTCGCTTCTGAGCCATGTCTATAAGCTGTTTTCAAGGGTCATCACGAACCGTCTTGCGCGAAGATTCGACGAGTTTCAATCGCCGGAACAGGCCGGGTTTCGAAGCGGTTACGGCACCATGGACCACATCCACACGGTGCGGCAGATTTTGCAGAAGACCGAAGAGTACAATCGGCCCCTGTGCTTAGCATTTGTGGACTATGAGAAGGCCTTCGACTCAATCGAAACCTGGTCTGTTCTGGAGTCCTTGCAGCGTTGCCAAGTCGACTGGCGATATATCGAAGTGATGAGATGTCTGTATAATGCCGCAACGATGACTGTACAAATACAGAACCAGCGTACTAAACATATCCACCTGCGTCGAGGAGTGAGACAGGGGGACGTCATATCCCCGAAACTGTTCACTAACGCGTTGGAGGATATGTTTAAGACGCTGGACTGGAAAGATTGTGGCATTAACATCAACGGCAAGTACATCTCTCACTTACGATTCGCAGATGACATCGTCTTTATGGCAGAGACGCTGCAGGACCTACAAACAATGTTGAATGGCCTAGCTGACTCTTCTCGTCGCATCGGTCTCCGGATGAATTTGATAAAACCAAAGTCATGTACAACGAGCACGTTGTTCCGGAACCGATTGCCGTATTTGGAATCCCACTCGAAGTTGTCACTAAGTATGTTTACCTAGGGCAGACGTTCCAACTAGGCAAACACAACTTCGAGAAGGAAATTCAGAGAAGAATTCAGCTGGGCTGGGCAGCATTCGGAAAACTCCGTCGAGTCTTCTCGTCGCCTATACCGCAGTGTCTAAAGACAAAAGGCTTTAACCAGTGCGTCCTCCCTGTGATGACATACGGAGCCGAGACGTGGACACTCACAGTTAGACTGGTCCACCAATTTAAAGTCGCTCAGCGAGCTGTGGAGAGAGCTATGCTCGGTGTTTCTCTGCGGGATCAAATCCGGAACGAAGTAATTCGCCAGAGAACTAAAGTGATCGACATAGCTCAACGGATTAGCAAACTGAAGTAGCAGTGGGCTGGTCATATCTGCCGTAGGACCGATAACCGTTGGGGTAGACTGGTTCTAGAGTGGAGACCGCGAATCGGTAAACGTAGCGTAGGACGCCCTGCGACCAGGTGGAGCGACGACATTCGCAAAGCGGTGGGCAGTGACTGGAAACAAAGAGCCGAAGATCGGGCTCAGTGGCGTGACTTGGGAGAGGCCTATGTCCAGTTGTGGAATGATACCGGCTGATTATGATGATGCTTTAAAAATTAGAGGGGGGAACACATATTTTACCACTTTAGACGCGCCTATCTTTTAAATTATTGACTTTGAGAAAAAATGATTTTAGGAACCTCAGTGTCATTTTTAAAGACCTATCCATAGACACACGTATAGGTTTGAAGAAAAAAAAATTGTTTCAGTTCCATGTATGAGATGCCCCCCTTAAACATTTATATTTTTTATTTTTGTATAAAAATCGGAAAGCAGTTCACAGAATACATCTATCTACCAAGTTTCAATTCTGTAGTCCTAACAGGAGGCTTACCATGACCTTTTAAATAGCGATTCAATTCTGAGACGATTGTGTTAACTGGATCGTTTTCTTTCGTACTATAAGCTTAATTAAACAAAACCTAATGTGGATCGCTGCCACTAGAATGAATGAACGAAAGTTCGATACTGAATTGCAAAATACATCACTAGTGTCGAGTCAACTACAAGACTGCGTTCTAAAACCTAATCATCATCTTCTAACGGAAAGTTACGGTAAAATGAAATGTTTGAGTTTATGAAAAAATATAGGTTTTTGTTCATTATAATGAATCAGTATGCTATTATGTTATTTAAATATCGTAAAAAGAATCAACCTACATGAATTTGAGGGCATCATAATCACAAAATCTCCACATAAAAAGATTTAGTATGGTATTGTTTGTTGGTTCTGAACGCGTTATCTGTCATGGCGATTTGATATTAATGTAAACATTTCCGTTGCGGGAAATGTTTACGTTATATCAAATCGCCCTAACAATAGAGCACAGACGCAAGCGCGGTTGTTTTGAAGGTGATTTGAGAAGTAGTTAATTAGTGTTATTGATATTGATCTAATTAACTGGTCAAGTGCAAGTCGCATTCGCACTAGTAGGGTTCCGTTACACAGTAGAGTAATTTATAACTATAATTTTTCATCACCAAAAAATTAATTTTATTTTTCATAGTGTTTGTAGGTATGAAAAACAAAGTTATATCTTAAAAACTGCGGACTGTATCTCGTTCAAACCAAGTTTCGTTAAAAGTTTTTTTATCTACAGCATATATATTTTTAAAGATTTTTCACTCCCTTACTTGAAAAGTTGGAGGGGGAGGGGGGAACATTTTACTAAATGACTGACTTTGAGAAAAAATGGTATTAAGAACCTCAATGTCATTTTTAAAGACCTATCTATAGACACCACGCTCGTATTGGTTTGATGAAATTTTTTTTTTAGTTTCAGTTCATAATATATATATATATATATATATATTATTATTGTATAAAAATTGTAAAGCAGTTCACAGAATACACCTACCTACCAAGTTTTAACTGTGTAGTCCTAACAGTTTCTGAATAAAGTGGCTGTGACATACGGACAGACAGACATACAGAATTACAGACAGACAAACAGACAGACAGATAGTCAGATATGACGAATCTATAAGGGTTCCGTTTTTTGCCATTCGGCTACGGAACCCTAAACATGAGGTATGTATAAGTTTTTACTTTGTAGCATTCGTAAATGGATACTAAGCCTGAATATTATTTCTGATATTGATTGTCGCGCAGCGTAATATTCTTATATGAAAACCTTGGTACCTAAACTCGTCCAAGAAGTCTAGACTTTAGTGCATAATAATTACCACCACACAACTCAAGAACCTATGGGTTGGTATGGTTTTAAATAGGCGGAGAGACTTATTAAAATCCCAAAATTACCACTTAAATGCTAAAACGTTTCAATATTCGCAGGAAATATAACAACTTTATCAGAATCGTTAGATTTGACACATAAGAGTCGAAACAGAATCGCTATTATATGGTGATGGTACGAAATGAATGAATGAAATCAACTTTGCGACTCAGATTAGGTTTTGTTTTGGCGATTATTTAGTTGGTCCTTTTAATTGGATTTTAACGAGGTGATGGTACGAAAAAACAAAGCAGTTCAGTTTAGGTTCGCAATTGAATCGCAATAAGAGGTCATGGTAGGCCAGCAGTTTCGGAATAAAATGACTGCGACATACGGACGAACAGACAGACAGACAGACAGACATGACGAATCTATAAGGGTTCCGGTTTTTGCCATTCGGCTACGGAACCCTAAAAACCGGTGAAGTTGGTACTTAGGTGAGAGTACCTATTTTACCGCACGCTCCGTTGTATGGTGCGGAATTTTTAACTTTCGAACAATGTATACAGGCTTTGTAAATGCATTTTTTGAGCAAATGTATTGAAAAACACATTATTTGCGTTAAGCAACCTTAGCTTAGACCTATCCTAGGCCACAGAAAAATGTAGTACAAGTACAGAAGATGCACTCCCTGCGAGCAAAAATGCGAGATTAAACCTAGTTACAACGTCGGTACCATTCAAAATACGCTACACGTCTCGGATGCGACGTTGAATTTGCGTCATAGAATAATAACTAAGAACCGCGTATTGCGCACCGTCAAATGCACCGTAAGTCCGCGCTGCGAGAGTCTGTATCAATATACAAAAGGACGATACTTCCATACAACTTTTCATCCCTCCTTTCAACCCTTTACAACCCTCTTTTCGTATTAAAAAGTAGCCTATGTCCTTTCTCAGGCTCTAGACTATCTGTGTACCAAATTTCATTTCAATCGGTTCACTGGTTTTGGCGTGAAAGTGAGACAGACAGACAGACAGTTACATTCGCATTTATAATATTAGTAAGGATTTATATACTAGTAACGGTGGCTGAGGTGTGTGTGAACGTTATCCATTTCGCCATACCTTACTGTTTTAATAAGATAATAAATAAATATGGCTCGATTAGAAATTATCTGATGGTTTTACAGGTTTTGGTCGTAACAAGATGGTGGCGTTAGCGTTGCTCTGTGGATGCGACTATGGCCCAGGTGCATGTGGCTCTGCGACCACCTCTGCCGTCGCATTTCTTCACACTGTGCCAGAAAGTGATGTCATACCTAGGTAATGTGTATTTGGCATTGACGTTTAGATAAGGACACGAAATACCTACACAAAAAAGGTGGATACCTAAACGTCATAATGGAACTTAAAATGGCTGCCATTGCTAGGGTTGAGTCAATCAAGGTTATCAATGGACCAATGGATAATCAATGGCAGGCATTTTAGGTTCCATTATGACGTTTAGGTATGAATGAATGAATGAATGAATAATACTTTATTGCACACCAAGAACAAAAAAACAAACAAAAGTAACAGAAGAACATAACATATCGGTAGTACAATGGGCGGTCTTATCGCTTAGAGCGATCTCTACCAGACAACCTTTGGATGGAGAGGATTTCTAAATTATAATATTGCGGGGGTGTGCAGCTATAAGTTAACATATATATGAATATACTTAAAATTAATACTTACACATATAAACAAACATAATACATAACATAGATACATATACATTGTAACTAAATAGATATTATTAAAATAGATACATATAATAAGTTATAAAATCAACTATGGGAAAAATAGTGTTTAAATACCATATTTTTAAAAGCTTGTGGAGATTGGGCTTGTCTTATTGTTGCAGGAAGTTCGTTCCATAGGCGGACAGCTAGCATGGAATAAGATTTGTTGTAGTAAAGTGACGTGGAGTGATGTTGAGGTGTCTTCAATTGAAGCGTATACTGGGATCGAAGGTGGGATTTAGTAAGGTGGAGGAATTCGAAGCGCTCTTTTAGGTAAAGTGGAGTCGTAGGAAGGAATAGGATATTGTAAAGGAAAGAAAGGATATGCATGTTCCTGCGAAGGCGGATAGGTAACCAATTGAGCCTTTTTCGGAATTCGGAGACATGATCATATTTCCGAAGACCGAAAATGAATCGGATACAGACATTTTGCAGTCTTTCTAGCTTATCAAGTTGCTCTTCGGTCAAATCTGGATAGCAAGCATCTGCGTAATCAAGTATAGGCAAAAGAAGAGATTGTGCTAACGCAGTCTTAGTGGTGATAGGAAGAAAATTACGTAATCTTAAGAGTGAAGATGCCAAAGCAAAGATTTTCCGGCTGACTTCTGCTAGTTGAGGTTCCCAAGATAGCTGGTTGTCTATGAGTAATCCTAGATTTTTGACTGACGAGCTAAAGCTTACAGGGACTCCATCAAATATGACTTGTGGTAGCCGGAACCAGTCAATTTTTGAAATCATACGTGAGCTCCCAATGATAATAGTTTGAGTTTTTATAGGATTGACTGTGAGGCCGTATGATTTACTCCAATCTCGGATACGCTTCAGATCTTCATTAGTGCTCTCTATTGCCGCATGCAACTGACCTAGAGATGCCTGAGTATAAATCTGTAGATCGTCCGCATAAAGATGGTAGGAAGAAGATAGCTGTTGTGAAATAGAGTTAATAAAGATTGCGAAGAGAAGAGGAGATAAAACGCCGCCCTGAGGAACGCCAGCAGATAGATTGCACCACGATGAGTAGGAATCATCAATACGTATTCTCTGCCGACGTCCACACAGGTAACTACGAAACCACTCAATCACTGTCGGCGAGATGTTAAGAGAGCACAGCAGACCTAGCAGAATGTCGAAATCAACATTGTTGAACGCACTGCTAAAGTCGAGCAGTGACAACACTGTGAGCTTTTGATTACTCATCCCATACCTGATGTCATCGGTAATTTTAGTCAAAGCTGTAATAGTACTGTGACCAGACCGAAATCCAGATTGGAAGGGATTAAGGAGATTGTTTCTGATAAGGAAGGAGGACAGTTGTTGGTGAACTAGACGTTCTAGGACTTTCGAAAGGAAAGGAAGAATAGAGATGGGTCGATATTCTGAAAAGGACGATGGGTTGAATTTTTTGGGTAAGGGTGTGACTTGTGCCTCTTTCCATGTTACTGGAAAGCTGCCGGAGGAGATAGAAAAATTCAGGAGGAACTGGATCACAGGAACAATTTCATCAAGTATGGGTAGAATCATATTGCGACTAATGCTATCACTGCCGACTGCATTGGAAGATATCGACTGTATGCTCTTCTTAACATCACCTTCAGTAAATTGAGTAAAGAAAAAGGGGTCATGGTCTGAGGATGGAAGAGAAGAGAGATAATTCAAAGTTGCAAGTTTAAAAGGGCCATCAAATTTTGCAGAAGTGGAAAAATGCTTATTTAAGGAATTTAGGTCTAGGGTTTTGGAAATATCATTTTGGCGCGATTTACCTACACCAAGCGATCTCAAAAATTTCCAAACCTTGGCAGGATTGCCATTTTGTACAGAGCTGTGAATATGTCGGCGTTGTGCATCCCTACACATCCTATTGCAGACGTTACGACGATTAATGTACTTTTCTTTATTTTCTTCAGATGTTCGATGTTTAAGTTTGATGTTAGCAACATTTTTTTTATGCATGAGCGTTCTAATCTCATCATTAAGCCATGGTGCCGGTGCATGTTTCATTTTGATAGAACGAATCGGAGCATGAATATCGTAGAGCTCTGTGAGAGTACGGTTAAATACTCCAATTTTGTCATCCATGGTTGTCGCATCAACAACACCAGACCAATCCAAATTCTGCGCATCATTGCGTAGCTGATCTAAAACTATACCACCAAAACAACGTTGCAGAAGAATTTTTGGCTTTGCCTTGGGCGGGCGGATTTTATAGGAAATGTAAATTAAATCATGATATGAAAAAGCATCCGCCGCGCACTGACCATGCTTAGCCACATGATTTAAGGAGGAAACGAGAATGAGATCTAGAAGAGATGGCTTAGAGTTTGGAAAAAAGTGAGTAGGGTTGAGTGGAAGAATATTCAGGTTACTTGCCGAAATAGAGGACTCAAAGGCAGTTGCCCTGGAATCCTTTCTTAACAGACAAGTATTGAAATCACCCATTATAATAGTATGAGTATAAGGAGAAGAATAGTCTTCTAAAAGCGTTTCGAAGCTGGAAAAGAAGTTAATGCGAAGAGAAGGGCAATAATAGACACCGAGAAGGAGTTGCCGTTGCACGAACCGTCTTGCGCGAAGACTCGACGAGTTTCAACCTCCGGAACAGGCCGGGTTTCGAAGCGGTTACGGCACCATAGACCACATCCACACGGTGCGGCAGATTGTACAGAAGACCGAAGAGTACAATCGGCCCCTGTGCTTAGCATTTGTGGACTATGAGAAGGCCTTTGACTCAATCGAAACCTGGTCTGTTCTCGAGTCCTTGCAGCGTTGCCAAGTCGACTGGCGATATATCGAAGTGATGAGATGTCTATATAATGCCGCAACGATGACTGTACAAGTACAGAACCAGCGAACTAAACATGTCCACCTGCGTCGAGGAGTGAGACAGGGGGACGTCATATCCCCGAAACTGTTCACTAACGCCTTGGAGGATATGTTTAAGACGCTGGACTGGAAAGATCGTGGCATTAACATCAACGGCAGGTACATCTCTCACTTACGATTCGCAGATGACATCGTCATTATGGCAGAGACGCTGCAGGACCTACAAAGGATGTTGAATGGCCTAGATGATTCTTCTCGTAGCATCGGTCTCCGGATGAATTTGGACAAAACCAAAGTCATGTACAACGAGCACGTTGTTCCGGAACCGATTGCCGTAGATGGAATCCCACTCGAAGTTGTCGCTAAGTATGTTTACCTAGGGCAAACGCTCCAACTAGGCAAACATAACTTCGAGAAGGAAATCCAGAGAAGAATTCAGCTGGGCTGGGCAGCATTCGGAAAACTCCGTCGAGTCTTCTCGTCGCCGATACCACAGTGTCTAAAGACAAAAGTCTTTAACCAGTGCGTCCTACCTGTGATGACATACGGAGCCGAGACGTGGACACTCACAGTCCGACTGGTCCACCAGTTTAAAGTCGCTCAGCGAGCTATGGAGAGAGCTATGCTCGGTATTTCTCTGCGGGATCGAATCCGGAACGAAGTAATTCGCCAGAGAACTAAAGTTATCGACATAGCTCAACGGATTAGCAAGCTGAAGTGGCAGTGGGCTGGTCATATCTGCCGCAGGACTGATAACCGTTGGGGCAGACTTGTCCTAGAGTGGAGACCGCGAATCGGCAAACGTAGCGTAGGACGTCCTGTGACCAGGTGGAGCGACGACATACGCAAAGCGGTGGGCAGTGACTGGAAGAGAAGAGCCGAAGATCGGGCTCAGTGGCGCATCTTGGGAGAGGCCTATGTCCAGCAGTGGACTGATACAGGCTGATGATGATGATGATGATGATGAGAAGGAGTTTAGTATGATGCAGGATAACTTCGATAAGGAGATG
The DNA here is from genome assembly GCA_954871355.1 of Cabera pusaria. Lineage (NCBI taxonomy): Eukaryota > Metazoa > Arthropoda > Insecta > Lepidoptera > Geometridae > Cabera > Cabera pusaria. The sequence continues at coordinate 17,315,388 of OX940889.1, read as the reverse complement.
CTCACCAGCATTGGAGGGAGGTGGCTGCGCTGACATACTAACAATGGAGAAAGGAAAATGTTCACGAAGATAGATGGCAACACCGCCTCCACCACCACTAGTTCGATCATTCCTTATCAGCCGATATCCTGGCATCTCGTAAGTGATGGAAGAGAGAGATGGCTTCAACCAGGTTTCAGAAATTAATAGAGCATGGATGTCTTTATTTTCAAAAGATGCAAGCATATCGTTAAAATGAGCAGGAACACTTTGTGCATTTATATGGAAAACATTGAAATTTTTTGAAACGTCACTGACTAACGAAGTAATGGAGTCTGCTAACGTGGGTATACTACAAAAACTATTGTGACTGTCGTCCGAGGAAGAACAAGACAAGTAATCATCATTATCACTATTATCAAGCATAAAAATATAAATAAGTAGGTATACTATAAATATATAAAAGAATAAATATTAATAATTATATGCGTATAATATAATTTAAAAAATAAAATAAAATAAAAATAGGTTACAAATTCTAATACGTCCACCTGCCAGTTGCGTTAAAGATTGTAACGAGCATAAAACATAATATAACAAACTAAATACACCAAGATTATGTTAGGTACATAGGTACGAATAGTGTTGCGCTATAAATTTGAACTAATTAATAATTTCAATGAAAAAGAATAAAATCAACAAGAAAAACAGTAACTACGACGCATAACTAAAACTAAGCAAGGTGTTGTGTTGTGTTGTGCTACACCCACAAACATTGTAACAACAAGCAAATCAATATAATTGCAACATTAAGCCTTAATTTTAAAAAGTCTTTTGAATTTATACGTAATGTTAAACTGGCTACATGTTTCAAATGTATGAAACCATTTTTAAAATATACGATCTGTCAATGTCATCGACAGTGCGAGTGCCAACTGTCACACTAAACACAACGTCAAGTCAAATTATTGTGATGAAAATTTTGCCAAAAACAAAGAAATAAGTGAAGTATTAAATAAGATAATTAATTCAAGAAATTGAGGGTGAAATGTGAAATAAATGACATCTACCCTTTACTGGGCTAGCTAACTAAAAGTGAAACCAAACACGACACCTACCTACATAATTACGACATAGACGAAAAAAGACATCTGATTATTTCTTCGCTGCAGCAGCTCTTCTGGCCCTGGTGGCCACTGATGCCACCGTGGCCTCGGCCTTCTTCGCTTCTGCCAGCTTTCCAGGCTCCTTGGGCGCAACTACGTCGATGTCTTCAATCGAGTTGAGACGATGTCGGCTTCCATCCGGGCCAATGGCGTAGACGGTGCCATCCATCGTCCAGCATTTCGACACGCCGAATCGCTGTCTAGCCGCCAGAAACACGTCGTGCCTTGACTTTGTAAGAAATTCAGACAGTGTAATGCCTGAACCCTTGAGAGTCGTTTTGGACGACCATATCTTGCCCCGGAGGCTTAGATCTCGGAGCTTGAAGAGGATAGGTCTAGGTCTATCCTGACCAGTGGCGCGTCCCATCCGATGACATCTACTAATATCATTCGCTGAGAAACCAGCCAACTTTAATTGGCCAGTCATCGTCTTCACAATAACGGCAGATGTCTCCTCCTTCTGCTCCTCCGGAACACCGTGTAGCAGGAGAATCTTACGCCTCCCGCGCATCTCCAGAGAGTCTACCTGCTTGGCAAGCATGCTGATTTGCATTTGTAATGCCCGCAGTGATGCAAGTGCAAAGGTTTTGAACTCGGCAAACTCAGCTTCAAGACTACCTGGGATGGGTGTTCCCGTCTTCGGTAGCTGCCCTTCTATGGAATCCAGACGCTCATTGAAGATTGACATCATCTGGTTAAGAGACTCTTGTATGGTGTCCATGTTGCAAAAGTGAATAATGATATTGTGAAGAAGTGATATATCTCAGTGCACAGTTTGTATTTATAGGAGATAACGATTATTGGCAGGCAGGATGTCCTAGTACATGCATCTATGCATGTATTTCACACTTAAGGTAACTTATTATGTTTTAATTTAAATAAATTATGAAGACAACTTTACAAGAAGTGTTACTTATTTAGCTCCTACCCGCGAAGAAAAAAAGGTATGCACCTTTTTTGAAGTATTTCCATACAGGAATTTGTATTTTGTATTAGGGTCAGCGCAGAGCGCGACGCGACGCGGCGCGCACTACACAAAAAGATACACATTTCATTGAGTTAGTTCGGCGGCTTCAGTCTGCACCGCGCGACGCAGCGGAAAGCCGCGCGATATACAATTGAACTTTATTAACTACACAATAAGATATACATTGCATTGAGATAATTTGGTGACGTCGCGCGTTTTGCTGCTCCGCGCGGCGTCGGGCTGCGCCGCGCTGCGCCGCGCGAAACCAAAAGCCTCGTCACGTCGCGTCGCGTTGCGGTGTGAACTGACCTTTAGTCTGACAGAGAAGCACTTTTTATCTGATTTTCAGCTTATCTGGAAGTGTGCAGTGAACAATTAAGAATTTCAATTCACGTAATGCAACAACGTAATGGTTACCACGGTTACATAAGACCCTCCCGTCGGTAACATTATATTTATGAATCAATGGTTATGATACAAAATACAAATGTAATATTTTTACGAGCAAGCAATAAATATTACACAATACGCATACAATATGCATAAAATACAGCAGATGGCGCCACTTGCATGTTATATGTCACAATATAATATCTAAAGTACCTACAGGTGGCGCCACTAGTACCTTCATGACACACTAAGTTTAAAACAATATCGTCAGGTTGTTATCATGGGTGACGGACCCGGATCATTATGAGCAGCAGACTCGCTGGGTGGCGGCGCCGGGCCGATGCGACCGCTGCGGGCACGTCGGTCGTACGCATCTCAAGAACGGCTGCCCAGTCTGCGCTACACATAAGAGCTGCAATGATCTGGGACATAAGTAAGTTATTCACATAAATTGGTTTGTAAACCAATCTTAGTAGGTATTTTATAAGTCTTTAATTGGTAAGGAAGGTTAGTATATTAAGAAGTGACGACGGTGGGTGTATGTGTAGATTTTACATTTTATATGCGAAACACATCCGTCTATTGTGCTTTTCTCTATAAGTCCTCTCCATGCAAAGGTTTCCTGGAAGAAATCGCTTTCAGCGACAAGGCCGCCCATTATAACACTATTTAAATGAATGCCTTGTATGTTATTTTTTAAGTAATGAGTTGTGTAGGTAACAATAAAGACTTTGTACACCATAAGGGCATGTGCAACTACCGTTATAGTGACTGGAAAACATTCTCGGGATACTGAAGCAAAAGTCGTTAAAAATTTCAATTGTAAAAAGTTTAGAGTAAAGCAGTTTAGACTTCAAGCGAAATCTAATGACGAGGTTTGTCAGATTGAGGGCCATTTTCACCGGTTCATGATAAAGTGACAGATAGTTAGTTATCTGTTAGACCTTATAAAAGTTGTCAAAAATGTGTGAAATAAGTTTCTAGTATGCCTATTAGGAACCGCTGAAACTGGCCATTATTGTCTATATTTCTATTTTATTTGATATCTATATCTTCTTTCTCTATATTTTAATATATATTTCTCTATATTTTGAGTTTTTTTTTAAGAAAACACCATTTTACAATTTGTAAGAATAGAAAATTTTAGGTAAAGCTTTTCTATGCCGATCGAACTTGTTTATTACAAGGATCGAAAAACACTAGAACCAACATGGATATTTGATTGGCGAAACACTACAATATAAAAATAAAGTTTAGGCTTCTTAACACAATAATGTTGTAAGACTATATTAGAAGTTATAAGAAAATCTGTCGCCAAACATCTATTCGGTTCTGGCAGCTATCCTTGAGAGCCAATTCCCTAGGCCTAGCGTGCTACCATCCTCGACCGCGTCATCACTTACCAACAGGTGAGATACTGGCCAAACACTAGCCTATATAATGTAAGAAAAATATATATTGAAACATGTACACATTTTATTTATTTTTTTAATTTTTATTTGCACACTTAGCACAACAAAAACAGAGTTTTAAATTAGCTTAGGTACTACATTCATTTTGGTATTCTCATGCTCTGTTTATGTGTAGTACTGAAATTAAAATGTTTGGTTTATTATTAAAGAGATTTGATATTTGTTTATGTGAACCTGATATTAGTAACTAACACTGTATTTTACCTTTTAGGGCTAAAGTGGCAGAAGTAAAACGTGAACTATCGCTGCGCAGCCGGGCTCTCTCGTGCGGAATGTTGTTTCCCGAGCCGAAAGTCATGAAGGAGTTCTTAAAACGAACGCCGGACCAGATAGACTTGACTAGCTTGAAGAAACCACCGCCTAGCTTGATACAATTTATCGTAAGTACAACTTTAAAGGGTCTGTTTTACTGGTTCTTTATAGTCTCTGGTCTTGATCTTCTGCCAGATTAACCACAACTTTTATATATGGCGTTGTATGTCAGATAATTACCGGAAACTTTGATTTCATTACACGGCTTAATTTAGTTGGATGCCGTCCTAGAAAGAATAATGAGCTCGATTTACAAAAGCGTTATGAATTCTATGGTGGTCCGATTTTAGTATGACGAAAAGCTTCATGTCCGCCGTGCACAAGGTATGTATTTTCAACCGACATCCAAAAAGGAGGAGTTTCTCAATTCGTCTGTATGTTTTTTTCTTTTTTTTTCGTATGTATGTTACGCAATTACTCCGTCAATTATGTACCGATTCGAATGGTTCTTTTTTTAATCGGTAGGGTACATTTCATTGCCATAATTATGAAGTTTCTTTTTTTTACGGATGTGGTCCCATTGCAATTTCATCGAGATCTGATAATTATCTCCATAGATATGACGATAAACGTCTCAAAGTTGGTACTGAAACTGACTCGCGGGGCATGGGAGTCGGTTGTTTTAATTTTTAAACTTCTTATCTTAATTATATGTTATCTTCTGTCTATCTATCAAATGAAGAAACAAAAATCTGTACCTAATCTTTGAAATACAAAGCCATTGTAGGTCAATATTCTACGAATACTAAAATGAAATTATTTGATTCAGAAACTTATGTCGTTCAAAGTGGGCTGGCCGGAAAGATATTGCGTTGAGAAATTCCTCCCTTTGCTGACAAAGTGGCATCTTCAGGAAAAGGTGCCTTGCAGAACTATCAGACCTATTGCTATAAAGAAGAAGAGAACACCTAAAGGCAAGTTTCTAAACTAAGACACCTACTAAACTAAGACAATAACACCTGAAAGTATAAGAAACGACGCAGCTAACTAATATAATGTTAAATTATATGGCATTATTAAGCAAGCATTATTTACTCTCTGCCAAGGTACTTTGAATACCTCGCTATGCTCTGGATTCTACTTGTGAATGATGCTTTTTATTTTTGTTATCTTAATACTGCCGGCACGCGTAGGCCAGTTTTGTTATGCGAGTTCCTTATAAGGTACTGCATATATATGGGGCAGCGCTGCTAAAACCCACCTTATAACTGCTGAGCGAGCACAGCGTTCTCTACTCAAATTTATGCTGTATCTACGATATAGGCACCCCACAACTGCAGTCTATGACTAGGCGAATGTACTGTCTGTGCGCAAAATATTTGTGTTTGAAAGTTAACGTAGATATCACAAAAAAGTTGTTCCGTACTTACCAGAGACCACAAAAAGAATTAAACGATGGCCAGTACCTAGCTAAAAAACCATATTCGCCAAAAAACGATACGATATTTTAGGTCCAATTCTGTACAACACTTTTGATAAAAGACATATTGTTACGAAAAATAATAATAATGAAATTAAAAATAAATAACTTACACACCTTAAAACTTTTGATTAATACGACTTAGAAAATCTTATTACTATTACATACAATTGATATAGATAATTCTACAACAAATACACACTACACAATGACACACTTTTCCATGCACCTATACACATACACGCTATAACACACCCCTACATACATCATACACTCCCCACACATACAAGCGCCAAAATTCATACACACAAAAACAACTGATTAGAATAGTACTTAACTTGTAATACTTAGTATTATTATTATGTAAAATAAATGTTAAAATAGTAATTAGAATCCAGTTTTATGATTTAAAAATAACTTAGGAAATTGGGTTTGACTTAGTTTGAACAATAAGTATATTGTCATAAATTGCCAGCTATGCTACTTCAAGAGCCTATGGATTCATATGTATATTGTGCACTAAAATTAAGCCAATAAAGTTATTTGTATTTGTATATTTCCTTTAAGTTTTATAAAGTTAAGTAAATTGCTGCAGTCTTAGATAAATCAAATCAAGACTTTAGCAATCTGCAGAGATATGGAGCAAATTAGATCAGACAACTTATTGCCATAATTATGAAGTTTCTTTTGTTTAGGGTTCCGTACCTCAAAAGGTAAGAAAGGGAACCCTTATAAGATCACTTTCTTATCCTGTCTGTCTGTCTGTCCGTCTGTCCGTGTGTCACCACCGATTTTCTCAGAAACGGGTGGACCTAGCAAGTTGAAATTTATACCAGATACAGAAGTCTATAGTCCCTATTAGGTGTATAAAAATCAAGGTCCTGAGTCAACACGATAAAAAGATATGGGCAAATTTAGATTTTCGCGAAAACTTGTATGTACCAAAATTTACCTTAATTTTCAACTTTTTTTATTTTTCGGAATTTTTCCTTTACTTGTGCTGTAAGACCTTGCTTTTGACCAAAATTGACAATTCTAGGTCAACCGGAAGTAGAAGGTTTTGGGTCGAAAACCTATAAGGTACTTCCCGTTGACCTAGAATCATGAAATTTGGCAAGAAGCTAGGTCTTATAGCACAAATAAAGGAAACATTCCAAAAAATAAAAAATCTTATAGATTTAAAAAACGGGAATTTAACGTGACTTACGCGATGTCGATATAGCGATCGACATATTTTTCGGCCTCATCCGGAGACCTTCTTCAGGATCTTGATTGCGGGGCCGACGCGTTCAGCCTCGTACTGCGGGCCGCTGCTCGTGCAGCGCGGGTGGATGGAGCGGGCGGCGGCGACGGCGGTGTTGGCGTTGGTGGGGGGTGATGATGAGGCGCGGGATTAGGTTGGAGGGCTTCGTCTTCATCACTGCTGTTTTCTTCAGACGAAACCACATCTAACCGGCAGACGGAACTCAAGATGTCCTCCTCACTGTTGACGTGCTTTCCATGAAGAACGGTTTTCCACGTATGTGACAGGTACCATCCTCTATATCTGTTGAAGTTACGACGACTACTGATCTCAATGGCTTCTCGGATTTTGCGGGGCACAAAGTGCTTTTCACGCGCCAAAATCCGTGCCTTGTCAAATCTGATGTAGTGCGTCGTCCCAGATGTGAGAGCGTGCTCTGTCACCGCCGAGCTGCCGCTGTCCACGTTCTTCATGGAAGTAATGTGTTCTTTGAGTCTTGTGGACACGTTTCTTCTGGTCTCGCCTACATAGCTTGCACCACAGTCGCAAGGAACGACGTAGACCCCAGGAGCTCCTAAGGGATCCTTATCCTTTGGAGAGCGCAACAGTTGCCTGACACGTGAGGGGGGGGCGGAATATCGTCTTGATGCTATATCTTCGGCGTAACAAGTGTCCAATTTTGTCCGTGACCTCCTTGACGTATGGTAGGTACGTTACTGCTCTCACAACCGATGTTATTCGGTACTTTGTGGAGTTGTTTGCAATCCGATTACTCTGCTTCCAGCTGTATCCGTTTGCCTTTAACATGATGCCTCCGGATGAGGCCGAAACATATGTCGATCGCTATATCGACATCGCGTAAGTCACGTTAAATTCCCGTTTTTAGGGTTCCGTAGTCCTGACAAGGAACCCTTATAGTTTCGTCATGTCCGTCTGTCTGTCTGTCCGAGGTTTTGCTAAGAGACCGTAGAAAGAAGCTAGAAAGAGCTAGAAAGCTGTAATTTTGTGGGGGTATGTATATATATTACGCCGACAAAGTGCTGAAATAAATTTGTGAAAAATATTTTTTTTTATGGTAGCTCCCCTATATGAGAAGTGGGGATGATTTTTTTTTTCGTCGTCTACCCTATCGTGTGGCATATCGTTGAAAAGGTCTTTTAAAATGATTTAAGGGTTGCAAATACCATTTTTCGACTGAATGATTCATTTACGAAATATTAAACTTTAAAGTGCAAATTTTTGTTCCAGTAGGGCGTCTCCCCCCCGTCTAAAAGCTAAACTGCGGGCTTGAAAAATCTGGAAAAATTTGTGATAATAGCGCATTTCATGAACTTTAAAGGAAAATTATAGCGGTTGAAACAACTTTATTAGTTTAGTAGTAATAGTCGTTGAACTTGGGTGTTGGATAATTTTGTACCAAATACAAAATCCTTAGAATAAATAAAATAAAAGTACCTAGTTGCTTGTTTATAACGGGTAAAGACTTGCATTGAATAACGGGCTACTAAGGAACCCTACACTGCGCGTGGCCCGACACGCACTTGGCCGGTTATTAAATCTATATGTTTAAAATGAACGTGAGTTTTTATGATAAAATAAAAAAAAGTTGAAAATTAAAGGGTATCCCCATACATACATAGTTATCGCCAATTAAGGTAGGCCTCTGAGTTATATGGGCGCTCATACAAATTAGAGGTCTAGCCTAATTGGTACTAACCAACGTTGGTACGGAAGCCTCGGTGGGCGAGTCTAACTCGAATTTGCCGGTTTTTATTCAATGTAGATGTACCTTTAAAAGCAAATATTAACGCCACTTTTTACATTACAGGGGTTCCAAGTTTCGAAGTCGTATGGGAAGATATTGACGGACAGTATGAAGCCTTGATTCCTGATAACCAATTCGAAGGTATTTTATCTATCATGTCTATTGCATAATACTGTTATTTGACATTGATTAAGATCGTTTAAAAACTAAAAAAAACTGACTTCACATCGTTTCTTTACTCATGTGCTTCACATGCCGCACGAGTCAGATTCAGTAGCAAGTTTGAAAATGATGTTTATCGTTATATCTCTGGAGATACTCATTTGATAAAATTAACTAAAGGACCGCTCCTATTTAAAATCCGTCGAAAACTAATACATGTTTAACTAAACTAAATTGTAGCTAAGTACTTAGACTGGAAGTCTGTACATTGCTAACAACACTCTCATCTCGTAACGTCTAATACAGGGAGATATAGCTAAGGCAGCTGTACAGTTGCAACGTGTTCTACCAAGGGATATCGGTCGCAGAGCCATCATTATAGATATAAATACCTACTTATTCCTCCAGGTCGCCTTAATCGATTTTAATTCTTAGATAAATTGTTGTAGTTTACTGATTTCATTATTTTACAGAAGATGAAGACCGATCTACTCCGTGGACATCAATAGAACGTCAAGACCTCCTGCGTCTATACTACCCTGACCTAGTTGCCGCCTACGAAGAATCAATAAAGAAACCTAGCAAACCAAAGAAGACTAGAGCAAACAAAGTCCAAGACAATGAAAAACCTGACAAACCTAAACGAAAATATAACAGAAAACCCAAGATTGCTTCTGAAGTTGTTAATGAATCTAAAACGAATGATCTCAATAATAGTAAACTTAATGTAAGTGTGAAAGTAAGCAAATTGAAACGGAAAATAAAAGGCAAGAAAGGCTCACAGAAGACTATTGATAGCTTTGTATCTAAAAAACGCAAGCGATCTTCGATAAAAACAATAGACTCCTTACAAAACAGTTTCAGAGATTTGTCATTAGTCCATGATAATGCTAATAAAGAAAATTCAACATGTACTCTACAACAGAGTTTTAAAGATTTGTCACCAGTCCGCGATGCATATACTGATAAAGAAAATTCAAGGCGTAATCTACAAAAGAGTTTGAAAAGTGAGTCCCTAGTTGATGATAATAGTGACGATAAAGAAAATGAAAGACCAATCGGGCTAAGCATGTTTAACGATAGCATTGAATCGTCGGAAAGTAATCTTTCAGACATTGTCGAGAGGATTATATCAAAACCTCCTGTTACAAAGACTGTTAAACTCGAAAACAATTTAGTAAGACTAGTATTTAATAGTAAATTAACTCCGAAGAAGAAATTAAACAAGAAGATATTAGCTGGAATTCATAATAATTGCTCTACGCCTAAAGACAGCCCAATCCGTAGGCGGTCAGTGGTTAGTCCAAGATTTGGTTCGAACAGTTTAAATAATTCTCTCGTCGCCAAAGTGAATACAAGTTATTTCTTCGACAAATTGACAGAAGAGCGTGACGCTTTTGAAATGTCTGTTGATCATAAAAGTTCAGTAATAAACTTGGATTGTGATACAACTGTAGATTATAGTTTACCTGATGTGATCGTTTAAAAATAAAATGTAAATGGAAAAACGTTTTAGTAAAATGTTGTTAAAATAACTTGTATTATTTTTTTTATTTTTTATCCTAATTTTTCATTTTAATAACTTGTCTTTTAGGGTTCCTGAGCCGAATGGCAAAAAAACAGCACCCTTATAGATTCGTCATGTCTTTCTGTCCGTCCGTATATTACAGCCACTTTATTCCGAAACTATTTGGACTACACAGTTGAAACTTAGTAGGTAGATGTATTCTGTGAACGGCTTTACGATTTTTATACAAAAATAAAAAATTAAAACATTAAAGAGATGGGACATGAGAATATGGAACGAAACCTAAACATTTTTTCCGTCGTTGATGGTGCTTGTTCTGAGACCATGCCGATTAACGCCGGAGTTCCACAGGGATCTCTGCTATCCCCCATGCTGTTCATCTTGCATATCAATGAATGAAGACAAATCAGGAATATTCATTGCTATGCGGATGAGAGCACGGGTGATGCTCATTACACAGGTCAAGCAAATGTCCCCAGTGCGGATATTGATGCTAAGAGATCAGAGCTAGTGTCAAAGGTAGAGCGTTCTCTAGTAAAGGATTCACCCTGGGGTTTACGAAACATAGTACAATTTAACCCTACTAAAACACAGGCTATCGTTTTCTCGGCCAAAAAGTCTCAGTTTCTGTAACCCCGCTTTTTCAGAACATTACCCTTACCTTGTCAAAATTGATTAGCACATTGGGTGTCGACATTTCTAGTGAGGTCTAGTTTGGTCCAGTCACTTAGACTTTTTTAATATCATACCGTCCCGTTTCTACCATCGAAATTCCCGATACCGTCAAAAAGCACATCCGCACATTATAGATACGTAGGCATCATATACTACTCGTTTCACACGAATGACCTCCCATCTGAAACCTTCCCAGAAACTGAGTAGCTTTAAACGAAGAGTAATGTGCTTTAAACTAAGAGTGCTCTCTAATAAGGATAGGTAACACACTGGCAATACCCCTGGTTATGCCATAGATTTAGGATGTTTTCGCGGTTTTGCAGATGTCAATAGGCGGCGGTGACCACTTACCATCAGGTGGGCCGCTTGCCTGTTTCCCGCTTCATATTATAAAAAAAAAATATTGCGGGATAGTGATCAAATGCTAGACTATCAAATACAAAAACAAACAGTTCATCCCGCCATCTTCGTCTGGGTTGTACTATTCATTACTCTGTGGTCTGGGCCAACCGCGTAGTCGTCGTCTAACGTTCTCATGTCCAACGTCGTGTTTGGAAGGAGGGAAAGTAGGACTTTGCGCTGCAGTGAGATAAAGTAGACTGAAAAAAACTATAAACGTGTCAAAATATAAGACGTCGTCTTTTACTATCAGGCGAAAGTCTGTCGAGTCCCGTTCCATAAAAATAAATTAATTATAATTTTTTTTTCACCGACCTGGGTAGCACTTGACCACTATCTCACCTGATGTTAAGTGATGATGCGATCGATGATGGAGCGTACTTACCCAGAAGATACCTACTCACTCGCGATATCCTGTACAGCGTGCTACGAACTCGTAGTACCGTAGCATTAGCTACGCGTCTGTGGCGCAGAGGGTACATATTGTAGAGTTCATTGTTATTATCTATTCGAGAAACTTTAACAACAACACAGTAAGATTTAACAAGCACGAAACGTTCAACTTATAGATTGGTAGTTAGTTGAATAGCCAACTACAACGTATTCGTACTTTTAACTAACGAGGCAATAATAAAGGCACATGCGGTGTATGCAGATATTGAAATAGGAATTAATTAACTTTACAAGTGAACCCTTTGTAATGATAAATGAGTGACCTCGGTGAGTACTGGTAGTAGGTTTTGGCAGTTCTCGCACCGCCTACTGTACAAACATATGTCACCAATTCAATCGCCTAGGTTCGGCATGATATCCGGTGACAGCTAGCTTATAAACGGGTTAGGATAGGACGGATGGTAAAAATATATCTTCTTCTCTCTTCTATCTTCTTCTTATATATAAAAATTAATTACTGTTCCTTAGTCTCGCTAAAACTCGAGAACGGCTGGGCTGATTTAGCTGATTTTGGTTTTGAAATGTTTGTCGTAGTACAGGGATGGTTTAAACGGTGAGAAAATTTAGAAAAATTGCAAGGAAGATAGTAAAAACAACAATTTCATTTTTCCCATATAAACTGTTTTTCCTACTTTCCTGTTAAACTCCTAAAGACTCTGTTCCACTCTCGAATTGAAATTTGAAGCACGTGGGTTTTGAATTGACAACATAATATATCCACATTACTCGAATTATCGCGTAGGTATTTAAATTTTAATATTTTTAATTTTGATGTTTGTGCCAGGTTGTCATTGTTGGTTCATTCAGACTTTTTTGTCATTGTATTGACATATTTTGATGGTTGTCATTATGGCGCTTCCAGACATGGGTATTCGCTATTTGTGCATAAAAACCGATAAAAACAAAATTAAATTAAATAATAAAGGGTGTCCCCATACAGGAAACGTGATTTTGAGGCTTTTTATGCTCGATCTTACAAACCTTAATAGATAAAGACTTGAAATTTACTCATGGTGTGTATTGCAATGGCTGCTATAAAATCAAATAATATAAACTTAATTAAATTAAAAATTAAAGGGGTCCCCATACGGGAAACGTATTTTTCCGGCAAATATTGTTCAATCGGAACCCTGCTATGTGCTGTTTCACTATTTCACTTTTTTTATTTTTTTTATATAATAATTGTCTGAAGTACTGAAACACACAGTTACATGTATGGTTGGTTTTAACCTACTTTAATTTTTTTTTAATATTCTGACGTAAACGATTGGATGACAGCTGAATGGTTCATTACTTTTTTTTTTCGAATTCAAAGCGTTAAATTCTGCTTTTGCTATGTTTACTTGATAATTGGTTATGATTTATTTTATGATTTATGATTTTGACGTGTATATGTGCGTATATTTATACTGCCTACATACTGAATAAATGCTTTGATTCTTTGATTCCTGCGTGTGCGGGTCCAACTCGCGTTTGGACAGTTTATTTATATTCGCGATACGAAGTTCGCCGGGTCAGCTAGTATATAATATAATATAGTCAATCCAGTTTCACTGCCTTTTTGACAGATTTTCTGGCAATGGTACGAATATCTTCATAGACCGCGTCTTTACCTAATATCAGATGAGATAATCCAGTAGTCGATTTCTTTTCTGTATGGCGTAAATAAAGGCGTATATTAATACAAGAACTTAAGGAAACTTACTTAAGCTTAATAGGAGAATATAGAGTGTCTTTTTCTGGTCACTCTACTTTACCTGGTATATCCACCATGCACAAGTAGTGATTTCGAGTAGATTTTTGACACTATGAAATTGTATTCTTTAGAATATACATAGTATAGGCTATTCATAAAATACCTGTGATGTGATATATGTGATAATGACTACCAATGTGTGCTATCGGTATTTATCTAATTATTGCACAATTTAAAGTGAGGGAACTCTGCCAATGTTGATTAGATTAAATTAGAATAAAAGGTAGATTTCTTAAATATAATGATTGAAACATTGATCCGAAGCCGCCCTGTTCAGCACTAAGAAGTTAAACAATACCCTTACGCTCACTCATAAACTCTCATATATAAATAAACCTTTTTCGGTTTGAAGGATAGTGTCCTGTAAAATAACAGGGTATCTATATGAGACTTAGGGCCTGTTTTACTCGTCCCTGATAATGCGTTAGATAGTTATCTGACATATGATGCCATATAAAAGCTGTTAGATTTGTCCATATTAGCGCTTTTCAGGAACCCGTGAAACTGGCCTTTATTGTCTTAAAAGGTCCAGTATCGTATCAGTATCTGTTATGGGCAGACATCATCGCTTGACGTCCAGTGAGCGTTTTGTCCTTTTACCTTTTGTCATGAAAATATATAATTTTATAGTGAGATAACTATAATGTTACCAAATCTTTATCATTATTTAAGTACACATTTGTGCGAATGCTTTATGCGGTACAAATATGCGTGTAATAATTTAGCGATAAAAATAGCGGATATATTACTGCAATATTTTATAATTTTCTATTAATTGGACTTTTTAATACACACCTAAAGATGGCGCTATAATAACATATCCTTTGTGTTACTAAAACTATACAGTAAAAAGGGAGTTGTATGAATCTTTGTAATGAATTCCACGTCAATATCTGTCCCGATGATTGAGGTGGGCCCCTGCCAACCGCAATCGTCGGCAACTAACCCCTGAAGCCGATGTGAAAAGCTAAAAAATTATCCGATTTTCCTGAAGATTAGTCCCAATTTCAACGACCCGAAAAACGCAGAAGAAAAGCGAAAGAAAATGTGGTCCGAAAATCTGGAGCATGAGAAAGTAGTTTTACGCCTTTTTGCTTACAAACGTGAATCCAATTTTTTTAATGAAAGTGTTTAAGTTGAGAAAGAAATTTTTCATTGTGCACAGCTTACAAGAATGCACAAGAACGTAGAGTATCCTACTTATTGATCGAGCGAGCTACGTGAGCGAAGCGTATCAGTTTTGAGATTGGCCAAAAAATGCTTTTGTCCGGATATCCTTGATATCCGGCTTCCTTGAGAGCCAGTTCCCATTCTAGGCCAAGCGTGCTTACCACCTTCGACCGCATCATCACCTACCAACAGGTGAGATAGTGGTCAAACGCTAGTCTTAAAAAAAAAAAAAACAGTTTGTCAGTTTGTCTGTTCACTTCTTCTGTCTGTTCTTCCTACAAGTTGCATTTTTCAACCGACTTTGATGAAAATTAGCACACGTGTTCCTTGATTTATTTAAGAAATTTGGTCAATCACGTTTTTTCATTGGGGGGAAAATAGGGGAGGAAAGTGGAGAAAACCGCTATAGCGTTATCTATCGACGGATTTCAGTCAAATTGGAGAGGCACTAAGGACTTAATTCTACACAAGATGTTGCAACCAAGGAAACGCTAGTAATCGCTAAAACTTATATCCCTATTTAGAAAGCCCAAACTCTGAAATGGGTTTGCTAAGCCAAGGAAAAAGGAACGTGTCGGTTATACCATGGTTATAAGGGCACGCGAGGTCTAATATTCTCACAGAACTACTAGTATATTTCTTTGCTAGCTGTACGATGAGTAATATTATAAATCTTATGAGAGGGGCAGCGGTATAAAATTGTACCTACGTGTTTTTGTATCGATAGGTAGGTACTTGTAAAAACCTAAAGCAATTTATTACGTAGAGCTCCGTGAAGAACAGTGTTGCTCGGCACCCCACAGTCGGTATGTTTTGACATCGCCACTGTCACCTGCCCCTTTCCCAGGGATATTAATTTGCACCATTTTAATCGTTTTCGATCAACTCTGAACGGTTTTATTGCTATGAAGAATTGAAATTGTTAAAATGCAAATCTAATTGAGTCTCTATAAGCGATCTATTAGGTCTTTATTTTACTTCGTGCTAATTGAGAGAGAGAGAGAGAGAGCTTTTGCTTTGCAAACATTTGATTGTTTATGATGAAGAATTTGAGACAAGTAGATTACATGAAAAACTACTGCTTTTAAAGTTAGTAAGAAGAACGTAATCATTATTCAATTGTTATCTAAGATAGTTATTTTGTAAGAAATTATTTTACTTGTAATAAATGTTAGGTAAATACTTCATTAAATAAACTTATTGTGATATTGTGTTTATTTATCTGAAAGCACGTGCTCAAATGGTAGTAGTTTATTTTAAAAGTATGACGTGGTGTCGATTCTCACTCGTAAACCAGAGCCGGGAAGCAGGCCGCCGCACGTCACCCGCCCGCCCCCGTAACACAGATCGGAACAGTCGCTCTAACCGGATCCTCTAGGATTCTAATTCTGTTAGACAACTTCACAACTGAGACGTTGTCTAGAACTACAAAGTGTACGGAGGAGGATCGAACCGTAAAATGCTCTGAGAAAGTCTAAATCCTTTTTAACCTGATCACTGTGTTAGAAGGAGAAGCGTGGCGGGTTTGTTCACCCCGGTGTCGTGAGATTTCGCTGAGGGTCGGGGGGATTCGGGAGGCTGCGGCGCAGAGCGCGCGCGCGTACCCGGCCGTTTCGTCATTGCGACGGAGGCTGTCGTGTGTCGGCGCTAGCCCGTGCGAGCGCTCGTCCGTCGTCCCGTGCTATCCGTGTCGCCTGGGCCGCGTGCCGCCGCGAACACGCCCCGAGCGCCCTCGCCGCCGCCGAGCCTGCGATCGGGCCCGCGTGCTTTACCGAACCGCCGCTGGTGTATGTGCCCTTAGCTTTAGCTCGGTGACCACGTTCCCGGGGACCGGCGATTGTGGCGCGATGTAAAGGACCCGCGACCGTGAATCCATGTGTAAGTGGGTGCGTGCCGTGTTTTTACCGTTTACCCGCATAGCAATATTCGATTGGATGATTTCCCGCAAGTTAACGGCTCCGGCAAATGGCATTCGGCATAAAAATGAATGAATTACGAAGCAGCCGCCCCGCGGGAGCATACGATGTATTTTAACCTCTACTCGGAGGGGATAGAGTCGCGCACGTGCGCTGTTGTGCTACCAAATGAATACGCTTGACTCCTCAGTTTTCTCATTCTAGAGAAACAATAAATATGTACTGTTAATTAATATTACTGCGGACGGCGAACCTTTACGTGGAACTGTGTTCTTGCTGACCATGTAACAGGTGTTCAAACTTGTGCGAATGATGTTTGACATTGAATCTTCGGGCTATAGCTATAAAATCGATATGAATTTACGAAAGTATTTTCACACTTTAAGAGGCTGTGTACGAGAAGCCATTTGTGGCAACTTCTTTTCAACACATTAAAACTAACTGTGAGACTATTATTGGCAATACATGTGATAATCGCGAGGTCATGGTATAGTTAAGAATGTTGTTATTTGCTTATAATTTTCAAAGGTAGTCTTAAGTTTGTGTGTCGTAACTAACGACTCGTAAGGTTTATTACGCGCAGTTGTGATTCGAGTACAACTGTGTATGGTCAATATTCGCACTAAGACAAAAGAGCTAAAGACTGCTTTTGCCGCAGTATAGCTTTTTAATCATTCTCGCCACTCGCCACGCAGAATTTCAGGACAGCGTGTTTTATACTAATATAAAACTCTGCATTGTTTTGTATGTTTACTCAAAAAGAAATTTGTAATGCCCGCATTCTGTGAACTTATTTCAAACTCGACACACGTTTTTCCACATAGGGCCCAAAAGAGCATCCATGAAAATTAAATGACTCTGGTACTGTGTTCAGAATAACTGATTAGAAACCCGATGAGGCGACACTTTATGCCAGTGGGATAAAGGCGGAAAAATCTATAGGAGTAATCGAATGCTAATAACTAAAAAGCTATTTAAAAGACTAATAGATTATATCAACAGAAAAAAATATTGTTTTACAATGCATTCCGGCTAATGTAAAACGGTTAACTTTTGGATTTCGGTATGACATGATAATATGTCGTATGGTATGACGTGGTAAAAACGGTTTAAGCAGTATCGAATTGTATTTATTTAAGATTCCAGTAGCTTTTTAAACCTCGTTGCCATGCACTAGGTCTTTTGAATCCACATACCTCTCATCAACTACACTACAACACTACTTTAACACTACGCTACACTGTTCTGCGTGATTATTGTCAAATAAAAATAATTATGATGATTATATGTAAAGTAATTTTGTAAATTAATGCATGTATTTAAACAGAACACATACTTTTTTTTTACAAGAAACTTTATTAAAAGAAGATTAAAATATAATATAATTATCAAATGAAAATAAATTGGTTCTTTTGAAATTCTTTCTCCATTTAAATCGTCTTACTACAAAAGAGCAGAGAATACCGGTAGCCGAGACTATTGGCGTTGAATACTGTAATAACTTTCAAAATAGACAATTACGCCGAAAGAAAACGATAGCAAAGGCGGCGGAAAATGTAGATGGGAACCGTCATAAGAGGCGAAATCGAATGAATTTTCTAAGGGAAATGAACACACATTGCAGAAGATAGTGTCAGCAAAAATCTGTAAAGGTACGGACACACCGCAGCGTCCTGCGTGCGCGATCTAGGCCGCGATCAGATAGCGCAGTAGTATTTGTACCGACTGGTGCACACCAAACGCGATCAGAGAAAAATTGAAAAGTAGTGAGATCGCGCCCGCAGATCGCAGGATGCCGCGGTGTGGCCATACCTTAACGCTTTGCTATTTTATTTATTTATTGTATTCGGTAAATAAATATTATTGTTATCGGAATCAGGTAATGGATCGTGTCTCTACATAATACGGGTGTGTGCAGAATATTATGAAGGAAAATGTATCTTCCTTCTGCAGTCTTTAGACTGAAATCATGTGAGCGTATATAATACATGGTAGGTTCCATTCGATAACCAAAAAAGTAGGTAAGCTAGAAATAGAGCAGCTTAAAGGTACGGACACACCGCAGCGTCCTGCGTGCGCGATCTAGGCGGCGATCCGAAAATTTTAGTATATTCTTACATTGCTTAAAGATATTTGTTCTCCAAAGACTCAATATCAACTCGATTAAGACGTGTCAAGTATGATGACGGGAATATTAAACAGGACTGAAATAAACATGCCATTTGCATTTATGGAGATTATATATATTGGAGATACAAGACACTGGAAATAAGATATGAAAGGTTTATCAAAGTTTTGAATGTAACCGGTATCTCCCCAATCCTTAAAATTTGTACAAAGGACCGGTATCGCGGTAGCTGTAGGTGCGGTAGTTACGTCCCGTTTGGAAATTCGAAATGTTCTCTAGAACCTGCTGTGAAACGGACACGAAATGAAGCAAATTTAATTTATTGATGTCATAGGTAACCCGGACGCTGGTCAGAATACCCAGCACTTGTAGTTTATATGACATGTTCGAAATGTCCACACAATGCTTTGAATACAAAGTAAAAATATTTAAGAAGTATAAAATCTACCTGAATAAGAGTTATATTACAATTTATGATTTATAACAGTATGTGAGCAATATATGTGCGCATAAATATGTTGATTGTAAAATCTATATAAACGTATTGACTTTGATTGTTTATGGATTATGCTCAAATAGCAGGTGTACTTAATTGAGGCAAGCCTATGTACTATCCAGTCGCGACCGTATATATAAAGTATGAGTAAAAGTATACAACTTGAATGAGTTAAAATATTTGTTTAGCTTGTCGATGTCAATCATCTCGTATACCTATTTATAAAGACAAATGAAAGCAATCACAGGCAGTCAGCAAAAAAAAGTCCACAATGTCAAGAAGCCAGTGTAGGTGTACTGATATCTTCTACTCAGTCTTTTTGGTCATTTGAAAGTGAGTGAAAATTATAAGAACACATAATAACAAATATGAAATCAGTAAATGAGCTTTTCTCTTAACAAAACTTTCATAATCCATCTAAGCTCAAAAAGGTTTCTTAGCAGCAACTGGAACGAAATATAGTCTGACGCAGTAGACTACAGACAAATTAAGCTTTTGGGAGTTCAGCTCAGTACCGTTTAGTTTAGTAGATTCTACGAAAGCTTTTAGTCGAACTCCGATGGGGTGCCTCGCTCTCTGCCAACTATGCAGCAGTAAAGTCAGTAAATGGAATATCGGTACACGTGGGATATCCTATTTAATGCATCGTCACAGCACCGACTCGCAGGTATTTCATAATGCCGCTTAATAACATTCTTCAGAGCTCGTAACGGCCATTACCTATGGAACTACAACATTAACGACATAAAAGGGAACCCGTTCCTACGCGAATAGGTTTTCTAATTTTATACCGACGGCATTTATCATACAAAACTGGGCACTAAAAACCATTTTTTATTGCATTTATTCCATTTTATAATGCAAATAAGGCATTGCTATTTTCGAGACCATTGCCATACATTAAAAGGAGCCGGCGCCCACAATGGGAGCAGTCAAAGAAATGACAATATAAGAATACTCGCCAGTTCGCTTGGTTGGAAAGGTTTTTGGGACACGGTCGGCGAGGGCCGTTTGAAAAAGTATACCGGGAATTTTTCAGTCCGTACGTACTCTGACGGAATGTGAAGTGTATCAGAACTCTCTTTCAGTTTCGGTGGAATAACGAAAACATTCAGCAAATGAGTATGTCAGAGCCAACTAGTACGATAAATAGCGTATGTTTCGCAGGCGACAGATGCCGAATGGCCAGAGCAACAGAACAAACGTTAATACAACTTTTAAATCTACACCCAGTTAAATACGAAATTCGTTGGGTTTGCATTTTTTGATTGTTGCTAGTTTGCATCGCGTTTAATGGCTGAGAAACCTCCCTTTGTCCTCCCTTTTCCTCCCTTTTCCGTTTATGAATTGTTCTATCGAAACTATCGGTTCATTGTAGCGATTCATGATTCGAAAATATTATAGAACAATTTTGGATTCAAATACATCTACATAATATTTTGTAATATGTAACTGTGTACTTGCACAGGTTTATTAGAGTATCTCACGTTTGTAATAAACGACAAAGTGACATGAAAGGAAGCACGAGGAAGGTCGTAATAAAAGTTAGGAGAAGTATTCTTCCTATATACACTTAGGCGCCATACCTCTATGTTTAATCCTCTCGATTATTTTTTTCCCTTTGTCTTTGAGCTTTGAAGAATTTCTCAATAACATCGCTTTTTATTACGTTCGCAATTAGGTGATATACATTACGTCTTTTGCAAATCCCGCGAGGATCGAGTGGATAATTGGATTCCATGAACTAATAAAAACAGCGTCAGATAGAACTTAATTTCTACAAAGCATGCTTAGAAAATGTACACTTAGTTTTAACTACTTAGGCTGAGTTGCACCAAATAATATAATAAATAATATAATGATGAATAATAAATAATATAATAAATTTAACTGTAACTATAACTATAACCGGTGATTTTCTATGGAGTTTGACAGATTTTTGACGTTTTTAGGGTTCCGTAGTCCTGACAAGGAACCGTTATAGTTTCGTCATGTCCGTCTATCTGTCTGTCTGTCTGTCTGTCTGTCTGTCTGTCTGTCCGAGGTTTTGCTAAGAGACCGTTAATACTAGAAAGCTGTAATTTTGTGTTTATTTTTTTTTAGCTCCCCTATATGAGAAGTGGGGATGATTTTTTTTTTCATCGACTACCCCATCGTGTGTGGTATCGTTGTATAGGTCTTTTAAAATGACTTAAGGGTTGCTAATACCATTTTTCAATTGAATGCTCCATTTACGAAATATTAAACTTTAAAGTGCAAATTTTTGTTCCAGTAGGGCGTCCTCCCCCCTCTAAAAGCTAAACTGCTGGCTTGAAAAATCTGGAAAAATTCGTGATAATTGCGCATTTCATGAACTTAAAAGGAAAATTATAGCGGTTAAGATAACTTTATTAGTTTAGCAGTAATAGTCGTTGAACTTGGGTGTTGGATAATTTTGTACCAAATACAAAATCCGTAGAATAAATCCTTTAAAGTGACAAAGACGGAGTACCTAGTTGCTAGTGTATAACGGGTAAAGACTTGCATTGAATAACAAGCTACTACGGAACCCTGCACTGCGCGTGGCCCGACACGCACTTGGCCGGTTATTTATGGTTAAAATGAGATGGTGCAACTCAGCCTTAGGCTTTTCTAAAATCGAATTACATATACTAGTTTGGAGCATTCAACATTAAATTGTGTATTGGTTACGTTATTGTCGTCTCTCAGATTTTAGCTGTGTATTAATCGTGATAAACTTTTTCAAGCTGGACATCTCTATTTATGTTATTTCGAGTGTTATGTGTTAAGGTTAGATATAACGAAGCAACTTCTTTTATTGATAATCGCTGTATATTACCAACTTCTTTTCTAGGTATATATTTAGCCGCGTAATTTGCCCGCGTTTTATTTAATTTAGGAAGGGTTAATAAGACTACTAGTAACGTGCAACCCACATTGCTAGTAAGCTTCTTTGTTTTAAAGTATTTTTATGATTTATTATGAATATTCAATATCCTTCTACCTTTTTGCCATTTGTGCAATTTTAAAGTCTAGATCTTTGAGCAACTGGGTACCAATGAGGTACTGTAGCAGAAAATATAATTGTACTCACTTCTTTCAAACAAAATAGTTTGGCTTTACACTAATTTTTCATTTAAATAATTACTGCGTACACGTGTCGTTCTAGTTGTCATTTTGAATATCTTTACTCTGAGTCGAAGCATTTTTCCGTTTTTTTTAAATTAACTCAAACGGGCAGCATTCATACATTTTTATTTTTTCGAAGTGTAAACAATCTGTTACCAAAAATAATATACGTAAAACTTAAATTATATACACATTGTTCACCCACGGCGTGTCAGCCCGAACTTTACCTATTTCCTACAGTGTTGGTTAGTTTTAACTATTTGTTGTTGAAATTGAATTCCGCGGTTTGGCCGCAGGACCCCACTAATTGTGAGGGTGGTCGGCTAAGCTGTACATCAAGTGGAACATCAAACACGTTTTTCTTGCGAAGTCTTCGTTGCTTGTATTTACTTAGTTTATTCGTTGTATAAATAAACAGAAACGGTTCTAAATATTATGAAATTATTGTATTTTACAGATATATATTGAGTTATGGACCAATATTGATATAGAATAGTTGTGTGATAAGTTTATCATTTCAGTCATCTTCCTAACTCCCAAAATAAAAATACTTTTTGGGGCGTATCTGGTCATCGGCCCATTATTCACAATATTCGTTGTTGACGAATTGTGCAATCTTCTAATACTATAAGAATCTTTGTCCTGACATACTGACTGACAGACAACGCACAGCCTAAACCACTGGTTGTAGAGACTTGAAATTTGGAAAGTATATTTGTCTTGGTACGTAAGGGTGTATTAAGAAAGGATTTTCCAAAATTCATTCCTTAAGGGGATGAAATGGGGGTTCAAAGTTTGTATGGAGAAACAAGATTAGATAGTCTTTTCTATCCGAAACTTCACACAAGTGCTTCAGTAAAAAAATAAATAAATACGTGATTCAGATTTTTTTGAAATTCTACCCCTAAGAGGTGAAATGGGGTAACAAAGTGTGAAAATCAATATTGATTCGGATTGCGCTGAAATTTGGCATGCAGATAGTTATTTCGACGTTAGTTACCTCTGAGAAAGGATTTTCGAAACAAGATGAGATAGTATTTTCTATCCGAAACTTCATACAAGTGCTCCAGTAAAGAAATAAGTAAATACGTGTTTCAGGTTTTTCTGAAATTTTACCCCTAAGAGAGTGAAAAGGGGTAACAAAGTGTGAAAATCAATATTGTTTCGTATTGCGCTGAAATTTGGCATGCAGATAGTTATTACGACGTTAGTTCCCTCTGAGAAAGGATTTTTCAAAATTCACCCCTAAAGGGGATGAAACGGGGGTTCAAAGTTTGTGTGGAGAAACAGAACTACTAACCGGAGAACAGATTAGATAGTATTTTAAATTCGAAACTTAACACAAGTACTTAAGTAAGTAAATACGTGTCTCAGGCTCTTTCGAAATTCCACCCCTAAAAGGGTGAAGTGAGGTACAAAAGTCTGAAATCAATATTGTTATGGATTGCGCTGAAATTTGGCATGCAGATAGTTATTTTGACTTAGGTATCCGCTAAGAAAGAATTTTTCAAAATTCACTCTTCAAGGGGATGAAGCGGGGTTCAAAGTTTGGATAGTAATTTTATTCGACATTTCACACAAGTACTTCTGTAAAAAATAATTAAATACGAGTTTCAGACTTTTTCAAAATGGGTGGCATAAGAGGATAAACTGGGGTAACAAAGTCTAAAAATCAATATTGTTTCTGATTGCGCAGAAATTTAAAATGCAGATAGTTATTATGACGTAGGTATCCGCACAGAAAGGATTTGCTAAAAATTCCTCCAGGATACGAAACGGGGATTCAAAGTTTGTATGGCGGAATAAGATGCGATAAAGTACGTGTTGTAAGATTTTTCGAAATGGGGTAGGTAACAAAGTCTGAAAATTTGGGTTTTACAGGTTTTATAAATATGAATTCCGAATTGCCTTAGTCACGCGATAACATGAAAACGAGTGAACCGATTTGGCTAATTCTATATTTGATGTCTTTAAAGATAGAATCGTTTTTACAAAACAAAAGTATTAAGTAAGTAAAAGAAGTTTTTAACGCGGGCGAAGCCGCGGGGCACTTCTAGTACAATATATTCTGTCTGAGCATTTAATCACGATAGTCTCATCTTATTTTCTATTCTACCACAGCTTCGATAAATAGCTAATACTCAGAGTGCTATATTCCCGCCGCGTCCACTGTCATTTCTTATTTATCTACCCACTCCATAGCCTTATATTCTTTGGTCCTTTGCCCAGATTTATTTCTTATTCACGAGCTATATGGAACGTTCGGTTCTGGGTGAATAGACCATAGCCAACTTGCGTGCCATCAAAAAACTACTAACAATTGAGTATCCACGACGATTGCTTCCTTAAAACAGTTGGAAAATCGAATGAGCATTGTTTTTACGATTATTTCAAGAATAAGCTCGACATTTATTATTTTAATTTTTAATACAATATTAAAAATATACAGTATTAGGGCGACATAAATAGCATAAATAAAGCATAATCGATCCGTATTTAGAGCTCATCCAATTTTAAACCGCCTACCTTTGCACTGTTACCTACTACTGTTACTATATTTATTTATAACTTCGTAGCAAGTCTCGCAGCCGCGTAGCATGCTCGTAGCGGTTTCGCAATAAAATTTTATTTTGCTCTGAGTAATGAACTTTCTTGATGCCGTGGACTTTGATGTAAGTAAGCTGGTTCGTTTCGAACTTTGGTCAAACTTTAACGGAAGCTACTCGGCTAAATAAACGTTTATGTATGACTCGGTCGGTACTTTGATATTTTATTTCGGTTATAATTTAAGGATTGGCTTCAGGCTACATTTAAAAAAAAAAACGGGGCGATTGTCAAAACCTTCGTTATTCTGAATAAAGTATAAGTATTAGAAATAATATTTTAACTAAGATTGAATAATAAAATTGATAATTGATATTTGAATGTTTTATTTATTTATTTTCACAATAGAAGCTATTGTTGTTATTTTGAAAATTCATATTATTTTTAATAAATTATGAAT
Source organism: Cabera pusaria (assembly GCA_954871355.1). Classification (NCBI taxonomy): domain Eukaryota; kingdom Metazoa; phylum Arthropoda; class Insecta; order Lepidoptera; family Geometridae; genus Cabera; species Cabera pusaria. The sequence goes on along the minus strand of OX940889.1, from coordinate 17,289,858 downwards.
ATGTCATATATATATGTACATAAATAGCAGAAAAAAGCAATTAAAAGCGAACATGTGTAATGTATATGTAAATGCATAATAGGGGGCAAAAAGTGGTTCTTATTTTTTTTTTCAGTATGGCGTTTCTTTAAAAAAAAAAATTACATTATTATAGGGAAATATTATTATGTATGAAAAAAAATGTTTCATGGTAAAAAATTAAATTAATTTTTTTTTTTAATTTTTCTATGATCCTATGATGTTATAAAGCTCTAATTTTTTTTTATAATAGCTATTATTAGTCCTAAAGAAATATAAAAAAAATATTATATATATATTATATATATGTATATATATATATATATATATATAATATATATATATATATATATATATCCACTAATTTCGTCGTAACGATACTTCGCACCGTGGCTTGGCAAAGCACCGGAACATGTTATTCCGGAGGTTGCGGGTTCAAGTCCCGTCGGTACGATGAAATTTTGGATTGTGTTTAACAATTTATAAAAAAAATAGTTTAATTGCTGCAGTCTGTCTCGAAAATGTTTTTTTCTGTTTTTTACATTAAAAAAAAAAAAACCTATTGAGTTAGAGGTCTCGTACATTCAGAAAGTACATATTTTATTAGTACCTACATATCGTGTAAATATCAATCAAATATCTTTCGGGGGCAGATTTACTAAGCATATACCCCTAAGGCCTTTCCAACCAAATAAATGCACAATAAGAATGTTATACTTTAAATAGAAACAGAAAATTGACAAAATTCTATGTATATTTCAAAATTCATAAAGATCCTTGAAATCTGCCACTTTCTGGAATCGTCAGCTTTATCCGCATCATCACATAATAACAGTTGAGATAGTGGTCAAACGCTAGCGTATAAGATATAAAAAAAACTGCAAAATTTAGGTCCTAAATCTGGCTAAATGGCAGATACCTGCCATAAATGGTACACACTGATACCAGAGGTCATTTGGATGTCAGATGTTAATTATTTAGATTTCCAACAGATACCGTTAGTAACCAAACATTATGTTTGCAGCGAAGTTAATTCTTTGATCTTCTAACGACCCCCCCCCCCCCCCTCCTTTAAAAGCTAAACAGCTGGCTTGAAAAATCTGGGAATATTCGTGATAATAGTGCATTTCATGAACTTTAAAGAAAAACTATAGCAGTTAAGATAACTTTATTAGTTTAGCAGTAATAGTTGTTGAACTTGGGTGTTGGATAATTTTGTACCAAATACATAATCCTTAGAATAAATCCTTTAAAGTGCAAAGACGAAGTACCTAGTTGCTTGTTTATAACGGGTAAAGACTTGCATTGAAGAACAGGCTACTAAGAAACCCTAAAATGCGCGTGGCCGACACGCACTTGGCCGGTTAATTTTAATGTTAGTATAATGATATTTTTTTTACTGATAACACATCTACATGCTAATTTAAATTACTATGTCAAAGCACAAATCAATAGGCGTGATAGTTTTTCAGTAAAGTGCACCACAAAAGTGCTCAGATTGTGGGATAGTGTTAGGGCTCGCTTTGCTCGCCCTGATAAAACAAAGTCCATCACTGTGTCTGTCTGTCTGTTCGCAATAATCTCAATAGCTACTGAACGGATTATCATGCGGTTTTTACCAATAGCCAGAGTGTTTATGAGGAAGGTTTTGTGTATATTGGTCGAAATATGATGATGATTGTTAAATATGTTAAAATTTTATATTCGATGCAACAAACTGATGCAAATTTTGTAGGCATAATATGTTCTACCCGTGCGAAGCCGGGGCGGGCTGCTAGTTACGTTCAAAAAGCCTAAAACAAGTTCATCTAAAAGGTAACACGACATTAATTGTCTGTTAGGTGGTACGAAGTTCGCCGGGTCAGCTAGTAGTATATAATGTAGCGAGTGGGTTTAGGTAACTATATTTCTTTTTTACTAGCTGACCCGGCGAACTTCGAACCACGAACATAAATAAACTGTCCAAGTGCGAGTCAGACCCGCACACGCAGGGTTCCGATTGAACAATATTTGCCGGAAAAATACTTTTCTTGTATGTGGTGGGTCCCCCTTTCATTTTTAATTTAATTTAGATTTTATTATTTGATCTTGCAGCCATTGCAATACACAACCATGAGTACATTTCTAGTCTTTATCTATTACGGTTCGTAAGATCGAGCATAAAAAAGCTCAAAAACACGTTGTATTTCCTTTATTATTTAATTTAATTTTGTTTTTATCGGTTTTTATACACAAATAGCGAATACCCATGTATGGAAAGCGCAATAATGACAACCATCAAAATATGTCAATACAATGACAAAACATTCTGAACGAACCAACAATGACAACTTGGGACAACCATCAAAATTCAAAATATTAAAATTTAAACACCTACGCGATAATCTGAGTAATGTAGATATATTATGTAGTCGATTCAAAACCCTTAATTTAATACGTGCTTCAAATTTCAATTCGTGAGTGGAAAAGAGTCTACCCTACAGTAATGAAGGGACGAACGTCAAATGTTTGACAGGAAAGTAGGTAGAACAGTTTATATCGGAAAATTAAATTATTGTTTTTACTATCTTCCTCGATTTTTTTTCATATTTTCTCACCGTTTAAACCTTCCCTGAACTACGACAAACATTTCAAAACCAAAATCAGCTAAATCGGCCCAGCCATTCTCGAGATTTAGCGATACTAACAAACCGCAATTGATTTTTATATATAAGAGGACTGGCTGACCCGGCGAACTTTGTACCGCGAATATAATAAATAAACTGTCCAAGTGCGAGTCAGACGCGAATTACGTTGGCCGCAACCGAAGGACTAAAAAAAAACCAAAAACTTTTGGAACTAATTTAATTAAAAGTAAAATGACTAAACTAAAAGTACAAGTTATCGCAACCGATGTTAGGTTAACAATGTAAAATAATTATAGAAATACATGAATGCAAAATTAGCAGTAATGCAATCGTGGGAATCTAGGTGCTGATGCGGCGCCTCGTGTGCCGCGTGATCCAATGACGCACGTAGCTATGTAGGTTGCAATTCAGCGGTCCGCCTTAGGTATCTTCACGTAACACCTCCCCTCTCAGAAAGGCGACTATTTGAGAACCTTGAGAGCAAATGTCGCCGGTGCTCTCGATGGGGTGGCTGCAGGATTCTCAGCATCTTCATAGTGCGGCTCGTGAGATTTCGCTCCTTGAGTGTCCTTGGCTCGGTTGTAGTACCGCCGAATTAGAATAATGGCTGCTAATATGAAGGCGGCCATTAGCACGCAGTAGATAGGTATGGTGGTATGATACACGACGTCAGATGAGATGTGGTCCAGATGTATTGCTGGTTGGAGCATCACGTTATCTTGATACTCGTGCAGATCTCTTAAGTTGATAGAGTTGAGTTTGATGTGTGGTAGTGGTGTATTCGATGTTTCAGTGGGCATCGAAAGCTTCATGATTTTCAGGGGTTGTCCTTTTATTCTGTCGTAGCTGTTGCTGATGGTGATCTCCTTTGTAGTCAAAGTGCAGCTGACTGGGATAGTGACAAGGTAACTTCCTTGTATGGTGTCGTAGCTCTCGTGTTCACAGGTGGTGTGAATCTTGGTTGGTTGAGGGAACGAGATAGCGTAGTGTTTCTCGTCCAGTTGGTCCACAGCTTCCCTGGATAGCTGAATGGTGGTCATCTCGCAGGTAGGATCCAGAGATTGATTTCTGATGAGGGTCTGGATGCAGTCTGCTTGGGCTCGTACTTGGTGACTCACGTTTTCTTCACAAAGGAACTTTCCGCTAAGCTTCGGACATTCTGTCTCTATGTACATGAAAGCTTGCTTGTTACTTGCTATTAGAGGATAAGGAGGGATGATAGATTGGTTATTCCTATTGGGGATGATAGCTAACCTTAATAAACTAAACTCATCGGGAGATACTATAGGAAATTTCAGAGTTAAGACAATACGTTTGTCTGAAAAGTAATACCCTGGTTTAATTACGTCATAATATTCCCGTGATTCTAAATCTAAAATCTGACCCTTAGGATAAACTAACTTTAACTTACTAACCATTTTACCTAATACATCTACACTTACGATAGAGTGGTGTGTGCTCGATGCACGTACAAAACTTAATATATTCTCCAACCTCATTATTTCTGCCATAACGTCATCTACATTTTCTGAGATGATAATTAATAACTGAGCAAACTTAGTTATTTTAATAAAACTATCTTTTTGAAACTCGTTATTTATAAGTAATTCTAATGTGGAATTTATTCTTTCTTGGTTTAAAACTATCTGCGTTAAAACTTTACTGTGGTGAATCATCCAATCTTTATTAATACTTATATGATTATTAAATTCATCTGCTATTTTTTCTTGGTTATTTTCAAGAGTTTTAATGGCATTATTAAACTTTACCGCATCCGAATAATCCAGATTACCAGTTATACTTTTAATAATAGAACCTAAACCGTCCACAAGACCTCTCTTGCTACGATTAGGCTCAAAACTATTTAACTGTTTAATTACTTTAGTTAATTTAGTATTAACATATTCTAACTGTAGTTCGTATAACGAATAAGTGTCATTGACAAGTTTATGCTTAAAATCAGAAAGTTGAGTTTGCAAGTCGTTAATTTGATTTTCAATGTTACCGAGTTCTATATATTGTATAAACGTATGATAATGAGTTATCAACGTAGCTTGTCCCAATCTGAACGGTAAAAGTCCAGGGCCGTTGTCCAAGCTCTCAAGTGTTATCTCGTGAGCATCCAGCGTTGTCAGCACGGTCAGAGTCAGAAGGAATCTGCAACAATTTTGCTGACTTAGGTACTCTCTTGAGTCGGGATTTAGCCACGGGGCCACGCTTTTTGGATGTATATATGTGGATTGGAAGGTCAGCGAGGACCGTGTCCTGGGTATAACGCGGAGCGAGCTTTTGTCTAGTCGCGAAAGGATTGTTAATGAAAACTTGCTGATTTGGTTCATATTCTATTTCGGGTTCTCGGTCTTTGTTACGATTTTCTATTATAGCGGTGCGGTTAGTTAATGCGGCAACGTTAATTATTTCATAAACTATTTTCATCTGATCGCGGTGAGTCTGAGTATATTGCTGTAGTAAGTGCTTAGTAAGGTCCATGTCAACTGGGTCTCTAGGGTCAAAGTGTCCGTTGATGATGTCATAGGGACGACACTTCGTAAAACTGTGCACAGAGCTATTATAACCTATAATAGCATAAGGCATGAGGTGAATAATGGGTTCGTCCTTCCTTTGTAATTTAAGGATACGGAGATGTTCTAAGATGGTGGAATGAAATCTTTCGATATTGCCATTGTCATTTGGTGCATTAGGTAGTGTCCTATGGTGATTGATTTTATGTAACTGAGTGAATTCAGAAAATAGCTGATTCGTAAATTCAGTCCCGTTGTCAGTCACTAACGTTAGAGGGAGTCCGTGATGAGTGCAGTAATGGAGCAAACTTTGAATTATACTAACTGCAGTACCATCTCGCAGGTGGTATGCTTGACCGTATTTGGAAAATACGTCGATGAAAGTTAGGTATTTTTCATTTTGGGCTGTGAATAGATCTAGGTGAACGATCTCGAATGGTTTAGTTGCCGGGGGCACTATATTGAATTGCTGTTTGATAGGATTCCTATCGTATTTAGCTTGGCCACATAATGTACAATCGTTTATAAATTTAGTTATGTGGTCTCTCATTTTTGGCCAATAATATCTGCTCGAAAGGGATAAGAAACATTCATTTATTCCACGGTGGTTTGTTTTACCATCGTGGTAGTTCTGAATAATTTCTTGTTGCCTGAGGTACTCTTTAACATTTTCGACCTCCTTTTTGGCAAGTACCAAATTCATTGCTGAACTTTTGAATTTGTCCTGAATTACTGGGATGATGTCATACATCCTTAAGGGTGGATTTATGAGAAGGGCCGTTTTTACTTTCGGATTTACATATTCTTTAATAGCACTCATTACGTCTTCTACTAAGTTATTTTCAGATATCTGTACATTGGTCCTAGTGTGAGTGTCAAAGGGTTTAGTAACTGTCGGTCTTCGTTTTATGTCACCTACTACAGTCATAATAAGTTGTCTGTGAAACTTGTTCAGAGGGTCGTCAGTTATGGGGACTTCAAGGATAGGGTTCTCAAGACTCGTATGTGCGGTAACTGTGGTAGATCCGTTGATGGAACAGGCTTGCCTATCTGAAGGATTGACAGCGATAGAGCTTGTCTCCTCATTATGGATCTCAACCCTAGAAAGCGCATCGGCGTTAGTGTTGGCTTTACCTTTTTTGTATATGACTGTAAAGTCATATTCACTAAGCTTCAGCCTCCACCTTGTTAGTCGAGAATTCGGTTCCTTAAGGTTCATAATCCACTGAAGTGGCTTATGATCGCTAAGTACTTTGAATTTCCGCCCAAACAGATACGGCCGAAAGTATTTGGTGGCCCAAACTATAGCCAATAGCTCCTTCTCTATTGTGCTATAATTCGTTTCGCTGTCATTTAGGGTTCGGGATGCAAAGCACACAGGCTTATCTGAGCCTACGGGTCCTTGGGATAAGATGGCACCAATAGCAACATTAGAAGCGTCTGTGGTGAGTATAAACTCCTTGGTGAAATCGGGATACTGCAAAATCGGGTCGTTTGTAAGAAGGGATTTACATTTCTCAAAGCTTTCAATATACTTTGAGTCAAATGTGACTTTATTACCTTTCTTTAAACAGTGAGTTAAAGGTTTTGTAACTCTTGCAAAGTCCGGTATAAATTTGCGATAATACCCTACTAGGCCTAAAAACTGTTTGATTTCTTTCGGAGTTTTAGGTATGGGGTATTTTTGTATGGCAGAGATTTTATCGGGGTTTGGTTTTATACCCTCTCTACTTATGACATGTCCGAGATATGCGGTTTCTAACTTTAAAAACTCAGATTTATCCATCTGGATTTTAAAGTTAGATTCGCGTAGTCTTTGAAAGACTTTTTGGAGATTTATCATGTGCTCCTGAAGGGACGTTGAAAAGACAATGATGTCATCTAAATAGACGAGACAGACTGTGTTCTGGAGATCTCTGAGCACATTGTCCATCACACGTTGGAATGTAGAGGGTGAATTTTTCAATCCCATGGGCATACGCAAAAATTGGTAGTGTCCATGCTCTACATTAAACGCAGTTTTGGGAATATCCTCAGGGCTTATCTCAACCTGATAAAAGCCACTCGCTAAATCTAGCGTAGTAAAATATTGGCAATTACCAAGCTTGTCTAACACGTCCGTGATGTTAGGTATCGGATATTTATCGTCAATTGTCTTTTCGTTTAATTTTCGAAAGTCGATTACAAGTCTCCATTTTACTTTGCCAGATGCGTCGGCTTTCTTGGGTACTATCCATATAGGAGAACTCCAAGCTGATTCTGAGGGCTCAATGATCCCTTGTTCTAGCATTTTGCCTATCTGCTGTCTAACCTCATCTCTATGGACGTACGGGTACCGATAACTTTTCGTGTACACCGGGTCTTCATCGGTAGTTCTAATCCGATGTTTTATTTTATTAGTGAACGTCAATGGTTCCCCCTCTATATAAAATACGTCCGAATACTGAGCACATAAACCTTCTAAGTTCGCGCGTTCCTCAGCATTAAGATGGTCTGTACGTAATCGCGATAAGACTTGTTCGACTCGCGAAGCCTCTTGTTCAGTGCTTGTGCACTCGTTAGTGTGAACTTCGGCTATTATAGGACGGTCCATTGAGAATATAATGTCGTGCGGGGATGGATTCGCAATTTCTAAAATACCGCGGTTATTTATTACGGTAGTCAGACAGTCTCGAATGACACAGTTCGACATTTTTTGCTCCGGTATTAAAACTTCACCGTCATGAATGTTAATCGGAAGTCTTAATAGCTTACACGAATTTGCCGGGATAACGTCTTCGTATAAGTTTACGTTACGTGAGTTGTACATTTGAATTGGATTAGTCGCGTTGCGGGTGACAAGCAATTTATTTTTAAGGTCGATTTTAGCTTCCCACTTCTCAAGCAAATCAAGGCCGATAAGTCCGTCAAAGTAATTATGAAAACGGTACACAAACAATTTTATAAAATCACAATCCTGAAATTCAGTAAAACATGGCAATGACACAGAATAGTTATTACGAGTAGTAGCATGCACATTAGTCACCTCGAAAGGATCAAAATTTAATGGTACCTGTGGAAAATACATTTCAAGGATCTCGGGGTTAATAAACGACTGATTAGCTCCGGTGTCAATCAGAAGTTTCAGGGGAGGATCGGAGATTTGAATGTAAGGGAGTTGCCTTTGCGTCTGCAAATTGACCTCTATTTTGACTTTCTTGTAATCTGACCCTTCTGAAAATCCTGTTCAGAGCCACTGGTAGAGGGCTGAGGGTCAGTTGTGTTGTCTGTCTGTTCGGTCAAATTATAGTCCGCATAATACTGGGACTCGTCTACTTCGTAAGCTACTGGATACTCGTAACTTTCATAGTCATAGTCAGGATAATATAAGGGCTCAAAGTCCTGGTAATAACCATCGTAACTAGAGCACTCATTCATATTCGCCTCTCTAGTTTTAAAATAGTTACTGGGTGGCGGGTTACCCGACTTCATCCAGTTGTGTCCAGACATAGTAGGTGGTAATGTCTTGGTCACATAGTGGCTAACGCCACTCATAGGCTTAGGGCCGGTATATTGAGGTTGAGCTCGGGGTTGCATTCTAAATGCATTTTGCTGAGCATTATAATTTGGTGGCAACGCACGGAACATCTGTTGGGTGCGTGAAGGACCTTGAGGAGGTCGGTTCACGGGGAAACTAGGTCTCCAGGGTTGTTGGTGTTGGACATGAGGTATAGGTCGCTGAAAAGGTACACTAAATGGCATTTGATTATTGTACAAAAGCGCAGGAGGAACGAAAGGTTTTTGTACTGGCATAGTAAACGGCTGTGACTGCTGTGTTTTAACTACATTAGGGGTATTAACCCTGCGGTCACTAACGGAGTCGTTTCTTTGCTGTAGGTACACAACGTTTAGTTCCTCTTGAACAAATTGGAGAGCTTTCTCAACACTATCAGGACGCATGCATCGTATGCGTGAGCCCAAAGGCTCTTTGAGTCCGCGAACAAAAGCTTGCAACGTAAGCTTTCTATATAGAATGCGTTTTGCTTCTATAGTTGTCTGAATTTGTTCGTGCAGACTAACGTACGTCATAATTGTGCTGAACAGTCCTTGACAATGATCAAAAAATTCTTGGGGTGAGCTATTCCCCTGTGTCGCAAGGGACAGGTCGTTGTAGAGGGCAGTTTCATCCCTCTGGTCTGAAAAATTATTTATTAGGGCACTACGAATGCCTGCCCAGCTTTCTGGGATGCCGTTTGAGTTAATGGTGCGGGCGGCAGAGCCGGTAATTTTATTAAGAATGCGATTAAGTAAACTCAGATTAGTTAATTCATTTTCTGGATTATCACTAAGATATGTTGCACATAATTTATCGCATAGATGAATAAACCTCGTTAACACGTGCGGGTTACCATCAAATTCGGGCACTGGTCGTAAAGCCTTGAACACAGTATCAGGGTCCATTTTTATATTACTTAAAATAGACTCGTCTAAACTAGAATTAAATTCTGAATCTAATTCGGAAATCGAATCTAAATTCCTAGAACTATCTGCTAATCTATTCCTAAGTTGCCTACTAGGAGCAGGGCTTGAGCAAGATTTTCCGTGATAGAAAATTTTGAAAAATTATGAAAACTACAAGGACATAAAAATAGGGACAGCAAGTACAAGAAGATTCATGGACTTACATAAGTTTCATGGTTCCTTCGTCTAATCGATTTCTTGATTAATTTTCCTCCAGTCGCGGGCCAGGTTCTTGTAATTTCGGGAGGGCGCGACGCACTTCGACGCGTCACACCACCAGGATAGCTTCGTAGTTACGTAGATACCCCAGTTAACTACCCCAAAATCCTACCGACTGCGCCAATTACGTTGGCCGCAACCGAAGGACTAAAAAAAAACCAAAAACTTTTGGAACTAATTTAATTAAAAGTAAAATGACTAAACTAAAAGTACAAGTTATCGCAACCGATGTTAGGTTAACAATGTAAAATAATTATAGAAATACATGAATGCAAAATTAGCAGTAATGCAATCGTGGGAATCTAGGTGCTGATGCGGCGCCTCGTGTGCCGCGTGATCCAATGACGCACGTAGCTATGTAGGTTGCAATTCAGCGGTCCGCCTTAGGTATCTTCACGTAACACGCGGGTCTGACACGAAGGGTTCCAATTGAACAATATTTGCCGGAAAAATGCGTTTCTAGTCAATTTAATTTATTAATTAATTAAATTTAGTTTTTAGGGTTCCGAACCCAAAGGGTACCAACGGAACCCTATTACTGAGACTCCGCTGTCTGTCTGTCTGTCTGCCTATCTGCCTGTCTGTCTGTCTGTCTGTCCGTCTGTCACCAGGCTGTATCTCATGAACCGTGATAGTTAGACGGTTGAAATTTTCACAGATTATGTATTTCTGTTGCCGCTATAACAACAAATACTTAAAACAGAACAAAGTTAAAAATTAAAGGGGGTTTCCATACAAAAAACGTGTTTTTACTCTAGCGCCATCTATGAACGATTATAATAACCTTATTAATAAATAATATGAATTACCTACCTTTGTGTTGACGTTCACATAGTTGGTGTTAGAAGTTCTTTAGACATTCGTTAGATGGCGTCGTAGTTAATAAGCATGTTTGGTATTGACACGGTAATATAATATAATATTATACTTATATATTATTATACTGTGGTTTGGAACCCTCCGTGTGCGAGACAAAACTCTGACTCGTACTTGGCCAGTTTTATTATTGCCTGTCTGTCTGTCCGTCTGTCACCAGGCTGTATCTCATGAACCGTGATAGTTAGACGGTTGAAATTTTCACAGATTATGTATTTCTGTTGCCGCTATAACAACAAATACTTAAAACAGAACAAAGTTAAAAATTAAAGGGGGTCCCCATACAAAAAACGTGTTTTTACTATAGCGCCATCTATGAACGATTATAATAACCTTATTAATAAATAATATGAATTACCTACCTTTGTGTTGACGTTCACTTAGTTGGTGTTAGAAGTTCTTTAGACATTCGTTAGATGGCGTCTTAGTTAATACGCATGTTTGGTATTGACACGGTAATATAATATAATATTATACTTATATATTATTATACTGTGGTTTGGAACCCTCTGTGTGCGAGTCAAAAGTCTGACTCGTACTTGGCCAGTTTTATTATTATTTGATCTTGCAGCCATTGCAATACACACCATGAGTAAATTTCAAGTCTTTATATACTAAGGTTTGTATGATCGAGCATAAAAAGCCTTTCTTGTATGGGGACCCCCTTTATTATTTCATTTAATTTTGTTTTTATCGGTTTTTATACACAAATAGCGAATATCAATGTATGGAAGCGCTATAATGACAACCATCAAAATAAGTCAATACAATGACTGTCTGAACGAACCAATAACCTGGGACAACCATCAAAATTCAAAATATTATATAAAATGTAGATACCTACGCGATAATTCCAGTAATGTGGATATATTATGTTGTCGATTCTAAACCGTTAATTTAATACGTGCTTTAAATTTCAATTCGAGAGTGGAACAGAGTCTACCCTACTGTTCAGAATTCAAATCTTCGCGCCACCTGTTCATACACTGAATCTAACTTTTGAACGTAGCTAACGTTACCAGTCTTATTTATGTACCTTCATCTTTTTATTATGTTTTTCTTCGTACCTGTTTAATTATTATTATTATTAATTTTATTTATCTCTATTGGATCTATTGGAATACACGCCCTCGTCAAATTATATCGATTTTTTTAATTTATAAAATATACCTGTCCCCCAACACCTACCGTACCGAAGGGACGAACGTCAAAATATGTTTGACAGGAAAGTAGGTAGAACAGTTTATATGGGAAACATAAAATTGGTGTTTTTACTATCTTCCTCGCATTTTTTCCAAATTTTCTTTCACCGTTTAAACCTTCCCTAGACTACGACAAACATTTCAAAACCAAAATCAGCTAAATCGGCCCAGCCGTTCTCGAGTTTTAGCGAGACTAACGAACAGCAATTGATTTTTATATATAAGAAGAAGAGGAAGAAGATATAACAATAAAGGCAGACGATTGCCCGATGGAAAGTGATGACGTCTGCCTAATAGAAAATGTTACACGAACAACTTTGAATAGCCAGAATTTTGTGAGTGTACAGTGCACTGCTCGTCAAATACCTAGATACTTGAAATTTATTTTCCACTTTTCTGCGAAGTAAGTATATAACCTATTACCTACTTTAAGGATAACCCTACAATTAGGTCAAAACGTAAATACAATGTCATCCGGTGACAAACATGGTGATTCTTTGGATCGCAATACTGACTCTTCAATTCATAGAATTGTCTTAAGTCTTAAGAGGCCGGCACTTATCCATACTAACGTAACATCAAAATCATTTAAAATTAGGACATTGTCTTTAGGACAGTATAAATCTAAGTACCTTCAAAGTACTCACATCATTCGAAAACTATAGCTATCTAGTGGCACCCCACAACATCGCCCGCTTTTTAAAGTACTCGTATATAATTCCTATTGTACAATTATGCCAAGATTATGCCAATCTCCGCACAAAATTTTAGCGAAATCAGTTCGGCTGTTTGAATGACACCAGTATTCAGTATTCAGTATTTTATTGCGTCTATAAAAGTATTTACAAGGTCTTAAATAAAATGTACAGTTCTTTATAGACCCTGGAAGGGCACAGCAATATTACTTTAAAAAATTAAATTATTAATCAATTAGGAGAGAGGAGGAATATTACACTTCTACATAATTATCGTAATTATTATTATTTATGCATGTCATTTATGTCGGTATATTATTTATTTTATTTAATGTAAAAAGGAAATGTCATATTTTTAAATAGAAAACAATGTCAAAATTTATCTTTATAATATCGTTTAAAAACTAAAAAACAACCGACTTCAATGCCGCGCTATTCATTTTCAGTACCAATTTTGAGATGTTTATCTCAATATCTCTGGAGATACTTATCATACCTCGATAAAATTACCATGGTACCACACTTGGGATATCTCCTTTCGAACAAAAAAAGAATAATCGAAATCGGTTCATAAACGACGAAGTTATCCGCGAACAAACATAAAAATATATATATATATATATATATATATATATATATATACGGTCGAATTGAGAAACCTCCTCCTTTTTTTGAAGTCGGTTAAAAATAGACTTTGGATTCGGTAAAGTAGGAATGGGCATATTTTATAAATATTTTATTCACTAGTCACACCAGTAATAACTCATTAACTGGTTATTTACAAATCATACAACAGTAGTGCTATAAACGAGTATAGAACTATATTTGACATAAAATAAATAATTTACGTTTTCCAACCCCAAATATTGTTTTTAGATATATCATCGTTACAACCACAGCAATATTTGACTAATTTAATAAATTTTAAACGAACCCAGACTTGGGACTGATGATGTCATGGGAGGTATTCCCATCATTATGATCACGAAGCAAACCTTACGTCTGATAATGCCTTTAGAATTCGCTTACCTTATATCTGTTGAAATATTTATTGATAAGGATGATTAATCCTTGATGTTTGTGTGCGCAGGCAGCAGGCGGTGAGAGAGAGAGAGAGCGCGTGTGGGCGAGATGGCTGCGCCGGCCAGCTGATAGCATGCGGTCGGCGGCGCGCCGGCCCGCCCCGACCTAGCCGATCGCACCACGAGCGCCACATTAACGGGTAAATGTTTATTAGTGCTCTATATAACACACATAGCACAGCTTTTATATGAGACTTTTATTTAAAAAAATCTTATAGTTAAATGATAAATTAATTCTTAAAAAAAGGAACAGAAAACGAGCAGTGACGTATCCTTGACAATTACAAGCGACAAAGTTTTTTGAATTTGTTTTAATTTATGACTAAGCAGACGTTTGGCTGTAATATCACTTGATGGTAAGTGATGAATTGACGCAGCCGAAGATGTAGAAAGCTTGCTCAGCATACTTTTTCGATTTGAACGTCGAAGTGACTAAAGCACGAAGATGCGCTGTTTTTAGGGTTCCGTACCTCAAAAGATAAAAAAAGGAACCCTTATAAGATCACTTTCATGTCCGTTTGTCCGTCTGTCCGTGTGTCCCACCGACTTTCTCAGGAACGGGTGGACCTAGCAAGTTGAAATTTATACCAGACTAGCTGGCCCGGTGAACTTCGTACCACCTAACAGACAACGAATGTCGTGTTACCTTTTAGATTAACTTAATTTAGGCTTTTATGGACGTAATACAATGAATACAAAAGAGATATTAAGTTCAGTAATGTATTATGACACTTTGATTATCAAGTAAATAATAAAGTTGTGGCAATACAGAAATAGAATAAAAATACAACAATCAAGTACTTCAACCGCGTGTCAGCAAGACATGATGCAATGAAACAATTTTATTATTGTTATAGATAAGTTATTAACTTGAAATTAGTTCGATTGAGTTTAATTTTGATTGTAAAAATATAATCACCAGTATTTAATTTTAATTCTGAATAAGTATAGGTACTTACTTAATGAATAACTGTCTAATATTTTTTGCCTTATGGATAAGACTGTATACATACGACATTCATAACTTGGCTATCACATTCTTGCATATCTCTGTATTTACCTACATTCTGACAAAATATAAAATTGATTAGGCATTGATTATTATTGTCTCGATTGCTTGTAAGCATACATTTTTTTAAGTTTCATTATGTCTCCACACGATTAGTGTATTTAGCCAGTGTCAAATATTGAATTTTTTCAAGTTTTTATCAATTTTGGTCGTAGAGATGGGTCAGAGTCACATTTCAGCTCAATTTTCAAGTAGAAGTCTAGTCTAAGTCATACCTTCAGTAAAGATGAGGTGTTTACTGAAGATTTTCAGTGGAATTTTGGTGAGAATGCAAATGTTGTTTCCCTACACACGCACACATTCAACAAAAAAATATATATATAAAAAAAAATCACCAAAATAAATGGTATCCTATGTTCGTTTCCTGGCTCTAAGCTACCTCCTCACCAATTTTCAGCCATATCGGTAAAGCCGTTCTTGAGTTATAAATAGTGTAACTAACACGACTTTTTATATATATATAGATACTGAGGTCTATAGTCCCTATTAGGTGTATAAAAATCAAGGTCCTGAGTCAACACGATAAAAAGATATGGGCAAATTTAGATTTTCGCGAATACTTGTAGGTACCAAATGTACCAAAATTTACCAAAATTTTCAATATATTTTATTTTTCGTTTTTTTCCTTTACTTGTGCTGACCTTGTTTTTAATCAATATTAACAATTCTAGGCCAACCGTATGTAACTTATAGATTTTGGGTCGAAAACCTATAGCATAGAAAAGATAATAATACTACGTATAGAACGGACACTCTGTTCCCCCCATCAATTCCGGGCTTCCTCACCCCGCCACCGACTTGGAGCTGTCGAGGAGCTGCGCTGAGCAAGGACGCCACACGCGTACGACTATAGAACAATTACTACTCACGGAGAGAAGAACAGCAACTTCATACATTTATGTTGGGACCAGTAGACACTGGAGGTTCAAATTTACGTAGGTATATAATAAACACTTAATTATATTAGTATACCTACCTACATATTCGTATTTTAGAATTCATTTTCATAAATGAAACAACGATATATTTATATATATATATATATATATATATATACTCGTGCGTAAATAACGCTTAATTTGTAAAATATTTAAAAAAACTTTCAAGTTTAAACATTTTTAAGTGCAGATTTTTGAGTGCAGAGCACTCGCTACTTCGCATATGTCAGGCAAGACTACCCAATATCAGTGCTTGCCTGTTTAAAAATAAATGTATCGTATTTTTATTGAACGAGTTGTGTGGAAAGATTTGCGTCATCATACATAATGGAAAGTACAATTGTCCTACCATTAGCCATTAGGGAGTTCTGTTATCTACGGCTCCATCATCAGATCAGATCAGTGGTAGCATATATGGTAGCATATAGCTGCGTTGTCACTAAACTAACATTAGTATTCCAAATATCAAGTGTTTTGAAAATGGTGTGAAAATTTTGATGCGGAAGACTTACTTACATATTATGTTTAGTGTGCTACAGAAAAAGTCGGTCCAGCATTAATCGGCACAACCGGGTGACAAAATCGGATATGTGTGGATGAATATTCGGCTCGGCTTAGCTACACTTGCTACAGTCGGGTAAGCTCAGCCGAGCAAGAGCGGATTGCCTTCAATTGTCAGAGCAGGACGATAACATCGAAATTTCAGGTCGGCTTTGTCGTTCAACAAACACTTGCTACCAAATCGAATGTGCCGACCCGCTTATAAAGCCCGAATGGACTACCCGATCTGCACTAGCTGAATAAATTCTAACATGTATAATAATTGCTTCGGGCTGGCCTTGTCGTTCAACAACATTGGGCTATAGCCCAATGGCTAAGGCGTCGGCCTAGCAATCATCAGAGGTCGTGAGTTCGATCTCCACCCATTGCGCTATCGACGTGAACCTACTCAAGACGTAAGCATATTTAGTTTAGTTGGAGGGGTTAACAACACTACTGTAATGTGCAACCCACATTGCTAGTGATATTTATAAAATCAAATAAAAACTGCCAAGTGCAAGTCGAACTCGCACTCGAAGGGTTCCGTAACACAGCAGAGTATTTTATAACTATAATTTTTCTCCACCAAAAAATGTACTTTGTTTTTCATAGTGTTTGTATGAAAAAGAAAGTAATATTTGTGGTCGATATATCTCAAAAACTGCGGACTGTATCTCGTTCCAACCCAACCAATTTTCGTTGAAAGTTTTTATTGAGATCTGCAGCATATATATTTTTTAGGTGTTTCACTACCTTACTTTAAAAGTTAGAGGGGAGGAGGGGGGGGGGCACACATTTTGCCACTTTAGACGTGCCTATCTTTCAAATAATTGACTTTGAGAATGAATGGTTTTAGGAACCTTAATATCAGGTAGGTTTCATGAACATTTTTTTTAGTTTCAGTTACATGTATTGCTCCCCATCAATATATATTTTTTATTTTTGTATAAAAATTGTAAATCGGTTTACAGAATATACCTACCTACTAAGTTTCAACTGTGTAGTCTTAATAGTTTCGGAATAAAGTGGCTGTGACATACAGACGGACGGACAGACAGACAGACAGACAGAAATGACGAATCTATAAGGGAACCCGCTGCTTAGCCCGATCCGAATATGTGTGCACGCCCAAGTTATATAATATTTAACTAGCTTACCACAAACTTGATTTGCCACAAAAAGGATCAATGCTTAAACTTGAAAACATTAAAATAAAAAAAAACCGGCCAAGTTGAGTTGGACTCGCCCACTAAGGCGTCCGTGCCAACGTTGGTTAATACCAATTAAGCTAGACCTTTAATTTTATGAGCTCTCATATAACTCAGAGGCCTATGTTAATAGGGAATATGCATGTAGTATACATTTACTTGAAATCATTTATTTTTGAATCATTATTGTTCTGGTGTTGTTTGTTAAACATTTTTTTTATTTTAAGTTTTTTCACTTATAGTGTTTTATGTACATGGCGTAGATATCTCACTACCATTACATATCTAGCCTTACGACAACTAGGCTAATTGGTAGGTAATTTGATTTTGACTTTATTAATTTTTAGAATATTAGTTCTCAATTCGTCTGTATGTTTTCAACGGACTTCCAAAAAGGAGGAGGTTCTCAATTCCTCTGTGTGTTTTTTTGTATGTATATTACTCGATTACTCCTTCAATTATGAACCGATTCAAATGATTATTTTTAATTGGTAGAGTACATTTCCATTGTAATTTCATCGAACACCGCAAACTTAGTACTGATTATTAAGATAGTTTAAAAACTAAAACAACCGACTTCCACGCTGTGCGAGTAAGTTTCAGTAGCAAGTTTGAGACGTTTGTCGTCATATCTCTGAAGATAATTATCAGATCTCGATGAAATTACACTGGAACTACCTCGAAAACATACCCTAACGATTAAGAAAAGAATCATTCGAATCAATTCGCAATTAACGGAGTAATCGCGTAACATACATACAAAAAAAAACATACAGATGAATTGAGAACCTCCTCCTTTTTGGAAGTCGGTTGAAAAAGACTAGCGCGGCATTCGAAGTCAATTTTTTTCGTATTGTAAATCATTATGTGATCTTAAATTATTTTTAAACTAGCAGCCCGCCCCGGCTTCGCACGGGTAGAACATATATGCCTACAAAATTTGCATCAGTTTGTTGCATCAAATATAATATATTAACATATTTAACAATCATCGTCATATTTCAACTAATTTACACAAAACCTTAACGAATTATGCACCTAAAACTTCCTTATAAAACTAAAACTAAAACTCAAACTCTGGCTATTGGTAAAAACCGCATGATAATCCGTTCAGTAGCTATTGAGATTATTGCGAACAGACAGACAGACGCAGTGATGGACTTTGTTTTATAATACTTACGTAGTGATATTGGACGGCCCTTTGGCCTAAAGGATAGTTACCCTGATTCTGACCCGACGGTCGTTGGTTCTAATCCTAGCTATATACCTACCAATGAAAGTTTTATGTGCATTCATGAATCATGGCTTTTCGTACAGAGGTAGTGGGAACATGGAATCAAAATCAATCAAATCATGGGATCAAAGAAGGGGTATTATACTTTTAACGTGTGTATCTGTGTCTGTCTGTAGCATCTTAGCACCCAACCGGATGAACCGATTTTGATTTTACTATTGATTTTTTTTTTGTTTGATAGATGTCTTCATCGAGAGTGTTCTTAGCTTTGATTCATGAAAATTCGTTCAATCGTTATAAAACTATGAGCTTTTTTCTAGTTATTTGCGCTATGAAATGAACTTTCATAGGTCTGATCAATTTGAAAATCTTCTTATTCAACGATATTGTAAGAACATAGAATGGCATTGACCTGATGCTGGGACATCTCCTGTACTCTACAGAATACTCAAGCCACACCAACTTACAGCTCAGATTTTAAATGTCGTGTTTAGAGTCATTGGAATGCTTTTATTGAAAAGATTATACATAGATCAGTCGGGGTGGTTTATATATAGATCATAACTATATTATACAATAGAATTTTGAATTTTACAGTAAAAATATATGATTATACAATATTGACTTCAAATTGATTGTGATCGGTGGGGATCTACAGCATCGCTAAGCTTACAATAATATTTTCTTAGTAACTATGACCTAATCTGTGGTTTCACTGCAGCTATTTTATTAATTTTGCGATGCGTGTATGTGAAATCCGTTATATCTTCTAGAGTTTTCATTTGAATTATATTTTGTAAAGGACAATTTTAATCTATAATATGTGGCCAAGCTAATTAACGTAATTATTTGGATAAGGATTAATACTATATACTTGAAAATAGCCCTGGAAGTTATGTAATATTTTTTATTATATAGCCTATTTTCATTCCGAAAGTCCATTCTATATATTAGTAAAAGAATTTTTTAAATCGGTCCAGTAGTTTTTGAGCCAAATCATTACAAACATACAAAAATACAAAAATACAAATGTTGTCTCTTTATAATATTAGTATAGATCATTTCCTTGATGTGGGTTGTAGAATTTTATCTACAGTAAATTAAATATGAATTGGAAATTGAATGATTGTAATATTCATATTTTATTTCTCTAGCCTCAAGAGGATGTCAGCAATTAAATCCTAGCACTTGCTTTACTCAAAAACGACTTGAGAATACACAGAACAATATTGTAACAAGTTGGCTCACAAGAATCAATTCCTCACTGCCCTTTATTTTATGTCCTTAATAAAATTAGCTAACAAACATTCTCTTCCAAGTCGTTTCAGATTCCAGTCACATATTGATTTGTTATATTCCCGAGACGTTGATTACGTTAACCCAAAGGGTTATTTATACAAAAGGATATTTATGATCGTGAGCTGTTTCAGTATTCGACATATGACAGATTACTCTAACACAAACTTTGTTACAAGGGTTCGATACCGAGTTAGAGGCAAACTTGCCCGCCAGGCCAGATCTCGGCAAATACAAGTAGTTATGCTTTAGGGAGCCTTTATCGAGAACATAACTTTCTAATACAATAAACTCACTTTAGGGCCATTATAATCAGTCCTGAAACTTTTCGCGTTATCCGTATGAATTTATCTGCGATCAGATTATAATATTACTTATCGAGCTGGGAATAATGTTGTAAATTTTAAGTTTGGGATGATTCTAGTTTTAGCATCGCTTAATCTTATCGCTTATCTAGCAATTATGAGTTTGTGTTTAGGTAAAAACTACTATTTACGTACTATGTTTGATAATATATATATATAAGATCGACTTAATGAGTCAAGACATTTTATAAAATAAACGTGAGTTAACCCAGCTTAGTTAAAAATTAAAAGACATAATTTTCGTTTGAGTTAATCTTTAGAAAGATACTATAATTTTAAATTAAAAAGATAGGTTCTCTACTCTACACATAGTTGAATAGTCGATTGGCAGACAAGGCCACAAAATACCCAATATAATTACGACGAAGCCGCTTTTTTGAATCCTGAACGTAGCGACGGATTCAAAGTTCGGCTGAGCAAACAATAGTCTTGCGACCGAGTGAATACACTCTACTTCTTGCCCCTAATAAAAAAAATTAAAACAACAATTCAAGAGTATCAGAGATTGACTGATATAAAGTAGCACAATATACAACACACGATCTGCATATTGTGCCACTTTGCAACCTTTATATTTCATAATTCTTTTTTCTGTACCTAATATTTGGCTTGGCAGTATTTTTTTTTATTTATCAGCGTGGCGCGCTCTTTTATTGACAGGGCAGTAGCGTTTACCATACAATATTATTATTGGAACTCCCTATCAAGGGCAATCTAATATGAGAACATGTATTGCCTACACTTTACTGCCCCCTCAAAAAGCTTGAAGGGAAAGACCTATTTTGCGCGCACCTTAAGAGGAGTTAATCAGTGATTTTCGAATAAATAGGATGAATGCATTCATAAATCTTTAACTGAACATATGCGTGCAATCATAAATAGTTACTTCTAGTTTGAATAATATAAGTGAGTATACGGATTGTCTTCATAGTTATACTGTTTTAAAACACTCACTCACTATGAATTAAAATGTTAATTGCATTAGCTGTGTATTATTGTCAATATTTTGTTAATTAAATCAAACCCATTTAGTACTATGTAAAAACATGCATGCTGGAGTGTGGAAAATATGCAGCGCAATATTCCGATTTATCATTAATTTTTAAGGATTTCGTGCAAATAAATCATTGTATTTCATTCATTATTAGTTTCAATCTTGTTAAAATAAATAGGTCAGTTTACTTACCACATAAACATCACCAACACATTAAGCAACGAGCAACTATTTTTCTCACACGCAAGTGTAATTACCGATGGGAGATAAAAATAAATGTCAGTAGTCCTTCCGCCCGTGGCCGGCACTCATGGGAAATTGTCGCGGACACAACTCGATGCCTAACAATTTATGTGTATTGCCTACTTGAGTGTGTGCTCGTATCGCCCCAGGGCTGTCGTAATGACTGAGGCTTAAATCAACGATGCTGACTTGTTCATTTAGCCCACCTCTGACTTGCATCAGAAAATATTTACGAAACATAGCTTACGAGCGCTACCACAACGTCTAAAACAATATTTATTTAATCTTACTATTCCGAAGACAGCATGATATTTAAAAGATGCTGCTTGCTCTAAGAGCGAACGCGGGGTGCACTTTTCCATACAAATGTATTCTCCTGTTTCCTCCCTGGAAAATCCTTCTAGAGCAAAATTTGTTACTACAAAAAAATCAAGGTCTGCTGTAGCTATGCCCCTACTGCTTTATTGACCAACCAATTGCAAATAGAAATATGACCCTTCAAAACTCTTAAAGAGGAGATAATAAAAGGATTATATTTCTTTTTCAATTGGTTGGTCAAAAAAAGCAAATGATAGGGACGTAGCAACAACAGACTTTGATACTCTGTAGAAAAAAATTTTGCTCTAGAAGCATTTTCCAGGGAGGAAACAGGGGAATACATTTATATGGAAAAGTGCTCGCGTTTCCTTTTAAGGGCGGTCCTTTCGCTTTCAGTGATAAGTCAGGCAATTTGTTAATTAATTTTTTTTTTATTTATTTTTTATTTTTTAAAGATTACTCGCAATGTGGGTTGCACATTACTAGTATTCTTGTTAACCCCTCCAACTAAGCTAAATATGCTTGTGTCTGGAGTGGGTTCACGTCAATAGTGCAATGGGTGGGGTGGTATTCGAACTCACGACCTCTCGATTGCCAGTCCGATACCCTATCCATTGGGCTATTGCCGCCTTTTAATTTGTAATGATGACTCTATAACATAATTTGTTTATAGTTAATTTTCCGTGATGTAAATAGGCGCATAAATGCGGGATGGATGAAATGGCGATAGGTCACAGAAAACTTGCGACCTGAGAATTCTACTTAACCTAAGACGGATTGTAGACCTTTCGTATAAGCACGCTGTGCTGCAGCTGTTATACAATATTGTTACTATTAAATGCATGGACGTACTACACTAGTACGTTAAATGTTAGAATTCCATTAAGTCAATTCTCAAATAATTGATAGTTTAATGATTTCGCTGCAATGTTTTCAATGACATAACATTGGTAAAAGTCGCTCAGTCTAGCTTATATCAGAGAATAAGATCCAGTCTTCAAACTTTAAAATGATATAAAATGTATGTTATATTAAAATTTATTTTTCGATTTGAAAGCATTATTAAGCTTAAATTTAATTATCAAGCTTAAACTTCTTCATCTATGCAAAAAATAGTCTGAGATATAACCGTGTCGAAAGCTTACTCCATTAATAAATCCTACCTAAAACTGCAAAAATCTCTCCACAACTGTCACTCCGTTGCGGATCATGGATCATGTCACGTTCCGTACGAGTGAGCCCCCTTGAAATACTTGTTCACCAATTTCGATGCTATGTGCCACATTCTCAAAAAGTTATGGCAACCCTACACGGTCGGTAAAAATAAAACAGTGCTAGACAGCGGACGGGTCGACCGGACCCCCGGGGAAATTTTGCCGATCATTTGTGTCGACGGCCCCATCGCCTCATCGATACACGTGTCATTTAATATCGTTATTTTGAGTGACGCCATATGTCCTGTTGGACTGACGTTTTGTGGATTAGCGTGTTTGTTAGGGCACAATGGTATCCCTTTTCTGTCAATATATGTTCAGTTTCTTTTTCTAACTGCCATGTTACTTTACCAAATTGAACGTTTATTTCGTAACAGTAATAATCCAGTATGTTTAATAATATTTGGAGACTTACTGGGGTTGAGAGTAAGACCATTCATGGCGATTACGCAAGTGTGAAACTTTGTAGTTTCAGTGACTGGCAAACCTTATTTAGTTAACGTTAACAAATTTCGGCAGTACATTCCATAGATCTGAATATTCTATCCAAAGTTAGTAGAACACGCCAACACAGCACAAACATGAACCCGAGGCCCAGATCCGAAACAAATACTTGTCTAAGAGGGCCAAATATTTGCCTCCAAGTAGAAATTGAATCGGAACCCTTTGCATGCAAAGTACCCGGCTGATGCAGCCAACCGTTCCGTATACCTACAGCCGTCGGCATTTGTCCTCTGACTTGCATCTCTGTCAAAGGCAGTTGGAATCACCCTAACAGCGACCCATTCAAACATTTCTTTAATCGATTCACGAAATGCTCTCACAAGTTTGCTTCTCGTACCTTTTACTCATTAATTACGTTGTCAGATGTCAGCAATTTGTCACGTACTTTGTAAAGTTTTTCTTTCTCATTCGACGCTTCTCATTAATGTCCATCGGTGGAACCAGCCGCTATGCTTATTAATTTTTCTAATGAAACGGTCCACAGTCTAATTAGGCCGGAGTCGTTCAAACTGCCTTTCCAGAAAAGTTTGGAACGCTCCCTTGCCGAGCTCTCTGTTAAGCGCAACTTAAAACAGAGACGCGTTAAACAAAAAGTTATTCGCTTTCGGAGAGCCCGTAAAACGAACTCTAGGTACATATATTAATTCCAGAATGTCTTGCTTTATTGCTTACGTCCAGGTGATAAAAATGTTCGGTATGTTTGTAACCGCAGTACGTAATGTTCGGTCGCCATTAAACCTGAGTACGTACTAAAATTGTTTGTTGTAATGTTAAAATGAGCCTAAAGACACCTCTATCTCACCTGTTGGGAAGTGATGCGATCAAGGATGGCACGCTAGGCCTAGAATGGAAACTGGCTCTCAAGGACAGCTCCCAGAAAACATTAGATATTTGGAGACAGATTATTTAACTTGAGGGTGGTATCTGGCCAAGCGGAAGCTAGATAGTGTCCTATCACCATGCCGTGGTAGGCAATTCATAACAATGTTTTTCTTTTACATGCGCACATTTATTTTTCAGTAGAAACCTAGTAGTGCACAACGATTTGAGGATTTGAACCCATTACCAATCGCGTCTATTCTGCCACTATTGTGCCACTGCACCCCTGTATGATATAATATAATAGATACGGGTGTAACGAAGCTTGTAAAGCATCCAGCATCCAGCATATAACTAATATTTTGCTGCTGACTATCGAATGAGGCTCTAGCGACACAAATGGCGGGATAACCATTTAGACTAAAACAAAACAACGTAGCTAAATCACTCAGTTCAATAACGGGTAGTCTCACGGCACGGTACCGCAACTAGTGTGAAAAGCTACGCGCTGCGATTCCCAACACGCAAGCACAGCGCGGTGAATATGTCAAGCACGAATTTACAGTATAATGAACTTTATTGCTTCAATTAAATCAAACAAAATTACTGTAGTATTGACATCTCTCACACAAATGTAATCGCTATTTTAATTATTAAAGGCCTACAGAAATAAATATTTTCGAGTAGCATTAATTTATTAGCACAATGAATATCAGTAAAAAAATAAAAATAAAGAAAGTATCAGTTGTCGAACATAATGTGAGTCTATAGGGATCAGTTTAGTTATAAGCGGTATACAATAGGTCGGTACTCTGTAATTCGTGTGTTTGGAGAGGACGGACCCATTCCACACCGAGACATTGTTACCGCTATTTGCTCGACCCGTTTTTCAAAAGCATTAAAAACACAAAATGAATGCTTTTGAAACGAGCATAAACTTTGTTACAGCCTTTTCCGCAAAGCATGTTTTCTAGTTAAATTTTAATTATCGTCGTTTAAATAAATCTCCATTGTGTCGGTGTTTGCTGGGGATAAACGATGATAATGCAAGTGTAAATATATTTTAGCACCTTTATACTTGGATTTAGACGCGTTGTTCTAACTTTCATGTTATTTATTTTTATTTAAACTATTAGTTTAAAGGTACGGCCATACCGCAGCGTCCTGCGTGCGCGACCTCTGTGGCAATCTGATAGCGCCGTAGTATTTGTACCGACTGACTGGTTTACACTAAGCGCGATCTACGGCGGTAAAACGATTAAAAATCAGATCGCGAATGCGCACGCGGAAGCAGGACGCCGCGGTGTGGTCGTACCTGAAAGAGCGGTTATGAGCAGACTTTTGATTCGTATGTAGGCTTGAAGAGCGCGTATATATACTCAAGAAATCTACAAAATAACTTGTAAATAGAGTTAATATATAACAGACTATAGCATTATTTCGCAGAAACTATTATATAATCTGTGTCTATAGTCTGTTATTCCACTCGTTTCTTTAACGTTGACACGTAATAGAAATTAATGTAATCATACATACCTATGTCAGTATTTACCTATACGAATCACTACATAGTACAAAAGTAGAATAGAATAAGAATTCTATTACGTTAATAAAGAAAATAAATATTCTACGATGTTATATATTTACTTATTGGTTCACATAAAGTAAACTATTCTCATCATATCATTCTCTCAAGAGTCGTCCATGATATATATATATATATCATGGACGACTCTTGAGAGAACAGATTCTTATGAAAATATAATGTCAATGTTGTCTTTTACGCAGTATCGTAAAACAAATATACTGAGTGCAATAGTCAGTGGACTGAGTCAGTGGACATTGGGAAATACATTTCAGAATATATGTGTACTAAACATATATTGTTATTGAACTTACATATAAGGTGACATTATATTGTTTATCTTTTTTCGTTGCATGTACACGCTCCAGATAAAATTTTAAGAACACAATACGAGCTGATTAAAAAGATTTTTTTATATCACTTACAAGGTGGTGTGTTATTTTAACTGACTTTACAAAAATAAGGAGGTTCTCAACTAGACTGTACTTTTTTGAGATTATGCTTTCCATATCCATATCCATGGAGATAAACACCTCAAACATGGTACTGATAATGACTAGGGTGGCATATAAAATCAGTTTATTTGTATTATTAACAATCTTTAATTATCATATACTCGTACCAGTGCATTTTATCTACCCTGTGTTTTATCAATTTTGAAAGAAAATAATACAGACAATTTTTTTATAAAGAAAATAAAATACCTCTAAAATGCGGAAAAGTGCCTCTAAGAAACGGTCCAAGAGTAATATTATTTTTTTATTTTCTCGGGTTCTCTGGACCCTCCAAATTTCGCAAAGGATTTTCCTCTTTTGAAATATGGGAGGAGTTAGTAAGCCTCATCAAACTGCGCCAAATTTTAGCTTGATATTTTTTCAAATTTCAAGACAAACGCACGAACGCACTTTCATTTGAATGTACCTTCATTCAAATGAAAGTGCGTTCGTACTCCTAATTTAACATAATTTTGAAAATTTCCTCAGAATATAAATTCTTCTATCATTTTTAAATGTGCATTGTCAGAAGCGTTGTTAATTAGTTAGGTACCAAATTTGTTACGTTTGATTGTTTTTATAGCATTAGAAGAATGCTGTATATACTATGTATCTGCAAAAAAATACTGCTTTGACGCGTAGTTAATAAATTGATACACAATACCAGTTTTCACTTCCATTATTTAGGCAAATGATACGAAAATTTACGTTAAGTGACAGCCTCGTTGCGTTAATGATAGACGGCTTGACTACTAAGCGAAAGGTCACCGTTTAATATTTTAGCACGGGTGATCATCCACAGGTGCTAAGAGCATATTATACCGATGTTCCGCCTGACTTGCTACAAAAAGTAACTTACCACTGTCAAGGAGAAAATCTGCCGCCATAACTTTAAGGTGTTTCGGCAGTACACAGCCCTGAGAGTCAGAGTAATCTGAGCCTGTGGCCACCTTTAACCACACCATCGCTTATTACCAGGCGAGATAGTGGTCAAACGCCAGCCCATCTTTACATAGTATACAACAAAGTTGCTACACTGTCTGCGCATACACACATACATAAAATCACGCCGTTTTTCCGTTGGGGTAAGCAGAGACTACTTCTTTCCACATGCTACGATCCTGACATACCTCTTTTTTTGCTTCTGCCACTTTCATGAGTGTTTTCATACATGCTCGCCGGTAATAAGGACTTTTGACTTAGCCTTTCTTTAAAACGTCTCCGATCTGATTGTGATACGTTTGCTTAGGTCGGCCTCTACCGGCTGGCCCATTCACACTCGTCTCATAAATCTGTTTAGTCAATCTTCCTTCATCCATCCTCTCTAGATGTCCAAATCATCTAAGCATCCTTTTCTCTATCTTTGTCACTACATCTTCTATCACACAACAACGTTATCACGCTGTTCTCCACTTTATCAATCAGATTCACTCCAATCATAATCCATCCAAGCAGCGCTTAGCAACGGATTTCAATACAGTTTTCAGCAATAGATAGAGTAATTCAAGATACAATTTATAAACGAGGGCAAAGCCGCGGGGTTGAACTAGTAAGATATAAAAAACTTTTTAAGGCCTTATTACTACAGATTATTCTTAAACTCTCAACATGATGTTTATTTTTAGTAATTGATGATTTGACTACCTGGGTAAGATATTTGATTTAATCGTCAGATATATACTTCCAATAACTCAAAAATATAACAAAAACTAGTTGATGCCCGCGACTTCGCTCAAGTAGTACCAGTACAGTAGTACAGTAGTAGAAGACCAATAATTTTATCACTGCAAAGCTCTGTTAATCAAAATTTTATGATATACATGGTTTTATATTTTTTTAAAGTAGCCTATGTTAATCCTCATGCTATATATCCTCATGCTCATGTATCTTCTTGTTAGATTTGAGTAAGATCTGATCGTCCGTTTAGGCGTAATTAGGTAATAAACAGAAAGAGTGACAGAGTTATAAACGTTTTAATATTAGTCTGGATGTAATCTCTAAAATTATGAAGTCAAGACTCAAGATACAATACATTATTTTAGATTTATCATTTAAAACATGCTTGAATATTGCTCTCTTCTCTTTTTTCTTAAATTATCGTGTAATTTGTATTCATACGTTGTGGTTGCTCTTTTTAAAATGAGAGCATTAAACTTAGACATCTGCCAAACTGAATACAAAGGTAGCTTATAATGACAAAGGCCATAAGATTATATACTTATCCATAGAGCCGTCCGTATACTCTCGTAAACTAGACAGGTTTACGACCGTACCTAGCAACGTTAATAGAGATGTTGCCTGGGTCAAAAAATTGTGATTTTAATTAGTCCGTAATTTCGATTATCATAAAATATTGGGGACGTATTTTTTTATTTTATAAATCAATAGAAATTGACAAAGATAAAGAGCGTCAAAGTTTGGGAGTGCGGGCTCGTTACGTCACTAACCGCTAGAAAGTAAAACACTTTTTAGCGGTTTGTGACGTTACGCGGAATTTCAACGTTCTATATATTATATTCGCCAAATTTTTAAACGACGAAAAAAAACGGAGGAGGTTATCAAGTAAACGTGTATATATTTTTTTTTATCGACGAAAAAAAATACCTAGGGGGTTATCAAGTCAACGTGTATATATTTTTTTTATGTGTCAACGCATAACTTTTTACAGAGTAGTTTGATTTTGATAATTCTTTTTTTATTGGAAAGGTGTACCCCCCAAGGTGGTCCCATTTAAATTTTAACGAAATCGGGCGAGCGGCTTATAATAAATCAACTGAAATAATGGATAAAAGTATTATTATATTGATGATTTCACCGTAACGTCAATGTATATCGATTGACAAACAGGAAAAAACAAAAATAGCCGAAAATCGGGCTCAGTTACTTGTACTATTCATTATTCTATGGCTCAGTGGCGTGTCTTGAGAGAGGCCTATATCCAGCAGTGGACTGATACCGGCTGATTACGATGATGATGATGATATTATTTCACAGGTGGTACCATTTGAAATTCATCGAGATGTTGATGATGTTCAGTATCTTCAGAGATATGAAGATAAACACCTTAAACTTAGTATATTGAAATTGATTAGCGTGACGTTGGAAGTCTTATTCTTTTAGTTTTTTAAATGATCTTAAATTATTTTTATTATTATAAAGCATTTTTATTATTATGACCTATAAAGCGTTTGTCTAGGCCAGGGGTACGCAATGACGCCTGCTTATAACATGTGGCACAGAAAACTAGTTGCTAATTGAAGATGTTATTACACCTTTAATGTAGATTATCATCCTCTATAGTCTTACCTCGTGCTGATCTAAGCTCACCTGTGAACGTGTTAATCTAATTATTAGATTCTTCTAAATTATCTTTTTTTATTCTAACGGCATTTTTTGTAGGCCTACTCATGTTGGTATACAAACCTGTTTTTTTTTTAAAATTATTAACAATTATTTTACAACAAATTATGTAATAGATTAAGTAGGATGATATAACAGTTAATAGCTAAAGTAAGGTAGGTAGCTATTTTAAACGTAATAAGAATGTAGTAATTAGTAGATTATGGCCACAAAAAAATATAAAATAAAACTTTTTAACAAAAAAAAAACGCCGAAAAAACTGAAAATTAAAAAATAATAAACCTTTGTTATTTAACCGTAATAACGAAGTTCTTAAACTACTGTTAATATACCTCAGTATATATTTTTATAACATAAATAACTAAGTTCCTTAATTATTAATGTAAGTAT
This sequence comes from Cabera pusaria, assembly GCA_954871355.1. Classification (NCBI taxonomy): domain Eukaryota; kingdom Metazoa; phylum Arthropoda; class Insecta; order Lepidoptera; family Geometridae; genus Cabera; species Cabera pusaria. The sequence continues at coordinate 17,259,546 of OX940889.1, read as the reverse complement.
GTATACCCTAGTAGTTTGAGTTATATTAACAGTAGTTTAAGAACTTCGTTATTAAGGTTAAATAACAAAGGTTTATAATTTTTTACTTTTCAATTTTTCGCCGGTTTATTTTTTTTCTTAAAATGTTGTATGTTTACTCAAAAAAATAAAAAATACATATACTATATTTTTTGATAATGTAAATGACAGACTAAAAAAATATTTTTAGTAAACTAACCTATTCCCGTACAATAAAAATAGGGTATGCTGCATAATGCTTCACCATCTTAAATATCCATAACAATTTACACCTTAATTCCACATACGGAATTGTTATGTTGTGCTATTTTATTATTTATCAATCTTATAACAAACAAGCGGAATAAAACACTCTAGTTCTGGTTTAGTTCCAATGCAAAAAATAATTTGAATGTTGTTTATTAAAAAAATATGCAAAAGTGGTATGGATATAATTTTATACAATGTTTTTATCGCATATGTATTAAACTATTATATGTCATATGATACACAAGCATACACCAAGTATATTTAGAGAAATTGGGTCAGAAGGGCATCATAGTGATCTTATATAAATGACGTCACCTTTGATGTTCAAAACGCTGCTAATATCAACATCTGAAGTTAGTATCACGGCAGTTTTAATAACAGTAGTTTTGTAAGAACAGTAGACCTTGCGTGCCCTTATAAAAATTGAAATCCGTCGACAAATGACGCTACTGCAAATTTCCCCCTTTAGCCCCTTCACTCTCTCTTTTTGAAATGTTTTTCGCAACATCTTGTATAAAATAAAGTCCTTAGTGTGCCTTTCTAATTTTACTGAAATCCATCGATAAATAACGCTACAGCAAATGTATCCTCTTTCCCCTCCTATTTTTCGCCCAATCGAAAAAACACGATCGACAAACATTTTTAAATAAATCAAGGAACTTATGTTCCAATTTTCAAAACCGGTTGAAAATGTGACCTGTAAGATGTGCAGTGAACACACAGATAAACATCCGGACAAAAGCATTTTTGGCCTAGTCGAAACTGAAAAGCTTCGCTCGCTACGCTCGCTCTTGGCTTTACACACGTTTAAGAAAACGATAGGTCAGTTACCAACGTAAAAGTTAAATTAGCGAAATACAACAAGGAGTGTGGTGATGGCAAGCCTTTTGTCAATTGACCCCTCCCTCTCGAGAATTAAATTAAAATACGGGTTTACAATTAAATAATCAGGGGAGCGCCGGCAAGAAATCTCAATTAAAACGTACTCTAGTATCTTTATATAGAATCTGTGAATAATTGAATTGAGCGGTTTTGCTTTCTCGTTGTTAAAGAGATTGAGTTTTTAAATTTATTTTCCTATAACTTACTTTTGGTTGCTATGAAGGGAACTTGCAAAATATAAAATAATAATGCGTCCTTTAGAATAAATATTGAATTCAGTGTAGACAACACTTAAAGAAACATAATATTGAGTATTTTAGACTTTGCCAGGTAGGTCTAATGATACTGACATAGATCTCTCTTGACTTCACACTAGTCTAGTTATATGAATATTTTGCAGCTATTATTATTACAAATTTTGAGTAGCATTTGCAAAGTCTGATAATAATGCAATCAGTAAGCGAAGTGGCTGTATTAATATTTCTCATAGCATTATGTAGTAGAGCTACGAAATGCTACGACGCTACGAATGCTACGAGCTACGATGTTTTGCTATGCATTTGCTTATCTTTAATACGAACCTAAGTAGGAGAACTGAGATTGCTCTGCGCTGTGGCTAAAATTTATTCTAAGTAGGTAAATGCAGAACGCTTGTGTACGCTAGTGCTGACAGCTGGATAAAAATAAATACAACTAAGTTTTCTATTTACTTTAATATAGGCTAAATCTAAAAGACGTGATTTTTTTTATTTTCTGATCATTCTTGATGTCGCCACTGCGCAGGTAAAAGATTATCTATTAGTTACGCCACACCCTGTACAATAATCACACTACACTACATGCATTGCTATTAACGTACTCTAGCAAAAGTGTACTTTTCCCGTCTAGCGGCCATCCGACAAACGCCATGAGAAACATAGTCGCAATAACATATTAAGAAAACATTTGAAATATAGTCGCACTGTGTTTAAGTAAAGTTAGTTTAATAAATTACTACCTACCTGGGCAAAATAGATTCAGTCATTGAATGAGATATATAATATTATTAATATTTATTTTATATCAAATAATAAAAAAAATGTCAAACATGCATTAAAATGCATTATACTTTATGAAACATCTTTGTAAGTTCTAAATGTTTCTCATACGAAGTGAAACATTTTCTGTGTACTAGTTGTAAATGCTGTGCTGTAGCAGCAATAAAACGAAGGTCGTGGACGTCACATCTCTCTGACGTACGTGTGACGCGGGGGTGTGGCTTAGCTTTAAAAAACTGAGTCTTATTAATATAGATCTTTGAGATCTCTATAGTTTGTATAGTTTGTATTTGACTAGATATAAGAGTACACATAGACATACAGATATAGATATAAGAGACTAGTATAAATATGCTTGGCAGTTCAAAAAATTACTAATTTTTTTTAGGTTTGAAGTTTATCAACTTTTTCTTCTTCTACCGTTATTATTTTTAAAACAACAACAATTAAACTGCAGCATCCGGTTATATTCTTAATTCAAATCAATCACTAGGCACGCAATTCCGTTTGAATTTATACTATTTTACAATAATATATGTAAAGTAAACTTAAATTGTACAACATTTCCTTTAAAAACCTTAACAAATACCTAACGCTTACGCGAATAATAAAGTCGCAATAAAGCGCACGTGGTTTTTTTTATTAGTTTTATGCCCTGGAGATAAGAAAATTCGCACCGGATATTAGTCGCCTGAAATCCTCTACGTAGCTTCCGGTTTCTAGTTCAGTGGCTTAGCGAACGTGATAAGTGACGTCGGTGTACCTGAGGCCATACTTTTGTTTGAAAATTGGTAGGTATACAGTTAACTTACTATTTCTTATTATTATTATCATAATTGTAGGTTACACGTAGAAGGCATAGTTGTTATTTTCTTGTTTATAATCCTGTTTAACTCAGTGAAGTTAGATACAACCATTTTGATGACATTTTAAGTAAATAAATAATTTAATGTGGAAATATGGCAATATTTTTCTAAGAGACGAGCATAATGATGACCATGTGTAGTACTTGACATCATAGCAGACTAGACATTATGGCATGACTTGACATTTTTTTTTATGTCGGAGTTGATTAACAAGCGAGCGGTCCACCTGATCGAAAGTGGTCATCGCCGCCTATGAACACCTGCAACACAAGTATTATCACCAGTGCGTTGCTTACTTTTTGAACAGAGGACTTTTGCTCCTCTCTTGACATGATATGAAAGTGGACATAAGGAATGAAATAGGAAATAAAATATTCAAATATGTTTCCTGCACTAGTGTTATCTGTAATACGCTAAAAATGCACAATCAAACAGCGTAGAGCCAACACTTATGAGCAAGTTAGTTATTTTTTACTGATATGCCCAGAAACGTTTACCCAGACCACAAGATATCAAAGTTTTAAAGTTAAACTTACATTTATTGACTTGTATGAGATACTTCAGATATATAATTCAACGTAAATAGTTTTCAATTTGTGTTTCACATATAAATCTACCTAATGCTGGATCCTGGTGATCGACCTGAGATCTCATATCCGTTTAATCAAATAGCCAGGGCAATGAAGAGGTCAGTCCTCTGATGTTGGCTCGCAGTTAAATTAGCTACCATCTGCATACTAGTACATGCAATTTCGCAGATGTATATTCTGTTAGCGAGATAGAACCCAGCGTGTTATTCTATCACTTTAGAATAATATTGCACAGTCTAATACGTTTATTCAGTATATACTTGTATAAGCCAGTGCAGGATAGATACGAGATGTATACTATATGAAACAAAATATTTCAAGTCTTAGTCTGGTCACGTACACGTAGTACGTTTGGTGCGTAGTACTATAATTTATCTTTGCTTAGCTTGGTTACAGTATCTCATCTGATTTAAAGTGATAGTGATAGGTTTTTGAGTGTCATTTCTACAATGTTAATTAATTACATTTATTTTTAAATTATACGAATATCTCCATTAGTTATAGCTGCAGTCTGCTGTTTTCCTGTAGAGCTACAACATGGAGTTAAAAAGAGACCTTAAAAAGGGGCGTTAAATAATCTTGACAGGTCGGCAACGCTTGAGTGATTGATTGATCCTCTAGTGTTGCAAGTGTTCATAGGTGACGGTGACTATTTCCCATCAGGAGGGCCGTTTGCTTCTTATATGATAAAAAAAAAGTTTCGTTTCACGGTGTCGCCATATGAAACATATTATATTCACACGCAATCAAATAGCACAGAAATACATTTCTGCGGCGTTTGATTGCGTGTGTCACTCACAACTTATTACAAGGATAACTTAGATTGTTTAGTTCTCTTGCTCCGGACGGAAATTCAACTTAGTACTGTAAGGCTGAAAGTGTACTAATCTACTGCTATCTTAACTCACTTGCAGAACATCATAATCAACTTGTATTAGTCCTCTGCCCCAAGACCTGACTGAGCCCGATCTTGAGCTCATTGGGAGGGATACACCCTAATCGCCACGCTGGGCAGCCGGGTTGGCGATCGCAGGACGTAGCTTCTCGCACCGGTGACGCTTTACTTGCAGAACAAAATAATATCATACGATTTATTTAAATAATAAGTCCAATGAACCACTGGAACCGGCATATTGTATCTGCCGTAGTCAAGTTTTTAGTAAGAGGTTAAGGAGATTATCTTTTTTCGGTTAATAGATACAGACTATTTCTCTTGTTTTGTGGTACATACAGTTGATAATTTTAAAATATTATTGATGTAACAGTACAAAAATTCTTAACTACACATACTCACTACCTAATACTAATTTGTACTTAGTTACCATTTTCTTCCAATTTTGAAAGAGCAGGATCCTTTTCTTCTTAATATACCATTAAAGATATTGAAATTGAAAAAGGAAAGCCGAATAATCTGATCGAATATAAATTAGTCACAGCGAAACGGGTGATTTCGAACGGAGCTTATTGGGCTCTAGTATTAATACCATTTATTTGAAATTTGTAGGGTTAATTATTCCAGCGGTAGCATTTACGAAGGATTTTTTAAATAATAGGTATAGATAGGTTTGTATGAATTCACATTGACAGTATTATAATACATCTTAATTTTGAAAACAATAATGAGAAGAATCAACTATTTTAACCCCCGACGCAAAGAGAAGGGGTGTTATAAATTTGACGTGTGATTTTGTGTATGTGTACCTGCGTATCTGTTTGTGGCATCGCAGTGTCCAAATGGATGACCGATTTTTTGATAGGTGTCTCTTTGCTTTGATTATGATAATCCGTTTAGACGTTTTAAGACTACACTTTTTTCTAATTCATGACGCTGTGAGATCTACATTCATAGGTCTGATCAATCAGAGATCCTTCAGAGAAACTCCGAGCATAACCCTTTCCATAACTCGTTGAGCGACTTTGAATTTGTGTGGAGCAGTCCCACCTTGAGTGTCCATGTCTCCGTACCGTATGTAATATCGGGCAGAACGCACTGATTGAAGATTTTCGTGTATAAACTTTGTTTCAATTGTTTTTGGTGGCTTTCCTGGGATGTATAGCTTTCAAACTAACAAATAATTTTCCAAATAAGTCTCTGAGTAATCGGGAAATATACATAAAAAATATTCCAATGAATGTAGAAACCTCCTTCTTTTTGAAGTCAGTTAAAACACAATATTAATAGGAGCATAAGTTTAGTCTCATCCTAAATAGATAAACCATTTTATTATATTCAGAACTAAACAATCACCCAACTTAACTAGTAAATGAAATTCATTCCAAGCCACAACGCAAAGTATCATTTTAAGTCGAGTTTATCGAAACCGTATAACTTATTCATCAACTAAAATCAATTAGTTCTATGTGCTATAGAGGTTGAATTGATTCAATCGGTGAGCGTGCATATTAACGCCGTCGCATTTAATGTTCACCCCAACCATTGTTGTATTTTAAAACACACAAGTCCCATAAAAGGAGGGATATGTAGATATAAATTTTCATTTCACCGTGAAAGCGAACTGAATTTAAATTACAAAATGGAATGCAACGGGTCCTGTACAAATTAAAAACACGATACGCTTTTGTTCGAACGCGTATACTGCCACCAGTCCTGAATATGTAACTGGGAACTGTAAATAGGGCTTCCGAGATCCGCTGAATAAATCGGGAAACAGGGTCTCCTGCATGATTGAAGAGAATTTTAATCCAATGTTGTTTTTCGCGCAATGAGTCTGAAACTTAAAAATATGTATAGCGGTTTGAGAATAAAATAAAAAAGTTAATATAGTAGTAAACTAACGAAACCGCTATAATTATTCGTAGCTTATAAGTGGTATTTTTAAAGATGAATGATAACACACACTGTAAAAAAACAAATGAGTAACAATCGCGTTTAATCGTAAGTTTCGATTTCAAGTTATACGATAAATCCACCTAGAAGCCCCAGCAGTTTATCTTTATAAATTCTTACAAGCCACGTTTTCGCCATTCGCATGTTCTTACATATGTCATTGCATTCTTTTAACGAGCATTGGCTTGGTGCCAGGTGAGATCCGGGAATGAAACTTTGTAGCAACTAATCAACCACTTCCTGGTTATTTTTGTGCCTAGGAGGCTTCCCCTGTTCGCTGAAGTGACCTATAATGGTTTGAGTGGCGCGATAAGTCATAATTCATAGAAGTTATGTTTTTTGTGAGCTGTTATGCCACCTTTTAACTAAAAGTAGAGGAGTTTTTCAATCGAGCATGATATTAGTAACTTTCGAGATAAACGAAGAAAACTGCTGAATGCTTAAAACAGTTCGGTCATTGACCTCTGCTCAGTGAATAAATGTAGGTCAATATAAAACATACTAAAATATAAAATTAATGTTAGTTAACATGTTTTATAAGTATCTGACACTTAGCGACAATTGGCTAAGTGCTTAGTTGTAAGTTAGTTACGTAACCACAGAAGTGTTTCCCCGAAATTACTGCTGGAGTTTTTAAATCGAGCATGATATTAGTAACTTTCGAGATTAACGAAGAAAACTGCTGAATGCTTAAAACAGTTCGGTCATTGACCTCTGCTCAGTGAATAAATGTAGGTCAAGATAAAACATACTAAAATATAAAATTAATGTTAGTTAACATGTTTTATAAGTATCTGACACTTAGCGACAATTGGCTAAGTGCTTAGTTGTAAGTTAGTTACGTAACCACAGAACTGTTTCCCCGAAATTACTGCTTCGAAGATAACAACTAAGTATTGGCGCCAGAGACAACCACAGAGTTGTCAATGACAGTGAATTATCTCAGTCTGTATACGACGTAATTGTAGCCACATACTTTACCTGCTTTATTTGTAGACTACATCTATGCATAAGAATAGTTTCAATTTGTTTTGTACTCTTGGTGCAGAAATGGTTCGAAAGCCTGGGCAAGGCAAGCAGAAGGAACAAATATCTTTGCAAGCTTGCTTGGTAAACGTCGTTTTTTTTTGGAATTCAAAACTGTATCGTGATATTGTTGTACTCTGTCATAGTAACTGACTATAATATCCAAGCAGTTTGTTTTACTTTTCCTAGTGGTAAATATTTTCTCCCAAAGTGTCCAACTTCCGATCTATAATACGTTTGCTGTTAAGTTGGTAAGTTGCAAGCAATAGTTTGAAATCTCTGGATTGGTTCTGTTAAGTATTCTTGTAAATACATTATTATTATTATTAAGGCATTACACACAAAGATTTTAAATACATTTTTAAGCTCCGTAGCTTAATTAGGCATCTCATTCAGCCACCGGCGATGGTTTCGATCTTAAATATATACAAGATGTTTACTTACCCTTTCTGAAATAATTCCTTAGCTTAGTACCGAGAATATCTGATGAAGTTTAAAGTGCCGTAAATTTTTCCAAAGATTGAGGTTTGAGACTGTTGTGAATATATTATGAACTTGTACTTGTGGCAATGTCACGCTTACGATTCTGTCACAATTTTAGTATTCACCGACGTTTAAGTCGGTACCGAACTGCTAATCACACAGTGGGTTAGTGCATAGTACGTACTTGAGGTACGTACATACAACGTTTCATTAAGTTTTAACCCGCTGTCAACTAATGTGCTCAATTACCGTTGTGCGTGCTGAACAATGACTTAAGTAAAATTAGACATTAAGTGGATTAGGATTGGGAATTGCTTAGGGGTTTATGGTTTATTAAATGAATGGTAGATTTCCTTGAGAAAATTTAAACACAATCCAAAACTTTTGGAAGTTTTGGATTGTGTTTAACAATTTACAAAAATATAAAAGTGTGTGACACTTCAAAGAAACATAATAATTAAGATAGTTTAAAAAACAACTGACTTCAATGCCCCGCGAGTCAATTTCAGTAGCAAGTTTGAGACGTTTATCGTCATATCTCTGAAGATACTTATCACATCTCAATGAAATTACAATGGGACCATTTCGGAAACGTTCCCTACCGATTACAAAAATAATAATTCGAATCGGTTCACAATTGACGGAGTAATCGCGTAACATACACACACAAAAATAGAAATAAAAAAGAAACATACAGACGAATTGAGAACTTTCTTCTTTTTGGAAGTCAGTTGAAAAGTAGCTTACCACCAAGAAGAACATCTGCCGCTGCAACCTTACAGCGTTCCTCGACGCAAAAAGTAGGGGTATTATACGTTTAACGTGTGTATCTGTGTGTCTGTCTGTAGCATCTTAGCACCCAACCGGATGAACCGATTTTGATTTAAAGTAGGGTATTATACTTTTAGCGTGTCTATCTGTGTGTCTGTCTGTAGCATCTTAGCACCCAACCGGATGAACCGATTTTGATTTGATTATTGATAGTATTTTTTTTTATAGATGTCTTCATCGAGAGATCTTAGCTTTGATTCATGAACATTTGTTCAATCGTTATAAAACTATGAGCTTTAATCAACTTTAATAGGTCTGATCAATTCGAAAATCTTCTTCTTCAACGATATTGTAAGAACATGGAAGCATTGACCTGATGCTGGGACATCTCCTGGACTCTACAGAATACTCAAATCCTCACCAACTTACAGCTCAGATTTTAAATGTCGTGTTTAGAGTCATTGGAATGCTTTTAATGAAAAGATTATACATAGATCAGTCGGGGTGGTTTAAAATATTATATTATATATATAGATCATTATTATTTTATACAATAGATCATAGTATTACACTATATTGACTTCAAATTGATTGCGATCGGTGGGGATCTACAGAAAAGCTAAGCTTATAATAATATTTTCGCAGTAGCTATGACCTATTCTGTGGTTTCACTGCAAATATTTTATTAATTTTGCAATGCGTGTATGTGAAATCCGTGATATCTTCTAGAGTTTTCATTAGAATTATATACTGTAAAGGACAATTTTAATCTATAATATATGGCCAAGCTTTAGCAATTAACATTATTAATGAGACCTACAAAAATGTCCGCGACAGCATATGTCTATTTCTTAAGGTTGACTCACAGTAACCATTTTAATCTTAAAATTTTTGTTACAAAATCTTACATAACTTCCAAGGCTATTTTCAAGTATATAGTATTAATCCTTATCCAAATAAATACGTTAATTAGCTTGGCCACATATATTATATAGATTAAAATTGTCCTTTACAGTATATAATTCAAATGAAAACTCTAGAAGATATCACGAATTTCACATACACGCATCGCAAAATTAATAAAATATTTGCAGTGAAACCACAGATTAGGTCATAGTTACTACGAAAATATTATTATAAACTTAGCTATGCTGTAGATCCCCACCGATCACAATCAATTTGAAGTCAATATAGTACAATAATATGATCTATTGTTTAAAATAATATTCATCTATATATACCATACTATAATATTTTAAACCACCCCGACTGATCTATGTATAATCTTTTCATTAAAAGCATTCCAATGACTCTAAACACGACATTTAAAATCTGAGCTGTAAGTTGGTGAGGATTTGAGTATTCTGTAGAGTCCAGGAGATGTCCCAGCATCAGGTCAATGCTTCCATGTTCTTACAATATCGTTGAAGAAGAAGATTTTCGAATTGATCAGACCTATGAAAGTTGATTTCATAGCGCAATTAACTATAAAAAAGCTCATAGTTTTATAACGATTGAACGAATTTTCATGAATCAAAGCTAAGAAAACTTTCCATGAAGACAACTATCAAACAAAAAAAAAAACTATCAATAATAAAAACAAAATCGGTTTATCCGGTTAGGTGCTAAGATGCTACAGACAGACACACAGATACGAGTACACACGTTAAACGTATATTTCCCCTACATTTTGCGTCGGGGAACGCGTAAGGTTACGGCGGCAGATGTTCACCTTTTTTTTTTTAAATATCTTATTGGCTAGCGTTTGACCACTATCTCACCTGTTGGTAAGTGACGATGCGGTCGAAGATGGTAAGCATGGATGGACGCTAGGCCTAGACTGGGGAACTGGCTCTCAAGGATAGCTGGCGGTGACACATTAGATGTTTTTGGCGACAGATTTTCTAACTTGAGGGTGGTAGCTGACCAGGCGGACACTAGATAGTGTTCTACCACCATGCGGGGGTTGTTGGTTTCTTAACGATGTTTTCCTTCACCGGAGGGCCACTGTGAGAAGCGCACATAAATTTTTCGATGGAAAAATCCATTGGTGCACGGTAAGGTTTGAACTCGGTACTACGGCATCAAAGCCGACCGTTCTCCCGATTACGCCACCGGGCCCGGGCTCCTTGGTGGTAAGCTACTTTTTGGTAGATTTCATGATCCCACTACCACTGTACGAAAACTCATGATTCATGAATGCACATAAAACTTTCATTGGTAGGTATATAGCTAGGATTAGAACTAACGACCGTCGAGTCAGAATCAGGGTAACTATCCTTTACGCTAAAGGGCCGTCCAATATCACTACGTAAGTATTATAAAACAAATTCCATCATTGCGTCTGTCTGTCTGTTCGCAATAATCTCAATAGCTACTGAACGGATTATCATGCGGTTTTCACCAATAGCCAGAGTGTTTATGAGGAAGGTTTAGGTGCATAATTCGTTAAGGTTTTGTGTAAATTGGATGAAATATGACGATGGTTGTTAAATATGTTCATATTTTATATTCGATGCAACAAACTGATGCAAATTTTGTAGGCATATATGTTCTACCCGTGCGAAGCCGGGGCGGGCTGCTAGTCATAAATATTTTGTAAGTATAATTACTATTTAATGCTTAGGCTATTTAAGCAATAAGTAGAAATTGTTTTGTCTATGCGCCTAACGTATACTACAATGTTTTGAAAATGTAAGGAACAATAACATAGAGACGAACGTATATTATATTCAGTCTCACTAATAAGAGTAATAGCTGAGAGCGAGAAGAACAGAAACACTATCCGCCGAGACACAGTTTATTAACTAGTTCGATCCGATCCGGGTGATTCGGAATCGAGCACAAGCTTACCTTAACACTATATAGTTATAGTGTTAAGGTAAGCTTGTGCTCGATTCCGAATCGCCGTAGGGGTAGTCCCTTACTTATTAGTATAATTAATGACGTATTAAATTGTTTAGGTAGCACAGTACATTGAAGTAGATATCACTATATCAGGCTTATTGGCAACAATAGTCCTGTCCGTGATAACAGATCAGTCCCAATAGAGCAAGCAAAGCACGATCATTTTCGAGAACTGGCGAAGGTGCGTACTTATAGTACGGCGTCTTAGACTCGACAAGGCCGTATTGAAGAGCAAGTTGCTGGTGAATGATCCTGGCTACGAGATTGTGTCTGTGCAAGTACTCGCAGTTAGTAAGATAAGAACAACCGGAAATGATATGTCTGAGTGACTCTCCGGGACGGCGCATGTCCGACATATTTCGACCGTACCGTCCTTCATAATATATTTCCGATAGTTGTACGTCTTGATAACTTCGTCCGTAATTGCACAAACAAAACCTTCGGTTTCCCCAACGAGGTCCCCGAATCATCGACGCGAGCAGGTCCACATCGGGTCTCGTTAAGACTTGATAGAACCGACCATGCAGCACCTTGCTCTTCCATACGTCCTTGCGGTCCTCGATGCTCAGCACCTGAGGTTTGCGCAAGTTCTCTTTGCCTAAGGGGAGATGTGTGAAAGTCTTGTCAACGACGCCACATTGCAATAAATCCCACACTCGTTGCTTAGGAAATATTCCCGGAGAATGCACACCTCGCGGCTGAAAAAGCCTCGACCACCCCATTTCCGTGGGATATACAGTCTGATAACTGACGAGCGTGGGTGAAGCATGCGATGTGATGTCAATTGTTTTCGAACTTTTCGGTCAGGGCGTCTAGCTCTGTCTAAGTCCACCATGGTCTGTCAAAGGTATACAAGTATGGGGCAGTAAGGGGCATAACCCAGCCGTTGAGGGCGCGCACTTAGTTGCGTCCTGACAAAAGTTTAACGAAAAAAATATTACTATTATTATTTATCACAGTTCTTGATAACGTTTCAGATGGCGCTCTAGAAAAGTTTTTGAAAATCTGGCAGATAAGATACAAATAGAGCTATCAGAGACCGGTGATACTGGCACTTGATATACTTCATATTTACGTTTAGAATTTTAACGGCCCGTTGGCGTAAAGGGGAATAGATAGATGGCTTGCGGGATCGCTTTAAGTTTATGGCTATTTTTCGGCAGCACACAGCCCTTGAGACACAGATCGTTTCGGGCCTAGCGTATTCACCATCTTTGATCACAATATCGTTTACTATCCGGCGAGATAGTAGCCAACGCTAGCCTATCAGATATATAAACAATTATGACTTGAATCTGATTTAACTTCAGATTGCCACGTCTGTGGACTTTATGAAACGACAGAAATAGAATTTTTCCGTGTCGCAACACTGAAAATGGAGGCGGCCATTGAATATGCAAATGTGACTAAATGTTTCGACTACATTTACTTTGCATTTTCATTGAGCTCTTCGTCTCGCTACCGTGGCTTTGGAAATGTCAAAAGTCGAACAAGTTGGAGACTTGGCTATTTTTAACACTTGGCATTTTCGGACCACGTTTGTTTGACTTTTCACCTTCAAGTTTTGTCACTTATGTTTTCTGATAAAAATGGCTGCAAATGAACATCAAAATTTGTTACGTTCTCTGGAAGGCAGACATTTGATTTTAAAATGTAAATTTTTAAGAGCTTTTAAGAGCCCATAAGTTATATATTATTATTAGTATATATTATCTATATTCGAACCATAAGTCAAGGGTGAATAGTTATTGAGCAATCAGGTCAGATTGCAGCCAAACGATTATTCAGTCAGTTATATAAAAAAAAGTAATATCACGTATTATGCAATAACAAAAACCATAAAATATAATTTTCAATGTGTGAACCTTACCTTACCTACAATTTGCAACCTACTCCAATAGTTGACACAAACTCTTAATAAGTAGGTCGTTACTACAAATAACTAAGTATCTAATAAAAGATTAATCTTTGTTACTATACACACAAGTTACTTTGTCCCTTACATAGAGTACTTACATACACTAAATTGCACCTTCAGGACCCTAATTAAATGAAAGCACATAAATTGTTTTATGTGGTTTTTAATTAATGAAACAAAGGCGAAAACGTGCCTTGCGTTATTAGGACGAAAACAATGGCCCTATAAATACGAATACAGTGTAAATACAAAACGGAAATATTTCACATAAAAATGTTCATAAAATAATACGCAAATATCTACCTACCTACAAATAATGTGGCAAAATTACAACGATAAATTCGGTTACCACGCCTTCATAGGGACTGTGAATACGGTTTTGGGGCTTTTGAACAGTGTTGTGTTCTGTCTTGACAGTAAAGGGTCAGTTACACGACGGGGCGTGACTACTTCCGGGTTGAAAAATGACCCGCACAAATGTCGAGTGAAGTTGTTCTCTCTTGTGTTTCATAAAATCTTTTGGCGCCAGTCGCCACTCTATGTGTTTCGTCGCACAATCTGTTTTTATAGTTTGTAAACTGCTGCTTTGGAATATTTCAAGTATGACGAGTTGTTTATAATGCTTGGATAGGTTAGTGTGTTAATGAATGCATTCATTAAGATTTTCTTATCACCGATACTAACGAATACAAACACAATTACTAAAACAGTGTTAGCTAATTATAAAATTTTCTTATATATCAGGTACGCTTTAACGCCTTTTAACCATCTAGTTACAATCATACGGTGTTCCGGCAGCACACAGCTATTGAAAGTCAGAGTATTCTAGGCCTAGGGTACCGTGTTTACCATAATCGACCATATCATTGCTTACCACCAGGCAAGATAGTGGTTAAACGCTAACCTATAAGATAAAAATAAAACAAAATACAACATGGAATAGAATAGATTAACTCTTTAGTGTATCTACAGCTTAATAGCTTCATCTATATCTTAATAATATGCAATAATATAGCTCAATACTATCAATGTATCAATAGCTATAAACAAATTTGGTTTATAAGCAGCGGTCTTATCGCATATAACGATACCTTACAGACAACCTAAGTATGATCTGGTTAAAATCATAGAGTGCTTGGCGATAGACTAACTTCTTACAATTAAACTACAACAAATAAGCAAAATACTACTTTTACCACCTTAATATTATCTGTATCGTGTAGGTTAGTTAGATGAACCTGTTCAAATATAATTAAGTGCATACAATATGAACCTCAAAAAAGGTATATACGCGTAAAACTTTATTACCCCACCTATTTTGGAGTAAGTAAGAATAAAGATGGCATAAAAAACATCGCCGCAAACCATGTAATGGCCCATTTTCTCATAGATACTGCTGCCACATTTCCTGTTTTTATCTGTGTGCTCATGCATTCTGCTTGATTTTATCATAAAGCTTACGATATATGTACGGACCAAGCTGTACAGGCAATTCAATCAGTTGAACCCAAAAAGTTAGGTAAGCTTTTACATGTATGTGGTTGAAATTGATCTGATCTGTAGTCGAGACAAAATATGAATTTCTTTAGATTTCCATTAAGTGTAACGAACTGCGTCGTATGCTAGTTATCCGATATTTTTGTCCCCATATAAGAATCTTATCTGTTCAGGCGGAACTGAAGGTAGCACTCTTTGTGTATGAACAGCTTTATAATTCTTGTCTATTATAGTGGGCCATTGTAATATTCTCGGCTTTAGCGTCCAATCTTTATGTCACAATTATTTTCTAAGATTGTTATTGTCCAGATTGGCAAAATGAGCGGCCTATTTTCATGACTCGATGGAGACCGGTGGCTGATAGAACGTAAGCAATAAAAGTTTTTACGGTAGGTAAGTACCTACTCTACTTGTGGTTCTTTAAAAAAATGTAAGAGAGAGGGCCTAGAGGGCCTGGTGGCGTAATCGGGAGAAAGAGGGCCCCCGGTGGCGTAATCGGGAGAACGGTCGGCTTTGGTGCCAGAGATACCGAGTTCAAACCCCGCCGTGTACCAATGGATTTTTCTATCGAAGAATGTATGTGCGCTTCTCACAGTGGCCCTCCGGTGAAGGAAAAACATCGTTAAGAAACCAACAACCCCCGCATAGTGGTAGGACACTATCTAGTGTCCGCCTTGCCAGCTACCACCCTCAAATTAGAAAATCTGTCACCAAACATCTAATGTTTTCCGGCAGCTATCCTTGAGAGCTAGTTCCTATTCTAGGCCTAGCGTACTTACTATCTTCGACCGCATCATCACTTACCAACAGGTGAGATAGTGGTCAAACGCCATCCTATAAGATATAAAAAAAAATTATTGTCGAGATCTATAATGATTTGAGAAGATAAGCACATATAGCCTAATATGGTAACTAGCTTGTAGTTAGGTAGATAGGTAGTTGTCTCGCACTTGTATTTGAGATTTGATACCAAGGTATCACTGATATAAGTTGTAGTACGTGCTGAAAGCTTTTTGCTAACTGCAAAATTTTGCCATCTAATGTCGGATAAACATATTATATCCAGCCTCCGTACTGATTGTGGTTTTGCGGCGATTGCGTGTTAGTGTGGGTGAACGGAATAAATCGGCGCATTAGGGGGCATAAAGCAGAGAGACGGCTCCCAAATGGCTCGTTCGCCGCACATACCGAACGTCCGCCATATCCTGAGCTCTTATCACCGACACGTTATTGGAAACCGAAAGGGTCTATCAATATCCTGTTCTACTTTTGTCATCACTCCAAAGTTTGATGACGCGCCCGAGATTCAGCTGATGTAAAAAGATTCATAACCTAGTCGACACAGCGACGTCGTAAACCATCCTTCCATCCGTTGGTGCTTAAATGCTTAACTACATTATATGCTACGTCATTAAACATACTACGAAAGATAGTTGACACACTGAAATGATAGATAGAGATTATATATAGAGGTTATCGATTATTATAGGTAGTTGGCTAAGGAACATAGGTTCCCATAGATTTATAGTCTCTGTAAACTCCTAGGCACTTTTATATTCCAACAAAAATCACCAAATAGCTACAGTGACTATATCCATTCAAATCAATAAACCTCAATCAAACGGATATTTGCTATTAAAAATTGCTCCAAATACAATACGTGGTCGCAAAAACATTTCTACTATTTTTGTAATCAACATTCAAAAAGCTCTAGTTATATATTTCGGTAATAAAACGATAAATGCCCTTTCGATATTTATTTGAAGAGAGAAATGAATATTTATTTGATGCGGGACGACATGTGACATTGATAGCGTTTGACGTAGCACTTTGTCTGTCTTTTAGTTTAAGCAACCAGAAAGTAGTGTAATAACGCCACTCACAGCGTGAATAACAATGTGGTTATGTGTAGTGTGTGACCTAAGTGTAGTGTTTGAGTGCAAACTATCTAAAGCTACGACACAAATTGAACCTAAACCTTTATTTCGGTAATTAACTTAAGTCTAACGAAGTCTAAAGCAATTATTATAATATTTTAGTAACTATTATATAATCTGTGACAATGAATACATATGGGTTTTCCAAAATTTAATAACATTTTCAAGAAAACCTCATAAGAGGACATAGCCGTGACGTCATGCGCTGTGATCAGTGTTTCAATCAAAATGGCCGATTGCAGTATTTTAATATTTTATTTTATTGAAAATCTTAATAATCCAATTTTTTTATATAAAACTAAACTATTGTTTTAAATGGTTTTAATATGTACTTTCCCCTAAAATCATCAAATCTTCGATTTTTTGATACTGTCGTCATGCCTATTATATCTGAAACTTTGATAGAAACTGGCGCAGCTGGCTGTAAAAGTGATAGAATGATGAAGTTTCCTTACAGAGGTTGTGTTTGTTTCAGGCGCGCTGGAGGGCGGCGCGCTGGGCGGCGGCGGCGGCGGCGGCGCGCTGCGTGCGCCCGGCTCGCCGCCCGCGCACAGCCTGGGCGCCAGCCGGCATAGCCTCATTGGTAAGTTTATTTATTTATTTTTACAATCGACTTCCAAAAAGAAGGAGTTTCTCAATTCGTCTGTATGTTTTTTTTTTGTATTTATGTTACGCGATTATTCCGTCAATTGTGAACCGATTCGAATGATTCTTTTTTTTTATCGGTAGGGTACGTTTCCAAGGTGGTGCCATTGTAATTTAATCGAGATCTAATAAGTATCGCCAGAAATATGACGGTAAACGTCTCAAACTTGCTACTGAAACTTACTCGCGGGGCATGGAAGTCGATTGTTTTAGTTTATAAACGATCTTAATTATTATTTTTCAGTTTCACTATGGCTCCACATGATTAGTGTATTTAGCCAGTGTCAAGTATTAAAATTTATCAATTTTTTGAGAATTCAAGTAATGAAGTTGGGTCAAAGTCACATCAACAGGTAAAGTTCGAGTCATAATCTAGTCCAAGTCATACCTTCAGTCTCGCAGCAGAACACAAGTTTTAGGAAAAAATACAAAGAGAGCACACAATTTTTTTCACGTTCACTCCAAAATCCCCCGATCGTTTATTTATTTATACTCTGATGATGGTGATGACGTTTACTGTCAATTACAATTAGTCTCTTTAATTATAATTAAATAGTGTAGGACTCCGTAGAAGGACGTTGTCCTGACAGATGTCGCTTAAAATATTGAGTGGTGAACAGCCGAAAATTCGGGGTAGTATGTTTTTAATTAAAAATTAAAAAAATATCATGTTTTTACACTTATCCCACATAAGTGGGGTCGGTGCAACGTGTCATTATCTTCCATTTGGGTAGAAAAATGAAAATAAATTAAAAATATTGTTTCTAAAATAAACTAGAATTCGATAAGTTGGCCAAATTGGCCATATATTATTTGCTAAGGAACATAGGTACTTCATTTTCTATTGCAGAAAGTTTGATATTTTTCTCAGCATATCTTTTTTTATCAGTCAGGATCGTAAAAATCACATGGTAGAACAATCTGGAAACTTAGAATTAGTAGAACATTTTGTAATAACCGTGAATCACGTTGTTCGCTTTTAAAAGGATTTACAGTACTCAAAGAAAATGTTGCGTCGAGCAGCTATATAATATGTATGTCTGCATTTGATTCGATAAGCTTAGAATGTACGGAAAGTTTGAATATACACACCGTGTACGATTCGTTTACTCGTTCAGTTCAGTTATGATCAGTATAGATGGTAACGCGGTAAAACGACCAGAGTATCGGGATTCAGATGAGGCAAATATTTGAAGATTTATCGCTGCCGACCGTGTATCGCGCCTCGAAATATATTTATACAGCTAGCAATTTATAAAGCTAAAGGCTATAATTTATTCTTTGAAACGTGAGTCGGATGTGTAATTCGCATACTTTCCGGACGAGCATGGTGCGTAACCCCGCGTTTAATTTGGCGGCATAGTTTAATTAACTGGATTCCGAGTCGTATGTCCTAAGGAAATTGATGAGTTGTGTAGTGTGATCGCGGAGGCGCGGAAAGAGAGGCGGCGAGAGGGGCGTTTGGCCTCCTCGTAAATCTGAGCTACGTGGGTAGCCCCATCGTCTGATTAATTTATTTCCCGAGAATCCGTGTTACTCATCTGAAAAGCGTTATTTAGGTGGGATTTCGTTACTCTTGCCGTCTCACCCTAATTTCTCGCTTCGGGTCTTTGAATATTCACTGATTTATTTAATGCAAAAGTCATTGGTGAGAGGATACATCCGTATATTATGCGAGTGATTTATTTATATGGTCCTGTGTTATGGTGCGACTGGAATCAGTTTAAAGTGATCTTATGTTAAACATAAACTTAATGTGACCAATTAACTCACGTAAATCACTAATTTTATCTAATCATTTTGTAATCACCATAGCCATTTTTGGTTTTGCCAGTATCCATTTCGATGTCTAAAACCAAACATTCATAATACATTTTCGTATCTAAACGCCAATCCCATTATAAGCCGTTTAAATTGCTTTTATTATACTTAAGAATTCTTTAATGTTATTAAGTTAAGTAATTGCAGCAATACTCATAACGTTGCTCTTTTATTTCTCGGAGCCAATGATTACTAAAAAGGTTATCGCACTGACCGAGCCCCAGGGGTGTTTATACGTGAATTATAGATTAAAGCCTGCGTTATCAGTGCCGGTAAATTATGCTCCTTTATTATCTATAATAGGGTCTTGCAATCTCACAACAGTCTACCTGAAAATGATTCACGCGATGTGCGCTGAGGCCACTGCTTAGGAGTGATTAGCTAATTACTTTGTTATAATGCGTTTGCTTATTACTTAAGAGCTTAGTAAGATTACGAATCCTTTATAACGAGCTTGGGGATCGGATGGAACCTCTTGTCACTTGTGTAGGTTTAATTTAACTTCGCGCGTCATCACTGGGTGGTGGCTTGTGGTTACCGTCGGTTGTAGATCGTATCTTATACCACGTGGACAAGATTAGTCGACACTCACAGTTTTGTCATGATTCGATGATACCAGTGTCTCTTGTATTTCTTTGGCACGTTCCATTATAGTTCCATATATACAGCTTCGTCGTATATTGGCTGAAGCTAGGATGAAATGCTTGTCTTTAAAGAAATATGCGACGGACAACGTTTTCTTACAAAATGCTATCATCAAATCTATTTTTTGATGTTGAATTTGATTTTCGTATAGTAAATTTTAAACTTTCACGATTTAGACACATTATGTTTTACCAAAATTATGTTTTTTGCGCGATAAGTCGTCCCGTATTACAATATAATTATTGATTTTCGTATAATCTGTGGTCATACTTAGAAATGTGTGTATTTGCAAGGAAACTCCCTCAACACTGGATTCAGACCCTATATGCAAGGATTGGACATGTAATGCAAACGATAAACATATCCAGTTGAACTTCAGAGTAAGCTTTTGTGTAAGCATGTTTTTTTCCCAAGAACTCAATAATTCGTCACCCGAGTCGAAATGATTTTCTCACTTCCTTGCATGTCAGATATATTATCAAGACAAATAAAATTGTGGATAAGTGCCACATAAGCGCTGTTTGAGCCCAAACACGACGTGTCGTGCATATATACCAAGGTGGTTCCACGCGAGTAAATAGAATGAAATGTTGCCAATTTCTACGCCAATCTACCCGTTGCGAAACTTTCAACCTTTTTCGTGAACGGCTATATCGTACCTTCGTTGGTTCATGCATACTTGTATTTTATTTTGAATATTAAGTTGTGTGAGGGTGTTGGAAAACGAAACGTAATTTTTGTTTTAACATTCGGTAACAGAAGCTCGCCTGTTGTTCTAGATGGCGTATGCCGATGTTCATGTAACAGATACTGCGGCACGTAAAATTCTACAATGCCAGAATTGTGCGCGAAATTTAGATCTTGTGACGTCAATATTTACCATCAGGCGTGCTTTATAGGGTTCCGTACCCGAAGGGTCCACACGGAGCCCTATGCTGTCACATACATGTCCGTTTGTCTATCTCTCGTCTGTCACACAGGTTGTATAGACAAACGGTTTGAGCTACAGTCTTCAAATTTTCACAGCAAAACAAGTAAAAAATATATTTTTAAATGTTTTTAAGGTAGGCTCCCATACAGCTTAAGGGTGCAAAAAAGAGTAAATTTATGTATTGTATTTAAGTTTTAAAAAAATATTGCAAACAAAGGAATGAGAAGCCACCAAAGAAAGCTATTTTTCCAAAAATAAATAAAGATTCCACGAATTTTTTTCTTCCCCTTTTACCTTTACCTATGAACTTAAAATTTTGTGATAATGCTCATTATAAAGCGAATGAACAGGTATCTTCTAGGCAAGCGTGCTACATCGTCGATCACATCTTCACTTAACATCAGGTGAGACAGTGGTTAAAGCTTGCTTATTGACAGTTAAAAATAACACATATTTTACAAAAAAATACCAAAATATTTTGTCGGAAATTGCCCTTTAGGTTTGTCCCCTCGGTGCGTCCAACTCGCACTTGGCTGGTTTATTATTATTTTTGCACAAGCCCGAGTCAGAGCCACCTTGCTATGTCATTCAGCGAATGAACAAATTGTTACGTTTGTATTTATGTAAGTTATCCGTCAATATTTACAATTCACTTCCTGGTATCCGATTTTATTTCTACTTTACCGAATGCTATTAGGTTTTTAATTAAAAATTAAACAAAGCAATACCTTACATTCCAAAATTTCATTAGGACTATAAAGCCCCCGTTGTGGTGAGCATATTGGAGAGAAAACGTCACATCCATCTCATCCTTGCATAAATTAACATGTTACCTCTTAAGGCTTGTCATTATTCAAGTTTCCCATAACGTTTCACAAATTGGAATTTGTTCCGCTCCCTACGACCGCAAATTCCTTGCCTAATCTAACAGACATAAAAAGTGTGTTTCTTCGCCCGTAATTTGTATTTGTAATTCTTAAAGAGGTCTAGCGAAGAGGTTTTATACTGCGTAAAAATTTCCTCGTCTTTAACAGAGTGGTTTTATTAACATTTTGCCTACCCCCCGGCAATCACTGGTCTTTCATGTCAAATTGTGTTACCAATGTGATTACAGTTGTAATTTCCTGAAGTCTCGGGCGCGTTTGACAACTTGTCGTAGATGATGCGCTAGTCATGTTATTGACAGAACTTGATGTTTCAGAACTGACTGATTTAGGATGAAATTTTCTTTGAGTACTTTTCGCTATTCCTCATAGTTTTTGATTTGGCCATCCACGCCCACTTGAATTGATAATTTATTTATCATCAAACTCCTATCGAATATCAACAAGCAGTAGAGTTGAGATCAGCTGTTGATGATTTACTTTTGATTTTATAGTATATCTACTATACTATAAATGTAATGTAGTGTAATCTCAGTAAAGAGTATCCGAGTAATTTACTTTTAAATAGCTATTACAGATGACACAATATTACGCTTTATGTAAATATAGTAAGCATAACAATGCCTGCATCATTGCGGGGACATAAGCAAATGTTATTTTGTACTGGCATACATGCACTCCGCATCCGATAATGCCATGTTAAAACATGTCATTACCGCCGAAAATTTTGCAAATTCACAGGTAGGTAATTACTGGCAATTCTGGTGACGTCGATATGCAAACTATGACCAACATTGCGCAATCTGTTCCAAGAGATTTATTGTACCCCAGCGGTATATTTACCTACATAATTAACTCGACGGCTTAAGCTGCTAAATAATAACAAATTTTACTTGTATGTTTACAATTTCATAGTTAAATATTAGCGCGTGATGGGAAAGTTTTGAACACGTTCACGCTTGTTATAGTCCCGTCAGAAGTTTTGCAAACAGGAACTAATTTCGGTTTATAAACCGAATCGAACTTAGTTTATGATTATAGCGGAGTGGTAGACTGTTTTCATTAGCTGTCAGTATTTCAATGTGATACAATGATATTTGAATGCAACATGTTAGTAACAAGTATGTTTGGCATTCAAACCATGGAATCGATTGTTGATTCGATAGTAGACGGAATGCAATGAATCGTGAACTCAAATGTTACAAAATATATTATCCTTATTATGCGGAGTGTTACATTTGGTTGTACCTGGATGAACACCAACACAAGTGATGTTAAGTATCTTGTTACTAGGGTTCCTGATTTCTCGAGCTTATCAATTTCTTGGGTATCGAGAATTCTCGAGGCTAATTTCGCGGGTCTTCTCGGGTTGTCGAGAAATTTACATTTACGCATGTTCTTGCATAGCTTTTCGGTTCAAATATTGAAAAAAGTCGTCAGAAAATTAAAAATCTGTATCATAAGAATTTTATCTTATTTTACATCAATACATTAAGTGGTTTTCCTCTCAAATAAAAGTATCAAATAATCATAATATTATATATATATATATATATATATATATATATATATATATATATATATATATAATATATAATATCATAATATTGCCAGTTTTTAACACAATAAGCTTCACTACGTAACGTAACAAACGTAATAAAAAACGTAACGTTAACGTGTTAATACATACAATATATACATTATATATACAATACATATATACAATACGTTTATTTACAATACATATATATATATACAATACATAACGTTAACGTAACATTAACGTAACGTAACGATCAAGTCGACGCGTATATATTTTTTTTTAATGTGTGACCACGCATAACTTTTTTCAGAGTAGTCTGATTTCGATAATTCTTTTTTTATTGGAAAGGGTATACCCCCAAGGGGGTATCATTTAAATTTTAACGAAATCGGTTGAGCCGTTTTGAATAAATCAACAAAAATAATGGAAAAAAGTATAATTATTTTGATGATTTTATCGTATCATCAATGTATGTCAACAAACACTGGAAAAAACAAAGAGCCGAAAATCGGGCTCAGTTGCGTGATCTTTGCTTTTTATTATTTTATACTGAGGTATACAAACAGTAGTTTCAGAACTTCGTTATTAAGGTTAAATAAAAAAGTTTAGTTATTTTTTGCTTTTCCGTTTTTTCGGCGGTTTAATTTTTTTGTTAAAAAGTTTTATGTAAGGTCGTCGGATATAGTAATAGAAATCTTTCAATCTTTAAACCTTATTTACTACCTCACAGTATTGATTTTATGTATAAATCTAAATATTAAACAATACTTCTTGATGACATTATCGGGGGCCACGGCAGTGCCCCCGCCAAGTCGAGCGCGAAGCAAATACTGCCGTACCATCCTTTACTGAAACCATTTCGCCGCATTTTCAGGCCCCTATTTGAGAACCTCTGGATAAGACCAGAACGCAGAAATGTTCGTCATCCAGTAAGCTATAATCACATACTTAAAATAAAAAATGTCGAAGTCTGTAGGTCATTTAGTTCCGAATGTAGGTCATTTAGTTCCGAAGCAAAGTTTCGCATTTATGACATTCACTCACTTATGATCATCAGAATAGAACTAGTACTTCCCATAAACTCACAGAGCTGAAATTTGGTACAGAGTTAGGGTTTAATGGCCACATATAGGGAAAACTATAAAAACTTGGATAATCGAAGATCTGGAGTACCTGGTGACCCTTATTTGAAAACACAAGAGCCCAACCAAACTATTAAAGATCAATATACCGCCTTTACAAAAAAATATTCAACTTTGTTTGCCTCTTCATTTGATGTAAAAAATCGAAGGTCTGAAGTATCTGATGAAGAACCCTCAGCTTGTCTCATCTGTATTAGAGATATGGTAATGCTCCCTTCTACTATTGGTACATAAAAAAATCGACTGTCATTGCAAAAATCCAGCGTAGTGGAACACATCTTCTAATTTAATCTAGCCTATCTAGCTACCTAGCTTCCCACTGCTGGGCGAATGCCTCCCCTTCTGCTTTTAATACGCATATAAATAAAATTAATGGAAACTCTGGACAAAACTAGACTGGCTTTTATACTTATACTTACAAGTTTACAAAGAATAAATAATGAACGCGAATGGGCGATACGAAAAACTGTTGCTACTGTACAAGAATCAGAACCGGAAAAAAAGAAAAGAAAGCATACACCCAAAACATAACATACACACAAAAAAAAAGAAAAAAAATACAGATGAATTGATAACCTCTTTCTTTTTGGAAGTCGGCTGAAAATAGCAAACTCAATTTTTTAATTCAATTAAAAGGTTTCAGCTTTTTTAAGCTGTTTCATAACACCATTAAATAGTAGTCACCATGAGTCGCCATGTTATTACGTCATACGGCTATGTAAACTTAGAAGTGTCAACTATCATATCACTGCATTTGTTTACACAGCCAACTGATGTCATGACCACAGAGCAATAATATGGCGTCCACTGCGTCTAGCGTTTTCGTCAAATTACGCGTGAAATTTGAAAATGCAAAATTTAATTGCATTTTTACGGCACTTAACATTATTGAATTAAAATGTAGTGATTTTTTTAGTGTCATTAGCACTGTAGTATCTAATTGAGACACATTTAAAAAATGGGTGTAATACCCTATTATAAGTCAGCATAGTAGTAACGTTTTAATTTTTTTGTTTGAGTGAAGCTTATTGTGTTAAAAACTGGCAATATTATGATATTATAATAATATGGCGTAATAACATGGCGACTCATGGTGACTACTATTTAATGGTGTTATGAAACGGCTTAAAAAAGCTGAAACCTTTTAATTGAATTAAAAAATTGAGTTTGCTATTTTCAGCCGACTTCCAAAAAGAAGGAGGTTATCAATTCATCTGTATTTTTTTTCTTTTTTTTTTGTGTGTATGTTATGTTTTGGGTGTATGCTTTCTTTTCTTTTTTCCGGTTCTGATTCTTGTACAGTAGCAACAGTTTTTCGTATCGCCCATTCGCGTTCATTATTTATTCATTGTAAACTTGTAAGTATAAGTATAAAAGCCAGTCTAGTTTTGTCCAGAGTTTTCCTTTAATTTTATTTATATGCGTATTAAAAGCAGAAGGGGAGGCATTCGCCCAGCAGTGGGAAGCTAGGTAGCTAGATAGGCTAGATTAAATTAGAAGATGTGTCCCACTACGCTGGATTTTTGCAATGACAGTCGATTTTTTACATCAAATGAAGAGGCAAACAAAGTTGAATATTTTTTTGTAAAGGCGGTATGTTGATCTTTAATAGTTTGGTTGGGCTCTTGTGTTTTCAAATAAGGGTCACCAGGTACTCCAGATCTTCGATTATCCAAGTTTTTATAGTTTTCCCTATATGTGGCCATTAAACCCTAACTCTGTACCAAATTTCAGCTCTGTGAGTTTATGAGAAGTACTAGTTCTATTCTGATGATCATAAGTGAGTGAATGTCATAAATGCGAAACTTTGCTTCGGAACTAAATGACCTACATTCGGAACTAAATGACCTACAGACTTCGACATTTTTTATTTTAAGTATGTGATTATAGCTTACTGGATGACGAACATTTCTGCGTTCTGGTCTTATCCAGAGGTTCTCAAATAGGGGCCTGAAAATGCAGCGAAATGGTTCCAGTAAAGGATGGTACGGCAGTATTTGCTTCGCGCTCGACTTGGCGGGGGCACTGCCGTGGCCCCCGATAATGTCATCAAGAAGTATTGTTTAATATTTAGATTTATACATAAAATCAATACTGTGAGGTAGTAAATAAGGTTTAAAGATTGAAAGATTTCTATTACTATATCCGACGACCTTACATAAAACTTTTTAACAAAAAAATTAAACCGCCGAAAAAACTGAAAAGCAAAAAATAACTAAACTTTTTTATTTAACCTTAATAACGAAGTTCTGAAACTACTGTTTGTATACCTCAGTATAAAATAATAAAAAGCAAAGATCACGCAACTGAGCCCAATTTTCGGCTCTTTGTTTTTTCCAGTGTTTGTTGACATACATTGATGATACGATAAAATCATCAAAATAATTATACTTTTTTCCATTATTTTTGTTGATTTATTCAAAACGGCTCGACCGATTTCGTTAAAATTTAAATGGTACCCCCTTGGGGGTATACCCTTTCCAATAAAAAAAGAATTATCGAAATCAGACTACTCTGAAAAAAGTTATGCGTGGTCACACATTAAAAAAAAATATATACGCGTCGACTTGATAACCTCCTCCGTTTTTTTTCGTCGGTTAAAAAAGAGTTTTTTCCGTGTACAAACGTCAAATAAACAAGCTAACAACATACACATTTTTTTTTAATAGATTACTCGCAATGTGAGTAATGTGCACATTACTAGTATTCTTGTTAACCCCTCCAACTAAGCTAAATATGCTTGTGTTTGGAGTGGGTTTACGTCAATAGTGCAATGGGTGTGGTGGGGACCGAACTCACGACCTCTCGATCGCCAGTCAGACACCCTATCCATTGGGCTATTGCCGCATAAATATTATATTTTAAAACGGGACTTATCGCGCTAAAACATAATTTTATTTACCTCGACGTTCAACAACTTGATCGAAACGTTGAGGTAAATAAAATTATGTTTTAGCGCGCTAAGTTCCGCACAATATAATTATATATAATAGTGAAATTTTAAAATTTACAATAACAATCTCCAGTCTACTATATCATGTATCAACGTACTAATGCTAATATGTCGTACCTATATACTCGCACGAATCCATGAGATAAAATGAATCCACGATAAGCCAAGTTACATTGGAGTATATGAAGCTGTGCTCAATGGACGTGAGAGACGAGTGTGTGACAGCGCGAGGCAGCGAGTGAAAGTCGCGGCCCGCCGCGGACTGAGCCGAGATCCCGCAATCTATCATTGGGGGCACATTAGGGACTACATTGATCCGTTTAATCCACACAACTCTGCATATCGATCGAATGTACCTATTTGATTGCGATGTAATTACACGTTAATCTATAATTTGTGCAATAGTTTAATGGATCGCTAAGTACACAGAACAAAGAAAAAGGTGTTCTGTAGCTAAGTAACAATATTATGGCAAAAATACAGCCAACATTCTTGACAGAAGTGAGGTAGCTCTAGAAAATACTTGAAATTGTGGTAAGAAAGTGCTAATGTGATATCTAGGATTTCAAAGCAAAAACTCATCTGGGACCAAAGGTTTATTTCTTTTTCAACTACATACGGATATTTTCTTATTTAATAGATTAATAATTAATTTGTATTTTATTTTTTTATTTTTAACCGACTTCAAAAAAGGAGAGGTTTCTCTATTCGAGCATATATATATTTTTAGGGTTCCGAAACCAAAGGGTAAAACGGGACCATATTAATAAGACTCTGCTATCCTTCTGTCCGTCTGTCTGTCTGTCTGTCTGTCCGTCTGTCACCAAGCTGTATCTCATGAACCGAGATAGTTAAGAAGTTTGAAATTTTCACAGATTATGTATTTTTGTTGCCGTTATAACAACAAATACTAAAAACAATAAAATTAAAAATTAAATGTGGTTTTCATAAAAGTAACGTGTTATTTCGGCATTTCACTATAACGCCATCTATAAACGTTTGTTTACCTAATTAATTATATTAATAACCTACCATAACACCTGTTTTTTCACTAAGATGGCGTTAGACGTTCGTCAGATTTTCGTTAGATGGCGTTAGTAAATTATCACGCGGCTCACAACTCTTGTTTTAATAAATGTTTAGTATTGTCACGGTAATATAATATAACATTGGTATTGTACTGTGGTACGGAACCCTGCGTGTGCGAGACGCAAGTCTGACTCGCACTTGGTCAGTTTTTATTTATGTGTGTTCGCGGATAACTTCGTAGTTTATGAACCGATTTTGATAATTATTTTTTATTGGAAAGGAGTTATCCAAGAATAGTACCATAGTAATTTCATAGAGATCGGATTAGTATCTACAGAGTAATGGAGATAAACTCCTTAAACTTGGTACTGAAAATTATTAGCACGGCATTTGAATTTGCTTCCTTTTTTTTTTAACGATCATATTTATGTTAATTTGTCCGATTTGTTAAGCTTAAGGACGGCTGCCGGAACACATTAGATGTTTTGGCGACAGATTAAGTCTATCAACCATTTAAACTCTAAGATATAATTTCAAAAAAATATTACTTCGTCTTGGTACCACATGTAATACTAGGTATTTACTTGTTACTTGGCTATTACTTGGTAGTGCTTGTCAATAACCGCATACCGACTGATTTATTCGTAACATACATCCCGAAATATCTCCCAAACGTCCTACATAATAATGCTCGAACTCAGAAAAGAGAAATGATTAATTCGATTTGTGCTAATATCAGAATTATAGCGTATATTGTGGATATTAGCGGTCAGGGTGGGCTAGCCCCCTTGACAGCGGTGGGCGACAGTGCGTGACAACCGCGGATCAGTGAACATGCTTGTGTGATCTATTTTCAGCAAACGATTATAGAATATCATATAAAAATGAGTAGGACGTCCTCCAGCCAGAGTGTAATCTGTGCACAGTGGCAGCCATGTTATTGGTTAAGCGATGGTCTATAGCCAGTTATTAAAATAGTTATATGGTATCTAGTAGAATAGTTTTACGGCCAATTACCCTGGTACAAGCTTCTGATAGAGGATTAAAATTTGATAACATAACAATAGAAAAATCTGAATTTACTTTGGCAATTATGTCTTGCGTGGGGTTCATCCATTCTTTAACGTCAAAAGCAAAATATAATTGTCTGGTGCACATTTCTACGATAATTATACTTTTTAATCGCATTTCGTTTGCACGTAACATGTATGTCGAATGGTTCACTTTTGCTAGCTATCTAGTGTTTACAATTTGTAAATAAAGACATGCCTAAGAACTGGTCTATAATGTACATTAATTTGAAAGTATTCGATGTTAAACTTTTTAGAAAAAAACCCTGATGCTGGCGATGTATCTATTTCACCAATTAGAGGATTCAGAAACGTCCTTACTAGCAGCGGATGACAAGCTGTGACAGTTGTAGATCGCTCAGCATCATGTGATCCATCATTGGACGTAATGTCGACATGTTTAAGACAGGGTTGGTCTATTTGATCTGGAGATATGTTTAAAGCCTGAGACGTGGGGTTTTATATATATGACGAAAACCACCAAGTCCACAATTAAAATTATTTATTAACAATAACAAACTATTATAAAATAAGCTAAGTAGTTATAAGGTCGCGGGTAAAAATGCCTGTCTGATTATGCCTTCTATATGAAATAAACTCTCCTGTATATTTGGCCGGCTTCAGTATGCAGCAGGTGACAGGATGGGTAGCAGCAGAGCCACCTTTGGTCCTGAGTCCCAGGGCTCGCAGGTAAGTAGGTGTTCTAGGTATGCTAACCCGAACTTAGGACCCTGTAATAGGACAACGAAATGAGCCCTCTGTACCCTGGCTGGCCACTCCTAATTACCACGTGGTCGTGAACGTGAACGAGGAAGTGACGTGATCGTGCGAGTGGCCGTCTAAGTACTAAGTATCAGATCGGAAGTGCCTTCTTACCCAATATACTCGGGGTGCGCTTATAGCCACAAACGTGAACTTTTCACTTTCTATAAACGTCGTTAAAATGCGATATAGGTACGGAAGTAGTTTATCAAAATAAGACGCGAAGCACGAGCGAGGGTCGGCCGCGATGCGGAGGCAAGAACCGAGCGGGGCGCGGTGCGCGGTGTGCGGGCGGTAAACCGGTGGCGGGGAAGGTCGTTATCGCCGCGCGCCGGCCGGTGCCTGTGGCTATCAGTAGATAGGTACCGACGGCAACAAAATATTTAGATGGACTAGCTAGACAGAAGCATAAGTGACGATATCAATTATTTAAATAGTATTGTAACGTTACCACGTTACAAGGCGGCTTTTAACTATGGGATATAATATAATGTAAATTATATCTTGAGATATAAAATGTTATCGCTCGTCATATATTTTGTATGAGACCGTTTACACTATGCTATAATATATAATTACATGCCAAGCTATAAATATTTTTTCGACCAACCGAGCGATATTTGTAATTTTATATTTTACCTCAGGTCCCAGGACCCCGCGCCTCCCCCTGCCTCGCCCTCAGTTTTTTTGTTGTTTTTTATTTTTATTATGGCTCCACACAATTAATGTATTTAGCCAGTGTTTGAATGAAATCATAGACAACCAAAGCTGAACTATATATCTTACAGTGTGAACAGCAATCGCGGGCTGTATTATATAGCTCAAGATGTAATTTACATTATATCCCATAATGAAAAGCCGGCTTGGATTAATTGATGTTTGATGTCAATTATTATTATTACAACAGAAATTATAGTTTGTTGATAGCACTTCAATAATTTCACTCATTTTTGACAACAATAAAATTGTATATGACGAATTTGTCTAGCCAAAATTATTGCAAGTCTCAATTTAATTTAGTATGCAAATATCTAAAATAAAATATAAAATTCAAAGCATTATATCAAGTATGATAACTTCTCTTTATAAAGTTTTATTTACACAGGGTGTCGGGTTTCAAATGGTCCAAACGAAAACCGTCGACTGAGGACTCCAAGGGCTATCCAAAGAACCCCCATGTATGTTCTGCGAAAATCTATAGTTTTCGAGAAAATTGCGTTTTACTTGTTTTCGAGTTAGTCGCCGAAATGTTGCGATTTATTTAAATTTTCTCCCAAACTATAAAGGCCAGAGCCCTAGTTTTTTTTTGGGACTATGAACCATAAATATGTCTTTCAGGATGAACTACAGTTTTTTATTTAGGCTTATTATTTTTCGAGAAAAAAAAATAAGAAGTCACATTTTTTTATCTAGTATCTATTTATTTTTTTATATTTTATATAGTATCTATCAGTATTTGAACTTTTGCTTTTGGCAGGCTTTTTTCCAAAAAATCGCAGAATAAAAAAAATTACAACCGACTTTAAAAACTTGTCTGTTTTATGGACCTGCTGTTTGCCAAATTTCATGCGGCTACGACAAGAGGTTCAGTTCTAAAAACATAATTAACGAAAAAAAAAGATTTCAATATTCAAATTATTTCTTCTGAAATACTCTCTGATAATCTCTTTTTCACAGAATTAACTCATATGAAGAAACTAAAATGTAATAAAAGTCCAAAATCTTTGAATTAAGGAACTTTAAGAGTAAAAAATTGAGGTTTTATGTTGAAAAATATCGACAATTTTCCTAGCCTCTCTTTTGTCATTTGTATAATAAAAGTTCAAAGTTACCATAAGTGATCAAATATTATGTTTTTTTGAAGTGTCTCACACTTTATATTTTTGTAAATTGTTAAACACAATCCAAAATTTCATCGTACCGACGGGACTCGAACCCGCACCCCCCGGATTACACGTCCAGGTGCTCTGCCAATTAAGCCACGGTTCGATACATCGATACGACGAAATTAGTGGATTGCATATGTTAACCCAATTATGCATTGTTATGGGTTAACAATGCATAATTGGGTTAACAAATGCAATCCAAAATTTCATCGTACCGACGGGACTTGAACCCGCACCCCCCGGATTACACGTCCAGGTACTCTGCCAATTAAGCCACGGTTCGATACATCGATACGACGAAATTAGTGGATTGCATTTGTTAACCCAATTATGCATTGTTAACCCAATTTTTATTTTTTATTTTTTCCGTGGGAGGGGGAAATCCATCCTGAGATACCGCAGAGCTCGGGCTCTGCAATTATGTCAGACTCCTACTGACTAAAACCCCCTCCCTTTCATTACCATAGACACGAGGTCCATGCTTTTTTTTTATATTTTACCTATATTAATTACTCAACACACATTCACTAACACTTAAACACTTAAAGTCTATAATTTGTTAAAGTGGTAGTCGATACCGCACTTTTTTTTTTCCCCTTTACTATATTAATATATATACTTTTTATGTAATTAATATTCTTTCTTATATTATTAATTATTCTTGACTACCTAGCTACATGTTTCTATATATATATATTTAATTATTAAATGATCATCCAAAACCGCCCAGCTTCCACTGCGGCACCCGTTCACGAGTTGACGCATGTACCAGCGTCGCTCTCCTCAACCATATGTTAGGGAAGAGAGTGGCCCACTACACAACGCCACCACAGGCAGTCACCTTGACGTGAGCATGTCAGGTTTAGATAATCAAATAATAATTTTCTTAGCATATTTATTTCCCTTTTCATCTGCCTTATTTCTGGAGCATAGCCCCAACGACGTCCATGTCGCGGTTTTTCATGGCCATCTTGAGATTATGCTCCTTGACTTCTTCCGTCGACCCTTGCATTGCCTTCCTGATGAATATACTAATAGCGTCGTCGGTAGTGTCGGTGTAGTACACGCAGTTTTCTGTGTGTCGCGATACCGCCACCACCGCTTGCTGGACGCTATTGTGTATCTTCGTCTTCCACCCCCTCGTCTGCACTATAAAGACTGTAGCATAAGTCAGTCCCTGCGCTTCGTGGATTGTTAGGATTCGTGACCCTTCGCCTGATCCGTATCCCTGAATAGAAAGGGATTTCTTCTCTTCCTGGGTGTGGACCAGGTATAGAGTATTCGGAAGGCTTTTTTTTGAAGGTATTTGCGAATTCGTAAATCCTCTCGACTGCAGGGAGTGTACTCTGGGTTTTGATGAG
Organism: Cabera pusaria; assembly: GCA_954871355.1. Taxonomy (NCBI): domain Eukaryota; kingdom Metazoa; phylum Arthropoda; class Insecta; order Lepidoptera; family Geometridae; genus Cabera; species Cabera pusaria. The sequence goes on along the minus strand of OX940889.1, from coordinate 17,225,845 downwards.
TACATGCTGGTGTAAACTTCACTGAGGGCGTATGCGACATCCATCGGATTTCGGTGCGTGCATAACTTTTCTTCTGTGATGTTAACGGTGAAATCTGGTCGATGATACTTTAGCTCGAATAGGTTATCCCTATCGATGTAAAGCAATTGATTGACGTCACCGACAAGTACCACTTCTTTCGCTCCTGACAATCGGGCCGCCATCACTATGGCTCCAAAGTGGTTCATAAGAGCCTCATCGACGGTAAGGCGATTGCCTTTGTCAGACTCCTCGAACCCGTTGACTAAGATAGAAGCTATGGTACGCACCTTGGTTTTGGTACGCTTTCCCAAGCGGCACTGTAGCTTCTCCCTCAGGTCTCTGGCTGCCTCAATTGTGGTGGTAGCTACTATTAACCCAATTATTAATAAGTGATCACTATAAGTTTTCTTGAACTATTATTCTTTTAGTTTGATGTTTAATTTACGTAATAAGCAAGCGATCGACCATAATGTGCATCATGGTCGATCACCACATAAATTATTTTTATTCAGCACCAAACTAAAAGAATTGTAGTAGAAGATAAGTTATTTTTCAAAAAAAATAAAACCGACTTCATAACCACAAAAAGGCACTCAAAAGCGAAAAATAATTTACTTAAAATGATTATAAGCGTTACCTACTTCTCTATTTGAAGTCGGTGCCAGCCAAGTCTAATAGGTAGTAGATAGATAATACCTACATGTATCTACCTACTTACTAACCTACATGTACCTACTTACTACTACTACATACATAGTATCTATCTAATATCCAATAGACTTGGCTGGCACCGACTTCAAATAGAGAAGTAGGTAACGCTTATAATCATTTTAAGTAAATTATTTTTCGCTTTTGAGTGCCTTTTTGTGGTTATGAAGTCGGTTTTATTTTTTTTGAAAAATAACTTATTTTACCCTTTTTAGTGCAAAAAAAGTTTTAATGAAATTACATGCATCTATTAAATTTTGTGTCTGGGCCGTTATACACTGACGATAAGTGCGCACATATAGACACACGGACGGACGCACGGACGAACAGACAACAAAGTCTCAGAAAGTGTTCATTTGGTAGCCTTTGCGTTCGGAACCCTAAAACAATTGACTTTAAATGCCGCGCTAAAGTGAAAATATTCACTAGTAATAATAATGTCATCAAGGTATCAAAGGACAATGTCCAAAATGGCCCTGTACAATTAAAGCATCTGACATACCGAATTATGAAAGACTGTGTAGCCAACCTAACAACGGAAAGTATTATTTACGTAGTAACTATTATATAATATGTGGTATTATGCTTATAATTTTTTTTTGCATTGTTGATTGGTACAAAGTACGTTCATAATTCTGAGTTATTTAATTATGTATGCAGTGTCGCGGGACTGAAATGGCCGCCATCTTCGCCAAATGTCATGTCATGTCAAAAAATGTTAGGTATGTTTAAAAAAGTTTGCACCCTAACAAGACTTTGCCCGGTAGAACATTCCTGTGAAGACAAATTATTTATATTTATATATACATAATTATTTATTATAATTATTAATATATAATTATTTATTGAGGGCCCGGTGGCGTAATTGGGAGAACGGTCGGCTTTTAAACCGTGGTACCGAGTTCAAACTGCCGTGCACCAATGAATTTTTCTATCGAAAAATATATGTGCGCTTCTCACAGTGGCCCTCCGGTGAAGGAAAACATCGTTAAGAAACCAATAACCACCGCATGGTGGTAGAACATATCTAGTGTCCGCCTGGCCAGCTACCACCCTCAAGTCAGAAAATATGTCGCCAAACATCTAATGTGTCCCGGCAGCTATCCTTGAGAGCCAGTTCCCATTCTAGTCCACTTCTCTACCTTCGACCGCATCATCACTTAGCAACAGGTGAGATAGTGGTCAAACGCTTGCCTATAAGATATAAAAAAAAATTATTCCCACCTTTATTTCTATCTCGCTCACAGTTACCGTAAGAATATCTTATATGCAATAGCAACCTCCATTGTGTATAATCTTCTTGGGACTCTTCTACTAAAACTAGTACATTCTCCTATGTTTGAGGTATTTATCTCCATATCTCTGGTGATACTAATCAGATCTCGATAAAATTAAAATGGGACCACCTCGGAAACGTATCCTACCTATTAAAAAAAGAATCATTTGAATCCGTTCACAATTGATGGAGAAATCGCGTAACATACACAAAAAAAAAAAAAAAAAAAAACATACAGACGAATTGAGAACCTCCTCCTTTTTTGTGAAGTCGGTTAAAAACTAAAAGTGATCACTCCTTATATCATCTAAAAATAAACTTTATTGAGCGATATCATGTACATAGCTGTAACTTTGAAATTTTATTATAAAAATGAAAAAAGATAGGCTAGGAAAATTGTCGATATTTTTCAACATAAAATCTAAATTTTTTACTCTTAAAGTTCGTTAATTCAAAGATTTTGGACTTTTATTACAACTTATTTTCTTAATATGAGTTATCTCTATAAATTTGGCAAGCAGCAGGTCCATAAAATAGACAAGTTTTTAAAGTCGGTTGTAACTTTATTTATTTTGTGTTTTTTTGGAGAAAAATGCCCAAAGCAAAAGTTCAAATATCGTATAGATAAAAAAATGTGACTTCTTATTTTTTTTCTCGAAAAATAATAAGTCTAAATAAAAAATTGTAAATTATCCTGAAGACCTATTTATTGTTCATAGTCCCACAAAAAAACTAGGGCTCTGGCCCTTATAATTTGGGAGAAAATTTAAATTAATTGCATTATTTCGGCGACTAACTCGAAAACAAGTACAACGCAATTTTCTCGAAAACTATAGATTTTCGCGGAACATACATGGGTTTTTTGGGTAGCCCTTGGAGTCCTTCGTCGACGGTTTTCGTTTGGACCACATGAAACGCAATGTTCTTATGTATGTTATCCATTAAAATTACCAAACAATTTTTCAACCATTTGCTGGTCGATCCCTAGGTCGATTGAGGTGAAATTTGATATATTTAAAATAATATAATAATATTAATGTATTTATTTTAGGCATCTTTATAACTAGGCCATATTTATATTATATACTTTATAGACTAATATACAAATATAATAAAAACATTACTTAAGACACGTTAATTTCACGATGACGTGTGACGTTTATTTATGGTGTCCGGTATCAAAAGTGTCGAAACATGACACCCTTCGGCCAAAACTCCTCTCCCATATACGTTCCAACCAGGGGACTTAGTTGGAACCCGAAGTTGACGTTGTGACGCGACTCCAGCTTAATCATCCTCAGAGATAGCTTCGTCTTTAGTTTTACATATTCCGCAAGCTCCTTCTTCATACGATTTCTTATGTACGACGTCGTGGGTATCTCCGGTCGCAGTAGATAGGACCGTACTTGTCGATGCGGTAACGCACTTATTTCGGATAGACGACTTCCTTTTCTTCTACACCTTCTTGAAGACGACATTGTCGCGATTTGCCTCCTCCCTTGTAGAAGGCATGGAAGAAAATATTTATGAATTCGGTGGCAATGAAGAGAGGTTAATTCGGTAGCTATGGAGAGAGCTATGCTCGGTATTTCTCTGCGATCAGCAACAGCCATGCTCTTTACTAATCCGATGTTTATTGACGTATTTATCAAATCTTGTTTGTCTAGAAATAGAATCTAAAAACGGCAAGCTCGTCCTGTTGGGGCGCTAGAAAATAGACTTGAGTCCGATCCACATATCACTACTATACCGACAAAGATAAAGAAACTAATTCTTAAGTCAAACAATTGCCATCCCACAGATATCCCTGTATCGTAATAAAAACAGCAATTGCCCACATTTTCTACAGAATAAGGTACGTTCCAATAGACGTTTCTCCGTAACGAGCGCATATTGAGACATGGTACGTTGTCACGTAGCCACGTCGGCTATCCGTAGCACATTATGCTGATTCCGCTACGATGCTACGTGAACACGTGTAGAGGACTACGCCGTATAAGTTTCTTATCGCAGGGAGTAGTCTCGGAATGGATATTAAGACCATTTCTTTAGGAAAGTACTGGTCGAAACCGGTGCCATGTCTCTTTGAGATTTTCACATTGACGTACTATGCAAGCTTTTTATGTAAACGGTGTTTAAAAAAAAATGTGCAAGATAATTTTATTTGAAATGAACAGTACAAATAAATGATTTACATATTTCCAAGTATTACAATATGCGCAGGAAATTTGATAAGAGTTCAATATACACATTCATATATCTCAGCACTCTTAATACCAAGCAAGACTGAACTTAAAAAGATTGCGAATAAAAAAAATTATTGACGCTATCTCATGAACTTTACCAATATCCGTTTAAATTTGACACGAATAGGAGTTCTCTAATCAGAGAATTTCATGTGCTGCTCTCTCATTTTCTGTCTGTATTAAAGGGGTCGTAAAAAGAAGCGTGAAGAGTTCAAAATACTTTGTATCGTATTTGAGCTTTCTATTTTATTCGTATCAAAGTCCTGCATTAAAATGCTCACGTTAGTTTGCTTTAAACTTTTACAATATCAAGAATCAATCAAAGCATTTATTCAGTATGTAGGCGGTGTTAATATACGCACATATACACGTCAAAATCATAAATCATAAAATAAATCATAACCAATTATCACGTAAACATAGCAAAAGGAGAATTTTAACGCTCTGAATTTAAATTAAAAAAAAAACAAAAGTGATGAACCATTCAGCTGTCATCCAATCGTTTACGTCAGACTATTAAAAAAAATTATTCAAGTGGGTTAAAACCAACCATACATGTAGGTAACTGTGTGTAAAAATCAAAATCAAAATCAAAACATTTTTATTTGTAAGAATGTAGGTCATAACAGAGATATGCCAAGATGTTGAGCCAAAAAAGTTCCTTGTACATTCTTCGCCTTTAGGCAAACAAATATTAAAATAGTAGCATTTACTTATCAATAATAACCGCAGTTTCAATTTAAAGCCGTCTAAGCTGCATTCCTTAATTGCTTTTGATCATTTGTTATAAATTTTTGGAGCCATCCTAAAAACACTTTTTCCCATCAACGATGTTCGGAATGGCTTGCTACACAGCCTTGAACTATTTCGCATGTTAAAGTTATATGTTTCCCCTAAAGTCTCAAATTTGCTAAGATGTTTTTTCACAAATACCGCAATTTCGTAAATATATATACAAGGTACAGTCAAGATTTTTAAATTAATAACATGTGGTTTACAGCTGTCACTCGGTTTCAAATTAGTAATCGCCCTAATGCATCTTTTCTGTGACAAAAATACGAGATCTCTATCGGTCGAATTGCCCCAAAAAATTATACCGTACCTCAAAAGTGATTCTACAGTACCATAATAAGATGTCAGTGCAGTCTCACGATCAACTACTTTTGATAGATAGTACAATGCATAAGCCACGCTATTGATTCGTTTAACTAAATTATCTATGTGATGTTTCCACGTAAGATGTCTGTCAATATATATACCTAAAAATTTCGTCACTTCTGTTTTACATATTATGTCATTAAAATATTTAATGTCAAAATGTTCATGATTAGTTCTTTGATTGAAATGCATAATACTAGTTTTGTTTAAATTGATCCTTAAATTATTTACGTCTAACCAATGAATAATGTCATGTAATGTATTATTGATTTCCGACTTGTAGTCTTCCCCCTGTTTCTTAAAGATTACCGTGCTGTCATCGGCAAATAACACCATGGGATGCTTAGTACACTTTGGAAGATCATTAATGTAGCAGAGGAAAAGAAGCGCTCCCAATACACTGCCTTGTTTGTGTTCAGTATATACATGTTTGTCCATGTAATTTATTTTGCAAGTCATGCCAGTAATGTGTTGCTAGTTTTCTTAAAATTGCACTATAGCTTTAGAGAAAATACAAAATAGATTATTATTGTTATATACCGGCTGTAATTCACGTAACTTTAGTCGAATTTTGAGTGAACATGGCGATCTCACCGCGTGACCTCATTCCCGAGGAAGAGCGACTGACTCGCTCGAAACCTAGGTCGAGAAAATTCGACTAAAGGTACGTAAATTACAGCCGGTATATAACAATAATAATGTTACAAATTCACGATAATTTTAAAATCACAAAATAGATTTATCCGCATAGAAGGAAATAAGATAGAAAAATTGTAAAAGCCGATATGCGTAAATCTTGCGAGTGATTGATGACACAGTGAGAGTATAAAGTTCACTAATGGTTCATTTCTCTTCCTTAGCTTTAGTGCTATACAATGTTTCTTTTTTACCCGACTGCGCGACGCAAAGGAGAGGTAATGTGTTTATCAGTCTATGTATGTATGTATGTATGTTTGTTCCTTTGTGGCACACTAGAGACCAAACGCGTGGGCCGATTTTGATAATTGGCACGTCAATAGATTCGCCATGCTAGCGCGAGTGTCAATGAAAACATAAAAAATTGAAAAATTCAAAAGGCGGATTTCAGACGCCAAAATTTGGGGTTCAAAAAAATTTTTTTTTTCAAAACCTATCGAGTGGGGTATCGAATTAAAGGTCTTAAAATGGAGATTCAAAATATATTTATAACAAATAATTTATGATCGTACAACTCGAAAAAAAAAACGATTTTACATGCCGCGTTAGTCACTTTCAGTAACAAGTTTGCGGTGCTGATCTCTGAAGTTACTTATCAGATCTCAATAAAATTACAATGAGACCAAACGAAAATCATATAAACCAAACAAAAAAGAATTTTCCAATTCGGTTAAGAATTGATGGAGTTCTGAGGTAACAAACAACCTTTTCCTTTTGGTATAGTCGTTTAATAGTACAGAATTTGCCGTCCTTTACTTAACTAAAAAGTGTAAAATAAAACATTAAATTAAAAAATCAAAAAACCCGACTACGCAAAAAGTGAAGTGTTAAAAAACGAACTGAAAAGAAAAAAACAAGTAAGTCTAGTAGTTTAGACTTACTTATAGAGACTAACAGTCGGGACACATTAATCCCCATTCGTTAATGTGTCCTGACTGTTAAAGTCTCTACATTCCATATAACATTGTATAATTTATTTTATGAGTGTATCGACCGAGAAAGAATTTAAATGGTATAGTTTTCTGATATCCCTAAACAGAAGTCTAAACTACTAGACTTACTTGTTTTTTTCATTTAATGTTTTATTTACAATTCATTTCATCAGAGTGCCCAAAAAATATGACGTACACATTCAGGCAGTCATCAAATTCTGATCCTTTTACCTGGAAGAACCCTATCCGTTGGTGTACAATTTTTACAAAATATGATATACAAACCATCCGGGCAGGGGCGTAAAGTTTTCATGTTTCTCTTCAATATCCGGGAAGATGGGCGGTGCTATTCCGGGCGTCGCTTCAACCGGACGTTTTGTGACCGCAGCTCCGTAACATACCGTCTTTTTACATCACCATTTTTAGAATTGCTATCGCATTCCGACCGAACTCCTCTTGAAAGTTTTTAATTGGAAAAGTAATGTGTCTGCCATGCAAATTGTACAAGTTTTATAGCAAGAAAAATAGTTTGTCATCTAAAATTTGTCTTCGTGGTATATTTGATGGTTTTTATAAATATAGTATAATACTGTAGCAAACATACGTTATGGCCTCTCCATTATCACGAAATACTGTAGGTTACAAATAGGGACATGCTACTGAGGATTCTATAAAGAATTCCATCTCCTATAAAATGTATGTAAAGAGTTTTTTGTGATTTCTGACTTTTCTATTGAGTACTAGAATAGTCAGGAAGCACATAAAAATGAGGACCATCTGAGGCTTAGAGTTAAGCCTCAGTTGGTCGAAAGAGGGTTTTGATTCCTATAAGGAAGTGGATCGAATGGCATTAAAAATGTTTTTATGTAAATTGCCCATTTTTTTGTTAGTAAAAATCCACCCTGCATGTAGATAGCGTGGTGCTAAGCTAATGTGAACGGATTAAGATGTAAGTTGTGATGTGAAGCTTAAAAACTAATAAGTCATTCGGGTAATTAAATTTGTTCTACAAATTTAATTATATATATTATATATATAATATATACCAGAAGTGCCCCGCGGCTTCGCCCGCGTAAAAACTCCTTTTATTTACTTAAAAATTTTCTTCTGTAAATACTTTTCTATCATAAAAGACATTAAATAAGAATTAGCCAAATCGGTTCACCCATTTTCATGTTATTGCGTGACTAAGGATAATCGGGATTCATATTTATAAAAACCAAAAAACCCAAATTTTCAGACTTTGTTACCTACCCCATTTCATTTCATAAATCCTGCAACACGTACTTACTTATTTATAAACAGAAGTAACTATGTAAAGTTTCGAATAGAACAGACTATCTCATTTTGTTTCGCCATACAAACTTTGAATCCCCGTTCCGTATCCGGGGGAAAATTTAAAGAAATTCCATTCTTAACGGATGGATTTTCTTTAAATTTAAAAAAATTTAAAAACGAACCTTCGTCATAATAACCATCTGTATTCTAAATTTCAGCACAATCCGAAACAATATTGATTTTTAGACTTTGTTACCCCACTTCAGCCTCTTAGGATGGCATTTTGAAAAAGCCTGAACTTCGTATTTACTTATTTATTTACAGAAGTACTGGTGTGAAATTTCGAATTAAATGACTATTTAAACTTTGAACCCCACTTCATCCCCATTAAGAGTGAATTAAAAAAAAACCTTTTTTACCGGATACCTACGTCAAAATGTACTATCTGCATGCAAAATTTTAGCGCAATCCGAAACAATATTGATTTCAGACTTTGCTATCCCACTTCACCCTTGTAGGGGTGGAATTTCATAAAAACCTGAAACACGTATTTACTCGTTTACTTACTGAATTACTTGTGTGAAGTTTCGGATAGAAAAGACTATCTAATCTTGTTTCTCCATACAAACTTTAAACGCCCGTCCCATCCCCTTCAGGGGTGAATATTGGAAGATCCTTTCTTAACAGATACTGACGTCATAATAACTATCTGTATGCCAAATTTCAGCGCAATGCAAAACATTATTGATTTCCACAATATGTTACCCAATTTCAAATGTCCTTCTTAGGGGCGGATTTCAAAAATCGTGAAACACGTATTGACTTATTTTTTTACTGAAGCATTTATGTGAAGTTTCGAATAGAAAAGACTGTGGCGTAACCTGCAGCTGGTACCTGAAACATAAATAAGATTAATAATTATACATAGATACGGAATAGATAAATACATTCAAGAATAATAAATAAATAAAGTAGAATACTTACGTGTACGCTGGCGCTGCGGCCATGTAAGCCTGTCCTGCATTGCCGAGAACAATAGGCCCAGCCGGTGCGCCGAGATAAGAAACCACGCGGCCGCCGGCCTCCTCGGAATGCATTCGCCGCAGCACCAGTCTGCAAAACCTAACCACGCGAAGCGCACGCCGCCCGTCCTCTCGATATTTAATTCATAATCACGTATTTTAATCATTCTATATTTTAACTTATTGTCCAAATTCCATTGTAAATCTATTCCGTGTTTCGTTCTTTTCATTTGTCTCGTAAATTCATTTTAATAAACATTTTAACCAGTGGTGATATTTTGTGTTTTACTTCATTTACACAACTCACCTTGCTATAAGACTATCTATTCTTGTTCCTCCATACAAAATTTGAACCCCCATTTCACCATCTTAAGGGGTGAATTTTGGAAAATCCTTTCTTTGCACACCCTTACGTACTAAGACATATATACCCTCCAAATTTCAAGTCTCTACGACAAGCGGTTTAGGCTGTGCGTTGTCTGTCAGTCAGTCAGTATGTCAGGACAAAGATTCTTATAGTATTAGATATTACTTTTACTTAATTACACTGACAAAAATATGCTAATGCATGGCAGACAAGCACTTGAATACTACTTCACCTTGTGGAATCTAAAATCGAACTGTGCTTGTCTGGTGTCAGATTAAGATACAGTTTTTATTAGAATCTATTCAACTGATAAATAAATACCCAGCATTTAGTTTACATATTTGTAAACTCTGATACTCTGACAAACAAATAAATAAAGCTTTATGTAGCGTATATATACATTACATCATACATACTGAAATATATAAATATCAGTCGTACAAATTATCTATTGGTTATCTAGCACTATCATGCTGGTACTTACATATTTTCGCTTATTGAATTCTATACCCTTTCTTTCTACTCATTTTTAACCTCAAACCGAAATATCCCACGTACTAAAAAAGGTAGAACCTTCGTAAACTTATTCATTCGCAAAGGTAAAGTCACAAAAAGTCCGATCTAGTTCATAACAGTTACACCTGTTACGCAGCGCCATATTTCACGAGCGAACCGAGCGAGTTAAGCGACGCTCGGATATGTCTGCCGTGTGAATAGCCCGTGAAAAGTTTTCACTTTTCCATCGATCTGCCACACTTATGCCACTTACGATAAGGTTTCCGATTCGGTTTGAAATAAACGTGCTATTTATGCCGCCAGTGAAGTCTATTTACGGCTTATACCTATGCAGTGATTTCAATGCACTATGTAGTGATAGTAGAGTATAAGTACATGTTATAATTTTAATGGATAATGTATGAACTCTAGAACTATCTATTACAGATAAATACATTGATAATTAATAAATATTAATATATTAAATTAATAAATTAAATTAATAAATACATTACATTACATATGTATTTGGGAAAGCTTGAAGGAACAAGGAGTGGAGGAAATATATGTAAAAATCATAAAATCCATTTATAACAACAATAAAGGAAAAATCAAGCTAGAAACTTTAGGCCCTAGCTTCTCAATAGAAAGGGGAGTTAGACAAGGCGATCCGCTGTCTCCAATAATATTTATATCAGTCCTTGATGCGATCATAAGCAAGCTAGAATGGAGCAAACGAGGACTATACATAAATGACACCTACTTAAGTCACCTGAGATTCGCTGATGACCTAGTACTGTTATCAGAGTCATTCTCCCAGCTACAGATCATGGTAGAAACCCTACTCCTCGCTAGTGTAAAGGTGGGACTAGAATTGGATATTACAAAGACAAAAACAATGACGAATAGCTTGAAAAGACCAATAATAGTCAATAATAACAAACCATTGGAATACGTTGAAAAATATGTCTATCTGGGAAAAACTATTAGTTTCGACAGGATAAATAAGAACATAGAAATAGAAAGAAGAATCCAATTAACATGGAGCAAATACTGGAGTTTGAAGGACATTTTTAAAAGTAATATGCCACAAGCTATAAAAACAAAAGTCATGAACTCGAGCCTTTTTTTCATGTTTGGTATATGGTTGTCAAACGTGGAAATTCACTGGCGAAACAAGAAGAAAGATCAGCGTCTGTCAGACAGGACTCTAACGAAGTATGTTAAAGATAAGGAAGCTGGATAAAATACGACACACTAAAATAAGAAAAATAACTAAAGCAACAAACGCTCTAAGTGACGCACAAAAATTGAAGTGGAAGTGGGCAGGACATGTTGCGCGGGTAGCTGATCTTAGATGGACCAAAAAAGTAACATTCTGGAACGACCCAATAGGCAAAAGACCAAGAGGGAGACCTATCACAAGATGGAAAGATACCCATAGAAATAAGAAAATGTACAAAAAGTAAAATAGAATAGGGCCAGTAAGTGAAAGTAAGTGCAAAGTGAAGAAAAGCCTCAATCTTGTTGGGGGTTGAATCGAACTATAATAAAAAAAAAAAGATGGGAAGATGATATTAAAACAATAGCTGGTGCAAGCTGGAGACAAGTGGCTCAAAAAAGAGTCAAATGGGCATCACTGGAGGAGGCCTTTACCCATTCTGGGGTTCGGGTAGATTAAAAATAAATATTGATTAGACAAATTAATTTATTATTATCAAAAATAGTTACAGGTCAATATAAAATATTGTATTGTATTGTAATATATATATATACAAATAGGATATAGATATATTTAGTAAGAAATAAATAAATAACATAGAATAAACCAAATTAACACATGCATAGATTATAAGAAATGTAAATTTACAGGAAATAAGGCTTTTTTATTTTTGTTTATTTTATTTTATTTATATTTATTACATAATACATATATACATGTACACAATTAAAATTAATTTAAAACTATATATACAATATAAACTACTCCTAAAACTATAATACACAGTATATAAAATCTACATATAAAAAACTGAATTAAGGTCGCTGTCCACTGGTAGGGTACCCAAAAAGCTGGCGACATTACCCTTTTTGAATGGCAAGACTAATTCGTTGGCCGAGGTACGCGCCAGCTCTTTGGTCATGGGAGACATCTATCAGACGTCTGGACAACTACAAAACCGCGAGCTTGTTGACCCCACGAGCCCATGGTCTCGACCCCAAACGGAAGAAATGCGTAATTGTCTCCAATGTCTGCATATTTCCTCCGCTTGAGGGCCTCTGCCGTATCTGCGGCTGCTCCTGCAGCCCGTGAGGTACTGTTAAGGTGGGATGCTGCTAACATATCGGCGCACGTTGCATCCCACACTAGCGGCTTTCCACGACACCATGGAATCAACGTCATCCCGTCAGGCCTCTTGCCATCGTCACGTGTGATACCGTTCGGCTCTAAAATAGCCAGCACGTTGACGGTGGCAAGGGCCGACGGATAACGTCGTTTAGTGAAGCGTGTCGTGAAAGCCGCCCCGCACTGCGGCGACATGATAGGCCGTGGTGGCCCAGGTCCTCGTCACCACAGCGACAGCGGTGCGGCTCTATTCTAGAGATGCCCAGACGCAGTCCCACTGCGACGGAAAAACTATTGTTATCAATAAACGTCCCTATATTGGACGAAGGTAACGCCTGCAACCAGTGTCCTGATTCCCGTTCGCGCGTGGCAAGAAGACCAGCCCGGTCCCTATTATCTAAACAACTGTTTAAAATATATATCTGTACATTTTTGCATAAGGGCTCGTCCATGTAATGATGTAAAACTCAGCTGAAGGTATAATAACGATGCGACCAGAGAGAGAGATGGAATCTTGCCTGTCTGGTTACCGAATACGGTAGGTTATACGCGGCCCTGGATGATTAGTCAAATTCGTAGAGCACAACCACTTTGGTTTACTCCAACCTATGTTTCAAATTATCATAATTATCCTATGAATAGTAGATCTATGTGTTAAAGACCCAAGTGATACATTGAGCTTGTATTTCAATTATTAAGTAGAGCGCGATAAACGGTCGTACAAAATAGTAAATAGAAATTGTTCGAAGGTTTAATTAAAGTACGAGTATATGGTTTATATATATTACAGGCTATAATTTAGGGTAGCGCTAATTACAACACCTACTACGGCTCGTTTAACAGCTAAATGTAATTCCGCATGCAATAAACTGCTTCAATATGACTGAGTCGTAAAGGCCGGCCGGGTCGCCACGCATACATTAGACATACGCTGGCCTCTGGGATTCAACGATCACTTAAAGTAATTAGTTCTTGCTCTTGTAGCTTTTTCTTGCTAGAGCGTTTTTCTTGCGTTTTTGTTTCCCTTCTGAGTAATTGCGAGTACTGTATCTCCCTCTCAGAGGTAAAGTCGCTGAGTCGAAACAAATGTGTGCTTACCAAGTTTTTCATAAGAATGCTATCATATCCTATTATATTACCCTTTAGAAACTTTTGTTTAATCGCGTTGTGAACCTAAAGCTGTTGTAGTTAATAGAATTTGTTTTTTTTTTAAATCTTGTAGGCTAGGGTTTGACCGCTATCTCACCTGTTGGTGCGATGATGTGGTCGAAGATGGTAAGCACGCTAGGCCTAGAATGGGAACTGGCTCACAAGGATAGCTACCGGAACACATTAGATGTTTGGCGACAGATTTATAGGTCTGTTTTTTTAATATCTGATAGGCTAGCGTTTGACCATCATCTTGCCTGGTGGTAAGTGATGATGTGGTCGAGTGTATCGTGATGTGTGTTTGTGGTCAATGGTAAACTTGTTAGGCCTAGAATGGTCTAACTCTCAAGGGTTGTGTTGGCGGAATACCGTAAGGTTATGGGGGCAGGTTTTTTTCCTTGATGGTGGTAAGCTACTTTTTATTAGTAAGTTAGGCGGAGCATCGATATAATATTTCTACCTACTGTGGAAGAACACCCATACTAGGATTTGAACCGAAGATCTCTATAGAAGTCAAGCTGTCTATCCTTTAGGCCATTGGGCCGAATGGGCTGTTTGGACAAGTTACCTGTCATGATTTCTTATTTTTATAAGTTAAATTTACTTATTTTGATGTATTTTAATAATGAATTGTGCTTATTTGACTAATGTTTTGTGAAACAGCTATTGGAAACGTTTTGACTCAAGCCGGCTTTTCACTATGAGATATAATATAATGTATATTATATCTTGAGATATAAAATTTTATCGCTCGTCATACATTGTGTATGAGACCGTTTACACTATGCTATAATATATATTACATCCCAAGCTATATATATTTTTTCGACCGACTGAGCGATATTTGAAGGTTTATATTTTACCTCACGTCCCCGGACACCGCGCCTCGCCCTGCCTCGCCCTCGGTGTATGTTTTGTTTTTTTTAATTTCTATTATGGCTCCACGCAATCAGTGTATTTAGCCAGTGTTTGAATGAAACCATAGACAACGAAAGCTGAATATCTAATATATATATATATATCTTACAGTGTGAACAGCAATCGCGGGATGAAGTATATAGCTCAAGATGTAATTTACATTATATCCCATAGTGAAAAGCCGGCTTCACACTGTCAGTGTCAATCGATGGTGCCAACCTGCCAACTTTAAAACTACCGCGAATGAGAATTGTCTGTGGCCTCTAAGCATGGATGCCAACCTTAAAAAGAAAACAAGAAAGTTAACGCGGTAGAGAGTTGGCAGTCGGGCTTCAGTTCGGTCTTGGCGTTTAAACTAGTGGGTCGTTGTTATAAAAGTACCTCTAAATTCTCGACATTTATTGTATAGTTTGTGATGTTCCGACATTGGTCGGATGTATATTATACGAAGTTTGCGCCTAATACACGATGTTTCAATTGGAGGAAGGTGTTTTTCTTACATACCTATTTTATACATTGCCTGAAGGTCTGAAATTTGAGTGACATTATAATGTTTAGGATTTTACATCTTTAATGTTTCAAAGCTTATAAATTGTAAAGCATCCTGTGATCATTATCAGGGTAAAAACATAATGTGTGTATTTAAATAGCTGTTTCAATGATTATGAATCAAAGTTGTTTTCCTTCTTCAGAAGGATAAATATGGTTCACCTACTTCTTGAAAATTGCACACTTTTAAAGCTTGGTGTGACTTCTACGATAATGTAAAAGAAAGCAATGAAAACTTTACGACATCCCTGCACCTCAAAACAAAAGCCATATTTTATATCCTAGACCTTGCTCGTAAACGTTGTAGTGCTTTTAGACATTTTTAATTAATAACATTTAATAAGATCAAAAATGTACTACAACGTTGTCATGGGAGACTTTAACGCCAAAGTGGGAGTACAAACTTGCGGCGAATCGTCTATAGGACCCCACGGATTTGGAAGTAGGAATCACAGGGGACAAATGCTCGTCAATTTCCTCGAGAGAGAGGGGCTTTTCTTGATGAACTCGTTCTTCAAGAAACAGCCCCAAAGGAAATGGACGTGGCAAAGCCCCGACTTTGTGACTAAAAACGAGATTGACTTCATCATTACGGACAAACGGCGCATATTCAGAGACGTCTCAGTGATCACTAGGTTTAATACTGGAAGTGATCACCGACTTGTACGAGGCACTCTGGATATCGACTTTAAAGCCGAGAGATTACGATTGATGAAGTCTACGCTCCGTCCGAACCTACTCCAAACCGCTGTTGGGTCCGAAACATTCCAATTAAAATTGGAAAATCGATTCGCTACCTTGGAAACCACAGATGACGTAGACCAGAAACTCGAAGAAGTGGTGGAAATCCTCAGGGATGAAGGGACGAAGTTTTGCGAGAGCAAGCGTACGGGCAAAAAGTCCAAACTCTCGGCAGAAACACTTCGGCTAATGGAAGAGAGACGAACAGACCCTTTGTCAGCTTTGTCAACTAACCTGGCGCGCAACAAATCCATAAAGAAGCTGGTACGACGCGACCTCCGATCCTCTAACACGCTCTTGATTAAAGAATCAATTGAGCAGAATCGGGGGTTGAAAGTGTTCGTCCAGCCTCTGGGTAGAAGCCACCTCACAAAGCTGACAACGTCAACCGGGAACGTCGTCGCATCCAAGCCGGAGATTCTGTCGGAAGTTGAAGACTTCTACGGCAAGCTCTACGCATCGCATGCTTCAAGGCCTGAACCCGATACTGAGGATTCTAGAGCCACCTTAACCCGCCACTTCACAGAAGATTAGCCAAGACGAAATCGTGATGGCCCTTAAACAACTCAAAAATGGAAAAGCCCCAGTAGAAGACGGAATCATAACGGAGCTTTTAAAAGCCGGAGGAGCTCCAGCAGTTCAACAGCTTCAGCAGCTATTTAATTCCGTTCTTTTTACTGGGAGAACTCCACAGGCATGGAACAGAAGCATGGTGGTTTTGTTTTTCAAAAAAGGAGACAAAACCCTATTGAAAAACTATCGCCCGATTTCGCTTCTGAGCCATGTCTACAAGCTGTTTTCAAGGGTCATCACGAACCGTCTTGCGCGAAGACTCGACGAGTTTCAACCTCCGGAACAGGCCGGGTTTCGAAGCGGTTACGGCATCATAGACCACATCCACACGGTGCGGCAGATTGTACAGAAGACCGAAGAGTATAATCGGCCCCTGTGCTTAGCATTTGTGGACTATGAGAAGGCCTTTGACTCAATCGAAACCTGGTCTGTTCTCGAGTCCTTGCAGCGTTGCCAAGTCGACTGGCGATATATCGAAGTGATGAGATGTCTATATAATGCCGCAACGATGACTGTACAAGTACAGAACCAGCGAACTAAACATGTCCACCTGCGTCGAGGAGTGAGACAGGGGGACGTCATATCCCCGAAACTGTTCACTAACACCTTGGAGGATATGTTTAAGACGCTGGACTGGAAAGATCGTGGCATTAACATCAACGGCGGGTACATCTCTCACTTACGATTCGCAGATGACATCGTCATTATGGCAGAGACGCTGCAGGACCTACAAAGGATGTTGAATGGCCTAGCTGATTCTTCTCGTAGCATCGGTCTCCGGCTGAATTTGGACAAAACCAAAGTCATGTACAACGAGCACGTTGTTCCGGAACCGATTGCCGTAGATGGAATCCCACTCGAAGTTGTCACTAAGTATGTTTACCTAGGGCAAACGCTCCAACTAGGCAAACATAACTTCGAGAAGGAAATCCAGAGAAGAATTCAGCTGGGCTGGGCAGCATTCGGAAAACTCCGTCGAGTCTTCTCGTCGCCTATACCACAGTGTCTAAAGACAAAAGTCTTTAACCAGTGCGTCCTACCTGTGATGACATACGGAGCCGAGACGTGGACACTCACAGTCCGACTGGTCCACCAGTTTAAAGTCGCTCAGCGAGCTATGGAGAGAGCTATGCTCGGTATTTATCTGCGGGACCGAATCCGGAACGAAGTAATTCGCCAGAGAACTAAAGTTATCGACATAGCTCAACGGATTAGCAAGCTGAAGTGGCAGTGGGCTGGTCATATCTGCCGCAGGACTGATAACCGTTGGGGCAGACTTGTCCTAGAGTGGAGACCGCGAATCGGCAAACGTAGCGTAGGACGTCCTGTGACCAGGTGGAGCGACGACATACGCAAAGCGGTGGGCAGTGACTGGAAGAGAAGAGCCGAAGATCGGGCTCAGTGGCGCATCTTGGGAGAGGCCTATGTCCAGCAGTGGACTGATACAGGCTGATGATGATGATGATGATGAATAAGATCAAAAATGTAAAGCGCAAATTAAATCTTACTGCTTCTTGCAACCTTATTATCTTCAACATTTGGATATGCCTACAAAGTCTGGCGACTAAAAATCTGCACCGGCTGCTTCTGTTTACTACGTATAATAAAAATGAAATATAGAAAAGCATTATGTTCTTCATAAATTCCCACGAATATTTTTATTTAGGTCCTTAATGAGCCATAACGGGGTAGACTTTAATTCTCATTAGCCCACCAAAAATTACGCTACGCTATCCATTTATGAGTTCCAGAGTCCATTTGAACATAATTGAAATAAGTTCGCAATAGATTTTATACCTTTCTAAAGAACATTAAAACCATTTTCAAATTTTGTCGTCATTAAAATGTTCTTTAATTAGAAGGTCGATATTATCTGTATAACGTGTCTGAGTTTAGAATACATATTGATGTTATAATCGCATTTGTATAAGTTATAAGAGTTTTAAACTATGATGAAACTAGTAAATTTATTGAAAGTTTCTACAGAAAATGTCGCTTCAGTATCATCATCATCATAATTATCAGCCAAATTCCATCCACTGCTGGACATAGGCCTCTACTATGGCTCACTAAAAACATAGACATCGCATATTAAAAAGTAATTACTAATAAGATGGTTCAAACGTTGATTGAACTTAAAAGTAAAATTCTACTTTGCAAATCTATAAAAACTAGTGCTAGCTACTAGGTTTGTGGCGTATAAGGAAGGCTGATGATCATAAAAAAGGATGTAAATAATGCATTAAAATCTAATACTATAAGAATCTTTGTCCTGACATACTGACTGACTGACTCACTGACAGACAACACACAGCCTAAACCGCTGGTCGTAGAGATTTGAAATTTGGAGGGTATATTTGTCTTAGTATGTAGGGGTGTACTAAGAAAGAGAATAGAGATTTTCCAAAATTCACCCTTAAAGAGGGGGAAATAGGGGTTCAATGTTTGTATGGAGAAACAAGATAAGATAGTCTTTTCTATTCGAAACTTCTCACAAGTGCTTCAGTAAAAAAATAAGTCAACACGTATTTCAGGATTTTTTGAAATTCCACCCGTAAAATGGGGTAACAAAGTCTGAAAATTAATATTGTGTCGGA
The DNA here is from genome assembly GCA_954871355.1 of Cabera pusaria. NCBI lineage: Eukaryota > Metazoa > Arthropoda > Insecta > Lepidoptera > Geometridae > Cabera > Cabera pusaria. The sequence continues at coordinate 17,206,772 of OX940889.1, read as the reverse complement.
TTGTGCTGAAATTTGGCATGTAGATAGTTATTATGACGATAGTTCCCTCAGATAAATGATTTTCTTAAATTCATGCCTTAAGGGGATGAAACGGGGGTTCAAAGATTGTATGAAGAAACAAGATTAGATAGTCTTTTCTATTTTAAACTTCAAACAAATGCTTCAGTAAATAAATGAGTAAATACGTGTTTCAGACTTTTATAAAATTCCACCCCTAAAAGGGTGAAGTGGGGTAACAAAATCTGAAATCAATATTGTTTCGGATTGCGATGAAATTTTGCATGCAGATAGTTATTTTGACGTAGGTATCCGGTAAGATAGGATTTTTCAAAATTTACTCTTAAGGTGGATGAAGTGGGGTTCAAAGTTTGGATAGTCATTTTATTCGAAATTTCGCACCAGTACTTCTGTAAATAAATAAGAAAATACGAAATTCAGGTTTTTACAAAATGCCACCCTAAGAGGGTGAAGTGGGGTAACAAATTCTGAAAATCAATATTGTTTCGGATTGCGCTGAAATTTAGAATGCAGATAGTTATTATTAAAAGGAAAGGTTTTAGTAAATAAAAGGAGTTTTTAAAGCGGGCGAAGCCGCGGGGCACTTCTAGTATTATATAAGTGTCCATGAAATCGTATACTTAGAGTGTTCAGTACGTACCGAGCAGAAAGTAGGTTTGATAAAATTCGTACCTATCTAAGTTTAGGCGAAAATAATTTTAATTTTTATAAGAGTGAGGCTGATGGGCGATCGTCAGAAACGCGGCGATCCATTGAGAGAGCGTCGAGGGACTCGTTCGATGTTTACGTGAAAATACACAAAGTTCCGGTGGTTGATTATGTGCACGTGTCGTTGGCGGCAATGTGCCGCGTGGCGCACATATCTTCCCACAACTCGCTTCCCAGAGGTACCTTCTCAGCGCTCGCGTTGCGGATGATTGAAAATGTTTCTCCACTTTTGAACACGTCGCACAGTCTATTTTTTACAAACACCCACATTTTTAAATATTTTTCGATGGATCGGAACAATAAGCCGCGATTATATTCTTGGCGGTCGAACGGTTACCGTTCCGTCTGCTATGAATGGTATAGGATTTTTCCTTGAGGTCCGCGAATTAATTGAAACAGTGAAATAATATTTTGGTATGTGTTGCGCAAAAAGGTAAATATTGGGGTAGAAACTGAAACGGTTATTATGGGCTTTATAATGAAAATCACCGTGAGAGGCCGACGGGCGGGGAGCGGGCAGCGCCGGGTGACAACAACGCTCGCGCGGCCTATCTACTAATTGAATCTGAGAACTTGCCGAGAACTTTTAGAACTTGCGCGAAATTTGATTAGCTCGTCATCTTTCTTTGAGCGCCGTGTTTAAATTTTTTCGACTCAGGATTATCTCCCTATCTAAAAATTAATCATGACGCCGGCCTAATCGGGTAAAATGTCACAACTTCCGAGTTCTTACTCGAAATGGCGTAAGTTCTTTCGTTTGCGGTGTTTTAATACTAGCGCGACATTGTTATTGAGATTTATAATACCTATTTTGCTCCTAAGTTTGTTAATATAAAATATTTTGGGACTAGGCTCCAGGGAAGCCGTTTTTATAAGTGCGTCCAATCAACATATATAATATGTATTTGTCACACTTGTTATCATGGTTATAATAATTTCAATGAAATATTCATGTTTGAGTACGTTATTAATTAAAAGAAAGATTTAAATAAAGCTAAATGGCTCACGTGGAAAGTAAACACGACATTAATTATGGTATATGCACAATGAATAATATGCACCTACCAATTAAGGTAAATACCTATTAGGCTGAAGACCCTCGAAAATCTGTTGTTGTAGCCGCGAATAGATACAATCAATCACCAAATATTGTCCTCCGTCACCCCTCCCTCTGTTCCAACTTTTATTATACAATTTATCTAATTAGTTACTTCGTTGAAATACGCCTCGTGGGCCCGAGATTGTTATTTGTTTGGCACAGTTCAGGCGCGAGTGCGATCGCGAACAGATATCGATTACTTCGTCGTTAAAGGAGTACGACGAATACGACAATATTTGCTTAATGTATGAGGAAACACACAGATAATCGTCATTCGTTTGAAAAGTGAATATGAATTGTGGAAAAATACACCTAACACCTAATGGAGATTGGAAGCGATATTCATTGCATTTAGGACATCGGCCAAATTCTCATTTCGTTATTTCTTCCTCCGTTTAACTGTTATTTTCTTATCATAAATTATTATTAACGACGTTATCTTAAATTAAATAGATTTTATCGGATTTTCGTCTCCCTGAGAACATTTAGTTCGGATGATCCTAGTAAATTAATTGCTTTGGATTTGGCTGGTATTCGTACTCTAACGATAAGCCGTCTTTTATAAAGTTAATTGAGACAGTTTAAATTCGATTCACTAATATTTATGGAGAGTTTTTGGTGAGAATTGAAAGGTGGGAAAAAAAGGAGAATTTTCATTGAGTCTTATAGGATACTATAAGACGCAATCAAATTTTACGTGTCAAAGCTATTGTTCTACAATTAATACGACGTTGCTTTAAATTTATTCAAATGGAGAAATATATCGAGTAATTATAGTGAACATTTAAATAAATAATTACTTAGTATAGGAACGATACAAAAGTTTTTTAAACATTTCTATTATCCTCATTCACTAAAATGTTAATTACTATTTTTGTGTTACTTGTTTGTGTGAAGATGTTTAACTAAATTAATGTATTTATTAGTTCAAAATTATGCAATAATCAAGTTGAAATATTCGCACAATCCAATTCTGCGCAACGGCAACAATAAAATTGGCTTCCAATTTGGAAACTTCGTTGACATATTTTTAATCAGAGACTTGCGCTGTAAAATTTGCATAATTAATAGATTATTCTCGCATCTGTTCGTAAACAACTGAAAGTGTTATTCTTTTCAACGAAATTTCCTTGCTGTTTATTTATTTATATCTACTCGTGGTTGGGGAAATGCGAGGTAGGGAAGTTTCGTTGAGTAATCGCATAAAACTCAGAACAACAATCATTTTCGACTTTACTGAGTTGCCGATTGCATTTTTGTAGTTGAAAGAGCACGGCTTTTTCCATTTTACGCGGCAGACTTCGCACAGGATTACTTCGCCTGAGTGGAAGCGAACTTTGCAGAAGCTTTTTGCTAGATACTGTGAAGTTGACTGTCTTTGTACTTTTTGACGTAAATAGTAGATAGATTGTATTAGGAGGGCGCAAAATAGTATATTTCTTTGAGGCTACTATTTTTAATCCAGAGTGTAGTAAGGGCCTCATGTCATTGGCCTGTCATGTCACTCTGCTTTTCTTCCCCCTCTATGTGAAATCAGAAATTTCAGAAATCTTTTTGAGCAGTATGTTAATTTACAAGACTTATATTCAATATTGTGCACTTAATTCCCTGTATATTTGGATTTTTTATTCTTTATCAGCGCGGCGCGATGTCTATTTGATAGGAGAGCAACATTTCCTATTCAATGTTAAATTGAAGCCACGTAAACTGGGCACTATAAAATTATATTCATAAGCTAACCCACCTCTCGCTCAAAAGCCTTGAAGAGAAAAAAACCTGTTTTGCGCGCACCTATCGAGGGGTTGAAACCCCTCGATAGGTGCGCGCATAGGTGCGCAAATAGGTTCAGATAGATGGGATAAAAAGAGATTTTTCAATACAGATATTTGAAAAAGCATAATCTAGAGATTATGCTTTAGATATGTCGCCTAAAGTCTAAAAGTCTATGTTGTCGTTTTTCTACTATCGTAACTCCCGACACCGTCAAAAAGCACATCCGCACATTATAGATACATGGGCATCACATACTACTCGACTCGTTTCACACGATTGTACCACGTACCTGTAAGATGTGGAATGACCTCTCAGCTGAAACTTTTCCAGCAACATTAAATCTGAGTAGCTTTAAACGAAGAGTAACGAGAGTGCTCTCTGATAAGTGTAGGCAGCACACCGGTTTTGCAGATGTCAATAGGCAGCGGTGACAACTTACCATCGGGTGGGCCGCTTGCCTGTTTGCCGCTCCATATTATAAAAAAAAGCTTATGTCAAAGTTCGTTAACGACTTAGTAAAAAGTTTATTTAAAAATTATTTTTTTCTGAAGGATTCTTGTGTCACATAAACTCATACACAATAAAATATGTTAGCATATAACGTAGCATAGAACCAAAGTTCAATCGAGATATTTGTTAGTAGCTTTAAATGTACGGTGTATAAATAAAAAATAAGTTCAAAAACTAAAACCCGACTTCTGGAAAATCACTCTCTAAAAAGTATGAAACAAGAAAACATTCTCATCTTTTTTGTATTTGTATTGTTTGGGCTTAATATCTCTTTTGTATTCATTGTATTACGTTTATAAAAGCCTAAATTAAGTTCACCTAAAAGGTAACACGACACTCATTGTCTGTTAGGTGGTACGAAGTTCGCCAGGCCAGCTAGTAATATTATAAACAGAATAAAGAATATAAGCAGGACAGAAATACGCTTACCTGATGATCAGCGATGACATCTGCCAGAACTGACCCTTAACAAAGGCTGTGGCTAGCATAACTGAGGCTAGTTATCTAATTCCTAGCAAAAAAAATGTAATATAAAAACATGTCCTGTTGACATTATTATGATCTACTAACATAACAATATGCCTTTTGCTTCAAACTGGAAACATGTCCATTTCAACTTTAAATAACTGATAAAGTATGTGTACAATATACCTAAATTTAGACCACACAGTCTTTTCAATGTTTCCAGTTTCAAAGAAGCTTTCATTGATTCCAAGTCGAAAGCAGTGCCGCCGGGCGTATAAGAGCACGTCAGCATTTGTTTAAAAACTGGTATAAAACTGGAAAGAAAGTGCAATGGAGTAAATCGAAGGCGAAAAGTTAGTTTGCGAAGTTGGCCTGCGGCATGGACGCTTCTGGCAACAAGTAATGGTTCAATTGCATTAATCCAGCACTGTTCGCGTAGTTCGCTATCTGTTGGAACTCATTGCATCTTGCTGATGTATGAATATTTAATCCAGTTAGCCACTTTTTGGCTAGGCATATGCTGTTACGTTTGCGAAGCAGAACAACAGCGGAAGACATTAATCTCGGATATAGATATGACGCTAGTTTTTCATTGACATCTAATAAATCTAAGTTTATTTAGTCTAATATTGACCATGCAGTCAAAGCTGTAATTATGTATAGTATGTAGGTAATGTTCTTGAACTTGACTCGATCATATTATATAACTATAATAGCAACGAATGCTAACATTGAACAACAAATTATTAACGTACAATATAAAAAATATTATATGTTATTAAAATTACGAATATTTGGCCAATACTAGGGTACCAAATGCGAGTACAACTCAAGGCAAACTTTCTTAACTAATTGTTTATTAACCCCGTCGCGTCGTTAAGATATTCATTAAAGCATTTTCCTTTGGAAAGTGCTGCTCAAAGTGGAATCAAAGTTTTAATTACAGAGAAAAAGATCATTGGCAGTGCGGCGGGGTAGAAAATGACAGCATTGCTTTACGCTCCGTCTATCGCAAGACGGTAATACTACGAGACGCTAACTCATTTCAATAGCATTACGAAAGAACCACCGAGATAGATCGAAAGAAAAACGTTTAAAAAGAGCTCTGAGATATCGCCTCGAGTTCTCGTATCGCGCTATCGCGGTTATCTCGTCGAAGCGATGCTCGACTTTCTTGATTTTTACCGACATTTTTATTTTGTTTGTGAAATAAAGCGTGTCAGTTTGTAGGCGAAACAACTTTTTATCGCAAAAGCTAAGAAAATACGATAAAGAGGAGTGGAAAGTTTTACAGCATATGCACTTTGAAGTTTAAAGATGTGGATGGAGGTGATAAACTGATTTCCTTAATATTTTGTATTAAAGATTTCCTTCTCCTTTGAACTTTGATGGTTCTTTGTGTGAAGTACTAAAGAGCTAAATATTGACACTTAATATTTTTTATTTTATAGGCTTACGATTATTTTGCAGCATTATAATTTTGCAAAAAATACCTGCTTCTGAATGAAGGTTTAATTAAGGCATAGAATCATTAACTATTGTAAAGTTATTTTGTTTTAGTATGCTATTTTATAATGCTAATGTGCCTTTATGGACGAAAGCGAGTGCCATTTTGAATGCCCCTAGTTCCAAGAACAAATATAAATTGTATAATAATAATTATTATATTCTTAAAATGTTAAAGCTGACATGTACTTACAATTAATTTAAAAAAAGAGAATATGACAAGACAAGCCCCATAGAGTTTTTTGGTGTTTCTTCTCTGATGGGAGTATTTCCGAAACACCGGTAGATTCAACAGCCATTCAGTTTTCCCCTTTTGTCCGCAGATTTTCTTTCTAGGCTTGCCATTTTTATTTTTATTTAAACAATATTATGCAGCTGACAGACGGACTATCATTTCCATTCGGTTCATGATATGTACTGTGATCGGTATGCGTTTCTCTAAGTTGTGTTTCACTATTTCACTTTTTTTTTTAATATATAAAAATTGCCTGAAGTACTGAAACACACAGTTACATGTATGGTTGGTTTTAACCTACTTTATTTTTTTTTAATATTCTGACGTAAACGATTGGATGACAGCTGAATGGTTCATTGGTTTTTTTTTGCTAATTCAAAGCGTTAAATTCTGCTTTTGCTATGTTTACTTGATAATTGGTTATGATTTATTTTATGATTTATGATTTTGACGTGCGTATATTAATACTGCCGACATACTAAATAAATGCTTTGATTCTTTGATTCTTGAAAGCGTGCAGTTTATACCGTAGTGGTAGTACTTCCTTGAAAGAAAAATGGCAGGCATAAAGTATCGCTTCTAAGTGCTTTGAGTTTTATAGAATACGAAATGCTATGCGATAATACTTATTTCACAAACCCAGGAATTGACAAGAATAATTAATTTGTATGTAAATATTTTTTTTTAAACTTTTATAAGTTCACAAATTAATTTCAGCAAAGAATGTATGTGTCAGGTAATGAAGGCAAATAACCGCACCCATCAACGTCATAACAATTAGACCCCGCGCTGAAAGGCAAGCACTTTCCGCTAAATCATCGGACTTATAAGTCTTATATAAATCCACGCCCACAAACGCGATGTTAATTTCGACCAGTACGGTGATCTGTAAACACCTCCGCGCTCAGATACTTAAATTTCTTAAAAGTCGAATGTATCTAATCTTCAAAAATACATTTAAGACAAAGCTCAGCTTATATTTGTCGGTCGGCAGTTGTCTTTAATCACTATATCTTTTTGTCACGGACGATGTTTAATAGTTCTATTCCGTTTATGTATGTATGCGTGGATTAAGTGTTGCGCCTCTGCTGCAGTGATACATATCGATAAACTAGGAATATTATCGATAGGTATAGTTTGTAAATTTGGATGTAGTGTATTTCCTGATCCCACAGACCATTTATGGAGATCTACATAGTAAGTACGTTTTAATATGGCTCCACGCGATTAGTGTATTTATCCAGTGTCAAGTATTAAAATTGTTCAAGTTTTCGTAAATTCTACATAGTTTTTTTACCATAACTGTTAACGCATATTTTTTAATGGCATAATAGTACTTATGCATACATTTGTTGGCATATTGAAGAATTTATATATAACTAACTGTGCCTCGCGGCTTCGCCTGCGTTAAAAACAACTTTTATTTATTTTATTTTTTTTGTTCATAAGAACCATATCCTGACGATAAAAAACTAAAAAAAAAAGAATTAGCGAAATCGGTCCAGCCGTTCACGCGTGATGCCGTGATCAAGGGCAATTGGGATTCATTTTTATATATAAGAAGATTTATATATAAGATAATATAAGACTTGTTACATCCTAATTTTGATATGCATAAATGTACATGGCATATTATTATTTTGTCTAATAATCATCCTATCCTACTAATAATATAAATGAGAAAGTAAGTGTGTATGTGTGAATGTATGTTAACACGTCTCTCCATACCGTGTCATCGCAACCGTCTAATGGAATAAAACTTAAATTCAAAATTTAAATCCACCCGCAACTGATTGGAACTGAACAGTTTGCCAAACTAGGATAATAAGATCAATATTTATTTCAAAACCCATTTTTGTTCAATTTAAATCATAATTTCTATCACCCTGTAACTTAGACCTGCATTAATATTAATTTTGCTCTTGCGCTCAATAGAATAATAAACAAAATTATTAGTTTTGGCTGACGGCTACTTCAGCTAACTCATGTATTATGATTTCTCCAAACCTTGATAGTGCACCTGATGTTTGTATACTTATATAGTTTTACTATACGTCCATGTCGATAGTGTACTTAACTTTTATCGATATTTTTTTCATGGTAATTTGGTATAGTCATCTCTATTTGAGATTTATGACTTTGTCCGCCCGTCAAAACTAGTCGGAAGCGCCAATCACAAACAGTTCCCCGCGACCGCATACCTCGGCCAGTTACGGAATTGATTGTACCGCGCGCCAATAATGATTAGGGGTCTAATTGCTATGACGTCGATGACAGCACTTGTATTGACTTTAATTTTATCAAAAACATTAATTAGCCGCAGCAACACAAATCTTAACGAGGCTGCGGCACGTCCAAGGAATTAGCGAAATGAGAAGGAGTCTGGCACATAAATCATCTCTTTCGCACGAAGATAGCCGCAGGTTGCCTTGGAACTAGCTCGCGTTTCTGCTGGTGCTTACTTCTGGCTGGCGGCTATCTGGCTTCTAACAATAAATTAACTAAATCAACGCGGCGAGTAAACAAAAGCAAATTGAATTTTCAAATATGAAGAACCTCAATGGGTGTGGTGGGATCCCTTTGTTTCGCATAATTTTTTATTCCTAATTTACTTAGGCATAACGGGTTACGCATAATTTTGAATGGCATAATAATACTATCGCAGAATTTCTTTTGGAATATTGTATAAAAAACGTATAAAAACAAGCATAACTTTCATTTGGCTACATTGCCTAATTTTGTTTCGCATAAAGTTATAGGGCATATTTTTAATTGGGCTAATAGTTTTAGACATTATAAATGAAGTCATAGTTGAATGTATACACATATTTTATGCTGAATTATTCCAATTAAAATATGTTTACTTAATTACACATTTATTAATTTCTAAAGAAATGACTATAGTATTATAAATGTACAAAAAAAATTGACACTTCCAAAGTCAGAATTAAGGTAAAACTACAAGTCATGTTTAGTAGAGAGTTGTTTGGCTCAAAAAAAGTTCGTGGTTTCAAGTTTTTAAATCAATATTTATTAATATGTGAACTTCAAGTCCGTAGCCAAATTAAATTTATTAAATAAAGTAATATAAAGTTTTATAGTAATATATTAATACAAACAAAATGTTGGTACTAGACTGTAGCAGTGGTTCAAGTTCAGCCCTTGGGCCACCCCTACGCCGCGATCATTTTTATTTTAGAACTGAAAGTTATTTGACCTAGCGGAAACATTAAAAAAAGTACTATTTAATAATTATGCTACACTAATATGACAGTAAAAATTAATCCTTAACAATTTTGCCCAATTATAGTTATGCGTTTATAATTTCTTTAGAATATTATGCTACAAATCTTATGTTAACAGTAATTGTGTTCAGAAAAATATGCCTAATTACTTTATGCCAAACTAGAAGTGCCCCGCGGATTCGCCCGCGTTAAAAACTTCTTTGATTTACTTAAAACTTTTTTTTGTAAAAAGGATTCTATCATTAAAGACCAAAAAAGAAAATAAGATCAAATAAGAATTAGCCAAATTGGTTTACTCGTTTTCATGTTATCGCGTGACTAAGGCAATTCGGGATTCATATACCTAAGTCAAAATAACTATCTGCATGCCAAATGTCAGCGAAATCCGAAACAATATTGTTTTCAGACTTTGTTATCCCACTTTTCCCTTTTAGGGGTGGAATTTTGAAAGAGCCTGAAATACATATTTACTTACTTAAGTACTTGTGTTAAGTTTCGAATATAAAATACTATCTAATCTTGTTTCTCCATATAAACTTGAACCCCCGTTTTATCCCCTTCAGGGGTGAATTTTGGAAAATCCTTTCTCAGAGGGAACTAACGTCGTAATAACTATCTGCATGCCAAATTTCAGCGCAATCCGATACAATATTGATTTCCACACTTTGTTACCCCCTTTCACCCTCTTAGGGGTGGAATTTCAAAAAACCCGAAACACGTATTTACTTATTTTTTACTGGAGCACTTGTATGAAGTTTCGAATAGAAAATACTTATCTAATCTCTTGTTTCTCCCAAAATCCTTTCTTATTACACCTTTACGTACTAAGAAAAATATACCCTCCAAATTTCAAGTCTCCACGACCAGTGGTTTAGGCTGTGCGTTGTCTGTCAGTTAATCAGTCAGTCAGTCAGTATGTCAGGAAAAAGATTCTTATAGTATTAGATTAATATATGCTTAAATATACTTAGGAGAAACAACATTATGCTGAAGTATATTATGACAAAAAATGTTATGCGGAACAATAGGGAACCGTGTTACAACGGTTATGTTAATTATAAAAGTGATAAAGTTTACCAAGTTACGTGATAAATAGGCATTCCTTGTCAAAATAAATGAGACGTCTATAAATTCATTGTTTTAGGTAATCTCTTATGTTTTAGCATTACATGCAGACCTTTGTAAAATAAAAAAGCAACTCATACAAAGCACTTCCTAGACAGCATCGTATTAAAGTCCTAACGATATGACTATGCAGCTATAACAATAAATTCGAAATTTAAAGCGTCCAAATGCTGCAACAATAAAAACACGCAGCATTCACGAGAAAGCTCCATCTCAACTGCATCGACAAATATTGATACAACTTGTATCGTTAGCGTGTCCACGTTTCTATTCAAATGTATGTCATATTCTTTTAAAGGATGTTGCTGCTTATTTACTGGAATCTCAGAATCTCGTTACAGATTGTAGTAAATTTTAATGATGTGTTACGACGCAGTGCGGCGTGGCAGCGTGCCCCCACGACCCGTAATGTTCGGTAAAACTACGTCGGCTGTCGGCACTTTGAAATAGGCCTGCAGCAATCCCGCTCCGCTCTAAGCGACAAAAAACATATCGAAAACACAGCTGTACTTTACTTTTTATGCCGGACATGGCGATGCATCAAAAAGCAGACGGAATAAATTTGGGAAGACAAGCGTGAAATTCAGCTGTTGTCGCATTGTGTTTTATTTCGCATGTGAATAGATAGAGATACTCGTTCAATTGTGAAAGCGATATGCTAAGTTACTAGTTAAAACTACTTCCTGAATTTAACTTTAATTTTTTATTATACAGGCTTTGAGATGAAGGGTGCTGACATTAAAGAATTAACCAACAAGTGCATTTTTTTAGCTGAGCAAGGAACGGTAATTTCGGGTTTTCTCAAATACTGATTATCAAAAAATTTCTTGAAAACTCTTTAAGGTTGCTCCGCGATGACAGCTAGCTTTTATAACAATATTATTTCGCATTTCTACATCATCTACAATTCGTATATCCAGGCTCATACATCAAGATACGCTGACGTTCAATTCTTCCATTTCCTTACTATTATTTGCCGAGTATACTGGAAACTCTCAGTTATTTCGACTGTATACTGCTTGGTTCAGACAGTTGTTTGAGAGGCGTTCGTGCGTTATGTACAAGTGAGCGCATCGGAAGGTGCATAACACTTTGAATGATAGAAAGTTAAAATAAAATTGTACTGGACTCCTTGGGTTTTCAAGTTTTTATGGAAGAAAGAGATTTTATTAACATCAAGCGGTTTAGAATTTTTAGGATATCATCATCTCAACACCAAATTATTTCAAAGTGTTATACAGTCTTTCTAGTGGTTGGACTTCTACTAGTCCACCCGGGGCGATGCCACCACTTTGTCAAGTAATTCAACCGTAAAATAAGTTTTTTTTCGGTATGAATGGCAATGTGTCTAGTGCAATTACAAAACTTTCTTTTACTCTATTGTTTTGCCCACCTCTTGGTCTCAATGCTGGGCAAAGGTATTTTCCATAGCCTTCCACGAATCTCTGTACAGGGCTATGTTTGTCCAATCAGGCTACTTACTTATACTCTATTGTTATTGAAAAAAACGATTAGCATCTCTGTGGAACTTTAATTATAATATTTGATTGGAAAGGGAATGCAATAAATATCACGTGAAGCCAATAAGAAAGTACACCGCATTGCCCAAGCAATTTGTATAATAGCCGAATGACGTCACCGTAATCGGGCGAGAGACGTGATGAGCTTATTAATCAAGTAGCATTCGAGCGTGACTCTGATTTCTACTGAAATAATTAATGCTGTAACACATTTTATTAATAGTGACGTTTTGAAAATAAGAATAACCGGCCAAGTGCGTGTCGGGCCACGCGCAGTGTAGGGTTCCGTAGTAGCCCGTTATTCAATGCAAGTCTTTACCCGTTATAAACAAGCAACTAGGTACTTCGCCTTTGTCACTTTAAAGGATTTATTCTAAGGATTTTGTATTTGGTACAAAATTATCCAACACCCAAGTTCAACGACTATTACTGCTAAACTAATAAAGGTATCTTAACCGCTATAATTTTCCTTTAAAGTTCATGAAATGCACTATTATCACGAATTTTTCCAGATTTTTCAAGCTAGCAGTTTAGCTTTTAGATGGGGGGGGGGGGGAGGGGGACGCCCTACTGGAACAAAAATTTGCACTTTAAAGTTAAATATTTCGTAAATGGAGCATTTAATCGAAAAATGGTATTAGCAACCCTTAAGTCATTTTAAAAGACCTATTTAACGAGACCCCACACGATGTGGTAGACGACGAAAAAAAAATTTATCCCCACTTCTCATGTAGGGAAGCTACCCTAAAAAAAATATTTTTCAAAATTTTATTTTACCACTTTGTCGGCGTAATTTATATACATATCCCTACAAAATTACAGCGTTTTAGTATTAACGGTCTCTTAGCAAAACCTCGGGCAGACAGACAGACAGACAGACGGACATGAAGAAACTATAAGGGTTCCTTGTCAGGACTACGGAACCCTAAAAAACGAGTTTGCTCGAGCCTGCTTGAGCTACTTTGATAAGAAAAAAATGTAGGCTTCCACCCAAAGATGTTGGTGAAGGTTTAGCTATTTAAACCTGGAGATTGCCATATGAACTTGATAGCATTAATTTGAGAACACTTTGCAATTTACATAATATCTATCGACAAAAAATAAAACAATAAAAATAATAAATTGGTCCACGGGTATCGGATGTTCTATGTTGTCCATACCCCAGGAGATGGCTATTGAATCTTGATAATGTTTAAATCTTGCAGCTATATCTATATATATAAAAGAAATTCGTGTTAGTTACACTATTTATAACTCAAGAACGGCTTTACCGATATGGCTGAAAATTGGTGAGGAGGTAGCTTAAAGCTAGGAGACGGACATAGGATACTATTTATTTTGGTGATTTTTTTTTTAAATTTTTTTTTTTGGTGAATGTGTACGTGTGTAGGTAAACAGCACAATGTTGAAAAACATGCTATTTGCATTCTCACCAAAATTTCACTGAAAATCTTCAGTAAACACCTCATATTTACTGAAGGTATGACTTCGACTAGACTTTTACTTGAAAACTGAGCTGAAATGTGACTCTGACCCATCTCTACGACCAAAATTGATAAAAACTTGAAAAATATCAATATTTGACACTGGCTAAATACACTAATCGTGTGGAGACATAATGAAACTTAAAAAAATGTATGCTTACAAGCAATCGAGACAATAATAATCAATGCCTAATCAATTTTATATTTTATATGCAAGAATGTGATAGCCAAGTTATGAATGTCGTATGTATATAGTCTTATCCATAAGGCAAAAAATATTAGACAGTTATTCATTAAGTAAGTACCTATACCTATTCAGAATTAAAATTAAATACTGGTGATTATATTTTTACAATCAAAATTAAACTCAATCGAACTAATTTCAAGTTAATAACTTATCTATAACAATAATAACATTGTTTCATTGCATCATGTCTTGCTGACACGCGGTTGAAGTACTTGATTGTTGTATTTTTATTCTATTTCTGTATTGCCACAACTTTATTATTTACTTGATAGTCAAAGTGCCATAATACATTACTGAACTTAATATCTCTTTTTTATTCATTGTATTACGTTCATAAAAGCCTAAATTAAGTTAATCTAAAAGGTAACACGACACTCGTTGTCTGCTAGGTAGTACGAAGTTCGCCGGGCCAGCTAGTTTTGTATAAAAATCTAAATGAGTCTAACATTTTGATTTATAAATATCATAATTGCATCATCAAAATCGTGAGATTGTGGTCAAAAGCTAGCCTATAAGATATAAAAAAATTGACAGCCAGTATTCGTCAACTGTCGGAAATAGTCATCTCCTATGGCACGCCACTGATATAAGAACTTCGATAAAAATGGCCGGCTCCATTTTTAGAAAGAACCCGTGGCGCAGAGTTTCGAGTTCCGTGCGAAACGAATCATCTTCGGGGTGAGAATAGCTACAGAATCCTTTTCTGAGACTGTCTGACATGCTTTTAACTATTTATCAACCGACTTCCAAAAAGAAGGAGGTTCTCAATTCGTCTGTATGTTTTTTTAAATTTATTTTTTTGTGTGTATGTTACGCAATTACTCCGTCAATTGTGAACCGATTCGAATGATTCTTTTTGTAATCGGTAGGGTAAGTTTTTGAGGTGGTCCCATTGTAATTTCATCGAGATCTGATAAGTATCTCCAGAGAAATGACAATAAACGTCTCAAACTTGCTGCTGAAATTGACTCGCGGGGCATTGAAGTCGGTTGTTTTCTTCGCTTGGTCGCTTTTGCAACTCGAGAACCTACCATCAAAATATATAGACCCCAAAAAATAATTGCTTTGACATTTAAATCGCTACCATACAATTACCATACCATCGTCAAATTTTATAATTTGATTATAAAATAAATTTGATGTATATATTTTTCTACATAAACAACATATGTGCAGTTATTGAAATGAATGACGTATTTTTAATGATTTAACATATCGTAATAAATTAGTCAAACATGGGAATCAATTTTATTATTGTATACTGTTTAACATTGCGTATTTCCTAACTAGTACAATTTCGTTATTGACGATCAGAAAACTGAATTCTACAAAATCTTGTGAATATTATTTATGGTTTCTTCAATCCTTCTATTTTTAGTAGGACAGGCAAAGTTTGTCATATTAGAACAACATATTTTAACATTTTTAAGAGAGGTGGTGTCCTTTGATCCTATGCAGATCTCAAACGTGAGACTGACGCCAACAGAATCAGCATACCGCAGTGCGTCGCCCCACAGTTCCGCTAAATTTACCAAAACTAGCGTTCCCCATCCTCTAACACGTACGTTCTATTTGCTGTGAATTGTGTTGACGTACGGTAAGCTATATTACAAAGTAGCGTGTATTAATTGCTTGTTTGCACCCAATTTTATTCTCCTGCCCGCAGCCACCGTAGGTAATTACCGCCCACAGTAACAATAGTTATCCGATAGGCCCATTTCTGTATGTGACCTGCGCCACCCGAACGATTGCATCGAAATTTTATTTTATTTTTAGTTCGTTAGGCAACTTCTCGACCAAGAACGGCGGAGTTTCTTCCGAACCTCGTAATTTGGACCGGAACTTCGGAGTGGGCGCCTTCATTGAACAAAATCGTGGTCGGTAGTTTATAAAAAGAATAGGGACGCAACAATAGGCTCATTCGATTTACGCTTTATTCATTTTATTCGCTGCTCAAGACGGTTCACGGTTTATTATCATTATTGTTGCCCTTTTGTTCGGTGACTGGCCCTTTGAAACCGAGGATTGAACTTGTAATAAAGTTGAATGCTATCTTCCTAATTGGTTTATTGCAAAGTTCACTTTCAGTTCACATAGTCACGGGTTCATATTGGATTTCGAGTTTCGGTTATTTTGGGATTCAAATGGCATTATCTCGCTTTTGCATTTATATTGGGTTTTTTCGCATGAAATTGATCTGTTTCTGTAAAGTTATAAACAGAGCTGTATCCTTATTACTTTACTCTTTGACTCGTGTGTCACATCAAAGAAATTAATGTACAGTTTATATAATAGTTCTCAAGAGCGAGAATTAGAGAAAATAAATAGGTAGAAGTTAAAAGGATCTTTGGGTCACTGCATTCTAGGAATACATTTTTGTACGCCTTTTTCCTAATGATAATAGAATTTAGATAATGCTTGTATTAGGTTGGGTAATCGGAGCAACTGGGTGCTACATACTTTTGAAAGACAAAAGAATAAAAATAAGGACTTACTCTTAGTATAAACGCACTTGATCGTGCTATGCAAACCACTGCAATTATTACGATTTCACATGCCGTGAGTGATTGTCTGTAGCTCATTGTGTTATCACAAAATGCTGATAACATAATTAAGAAACACAAAAAAAGAAAAAAAAAACCAAAACATACAGATGAATTGAGAACCTCCTTCTTTTTGGAAGTCGGTTGAAAAATAATCCTAAAACGAGCAACATCTATACGAATTGAGTAGCTGGAGTAAAATCGGTCAATAGATTTAAATAAAAAAACTTTTGATGCGGCCTGGGAATCAATTTTTTTTTTGTTAGGGTCCCGTACCCAAAGGTAATACGAGACCCTATTACTTACTACTAGAAAACAGTTGAAAGGTACTGAGATCGCACCCGCACACCGCAGGACGCCGCGGTGTGGCCGTACTTTAACACCATTGTGTTAACTTTCACTTAGATAGCGGTAGACATTCGTTAGATATTCGTTAGATGGCGTAGTAGTACATAAGCACGCGGCTCACAACTCTGTTTTTAACCGACTTCACAAAAAGGAGGAGGTTCTCAATTCGTCGGGTTTTTTTTTATGTATGTTCTCCGATTACTCGAATAAGCCCGTACCGATTCGGAAAATTATTTTTTTGTTTCAAAGGGCACCCTTTCCAAGCGATCCCATTAAAATTTTAACGAAATCGTCCGAGCCGTTTTTAATATATCAACATTTGTATTACGACGCATTTACTATCTCGACGACTTACTACTCACTACTGGCACAGATTATTTAATAGTTACTACGTCCACTGGCTACTTTGACTAGCGCGACGTTTGTAGTCGGTTCTTTTTAACCCCCGACGCAAAAAGAAGGGGTGTTATAAGTTTGACGTGTGTATCTGTGTGTTTGTATGTTGTGGCATCGTAGCACCCAAGCGGATGAACCAATTTTGATTTAGTTTTTTTTACTTTGTAGTACATATATAGCAGGTAGCGCATATAATAATTATATTAATTTATTTTTCGCTCTTGAGTGCCGTGTGAGTGAGTTAATTTAAAAAAAAAGACGTGTGGCACTCGGGGACTGCCGCGGTAAAGTTATTAAATAGCATTTTTTTATTTATGCTGTATTTTTTTTCTTTGATATTAATTCAAGTTACACTTTTTGAGCGTGGTGACCGATAAGAAAACAATTTTTTTTAAATTAAATAAATGAGAAGTGAGCTATTTTTAATATCGCTCATTTTAATAACAAAAATTTTGGTTATCTTTATAGCAGTATCTAATACTATAAGAATCTTTGTTCTGACATACTGACTCACTGACAGACAACGCACAGCCTAAACCGCTGGTCGTAGAGACTTGATATTTAGAGAGTATTTTTGTCTTAGTACGTAGGGGTGTACTAAGAAAGAATTTTTCAAAATTCACCCCTTAAGGGGATGAAATGGGGGTTCAAAGTTTGTATGGAGAAACAAGATTAGATAGTCTGTTCTATCCGAAACTTCACACAAGTGCTTCAGTACAAAAATAAGTAAATACGTGTTTCAGGTTTTTTTGAAATTCCACCCCTAAGAGGGTGAAATGGGGTAACAAAGTGTGAAAATCAATATTTTTTCGGATTGCGCTGAAATTTGGCATGCAGATAGTTATTACAATGTTAGTTACCTCTAAGAAAGTATTTTCCAAAATTCACCCCTGAAGGGGATGAAACGGGGGTTCAAAGTTTGTATTGAAAAACAAGATAAGATAGTATTTTCTATTCGAAACTTCATACAAGTGCTCCAGTAAAAAAATAAGTAAAGACGTGTTGCAGGTTTTTTTAAATTACACCCCTAAGAGGGTGAAATGGGGTAACAAAGTGTGAAAATAAATATTGTTTCGGATTGCGCTGAAATTTGGCATGCAGATGGTTATTACGAAGTTAGTTCCCTCTGAGAAAGTATTTTCCAAAATTCACCCCTGAAGGGGATGAAACGGGGGTTCAAAGTTTGTATGGTGAAACAAGTTTAGATAGTCTTTTATATTTGAAACTTAACACAAGTACTTAAGTAAGTAAATACGTGTTACATGCTCTTTCGAAATTCCACCCCTAAAAGGGTGAAGAGGGGTAACAAAGTCTGAAATCAATATTGTTTCGGATTGCTCTGAAATTTGGCATTGAGATAGTTATTTTGACATAGGTTAAGAAAGAATTTTTAAAAATTCACTCTTCAAGGGGATGAAGCGGGGGTTCAAAGTTTGGATAGTAATTTTATTCGACATTTCACACAAGTACTTCTGTAAATAAATAAGTAAATACGAGTTTCAGACTTTTTCAAAATGCCACCCTAACAGGATAAACTGGGGTAACAAAGTCTAAAAATCTATATTGTTTCGGATTGCGCTGAAATTTAGAACGCAGATAGTTATTATGACGTAGGTATCCGCTCAGAAAAGATTTTCTAGAAATTCCTCCCGGATACGGAACGGAGAATCATAGTTTGTATAGCGAAACAAGATGAGATAAAGTACGTCTTGTAAGATTTTTCGAAATGGGATAGGCAACAAAGTCTGAAACTTTGGGTTTTTCGGGATTTATTAATATGAATCCCGAATTGCCTTAGTCACGCGATATCATGAAAACGGGTGAACCGATTTGGCTAATTCTTTTTTGATGTCTTTATTGATAGAATCGTTTTTACAAAAGAAAAGTTTTAAGTAAATAATAGAAGTTTTTAACGCGGGCGAAGCCGCGGGACACTTCTAGTTATATATAAATTAACAAACAAGAACTGCATTTGTGATAATAATAATAAAATGTATGAATATAGAGTACTCACTCATTTTCATTCACAATTTTTTTCGTGGCTTTCTTCATTAATAAATGCACTTTGTTTATTCATATTGAAAACACTTTGTACACAAATTATACGAGTACAGATATTCACTGTTGTACATAGATGATAAATACCTATACACCTATCTGTGTCACGGCTACATGTATGAAGAAAGTGAGTGCTTAACAAGGAGGAATTATGTAAAGGTCCGAGGACATGTTCACCCTTGACATAATTTGAAAATAGAATTTGGAATTTATATTTGAAAAAGGAACGAGAAGACAAAATCTGTGCAACTGCAAAAACCAACTGTCCATTACAGTTCGATCTAACGAACCTAATTTTTTAAGCCTTAGCGTAGTAGAGATAAGGTCGTCTTTGGTTTCATCAATAGTAGTGAAATGTTGCTGGATAATGGTATTTAATTATTTGGGGTGTTAGATTATTTTCGTTACGGAATTTCTGGATTCGGTCTCCACGCTCAAGGCCCGCGATAGAAGCTATGCAATAGCTTAAAATGTATAATACATTTTTAGTTTTGTCACGGTAATATAATATAACCGTGGTATCGTACTGTGGTTCGGAACGCTACGTGTGCGAGTCTGACTCGCACTTGGCCGGTTTTTTATTTTATATTGTTATACCCCCACTATCTCCCATGTTAGTAAGTTTGGCGACAGATTTTCTATCTTAAGGGGGGTAGCTGGCCAGGCGGGCACTAGATAGTGTCCTAACACCATCGTACCACGGGGACTGGGGGTTTCTTAACGATATTTTTCCTTCACCGAAGGGCCACTTTGAAAAGTGCACGTACATTTTTCGATAGAAAAATCTATTGGTGCACGGCGGGGATTGAAATCGGTACCTCTGGCATCAAAGCCGACCATTCTCCCACTACACCACCGGGCCCTCATGATATGTATGTGTGTTGTTACAGAGATGATGACGTGCCGGCTGGGCTCGCGGCTGGTGGGCGGGTCCCGGGGCTCGCTGCAGGGCGGCGCGGGCGGCGCCTGCTCCGCCGCCAGCGAGCTCGACCTGTCGTCGCGCTCGCGCCGCGCGCACAAGGCCAGGTAACTAACTAAATAAACCTTTTAAATCTTTTACACATTTAACACCTTTTACATATTTTACTCCTTTTACACCTTTTACACCTTTTACACATTTTACAGCTTTTACACCTTTTACACCTTTTACACCTTTTACACCTTTTACACCTTTTACACCTTTTACACCTTTTACACCTTTTACACCTTTTACACCTTTTACACCTTTTACACCTTTTACACCTTTTACACCTTTTACACCTTTTACACCTATTACACCTTTTACACCTTTTACACCTTTTACACCTTTTACACCTTTTACACCTTTTACACCTTTTACACCTTTTACACCCTTTACACCTTTTACACCACTACTAGTCACACTTGGGGCGTTGCTCATGCGAAGCTGATTGTTTAACACTCTATTAACGTCAATTATGAAGGGCATTTATCTCTGTGTTATTCGAACGTGATTTATTTAACATAATAAAAATATAACACATTTAAATTCGATGTAACTTGTTAGATAAAAGTCTAATCTAATCTATATTCTATCACTAAGTCTATCACTAGACTTAGCACATCATTTGAATAGTGCGCAATGCAGGTTAATGTCTAGTAATATTTAGCTTAACATTTTATTACTTTACTAATTGTTAATATTTTAACTTTTCAATATCACTCTTTTAATAATAACCAAATTTAAATATAAATAAACTAAAATAAGGTTATATAGGTAAAAATCAACTGGCTTCATATTTAAAATATTACCTCGACGTGCAATCTTTTCTATCAACCATGCGAAACTTCGTTACAGAATTTTCAAAATATATATTCACGTGGGTTTTTCCGAGGACGTGTTCAGTAATTGGCATTTGTTAGCTCGGGGCGGTTCGTTCCATCACCATCGGTTCGATGAATACAGTGCCAGTTATGAGATTGAGTTCAAATATGGTCGGGTATTTATTACCAAGAAATACAGTGGTACTGCGGTGTATGATTGGCTTTTATTCATTACTTACATTTCTTAATTTAAATTCTTGAGTGTAAGGGATTGTGTATTCGTGTTTCTATATTTTATTGGATGAATGAAAAACTTTGGTAAAATCTTTTTTTAAACAGTATTGGAGTGATGTCAATACGTTCAGTACAATCTGTTTCCTCTATACGCGTTTAACAAATCTAAAACAGCAAACGAGAACCTACTGCTAACTACAGAACCTACAGATACCTACAGTACGGGCACTATTGCCTAGTGTAGGATTTGTGAGCAAGAAGAGACAACAATAAACAAGCAACAATGTTACATCAATATATTAACACTATAATATTATAAATGGCAAGTCAGTTTGTTTATTTGTTTGGGACTTCTTCATGGTTAAACGGATGGACCGAATTAGCTGAAATTTTGCACAGGGATAGCCAGTACTATGGATTAGGCTATAGGATACTTTTTAACGTGGGCAAAGCCGCTGGGCACAGTTAGTTAATTATTAAATTGTAAACTGTGACATAGTATTTTATTATTATTACTAAACTGCATTCTTGAAAACAAGATCAAAAGATAAGATGAAATTATTCTTATAACTTTAAGAGCTGATAGGTATATGATGAATTTGTAAACGATAGAGCACTGTGTAGCTAAGGTCTACGTATCTACGAAATCACGTTTCGGCTTTTTATGCCGCTACGCTGTTACGGCAGAAACAATTATCTCCAAAGTGCTACAATTAAGGCTGGCCAAACATGACGAAAAAATAATTTATTTGAGGTTAAGTGCGACGTTGCCATTAACCGTCTCGTGAGTGAAGGGCTTCGAGGGCCTGTCTGTTGTTTGGCCAGGACGAGGGCCCTTTTCTTGAGTGTCCCTTTAATCACAAGTGTTGACTCGATGAGCCCTACTGAGCCTGAAAAGACTCACGTAACTTTATAAAATTATTTTACGGGAGTTAATTAAGGCACGTAAGTAAGGATGAATAGCTTTGAGTTGCTAAGTTGACTGACTTTGTTAGTAAGACATTTCTAGAAAAGAAATAGTTAAGTAGTAGATATATTTTTAACACTAGAGTGCCACTTGGTGGTGCTAAAAGTACCTTGCACCTTTGGTGGCTTTATTATGTCATAAGACGTATTGCAGAGGTGTGGCATTATGTTCGTAGGTAGTATAGAAAACAGGGGCGGATTTGTAGTTATATGTTGATTAGATTGAAAATCTGTTTACAAGTCATTTGCACTTACTTAGTACTAATTTCACTTCTGTATTGCAGCTCGTTTCACCATAGATTATTGTCTTTCCTAAAATGAAATTATGGGCTAGAGTACAAACATAAATCACCCTAGAATATATAAAGCTAAAAGTCAGAATAGAGCTGATATCATGTCAGCGTTTTAGTCTCCCACTGAACGCTCTTAAAACCACAAGAGATTATGTGATTTAGACACCTAAGATCGCTTCGCTTTAATAGGGCTGTCGCTTATTAAGCACTAATTACGACCGCTTTCATATTTCTAATTTAGTGATCCGTGAAATATTATAAAAATAATATTATTTATAGTATGCATGAATATTGTGGCAATACTCTCCTTAGTGGTCTTTATTCTCGTAGTTTTTCTCATTACAACGAAAATATTTCGCAATGTTGATACTATTGAAACTTACACATGTGCGGTCGAAAACCACTGGCCTGCAGCAGAATCAACGTAAGCTACAACCCGGAAAATTAAACCAGAAAACCTGTAACACAACCCTAATAATCCCGACCCTACTCTAATAATAACGACCGAGATCGGTTTTACAATCCAGAAACAAGATCAAGAAACCAAAGAGATTGGTTTTAGTACGTTCAGTTCGCTATTGAATAGCAAACATTGCCGCAATACTGTGGCCATAAAAGATACTGATCGCTGTTCTAAAATTCAATAAATATCAGAGAAAGTATTACGCGGCAGCCCTGTGATATGAGGCGCTAGCGTTCAGCACCGCGATGGAACTGATCGCATTTTTAAACGCTCCATATCTCATTTTACGGCGCGACAGTTTGCTGTGGAGACCCCGCTATAAGATTTTTACACCGGGCGATTATCGTTTCCTAGTACCGAATACTCCTCAACCAAATCAATATAATAAAGCAAAAGTCAGTTTTTATATTTGTTTCTTTGGGTCTTTTTCATGGTCAAACAGCTGGACCGATTGGGCTGAAATTTTGCACATAGATAGCCAGTATACGCATATAGTACTTTATAGTTTCCAGTAAATACTAATTATAAAGTAATGATACCGATCATACATATAACACTTTTTTTGCACCCCGATTTATATAAAGGAATGAAGAAAGTAGTCTTATTGGTCAAAGCAATTTTTACCTCACCTACTACAGTAGGTGATTACCAATATTAGCAATTCTATCAACTGTAATAGAACTTGGCATGTATGTGGTTATAATGCAAATGGTTACCGTAGCTTGCGTCAATAAAATAACATTGCTTGCATATGCAACAGATAGTATATACTATCTGTAGCGTCTACATAATACGCACGCAATATACGCAATATAAACTTTTATAATTCTATATAAAGTACCTAGGTATGTAAAATTATGTAAAATAATATAATGTTTGTTAGCGGCAATAGCCGATTGGCCTGGCGATCCAGAGGGCCGAGTGTTAGTTCCCACCTATTGCACTATTGACATGAACCTACTCCAGACACAAGCATATTTAGCTTAGTTGGAGGAGTTAACAAGACTACTTGTAATGTACAACCCACATTGCTAGTAAGCTTTACTTTTAAAAAATCTATAATCTATACTAATATTATAAAGATAGAACATTTGTATTTTTGTATTTTTGTATGTTTGTAATGAGTAAGCTCAAAAACTACTGAACCTATTTAAAAAAATCTTTTACTAATACATAGAATGGACTTTCGGAATGAAAATAGGTTATATATTATCCCGTTTAAATCAAAGGTACATTCGTGGAGACCTAATTTGCAACCTAAGTCGGCAAATAAACGGTCGAAAAAACACGTTTCTTACGAACGCTGCTTAATTGAAAATAGATAGAAGAATATTTTCTATGCAAGAGTTGTACAAATTAATAAGACCTACAAAAAAGTCCGTGACAGCGTATGTCTCTTAAGGTTGACTCACAGTAACCATTTTAATCTTAAAATTTTTGTTAAAAAATATTACATAACTTCCAAGGCTATTTTCAAGTATATAGTATTAATCCTTATCGAAATAATTACGTTAATTAGCTTGGCCACATATTATAGATTAAAATTGTCCTTTATAGTATATAATTCAAATGAAAACTCTAGAAGATATCACGAATTTCACAAACACGCATCGCAAAATTAATAAAATATTTGCAGTGAAACCACAGATTAGGTCATAGTTACTACGAAAATATTATTATAAGCTTAGCTATGCTGTAGATCCCCACCGATCACAATCAATTTGAAGTCAATATAGTATAATAATATGATCTATTGTATAAAATAATATTCATATATATATAATAATATAATATAATATTTTAAACCACTCCGACTGATCTATGTATAATAGCTTTTTCCAATGACTCTAAACACGACATTTAAAATCTGAGCTGTAAGTTGGTGAGGATTTGAGTATTCTGTAGAGTCCAGGAGGCTTCCATGTTCTTACAATATCGTTGAAGAAGAAGATTTTCGAATTGATCAGACCTATGAAAGTTGATTTTATAGCGCAATTAACTAGAAAAAAGCTTATAATTTTATAACAATTGAACGAATTTTCATGAATCAAAGCTAAGAAAACTCTCGATGAAGACATCTATCAAACAAAAAAAAACTATCAACAATAAAAACAAAATCGGTTTATCCGGTTAGGTGCTAAGATGCTACAGACAGACACACAGATACACACGTTAAACGTATATTACCCCTACATTTTGCGTCGGGGAACGCCGTAAGGTTACGGCGGCAGATGTACTCCTTGGTGGTAAGCTAATTTTTGGTAGATTTAATGATTCCACTACCACTGTACGAAAACTCATGATTCATGAAGGCACATAAAACTTTCATTGGTAGGTATATAGCTAGGATTAGAACCAACGACCGTCGGGTCAGAATCAGGGTAACTATCCTTTACGCCAAAGGGCCGTCCAATATCAATACGTAAGTATTATAAAACAAACTTCATCACTGCGTCTGTCTGTCTGTTCGCAATAATCTCAATAGCTACTGAACGGATTATCATGCGATTTTCACCAATAGCCAGAGTGTTTATGAGGAAGGTTTAGGTGCATAATTCGTTAAGGTTTTGTGTAAATTGGATGAAATATGACGATGGTTGTTAAATATGTTCATATTTTATATTCGATGCAACAAACTGATGCAAATTTTGTAGGCATATATGTTCTACCCGTGCGACGCCGGGGCGGGCTGCTAGTCTGTAGATAAAACTTAGGTTTTGGCATAGATCAATAAAGCAGTCAACAAATCCTAGCAATTTTAGCAGAACCTCCGTATGCGAATGGCTTCTATCCATAGCAAGCTAAGCTGCTTCCATTCCAACACCACTCTTCGTTCAAGGTGGAATGTCGGCATTATCTCACCTCCAGTGAGGTCGAAATGAGAAAACCAATTTCTACCGCTGACCGGGGCATCTAAGTCGATTGGGCGTCAAACGATTCCGCCCTTTTTCTGTAAAAAATCTCATATCTGCATAACTTTGCCGATCAGCTCTTTGGCGTTTCAATCGACGAATCGGAAGTATTTTATTAGAGACAATTCGAACAATTTATAACTTCTTTATTGAAATGTTAAGATGAAAAGTTTATTTAATCTGGGAAACCGGATTGCATTGGAGGAAATTCTGCAGCAAATTAAGTTTCATAATTCAATCAATTGAAATAATTATCTCAAAGTCGGCTTAATTTGGATGTTGAATAAATTAATATAGTTAGTAGTTTATTTATTTTACTTTGAACTATCTATATCATATTGATGTTGATTGGTTTCCACTCTGTGACAGCCTACAAATAAATAACTCTTGGGCTAGGACATCATCCTAGCTCGTGGCATGGAATATCTTTTCTATAAAATTGATAAGCCTATCTGACTTCATTATGTCAGAAAATAATTTTCTTTCTACTAATCTGTTACTAAGAGACGACGATCTTCTCCACTACTAGACTTTTGTCCTATAAAATGAAGTTCAGTCAAGTTCAGCTGTGTCCTGATAATAACTTAAGTAAGGACATTTATGGAGCGAAATTAGAAGCGTCATATCGGTTTTATGACATCCGAACACTTCAGTTTATCCGAAAAGAGATAAACTAACAGTAAAATTACTGTAACTTGGCACTTTTATTACCTGTGCCACCAAACCGTTTCTTCGACTCTTTGTTGCTGAGTGCTTCACAATAATATATGAACGTGTCACGTGGGCATTCAAACTTTGTAGATTTCATTTTTTTTTTTTTTGGTAGTTTCTTTAATAACAGTTTTACTTATAAACATCTATTGATCAATTGCTGAACTGCCTCTCAGCTGAGAAGCTCTCAAGGTAGTGTTTTTTTTTTGGTGGGTTTAAGAACCCACCAAAAAAAAAACGACAAAAAAAAACGTTATAAGCAACGACAGAACTACAAGTCCTATTTTTTTCCTAAAATTTCTGTTTTTCCGCGTGTGTATTTGAAATGAATGGAATTATTACACAATTAGAGCCGGCAAATGTTTTCGAATGCAAGGAAATACCAAAATGTTGTAAAACATGTCATTTTGTATTAAACTGAAAACTTTAGTGAAACCTCCGCATCTTAAGCACATGAGTAAAGAAGTAAAGAAGTTCCTTTTCTTTACTCATGTGTCTTAAGGCCACAGTCTTTCTAGGCA
Organism: Cabera pusaria; assembly: GCA_954871355.1. Classification (NCBI taxonomy): domain Eukaryota; kingdom Metazoa; phylum Arthropoda; class Insecta; order Lepidoptera; family Geometridae; genus Cabera; species Cabera pusaria. The sequence goes on along the minus strand of OX940889.1, from coordinate 17,179,610 downwards.
AAATTCAAAATCACGCTTGACGTGGCGCCACAGAATACATACCAGTTTTACATCTCTTTGCTCCCTCCCTCTGCGTGAACTCTCGCTACCCCGTTAGTCATAATGAAAGAAATGAAAAGTTTACTGTTGCTCTACTTTGTAATTGATATTTGATATTGTTTGTAATGTAAAAGCAAAGATAGGCTGAATTCACAAAGTGACTTCACAAAAAAGGAGGAGGTTTTCAATTCCACTGTATATATATTTTTTTTATGTTTGTTACTACAATAGTCGATCAAATTTTGACCGATTTCAAACATTACTTTTTTGTTTGAGAGATTATGCCACCCGTTTGGTGCCATTTCAATTTTGTCGAGGTATGACAATTATCTCTGGAGATATAGAGATAAACATCTCAAACACATTACATACCTTGATGACATATGTATTTGTATACCTTGACGACATGATACTACAGGCTATTTTGACTATCGCGGCATGTGGAGTCGGTTTTTTTTCGTTTTGTACGATTATAAATTATAAAAAACATAATTATCTATAGGTACATACAAAAATGAATTGACGTTTATTAGTCTCACATGAACTCAAGTACTGTTGAACCAATTTGCCTAATTTTGGTTTTAATACATTTGTAGAAGTCCAAAGAAAGTTTCAAATGTGAAAACATATTAAGAAACTAGCTGTGGCCCGCGGCTTCGCCCGCAATAAAAAGAGTTTCATTCATATAAAACGTTTCTGTCATAAAAACCTTGTCCTGATATTTTACAAAAACAACATAAAATTATTAGCCATATCGGCTCACCCGTTCTCAAGTTATGGCCTGACCAAGGGAAATAGCCAGACAAGATAGAAACCAAAGAATTATTTTTCTTGAGAAACAAAATATTATAAGCGCTCTCACTTCCTCTCTATTAATTACAAACTAACAATTTTTTTTCCCATTTAAAGTCCGTTTTAAAATGTTTCTACCGTATTACCCTCTTAGGGGTGGAATTTAAATGAACCCTTTCCTTTCTGAGTGGATATCTACACTTCACAGAGATCGTGGACTCTTGAATATAAAACTCAAAATGTAACACAAGCACGACGCTCACCTGATGGTTAGCGATAACGTTCCCATTCTTGGAAAGATGCAAAAAATAAAGTTAATAGTTAACCTGCATAATATATCAGTTTGTGCGAAACTTTGCACCTTTTTAAAAGTGCGAAGCCGTTACATAAGGAGATTCCCATATTTCCTTAGCCACAGGTATTAATAATGAGAGTCTGGCTTTACGTGCGGGGGGAAGCCAGTCGTGCGACAAACGAGCTAAAAAACGAATTTACCCCGGGTTGGCTTAGAACCCGGTGTTACGAAGGTAAATGTCTGATTAATCTGTGCTTGGTTCAGGTAGGTGACTTACTGATTACAATGCCTACTTTATAAAATTATGTTTATTGTTTTAAAACTTTAATTTGAGTTTCGTATGATGCTTTTGGGTTATAGATTCGTGTAGAAAAATGTAATTACTGAAGTCTGTATGTATGATGAGTTATACATGATTGTTGGCTAAATCCTGATTCATCTGTGCCTGATTCATATTGTCCAAACCCTATATGAATCATGGGATGGGATCATCATTGGGACCAACCTCACCTGCCCATGGTGCATCCTGCTGACAAAGAACGAGACTCTGGCGACCGACAAATGGCGTTACAAACATTTCATATAATGGCGTAGCTAAATACCACAGGACGGACAAAAAGCACATATTTAGAGATGTGTCAGTGATCACTAGATTTAAAACTGGCAGTGATCATTGCAGACTAGTCCGAGGCTCTCTAGATATCGACTGCAAGTTTGAACGTGTTCGTTTAATGAAGTCCACGCTTCGACCCAATATATTACAATCCGTGGTTGGGTCCGAATCGTTCCAGCTGAAACTAGGGAATCGATTTGCTGCACTGGAAACCACAATAATAGACTTTGAGGAGGGGATAAAATTCTGTGAGACGCGAGGTGCCGGCAGGAAGTCTAAAGTTTTAGAGGATTCTCTACAGCTAATGCAGAAGCGACGTGAAAACCCTGCAGTCACTTCGTCAGATCAACGGTTCCTAAACAAAAAGATTTTTAGACTGGTACGACGGGATCTCCGGAGCTCCAACGCACGCTCAATTAAAAAAGCGATCGAGCAAAACTGGGGGTCAAAAGTCTTTGTCCACTAGTTGGGCCGAAGCCACCTGACTAAGTTGACCTCTTCTAGCGGGACTGTTGTCGCTTCTAAGCCGGAGATTCTTAGGGAAATAAAAGACTTTAACAGCCAATTAAACACCTCAAAATCGTCCCTTCCCCAACCCGATTCGGAGGATCTAAGAGCCACTCTCACCACTAAATTGGCGAATTTACCGAAGATTTGCCAGAAATCAGCCTTGATGAAATTGTGATGACTCTCAGACAGCTTAAAAACGGAAAAGCACCCGGCTAGGATGAAATTACAACGGAGCTCTTAAAAGCTGATGGAACTCCTACGCTACGACAGCTTCAGCGTATTTTTAATTTCGTTTTATTTCGGGGAGAACCTTTTGAAGAACTATCGACCTATCTCGGTAGTCGGACAATCAGTTCCATTCGGAACATGATTTGTACTGCAATTAGTCTGCGTTTTATTTATCTATTATGTTTCATTATTTCACAATTTTTTGGATAAAAATTGTCTGAAGTACTAAAACATGCACTGGGTTGCGGGTGCACGTAATGGTACGGTTGGCAACCCTACATTAATAAGGGGAATTAAACATGTGTTTTAAGTGTGACGTTCAACGTCTAGATGAAAGCTGAATGGCTCAATACCTTTGTTTTTTTTTTTGTAAATTCAAAGCGTTATGTTTCTGTTATATCTATATTTTTTGTTGAATATGATCTATTTAATGTTATTTGACGTGTGTAAGTGCTAATTTTTAATTTGCCCATATACTGAATAAATGCTTTGACTTTGACTTTGACTCTCGCTCTTAAGCCATGTCTATAAACTGTTTTTGAGAGTCATCACAAATCGTCTCGTGCGTAGGTTTGACTAATTTCAGCTCCTTGAGCAGGCTGGGTTTTGAGGAGGATACGGCACCATTGACCACATTCACACAGGCAGCAGGATATACAGAAGACCGAAGAGTATAACCAGTCACGATGTCTAGCGTTTGTGGACTAAGATAAAGCCTTTGACTCCATTGAAACCTGGTCTGTTCTGGAGTCACTGCAACGGTGCCAAGTTGATTGGCGATACATCCAAGTGTTCAGAGGTCCCTATGAGGCTGCGACTATGACCTTTCAAGTACAAAATCAGCAGAGTGAACATATCCGTTTACATCGAAGAGTGAGACAAGGGGACGTTATTTCCTCCAAATTGTTCACAAAAGCTCTAGAGGATATGTACAAAACGCTGAATTGGAAAGACACACTTGAGATTTGCGGACGATATCGTTATCATGGCAGAAACTGAATAATTTAAAAAAATATCACAGGAGTGTTCCGTGTTCCCAACCTACCTTCACTCCCCTTTATCTATGGCAAGGAAAAATAACAGAAAGTCGGTTTCACAGCGGAAGCACGTCCTCTCTCTACAAGTGCATTTCTCTAACATACGAGGCTTGCACTCAAATATCAATGCAGTCCACCACCACCTCGAAACTGCAAAACCGCACCTTCTGTTCCTCACGGAGACGCAGATTAAATGTCCAGCTGACGCAGCATATCTCGCTTACCCAGGCTACGTCCTCGAGCCTTCGCATTAATAATATTAGTTAAGATTAACGCTTCCCCAATACAAAAAGTATTGTACCGTAGTTTAAAAAAAGTTTTACAATAATTATTGTTGAATTCGCCAGATTTTTCCATAAAATGTATGTATGTAATGTATCTCTGATATAATTATTATAATAATTTCAGATCGTTCACAAAACGAAAACTTCAAATGCCGCGCGAGTCATTTTCAGTACTAAGTTTGAAGTGTTTATCTCCATATCTCTGGAGATACTTGTCAGATCATGAAAATATTACAAAATGAACAAACAGGAAACTGTCAAACAAAAAAAGAACTTTCCAAATCGGTTAAGAAATAGCGGAGTTCTGAAGTAACAAACATAAAAAATACGGGTGAATTGAAAATCTCCTCCTTTCTTGTGACGTCATGGTGGGCACAAAATATTTGAACGCCAATATCTTGAAAACTACTTTATAAAAAAGTATCCCTCATTCAAATATTTGTTATTTGGTATACCTATTTTCATATGAACATGTGTTACAGAGCTGAAAGTGTAAATACATTTTGGCCATATGAATCAGCCGAAGAATGAAATTTCGAAGAATCACCCATTTCGTTTATAGAGATTTTATGTGTGTGTTATTCGTACAGATTAAAACTACTGAGCGCAAGCGGCGAGGCGCCGCTCCTGGGCGGATGGCGGAGTACGCCGCACACGCCTCACGCGCCTGCCACTCCCGCACCGCATCTCTCGCACAACCACCTCGCACCGCCCAACTGTAACGCCGCCGATAGGTAATATATACAAACATGGTAACTTCTTCATGGTGTAGGGGATCACAAATACCACCTCAGCGCTCCAAACCAACCTCACCTGCCCGTGGTGCAACCTGCTGATCAACGGCTCTGGCGACCGACAAATGGCGGTATAACTATGGCGTAGCTACAGGCCGGCTACAGGCCGGTGACGGGCAGCAGCGTCGTGCGACGAGCCAACTTGCCTGCCCAGCGTTTCGATTAGGGAATATCCCTCCCAATGAGCCGAAGATCGGGCTCAGTGGTGTATCTTGGGAGAGGCCTACGTCCAGCAGTGGACTGTCACTGGCTGATTATGATGATGAATTTCTATCATGAAATACTATACGAAGATACATAATTGAAAACATTGATTTCACAACAACATGACACTATGTGGTTTTGAGATTTTATTTTTCCAAAATATTTAACTTGTTTTTGCATTGAGTCTTTTACATAATTATATATGGACATAATAACAACCATCGCTTAGGCACTCTGAAATTACAAATGACATTGACTGATAGGTCATGTCACGAATTCGTTCGCTGCACAAGACGGGGAAATATACCTAGTACTATTAATTATTCTGTGGAAAGTGTTTGGTTTTTTTTGGGTTACACTGAGTGCTGAAAATAAATTTGGGTCCAGCTAGTTTAGGAGACTGATTGGAATAGCGTTATTTGAATTGGAATACTAAAGTGTTGTACTCTTTCATTTCACTGCCGTGTTCTATTGCCAGGGAAGCAAAATGCAATGTTAGACAGTATTGTCACTTAACATTAGGTGGGATAGTATTGAGAGTAGTTATGTGCTTGTCTGTTAGCAGTGAACCACCACAGCTACTCTTCATGATTCAAATATGGCTGATACTTTGCACATATATAGGCAATAGAGTAGAAACATATACAGTAGATATATAAGTTTTAGTGGCTCTTTAACGAGGACAAAGCAGGTCGCATATAATTGAATAAACTGGCAGATTATGAATATAAAAGACACTCACTGATATGTTCTCAGTATAAAGTCACAGTTCGTGTACTCCTGGGGCCTTATTCAGTATGACCATTTTAAAGTCTTACCGTGCAGTGTTATGTTATCTCCGCGTTATGGTATTCTCTATGCCAATTAAAACGCGGTAGGGTAAGGTTATGAGCGCGTTTTGAGCTGTCAAAATATCGTGACATATGAGGACGTGTAACGCGCGCGTTTTGTATAATTTACCTATCTTGTGGCATACAGGAATACAATTTTTCAATAACGTGACGTGGCGCGTTAAGGAACGCTATCTCATTTGTTATACTGAATAAGGCCCCTGGAGCGAGTTTATGAAAGTTAAAAGAATAAAACTGCGATGGTCGCCACGAGTAGGCTTAGTGTTAACTTCAATGGCTTAACTGTCAATAACTGACAAGCCAATTAGTCGAGTTAGCTTTTGAACTAAGCGCAGCATCATTTTCATACAAATAATAAGTGTTGGGTTAAGTAACCTACATTTCAACGATTTTGACGATTTCTTGCTAGGAAAAGTTTCATATCATATACATTATACACCTTTACACGTTTATGATTATTGTAGATTACAGAACATCAAAATTTGAGAACATACAATAAGAGAAAATATCAAGATTTAAAATAAAAGTATATATCGACGACTATTATACTCACTACTATTTTATATAGTCGGTACTTTTAAATCATGATTATATAACTAAAAATCTACATATCAAGATCTATTGATTTATTTACTGTAGCCACTTTATTATTACATCACTAGTTTCTTTTAATATTGCATTAGGTATATGTACAAAAGAAACTTTTGACAAAAACTTTATAAAACGTTCGTATTACATTGTATTTTAAGTTTTGCAATGTTCAAACTAGAAGTAGCATATTTATTATTAACATTAGCTTTATCTATTCACAGTCTATATTACCGCACCTTAACCTACTCTTCACAATAACAATAAAACTAATTAGTTCTTCAGAACAAAAAGTACCTACTCGAATTATTTTAATAACGCCCCTACTTGTGCTGAACTGATAATAATGACAGCCATTTAGCATTTATTATATCTCCCTATTGTGCGATACAATAATGAATATAATGGATATAATGCCCTGGTGTTATCACCCTATTATCCGGACCGAATATTATTGTTCATTGTTAAGGTACGGTTATGTTGTGTTAATTCGTATCTTCGTATCCGAAACGTATGAGTGCGAATGTAAAGATTAACAAGTTTTCACCGTTATGGTCTAGTAGATAAGTTTTGGATTAAGTTTTATGGGCTAAGGACTACGAATACAGATAATTTATTCGTAGGCTAGGCATAATAAAGGTGAATAGCTCGCTTTGTTATGCCAATTTGTGGCAAACTGACCAGTAATCTCGCCTTCATGGACGATAATGGCCAGGCTTTAACAATGGTTCTTATTGATTGATTCCTGTTATCATATCAAATTATGACCACCCAAAGGTACCTAATAAGTAAAGGTCTGGTTAAAACGACTTAAAAAGTTTGTTGAAAAAGATACGTTTCAATTAAGTATGTCATCATAACAATCACTTTTACATACATTTTAATTAACATTTGAGAAATTTACCATTGAAACCATTGAAACCATTGAAACCATTGAAACCATTGAAACCAATTATTGCTATTATATAAAAATAAAATTAATTAATTTTTAAAATGGCTGTTCATTTTTGTGTTAGATTATAACATATTGTGTGAGAAAATTTACTGATCTATTGAAAAGAAGGCACGTTGCGCTGGCTAATTAAAAAAAAGTCGTGAAACCAAATAAACAGGGCCTAGAAAATAAAACATAAATTGCGCAAAGTGGCACAATATGCGAATCTTATACAGGCCAAGAAGAAAAGAGAAAAAAAAGCACGCGACCTATCATGATCTAGTCATCGCACAGATTACAAAGGCTAAATTGATAGGCACATTTAATTGCCTGATTATGTGTACCCACGATACTAGACTTTTTTATATTCGTATCATACAAACAGAAGGGTACAATGTCAAAAAGTGGTGGTTAAACTTAAACTTCGTTGGACGTTTAAATACCTAGGTGAACTTTACCTTAGGAAGATACTACGAATAATCACATCACATTTGGTTGTTTATGTCTCAAATCTTCTAATACTATAAGAAACTTTGTCCTGACATATTGACTGACTGACTGACTGACTGACAGACAACGCACAGCCTAAACCACTGATCACAGAGACTTGCAATTTCAAGGGTATATTTGTCTTAGTATGCAAGGGTGTACTAAGAAAAGATTTTCCAAAATTCACCCCTGACGGGGATGAAACAGGGGTTCAATGTTTGTATGGAGAAACAAGATTAGATAGTTTTTTCTATTCTAAACTTCACACAAGTGCTTCAGTAAATAAATAAGTAATAACGTGTTGCAGGCTGTTTGAATTCAAGAAATAAGTAATAACGTGTTGCATTTGTTTTGAAATTCAACCCCTAAAAGAGTGAGATGGGGTAACAAAGTCTGAAAATCAATATTGTTTCGGATTGCGCTGAAATTTGGCATGCCGATAGTTATTACGACGTTAGCTCCCGCTGGGAAAGGATTTTCCAAAATTCACCCCTGGAGGGGATGAAACGGGGGTTCAAAGTTTGTATGGAGAAACAAGATAAGATAGTCTTTTCTAATCGAAACTTCGCACAAGTACTTCAGTAAATAAATAAGTAAACACGTGTTTCAGGATTTTTCGAAATGCCACCCCTAAAAGGGTGAAGTGGGGTGACAAAGTCTGAAATCAATATTGTTTTGGAATGCGCTGAAATTTGGCATGCAGATAGTTATTTTGACGTAGGTATCTGCTACGAAAGGATTTTTCAAAATTCACTCTTTAAGGGGATGAAGCGGGGGTTCAAAGTTTGGATAGTCAATTTATTCGACATTTCACACAAGTTCTTCTGTAAATAAATAAGTAAATACGATTTTCAGGGTTTTTCAAAATGCTACACTAAGTGGGCTAACAAAGTCTGAAAATCGATATTGTTTCGGATTGCGCTGAAATTTAGAACGCAAATAGTTGTAACTTATTATTTTTATTTATAAATATAAACTTATAGATTTACTTAAGTACTTCTGTAAATAAATAAGTAAATACGTGTTGCAAGATTTTTGCAAGTGGTTGGTAAAAACAACTGAAAATCAATATGGTCACGCAATAACTTGAAAACGGGTGAACCGATTTCGCTTTTACTTCTTTGATTGTCTTTTATGATAGAAAGGTTCTTACAAAATAAACGTTTTAATTAAATAAAAGAAGTCTTTAACGCGGGCGAAGCCGCTGGACATTTCTAGTATAATATATTTGCGTATTAGGCTCTTTTATAATGCTATGTTATATACTACTATTTATGAATCGCTATTTTAATTTGCCTTTTATCTGTTTCCTTTGCTCATGGAGTAGGATGAAAAGTAGAGTTCTCTCGGTTGCAACGTTAATTTTTCTCAGCCCACGTATTTTGAATCCCTCTCTTCGCTCTGGATTCAAAATAGCGGCGGCTTCAACTATGTTGCGCCCCCGTGACAATCTACTTATCTATAAGCGCGGGGTGAACCAAAAGGCAGTCATAGTGTTATCGATTCTTCATGTACATTCACGTACATTCACATACATTCAGGACTACGAAACCTACCAAAATGTCCGTACAAAAACTTGTAGCAACACGTTCCAGCCATTTTGCTAATCAGTGCTTCTTTATTTGGGAAAAGTCAAGAGAATAATCCTTACAGGAAAACGAAAAGCTGAACCCACGGAACCACGGAAATGTTTAACTACTGACCTAAAGGCTAAATTTATGTTTAGTATATAGTTCAATAGTTGTTACATTAAAGACTTATATTTAAATTAGTTAAAGTAGGTACATGCACGACCTACACACATCTGATTGCTTTCTGTAAATTAACTTAAAACAATATTGTTATTGTCTCATGCAGTGAAATGTAATTTCTTTTGAGAAATAAATCTTTAACCACAATTTGGAATTTACATGGATTTTAAATTTGCCCATAGGCAATCTTTGGGTAGCTTATTGTAAAAGCGTATACAGTTCCCCATGCCATGAATGAACCACTAACTGTCTGCAGTCTGAAATTAGGTATAATTAATCTATTTTTATGTCTTGTATTAAAATTATGTACATCAGACCTGCGTGCGTGTGCGATCTAGGCGGCAATCAGATAGCACAGTAGTATTTGTACCGACTGGTTCACACCAAACGCGTTCTACGGGGATCAGAAAACAATAGAAATTCAGATGGCGAACGCGCCTGCGAACGCAAGATTTAAAAGTTAAGATTTTATTTGTATATCCGTAAAATATATATCCAGAATCTAATACTATAAGAATCTTGTCCTGACATACTGACTGACTGACTGACAGACAACGCACAGCCTAAGCCGCTGGTCGTAGATACTTGAAATTTGGAGGGTATATTTGTCTTAGTACGTAGGGGTGTACTAAGAAAGAAATTTTCAAAATTCACCCCTTGCTCTTTGCTATCCGAAACTTCACACAAGTGCTCCAGTAAAAAAATAAGTAAATACGTGTTTCAGGTTTTTTTTAAATACACTCCTAAGAGGGTGAAATGGGGTAACAAAGTGTGAAAATCAATATTGTTTTGGATTGTGCTGAAATTTGGCATGCAGATAGTTATTATAACGTAAATGTCTTCTGAGAAAGGATTTTCCAAAATTCACCCTTGAAGGGGATGAAACGGGGGTTCAATGTTTGTATGTAGAAACAAGATTAAATAGTATTTTCTATTCGAAACTTAATATAAGTGCTCCAGTAAAAAAAATAAGTAAATACGTGTTTCAGGTTTTTTTAAATTACACCCCTAAGAGGGTGGAAAATGGGGTAACAAAGTGTGAAAATCAATATTGTTCTGAATTGCGCTAAAATTTGGCATGCAGATAGTTGTTACGACGTAAGTGCCCTTTGAGAAAGGATTTTCCTAAATTCACCCCTGAAGGGGATGAAACGGGGGTTCAAAGTTTGTATGGAGAAACAAGATCAGATAGTATTTTTTATTCGAAACTTCATACAAGTGCTCAAATAAAAAAATAAGTAAATACGTGTTTCAGGTTTTTTTTTTAAATTACACCCCTAAGAGGGTGAAATGGGGTAACAAGTTTTCGACCGGTGTACTGTGGTATATATAATCAATATTTTGTAGGGTGTAGTTAAGTAAATATGCTACATAATTCGGTTTATTCCATAATTCAGTCTGATTGAAGATCCAATTATTTTTAACCGACTTCACAAAAAAGGAGGAGGTTCTCAATTCGTCTGTATGTTTTTTTTTTTTTTTTTGTTGATATGTTACGCGATTTCTCCGTCAATTGTGAACGGATTCAAATGATTCTTTTTTTAATAGGTAGGATACGTTTCCGAGTACTGGTTTTAGTAGAAGAGTCCCAAGAAGATTATACACAATGGAGGTTGCTATTGCATACATTTTTGAAGACTAAAAAATATGACCTTGAATAATGTTTTTACATCTTTCTTCTCGTTGATTTTGGTTTTTGACAGATATTCTTACGGTAACTGCGAGCGAGATAGAAATAAAGGTGGGGATAATTAATATTTTTTATTTTTTTTTATATCTTATAGGCTAGCGTTTGACCACTATCTCACCTGTTGCTAAGTGATGATGCGGTCGAAGATAGAGAAGTGGACTAGAATGGGAACTGGCTCTCAAGGATAACTGCTTGAACACATTAGATGTTTGGCGACAGATTTTCTAACTTGAGGGTGGTAGCTGGCCAGGCGGACACTAGATATGTCCTACCACCATGCGGGGGTTGTTGGTTTCTTAACGATGTTTTCCTTCACCGGAGGGCAACTGTGAGAAGCGCACATATATTTTTCGATAGAAAAATTCATTGGTGCACGGCGGTTTAAACTAGGTACCACGGCATCAAAGCCGACCGTTCTCCCAATTACGCCACCGGGCCCTCAATAAATAATTATATATTAATAATTATAATAAATAATTATATATAAATATAAATAATTTGTCTTCACAGGAATGTTCTACCGGGCAAAGTCTTGTTAGGGTGCAAACTTTTTTAAACATACCTAAGATTTTTTGACATGACATGACGTTTGGCGAAGATGGCGGCCACATCAGTCCCGCGACACTGAATACATAAATAACTTAGAATTATGAACGTACTTTGTACCAACCAACACTGCAAAAAAATAATTTATAAGCATAATACCACAGATTATATAATAGTTACTACGTAAATAATACTTTCCGTTGTTAGGTTGGCTACACAGTCCTTTCATAATTCGGGTTTCAACAATATAGGGAAGTGCCTCTTATAACGTAGTAGAGTGATTCAGTACTCTGTTGGCCGTATGGCGGCAATTCATGTTAATAATCGCAAATAATTCTTTTTAATATTCATTTTGGAATACAACTAGTCCGTGTTATAAAAGTATTTGGAATTATTGTAATAAAATAGACAGTTAATTATCGTGTGTGTCAGATGCTTTAATTGCACAGGGCCATTTTGAACATTGTCCTTTGATACCTTGATGACATCATTATTACTAGTGAATATTTTCACTTTAGCGCGGCATTTAAAGTCAATTTTTTTAGGGTTCCGAACCCAAAGGCTACCAAATGAACACTTTCTGAGACTTTGTTGTCTGTTCGTCTGTCCGTCCGTCCGTCCGTGTGTCTATATGTGCGCACTTTACAGATCTGTATCTTCTTAACCGTTATAGGTACATACTTGAAATATTCAAAAAGTATATATCCGTCAGTGTATAACGGCCCAAACACGAAATTTAATAGATGCATGTAATTTAATTAAAACTTGTTTTGCACTAAAACGGGTAAAATAAGTTATTTATCAAAAAAAATAAAACCGACTTCATAACCACAAACAGGCACTCAAAAGCGAAAAATAAATTACTTAAAATTATTATAAGCGCTACCCACTTATCTATTTGAAGTCGGTGCCAGCTTAGTCTATTGGATAGTAGCTATCTACTATCTATATACTATGCATGTAGTAGTAGTAAGTAGGTACATGTAGGTTAGTAAGTAGGTAGATACATGTAGGGATTTATCTATCTACTACCTATTAGACTTGGCTGGCACCGACTTCAAATAGATAAGTGGGTAGCGCTTATAATAATTTTAAGTAATTTATTTTTCGCTTTTGAGTGCCTGTTTGTGGTTATGAAGTCGGTTTTATATTTTTTGAAAAATAACTTATTACACAAGCGGACGAGACGCGCTAAATATATTAGTTAATTAATTAATTAAATTAAAACAGGGATATCGAGATTATTTTATTTCTAGATGGGTATCTAGAAATAAAGTTAATGTCTAGATAATAATGACATTAAAAGACAAGAAATACGCTTTTCAAAATTAAACTAAAATAAAATAGAGCGCAGTTATTTAGCACTTATTATTTAATATGGCTACATTTTAAACACTAGCTTTTGAAAATACGTTATCATGTGTAATAATAATCTTCTTATATATAACTAGCTGTGCCCGCGACTTCGTCCGCGTGGAATAGTGTCTTTGGGTAGCATTTTTAAATATTTAGGCCAATTATTTTACAAATAAGACACATGCGTATCCCACATACACTGTACCGTACCACGCCACCACAATCCCCCTCCCCTCTCCCCCTCTCCCTCCCCTCTCCCTCCCCCTCGCCCTTCCCCTCCCCTCTCCCTCTCTCTTCCCTCCACCCCCTTTCTCCTCACTTCCCTCTCCCCCTCCCCTTTCCCTCCACTTCTCCTCCCTCCCCTCCCCTCTCTCTTCCCCCACTTCCCCCTCCCCTCCCCGTCTCTCTTCCCCCCACTCCCCATCCCTCACTTCAAAACGCCGCGCCGACTCATAATTACTTAGGTATACATACTTATATTAGATTAAGAACTTAGTTATTATGTTTAGTTAAAAACTCAAAACAATTACAAAAATATATACTTAGGTATACTAACAGTTTTTTAGAACTTCGTTATTAAGGTTAAATGAAAATATTTAATTATTTTTTGCTTTTCAGTTTTTTCGGCGGTTTAATTTTTTCGTTAAAAAGTTTTATTTTATAATTTTTTGGGGCCATAATCTACTATTTTAAAAGCAGGCGTCATTGCTTACCCCTGGCCTAGACAAACGTTATATAGAACATTTATGCTCTATAATAATAATAATTTAAGATCACATAAAAAACTAAAAAACCGACTTCCAACGTCACGCTAGTCAATTTCAATACTAAGTTAAAGGTGTTTATCTTCATCATCTCTGGAGATACTGAACATATCTCGATGAAATTTAAATTGTACCACCTGTAAAATATCATCATCATCATCATCAGCCGGTATCAGTCCACTGCTGGACATATGCCTCTCTCAAGACACGCAACTGAGCCCGATTTTCGGCTCTTTGTTTTTTCCAGTGTTTGTTGACATACATTGATGATATGATAAAATCATCAAAAAATTGATACTTTTATCCATTATTTTTGTTGATTTATTCAAAACGGCTCGACCGATTTCGTTATAATTTAAATGGGACCCCTTTGGGGGTATACCCTTTCCAATAAAAAAAGAATTATCGAAATCAGACTACTCTTTTGTAAAAAGTTATGCGTGGTCATACATAAAAAAAATATACGCGTCGACTTGATAACCTCGTCCGTTTTTTTTTTCGACGGTTAAAAATGAATCCCATTTGCCCTTGGTCACGACATCCGCGTGAGCGGCTGGACCGATTTCGCTAATTCTGTTTATGTTGTGTTTCTTATCGTCAGGAGATGGTTCTTATGAAAAAAAAATTAAAATAAATAAAAGTTGTTTTTAACGCAGGCGAAGTCGCAGGGCACATCTAGTGAATAGATAAAATGTAATACTTGACTCTGGAAAAATAAACTAATAGTGTCATGCTAGTAAAATTAAGTATCACCGGTATCACCAAGTATTTACGTGTAATATATACAATTCCATACTTTGCTTTGTTGCACGTTGTCCAAGACTTTATTTTCCGTAGCTTGTGTTAAAGCGACACTACGGTTTATTTAACTCTTTTAGTTCCGAGTAAGGTCAACACCTAAATTAGTTTGTCAGTTACAGTTTGTTTACCACTTTGTACTTGGAAAACGTAGGTGCATTTTTCTCTACTGCAGCGGTCTTTCTGGTTTTAGTATTTTACCTTATGTGTTTTTCGCAATTATGAAGGGAACCTATTTAGGTCCTATTACCTATTTTTTCTGTGCTTACATTAAATGTAACCTACTCTCTACTAAATCTATGTATATTATCCAGCTACGTTAATTACACAACAACTACAACATATCTATTATAGCGTCTTGTCAGCCAGAAATCATCATACATTTTATTTCGACTTGACGGCTTATAAAACCCAACTTCATATGTAATATTCATTTTTGGTAGCAAGTTTAAGTTAAAAGTTTGAGGCTCCATATCTGTGGAGGTACTCATTAGATCTCGATGAAATTACAATGGCTAGGTTAGCGTTTGAGAAATATCTCACTCGTTGGTAGCAGACGACGCGGTTGAGGATGGTAGCATGCATGTCTGGAATGGGAACTGACTCTCAAGAACAAGCTACTAGCACACATTAATTGTATAGCCGAAAATGTTTTTTTTTAAAGAAACTAAGTAATTAAATACATAATATCAATCATGGTCCCGTATTCTAAAACGTTCAGCAACAACACTCCAAACACGCCTTATAAACTTTAGATATGTAGGCAAAATTAGTTTATCCCTAGAAGACACCAAGCGCTGTGCAAACAATATAAACATATATATGTGACAATATAGACTGGAGCATTATGTAGGTAAAACGATGTTGCGTTTACTTTGCCCCTCGGTTCCCGGTGAGGCCAACTCAGCTAATTGCTACGTCCGCTATTGGCTGTACTTTGCAAGTAAACGCCTAGGTGACATCGCCTGTAGACAGCTTGCACGTTCTGGATCACCTGAACTTTTGCTGGCTTTGATGCCGTTTCACTGCTCACGCGTTTTGACTGTGCATGTGTGTGAAAGTTGGCTGATGAGTTTACTGCTTTTGTAAAATGCCAGTAAATTGCAACGTGTAGGGTCAGTTCAGACCAAGACGTGACGCAGACTCTTTTATGATAGTGATTGGTGATTCTTCAGAAACAACATTTTCGATGTCTGAGGGTATATCTCTGAAACCAACTTACAAAACGGTGTGCAAATTTTTTTTTTAAATAGTTTGGCTTTATCCCTAACTAGGGCAAATTTTATTTTTGAAATATTTGCTGTTTATGTACAAAATAAAAATATTTAAAGTTCGTTCTTCTGATTCATATAGCGCGTCCGTTTGCCATTTTCCGGAACAAAATGGTCGATGTCGCATTTAGCCTTTGATACTTCAATATTAATTAAAATTTAATCGAAAGGTAATTAATTGTCTTCTTAGAAAAAATGTGTTTAAGTTATAACTACGTTAGTGTGTTTATAAATGAACTAGCAGCCCGCCCCGGCTTCGCACGGGTAGAACATATATGCCTACAAAATTTGCATCAGTTTGTTGCATCGAATATAAAATATGAACATATTTAACAACCATCGTCATATTTCATCCAATTTACACAAAACCTTAACGAATTATGCACTAAACTACTAAACCTTCCTCATAAACACTCTGGCTATTGATGAAAACCGCATGATAATCCGTTCAGTAGCTATTGAGATTATCGCGAACAGACAGACAGACGCAGTGATGAACTTTGTTTTATAATACTTGCGTATTGATATTGGACGGCCCTTTGGCGTAAAGGATAGTTACCCTGAATCTGACCCGACGGTCGTTGGTTCTAATCCTAGCTATATACCTACCAATGAAAGTTTTATGTGCATTCATTAATCATGAGTTTTCGTACAGTGGTAGTGGAATCATTAAATCTACCAAAAAGTAGCTTACCACCAAGGAGTACATCTGCCGCCGTAACCTTACGGCGTTCCCCGACGCAAAATGTAGGGGTAATATACGTTTAACGTGTGTATCTGTGTGTATGTCTGTAGCATCTTAGCACCTAACCGGATGAACCGATTTTGTTTTTATTACTGATAGTTTTTTTTTGTTTGATAGATGTCTTCATCGAGAGTTTTCTTAGCTTTGATTCATGAAAATTCGTTCAATCGTTATAAAATTATGAGCTTTTTTCTAGTTAATTGCGCTATGAAATCAACTTTCATAGGTCTGATCAATTCGAAAATCTTCTTCTTCAACGATAATGTAAGAACATGGAAGCCTCCTGGACTCTACAGAATACTCAAATCCTCACCAACTTACAGCTCAGATTTTAAATGTCGTGTTTAGAGTCATTGGAAATTCAAAGAATCATTGGATTAAGCTATTATACATAGATCAGTCGGGGTGGTTTAAAATATTATATTATATTATTATACAGTGTGGAAATTAAACTCAGGCCCTGGAGGGAAACTACTTTAAATCCTTAAGCTAGCTCATTTTACTTAAAGGAGACATTTCTTTATATTAGAAAAGAAACAAATCTGCATTAAAAGATTTTTTAAAACTCGCTTGCTTCGCCCGGGACTCGAACCAACTAAAATTTAAAAAAATAAACACTCTTTATTTTATTATACTAATCGGTAGTATTAATATTCAGGATAAAGTTTCTCTAAAAAATGTTTGGTTACTGTTCACTTTTAACAAGTAAAAGACACGTAACAGTTCTGTTATCTCTCCAACACTCAAAGACTTCGTATGAAGTACACGCTTGCTAATGTATCGTTAAGTACCTTGTTGAAATCTTCGATGAGAAAATTGTTCAATGGTGGTAATATCTCTATGCATATTTCCTTCTTACATGATCCGAGGCGTTCAGTGGAGAAGTTTAAAAATAGAACGTTTGACTTTGTTTGCAATGCGGGACAATAATTTTAAAATTCGAACGATTTTTATCAACAGATTTTATTTAAGTAGTGTTGCTTTCCTTACGTAATTAAATTATCTCATAATGGCGTATCAAGAACAATTCGAGTTATTAAAAGCTTACTTTGTTTGCAACAAGAGCTACGATTTAGCTCTGCAGTGGTATCGCGAGAAGTATCCAGACAGAGAACTACCATCTAGAAAAGTTTTGTCTCGAATTGTGAATAATTTACTGACCGTTGGAAGTTTTAAAAAGAAGATTGGACGCCCACAGCAACAAAATTTGGACTATAGCGATGTTGAGTTAAACATTTTGACATACTTCGAGTGTTACCCGAAGGCTTCAAGCAGGGAAGCTGCTCAAGAGATAGGCATCAACCATACTAGTATACTTAAAGTTCTGACAAAAATACAAATACAAATGTTATCGTGATGGGCGATTGGTGCAGAAACTACATCCCGGAGATAGTGACAGGAGATTACAGTTTTGTGAAAATATTCAAACAAAAATAGCCCGCAACCCAAATTTCTTGGACTGTATTGTATGGTCTGACGAAACAAATTTTAGTAATAATGGAATGTATAACAGACATAACAATCATTATTGGTCTCGTCAAAATCCATTCCGTGTCCGTGAAACGAACAATCAGGTCAGATTTTCGTTTAATGTTTGGTGTGGAATCAAAAGTAACATGGTTGTTTTGATGCACGTTTACGAAGGACATCTGAATGCAGCAAAATACATTGAAATATTGGAGCTTTTACAAAATCAATTAAACCTTCTGCCAGAAGAAGAACGAAATAATATCATTTTTCAACAAGATGGTGCACCTGCCCACAACAGCAGAATTGCCAGGGCATACCTTAATGAAAATTTCTATGCCTGGATAGGTACAAACGGGACGATTAGATGGCCTTGCAAGAAGTCCAGACCTGACGCCCATGGACTTCTTTTTATGGGGTCATGTAAAAAATGTTGTTTATGAAACTTGCTATGAAATCGTTCAAGAGCTAAGGATTGCGATAGAAAATGTTATTAGGGGCATACACCACAACACTTTGCTGAAGGCTACAAGAAATGAATTTCAACGGCGACTAATGTTGTGTAGCCGGAACGACGGGGCTCATTTCAAACAATTTATCAGTTAAATAATTTAAGTGTTACAAAATTGATAGTAAAATAAAGTTGATGTTAGATTTAACGATTATTTTTATTTTTAAGACCTAATGTTTGTTAGAGAAACTTTATCCTGAATATTAATACTACCGATTAGTATATTAAAATAAAGAGTGTTTATTTTTTTTAATTTTAGTTGGTTCGAGTCCCGTGCGAAGCAAGCTAGTTTAAAAAAATCTTTTAATGCAGATTTGTTTCTTTTCAAAACTAAAGGAATGTCTCTTTTAAGTAAAAAGAGCTAGCTTAAGGATTTAAAGTAGTTTCCCTCCAGGGCCTGAGTTTAATTTCCACACTGTATATATAGATGAATATTATTTTACACAATAGATCATATTATAATACTATATTGACTTCAAATTGATTGTGATCGGTGGGGATCTACAGCATAGCTAAGCTTATAATAATATTTTCTAAGTAACTATGACCTAATCTGTGGTTTCACTGCAAATATTTTATTAATTTTGCGATGCAATTTTGTGAAATTCGTGATATCTTCTAGAGTTTTCATTTGAATTATATACTGTAGAGGACAATTTTAATCTATAATATGTGGCCAAGCTAATTAACGTAATTATTTGGATAAGGATTAATACTATATACTTGAAAATAGTTAATATGAATTAATTATTAATTATAAATATTTTAACAAAAATTTTAAGATTAAAATGGTTACTGTGAGTCAACCTTAAGAGATAGACATATGCTGTCGCGGACTTTTTTGTAGGTCTTATTAAGTTGTACAACTCTTGCATAGAAAATATTCTTCTATCTATTTTAAATTAAGCAGCGTTCGTAAGAAACGTGTTTTTTCGACCGTTTATTTGCCGACTTAGGTTGCAAATTAGGTCTCCACGAATGTACCTTTGATTTAAACGGGATAATATATAGCCTATTTTCATTCCGAAAGTCCATTCTATGTATTAGTGAAAGAATTTTTTAAATCGGTTCAGTAGTTTATGAGTTTACTCATTACAAACATACAAAAATACAAAAATACAAATGTTCTCTCTTTATAATATTAGTATAGATAAATAAGAAGTGTCCGGCGTATGATACTGATTAATGTGGCGTAAGCTGCGCTTGTTAATAATGAGAGTCTGGATTCACGTGCGGGGGGAAGCCAGTCATGTAATGAACGAGCTAGAAGACGAATGTACCCCTGGTTGGCTTAGAACCCGGTGTTACGCAGGTAAATGTCTGATTAATCTGTGCTTGGTTCAGGTGACATACTGATTACAATGCCTACTTTATAAAATTATTTTTATTGTTTTAAAACTTTTATTTAAGTTTCGTATGATGCTTTTGGGTTATAGATTCGTGTAGAAAAATTTAATCGTTGAAGTCTGTATGTATGATGAGTTATGCATGATTGTCGGCTAAATCCTGATTCATCTGTAACTGATTCATATTGTCCATACCCTATATGAATCATGGGATGTGATCATCATTGGGATGTAAGGGAGCACACATACCATCTAAGTGCTCCCAGCCAACCTCACCTGCCCGTGGTGTATCCTGCTGACCAAAGAACGAGGCTCTGGCGACCGACAAATGGCGGTATAACCATTTCATATAACGGCGTACCTAAATGCCACAGGCCAGTTACAGAAATCTCCAGTCTGTCGACAAGGGTAGCGTATCTTGTGATCAAATTCACCGAGAGGTATATCCTCAAGGTTATCCAAGTATACGCACCGACTTCGGCACACTCGGACGATTAAGTGGAAGAAATGTACGAGGACATTTTCTTGCACACCACCCAAAAGGCCCACTTCAACGTTGTCATGGGAGCTAATAAAACTAACGTGGGAGTACAAGCAAGCGGCGAATCGGTAGTTGGGACGCAGAAACCGTAGGGGGCAAATGCCCGTCAACTTCCTAGGAAAAGAGGGGCTTTTCTGATGGTTTCCTCCTTTCAGAAAGACCCTCAGCGGAAGTGGACGTGGCAAAGCCCCGACGCTATGACTAAAAATGAGATCGACTTCATTATGACGGACAAAAAGTGCATATTTAGAGATGTCTCAGTGATCACTAGGTTTAAAAGTGGCAGTTATCACCGACTAGTCCGAGGCTCTATAGATATTGACTGCAAGTTTGAACGTGTTCGTTTAATGAAGTCCACGCTTCGACCCAATCTTACAATCTGTGGTTGGGTCCGAAACGTTCCAGCTGAAACTGGAGAACCGATTTGCTGCACTGGAAACCACAATAGACTTTGACGCTGACCAGAATCTCGACCATGTGGTAGGCATCCTCAGGGAGGAGGGGACAAAATTCTTGAGACGCGAGGTGCCAGCAAGAAGTCTAAGCATTCAGAGAATTGTCTACAGCTAATGCAGAAGCGACGTGAAAACCCTGCAGTCACTTCGTCAGATCAACGGTCCCTAAACAAAAAGATTTTTAGACTGGTACGAATATATATATATTTAGAGATTGACGTCGGCAAAGGAGGCGTGGCCAGCTGACTCACGTCACCGAGTGGTGGGAGCAAGCGAGAAAGGGCAGCTAGAACATCGGAGAGCGCGCCTCGCTCACTTTTGGCTTCGGCTCCAGGGACAGACGGACGTTGCTAATACTTTGTCAATTTACATTTTGCTTATTATTGTGAATTGTTATTTTTAAACTTATTGTGATTATATTTTTTTTAAGTATTTTAGATTGTGGTTTCTAATTTCAGAAGTGGGATTCCTATTCCGCTTTCTGCTCAGGCTATTCTTTGTATTAGTTTAAATTCAGTTCAGTGTTCAAGTTTTGGGATTTTGAAAAATGTCCGATAAACGAAAAAGTCGTAAACGTGATCGTACGCCTGTTCCTGGTTTGGAGAAGCAACTTCAAACGATTTTAGAACGATTAAATAATTTGGAAGGTAGTTCCAGGTTCCGTAGTGTCAGTGAATGCGGCGTAACGACACCGAGTGCACCGCCGGTGCGAGACGTAGCCGCCGTGGTGGCGCCGACGGTCCAGCCAGACGCGGCGCCAGACATCTTAGCCGTGCCGTCTAGCGCCGAGTCATGCGGTACAAGTCTGAACTTGTCCGTACCGTGCTCGGGCGCGACGCTCACCGGTACAGATGTGATTGTGAGTGAGGTAGCCGAGAAACTTGCGAGTGTCATCAGTGCTATTCCGGTGAGATCTAACCATGTTTTTATATCGAGTTTCGATCCGTCGTTGCATGATTTTGATTCGTGGTGTAGTGAGGTAGATCATATTAAAATTTTGAATAGATGGGACGATCGCGAGTGTCTAGCGCGTGTGGGTAATTGTCTTAAGGGTGACGCTAAACTGTGGTTGAACGAGTGGGTCAGCAATGATCGTAGTTGGTCGAGTTTCAAGCAAGATTTCAAAACGTTGTGCCCTAAGCGTTTAGATATAGCAAACATCTTGTTTGACGTAATGAAAACTGATTCTGATTCCTACCCTACATACGCAGAATATGCTAGGCGTTCACTGTTACGATTGCGCATTATAAACGGGTTAAGTGACGAGTTAATTACAGCGATAGTGATACGTGGTATAACTGACGCCCAAATTCGAGCCACCGCTACGAACGCGAAGTTAATGCCGGAAGATTTAGTTAACTTTTTGTCGATTTATGCGAAACCTTCTCAAGTTACACCAGTCCGTGCTCGCAGTGATTTTAATAAAAGTGTTTCGCGAAAACGAGAGCATGGCGGTACAAAGATAAAATGTTTTTCTTGCGGAGGTTTCGGTCATAAACAAATAACGTGTTCGAAGCGTATGAGGTTAGATAGGTCAAGTGCGGAGTCCTCATCTGCGAATGTTGGTAATTCGAATAAACCGCACCCGAAAGCTGAGCCGTGCTCTTTTTGTAAGAAAATAGGTCATAAGATTGAGGATTGTTTCACAAAACAGCGTGCTGAGTCTCGTGGGAAGCCGAATGTGAATTTTTGTCGTGAGATGGTTGACTCGTATAAACGCGATGATATAGCAACAGCCGTGATTCAAGGTGTGCCAGTTGACATTCTTATAGATAGCGGGTCGACTATTTCTCTTATTTCCGAGTCCGTGTCTAAGCATTTACAATGCACTCAGACGCCGTCGTTTCGTGTTTTGCGTGGCATAGGTAGTCAGGAAGTAGAAACATCATACTGCACTACTTTGACGGTTGAATTTCCTGAGATAACTTTAGAAGTGGATTTTCATGTCGTGCCTGATAGGTTTTTGAGTACACCAGTAATTGTTGGTACCGACGTTTTAAATAGGGAAGGTGTCGCTTATATTAGAACGCGAGGAGTGCAGCGCATCACACGTGTTGATAAGGTCAACGCTATCAAAACTGATGTACCCATTGACACTCCATTAGTAGGTACAGATCGCGAACGGTTGATCGATGTCATTAACGATTTTACTGATTATCTTGTAGTAGGTACTGCTACTACCACTGTAAGTACTGGTTCTATGCACATTCGTCTACAAAACGAAACTCCAGTGGTGTACCGACCTTATAAAATGTCTCATGATGAAAAGTTGCGCGTTAGGGAGATCATTAAGGACTTGTTAGGTAAGGGTGTTATAAGAGAGTCAGAATCTGAGTTCTCCAGCCCAATATTGCTTGTAAAAAAGAAAGATGGTAGCGATAGGATGTGCGTCGACTTTAGGGCACTGAATGCGAACACAGTGAAGGATCACTATCCACTTCCATTAATAGATGATCACATTGATCGCCTTGGTAAGGCCAAATACTTTACCAGCCTGGACATGGCCACAGGTTTTCATCAAATAAGGCTTGATGGTGAGTCAGTTCATCGCACAGGGTTCGTGACACCAGAAGGTCACTATGAGTACCTCAAGATGCCATATGGTCTAGCCAATGCTCCTGTCGTGTATCAGCGCATAATATCAAATACTTTGCGTCCCTATATAGAGGCAGGTAAGGCTTGTGTGTACATAGACGATGTGCTGCTGCCCAGCAACACTATTGAAGAAGGTCTACAGACTCTCCGTGAGGTCCTCGAAACTTTGACAAAGGCAGGTTTCTCTATCAACCTTAAAAAATGTAAGTTTCTTACAACAGAGGTTGAGTATTTAGGCCGGACGATCAGTAATGGTCAGGTGAGGCCGAGCGAGCACAAGGTTGAGGCTCTAGTTAATGCACGAGTACCGAGCAACGTAAAAGAGGTAAGGCAGTTTTTGGGTCTTGCAGGATATTTTAGACGTTATATCCCCGGATACTCCCAGCAGACAGCTTGTATTGCGAATCTCACTCGCAAAGGTGTGCCATTCATTTGGGGTAAAGAACAGGAGCGGGTCCGTAAGGATATTATCGAGCGGCTAACCAGTGAACCGGTATTAGCAATATTTGACCCTTCTCTCCCTACAGAAGTGCACACCGATGCATCAGCTCAAGGTTACGGAGCCGTTTTGCTTCAGACACATGAAGGTGGACATAAGCAGCCAGTCGCCTATTTTAGTAAGTGATGGTGCAACGCCCGTCATAAGATCCCTGGTGCGCGATGTGGCTTTAGAGGCGTCGAAGCCCAATCGCGAATCATTACGCGAGCTTGCCCGACAGCGAGCTTCAGAGTTGCTGGACCAAAACCGCACTCGCCAGGATGCTTGTGTTAACGAGCGGCGCAAATCGGTTCGCTCCTTCCAAAAAGGAGACCTGGTATTTGTGCGTAAGATGAGTCAAGCCACTGGCAAGCTAGACTCTGGTATGCGCGGCCCATATACGGTAAAGCAAGCGCTACCACATGGTCGCTATGAGCTCAAGCTAGTCACTGGCTCATATGGTAAAACCACACAAGCAGCAGCAGAGTATATAACGCTGTGGCGCGGGGAATGGACTCCCGATGTATGTACCGCATTTTTCCAATGTGAGTATGGTCTTTATTAAAAGATTCTGTTCAGCAGTGTTGTAATGTATTTGTACCTTGGTGCTTATACAGCGAGCACTGCCGAGGGCACTGCTCTACAGACATCTGCATGTTTTATTTATTCTTGTGGTGTTGGTTTTCTGTGTTGTAATGTATTATGCAATAGCATTTATACAGCGAGCATCCCGAGGGCTCTGCTCTACAGACACATGCATGATTTGTGACGCAATACGATGTTATTGGTTTTGGATTCCGTGTTGTAATGTATTCGTGCAATAGCATCAATACAGCGAGCACCCCGAGGGCTCTGCTCTACAGACACGTGCATGGTTGAGGTCCCAATGTTGTCAAATGTTGATGTCGGTTCAGAGTGATGTAATGCGTTTGTGTATACCCCAACACGCGGGCGTTACACTTATGCAGCGAGTAAGTCTTGAGACTGCTCTACAGTCACTGCATGCGATGGGACCAATAGTACGATGAACAACCTGGCGCTGTTCGATCGTAGATGTGCAACCCGAGGGCTCTGCAGGGTGGAGGAAAGCCTTAAGGGTAGACCTCACCACGGTGCCGCATGACGATGCGAAGAGAGGACATCTTGATCAGTACTCCTCTGTACTCGCGAGAGTACACCCGTCTTGGATATTTCCTGAGGGCTATGTCCAAACGGTTTGAAAGTAATGGAGTCGCTCTTACTTTCAGTTAGCTTATGTTTGTCGTTGAACTAATGCAAACAATGTGACTTTCAGGTGACGATGATGAGACTGATGAGATTTCACAGGGCTCATCATGCGGTGAAGAACGCGCAGTTGGTCCAGCTACTGAAGAGCTACAATCGCTTTCACCCACCCACTCTGAACACCTTGCGGGCGAGGACGCGCCGCCGTCAGGAGAGGCCGATTTAGAGATTGACGTCGGCAAAGGAGGCGTGGCCAGCTGACTCACGTCACCGAGTGGTGGGAGCAAGCGAGAAAGGGCAGCTAGAACATCGGAGAGCGCGCCTCGCTCACTTTTGGCTTCGGCTCCAGGGACAGACGGACGTTGCTAATACTTTGTCAATTTACATTTTGCTTATTATTGTGAATTGTTATTTTTAAACTTATTGTGATTATATTTTTTTTAAGTATTTTAGATTGTGGTTTCTAATTATATATACTCCAATTCCACGCTCAATTAAAGAAGCGATCGAGCAAAACTGGGGGTCAAAAGTCTTTGTCTAACAGTTAGGCCGAAGCCACCTGACAAAGTTGACCACTTCTAGCGGGACTGTTGTCACTTCTAAGCCGGAGATTCTTAGGGAAGTAAAAGACTTTTACAGCCAATCAAACACCTCACAAGCGTCCCTTCCCCAACCCGATTCGGAGGATCTTAGAGCCATTCTAACCCGCCAATTTTCCAAAGATTTGCCAGAAATCAGCCTTGATGAAATTGTGATGGCTCTCAGACAGCTTAAAAACGGTAAAGCCCCCAGCGACGATGAAATTACAACGGATCTCTGGTCTGTTCTGGAGTCACTGCAATGGTGCCAAGTTGATTGGCGATATGTCCAAGTGTTCAGAGGTCCTTATGACGCTGCGACTATGACCTTCCCAGTAAAAAATCAGCAGACTGAACATGGATATGTTCAGTCTGCTGATTTTTTACTGGCTTACATCGAAGAGTGAGACAAGGGGACGTTATTTCTCCCAAATTGTAAACAAACGCTATAGAGGATATGTTCAAAACGCTGATTTGGAAAGACACACTTGAGTTTTGCGGACGATATCGTTATCATGGCTGAAACTATGCAGGACTTGCAATAAGTTGCAATACATGCTGACCACCATTGCTGATTCTTCTGCACGCATCGGTCTCCGGATGAACTTGGATAAGACCAAGATCATGTTCAACGAACATGTTATTCCGGTACCGATTGCCCTAAATTGAGTTCCTCTCGGAGTTGTTCTCGAATACGTCTACTCCTCCTTGGGCAAACCTTGCAATTGATATTTTCCTTGTTCACACCATAACTTGAAAACGTTTTTTAATGGGTTTTTACGAAAGAACACGTTTTGAATGAATGAAACAAGTTTTTAACGCGAGAAAGTCACGAGAAATTTCTAGTTTTTTATATATTTTACTTGGCTACAACCTCTTGAATAATTTAAAAAAAATTCCAGGAGTATAATCCTTCGCATTAATAATATTATTTAAGATTAACGCTTTTCCAATACAAGAATTATTATACCGTAGTTTAAAAAATGTTTACAATAATTATTCGTGAATTCGCCAGATTTTCCCATAAAATGTATGATCTCTGATATAAATATTATAATAATTTTAGATCGTTCACAAAACGAAAATAACCTACTTCAAATGACGCGCTAGACATTTTCAGTACTAAGTTTGAAGTGTTTATCTCCATACGTCTGGAGATACTTGTCAGATCTTGAAAAAATTACAAAATTAATAAACGGGAAACATATTCTGTCAAACAAAAAAAGAACTTTTCAAATCGGTTAAAAAATAGCGGAGTTCTGAGGTAACAAACATAACAAAAATACGGGCGAATTGAAAATTTCCTTCTTTTTTATAAAGTCAGTTAAAACAGATGATAAAATATAAATTGTTATATATATATTATAATTGTTCTTAAAATATAAATGTTTTTTTTTTAATATAGAGCCGATCTACATAAAGTTTTTCATTTTTATTTCTGTTTCTGATTCATCTGTTACAAATTCTGATTCATATGGGCACAAAATATTTGAACGCGGATATCTAGAAAACTACTTTATTAAAAAGTGTCCCTCATTCAAATATTTGTCATTTGGTATACCTATTTTCATATGAACATGTGTTACAGACCTGAAAGTGTAAATATATTTTGGCCATATGAATCAGCCGAAGAATGAAATTTCGAAGAATCACCTTGATACAATAGAACTTTATTTAGAAAAAAAATTAATAGGATGTGATGTACATACATTTATCGGAACAACTTCACAACAAAACAATATTTAGAGCAAGAGAGAAATTGGGAGAGTTTGTTGTTTATATATATATATATATTTATAATTAAAGGCCGATACTTGATACATTAATCAACTATTTCACTTCCTCCATTTACAAGCACGTGTGTTTGTTTAATAATAACCCATTACCAGTACCAACATGCCGGAAACTTGATATCTACACGAGTACGGCTTAATAATCTATCCACAATCGAAAGCTAATCTAATGAAGTTGACATCTAATAACGGTTGATCCAGGCACACAACTACCTTTCAAACTTGAAGGTAGCTTTAGCTAAATCAATTGTTTGAGATGTTCTATCCACGTCAGTCCGAGATAATGAATCTGGCATTGTTGCCGCCGCAATCCTGCGGCGGGGCTCCTTGAATACCCTGAATATCCGCCGCCGCTAAATTGAATAGGATACACATCATCGATACTGCATTACGTTTTGACATTATATAAATAATTGACCGTTTGATTTTTCGTAGGCATCTAGGTTTACGTAGTACATATACATCGATGTTCGTAGGTGTTGATTTCGGAAAAAATCGAGACCTAAAGTTCAACTTGTACAAATAAATATACGACCAAGCAAACGTTTGTCTGCAATCTCACCTGATGTTAAGTGAAGATGCAGCGGATGATTTACGTTTTTATGTGGGTGAAGCCGCTGTGAGCCTCACGCCTTGCGCGGCTTATTGTGAATAAGTTTGAATAGAATCGGCGATTGTATTAAATACATGAATTTCCTTTTAAATTATAGAGCTCAAGCTCTAAACGGCGTGTCGTCCTATTTTTCTCTTTTTAGTAGACCTCAGCTCGACAACTAGCGGCTGTCGTTAGGCGAATATTTTAAATTACGTTTTCGTTTTAGATAAAACGTGCTTGCTTATTCAAAAAAGGTAGAGAGGCGAGGCAATAACGTGGCGTAAAAAAATCTTGTTCTAACTCACTGCTGCTTTTTTCTTTATGTATAATGACAACAATTACTTCTCTGGTAGTTATTTCTACCCAACAAGGTGTACAAGGGTGCTAGTGAAAATGAGAGTTTACAGATCTTAGTTTCCAATATAGTTGCGGTAGGCCTCGGTTGTTAAAGACGATATTCAATTATTCACGCGAAGGAATTACATGCACGCCTCCGGTTACCTAAGTCAATCATTGCGCAAACAATCAACTAATGCAAACACGAGAATACGCTTCAGGGCTTTGGAAACCTTAGAATTTTTTGCATTTTATGTTCTAGTCTTATATTCTACTATACATATAAGATGCTTTATCCTAAATGACTGACTGGTGGATCAACGCACAGCCTAAACCGCTGATCGTAGAGACCTGAAACTTGGAGGGTGTGTTCTTTGTATCACGTAGGCATCCGATAAGAAAGGATTTTCCGAAATTAGGGTTAAAAAACGGGGGTTTAATCTACTTCAAATTTAGCATAAATATTCTTTAATAGAATTGATGGAAGACGTGTTTCGTATTTTATAGAAAGTCATCGCCTAACTGGGTTAAAACGGGGTAGAAAGTTATTTTGGGGGTGATTTGCATCGAAGTTGATATCAATAATCCTTAGGGCTTTTAATTTATATTACACTAGTAGTACCCCGCCCGCGGCTTCGCCCGAGTTAAAGACTTCTTTTATTTACTTAAAATTTTATTTGTAAAAACCTTTCTATTATAAAAGACATCAAAGAAGTAAAAGCCAAATCGGTTCACCCGTTTTCAAGTTATTGCGTGAAATAGGGATTCATATTTATAAAACCTGAAAAACCATATTGATTTTCAGACTTTTTTACCACCTCCTTGCAAAATCCTGCAACACGTATTATTTATTTACGGAAGTACTTAAGTAAATCTATAAGTTTATATATATACTTAAAAATAATAAGGCTGAGTTGCACCATCTTACTTTAACCGTAACTATAACTATTAACCAGTGATTATATATGGAATTTGACAGATTTTTGACGTTTGTTATTGTTAAAATTACATGGTGCAACTCAGCCTAAGTAATATCCGGGCGGAATTTTCAGAAAATCCTTTCTAAGCGGTTACCTACGTCATAACAACTATCTGCATTCTAAATTTCAGCGCAATCCAAAATAATATTGATTTTCAGACTTTGTTACCCCACTTCACCTTCTTAGGTGGTTTGAAAAAGCCTGAAACTCGTATTTACTTATTTATTTACTGAAGTACTTGTGCGAAGTTTCGAATAGAAAAGACTATCATATCTTGTTTCTCCATACAGACTTTGCATCCCCGTTTCATCCCCTTCAGGTGTGAATTTTGAAAAATCCTTTCTTAGCACATACTAACGTCATAATAACTATCTGCATGCCAAATTTCAGCGCAATCCAAAACAATATTGATTTTCAGACTTTGTTACCCCATTTCACCCTTTCAGGGGTTGAATTTCGAAAAAGCCTAAAACACGTATTTACTTATTTTTTTTACTGAAGCACTTGTGTTAAGTTTCGAATTTTGAACCCTTATTTCATCCCTTAAAGGAGTGAATTTTACACCCTTACGTACTAAGACAAATATACCCACCAAATTTCAAGTCTCTACGACCAGCGGTTTAGGCTGTGCTTTGTCTATCAGTCAGTCAGTCAGTCAATATGTCAGGATAAATATTCTAATAGTATTAGATTTTATTTTGATACAATGTTTGAAAATTCAATTCGATTTTATTCAAAAACCATAAAAAACGTTGAACTCACATAAAAGCCTAAAATTGGAATGACAAATATAAAAATAGCTTGTCTATAATTACAAAGTTCTTATCATACCTTCTACAGTATTTTGGTTGTTTCTGTAAATATTATAATTACATTACCTCTTTAAAGGGATTTCAATGAAATTGAAACACATAAGTTACTTAGTAAATAATCAGCTTATAACCGGGATAACACATGTTACTTTTTAAACAGCGGGGCACTGCTAGTAAATTAAACCTGACTACGAAACCAATTGAAGGTTGACATCATCCATCAAAATTTTTCTTATCGTAGCGCACTCTAAAATAACAGCAGGATCATCAACAACATCTCACGGACGTTTGTCTGTATAAGCTAAGTTTAGCACATGTAGTGTTGTGTAAACGAATCAGCGTCCGATAACATTCAATGTGTATTATGTAGATAGGCATTGCGGTAGTGGTCAAACTCTATTCAATTCACACGTATATGTAGCAACTGACAAGTGTGCGTAGGTGTATGTTTCTAGCATGTGAGATATAGGTGGTGTGTGCTGTAGCACTGCAAACATTGTCGATTCAGTCGGCATTGTCTATGTATAATCTACTTACTAGAAGCAGAAATTGCGGCTATTGAATTTAAAAACTGAAGACAGATTTGAGGCTATTGTTAGTTGCATCTTCTTGGGAGATGTTGAAGTTGTAGTTAAATGTACCTGTGATATTTTATGTTTACTTGTTGTATACGTATATACTTACTCAGTTATTATATGTCATTATTATGTTTTTTTTTGTTTTAAGCATTAAGAATCAAATATCGAAGTACTAAGTATAATATTAAATTTATAAGTCTCATCCCAACTATTGTAACCTCGTCGTGCATGTACGATTAAGGTATTATTAAAATTAAATTGATTAATCAAATTCACACATAGATTTATAATTTAAGACACTAAGGTTTAAGTACTAATAAAAATATATAAGGTGCACTAAGAATCTTTAACCTAGAAATAAGAAATATTGATCGCAAACATATTTGTAGTTCAGCTGTTAAGAGGACGGTTCAGTTCGGACGGAGGGTTCATATCAATAAAAAGCATACAAGCAACAGTCAAAAACATTTGTAAAAATACTTACTTTTAATGCAACATTTTAATAATATTGACATACCTCAATTAGTAAAATTAACTACAATTCAACTCATGTTACCTGTTCTTGCGTGTCAGTAATTGTTTCATTAATGAAACATAGCAGATACGACTCATTAGAATGGATATCGGTATCAATTACATAGGAAACTGATGTCCAACCTAATTAATGTTACATTCGGATCTCTATAATCATTGTTTCCTAGACGTCTCAACCACAACAGTCTTTGTTTAATGACTTGAAGACGACTTTGCTTTCAATGTATTTAATACACTTGGAAACAAAAAGGTTAAACCCTATGGTCTAAGATCCCTTATACAACGACCTAAAACGAGCTGGTTAATGGATCAAATACATTTTTTATGTAATTTAATATTGTTTCTTTGAAGTGTTACACACTTAATCTCTTTGTAAATTATAGTATATAGTAATTTTAATTATATAGTATTTTTATTTTTAATTATATAGTAATTTAATATTGATGTCAATGTAATTTTTTATCTAATTTAATATAGATGTCTCATGATAGTCAATTTTTTTAATGAATATTTTTATTTTGTTTTAATTAATTCAATTCAATAATTTCAATTGATTTAAATTTCTCAGTATATATATCTATAGATATACAAATTACATAGAGCGAATTTCTTTAATTTTATTTAATGAATATTTTAAACGTAAAAATAGAAATAAAATTTGCAAGATTAGAATTATATATTTTTTAGCGCATGGGATGGTTGGTAGGGACCTCTTAGTCGTACACATTCACTCGGAGCAAAATTTAATCTTTTAAAATTCGGCAACCGGTAGGACTGATTTTTCGCAGACAACCCTATATCACCGTGTTCGTAATGAAATAAACTTTATTTTTATATAAGTTTCATTCATTAACCAGACCGGTGCAAATTATGATTTACCCGAGGGTTGTGATAGCAAAAAAATAGGCAACCTAACTTTTTCATATACTATGGGCTGCATACTTTCGATTGGTATAGAATTTATCTATTAACCAAACCGGAGAAATATATATATATATATATTATATATATTTTTTATAATTAAAAATATCCTGGACTGCAATTTGCTAGGCAACCCATATGCAATATTTTTTTTGATATATTAAATTACATAAAAAATGTGTTTGATCCATTAACCAGCTCGGTGAAGGTGGTTGTATAAGGGATCCTATACTACTAATAATCTTCTTATTTGGAATGAATAAAATGCTCTAACTGTCAACATTAATAAACGTCAGCTACGGCTGCATTTATTTGTATTTTCAATCAACTTCCAAAAAGGAGGAGGCTTTTTCATTGGTAGGGTTAATCTGCAAGGTGGTCGGTCCCACTGATCTGATATGTATATCCAGAGATATAGCGATAAATATCTCAAGCTTGTTTTACTGAAAATGACTAGCGCGGCATATGAAGTCGGTTTTGTTAGTTTTTTAAACGACCTTAATTTTGATAAATATATGTAGATGAATAAAAACACACGCAACTCAAATCAATGCTCTCCCTTTGGCTTTGTTTGGTTAAAACGTACGCCGTTTATCACTTTGTTTAATGGTTGCAGTTGTTCACATTGTAAACTGAGGCGGTAAACGTTGCATAGATACAGCATTGTTTTATGGAGTGATAGAGGACTAAAATAATAAAAGTACAGTTTATTTTTATTCAGTGTTTTAATGTTTTAAATACTGACCTTAAAAAAACACAAATATTCGCACTCATAAACAATTTTACAAAAGGACATGCAGTATAAGTATAATGCATATGAACGAGTTTCAATTACACGATGATTGGGTTCACGCTAAGTGCATCTCATTGGATTACGACGGTACATTTAGCACTCAGATCAGACTGGTAAGCAGTGATTGGCAATTAATATCGCGGAAATGGTGATCTCGATTTGAAATTGCCAAGTCTATGTAATATTGGATTCTTTTAATGATGTTTTATAGCTAACCCTATATACACTTATGTTGTTGCTGTTAAGGCGAACTATGCTGATTCGACACTTGCGAACCTCTATAGATTAGGCGTCGAAAATAATTCATTCCATGATATGTATCTACGAGTATTCATATATTTGTAGCAGAAAACTAATTTCCAATGAAATATTATTATAGTACAATGAACGGTAGATAAGTACGTGCTAACGGTAGCTATTTAGTCCCTATCTAAATAACAGGTATCTAAATAGTACGGATAAAGTCTCTACGCAATATACTCAATTTGTCAATTTGTCAACTCAAATTGAGTATATTCAGCAGTAATTTTCTATAAGACCCAGTCTCTGTTCTTGTCCGATATTAGTCTCGTCACGTTAGCTGCGGCACCAATTTTTGCATACTTTCCGTTCCTGCGGCACGAGGTATAATCGGCCCGTACTGTGACCAGACGTTAGGGCGACACGCGGTCTATTAGACCCCACCTCCTTTTACAGACTAAAATCCATTTTCTGGCGCGAAATCAAAGATAAATGAGAATTTTGGTCCTTATTGATATAGACAGTGAATTGATGAACCCTAATCCACCGTCGCCCCGGGATCTGATGGCTAGTTTAGGAATTATTAGCAAAACAAAATATGGGATCTTATACACCTCGTAACGCACTGAAATAGGGCAAATTTTCGCTGCGATTAGTGATGGGAAAAATAATATCGACGTTTTTAAACTGTCTTAACTACGCAACGACTTGACCGATTTTGATCAATTATATCTCATTAGATCGTTTTAAGGGCAAAACCTGGCGAAAACAACACAAAGCTATCGGGTTTTTTAAAATTAACTTCTTCCGACATCGTTTAGACATGTTCGGCGCTGTAAAAGGACGTGCTCTCCAATCGACGTGATGCACAACACTGGTCGCGGGAAGCTCGCGTTGAGTGCGGTACGAGGTCAGGGGGGATATGGGACGTTTTAGCCTCGTTCCGCACTGCATTAAAATTATATTAATTCAGTGCGGCACGAGGCCTAAGACATCCGGTACCAAGGTAGGTACACCACCGAGTCCGGAACCATTAGTGATCTCAAATATATATTTATCTCTTTCCTACACTGGACCAAACCAAAGCTATGCCATTCGCACGACAGAGAAATTCACTTTTTTGCTTGCCGCACCACAGGGTAGTTGCATCAGGGGTGATTTAGGCCTCGCTTCGCACTTAACGTGTTAAATGCTTCCAAAAGTCATCATTTTGTCGACTTACCTCGGTGCTTACTTTGGGGCGACCATTCCGATAAGTATGGTGCCGAGAACTAGACCAATAAGGTCTTTACTATGAAGTGATATGTACCAACATTCAAATGATGTCGAGATGATATTCTTGCGTGACTTGGACTTTTATATATTACCCCGTTACCTTATATTTTGACCCATAAAAATCCTTCATGGATACCACTCGCCCGGGGGAGCATTTTTTTTATGGGACTCACTGCCTGAAATGTAGCATACCGCACTAAGAACCTGGAGTGAGCCGTTCTTCACCGTAATGGGGCAAGAAAGGGTCGCGCTAGTATTCAACCATCTTGCATCTTGCCTCTGCCGCTGCGGAAGGATGACCCTGCTCACCAAGGTCGCCCTCATCCGTAATTTGGGGTAGTGTAAGCCGTTGGCGAGTCTCCTGATTCTCCAACAGTTACCCCACTTAAGAAGAGTGTAGCTCGTCTTGATCCGAGCTCACCCTGCCCCGTCACAATGTACGCTCTCCTGGGAGGAGCAGGAGCCCTTCCGCGTGTTCTTTTGATATCTAGATATCAGAAGAACACGCGGAAGGGCAATTGCTTCGCTATCAGCCAACTACTTAACCCAGTGGAATGGGAAAAGTTGTAGGCCGATACCCAGGGTGAACCACAAGGAAGTGGTCTGACCCACACCTCTTACCCAGTTATCTACATACCCAATCCAAAAACCATAGCCGACCTAGGTTAACAAGTTGAGTGCAGGCAATAAATACTAGATGCAAAAAAAGCAAACATTGTTGATATTAACCATAGAGATCAGTAAAAATAAAACCAAAAAGAAAACCGTGTGCCAACATTATAGAGAAACACAAAATTTAGAAATAAAGAGAGAAAACTGTTTCATTAAATCCAAACGATAAAAGAAGAAGCTGCAGAAACTATTCTTCGTGAAAGCTTATACAGTGAAATTGTACTGAATTGAAAAATACAAAGTAGCGATTTCCATTACCCACAGACTCTTTCATTTTAGATCGGCCTCAATTTTTTGAAATTGTAAATCGTGCTATTGTGTCTTCGGGTATCTCTAGGTGGGCTAGAACCTTTATGTATGGAAGCGTTTTGCTGGTTTATGTCTTAAAGCCTTCACGCCAAGCGGGACGGCTATTTTTAACCGATATGTATGTTCACCGATTACTCGAAGATGCCGGAAGCCATTTGGTTTTTTTTTTGTTTCAATTGGTTTCTTCCTAGGTGGTCCTATTTAAATTATAACGAAATCGGTCGAGTCGTTTTTAATATATCAACATTTGTATTATGATGCATTTATATACCTTGACGACGTGCTACTAACTGGATTGTGTTTAACAATTTTACAAAAATATAAAGTGTGAAACACTTCAAAGAAACATAATATTTGATTTACGCAGTGCAACATCTCTCGTCGGATTTGAAAACTGTAATGTATTCTTCCGAATGATTAACTTACGTAATAAGTAGTCATAGATGGCGCCACCAATGCATAATTGGGTTAACAAAATGCAATCCACTAATTTCGTCGTAACGATACTTCGCACCGTGGCTTAATTGGCAAAGCACCGGAACATGTTATTCCAGAGGTTGCGGGTTCAAGTCCCGTCGGTACGATGAAATTTTGGATTGTGTTTAACAATTTACAAAAATATAAAGTGTGAAACACTTCAAAGAAACATAATATTTGACGTGCTACTATTGGCACAGATTATATAATATAGTTACTACGTCTACTGGCTACTTTGACTAGTGCGACGTTTGAAGTCGGTTCTTTTAGTTTTTTAAACGATCTTAATTATAGGCTGTACTATTTCACCTGAGTGTTTTATGGTTGATACCTTTATCTACATATCTATAGTATTGTAAATACCGTTGTTAATAAATAGATTATTACCATAGACAGAAACAATTCATAGTTATCATATTAAACATATATTTATTTTGATCCGAATTCCAAAAAACAAGGAGGTTCTCAACTCACCTGTATGTTTTTATGTATGTTCTTGTATGTATGTAACGTGATTACTCCGACAATTGTAAACTGATTCAAATGATTTTTGTTTTAATTGGTAGTGTACATTTTTTAGGTAGTCCCATAGTAATTTAGTCGACCTCTAATAAGTACCTCCAGAGATATGGAGATAAACACCTCAAACTTAGTACTGAAACTGATTAGCGCGGCATTTGAAGTCAGTTTTTTCGTTTCGTAAGCGACCTTAAATTATAACTTTAAGTTTCTTCTGTTTGTTCCAGCGGTAGCAGAGGTGGTCTAAGACGTCGGTCAACGTACACGAGCGGGCGGCTGCGGGCAGGGCCTCATTGGTCGTTCGTGTTCGACCCTGCGGGACGGTTGTGCTACTATTGGTCCATGGTCGTCTCACTAGCCTTCCTTTATAACCTCTGGGTCATAGTCTACAGGTTCGCCTTTCAAGAAATTAATGGTGAGTCACAACTATGTCAAAGAATCTTAAAGACAACAATCTTAAAGATTATCGCCAGGGGTGGAAGTCTCTACATTGATATCGATGCGTCCTGTCATCGCAAACGTTTAATAGAGGATTGCAGCCAGACAGTTGTATAATGACATATTATCTCTATTCTTAACGACGATCATCGGTCGAAATTCATCGCTATTCATTTAGAGGGATCTCTGCCTTTTCGCCGAAAATTGTTTGGCAGATTATGACTTGCCAATTAACGTTTCGCAGAATTTTATTTCGCCGAATAATCATTTGCCAGCCTATCACATAATTTTTTTATATTTCCCAACCTAACAGTTGCCAACTGTACGTTTGGTCTGCGTTTTATAATGACACTTTTCAAAAGGCCAACTTTCAAGTAGCAAACGTTTCAGTTAGAGTAATATTCATTTTTAGGGTTCCGTACCCAAAGGGTAAAACAGGACCCTATTACTAAGACTCCGCTGTCCGTCTGTCTGTCTGTCTGTCTGTCTGTCTGTCTGTCTGTCCGTCTGTCATCAGGCTGTATCTCATAAACCGTAATAGTTAGACAGTTGAAATTTTCACAGATGATGTATTTCTGTTGCCGCTATAATAACAAATACTAAAAACAAAATAAAGTAAAAAATAATAGAGGGTCCCCATACAAGAAACGTGTTTTTTTCGGCATTTCACGCCATCTATGAACGCTTAGTTAGGTAAACGTCCCATAGATGGCGTTATATTGAAATGTCGATCCCTAACACCTTTGTTATAAGTTCGATGGCGTTATAAGAAGTAAAATGTTTATTAATTATTATTTTTTGCTGGCGTAAAACGATAGTGGTATTTTTTGCTCGATCTTATAAAATACTGCGGTGTGGTACGGAACCCTACGAGTGCGAGTCCGACTTGCACTTGGCCAGTTTATTAATTGTTTATTGTTATCGATACTTAAAACACATATTCTGGTGCCCTGTGTAGTGAAACAAAAGCGATTTGGTTCTGGCACTTCACCGGCTGCTGCCGCGGCACGCTCGCTTCGCTCGCTTGGTTCGTGCATTGTTGCTCGCAGTTCTAACCTAACCTAACCGATTCCTTTCGATTTCACCTAAACCTCGTTCCGCACTTTGAAATTTTGCAAATGTGTATGTAAATAACCGGCCAAGTGCGTGTCAGGCCACGCGCAGTGTAGGGTTCCGTAGTAGCCCGTTATTCAATGCAAGTCTTTACTCGTTATAAACAAGCAACTACGTAGGTACTTCGTCTTTGTCACTTTAAAGGATTTATTCTAAGGATTTTGTATTTGGTACAAAATTATCCAACACCCAAGTTCAACGACTATTACTGTTAAACTAATAAAGTTATCTTAACCGCCATAGTTTTCCTTTAAAGTTCATGAAATGCACTATTATCACGAATTTTTCCAGATTTTTCAAGCCAACAGTTTAGCTTTTAGAGGGGAGGGGACGCCCTACTGGAACAAAAATTTGCTCTTTAAAGTTTAATATTTCGTAAATGGAGTATTCAATCGAAAAATGGTATCAGCAACCCTTAAGTCATTTTAAAAGACCCAAAAACGAAACCCTACACGGTGGGTAGACGACGAAAAAAAAAATCATCCCCACTTCTCATGTAGGGGAATTTTTTTTTTCTCACTAAAAAAAAATTTTTTAAAATTTTATTTCACCACTTTGTCGGCGTAATTTATATAAATAATATATATATACATATATATATATATATATTACATACATACATTATATATATACATATATATATTTATATACATAATCCCCTACAAAATTACAGCTTTCTAGTATTAACGGTCTCTTAGCAAAACCTCAGACAGACAGACAGACAGACGGACATGACGAAACTATAAGGATTCCTTGTCAGGACTACGGAACCCTAATAAAAATAGCAACTCAAAATTTGTTTATTTTTTATCATAATATAAATGTACAAAAAGGGAACTGTTACACAGACGAAACGTTATTCGTCTAAAAGTAGTCTGGCCTAGTGAAGAATTCGACAAATGATAAGTGCCCTGAACGTGTTGTATCATTATAATAATCAGCTTAACAATAATTGTACCAAATGAAACGTTGTCATACAAAAATTTGACAATCGTTAGTTGTCAAAGTGAAAAGTAGGCGAACCATTGGTTGGCAAGTGATAATCGGCCAAACAATTTTCGGCGAGAAGGCAGCCTTTAGAGACTAACAGCCCCAGTATCTTTACGCAAATCAAATATCGAGTCAGCTCACAAGCTTGTCAAGTGTACACAAGAACGTAATATTTTGTAATGTTTGTATTTCACGAGGTTTTGTAAAAAATCATTCGCGTACTAGAAACCAGTTGTTAAAGTATTTTCTTTATATATTGTTGAAGAACATACCTATTAGATTTGATTATTAAACGTATTGAGAGAACCTTTATACATAGTAATCCGTATCACTGACTAACTAATATACAGTATTATTATTTATAACGGTTTTATACTACGTGCTGAAGCTCGTTGCGCGGGTTACGGTAGACGTGGCTCCTAGACAAAAGACATCAAATATGTCTAAGACTGGTTGGAGCAATTCCGATATTAAAACCTGTAAGTGTACACAACCCTTTAATAATATTAGATATACATATATACGATAAACGGAATTAACCCATTGCACCGCTTTCTCACATATGACGATGCTGGCTAAGGTAAAATCGCGCTTTTCTGAAAGTGGAACACGACTCGGTGTCAGAATAAATAATAGTACTACGTTGTGTGACGAGGCGCTGGACAAGCGATTTAAGTCTTGCAGACATAACGCAACGAAACTATAACAAACAAATTTCCTGAAATATATCCAACTATTTTTAAACTTAGGATGTTTGCATAATATCTGATGCCTGACAATAAGCTAATGAAGATCATGATGCTACTATGAATAAAAAAATATAATATATGCTCGAAAATAGTCTACAATACACCTTCTGATATTGTTAAGATAATAAATCGCCGCATTGATAATTTTAGCAACCAGCATTTTATAAGTTCTTCATCATCATCATTATCAGCCGGTATCAGTCCACTGCTGGACGTAGGCCTCCCCCAAGACACGCCTCCGAGCCCGGTCTTCGGCTCTTTGTTTCCAGTCACTGCCCACCGCTTTGCGAATGTCGTCGCTCCACCTAGTCACAGGGCGTCCTACGCTACGTTTGCCGATTCGCGGTCTCCACTCTAGAACCAGTCTGCCCCAACGGTTATCGGTCCTACGGCAGATATGACCAGCCCACTGCCACTTCAATTTGCTAATCCGCTGAGCTTTGTCGATCACTTTAGTTCTCTGGCGAATTACTTCGTTCCGAATTCGATCCCGCAGAGAAACACCGAGCATAGCTCTCTCCATAGCTCGCTGAGCGACTTTAAACTGGTGGACTAGTCGAACCGTGAGTGTCCACGTCTCGGCTCCGTATGTCATGACAGGTAGGACGCACTGATTAAAGACTTTTGTCTTTAGGCACTGTGGTATAGGCGACGAGAAGACTCGACAGAGTTTCCCAAATGCTGCCCAGCCCAGCTGAATTCTTCTCTGGATTTCCTTCTCGAAGTTGTGTTTGCCTAGTTGGAGCGTTTGCCCTAGGTAAACATACTGCGTGACA
The DNA here is from genome assembly GCA_954871355.1 of Cabera pusaria. Classification (NCBI taxonomy): domain Eukaryota; kingdom Metazoa; phylum Arthropoda; class Insecta; order Lepidoptera; family Geometridae; genus Cabera; species Cabera pusaria. The sequence continues at coordinate 17,138,936 of OX940889.1, read as the reverse complement.
ACTTCGAGTGGGATTCCATCTACGGCAATCGGTTCCGGAACAACGTGCTCGTTGTACATGACTTTGGTTTATCCAAATTCATCCGGAGACCGATGCGACGAGAAGAATCAGCTAGGTCATTCAACATCCTTTGTAGGTCCTGCAGCGTCTCTGCCATAATGACGATGTCATCTGCGAATCTTAAGTGAGAGATGTACTTGCCGTTAATGTTGATGCCACAATCTTTCCAGTCCAGCGTCTTAAACATATCCTCTAAGGCATTAGTGAACAGTTTCGGGGATATGACGTCCCCCTGTCTCACTCCTCGACGCAGTTGAATATGTTTAGTACGCTGGTTCTGTACTTGTACTGACATCGTTGCGGCATTATATAGACATTTCATCACTTCGATATATCGCCAGTCGACTTGGCAACGCTGCAGGGACTCAAGAACCAACTAGGTTTCGATTGAGTCGAAGGCCTTCTCATAGTCCACAAATGCTAAGCACAGGGGCCAGATTGTACTCTTCGGTCTTCTGTACAATCTGCCGCACCGTGTGGATGTGGTCTATGGTGCCGTAACCGCTTTGAAACCCGGCCTGTTCCGGAGGTTGAAACTCGTCGAGTCTTCGCGCAAGACGTAAACGTAACGTAATCTATAATAGGAGAAGTATTTTATAAGTCATCTAGCTAAAATTGTACTAGTGCATTTCTAACATTGCCATTTAACTAGACATGGTCGTCGTCAAGGGTGCAAAATTAATTTGCAATTCATGTTCTTCTTTATATTTTACTATAAAATGCTCCGCGACTTCGCCCGCGTTAATGACTTACTTAACCCTCAACCGTCATTTGGGGAGTGCAAGCCGTTGGAGAGTCCCCCGACCCTCCAACAGTTTCCCCACAATGACAGAGGAGTGTGGCACCTGGCCTCACATTCTCTGTCCCTCTGATGACAGGTGTGCGAAGAGCAAATACCCCTACTCGCACACCGTCCGCTGTTCGACTCGCATGCCAGTGCCAGTGGCATGCGAGACTCCACTCTAGGACCGTCACTGGCCCCACCACTCGGCCCAAGAATGTCACACCCACAGTCTAAAAGGAGTGTGGCAAGTCTTCTCCTTAAACTCACCACATCCTCTGTCCCTCACATAGAAATAGGAATAATAAGGTAGTATTATTCCTATTTCTATGGTCCCTCATAATGACAGGTGTGCGAAGGACAACTACCCCTACTCGCACACCGTCCACCGTCTAGCTCGCATGACAAAAACATGCGAGCAGGCCTCTTGCGGCCGTTGCCGGCCCCGCCACTTAGTCCGAACATCCTGCCCCGTCACGCTGTGCCCTCTGCTAAATATCAGAGGGACACGCGGAGGAGCCCTTCACGTCGGAACTTCGCTATCGGTCGACAACTGAACCCAGTTGACTAGGAAAAGATGTCGGCCGATACCAAGGGTACACCACGAGGAAGTGGTCCGACCCGCACCCCTACTACCATATCCCTAGGCTAGCAGTGCCCCGCGGCTTCGCTCGCGTTAAAAAATCCTATGGCCTAATCATAATCTCTCTCAAACAAACGAATATAACAACTGACTGTCGCATTTATATTATTGGTGTTCAATTTTTTTACTACGATAGAGCATAGATACTCGTATATATAATATCGTTTCAAAGAACGAAGTGATCTTAAAGATTGCAATAAAGAGTCTTCGATTACCCATCTTCTTTTCTTTAGCCTTCTAGATTACCGATTTATTACTGGCCACAGAAACCTTAATTTGATACCTATTAAATAGGTAAGTTGAGAGTTTGTTACAGTCTTAAAATAAAATACAGTGAGATAAGTACTTGGGAAGTTGGGAGGTCAAACGCTGCCCACTAGAATAAAATAATGAATTAAAAAAAAATTAAATAAAGCGCAGGTTGAACAATCTTTTTTAGGGTTCCGTACCCAAAGGGTAAAACGGGACCCTATTACTAAGACTCCGCTGTCCGTCTGTCTGTCTGTCTGTCTGTCTGTCTCTCTTTCTGTCTGTCTGTCTCTCTTTCTGTCTGTCTGTCTGTCTGTCTGTCTGTCTATCCGTCTGTCACCAGGCTGTATCTCATGAACCGTGATAGACAGTTGAAATTTTCACAGATGATGTATTTCTGTTGCCGCTATAACAACAAATACTAAAAACAGAATAAAGTTAAAGATAGTAGAGGGTCCCCATACAAGAAACGTGTTTTTTCAGCATTTCACGCCATTTATGAACGCTTAGTTAGGTAAACGTCCCATAGCTGGCGTTACATTGAAATGTCGATCCCTAATACCTTTGTTAGACGTTAGATGGCTTTATAAGAAACAAAATGATTATCAAATATTATTTTTTGCTGGCGAAAAATTATAGTGGTATTTTTTGCTCGATCTTATAAAATACTGTAGTGTGGTACGGAACCCTACGAGTGCGAGTCCGACTTGCATTTGGCCAGTTTATTTTTTTATATCTTATAGGCTAGCGTTTGACCACTATCTCTAGAATTGGAGCTGGTTCTCAAAGATAGCTGCCGGTACACATTAGATGTTTGGCGACAGATTTTCTAACTTGAGGCTGGTAGCTGGCCAGGCGGACACTACATATTTTTTTTTAATGATGTATAGGCAAGCGTTTGACCACTATCTCACCTGATGTTAAGTGACAATGCGGTTGACGATATAGCACGCTTACCTAGTAAATACCTGTTCACTCACGATTTGAAGACCCCCGGGTTGTAGCTATCGGGAAACGCAGACACCGGGAAGGAGTTCCATTCTTTGGCGGATCGTATTATGTAGGACGAAGCAAAACGCTTCGTGCGTGTAGATGGAACGTCCACCATGAAGCGGTGGCGCACATCGGTACGTCTGGTTGTCCGATAGAAGAAAGGGGATGGCGGTACTAACTCGTGCAATTGGATGGCACACTCTCCGAAATGTATCCGATAGAAAACCGATAAACTAGCGACTTTGCGGCGATGGTCTAGGCTCTGGAGCCTTTTCCCTACAAGTTCGTCGTCATTTATAAGTCTCTTAGCTCTCCTCTCAATTACTTCCAGCGCCTCCAGCTGATATTTGGCTGACCCATCCCAGAGGTGAGAACAGTACTCCATACATGAACGGACTTGTGCTTGATACAAGTTGAGCAGCTGTCCCGGTGTGAAGTACTGTCTCACCTTAGCCAGAATACCAAGCTTTTTTGAAGCCAACTGGGCCTTGGACTCGATGTAGGATCCAAAGTTGAGCGTGGGTGTTAAAGAGACGCCAAGAAGCTCAAGGTGGTCAGTTATCGGTACGGACACATTTCGAAAAGTAGGCGTCAACTGAAATGGACTTCTTTTGGCGGAGAATAGACACGCCTGGATCTTAGCAGCATTGAACTTTACCAGATTGGCATCACCCCAATCAGAGACAGCCTTTAGATAGTGTCCTACCACCATGCGGGGGTTGTTGGTTTCTTAACGATGTTTTCCTTCACCGGAGGGTCACTGTTAGAAGCGCACATAAATTTTTCGATAGAAAAATCCATTGGTGCACGGCGGGGTTTGAACTCGGTACCCCGGGATCAAAGCCGACCGTTCTCCCGATTACGCCACCGGGCCCTCAATTTCTTAAGACGTTAGAAAATATTACATCCAAACGAAACATGATGCACATTCAATCCATTGTTTTGGCAACAAAAACCATCAGCTAGATTAATAAAATCCTTCGCTCATAAAAATATACATAACTTTACAGCTTTTAGGCATCCTGCAACAAAGAAAAGTACCCAATCGATGTTTCTCTTCCTTTCCGAACATCAAAAGTGCTTAAGGGGATAAAAATCCAATTTTGACTGTGGGGCTTATGCAAAAGACGTCTCGATTTAGATAGCGACCAAGATTAGCAACGCGAAAATCGGCTGCACCAAGAACTGACTTAGCGCACCGCGCATAGTTTCCAACTTCCTCTGAGTGGAATTAAATTACTTACCTAAACTACCTTTTCTGGGTTAAATTTCCCAGACAATGTAATACTTTTAAAGGTAACGTTTTCAATGTACCGCCGACCCGGATGCCTATAGTTCCTTCGTTCTCAATGCGTTTTCATTACGTCCATACATACGGCTTCGATGAGTTTTACTGCTGGGAGCGTAATTGTGTTTCCACCTTCTAGTTCTGTATTGGATTCGATTTTTTCAGTGAATACAACTTGGGAACTAAGACTCGGGCGATATTATTGTTTTATTGGCTAGAATAAATAATAATAGGTAACCTTGATGATTGACTTATCGGAACTAGTTTAAGGGTGAAGTAAATTTAACACTCATTTAAATCATTTAATTTAAACGCTAGCTTACATAATATAAAAAAACCTCTTGTGAACATGTGAAAGATATATGTGAATGATATTTTTTTTATACTCATAAGTGTTGGATCACTATATCACCTAATGTTAAGATAATTTAAAGGTACGACGACACCGCGGCTTCCTGCGTTTGCGTGCGCGTTCGCGATCTTATTTTCATTCGGTTTCTGATAGCCGTAGATCGCGTTTGATGTGAACCAGTCGGTAAAAATACGGCGCTATTTGATCGCCGCCTATAGATCGCGCACGCAGGACGCTGCGGTGTAGTCGTACTTTTACTCGCTACATAGTTGTTAAATCAAAGTGTTGTGTCACACTTTATAACAACACGTTTTTCTCTATTGTTTCAGGCGAGACATTAATAGTGTGGTTCTGCCTGGACTATTTCTCTGACTTTTTATACTTGGCGGACATCCTGTTCCACTTCAGGACGGGTTACCTCGAGGACGGGGTGTTACAGACTGACGCGGGAAAGTTACGTGCGCACTATATGAACTCAACAACCTTCTACATCGACTGCCTTTGTCTCCTGCCTCTGGACTTCCTCTACCTCTCCATAGGCTTCAACTCGATCTTGAGATCGTTCCGCCTCGTGAAAATCTACCGCTTCTGGGCATTCATGGACCGCACGGAACGGCATACGAACTATCCTAACCTGTTTAGGTCGACAAGTTTAATACATTATTTGTTAGTGATATTTCATTGGAACGGGTGCTTGTACCATATAATATATAAAAACAATGGGTTCGGTAGTAAAAACTGGGTGTATCATGACACTGAAACTGCTGATGTGGTGAAACAGTATTTGCAAAGTTATTATTGGTGCACGTTGGCGCTCACGACGATAGGTGAGTTTTTTTACTATTTATTTACTTACAATGCTATGATTTCTAGTACACAACTGTGTTTTATACTTCTGATACAAAAGTCTTGAGTCTTCCAAGTTAAGAGTAAGCCTTCATTTTATAGACGGGGTGTAACGGCAGCGCTTATTTACAAAAATCGAGTTTCTCGTAGGTTGTATCCTAATATTCTATTAGAGTTTACCGTTACAGTTTTCAGTGTGGTCTATAAACTGATTTTCGACCAGGAGGCGTAACTGTACAAAATGGTCCTAATGACAGCTGGCAACCTATGTAATTTATAATGAAAAGTCAAATTTTATGATATGACAATGTTAGTTTGAGATAAATCCCATACAATCAAATTTTATTACAAATAATATTTGACATTTCGCGGACCTTGTAGTCCAAAAGCGCCTCTAGCGGAAAATTCACACGTGATAGCCACCAAGCTCGCAGGTAGAAACAAATTCAATTCATTATTTTATTTATTTCAATTAGACTTTTAGCGAAGATTATAGAGGATTATAGCCAAAACAATTTCTCATATTACGTAATAAACACATTATTAATATTGTCACTGCTAAATTTATCCGTATGAGTATAAGCATAGTATACAGATCTTTGGCACTGGGGCTAAGTTTTCAGTCAAGTACACATTTATTATACATACACACAATTTCACTAAAATGTATGAGAAATCGCGGTGAGCTTTTTCAGTTGAATTGCGCTCTGAAATGCACGAGTGCCAGAGTTCTGTATATTATGTTCTTTAAATATAACTTAACAAAAGACGCATGTTTAGAGCGACTTGTCCATACATTAATTAAATTTTCAAATTTGGTTAAATAATTTGGTTTAAAATCAACACGAATATTATAAATGTATGTCAATTTGTATATTTATTTGTTTGAGACTTCTTCACGGTCAAACGGCTGGACCGATTTTGCTGAAATTGCATATAAATGGCCAGTATTGTGGATTAGGCCATGGGATACTTTTTTATCGCAGGTAAAGCCGCGATTGCAGCTAGTTTAGCATATTTCTCACATATTTGTTATTCGGTTTAAGAAAGTATTTAACTAGTTTCTATGTATTTTTTTACACTTAAAGTAGATACTAAAAGAAAAGTAATATTGAATTGCATTTTGCGCATTTTTGCAGCAGTTAATGATACATTTTATTTAATTTTACTAGAATTATTAGAACTATTATTACCAAGCGATTAGTCGACAAATTTCGGTAACTTTTTTTAAAAGTTTTATTATGGCTCCACACGATTAGTGTATTTAGCCAGTGTCAAGTATTGACATTCTTCAAGTTTTTACGAATTTAAGTCGTGGAGATGGGTCAAAGTGACATTTAAGATCAGTTTTTAAGTAAAAGTCTAGTCTAAGTCATACTTTCAGTAACGATGTGGTGTTTACTGAAGATTTTCAGTGGAATTTTGGTGAGAACGCAAATAGCATGTTTTCCAACATTGTGCTGTTTCCCTACACTCGCACACATTCACCGGTACTTAATGGCTAATAATCCACATTTATTATACATTAACTCGCGGAAGAACAAATTTTTTAGGAACATATACAATGGAAACACACAGGAAAAAATACAATGAGATCACACACATTTTTCCACGTTCCCGCCAAAACACTCTGTAAGTTTTGAGGCCCCGTGAAATCTGACGCCATATGTCATCATGCGTCATTTGTTTTTGTTTATTTAATTAAAGAGTTTTTATTACTGGGCTATTGCCGCTTAAAAATCAATATACCAAGTTTTCATTGTTAGTTTGTAGTACCTACTACGGTATTTACTTACTATGGTTCCATCGCCTTAAATTGCAGCATAGAGAGCGCATGTCGCAGGCGTGTTGAGGAATACAGGCTTTGTTCATGCAATTATTTGATAATTCTGAATTATGTTATTATTTTAAAGCTCAGATAAACATTGGCTGTATACTCAAAGTTCTAAAGACTTGTATCTAATGATGGCACTATCTTTATTTAATCCTTTGCGAAAAACAATTTTCAAAAAGCAGTTTCTATGAAATTAGACTGTAATAAAGGGGCTTATCGAGAGTTCTTAATTTACTTACAAGAACTCTTGTCTTACTTTGTTTGAGCGTGGGAGATAGCTTATTGATCGAAAGTTTGAGTAAGAATATATCGTAGTTTTTCCTTTAGATTGCACTTGTAGAACATCTAAATATATAAAAATTAAGTGTTGGTGGTTGGTAAGTGTATATCTTCAGCTCGGTTGAACTAATTTGTCAAATTATTGTTATAAAAGGGTTGTAATACGTTTTATAATCTCAGTAAGTTTTAAGTGCTAGGAAGTTTTAGAGAAAGAAGATAAATCGTCTTCTCTTCGAGATAACTGAAATCGGATTTTTGAAGAATCTCAGTACAGCGTCTGTTAGGTCATAGTAGTGATCACATTAAAATAGGTGTGCATAGCACCTACTGACCAACCAACTGTAGCTGTTATTAACAACTAACCAACCAGTTGTTAGTCAAATAAACTCAAGGAAAATCTATCATCAAACATCTTATATGTTTAGACAGCTGTCTTTGAGAGCTTGGCTATTATTTATTTCATCTAAAAAAATATTTGCACGTGTAAACGCAAATGCAATTTTGTCGTCACGAGGGTCATGTAACAAACCCAATAACTCTGGGTAGTTCATTATCAAGCGGACCCTTCTGTGTGGGTCTCGTTATTTAGGTACCTTGAAGGGGTATCACTCCCTGTAATTTTAGGCTATGTGGCATACCTACTAAATTATGGCTTGCTTTAGTTAGGCTCCAGTTACGTGACCTATTTATGCGTACCTACCGGCTATAATTACATTTACGTGTTAGGTCGATGATAAAGGTAATTTATACGTTTCATATCTTTGTAGTTGTGATGATTGTTGTTTAAATTGGTCAAATACGCAAAGCTTTTATTTGTACACACAGAATACATTAGTGTACTTGTATTGGTTAAAGCTTGATTTCAGTCAAATTGAAAACCTCCTCTTATTTCAGGTCGTTTAAAAATGTTCAGTTGTTTCTAGTACTGCCGCCATTAGGAGAAAGGCCGTAACTTGCTCAAAGATGAAACCGAGTAAATTGAAGTTTTGTCTGAAATGAAGTCTGAAGCTGAAGTTACTGTTCACTTTTAGTCGTTGAATTTTTTTTGTAATATATTTATAAACATATATTTTTTTTATTGTGTGCTGTATTCATATTCGTGATTATTATAGCTTTATTTTAAACATCATATTTCCCTTTCAGATTAGTAAAAAAAAAACATAAAATTTGATTAATAATTTAAAGAAAAGCCCTAACTATGTAGGTACGGCTTTTCTAGTTCATAATAAACTCAAAGAGTAATATATATCAAAAATCAAAACAAAACAAATTAAGTTACGGGTTTTCTCCGTATGACGGCAGAGTAGCAGTATGAAGGTTTTATGTACAGTACGTCACAGTTCCCATTCAATTGTATTGCAAGGTTTTACCGTTGACGTCACAACGCCGACCCTCAACGAGACAATAGCGTGCTAACACCCCTACCAGCTCAGAAATAACTAGATCTTGACCTTTAACACTAGATGGAGTTGTTAGCAAGCAATAAATTGCTAAAACTGGACGGTATTTATAGCAGAAAAGAATTCTGATTGATTAATTTTCTTTTTGCGCTAGTCTCTATAAGTAACGAACTTTGTTGACCTCTCAAAAATCATGGCGATTGTATCAACTTCAAACACCGTTTTTGCATAAAACTTCCCTATCAAGTGCCATAACAGAAAGTTATTCAGTCAAGGTTAAGTAATTTTTTTTCGAGTTGAAATCAATTTAATATGTTACTTAATCAGAAATTGTAACTTGATATTTAAATTCTGACCTACTTGTAGATAGAATTTTAGTTTTTATTGTTTTCAAAGACGAACACACATTCTAGCTATAATACTAATAAAGGAAATCTCAAAGAATCACTTAACAGGAAAAGTTATAGCTAAAACCGTCCAAAATGATAATAAAACTAAAAATAAAAAAACTATTCATATCTCGGTGAAACTAGAAGGGTTCTTTGTTGACTACGGAAACTTAAAAACGGCAAGGCACGAGATAAAGCAGCGTGCTGAAACGACAGAAAACAATCCAAATAGTATTTCGTGCCTACGACATTTTCTGAAGATGTCATAATGTCAAAAGCAAAAAAACATTGTGTCGAAACACTATTGGGTTACTTGTCGTCGTCGCGTCGTAGAGCACTACTACGCCCCGTTGTTACACATTTGGTTACACATGTGGTTACACTGCAGGCAATCATTCAAAAACTAAATCGGATTCAGTCTTCCTATCCTTCAACTCGGTTCTTTACAATGTTCCAATCGGATTTTCGACAAAATCGGTGATACTAGCAAGCAAATAGCTTACCATTTAATTTACATGAGGCTTCGAATTCGAATTTGTACGATTTTAATAAGAGGATAAACTAATTTAAAAAATCAAGAGCATAATGATGTTACCAAAAACATTAAATACTTAATCAAAATCTGTATCAGTAATATCACGTTACGGATAAAAGAGGTTAATGAAGTAATTTTAACACGAACAAAGCCAGTCGAAGGCTAAAGTTTCGACGCTGCCATCCTACAACGGCTCCCGATGGGAGTATATTGTAAATAAAATAGGTTGTTGGTGGTTTCGTATTTACTTTAACTCTGGGCCCATTCTTGATTCCAACTGCCGTGCTTTCAACATTTCTACGGAAAGTTTGAGATTGTAAAAGCACAACTAATTAACATTAAATTAGCTATCCTATTTTGTTTGTATTATATAACCAACTAACAACGTAACGGAAGGGTTCTATATAAGTGGCCAAACTAGGCTGTTATTTTTTTGGTTGGCAGTCTCTTATGACTATTACGGATACTGTGGCATGCTTCACTCTGGATGCTAGAGTTTTGTGAATACTTACGACATTAGACGTTTGTAACTCAGGAGTGATTAACTAAAAAGAGTTATATCTCTTTAAACCAAAGACTAATTCAGTATATCTTACATTACTCAACCATCTCTTTAACTCTTTTATACCTTCAATGCAACGACTCATTTTGCGGAGTTAGAGTAAGCGGGATGTAACCATATAACAAACAATGCGTTTAAAAGAGAGCGTAAAGGAGTTAGAGTAAGCGAGATGCATATAACTCCTTATGCATTAAAAAGAGAGTGTCACGGAGTTACAATATAGGAGATGTAAACATATAACAATCTATGTGATAGAAAGGGCGCCTAGCGTTACGGAGTTTTTGAATATAGATATATAAAAGAGTTATATACAGTGTGGAAATTAAACTCAGGCCCTGGAGGGAAACTACTTTAAATCCTTCATCATCATCATCATCATTATCAGCCAATTTCCGTCCACTGCTGGACATAGGCCTCTCCCATGGCATGCCACTGAGCTCGATCTTCAGCTATTCGTTTCCAACCGCTGCCAGCTTGCGTATATCATCGCTCCATCTAGTTGGAGGGCGTCCCACACTACGTTTGCCGAGCCGTGGTCTCCACTCTAGAACTCGTTTACCCCAACGGTTATCGGTTCTGCGACAGATGTGACCGGCCCACTGCCATTTCAGCTTGCTAATCCTCTGAGCTATATCGATTACTTTGGTTCTCTGACGGATGACTTCGTTTCGCATTCGATCCTTCAGAGAAACTCCGAGCATAGCCCTCTCCATAGCTCGCTGAGCGACTTTGAATTGGTGAACTAGTCGCACTGTCAGTGTCCACGTCTCGGCTCCGTAGGTAATAACAGGAAGGACGCACTCGTTAAAGACTTTCGTCTTCAGGCTTTGTGGTATGGGCGATGTAAAGACTCGACGAAGTTTTCCGAATGCTGCCCATCCAAGCTGTATCCTTCTGCGAGCTTCCTTCTCGAAATTGTTTCTGCCCAATTGCAAGATTTGCCCAAGGTAGACATATTCGTCAACAACTTCGAGAGGGACTCCATTTAAGGCAATCGGTTCCGGAATAACATGTTCGTTGAACATGATCTTGGTCTTATCCAAGTTCATCCGGAGACCGATGCGCGCAGAAGAATCAGCGAGGGTGGTCAGCATGTATTGCAGGTCCTGCACGGTTTCAGCCATGATGACGATGTCGTCCGCAAATCTCAAGTGTGAGAGGTAATTGCCATTGACATTTATGCCCCGTCCTTTCCAGTTCAGCGTTTTGAACATATCCTCTAGAGCGTTTGTGAATAATTTGGGGGAAATAACGTCTCCTTGTCTAACTCCTCGATGTAAGTGGATATGTTCAGTCTGCTGATTTTGTACTTGGACGGTCATAGTTGCGGTGTCATATAGACCTCTCAACACTTGGACGTATCGCCAATCGACTTGGCACCGTTGCAGAGACTCCAGAACAGACCAGGTTTCAATGGAGTCAAAGGCTTTCTCATAGTCCACAAACGCTAAGCACAGGGGCTGGTTATACTCTTCAGTCTTCTGTATAACCTGCCGCACTGTGTGGATGTGGTCTATGGTGCCGTATCCTCCTCGAAACCCAGCCTGCTCGGGGGGTTGAAATTCGTCGAGCCTACGCGCGAGACGATTTGTGATGACTCTAGAAAACAACTTATAGACATGGCTTAAGAGCGAGATAGGTCGATAGTTCTTCAAAAGGGTTTTGTCTCCCTTTTTGAAGAACATAACAACCACACTCTTACTCCATGTCTTCGGAGTTCTCCCCGAAAAGAGGACGGAATTGAAAATACGCTGAAGCTGTAGTAGCGTAGGAGTTCCACCGGCTTTTAAGAGCTCCGTTGTAATTCCATCCTCTCCGGGGGCTTTTACGTTTTTAAGCTGCCTGAGAGCCGTCACAATTTCATCTAGGCTGATTTCTGGCAAATCTTCGGTGTAGTGGCGGGTCAGAGTGGCTCTAGGATCCTCGATGCCGGGTTGGGGAAGGGACGCTTGTGAGGTGTATAATTGGCTGTAGAAGTCTTTTACTTCCCTAAGAATCTCCGGCTTAGAAGCGACGACACTCCCGCTAGAAGTGGTCAACTTCGTCAGATGGCTTCGGCCCAGCTGTTGGACAAAGACTTTTGACCCCCGGTTTTGCTCGATCGCTTCTTTAATTGAGCGTGTGTTGGAGCTCCGGAGGTCACGTCGTACCAATTTAAAAATCTTTTTATTTAGGGTCCGTTGATCTGACGAAGTGACTGCAGGGTTATCACGTCGCTTTTGTATTAGCTGCAGAGATTCCTCTGAAAGCTTGGACTTCTTGCCAGCACCTCGCGTCTCACAGAATTTTGTCCCTTCCTCCCTGAGGATGTCCACCACATGGTCGAGATCCTGGTCAACGTCAATTGTGGTTTCCAGTGCAGCAAATCGGTTTTCCAGTTTCAGCTGGAACGTTTCAGACCCGACCACGGATTGTAGCATATTGGGTCGGAGCGTGGACTTCATTAGACGAACACGTTCAAGTTTGCAGTCAATATCTAGAGAGCCTCGGACTAGTCGGTGATCACTGCCGGTTTTAAACCTAGTGATCACTGAGACATCCCTAAATATGCGCTTTTTGTCCGTCATAATGAAGTCGATCTCATTTTTGGTCATAGCGTCGGGGCTTTGCCACGTCCACTTCCGCTGGGGATTTTTCTGGAAGAAAGAGTTCATCAGAAAAAGCCCCTCTTTTTCTAGGAAGTTGACGAGCATTTGCCCCCTATGATTTCTGCTTCCCAATCCGTGTGGTCCTACTACCGATTCGCCGCTTGTTTGTACTCCCACTTTTGCGTTGAGATCCCCCATGACAACGTTGAAGTGGGCCTTTTGGGTTCTGTGCAAGGCTTTGGAAATGTCCTCGTACATTTCCTCCACTTCATCGTCCGAGTGTGCCGAAGTCGGTGCGTATACTTGGATAACCTTGAGGTTATACCTCTCGGTGAGTTTAATCACAAGATACGCTACCCTTGTCGACACACTGGAGATTTCTAAAACGTTATCAGAGAGGATCCTATGGACCAAGAACCCGACGCCACCTTGGGATGGTTGTTCTCCCTCTCTGAAATACATAAGATGGCCTGATTCTAGGGTAACGGTGTCCTCCCCCTCTCTTCGGACTTCACATAATCCCAGAATATGCCATCTTATGTTTTTCAGCTCTTCCTCCAGAAGTGCCAAGTGTGTATCGAGCCGTAGCGTGCGTCCGTTAAATGTAGCCAGGGTCAGTCGGTTTTGGCGGCCTTCCGTCGCCCGGGGATTCTTAGCACCCCCTGCCCCGCCGTTACCGTAACCGCCGCCTTGGTCAGGAATAGCGGGGCGACCGGGAACTGGGGGCCGTTGTGTGGTTGTGTCTGCCATGAAGGGTTTGCCCAAATAATCACCACGCGCTGGGCAGTCGGGTTGGGTGATCGCAGGACGTAGCTTCTCGCACCGGTGACGCTGCTGCCCGTCACCGGCCTGTGGTATTTAGCTACGTCTTTCTGAATGGATATCCCGCCATTTGTCGGTCGCCAGAGCCTCGTTCGCTGATCGGCAGGATGCACCACGTGCAGGTGAGGTTGGCTGAGAGCAATCAGGTGGAATTATGCTCCCTTACATCCCTTAAATCCTTAAGCTAGCTCATTTTACTTGAAGGAGACATTCCTTTATTTTTGAAAAGAAACAAATCTGCATTAAAAGATTTTTTAAAACTCGCTTGCTTCGCCCGGGACTCGAACCAACTAAAATTTAAAAAAATAAACACTCTTTATTTTAATATACTAATCGGTAGTATTAATATTCAGGATAAAGTTTCTCTAACAAACATTAGGTCTTAAAAATAAAAATAATCGTTAAATCTAACATCAACTTTATTTTACTATCAATTTTGTAACACTTAAATTATTTAACTGATAAATTGTTCGAAATGAGCCCCGTCGTTCCGGCTACACAACATTAGTCGCCGTTGAAATTCATTTCTTGTAGCCTTCAGCAAAGTGTTGTGGTGTATGCCCCTAATAACATTTTCTATCGCAATCCTTAGCTCTTGAACGGTTTCATAGCAAGTTTCATAAACAACATTTTTTACATGACCCCATAAAAAGAAGTCCATGGGCGTCAGGTCTGGACTTCTTGCAGGCCATCTAATCGTCCCGTTTGTACCTATCCAGGCATTGAAATTTTCATTAAGGTATGCCCTGGCAATTCTGCTGTTGTGGGCAGGTGCACCATCTTGTTGAAAAATGATATTATTTCGTTCCTCTTCTGGCAGAAGGTTTAATTGATTTTGTAAAAGCTCCAATATTTCAATGTACTTTGCTGCATTCAGATGTCCTTCGTAAATGTGCATCAAAACAACCATGTTACTTTTGATTGCACACCAAACACTAAACGAAAATCTGACCTGATTGTTCGTTTCACTTCAAATTCAATTTCAGTTTCAAATTATTGTCCCGCATTGCAAACAAAGTCAAACGTTCCATTTTTAAACTTCTCCACTGAACGCGTCGGATCATGTAAGAAGGAAATGTGCATAGAGGTATTACCACCATTGAACAATTTTCTTATCGAAGATTTCAACAAGGTACTTAACGATAAATTAGCAAGCGTGTACTTCATACGAAGTCTTTGAGTGTTGTAGAGATAACAGAACTGTTACGTGTCTTTTACTTGTTAAAAGTGAACAGTAACCAAACATTTTTTAGAGAAACTTTATCCTGAATATTAATACTACCGATTAGTATAATAAAATAAAGAGTGTTTATTTTTTTTAATTTTAGTTGGTTCGAGTCCCGGGCAAAGCAAGCGAGTTTAAAAAAATCTTTTAATGCAGATTTGTTTTTTTTCAAAAATAAAGGAATGTCTCCTTTAAGTAAAATGAGCTAGCTTAAGGATTTAAAGTAGTTTCCCTCCAGGGCCTGAGTTTAATTTCCACACTGTATATCTTTTGTTCAAAAAGACACGTATCTATCTTTTCTCTTTAAGGATATGGATTGCACATAACTATACGACATTACCTACTATGTTAAGTTTATTTTATTTATTTTTTATATCATATAGGCTAGCGATTGACCACTATCTAACTTTATTATTGTTATATACCTTTGTTCATTTTATAATGTTATGTCCATCCAAAGGTTGTCTGGAAGAAATTTTGGCGATAAGACTGCCCATTGTACCTTATTTTAGTTAGTTAAGTCCTATCTAAAAATCTTTTTGTAATTGGTGTCAATAAAGAGTATTTGTATTGTATTGTATTGTATTGTATTGTATACCGGCTGTAATTCACGTACCTTTAGGCGAATTTTCTCGACCTAGGTTTCGAGCGAGTCAGTCGCTCTTCCTCGGGAGTAAGGTCACGCGGTGAGATCGCGATGTTTACTGTCGTAACCTCACTCCCGAGGAAGAGCGACTGACTCGTTCGAAACCTAGGTCGAGAAAATTCGACTAAAGGTACGTGAATTACAGCCGGTATATAACAATAATAATGTTACAAATTCACGATATTTTTAAAATCAAAACTATCTAACTTGTTGGTAAGTGATGATGCAGTCGAGGATGGTAGCACGCTGGACCTAGAATGGGAACTGTCTCTCTAGGATAGCTGCCGGAACACATTTGATGTTTTGGCGAAAGATTATCTTGAGGGTGGTGGCTGGCTTGGTATAATTGTAGGACACTATCTAGTGTCCAAGCGGACGTCACCGTCCCGTCCCGCCACGCCCCGCTCGCTGTGTGACGAGACCTTAAAGGTTAAACCGAATAGTATTCGGTATTCGGTTATTCGGTGAAACTACTCTTCGGCGCAACTCTAGTAATTAATATAATAAATACAGTCAAACGTTCATAGATGGTGTTATAGTAAAATGTAGAAAAAACACGTTTCTTGTATAGGAACCTCCTTTAATTTTTAACTTTATTCTGTTTTTAGTATTTGTTGTTATAGCGGCAACAGAAATACATCATCTGTGAAAATTTCAACTGTCTAACTATCACAGTTCTTGAGATACAGCCTGGTGACAGACGGACAGACAGACAGACAGACGGACAGCGGAGTCTTAGTAATAGGGTTCCGTTGGTACCTTTCGGAACCCTAAAAAGTAGCCTATGTCCTTTCTCAGGCTCTAGACTATCTGTCTACCAAATTTCATTTAAATCGGTTCAGTGGTTTTGGCGTGACAGTGAGACAGACAGACAGTGTTACTTTCGCATGTATTATATAAGTTAGGATAACTATTATTAAGAGCCGCACTGGTGTCTGGTATAAGCTACTGAAGATTTTCATTTTGGCAAAGTCTCTACTAAGTACTCAATGGGATGCCAATAAGTCTAACAAAGTTAGTTTACAAATTATAAGTACGGCAACTAGGTTATATTCCTTTAAGCTCTATATAAACATATATCAAATTATATTCTGAATACTCTAAGTTGTTTATTGCAGGTATAAGCAGTTACTTAGTAGGTACTCTAATACATATTGTGCCGTAACTTAACGGTTCAAATAAAATAACAAAGTAGCAATGATGTTAAAGCGCGTTTTAAATTAACTATTTTATGTTTGGAAACACTTAATGGAAGTGCCGTCTCAGTTACGATACGACTGTAGACTGTAGGTGAAATGATTTGGAATATAGAGCAAAGTTTTAGTCAACGTAATTTTCGTAAACGTAATGTAAATCTTAAAAATAATAATGAAAAAACGCAGTTTTAGAATGTTTTTATGAATATGGAAGTTCGATGCAATTATAAGTCCGATGCATAACACTAAAATATAAAACCAAAAAATATAAAACATTAAAATATAAACCATTAAAATATAAAACCCCCAATTAAATAAGATAAATGCTGCAGTGCAAATAGTTTCAAGTGGCTAAACAACAAAAAAAATAATTTTCATCCCATCTATTCGAAAAGTGATGGTTTGTTCCTCGATAAGAACGCGCAAAATAGGTCTTTTCCGCCCTAGGGCGGGAAAGTATTTTTTTATTTTTGGCTTATGACTGTTCTTTTATAGTGCCATGTCTAAGGAGGTTCAATAATTATATTGTACGGGAAATGTTACTGTCCTATTAAATAGAGAGCGCGCGGCGTTAATTAAATTTAAAAAAATGCCGCAACGTCAAATAGACGGGGAAACAAATTTAAAAAAAATTTAACCCCACAAAGTGGCACAATACACATACATTGTGGTGGCCAAGAAGAAGAAAAAAAAAGCGCTAGAATTATTGGCATTTTTAGTCTCTGGTCACAGACTGTCATAATAACACATTTAACCATGGAGTAGGAAATACATATAGACATGGAGGTGCCGCTATACATTTGCTTGTATGGATATAACTTCAAAAAAAAGTGCCTAGTAGTCAGTCATAATGGAACCTAAAATGACTGCCATTGATTGTCTATCGGTCCATTGATGACCCTGATTGACACAATTCTAGTAATGGACCAATGGACAATTGATGGCATACGTTTTAAGTTTAGATATGCACCTTGTTTTTGTAGGTATTTCATGTCCTTATGTCAATGAGTTAAAGGTAAAATATTTAAAGGGTGTATACTGAAAAGGGTGCGAAGTTTTTATCGGAAACTGTATGTATTTTTTTTTTGGCGGGTAGGCGTTAAAAAAGAAACAGCAATAAAATTTGCTTGCATAAAATGTTTTATATTTAAAATATAAACAGTGCCTTTACCTATGTTGTAATCACATAAAGAAATACCTCACCTGCCAAACTGTGATTTCCTTTAATAATATTCACTTATCTCACAATTAATTAATCACTTCACTGTGTTCAAAAATTGTTGCTGTGTATTTAACTTTTCATTATGGATGCCTCTTCAATGAAACAGACTATGAATGACTTAATGGACACTTTCATGAAGAGGATGGATAGTTTCGAAGGTAAACTTGCTGATACCCCTAATCCTTCGCCCACACGAGATCAGCAGGTGACATCATCCGGTGTCACAGGATGGGTCGCACAGAGAGCACCAACACCCCAAGCCGCGGCCGATTCTCTGCGAGTTCCGTGATGTCACTGTGCGGGACAAGATCTGGACTGCCAAGGCCGGCCTCAAGGGCTCGGGTATAACAATATCCGAGTTCCTCACTAAAACCCGTCACGATCTCTTCATGGCGGCTCGCCAGCGCTTCGGTGTTTCGAAGTGCTGGACGAGGGAGGGCTTCATCTTCGCTATCAGAGTAGATGGAGTTCGACACCGAATAAGTCGCCTTGGGGACATCTACGCTGTCCAACAGAGGCTGGTCTCTAAGCTCACGACTGTGGGTAAGGAGCCTGTCACAACAAAGGCGTCTCGCCGAGCTGCAGCCGCGAAGAAGACGTAACTTTTCCTTGTCGTATATGTATTTGTTTATTATGTGTGTATAAGCCAAAAACAAAGAAAATAATAAATAATTGTGTGTATATTATTATCTTGTTTAGTAGAAGGTGGACTGTAATTTTTCTAAATACCGACGTCTGCTTTTGTTTGTTCTAGATAACGTAATTTGCAGGTAATCACAATTTAATTTAATTTTTATTTTTATTTTTAATTTTGTTTCACACCACAGATTACTATATGTGTCAGAGATTTCACACAGAGCAGACACATATGTCAAGCACTGCAGTGATTACTGTAATGGATGTCAAAGAGAATATAAATATAGATGTTATGAAATACTGTCAAAAGTCAATATTTGTCATTAATGAGGTTTAACTCATAGGCTTAGCACTCTTTGCGTATTTAACCAGTGGCATAGTGTAATTTCTTAGTAGATATTGCAGCCCATCGTTTTAAATTTAGTGTTCTCTTTTATTTGTCTATTTTGCTTCATTTATTTTACATTAATTTCTTTAATTTGGATTTTTTTTTTTCAATTGGAACTTCCAATATGGAATCATTTTTTAGTAATTAAACATTACTAAAAAATGATTCCATATTTATTGTTTTTTTGCAAAATTGTGATATATATTTAAACACAGTATGGTGGGTGGTATGAAATGCAACGGGTAGTTGTTTGGTTTTAGATATTATTTTTTATTATATAATTTTATAGATAGTTTATTTATCATATATATATCATATACATATGACGGTGCATTGAGTTTTTGAGAGTGGCAACAAACGGAATTGACGTTGACAACTGACAGCGAGCGGCTGACATTGACGTTTGTGCCACTCTGACGCAACCCTGGACTCTAGTGTGATGAACAAAAAGCGAAGCTACGGAATGGAGATCACACAATCCATTTGCATCGCGCGGAGGCACTACGTGTTCGGTGGAGTGTATGTGTAGAATTAGTTGAGGCGTTTCCCTTCTCCTTACCTACGTCCAAAGTACGTTCGGCAGCCTATAATGAACCCGAATACTGATGGGGGTACTCGTGTGCCTTCATCAGAAGTGGGATTCGGAGGGCCTAAATCAAAGGAGAATAATCGTGGCAGCGAAACCTCTACGCTAGTACCTGAACCAAACGCACCGCACTCAATGGCGATGATACTATCACGACTGGTGGTTATGGCACAGGCGCAGCTTGTCAACACGACTGATTCAATTTGACCCTGATGACGAAGAAGTGGACTTTGAAGAGATAACCGAAGATATCGTTACCGGGTTTGTTAACCTCGGTTCTGTGTCAAAAGGATGTCATGATTCGTCGCAAGCTGACAAATCACCTGCTACGTGTGTGGACAACCTGATCACTTCGCATCAACGTGTACGGACCAGAATGGCGGCGGCAGGATAGTAGAGATCAAGGAGGTTTACGTGTGTTAACACTGTGAACGCAAGGCACCGAGCAGCACACTAACTGGGTCGTCTGGTGAGCCCGTTTCTTTTCTGTTTGATAGTGGGTCTGCATACGAGCATGTGTGTGCGACGTAGTCGATCATCGGGGCTGGCCTATGCGGGTCGACGTCCTGGATCGGACTACGGGTTGACTCGGTTGACGAGTTGTTGTGGTGGTATCTATGTGTACTGTGTGCTGGGTGGCAAGTGAATGGTCTAAGGAGCTGGCTTATGCGGGTCGATGTTCCGGACCATTTCGCTTGCGGCAGCGTGTGGACGTGCGATGTTCGTTATTGGTGGAAAAGACGGTGACGAGTTGGTCTGGTCTATTCGACGGCATCATGACGAGATGGTGGCCGATTGAAGGGTTGTCTGAGTTCAGTTGCCTGCCCAACGTGTGGGCGTAACGGGCAGATGCTGCCGTTAATGTTGTAGTTTGAGTAGAGATATCGCGCAGCCGATAGTGTGTGCATGTGTATGTCAGGAATGGGCTAGCGTGCCATAGAGTTGGTATCTCAGCCGTGTCCTTTCTTTGCAGATAACCCTTCACATGGGCAGTCGCCCGAGGACGTGCGAATGTCAGTCTGGCCGTGACGGTGCATTGAGTTTTTGAGAGTGGCAACAAACGGAATTGACGTTGACAACTAACAGCGAGCGGCTGACATTGACGTTTGTGCCACTCTGACGCAACCCCGGAATCTAGTGTGATGAACAAAAAGCGAAGCTACGGAATGGAGATCACACAATCCATTTGCATCGCGCGGAGGCACTACGTGTTCGGTGGAGTGTCTGTGTAGAATTAGTTGAGGCGTTTCCCTTCTCCTTGCCCGATTACCTACGTCCAAAGTACGTTCGGCAGCCTATAATGAACCCGAATACTGATGGGGGTACTCGTGTGCCTTCATATACATATACATATATATATATATATGTATATATATATATATATATATATTATATAAAACTATGTCTATTATTATCAGTGAAGATGAGTTTGTTTCTTGTTCTTCGAATAATTCAGTATCAAGTGATGATAGTTTTACCAGTATCCCAAGTCTTACTACTGTTCTGGAGTCACATTTTGGTGACGTAACTAAAAATTTTAACGTCGTACACATCAATGTACAGAGTATCCCAGCTCATTATACAGAGATGCAGGTGTCTCTTGAGCATAAAAATATACATGCCATCTTAGTGTCGGAGTCATGGCTTAAGCCTTGACTTCCCACATCTCTCTATTCTCTTCCTGGCTTTCGACTATTTCGTAACGATCGCGTTGGCAGTGGTGGTGGTGGCGTTGCAATATATTTACGTATGCACATTCCTTTCTCTATTCTAGATATGTCAGCGCAACCACCTCCTGCTAATGCTGGCGAACATCTCTTTGTTGAGGTCACTCTGTCTCATGCTAAGCTTTTACTCGGCGTTTATTACTGTCCATCTCTTCGTATTGATTACTTCGCGTCTTTTGAGACTCTTTTAGAAAACTTCGCTCCTTCATATGATCATACCATTCTCATGGGTGATTTCAATACGTGTCTTATCAAAAACGATTACCGTTATCTTAAATTTAAATCTATCGCTAGAGCTAGCAGTCTAAATATTCTTCCTTCTGATGCTACACACCACTTTCCAAATTCTTTGCCCTCACTTCTCGACTTAATTCTTGTCTCTTCTACAGACCGTGTCGCTAAACATGGTCAATGTGCGGCGGATGGTTTCTCTTACCATGACTTAATCTTTGTTTCCTACAAAATTAGGCCACCGAAAGCCAAGCCTACTATACGTTTGCAGCGCAGTTTTGGTAATATGAATTTGGAACAGTTGAAAAAAGACGCCAATGACATAGATTTGACAGATGTAATTGATGCAAGCACAATAGATCTTAAAGTTGATATATTTAATAGTTGCCTGTTAAAACTTTTTGATGTTCACGCTCTATTACGTTCAATAAAAATTAAACATCTCCCTGCTCCTTGGCTTACAAATGAAATCAAAATCTTAATGCATAAAAAGACTGTAGCCAAGACCAAATTTAAGCTACGACCTAATGACGTTAGTAAGAAAAAATATACAGACTCTCGTAATCACTGCAACAAGGTGTGTAGGAATGCTCAACGCCAGCACATTCACAACTCTGTCGATAATGATGATCCGTCCAAAGTATGGAAATTTCTTCGCTCGCTAAGAGTTGGAAAACAACGTCAAAATAATTTACCTAAAAACTTAAACATTAATTTACTTAATCAGCATTTTTCTACTTCAAATAATTTAGACGCTTCTATTAAAGCATTAACCTTGGATAATCTTTTTTCTATTCCAACTCCTAACTATACTCCTTTTGTTTTTCGTGAATTTACTGCCAGTGATGTTAAGAGAAGCATTACCTCCATTGCGTCAAATGCAGTCGGCAGTGATAACATTAGTCGCAATATGATCATGCCCATTCTCGACGAAATCCTTCCTGTCCTAGCGTATATCCTTAATGAGTCCATCAAAACTGGTAGCTTTCCAGCTTTGTGGAAAGATGCACAAATCATCCCTCTTCCTAAAAAGTCCAACCCATCATCCTTTTCCGACCTTCGACCCATATCTATCTTACCTTTCCTTTCCAAAGTCCTCGAGCGTCTGGTCCATCAGCAGCTCTCTCTTTTCCTTAACACTAACAACCTCCTTAATCCCTTTCAATCAGGTTTTCGTCCCGGTCACAGTACAGTGTCTGCTCTGGTCAAAATTACCGATGATATCAGACATGGAATGGATAATGGTCTTGTGACTGTGTTATCACTGCTAGATTTCAGTAACGCATTTAACAACGTCGATTTTGACCTTCTCCTAGGTATCCTTCGCTCTCTTAACATATCTCCTGTAGTAATAGTAATAATAATTTCTTGGTTTCGTAGTTACCTGTTCGGTCGTCGGCAGCGTATCCGTGTTGATGATTCCTATTTTACATGGTGTACTACGTCTGCAGGCGTACCTCAGAGCGGCGTTCTATCTTCTCTTCTTTTTGCTATTTTCATAAATTCTATTTCATGTCATCTTTCTTCTTCCTACCACCTCTATGCCGATGATTTACAAATTTATAGACAATCACCACTCTCCGAACTAAATGAATCTATTGTGCACACCAACACAGACTTGCAGCACATTCTTGAGTGGAGCAAATGTTACGGAATCAACGTCAACCCATTAAAGACGCAAATTATTGTAATTGGCAGTTCTCGAATGGTCTCAAAAATCGACTGGTTCCGCCTTCCGCAGTTTATATTCGATGGAACTCACATTCCTATAAGTGAATCTGTCAAAAATCTTGGGGTACTTTTGGATAGGAAACTTTCCTGGGTGCCTCAATTAGCGGAAGTCAGTCGAAAACTTTTCGCTTCTGCAGGCTCTCTTCGTAGGTTACGTAACCTCCTCCCAATTTCAACCAAAACTGCACTTGCAAACTCTATCCTACTCCCCATTCTTGATTATGCCGACACCTGCTATCTGGATGTGACTGAGGAACAGCTCGATAAGCTTGAGCGTCTCCAAAACTTGTGTATCGGATTACGCAAGTTTGACCACATTTCTGAATACCGCAAAAAGTTACAATGGGTACCCATTCGTCTTCGTAGAAATGGTCATATCCTTTCCCTTTTATATTCTGTCCTTTTTATCCCATCTACTCCTCTCTACCTTAAAGAGCGCTTTCAGTTCCTACATCTCTCTAATCCCTTACCTCTTCGTTCCTCAGAAAACCTTCAGTTACTTATTCCTCTACACTCCTCACGGTTCTACGACAAATCCTTTACAGTGCATGCTGCCCGGTTATGGAATGAGCTACCTGTAGATATCAGACGTGCTAAATCTCTCTTGCAATTTAAATCTTTAGTTAAAAAGCACTATTTTTCCCAAACTTGCTAATTCTACTGATCACACTTTGTTATAGACTTGAATGTATTCAGCTATGTGTATGTATTTATTTGTATTTATAAAGTAGTTATGTATTCAATAAATTATAAAAAATATATAAGTATGTTTATGTAATATATGTATATATATATTTTATATAATTTATATGTATTTGTATGTATGTCCATATATGTATATTTAGTATTTTACTTATAATAATAAATAAATATTTTATTGCAGTTTCCAGTTAACATAAAAAATCACCATCGCCAAACACCCTTTGTATTTTGTTACTACTCCACACTTGGTTGTCTGGAAGAGATCGCTCTATGCGATAAGACCGCCGATTGTATCACTGAATTAGGTTGTTATGTCTAGATATTAAGGTTCTTGCTGGTATACAATAAAGAGATTATCTATCTATCTATCTATCTATCTATCTATTTATTGGTTTATTACGTTTGTTTATGTAAGTCAGCGTTTTTTACAATATTATGCTCTTGAATTGCTATTTTATAGAGCCTTTTATTTATTGCCTTTTCTCATAGAGGGGATGAAAAGCAGAGTGGAAAACTCGGCTGCAATATTATTTTCTCTCGACCGACGTACTTTAAATCCCTCGCTACGCTCAGGATTCTACTTTGGAGTCCCTGGCTACGCTCGGGATTCTACTCTAGAATCCTTCGCTTCGCTCTGGATTCAAAATAGCGGCCTCGCAGAAACGTACCATATTGCACCCTTGTTATACAATGTACTATTATATCATATACGTTAGCGTTTCATCACTATCTCACCTGCAGGGCTATAATTCGTGCCATATAGATTGGCACTAAAGTGCAATCGACCTCTCGTTAGCCGCTAAGAAAAAATGAGTGTTACTTAAAATTTTGCGAAAATGAAAACCAACAATATCTATTTATCATTGATGTTTATTACAATTATTCATATTACTAGAACACATTTGATATATTTAATGTCGTGTTTTCATGATCTTGATATTTATTATCCGTTTTTATTGTAAAAGGGATTTTAATGCGCTAAGAGTCTTCTATGTGATACTTTATTTTAATGATTATTAACGAACATCTCTTTTTGTAATTTTTCTACTTGAAATTAAAAAAAATAACCATTTAACTGCTTTTATAATACTTACGAAACTACTTCCTGAAATTATACAAAATGCGAGTTATGTCACTTTACCTGGAACCTGTTTTTAGGTCAGGCAACAGAGATGCGTCACCTTCGGCAATCATAAATTAATTTATTTTATAAATTAATTTTGGCAAGAATTAAGTGATGGCAATTTTTTTTTTTTTTTTTTTAAAGATTACTCGCAATGTGGGTTGCACATTACTAGTATTCTTGTTAACCCCTAAATTACATAATTAAATGTACCAACAATATTAAATAAATCATATTAAATATATTTTATTTATTTATTTTCCAACACACATTAATCTTACAATAAACCCAATATATTAATGCAGACTCCATCTCAAATAAATATGTATCCATGTTTAAAAAAAAAACTTTAGATATTTTAGTGCCAAATAAAAACTAGAACACACCGCTGAGTAAAAAGAAAACCTAATTATAATCACAGTCATAAAAGGTTTGTCACCGCTGCTAGACCACTGAAAGGTCATCGCACTTTAGTGCCAATCTATATGGCACATATTATAGCATGGCAAAGGGACTATTTTGTCTTTCCACCTATCCGTGTTTTGTTTGGTGGAGAAGGCAAATTATAAGTAAAGTTTTTCGACAATTATAAACGCCCGCTGACTTTTGTGTTCGTCTCCTGTCAGTGGCGAAAAACAGGGAAATAATTTTGTCTTTCCCCGTGGGGATAAGGCCATGCTAGCCCTGCTGTTGGTAAGTGATGATGTGGTCGAGGATTGTAGCACGCTAGGTGTAGAATGGGAACTGGCTCTCAAGGATAGCTGCTGTAACATATTCGATGTTAGTTTGTTTTTATTTTTAATTTAAAAATTTGTTCGTCTGTTTGTGAGGTACGAGCCACAAACGGACACATAGATACACACACAGAGTACTGAATCACTCTACTACGTTATAATAATAGGCACTTCCCTACATAGTTGATACCCGAATTATGTACGTACTTCGTAGCCACCTAACAACAGAAAGTATTATGCTTATAATTTTTATTAGAAACTTTTTTTGCAGTGTTTGTTGGTACAAAGAACGTTCATAATTATGAGTCATTTAATTATGTATGCAATGTCGCGGGACGTTACACAGATACTCACGTCGGACTCATATAGCCTCCTTTTCTAACAGGCGTTAAAATGATTTATTGACTCTCGTCAAGAATCAAGGATGAGCTTTTGCACAGAAGTTTTGAGATTGATTTTTTTTGGGAACGTTCCGTTTTCACCTAAAAATCTTCAATAAAGTCTGTCCAGTCCATCTTTATTAAGGGTATGACTTTAACTTTAACTAGACTTTTACTTGAAACTTGACCTGAAATGTGACTTTGACCCATCTTTACGTCTTAAATTCACAAAAACTTAAAGAATTTTATTACTTGACAGTTGACACTGGGCAAATATTCTAACCGTGTGAAGCCATAAAGTAATAAAAATATAATAAAAAAAAAGTTTTGGGATTGCAAGTGCAACATATTATGGTACAATATTGGTTGAATAAATTTATCATGTATATGGCTAGTAAGGGTCATATTAGTCAGTAAAGCTTTACACTATATTTTATTCAACCTTTATAGTCACTGCGGTTAATACGTATACCAACGATTTATGTAAAAGCGTAATTTATATTCATAATAATCCCCTATAAATTGCATTGGCAGCAAAATACGGTAGAGTCGAATACATTTTGGGATATGAATACAAATTCAATTTTAATAGGTTTTTGGCTAAGAAGCGGAAAATTATGTTTAACTATATTGGAAACATTTTACTATTACTAGTCTACTCTAAACATTAAAAAAAAATTTACAATTTTACTTTTGTCAGTCGTTTTAAACTTTAAAGTTCTCAGATTGCCACCAAACATGATTAGATTATATATATGAAATTTTATTTCAAGTTGAAATTAGTTTAAGATCAAATAAAAGGATCGTGAAATACAATAAAATATTTATTTAATAAATATTTTATTTAATAAGTTATATATGTATATATATATTAATAAGTTGTTTATTATTACACGATACATATTGAATAGCTTGTACAAAGCAATCTCAGTTGAGAATATTTTCTTGTTCCTTACTTTTTAGAGCGTGATTTTTCAGTAGTCGGGTTTGAGTTGTTAACATTATTTTTTATTTAAAGTATTTTGGGGTTTCGCATAAATGTATACATGCATAGAGACATACCTATCAAACAACACAGAACCCTCTTTTTTGCTTCTTTGCGATGCCGTAGCATTAGCAAATATCCGTAACATTTATTTGGGAGTTGGGATAGACTTTTTTAATATCAGACAGCCAAGTATTTACCGCTATCTGACTTGATGTCTAGTCAAATGACAAATGCGATATAAGATTTAATCGTGTTTATCCGTGGATGGAGTATTAAGTGGATGTGGCATTTAAATAACAATAATTATATGAGAAGGATAAAACTATACAATCACTAATATGAGAGAGCGAGATGAATAACAATTTTTTATCCTTCTCTGCCGTATGCTACTTTACAAACTGGTTCCAGCACTGCCACCAAGTTCTAGTGCACCTATTGGCTCTCACCCACTGTCATGTATAACCCGACCAAATTACGTTGTTCATTTTATCATATGTATCACGTGTTTATCATTTTAGTCGGGTTGTATCTCTATAGCTTTTTCATTCGCATACGCTAATGTTCTCTCGACATATATATACTTTATCTATGTGTCTATCTGACAATTTAAGACGGCAGTGAGAAGAAGCTCTTTACATAACTAATATGATAATGATATTTATTGCCAAAAAGTTTTACAAAATTTTATTAACTAAAATAGGCTCAGAAAGAGCGTTAACTTATGTAATATTACATTGTGAGTATCAGTGAGCCCCAGACTAAGCACGAGGCCTGTATCTGTATACGTACTTCATTGCAATATAGCGCTATCGTAATTCCAAGTTAATTTAATATGTACTATTATCTATACCATATACCAAGCCATCTGCCAAACTGGCTGAAACTAAACTCAACAAATCGGTTTCCGATATAACTTTTTGGTGCGTTGCTGAAGGCTACCATTAGCAGTCACTTATTTATTTGGTACGCCAAATTTGGTAAGCCTACGGATGCGGGTAGTAACAGTGACCAACCCTCCAATGGCAATAACCTCGAAGAAATATACTTTTGCTAAACACATCGATGTAGTTAATTATATGGTTTACAAACGGATCGACCAATTTCGGTAACAGATAGAAAGATAGCTTCACAGAACAGATGCAGTAAGATATATTGAAATACTTTATTATTCAACACCCTAAATAACAGTAACAAACGTTCCATTACAGTATTAGTAATTCATTCATTCATTCATTCCTAATCAGCCTGTGTCAGTCCACTGCTGGACGTAGGCCTCTCCCAAGACACGCCACTGAGCCCGATCTTCGGCTCATTAGGAGGGGTATGCCCTAATTGCCACGCTGGGTAGGCGTGTTGGCGATCGCAGGACGTAGTTCCTCGCACCGGTGACGCTGCTGCCCGTCACCGGTCTGTAGTATTTAGCTACGCCATAATTTGAAATGGTTATACCACCATTTGTCGGTCGCCAGAGCCTCGTTTGTTGGTCAGCAGGATGCACCACGGACAGGTGAAGTTGGCTGGGAGCACTGAGGTGGTATTAGTGCTCCCTTACATCCCATCACAGAGTACATTGCATATATCCCATCCCGTATTTGTAATAGTGCTACAATATCGCGTATTGTATGCGATAAGAACATCGTTTTTGCAGTTCATAGAAAACAATAAAAGGTTTTAAGTACACAACTAGGTAAAATCTCGTCAGTGGTTAGATAATGTACTATATAAACTTAGTCAACCAGTTTTTATAGCATATTGTGTTCATAGAAAAACACAAAAACAACTCGGAAGAGGATAGTAGATTTGTTCACTGGTTAGAAAACGCATAGGAATTTATCTAAACTTAAATGATTAAAGCCACGCTTTGTTCATGCTAAACGACGCTGTCAGGAGCCAATCGAGGACACTTTGCCTTAAAACGTACACAGATAAAAATATTGTGCTCGGGAGCTCCCTCATGTCGAGCGTCATCGACTTTAAGTATCTACGTGGGCACCACTCTACGGCGAAGACGTCTTAGGAATAGAGATGCAGTGTAGGATTATCGATGGTTTGATATTTTCTCGGTTTAAAATTATAATAATGAATCAACACAACAATATAAAAGACGGTCGATCGATTTTTCAGATTTTTTGCATATATAAAGAGTAGAACATAATATATTTCTTAACGAAGGCGAAGCCGCATGTTGCAGCTACGTTAGATAAAATACATTAGGCATATTATAAACCTATTAATAGTTTAGAAACTACAATGCTTATGCTAGACAAAAATACCCAATCTGTCGGGATTGGGTATTTTTGTCCATTTTGTCAATTTTGGCCATACTGATATGAGATACGATTGGATCGTCGTTGAATGCCGCTTAGTAATATTATGATAGTATTGAATTATAAAATTGATTCAGATGTTTTTGAGCGAATCTAAAAGCTAATCTATCGTTTTAGATAGATTACGCTAAATTCTTAATACTGTGTGCATGTTTCAAGCTAGTGTGCGGGATCGTTAAAGTGAGTGATTTGTGTGTGTGCAATGCGTGTTTACCTCGTCCCCCGTAGGTATCGGCAGAAAAAAATATTGCGGATTACAACGTTAACATCTCCATTGGTAAATGCTCAAAGCAAATAAAACATAAATGTAGAAATTTTCTACATAATCGATACATATTTTCTATTTTAATTGATGACATCTCTAACCACAACGATCAGTCAGCCAACCCGTCGCCACCGCAGTTGGACGCTGTATATTTAATTGGAAAATCGGTAAAAGGTGGAAGGAATCAATTTGATGTCTTTTGCTTCTAGAAAGTAAAGACATTTTTAAATACAGAGAATATTATGGATTTTGACAAACTTTAAAAATAACGAGATAGTAAATAAGGCTTTACAATAAGGAAAACGAGAGTAAAAGCGAAACAAAGTAAAAGCGTTAGGTGGAAATATAATTAGAGTAATCCCCAATTAAGAAAGAATAATAAAATTGGCCGAGTAGATCTAACGCAACGTTAAAACAACGTAGTGAACAAAAAAAGCCTACTCTGTTATGGCCAATTAGCCATGAATATATTTGTCTACGAGAACTAAAGATCGAGCTCTCGAGTGGCGTGCCATGAGAGAGACCTATGTCCAACAGTGGACGAATACTAGCTGGTAATGACGGTGATGATGATGAAATTTCTCTACAAATAACACAAAATTAAACATTGTGACATTGATACGCCAATTTTCAGCATTCCGAAAAATAAAATACATGTTAGATTATAAATATATATACTTATAGATACGAGATTACCAGTAATGGGCAACCCACATTGCTAGTAAGCTTAAAAAAAGTTCTATATACGGATGTTAAATAAACTGGCCAAGCGCAAGTCGGACTCGCACTCGTAGGGAAAAAATACCACTATAATTTTATACACTATACCAGCAAAAAATAATAATTAACACCTAAACATTTTATTTCTTATAACGCCATCTAACGTCTAACAAAGGTGTTAGGGATCGGCATTTAAATATAACGCCATCTATGGACGTTATGTTGAAATTCCGAAAAAACACTTCTTGTATGGGGACTCCCTATTATTTTTAACCTTATTCTGTTTTTAGTATTTGTTGTTATAGCGGCAACAGAAATACATCATCTGCGAAAATCACAACTGTCTAAGTATCACAGTTCATGAGATACAGCCTGGTGACAGACGGACAGACAGACAGACAGACAGACGGACAGCGGAGTCTTAGTAATAGGGTCCCGTTTTACCCTTTGGGTACGGAACCCTTGAACCATGAATGATCTTACTATAATACAACTTATTGCAACGTTTAATAACGCATTAGTTATTATAAGTTTGTATGAAAACGGAAACATAAAGTTTCCTTCACCATCTACAAGCTCAGTTTTGAACAAGTCAATCGCCTGTTAACGAAAAAAAAAATTAATATCTTAAAGGCTAGCGTTTGACCACCATTTCACCTGTTGGTAAGTGATGCGGTCGAGAATGGTAGCACACTAGGCTTAGAATGGGAACTGGCTCTCAAGGAATCAAAATCTCAAAGCTGCCAAAACACATTAGATGTTTTGGCGACAAATTTTCTAACGTTGGAAAAGATGGTATTTTAATAGATGGTAGCTGACCAGGCGGACACTAGATAGTGTCCTACCACCATGCAGGGGTTGGGATTTCTTAACGATGTTTTTCCTTCACCGGAGGGCCACTGAAAAACGCACATACATTTTTCGATGGAAAATTCTATTGATGCACGGTGGGGATTGAACTCTGTACCTGTGGCATAAAAGCCGACCAATCTCCGTTCAAACTTTTGCTTTGAGACAGTTTTAAAGTTCTGTGATATCCCTAATTGACAATCAAACTTTAGCAACTTTATAAAAAAAAAAAATCTTAGTCCACCGTGACTCATGGATCCATAGTGCAGGGAGTAGTATAAAAAAATAATTAAAAAGAAAACTAGGCTGTGATAACTAAACACTGTAATGATATAATAATCTTCGCAACTCAGATCTATAACTACGAGAGAAGCCAAAGATTAGAGATGTTATTACTGTGATGAACTTGTGTGTGAACAAGTGGACTAGTGATGAAAATCCAACAGTAGACCTGAAACTCATGAAAAAGGTATTTACTGGAGTCTACCGATAATTTGACTGAAAATACGTAAATTATACATTGTCCAAACATAAGCAACCGAAATATTAAATCAACTTTTTAATTTTTTATATATCGTGTGGCGATCATAATGTAAATTAGGTTTAAATAAAACAGCTAAATGAAAAAGCGTAGAAGGGAGAACTTTGCCGGAGGTTGACACTTCCCGCTCATAAATACGGATAATTGTAGGAAAGATACTGTCGCTGCTTTATATCGTTAATGCGGATTATGTGAACACTTTGCTGCTTTTATACATAGGATTTTAAATTTAAGACCTCAAACGATGTCGATATTTGTATGATGTCTTTAATTAAGATAAATCATATATTTTAATAACATTTTAACAACATCTCATGCTTTGTAGTGGTAGGACTTCTGCTAGTCCACCTGGGGCGGTACCACCACTTTGCCAATGAACGGCTGAAAGCCGTGAATGATAATATATAATGGAAAGGAGGAATAGGATAGGAATATTTTTCGGTTGAAATGGCAAGGTGTCCATTGAAATTACAGGGCATGTAAGACTCAACATCTTTATGTCTCAAGGTAACAGGCGCTTACCATCAGGCGAGCGTCGTGCTTGTCCTGTTATCTTTTACTATAAAAAAAAATTGAACTAACAAAATTAACGAAATTACAAGGACTCAGCTATACAAGTTGTATAGCTTTATCTCTATCATTTCAATCACTGCGGATTTCAATAATAGGGCCCCAGGTTCTAAATTATCTGATCTTCCATCCGTTCACACGTTTTCGCGTGATCGAGAAACGCGAGCTGCACGATCTAGTTCCACCTTCCCCATTGTATGTAAAATCGGCAACCAGGAATACTAAGACGAGTCACCATTTTATGATGGATGTTACTACCATACGAAGCGAATCGCTTCTTGTAAGCAATAATACGCACTAGCAAATAATAGCATTCCTTGCGTGAGTCTAAGTAAGGGGTCCTCGAGTCCCGAGTGAATAGATATCTTCTAGGTAAGCGTGCTGCATCTTCGATCTCATGGACATTCACACACTTACATCGTTAGTGAGCAAGCGGTGACCTATTTATCATAAAAAAATAAGCTAACATTTTTTGTATTATAAGGAGATTCTTAGATTTTTGTAGCATCTAGTAGGCATACATCTTTAATGCAAACAATAACACAATATTCCAATAAAACAGTAGATATAGAGTGTAACTTATAACAATAAGTGTGACTCGCACGAGAAGTTCCAAACTAGATAAGTAGTTACTAGTTACTAGCAGGAAACTTTTCTCAGTAAACATTGTACATTAATATTATTTCTGAGCGCAGAGAAAAATACAAACTGTTAAGAATAACCTCGTAGAAAACGCTTGCTTTATGCATACTTGTACATTTACCGCTTGCCAACACTAGCGTCGGTAAACAGATTTTGTAGCAGAATGGTTCATTAAAGTCCGGTTTCAGTTTAAAGTTTCGCTTTGACCGTTTGTTTATCTAGAAAAAGCTTAAGCGTTATTTTATATATGACTAGCTGCGCCCCGCGGCTTCGCCCGCCTTTATAGTTACTTTCATTTATTAAAAAAATTATTTATAGTCTAGTTAAAGTCTTACTCTCAGCAAAGATGTGGACTTTACAGAACGCTTTCAGTGGAATTTTAGTATGAACGTAAACTAACATGTTTTTCAGCAGTGTACTAATTCGCTTCACTTGCACACATTAACCGGCACTTAATAGTTGTGGATTATAATCCACATTTAGTAACAATTTGACTCGACGAAGAACTCAAGTTTTAGAAGTTTTAGGTTTGAGGGCCCGGTGGCGTAATCGGGAGAACGGTCGGCTTTTGATGCCAGAAGTACCGAGTTCAAACCCCGCCGTGCACCAATGGATTTTTCTATCGAAAAATGTATGCGCGCTTTTTACAGTGGCCCTCCGGTGAAGGAAAAACATTGTTAAGAAACCAACAACCCTCAAGTTAGAAAATCTGTCACCGAACATCTAATGCGTTCCGGCGGCTATCCTTGAGAGCCAGTTCCCATTCTAGGCTTAGCGTGCTTACCATCTCATTATCACTTAACAACAGATGAGATAGTGGTCAAACGCTAGCCTATAAGATATAAAAAAAGGAAAAATACAATGATAGCAAACGTACTTTTTCCCGTTCCCACCAAAACTCTTCCATGTATTTAAAGACAAATGTTAAGGTATGGACACACCGCAGCGTCCTGCGTGCGCGTTCTAGGCGGCGATCAGATAGCGCAGTAGTATTTGTACCGACTTGTTCACACCATACGCAATCAGAAAACAATTGAAAAGTCCTGAGATCGCGCCCGCAGATCGGTGGACGCCGTGGTGTGTCCGTACCTTTACGGCGAAAGAATTTATTATCGACTATAGATGGACCTCATAACTTGTAATGAGATAAGCTTCCTACCTGCCCTGTAACCTTTTAGATTATAGGATAAGTAAAAATACATCTACAGGTTAAATAAATTATCATAAATATTAAAACATATTCAATATTAACACATTTAAATCACTAAAGAAAATCGAGCCGTCACAATATGTCACTACTATACCTATGCTTAGCTAAAAGGCAGCTATCCTTGAGAGCCAGTTCCCATTCTAGGCCTAGCGTGCTTACCATCTTCAACCGCATCATTACCTACCAACAGGTTAGATAGTGGTCAAAAGCTAGCCTATAAGATAAAAAAAAGGCGAATAGTTTAAACTCTGACTTACCGCAACGAGGTGTATGAAATTTAGCACACAGATGAGATAGTTGCCTGTATTTATACAAAATATTTAAGTACTTCGGCTTGAATTCTAACGTGGGCAAGGAAACGAAAACAGCTAGTAGTCTACTCGTATAACTTCACAATGGTATCTACGTTTCTGGATAAAACCTACACAACTACTGTTTCATTGTAGTCAATGAAAGAAAATTATTGTTTTTTTTTTAAATCTAAAGTGTGTGTGACACTTCAAAGAAACAGTATAAAATTATTGTTGTTATTATTACATTGCTAGCTATGGCCCGCGGCCGCAGCTTTGCCCGCTTTAAGAAGTATCTTATAGCCTAATCCATAATACTGGCTGTCCCTGTACAAAATTTCAGCGTTATTTGGCCAGCCGTTTGATCTTAAAGAAGTCCCAAAAAAGCAATTATACAAACTGACTTTATAATATTGACGTTAATCTAATTGACAATAATCATCTTAATAGATGACAATCAAAAATAATATGTACACCAACACCACATGAGTAAAGAAACGGCTTTACTCATGTGCTAAACCTGCGTGATGTATAATTCGATTTTATTTCCGTTATTATTTTTGATATACTCATGTGCTAACTGCGTACTGCGTTAGATGTTAAATTCGATTTTCGAGTAATTATTTTTGATATAAATAACTTAAATAAGCTCCAATTCGAAATTATTTTGGAAACATGGTGATTTTTAAAATAAAACAAAAAATCATATCTAAAACACCGTGACACTTAGGACTTCGACCCTACCGGCGCATGACCCCCCAAATCTTTTGTCTGTCCATCCACCGAACACCACCACACACCACAATGTATATAAAATCAAAGGAGAGAATCAAAGAATCAAAGCATTTATTCAGTATGTAGGCAGTATAAATATACGCACATTATACGTCAAAATCATAAATCATAAAATAAATCATAACCAATTATCATGTAACTGTGTGTTTCAGTACTTCAGACAATTTTTATATAAAAAAAATAAAAAAAGTGAAATAGTGAAACTCAACATAGAGAAACGCATACCGATCACAGTACATTTCATGATCCAAATGGAACTGATAGTCCGTCTGTCAGCTGCATAATATTGTTTAAATAAAAATAAAAATGGCAAGCCTAGAAAGAAAATCTGCGGACAAAAGGGGAAAACTGAATGGCTGTTGAATCTACTGGTGTTTCGGAAATACTCCCATCAGAGAAGAACCACCAAAAATCTCTATGGGGCTTGTCTTGTCATTTTATCTTTTTTTTTTTTAAATTAATTGTACATGTCAGCTTTAAAATTTTAACAATATATTAATAATTATAATACAATTTATATTTGTTCTTGGAACTTGGGGCATTCAGGCCATGCATTTTTGTCATCCATATAGTCACCTATTGTATAGTATGATTTTATCATCAAATTGGATTTTACATAGATTTTAAATTTGCTCATAGGCAATTGATCAATATCTTTAGGTAGCTTATTGTAAAAGCGTACACAGTTCCCCATGAATGAACCACTAACTTTCTGCAGTCTGAAATTAGGTATAATTAATCTATTTGTATGTCTTGTATTAAAATGATGTACATCAGACCTTTTCTTATAATCATTTATATTCTTGGGTATGAACAAAATATTTTCATAAATGTATTGACATGCCACTGTTAGGATTTTAATTTCCTTAAATTTTTCACGAAGTGAATCTCGCGACCTCATACTATATATAGAGCGAATAGCTCGTTTCTGCAAAACAAATATTGATCGAATTTCAGCGGCTTTCCCCCACAATAAAATGCCATAAGACATTATACTGTGGAAGTAGCTGAAATAGACCAATCTTGCAGTGGCTTCGTCCGTTAAAAATCTAATTTTACGTACTGCGTATGCAGCGGAGCTTAACCTACCTGCTAGAACCAATATTTGAGAACCCCATTGAAGCTTTGAATCCAGGGTGATGCCCAAGAATGTTGTGGATTCAACAAGTTCTAATGGTTCATCATTTATTAATATACTTCTATTTAGGATACCCTTTTTTACATTTGGTAGAGAGAAGTTAATACATTTAGTTTTTTTTTTGCGTTTAACAATAAGTTATTGGTTGTAAACCAATTCAGAACCTGTGTTATTGATTTGTTTACATCGTCAAAGTTAGGTGTAGTCCTATCTATTTTGAATATCAAGGAAGTATCATCTGCGAACAAAACAATATCACATAGGTTCTGTACGAATGACGGTAAATCATTGATATAAACTAGAAATAAAAAAGGTCCTAGGATCGATCCCTGCGGGACTCCCATTTTTATGAGGGATCCAGATGACCTGACGCCATTGACTTCAACCATCTGTGTTCTATTACAGAGGTATGATGATACCAGATCAAGTGCCTTACCTTCAACACCGTAGTATTTTAATTTGTAAATTAGTGTTTCATGACAGACACAATCAAATGCTTTTGATAGGTCACAGAACACACCAATAGCATCTTGTGCTTTCTCCCATGCATCAAATATATGTTTAGGAAGACCTATTCCTGCATCAGTAGTAGAACGCCCTTTAGTAAATCCAAATTGCTTGCTATTTAATAGATCATTCATGCTAAAATGTGTTAAAAGCTGGTCTAATATTACTTTTTCAAAAATTTTACTCAATGCCGGTAGTATAGAGATTGGTCTATAGTTAGATGGATCATTTTTGTTTACTGATTTGAATAAAGGAATCAATTTACTTTTTTTCATTATATCCGGGAAGACACCTTGATCAACGCATCTGTTAAAAATAAAAGCTAAGTATGGGCTAATAACAGTAATAATGTAACTGAGAACTGTGGTTGACATTCCCCACAGGTCCTCGGTTTTCTTTTGTTTGAGCATTTTAAATGTTTTCACAATTGAGTCTGCAGTTACGTGTTTGAACTGGAACAAGGTATCACATTTATTTACACACTTTGATAATATAGAATAAGCATCAGCGGGACTAGAATTTATGGACTGAGTGGTAGTAATGGGTACTTGAGAGAAGAACTCATCAAATGTATTGGCAACCTCATTACTATCCATGATTAATTTATTGTTAACTTTTAAGATGATGTTACTGTCTCTTTGTTTTATTTTTCCAGTTTCAGTATTGATGATTTTCCATGTTGTTTTTATTTTATCATCAGCATGCTTAATTTTTCTACTAAAATGCAAAGATTTTGCTGTCTGACAAACCACTTTAAAAGTTTTGGAATATAGTTTTAAGTGATTTATGAATTTAGTATTGTGTAAATTAATTTGTTTTTGTGAGTATAACTTTTACAAATTATTTCTACTTTTGTAAATACCAGGAGTAACCCAGTCATCGAACCGAATTTTACCAGCTCTTGTTTTAGTTTTAAATTTAAAAATATTATTGAACTCTGCACCCAACATTTGAGATAAAGTGCTGTATAGGTCATCGGGATCCTCAGAAAATATTAGGTTCATTAGTTGCTTGTCAATGATATCCACAAACTGTTCAACCCGATTGGTTGTAATGGGCCTGTATGTGTATTCTTGACCTTTGGTGGATGTTTTATATGAAAATGTGGCACTCTCTCCCAGATGGTCGGAGCCAAGTTTATCAAAGATTGCAATTTTCTCAGGTTCACAGTTGCAAAACACATTGTCCAAGAAGGTTGCTGATGAGCTAGTGATTCTAGTCGGCTGGTTAAAAAGATGCTTTAAATTGAAGCTAAGAAATAATTTTTTTAACTTATCACTGAGCGGTGACTGCTCAATTAAATTAACATTAAAGTCACCGCAAACTGTCAAAGATTTCGGGGTGTTGAAGACTTTCATCATGACTTCTTCCATAATTGTCTCAAACATTTTATAATCAGCCGATGGAGGTCTGTATACACAGATGACTATATGTTGCCCCAGCTCTATACAAGATAATTCAATACATCGTTCAACAGACAAAGCTACAATGTCTTTACGCTCCTTAAAATTACAATTTTCAGATACATATATAAGTGAGCCACCGCGAATTGCCTTCTCTCTAATAAATGTGCTTGCAATTGTATAATTTCTGATTATTGGTAACAAAGTACCTTTCACAAACCAGTGTTCAGTAATACACATTATATCAACTTTATAAAAGTCGAGAAATAATTCTAATTCTAAGGCTTTGCTGGAGAGGCCTTGTATATTTTGATGGAAAATGTTGATTAAGTCTGGCCTCCCCATTGTCCTAAGCGTTAGTTTAAACTAACTTTGTCAACTACACTAAAATTACCCCGCATAGTAACACCACTACATTGGAGCTTGTCTTGTTGAGCAAGAATGTTTGAAATCGGTTAATATGCTGGAGGCTATTTGAGGGCCCGGTGGTGTAATCGGGAGAACGGTCGGCTTTGATGCCGTAGTACCGAGTTCAAACCGCCGTGCACCAATGGATTTTTCTATCGACAAATGTATGTGCGCTTCTCACAGTGGCCCTCCGGTGAAGGAAAACATCGTTAAGAAACCAACAACCCCGCATGGTGGTAGGACACTATCTAGTGCCCGCCTGGCTAGCTACCACCCTCAAGTTAGAAAATCTGTTGCCAAAACATCTAATGTGTTTCGGCAGCTATCCTTGAGAGCCAGTTCCCATTCTACGCCTAGCGTGCTTACCATCGTCGACCGCATCATAACTTACCAACAGGTGAGATAGTGGTCAAACGTTAGCCTATAAGATATAAAAAAAAGGTCTTAGGTAACAAAGATAAAAAAAATACAGTCGAAATGAGAACCTCCTCCTTTTTTGAAGTCAATTGAAAAAAAGATATCTCACAGAATTGACAGTCTTCAGCAACAGTTTTTCCCAGCTGAACAGACTATCGGGGAAAAAGTAGCCAAAAACTAATCTTACTCGACTATGTATTTGCTAAAACTCGATGTATTTTTAAACCCTCACATATCGCGTAAATGCTTATAAATCTACAGAAGTGTATCAAAGGTACTAATATATCAAAGCGTACCAAGGCACGATAAAAAGATTATTTTCTCAAACAAGCTCGCATGCCCTTTGTTGTCACATACCGGTTCAGAAGAGAAAATAAAGAGGGAAATACTGGGTCAACCCTTGCCCACAGGCCAGTTTTTTGGGACACGCAGTCGATAAGCCGAGAAAAATAACGGTACTTACACAAAAGTCACCACAATATTCTTTTATGTATATTTCCTTCCCGT
The DNA here is from genome assembly GCA_954871355.1 of Cabera pusaria. NCBI lineage: Eukaryota > Metazoa > Arthropoda > Insecta > Lepidoptera > Geometridae > Cabera > Cabera pusaria. The sequence goes on along the minus strand of OX940889.1, from coordinate 17,099,211 downwards.
GCAATAATTCATAGTACTTTACGGTCGGACATGGTCATTTATTTTACCATAATTCAGCGTTAATTTTGAATGATGTTTCCAATGTTTTTATTATGAATGCCTCATTTTGCAAACAAAACAAGCAAGTTTTTTATATATACACGAGCACATTTACATTTTCATATACCTTTTACTTTTATTTACTTAGATTTCTAGTTGGATCTTTTAGCTCTTTAGATACTATGTAAAAAGCTTGCCTAGCCTCCGGTTACTACATTTAACATTATACTATTATATCGATGTTCCGCCTGACTTACTACCAAAAAGAAGCTTGCACCCATCTGCAAAAAAAGACTCAGAATTTATCTTCAATCTTGTACTATTAATTATTCTGTGCTTCAACTAAAGCTACGGATTAGGTACATCGAAATAAACCATGATAGACGCAAAGTGCAAAATGTGTCATCTAGCATTGTTTGATCATCGACAAGTTGCGTCGCATGCGGACTGCATCCATTAATAGTGGATAGATAATCTTTATTTTACCAAAAAACACCTTATTTACTAGTTTGTTTTACATGACGTTTTTATGTGAAAATTAATCAGATTGTAGGTATGTTTAACAAAATATGAGCTCTTACGCTTAAACTAGCCGTAGATGTGCGATAAGCGCAAGTTACGAGTACATTCGTGGTTGGTCTTTAATACAACATGTTTTATGTACTATACAGATATACAATTTTTAAGGTATTTAATTAAAGTAATGATATTATTGTATGGACGTGTGTGTGTGTGTGCGTGTGTGTGTGTTTGTGCGTGTGCGTGTGCGTGTGTGCGTGTGTGTGCGTGTGCGTGTGCGTGCGTGCGTGTGTGCGTGTGTGTGTGTGTGTGTGTGTGTGTGTGTGTGTGTGTGTGTGTGTGTGTGTGCTTTCAGCGTAAAGTAAGTTCATGTTTGCAGATAATAATAATATGAAAGAAAAGAAAGAATGTAATAAATTGTTTTTTTATTATATATTTGCAGCTTATATCTATTGTGGTTCATATAAAAGATTTTCAGTTTCTTCATAGTTTAAAGTTTCCAAGAATTTCGTAATGATGTTTTTACATTTAAATGTATTAAGGTGATTAAGAGGTAGCTCCCTACTAATTTTGTTGTATAAGTGTGGGCCCATGTACTGTGAGTGCTTTTGTGCAAATGCCGTTCGGTGTGCGTTAACTACCAACACGCGATCCTTTCTTCTTCGATCTTCTAAACATGGCCGTCGAATACATTTTTGATGGGCATAAAGAATTGATTTTAATATAAATAACTGACGCACATTCAGTACGTTACACTGCCTGTACAGCAAGGTTGTAGAATGTAACCGAGGCTTAGATGTCATAACTTTGAGCACTCCTCTTTGAGCACGTTCGAGTTTTATCAGAGTCGTTTTATGAGATCCACACCACACGGGAATGCAGTAACCGACAATAGATTGGCAAAGAGAAAAGTACACTGTTTTTAGGATATTTAAGTATTCAAGATGAAGAATTTTTTTGAATACTGGCATTAGCTTCCTAATTCTATTAGTCAGAAGTTCGATGTGCTTGTGCCAATTAAGGTTTTGATCAACCCATACTCCTAGGTATTTTATGTTCTCTACTTTCTCAAGTGTAGTGCAGCAGCAAGAAATAGTTTTGAAGTTATTGCAAGTATGAGCTATTAGTTTTGATTGGGATTGGTTAGGTTGTCCGAGTTTATTTATGGAAAATGTAAGGTATTTTGATTTACTAATATTAATTGTCAGTTTTTTGTAGTTTAGGATGCAATTGGCACAAAATATACCATTCAAACGTAAAGAGAACTGAGGCGAATGAATTATTAGTTTCCATTGCTGTTTAGATATGTTCTATTAACTTAGGTAACTTTTATATTAGGGATGAAGGACAAAGTTATTTGGCTATGATTACTAAAGTTTATCATTTTTTTAAAGTAAAGTTAATGGTCTAGTTTTAACTTTGGGTCAAACTGTTTAAGACGTTTTTCTCGTGGATTAAACTGCAATGGACAGCTAAGTCACAGTCGGAAAGTTGGTGCGCTTCACCTTTAGTATAATTAAACTACAAGTTAAGTAACATCGTGTGAGTTTGCCTCAAGGTAACAAGCAAACTAGGTTAAAACTCAGGTAATCAGAACTATTGCTTGTTATTCTTACTATAGAATGAATCTCGTAGGCTCACTCGTAAGTTTTCGTAGCACAAAGCTACGTAGTCTACGAAAAACAATCAATAAAATCATTAATTAAATTCGTAATTCGTTTTTTTTGCTTTTGTGGGGTATCAAAAATTGTTTTAGGTCCAAAAATAATTATTAAATTCTGTATAAATTTTTAAGTTGTTGACATATTATCAAAAATACCTTTTTAATGAGCTAAAATGCTTTGAATGCAAATAATATAAAAAGACCATACACAAATAGCCAATGCAGCTAAACTATATTATCTCCTTTAAAATAAGAAATATTTTTTGCCATACAACCTAAAATAGCGTAGAGACATCTACGGCTACGGCTGGGAACTAAAACCTAATTTTGACTATATATTATCAAAAGAAGCAGGAACGAAATCATTTATGCAAAACTCTAATTTTAAAACGATAAAATGTCACTAATTTAAACCATAAAGTTATAATACTAGCGTATAAAGCAAGAAAATTGTATTCGAAACTAGCACTCGAGACGCCCACTTAGTATAAACCAGGCTAGAGGCTGTTTCATAACAGTTCACACGCTTATCGAGCTACTTGCATGCGTAACGCCTACAAGCAGTTGGCAAACTTGCAACGATTGCTAATGGGAGCTACATATACTCACGACCAACGTTGTGACTAGGGATGTTACGGAGGTGTCTAAATCGGAACGGTCATTTTCAGTAACAAGTTCAAGGTGTTTATCTACATATCTCTGAAAAAACTCATCATCAGCTGTTCACAATCATTAGAAAAAACATTCGGAATCCGAAACTGCCTCTCCTTTGATTCGGATCTCTGCAATTTTCGATGCTGATCCAAATCCGATTGTTAACTTTTCATATTTGAATTCTGAAAAATCAGTCATTCTATCCATATGCACATTTCAGGATGACACTATTCAATAATTATGATCTAATTCGGATTTGAATGTACATATTATGCGATTTAAATGAAAATACTTATAATAAAAAGTTTATTATTATTCTCTTTATTGAATTTACCATCACGGGTCGTATATGCCCGGTCCTTTGGAGGGCATTGATAGAGCCGAAGGCAACACCAAGAGGACCTTTACAATTTTAACTTAGGTATTATCTATGGATGAGGAGGAGATATGGGAAACAATATTATAAAAAGATAGTACATTATATTATGAGACTATTGGGTGAACTGATTAATGTCGGATTGCTGGTCTATGGGATGAGGTACGGCACCCGCCAATTATGCCTCATTACAAAATATTTAGGCGGGTGGTGACTTGCCAACCACTGAATGGGCCCCCCATAAAGGCGGACCGTTATATTGGCGCCGAGGGGCAACATTGGCGTGGATAGCTAAAGATGTTGAGAAGTGTGCTGCACTTTCACTAAACGCTACTAGCGGCTTTATGCCTTTAACACTTCCACCCTGGAGCTTCGGTCTTAGCTCTTGCGATTCCCACCACCGGCCGGCCGGTCAAGGCAAGCCGGTAGTCAGAGGGTCTCATTTAGCCCTCACGGGATAGGGGTACGCGGTGTCGCCACTCACCGTCGGCTCGCCACGAAGTCGCCCCTGCCGGGTATTCCGTTTCATAATTTCGAATGCAGTAAATCCATCCTAAGATCTTTTAATACGTAAGGTAGTTTTCCGTTTGAAGTTTTCTATTCGAAACGAAATTCCAAATGTATGTGTCCGGTAACAGAATCTTGATTCGATATTTTGATTTTGATTTTGATTCAGAATTCCAAATCAAAAAATCAATTGCAGGTGGGGGGCCTAAAACAAAAATAATATACATATTACAGACGAATTGGTTCCCTAGCCGAATGACAGAAAACGGAACTCTTATAGATTCGTCATGTCTGTCTGTCTGTCCGTCCGCCCGTCCGTAAGTCACAGCCACTTTATTCTGAAACTATTAAGACTACACCGTTTAAACTTGGTAGGTAGGTGTATTCTGTGAACCGCTTATAAAGCGGTTTTTATACAAAATTAAAAAAAAAAAATTAAATGGCGGGGTTCATCATACATGGAACTGAAACTAAAAAAAACATTTTCAACAATTCACACTATGTGACAGCTACATGCGCGCAAAGTTTCATACATTCTTCCGGATGAGACCATATTTCAAGTTAAGGACCCTTACTATACGTAAACGTACGAGTTCTGACCGTGGTCGCTCGCTGCGTTTCTATCTTCGATTCTAAATTATCGGAACCGAGATGTAAAATCTATCGGAAGTTCCGACCATCCGGAATCGGAATCAAAGCTCCGTAACATCTCTAGTATCTTGTATAAGTACCAATTTATCTATGTACCACCATTTATTGTACTCACGAGTGCAGCGTTAATATTATGTGTGTGCGGGGGGCTGTAACTGCTCTTATACGGAATGCGAGATTAGGGAAATGAGAAGATTAACTTAAACGAGGTAATATACGTTTACGTTATGCACATGTTTAAAGAAACGTGGCTTATACACCGACTGTTTTGAAGGGCAATGGCAGTTTTAGAGTGTAAGAAAATTATCGCCAAACTTTGATGTATTTTTGCCTATCAGATCAGATTTTATTGAGATTTTTAAAGTCAAATTTACAGTGATACATTTTGTATTTCCGCCTCTTACACATTAAAAATACAACAATAAATATTATGGACACGGTGATCGTTGACCGTCACGCTGAGAATTGATACGTAACCCGGAACTTTTTGAGTCAGGAAGCTAGCACAACATTTTTCTGTGTATATAAAAGGCAAACGTTACTGACTAACTTACTGACTGATTTATCAACACACAGCTTAAACCACGGTGAAATTTGGCATGGAAATAGTTATTATATAGTAGGTATCCTCTAAGAAAGGATTATTCAAAATTAACTCTTTAAGAAGATGAAACGGGGGTTCAAAGTTTGTATGGAGAATCAAGATTAGATAGTCTTTTTTATTTGAAACTTAACACAAGTATCTACTTCTGTAAATACGCTGTTTCGAAATTTCAATGAAATGGGGATAACAAAGTCTGAAAATCAGTATGGGTTTTTGGTGTTAAAAAAAGAATTGCTATATCCCTTGATCACGCCATTACTTAATAAAACTGGCCAAGTGCGAGTCAGACTTTTGTCCCGCACACGGAGGGTTCCGAACGCCATCTATCGAATTTCTAACACCAACTAAGTAAACGTTAACACAAAGGTAGAATAGTATTATATAGTAGTAATAGTAATAGTAATTGTAGTAATTAATATTATTAAATATCTGGTTGACCGAGCTTTGCTCGGTATTTTTTGCCACTTAAACAGACGAATATGACTCTTCCCGACATAAGAAGAGTCATATTTTAAGTTGATTATCAATAAAGTTGATTATTAAAAATACGAATAAAACAACATTTTCTGAAAATGACTCCTAGCTAGATCGATGTATCGCCCCCGAAATCCCCTGTAGGTATACTAAATTTTATTTAATCGTTGGAGCCGCTTCCGAGATTCAGATTAAGGTAAAGACGATAGCGCCATCTGTGATGCTAGCTAGATGGCGATGCGCTATCGTAAAAAACTTTTTTTAAACTTTTCTTTAATTTTTAACTTTTTTCTGTTCTTAGTATTTGTTGTTATAGCGGCAACAGAAATACATCATCTGTGAAAATTTCAACCGTCTAACTATCACGGTTCATGAGATACAGCCTGGTGACAGACGGACAGACAGACAGACAGACAGACGGACAGCGGAGTCTCAGTAATAGGGTTCCGTTGGTACCCTTCGGGTTCGGAACCCTAAAAACGGGTGGACCGATTTGGCTAATTATTTTTTTATGTATTTTTTTGAAAAAAAGGTTTTTACGAACAAAAATGTTTTATTAAACGAAAGAAGTTTTGAACGCAGGTGAAGCCGCGGGGCACTTCTAGTTTTAATATAAATTTAATGTAGTAGATACCTATATATTCCCTTCAAGGCATTTAACCAGGGTATTTTATAGATAGATAAACACTTTATTTGCACACCAATAATAGAGAATATATATTTCAGCGCAGCAGGTATTTAGCGATACCTGACGGATATTCAGATCGCGTAGCGAGGAACTGTCAGCCAGCTAGAAAAAGTGACACAGATCCTACCTCGAAGACGCCTCGCGGGCTATTGAAATGAGGCGCGCTGGCCGTTTTGTAATAATAAATAATATTGTATTTAAAAAATAAGGAATATTTTGAAAAAACTATTCATTTTATTTCCTTGTAAACTTTTTTCCCATTTTTTGGCATAGTTTTTGTGAGTCAAAGTTTAATGTACTTTAAGTAGTACCCAAAACCCGATTTAAATATCTTTTTTTTCGTCATTTCTTATGATCGAGAGAAGTCGTGTTTTGAACCATTAAATAATCAAGAATGTTTTTTGAACTACGTCATACATTTTTTCTTATCAAAACAAATAATATTTCATTGTTTGCTGTTGAATAAAAAAATTGTCGATATTAAATATTTAACTTTAAGAAAATGACTTATTCTAAGTAATGCAAAGGGCGGTTTTATCGCTGAAAGCGACTTCTTCCTAACAACCAAACTGATAGTCATATTGAGATACTGTGACGGACGGTAGGATCCATTTTAAATCTTAGCTATGTATATATACATATACATAAATAAACGTGGATATAAAAACATACATACATTAAAATATATATTACATAAACTTATACATTTAAACAAATACATCTATACACACATTAATATATTATCTACATAACTAGGTACAATAAATGCCCTAGAAAAAGTTGGGCCATAACTCAGCCCATTAATCCTTTTTTGGAATCCAGATATCATCTGTTTGGTTTTTTTGTTTAGTAATAAGCATTAATTGTATCATTGTTTTTATCGTATCCAGACCTCAGACGGAATAAGAAGACTTTTTATTCCGTCTGAGATCAAGACTAATATTATAAAAACGTTTGTAACTCTGTCACTCTGTCTATTCACGCCTAAACGGACGATCCGATCTTACTTAAACTTAACGAGGAGATAGGTATGTATTTTATAGCATGAAGATAAACATAGGCTACTTTTTGTGGAAATAAAATTATGATTTGTACACATATCTTACATATCTCCGGCCCCACAAATGTTGATTGACAGAATTTTACAGTGATAAAATTATTGATATCAGCAATAAATTATAAAAATGTGTAAATTGTTAAAAGTGTACATCAAGAATTCCGGAATCCATACATTGTAGGAACAAAATCTTAACCGTTTAATTAAAATCTACATCATCATGTATAGATAATCATATAGATAGATATCAGTGAAAACGGATCCTTCGCCGACCTCCTTGTTGTCATTTGCGGAGAGACCATCCGTCTTCCGTCGGGTCTTTTACCTGCTTATAATAATATCTTCTTATCGTTTCGAGTACGTTACCTCACCAGTATCTTGGGAATATATTCCAATACCCATTTCAATAACGAGAACCAATATTTATTGTTCTATATTCAGATAAAAGAATTTGCATACGTGTTGTTACGTATCCCAGGACCAGACGTAAAATAACGTTATGACGGTTAAACGTGTTATGTTTCTATAATTGAAACATGTAGAACTTAGGCTAATATTTTCGCGTCTTAGTTTAGGTAGTGAAATATAAAATTTTGGAGTCAAACATGAGATATATTCGCATTTCCAATAGGTACTACATCACTTCGATAATTTCAATTCATATGCCTTATTTCTTTTACATTAAAAAACCGGCCAAGTCGAGTTGGACTCGCCCACCAAGGCTTCCGTACCAACTTCTCAGACTAGGTAAAGGAAAAACTTAACTTTGTAGTTAGATCCATAGAAAATGTATTGCAGCAACTACAAATAATAAGTTTGTAAATTTAATATTATTTTTAATAGTAAATTTACCTTTTTTTGTTAATAAACTACATATTTACGGTTTTCAGTTTTATTCCTTTATAAGTGCTTCTTACCAAATTTCATGATTCTAGGTCAACGGGAAGAACCCTATAGGTTTTCGAGCAAAAACTTATAGGGTACTTCCAGTTGCCGTAGAGTTGTCAATTTTGGATATAAGCAAGGTCTTACAGCTCAAGTAAAGAAAAAAATCCGAAAAATAAAAAAGTTGAAAATTAAGGTAGGTAAATTTTGGTACTCACAAGTTTTTGCAACAATCTAAATTTGCCCATATCTTTTCATTGTGTTGATTTAGGACCTTGATTTTTATACACCTAATAGGAACTATAGATTTCAGTATCTGGTTTAAATTTCAACTTGCTAGGTCCATCCGTTCCTGAGAAAATCGGTGGTGAAACACGGACAGACGGACAAGAAAGTGATCTTATAAGGGTTCCTTTTTTTACCTTTCGAGGTACGCAACCCTAAAAACGAAGTAATAATATTTTAAGTAAAGTAATAATACTTTTTATCATTGTATTAATGCTCTAACTATACATTGAAAAATAGCCAACGATATCTTATTGATACTAAAATAATAAACACCATAATATTTACAGTGGAAAAAAATGTTTTATCGCGTAGAGTTTAAAATGGATGAAACGTCCATAAATAAAATTCACTCGCGGCTTTCTGTACAGGTGGTAGGATAAAGTACTTACTCACAAGGCTTAATCTGACATTGACTCGAACGGGACGTGGGGATAAAAGTGAAGCCATCCCTTGCATATATATTTTTAAATTCGTATTTGCCGCAATCCCTAGCGGGATCAATGGGAGCACCCTTTTGTCCGTATTTGTTTTTTTTATTTTGAGATTTTTTTGTGGAGTAAAGCAATTAAAAAGTTACACACGAATAAATTGATCGGACGACGTGTCGGAAGGTTGATGCATGCCGACCACTGTGACCACATCGTTACGTGTGCCATGGTATAACTTACTCGTAACGTGTAGGTAGGTAGATATAGAGGCATATGACTTGTTAATAGGCCATGAGCTGTTCTTAGCACTTTTGTTAAATTGTGGCCACCGCACATTGATCTGTTCTTTCGTCTCTGGGAATGTGAAATATTGGAACTATGATCCTTATCGCGCTTGACGGATGGGGGCTAGACGGGAAAAAGTACCCGACCGACACTTTTGCTGTAGTTCGTTACAGCTTTGCGTATAGTATAGTGCGGTTACATATAAAAGATGTGCAACTCTCATTGCGAGTAAGCTTTAAAAAAAACTGATTAAAAAAAGAGACAAGAGAGAAAAAGAAGGTAAACGGAATAAGGTTATGATTTTTTTTTTATAGTAAAAAATATCTATTTTCATAACTTGATAAACGAAAATTCTAAAGAAATAAATAATTTTATTACCATTCCTTCATTATGGTTGTTATTTAATAATACATAATATGTAGCGAATCACCTCTATGAAATGAATAAATGAATAAAATAAGTAAAGAAGAGCGCTTCTTTGCTTATTATATTCATTTTGCACTTAAACTTAATTTATAAAGAAATATTGAAAAGAGTAAGTGATTATTATTTATTAAGTAATCCATATTAATTATTCATATTATATTGGTAATAAAATCTTTGTGGTTTTATATAGTTTTTCAGTGGTATCTAAACTTTTATAGAAATGTCTCATTCTCGTACACCGCAATCTAGAAGTGTAATTATTTATATATTTTAGTATCGATTTGTAGTGATTATTTTGGGCTGAATTTCTCCGCCAAAAACGAAGTGAACGTTGCCAAGTCGCTATATCGCATCAATGACTCTGAATTTTACAGTAGAGCCTTTGATTTGAAGTTAAAATTGTTTTTGGCAAATGTGGCCATGGAAAATAATTGTTACTACGTACATAGCCAATCTTGTCGTACTAAGCTTAACGTTTATCAACGGACGGTCACTAGGTGAGAACGTATTGAGGAGTTTGTCGAGCTTTTCAAAGTATGTTTCCGCTTACTTGTTGGTCAATGAGCAAAATAGAAGTTAGGTAGGTAATATACATGTATTGACTAGGTTACTTAATGCTACAATTGTAACCATAACCACAAATTATTCGTATCCATATTCTTGACGGAGCAATAATCTTCCTAGAAATCGCTACGTTCATCCTATCGTGTGTCCATGAACTAATCCGTTGGATGTTTTCTACGCTTTTTAAAATGTTTTACCGTCTTTATAAAATAATATACTATTAAAATTTGTTAGTTATTTATTAGTTTTTATTTAGCCTATTTGGATATTTTGTTTGATATTACCTACATAGTGGTCCCATATAAATAGTATCAAGGTCCTACGGCGATCTCCAGAGATATGAAGCAAAACGCTCCAAAACACTGAATGAACCGACTGATCATGCACGCGGCATGATACGCTAGTACTGTTAAAAGTTTTTAACGATATACAATAGATATGGAATACTTATTATCACTATTTTTCAGGTGACCTGCCACGGCCTAGGAGTAAAGCAGAGTACGTGTTTGTGATAGCACAGCTGTTGTTCGGTCTCATGCTGTTTGCTACCGTGCTTGGACACGTCGCCAACATCGTCACATCAGTCAGCACCGCGCGAAAGGAGTTCCAAGGTGAGACACATATCTCCAGCTAGAGCTATTAAGGAACCCACTAGACTTTGTAATTTCAGACTTTCATGATTTATAACGGATAACCCAATTATCTTTCACGCATGATTTGAAACAACGGATTACCAAGAATAACGATATCAAACTAAGTTAACAGACACAGAAATTAGCAGCCTTATGCCAACAACTGGATAGATAAATTTCCCATTGCCAGCTTCCAGAACAAAATGTTTGCTCCGTAAACTAGTGTTCGAGGTAAGCGTACGAGTTCCAATCCTCGTGAAACGATGGGCAGTTAACGCGATTAATCATTGTAAGCGTGTGAGAAGGTTCAACGAGGTCGCAGCGTGGGGTGAGGGCAGTGCGGCGTGGCGGCGTGGCTGTCACATTAGCGTACTAAGCAGGTAGACGTGCAGGCACGCGCCGCTACGTGAGTAAACGCCGCGCGCCGCGTATCGGCCGCGCCGCGCCGAGACAACCGACGTCACACGCTCCACCGACCTGGCTCTAATTACATCTCTTTCCGGCTCGTTACCGCCAGAACTCGTTTAACGTTTCCGCAAAAGAAAACCACGAACGGAAAAGCGAAACAAGGCCCACTACAGTCTATCAATCGATAGCAAAGATGAAACCGGCGTTTAAAAAGAGAAACGGCGAAGTGTCAACAACTTTAATTAGCGCTGCAGCGCGGTTGAGAAGACAATGGCGCCGCGACGGCAGAGAGCGGCTGAAACCGTGACCTTCCTCTGCGGCGCTGCAGCGAAATAGGTCAGCGGCTTGAATGCTATAAATAGCTCGGCGAAAGTCGGGCGCCGCGCCCCATCCCAGCGGGAGAGCGCGTCCCGCGCGTCCGCCCGTCATCGATCCGCCCGCCGTCGCGGCCGCCTCCGCCGCCGCTTCAGCGCCCCAGCCTAACAATTGAACAATAAATTGATCTGATCGTTGCTCGCCCGACGGTGCACGCTCGGCTACATCGCCTGTCAAACCCACCGAACCGCCACCATTGAAAATCTTCCGCCCACCTTAACATTGGAACTTTGTCGACGCGCCTTGTCCATCTGAACTTGACGCTCGCTTCCGAGTTCGAATCTACGAACGCAACTGGCTGATATTAATATTCAGATATAAATCCATTATAAATTTATGATGAACAATCAGAAGTTTGCAAAGCACCCGATCCATTAAAAGCATTCCTGCCGACTTGTTAGATTAATGTTATTCATAAGTTATGCCCCCGCTAGTTGCACGAGCGCGCTATCTAACTCCGACCGACTGTAATAAGTAGTAGGTTAGCCGTGTACGGGACGGCGCGTTCCTCACGCCCGCTCCTAATTGCGTACTTACGTCTTCTGCTGCATACTACATCAGCTGAACTTCGGGATTCTTCGCTCGTAATAAAAGTCGGCTCATAACCTACTTGCACATCTTCCTATTCAAACGGCCTCGCTTAGAAAAGCTTTATTATTTGCTACAAAATGCAACACGTATTTCTTTGAGTTCGTCTGCTCCTTTGGCCGTGTAAACTTTTATAGCTTTTCGGATATAAAAATAACTTATCTACCTCATAAAAATGTTGAAACGTTTTCCTATTTGGGGTTGCAGTTGATATCAATGCGTAATAAAAGAGTTTTCCTTAAAGTCTCATGACTGAGATTTCCTCTGGGGAATCGGCACGTAACTTTTATGATAACAATGTGAGATTTATTTAGTGCCTTTATTTTTAAACGACCGGTTTCTGTTATGCTAAATTATTATAGTAGATTTAACTCTGAAAGCTTTACCGGTAGCTCTACTCGTAATGTGGACCGAAGATGTAGCAGCACTGCACTAACATTTTAATGCTACTAGTACTTAATATGTAATGAAGTAAATTTGACTAAATAGATCTTTAAACAAAAAAATACTTTGAAATTTCAAAGACAATACAAGTAAATTCAATATTCGAACAATATTCCAAAGGGCCATCAGGCGTCTGAACCTATTGCGACCTAAATGAGAACGATCGAGAAGTCTTCTGAGTGTACTTGTAGTTCGATAGAGAGTTAGAAATCATCGGCGAAGGCTTCTCTTCGCGCCGCACCGTGTAAACAATCCGCTGCACTAGGCCAAGTACCTAGTTTATATTCAAATTGTCAGACCTGTCCGACTCTCGCTCCTCAAATTGTCGACGCAGACGAAACTACGACGCCTCGACTAGACTTCCATTTGAGTTTCAAACATTGACGCAGTAATAAAGAAACAATGTTGTTACTCCGGCTTTTCCATGACTTTTAAAATTGAAAAGCCTTCTCCCAGGAGAAAGTGCATTTTTCCACAAAATATATTCTGTCAGAGCTCGGGTCCATAGCGCAAAATGTCCGAGTAATTTTGTTATTTGCTCGCGGAGGACTAGTATCTTTTCTGTGCTCGGTGCCCTAACATGGTAAAGTACCGTTGTCTACTTTCGATGCCATTCACTTTTCCTCGTGTAATGTTAAGTGCCCACCTCGTTCCGCCCGAGGTTTGTGGAAAATTTTGAAAGGAAATTTAAAATTATTTACACTATTCCCGCTATAAATTTGAAAACCTCATTTTGCGGGTTAAATAAGGCTTTGTTAAGCAAACAAATCTTATTTTGCTCATTTCGGGTAAGTGTTCCATCGAAATTAATGTAGCGTGTCGAGAGCACGTGGGTTATTTCCGGTGGGCGTTCGGTCGGACTGCGCCACCGCCAACGCCGCGCCACGCGTAATCACATCGGCCTAACATTAGTCAGGTCCTTACACATTCATATACCTAGAGATCTATGCACCGAGAATCGTTCCAAAGCTGGCAAGCTTAGCGCTGAACTCATACTCGTTAGGTTTGTGTGATGAAAAACCAGCAGCGAGTATGCAATATACCTTACGGTACTTATCACAAATAGTATCCATCCAAAGAGTTAATTATATTTTCTACAGATTACTTATAGGATTTGTGTTTTACTTACTAAATATTTAATAACCTATATCATAAAAAATGTTATTTAACATACCTTTAATTAATAAAACACTTTACTCACATATAATCTTAAATATTGTACGTGTATTTTTCATAGAAAAGAGATTGAACAAAACATATTAGTGAAACATTTAGAATGTAGAATGCACGAAGAGGATTGCCGGCATCTACTGTGGGTAATATTACATAGCTATGTAACAGTCGTTAATGCCCAAAATATTTAATTTAATTGTTTAGCTTTTGACCAATTTAAAAAAGGAAACTGGTGCTAATCTCGTCATTCGATGTAGCTTTTATGATAATGTTGACTTAAAACTCTGGCATCCTATTGACTGATTAGGATAAATTGTTTCTTTTTATGATAATTTATGGTTGCGGAGTAGTTCCCATATAATTTAAAATAAGATTCTATAATCCAATATCCGATAGATCCTTCAAAAATATTGGAACGAAACTACTCAGAACAACCAACTTTGGACGGATTTAGAATAGAATCTAGAATTGAGGGCCCGGTGGCGTAATCGGGAGAACGGTCGGCTTTGATGCCATGGCACCGAGTTCAAACCCCGCCGTGCACCAATGGATTTTTCTGTCGAAAAATGTATGTGCGCTTCTCACAGTGGCCCGGTGTCTCTCCGGTGAAGGAAAACGTCGTTAAGAAACCAACAACCCCCCGCATGGTGGTAGGACGCTATCTAGTGTCCGCCTGGCCAGCTACCACCCTCAAGTTAGAAAATCTGTCGCCAAACATCTAATGTGTTCCGGCAGCTATCCTTGAGAGCCAGTTCCCATTCTGGGCCTAGCGTGCTTACCATCTTCGACCGCATCATCACTTACCAACAGGTGAGATAGTGGTCGAACGCTAGCCTATAAGATATAAAAAATAAGCATAAAAAAAATGCTTATTGTATGTAACTTCTCCTATCTTAAATTACATTACATATATTAGGGTAGTCTGACTTGCACTTGGCCAGTTTATTATTAAATATTTATTTAATAATAAACTGGCCAAGTGCAAGTCAGACTCGCACTCGTAGGGTTCCGTATCACACTACAATATTTTGTAAGATCGAGAAAAAATACCACTATAATTTCTCTCCAGCAAAAAAAATTGCTTTGTTTTTCATAGTGTTAAACAACTGCTGAATATATGTCATTCAAACCAATTTTCGTTGAAAGTATTTATAAAGATCTACAGCATAATTTTTTATTAGATTTTGAACCCTCTTAATTTAAAAGTTATAGAGGGGGGGGGGGGGGGACACACATTTTACCACTTTAGAAGTATATATCTTTCAAACGATTAACTTTGAGAAAAAGTCGATTTGGGAACCTCAATAACATTTTTAAAGACCTATCTATATATAGTCTTAATAATTTAGGAATAAAGTGGCTGTGACATACGGACTGACAGACAAAAAGACATGACGAATCTATAAGGTTCTGTTGTTTGCCATTCAGCTACGGAACCCTAAAAAGTGTCACAATGGGGTATTATTTTTTTTTATCGATAAGGTATATAAGCTGCAAGGTCCAATATAAATGGTATTTATCAAGATCTTTTGGCAATCTCCAGTGACATGGAGCAAGAAACCGGCATGTTATGATAGTTCTTTTAACTTTTCACTAACTATATTTCCATTGCACACGTAATTGTTAAACTGCATACATATCTACTCTTCTACAATTATCTCTCTTTAGAAACAATAGCATTTGAGGCACAGCTAACACTCTATATTAGCGAACGGTTGCTAGCTAAAAGGGACACTGTCTCTGTGTATACAACCGCACTCCTGGTCTCTGTTTGAGGAAGATTAAATTACTCCAAATGTCGGCACGCTAATAAAGGTCCGACCACACTGCACTCCCTCGACGGAAACTATAAAGGGTATGAGATGGCACCGTCGCCATTTTCCGGTCAATATTGTTTGAAGTGTTAGGTCATTTTAATATCAAACTACAGTATTGTGGTTTTACAGGAATTGTGATTAACCTTTAGCGGATTGTGTAATAGAATTATATAAAGTTTGCTATTATAATTAATAGCTTATTCTTGATAAAACATTTCGCAATAGTCCTGACATGTTTTATCTATAAATCCGCGTCGAGAAATGAAAATCTAGATATTTGTGCGTCAGATATGTATTTTTGGCACCTCACAATATGCTATAAAAGTATTCCAAATATTAAATCAAGTATTTGGGCGACCGAGCCTTGCTCGGTAATTTTGTAGAGAAAAGAAATATAACTAAGAAATATTTTGTAAGAATTTAGAAGTAGATTTATAACTAGATCCTTTTTAAATTTGTAAATTATGATTCTCAATTATTTTTAATATAAACTTGTATTTGTTGTTATGATATACAAAAACTATACATTTGAACTGCAAATATAACTTTGATGTGCATTTTACAGCCTCGGTACGCGATTCATTTAGATATTAATTAAAGTAGGTCTATTATATTATTAAAGGCGGCAATAGCCCAATGGATAGGGTGTCGGACTGGCGATCGAGAGGTCGTGAGTTCGATCCTCACCCCACCCATTGCACTATTGACGTGAACCCACTCCAGACACAAGCATATTTAGATTAGTTGGAGGGGTTAACAAGAATACTAGTAATGTGCAACCCACACTGCGAGTAATCTTTTATTCTTAAAAAAATATATAAATATATATCTAATATAGGCTAGCGTTTGACTATTATCTCACCTGTTGGTAAGTGATGATGCGGTCGAAGATGCTCAGCACGCTAGGACTAGAATGGGAACTGGATCTCATCTAAGTATAGTATATTATAGTCATCATCATCATCATCAGCCTGTGTCAGTCCACTGCTGGACGTAGGCCTCTCCCAAGATGCGCCACTGAGCCCGATCTTCGGCTCTTCTCTTCCAGTCACTGCTTATACTACTATTGCATAGTATATATATATATACCGTATAGTATATATATATTCTAGTGGATCTGAAGTAAAATTGCCTAAAAATAAAAACAAAGTTAACAACAAGCTAAAATGATTTTTATTTTAACAAATTCAAAATACTCAAAACTAACAAAAGTTAAAAGTTAACCAACAAAGTAACATGAAAAATGTCAGATACTACGGACAGAGAGATGTTGCCTCGACGGAGGCTGGCGTAGGAAAGAGACGGGTTGTAGGCGCAGGCGGCTTTTATATGATTCATCGCCACGTGGCCGTCACCTGCTTTTACATGATTCACCGCCACGTGGCCGTCACATCGCCGGAGTTCTCCTTTAATATATATATATAGTATATTATATATATTATCTAAGTATAGTATATTATCTTACACGTAATCTTTGTTATGATCAAATAACAGATAAGGGTATATATTTCTATGACCGCATATCGTACATAAATGTTTACTCAGAACTCTGGCTTCCGTATACCGATTTTAATAATATATTTTGTCCATAGTATATTGTTGCAGAGTAGTATCATATAAACTGTATCAAGTTCCTTTGTCTATCTCCAGAGATGGATTTAAACACATTTGAACACCAACTCAAAATCTTCTCAACATTTTTCAAAATATATTCTTCAGAATATACGTGCATTCGGTGTATTTTTAGGGTTCCAATTTTTAGGGTACCGACTTTCCGATGTTTTTTACCTAAAGGGTATGGAAATGGAGCTCTATTACTGAGACTTCACTGCCCGTCCGTCCGTCCGTCCGTCTGTCACAGGCCTGTATCTCCTTAATAATAACAGGTAGATACTAAAATTTAGACAGAATATGTATTAATGTGGCCGCTATAACAAAAAACTATAACAAGTAATATTTTAAAAAACCTTTTTAAACACAAGCTTTTACATAACCTAGAACCAGAGCAAGTCAAGACAAATCCAACGAGCCCAAACACGATGGATAACATGTGTAGTTTAGGAGATCCTATAGCCACCTTCCAGCGGTTTCCTATTGTTTTGCATAACATTTTTTGTCATAATATACTTTAGCATAATGTTGTATCTCCTAATATATTTAAACATACATTAATTTGGCATAAAGTAATTAGGCATATTTTTATTGACATAATTACTGTTAGCATAAGCTTTTGTTGCATAATATTCTAAGAATAATAATAAACGCATAACTATAATTCGGCGAAATATAAGTGTTTAGACATAATTTTTTTATGTCATATTATTATAGTATAATTATGAATAATACTTTTTAAAAATTTTATCTCTTCACGACTAATCTAGCTAGTAGACCGATTTTGTTTAAATATTGCTCTGGTATACCTAATATAATGGAATAGGACATATAATATTTGTTAAAGCAGATGAAGTTCCGAGGCCCAGCTTGTAGATTTACTAAAAAATATCATAAGGTTTATAAAAAGTTTGATGGATGTGTTGAGCACGTCAAGATGCGCATAATAAGTGTAAATATTTTATGTATATGAACATAATCATGAACTGATATCTATTCAAATGCAGAACCAAAACCGTGAGATAGATGCATTCGAAGAAATCTAAGTTAATGTTAATTTAATGTTTGGGTTAGGTCAAATAACGTTCAGTTTTAAAATAAAAATAATCGCGGCTTAGGGTTGGCCCGAGGGGTACCCCCGCCGAACTTGAACCTACTGTCCCAGTCTAGTACCAAACATTTTGTTAGTACTTATAACTTTATATTACCTACTTTATTTAATATTTTGCTACGGACTTGAAGTTCATATATTAATAAATATTGATTTAAAAACTTGGAACCACAAACTTTTTTTGAGCCAAACAACTCTTAACTAAATATGACATACTTAACTAAACATGTCTTACCTTAATTCTGACTTTGGAAGTGTAAAATTATATTTTTTTATATCTTATAGGCTAGCGTTTGACCACTATCTCACCTGTTGGTTAGTGATGATGCGGTCGAAGATTTTAAGCACGCTAGGCCTAGAATAGGAACTGGCTCTCAAGGATAGCTTCCGGAACACATTAGATGTTTGGCGACAGATTTTCTAACTTGAAGGTGGTAGCTGGCCAGGCGGACACTAGGTAGAGTCCTACCACCATGCGGGGGTTGTTGGTTTCTTAACGATGTTTTCCTTCACCGGAGGGCCACTGTGAGAAGCGCACATACATTTTTCGATAGAAAAATCCATTGGTGCACGGCGGGGTTGGAACTCGGTACCACGGCATCTAAGCCGACCGTTCTCCCGATTACGCCACCGGGCCCTCAACGTTATGTCTTATTATATGTTTTATTATGTACTTTTATAATACTATAGTCATTTCTTTAGAAATTAATAAATGTGTAATTAAGTAAACTTTGTTTACTTTAATTTGAATAATTCAGCATAGAATATGTGTAAACATTCAATTATGACTTAATTTATTATGTCTAAAACTATTAGGCCAATAAAAATTATGCCCTATAACTTGATGCGAATCAAAATTAGGCCGCAAAAATATAGATACTTGAAAGTTATGCTTGTTTATACAATATGCCAAAAGAAATTATGTGATAGTACTATTATGCCATTTAAAATTATGCGTAACCCGTTATGCCTAAGTAAATTAGGAATAAAAAATTATGCGAAACAAAGGGATCCCCCTTCCAGCTCCATCATCAGATCAGCACCATGTCATCATAATATTGCATTGTCTCGCGATTTACATATGTATGCAAAATATCAGCTTAATCGGTAACCGGAAAGTGGCTCAAATTTAATTTGCAAGATTTGATGACAAACATCGGGACAGGTGAAACTAAATAAAAGCTTGTAAAAACAAAATAAGTTTGAAAATTACGGGTGTTCTCATACAAGAAACGTGTTTTTACGGCGTTCTTTTACGCGATCTTATAATATATTGAACGGAAGTACGGAAACCTTTGAGTGCGAGTCCAACTCGCACTCGGCAGGTTCACTAACCCCCCCGCAAAAAGAAGTGATGTTATGAGTTTGACGTAAGTATCTGTGTGTCTGTATATATGTGTCTGTGTGTCTGTCTGTACTCTGTAGCATCGTAGCGCCTAAACGGATAAACTGTTTTTTTTTTCGTTTAATAGGTGTTTTAATCGAAAGTGTTCTTAACTTCGATTCATGAAAATCCGCTCAGCCGTTTTAAAACTATGAAATTTTTACTAGATGATGACACTATGTGATCAACTTTTGAATGAAAAGATATGATGACACTATGTGATCAACTTTTGAATGAAAAGATATGATGACACTATGTGATCAACTTTTGAATGAAAAGATTCGAAATTCGGTATCCTCTTTCTTCAATGATAATGTAAAAACATTGCATTGATCTGATGCTGCGGCATCTTCTGAAATCTGCAGAATACTCTACTTCTCACCAACGTATTGAATTGTATTGTGTGTGTTTCTTTGCTACCAACACAAGCGCTCCATTTCTTATATTAATATGCGTTGAGTAGTTACAGTAACTGGCAAGTGCTATTATTTCTGATGATATTTGGGGTATTTTCTCATGATAATGATATTTAAGGTAACAGTAAAATAACGACGCTCGCCTAATGGTAAACAATGACCTATTACAAATAAATCGGCATGTAACATTCTAGATAGCCAGAATTTTGCATATCACTGCACTGCGCCTGTTGCCTCGAGACATAAAGATGTTAAGTCCGTCATGCCCTGTAATTTCACTGGACACATTGAAACACACATTGGACACTTTCTCATGTAATAAGAACTTTTTCCCCTAATTCGCCTTTTGGGAGATAACTCTGAAATCGCATTAGTTATTGAAGACGACACAAAGAAATGCAGCCCTTGGTTTAGTTCCCTTAGCTACTTGTACTATTCATTATTCTGTGCCTTAGCCGCAAAATAGTACCCTCGGGAAAAGACGGGGGCCTATGCCGAAACCGGGACCACACGGTACGGAATAGATTTATACCCCGAAGGTACACACAGACAAAGCCGTCGCATAGTTTAAGACGTACCCGGAAAATAAAAACGGCTTCTAATAAAATTACGCGTAATCCAGAGACACAATAAAAAGGGTTCTTCGCTGTAGGGTTACCATCGTGACGTCAATGTGAAAGCACCTCATATTATACTGCAAAGCAAAGGATGAAAACTCAGTGAGAGCTCTGTTGACTTTAGTCGGTTTGTGCAGACCGTTTATTGTTGGTCCACGTTGTTTCGTAAACAAGCATCGTCCCTTCGGCTTTGTTTGAAAGCTGGGCACTCCGTACTTTTCACTTTTGTTCAATTATATAATGTTTACGTTTGGAATGTTGCGCAAACATATTTTGAAAAGTACTTTAGAAAGTGTGAGCCGAAATGCTTTTAGTGAAATTCTTTCGACTTGTTTATTGGGTAAGTACATTTTGCAAATAGACGGGCAATCGCATGTTATAAAAAATTCGCTTTCTGTATGATTTTTGTAAGAAGATGTAAGCATTTTAAATATATGTGTTATGTAGTTACATAAAAAATAAAATTTCAATAATTTAATACGATCTATAGCTCACTACCTACCCTCTATCCTATGTACCTATCTACATTATAACTACTTACTTATTATTTCGAATAAAATTGTATCACAGAGCTCAGTAGAATTTAAATTATCACCTCCAGCTCCAATTTTTTAAATGAATCTTCCCTCGAGTCGTAACAAGGTGAAGCTCTAAGGACTTAAGTCTGGTGCAGTAAAATTTGACCTACATTATGAATAGAGGGGCGTATTTCAAATGGATATGCCTTTCGAGTATAGTGCGCAATAATAATTTCATGGGAAATTCGAGGAATTAAACTAGTTTTAATTTATGTTATTCTTGAAATTAGTTCTTTGGTTTGGTTTGGTTTTGGTTCCATTCCCGATACTTATTTCATCATACAACCTTTATTTTAATAAGTTATAAGTTATTTATTTGCTCATAATCAAAGCTTAAACTAATACAACACCCTTACACTATTTAAACAATAATAGTTTTTTTTTTTTTTATGCAGTAAGTATTTAAAAGAATTTGGACATCATGTTATAATTTTAACATTAACTTGGCTCAAACGGGTCACTTAAATATTAGTATAGGTTCATGTCTGCGGCCTAACTCCTAACTAGGTTTCCATGTATTTAGGATATTATAACCCTTCCAGTCATTAATTTGATTTTAAATTGTGTAGTTTTTTTTTTTTTTTAAGATGCAATTTACTCAATCAACAATTAATACTATATTGATGGTAAGGTAATGAGTAAATTTAATGAGTAGAGAGTGGTTACTACTTAATTCAACAGTGTATGTGTGTATACTAGAAAGGACCATTCAATTAATTGTGTATTATTCTCGCACGGAACCCTTTATGAATTGTAAATTATGAATTTAAAAGCTTTATGAACTGTAGCTAAGCACTAAATAAGGATTTTTTATTTTTTTATTTTTTATTTCTTATAGGCTAGCGTTTGACCACTATCTCACCTGTTGGTAAGTGATGATGTGATCGAAGATGGTAAGTACGCTAGGCCTAGAATGGGAACTGGCTCTCAAGGATAGCTGCCGGGACACATTAGATGTTTGGCGACAGATTTTCTAACTTGAGGGTGGTAGCTGGCCAGGCGGAACCTGACCGTGATATTGTCTGGTAAGTTTACTTACCCATGATCTAAGCAGAAATGGGGGCCTACCACAAGATTTTAACATTATTTGATTCATTGGTTATTGTATGTTTTGCCAAGAAATGGCATTACTTGCTGGTATCCGTGTTGCCGGATAACTACAATCCGGGGGTCTTCAAATCGCGAGTGAAAAGATATCCATTACGCAATTCGAGCCGTTGAGCTATTTCGATTACTGTAGTTCTCTGGGGATATTTGTTATATCTTGTGTTTATTATAGGTATTGTCACAGATATTGAATATACCAACCTACCGCCTATTTTTGATAACTAGGTTCTGTTCATCTAAAAATAGTAGTAAGTCGAGACAACCATTTCCAAACCTATTTAGCTCTTACCTAATATAAGCACAGAAGTCTTAATAATATGTATTATTTACTTCTGTGCTTATAAGATGTTTGATCAGTATGCGATAAAGTGTTCATCTATCTATACCATGGTAGGCCCCCTGGTGTCTTGCGAGCGGTCGATTTTCCAATATCTGGTGATTAGTGTAAGTCTATCTTGAACAGTAAGCCACTAACGGAAGCCGAGCGATTAGCCTCTTTGTTCTACTCTGCACCGACACCTCTATCTACTTTGTCGTAATTAGTTTTCTGATGATAGTTGTACCTCCAAAGAACTAAACTTCAAACTACTTGATAGAAACCATACGTGCAAATTGTAAATATAATTTAAACTAAAAAAAAGCTTACTAGCAATATGGTTAGCACATTACCTTGTAGTATACCCCTCTAACTAAGCTAAATATAAAATATTATCTTTCTTTGAAGTGTTTCACACTTTATATTTTCTAAGCTAAATACGAGTATGTTTGTGTCTGGAGTGGGTTCACGTCAATAGTGTAATGGATCGGGATCGAACTCTCGACCTCAGGCTCATAAACTGACTTTGACTTAAATAAAAACCCTATGACAAAATTGATGTTGATCATTTCCTGGCCGATTTTGGGCATATCGTCTGTTTATTGTTGCATAATAGATAAATTAAATACGACAATAAGAGTATGTACACACATTACACTCATTAGCTCTGATTCATATTTCCACAAAACAGTAGTATCACGTCAACGCTTTGTATGGAACCCTTTACACAAAGCTTTGTGCAAATTGATTTGAAATTAAAATGCAATATTCAATAGAGCAACTAATAAACATTACTGATATAAAATCAGTATTTGATTGAGTTTGAAATTATGTTTGTCGTAATTAGTTTTTTTTTCCTGAATAAGTTTTGTACATGATTCGAGTTAGGTATATCTAATATATAAAATTCTCGTGTCACAGTTTTCGTTGCCATACTCCTCCGAAACGGCTTGACCGATTTTGATGAATTTTTTTGTGCTTATCCGGTATCTATGAGAATCGGCCAACATCTATTTTTCATCCCCCTAAATGTTTAGTGGTAGTCCACCCCTACATTTTTATTTTTATTTTTTAGACAAAATTTTTAATTTCTATTTTTTTATGATACAACATACAAAAATACATACAATACTCAATTTTCACCCTTCTACGATCAACCCTTATTTTTTAATAGCCATTTATTTATATGGCAAAACAACGTTTGCCGGGTCAGCTAGTGTTGTATAATATTTGATGCGCTTATGTAGTTTACGTGCCACGTGAGTGATTTATTACGTATGATGATTTCAATATGATCTTGGTGATCATGTAAATCGGTCAACGATGCCGGCGATTTATTCTAGTCTGAGGGAACATATTATTAGGCTCCTTCCAAATTAATACAAAATTACACCAACTAATAACCCAATTATAATTTATTTTTTCTATGTATGTTACGCGATTACTCCATCAATTGTGAATCTATTCCAATGTTTGATAAGTATCTCTAGAGATACGAGGTTAAACGTCTCAAACTTGCTACTGAAACTGCCTCGCGGGGATGTACATTATTGAAGTCGGTTGTTTTAGTTTTTAAACTATTTTAATTATCTGATATGAAAACAGGTGTCTCGAAGTAGTTTGAGTTAATTTGAGTTTAAAAAAAAAAAGTCTTCTGGAGCCACGTCAGGGGAATAAGATAGTTGTTAGATAATATTTGTTGAGTTTTTTTTAACCAGAAATTCTTTTAAAATCTCTTATGACATGGTTCGTTCGTTCGCTCAAAATATATCAGTTTTCGTGATGAGAGAAATTGATGCATGGGACGTTATTTTGACTTTGATTTAGACTACTTTCAGTAGATATTTCATAGACTTATACAACAATTTCGAGTTACCATTTTAGTGATACTAAAATTAGTTGAAAACGTTAAGGGCCCGACCAAGCGAAACAAATCTGCCACTCTAGGTACCACTCAAACATACCTATTTTTGATAAAGTCAATTTGTTCGATATCTTTATCCAATCTACTAGAATAAATGTATATACGCTATTATATGTATATATAATAGCGTTTTTTTTATCTATACAGTTTTCATTCATATTTAGATAAGTTTAGTTGTTAATACTTTTTAAGGCTCTATCTTTATATTTTCAGTTATATTATTAGGTATTTTTACTGGTAAAGATAGCGTGCAAATGGTGTCAACAAAAAATGCTACAGCTAACATAGTCATAGTTTTTCTACGTGTGATATTTTAAAAATATGTCTCTTCATTACTTGACTTTAGTTGCCTAAAAGAACAGAGATTACAAGTTTATTACTATTTCATATTACTATCAATAAACATTCATAGAATACATATTATGTAGTCACTGTTAATTAAACAGAACAGAACTACAGAACAGCTAGTTTGTTAAGTGTGATAGATACCTATCAATAGAAACAACATTATACAAGTTAGCAGCGTCCAACTTGGGCTTGTTGTCTACCTAGGCTAGACCCACTGTTAAATGGTTTTGGTTAACTCGAGATTGCAATTATTTCTTGGCAAGTCGAGTTAGCGCTTGACACACGAGGTGCCCCACTTAGCCTAACTTAAGTTGGCCGTACTCCACAGCGACAGGTGTGATTAAATGCGATTTACAAAACAGTATAATTTCATTTTGTCGCTAGAAACTTTATGACAAAATGATAAATTGTATTATAGTGCACCTGCGTTGACAGAGTAAGGACGTTGAAAAATGTGTTTCAGAAAGATAGTTTTCACGGCTTGGTTGGCGCTGCATCAACTATCTACTTGGAATAAAGTTTCAACGAAAATAATGCTAGTCATAGAAATTGCTTTTTACTTTCTGATCTTATGGTCTCAGTATGTGTTTAGGAACTGGGTAGTCACAAGAAACTATGAGTGATATTATATTACTAATAAAGCTGTTAATAGAGATTTATGTTATATGATGATATATTATTTTAACGTATGATTGGAGTGACTCTGATGGACTATAAATGAATTCTAATCTAATATATGTATTTATGACATTGTATCTTATGTTATTAATTAATTATCATTCCAATGACATTCTGATTATTATTATTTTATTGCAATTTTTATGCATTTTATTAAAAATGTTGACGTCATAATTTTTATCAAATGTAATAATAGTAGATTATACAACAAGTTAATAAAAAGGCAATTTAATTCGAGGGAGGGAGTTGGACCCCGAGAGCAGCGAAGGATTCTAGAGTGGAATCCTGAGCGGGGCGAGGGATACAAGGACCAAGATTATCTTTTTTATTCACGAGTCGTGTAATCTTCTTTTTAACATTCACTTCAAGAAAATAATAGTGAATTAATTTCAAGTTTAATATCGATATTTAGAGAGAATCGTACAAGTCAGTGATCGCTTCCGGTTTTAAACCTGTTGATCACAGAAACATCAGTAATTGTCCGTCAGGATCTCATTTTTGGTGACACATTGCCAGAGTCAGCTTACAGACCATACACCCCTAAAAAGGAAAACATAATAGCGCTTTGTTAAATTTATCGCCCGGTCCCATTCAATAGTAGGTATATACACCGTATTCAACTTTCATGAACCTAAGTAGAGTACTACTACGAGTGACGCTTTCATAAAACCGAGACAATGTTTCTTTGGGCACACAGACTGGCCAATATTTCATAACTTTAGTTCGAACTACAGTTGCTAGTTTTGTTGTGGGTTATGATAATGTGGTGAAAGCTGGGCGAACTTTGTCAATTTATTTGCTAGTGTATTCATTGTATGGTTACAGGGCAACGTCACCTGAATCTGATGCGTCGAGTTCGTTTTGTTGTTCTTACAAAGTTTTAATGTATTGCTGGGGTTTCTTCAGTGGGCTATCTAGGCCGTATACGGTGAAGAAGAAGCTTGGCCGATTTAATGCCCTTTGTTTAAATTAAAGCTTCCGTAATCACCAACTAAACAGTTGGTGTCGAATTATTCAACCTTAAGGCTGTTCATGCACGTGTCGGTAAGCACCGAACAAAAACTGCGTTCGGTATGCGCTTAACATGCCAATCGATTGGATCTTTACAAATTTTCTTGCCCCCTAAGATTTAGAATACCAGTAGTAATATCCTAAATATATGATACTTTACTTTAATTTTATAACTTATAGTGTGGTGAACCCTGCATCCTGCATCTGAAACAGAAACATTAATAAATTAAATAAATACTCGAATGTTGAATAAATAAATAAAAGTAATTAATATACTTAGGCAATACACACACTACCCCGCGCCACGCTGCGGGGTGCGTGGTGGCGGAGCCACGTGTCTCCGTGCGTGAGTGCAGATCTGCGTCCGCATGCAGATTTTTTGTATTGATTTCTTGGAAACGCGCGTGGGTGCCTGTTTCTACGCGTGAAGGCGCGTGATCTGCAACACTGCGCGTGAATGTGCGTGTTCAGTATGTTGGACTGCGCTTGTTATCTATACAAACACAGATACTTGCAAATAACGTAAGACCACGCACTCCCGCGCTACGCTGCGTGATGCGGTGCAGTGTGAGAATCGCCTTACATGTCAGCTGGCGCCGCATCGTTCCGCATCGCATAATCTCAATAGCATGCTATATGAGAGGGCCTATGTTTAGCAGAGGGTAGTTTTAGTGGATAATTGGCTGGTGATGAGGTTAGATTGGTAGATAATTATTAAGTAAATAAGTAACTTTTATTTAATTAAATTAAACCATGTAATATCTATATTAATAATTTCTTCAACAGCGAAACTGGACGGTGTGAAGACGTACATGCGTATGCGGCGGGTTCCAACCCACTTACAAGTAAAGGTCATCAAGTGGTTCGACTACTTGTGGCTCACGCAAAAGTGTTCAGACGAGGAAAAGGCGGTGTCCTGTCTACCGGACAAGCTCAAGGCAGAGATAGCAATTAATGTACACCTGGACACGTTGAAAAGGTAAATCAGAGGTGTTGGGTGAGGTGAGGTTATGGTAAAGCGAACTCATTGTTATGGATCGCAATGAGGAAAAGTGGGATACATCTACTTTATAACCCCTCTCAACTACATATAGATTTCTTTGACTATGTATTACTTAGTTAGATTACTATTTAGTGTTTGCGCTCTTTTTGATATCTTCCAAAAGCAATTAGATAACGTATCTTCAATTTATTATTTCAATGATTACCTAGGTTACAAACGATTATATCAATCATGTGAATATACATAAGTATGAAGGTATATGTCTATATCTATACTTATATACTTGTTATATATTATCCTACATATCCTATAATATTACCAAGAGGGATCGCGTTCATCCGATGTAAGGTACCACGTAAGCGTTGTGCCGTCAGACCTCCTCTTCTACCGTTTTGACGATTCATGTTCAGTGCAGTTCCGTTCGTCCTATCATTGAAATGCTACCCCATACCATACACGAACCGCCTCCAAAAGGAACAAAGCTCTTCAGTGCAACTTTGAGTATGTCTATTCCCACGTCCACGATAGGCTCTTCTGCGACCGTCTATTTGTACCAATTAATCTCTGAAACTATCCATCCGATTTCAAAAATTATTTCAGTATGTAAAATGGACAAAGGCCTTATCATTGCTAAAGACATAGACAGCTACTATCCCGTTTAAATAATAGGTATTTTCGTGGATACATATTTTGCAACCTACGTTGACAATAAAACGGTCATAAATACACGTTTCTCACGAACGCTGCTTTAACGGAAATAGATATGAGAAAATTCATATGGAAAAGTTGTACAGCTTGATAAGACATATTAAAAATTCCGCAATGACATAATGTCTATCTCCTAAGGTTGACTCACAGTAACCATTCAAATCCATACTTAAAAAAACATAATTTCTAAGGACAAATAAGCACTTTATCGCTTTCTCATCTCAAGTTAAGTTATGTTATCAACGCTATCTAAGATGGTATCTTTTTAATAATCTCTATATTTTATTTTTATATGTAATGTATTTTTCAATAGCATATAAAACATATTAAATTGCTTCCTAATGATTTTATTATTTTAAACAATCAAGAAAACTTTCATTAGAAAAGCAGAAATTTAAGTGACCTTCTGAAAGTAACATCTTGATTATTTAGTTTGAAGTTCGTTAGTCAGCTTTAGAAGCATTACGACCGTTCGGAGTCGACAAACCTTGATTTTACATAGAAAGTGATAAAGGACTAAACTGAACTTTGCGAGTAACGAAGTTGTCACTAGATCAAGCAAATTGGAGGCCCGTCCTAACATCTGCCGTTAATATCATTTGCATTTAGTTCCGTTTCAGTTTCGAGCTCACGATTCAAATGTTGTTTGAGCTATAATAGTCTCTAGAGAACTAAATAGCACATTGCATACCATGAGATTACATACTATGATGATATACGTTCATTTCTTTGTAACATGTAGAACAAGAATCTCTTTGCATGATTTGTCCGTCTTTAGGTACATAAGACATTGTGGTAAAGACATTAAAATGTTTATAAATATTTTTATTTAAAATTGGAAGCTTTTATAAAACTATTCAAAATATCAACTATAATATAGTTGATATTTTGAATAGTTTTATAAATGCATATTATGCATTAGGTTAACTACAGATAATACTTAAATTCAAAATTTAAAGCTTTCCCGACTGATCATATCTGCTTTATAATTTGATCATTGAAACCATATTCCAATGAGCCCAAACACAACATGTCTGTTGTAAGTTGGCGAGAAGCAGAGAAGGTATTATGCAGATTCCAAGAGATGTTCCAGTATCAGGTCAATGCTTCTATGTTCTTATAATATTAATATCGTAAACTTTAACGATAGGATACCGAGTTGAAGAAAGTTGATTCTATAGCGTTACCAACTAGAAAAAACGTTCATAGTCTTAAAACGGCTGAACGGATTTTAATGAATCAAAGCTAAGAACACTTGCGATGAAGACACAACAAAAAAAAAACGAAACCAAAATCGGTTCACCTGTTTGCTACGATGCTACAGGCACACACATACACAGATACACACGTCAAACTTATAGCACCAGTTCTATTTGTGTCGGGGGTTAAAAATAAACAAGTACTTATGACTAATGAACTAAAGGCGAAAGAATTAAGACGGACGGATATAACAAACGTATAAGGGTTATTGGTAGTATAAAACCCCGAAAAGAGACAAAGGATATATACATAGTAAGTAGTATGTTCTTAATTGGTGATATGTTTCCACCTGTCATAATCAAACTAGAACTTTAAAAAATATTTTGTTTTATTTCGCTGCGCATTCAAAATAGATATACGAAAACTCTAGTATTGTAAATGAATCTGAGATACTTTTATTACGCTGCTTTCTGTGATATCAAATTACGAAATATACAGTATGTTGCTTTTTCAGCCAGCTAGAAAAGAAAGAGTTTGTAGCCTTCGGTGAAACATTATTAAAAATATCAAAGCAAAATAGGACAAAGACTACATTGTTTGTTCTCAACTCATTCTCCTATCCCTTGTCATTTAGCCACATTAATGCAGCGTGGCAGTTGAAGCTTAATATCCCGTGTTGTATAATTAAAAAGAGAAACATTCGCTTTTTACTTCCATGAATTATGCATAAGTGTTCGTTTATACGATCCGTAAATTTTTGTCGCCAAATGGCTCTTCCGAGCTTTTCCGTTTTCGACAGCGTACTCTTTTTTTGCGGCTTTTCCCGAGTACCTGTTCAGGTGACATTTTTATTTAACGCTATTTCGTAAATAACGTGAAACATTCAACACGCAATCCGATAACATATAGGTTACATATTTTTTTTATTATATAGGTAGCAAACAAGCAAACGGCCCGGCCCACCTGATGGGAAGTGGTTATCGAAGCTTAAGTATATTTGCAACGAGTGTCACTCATGCATTGCAGGTAGGCTATTCTGTAAGCTATCTCGCCAGCGGAATCCGCGGTGAGATTCGAATTTCGTACTACGAAATTCAATCTTATCACGTTCGTAATACGGTTGAATTACGTAATACGAAATTCATAACTCACCGAGAATTCCGCTGTCGAGATAGCTTACAGAATAGTCTAGCTAACCTAACAAGATTATTTTTGCAATAGATTACAGTCAAGTAAAAAAAAATCACTGCAAGTAGGACACTATTTTTGCCGTTTGAGGGCCCGGTGGCGTAATCGGGAGAACGGTCGGCTTTGATGCCGTGGTACCGAGTTCAAACCGCCGTGCACCAATGGATTTTTCTATCGAAAAAATTATGTGCGCTTCTCACAGTGGCCCTCCGATGAAGGAAAACATCGTTAAAAAACCAACAACCCCCGCATGGTGGTAGGACACTATCTAGTGTCCGCCTGGCCAGCTACCACCCTCAAGTTAGAAAATCTGTCACCAAACATCTAATGTGTTCCGGCAGCTATCCTTGAGAACCAGTTCCCATTCTAGGCCTAGCGTGCTTACCATCTTCGACCGCATCATCACTTACCAACAGGTGAGATAGTGGCCAAACGCTAGCCTATAAAGTATTAAAAAAAAAAAAACTATTTATGTGTTTCAATATGTATACTTACAGACAATAAACTCTACGTTTTAATTGGAACGACTAACTTTAGCTACTACAAAATGATGAAGATGTCATACCTTCTGAATATAGTTGACCAACTTATTATTATTAGAGTGACTATTTTACTCGTGTTTCAATATTAAATGAACTAACTCTATGTATTGTTTGTTTGTAGGGTAGAGATCTTCCAGAACACAGAAGCGGGGTTTCTGTGTGAGCTAGTATTAAGGCTAAGACCAGTACTGTTTTCGCCTGGAGACTATATCTGCAGAAAAGGTTAGTATAATCATGAATTTCTAGTAAAGACACACCATTTTCTTTAACATTTCTTTCTCTGCTTGAAGGTTACCTATGAAAATATAAAATTTAGTATTTCAATGTAACTTACAGTCAGAACTTTTAGTTCAATGTTAAAAACTATATGTTATTTACTCCCCAGGTGAAGTCGGAAAGGAAATGTACATAGTCAATCGAGGAAAACTGCAGGTGGTAGGCGACAATGGCAAGACAGTACTGGCAACTCTCAAAGCGGGTTCTTATTTTGGCGAAATTTCAATTCTGAACATGGGCACGGCAGGTAAACAACTTGGTAAATATCGCCACGGCCCGAGACGCCACGCCATTATTATTCTTATTTTGTTTTTCTTGGAAAGTTTTAAAAAGCAAACGTTGGAGACGCTGCAATCAGGGCCGAGGGAGCGGCCACCACGCTGCCTACTGGTTCTGGACAACATCCTGAACACGAGTGTTAACGTTCGGTCCTCTTCGCTAAATCTGTCATATCTCTCTCTATTCTTATCCTTTACTCTAAATCTCTTACGACAGACTAGCGAACGACTGGCGGTAACTGGTTTGTGCCACCTCTAGAATGCCTGAATATATATCTGATATCTCTAAAAATATAGTATTTTTAATACTATTATTTCTATTTATTTAAATGATTTTATATCGATTTTCTTTTTGAACTTTTATTCGAAGCATTCTCGTACGGTAAGCTTTACATTTCGTTTACAGTTTCAATATTCAGTGGCTTTGTCTAGATCCTCCTCCAGGATTCGTAGTCTTGTGTCATGTTATTTTGTTATTTGTTTGCGGTTTACGTTTTATCTCCTTTGGTTGTATTGAAGGCAGTGTCCCCGATCGCTTTGCATCCTCCCCTAACTATTTATTTATACTTGGCGTGACCTCTTGGTGCATGTACCCTTATTTTTAAGTATACCCCGCGTTGATACTACGATCTTGAATTTTTTCTCAATTCAGTTAAAAGTTATTTTTGCTGACGAATCTGAGAGACATCCTGCGCTATTTAAATTCGTAGAACTGCTTAGTTCTTTAAGAAATTTATGATAAAATATTTTATAGTTTTAGACTAATACTTGTATCCTTAAGCTTTTATCTTTGTAATGAAGCAAGACGAACGATCCCATATAGTTGGCTTCTTATTTTTTAACTATGACCGTGATGTGACCCCGGATGATCCTGCGTGTTGTTAGTTTCGATTGAGCTTTATATCTTTGAACTCCTCTTGAGTGATCTTGCCCTGCCGCCGGTGTTTCGGTCTTCCCAGTAGTAGAGCTTACGTGGTGTTTTGACGTCAACGGTTGAAAGCGATGTGACGTCAGGACAGCTAGTAAGGACCTCGGGCCGAACACCGGTTGGCACGGAGTGTGTGGATGACACGTCGACAGGCAACCGGCGGACAGCGTCGGTGCGCTCCGTCGGTTATTCGGACCTGTTCGTGCTCAGCAAGAAGGACATGTGGGACGTGCTCAAGGAATACCCCGCCGCCAGAGTCCGCTTAGAAGCCATCGCAGTCAAGAGACTTGAGAAATATAAGAAGGCGCCACTTGAAAAAGGTAAGCCACACAACATGCGATCTATTAAATTTTAATATTGTACAGGCAACATTCGATTGTAAATAATATTACACCTAGCAGTTTAATCACAAATAACATAGAGAACATAAACTAAAGCACTGCACACTTGCTTTTGCAATCAACTAGAGTCTTCCTTCATGATGAGTTCCGGTGTGAAGGGTTGGGAAGTTTGAAAGTAGTGGCTCGAACGTCGCACAGTTGCGAGTTCTCAGAGCAGGAACTAGACAATGGGTGCGATGTACTTTTTGTTTCGCTACTTGTAGTGTTAAAATAATCTGTTATTAATAATGTGTTCCGGGTTGAAGGGACGGGCAGTGTAACAGAATTCACGGAAGCAACGGGTTACAAATAATAAGTTTTGATCCTTTAATTAGAGGATTGGCTTGAGGGTCTAGAACCAGTTGAAAGATTAGGGAATCTTTGGAGGGTAACTGAAATGTTGTACTGTTGTAGTGGCGATGGGTCGCTGCCAGTCTACGCCTGGGCTCGTGGAGACGAGCGGGCGAGTTCCCATCGAAGAGATGCAGCTACCGCCCGCGCCGCCGCCGCCGGCGCACCCCTCACACCCGCCTTCCTACCGGGACCAGCTTTATAGGTGACCTTTATGTCGTACTGTGTTCTCAGCTGCATACCCGCTGCAGTTTACTACTAGAAGACCCCGTCCCTTCCAATGTCATACTATATTTAACTTTATATAAAAAACTTTAGTGGCAGGAATGTCAAGCTTTATCTGCATGCTGGTCGGTTTACATAGGACTTTAAGTGCAAGGGTATAGATGATAATGCTCCTTTAATCGACCTGATTTCAATATCATTAATACGTCGTGTATTCTTATCGAACATTAGAATGGACCTTGCTAGAATTCAGACCATGAGACATTAATAAAAGCGGTTTATTTTCCATACTACTCTTTTCTATCTAGCGAAGCTATCAAACCGATTATCGAAAATAAGGAACGGACAAATCTGTCAGGTTATAGAATCCCCCGTAGTATTATATTCTACTAGCACAACGAATAAGCTGTGCCAGCGGTCGTCTAGACTAACCAATCAGGCGCTTGTGTTTACTGTTTCTTTTTATTATTCAGATTTAGTCAAGTACGTCTGTTATAGTTTGTCAGTAATCCGCCTATGTGTAACATCCCCTGTAGCGTCTTTTTGTATTCTAGCACTACAATCAAGCTACGACAGAATTCTACAGGCTGCCTCAAAACTTAGACAACAGGGCTAGCCAATGAGGCGTTGATCTTGAGCTTATTTTACTACTTAATATTAGCAAGGCACAACTCGGTCAAAATATCAGTGCACCTCCTTGGAATGCGATACCCCATCCTGCTTAGTCACTCAGATCCCCACGATATTACTCTGTCGTATACAAACCGTGCCAGAGTGACGATATGACGTCATCGACGCTAGGTTTATTAGATATTTGACCAGGTTGAACGTTTGTTACAGTTCGTCAGTAAGCCCCCTACGTGTAGCATCCCCTGTAGCGTCGTGCGCGTCGAGCGCACGTAGCAGTGCAGCCGGTGGCGGCGCCGCACGCGTGCACCTCGACTCGCACGAGACTCTCGAGTGCGAGATCAAACGTCTCCGAGAACGGTTGTACACTGTCGAGACGGAGAACGCCGCCATGTCCGCCAAACTCAGCCAGCAGCAGTGGGAGGTTGACCAAAGGTGAGTCTACTAATAACAATATTATGGTTACTTGGACAAAATAACAGCGTCTATTAGAAGTAGCAAGGACTGTCCTCCTTAGATAGATTCCAAACAATATTGAGTACCATCCGACATATCCGTAACTACAGTAGAAGTAAGTAGCGCATACAGCAGAGTAGCCTATGTTCTCTGAAGAAAAATTTTGCCAATCTGTTCAGGATAGTCAAAGTCAGTCAGTTAAGTATTACCACTGTCTCACACACTTCCCAATCCCAATGTCCTAGACAAGGTCTGAACTAAGCTGTGTTAAAATGAGATCGAAGTAAGAGACAGCTAACAGAACCAGAAGTAGAATTATCTATTCCCAGACACACTTATGTAAGTCCGGTTCTCATATATACAGGTTTGAGATATAAGCAAAGTTCGGTGATGCTAAGTATGCAAGTATCTGACACAAGTACTATTGTTTGTGCAGACTGCAAGAGATAGAGATGCAGATCTGCGGCGGCAGCTCGATGAGCTCGCAGGAGGAGAACGAGCGCAACCGGGAGAGCATCATATAACAGCACGCCACGTCCCCCGGCCCGCGCGCGCCGTTCCCTGCCCCTCTCCCCGTTTGCTGACCGGATGGCCCCGAGCCGCTGTGACCACCTACTCTCGTGACCTCTGTGAACTTCGAATGTACGATCATTAGTGTTTTTACGAATAAATTATTATGGTATAGTAAATACGAATTAACTTTATCAAATTTATATATACGTAGTATATACAACTCGCTAATATTTGACGAGTGTCGTGGAGTGAGATTTTGCCAAGACAATATTATCTTTAAATTAAAGGAAGTAAGGTACGTCGAGGTGTTTGTGCCGTGTGAAGTGTGCCGTGGGCCATGAACGCAAGTTCGCTGTTCGGTTTGCGTGTGCCCTAAAGGGCGCGTTTACGTTACCTACCTGCATAAGTAAGTATGGTACCTAATTCGTGTGTTTACCGATTTCGTTCGTCGATTCTATGAATTGAAAGTTTACGATTTAATATTGTTTTCGCTAAAGTTACCTCATTATAACGGCGAAATGTTTCGCCATCGAGTCGGAAGTTTGTGTACAAAACTCGTCGTGTATTATATCAGTAACTGGTACAGAGTGCCAAATTAACGGCCAAATTGAATGTACTATTGATAAGATTTTTATGTTAACTCATAATAAAAAAGAGGATGGATATTTTCTTATCCATAAAATTTGAGCTTTAATTATTATAATATCCCGGAAGACTTGAACCATTAATTATAGCTCCACTTTAAGATCGTTAAGTTGTCATATACCTCGATTCACAGTCTAGGGAAATAATTTGTTTATTAACTTTTCTTGTAAGACTTATTTTACTATATTTCTATGTACTAACTTAATGATTGTGAAGATAATACTCTGAAAACTTGTGCTCGTTTCATAAACAGTAATCTGTCATTGATAATTGTGTTGTCGTTAGTTATATGAATTGATGACCTTATTATAAGAGACTTTAGAGTTAAAAACTGGTTACGACATCAGTAAATTGGTAAATAAAGATCACTACTGCCAATAAGAATTAAGTAGTTAAAACGTTTTAATGTAAAATCTGACAATGGACTTAAAATAATATTTTGTACTTACATCCTTTCTATTAATAAATAACCTGAAAAGGTTTACCTACCAGAAACAATTATTCAGTTTGTATTGCAACGCTGCGCATACTTCTACAAAATGTTAAAAGTAAAGCTAGTTTCATATTGCTGTGTCGGGGTGTGTCTGGTCGCCGTCTGTTGTGTCGCGGAGTGTTCATACTAATGTGTTGTCTTGTGGCGCAATATGTCGCATTTTTAGATCATTCTCATTTTAAAAGTTGTGGAGTGATTCACTTTGAGAGCATTTTTGGGCATTTCACTGTCTTGTTCGAGAATTAGAAAGTGACTAAATAAACTATTAGACGTACAAGATAGGTAGAATTAATTCATAAATAAACAACTTACCTGATTTATTTAATGTTGTTGCTATTTCCTCCCAAGCCCTATTCCTGATACCGTGATCCTTATATTCCTTACATTTCCTGTCATAGAGTATTATTAGAGTATTTGTATTGCCGTACTAATTCAATAAGTTCATCAGACATTTTAAAGAACGAAAAACAGAATTATAATAATTGCATGAACTGTGTTCCCTCGCAATAACGCGTCGTAAATGATAGATTCACATTAGTGTGGCGTGACTGATCCCCCACCACCTCTCTGGCGCGATCGGGCGTCGAGCGATTTTACTGCGACAGAACGCGCCACAACACAACACAACCTACTAATGTGAATCTATTCATAGTAAATGCACGTAAGCGATTGCGTTCATACGCACCCCGACACAGCAATATGAACCTAGCTTAACTTAAATATCACATGTCATTTAACTTGTAACATATTATATGACATTAAGGGCCAGTTTCACCGGTTCCTGATAGCGCTAATATGAAGAAATCTGACAGCTTTTTTATGGCGACATGTGTCAGATCAGATAACTACCTAACGAATTATCAGGAACCGGTGAAACTGGCCCTAAAGCTGAGTCAGAAGCACCATATTACTTTAACTATAACAAACGTCAAAAATCTGTCAAAATCCATATAAAAACACCGGTTAATAGTAACCCTTGCCGCACACGGGCCACGGGCCACAACCACAAAACGCCGCCACCGGCATATTTCCTATAGTTTTCATACATTTTATCATGTAGCGTGTGGCGGCCACCGGCGTCAACCGTGTGCGGCGAGTCTATATAAAATGTATGAAAACTATAGGAAATATGCCGGTGGCGGCGTTTTGTGGTTGTGGCCCGTGGCCCGTGTGCGGGGACCCTTATAGTTACGGTTAAAGTAAGATGGTGCAACTCAGCCTAAATGTTGCATGGTTAAGTACCGTGTTATAAGACATGTTGCTTAGTTAACGATGTAACTTGTTATTATAATATGTCATCTATGCATCATGCTCAATGGATTTATGTCATGTGGATAATGAAACATGTTAAATGACATAATATAAGAAGTTTGTTAACATATAAGCATATTGCGAAGGTTATGCGAACGCAATTTTATTAGTATATTACTTTAAATCATTGTTTATTAATATGAAATTGTATTTAATTTCCTTCATTATGAATTAATTTTTATCGTAACTCGTAAATGTAAGATTGTACCAAATCGTGAGATGTTAAAACTCAAGTGAAATAAGAGAATTGTAAATACTTATTCTAATATCTATGATACGTGTTTATAAGCTGTTTTCAATGATAATGTTTTTTTTTGGGAGCCATAGTTATCGACTTGGAGTTTGGACAGGCGTGCGACATTGTAGGACTTAAAGTATGTATAAAAATTCGACTAACTGTTTGAATTGAACTGTTTTACAGAAATCTACAACCAGTGAAAGCAAATAAACAATCTTTGTTGTATTAAATCAAATAGTGTTTGCTTCGCGCTATATTGAATTCTGATTTTAAATATTCCATACAACTTTTTATTTTTATTAGTTTTGGACAGAGTGTTTTGCAAAACTTATACGTCATGGGCGTATGTGGTAAGAGTTTTTTTAATTTAGACGCATTTTATGAGAATATTGTTTATTAATTTAAATTTCTTGGATATTTATTTTCAAATGCAGAAGTCAATTTCATCCACTTGAAGATCCACCAATAGTTAAAATTTATGAAATTCAGGGATTGATGGCGGTTGAGCTCCTAAGTGCTTATAAACTATTTATGTGTTGAGATGCTTTGAAGTAATATCGAGTAAGTTTATTGGCTTTCACTCGATTGATTACAATATAACAGGATAAGTTTAATAGCGTCGCGGGACCTAGCTTGTTCCGACATTTCCATCAGTTGTAACTTAGTTCAATCGTACACTTTGTTTCCTATACGCCCGAAGATATAATAGATAGGCGATAAAATTTTTAACTGTAAATAAAATATTTATTTGTTGTTATTATATTCCATAAAATTTTTCTTCTCATAATTCTCGATTGTAAAATGGTAAGAGAGATGCATTATGCGATTGAATACTACTTATATTTAACGAAAAACGCGAGTGCTTTTTATCATGGTAACTATGTAGGTTCGTAATTATCTGCATCCTGTGGTGCCATCTGGCGGCGACCAAACGAAATAATTCCTTTTGTAATCATTATTGTTATAAGTGGTGTTTTCTTACTTCACAAGAAGCAGAATAAGTACGGTCGGTGTATTGAAATGTCTCGGAATGCGGTTTGTGGTAAAGCAGTTGCCCGGCTTGATCATCTTAAATTGGAAATTCAATTATGTATCGCACACGATTCATTTTATTGTTAATAAAAAGATAATGATAATACGAGATCTGTTTTTTATTTGCGGCTTTTTTACACCTACTGTATACCTAAAACTACATTGCACCGAGGCGAGAGTAGCGAGAAGTCATTTCCTGCTTTCAAACTATAGTTTATACGCACGATGCTAAATCATGGGTTATTTACTGCTAATTATTGTTTTTATACCAACTTTTAATTGCGGTTATACATTGACTTTAATTTGCGATCGTGTTGTATATACATAATATGTATGCTATAATTTTTGTGAGTTTCATTATGGCTCCACATGATTAACCCATTGTTAAGTATAGTCATATAGTTGAAGTCATATTCTAGTTCAAGTCAAATTCCAGTAAAGATGTGGACTTTACGGAAGATTTTCAGTATAATTTTGGTGAGAACGTAAATACATTTTTTTCAACATTGTGCTGTTTCCCTACTCTCGCACACATTCACCGGCAGTAAAATGGTTAACATGTTCACTGCGGAACAGGAACTTATCGGCCTGCCGTGGTATTTCAGCTGGTGCAGACGAAGAAAACTCTCGAAGAAATGTCCCGCTCGCTGGTGCGGAACGATAATCTCAGGTGCTTATAAAAGTTCGACAGAGACAAATATATATTTCAGCTTGCGGTCAAAATTGTAGGTGTGTTCCCCATCAAAACATCACGGCAGGCCCCTATCGGCCTACCACGCACCGACGGTGAAAAACATTCGCTGGTACGGTAGTGGGCCTATTTTGGCCCGCCGTCCCAAAAGGCAGCCGGCGGCCCGATACCGCACAGAGCGCGCGCCCCGCCAGTTAGTGTTGTGCTGTTAGCTGACGTGTGGTTCATTATCAATGGCAAGCAAACCAAAAATAGAAATTTAAGAAAATAAAGTAATTCACCCTGCTGTTATTGACAATTCCAGTAATGAAATATTTCTGACAATTAAAAACAAAAGAACTAGGATAGGATAATCTGCACGCAAAACCAATTACAATCGGTAAGTTTTGTTTACTGTGAACAACTGTGTTTTGTGAAGCTGGAAGGTGGCCACGGCATCTCTGTGATAAATCAACATAACCCTACCGAGTTTGGGCTCGATTGATTCGTTTTGAAGAGAACTTTTCACCTAGATGATAGATCAGACCCTGGATATAATCTAGGCGTAAAGTTCTCTTCAAGACAAATCAATCGAGCCCAAACTCGGTGGGGTTATGTTGTTTTTTCACAGAGATGACGAGATGCCGTGGCCACCTTCCGTCTCCATCATCATACCAGCTCCATGGTACCATATCATTGTATTGTCACCGAAAATACATAAGTACACCAAATTTGAGTCCAATCGGACATCAGGAAGTGGGTCTAATTCAGCTTCCAAGATTCCACCCAAACATACATAGTGACATACATACATACATACATACATTGCAAGTTAAATAAAAGCTTGTAAAATAGTGCTTCAGTGTGCGTACGTCTTAAAATAATCGGCCTGAACGCATGCTTATTTTTTTTTAATATCTGATAGGCTGGCGTTTGACCACTATCTTACCTGTTGGTAAACGATGATGCGGCTAAAGATTTTTTTTAATTTTTTTTATAAATATTACTCGCAATGTGGGTTACACATTACTAGTATTCTTGTTAACCCCTCCAACTAAGCTAAATATGCTTGTGTCTGGAGTGGGTTCACGTCAATAGTGCAATGGGTGGGGTGGGGATCGAACTCACGACCTTTCGATCGCCAGTCCGACACTTATCCATTGGGCTATTGCCGCCTTAAATGAAGATGTTGCCGAAGATGTTGATCACGCTACACGCTAGGCCTATAAAATGGTCTGACTCTGATCAAGGGCTCTGTGCTGCCGGAACATCGTAAGGTTATAGCGGTAGATTTTCTCCTTGATCGCCATTAAGGAGAAAGTAGTTTTTGGAAGCAACTCAGGCGGAACATCAATATAATATGTACTATTCAATTCAGGTGGAATATTTTAGGGAATATGGGGTCCGTCTATCTTGTCACAATATTATGACGTTTCATACGTCATAGGCCTAACCTATACTATATTATATAGGCCTAACGTCTATCTTGTCACAATATTATGACGTTTCATACGTCATAATATTGTGACAAGATAGACAAATTACATTATTTACACTTATAAAAATAGTTTAAAAACTAAAAAACAACCGACTTCAATGCCGCGCTATTCATTTTCAGTACCAATTTTGAGATGTTTATCTCAATATCTCTGGAGATACTTATCATACCTCGATAAAATTACCATGGTACCACACTTGGGATATCTCCTTTCGAACAAAAAAAGAATAATCGAAATCGGTTCATAAACGACGAAGTTATCCGCGAACAAACATAAAAAAAAAATCGAATTGAGAAACCTCCTCCTTTTTTTGAAGTCGGTTAAAAAGTTGATTTATAATCGGGGGTTTTGTTTAGTTCATAACAATTTTGATATTTAATTTGTACTAGTTGCATTATCACTATCTAATGTAAAAAGATGTCACTTATTCATCACTGTTTATACATTACATTTTTGCTATTTTAGAGTTCCGTAGTCCTGACAAGGAAACCTTATAGTTTCATCATGTCCGTCTGTCTGTCTGTCTGTCTGTCCGAGGTTTTGCTAAGATACCGTTAATACTAGACAGCTGTAATTTTGTGGAGGTATGTATATAAATTACGCCGACAAAGTGCTGAAATAAAATTGTGAAAAATATTTTTTTTCGGGTAGCTCCCCTATATGAGAAGTGGGAATGATTTTTTTTCATCGTCTACCCTATCGTGTGGCGTATCGTTGAATAGGTCTTTTAAAATGAATTCAGAGTTGCTAATACCATTTTACGACTGAATGCTCCATTGACGAAATAAGAAAACTTTAAAGTGCTAATTTTTGTTCCAGTAAAGCGTCCCCCCACCCCAACATCAACGTTGTGCATTTGGTACTCTCCCTTCGTCTTACGAATTTTCGATCAGGTCACGTGTCTTGACGCGAGTTTAATATTTTTTTACCCATCCCAAAAAAAAATCTCTTCCCCCTCTTCTTACGAATTTTCGATCAAGTCACATGTCCTGACGCAAGGTCCTGACGCGAGTTTAACATTTTTGACCACCCATCCCAAAAAGTTCACAACGCCGCTAAAGAAGTTTTCACTTCAAAAATGCAATAAATATCTTTTACCTACTAGCCCTATCATATGCCAGCAGAGAGTTCCAACTTACTGATTCCAATTCGATTCTTCGATAGTACTAATAGAAGATAATAAAGATAACATTCCATTGTCAATTTATATTTATTTTATTTTTTTAATTGAAAAATTGAAATTTAAACATTGTGAAATGGTATTGACGTACAATTTACATACGATAATTGCCACATAAATGAAAGCTTAATAAGTATTATTTCTAGTTTAATTTAAATTTCAGACATAGGTAATATGCGGAACTTATGAATAATTAAGACAACCGACTTCCATGCTTCGCGAGTCAATTTCAGTAGCAAGTTTGAGACGTTTATCGTCATATCTCTGGAGATATAAAGCAAATCTCGATGAAATTACAATGAAACCACCTCTGAAACGTATTCTACTGATTAAAAAAAGAATCATTCGAATCGGTTCACAATTGACGGAGTAATCGCGTAACATACATACAAATAAAAAAGAAGAAAAATATACAGATGAATTGAGAAACTCTTCTTCTATTTGGAAGTCGCTTGATAAAATGGGTTCAATGTTTACAAGCATTGCATAGTGCGGCCTAACATTTATACATACAATCTTGCCGCAGACATCAACACATGTTCTTAGGGGGTAGGTACGGATTGCGCATTAGAGCGAAATAAAATATTTAAGCTGGGTGGAATCTCGGTAACCTTACAAAGCATTGCCTCGCAAGAGTTTCTTTTTCCCCTCAATGGATTCTCCGACAAAGATACTTATACTATTGCTTATACGTATGTCTGAAGGCTTTGTTAGTATTCGAATAAAGAGCTTAGGGTGATGAAGGGCTTATGAATATTTTTTTCAATTCAGAAACCGTTTTCATTTTTAATGGTGTCAAGTTCAGACAATATTATCTTTTCAGTGAAAACAATCCAATGTCTTTTTTTTGCGAAAATCTTGGGACAATCTTATGTTTTTCCTCAATATTTAAGTTTGCGGAAATTGTGAGTATGTTTGTGAGTTTTGCAATTGCAGATAATATTGTAATTTGAGGCGCTGGATAACAAACATTAGCCGATTTTTATAGAGCAATTATATTTACCCGTCTTCGAATTGGCTGGCACTCGGTGAACTGATTGGCGTCATTATATTCATCGGGTGGCATGAGCCATGATCAAAGCCTATCAACAGTGAAAAAGTTGGAAGACTGTGTAACTTTTTTTTATCTTATAGTCTAGCGTTTGACCACTTTCTCACTTGTTGGTAAGTGATGATGCCGTCGAAGATGGTAAGCAGGCTAAGCCTAGAATGGGAACTGGCTCTCGAAGATAGCTGCCGGAACACACTAGATGCTTTGGCGACAGATTTTCTAACTTGAGGGTAGCTGGCCAGGCGGACACTAGATAGTGTCCTACCACCATGTAGGGGTTGTTGGTTTCTTAACTGGGGCCTTATTCAGTATGACCAATGAGAAAACGCGTTCCTTAACGCGCCACGTCACGTTATTGAAAAATTGTATTCTGTATGCCACACTATAGGTAAATTATACAAAACGCGCGCGTTACACGTCCTCATATGTCACGATATTTTGACAGCTCAAAACGCGCTCATAACCTTACCCTACCGCGATTTAATTGGCATAGAGAATACCATAACGCGGAGATTACGTATCTCGGCACGGTAAGACTTTAAAATGGTCATACTGAATAAGGCCCCAGGTGTATGACTACACATGATTCGATACATTTTAAAACTGGTCGGTCTACTTTACATGATTGCCTTTGTAATTGCACAAAGCGAGTTAAAATGTAGCCTGTCACTTAAATCCATATATAAACTTATATCCCCTTTTTTTGATTCGTAAAGATACGCAAAAGGAAAATCCGGCGTGTGGCACCGTTATCTATTTAAGCGAGTCCCCACACCCAGCGAATACGATTCCGCCCTTTTTTATGCTGTTAGAAAACCGGATTTGTGTGTCTCAGATGGATTTTCTACTTGCTTGCTTAGACAGACAAAAACTTATACCTATTGCGTGATTTCTTTCATAAAAGAAAGTCAGTGGTTTCATTTAGAACGAACTTCTAAGGAAGACAATTTACACTTTTTTTAACTTATTACTTGCTTACTATAAAAAAATAATTGTTCATTAAACAATTTAATAAACTAATAAAACTAAAGTATTGACTTTGAATAATGATTAAAATAAAAACTACAAATAATAACCGGCCAAGTGCGTGTCGGGCCACGCGCAGTGCAGGGTTCCGTAGTAGCCTGTTATTTAATGCAAGTTTTTACCCGTTATATACAAGCAACTAGGTACTCCGTCTTTGTCACTTTAAAGGATTTATTCTAAGGATTTTGTATTTGGTACAAAATTATCTAACACCCGCGTGTTGTCCGCGTTTTGGCCGCGTGGTCCCGGCCTTATAATAGGATCACCCCTTCTCATCCCGCGGGTAAGGGAATCGAGGGACCCTGACTATTCAGGGTCCCTTCCTATGAACAAGCGTGAAG
This sequence comes from Cabera pusaria, assembly GCA_954871355.1. Classification (NCBI taxonomy): domain Eukaryota; kingdom Metazoa; phylum Arthropoda; class Insecta; order Lepidoptera; family Geometridae; genus Cabera; species Cabera pusaria. The sequence goes on along the minus strand of OX940889.1, from coordinate 17,054,404 downwards.
GCGCACCCAGCGCGTTCCTTGTCAATCAACCAGTTTATAGATTGATAAACTCCACTTTTAAACATTGGTGGGAGAATTTCTTTTGAAGTTTGACTGGCTACGACCACCCTCTTGTGAAAGTGTGTTGTATAGCGGAGGCATTTTATGGCAACGTGTTCCAACACTTGCCCAAGAGTCCCAGACCCCCTTCCCCCCTCCTACTGTAGATAGATAGATAGATAAACACTTTATTTGCACACCAATAATTACAGAAAAATACCAGAGGAAAATACTTATTCTAAGTAATGCAAAGGGCGGTCTTATCGCTTAAAGCGATTTCTTCTAGACAACCGAGCTGAGAGTAATATTGCGAGACTGTGACGGACGGTGGTGTATATATTTTAATCGTTACTTATTTATATAGTTATACATATACATAAATACACGTCTATACACAATCATACATGCAAATATACATATACATTACATATACATATATACACACATATATACCAGTATCCATATTACATATTACTTACACTTACATCATTTTATACATTATAACAATAAAGAAAATAATGATACAGATAGTAAATTCCACATTAGAAAAAAAAAAAAAGTTACAGGATCAGCAGTTATCATTGGATAAGTAGAATTTTCTTAATCTTTCTTTGAATGTATGGGATGATGGGGATTTTCTTATTTCGACTGGGATACTGTTCCACAGGCGTGCAGCCTGTATGGTAAAGGATTTGTCGAAGAAGGTAGGCGAATGTGTGGGGATTTGCAGAGAAAGATTTTCGGTTGACCTCAACGTTAGGGAGTGCTGAGAGTACAGATACTCAAAGTTTACTTTAAGGTAGGGTGGGGAAGCAGGATTAAAAATAATGCTATAAAGAAGAGAGAGAATATGAGTATTCCGGCAGAGACGTATAGGAAGCCACTTGAGCTTGTGCCTGAAATAGGAGACGTGGTCATATTTGCGCAAACCAAATATGAACCTTATGCAGAAATTTTGGAGACGCTCAAGTTTATTCAGCTGGTCCTCAGTTAAATCTAAATAGCAGGCATCAGCGTAATCGAGAATAGGAAGCAGTAGGGATTGTGCTAACGCAACTTTGGTAGCAGTAGGAAGAAAACTTTGGAGGCGTTTTAAGGCGCCCGCAGAAGCAAAAATCTTACGCCTGACGGCTTCTAGTTGTGGACCCCATGATAGGCTTTGGTCGATTATAAGACCCAAATTCCTAACCTGTGTTCTGTATGGAATCGTAATACCATCATAAATTATTGCAATAAGTGTACTTCGATCGAGCTTGCTCAACATGCGGGTACTACCTACGATTATTATCTGGGTTTTAATGGGATTCACTTGTAGTCCAAAGTCCTTGCTCCACGCAGCTATGCGCCTTAAGTCCTCTGTAATGTTGTGCTATACCGATGAAATCTTTAGGACCGCGTGTAATAGGTACTGTTAATGCTATTAATGCAGACTTCTGCCTGCAGTGGTGAAATGTTGGCGCGGGGTCCAGGGAGACCCGGTGAAACGGCTGTCCGCTGGCCGCCCGCGGGTCAGTAGGGGACCCTACTGGGGGAGATTACAAGTAATCCCTGGGTCCGGGTGGACCCAGGGATTACTTGTAATCTCCGCTCTGGGAGGCTGTCCCGCCAACCCGCGCATAATCCTGTAAAGTGACTGTTGTGCCGGAGTAGGAGACCGGAGTGGATCCCGGCAGTCACTTTCTCAGGGGGGACGGGGGGCCCTTCCGTCCACCGTGCCAGCAAATCACACAATTGCGGACATGATCTGCAAATCATAGCACTTTTTCCTCTTAAATGCCCTTTTGTTTATTCATTGGATGTACGACATATTCCCAACAAACCAAAACCTAAAATTAATGGCTGTTAAAAAAAGGAGTAAAGTTAAATCAGCGGCACCAAATTCCACTATTGATGTGAACTTCTGCAACATTCGTGGTTTGCATTCTAATATTAACGCTGTCCACCATCACCTAGAGACAGCTAAACCTGCCTTACTCTTTTTAACGGAGACTCAAATATCCTGTCCTTCAGACACATCATATCTTCATTATCCGGGCTACAAGCTTGAGCACGCATTTCTACGTCGTGCCGGTGTTTGTCTGTTCGTTCGGGAGGATATTTGCTGTAGACGTCTTAACGGTCTCAAAGTTGCTGATCTGTCAAACTTATGGGTACGGATAGACTATGGAGGTCAGACTCGGATCTATTCGTGCTTGTACAGGTCCCATAGCGGTGATGTGGAAACAACGCGCCTTTTTGAGCACATCTACAACGGGATGGATTGTGTTCTTGAACAGTATCCCACCGCAGAAGTGGTAATCCTCGGAGATTTTAACGGACACCATGCTGAATGGCTTGGCTCTCAATCTACCGATCATGCGGGAAGAGCTGCTCATGAGCTTGCTTTGACCTACGGTCTCTCTCAAATGGTAACCGGTCCAACAAGAGTACCAGATATAGAGAGTCATGTACCATCTTTGCTGGATCTCATGCTGACCACGCACCCAGATCGGTATCGGGTTGAGATTGATGCACCACTTGGTTCATCCGATCACTGCTTTGTCCGGTTTTCTGTACCATTGTTACGACCCGAACCATATTTTCCTCCTGGAAAACGTCGGGACTGGCATTATCGGTCAGCTGATTGGGATGGCCTTCGTGAATTTTTTGCGTCATATCCTTGGGCGGAGCTCTGTTTCACGTCGAAAAATCTTTGCACCTGCGCCGACTCTGTCACTGATGTCATGTTGCAGGGGATGGAGTGTTTCATTCCAAACTCTGAGATACGCATCGGTGGCAAAAGTCATCCATGGTTTAATAAACCTTGTTCTGAGGCATCTAATCTTAAATCAGCTGCCTTCAGAGCTTGGGTTAATACGCGAAACTGTAAGGATCCAAAAACAGCTGACTATAAAAAAACACTTAACGCTGCCTCAAGGACCGCAAAGAAAGCGATTGCCAAAACAAAATTTAGACCATATAGGCCGTATTGGGGACCGGTTAGCGCAACATCCGACCGGAAGCCGGGCATTTTGGTCACTGGCAAAAGCTGCCGAAGGCAATTTCTGCCAGTCTACACTGCCATCTCTACGAAAGCCGGACAATCCTTTAGCCCATAGTGCGAAAGAGAAAGCCGATCTCTTAGGTACTCTCTTCGCCTCAAACTCAACTCTTGACGATGGAGACGCAATTCCTCCTGTGTTGCCTTGTTGCTCAAGCTCGATGCCGGAAGTGCGCATTTCTCAAAAGGCAGTACGCAGAGAATTGTGGTCTCTTGACGTTCATAAGTCGAGTGGGCCAGATGGTATCCCGGCTATCGTGCTGAAAGTATGTGCTCCTATGTATATATAGTATGTATGAGTTAACGCCAGTTTTAACACGCTTGTTCTCGCTTAACAGCACTGGTACAGTACCTTCTTCCTGGAAAGTTGCCAATATCCACCCAATACCCAAAAAGGGTGACCGCACCGATCCGTCAAATTATAGGCCAATAGCGATCACCTCTCTGCTTTCCAAAGTGATGGAGCGAGTTATTAATACTCAGCTTCTTAGATACCTAGAGGATCAACAGATGATCAGCGACCGCCAGTATGGCTTTCGTCATAAACGATCAGCTGGTGATCTGTTAGTTTATCTAACACACCGCTGGGCAGAGGCAATTGAAAGTAGAGGGGAGGCCCTTGCTGTGAGCCTTGATATAGCCAAAGCATTTGATCGGGTTTGACATAAGGCACTCCTGGAAAAATTACCATCATACGGTGTACCAGAGGGGCTATGCAAATGGATTGAAGATTTTCTGCATGGTCGAAAAATAAGAACTGTTGTTAATGGTGCTTATTCCGAGACCATGTCGATTAATGCTGGAGTTCCACAAGGCTCTATGCTATCTCCTACGCTGTTCATCCTGCATATTAATGATTTAATGCAAATAAACAATATTCATTGCTATGCGGATGATAGCACGGGAGATGCAAGATATACAGGCCGTGCAAATGTCCCTTTAGCAGAGATCCTGGAAAGCAGAAACTTACTTGTGTCTGAAGTGGAACGATCGCTCATACAGGTTTCAGATTGGGGTACACGAAATCTTGTTCAACCCAACAAAAACACAAACATGCGTGTTTACGGCAAAGAAAACTCCGTTTTTAGTTGGTCCTCAATTTCAGAACATTCCCCTAACCTTATCGGGAAGTATAGGAATCTCAGGTGTGGACATTTCCAGCGAAGTCCAGTTTCGGAGTCATTTGGAATGCAAAGCAAATATAACTGCTAAAAAGTTTGGTGTCCTCAACAAAGCCAAGCGGTACTTTACTCCAAAACCAACGGCTTCTACTCTATAAAGCCCAAATTCGGCCGCATATGGAGTACTGCTCTCATCTCTGGAGTGGGGCTCCGAAATACCAGCTCCCATCAGAGGTTTTTCCCAACACCACTATTACTGCTAAACTAATAAAGTTATCTCAACCGCTATAATTTTCCTTTAAGGTTCATGAAATGCGCTATTGTCACGATTTTTTCCAGATTATTCAAGCCAGCAGTTTAGCTTTTAGAGGGGGGGGGGGACGAAAAAATCATCTCCACTTCTCATATAGGGTGGCTACCCTAAAAAAAAATATTTTTCACAATTTTATTTCAGCACTTTGTTGGCTTAATATATATACATACCTCCACAAAATTACAGCTTTCTAGTATTAACGGTCTCTTACCAAAACCTCGGACAGACAGACAGACAGACAGACAGACGGACATGACGAAACTATAAGGGTTCCTTGTCAGGACTACGGAACCCTAAAAAATTGAATTTAGGTCGCTGTCTGCTGGTAGAGTACCCAAAAAGCTGGCGACATTACCTCTTTGAATCGCTTACTTTATATTATACTTTTATACTCACTTTGATTGGTACACAAAACAGTTATTTTTAAATTTATATTATAAGCTAACGTTTGACCACTATCTTGCCTGGTGAAAAAAGCTATGATTTGGTTGAAGATAGTCAACACGCTAGGTCTAGAATTATCTGACTCTCAAGGGCTGTGATGTAAGCTAACAACACAAGAAAGAGGCTCGCCTGTTGCTAAATGATGACGCTAGCTATCATATTATTACATACACTCTTTGACAAGCAATACTGCTGAGCTTTGCACGTCACTACACTGCGGTTTTGTGATTATGCTTTAGTATGCTTTATTATTAATAGAGGTGTGTCGAACACAGGAATAGACACCATGTCATTTTATCAAGCTATAAAATACTTAAATTTAAAATATAAAGCCACCCCCGACTGGTTTGTATAATTTGTTCATTGAGACCATTCCAATGAGCTTAAACACGACATCTCAAAGTGGCAGGTAAGTAGTGCGCCGAAGCGCCATTTTTATTTTTTTGACGTCTGCGGTCAAACGGCTACGAAAGTTGCTATCGTAGTCTCATCAACCAAAAAAGAGCTGATAATATTAACGGCTGAACGAATTTTCATGAAATAAAGCTAAGATTACTTTCGATGCAGACAACCTATCAAGCAAAAAAAAAATTAATCAAAATCGGTACATCCGTTTGCGCGCTACGATACCACAGACAGACACACACATACACAGATACACACGTCAAACTTATAACACCCCTTCTTTTTGCGTCGGGGGTTAAAATGCGACCGAGGACTCGAAACATTTGAAATGATAATATTATTTTTGAACATTGTCTAATATTACTCAACGCTTATAAATATTTTATACTGATTAAATGACGAATAATTAATAACAAACTAATAACACGAAACATGCTTTAATACAGAAAGGTAGAACCGTCGTAAAACATCGCAAAGCTTTTCAAATATGAGATCAAAGTACGAGGAAGATGTTAAGAACACCCCGAAAGCCTTAAAATATTTAATTACTAACATTAATTCAGCATCTGACTCGACGCTATTCAGACACCTACCCCATTGCGCCGAGCCCTACACCGCAAGTGGAATGCCACCCCTGTTCTAATTGGTGATTCAATATTTCGTACATGAATATATCAGCGAGAGCCTCCTTAATCCAGCTTCTGTTAAGAAATATCATTCGTCTGCATTCTTTACGCTCGGTTGCAATGAAATCTGTACCGTGACTGTGTAACCAGCATACAGTTATTGACATTCTCTACTCATTATGTCATATCATTTCATAAATTTAATCATAAATAGGATTGTTAAATAAACTGGCCAAGTGCGGACCCGCACAAGTAGGGTTCCGAATAAACAAAATTTGCCGTAAAAATAAAGTACAAAGTACATCGATAATATAAATACCGTGTCAATACTAAACATGCTTATTTACTACAACGCCATCTAACGAATGTTTTACGAACTTCCAGACTTAACACTAGAGATGCGCCGTATAGTGGTTTTTAGGTTTGTAGCACTTGCGAAGGGTACTCTTTGGAACAAAAAAAGAATTTTCCAAATCAGTTCAGGCATCTTCGAGTAATCGGTGAAGATATATATAAAAAAAAGGTTCGGACGAATTGAGAACCTCCTCCTTTTTGTGAAGTCGGTTAATAAGACTGAAACAGATAAGTACGTTTTCTTCGGAGGTTCAAATAAGTAAACTACTCGTATTATAGTAATCGCAGTAGCTCCGCTACTCTTGCTTGGTTATATACACCCTATTCTACCCGCAAAGAGACTGCAGTGCGCCGAACCCCGCGACTCTCATACATTCAGGGATATACGTATTTAGACAGCTTTTTCGGTATGTAACAGCGTTAATTTTAAATTCAACCTGCGAACCAGAGCCCCCAAATGTTTATGTCATATAAATATGCTTTCAGCTAAGTGGGAAAAGGATAAGGCGCCTTGGTAAAATGATATACGAGTGTCGGTTTGGTAAAAGCCACTGAAAAATAAGATTTAGAGCATGTGAGCTTATTCGAATGTTCTGATTACATTAACATATCACTCGTTCATTGTACATAAACATGGTGTAATAATTTTATTTAAGCGTTAATGAAATCGATTTTATTTCATAAACTAAAGGTACGGCCACACCGCGGCGTCCTGCAATCTGCGGGCGCGATCTCGGTACCTTTCAATTGTTTTCTGATCGCGTTTGGTATGAAACAATCGGTACAAATACTACTGCGCTATCTGATCGCCGCCTAGATCACGTACGCAGGACGGTCCGGTGTGTCCGTACCTTAAGCGTGAATATTAAGGGTCTTTTAATTTAGGCCTAAAGCAAAAGAGCCCTAAAATTGAGCAAGATCGAATGGACATTTATTGTTTTTAACCGACTTCACAAAAAAGAAGGAGGTTCTCAATTCGTCAGTATCTTTTTTTTTCTTTTTAGGGTTCCGTAGCCGAATGGCAAAAAACGGAACCCTTATAGATTCGTCATGTCTGTCTGTCTGTCCGTCCGTATGTCACAGCCATTTTATTCCGAAACTGTTAGGACTACAGAATTGAAACTTGGTAGGTAGATGTATTCTGTTAACCGCTTTGGGGCATCCCATACATGGAACTGAAACAAAAAAAATTTGTTTTCTTCAAACCTATACATGTCTATGGATAGGTTTTCAAAAATGACATTGATGTTCCTAAAATCATTATTTCTCAAAGTCAATCATTTGAAAGATAGGCGCGTCTAAAGTGGTAAAATGTGTGTCCCCCCCTTCTAACTTTTAAAGTATGGGAGTAAAAAATCTAAAAAAAATATATGCTGTAGATCTCAATAAAAACTAACAACGAAAATTAGTTTGAACGAGATACAGCCAGCAGTTTTTGAGATATGGCGTCCGCATAGATAACTTTGTTTTTCATACAAACACTATGAAAAACAAAGTTAATTTTGTAGTTGCGAAAAATCATAGTTATGGAATACTTAATAACTGTGTTACGGAACCCTACGAGTGCGAGTCCGACTTGCACTTGGCCAGTTAATTTTTTTTTAATGTATGTTCACCGATTACTCGAAGATGCCTGAACCGACTTGAAAAATTGAATTGAAATTTGAATTGAATTGAAATTGAAATTTGAAAAACTGTTTTTTTTTGTTTGAAATGGTACCTTTCCCAGGTGGTCTCATTTAAATTTCAACGAAACGGCCGAGCCGTTTGTAAAATATAAACATTTGTATTACGACGCATTTACTTATCTCGACGACTTACTACTAACTACTGACACAGATTTTGTAATAGTTACTACGTCTACTGGCTACTTTGACTAGCACTGCATTTGAAGTCGGTTCTTTTAGTTTTTTAAACGATCTTAAATTATATGATTACCATATTTAGGTATGAAATGTAATGCAAAAACAATCAATGGAACAAAAAGTGTGCAACATAAACGAGATAATCATAAAAAGAAACAAAAGAGGATTTCATTTTTATCGCCAATTTATATAACTTCCAGTCAGTAAACAAAATGAATTGAAAATTTGTCAATGTTATCGTTATCGAGGACAATTTAACAGCTCTCCGGTTTTCTTCTTCGTCTTAAAAAGTGTTTTTGCGTACTTCACGGGAAAATCCAATTGTAAGCTCGTTTGTGAATCCATCAATATTATTCGATAGACAAGAGATAATAAAAAGTCAGTAACGGCCTCGACGTGGGTCATCCTTAGATAATCAACACAGGGATCTACTTATAAGTTCAAGCCAAGTTGTAAAAGGTTATGTTACAATGAAATAAGTATTGTTGAAGGAAAACATTACTGATTTATTAATTATCAGTGGTGGTATATATACTAAGTGATTATAGCTTAGTCAACAGTAAGTTGTAGAAAGAAAAAACAATCTAATTATTAACCCTTTTTAGGGTTCCGAACCCAAAGGGTACCAACGGAACCCTATTACTGAGACTCCGCTGTCCGTCTGTCTGTCTGTCTGTCCGTCTGTCTGTCTGTCTGTCTGTCTGTCTGTCGGTCCGTCTGTCTGTCTGTCTGTCTGTCTGTCTGTCTGTCCGTCTGTCACCAGGATGTATCTCATGAATCGTGATAGTTAGACAATTGAAATTTTCATAGATGATGTATTTCTGTTGCCGATATAACAACAAATACTGAAAACAGAATAAAGTTAAAAATTAAAGGGGGTCCCCATTCACGAAACGTGTTTTTTCGACGTTTTACTATAACGCCATCTATGAACGTTTGACTGTATTAATTACCTATGTATTTAATTAGATTGTTTAAATTTTCACAGATGACGTATTTCTGTTGCCGCTATAACAACAAATACTAAAAACAGTTTTTTTTTTGTAGTGATTCATCTACTTCACGTAGATGTCTCACTGTTATTACAATCTAGCCTTATAATTAGGCTAATAAGTTATTTGATTTTAACTTAATTTACTATTAAAATATTACTAAGAATGTGTCCATTAACACTTTTCCTTATGTCTCTATTAAGGGGTAGACACTTTGTTATTGTGTTCTTTTAGCGTTCACTATCACTACACTTATGCTCACTTAGTAAAATATCACTAAAGTAATTCGAACGGTTTTACCCTTTTTAGTCTTCTAACTATGTCCGTGTTGTTGAGGAGCTGGATAGCCTCGACGTTCACATGATGGTGAAGTCTGCGATCGTGAGCTTCAGCATATTGTTTTATCGTTTTAGCGACGTGTTCCACTTTAAGGTCCCGATGGAGATCATCATTTCTTATGTACCAGGGTGCCTTTACAATGCTCCTGAGTACTTTGTTTTGAAATCTTTGTATAATCTGTACGTTGCTCTGTTTGGTGCATCCCCATAGCTGGACACCATAAGTCCATATTGGCTTAAGGACCTGTTTATATAATAGCATTTTGTTATGCACTGACAGAGATGAATGTTTTCCAAACAGCCAGTGCATATTCTTGTAGCGAAGCTCTAATTCTTCACGTTTCTTTTTGACATGCAGCTTCCAGATTAGCTTTGCGTCTAATGTCATCCCTAGATATTTTGCTTTGCTATCGTAAGGTATTGGTTGATTATTTATGAACACCGGATGGTAGTTTGGTCTCTTATTTGTGAAATCTACGTGTACAGATTTACTTACGTTGAGCTTTATTCGCCATTGCTTTGTCCATGCAACTCTATGGAGTTAATTGCTGTCTGAACCTTTTCCACAGCTTCCTCTTGGGTGAGACCTATAGCCATAATGGCTGTGTCATCCGCGAAGGTTGCGACAGTGTTATTTTCTAAATGAGGAATATCACAGGTGTATAATACGTACAGGACCGGACCTAAAACACTGCCCTGTGGTACTCCAGCCTTTATCTGCTTTAGTTCAGAGTATGAGTCATCTTGTCTTATCCTAAACATTCTTTGTGTTAACTAAGACTCAAGAATATCTGCAAACTGTTTAGGAAGCATATTTGTCAGTTTGTGTATAAGACCCTTATGCCAAACTTTGTCGAACGCTTGAGCTACATCCAAGAAGACGGTAGTGCAAACCTTCTTTTCTTCCAGAGCATTTTCTATGATGTTGGTGATTCGATGAACCTGGTCTATGGTGGAGTGATTTTCCCTAAATCCACTGGTAGTCCAACTGGTAGTCAGGAATAAGTTTTCTTTCTTCTATAATGGGTTTCAGCCTTTTCAAGAGCAGTTTTTCGAATAACATCGATATTATTGGTAACAGAGAGATTGTTCTATATGATGTTGCATCTTGGGGAGGTTTACCAGGCTTCTGGATCATAATAACTTCAGCTATTTTCCACAAGTCGGGCACGTATTGAAGTCTAAATGACGCATTGATGAGTGTTGTTAGTTTAACTAGCGCTTTGTAACGCAACGTAACGGAGCCCTGATGTGGATGGAACCTAAAAGGGAAAATATGAACACAGGACACACATATCAAAGATATATTGACTACAAAACACTACGGTACTTAACTTAAACCAAAAAAACTATCACCGCACTTCGGGTCCATCACTCCATTATCCTTTCCTGGTATGAGTCAGCAAAGTCCTTGGTAAATAAACTTGGAGTAAGTCATGTTGAGCATGGATATCCTGTTCTCAATGGAAGTCAGGATATCACAGTGTCGTGATAACTGGTGGTATCTGCATTCTGACTCCCGTCTTGGCAGCTGAGCTTTGACGTTCTTCAGAGCATGTATATGCCTCCGCTCTAGCGTCAGAGACACTCGGTTCAGCATCTTCATACATCTCATTGAAGGCTCTGGATACAATTCCGTTTTAGCGATTTCATCGTAAAAGAGATAATTCATCGTAGAAGATTTTCTACCATAACCATTGGAAGCGTATATATAAAGTACTCTGTGATTGGAAGACCCATCAATTTCATTTTCTCTTGCTGCTTACAGAATCTTGTTTTCTACTTTTTTCATCATTCTTCGTACATTTTTTCGCCCAGACCCAAAATCAAATCCCGTCAAAAATGATTTTTCTCTACCTCAATCTTTTTTTCAAATTTTGAAAACGTTCCACCCACACTCGAAAAATAAAACGATTACATTCCAATATAAAAAAAAGGATGGATTATGAAAACATGCAAGAAGTCTATTCAAGAACTTAGAAATATCACAGCTTTTCGAGGAAGATTTTGTAGTAATTCACCTGTAATCAAATCATATCCCGGCGTCTTTTTCTTTTTAAGCTTTTTGATTGATTTCATTGGAAACTTCTCTTGGTGTTGTAAGTTTAATTTCAATATCATCTTGGGATGTTTCAGTTAGCACGAAGCCATGGTTCATATCCTCGTTAGGCTGAAATATCAACTCTAAGTGTTGTGCAAATCTAGAAGCTTTCTGTTCATTGCTGACGGCCCAACTCCCGTTAATTTCTTTTATAGGTGGGACCTGCAGAGTAGGGTTTTTAAGGTTTTTTGTGGTTTTCCACAATGAATAGTTGGTTGAACGATCACTTGTCAGATGACTCAAGTAAGTGTTCATAGATTCGTCATTGAAAGCTTGTATTGTCTTGCGAAGTTTTTTTGTTAAGTTGTTCAGAAGCATTTTGCCTTTTGGACATCTTGTCATATGCCATTGCTGTCGCTGTCTTCTCTTATTAGCTATCATATCTCTTATTTCTATGGGATAATAATTACCTCTAATTTTCTTTTTGTATTCTGGTGTATTTTTCCAGGCACATTGTTGAATGTCAGTTATGAATTTTTTAAATCTATATCTACTTCATTTGGACATTTTAATGAAGTTTTTAGGTCCATTACATTGTCTAAATCTATCTTGAAGCTTTCCCAATCTGTGTTTTTATTTGCCAAAGATGGGCTTGTTTCTTTCTCAATTATGTTCTCACTTATCGATAGAATTATCGGTGAGTGGTCAGAGTTCATATCATAACCTTCCTGAATATGCAAAAAGCTTGGTGATACATTTTTATAAATAAAAAAATCTATGAGGTCAGGAATCTTCAAAGGATCAGTGGGCCAGTAAGTTGGCTTGCCTGTTGATATGACATCGCAGTTGCATTCTCTAATAGCTGTTAATAGTTCTTTTCCTTTGGTGGTACTCAGTCTCGATCCCCAGTAGGTATTTTTAGCATTAAAATCACCTCCCAGTATAAATCTGTTACCTAGTTCTTTCAGAAAACTTTTGTACTGTTCCACCTTTAGTGCGTGCTTAGGCGGACAGTATATCGATGATATTGTAATGGGATACCTTTTAGTTTCAAGTTGAATATCAACTGCTTGTATATGATGTTCTTCAAACTTATGTTTTTCGAAGTTATTGATATTATCTCTTATGATAATAGCGCTGCCTTCTCTTGCGGTATTATCCGGGTGCAGAGCATGGTAAGTTTTATATCCTTGTAGTCTGATGTAGGATTCACGTGTAAAATGTGATTCGGAAACAAGACAAATATCAATATTTTCTGTATTGAGGACTACCTGTAGTTCGTTTCGATGATGAAGCAGTCCATTAGCATTCCACGCCATTATATTTAGTGATTTATTCATGATGCATGTTTTGTAGTAGCTATTTTAGTGCTGTTTTCTAGTTTTTTCAATCTACTGTCAAATGAGGTCATAAGTGACAAAATTTGATTAATATTTTCGTCAATATTGGAACTTTCCTGCTGAGTTTTATGAGGCTGTGGTAATCTCTGTTGCTGAGTCTCTTTAGTCATTTGAGCGTACGTGATGTTTTTAGTTACGCTTTGTGCCTTTTTGGTATTATTTGCACTTGGTGCCTGGGTAGTGGTAGTTGTGACATTTTTCTTAGTTTGCTTATTTTTTAAGCTTTGTAATTCCTTGGCTACTATGCATCCTCTGTAGTTAGCGGGGTGCGGTAGACCACAGTGAACAAATTTCGGTTTAGCATCAGCTGGCTTCTGACAGTCTCGAGTCAAATGCTTGCCTGTACATTTAACGCATCGTGGTTCCTTGGAACAGTACTTTTGTGTGTGCCCATATGATTGGCACCTCTTACATTGGGGGAGAAGTCTGGAGGTTTTCACAGGTTCAATCTCCACTTTGCATTCTAATATAATCCTTATATTGTAAATTTTATTTATATCTTCATTTTTTTCGAAAGAAAGCAGAAACTTATTAAGTGGTCCCTTCTTCCTCCGGCTGAGTTTATTGACCGCACTAAGAATTTTAAATCCATTGAGTGCCAGGTCACTCACTATTCTATCAGGCATACACGAAGAATGAAGATTTTTAGCCTTTTCTATCCTGCTTGTTTTCGTAAGAATGCCAACGTAAGTTATTTTGTGACAGCAATTTCGTAATACAGAAGTATTGTATTATTAAAATGCGCACGATGAAGATTCGTACAGAAGTACGAATCTTCATCGTGCGCATTTATCTTCGCACATTCGCTGTTCATTACTTTTATGGTAAACGTGTCCTTAGGAACGCTTGTCAGTCAAGTCGTAGAACGCCTGATAATTTCGGACGTCTTCAACAACAATTGGTGGATGTTGAGGAGGTTTCTTTATTTTTTCTTTGGTGATCTGACTAGGGGGATCATCTTTCGTGGGGGAGGGAGACTTTAGCAACTTCCTTTTCTTCCTACCTTTTTCTCGCACCCACTCGGTTTCTTTAGCGAGCTCCTCTTCGTCGGTCTCGTACTGGACTGCGGCTGTAGGTTCCTAATTACTAGGCTGTTTAGTTGGAACAGTGTCATTCTGCTCCCGAACATGTTTAAGATGGCACTGAAGCTCGTGAATCTGGTTTTGTAGTTCACCAACAAGATCCTGTAATTTAATACGCTGTCTTCTTTCTTCTTCGAAACGATCATATAGCAATCGCTCCGTTTCCGTTGATAAAGTTATCTTTGTAGGTGAAGCCATAGTTATTAGTTGCTTCGCCTTAACATTTGTTTACACAAAATTAGCTTGTTTCACTCACTATGCGTATCTGGGTCATCGCGATGACCGTATAAGCAGTGCACTCGCGACGGCTAAGTAGGCTGCTGCGTCAGCGCCTTACCCGAGTGGACTAGAGCAAGCGCAACGCAAACGCGACCTTTCTCTACGGAAGTAGCGAGCCCACGAAACAGAATAAAGTTAAAAATTAAAAGGGGTCTCCATACATGAAACGTGTTTTTCGGCATTTTACTATAACGCCGTCTATGAATGTTTGACTGTATCAATTATATTAATTACCTATGTGTTAACTGTCACTTAGTTGGCGTTAGTGTTTGTCAAATGGCGTTGTACTGAATAAGCACGCGGCTCCTGTTTTAATAATTGTTTGGAATTGACACGGTAATATAATATAATAATATCTGGATGACCGAGCTTCGCTCGCAATTTTCTTTATTTTTGGTAAATCGCGTTTTATCGTAGATGGGAGTGTCTCTCTACGTGTTTTATGTCATTTTTTGGCTTCCAATAATAGTCTTCTTACAAAAGAACAATCTTGGAAAAATTAATCATATCGTCTGGACTCGAACCGGGGTCCCTCTGATCTGATCGATCTCCCACTGAGCTATCGTAACAATGAATAAACAAATAAATATTCTAATTATATTATAGGAGTTTTTCATTACCTGAAAACAGGGATAAAAGAACATTTTCTGAAAATGAAAACCTAAGATAGATCGATTTATCAATTTAGTCAAAGTCAAAGTCAAAGTCAAAGCATTTATTCAGTATATGGGCAAATTAAAAATTTGCACTTACACACGTCAAATAACATTAAATAGATCATATTCAACAAAAAATATAGATATAACAGAAACATAACGCTTTGAATTTACAAAAAAAAAACAAAGGTATTGAGCCATTCAGCTTTCATCTAGACGTCGAACGTCACACTTAAAACACATGTTTAATTCCCCTTATTAATGTAGGGTTGCCAACCGTACCATTACGTGCACCCGCAACCCAGTGCATGTTTCAGTACTTCAGACAATTTTTATCCAAAAAATTGTGAAATAATGAAACATAATAGATAAATAAAACGCAGACTAATTGCAGTACAAATCATGTTCCGAATGGAACTGATTGTCCGACTATCAGCCGCATAATACCGTCGTAACAGGCAACCCTAGATCTGCAAACAAAAGATGAAAACTGATTGACTGTTGAATCTACTGGTGTTTCGGAAGTACTCCCATCAGAGAAGAAACACCAAGAAACTCTATGGGGCTTGTCAGTTATTTTAATTCATTTTTTAAATTCATATTAAATAAATGTTTAATGTACAATAAGTAATTCTATTATCATACAATTTATATTATATCTTGGAGCTTGGGGCATTCAGGCCAAGCATTTTTGTCATTCATATAGTCATTTATTGTATAGTACGATTTCTTCATTAAATTGGATTTTACAAAGGTTTTAAATCTGCTTATAGACAGTTGATCAATATCTTTAGGAAGTTTATTATAAAATCGTATACAGTTCCCCAGAAAAGAACCACTAACTTTCCACAACCTGAATTGAGGTAGAATTAATCTATTTTTGTGTCTTGTATTGAAATTATGTACATCGGACCTCTTATCATACTCATTCAAATTTTTGCGTACATACATAATATTTTCATATATATATTGACATGCCACTGTGAGAATTTTAATCTCCTTAAATTTTTCACGAAGTGAGTCTCGCGACTTCATGGTATATATAGATCGAATAGCTCTTTTTTGTAAAACAAATATAGATTGGATTTCGGCGGCTTTCCCCCACAATAAAATGCCATAGGACATTATACTATGGAAGTAGCTAAAGTAAACCAATCTAGCAGTGGATTCGTCAGTCAAGTTTCTGATTTTACGTACTGCGTATGCAGCGGAGCTCAATCTACCTGCCAGAGCCGATATTTGAGAACCCCATTGTAGTTTTGAATCCAGGGTGATGCCCAAGAATGTAGCGGATTCAACAATACATTTAGTTTTTTTGGCGTTCAGTAATAAGTTATTGGTTGTAAACCAATTCAAAACCTGTGCGATTGATTTGTTAACATCGTCAAATCCAGGCGCAAACCTATCTATTTTGAATATTAAGGATGTATCATCCGCGAACAAAACAATGTCACATAAGTTTTGCACGAAAGACGGCAAGTCATTAATATAAACTAGAAATAAAAATGGTCCTAAGATCGATCCCTGCGGAACTCCCATTTTTATGAGGGATCCAGATGACCTGACGCCATTGACCTCAACCATCTGTATTCTATTACTGAGGTAGGATGAGACCAGATCAAGTGCTTTTCCGTTAACGCCGTAGTGTTTTAATTTGCAAATTAGCGTTTTGTGACAGACGCAATCAAACGCTTTAGATAAGTCACAGAAAACGCCGATAGCATCTTGTGCTTTCTCCCAGGCATCAAATATATGTTTAAGAAGATCTACTCCAGCATCAGTAGTAGAACGCCCCTTAGTGAAACCATATTGTTTGTGATTTAAAAGATGATTAATATTAAAATGTGCCAAAAGCTGGTCTAATATAACTTTTTCAAAAACTTTACTGAGCGCCGGTAATATAGAGATTGGTCTATAGTTTGAAGGGTCATTTTTGTTCACTGATTTGTATAGGGGAATTAATTTACTTTTTTTCATTACATCAGGAAAGACACCTTCATCGACGCATCTGTTAAAAATAAACGCTAAGTGAGGGCTAATTGCATTAATAATATAACTAAGTACTTTGGTTGACATACCCCACAGATCCTCGGTTTTCTTTTGATTGAGCATTTTAAAAGTTTTGATAATTGATATTGAAGTTATGTGTCTGAACTCAAACATAGAGTCACATACATTCACACACTTCGATAGTAAAACAAAAGCATCCTTAGGGGAAGAGTTTAAAGGCTGAGTAGTAATAATAGGTACTTGTGAGAAGTACTCAACAAATGTGTTAGCGACATCATTATTATCTATGATTAATTTATTATTAACTTTTAACATAATTTTACCGTCCCTCTGCTTAATTTTTCCAGTTTCTGTATTAATGACTTTCCATGTTGATTTTATTTTGTCATCGGCATGCTTAATTTTTCTACTTAGATGCAGTGATTTTGCTGTCTGACAAACAACTTTAAAAGTTTTTGAATACAATTTTAAGTGATTTATGAATTTAGTATTATGTAAATTAATGGTTTTTTGTGAGTACAAGTTATACAAATTGTTTCTACTTTTATAAATACCAGGAGTTGCCCAGTCATCGAAACGAACCTTCGCACCCTTTCTAACCATTTTAATTTTAAAAATATCATTGAACTCTGCATCTAACATTTGAAATAAAGCACTGCATAGGTCATCAGGATCCTCAGAAAATCTTAGGTTCATTAATTGCTTGTCAATGATATCCACAAACTGTTCAACCCGTTTGGTGGTAATGGGCCTGTAAAAATGTTCTTGGCCTTTGATGGATAATTTACATGAAAAAGTGACACTTTGTCCCAGATGGTCCGAGCCAAGTTTATCAAATATTGCAATTTTTTCGGGTTCACAGTTGCAGAACACATTGTCCAAGCAGGTAGCTGATGAGCTAGTGATTCTTGTTGGCTGATTAAAAAGATGCTTCAGATTGAAGCTTAGAAATATTTTTTTTAATTTGTCGCTGAGCGGAGACTGCTCAATTAAATTAACATTGAAATCGCCACAAACTATTAAAGATTTAGAGGTGTTGAAGACTTTGCTCATTACTTCTTCCATAATTGTTTCAAACATTTTATAATCAGCCGATGGAGGTCTGTATACACAGATGACTATATGTTGCCCCAGCTCTATACAAGATAATTCAACACATCGTTCCACAGACAAAGCTACTATGTCTTTACGCTCTTTAAAGTTACAATTTTCAGTTACATATATTAGTGAGCCACCACGAATTGCCTTTTGTCTAATGAATGTGCTGGCAATTGTATAATTTTTTAATATTGGTAACAAAGTACCTTTCACAAACCAGTGTTCAGTAATACACATTATGTCAACTTTATAATAATTGAGAAATAATTCTAACTCTAAGGCTTTGCTGGAGAGACCTTGTATATTCTGATGAAAAATGTTGATTGAGTCAGGCCTCCCCATTGTCTTAGACATTAGTTTAAACTAACTAAGTCTACTACGCTACAATTACCCTGCATAATAACACCACTACGTTGGGGCTCGTCTTTGTGATCTGTTACAATATGTAAAACAGGGTCATAAATATTGTATGCTAATAACTTAGCAATGGTCGACTTATTAGTCTTATTGAGATACAAAGTATCCTTTGTCAATATTACTTTACTAATAAATTTGTTGGTTTCAAAATACAAAAAGTCGCTGAAGCGACACGTCAAATTGTACAGTGCCAAGTTCAATTTATGAGCATGCTCATTATAAGAGCAACTACTTGTTTTAAGATACGGGAATGAACAAACTATTATTTTACTAATGCCTCTGCTGGCAATGTCTGACAAAAGTTTAATTAGAATATTAATATCAGCTTTTTTAACGTTTGTGCTATTACCTAGCTGCAATACAATAGTACAATTTTTGTGATACTGAAAGCTGCATATTTTTTTACATAAATCTGTAATTGATAAATTAGGGCAGCAATTGTTATAAACATTTTGGTTCAATCTATTGTCTAATAAGCTACCCATACCTACTCCCATTTCATCGCTGAACACAATGGTCTCTCTAGCAGGCTCCGGCAGTTGTAAAGGACTGCCTGAGTCCACCTCGGAGGCACCAGTGCACTGTAACGATGACACTACTTCCTGCCTAACCAAGTCAGTCTGTGCACGTAAACTTGCAGTATTAGCTGTACTTGGTGAGCTGCTATCCTCTTGGTAGCATTCACTCTGCACACCACAGATAGGAACCCCAATTAAAACTTTTGAGACGCACATTTCTTGTTTTAATAATTCAGCCTTTTCTTTAAATTCTATTAATTCTTTGTTACTGCGATCTAACATCTCTAGGCATTGCTGTAATTCTTTACTTAAGTCGATGTTTTTCTTACAAGTCTTTAAATTTATTTTTTTGATATGGTTAATTTTTTGTAATTTATGCGTATTTTTCCTAATGATTTTCTTATACTTAATGTACTTTTTAATCTTATTGGAACCCTTCATAGAGACATTAGTAGAACCTGAGCCGATGAACTCTGTATATAGATCCAAAGTGTTGTCTTGATTAGTATTATTTTGCAATACAGGAGATGTCGTCATTTCTTCTAGTTTATCTTTTGTAAATGAAAGCTCTTGCTCCAAATCCCGGATATAGGTCAGTGTACGTTCGAATAGTTCTTGGTTTTGTGCATGTACATCCACTGTTTCTAGAAGCCTGTCACGCTGGTCTCTCAGGTCTTCCAGAGCAATGTCATACTCGGCCAATTGGTGTTTGAGGTCTGCGTTCTTCTCCAACATCTTTGCCATGTCAGATTCATGATCCTGAAGTTCTTGCAGCAAATCTTTTTTGGAGTCCTTGCAAGTTTTCAGTTCCAGGAGAGCCGCCTTCAATTTGGCCTCAATATCCATTCTACGGGTAGTCATTGTGGCTGATATTGTCTCTGCAAACCAGGAAGGAGTACTTTACTTTCAAGCTAGCCAATACAGTTTATATGTGACTGATAATTGATACTAGTAAGACAATGGGTTATTAACAAGTTTAACAATATCTCTTTGTTTAAATTTTATATTTATTGATATTTTATATTAGGAAGTCAGTGATAAAGTGATTATATAGTTAATATTCAATCAAAATTATAAGACCTGCCATGAAAAGTACTGTATAGACAGTGTATTCTTTATAATGTGAAGTTTGTATTATTTACATATATAAACATTATTTCTACACTAAAACTGTTAATTTAACCTTTAATAATACAGTAGAACTCGAGATTACAAGTTAGGTATATAAATACGACGGGAAAATCGAAAAAATTGACAATTTGTAACCGACTTTGATCGAATTTAATGTTGGTGATTTAAAGAGGGTGGCAGTGAGTTTATTTAACAGTACCTAATGCATACGGTTAATAAAGGTTACGAAAACAATACTCCCCAGGTTTTTTGTTCAGAAGCATCCAAAGGTCCAGGATATATCCTGATATGATATACCAAGAGGTATCTCTCTTGTTTGACAGCTCCAGTTCCCGCGCCGACCGAGACCGGATTATTACAAGAAACGTGATTTCTTTCATTTTTTGCTCCATTTTATAAAATATTGTAGTGTGGTACGGAATCGGAACCCTACGAGTGCAAGTCCGACTTGCACTTGGCCAGTTTATTATGTCTTATATTATTTATACTTTCCTTACTTAGGTCTCAATCTACGAACGAACTGAATATGTTTATTACGGAGTTAATGACCGTCGTTTAATAATGCGCAAGACTAGAATATTCTAGTATTTTGGAAAAGACGACATCACTTGCTTAACCTGTTACAAAACAACGAAAAAAAGGGCAGTAATAACGGTATATAATAACCTAAAACTACAAACTAACGTGACCAAATTATTCAGATACCTACCATGGCTGAGAAATAGTTTCTTTGCCATATCCTCTACCACAATCAAAGAGGTCAACCCTCCTAGGCAAGCATTCACTACATCAGCAGATCCAATCACCTGCCTATTGTATGTGATTACATCCTAATCTGGTTCGGCTTTAATGCTCTGCCTACGTTTTACGACTTCGTGTTGTAAATATACAGAAATGGAACACGCACTAATCATTACTTGTGTACGTTTTATATTTAACGGATTATTTCTCAGAGCCCAATATTTTCCAACATAATATTTGTGCTAGTATCTTGTATGAGGGTATAGGTGATAGAAAAAGTAGAGCCTCGTGTGGTGGTTGTGTACAGATGAAATAAATAATGCAAACATTGCTAAACTTTGAAAACATTTTTAACATCCGACAACAAAATCCGAGTCACATTCGACAGCAAAATCCGAATCACATTCGACATCCATAGCAACTTATTGCCGTTAATTGAAAACTCTTAAACGCTATTGTTTCAGAATGTTTTTGAAGTGGAAACTTCTTTAGCGGCGTTGCGCACTTTTCATGGCATAAGTAAAACAATTTAAACTCGCGTCAGGGTCACGTGTCCTGATCGTAAGACGAAAATTCGTAAGAATTCTTTTGAGTATTCGTACCTCTGGCGTTTACTTTTCAATACAAAGAAAGGGTTCAATATATACCACTGAATTCGTAACCTTGTTTGTTTCATTGACAAAGGGCGAGTTCATCCCTGGCTAGGGATAGGTACCTGTCCGTGTACCGTGAGCGCAGGGCGCTTGCGTGAGGTGTCATTCCAAAATATTCAAAAATGATTTGTTCAAGTTTTCACTTCTGCCGGCACTCCCAGAGTGCAAACCCGTTGTTTTTTTTTGTGTAAAGACTTTTTATTATTGAGTAATTTGAGAGCTCAGTGGTGCGATGGGATAGGTTAGGATAGGTTTGACACCAGAGTTAGCGAGTTCAAATCCCCGCTGTACAACAATGGATTTTTCTATCAAATAATGTATGTGCTCTTTTAAAAGTCGCCTTCCGGTGAAGGAAAAACGTTGTTAAGAAACCCCCGGCATGCCGGTAGGACACTGTCTAGTGTCCACCTGGCCAGCCACAAGTCAGAAAATCTGTCGTCAAAAATCTAGTGTGTTTCCATTTTAAGCTTAGCATTCTTTTTTTTATTCTTTTTTTTATATAGAACTGTGCAGCACTTGACCACTATCTCACCTGATGTTAAGTGATGATGTGGTCGATGATGAAGCGCGCTTACTCAAAAGATACCTATTCACTCGCGATTTGAAGACCCCTATATTGTATAGTACTATTGTCAGTAGAGCCCCACGGTGTAGGTATCAGGGGAATAGCACTCGATTGGTTTACCAGTTACCTTAGAAATCGCAGCCCATATGCCAAATAGAAAATCACACCAGCAGTCACTCCGCTATTGAATATGGTGTACCGCAGGGCAGTAAACTTACGCCATTATTACTTGGTCCTACGCTATTCATACTATACATTAACGACATTCTAAACATTAATTTAAAGAACGCACATATTATAACATACGCAGATGATACTGTGTTATTTTTTTATGGTGACACGTGGGATCGAGTATACAACCTAGCCAGTGACGGCTTAACAAAAATGTCAAATGCTATGGATAGAAACCTCCTCACGCCTAACACTAAGAAAACTAAAAACATAGCTTTCTCAAAGACCTGTATTTCTAACCCTCCAGCTGGTTTGGCACCTTTCATTAATAACTGTAAACTCAAATGCACTTCTGAACAGTTCAGTCATCACGCAGCATGTAAATGCATTCAAATTGATCGGACAAATTATATAAAGTACCTAGGTGTCAACATCGATGAAAATCTTTCTTTCAAATACCACATATCCGACTTATCTGCGCGTGTGAGAAAACTCATTTTTGTGATAAAAAATCTCCGTGACTGCACACCACTACCTTTGTTGCGTCAAATATATATAGTTTTGTGTCAGTCGGTCATGCAATACTGTGTCTCTGTTTGGGGTAGCGCTGGCAAAACCTACATCTTGAACGTTGAAAGAGCTCAGCGTGCACTCATAAAAGTCCTGCTGCGGAAACCATTACGGTTCTCAACAGACGTCGTCAACAGACAGTGTGCGTCATCTCTTTATTCTTAGTTCACACACAAAAAATTAAGAGGTCACATTGACTATGATAGTATAATGGATAGACGCGCCTTTCGTTTACCTCTCCCACAAACAAAATCACTCTTAGCTAGGAGGTGTCCTACGTATTCTCACCTATTCACCTACAACAAAGTAAGCAAAGTATTTCCATACAAAAGTATATGCACAAATACAAGTAAATGGATCAAAAACTTGCAATGAAATCACATTTATTGGTCTTTATACAACTCTTTACATACGGGAAATCATATTTTACAACATAATTTGATAAAATAATATGAAACTAGGATCGAGATTTTAATTCATTTTTGTCAATATGTGAGTGAAGTTTTTACAGTGTCATACGCTAAACTCATTAGTGTGTATTGTCTCGATTGTGAGACGTTGCCAAATCGTGCGCTCGCTGAAAAGGCAACGTTGGCAGACCGCTGACATGCGAGTCGCCGCTTTTTCAGGACTTTCAAGGTATCTTTAGCATCACAGTACCTATTGATGTAGTTTTTGGTCTTCAAATATTTCGGTTTATCGGTTAGGTTAGGCTAGAGCCTAACAAACTCAAATTTAGTTGTATGTCGTGTGCATATTGTTTTTAACCGACTTCAAAAAAGGATGTTTCTCAATTTGACCGTATAATTTTTTTTAATGTTTGTTCGCGGATTACTTCGTCGTTTATGAACCGATTTTGATGATTCTTTTTTTGTTGGAAAGGAGACATGATGTATGATAAGTATTTCCAGAGATATGGATTTAAGCACCTCAAACTTGGTATTGAAAATTAATAGCGCGACATTTGAAGTCGGTTCTCTTTTTTTAGTTTTTCTACACGATCTTATTGTTTAGAGTTTTTTGGAAATTTTGGACGATATTTGCATGTTTTGTAATATATAGATATATAGAGATTATCAAAAATAGCAGTATCTGTTAGATTGTGGGTAAAGCCGCTAAGCACAACTAATACGCCGGTTGCTACCCTTTGGGTACTTACTCCAGCAACGAAATATCCGTTGAACCTCGTGGACTCACAATCACCCAATACTTAGCGTTAGTAAGAGTAATTCAGTTCACAATTCACATCAAAAAGTGGTACAAATCTATATGATATTTGGTATTTTGTTATTAGGAAGAGTAATGTAGACAATAAATTGTATAAAAATAAATAAAAAGGTAATGTTCAGAATGGAAAACGAAAAATTTAGAAACTACGGAAGGGTTCGAACCCGGTCCCTTGTTGCACTTAATCCAATAGTCCTCACCAATCAGCTATATTACTCATTTAATAAGTGACAAAATTAGCAAATGCTTTCGTAAACGTCAAAAACACTATTAAATAATATGTGATACAAAAATACTTTCGCGAGTGTGCGTAATTAGTGTTGACGCTACGCTTTTGTACAAATAAAAGTATTTAAAGAGATATACTTTAGATATAGCTGGATAAATTAAAAATGATACGCTTTACGCGGAAAATCATTGGTTTTTATTTACCATACACTATGTAAGTCATAAAAAAATAAAATACGTCAAGTTAATGTAGCAGCGCCATCTATTGGCACTGTTGTAGTTAGCTCACGACGAGCAACCACCTTAAGGAAATATCTACTCATGCCTATAAATGTACTGTGAAAGAATGGTTACATCAACTTATCTATGCAGAAACAGAAGAACTATGCTAGTTTTTGACATTTTAAGTTCACCCACTCACAATCACCAATCACGCATACATAATTTAACACATCTTAGCATCTCATAACCACACACACACACGCATGCACATATCGACCCCTCTGGGATGAAACGTCGTAAAAGCCATTTTGACCAAAATCTGTTTTCAGCGGTTTCTTAGTCAGAATCGCGCGCTCTATCGATCTGTATATTTAAAATGTTCAAATTCGCAAAAAAAATTATTTTACAACACGCTTCGAATCCCTCTCTAAACCCGGGTTTCTTGTTTTAAAATGTCGTAATGAGCTACTTTTAAAGAAAATTTTCAAATTTCTGAAGTAAGAGACATATTTTTTCGTTTCATGGTTAATACGACATAATATAATACAATGTAAGAAAATAATACTTTTAAACTTTTTGCAATAAAAGACACAAGATTATTAAATATGGCTTTTACGTCAATTTTCGAAAAAAAAAAAGTAAAAGTCATTATATCAAACCCTTCAGGACTAAACGTAGAAACAAAAGGCCATTTTTCAGTACGGCTGAAAAACGAAAATGGTAAAGTTTATTTCTTGTATATTTTTTGATTTATAACACTATATCTCATTACGCTAAGGTTTTTGAGTTGTTTACTAAATAGAAACCCAAAATAACCTACATTAATTAGTTCCAGAGATTGCATGGCTTTTACTACAAAAAAAAAAAGTTGTAAATGGCTTCTACGTCTTTTTTCTTCAGCTTGGTATCTGTAACTTTTTTTTTATTAAGTTGCATAAGACTTAATAATTGGTTTTATCAAAGGGATTATCGAATTAAAAGACAATTGTAATAAGAGGAAAGTGTTATTTAGTGTTGTAAATGAGAAACATATTAATGACCAATATCACATTATTTTAATATTTTTCATAATATAAATGTAATATTGTACTTTTTCTGACAAACACTAATAAAATTATCAAAATAAAATCAACGTAAGCTCTAAACTATGCCAAATAGGCAGTAAATTAAACCTAGTAATGAAAATCGTCTAATCTTCTGTTTTATTAAAGTAGTAACAAAAGGCCATTTTTCAGTACGGCTGAAAAACGAAAATGGTAAAGTTTATTTCTTGTATATATTTTGATTTACTTAATCTATAATGTTTATTATAGATTAACGCTATATTATCTCATTAAGCTAAGGTTTTTAAAATGTTTACTAAATAGAAACCAAAAATAATCTACATTAATTAATTCCAGAGATTGCATGGCTTTTACTACAAAAAAAAAGTTGTAAATGGCTTCTACGTCTTTTTTCATCAGCTTGGTAACTGTAAACTTTTTTTTATTAAGTTGCATAAGACTTAATAATTGGTTTTATCAAATGGATTATTGAATTAAAAGACAATTGTAATAAGAGGAAAGTGTAATTTTGTGTTGTAAATAAGGAACACATTAATTACCAAAATCATGTTATATTAATATTTTTCATTATATAAATGTAATATTGTACTTTTTCTGACAAACACTAATAAAATTATCAAAATAAAATCAACACAACCTCTAAACTATGCCAAATAGGCAGTAAATTGAACCTAGTAATGAAAATCTTCGAATCTTCTGTTTTATTAAAGTACGAGATAAAACTGCGCATTGTGCACACACGAAAACAGGTAAGTATTTAACAATAACATAGCTTAAAACAAATCAATGTTTTAATACAATCATCATCATCATCAGCCTATCTCTGTCTGCTGCTGGACATATGGTCTCACCTATGGTACGCAACTGAAATTGATCTTTAGTTCTTTGTTTCCAGCCGCTGCCAAGCCTCATCCACAATCAAGCAAACTCATCCACAGCTTGCAAGCTGTGGATGAGTTTGTGTGCAGTGGCAGTGCTAAGGCAGATAGCGATGATGATGATAGTAATAGTGATACTGTTTATACTTATCATTGTGGTTGCCGCGGCTGGTATTCTTCATCTGCGTCTCGGCCGTATGACTCGGCTGTGGCTCTTATCTCATCCAAGACCGGGCACTGTGAGATCCCATGGGTCACGGTCTCATTTTCAAGCATGCAGCCTTGACACAGAGGATGACTATCTGTGGCGCCAATTATGTAGAGGTGATAATTTAGATTACAGTATTCCGTGATGAGGCCTACTATGTAGTATACAAATATCACGTCTTTGTAATATTAGCAGTCTGTTTAGTTTTAGTAACTTTGCCGTCTAAATTCGGAAAAGCTGCTTTTGTATATTTACAGCTTGTCATGTCCACACTGTCCCACAACTTTTGCTGCTCATTTTCGGTATGACAACGTAATAGGTCTCTGACTTCCATTGCTAAGGTTTATCACATCGTCGCTTACCTGTTGTGTCATTCTTTCTGTAGCGAGTATGTCAGCCGTGATATTGCTAGCACATGATGCATGGCTTTTCGTCAATCTTTCCTTAACGTCATACTCCGTTGCCAGTGTTTGCAGAGTATAGTGGCAATTCGCCACTACTTTTGATCTTGTTGTAGGTCTCCTGAGTATGTATAAAGTGGCTGCACTATCAGTGACAAATTCTATACTGACTTTATCTTGATCATTTTCGAATTAAGACTGATTTATGGACACTGCTTGCGCAGACAGTATCAGTCCGTTTGTTTCTTGTAAGACGGTTATAGTCTTGGTTAGCGCTATTGATGCCGAAAGTCTTATACTCAGTTATTAGTTCATACTTTTTACTATCTAGATGAGTACTGTCTATCCTGTCCATGCCTTAAATGGCTTCCGAAATGATCATTATCGCTTTTTACAGTATTTTGCAGTGGTTTGTGGTCAGAGGATATGTTCAAGATGCTGAATTAGAAAGAATGGGGCATACATATAAACGGCGAGCACCTCTCACACTTGATGTTTGCGGACGATATCGTCATCATGGCTGGAACCGCGCAGAACTTGTAATACATGCTGATCACTCTAGCTGATTCTTCTCCACGCATCGGTCTTCGTATATACTTGGATAAAACCAAGATCATGTTCAACGAACATGTTATTCCGGACCCGACTGCTTTAAATGGAGTTTTTCTCGAAATTGTTCACGGATACGTCTATCTACCTAAGCCAAATCTTGCAATTGGGTAGAAATAACTTCGAGAAGGAAGTTCGCAGAATGATACAGCTGAGATGGGCAGCATTTGGACAACTTCGTCGAGTCTTTTCGTCGCCCATACCACAAACTCTAAAGACGAAAGTCTTTAACAAGTGCGTCCACCTGTTGTTACTTACGGGGCCGAGACGTGAACACTGACAGTGCAACTGTTTCACCAATTTCAAGTCGCTCAGCGAGCTATGGAGGAAGCTATACTCGGAGTCTTGTTGAAGAATCGAATTCAAAATGAAGTCATCCATTAGAGAACCCAAGTTATCGACAATGGATTAGCAAGCTAAAGTGGCAGTGGGCTGGTCACATCTGTCGTAGAACTAATAACCGTTGGAGTCTACCCCAACAGTTATTGGTTCTAGACTGAAGACCGCGTCTCGCCAAATGTAGTGTAGGGCGCCCTGCAGCTAGATGGAGCGATGATATACGCAAGCTGGCTGGCAGCGGCTGGAAACAATAAGCTAAAGATCGAGCTCAGTGGAGTGGATGGGTGAGACCTATGTCCAGTAGTGGACAGGGATAGGCTGATGATGATGGTTACTTTACGATATCAATTTGTTTTAAGCTATGATTTTGTTGAATACTTACCTGTTTTCGTGTGTGCACAGTGCGCAGATGTATCTCGTAGTTTAATAAAACAGAAAATTAGAATATTTTTATTACTAGGTTCGATTTACTGCCTATTTTGCACAGTTTAGAGGTTTTATTGATTTTAGCTTGATAATTTTATTAGTGTTTGTCAGAAAAAGTACAATATTACTTTTATATAATGAAAAACATTTAAATTATATGATTTTGGTCATAAATGTGTTCTGCATTTACTACACTAAATTAAACTTTCTTCTTGTTAAAATTGTCTTTTAATTCGATAATCTCTTTGATAAAAAAAATTGTGACATCTTATACCACTCAATAAAAAAAAAGGTTACAGTCGTCAAGTAGAAGAAAAATGTCGTAGAAGCCATTTACAACTTTTATTTTTGTAGTAAAAGCCATGCCATCTCTGGAACTAATGAATGTACGTTATTTTGAGTTTCTATTTAGCAAACAACTCGAAAACCTAAGCTTAATGAGCTATAGTGGTTTATTACAGATTAAATAAATCAAAAGATATACCAGAAATAAACTTTACCATTTTTGTTTTTCGGCCGTACTGAAAAATAACCATTTGGCTTTTACTACGTTTCATCCCAGAGGGGTCGATATATATATATATATATATACACAAATACCACATATACAAACATACACATACACAAACACACCCATACACAAACACACACATACATACAGGCACACACTTATTATTGCCATCAGAATATCTCATGTATAAATCATTTTCAAAAACTTTTTTAAAACCACACCCGAGCCTCAAGATACAGGCCTCGTGCTTAGTTTGGGGCTCACTGATACTCACAATGTAATATTACAAGTTAACGCTCTTTCTGAGCCTATGTTAGTTTATAATATTTTGTAAAACTTTTTGGCAATAAATATCCATTATCATTATCATTTTATTTAGCCGGAAACACAGACTCAGGCAGAGCATTCCATTCCCTGGCGGTTCGCATGATGAACGAAGATGCAAATCGCTTCGTTCGGGTAGATGGTATATCCAACATAAATCGGTGGCGCCTTTTAGTGTCTCTGGATATCCGATAATAAAATGGGGAAGATGGAATCAAATTATGCAGTTCCATAGCACACTCTCCAAAATGTAACCGATAGAAAACCGATAAACAAGCGGCTTTGCGGCGAAGCGCGAGACTCTGAAGTCTCTACCGCGCAATGGAGAGTGAAGATAGGTAAGGGAAACGGCAGAGGAAACGAGAGGCGCATTAATATGTAATACGTATATATAATAATATATATTTGTAATAATTAATTTGTATCACGGGTTGGATTACCAACCCGTTACAACAACAAACAAATTAAGCCTTTTTACCTATTGGGAACCATTCCTGGAGACCGCGGGGACGCCCGAGCCCCCCCAGAGGTGTCCATCGGGTCCTCTCGTCCGGTCACCAACCGGCACGATGGCGCACCTCCGGGATTTTTCGCGAGATGGCGGGGCAGCCTTTCATGAGTGGCTGGCTCACTACTTGGGCCCCCTACTATCTGCGGTCGGCCAGCGAAGAACCGTGCCTCGGATTCCGCTGCTCTCCAAGATTGGCTGCCAGGCAATTTGACCTTCAATCTATCACGACCAGCTATAGACCAGCTATACGCAACTGATTCCGACCCGTTCCCCATGATGGCTTCACCTAACATCATGCCGGAAAGCGACCGCTTGGCAGCATGACTTTGTCAGGTGGGTGGTAACACGCCGCGGCCTAAGCCTACCTGAAAATACTTTTTTTTTTCTATTCTACCATTCTCGACCGCATCATCAGTTTCCAACAAGTGAAATAATGGTCATATGCTAGTCTGTATGATATAAATAATAAAACGTATGTATGATATAAATAATAAAATAATTAAGATTATTTAATCTAAATAATTTAAGATCGTTTGCTAAAGGAAAAAACAAACCTTTATCTACATATCTCTGGAGATACTTATGGGAACTTGATTAAATTACAGTGGGATCACCCGAGAAGCAAATCGTGACGGAGTTATGAGGTAACAAACATGAAAAAATTGACGTGAAAGAATATAATATAAATAATATAATAGAATATAATAAAAATATAATAGAAATATATAATATAATATATAAAGAACCTCCTCTTTTTTTGTTAAGTTATGGTTGGTTAACTTGCAATGACCACACCTTACTCATTTTCAGTGACAAGTTTGAGGTGTTTACCATATTTATAGATATTTTCGTCAGATCTCAATGAATCGTATAATGAGATCACCTTGGAGATGTATCGCGTACTCATGAAAATAGTTATTTATGACACACGTGCGGATATTGGTTTTAACAAACTCGTGACTATAGTAAACCCTCGACTTCGTCTCAGGCTTACATTCGTCTACTCGTTTAGTACTTACTGCACGTTGCGGTAAGTACCTATTACACGCTCCTGTGTATGGTGCGTAATTAGGGTTCAGTACCAAAAGGGTAAAACGGGACCCTATTACTAAGACTCCGCTGACCGTCTGTCTGTCTGTCTGACTGTCTGTCTGTCTGTCTGTCTATCTGTCTGTCTGTTTGTCCGTCTGTCACCAGGCTATAGATCATTAACCGTGGTAGTTAGACAGTTGAAATTTTCACAGATGGTTTATTTCTGTTGCCGCTAGAACAACAAATACTAAAAACAATAAAATTAAAAATTAAATGTGGTTTTCATAAAAGTAAGTTATTTCGGCATTTCACTATAACGCCATCTATTAACGTTTGTTTACCTAATTAATTATATTAATAACCTACCCTAACACCTTTTTTTTCACTAAGATGGCGTTAGACGTTCGTTAGATTAGAAAATTAAAAATTAAAAGGAATCCCCATACAAAAAACGTGTTAAACGCCATCTATCTAATTAGTTTCGGCAAAATGACATAGATGGCGCTAGTAAACGAGCCCTGTCTTTCTAGATCGCGACCAAACCAAATATTCTTGGTAATATCAATTAATCAAATATATGAGGTTGAAACTCTGTTATATTTCGTATTGTACGGAACCCTCCCTAAGTGTGCGATAAGAGACGCGATGCTGACTCGCACTTGGCCAGTTTTATTTTTAACTTTCGAACAATCTGTACAGGCTTCGTAAATGCTTTTGTTGAGCAAATGTGCTGAAAAAAAATATCGGCTAACAATTGGCGGAGTAAATGCCGTAAAGTAAACATACGTAGACACAGTAAGTAAATATACAGAAATAAAACTGGCCAAGTGCGAGTCAGACTTTTGTCTCGCACACGGAGGTTTCTAAACCGCAGTATAATAATAATATATAAGTATAATATAATATTATATTATCGTTTCAATACTAATCATGCTTATTAACTACAACGCCATCTAACGAACTTCTAACACCAACTAAGTGAACGTTAACAAAAAGGTGTTAGGGTAGGTAATTAATATGATTAATAAGGTATAATCGTTCATAGATGGTGCTATAGTAAAAAACACGTTTTTTGTATGGGGGGGTCCCCCTTGCATTTGTAACTTTGTTCTGTTTTTAGTATTTGTTGTTATAGCGGCAACAGAAATACATCATTTGTGAAAATTTCAACCGTCTAACTATCACGGTTCCTGAGATACAGCTTGGACACAGACGGACAGACAGATAAACAGGCAGAAAGACAGACAGACAGACAGACAGACGGACAGCGAGTCTTAGTAATAGGGTTCCGTTGGGAGCCTTTGGGTTCGGAACCCTAAAAATCAAGGTTTTTTTTAATAGATCTCAAGACGTGTTTGAGCATATCTACGCCCACTGGTCACTTGATAGATTCACGTTATGATTTCTTATAAAATAAATAATTTCAGGCCTGTTATTACTTCCAGAAAATGGTAAGGTAATTTACCTAAGTCTTGTGTTTGAATTGAATCATTGGTCTGAACACAGGACAGCGTACCTACGATTTTATTTTTTAATACCTTAAGTCTTCAAAGCTGTTATAAGAATCAATTATTTTCCATGTTGAGCCAAACAATACATATTACGTAAGTATTGTTAATTACAAAAAACAAGGATCACAGAGAAGAAGGATCAAGAAAAACAAACATAAAAACATTCCATCGTT
Organism: Cabera pusaria; assembly: GCA_954871355.1. NCBI lineage: Eukaryota > Metazoa > Arthropoda > Insecta > Lepidoptera > Geometridae > Cabera > Cabera pusaria. The sequence continues at coordinate 17,021,871 of OX940889.1, read as the reverse complement.
AAATATTGAATAGAAAAACAACAAGTACACTGGAAAGAAAACTCTAAAGCAAAATAAATGAAACACCTTTACGAACGAGTACATTTCTACTTGAACAAGAGGGATTAGAGAAATACGCAGGAACCGACCCTACCTAGGAGCATACGTTTGTTATTCGTATTAACAAAACAAACAATCTGTGTTTATGAAAGCATTCGTTTTACCGAGTTACGTTTGATAATCCTGTTCGAGCAAAGAGTTTTAGTGCTTTATAACGTCTTTTATGTTGTTTCTATAGGGTAGTTAAAATTTAATGTGTTTTCAATAGCGGCAAGTGAAATAAAAGCGGTGTGATTACAGCTTCCGAGCGGAAGTAGTGGCTACAGAATGAACAGAACCAATTTATGATTAATTAAATAGATGCGATTTACAGTCTAACATTTTTCTGACTATAAATGAACGTTTTAGTATTTATTTTAATTTGCATAGTAGGTAATTAAACTCTGCAATGTTTTACCTATTTTACGTAATATTATTAAGCGTGTGAATGATACTTGATAACGCGACATCTACTTATTATATCTGGTACTATAACTAAGAATAGGAAGAAACTTCATCTGTTCTGTGGTAACAATAAACTACTTTTATAATATAATATAATCAAGTATTGATATTATTATTTTGTAATATATAGGCTAGCGTTTGACCACTATCTCACCTGTTGGTAAGTGATGATGCGGTCAAGGATGGTAGCACGCTAGGCCTAGAATGGGAACTGGTTCTCAATGTAATGTTCGCTGTAACTATTAATCAGTACGAGTAGAGTGAGAGCCATATAACCTTCTCTTAATTTTATACTTCAAGTTATTTGACAATATTTTGCAATGCAAAATAAAGCTTTGATGTTGGCGGAGCCATGAACACAGACATACTGTCGATTTCACGACACTATTATTTTTAATGAAACTAGTTTCAAACTAGTGTCATGAAATCAATTCCATCATAAATGATACTTGTTTCGTAATGTAAATTCAGCTTTAGAGTACCACGAGACACATTTCTATTAACACAGCTTCTATTGAGCAATTAATAATTTTCCTCGCGAAAATGAAATAATTTTGATTCTCTAGTTTGGAATATGATGACTTTAGTCGATAGTGTAAGTATTCCAGGAATCGACAAAATTCGACTAATTGGACTGTACGTTCCAGTGAGAATTGGCAACCAAAACCTCGATGTCCTCATTTATTAGGTACTCATTGTTCTATTCGGAAATAGCTGTAAACTGAAGTTGACGTGGAATTTCAAACAAATTGTAAGTTTATTCCGTGAATGTAGCTTTGTACAGAATTATTATAAATACGTATTTTCAATTATTTGCCGGGAAATTGTTATTAATAGTTCGGAGCATCATAATTAATTTAAGTTACGACCACACCGCAGCGTCCTATGTATATTTAGCTAGGGGTTAGTCAAAGTCAAAGTCAAAGTCAAAGCATTTATTCAGTATATGGGCAAATTAAAAATTAGCACTTACACACGTCAAATAACATTAAATAGATCATATTCAACAAAAAATATAGATATAACAGAAACATAACGCTTTGAATTTACAAAAAAAAAACAAAGGTATTGAGCCATTCAGCTTTCATCTAGACGTCGAACGTCACACTTAAAACACATGTTTAATTCCCCTTATTAATGTAGGGTTGCCAACCGTACCATTACGTGCACCCGCAACCCAGTGCATGTTTCAGTACTTCAGACAATTTTTATCCAAAAAATTGTGAAATAATGAAACATAATAGATAAATAAAACGCAGACTAATTGCAGTACAAATCATGTTCCGAATGGAACTGATTGTCCGACTATCAGCCGCATAATACCGTCGTAACAGGCAACCCTAGATCTGCAAACAAAAGATGAAAACTGATTGACTGTTGAATCTACTGGTGTTTCGGAAGTACTCCCATCAGAGAAGAAACACCAAGAAACTCTATGGGGCTTGTCACTTATTTTAATTCATTTTTTTTAATTCATATTAAATAAATGTTTAATGTACAATAAGTAATTCTATTATCATACAATTTATATTATATCTTGGAGCTTGGGGCATTCAGGCCAAGCATTTTTGTCATTCATATAGTCATTTATTGTATAGTACGATTTCTTCATTAAATTGGATTTTACAAAGGTTTTAAATCTGCTTATAGACAGTTGATCAATATCTTTAGGAAGTTTATTATAAAATCGTATACAGTTCCCCAGAAAAGAACCACTAACTTTCCACAACCTGAATTGAGGTAGAATTAATCTATTTTTGTGTCTTGTATTGAAATTATGTACATCGGACCTCTTATCATACTCATTCAAATTTTTGCGTACATACATAATATTTTCATATATATATTGACATGCCACTGTGAGAATTTTAATCTCCTTAAATTTTTCACGAAGTGAGTCTCGCGACTTCATGGTATATATAGATCGAATAGCTCTTTTTTGTAAAACAAATATAGATTGGATTTCGGCGGCTTTCCCCCACAATAAAATGCCATAGGACATTATACTATGGAAGTAGCTAAAGTAAACCAATCTAGCAGTGGATTCGTCAGTCAAGTTTCTGATTTTACGTACTGCGTATGCAGCGGAGCTCAATCTACCTGCCAGAGCCGATATTTGAGAACCCCATTGTAGTTTTGAATCCAGGGTGATGCCCAAGAATGTAGCGGATTCAACAAATTCTATCGGTACATCGTTTATTAATATCCTGCTATTAATGACACCCTTTCTTACATTTGGCAGCGAGAATTTAATACATTTAGTTTTTTTGGCGTTCAGTAATAAGTTATTGGTTGTAAACCAATTCAAAACCTGTGCGATTGATTTGTTAACATCGTCAAATCCAGGCGCAATCCTATCTATTTTGAATATTAAGGATGTATCATCCGCGAACAAAACAATGTCACATAAGTTGTGCACGAAAGACGGCAAGTCATTAATATAAACTAGAAATAAAAATGGTCCTAAGATCGATCCCTGCGGAACTCCCATTTTTATGAGGGATCCAGACGACCTGACGCCATTGACCTCAACCATCTGTATTCTATTACTGAGGTAGGATGAGACCAGATCAAGTGCTTTTCCGTTAACGCCGTAGTGTTTTAATTTGCAAATTAGCGTTTTGTGACAGACGCAATCAAACGCTTTAGATAAGTCACAGAAAACGCCGATAGCATCTTGTGCTTTCTCCCAGGCATCAAATATATGTTTAAGAAGATCTACTCCAGCATCAGTAGTAGAACGCCCCTTAGTGAAACCATATTGTTTGTGATTTAAAAGATGATTAATATTAAAATGTGCCAAAAGCTGGTCTAATATAACTTTTTCAAAAACTTTACTGAGCGCCGGTAATATAGAGATTGGTCTATAGTTTGAAGGGTCATTTTTGTTCACTGATTTGTATAGGGGAATTAATTTACTTTTTTTCATTACATCAGGAAAGACACCTTCATCGACGCATCTGTTAAAAATAAACGCTAAGTGAGGGCTAATTGCATTAATAATATAACTAAGTACTTTGGTTGACATACCCCACAGATCCTCGGTTTTCTTTTGATTGAGCATTTTAAAAGTTTTGATAATTGATATTGAATTTATGTGTCTGAACTCAAACATAGAGTCACATACATTCACACACTTCGATAGTAAAACAAAAGCATCCTTAGGGGAAGAGTTTAAAGGCTGAGTAGTAATAATAGGTACTTGTGAGAAGTACTCAACAAATGTGTTAGCGACATCATTATTATCTATGATTAATTTATTATTAACTTTTAACATAATTTTACCGTCCCTCTGCTTAATTTTTCCAGTTTCTGTATTAATGACTTTCCATGTTGATTTTATTTTGTCATCGGCTTGCTTAATTTTTCTACTTAGATGCAGTGATTTTGCTGTCTGACAAACAACTTTAAAAGTTTTTGAATACAATTTTAAGTGATTTATGAATTTAGTATTATGTAAATTAATGGTTTTTTGTGAGTACAAGTTATACAAATTGTTTCTACTTTTATAAATACCAGGAGTTGCCCAGTCATCGAAACGAACCTTCGCACCCTTTCTAACCATTTTAATTTTAAAAATATCATTGAACTCTGCATCTAACATTTGAAATAAAGCACTGCATAGGTCATCAGGATCCTCAGAAAATCTTAGGTTCATTAATTGCTTGTCAATGATATCCACAAACTGTTCAACTGTTAACAAGACTATAACTAGTAAAGTGCGACCCACAAGAGTGTAAGCATTTTCTTTAAAAAAATCCTTGATTATGCTAAGCTACTTTATGCCAGCAAGTCAGGCAGAACATTGATTTAATGCGCCCAAGACCTATGGACGGACAACCATGATACATGAATGCTCATAGAAGAATCCATTAGTATATAGCGAGGGTTAGAACCAGTGACCTCCGGGTTAGAAGTCAAGGTACCTATCTATCCTTTCTGCCAACGGGTCGTCCGATATAATTATAGAATAGATAACATATAACCGTTAACATATATCAGTTAGCCACCTTTATTTATAATAGATAGAAAAAAAACCGGACAAATACATCGTTCGTTGTAACTTACTTTATATGTAATTTTATTCTAAATATTAATTACGTCACGCTCAATATCCAACTGAAAATGTGTAGACCCAAGATGGTTATTTAGGTAGGCCTAAACATTCAGTATTAATAAATTACCTATATATAAATATGTAAAGCAACAACATTGTACCTTTTTTTGCAAAAATTACACAGACGGAGGAGTATGAAATTTGGCACAGTTAAAGTTTATATGGAGATGGAGTGCAGAAAGTTAATATTTTTATATAATATGTAATAGAAATTAATTAAATTAATTTAAAAAAAACCTTACACACTAACCTGCGTTTGATACATACATATACATACATCCGTTGACATTCCTTTAAATTGAAGGTTTTTAACAAAAATATCTTTATTTGAAAAAAAAAAAAGTGTGCTGCAAGTGGGAGACCACTAGTATTAATATATCATACAGACGCACACTGATATAATTATATATCATGCTGAGAATAGAAGTGCGTTGCAAATTCACATGTTAATGATTTATTCTATAAGTCCGTGCCATATAGATTGGCACTAAAGTGCATCCGACCTCTCATCAGCCGCTAAGAAAAAATGAATTTTGCCGAAATTAAAACCAAATATATCTAAATATCATTGATGTTTATTACAATTTTACATATTACAAGAACACATTTGATATATTTAAAGTCGTATTTTCATGATCTCGATATTTATTATCCGTTTTTATTGTAAAAAGGGATTTTAACGCGCTCAGAGTGTTCTATTTTATACTTTATTTTTATGATTATTAACAAACATCACATGTTGAATTTTTTCTACTTGAAATTAAAAAAAATAACAATTACAACAGCTTTTCTAATACTTACGAAACTACTACCTAAAATTATACAACACGCGAGTTATGTCACTTTACCTGGAACATTTTTAACGTCAAGCAACAGAGATGCGTCACCTTCGGCGATAATAAATAAATTTATTTTTTAAATTTAATTCGGCAAGAATTAAGTAATGGCAATTATATAAAAATGTACCAAAAATATAAAATAAATCATATGAAATATATTTTATTTATTTATTTTCCAGCACACACTAATCTTACATTAAACCCAATATACTAATGCAGACTCCAACTGAAATTAATATGTATACATGTTCCAGAAAAAACACTTTGGATATTTTAGTGGCAAATGAAAATTAGAACACACCGCTAAGTAAAAAGAAAACCTATTTATAATCACAGTTATTAAAGGTTTGTCACCGCTGCTAGACCACTGAAAGGTCAACGCACTTTAGTGCCAATCTATATGGCACATACTGTAGGTACATATTTATAACAGAGTATAGTAGACACGCTATAGATATAAGCAATCGCTCTACGAGACCTGACCGATTGCGTAGTTTCCGAAGCAAACTTCCTACCTATTCTGAACAACGACCCATCAATACACGTCTGGGTTAACGAACAGACCGTGACCAATACACCACTGAAGGGTACCCAAAAGTATCAAGCAAATATAAACCTTAACGCAATGAGTTAACAATTCCAGTTAAATTACATTTTACATTGTTACTGTAACTTCTTGTTAGAGTAGGCAAAATGTTGCTACGAATATGCTACTCGTACGGACGTTGCATGCATGTTTAAGCCTGTGGGACTTAGGATGTGACGTCAAAGCAACAAAGGCTACACAGCATTTATCTAGCTAGTCTGTAGACTCTTATGTTTAAGTTGCATATTATCGTATGAAATTTAAAACAAAAGAATTTCCAGTATTGGTCCCTAGGTCGATCTTGTGTGATTCATCATCCTAGATTGGTTCCATAGATTCAGTATGTAATCCGATCCGAGGTCTGTGGTTTGATCAACTAAACGGTTAGACGGAAATTTCCTGAGCAATAACCGCTGAAAGTATTATATAAATTATATTTACTCTCAGCGGTTATTGCTGTTTCTGAAAATACTGCATTATATTATATAATGCAGTATTTGACGTAGAAGAGAATACACAATGTAAATTGTACTTTGCAAAAATGTTGTGCGTCACACCACTGCCCTACTAGATGCTTTGGTACGTCTTTATTGGCATTTTAATTTCACTAGCCTCTACCTTGCTTAAAATAAGTTGATTCCTAATAAATGACAAAGCGGTGGTACTTAAGGCTAATCAAATATTAATCGTTATAGATCAAGAAAATACAAACTATTGTTTTGTAAATCAACGCATACACAACACCTACAATTATTCTAGATTTTACATTTCTGCTGTTTTAAGCCCCAAAAACTTAAAAATCCTACTAACACGCCAATTCCCAATTTTCTTTTTGTATTAAATTTTGTACTGTACATATTAAGTAAGAATATAATCCAATGCAAACGCAATTCCAGGTTCCAAATCAAAATGTAAAGTCATGGATTATATTTTCATCATAAAGAAATTTACCCCAAATCCACTTCCAAGCCCAATATAAATAACATAAGACTTTTAAGCCTCGCAAGCCTTATCTCATTCTTTGCTGGACATTTCTGCACTTATCTTAACCCGAAGAAATTTATGGACGAATTTCTTTCTTAATCTTTATCCTTTCAACGGTGTACACTTTTTACCTCTTTTTTCTTTTTCCGCTTGTATTCGAGAGACTAAGTGAAATTTCAACGACAGCTGGCTCAATAGGTTTTAATTTTAGTAATGAAAAGAACGGATTTTACGACGGAAATTTATGATAACTATTTTCCCTTGATGCCGATAACTTTAATAACCTTAGCTGCCTTTCTGTGACCTACATACTCTCTATTTCGAAACATATTCATTTTTATATACGTAATTATAATTAATAAAACATTCTGTAAATAATGTATACGTACGTAGTTTTATATCCATTATTACAACAATTGGAATTTTTAATTTTTGGAGCTTCATTTAGTAACATAAGTTTTTAGTAAAGAGCATTTTACCTTTAGCTTCTACTTATGTTCGCTATGAGTCCGCACTTCACTAACGTCATTCTTCCCACAGTATGCTGAAGTGGGCTAGCCTGTGCAACCGTGCGGGAAAGGAGTTTTATGCACCATGTGTCACGGACGATTTATTCTAATTATAGCTTAATATATATGTGTAATACACTAAATATATATATATTTATGAACCAGAAGTAGATTTAGTTTTTTAAAAATAAAGACGAAATAACCTAAAACACAAAATGTATTGCTTTTTAAAGGATTACAGTTTTAAAAAACAAATTAAATACTCACAAAATCACAAAGAAATTAAACAATTAGAATAAGTACTACGCGATCCCAAATACGTCCAACACATCCAAGAGCCCGATCCAAAGTGAGGCTCGACTGTCCTGACGCTACCGAGGTGCGCTTCCCCCTCCATGTCTACCTGTCTAGGTAAGCTCCGCCCCTTATTATTGGTATTATTTGTAATACGGCTTCTCCTGACGAGGCATCGTCTTCGACTGCTTGACCCTGGCTAGGCCCCTGGATAGGACTGCTGATTGTAGTCCCGTACACAACTTGAACCTGGCTGGGTCCTGGGAGAGGGCTACTAACAGTAGCATCGTCTTGGTCATTGTCATCTGAAATGGCATTGTTGTTAAAAACACATCGACTAATATGCGAATAGAATTTAGAGTCAACATTTAATGACAACCAACGGTCCGTGTCTCAACTGTAAGCGTGCACTCAAACAATTGTGACCAAACCGAAATAATTGACACAAAAATATGATGAAGCTATCATCAAACTAGACAATAGCACTTTCAACAAGTTAAGGTATTAATGTGAGATCCCAACTATATACAAAAAAAATGGTACCAATATAAATTATTGCAAGTTAACTAAAGCAAAATAAAATGTGCGAACATTTTGTACAATCACTAGTAGGTCCCTGTGGCCAAATATGTCTTCACGTCATCAGTTGCCGGGAGGCAAGTGTGCGTGGTTTCTGTAAAACAGATACATCGGCAACACGCCATTAGGTAGCTGCTGGAAAGCAAGCGCACGTGGCCCGACCATGCCATTAGGTTGCTGCCACCAGGACAAGCGCACATGGTCTATTAAAATCATCACGCCATTAGTTAGCTGCTGGGAAGTAAGCGCAGGTGGCCCGACCATGCCATTAGGTTGCTGCCACCAGGACAAGCGCACATGGTCAATAACAGTCATCACGCCATTAGGTAGCTGCTGCAAAGCAAGCGCGCGTGGAACGACACATGCCATTAGGTTGCTGCCACCAGGACAAGCGCACATGGTCAATAACAGTCATCACGCCATTAGGTAGCTGCTGGAAAGCAAGCGCACGTGGCCCGACCATGCCATTAGGTTGCTGCCAAAAGGACAAGCGCACACGGTCAATTAAAATCATCACGCATTAGTTAGCTGCTGGGAAGCAAGCGCAGGTGGCCCGACCATGCCATTAGGTTGCTGCCACCAGGACAAACGCACATGGTCAATAACAATCATCACGCCATTAGGTAGCTGCTGCAAAGCAAGTGCGCGTGGAACGACACATGCCATTAGGTTGCTGCCACCAGGACAAGTGCACATGGTCAATAACAGTCATCACGCCATTAGGTAGCTGCTGGGAAGCAAGCGCACGTGGCCCGACCATGCCATTAGGTTGCTGCTATCAGGACAAGCGCTCATGGTCAATAACAGTCATCACGCCATTAGGTAGCTGCTGCAAAGCAAGCGCGCGTGGAACGACACATGCCATTAGGTTGCTGCCACCAGGGCAAGCGCACATGGTCATACTCACCAGCCATAAAGAAGGCTGCACATGTCTCCGGCGTCTATTCACCGCGCCACGGGACAAGATGTTCTGCTGCTGCTTGGGTTCGTTTTCCGTAGGATCCTGCTAGCAGTTTCACTCCATAGCGATGATGAGGAAGGATTTCTACCACTTTGTAGGGTCCCCTCAAGCCGGAATCCAGTTTTCCAGAACTCTGCGACATCTTGCTCACAAATACCAAGTCGCCCAGCGCATAAGTACGAGGCTGTTTCCGTTTTTCGTTTACGCGGCGGTCCTGTTGTTGTCGATTAGCTTCAAGTAGTTCTTTGGTTCGCTGTCGTCTCAAAGTAACTAATGCTTCGTGATTCGGGTGAGTGTTTTCTAGGGCTACATCCCTTACAAGCGCTCTCAACCCAGGCGTGGTAGCTTCTTAACCTACTAGAAGCTATAGGGGTGAAGTTTGAGTTGTAGTGTGCTTGGTCATATTAAGTGTAAGCTGAATTTTGCATATCGTGTCGGACCAACTACTACCCTTATTGTTAACTTCGACACGTAACATATTGAAGACAGTACGGCAGTAACGCTCGGCTTGGCCGTTTTCTTGGTGCATTTCTGGCGTAATTAGATGTGTTGAACATCCCAATTCAGAAACCCAATCTTGAAAACCTCTACATTCGAACATTCTACCCCTGTCAGTTACAACTAAAGACGGGGTACCAAATAATGAGATTGCGTTTGTAAAAACGCGTTTCAATTCATCTGTATCCTGTTTATGAAGGGGATAAAGAAAACAAAATTTAGAAAAGGCATCCACTGATACTAGTACATATTTGAAACCATTTGACTCGGGCAGTGGTCCCAAGAAGTCCATATGTATGGTGGAAAAAGGAATATCTGGCTTAGACCAGGAATCTATAGGCTGGTGTGGAGCCCGTGGTACTCTTTTATGTGAAAGACAAACCACGCAATGCTTAATATATTTCTTGACAAAATGTCTTAAACCGGGGAACCAGAAATGACGGAGAATCAAGTCGGTAGTTTTATCCATCCCAATATGCTCGTGATCGTCATGAAAAACACGTAGAAGACTTAGCCTATGGCCTTTTGGAATGAAGCATAGGAGGCGCGACTCCTCACCCGTCGGACTGTACTTGTAGTAAAGTAAATTGTTTTTGATAACATATCGAGATGAATCCAACTGACCATCCCTCAGTTTTACCATCAGATACTGCGTTTCAGAATCGGCAGTTTGGGCAATTTGTGCCCACTTAGCTGGTCGATGAATATGTGAAACATTTACTGGATTTCGACTAAGAAAGTCGGCATGTTGCATTAGTGCACCATTACGATACTCAATGGTAAAACTAAAGTCTTGTAGGTAGACCCACCAGCGAGCTAAGGTCCTTTTTTCGTTCGGTTAATTTCAGCGAATTGCAATCCGTCACTATCTTAAAGTCAATGCCAATGAGATAGTGGCGGAAATGCTGCAAAGCCTTTACAACAGCGAGAGTCTCGAGTTCATAGCTATGATATCGAGACCCCGCTCCGTGGGTCGCCCTACTAAAATAACCTACGACTCGCTTTCGTCTACCGTCATGCTCTTGCAGTAAGACACCACCGTAATCGACCGCACTTGCGTCGGTATGAAGTTCGGTGGGTAACTTTGGATTAAAGATTGCGAGCACGGGCTCTTCAGTCAAGCAGCTGATAATGTAATTTCGCGCCTCATCTTGATCTTTACCCCAGAAAAATGGTTCTCCTCTTTTTGTAAGTTTCGCGATACAAGCGGTTCTGGCTGCGTAATTAGCGATGTATCGCCTAAAATACCCAGCCAGACCCAGAAATTGTCTGACTTGTTTAACGTTCGTGGGCTTTGCTGATTTCAATAAAGCGTCCACCTTTCTAGGACTCGGCCGCACCTGACCCTGACTAATAAGTCTGCCTAAATATTCCACCTCCGTCTCTAGAAAAGTGCACTTCTTTAGATTTATTGAAAACCCAGCAGAAGTCAAGACAACTAGTACCTGACGCAACAAATCTAGTCCCTCGTCGATCGAATCAGATAGAATCAGTACGTCATCAATGTAACTTAGAACCTTACCAGTGTCTATCAAAGATTTTAATATTTTTGATATGATTCTCTGATAAACCACGGGAGCGTTAGCTAGACCGTAAGGTATTTTGATGTACTCAAAATGTCCCTCAGGAGTGACGAACGCTGTTTTACTAATTGGATTCATCATCCTTCATGGGCACCTGATGAAATCCGGTAGCCATGTCAAGACTCGTAAAAAATCGACTGCTACCTAACTTGTCTATATGGTCATCTATTAGAGGCAAAGGAAACCTGTCTTTAACAGTGATCGCGTTCAACGCGCGGTAGTCAACGCACATCCTATCAGACCCGTCTTTTTTCTTGACGAGTATGATAGGACTAACGTACTCCGAATGAGATTCTCGTATAATCCCCTTGCTAAGTAGGTCATGAACAATATCGCGAACTCGCAATTTTTCATCAGCCGAAAGCTTATAGGGCCGATAGTGCACCGGAGTATCACTTTTTAATTTAATGTCCATACTGCCAGTATTGACAGTCGACGTTGCAATCCCGCTTACAAAAGAATCAGAAAACTCGTGTACAAGCAAAAAGCAAAAAGCGTGTCGCATTAAACGGTACGACGGTAACTTATTACAACTGAGATGTTTAACAACTGAACTAGAAATCAATGAAATATCGGAACCGCTGTCAATCAAAACATCAACTGTCTTTTCTTCAATAGTGGCAGTCATGACGTTGCCGTTTGCGACAACGTCTGAGAAAAATTTACTTTAGACGGAGCATTTGATTCGTCGCGTTGTTTAGCGTAGCATTTATCAATTGAATGTCCTGTCTTTTTAAAGTACGAACATGACGGGAGCGCGTTACTCGTTGACGTTACAGATTTCGGTTTATGATTATTAAGATCCGTTTTCTGCATTTTTGGACAGCGCGATTTAATATGCCCTTCACCGCCGCACTGAAAACATTTGACAGTATGTTGCGTATTAACGACCGCTCGCTTACGCGATTCAAAACAATTTTCTGTTGGTGGACGGACTGACTTGAAGGAATTCCCCGATACAAGTTTTGGTTTTGAATACACTGATAGGAATTCTACTTACTCGTTTGTCTGTAATTTAGCGTTAGATGTAGCGGATTGAACTTGTGGGTCAGTAATACCCCTAATGATAATCGCGGTTTTGAGGTCATCCGATAAACCCTTCACAATATTTAAGCGCAATAGTGACTTTCGAGCATATACGGCATAGGTCGCAAAGCCTGACGAATCAGTAGACATCACTTCAAACAAAATATTAGCAACGTTGACGTTCCACGGGCAAAGTGACCGGAAGTCGATTTAAAAATTGGTCTATGTACGATCGTCAGATACCCACTCGTTCAACCACAAGCGAGCATCACCCTTAAGGCATTTACCAATCCGCGATAAGCACTCGTGGTCGCTCCAACGATTGAGCTCGCGTCCACGGTTTGTTTAATCACAAATTCACTCAAACACAAGCAAAACTTTTCACTAAACTGTGGGTAGATAGAAAAATATTTAACCAAAAAATTGTAAAGAAAAGTGCCACTGATGATAACCGATAACTATGTGAGCTGTTGAAGTCCTATCCCACTTTTGATTTTATGAACCAGAAGTGGATTTAGTTTTTTAAAAAGAAAAACGAAATAACCTAAAACACAAAATGTATTGCTTTAAAACAAATTAAATACTCACAAAATCACAAAGAAATTAAACAATTAGAATATGTACTACGCGATCCCAAATACGTCCAACACATCCAAGAGCCCGATCCAAAGTGAGGCTCGACTGTCCTGACGCTACCGAGCTGCGCTTCCCCCTCGGAGGGGGAAGCGCACCTCGGTAGCGTGGGCCCCTCCATGTGGCCCCCTCCACCTCGGTGGAGGGGGCCCCTCCATGTCTGCCTGTCTAGGTAATCTCCACCTCATGGCTGGGTATTATTTGTAATAATATGTATATATATAGCTTAATATAAAATTAATCAAGTTATAGTTATAATTAATAAGCTACTTGTTTTTCCTTTTATTTTAGACATCAAGTTGATATTTAATAAAATGTACTTTTAATAATTAAGTTTTATATAAATTAAACTCGTCACATGATAGTGGTTATAAGTTTGAATGGATTTCACCCAGGCAAATGCACTTTTAGCCATTATTCAGCCTAGTCCATTATTTTTTTGTCATGTTTTATTATTTCACAATTTTTTGGATAAAAATTGTCTGAAGTACTAAAACATGCATTAGGGCAATAGTACGATTGGCAACTCTAAATTAATTAGGGGAATTAAACATTTGTTTCAAGTCTGACGTTCGAGGTTTATACGAAAGCTGCATGGCTCATTACTTTTGTTTTTTTTTAAGTTATGTTTTTGTTATATTTATTGGTATAATCCAGGCGGCATCAGCGATACTCCAACGGCAGGTATTTGGCCAAACCGTCAGAATACTATCCGATAGTGCAGCTGTGCTACGAGCCCTTCAAAGGTATGACTACTCATCGGGGCTAACCAAGCAGTGTCACCAACTACTAGAAAGGGAGGACTTATGAGGGAGGACTTATGAGGGATTTAAGCACAATCGCATAACCCTTCAGTGGATTAAAGGTCATAGTGGATCCAGAGGCAATGATGCGGCTAATGAACTGGCAAGGAGAGGATCTAACCTGCATCCCGCAGGAGTAGAACCGATGATACCTATACCATTAGATAGATAGATAGATAGATAGACTCTTCCAGACAACCTTAGGATGGAGAGGATAGAACATGTGACTAATGACGGGTGTATCTAACATCTCTAAACACTAATCACATACATATATACCTATAAATAAACTTAACTAACTTATATAAATACCTAGTGGCTCAAATATTAAGCGTAAATTAATCTTATGCAGCTAGAACAGTATAATACTAAATGACCTTGAAAAAGAATAAATAAATAAATATAAACAGGGGACTCCAGTTACAACGACAGATAATATTGCTTTAAATGATCCTTAAATATAGTAATGGATTGAGATGCTCTAATGTCCTCAGGTAAAGAGTTCCATAGGCGAATAGCCTGTACTGTGAAGGATTTATCAAAAAACACAGAACTATGAGGTGGAAAACTGAGGGTATAGTTTTCTGATGACCTAAGAGAAAGAGTATTTGCGCTATGAAGGAAGTTGAAACGGTCTTTAAGATAACGTGGAGTATATGGATTAAAAAGAATATTGTAAAGAAGGGAGAGGATGTGAGTATTCCGGCGAAGACGAATAGGAAGCCACTTGAGCTGAGAGCGAAACTGAGATACGTGGTCGTATTTACGTAGGCCAAAAATGAATCTAATACAAAAGTTTTGGAGACGCTCAAGCTTATTTAGCTGATCCACTCTAAGGTCTAGATAGCAGACGTCAGCATAATCAAGAATGGGATGTAAGAGAGATTGAGCGAGGGCAATTTTAGTGGTAATGGGAAGAAAATTACGAAGTCTTCTAAGCGAAGCCCCTGCTGCATACAGTTTACGGCTAGTGTTTTGAACTTGTAAGTCCCAACTAAGACCTTGATCCATTACGAGTCCCAGATTCTTTACAGATATGCTGAACGGGATATCGATACCTTCGAAATTCACCTTTGGAAGCATTTGCCAATCCACTTTCGTTATAAGTCTAGAGCTACCGATGACCATGACCTGAGTTTTGGTGGGATTTACATTGAGTCCAAATGCTTTACTCCATACAGATATACGTTGCAGATCAGCATTTGTGGCAGCAATAGCATCTGATAGTTTGTCGAGAGATGCTTGGGTGTAAATCTGAAGATCGTCTGCATATAAGTGGTAGGAAGAAGAGAGATTATGAGAAATTGAATTAATAAAAATTGCAAAAAGTAAAGGAGAAAGAACGCCGCCTTGAGGTACGCCAGCTGACGTGTCACACCACGATGAAAAAGTATCATCAAGGCGAACACGCTGCCGGCGCCCGTACAGATAACTGTGAAACCTATCGATTACCAATGGAGATACGTTAATGGAGCGCAATATCGCTAAAAGGATATCAAAATTAACACTGTTAAACGCGTTGCTGAAGTCCAACAATGTTAGTACCGTTAGATGTCGGTTTTCCATGCCGAGGCGGATGTCATCGGTGATTTTGACTAATGTACTGACGGTGCTGTGGCCTGGACGGAAACCGGATTGGAAAGGGTTAAGAAGGTTATTTAGGGAGAGGTATCTACTAATTTGATTGTGGACAAGACGCTCGAAAACCTTGGACAGGAATGGAAGAATGGAGATAGGTCGATATTCAGAGAGGGTTATAGGATTGGGTTTTTTAGGTAAAGGAATTATCTGTGCGTCTTTCCAGGGGGAAGGGAAAACACCTTCAGTTAAGGAGTTGTTAAGGATAAAACAAAGGACAGGGAGGATAGTGTCAAGGATTGGTACTAACTTGTTGCGGCTTATACCATCGCCACCAACAGCATTGGATGTTATAGATAGTACGCTTTTCTTAACGTCACATGTTGATAATCGATCGAAGACAAAGGAAGGATAAAAGGGAATCGGTTGATTTGATAATTGGACTAAAGTGTTATTTTTATCTGTGTCAGAAATACCAGATGAAGAAGCAAAGTGAAGGTTGAGTGAGTTAATATCTAGATGAAGTGGAACAGAATTTTGAGGAGGTTTACCAATTCCCAGTGACCTAAGAAACTGCCAGATTTTAGCAGGATCCTCATTATTAACCGTTTTGTGAACATGGCGACGAAAAGCATCCCTACACACCACATTGCAGCGATTTCGAGCTTTCACAAATTTAGACTTATTGCAGTCGTTAGGACGGCATTTAAATTTATATTTGGCTAGATTTTTTTTGTGCATCAGTTGCCGAATTTCATCATTGATCCAGGGTGCTGGCAGATGCTTTAATTTAATCGCTCGTAGAGGAGCGTGTTTGTCATACAGCTGGGTAACTGTTGAATTAAACAACGATACTTGTTCATCCACAGATTGAGCATCAAATACCGGAGACCAATCCAATGCTTGAGCATCGGTAATAAAAGCATCTTGATCTATACCACTAAAATTGCGCTGAAGAATAATATTAGGCTTAGCTTTAGGGGGACGGATTTTGTACGAAAGAAAAATAAGGTCATGATGCGAGAAGGCATCGGCCGGGCACTGGCCGTGCTTTGCAACATGATGAGGAGAAGAAACTAACAGTAGATCAAGTAGTGAAGGAGTACAGTTCCATTCAGTCAAATCAAAGCCTGGATTCGTGAAAACATAAGGAGACAACATCAAGAACACTGGGCAGGCTTAAAGGAATGCAGACAGTCGAGGGAGGCGTTCCCGGAATTAAATTCCAGATACTCCCAAAAACTACTGAACCTTAAACGTGAGAAACTCCGACAAATGGTCGGAATAATCACAGGACACTGCTCACTAAACAAACACCTATTTACCACAGGTGTCACCGACAGCCCCTTGTGCAGAGGATGCATGGAGGCTGAGGAGACGGCCGCGCATGTGCTACTGGAGTGCAGTAGCGTGGCGGCACAGCGGCGGACACTCCTCGGGTCCCTGACGACGATGCGAGAGGCCTGCGCCGGCATCAGCGAGCTGCTGGCCTTCCTCGCAGACATCGGATGGCTGGACTGATGCGCCACCAACCACGCAAACGCAAACAGGGCCGATATACGGCCTAGTTGCGGAAAGGAGCTCGCGCACCAAGTACCAAGTATATTTATTATTGATATGATCTATTGAAATGTTATTTGACGTGTGTAAGTGCAGATTTTTAATTTGCCAATATACTAAACAAATACTTTGACTTTTGACTTTGGTATTATGGTTTGTATTATGGTTATACTGTACACATCAATCTAGTATATCTGGTACAATACGTTTAACTTATAATTTCGCTGCCAAACCAAATAAACATGTTCCGTCGGATTTTATCTCAAACCACACATGTCACCCCTCAACTATTTACCTTCGCAACCCAAAAGTTAGCAATCGGAAAAATCCTGGGTACAAGAGTAATGACTTCCTTACCTCTATCTGAGAGCATCATTAGCCCAGCGAGCCGAGGTGGCCGACAAATCGACAACATTTACATGGCGGTCGGCCCACTGCCCGAGTAATGGCCGGTTCTGTCAAGTAGCTGCTTAGCTAACGCATCAACTTCGATAATACGCTTCACTAAGCATTGACATAGTATAGATAAAAATATGCAATAGACTGACAAAGGGGAACTGAAATCTAAACATTTTATTGTATATTTACCGACTGTATCATCATTATAATCATCACCTCCAAGAATTGCTATAGAAGAGAGCATAGATAGCCAGCAGTGCACGGAAGAGGTAAGTCGACTACAATCGTATACGTAACAAGCAATAGGGATGCTCATGATTATATCGACACTAGAGATGGTAAAGTAAACAACATCATTATCGATATTATTTACCAAATCTTACAATTATTATGGTTATGGTAAAACTATTAATTTGTTCAAGCACCTAATCTTTTTGCCGTTTTGTTGTCTATTATATATATGCAATGGTTATATATATAAAAGGTAAAATATATGGATAAAAGTTAACTTAAAATAAATATGATGCCACCGTCCCAGTCATAAAGTTTGTGCAAATCGTCTACTTGATTTTCCATTCCTGTTTTGAACACTGAAGTTATACATTTATTTAAAACTACGCTAAAACTGTATCCTTTAACGTAATATTAAAATAAAACTCAGTTTAACCAGCAGCGAAACAGACGCGCGCAAACTCCACGATGCGTTTATTTTTAATTGCGCTCTTCAAAGTTTTGTCACAACTTTGTGTCCGGCTCGCTACACAAACTAGCTCATTTCGTTGTTTATATAAGTCAATATTAATTTAAAGCTACGCAGTAATTGAGAGTTTTGTTTCATGAAATTCATTTAAAAGTAGTTTTTGAGTGTCTATACTAATAAGGTATGTACTAGATTGTTCCCCGCGACTGAGCCCGTTAAAAAACCCGTTAGGTTATCTAGGTTTTAAAATATACACGTGTAGCAAATTTCATCTGAATCTGCACAGTCGTTTTTTTGCGAGATGAGTATAATTAATTATGATTGGACAAATTTTGAGTTATTAAGGAATCTCATTAACATCGATCCTACGTGTTAATGATATTCTGTTATGTTGGTAAACTTTAATATGGCAGTACTTGCTCTGTAGTTTTATGAAACCATGCTAATTTATATTATGGATATATATAATCAGTCAGGTTTTTTTAAATATCGAACTGGGTAGCACTCGGCCACTATCTCACCTGATGTTAAGAGATGATGCGGTCGTTGATGAAGCGCGCTTACCCAAAAGATACCTATTCTATTGATTGATATTTTCCATGTTGTTCTTAAACAGGTCTTATATAGGTACGCGTCCGAGTAAGGAAGCAATAAATAACGCATTCAAAATATCTAAAAGGTAAACATATTTGTAGAAACCTTTTTCTATCCCACACTTATTAAGACATTGTTATGTTAAACATAAACATTGTAATTAGACCTGTGCTTTCGAGCACAACAACTAATTAACAAAATAAATACACCATTAGAAAAGCAGGTGCACAGTAAAGCACCATCGAATTTTGTATTATGGAGTACGGAATGAGATTTCCAGCCTCATTAGTGCCAAAGGAAACCGCGAAGACAATAAATGGGCGCCATTTGTAACTGCTGCGCCACAATCTACCATGTTTATTACATTGTCTTTTTGTCTAGTGAATTATTGTATCAAATTTTCTATCGGACTGGTTAATTTGCATTAATAAGTCCATCGCTTGTTTATCTTATTTGCGCGTATTTTAAATAAAAGCTTCAGATAGAGGGATATAAGGCAGTTTACCGGAAACGCTTATCATTTATCTTAAAGCGTTGAGTTTGGATATTTCGGGATCCGTATGCTTTATTACTGCAGCACGCCTGTGGAAGCGCGATACTAAATACATAATTCATTGTGCACAAGTGAGGATTCTAACTAATAGATGAGAATAAAATGTGATCGTTAGGTTATTTGCTCGGTCGAGAGAACACCTGGCCCGTCCCTTCGTATCTATGTATCCTTGTGTATCGGTGTGGTATTTCTTACTTATCGGAAAATATTATCGTTTCTAAGACGGGTATCAGCAAATATTTATTTGTGTTCGGGATAATGGCCGTCCCCGAACTTATAACAAAGTCGGGGCCAAGAAAGAACGATGTTCTCTTTGCGTTAGTCGGATTTTTTAGTAAAAGATTAGATGGAAAGTTAAATAAATGACTGGATTTCATATTACGTTGGTACGGAAAATCCACGATTTATCGTGCAGTGTCAGAGACGTGGCAGATCCATGTTAGACCTACTTCAGCATTCTGAATAATATAAATATTACCTATCTCTTAGATTCAGATTGATGTAACATTTTAGTTCGATCGTATGGTGCCGCATCGCGTTTGAGACCGCAAGCTGACGCCTGTTCCTTGCAGAAACGCTTAACTAAATAAATTACCCGTCAATGTAAGCTGTAGCCACTTTTATTAGATTACATTTTACAAATATCAGATATCGCTTTGGGTGATAAGAGCACCCTTTGCATTACTTAGGATAGTATGTTTAGAATTTCTTAAATCTTTGTAAGTATTGGTGTGCAAATAAAGCGTTTATGTATCTATCTATATGTAGAAAAAATACTAAAAGATAGATTGCTATAATCTTTATTGAACACCACACAGTAAATAATAATCGAAACTTACAACTTAAACATTTTTTTAATTAAATTGTCAATATGAGGTCTTATTGGTCAAAGTAATTTAATACAAACAACTATACATACTACAGGCAGGTGGTAGGAGCATATTATATCGATGTTCCGCCTGACTTGCTACTAAAAAGTACTTTAGGTACCACCATCAAGGTGAAAATCTGCCGCCATAACCTTATGGTGTTCCGACAGCACACAGCCCTATTCTAGGCCTTAATTAGGTACTTTTCTTAAATTGCTTAATTCCAAATATCTCGTAAACTATTAACTTTCTGCCATACATTGGGGGGTCTAAATATGTTACATTTTAGCCCCCTTATCTGGTCCTGCCGGGAATACGTCGAATTGCCTATAACCCTGTATAGTCTATGTTGGAAGTCAAATTTTATAAATTTAAAAATTCCAGTTCAACAGAAGAGTCTATTTGAATTCTATTGTTAGGCTATTCTAGTAACAGGTCCAAAACTGCGTACTTCTGGTCTAAATATCAGCAGTGAGCCTTTCCAGTTGACACTTGACATGACCACCAAAATTCGGAAAATACGTTGTTTCGCAACTGTATACTGTTTGTATTCCGCCTTTTATTTATTTTACAGAACACTTATCATGCCCGTATCAAGATATGAAATACCAATGAAATATTGTTCAAAAAATTCATTTTGAATAATTTAGATTGCGGAATTGGGACACAAAACCAAGGTTTCAAGAAGAGAAGAATTTCAAGAGAAGGGTAAAGGGAATTGTTGAATGCTAATTTCCACTAAAATATTATAAAGGGTGTACAGCGGGAATTTTTCTATTTCAAAATAAAATAACAAATAAAGGAAATAAGTTTAAACATTTTGTTTTATTTTTAAAATGTAGAAAGGGTATGCGGATTTCACTTCTTAAAAATAATAGCTTCTACGTGACGTCCATTTCTCGCAATAGATTCTTGTAAGCGAACCCTCATATTGGCCAGTACGCGCGAACAAAGCTCTGGGGGGGGGGGGGGGGGTCGCAGCAATTAGCTAGAAATGGTGTAACTTTATGCGTTACATGCTATTTAAAAAAATATAAATTTATTTTAAAGATATATTTAAAAAGAAATGGCCAATATGTGAAAAAAAAATACTATTATTGGACAGTTACATTTTATCAACACGCTTGTATTCAAGAATCAAGAATCAAAGCATTTATTCAGTATGTAGGCAGTATAAATATACGCACATATACACGTCAAAATCATAAATCATAAAATAAATCATAACCAATTATCAAGTAAACATAGCAAAAGCAGAATTTAACGCTTTGAATTAGAAAAAAAAAGTAATGAACCATTCAGCTGTCATCTAATCGTTTACGTCAGAATATTTAAAAAAAATTAAAGTAGGTTAAAACCAACCATACATGTAACTGTGTGTTTCAGTACTTCAGACAATTTTTATATAAAAAAAATAAAAAAGTGAAATAGTGAAACACAACATAGAGAAACGCATACCGATCACAGTACATATCATGATCCAAATGGAACTGATAGTCCGTCTGTCAGCTGCATAATATTGTTTAAATAAAAATAAAAATGGCAAGCCTAGAAAGAAAATCTGCGGACAAAAGGGGAAAACTGAATGGCTGTTGAATCTACCGGTGTTTCGGAAATACTCCCATCAGAGAAGAAACACCAAGAAACTCTATGGGGCTTGTCTTGTCATTTTATCTTTTTTTTTAAAATTAATTGTACATGTCAGCTTTAAAATTTTAACAATATATTATTAATTATAATACAATTTATATTTGTTCTTGGAACTTGGGGCATTCAGGCCATGCATTTTTGTCATCCATATAGTCACCTATTGTATATAGTATGATTTTTTCATCAAATTGGATTTTACATAGATTTTAAATTTGCTCATAGGCAATTGATCAATATCTTTAGGTAGCTTATTGTAAAAGCGTACACAGTTCCCCATGAATGAACCACTAACTTTCTGCAGTCTGAAATTAGGTATAATTAATCTATTTTTATGTCTTGTATTAAAATTATGTACATCAGACCTTTTCTTATAATCATTTATATTCTTGCGTATGAACAAAATATTTTCATAAATGTATTGACATGCCACTGTTAGAATTTTAATTTCCTTAAATTTTTCACGAAGTGAATCTCGCGACCTCATACTATATATAGAGCGAATAGCTCGTTTCTGCAAAACAAATATTGATTGGATTTCAGCGGCTTTCCCCCACAATAAAATGCCATAAGACATTATACTGTGGAAGTAGCTGAAATAGACCAATCTTGCAGTGGCTTCGTCCGTTAAAAATCTAATTTTACGTACTGCGTATGCAGCGGAGCTTAACCTACCTGCTAGAACCGATATTTGAGAACTCCATTGAAGCTTTGAATCCAGGGTGATGCCCAAGAATGTTGTGGATTCAACAAGTTCTAATGGTTCATCATTTATTAATATATTAATATACTTCTACTTAGGATACCCTTTTTTACATTTGGTAGAGAGAAATTAATACATTTAGTTTTTTTTGCGTTTAACAATAAGTTATTGGTTGTAAACCAATTCAGAACCTGTGTTATTGATTTGTTTACATCGTCAAAGTTAGGTGTAGTCCTATCTATTTTGAATATCAAGGAAGTATCATCTGCGAACAAAACAATATCACATAGGTTCTGTACGAATGACGGTAAATCATTGATATAAACTAGAAATAAAAAAGGTCCTAGGATCGATCCCTGCGGGACTCCCATTTTTATGAGGGATCCAGATGACCTGACGCCATTGACTTCAACCATCTGTGTTCTATTACAGAGGTATGATGATACCAGATCAAGTGCCTTACCTTCAACACCGTAGTATTTTAATTTGTAAATTAGTGTTTCATGACAGACACAATCAAATGCTTTTGATAAGTCACAGAACACACCAATAGCATCTTGTGCTTTCTCCCATGCATCAAATATATGTTTAAGAAGACCTATTCCTGCATCAGTAGTAGAACGCCCTTTAGTAAATCCAAATTGCTTGCTATTTAATAGATCATTCATGTTAAAATGTGTTAAAAGCTGGTCTAATATTACTTTTTCAAAAATTTTACTCAATGCCGGTAGTATAGAGATTGGTCTATAGTTAGATGGATCATTTTTGTTTACTGATTTGAATAAAGGAATCAATTTACTTTTTTTCATTAAATCCGGGAAGACACCTTGATCAACGCATCTGTTAAAAATAAAAGCTAAGTATGGGCTAATAATAGTAATAATGTAACTGAGAACTGTGGTTGACATTCCCCACGGGTCCTCGGTTTTCTTTTGTTTGAGCATTTTAAATGTTTTCACAATTGAGTCTGCAGTTACGTGTTTGAACTGGAACAAGGTATCACATTTATTTACACACTTTGATAATATTAAATCAGCAGCATACTAGGTGCCCACAAAACCAGTCCCATTGTTCTATCGGCGCGGCCGCTCCCGCTGCGTTTGCGCTGCCACCGTCTTCAGAACAAGATCGATTCCAGGCGGAACGCACGCTTCAGCACCGCGGTCTCTAACACGCGAATTTGTATTTTTATTCGCGTGATCGTGGTCAGAGGCGTCCCTAGCGTTCCCCTTTGGAAATATCACAACTATTGTTGTTTATAAAAGAAGAATTTAACCCCAGATCTGGGTAAGTGGTGCACTGAATCATAATTCATGTCAATCAATCATAAATCTCATGTAATTTTTTTATTGAATAACGATTTCTTTTGCTTAACCGTTTATTTTTTCTTTCAGCCTTAATATCATTATTTGCGTACTTTGCACGTAATAGTGGGTTTGATAGCTTTTACTAATTTTAATTTAATTTCATGGCAACGCCCTTCATCTTACATACCTACATACCCACTATATTTCATTTTTAAATCACTTGCTTTTTGTAATTTCATTTCTATTTTCTTTTTCTATCGAGACAATTGTAATCTCCGTATCTGGTAGTGAACATCCACGGCAATACAGCCACGTACTTAGCGCTTTGCTGCTCATCCTTTGCCGTGGGTGTTCACGGTCTATGGCCGATGTAATGCTTTCGCCTCTGGCACATTACAGGGTCCAAGGTCCAGCTAAGGAAGCTGCTGGAACTCTTTTCATTGACTGCCATTGTCGACTCCGACCTGAGCCTGGCCATCCCTTCTTGAGCGCCCACCTATACCAGCGGCGTGTGACGTCAGGGGAGTGCAAGTCCAGAGCAAGGGAAATGAACCACATTGCTGTATAGGCTCTAATCCACTTATATCCCACCAACTGTTACTACTGTGCCCTTTGGCAATATTAAACTGTTCACTATTAAATTTACCCTACCTCTTTTATTTATACATATCCAAATAGGTAAGGGGTAGGGTCTTAATAAACCGAACGGGACACTGGCGCCCTTCATCGTGGTGGATATACGAGTACAGCTGGTTCTTTTCCTTTTCTCTTGGTTGTGGTTTGTGTGTTGGTGGTTGTGTAATGTGAAACGTCTTATTTTATTGGTTTTTCTTATTTTTTTCACGTCACTTAGAAGATATTATTTTTAAGAAGTGAAATCCGCAGATCTTTTTTACATTTTAAAAATAAAATGAAATTTTAAACTTATTCGGTTATTTGTTATTTCATTTTAAAATAGAAAAATTCCCGCTGGACACCCTTTATATACTAAAAAATTACTAAAATATGTCTATACTTGTTTTAACCCGTGGCTTTCGGTCGCGGTCAAAAAGTAGGTAAGTACTTATTTTTGGGGAGCCAAAAGTTCAAACATCCAGTAAGTCCATAACAATATTATATTTCACATTTTTTTACGAAACTCACAGTCAATCGCATTTCAGTTAATACAATATGAGAGCGAGTAGTCTCGTTTTTTCCTCCATAGCGAAATGTGTGCTTCCCCGATCTTTTTCCAACTATCAGGCGTAAGCAACACGAAGTAACTAGCCGCCGGAAGTGAACATTCGCTAAGATTAAACTTATATGAACCGTAGTACAATTGTTCTAACAAGACTAAAATTCATAAAATTATTTGTAAATACTTAATCATAATTTTAAATCATTATTACATTTAATAAAAATCTGAAACCTTAATTTAGCCGGAAGTAAGAAATATTATTAGTAAACTTGTCAAATCATATATTATGTTTCTTTGAAGAGTTTCACACTTTATATTTTTGTAAATTGTTAAAAACAATCTTAATTAAGCTTAATTGGCAAAGCACCGGAACATGTTATTCCGGAGGTTGCGGGTTCAAGTCCGGTACGATGAAATTTTGGATTGTGTTTAGCAATTGTCAAATCATGTCTGTATTATTCTTATGTTTTAGTTTATATTCAAATAACTATTCCTTTAGTTATTATTTATTAAAATTACCCGTACATTATACACAAATAGGTAATAAATGTATTAAACCAGCAGAGTGCATTGGCGCTCTGTTCAAATCAAATCAAAAACCATTGAAAAGATCAGCATGTAACTTGTTACATTTTCATCATTGAGTAAGAAATATATAAACTTTCACGTTACATTAATAGGATTCTAAAAGCATTATAATGACTTGAATCTACTCTAACACCAATTTTCACACAAGCTTTTGCTCTGTTTCGCCCTCAGAGATTAGATGATACTAATAGTAACGCATAGAGATCACTATACTGCTAATCTCTTCGGACAAAGCATTTGTATAATTACAGTAGAACTTTACTTAAATGTTAGTTCATTTATTTTCTCATATTAATCACTGATAGCTTACAATTACAATACTATAATAGTTGAAATCAACATTTAAGGGTCGCTGCACAATATTATATGTACTGAAGTTGCAATAAATGATAAGAATCCCTAACAAAGATGATTTATAGCTACGCTTTACCTTGATTGATTAAACTGCCACCGTGAGAAACCTATCGCTTCAGCTCTGTCACTTCATTTGTACCAGCTTATCGAACAGATATTAATCATTTCTATAGAACCTACTAGAAACGGCCATTTGCACTGCGAACTGGTGTAGACATATAACGTCTTTGTGGAAACTTCTGCAGCTATCTTTAACAAGAACGTGAAGTTATAGAGCTTGGGATTCTGAGAATAGCTTCACCCACAGATATATATATAATATATCTGTGGCTTCACCTTTCTACTTTTAGTATATCGTAGGTACCAGAGTTTATGAAAACATGTCTACTGGGGTTAATATTACAATAAATATTTATTTAAGATAAAAAAGGAAATTACAGCGATATAAGCCGGACTAAATAAAATTATTGTCATTGTACTTATGTACAATTTTTTTTTTTAATGTTTTATAGGATAGCGTTTGACCACTATCTCAACTGCTGGTAAGTGAGGATACGGTCGAAGATGTAAGCAAACTCGGCCTAGAATGGTGTCGAGTTATAATTATAAATAATAATAAAATAAATAAGTTTATATATTTAAAATAATTATAATTAATGGTTAAGCGAACGTACCTAATCGAAATTCGTCCATAATTGTACGAGATGCAAAATGCGGAGAGATGTAAGAAAACCATACATGTTTTATAATTTTATTTGAAGAGTGTGGAGTACACATTTTCGAGTTAATCGACTTAGAGAAAAAATAATTTCACAGATAGTTTCACAGAGGATTGAAAGAAGGGGCTGATAGTCGTTGAGAAACTCAATTGAGCTCCTATCCAGTACTCTTACCACATGAGTGATGTGCCACTGGAGCGCGTCACAGAAATTAGAGATCTAGGATTGACTATGGATGCTGAATTAACATTTAATAAACATATACAGAATATTTGCAACAGGACTTTTAAATCTCTGAGATTTGTTATGCGCCAATCTTCCCGATTTCAAAACCGAAATGCAATAGTTTATTTATACTACGCTTTCGTGCGCAGTAGGTTAGAGTACAATTGTTTGGTTAGGGATCCGCACGAACTCAAGTATAAGACCACGTTAGAGCGAGTTCAGAAAAAGTTCTCTCGGTTTCTTTTAAAAAAAAATGTTTGGATACTATCCCTATTTATATCCATCTCTGTTTGTCGGCAGCATGGTAGGATTAACACACTGGAGCTAAGACGCAAGTGCGCCTTATTGACTCACTACAATTTGTTGCTCCATAATAGGATCGACAATCCTACCGTTTTGTCTCGAGTCTCCCTCTATGTGCCGGATCAGTACCTGCGGCTGCGCGCGCGACGTCTCTTAGAAGTACCTAGCTCACGAACTCAGACCGCGAGGTTTGCTCCCACAAATCAGGCTCTTTGTCTCCTCAACAATCTCATTGCGAAGGAGTCGGATGTGGATATATTTTTCTCCACATTTACCTTTTATCTCAGTGCATGTAGATTTTTTAGTTAGAAATATTATATAGTCAGTAGTTACTAGTTCTGGCATGATGTACGCTTTGGTGTAAAACCTAAGTGCAACATGTATTTTTTCAGTTAACATCGAGGTATCTGTCTTAGTACCTATCTTAATACCGTACCTACTTACTACCTTGGTATTTACCTTCATAAACTTTTAGAAGTCTGCAGTACTTTACTTATAACTACTGCAAACTGCTTAAAGTTTATGAATAGCTCAGGAATGCTTTTTGTAACACTGTTTCTACGAATAAATGATTACATTTGTAGCACAGTTTTGATTTAAGCAAATATTGAGTAGAAATCTATTTTTTTTGGCGGCGTGTAGAAATTTACTTCACTGCGAGACACAAAAGAGTCACCAGAATTAAGTTAGTAAAAATCAATGTACTGAAGTGTGTGAAGTGTGAACGAGTACCTGCTTACTTATAGTGACGGCACAAGAGTTTCATGTATTATTCAAATAGCTGAGTGATCGACGCGGGCCGGAGCTAAGCTCCTCGTTACGGCAAGATGCCACACATTCTTCTAATGCTACCATTCACTGAGATTGTCTCAATTTGGACCAAAGACACAAAATCTCCTAATATCACCCTCTTCTCCCAATAGCGCTCGATTACGGTCATTGTTTATAACTGTTTTCATGATCTCTTTCAATCGCTTTCGGAAAAACAGATCCAGAAATTCATCCAGATTTTTCTCGGTCGATTTTCGACTATAATGTATGTCACTTTGACAAATTCATCCAAAGCTGATAGGCTAACATTAAACACGGATAAAGGTATCCAAACGCGCGCCACGTCAATCGAACTTTTACCATTTCCGAAAAGCTATTACTGAAGTCCTAAATTTAATAGCGGGTCCCGCGTAGCCCGCCCTTCGCGCGAGTGATGTGATATATTAAGTGATTATGATTATATATCTACTATATAGAGGTCGCTAAATACTCTTAACACCAATGACCGGTATGGTTGGGTCGAGTTCGTTTGAATATCAGAAACGCGTTCATTTAAATCTCTCGGGAAATCGTGCGAGCCTTTCCATATTAACAAAACTTTAATCTAGCCGTTGCTCGGCGCGTCCCAGTGGGCAAGCCGTTGCGCCATATAGCGAAGCAACATTTTTGTGGCCAGTAAATTTTCTTTAAGTCCGTCCAGTGGCAGACAGCCAACGCTACCCATGTGCTCCTAAAATCTCATTTTATACCATAGCGGCAACTTTGTTATAAAGGCGTAAGTGTCACTTTTATTACTGGAGGCTAGCGTAGTTCATTCAGTTCAATGGTCCAGCGTTTGCAGTATATTATATTTAAAAACAAACCGACTTCGCTCAAGAGATAACTCATCTAAAATACGTACAATACATCTTCTGCTAACAACGTAGCTCGTTTCAGCTGCAGACAAAATGACGGAGCATATTTCAGGCACTATCAATAACGTTCGCTTTGTATCTGGGTATCGTATCGCTTGTTTTGCATTTGTACTCTTTGTTTCGCTTGTAAACAAAAAGCAGTGTATCCGTGGTGGAGCTGTGTCTTGACGAATTGCGAGAGAAATGTCGCGGACGCCGACACCGTTCATCTAGTCTAGACTCTAGACATAACTGAGACGTGCCTTGTTCTTCGAGATGTGAATGTACCGTCGTCGCATAGTGTGTGCAATCACACATCTTTATTTGTGTAGATATGCAAGATATGTCATGCATGTAGCAGAAGCACCTACCTACATAGTCAATACAAAATTTGCGTGATGCGTTAAACGAGCCGAAATGTTTTAGCTTAAAACTATGCTGATATAGAGGCCTTTTTTTCCAATCCGATGGTGCCGAACAAATGACCTGCATAAATATACAGAGGAAATTTATACGCAGTAGTATCAAGTATCAAACAATTGTATGTTATTTTTATTTGGGTGCGGGTTCGACTTAAAAAGGATTATAATATTTTCATTTGCTGTTCAAAGGGGTTTTTAATTGGTTGTGTGTTTGAAAAAAAGTGTGCATTTTAAGCACATATCTGGATAAAATTATTTAATAAAAAATTATGAGATTCACGAAAAGAACGAGAAAAATAGAGTGTGTGAGTGTGAATGAGGAATAAGTGCAGTGGAAAGATATTTTGAAAAAAATTACCGTAAAAAACTGTAGTGGTACCATACATAATTTACGAAAATTAAATGTTCTAGAAACTTTATTTCACCGGGTGATTCATGTTTAAAATATTTCATCTAATATTACTTCATAGGATCATTTTACAGTAAGTTCTTCTCAAGACAGATAATTAGAAGACACAATTGGCGTATCTTGAGAGAGGCTTACTTCCAGCTGTGGACTGAAACCGGCTGATTATGATGATGATGATGAATTAACTAAGATTTTCAGTAATAAGTCTATCTTACAGGTGTTATGTAGTACATTATTATTATCAGGTCAATTGAAGCTCTTTTAACAACAATATAAAATATTATCTATTATAGGTACTTACTGTATAAAATGTAAATAATTATATTTGTATTATGTCTCTTTGAAGTGTTACACACTTTATATTTTTGTAAATTTTTAAACACAATCCAAAATTATATTTGTTTTCATTTTTGGCTAAGCTTGTTTCTTTAGCACCCACAGTGCACATTTACATAGTTACTGTAGTATAATTTAAATTATATATACGAGAAGTAAAAGAAGCCACATGTATAGCGTAAGAAAACCCTATTGATCATAAAAAACATTGTTATTTTCAGGGATATTAAAATTTTTACTTTGATCCTACACATTTTTAAATTCATACGACAGATTAAATAATAGTACAAAAATCCATATTCAAGGGCTCAACGCAATGCAGGTAGTTTAACATCCAACGATAAAATAGTCTGCTGGTGCCAAATTATACAGCAGAATTAATAAATGAGGAACAATTCGAATCCGACTGCCAGAGATGGCCAAGTTTTAATCCAGTATTGACAACCAGCGCCCCTGCATACAAATACTTATATTACAATGCAGGACATCGCCACTGCGATTCAAATTAGACAAACGAGCCTGCTATTACTGAGTTAGTGTCACAGAATAAATACAAGTACTATGTAGGTATAGAATGCTACTGTGAAATATAATTTTGCTACGTTCAACGTGATAATAACTTTAGGTCCTGCTGAAATGTGCACTGTAGATCTAATTAGGTACGATGAAATTTAACGCCTGGGGTAGGAGGAAAAGCAATGTATAAGATGCAGAATTGTATATGCATAAGTTTGTAAGCTTTGGTAGCTTGTTTCATTTAACCACGTGAACGATAGTAGAACGGTAACGGTAGTAAATGTTATTGTTACCTTAGAGTTTTTAGTGATTTTAGCTAGTTTGCCTAGAGCTGTAAGAACTAAATATTTTTCAGTTATAATAGTATATTACGATAGTAGTTGATTAACGCACGGCGTGAAGTTAGCAAGTAGTTAGCGTGCAATAATAGACTATTTAGGTCACGGAAAAGCGTGCGTGAAGTGCGGGTTTAGGTCACACTGTGCTATAAATATCATTTATACATAACTGACATAAGAAAATAGGACATTGAAATAATAAGGCAAGTAAAACTAAGATTAAGATGTAAATGTTTAGGCACAGTACACAAAAGTTGTCAGTCAAGATATCTGCGTACCACAGTGTCTCTGTTATTTGCCGTCATCATTACACATTACCTAGATCTTAATTATATATACATATTACTTATTTAAAATCAAAACCTAACTATGTGCCGGCAAAACGAACAGCGAAAATGACCTGTGCTCTGGTACCACCAGTCAATAAAAAGCGGCAATCATTTACAAACCTCAGAAAAAGATCCCAAAATGGTAAGTTGTTGAAGTGGGAAGTTGCACTTGAGTCAGTAATTAGTTTGTGATTGGTCGTGGACGGAGACTACAAAGCGGACGGAGAGCAAAAATCACAAAACCCGCCCATTATAATGGATTTAGCGAGAAGTTGCTGAGAACTCACAATTAATGAGACGCTTCCAAATTCTTAAATAGCTAGTAGCTACAACTGCTACTTTTCCGGATGGTTTAATGGATTACTTTATTTAGGTATTATCCTTAATACCTATATTATCCATTAAACTATCCGAAAAATTATAGCAGTTGTAGCTGCTGTAGTACAACTGCTATACTTTTTCGGATATATATATATGTATATATTAATATATATATTATATGTATTATTAGCTACAATTGCTACTTTTCCGGATGGTTTAATACACTCAGGTCACTTTATTTAGCTATTAAGCCTTCATACCTAAATAAAGCGATTACCTTTTAATAAACAACTTAATAATTAAGGTTAACTCTACTTTGTATTAAAAAAAAGTACCTATGATATACTTACTTAAGGTTAACTCTACTTTGTATTAAAAAAAAAGTACTTATGATATACTTACTTTACGAATGTTATAACATCAAGTTAGTAGAAAAAGACATTTTAACGTGATTTTATTTTAATAAGGAATAAATTCAAGTATGCAATCATCTAAATGTGTCATATCTAAAATTACAATATTACAAAACGATTCTCAACAAAGACCCCTTTTTTTTTAAATACAACCTTTCACATAATCTAGGACCAGAGTACTTGTCAAAACCAATCCAACGAGCTAGCACACGACGGGTTCATCATGTTGAAGCATACCACACGAAACGTATGCTTCAACTCTTCAATCTTCCCTCTACAGCGAAGGAATAGAATTCTTTGTCCGGTGTCTGTGTTTCCCGATAACGAATGAATTTATATATATTTCAACAACACGACACAAAACAATTAAAAGCAATGCTAACATTTAAAATACGCTAAGACAATCCAGAACATGCATAGTGTAAGTTTTGAGATTTTACCCCTAAAAATCGCATCAATATATAGGGAAAATCGCTGACGCTGGCAATGTTATTGGAATAGGTACGAACTCAGCTTTTTGCTTCGATGCCGAGAAGGTGACTGAAACACGGATTTATAGCTTATACCTATATATTAATCAGTAAAATCCACCACATACCATCCGTACATAACATCCGAAGTAAAATCCGGGGGTCTTCAAGTCGCAAGTGAACAGGCACCTTCTAGGCAAGCGTGCTACATTGTAGGCCGCACCATGACATAGCGGTCAAAAGCTTGACTATACGCCATAAAAAAATAAATATGGCCACCTTCCAGCTCCATCATCAGATCAGCTGTATGGTATTATAAGATAAGATTATCTTCCGATACACACATTTATGCAAAATTTCGGCTCAATCGAACATCAGGAAGTGTATCAAATTTACCTTGCATGCTTTTATTAGAAACACATATCGTAATATAATATAACAGTTTAAACTAAATAAAAAAAACTTGTAAAATTGAAATAGACATTGAAAATTTCCAAAAAAAACTGCCACATAAAGCTGTACCGAATCACCAACAAATATTCTACGAACGTGCATACTTTGCTCTTTACCATATTGTATCACAAACCTCGTTTCCTGAGACGTAACAAAGAAGAGAACACATAACAACGCCAACGCTCGCACGAATTTACTTGTTATCAGTAGTTGCCATATGGAAATGCGGCCTTATTTGATTTGCACGGGTTTCAAAGGCCCCGTAGAATATAATCCTGCAAACGCATGTCGCGGGCTCAGGAGGTGTTAGTACTTTTGTAGAGCCAGGTAGAAATGTTTTACGGAAGCGTGTTTCATCCATCAGCGTCAGTGCACATAGCGGCTCACACAGACGTTTATTATAGGTTTTTAGAAAGACGTAATCTTGTGTACTTTTGTATTTCTGGATATGCAGAGTACCATCATAAGTTACGATGGGTTAATATTGGTCTTCCTGAAATCATAAGATTGATTCAAGGTCTAACAAAGTTATAATTCTAAAACTGGATAGAGAGATATTTATTCGGTAATAAGATTATTTGGGTACATTAAATGTGCTTTTAGTTGATTACTTTACACGCAACAGTATAACATTAGAATTGTGTACTATAGGCTATCAGGCTTATTGCCTTTTTAACTACTCTGGGTCAATTACATTTGACCGCAAAGATAACAATGTCATAGGTTTATTTTTAATGAAAATTATTTTAGCAACTAACTATATTTTTGTTCAAAACTTTAAAAAGATAAAGTAAAGCCAATAAACTTACAGTATCAGATTTAAGAGGTAACGCAGGGTGCAGTTTTCCATACAAACGTATTCCCCCGTTTCCTCCCTGGAAAATGCTTTTAGAGAAAATGTTTCTAGTTTCGAAAAAAAATCAAGGTATAATGTAGCTATGCCTCTGTTATTTGCTTTTTTCGATCAACTTATTGCAAATAGAAATATGACCCTTCAAAAATTTCGAAGAGAAAGTTAAAAGGCTTTTATTTCTTTTTGCAATTAGTTGATAAAAAAAAAGGAAATAATAGGGGCATAGCTACATCAAACCTTGATTTTTTATCGAAACAAATATCTCTCTAGAAGCATTTTTCAGGGAGGAAACGGAGGAATATGTTTGAATGGAAAACTACACCCTGCGTTTGCTCTTAACCTACAAGTACGAGCATGTAATTATAATCTAAGTATAAAAAACTTTTCTCAGTCTATTACAGATGATTTATGAAGAGGCTTGTCCAGCACCTCCATTAAAGTAGGCTATATCACAGGAAAGTCATGGCCAATACGTGCGGCTAAGTGCTACCTCTCTGGAACCAGCTACCAGTTGATATTCGGTTGTCTATTTCCTTAAATGTGTTCAAAAATCGGGTTAAATTATTTTACCTATCTCAGTGTTAATAATAAGTTATTTTTTAATGTTGCTATGCTAATCAATTGTTTATTTACATTTATTTATCTCTACTTAATTCATTTGTATGTATTGAATTATATTTGGGTATGTATTTGTATGTATTATGTATTTGTATGTACTTATTTATTATAATATATGCCTATCTTTTTATTTTTATAGTATGTAGAAATTAGAATGTTATAATGTATATGTAACTAACTATGTATTTATTAATTTTACGTATACTATTTTATTTGTAGTTGATCATTTTAAAATCATAATATATTGCTACTTCTCATGCACACCTACCATCTGTATTATATAAATGTGTCTCTAATCAGCCCACGGTTGCCTGGAAGAGGTCGCTAATTAGCGATAAGGCCGCCGATTGTACTGTACCTAAATGTAATCATTATTGTACGTAATTCTAAGTTATTTAAGTGCAATAAAGCGTATTCTATCTATCTATCTATCTATCTACCTACCTGAAACTAAGTAGGCTACTCACTATGTTTACAGTTTACGTATTTAATGGTCTAAATAACGGACACCAAAACATTATAAAGAATATTGAAAATCGAAGATAAACTAATATATTTATTACCATAATATTACTTATATTTGGCTAGCTGCGCCCTGTGACCTCGGCCGCGTTAAAATATCTTATACGTTAATCCGGGTTATATACAATGTGTATGTCAAATTTCATCCAAATCTGTCCAGCCGTTTTTGCGTGAAATAATAACCGCGTGTTCACATCTGTCGGGTGTCGGATCCGATTTTTAATCGGATGTTCCAGTGGCAGAACATTTCAACCAGCTTCACAAAAAAGGAGGAGGTTCTCAATACGTCGGAATATTATTATTATTTTTTTTTTTTTTATTTTCACCGATTACTCGATGATGCCTGGAACCAATTTGGAAAATTATTTTTTTGTTTCAAAGGGTACCCTTCTCAGGTGGTCCCATTTAAATTTTAACGAAATCGGCCGTGCCGTTTTTAATATATCAACATTTGTATTACGACGCAATTCTTATCTCGACGACTTACTACTCACTAATGGCACATAGTTACTATAAAGAATACCCAAGCAACAAAACAGAACTCATGTTCTTTTAAAACGAACCCTGGCAGTTACATTAGTTATAATTTACGAGCTTCTCATAATTAAAATACCTAAAATAAATAGTTATTTAACGACGAACGCTTAGCTAGTTACATTTTAATCTAGTCTTAGGTTACCCTGGAGCTCACTCCAGCAAAATAAGTTTACCTCGAAATGAGAATCACCTAGCCCCGTGTCGTTATGAATTCAGTTTCTTGCTAATCATATTATTTTGGTGCTCGTATAATTATATTGCAAATGATTAGAAACCATAAAATCTGCCGCCATAATTTTACGGTGTTTTGGCACGCAGCCCTTGAGAGTCAGATCATTCTAGGCCTAGCGAGTATTATATTCGACCAGATATTAAAAAAAAACTTAAAAGTGTCATGAATTCTACAGGAAAAAAAATATTTACTCTATTTTTACGTTAAAGTCCCAGCCACGTCCCAGCCAATTTTTCACAGTGTAAAAGTATTGCTGCTAGCGGGAAACGACAGCAGGTTGCGACTTGACAGCTTATCCTAGCACGATGCGCGGATCTAAAAAGCTCCTGCATTGTGGGATCTCGTGTGTCTGCACTCATTCAGGAAGTCTCATGGAGCCAATGTATCTTATGTATCACTTGTAGCATTTTGGCTGCTCATACCCTCGATATCACGTCAATATCAATCATATCACCAATATATGAAATAAAAAAAGACGTTTTAAAGAAAGGTCAAGTCAAAGGTACCTATAACCGGCGAGCATGTATGAAGGCGCTCATGACACTGGAAGAAGCGAAAGAGGTATATCAGAATCGTAGCATGTGGAAAGAAGTAGTATCTGCCTAACCCAACGGGAAAAGGCGTGGTTGTATGTATGTATTTTTGAATACCCTTAATACATTGAATACATTTATTTATTCATTAATATACAACGTTATGTCAGTATGTTATTAACTGTGCCTAGCGGCTTCGTCTGCGATAAAAGTATCTAAATACTTTTTTAAAGAACTTACTGAGATTTTGAGCTAAGTCTATATTTCCGATTTAGTACAATTTGGGGATCTTTGAAGTTGTTCATCTTGGAAGTTGCGAGTGTACAAGTATCTTCTAGGTCAGCGCGCTTTAGCGCTTGACCACTATCTCACCATAAGTGACGATGTGATCGAAAACGAGGCGTACTTTACATCACTTAACGTCACTATGTATCATAAAAAAATATCATCATATAAACAATCAAAATAATATTAAAATGCAATCCCTAGTAGCATGATATCCGGAAAGATAGAGTATTGAAATTAACCGTTTCATGAACGGGTATAATATGTCGGGCCTCTAATCCTACAGCCGCTTATGAGCTTAAGGTACACACACCGCAGCGTCCTGCGTGCGTGCAATCACACATCTTTATTTGTGTAGGTATGCAAGATATGTCATGCATGTAGCAGAAGCACCTACCTACATAGTCAATACAAAATTTGCGTGATGCGTTAAACGAGCCGAAATGTTTTAGCTTAAAACTGTGCTGATATAGAGGCCTTTTTTTCCAATCCGATGGTGCCGAACAAATGACCTGCATAAATATACAGAGGAAATTTATACGCAGTAGTATCAAGTATCAGACAATTGTATGTTATTTTTATTTGGATGCGGGTTCGACTTAAAAAGGATTATAATATTTTCATTTGCTGTTCAAAGGGGTTTTTAATTGGTTGTGTGTTTGAAAAAAAGTGTGCATTTGATGCACATATCTGGATAAAATAGTTTAATAAAAAATTATGAGATTCACGAAAAGAACGAGAAAAATAGAGTTTGTGAGAGTGAATGAGGAATAAGTGCAGTGGAAAGATATTTTGAAAAAATTACCGTAAAAAAACTGTAGTGGTGCCATACATAATTTACGAAAATTAAATGTTCTAGGAACTTTATTTCACCGAGTGATCTATGTTTAAAATATTTCATCTAATACCTTACTTCATAGGATCATTTTATAGTAAGTTCTTCTCAAGACAGATAATTTAGAAGACATAATTGGCGTATCTTGAGAGAAGCTTACGTCCAGCTGTGGACTAAAACCGGCTGATTATGATGATGATGAATTAACTAAGATTTTCAGTAATAAGTCTATCTTACAAGTGTTATGTAGTACATTATTATTATCAGGTCAATTGAAGCTCTTTTAACAACAATATAAAATATTATCTATTATAGGTACTTACTGCATAAAATGTAAATAATTATATTTGTATTATGACTCTTTGAAGTGTTACACACTTTATATTTTTGTAAATTGTTAAACACAATCCAAAATTATATTTGTTTTCATTCTTGGCTAAGCTTGTTTCTTTAGCACCCACAGTGCACATTTACATAGTTACTGTAGTATAATTTACATTATATATACGAGAAGTAAAAGAAGCCACATGTATAGCGCAAGAAAACCCTATTGATCATAAAAAACATTGTTATTTTCAGGGATATTAAATTTTTTACTTTGATCCTACACATTTTTAAATTCATACGGTTCTGATTGGATTTGGATTCAGATTAAATAATAGTACAAAAATCCATATTCAAGGGCTCAACGCAATGCAGGTAGTTTAACATCCAACGATAAAATAGTCTGCTGGTGCCAAATTATACAGCAGAATTAATCAATGAGGAACAATTCGAATCCGACTGCCAGAGATGGCCAAGTTTTAATCCAGTATTGACAACCAGCGCCCCTGCATACAAATACTTATATTACAATGCAGGACATCGCCACTGCGATTCAAATTAGACAAACGAGCCTGCTATTACTGAGTTAGTGTCACAGAATAAATACAAGTACTATGTAGGTATAGAATGCTACTGTGAAATATAATTTTGCTATGTTCAACGTGATAATGACTTTAGGTCCTGCTGAAATGTGCGCTGTAGATCTAATTAGGTACGATGAAATTTAACGCCTGGGGTAGGAGGAAAAGCAATGTATTAGATGCTGAATTGTATATGCATAAGTTTGTAAGCTTTGGTAGCTTGTTTCATTTAACCACGTGAACGATAGTAGAACGGTAACGGTAGTAAATGTTATTGTTACCGTAGAGTTTTTAGTGATTTTAGCTAGTTTGCCTAGAGCTGTAAGAACTAAATATTTTTCAGTTATAATAGTATATTACGATAGTAGTCGATTAACGCACGGCGTGAAGTTAGCTAGTAGTTAGCGTGCAATAATAGACTATTTAGGTCACGGAAAAGCGTGCGTGAAGTGCGGGTTTAGGTCACACTGTGCTATAAATATCATTTATACATAACTGACATAAGAAAATAGGACATTGAAATAATAAGGCAAGTAAAACTAAGATTAAGATGTAAATGTTTAGGCACAGTACACAAAAGTTGTCAGTCAAGACGTCTGCGTACCACAGTGTCTCTGTTATTTGCCGTCATCATTACACATTACCTAGATCTTAATTTTCATATTACTTATATAAAATCAAAACCTAACTATGTGCCGGCAAAACGAACAGCGAAAATGACCTGTGCTCTGGTACCACCAGTCAATAAAAAGCGGCAATCATTTACAAACCTCAGAAAAAGATCCCAAAATGGTAAGTTGTTGAAGTGGGAAGTTGCACTTGAGTCAGTAATTAGTTTGTGATTGGTCGTGGACGGAGACTACAAAGCGGACGGAGAGCAAAAATCACAAAACCCGCCCATTATAATGGATTTAGCGAGAAGTTGCTGAGAACTCACAATTAATGAGACGCTTCCAAATTCTTAAATAGCTAGTAGCTACAACTGCTACTTTTTCGGATGGTTTAATGGATTACTTTATTTAGGTATTATCCTTAATACCTATATTATCCATTAAATAATATTAATATAATATTATTAGCTACAATTGCTACTTTTCCGGATGGTTTAATACACTCAGGTCACTTTATTTAGCTATTAAGCCTTCATACCTAAATAAAGCGATTACCTTTTAATAAACAACTTAATAATTAAGGTTAACTCTACTTTGTATTAAAAAAAAGTACCTATGATATACTTACTTAAGGTTAACTCTACTTTGTATTAAAAAAAAAGTACTTATGATATACTTACTTTACGAATGTTATAATATCAAGTTAGTAGAAAAAGACATTTTAACGTGATTTTATTTTAATAAGGAATAAATTCAAGTATGCAATCATCTAAATGTGTCATATCTAAAATTACAATATTACAAAACGGTTCTCAACAAAGACCCCTTTTTTTTTAAATACAACCTTTCACATAATCTAGGACCAGAGTACTTGTCAAAACAACGAGCTAGCACACGACGGGTTCATCATGTTGAAGCATACCACACGAAACGTATGCTTCAACTCTTCAATCTTCCCTCTACAGCGAAGGAATAGAATTCTTTGTCCGGTGTCTGTGTTTCCCGATAACGAATGAATTTATATATATTTCAACAACACGACACAAAACAATTAAAAGCAATGCTAACATTTAAAATACGCTAAGACAATCCAGAACATGCGTAGTGTAAGTTTTGAGATTTTACCCCTAAAAAATCGCATCAATATATAGGGAAAATCGCTGACGCTGGCAATGTTATTGGAATAGGTACGAACTCAGCTTTTTGCTTCGATGCCGAGAAGGTGACTGAAACACTGATTTACAGCTTATACCTATATATTAATAAGTAAAATCCATCACATACCATCCGTACATAACATCCGAAGTAAAATCCGGGGGTCTTCAAGTCGCAAGTGAACAGGCACCTTCTAGGCAAGCGTGCTACATTGTAGGCCGCACCATGACATAGCGGTCAAAAGCTTGACTATACGCCATAAAAAAATAAATATGGCCACCTTCCAGCTCCATCATCAGATCAGCTGTATGGTATTATAAGATAAGATTATCTTCCGATACACACATTTATGCAAAATTTCGGCTCAATCGAACATCAGGAAGTGTATCAAATTTACCTTGCATGCTTTTATTAGAAACACATATCGTAATATAATATAACAGTTTAAACTAAATAAAAAAAACTTGTAAAATTGAAATAGACATTGAAAATTTCCAAAAAAAACTGCCACATAAAGCTGTACCGAATCACCAACAAATATTCTACGAACGTGCATACTTTGCTCTTTACCATATTGTATCACAAACCTCGTTTCCTGATACGTAACAAAGAAGAGAACACATAACAACGCCAACGCTCGCACGAATTTACTTGTTATCAGTAGTTGCCATATGGAAATGCGGCCTTATTTGATTTGCACGGGTTTCAAAGGCCCCGTAGAATATAATCCTGCAAACGCATGTCGCGGGCTCAGGAGGTGTTAGTACTTTTGTAGAGCCAGGTAGAAATGTTTTACGGAAGCGTGTTTCATCCATCAGCGTCAGTGCACATAGCGGCTCACACAGACGTTTATTATAGGTTTTTAGGAAGACGTAATCTTGTGTACTTTTGTATTTCTGGATATGCAGAGTACCATCATAAGTTACGATAGGTTAATATTGGTCTTCCTGAAATCATAAGATTGATTCAAGGTCTAACAAAGTTATAATTCTAAAACTGGATAGAGATATATTTATTCGGTAATAAGATTATTTGGGTATATTAAATGTGCTTTTAGTTGCTTACTTTACACGCAACAGTATAACATTAGAATTGTGTACTATAGGCTATCAGGCTTATTGCTTTTTTAACTACTCTGGGTCAATTACATTTGACCGCAAAGATAACAATGTCATAGGTTTATTTTTAATGAAAATTATTTTAGCAACTAACTATATTTTTGTTCAAAACTTTAAAAAGATAAAGTAAAGCCAATAAACTTACAGTATCAGATTTAAGAGGTAACGCAGGGTGCAGTTTTCCATACAAACGTATTCCCCCGTTTCCTCCCTGGAAAATGCTTATAGAGAAAATGTTTCTAGTTTCGAAAAAAAATCAAGGTATAATGTAGCTATGCCTCTGTTATTTGCTTTTTTCGATCAACTTATTGCAAATAGAAATATGACCCTTCAAAAATTTCGAAGAGAAAGTTAAAAGGCTTTTATTTCTTTTTGCAATTAGTTGATAAAAAAAAGGAAATAATAGGGGCATAGCTACATCAAACCTTGATTTTTTATCGAAACAAATATCTCTCTTGAAGCATTTTTCAGGGAGGAAACGGAGGAATATGATTGTATGGAAAACTGCACCCTGCGTTTGCTCTTAACCTACAAGTACGAGCATGTACAATTATAATCTAAGTATAAAAAACTTTTCTAAGTCTATTACAGATGATTTATGAAGAGGCTTGTCCAGCACCTCCATTAAAGTAGGCTATATCACAGGAAAGTCATGGCCAATACGTGCGGCTAAGTGCTACCTCTCTGGAACCAGCTACCAGTTGATATTCGGTTGTCTACTTCCTTGAATGTGTT
This sequence comes from Cabera pusaria, assembly GCA_954871355.1. NCBI lineage: Eukaryota > Metazoa > Arthropoda > Insecta > Lepidoptera > Geometridae > Cabera > Cabera pusaria. Next base: position 16,980,030 of record OX940889.1, on the reverse strand, counting down.
CAAAAATTGGGTTAAATTATTTTACCTATCTCAGTGTTAATAATAAGTTATTTTTTGATGTTGCTATGCTAATCAATTGTTTATTTACATTTATTTATCTCTACTTAATTCATTTGTATGTATTGTATTATATTTGGGTATGTATTTGTATGTATTATGTATTTGTATGTACTTATTTATTATAATATATGCCTATCTATTTATTTTTATAGTATGTAGAAATTAGAATGTTATAATGTATATGTAACTAACTATGTATTTATTAATTTTACGTATACTATTTTATTTGTAGTTGATCATTTTAAAATCATAATATATTGCTACTTCTCATGCACACCTACCATCTGTATTATATAAATGTGTCTCTAATCAGCCCACGGTTGCCTGGAAGAGGTCGCTAATTAGCGATAAGGCCGCCGATTGTACTGTACCTAAATGTAATCATTATTGTACCTAATTCTAAGTTATTTAAGTGCAATAAAGCGTATTCTATCTATCTATCTATCTATCTACCTACCTGAAACTAAGTAGGCTACTCACTATGTTTACAGTTTACGTATTTAATGGTCTAAATAACGGACACCAAAACATTATAAAGAATATTGAAAATCGAAGATAAACTAATATATTTATTACCATAATATTACTTATATTTGGCTAGCTGCGCCCTGTGACCTCGGCCGCGTTAAAATATCTTATACGTTAATCCGGGTTATATACAATGTGTATGTCAAATTTCATCCAAATCTGTCCAGCCGTTTTTGCGTGAAATAATAACCGCGTGTTCACATCTGTCGGGTGTCGGATCCGATTTTTAATCGGATGTTCCAGTGGCAGAACATTTCAACCAGCTTCACAAAAAAGGAGGAGGTTCTCAATACGTCGGAATATTATTATTATTTTTTTTTTTTTTATTTTCACCGATTACTCGATGATGCCTGGAACCAATTTGGAAAATTATTTTTTTGTTTCAAAGGGTACCCTTCTCAGGTGGTCCCATTTAAATTTTAACGAAATCGGCCGTGCCGTTTTTAATATATCAACATTTGTATTACGACGCAATTCTTATCTCGACGACTTACTACTCACTAATGGCACATAGTTACTATAAAGAATACCCAAGCAACAAAACAGAACTCATGTTCTTTTAAAACGAACCCTGGCAGTTACATTAGTTATAATTTACGAGCTTCTCATAATTAAAATACCTAAAATAAATAGTTATTTAACGACGAACGCTTAGCTAGTTACATTTTAATCTAGTCTTAGGTTACCCTGGAGCTCACTCCAGCAAAATAAGTTTACCTCGAAATGAGAATCACCTAGCCCCGTGTCGTTATGAATTCAGTTTCTTGCTAATCATATTATTTTTGTGCTCGTATAATTATATTGCAAATGATTAGAAACCATAAAATCTGCCGCCATAATTTTACGGTGTTTTGGCACGCAGCCCTTGAGAGTCAGATCATTCTAGGCCTAGCGAGTATTATATTCGACCAGATATTAAAAAAAAACTTAAAAGTGTCATGAATTCTACAGGAAAAAAATATTTACTCTATTTTTACGTTAAAGTCCCAGCCACGTCCCAGCCAATTTTTCACAGTGTAAAAGTATTGCTGCTAGCGGGAAACGACAGCAGGTTGCGACTTGGCAGCTTATCCTAGCACAATGCGCGGATCTAAAAAGCTCCTGCATTGTGGGATCTCGTGTGTCTGCACTCATTCAGGAAGTCTCATGGAGCCAATGTATCTTATGTATCACTTGTAGCATTTTGGCTGCTCCATACCCTCGATATCACGTCAATATCAATCATATCACCAATATATGAAATCAAAAAAGACGTTTTAAAGAAAGGTCAAGTCAAAAGTACCTATAACCGGCGAGCATGTATGAAGGCGCTCATGACACTGGAAGAAGCGAAAGAGGTATGTCAGAATCGTAGCATGTGGAAAGAAGTAGTATCTGCCTAACCCAACGGGAAAAGGCGTGGTTGTATGTATGTATTTTTGAATACCCTTAATACATTGAATACATTTATTTATTCATTAATATACAACGTTATGTCAGTATGTTATTAACTGTGCCTAGCGGCTTCGTCTGCGATAAAAGTATCTAAATACTTTTTTAAAGAACTTACTGAGATTTTGAGCTAAGTCTATATTTCCGATTTAGTACAATTTGGGGATCTTGGAAGTTGTTCATCTTGGAAGTTGAGAGTGTACAAGTATCTTCTAGGCGCTTTAGTGCTTGACCACTATCTCACCATAAGTGACGATGTGATCGAAAATGAGGCGTACTTTACATCACTTAACGTCACTATGTATCATAAAAAAATATCATCATATAAACAATCAAAATAATATTAAAATGCAATCCCTAGTAGCATGATATCCGGAAAGATAGAGTATTGAAATTAACCGTTTCATAAACAGGTATAATATGTCGAGCCTCTAATCCTACAGCCGCTTATGAGTTTAAGGTACACACACCGCAGCGTCCTGCGTGCGCGATCTACGCGGCGATCAGATAGCGCAGTAGTATTTGTACCGACCGGTTCACACCAAACGCGATCAAAAAACAATTAAAAAGTACTGAGATCGCGCTCGCAGATTGCAGGACGCCGCGGTGTGGCTGTACCTTTATAATAATGACATCTGATCTCTCATTCCGTTTTATTCCTTAGTGTTCATCACAAAGCGACGTGTCTTTAAATACATTCAAGCTCGTCTTAAGTAATTATTTAAGAAGGCTGTAATCCAAAAGGCAGGCTCTAAGAAGCATCAAATATTTCTTCCTTGGGTAAGGTATGTCACCGATGTTATGTAGATGAAGCGTCGTCATGACTCAAATTTGCACAGCATTCGGCAAGTTATTATCTTTTAACCAACTTTTCTTTGTCTTGATACTTTTTGTGAATATTCCGAAGAATATTTACTTAGTGGCACAAAGTTTGTTGGATAAGTATTTTATTATAGTCTGTTTGGTTTAATTGTTATTCTTATGACGTTTTGTTGTGAAATCAAATTAGAAATTGGATCGGTGAACAGATAAAGTGAGTCGTTTAACGGAATAATCAAATCTTTTTTTCCATACTTGTAAGATATTGGAAATTAGGATTTGAGAGCATGTATTAAATAATAGAATGAAAAAATCTTTGCGATTTCGCGGTTTCTGAATAACATGGGTTAACTAAAAATATTTTAAATGTTCTAATAGGTTTAACGACAATAGAAGATTCTACAAATAAGGCAAATCCATTCAAGGAACAATTTCATTTGTACATGTATGTACCTAGTCTATTTATGAAATACCAGAACGACATATATCTAGCTATAAGATTACAGCTCACTATAGCCACTCGGCTCCCAAGAATGTTCTCCATTGTCAACGCTAACCCCGTGACGACACCGGATCGCCTCGTTCGCAACAACCCACTACTCGCATACTTGCCTTGCGTTGACTGTGTGCTACCTGGGAGTTCGGGTGCCAGTGTTGCCTCTTTCATTTTCTTCTTAATCAAGCGTAACAGCTTGTTGTTGCGTGACGATCACTGGTTGCCCACGCGGCGTCCACCCGTGAACCACCTGTCGACAACGAGTGAACGCCGAAGGACGAGGCGGTAGTGGTCAGGTGCCGGGTGGCTATAATGAGTGACAGCCTTTATAGCACAGTTTTACAATGATATTGTAAAACTGTGTTTATAGTATTAGCTACTCATTTACTTAGTTACCACTTACCGCTACCATGATTAATAATGTAAATATAATTCAAGTAAATACGGTGCAACGAGTTTTTTTTATTCGAGACGGTCGGTTCAGAGTTAAAAAATATCGTATTTCATAGTTTTGACCGTTCTTAAGAGCGTGCTCATTGGCAAAGTTCCAAAATCCTCTTTCTGTAGATTTTGAGTTAATTTATTCCGAGTTCCGTCAAAAGAACAGTACTTTAAAAGTTTAAAACTCACTAAGCTGCGCTGCTTAAAGCTAAGATAGTTGACATAAATATTTTATAGTTTGCTTTAAATGCAAATGTCCACTTATTTTTGATACGTTGCTGTGTTATTTATATTCAATTAGATTTTACTACGAACAAACTAACCTAATAAATAATTTAAGATAGTTTAAAATAATAAAGAAAACCGACTTCAAATGCCGCGCTAGTCATTTTCAGTACCAAGTTTGATGTGTTTATCTCCATATCTCTGGACATCATCCGACTCATCAGATCTCAATGAAATTTAAAATAAAATTCGGACTTGTCTTCGGATTTAAATATTATTTCGAAATAAACCTCTATAGAACGGAAAAATAATTTTGCAAATCACCTATGAATAAAGTTATGCCTGAATATAAGAAAAAAATATCTGAATTGAGAACCTCCTCCTCTCTTTAAGTCGATTAAGAAGCCGGAAGTGGGCTTTCAAAACTCATGCTTTTTGATGTCTTTTGATGAATAATAATTTTATTCAAAAAACAATTCATTCTTACAACATTTTTAAGTGGCAAATATCTCTACGAATTGTGTACCTGAATAAGTAGATGAATAGTAGTTGTTGTCTGTATTTTTAATGTTAATATTTATGTTACAAAATTACTATAATTTATAGTGACTAATATTTTTTTATCAGCTGTCTCGAATATTGCATGCATAACCGATGCACTTCCGACAAAAGCAATACTGAGTTTACCAGTTGAAAAAGATTTTAAAAAATTACAAATATAAAAATCCCTTTCAGTTTTAGACGGATGAGTGAGTTGGAAAAGACTTCCTTTTCATCTTCCGTATCTATTATATATTGGTTTTAGTTCTAAGTTTTATTCTAATATAAATCATAATTTAACCTATGTTTGTTACATCTAATCAATCTAAGTTATGTATTCCGAAATTTTCGTCACGAAGTCTCTACATTGATAACGAGGCGTCTTGTCATCGCAAACGTCATAAAGAAGGAGATGCAGCTGGAAAGTTGTATATTTGCATCTCTTTTCTAATCGACGATTATCGTTGAAATTCATCGCTATTCATGTAGAGACTACCGGCCCTGATAACACAAACAGAAACAAAGAACACAGATAGATAGGTATATGTGGATAATACTAACATGGACCAACGCTTATTTTCGGGTCCACATCATTATGCACATCCACCTTTTATCCTTTTAATGACGGTTCGACAATCGACATGCCTTTGTGTCGAATTTAGCGTGAAACTGTGCAAATTGTTGTTATTCATTGAAGGGGCACGTCCTTTCTACAACAAATATCTTTAGTAAGCACCTCGGGTAGATAAGAGTTTTTGTTTTTCGGTAGATGTAGCTGTAAAGGTGGGTAAGGACAAGGACGAATTAGTTTGTCCTTTTGTATGTTAGGCTTCCAAACCACAGTCTTTTGAATCTAGAAAACGTATATTGACACTAGCTGACCCGGCAAACGTTGTTTTGCCATATAAATAAATGGCTATTAAAAAATAAGGGTTGATCGTAGAAGGGTGAAAATTGAGGATTGTATGTATTTTTGTATGTTGTATCATAAAAAAATAGAAATTAAAAAATTTGTCTAAAAAATAAAAATAAAAATTTAGGGGTGGACTACCCCTAACATTTAGGGGGATGAAAAATAGATGTTGGCCGATTCTCATAGATACTGGATAAGCACAAAAAATTTCATCAAAATCGGTCAAGCCGTTTCGGAGGAGTATGGCAACGAAAACTGTGACACGAGAATTTTATATATTAGATAGACATGGACAAGTGGTGACATTAGCTTTCAACACACTTTATGGCACCATTGACTAAATTATAATTTGACATGTTTAGGTATATATATAATTCAGAAATATGTAAATTGTTTAGTAATTAGTTTTATAGTAATTAGTAATTAGTTTAATATTGGTTATCTGCTTTTTTGTATTATTATTTTGGTCTAGTAGTCTAGTAAGTACCATTAATACATTCTAATTATTATCAAAAAAATATAATACCTTTCTTACTTACTAGGCTGGCGCGATGACCCCAAAGTGGATCTTGGCCTCCGACAATAAAATACGCCATTGCTCTCTGGATTGCGCGGTCTTTCTTCAGTCGGAATGTTGGACCTCGTCTGACCAAAAAAAATAAGGTACAAAAATATAATGTGTAGATAGAACACACAACGAAATATAATATACATACTTAAATATTATATTGACAGGAGTTAATAGAAAGTCACTTGTGACTTGATGTCATGTATTAAAAACTTTTATTAAAAATTCTACCTACGGTGAAAGAGAGGCCCTCATGTAAGTAAATACTATTAAACTTGAAGCCCTACAAGCTCCATTTAGTGGTTTTGCTCGTTAGCCGCTCGAGTAATCAAGTTCGGATCAGATTTCTGAATTATAGTGAAGTGCAATTGTATTTTTCATTCTTTATGAGATTAGCTCCAGTTACAAGATATAATGTAATACATTATCTTGGCACATTTTTATAATGATATATGACGCAAAAAAAGCAAACGGCTCACCTGATGGGAAGTGGTCATCGTCGCCTATGAACACATGCAACACTAGGGGGTGCCACTCATGCGTTGCCGATCTGTCAAGATTCTTTTGATGCCCCTTTTGAAGGCCTCTACTACCTGAGAATTACTGTGTGTTGTTTTTAAATATTGTAGTAACAGCATTATATCACCTAATTTTGATCAGGAAGCACTTGGAATCAGGCAAGCACTTGATCATGAATTATACTATTTCATGATGGCCAACTATGCCATGTCTTCCAAACTGTCTACAACCACCAGCAGATACTTCAAAACTTAGCACACTTAACCCAGCTAGTAGATTGGTGAAATGTCTCTGAAAGGAGTAAGCTATTGCTGAAGAAGAACGACCAAGGGGCCTATGACAAGGTCTTAAATATTCGTAATTGAAATTTTCTAAGTGATGGTATAAATCGATGATGATGGTGCTATACGGCTATTTGCGGCATTTCTCTCTTTCAATAAAAGTTTGTATGAAAAATCAATATATTAGATCTAATGATAGGCCTCAATTAGTTATATTTTAGCTTAGTAACATATCTCCAATGATTGCACGATACACGTAGATTCTAATCTAAGGATTTCTTTAACAACATTGACTATTAAAGTACGGACACATCGCAGCATTGGGGTTGTTTTACATAAACAATCGTGGACAGAAATGGTACCTCTACTGCCTGCAGGCAGCTTGAATGAAATCTAAAGCCGAGCAAATAAAACTATTTACTCTTACATGGCTCCTTCATTCTAGGGTTGGCACATCCATAAAACTTTTTGTACTAAACGTTTTGCATGACAATCTATTTTTATAGAGCCTGGTAGGAAACGGACTTATGCTACTCTAGAGAGAAGCTAATAATGAAACTTAAGGCGTGAAAGTTCTACTTCTTTATCTCAAAGTTCAATTAAAATATTTTGCATACGCAGTTGAAGGTTTAAGTTTTCTGCAAAGTCATATATTTAAAGTTTTTTTTTACATTGAATAGGCGAGTGATTGATCACTATCTCACCTGATGTTAAGTGACGATGTGGTCCAAAATGTAGAGCGCTTGCCTAGAAGGTAACCTACTCGCGACTTATTTCGCTTGAACCAAGGTTCAAGCTAAATAAAAGTCGCGAGTGTGATTCATAATGCCACAAGTACCTAATTACTAAACAAATAAAAATACTGTTATACACTTTGATGGATGTATGTGGATATATGGATGGATTATAAACTTATAGAAGCACTAGCTGATACCCACAATTTCGTTCCCGTATTATAAGAATTTGATCACTGTAAAGCTCTATCAGTCAACATTTGTCTAATCTGAGTTATTTAAGTTATGTGTAAAAATCATGATTTTATTTTCACAAACGTAGCATAGTTTCATCCTTATGAAGGTAAAATCTTAATAAAGTATCTTTAAAGTATCTCTTTGTTAAATTTCAGTACGATCGGATCGTCCGTTTAGGCGTAATTAGGTAATACACAGACAGAGTTACAAACGTTTTATATAATACTTAAGTATGAATTTTGTATCACTTCCTGATTGTTTGCTTTATATTTGTGTACAAGAAACGCCCAATGAGATGGAAGATAAACCTACGCCACTGACGTGACTGATATGTATTGTATGAAATCATTAAATACTATCTCTATAAATAGAATGTTATATTTCTTTGAGTGTTATTTACACATAACTTAATTACTTCGAGTCCCGCCGAACGACAAAGTTTTGGATTGTCCGTAATATTTATATATAATGATAATATTATAATATGATACAAGTTAACTGAACCCTAGAATCCAAAAATGTAGTATTGTACTAAAGTCATTTTACAACAATGCATATTGCGTTTTTCATCAATCAATATTTACGAAGCAGATGGTAACCCTACGCACAGGGTATTTCAAACCATACGTTGTCTTTCTAGCTTCTTAGACATTCTAGGGACATGCCGTCCACTCTAAGTTACGTGATTGGCCTGGAGATAGGACGACAAGCACTTCCGTGGTTACCTATAGGAATAGCTTGTGGACAGGGCAGATGGCTCGACCGTTCACAAGATTGGATGTACCCGGTTTCGGGGACACAGTTGCTCTGATTAGACACTAGAGAATAGGCTAAATTTAAAGGATTATAAGTTTGCATGAGCTTGATTTTAAGCAATTTACTAATCATCTAATTACATGTTTATTTTGGCCCTGTAAAGCGTAAAAATGTATGTGGTTGTCTTCTATATTCATTAGATAGTGTATCACAATAGCACGTAGATTTTTTTTTATTGAAGACTGGACAGGAAAATGTCAATGTGGTGTCTGAACTAGCGTAGCGTCGTTGTAGATCTGTTATATAGGTATTCATTTGACGATTTTTGAGGAAAACAATATCACGGTAATATTATTATACAATTATCGTGGCAATAACACCTTTTTTTTAAAGCATTTGTGTAATGTCAATAAATAGCATACCTATTAAAACTCCTTGTGCTGGACTTTGGGAGGTAGACGAGACAAGGCCAATCTAGGTTTCAGGTAAGATACACCGGTAAGTTAAAATTAATGTATAGTTTTAATATTCATATTCTCATTTTTCTTTGCCAGCTGAAAGCAAGAAACTGCACATAAACAATCAAATCATATATTGCAAACGCGCGTGGTCATTGTAATGCCGCGACAATTACGTAAGAAAAGATAAAGACTTTGCTAGAAGGACACATTTGAATTATAATGCCAAGTAAGTAGCTGCGGCAGTTTCGTAACAAAGGAATTGCACACCGGATGTGGGACTGACCATTACAACTGCATTTGAATAGAGAAAATAGAGATCAAATTATCCTACGCCATTATTCTAACGACAGATATAGTTTTTGATCCTAAGGTCAGTGTCAATTATAAACCAGTAAAGGCAGCGTTGCAAAAAATAACACTCGACCACAATCTCAAGCACGATTCCATCTTAGATGGCATCTTAAGTTATTAACTATCAAGAGATATAGCGGTCAAGTGCTTGTATATCAGATATAAAAAAAATCTTACCCATCGAAGTTTTACTATCGACCACTGTCAATGATTTCACCATCTGTCACTGTGACGATGTGGTCTTGGATGGTATCATGCCTGTATGGAATAACTGCGATGAGATGACTGCACTTTTTTTTTTATCTGATAGACTAGCGTTTGACCACTATCTCGCCTAAACATGGCCTAGAATAGTCTGACTCTCCAAGGCTGTGTACCTCCGGCTGCTGCCGGAAGTGCACAGCCAGAACACAGTAACATTATGGCGGTAGATATTCTCTTTCGCCAACCCGCCAGCGTGGCGATTAGGGCATATCCCTCCCAATGAGCCAAAGATCGGGCTCAGTGGCGAATCTTGAGAGAGGCCTACGTCCAGCAGTGGTCTGACACTGGCTGATTATGGTGATGATGATGATATTCTCTTCGATATTTGGCGATATTTGGCAGCAAGTCAGGCGTTACTTCGATATAATTCTCCTGTGGACGAACACCCATGAAGACCATCAAAAAATCTATTGGTTACGGTTAGGATTTGAACTAGCGACCTCCCGGTTCAAAGTCAAGCAACGCCAACGGGCCGTTAGTATGAGAAGACGCTTGGATAACAGACTTTGGACAAAAGCACAACACCACAAAGCGCAATCTCAGCCTGTTCAAACGGGCTGTCACCAAGCATGCTGGAATTCAGCGAATCAAAGCTTTTCAAACCAATCAAATTATATTGTGCAATCATTTTCACAAAGTGGTCAACAACAATAGTTAACTACACGAGTTCAGCTTGTGGTTCCAACTTGTGGTGGTGTGGTGTGAAAGCCGAACCATTATTTTTCGTTGGCTATTCGTTTTACAGCTGGAATGTTGAAGTTGCGGTTTTATGAAACTTGTTACTCACTAGAAATCAACTTAATAAATCTCAACTCAAACTGACCCCTTGGGCTATAATATACCTACTGAATGATCCAAATGGAGACGAGACCATCAATGAAATTGATTCCTTGGGTCAATGTGTATTCAAATAAAGCCCACAACCATGGATGTTGCCGATATTGTTGGGTCTCAAGTTATTAGTCTTTGTTTCTTTTTAATAATATTTGGCAGAATCCGCTTACTTAACTCTACATTAAAGTACGGACACACCGCAGCGTCCTGCGTGTGCGATCTAGATCGGCAATCAGATAGCGCAGTAGTATTTGTACCAACTGATTCATACCAAACGCGATCAGAAAACAATTGAAAAGTACTGAGATCGCGCCGCAGATCGCAGGACGCCGCGGTGTGGCCGTACCTATTAAGTTCCTCTGAACTCCAAAAATTTAGCGCTTCATTGTACTGCACCGTTAAGACGGAGATATTTTGTAAACTTTCTTAGATAATTTGAGAAAAGGAGTCTATGTAGCTGACACATTAGATAGCGTAGTGTAATGTAATCAGAGGAATGTGAACTGATTTCACTAGTCAATGTGTACTTATGTAGCAACTGATTGTAGAGAGCATAGCCTAAGGATGATGCTCTTTGTACAACAGTGGGCAATAACAAGCTGTAAATTATGATCTGTGCTAAATTGCATGCCCTATATGAATTTATGACGAACAATCTTGTAAATAATCAACACACTAATATTGTGTTGTATGCAAAATGTGCATATTCTAAATACATATTCTGCAGTATTTATTTTGACTCACGGACTAATCTCAATAGGTATACAAAATGTGACATCTCCTCCTCTGATTATTGCAAGCCTATGTGTACCTGTGTACCTAATATCCTCATAGTGCGATTATACCTAATAGCTCGACTTCTGACACATTAGCCTACTAATCCTGTAAGCTCACATCATGAACGTAGATATTACAATTACCCTGACTGCTTACCTACTAACAAGCACTAACAATTGGCTTATGTTAACTCTAACTGTACCTCTTTGATATAATTAGTAGGAAGCCAGGAGTTTGTTTGATGACGGAGTTATAAACGAATATGGAGGAGACCATTTCTAATAACTTTTTAGATATGTGTCTAACTGATTTCCATATTAACACTAATATTGCTTTTTATTTGAATTTAAAGTACCTTATAAACCTGGCATACGTTATCCGATTTTCATAATCCAGCCAGACTAATATTATAAACAGAATACGATTTTAAACGAGTTCAACTTTTGAGATGCTTAATTACGATGCAGGTGAATCAGTTTCAATATCGCGGAAAATATCGATTGCGCGATGCAGGATTTCATACATTTAGGCAATATTTAAAGGAGAGCAATAAAAATCTACACTAGCGCCATTTCTGGGTTTTATTTGTCATTACTGTTAAATGCGAAAGTATCTGTCTGTCTGTCTGTCTGTGTCACTTTCACGCCAAAACTACTGAACCGATTTGAATGAAATTTGGTACACAGATAGTCTAGAGCCTTAGAAAGGACATAGGCTACTTTTTAATGCAAAAAAAGGGTTGTAAAGGCTTGAAAGGGGGGATGAAAAGTTGTATGGAACTTATTTCTTAGACTGTTGTTTCGATATAAATAAATTTGACATTCAAAATTTGTAAAACTTTTACCCTCAAGGGTGTAAAATAACAATAGGGGTTGAAAGTTTGTATGGAAATATGTAAGGTTTATATTAATATTCTACTGATCCGATTTAAATGGAATTTGGTACACAGATAGTCTAGATCCTGAGAAAGGACATATAGTTTTTAATGCAAAAAGAGGGTTGTAAGGGGTTGAAAGGGGGGAGGAAATGTTGTATGGAAGTATCGTCATTTTTAGAGCTGGAAGCTTGAAACTTATTATTTAGGCTGTTGATTCGATATAAATAAATATGACATTCAAAGTTTGTGAGGGGGAAGGGGGATTGGAGAGGGAGTGTAGGGGAGGGGAGGGGGAGTGTAGGATAGGGGGAGTGGTGGGGGAGGGGAGGTGAGCTGGAGGGGAGGGGATGGGGATGTGGAAGTGAGGGGAAGGGGGAGGGCAGGGGAGGTGGAGGGAAGCGGTGGGGGAGCGGGAGGTGAGGGTGAGGGGAGGGGAGGTGAAGGGGGAAGGGGAGGCGAGGGCAGGGGACCGGGAGGTGAGGGGAGATGGAGGGGGAGGGGAGGAGAGGGGAATTGTGGTGAGGGGAGGGGGAAGGGGGATTAGCGTGGCGTAAAGCGGTGCGGTATATTTGGGATACGTATGTGTTTTATTAGTTAATGCTACCCATAGACACTATTCCACGCGGACGAAGTCGCGGGTACGTAACATGTTTTTGTTTGCTGGTAGGAACCAGTTACAGCGTAAAAAATACCAACAATAGCTCTCTGTTTTCTTCAGATACCAGGAAGGAGGATTACAATAAAAATTGCACGTTGATAGCATTTAGTCATGAAATAAATTACTGCTACGCCCATAGAAATACTTGATGAACGATAATAATTTAAAATCGTTTACAAAAAGATGTTATGGTACCAAGTTATGGTGTTTATCTCCATATCTCTGGAACCACTCGGAAATTGTACTCTCTAAAACAAGTAAACATTTTTTTTATCTCTTAATAAATGCTGGATTTCTGAGGTGACAAACATAAAAAAGAAAAGAAACAGTTGAATTGAGAACCTCCTCTTTTTTACAGTCTATTGATAAAAAACAAGTTCTCATTTCTTTTTCATTCCCTACCATATACACGGAAGCTACACGTACAAAATACATCCAAGTCTATAATTAACTTCACAAACAACGGCACCCATACATACCCAAAGTCAGAAAAAGGTCGAGTTTGACTTTACGACATCCCTCATTCGTTTCATGAAATTGAATTAACATTTTTACGATTTGGCGGCAAATGGCAAAGGTCTTGGTCATTAGACTCGAGGGATCTCTGTTTATATCGACGATCAAAATAAAATTATCTTTAGCGCTTTGCAATAAAAAGCATGACAGATTAAAATCTGTCTAAGCGAGGAAACTACAATGATTCCTCAATTATAAACAAGTGATATTTAAAAAACCTATTTAAACACAAGCTTTTACATAACTGTCTGGTCCTTGGACCAGAGAAAGTCAAGACAAATCCAACGAGCCTAAACACGACGGGTATAACATGTGTAGTTTAGGAGTTCCTTTGGCCACCTTCCAGCTCCATCATCAGATCAGCACCATGGCATCATAATATTGCATTTTCACGCTCGTTACACATGTATGCAAAGTTTCAGCTCAATTGGCAACCAGAAAGTGGTTCACATTTAATTTGCAAGATTTGATGACAAACATCGGGTGATGACAAACATGGTGAAACTAAATAAAAGCTTATAAAAACATACGTTTATTTGATTTTGAATGCGGAGTGTTATTTGATCGGTATTTTAGCCGTAGAACCAAATGAGTAAATTTTTTTACTCATTTGGTAGAATGTAGTAGAATTTTCTTCTCCTCGGGGTAGTAGGTATGATAGAAAAAGCTATTTCAAAACTTCTGGTAGGCTTACTGGATTACCTGGACGCTGTATAATACATATTTTTATTTTATGCTGCGAGAAATCTATAGGTATCTTCATTTCAGTTTGTCAAGTAAACAATCAAGTTAAACGTTTGTTTGACTGATTATCTAGTACTAGCTGTGCCCTGCGGCTTCGCCTGCGATTAAAACAACTTTCATTTATTTAATTTTTTTTTTCATAAGAATCATCTCCTGACGATAAAAAGACAACAAAAAAGAATTAGCAAAATCGGTCCAGCCGCGTGATGCCGTGACCAAGGGCAATTGGGATTCATTATATATAATAATTATAGATAAAAAGAAAGAGAAGATTATTCAATAACAAAACACAATAGTTGAATAAATGAATGAATGACAACACTATTGGTATTGTAATAGCATTGTTAATAATGAAATCAATTGATAATCTCAAAACTATATTCTCATTCAGATTAGATTGTTTGATAATGCAAAAAATATCCGTATACGTAGCTAATATTTTATTTTACTACATATCTATCTGCACGTTTAACTATATATTATTTACAATACAGTATTCTATTAGTAGGTAAAGTAAGTTTGTTGAAGCGATTTCGTTTTGCGGACTGAAAATAAATGTTGCGGTGCTCGGTGAGCGATGCAGTAGCCAACGTCGAATCAATTTTTCATTTTTCTTCGAATGTTTCACCTGCGCCTGTAAACACGGGAATTGAATACGAGTTTCACGATTTCAAGTTAAATTGAATGACGTGTAGTGGAATCGTGTCGTACAATTTGTATTGAGTAGGTATTTTTACTTTGAAGAAAAATTACATAGGTATATTATATGGCTATAAATATAATAGAGATAAACCTATTCTGGATTCCAAAAATTGTTGAAATATGGAACACCTGTTTAAAAAATGTAGGTCTAATTAGCAAAGTTCTCAAAATTAAATAAAAATACTTATCCAAAAACTAAAGAAAACTGACAAACATAGGTAAATGTGTATATATTTGAATATCCTATGATCCACTGATCCTAATTTATTATTTCTAGACGAATCCGGTAAGACACATAAAAAGTACGTGCGGAATATATAACCTCCTCCATTTTGTAAGACCGGTAAGAAGGCAAACATACATTCAGGCCTATTTTGAATAGAATATAAAACAACGGTGCAATTTTATTTTTCATGAAGGAAAATGTTACGAGTTTTCCATATTTCCAAGGCAGACATTTTTTATGGTTTCTCGAAGCCAACACCTGGGTCCTGCAGTATTCTGTAGAGTAGGGGTCGTCTACTTACCAATTGTAAATATACTAGATTTTGGTTTTATTTCGTCATTATTACTTGACTCCATTTACCGATCGTCCGTCCGTCCATCTGTCCTAGGCTACCTCCTGAACCTTAAATAGGTAGATACTTGACATTTTGACACAATATAAAAAAAAAAAAACAAAAAAAATAAGGTCTAAAATTTCAGAGAGGATACAAGAAACGTATTTGTCGGCGTTTTTACTCGATGTTAGGAAGAGTTACAAGATAGGCACTTGAAATTTTCACAGAGAGTGTATTATTATAGCCAAATTAACAAAGTATAATAAAAACTAAATAAAATTATAAAAAAAATTGTGGGGGCCTATACAAGAAACGTGTTTTTCCCGGTATTTTTTGCTTAATCTATACTAGAACATATGTTTTTTTTTTTCTTTTTATACTTTATAGGCCATTATCTCACCTGTTGGTAAGTGATGATGCGGTCGTAGATGGTAAGCACGCTAGGCCTAGAGTGGGAACTGGCTCTCAAGGATAGCTGCCGGAACACATTAGATGTTTTGGTGACAGATTTTCTAACTTGAGGGTGGTAGCTGGCCAGGCTATTTATTTTTATTTAGTATTTCATTAATATACAAGGTGTGGTTTTGCATTCCCGCAATATTTGCAGGGGTGGGCATACTCCATGTATAGAACACGAATCAGTAAAAAAAAATATATTAAAAAAAAAATATTTTAAAAAATAATTATTACTTGAAAATTAAACTTTCCTAAAAACGGCTCGCTCTTGGCCGAAGCAAACGCACACTTGCAAAGCGGCACTTTTGCTTTTCGGCAAGTTAGCGTGCGGCTTCGTGGCGTTTATTCTGATATTACAAAGGTGATTATTCTGGATATCACAAAATTGTTTTAACAAATATTCGGGTATTAATTAACGGAAGAACTGAAATAATATTATTAAGTGATTAAGGGTACCCGTTACAATAGAGTATGCAAATATGGCGAGAATGCAAAACCACACCTTGTATAGAATGAACTTTCTTTTTGAGGTTTTAGCAGAACTAAAAGCGTGTTTAAAAATATCTAATCAGGAGACAACCAGAAGTGGATAATAAATAATTAATGTTGCTTTCTTAAGTCTTCCCCTGCCAAATTAAGAGTTGGGTCATGAGATTTATTTATGATCATAGCGAAACAGACTTTGAAGGGAAACTGCACTCTTTTAAACTCAAAGTTTAATAAAGTCAAAGTAGTCAAGGAACACTTGATTAAATTGTTAGTTTAATTTTATTTAATACGGAAACAAACGCGTGGGGGATGATTAAAAAAACTGTTATACACGTTTCTGATATTATGATATTATTGTCTACCACAATCTTAAATGTAATATCAGAATTTTAGAGTCAATTGACAGAGATTATAATGGATTCATAGAAAATCTAACCTCCCATTTTACCCTTTTTGGGCTAGAATTTCATAAAACCCTTGCTAAGTGAATACCTACCTACGCGTCACAAATAAAATTATACTCACTCCTAACATCTTTCTAGAACCAGCGGTTTGGGCTGTGCGTTGATATATCAGTCAATCAGGCAGTTAATATGGGCTTTAGATTTTATATATACAGGGTGTCTTGTAAATAATGGATAGCAGGTATTGCAGGTACTTGTGGAAGGTGCTACGGCCACTCAGAAAAAAATAAAATAAAAATATGTCCCCAGCAGTCTGGACAAAAAACATTTTATCTGAAAGTACAGAATTTGATACCTTCTTCTACTTTATCGGGTACTAAGGCTACAAATGTTGATAAATTAATAACGAATTTATTTTCTCTAGGAATAATTGTGCATGTTTGGCCTTGCCATGTCAAATCACAAAATGTTTCAAGTAGCAACTGTTTTCTTTTTAAATTTACTTAAAAGTAAACATTGAAGTATTTGATTTTATATATAAATTGTACGGTGGTACGAAACCCTTAATGTGTGAGTCTGACTTGCACTTGACAGGTTTATTTATATTCCGTTGCGCGGCCATTTCGGATCTCCACTTTTCTGTATAATCATTGGTTTGAATTGGCGTTTTGAAGGTGTATTGCGTGTAACTTGAGCATGCATGGCTTCTTTTCATTAGAGCGTAAATAAAATTATTTATTCATTCTCTATAAAATGTATTAATTAGCCTAATGTATAGTGCAATATAACTTTAAGGAAAAGTGAGTCAAGAAAAGCAAGCTAACTATAAAGGTACGATCACACTGCGGCGTCCTGCATCCGAGTGCGCGTTTGCGATCGGAATTTCTATTGTTTTCTGATTGCCGTAGATCGCGTTTGGTGTGAACCAGTCGGTGCGAATACTACTGCGCTATCTGATCGCCGCCTAGATCGCGCACGCAGGATGCCGCGGTGTGGTCGTATCTTAATACGTTCTAACGTATGAATGCATTTTTTGTGGAAATTTCTTTTACAAATACAAGATACAGGAAACATTCTAAAACATTAAGGATTTTTAACATGGGTACTTAATTTAATTATGTTACTAAGTGCTACTCTACAATACTAATTTCGTTGCGGATGCACCTTTTGAGTTGTAAAAAAATCGAATTAAATGTAAAGAAATATTATTCCATCCAAAAGTTGCCTGAAAGAGATTGATGTGATCGTTACCTCATAGTACTTAGGTATGTTTTATTTTGGTTTTGCAATTTTTTTGCAAGTTAAATAAAAATCGTGACTGATACTGTATACTAACATTACAAGGCATTAGTAATGACAGTATAACGCTCGGGTTATTAAATCACAGCGCCATATAAATCTGTGCATAAAAACCCTCATAAAAATGTCACACGAGCTGTTTAAAGCGATGAATATTCCGAAGAATTTCAAATCGACAAAATTCTCTTTAACGAAAAAGGGTGTCGCTTGACCAGACCCGCGTCAAACTGGGACTCACGACCCTTGAATCCAATTTAACTCCTCCACGACGGCTGCACGGAGGGCTGTATATTAATAATTTATGCCCACATAAATTACGAAAACATTTTCCTTTCCTTTACACAGCAAACACTAATAAATCCTGCAGACAAGAGTGCTTCAACTGAAATACGCAACGTCGGCGATATGCGATTCTGTTCTTGTGCGTCTTCTTGCGTGAAAGAGGATTGTAATATAGCGTGTTGTTTACATTTTGAATGTATGTAACACGGTCGCACACTAATTATAAAAGTAGTTATAATCAAAGTTGCGTGCGTATCTTCGGTGACAACGCAATGCCGGGTTTAAGGGACTGGAACTTGATGGCAAATGGTAGGACAGTCGAATTTGGGCTAGTATGCATTGTTATCATTAGTAATTTTCATTGCACATGATAACGGCCATACATAACGCTTATATGAAAAAATATTTTTAACTTTAAATTTTATTTCAGTTATTTTGATTTTTAGTCTCATACCTACCTCTGAGAGGTGAACGAACAGTAACTATGTATATAGAGTCAACTAACCTCTAGACATAAAACAGATAATAATTCTACGCTCTAAATCTGCTATAATTGTGGTAGAATACATCAAAACTATCATTGCCATATTTAGTCCGCTCAGGAGCGAGGTTGATTCATAGCTAGGTAGGTACCAAGTTATCGTAGGTATTCACTTGTTATATGAATGACATAACTAGGTATGCAAATAAGGTACTGAATCACTTCCTAAATAGGTATCTCTAATGAATGTTTAATACGATATCCAGTGGGTTTACGATTGCTTTATAAAGTGATTGATGAATAATAAATTTACTTCTTTGATAAAAACTTACCTATATTATTGTGTTAATGAGAGTTTTAGTAATATTAGCCTAAAGGTACGGCCACACCGCGGCGTCCTGCGATCTGCGGGCGCGATCTCAGTACTTTTCAATTGTTTTCTAATCAGAAAGCGCAGTAGTGATTATCTGATGAGTGACAGACTATCTGATCGCCGCCTAGATCGCGCCCGCAGGACGCTGCGGTGTGTCCGTACCTTAAAATAAATACTATATTTCCAAATGAGTCAATGTTCTTACATGATGATGTTTTTCAATTCACGTCAATATCTCTTTTTTTATAAAGCCTGTTCAGTTACACACCTCCTCACGATTTGTGAAATAATAACTATTTTATATGTACAACCAATTACTTACTTACTTACTAGGCTGGCGCGATGACTCTTGGCCTCCGACAATAAAAGACGCCATTGCTTTCTGGATTGCGCAATCTTTCTCCAGTGGGACACTCCGAGTTCGGTTATGTCCTTTTGGACGTCGTCTGACCAACGGTATCTGGGGCGTCCGACGGGACGCCGAACTTTTGCACGTCCTAGGTATGCACGTTTCACGGCACATCTTTCATCTTCCATCAGCTCGATATGTCCAAGCCATCGAAATCAGTGTGCCTTAATTTCACCCACGATGCTTGGTTGAGCATAAAGTCTCTCCAGTTCTCTGTTGGTTTATTATATTATTTGTTGACAAATAAAAATGTAAATGACCTCGTAAACCTGTAATGAAACGATAAAGTCCGACATTTTAATTTATATTAAAACTTTTCAAAGCGTACATATTTTTTTATAATCTGATAGGCTAGCGTTTGAGCACTGTCTCGCTTAGTGGTAAGCGATGATGTGGTCGCGAATGTTAGGCCGCAGGCCCTAGAATGGTCGCACTCTGAATTTGATAATTTGTAATTTTTTGTTGGAAAATGTTCTCCTTGATAGTGGTAAGTTTCATGTTTGGTAACAATGTAGGAGAAAAACTGAATTTAATCTTTGGCATTATTTTATTATAACAGGAATGCAAATCTGTGTCAGGCCAACATGTTTTTATAACAATAACGTTCCATCATAATAATGGAATGTAAATAATTTATTACAGCCAACTCACTGCTTCTCGGATTTAACAGTATTTTCGCTGGACTATAATAAAATCGAAAACCAAAATATCGAAAAGAAATAAAAACAAAGAAATAACGGTAATTAAAATGACCGTCACCCTTATACCAAGATCATCTAAGTTGTATTAAGAATGGCATGCGTCGGAAGTCCACCATTAAGCTGTTATTACGGATCATTGCCATGTGTGGAAAATAGGTACGTTTTTACGATTTCCCACACCTTGGGACGATTCGCCGCCTACTATTACGGAATTCCATTGAAAAAAGTAAATCGCGCGAGTGCAAGACACCATATGGCCGCGGTGGCCGTCAGCCATGTCTAAAGACATAAATGGGCACGCTGTCGTCACAGTCGGTTGTCGGTGCTGCCAGTTCAAAAGCAAAATCGTAGCTTCTCGTCTAATTGACGAATTGAACATTTTATTGCAGACATGCAGTCTACGATTATCCTTCTCGATGTGATGATACCTATGTACCTACTGTATAAAATGATACTACTACAATAATTATGGAAGTAATAGATTGAACTTGCTTGCAATGTTGAAATGATAGTTATTAATTATGTATTTCAAATTATTTTGTCACTTAGATAATTCATATGTCGTATTAGACAAGTCATACATTTGATTTTTGATGGCCCGTTGACGTAAAGGATAGATTGCTTGAATTAGAAGCGGGATGTTGCCAGTTCAAATCCTAGCACGCGTGTTAGTCCACTGGTAGTGGGAGCATTATATCAATGTTCCTCCTGAATTGCTACCAAAAAGTAGCTTCTACCAATATCAAGGAGAAAATCTACAGCCATGACCTTATGATATTCCAGTAGTAAACCGCCGTTGAAAGTCCAACTAGAGTGTTCACCATCTTCTGCCAAATCATCGCTTACCACCAGGCGAGATAGTGGTCAAACGCTAGAAGCTTACAAAATACTCGTGTGTATTGAATTGTCTCATAATATGCTCATACATATTAATATACATTAGTTACAATGTAAATATTAGTTTAGAATGCATGTGTTAATAGAAGTAGGTATGTCACTGTCGTACAGATCCTATAGTTATTTGAACAAGGAAGTTAAAAGTTTTTTTCTTATTGGAAATATATCAAAAACATAGTTGTACGTCACCAGGCGTATATTAAAGTATATCAGTAAACTTCAGCTATAGTAAGAAAACCTGGTTATCAGTATGAACTTTGCTACAACTTATCCAAGTTAAGATAAATGTGATTTATAAAATGACATAAGGTTCAGCAAGTTGGTCATGCTTGGCACACTAGCGCGCAGTGCCGGCGCGGGCGCAGGGGTCAGGGGCAGCCTTGACGGGCGGGGGGAGTGCCTCCCGCGCTACCTACCGAGTACCGGCTGAGGCACCTCCGTCACTCCTCGCGCCAGTGCCTCCACCGCGCCTGCGCGTAACACTAACGTGCAACACACACACACATCGACCACGAAAAATACGATAAACTGACAATCAAGTGACAACTAAGTGAACTGAAAACTACTAGTGATGCTACCCTAATTAGTGCTCATGAGGTAAAGTGCCAATTTCACATGCCCTCGGGCATTTATAAACGGATATGCAGTTCGATCATTATCACTATTTATGACATTCTTGCACGTTATGGTATGTATTGTAAACCTTTATTATAGTAACATTTCGTAGTAATTTACGAAACAGGTGCATATAGCTCGTGAATGATTATATCGTTTACCGACCGGTTCGCGTTGCATCATACATATATACATAAGTAAGTCAAATAGAGTAGTGTGTCAGTGGAACCTTTGCCTTTTTAAGTGCGAGCCTTTGGCGAGAATTTCGGAAAGTGACAGAGGTTGCGAAGTGCTTAGTAATGACATCATCTGTTATGTGTTCGCACTCCACCCACTTACACAACGGAGGCTATACCGAATATTAATTATTATCTAAAGAGTATATCTGTTCACCACGAGGAAATTATTTGCCGCCTACAATTGTTAGCTGTTTAAGAAGTAGTTCATATCTAAGCTAGTAAAAAATTGTGAGTACTCGATAAAAACTAAGAAATATATTAAGCTAAATTTCACATAAGTACGTTATGTTTTTAGGGTTCCGTAGTCCTGACAAGGAACTCTTATAGTTTCGTCATGTCCGTCTATCTGTCTGTCTGTCTGTCTGTCTGTCTGCCTGTCTGTCTGTCTGTCCGAGGTTTTGCTAAGAGACTGTTAATACTAGAAAGCTGTAACTTTGTGAGAATATGTATATAAATAACGCCGACAAAGTGCTGAAATAAAATTTGGAAAAATATTTTTTTTTAGGGTAGCTCCCCTATATGAAAAGTGGCGATGAATTTTTTTTTCTACCCATCGTCTACCCCGTCGTGTGCGGTATCGTTGAATAGGTCTTTTAAAATGACTTAAGGGTTGCTAATACTAAAAAATCGTGATAATAGCGCATTTCATGAACTTAAAAGGAAAATTATAGCGGTTAAGATAACTTTATTAAGATAACTTTATTAGTTTAGCAGTAATAGTCGTTGAACTTGGGTGTTGCATAATTTTGTACCAAATACAAAATCCTTAGAATAAATCCTTTAAAGTGACAAAGACGGAGTACCTAGTTGCTCGTTTATAACGGGTAAAGACTTGCATTGAATAACAGGCTACTACGGAACCCTACATTTTGCGTGGCCCGACACGTACTTGGCCGGTTATTATTTTTTGTTTGAGAGCATAATTTACAATTAAACGGGTAGCCCGTTTCATTGTAAATAAAAAATAAGTTCAATAACTAAAACCCGACTACGGAAAAATCACTCTCTAAAAAGTATGAAACAAGAAAATATTCTCATCTGAGATCGCTATGTACAAACTATTCAATATGTATCGTGTATTATACAAACAACTAACTTGTAATAAATATTTTATTGTATTTCATATATATTCATAGTCGTGTTCAGTGGATACCCATGGTCGTATGTTACTTTGCAGAATGTATTGTTTTGTTACGGTAGGTGACATACGACCACGGCTATTCTCTGAGCACCACTAAGAATATTTATGAAATACAATAAAATATTTATTACAAGTTAGTTGTTTGTATAATACACGATACATATTGAATAGTTTGTACATAGCGATCTCAGATGAGAATATTTTCTTGTTTCATGCTTTTTAGAGAGTGATTTTTCAGTAGTCGGGTTTTAGTTTTAGAACTTATTTTTTATTTAAAGCATTTTGGGGTTTTTGGATAGATGTATACATGTCAACATACTTACTACTTACATAGTGATCAACAAACACATAACCCTCCCAACTGCTTCTTTGCGACTCCGTGGGGTAAAAATTAGTTTTCTTGACTTTGGCGGGATATATCTCGCCAACGCTACGCTCGACAAAAATATAATGTACTAAACCCAATCTTCATTTTAAAATCCCTATTCAACGATACCACACACGATGGAGTGGGGTGACATTTTTTTTTAGTTCTGGACTTCGTCCCCTCTAGGGGGCGCCACATTCAATTTGTTGTGACGTCACATATCTTATAACTAGCAGACAAATAAGACGCGTCCAACGACACCTCATATGTTAAATTATGATAAGTAGTTTAGAAGTTATGAGGGAACAGATGAACATACATACATACATACATACATACGGTATGTGGGTATGTTTGTATGTGAGTATGTAACTCACATACAAACATACCCACATACCGGTCAAAAACATAACCCTCCTTTTTGCTTCGTATATTATACAAACAATTTACAAGTTAGTTGTTTGTATAACACACGATACATATTGATTAGTTTGTACATAGCGATCTCAGATGAGAATATTTTCTTGTTTCATTCTTTTTTACCCAACTACAGCGAAGCAAAAAGGAGGGTTATGTTTTTGACCGGTATGTGGGTATGTAAGTATGTATGTATGTATGTATGTTTGTATGTATGTTCATCTGTTCCCTCATAACTTTTAAACTACTAATCATAATTAGAGTGTGATTTTTCAGTAGTCGGGTTTTAGTTCTTGAACATATTTTTTATTACCTGGAAATACTATGGAAGGTTACAATTTGATTAACTTTTACTGTTTTAATGGTAATTACCCGACTACGGCGAAGCAAAAAGGAGGGTTATGTTTTTGCCATGTATGTGGGTATGTATGTATGTAAGTATGTATGTATGTATGTTTGTATGTATGTTCATCTGTTCCCTCATAACTTCTAAACTACTTTTCATAATTTGACAACTGAGGAATCGTTGGACGCGTCTTATTTGTCTGCTGGTTATAGGTTATGTAACGTCACAAGAAATTGAATGTGGGGCCCTCTAGAGGGCACGAAGTCACAGAATAATGAATAGACGAAGTCAAGAACTAAACAAAAATTTCACCCTAACCCAAAGTGTGGGGTATCGTTAAATAGGGATTTTAAAATGAAGGTAGAGTTTAGTACATCATATTTTTGTCATGCGTAGCGTTTGCGAGATATATCCCGTCGAAGTCAAGAAAACTAATTTTTAACCCACGGCGCGGCGTCGCAAAGAAGCAATAGGGAGGGTTATGTGTTTGTTGATCGCTATGTATGTATGTATATTGTCATGTACGCATGTATACATTTATGCAAAAACCCCAAAATACTTGAAATAAAAAATAAGTTCAAAAACTAAAACCCGACTACTGAAATATCACGCTCTAAAAAGTATGAAACAAGTAAATATGATCTGAGATCGCTATGTACAAACTAATCAATATGTATCGTGTGTTATACAAACAACTAACTTGTAAAATGTTTGTATAATACCCCTTAGACTAGACTAGATCATATCCATACTGTTAGGCAGATTATATAGAAGTATAATCTTCTTCTCTGTTATAACTTTGGTCGATTATGCGAAGGGTTTTGACCCTGTCAAAACCAGCGCTGTTTTTTATCATCTAAGCTAGCGTTTGACCACTATTTTGGAGTTGTTGTAGCGATGCCAGGTTGACGGTTTGTGTAACAAACATTATTTTATCAGTGTTAAGTTGACAGAGCAGTTTTAAAAAGCATTTACCGCTATAACATCGCAAAAGTATTTTAATATCTATTATGAAAATAAGACTCGTTTCCGAAATTTTGTTGTAAGCTTCGTTGTTTTCTGATTAGTTTAGAATTAGATTACCGGACAAAAAAGAGCTTTGCGAAATCATAAACCATGACATTAATTTATACGGTATAAAATAACTGAAGTTGGTGCTCATGTCTAGAGTTTTAATTACTCTTTCCATATTGGCTTATTTATTTTTGACCTGGATGTAGAAGAATAATAATGTAAGATGCTGGACTTATAACATTAAAAATATATATATCTAATGTTGAACCGACTTCCAAAAACGAGGAGGTTCTCAATTCGTCGGTGTTTTTTTTTCTGTACTTCTAAACGCAAATACTCCGCCAACTATAAAACGATTCAATTTTTTATATTTTATGGGTAGAGTATATTATACTAATGTATACTTCACGGTTGTCTCATAATCGATGCATTTGTATATCTCGATGTGTAGCATGATTGACTAGATGGCACCGGTTCACTCCCAATTTGAAGACGTATTTATCAGAAAACCCAGATACCGCAAGGCATTATAGCAAGGAATTTCATTTCGGCCTTTAGCATTTCGTATGATAAACGTATCTAAAAGTAAAACGCTTCGTACGGTGGCGATGGCGCAATGGAACTTACGCCTCGTTACGTACATTCATACATAATTATATAAAAAACAGCAATTAAAATAATAATGCATGTATTCAATTTTGTACATATTCTATTTTCTGTAAAGATGCAAACCACAAAAAAGGTGCAGTAAAAATAACCTCTGCATGGAAGTAAGGGCATCATTCTTCGCTTTTTTGGTTAACACAAATTTGAACTCCAGATTTTAAGCCTAGACTGTACGTAAAACCAGTTTTGCGTGGTTGTTGTGAGCTTGGGAAACAAACAATATTTAGAATACATGTATTTTGAATCATGTTTCAACTTGCACTTTTCAATTTCAACTCAGTAAGTATTGGTTACCTTGGTTCTATTTTAATGTACTCAACATAATGTACCAATGAACCCGCATGGACACTTTAATCTCCGTAGCCACTCTTGATTACGTCGCACCTTTAAAACTGTGCATAAAGTATCCACGCATTGAGAACCTACCTTCCTGCAAGTAAACAAAAACAGCTAACAATGATCATGCAAAACAAAGTACCTCCACGGAACCTATCAATCTACGTCGGGCGTCGCGTAGGCTGGCGGAGTTCACACACTAAACGTGCCACATCTTCCTATATTTCATGCTTAGCTGCGCAATGAAGAAATTGATGCTTTATGAGGAAATC
This sequence comes from Cabera pusaria, assembly GCA_954871355.1. NCBI lineage: Eukaryota > Metazoa > Arthropoda > Insecta > Lepidoptera > Geometridae > Cabera > Cabera pusaria. The sequence goes on along the minus strand of OX940889.1, from coordinate 16,953,534 downwards.
TGCCTTATGCACCTACGGAGTCTATAAATACTTTAGACTGTATTTTAATATTACATCTATTTTATTTTAGAGCTGAGTAATGTCCATAGAATGCGTGGTATAACGTCTCGTGTAAAGTGGTCGTCGAATACGGTTATTTACAGTGTTAATAATGACGTTGGTATGTTTTTTAGAGAGGTCTAGCACACGCTATAGGTTTTACTATTTACCCATGAGATGACGCGATGCACGGATATTCGAAAAATAGATATTGTACTACGATCTTTTGTATGAGAAATGGTAACATTTTTTTCTACCGTACCGAACTACCTGACTGATATCGGTTTGATAGAGATTTTATTCAGAATTGCATCACCTCGCATTAATTTTAAAGATGCTTAGTACCTCCTATTCAAGATCCCATTACTGGCACGTATGAATTTTAGACGACTATCATATACCTACTTACAATTTTATTGCCTTCAGAATCGTTTGAAAAACATTATATGCGTACGAACCAGACATAGGAGTGAGGATCAATCCCTGAATTTGACTGAAGTGCCAGTTATCTGAAAGGATTTGTATACATAGCGATGAAACTGTTGTCGCTGCTTTGATATAATTTGACTTCTTTAATTTCTTACAGGTGTATTACGATCCGAGAGATGTATTTGAATAAGTAATTAATAAATGTGAAAGTTTATATGAATCACGCCAAATGGCGTAATAAACGGATTTGGAAGAAACTTTACACAGATATTATATTACCGGGATTGACACATAAATACTTTTACAAGTAGTGAGTAGTGGGCGAAGCTTTAGAATACAGCTAGTTTTAAATAAAAAATTAATTATTGTCCAAATTTGCTATTACAATAGGACATGAATATTTAGTGAACTTCTATGAATGGACTATGGAATATCTAGTCTAATCTATGGATACTACCTATTTCGACCTGTGTTCTCGAATAGGACATGAATATTTAGTGAACTTCTATGAATGGACTATGGAATATCTAGTCTAATCTATGGATACTACCTATTTCGACCTGTGTTCTCGAATAGGACATGAATATTTAGTGAACTTCTATGAATCGACTATGGAATATCTAGTCTAATCTATGGATACTACCTATTTCGACCTGTGTTCTCGAATAGGACATGAATATTTAGTGAACTTCTATGAATCGACTATGGAATATCTGGTCTAATCTATGGATACTACCTATTTCGACCTGTGTTCTCGAATAGGACATGAATATTTAGTGAACTTCTATGAATGGACTATGGAATATCTAGTCTAATCTATGGATACTACCTATTTCGACCTGTGTTCTCGAATAGGACATGAATATTTAGTGAACTTCTATGAATGGACTATGGAATATCTAGTCTAATCTATGGATACTACCTATTTCGACCTGTGTTCTCGAATAGGACATGAATATTTAGTGAACTTCTATGAATGGACTATGGAATATCTAGTCTAATCTATGGATACTACTTATTTCGACCTGTGTTCTCGAATAGGACATACATTTCTATTAGGCTTTTATGAATGGACTATGGAAAATCTAGTGTAATCTATAGACACTATCTAGTGTCCGCCTGGACAGCTACCACCCTGAAGTTAGAAAATCTGTCGCCAAACATCAATCATCATCACCATCAATAATGTATTCCGGTAGCTATCCTTGAGAGTCAGTTTCCATTATAAGCCTAGCGTGCTACCATCCTCGACTGCATCAACACTTACCAACAGGTGAGATATTGGTCAAACGCTAGCCTATATGATATATAAAAAAAAATCTACTCTAGAACGTGAAGAAAGTCAAGGAGCACAGCATGTTATTAGTATATTTGGATTATTGTAATATAGGCAAATAAAGACATCTTGGGCTGTAATTTTCTATCAAATTACACAAAAATAAGAAACTGATCTAATCAAGTTCTAACAATTAGGTAAAATAAATCAGAAACATAAGAAAGTAGTTATTTCTCGGCAAGTTACTGAGGTTTTCCGACATGGTTGGGCAAATATAACCGCTTTCATTATAACTGATTATGGTACAGTTTGAGATAAATATATTCTTAATATGGGCTTGGCGATAACAAAATGACGCGTTTTTCTAAAAAAAGTGGTAGTTCCTGGAGACTCAATAGATATTATAAAATCATTTTGTATGTCTGTTTGTTACCTAATCACTCCTAAACGGACGATCCGATCTTCAGAAATTTAACCAGGAGATACTTTAGCAAGAAGATGGCATGACATAGGCTACTAAATTCTTGATGTACGTAAACGAAGTCGCGGGTATCAGTTAGTATGTTATATTTAATTCTGCACTTACTATATCATCAATACTATGTAGAAAAGTAATGACTCTAATATCTATCTCCACTGTTAGTACTGGCGGAAAAGCTACTCTTTCCGATAAAGAGCCAATTTTCTTGGATTATATCGGACAGCTTTACAGCAACTAACTGTGAACGGACTGACCAGCCAGGGCATTAGTCAATAAATTGTCCGTTATAATACGACGCTTATATGAGACCAATGGTAGCTAGAGCATTGTTGGAGGATTACAGAAAACGGGATTGTGATATCGATGCACTGGGTCAAAGATAATAATGATTAATTTTTTTAATGCGTAGGGTACATTTTCACGGTGATCTCCTTATACGATTAATTGAGATCTGGTGCGCGTATCTTCAGATATATGGAGATAAATATCTCAAACCTACCACTGATGATAAATGACTCGCGTAGTATGTGAAGTTGGTGCTTTTGGTTATAAAAGGATATATTATTTTAGCACTATTAGAGCCCTGGCATCTGTAAATGATATGCCTCGCCTACGGCTTGGTTGGTTTTAAACACATACTCGTGTATAGACACCTCTCATTATGCAACAGTTTCATAAATTACTATTGCCATTTTACAGTTTTTAAAATTGAAATACTTACAAGACCTTTACAAAGTCTTATCATAAACGATTAATTCCTTCTAAAAGAAAGCCAACATTATTAATCAGATATATTATTTATAAACAACTGATTCAATATAAACACAAGTGCGTAATGACATTGTAGTTTGTTTGTATACATCTGTTCAGTTCCTCATTCTCAGTTTATCAAGCATACCACATCACGGGTATGCCGTTTTGTCATTTGTGGGACCTACAGCTTTCAGTACATGTATCATATGTCTTATTCTATTCTATTGCAAATTTACCGGCAAACACATTGACATGACTTTGCCCGTGTTTAAAAGTATCCCTCATACTTGTGCCTATAAGAAAAAAAAATAGTATTATTTTTCTAAGAAATCTGATTCATATTAAAACTTTTTCATTTTATTTTAGTTGCACATGCATAGCCTGCCATTATGTTACTCTTTTTTAATTCATAATTAGAACATTACGATATGAGTGTAGATAAACTATAGTTTTCGCTATATTAATGAATTAATGATTTTATTTGAAATAACTTAACTAGGGTACATACAATTAGAGGCTTAGAAATATATACACTTTGTCTGAGTTGCACCATCTTACTTGAACTATAACAAACGTCAAAAATCTGTCAAACTCCATAGAAAAACACCGGTTATAATTATAGCAAGATGGAACTCAGCCTTAGTAATTAGTTTATAAGAGTAAGACAACCCTGAAATTCCACTCTAGGAGATCCTGTGTCGTGGAAAACAGTAGTAGGGCAAAGAGTACGTATAGGTACATTAACTTAATTATGAAATATGAAAAATGTTTATGTAATTATTTTTTTTAAACTTTTGAATGCCTATCGATCCAGATATTTTATATGGATCTAAACACTTTAAGTACAACGCTATCTTTTATTAGTTTTAGTCCTAGGCAAAGCATAGAACAGAACAGGACTATAGTATGATGAATAATGTAAATAATATACTAGATCTCCGACTCTACGGCAGCTTTACGGGCTACGGAGTTTCCATCTGCTTAGTAGACTGATTGCAAGTGTTTATATACTTAACACAATAGGTTAAAGTTAAGTAGTAGTACTCTAGTGAAGGCATAACATGTTTATACAACGTGTTGCAAACAAATCAAGACCTGTTTGTTCAGATCTTATTATGCTGAGCGTCCTTTACATTCTGATACTTTTTCTTAGCGATTTGAAATACCTTGTTTAACTTTGTGACACTTAAGTAGTTCGATGGGATATTCACAGCTACGAGGGTCGTTCAATAAATACTAGCCTACAAAAGAAAAACGAAAATTTTTGAAAAGTGCCGATTTATTTTTCTACATAATCTCCTTTTAACTCAATACACTTGGCCCAGCGATGCTCCAACTTTTTTAACCCGTCTAAAAAATACGTTTTCCTGAAGTCTGCAAAATAGGCCTCCGTGGCGGCGATGACCTCCCCATTCGACCCAAATCTTTTCCCGGCGAGTCACTTTTTCAGGTTTGGAAACAAAAAGAAGTCACAGGGGGCCAAGTCTGGAGAGTAAGGTGGATGGGGCAGCAATTCGTAGCGCAATTCGAATAATTTGGCCATGGCGACGGCAGAGGTGTGAGCCGGCGCGTTGTCGTGGTTGTTGTCCAGTGTGAGCAAACGCGGCACCCATCGCGCTGACAGCTTTCTCATGCCCAGTTCTTCGTGGAGAATATGATGCACTGTTCCTTCTGCAATGCCCACAGTGTCAGCTATCTCGCGAACCTTCAATCGGCGGTCTGCCAACACGCGATCGTGGATTTTTTTTATGTTTTCCTCCGTAGTAGCCGTTTTCGGGGCACCTGGGCGTGGCTCATCAAAAACCGACTTGCGGCCACGTGCAAACTCGTTAAACCAATTCTTGACGGTTGCCATCGAAGGAGAAGAGTCACTGTACACAGCATCCAAGCGATTTTTAATTTCACTGCGCGTTATCCCTTCCAAAAATAAAAACCGAATCACCGAACGATACTGCTCTTTTTCCATTTTTGTTAAACTGACCGACACGTTCGCTTTCAAAGGCTATTAAAACAAAACTAATAGAGGTCATTGTTTAAAACTTTGACAATAGGCTTCAAAAACATTGCACTGTACTATGGTAAAAAAAAATTGTAATCGCAGTGCCATTGGGCGATGAGGCTAAGTACTTGTTGAATGACCCTCGTAACATAGTAAGTAGCTAACATAGTAAGTAGCTAACATAGTAATTTCTAGAAGAAGTTTCTGTTCTGTCTTACAGTACTTGGATAAAGTTATGCACGTTTGGATCAAAATGTGTATTTACTAATTGAGGTTATTAGTTATATTCATTAAAACATCGCCACCGTTTTATGGTAGAATGTATACCTCAATGTATATCGTCAATCTGTGCGACAAGATTAATTTCTTCATTCATCATATGTAGGGTAGGGTACCTCCAAATAATACGCTGCTTGAGTCTGTCTTAAGTAATTTTAGAATCTTTTAACGAGTGAGTAGCATATTTAAGTACTTATTCTTTAGCTGCCATCAGAGTTGAGATAATGGTCAACAAAACCCAGAGTCTGTGTTCCAATTAAGTACAATATAGAGTATTTGAGTCGCAAGTGAATATATATCCCTTGGGTAAACGTAAACGCGATAAATAGCGACCGTCTGGTAAGATACTATTCATTATTCTGGGGTAAGATACTGGACTAGCGCTACCTATTGCGCATAAATAAATAAAAAGATAATATCTTGAATCTTTAACGATAGCAGCTTTTCCACTGTGAATCATGTATGAGACATTACTTTTAATAAGGGCACAAAGCATTGCTGTTGCTAGATGTTTAGCTGCCATAGAAATAATAGAATAATAAAAGATAAGGAAGCTATTGTTGCTGCCTAGATAGAAATCATATTTAATTAAAATACTGTAAATGAGAAAAAGTAAAATGGAGGTAAATTGTCGTTATCTATACTAATCTATACTAATATTATAAAGAGAGAACATTTGTATTTTTGTATTTTTGTATTTTTGTATGTTTGTAATGATTTGGCTCAAAAACTACTGAACAGATTTAAAAAAATCTTTCACTAATACATAGAATGGATTTTCGGAATGAAAATAGACTATATATTATCCCGTTTAAATCAAAGGTACATTCGTGGAGACCTAATTTGCAACCTAAGTCGGCAAAAAAACGGTCGAAAAAACACGTTTCTTACGAACGCTGCTTAATTGAAAATAGATAGAAGAATATTTTCTATGCAAGAGTTGTACAACTTAATAAGACCTACAAAAAAGTCCGCGACAGCATATGTCTATCTCTTAAGGTTGACTCACAGTAACCATTTTAATCTTAAAATTTTTGTAAAAAAATATTACATAACTTCCAAGGCTATTTTCAAGTATATAGTATTAATCCTTATCCAAATAATTACGTTAATTAGCTTGGCCACATATTATAGATTAAAGTTGTCCTTTACAGTATATAATTCAAATGAAAACTCTAGAAGATATCACGAATTTCACATACACGCAACGCAAAATTAATAAAATATTTGCAGTGAAACCACAGATTAGGTCATAGTTACTACGAAAATATTATTATAAGCTTAGAGATGCGGTAGATCCCCACCGATCACAATCAATTTGAAGTCAATATAGTATAATAATATGATCTATTGTATAAAATAATATTCATCTATATATATATAATAATATAATATTTTAAACCACCCCGACTGATCTATGTATAATCTTTTCATTAAAAGCATTCCAATGACTCTAAACACGACATTTAAAATCTGAGCTGTAAGTTGGTGAGGATTTGAGTATTCTGTGGAATCCAGGAGATGTCCCAGCATCAGGTCAATGTTCCATATTCTTACAATATCGTTGAAGAAGAAGATTTTGGAATTGTTCAGACCTATGAAAGTTGATTTCATAGCGCAATTAACTAGAAAAAAGCTCATAGTTTTATAACGATTGAACGAATTTTCATGAATCAAAGCTAAAAAACTCTCGATGAAGACATCTATCAAACAAAAACTATCAATAATAAAAACAAAATCGGTTCATCCGGTAAGGTGCTAAGATGCTACAGACAGACACACAGATACACACGTTAAACGTATATTACCCCTACATTTTGCGTCGGGGAACGCGTAAGGTTACGGCGGCAGATGTTCAACTTTTTTTTTTTATATCGAACTTATAGGCAAGCGTTTGACCACTATCTCACCTGTTGGTAAGTGATGATGCGGTCGAAGATGGTAAGCACGCTAGGCCCAGACTGGGGAACTGGCTCTCAATGATAGCTGCCGGAACACATTAGATGTTTTTGGCGACAGATTTTCTAACTTGAGGGTGGTAGCTGGCCAGGCGGACACTAGATAGTGTCCTACCACCATGCGGGGGTTGTTGGTTTCTTAACGATGTTTTCCTTCACCGGAGGGCCACTGTGAGAAGCGCACATAAATTTTTCGATGGAAAAATCCATTGCTCTCGGTAAGGTTTGAACTCGGTACCACGGCATCAAAACCGACCGTTCTCCCGATTACGCCACCGGGCCCGGGCTCCTTGGTGGTAAGCTACTTTTTGGTAGATTTAATGATCCCACAACCGCTGTACAAAAACTCATGATTCATGAATGCACATAAAAATTTCATTGGTAGGTATATAGCTAGGATTAGAACCAACGACGGTCGGGTCAGAATCAGGGTAACTATCCTTTACGCTAAAGGGCCGTCCAATATAACTACGTAAGTATTATAAAACAAATTCCATCACTGCGTCTGTCTGTCTGTTCGCAATAATCTCAATAGCTACTGAACGGATTATTATGCGGTTTTCACCAATAGCCAGAGTGTTTATGAGGAAGGTTTAGGTGCATAATTCGTTAAGGTTTTGTGTAAATTGGATGAAATATGACGATTATTGTTAAATATGTTCATATTTTATATTCGATGCAACAAACTGATGCAAATTTTGTAGGCATATATGTTCTACCCGTGCGAAGCCGGGGCGGGCTGCTAGTTATTAATATAATTATTAATTAAGTATTCTAACAATTTGTAACAATAGTGTTTTTATTAACCGACTTCAAAAATGGAGGAGGTTTCTCAATTCGACCGTATATATATATATTTTTTTTTAATGTTTGTTCGCGGATAACTTCGTCGTTTTTGAACCGATTTTGATTATTCTTTTTTTGTTCGAAAGGAGATATCCCAAGTGTGGTACCATGGTAATTTTATCGGGGTATGATAAGTATCTCCAGAGATATTGAGATAAACACCTCAAAATTGGTACTGAAAATGAATAGCGCGGCATTGAAGTCGGTTCTTTTTTAGTTTTTAAACGAATTATAATATATATAATATTACTTATGTCTAAATGTAGACCGTAAGGTCTTGGCACAGTAATGTCTTGGCAACAGTGCCAAGACCTTACGGTGTTCCGTCAGCACAGCCCATGAGAGTCAGGCCATTCTAGACTTATCGTGTTCACTTATCGTATCCTCGACCTCAACATCGTTTACCACCAGGTTAAATAGAAAACGCTTATTAGAGAACAATTACGATCGTTTTTAAAACGAAGAAATTGACTTCAAATGCCGCTTTAGTAATTTTCAGTACCTAGTTTGAGGTTTTATCTCCATCTCTGGAGATACCTATCTGGTATTGATAAAATTACAATGGAACCAAACGGAAAGTATATTCCCTCTTAAAACTAAATTGACAACTGAATGAAGGAGTTCTGAGGTATCAAACATTATAAAAAAATACAGGCGAATTGAGAACCTGGTCCTTTTTTGTGAAGTGGGTTATAGATTGAGAATTTAATCCTAGTAAAGTAAAGAAAAATATTTTTGAATTGAATGAAAAAAGAACACATAGATACAAAGACGTGGACACAAAGAGCCGAGGCGTTTCATTTGCGTTACATTAAATAAACTACAGCTTTAAAAAAATGCATTAAAAAGTCATGTATCAAAGATCTAAGATACCCTTGGACTTCTAGGACTTAATATATATAACTAAATAATAATAACGCTACGATCGCATAACATTACAGATTCTAATCCGATAGGTATGCATAAGCACCGTTTAATCAGGATCTGCGTATCACACAGAAGTATCGCACACCATAGCACGATTCAAATCGTCGCAGTGGGTGGCGCGCCTCATCGACACCCAATAATAATCTGCCCACAGTCTACTAGTTCCGTAATCTACGTGTACATTATAAATAACTATTCATATACGCAAGAAACTGTGTATTACGCAAGATACTATGGTTACCCTGCGGCACTAAGGAGACGATATTCTTATCAATAGCATCTGTATAGAATCGTTGTTCAGGCAAGCGGTTGACAATAAGTGACCTAATCATTGAACAAAATATGATGCTCGGCATTCAATACAGAGACTTAAGAGTTATATAGAAGAATAAGAAATAAAGAAAGCTCCCGCCAGTGCTGTTCATGTGCGCATCTCTGTAACTCTACGTCTACTGCTATAAATTAGAGTGGATACCTATACTATAGTGGCTCTGTGAGCTGTAAGCCTCGGGAGTCTGTCTTTACATTGCTTAAAATTGAAAAGCACATCTCAGACCTCTTGAAGATTATCGGATGAAAAGTTATTGGGACAAACAGCCACTTTAAAAAAAATTTAAAAAACTAAGCTGACAAAAAAAATCATATAATTATCTTACCTGCTCACAAAATTTTGCAAGATATGGTTGAGATTGCACGATTACCGACATTTTCATTGTCATATTTATTTGCCGTGGGACTGATAACCGTAAGGGTTGATTGGTTTTGGAGTGGAAACCGCGAATCGGCATACAAGTACGTTGGGCAGGATGCCCTGTAACTAAATGAAGCGATGCGTCTCGTATATGCAGAGTAGTGGGCATTGCTTGCAAAATAAGAGCATGAAGATCGAGCTCAGTTGCGAGTCTAAGGAAAGCCTATCTCCAGACTGGTGTGGGTTGATTTATATGATACCAGCATCGCATAAATCCATATTTATAAATATCAAAATATAATGAAAGCAGATAAATAGTTAAGTCAACATTGTAAAGTGCACGCTGCACAATGATCAAGTAGCAATGAGATCAGCTAGTGACTTACAAAAGGCCATGCAGTAAGGTGATACCCACCGGTGTATCAACCTGCCTCTTATGGAACCAGTTTACCTCAATGATGAGTTGTAATTAAAGATTTAGCCATAAATTCTACGGTTTATGCAGTTTTGTATAGGTACTTATGAAGGATGTCATAAAGTAGAATGTTTAATATTAAAACACAATGTATAGGCTAGCGTGTAACCACTATCTCTCCTGGTGGAAATCGATGATGTGTTCAAGGATGGTGAACAAGCTAGGCCTAGAATGATCTGATTCTCAAGGTATGTGCTGTCGGAACACCGTAAAATTGGCGGCAGAATTGCTCCTTAATTTTGACCGCCTGATTTGGTATCAAGTCAGGCGGAATATTGAAATAATGCTCCTACTATGGATGAACACCCAAAAATGCACATTATAAATTCTTTGGTGCACGGCTAGAATTTGAACCGGCAACCTTCGGGTTTGATGTCAAGATATCCTTATATATATAATCTACCCTTTACACCAACGGGCCGTCAATATCTTTAACATAAATGTGACGGCGATCCGGTTGAATTCTAATAGGTTGAGTGATGTCAATATGTCATTAGCTAAGGAGCGAGGAATTTATAACGTTTTTACCGTAATCCAACAAACATATTCTTTGAAAAGGTATGGCCTAGGTGTTATTGGAAAACTTTATGTTATGGAGCAGCGTAGACCCTTTGTAGAGAAAGGTCAAAATACTTCAGTTATATTTAGGTCAAAAGAATATAGATGAATTTACATAGGTAAGTTGATATATTTATATAGGGGCAATCAGCTTGATTTTAGTAATAAAAAAGTTAAAAAGTTAAGTCGTTTAAAACTTAGAAGATACTAGCATATATTCTGTGCAAAATCTAGTCTATGAATACCATATAACTATGGTGTTCTGCCCACGGGCTATTTTATTGTAATAGAATATCTTAGATAATAATATATCGGCCCAATTTAAACGGACTACCCACGCGAACAAGCTTTGTCGTATTGTTCTCAATCAGCTTTGTGATTTTCATCAGCTGCCATTGTTAGAAACGTGGAAACGTAAATATGACCATTGAACATCTATATATTATATTTTGTTTTATTTCTAATTATACTTAGAGTAAAAGGACGATGAAGCCGCCATGCAAAGATAATATCTTAGTTTTAAATGAGGTAATCAATAGCAATGTTATAAATGCGAAAGTTAGTTCGTATATTTATTTGTTTGTACATCTTAACAGTCAAACGGCTCAACCAATTTGGTTAAAATATTGCGCAGAGTTAAGGTCATCGCCAACTATTCAGACAGACTTTTCATTGACAACACAAAGAGCAGACAGCGCTGTCTCCGCGCGGTCTTCTCTTTGTGTTGTCAATGTAAAGTCTGTTTTCAGTGAACGTCATAAGGCTTACATTTTAATAAACATTTTTAGGTGTGGAACCGGGTGGGAGTGGTGCGGGAAAATCGGCGACAACCTTTAGTCATATATAGTGGACTAAGACAAAGGGTACTTTTTAACGCTGGTAATGCCGCGAGGTGATTCTAGTTTCTTATAAGTACGTCAACTTCAGTTAGTTCTATAAATAAAGTATATTAACCTTACAAGAAACAGGCATCGAGATCCATTGGTATAGCTTTTCCTTAGGTTATAAATTGTCAATTTTCTCATAAACTTTAAAAGCCTAGTTTTTTGTTAGGTAATTGTTAGTTTTTGTTGCCTAGCTTTAGTTGGATTTTTTTTTAAATGTATTTTAGAGCTAAAACTGGTGAATTGATGGATGTTAAATCAGTTTGAGACTTGATAAAAGCTTGTGGGTATATTTAGTAACGCTGAAAGAAGAAAAATCATTGCAATACATAATAAGCAGAGCTAGTAAGTACTTTATGAACAATTGGGTATAATCCTTAGGTATAATATTTTTTTACAATTCTGACGTTTATATTTAAGTTCTGTCTCATCCTGTCCTCCACGCGATTTGTGTTTTTTTTTGCTAAATGTCTACGTGTCAATGCTTGAAAAGAAGTTTTCGGGCTAAACACAGAGATTGCTAGTTTCCAGTAGTTCATTATAACCAAGATTTTATGTATCCCAAATACATAAAATCATGCCGTTTGCCCGTTGAAGTAGGCAGAGACTCTTCTTTCCACATGCTACGACTCTGACATACGTCATTAAGTAAAATAACAACAATAATATTGTTACATCGCGTCGTCGAGTCGCGATGTTTCGCCAAGCTTCTCGAACAAAAATACCGTGGGAAAGAATAGACTAATTAGGGGCTATAAACACCCGACCCGACCGTCATAAGAGTAACCTTCCGGGAATTCAGACCCTAGTCAATGTGCCTGGTTGTGTAGTTAAGATTGAACCTTATTCATAAGTAGTTAGAGATCAAATTAGCATGTATGGTAAAGTTGTTTACATCAGATGCTCAAAGGAAAGCCGCCCCTTTTGTTTGTGATTGTTATTGCTTTGTTTTGAACGTCTTTTGTCTATTGTTTCGAGTCAATACTGGAAAATTCTGTAGAAATATTCTCGTCCTATATAAGACGTTGAAACCGCGGCTTGAGTCAGTCTTTCTCTGGAAGCGACAGTGTAACTATCTAAGCGCGGATAGCGACCAAGTGATCGTTAAGTGTTATCAGTGAACTAGTGTTGTGAACTGTGAACAGTGAAATCAGTGATTGTGATTACCAACGACCTCAGTGTGTGTTAACGGACTTTTGATAATTGTGCAAGACGATTTGGACAACTACTGTGAAACATTGTGCTAACCTAGTGATCAGTGAAAATAAACGTTCATCTCATCGGATTGGCATTTTAATACCACCCCGGCACGTAGCAATTGGTGTCAGAAGCGGGATGCCAATCACTCCGAGGGAAGATACGCGTACTCCACGCACCAGGCGACAGGCGGAGATGGATGCAATCCGGCAGAAGGAGCTTGAAGCATCGGGAGCAGGAACATCCACATTGGAAGAGCCAGCAGCAACACCAATGGCAGCGCCACCTACACCACCGTCGGCGAGTCGAACTACGGATGGAGGCCTGGAGGCCATGCTAGCCGCTATCCTAGCTGGACAAGAAACTGCACGCCAGGAACAAAAGGCTGCACTACAAGCTGTACGAGAGGAACAACAGGCTGCACTACAGGCTGTACAGGTGGCACAACAAGAAGCTAGCCGTAAACAGGAAGAAGCTAGCCGTAAACAGGAAGAAGCTAGCCGTAAACTGGAAGAGACAATTGAACGTCAGCTGCAGAGCGGGCTCGCCAGCATGGGAGAAAAGATCAAAAAGGTGGAAGCCGGTGTCAAGGAAGTCGCTATGAAAACCGACTGTTTGGAAGGGCGGCTTGAAGTACACGAGAAAACCATGCATGACCTGTCTAATAAGGTTCAGAAACTGGAGTTACGAGGAGTTGGACAGATAAGCCAGGTTCCCGCTACGACCTCGCCCTTCAAACTGGATCTGCCACACTTCGACGGAACATCTTCATGGGCAGCATATAAATTTCAGTTTACGACGCTGTCCAAAAGCTGTGGCTGGACAGACGAGCACGCAAATACAGCGCTCACATTAGCGCTGAAAGGAGACGCTCAGCTTATCCTGGAACGCATACCTGAAGAGGAAAGGACGCTGAAAACCTTGCTGGAAGCCCTCGAAACGCGCTATGGAGACAAGCACATGGAGCATGCGTACAGGGCACAACTACGTGAGCGCACCCAGAAGCCCACAGAGACATTGCAACAGTGGGCAGATGAAATCGAGAGGTTGGTCCGACGAGCCTACGTGTCAACACCATCAGTCATCGAGGTTACATCACTGCAGCACTTTGTGGATGGAATCAGGGATGGCGAAGTACGCGCTGCTGTACGACTGGGACATCATCAGATACTCAAGAACGCCCTGGTTCATGCTTTGGAAGTGGAAACTGTGCGACGAGACACCAAACCGTATAGGGTTCAAGAACTGGTTACTGAACCCAGGAAGCCCCGTTATGGACCGACATGTTACGGGTGTGGAGAAAAGGGGCATATTCGGATTGATTGCCCGAAGACGAAGAAACAGGACCCAAGTGGTAACAAACAAACATACAAACGCAGACTAATGAAACTAGCTGTACCCGCGGTTTTAACCGTTCTGTTTTTGAAAAGGTCAAAATGAAGACCCGGTACGATCGTAGAGCGAATACGATGGGTTTCGAAGAAGGAACTCTCGTCTGGTTGCACAACCCACTACGAAGGAAAGGAAAAAGTCCAAAGCTGCAGGCTCATTGGGAAGGACCATACCAGATTATCACGAAGATAAACGACGTTACCTACCGCATTAAACGAGGCCAGAGAGGAAAGCCGAGGGTAGTACACATCGATCGACTTACACGATACCATGGAACAAATGATGATCGGGACGATCATAACTAAGAAGGGGATAATGTTACATCGCGTCGTCGAGTCGCGATGTTTCGCCAAGCTTCTCGAACAAAAATACCGTGGGAAAGAATAGACTAATTAGGGGCTATAAACACCCGACCCGACCGTCATAAGAGTAACCTTCCGGGAATTCAGACCCTAGTCAATGTGCCTGGTTGTGTAGTTAAGATTGAACCTTATTCATAAGTAGTTAGAGATCAAATTAGCATGTATGGTAAAGTTGTTTACATCAGATGCTCAAAGGAAAGCCGCCCCTTTTGTTTGTGATTGTTATTGCTTTGTTTTGAACGTCTTTTGTCTATTGTTTCGAGTCAATACTGGAAAGTTCTGTAGAAATATACTCGTCCTATATAAGACGTTGAAACCGCGGCTTGAGTCAGTCTTTCTCTGGAAGCGACAGTGTAACTATCTAAGCGCGGATAGCGACCAAGTGATCGTTAAGTGTTATCAGTGAACTAGTGTTGTGAACTGTGAACAGTGAAATCAGTGATTGTGATTACCAACGACCTCAGTGTGTGTTAACGGACTTTTGATAATTGTGCAAGACGATTTGGACAACTACTGTGAAACATTGTGCTAACCTAGTGATCAGTGGAAATAAACGTTCATCTCATCGGATTGGCATTTTAATACCACCCCGGCACGTAACAATATAATTAACAATTCTTCTTCACCAGTATAATACTGAAAACTTCAATTAAACCTTGAAGCTTTCCAACTTGATTATCTACTTTAGTGAAGAAAGCGAAACGAATTAATATAGGTATAGCTAAATCCTAGATCTGATGAGATATTTTTTGATGAAAACTCTTTTGTCACTACAAAATAACAATATACATATAGATAGATTTAGCTCGTTCACTAAGGCAGAAAAATACCAGGATACTGATTATTATTATAGGCAAAAAATACTAGAATTTTTAAGTTTGTAGGTATGTGTTTTCGCCCTATACAATGTACCCACATGAACAAAATTAGATCACTTGACATTTTATCAACATTTGTCTAAGAATGATAATTTAATATATTCGTAGCCACTTGCAGTAAAGTAAAACGAACGCAGTTCAAATAAAAAAAATGCATATTTCCCCAGCTTAATAAATAAACAATCATGGTAGGTAATCAAAGCTCCAAGCACAAGCAGTGACTTACGGCTTGTTCCCAAATCTTCCTCCTCGAATCTCGAGGGGATTACAAAAGGGGTTTAAGTCTCTCCTCTCACTTATTGCTCTGTTTTTCTTTTCAAATTGCTATATTACCTAAAGGTGTGTGTACAGAATGTTGATTCACGCCGTGTCGATCATTTATCTTCGCACTTAATTTGATTCTTCGCGTACAGCGGTTTGTTGTTTGATTTTACTTTGTTAATTTTAACGATGTTATTTGCTCCCTTAATATTAAGTAATTCATTCGAAAAGAACCGCTTAAATTATGTGCAGGTCTCAAATAATGTTTGTAAATTATTACAAGCCTTTATTTAGTTTCACCTGTCCCGATGTTTGTCATCAAATCTTGCACATTCAATTTGATCCACTTCCCGGTTAAGGTACGGACACACCGCAGCGCCCTGCGTGCGCGATCTAGGCAGCGATCAGATAGAGCAGTAGAATTTGTACCGACTGGTTCACACCAAACGCGATCAGGAATCAATTGAAAAGTACTGAGATCGCGCCCACAGATCGTAGGACGCCGCGGTGTGGCTATACCTTTACTGATTGAGCTGAAATTTTGCATACATGTGTAAATCGCGTGACAATACAATAATATGATGACATGGTGCTGAGTTGTACTTTACTTTTAGTACTTTATTTTTAGATGGTTACCAGGGTCTGATCTGATGATGGAGTTTGGGCTCATTGACTTTCTCTGGTCTAATATTGTGTAAAAGCTTGTTTTAAAAAAGTTTTTAAAATTTCACTTTTTATACGGTAATATTACTTATTTGTTGTAGATTATAGTTGTATCCTGTAATAGTAGTTTATGCAACTGTCATATAATGAAGGGTATTAAAACACGAGTGTGAGTTTATGAAAGGAGCGCAGCGAGTTTCATAATAGTAACGAGTGTTTTAATACCCGTGTTATATGCAGTTGCATACACTACTTTATCTTCACTAATGCAATTAATCAAACAACAAGAGTAAAAGCTGACAATAGTTTATTTATAATAATTGTTCAAATTTTGGATGGTACAATTTTGAAAGTTAATGTTAATTATTGATCCAGCAGCTGTAGCGGCCGCGGGGCAAGCAGTAGAGCTCGTAGACGGAGTCGGAATATTTATAATTACTTCATTCGTCTTGTTTTCTATACTGTTCAAGATCGTATTTGAGACTTGAATTTTATTCATTAAAGACTCATCAATGTAGATTTCAGCCACAGTAGAAGACTTCCACCCCCCGTGTCGTTTCAGTGCGGTCAAATCACCACCGCTATCTATGAGAAGGGTCGCCGAGGTGCGCCGGAAGCAATGCCCCGTGTACAACGCTGGGTTAGGCAGATTCAAAAAACTTGCGATAGTTTTTCCCAGAGCACCAAATTTATTAATACCAGTTCTTTGATCGACGCACTTCCCCGATCTACAGCTCAAGAAAAAGGCAGGGTTTCGACAGGGGGTGGGTCGAAGTTCCATGTATTTTTTACATACGGCATAGCAGTTGCCCGTCACAACGAAAGAACGATCTATTTTCGTTTTTGTTTTCGAAACTTTCACCATGATTGTACTGTCGTCTATGTTAGAGACTTCATCGAACTGGATGTTGTATAGCTCTTGCCTTCGGCATGCCCCCATTATGCCGAAGACAAGCCAAGGCAAAAACTATGATTTATGAAGTAATAAAGTGTAGGTACCTACAACCAAATTTATACACAAAGCGCTTAAACGGAGTGTCTAGGTAACTTGCGTGTGTAGTACGTAAGTACTAGGTAGATTAAATAACAGAACTAAAATACACTTACCTTTTCAAAAAGATACAAAATATCTGGTGAATCTTCCAGGAACATCTTTATTTGACCTGATGTAAACGTCAAGGACTTTTTTTCCTTGTGTCCTTGTGAACTGCGTTTCAGGAACGCTATGACTTTTGAATACTTCGTGATATCAATATTGTTGTAGATACTCAGTGTGGACTTGAGCATAGAATATTTAGCCCACATAGAAGATGGCTTGAATTTGTCGGAGAGGTCTTTGAGATACGCAAGAATGACATTTTCAGAAAATGATGTAGTTTTCTTTTCGATCTTCCATGCCAAAAAGTTATTATATTCTTTTTCATATAATTTTCTAGATTTTTCTGGCAAAAGATTGTGAGTTACTTTTGTTGCCAATTCTAGAATATTCGGAGGCGTACAAATATCATCGTCGCTATCCATTTTTAACTTTTAATTTGTATTTTAAAAACAAAACACATTGCGAAACATTAAATTCACGCGTACGTGTATTGTCAGTGAACTTGCCGCCATTAAAATCTAACCAATGAGAGCGCAGCTGCGCGCGCAGGGCCAATCAGGAGCGAGTGCGCGCTGTTCTTTTTTTATTTCATTGGCACAAGATCTTACCAAAGAGTTTTGTGTATGTAAGTTTAGTAGTTTCGACGAAGTTTTCACGTATAACCCAACTGTTTTCAAAAGCCAGCCTAATATCAAAATTTTATACAACTTGTATGAGGATTTTGACATAAGGCTCGCCAGGTTAATTGGTCGCGTTTTATTGATGTTATAATGAGATTTTACGATATCGATGTGGATATTATACCATCATGTGAAATTGCTTAAATTGAGTGTTTTGTTATCTGCGCTATAACAGTAGTAATTATAAGTCAAGTATTGGAAACATAAGTAGAATGTTATAACATTAGTGTAGATAAAATAAATTAAGCAATAATATGTCATTAGGTGCTCAGTAACCCTTCACTATAGCAAAGAAAATTAACTATTACATATAACACATCTGTATAACGACTTAACTATGACTATTAAGGTATTCCAACAATATAAATAAAAAAATATAAAGGTATCTGGTTTAATAGTTCTAACGACATTGTACTATAATTTTTAAAGCTATACTGATTACTGAATCTCGTATAGGTATAGCTGTCTATAGAAACCCAGTAACATTAATAATTTTATAATTTCATATAAACTCACTATGGTTTTAAGTAGTGCAAATGCTAGTGCCAAAATAACTATAACGGACGGCAAGGCACATCCATCAATATAAAATAATACTCAGAACTCTATTTGCTTCTTTATATCCCATTAAAAAACATCAGTGGTGACGTAGTTAGTTCTACATAAATTCAGTAGGTACATAGGTTTGCACTCCGATATGGCTGGGAAAAGGTATCAATCATAGGAGTGACAACAGCTCATCAATCTGCTATCTATGCTGTAAAGGTTCTATTGACACACGAAAGCACTTTCCATTCCACTCAGGTTTTATGCTATTCTCATTTCCATGTGTATGCGACTTGTTTTTTTTTATTTGAATTGTAAAAGACCTGACATAATGTTTATCTTTATGATAATATAATAGCGGCAACTATAATGAGTATTAAATTGCATAAGATGAATACGGGGGGATATATGTGTGACATACATATACAACAACAAACACAACTTACACATACTCCCACAAATAAAAAAAACTCACATAGCAGTGCTTACGAACGCAGTGTCGTTCAAAGCAATACATTATACATTAATTATGGTGTCAAATTCACCGCGTTCAGGTACGACCACACCGCGGCGTCCTGCGTGCGCGATCTAGGCGGCGATCAGATAGCGCAGTAGTATTTGTATCGTTCACACCAAACGCGATCTACGGCGATCAGAAAACAATAGAAATTCAGATCGTGAACGCGCACGTCACGCGGACGCAGGACGCCGCGGTGTGGGCGTACCTTCCGTCAATATCTTTATGAGTACAGCTGATAGTACACAAAGGTATAAAACTAGCAAACCCAGATGATAATATCGAACTGCATTTTTTTAGGTGCTGAATTATATTCTTCCAATAAATCAATTCAGATACCGGACCTACTGTATGATAGGTATCGAAAAATAGGTACCTAGTAGCTTAATTTATATGTTTTTTTATTGGAAAATTAACGTGTTTTTTCCGACAGACAAGCACTAATACACACTACCACTATCTTACACCAGATGTGGCGATGTGGTGACTTGTTTAAAAATAGAAGACGTCGATAACGCTTACACTGACTTTAGCCACATGAGTAAAGAACTTTAGCTCAACCCATATACAGCAACCAAAAATCTTCAAAAATGTAACGTTTTGAGCGCAACTATTCCCCACACCTGTCTTCCAAAAGTTTCAAGTGACTTAATGGGATGTCAACAATCCGATTTGAAATTATAAAAGTATTAAATTTGCGTTAGATTTTAAACTAAATTTCCATAGTTACAAGTTGTAGTAATTATACTTTATTTATCGTTACAGATGACAACGATGCATAATGCCAAAGAAAATGAAGTGACTGAAAGACTGTCGTACTATTTAATAAGTTTGTGACGAAAACAATATGGAAGGAGTGAGGGTGAGTCACCAGGGAGTGCGGGCCCACTCCGCCGAAGGGTCAGCAGGCAGAATCACCCAGGCTGGCCTCGCTGCGAGAAGTACTGAAGGCACCGCTGCTAAGGGCATGGCCATCAAGGGCCATGAAGATCTTTGGGTTGAGATCCAGGCTAATACTTTCCGGAACTGGGTGAATGAGACCTTGAAGCCTGTTAATATAAAGGTAATGCCACTATCTATAATACTTAGGACCAGGTCTACTGGTTCCTTATAAATTTCCTGGTAGCTATTAGAAACTTATCTGACAGATTTTTGACAACTTTTATATCGCGTTATGTGTCGGAGTATTTGAGATAGCAGATATTTTATCAGAATTTGATGAAACTGGCCCTTACATTTTTGTATTATTGGAAGTTTAACTGTGAACCCTAATAAAACCACGGTACATGCTTGAATATGCAGTGTTTAAATAACGCGGCTAAACAGTACATCAAAATTTGTGTGTTTTTGTATATGTAGTTACCTAACCTCATTGACCGAGCGAGTGCAAAGCGCGAGCGAAGAAGCATCTTCGTTTCAGTTTGGGTAAAAAAAATACTTATTTATGTTCGGCGGACCGGCTGTTGTCCTCTACGTGTCACATGTCTCAACCGATAGTCGTAAAATTGTTTCCGTTTTTGACATTTTCAAAATGGCCGATACATGGGGGTTATAATTGAAAAAAAATCATATATTGCAAAGGTATTTTGAAAAATGTTAAAATAGTAAACTTTAAACTTTCGCGATTTGAACACATAGTTATAAATAAAATATCTAACTGAAATATTTAACTGTAATATCTAACTGAAACACTCAATTGAAATATTTAACTAAAGCATTCAACATAAATATCTAACTGAAATATTTAACTGAAACATTAGACTGCAATATTAAACTGAAATATTAAACTGAAACATTTAACTGAAAAATTTAACCGAAACAATATTTAACTGGAATAGTTGGGAGTCCGCTATGGATGTGTTGTTGAGTTGGGAGCGACGGAGCCGGCAGTCGCAGCGTCGTCGAGTGAAGGCAGCGACGCAGCAAGTCGGCGCGTGCACCAGGGACAACGACCTGCGATGCTCTGCCACCCACTGCACCCGCACGCACCACGAGCTCCATTTCATGTTTCAGGTGGCTGGGAGTGGAGCTCGTGGTGCGTGCGGGTGCAGTGGATGGCAGAGCATCGCAGGTCGTTGTCCCTGGTTCACGCGCCGACTTGCTGCGTCGCTGCCTTCACTCGACGACGCTGCGACTGCCGGCTCCGTCGCTCCCAACTCAACAACACGTCCATAGCGGACTCCCAACTATTTCAATTAAATATTTCAGTTAAATATTGTTTCGGTTAAATTTTTCAGTTTAATATTTCAGTTTAATATTCCAGTCTAATGTTTCAGTTTAATGTTTCAGTTTAATATTTCAGTTTAATATTCCAGTCTAATGTTTCAGTTTAATGTTTCAGTTTAATATTTCAGTTAGATATTTATGTTGAATGTTTTAGTTAAATATTTCAGTTGAGTGTTTCAGTTAGATATTACAGTTAAATATTTCAGTTAGATATTTTATTTATAACTAAATGTTAAAATAAGTGACAACACTTTTTAGCTGCCCTTTTTGAGACGCAACTTTTGTGTCGTAAAAACATTTTCATCCAATAAACTTTCAAGGGTCGAAGGTGTGTTATTCAGTAATAAGCGACTAAATATTATGTTTCTTTGAAGTGTTACACACTTAATATTTTTGTAAATTGTTAAACACAATCCAAAATTTCATCGTACCAACGGGACTTGAACCCGCAACCTCCGGAATAACATGTTCCGGTGCTTTGCCAATTAAGCCATGGTGCGAAGTAACGTTACGACGAAATTAGTGGATTGCATTTGTTAACCCAATTATGCATTGGTGGCGCTATCTATGACTACTTATTACGTAAGTTAATCATTCGGAAGAAATCATTACAGTTTTCTAATCCGACGAGAGATGTTGCACTGCGTAAATCAAATATTATGTTTCTTTGAAGTGTTACACACTTAATATTTTTGTAAATTGTTAAACACAATCCAAAATTTCATCGTACCAACGGGACTTGAACCCGCAACCTCCGGAATAACATGTTCCGGTGCTTTGCCAATTAAGCCATGGTGCGAAGTAACGTTACGACGAAATTAGTGGATTGCATTTGTTAACCCAATTATGCATTGGTGGCGCTATCTATGACTACTTATTACGTAAGTTAATCATTCGGAAGAAATCATTACAGTTTTCTAATCCGACGAGAGATGTTGCACTGCGTAAATCAAATATTATGTTTCTTTGAAGTGTTACACACTTAATATTTTTGTAAATTGTTAAACACAATCCAAAATTTCATCGTACCAACGGGACTTGAACCCGCAACCTCCGGAATAACATGTTCCGGTGCTTTGCCAATTAAGCCATGGTGCGAAGTAACGTTACGACGAAATTAGTGGATTGCATTTGTTAACCCAATTATGCATTGGTGGCGCTATCTATGACTACTTATTACGTAAGTTAATCATTCGGAAGAAATCATTACAGTTTTCTAATCCGACGAGAGATGTTGCACTGCGTAAATCAAATATTATGTTTCTTTGAAGTGTTACACACTTAATATTTTTGTAAATTGTTAAACACAATCCAAAATTTCATCGTACCAACGGGACTTGAACCCGCAACCTCCGGAATAACATGTTCCGGTGCTTTGCCAATTAAGCCATGGTGCGAAGTAACGTTACGACGAAATTAGTGGATTGCATTTGTTAACCCAATTATGCATTGGTGGCGCTATCTATGACTACTTATTACGTAAGTTAATCATTCGGAAGAAATCATTACAGTTTTCTAATCCGACGAGAGATGTTGCACTGCGTAAATCAAATATTATGTTTCTTTGAAGTGTTACACACTTAATATTTTTGTAAATTGTTAAACACAATCCAAAATTTCATCGTACCAACGGGAACTCATAGATAGCGCCACCAATGCATAATTGGGTTAACAAATGCAATCCACTAATTTCGTCGTAACGTTACTTCGCACCATGGCTTAATTGGCAAAGCACCGGAACATGTTATTCCGGAGGTTGCGGGTTCAAGTCCCGTTGGTACGATGAAATTTTGGATTGTGTTTAACAATTTACAAAAATATTAAGTGTGTAACACTTCAAAGAAACATAATATTTGATTTACGCAGTGCAACATCTCTCGTCGGATTAGAAAACTGTAATGATTTCTTCCGAATGATTAACTTACGTAATAAGTAGTCATAGATAGCGCCACCAATGCATAATTGGGTTAACAAATGCAATCCACTAATTTCGTCGTAACGTTACTTCGCACCATGGCTTAATTGGCAAAGCACCGGAACATGTTATTCCGGAGGTTGCGGGTTCAAGTCCCGTTGGTACGATGAAATTTTGGATTGTGTTTAACAATTTACAAAAATATTAAGTGTGTAACACTTCAAAGAAACATAATATTTGATTTACGCAGTGCAACATCTCTCGTCGGATTAGAAAACTGTAATGATTTCTTCCGAATGATTAACTTACGTAATAAGTAGTCATAGATAGCGCCACCAATGCATAATTGGGTTAACAAATGCAATCCACTAATTTCGTCGTAACGTTACTTCGCACCATGGCTTAATTGGCAAAGCACCGGAACATGTTATTCCGGAGGTTGCGGGTTCAAGTCCCGTTGGTACGATGAAATTTTGGATTGTGTTTAACAATTTACAAAAATATTAAGTGTGTAACACTTCAAAGAAACATAATATTTGATTTACGCAGTGCAACATCTCTCGTCGGATTAGAAAACTGTAATGATTTCTTCCGAATGATTAACTTACGTAATAAGTAGTCATAGATAGCGCCACCAATGCATAATTGGGTTAACAAATGCAATCCACTAATTTCGTCGTAACGTTACTTCGCACCATGGCTTAATTGGCAAAGCACCGGAACATGTTATTCCGGAGGTTGCGGGTTCAAGTCCCGTTGGTACGATGAAATTTTGGATTGTGTTTAACAATTTACAAAAATATTAAGTGTGTAACACTTCAAAGAAACATAATATTTGATTTACGCAGTGCAACATCTCTCGTCGGATTAGAAAACTGTAATGATTTCTTCCGAATGATTAACTTACGTAATAAGTAGTCATAGATAGCGCCACCAATGCATAATTGGGTTAACAAATGCAATCCACTAATTTCGTCGTAACGTTACTTCGCACCATGGCTTAATTGGCAAAGCACCGGAACATGTTATTCCGGAGGTTGCGGGTTCAAGTCCCGTTGGTACGATGAAATTTTGGATTGTGTTTAACAATTTACAAAAATATTAAGTGTGTAACACTTCAAAGAAACATAATATTTGATTTACGCAGTGCAACATCTCTCGTCGGATTAGAAAACTGTAATGATTTCTTCCGAATGATTAACTTACGTAATAAGTAGTCATAGATAGCGCCACCAATGCATAATTGGGTTAACAAATGCAATCCACTAATTTCGTCGTAACGTTACTTCGCACCATGGCTTAATTGGCAAAGCACCGGAACATGTTATTCCGGAGGTTGCGGGTTCAAGTCCCGTTGGTACGATGAAATTTTGGATTGTGTTTAACAATTTACAAAAATATTAAGTGTGTAACACTTCAAAGAAACATAATATTTGATTTACGCAGTGCAACATCTCTCGTCGGATTAGAAAACTGTAATGATTTCTTCCGAATGATTAACTTACGTAATAAGTAGTCATAGATAGCGCCACCAATGCATAATTGGGTTAACAAATGCAATCCACTAATTTCGTCGTAACGTTACTTCGCACCATGGCTTAATTGGCAAAGCACCGGAACATGTTATTCCGGAGGTTGCGGGTTCAAGTCCCGTTGGTACGATGAAATTTTGGATTGTGTTTAACAATTTACAAAAATATTAAGTGTGTAACACTTCAAAGAAACATAATATTTGATTTACGCAGTGCAACATCTCTCGTCGGATTAGAAAACTGTAATGATTTCTTCCGAATGATTAACTTACGTAATAAGTAGTCATAGATAGCGCCACCAATGCATAATTGGGTTAACAAATGCAATCCACTAATTTCGTCGTAACGTTACTTCGCACCATGGCTTAATTGGCAAAGCACCGGAACATGTTATTCCGGAGGTTGCGGGTTCAAGTCCCGTTGGTACGATGAAATTTTGGATTGTGTTTAACAATTTACAAAAATATTAAGTGTGTAACACTTCAAAGAAACATAATATTTGATTTACGCAGTGCAACATCTCTCGTCGGATTAGAAAACTGTAATGATTTCTTCCGAATGATTAACTTACGTAATAAGTAGTCATAGATAGCGCCACCAATGCATAATTGGGTTAACAAATGCAATCCACTAATTTCGTCGTAACGTTACTTCGCACCATGGCTTAATTGGCAAAGCACCGGAACATGTTATTCCGGAGGTTGCGGGTTCAAGTCCCGTTGGTACGATGAAATTTTGGATTGTGTTTAACAATTTACAATAAGCGACTAGTAAATAAACTGACAACCATAACTAAGCGAATGTATTGAAATAACCTTCAATCTAAAACATCGGCCTCCTTATATTATGTATTTGAATCCGAGAACGTGAGGAATGAAGGATGATTACCAACTTACGACTCTTCTATTACTGTGAACGCAATAATACAGGATGTTATAGTAAACGATAAACGTTGTTTAATTCCCTGAAGCGACAACGTTTCACTTACATTCCAAAAACTTTGACTTTAAACATTTAATGCGGCGTTACCCTTCACACAGGCAGTAACATAACATTGTTACTTCGTCTACGTTCACAACAGAACACGGTTTGAAGCTAACCATGAGCGGTAAATACCTATTACCATAGTTTTGCAATCCATCTGGATTTTAAAACTGTGCTTCTGCAAAGGATGTGCAGATTAGTAGGTTTAGTTATACATTTAAATGCTCTAGAGCCTGTTTTACCGGTGCCTGATAGATTTCCTAATAGCCTATTTACTAATACATAAAGAGTCCTATTATTTTTCCATAACAGGGATTTGTCTAGGGGGGCTGGTATTAGTTGTAAACTTTAAACTTTCGCGATTTGAACACGAGACGACCACGATAAATGCAACTTGGTCAAAACGTCGAGTTAAATAAAAATTTATGTTTTAGGCGCGATAAGTCCCGTATTTTAATATTTATAACTGGTATTAGTTGTCTTCACTCATTAGACGAGTGCCTTGCTTATGTATTTTTACCTTATATAATAAAAAGTAGTGGCTTAGTGGCTAGAGGATATTTTTCATTTACACATTTCAGACACGGTAATGTTATAACATTACCATTAGATAACATTACTGTGTTTCAGAGTCCTAAAATTAGTTAACTGGTAACCTAATGTAAACATAGTCATATTATTGCTGTCGTAACATTGGGGCACCTGTAATGTGCGTAGAGAAATTATAAAATGGACCATTACTTTTCATATGCCATTGTCTCTGAACGTTTTCAGATCCTTGCCACAGATAAAGTATATGATGTCGTGTTTCTTGTTACAGTAATTCTTGAACCGAATTAGAGACTATCAAATTTAAGTTATAATACCTTGTGTAACATTACATGTACGACTAGATGCGCCCGTGGCCGTTTGCCCTTTAAAAAGTCTTTTCTGCGCCCTGTGGCGCAAAATTTTCAATCAAATCAGTTGAGCTAATTAGCAGTAAAGAAGTCAGAAGCACACTGACTTTCGCATTTGTATAATTTATTAAAAGAAAATATGTATAGGTACTGGTGTTGAAGTACCTTTAGCAATCACGTCTAGATCATCAAAAAGTAATAAAAGGAAATCGCAGAATCTGCTGCGCTAGTTTAATATCGCGTAGAGAAAAATTTCGAAGTTTGAGAACCCTTGCTTTTGGATATATATTGCCACTTATCCATGGACAGACACATGCGACTTTTTTTTCTCTTTAATCCCTCATCGAAAAATATCCTCAGACATAATCGTGAACTCTGTTATTTGCTTGCAGTGACTATGCTATAAAGGTACGTATACACAGCGTCCTGCGTGTGCGATCTAGGCAGCGATCAGATAGCGCAGTAGTATTTGTACCGACTGGTTCACAAACGCGATCAGAAAACAATTGAAAAGTACTGAGATCGCGCCCGCAGATCGCAGGACGCCGCTGTGTGGCCTTACCTTTAGTCTGGTAATATGTATATGTAGTCTGGTATCTGGTTATTTAGGTGATGGACCTGGTAGAAGATCTACGCGATGGCACGATACTCTGCGCGTTGGTGGAAGCACTTCAAGGACGGAGGCTGAAGGGCTGGAGTTCGAACCCTACCAACCAACATCATAAGCTGGAAAACGTCACCAACGCACTACAAGCCATCGAGGACGACGGCGTTAAACTTGTCAATATTGGTATGAGTCACGTCAATACATAATGCAATAAATACTAACTTAATAATTAGCTATGATTTATTTTATGATTTTAGACATGTTCATATGTGTGTGTATTAATAATACTGCCTACGTACTTAATACATCCTTTGAATATTGAACTTTCACCAGCCTATCTCTGTTCATAAGGTTAAGCCTTATCTATGGCACGCCACAGAACTCGACTTTCAGCTGTTTGTTTGTGTCCAATAGAGTTCAATATATATTAATTAGATAATTTACTCGTCAAAAATCTAAGGCATTTAGGTACTAAAATTTAGTACGATTTTGTAACTAAATCGTCATTATACGCAAGTGCTCATGAGTTGGTGAGTTTTAGCCAAGTTTTAAGTTGAATTTGTCTACTTAAACGTAAATTCACAAGATACCTTGTTTACAATTCAAGATTCCTCGTGTAAGTTACGAAGAACGCTGTACCCGATTTCATTTACTCTCACTTGAATCCCGTAGAAACATTGCTGATCTTCTTTTACTACTCAAATTGGCTCAATCTAAATTGGACAAATTGGATAAATTCGAGTTGGTGTACTCCTATCTATGATAGGAGTATATGCACCAACTCGAATTTATCGGCCTAAAGGCCGGCCTCCGGCCTCCATACTTCTATTGTACGCACTTTATACCGTGAAAACACCTTCACTATACGAGCATGTCAGCTAATATATATAAAACATAATTATGCAAACCAATTCATTAGCCTTAGACTTATTTTCGAGTAGCATAATTGCAGTTACTAAATTTTTCTTAAGTCCTGACACACCGTGTCTCAACCAACAATCATAAGTTCTTAGTTATGTGTTCAATATTATATTGTAATATTCATAATATTCATACATACACCTTCATGGCTTGTAATTAGCTTCTCGCTGCTACTTACATTTTTGTACCCTTAGTACGAGTTTTCATACCAAACTCGATATCGTATATCGAACAAATTTTGTATGAAAAACAGTACAGCGCCTCTAGTGGTTACTACACTTCACTAAATTTAGACCAATCAGAGAGCCAGAATAAGTCGAAAACTATGTGAGATCTGTCAAAAG
Organism: Cabera pusaria; assembly: GCA_954871355.1. Taxonomy (NCBI): domain Eukaryota; kingdom Metazoa; phylum Arthropoda; class Insecta; order Lepidoptera; family Geometridae; genus Cabera; species Cabera pusaria. The sequence continues at coordinate 16,924,916 of OX940889.1, read as the reverse complement.
CGTTTACGATGAAAACTCGTACTAAGGGTACTGTTTTGTAATCTTAGCTGTAAGCCCCCCAAAGATAATAAATTAATAAAATAAAAAATAAAATAAAACTTTTAGGGCCTTAGATCGCCTACAGAAAGTAATTTCGTAAATTTGGTACTGATATTTACAGATCAATATATTGTGCAATATAGTATCGAAGTTCACTAGTAATTAAACCTTAGTATTACATTTTTTTTGAATAATTGCTGATTCTACAGCCTACTTGCAATTTTTTTAGAGATAATCTTAGATCCCCTCAGAGCACACTGAACTGGCCACACCTAACATCACAACAATAACGTGCACATGTTATTTACGCAATTAGGTATACAACTAAACTACTGTAATGTAAGTAAATATGATATGGCACGATTTCCGTCATTTCAGTGTTATCCGTCCACCTTTTGTTACAATTAGAACATACAGACTGATTCATTACCGATGGATCAAATGAAACAAGGTGGTAGACGACTTGACTGCGCATCTAATGGACCCCTCGTTGCGGCCTCATGTATGTTCCCTGACTTTTAGGTTTTCGAGAAAATTGAATTTTTTTCTAGTTTTGGAGTTTTTGCCCGAAATGTTGCAATATATTTATATTTTTCTATTAATAAGGTCTTATGGTAGAGCAAAGTTCACAACCATCTAGGTATATCATTTGAACCTGTTTCTCATTGTTTTATTAACTTCTTGGCAGCAAAAGCTTAAAGCAAAGGCTACGTCATAAACAATAGCTATTATACCAGTATATCTGCAGCTCCTGTTAATTACATCTACACTAGAGAATGTTAGCTCTGTGCCATAGATCAAAACGCTAGTTACTATGCAACTGCAGCGGCAATCGTGAACCGTATGTATAATATACATTGCGCATTCAGGACGACAGTGACACATAGACAGCCACTCCAAGGCATCAATGAACAATGAACTGTCGCTGTCTATCAAGAGATGAGGTGTCAGCACACTTCGTATCCGTTTGATCGACTTCTCAAAAGGAGTAGTTATTCGATTCATGTTAATGTTGTATTTTAACGAGTTCTATTCGTTGGCCTATTTGATGTTTATTTCATTCTTACAATACAGGGTTTCAAAATAAATTGGAAACTGAGGAATAGTACTAAACTGATTAATATCGATGATATGAATTGTCAGTGAAAGGAATATAGATATGAATTATACCTATTATAATAATATTCAATAAAAATAATAAATAAAAATAAATATTAAATAAAAATTAATGCTGTAGAAATGAGAAGTTTGTATGATTGGAGTGACTCTGATGGATAAGGTGGAGAACAGCATGATAAGGGAATGTTGTGGTGTGGTAGAAGATGTGGTGACAAAGATTGAGAAAGGGATGCTTAGATGGTTTGGACATCTAGAGAGGATGGATGAAGAAAGACTGACGAAACAGATTTATGAGACGAGTGTGAATGGGGCAGCCGGTAGAGGCCGACCTAGGCGAACGTATCACGACCAGATCGGAGACGTTTTAAAGAAAGGCCAAGTCAAAACTACTTATAACCGGCGAGCATGTATGAAGGCGCTCATTAAAGTGGAAGAAGCGAAAGAGGTATGTCAGGATCGTAGCATGTGGAAAGAAGTAGTCTCTGCCTACTCCAACGGGAAAAAGGCGTGATTGTATGTATGTATATTATATATATATTCCTATCATATATTCATATCTATATTCCTTTCACTGACAATTCATATCATCAATATTAATCAGTTTAGTACTATTCCTAGTAATAGATCTATAGATCTGATGATTACCCGCCGAAATATGAAGAGAAACACATCTAGCATCTGCAAATTACTTGCGCGGCATGTGCAATACGTAAGGTGTCTTCTTTAAAAGTTTTGTCAAACTATAACTTTACGGCTTTCTTTAGCCTAATCTATAATACTCAACTGAATACCGCGAAGTAGTCAACAAACAAAGAAATATAGAAACTGACTATAGTATTTGTAATATTGACGTTGATTAGTGTTGATTGCACAGTTTTATAATTTTCAGGTAACACAGACATCGTGAACGGCAATTTGAAGCTCATACTTGGCTTGATTTGGTCTCTCATCGTTCGTTACCAGATTGGTAAAAGCAAGTTCCCACCTAGGTAAGATTTTGTAAGCAAAATTAAGTAGGTGCTAATCTTATAAACATATAGCAATAACTATGGTTTTGTAATTTTCCATCATCTTAATTAGGAATGTAACACCTCATTTTTACTTATCTATGAACTCATCACGAAGTTCTATATTCCATCATAAAAATTCCAGAAGACCTTTTATATATTTGACAGGTAAGCGTTTAACCACTATCGCGCGTGGTAAGCGATGTGATCAAGAATGGTGAACACGCTAAGCCTAGAGTGGTCTAACTCTGTGCTGTGCTGACGGAACAATAAACACCGCAAGGTTTTGGTAGCAGATGTTCTCCTTGATGGTACTTTTAATAAGCTACTGTTTTGTATCAAGTCAAGCGGAATATTGAAATAACAATCCTCCCACCTAAAAACGAGCACTCATGAATATACAAAGAAAAATCATTAGTGCACCGCTAAGATTTGAACCGGTTATTTGTCGTGGTCTGTTGTGGTTAGCAGTCAAGGTATCTTACGCCAATGAGCTGTTTAAAACCTATAAACGATATTAAATAAAACCTGACCGCAATAAATCTGATAATACCTATGTTTCTGTAAATGTTATCTGCACTTTTTTAGCTTCTATCTATAGAAATATCGCCTATTCCGTTGTGATTTGCTAAGTGAGAGAAATTAACTTAACAAATTGCATATCATTCCGATCTCCCTTGTATGATGAATCAATTTATCAAACAGCTAGGAAATAACGCTAGTAATGAGTTTCATAAGCCTCTATTCCGTGAAGCGTGCATGATATATGAAAATGAATTGCTTACGTACTGCTTTAATTGGTTAAGGCCCACATAATAATTACGCTGGCTGACGCAAATAAAATCCATCATACATTCACAGCTATATTCGTAGTTATAAATTATTTTCTAAGTGGCGTAATTAAAAACGAAAATAAAATAAACTGCATTAAAACATTAAGATAATGCAGACAAATTATGTTTGCCTTAAAAATACACCTACGTATAGTACAAAGTCGAGAGTATAAGACTCTAGACTTAAAGATACTAAACAGCTTCTCCGAAACGATTTAGCTGGCGATCTATTAAATTTTAGTTAGAATTATGAACGTCGAACTAAAACGTTCAGGAACGATTGTAGGTATACCAGCATGACGTATGAAAGTATGGTGGAATGAAAATCTGTCGCCGAACATTTGATGTGTTCCGGCAGCTTTCTTAAGTCAGTTACTATTCTAGGCCTAGGTGTTACAGTCCTAGATAGCACCAGTATTTACCAACAAGTGAAATAGTGGTCAAAAGCTAGCTTTAACGAAAAGGAAAGGGAAAGACCCAATAGCTTATACAGGTTTTTTGTTTGGGAAGAGATCGGTTGCGTTAACCTTATGGATAAGGATTTCACGGGTGAACTAAGAAGATTTTAAGGGGTTTTAGCCCCCTAGGCAATAGATCTGCTAGTGAAAAGACCTGAAGATAGATCTCAGTGATATGACATTCATAAGAGAAGGCTAAGACTATAAAGGAAGCGTCCTTATAACCATAGCTAATCCTAATTTTACAACGTACAACTGAATACTGTTAGTTGTTAAAATGACATCAGAGTGTGATTATCTACACAAAGAGCATTTATTTCCTGACACAAAACAAATCAAGCTAAAAAGTGACGTCATGGTCTGCCTACGTATTTATTGAACCTTGGGTTGTATAACTGTATCTAAACAGCTGAAGACGTTGTAAGACAATTAGCACAGTTGCGCAGGCGCAGGTTGCTTAATTTAGCTTATTACTTGGTCGTCAACTTATTGTTACCACGGGAGAGTTTAACGTTATTCTGTGCGTTGGCTTAAACCTTAATCTTATCAGTCATGATCCTTGGGTGGTGCTAAGTAGGTGACCACATGGTGGTAGGCTTTAGCTCGAACCACCCATCGAACAAATATACGTCGCCAATCGGTTCTCAAAGTTCCAGCACGAATCCATCGTAGACTGCACCGACACTTAGTGATAGGAGCATATTATATCGATGTTCCGCCGGACTTCAAGGACTTCGCTGTCCGTTCGTCCGTCCATCTGTCCGCAGTTTATATGGCTGTATCTTCTTAACCGTAATAGGTACATACTTGAAATTCTCACGAAGAATATTTAGTATTACTTTAGGGATTTAACAGCAAATACTAAAAACAAAATAAAATTAAATATTAAACGGGGTCCCCTATAAGAAATGTGTTTTTTCACGCGTTTTGTGCTCGATCTTACAAACCGTAAAAGAAAGAGACTTGATATTTGGTCATAGTGTGTATTACAATGGTTGCTATAACATCAAATAATAAAAACTAAATTAAAAATTAAAGGAGGTCCCAATACAAAAACTAATTTTTCCGGCAAATTTTGTTCAATCGGAACCCTACGTGTGTACCCTACTTTATATCTCGCTTGCGTTTGCCTCTCAAAGGGCTGTGTGCGACCAGAACACCTTAAGGCAGTGTTTTTCAAAGTGTGTGTCGCGACCCCCTGGAGGGTCACAATGCCTATATAAGGGGGTCGCGGGGGGTCGCGAAGCCGCAGTAAAAGAAAAAAAAACAAGATTTGAAACAAAATAAAATATCAATTAAAGAGCATTTGAAGGTGTTGTGATTGAGAGCGCTTATAATATTTTTTCGGAAGAAACGTATGTAATTTGTTTCCTATACCCCCCATGAGCGAAACCGCGACAGAATCTACTAATTACAGATGATAAACAGCGCAGGTACAGGGGGTCGCGAAATGTTTCTTCATACTAAGGGGTCGCGTCATGAAAAAGCTTGAAAAACAGTGCCTTAAGGTTATGGCGGTAGATTTTCTCCTTGATGATGATAAGCTACTTTTAGGTAGTAAGTCTAGCAGAATATCGATACAATGCTCCTACCACCAGTGGGAAACAGAATGTTAATAATTTTTAAAATTTAATCTCTGAGTATATTATATAAATAGAGTCAGTTGTCAATGGTAGGTAGTCTAATAAATATTATGGCTGTGTGTAGGCAGCTGTAGCGATCTATTGGTAAACGATTTAGGAAAATTATATATTCATAATTTCACTAAAACGTCTGTGATAGATGTGGGTGGGAACAGATAGTGCCTTCAATACCTACCTAATTCTGGTATCTACGATTGATTAATCAACTTTCTATTTTATTATAGTTAATAATTACTGCTTTATAGCAGTATTTACCCTTATTATTATGTAATTACCACATAAGTGCATACATTATTCATTGACGAATCTTGTAACTTTGTTTGAGTTAGCAGGACTGACAGGTACTGCAGGTAGAAATATATTACATGTTTCACGGGAGTTCCAAAACATTCAAAAGTAGGTGAGCAAAGTTTTTCAAAATGTTTCACCTGAGAGGCGGAAAGGGTTAATAAATTGGCTAAGTACGAGTAGGCGAGCACACGAAGGGTTTTGTATCATTGTACAATATTTAGTAAGATCGAGCAATAATATCCTGAAAAAATACGTTTTTGTATACACCATTTAAATTTATTAAAATTAATTGTCATAGCAAAACACCCTGTAAAAATGTCTGATAAATCCAATCCAATGTGAAACCTTAAACGAAAAATCTAAAAGCAAACTAAATAAAAATAGCAAGAACCAGAACTGAAAGGTAATTCTGAAACCACACAGAACGAAAACTGATCGACAAATTGAACGCCGATACCATTTTAAAATGCTGACACCTTATGATGCATTCAGAGCTTTACATCCATGCTGTTAGAGTCTATTTTTCTTTGATATATTTAACGATTTTCTAAGTTTTGTAACTTAACACTTAACTTGTTTATGTTAATTACTAATGAATTAAGGTACGGACACACCGCAGTGTCCTGCGTGCGCGATCTAGGCGGCGATCAGTAGTATTTGTTTGGTTCACACCAAACGCGATCATAAAACAATTGAAAAGTACTGAGATCGCGCCCGCAGATCGCAGGACGCCGCGGTGTGGCCGTACCTTTAACAAATTGTTGTAAATCAAAATATAATCGTCATTAGCGATAGGCTCAGGCATAGACACTTTAGAAAATGAAATGTATGTAAGCTAAGTTCTGGGAACCCGTCCATGAAGATCAAGATCGGGGATCAAGATCTTAATTTTAACCAGATTAACACAACCTGACGGGAAGGCGTCGGCTATATTATTTGGAAGAATTTTGTGAATTATAGTGTCCAACATAGTTAAACATTGGACGGCCCGTTGGCGTAAAGGATACATAGCTTCTGACTTTCTAGCCAAGAGATCGACGCGCCTGTTTAAATCCTACTGGAGCCTAACCAATGGATTCTGCCGTCTTACACTTCCAATCAAGCATGATACTTAGATCTTAGATTGCAATCGCATCATAACTTAACATCAAGTGAGAGTCAGTGCTTGTCTGTTCACAATACAAAAAATTTTCAAAATTATCAAATTTTATTTTCTCATGAAGTGTTATTTAATTCTATGCACTTTATATTTGGCGTGTTACCCAGGAGGCGCACTAATTCGAGTTCCGCTGGACGACGAAATTTAGATTGTATATAGTAAGATATCAAAATGATCTACACAATAGATCTGTAAAAACCCACGAGCGATTAAAAAAAAATGTGCTAAGTGTCCATGGTTATTTGCAGAAAGCTGATGTTGTCCTGGCTTCAGTCTTCACTGCCAGAGTGCCGGGTAAACAATCTGACAACTGACTGGAACAGTGGTATTCTGCTGTCTGCCCTCGTCGATCACTGCAAGCCAGGAGTATTCCCGCACTGGCGAGAGCTCAGTAAGTAACGTTAAGATATAATGGTGATGATGATATATTTCTACTTCTAGCCGCTTTCGACAACGGCCTTTTGTTTTCCATTTAATGCATATGAGGATGTGACTATTGTAAATAGGAATTACAGCTGATAAGTTCTGAAAAAATATGATACAAAATAATATCGTCTATAAGTCTCGTGGTATGACGACACGACGAGACTCGACGAGCAATTTACTAACTTCTTGAAATCACCCACAACAAGTTTCACTCTTGAAAAGTTCGACGTGAGTTTCAGAGATGCACTTTTCTCAGCTAATATACCGCCGGTGCTTATGAGGAGTTATTTGCAAGAAATACGATCGGGCTTCATTTATTTCTCTTCCATGAAAAGACTCCTGATTTATGTGAATGCGAGGTCGGCACTTAGTGTGTTTATTTAAAAATATTACCTGTATTGACTTGCAGTTATTTAGTAACTAGGTAGCGAGTTACGGAGTTAAAAGAAAATTTATCGAGATATACATATACTAATGAACTAGCTATCTACAGCATTAATGCTAAAAGTTGTAGATTCTTCAGATGTTACCTAAATGAACCTCAATTGTTTTGTCTATCGGTTCAATGAGTTTCAGCATGACGTTTGCAAGCGTGATCAAGTGACCACAATTTCTAATGTAAAATAGTTCATTCCACATGTTTCAATTATTTTTGCACGTGTCCTCTTGGCACAACATGTATATGTATATCAACGCGTCGTTTCCATGACCAACATTTAAATGTTAACCACATTTTAAGATGTACTGTTACTATGCTCATTGGCAATTCTGATATTTATTCTGACTGTGTTTGATAAGTGTCTAGCAAATAAATGCAAATCGCCCCAAACTCCATCAATATAAATTTCATTTATGTGTCATCCAGACTTGTGATAGGCTTATTTTCTTCGGCCAGATCCTAATCTAGAATTGTTTCCTTTACAGATCGCCACGAGGCAGTCGAAAACTGTCGTCGAGCCATGCGACTCGCACATAGAGAGCTGGATGTCCCAATGGTCCTGGAGCCAGAATATCTAGCCTCACCCTGGCTCGATGAGCTCTCCGGAATGACCTATCTTTCCTACTTCATGAAATCAGGCTCCGCAGGATTCAAGTCTACGCTGGACTGGGTCAATTCGAGGTTGGAGAGACCGATCACAAATTTTACCGTAAGTCTTTAAATTTGTATGTTTAGGCACACATTTGGCTACTGTATGCTCCATTATATATTGTACTAGCAGCCCGCCCCGGCTTCGCACGGGTAGAACATATATGCCTACAAAATTTGCATCAGTTTGTTGCATCGAATATAAAATATGAACATATTTAACAACCATCGTCATATTTCATCCAATTTACACAAAACCTTAACGAATTATGCACCTAAACCTTCCTCATAAACACTCTGGCTATTGGTGAAAACCGCATGATAATCCGTTCAGTAGCTATTGAGATTATTGCGAACAGACAGACAGACGCAGTGATGAACTTTGTTTTATAATACTTACGTATTGATATTGGACGGCCCTTTGGCGTAAAGGATAGTTACCCTGATTCTGACCCGACGGTCGTTGGTTCTAATCCTAGCTATATACCTACCAATGAAAGTTTTATGTGCATTCATTAATCATGAGTTTTCGTACAGTGGTAGTGGAATCATTAAATATACCAAAAAGTAGCTTACCATCAAGGAGTACATCTGCCGCCGTAACCTTACGGCGTTCCCCGACGCAAAATGTAGGGGTAATATACGTTTAACGTGTGTATCTGTGTGTCTGTGTGTAGCATCTTAGCACCTAACCGGATGAACCGATTTTGTTTTTATTATTGATCGTTTTTTTTTGTTTGATAGATGTCTTCATCGAGTGTTTTCTTAGCTTTGATTCATGAAAATTCGTTCAATCGTTATAAAATTATGAGCTTTTTTTTAGTTAATTGCGCTATGAAATCAACTTTCATAGGTCTGATCAATTTGAAAATCTTCTTCTTCAACGATATTGTAAGAACATGGAAGCCTCCTGGACTCTACAGAATACTCAAATCCTCACCAACTTACAGCTCAGATTTTAAATGTCGTGTTTAGAGTCATTGGAAAAAGCTATTATACATAGATCAGTCGGGGTGGTTTAAAATATTATATTATATTATTATATATATAGATGAATATTATTTTATACAATAGATCATATTATTATACTGTATTGACTTCAAATTGATTGTGATCGGTGGGGATCTACAGCATAGCTAAGCTTATAATAATATTTTCGAAGTAACTATGACCTAATCTGTGGTTTCACTGCAAATATTTTATTAATTTTGCGATGCGTGTATGTGAAATTCGTGATATCTTCTAGAGTTTTCATTTGAATTATATACTGTAAAGGACAATTTTAATCTATAATTTGTGGCCAAGCTAATTAACGTAATTATTTGGATAAGGATTAATACTACATACTTGTAAATAGCCTTGGAAGTTATGTAATATTTTTTAACAAAAATTTTAAGATTAAAATGGTTACTGTGAGTCAACCTTAAGAGCTCATATGCTGTCGTGGACTTTTTTGTAGGTCTTATTAAGTTGTACAACTCTTGCATAGAAAATATTCTTCTATCTATTTTCAATTAAGCAGCGTTCGTAAGAAACGTGTTTTTTCGACCGTTTATTTGCCGACTTAGGTTGCAAATTAGGTCTCCACGAATGTACCTTTGATTTAAACGGCATAATATATAGCCTATTTTCATTCCGAAAGTCCATTCTATGTATTAGTGAAACAATTTATTAAATCGGTTCAGTAGTTTTTGAGCCAAATCATTACAAACATACAAAAATACAAATGTTCTCTCTTTATAATATTAGTATAGAAGTATAGATTATTAGAACCTCAACGAGAAGGGATTGTACACTTGTGGTGATTTTTCGATTAATTACAATATTTTAATTGTTTAAATTTTTGTTTACTTATTATTATTATTATTATTTACTTACTGTACTAGCGGACAATGCAGCTTTGATCTGTAACAGATGTTATGAAAATAATTGACTATGACTAGCGAAGTGTATTTTCACAGTATAACTGCGGTATAACTTCACAGCTACGTGCATACTTCACTCGCAAGAAGCACCATAATACCCCGTCTCGAATCTGATGCCCTAAATTCTCCGAACCCTGTTATAAACAACGGAAATTCTCCAAAACTGTAATATCGAAAGCTCTGGCTTTAGTCCACTAACGCGAAATGGGATTTCATGCCCAATGGCGGAACGCGGGAGGCCAGGAATGAATAGGTCGTCATTATGCCTTCTCATTTATTTCCTAACAGCAAAAATACATTAGTGGGTAAATGAAAAAGGTGTCAGTTAACTCATGCTGTCTGACAGCTCCCGCGGCGTTGGACTTAATTCCTACAGGACTGTTAGATCGTAAGTTGTTAGCTGTGTTTTTGTTGCTGCTCGGAATAATGTCTCTAATTAATAAGCCTATAATTGTGTACTGCGGAAGTTTGAAAGAGGAGATTGTCCGATATTTTTGATAAATTTTAAGCTGTGTTCGCAAAATTGAAAAACAGTAAGTACTGTCTACAAGAAAGTGGGCAATGGACAATAAAACTTCTTTGACGCTATTCGATTTACTTCCTAACAAGGATCAAAAGACTCTTACTAGGTCACAAATAACAATTTACTCAAAAAAAGTTGTTGAATCTACTGGTGGGAAACCATTCTGAACTAAGATTGATTAATTAGCTGAAGCTAAGACTTTCATTGAATCTTAAGCTGCTGTGAACTACGAATAACTGTGAAGTCTAAATTTATAAAACTAGTAAAATAATTTCATCTTTTTTTCAGACGGACTGGAACGACGGTCTTGTGGGAAACGAGCTGGTCCGATCCCTAGGAGGACCAGCGCCTCCCGCCAGTCGGCTACGACGTGACCCGGCACGGTGGGAAGAAAACAACCAACTAGCTATTGACGCTGCCAAAAAACTTGGTACCTATATATTTTATTTTCGAGCACAGAAAATCAAAAGGTTCCGCCAGATTGGAATTTTCACACGGGATAATTGGATTTTACGGCGAGCAGAGAATTTTGCAAAAAATATTTTGATAATGTATGAAATTATTTTACTGATTGCCTATAAATTCGAACACTAAAATCTCATTAATAATATTTCTGTGATTAAAATAGTCGCTTTGAGGTGCTTTGAGTGTATTGGGCAAATCGATACGACGCGACGTGTAAACAAAAAAAAATCTTTACACAGTTTAATGTTGCTTTATTACCATTTAAATTTTCTTTTATAGTTTTTTCTGGTAGATGAGTATCTTAAAGAGACCTAATAATTTTGACATTAACTCAATCAATTTGATCACCTATCAAAGCTACTTCCAACGTGTTTTCAATACATCTCGTAAGCACTACGCGTATCGGAAATGTTCACTTGTGACGCCAATGATAATAATAGCCAAGCTAAATATAACTTTCCGTATAGAATGTTATCTCTTCCCATTATCATATTTTGCGTATGAATGAGAACTTTAGGGTTATTTGGTTTACGGGTTATATGGACTTGAATTATGAATAGAGTTTATATTATGATGCATATCTCGCCCAGCCGTCAGCCAAGAGCGAGAAATTGTCTAATTTAGATTCTGGAAATTAGAATTTATACGCCTTATTTTTAGGGCAATAGGGCACTTAAGTCATTAATGCATAATTGTGTTATCCTAATCCTAACTATATTATATATTATAAATGCGAAAGTAACTCTGTCTGTCTGTCTGTGTCACTTTCACGCCAAAACCACTGAACCGATTTAAATGAAATTTGGTACACAGATAGTCTAGAGGTGTTGTGAGGGGAAAGGAGGAGGAAGAAGGGGAAGGGGGAATGAGGGGAGGGGAGAGAGGGTGGAAGTGAGGGGAAGGGGAAAGGGGGAGGGGGGTGGGAGGTGAGGGAAAGGATAGGGGTGGTGGAGGGCGGAGGGGGAGTGGGGGAGGGGAAGGGTGGATGGGGAGGGGGGAAAGGGGAGGGGAGAGGGAAGTGAGGGAAGGGGAGTGGGGGGAATAGAGACGGGGAGGGGAGGGGAAGTGAGGGGAAGAGAGAGGGGAGGGGAAGTGGGGGGAAAGGGGAGGGGGAGAGGGAAGTGAGGAGAAAGGGGTGGAGGGAAGAGAGAGGTAGAGGGGAGGGGAAGGGCGAAGGGGAGGGAGAGGGGAAGGGAATTTGCGCGGCGTGGTACAGTGCGGTGTAGGTGGGATACGCATTTGTCTTATTTGTAAAATAATTATCCTAAATATTTAAAAATGCTACCCAAAGACACTATTCCACGCGGATGAAGTCGCGGGCACAGCTAGTTACCTATAACTTAAGGAAAACTCAGATAGTGGCAAGGAATTCCACTGTCTATGTTTCACGTTCAGTAAAATCAGGTCTTTAAATCGTGAGTGAACAAGTATCTTGTTGTCAAGCGTGCTACATCGTCAATTTCATCGCCCCGTGACATAGTGATCAAACGCTTATCTATCAAACAGAATTAAAAATCTTAAGGAAGATCAAGCTCAAGATACTAAGAAATCGATATTGTGGACAGTCTATCTACCCATTGGCAAATCTTAATCAGACCGACCTAATTATATTGTAATACGGGACTTATCGCGCTATAAAAACATAATTTTATTTACTTCGACGTTTCGATCAATCTCGTGACCATGGTCAATGAATGCAACTTGATCTAAACGTCGAGGTAAATAAAATTATGTTATAATAATATGTTATGATAAGTCCCGTATCACAATACAATTATGTGTGTGAATTGCGAAAGTTTAAAATTTACGATTGCTAAATCAGACCCTGTGTCTATTTTCTTAGGTGTCCAACCAGTGTTATCAGCAAAAGACATGAGTCAAAGCGACGTGGAGCATCTCGGTGTGATGGCATGGGCCTCACAGTTCCGGAACGTGCCTCCTAGACCGCCTGTCCATGATATGCTGAGACTAGCTCTGGACTCCACTTCTGGAAGAGTTGGTGAGCCTGTAAGTAAAACACAGTGAATTATTTATGTGACTGATTAAATGTAATCGAGATTTAATGAGATCGAGTTTTAATAGCAGCATTAGGTTATGTATCCAGCGCTTCATCTCACTGCAATCGGGTTGTCACTTTTATACAAACAATATTCCATCGTAGACTGTACGAGGGCGGCACTAAAAGTATCGGGAATGGAATATTTCCACTGTTTCTGTCATATTAAAAAACTCGTATTTTTAACACCATAGTCATATAATTTAAATAGGAATTTAATTGAGAAACTTATTGCAAATACTCTTTATAACCATAATATCGATAGCTAAATGCTCTCAGTAACTTTTAATTTAATCGAACGCAAAGTTTGCACATAAAATTACCGAACCGTTAAAATTTTAAAGTCGGACTAGAGAGCCATCGGAGGCTTTCGATAGACCTGGCCAAAAGTGAATACGTAATAGGTGCTCACCACGAGAAGTTTGGCCAAGAGGAAATTTAATTTTGACTAAAACTTCGACTTGTACTTAAAAGTAACTTAAAATTTTCTTCGGCATATTTTTTTTTGTTTTATAGCGTATAATGGATACATAAGATTATAAGGGATAGATTTTCTGTACCTATCCTTTTCTGTTTAATTTTTGTATGTATTCAGTAATAAAAATATGTAATAGAATACAATAGATATATCATATAATCTTTAAAATAATTAAATGTAATATTGTAGTCAAGTGTTTTTACATTAAAATGTCTTTCCTATATTCCAGACGTTCATAAAAATCGAGAGTATATCTGAAGACCTGCCTATATCGGATGTGAAAGTGTCCATAGTGAACCCACTTGAGCAAGAGTCTCGATTGAAGCTGGACTCGAGGGGAGCTGGAGAGTTCGTTCCTGAACACGCGGGCATGCATGAGATCGTACTCACTGTAGAGGATATTAGGTGAGATATTAGCTTTTGAAACCTATATATATAATATATATATATATATATATATATATATATATATATATATATATATATATATATAAAGTACATTTTCTTGGTCACTAACTTAACGTAATTTTGAGGGCCCGGTGTTGTAAGTGGGAGAATGGTCGGTTTTGATGAACTCGGTAGAGTTCAAGCCCCGCCGTGCACCAGTGGATTTTTCTATCGAAAACTGTATGTGCGCTTTTCACTGTGGCCCTCCGGTTTAAGAAACCAACAACTCGCGCATGGTGGTAGGACAATATCTAGTGTCCGCCTGGCCAGCTACCACACTCAAGTTAAAAAATCTGTACCAAAAACATCTCATGTGTTCCGGCAGATATCCTTGAGAGCCAGTTCCCATTCTAGGCCTAGCGTGCTTACCATATTCGACTGCATCATCACATACCAACAGGTGAGATAGTGGTCAAACGCTTGCCTATAAAATATTTAAAAAAACCTAACACTTTCACAACCAGACAGTGGAACGGGATATTTACCATGTAATGCTGATAAATATTAAACACATGTTTAACATCTAGTTCAAATACCTATCCAGTTTTAAGGCCTAAAGTTCAAAAAATAACCATTTATTCATAGGCCTAGTTTATCGTTTATCATCTACGAGAAATGTCAAATGCTAGCCTATGATATATAAAAATATGAGTAACAATAGTTTCAGAGATTTGTAGAACGTTGAGGACATCTTTAACAAGACGTATTTCCTTGACTACAGGCAATGCAACTTGTTCAAACGTCAAGGTAGAATAACATTGTTTTATTTAGCGCGATAAGGTTATGCATACTTAACGATAAAAATGTAGTTCAACATAGAAGAAAAGGTCATTCCACATATTATCGAAACTTGGAGTTTACTCACAACTCGATTCAAGCGATCATTTCTCCCTTACACTTGTGAAATGTGAAAATAGCTCGCGCCTGCCGTATTCCCGCAGGGCTATCACAAAGTTGCGTTAAAAATAATCTTGACAGGTCGGCAACGCATGAGTGACACCCCTAGTATTGCAAGTGGACATAGGTGACGGCGACTTGCCCACAGTTTGCTTGTATGCTACCTATATAAAAAAGGCACCACTGTTCAACCTAAGCTGCAACCGTTCAGGCTGCAAAATCAAAGCTAAGTTTACCTCAGAGTCTGGGCTTCACGACGTAGGATATCCTAGTGTGGAACCCAGAGATCACTACGTTACTTTTTCTTATATAACTATTTACTCGTAAGAAATCTTATACCGATATAAATAAGTCATCAATTTTCAAACTTCCATATAGTAAACGCTTTCTCGCAGTTTGAAGGCTTGACTCGATCCAGTATTATCGAGAAATTCGAGTAGGTAACCTCTATAAGTTTACAGCTTCATGTTATTAAGCTGCTTGTGCATTATGCTTGTTTTACATAATGTGGTGGAATAAGTGTTGCTCTACCCAGGTCATTTTTCTACACCAATATTTAGTTATGGTAATACTAGTGTGCACTCTAAGCCATAAATCAGTGAGTCTTTTCTTACAAAAAACAGTTCGAAATGGCTAGTGCCCGTAAATCGGACGAGGATTTAGGGATGTGTGAGACAGATAGTTAAATGGGGAAAGGGATAGGGAAATCAGTTTACATCCTCTACCCCCTCATGGAAACGTAATGCGGACACAAAGGGAAGACGTTTTCACAAAAACCTCTTTTTATTAAGCTGACTACGAAACGTCTACAGCCCACCGAATATAGGTGCTTAGGTATTTTCTTTTTCTCTGATATATGTATAGGTACTGAAACTACGTTGTTGTTAGTAAGAAAATTCAGGTGCCAATACATTGTAATTTTGATTTGTATTAATTATATTACTAGCTACGCCTCGCGGCTTTGGCTGCGTTAAAAATATTCTATGTCCTATTCTGCCCTATTACTTATCTCTGTGCAAAATGTCAGCTCAACCAGTACAGCCGAGTCGTATAACCGTGAGGAGGTAACAAACAAACAAATCATACAAACTGACTTTCGCATTTTTAATATTGGTTTTGATTGGTGTTGATATCTTATAGATCTTATAGTATTGTTTATGAATCTATATGTTGATTCAGTCTGGATGCAATACATTCTTTCCTATATTCTTTACTAGGTAAGCGTGCTCATCGTCGACCGCATCGTCACCTAACATCAGGTGAGATAGTGGTCAAACGCTTGCCTATACAGCCTAAAAAAATAAAACTGGCCAAGTGCAAGTCAGCATCGCGTCTCTTATCGCACACTTAGGGAGGGTTCCATACAATACGAAACATAACAGAGTTTCAACTTCATATATTTGATTAATTGATATTACCAAAAATATTTGGTTTGGTCGCGATCTAGAAAGACGGGGCTCGTTTACTAGCACCTTCTATGTCATTTTGCCGAAACTAATTAGATATATGGCGTTTAAAAACACGTTTTTTGTACGGGGACCCCCTTTAATTTTTAACTTTATTTTGTTTTTAGTATTTGTTGTTCTAGCGGCAACAGAAATACACCATCTGTGAAAATTTCAACTGTCTAACTATCACGGTTAATGAGCTATAGCCTGGTGACAGACGGACAGACAGACAGACAGACAGACAGACGGACAGCGGAGCCTTTGTAATAGGGTCCCGTTTTACCCTTTGGGTACGGAACCCTAAAAAAGACATGAAAACCTTTACAATTCATTTGTTGCCTTCTTACATATATGTGCCGAGTACCTATTATCTACAGATATGATATTTATATTATACGTAATATTATTATTTAAAACGGTTGTAAACTCACGGGTCTTACTATCGGAATTGCTCCGACCAGTTTCGGACATATTTGATATCCTTCTTCTGTGAGCCACTTCTACCGCAAGCACCTCGCGCTACGAGCTTTGTTTAGTTTTAAATAATAATTATGTGAGATTTTAATGATAACCTCAATAATTAGATAATTATACGGATCAAGATATAAGATGTTTTGATGAGTAGGCAAGTAAAATGATTCTCTGGATTTGGTATTTCGTTTTGTTCATATTTTTTAAGAGTAAGTATTATAGAAAATATTAGGATGAATATTGAATATTTTAATGCCACTTGAAAAATGGAAGCTTTATTTTTACGATCAATTTTAATTGACCAAAACATATAAGTATTTTTAAGTTTAAGTTGGTACAAAATAAATCCCATTTAACTTCAGAAGCTGTAAATTATGTCTCCTTATCATAAATTACCATAATTCACCCTATTTTTTTCATACCTGCCGTTTTTCAATTACCAATGAGAACCATATGAAGTCAAAGAGCTGACATCCAAAACGGTCAATATTTAAATAATCGGCATTCTGTGTGCAACTAAACAAAGTCGACAAAGTATAAAATCCATATAATCGCTGCGTGTTTGTTAAGGATTCAGAATCATTATTAGGGTGATAACCCTGTATGGTAATAGAGCTGGTCGTAATTGTCTTTACCAGACACAAGCATATTTAGCTTAGTTGGAGGGGTTAACAAGAATACTAGTAATGTGGAACCCGCACTGCGAGTAATCTTTTAAAAAAAAAAACCCAAAGTCGCAACCTATCGGATAGGTTCGAAGAAGATAAAAGAAAATAGCACAGCGTTTCACCAATATCGCACCTGTTGGCGTGTGACTATGTAGTCGAGGATGGTAGCACGCTAGGCCTAGAAAGGGAAATGGATCTCACTGTTGGACGCTGTTACGTTTTTGGCGACAGATTTTCCAACTTGCCTAATAGACGCATTAATTTTAAAATGCGTCTCACTACCTCGCATCGCTCTATATAGACTAACTTACACGTCGGTTAAACATACGTGGCTCACCTCCATTCTATCATAGATAGACCTTTATCGCCATATGCCATCATCTCCGGGTCTACAGTATATCTCAACGTCGCGTAATTTCAAGTTGTTTATCGCTATTTCCCCCTGATCCCGTTCTGTAACAGATGTCACATAAATAGTGGTCTAAATTCACCATTTATGCTCTATAATATATAAATCAAGTAACTAAAGTAGCTATAATATACATATAGTATGTACTTATACATAGCATTGTTATTGTAGAGGTCGGAAGACGAGGTTTAAACTCTATTGTAAAGGCTACATTTAAATACAAAGCTTTATTTTAAGAATATTTTGCCTGCCGCTATTGAACATATGACAACTGATAAATATGGGTAAGTGTAATATATAGTAAATTTATGTGAAGATATTTAAAATATTTTGTACTTACATTAATTAATGTGAAAATTTAGTGATTGGAAAGGAAACAAGCACAGATCCAATCATAGCAAAGGAAAGGACAAATATCTCGTACTTACCAAAGTGTCTACAAAGCATAATATGCGTTAACTGGCTGTTTAATGCGTAATCATTATTATGATGATATTGCCTTAGTACACCTGCACATCCTAGACGAAGAACTAAATCCTAACTTAGTCTGAAATTCCCTAATAGAATTCATAAACCAGGCGGATCAAAAAGCTATAGGTAGCACCACTAACTTCCTTCACAAGCCAACTTCCATTTCAGTAAAATTAGAAGATTATGCACGCTTCGTGAAAATCGTGAAAAGTTCAATGAACTGACGTGGCAGGTGAATGAGAACCGAGCCAATTTTCATAGCAAAAATTAATTCATTATTGAATGAAATGGTATGGAAGGTAGAGTCGGCTGCGTTGAAATACGTTTGGCAGAGGCGACAAAGCAGCGTTGAAAGATATTATTATCTTATATTTTGGCCCCTTACGTGTAAAGTGTTATTAGTTAATGAGTTGTTATTATACCTACTGTCTTGCCAATAATATTAAGGCGGCAATAGCCCAATGGATAAGGTGTCGGACTGGCGATCGAGAGGTCTAGAGTCGTGATCCCCACCCCACCCATTGCACTATTGACGTGAACCCACTCCAGACACAAGCATATTTAGCTTAGTTGGAGGGGTTAACAAGAATACTAGTAATGGGCAACCCACATTGCGAGTATTCTTTATTTTATTTTAAAAAAAATGTACATGTACTAACAGTTGTTACGCAACAAAAAATGCTTTAAGATACGACCACACCGCGGTGTCCTGCGACCGCGTGCGCGTTTACGATCTGATTTTCAATCGTTTTCTGATCACCGTAGATCGCATTTGGTGTGAACCAGTTGGTGCAAATACTACTACGCTATCTGATCGCCGCCTAGTTCGCGCACGCAGCTCGGCGCGGTGTGGCCGTACCTATACTGTGCTTTACTTAACTTTTACATATTCCTATACGTAATTTTCTACTTCATTTTCAGCAACCAAAGAAAGTTTGTTAAGGATGACGAAGTCTTGAGCGATCGATATACATTTTTGTTTCCTTATTATTCCGTAACTACGCGACGCCTGTATGTCTTGTTTAAAATTTTCCATTGGCGTGAAATTTTGTTATTTCACTCTTGTAAATGGAAAACCTCTTATATATATATATATATATATATATATATATATATATGACCGATAAACTTTTGTATGAGTTGATACTGTGGATGGAGTTATCTGATTATTTGCGGACGGTTTCTGTCATGCAATGCGTGTTTTGTGGTCAAGTCATAGAAAAGATAATAATACGGTCAAGTTAAGGAAATAAGACCTAATTAAGTTATAGAAGTAGTTTTAACAGGTTAGGCTTGTTACTCATGGCCTTAAGAAAAACTGCGCTCGATATGTGTGCAACAATGTGTATGTGTATCGGTTATATTTTACATCCTACTCTCGCCACGCACGGGTTAGTGCGGGATTGTATTAATTTCCAAGATATTTATAGATGTGCCCATGGCTTTGCTCGCATTCAGTTTGGCCATATTTCATTATCAAGCAACAGTTATAGGTCTGATGAATTCCAAAGTCGGTATCTCACTACTTTAATTATATTGTATTGACCTGATGCTGGGGCATCTCCTGCAATCTGCAGAATACCCTACTCTTCACCAATTTACAGGAGAAATGTTATCGTTTGAGTTTATTCGGAAAGTCTCAATGAACTGATTTTATATATCAGTCGGTGACCTTAAATATTAGATTTAAGTATTATGGAATTCACCAATGCGCACAAGCGCGAAAGGGCGCCATGCGCTTTCCTTGTTCTACAAGACACTATAAGTTCAGTTATTCTATGAGTATGTATCAACAACAGAATTTAACGAATTCTTTTGTATTTTACAGAGTAGATGGAAGGTACTTCTTCAGAGTGCTGCCAAGACTAGTATCTGTACCTCCGCCAGGAATGGCCCCGTGTGCAGCCGGCAGTATCGTTGAGGTTCTAGTCAGTGCCACAGGTAACCTGATATCATTAAGCTTACTATAAACTAAACTACTATATACTATAAAGAAATATCTTTACTGACTTCTTAAAAGT
Source organism: Cabera pusaria (assembly GCA_954871355.1). Classification (NCBI taxonomy): domain Eukaryota; kingdom Metazoa; phylum Arthropoda; class Insecta; order Lepidoptera; family Geometridae; genus Cabera; species Cabera pusaria. The sequence goes on along the minus strand of OX940889.1, from coordinate 16,904,575 downwards.
ACCTAGGAGGTTCTAAATTTGAGTGTTTTTTATGTTTGATACCTCAGAACTCTGTAATTTGAAATCATGTCAAAATTATGACGACATATTTTCTCCGTTATAATGGTAATTCTGGTTGCAAGTCAGTATCAAGTAATCCGAGAATGTTACTCTATCATTGGTAAATGTTTTCTAGCAAACAAGCACACTTTAATCGTATTAATAATTCTTTACATTTTTCTCATGTTTTTATTAGGAGCTCCAAGAAGGCAGGACATAGACGTGACAGCGTACTCGCCGAGCGGCCGCGCTGTGCCCTTAGAGCCTAGACATCCACCACCATCGGCGGCTGGTACTACAGCCTCGAGCGCCACCTTCCAACCTGACGAAGCTGGTACATGGACCATTGCTATTACTTACAAGGGACAGCACATTCAGGTAAGAAAAAAAACTAAGGTTTATACAGAATGACTGTAGACTAATTGCAGGTACCTAACATTGACTTCTCATCATCACCGGTGTCAGTCCAATGCTGGACGTCTGGACCAAGCCCAAGCCCAATCTTCGCCCTTACTTTTCCAGTCACTGCCCACCGCTTTGCATATAACGTCACTCCACCTGGTCACAAGACGTCCTACGCTACGTTTACCGAATCGCGGCCTTTACTCTAGGACGCGTATACCGTAGCAGTTATTAGTCCTGCGGCGGATATGATCAGCCCACTGCCACTTCAGTTTGCTTATCCGTTGAGCTATGTCGATCACTTTAGTTCTCTGGCGAATTACTTCGTCGCGGATTCGATCCTGCAGAGAAACACCGAGCAAAGCTCTCTCATAGCTCGCTGAGCGTTTTTAAATTGATGGACCAGCCGAACTGTGAGTGTCCACGTCTTGACTTGTCTTCAAGGTGTAGTGCTTAGTGCAAGGATATGATGTTTGCGAGTCAAAAATAATAGTTTTTATTTCTATACTTACCGTTAAATGTTCGCTTATGAATGTAAAGAAAATTACTTAAAGGCAATGGTACCATGATAATTTCCACGCGCCAATGGTATTTTTGGTAATGGTATTAAATGTAACAAGTATATTATAATTATCATCAGCGGCAGCCTATTCTTGTCTGCTGGAAAAGGGTTTTCCAATTTTAAGCTACTTACAACTATAATCAGCTACCCTCATCCAGCTCTTGCCGGTCCATCTCTCCACCTAGTTTGTGTGTACGTACATATTTAGCCTGTAGCCCATGTACCTAGAATACAAATGCATATTATTACTAAGAAAAAAAGAAGAAGGAACACTTAAAATACTGTAGCACTTCTTATTCCAAAGTTGTACAGAAAAAATAACCATTTAGTTGGGCATCTGGGAATGACGCTCGAACGAAGCTCGACGGTCGCTCTCTGACGGTTGCTTATTGAAATATTATTTTCAAATTCAAGCTTCGCTATAAAACGAAACATTAAAATCGCTCGTCGACGGTCTCAGAATTGAATTAAACTAGAGTTCTACGTAGTTTAGCGTTTTGAAACTGATTGATGTTGGCAAACAATGTAGCGCGTAATGTAATTAAACGCCAATGGATCATTCTACGACTTTATTCAGTGTTTTTATTTTAGAAACATTTACTTTAGCATAGATAATCGTTTTCATATTTATTTAGTGATATCATTTTAAAACTTCGTAGTAGCATATATAGGGACTACCTATAGCATCAAGGCATATACCTATACTATACCTCTGTACCTAATGTACCTAGGTAGTAGGTACTTATAGGCCTATGCTGAGAAGCAGCTCTTGATAAAAACTCAGAATGAGATTGTGGTCCTAACACAAATATCTAGATCTAGATAGGGTCCAAAGATAGCCTATCAGATGTAAAAAAATCTATATAGGTTATTTCAAGCTGCTAGGTAAACTTCTTGTTATTAAAAGTTGAAAAAAACGTAAAATGTGCCTATGTGATTTAGAATAACCAGTCTTTTTTTTAGGGAGGCCCATTTACCTGCGAAGTATTCGATCCAGCTGGAGTGCGGCTCAGTCAAGGCGCTCTGGACGGTGCTGAGCCTCTCAAACCTCATTCTTTTGAGCTGGACACCAGTGGTTGTGGAGTCAAAGGCGACCTTCAGCTCGATATAGTCCACGATAAAAGAAGCGTGATGTGTGCTCTAGAAAAGTTGTCTGCGACGAAGTACAGAGCCACCTTTATGCCTAAAGCGCCTGGAAAACATCGGGTAAGCGTGACTAAGCTACAAACTGGGCAGCTTGTAAAACTGATTCTTAGAATGTCTGCAAGAAATTTAAATGTTTTCTTTATTTATGATAGCTCATGGTTTTTTATATAGAGAGTCAATAATATGAAGTAATACTTATTATTTTTTGACACACTTTGGGTCCCTGCTTTATTTTTGTATTTCTGTAAAATTTTGATACCTTGACTTCTATCCATTTACAACGATAGGTCTCTACAAATATACCTATAATTAAAATGCCCTACTTTCAGTCCAAAAAGTCATTCTAAATACTAATAAAATATTTTTTTGAACCAGTCTAATAATTTTGAGTCTATTCAATACAAAAACATACAAATATAAATGTTTTCTCTTCATAACATTAGTCTAAATAAATATTTGTACCTAATAATAAAACCGGTTTTGAAGTTGTTTTTCGCAAATAAATTGAGGTGTAATTTGTTAGCTACAATATAATATATAGCCGTACAGAACCTTAGAAATGAAAAGGTTTTATCAAAGGTTTACCGACTTAGGTACCAAGTTGGAAAGGTACCTATTATGTTGTATTTTATTACAGCTGTATATTTACTTCAACGGGTACGATGTCCATGGTTCGCCGCACATGTTCCGGGTGGGGGCACGATCCCGGAAACCGAGAGAAAGCTCCAGCCCTTCACCCTATGTGAGAATATCTAGCCCAGGTATATAGACCTTATTTCCTTACTGATAAGTACCTTCCTAAGTTTATAGATGCGGTTAATATTTCTAGCGTGAGTTAATTTAAGAGCTAAGGATGTGCAGAAAAAGTCTATTTTAAATTATTTTTGCACGCTTATATTTTCTTATTTCAGTAACACGATTAAGGTCGGAGAGCCCAATGAACCAGTACAACTTGTACGAGTCAACAACAAAGCACAACACGGGCTCTATCGATCGGCGCGATGAGCGACGTGACTCCAACGATTATTACAAATCTTACGGTTCAGATATCAAAGAGAAGAGCTATGACGTCACAGACTCCGCGTACTCGACCTCGCGACTCAATAAGAAAGAGATGAGATACGGCTCAGAGAGTCCTAGAAATAGGACAGCTAGTCCGATAACTACGAAGCATTTGGGTAACGGTTCTCGGTTAGATATTAGAGCGAGCAGTCCGTATCGAGCTAGTAGCCCGTTTAGAGCGACGAGTCCGGTCGGACGAACAGCCAGTCCATTGACGAGAAAAGACAGTCCTTTGAATAGGACATCTAGCCCAATTAACAGGTACGTTGAATCTGTATGAAACGCAATTGTCAGTTTGTGGTTTTGTTTGCTTGTTCTATGTAACATTTATAGCGTGCGCTGGCCTCTATTCACGACAATAATGACAACATTTTCAGAAGCTTCAGACTAAATAAAGTGATATGTATGTTATGTATCAGATTATACTTTTACGTTGTTTTTCGCTTGGACGTTAGTAATGTCTTTTTGTATATGATAGGCTAGATTCCGACCACTATCTCGCCTGGTGGTAAGCGATAATGTAGTCAAAGATGGTAACACGCTAGGCCTAGAATTGTGTGACTCTCAAGGACTGAAATGGTCTTTACTCGTTGAAAAAACATCTATTAGTAATATGATCGAGACTTCCCACTTTGCTACATTCTCAGTGTACTCTGGACGTACAAACACAAATTTGCAATTTTATAAAGTCAATGAACTGATATGAACAGGTCAGGTGTAACGTCTGACGTCAATATTTCCAGTATCGTACGGACATTTAATTTTTGCGATAATGAAGTCTGTTTTTATCAAAGTTAAAAGGGAAAATTTCCGGCGAGCGCTTGTTGTAAATCAATTTCCAATCAGGCTATCAATGGGGCGTCTGGCGCACGAATGAGTGCTCATTTTTGTTTTGACGCGGGCTTTATGTTAGTAAATTACTATGGTGCAGTACTTGACGCAATCAGAAGTAATGACTTAAGTGTTCTTACTTTTCATAATGTTGTTACCAGTGAACTACGACGCTTCTTTGCCTGGTACCTACCTTGAATTTGGTTCATTTGATTTCATTCGTGTAGAATGCTTGTCAATAAACGCCATTCACGTATATCGTGGTCGAAGCGTGGGTCGAGGCGTTAGCAGGTTTTCATTATTTGATTGTTTGACACAGCGACATTTAGTTCTAGGCAACACGATAGTACGACAGATACAGTGTAGATAGTCCTAGACGACGACAAATGGGATAAATATCGAATGAATTATGTAACTGAAACAAAAGCTTTGCGCTGTGTTAGTCGAATTGGTATTATTCTTACGTCATTTATAAGTTAAATAATACCTGAGTTTAACAATTTTAAGAATATATTTGTCGAAAGAAGTGAATTATTTCTAGAAAGCAAAGGTTAGAGCCGCAACTCACAACAATACCTGGCCCGGTGGTTTTAGCATTAGCCTGTGTAGTAACACTACTATATTACTTTTTGGGTCACTCTTATCACGCTTCACTACGCGTTAAAACAGCTACAGATAACAGACGTGTGTAAGGCACAAACCAGAGAGAAGAGACATAAGAAAAAAATTAAAACGTATGAAAAAATAAACTTATCTGTACCGGTTCTTGATTTTATGTTTTTAATTACAAGACATCCAAAATGTTTAATGAAGTCAATTTAAAAAGCCACCACGTCCACGCCCGGTTCACGCTTACGTCCTTTCTGTCTTGCCAAGGCGTGCCCTTTTAGAGCTCTAAGCTACAGCTACAATTTTCTCTTGCAGAGTCAGCAGTCCTATAGAACGATATAGCCCAGTAACGACAACAAAACGTGTGGTTGAGAAACGGTCCAATTACAAAATGTACAGCTCTTTCAGCGGTTCTCAAGACAATCTTGATCAAGGAAGCCCTTTCTCCTCTCTTGAAGCGGATAGAACGAAGAGACTTGGTAGCCCTAGTAAGTGATAAAGTTTGTTCAGATTTAAGGTATCTCGTATCATAAAAAATACTATTAATTATCTAGTTTTCTTTTTTGAAATATCTAATAAGTTGACAAAGTTTACGATAAATGTTGCTAGTTAAAAACAATTTTGTGTAATAAACAGTCTGACCAGTGTAAAAGGTATATTTGTTTTTTTTTATATTAGTCGAAAATTCGCAACCAAATTAAATCTTCTCATTAGTAAACACATTTACCCAACATTTTTAAATATCTTCCTCCGCGTAAAAAAAAGTGTCCTATGTATTATTTTAGATTATAAACCATATTATAAGTCATAGTAAGGCTACCGAAATAATATCGTTTAAAAACTAAAAAAGAACCGACTTCAATGTTCATTTTCAGTACCAATTTTGAGATGTTTATCTCAATATCTCTGGAGATACTTATCAGACCTCGATAAAATTACCATGGTACCACACTTGGGATATCTCCTTTCGAACAAAAAAAGAATAATCAAAATCGGTGCATAAATGATGAAGTTATCCCCGAACAAACATTAAAAAAAAAAATTAAAAAAAATATACGGTCGAATTGAGAAACCTCCTCCTTTTTTTGAAGTCGGTTAAAAATACAACTATATAGGTAAAAAAAAGCAAAACCCCGAAAATCCATTTAAACATTAGGGCTGTTTCCAAGATAAGATTTGATGTTCTGTGATGTAGATGCTAGTAGAATAAAGGATAACGCACATACATACGTTTCGTAATCGCCTGCCTTCCGGATAAGCACACGAACGTCAAACGGTGCGTGGTCAACTCGGGCGGATTATATTGATATTACCGGACGCGAAGCGTTACCCTGCCGGTCGCGCAGCGTTGCCCAGCCGTAACTGCGGCGATTTGCCGGCGCTGCTGATCTGATCCACTCTGAGATGCCGTGCTGTATCACTGAGCGTGCCGTGTCAATAGGCAATAACGCTAATTACGTACAATAATGTAAACTGCAGTTATTAAGAAAATTAAGAACGTGCCGCTATTATAATACAATACAATAACTCTTTATTGATTACCAAGAAGAAAAAAAACTTAAAGTATAATAACAATATTTAGGTAATATACTCGGCGGTCTTATCACTAAGAGCTATCTCTTCCAGACAACCTTAGGACGGACAGGAGTAGATTAATAATAATGGACGGCGGTGCAAAATAAAAAAAAGAAAACTAATGCCTACTTTAGTACAATTTAGTTTTGTTATAATTTTTAGGTCTGGTATAATCATTAGGTCTAAAATTTCGCCTGATTTCGAAGAGCATTTTACTACCGAAGTTTTGCACTGTTTTACGGGACAGTGACCTAGGTATCAAGCATTGAAAAAGAGCCATTTTCAATTGAATGAAACAAGTCCCATTCTGCAATTGAACGTATTAACAAAGGCAATGAATAAAGTGCACTACATTACCCAGCAATTGAAGTGTGTGAGGTTTTCAACGTATTTCATAAGTCACAGTTCTCAGTATTGCTTTTGACTGATCGTTGAAATGGAAAAATATGCCGACTGAATAAAATTGCCTTTTTTCTGTATTGTGTCTGAATTTTATGGCATTAGCTTTTTCTGTAAAGAAAATATTCGGCTACCTTAAGAGTTTTGGTTAAAATAATATTTAAAGAGCATACATACAGTGCGTAGGAACATACGTGGGACCTAGATCAACTTTATATAGATACCAGTCTATGCTAATTCTTTACAACTAGATCAAACAATAATACACAGTTGGTAAAAAAATATCGACACAGTGTTAAATTATATCAATATAATCCAAAAACTATAAAATTATATCAGATATCGCGTGGATTCTACTGCGTTTTCCAGTACCAAAGTGCGTAGATATTTTGAAGTAAGAGCAAAGCAAAAAATTATAATTTTCTCTCTAAATGGTTTCAAAGTAAATAAGCATACATTCCAACAAAAAATACACAAACAGTTTTTTATTCTAGGTGCTGGCGACCCTGGCGGGAAACCGTATCTACCAAGAAAAGATTCCTGGGACCCTGTTGAAAAGACGAGGCAAATGCTAAGCACCAACAGGTATCAAATTATTTTCATTCAATTTTTTTATAAAGATTTTCTGTGTGTGACACTTTATTCAGTTCGTAAGTAAGACGAAAACTGCAACGTTGAAGGGATTAAGTTTGTTGAAACAACAGAAAAACCAATAGCATATGTCTGTATACAATGCCCTGTGACACATTTGGTTAGACCTCGTCTTCAACTTACACCGGAGATCGTAGGTTCAAATCAGCCAATGAACAAGGTCGAATTTCAACCGAAAAATGTAACATGCGTATCTGCAGGTGTCCTACGGAAAAGAAACATCGCATAGAAACCCCTTTATTAGTTACCTCTACATTAAGGTGGCTTAGTTGACATGATGGTAGTAGAACACTATGGTTTATTGAAATCTATTTTGTCATGGATTGCCGCACTGTAACGTTTGAAAAATGTTTTTGTCCTATCAAGTATATTCTATTTCGAATTGATTGAACTGATTCCAACTAGCTATTAAGCCTCTTAATTAGTTATCAAAACCGATAGGTGCATTGCTCATCTCTATTACACCATCACTAAAATCTATTCCTAAAGTTACCTCTAGCTTGTAGCAAACTCCATAATAGCAACAGAATTGAATCAAGCCGATCCAATAGTCTATCAAACACGGGCAACCAAAGTCCAAGTCCACGAGGGCCCGGTGGTGTAATCGGGAGAACGGTTGGCTTTGATGCCGTGGTACCGAGTTCAAATCCCGCCGTGCACCAATGGATTTTTCTATAGAAAAATGTATCTGCGTTTCTCACAGTGGCCCTCCGGTGAAGAAAAACATCGTTAAGAAACCAACTACCCCAAATATGGTGTTAGGACACTATCTAGTGTCCGCCTGGCCAGCTACCACCCTCAAGTTAGAAAATCTGTCACCAAAACATCTAATGTGTTCCGGCAGCTATCCTTGAGAGCCAGTTCCCATTCTAGGCCAAGCGTACTTACCATCTTCGACCGCATCATCACTTACCAACAGGTGAGATAGTGGTCAAACGCTTGCCTATACAATATAAAAAATAAATTAAAATAAACTGGCCAAGTGCGAGTCGGACCCGCACAAGTAGGGTTCCGATTAAACAAAATTTGCCGGAAAAATAAACTACAAAGTACATCGATACTATAAATACCGTGTCAATACTAAACATGCTTATTTACTACAACGCCATCTAACGAATGTCTAACGTACTTCTAACGCCAACTAAGTGAACGTTAACACTAGAGATGCGCCGTATAGTGGTTTCACCGAATTACCGAATACCGAATATTATTCGGTTTAACCTTTACCGAAACAGATATTCGGATGAATTATTCGGTTTACCATTACATTGTTTTGCCGCGTAAACAAGTTCTAGTAAGTGCGCTACGTGCTGCTGGTTAGATTAGGAACTTGGATGGATTTAATTGAGGTTTTTAAAATATTGATTTTAAGTTTAAAAATAAATATTGTTGCGAGATTTAAATTAAATGTTGATTTAAGGCTTAATATAAATGTTGACTATAACTACTAACTATAGGTTTAGAAGTAAATATGTTTTGTTTGACTTATAATATAACATAAGTCTTTGTATAAAATATATAAAAGAAGTTTTGTCTTTTAGTTCTACACCTTGGCTATATGAGCCAAGAAAATAGAAATGCTTGAACCGAATATATTGGGCAACAAAACCGAATAATTTGGCAGAATACAAATAATGGAAAAGATGCCGAATACGCTGAATACCGAATACCAAACGAATATTCAGCGCATCTCTAGTTAACACAAAAAAAACAGTGTTTTTCAACGTGTGGGTCGCGCCACTCGCGAGCCCCTGCGGGGGTCGCGAAGCCTCTATAAGGGAGTCGCGAAGCCTCAGTAAAAGAAAAAAACAAAGTTGGAAAACATACTTTTAAAGAAAATATTAATTAAAGAGTGAGTGAAGTAGGTGTTTTGACCGAGAGTGCTAATAATTTTTGGTTTAAAAGAAAATATGTAATTTGTTTCCTGTAGGCCACACGAACGAAACCGCGGGTAGAAGCTAGAAATATAACAAAATACAAATTATAAACAGTGCAAGTAGGTCGATTTTTTTTTCATACTAAGGGGGTCGCGTCGCGTCATGAAAAAGGTTGAGAAACACTGGTAAACAATCGTACATAGATGGCGCTATAGTAAAAACACGTTTTTTGTATGGGGACCCCCTTTAATTCTTAACGTTGATCTGTTTTTAGTATTTGTTGTTATAGCGGCAACAGAAATACATCATCTGTGAAAATTTCAATCGTCTAACTATCACGGTTCATGAGATACAGCCTGGTGACAGACGGACAGACAGACAGACAGACAGACAGACAGACAGACGGACAGCGGAGTCTCAGTAATAGGGTTCCGTTGGTACCCTTTGGGTTCGGAACCCTAAAAATGTCCCTATAACTTAGTCATAATGTTCAGTAACGGATCCGTCTTGTGGACTTCGGTCTCACGCTAATTTACATTCTTACTAGAGTTTATTAGTCTTTTTTCTCCGATGGGGTATTTGCTGATCTACTAATGGGAATGAAATGGTTTATTTTATTCATTATAATTATTCAAAGTGTTAAATTATCTACATTATTATTATGCGTATTCGAATATTTACTTAGTGTTGACTTGTTTAAAGGTATATTGTTTATATATATAACAGCTGTGTGACTGCACACAGCTGTTATCTGCGGTTCAATCGCTGTCTGACCGCATTTGGTTTGAACCAACCGGTACAAATGCTACTGCAGTAACTGATCGCCAGCGCGGCCGCCACTGCAGATCGCAGCGGTGTGGCCGTACCTTAAGTGCTTATATTTATTATGGCTTTATACAGAATAAATGCTTTAACTTTGGCTTAGCTACAAAGACAAAGATATAAGACAAAATACCGGTGCAAAATCAGCCTCATCAGTTTAACCGTTACTGGAAGAAGGAGAAAACAAACTGATCTATAAGTGGTTCAGACGTTGCTTTGACTGATAAATAATTATGTATTTAATTGTTTTCTTGGCATTTTACTATTAACTATTATTATATTATTACTATTTACTATACTTACAGTTGTTATCCTCAAATTAAGACGATAATTTCAACGACGTGGTAAAGCAACTATAAAAATAATAATATAAATTTGAATGTAGGTAGTAAGAGAGCTGCAGCCGCATAAAAAAAAATCAAATAAGTATATAATAGGCCGGTTCACTTACAAGATGGCGTCTGTGAAATAAGTCCATAAATAATAAAACACAAATAAAAACAACGGGTTGCACTCCGGGAGTGCCGACAGAAGTGAACACTTGAACTTCAACGTTGTGCATTTGGTCTACTCGCCCTCCGTCTTACAAATTTTCGATCAGGTCAAGTCTCCTTAGACGAGTTAAACATTTTTACCCATCCCAAAAAACTTGCTACTCTCCCTCCGTCTTACGAATTTTCGATCAGCTAACGTGTCCTGGCGCGAGGTCCTGACCAGGGCGTAACATTTTTACCCATCCCAAAAAGTTCACAACGCCGCTAAAGAATAGAATATAATAGAATAGTCCTGTATTGTTTCATTGTGTTTAGATACATAGATGGTCTTAAATGTAAGTCGTAACAACAGCTATCCCTTTCGGGCGTACAATATTCTGCACCAACTAATAATTAACTAATACTTAAAAGATAAATAAAATTTGCAATTTTTAACTGTAACTAAATCTTTTTCCTACTTTTAATGGTGTAAAATATAACATATAATATAAAATATAAATATAAAACAGAATTTTTCATTTCAAAAATACAACAAAAATCTAATGAAATCCCTAACTACTAAACGAACTTCCACAAGTATAACATATTTGACGCATGTATATTCGTGTTTGTAGCCTCGAGCCTCACACGGAGCGCTTCGGCCAGAGTACCTTGGACCGCGAAACCAAGAGGAACACTCAACTGAACAAGTTCACAGACTTCAGCCACGACTCCTTCAACAAACACCTCGACCGGTTGGCCGACGACAGCAACTCCGAAACTTACACTAGTCGAGTAAGTTTACATTTTATACATTTAAAATAAAACCGGCCAAGTCGAGTTGGACTCGCCCACCGAGGCTTCCGTACCAACTTCACAGACCCCTTAAGTTTGCAGTTCAGTCAAAACTATGTATAAAATAAATCACACAATAGCACAATTTTATTTAATTGCCTTATTTAAGGTTTATGCCAATTAAGCTAGACCTTAGGGGTCTATATATATTGTACTACCACTCATATAACTCAGAGGCCTATCCTAATTGGCGTATCTATGTTTGTATGGGGACACCCATTAATTTTTTTTTATTGTTTGGAATTTTGCCTTTATTTGTTTGTAAAACCTTGCTTCTTGTCAAATTTCATGCTTCTAGGTGAAAGGGGAATAATTGTCAATTCAACAGTCAATCGGTCAAAAGCAAGGTCTTTTACAGCACAAGTAAAGGAAAAATTCCGAATAATAAAAAAAGTTGAAAATTAAGGTACATTTTTGTATTTACAAGTTTTCGCGAAAATCTAAATTTGTCCATATTTAATAATCGTATTGACTCAAGACCCTGAATTTTATACACCTAATAGGGACTATAAACCTCAGTATCTGGTATAAATTTCAACTTGCTATGTTCATCCGTTCATGAGAAAATCGGTGGCAACACGACACACGGACAGACAGACAGACGGACAGACAGACAGACGGACAAGAAAGTGACCTTGTAAGGGTTCCTTTTTTTACCTTTTGAGGTACGGAACTCTAAAAACGAAACAAAAAATACATACCTGAGCATTTTTGCATCAAAAGATTTTGCATCTTGGTTCCTAAAAGCAGGGATTACATTTTATAATATACTAAGGACCCGCCCCGGCTTTGCACGGGTATAGCATATATGCCTAAATTTTTGCATCAGTTTAAAGGTCATCGCCCACATGCACGACCCCGCTGCCAACAGGCCAAATAATGTTTATTATAATTTAAGATTGTTAAAAAATTGTTAAACACAATCCAAAATTTCATCGTACCGACGGGACTTAAACCAGCAACCTCCGGAATAACATGTTCCGTTGCTTTGCCAATTAAGCCACGGTGCGAAGTATCGTTACGACGAAATTAGTGGATTGCATTTGTTAACCCAATTATGCATTGGTGGCGCTTATCTTATTAGCTTATCTATGACTACTTATTACGAAGTTAATCATTCGGAAGAAATCATTACAGTTTTCAAATCCGACGAGAGATGTTGCACTGCGTAAATCAAATATTATGTTTCTTTGAAGTGTTTCACACTTTATATTTTTGTAAATTGTTAAACACAATCCAAAATTTCATCGTACCGACCGGTAAGGTAGCAGTGATGTAAAATGTCTAATAAAAATGTATCGCCAATAGGAATCTCCGGTAACGAGGCAACTTATTAATTGGAGGAGGTACTAAGCCTCTTTAACCTTCATAATAAGAATTTTTCATTGTTCATGCTCGGAATTTGGCTGTGATTTTTCATTTTCACGCAATATTATTATCTTGATTTAAATTGGATATTTATTTAGATTTGAAGATTCTTGTGTTGTACCTACAGGAATTAATTTATTTACGTAAATTCTTTGGTTCGTAACAAACTGGTATCATGTTATAAAATGTATTAATGTGCGATAGGTCTACGCATTATTTTACTGTGGTGACTAAAATACAAAACATAAAACATTGCCTTTAGCCTTTATTAGGCTAGTAACGTTTTAAAATAAATAATAAGAATTTTTAAATTTAATTTTAATTTTTACTTACAAAGCGTCAAACCTAAAAGCGTAAATATATAGATTTTATAGATCTGGCCACTCTGAACATCACACAATACGGACTTTGAACATTTTCTGAAGGCTCAGTAGTGTCGTGGGAGAATGGTCGGCCTTGACGCCAGAGATACCGAGTTCAATCCCCGCCGAGCACCAATGGATTTTTGTATCGAAAAATGTATGTGAGCTTTTCACAGCCCTCCTGTGAGGGAAAACCATCGTTAAGAAACCCCAAACGCCGCATGGTGGTAGGACACTATCTAGTGGCCGCCTAGCCAGCTACCACCCTGAGTTACACCTTCAAGTTATACAATCTGTCGCCAAAACATCTAATGTGTACCGGCAGCTATCCTCGAAAGCCAGTTCCCGTTCTAGGCTTCTCATGCTGCCATCCTCATCATCATCACTTACAAACAGGTGAGATAGTGGTCAAACGCTAGCCTATAAGATATTTGCATCAAGAGGTTAAAGAATCATACTTTTATTCGGCATGATGACCAAATGTTCGATTAAGTTACGTATCACACAAAGAATCGTATCAAAATCGGTCCATTCGTTTAGGAGCTACGATGCCATAACACAGACAGATACCCAGACAAACACGTTAAACTTATAATACCCTCATTTTTCTTTAAGAGTCAAAAACTGGCCACTAGCTAACCATGTTCAGAATCATGTCTGTTCCTCTGGAAGTATGTTCATAACATCAAAATCCCTATAACCCTACGAGGCCCAAGGCTCAAGTTATAAACTTTGTGGGCAGCGATCGTTACGAGCAAGTCCCAGCGGGGTTTTGAGTGATAACTTGCCGAACTGCCGTCAACTATGTAAACCGAGGCAACCGTCATTATGACGTCACAAACTCACATCCCTATCCGTCTTTAGAGTAGCCCGAGACCGAATCAAGGGAAACTGCTTATAAATAGTTGCTGAAACAACGCTTTCTGACGCTTGCGAAGTTCGTTATACACGAGGTCATATTGTTTTAAAGTTCACTATTTGGAATAAATTATTTGTTTTATCAGAATTTCAACTTACACGTCGTGTATAAAAAAAGAGAGATAAGGAGAGTTAAATAATGGAAATACAATGTCTTCGAAAGTTCGATTAGGATTGTTGCAAATGTGGCATCATTCTAGGTCTGTGGTTGCGCTATGGAAATATTTCCTATATAACCCTGCGCACAACTATCGTTGAGTAATTTTTTATAATGGATTAGCAATAATAATAAATAAAAATAAAAAATAATACATTTTCTTTTATTGCTATATGATATTGCCTTAAAAATAGCCTCTGAATCTCGTCTCACATTAAAAACAATTAGGTTTTCGCATCGCTAGCTTCTCAATGCAACTTCCCTGACCGGATATTGTGTAATAGGAATGTAAACTACGATTATACAGTCGTAGTTTTGGAGCTTGAGGATAAATAGACCTATATTTCTCTGAGGGCCAGTTTCACCGTACCTGATAGTCCCTGGCAGGTAAGACTATCAGGGATAGTCTTACCTGCCAGATAAACTACAACTTTTAAATGGCGTTATCTGTTAGATAGCTAAGTATCTGAAGAACCGGTAAAAGTGACATCTGACAGATTGCAACGCGACTCAAATAGGAGATCACGACTGAAGACCAGAGACTACAAAGTTACAGGCGCTTTCTGTCATCCTAAGATATAGATGCAGTAGAACTTTTGAGTAGCATCTATTTAATGCTGCAAACATTGGTTGCAAGTGATCTATAAATATTAAAGTTTATAACAGCTATTAACACGTAAACATTTACGTCCCACCCAAACGTCGCGAACGGGCATACTCCCAGACGAAGAACTACAAGAACGTCCGAAACTGTTTGGAACTAACTTCCAGTAAATGTTTACGTATTAATAACCGTTATAAACTTTAATATGTGTAACGCTCACGACAATTTTAATAATCAAATGATCTATCAATGTAGAGTTTTAGACTATCAAGGCTGGCGCCATTATAGTTTTAGAGGTACACCGTAAAGAAATGAAACTTGGTCCGTTTACAGCGCTGTTCATTGACTGTTTGCTTTTGTAAATAGTGTTCCAGTTCGCGCAAAAACTACAGAAAGAGCCCACTTAAATAAGACTGTATTGAAGAAATTACCAATATATCTAATTGCCGTTCTGGCTGTATACTCAAAGAGTTGCGGTTTCATTGCAAACCGTCAGCTCTGGTACCTGTCATGTCAATATTTATCACCAACATACATGGAAGAGGTGTCCATTTCAATAAGTAAACTTAAAATCTCGATGACGCTGACTATACATAATTAAGATAGTTTAAAAACCAAAACAACCGACTACAATGCCCCGCGAGTCAATTTCAGTAGCAAGTTTGAGACGTTTATATTCGTATCTCCAGAGATACTTATCAGATCTCGATAAAATTACAATAGGACCACCTCGGAAACGTACCCTACCGATTACAAAAGAATCATTTGAATCGGTTCAGAATTGACGGAGTAATCGCGTAACATACACACAAAAAAAAACATACAGACGAATTGAGAACCTCCTCCTTTTTTGTGAAGTCGTTTAAAAATGATGATGCGGTCTATAATTAAACACTTACAAATAATTTGAAAGATAGATTAACTCTTTATTGTAAACCAAAACCTTATATATACCTACCGCACAAAGCAATATCTTCCAGACAACCTAATTATGGACTTGTTTTAATACACATAGCGTTTGGCGCATAACGAAAAATCATAAGCAAATAAGTCAATACCCATTATGATATTACTACATTCTATAAACGAGAAATTAATTAATTAATACTACAAAATGTCAATGTATTGTCTACATCAGTTCTCGTTTTTCATAAATCGCAGTCAAAATAAATTAAAGTAGGGCTACATTTCTCCTATGAAAATTAAAAACAATAATAGCATAAAAGATTCTGAACGCCACCGGTTAAACTATACGAAAGAAATCGCGTGTCAAGCTAGTAGGTACCTTTTAATATTGTGTGTGTGACTACTTGTACTATTCATTATTCTGTGGTGTGACCCACATACTTTGGCCGTATTCCTGCGGTTCACTCTGATCCATTAGATGGAATAGTTACGGCCCTGCCGCGTTTTATCTCCGGGAGGGTTCAAAATTACATATCTTGGTGATCAATTTTATATAGACCAAAGGGCCAGATGTATTTACTGTACCGTACCTACAAAACGACTAAGCAGGTTGTTTTTTAGTTTTATCTGAAAGAAAATCAATAAAGAAAAATTGGAACCATGTAGATGTAGAAAGTGGTAAGTCAAAAGACAAAACCATTAGTTAATACTAGGCAACAATAATCCAAGAAAACAAGGCCGGATCATAGAAAGGTACAAGGAAGAGGCATTGCCCCAAAACATAGGAGTTGTTCGAATAATCATAAAAATATGTAACAAAACTAAAAAAAAAAGATCGATCATTCACAAATGTAAGGCTAGGAGAATCGATTAAAAACAAAAAATACCAAATTCCGACATTACAATTGTTACACAAATATAAATAAGACAAAGAAAAAGTTTTATAAAAATATAAAGTGCGTAAAACGTATAGAACCATTAACATTACTCAATACACTTAAAAACATTTTCTCAAAACCAAGCATACGGTAGGTATAGTTTGACATAAAAGTTCGAGCAATGGGGTTATCACACGCGTCAAGGTCATCTTGCCATAACTTCCGCTTTCCCAAACGTTGATTCAAAATCAGTTCTGTTCCACTGCTGAATACCAGCAAAAGATCTCACCCAAAGCCAATTGTCAATGATATAAGCTAATTTGTAAAAGTTAAAACTGTACCTATGTATATTATGTATATTATATAAAAGCTGTATTTTACTGTACTTTAGCTGTACCGGCAAACGTATTGTAGGTCTCCCTGTGACCAGATGAAGCGACGACATACGCAAAGCGGTGGAAAAGAAGATCCGAAGATCGGGCTCAGTCGCGGATCGTGGGAGAGGTCTACGTCCAGCAGTGGACTGACACTGGCGGATTGTGATAATGGTTATGAAAGCTGTATGAATATATTTTATGCCGTGTCGATGCCTGTAATTTCACAGGACACTCTGTCCTTCAAATCGAATAACATTTCTATTTCACGGCTGAATAACTAACAAAGTGGTGCCACTGCAGGCGGACTGGTAAAAGTCCTACCGTAATAAAGTCTTATATATTGCTTCGCCTAACTATTGTATATATTTTGACAGCAAGAGATCAAGCGTGAGGTGCGAGAGAGTTCGTCGTACATAGTTCGCGACTCTTCATACAGCAGTGTGGAGGAGAAGCAACAACAACAGCAGTCTTTTTTATCCAATAGGCCCCCCCGCGACCCTACCGGGGGGGCCCGCACTGAAACGGACGCAGCACATGGACGTTTCAGGTAACTTGCACGTAACAGCCTAAAGATCTTATTATTTCAGGGAGTGAAACGCTTCCTTCTATTGTATCCGATGTTTGTCTAAAATCAGAATATGGGCATAAAGCGAAACGATCAAATTGCTGATTTTAGTCAATTAATTTCTCGACCACCCTTTCCTAACTGTTAGGTACATAAATAACGAATACTTACACTATCCCAGCTGTCTAGGCATGGCATGGTCTTCCACTATGCCAATAGAACTGCCGAATGAATCAATTTCAAAAATTCAAATTTATAATCTTGTAACTGGAGCTCATTATTTTTCTCACAAATTATATAAATATGTATTTTATATATTTTTTAATATGAATACATTTTGATAAGAACAGCGCTCATATAAAGTACTAGCTGATACCCGCAACTTCGTTCACGTACACCAAGAATTTAGTTAGCCATGTTCATCCTCATGTTAAAAAGAATCTCCTTGCTAAATTTCAGTAAGATCGGATCGCCCGTTTAGGCGTGATTAGATACCAAACAAACAGAGTGACAGATTTTATCTTTTGACCAATAGTGTTTTAAGGTTTCAAACTATAGTACCTTTTAATACATTTCATGACGAAAAAAAATTACAATTACTTACTTATTATACTCGTACATAGTACATGAGTACAAAAATAAAAATATTTTCGAAAGTAAACATTTATATTATTACTAGAAGTGCCCCGCGGCTTCGCCCGCGTTAAAGACTTCTTTTATTTACTTAAAACTTTTATTTTGTAAAAACTTTTCTGCCATAAAAGACAATCAAAGAAGTAAAAGCCAATTCGGGATATATATATTGAATTTCAGACGTTTTTACCAACCCGTTGCAAAAATCCTGCAACACGTATTTAACTATTTACTAATTTATTTACGGAAGTTCTTAAGTAAATCTATAAGTTTTTATAAATAATTAAAAATAATGAGTTATATCTGGGGGAATTTTTTATAAAATCCTTTCTAAGCGAATGCCTACGTCATAACAAGTATCTGCATTCTAAATTTCAGCGCAATCCGAAATAATATTGATTTTCAGACTTTGTTACCCATTTCAAAATGCCATGCTAAGATGAAAAAGCCTGAAAATCATATTTATTTACAGAAGTTCTTGTGTGAAATGTAGAATAAAATGACTATCCAAACTTTGAACCCCCGCTTCATCCCCTTGAAGAGTGAATTTTGAAAAATCCTTTCGTAGCGGATACCTACGTCAAAATAACAATCTGCATGCCAAATTACAGCGCAATCCGAAACAATATTGATTTCAGACTTTGTTACCCCATTTCACCCTTTTAGTGGTGGCATTTCAAAAAAGCCTGAAACACGTATTTACTTATTTATTTACTGAAGTACTTGTGCGAAGTTTCGAATAGAAAAGACTATCTTACCTTGTTTCTCCATACAAACTTTGAACCCCCGTTTCATCCCCTCAGGGGTAAATTTTGGGAAAACCTTCGTCAGAGGGAACTAACGTCATAATAACTATCTGTATGCCAAATTTCAGCGCAATCCGAAACAATATTGATTTTCACACTTTGTTACCCCATTTCACCCTCTCAGGGGTTGAATTTCGAGAAAACCTGCAACACGTTATTATTTATGTATTTGCTGAAGCACTTGTGTGAAGTTTCGAATAGAAAAAACTATCTTATATTTGAGTTATGAAATTCTCACGAGTGATATTCATCTTATATTGTTTCTCCCTCTTATCTTGTTTCTCCCTCTTATCTTGTTTCTCCATACAAACTTTGAACCCCCGTTTCATCCCCTTCAGGGGTGAATTTTGGAAAATCCTTCCTCAGAGGGAACTAACGACGTAATAACTATCTGCATGCCAAATTTCAGCGCAATCCGAAACAATATTGATTTTCACACTTTGTTACCCCATTTCACTCTCTCAGGGGTTGAATTTCGAGAAAACTTGCAACACGTTATTACTTATGTATTTACTGAATCACTTTTGTGAAGTTTCGAATTTAAAAAAACTATCTAATATTGTTTCTCCATACAAACTTTGAACCCCCGTTTTATCCTCTTAAGGGGTGAATTTGAGAAAATCATTTATCAGATGGAACTAACGTCGTAATAACTATCTGCATGCCAAATTTCAGCGCAATTCAAAACAATATTAATTTTCAGACTTTGTTACCCCATTTCACTCTCTCAGGGGTGGAATTTCAAAAAAGCCTGAAACGCGTGTTTACTTATTTTTTTACTGAAGCACTTGTGTGAAGTTTCGAATAGAAAATACTATCTAATCTTGTTTCTCCATACAAACTTTGAGCCCCCATTTCATCCCCTAAAAGGGTGAATTTTGGAAAATTATTTCTTAGTACACCTACCGTACCCTTACGTACTAAGACAAATATACCCTCCGAATTTCAAGTCTCTACGACCAGTGGTTTAGGCTGTGCGTTGTCTGTCAGTCAATATGTCAGGACAAAGATTCTTATAGTATTAGATTGTCATGATAAGTAAGTTTTTTATTCAAATGTAGTGTTCGTTAAGTCAATTTGCAACGAAAATGTATTACCGAAATTTTAGAAATGTATGCATGCTTATCTGAGTAGGGCAATTCTTTATTTGCGTAGATTACGAGAATTTGCAACCTTGTCGCGCAAATGTTGTGAAATTCAATAATGTAGTCAATGAAACAAATACTTTGTAAACTTCTACTACAGTCATTCAATGAAGGTTTCACTCAAAGTACTACTAAACTAGTACATTTTAATTAAGTTAATAAAAACTACAATGTTCAAGCGGTGGCCGCGGAACTTTCTTCAGATAAGCATCAAACTGTTTGTGTATATTTTAACAATTTTGCACATTTTTCTGCATTACCTTATTCATACTGATTTCACCTCGATTGTCTTATTGACAGTTTGTTATGCCTTCCAGTCTCAATTGCTTGTTTAGTCCATGCACGATTTGCATATTCGTGTATCATACGAACCGCCAGGGAATGGAATGCCCTGCCTGAGTCTGATCTTATTTTACATGTGAAGTAGTTCTAACTTTCATATATTGTTTCAGACCAATACAAAGGGATAATAATAGAGGTGCCCAAGGCATACTCGTAAAACCAACGTATAAAGCAGTTCTTGGAAAACCTGTTGAGTTTATAGGTAAGAACATTGTTGATGTATTTTCCATTTAGATACAAAATGTTAATTTGTAGATTTTATGCAAAAGATTTCCCTCATTTGAATTCGAATGACAAAGTAGAATTATTTTATAGGTACTTTAATATTAGAGATTGCCGTCCCATAATGATTTAATTTAAGTCGTTTTAACATTCGAATTAGTTTGTTCGTGGAGTTAAATTTATTCGATTCTTCTTATTGTAGCATTGAAACATTTTCTTCTTTGACTAGATTTAATAGACTTGTAATAATTTTAGTGAGAGTATTTCGTTTTAAAAACTTTTACAATACTATATTATGTACTGACCTAAATAAAGATTTTAATAAGGTATTTAGTAAGTATTACCCTAGTGTATAGAGCTCGCAGGAGCGATAGAAACCGTAGAAGCCTTTTGACAAGCGTCTCTACACGAGGCATCCATAGGCGATTTTTACTCGTTGTGTATCCCACAAAATGTATTGATTGGCTTACAATTTACATAATAGTCGACTGAAATCTTATTAACTCTAGAAAAGGGCGAGTCCCATATAGTCAGTAGAAGTGACAAGAAGCCAAAGAAGAAATGTTGGTTATACACTGGCGAAGTCGTACAGAATAGGTCGGCACAGAGCGCATATTTATTAAGTAGCTGTTATTTATTCTGTGACAGAGTGTGACTAAGCACAGATAACAAGTATATTTTAAAACCTTTTTTTTTAAACAAGCTTTTATATAATCAAGTACAAGTCAAGACAAATCTAACAATCGAAGCTATCGATAGAATCTAACAAGCCCAAACACGGTGGTATTATCATGTGTAGTATGCCCACCTTCGAGCTCCATCATCAGACGAGCTCGTTAGTACTGTAACATTGAGTTATTAACCAATTTACATATGTATCTAAACAGCTGTGTGCAAACAGCTCAATCAAACACCGGGTAGTGGGTCAAATTTAACTTGCAAGATTCGATTATACCAATAAAACCACCATTACCATATAAAAGCTTGTAAAAAGAGTACCAAATCATTTTCCAGTGAATTCAAACTCAAATCGTGAATGAACAGATATTTTCTAGGCAATCACATCTTCACTAACATCAGATGAGATTGTGGTCAAATGCTCATTACCGTCATTATGTGTATATACCTACAAAAAATAATTAACTAAATTAATAGAAATTAGAGATTATAAATATTGTAATTTTTTTTAATAGTGGACGGAGGATCAGCAGGCCCAGGGCATTTAGAGTTAGAAGTATCAGGAGGGAATGGAGCTTTAGTACCGAGTTCTGTACGGTCCCTCGGAAGTCATCGGTACGCTGCGGCGTTCGTACCGCGAGTGATCCGACCACACGTTGTCCGAGTTACATTCAATGGTGAACATGTGCCAGGTAAGTCCATCCACTCGTCTTTTTTATTATTGTAAAAGGTGATTAAATATAGCATTTGAAAATGAAAGTAATCAGAAAGCATTTACCATTATAGCCTTCTGGCCGATCGTGCAGTTATTGTCGACCACATCGTCACGTACCAACAGGAAAACAGGGGTCAAATGCGCTATACAATTTAGGTACCTGCCTACTATAAAAAAAACATTGACAAGAAATATCACAGATCTCATTTCACAATATTATCATCACGAAAGAAGTTTTGGCGGGAATCTGAAAGAGTGTGTTTGTTATATTTTGTCCTAAAACTTGTGACATCCTGCGAGTTAGTATATAATAAATGTGTATTGTTCACCATTAAATGCCAATGAGGAGTCGGGAAACAGCGCATTTTTGAAAAACATGCTATTTCCGTTCACACTAAAATTCTACTGTAAAATATCGATGAAGTCCTAGTCATATCTTTACTGATTGTATGATTCGGACTGGACTATGACCTTAACTTGATTTGATGTGATGTAACTTTGAGTCGACTTTAGGACTTGAATCTAGAAAAAAAAACAACTATTTTAATACTTTGACAGTGACTTGATAAACTAATCGTGTGGAGCAATAGTAGAATTTAGAATAACATTATCACGACAGATATAAGATACTAACTTGTACTAATTTGAATGCACCATGATTGAGATAAATAAAGTGTCTAATTCGGAGCGAAAAACTCGCATATTCAAGACAGAGTGAGCTTCGAACAACGCCGGGAATCACTAATTTTCTCCACTTCACATTTTAATTCCAACTTTCATTATTCCACGACACAGTTCCTCGCACTACGTTATCAAAAAGAAATTCATACCGTTTTCACCACCGTATCACTATTTTCGCGTGCATTTTCTCAAAAGTCAGGAACATTACAACAATGCTGCATCTCTCACAAATTGTACGCAAATTTGCGCGATTGTGACAATGAGGCAAAAGTCCCTATATGAGAATTTAAACATACCTATTCACCGAGGTACTAACAGCTTCTGCGAGCAATTCACAATTACTCAGTTGTACCTACAGCGCACGGAATTAACGTTATATCTGGAGCATTTCTTGTAAGGACGCATTAAAGCTTCTATTCTTTCTTACAACGGAATGAAATGTCGAAGCGAGATCTCTATTTTTAGACTTTCTGGAATCCTTGCTACCTATTCTTGGCCGTGACTTATTTAAGTTTCCTTGAATGACTAATCTTTAGTAAAGTTCACATATTTACCTAGCTAGGGTATGACTTGGACAGGACTATGACTTCAACTGGCCTTAAATTTGACTTTGACTCGACATCACGACTTGAATTTACAAAAACTTAAACAATAACTTGAACAAAAGCTATATACACTAATTGTGTGGAGCCATAATGAAACTAAAATAAATAGCCAAGTGCAAGTTGGACTAATTCTCGTAGGGTTCCGTAACACAGAATAGTACTTAATAACAATCCTTTTACACCAGCAAAAAAATTAACTTTGTTTTTCATAGTTTTTGTACGAAAAACAAAATTAAATTTGCGGTTTTGAAAATGTGCTAAATCTCAAAAACTACTGACTACATCTCGTTCTAACAAATTTTCGTTGAAAGTATTTATTGAGATCTACAGCATCAATTTTTTTTAGATTTATTGCTCCCTTATTTTAAAAGTTAGAGTAGGGAAGGGGACACACTTTTTATCACTTTAGAAGTGTTTGTCTTTCAACTTAGACTTTGAGAAAATAGTAGATTGTATACCAAGGGTACAATATAGTACGTTTCTGCGAGGCCACTTTTTTGAATCCAGAGCGAAGCGAAGGATTCTAGAGTAGAATCCTGAGCGTAGCGAGGGATTTAAAGTACGTCGGCCGAGAGAAAATAATATTGCAGCCGGTAAAAGATAAAAGGCTCTATAAAATAGCAATTATAGCAAGAGTATACTTAAAATTGTATTGGCCAGTTATTTTTCTTCTTGGCCACCACAAGATATGTGTATTGTGGCACTTTGCGCGGTATTTTTTTTTTTTGTTTCCCCGTCTATATAACGTTGCGGCATTTTTTTTAACTTAATTAACGCCACGCTCTCTATTTAATAGGACAGTAACATTTACCGTACAATATGATTATTGAACCTCCTTAGACATGGCACTATAAAAGAACAGTCATAAGCCAAAAATTAAAAAATTACTTTCCCGCCCTAGGTCGGAAAAGACCTATGTTGCGCGCACTTATCGAGGAACAAACCATCATTTTTCGAATAGATGGGATGAAAAATAATTTTAGGAACCTCAATGTCAATTTTAAAGACCTATCTATAGACTACTACCGTATAGGTTTGATGATGTTTTTTTTGTATCAGTTCCATGTAGCCCCCCTTTAATCTTGTATAAAAATGGTAAAGCGGTTCACAGAATACCTACTACAATATCTACCTACCAAGTTTCAACTATGTAATAATAATAGTAGTAGTTTCGGAATAAAATGGCTGTGACATACGGACGGACAGACAGACGTGACGAATCGATAAAGGTTCCGTTTCGAACCCAAAGGGTACCAACGGAACCCTATTACTTAGACTCCGCTGTCCGTCTGTCTGTATGCCTGTCTGTCTGTCCGTCCGTCTGTCTCCAGGCTGTATCCCATGAACCGTGATAGTTAGACGGTTGAAATTTTCACAGATGATGTATTTCTGTTGCCGCTATAACAACAAATACTAAAAACAGAACAAAGATAAAAATTAAAGAGGGGTCCCCATACAAAAAAAGTGTTTCTTACTATAGCGCCATCTATGAACGATTGATTACCTAATTAATAATATTAATTACCTACCTTAACACCTTTGTGTTAACGTTCACTAACTGTTATAGGATAAAGAAGTCAGCTTGAATATGCGTCTCAAGTCTGGAACCCTCAATATGACTGTTACATCAATAAAATTGACAGGATTCAAAACAAGTTTTTACGGTTCATAAACTATAAACATAGGTTAAATTCAAGGATTCTATCGAAAGCTGCAGGCACCATCACCTCCTTCAATTAACTCTTCGGAGAGAAGTAGCCGAACTTCATTTTCTGCACGGATTACTAAGTAACAAAATCGACTGTAGCAATCTCCTAGAAAAAAATAAATTTCAAATACCCACACGAACTGTCACAAGACGTAATTACCTTAAACTTTATTCCGATTCTTGCTTCACTAATTATCGCTATAATTCTTTCTTTTTCAGAGTATGTATTAATTTTAATATTAATCATTCTTAGTGTGTCGATTTATTCGAGGACAGAAATAATATATGTAAAATTAGAGCAACTACAAACTTTTTTCCTAAAATTAATCAGAATTAGCTTTATTATTATTTTATTTTATTTTATTTTTACTGTACTATATTGATAGTGATTACTATATTGATAATGTAACTATTTATTTATAATTTATTACATATTTACATGTATTATTTCAGCTTGTTTGATTGATATGGTAGTTAAGTTATTAATATCCTTGATCGAAGTTAATATCACATAACGTGTTGTTGCTAGTGTCATATTCCCGCTTCTGTTTGATTTCATTACCCTATAACTTCGATCAAGAATCTATAGATAACGGGTTACCTGTATTATTGTAAAAATAAAAATAAATGCGTTGGCGCATTTATTTTTATTTTTATATAACTTTATATAATTCTTATTGTTTGAACATTCAAACATTTTTAAATACTTTTCTATTGGCGAAAGCTCCTTAAGGCTTCTCGGTCTAAAAAATTATTTTGTTTTTACACTCATGTATGTATTAGCTGTTAGCTTTCCATAAAATAAATAATTAATATTGTACTAGCTGTTTTCGTGACTTTGCACATAATTAAGTACCTATATTTCAAAAATATCCTAAGTTGTAAGTACCTGGGAAATCGACCGACAACAATTCGAGGTGGCGTTAATAGAAAGTGATTAGAACTTTTTTTGTTACATATTAAACTGTATTATTGTATACAACATTTCATCAATATGTATAGTACCCGTAAAGTACCCGAAATACATACAAGAATTGCTCCGTTTAAATATATAAGACAAGGCTATCTGAAGTCCAAATTTACTCTATTCCTATATTTTCTAGAGATTTTTTTATAGAGTGATTCAAGAGGAAAGCTTACAACCAGAAATACCAGGGTTAAACGTGGGCAAAGCCGCGGGCTGCAGCTAGTTAGATGATAATTATAAATTACCATCAGACTTTTGAACGCGACTGTACATACCACAGCATAGGTGAATACGTTCAAATATAGAAGGTCATCGATATATATGAAACCATCGCTTTTTTGTAGTCATTCAAATTTGGTCGGATAACGGGCCGTTATTTACATGTTTAGGTTTTTTGGTAATATCTACGTATATACGAAACATTTCAAGCTGAAAATTTTCACTATGTTTTATGATTAAACGCACTAATTTTTGATTTACACCCGCACATCTTGGGTTGCGCCGAATTCTTGCATGTTGACGTCAAAGTTATGATACCGTCGTTTTCACTTTTATTATTATTTCTCAATAACGCATGTATGTAGACTTCTGAAACTTTTATAGTTATTACAGGTGACAAGAAGGAACGAATACAGTTTTCAGTGAGTTTATACGTTTTGTCATTTAAGCGCAGCGATTTTTTTTCGGAATTTTTAAAAAGTGCTATTACTTGGAAATTATAAATATTTTCTTAAATCCAGTTCTGTCACAAATTAGCACAAATTAAGAGCTACTCGTGTATGTTTATCCCATAAGCGCAAATACAATAGTTTAAGAGATACACGATTCTGCAAAACGTTACTTCAGCAGGAAATACAATATCTCAAAAACCTAAAGACGCACAAATTATATTTTTGGCGCATATTTTAGCACAAATATAAGCTCTCTGTCCATGCACAATAATTCTCTCTCCGATCATTCGTTTAAAATTTTCGTCCCACTCATATCACTGTAGGAGGTACTTTCTTGCTGGGGTAACGTACACGTTTTTTTAGAATCATTATGACCGGATATGACTGAGAAGTTTCGCTCCATTATATTTAGATATTGATGAATGATTTAGACACATTGTAAATACATAATATATCGGATTGGGCTGGACCAATCTACAAAGCGCAATCATCCCAAACCCCATTACCCCAACCGAAGTTGGGGTAATAGCGTTTTTGTGGAATAGACTAAAGTCAGTTGTACTTCGTCTCATTGCCGTCTTCCGTATGGATTGTTTTCATCTAAACACGATGTGATAGTAAAAGTAATGTAACAAGTGTCTGTTAATCCTAAATTTAAAAAAAAACACTCTACTATACCCTATATATAACATTCATTGTGTTCTGATAACGATGATATTTATGAAATGTTTCATTTTTAACAATAACAAAACACTCCATGTATTTACTCACATTTTTAAAAAAGGGCAGAATCATTCCAAGATGTTAGAAGTTCAAATTGCATTTTTCTTCTAATTTAAAATCACCCCTCTGCGCTCGGTGTCTCTTTGCGCTTTGCAGCTCGAAAATATGTACAAGAGCTTTGATTTATAGTTCCTTGATTACTAGAAGTGTCACTATATATAAGTGTCACAGAATATATTATACAGTTTTTGTTTTCATTAAAATCGGGTTCGAGACTCCTTTGAGCATTTTTCGCTATTCCTCATAGTTTCTGATTTAGCCATCCAGGTCCATATATATATATTTATATAATGTTTGGTTGATAACAATGCAGATACAATATTTTATCAATTATAGTTCCAACTTACAAAATAAGTTTGACATTGTTTAAGCTTCCCCGCCACAGTAATTCAAAATTATGTACTAACGCGCCGCAATATTGTGTCGTGTCGATGCAGATGTAAGCACCTACGCATAGTTATTATATATCTTTAGGTATTGTTCATAAATCAAAAATATTATGTGTTGATAGCAATAAGTACCTTAAAAAGATGTGATTTTATTATTCTTGGTTTAAATAGCCAAAACCACGTAACCAATAATTTCAAGTTGACACTAAAAAGTAATTTGTGATGAATGTACATGGTAGTTACGCAATATCGTTTCTAGCAGTTTATATATGTTAGGTAACAAAAGTTGTATTGTTTCTGTGTTCTATGTAGCTTTTTAGTCCTTATCAACTGAGAAAAATATCGAAATGTTTTCGTATTGTTGTACTTCTATTGCAAGACGTCTTTTGTTCTGGTTTCAGCTATTTTCTTTTGTACGTTAAGATATGTTGATTGTTCTTTGCACGTGCATGTTATTTTGACGCCTTTCTGTATATTGAGTATTTGAATGTAGCACGCCAAAATATTCGTATACAAACTGGACATCTGTAGAAAAACTTAATTTAAGTAGATAAAGCTTATAGTTATTTGTTACTATTTTGTAGCATCATGAGTTTCTGAAATCGATTTATCTTAGCTGTTATGAATGTTATGTATGTTATATAAATTCAAGAAATAAAATTAATTTGTCTGCCCATTTGTTGAGAAAGTGTGGAGAGAAAGAGAAAGGGAGAAAGAGAGAGATAAAGCTCTCATTTCTACGTTTTATCATTTTCAGCTGCGATTGAAATATGATTATGTATTTTTAACCAATTTCACAAAAAAAAAAGGATTTTTTTTCTGTTTGTTACCTCAGAACTCCGTCATATGTTAACCGATTTGAAAAATTCTTTTTTAGTTTGAGAAATTGATTGATGCCTCCCGTTTGGTTTCATTTAAATTTTATCGAGATCTGACAATGATCTCTGGAGCTATGGAGATAAACAATATAAGCAAATTTGTATATTTTGATGACATGATTATAACTAGCCAGTACTTTGACTATCGCGGCATGTGAAGTCGTTTTTTTTCGTTTTGTACGATCATAAATTATTTACCATGATAAGTTTACCTAAACATATAAACAACTAGATGCGCCCCGCGGCTTTGCCCGCGTTGAATGCTCGTGAAATGTGATAAATGAAGAACCACTCGACCGATTTTGTGCAAACTTCACATAAACCATCTACTAAATAGTCCGAACAAAGCCTAAACATTTGGTTTGGATAGGTGAGCCCGTTCTTGAGTTATAAAATTACAACGAAAGGTGGCATTGATTTTTATATATATTGATTGAGTCATGATTACTTTCAATATCCAGAATCCTACAAAACCAAAGCTTCAATCGAAAGATATTAAGGTCTACACCGCATCAGGCCTTATTCACACAGGTATTGAGTTTCAATCAAGCCAACTGGACTGAGACATCCAGTGCAGTTAGATAGCCTGCATTTGAATAGTATTCAGTTCCTCACATCTCTCTGTCCTAGAAAGCCTATTGTAATGTGTCGCCACGGGCCGTATAATTCAGAATAGAAAGAAACCATTTACTTCGCCAGCTCGGCCGTGCGCCATGAAAGTGACAGCACCCTGTATTTGCCACAAAGCTTTCCAATTTCTAATTATTAATTTTCATATATCATTGGCACCACCATATGCATGTACATATGATATACATGTATATTACTATGTAATAATGGCAAGATTTCCTTCTAATATTAAAAATGTCGTCGTTTTTATCCTGGATTAGCAGCCTGATCAACTTAGAAGATACCTCATAATCTTCAAACGGCTGAACAAATTTTCTTGAAACAAAGCTATGAACATTCTCGATTAAAGTACAACCACGTACGACCACTCCGTAGCGCCCTGCGTCCCCGTGCGTGCTTACGATCTGAATTTCTATTGTTTTCTGATCTCCGTAGATCGCGTTTTGTGTGAACCTTGTACAAATACTAATGCGCTATCTGATCGCCGCCTACATCGCGCACGCAGGACGTCGCGGTGTGGTCGTACCTTAAGACACCTATAAACAAAAAAGCCACATGGAACAAGCCAAAGGAGCTACGTTAACCAGATATACGTCAAACTTATAAAACCCGTCTTTTTGTGTCAGTTGTTAAAAATAATTAATTCTCACGTAAGTACATTTGCAGTAAACTCGTATTTCACGTTCACAACTGCACGCGATTATCAATACGTATTATAAAACATTTAGGTTATATTAAGCATTCGACGAATTTAATAATTAAAGCGGTATTTATGTTGAAAGCGTAATTATTTGGCATGAAGTTGTATTCCAGATAATTATAAAATGTCAATACTAATAAAATGTCGATATAGCATTAGCATAGCACGTTTCGAGGGCCCAGTGGTGTAGTAGGCGAATCGTCGACTTTGTTAGGTAGCTCTTCACGGTTAAACGGTTCAATCGATTTAGCTGAAATTTGGCACTGAGATAGCCAGTAGGTATGGATGGTGGAATAGGATATAGCAACGGTCGGCAACAGGCGGACCGCGGTCCGTTTGCGGACCGCGAAAGGCCGAACCTCGGACCGCCAAATATTATAATGTGTTGTACAGTTATTGCAATAGGTAAATTCACAGGGCGCTTGGCCTTTGTTTGTGTTCTATGCGGGGTGTAACAGTGTGCGTGATTAATTGCGACATTAATCTTCTTGTGTTTTACTTAATCTGAATTATATTTTAAGCAAAAACAATAAATATTTATTATCAGTTGTTTTTTTCTGGACCTCGTTAAAATTTTCTCACAGTATTCGGACCCCACCTAAAAATACTTGCCTACCCCTGAGATATAGGATACTTAATAATAAAAGCGAAGCCTGGGAGTGCATCTATTATTGGCGTTATTATGTACATTGATGTTCCGCCTGACTTGCCACCAAAAAGAATTTTACCCACCATCAAAAGAAAACCTGCGGCTATAACCTTAAAGGGTGCGTGTTCCAAAGGTGTATACGTTATGGTAGTCCCTGCAACGTGATAATAAAAGTGCATAAAATGCTTTCTATTTTGAACCATTACAATTGGATATAAACGATCTTTCAACTCATAAGTAGTGAAAGACGCATTAATGTTTTTAGAAAACAATTTGCAGTTATTTGCTCTTTGCGCAATAAACACCAAGATAATCATCCTAACACCTAATAGATTTTTAATGCTTAATAGCCGAAGCAGTTAGATACTTGTTAAGTTAACTTACGATGTGGTCCAGGATGTAGCACGCTAGCCTAGAAGATACGTATTTACTCGCGAATTTACCTATTTCATCCCTCGTTCAAAGGCTAATGATGGATAACCATCATAATCATCATTTGCAGCCCTAAATTCACTAATTGCTTGGACTAGACTTCTTTTGGCTCTTGCCACGGGTCTCGATCCCAACCTTAATTACCTTTTCCTTCCAACTTAAAATTCAAATATTAGGCTGGCCGCACACGCACGGTTTCCTGATTAGGTTTCCTGATTAGGAATTCAGATTCGGAATTCCGTGAGATTAGCGCAGACGTTCGGTTTTTTGTATAAGGAATTTTATACGACCAGTGCCAACGCTAGCGCGAGTCTGAATGGAAATTTCCGTTCGTGTGCGGCGGCTGAGCCAAAATGTACGAGATCGCTGCGTTCGGGATGACGTCATTAGGTTTTTTTCCGTTCTAACAACCCGAACGCACGGGGAAAATTTCGAAACGGATATTAGGTTTTTTTCCGTTCGGAAAAAATAAGTACGTGTGCGCGTGTTTGAACGTTTTGTATGAAAGAAGAGCATTCAGGTTTCCGAATCTGCATTCCTGATTAGGAAACCTAATCAGGAAACCGTGCGTGTGCGGCCGGCCTTAACCTCGGATCAAAGTACAAAATATATCTATGAAGATAATGTTAAGAAAAGTATATACGCCATCTTATTGGATCAGTGACAAGAAATCAATTCAATAAAGGATAGGTTTGCGGACTATAACTATTACACCTATTTTTAAATAAACAAAGATTACAAAAAATTAAACGATATTATTTCACATGTGACAATATAACGGGCGCTGTGTAATGAAGCACAGAATTTTGATAGTTCAGAGAGAGAGAGCGCCGCAGTTTTTAGGGTTCCGTAGTCCTGACAAGGAACCCTTATAGTTTCGTCATGTCGAGAGACAGACAGACAGACAGACAGACGGACGTCTGTCTGTCTGTCAGTCTGTCTGTCCGAGGTTTTGCTAAGAGACCGTTAATACTAGAAAGCTGTAATTTTGTAGGGGTATATTATTTTTTATAATGTTTTATAAATTACGCGGACAAAGTGATAAAATAAAATCTTGAAAAATATTTTTTTTAGGGTAGCTCCCCTACATGAGAAGTGGGGATGAATTTTTTTTTGTCGTCTACCCTATTGTGTGTGGTATCGTTGAATAGGTCTTTTAAAATGACTTCAGGGGTGCTTATACCATTTTTCAATTGAATGCTCCATTTACAAAATATTAAACTTAAGTGAACATTTTTGTTCCAGTAGGGCGTCCCCCTCCCCTCTCTAAAAGCTAAGCTGGCTTGAATGGCTGAAATCTGGAATGATTCGTGATAATAGTGCATTTCATGAACTTTAAAGGAATACTATACCGGTTAAGATAACTTTATTAGTTTAGCAGTAATAGTTGTTGAACTTGCGTGTTGGATATTTTGTACCAAATACAAAATCCTTAGAATAAATCCTTTAAAGTGACAAAGACGAAGTACCTAGTTGCTTTTTTATAACGGATAAAGACTTGCATTGAACAACGGGCTACTACGGAACCCTACACTTTTTCAGTTTTCAAAAATTCTTTATTTAAAATAATTATATAGGTGTACATTTCTAGTGTAAGTTAGTTAAACCTAGAAACGACATAAAATAATAACAAATAGCAACGCTTTACTAGCTAAACACTTTTTAAAAGCTTATTGCATGAAAATACATTTGTAATTAAATTGTAAGGTAAGGAACGAATTGGTATCATTATATAATTATTATGCATGTTTTAGACATTACATTACATTTATGAACAAGTAACAATAATCAATTACCTAAATAATCGCAAAACTTAGATTAAAATAATATAACAAGCCGTAAACAAAAATACTCGGCGATCGGCATGTAGGTAGCAGCAGAACTTACTCAGTGAGTTATCACTCGCACAGACAGTATTAGGCGCTGCGCACGTCTATCGCTCACCCCAATACCAGTCTTCATACCACATGGTAATAAGAGCGGGAATGGCGCGGGCGGTGACGCGCGATCCATGTTACTGCTATAGTCTGGCCATGAACAACGGGCTACTACGGAACCCTACACTGCGCGTGGCCCGACACGCACTTGGCCGGTTATTATTGTTATTTAACTCAATGTCATCGTTTACCATCAGGCGAGCGACTTCCTTTTTTTGAGCTATATAGAAAAAAAAATCTTACCTATATATATCATGTTCTAATAGCTATGAAGAAAGTCCTGTCAAAACGTAGATAAACCTATAGAAATGTACCTAACCTGATTGCCACTTTTTACTCTCTTCAACTCCATGGGCTTATCCTAATGCCAATAATGAAAAAAGTGAGGTATTATACAAAGGCAAAGCATAATAGCTTATTTTCTCGAAGGTAAAGTAGGCTTTTGTGAGACGATAACTTCAAGTGCGGTTTAGCGTTCAATCACAGAACACACCAAAAAGAAATTTTCTCTCGAAAAATACGCCTCCGGAATTATCAACAGTTGACCTACTTTTGTAATTAAGTGTAATGGGGTGGTGCGCGGTGGAAAAATATTTTTTTAGCACGCTTCGTAAATTATGTTGTCGTTACGATGATTCTCTAATATTCTTCTATTTACATCTTCTAGTGCATGTAGTGTGTTATTTTGTGAAGTATTAAGTAGTATTAAGTGTGTATTTTACATGATCACTAGCATTGCTTTCGAACAAGTTGCAACTTTTACTTCATTGGTGGATTATTTTGGACGAGTAGTTAAATATTATTTTAGGTATTATCACTTTTTCAATGAGCAGAGGTTTGTTAAATAGATTCACACAAGAATCGTGTAGGTGAAGTTAATGTAGTCGAAACCAACGCGACGTGAGCAACCACGGCTCATGCTACCACTACAAGTAGGCTCTCGAATTCCACGCCGCCATTTTGAATACCTTGCTGACGTCACGCAGGTGGGCGCGGGCGAGTGCGCCAGCGCAGCTCCACTGACATTCGAGTCGCACTCGCGTCCGACCGGGGCTCTGCCTCAGAACTTATCAAAATGCAATTTCGCCGCGTATTCTTCCGCTTTTGCTTCCAATATTGATACACGTAACGCAGTGTCTCTCTGATCTTTGCTTCCGTTGAAGAACAGCTGAGCCGCATCACGGCTTCGTTACATAGTGCAGTGAATGTTATACGAAAGTGTTGTGATTTCTTTTCCCCAGTTTAGTTTAGTTCAGTGTCCTAGATAGCTGTCGCTGCTGGGACCCGAGGTTGTCTCCGGAGGTCGATTCGCCCTCGATAAGTGAGTGTATTTGCATGCATTGTGCTCCTACATCCGCCAACTTGTCGGCTTGTATTTAAGAGAATAATTAAGTGGGCGAGACACGTCATTCGCGAAGCCTTTTAAGTCGTGGTGATTTTAAAGCTACTAACCTATAATATTATCTCACCTTAATTTACCAATGACGACATCAATTAATATGTAGTTTGAAATCAGTTTGTTATACCATTCCGAATTCCAAAATTAACTCGTTAAAATTCCACAATTCAGCACAAATTAATAATCTAGGCAAATCAGTCACGAAATGCAATTACGAAACAACTGACCTACATCAAATTTAAATTAATTGCTAAAACAATTGAAAATTAACAAGGCAGTGTGCGTTAAATAACAATGTCCACTTTTCACAGTATAAATAATACGTATTAGGCGTGTATTTATATGTAAGTCCAGGATTCTATGCTATGGTTTTGCACGACTGACTACATACAAACCGTGCGTTGAACTCTTTTGTAAGGGCCGCTTCTCACGCACACCCTCCTTCTCGTTCGACTAGTTCACCAACCTAAATTAGACCCTAAACTATGTGGGTTAATGGCTTTTATTGGATATTAAAGAAATCCATTGATCAGATAACGGATATGAGGCTTTTATGGTACTCATCACTCCCAAACGATCAGCGAAGCCAAACAGTAATACAGCGTGACGTGACAGTCAGGTAGAAAAGTTGATGCAAAACGTTAGCGTTAACGAGTGATAATTTTAGAACCTTTGTTTACTGTTTCACCTATATTCAACTTGCTTTCAAACAACACAAAGGGAAGTTAACCAAACTATAATGTAGGTAATATTTGAATGAGCTGATGCATAAACGCGAACCGTCATCGTCATTATCAACAAGTTTTCGCTCAGTGAACATCACAAAATATACACCAAACACTTAGCATTGAAAATGCAATGAAAAGTTTGTTAACGTATTTTTGCTAATTACACTGACATCATTGCATTGATAAATCAGTAACAAAGATTATATCATTGTTTATGAGTTTTCAATAATTCATGTTACGAAAGATGTGGTCAATTGTTTGATAATAATGCTTCTGAGAGTCACCCTTCGCGTTAAACAAACGAAATCTTATCTCTCCATACAGTCTGCACCAAATAGTTTTCGAACCATCGCTCCAGGTACTTGATCACAGACTGCCATAGATTATCATACTAGTTCCTGCGGAAACCCTGCCTTTATAACTAAACACGTAGCAGGTGATGATGTTACATTTTGATACAAGTGTTGTTTCCCAAAGAAAACAATGGCCCTCCATCGCTTTTTTTGTATTATATATTGTTTTCTCAATTTTATTTTCTTTGAAGATCTGGCTTCTTGTATACAATTTTTTTAATGCTTAAGTAACAAGACAAACAAGCCGCTTGTCTGATTATAAGCGACGACGTTTGTCTATAATTGGGACATGCAAAACGCTGGAATAGCAGAATACAGATCCAACCCTGGACACATAGACACCCTGGAGACATTCAATAAAATATGTGATATCACATGCCCTGCCATTTTACTTGGCACTTCACAGTTGAATAACAGACATGGTGGTATAATGAAAACAGACAGTTAACAGAAGTGGTATGACTAAGAAATTTTACTCTCTTCATTTCGCTCTTTATTGAAAAAACAACCGTCATCTCCTCTAAAATGAATACTCTCCCACAACTTCCTGTGAAGCTTTAAAAGCCAGTGGAGGTCTTAATCGATCATTAAAAAAATCCCTCCTCAAAAGTATAAATAAATACAGCAACTCTAATAGTATATTACAATACGTGTGACTTAAGTAGTCTATTATGTAGTTATTTTATTATATATCGTTAGTAGCGCAGCGAGGGTGCTGCGCTGTGCAATAATAGACCACTTAAGTCAGGAGTATCGTATATTATTTTATAGCTGTCAGTGTGACATAAGCCCGCACTTTACGCTTGCTACGCTTTTCCGTCAAATAGAAGATTATTGCACGGCGTGAAGTTGGTGCTTAACGTCGTGCAATAATCGACTATTTAAGTCACGGAAAAGCGTGCGTACAGTGCGGGTTTAGGTCACACTGTACTATAAATATTCCTCAGCCATATTGTCTTTTGTAACAGACAAATAGTTGACACAAGCCATGAGTCGGAGAAATTTTGGCATTAGCACTTGTACTTGTACTATTCATTATTCTGTGGCATTAGATAACGTCAAATGGTTTGACTATAGTGAATGCACCCGACCATTTCAAATGGTATTTACTTGCATAAGTAAAAATATACTATACCTGGTAGGTATGTGTGAACTACTATCACTTTCCTATTACATCATTGTGACCAGTATACGGAACGCTAATGTTTAATGACCGGCAAAGTTGGAGTGTTTCAGAGAGGAAATTATATAAAAGATTTATCTTATGCGACAACGAAAGACCGCAAATGTTTGATGTGATAAATGCCTTTCTAATATAAAGTGTACGTTTTGGGCTAATGTGTTTATGTGGTAACAAATTCCACAGTTGTCAGGAGCATTAGATTGATGTTCAACCTAACTCGCTACCAAAAAGTAGCTACCACCATCAAGGAGCAAATCTGCCGTCACACCACTAACCTCACGTTGTTCCGACAGTACACTGCCGGATGTAAAACTCAATGTAACACTACGTCTACGATAACAAGGAACAGGCGCAGTCCTGTGAAGGGAACTTTTTTTTATTATTTTTATATCGTATAGGCTATTGAACTATCTCTACTGGTAGTAAGTGATGATATAGTCGAGGATGGTAGCACGCTAGGCCTAGAATGGAAACTGGCTCTCAACGACAGCTGTCGGAACATATTAGGAGGTCCTCCTACTGTGGCGCAAACGTCTAATGATGTTGAATGATGAGGGAACATATTAATGTTTAAAATCTCAAAAACTCCGGCGATTCAGATTTTTCGTGGCGTATACTGTCTGCTTTAGGCAGATGTCATCACTTACCATCATACTTTGTACTTGTAGGTACTGTTACGAAAAAAAACATCACACGTCTATGTCTCAATAAGTATAAGTGGTCGGGCAACTCACCGTCTAAGCTTTGAACTAAAGACTTAGACTTTCTCTGCAAAATTAAGTAAGATCTAGATTTTTATCGCTTCTTCATTAATATTCATTAAACTTATAAACATAAAGGATATGAATTTAAAATCCAATACATTCTGAAAAGTAGCATACGACCACGGGTATCCACTGAACACCACTAAGAATATGTATAAAATACGATAAAATATTTATTAAAAGTAAGTTTTTTATATAATAAACGCTACATATTGAATAGTTTGTACATAGCGATCTCAGATGAGAATATGTTCTTGTTTCATACTTTTTATACATAGCATGATATTTCAGTAGTCGGGTTTTAGTTTCTGAACTTATTTTTTATTATGTTTGTTACGCGATTGCTCCTCGAATTGTGAACCGATTCGAATGATTCTGTGTTTACATATATAGAGTATGAGATCCACGGTGCGTTTATTGTACAATTCATCGAGATTTTATGAGTATCTCTAGAGATATCAATGAGCCTATCTTAATTATTCTTGAGTACATTTGGTCCTTTAGTTAATGTTATTAAAATCTGATGAGTATCTCCAGAAATATGGCGATAAACATTTCAAACTTGCTTCTGAAACTAAACCGCGCGGCGCATGTAAAGTCGGTCTAATCGAACTTATTTGACAATAATAATTGTTATATAAAACATTATTCTATGCAAATAATAGAATCCATTTTATTAGGTAGATTTCCAACCTCAGTGATTACTTTTTTACTGATACATTTACTACTAAGAATTATGAAACTGGACTTTTATTTTCCGACATGAAAAAATGAAAGTGTTTACACATTATTTACGACGACATGCGAAAGTAATTTTCATATTTTTATCATTTTCAAACGCTGGCCTATCAGATATTAAAAAAATAATAGGATTGGCTATGAATACCCGGTACCTGATTTAAATGATGGTGTGAGTTTAGGTTCGTCCATTCGTCCATTAACTAAAAACGTATTTCCTCGGTCTAAGAATTGTTTAAACGGATTACCGTTTAAACAATTTTAGACCGAGGAAATACGTTTTTAGGTTAATTAAGATAGAAATAAAATCCTAAGATTTTTTTAGGATTACTTTCCTTTTGCGTATTTATCTGAAGCATAATGTACACAAAAATAAACTTAATTGCAAAAAAAATTGATTTACTTGCTAGTCACACAAGCGATTCGATTCTAAACTCATTGATAAAATACATCATGTAAGTTATCAAAATCGCCATTGCTAATGGGTTGAAAATACTACAAACCTCTTTGCGACCACGCTAAATACATGAAACATACATTCGCATCGTGTCTTCTTAAAAATGAAAGTAGGCGATACATAAATCGTAAAAACTTTTACCTAACAAACATTCGAATCTTGCTATTAAATATCTTACAACTTTTCCCAAATACAACCACAGTTGTGGTTCTAATAATTCAGTCACGATCTGTCTACAATTTGTCCTCTAACTTCAGTAGGTTGTCAAACACATTTGCCATGTATGTCTAACAGCCAACGGTTATTTCTTTCTGGTTTCGAGTTGCACCCAGCAGACATCGTGTATTGCGTTGCGTTAGCAACGCGATCCCAGTCTCGTCTTCTGTAGTCTGTTCACTGAATATGAACTTTGACTGTTTCGAAACATCATCTTGTTGCTGGGTACAGAACAAGTTAAGGCAAACGAATGGGCGATTGGAAGAAAACTCATCTATACAAGCGTATAGCTCCATCTCTCTCTACCCAGCGTTTGTTCGCGTTTGTTTGGCCTGGTGTGTACCTACTTACTTACCCAGCATATGACAAACAAATTGCTAGTCAAAATTAATGAGAATTTTTCATTGCCCGTGGTCACTCAGACTATTTACTGTTGTTAGAATGATTAACGGCATATTTGCCATATTTATTTGTTACTTTCCGATATTTCAATTCTGTTGCAAACTCACAAACAAACAAAAAACGAATTAATATCCAGCTAGCCTTTCAAGTATAGTGAAATCAATGTGATCAAAACGTCAAAAGTACCTAACTGTTAAAGGCAGTCTGTTCTCTGTGAGCCTGACACACACTACAATTTACCCGCCAATTTGACTAAAAGATAGCTGAATATAAGAACTTTCTGTCAGATGAAATCTTCAATAAATTAAATGGTACGGCAGGACTGGTAGGCTATTTTCTCAGCCGGGTTCACACACATGGTGTTTCAGCTACCCGTTCCTAGTTTGGACATTGTACGTAGTTCAATAACGTCATAGCCTTCACCTTTTGGTTTATTCAAGGCGATTAAGTATTAAGTGTAATAATAATAAACGAGGATAGGTTCGTAGGCTGTGGCAATAGGTTAGGTTTTATGTCGTAGATGTTCAATAAGTACTTAATTTGTTTCTCTTCTTGAGTTTTTTTTTATCATATAGGCTAGCGTTTGACCACTATCTCACCTGCTGGTAAATGATGATGCGGTTGAGGCTGGTAGCACGCTACGACTAGAATGGAACTGGCTCCCAAGGATAGCTGCCGGAACACATTAGATGTTTGGCGACAAAAGAAGTAGTTGTCTTCTTTCCTATCTCTAAAAACTAACAGCTTTTAAATTCTAATAATGCTTAAGATTCATGTGTGAGATGAAAGTAAAATGCACAATATTCTCATGGGTCTAAACAAGCTCCCTATGCCTGTATATGTAATTTCCTGTAGTTAAGTAAAGTTGAAAGTGTACCAAAAGTAGGCAACGCAACTTTTAAACATAAACTGGTTAAAAACTGCATTGCCTCGACTTTCGAAACACCAGAGAAAAACTAGTTTTCGTGTCTTATTCCCTTTACCGTCGCGCCTTACCTAAAAAGCTTTGTGCATAACTCACTGATAATTAGCATTTTATCTATAAAGTTGTAAAGTAGAGAAATTTTTGATTATGTTCGTGACAATTGACACGAATAACTGACATAATTTACATAACAATTTGTTTCTTCTAATCATAGTCAACCATAGCTCAAATGTATTATAGCGATTAGCAAACTGAAGGGGCTATGGGCTGGTCACGTGTTCTAGAGTGGAGACCACGGCTCGGTAAACGAAGTGTTGGCGGTCGGACGCCCTCCAGCTAAGTGGAGCGATAATATGCGCAAGCTGGCTGGCGGTCCCACAATGACGATCACGATGACGTGACGATCTGAGTATAAAGTATGCTGTTTTTTGATTATTAATCTTATTATTAATTATTATTGACGGACGACTTAGCATGGATTGTTTGAAAGGGATACATACAACAATAAAATCGCAAAAGATTTTATGTTCTAGAATTTTTATTGTGATCGAAGTTTTTTTTTAATCCAACGTCATCAATCACCAGCAGGTACCTACTTACTAAAATTAAAATAGGCATATTTAAATGACCTTGTTAAGTTTACTGTACCTATGTACTCTAATAAGGAATGAAAATGAATAATTTTAAATGGTTAATTGTTATTCGATCTTGCATTAGAGTAAGTACTACAGGTATATATTACATATGACCACCGTAACATGAACTATGCGGCTCATTTAACGTGACTCGGCGTGGATGCCATGAATTCCAATGCAAATTTCGATAAATTATTGACAACTTGTTTGTACGCATCATTAACATAATGAACAGTCTACGAGCATAATTAAGTACGTAAGCAATTATTTAGTTCAAACGCTGGCCGTTTCGCAATAAAAGGTATCGACGGATCCGACCGAGATGCTTCCATAAAACACTGTCCTAGAAGTTACGTTGTATCACTTGTAACGGTATTTCTTTTCAACCATAGAGCAGGTTTATGAGATACAGCCCTTGGGCAAACGGACGGACGGAGGGACGGACGGACGGACAGCGAAGTCTTAGCAATAGGTCCTTTAGTACTTTTTGGGTACATAAAAATCACAAAATATTTACTCAGTGTAGGTATTTTTTGTAGGTATATGATAAGAAATGTAGCCAGCACATTAAAACGCATGAAATCCGCCATTTTGTTTTATTAATAAAAAAAATTACCCAGTGACACTCGCGCAATCAAGACGAATCTAATGAGGAATCATTTATCAAAATAGGTTAGTCCGTTGAGTAGGTAACTACTCGACGGCTCAACCTGCAAACACAGGAACGGACATACATAGTACAAACAAGGCAGGCAGTCAGGTAAAAAAAATCATAAATAAGATAGTTTACAAAATGACATCGAATGCCGCGCTAGTCATTTTCAGTACTAAGTTTGTGGTGTTAATCTCTATATCTCTGGAGATACTTATCAGATCTCGATGAAATTACCCTAGAAATCTACCTTACCAATATAAAAATAATCATCTGAATCGGTTTGCAATTGACGGAGTAATTGCGTAACATACATACAAAAAAAACATACAAACGAATTGAGAACCTCCTCCTTTTAGGAAGTCGGTTGAAAATAGTTCCGTAGTACATTTTAATTTGTCAATGTAAGTACTTAAGTAGATCAAACCACATTATCAGATCAATAACAATAGTTTATAACAAC
Source organism: Cabera pusaria (assembly GCA_954871355.1). Classification (NCBI taxonomy): domain Eukaryota; kingdom Metazoa; phylum Arthropoda; class Insecta; order Lepidoptera; family Geometridae; genus Cabera; species Cabera pusaria. Next base: position 16,862,651 of record OX940889.1, on the reverse strand, counting down.
AATAATAGTTTATAACTAGTGGCTCTGAACTCATCTGGAGCTGTCGAGAGACCGGTCGGGTTCCGAGGACAACAGGCCGCCCGCATTACCTGTCCAAACTACTCTTAATCCTAACTATACTAACAATTACACTTATCTGTGTCTGACCTAAGACGGTTATTTTGACTATTGCTGATGCACCGTATCAGCCACAGGTACAATACTGTAAATACTGTACTGTACACTGAATATTATCGAGGTAGATTTTTAAGTAAATTCCAATTCAATTAACTTAAACCATTCGGGTTATTTTCAATAAATTAATCTGTTTATACATAGACAATCTTATAAACCTTACACATCATGCATACAATACACTGAAGATATACAAAGCTACGATGTATAAGTATCCCTTTTAAATAATAGTTAGTGTTTCTGTTAGAGAAGGTCGCCAACCAGACAGGGTGTGGACGAAACAATACCAGATTGTTGGTAGCACAATACTCAATTCACAATATAATCGAATGCTTTTGGGTAAATGGGCAAGGCATGTAATTAGTGCATTGTGACGTCAGAACACTGCAGACTAGTTTCCGTTCGAAGAGTACAATAGCTATATTACTTTGTTCCTAGATGAATTTAGCTATGTCGATAACTTTGGTTCTTTGTTACTCGGTTACTTCATCTCGAATTTGATCCTTCAGAGATACTCCGAGCATAGCCCTTGCTATACCACAGAATAATTAATAGTATAAGTACTAGAACTAGCTATCTTAACTAAGGCACATACTTCTAAATTTATTGCGATGTGCTTTGTAGAATCTTGATTGAAATAACTTTACGATACCTACTGGGAATTTCGATATTGAAATGGTGTTATTGAAGTGCAGTTTATGGCATGAGGACTTTGAACTGAACTAACTAATATACTTTACCTCAGAATAAAATAGTACAAGTAGCTTTACTATGGAACGTATATAGAATAATGTTCTTGATATAAATTGAATAGTTTTCTTGCCGTTGAGCACTACATTGTATATTGGCTAATAATGTTTTAACTAGATATTTCTTAATCGAATAATTTTCGGTTCTTCCAGTTATAACATCAACACCAATATTATTGTAATGTGAAAGTCAGGTTGTATATTAGTTTCTTAGTTATCTCTTCACGGCGAAACAGCACGTCTGAAATTTTGCTGGGAGGTACTTGCAGAACCTTGAACCAAATTTAAAAAGCAAATACATACATACATTTTTGATAAATTGAAATACTGCTTAAAGTACGGTAGCATTATTCAAAGCTTACGTAGCAGATTGTTCTACATTACGGGCACAAATCCGTCAACTTTCGATCCCTTGTCTCTATAGTTTGTCCCCAACCGAGCGGCTATTCTCCCGGTTTCCTAATACCGACGTAGTTCCGGATATCACGGTTACCCATTGTTTGTCCACCGCTAACTCACCATCGCACCGTTAGCTGTGTTTATTTGCTTGGAGAAATAAACGATAACAATATTTAACACTTTTAGTAGCTGCCAGGTAAATTATAGGGCGTCAACAGATGCGTCATTTTGGCAGGCAATTCAGTATTGTGATAAAAAATGCTTTATACAAATGTCGTTGATTAAAAAATCACCGGTAAAATAAACTTGGTGACGGATCATTTGGTCATTGATTAAGGCCAAAGCTGAGTTTGAAATATGCTTATTTTTATATTTTATTTAGGTACGATTATAAAAGTTTAAAGTTTTGAAGTCTAATTAAAAGTATTTTTATAAAAGCATCTTTATAATTTCATTTCTCACACTCTAATTAATTTTACGCTATGATTAAATATATAATGTTATACAGTTAGATATAATAGAGCTTTCTATTCAAAATATCATAATTGTGTCAAAATGTCTAGACTTGAGAAAAATAACAATATTCGACTGATCTAATCGCATCTTATTGACTTTTCCAGTAGTCATAAATTATTAACTGGTTCACCTGTTTCAATCTTGTGTTTATTTCATAGATCGCATCTATATGCAAATGATTTAGTTTAATTGCATTCAGAATGCAGATGGCTGTCAATTACCGTTGTAGCGATAAACGGTTATTTCAAAGACAAAGTCTATATATTATATTTTTATAATTTAAGATCATTTTCAAAACGTACCTATAAAACGGCTTAAGATGCCGCGCTAGTTAATAACCGACTTCACAAAAAAGGAGGAGGTTCTCAATTCGTCGGAACCTTTTCTTTTTTTTATGTATCTTCACCGATTACTCGAAGATACCTGAACCGATTTGAAAAATTCTTTTTTTGTTTCAAAGGGTACACTTCCCAAGTGGTCCCATTTAAATTTAAACGAAATCAGCCGAGCCATTTTTAATATATCAACATTTACTTATCTCGACGACATACTACTAATACTGGCACAGATTATATAATAGTAACTACGTCTACTGGCTACTTTGACTAGCGCGACGTTTGAAGTCGGTTCTTTTAGTTTTATAAACTTCTTTTAGTTTTATAAAATCTTAAATTATTTTTAGTACCAAGTTGGAAGTGTTTATCTTCATATCTCTGAAGATACTCATCAAAACTCGATGAAATTACAAAGAAATAACCTCGGAGATACCTACTCTACCAATTAAGAAGAATCATTCCAATCGGTTCACAATTGACGGAGTAATCGCGTAACTAACATAAAAAAATTAATACATAAAGTTGAACTCAGAACCTTCCTTTTTGGAAGTAGGTTGAAAACTGGCGTCAAGGAAATGATAGATAACCTTTTTATACGTTTTATTAATTATTTTTATTAAGTAGGTTATTACATATTTTTTATAGTGCAGTAACCTAGTACCTACTACCTACTATTATTATTATTAGTAACCTACTATCATTATTCTGTGGTTCTAGCTAACGGTCAAGTTTTGTGAACTCATAGCAACTGGTTCTGATTCTGATAGGTAATAAATCCACCTGAAGCAATGGTTTGCATACGGGTACTTTTCTTTAATTAATTAGTCAACATCTTAGATAAACCTCAACATAGCAGTGCTTCTAAAGTTCCATGCATATTGCATGAATATTTTTTTGTATAATTTTAAATAATATTCATCAATGTCTATTTATAACGCAATGAAACAATTTGTTAGCTGCCATAGTTTCAGCTATAAAGATGTTATGGATTTTTGAGATGGGACCGCAAAGGCAGGTACGGTTGTAGCTACAGCAAAACGTTCTGAGAAGACTGTCTATCATCAACCGACTATCAAAAGGGAGGAGGTTCTCAATTCGTCTGAATGTTTTATTTTGTATGTTGCTACCGGCAACACAATTGGCGATTAGTCCGCCAATTGTGAACCGACTTGATTGATTATTTTTTTCATAGGTTCTATATTCAAAATGTTCCCATTAACATTTTATTGAGATCTGATAATGATCTAAAGAGATATGAAGATAAACGTTTTAACATTTCTAATGAAACTGACTCGCCTGGCATGGAAGTTGGTTTTTAGGTACCTCAAAAGGTAAAATAAAACTGGCCAAGTGCGAGTCAGACTCGCGTCTCGCACACTTAGGGAGGGTCCCGTACCAGTACCACAGTACAATACCAAACATAACAGAGTTCGCTAACAATGAACACGCTCAGCTTTAAGCGTAGTAATTTATCTGCCACCTAGATCTACCTAGGAGCTATAATGGCGGGATAATTGTAACTAAAACTGATTTTCAACCTCATATTTGATATATTGATTTTGCCAAGAACATTTTGTTTAGTATACGAGTTCACGGAGAATCTGGTCACTGCAATCTAGAAAGACGGGGCGGGCTCGTTTACTACAGCCATCTATGTCATTTTGCTGAAAATAATTAGAAAGGTCAAACACGAATGTGTTGTTAACACCCAGACGACACCTAGACCTAACCTTCATAGATGGCGTTATAGTGAAAAACATGTTCCTTTTAACGTTTTTCACGTCTATTTTAACTTTATTTTGTTATTAGTATTTGTTGTTATAGCGGTAACTGAAATACACCATCTGTGAAAATGTCAACTGTCTAACTATTACGGTTAATGAGATACAGCCTGGAGACAGACGGACAGACAGACAGACGGACAGCGGAGTCTTAGTATTAGGGGCTCGTTTTACCCTTAACCCTTACCCGTACGAAACCATAAAAATAACCCTTATTATATAAGGTCACTTTCTTGACCGTCTGACCGTCTTTCAATCTGTCCGTGTTTCACCGCCGATTTCCTCAGGAACGGGTGAACTTAGCAAGTTGAAATTTATACCAGATACTGAGGTCTAAAGTCTATTAGGTTAATTATTATTAAGCCTATTAGGTGTATAACAATCAAGGTCCTTAGTCAACACGATAAAAAGATATGGGCAAATTTAGATTTTCGCGAAAACTTGTAAGAACCAAAGTTAACCCTAATTTTATTTTTCGGTATTTTCTCTTTACGTGTGCTGTAAGACCTTGCTTTTAGCCAAAATTGACAATTCTTGGTCAGCCGGAATCATCCTATAGATTTTGGGTCGAAAACCTAAAGGGTACTTCCCGTTGACCTAGAATCATAAAATTTGGCAAGAAGCAAGGTCTTACAGTACCTACATATAAAGGAAAAATTCCAATAAATACAAAAAGGTGAAGCACTTATATAGGAACAAATCTGAAAACCGTAAATATTATAAATATTTAATAACAACAGAACAAGGTAAATTTACAAATACAAACTTATTTTTTTGGTCGGTGCAATACATTTTCTATGGCTCGAACTACAAAGTTAACAAAAAAGTAAACAAAGTTTGTACTTTAACCTAGTTTGACCAGTTTGCACGGAAGCCTCGGTGCGCGAGTCCAACCCGCACTTCACCGTTTTTTTCATTTTGTACGATTTTAAATTATTTTGGATTTTGAGCTGTATTCACAGAAATTGAAAAATATTAAAGTCAGCAAAAACATGGGCCATTTACACGAAACTTTTATGATACAGATAGATCCGGTTCTATAAAAGGATAAAATTCACTATTTTCGGACCAAGGTTTATGTAGAAAAGTCAGATAGGTATTCCAAAAATCATTTTTCCGTGCATTTTGTTGAAGATGAATAATTTTCGCAAACATTTTTTTATCCAATCGACCCCTATTAGACCTACTGATGTCGCAGACTAGAGTACTAGAAATTCCAGAAATTGTAAAAGTAAGTTTGAATCTTATTTCTATTTCATAGAGTTTTTATTTTTCAATATATAATTTGATTTAAAAGTGTTGGTATATTTTAAAATGTACCAACGCTTTTGTTAAACCTAATAAAGTTATTTTATTTATGATTTCCAAGATTTCTATAACGCTTCTAAGCACAGTGAGTTCTATAGAGTGTTTTTAATCTTTATATGTTACTAGATCGATTGGCATCAATACACTTCGTGTTTTTGTAGTTAAATACAATCATTATCTACATCTCTACTTACTATGCTACTTGCAAGCTATGCAAAATTATTATAAGTACACTTATTGCGGAATAAAAACGTACCTTAGATGTTCCTGAAGATCATTACCTAGCTAGCTATTGTTTAAGCGTTCTCATAGTTACTAGATGATTTGAGGCACTCACCTTGAGATGAGATACAATCTACATCCTATACCTCTTTGTTTTGTTGCTCATGTGCTTAATATTTCACTGTGGGAACAAATAGCTTAATATTATCGATAAGCTGATGTACGGAATAATCTGTTTTTAATTGTTAGATTTGTAAATGCAAAAGATTTTATGACCGTTACAACAAATTTTTTTTTTTTTTTTTATTTGGTCGTGATTTTATTTCAATTTTATAACGCAGGCAAAGCCACGGGGTACAGTTAGTTTTCTATAAAAATCTAGTCGCGGTGAACTTCGTGCCACCTAAGTGGCGTTTCCCCTACAAATTTCACATGTACAGTATACACAACCAATATAAATTTTTAAGCAGTTATAATAAACCACTCCGCTACTGAGGCGAACATAACAAAAAACAAAATTTAAATTAGTTGAGCCATACTAATACTAATAACGCACGACAATAAGGAGAACAAGTAATAATGATATCTAAATGCTTTTTAATTTACGTGTTTATCAGAATGTGGATAATCCAAGTCCTTGGATACATTGATGTACTTAAAAGTCTATACTAGCTATGATTAACGTTATGTTTAGGTAATATTTGCCGTAATGCTTATCTTAGGAGAAGCCTTCGTCCAGTTGTGGACTGACAAAGGCTTATGATGATTATGCAAACACTGTTGTTATTGTATATATCTGAACTAATATTATGCGTAGGAGAAAAGAATTTTGTATGTTTGTTTGTAATGGATAAATTAAAAAACTTCTTTACCAAATAAAATAAAAAAATATTTCACCTAGCAAAAACCACATTATATTCAGCAAGTAAATAACATAGGCCATATGCCATATTACTAGTCAAAGCCGCGAAGGATGTTTGCTAGTTCAAATTAACAACACCGGCAATAAATAATATTCTGATTCTTCTATTCTGATATTAAAAAAAAAATGTTCACGTAACTATAGAACTATGAACTCATCGAAATTGTGACGTGTAATAGTAAAGTGCATTTACTTAATAAGTTCACAATCACCGATAGTGGGGCTATTGTACAAGCTCCCTCGTGCGTTAAGATTTTACGATAATTTCGCAGATTATATTAAACTTTCATTTTAATAACTATCGTAACAATAATGGTGTAATCGTGCAAATCGCCTTTCGACTCGGCCGTGTTTGCTTGCACCTTCCGTTTTTTAACGACTTCACACCACCAACATGTCATAATATAACGCACTCTATAGACACAGTCGCAGCGGAAATTGTGAGAACCAACCGTTCAAGATTTTCTGCGTTAATATTTTAAAAAAGAATATTTGCAAACATTCTCCGTATATATACGAGCACGAGAAACTATCGTCTGCGGCTTGCGGTCTCGCTTTAAATGAAATTGCTTATGCAATTTGCTATTCCTTTTAACTGGGCTCTGCTCAAATAAAAATAAATACACTATGCAATCCCAGCGCGGTGTCGTACCTTAGCAAATTTTAACTACATTTTCACCTCGAAAACCTGTATGGTATTCCGTGAGAAATTGCTGCAATATAACTAGGCACATTTACCAGTTCAACTATGAAAACAATTCGCATTACAATGAAAGCGGCAGAGAAATAACTTTCCTCATAAAAATATCACGTCGTGTCCGAGTAGTGCGTGAAGCTCGTTAAATAATATCAAAGACACCGCTTTATGGAAGCATTTCTAAATGCTAAAGGTTGTATGGGAAAGCTTTGAAAACCTCGTATGTATAGTACAAAACAAATATTGAATCAATGGTAATTTCCCTGATTATGTATTCGTTGTGGACTTAACGAGTTTTCATTACATAGTTACGTGGCTCTTAGTTATTTAGTTACGTAGTATTCACATACGATGTAGGCTAGCTAACTAACTTCAATGCATTTTTAAGGATAAATGAGAATAGAGTCATAGATTCGAATCTCACAGTTCGGCAGTTTTGTTTTGCCTAGATTTTTCACATTCACATATGATAATTAATTAGTTCAAAAACCGCAAGCGAGCCTAATTCGCTTTTTTTCCTTTTACTTATAGATAATATTCGTGTTTGTATCAAACCATGAGACAAGTCCATCGATGTATATTGTACCTCGATGGACAAATCTATCTAATACTATAAATTTATCAAGATAAACATCTGTTCAAAAGAATTCGCATAAAAACCCAGCCTTTAAATATCTTATCGCATCAATATGTCTCGTTAATATTAAAACTATCATGTTAGTAAAGGTAAAGCTATAAAAATAATGTGGCTATCAATAAAATTCGCATATAAATTCCTCACTTTTATTCTACAATTAACTAAATTATAATATTACTCTAATAAAAAAATACCTTTCATTAATTTCTTTAGAAACACTACGAAAGTGAATATAAATTGATGGTTTTTTTAACGTTAAAACGTTATAAATATGTAGTAGAATAAAATTGATGTTAAGGAACATCGGGTGCATTTTTCCATACAAATGTATTCCCCCGTTTATTTTTTGATAATGTTGTTTGAAAGACTAAAAAAATTTTATAAATGTATTTATAAAATACAAATATATAAAATAAATTTTATAAATTTTTCAAATGTTACTCAGCGAGCTATGCAAATATGCTATGCAATATGGTAAGGGATATCGGAGTATCTCTGAAAGATCGAATTCGAAATGAAGTCATCCGACAGAGAACCAAGGTTATCGACATAGCTCAAAGGATTAGCAAGCTGAAGTGGCAGTGGACTGGTCACATTTGTCGTAGAACCGATAACCGTTGAGGTAGACGTGTTCTAGAGTGGAGACCACGACTCGGTAAACGGAGCGTAGAACGCCCTCCAGTTAGGTGGAGCGATGATATACACAACCTGGCTGGCAGCGGTTGGAAACAAATAGCTGAAGATCGAGCTCAGTGCCGTGTCATAGGAGAGGCCTATGTCCAGCAGTGAACCAATACAGGCTGTTAATTATGATGATGATACAATTGTGTAATTATCTCTTGCTTCAGTGGTTAGCAAAAGACTACTATTTCAGATATTACACATCAAAATAGACACCCACTTTTAATTTAAATTAAAGTGTACCTAACAGTAGTACAATAGACTTTAGCAATGACGTCACCGTGACCTCTATGATATAAACGTTACACAGGCAGTTCGTAGAACTAGAATCAATAACTAAGGCGGTCATTATTCACGCCATCTTACCGTTAAGGCCCATGCTCTAATGCACACAATACCTGGGGGGCGATAAATACCTACTTGTGGCCAACTGGCCGTCAGCTATGGATGGCCGTCAGTATCACCTTGAGTTTAATTTTGTCCCTGTCGTCATTTGTTTTCCACAGAAATAATTAACAAACAAAATTGCTGGAACTCGTAGGTATACTAGTGTTCGCAGCATGGCTGTTACTTTGCGCTGTTTATTTGTTCTGTTAATACTGTTATTAGGGTAACCATTAATTATCGTTTTCTGTTTGTTGTTCTGTTTCTTATATTTATATATTTTTGCGTCAACTTACTGAAAACTTAAATCTTTGTTAATTGCTTTACTTTGTCATGAACATTATTTACAGCTTGTCTAATTTTACGAAAGCCAATTAAAGGTACGACCACACCGCGGCGTCCTGCGTGCGCGATCTAGACGGCGATCAGATAGCGCAGTAGTTTTGAGGGCCCGGTGGCGTAATCGGGAGAACGGTCGGCTTTGATGCCGTGGTACCGAGTTCAAACCGCCGTGCACCAATGGATTTTTCTATCGAAAAATTTATGTGCGCTTCTCACAGTGGCCCTCCGGTGAAGGAAAACATCGTTAAGAAACCAACAACCCCCGCATGGTGGTAGGACACTATCTAGTGTCCGCCTGGCCAGCTACCACCCTCAAGTTAGAAAATTTGTCACTAATACATCTAATGTGTTCCGGAAGCTATCCTTGAGAGCCAGTTCCCATTCTAGGCCTAGCGTGCTTACCATCTTCGACCGCATAATCACTTACCAACAGGTGAGATAGTGGTCAAACGTTAGCCATATTAGGTACAAATACTTTATAGTATTAAAAAAAAAAGTATTTGTACCGACTGGTTCACACCAAAAGCGATCTACGGCAATCAGAAAACAATAGACATTCAGATCGCGAACGTGCACGCGGACGTAGGACGCCGCGGTGTGGTCGTACCTTAATTGACTCAAAACAACATGAAAAATACCTACATAAGTAAATAATTCCGATGCTTTTTAGATCAATATCAATCTGTTTAGATATCAACTCATTCACCGGCTGCGTGTCACTCTGGACATTATAAATGTTGCATTGAGTGTTAAGTATCATACAATCTTATTAAAATATAATCGCAATATCTGAACAAAATTCACTGAAAGGTCGCGATTTAATTATATCTAACGCTTTATGCAAAAATAATTATGTCAGACTAAGGACTTCAGTTAAAATGGCAATCTAGACTCGCTATCCAGATTTTTAACTAACTATTGTAAAAAATCAAACAGCTCTTTTTAGAAAAACCTTAAAACGTGGTGACCTTAACCACTGGGCGACCAGACTGGTTTGTCCACGCTCAGTTCAGGTTCTCTCATTGTATATCTAGGCAATTATTCTTGAAAGATAATTGATGACGTATAGCGTACCGTTATCATACAAAACTAATTTAGGCATACGATGTAGGTATGTACCTACATATATCCAATGCCAAACAGGTATAGTGTGAGACTTTCCAGAGAGCGGCCTACTTTGAAATGTAAAACATTTCGGTTTTATAATGCCAAAGAGGACATATCTTTCTCACCAGCGTTGTAAGAATGAATTTAGAATGTTTTAGACTTATGGCTAACTCCTGGCATATCTAAGTCTAAATGGTCACTACGTTAGTTCTATTTTTAAACTAAATTTAAATAGGACTAATCTCAAGTTAGAATGTAGACTTTGACTTGAGTTAAAAAGTCATTAACATATATAAGAGTACCTACACACTTTCATTACTTACTGCGAGCTCTCGTTTTAACAGTTTCTAATTTTTATCTTTTCGAATTACATATATATATAATTCTACTGTACGTGTGTATGTCACTGAACTCCTCCTAAACGGCTAGACCGATTTAAATGAATTTTGGCGTATATGTTTGAGTTAGTCCATAGATAGTTTAAATTTACAATTTGACCCGATAGGTGGCGCTGCGATCGGGCAGGACAACGTCTGCCGGATCCGCTAGTATAATATAATAATAGATAAAGATTAAGTAATCTTATCATATTCTGTATATATTATACATAGATATATTATATATTTATATTGTATATTCTTAAGCTTGCCTGTAAGTTCTGTAATACACAAACCTAGGAGAAAATAAAATATTTTATTTAAAAAAATTACTTTCCATTATCAAGACATTACAAAAGTGTCATTACTCAAAGTGTGTTTTGAAAAATGTTCAATACATGTCTTAGAACAGCAAATCGCTATAAAGTAACGCTGATTAAAAATACTTAATTTGTTTCCTAAATGCCACTCCTTTAAATATTTGCAATGGCCAAAACCTTCAATTTAGTAAGTAACAAAACTACTAAAGATTAGGAAAGATAAATTGAGATTCACTAAGAAAAACATTGAAAAGGACTGTAATACTAAATCAGAAGTTATCGACCTAACAAAACTTGGGTATATCTATCTATACTTGAAATTTTATCCTATCTTTAATTGAACATAAAGTAAGTATACAGAATAACGCAATTTTATACCTTTTAATGTAATGTGCTTCTTTACAGCTTTTACTCACTCAGTTCCATTCAAAAGCACTCTAAAAATCGACACCCATGTACAAATGTGCAAGTTTAATATTTGCAGAAGTATGTCTAATAATTAGAAGAAATAAATGTTCGTTTGTTTTTATCTCTTCACGGTCAAACGGCTTGACACGTTTAGCCCAAATTGTGCCCAGGGATAGCCAATAAGGGAGAAAAGGACTTACAATACTTTTCAACGCGGGTGAAGATGCGGGGCACCCAGTAAAAAATTAATAATAAATCTCCCGCAGGCAGTAGGAACATTATATCGATGTTCCGTCTGACGTTCCACCAAAATGTAGCTTACCATCATCGAGGAGAAAATCAACCGCCATTACCTTACGGTGTTTCAGCAGCACTCAGCCCTTGAGAGTCATAGCATTTTAGGACTGTTTACCATCTTTAACCACATCATCCGTTTACCACTAGGCGAGATAGTGGTCAAACGCTATCAGATATTAAAAAAAACTACATATTGTTTAAGCGGGGTATATAAAACATTAAATCTAATATTTAGGTATAGGATATACCTTGATTATTAAATGTATCGTGAGGATCACACATAATATTATTATTAAAAACGGTTGTACATTCACGGGTTTTTTATCGGAATTGCTCCGACCAGTTTCGGACATGTTTGATGGTAGACGTGGCTCCCAGAAGATGGACATCAAATATGTCTGAAACTGGTCGGAGCAATTCCGATAAAAAAACCCGTGAGTGTACAACCGTTTTTAATAATAATATTACATCCTATCTTAGCACAAACATCATTAATCCAGACAACAAAAGCTCAGTGTTGGTCAAAGCTTCTTATAATTTCTTGCAAAGAATAAATTGTTTTGATGAACATCGTTTTCTTGTGGCTGTTTAAAAGCACTATACATAAGTGTCATATTCAGTGCAGAGTATCCCGTTGGATGACAAATTACATAGCTTTTATTATGTAAATAAGTCTGGCTTTGCCATAATGCTCGCCAAGTGGATAAAGTTTCCGAAGCGGTGATCAATTATGTTGATACATCAGAGTAAAACAAAGATTGAAACCGATACAGATTAAGTTAAGATAGAGCTGATACAATCTAGACAAATTCCCTTACTCATGAATAGTGACGCAGCGATGTTTTAACGACTTAAAAAAAAGAGATTATCAATTCGACATGTACGTATTATTACATACAGACATACATACAAAAAATTACGTTTTTTCCCGTTGGGGTAGGCAGAAGCTACTTCTTTTCACATACTACGATCCAGATCGCAGGACGCCGCGGTGTGGCCGTACCTTAAGGGAACTGTATAGATTTCGTTAAAATCGGTACTGAAGTTTTTTATAATATGGACTAATAGTAATACTTGTAACAACTATACACTACGGATATGGGTTCAAAGAGAAAACATACCCTTGATCAAATTCTAGACCGCATGTAAGAAAACAAGTAATATTTTAAAAAGCCCTTTTAAACACAAGCTTTAACATAACATAGGACCAGAGTAAGTCAAGACAAATCCAACGAGCCCAAACACGACAGGTACATATAACATGTGTAGTTTAGGAGTTTTTTTGGCCACCTTTCAGCTCCATCATCAGATTAGCACCATTTTATCATAATATTGCATTGTCACGCGATTTACACATGTATGCAAAATTTCAGCTCAATCGAACCCCTGGAAGTCGCTCTAAAATCAATCGCAAGATTTGTGACGGACAAATTCGCCGTGAAGTAGAGATAAAGCTTGTAATAAAAATACCCCAAGTCACAGGGCATACGTCTCCGGATAACAGGTGCAGTGTAGTGACGTACAAATGCCGACAATCCAGTCTTTGCGTGCCACGGAATCTACCATCTGGCGAACCGTCTTGCTGTCCTTTATACAAGTCCAATATTATCGAAACTGATCCGTTGACCTCGCGGCAATCAGTTCAGGCGCTATTGACCTAATGGTTTCGTAACTGATTTTATAACACTATTGTAGCTATTTTAATAGCAAACATTCATAGATCATGAAAAATAAAAATTCGGTTCACCTCGATAGCTTTGTTGCTAAAATCGAATCATCGGAATTAGTTTTAGTCGCAATCGCGGATTAGCGAAATCCAATTAACGTTGGCAATAACACTCGTAGTTTAAAAACATTGGTAGTTTTTGAAATTATTATACGCATTGAAATAAACCACAATCAAGTAGACATATAGGTACAAATAGTTATAAGTTGAACACCTATTCTAATGTCATAACTTGCTTTGTCTCCTGCAGTTTCGTTAGAGACTAGAATATTAATTACTTACAACAAAACCTATCTGTCATGCATGGGTGACGGGTCACTTAACTTTACGTTAGAAGGCACTCAAGACAACACGTAGATAATCTTACGTAAATTGTGTATATTTTTAAACGATAGTTAACAGAAGGAAAACATTTATACAGTAATTATAGAAGATAATAAATACAGTATATATATCAAAGATTGTTATGTAAATAAGCATATAATACACATCTGGCATTGTACACGAAAATAATAATAGACAATATTTTAGCGGCGATAACAAGAAATAAATGGATCATTCCCATACACTCGACACCAGACCATCAATGTTCTTCCTACTGTTCCTTCTGTTTTACAGCTATTTGGATAAAGTACATCTAAGTTGCTACTTATCAGCACGCACATTGAATTATTTAACCAAAACATCCGGCCAAGCTATTAGGTCGACTGCACAGACTGACGCTCGAGTAACTACCATTCTCAAGATTCTCAGGTGTTACTTTTCCATGTGTGCGTTTTATTTACATAAACGCGCAATTTTCGCACGAAGCGGTTTGCCGGCCATTATGAGCAATTGACGATTTGATGTATCGTTATTTACATTTTACAATGATTTTGGATTGTATGCAAACAGCATCTTTAATTTGTGTGAGATTGAAGCCCAAAGACTTCTGCAATTTTTTTTCGTTTGAATTTTGGGAGAACTTTGACTCAACTTGAGCTCAGCAAGCAGATCAACAAGGTCCAAAACATAGTTATTTCCTGCTTATTGCACCGGAGAGAAAAGAGAGAGTGAGAGATGCTTCTTTACGCCTTATAACAGTCTTGTTGTGCCGCGGTGTAGCAAAATAAGGAATGTTTTAAGACCTTGCGGAAGGTATTCGCACTTCAAAAGAATACCTGTCTACTGTTCTGCGTCTCTCTATGTACCTATAAAGAGCTGCAAAAAATTTACTAGCCATGCCAATGAATTATATTATTTTGTTTTTGAATGAATTGTTAGTTGTAGGTATATAATTCAATAGTCAAAATATTCAACAATCGATAAATTCTAAGGCATATACCATCATACTTTAACTATAACCAACGTCAAAAATCACTCAAACTCCATACAAAAACACCGGCTATAGTTGTTAGTTCGGTTAAAGTAACACGGTGCAACTCAGCCTTAAGGTACGGACACACCGCAGCGTCCTGCGTGCGCGATCTAGGCGGCGATCAGGTAGCGCAGTAGTATTTGTACCGACTGGTTCACACCAAACGCGATCAGAAAACAATTGAAAAGTACTAAGATCGCGCCCGCAGATCGCAGAACGCCGCGGTGTGGCCGCACTTTAAGTGTTTTAAAAAACTGTAGATAAAGAGTAGTTTCAGATTCAGCAGGCGAGAAATTTGAAAGTGCGTTATGATTGCCAAAAGTCTTAAATGGCGTTAGTCTTAAGTCTTCTTAATCTTACCGTGTTCTAACAAATGTTTCCTCTTCCTAGGGTCCCCGTGGACGGTCGAGGTGATGGCAGGGCCGGCGGGCGGAGGCGGCGGGGAGCCCACCAGGCTTATCCCCGCGCGCGTCCCGGCCGCCTTCGAGATCTCCACCTCACCTGGGGCAAACACCTTCAGTAAGAACGAGGTAACTGCTTCAAACTACTTATACTTATATCGTAACGTTTTTTATAGTGGATTATTTTTGAGGCAACAGGATAATTTGGACGTTCGCCTGATGCTACCTGAGAGATGCTGTGGCACGCAACACTCTGAATGAATAGAATTTGAGCTGTCGGCATCCTGCATTTAAACTTTGCACCGAACTGGGTAGCACTTGACCACTATCTCACCTGATGTTAAGTGATGATGCCATAGATATTGGTAGGTAGGTATGTAAATGTAGGTAGGTAACTAGATCAAAGGGCAGCTAAAAAGTGCGGTCCTCGGCTTGGACCGTCACCAATTTGATTTTCAATTTTACACTTTTATTTTGTTTTATTATAGCATGTAGATAACGCTTATCTACCGTTGGTAAGATGTAGTTGGCAACGGCACAGAATAATGAATAGTACTGGCGATGATAGCGCGATAGGCCTGGAATGGGAACTGACTATTATTTACTGCTGTCGGAATATACTGATAGATATTTAACGAAAGATTTTCCAACATTACTGACGTTCATAACCGTATGATTGAATAAATACACAAACCTTATATGCTAATGCATATAAGGTTTGTGTATTTATTCCTAGAGTTTTTGGGTTTACTAATGTAAGCCCAAAAACTCTAGGAATAATTCGCATTTTAAAACAAATGCTTTTCATTTAATAAGGAAAGTCGCTTAATTAAAGTGTTCTGTGAAGCTTTTAATTGCATGTAACGAGAGGATGCCTGTGTTTACAGTATGTTCTGATTACATGATATTTTAAATGTTTCATGAATTTTATGAGATGAGCAGCAGTAGACTGTAATCCCTTTGAACAGTATGGGAAAGACAGTACTGGAATTACTATACGAAGGTCTACTCGTGTGTTGTCTAATTAGACAAACTTGAGGACACTTTGTTTTTCGATAGAACCTCTGACCCCCCTTTAAAACAATATAATATATAGAAGTTTATAATGCAGCCAGAATATCTATATCCTGGCCTCGGCATCTGGTGCTACTAATAATGGAGATAATTGTAACCAATGCATTAGATGGCCAAAGATGTGCCGCATTCTTTGCGAAATTACTTTGCTTGCCGACTGGCTACCTATTTCATTACCTTCTATGGACGGGAATAATATAAAATTACCTAAGGCTCAGAATCCGCTTATCAGGTTTGTTGCAAATATTATTATCAGTGTTCTTTCCTCCCAGGTTGGAGTGACAGTGACAGCACCATCTCGACGACCAATCACAGCACGAGTACTGGACGTGGCGGAAAGACCTGGGGCATACCGCATCGAGTTCACACCTGAAGAAGTTGGCACACATCTAATCGATGTAAGTAAGATTGTTATTAGGGTTGCATAAACATTCTTTGAATGTTTGACGTTGCTTGTTATGACGGTCGATGCTATCGATGGAAAGTAGGAGGGAGTAGTAGATAGATAAGATACTCGGACGAGATGATTGGAAAGCCACTTTACTGCAATACCGCACTAAAAAGGACATTTCCGTTCGTTCACGAAGAATCGCGTATAATTTAATAAGATCGTTTAAAAAACTAAAAACAACCGACTTCAATGCCGCGCTATTAATTTTCAGTACCAATTTTGAGGTGTTTATCTCCATATCTCTGGAGATATCAGACTTCGATAAAATTACCATGGTACCACATTTGGGATATCTCCTTTCTAACAAAAAAAAGAATAATCAAAATCGGTTCATAAACGAAGAAGTTATCCGCGAACAAACATAAAAAAAAAAAAACATACGGTCGAATTGAGAAACCTCCTCCTTTTTTTGAAGTCGGTTAAAAATACCCATTTTATCTATACTAATATTATAAAGAGGAAAGATTTGATTGTTTGTTTGTTTTGCGAATAGAATCCGAAACTACTGGGCCTATTAGAAAAAATCTTTCACCGTTGCAAATCTAAACTATCCTTGGGTGATATAGTCTCTATAATATTTTCAAAAAAATTAGGGATCCTTACTAAAACTCCAATAATGTAACCCAAGGTGTAAAAAAATGACATAAAAAATTCCTTTGCGTTTCCATTCCCATGCGCTGCGAAAACTATTGATGATAGAACAAAATTATGTATTGAGAACTAACGCAGCACCTAAAGACCTACTAGAGTGCCTAACGATATGTACTATTAAAAAACTCGTAGGTATGCTCTAAGTACCTATGCCTTTCCTTGTGCTAGAGTTACCTCTAGAAACAATTAGTTATCCATGCTGACTTCTACTTACTATCTCTCCCTCAGATTTTAGAATATGGTTTTCGTAACAAAACAAGAAGTCAGTTTCGATCATTCACCTCGGTTAGGTTTTTATCCCACTCATACAGTCTGTAATCGTCTGTTCTCTTTAGTCATAGAAAAGATAATAATGCTACGCTTTAGTGTTTAACACTGAATCAACGCGAAGAACAGACATAAAACATGCTTGACGTCATCAAGTTCATATTTCTATTCTTCAAGACTATGTTATGCAATCTCTGTTTAGTACCTATAATAACGTTCTTAGACTTAACTTATAATAAGTAACCTTCAGACCCAAAATTAGAAACTAGGTCAACATCAAAATCAAATACGACATTCGCTATGGAGTTTTATAGCTATTATCAAGAATATTATGAAATAGTCGTACCTAATAAGTCTTTTTTACTCTTTGTCTATTCATAATATGGCTGACTAGAATAAAAACTAGCGGATCCGGCAAGGGACTAAAGAAAACAAGATGAATCCCAAAAATCACAAGATCATTCATGTTCATCAGTGATATCGATTTACATAAAATCAATGCAAGCGATGATCATAACCGCTAGTGCCAGGCCCTCCTTCTCAAAACCCTCCCCCCTCCCCCCTCCCCTCCCCCCTCCCCTCCCCCCTCCCCTCCCCTCCACTCCCCGGGGGAGGGAGGACGAAAGGAGGGCCTTTCGCTCTCCTAAATAATCTTGCCGAGAAAGGCTCATAAATAATTTTTAAATTGGGTTGTGTTGTGAGTGCCCCGTATTGGGAATGATGACCCTGAGACAAGTACTTAACTTAAGGACCAAGCCTACGGTGGGCAATAACAGCTCTTCCGTGGGTAACAATGATCCCCAAAATATTCAATTAAGTTACACATTATGCAGTTAAAACTGTGTAGCTATTCGAAGTCCACATAACAATTATAACTTGTACAATAGATTACAGACCGAAATGCTCATTAAACAATTCTAAACTTCATGATTGTCTTCAATATTGCATAATGTTGCCTACGCCCAAACTCTTAAATGTCAGACGAAGGAAGGATTTGACCTTTCCTCAAATCTTTTGTTATTTGTTTTACCTTTACTTACAGGAACTGTAGCGTAATTTATTAATTTTATGTACTTATGTGACTGGAACTGTATAAAAATATAACACAAGTAGGCAAAACCTATAATTTTTCAGCACCAGTGTGCTAGGCAGTCCTAGCACGTGAGTTTAAAATCAATACGACGAATAGTTATTACCTACGCACGCTTCTAAGTATCCATCCATACTTCCATAAATTGTTAAACACAATCCAAAATTTCATCGTACCGACGGAACTCGAACCCGCACCCCCCGGATTACAAGTTCAGGTGCTCTGCCAATTAAGCCACGGTTCGATCCATCGATACGACGAAATTAGTGGATTGCATTTGTTAACCCAATTATGCATTGGTGGCGCCATCTATGACTACTTATGACGTAAGTAATCATACTTCCATAATCTAAGACTATAAGAATCTTTGCCCTGACATACTGACTGACTGACTGACTGACTGACTGACTGACTGACAGACAACGCACAGCCTAAACCGCTGGTCGTAGAGACTTAAAATTTGGAGGTTATATTTGTCTTAGTACGTAAGGGTGTACTAAGAAAGGATTTTCCAAAATTCACCCCTTAAGGGGATGAAATGGGGGTTCAAAGTTTGTATGGAAAAACAAGATTAGATAGTCTTTTCTATCTGAAACTTCACATAAATGCTTCAGTAAAAAAATAAGTAAATACGTGTTTCAGGTTTTTTTGAAATTCCACCCCTAATAGGGTGCAATGGGGTAACAAAGTGTGAAAATCAATATTGTTTCGGATTGCGCTGAAATTTGACATGCAGATAGTTATTACGACGTTAGTTACCTCTGAAAAAGGATTTTCCAAAATTCACCTGTTAAAGGGATGAAACGGGGGTTCAAAATTTGTATGGAAAAACAATATTAGATAGTCTTTTATATTCGAAACTTAACACAAGTACTTAAGTAAGTTAATACGTGTTTCGGGCTTTTTCGAAATTCCACCCCTAAAAGGGTGAAGTGGGCTAAAAAGTCTGAAATCAATATTGTTTCGGATTGCGCTGAAATTTGGCATGCAGATGATTATTTTGACTTAGGTATCCGCTAAGAAAGATTTTTTAAAATACACTCTTCAAGGGGATGAAGCGGGGGTTCAAAGTTTGGATAGTCGTTTTATTCGAGATTACACACAAGTACTTCTGTAAATAAATAAGTCAATACGAGTTTCAGACTTTTTCAAAATACCACCCTAAGAGGATAAACTGGGATAACAAAGTCTAAAAATCAATTTTGTTTCGGATTGCGCTGAAATTTAGAATGCAGATAGTTTTTTTTTTCCAAGCGGGAGGGGGAAATCCTCATGTGATACCGCAGAATAGTCGCTGCGATTATGTTAGACTTCTACTGACTAAAAGCAGCAGCAGCACTACTAAGCAAAAGCAGCAGGTAAGGCCAGAGAAGGAGGGGTCCCTCTGGCCTTACCTGCTGCTTTTGCTTTTGCAGCACCATTTTATCCTGTTCTTTTTTTATTATTATATTTATTTCCGTTTTTTTTTTCTTTTTTTGTTATATATATTATTATGTTTCTTTGAAGTGTGTCACACTTTATATTTTTATAAATTGTTAAACACAATCCAAAATTTCATCGTACCGACGGGACTCGAACCCGCACCCCCCGGATTACACGTCCAGGTGCTCTGCCAATTAAGCCACGGTTCGATACATCGATACGACGAAATTAGTGGATTGCATTTGTTAACCCAATTATACATTGGTGGCGCCATCTATGACTACTTATTACGTAAAACGTACTTAGTACGAAAATCTTGTGCAGGCATGCACAAGATTTTCTGCAACTGAATGCAGATAGTTATTGTGACGTAGGTATCCGCTCAGAAAGGATTTTCTAAAAATACCTCCCGGATACGGAACGGGGATTCAAAGTTTGTATGGCGAAACAAGATGAGATAAAGTACGTGTTATAGGATTTTTGGAAAAGGGGTAGGTAACAAAGTCTAAAAATTTGGGTTTTTCGGGTTTTATAAATATGAATCCCGAATTGCCTTAGTCACGCGATAACATGAAAACGGGTGAACCGATTTGGCTAATTCTTATTTGGTGTCTTTAATGATAGAATCGTTTTTAGAAAAGAAAAGTTTTAAGTAAATAAAAGAAGTTTTTAACGCGGGCGAAGCCGCGGGGCACTTCTAGTAATAATATAAAAACGTTTGTTACTCATGTCACTCTGTTTGTTTGTCGCGGGTATCAGCTACTTACACTATATAAATAACTAGCTGATACCCGCGACTTCGTTCTCACCATGAATTTAGTAGCTTATGTTCATCCTCATGCTATAAAGTATCTCCCTGTTAAATAGACAGAGTGACAGAGTTACAAAGTTTTTAGTATGGATTATTCCTCAGAGGTACTAGGAGCATTATGTCGATGTTCAGCCTGACTTGCTACCAAAAAGTAGCTTACCAGCATCAAGGAGAACATCTGCTGCCTTAACTTTACGGTGTGCGGGGTACACAGCCCTTGAGAGTCAGACCATTATATCCGTGTTCTGTGATGCTAGGTCCTAGCGTGTTTACCATATTCGACCACGTCATCGCTTACCATCAGGCGAGATAGTGGTGAAACGCTAGAATTATAAAATTTCAAAAAATATACTCATATACACACAGAATAAATAATAATACTTACTCCTCTGCCTTCTCGTAGGTGCGTAGAATTTATTTATTTTTTCTACGCACCTACTTTACTTCTTTTTATCCATTTATTGTAATAACTTGGAAATACATAAACGATGCAAAACAATAACTTTTATACTAACAAGTTTTGATTGTAAATTGCAGTATTTTGATGGAAGCACAATATAATGCCCTGCGCCTAAACTACGACCCAGAAAATAAGATTATTTAACAAACATTTTATTACGTTTAGCTTATAGGTACTTAAGTTCAGTATACAATTCTTTTTGTACACACATTGGTACGACATATTGACATTTATATCCTGCCTAAGTTACCATAATGCTAAGCATCTGATCCGGAAAATCCCTCGACTGGAAAGTTCAAGGTCAATGACACAACATTTTTCTTCATTAGACGTATCCATATCGAGCTTTCGTATAATTTCGTCGTTACGTAGGCAGATGGGTATGTGTAAGAAGCTGTTAGAAGCCTGTTCGAGTGCTTTCAACGTAGGTACCAAAATTTTAAATACGTAACACAAACGTTAACTTAATTGAAAGACAACTAGCCTCTACCAACTTTATTAGTGTCACTTTATTAGAAAGAAACAAAATGGATTGATAGTTAAATAATAAGTGAATACATACATTTGAATTAATCAAACTCTTTTTAACCGACTTCCAAAAAGAAGGAGGTTCTCAATTCGTCTGTATGTTTTTTTTCTTCTTTTTTTTCGTGTGTATGTTACGTGATTACTCCGTCAATTGTGAACCGATTCGAATGATTATTTTTGTAATTGGTAGGGTACGTTTCCGAGGTAGTCCCAATGTAATTTCATTGAGATCTGATAAGTATCTCCAGAGATATGACGATAAACGTCTCAAACTTGCAACTGAAATTGACTCGCGGGGCATTGAAGTCGGTTGTTTTAGTTTTTAAACTATCTTAATTATTTTATGTCTCATTGGCTAGCATTTGACCACTATCCCATTTGGTGGAAAGCGATGATGTGGCCGAAGATGCATATGGCGGCAGATTTTCTCCTTGATCGTGGTAAGCTTTTGGTAGCAAGTCAGACGGAAAATTTACATAAATATACGCTTCCACCACTTATCGCCGACCTCTCGCATAAAATTAATTCCATTAATTTCAGATTTTTTTTAAATGGAACTACTGATCAAAAATGCATCAGTAGTTATTTCATGGAACTCTTAATGGTACTAATAGCAACGAAGGAAATCAAGACCAATATTATAACTCAAAAGTCCGTTTCTATATTTGTTTGCTTGTAACCTCTAGACGCTCAACCGGCTCGACCGATTTGGCTATAATTTTGCACAGAGATATCTAAATTATCTAATAGGGTAGAATGTAGCATAACGCTATAGGTACAGGACATGAGTTAATGAGAATGAAGGAAAGGAAACAGGAAATGAAGTTAATGAGTTTATCAACATCATCAGCCTATTATACTAATCTACTGCTGGCCATAGGTACTTGTATTATCATTTATACTGTGACAGACCTAGGCTATGGGTATCTTCAATAGCTACCTCGACAACTACCCTCCTTCCGTATATTACCAGCCGAAAAGCCCTATCCAGCAAGTTGTTCTTGTTATCATAGTTATTTTTACCTTAACTCAGTTAATTATTTTTCTTCAGGTATCAATCGCCGAGGAGAAGCTGCCTGCTTGCCCGCTGGTAGCAAAAGTGTACGACGCTAGTCTTATCAAAGTTACGGATGTTGGCAACGCCGTAGTTGGACAACAATGCCAGTTCAAAGGTGAGCTTCAAAATACAATAGGTGCTTATTTGCATGAAGAAGAGGGGATTGCTTACGTGTGGAAGGATTCTGACGTGAGAGACTATTATTGAGCTGTTCATTTGAAATTCCTTTCAGAAGGCATAAATTTGAAGGAAAAAGAATGTCTTTTATAAAATGCAAAAACCTTGGGATAGAAGCAGACATATATACACAAACTAAAGATTCAAACTAAGATAAATTGAAGATTTTGCTTCGAACCGTATTCTCATGTGAAACTTAGGAGTAAAGCTATTTAAATAATACTTAGTTATGATTAATATTTCATTTTCAGTGGACGCCAGTGCAGCTGGTGAAGGACAGCTAGAAATTTCAATAAACGAGGGTGAAGTCCCTAATCATGTGCAGGTGAGAGCTGAAACTATTTAATCGAAACTTTTGCCTCATTTGAAGGTAAAGCCCAGTACCGAGTTTTGGAACTTTGCTGATTTGGACGTTTAATTTGCAAGTTGGTTTAAGGTATCACAGTAGGTATGTGATCCATGCTCGTATCTTCTAATTTTATTTAAGTGTATACTCCCAGGTGCGTCATGGCAAATTTGAAGGCACTCTACCTTTTAAATTTAAATAAAAATTAATAAATGCCTATCTATTGTAATATTCTACTACATGCTAAAAATCTAGCTCAGTCTCATACTTAAAAGCTTATGTTATCTACAAACACATCAAGCGTCCCCAAGAAGATTAAACACTAATCCTTTTTGATTGAGTGTTTCTATTCTACCCTCCACAGTTTTGACGACAAAACGCGCTATTTAACGTTGAGGACGTCTGTCTCGTCTGCTATAAATAACCTACCTGTGGGATTGCCTCTAGTCCCTGTAAGTTGTATAATAAGACGTGCTGCCGGCCGGATATGCCAATTGGTACTGAGTACCTTATGTGGCGTGGAACTGGCACTTACACATTACATCTTGGGTCTCAAACGGCCTGTAATTGTATGGACACTTATCATTTTAAACCGACAAACATATCTATTCCATAGCTGACTACTTTAAAGATGCGCAGATTTACGATGTTAATCAGATTTTCCATCATACCTAGTAGTACGGGTCCTTAACTTGAAATACGGTCCCATCCGGAAGAAAGCATGAAACTTTGCATGCATGTAGCTTTCATATATGTGATTCAATGACGATATGGAAACAAGTCGAGAAATGACTGCTTCGACTTTCCCCCTTTTATCTTCCTCATTCTAGTTTTCTTAATTTTGTACAAAAACGGTAGGACTGAGGACTGAGGACATAACATGGCGCTGCATCTGTCTGGACCTAGTGTTACGTCAAACTTACAAGACCCCTTATGTTTGCTTAGGGTATTAAAAATACCTACATTTACCGTGTTCTGGCAGTACACGGCCTTTCAGAGTCAGAGTATTCTAAGCCACCAGAACATTGAATACATTTTGGCTATAGTTAAGATTAAGCAAAGCTCCACGTATTATACTATTCACCAACTCGTGAATACACTCGGTCCAGACAGATGCAGTGCCATGTTATGCATTTACAAGCTGTGATACTGCATCAGGATTTTGTGGAAAGGGGAAGTCCTTTTGTAAAATATGGAAGCCCTTCCCTGAAGTCAGCAAAGTATTCGAAATATTCTCGAAACCCATCATTTAGATATTTTGACAAGATATTTCATCCTGACTTACGATACAACGAAATAAGACGTAAACGACGGTAACCAAGCTTTATTCATCAAGGCACAGGCCATGGATAGGCTGCCACCAACATTTGGTGCTTTTCAACAGTAGGTATATAAAACGAGCATATTAATATTCAAAAGCATTGCATTGATCTGGGGGTTAGAGTTTGATACCAAACCCTGAATATTCCAACTTTGAGAATTGACTCCATAATGGAGTATGACCAAAGAAACCTCAACATTCGTTCAGAGGTTGACGAATCGATCCTGCCGCAGTTAATTATAAGGTCCATGCCTATGTAGAAAGTCAGGGCACGTTTAGCCGTTGGTCCAGGTCATCAACACACTAATATCACAAATGCGAAAGTTTTTATGTGAATTTGTGATTCTGTTTGTAACTCAGTCACGGGAAAATGGGTGAACAGATTTAAATGAAATTTTGCCCTAAGGTAGATTATGATCTGGATTAACACAAATGCTTATTTTTATCCCGGTTGGAAATTCGAATTACACGTCGCTAGCGTAGGACTAGTGTTTGTAAAAACGTAAAAAAAGAGTTATATTGTGTCGTGGAGTCAAGCGTGGGAACTGTATTTCGGAAACCAATCCATCTACCATAATGAATTTGGTGTCATATTGCAACTAAATAAATAAGGTATTTAACTTCTTAGCCCATTTTATCACAACTCTTGTAATTTTCCTTTAAATGGAGCAAGAAAGAAAAAAACTGTACTTGATTTATTTTTTACCTGTTTTCATTATTTTATAATATGTTGATGGCTGTATTAAAAAAAATATAAATCCTACTACTATAAATTTAGTATCGTTTTGTAGGTAATTTATCGACCATGAATTGGTACTAAAAAAAGAAACTCTTCAGTCCTACCGTTTTTGTACAAAATTAAGAAAACCAGGATGAGGGAGATAAAATTTTCGACCTGTTTCCATATCGTCACTGAATCCCATATATTAAAGCTACATGCATGCAAAGTTTTATGCTTTCTTCCGGATGGGATAGTAAAAAATATTTTTGTTAGGACAAGGAGCCGTACTATAGACCATATTTTACTAAATATGTACCTAGTTTACCCTTATTACGAGTTTTCATACCAAACTCGATAACTACAGCGTACAGCGCCTCTAGTGGTTTTCACACTTAACTAAACTTAGACCAATCAGGGAGTCGAAAACTATGTGAGATCAAAGCGTTTAGGTACGATGAAAACTCGTCAGATCGTGGCAGTGACGTAGCGTGGGATTGTGCCGCCCGGGGCTGGGGCAAATTTTGCCGCCCCCTTAGTTATACGATACGCGATAGGTACGCGAGCGTAGCAAACATGAAATTTCTACGTTATGATCCCAAAAAAATTGGTTGTCTGTAAAGTTGGTTTACAAACGATAGTTTAATGTGACAACGTCATAACTGAAAAATTATTTAAATCGGCGCAAGCGTACAATGAGCGTAACAGGACATTTTTTCGTGCATACAGCCGTCGTTCATCGATTTATGACCCGTTGTCACATTAAAAAATGTTTACGTTATTCGGTGAAATGACTGAAAATAGTATGTAAGCGAAGCGAGCGCGAAATTTTTCATCATTAAGCTGAAACGAAAGTCACGCGAAAAGCTTTTTTGCGTTTGGTTAAGGGTAAGAAGACAACTGAATCTGAACACTGAAAACGTTGCCACCGCCCAAAACGCCTGCGCGGTTCGGCTTGTGTCAACGCGAAGTGGAATTTGGAGTTTTAAAAATGTTTTGCTATTATTTTATTCTTCATAAATCGCGGCTTGCTGCCGCCCCTTTTCGTGTTGCCATGGCCCCCCAGCACCCCCCACGCTACGCCATTGCGTGGCCGAATTTAAAGTAGGCACATTTATAAAATAGATAATAAATCTGATTGATGAATCATAATCATCATTATCAGCCTGTTTTAGCCCATTGTTGGGGATAGGCCTCTCTGTACGCCACTGAGCTCGATCTTCAGCTGCTATTTTCCCACCGCAACGTAGTGGTTATATTCTCTTTACCCACCGCCATTGACTTGTAAATTATGTACCTAGTTTTTTTATGTTTAATTTTACTATGGCTCCACAAAATTAGTGTATTTAGCCAGTGTCAAATATTTTAGAGAATTTTAATTCTCCAAGTTTTGATTGAGAATTCAAGTAAAGATGGGTCAAAGTCACATTTCAAGTCAAGTTGAAGTCAAAGTCTAGTCCAAGTCACACCCTCAGTAAAAATGTGGACTTCACTGAAGATTTTAGTGGAACTTTGATGAGCGAGAAATAGCATGTTTTTCAACATTGTGCTGTTTCCCTACACTCGCACACATTCACCGGCACCGGCACTTAATGGTTAATAACTCACATTTATTACATATTAACTCGTGCAAGAACACGTTTTTTGACAAAATACAATGAGTGCACACGTACCTACTTGCCCACGTTCCCGCTAAAACTCCATGTACCTAGTTCTAAGCTGATGTTTTATTCACAGGTGGTGGGCGGCGGCCGTTGCCTTGTCTTCTGGAAGCCAGAGGCTCCCACACCACACAGAGTAGACATTAAGTTTAACGGAGAGCCAGTACCATCCTCCCCTTTTGTGTTCCATGTGGCACCCGCGCAGAGGGTTTCCATTGATACTGCGCAAATAGGTTTGTTTGTATATTTTTTCTCATTTAACACATGTTCAAATATTCTGTTTAAAAATACATCTTTGCGTATACAGCCAGAAAAATACATAGATAATTTCCGGCATGATGACCCATTTATAGGACTTTATTTATCTTAGGACCTGCAGCATGATCGACCTAAGTCCTAGTCCTACACTGTATTCACTTCAGTCCGCCTCACGACTGTGTAACGACCTCTGCCATACGAGACAATTTAACCTGTGATTAGGGTAAAGAAAAGTTGAGGAAATCCAATACGTACCTATACTATACGGCTGTCTAGCCTGTCATATTATTATGTAAGGTGGTGTAACTACATCACCTTGCCATACACACAGTGGCAAGCCGCTAGTGATCCACCGCATATTGCAGGTGTCCATCCATATGCAAAGGTATGTAAAATCAGATTGGACGTCTGTAATTTCAGACTGAATTGTTACGTCAGTTGTTTCTGTTTGCCGTAACGTAAACCACCCGTTGTCATAAATGTTAGTGTCAATGTCATTTAACATGACATCTGGCAATAAGATTTTGTGTCTGTGGTTTTATTTAAAATGTACATGTGCGCCCACGACCATACACAGCAAAGAGAATATAAATACTACGACACAGAGTGAGAGTAGTAGTGTTCTGTGACCATACATTCTCATTATTCTCAAGCAATTTTATATTTATTTTAACCCTTGGAATTCAGTTTAAATAGTATTCTGTGTTCAGCTTACACCTTGGAATTCAGCTTAAATTGTCTAATTACTAATTATTCAAACAAACCAAAGAGAATATAATTCTTAGTTTTTGGCTTTTGCGATAAAATGCCACCACAATTTCGCCAAAAGAGAATATAAACACTACGTAAACAACAACAATGTCAAGTCAACAATCAACAAAATCAAGTATCTCGTTATATTCCCATCTCCGACGCTTTATGCTGACATAGTATTCGCCCACGCATAAGATCACCCATGTGCAGGATGCAATGCCAGCATATTCTTAGATAAGGTTTAGTCATAACATCCTTTGTCAGTTAGCTCTTACATTTAATAAATAAGTTAGTCTTAGAGCAACCACTGTAGAGAATACAATAAAATCTTGTAACTCTATAATTAAATTTTAATTTTAGTTTTTAAAAAGACAATCCGACGTTCCCGATTGTTAACTGGCGCAGCCGGTAGGATAGTCGGCTGCTGCCCTCGCCAAAATTCGCGCTCGTAATATCCGAGTATATACGTGAAAACCCGTGTGTGGCAGCGAAAAATCGCGATAACTTAAAATCAGTGATTCGCGGTATCGGCTATCTATGAACCAAACAAATTAGTTCAACAAGGGACAACTGGATAATGGCGATTGGACTGTGAGTACCTAAAGTAACATCCTTTTCTCTCCTTTCCTGCCATCCTCGAAGTGTGTAAAATAGTTTTATGAAGTGACGAACATTGCACATAGTTATAAGAATTGTATTTTTATAAATTGTCGGAGTGAATTAAATTGCACTTTTAACTTTAATAAGTTAAAATAATTAATTGATTGTGTAATTAGTGATATTAACTTTAAATAATTAGTTCTATTAGAATTTGGTAATTTTATTAAATTACACACAGTATAAAATCTACTGTATAATATTTAATTAATAATATAAAGTGTATAGTATAGTGAACCAAAATGTCTCACGAACAAAATGTTCAGGCTGCAGCGGCACCTGTGCATGCACCTAACCCCGAACCGCATATTCCGCGAGAAATTTTAGGGTTAATTCCTGAATTCAATGGTGACACAAAGTGTTAAATTTATTCTTGCGAAAATGTGAATACGTGATGCATCACTTTCAAGGTACTGTACAGCGTAATGAATTTTTAATGCATTACGTGACCAGTAGGTTAACAGGCAAAGCAGCGGCCCTTATTAGCGAGAGAGGTGATTTTGACACATATGACGAATTAAGATCTGTCCTTGTCCAACATTTTGGTGATCCGCGTAGCGAGGAGTGCGTTGCGATTGAGCTAGAGACGTTAAAGATCAAGCCTAGCGAATCCTATCTTGAATTTTGTGGCAGGATTCAGGACGTGCGTGCAATCCTTTTGTCGAAGGTTAATCAAGTACATACTGCGGACATGAAACAGGCTAAGCGTATTATATACGACAATACTTCGTTAAATGTGTTCTTATATAACCTACCTGAACATATGGTTAGGCTAGTTAGGTTGAAAAATCCGAATTCTTTGGAAGACGCTTTAAAACAAGTTTTAGAGGAAGTAAACTTCCAAGAACAATACAACATGCGTACAAAAATGTTGCAAGGTCGTGCGCAACCCCCTAATGTTCCGGCACCAATCTTTAAACCTTTGATACCTCAAACTCAATTCAAATTTGGCATTCCTGGAAATCAATTTTTGGCTCGACCCCAATATTTTCAACCACCAATGCCCAGGCCTCAAACAAATAACTTTGGCTATCGACCACCCCAATTTGGTTTCACACCAAATTTTAACAGCGGCCCTTCACAGGCTCAGCAGTTTGGTCCTAGACCGCAGGCTCAGCAGTTTGTTCCTAGACCGCAGGCTCAGTTCGGCTTTAGGCCCCAGCTTCAACAGGTAAGTCAGAATGGTTTTAGACCTCAAATCGGTCAATTTGGCTATCGACCTTCACAGTTTGGGTTCCGGCCTCAAGCTGGTCAGTTCGGTTATAGACCATCGCAGCCTCAAGGCTACCGCCCGCCTCCATTCACCAACGACGTGTCTATGAGGACTGCCCCACAAAGGTTGCCAGTGAACGAGATGACCACGAATTCGGAAGGCGAGTACAACCCAGAATATAATTATGACGATGTAGAGTACTATTACCCCCATGAAGAATACCAGCCTTATGACATGACAGAATATTACCCGGAGACCACAGAGACCGCAGAAAATGCTTGCAACAACGAAAACGAAGTAAGTGAAACAGAAAATTTTTGCATGGTTGTTTCCCCCAAATTCCCGAGATAATTGAATTAAACTATGATACAACTCTTAAATTACCATACATATATGTGCCCGAAATTGACAGCAAATTCATGTTGGATTCTGGCAGCACAAGATCATTTATAAGCCCAACTAAAGCGAATGAATATTATGCTCAACAAAAATCCTATGAACTGTTTATGGTAACGAGCACACATGCTTCCAGCACCCATAGTGAAGTGGTCAATATTCCACTATTCGCCGTTTTTAATCACGATGAATATCATAAATTTTACGTTTATGACGTTGACAAAAAGTATGACGGTGTAATAGGATGGGATTTAATGACCAAACTCAAGGCATACTTAGATCTGGGAAATAACACCCTCAGAACTAATGACACCACTGTGCCTATTATTTATGACGTAGGCAAGGTACATACCTTTAACCTAAAGGCTCGTAGTGAACATCGTATTAGGTTACCTGTAAACTTGGAAGAAGGTGATGCAATCCTAAATTTCAAGCAGTTTAGCAATGACGTGAGAATGCCCTCTGCAATAGTTAAATGTGAAAATTATTTTGCTACGACTATTATGCAAAACACATCGGAAGATGACATAGTCATGACAATTACAAAGCCTTTTAAGGTCTTAAAATTAAAACATCAAAATGACGTATGTGACATAAATTACAATACTGACATGACTAACGTCGACGTAGATCATTTACTGGAAAACAACTTGAACAAATTGCGACTTGACCACTTAAATTCAGAAGAGCGCAAAGAAATATCTGCCTTATGCATGGAATATAAAGACATATTTTACTGCGAAGACTTACCACTAACCTTTACGAACCAGGTTAAACATCATATTAGGACAGTAAATGAGGATCCTATATACACCAAGCCTTATAGGCAGGCACCGGCTCAAGCTCAAGAGATCAAAGAACAGGTGGAAAAATTGTTCAAGGACAATGTGGTTAAAGAATCACACTCTCCTTGGAGTGCACCTGTTCACCTGGTCCCCAAAAAGCTAGACGCTTCAGGCCAGGTGAAATATAGAATGGTCATTGACTATCGCAGACTGAACGAGATAACGACCGATGACAGATATCCACTTCCCAACATATGTGATCTTTTTGACAAATTAGGTAAAAGCACTTATTTTACTACATTGGATCTTGCATCAGGCTACCATCAAATAGAGATCGCAGAGCAGGACCAACAAAAAACGGCGTTTTCAACCCAAAATGGTCATTACGAATTTCTTCGGATGCCTTTTGGCTTGAAGACGGCGCCGGCGACCTTTCAACGAGCCATGGACAATGTGTTGAGAGGTCTACAAGGTATACATTGTCTAGTATACCTTGACGATATACTTATATATTCAAATGGGCTCACGGAACACCTTGAAAAATTACGCGCAGTTTTCGACAGACTGAGACAGACTAACCTGAAAGTACAGCTAGATAAATCGGAATTTCTCCGAAGGGAAGTGCAGTATCTAGGACATACTCTGACTAAAGACGGACTTCGACCGAACAATGACAAAATTCAGGTAGTGCTTGACTATCCCATTCCACAGACACAGACCGAGATAAAAAGATTCCTAGGATTTATAGGATACTACAGACGATTCGTCAAAGACTTTTCCAAAATTTTTTCCACACAACCGTTAACAGCTTGCTTAAAGAAAGGTAAAAAGGTGGAAATTACGGAAAAATATACAGAGGCATTTGAAAAGTGTAAGGAGTTGTTAGTAAATGCACCCATCTTACAATACCCAGACATGACCAAGCCTTTCATCTTGACCACCGACGCATCAGAGGTAGCAATTGGAGCTGTACTTTCGCAAGGCTCAATCGGTACCGATAGACCAGTGGCTTACGCTAGTCGTACGCTAACTGAGAGCGAACGAAAGTATAGCGCCATTGAGAGAGAGTTGTTGGCCATCATTTGGGCCACAAAGCATTTCAGGCCGTATCTTTATGGCAACAAGTTCGATATAGTCACCGACCACAAACCTTTACTGTGGCTATACCAACTCAAAGAACCCGGAAGCAAGCTCACACGGTGGAGATTGCGTTTACAGGAATATGATTTTGACATTAAACATAAAAACGGACATCAAAACGCGAACGCTGACGCATTATCTAGGCTCAAACTAAACGCACTAGGAACAGACGGACCGAGTGACGGTATATCTATGATCGTTAACGTAGATGAGAGCGAAAATAGATTACAATCACATATAGAAGACGTGACTAAACAAATCACTAAATTGGCAAGACGACGAACGACTGACGACTCAAAAACTATAACAATCTCCGACTCAGAGAGAACTGCAACAGCTAGTCCTATAACCATATCAGAAACAGACTCTGTAAATTCAGAATTTTTGAGGAAAGAATCAGGCTGGCTTGTTCGATCTGATTCAAGTACTAGTGCCACAGACACCATACATTCCGAAAAAGAGTTAGAATCATTTGGCATACCTATTTTGAATGAAGCAGTAGATACGAAACCAAATCAAATATTGGTATTTCACCGATATGGTAATGACATTCAGGTTAAAGATCTTTCCAACAAACATCAGAAAATACTTGAAGTCTTTTTACCACTTGAGAACCCGGATTTGATCAAACAATTCTTAAAAAAATATATTCGCCCAAAAATAAAGTATTTTATCTATTTTGAAAGAGAAGAACACCGAAAAGAATTTAGTAACGTTGTAATATCGCTGTTTAAAAAGGGAACTATTAATTTCTATGAGTGCACTGAACGTGTTGTTTCCGTCACTGATGAGAAAGAGCAACAAATGATAATTCGGAAATTACACGAAGGCAAAACATGCCATCGTGGTATTACAGAAACTGTTAAACGAATCCGACGCAACTACTATTGGCCAAACATGCATGAAACGGTTGCAGCCACTATAAATTCCTGTGAAAAATGTAAAATCGCAAAATATGATCGCAAACCCATCAAACCGACATTACAGCTTACTACAACTCAAAATTCACCGTTTCAGGAAATATTCATAGACACATTCTCTATAAAATCTAAACAGTACCTCACCATAATTGACGCCTTTAGTAAATTAGGCCAGGCCATGGAAATACCAGCTCGATCTACTCCAGAAGTAGTTAGAGCCTTAGTAAAATACTTCAGTTTTTATGGTATTCCACGTAAAATCAGTTGCGACCCCGGAACCGAATTCAATAATGACTTATTGAAGGAACTAACTGAGCTATATAAAATTAAATTACACATCGGTACTCCAAACAACCCTAATTCAATGGGGATGATCGAACGATTCCACTCTACCATTATTGAGATCTATAGAATAGCTAAATTTGATAGGAAATACACAGATGCAGCATCCGTAATGACTTATGCTATTATGGCATATAACAACACCATCCATAGTGCTACTGACTTAACACCCTTCGAAGTTGTATTCGGACACACCGATTTAAAATCAGATTTTGACATTGACTTTGACAAAACATATAAACAACAACTGGTTAAGGATCACCGTAAAAGAACACATGAGTTATATAAATGTATAGCAGAAAAGATGAACAAAGATAAGGAAAACGTAACTAAAAAGCGCGGAGGTGAGATAGGACCGGAATTAGGTATTGGAAAAACCATCTATGCAAAACCTGTCAATAAACGGCAATCCAAAGATAAACCCAAATATCAAAAGGCTATCGTAACAGGCAAGGTAAAACGCAATGTAGTTCCTGTAAAAATAAAGGACAGAGACACAAAGGTGCCCATTAAACATGTCAAACGTCCTCCACAGGTGGGGCATACTCGTGATGGTGTCGATGACGACGACCCAGGCTCTCCTAGACCAAGTTGCTCCAAGCCAAGGTCTGCAAATTCAGAAAATTGACAAAAATCCAGGCATTCTACCCGTTAAGCAAGGCCAAGCATTTGTACAACGCAACGATTGGACAATTGTTAAAACAATTCAACTAGAGGGAATAGCGTCAGATTTTAATTTCAACATACGCCAATATTCTAAATTTTGTAAAAGTGTAATATTTCGTAATAATAACAATTCTTTTAATAATGAAGTAAAAGAATTCCGAGTTCAGGTAGAGTATATTAGAGATGAAGTTATTGAAAAATTACAACAACTCATACCAAAAAAGAGGTCTAAACGTGGCCTAATTGATCCACTTGGATCTCTTATCAAAGTTATCACTGGTAATCTTGACCACGAAGATGCAGTTCATTTTGAAGAGTTGATATCCGATCTTAAAACTCGTGAACAAGCTATCTCTAACAAAATTACTATTATATCTGAAATGTTGGACCATGTTGTTAACTCCACAAAAATTATAAATGATAATACTAAAATATTAAATGACAGATTAACTAAAGTAGAAAGGTTTGTTAGAGAAAAACTCCAAGAGGAAAACCATAGTGTTGCATTATCTTACATAATTAGTATATTCAATTTGTTTATTATTAACTTCCGGACTATTTCAATGAAGCTTAGCGATATGGAAACATCTTTGGCATTAAGTAAAGTATCAGTCTTACATAAATCTGTATTAAACTCAAATGAATTATTACCGCTATTAAACGACATCAGTACTGTTGCGCATTTAATGTATCCTGTTAATGAACAAAACCTGAATACTTTGGAAGAAACATTTACTGTCAAATCCTACCTCAAGGATAGTAATGTAAGATTTATTATAAGCATTCCGGTAGTTGATAACGCCACTTATGATTATTATAAATTGTACACACTCCCTATATCCCTTGGTCCTAGTAATGAAACCCACGCCATCATTCCCGAATTTCCTTACCTGTTAGTAGAAGGTACCAAGTACAGTCCAATCGTACGGAAATGTAAAGAAATTACAGCTAAAGAATATCTTTGCTCGGAAAATGATCTAGCCGTTTACGCCCAAGAAACTTGCATTCAACAACTTATGGAATACCGTCAGAACCGCTCAAAATGCCACGCACGGAGAATCCAGATTTCATGAAGGTTCAGAAAATTTCCCGCAATAGCTGGATACTTTTTGCTAAATCCGAGAAGATCCTGTTCCAGAAATGTGGAGATGAAGTTGTTAGAGAGCCCGTAAGTGGAACATTTATAATAACAATACAGAAACCTTGTGATGTCTATATGGATGATTTCCCGATTTCTGGACATAGTTTCCGCAGTCTTGGAAATAACTACTATAAAAGAACGCCTATTATCAACCTGCCTGATGTACAAGAATATGAAAAGAATAGCAAGTCGCATATTGAAGATACGGAAGTAATTGACCTCAAAGGAGTAAATTTAGATGACATCGAACATTTGAACTATTTGTTGAAGAAAAGTGTGAAAAGTGATAGCAGTGTTATTCCACCAAAATCATATGACATTGCCACAATTGTACTTTATTTAATTATAACAGTGATAATTGTATCCTTAATTTACTTTAAATTTAAGCCGTATATATTTAAATTGTGTTCTAATAATCAAATTAACTCTAATGATGAAGTTGAACTCCAGATACCCACAACTAATAGACCACTTTTGTTACATTAAACTTTTACATCCATAAAATGTTAACGA
This sequence comes from Cabera pusaria, assembly GCA_954871355.1. Classification (NCBI taxonomy): domain Eukaryota; kingdom Metazoa; phylum Arthropoda; class Insecta; order Lepidoptera; family Geometridae; genus Cabera; species Cabera pusaria. Next base: position 16,826,693 of record OX940889.1, on the reverse strand, counting down.
AGTTCTCTGAAAACTAATTTTCCGATAACTTCGGTCTGAGGGGGAAGGCGTTATATTCCCATCTCCGACGCTTTATGCTGACATAGTATTCGCCCACGCATAAGATCACCCATGTGCAGGATGCAATGCCAGCATATTCTTAGATAAGGTTTAGTCATAACATCCTTTGTCAGTTAGCTCTTACATTTAATAAATAAGTTAGTCTTAGAGCAACCACTGTAGAGAATACAATAAAATCTTGTAACTCTATAATTAAATTTTAATTTTAGTTTTTAAAAAGACAATCCGACGTTCCCGATTGTTAACTATCTCCTAACTGGTCTGTGAACAAAATGATAATGTAATAAAATTCATTCATATCAATAAAAACTTGCAATTGTTCTTTAATAATAAGAAAATAATAATTCATTCATTATTTGTTTTGTAATTTAACTCGTTTCTCTATTCAGAACTGATCCCAGTTGGTGAGCTAGCATCATGTTCGGTGCGAGTAGAAGGAACTGCCGGTGGCGAGCTCACGGTAACTGTGCGAGGACCACGAGGCGAAGTTCCAGTGAGATTGACTGGGGACGCAAATATCTTGGTGGCGAGCTTTACGCCGAAGAATGTTGGACCACACACACTTACGGCCCAGTACAACAACCAGCCTATACCCGTGAGTTTATACATTTCTTGGAAAATCGTTCATGCTTTAATACTTACCTAAATAAAGTCTTCATTGAACTTCGCTAGATTTATCAGTACCTGCCTTTAGGGTCTCATCTCAAAAATTATCCACCTATAAAGAATATTTACAGTTCTCAAGTATTCTTAAAAAAATAATGTTTTGTTTGATAATAAAAAATACTCACTCACTTCAGTAACTTTGATTATAATCATAGCAAACAGAATGAGAGATATGCAGCCTGTATAGCTGCATCTCCCTTATTTCCTTCATTTGTTTGATTTAAACATTATTATGTGCCTAAGCACATTATAATGAAGGTGTGCAACTGAAGTTCTGCAGCTGATTTTATATTCTGATGTATTCAGCTGATATGTCACACCATAAGCTAGGAAATAACAGCAACTCTGTTGCGCAACATTCTGTAAAGGCAATCGAACCACACTTCCATCACATATAATGTCTTTATCCAGACTAATATTATAAAGATAAAATGTTTTGAAACTTTTGAGATGTCTAATCACGAAGCAAGTCCATCGGTTTCAATCTCGCAGAAAATATCGTTTCAGGATCTCATACATTTAGGCAATATTTTAAGGAGAGCTACTAAAATTTACGCTAGCGCCATCTCTGAGTTTTATTTATCCTTACTAATATTATAAATGCGAAAGTAACTCTGTCTGTGTTTGTTTGGCTTTCACGCCAAAACTACTGAACCAATTTAAATGCAATTTGGCACACAGATAGTCTAGTCTGAGAAAGAACATAGGCCATTTATTTAATGCGAAAAGTGGGTTGTAAGGGGTTGAATGGTGTGTTGAAAAGTTGTATGGAAGTATCGTCATTTTTAAATCTAGACGCTTGAAACTTTTTTTTGCTGTGGTGTGGTGTGGCGATGGGGAGTGGAAGGGGTGGGGGGGGTGTAGGGTCGAGGGAGTTGAGGGGGAGATGAGGGAGTGGGAGGAAAGCTGGAGGGGAGGGGATGTGGAACTGAGGGAAAGGAGAAGGGGAGAGGAGGGGAGGTGGAAATGAGGGGAAGGGGGAGTGGACAGTATGTGAGGGGAGGAGGGAAGGGAGGATCAGCGTGGCGTGGTATGGCGTGGTGTAGTTGGGATACGTAGGTATGTGTCATATTTGTTAATGCTACCCAAAGACACTATTCCATGCAAACGAAATCCCGGGCACAGCTAGTATATAATATGTTGCCGCTGAACTTACGCCTGACCGAAATTCAGTTGTATGCAAAAACGTGACATAATTTCGACAAAATGTTGCTAGTAATTAAAATAGCAGTGCCGGCAAATTAAACACACCAAAGTTCTATAGCATAGCTTCGGCATAGTGTGCAAAGGCACTAAGATATAATTTACACAATCAGCTCATAGCAACACATAAGAGAAACTAATTTTTTGTATTATATTACAGGGTACACCATTCATCTGCAAAGCATATGATGGAAAGCTTGTTACTGTCACTGGAGGTTCATCAGCACGAGTGGGAGTACCGGTTCAGCTGGCTGTGGATGCAGCTCAGGCTGGAGAGGGGAATTTGGAGATCACAGTCTCTGCTAGAGGACAGAATATACCCACTCAAGTTCATCCTCAGGTAAGAGCTTATTATTGGTTAATCTGAAGAACTTCAAAACTGTTTCTATGTTTCAGCAGAACAGTTATTTTAATTTTATAATACATATTAACATACTGGTATATAAGGCTTCACCCATCCTAAAAGAATTCTAGATCCTATTCGACCTCATTAGCTATTTGCAAAATTTCAGCCAAATAGCATTAACAGTGTGATCGTAAATGTGTCACAAACTTTTTTTGCTAAGTTTTTATATCTCTACAAAACTGGCCAAGTGCAAGTCGGACTCGCACTCGTAGGGTTCCGTAACACAGTTAAGTATTCCATAACTATGATTTTTCGCAACTACAAAATTAACTTTGTTTTTCATAGTGTTTGTATGAAAAACAAAGTTATCTTTGCAGTCGCCATATCTCTAAAACTGCTGACTGTATCTCGTTCAAACCAATTTTCGTTGTTAGTTTTTATTAAGATCTACAGCATATATTTTTTTTAGATTTTTCACTCCCATAATTCAAAAGTTAGAGGGGGGGGGGGGACAAATTTTACCACTTTAGACGCGCCTATCTTTCAAATGATTGACTTTGAGAAAAAATGTTTTTGGAAACCTCAATGTCATTTTTGAAGACCTATCCAATAGACACGTGCCCCCCCTTAAACTTTTATATTTTTTATTTTTGTATAAAATCGGAAAGCGGTTCACAGAATACATCTACCTACCAAGTTTCAATTCTGTAGTCCTAACAGTTTCGGAATAAAATGGCTGTGACATTCGGACGGACAGACAGACATGACGAATCTATAAGGGTTCCGTTTTTTGCCATTCGGCTACGGAACCCTAAAAATTAGTGTACTTAGCCAGTGTCAAAGTATTAAAAAAGTATTAGTTACATTTTTCAAAGAATCTAGTCATAAGTCACATTCAAGTTTTAGTTGTAGTCCAGTCCAACTCAGCCTCAGCAAAGTTGTGGAATTTACTGAATTTCTTACAATGGAATTTTGGTGGGAATGTAAAATAGCATGTTTTTTAACATTGTGTTGTTTCTCTATAATTGCACACAATTACTGGTACTTAATAATCAACATTTTTTACACATTAACCCATGGAAGAACACAAATTTTATGAAAAAATACAATAAGAGCATACACACTTTTCCATGGGTCCGATCCAAACTCTAACAAACTCCTTTCGTATTTATAATATAGGTTTTGATACATTCGATACCTAAATTAGAAGTAAAGCCTAGTTTTGTCAAACAGTCTTACATAATGCTGGTGCTAAAAACATCACATCACAAACAGCTCTTTGCAAAAGCATATAAATCTTGTTGTTTAGGTATTAGGAAGTAGAAAGTCAGTTGTCACCAATAAATTCATTATAAATTCACTTTCAACTGACCACTCAATATTGAACATGCACGGTCATTTGTCAGCAAGATACTATAATTTATTCTGTGGCATAATATTATTTTTGTTTTCAGGGTAATGCAAGATTCACAGTATCATTCACACCTACAGATGCTTGTGACCATGTTGTTAATGTCTCATTCAATAAGGTAAGCAGTTAATGTTTATTATACCTAATTGTATAATATAAGTAATATTCTAATATCACTGTTTAAAGTTTATAGATAGGAAGAAGCTCTGCACGCCCGAATCATTTTAATGTAATATGAAAATTTGTTGCTATTGTTTTTATTCATTTATTTAAGTTCAAGTTAAGTTAGTGTTCTTTCACATGCCATGACATAGCGAAATAGATGGTCTCATATAATTTTACTATTTTTTGTACTCTTTTTCATGTGAAATGAACTCATTTCATATTTTTTTTAATCATTGATTTCAAATGAGAAAAGTATTTTGGTCAAAGTTGTGTTGATCATTTTCAGTCTTCACATAATTAGAACATTACTACGTAGGTACTCTTATTTTATTTGGAGGTATTAATAAGGCCTGTACATACATCTTGCTTTAAATGTACTTATACACTTTAAAAAAATAACTAAATCATATTTGGTATTTTAGATTTATAACTATATCGTGAGTTTGAATCATGATTATAAAACACCGACTTTTATACTCACTACTGTTTGTTGTCGACTGTCTCGACCTGGGTTTCGTGCATGTCCGATGCACATCCTAGGGAGTTCACGCAGCGAGACTGCGACGAGAACTGCGGGCCGCCGCTCGCTGCACGCGGCTCGTCGGGGGAGGGAGGCTCGGCGAGCGGCGCTGCTCAGTGATGGTGTGAGATTGAGTTTGTCCGATGTTTGACAGATCTTCATCGTCACTCTCGTCAAAAGCGTGGTTACAAACAAAGCTGACCGTGTCACGTTCCAGATTGGAGAACTCTTTCTTTTTTGAGTAAGCATTGTGAATAGGTATCCATGTTGAAGGGAGGCTCCATCCACGATCTCTGTTCATATTCGGGTGGCGGGTTATCTCGATGGCCTCACGGATTTTTCGAGGTATGAAGTACTTTTCTCTTGCTAATACGGAAGCCTTGTCGAACCGAATGTAGTGATTGGTGTCCGAGAGATGTGCGTGTTCAGCCAATGCGGAGCTGTTGATGTCCATATTCTCAATACTCCTGATTACGACCAGATTGACTGAGCATATCAGGAGTATTAAGAATATGGACATCAATAGCTCCGCCTTGGCTGAACACGCACATCTCTCGGACACCAATCACTACATTCGGCGAACCGAATGTAGTGATTGGATTCGACAAGGCTTCCGTATTAGCAAGAGAAAAGTACTTCATACCTCGAAAAATACGTGAGGCCATCGAGATAACCCGCCACCCGAATATGAACAGAGATCGTGGATGGAGCCTGCCCTCAACATGGATACCTATTCTTAATGCTTCCTCAAAAAAGAACGAGTTCTCCAGTCTGGAACGTGACACGGTCAGCTTTGTTTGTAACAATGCTTTTGACGAGAGTGACGATGAAGATCTGTCAAGCATTGGACAAACTCAATCTCACACCATCACTGAGCTGCGCCCTCGCCGAGCCCCCCTCCCCCGACGAGCCGCGCGCAGCGAGCGGCGGCCCGCAGTGCTCGTCGCAGTCTCGCTGCGTGAACTCCCGAGGATGTGCATCGGACATGCACGAAACCTAGGTCGAGACAGTCTACAACAAACAGTAGTGAGTATAATAGTCGGTGTATTATAATCATATTTTTTATATTCACAGATGAGAGTACCAGGCTGCCCACTTATCATCGAAGTGGCAGAAGGTAGCGGTGGCGGCGCTCGAGTGACAGTACCTGGGCCTGCGCCCTTACACCAATCTGCAGCCCTAACATTACACCACCCATCTGCCACGCTCGACCAGATTGAAGTCAATGTTGAAGGTAAGACTCCTTGCAATAATACTGTCTGCATACTACTTTAGTTTTTAGTACTTTCTGTAGCATATGAATATTTAGAGCCTGCTACACAGTTAAAGTTTAAAAATTATAATTTAATATCGTTTATTAAACTAAAAGAACCGACTTCAAACGTTGCGCTAGTCAAAGTAGCCAGCAGCCAGTATCATGTCATCGAAGTATACAAATGCATCGTAATACAAATGTTGATATATGAAAAACGGCTCGACCGATTTCGTTTATATTTAAATGGGACCACCTGGGAATGTTGCCCTTTTTTTTCTTTTTATGTGAAGTCTGTTAAAAATAAAACTTGAACAGAGGGAGATGCTGCTACATAGCTGTATAGGTTCTCTTTCTCGTTTAGAAATTTGTTGACAATATAATTTAGCTTGTGTAGCAAGGTCCTAAAGATTTATCTTGCCTACTGTGACAACTGCTTATATAAAACATTAGTAATGCCTAAATTCAAGAAGCACTAATAAACTTTATTATTTAATTACGGTTTATATTATGCTTACGTTTCATCAAATTGTTTCACGACTAGAAAGAGAAGATTAAAAGTCTAATAAATATATAACATGGTTCTTATTTATTTAACAATACTTACAATTTCGTCTAAATATATAATTAGTTTTAAAGATTCCAAACTATTTAACAATTTATAATGATTCTCTTTGCAGGGTGGTATAGATGAGAAAGGAATAAGCAATTTTATGGGTCCAATTCTCGAAAATATTGACAAAGGACTTCCGTAGAATCCTTAGGGAAAAAGACAAAGAAGTTAAAAATAGACAAATTAGTGTAGGATCAATGTATGCTTGTGCTCTACTAACCATTCACTTGCCTAATTTTATTTATATTGAAATGTCAATCTTATAATATTAGCTTTAAAGTTTATTTAGTATGAAAACTAACATAATTATAATAGTCTCTTATATTGGTAAGCAAGTTGTCACAGTATAATTACAGGTTAATTGAATACTCAAATAACACGACGAATGTAACATTCATTAGTATAAAATATAGCTCATCCGCTTCGCCCTAACTTTTAACATCCATATAAAAAATTGAGGGTATATATTGAAATTATGACCTTGGAATATAGAGATAGATTTTTAAATGTAATGGATACATTATGTCAAATTAGAACCATCAAATTCCTTATTTTTTTTCATATAACTCAGATGAATTCAAGAAGTAAGAATATCATATAAATGGGTTTCAATCTGCATTGTATAATAACTGGGAAAATCGGTATCAAGGTCATATAGTTTCGGATTTTTATCTAGTAATAAGATAGGATATATATCTAGGATATAAAAATGGGGTAAAAGTACCAGGGTATTATCAAGGGGTAGAAGTTAGGGCGTGGCGGATAGCTGAGCAGTGACCGGGTGCAGGTCCCAACGGCGCTTCGGTCCCAGCGGCCGTGTCATCGGCTGGTTCCGGCGTGTTCCGAGCTGAGTTCGTGCCGAGAGCTGTAGGTGAGCATCGACTCAATGTGCTCGTGGATTCAGTGCCACTGCCAGCCAGCCCGTTTCATCTGAAGGTGAGTTTATTGATACTTAAAATATTATTGGATGTCTATAAAGATCTCTTAATTCTATTCAATACATCGCATTGAACAGCTTCAATTATTAATATTAAATCTACAGTCAGTCACTATAGTAATAGAAAATTGCTAAGTTCAAACAGTAGGTAGTGTCAGCAGACATTTCATTTTAAAAATACAGAATCTTAGTTAGCCATAAATCTAGTATACTATAATTATAGTCTAAAATGACCTAAGCATTTGTGTAGAGCACTACGCAAATGCTTATGTCATTTAAGAACGTTTGTTTCTTCAGGTGTATGACGTCACAGCTATAAGAGTCAAAGACGTCGCACATGGCACAGTTGGGAAACCTGTCACATTCTTGGGTAAGTTCAATTCAATATCTAATTATTGTACGTCAGTAGAAGAAAAGAAAAGAAAGAACCTTGTGGGATGCTCCCTGGCTGAGGATTGAAGCAATACATGATTAGGTAATGAACAAAGTGCAATCACATCACAAGTTTATCTATGCCTGGGTATCGTTCTATAATACCAGCATAGTCATTTCTTCTCTATTCCAGTGGAAACAATGGCAGCTGGTCCGGGAAACCTAGAGGTGACAGTTAATGGCGGCAGAGTGCCCACAGCCGCGGCTGCTCAAGGAGCACATACCTATGCAATCAGTTTCACACCGAGAGATCCACGGCCGCACACTGTAGAACTAAGGTTCAATGGAGATCATGTGCCAGGTTTGAGACACTGTATTTACTATGCAATAAGGTTTAGTTTCTACTTGAGAGTATTAAGCTCTGCAAGTCCATTTTGGGGTAGTACCACGTCTTTATTGTTGACTTGTCACACCAACATGATGGACTTGCGTGACCCACAGTTGTGTATTGTAGAATGTTGTTTATGTACACTATTATGGGCCAGTGTCACCGGTTCCTGATGAAGTTTCATACAGTGCAGGTAACGCCATATAAAAGTTCTAGTTCTTCAGTTATGTTCCAAGTTCCAAATAGGCTATCAGCGACTATGAGGTGAAATTGGCCATAACTCTTGGCAACGAGAATCCCGATTGTCGATAACGATACATTTGAGTATACTTCATATCTTCAGTTGGTCTTTGACTTTCTTCTCATATATGTGTGTGCTAACAATGATTCCATCTCGTTTGCACGATGTTCGTGACTTTCTTTTGTGGGCACCACTAAATAAATGTATATGTATATACTAAACATATAATATTTTGTACTGGCAGATTATTAGACAAGGACACACTCCGTTTTGATGTACCCCCGTTTTGATGTATCATAGCAATTGCAACCTTATTTTCATATATCATGATATGTGCTGTCATCAGTATACGTTTCTTTAAGTTGTGTTTCACTACTTCACTTTTTTTATTTTTTTATATAAAAATTGTCTGAAGTACTGAAACACACAGTTACATGTATGGTTGGTTTTAACCTACTTTAATATTTTTTTAAATATTCTGTCGTAAACGATTGGATGACAGCTGAATGGTTCATTACTTTTGTTTTTTTTTTAATTCAAAGCGTTAAAATTCTGCTTTTGCTATGTTTACTTGATAATTGGTTATGATTTATGATTTTGACGTGTATATGCGCGTATATTAATACTGCCTACATACTGAATAAATGCTTTGATTCTGATTCTATAGCAATACGGATTAAATTGAATGTGTCGAAAAATCTGCTGTGCACAGATGTTTATAGTATAATGTCTTTGTTTGTATATACTATCTTTCACTCGTTACAGGCAGTCCATTCGTATGCCACGTGTCTGCGCCGGCCCGCGTGATCGGCGCCGGTTCCGGCGAGTCTCCAGACAAAGTATCAGTGGGTGACGCTTACACGTTCAGCGTGGATTCACCCGCCTCGCCGCATGTTGAAGTGTTGGGGCCAGCGAGAAGACCTGTGCCTGTACAGGTAACTTCATTATTTGTCTGTGAAAGCTTAAGCTTTCAATTGGAAACAGATGAAACTCTATCATCGCCATTATTAATTCAGTGATATAAGCCACATAGGTATAGGCTTCTCCCAATGCACAACAACTGTGCACTGTCTGACAAATGTTTGCCCATAATTTTACTAGATTCGTAGATCGTGGTAAGAGTTTTTAAGTCCACCCGGGGTTGTACTATCAGATAGATAGATAGATTAATACTTTATTTGTATACCAATGGTAAGAGAAACAATGAACATAATTATACTTATGCAAAGGGCAGTATTATCTTAAAGCGACTTCTTCCAGACAACCAAACAGAGAAAGATCATTCATTCATTCATACACATAAGTTGAGTAAACATATACACATACATACAGAGGTCTAATAATCAGGCCAATCAAATCTGGGTTTTCTTTTTAATTATAGTTTTCAACAGGTATCTGCTGAAGAGACCATTGGAGAAAACGAAGCAAGTAAAAGATACACCATCTCTTTCGTACCAGTCGACGTTGGAGACCATAGTATCGAGGTAATTAACATAGTTGTAGTGTCTTATGTAAAAGTAGTAAAAAAAACTGAGTTAACTTTGCATTTCATGTACTTTTATTTGGACTTTCCGTTACACATAAATCTTCTCTTAAATTTTTTACAGTTTTCATTTTGAGATTTCCGTTACATAGAAATCTTTTCGTAAAACTTTTGACAATGTTTTCATGTGATTAAATTCTTATTTATATTGTAATATATGTACCAGGTTCGCGCAGGTTCAATGGGCGGGCACGTAGAAGGTAGCCCGTTTCTAGTGAAGGCTTACAGTGCGGCCAGAGTTAATGTCACAGATATCTCCCCCGGCGTAGTCGGCAGGCCCGTGTCTTTTACCATCAACGCTTCACATGCAGGTAACATGCAACATTATGAAAAAAATTAGTACGAGTATATATTCTTATTCCCAGTGTTTTGAGCTACTATTGTGGCATCAATTTCATCAATTATTTTTAGCTTGATTAAGTGATAATCCACACATGACCGGCTTTAAATATTAGATGACCTTTGCATTTTTGTTATAAACAGTAGCATCCTAATTTGTACTATAAATGTTATTCAATATGGAGTTATAACTTAACTACTTGCAAGCATGTTAAATATTTTGTTGTTCATTTTTAGGTGCTGGCAACTTAGAAATCATTGTTGCTGTGAACGGCAGAAATGTCCCGAATTATGTACAGAGCGAGGGAAATGCCAGATTCAAGGTAAATTGTGTTTTAGTCTACATAATTATAATTTAGCGATTACAACAATATTTGTGAGTATTATTCATATTTTCATATTCGACTCTCAAAGTCAAGTGTATAAATTAATTTTAGTTCAACTATTTAAAAATTGCTTGTTATTTATTCATTCTGTTTTGATTGAACACTATAACGCAGCGGAGCAATGAGTTACGCAACCCTTTGCCTTTTAGATTCCATTTTACGCTGTTCTATAAAAACTAAATGTATTGATTGTATTGATCAATATGAGCGCGCTAACAGCAAATTAGAGCACTCTCGTTTCGTTTCGTAACGTTTTCTTATTGATCACCGTGCCGTTTTACGTACCGCGCATAACGCATCATCAAAAACTCATATATACTTCTTTATCACTATTGCTGAAGTACATACATACAATCACGCCTTTTTCCCGTTGGGGTAGGCAGAGACTACTTATTTCCACATGCTACGATCCTGACATACCTCTTTCGCTTCTTCCACTTTTATGATCGCCTTCATACATGCTCGCCGGTTATAGGTACTTTTGACTTGGCCTTTTTTTTAAACGTCTCCGATCTGGTCGTGATACGTTCGCCTAGGTCGGCCTCTACCAACTGGCCTATTCACACTCGTCTCATAAATCTGTTTCGTCAATCTTTCTTCATCCATCGTCTCTAGATGTCCAAACCATCTAAGCATCCCTTTCTCTATCTTTGTCACTAAATCTTCTACCACACCACAACATTCCCTTATCACGCTGTTCTCCAACTTATCCATCAGAGTCACTCCGATCATACTTCTCAAACTTCTCATTTCTGCAGCATTAATTTTACTTTCATGTTTCTTCTGCCATACCCAGCATTCACTACCATACATGAGTTTGGGAACCAACACTCCCCTATGTACAGCTGAAGTAATACAACAATAATACTGATACAACATAGGGGTCTTCAAGTCGCGAGTGAATAGGTATCTTTTGGGTAAGCGCGCTACATCATCGACCGCATCGTCACTTAACATCAGGTGAGATAGTGGTCAAGCGATACCCATTTTCGCATAAATAAAATAAAATAATAATTAGTAGAATAACAAACGAACCTCTATTCCCAGGTAAACTTCAAGCCAGTAGAACCAGCTCCGCACACACTATCAGTTCGTTTCAACGGCGAGGCAGTCCCCGGATCACCGTTCAGTTGTGCGGTATCACCAGCGGTGGGAACCGCAGACGCTCGCGCGGCTGGACCCGGACTTACCTCCACTCCTAGAGGAGAGCCCGCTGAAATACACCTCACTGGCTTTCATAGTAAGTATACATCCCTGACAAGGCTGTAGAGGCACGACCAAAATAGATGAGCATCGGTAATTTCGCGTGATGACGACGCAGGAAGCAAACTTTCACTGACGGACTAATCACAGCCGCGCGTGGGTTGCCGCGCTCTTCTCGACTCATGTACCCCGCCAAACAGACCTAAAATAGACTTCTGCGCATCTAAAGCTCAGATGTTGATTCTCTATAGAAGTAATTATACGTCATTCATTTGTTGCTACAAAAATAATGATCAGGCTCTGTAGAAAAATTACAATATCTGTTCTCGTTTACGCAAACGCAACTTCAAAATGTATGGAAATGTCATTGACCTTAACATATGTTGTAGAAAATATTGACATTTAATCGCTAATAGAAATTGGATTGTTTCTAAAAGGCAGTATTACATTTCGCACAAGTTTCCCATAGGTGGTAGGCTATATTATATCGATGTTCCGCCTGACTTGCTGCCAAAAAGTAGCTTACCACCATTAAGGAGAATATCTGCCGCCATAACCTCACGGTGTTCCAGCAGCTCACCATCACCATCCAAAACCACATCATCGCTCACCACCAGGTGAGGTAGTGGTGAAAGGCTAGCCTATAAGAAAAAGAAAGTACTTAAAAGTACAAAAATAACGTTTTCTTAAACTGCTTATTCTTTCCAGCTGGAGAGCCAACAATATTCGTATCAGGTCCAGGTGGTAGCAACGTTCGCGCCAGAGTCACTGCCACGGGCGAAGGTCGATATACAGCCACGTACACACCGGAGGCTGTGGGGAGACACAGCGTGCAAGTGACCAGCGCTGGAAGACCCGTGCCTGGATCTCCCTTCACCTGCAACGTCTATGATGTACGAAGAGTCAGAGTCACTGGTCTTGGACCTGGGGGTGAGTAGCTCTTATTTTTCTAAAATTAGTTTACGGTGTTAAACCTAGCCTGGTCTGGCCTACTGGAAGGCATAGCGTGCAAGTGACCAGGGGTGGAAGTCTCTATATTGATAGCGATGCGTCTTGTCATCGCAAACGTCTGCTAGAATGAGATGCAGCTAGACAGTTGTTATCTGCATCTCTTTTTGTAACGACGATTATCGCTCGAAATTCATCGCTATGCATGTAACCTACCGGCCCAGTACTACAAGACCTGCACGATATTTTTATGATTGGATGACAACTGAATGGCTCCTCACTTTTTATTTTATTTTTATTCAAAGCGTTAAATCATGCTTTTGCTATGTTACTGTTATTTGAAAATTGATTATGATTTATTATTTATTTTGACGTGTATATCTGCGCATAATACTGCTTACATACTGAATAAATGCTTTGATTTGCTTTTGATTTGAATAAAACCCCAGACCTGTTTTATTCTGCACCATTTCACTGGCCCTTGTAGTGCGTTTACATTTGAATGCCTAAGAACCCGATTAAGCGCTTACTCTTACTTTGTATCGGACTGTTTTTCTAAAGACATGTGTACACTGTGTACCAGTAAATAATAAAAAGAAAAGTAAAAACCGTATTTACTTAAAAAAGAGTTGCAAATTGAATAAATACATATATAAATTCACGCATATCCTACCGCAAATGTGCGTGTGCGATTCCGCCACATAGGATTGATGCCTAGGTAAAAAAATCTTTTTCGTCCTTCAGTAGCAAAGCAACAAAAATGTACAAAGATAAGAACGTCTATGTTCGGGAGTGGAGGCTCATGACGTCACGCCACGCGGAATTTCAACGCACTATAACTTTAATTTTTTGTTGACAAAAGAAATTGTCCAATATTTTTGGTAATGTAAATGATGGACTAAATTGATTTTTTCTGGCATCTAGCCTATTAAATGCCACTAAAAATACTAATTTTCTTCCTCACAGAACTTGAAGGAACTCTCGAAGGTCTAAGCCTCGACGATGGTCCCGACGCCGAAGAACGCGGGGTAGAAGTGGGCAAACCCGTCACGTTTAGTGTGGACGCGGCTGGAGCAGGCGAAGGCACGCTTGAGCTTGTCGTGTCTACTCCATCTACGACGGTCAAGGCTGAAGTAAGAACCAATGCGCAGTTTTATCAGTGATACTAGCTGTGCTCCGCAGCTTCGCCTGCGTTCAAAAGTACCCCATGTGTTAGTTCAGGTTATACAGATAGTTATCTGTATGCCAGAATAATCCAAATCCCTTCAGCCATTTTCGCGTGAAAGTGTAACAAACATCCCTCCATACATCAAAACTCACCATCTTTACTCAATATACAAACATCTAGATGGCGCTGAAGCATGTTGAGCCGTTTTCCTTGTAAATATTGCTTCAATGTATGAGATCCTGCATAGCGCATACTATATTTTTCGCGATGTAGGGTTTTTGTAGTGGTAGGACTTTTACTAGTCTGCCTGGGGCGGTACCACCACTTTTCCAATTAATTTTTGGCCGTGAAATAGAAATGTTTTTCGGTTGAAATGGCAAGGTGTCCAATGAAATTACAGGGCATGTGAGACTCAACTCAACATCTTTATGTCTCAAGGTAACAGGTGCAGTGCAGTGACATGCAAAATTCTGGCAGTCCAGAATTTTGCATGCCGCTGTATCTGTAATAGGTAGAAGTCATCGTTTACCATCAGGCGAGCGTCGTGCTTGTCCTGTTACCTTATATCATAAAAAATAAAATCTTAAATGAATATAGAAACATCTAGACGGCGCTGAAGCATGTTGAACCGTTCTCCTTCTAAATATTGCCTCAATGTATGAGATCTTGCATAGCGCAAACGATATTATCCGCGATGTTAGGATATGTCCCTTCAATAACAAGTGAAAAGTTCTTTAGCCTGATTTCCGTAAGCTTCAGCAATCATAATACACTTCTATGTATGTACGCTAATTTATCCGCATAATCGCAGGTGGTGGCAGTAGCGCGTGGTCTTTACGATGTGACATTCATCCCGGTATCCCGCGAGCCCCATCGCGTCTCTGTCACTTTTAACGAACAACCCGTTCCGGGTAGTCCTTTCGTATGCCGCGTCAGCGAGCCTCATACATATGTGCAGATTGGTAAGTTTATTTCGTTATTTTGCATTTATTTAATAGATAGTTGTTATATCGATTTAAATGAATTGGCATAATAGCGTATATCGTGTGAAACCTCCCGGTCAGAGTTCGCTAATATACTGTGAAAAATATGTTCTGTGATTTATAGTCTGTGAGTAATAAAAAGTAAATGGTGCACTGTAAGCAAGTTATAAGAAAACGTATTGGAATTTTATTGGCATTAACCTATTTAGAAGCTATAGAAACCAAAATTAATATCTATACCAAACAATAGTATTTATTGATTTTACGATATAGTGTCATGTGGATCGTGATTTTGAGTATACAGCTACCAAATGCAATGAGCAACAGCGCCACTTATTATTTAACTTCCAGTTTTAAATCTAGGCTGTATTACTGAATCTTCCTCATTCTCTGTTCAAATAAGATTGAGATAGGAAATTTTGTGATACATTATTAATTACATGATATGGTTGAAGAATATTAAATTGATTATAATTTTCTGTCATTGTCAAATTATTTATTTATTTATTACTATTTATATTTTACGTTTGTCACTGTTATTCTTATTAGACTGTGCTTAGCAAAGACAACAAATGTATACTTTATGGATTTAATTAATACTTATATATATAATCTATACTAATATTATAAAGAGAGAACATTTGTATATTTGTAATGATTTGGCTCAAAAACTACTGGACCGATTTAAAAAATTGTTTCACTTATGTATAGAATAGACTCGAAATGAAAATAGGCTATATATTATCTCGTTTAAATCAAAGGTACATTCGTGGAGACCTAATTTGCAACCTAAGTCGACAAAAAAACGGTCGAAAAAACACGTTTCTTACGAACGCTGCTCAATTGAAAATAGATGGAATAATATTTTCTATGGAAGAATTGTACAACGTAATAAGACCTACAAAAAAGTCCGCGACAGCATATCTCATAGTCTATCTCTTAAGGTTGACTCACAGTAACCATTTTAATCATTATTTTTTTGTTAAAAAATATTACATAATTTCCAAGGCTATTTTCAAGTATATAGTATTAATCCTTATCCAAATAATTACGTTAATTAGCTTGGCCACATATCATAGATTAAAATTGTCTTTAACAGTATATAATTCAAATGAAAACTCTAGAAGATATCACGAATTTCACATACACGCGTCGCAAAATTAATAAAATATTTGCAGTGTAACCACAGATTAGTTCATAGTTACTACGAAAATATTAATAAAAGCTTAGCTATTCTGTAGATCCCCACCGATCACAATCAAGTTGAAGTCAATATAGTATATGATCTATTGTATAAAATAATAATTATCTATATACCTATAATTCATCGAGATGTGATAAGTATCTCCAGAGATATGACGATAAACGTCTCAAACTTGCTACTGAAGTTGACTCGCGGGGCATTGAAGTCGGTTGTTTTAGTAAAACTATCTTAATTATTGGTAGATTTAATGATCCCACTACCTCTGTACGAAAACCCATGATTCATGAATGCACATAAAACTTTCATTGGTAGGTATATAGCTAGGATTAGAACCAACGACCGTCGGGTCAGAATCAGGGTAACTATCCTTTACGCCAAAGAGCCGTCCAATATCGCTACGTAAGTATTATAAAACAAAGTCCATCACTGCGTCTGTCTGTCTGTTCGCAATAATCTCAATAGCTACTGAATGAGCAAGGTTTAAGTGCATAATTCGTTAAGGTTTTGTGTAAATTGGTTGAAATATTACGATGATTGTTAAATATGTTAAAATTTTATATTCGATGCAACAAACTGATGAAAATTTTGTAGGCATATATGTTCTACCCGTGCGAAGCCGGGGCGGGCTGCTAGTTTTTAATAAAGCCATAGGATTTCTACGTGAGAGTGTATATATTATAGTTTAAATCGAGTTTTGTCCAGTAATACAAAATGGCCATGACAATTTCAGACTATCCTAAAGCAACTGAAGCCTAAAACAAATGTCATGTAGGCCCATGCAATGATAACATTGTGATATTTTCACACTCTTTAACAGGTGGAGTAGCAACAGTCGAAATAGACGAGAACATATCCGACGTAGAAGTCGTATCACCCAGCGGTAATAGAATCAACGAGGCACACATAGAAGACACTGGACTTCTGACCTTCCCCGCCGCTCGAGTTGGAAGATACGTTGTGAGGAGCTCGAGAGGTCCGGTAGCTGAGGTGGAAGCTATTGATGCATCAGCTGTCAAAGTGCTGTCTATTGGTGATGCTGTGGCGCATCGACCAGCTATACTTACTGGTAAGTTTTATTTCGTTAAGATTTTTAGCCATTCAATAGGACTCCAATTGAAGAGCGTTTTTTGGAAGATCTTTAAACCTTCTTGGACATGTGTGCCTCAGGAAGAAACTGGCCTTTAGAACACAGGTTATCCTAGTGTTGAATCCACTTCGGATGGATCGCCTTCTTTCTCTGAAACTATCTCACTTATGTTTGTTAATAACTATAACCACTCTTAAGTTTTGTTAATAAATGAAATAAATATACCTTCAATTTGTCGTCGTGCCAATCGTTTATTGTTAAATCTGCATCTTTGTTAGATATATCTGAACTTTACTCTGAAATAAGTAAATAATAAAACTACCTTAATTGTCCCACTTATATTAACGAGTTGATGATAAATATCAGCGTGCATAAACAAATATGCAGGCGCTAAAAAAGATTTTGATGTATAGTATCAATAACAGGAATTATTTGAAAAGCCTGCAACACCATTCAATTTGATCGGCCAATTTTCCTAAACAAAGCTTGATTAAAGAGAGACGCAGGGCTATATTATGTGAATGTTAGCATCTTCCTTTTTCTCTCAGTTGACGATGCAATGGCCAATTAATAAAAGAGAGTCAGGGTTTTTACCGCAAATCAACCTGCAATTTCAAAGAACTACAAGTGATAATACAAGTGAGCAAAAAAAAAGAACTCTACATAATGCTCGGGATGACTATGAAAATCATATGATCTTATTTTAGTGAGTACAAGCAACGCCGGCGCCGGCCGTCTATCCGGGCGTGTGACATGCGGTGGCGCCACTGTGCCCCACTCGGTGCGTCGCCGCGGTGGCGCCAGACAAGAGCTAGTGTGGCACCCGGCGCGAGCGGCGCCGCATCGCATCGCTCTGCTGTGGAGCGCTGCCCCCGTCGCTAGGGAGCCGCTTGTGGTCGATGTACAGCCTGCACATCACGGACAAGAGGTTTGTACTTTAGATAGATCGTAAATAAGAAGTGTCTTTACTCCTCGGCCGTGTTTAGCTCGAGTCATGCGCACCTTAGAATTAAAAAGACATTTCGTAATCAAATAACAGCTAGAATTCGAAACATTTTATATAGTTATATTCTAAGCTTTTTTACATGCGGTCTTCAAATCAAAACGGCTATCTATTAGGCAAGCATACTAAACGTCAATCTCATCGTCTCTTAACATCAAGTGTGATACTGGTCAAACGCAAGCCTATATGATATTAAAAAAATATCTATTACGTGTAAAAAAGAATTATCTGGTAAAAAAAGGTTCAGATCAGGTTTAATTCAGAGCTTGCTGTTCTTAACTCGTCTTAAAAATTACTATTAACATTACTATTTGTTACTTTATAAAGTATCGGTGAGTTTTAATTATAAAAAAATGTGAATATTTAACTGATGACTAATAATTGTAATCATCAGGTATCAGCATCGGGTCTAGGGCTGTACCAAGCACAAGTGAATCGAGTAGCGTCCTTCAGTATCGATACACTCGGCCGTCCAGCGAGAGAGTTCGACGTGGTTGTCTCCGGGCCTGGCTCCAGAGCCCTGCCAGTGAGATGCTATCAAACCAAGTCTGGGTTGCTGCAAGCAGAGTTTACTATCACTGAAGTTGGACAGAGCACTATAGGTAAGTTCTTGATATGTGATGTTTGAGCATTGTTTAATTTTACTTGTGTCTTTTTAACCCCCGACATAAAAAGAAGGGGTGTTATAAGTTTGAAGTGTGTATATGTGTGTCTGTCTGTGGCAAAGTAGGGCCTAAACGGATTACCCGTTTTTGATGTAGATTTTTTGTATACATTTTAATGGAGAGTATTCTTAGCTTTAATTCATGAAAATCAGTTTACCCGTGCTATGAGCTTTATTCTAGATGATGACGCTTTTCAGATCAACTTTTATAGGTCTGATCAATTCGTAATATCGTATATCCTCATCGTCAGCTAGTGTCAGTCCACTGTTGGACGGAGGCCTTCGGCTCATTGGAAGGGATATACCCTTATCGCCACGCTGGGCTGGGCAGGCGAGTTAGCGATCGCAGGACGTAGCTCTTCGCACCGGTGACGTTATCCCGGGAATCCTGGACATTATGATGTGGAATCTCCTGCAATCTGCAGAATACTCTACTCCTCACCAACTTACAGCTGAGATGTTGTGTTTAGGCTGATTGGAATGGTCTAAATGAACAGATTATAAATAGATCGGGGGGGGTTACATTTTAAATTTAAGTACTATCATAGCCTGTGTTCCTGTGGGCACGAATGTATACGGGGTAGATCATGGGTCCAGAATGCAAATTATTACTCCGATTTTACACGCAAGCAGGCATTCTCTTAATCATGCCACTTCAGCTTACTAATTCGATAAGCTATGTCAATGACTTTGGTTATCTATCGGATCACTACTGTTTCTAACTGTAACTTTCCCAATATATCCGGTTTTTATTTAAAATCTTTTTTTATTTGCAGAAGTACTACACTTATCGAAGCCCGTGCCAGGAAGTCCATATACATGCGAGTCCTTCGACCCTAACAGAGTAATCTTAGCTGGCTTACCCACTGGGAACATCGTCACACAGACGCCTATCAATTTCTCAGGTAAGTTTATTGCGCATTAATTTAGATGTGATTCACTTTAGTAATAAGTAACCATAGTATCAGTATTTTAGTGGCTTTAAATTATTGTGCTATTTTTATACAAGGTTAATTTAATTACCACCTTTAGACTAAAGTCCTATTCACAAATAAAATTCTCCACTCTTGTTTTATTTTTCTTAACTAGGGTAAAAGGATCAAATATTGACACTGGTCCAGTTATTACCATCCGAGTTCTATATGAAAACTGTGTTATAGTTATAGTGACTGGTTTTGCGCTATATATGTTCTTCACATTGTTGAGATAGTACTCATTTTTGACAGAGAGATAAGTGTATTTGGGAAATAACATTGTGTATACATTCTTATTCAGCAAAACTTGAACTGTTGCTTTATAAATATATAGTTTCTTTAATTCAGGAGTCACTAAAGGTACGACCACACCGCGGCGTCCTGCGTGCGCGATCTAGGCGGCGATCTAATAGCGAAGTAGCATGCGGTCTACGGCGATCAGAAAACAATAGAAATTTAGATCGCGAAGGCGCACGCGGACACAGGACGCCGCGGTGTGGTCGTACCTTAAGGACTGCTATGTTTTTGCTACATCTTGATTAAATTAAATTTTCCATTGGGTTCTATTTAGTAATAAGTTTTTGCCATTTTTCAGTGGATACAAAAGAAGCCGGTGTTGGTGAACTAGAAGTGGTATGCGAAGCGATGGGCGAGCGTCGAGTGCGCCTTCCAGTAGATATTCGAGAAGATGGGCATACGTATAGAGTTCGGCTGAGGCCCACCGTGCCTGCTCATTACCGGATCTACGTTTCTTACGGAGGTGAGTTCTACAAACGAATCTTTACATTCATTATTGACTATAGTTAACTACTGCTGACTGACGACATTATCATGAAATATCTTAATTATTTAGAAATCACAAATTTGTTATGTTTGTACGGTGTGTAGCCTTGCACTGAGAAGAAACCCTATCATAAATCATCATTATCATAATTAGCCTGTATCGGTCCACTGCTGGACATATATATATCCTATGACACGCTTCTGAGCTCTTCAGTTTATGTCGTTGCTCTTCCTAGTCACAGAGTGTCTTTCGCTACATTAACTGATTCGCGATCTTCACTCCAAAAACAATTTACCCCAATGATTTGGAGTTGTTAACGGTTGTTAGGAGACTTAGAGTAGAGATATGAACGTATTTTTTTTTTGTGAGATAAAACCGCGAGATTTGCAAATTTTTTTTTTTTTTTTATTTTCTTCATAAAAATCTTAACATTTATCTCCAAAAAACGCGATGCTTCAACTGGTGGGCAAGTAGCAATAATTTCAGAACTGAAATTGTATATACACATATGTGTTGTTTAACCGACTTCAAAAAAAGGAGGTTTCTCAATTCGACCGATTTTGATGATTATTTTCTTTGTTGGAAAGCAGATATCCCAAGGGTGGTACCATAGTAATTTTATCGAGATCTGATAAGTATCTTCAGAGATATGTCGATAAACGTCTCAAACTTGTAACTGAAACTGACTCCCGCGGCATTGAAGTTGGTTGTTTTAGTTTTTAAAGTATCTTATTTTTGTTTCAGGAGCGGCAGTCCCTGGTAGTCCTATATCCCTAGGCGTGCTAAGTCCGAGATCTGGCGGTGGGGCGAGGTGTTCCGGCACAGGACTGGCCCACGCCCATGTTGGCAAGGAAGCCGCTTTTACCATCCACTGCTCAGAGGATAAACCGCCTGTTGTTGAAGTAAGCACCAATCTTAAACCACTGACCTTGCTCAGTTACTATATTTCCTTCTCCATCGAAAGGTTGAATGGAAGAGTTTGCTCTTAGATCCGCCGCCATATAAGTCCGCCCTCTATACCTATGTAGACTTATGAATTCATGTTGTGTAAGGTTTTTTTATTTTTTTCGTAAGGTCTTTTATAATAATATAATTAATATACAATAAAAAAAAATGTTTGGTTTGTAATTTAAGCTTACAGTGATTTAACCTGTTAAAATTTTTAGTAATATAAACGCAAAAGATTTCGGCGATCTAGTTCTTTTATAAAGAAACATCATCTTGATACTTTTAAGAGATGTGTGCGAATCACTATGCTGCCGTGTTACTGAAAAAGGGCACAACTAACATTTTTTGTGAAATTGAGTTATATATATATTCAGAATCAGGAAAAAAAGGCCTAACTGCCTGATTTTTGTGGATTTATAGCTACAAAATTAACAGAGATAGTATAAGCTTAAAGGGCACAACTGCACCATTTTTTGAGTTTTATTACAAGAAAAGGGCATATTGTGAGATATGACTTTTAGTTTTACCTTTTTACTTTTATATATTTAATTGAATGGGCATAACTGACGTTCATCAAGTATAAAAGGCTCATGTGGCAATTGTGCTTATTTTTTATACCGATACTTAAGCAATTAACGTAGAAAGAAAGGTCACAACTGTTAGTTATACCTTTTCTTTTTAACCCTTACACCTTAAAATGTTAAATAAAAAGGCACATTGACGTTTGTGCCTTTACCACTTAACATTTCATTTAAAAGGCACAATAGAGAAAAGGTGCCTTTTCATCATAATATTTTTTTTTTTCTCAAAATTTTACATTGATAAGGCATATTTGGTTATATGTGCCTTTTAAACGTAATATTGCTCTAGTAATGTAATTTTTTATGTTAAGTTAAAAATTAATAAGGTAATTATTAATTATATACATTAAAATAAATATATAGTAATTTCTGTCGTTATATACATACTAATCATAGTCAACTTTTAACATTCACACAAGTTTGAAAATCACACTTCAAAGGTATTTTTTTTAAGAAAATTCCCAAAATATTTTAATCTCGATTTTCTCAACATTTGCAAAATGTTAATTGTGCCTTTTTAAATTGTGACGGCAGTATGGCTGACAAGCATACTTCAATTGTTTAGTCTTACGTCGACGATTGAATGACAGCTGAATGGCTCATTACTTTGTGCTTTTTTTTTGTGTATACCTACGAATAAGTAAAATGTCAGGAAATGTAACTGCGTTAAAAAATTACCTAAGAAAAGTCGTGTCCAAGTAGGGGCGGGGTTAAAAGTCGTGTCCAGCACGTCATTAGTCGGACGTTTGTATTGTTTGACTCGGCTGTCATAGCAGACATTGCAGCACATGCGCGAACCAATCCCTGCTTTCGTTACGAATTTAAACCAATCACCAAGCATATCTATTTGTAACTTCGGTAAAGTTTTATTTTGAATCTACGTCGTTTTGGTTTGAAGGAGGGCCACTTTTTGTGTAGAATTTGTTTTGAATTAGATATCCCGACTTATTGCTAAGCTTGACTTATGATTTTAATAATTATGCTTTTCGTATGTTTACTTGATAATTGATTATGATTTATTTTATGATTTTAGACGTGTATATGTGCCTATATTAAATCTGCCTACATACTGAAAAAAATGCTTTGAACTGTATATTATTATATATTATTATATTATGCCTCTTTCAATATGCCTTTTATTCAGATGACTGGGCTGAAAATTAAAATCAATGTGACTATTAATAAGTCCGGTTACATCGATTATTTTATGCTGAATGTATTGGCAACGGCTCTTATTTAGGCTGTGAATATTATAGTTGTTCCATATGAAGGCCTATTTGTTTAATACTTACCTCTTTTCTAGGTGGAAAGATTAACACAAGACAAAGAAGACAGCACAGACACTGGTTTGCTTGAATGTCGAGTGTTAGCCGGTGCGCCCAGAGAATGGCTATGTGCCTATATACCGCTAGGAGTGGGCCTTTATGAGGTCCGGATTTATACGACCTCTGGACCTTTACCGGGGAGCCCGTTTTCTGTCAAAGTAAGTACCTTGTCGATTGCATTTATTTTATTCATGCGAAAGATTGTTTTTTTATAAGTTTATCTATAGTAAAGGATAGCGTTTGACCACTATCTAGCCTGGTGATAAGCGAAAATGTGGTCGAAAATGTTAAACACTCTTAGACGCCTAGAATGAAATGGAATAGGTATGAAGGCTTGACTCAGCCCTTGACATGTTCGTACTCTCCACTCTATCCGTAGGTTGTCTGGTAGAGATCGCTTTAACGCGATAAGACCGCCCATTGTACTAGTTTTAGAACGTTCATATTGTTATCTTTATACTTTTTACAATAAAGAGTTGTCATTCGTTCATTAATTCAAGGCATATTTGATTAATACTTGTGTGTGTGTGCGTATGTGTCTCTCTGTGTGTGTTAGTATGTGTGTGTATATATTTCTTGCTGAACAATAAAAAAATGGACGGATTTTGATTAAATTTCAAATGGCTTATGCCCTAAATTAACACATAAGCTTTTAAATCGTGGTAAAACCACGTGGTGGAGCTAGTGTGTTATAAATATGAAATAAATGATGTGCTACATCTTATATTGCATCGTCACTTAGCATCGTGTGCCAGTGGTCAAACGCATTGTCTATCTTGCGTAAAAAAATATATAGATAGACCAAATCGTTATAGAATAGACTTAGTACAGTTTGATGGCAGTTAGGTAGGTAAGTCTTATTTATGTCTCGGAGCGAACATAAATCGCGTGAGGGTTTAAAACTTGACCAATCATAGTTATATAGGTAGCTAATTATACGAGAAGCTAATACAAATATTTGAAAAGTCGCGATATACGAGAAGTTGGGCTGTGTAAAATCTTATTACCGTACCTATTTAGTCGCGTACCTTACAAATATCACGTAAGTGACTGATTTCTTTGAATTCAGTATGTAGCCTTGAGTAGAGTGTTTGATATTAGTATAATTCGTTTTCCAGCTGTTAAGGTTTCATCAACTTCACCTATAATAATATTTAAACTTTACGTATATTAATTTTTAACCTTCACCTATATTAGCTTTTAAACTTCACCTATATTAATTTTTAAACTTCACCTATATTAATTTTAAACCTCACCTATATTAATTTTTGAACTTTACCGATATTAATTTTTAAACTTCACCCCTTTTAATTTCTAGGTGATAGACACCTCAGCAATCGTCCCAGTGGGTGGTTGGGGCGCGGACAATTCCGGTCGAGTTCGAGCGCCGTCCAAATTAGTACTCGATACTAGCAATGCTGGCCCTGGAACTCTGGAGTGTTTACTCGCAGGCAGGCACCAACGTAAGTGTAACCTCTCACTACTTTTTTGATTTTTGGTTAAAGTAGTTTTAAAGTTCAACACAATAATATAAATGCGATAGTCAGTTTATTTATTTTTTTGTTTCTTTAAAACTTCTCCACGGTCAGACGGCTGGATTTCGCTGAAATTTTGCACAGGGATGGGCAGTATTATAGATTAGTATATACTAAACCATAATACTGCCAATAAGATTCAATTTACGAATAGAATATTGTACAAAATGAGGCCTTATGGCTACTTAATAAGTATATAAAATATAGTGTAAAATTGTCTCACGTTGGGATTTTCTCCTCCCCTCCCGCCAGTTGTCGTCGCGATCTCGTTGCGTAAAGTCCCGCAAAGTCCTCGACCTAGGCTTCGTTCATCGGACATACACGAAGCCTAGGTCGAAGAGGCCGACAGCAAATAGTTGAGTTTATATTTGTCGGTACTTTATTATTATTGTTTTACAGCTGCCCCGCAGCTTCGCCCGCGTTAAAAAGTATCCTAAACGATACTTTTTAAATCAGTTTAAGTAACGTTCCTACATCTGCTACTCTCCCTCCTCACTCTCCATACTTACCTAACACTTCTTAATATTTATTTCCTCTCTCCAGGTGTAGAAACAGTATCAGGCCGCGCGGTGGTCACTCTCGCCGCGGTTGAAGGCGTTAGTGGCGAGCAAGAGTTGGAGCTGACTTACAACGGAGCGTTAGTGGGCGGTGCGCCGAGACGGGCGTTAGTAGCCTCGGGGAACACCGCGGATAGAGTCACGTTAGCGGGACGAGGGTTAGCGCACGCCGCGCCACATACACCCGCCGTGTTTACTATCGGTGAGTGTACAGATACTAACGTAACTGTTAATACTGAAACTGAACTTTAGCATCCTAAGTACAATTGCCATACAAAAGTATAAAACTTGCACTGAAATCACATCTTTTGGTCTTGTATAAGTCTCTAGATGTCGGGAATTATATTTACAGACATGATTTAAATGAATAATATAAAGATATTAAACAATCAATATTTTTTGTTTGAACTTGAATTTTACTATTATTCAAAATAATTGTAATCAAATTATATAAATAAAAAGTACATAATTTTTCCGACATCTAAATACTTATGATATTAAATATAAAGACCAATAGATATTATTTCAGTACAATTATTTGCTCCGTTTACTCATATTTGTGCATTCGTACCCCCCTTAATCAGTGTGTGTTAATTTTCTGGAAATCATGGAAAATTAAGGAAGCAAACTGTGGCACGTGATCTCTGTGGAAAATAACTTAAACTTCAGCCGTGGCTCGAAACACCCACCGGATACGGAAATGACGCCAATCGGTTCGCTGAGTACTGGCATTATGTTCAGTTCCAGCCAGTATGGTAGACGGGTTGGGATAGTTGCGCTTTGTAAGCTAAAATTAGTGTAGACTAAAACGTTTTTCACTGCTATCTTTCATTTCCGGACAAACACGATACTATCTAAGAATATCAGATAAGATAGTGGTTGCGCGCTTGTCCGTCTTTAAAGAAAGCTCTTGTGGCATCCGGTAAAGGAGGCAAAGATAAACGATCGATTCGATATCTAAATACCAAATCCTGTTTTTATTTTTACAAATTACAACTTAATGACCGCACTACGTACGCAATATTTTGTATTCACTGCTATTAGTACCCCTATAAATCCGCTCTACATTATAATCCTCTTGACAGATGGCAGTGCTGCCGGTCCAGGTTCCCCCGAAGCCGTATTAACGTCTCCAGACGGAGACAACATTCCCGTGGCTCTGTCTGCGGCTGGACCAGGTCTATGGCGAGCTACTTACACTCCCAGACGAGCTGGCGATCATCTACTGAGGGTTGTATGGGCTGGGAGACTTGTTAAAGGTAAATACTACGATATAATCTGTTCTTTGGAAACATACCGATGTGGTTTACTTACAGTTTGTAAAGTCTTAAGCCGGGTCCATAGACTTAATATCAATAGATGGTGCACTGCAGATGTTTTGACTAATTCAAATTAAATCCGTATACTCTAAACATAAGCTTGTAATTGGTTAGAACAACAAAACTGTCCAAACGAAAGGTACCTAGGTGGGAGTGTGTCTCTAGAGTGGGATCACGTCAATAGTGCAATGGGTGGAGATCGACTACTCGATCGCTAGGGCGACTAGCCGTAGCAATTGGGCTCTTGCCGCTTTATATTTTATGTATTGTGTCTGATCTGTATAACTCGCGTCACGTAAAAAGAACGTTGAAAGAGAGTGGAGGGGGTATGTTTGCGCATGGAAACATTTGCGCAAAAATGGGTAAACAACGCGGGAAAGCAAAGGTCGACTGACGAACGAATAACTCTGCGCGTACCTCATACCACCAAATACACCGATAAATCGCCTAATGCGCAGCTTGACCGCCAGCGTTCTTTTAACGTGACGCGAGTTATATATTTGGTGCGGTAATAAAGAGTTCGTCCATAATACTGGCTATCCCTGTGAAAAAATTTCAAATAAATCGGTCCTGCCGTTTGACCGTATAGAAGAAGTCTGAAAGAAATATACAAACAAAGAAACTTTCGCATATATAATATTGGTGTTGATGGCTGCGTGTATTTGTTTTGTACACGTTCTCAATCTGTTAATGTATTTCAGGTTGTCCACTAACAGTGAACGTAAATGCGGGGACAGAGAGCGGGGACGCATCCCGCGTGGTTTGTTCGGGCGCCGGGCTAGCGAGCGGTGTGGTCGGACGTGAGATACGCTCGTGGATAGACACGCGGCGAGCTGGGCCGGGCGAGCTTACAGCGCATTGTACTGGACCTAACAAGGTATATATAAAGCATTTTTGAAGGTATATTTAAACCATTTTATTTAGGTGACTGGGGTAAAATTAGACGGAAGTGACGTAGCGTGACGGTCCGAATCAACGGAACTGACGTAAGCGTCATGTTATATTTTATATTTATATAAACGCACTCTTTTGTAGAACGGCGACGTAGCGTGACGGTCCTAATCAACGGAACTGACGTAAGCGTCATGTTATATTTTATATTTATAAGCGCCCTCTATTGTAGAACGGCGTCGTAGCGTGACGGTCCTAATCAACGGAACTGACGTAAGCGTCATGTTATATTTTATATTTATAAACGCCCTCTATTGTAGAACGGCGACGTAGCGTGACGGTCCGAATCAACGGAACTGACGTAAGCGTCATGTTATATTTTATATTTATAAACGCCCTCTATTGTAGAACGGCGAGGTAGCGTGACGGTCCGAATCAACGGAACTGACGTAAGCATCATGTTATATTTTATATTTATAAACGCCCTCTATTGTAGATCGGCGTAACCACGAAGACGTATTCGCTATCATCCGGTCATTCGTCCCGCTAAGTTCAACAGATGGAGTTGTATAAAGATTGTATCCTTCTAGTCGACGCAAACACATCAATAGGTACATGAGTCTTCTAATGAATAACTAATTAAATCTTTGTATCTGTTTCACAGGTGGCATACTGTGAACTATACGAGCACGGTGACGGCACGTTCACGTTGAACGTGAAGCCGGCGGAGGCGGGCAGACACGTACTGAGCGTGCAATTTGCGGGCGAACACGTGCCCGGCTCGCCGTTCGTGCTCAAAGTCGCCGGCGCGCCTGATCCTTCCAAGGTATGTTAACATATTGATACATTTTAACCAAGGTTATCGACATAACTCAAAGGATTAGCAAGCTAAAGTGGCAGTGACTAGTCACATATGTCGTAGAACCGATAACTGATGGGGTAGACGTGTTCTAGAGTGGAAACCACGGCTCGGTAAACTAAGCTTTGGACGCCCTCAAGCTTAAAAAAGGAGGTTCTTTATTCGACCCATATGTATGTATGTATGTATCTGTGTACGTCCGCGATTTTTTAAAGAATAAATCCGATTTCGATGTTGGTTTCCTTTATATAAATGTATATTTTTCAGGTAAGGCAATATAATAGGATGCGAGTATGTAATATAATAGGATCTGATGAGTATCTCCAGAGGTATGGATATACATACCTCAAACTCGGTACTGAAAATGTCATGCGCGGCATGTGGAGTTGGTTTTTAGGAACGATTTAAAATTTTATTAATAGTATCAGTAGTAGTCAGAGTATTCTAAGTCTAGCGTGTTCATCATTTTGACCACATCATCACTTACCACCAGGCGAAGTAATAGTCAAACCCTAGGCTATAAGATATTTTAAAAACGCTGTTATTGACCCTACGTAGCGGTTAAATGCTGCAAAGTCCACAGTTGATCCTATATTACGATGATGCCAAGTATATACGCCCGTCGAAGCTATTTAGTTAAAGGTAACGGAACCTTTGGTAGTAACCTTGGGCAAGAAATGTATCACCACCGAGGGTGTGATCATGTAGACTCTAGACTGTAATATTGAATGTCTATAAACTTAGCCAAAATAAAACTCATAGATACATAATCCCACAGGTGAAAGTATACGGCCCGGGCGTAGAGCCAGGCGTACTCGCAACATTCCAGTCCCGGTTCCTATGCGATACTAGAGGTGCGGGAGCGGGACAGCTTACTGTGCGAGTGAGAGGGCCGAAGGGCGCGTTCCGAGTCGAGATGCAGAGAGAAAGTCAAAAGGATCGTACGATATTATGCAAGGTGAGACGTACAAAAAGTTATAGCTATTTCATTTTTATCATGAAGACAGTGTAACAACAACAATAAGGCGGCCAAAAGACGATAGGTTTATGTGTGTGGGTGAAATTTCACACCTATTCTGCGCGAATCGCAGTTAAATCCAAATTATTCTTCGTCTGCGCTATTAAAGTGTATTGTAGCGGAACAGCTAAATCTTTATATATATAAATCTTCTGTGCGTATGTTTGTAATTAAACTACTCCTAAAAGGCTGGACAGATTTTGATGAAATGTTTTGTGTGTGTTCAAGTGGATTCGAGAATGGTTTATATTTACAATTGGACCCAATAAGTGGCACTTCGATCGGGCAGGACAACGTCTGCTATATCCGCTAGTATTAAAGTATAATTTATACCAACAGATTTTAATAAGCTGCTCCGCATACATTCGCAAGTCCTGACAATTAGAATGGTGTTACTGTCCAAATAAATGAGGCATTGTTTTGTGTTTCATTGAGTACCTATAAAATGTACGTATTATTATTTAGGTTCTTATCCGGAGCCATTGTATCATTCTCTTTTACTTGTCGACCATTACATCTACGAAATGTAATGAATTTAGGAGCTTACGAGTAGGGATAAGAATATTCTTCAATGTTTGGTTTATACGTACTAAGAAAACCTATTTTCTTTGACAGAATTACACTATCACAAAAGGAGAATTTTGTATAAATCTTGGCAGGCTCTGATTAAACATGCTACTATAGCACCTGCTTATTATTATTCGTATCTCTAGATATGATATTACAGAACTATACAAATAACCACTATCATATCATCTGATCCCTTGACGAAAAAAATACAGTGATTTCAGATAATGCTACTACAATCTTCACTTTATATCTTATCAAAATAATTATGATAAATAAAAAAACAGATCTGATTTACAAAAACACTATAAAACTTATTAATGTATATAAACTATCTAATTTGATGATAAAACTAATCTTACTATTTCAAATGTTTCCACGCACGCAATCTCGCAATGTATTTAATCGTTAAACGACTTCTTAAAAGGGAGCCAAAGTCAACCCTGAGGCTTAGCCAAAATTAATTCATCTTTCAGCTATGCACATACAAAAACGCTGTTAAGTTTATACTTAGACTTTGACAGGAGTTCTGAGCTGTTTGGTATTTTATTGTGAATATGAATATCACATTCGCATATTACAATTAATTGTTAAATTACAGGGCATGTGGGACTTTACATGTTTATGTCTTGAGGTGACAGGCGCAGTGCATTATCATGCTACATTTTGGCCGTGAAAGTGAAAGAATATGTTAACCTAACGTTGCCTATGTTTCGTTCCCCAGTTTTCTCCCACCGAACCAGGCGACTACCGCGTAGAAGTGAGATGGGCGGGTCGCCACGTCCCCGGCTCCCCCTTCCCGGTGATGATATTCGACACGCAAGAAGAACTCCGAAGATATCTCCAAGCTACCACCACCACATAATAAAATAACGCTATAGAAGTATAATAGCTGTAATCGGTGCTTTCCAATGCCACTGAAGAGCCAAGTTTCGATGCTTTCCAATGTTACTGAAGAGCCAAGCTTTTAAGTCTGATGTTCAGAGATAACATTGAATTTATCACGTATCACGGAGTTTGAACGCAGACTCCATCAAAGCGGCGAGAAGTAGAGATGCTCAACAACCTGTAGGATTCTATCGTGCTGCGTGAATTGTCAGCAAGATGAAATGGTTGTTGAAACATCACCGCTTATCTCAGCTGTTGTGGAAGCGGCCTTTAAACTCGTATTCATAAAAATTTCAACCCAAACTTCGTATTGTTTGAAATTGATATTGATTTAACAGAGCTTGAGTTCAAAATAAGAAAGATTTGTCTTTGAATATCAGCCTTAAAGTCACTGTGTGCAGACTATCCAACAATCGCCAACAACACTAACAAAACGCAGCTAGAACCATATTTATGGTCGATATTGTCGAATGCCACTAATAAATAGACTATTAAAATTGTGCAATCCTCAATGAAGGCTCAGGCTGAACAAAAGGATAGCTTACACAATATTTGAAATAGGTTTCTTTCGTAGGTCCACTTTTTAAGTACCTAATCGCCTGAAAACGCCATACACTGCATATCATACGATATAACCTCATATAAAAGTAATACACAATAATTATCTAATAGGAGCGATCAAAAATGAATTTTTAAAATAGACGCCTAAGTTATATATCTGTGAATTAGTTGAAGCATTCCAAAAACATTCCGTAAGAACAGCTTGTCTAATAAAGGAGCAGCTACACAGTTGTAAGTCACGCTTTCAAATAATTAAATTTAAAATTTTCCGCCAATCACACTTTTGTCTTTGATACACTGCTTAGTGTTGCCAGAACGTTACTTTTTAAAAATTCGTTACTTTTTGAACCAACTTTTTTTTATTTTATTATAGGTTAGCGTTTGACCACTATCTCACCTGTTCGTAAGTGATGATGCGGTCGAAGATGGTAAGCACGCTAGGCCTAGAATGGGAACTGGCTCTCAAGGATAGCTGCCGGAACACATTATTTTATTTTATTATTTTGGTTACTTTTTAGGACTGGCACTGGCAACACTGCACTGCTTAGTGATTGGCGGCTTATTTATATGCGTGGTTATCGACTATGTGTACGTTGCTAACAAAAATAACTAAAACTTTTATAAAAATGTCTATGACAGTGAGCTTTGCCAATCACTAATATTGAAGTAGAAAAAAATATTTCCACAAGACAGCTCGGAATAGTTTTAAGACCTTTCTATCTAAGAATTTAAGAATGTCCAAATAAAGGAATTAAAAAAATAAAGTACCATTTATTATAATATATTGTATTAAGCGATTACACAATCTTAACTAAGCTATAATCTGAGAATCAGAAAATAGACCAATAAAAATGAAATCTAAACACTTGGGTATTTATTTATCAGAATAAAATATATCTTGATACGTTATCGCACTTATCGCTCAAACTGTATACGATTTATATAATTCGTTACTAAACAACAATAATATTAAACAAATTAAATCCGTCCATATAGTTTTCGAAATAGTTTATAGTTTTAATATGTAATGTGCTAAATTGTTAGGCTACAAATGTTATAAGCAAGACCTTTTATCATGAGCATATAGAAACATGTTGCAGCAACAAAATCGCCAATTTAATTACGTACTATTTATGACGATTTCCATACAAAAGTACAATGCACAAGAGTATTTGTATTGTATTGTATTTTAATGCACAAAAGTACTAAAAACGTGCACTGAAATTAGATCTCTTGGTCTGCTTTACAAATGGGAAATTTTATTTACCTACATAATTTGTTTGAATAATATGAACATTATTATTTAACCAATATTTTATTATTTGAAACTGAATTTGACTACATTTTTCAATCAAACTATGTAGATATAAGTTTATATTAATGCCTTTTATGTTATTTTTAAGTTATGAGGAGTAATAATTTTAAAAAATCTATCTATATAAGATCAATAGATATGATTTCTGAGTAAGTTTTTGTTCCACTTACTCATATTTGTGCATTATACTTTAGTATGGAAATGGTAGCCTCTTAGAACACTTTTTAAAGTTATCTTCTTTCTTTCTACATCCGAATCGCTATGCAAGCGTGTATATTTCATTTCGTTACATACATTGTATCCTTGAATACGAAAAAAAATACCTACCCGATTATTATATTATATTTAAATTATATTATAGATGTATTTATATTTAAATGCATACACGAGAGGTTTATTGCAGCGCATTTTTCAAAAGACGAAAAAGAAGACAACATTTGGTGATTGTTTTAGCTAAAATGGCCGTTTGTGTGCGAACAATTAAAAATGCATAATATCATGTTAATATTTATTTTAATATCGTCATTTAGATGTAAAACATTAACTTAATGTAACTAACGAAGGTATTGTTTATTGTTATTTACTTGGTAAAATTCTCGATAATACACGACGCGAGAATTTGAACATGTAACATTCTACTGAGTTATCAGTTACTAATTGTTAATAAATTGAACTTATTAATTAAATTTGCTTTATTTCTACCAAACACTATTATTAGACATATCTTTTTTATTGTTTTAGGTAACAGGCGCAAGCACTACGCTTGCCTGATGGTAAGCGATGACGTCTATCTATTAGACACAGCGGCATACAACATTCTGGATAGACATAATTTTGCACGTTGCTGCACTGCATCTGTTATTTTGAGATTTTGAGTGTCAAATGCTTGAATTTACTGGAAACTTTGCCATCCAAACCGAAAAACATTCCATTTCACGGCCGAATAACTGATTAAGTATATCAAACATAAACCATATCAAACAATATATTTTCGATTGGCTTGTTATATTCCTGAGAGCATCTTAAAATTACACATAGCTCTCAGTTCGAAAATTGCCTATCATAACAAAAAAGAACTGTACAAGGTACCTACATAATCTTTTGTATCAAAAGGCTTATATACATATAATACCAATTTTTATATACATTGGTATATAAAAATTGGTTTATTCCCAACGTCCACAACTGAAACGTCCCCCAGTGGTGGACGTTGGGGCAAAAATTAATACAGTAGAACCTCGATAAGTCAAAAACCTCCCAAACTCGAAAAAAGTTTGTGTTCCCTTCCCTTCAAGCCCCAAAACCTCCGTCTCTCGAAATCTGAACCCTCTATAAGTCGAAATAATTAGTGAGTCCCTATAAGCAAATTCAGTAGGTTTTTTTCCTCTATAACTCGAAAAAATAAATTTGACCTCTGTATCTCGAACATCGCATTTTTTATATTTTACTACTCTTGCAACACTATTATTTGAAACTTATTATCTCTATAGTTCGAAGCAAAATAAGTTGCCGACTTTAAGAAATTGACGACAATGTAAGTATGCACCATTGTTTCTTAGAAAACAATTTAGGAGTATACAATAAATAAGATTAACCCTTAAGGAATTTATGACTCACATTAACACGTGCTTGCTTGCTTGGTGTCCGGTGTTAACTTTTATTATTTTTGATTTCATTAGAACTTTAGCGAAGCAAGTTATTTATAATCGATTGAAAAATTGTCAGAAGTAGTTTGGTTTGGTTCTACCGCAATACACATCAATTTTTAGAACAGTTCACAAATAAAATTGTTAAAACATGAGTAGGTACTGTGAAACGTATACTGAAAACTCAAAATTATTAAGAATGAATCTTAACCTCTACAAGTTGAATTAAAATCCACCTAAGTCAAAATCCCCATAAGTCGAAAACTCTATAACTCGAATTTTTTGGCGTTTTCCTTGAGGTTTGACTTATAGAGGTTCTACTGTAATTACATAATACATTTAATATAGTTTTACTCCCAACGTCCCCCACTAACACGAGCACCACTGGGGGACGTAAGGACAAATTATTATTTTGTGTCCCAACGTCCCTCAGTGGTGGACGTTGGCTGACTAGCTGAACCGAGAAATTTTGCACAGGGATAGCCAGTAGGCTATCCCTGTGCAAAATCGTTTGACCGTTTGACCGTGCAAGTCCCAAACAAATATACAAAATGAAATTCGCATTTATAATATTGGTGTTGATTGACCGACTTTACAAATGTAGAAAGTATTCAATTGCCGAATACTGCATATAGTTATCTTCCGCATCCGACTAACTAATCGTATGTTAGTTTTATTCAAAAGTGTTAGTTACCAGCGGACTAATTATTCCTTAATATTTTTTCTAAACAATTTGATTGTAGATATGGATCCACGATATATTACAATGTGATTTTCCTAAACCTCCAAGACTAATAGGTATTATGCTTATAATTCTAGCCCTAATGGGATCCAGGTTTAAATCTGAAAACCTGCATGGTGTGTCTGTCAGGGTATGTAGCCCGTTCGCCGGACAGTTGACCACGTAGCGCATCTAGGCTCTGCCATAGCTGCTGCATTTGCCCGTAGATTATCACTTCCAATCGCTGGATAGATGAATGGAGTTCCCCTGAAATGTAGGTACACATTGGTTCTGTACTTATTGTATTTAGATGTCTGCTGTTTTCACCTCCACTCCACGAGCGAGAGTATCGTCACAGTTTTACAATCATACAGTTGAGAATCGGCTTTGATGTTGGACGTCACCGCCGCCCGAGTAGGTAGTACTTACGCTATCAGCCGCAAATGTGCAAGGGTTGTCAAAAAAAATCTACGAGCTGTTAAGAGACAAACATTGTTATTGATTTGTTATATGATTGTAAAACTGTGACTCTGGTTCACACAAGATCATAGCGACGTGATGCGTATGTACTTACAAACCTTAGTTTATATATAGAAGATCATTTGCCTTCATACCAAATATAAATTATAAAAGATACCTATAGTTATTTTTTTCAAAAAGCTTCATGATATCATTCTTTAACCTCAACTCAATTTTACTAAATATCTAGGTTTCGGTAATTTTTAATTTATAAAAAATAAATATTATATATTACATTGTATTAATTTAATAAATGAAATCGTAAGTCCTTGTTGTATTTTGCTGTCGGAACATACATACACAGAACAAGTGTCCACAAAAAAAACTCGTAACTAAAACTCGCTCGTGCATTAATAATACGTTCACGGCGTCCGTCTTGCGATCCCACAAACTAAGCGAGATTGTGGGACGCGGTCCGCGCCGCCCGCCTCCTCGCGAGTACCCCGCCATTGCTCTGCGATTCCAAACTGTATGATTGTAAAACTGTGGTAGGTATCGTGGCGATTTGATTCGTTCAACACCACGGTGATATCGCCGTGTGCAAATTGATTCTCAATGTTTCAATCCCAATCCCCCAACAAGGTCCCAAGCTGTTTGCTGATTGCCACACACAATTTAGTAGTCAGTCATCCGATAGCTTTGACTGCAGCGTACAAAAGTCTGATGATCAGATAGCCCTATTCAATATAAATATCAATAGGATAATGATAATGATAGCTGATACATTTTCAGATAGTTATCAGACATATAACGCCATGTAAAATTTGTCAAAAAATCAGACAGATAAGTTCCTAATAAGACTATCTGGAACCATTAAAACAGGCTCTTAAACTTTTAAAAGATGTAGGTGGACTTACCTACGTACCCACTTGTAACTGTTTTAACCTACTTCCTAAAAGGAAGAGGTTCTCAATTCGTCTGTATATTTTTAGGGTTCCGTACCCAAAGGGTAAAACGGGACCCTATTACTAAGACTCCGCTGTCCGTCTGTCTGTCTGTCTGTCTGTCTGTCTGTCTGTCTGTCCGTCTGTCACCGGGCTATAGCTCATTAACCGTGATAGTTAGACTGTTGAAATTTTCACAGATGGTGTATTTCTGTTGCCGCTAGAACAACAAATACTAAAAACACAATAAAGTTAAAATTTAAAGGGGGTCCCCATACAAAAAATGTGTTTTTAAACGCCATCTATCTAATTAGTTTCGGCAAAATGACATAGATGGCGCTAGTAAACGAGCCCCGTCTTTCTAGATCGCGACCAAACTCAATATTCTGGGTAATATCAATTAATCAAATATATGAGGTTGAAACTCTGTTATGTTTCGTATTGTACGGAACCCTCCCTAAGTGTGCGATAAGAGACGCGATGTGACTCGCACTTGGCCAGTTTTATTTTTTTGTATTTATGTTACGCGATTACTTTGTCAATTGTGAACCGATTCGAATGATTTTTTATCGGTAGGGTACATTTCCGAGGTGTTCCCATTGTAATTTCATCGAGATCTGATAAGTATCTCCAGAGATATGACGAGAAACGTGTCAATATTGCTACTGAAACTGACTCGCGGGGCATGAAAGTCGTTTGTTTTAGTTTTTAAATTATTAAGTTATCTATGCTTTTGTTTATTCTGTGGCTATACGAATTAAAATCAAGGTTGTAAACATTCAACTATTTATCGCACGATGTGAACGTAATGTTTGCTTTGCAAACTGGGGGTTGATCACGAAAATCATTGAATGAACGAAATGATTGAAATGACGGAGACGCAGCTATGTAGGCTGTATAGCTCCGTCCCCGTCATTTAGTTCATTTCGTTCATTCAATGGTATTCGTGACACGGGGGCAGGTACATAGACACAGGTACATAAAATAACGGTGACAACTGAGATGCCGACTTGCAACAAATGTTAGTTACGCGATCTTACGACGCCACAGCAGACCTAATGAATCACGGACGGACAGAAAAAGTCCAGGGTCCAAGTAAACAAATAGATCGCCGAAACCAAAAAGTAAAATGGGATTTGTTATTTTGTACCTTTAAAATACTAGCGTACTATACTATTAATAACTAAAAGTACCTTAAAATGTACTAATTTAAAGTAACTCACTCGAGGTAACGACTCCATGCAGTCTCCTCGTGATAGTAGCATTGGCAGTCGCGTTCACTTCCTGGGTCTTCACAGAACACATGGCTCTGGCTTCCTCTCGCGGTCCGCTGCCGTGGTAGGTAGAGTTCCGCACCTCCAAGTACGGTTTCCGGTGTTCAGGGTTGCTGATCGTGTAGGATGGGCCACGAACTGATGGGTTAAAGAAGATATAGTTAAAATATTGCTTGCTTGTGAGGTACCTATAAGTATATACGACCACTATTCTGTGAGCATCACTATCCACAATGTTTTAATAATTTAAAATATATTGCGTAAAAGTTGTTTATTTAATAGACGATAATATTGAATAGTTTGAAAATAACAATTTTAGATGAGAATATTTTCTTATTTCATACTTTTTAAAAGTGATAACATTTGAAAGTCTGTGGTTTCTTTTCTACACTTTCTATTAGTAAAATGCAATGACTATAATATGTGCCATATATATTGGCACTAAAGTGCGTTGACCTTTCAGTGGTCTAGCAGCGGTGACAAACCTTTTATGACTGTGATTATAATTAGGTTTTCTTTTTAAGTAAGTAGCTAAGTAGCGGTGTGTTCTAATTTTTATTTGGCACAAAAATATCCAGTTTTTTTTATCTGAAACACGTATACATATTTATTTGAGATGGAGTCTGCATTAATATATTGGGTTTAATGTAAGATTAATGTGTGTTGGAAAATAAATAAATAAAATATATTTCATATGATTTATTTTATATTGTTGGTACATTTAATTATATAATTGCCATCACTTAATTCTTGCCAAAATTAATTTATAAAATAAATTAATTTATTATTGCCGAAGGTGACGCATCTCTGTTGCCTGGCGTAAAAACATGTTCCAGGTAAAGTGACATCTCGCGTTTTGTATAATTTCAGGAAGTAGTTTCGTAAGTATTATAAAAGCTGTTGTACTGGTTATTTTTTTTAATTTCAAGTAGAAAAATTACAAAAATAGATGTTCGTTAATAATCATTAAAATTAAAGTATATCATAGAAGACTCTTAGCGCATGAAAATCCCTTTTTACAATAAAAACGGATAATAAATATCGAGATCACGAAAATACGACATTAAATATATCAAATGTGTTCTAGTAATATGAAGAATTGTAATAAACATCAATGATAAATAGATATTGTTGGTTTTAATTTTGGCAAAATTTTAAGTTACACTCATTTTTTCTTAGCGGCTGACGAGAGGTCGATGCACTTTAGTGCCAAACTATATGGCACGGATTATAGGCGCTTATTATTTTACTTTTAAGTCGGCCAGACAAGCACTTGACCGCTTATATCACCTGATGTTATGTGAAGATGCGGTGTTGGTAGGTATGATGTAGTTAATTATTTTCCTAAATATAAATTAGGTAGGTACTTAATTATTACCTAAATTGTCTGTGTGAAAACACGGTAATAAAGTAGCTATACCATTCATGTTGGACACAACGAATTACATAATTTATTCGCAGGTTAAACCAGATGAAAACGGCCGAAATGCTACTAAAAATAAAGAGTGGCTCAAGTAGGTTAATTAACAGGCAACTGAAAATTAGGTAAGTTACGACAAGTCGCACCTACGCATTTTTAGTTAGTACCCAAGAATGTTAAATATACTTGATATGTATTAATTCTTAAGTAGATAGGTACCTTCTTAAGTTTATGTCAATTACGAGCTTACAGATTTTACCTAACATATTGATATATATAATAGATGAACTTTATTCCGTCATATGTATGGTATAAGTATGTAAACATAATTATGATCGTACAAAACAAAAAAAGACTTCACATGCCGCGATAGTGAAAGTATCCATGTTATCAAGGTATACAAATTTGTTTATGTTGTTTATCTCCAGATCTCCGGAGATAATTATCAGATCTCGATAAAATTTGAATAGACCAAACGGGAGGCATAATCTCTCAAACAAAAAAATAATTCAAATCGGTTAAGATTTGACGGAGTTCTGAGGTGAAAAACATAAAAAAAATAGTCGAATTGAGAACCTCCTCCTTTTTAGGGTTCCGTACCCAAAGGGTAAAACGGGCGGGACCCTATCCTATATCTAAGACTCCGCTGTCCGTCCGTCTGTCTGTCTGTCTGTCTGTATGTCTGTCTGTCCGCCTGTCACCAGGCTGTATCTCATGAACCGAAATAGTTAGACCGTTGAAATTTTCACAGTTGATGTATTTATGTTGCCGCTATAACAACAAATACTAAAAACAAGAAAAAACGTGTTTTTTTCGGCATTTCAATATTACGCCATCTCTGAACGCTTAAGTATACGTCCATAGATGGCGTTATATTGAAATGCCGATCCCAAACACCTTTGTGTTAGCTTTCACTTAGAAGAAAGCGTAAACTTTAGATGGCGTTATAATAAATAAGCACGCGGCTTACAACTGTGTTTTGATAAAATGTTTATTAATTATTATTTTTTGCTGGCGAAATATGATATATTATATACATGATGTATTATATCGTGATCAATGATATATTATATGTTATATTGGTATTTTTTGCTCGATCTTATAAAATACTGTAGTGTGCTACGGAACCCTACGAGTGCGAGTCCGACTTGCACTTGGCCAGTTTATTTCGTTTTGTAAACGATCGTAAATTATTATGGTAAGGTACTCTAAGAAACACGTAGAACTCAAATAAGTAAGCCGATCGGAAGATCAAGTCGGTATATATTATGTAAACTTTCGTACAAAGTAACTCGTGTACATTTTTTACTTTACTCTACATTAGTTGCAGGTAAAATACATAAAATAAATGAGTAAGTACCCGAAACGATGATCATTAACTAAGATGAGTTTAGTTGTAGTGACATTCGTAAAGCTATATTTCGCAAAATTTGAATTAGGTATAAGTTTTTTGTTCGTATAGTACTATACATACCGTGATGATACACTGGAGCAGTTGTAACATTGGTTACAATTATATACGAGAAAATTATTGTAACTATGAATGTTTGCCACATTTCAAAAGACTGCCTCAGTTTATGGAACACTAAAAAAAATCCAACTCTGAAAAAACAGACGAAACGTAACTCTGGAGTAAAAAAAATCTCTCGCAGTAAAAAAACAAATTATTTTTTACTATATTTTTTCAGTTAGTTTTAAAAACACTGCACTATTTTCGAGTTTTCGTTATCTCCACTAAATTCCTGTTCCAGTTATATACACGCCAATATCTAGTGAACGCGATGAAGTCTGCACCAACTAAATAAATAGTGGGCACCTCTTCGATAGACGAACAGCCGAAAACTAGAGTAAGTACCTATACAACCAAGTATGACCGCCAGGGTTTATGTACCTACCTACATTTATACAGTAGGCAACGATCTACGAATGATATATATGATTTTCAATCAAGATTCTGCTGTAACTATAAGTGTAACCTAACTATTAAGAACAGGCAAAAAAGTAATGTTATAGTTAGGTACATAATAATTATACTCTTTTATAAACCAGACACAATACATTGTTAAGGACTCTTATTATACGAGTAAGTAGGCAATTTTACTAGTCAATGAATGAATGAATGAATAATACTTTATTGCACACCAAGAACAAAAAACAAACAAAAGTAACAGAAGAACATAACATATCGGTAGTACAATGGGCGGTCTTATCGCTTAGAGCGATCTCGACCAGACAACCTTTGGATGGAGAGGATTTCCAAATTATAATATTGCGGGGGTGTGCAGCTATAAGTTAACATATTTGCCAAATTTTATGATTCTAGGTCAACGGGAAGTACCCTATAGGTTTTCGACCCAAAACCTATAGGGTACTTCCGGTGCAAGGTCTTAACCTTGCTTTTGACAAAAATTGACTGCTTTAAGCTGCTGTAAGCAGCACAAGTAGAGGAAACATTCCGAAAAATAAAAATCGTTGACAATCAAGGTAAATTTTGGTACTTACAAGTTTTCGCGAAAATCTAAATTTGCCCATATATTTTTATTGTGTTGACTCAGAACCTTGATTTTTATACACCTAATAGGGACTATATAGACTTCAATATCTGGTATAAATTTCAACTTGCTAGGTCCACCCGTTCCTGAGAAAATCGATGGTTTCACACGGACAGACGGACAGACAGACAGACGGACGGACAGTACGACCAAATACCATAATATTGACCGTGGTTTTTTGTTAAGTTTTTCTAGATAAGTCAAATTAGAAAGCACAGAATACAAATTAGGAAATCTGTCGCCAAACATCTAATGTGTTCCGGCAGTGCTCTCATTGACAGTTAGTTATAATTCCAGGCCCAACGTGCTGCCATATAGCATCAAGGATATCAAGGGAATCTTTGACCACCGGGGTTACCATTTCTTCACTCACCAGGTGGCGCCTTTGAGTAAAATGGTCTAAGACACCTGTCAAGCTCTACAGTTTTATAATGAACTATCAAAATGTATGTTATGTCAATGTCAGTTTGTGATAAATCCGTAACTAAAAATTACCTTGACATTTCGTGAACCTAGTACCACTCAAGCGCCTCTAGCGAAAAATTCACATACGATAGCTCCCAAGCCACAGATTATATAATAGTTAATATTTAACTAAAGCCCAGAATAATGAATAGTAAAAAATACTAAAGCCCCTCTTGCATGGGATCCGTCTTTTAGGCTAGGCCGTCTTACTACTTTATATTACGAATATAGTACTACTTTATATTTCGTGAAAATGGTGATTCACCTTAATACTTACTGTAAAACATATAATAAAGGTACCTACATATTGTGTGCATAATCCAAGAAGGTACCACTTCTTGGATTATGCACACAATATGTAGGTACCTTTATTATATGTTTTACAGTAAGTATTAAGGTGAATCACCATTTTCACGAAAGCGAATCGTTGCTAGGCGAACCAAAACCAAAAAAAATACCACAGACTCGCCTATTTAAAATCGATGTATAAGTAAATGAATCCCTCATTTGATTACGTCTGGCAGCTTTCCGTTTAAACAAGTTTATTGGTGGTATTTTGAACTGAACTCTAAATAAGGAATAACAGGGTGTTCTACACAATGAAAACCAATTAATTATTGTGAAGGAATAGAAAAGTAGTGTAGCTGGAAAGCTTCTAAAATCGTATAAGAAGACTTTTAGAGTAAGTAAAATAAACTGGCCAAGTGCAAGTCGGACTCGCACTAGTAGGGTTCCGTACCACACTACAGTATTTTATAAGATCGAGCAAAAATTACCACTATCATTTTTCGCCAGCAAAAAATAATAATTAATAAACATTTTATTTCTTATAACGCCATCTAACGTCTAACAAAGGAGTTAGGGATCGACATTTCAATATAACGCTATCTATGGGACGTTAACTAAGCGTTCATAGATGGCATGAAATGCCGAATAAACACTTTTCTTGTATGGGGACCCTCTATTACTTTTAACTTTATTCTGTTTTTAGTATTTTTGGTTATAGCAGCAACATAAATAATTCATGTGTGAAAATTTCAACTGTCTAACTATCACGGTTCATGAGATACAGCCTGGTGACAGATGGACAGACAGACAGACAGACAGATGGACAGCGGAGTCTTAGTAATAGGGTCCCATTTTACCCTTTGGGTACGGAACCCTAATTAACTTACTCAAAAAGTCTTCTATGTGTATTGTTGTACTTTTAAATTAAATCCGGCTCGAAGGACCAATGCATCATAACACCACAGAAAATAAGATACATTTTTATCGCTGCATAAATCGTCTGAGTCACCGGATATCGAAATATTGAGTAAGAAAAGTAGATTTGCCGTAGAAAAACTTTTAAGGGTCAAAAATTAAAAAATATCGTCTTATTTTATAGATATATTAAAAGATCACGCTGTATACCAAATCAAACAACAGAAAAATACAAGCAGATCGTAGGACCATTTCATAGTATTCTGTAGCGCGTAGGGCCAGATACGCAACCTTGATGGAAATAGGATTGCCTAAGGTTATCCACAACTGGACACAAAAGATTTTAAAGACAATTTTAAAGCTGCAGTTGTATAGTTTTA
This sequence comes from Cabera pusaria, assembly GCA_954871355.1. Lineage (NCBI taxonomy): Eukaryota > Metazoa > Arthropoda > Insecta > Lepidoptera > Geometridae > Cabera > Cabera pusaria. The sequence continues at coordinate 16,782,805 of OX940889.1, read as the reverse complement.
TTAGACGGAAATAGGAAACTCTGAGGGCAGGCTGTAGGTAGATGTCATTATTTTTTATCCTCAAAAAATGCTGTATTTAGGTTTTAATGTTCATATAAGCCTTTACCGTAAAATATCGTAAGTAAACGTTATAGAGGTTTGTCTGCCTATGCCTCCTCTTATTTTATTACTCCATTTTCGTAATAAATGTACGGTCTGTGTGATTCGTCATTCAGCCACATATACCTAGATAGACGTATCAAAGTCATTTAGATCTATGAGATCAAACTTTGGGGACATCCACTAGGTCTTTCTGCGCTGAAAAGAGTAAGATGATTCTATAGGTAGAGCAGAATATCCGGGATAGTAAAATTATAATATTATTTAATATCGTTCAATAAAAGAACAAACTCCGTATGCCACGTCAGTCAATTTCAGTAAGTATGTTTCAGATGTTATAATTATATCTTTTGTTTTTTTTTTATAAATATAGAGAAGCCAACTAGCATGCGGCTTGATGGTAAGTGGTTACCAGTGTTTAACACCTGTAATACCAGGGGTTGCCTGCTTTTTTGAAAGAGGAATCTGTTAACTCCCCTTTTTCTCTGAAGATACTTATCAGATCTTGATAAAATGTATTAAAATTGACAAATAAATAAAATAAAACTATTCAAGAATAATAGTTAAAGTGTTTATGGCACAGATATATATCGCGACTTCCAGTTCCAGACTTCCAGACTAATATTATAAAGAGAAAACGTATATGAACGAGTTCAACTTTTGAGATGTTAAAAGATTAAATCACGAAGCAAGTGCAAGTCCAGTTTCAATATCGCGGAAAATATCGTTTGCGCGATGCAGGATCTCATACATTTAGGCAATATTTGAAGAAGAGCTATTAAAATCTACGCTAGCGCCATCTCTGGGTTTTATTTGAAAGTAAAAAAGTAACTCTGTCTGTCTGTCTCGCTTTCACGCCAAAACTACTGAACCGATTTAAATGAAATTTGGTACACAGATAGTCTAGAGCCTGGGATGAAAAGTTGTATGGAAGTTTCGTTATTTTTAAAGCTAGAAGCTTGAAACTTATTATTTAGGCTGTTGATTCAATATAAATAAATATGACATTCAAAGTTTGTGAGGGGGGAGGGGAGGGGGAGGGTAGGGTATGCGAGAGGAAGGGGAGTGGAGGGAGAGTGGTGGAAAGGGGAGGTGGAGGGGATGTGGAAGTGAGGGGAAGGGGAGGGGAGGGTAAATGAGGGGAAGGGCAAGGAGGGATTAGCGTGGCGTGGTGCGGTGCGGTGTAGTTGGGATACGTATGTGTCTAATTAGTTAATGCTACCCAAAGACACCATTCCACGCGGACGAAGTCGCGGGTACAGCTAGTTGTATATATATATCTGTGGTTTATGGAGATCTCTGAAGATACTCAGATCTCATGAATTTTTATAAGGACCACCTCTATACTCACGAAACCGAATCTTTATACTCAATCGTTTGACAATTTGGCGGAAAATCGACGAAATCGTTGATTTTCCGAATATTACTATTAACATTAAAAACAACTTTCAGATGAAAAGAAATCTCCTTCTATTTGGAAGTCGGTTAAAATATTAATTAGTAGTTAGTTTTTTAAGATAATTAGATAACTTTAAGGTGTCAAAATGTAATTTCTGTTTTTTTTTGATGAAATAAATAAACTATAATAAGATTGTAAGAGCCCTGTTGGCGTTAAGGATAGATGGTTAGAGTTCTAAGCGAGATAGACTACTTAAAGAGGTTGCTGGTTCGAATCCTAGCACAGGTGGTAGCAATATATATTACATCGATGTTCCACCTAACTTGCTACCAAAAAGTAGCTTGCAACTATCAAGGAGAAAATCTGCAGCCATAATCTTACGCTGTGCAAGGCCTAGCGTGTTCAACATCTTCAGCTACATCATCGCTTAGAGCTACCAATGGCGAGATAGTGGTCAAACGCTAACCTATTATAAGATATAAAAAAAAATGTTTTATACCTTGAAGTATTACCCCAGACCATGTAGGTATGGCCGCTTATCAAGACATCAATCAATTTAAAACTAGCTTCCTTCCGTCATGCTCCATTTGCAAGATCAGTCGATGACCTATTAATAAGGCGTCGCAGTCTCGGCTCAGTTTCCAATTCCCATTTATTTAGATGGTCCTAGAATTTCGGTCAAAATATAGGTTATTAATTGATTTACGAGCCAGTCGGGCTCACAACTCGTCACGCCATTTGTTACATTAGGGTTAGCTAACACCGAGACGCGACTCGACGCGACGCAACGCGACGATGCTTGTGTTTTCCTGCCGCGCAGCGATCAACCGCGCGGCGCAGCGAATAGCCGCGCGACACCGCGAAGTGTACAGTGTAGTATCTTTTTGTGTAGTAAATAAAGTTCTATATTCTATCACTCTCTTAAATAGTGCGTGCCTCATCGCGTCTTGGTGTGAACTGACCATTACTGGCGTGACGAGGTCACAATATGTTGGGTTCCTGACATCTGCCTCTACATGCCTCTGAAGATTGAGTACTTACAAATCTTGGCCATTTGCAATAAAGCAGTGTTGACAAAATAATTGAGCTCATTTGTAATTGTAATTATTACAAGCTTTTATTTAACTTGCAATGTATGTATGTATGTTTGTATGTATGTATGTATGTATGTCACTATGTATGTTCGGGTGGAATCTTGGAAGCTAAATTAGACCCACTTCCCGATGTACGATTGGACTCAAATTTGGTGAACTTATGTATCTTCGGTGACAATACAATGATATGGTACCATGGAGCTGGTCTAATGATGGAGACGGAAGGTAGCCACGGCATCTCTGTGATAAAACAACATAACCCCACTGAGTTTGGGCTCGATTGATTTGTTTTGAAAAGAACTTTACACCTAGATGATATCCACGATCTGATGATGAAGCTGGAAGGTGCCTACGGCATCTCTGTGATAAATCAACATAACCCTGCCGAGTTTGGGTTCGATTGATTCGTCTTGAAGAGAACTTTACACCTAGATGATATCCAGGGTCTGATGATGTAGCTGGAAGGTGGCCACGGCATCTCTGTGATAAATAAACGTAACTCTACTGAGTTTGGGCTCGATTGATTGGTCTTGCAGAGAACTTTACACCTAGATGATATCCAGGGCATAATGAAGCTAGAAGGTAGCCTCGGCATCTCTGTGATAAAATAACGTAACCCTAGCGAATTTGGGCTCAAATGATTCGTCTTGAAGAGCACTTTACACTTAAACGATATCCAGGATCTGATCATGAAGCTGTAAGGTGGCCATGGCATTTCTGTTATAAAGCAACATAGCCCCATCGAGTCGATTGATTTGAAGAGCACTTTACCCATAATCACATCAAATATCCGTGGAATATTTTAAAACATCACGCCTTCTCTTAAATACTTAGGTAGTAGGTAGGTAGTCGGTATCTATACTAAAAAGTTAAAATAAATTATAAGTAAAAAATATTTTTAAAAACAAGCTTTTATCTGGGACAATGAACTAAAATGTTAAAAATAAATTCTTATAAGTATTTGGCGTGTAGGTTCTTACCTACATTCTTAAAAGCTTGAAGCACTACCCGTTTTTCAGGATAGGTAATTACTATACTGCTTTTAAAAAGTATTTGGCGCCAAATACTTACTAGTATTTATTTTTTTAACATTTTAGTTCATTATCCCAGATAAAAGCTTGTTTGTAAAAATATATTTTACTTATAATTTTTTAATTTGTACGATGAATGGAGAATTTCAATCCATCGATTACGATGGTTAAATATCAGAAGTAAATTAGGTATAATTTACGTCTGTGGATAAATGTTTTGGGCCGATGCAGTCTGTGGATGCAGTCTTTGATCGGATCGGGCTTGTCTTAAATTATTTATCATTCATTCATCATCAGCCCGTGTCAGTCCACTGCTGGACGTAGGCCTCTCCCAAGATGCAAGATGCGCCACTGAGCCCGATCTTCGGCTCTTCTTTTCCAGTCACTGCCCACCGCATTGCGTATGTCATCGTTCCACCTGGTCACAGGACGTCCTACTCTACGTTTGCCGGTTCGCGGTCTCCACTTCAGGACAAGTCTACCCCAACGGTTATCAGTCCTTTTTTTTGACCCAGAAAAATCCTTTTTGGATACCTTTCGCCCGGGGGAGCGAGATGGTTGTGTGGGAGTCACTGCCTAAAGGACAGTATACCCACTAAAAACCTGGGTTGAGCAGTCCTCCGCGCAGATGGGGCAAGCTAGGGTCGCGTTGGCAACCACTATCTTGCCCCGGCGGTAGGCCCGGATGAAAACATCCAGGCCCCGGCACAAGGAGGGGTGACCTCGCTCACTCAACTCAAGGCAACCCCTCAGACGTGTGGGGTCGTGCAAGCCGGCCGAAAGTCCCTCGACCTTCAGCCAGTGACCCCACTAACGGTTATCAGTCCTTTTTTTTTTAACCCAGGAAAATCCTTTATGGATACCACTCGCCCGGGGGAGCGAGATGGTTATGTGGGAGTCACTGCCAGAAGGGCAGTATACCCACTGAAAACCTGGGGTGAGCAGTCCGCTAGTATTCGCCATCTTGCCCCGGCGGTACGCCTGGATCAAAATTCCATGCCCCGGCACAAGGAGGGGTGACCTTGCTCATCAAGGCCACCCCTCAAACGTGTGGGGTCGTGCAAGCCGGCCGAAAGTCCCCCGTCATTCGGCCAGTGACCTCACTATGAGGGGGGAGGAGGCGGTCGAACCGCCTCCTCCTTCCCTCCGTACGTCTGCGTCAGATCGGGTCAGAAGAGTCGTCGATCTCTCTGGCCCGCTCCGCGGACTCCTCTGCGTCATCACCTCATCGCAGAAGGAGACCACCGCCTGCCACGATCTCTCACTGTCGAGCATGGCGTTTACCACGCTCGGCAGTGAGAGATCCTGCCCTATGACCGCTGAAAGCGTGTGCCGCTGCGGGCTCCATGCGGCACACGCCCCCAGCGTGGCAGGCAGGGGTTGCCTCCCGTCTCACGATTTGGTGCAAGTACTTACCGAAACATCCATGCCCGGAAAGCACCTGCACCAATCGGAAGGTCAGCGACCCGAACCGCCGCCTCACCCACCTCCGAAGGACCGGCCTAACCGCATCCACCGTCCACTGTCCAAGGACCGGTGGTGCCAGGTCCTCCGTCCACCGCCGCAACAGGGCGCCCTGCGCCTGTCTACGCATGCGTGGAATCTCCTCCCACGCTGGGGGCTCTCCTCGGGATCTCCTCGCCGCCACGAAGTGGTAATCTTCGGCGAGGATCTCCGCTTGGAGCTCCCAGGGGGGATCACTGGCCAGCACGCACGCCACCGTCCAGGACACCGTCCGGTATCCGCGGATTGCCCTCGTCGCTACAACCCGCTGCGGACGTCGCACCAGAGTTTTGTTGCCGCCAGTCATGCGGCAGATATGAACAGCCCACTGCCACTGCAGTTTGCTAATCCGTTGAGCTATGTCGATCACTTTAGTTTTCTGGCGAATTACTTCGTTCCGGATTCGGTCCCGCAGAGAAATACCGAGCATAGCTCCCATAGCTCCCTGAGCGACTTTCAATTGGTGGACCAGTCGAGCTGTGAGTCACAGGTAGGACGCACTGGTTAAAGACTTTTGTATTTAGAAACTGCGGTGTAGGCGACGAGAATGTCTTTTCCGAATGCTGCCCAGCCCAGCTGAATTCTTCTCTGGATTTCCTTCTCGAAGTTGTGTTTGCCTAGTTGGAGCGTCTGCCTTAGGTAAACATACTTAATGACAACTTCGAGTGGAATTCCATCTACGGCAATCGGTTCCGGAACAGCGTGCTCGTTGTACATGACTTTGGTTTTATCCAAGTTCATCCGGATACCGGTGCGACGAGAAGAATCAGCTAGGCCATTCAACATCCTTTGTAGGTCCTGCAGCGTCTCTGCCACAATGAAGATGTCATTATGTCGATGTCAGTACAGAATATCGAATGAACTAAAAATCAAAGTAAAAAACGTTGGTAGAATGAATGGAATTGATTGATAAATAAAACATTAAATTAAAAAATCCAAATACCCGACTGCGCAAAAAGTGAAGTATTAAAAAACGAACTGAAAAGAAAAAAACAAGTAAGTCTAGTAGTTTAGACTTCTGTTTAGGGATATCAAAAAACTATACCATTTAAATTCTTTCTCGGTCGATACACTCATAAAATAAATTATACATTGTTATATGGAATATAGAGACTTTAGCAGTCGGGAAATATTAATGGCTTAACGAATGGGGATTAATGTGTCCCGACTTTAACTTATTATTATATTTATATATTACATTTACTAAGTCTCTATATATATGATCTTCCGTAGACGAATGGCAAAAAACGGAACCCTTATAGATTCGTTATGTCTGTCTGTCTGTCTGTCTGTCCGTCCGTATGTCACAGCCATTTTATTCCGAAACTGTTAGGAATACAGAATTGAAACTTGGTAGGTAGATGTATTCTGTAAACCGCTTTCCAATTTATATACAAAAATAAAAAATATAAAATTTTAATTTAATACATGGAACTGAAGCAAAAAAAAAATTCTTCAAACCTATACGTGTGGGGTCCGTCTATGGATAGGTCTTAAAAAATGACATTGAGGCTCCTAAAATCATTTTTTCTCAAAGTCAATCATTTGAAAGATAGTCCAACTTGCACTTGGCCAGTTTATTTTTCACTCATACAATTGTGTTTCGATATTTTAACTAGTAGGTATTATAAACTTCGATGTAATAAATGTTGACATTTTGAACTTCGATATAGTGATTATAGACATTTTAAATCATACGATATTTTACGAGATCAATCTTAGACATTTTCTGCTTTTATATAACAATTTTCGATTTATTATTACTGTCGATATATTTATTTTCGATATTATGAACATCGATATTTTATCAGAAGATATTTTAATTTTCGAATTTCAAATATGTAACCATTATTTATAATACCTAACTGATAAAGTGGTGGTATTGCCCCAGGCAAACTTATATCTTTTCTTTTTTGTTTTTCTGAATATATCTGAACCTAAAGTATTACTAGAAATTATGCGCAATGGATTATTTTCGAATCATCCACTGAAAACTTCATGAATACTTTTTCGTAAACTATTTCGTAACATTTGTGTTAAAGAATTTGGACACAGATTGTCGTCTTAGCTGAAATTGAGACATATCAAACAATTCTCATGATCATTTTGAAATCGATTAATTTCTACATCATTATTTGGTTAGACATTAATTAGGTTAGGCTCCGTCATATAACAACTGAATATACAAAAACACATTTCAATCTCAATGTTTTAAAGTTGTGGTAATTGACGGACCCTGAAAATGTAATTGGCCTAAATATTTCTATAAAAACACGCTTCAATTTATAAAATATCCATTCATTCAATAAAACTTGAACCTATTTGCTTCTGACGGTGTTTACCAAAATTTAATATAGGGTTTTTTATGTCAATGATCTTTGTTTTATATTAGGGAAGACACAAAACTTGCAAAGTTCTGGATGCCCGTCACTACTCTAAGCCTTTGATGTTCTTTTTCAATGATATAAGGTGACAGGACAAGCACGACGCTCGCCTGATGGTAAGCGATGACGTCTACCTATTACAGCGGTATGCAAATTCTGGACTGCCAGAATTTCGCATGTCACTGCACTGCGCCTGTTAACATAGGACATAAAGATGATGAAGAGTCTCACATGCCCTGTAATTTCACTGGACACTCTTGACACTGGATGTTAAGTCTTGAACTCACGATGGGTCAGACATTATACCTATAGCTACTTATTATAATTTAGAAAAATAAGAATAACAGAACAGAACCAAAAAACGCTCGCCTGGCGGTAATTCTAGTGGCCTGGTTATGCTAAGCTATGACGCCTACCATACCACCTATAGCCTACCGACACGCAAAATGTTGGACTTCCATACGTTTTCGCGTCACTTCTCTCACTGCGCCCGACATCCTGACGAAGCTAAATGTTGAGACTTCTTACACACATATGAAAAATGAAATGACCTGTAATTTAACGGAAAATATTTCATAGTTTTAAAAACAAGACAATGACGCGAAAAAGAGGCGGACACAAAAGTCCTACAACTTAAAAATCCTTAATTGCTATGAATCTGCAAGTTCCGTCATAGCATAACATAGATAACTTGTGAAACACGCTAGCTATAAATTAGGATGCCTTTTCAGTGAACACAATCGCATGTCTCTCCTTACCATTATGGTAATACATTATGCAATGTCGCACACCACAATGGCCTAATAAATAAAATCGTAACGTAACTAAGATGGGAGCGCCTCGATGAATAGTGTAGCCAGTGAAGAATTTACCTGATAAAGTGGGTAACGTAATTATTTTAAGCGAAGATAGATTATTTTGAAGTTCGTAGAAGTTCATATTGTTGATGCACGGTGTTGATATTTTGATAGATATACCTTTCTAGTTATACGGCGCGGCGCTAATGCAAGAGGCTGTATGATAGTTATGGTACTTATGATCAAAAATATTTTATTACATAATATTTTAGGTACTACCATAAAAAAGCCACTGCTACACCACTTACCAAGTAAAAACTATAAATATTACGGACGTCACAAGCCACGCTAGTAATTTTCAGTAGCAAGTTTGACGTGTTATTAATCTCCACAGGTATCTCTAAAGATATTATAAAATTTTGATAACATTGTATTATAGGACGGACCATTCCTGATATATTCTACTCATAAAAAAAAAAGTTAACGATTAGATATTCTTGGCAGATATATTGACGCCGTGATTTTGGTAGAGTCAGTAAATGGGTTAAGGTACGGACACACCGCAGCGTCCTGCGTGCGCGATCTAGGCGGCGATCAGACGCAGTAATATTTGTACCGATTGGTTTACTTACACCAAACGCGATCAGAAAACAATTGAAAAGTACTGAGATCGCGCCCGCAGATCGCAGGACGCCGCGGTGTGTCCGTACCTTTAGGAAATTCAGGACAGCTGTTGGTCTTGGGTAATCCATAGATGGAACTCAACACCAATGCCTTATATTCTACCATCTTGAACTACTTCTATTAGACCGCACCGCACAAGTTCACCACTAAAATTACACAACAATGCGTCAGTTTGTTAGTTACCTCACGGCTCCGAGCTAAACGATTAGACTGAACTTTGGCACAGGGAGAGCCTATCGCCACTTCGAATAATACTTTTTAACGAGGTTGAAGGCGAGGGACGAAATGAGTAAAAAAGATTTTCATAGTAAAACAAAATGTAGGTAACAGTTAAAAGTATGGTAACCCTGACAAAGCGGCCGATGTTCTGACTGATATGCATTTAATCCATTTTATCTTCCGAATTATGTCAAGGACCCATCATGGCTAGTCTACACATGGGAAAATTAATTCAGTTTTATGACCTTTTGGGTATTATTGCAGTGCCATTCAGAGTAGATGAGTTTTGTGGATGCACCGCAATTTGACGATAGAGGACAATCGGTTGCACTCTAAATCCGCTCTGCCATAAATTTGCAAATTAAATTCTTTTTGAGGTGCGGTGGACTTTGAATTCATTTAAGTACCTACCTCTTTACAATCCGTGCATTTCTTTTACATATGTGCTTTTGTATGATGAGCTAATTTATTTTATGATTGGCAAATCAAACATAGAGAAGAGCCTGTGTTATGAAGATTGTACTTAGGTATTAGATCAAATTCTAGACCTTCGAGACCGCCCTAATTTGGTTAATTATATAAAGGTTAGGTATGTATTTAGGAACATTTACACGTTACACACACATATGTTCAAATAAATAATTAGTAAGTGTAATAAGTAGATTATTTTGTCAGAACTGAGAAGAACGATATCGTGGCTGAGCACGATAGATATGGCGCAACTATTTCTCAATCCGAGTCGAACAAAACGAATTTTAAAATTCTGTGTATGAAATCTCATGAAACCTCGCACATTTCCCCGCGTCGAATCGTCCAAATATTTATTAATTTTTCATTGATATTCCTTGACTTCGATTCGTTCGACGCGTTCGGCTCGGATAAGGCTGAGCGCAGACTATAGACAAAACAGTCTTAACGGTCTGTCTCAAGACAGTTTTGTCTATCACCCTGCGCACACTGCGAACAAAACTTTTTTGTCTGCGAGGATGCGACACAGAACAAAATATAGAATGGACACTTTGAATACTCCACCAATACATGTATTATGTAACTACCTACAATTTGTCTTCTTCAGTTATACAGTAACTAGATATCTACTTTATCATTTTTAGGGTTCCGTTTCTCAAAAGGTAAAAAAAGGAACTGAGCGCTCCTACAATTTAGAGGTCTAACTTAATTGGAGCCAACCTTAAAATATGTTAATAAATAAAATAGTGCTATTGAGTGATTTATTTACGTCGCGTCGTTCGCGTGTGGCGCGTCCTTGCTCAAGTTAGTTCCTCGACAGCTCAAAATCGGTAGGGAGGTGAGTAAGCCTCGATTGTTGGGGCGAACAGAGTGTCCATTCTATACGTAGTATCTGTTCTGTGTTGCATCGGTTTTCTTTGTCGGCACCGAGAACAAATAATAATACTACGTATAGAATGGACACTCTGTCCCACCCACCAATCGAGGCTTCCTCACCTCGCCACTGATTCTGGAGCTGCTGAGGAGCTAGTTTAAGCAAGGCACCACACGCGGACGAACACAGAACAATAATACTACTCACGTGAAGATTAACGTCAACTTTTCATACATATATGTTGGGACCAGTACACACAGGAGGTTCAAATTTACGTAGGTTCTATATTTTATATAAAAACCAGCAAAATCGAGTTGAACTCGCCCACCGAGGCTTCCGTACCAACTTCTCAGACTAGTTTAAGGGACAAATTTATCTTTGTAGTTCGATCCATATAGGAAATGTATTGCAACAACTACAATTAATCATAAGTTAAATATTATGTTTCTTTGAAGTGTTTCACACTATATATTTTTGTAAATTGTTAAACAATTATTTGTTTAACAATTAATCATAAGTTTGTATAAGTAAATTAATCGTTTTTAGGGTTCCGTATCTCAAAAGGTAGAAAAGGAATCCTTACAAGATCACTTTCTTATCCGTCTGTCCGTCTGTATGTCCGTGTGTCACCACCGATTTTCTCAGGAACGGGTGGACCTAGCAAGTTAAAATTTATACCAGATACTGATGTTTATGGTCCTAATTAGATATATAAAAACAAGATCCAGTGTCAACACGATAATAAGATATAGACATATTTAGATTTTCGCCGAAATTTGTAAGTACCTAAATTTACCTTAATTTTCGACTTTTTTATTTTTTGGAATTTTTCCTTTACTTGTGTAATACCTTGATTTTGACCAAAGTTGACAATTCTAGGTCAACCGGAAGTACCATATAAGTTTTGGGTCGAAAACCTGTAGGGTACTTCCCGTTGACCTAGAACCATGAAATTCGACAAAGAGCAAGGCTACAGCACAAAAAAAGGGGGAATTTCAGAAACGAAAAAATTATTAAAGTAAATGGTGTCCCATACATACATAATTAACGCCAGTTAAGATATGCCTCTGAGTTATATGAACGCTCATATAATTTAGGGGTCTAGCTCAATTGCACCAAACTTAAGTTTGGTGCCATAAGGTAAATATGTAACTAAAATTGTGCCTCTGTGTTATTTATTTTATTCATAGTTGACACTAATTAAGATAGGCCCTTTGAGTTATATGAGCGCTCATACAATTTAGATGTCTAGCTAACCAATCTTAAAAAATGTAAATAAATAAAATAGTGCTATTGAGTGATTTATTTTCGTCGCGTCGTTCGCGTGTGGCGCGTCCTTGCTCAAGTTTGTTCCTCGACAGCTCAGAATCGGTAAGGAGGTGAGGAAGCCTCGATTGTTGGAGCGAACAGAGTGTCCATTCTATACGTAGTATCTGTTCTGTGTTGCATCGGTTTTCTTTGTCGGCACCGAGAACAGATAATAATACTACGTATAGAATAGACACCCTGTACCACCCACCAATCGGGGCTTTCTCACCTCCCTATCAATTCAATCGTATCACGTTCGTAATACGGTTGAATTTCGTAATACGAAATTCAAATCTCACCGCGGATTCCGCTGTCGAGATAGCTTACAGAATAGCCTAGCTGAGCTGTCGAGGAGCTAACTTGAGCAAGAACGTGCAACACGCGGACGACGCCACGAGACGGTTTATTTTAAAACATAACCCTCCTTCTTCCGCAGTCGGGTGACTGCGAAAGGAGGGTTAATTTTGTTTCGAGTGTATGTATATTATATATATATATATATATATATATATATACATAAATATTATATATATATTAACCGTATATATATTATATATACATATGTATATACACATAAATGTATGAATGTATGTATATTTCTTTGGCACGCCCTAGAGCCTGAATGGCTTATCGTATTTTTATGTTAGTGGTGTCAACATCAAGTATTAGAAAGATAATTCTTGTTTTCAAAAAGCTTCGTCAATTGCAGACGAGAATACTATCAGATCTGTATATACAAAGTTTTGAATTCCCACCATATTTGCAGGGGTATGTATACTCCATGTAAAGAAATCAGTAAAAAAATATATATAATTAACTAGGTACTTGAAATCAAACCTTCTTAAATCGACTCGCTCTTGGCGAACTACACGCACTCAGTCATAGCGCCGCCACAGGCGCCGCATTGCCTTTCGGCAAAAATCAAAGGGGCCGTGTCCGTCGGCGGCGACCGGTGAAACATGTTTGTGTTATTATTTTCGTTTTGTCGCCTCATTTTTAACCGACTTCAAAGGTTTCTCAATTCGACCGTATATATATATATATTTTTATGTTTGTTCGCGGATAACTTTGTCGTTTATGAACCGATTTTAATTATTCTTTTTTTGTTGTATAGGAGATATCTCAAGTGTGGTACCATGGTAATTTTATCGAGGTCTGATTAGTATCTCTAGAGATATGGAGATAAAAACCTCAAAATTGGTACTGAAAATTAATAGTGCGATATCGAAGTCGGTTCTTTTTAACCGACTTAAAAACAAGGAGGAGGTTTCTCAATTCGACCGTATATATGTTTTTTTTTTATGTTTGTTCGCGGATAACTTCGTCGTTTATAGAACGATTTTCATTATTGTTTTTTTGTTGGAAAGGAAATATCCTAAGTGTGGTACCATGGTAATTTTATCGAGGTCTGCTAGGCTATTCTGTTAGCTATCTCGACAGCGGAATCCGCGGTGAGATTCAAATTTCGTACTACGAAATTCAATCGTATCATGTCGTTATACGATTGAATTTCGTAGTACGAAATTGAAATCTCACCGCGGATTCCGCTTCCGAGATACCTTACAGAATAGCCCTACTGATAAGTATCTCCAGAGATATGGAGATAAACACCTCAAAATTGGTACTGAAAATTAATAGCGCGGCATTGAAGTCGGTTCTTTTTTAGTTTTTTCAACGATCTTATTTAGTTTTTAAACGATATTATAGCCTAGTGGTGAGTCGTAGTCACTTGTTATTGTCAAGACAAAGTTTGTAGAGAAGACAAAATAAACGAATAACATCGTTTAAAAAACTAAAACATTCGACTTCTAATGCCGCGCTATATTTTCAGTACAAAGTTTGAGGTGTTTATCTCCATATCTCCGGAGATACATGGAGGGAAGGATAGCTGGAGGGGATTGGATGTGGAAGTGAGGGGAAGGGGGAGGGTAGGGGAGCAAAGGGGGAGAGTAGGTAAGCGAGGGGGAGGTTGGGGGGTTTAGGTGGAAGTGAGGGGGTAGGGGGAGGGGAGAGCATATGAGGGACGGAGGGAAAGGGGGAGTAGCGTGGCGTGGTACGGCGTGGTGTAGTTGGTATACGTATGTGTCTTATTTGTTAATGCTACCCAAAGACACTATTCCACGCGAACGAAGTCGCGGGCACAGCTAGTATTTATTATATATAAATATATACATATATTTATATATATATATATACATTTTTAAGGTTTGTTAGCGGATAACCGCGTCGTTTATGAACCGATTTTGATTAATTTTTTTTATTGGAAAGGAGATATATATAAAGAGGTCTGATAAGTATCTCTAGAGATATGAAGATCGAAGAAACACCTAAAAATTGGGACTGAAAATTAATAGCGCGGCATTGAAGTCGGTTCTTTTTAACCGACTTCACAAAAAAGGAAGACGTTCTCAATTCGTAAGAATCTTTTTTCTTTTTTATTTTAGTTCACCGATTACTCGAAGATGCCTGAACCGATTTGGAAAATTATTTTTTTGTTTCAAAACATACCCTTCCCAGGTGGTTTCATTTAAATTTTAACGAAATCGGCTGAACCGTTTTTAATATATCAACATTTGTATTATGACGCATTTACTTATCTCGACGACTTACTACTTGGCTGGCACTTTACCTACTGGCACAGATTATATAATAGTTACTACGTTTACTGGCTACTTTGACTAGCGCTACGTTTGAAGTCGTTTCTTTTAGTTTTTTTAAACGATCTTAAATTATTTAGTTTTTAAACGATCTTATCTGAAGTCGATGAAAATAAAATAAATAGTTTTTCTTTTTCCATACAAGTTGTTCGTACCCGTCAAACAGGATGCGTTTATTTCATTTGTTAAGGTGCGTACAGACTATGTAACATAACGTATTGTATAACATGGTAAGATAACATGTTTCAGATGATGTGGACACTCATAAAATATGTTCAAATAACATCGCCAGTCGTCAAAGCGCCGCTTCGCTTTTCGGCAGAATTCAAAGCGGGCCGCTTCCATCGGCGAATCACGTGTACACGGTAAGGCGCGGTTTATACAGAAGAAACGTGGCGCGGACGGATGTCAGTGTGGACGTTCGGTCCCATTCTGGGTTCGTGTGAGGGTTTCGAGGCGAGCCTCCTTACCCTGGTTGGGCTCTGGGGCAACTACCCTCGGGGTACGCGCGGGCTTTAATCAGCCCTATAGTGGTCCGATATGGTCGTTGGCCAGATCTGGGCGTGGTGGTCATGTTGGCCATCTTGGCATGGTGGTCTTGTGCTGCTGTGGTAACCGCTACTCCTCCTCTTTGCTGGCTTCATCCACCGGGACTAAGTCGCGTGGGAGTGCACGCCAGGTCGATACAGCGCCATCAGGCGGCCGGGCGTGGTGCGATGCAATGTTCTGGAGGTGAGGGTGTGGTCCGTTGTCTGCACGGTCATATTGACAGCGCCAACCGGACCACGAACTCCCTCACCGTCTCGATTTTCACGTCCCGGGCGTTGGCGTCATTGCGTACGTATCGACCGGCTCCCGTGCATATCCGCAGGGTGTGCTGTGGTAGTGGTAGGTGCTGCTCATCCAGATCGTAGAGGACCTCCAGATGAATTGGGGCTGGCAGGTTCTTGTGGGCTACTACATCGATGACGTCCGGGTTGTGGCGTGGATTGGATGGTATGTGGATAGGAGAGTCTGGGCCGATTACTTCGTAACCCACCCCCACACCAAATGTTTGGCGTTGAGGTCCGCTGCCAGCAGGGTTGGAGTGGCGTCCATAAAGATACGCCTCATATCACCAGGGTCGAAGTTGGAGTTCGGTGGCCGATATCCGCCAAATATCTTCACATCGTGTCCTCCAAGTTGGACCACGATGGCAGTGGTTTTGGTGATTTGATTGGGTAGGTCACCAACTACGTCGTGCACTATGTCCCTCCGCACTAAGGCAGCCGTTCCACGATATGGTCGGCCCTGGGGTGAGACTTCGTCGTGCCGGTACACGAAGTAGATGGCGAATTTAAATTGTTCCGTCTTCTTCAGCTTGGTCTCACCCAGGAGGATGATATGAACATCCTGCGAGTGGGTGAGAATGCGTAAGTTGTCGGTCTTGGTCTTGATGCCGCCCGGGTACCAGTACAGTATGCGGAGGTCTTATCTATGCATACTGGAACCGGGATAGTGCGGACAGTCCTCGCATAGCTGCCGTCCGAAGATCGTCCGGCTGCTATGGCTGCAAGTAGGCCCGCCAGGGCTCCCACCAATGCTGAGATGGGTTCCGGGAAGGTACTCTGCTGTTGACCTGCTTGGTAGCAGGGGTTTCCGGCTTGAGTAAAGACGGCTGTCATTTGTGGCTGGTATGGTGGGGCCCATGGGTATGGACCTGTTGGCATGGGTCTTGTAGGAAACCTTGCTGCAGAGCGTGGGCGTGGCTGGGCAAAAGCACTCGCACCTGCTTGCATATAGTATGGTGCTCCTGGTGGTCCCTCTGGCCAGTCTCGGTGTGGGTCTAGTCACTGCCGATGCTGTGGTGGTGGTACCCGTGACAACCTGAGTTACTGGCACGAAGTGGACTCGTGACTCTGGTCTCAGTCTGGTCTCTGTTAGTGCTTGTGCTGGTCTTGGTACTTCTGTTGTATTAGTGGTGGGCTGTTGCGGTTGGTGTTGCAGGGGTGCCCCTTCTGTCGCAGTGTCCGATTCTCCTGCTGGCGTACTAGCAGGTGCTTGCCGTCTTCTTGGGGCTCTCCACCTTGAGCGAGGTCTGGTTGTTGCTGGCTCGGGTAGTGGAGGATAGTGCGCCATGGAGGCTCTAGACGGCCCATAGGTTACTGTGGGTGCAAGTAGCCTTGGGTCTTGTGGTGGTTGCATCTTGGGCAGGAATGGTGTGAAGTTGGCCGGTCGCATTGAGGGGGGTACCGAGGTGGATGCTGCCGTGGGCGCGGCGCTTTCTGGTCTACCCTCCCTTCGCGTTCTCTTCCTTCTTCTCCCTCCTTTTCCTCCCCTACGGTGCACTGTGGGGGTGCCTCGTGGTATTGGGTCGTTAGCTGGAGGGCGCGGACGGATGGCGGAGGTAGATAGTCAAAGTAACGCAATATAAACCTTATAGTGCGTAATATAGAGTAATTTTTGGCTTAAAGAGAATTGCGCCCGGTTCTTTAAAACGTTAGCCGATCGTGTCAGAGGCTAAAATAAGAAGCCAATACTGCCAAAATGGTAGGAACCTGCCACAAATGTCACACTAGCCGTATCGCGCCACGTGTCTCCCCCACTTCAGTATAATTTACGAAACTACGTGACAAAAGTTGGCGCCACGCCACAAGCCCTCGCCACGTCTCTTCTGTATAAACCGCGCCTAATATTCGCAAAACAGTCGTCAAAGCGCCGCTTCGCCTTTTGCGGCAAAGTTCAAAGAGGCCGCGTCCGTCGACGGAACACGTGTACACTACTGAATAGGCTTGGGCTAACTATATCCAACAGAGGAGTGAGTACATCGTATATCATTCCATGTAAGGATATATATCCGCTTAGTATGTCCGCTTAATATATTATCCGCTTAGTATAACTGCTTAGTATGTTCGGTATATCCATGTGAAATGTGTTTCAGACTTTGCAGATAAATAGATAAATAATATTTCAATGATTAGTATATCCCATATCCAAAATAAAGCATATCCGCATTTCATAACCGATATTATGTAACATTATAAGACCGTATCTGTTGTGTTTTTGAATTGTATTTGTACCCGTTGTTAGTGATGATGTGATCCAAAATAATATGGCAAGGTTGCCTAGAAAATACCTATTCACTTACGGCTTTACTTTTTAACCGTTTCACATTTTTTTTTGTGTTTCATAAAGGTATACCGGATATATGGGATATACTAGTATTAAGGTTTCGGGAAGTGGAATGATGTGTATATATTCGCTTAGGGATATATATCCGAAGATATAGATGTGTCCGGAGTTACCCAAGCCTACTAACCGAGAACGACAAACGATAATTGTTAAATAACATTGTTATTCTAATGTGTACAGTATTGTTTTAATTCCATCCGTCCGTCTGTCTATCCGCCTTTCTCAAAGCTGTATCTCCTTTACAGTAATAGGTAGATACTTGACATTTTCACTAAGTATGTATTATTATGGGGATTTAAGAACAAATACTAAAAACTAATATAAAGTTAAAAATAAAACTGGCTAAGTCGAGTTGAACTCGCCCACCGAGGCTTCCGAACGAACCAATTCAGCTAGATTTCTAAATTGTATCAGCGCTCATATAACTCAGAGGTCTACATTAATTGGCGTAAACTATGTATGCCTTTTAATTTTCAACTTTTTTATTTTTTGGAATTTTTTCATAATTTGTGTACCTTGCTGCTTGCCAAATTTCATGATTCAAGGTCAACGGGAAGTACCCTATAGGTTTTCGACCCAAAACCTATAGGGTACTTCCGATTTACCTAGCATTGTCAATGTTGGTTATAAGCAAAGTCTTAGAGCACAAGTATAGGAAAAATTCCGAAAAATAAAAAATGTTGAAAATTAAGGTACATTTTTGTACTAACAAGTTTACGCGAAAATCTAAATTTGCCCATATCTTTTTATTGTGTTGATTCAAGACCTTGATTTTTATACACCCAATAGGGACAATAGACTTCAGTATCAAATATAAATTTCAACTTGCTAGGTCCACCCGTTCCTGAGAAAATCAGTGGTGACACACGGACAGACGGACAGACAGACGGACAGACAGACACACAGACAGAGAGACAGACGGACAAGAATGTGATCTTATAAGGATTCCTTTTCTACCTTTTGAGACACGGAACCCTAAAAACGGTTAATTTACTTTTACAAACTTATGATTTGTAGTTGTTGCTAAACATTTCCTATGGATCGAACTACAAAGTTAAGTTTGTCCCTTAAACTAGTCTGAGAAGTTGGTACGGAAGCCTCGGCGGGCGAGTTCAACTCGATTTAGCCTATTTTTTATATATAATATAGAACCTACGTAAATTTGAACCTCCTGTGTGTACTGGTCCCAACATATATGTATGAAGTTGACGTTAATCTTCACGTGAGTAGTATTATTGTTCTGTTTTCGTCCGCGTGTGGTACCTTGCTTAAACTAGCTCCTCAGCAGCTCCAGAATCAGAGGCGAGGTGAGGAAGCCTCGATTGGTGCGTGGGACAGAGTGTCTATTCTATACGTAGTATTATTATTTGTTCTTGGTGCCGACAAAGAAAACCGATGCAACACAGAACAGATACTACGTATAGAATGGACACTCTGTTCGCCCCAACAATCGAGGCTTCCTCACCTCCCTACCGATTTTGAGTTGTCGAGGAACTAACTTGAGCAAGGACGCGCCACACGCGAACGACGCGACGAAAATAAATCACTCAATAGCACTATTTTATTTATTTACATTTTTTAAGGTTGGTTAGCTAGACATCTAAATTGTATGAGCGCTCATATAACTCAGAGGCCTATCTTAATTAGCGTCAACTATGAATAAAAGAAATTACACAGAGGCACAATTTTAGTTACATATTTACCTTATGTATTTGGCTCAATCAATTGGCACCAAACTTAAGTTTGGTGCTAATTGAGCTAGACCCCTAAATTGTATGAGCGCTCATATAACTCAGAGGCATATCTTAACTGGCGTTAATTTTGTATGTATGGGACACCATTTACTTTAATAATTTTTTCGTTTTTGAAATTTCCCCTTTTTTTGTGCTGTAAGACCTTGCTCTTTGTCGAATTTCATGGTTCTAGGTCAACGGGAAGTACCCTACAGGTTTTCGACCCAAAACCTATATGGTACTTCCGGTTGACCTAGAATTGTCAACTATGGTCAAAATCAAGGTATTACAGCACAAGTAAAGGAAAAATTCCGAAAAATAAAAAAGTTGAAAATTAAGGTAAATTTAGGTACTTACAAATTTCGGTGAAAATCTAAATATGTCTATATCTTATTATCGTGTTGACTCTGGATCTTGATTTTTATATATCTAATTAGGACCATAAACATCAGTATCTGGTATAAATTTTATTTTGCTAGGTCCACCCGTTCCTGAGAAAATCGGTGGTGACACACGGACATACAGACGGACAGACGGATAAGAAAGTGATCTTATAAGGATTCCTTTTCTACCTTTTGAGATACGGAACCCTAAAAACGATTAATTTACTTATACAAACTTATGATTAATTGTTAAACAAATAATTGTTTAACAATTTACAAAAATATATAGTGTGAAACACTTCAAAGAAACATAATATTTAACTTATGATTAATTGTAGTTGTTGCAATACATTTCCTATATGGATCGAACTACAAAGATAAATTTGTCCCTTAAACTAGTCTGAGAAGTTGGTACGGAAGCCTCGGCGGGCGAGTTCAACTCGATTTAGCCTATTTTTTATATATAATATAGAACCTACGTAAATTTGAACCTCCTGTGTGTACTGGTCCCAACATATATGTATAAAGTTGACGTTAATCTTCACGTGAGTAGTATTATTGTTCAGCTAGGATATTCTGTAAGCTATCTCGACAGCGGAATCCGCGGTGAGATTCAAATTTCGTACATTGAAATTCAACCGTATCACGTTCGCAATACGTTTGAATTACGTAGTACTATATTCAAATATCACCGCGGATTCCGTTGTCGAGATAGCTTACAGAATGGCCTAGCTGTTTTCGTCCGCGTGTGGTACCTTGCTTAAACTAGCTCCTCAGCAGCTCCAGAATCAGAGGCGAGGTGAGGAAGCCTCGATTGGTGCGTGGGACAGAGTGTCTATTCTATACGTAGTATTATTATTTGTTCTTGGTGCCGACAAAGAAAACCGATGCAACACAGAACAGATACTACGTATAGAATGGACACTCTGTTCGCCCCAACAATCGAGGCTTCCTCACCTCCCTACCGATTTTGAGCTGTCGAGGAACTAACTTGAGCAAGGACGCGCCACACGCGAACGACGCGACGAAAATAAATCACTCAATAGCACTATTTTATTTATTTACATTTTTTAAGGTTGGTTAGCTAGACATCTAAATTGTATGAGCGCTCATATAACTCAGAGGCCTATCTTAATTAGCGTCAACTATGAATAAAATAAATTACACAGAGGCACAATTTTAGTTACATATTTACCTTATGTATTTGGCTCAATCAATTGGCACCAAACTTAAGTTTGGTGCTAATTGAGCTAGACCCCTAAATTGTATGAGCGCTCATATAACTCAGAGGCATATCTTAACTGGCGTTAATTTTGTATGTATGGGACACCATTTACTTTAATAATTTTTTCGTTTTTGAAATTTCCCCTTTTTTTGTGCTGTAAGACCTTGCTCTTTGTCGAATTTCATGGTTCTAGGTCAACGGGAAGTACCCTACAGGTTTTCGACCCAAAACCTATATGGTACTTCCGGTTGACCTAGAATTGTCAACTATGGTCAAAATCAAGGTATTACAGCACAAGTAAAGGAAAAATTCCGAAAAATAAAAAAGTTGAAAATTAAGGTAAATTTAGGTACTCACAAATTTCGGCGAAAATCTAAATATGTCTATATCTTATTATCGTGTTGACTCTGGATCTTGATTTTTATATATCTAATTAGGACCATAAACATCAGTATCTGGTATAAATTTTATTTTGCTAGGTCCACCCGTTCCTGAGAAAATCGGTGGTGACACACGGACATACAGACGGACAGACGGATAAGAAAGTTATCTTATAAGGATTCCTTTTCTACCTTTTGAGATACGGAACCCTAAAAACGATTAATTTACTTATACAAACTTATGATTAATTGTTAAACAAATAATTGTTTAACAATTTACAAAAATATATAGTGTGAAACACTTCAAAGAAACATAATATTTAACTTATGATTAATTGTAGTTGTTGCAATACATTTCCTATATGGATCGAACTACAAAGTTAAGTTTGTCCCTTAAACTAGTCTGAGAAGTTGGTACGGAAGCCTCGGTGGGCAAGTTCAACTCGATTTTGCTGGTTTTTATATATAATATAGAACCTACGTAAATTCGAAGTTCGTCCGCGTGTGGTGCCTTGCTTAAACTAGCTCCTCAGCAGCTCCAGAATCAGTGGCGAGGTGAGGAAGCCTCGATTGGTGGGTGGGACAGAGTGTCTATTCTATACGTAGTATTATTATTTGTTCTCGGTGCCGACAAAGAAAACCGATGCAACACAGAACAGATACTACGTATAGAATGGACACTCTGTTCGCCCCAACAATCGAGTCTTACTCACCTCCCTACCGATTTTGAGCTGTCGAGGAACTAACTTGAGCAAGGACGCGCCACACGCGAACGACGCGACGTAAATAAATCACTCAATAGCACTATTTTATTTATTAACATATTTTAAGGTTGGTTCCAATTAAGTTAGAACTCTAAATTGTATGAGCGCTCAGTTCCTTTTTTTACCCTTTGAGAAACGGAACCCTAAAAATGATAATGTAGATATCTAGTTACTGTATAACTGAAGAAGACAAATTGTAGGTAGGTACATAATACATGTATTGGTGGAGTATTCAAAGTGTCCATTCTATATTTTGTTCTGTGTCGCATCCTCGCAGACAAAAAAGTTTTGTTCGCAGTGTGCGCAGCGTGATAGACAAAACTGTCTTGAGACAGACTTAAGACTGTTTTGTCTATAGTCTGCGCTCAGCCTAAGTGTGCGTTCACCTTAAACAGCTAAAGTAAGACATAACAAAATAGTGTAGGTACCTACTATGGAAAAATAACCTTTACCTGAAAGTGGGTTTATATTAGTAGGTATGATTTTTTACCACAGAATTTTAATTTGTTTTAATTTATTTAAATGCTGTATGTCAAAGTAACCACTATTTTTTTTCTAAATTTCTTATCTTCATTCGATAAGGCGGATAAGGTGTCGGACTTTCGAAATATTAAATTGTGATGGATATATAGATTTAACTGTCGTTATTTTTTTACTAATTAAGTAGGTTGATTTTGTTAGTATAGCTCGATTGAAAAGGTAAAATGAATAGAGTTGTAATATTTCTAGCATTCATACTATTGCTTAACTGCGTACTAATACAGGAGCTGATTATGGTAAGGTTCATTTGTTTTATACTTATTCAACATTATTGGTAAAAAAATGTATGTTAGCTGAGCTGTGGCTACGCAGGCGTATCCTGTTCAAACTTCTTGGCTATTGTATACTAAGGCTGAGTTGCACCATCTTACTTAAACCGTACTAGACTCCATTTCACGAAAGAAGTCCCGCGGACAATTGTGGAACTAAATTTTTTTCTCATTCTTTTCTCTTTTTTTTCTCTCCAAACAATTTTATTTTCATCTAAATATTCGAGTCGTAGTAGTTAGTAAAATGAAAGTAAATGAACGATAAATTATTTCCCCTGATTTCCCCATATTTAACATTATGTCGCGCGAATACAGTGCTGCGTCTGTGGGACTTCTTTCGTGAAATGGAGTCTACTATTACTATTAACCGGTGTTTTTATATGCATTTTGACAGATTTTAGACGTTTGTATATATTTTTTTTATAGTTAAAGTAAGGTGATACAACTCGGCCTTAGTAAACATTAAAACGAGCAGTTTGATTATGAAGCGTTCACAAGCAATAAACTAACTTTCACATTTATAATATTGAAATGGTGAAAAACTATAAAACTGATTAAGTATATCCTTAAAGTTGCGTAAGAGAAGTCATGGCTAAGGTCTTCAGCAATGCTACTTATGTTTTAACGATTTTATTGCAAATAATACTGTTATAAATACATTATTTGTATTGTATTAAGATACACGTGTCTGAGTCCTCTCATGACCACGGTCAATACAACTTGGTCAAACCGTGAGGTAATTAAGGTATGAACACACCGCGGCGTCCTGCGTCCGCGTGCGCGTTTTCGATTCGATTTTCAATCGTTTTTGATTTTGTTTGGTGAGAACCAGTCAGTACAAATACTACTGCGCTATCTGATCGCTGTCTAGATCGCGCACGTAGGACGCCGGCCTATGGTCGCACCTTTAAAATTTATGTTTTAGCGATTTTAATATTTATAACTATGTGTTCAGATCATGAAAGTAGTAAGTAAAGTTTACAATAATGCCGTTAATTATTACTATTGAATAAATAAGTACATAGATTCAGAAACGATACGCTCCGAGGCGCTCTAGCCATCCTCCATTCTTCCAGGTGCCACAAAATCAATCAACAACAGATTTATAATAAACGCAGTGATCAAACAACTATTCGAGCTCTTCAGAAATGTTCTCAGAGACGGTGATTTTGATAAGAACATACCTGTTCTGGATCCCTATGAAATTGATCATGCCTCATTTTTTCTGTCTGCAGAAATTTTACATGCCAAGTAAGTAACTACTGCCAGTGGTACATGGGAGATGGTCAGCTTTTTTGCCCAAGATATACTAGTAGAATACAAGCAGAGAGAAGTAACCAAGAATTTATCTATGGAGCAAGTAATAGATGTGAAGTATATAACAGTAAGAAAAGTAGCCTACTACCATAAAGGAGAAAATCTGCCACGAAAATATTACGGTGTTACTTAGGCCTAGAATGGTCTCAAGGGCTGGTGTGCTGCCGAAACACCGTAAGGCGGCAGATTTTCTCCTGAATGGTACTTTTTGGTAGCAATTCAGATGGAACATAGATATAATGCTCCTTCCTCCTGCTTTCTAAATTTTACTTGTTGACTTTTATACAAGTTTTTTACATGTCGGTACGCAATTAAAATCCAGTAGGAAATATTCATAGATAAGTAGTTTCTTTCCTCTATTACGGTACGGCCACACCGCGGCGACCTGCGATCTGCGGGCGCGATCTCAGTACTTTTCAATTGTTTTCTGATCGCGTTTGGTGTGAACCAGTTGGTACAAATACTACTGCGCTATCTGATCGCACACGCAGGACGCTGCGGTGTGTCCGTAGCTTTATACTACCGATTTACTCAAGTAAGTACAACATATACAATAAAAAAACTTTTTCTACAGTTTTGGTGCTAATTTGACAAACATTGTGGTATCAGGCCTAGGAGGCTATGAACTGGGATCGTTCAAGTTTACGAAAAAGGACCTGTCAATAGATATCATATTGAGGTTTCCATCTATATTATTTAAATCAGGTAGGTTTATTTATACGGGTGTTAAATAGGACAGGCCTACCTTTATACATTAGAGACCTTAATATTACCTTAACGATACCAACCCTTACTTACGTAGTAACTATTTTATAATCTGTGCCCTTACTACAAAATTCTTTCAGATTTTTTTGTCATGGAAGGAAACATCATGGAGTCTTTTCCAATATCAACAAAAGGATTGCTCGAGTAAGCGTTTATAGTGTAGTTTGATCATGAATAACCCTATTAAGTGTCTTTAATGATAGCGATGCGTCTTGTCATCCCAAACGTCTAATAGAAGGAGAAGCAGCTTGCCAGATTTTATAACTACGTCTCTTTTTTTAAAGACGGTCATTGCTCGAAAATCATCGCTATTCATGCAGAGACCGGCCTTGATCACCTTTTTCTCAAAGACGCAAAAAGTATCTACCTATCTAACTCAGGTAGGTACTTACACTATGCCTTCTTGGGTAAGAACAATTTGGAAAAAGACTGGCCAGGAGTATTAGAAATCACCTCGAGTATACTCATCACTTTTACATAGACTAAAACCAGAAAATCCCTCCTTCCCTAGCCTAAACTTGCATTTAAAAAGGATTCGAGCTATGAGCATGTTTGGGCTGGTCTGGTCTTCAAAATAGCCCACCGGATTGAATTCCGGTAGTGGATATTGAGACGTTTAGATTAGACGGAGCTGCGGGCGGAGCGAAGATCTTCGCTAGGCGGTTGACAAGATTTAGACAAGATAGCGACGACTATGTCACCGATGATTGTTGTATGTGGATGGAGATAAATCACCCTTTATTAGCATTAAATTTTCGATGACAGAAAGCGTTAATGTAGAGAATATTAGTCGCTAAATTCGTCGATTCAGTGGCGTGTAATTAGAAAAACCGATGACAAGCTGTACATTTTCAGGCTTATAACGACGACCGACGACGTAAGACTAATTTTGTACATTATTTTTACAGTATAGATGTACAAAACTTGAGGATACGGGGTAAATTATTTTTAAAACAATCTGAAGATGGAACTTCTATATTGCTGAGCCGTTTCGAAGATTTGGAATTCACAATAGACAAAGTAAAGGTAAACTGTGTTGCAAGACGTTAGTTCTATTATTCATTCTGTGGTTGCAGAATGTTGGCTTTCATCTTATCTATTCGAAAAACGCTGATTGGTGCCTTCATAAGGGCGCGCAAAATAGGTCAAGCCTTTTAGGCAGGCCGTAATAGTAGATTGTATAACATGGGTGCAAAATAGTACTTTTCGGCGAGGCCGCTTTTTTAAATCCAGAGCGGAGTGAAGGATGCTAAAGTAGAATCCTGAGCGTAGCGAGGGATTCAAAGTACGTCAGTCGAGGGAAAATAATTTTGCGGCCGAGTTATACACTCTGCTTTTCATCCCCCTCTATGAGAAAAGGCAATAGGTAAAAGGCTCATCATGTCATGTCATGTAATGTCACAAAATGTCATCTAATGACATTGAATGTCATTAAAAGTCATGAAAATTTCACGAAATGTCACATAATGTCATGACATGTCATTGAATGTCATGAAATGTCACAAAATGTCAATATATGTCATGTAATGTTATGAAATGTCACAAAATGTGTCGAAATATCATAAATGTCATGAAAAGTAACGAAATGTCATTACATGTCACGAAATGTCAAGAAAAGTCACGAAATGTCACAAAATGGCATTTAATGTCATGAAATATCTAAAGAAATGTCATCACTTGTCACGAAATGTCATGAAATGTAACAAAATGTCATATTATGTCACGAAATTTCATGAAACGTCACGAAATGTCATGTAATATTATGAAATAAAAAAAATAAAAAATTGAGAATGAACGGGTATCTACAAGGTAAGCATGCTACATCGTCGACCGCATCGTCACTTATCATCAGGTGAGACAGTGGTCAAATGCTTACCTATTCACCTATTAACAAAAATGTCATAAAATGTCAAATAATTTCATTGAACCTCTTAGACCAGGCACTATAGAAGAACATTCATAAGCCAAACATTTAAACATTTCTTTACCGCTCTAGAGCAGAAATGATCTACTTTACGCGCTTTTATCGAGGACCAAACCATCACTTTTCGAATAGAAGGGATGAAAATTGTTTTTTTATTTTTGGCTTATGAATGTTTCTCTATAGTGCACAGTCTAAAGAAGGCATGCTGAATGCACGCTGGCTAAATTAAAAAAAAAAGGTGAAACCAAATATACAGGATATAAAGTGCGCAAAGTGGCACAATACACAAAGCATGTATTTTACAACTTTTGCAAATTGGCCTGGAACAGAAACTGGTTTGGTTTAACCAAGACTTTTCTATTAGTATTAGGTACTTATACTTGTATCTAAAAGAAGCGGTTAAACTTTATCGGGCATTTTAAATATGTGGGTGATATTTACCCTAAGAATGTAGGTACTACGACTACGTGTCATCACGACTACGTGTCATAACAGCAACTTTACAGTGTAAAATAAATAAGAGCCACGTTGTTGTAAAGGATAGATCGCTGGGCTTCTAAGCGGAGGTCACCGGTTCAAATCCTAACACGGGTCTTCGTCCACAGGTGGTATAGGTACATATATTATGTCGATGTTCCGCCTGACTTGCTACCAAAAAGTAGCCTTACCACCATCAAGGAAAATACTGCCACCATAACCTTACCATAACGGGTTAAATAAAATAAAAAATCACGTGTTTTCAAAACGCAGCCCTTGAGAGTCAGAGTACCTAACCTAGGTGTTCACCATCTTCGACCACATCATCGCTTACCATCGATAAATGCGAAATAGTGGTCAAACGGTAGTCTATAAGATACAAAAGAAATTATATGCAAAATGGTTTCAGACAGTATAAGTACCATTAATTTACACTAAAAATACCTACTAAGCTTAAACGAATTTCATCGTATCATTGGTTTGTTGTGTTTGTTGATGTCAGTCAGTCAGTCAGTCTCTTTTATAAAACTATTCTTTTGTCTCGCTCTTTTATATATTCCCTTTTATCATAAAGGGGGATTTAAAGTAGAGCGTATCACTTCACAGAACACTATTCTATTACTCACGAGGTATTACTTAGTCGCAAAATTATTTTTC
Source organism: Cabera pusaria (assembly GCA_954871355.1). NCBI lineage: Eukaryota > Metazoa > Arthropoda > Insecta > Lepidoptera > Geometridae > Cabera > Cabera pusaria. The sequence goes on along the minus strand of OX940889.1, from coordinate 16,754,683 downwards.
ATCCCATCTATTCAAAAAGTGATGGTTTGATTCTCGATAAGTGCGCGCAAAATAGCTCTTTTCCGCCCTAGGACGGGAAAGTATTTTTTTAATTTTTAGGGTTCCGTACCTCTACAGGTAAAAAAGGAACCCTTATAAGATCACTTTCTTGTCCGTCTGTCTGTCCGTGTGTCACCACTAATTTTCTCAGGAACAGGTGGAACTACCAAGGGAGCGTTCAAGTATTACGTAACGCAATTTGGGGGGGCGGGGGGTTCTCGTAAAACGTTACGATGCGTTACAGGGGCGAGAAATTTAGATTTTCGCGAAAACTTGTTAGTACCAAAATTTACCATAATTTTCAACTTATTTTATTTTTCGGAATTTTTCCTTTACTTGTGCTGTAAGACCTGTGTAAGACCTTGCTTTAAACCAAAATTGACAATTCTAGGTCAACCTGAAGTACCCTTTAGGTTTTGGGTCGAAAACCTATAGGGTACTTCCCGTTGACCTAGAATCATGAAATTTGGCAAGAAGCAAGGTCTTACAGCAAAAGTTGAAAATTAAAGGGTGCCCCCATACATACATAGATGACGCCAATTAAGGTAGACCTCTGAGTTATATCGGCGCTGATACAATTTAGAGGTCTAACTTAATTGGTACATACCAACGTTGGTACAGAAGCCTCGGTAGGCGAGTTCAACTCGACTTGGCCGGTATTTATTTTTGGTTTATGAATGTTCTTCTATAGTGCCTGGTTTTAGGAGGTTCAATGAAATTCCTTGATATTTCACGACATTTTTTTAAATGCTAGATAGGCAAAGCATTTGACCACTGTCTCACTTGATGTTAAGTGACGATGCGGTCGATGATGTAGCACGCTTACCTTGTAGATACCCGTTCATTCGCAATTTTTTTTATTTCATAACATTACATGTAATTTCATGAAATTTCGTGACATATTATTATCAAGACATATTTTTACATTTCATGACATTTTGTGACGTTTCATGACATGTAATGATATTTCGTTGCTTTTCATGACATTTTATGACATATCATGACATTTTATTACATTTCATGACATTTCGTGACATTTCGTGGACATTTAATGACATTTCGTCACTTTTCATGACATTTGTGATATTTCGTGACATTTTATGACTTTTTGTTACATTTCGTTACATTTTATGACATTTCGTGACATTTCATGACATTTCATAATATTATATGACATTTTGTGACAGTTCATGACATATATGACATTTTAGATTTCTATTAGGATTCTAGATTAGAACCTTTGCTCCGCTCTGGATTAAAAAAAGCGGCCTAGCAGAAAAGTAGTATTTTGCACCCTTGTTATACAATCTACTATTCTCTCGGCCGACGTATTTTGAGAGTATTTTGACCTAACAAACAACCATACATCCATTCATACTCACAAACATTCGCATTTATAATGTTACATAGTAGGATAGGATTTTAACATTGCTTTAATTTGGATAAAACTGTCACCTTATTAACTAAAGCTATGGTTACCTATTTTCCAGAGTGCCTGTAAGTTTTACAGTACCATTGACGAAGTCCTTAACGCCATGATATCAGACCTCCTTGCAGGATACCTTTCCAAATTCAGCAGAGCAATATGTGCGATGTATGGAAATATCGTAGTGGATGCACTAAATAATATCCTCAATAAATATGAGAACTGGCAAATAATTGCTGTAATCCTATAACGAATGGAAAACTTAGTACACCTTACACGTTTTTAATCGACTTAAAAAATGGATGATAGAGGATCAATTCGTGTTTTTTTTTCAATTAATATTTTTCAGTAAAGTGTTCAATAAAAAGGTTCAATGTTTTTTGCATTTCATTTTGTTTTCATTAATGATATAGCAACATAGTAACCCAGCAATCTGATAATTACTTGTCGGTAGAACGCAACTTGTTTTATCATGTTGTTATGCACGTTATAGTAAATAATGTATTTATGTATGCAAATTATTTACCTGCATTTATGTATAACTAATATAATTATTATATATTTAAGTATGCAGATATATATGAATGTATATAATATATTGATAATTCCCTCAACACGGCTACGCGGCTCAACTGATTTTTCTTACAATTTTGCACAGGGTAGTCAATATGGTAGAATAAGATAGTAGATAGTCGCGTCCAACCATCTAATGAAAAGCAACTAACGATTGGCAAGTCCGACTGACTCGGTAGGTCTCCCACATGAAGGCTTACCACCATAATATTTAAAACAACAATTCTAATATTCTACTCTTCTAACTTAGTCTACTTAATTAAAAACTACCGCGTGCTTATTTTGCTAGTAACGCCATCTAAGGAACGTTAACGCAATCTGAAAAAAGCCGAATAAAACACATTTCTTGTATCATATATAAAGACCTCCTTTTTTATAGATTCGTCATGTCTGTCCGTCCGTCCGTATGTCACAGCCACTTTATTCCGAAAATATTAAGACTAAATACATAGTTGAAACTTGGTAGGTCTAGGTAGGTGTATTCTGTGAACCGCTTTACGATTTTCATACAAAAATATAAGATTAAGGGGAGGCTTCCCACACATGGGACTGAAACTAAAAAAAAATTATCAAACCTATACGTGCGGGGTATCTATAGATAGGTATTTAAAAATGACATTGAATTATTTAAAACCATTTTTTCTCAAAGTCAAACATTTGAAAGATATACACGTCTAAATTGGAAAAATGTGTGTCAAAAAAATATATATGCTGTAGATCTCAATAAACACTTTCAACAAAAATTGGTTTGAACGAGATATAGTCAGCAGTTTTTAAGATAAAGCAATCGCAAATGTAACTTTGTTTTTCATACAAACACTATGAAAAACAAAGTAAAATTTTTGGTGGCGAAAATTATACTTATAAAATACTCTGCTGTGTTACGGAACCCTACGAGTACGAGCCCGACATACACTTGGCCTATTTATACTTTAGCTTATTTATACTTTATTTTGTTTTTATTATTTGTTAAAACAGTAGTTAGTACACTTTATAAAAAATGTAATTGTCTAACTTAGTTCAAAAGATACAGCCCTGCGATAGATGGACGGACGAACAGCGAATTCTCAGTAATAGCATAGAAAAGATAATAATACTACGTAGTAATAGAGTCCCGTTGGCACCATATGGGTATGGAACCCTATCTATTTAGACCGAAAAAAAGTGTGTATCAGTTCCGACGCACGACTGGAGTTTACTCTTTAAGAATGATTATTATAGTGGTCAAGGTCAATGTCAATTTCAAGATCAAAATTAAGGTCCTGGTATTTATCGTCATCTCTGTAGATACTGATCAGATATTGATAAAATTTAAATAGGACCACATCGAAGATCAACCTTGACGGAAAAAAAATCGCGTAAACGTTTAACATTTAATTTTCTCCCATAAAAGTTCATACCCCGGATATAAATACATGAAATATGAAAATCGATTCATAAGGAGTAAACTCCAAAAAATAAACCGAAGTTACACTCAGTTTAACATTAAAAAAACAAAAAAACCCTTTTGATCAAAAAAAATAATAAATAATCTGTCAAGTTCAATTACAAAAAATATAACACCAATTCCGCAAATAGCTTTTTTGCTCATATAAATTGTAGTACATATAAAGGAAATGATTTGTTATATCCATTATAAGGTATAAAGGGATTTAAATACCTACGCAAATGATAGTGACGCAGATAGGTAGATATAACTTATTAAAATAAAATACGACCCTCGCTAAGTATTTTATCAAAATTATTGTTGTTAACATGTGATTGATCGACGATCTATGAAATCAGTGCTGATTGCTAATCGATTAATATTATTATAATAAGTAATTAGCAAATTATTTCGCAGTAGCTTGTGAACCGTCAAACTACCAGGTAAGAGATTTTATTTATAACAAAATACCTAATTTATATTATAAACTATTCTACTTTTAATTTTACTGAATTATTCGCAGTAACTTGTTAAAATTACAAGTTGTAAAAACGAGATTGTAATTTAAGTCGCTTTGTAGTTACCTTATATGAAGGTGTGTAAGCGTAGACTCTATGCTTAGCTGAGCCTCCAGGCTATGTGATGACAAAGACCGCGGAAGTAAGTTCGCTTTCCAAACTTACTTACTCTACGCCGTAGAGTAAGTTTGGAAAGCAAACCCATCTACATCTACACCGTAGAGTAAGTAAAGTTGAAAAGCGAACCCATTATGTAACATGTAAAGTAGAAGAGACCGCGGAAGTGAGGGGCAGAAGGGGCCAAATGCCCCCCTCCAATTTCACTACCTGGGAAAGAAGGACTCTTTGTGTTGACCCCCTTGTGAGAACCCCCTGCCCTCCCCCTCCGTCATGGAGTACTTACTTCCGCGATCTCTGTCATCACCAACCTGCAAACTAATGCTTGCAGGCTACGAACAGTGTTATCAAAATTAGGCGAACGAGATGTAAAATTCGACGTAGTCACCACCTACCTTGAAGGTTTTCTACGGTACGTAACGCTACGTAGTACTATCAAGTATTATAAGAAGGTTTACATACAAAATGAAATCCTGAACATGCATAAAATCCAAAATAAGTACATACAATATTGATAGGTACTCTTTCCTCTGCGTCAAATTGCCTCAAATCGTAGTGCCATTAGTTTTGATACATATCTCTACAAGCATCCAATCATAAATAAATTATGTAGAGATTATGATATTTTAATGACTGATATTTTTCAGTATGAAACTGCTTTTGGTGCTGATGGTGTGCGCAGTGGCCGCAGCTGCGCCGAAGGTTAACAAAGTTGCGCCTTTTGAGCTTGGTAAGTTAGGTATTTTTCAACCGACTTCACACAAAAGGAGATGTTTCCCACTCCGGACTCCGTCAAATCTTAACCGATTTGAAAAATTATGAGATTATGCCTCCCGTTTGGTCCCATTCAAATTTATTTATCGGAGATCTGATAATCATCTCCGGAGATATGAAGATAAACAATATAAACAAATTTAATACCTCGATGACATGACTATGGCTAGTGGATATTTTCACTATAGCGGCATGTGAAGTCGGTTTTTCCGTTTTGTACGCTCATAAATTATTTATCCAATCCAGCGGCATCGCCCGTGTCGAAAAGTATTCTCTGTCCTATTCTTCTACATTATAGAATGGAACTGTACTCAAGGATAGCTGCTGGAACACATTAGAAGTTCGGCCATAGAAAAGATAATAATACTGGTACGGCGACAGATTTTCTAACTTGGTAGCTGGCCAGGCGGATACTAAATAGTGTCCTACCACTATGCAAAATTCTCCTATTCTACGCTTATTTACTATTTGCAAAATTGCAGCCAAATCGTTGAGCTGCTTGACCGTGAAGGGGTCATCAATAGGCAAACTAACTATCGCAATTATTATATACTCATTTGTGCCTGTTTTTTTATATTATTTATTTTTAGAAAGTTATATCATTTTGTTAATGAAATAGGTTAGTACAAAAAAGTTATGTAAATATTATAAAATTAAAAATTATATAAAAGCAGAGAACAAACCACCCGACAAAGCGCACTACACATCAACAGAATCTAGAGATATCTAAGATTTCATCGATTGTCAAAAAATCTATACTTATAAGATGCTTTTGTCCTGGGTAGAAAACAGGCATTCATATTTCTGCAATAGTCTACAACTTATGATCTGAACCCTAAAAAGTAATAATAATTAAAATAGGTACATAACACTGTACTACTAACTGTACTAACCAACCAAGGATCCATGAATCCTAAGAGAATAAACGCTCATACAACGCACTGACTCCCACTTGATAATTCTCACAAGTGACAGGATGATATACTTAATCTTGTAAATCTTTTCAGATCTATTCAAAGACCAAGACCCAGAGAGCCGCAACTTCGTCATAAACGCCCTCGTGAACCAGTTCTTTAACCACCTCCGTCGCATCATCAATGGTGGCTCCTCTCTGTTCGGGATTCCGCCACTAGACCCTCTGGAACTGGCACACTTCCATCTTGTTATCCCTGCTGGACTTATCAAGTAAGATTTATTTTTATTTAACTTGCAATTTTCGTTTCGTTTCGTCCTACGTTTCGTAAGTTATCAACACCAATATTATAAATGCGAAATTTGGTGACTTCTTCACGGTCAAACGGCTGGACCGATTTAGCTGAAATTTTGTGCAAGGATAGACAGTACTATGGATTAGGATTAAAGGATACTTTTTAACGCGGGCAAAGTCGCGGGGCACAGCTAGTCCGTCATAATTTGCAAACAATTTTTCAATCACTTTCTGATGTCCGATTGCGCCGAATGGAACACTTATGTTCGGTGATAGTGCAATTTTACGATACCTGTACCATCGAGCAGCTGATGATGTACTATCGTCCGTCATAATTTGCAAACAATTTATCAATCACTTGCTGCTGATATCTGATTGGGCTGAAATGCACTCTTATGTTCGGTGCTGGTGCAATTTTACGATATTATCGAGCAGATCTGATGATACTATCGAGCAGATCTGATGATGGAACCGCGATTTAGGGTCTGGAACTCCATGATGGCAAATAGAAGGACTCTCTAATTTCGGTAATTACGATTAATTTTCGGTAAGTAGCTACTTATACCTACTTGCCGAAATTAGACTGTCATGTCATATAATATGTTCTGATATCTAAGAATACGAGAGACTTCATACACATTTGTATGAAGTCTCAAGCTTGTTTTAAAATGTGTTTTTGAAATAAGTAACTAACTACCTATTAAAATCTTGAATATTTGATTTTAGAGTTTTCAACTCATTGCGGAATTTGGCGATCCCCGCGATGAGTTACTCTTACGCGAAACTTATATGCGACTAGGTGTGCCTTGCAGTTTCACCTGCGTAGTTTCCGTTCTTATGTCACTCGCTGATAATGTAGCTTTCGATTAGTAAAATATTTTTTCATCCCATCTATTCGAAAAGTGATGGTTTGTTCCTCGATAAGTGCGCGCAAAATAGGTCTTTTCCGCCCTAGGGCCGGGAAAGTAATTTTTTAATTTTTGGCTTATGACTGTTACTTTATAGTATGGCACTATGGATATGCATCTAAGGAGGTTCAATAACAATATTGTACAGGAAATGTCACTGTCCTATCAACTAGATAGCGTGCCACGCTTGATGAATAAAAAAGCTCGTGAAGCTAAACATTTAATGTTATAAAACAATACCATATATATATATATATAATATAATATAATATATATAATACAGAAAAAAAAAGTTCGAATGCGTGGCACAATACACTGGTATTGTGGTAGCCAAGATGAAAAAAAAAGAAGCGCACGAACCGTCATTAATAGTCTATTGAATTTAAAAAAAGAATCTTGTATGAAGAAGAAAACAATAAGCGCGCGAATCAATACTAAGCCCTCCTCACATTATTTTTTTGTTGCAGAGCTAAATAAATTATTAATTCATAAAGAAAATGAGTTCTGATAACGAAAGTATTAATTTAACGCCCGAAAGAATAAAAAACGACGCAACAAATGTTATAAACAATCTGTTATCAACAAAGTCCCGCGAAAAATATTTAAAAGCCTATACAAAATGTATTGAGTGGAAAAATACAAAAAAAGCGAATTCATTGTCAGAAACTGTATTTCTAGCTAATTATCAAGAACTGGCCAAATTCAGGCAACCGTCTTTGAATATTTACATTTTGGAGTATTTATTCAATGCTGAAATCGACAGTCAATACTAATAATAGGGAATATGCATGTTTTTTTTAAATATTTTTTATTTCACTCATTACATCCATATAACATAATAAAAAAATAAAATACTGCTGGAATTAGTCTAATTATTTTTTAAATAAACATTAACTATACACATATACACATTAAATATATACACATTAAATATACAAATAAATTTGAGCAGTTTAAACGCCATCATTTCCCGGGCTCTTTGGTAATACATTGTGACGTCACTCACTTACGTCAGACACACGCCGCTTGAAGCAAACTAGCTTTTTTTTCTTTAACTAAGACTCCGCGCGATTATTGTATTTAGCCAATGGCATGTTTTTATTAAATTATACAGTTTCTCTAATCTCGTACTCATTTTTATAATATACATTTTTGCACAATAATTCGCGGCAAACACAATATTTGGAAATAAATACAATAAGACCACACCATACATTTATTTTTATGTTTCCGCGCTTAATGTTTCTATCACGTGGAGTTGTGCATAATGACGTCAACTTTCGATTCGACCAATGGTGATCTGTTTTACAAACTTACATTTCCCTCGCTTAAATTGCATTTTTAATTTATTATTTTAAGCAAATAAAATGGAATTAAATTAAAAAAAAAGGTTTTACATATAACTCCAGGACAACAAAGTATCGAAAAAAAAATATTTCTAATAAATCTGAGCTTCATGCATATTCCCTATTACGAGTATATTCAAATCAGGACCTATACAAAATTGGTAGCATATCTGAAGGACATAAACCAAAATAAATCAAAAGTGCTTGTGTATGTGCTGTGTGTATATGTGTCATATGTGTTTTGTTTAGTTGTGTTAGTCTCTTTTTTAGTTAATATAGTGTTGAACTTAATTTGAGCCTTTTATTTCCTTTTCTCATAGAGGAGGATGAAAAGCAGAGTGTTAAACTCGGCTGCAATATTATTTTCTCTCGGCCGACGTACTTTAAATCCTGAGCGAAGCGAAGGATTCTAGAGTAGAATCCCGAGCGTAGCGAGGGAATCTAAAGTAGAATCCTGAGCGTAGCGAAAAAATAGCGGCCTCGTAGAAATGTACTATATTGCACCCTTGTTATACAATCTAATATTTTTAAATCGGTCCAGTTGTTTTTGAGTTAAATCATATGAAACAAACAAAAAATCAAATCTTTCTTCATTATAATATCAGTTTAGATCGCAAATTTAAACTTTTTTTTTTGCAGTCTTGACCTTGAGCTGAAGGACATCTTTGTGGCTGGTATCGGTGGCTTCGTGGTCAACAGGAGTGATTTGAACGTCAGAGCACAAACTTTTGACGTCGATATCTCAGTTCCCGCTTTTGATATAAGAGCAGGTTAGATTTAAAAGATTTATATCTCTTGGGTCCAGGTATTTCGGCGTGTAATAATAGCATGTGAACAAGCATACATTATGTTAGGTATGTGTATGTATGCCAAAAGTCATACAAAAGCGCAGAATAAATAATAGTACCTAAACAAAAGTAACGCATTTATAATTTTAATTAAATTGATTTACGCAAATTACAATAAAAATACAACGCAGGTACTTTGAAACATAAACAACAATCGTCTTTCTTCTGTTATTTTTCTTCTGCTAATCTTCTAATACTTATTATAGATGCGAAAGGTTTCTAGTACATATTTAAAGATATTTAATGATAAAAACAAGTGCATCAGGTACTAACATCGCGGAAAATATCGTTTGCGCGATGCAGGATCTCATACATTGAGGCAATATTTTCAAGGAGATGGTTAGTTAGGTTGGTAATTACCGATGGATGAATGTTTGTTACGCTTTTACGCAGCAACGGCTGAACGGATTTGGATGAAATGTGGCATGTACAGCTTAATTATAAATTGTATTAACACAGGATTCATAACGCAGGCAAGCCGTGGGGTCCAAGTAGTACTTAATACATTTGTAAATTTCAGGTGAATACGATCTTACCGGAGATCTCTTCACTGCAGTTCCTCTCTACGGGAAAGGCCAAGCCAGGTTAGCGCTACAGAGTAATTATAAGTGAAAAATATTTAGATTTTTAGCGTTGTTCTATGACTGATTCATCTTTAGAAGCCTATATAGGAGACGCCTATGTCCACTACTGGACATAGGCGTCTCTCCTGCAGTACGCCACTGAGTTCAATCTTTAGCTGTTCTTTTCCAACCCCTATCCCACACCACCTAGCTGAATATCGTTCTAGAATATCGGCCTAAACTGAGTGCTATAGCAAATGTTGTGATGATAATAAAAACAATATTCCAGGTTCTTCGTGGAAGTATTCAGGTTCAGGGGTCTGGTCCACTGGAAGCAGTCAGAAGATGGCAAATCTGTGATCATCGACAGAATCGAAAACCCATCCTTCGAGCTTCCCTCCGTTAAGGTATGAATGAAGTAGCTACACCCAGCAATAGTTCTAGTCCTACCGCGTTTTATTGACAGACTTCACAAATTTAAGGGAGGAAATAATACCTAATCTAAGGAAATATTACCAGCATGTTTCTGTCTACTGCTAGACATAGGACTCTCCTATGGCACGCCCCTGAGCTCGATCTTAAGCTCTTTGTTACCAACCACTGCCAGCCAGCTTACACATATATCATCGCTCCATCTAGCTGGAGGGCGTTATACACTACGTCTGCCGAGCCGCGGTCTCCACTCCAAAACATGTCTACCCCAATGTTTACTATATCGGATCTACGACAGATGTGACCAGTGCACTGCTACTTGAGCCTGCTAAACTATTGAGCTAAGTAGATAATAACTTAAAAAATAACCTAAACATAAATCAGATATTTTAATTTACTCTGAAGACTTATTATTCATTATCACAAAGACAATCAAGACTATGCTCTTAAAATAAATAGTTTCGCAAAAAATATTAAAAACTTGCAACATTTCTTTCGGTTACCGCATAGAAGTATGTAGCTGGCCAAAAAAACTTGTAAAGTGCATATTTCTCGGAAACTAATAAAAATCCGAGAACATACTTGGGATCCAAGAGATGCGCAGTGAAGTCTTCTACCTCCATGCTTCGTTTGATCGTTTGATTCATATCCGTAATGAATCACCAGTACACTCCACTCCACTATAGGTAGTGATCAAAAAATACTCGTAAATACTGATGATGTAATATCTTTCCAGTCTGAGCTGACTGGCGCTATCGGCGGAGGCGACATCGACGCGATTGTCAACGCCATGATTGAAGACGTTGTCATCGACTACGCTAACCGGTTCCACGGAGCCATAGCCCAGGTTGTAGCTCGTGCTATATCCACTGCACTGAACCCGTTACTTGAACGACTGGACAGCTGGAGATTCATAGCCCCCGTCATGCCGAGAAACTGAACTATTTATTTCAGAGATGTGAATTTATTTATGTGAATATGAGTATATTATGTGCAGATTTAAGTGGTGTTTCTTTGATATTGTTAACGATCTATTACAAATAGCAAATTACGCGTCACAAAAAATAAAATATTTGCAACGGAACCTCAGATTAGATTATTATCTAATCTGAGGTTTCGTCGAGTCTGAATCTGAGGTCGGGTTTTTCACCCGACTGCGAAGGAAGGAGGGTTGTTTTTTTCGAGTGTATGTATATGTGTATGTATATATATATAATATATACATACACATATACATACACTCGAAAAAAACAACCCTCCTTCCTATATATATATATATATATATATATAGGAAGGAGGAGGGATATATATATATATACATATATTACTTTGGCATGCCCTAGAGCCTAAAACGGCTTGTCGTATTTTTATGTGAGTGTTGTCAATAGATTCGTCTTTGTTGTGAAAGTGACACTTGGGTACCTACATCAAAATTTTGAAAATACATCGAGTGTCAAAATAAATAATGTTCGGTGATTACGAATATTTCAATTCAATTCATTTATTGTTCAGACACATAGATCCAGTTGTTTGGTTAGTAGTAGTTTAAATAACTTACACGTTTTATTGGAGTTTGGAAGTGCTAATAAATCTCGGTCGCAGTCGGGTGTTTTGTACTTTTCAATAATTAACTTGTTAAATTTAACGGCTTGTTTGACTACTATCGTACCTGTTGTTAAGTGATGATGTAGTCTAAGTAGCTTAGCACGCTAGGCCTAGAATATGAACTGGCTGTCAAGCCAGTGCCGGAACACATAAGATGTTTGGCGACAGATTTGAATCCAACCTGGGTAGCTTGTAGCTGGCTAGGTAGACACTAGAACGCGTCCTACCACCATGCCGGGGTCGGAGTTTAGTATCGATGTTTTTTCTTCACTTGATGGGCACTGACATTTTTGAAGTGAAATTTCATTCAGTTCATTCAATTTATTTCTCAACATCACTACCTAATTATTTTTTTGTACAACTCCAAAGATAGCGAATAATAAAGTCGCGTTTTAACGCGACTATAGCCAATCTTACTACCTGTAGGCGAAAAATATAAATTTTACCAGGTTCTACTATATTTTTCTTGTTATTTTCTTTCTTTCATATCCAAAGTCTTCATCACCGACTGATTGATCACTTGTGCCAGTGCTTGTGCAGTGTATTCGTTCTATCTTACTCATACCTACCTATTTATCTGCATAAGGTGAATTAGGAAAGATAGATGATAGATAGATGAATACTTTATTGCATACCAATCAACACAGTATAATCTAAGACAAGGAAAAACTAATTAGGTGTGACAATGGGCGGTCTTATCGCTCAGAGCGATCTGTACCAGACAACCTTTGGATGGACAGGAGCTAGTTTTGAAAATAAGCGGTCGGTGGCATACAATACATTTGACAAAATAAGATAAGTCATAATATTATTTTACATAAACCTACATACAAATATAGTCAAAAGGGAATATGCATGAAGCTCAGATTTATTGGATTTTTTTTTTTTCGATTCTTTATTGTCCTGGAGTTATATGTATAACCTTTTTTTTTTATTTAATTCCATTTTATTTGCTTAAAATAATAAATTAAAAATGCAATTTAAGCGAGGGAAATTTAAGTTTGTAAAACAGATCACCATTGGTCGAATCGAAAGTTATCGTCATTATGCACTACTCCACGTGATAGAAACATTGAGCGCGGGAACATAAAAATAAATGTATGGTGTGGTCTTATTGTATTTATTTCCAAATATTGTGTTTGCCTCGTATTATTGTGCAAAAATGTATATTACTAACCATTTAATATAGATAAAAATGAGTACGAGATTAGAGAAACTGTATAATTTAATTAAAACATGCCATTGGCTAAATACAATAATCGCGCGGAGTATTAGTTAAAGAAAAAAAAGCTAGTTTGCTTTAAGCGGCGTGCGTGACGTCACAATGCACTACCAAAGAGCCCGGGAAATGATGGCGTTTAAACTGCTCAAATTTATTTGTATATTTAAATGTTTATTTAAAAAATAATTAGACTAATTCCAGCAGTATTTTATTTTTTTATTATGTTATATGGATGTAATGAGTGAAATAAAAATATAAAAAAATATGCATATTCCCTATTATACAAATACAATTACATATAACATTATAGATTTATATATAAATATATATACACACACATATACATACACAAATACAATAAGTAAATATAATAATACAATACATACATATATATACATATTATATTTAGAGTAAAGCTAGTCAATTTGCGATAGTGTTATATAATGCTTAAATACCATATTTTTAAATATTTGCGGCGTTCGGGCTTCTTTGATGTTGACAGGGAGTGCATTCCATAGATGAATAGCTTTCATGGTAAATGATTTGTAGTAGTGTTGCGACGTACAGTGCCACAAGTATAACTTGGCGGTGGTGGTTTTTGGAACTAATTCTTTTAATTGAAACTATGAGTTTGACGTTTGAGAGATTACCGCGACATTATTGTTGATAAATCTGCTACATTAAAATAGTTCAATAATGCCAAAAGTAATTAAAAGTGGTTTAAGAGGAACTGTTATCAAAGTACAAAGTAAAAGCACAGTGGCGCACAGGCACGCCAAGTTATACTTGCCGGACTGTATGTGGGTGTTCTGGCATCTTCAATTTGAGGTTATGTTGAGAACGCAATGGACGAGGGTTAGATGAATATGAAAATTTAAAGCCTTCCTTCCTTCCTTCAAATAAGAGGGAGTGGCTGGAAGGAAAAGAATATTATAAAGCTGGGAAAGAATATGTGAGTTTCGCCGAAAACGGATAGGGAGCCATTTGAGCTTTGCTCGAAATTCTAAAACGTGGTCAAACTTTCGCAGACCATAGATAAAGCGGATGCAGAAATTCTGTAAACCCTCGATTTTATCAAGTTGCTCCTCGGTGAGGTCAAGGTAACAAACATCGGCGTAATCTAAAATGGGGAAGAGAAGGGATTGTTCCAAGGCAGTTTTGGTGGTGATAGGAAGGAAATAACGTAATCTTCGAAGAGAAGAAGCCGACGCGAATAATTTCCTACTCCTTTCCGCCAGCTGAGGTTCCCATGAGAGACAACTGTCCATTTGTATTCCCAAGTTTTTTACGGAATAGCTTATACTTATATGATACGAAAGAGTGAAGATTTTTTAAAACAAAACACAGAGCTTGCTAAATACACACACGCCACGATTTATTGGCTCAAAACTACGAATAAAGCAGGCCCATAATAAAAAACAGCAGAAAGCTTCACGTCCGTCTTTTGTCTTCTTAATACAGTTTATATCAGCGTCGATCCGAGTAATCTTGATAATCTTCATACCACACCTCCCTGCATACTCCAGTGCGGTCCATTTGGAATCCATCAGGACACATGTCGTATTCGAAGACACTCGGAGAATTATCACCTATCGCCGTCTTAATCACGAATACCCTCGTCTCATCTTTCGGCTGCTCTTTTCTTTTTATCACTGACTGCCGAGTTAAAATAACGTTACAGAGAAGGAACAACGTTAACGTGAATCGATACATCGTATGTTAGATTGTATGCACTCGATGGTTGTAAGAAGGCCACTGCGGATTTGCGAACTGATTCGTTCGGCATTGATTAGGCACTTCCTTCGCCCACGCTATTGATGCGACAAAAATGTCCAAACTCGATGTCAATGGGAGATAAGGAGTGCTACGCATCCTGCGATTAACGATACAATGTTTCCTCCCTTCTTTAAGTTTCGTGAATTATTACATAAGCATACCTACTGTGTAGGTAGGTAGTAGGTATATTTATGTAACAATTACTAACTACTCGCTCCATTAAAATATCTGATGATGAATTGTTAAACACAATCCAAAATTTCATCGTACCGACGGGACTCGAACCTCCTGGATAACATGTCCAGTGGTGCTCTGCCCATTAAGCCACAGTTCGATATATCGATACGATGAAATTAGTGGATTGCATTTTTTATCCCAATTATGCATTGGTGGCATATGCATTTACAAAAAATATAAAATGTGTAACACTTCGAAGAAATATAATATCTGATGATAAGTTTTGGTGGCCATATATTCACATAGTTTTCAATGAAACCAGGCATTAATTTAGATACGATCACGTCCAATAAAGTAAGTAGTTAGTTACCTGTCTAAAAAAAGTAAAATTAATATCAATTTGAACCTATCAATTTTAGTTTTCTATGACAGAAATCTTAAAAACTAAAATGTACTATACGTTACCTGAAAGATTGGCAGACACAAAACTTTTCTCACGACGCGACGGCTGACGAATACATAGATAGGTACTGTAAACACTATGAAAAACAGAGTTAATTTTTCGGTAGTGAAAATTATAGTAATAAAAAAAATCTAGTGTTACGGAACCCTACGAGTGCGAGTCCGACTTGCAGTTGGCCAGTTTATTAAATCTTAGGCTAGCGTTTGACCACTACCTTCCCTGCTGGTAAGCGATGATATGGTCGAAAATGGTGAACACGCTAGGCCTAGAGTAGGTACTCTGACTCTCAAGGACTTAAAAAAGACTAAACATGGAGAAAGTTATCAATTCGACTGTCGAGATCAGATGAGTATCTCCAGAGGTATGAAGATAGACACCTCAAACTAGCAAACACTAGCGCGGCACTTTCAAGTCCTTTTGTTTAGTTTTGTAAACGATCTTAAATCATTTTGGTATTTTCGACAGATACATAAGCAATAACCACTACCTTATCTGATGTAATGTTGGTAAAGTCACAGAATAAATAATAGTTGGTGAAGTGACGATGCGGTCATAAATGGATTCGTCCTCGTCTGTAGGTAGTAATAGTAAGTAATTCCTCTAGGTAAATTTAAGATGGCAATGAGACGAACAGAGGCTAGAGAGGTTGAGGCGCAGGAGAGCTTGTTTTTTTAATATTTTTGACGTGGCAACGTCTAATAAATCGATGAACGCCGGCTGCATGCATGCACCAAAAAGTTTCTCGTTACGCTCATACATCAATGTTTTGTTAATTGTTGTATGAATGTGAATATGGATATGCATATGAACATGAACATTCATGTTTTGTTATGACGTTGTCACGTTAAACTATCGTCCGTAAACCAACTTTACAGACAACCAATCTTTTTTTTGTAATGAAATAAACTTTAATCTTAGTTGATTGCCCAAATAAGTAGGTATTTTAAATGCTATCGCTTTTATAACCAAGGCGCTTTCATTGTAGCCCAGTGTAAAAATAATTATAATATCTATATACCTATACTATTATATATTTTAACTATAGGCACAGAATAATGAATAGTACAAGCTATAGGCTAGCGTTTGACTTGGCTACTGCTGCTGGTTAGCCATGATGTGGTTGAAGATGGTAAACACGCTAGGCCTAGAATACTCCGACTCTCAAGGGCTGTGTGCTGTCGAAAAATCGTAAGATTATGGTACCGGACTTTCTCTTTGACGGTACTAACTTATACTAACCTACTTTTTTGGTAGCAATTAAACCGAAACTTCGATATAATGCTCCTTCCACCTGTAGACGTCAAGCCGTCTAATAAATTTCACTGTAGGGAAACTCTTTCGACATTCATAATATTTCCTCCAATACAGTACCTAAGTTTAAGAAAAATAAATGACATTATCGGATTTTATAAGGGGTATCATATATCTCGGACTAATATACAGTTATCTGTGATCATATAGCTTGGCTCTAGGTAAGCTGTACAAATAAAAAATCTGTAAAAATGTAGTGTTTTTAATACAAATTAAGGCACATTATGAGCACCAGTTTAAACCTTATCTAGAAAATGGCACGTTAGGTATGCCTCAATCAAGGTTATTATAAGACATACAACTTTAAATTACTTTATAAGTATAACTTGTTATCAATAAATACACATCTTATAAGACATACTTTTCTTAAAAGCCTAAATAACATTCTGAAGATAAGTAAATAATTTTGGTCTCATATAATCACAAAACTGCCCAATATAATACTTATTCTGAACAAATGGTGAATTAAGTTAGGTAACTCTTAAATATATAAAAATAAAGTTATAAAAACCTATAAAAGTATAACATATCGTCTCCAAGTTTACGTTTACTATTATTAAAACTATGTTATAACTACGTTAATATTACTTTATATTACGTATAACTTTTACTTCGATTAACAATAATTAATGATGGTTTGCAAAACAAAAATAAAACTATTTCAAGCGCCACGATAGTAATTTTCACTACCAAGTTTGAAGAGGTTTTTACATATGATGATATTTATCACATCTCAATAACACTAGAAAGGAACCAAATGGGAAGTATAATCTCAAATATATTTTTTTAAAATAAAATTAATAATGTAGTTGAGATCACAGACATAAAATGTTGATTACAAAATACGGTATTAAAGTCATGAATGCAGTCATGCATGAATAATCAACTCGCTGTTTTTGGCCAAAATGTTATCCCTTTTATCCAAAGCTTTAGAATGTCTGTGACACTGGTGTAATTAGTTTTTAGGTTGCGGTGGAGGTATTCTTTCTTTAGGTAGTGGTGGCGGTTGTTTTTCACGCGGCGGCGGTGGCGTTTGGCGCTCCCGGGGTGGTGGAGGTGGCTGTCGCTCTCGTGGTGGTGGCGCAGCGTGAGCGTTAGCTCGTCGGGGCTCCGGCGGTGGCTGACGCGCTCGCGGTTCAGGCGGTGCTTGCCTCTGCTTTGGAGGTGGTGGAAACTCCATTCTGGAAAGATTTGTCCATAAACCATTTGATTTTTTGTGACGACTATGATGATTATATGATGATGTATGGACAGAGATAGGCTGATGATGTAAATTACAAGTAATCATGATCTTTATACCCAAATGATTATATCTGTACCTGTAAGGTATTATTATTATTATACTCTTTATTCAATTCACATCACGGGCTGCAAATCGCCCCGTCCTTTGGAAGGCATTGACGGAGCCGAAGCCAACGTCAAGAGGCCCTTTACAATATTAAATTAAATAAAAATATGATTTGTGGATGGAGACATGAAAAACTATAAAAAGATGGTACTATAATTTATTATGGCTATGAATGTGTGCTGCTTGATGACTGTTTTCTGGTCTATGGGATGAGGTACGGCACCCGCCAATTATGCCTCATTTCAAAATATTAAGGCGAGTGGTGACTAGCTATACACTGAATGGACCCCCCATAAAGGCGGACCGTTATGTCGGCGCCGAGGGGCAACATTGGCGTGGATAGCTAAGGGTGTTGAGAGGTGTGCTGCACTTTCACTAAACGCTACTAGCGGCTTTATGCCTTTAACACTTCCACCCTGGAGCTTTGGTCTTAGCTCTTGCGATTCCCACCACCGGCCGGCCGGTCAAGGCAAGCCGGGGGTCAGAGGGTCTCATTTAGCCCTCACAGGATAGGGGTCCGCGGTGTCGCCACTCACCGTCGGCTCGCCACAAAGCCGCCCCTGCGGGATTATTATTATTATTATTATTATTGATACCTCAAATCCAATCAGCCATAAACATCATAGATACATATCTAAATAGTTAGGACTATAAAGCCGGGTCCATATGCTTGGCAAACAATGGCAAACAGCAAACACCTACATGTGGATGGGTGTTTGTATGTGTTTGCCTGTTCCTGTTTGTGTTCGCCACTGTTCGGGGTCAGTGTCGGTTTTTAATTTTATCTCCTTGATGGTGGTAAACTACTTTGGACAAGGATGACACTAGCCTGATAGTAAGCAATGATGCCTGACTACATAAGCTGTTGCATGCAAAACTACAGATAAGTAATATAACTGCATTGAGAGAATTTAACAATCACTGCACTGCGCTTCTCTGATATAATCTGAGCATCAATAACTTATCACAACAAAGGTAAATGTCATCATCAGCCTGTATTAGTCGACCGCTGAACATAGGCGTCAAGGTCTCTACTTTAGAACAAGTTTACCCATAGGTTATCGGTTCTGTGGCATATACTTATCACCCACCCACTACCACTTATGCTTACTATGGTAAATATGTAATAAAAAATTATGACTAAGAATCTTTGTAAATTGTAAGTGGTAGGTATTTAAAATTAACAAACAGGCTCTTCACTGGATTGTTGAATGTATCATTGTATCCCCTTGTACACAGATTACTATATGTGTCAGAGACCCTGGTAGCACGTCTTATCTTGCAACTAGGTGTGATCTAAACAATCAAATGACTATATATTCAATGTACTCTGTGACTTCATTCTATGCTAAGAGTAGACCACAGAATACTATTTACTCGGGGAGTACTATTTACTCGGGGAGGAGTAGACTAATGCTCGAGTAAGTATGTAACAATGTTAGAGTAATTATAGTAATTATAAGTTTATCGAATTAAAAATTTGCAAGTAGGTAGGTAAAAGCAATAGAAAATACTTACATGTAATGAAGGTACGTCTATAGCTCAAATGACAGGCATGGGGGGGGCCCCGTGGGCCAAATCATATATAAAGTACTCTGTGGGCCAAATCAAGCAAAATATTTGAAAGAAATTTTGAATGTGTAGTGATTTAATAAATTAATTTCACAGTAACAAACTTTTTTCTTTTTTTTAGTTTTTAGTTTTATTATGGCTCCACACGATTCGTGTATTTAGCCAGTGACAAGTATTGAATTTTTTTTCTTTTTTTTAGTTTTTTATGGCTCCACACGATTAGTGTATTTAGCCAGTGACAAGTATTGAAATTCTTCAAGTTTTTATTACTTTTAGTCATAGATAGATGGGTCAAAGTCACATTTCAGGTCAGTTTTCAAGTAAAAGTCTAGTCTAAGTCATACCTTCAGTAAATATGTGGTGTTTACTGAAGATTTTCAGTGGAATTTTGGTGAGAACGCAAATAACATGTTTTTTATCACTGTGCAGTTTCCCTACACTCGCACACATTCACCGGCACTTAATGGTTAAAAATCCACATTTATTACACATTAACACGCGGAAGAACACAAGTTTTAGGAAAAAATACAATGAAATCACACACACCTTTACACGTTCCCGCCAAAACTCCTTGACATCTATAGTAATTTAATAAATAATTGTTAGTATGTAGCATTCAGCATAGAGAAAGTATAATATTCCATCAACCCACTGTATGTAGGCACTACCACAGACAGATTACTATATTCAAATATTTAAAATTGGCACTACCACAGACTACTATTATGACGCCTTTTAGGAACACTGAACACAGTACCAAGGCCCCTAGACAAAATCTAATATCCTGTTTCCATTCACGCTAACGCAATGGAATGACATTTATGTTTCCGCAACAAATCTACTCACAGTCTAGGGGCCCAGGGCCTCTAGACAAAAACCAATTTCCTATTTGCCTTCACGCTAACGCAAGCTCAAAATATATGGAAATGACATTTATGTTTCCGCAACAAAAATGTCATTCCCATACATTTTGAACTTACGTTAGCGTGAAGGCAAACAGGAAATCGGATTTGGATTTTGTCTAGGGGCCCTGGTCTGACAACATGCCAGTACTATTATGTTTCTATATGTCGTCCCTCCAAAAGAAAGGGACACAGTCTGTTTTAGAGTTGATCTCTGTCGTCTCTGCTTTTTAGGGTTCCGAACCCAAAGGGTACCAACGGAACCCTATTACTGAGACTCCGCTATCCGTCTGTCTGTCTGCCCCTCTGTCCGTCTGTCTTCAGGCTGTATCTCATGGACCGTGATAGTTAGACGGATTAAATTTTCACAGATAATGTATTTCTGTAGCGCTTTAACAACAAATACTAAAAACAGAACAAAGTTAAAAATTAAAGGAATAAATAACGTGTTTTTAACGATGGCAATATACAAAAACACATATTTTATACTATGGCGCCATCTATAAACGATCATGTACTCTATTAATAATATTTATTACCTACCCTAACACTTTTGTGTTAACGTTCACTTAGTTGGTGTTAGAAGTTCGTTAGATATTCGTTAGATGGAGTTGTAATTAATAAGCATGTTTAGTATTGGCACGGTAATATAATATAATACTAGCAGCCCGCCCCGGCTTCGCACGGGTAGAACATATATGCCTACAAAATGTGCATCAGTTTGTTGCATCGAATATAAAATATGAACATATTTAACAATCATCGTCAAATTTAATCCAATTTACACAAAACCTTAACGAATTATGCACCTAAATCTTCCTCATAAACACTCTGGCTATTGGTGAAAACCGCATGATAATCCGTTCAGTAGCTATTGAGATTATTGCGAACAGACAGACAGACGCAGTGATGGACTTTGTTTTATACTACTTACGTAGTGATATTGGACGGCCCTTTGGCGAAAAGGATAGTTACCCTGATTCTGACCCGACGGTCGTTGGTTCTAATCCTAGCTATATAGGTACCAATGAAAGTTTTATGTGCATTCATGAATCATGAGTTTTTATACAGTGGCAGTGGGATCATTAAATCTACCAAAAAGTAGCTTACCAAGGAGAACATCTGCCGCCGTAACCTTACGGCGTTCCCCGATGCAAAATGTAGGGGTAATATACGTTTAACGTGTGTCTGTCTGTAGCATCTTAGCACCTAACCGGATGAACCGATTTTGTTGTTATTATTCATAGTTTTTTTTGTTTGATAGATGTCTTCATCGAGAGTTTTCTTAGCTTTGATTCATGAAAATTCGTTCAATCGTTATAAAACTATGAGCTTTTTAGGATTCCGTAGCCGAATGGCAAAAAACCGAACCCTTATAGATTCGCCATGTCTGTCTGTCTGTCCGTCCGTATGTCACAGCCATTTTATTCCGAAACTATTAGGAATACAGTATTGAAACTTGGTGGTGGTTGGTGTTCTGTAAACCGCTTTCCGATTTTTATACAAAAATAAATAAACTGGCCAAGTGCAAGTCGGACTCGCACTCGTAGAGTTCCGTAACACAGTTAAGTATTCCATAACTATGATTTTTCGCAACAACAAAATTAACTTTGTTTTTCATAATGTTTGTATGAAAAACCATGTTATCTGTTATCTTTGCGGTCGCCATATCTCTAGAATTGCTGACTGTATCTCGTTCAAACCAATTTTAGTTGTTAGTTTTTATTGAGATCTACAGCATATATTTTTTTTAGATTTTTCGCTCCCATACTTTAAAAGTTAGAGGGGG
The DNA here is from genome assembly GCA_954871355.1 of Cabera pusaria. NCBI lineage: Eukaryota > Metazoa > Arthropoda > Insecta > Lepidoptera > Geometridae > Cabera > Cabera pusaria. The sequence continues at coordinate 16,732,341 of OX940889.1, read as the reverse complement.
GGGGGACACTCATTTTACCACTTTAGACGCGCCTATCTTTCAAATGATTGACTTTGAGAAAAAATGATTTTAGGAACTTCGATGTCATTTTTGAATACCTATCCATAGGTACCCCACACGAATAGGTTTGAAGATTTTTTTTTTTTTCAGTTCATGTATGTGATGCCCCTCCTTAAACTTTTAAATTTTTTATTTATGTATAAAAATCAGAAAGCGGTTCACAGAATACATCTACCTACCAAGTTTCAATTCTGTAGTCCTAACAGTTTCGGAATAAAATGGCTGTGACATACGGACGGACAGACAGACAGACAGACAGACATGACGAATCTATAAGGGTTCCGTTTTTTGCCATTCGGCTACGGAGCCCTAAAAATGCTTGGCCTGAATGCCCCAAGCTCCAAGATATAATATAAATTGTATGATAACATAATTATTTGTTGTAACTTTAAAAAAATAATTAATATGAATTAAAACAAAAATGAATTAAAATAAGTGACAAGCCCCATAGAGTTTCTTGGTGTTTCTTCTCTGATGGGAGTACTTCCGAAACACCAGTAGATTCAACAGTCAATCAGTTTTCATCTTTTGTTTGCAGATCTAGGGTTACCTGTTAAGACGGTATTATGCAGCTGATAGACGGACAATCAGTTCCATTCGGAATATGATTTGTACTTCAATTAGTCTGCGTTTTATTTATTTATTATGTTTCATTATTACACAATTTTTTGAATAAAAATTGTCTGAAATACTGAAACATCCACTGGGTTGCGGGTGCACGTAATAGTACGGTTTTTGTAAATTCAAAGCAATAAGTTATGTTTCTGTTATATCTATAATATTTTTTATTGAATATGATCTATTTAATGTAATTTGACGTGTGTAAGTGCAAATTTTTAATTTGCCCGTATACTGAATAAATACTTTGACTTTGACTTTGACTCAAATCCTCACCAACTTAGAGCTCAGATTTTAAATGTCGAGTCATTGGAATGCTTTTAATGAAAAGATTAGGTATACATAGATCAGTCGGGGTGGTTTAAAATATTATATTATATAAAATAATATTCATCTATATATATAGATGAATATCATTTTACACAATAGATCATATTATTATACTATATTGACTTCAAATTGATTGTGATCGGTGGGGATCTACAGCATAGCTAAGCTAATAATAATATTTTCGTAATAACTATGACCTAATCTGTGGTTTCACTGCAAATATCTTATTAATTTTGCGATGCGTGTATGTATCTTCTAGAGTTTTCATTTGAATTATATACTGTAAAGGACAATTTTAATTTATAATATGTGGACAAGCTAATTAACGTAATTATTTGGATAAGGATTAATACTATATACTTGAAAATAGCCTTGGAAGTTAAGTAATATTTTTTAACAAAAAATTTAAGATTATAATGGTTACTGTGAGTCAACCTTAAGAGATAGACATATGCTGTCGCGGACTTTTTTGTAGGTCTTATTAAGTTGTACAACTCTTGCATAGAAGATATTCTTCTATCTATTTTCAATTAAACAGCGTTTGTAAGAGACGTGTTTTTTCGACCGTTTTTTTGCCGACTTAGGTTGCAAATTAGGTCTCCATGAATGTACCTTTGATTTAAACGGGATAATATATAGTCTATTTTCATTCCCAAAGTCCATTCTATGTATTAGTGAAATATTTTTTTAAATCGATTCAGTAGTTTTTGAGCCAAATCATTACAAACATACAAAAATACTAAAATACAAATGTTCTCTCTTTATAATAGTAGTATAGATTATAATTATATCCAGACTAATCCAGACTAATATTATAAGGAGAAAACGTTTTCAAACGTGTTCAACTTTTGAGATGTTTAATGTCGTATTGTCGTATAACGAAGCAAGTGCATCAGTTTCAATATCGCGGAAAATATCGTTTGCGCGATGCAGGATCTCATACATTTAGGCAATATTTCAAAGGGAGCTATTAAAATCGACGCTAGCGCCATCTCTGGGTTTGATTTGTCCCTACTTTATAATGCGAAAGTAACTCTGTCTGTCTGTCGCGCTTTCACGCCAAAACTACTGAACCGATTTAAATGAAATTTGGTACACAGATAGTCTAGACCCTGAGAGTGTAGAAGTGGAGGGGGAGGATAATACGACATTCAACGTTTGTGAGGGGGAAGGGGGAGTGGAGGGGAGGATAGGGAGAGGGTAGGGAGAGGGTAGGGGGAGTGGAGTGGGAGCGTAAGGAGAGTGGAGAGGGAGGCTAAGGGGAGTGGAGGGGGAGTGATGGGGAGGGGAGGTGGAGGGAATGTGAAAGTGAGGGGAAGGGTGAGTGGGGAGGGTAAGGTATGCGAGGGGAAGGGTAAGGGGGAAGGGAGGGGGAAGTGAGAGGAGGGGAGGTGGAAGTGAGGGGAGGGAGGGAAGGAGGGATTACCGTGGCGTGGTGCGGTGCGGTGTTGTTGGGAAACGTATGTGTCTTATTAGTTAATGCTACCCAAAGACACTATAGTGTCATTCCATGCGGACGAAGTCGCGTGCGAGATAAAGTCTGACTCGCACTTGGCCAGTTCTATTTTGTTAAGTCGTTTAGCAGTCAACGTCAAGATGTAACCGATTGTCATAATCATAATATATTAATTATTGACAGTAATTCACAATCAGTCTGTCACTTGTATTTTTCTGTGTTGCTTTATCTGTGGGCACTGGGCAGACCACAGCTTTTCTATAGCGGCATGAGAAAATAAGTGGGTCGAGTTTTAGTTTAGCGCCATCTAGTAAGCTTTTACAAACTAATAAACCGGAAGTACTCCAAGGGTAAAGCAGCAAATATATTCATAGACAAATAATGTTAGCACAATAAGGTGTTTTCCCTATTTTAATGGAAAAATAATTTAACATTCAACAATGTTGATTCACACGCAATCACAATATTGAATGTATTGTGCCTAAATAAGCAAATACTCAACTTAAATTACTTAATTTTACCAAATTAAATATTTCATGAATTAATAAGTGGCAAAGTACCTCCATAAAAGTATTTCAATAATAACCCGATTCTTAATTAGCCGACACGGCCCGACACCGGTCCCGGCCCGGCCTTGACACTGACATCAGTGAACGCATAATTTTATCAGAGTGGTACTGCACGCTGGCCTGCCCGGCACATGACAGATTGGTGCCGACGCTAACATATCGTCGGCAGCAAATTTCCCACTGGTGTTGGGCCCGATTCTTACGTTTGTGTTGTATATATATACGCAAACGTTCAAGTGGGCGTGTGAGTGGCATGATCCCAACCACGCTCTCGTGCTATTGATTTGGCAAGTGCGGGTATATTACAGGTATTTTATTATTATTATAAATTGTGAAGGTAAAGATTGTACAGTTAGGGCGACTCTACATAAGATCTGATAACTTTTTAACAGTGCGAGTACTATACTTTAGTCGTATTGATATAATCATATCGTGGCTTAGTTGGTTACAGTGCTTAGACATGTAGCCAGGGAGGAGGTTCAATGAAGTTTTGGAACGTGTGTAACAATGTACAAAAATATAAAGTGTGTAACAGTGGTGTAACACTTAAAGAAACTATTTTTGATTTAAGCAGTGCGACATTTCTCGTCGTAGCTGAAAACTGATTTCATCCGAATGTTTAACTTCTAAATAGTTGACACAGATGGCGCCACCAATGCATAGTTGGTTAAAATACGATCCATTACTTTCGTCGTATTGATAGGCTCGAGCTATGGCTTAGTTGGACACAGCCTGGGCATGTTTCCCGGGAGGCACTTTGGTAATGACACACTCCGGACACTCGCTAAATCTCCATACAAAGTAGCGTTTTAACGACCGACACTGTGACACCGACACAGACACTAGACACGGGTCGTTTTTCTATACGTGCATTTATGTGCGTGATGTTTAAGGTTGTCGCCCGTAATCACCGTATCACAGATTATATAATAGTTACTTCGTACATACGTATTACGTACTGACCGTATGAATATTTTTGTACACTTACCCAAAACGCTTTTAACACTAAAAATATTAGTCGCTATTTCGTAAACCATCGTCTACAGAAACATTAATTCACAACACTTCAACTCAATTGCGAAGTAGGTAGGTAGGTACGTAGAAATATCCAACACACAACCGAGTGGGTTATTATCTCACTCACATTTCACTACATATACAGTTTTTAGATTACACTACACGAAAGTATTATTCCATGTACACATTTTATATAATAGGTAATTACGATTTACGATTACAATAATCACTAATATTACTCTCGTCTCGGTTAATAAACAAACATGAAGTGTGCGAGTGTGCGATTCCATCGGTTGGACCAAATTGACTTGTTCGTTGTTCAATTCAGTACCTGGTTCGAACGTACCAGAAATAAACGACGTAACTTTGTATGAGCGGCATTCTAGTAAGGCGTCCATAGTTTACGCACGAGTATATATATCGTTGTTTCATTTATGAAAATGAATTCTAAAATACGAATATGTAGAATATACTAATATAATTAAGTGTTTATTATATTAGTATACCAGTTCTTATTAGAACCTACGTAAATTTGAACCTCCAGTGTCTACTGGTCCCAACATAAATGTATGAAGTTGATGTTCTTCTCTCCGTGAGTAGTAATTGTTCTATAGTCGTACGCGTGTGGCGTCCTTGCTCAGCGCAGCTCCTCGACAGCTCCAGAGTCGGTGGCGGGGTGAGGAAGCCCGGAATTGGTGGGGGGAACAGAGTGTCCGTTCTATACGTAGTATTATTATCTTTTCTATGGTAATGATCTTGAATCAAGTCACCTTAGTACGAGTTGGGGTGCAGGGGAGGGGGGTTAGGAGGTAGAGGGGGAGAGGAGTCCCCTCCATTTGTTTCCCCCCTGCCGGAGATACGTAGTTTTTATTATTTAAAATTGGAATTTTAAAATATTTTCATCATTTATTTGTATTATATCTTCAATTAACTTTCTGTCACTATACCAGCCGGTGCCATGGCACGCTCGCTTCGCTCGATCGGCTTGCACAATGTGTGGTCACTGTTATAACCTAACCTAGACTTAAGGGACATACACACAACAAAATTAGTAAAACAAATAAAATAACTGCCCTTTTTTTTTAAGAGAAGCGTCTGTCAATGTCATCAAAATGGCGGTTTAAAGTTTCTTTTTACGCACTTTGATAAACGAAGCTATGAAATTGATACGGAATCAAAAAAAAATACGTTTCGTTTCACGCATTCGTAAGTTCTGTTATAGGATTTAAGTACGTAATTTCACAAATGTATCCTTACTATCCTTAATCCTTAATAATATTATAAATGCGAAAGTAACTCTGTCTGTCTGTCTCACTTTCACGCTTAAACTACTGAACCGATTTAAATGAAATTTGGTATACAGATAGTCTAGAGCCTGAGAAAAGACATAGGCTACTTTTTAATACGAAACAAGGGTTTAAAGGGGGAATGAAATGTTGTATCGAAGTATCGTCATTTTTAGAGCTAAAAGCTTGAAACTTATTTTGTAGGCTGTTGATTCGAAATAAATAAATATCACATTCAAAGTTTGTAAAATTTTTACCCCCAAGGGTGTAAAATAACAATAGGTGATGAAAGTTTGTAAGGAAATATGTAAGGTTTATGTGAAATTTCTACTGAACCGATTTAAATGAAATTTAGTTCACAGATAGTCTAGAGCCTGAGAAAGGGCACAGTCTACTTTTTAATGCGAAAAAGGGTTGTAAGGGGTTGAAAGGGGGGAGGAAAAGTTGTATGGAAGTATTGTAATTTTTAGAGCTAGAAGCTTGAAACTTATTTTTACGCTATTGATTCGATATAAATGAATATGACATTTAAAGTTTGTGAGCGGGAAGAGGGAGTGGAGGGGGAGGGTAGGAGGAGTTAAGGGGGCGATGAGGGGAGGGGAAGGGTAAGGGGGAGGGGAGGGTATGTGAGGGGAGGGGGGATTAGCATGGCGTGGTACGGTGCGGAGTAGTTGGGATACGTATGTGTCTTATTACTTAATGCTACCCAAAGACACTACTCCACGCGGACGAAGTCGCGGGCACAGCTTATTAACGCACCTCCGGCAGCAAGTTTTGCTTCAAGGCGCTTAGTACTTTACTGTACTTGTACTTAACTGTAGTTGTAATTTACTGTACTTGTACTTTACTCAAATTTGGGCGATTCGATATAAGATCCAACCTAGCGCGGGTTCGAATCCCGTCTGTACGATGAAATGTTGGATTGTGTGTTCATGTTTGCTTGCTTGGGTCGGAGGGTATCAGTGTCACTGTCGGTCTAATGAAGAATGTAGCAGCCGGTGTTGGGTCCGGGATCGTCGAATCGAATACTGTCAGTGCCGTTGCCGGGTCGGCCAATGAACTTAAATGAAGAAGAAACGCCCATAGTTGTAATTTCTGGCAATTAGTAAATATTCGGGTAAAATACTAAATGTACTAGAAACACTCCCACGAGCGAATGAGTGGTATGAATGGAGGAGTGAGATGCAAAATAATCAATCAGTGAACAAAAACTACGAATGAAAAGTGATTTCGGGAAGTAAAGTAAAATTGAAAGCTTTTCATGTGATTTTGTGAATTTGTGTTTGTGCAAAATTCATTGTAGACTGTGTTTTTATAATATTTTTGGAGCCAAGTTCCCAAAAAAACGTACCGCTTGGTAGTAATATGAGTAATGTTACCAACCAAAATGGAACAGGTCTAGAGCAGCAGGTCAGTACCTCATGTAGTACATGTATTTTGTATCGATTTCCCACCCTTGCTTAGTATTTCACTGAAATGGGACTGCCTCAAAAGACTCTTCGTGCTATTTGAATGAAAATCTTATTCATGAAATTTCGGTAGGCATCTAAATTATGGGTTAATTGTAAAATTGCAATGCTTTTACGTGTCTCCGAATAACCAACATGGCGACTAGATTCCCATTTCTAGGGTATATATTTCATTCATATGTTATTAGGACAATGCTGAAGCAGATATTTTTTGATAGCCTCTGAGCGTCACAGTAGGTACTTTTCCGAGCCGCTTGCGGTTGAGGTCATTGTCACGTTATATTTGCGTGTCATGGCGGGAGGAAATATCTGTCGCTTTCTTTGATAGAACTATCTAATTCATTGGTATATATTGGTATTGGTATATCTTTCTATATATAGCATGCTTTGGTCAACCCACTTCTTAGTGAAGTGTTGTTCCGGTACACCAAAGTAAAACTTGTCTTGGTCATGGTTGTGTAGTTATCACCTAGATATAAAGCTATACTTGAAACATCTTATTGACAAGCTTGTAAACTATTATAATTTTAACTCAAGTTATAGGCTCATAGAAAACATGGAACTTACATTTTGAAAGGTATCATATTTTGGTGCATGATTATTATATTATTAAGTTGAAGTAGAATTTAATGTTTTGCTTGTTTCCAGCTTGCTGGTCTGGACTTGCAGCCTCAGGCTCCTAAGAGTGCTGGCCGCTACATACCCCCGCACCTGCGCAGGCAGTTGCAGGCCAACACTCCTGAAGGTAACATTGATTGACATAATATTATTATACTTATAAACACTGAATTCTATGCAATTTTACAGTCTCTGATCTCTACTGGTTAATACTAGGTATACTTGGCATAGAAACTGTTCCATGGAACTATATTGCAGCTTGTGAATATGATTCTTCAACGTCTAAATGTCCCAAAGTAACTCATTTTATAGAGTGACTTCTAATACATGGGCATGGAATCCACATATTGAGTTCATTATTGTGACTGGTCTGTAGCTTTATTATGTAACTGTCATTGTAATTATAATTAATGAAATTAAAAAGATGCAGCTATTTGGCCTGTAATTGCTTTATATGATCTAATGATTTCACTGTGAGTTACGCATTTAACACAGCGCATTACACGCACGGCAGTTAAAATGTAAAGTTGTATATTATAGCATGATATATTTCAATACACCTCTCCCCATAGAAATTGTCAGGAGACCACACCTTATCTTAAGATACAGAGCAATATGAAAATATACATTTTACATAAAAAAATATATATACAATTGAGACAATACTAATGGCATGAAGGGATAGATACAAAACATTACTGCTGTGTGTGTGATACTTTTAGGTAATGTAAAGCTATACATCCCAGGATGTAATGTACATTACAGAGTACAGTTTCTATATGTGGAGACCCTTACATTTCTATAATTCTCACTATCAAAGCGGTGAGTATGTATACTGTGATTATTAGGAATTTTGTCAAGACTTAAAGAAGTAGGTGTTACATTTGTCCTAGTTTTCTCTAGAATAACTATAAGGTTTCATGCTTCCATACAAAATTGCTGTTTACCAATCACTACCTAACTACGGTACTTGTTTATATTTATTTTGTATCAATAATTCAAAATCCCAATTAAAAGGTTAGGTTCACCTAATAATTTAAGTTTCCATCTACCAACCAACTAATTCATACATTCTCCGATCCAAATCCCAACTTTCATTATCCTTCATTATATATTCATATTAACCTTCACAAAATTGAGTCCACATAATTAAGATTAAAAACGAAAACAACCGACCTCCATGCGCCGTGAGTCAGTTTCAGTAGCAAGTTTGCTACGTTTATCGTCATATCTCTGAAGATACAGGTCTCGATGAAATTATAATGGGACCACTTCGGAAATGTAGCCTATCTATTAAAAAAGAATCATCAAAATTGGTTCATAATCGACGAAGTTTTCTAGGAACACAAAAAATATATATATACATTCAAATTGAGAAACCGCCTCCTGTTTTGAAGTTGATTAAACACATTTAAATCAATCCTTTGTTCAATACGGTAAGCTATGTGTAGCTGAAATGAAAGTAGGTTATTTGATTTGATAAATTTGTTTGAGAGCATTGACAACACTATCTACTACTTATCATTAAATAGAAAAAAAAAAACAAAGCTTTCATGTTATTAAATAAATGTAATTTATTTCAGATAATTACTAATAATGTTAACTGCTTTGTAGCCATTTCATACATTTAGGAAGATAATGTTATTTTCAAGGGTTATTTGTTGGTGATGTGTTGGATTTTTTAACCATTACCTGGTTTCAAAACCAGATAATGGTTATTCAAATAAAGATTGCAATCTGAACAAGATTGTGTGAGGATTAGATTGTTCTGTTATATTAAAGTGGTGTGGTCTTCTTCTTAGTCGTACACTCTTGTCAGAGTGGTCGTGGTTGAAAAAGATGGCGTACACGCTGGGCCTTCGCCTTCATTCTTCTTGCCGATTGTTGCTGCTTTTGCAATGCAACGCCACTTCTTATTTGTGGCTTGGCGAGTGCACTGGACCATAGAGGTTTCTGTCGCTTTTTTAATGTCTGTCCAGCGAGTTGGTGAACAACCACGAGCACTTCTCCCTTCTACTGGACTTTGGATGATCGATAAACTTTAAAATTCGTAATTGAACAATCGACGAAAGTCTTATCTCTGATGTTAAGCTCTCTTAAGACGGAGTTATTTGTTCGGTACGCCGTCCATGGTATCCTCAGGATTCCTCAGTGGTGTGGTATTGGTCTTAGATTGTAATTTTTTAAATAAGCACTTGACTTGAGCACTATTTTCCCAGATCTTAAGCAAGAATGTGGTCTAGGGTATACAATTATGTTGGTCTGGAAGTCAACGTCAGCAGTAAGAAAATACTGGACAAATATAGTGATAACTTTTTAAAAAACTTCATGTCAATGTCCAGTTGAGTGAAATCCTTGATTTGATTGAAACCTGCAAGTGAGAGCACTGTTAGATTGTCTCTATTTCAAAGCGAGAGTTTGTTAACAGTACCGTTAGTACGAGTTTTCTTACCAAACTCAATATCGTATATCGAACAAATTTTGTATGAAAAACAATACAGCGCCTCTAGTGGTTACTACACTTCACTAAATTGAGACCAATCAGAGAACCAGAATAAGTCGAAAACTATGTAAGATCTGTCAAAAGTGATTACGATAAAAACTCGTACTAAGGGTACGGGTGGCACGGGTGTTCATTCACAGGTGGCAGGAGTATATTATATCAATATTACACCTGACTTGCTACCAAAAAGTAGCTTACCACCATCAAGGAGAAAATCTGCTGCCATAATCTTACGGCTGACTTTAAGTGCAAAATGCTTTGAATGGAATCGTCAGAACTAAGCCATTTCAGCACAGAACTTTACCTAGTAACAACAGTATATTTTATGTTAGAGAGTTTTGACATGAGTCATACCTCATCAGCCAGCTAACCAAGTTCGTTCTCAGCTACTTTAGGAATGTGAGGGCTTGCTACAAGGCCTCTAATTCTAATTCTAATTGGTAATGGGGGTGATAAGACCTGCACTGACGTCCCGTTTGGGGTGTATTGTGCATTTCCCCCTGCCAGCATTCACCCAAGCTATCCCAGCTCCTTGACGAAGCGGAGCACGGCTTTAGGTTGCTGGTATAACGCTTCCAATGGTGATGGTGATGATGTATCGGATAGTAAAGATGATGCTGTCAAATGTATGTGTGTATGCCTGCTTGTTTGTGAACTTGGATGTAGTGATAGTGCTAAAGCAGATGGTGATGATGATGATGATTGTAAATGTTGTTGCTGCTGCGACTGGTACTCTGCATCCGGGTCATGCAACCCAGCTGTGGTTCTTATTTCGTTTAAGACGGGACAACTACAAGCTACAAGGCCTCAAACTTTCTTATTTTAATCTTACTATGCCGGTGCGAGGGAAATTAAGCTCTCAACGGGGCATTTTGCATCTTGCAGCAACTCATCTTATTTCTGGCTTAGTAATATCTATGGACAGGGCTGATGTATGCAAAAAAAGTCTGAAAGAATAGTATTTTTGTATAAAAAGTCCTAAATAAAATAAACTGGCCAAGTGCAAGTCGGAATCGCACTCGTAGGGTTCCGTAACACAGTAGAGTATTTTATAACTATAATTTTTCGCCAACAAAAAATTAACTTTGTTTTTCCTAGTGTTTGTATGAAAAACAAAGTTATATTTGCGGTTGCTATATCTCAAAAATTGCTGAATATATCTCGTTTAAACCAATTTTCGTTGAAAGTGTTTATTGAGATCTACAGTATGTATTTTTTTAGATTGTCACTCCATTATTTTAAAAGTTAGACACACGGTAGGGCCACACATTTTACCACTTTAGAAGTGTCTATCTTTCAAATGATTGACTTTGAGAAATGGTTTTGGGAACCTCAATGTCATTTTTAAATAAATACCTATCTATTTATAACCCCGAACATATGAGTTAGATGAAAAGTTTTTTTTAGTTCTATGTATGAGGAGCCCCCCTAATTACTCTTTTGTTATTTTTATATTTGTATAAAAATCGTAAAGCGGTTCACAGAATACACCTGTTTCAGTTGGTAGTACTAATAGTTTCGGTATAAAGTGGCTGTGACATACGGATGGACAGACAGACATGACGAATCTATAAGGTTTCCGTTTTTTGCCATTCAGCTACGGAACCCTAAAAAGGAGCTGCCACATTTGTATTTTAGAATAAAATGCAGCTTGCTTGAATAGGCACTGGAGGGGGAAATCCCAAATGGTAATTCAAACTTGACACCCCAACCACAGATTATATAATTGTCATTACTACGTAACCCCAATACAATTAAGAATAATAATAATGAGCCATGAGTCATTCAAAATTTTATTGAATCACACATGAGGATGTTAATACCGAAAATAACTAAATTATTCATATTTCCAAGATAGTTCACTGTTATAGAAGCAATTGTGTTCCTGGAGTATGTCTGTTAAAATAGACACAGGCACTGTTATCTGTAATGTGACTATCATTTGTGTTGTTGTCATGCTATTCATTGATGATTTTGCTCCTTTGTGCTCATGTGTGGACTTTTACTCGTAGGCCTTGACATTGTTATCTCATAAGATTAATTGAGTCTAATTTAGTTGCTTTTCACCTGATCAAATGAAAGTGGGTTATTGTATCAGAAATGTCTGTTTTATTTATTCTTAGACAGCACTTGACTAATATTCTGTGATGCTAAGTAAATATGTGGTGTATCATTTGTATGGTGGTACAAATATCATGTTTATCACTGGAAAATGAAGATGTCAGTAAGACAAAACGCTGGACTAGTACAACGACTCAAGTTCAATTCACAATATGCAACTATCCTAACAATGAATTCTTCACACCTAGTTGGTAGTAATCCACTCGGGGTGGGTACTACTAGTCCACTTTGGTTAGCTATTCTCAGTTCTCACCTTGAAAAATAAATGTTTTTCAGTTCGAATGATGAAGTGTCCACTGACATAAAAGGGCATTTGATACTTGATGTTTCAAGGTATCGGGCGCAACGCAGTGTCGCGTAAATTTCTGGCTACTTTTAATTGTGTGCCACAATTTCAGTTATAAGTTTTATAACTCATCGTTTACTATCAGGCCACCAGACGAGTGTCGTGCTTGTCCAGTTATCCTATATCATTCATAAAAATATAGTACAAAACAACTGGTAAGAGGTTTTCGCTTCGTTTTTACGTGATTTCTTGCCAGTATCATTCAGTTAACTCTCCTTATATAAACTAGTAATTTCTATAACGAAATAGACTATACCATAATAGACTATATAATATTTTCAAATCCATTCATAGCAAGGTCATTCAACCGGCATCCTTGGGGGACTCATTTCTTGAAGGTCGCGCAGTGAATGTCGCCATTCAATACTGTCATAACCTTTACCATAACCCATAACCTTTGGGATTTGGGACCTGTGGCATTTCTTGTTTTCATGGTGTCATTTATGTCATTATTAAATATGAATGAACCTGAAAGGAACGTTGCGTTATCTGTTTTTATATGACGGATAGTGACGATGTGGTATACAAAGAAGCACTTTTGTCTGAAGAGGGTTGTTAACTTGTTGTGTTTTAAAGTAAAAGATTGCGCTATAGGAATGTAGATAGGTAGCAATAGACTTCCAGTCCGCTAACGGTACTTTCTGGTTGACCTCTGACTTCGTAACTCAGGTCACATTCACAGATGATTTAAAGATATTGTTTGCGCAGGAGAAGAGTCTAAGCCTCCAAGCTTAGACACTCGTGCCAACGAGTCGAGGGACTCCAGGGGTTCATCATTCGGAGGTAACTCGAGAAACTACGACCGTGGAGGTCGTCGCGATGACCGCGACCGTGACCGCAACAGGGACTACGACCGCGGCGGTTACGACTCGCGTTATCCGCGCAGAGAACGCGGTAAGTTTCTTTACACAAACTAATACCGTTCTCACAGCTCTAGTGAAACCGTGAGGCGCCATCTTTACGAGGCTAGCATGATGATATTGTCGCTCATAAAATTTTGAAGATGACATTGTTACACGGTGTGAATATCGCAGCACGGAGATGGCGCCTTTGACTCAATTCGCATTGAAAGTGGTAGCGGCTGGCAGGACCTTGCAACATGCTTGGCAACAATGATGCGCTAATGCAAGAACGTGTTCTTCTTTTCGAGCCTTATAAAATTGCTTGCGGTTTATTTGCTGGCCACTGCATCTATTACTGTGAATTGACGATATAACGGCGAAACCGAAACATTCCCGTAGTTGTAGCTAATTTACACTTTGTTGTGTTAAGTACGAGTACCTATTAAATTATTTTAATATGACTTGCTCATCCTCTTAAAAGTATTCATTGTAGATCGTCGTATCTCTTGTAATGTATAAATCTATTAATGTTTTTGGTTCATTAAAAAGTTTCTATTATACTTTGTCTCTGAATATCGATCTAAGTAAACAATCTTCTCGAATAGTCTAGATTCAATTCTGGAAAGTTATTCGATTACGAAAGCGGTTTCGTTAGTACGATAGCGTGTAGGTGTGTATCGTTACTTCACGTTGCGTTTTAGTGGCGTAAACAACATTAATTTTTGTCTTTTCGAAAGAAATGTACCTATTAATTAGGTCGGAGCTTAGAATCGAAATGGCTCATTTAAAATACAAAAGTTTGTTGCAGTGCCAAGTTATTAATATGAATCGTAAATAAATACACTACTTACGATTCTCTTCTATGAAAAATTGTTGTAAAGCAATATTTTTAGGTCAACTTGTCTGTGTATAAAAGTGCAGACGGATCAATACGGTGTCCCGACGCCTTTGAAGAGCGAACTTGGGTGTGGGCTGGCCAAACCTGTCAATGTCACATTGATGCAACCTTTGACAGCATAAAGTTTCTAAGGTTTAGTCTGGTCTGAATCGATAATCGAGAGTAATATTTAACTCAAATGTAAGACGTAATCGCTTCGTCTTCAGATTGTACATGCTATTACAATTCTGGAGTTTAATCTTACTATAATGTGACACTGAACCACTCTGCACATTTAGATATTACTACTTACAAGGAATAATCATACTAAAAAATATATTTTAAGTATATGTAGCGATAACACACTACTTTGAATTTTACACTACCTCGAAATAGACATATTTACGTAAGAAATCAAATCGGGGCAATGCCATTTACGACCAGGAGGCCTACTCAGAAGTGTTAATCCGAAGTATCGGCCGAAATTATCGGGCATTTCCTACTACGAATCACATTCGGTTCGGTCGGTCGGTCGGTCGGTCGGTCGGTTTATCTTATCAATCAGTCCGGCCGAAATTAATTTGACATTTGTTGTATCGTAAACCCTAGTGTAGCGAAAAAAGCGCGACCGATAATTTGAGAAGAGTTTTATCGTTATTTTATGTCAGAAATGTCCGAAATTTGTTCGTAGTAAGTTATCGGTAAATTCGGTCGTGTTTCGGTCAGACCCGAACTTTTGAGTGTATCATTTCGGAGTTGACCTCCAGGTGTGTCTAAATTAAGTCGACGTAGTAACATTGAAATAGGAATGTTTTAGAAAATGCGTTCCCTGGAAATATTGTCACAAAACGTTTCAGAAATGCCACTCTCCATTGACCTAAATACGATTATTTAACATGTGCCTAATATATGAACAGAATTACAGACCACAACTAAAAAAATATTTTCTGTATTTGAAAGTATTTCAAGCACTTACATAGTGTTGCGCTGCTCGGCTATTTTATCCTTCTTTTCGGCCATGCCACACTCACTACTGAATTGTACATAATTTAATTATAATTTTGTGATTGTGAAAATTATATTTAAAGACAACGCTGCGCCCCGCAGCAGTTCTCCGGGCCAAGCAGCGCAGGGTAAGTGCAACATAAATTGCTTATGAGCAAACAAATTTACATCTACCTACATGGCTTCTCTATGGAACGGTCACGTTTTGGTAACACTTCGAAATTAACCATGTTTTTGTGTGTCTTAGAGGTAATGATATTATTGTCACTGTTTAACTTACATCTTATGTGTTTCGATTCGATTTTGTTGGTCAATTTGTTGGTTGGTTGTTTGGTTGGTAAGTCTATTTTAATATGTAATTATAAAATACAACCATATGCAAAATACGCAAAGTGAGTTTTTTCTTGCGATTTAGTTAGAATTACCGCACCTACAAAACCTAAAAGAAATTGGGTAACTGAGCGTTGGTAAAAAAATCGTCTATCAAATTCAAGGTTTTGTTATTAGACCATGGTATTTTTTTAAATATGGTAAATGTTTCGAAATGTTATGAAATATTTGTTTAATTTCAATAATTTAAGTATATTATGTAATTATTTATTATATTATACATACAAAGCAAAGCTTTATAAGCGACCAAAGTTTACACACACAGCTTATATGCAAATGAAAATACTACTACACAGCTACAGCAATTTAGTTTTATGCAGTCTATATTTTGGTTTAAACAGCAGATAAAATTAGTGAAGACGTAGCTCTCCAATATACTCAAGATAAACTCGTATAAATACGAGTAGAATGGTATTAAGGATTTTATAGATGTGCTGTTTATAGAACAAGCCTGTGGCTGCTTGCACCGGTGTTTGATATAGAAACATGGTGACATTTAGTTGCACATGATTAAAAACTAAGCCTTTTTATCATTATAATGCTTTGTTTAAAACAATGCAGCAAAATGAAGTCCAAGTACATAAAAACAAAGCATGACATTGCTAGACGTAACATGGTTAATTTTCTACTTACTTATAAACATTAAACATGATCAGTATAATTAACTTCAACTATTCACTACTCCGTTCAGCTGTTAATACGGCTAGATATCGCATTATCTAGGCATACCGAAACTAGGACCCAAAGTGATCCAAAGTGATCAACGGGTAAATAACCGTGTATGGACCATATTCCATAAATCACTACAGATTGACGTAAATTGATTTTCTGATTCGATTAAAATAACGTAAATATAGCATAATTTTATTGCTTACATATCGTTTGTACTTGCACTCTACTTTGTTTGATATTTTTATTTACTTATCTCTAATGTGGTGAAACTGTTGATTAGTAAGTATCTTATATAACTTGGCATCCTGCTCGTAATTAGATTGGTGGCGGTATTTCTCCAGATATTTATTGCTCCACTTACAAGATGCACACAAAAAAAAGTTGTATACTAAAGTAGAATATGTACGCTTAATAACAATAACGATATATAATGAATTTCTAGCTTTCTTCCAAGAATAGCTGTTAATGGTTATGGACTTTAGTTCTCGGGAAATTTTGCAATTGTTTAATCGTTGGCGGATGTTGACGCGTTACCCTGAAACAACATGAGGGTAAACAAACTGTTACCTTCCGTATTACGCAACTGCGTCGACTACGAGTATGATTTTAAGATATAATTTTGTACGCAGTTTCATGTTATCGTGTAAAAGAACGAAATAAATTTAGAAAATAAATGTCGTGTGCCAGCGGTTAAGTTACATTAAAGTCTAATTAACAAGAATACTAGGTAATGTGCAACCCACATTGCGAGTAATCTTTAAAAAAAAAGACAAAATATTAAAGTCTAATTCTAAGACGTAAAATTCTCCGAGAACTTCCTACATTGAGTGAATTTGTGAGGTCGGCATCAAGCTAGACAAGCTTTACGTGCATCAAGTCCTAACCGATGGTAACATAGGTGGACGCGAGCCTGCACAACAGAATGGCGACTCTGATCGCTGGTCTGAATCGGAGAAATGGAACGAGCGCGGTCGCGGCGGCGGCGGCGGCGGCAGTGGTGGCGGTGCCAGTGGAGGCGGAACGCGCGACCGCGAGACGCGCGACATTCGCCGCGACGAGGACTTCGAGCCGCCCGCGCCGCGGAACGATCGCTGGAAGGAGCCGGAACCAAGACCGGCCGAGAACCGCGGGAACACGCGCTGGGCCTCCGACGATGTGCGCCGCACGACCTCTCGCAGGGACGAGGTAGGCCATATCATGTAGGTGGCTTCACGCACGCTCATTATCATTTGCATGCACCAAACGAAACTGTGCTTACAATAATAGATTGTCTGTATTATCAATTAGCATGCTAACTTACTATATATGAACGAAGGAATATGAACTGCAGAATTGCTTGTTGGGCGCAAGCCAGACAAGAAAGATGTAAGGCGTGGACGGACCGCAGACGTAGTGTCTATTAAATAAAATTGAATACAAAATGTATGGAAGTTTCGCGATGCAAAATATTATAGAGGACGGAGCACAGACGCGACTTTTTCCCCTACGCCTTGTGTCTTCTGTCTGGCTTGGGCAATAGAAGACAATGCATGTTTGATATGATAAAACTGCAGTAAAATGCTGTGATGCTGTAGTAAATAATTTCAAATAATAGTCTCTCCTCCCTATCTCTGTCTCATATCATTGTGTTGTGTAAATCATGCTCTGGTTATTTCTCTTTCACAAAACCACACGGCGAAGCCTCATATTTTCTTCTCCTTCTTAAGACTCTTAGCCAACTCTGAACTGGTGATTATATCCTGGTACTTCCTCTTACTGCTTGGATGTAATATACATATTAATAAGTTAAATCAGTTTTACTGCACCTGCGCCAAAAGTCGGCAAGAGTCGTTTTCATTCTTGGATTTAAAAAATAACGTAAGTGCTAGCTAGTCCCATACAGCCACTTTCTCAACATCTTTTCAACTATTTATAACAATCATTCTGGCATCTTCATTTTACACTCAACACTTAATCATCGCTTCTTATGTATTTGATGGGTAAACAGAATAGTAACACGGCAACCCTAATAATGTTCCAGAATGATTGGACGGTCCCGCTACCTCGCGACGAGCGGCAGGAGTTGGAGCTGTTTGGCACTGGCAACACAGGCATCAACTTCTCCAAATACGAGGATATACCAGTCGAGGCGAGCGGTGACCGCGTGCCAGATTTCATCACCAGTGTAAGTATTTGAATTACCTTCTAAATGTACGATTCTTGTAGTGAGCCTATGACATTCATAAGATAGGGTAGGATTCCTTATATTAGGCGTAGGCGTCTAAGGTTTTGGAATCGGAGCGTACGGAGCGAAAGGATTTGTTGCTTTGTATGGTATTTCGGGCACTAGATTGGCATATCTGCGCCAGAGACTGGTATTTCTGCCGATGACGTCATCAGCAATGATCACACTAATGGATCGGATCCTGATCGCTTCAAAAATGCCTAACTCTATTGCTTTGACATTACTTATACGGCCTATGCAAAATTCGAATGAACGCACCCTAACTGCACATATTGTAAATACCGACGCCTTGTACAGTGCGTATATACAGAATTAAGCTATTTGATTGGTAATGGCCGTTTTCTGAGTACATTTATTGCGAGTTTATCTATTCAATAACGGTACATTTTTCAGTAGATAACCTCTCAATAAACCCACCTCAGAAACCGGCCATTAATCAAGTGCGATTTGATCGATAAAAAAGTATCGAATGTGTATATGTTGTAACTCGTATCGTACATCCCTAGGAAGTTGATCAACAAAAATCTCCTCGTTTGAACCTGGTATAAGATAAATCGTGCAAGTCACGCGACTTGCGATCGCCAGTCGAATGGGCATGAGTCAAGTATGGGACAATTATAGATAATGCGTGTAGTAACCATGAAATTTAAAATAAACATTCCCAAACACATTTTTAAACTACTAGTGAAGAATTGGCAGTTGGCCCGAGCTGCCTGTGTAATTAATTGGATTAGGTATATGATTGTGCTGTTGATGAGTAAAACGAATTTACATGGCTTGGGAATTTTATCCGTCTACCTGAGTTTGAATTTTATTATTATTCATCAAAAATTCCAGTCATAATTCATAAATCCAAACAAAATATCATTAAAGGAATCACTGATTTGTAGAATAAGCCATTGAGGCTTACTTAAATAATAAAATGCCATGTAATTAGAAAGTAGAGTTGTGTAATACTCTCAAAATTAAAACTTTGGCATCAACATATCTGGTATCTCATACCAACCTCGTAGTTGATGAAACAATATTTTACCTCATTCATCATCATCATCAGCCAGTGTCAGTCCACAGCTGGACGTAGGCCTCTCCCAAGATACGCCATTGAGCGCGATCTTCGGCTCATTGGGAGGGATATGCCCTAATCGTCACGCTGGGTAGGCGGGTTGGCAATCGCAGGACGTCGCTCCTCGCACCGGTTATTCAAATTCGCTTTAAATTGAACATTTAATTGACTGCTTGTACAACGGAAGCAAGTGAATTCGCGTTGTTTGAACGAGGTATGAGGCAATCTTGTAAACTTTCGGAGCTTCTGGTAGACAGACAATAATATTGCCAGTTGAAACTTTAAAAAATCTCCGATAACATTGTACATTTTGTCAACAGTTTGAGGATGTTAACTTGACGGAGATAATGCGAACCAACATAGCCGCGGCGCGCTACGACAAGCCGACGCCGGTACAAAAGTACGCGATTCCGATCGTGCTCGGCCGCCGTGACGTCATGGCGTGCGCACAGACCGGATCCGGCAAGACAGCTGCTTTCCTCGTGCCCATACTCAACCAGATGTATGAGGCTGGACCTGTCAAGGGGTAAGAATACTTATATATTGATCATTTCTGGACTAGCAGAAAACCTACCACTAGGTAGGACTTCTGCTAGTCCGCCTGGGACGGTACCACCACTTAGCCTATTCATTTTCAGCCGTGAAATAGGAATGTTTTTTGGTTGAAATGGCAAGGTGTCCAGTGAAATTACAGGGCATTTGACACTCGACATCCTTATGTCTCAAGGTAACAAGTGCAGTGCAGTGGCAGTCAAAATTCTGGCAGTCCTGAATTTTGCATGCAGCTGTATCTATAATAGGTAGACGTAATCGCTTAGGATGAGGCGTGCGTCGTGCTTGTCCTGTATCATATATATCATAAAACAAAAAAAAAAGATTGCTACAAGGTATATACTTTCGTAGCAATAGATGTGATGATTGATAGAGCAAGATACCTGATAATAACTTGATGCTAGTAGTCAGAAATTCTCAACTAGATGTACGAGGCTGGAATTCTCAAGGGGTACTTGAACTACAAGAATACTTGTATATTGCTACTAGGTATATACTTTCGTAGCAATAGATGTGGTGACTGATAGAGCAAGATACCTGATAATAACATGATGCGAGTAGTCAGAAATTCACAACTGGAATTCTCAAGGGGTAAGAATTCTTATATATAGCTACTATGTATATACTCTCGTAGCAATAGATGTGGTGATTGATAGAGCAAGATACTTGACAATAACTTGATGCTAGTAAGTAGCCAGATATACTCAACTAGATGTACGAGGCTGGAATTGTCAAGGGATAAGAATACATATAGCTACTTACAGCTAGTACATAATGTGCGCTGTGTTGATTGATATGGTAACATAGCTGTCAAAAACTGGATGTGAGTAGCCGACTTTGATGTAGTGCTCAAGCTGTTTTCTCTTTAAATCTAATACCTTATTGTGTTGTCGTGTTGCAGGCCCTACGTTCGACGCAAACAGTACCCGCTAGGGCTGGTGCTGGCTCCGACTCGTGAGCTCGCCACGCAGATTTACGACGAGGCTAGGAAATTCGCTTACCGCTCTCGTGTGCGCCCGTGTGTTGTGTAAGTATATAAAAGAATACTCGTTTAAGACCTAGAGTAGCACGTAGTAGGCTTAAAACTCCGTCCATAACGGCACGGCAAACTTCAGCAAACGGCAAATAAAAAACAAACAGCTTTAGCTGCTTCGCCCTCCATCCGCCGTTCGTTTGATGTAAATTTTCCCGTTTGGACTGTGCTATGAGTGTGAAAAGCTTATGACCTGATGTGGGTAAAATTTGCTGAAAATCACAATGACATAGTTTCTCCTTTCAAATCTAGTCATCACATACACCAACTTTAATCAGATGCAGTTGTCCCTAAAGATTATAATAGGCCTTCAGCATTTTTATGTGTATTTTAATGTTTATGCTTCGTCAGCCTAAGCCATAGGAGAGTTATGGTAAATAATGGTGTT
Organism: Cabera pusaria; assembly: GCA_954871355.1. NCBI lineage: Eukaryota > Metazoa > Arthropoda > Insecta > Lepidoptera > Geometridae > Cabera > Cabera pusaria. The sequence continues at coordinate 16,710,902 of OX940889.1, read as the reverse complement.
ACTGTCTAAATCACAAGAAATCACGATGGAAATTTTTCATTATGTCCCATATCAACATATTCTTTGGTCTTTTTCCAAATATGGTGTATACGAGCAAGAAGCATTAAATGGAAATAGATTGAAACTTTTTATTGGACACCTTATAAAATGACATTTAAAATAAACATTTAACAATAATAAGTGTAACAACAGGCGGTCTTATCGCGTAAACGATTTCTTCCAGACAACCTTAAATATAAGTTGGTATCAGATCACCAAGAGACATATTTCCTAAACAAATACAATGTCAACATAATTGTTCTATAAATTAGTCATCTGGTCACGATTTTGTGCTTACCTAGCAAAATAGCAAGTTGAATGTACTTACTCAGACAGACAGCGCTTAGACAGAATTCGACACACTTCACACTATCTATTACTTTGATATGGAGGCGATTATGTACAGATAATAAAAATCACTTGGACAGGTATGCACCCATTCACCTATTAACACCCGACAGTGTTTATAATGTACATACTAAAATGAGCTCTTAATACTATTCATACAACTGGTAATTGATATTCATAATTATACTATTTTTATCCATCTGCTTAGAAACTACAGCTTATACTATAGCTTTTTATATCTAATAGGCTAGAGTTCTCGCCTGGTGGTAACTAGTGGTAAGCGATGATGTGGTCGAAGATGGTGAACACGCTAGGTCTAGAATACTCTCAAGGGATGTGTGCTGAACACACAACCGGAACACGGTAACTTAAGGTAAAGGCAGCAGATTTTCTCCTTGGTCAGGCGGAAACTCGATATGGTGCTCCAACCACCTTTGGACAAATTCTTCGAAATCTTACGCCAACGGAGCTTCAGCCTTTGCCTTTGTTTTATAAGCATTACATTTTATAGAATACGAGTTCCATATGTCATATTCTACCCTACTGGCTATCCATATGCAAAATTTTAGCCAAATCGGTGAAGCCGTTTAGCCGCTAAGAGGTCACAATCGAACGAACAAACAGATTGAGGTCACAATCGAACGAACAAACAGATTGTCGCAATATAATGCCTTTGCCTTTGTTTTCTAAGCATTACATTTTATAGAATACGAGTTCCAAATGTCTTATTCTACCCTACTGGCTATCCATATGCAAAATTTTAGCCAAATCGGTGAAGCCGTTTAGCCGCTAAGAGGTCACAATCGAACGAACAAACAGATTGTCGCAATATATATAATATATATAATACTAGACTAGATTAAATACATTACGACTAGATTAGTCTATATAGATTTTGATAAAAAGTTTCAGCCGACATGTGTTTATATCTCGTCTTATCGTTACTATTTCAATGTAGGTATAACCTATTGCGATAAGTCTAAGTATGGTATTAAACAAAGGTGAATACTAAATTAACATTTAATTTAATGTATAACATACTTTTGAATTACATTTCGTATGAGTAATAGGTTCGCCCACGTTAGCGGCGGTTTACGCAATTGAATCGCTTTAGCTGTCAGAATACATAATAAGGTTTATATTTTAGTAGATCTAGGTTGGTTTAGATTTTTAGTAGACATAGTTTAGATGTACGGAACAACTCTAATGTAATAAAATCAGGTTCAAATTACCTGAAGTAAATGTCCGAAAAGTTATTTTGAAACCTTGACTCAGTAGTTAGTGAATCACGTCACGTCTATAGTCTATAGTACGTCGTCATAGTCTAGGTATTCGAGGTAGCTCACTTAATACAATGACATGTCGATATTCAAACAAATCATGCATTCAAAATACATGTAGGCGTCAGATAAAGCTTATATGATAATTTTTGTTTTCCTCAAAGAAGCGGCGGACCGATTTATTTTTTATACCAGATAGGCGCTTTTGAGACGAGTCACGTAAACTCTAACTCAGCTTATAGAAAACCGGAAGTGCGTAGAAAGCTACGCGTTACATTAGAAGTGAAACTTCCTTCACATTGAAATATTGACAATTTATTAGATTTACGCGTACGTCACGTCCGTTGTATTCGGACCGTGACGCTTAGTTGAATTTTACCCCAGTGCCTCTAAATACGTTTCACTTCAACAAGTTTCTTCTTACCCCACAGATACGGCGGATCTCCGATACACGACCAGTTCCGTGAACTAGAACGCGGATGTCACCTGCTCGTGGCCACTCCCGGCCGTCTGGTGGACATGTTGGCTCGGGAGCGTCTCGCACTAGACCACTGCCGCCACTTGGTGCTCGACGAGGCCGACAGAATGTTAGACATGGGTTTCGAGCCCCAGATCCGCACGATCGTGGAATGCCACACGATGCCGAAGACGGGCGAGCGGCAGACGCTCATGTTCTCGGCCACTTTCCCCAAACAGATTCAAGTGTTGGCGCAAGATTTTCTGCACAACTACGTGTTCTTGGCCGTGGGACGTGTTGGTTCCACGTCGGAGAATATTACGCAGAAGGTAAACCTTCTATGGACTTGTTGATTTTTTCTGATATAAGGTAACAAAACAGGTCTACCTATTACAGATAGTGGCATGCAAGATTCTGGATTGAAAGAATTTTGCATGTCACTGCACTGCGTCTGTTACCTCGAGACATCAAATGTTGAGTCTCACATGCACTGTAATTTCACTGGACAAAACCGAAAAACATTCCTTTTTCACGGCTGAACTAATAGGGAATATGCATGTTTTTTTTTAATATTTTTATTTCACTCATTACATCCATATAACATAATAAAAAAATAAAATACTGCTGGAATGAGTCTAAATATTTTTTAAATAAACATTTAAATATACAAAAAAAATTTGAGCAGTTTAAACGCCATCATTTCCCGGGCTCGTTGGTAGTGCATTGTGACGTCACGCACTTACGTCAGACACGGCGTGTGTCTGACGTAAGTGTGTGACGTCACATGCTTGAAGCGAACTAGTTTTTTTTTCTTTAACTAAGACTCCGCGCGATTATTGTATTTAGCCAATGGCATGTTTTTATTAAATTATACAGTTTCTCTAATCTCGTACTCATTTTTATCTATATTAAATGGTTAGTGATAAACATTTTTGCACATATATATATATGATGGCAGTGCTGGCAAGCCAACTAGACTAGCGTCAGCAACTGGCACGGGGCACCGTGTAAACAGCTTTTCGTGTCATTCCAGCGGCCGGTCGTCCTAAATAACTAGCATACCAGCACTTGCATGCCACCCAGTATAGACAAGCACAATACCTTTTTAACCGACTTCCAGAAACAGGAGGAGCTCCTTAATTGGACTGTATTTTTTCTTTTCTTTTATGTTTGTTACCTCAGAACTCCGTCGAATCTTAACCGATTTGAACAATTTTGTTTTGTTTGAGAGTTTACGCCTCCCGTTTGGTCCCATTATTATTATCGAGCTCTGAGGTAACGAAAATAAAAACAGTCGAATTGAGAAACTCCTTTTTTTAAGTCGGTTGAAAATAGTAGGCTCGGCTCCAATAAATTGATTGATCAAAGATGTTTTCTGCTATCAGGTGGTGTGGGTAGAGGAGTGCAACAAGCGCTCGTACCTGTTGGATCTGCTGAACGCGTCCGACATGTTGCAACGCGCGCGTCCAGAGGAAGATCAGCTGGTACTGGTCTTTGTGGAAACCAAAAAAGGTATGTTTGAATGTTTATTAGCAGTATTGTCTTGCGGTATACAAAAATATATAAACACAATTTATTACTTGTATATCTATCACAAATAAACAATTTGTTTTTGATTTTCAAAAGGAAAAATAAAAAATATTTATTTTGTTAGAGAACAAACGAATTTTCCAAGCGAATTACTTTTGCTTCCTTGGTCCTTGAATAACTTAAGACGACATTGTATCTGAGACAACTTTTACAATGCCACAATAAAGGTTTATGCAAGTTTCCAACTTACTATCTCTCATTACAAGGTGGACCCTATTTTGACTTAGTGACTAACTATCTAACTAACTATCTAACTAACTTATGTGTAACTATCTAAACGAAAATATTAAATCATTGTGCCGTTTTATAATGTATGCTTTATTTTTAGGCGCGGACCAGTTGGAAGAATACCTGGACCACCAGGGCTACCCAGTGACGTCGATCCACGGCGATCGGTCGCAGCGCGAGCGAGAGGAGGCTCTCAGGCGCTTCCGAACCGGACAGACACCTATATTGGTCGCTACTGCTGTAGCGGCTAGAGGTAAACCTTCTTTTTAAGCTCTATCAATACCTAATACATAGACGTAATATAAAAGGATGGTGCACTGCAGATGTTTTGACAAATTCAATTTAATCCGTATGCTTTAATTATAAGGTTGTAATTGCTTTGTAGAACAAAACGGCCCCATTGAGAGACACCAGGGTGGGAGTATGTCCTTGTCTAACAACCTGCTAGTCTTATATATGTTCTATACTATATGTATGGTATATATATAAGTTGTCCATACAAAAGAAAGAGACAAACTCCGTTCAAGGTCGGTCTTATGGGGGCCGGTGTTCGCGATAAAGTTTAATATGTAGTAGGTCTGTGACCTAATAATAAAACATCTTATTAGATGACCAATGGGGAAGATTACCGAAAGCTTTTCAGGCAGAGGGCGCTATATGTTTGCTACCTGTCAAAAACTTTGCTAGAAGCTTTTCATTGCGATTTTTATTTTTTTAAGCATTGTTTAGGTTTTTGTCGAGTTTTTTAAAGTGAAGTACCTGTTCTAAGAGAAGTTGTTTATATATATATATATATATAATCGGTTTTTGGAAGTGTTTACTTTAGTAGTCAACACTTCAAAAAAGCTATTATAAATCGATCGTTAAACATCGCTTAATTTAAAATTTTGTCTTCTCAGTGTATATTCCCACTTTCTCTATTATGTACCTAAACCTATTTCTTCACAACCAAAAGCTTCACAACGACCCATATTTTACGTATGAAAATAATTTATAAACATTGACAGAACAATTGGCGTAATCTCCCGATTACGCCACCGGGCCCAATCTCCCGATTACGCCACCGGGCCCTTGAATATATCGAACGGTCGGCTTTGATGCCGTGGTACCGAGTTCAAACCCCGCCGTACACCAATGGATTTTTCTATAGAAAAATGTATGTGCGCTTCTCACAGTGGCCCTCCGGTGAAGGAAAACATCGTTAAGAAACCAACAAACCCCGCATGGTGGTAGGACACTATCTAGTGTCCGCCTGGCCAGCTATCACCCTCAAGTTAGAAAATCTGTCGCCAAACATCTAATGTGTTCCGGCAGCTATCCTTGTGAGCCAGTTCCCATTCTAGGCCTAGCGTGCTTACCATCTTCGACCGCATCATCACTTACCAACAGGTGAGATAGTGGTCAAACGCTAGCCTATAAGATAAAAAAAAAGAAAAAAAGAAATATTAACTTCTCTGTAATGGAATTATAACATCTATTTGTTTAGTTGTGTCTGTTTCAAGAATTTGCTACCCCTTTTTTGAACAAACTTAATAGAAGAAAAAAAAAAGAAACAAACTGCGCTTGATCATTATCTCCCCTGAGAAGTGATGATGTCTCTTATTATATTATTGCTAATTATGGTCCCTCAGTAATACAAGAAACCCTTTAAGTTCTCATGTCCTTCTGTCTATCCCTCATGTCATATTCCTAATTATTATTTTTCTATATGTAATATTTTGATGGTCATTCATTGCATACTAGCAAAAAAATACATTAGTAGGAGTTCTGCATGTATGGTTTTCTTTCGATTTTAGTGCGGATAATTACAGTATTGCGAAAAAAAAGCGCCAGTAGCATCTCGTCACGTCAAACTCATCTTAATATTACTGATGTAGCCACGAAAAAACAAAAGATGTATGCTTTTTTAATTTTCAAGACCAAAGATGTAACCTGACTTGTAATTTCTTCAGGATTGGACATTCCTCACGTGCGTCACGTGATAAACTTTGACCTGCCTTCGGACGTGGAGGAATACGTCCACCGTATCGGTCGTACCGGCCGTATGGGCAACTTGGGCGTAGCCACGTCCTTCTTTAATGACACCAACCGCGGCTTGGCCAGGGATCTGATCGAGCTACTGGTTGAAGCTAAGCAGGATGTGCCTAGGTAAGAACTTACAATAGTGGCTCGTACTATGAAGAAATTATAAGTCAATTTCTTCGTAGGGCTCATATCATAATTGTGAAGGATATGCGATTACATACGAAATGCCCAGTGAAATTTTAACAGGTTAACATCTAAACTTTTAAAAATTAAATTAACTGGCGCGGTGAAGTGACGCGCAAAATTATAGCGATGTAGAGTATAATGTCAACGGTCAGTTCACACCGCGACGTGATGCGACTCGACGATGCATTTGTAGTCGCGCGGCGCAGCCAGAACGAACTAACTCAATGAAATTTGTATCTTTTTGAATAGTAAATAAAGTTCTTTTTTGTAATACTCTCTTAATAAGTGCGCGCCGCGTCGCGTCGCGGTGTGAGCCGACCCTAACAGAACAATCACTGCGTCGTGAACTCGTGATTGTTCTGTTACCGTTACGTTATTACTGCAGTTGATTCCTTTTCGTATAGGTATCTTACAAATGAACATAGCTTTGATATTTTAGAATAATACACATTATGATACTAAACATGTTGTTGGGTCGTTCTTTTTAACACATTTTTAATACAAATGTATAGTTTTAATATGTTTTCTACAAGTCCCTTTAGTTAATTAATGTATTACAAAAGTACATGTTATTTGACGAAGAGTATTCGATATAATAAAATAAAAGATTTCGTGATGGAGGCGTACATTTTTCGATCTATCTTTCAGGTCTCAAAAATCGTACAAAATCTGTAAACTTCTCGGCCAACAACTTTCTGATAAAATAGAAATTCCTGCTATCAGAATATAAATATTGTTACATCGCGTCGTCGAGTCGCGATGTTTCGCCAAGCTTCTCGAACAAAAATAGCGTGGGAAAGAATAGACTAATTAGGGGCTATAAACACCCGACCCGACCGTCATAAAAGTAACCTTCCTGGAATCCCGACCCTAGTCAATGTACCTAGTTTTGTAGTTAAGATTGAACCTTATTCATAAGTAGTTAGAGATCAAATTAGCATGTATGGTAAAGTTGTTTACATCAGATGTTCAAAGGAAAGCCGCCCCTTTTGTTTTTGATTTATTGCTTGTTTGTCTGTTATTTTTATTCTTTATTGATCGAGGATTTTCTAGAATAATTATTGTGTCCTATATAAAGCGTCGCACCGCGGCGTTGAGTCAGTGATTCTTTGGAAGCGACAGAGTAACCATCTAAGCGCGGATAGCGACCAAGTGATCGTTAAGTGTTATCAGTGAACTAGTGTTGTGAACTGTGAACAGTGAAATCAGTGATTGTGATTGCCAGCGACCTCCGTGTGTGTTAACGGACTTTTGATAATTGTGCAAGACGATTTGGACAGCTACTGTGGAACAATGTGCTAACCTAGTGTTCAAGTGGCAATAAACGTTCATCTCATCGGATTGGCATTTTAATACCACCCCGCACGTAACAATATATACTGTGGAGGAAGTTTTTTTTCTCGAAATTGAGCGAATGTTCTGTCGAATTGTAGAATTAAAAGAAGAACGACCTTGTTACTTCTAGGGTCATACACATACTGCTTTAATGGCACACTTAAATATATTATGTTTCTTTGAAGTGTCACACACTTTATATTTTTGTAAATTGTTAAACACAATCCAAAATTTCATCGTACCGACGGGACTCGAACCCGCACCCCCCGGATTACACGTCCAGGTGCTCTGCCAATTAAGCCACGGTTCGATCCATCGCTACGACGAAATTAGTGGATTGCATTTGTTAACCCAATTATGCATTGGTGGCGCAATCTGTGACTACTTATTACGTAAGTTAATCATTCGGAAGAAATCATTACAGTTTTCAAATCCGACGAGAGATGTTGCACTGCGTAAATCAAATATTATGTTTCTTTGAAGCGTCACACACTTTATATTTTTGTAAATTGTTAAATTGGGTTGGGTTGCCTTTGTTAATTGGGTTTACAAATGGAATCCACTAATTTCGTCGTATCGATGGATCGAACCGTGGCTTAATTGACAGAGAACCTGGACGTGTAATCCGGGGGGTGCGGGTTCGAGTCCCGTCGGTACGATGAAATTTTGGATTGTGTTTAACAATTAACTTTTATGTATGTTTAATTCTACAGAAAAGTACTGATGACAAAAGTGAAACGCGACATAACATAATGTCATTCAGTATAAATCAAATACTAGTGTATGGAATGTATTAAAGTGGTTTGTGTTATATGCACACAGAAAAAATAACTCGTAAAAATGGTGTAATAACACAATACTGAAACTACGATTTATAGCTGAAAAATTCAATTTTTGGAAAATAAAAAAAACACAATTTTCGATTAATTTATGTTGATTTGTTAGAAATTCTAATTTAAGTTAATAAGTCCTAATTTTTATCAATAGCGAGAAGCGATTGCTTCTAAATTTTTAATTCTAAATTTATAATATTTGCTTCTTAATTAAGATTAAGATTTAGAACTGGGGAAAGCCTTAGTTTGAATCAGGGCTGGAAACTCGTAGCATTGTGTCTACATAGTTGTATTGTAACGTGAGGTATATTTTCAGTTGGCTGACAAGCACAGCAGCAGACGGTCGCATGGCAAGCGGGTCGCGGCGCGCGGGCGGCAGTCGCTCGGGCGGCGGCAGTCGCTTCGCCAGCGCCAGCGGCTTCGGAGCGAGAGACTTCCGTACTCAGTCGCGTCAGACGCCGCGATCTGCGGGACCTGGCTCTGGAGGTAATAATTAAAACATATCGTAGTCGTCTTTACGACAGTTTACTCTACTTTAAACATCATCATTCATCACTCATGTGTTTTGGTATGGTACAATACGAATAAATCATAAGTCAGGAAGTCTAATTCAGAACAAATTCCACACAAAAAGTGGCTCTCCTTCAAAACAAAACGACGTAGATTTAAAATAAGAATCACTTTCGAAGATACAAATGATTGGCTTGGAGACTGATTTAAATTCGGAACGAAAGCCGGGATTGGTTCGCGCATGTGCTGCAATATCTGTTATGACAGTTGAGTCAAACACGACAAATGTCCGATTAATGACGCGCTGGACACGCCTATTGTTGGGTCATTTTTATAACGCAGTTACTTTTCCTGACTTATGATTTTTTCGTAGATGGTACATACATTATCCATTTGTCAATTTTAGACTAATCCCGAAAAAACTGCTTATGTCATAGTCTTACACAAGTGGCTGAATGTCCTTTCGAGAAAACCTCGATCGTCTCTAGTGTAGTATAATTACTTAGTTAGTTCTCTAGAGTAGTACATAATGTATTATTACTTAAAGTTAGTGGTGATTGTTGCATTTCACGAGCGAGCGTCGATTTAATTATATACTCTATAGTCAATCGTATATAATGGGGTTGTAACAAACTGACCTGATGTTCGAGTAGTAGGTGACACTGACTGCCAAACCGAATGTCGTGGGCACAGAGTACTGAACTAAAGAGTTTTGGGTAGCGTGGCCACATGAGATAGAAGATTGTAACATAACCATATATGTATTTAGAACCCAGTGATACATAGCAATAAAGGTTAAAGTTCGTTAAGCTAAAAACGGCTAACTACGTTATTGACGGACTGACCCTGTAAAAGTCGGCACGCACTGAGAGAGGGAAATATTATAGCTTTGTCCTTTTCTGTTACATGGAATAACTCCATAGTATATCCTATTTAATGTGGGAAAGAGACAGAGCTACCCACTATCTCTCTATTTCTCTATTCTATTCTTTTCTCTGTCTATGGTCGTGGGCTTGATGTGCGACGCGAGACTAATGTCTGTGAAGACCCTCGTGACGCCGGGATTTATATCCCTAGTACGGAAGTTAAAAAAAAAGCGTGGGTTAAATCGGCATTAGTCGCGACTTACACTTTAGCTTCGAGAAAACGGACCCGTGTTCAACAAGAATGCGGGTTGCATACGTTCTCGTGTCTCCTTTCACTCTAAAGCTCGCGTTAAAACTCTAACGTTGGAAACTTAGTTCAACCACAGAATAAATAATAGTACAAGTAGTCCAACTATGCTAACAAAACAATATTTATCCAGGTTTCGGAGGGTACAGCGGCGGCGGAGGCAACTATGGCGGAAACTATGGCGGCTCGTACGGTGGAGGCGGCGGCGGCGGCGGCGGTAGCGGCGGCCCCGACTGGTGGGGAGACTCGTAAGCCTTCCCCGCGCACCGCCACACTCCTGCGTTCCTCCATCACTCTAATATAAACCTTATTCGTACTAGAGTCGGACTGAAATTACCCTGTGACTATTAAATGTAATGTACAATAGTTGAGAGCGGTGCGAGAGAGAGCGAATCTCAAGCGCGGCGAACGCTCGCGCCCGCCCGCGCCTCCTATGAAATAATCGATAGCAGTAAATTATTATAATTATATTGTACGTTCCGTTTGCGTCTCGGGTCTACGTTTCGCGACTCGCGCGCGTATCATTTTTAGTGACGATTATGTGAACGTAGTCGATTAATATAGAAATATTTTTGATGTTCGATCTGTATCGTGATTTCGTAAATGAGCGATGTAATTGTGAATTTTCGATTTTTCTATTTTCCGATGGTCTCATTGCTGGCTCACTTCTGTCACTGAAATTTTGAAGCATTTATGCACCCTTAAATCGATGTAGCTATTGAAGTAGATTTAGAAATTGAGAAGTACCGATACAGTATCATAGTAATACATAATAATCTAAATTTTGTCTGTAGAAATCCCATCTGTCATCAACGTGGTCTATAATTTTAATGTGAATTTACCAATAAAAAATTGAAACTGATTCCTTCTTTTATTTTAAGTAAGAGCTTGTCCAGAAAGGGTGAAATTGCCGCGAATCGTTTCGCGCGAATTATACGCGCGTTCGCGAGGTACTGGGTGCCTATAGATTGCGTCCACAAGCATCGTGCTAATCTATAATACACGCGTAAATCGCGTGCACTTCGCCAGACTACTCGCGCTTGACGCGCGTATCGAGCGAGAGTCGAGATACTAGAGTAGAGACGCATTGTTGCGTCCAGCTTACGCTCGAACGTTGGGAGCTGCTCGCTAGCTTTTTGTATGTATGTTACACGATTACTCCGTCAATTGTGAACCGATTCAAATGATTCCATTTTTTAATCGGTAGTGTACATTTCCGAGGTGGTCCCATTATAATTTCATCGAGGTCTGATAAGTATATCCAGAGATATAAAGAAAAACGTCTCAAACTTGCTACTGAAATTGACTCGCGGGGCATGGAAGTCGGTTGTTTTGGTTTTATAACTTATCTTAAGGGATCCCGCTAGGGGGCATGCGCGGTTGACCGATGACTCCGTTGTTTTATTTGCCATTGCCATAGCCCTTGTTGTGTTAGTTTAGTTATGTAATGCTTTGTTTTTTTAATTAAATAGGTTACCTATTGCATGAGAGTAGATAAAGTAGTGTATGAAACTGCACGTAACTTGGCATTAAAACACTCGTGCGATACTATTAAATAAACCTCTCCTACAGCTCCGCTTTTAACACACTCGTCTCATTATGTAAAAGTTTCATAAATGGAAAACTTATATCCTCAGGACAGTTAGGACGGCGATAAGGCTTTCAAATTATGCGAGGCGGATCTGCGTCTTTGTCCCTTATCGTACTTCTTAAACCCCCCACCCCATCCATACATTATCATTCCCGGCTGCGTGTATGGCAATGACGCGCGTCAAAATTATTATTTCGTGGATGGGTTCGCTGGGTGGAATTTTCATCTGACCAAGGTCGCTGGTTTAGATTATATATATGTCAATCTAAGAAGGTCACTGGTCAAGCGGACGCACTGCTCTAATGTGTTGCTGTACGTGTTGCCCATCCGCTCGCCAAATAAAAAAAACGTCAGTGTATGGTTCTGCGGCGCGTGTTCTGCTTGGTATGGTAGTGTAGTGGTACCTAGTGTATTGCATGCACAGTCATTGTCATTCGGATGTCGTCAGTAGAGACCGCAAGAAACTGAAGAGAGAAGCATGTTTTTTCGCTTGGTAATGTGTGGCAAGCGCGCTGCACAGTCTGACGCCCATAACACACAGCCTGGAATGATAATGTTTGGTGTTTTACCTCTCTTCAATCTGGCCAACGCTTAAGGTTACTTCAAAATATCATCCATACATAAAAGCCTTCATAAAGCTTTTAGTTTAGAACTTTGAGCAAAACATTTTTTTTTATATATTTCGTTCCACTATCACGAATTCGAATTTTTCAAGAATAAAATAACGTTTTGCGAATAAGAATGTATCCGATTTATACTTTAATGCTTATGGTACTTAGTTACTTTTCCTGAATTCGAAAGATTTTCATTCCCATTGGCCAGTGAAATAAATGTCTGAAAAGTTACCAGCAGGGATAATAATAACCCTGCTGGTAACTTAGGGCCAGTTTCACCTAACCTAATAGCGCTAATATGAAGAAATCTGACAGATTTTTACAGCTTTTATATGGCGTCATCTGTCAGATAGTTAACTGAAACATTATCACTTATCAGAGACTGCTGAAACTCGCAATCATTCGAAAGCAAATTCGGATTCAAAAACTGCCTATACTTCGACTTGGATCTTTGCAATGCACAATGCTCTGATCCGTTACTTTTGATATTTCAATTCGAAAAAAATCAGTGATTCTAATTGTAAAGGTTTCTGCGACAAAATAGCTCATAGATTTATCAATATTCGAAATTAAAAAAGCTTCTGGATACGAATGTTTGAGAATCAGGGGGATAGGTAACTTTTCAGACGTTATAAAATTAATACTTGATGTAAATATATTATTATATATACTTTTAGTAGGTACTACTAAAACAGTAGGTTTGTAGCTATTTCGTAGCACGAGAGTGGGTACGTCAAACATGACTGGCGCCTGCGTCTGTCCGCTGCGTCTATACAGATTTCATTATTATTAATTTATCTCATCGATTACGTCCGGTAATGGCCAACGGCATATTGAATGCGTCTTTTTGTGGCGCCTTTTTATTCGAAGATCGCGTCTAGAGCGGCCGGGGCCCCGCCGGGAAGGCATCCACGGAATGCCTAAAAGGTGACTCGTGGATAAATTACGGACATTTCATCCATTTTAACGATTCCCTTTATTATTTAATTTATTTTTATCGTATGTTACACATTTGGCTTGTAACAATGTTTGTTTTTGGGTCTCATTAGCATAAAGCTCACGCTGGGGTCCCAAAAAAAGTCGAGGCTCGGCCATCTTGATTTCTCGATAGATAGTATTTTATCTTATGACGGCTGATATTTGTAAAAGGGCTTCACGTGTCTAATAAGGGAGATAGCGGGATGTCTCAATTCCGTGGTCATTTGTCGGTTTTTTATCGCGTCTTGCTCGTGATATAATAAAACAATTAATTTATTATGGCCCTGCGAGATGATTTCGATCAGTTTATATCTGCGGTGCGCGGCGGGACGTTAATAGTTTTATGTAAGAAGTAATTTTTATTAATTGGTATTTGATGGAGTTGATAGACGACGAAGCGGTAATTATTAGTACATTCCCATGCGGGGTCCATCAATACTTTGTCCTAGACAAATTGATGTGGAATATACTATAATATTTTAGTAGGTAATAAACCCTATGCAATATAAAAGTTCCTTAAAGATCCTTAATACTTTTACAGGCAGTTATAGTCGTGGACGCCTCGGATTTTTTATAGGTAGGCTTTTTGTAGTACCTACACCTTTTATTTGTCTAGTAATGACATTGCATTTACAATTCTTCTATCAATTAAATATTAGTACCTTTGTAATATGTGTAAGTAATTGCCTCAGTACACAAACCATCTAGTATTTTTTTATATCTTATAGCCTAGCGTCTGAACACTATCTCTTGTAGTGGTAGGACTTCTGCTAGTCCGCCTGGGGCGGTAACACCATTTTGCCAATTAATTTTCAGCCGTGAAATAAAGATAAATTTTCTTTCTGTGGAAATGGCAAGGTGTCCAGTGAAATTATAGGGCATGTGAGGCTCAACATCTTTATTTCTCATGGTAACAGTCGCAGTGCAGTGAAATGCAAAATTTATAGCAGGCCAGAATTTTGCATGCCGCTATAATATATTGATATAATATGCTCCTACAACCTGTGAGCTAAGTATATTGCGTAGTTGGTATTGGATGGGTCTTAATTATAAACTAATATAACAGAAAAGAAAATGTCCAATCTTTAAGGGATTTTATTATTCTTACCTAATCTATCCGATCTTGTTTCACTCCAAAACTTACCTTGTTTTATTAAAAAAAAAAATGAATACAAAAAGCACAAATTGATTGCTATTACATAAATCACATAAAAGTTTATCTACTACCTACGTATTTTACTACGGGATAGTTGTGGAAAGCCAAAATGTTTTAGCAACTTAGCTATTTGTACAAAATGTCATTGAAATTGTATTCTTTCGACCACATGCCATATTCTGGATTTATTAGAATCCGGGCAGGCATTGTTCTACGTTAGAACAATATTCCCTCGCCTTTTGTATACAATGCACTTAAAAATGCTATAAATCATCATGCAAGACAATTGCGTAAGAGTGAGGAATGTAAGGATATTTAATTTACAGCTCTTTCCTATTAAATAGTTTTAATAAAATAAAGATTAGTATGCATTAATAATAGTTTTAGAAATTAAAAAGAAAAGTTTTAGAAGAGTAAGAAAAACTTACAGGTATTGGAACTAAGTGCTACTTATTTGTAATTTTTTTATATAAAAAATAGGATTAAATTAGGGCCAAGTTATTAGTAATAAAATTAAAAATCTAAAAATGTATTTCCTTACAAAACAATGCATAACGATTCAAAGTCTAAGTCTAAAGTCTAAGCATTAGGTAATTTATTAAATGTAGTTCACAAAGATAGTCTCACTTAATAACTCGTGTAAAATTTTTATAAAACTTATATAGAATAACACCCAATATATATATATATATAAGGTAGTGGAACCAGTGTTGGACTATGTTAAGAATTTTTTTAACGCAGATATTAATTTAAAATAGTACAAAAAAAGAATCGGTTTAATGAACCGTGTAAATGATAAAATCTCTCAATATGCATATAATTGGTATCAGAAGGTAAAAATAGCTACATAATAAATGATTGAAAATTACAAATATCTAACGTCTTTCTTAAGCCCTAGTAATGGACAACTGCAACCCCATATATGGACAACCAGTGATTGACGCTCCCCAGTTATGGACATTCAGTAATGGTCAAAACAGTAATTATTTAATAAAAACAACAAAGTGCGGTAACGTTTTATTGTTTTAGTCACATAATAATAATAATACAAATTCAAATCAGTTTTGTCAATGAATCAACAAGATCAAGTAATACTTTTGGTTTCTAAACTTAAAAATAAATTTGGATTTGGTGGGTGCAGTGAACAAAACGACAAATTATTATCACAGTTTTACATGTGAACTTGAGACCAGTACTTACTTTCAGTCATCTAATGATGAATAATTATTAATTCAATTAATAAAATTTTCTCTTATATTTTTTCTCTTCTTCTCTTCTTCTTCTTTTTTCTCTTATATTAATAAAAGAAACTCTTTCAATTATTATTGGTATAAATCTATGATTTGCCCCACAAATTTCAGAACATTGACCATAATAAGTTCCCGGACGATTAATAAAAAAAATTAGTTTGATTTAAACGTCCTGGGTTAGCATCTACTTTTACTCCTAATGAAGGAATAGTTCAAGAGTGAATTACATCAGTTGCAGTTACTATAATTCGAATTTGATTATTTTTAGGTATCGGTTAATCGAAGGCAGACGTTCCAACTAGGCAAACATAACTTCGAAAAGGAAATCCAGAGAAGAATTCAGCTGGGCTGGGCAGCATTTGGAAAACTCCGTTGAGTCTTCTCGTCGCATATACCACAGCCTAAAGACAAAAGTCTTTAATCAGTGCGTCCTACCCGTCATGACTTACGGAGCCGAGACATGGACACTCACGGTTCGACTGGTCCACCAATTTAAAGTTGCTCAGCGAGCTATGGAAAGAGCTATGCTCGGTGTTTCTCTGCGGGATCGAATCCGGAACGAAGTAATTCGCCAGAGAACTAAAGTGATCGACATAGCTCAACGGATTAGCAAGCTGAAGTGGCAGTGGGCTGGTCATATCTGCCGTAGGACCGATTACCGTTGGGGTAGACTGTTTCTAGAGTGGAGACCGCGAATCGGTAAACGTAACGTAGGACGCCCTGTGACCAGGTGGAGCAACGACATTCGCAAAGCGGTGGGCAGTGACTGGAAACAAAGAGCCGAAGATCGGGCTCATTGGCATGACTTGGGAGAGGCCTATGTCCAGCAGTGGACTGATACCGGCTGATTATGATGAGATGTGATTTGTAAAACTGTGACATTATAGCGATTTTTAATTGACAGCTTGAATTAACGAATAACTTAAATGTGTTAAAATTGACTACAACCCTATTAGTAGATAGCATTTTTCATCAACCTAAAATAATTAAGGACGTGGTATGCAATCTCTGAACTGTTCTAAAACTGGCCTAAAAAATAGAGAACCTCCGTTGTAATAACACAAGTAGGTAACCTATTGGTAGTACCTAGACACTAATTCTACTTTTTTAGATAACTATACATAAATCGTACTAGGCTAGCGTTTGGCCATTATCACATCTGTTGGTAACTGATGATGCGGTCGAGGATGGTAGCACGCTAGGCCTAGAATAGGAACTGGTTTTTCCTTCACCAGAGGGCCACCGAAATGCGCACATAGTTTTTTAGATAGGTAGAAAAATCTATGGGCACACGGCTGGGTTTCGAACCCACTAACTACCTCTGGCGTTAAAGCCAACCATTTTCTCACTGCGCCACTGGACCCTCAAACTTCCAAAGCCGAAAAGTAAATAGTAAACTGTGAAACTTATTATTTCTTCTTTTGTCTAGACCCCCGGTAACACCTAATTTGTGAAGCTATCACACGCACAATTAATACTTATATTAAAATACACTAAACAAAAACCTAAACAGAGGCACAGCCACGAAAGAAGTGGTGCAGCAAAACGAGGAACTAAAATCAAATAAATAGATATTCATTGGTATATTACTATATGATATGGGCTCACCATCTGTTATTTTTAATCACAGCCGCAATCAATAGACAGAATACTACATTCTTATTATATTATACTTAACTATAAATAAAATACGTAAAAAATTGAAAATAAAAACATTCAGCTAGGATTGAGTTTTGCGACCGCAGCGCCGCATCTGCGGAACATCTTACTTGGCGCGAACTCTTTAAATTATCACATGACATTATCCTAACGGTAACAGAAGTTATTACGAATACCCTCTTCTATTGAGGTTATAATAGAGTCCTTTTTGGTCCATAAGGTCTTGGTGCGTGCCCTGCTCTGCAACTTGGCCCGCGTTGATTACGCAAATGAGGTCTGCGTCACGGACAGTGCTGAGACGATGAGCTATCATCACGCATGTGCGGCCAGCTTTAGCTGCGTCTAGTGCTTCTTGTACCACCTGAACAAATAGAAAATGACATTTTGTGTCAGTAGATGTCTACTCGTATCTTAACGTCATAGGTAAGGGTCAGATCAGACCGCGACGCGACGCGGCGCGCGTTACAAAAAAGAACTTAAGAGATGAGTACACATTTCATTGAGTTAGTTCGTCGGCTTCCGGCTGCGCTGCGCGGCGTCGCGCTGCACCGCGCAGCACAGGGGGAAGCCGCATGATAAACAATTGAACTTTATTTACTACACAATAAGATACACATTACATTGAGATAATTTGGTGGCGTCGCGCGTATTGCTGCGCCACGCGGCTTCGGGCCAAAGCATTGTCACGTCGCGTTGCGGTGTGAACTGACCCTAAGGGTCAGCCGTGGGAGGTGGAAAGCTCATATATATAAATTCTTGGCTGTATACTAAAAGGTGGAAAGTGATCACCAAATTACTATACGAGCACCATGGGCGTAAAGGATAGATTTTTATTTGCGTTTGTTGGATAGAAGGGTTGACTTCTAAGCGAGAGGTCGCCGGTTGTAATCCTAGCACGGGTGTTCGTCCACAGTTAGCAGGAGCATATAATATAGATGTTCAGCCTGACTTGCTACCAAAAAGTAGCTTACCACCATCAAAGAGAAAATCTGCCGCCTTAACCTTATGGTGTTCCGGCAGCACACAGCTCTTGAGAGTCAGACCATTCTAGGACTAGCGTGTTTACCGTTCTCGACCATTTGGGTATAGTTGGCTGTACGCTAGCGTGTCGCAAATACGTATGTATCGAGGAAGCGCATTACACAAATAGGACAGAGTACTACAGAACAGTTGTCATCGTAACTACTCATAACTTGAGCTTATTTTATTTATTTCTTCAAGTAATCTTATAATTATAGTCTTAGTATAATCTTAGTATTGTATTCAAAGCCAATTCCTAGGTCGCGCTGGTTTCTAAGTTACATTTGCCGTTGAAACGTACGGAACAGATTTGTGGTCACTCAGTTTATTGCATTAATTTGTGGAATATTTTTAACCGGCTTCAAAAAAATGATGTTTCTCAATTCGACCGTATATATCTCTATCAGAGATATGGAGATAAACACCTCAAACTTGGTACTGAAAATTAATAGCGCGCATTTGAACTCGGTTCTTTTAGTTTTTTAAACGATCTTATTTAAATGGCGATATCTCCTACCAAAGCAGACATCATCACTTACTTATAGGGTATATATATTAGGTATATTATCGTTTAATAATATAAAAGATATTACCTTTTCGCTCTCAGTGTCTAGAGCGCTGGTAGCTTCATCGAGCAGCAGCATTTTGGGCCTCCGAATAAGGGCACGGGCGATGGCGACCCTCTGCTTCTGTCCGCCGGACAGCTGGGTGCCTTTAGACCCGATGTTGGTCTCATAGCCCTGTACACAAAGATGGTCACTGTCAGTGAGGGGACGACTTGACAAGCAAAATGCTGGCAAAAAAGGTCGAAGGCAATTAGTTTACCAAGGTCGCCAGAGCCATTTGAGTATTCAGATACTCAAAGCCAGAGCCGGTGGTTTTGATTTGATATTGAGTGTTGTATCTAAAACGAGTTGGACTCGCCCCATATAACTCAAAGGCCTATCTTAATTAGCGTAAACTATGTATGTGTGAGGACACCCTTTAATTTTCAACTTTTTTATCTTTTTGCTTCTTGCCAAATTTCATGATTCTAGGTCAGCCGACCGTACCGTAATATAGGTAGGTCATATATCATAGTAATCTATACTTAATATTATAAAGAGAGAACATTTGTATTTTTGTATTTTTGTATGTTTGTAATGATTTGGCTCAAAAACTACTGAACCGATTTAAAAAATTCTTTCACTAATACATAGAATGAACTTTCGGAATGAAAATAGGCTATATATTATCCCGTTTAAATTAAAGGTACATTCATGGAGACCTAATTTGCAACCTAAGTCGGCAAAAAAACGGTCGAAAAAACACGTTTCTTACGAACGCTGCTCAATTAAAAATAGATAGAAGAATATTTTCTATGGAAGAGTTTTACAACTTAATAAGACCTACAAAAAAGTCCGCGACAGCATAATATGTCTATCTCTTAAGGTTGACTCACAGTAAGCATTTTAATCATTTTTTTTTGTTAAAAAATGTTACATAACTTCCAAGGCTGTTTTCAAGTATATAGTATTAATCCTTATCCAAATAATTATGTTAATTAGCTTGGCCACATATTATAGATTAAAATTGTCCTTTACAATATATAATTCAAATGAAAACTCTAGAAGACATCACGAATTTCACATACACGCATCGCAAAATTAATAAAATATTTGCAGTGAAACCACAGATTAGGTCATAGTTACTACGAAAATATTATTATAGGCTTAGCTATGCTGTAGATCCCTATCGTTCACAATCTATTTGAAGTCAATATAGTAGAATAATATGATCTATTGTATTAAATAATATTCATCTATATATATATAATAATATAATATTTTAAACCACCCCGACTGATCTATGTATAATCTTTTCATTAAAAGCATTCCAATGACACTAAACACGACATTTAAAATCTGAGCTGTAAGTTGGTGAGGATTTGAGTATTCTGTAGAGTCCAGGAGATGTCCCAGCAGGTCACCCTCAGGTCAATGTTCCATGTTCTTACAATATCGTTGAAGAAGAAGATTTTGGAATTGATCAGACCTGTGAAAGTTGATTTCATAGCGCAATTAACTAGAAAAAAGCTCAGTTTTATAACGATTGAACGAATTTTTATGAATCAAAGCTAAGAACACTCTCGATGAAGACATCTATCAAACAAAAAAAAACTATCAATAATAAAAACATAATCGGTTCATCCGGTTAGGTGCTAAGATGCTACAGACAGACACACAGACACACACGTTAAGCGTATATTACCTCTACTTTTTGCGTCGGGGAACGCCGTAAGGTTATGGCGGCAGATGTTCTCCTTGGTGGTAAGCTACTTTGTGGTAGATTTAATGATCCCACTACCACTGTACGAAAACTCATGATTAATGAATGGACATAAAACTTTCATTGGTAGGTATTATAGCTAGGATTAGAACCAACGACCGTCGGGTCAGAATCAGGGTAACTATCCTTTACGCCAAAGGGCCGTCCAATAACACTACGTAAGTATTATAAAACAAAGTCCATCACTGCGTCTGTCTGTCTGTTGGCAATAATCCCTATAGCTACTGAACGGATTATCCTGCGGTTTTCACCAATAGCCAGAGTGTTTATGAGGAAGGTTTAGGTGCATAATTCGTAAAGGTTTTGTGTAAATTGGTTGAAATTTGACGATGATTGTTAAATATGTTCATATTTTATATTCGATGCAACAAACTGATGCAAATTTTGTAGGCATATATGTTCTACCCGTGCGAAGCCGGGGCGGGCTGCTAGTAAGCAATAAGCATATAATCATAGCAAGAAGCGGTAGTTGTCAATTTTGGTCAAAAGCAAGGTCTTATAGCACAAGTAAAGGAAAAATTAAAATAAAAAATAAAAAAAGTTGAAAATTAAGGTAAATTTTGTTTTTTTTTGCGTTAAGAAGTTTTCGCGAAAATCTAAATTTGCCCATATCTTTTTATCGTGTTGACTCAGGACCTTGATTTTTATACACCTAATAGGGACTATAGACTTCAGTATCTGGTATACATTTCAACTTGCTAGGTCCACCCGTTCCTGAGAAAATCGGTGGTGACACACGGACATACAGACAGACGGACAGACAGACAGACAGACGGACAGACGGATAAGAAAGTGATCTTATAAAGGTTCCTTTTTTTACCTTTTGAGGTACGGAACCCTAAAAATGAACGAACCCCTATGCTAGAGCCTTTTATATTAAACAATTAATTATTGTCCTATGTTAAACTAGAAGTGCCCTGCGACTTCGCCCGCGTAAAAAACGTCTTTTGTTTACTTAAAACTTTTCTTTTGTAAAAACTATTCTATCATTAAATAATATTGATTTTCACACTTTGTTACCCCATTTCACCCCCTTAGGGGTGTAATTAAAAAAAACCTGAAACACGTATTATCCTAATTTTTTTACTGGAGCACTTGTATAAAGTTTCGAATAGAAAATACTCTCTAATCTTGTTTCTCCGTACAAACTTTGAACCCCCGTTTCATCCCCTTCAGGGGTGAATTTTGGAAAATCCAATCTCAGAGGTAATTAACGTTGTAATAACTATCTGCATGCCAAATTTTAGCGCAATCAGAAGCAATATTGATTTGCACACTTTGTTACCCCATTTCACCCTCTTAGGGGTGAATTTTCAAAAAAAACAGTAACACGTATTTACTTATTTTGTTACTGAAGCATTTGTGTGAAGTTTTGGATAGAAAAGACTATCTAATCTTGTTTCTCCATACAAACTTTGAACTCCCATTTCATCCCCTTAAGGGGTGAATTTTGGAAAATCCTTTCTTAGGTACTAATACAAATATACTCTCCAAATTTCAAGTCTCTACGACCAGCAGTTTAGGCTGTGCGTAGTCTGTCAGTCAGTCAGTCAGTGAGTCAGTATGTCAGGACAAAGATTCTTATAGTATTAGATTTGAGTAACTTAACTATGAAAATCATCAATCACTGAAAAAAGTACATATATACAGGTGTGTACCTTATCGTATATAAACTATTTGCTAAAGTGACGCAAGCTTTCAAGCGTAAAAACAAGAAACTACATTAAATAAAATCATGAGCGAATTTTAAAGACAGGTCCATGAAATATAGCAAATACAGTACGCTATATATAAATTAAGCTATATCCTTTAGATAGCCAGAAAAAATTGTTGAAATGAAAGTAGAAGATTAAAAATAAAAGAGAAGAGGTACATACATTTCTAACTACAAAAATTAACTTACCAATGGTAACGACATGATGAAGTTATGTATATTAGCTTGCTTAGCTGCTTCTATGACTTCATCCATGGAGGGCTTTTGAGAGTTATTTCCATACGCGATGTTCTCGCCAATGGTTCGGTCGAAGAGAATCGGTTCTTGTTGAACGAAGCCGATCGCTTGACGAGCATCTACGAGTCGGAGCTTTGGCAGCGGTATGCTATCTTGAGCCTGGAAATGTATAGAATAGATATTACATATATTAAATAATAATATATATATATATATATTTATTCGATAAAATATCTCGGGTCGTAAGTCGCAATATCCCAGTCCTTTCGAAGGCACTGACGGAGCCGAAACATGCATCAAGAGGCTCTCTACATTAAACTTTTCGGTCTATAGATTGGAGGATTATGACAAACTATGGAAAGATGGTATAATATAAGGGCTATTGTTACGACTTTTTATGTATGTACGTATGTATATATGTATGGCACTCGCCAATTATGCCTCATTAACCCCCGACGCAAAAAGTAGGGGTGTTATAAGTTTGACGTGCGTGTGTATCTGTGTGTCTGTCTATAGCATCGTAGCGCCCAAACGGATGAACCGATTATCATTTAGTTTTTTTTGGTTGATAAGTGTCTTCATCGAGAGTGTTCTTAGCTTTATTTCATGAAAATCCGTTGAGCCGTTTAAATATTATCAGCACTTTTTTGGTTGAAATGACTACGATAGCAACTTTCGTAAACTCGTAGTCCTTCCTTTGACCGCCGACGTCAAAAAAATCTAAATGGCAATTCTGTGCACTATTTACCTGTCACACTGCTGCCGTTTGTTTAGCGTAATTTAAATTAGTCGAATCAAATATATTAATTTTAATTTCAGTATCCTGTTACTTCAGTGATATTGCAAGAATATAATGTAGTAAACTTGATCTAATGCTGAGACAAGACTTCTCGTTGAATCTGCACTAATCTGCAGAATACTCTCAACTCCTCGTCTGAGATATCGTATTTAAGCTCATTGGAACCATTCCAATGAACAAATTTATACAGATGAAAATCAGTCGGGGGTGGTTTTAAAATTTGAATTTAAGTATTATTTATTATTATACTAGCTGGCCCGGCGAACTTCGTACCACCTAACAGACAATGAATGTCTTGTTACCTTTTAGATGAACTTGTTTTAGGTTTTTATGAACGTAATAAATGAATACAAAAGAGATATTAAGTTTATTAATGTATTATGGCAATCCAGATATAGAATAAAAATTGGTAAAAATGGTTTTTGGATATATACACTT
The DNA here is from genome assembly GCA_954871355.1 of Cabera pusaria. Classification (NCBI taxonomy): domain Eukaryota; kingdom Metazoa; phylum Arthropoda; class Insecta; order Lepidoptera; family Geometridae; genus Cabera; species Cabera pusaria. The sequence continues at coordinate 16,687,114 of OX940889.1, read as the reverse complement.
TTTTAAGTTGCTTGTAAGCATACATTTCTGAACGCACGCATATTTGACAATCAATAAATATGTCAAACAATTATCATTACTGTCAATATTTAACATTTTTAAAATCTACATGACTTGAATTAACAAAAACTTGAAGATTTTTTACTTGACACGGGCTAAATACACTAATCGTGTGGAGCCATAATTATACCAAAAAAAAAATACGCGATAATCCGAATATTGTAATGCTATGCCACACATGGGAAGAATTTGTATACTTGACACTGGCTAAAATACACTAATCGTGTGGAGCTATAATTTCGGCAGTTTTTAAACTCTGGAACATTTTGGCAAAATATTTATTCTTATATAATTTTTTTAGGTCCATTATTCATTGTTGTTAATACTTTTTATCCTATTCCTGACAAAGACAATTCCAAAAATACAAAAATCATAAAAATTGGTTCAGCCGTTCTTGAGTTATAAGTGTAGTAACTAACACGACTTTCTTTTATATATATAGATATAGTGGTTCCGTGAGAACAATAGACCTCGCGTGCCCTTTTATAACCATGCAATAATCGAAACTTTCCTCTTTCTAAAGGATAGTCAGGGAGTCAGGAGAATTATGTGGACCTTAAAGATGTTGTGCGTTACAAACATAAAACACCATCTAGATGTCTCAGGGTAACAGGCGCATTGCAGTGTCACGTGAATCCCTGGCAACGCAAGAGTTTTGCGTGCTACAGTAGTGTTTATTGCAGTCAGACACCATTACTTCAGGCGAGGATATAGCTGGCTTTACCTGTTACTGTTATTTCAAAATGTTTCTCAATCACAAAGGCACAAAACAGAGGGTTGTTATAGGTTTCTCGCGTGTGGCTGTGTGTTTGTGGCATCGTGCTCCATAACGGTTGAACCCGTTGAACCGATTTGCTCGAAAAATGATTTAATGTTGTTTAGTGGTTTTTTAGGGTACCGTACCCAAATATGGCCGCTATAACATTAAATAAAATAATAATCATTTTAAAAGTCCTCATACAATAAGCGTGTTCGAATTTTTTTCTGGATCCTTTTAAATGTTTATTTTACTCTACAGTGGTAAGGCATGGAACCCTTCGTATGCGAGTCCGACCGATTCAGTGCAACTAGCACTTGGCAGTTTATAATTTTTTTTATATAAGCGTCATTCTTCTGTTACTTACCACTATCCCACTGTCAGGATCATAATATCTTTCAAGCAGCTGTATGACAGTACTCTTCCCACAGCCACTGGCACCGACCAGAGCTATGGTCTTCCCTCGCTCTATCTCCAGGTCTAAGCCCCTCAGCACGCGGATGTTGGGCCGCGTAGGATAACGAAACTCTATAGCTTGGAGACTAGCTTCGCCTGAACCTTTCTGAAATCGAAAATAGATGCATTAGGATTGGGAAATGAAATCTATTTTTGGGACAGATTTGTCCGGAAATACACTGAAGCAGGTGGATTATGATGGAAATGAAATTCCTTTGCTAATTGTTTATGTCCGATCTGTCGAAGTTTATAAAATGTGACATAACATTCATTGCGGTAACAAATTTAAACTGCTGTATCTGAATCACTTAATATACAGTCAAGTTGGTCGTTATAATTGGTGGGTGTCAAGGGCAATTGCAACTAGACGTCAGTAAATCAATAAATTATTATGAAATACAACATACAAAGTTCTGAACAGCTGGTATCGCTGGATCCGTGATCTTGGACTGCTTGGCTAGTAGATTTATAACGCGGCCCGCTGCTTTAATACCCTTCTGGAAGTTCGGTGCGAACGCGAACGCCTGCGCGGCTGATGACGAACCGATCAAAAGAGCTTGCGCTGACCTGGAGAATAAAGCTAGTAAGTTTTTGGGTCTGTAATCATAATTTTTCTGGAGAAGGTTATCTTAGATACATAGATAAACTCTTTATTGAACAACAAGAAACTTGCAACTTAAACACTTTTGTTAAAATAAAAGTGTCAATGGGCGCTCAAAAGCAAAAATCTATTCCAGACAACCATGCATAGAAGATTAAAATAAAATTGGATAGATGGCGGTGGTCAAAAATCTATTTTATAAAGATATATAAATATACCTAAGGACATGTATATCAGCGATATATGGTAAACAACAGGTAGCAGTTACTCGGAAAGATAGTGTGCTTTTACCTGACATTTAAAAGCGTCTAGGGGTATATCAAATCATATTCATTAAAATACCTCGAGGGTTTCATCGTTACTTTTTAATACTTGGAAATAGTTAACCGATTTCTCTTCTCATACACACGACTTATCAGCAAGTAGCCACATAACCACATGGTAACCACTTGGTCGTTTTCTTCATAAGTATGTAGATTGCTTAGATTTACAAAAACTTACTTGTAAACCTCAGCATATCCGGTATCCTCATCCTCGTCAACGATCAGAGTACCACCGTAGTACATAGAAGCTGCCATAATGAAGTTGAACAGACCTCGGGAGAGGCCAAACACAACTCCTCGCCATTGGCAGGCGCGTTTAGCAAGGACCAATGCTGGATGAAGCTGGCTACCGTAGTCTTTGGTAAATGTTGCTTCTCGACCAAGGGAAGCCACTGTACGGACATTGGCTACCGCTTCTACGGCGATCTGGGAATTGTTTGTGAGCATATTGAACGTTTGACTCAGTCTGAATACAGTATATTTATAAACCTATCTGCTGATAGGCTAGCATTTACCGCTGTCTCGCATAACACGCTAAGCCTAGCATGGTCTTCTTTGGAAATCCCTACACTAGAAAATATCTTCATGGATGTCATGGACTGATCTAAGAGTATGTAAAAATCCCTATAATATTAGAATTAAGTAGTATGTAAGTTAAAGTCACTTCACTATTGAGCATTTTAATCAATCACTATATTTAGTGGTAGGATTTCTGTTAGTCCACCTGGGGGTGCGTGCCTGGGGGGTGGCTGGGGTGCTTTTACCGCTTTGTCAGATATTTAACAGTAAAAGGGAAAGGTTTTCATTTAATCACCAAATTTACTATTAATTTATGCAGTGTCTTCTGTGTCATAGTATCTTTAGCTGACGTCATCGCCTACCACCACCAAACAAACGTCATGCTTGTCCTGTAAATACTCGTCATAAAATCTTGAGAGCCAGTTCCCATTCTAGGCCTAGCGTGCTTACCATCTTCGATCACACCATCACTTACCAACAGGTGAGATAGTGGTCAAACGCTAGCCTATAAGATATAAAAAAAAAAAGTTTTGACTGAAAATCATTGCTTTGACTCTACAGTATGCAGTATGGAGTCACGACAAAAATATACAAATATAAGACCTGAAGAATAAGATACAACTCCTACCTTCGAACTCGACTCCATAGTCTTAGCTGTTCCAAAAGACTCGGCGTAAGCCATCCTTCCTTGCTTGTAAAGCACCCCGACCAGTAGCGGAGTAAAGGTGAGCGCGACCAGGCCTACTCGCCATTCGTAGATGAGCGACAGAGCGAGGGAAAGTCCGAAGGTGCCCACAGCTTGCAGGACAGATCCGATTCTTTGACCAGTAGCCTGTGATGAAGAATAAGTAAAGAAAAATAAGGGAGTCTTCATCTTTTTAGGGTTCCGAACCCAAAGGGTACCAACGGAACCCTATTACTGAGACTCCGCTGTCCATCTGTCTGTCTGTCTGTCTGTCTGTCCGTCTGTCACCAGGCTGTATCTCATGAACCGTGATAGTTAGACGGTTGAAATTTTCACAGATGATGTATTTCTGTTGCCGCTATAACAACAAATACTAAGAACAGAACAAAGTCAAAAATTAAAGAAAAGTTAAAAAAAGTTTTTTACGATAGCGCAGCGCCACCTATCTAGTTGCTAAGATCGCGCTATCGTCTTTACCTTAATCTGAATCTCGGAAGCGGGTCCAACGATTAAATAAAATGTAGTATACCTACAGGGGATTTCGGGGGCGATAAATCGATCTAGCTAGGAGTCATTTTCAGAAAATGTTGTTTTATTCGTGTTTTCAATAATCAACTTTATTGATAATCAACTTAAAATATGACTCTTCCCGACATCTATTGGCGAGTAGAAGTACTGTATCAGTAAAGCAGTTAGTTGCTCTCAATTAAAAAAAAAGGTATTATTATTCGTCAATAGATGTCGGGAAGAGTCAAATTTGTCTGTTTAAGTGGCAAAAAGTACCGAGCAAAGCTCGGTCAACCAGATATTTAATAATATTAATTATTACAATTACTATTACTACTATTACTATTACTACTATATAATACTATTCTACCTTTGTGTTAACGTTTACTTAGTTGGTGTTAGAAGTTCGTTAGAAACTCGATAGATGGCGTTCGGAACCCTCCGTGTGCGGGACAAAGTCTGACTCGCACTTGGCCAGTTTTATTTATATATAAAAGGCAAACGTTACTGACTGACTCTATCAACACACTGCTCAAACCACTTAACGGATTGCGCTGAAATTTGCCATGCAGTTATTATAGCGTTAGGTATCCGCTAAGAAAGGATTTACCAAAATGTACCCCAAGGGATGAAACGAGGGTTAAAGTTTATGGAGGAAAAAGATTAGATATAGTTAGTCTTTTTTATTTGAAACTTCACAAAAGTTCTTCTGTGAATAAAGAAGTAAATAAATGTTTCAGGCCTTTTCTTTCGAAATTTTCGTCTACCCCATAAGAGGGTGAAATGGGGTAACGAAGTATGATTTTTTTTGCGTTTTATAAAAATGAATTCTTATTTTCCTTGGTGACGCCATGTAAAACGAAAACCAATTTGGCTATTTCTGTTTGTTATCTAATCTAATGTGTTTTTATGTAAGAAAAGTTTTTAACGCGGGCGAAGCCGCGGGGCACTTCTAGTCTGCTATAAGTTCTAGGCAGTGCCCTTCTACTATTCACGGTGTGTTAAATTATACAAACTTGCCCAGCACCTGCAAGTTTTTTAAGTGAACCTTCTTTAGGTGCACTGGGGTCAAATTTGACGTAAATGACGTAGCATCACGGCTCAAACGCAGCGGAAGTGGCGTATTTATAAACTCCCTCTATGGTAGAACGGCGTAACTTCAAAGACCTATTCACTAAAGTTCAACAGATGGAGTTGTACAAATAATAATTAGTGATGTTGAGAAATAAATTGAATGAACTTCGAAGTTTCACTTCTAACGCGCAGCTTTCTACGCACTCCTTTTTTATAACTTATATGTTAGCGTTTGACTACTATCTCGCTTGGTGTTAAGTGATGATGGGGATGAAGATGGTGAACACGATAGGCCTAGGATACTCTGACTTTCAAGGGTTGTGTGCCGTCGGATGACCGCAAGGTTAAGGCGGCAGATTTTCTCCTTGATGGTAGGTAAGCTACTTTTTGGTAGCAAGTCAGGCAGATCATCGATATAATGTGCTTCTATCAAAGTCAAAGTCAAAGTCAAAGCATTTATTCAGTATATGGGCAAATTAAAAATTAGCACTTACACACGTCAAATAACATTAAATAGATCATATTCAACAAAAAATATAGATATAACAGAAACATAACGCTTTGAATTTACAAAAAAAAAACAAAGGTATTGAGCCATTCAGCTTTCATCTAGACGTCGAACGTCACACTTAAAACACATGTTTAATTCCCCTTATTAATGTAGGGTTGCCAACCGTACCATTACGTGCACCCGCAACCCAGTGCATGTTTCAGTACTTCAGACAATTTTTATCCAAAAAATTGTGAAATAATGATATCAATTGTGAGCTTAACTGACATATGACGCATTATAAAAATTGTCAAAAATCTGACAAGGCTATTGAGAACCGGTGGCCGTATCTATCTTTCTTTATGTAATAGGAAGTATTTTTACCCCTTGGACTGAAGCAGCTTCACCAGACAGCTTAGCGCAAAGTGCTCCTGTAGTGTTTTCTTTGTCATCGAAAAAGGCGATTTCTTGTTCTAACAGTGTTCCAAACATCATCTTCCGTAATCTTTCAGTCAAATGTTCTCCAGCTATTGCATAAAAAAAGACCTGTAACATTTAAAAAATACATGTATTTTCCTGTTTACCTAAGCACACTGAGCACCCATCTGAGTGTCTTCTCACTGAGTTACCGTTTAGGGTTATCAAGGAAAGCAAAGAGTCTTGAAAGAAAGGCTCATTAGTAACGCCCAAAAAGATTAGACTAATACTAGGTACCTACGTAATATTGAACAATGCCGTGAATATGAGTTCATTCATCTCGGTATGTTTTTTATCCCACAGTGGGATTCCCACTTAAACTCAACATAAATAAATAATAGTTTAAAAAAACTAAAAAAATACGCTTTTATAGAAAATCCAACTAAAAAATAAAAAATAAATTTTAATAAATTTGAATTAAAAATAGTGTAAGAAAAAATGATTTAAAAAATATTTTATGAACAGATATGACTAGAATGGTTATTTTTATAATATCCTGAAAAGCACCCCACGCTTTTTTTACAATGAAATCATTTTTTCTTACACTATTTTTAATTCAAATTTATTGAAATTTATTTTCTATTTTTTAGTTGGATTTTCTATAAAAGCGTATTTTTTTAGTTTTTTAAACTATTATTTATTTTTCATTTTTTAGTCGATTTTTTTTAAAAGCGAAATCCTGATTATCCTAGTAAGGATAACGGGTCAAAATGTTTAAAATATTGAATTGTCATCGGTCCTTAATAAGTATGCCAAATTTCGAGTTAATCCGACGTTTTGAAGGGGGTTAAAATCATGTTCAAAGACTCCGTTACATACTAACATACAAACATACATACGTCTGAAGCTAATAAATGCGTATTAAAAAAGTTTGAAACCTTCTGGCAAATACTGAATCATCGTGAAAAACAGACTAATAATAATTATGCTTGAATTCAAGGATATTTCTGTCAGTCATATTTCAAGGTATAATATAATTTTCTACTCTTCGAGAATTTGTTCAACATGCAATATCAATTTAGTTTATCATTCTTGGTCATGCCCATGTTATTGTAGGTGTCCATAAGCGAGCCGAAAATAATAATCTTCGCCTCAACATAGTTGAGTCATAGAAAAGATAATATTACTACGGTTGAGTCACGTGTGAACTAACGACATTAATTATGACCAAGTTATTTGTTATTAGTTATACAGCGAGTAAACGATATTCATGGACATGAATTTGATAAGCCTCAACGGAATCATTTGAAAAACATAATATTTCACTCCCTTTGTAGGTATAGCTAATCACAAATAACTTGATCCTTATTCTATAAAACATTAAATATTTAGAAATATTTACCATAAAAAAGTTAGAAACTCCTGAAAACACACCGATTATAACGAATATAATAGCGAATCTTTGCACAGCCGCCAATTGTGCGTCTTCGTCGGGATCTGAGAGAACCTAGAACACCATGAAATTGATATCATCAATATTTTTGTATACTTAAGAGGGAACGCGGGGTGTACTTTCCCATACAAATGTATTCCCCCGTTTCCTCCCTGGAAAATGCTTTTAGAGCAAAACCAATCGGTTCACTGAGTGCCATCATGATGTTTGGTGCCAGCCAGTTTGGAAGATAGATCATTATAATGAATTATGATGAGATGTCTAGCAGTCTTTTAATTTTAGGTAGCCAAGCATGAAACCATCATAAATTCAACTTAACATCAACGGCCAAGTGCTTGTATATCTGAAATAAATAAAAAAAGAGGGTGTGTACTTATGTACACGCGTTAGAAGTTATACTTCTGTGGCGTATGGAAAAAAAAACTAAAATGCAGTAGTGATTAACGATAAATATTAAAATTAATCAAAAAGATTTTATTTAAATAAAAAAGGTTTTATTAACGTAAAAATATGACGTTAAATATGACATATACAACTTGAACATAGTCATGCCACCTAGAACTAACTTCACGGTGTAGAATTTAGGTGTCGGTGTGCGCGCGCATCGTACCACCTAGAACTAACTTCACGGTGTTAAATTTAGGTGTCGGTGTGCGCGCGCATCGTAAAAATTCACTCTCATCATTTTTCTCTATCGCGCCAAAAGAAGTATAACTTCAAAAAAATATGGAAAATCTAGTTCAATATCAACTCACATCAATGAAATCTCCAAATATAACAGTCAGGAACGGCATAGCAAATCCGCTAGCCAGAGCGCATATGCTAGCGAAAGTCACAGATTTCCACTCCGGCTTGTTGAGACGTATCACACGGAAAAATGATACTTCTTCTTCAACTGTTTTTTTAGCTATTTCGTGTACCTGTTTACAAAATATTTATTAGTTGGTTATGACTTAGAACACTTAGGCTGAGTTGCACCGTCTTACTTTAACCGTAACTATAACTATTAACCGGTGTTTTTATATGGATTTTGACAGATTTTTGACGTTTGTTATAGTTAAAGTAAGATGGTGCAACTCAGCCTTACAGTTTATTTTTACACGGTTGCAGACTCGTCAAGGTCCCTTGGACCAAGCGAGCGAAGCGTCTCAGTTTCGGGCCAAACAATGATTTTGTCCGACTGTCAGTCTGTCTGTCTGTTTTCGCCTAAGGTCGCATTTTTCAACCAATTTTGATGAAAATTGGTTCATGTTTTCCTTTATTTCAAAATTTTTGCCGATCACGTGTTTTTGGTTGGAGGAAAATAGAGGGGAAAAGGGCAGAAGTTTGCTGTTATTGAAGAAGAAGAAAGAAAAAAGAAGAAAAAGAAAAAGTTTGCGAAACACATTGGGAGAAATTATCTTTAAAGTACTAACTGCAATGAGTAGGTTATGTTCACATGCGGTATATAGCGGAAAAAACTTTAAAACGTAGGTCAAACTAAACTAAATGCAATTAAACTACTTACGAGTACTATCTAGTGGAAAAGTGAATCGAAAATATTTTAATCTAAGATTATTTTAAGCCTTTAATAGATACAGTTACTGATAAACTTTTATAACCATACAAATAGCGTACCTATAATAAAGGTGATTGGCGACTGCTATTCTCCCATTGACGAGGCTATAGCTGTCAATATTTAAAACAGTAGCCCTGCAGCTTTGTAAATACTATCTTCGTTGTAGTTAACGATATTATCATCTCATTTTAAGTCAATTCTCTCAATCATGAAGAGAAGAAGAGCCTCTTGAATACTCTTGATGTTACCTTTCGTTTACATCAACGCTTTCCAAATTTGAAGTTGACTCTTGGGAAATAGTTGTAGATATTTATTATTTTTTACCGACTTCACAAAAAAAAGGTTAGGTTCTTATTTTATGTTGAGGGTTTTTTTTTTATGTTTGTTACCTCAGAACTCCGTCAAATCTTAACCGAAAAATTTTGAAAAATTAGTTTTTTGTTTGAGTGATCATGCCTCCTGTTTGGTCCCATTATAATTTTACTGAGATCTGATAATCATCTCCGGAGATATGAGGATAAAAATATAAACAAATTTGATACCTTGATGACATGATTATGGATAGTGGATATTTTCACTATCGTGGCATGTGAAGTCGGTTTTTTTTCGTTTTGTACGATCATACATTATTTTTTCACAAGTAATAGGAGCACATTATATATCGATGTTCCTGACGTGCAACCAAAAAGCAGCTTACCACCATCATGGCGAAAATCTGCGCCATAACCTTACGGTGTTCTGGCAGCATATAATTAGAGTATTCCTCTAAAGTTATAACCTATATCCTCAAAAGTTAAAGTTATCAAAAAATCCTCAAGAGTATTCTAGGCCTAGCGTGTTCACCATTCTTGACCACATCATCGCTTACTATAAGGCGAGATAGTGGTCAAATAGCGCTAGCCTATCAGACACTGTCTCACCACGTGCTTGTTTGGCAATGGAAGGTGCAGTGAGACGAAACGCAGGACAATTTTATTACTGTTGACACTGTTGTAGTTAAATCCACCTATCACAACTGGTGTGGTGTAGCGAAGCCTCGTCCTAGATCTGTGATCTCAGCCCATCTGCAGCTCAACATGGATATATGTAAAATCTTACGTTTTGTTTTATATACCAGTCGTCATCTTCTTGTTCTTTTTCACTAATCACGGAGGCTTGTCTTTCAAGGTATTTCTCTGCAAAAAATGCAATAAACTCAAAACGTTGATGCAATAAAATCATGTTAGATGTAGGCATGGAGGTGTAACGTAGTACATTTACATCGATGGATGTACGAGTAGGTGATCTACAATGATCGATTGAATTTTTCGAGGTTGGCCAAGGGCATGTTTTAGGCTTATCATTTCAATCAATAACTGCCTACTGATGGCATTCATTGATATTGTACTGTATGAGCAATTTGTTCATTAACACATTGACTACGTGTATGCCTTACTATCATTGCAATCTCGTACGTAGAGTTAGTTACTTAAACGCTTATGTAGCCTAAATGTTAGATCTAATAAGGTATATCGTGTTTTTTTTTTGAGTAATTAATGAGAGAGTTGTCACCATTTTTAAGAACATATCAAGGTAAGTATTAAGAACTCAAGAAAGTAATAAACTGGCCAAATGCAAATCGGAGTCGCAATCGTAGGGTTCCTTAACACAGTAGAGTATGTTATAACTATCATATTTTGCCACAAAAAAATTAACTTTGTTTTTCATAGTTTCGGAATAAAGTGGCTGTGACATACGGACGGACAGGCAGACAGAGAGATATGGCGAATCTATAAGGGTTCCATTTTTTGCCATTCGGCTACGGAACCCTAAACACAAGTACTACGCCTCATCATTTTGATAAGTCCAGCACTACGGTGAGATATGTTGGCAACTTTCTACGTGCTGCAACGTGTTTCTTTCAAAAAGTTCTGAGAAACACTGCGGTATAAACAATCTTGATTGGTCCGATTACCGTCAGTGACCATGGAGTAACGAAAATCGTTTAATTAATTATTAATCATCTCAATTACTTTCTCGTAACATTCATTATATTACCTTCATTTTCAGATCCAGGGAATACTTGCAGCATCACCATGTCGTAATAATGGCCTTTCTTCTTCATCAGTTCCTCGTGATTGCCCGATTCTACCACGTTTCCATCTTTGAACACGTAAATTACGTCCACATTCCTGATTGTCGACAGCCTGTGGGCCACGATGATGGTGGTACGGCCTTCTGCAGCCTGAAAGCAGTGGACAATTCATAAGAATGTCCTAACAACGTGATCAAAAACATTGGATCCAATCTAAGTCAATATATCTAGTTACTGCACCTATAGGTACACTGATTCCAATTATTTCCAATTATACACTAATACCTGCTGGCTCTTATTAATTAACTGGAATAAAGTAATTGCAAACGAAAACCAATCAAAGGCTATGGTTCTAGAACACCTATATTCCTGTAGCGTAGGGTGCAATGGGTATATCGCATGAGGTTTCTTCTCGCGGAGATCATTTGGCGCCTACTAGTTTAGGCGTCAAATCAGTGCATACCACTACGCCTAACTGTGTTGGTGGAGGTTGGTGAATAAACCAAACTACAACGGACCCAAGGAGGGTGCCGAGAAAGCGGTTGACTGTAATATATTCGCCAAATCTTTTGGAAGCATAAAGAACATTAGTGTTGCTACGACCTAAAAAGCTTGGGACGTCAGCATCATAGATTATTTTTTATCTATGCCAGCGCTATAGAAATATAAATAAGGCATTAACCTGTCAGGATCTTACTTTATCAAGAGCCCTCTGCACTTTAGCTTCTGAGGAAGTATCCAGAGCGCTGGTTGCTTCATCCAGCAGCAGTATGCGAGGATTCCGGACCAGAGCTCGAGCAATGGCAACGCGTTGCTTTTGACCTCCGGATAATGAAGCTCCTCTTTCTCCTACCAGAGTGTCATAACCCTGAAATAATTTAAAATGTTAAATGCTTTAATCAAAGATATTCTATTTAAAGTGGAAGAGTGATTACGGCATGCTAATTTTCTTCTATGCGATGATAAAAAAGCAAAACAGTTCTACCATGTCCTCATTTTCAGTATCAATGATGTGTACCTATTTCATGAATACATGTATAATAGTGAGAGAAGATACAAGCAGCATCTTGCTCTCTTCCTAGTAATAAGCTTGAAGTGAGAATTTTAACCTTCTGTTAAGAGCCCTAAACATGATGTTTGTCTATATTTCATGTCAAGTGTTACCAGTGGGTGTGTACGAACCCGTCGTGTACTTATGGATTTTTATAACGATATATGTAAGTGCGCATTTCACAGATGCCCATCGTGAGGAAATCCGCAGTTAAGTGAGCAAAGTAATGTTAACACATGTGTCCTGTAAAATTTTTCGAAAACCTGGCAAGCGTTTTTAAGTCTGATACCCAAGCGTTTGACCACTATGTCAAACAAAGTGACAATGCGATCTGCGATATTATACACCTGTATGGTAGATGATATGGCACATCAAGTGTCTAGTAAACTACCCTTAAGTTGGAAATTCCCATGCTAGGACTAGTGTTGTACCATCCTCGACCGCATCATTAGTAGCAATAGGTAAGACCATATATATATATATATATATTAGCCACAAGAAAAAAATGGTTTGATCTTCTTACATTAGGCAGTCTCATGATAAACTGGTGAGCGTTGGCCTGCCTCGCAGCCGCTTCTATCTCCTGATCAGTGGCGCCCTCTCGCCCATACCGTATGTTTTCTTTAATCGTCGTATTGAAGAGAACAGGCTCTTGTCCAACAAGACCTATCTGTCCACGAAGCCATCTGACGGAGAGGTCTTGTACGTTGTTGCCATCTATTGTTACCTGTGAAAGAAACATAGTTATATTACACCTTGTATGCAGCATATCTATTCACTGATTCTAAAACAAATTCGGATTCGAAAATTACCTTCAACTCGAATCTTTGCAATACATAGTAATACTCTGGTCACAAATCCTGAAATGTTCATTCGAAATCGATTCTATTTAAAAATATTGCCGCAACTGAACAGCTCACAGGTAATTCAATATTCAACATTCAAAATGAGACTTTCGAATTCAATTATTGTAAACGATTACAATAGTAGGTATATATTATAATAATAGGCATGACGACAGTACAAAAATCGAAGATTTGATGATTTTAGGGGAAAATACATATTAAAACAATTTAAAACGCTAGTTTAGTTTTATATAAAAAAATTGAGATTATTAAGATTTTCAATAAAATAAAACATTAAAATACTGCAATCGGCCATTTTGATTGAAACACCAATCACAGCGCATGACGGTGACGTCATGTTATGAGGTTTTCTTGAAAATGTTATTAAATTTTGGAAAACCCATGTGTATTCATTGTCACAGATTATAATTAATTAATAGTTATTATGCCATTAACATATGCGTGATGTCACAGCCGACGCCATGACACATATTAGTTGTTTTTGCGCACTATTGAAAAAATATTAGAAAAATTGCTTTAAACTTCGTATATACCGAAATATAGGTTTTTTCGTGAATAGTAAATGTGTTCCCACATTACGGAAGAGGATTTCAAAATCTTTCGTCACGCCTATTGCTGAACATAGCTTCAAATAACTTGACCGAGATAAACACCTCTAAACGCTGCAGAAAGCCAATTCCCGTTCTAGGCCTAGTATGATACCATCTTCGACCACATCATCACTTACCAACAGTTGAGATAGCTGTCAAACGCTAGCCAATATTGTAGAAAATAAATATGACAAAAGCCAGCAGACAGAAAGCTGTGGTGAGACGTAGATCTTTCCTCCGGCTGGAAAAACATATTATGTTATATATACTTGTAGAAATATGTGATATGGGTAATGAAGTGAATATTGTACTTTATTTTACGACAGTATAGTTAACTAATTACAGTAATAAGTAATTTGTTACGTCACAATCATACAAAACTTAGATTAAGATTTTATTCCCTAAAACCATATCTGATGACTGGCGTAGATGAATCATTTACGAAAGCATTCAACACGCGCGTGTTTTAAGAGTGGGAGTGTAAAAATATATGTTAAACACATGACTGATAGGGATAAGATTAGCAACACTTATAATTATTGACCTTAATGACGATGATAAGCAAAATATGCATATTATCTAAGTCTAATTTTTGGCTGATTCGCGTTATCAACTTGACGTCCGCAGTAATACGATCATAAGAGAATTTCATTTTAAGCACATTTGATGAATATCTTTGCACGTATTTGCCTAACTGGAAGCAGAAAAAGGGAGGGTGTTGCGAAATTTTCTCAATCCCCTCTCATTGTCTCAGGCTTTTCATAGGCCGTATAAAATCATCATTATCATCATCATTATCAGCCACTTTTCGTATACTGCTGGTCAAAGGCCCTATAGCACGCCACTGAATTTGATCTTCAGCTATTCATTTCCAACCGCTGCCAGCCAGTTTTCGTATTTCATCGCTCCACCTAGCTGGAGCTAGTCCTACACTACGGTTCCTGAGCTGGTCTTCATGGTCTTCACTCTAGAACTCGTCTACGCAATAACAGTTCTACGACAGATGTCACCAGCCTGCTTATCCTTTGAGCTATGTCGATAGCTTTGATTCCCTGACAGATGACTTCATTTCGAATTCGATCCTTTAGAAAACTTCGAGCATAACCCTTTGCATAATTCGCTAAGCGACTTTGAGTTTGAATTAGTGAACTAGTCGTATCGGCAGTATCCACGTTTCGGCTCCGTAAGTAAAAGCAGGTTAGACGCACTCGGGCTTTGTGGTATGAGCGATGAAAAGACTCGACGAAGTTTTCCATATGCTGCCAAGTCAACCCCAGCTGTATCCTTGTGCGAGCTTCCTTCTCGAAGTAGTTTCTGCCCAATTGCAAGTTTGGCCAAGGTATATTCATGAATAACTTCGAGAGGATCTCTGGGGCAATTAGTTCCGAAGTAACATGTTCATTGAACATTATCTTGGCCTTATCTTAGTTCATGCCGAGACCGATGCGTGCAGAAGAATCAGCAAGGGTGGTCAACATGTATTGCAAGTTCTGCACGGTTTGCATGTCGTATAAATTATACATTGATTATCTCAAGTAGACAATCAAAGAAAATACCTATACCTACTAAATTAATACCTACTTTTTTATTGGTTAATGTATACGATTAACGTTATCCAACGTTAATCGTATTCATATTCATCTTTTTGCATAGTTTTCGTCACGACCTACTAGATTCATTCATTTTGGCCAACTTGTGAAGATACAAATACTGATTGCTGAGTTTCATTAACAGATTAAAATAATTATCTCGAAAGTTTGAAGATAGTCTGGCCGTACAGTTTGCTTACCTGTGGTACTGTATTATTATTTAATCTGTGCCTCTGGGCAGGCACAATACTTCGCATACCACACATCTCAAGTACCCTATTTGTTCAACTACAGGTACTTTAGAGTAAAAAGCCTCAAGTAGCAAAGTACCTAGGTACTTTGCTACTATCAAAATAGATAATAGATTTATGGTACCAACAAATAACTTTCTGTGGCGCAGATTATGATAAGAAATGCAGTAAGTAGACTGACAGTCTACTAAGCACACTGGCGAATGTTCAATAGATAAATTTGTACATTTTGGGATTATCTACCTAAAATGAAAGCGATGGCTTTGCGACTGGTGTTCGTTGTGTAGAGCTGGGTCTATACAGCTGTTAGCGGCATCTCCTTCTACATATAGACGTTTGAGATGATAAAAAGCTTTGGCGACTATGAAGAGACTAGAGGTTGGTATACCCAGCTGAGGCACTTAAATAATCTATGCATAAGTAATCGAACATATAGACAATTATGTGCTGCCTTAAAAAAATTAAAAAGTGGATAGAAAAACAACAGAAGTAACTCTCCTGCTGTGGTGGAAAAAAGCGTTTTTAACCTCGGGGACAATTGATGTCTGATCCCTAATCCCTTGATGTCCTAAAATAGAAGACTGTAAACATTACGATGATGATGTCCTAAAATAGAAGACTGTAAGCATTAAGAATGGTACTGAACTACTGAATATAGATTCAGTAGTTCAGTCATAACAATGATATTTTCATTAGAACTGACTATTACCTACACTGACCATGACGCGGGCAATAAGCTAGCTTGTTGGTGCGAATTGCCAGTCGATAGGTAGCGCAAGCCCCGATTGATCATCAGGTGAGATAGTGGTCAAACGCGTACCTATCTAGTATTTAAAAAAAATCTAGTGATGGTAAATTTTGCACTGACTGTCCAGATCACGGTAAAGCGGAAATGTACAAATATGATCAGTCCGCAGACCATAGAACATAGGTACGAGTAGACGGCACATCTCGTAGATGCATCCGTAGCGCTATCTGTATTATACCGTAAATAATATATGTATATATTTTTTATAATTGAAGGACAGCAAATAAGCTAGTGGTTTATCCTAGTTTCCCATAGCCAGCT
Organism: Cabera pusaria; assembly: GCA_954871355.1. Taxonomy (NCBI): domain Eukaryota; kingdom Metazoa; phylum Arthropoda; class Insecta; order Lepidoptera; family Geometridae; genus Cabera; species Cabera pusaria. The sequence continues at coordinate 16,670,724 of OX940889.1, read as the reverse complement.
CTCACGACCACAGGATGAGATGGAGTGTTCCTATTATCAAGCCGGGATTACACAGTACGTATTCAACGCACCATACTAAGAGCGTCGTCAGTGCGATCCCCGATCGTTTGTGATTGTCATTTGTACATCATTATCAGCCGGTATCAGTCCACTGCTGGACGTAGGCCTCCCCCAAGACACGCCACTGAGCCCGATCTTCGGCTCTTTGTTTCATCATTTGTACATACCACTACATTCCAAAAAAAACTGGCTATAGCCAGAATATGAAAGCAACTTACCGCGCCATCAATGATGTCATAGTATCTGGATATGAGCTGTATAATGGTAGACTTGCCACAGCCGGAGTGACCGACCAGGGCTGCTGATTGGCCATGCTTCACCGTCAAACTCACGCCCTTAAGGATCTGTTACAATTTAAAACATTGATTAGGATTGAGAGCCCCGTTGGCGTAGGTAGAGGATAGATGGGTTGACTTCTAAGCAAGAAGTCGCCGGTTCAAACTTCAAATCCTAGCACGGGTCTTCGTCAATAGATGGTAGGAGCCTAGAATACTCTGTCTGACTCTCAAGGGCTGTGTGCTGCCGGAACACTGTAATGTTATGGTGGCAGATTTTTCCTTGATGGTGGACAGCTACTTTTTGATTTCAAATACTCGGGTCTAGAGTCTCTTTTGGCTGTGAAAAAATCAAACTTGTGAATCAAAGCGATCAAAAGATATGACCGTTTATGTCGCATATTTTCGCATAAGTATTTTGCGATTCCCGTTGACCTAGAATCATGAAATTCGGCAAGAAGAAAAGTCTTGAAGCACTTATAAAGGAATAAATCTGAAAAACGTAAATATGTACTTAAATTAAACACGAAAAAAAGTGAATTTACTGTTACAAACTTATTATTTGCGGTTGATGCAATACATTTTCTATGGATCGAAATGCAAAGTTAAGTTTATCTTTTAACCTAGTTTGACTTTGTACAGAAGCCTCGGTGCACGAGTCTAACTCGCACTTGACCGGTTTTTTTTTAATTTATGTTTGATTTATGATTTATGTTTATTTTATTATTTAATAGTTGGCAAACAAGCTGACGGGCCGCCTTTCGCCTATTACCATTTGCAACACCGTGGGCATGATGCGTGCCGACTTTAAAAGAATGTATGGATAACCATTTCAAATGCCTTTATTCTATTGGGAAATCACACAAAACAAACTAAATCACAAATGGTTTACCTGTACACACATTATCATCATAATCATCAGCCGGTGTCAGTCCACTGCTGGATGTAGGCCTCTCTCATCTTCAGCTCTTCTTTTCCAGTCACTGCCCACCGCTTTGCGTATGTCGTCGCTCAACCAAGGGCGACCAAAAGAATCAGGGCACTGGGGCCTTATTCAGTATGACCATTTTAAAGTCTTACCGTGCCGTGTTACGTAATCTCCGCGTTATGGTATTCTCTATGCCAATTAAATTGCGGTAGGGTAAGGTTATGAGCGCGTTTTGAGCTGTCAAAATATCGTGACATATGAGGACGTGTAACGCGCGCGTTTTGTATAATTTACCTATCGTGTGGCATACAGAATACAATTTTTCAATAACGTGACGTGGCGCGTTAAGGAACGCGTTTTCTCATTGGTCATACTGAATAAGGCCCCTGGTCACAGGACGTCCTACGCTACGTTTTCCGATTCGCGGTCTCCACTCTCACACACATATAAAGATACACAATTCAAGAATATCGTTTCGCTCACTTTACATCTGTCATCAGTGGCGAGTGGAAGAAGTTTTCATGACCCAGTTTCACCTTCAATGTTCTTGTTACCCTAACGGGCTGATACGATGACATCACAATATGCATGCTTTTCAAAAATAACCTTAGCATCTTTTTACATACATACAATCACGCCTTTTTCCCGTTAGGGTAGGCAGAGATTACTGCTTTCCACGTGCTACGATCCTGACATAGCTCTTTCGCTTCTTCCACTTTCATGAGTGTTTATTTTTTTTAATTCTGTTCATCACTGTAACTTTCTTTCATTACAAAGTCTAAAAATCGGAAAATGATTCGGAATAACTTTGAAGTTTGTCCTGAGATTAGATTGTGATAAAACACTGCTATAATTTTAATCAGATGGAATTCATATTTTACACTAATATGTCTACCTAATAATGATTGATGTTTGTAATGAATGTTTGATAATTAATGTACATATTTTATGTGACTGATGAAACATACAATAATGTAAACATAACGGATTAGTAAACTGAAGTTGCAATGGGCTGGTTACATCTGACTGATAACCGTTGGGGTACAGTAGACTTAATTCTCCTTTTTTTTGTGATATAAGACAACAGGACAAGCACGACGCTCGCCTGATGGTAAGCGATGACGTCAACCTATTACAGATACAGCGGCATGCAGAATTCTGGACTGCCAGAACTTTGTATGTCACTGCACTGCGCCTGTTACCTTGAGACATAAGGATGACTCACATGCACTGTAATTTCACTGGACACCTTGCTCAACCGAAAAAAATACTATTTCACGGCTGAAATTAATAGGCAAAGTGTTGGTACCGCCCCAGGCGGACTAGCAGAAGTCCTACCACTAAAAAAAGCTACAGCGAACACTGCGACTCATTAATGAGAGAGAAAGAGAGAGTTTCTTTTGATTTTTTATATTCAATTACGCTAAAGATGAGCAATGTTGTATTGGAGTCACTGTAGAACAAAGATCTTGTTAATATGTTTGTAAAGTTTGATGGAGCAAGAGTAAAGAGTAAGAGCAAAGAGTTATAATAGAATAAGAATAATACGAAAACAGAACAAATGTAGATGTAATAATACTTCTTATGGTTAAAAATAATCAGTAGTCATTACAACGAAATACTCGTAATTGTCGTGAATATCAAAATACCATGAGATAAAATTACTAGAGTAGCTTGCGAAGAAGCCAAACAAATTTCTTATTCGACGCAAACACACCGCCTTATTGACATTAATAATGAGATTGTGAATGAGGTTATCTTAACAATGCTGCCAGCACCGAAAGAAGTACCTACGCTAGATCTGCCGCTATAAGCGCAATTTTATTTTACTCCGTTTTTCATGTTGTCCTTACTCACACGAATCGATTGAACAAATACAGCTAATTCTAAAATATAAAAGTGACTGAAAAGTCAAACATTATGTATTTATTATTTAAAGTACCTGGGCGACAAACTTTTCTAATTTGTTTGAGTTGAATTGCGTTTTTCCAAAAATAACAACTACTTATATACATAAATACATACATACAATCACGCTTTTTTCCCGTTGAGGTAGGCAGAGACTACTTGTTTCCACATGCTACGATCTTGACATACCTCTTTCGCTTCTTCCACTTTCATGAGCACCATATACGTAAGTAAATACTTACTACTACTTATTAAATAAATTAAAAATTAAAAAATATATATACCTAAAAACAAAATTTCATCTAATCCGTTAGCTATTGTCCATTCATCTAAATACGCGAAATAAATTATACATACATAACATAAGTATATGAATTGCTCGTTTATATATCTTATTAACTTACCGGTACATCTGGCCGAGATGGGTAATGAAACCGAACATTCTTCAGCTCGATGTTGCCATCTATAGTAGGTGGAACACTGCCCTTATTTAACAGAGGGTTGATTGTGGGCACATTATCGATCATATTGAAGATCTGTGCTCCCGCACCTTTTGATACTCCGAACACTTCCATCAGAGTCGAAGATACTCCGAAGTTGGCTGACCCGGTCATTACTCCGAAGAATACCTGAGAAAGTGGTAAAAGTGTAAACATATATACAGAGTTTGAAACCTATATAAGTAGCGTGGGTGGGTAGTACCAAAACAAGGCACAAAATACAAACAAATCGATGGAAAAAATCTTTTGCAATGTTATTGTTGGCGATTTCTACAGATAGGTTAAACTATTCTTTATATTCTTTTTTTTTTCTATTAACTGCAATTTAATACTATATACACATAAGTAGTAATACTCGTAATCAAAACACAAAAAATGTGTAAAGTAGAATAATAGAAATCAGAACACAACAAATTTGTAAAAATGAATCGAGTAGGGCAATCTCGAGGCAACTACAAATTATGAATATGTATAGGTTTCATTATTACTTTGTTTCTTTTACAGGTATACTTACAGCGACCATCGTAGCCACATCGTAGTTTTCCGGTTCATCGATCATTAGTCTGAAGCCGAACCAAAATGATAATGCGTATGCGCAGAAAATGCAGAAAAACAAGAGTCCCATCGCCAAACCATTAAAAAGACCTGTGAAAAATTTGGGTAATTTTTTTTGTGTTTGTGTTTTTTTAAGATATAAAGTTACAAGATAGATAACTAAGATAATCACGACAATCTCTCGATGGTAAGCGATGACATCTGTTTAAAACAAAAAAATAAGGTAACCAATAATCTAGATATTATCCTGAATGACTCAAAGAATCAAGAATCAAAGCATTTATTTAGTATGTAGGCAGTATTATTATACGCACATATACATGTCAAAATCATAAATCATAAAATAAATCATAATCAATTATCAAGTAAATATAGCAAAAGCAAAATTTAACTTTGAATAAAAAAAAACCAAAGTAATGAACCATTCAGCTGTCATCCAATCGTTGACGTCAGACTATTAAAAAAATATTAAAGTAGGGTTGCCAACCACGTAACTGTGTGTTACCACGTAACTTCAGACAATTTTTATATGTGAAAAAAAAGTGAAATAGTGAAACAAAACTTAAAGAAACGCATACCGATCACAGTACATATCATGATCCGAATGGAACTGACTTGGGCAAGCACACAATAAATACATTTCATTTCTTATATGCATTTGGATGGCGGGTATATGCATTGGTTGAAAAGGTTCAGGCGACATTTTTTTAATAAAAAATATTATATAAATGTAATTAAAAGAAATACATTTAATTAAACTTTCTTAATGATCAAACTATACTATACCCGGTGCAAAGGTATCCATAACGCTGGCGGCGTTTCCGCGTTTGATGGCAATGGCCAATCTTTGCACCAGGTACGAGCCGGAGCGGGAGTCACCTGTCTTCTCCTTCAATTTTTTAATATTTTATAAAATATCTTTATATATAAATATCTATATGAACACACGCCGACTTTTAATGTGTCGGTGTCCGGCAGCTATCCTTGAGAGTCAATTTCCATTCTAGGCCTAGCGTACTACCATCCTCGAACGCATCTTCACTTACCAACAGATGATGTTGTGATAAAACGCTAGTCTATAAGATATTTAAAAAAAACTTATGAGCGAGGAGTCACTGGTTTAAATCCTAGCTCGGGTGTAAAGGTATCCACAGGTGTAAAGAGGATATTATATCGATGTTCCGCCTGATTTGCTACCAAAATGTACTTACTTTACTACAATCAATATAGTCTAGTACAATATAGATATTCATGAGTATTCTACTAGGCCTAGCGTGTTCACCATCCTTCGACCACATCATCGCTTACCACTAGGCGAGATACTAGTCAAACGCTAGCCTATGAGAAATAATAAAAGAAACACACAGACAATCCAGGGGTATTCAATCGCGACTCGCGAGTGAACAGGCTTCTAGGCTAGCATAAACCGCATCATCGCATGATCTTGAGATCAGATAACATAGCGGTCAAATGCTAGTCTTTTTGACGTAAAAATATAAAGTCAGCAAATTAATGTAAAGTTGTTGTATTAAAATGTCACTACAACAAACTGATATGATTATAAATTACCTTTTTTTATGTTAATTTTTCTAGCATCTTTTAGATGGACTTGGTATCTATCTATTTCTTTCTGTTGTCCACTAAAAGCGTACACCGTCCTTATAGCTGATAGAACTTCCTCTGCGATAGTTCCAGCTTTGCCCGAAGCCACTGCTTCCTTTTTACCCAATGATGCTGCTATCTAAAATATAATCCGTTCCAATACCTATTATATTATATATGCGAAAGTCAGTTTGTGACTTCTTCAAGGACAAACAAACGGCTTGACCGATTTGTATTGATTGATCTCTACCAACTTACTGGTTTTGTGGTTAGTGAGCTTGTCCATATATCGGTGCCATAGGTGAAGCCTATGTCCAGCAGTGGACAGATATAGGCTAATGATAATGATGAGCCTGACCACGAATCAGAAGGTCATGGGTTCGATTCCCAGATGGGAAAATTCTTTGTGTGATCCAAAAACAATGAGTGTATTAGTGTCCGTGACTTAAATGTTTGTTAAGTCTCCCAGGACATCGGGTTACAAAGTGCGGGGAGGTGTCTCTTAAAAAACCTCATAAAGTTCAATATTTAAGTAAATTACGGGTCAATTATATAGGACGTCTGGTACCAGGAATACCATAAACTAAGGAGCAAAATGAGAGGTCCTAGTGGCATTTTAACTCTCTCAGCCCAAAAAGTGTAAAAAGATTCCAGAATCCAATTGTAACAGAAAATTGATTATAAAAATATATTTCTGTAGTTTATGCATATTGTAACGATTTGCTACATGTAATAAAAAGCTGCAAATAGCTTTATTAAAACGACACCTTGAAATATTTTATCAGAACAGTGTACTTTATTACCTACATAGTTGGCCTGATAATAGAGCAGAAAGCACAAAAGTTAAATTTTTGGAACTCTTTTTGCACTTCTATATTTTAATTTTATTATATTTTTATTTTATATTTCTGTGATGTTTATAGTCAATTTATTTAAATATTAGTCCAGTAAAACTAAAACATCGCCAGACACAAACCAGAGGTAAAATGTGTATTTTTAATGAAAAAAAATTGTCAGCGTAATTTAAAAAAAAATTTAGATCCACGTGAACAATTCTAGGCAAAGTGTGCAATTTAACAAAGAACCTTAGAAATCGCTGTATATCCAGAGGGATTCAAAATACCACCTAGATAGGTAACGGCCTTATCCCTCCTTATCGTATGGTTTTCATTGTACCTGACACACTGTAGAAGTATATACGTACAAAACCAGCTAATCCAACCAAGGTCAAAGTGACGGGGAAAGATATGAGGCAGAGTAAGGCCAGCTTCCATCCTTTAATGAGGGCCATCACCACTGAACTGACGAACGATGCCTGATAGTACACGAAGGTGCCGAGCTTCTCGCCGATACCGTCTTCTAATTTTATCACATCACTAGAAGATTAAAAATTAAATTAACACTGACAACTAGAATTTAAGGACCGTAAAAAAAGTTGTCAACCACACTTAAAACAATCACTAAGGGCTGTAAAAAACAAGAGTGATTGATGATTTTAAATTTGAAGCATGATGTTTGCAAGCATGAGAACTGTGTGGCTGCTCCTTTAGTCTTCACATGCCAAAAAAGAAGATAATTATTATCACACACGGTTAGGGTTTCCCTTCCTGTGTCCATAGGCTTAGATCTTAACTCTACCACGTGATATCTGGATGGTGCTTAAATGGATGAGCACTGGTGGTAGATTTGGACTCGAATCGCCTATCGAGATGGCTGGCATAGGGATGTTATTGCGTTATGTGGATAACCTTTCTCCTGGCTGAAAGCGAGTAGAAGTAAATTGACACTAATTTTGTATTTCAATTCATACCTGTTAATTTTTGTAGCAATATCTGCATTTTTGTTAAGATCGAAATATGAAAAGTCTTGATTTAACGCTGCTTTCAAATATTCTTGCCTGATTATGAACACCTGAAAATACAACAGTGTTGATATTGTTTCTTGTTTTGTAGGTATTTAAGTAAGGTCGAGATGCCCGGCGTTTTGTAAAGGAGCTGTCCAGACGCTTAAAAGATGTCACTCATGACCAAAGAGCAGGCGTTTACCTCGGCCAACGGATGAGCCTAGCAATTCAACGAGGTAACGTGGGCAGCTTTTTGGGAACGTTACCGGCAGACAGCGACCTAGGTTCTGTTTTTTTATTTATAGCTATTTTTTATTTATAATAGTAAAAGCTTTAGACTACAACTTTTTTATGATATACTAGCTGTACCCCGCGGCTTTGCCCGCATTCATTCCTCGTTATAAGTAAATCTTCTTCTTGAATCACTCTATCTGTTGATGAAAACAGCATTGAAATTTGTTCCGTAGTTTTAAAGATCTAAGCCTACAGAGGCGGTAAGCGACTTTGTTTTAAACTATATAATAAAGAAGAAGGTAACATGACAAGCACGACGCTCGCCTTATGGTAAACGATGACGTCTTAAACGGACAAATTCACTATATACAGATTTTGACCTAACTGGCTTAAATTATAAGCAATGCAACCCATGACTAGAGTGTTACCACATCGAGTAATGCCATCGATCCATAATTATAGATCCATATGAACAGCTCCTGCAATACTAATCGATCGGGTATCGATCGATGCTCTTAGGTGGATTGGCCACTATATAGGAACACACTATAAACCACATTCGACGTCGAACCAACATCAATCGATGTGTTATCGATCGGTCTCCAGGTAGCACCTCAATACTTACTAACGCACATACATAACTGTCAAACTCTAATATATCTATTGATCTATTGACCTATCATTGACCATTATCTCACCTGATGACCTATCGATGATGTAGCTTACCAAAAATATATCTACTAATTTACTCGCGACTTGGAGACCCCTAGGAAAGACTCAGGCAGGAAATTCCATTCCTTGGCGGTACGTATAATGAAAGTAGTAGCAAATCGCTTTGTACGGGTAGACATGGTATATCCACCATAAAGCGGTGGCGCTTCTTGGTTTTCAGTTACACTGTATTGCTCACCTGATTATAAGCAGCGATGTTCATCAGCACTGTCGCTGCATACGTCAGTAGAATCAACAACACACCAATGATGCAATTATATATTGCAAACCATAACATATCTTCCATGAAGGCATCCCCATTAGGACTCCCTTCGAATATTGAAATACCATAGTCCACCATACTTTGCAATAAAGAAGCTACAAGTAGAGTGTTTATAGGATTCGACACAGCAGCTACGGCAGAGAATATAAGGCCCAGGTATATGTAGACTTTGTCCAAGGTGGTGGCGAAGCGGAACTGTAGAGAAAGGATTCATGTTATAGCTTGAAGCAGTTACGGTTATCTTTGATCGTATAGTAGTACTTTAGACGCTCCAGTATTTGACAGATAGCTACTGTTGTGTGAAGGTAGCATTATGCTTACTTAAATTAAATTTAAAATCTAAAATCTATTTATATTTTCTTCATTGAGCCCATTCCAGGGATCCTAAACACAAAGATCTCTGCTGTTAGTTGGCGAGGAGTTTAATATTCGGCAAATTCCAGGATATGCCCTAGAGACAGGTCAACGTTACCATGTTGTTGCAATATAATTGAAGTGACAGATACTAAATTATGAGTTGATCAGTCCTAGAAAAGTTGAACTCATAGTCTCATCAACTAGAAAAAGGATTATAATCTTCAGACGGCTGAACCACGGTAATATATTACCCTGGCTGAACTAAATTGCTACTTAATTCCCACGTAAGCACTTTACGCAGTTTGTCTATTCAGACAGATTTACGAGAATCTATAGGTGCAGGATGAATATTATTATCTAAATAATACAGGCACTTCTACTATTAGCCTTTAAGCATTTGAAAAATATCTTGGCATTTGAAACGTGCTAAGTAACAAGTGGTCCATTTACATAATTTTAAACTTGTTACTTCCAAATTATGTGATTACTACAATTATTTTTAGGTCACTTCTAGCAAATCCTTTTTTTGACGTAAGCATATTTAAAATTAAATATTATGTTTCTTTGAAGTGTCTCACACTTTATATTTTTGTAAATTGTTAAACACAATCCAAAATTTCATCGTACCGACGGGACTCGAACCCGCACCCCCCGGATTACACGTCTAGGTGCTCTGCCAATTAAGCCACGGTTCGATACATCGATACGACGAAATTAGTGGATTGCATTTGTTAACCCAATTATGCATTGGTGGCGCCATCTATGACTACTTATTACGTAAGTTAATCATTCGGAAGAAATCATTACAGTTTTCAAATCCGACGAGAGATGTTGCACTGCGTAAATCAAATATTATGTTTCTTTGAAGTGTCTCACACTTTATACAATTTACAAAAATATTTAAAATTATCGCAATTCCATCTAGAAAAAGTAATCATTCTGTAGTGTAGTGTAGGCTTTGCATTTTATCATAGTTTTATCACAAACACCTATCTAACAAGGACAAGGTCGAGCAAGGCGAATATACGTTTAATGTTATCTATTTCTTTGGTTTACATTTTATAGTGTCTAACGAAATGACAGGCTATATGACTGAACACCTTCACGTAACGGTCGTAGTACAGTGACATGTATAAATTAAGATCGTTACAAAAATAAATAAAAAAAACCAACTTCAGATGTCGCGCTAGTCATTTTCAGTACTAAGTTTGAGGTGTTTATCTCCTCAAACTTAGTAGTTATATCTCTGGAGATACTGAACAATATCTCGATGAAATGTAAATGGGACCACCTGGAAAGTATACCCTTTCAAAAAAATAAATCGGTTCTAATAAAAATCCCTTTCTAAATCGGTTTAGACGTCTTCTAATAATAATCGGTAAACAATAACATACATAGAAATAACCGGCCAAGTGCGTGTCGGGCCACGCGCAGTGTAGGGTTCCGTAGTAGCATGTTATTCAATGCAAGTCTTTACCCGTTATAAACAAGCAACTAGGTACTCCGTCTTTGTCACTTTAATGGATTTATTCTAAGGATTTTGTATTTGGTACAAAATTATCCAACACCCAAGTTCAACGACTATTACTGCTAAACTAATAAAATTATCTTAACCGCTATAATTTTCCGTTAAAGTTCATGAAATGCGCTATTATCACGAATTTTTTGAGATTTTTCAATCCATCAGTTTAGCTTTTAGAGGGGGGGGGGGGGGACGCCCTACTGGAACAAAAATTTGCACTTTAAAGTTTAATATTTCGTAAATGGAGCATTCAATCGAAAAATGGTATTAGCAAAACTTTAGTCATTTTAAAAGACCTATTCAACGATATCCCACATGATGGGATAGACGGTGAAAAAAAAATTCACCCCCACTTCTCATATAGGGGAGCTACCCTAAAAAAAAATATTTTTCAAAATTTTATTTCAGCACTTTGTCGACGTCATTTATTTACATACCCCCACAAAATTACAGCTTTCTAGTATTAGCGGTCTCTTAGCAAAACCTCAGACAGACAGCCAGACAGACGGACATGACGAAACTATAAGGGTTCCTTGTCAGGACTACGGATTCCTAAAAAGATGTAGAGGAATTAATGAAGGCGGGTAATAATGTTGCGTGCCGCAGTGTCTGTAACAGGCAGAGGTAATCGCTCACCATCAGATGCAAGGTAATTTTGGTATAATTTTTGTTGTTAGAATGAGACGTTAAGAATTACTCTGAAATAGTATAACACGCCCCTTATGTTTCCCTGTTCATATTGTCAGTCTTTCATAATTATAGCACATCGACGTTATTGCTATGACGGCAATGTTATAGCATAACCAAATAAACTGGCCAAGTGCAAGTTGGACTCGCACTCGTAGGGTTCCGTAACACAGTAGAGTATTCTATAACTATGATTTTTCGCAACTACAAAAATAACTTTGTTTTTCATAGTGTTTGTATGAAAAACAAAGTTATACTTGCGGTCGCTATATCTCAACAACTGCTGTATCTCGTTCTAACCAATTTTCCTTGAAAGTTTTTTTTGAGATCTACAGAATATATTTTTTCTAGATTTTGCACTCCCTTACTTTAGAAGAGAGGGGGGAGGGGGGGGACACATTTTACCACTTTAGACGCGCCTATTTATTAAATGATTGATTTTGAGAAAAAATGATTTTAGGAACCTCAATGTCATTTTTAAAGACCTATCCATAGACACGTATAGGTCTAAAGATTTTTTTTTGTTCCAGATCCATCTATGGGATGCCCCCCCTTAAACTTTTATATTTTTTATTTTTGTATAAAAATCATAAAGCGGTTTACAGAATACATCTACCTACCAAGTTTCAATTCTGTTGTCCTAATAGTTTTTGAATAAAATGGCTGTGACATACGGACGGACAGACAGACAGACAGACATACATGGCGAATCTATAAGGGTTCCGTTTTTTGCCATTCGGCTACGGAACCCTAAAAACATTAATTTCACGACCATCTATCCTATCTACATTAAAATAACTACAATATGTACCTACTAAAAAACTTAATGCAACTTACCAATGTAAAGTAAGATATGCTCGGGACTTCATCTTGGATTGATTCTGTTTCTGAACCACTGCAAAATGAAAATAGGATTGAAAAGCCAATGACCATGTTTTTTTACCCGACTGCGCGACGCAAAGGAGAGGTAATGTGTTTATCAGTCTATTTTTTTTTTGTTTTGTTTTTTTTTTTTTTTTTAAATATACCGTGGAGCCAAAAACAATTTTGTCTTAACTAAAAATGAGACTGATGCCTGTGGTAGGTTTTGCATAAAAACCTGTATTACAGGACACCAGGACTCCCCGCTTAGATTACAATTAGTATTTGGCATATTTAGACAATTACATTATAGATTTAAAAACGGGAATTTAACGTGACTTACGCGATGTCGATATAGCGATCGACATATGTTTCGGCCTCATCCGGAGGCCTTCTTCAGGATCTTGAGTGCGGGACGCTCGCCGACGCGTTCAACCTCGCACTGCGGGCCGCTGCTCGTGCAGCGCGGGCGGACGGAGCGGGCGGCGGCGGCGGCGGTGGTGGTGTTGGTGGGGGGTGATGATGCGGTGTACATATTGGAGGCGCGGGATTAGGTTGGAGGGCTTCGTCTTCATCACTGCTGTTTACTTCAGACGAAACCTCATCCAACCGGCAGACGGAACTCAAGGTGTCCTCCTCACTGTTGCCACTGGTGACGTGCTTTCCATGAAGAACGGTTTTCCACGTATTTGACAGGTACCACCCTCTGTCTCTGTTGAAGTTACGACGACGACTGATCTCAATGGCTTCTCGGATTTTGCGGGGTACAAAGTACTTTTCACGCGCCAAAATCCGTGCCTTGTCAAATCTGATGTAGTGCGTCGTCCCAGATGTGAGAGCGTGCTCTGTAACCGCCGAGCTACCGCTGTCCACGTTCTTCATGGACGCAATGTGTTCTTTGAGTCTTGTGGACACGTTTCTTCTGGTCTCGCCTACGTAGCTTGCACCACAGTCGCAAGGAACGACGTAGACCCCAGGAGCTCCTAGGGGATCCTTATCCTTTGGAGAGCGCAACAATTGCCTGACACGTGAGGGGGGGCGGAATATCGTCTTGATGCTATATCTTCGGCGTAACAAGTGTCCAATTTTGTCCGTGACCCCCTTGACGTATGGTAGGTACGTTGCTGCTCTCTCAACCGATGTTATTCGGCACTTTGTGGAGTTGTTCGCAATCCGATTACTCTGCTTCCAGCTGTATCCGTTTGCCTCTAACACCGCCTTCACATGCGCGAGTTCCGTGTCTACATGTTGTGGGTCACATAATCTCAGCGCTCTGTTGATAAGTGTCCGAGGCAACGACGCTAGATGGGCGGGATGGTGATGGGAGTCAGCTCTCAAGTACCGGTCTGTATGGGTACTCTTGCGGTACACTGTGTGTGAGAGATGTCCATTCTGTTGTCGCTTGAGTAACACGTCAAGAAACGGCAACGCGCCCTCTATTTCTCGTTCGACAGTGAAAGTGATCGTCGGATGTTTACTATTTAGATGTTCTAATAAGGGTGTTACATGGTCCTTATGTAAAATAGCAAACACGTCATCCACATATCGCCACCAGTATCTCGGTCTAAAGGATATGTCGTGTAGTGCCGATGTCTCGAACCACTCCATAAAAATATTCGCAACTACTGGAGCTATAGGAGAACCCATGGCCACACCTTCCGTCTGAATATAAAATTCACCGCGCCACTTAAAATACCCACTTGTCAGTATGTACTTTATTATGTTCATGTACTCGATAGGTATAAGAGCTCTCTGGAATAAATCCGTTATAATTTTGAGTGTGTCCTCTATCGGTACGTTCGTGAACAATGACGTGACGTCGAAGCTCACCATCAGTTCGTCTTCACCTAATGTTACTTCATCTAGGAGCTGTATAAAGTGTCGCGAGTCCCTCACAAAACTTGTGGTGTTTCCTGTTAATGGAAGTAGCATGTCAGCCATGTATCGAGCTGTTTTATAAGTGGGTGAGTCGATTTGACTGACTATAGGTCTCAAAGGCCACGATGGCTTGTGAATTTTAGGTAGGCCATAAATTCTCGGTGCAGTTGGGTTCAAAGGGCGTAATCTACTGTACAGATCTTCATTTAATGCACGCAGTAGTGTACTCAGTTTGGTAGTTACTCGAGATGTAGGGTCGTATGTTACACGTTTGTAAGTATTACCGTCACTGAGGAGCTGGTTTATTTTCTGTTCGTACTGTGCTGTGTCCACGACTACTGTTGCATTCCCCTTATCTGCGGGTAAAACTAAAAGCTCTGTGTTGTTACGTAAACTACGTAGTGCAAACATTTCCGAGTTCGAGATGTTGGATTTAGGTACCTTGGATTTTCGCAATGTCAATGCTACTTCTTGTCGTAAACATTCAGCGTCATGAATCGGTATGTTATTCCGGGAGATCGTTTCCTCGATGCCGGTGATGATCACCTCGACGGGTATCTTCCGCGATGTGGATCCAAGATCCTGAAGAAGGCCTCCGGATGAGGCCGAAACATATGTCGATCGCTATATCGACATCGCGTAAGTCACGTTAAATTCCCGTTTTTAAATCTATAAGTTTAGAATGAACGTGAGTTTTTATAATAAAACAATTACATTAATAAAAATAATACAATATTAATAAGTGCATACAATTTGATACAAGTTAATTACAATATGTTACCTAATATTAAAATTTAGTTAACTCATTTAAATTTAATTAACGTAGTTATTCCAATAATAATATGGTTTTTTAATTTGAAAACATAATACGTATTACAATTGAGTATAGCCTAAAACCATCATGATGACCGTCAATGACCATCAATATATGTTTGTGTGTGCATGTGTGTTTGTGTGTGTGTGTGCGTGTGTGTGTGTGTGTGTGTGTGTGTGTGTGTGTGTGTGTGTGTGTGTGTGTGTGTGTGTGTGTGTGTGTGTGTGTGAGTGAGAGTGTGTGTGTGTTAATCCCCATTCGTTAAGCCATTAATGTGTCCCGACTGTTAAAGTCTCTACATTCCATATAACAAAGTATAATTTATTTTATGAGTGTATCGACCGAGAAAGAATTTAAATGGTATAGTTTTTTGATATCCCTAAACAGAAGTCTAAACTACTAGACTTACTTGTTTTTTTCTTTTCAGTTCGTTTTTTAACACTTCACTTTTTGCGCAGTCGGGTATTTAGAATTTTTTAATTTAATGTTTTATTTATAAATCTACAAAGTAAGGAAGAACTAAGGTACGGCCTGAAACCTAACATAAACCAGTGCGATCTGCGGGCACGGGCGCGATCAGATAGTGCAGTAGTACTTGTACTGACTGGTTCAAAAAACCAAACACGATCAGAAAATCATTGAAAAGTAAGTCGCGCCTGCGCCCGCAGATCGCAGATCGCAGCGGTTTGGCCCTACCTTAGGAGGGAACGCGGGGTGCACTTTTCCATACAAATGTGGAATACATTTGTATGGTTTCCTCCCTGGTTAATGCTTCTAGAGAAAAAAATGTTTCTACAAAAAATCATGGTCTGCTATAGCTATGCCCCCCTATCATTTTTTTTGACCAATCAATTGCAAATAGACATATGACCATTCAAAAACCTTAGAGATAAGAATGCTTATATTTATTTCTGCTATTGGTTGTTCAAAAAAAGCAAATGAGGGCGTAGCTACAGCAGACCTTGATTTTTTAGGAACAAATTATGCTCTAGAAGCATTTTTCAGAGAGGAAACGGGGGAAAACGGTATGGAAAAGTGCACTCCGCGTTCCCTCTTAAAGGTCCACAAACCAAGACGTTCAATTTGTATTTACGGTGACGGCCGCGGCGTTGCATTCAGGATCATAAACTCTGCGTTTGTAGTATGTGTGTGCACGTGTCATTAAGGAATTTCAGGACCTTAGTATGCGTTTTGATTGAACTCATTCATCGTCACAAGTACTACCTACATAAGTTAGTGATCGTTAACGTATAGGCCACCGCGCCAACAAGCTGGACCCGTTAATTTGTTTACTATTTGTTATTGTTAATATGTTTATAGCTCTATACATATATATATTTATATATATATATTTAATAACATACAGGCAAGCGTTTGACCACTATCTCACCTTTTGGTAAGTGATCATGCGGTCGAGGATGGTACCACGCTAGGCCTTGAATGGGAACTGGCTCTCATGGATGGCTGCCGGAACACATTAGATGTTAGGCGACAGATTTTCTAACTTGAGGATGGTAGCTGGCCAGACGGAAACTAAATAGTGACTACCACCATGCGGGGGTTGGGGGTTTCTTAACGATGTTTTTTCTTCACCGGAGCGACACTGAAACGCGCACAATAATTTTTCGACAGAAAAATCCATTGGTGCACGGCGGGGATTGAACTCGGTACCTCTAGCGTCAAAGTCGACCATTCTCCCACTACACCACTGGACCCACAAAGTATAGTCGTAGATACTTCTGGCGTAGAAGTACCTACTTATAATATAATTTGCATTTTACATAGATAAACAAGGGCATTCAGTTTATATCTATAATAATAAAGATCCTTAAGGAAAAAAAGAGCAAATCAACAAGTTTTATTATTGATAAAACTTCGAGCTCGTTCTTTACCTCTTCTACGTATTTAGGTACTGGCAGCAGCGTTCTGCAGGTTGTCACTTTATCTAGGCACAGGGGGTTCAACACTGCACTGATTGCCTATACGTGGTTTCCACTCATGAACCCTTCTATCAGATGATAGAAGGGACATTGTTTTTGATAGGTAGATACCCATGGCTATCAAAAACAATGTCGAGGCAGAAACGAAACAGTAGCATCTATCTGGGCTGAGCTGAGAGAGCTATACGGTAAATTCCGTCAAGTCTTCTCATTTTCCATACATTTTATTATATACCTGCCAAAAGGCAGTATACGTACATTTTACCTTTCTGCACCTCTCCATATGAACTTGAACTATGCCTAATGCCACACTCCATGCGCACATGCTACTATGGGTGCAAAGGTTTTCTTCACATATCAGTTAATTAATAGAAAACATATATTTACGTAATAATGTTAGTCAATATTATCACTACGCTAATCGCCTAATATTTAAGCCTCAATGGCTAAGGCGTCGGTCGGCCTGGCGACCGAGAGGTCGTGAGTTCAATCCCCACCTATCGCTGAAGCTGAATGCATTTGCAACTGAAACTGAATGCATTTGTTATTAGAACAAACCCGCTCTAAAAATGTATCTGGCCCATGACGGAGAAATACAAAGTGCGGAACAAATAAAAAAAACCCTACCTATGGCACTATTGACGTGAATCCACTCCAGACTAAAGCATATTTAGCTTAGTTAGAGGGGTTAACAAGACTACTAGTAATGTGCTACCCACATTTTTAGTAAACTTGAAAACAAAAAACAATATGTATATGTACTAAAGAAATCCGAACATAACAAAAAGCAAATACTGACCTTTCCGATGTCTTCGTATCTTTCTTCGAGATTCCTTTAGGTGCATCATTTACACTGTACTTGTTGCCATTGAACGACGGGCTCCACTCGTTCTTTCGACCCTTCATATTGAAAACAGTTTTAAAACAATCAACTCAACATGCCACTCCGACACAATTTACTTTCATTAGACATATAAGCGTCCGCCAGTTGTGACGGCTACACCTATCTAATGCATGTTATCAATATATCAGGTAGATAATTTGATAAGAAAGTGAGAGATCGAATGCGAATCGATTAATCCGTTTTCATGTAGATTATGAACACTGCCGCATGAAACTGTTGCGTGGGTATTTTTAGCAACGCAAACGCTTAGTTTTTCTATCTTTAGATCGCGTATTACCGTAACTAACCTGTGAAACTAAAGTTCCCGTGAATGAAGCTGACTGAGTTTTTAGGGTTCCGTACCCAAAGGGTAAAACGGGACCCTATTACTAAGACTCCGCTGTCTGTCTGTCTGTCTGTCTGTCTGTCCGTCTGTCACCAGGCTGTATCTCATGAACCGTGATAGTTAGACAGTTGAAATTTTCGCAGATGATGTATTTCTGTTGCCGCTATAACAACAAATACTAAAAACAGAATAACGTTAAAAATAATAGAGGGTCCCCATACAAGAAACGTGTTTTTTCGGCATTTCACGCCATCTATGAACGCTTAGTTAGGTAAACGTCCCATAGATGACGTTATATTGAAATTTCGATTCCTAACACCTTTGTTAGACGTTAGATGGCGTTATAAGAAATAAAATGTTTAATAATAATTATTTTTTGCTGGCGAAAAATGATAGTGGTATTTTTTGCTCGATCTTATAAAATACTGTAGTGTGGTACGGAACCCTACGAGTGCGAGTCCGACTTGCACTTGGCCAGTTTATTAATACTCGCGATTAGCTGTCATAATATGTATCGAGTCGAATATTAATTTATTATATACCAATGTGCAATAAAACATATAACATTTGATAATCAAAAGACAGTTCACTTAATATATTCTTGTATATTCTATAAGTACAAATATTACATTTAGAATATGAATGAAAAGAATTAACTAGACATTTTTATTTTTTGATTTAGACTGAGTAGATACGAAGTCACTCGTCACATATTTCCTAAAATAATTTAAGATCATTTATAGAATAAATGATGGAGTTCAGAAGTAACAAACATTAAAAAAAAATAATAGTTTAAAAAAAACTAAAAAACACGCTTTTTATAGAAAACCGAACTAAAAAATTGAAAATAAATTTTAATAAATTTAAATTAAGAATAGTGTTAAAATTTCAATAAATATAAATTAATAATAGTGTGAATAAAAAAATAATATTTTATTTAAAAAAAAGCGTGAGGTGCATATGGTGTCAATAGTTATTAGTAGTTTATGCAACTGTCATATAATGAAGGGTATTAAAACACGAGTGTGAGTTTATATTATGAGTATATAAACTCACACTCGTGTTATATATATTACGAGTGAAACGAGCGCAGCGAGTTTCATAATAGTAACGAGTGTTTTAATACCCGTGTTATATGCAGTTGCATACACTACTTTATCTTCACTAATGCAATTAATCAAACAACAAGAGTAAAAGCTGACAATAGTTTATTTATAATAATTGTTCAAATTTTGGATGGTACAATTTTGAAACTTAAAATGCCAAAAAGTTATTATATTCTTTTTCATATAATTTTCTAGATTTTTCTGGCAAAAGATTGTGAGTTACTTTTGTTGCCAATTCTAGAATATCCGGAGGCGTACAAATATCATCGTCGCTATCCATTTTTAACTTTTAATTTGTATTTTAAAAACAAAAAAACATAACATTAAAAAAAACATTGCGAAACATTAAATTCACGCGTACGTGTATTGTCAGTGAACTTGCCGCCATTAAAATCTAACCAATGAGAGCGCAGCTGCGCGCGCAGGGCCAATCAGGAGCGAGCGCGCGCTGTTCTTTTTTTATTTAATTGGCACAAGATCTTACCAAAGAGTTTTGTGTATGTAAGTTTAGTAGTTTCGACGAAGTTTTCACGTATAACCCAACTGTTTTCAAAAGCCAGCCTAATATCAAAATTTTATACAACTTGTATGAGGATTTTGACATAAGGCTCGCCAGGTTAATTGGTCGCGTTTTATTGATGTTATAATGAGATTTTACGATATCGATGTGGATATTATACCATCATGTGAAATTGCTTAAATTGAGTGTTTTGTTATCTGCGCTATAACAGTAGTAATTATAAGTCAAGTATTGGAAACATAAGTAGAATGTTATAACATTAGTGTAGATAAAAATATTTTATTGACAGATATGAGTAGAGTGATTATTATTTTGATAATATCTTAAAAGCACCCCACGCTTTTTAAAAATATATTTTTTTATTCACACTATTATTAATTTATATTTATTGAAATTTTTAACACTATTCATAATTTAAATTTATTAACATTTATTTTCTACTTTTTAGTTCGGTTTTCTATAAAAAGCGTGTTTTTTAGTTTTTTTTAACTATTATTAATTTTTAACTTTTTAGTTCATTGTCCCAGATAAAAGCTTGTTTTTAAAAAATATTTTTTACTATAATTTATTTTTAACTTTTTAGTAGGTAGGTATAGATACCGACTACCTACCTACTACCTAAGTATTCAAGAGAAGGCATGATGTTTTAAAATATTCCACGGATATTTGATGTGTTTATGGGTAAAGTGCTCTTCAAGGAAAATCAATCGACTCGGTGGGGCTATGTTGTTTTACAACAGAAATGCCATGGCCACCTTACAGCTTCATCATCAGATCCTGGCTATCATTTAAGTGTAAAGTGCTCCTCAAGACGAATCAATCGAGCCCAAACTCGGTAGAGTTACGTTGATTTATCACAGAGATGCCATGGCCACCTTCCAGCTTCATCATCAGACCCTGGATATTATCTAGGTGTAAAGTTCTCTTCAAGACGAATCAATCGAGCCCAAACTCGGTAGAGTTACATTGATTTATCACAGAGATGCTGTGGCCACCTTCCAGCTCTATCATCAGACCCTGGATATCATCTAGGTGAAAAGTTATCTTCAAGACGAATCAATCGAGTCCAAACTCGGTGGGGTTATGTTGTTTTATCACAGAGATGCCGTGGCCACTTTCCGTCTCCATCATCAGACCAGCTCCATACCATATCATTGTATTGTCACCGAAGATACATAAGTACACCAAATTTGAGTCCAATCGAACATCGGGAAGTGGGTCAAAATCGCGCCCAAAGAAGTCGGTTACAAACATACAAACATACAGGTGAAGCTAATAAAAAGCTAATAAAAATAACAAAAAAATACAGGCGAATTGAGATCATCCTCCTTTTTTGGTGAAGTCGGTTAAAAATAATTAACATCTTACATTTGTTCAGAAAAAAAAACCTATCAAAGATAAGGAAATAAAAGCCTGATATATAGATACTGAAGACCTTCCATTATATTACTTAAGCAATTTGCAATAAAAACTCAACTTTATTTAATTGCATTTTATTTCTGACTGACAAGTAAAATCAATCACTTGATCAATCAATCTAACTTGATGTTAAATAAAGACGCGGTAAAAGATGGAATCGTGCTGGAACACTGACTTTAGTCCAATTCACAAAGCGCAACTATCCCGAACCGTCTTCTAAAATGGCTGGCACTGAACATCATGTTTAAACTCGGCGAACCGATGTACCTACTGAAAATTAATCACGCGGCATGTTTAGTCAGTTTTTTATGAGCTTTTTAAACGATATTAATTATTTCGTTATTTTAGACAACAAAGCAACCAATACGCTCGTCTGAAGGAAAGCGATGACGTTTGCCTATGACAGATGTTATGGCACTCAAAACATTGCTAAAGTTTTAAGATTATAATTTTGTGTTTCAGACGCCCTAAGCTGTAATTCTCTGTATTGAATAATTTGTAATTTCACTGGATACAGGCCAGAATATCAGATCATATTTGTCTTATTGCCATAATGAATAACCAAACACTGTAATAAATAACAATAGTGTTAAACGGTTTCTATCCCCAAACTTGGAAATTTCTTAAACTCAATCCGAAAAAAGATATATTCATTCCAAATTGATTTATAGTCACCAAACTGCCTATAGACCAATCTATAGACAATGAAAAAAATCACAAATGCACTGTCACGGTGTGGGCTATGGTTTCACTTCTATTTGAACCAAAACAAAGTAATGTTTCCTAAACAAGACGTTGGGTACAAGCATTATTCTTACAAAAATATTCCAAAAAGTATTGTAACTTAACTATTGTCATTTATTTCCTTTTATAACAAAAGGTTGTTACATTTTTGTTTAGTGTGACGGATCGTCAAGTGACAGATTTGGCAGATCAATTCATACTTTACAGTGTTTTGTTTCAAAGTATAGGCCATAAATTATTTGATTCATTGGCTCAGATGTTCTGTTTTCTTGTAATAAAACTTGGTCGTTGATTTACGGTGTTAACTACTTTGTTAGTATTTATTGATGTAGTAGCACGGTATTTAAGACCGTCACTTTAATGAAATGATTGGAGCGAAGCAGGTTAACCGTCACTTTAATGAAATGATTGGAGCGAAGCAGGTAACCCGATGTTAATTGTAAAACAAACATTACTGCCTCCGCCAAGAATTTTTGAACACTTTTATGATCACTTTGCGCGTCACCTTCAAATTTATTGTAACTTATAATAAGTAGCAATTTGTCTTTTTAAGCCTTTGTGGGCTAATATTTGAAATATCAGTAATATCTAAATACTAACAGTTCAGTGAACATCGCGATCTCACCGCGTGGCCTCACTCCCGAGGAAGAGCGACTGACTCGCTCGAAACCTAGGTAGAGAAAATTCGACTAAAGGTACTACGTGAATTATAGCCGGTATATAACAATAATGTCTAAATATCTTTCTAAATACGATTATGTTACAAAAACTCGATGCTTAGTTCCTAACATAGTAAATGCTAAATACCTAAGTAGGCAAATTATGATAAATGAGGAAATGTTTATCAGAAGTATTGCAAAAATATCAAACTTACGTCATCCGTCAGAATGGTTCCATTTTCACTGATTAATTTAACTAAAACACATGGATCTTCGATAAAATCTCTATTTTTCACGTTGACAGGAGGCAATAGTTTCAACATATTTGAGACAACTGCGCGTTCAGTCTTCCGTGAAGTCAATTGACATCGTGGCAAATCAATTTAAATGTTTGAGTTGAGTTAAATCATTGAGCCTGTGCTAATGATCAATTTAAATCAAGGTGCTTTGCTGGATCAAATTGATTCGAAGCATGCCAAAATATAGATATCAGGATACCTAGTCATGCAATGATATATTATAGCTTCTTCTACTTGTTGATGCTTTTCTAGTTTAAAAAAAAGGTCCATCGGTCCATTTAAAAATATAAAAGTTTAAGGGGGGGCATCCCATACATGGAACAGACACAGAACATTTTTCTTCAATCCTATGTGTGGGTACTATAAAAAAAATATATGCTGTAGATCTCAATAAAAACTAACAACGAAAATTGGTTTGAACGAGATACAGTCAGCAGTTTTTGAGATATGGCGACCGCAAAGATAACTTTGTTTTTCATACAAACACTATGAAAAACAAAGTTAGTTTTTTAGTTGCGAAAAATCATAGTTATAGAATACTTTACTGTGTTACGGAACCCTACGAGTGCGAGTCCGACTTGCACTTGGCCAGTTTATTTTTTTTTTAAACGTAGGTATTATATAATTCTATGGTGATGTCAGGACATTGATCGGGACAGAGGTTTTGGAGGTTTTATAACAAAAAAACCGGCCAAGTGCGAGTTAAACTCGCGCACTCAGGCTTCTGTACAACTTTACTTGTCAAAACAAACAAAGTTAACTTTGCAGTTCAATCCCTAAACCAATGCCCAGACAATGTTCATGAACCAACCTCAAATAATAAATTTGTAAAAGAAAAAAAAATGTTATTAAGCTACATATGAATAGCTGAAAGATATTGTAGATTCGAATATTTGTTTTATGTTTCAACTTGATACCTACACTACTTATACCTACGCGTTTCTGAGAAAAAGGGTATTGACAGACGGACAGACAGTTAGACAATAAAGTGATCATATAAGGGTTACTTTTGAGGTACGGAACCCTAAAAAATACTAGAAGTATAGACCAGAATCACAGAAGTAGTGATCATTCAAAGGCTAAAGTAAAAGTCTAAACGCAAAACAGCCTGCAATTCCCCAGATACTTTTATTTAAATATGAGGGTTATGTGACACAAACCGCGACTTTTTTTGTTCTATTATGGACCGATTTCATGAAAGCATTCCGTACTCTGCTCAGAGAATACCTCAAGGCGCTGAAAATATAAACAAAACGTTAACTCAGCTACATTTAAAAAAAAAATGTAGCATCTGCTATTATTGAGAGACCTAGTTCTCTTTCCTATCGAGTACGTGAGAGGCGCATGGCTTAGCCCGGGTCGAGCATCTACCTTGCACGACTACCTCGCGCAGCGCTTCTTTATAGCATCACGGAATCAATAATAGTAAAAGTTTAATAACACTTTCCCGCTCGGCTTAGTGGAGTAACTCAGATTTGGTAGATTTATATAATGTCGTACCTTAGATTAGCTTTGACCTCGCTCGTGGCTTAGTCCTTGTATACGTACAAACCTCGGTGAATAACGGCCTGCTCCGCACATAGCTAGCGTACACTACTCCCGCATCCTTAGATCCCACCTTGTAGGTCGCATCGCATCCTTAGCTCGCTGGTATCCTTAACTCCCCTATCCTTAGCTCGCGTCCCTCCGTAAAAAAACATAGCTTCGTTGAACCTGTTTCCATCAGTGTTAATTTACACTAAGCAATAAAAATCAAGCGATCCGATTGGTGCGTTTGACACACACAAATATAGCTTAGCAAAGTAACACATCTATGATACAAAGCAAGACAAAGACCTCGAACAGTATATTGTACTCTTTGCTTCGACCTATACCTACCTTTAACTACTTATACTACGGTCATCTATATCATCAACACGATCTAAAAATTAGCAGCTGCACGGTCACATCGATAACATCATTGCGATTTTATCATGGGCATTCATGGGCTATGAATGGTGCCTGCTTGATCATTCACTGCGGTGGTCCGCCACACGCAGCGCTCCACGTCGCCTGTAATGGACCTCTCATGGTTCATGCCCATATAAAATACCTTGTTTGCGGAAAGGCTAGAATTTGCAATGGATGAAACTTGGAGAAAAACTAACAGCCGCTTGTTAAAGGCATTTTACTCGAGTTCAACTAAACACTGGCACTGAAATATATGACTAAACCTTAAACGTTACAACGTTGGTGGATGATAAAATTAAATGAAATGCACAGCGCATTTTGATCGATGCAGTTGCGCTAAGGAGATTAATCTCTGAATCAGTGCCTATCTTCTCTACTACTACCAGTAGAACAAATTACATTTGAAAACGCAATCTTTGATTGTCATTACTTATCAGATGAATGAAAGCATTGGTCTGTCACCCATAAAATAATCTCTTTTGCGTTGTATTATGTATCGTGTTCTGAATTCAACATTGATAATGTTGATTTTGGTGAATTGAAGTAGGTACCTAATAATTCCAATGCCAGATGTTAAGTTTTCGAGTCTAAGCTCATATCGATTTTTGTAGGTACTACATAGAAAATCGTCTCCCTAATGAGTCCAATCTTTAGGTAGACACAAACCTTTCGCATTACACTTGGAAAAGTGGGCTATATGCATCCATTAACCCTGCAATGAGTCGATGAGAGGCAGCACGTGATCCCGCAGACAACACCCTAGTCAGCACGCTGTATGTGGCCATGGACCACCGCAGGGTTGGCGGTGAATGGTCCTCCACCACAATACCGCGAGTTTAATGGCTGAACTAACAGGAATAATTGAAGCAATCAGTACGAATTCATTTGGAACTGACTGACTACGTTTGCATCTTTCTATAAATACTGATATTCGATTGTTTACCTACTCTTTGTCTCCAAATGATCTAAATGTGTTTGGATACAGATCACAAAAGGTCTGATACTCGCTATTCTTTAAGGTTATTTTATAAATGACATACCTACTATGAGAAATACTGGAGAGACAGGTGGACCTTGTGGTGCTACACTATGACGTCATCAGCTACGCCATGACGTCAGTACTACGCCGTAGTCATCCCAGCGCTACACAAGGGGAAGATGCGGGGAAGGGAGGCATTCTAATTATACACGGATGAAAAGTAGACGTGTGTCGCCTAAGATATAAATAATTGTTATTAGACGTGATTTGTAACCACAAGAAAGGTGTCTCATTTCTGGACTCTCTAACAGTTCAGAAGTGGGATGAGGCGAAACTTCGCCATCCCAAAAAAAGGATAACCCGTCCCACAAGAAAATGGAAAGACATTCCAGGGAACGACATCGTGGCGCGCGCCGATCTCGCACCAGATCCCGAGAGAGGTATCGTGATATTCGTGATGCGCGGCGATCCAAACGAAGACGAGTCGACTCGGTATCAAGACTTGATAATTTGGAACGGATGCTTCAAACATTGATCAGAGCGAGACAACCCGATCATCGAGATTTTACCAGTGAACGAAGTGGCATGAGCGATGGCAGAATGCAATCACCACTGCCGAAGGGCAAAGGCAGCCGTGCCCGTCACAGTTCATCACCTTTACAACGTACGTCGTGTTCACCGGCGCGGGCGCCATCAGTCACGGGTCATAACGTGCGTGATGGCAGGACGCCGTCGCCGCTACCCAGAGACAGCCGGGTGCATGAAGATTCATCATCCCCACAACGTCCATCGTGTCCACCCGAGCGGGCGCTGCCAACAGTGAAGTGCGCGTCCGGCACTGCGGGTGCTATGCCAACGCGGGCGACGGAGAACGCACCGGATACACCGGCGCCACCGCCGCCAGCCGCGCTGCGCGTATCGGATGCTGCGTGCGCTGTTTCGACACGAGCGTCGCTGGGCGCAGCGGAGGTCATGGATGCTGCTACGCCTGGACAGAGCACGGTCGGACCCACGGTTTGGTCGACAAATCAAGGTTATGTAAACAAATTATTATCAGGGTCAGAAAGTATACCTATTTTTTCGGGTAATATTGAGAAAGACAATATGTCTGCACAAGCATGGATAAAGCGTTTAGAATCTCTGGCTAAGATATTTAGTTGGGATGAACGTTTTTTTGATTCATCAAATGACATCTAAACTGTCTGGAAATGCGCGATTATGGTTCGATTCACTACAAGAAATAGACTTCAGTTGGCTTGAATGGAAAACTGAACTTGTTAACAGTTGCCCCGAAGGCCGTGGCATAGCTTCGAAATTGTATGATTTTGTTACTGTTCAACGTGCAAATGATGAAAGTGTCTTAGACTTTTATTATAAAAAAACTTTCTATAGGTAAACAATGCGATCAGCCAGATCACGTTGTCGCAGACGTCATTATTTTCACGCTGAATAATTCATTGTTAAAGGCAGGGGCCCGGGGGGCTGTGTGTCGTGACACTAAAAGTTTGTTACAATATTTAACCGATGCCGCGGGCGATACTAGTATAGCTTATCAGAACAAAGTCAGAGACGTACCTAATGTAAACAAAGCTCGAGTCGCAAAGACGCCTAAACAGCGGGATGACGTAACTTGTTATAAGTGTGGCGTGAAGGGTCATTTTGCTTCCCAGTGTTCTAAAACTAATGCATTGCGTTGTGAACGTTGTTTAAAATTTGGCCACGTAATGAACGACTGTAAAGAGAATAAACAGTGCTCTAATTGTAATCGATGGGGCCACGATGGGGAGCATTGCTATCGTGTAAAGAAAGGTTCTAATAGTAAATCTTCTAAAGAACTATTTAGAATTTCAGATATTGATGTAAATGACAGAAAGTATCACAAAAATGCTATTATTAACAATGTTTCATTGACGGCTTATATTGACTTCGGTAGCGCATGCAATACAATGACTAGGAGCGCGGCACATCGTACTGGGCTTGAGTATAGTCTTGGAGCTTCCCGTCAAATTCGTGCTTATGGCGGGGGGCTTGTAATTCCTGTGGGTGAATTGTCGGCACACATTGCTATAGACGAAGCTTCGGCAACCGTACCAATTCTGGTAGTTGAAGATGGTCTACAAGACACGGATATGATAATAGGCCGACCATTTACAGAACTTCCTCATATCTTTGTAACGAAAACTTGTGACGAATTAATTATTAGAAATACTGATAACACGTTAAGACATCTCCCTAACTATATTTCATCTGGCGATAAGGTATTGAAGTTAACGGTTGTCTGTAATACGACTCTACAACAGGATTATAATAAAGTTTTAGTAACCATACCGGAGGAAGATAATGACTTTGCGTCGGATAAAGTATTTGTAAAACATTCTCAGCATACCGAACCCGGAAAAGAGATAGAGGTACTTGGGTGTCTGTTGCCGCTACGAGATAGTGTTGGAGAAGTCGATGTTATAAGGCATGGTCATTCTCCATTGACTATTCATGCGAATAAATGTATAGCAAGAGCGCAGTTAGTTACTACTGAGTTGAATACTGATTTATCGGGAGAAGATAAAAATCGTCTAGATTTATTATTACAAGAGTATGACCATTGTTTTACTGGTCAAGAGGGTAAAATTGGTGCTTCATCAATTGAAATGACATTGGAACTTACTAACTCCACTCCATTTTATTACCGGCCATATAGAATGGCCCCACAAGAGCAAAAAAAAAAGTAAAACAAATTATTGACAATTTACTAGAGCAGGATATTATAGAACCTAGTAACTCTCCATATGCCAGTCGCATTATTCTAGTAAACAAAAAGAACGGCGATACCAGGATGTGCGTCGATTATAGACACTTGAATAGTTTGACGCGCAAGGATAGATATCCTCTCCCATTAATACAAGATCAGATTGATAAGTTAAGAGGCCAAAAATATTACAGTCCTTTAGATTTATGTTCTAGCTACCATCAAGTGTGGGTACATACAGACAGCCGAAAGTATACGGCATTTGTTACTCCTTTTGGCCAGTACCAATACAAACGAATGCCGTTTGGTTTGGCTAATGCTCCATCTGTTTTTGAACGGGCTATTAATCAGATGCTAGGTGATTTGAGATTTAAATTCGCAGGCGCATATTTAGATGATATTATTTGCTATTCTGAGACGGTTTCTGAAGGATTGGAAAGACTTGAATCCATATTGAAATTGGTATCGGATACGGGCTTAACATTGCGTAAAGAAAAATGTGCATTACTAAAGACTCAGATTGAATACTTGGGTTTCGAAATTACGAATGGTGAAATACGTCCTTCTTCTCGAAAATTAGAGTCTGTTGAGCGTTTTCCAAGGCCACGTTCTATCCATCAACTGAGACAATTTATTGGGTTAGCGAGCTATTTCAGGAGATTTATTCAATCATTTGCATTAAAGATACGCCCCCTTACTGTATTACTAAAAAAGGACGCGCCGTGGCATTGGGAAGAGGCTCAAGAGGACTCTTTTAATAATATTAAATCCGCGTTAGTTTCTAGGCCTGTTTTGGCAATCTATGATGAAAATCTTGAAACACAAGTTCACACAGATGCTTCTTCCGTTGGAATTGCTGGCATATTAATACAAAAACAATCTGACGGTGAATTCAAGCCTGTAGCATATGCAAGTCGGCAAACTACTAATGCTGAAAGTAAGTACCATTCTTACGAGCTTGAAGCTCTCGCCGTTGTAATGAGCCTTAAGAAGTTTCGTGTTTATTTATTAGGAAAACCATTTACGGTTATCACCGACTGTAACGCTTTAAGCACGACGTGGACCAAAAGAGATATGATACCTCGCATAAGCAGGTGGTGGCTTGAATTACTAGAGTTCGATTTTAAGGTTCAGTATCGTCCGGGAAAACACATGCAACATGCTGACGCGCTTAGTCGTAATCCAATTGATTCCGTATTACACCTCGATGAGGTCAATTGGGTTGTGGCTGTACAGCATATAGATTCAAAAACAAACGCTATAATACAGGACCTTAAGTCCGATAAAGAATGCAACGCAACTAAAAATGATTATTGTATGGCAGATGACCAGTTATGTAAAATTGTGGATGGTAAAAAAAAGGGTTGTTATTCCTAAATCAGTTAGGTGGCGCATGGTGAAAATGTTCCACGACGATAATGGTCACATGAATCAAGAAAAGGTTATAGGGCTTATTCGAAAGAAGTATTGGTTTGAAAAGTTAAGACACTTTGTCACAAAATATGTGAGAAGTTGTATTTCCTGTCAGTTTGCAAAAAAGCCCACGGGGATACAGAAAGGACATCTGAATCCCATTGACAAAGGTAATACACCTTTCGGAACATTACACGTGGATCATTTAGGTCCATTTTGTGAATCAAAAAATGGTAATACGTATCTCTTATTAGTAGTAGATGGATTCACTAAATATACGTGGCTCCAGCCAGTTCCTAACACTAAAACAGAGCATGTGTTGCAGACTTTAATTCTACTAGAGAACATTTTTGGTAGCCCGGCTAGAATTATTAGCGACAGGGGCAAGTGTTTTACTAGTCGCCAAATGGCAAGTTTCTGTGCTAATAGACACATAAAACATATTCTTAACGCGGTAGCTTGTCCTCGTGCAAATGGTCAAGTGGAACGCGTTAATCGTACAGTTTTACAATCTCTTACGGCATGCATTGGAGATCACCATGACAGGTGGGAAGAGTATGTTTCCCAAGTGCAACGTGGTATTAACTCTACGGCAAACAATTCAACAGGCAAAAGTCCGTTTGATCTTGTATTTGGGTACTTACCACGCTTCCCTTTGGAAAATAATAATCTTGAGACAATGAACGTTGATTTGGCAAAGAATCGAAAGGAAGCGGAAGATAAAATGAAAATTAGTGCAACTCGCATGAAAACTCGTTATGATCAAAATCGAATTCCAACGTTAAAATTTAATATTGGCGACTTAGTACAAATTGAACGTAGAGTCTTAAAAAAAGGAATAACTAGTGGTAAACTAGTGGACAAATACGCGGGTCCTTATAAAATTATAACTATCTTGGGAACCGACCGCTATCGCGTTCAATCATTAAATACACGCGGGCGGAAGAATTGTAATGTCATTGCAGCTGATAAAATGAAACCGTTTAGAATTCAGGAACAATCAGATTCTGACAGTGAAGTTGATGAAAGCGAAACAGACTAGCTCGGTGATGGTTTCTGTCATACACGTTTTGTATCTTGTGCAGTCCTTTAAATGATAAGTAATGGCACATGTAATGGTATATGATAAAGAATTTAAAAGTTAAAATTGACATAGTTTGTTTTTTTTTAAATGTCAGTAAAATACGAAACTCGATTATTTACATTTTGATAAGTATATATAAAATAAAAATAAAAAAGTTGATGCCTTAGATAATTTAAATAAAATGAGTCATAACTTTCATAAAAGTTACTATTAGTTCATCTACGACCAGTTGAGTTAAGAGAGAACAGTTAGGTTTATTTTGTTAACTGGATCAGTTAGACTCAGTTTAGAACCAGTTTGGTTAAGACCAGTTAAGTTTGAGATCATGGACTATAGATGATACAATAAAAATTTAATTATTGACTAAAGCCAACCATTAGTATGATCTCGTAAGCTGGATCAGTTAGACCCGGTTTATGACCAGTTCGGTTAAGACCAGATAGGTTTGAGATCAAGAACTATAGATCATTGTAATAACAATTTAATTAACCATTAGCGTGATCTCGTAAACTGGATCAGTTAGACTCAGTTTATGACCAGTTTGGTTAAGACCAGTTAGGTTTGAGATCATCACTATAGGTTATTGTGGTAAAATGTAATCATCATCTTTTACCTATTATTGGTGTAATCTTGTAAGCGGGATCAGTTAGATTCAGTTTATAAACTAGCACCACTTCGGTCATCGGTGTAGTGAAATGTGACAAATGATAATACGTGGTCGTATTATTTCTCAGGATGGCCGAGTATGAGAAATACTGGAGAGACAGGTGGACCTTGTGGTGCTACACTATGACGTCATCAGCTACGCCATGACGTCAGTACTACGCCGTAGTCATCCCAGCGCTACACAAGGGGAAGATGCGGGGAAGGGAGGCATTCTAATTATACACGGATGAAAAGTAGACGTGTGTCGCCTAAGATATAAATAATTGTTATTATACGTGATTTGTAACCACAAGAAAGGTGTCTCATTTCTGGACTCTCTAACACTACCTACAATGTCTTTTGAGTGATAACCAACGACGATTACTAGATGCAAGATCAAATGTTTGTTGCTATATTATTGCGGGTGAAACCTAAGTATCTAGTAGCAATGGATATTTCAATACTTTATTATAAAGTGAGTACTAATTTTCCTATACTGAGATACCTAGGTACTTACTGACTCGATTCAATATTATGGTATGGTTTAAGCTTCGAATGTTCTCTTCAATAGCTTCGACGCCAATAACAAGCTTATCATATTATTAGATACCTTCTTATATACGAAGCAATAATTCCCACTAACTACCAACATAATAACTACCTATATAAACCAGTTCACTGGGAGTGTCGAAGTGGGAGGGAACTCCATGGCCACGCCTTGCGCACTGCCTTCTGTCTGTCAATGTACCCATGTAGGTAGGTACATTATTACATAATGGTTTATATGTGAAATGTTGAAATAATATACTGGAGTACTTACAGTAGACTTTCTCCAGTCACAGTCGTAGTCTTTAAAAGTACCTTGATCTCTAGTTTACTCGATTATGTATATCTATTAACTAATCTGCAACACAATCATTTGACTTTTTCAAGTTTTATTCATAGTACTTAGTAAAAATAATCTTTATCTTACTTACTCTTTTTCTTTTTGAATACTCCTGTATTTGGAATAATTTAAAATCAAGGAGTTGTAAATTATGATTTTTATATCTTTTAGGCTAACGATTGAGTACTATCTCGCCTGGTAGTAAGCGATTATGTTGTCGAAGAAGGTGAACATGCTAAGCCTAGAATACTATGACTCTCAAGGACTGTGATTTTTCATTCACATTCATAAACCACGAAAGGTGTAATTCTAACTTTTAACACACAATGCGCCATTATCACATTTGAAACGTCAAAGATTGTTTGTTTCGACCGTAGATTGATCATTTCGACTTTTTGATTATTTATGTATGTTTATTTTATTACCAATTGTAGTGTTTTCTTGCAAATTTGCTGAAAAATGTTGTATGACACACGTGCGGATATTGGTTTTAACAAACTCGTGACTATGGTAAGCCCTCGATTTCATCTCGGGCTTACATTCGTCTACTCGTTTGTAAAAACCAACTTACCGCACTAGTATCATAAATAACTATTAAAACGGTTAACATATACCTAGAAATATGCTTCTTAGCTCTACCGATAGAATAAATAGCAGGGCAGATATTAAAGATCAGCAAGATACCTCACGAAATCCCAAATAAAATCCCCATTTCCACGAGATATCGGCCTTATTAGTTGAAATTTTAATACTATGCCATGCCGGAAAAATGTAAGTTACCTACTACTTATATCAACTTGTAGACATGGAACTAGATAATGCCAATTATAGTAGAGTCAATTTAATAGATCACATTTGACACTTCATCAAAATTCAACTACGTGACCTTGTAATGAAGGGCACATAAAATTATTAATTATTTCAAAGTCAGAACTGCATAAAGACTTAACATTTTGCCGTTACAAATACATATTTATTCTAATGATTACAAAAGAAAGCGTTTTTACGATTTTCTTTGACTAATAATTCATTTTAAACATAATAAACAATGTTTGTCCTAAAAAACTAAACGTCAGTACAAGGTTACGTCAGTTAACACTTTTTCTTTAAATAAAAGATTGATCAGTCAGTCGATAGGTTGAATCGAATGCAATGATTACTTGTGAAGGATGTTTAAATATAATAATAACTGCACTGTGATTGTAATTAACACATAATATTATTCATTGACTAAAAAATACAAAAATAATTGAATAGGAACTAAAATCAATAATAATTTGGGTTAAAAACTAACGATAAACTACTAAATGTTAGATCCATAGGTACATTTGAGTATGTTTTTTATTTAATTGGACCATTTTCTATGGAGCTACATTGTAATCTATAAATACATATAAAATCGTTTAAATATGTACAATTTCCGATTTGTATAATTTGTATTTACGTGTCTTATCAATTTCATATCAACGCAAAACAAACAAGTAAATAACACTGAATAATGTAAATACTAATTGGTTATTTTGAATAACATCATTCTTGTTAGTGTTGATGCGTTTCGATTCATTAATTGAATCGATGTTTTTAAGCAAGTCACCTTACTATGAAGCTAAGACTGACAGATGTCAAATGTGATCTATTAAATTGAACCTACTATAGTTAAATTTATATTTATGTAAAATGAATTTAATTGTAATTCTTTTCCGAAAGGGCGATGTGGTCATTTAGTGACAAATCCCCAAAAAATAAACTGGCCAAGTGCAAGTCGGACTCGCACTCGTAGGGTTCCGCACCACACTATAGATTTTCGAGATCAAAGATCGAGCAAAAACACCACTATCATTTTCGCCAGCAAAAATAATAATTAATAAACACTTTTTTTCTTATAATAGGTTTTTTTCTTATAATATATATAGTGATCGGCATTTCAATATAACGCCATCTATGGACACTTAGGTAAAGCGTTCATAGATGGCGTTATATTCAAATTCCGAAAATAACACGTTTCTTGTATGGGGACCCCCTATTATTTTTAACTATATTCTGTTTTTAGTATTTGTTGTTATGGCGGCAACAGAAATACATCATTTGTGAAAATTTCAACTGTCTAAACATCACGGTTCATGAGATACAGCCTGGTGACAGACGGACAGACCGACAGACAGACAGACGGATGGTCAGCGGAGTCTTAGTAATATGGGCCCGTTTTACCCTTTAGGTAGGGAACCCTAACAATCCCATTCATACAGAAATGTAGGTAGTAGATATCAGTTGGTCCAGATGCAACATATAACATCGACCCGACTTCTCTCAAATTCAGCAAACCATCGCCTCACGGTGCTCACACAAGTTGATTTTCTCCCAAAAGCATTTTGAAGACGAGCGGCACAGTCTTGCGGAGAGAGAGAACTTTTAAAATCATAAAAAATCATCGCTCTAAAATCTTTTCGACTTAATTCCATTTTCATTGCGTACGTAGAACTTTGATGTGTGCTAAAAAACAATTGACAAATGATTTCCCGCCAATTGTTTTTTTTTATTACTAAGAAGGTTGCAACGTTTAAAAAAATATAACATTTGAAATGAAAATAGTTCCGATTATCTAGAAGTGTAAAACTGTGAGTACAAAGAAGTGTGTACACCATGTACACTAATTATATTCACCTTATAAAGGGAGGTACTACAAAACATATAAGTAGGGTACTGACAGACAGCGCTAATGTGCTATGCTGGATTATAAATGGATGGGCTGGGAAATTTATTAACGCAATTATTTTTTTCATTCCCTTTTAAAATACAGGGAAGAAATCGTGGCGAAAACATTTTACCACCAGTAGATAGGTACTCGTAGGTACCTCTTTAACAAGAAAAGTGTTCGCCGATAAGATTTTATATATTTATGTACTACTTACTTAGGTACTTTATACCGGTGATGTATTTTATGGTGAACCGAGAGAGCGACTGGCACTGTATCATTTTTGCATTTTTTTCGAAAAACTAGGTAATTTGCAGAGACCTTTACACGCAATGTTTTTAAAAAGTGAACTTAAAGAGTCCATAAAGAATCATGTAATCTGCTGCATGTCTGATAAGAAAATAGTCTTCAACAAAATAATATCGTGTCTAAGTTCAATTTAACCCGACTACAGGGAAGGAGGAGTGTTATAATTTTGACCGGTATGTATTTTTATCTGTTCCTTCATAGGTACAACTTCTAAACTCATTAGCATAATTTGACAAAGTGAGGTATCGTTAGAAGCGACTTGATTGTCCGCTGGTTATAGGCTATGTGATGGCACAATTGAATAAAGTCAAAATTGAATAAAGTAATAAAGGAAATAAAGTAATGAACATTTTTTTTTATGATGACGTGTTGGGTATCAAATCAAAAGGCTTATTAAGCAAATTTCATTTATACATATATCATCATCATCAGTTGGTGTCAGTCTACTGCTGGTCGTAGGCGTCTCTCAAGATGCGCCACTGAGCCCGATCTTCGGCTCTTCATTTCCATTGCTACGCTTACGCTTTGTGTATGTCGTCGCTACACCTGGTCACAGGACGTCCTACGCTACGTTTCACTCTGCCATCAAGTAAAAGAAATGTGCCTACAGTGAGTTTCGGCTTGCGTGCCTTGTATTTTTTATATAAATAGTATGAACTGAGTATCGTATTTTTTGTAAAAGATCATTATTTACCATTAGACAATCCTGTTACAGTTGTAACCCTTGCATAAAAAACAAAAGCTTGTTATACATATTTTTGCCAAAATTATCACGTTAAAAACACTAAAAATAGTTTTGCAGTAAAATGTAAAAGAAGTATGTAAGTGATGACAGAACATTTTGCTACGATTAATAGTCCACTTTGTCACTGAAACGACGGAAACTTAACATTAGTTTCCCCATACATTTTCACAAGGGCAATAAAAAGTAAGTACCTATTGTAATCACATCTACAACTTCATGCTTCAGTGGAAATGTTTTTATTTTGATAGAAAGTAAAGGTATTTTACACACTGTGTATTTTTGTGATACCTGCATGCTTCGTAGTGTTTTTTGCAACCAACTTCCAAAAAGGACGAGGTTCTCAATTTGTCTGTATGTTTTTTTGTATATATGTTACGCGATTACTTCGTCAATTATGAACCGATTCGAATGATTCTTTTCTTTAATCGATAGAGTACATTTTCGAGATGGTCTCATTGTAATTTCATCGAGATCTGATAAGTATCTCTAGAGATATGACGATAAACGTCACAAACTTGCTACTGAAACTGACTCGCGGGGCATGGAAGTCGGTTGTTTTAGTTTTTAAACTATCTTAATTATTAGGATGTCAAGTAAGCAATAATGTGGTGTAGGTAAACAAAACAAGCACGACTCTTAACTGCAATCTAGGCTTGGGTAACTCAAGACACATCTATATATTCGGATATGTATCCCTAAGCGGATATATATATTCCTTCTTCCGCTTGCCAAAACCTTTATATATTCCATATCCGGTTTATCTTGACGAAACATTAAGCGTTTTTAACAGACGTTAAAAAGTCAAGCCGTGAGTGAATATGTATTTTCTAGCCAACCGTGCTATATCATTATATTGGATCACATCGTCACTAACAACAGGTACAAAAAACAATGCAAGTTAAAAACATAACAAATACGGCCTTATAATGTTGGATAATATCATCAATATGTTGCCGTTTATTTATATGCGCCGCTATCAAATTTTGTATATTTGTCATAGTAAATTAATATACACGTTACCGTTATCAAATCTCGCGGTAAACCCACACTTAAGATGATACATAAACATTTTTAGGGTTCCGTACCCAAAGGGTAAAACGGGACCCTATTACTAAGACTCCGCTGTCCGTCTGTCTGTCTGTCTGTCCGTCTGTCACCAGGCTGTATCTCATGAACCGTGATAGTTACAAAGTTGAAATTTTCACAGATGATGTATTTCTGTTGCCGCTATAACAACAAATACTAAAAACAGAATAAAGTTAAAAATGATAGAGGGTCCACATACAAGAAACGTGTTTTCTTCGGCATTTCACGCCATCTATGAACGTTAGTTAGGTAAACGTCCCATATATGGCGTTATATTGAAATGTCGATCCCTAACTCCTTTGTTAGACGTTAGATGGCGTTATAAGTGTTTGTTGTTTACTAATTATTATTTTTTGCTCGATCTTATTTTATAAAATACTGTAGTGTGGTACGGAACCCTACTAGTGATAGTCCGACTTGCACTTGGCCAGTTTATTGTTTATTCGTTATATTCGTTTTCAGCCGACTTCCAAAAAGGAGGAGGTTCTCGTCTCAAACTTGCTATTTAAACTGACTCGCGCGGCATGGAAGTCGCTTTTTTTAGTTTTTTAACTTTAATTGTGTTATTATTTATATTATATATATACCTATATGTTTTTTTTTAAATATCGTATAGGCAGAGAATCTAGCATT
The DNA here is from genome assembly GCA_954871355.1 of Cabera pusaria. Classification (NCBI taxonomy): domain Eukaryota; kingdom Metazoa; phylum Arthropoda; class Insecta; order Lepidoptera; family Geometridae; genus Cabera; species Cabera pusaria. The sequence continues at coordinate 16,632,625 of OX940889.1, read as the reverse complement.
TGACTAACATCTCATTTGTCAGTAAGTGATGATGCGAAGAAATTTACATATCTCCGCAAATTATTGTACCTATTGATTTTTTCTTATATAGGGAAATCCCTACATCGTGTAATTAGTATATTCAAAGAAATGGAGAAAACCTCTCAAACTTGCACCTGTAAATAACTTTTATGAAACGATATTATATTGTTATTATGATAATGATAAGGCATCAAGACAAGCACGACGCTCGCTTGATGGTAAGCGATGACGTCTACCTATTACAGATATAAGTACAGAAACTTACACAATTCTGGATACACAGGATTTTGCACGTTACTGTAGGAAAGAACCCTTTTACCATACATATATAGATATGTAGATGTTAAGTCTCATATGGCTGTAATTTTACTGGACAATTTGCCATTCAAACCGGAAAAGATCCTATGTATTTCACGGCCAAATAACTGACTAAAGTACCAAGTACCCGCCCAAGCGGTGTAGCCTTCGAGCATTTACCAATGGAGATGTTTTTTCTGCCGATACTTACGGGGGACGAGGTAAACACGCATTGCACACACACAAATCACTCACTTTAACGATCCCGCACACTAGCTTGAAACACGCACACAGTATTAAAAATACAGCGTAGTTACGCACGCTCATATGGCCAAAAATGGCTATATGTCCAGCAGAGGTGAACGCCTTGCGTTAACATCTCCATTGGTAAATGCTCGAAGGGTGTAGCAGAGTTCCTAGTTGTACTATTATTTATTCTGTGGTCCTACTACTTCAAACGGGACCATGACCATAGAAATGCAAGTATGTATGTATATGCGTATGACGAAGCTTATTTAACTGTGTTTTTTAATACGAAAGCATATCAATTTGTTTTAATCTACCTACCTATAAATAATATTTAAAGTGACACTAACGTAATGCAATCAAGGTGCGATGGCTACCTTGCAATACATAACCATTTTGGTAGTGAATTTAAGATGGAAGTGCATGAATTTGAATGAATAAATTAATTTTGGTTCATAAAAAGTATTCAAAATTATGCCTGTATTTGTAGTTATATTTATATGCAATGGGTCGATGGCGTCCCGCTGTTGCCCGCTGAGCGCGCGCATTTGTCGGGGCCATTTTTATTTCCACCTAAAAACTAAAATAATGTTCGACAAACGCGATTTAGTTAGAGACAATTCGAATACAAAAAGATTAGTATTCAAATTTTGTTGTCTGTCACCGAAATAAATGTTTAACTTATTAAAAAATAAGGTTTTAAGCCTTATTTTATTTGTAGCTGAGGCCTCTAAACACTAGCCACGTTTTCGGAGATACAAGCACTGTTTTTTTTTTCATATTTTTAAGATACATTTGTGTAACACATATTTTATAACTGACTTTAGAGAAATAAACTACGAAAAGACTAAAAACAAACAAAAACTAACTATTTGCACAGAATACTTAATACGTACTATTTGCTAGAAAATTACATATTTTATAATCTTTCTCCTTGTATGAATTATGAAGATTATTATTGAATATGTGCCTACTTAATCAGATATTAAGGAAATGATTTTTGCAAGCTGGTAGGCAATTACGCTTATACGCTTTCCACCAGGCCAGCAATATTTTTAATTAACTATACTTACATCTTCTAATACTATAAGAATCTTTGTCCTGACATACTGACTGACTCACTGACAGACAACGCACAGCCTAAACCGCTGGTCGTAGAGACTTGAAATGTGGAGGGTGTATTTGTCATAGTACGTAGGGGTGTACTAAGAAAGGATTTTTCAAAATTCACCCCTTAAGGGGATGAAATGGGGGTTCAAAGTTTGTATGGAGAAACAAGATTAGATAGTATTTTCTATCCGAAACTTCACACAAGTGCTTCAGTACAAAAATAAGTAAATACGTGTTTCAGGTTTTTTTGAAATTCCACCCCTAAGAGGGTGAAATTGGGTAACAAAATGTGAAAATCAATATATTTTCGGATTGCGCTAAAACTTGGCATGCAGATAATTATTACAACGTTAGTTACCTTTGAAAAAGGATTTTTCAAATTTCACCCTTGAAAGGGATGAAACGGGGGTTCAAAGTTTGTATGGAAAAACATTATTAGATAGTCTTTTCTATTCGAAACTTCACACAATTGCTTCAGTAAAAAAATAAATAAATACGTGTTTCATGTTTTTTTAAAATTCCACCCCTAAGAGGGTGCAAGGGGGTAACAAAGTGTAAAAATCAATATTAAATATTATGTTTCTTTGAAGTGTCTCACACTTTATATTTTTGTAAATTGTTAAACACAATCCAAAATTTCATCGTACCGACGGGACTCGGACCCGCACCCCCAGATTACCCGTCCAGGTGCTCTGCCAATTAAGCCACGGCTCGATACATCGATACGACGAAATTAGTGGATTGCATTTTGTTAACCCAATTATGCATTGGTGGCGCCATCTATGACAACTTATTACGTAAGTTAATCATTCGGAAGAAATCATTACAGTTTTCAAATCCGACGAGAGATGGACGTGTAATCCGGGGGTGCGGGTTCGAGTCCCGTCGGTACGATGAAATTTTGGATTGTGTTTAACAATTTACAAAAGTCAATATTGTTTCGGATTGCACTGAAATTTGGTATGCAGATAGTTATTACGACGTTAGTTCCCTCTGAGACAGGATTTTCCAAAATTCACCCCTGAAGGAGATGAAACGGGGGTTCAAAGTTTGTATGGAAAAACAATATTAGATAGTCTTTAGTACTTTAGTAAGTAAATACGTGTTTCAGGCTTTTTCTAAATTCCACCCCTAAAAGGGTGAAGTGGGGTAACAAAGTCTGAAATCAATATTGTTTCGGATTGCGCTGAAATTTGGCATGCAGATAGTTATTTTGACTTAGGTATCCGCTAAGAAATAATTTTTCAAAATACACTCTTTAAGGGCATGAAGCGGGAGTTCAAAGTTTGGATAGTCGTTTTATTCGACATTTCACACAAGTACTTCTTTCTGTAAATAAATAAGTAAATACGAGTTTCAGACTTTTTCAAAATGCCACCCTAAGAGGATAAACTGGGGTAACAAAGTCTAAAAATCAATATTGTTTCGGATTGCGCTGAAATTCAGAATGCAGATAATTATTGTGACGTAGGTATCCGCTCAGAAATTATTTTCTGAAAATTCCTCCACAGCAAGTTGGGATAAAGTACGTGTTGTAGGATTTTTCGAAATGGGGTAGGTAACAAAGTCTGTAAATTTAAGTTTTTAGGGTTTTAATGATATGAATCCCGAATTGCTTTAGTCACGCGATAACGTGAAAACGGGTGAACTGATTTGGCTAATTCGTATTTGATGTGCTTAATGATAGAATCGTTTTTACAAAAGAAAAGTTTTAAGTAAATAAAAGAAAGTTTTAACGCGGGCGAAGCCGCGGGACACTTCTAGTAGGTACATATTAATGTATCATCACAGAAAAGATAATAGTCCTGTTTCGTATCTTATAATACCAACTTACGAGTATATGTCAAATACTGATCGGAAGACGAACGTAATCTATGAGTGCACTATAGCTGCATACCTTGCGGTTTTATCTGCATTAAACATTATCTGTGTCCGATTCTATCCATTATATACAACATTTTGACACAATTAGTTGAGCCATTTGACCGTAAAGAGGACAGACATAAAATACCTTTGTTTATATTATAAGTATAAAAAAAATTATAACCCTTCATTAACTTTGACGTAGTCGGGTAAAAACAGAAAAACAAAACAGTCTGTTGACAGGGTAACAGCAGAAAATTACCAGTTGGTCTAATTTCACGCAATCATAACCTTTTATCAAAATATCCTCGTCTTTTTATGACAGACAAAGAAGACATGCTGAGAGCACTGCTTTCTGTTTCCGCCAGCAGCTTGCTCGCCCACTGGGTCTGGGGCATTGGTCATGGTCAAAACATCCGGTGGTTTCTTTTCAATTTTTCGTATTGGCTAGCTTTGACTATTTGAAAAGCGTTATTGCAACATTGCATAAGCCTGTGTTTAAGATTAGAGTACTTAATATGAAGCTATGTGGATATTTTTTGCTGAGTTTGACTGATTGTTTTGATCCACAGAAATTCTTACAAAAGCATCATAATATCATTTCTTTTATTTTAAACAATGGCTACAAGAAAGCTGTTCGTTTGTCTAATTGTAAGTGGTCATAGTTACCAACAGACACTTGCAACCTGCAACGCAGAGGTATTTATTCGTCTTCATCTGTCTTGAAATACTCCACGCATGTATCTCTACGAATTAGGCTCTACTAGGAACTTTGCCATCAGTTAAAAACAAATCTTATAAAAGCGATATAACTAGTACATATTAGGTATATTTGTTATCAATACATAGAAAATAAATAATGTATATGAACTGTATTCATGTTGTTATTTACCCACTTTTGTTGTTTTTATGTAAACATAAATGTGTCATTTTGCCTCGTTTAATCATAGCAACCCAGTTGCAACGTAAATAATAAAGAAATCTACACAATTACATGCCTATTAATTTTGCTCTATTTTTTCCATTTCTTTCCGTACAACAATATCAAGCCCTAATAACATCATTGAAAGGGCAAATGTCTATTCTTTGGTGACAGTTAAACAGCATTTGGTGACTCCAGAGTTAACATGGCGGGCCTTTAACGGAGCCCTGCAGAGAAAATCGCGGGGTACCGTGATCACCCGCGAAGACCAAACAATGGCACGCCGAGTGACATACAATCGCGGCGCAGGCGCACAAAACTATTCACTCTTTACAAATCAAACAAATTATATTTTGTTGAAAAAAGTTGACTACTAAATTCGATTCGGTCATTCGGTGGGTAAGGACAGTAATTTATACGGGACGTAATGAGTTTATTTATAATACGAACTGTTTTTTCTTTTCGTGTATTTTGGAAAATAGGTTATCGTTTGACCACTATCTCCCCTGGTCGAAAGCGATGATGTGATCAAAGCTAGTGAACACGATGAACGCGCTATGCCTAGAATGTTCTAACTCCTAAGGGCTGTGTTCTGCCGGAACACTATAAAATTATGGCGGCAAATTTTTTCCACGATGGTGGTAAGCTACTTTTTGATAGCAAGTTAGGCGGAACATCGATATAATGCTCCTACCACCTGTGTACTTCAGGTCAATTAAATGGCATACCCACTGAGACATCTCAAAAACCATTGCGCACGTGTCAATCATAACGCATAGCCGAACTAACATCAATAGGTACTGTCAAGTAGGTACTCTTGATCCTATTCACAATTGTAATAAAGAACAAAGTGCAATGATCTGAATAATGTAAGGAGGACCTTGTGCACGTGACAAATGTCAATAGAGAGGGCGATAAGTACGCATTATTACTAAGTACTCCTTGGAGAGTCGAATTGGAAGGTAAGTACTGGTTGGTGAAGGCATATGGATCTCGCCCTTTTGACTTCTTGAGTGGGACTAATCGTTTGTTAATATTATGTGCGGAACGGTAATTAGTTCTACCGTTTTGGAATGGATTCATTAACTTTCAAATAAGTCAGCCTGCATCATTGCACCGCTGAAGTAAGGACTCTCCCAAAAGCCCTCTTCTGAGCCCGATGTTTGGCTCTTCTTTGACACTTACTGACCGTTACGTTATGTTTGTCCACTTCACTATGATTGGTCATCAGGTGTCCTACGCTGTATTACATACGAAAGTATTTCTAGAAAGATTGTCTAGTCTAGACCGAAATATGCAATCGAAATTAAAGGCGGCAATAGCCCAATGGATAGGGTGTCGAACTGGCGATCGAGAGGTCGTGAGTTTGATCCCCACCCCACCCTTTGCACTATTGACGTGAACCCACTCCAGACACAAGCATATTTAGCTTAGTTGGAGGGGTTAACAAGAATACTAGTAATGTGCAACCCACACTGCGAGTAATCTTAATTAAAAAAAAAAAAAAAAATTAATTGATCATAGTTTTCCACGGCCTTTTTACCATAGTACGTTATCTATGTATGTGGTAGTCACTTAACATCAACCGATGAAGATATAAAATTATGTCTATGATAATCTTAATATTTAGATTATCATAGACATAATTTTATATCTAAGCGTGATATCTTGTAAAATAAAACTAGAGTTATTAAGAATCAATTCTGTCGTACAAATAATCAGCAATATCAACCTAATTGTAATCGCAATACTCAAAGAAGCAGCAGCTCGTGAGAAGATTTAACCGTCTTCCATTGAGTCCGCTCAATACGTTCCAAGTCAAAAGTCAGGGGAAAATGAATATAACATATTCTTTGATTTAACGCGCAACAATGCGTGTAATTATACGCTTGAACAATGAGTCGCGAGTGACTTCAATGCGCGCCGATAATAAAAATTCCAGTGGGCCCTCCTTTACTGCAGAGACTGCGCGAGCGCAAGAAAATCGCCGCATCACGGGGGTCTGCGCACTTCCGTTCGGTTTCGTGTTTCGACGCAGCACTATTGTCTTGGACTCCAAGGGTGGTATGGGGACGTAAAGCGCGAGCCAACAGTGTTGTATGAGGTTGCAAACATATTGACAGTTTTGTCGTTGGTTATTATTTTTCTTCCATAGTCAATATTCACTGGCCTGGAGCATGGAAGTACAGTTATACTAAGCTTAATAGCATATTACTTAAATACGTATGCTTATGTTCCAGGGTAAGTTATTTTACAAGCTTTTATTTGTAAATAAGTTGTTTAGCGGAATAATTATACCAGCGGTTAAGCATATAAAAAATATAGGCTAGTAAAGAAGTCTGCAAAATTATTAAAAAGCACGCCTCAAGCGATCCGCAGCACAAAAATGTCAATTAGGCAATTCGCACCGAGTTCCATCATCAGTTATTATTGTTACAGAAAACTGGTCAGCTAATATCAGCTAGTTTAGCTAGTGTCATATGGTCACTTCAGCTCTATGGTTAGGTATTTAATTATTTAATTTTTAGACAAGGAATGCAAACAGGCATGCGCGACTCATCTACTATGATGTCAATATTCATAGGTATTATCGTAGCCAAACACCTGACAATTAGTGTCAGTTTCGTGTCGTCAGTGTCGTTTAGCTGCAATAAATATATAGTATAAATATAAAAACGTTTACTTTACTCCATCATCTCAAAATACAATAGAGCGCAGTTCCTATTATCGTCCAGATCTGCAAAGCTCAGCATTATACGGTCCCCTTCATCAGTTCTTTGTGTCCGTAATAACAGTGATTTGGAATAATCACCATTCTCTTAGCACTTGGGGTCAAACCCGATACCTGTGAGAAAAGACGTTGACGCACAAGTGTTTGCCACTTACTGTTGGGGATTTGAATCAGAAATGCTTATTTTTTAAACACGTAATGGCACAGATTAGCAATACCAAGAAGATTAGACCACAGACCTGCTACATATTAAACTTGATAGCTTACACCGGCCCCCATGAGACTGACCTTGGATGGAGTTTGTGCCTTTTTTTTGTATGGACAACTTAATTATATACTATTTATATATACCATATATATCGTATAGAACATATATAGGACTAGCAGGTTGTTAGACAAGAACACACTCCCACCCTGGTGTCTCTCAATTGGGCCGTTTTGTTCTACAAAGCAATTAAAACCTTATTGCTAAAGTATACGGATTAAATTAAATTTGTCATAACATCTAAGTGCATCATCCTTTTATATTACATCTACGGATTAGACACCTAACTTCATAGCACGGAGAAAGGACTCTAGGTAGAAGGAGAGCGATCTTTCTAACAAAGCTTGTCTAAAAAAGTTCTGAAAATCTGTCCCAGAGTAGTACTCAGGCCCGTCGGTTCAATGCCTGTGTCGCTAGTGAAGTATATCGATGGCGGAAAGCGGAAATGTCGATTGTTGACGAAGTTAATGTCAGCGAGACTGCAACCCGAACGGGCACCACATATAGTAATCTGTGACGGCCCGCGACGGCCACACGTCGTTGCGAGTGGTCGTTCATCTCTATTTAGTATTTGGGTCGTGTGGAAGCGCATTTTTTGGAATGTTTATGTTCATCGCTGGAGATTTCACGTTGCATTGTTAATTTGGTTTGATTATTTCTTTAAATTTAAGAGGTTATTTAGTGATCTTTGCTTATTAATTATTTGACGCCGACTCAAAATTACTTAGGTATACATACTTACATTATTTTAAGAACTTAGTTATTATGTATAGTTTAAAACTCAAAACAATTACAAAAATATATACTTAGATATACTAACAGTATTTTAAGAACTTCGTTATTAAGGTTAAATAAAAAAATTAAATTATTTTTTGCTTTTCAGTTCTTTCGGCGGTTTAATTTTTTTGTTAAAACAATTTATTTTATAATTTTTGTGGCTATAATCTACTATATTAAAAGCAGGCGTCATTGCTTACCCCTGGCCTAGACAAACGTTATATAGAACATTTATGCTCTATGATAATAATAATAATTATTTAAGATCACATAAAAAACTAAAATAAAACCGGCTAAGTCGAGTTGAACTCGCCCACCGTACTATCCAATTAAGCTAGACCTCTAAATTGTATCAGCGGTCATATAACTCAGAGGTCTACATTAATTGGCGCATACTATGTATGTATGGACACCCTTTAATTTTCAACTTTTTGAATTTTTCCTTAATTTGTGCTGTAAGACCTTGCTTCTTGCCAATTTTCATGATTCTAGGTCAACGGGAAATACGCTATTGGTTTTCGACCCAAAACCTATAGGGTACTTCCAGTTTACCTAGAATTGTCAATTTTGGTTAAAAGCAAGGTCTTAGAGCACAAGTAAAGGTGAAATTCCGAAAAATAAAAAATGTTGAAAATTAAGGTACATTTTGGTACTAAGAAGTTTTCGCGAAAATCTAAATTTGCCCATATCTTTTTATTGTGTAGACTCAAGACCTTGATTTTTATACACCCAATAAGGACTATAGACTTCAGTATCAGGTATAAATTTCAACTTGCTAGGTCTACCCGTTCCTGAGAAAATCAGTGGTGACACACGGTACATACGGACAGACAGCGGACAGACAGACAGACGGACAAGAAAGTGATCTTATAAGGGTTCCTTTTTTTACCTTTTGAGGTACGGAACCCTAAAAACCGACTTCGAACGTCACGCTAGTCAATTTCAATACTAAGTTTGAGGTGTTTATCTTCATATCTCTGTAGATACTAAACATATCTCGATGAAATTTAAATGGTACCTGTAAAATATCATCATCATCATCATAATCAGCCGGTATCAGTCCACTGCTGGACATATGCCTCACTGAAGCAACTGAGCCCGATTTTCGGCTCTTTGTTTTCCAGTGTTTGTTGACATACATTGATGATATGAAAAAAAAAGATTCCGACGAATTGAGAACCTCCTCCTTTTTTGTGAAGTCGGTTAGTAAAATCATCAAAATAATGATACTTTTATCCATTATTTTTGTTGATTTATTCAAAACGGCTCGACCGATTTCGTTAAAATTTAAATGTTTCCAATAAAAAAAGAATTATCAAAATTAGACTACTCTGTAAAAAGTTATGCGTGGTCATACATAAAAAAATAAAAAAATATATACGCGTCGTCTTGATAACCTACTCCGTTTTTTTTTCGTCGGTTAAAAATGACTCACGCATTATACGAAGACGGTCCATTTCCAAGTTTTTAAGCGATATTAATGAAAGAGCGAGAGATAGAATAGATATAGATAGAAAAATTAACTGAATATAGGATATTCTTTATTTATCACATTATTTTTTACATTTTCAACCTATTGTGTTTCACTGTTGGGCAAAAGTTTCCCCATTCCCATATTTATCTCATACTTACAAAAATGCATAAGTCTCAATCTCAACAAAATCTACACTATTTTTCGCTTTGTTCCGAGTACCTCTTCCAAAACTCATCGTAGGTTTACCTCCCGGATCTAGTTTTATTAAATTACCGCTTTCACAAATTATGTTTAAATAATAATTCGGTTTAGATGCGGGTTGCGGGGTGCGAGGAAGTACCAACGGGGGGCATACTTTTAATTAAACCCTAAATTATTGTTCACCTTCATTAATTCCTGCGCTCCCGGTCGCCTTACTAATGAGTTTGTACTTTTTGTGCCTCCTCGAACAACGGAACCGATGGAAAATCGTGAGATGACACGGAAATTATGTTTGGAATTTCAATTCCAACTTAATTAGAATTTTGATCTCCATAAATTTTAACTGAAGTTGAAAATATGGATAAATACATGTTTATGAAGAAAATGTGCACATAGGACATAGTAACATAGGAGTGAAGTTCATTGACTTTTAAGCTGAAGTTAAACGGCAAATAGTTTTAGCCCAGTCGCCCTGTGATTTAAACAGAAGTTCACGTTACGTACAGTGGGCTTAAAGAAAATTATGAGATGATGTATCTAATTATTGTGAGTGATGGGCTTTCGATTTACAATCTATTAAGGTATCATCTAGGCAAGCGTTCTACATCGTCGATCGCATGAGATAGTGGTCAAATGCTTGCTTAACATGTATAAAAAACATATGTTATGTATACCTAGATAATAATATGTGTTAGCAACCTACCGTAAAGTTACAAACTTACATAACGTTAGTTTAAATATTTAACTACTACTACTAGTAATTATGAAGCAATTTTTCATAACTTAGTTACTAATGTCACAATCAATATGACTTTTAAAAAAATTGTTGTTACCTAAGTTTTTTTTTTACCTAAGTATTACTTTTTACCCTTCCAAGTTCCAACTTTCCGTACTTGCAACCTATTGACCTGCAACATATAAGTACATCACCAAACAAAGCAAAAATAAATCGCGTAATAACCATGATTTATCGTCGAAACTTAATTTCCATTACCTACCCGCTGATCGGCAACAGCGTTATATTTCCGAAATTAAGGCAATTTTTCACGATACACGTCGATGGGAAAACACTAGGTAAGGGCACGGCACGCGCTGCGGTTGTTTATCATTGAATTTTCCTTATTTATTTATTAAAGGGTCGCGTAATAAATTGTGTTAAGTGGGGGCGGCTGGAGTCCCGCGGAGCCCCGCGGGAGCTCCATAACGTGGAGAAAAACGCCTGGAGCCATAAGTGCCTTTCTTCAATGCTGGAGGCTATATTACCCAGCTCATAAACCCGTGAAGTGCCGTGTTGTGGCCTAATTGTTACTTTGGAACCTGATATAGGCTTGATGATGCAGATTTAGCTGATTCGGAATTGAGTGATAAATGCATTCGATTCGGTCGTGAATGGACTGAATGAGTCTCTGGTTCGGATATTGGGACGGACATTAAACAGCACCTACATTGAAAAGTGGTTACGATTTTGAATATACATATAATTGCGCTGTGCTTATATTGGGTTGTGCTATATATTGGGCAGAATAAGACATGAATTTTATAATGTCTTAAACCTGACCGGTGTACTTATTATATTATGTGAATCTTGTATCCTGATTGCATGAGCAAACTATTGTTAACTACCAATAGTTATTATCTACTTATTATGTGAAAAATGTCTCTGCAGAAATCACTGAACGCTACCTTAACCCCGATCTAATAATTACTAATACTACTCTTAATAATTTCCTGTCGTATTAAGTTCTCCTAAATAACATAACAAATATTTTTATACAAAAACACTCTGAAATAAGACACACACACTTTAAACTATTATTCTAAAATTACAAAACAAATACTTTCAAACTAAATACCTTTAAAATACTTCAAATAAGTGGTGTCTGAGAGCCCTCAGGCGTGTGTGGGCGTTTGCAGGCGTGGCCGTTACCCCTAATAAAGTTCACGGCTATCAAACATATATTTTTCTTAATAATGTCCGAGTCCAAACATTCAATATTGAAGGTTATTTATATTCACTATATCTTAATCTAACGATATTGCTTAATTGTTTGTAAATCTAGATTTTTTTATAGCAAATTATTGTTTATTATCCATTGAAAAATACAACGTGAATCCATCAAATACCTCAGAATTAAAATACTTTACCTCAGAGCTAAAATAATAATATAATGTATTTCCAAAACCATCCCCGACCGAATAATCACTTACCAACATGTGAGATAGTGGTCAAACACTAGTATACACAATATATAAAAAAACGCCGTTCAATCGACATACTATACAATACCCGCAATCAAAAACCAAAAAACATGCAAAACTCACCCAATCAAAATAAGAACACAATCACAGAATTTTGTCAATAGAATTAACGATTGATCAAACTCAGATAAGAAATCAGTAGTGATTATTCGTTACTTAAATCTATTGAGTATATTTCATCTGAGTATTGAGGTAATAGGGCATCTGAATGGCACTGATTGGATAGATCTTGATAATGCGCCCCTGCAGATGTGCAATTATACGTAGGTAAACAACGTATAGGGAAAGAACAGTATGGTCTAAAAATCAAGTATTTTGCAATGTTTATGCTACGCTTTAGGACATAGTGTTTATAGGCGGCTGTGACCACTTTCGATCAGGTGGGCCGCTTGCTTGTTTACCAACTATGACATAAAAAAAGAGGACTAGTACAGGCTGATGATGATTCTTCGCCGTTATAGAGCTTCGTTTCAGCAATGAGTGTTCCATAGTTATTCTTAACCGTAGTAAGACCTCATTTTTGGCATGAAAATTATGTGACGTTATTTATAAATTTCCGTGATAGATTTAATAATTCTAACGACAAATCAGCGTATGCAGTTCTATGACCGGATCTTAGACCATGACAAGTATCAATTTCGTGTTACGAGTGGATGTTTGATTCCAAATTCCAAATTTAGTAGGCCAATAGTAGCAATATTATTTCATTTATTCTTACATTAAGTATTAAGGTACGGATACACAGCAGCGTCTTGCGTGCGATCAGATAGCACAGTAGTATTTGTACCGACTGGTTCACACCGAAAGCGATCAGACCTAACCTTCTTGGTTTGCATTGTATGATAATATTTAATATCTGATGATTTCTCTTCTTCTCATCAACACAACCATCCATACTGTATATCGCAGAGAATTCAAAATTGATATAGTCACGTTTTCTTTCAGTTTCATAATGTCATGTTTTACTTTTATTGCTGCTTATTTTTTTATTACAAGCTTTTATTTAACTTGCAATGTATGTATGTATGTATGTAACTATGTATGTTCGGGTGGAATCTTGGAAGCTAAATTAGACCCACTTCCCGATGTCCGATTGAACTCAAACTTGGTGTACTTATGTATCTTCGGTGACAATACAATGATATGGTACCATGGAGCTGGTCTGATGATGGAGACGGAAGGTGAGGCCACGGCATCTCTGTGATAAAACAACATAACCCCACCGAGTTTGGGCTCGATTGATTTGTCTTGAAGAGAACTTTACGCCTAGATGATATCCAGGGTCTGATGATGAAGCTGGAAGGTGGCCATGGCATCTCTGTGATAAATCAACATAACCCTACCGAGTTTGGGATCGATTGATTCGTGTTGAAGAGAACTTTTTACCTAGATGATATCCAGGGTCTGATGATGAAACTGGAAGGTAGCCACAGCATCTCAGTGATAAATCAACATAACCCTACCGAGTTTGGACTCGATTGATTCGTCTTGAAGATAACTTTTCACCTAGATGCCATCTAGGGTCTGGTGATGAAGCTGGAAGGTGGCCACGGCATCTCTGTGATAAATCAACGTAACTCTACCGAGATTGGGCTCAATTGATTCGTCTTGAAGAGATTTTTACACCTAGATAATATCCAGGGTCTGATGATGAAGCTGGAAGGTGGCCACGGCATCTCTGTGATAAATTAACGTAACTCTACCGAGTTTGGTCTCGATTGATTCGTCTTGAAGAGAACTTTACACCTAGATGATATTTAGCGACTGGTGATAAAGCTATAAGGTGGCCACGGCATCTTTGTGATAAAATAACGTAACCCCAGTGAATTTGGGCTCAAATGATTCGTCTTGAGGAGTACTTTACACTTAAATGATAGCCAGGATCTGATGATGAAGCTGTAAGGGGGCCATGGCATTTCTGTTATAAAGCAACATAGCCCCACCGAGTCGATTGATTTTCCGCGAAGAGCACTTTACCCAGAATCACATCAAATATCCGTGGAATATTTTAAAACATCTTGCCTTCTCTTAAATACTTAGGTAATAGGTAGGTAGTCGGTATCTATACCTACCTACTAAAAAGTTAAAAATAAATTATTAAATTAACTATAAATTATTTAAAATATTTTTAAAAACAAGCTTTTATCTGGGACAATGAACTAAAATGTTAAAAATAAATTCTAGTAAGTATTTGGCGTGTAGGTACTTACCTATATTTTTAAAAGCTTGCGACACTGAAGTATGATAATTACCTAGCCTGAAAAACGGGTAGTGCTTCAAGCTTAACGGTAAGTACCTACACGCCAAATACTTACTAGAATTTATTTTCAACATTTTAGTTCATTGTCCCAGTTAAAAGCTAGTTTAAAAAAATATATATATATATATATTATTATAGCACATTATCATTGTCTTTAATATGGCGATTAATAAATCAAAATTTGTATATGCTGGTTAAAAATCACATGCGACGCAAAGTCCTTACTGTTATACGTTTTAGCGCATTGTGTGATTACGATTATTAATAACCATGTTGTTTTCATTACTTAACCGCAATGTATTATACATAACAAAGTTTTTTTTTTCTGTACGTAGCATAAATATAACCTTTGAACATTTATTCCTTTTAATTATATGTGTTTTTTAGGTATTTTATTCCAGTAAACAGTAACCTTAGTATCTTGATAAGTACGTAGGTAGGTAGGTTGTATGTTTAGAAATTATACTTTTAATAATACCAAGAAGACAAAAAAGAAATTAACCTTATTGACTAAAACAATAATTTTGTATTATAAGATATTGGTCATACATAAATTGCTGGCACACTTATAATTTTCCTACCATAATTGCCCCACATAATATAATAGACGATATTATTAAAAACACTTAATTTCATATGCATAATCAGAGTGTAATATAGTCAATAAATTGAGAACAGTAATGGCGTCCGTTGATTATGTAAATAACACCTGTGTTTTACGATGATTAATAAATTTAATTTTAAAGTCGAAGTTTAGTCTGGAGTTACACCAGAGCATTTAAGCAAGAAAACGTTGGGAAATGATCAATTAGTCGTGGATTGGTCTCGTGATGCGATCACAGATACTTGTTTTCGTTTTGGAGTTTGGTCTACTTCGATAATGGAGGCAATTTGTCGCGTTCGATTCGTGGTGGTGCGGTCGCTTTGATGGGTTTTTGTGGGACGCTGTAGCGGTGCGATTGGCCACGAACGCGGTATCTATCACGCTAGTTGAATTACCGGCCTTTGTACTCTTTGATGATGGTACCTTCGGCCGCTCGATCGAAGAAAGCGTATCGATGTTTATCGATACGTAAACGCCCAAAGCTGACCGCTTCTATCGGCAGCTCTAGTGTTATCCAATAGTAAGCAAGGTACTAATTTTAAAAGGTGTGTTACCATGCTTAACTATGTATATGAAATGTCGTTAATATTAATAAGCATGTTTTTTTTTATGTAGAGTTATACTCTGCACTCGACTGCATTTATTCTAACTCTTTTGAGTCGGTTATTGGAACTCTTTTAAGTTAAAAATAAGGATTCTTTAAATTGAGTTCTTATAAAGCTAAACCATCGTGTGTGGTTATTAAACCTAATGAGATCGCCACGAGAAAAACACTTCCAATAAATTGAGTCCATTCTGATCAATGTTTATGTCAATCCTAAAATAAAAACTGATTTTAAGTATATGATGATGTGGATATTAGACTTGTTGATGCTGTTTTTTGTATCTAACGGTTTTGATACCGCAAAATACTAGTCGGGTGTGGGTAAAAAGGGCTCAGTTGGACTATAGTCTTTTTTGATCGGACCGTTTCAAATTGTTTCATTTCTAATGGAGTTTTTGCTGTAGCATGTGGCAACACCAGCGCAGGCGCATTCGAATGTTATTATTAATTACCTTCCTTTATAGTGACGTGTAACAATCGATCGTCTTGATTAAAATATCTAAATAATAGATGAACTTAATGACATATCGAGTATTGAGTCAGCACCGATTAATTTGAGGCAGTAGATGGGGAACGAAACTTTAAATTGTAAACCACAAATATTTTAAATATAATATAATAATTCTTAAGTAATATTCTTAACATTCTGAATTTTACTTGAGGAATTGATGCGATTTTTTGAGGTAAATTAAGCCCACAAAAAGAAACCATCATGATAGATAATTTATTTTATAATATACCTAATGCATACAGTTCGTAAAATCTTCAGGAGTAAGTTAATAGACATATTTTAATTTAAGAATGAAACAGAAAAAGAAGAGATCCAGCTGCGCAATTTAGCATGTGGTTACTTTAACCATTATATATTTTTTTCTTCAATAATATTAAATATATTAATTATTAAGTTAAATAATATTATACCTTTGTCTAAACTTCTATATCAAAGGTCGTGGGTTCTATTTCCACACGGATTGTTCTTTGTGTGATCCATAGACAATTATTCCAAGTCTGGGTGTAATTTGTGTAAGTAATTTGTATAACGTTTGTAAACTCCCCGCAATACATGGATTTTATATCTCTAGTGCGAAAGAAAAATGTATTTAAACCTGTATAAATCAAACTCAAAAATCAAAGTATTTACTATAAAAAAAATCTAAGTCAGTATATATATATTTTAACACTATGTTAATATTTGAATACGGAATGGTTAAAAAATAATAATGTAGATCATTTAGCGTTTTGCATTAAAAATGAAGAAAAAATCAAATCAAATCGAAACAAGAACCAAAATCGAAACAATCAAATCGCAAAAGATTCTATGTTTCAGTGTTTTAAAAAATTATTTAAGCACCCTTAAACATCGAATTCATACCATTCAATACCATGTCAAAGTAATAATATTATTTCAGTCAATTTCGGCTACTTGTTCATAAAGCGCCGTGGGCATTAATAAACCTTCTTGAACAAAACGAGGAGTTTAATAATGTTAATAACTCGGGAACTACCTGGTGCATACTCTGATAATAAAATATGCTCATATTTGGTTCATGAATGTTGTTAAGAGATGTAGAGCTAGCGGCCTAGTTATTAAGGGTGCAGTGAATTTTTAAGCATATTATGTTTTTAAATGTATTTTCTTGCGAAGCAAGTATTAAACGTCTTTCTACGTGGCCACAACAAAATCTGTGTTTGGTGCCACTTCTATATTTATTTGGCTTCACTTTCTATTTGATAGAACAATAACATTTCCCATAAAATATTATGATTGGACCTCTTTGGACAGGGTTCTAAAGAAGGACATTTTTAAGCTAATAAATAAAAAAAAACACTTAAAGAGAAATGACCTACTGTGTGCACACTTATTGAATAACCGATCAGCGTTTTTAGAATAAATGGGATGAAAAAAATAATTGTTAATGTTTCCTAACTGAACCTCCACGTTGCTCTCTGCCTAATTGCATGCATGCACGATCAGTCGACTCATGCGCACGATGACGTATATAAATTGCTCAATTTGGTTTGGAGCAAATGGCATATTAAATTATTATTTCTTATCGTGTATTTACGAGTGTAGGATTCAGCTTCCTCCGTACGCTTTTATGGAGGCGCTGCGGGGATGCATAGATGCATGTGCAATTAATTTATTAACCTCATTTACAGGACGCTTGTGTTTTGGCAGATACAGCCGCAGCTTTTTTTATGATATACGGTAACGGGACAATCACGACGCTTGCCTGATGGTAAACGATGACGTCTACCTATTAAGTACAGATACAGCGGCATGCAATATTCTGGACTGCCAGAATTTTGCGTGTCACTGCACTGCGCCTGTTACTTTGAGAGATAAGGATGTTGGGTCTCACATGCCTTGTAATTTCACTGGACACCTTGCCATTTCAGTCAAAACACATTGGAAATGCGCGCTAGCTTCTGATAATGGTGATGAGTTACTTGATAGAGAGCCTATATCATATTTCATGCTGTTTTATCAATGCAAAATGTCACCCAAATCGTTCAATCATGAATATGTCTGATGAATAAATCATTTAAGAACGTTTAAAAAACTAATAGAACCGACTTAAAATTCAATAGCATTCTAAAAATATTTGTTAAATGATTTTAAATAAAGATGGAGGTTCTCATTACGTCAGAATATTTTATTTATGTACCCCACGGCTTCGCCTGCGTTAAAAACAACTTTTTTTTTTCATAAGAATCATCTTCTGACGATAAAAAACACAACAAAAAAAGAATTAGCGAAATCGGTCCAGCCGTTCACGCGTGATGCCGTGACCAAGGTCAATTGGGATTCATTTTTTATATATAAGAGAAGAAGATATTTCATGTTTATTCAAAGACACCTTTACCGATTTTGAAAATTATTTATTCGTTTGAAAGGATATACTTCCCAAGTGGTCCCATTTAAATTTCATTGAGGTAAATAAAGTATCTCCATATATCAACACCGATATTATGCAAGAGTCAGTTTGTTTATTTCATGTGGACTTCTTCACGGTCAAACGGCAGGACCGATTTAGTTGAAATTTCGCACAGGGGTAGCCAGTATTATGGATTAGGCTATAGAATACATTTTAACGCGGGCGAAGCCGCGGGGCACAGCTAGTATGAAGATAAACACCCTAAACTTAGTACTGAAAATAGCTAGCGCAGAATTTGAAATCGTTTTTATTTTCGTTTTGTAACTTAAATAAATAATATGTTAGATTTTAGACTTTTTCTATTAGATTACTGGTTGGATAAGCTAAGTATAGTGAGTAAGTAGTAAAACTCTGATAAACGCATTAGAATGTTTGTTAGAATTTCTGCCATTATTTACAAGCACCCTACGAATATAATTTATTCGTAGCGAGTACTATTTGTTTACATCATACCATATCCGACGCATTTGACCACGCGCGTGATCAAAACAACACTACAATTTCCTAACTAAGGAAAACGTTACGAGTCCGAATCGAATCCTATTCGAATGATGTCGGCAAAAAGTCGATCGCATTCGATTGTGTCGGCGCGGCAAAGCAACGATATCAATAGTCATCGCCGAATGACGGATTTGAATCGAATTAATTACTTGTACAGTTAGGCCAGAGGTGAACAGGTGGGTTTTTTAGTTCTACTAATGAACTATGAGGTAACATGTAATTTCGAAATGTGTTCGATTCTTTACTATTGAGTTTGAAATGGCACCTAGTATTAGGTATTCGGGTGTCCATATAAAAATAAATTGTTATGGTTTTGTTAAGACAGTTCATGTGTATTGCAGACAGTTGCAGCATCTCTATTATGTTTTACCCGACAACGGCGCAGCAAAAAGGAGGGTTAAGTTTTGTTAGAACATAAAGGCTAGAGCTAGACGACTACTAGAATGGGAAATGCCTCTCTCCAGGATAGTAAAACTGAAGTAATATTGACTGGCAAGGTTAAAACGACATGATTTCGACGTGTAAAATTAAATATCGATCACAGTTAGAAGCAGCTCGTTGATGTCTATCTTAAGCGACTGTATGCTCTACGCAACTCGTAGCAAAACGTAGCACTTCACGTAGGACATGAACACACATGCAGATTTTGTCATGCTATTTTTTTAGTTGTAGGTTTTAGGACTTCTGCTAGTCCGCCTGGGGCGGTAACACCATTTTCGTGACGTGAGTCATTTTAGGTCAAATATTTGTCATATGACTTTGTAAATTGTTAAACACAATCCAAAATTTCATCGTACCGACGGGACTCGAACCGGCACCCCCCGGATTACACGTGTAATCCGGGGGGTGCGGGTTCGAGTCCCGTATAAAAATATAAAGTGTGAGACACTTCAAAGAAACATAATATATGACTTTGTGTTGTAACTTGACCCCCAGATGTTATCTTTTCGGAAATACAAACTCAGACAAGGAATTCCGATCTTTGGCAGTACGTATGATAACTGCGGAAACAAAACGCTTCGAACGTATTGATGCACGTCCACCATGCAGCGGTGGCGCATATAAATACGTTCCACTCTCAGATTAGAACAAAGATTTTTGTTCTGTAATCTGATGTGCTACTGATTTGCTATTATTGGCAATGCAATTGTTTGGATGATGATGTTGCGAAAGTATTCGTGTACCTTGAAGACATGATTTACGGTCCTGTTTATATTCACATCAACATCATAGCTTCTTGTTTTAAGGCATACAATATATTTTAAATGTGAGTAACGTTTTTTACTTCAGAATAGCTTTTCTTTATTTATATTTTCGAATATGGATACATTTGAAATCAAAACCAAATTGTTCATCTAATCCTAAGATAATTACGAGCAATTTTAATTTAATATTAAGTTAGCAGGGACTTTCAACCCGCCATCTGCCGGGCCGCATTAAATAATGGTGATGTCCCGCAGCGGCATTGTCCGCGATAATTTGTAGCTAGCATCACTCCCGAAAAACACGCGTATAAATAATAACGTATTTATTTTAATGAAATACCTAGCTACCCCATAACGTCATGGGGGTTCCATTGAGCCCGCGGTTTAACCTGGATGCCTACTGTGCATTTCTTTTATTGTTACTGATAGATTGCCGTGTAGACGTTATGAATTATAATCATTATGTTTTGCAATTTTGACATGGTTATTACAGATTTTCTTAATGTATCCCGCAGTTTTGCTCACGTAATATAAGTAATTTGCCGTTTTGTGTTTTGTTTTACGAAACAGCTATGACAAATCAGAAATATTTCAGGCAATTTAGTATACGTTTATACAGTAATAAATGAATGAAATAAAAACTAAATAAACTGGCCACGTGCAAGTCGGACTCGCACTCGTAGGGTTCCGTACCACACTACAGTATTTCATAAGATCGAGCAAAACATACCACTATCATTTTTTAGAGATGTAAGCCGCGTGCTTATTTCTTATAACGCCATCTAACGTCTAACGCACGGTATCTAAGTGCAAGTTAACACAAAGGTGTTAGGGATCGGTATTTCAATATAATGCCATCTATGGACGTTTACCAAAGCGTTCATAGGTGGCGTTATATTGAAATGCCAAAAAAACACGTATTTTTTATGGGGATCCCCTCCCCTATCCCTATAATTTTAAACTTTATTCTGTGTTTACTATTTGTTGTTATAGTGGCAACAGAAATACATTATTAGTGAAAATGTCAACTGTCTAACTATCACGGTTCATGAGAGCCTGGTAATAGACGGACAGACAGATAGACAGACAGACAGACGGACAGTCTTAGTAATAGGGTTCCGTTTTACCCTTTGAAGTCAGTTTTGGTAGCAAGTTTGAAATTTTTATCCCAATATATCTTTGACTTTTAATTGTTTTGTTTTGTAATTGTTGATTTTTTTAAATGTTGAATAACGAAATTTTATTCTATCGCTAATTACGAGGAGAAGAGGCAAAAATAACTAAATTTCAATTATAAAAATAGTTTCTGAATGTTTACCGTTTTAGTTTGCCTCGTATAATTAGTTGTTATGCACAAATGTGCATAACAACTAATTATACTCTTGAAATCAAGAGCTATTGATATTTTGAAAAGTGCATAACAGTGTGAAAAAAGTGCATAGCAAAACTGACTCTAAAATTAATGATTTTGATCTAAATTTGATGAAAATTGCTAAGCGTAATAGAATATTTTAAAAAACTATTGTAACTGTACTGTTTTGCTTTTTTCATGTTGTAAAATTTGAAAATTACGAAACACTAGATACTTAGTGCAGTAAGGTAGTGAAAAACATTTATGTTTTCGTGTAAGGCAAGCATTTATAATTCAAATAGTTACTTCAGCTGAGAATAGTTTCACTATGCAATGTTAACAAATAAAAAATAACGTGCGAGAAAAAGCTATTGCTTGAACTCGACATCGCGATAAACGGAAACGAAAAAACCGCATTGCGTGAGAGGAGTGCTTCGATAAAAATATATTAAATTAATCACGAGTGTTCGTGCTTCGGGTGAAAATAATGTTTGTAAAATAAATGGAAGTAAAAATAAAAACGTTGGTTGCGCGGGAGCGTACGGGCCCCGCCTCTCGGCGCTTGCGAGCCTCTGGCCGGCCAATCGCACTAGACCGACCGAGGGCGTGCCTGTACTGACGCTGCTGTGGCACGCACTTCTTCCCATTTCTTACACAAATAATTACAAACCCAGATCGGAATGTAAAATTAATTAACCTAATTATATTTATCGCGCTTCGTTCCCTCCAGCACATGCACTGCATCCTAATTGGACACCGGTATGAAACTAAAACTATATGGGGCCGGCAATAAAAGTTTGACCAATACAGATAAGCACCTTTTAAGGCTTAATATGGAAATAAAAAAATAACTCTCCAGAAACAAACACGTATTAAATTATATATGTGGAACTAACAACGAGAATCGTTAGCAATTCGAACTATTTTAATTATAAAAATAGTTCTGTTTATTACCCACTATTATTTATTGTAGGTCACGTTAAATAACAATTTATGAAGGTATAATATATAATTTTCAGCAAAATTGAATTATTTCCTACTCTGTATCGCCACTATAATCTCATAAAAGTTATCGAGAAATATTTCTAAGTCGGACGTATATCGCGACACGCCACACAGCGTGACGCGTATTAAATTAAAAGCGACGACATGTGTTTTTCTTCCCACAGGAAAATACATTAGCCATAACATTTCCCGGGCGTTTTCCATCTCTTTTCCACTTACGCATTTGTCCGCAAGTAAGACAAGAAAAAGCAACGAGGCGCCCTCGAAGCTAACAGCAAGCTTTCAACGTAAATCTGATAAAGCGAACACATTACACCACTACAGAGAACTTTTCTTCGGCCTTCTCTCGACATCGTTTGTCTGTCTCTTTCACTCGAGTACGAAAGCTGTGAGTTAGAATGAGACGGCAACGGGTCGTTGATTTGTTAGCGTGAATGGCACGATTGGATGAAAAAGTTGGTGCGTCCCGCCCTCGTTTCGGTAGGGCTGCGTTAGCGCCTTCGCCCCGGCACGAGATATTTTCTAAGAAGCAGTATGTCGGCTGTGGCGAGGGGCGTCGACGCGGGAGCGCGCAGTCATGCTGAGAGTCTCAGCGGATTCAGAGGACTCACGTCGCGAGGCCTTTCATTACGGGAAAAAATCCTTTCGTGACATTTTGTCAAAAATACTTATGCGGTCACTAGAACACCTACCTAACGATACGATACCGAAAGTCTGCACAACCACGTTATAACGACGTGCCTACAACTGTGATAATGAATGTTCGAGTTTCATGAGGATACTGAAATATATTTTAGATACATACATACATACAAGTGAAGTGTTTTATAAATGTCTCTGTGCTAGTTAGAACTGTGAAACTTTGTGTTGAAAGAATCGATTAGGTATTGTTAACTGAAGACTGGATTAATATTGCTCTCAGGTAAGCGCCCAGTCATTATTATTAAAAGAACAGTGTAAAAAAGCCAACAAAAAGACACTTATTTATCTAATGTTAAGAGGTTAACCTCTTAGCTTACATTACCTACACGTTAAGAAAATATGCAATGTATAAGCTCTAAAGTGAAGTCATTCTGTAACCACTTTCCACTAGATGATTCCTCCAATTGATACTATTAAACTTTTATATAACGAAGGTTAAGGTTTAGGTTAGTTGTATAATTTTAATTGAGGTACCTCCAGGAATCATTATTTCCTTTAATACATTAAAGGGTTAGGTAAACATTTACCACCTCACCTCGTGCCTATTTTTTATCATTTTATTGTGAATTCGCAGCAAGTATGCTCCGAATTGCAATTATTTTTTATTTTTTTGCAAAAATTGAAATTATTTTCTTAAATTTTGTCACCTCAAATTTGTCCATGCATTTTTTCATACACTAAATGTGTAATTATTATCATTAAGCCGCTGGCCGTCAAGAGGTAACAAATAATTTAGGATAAGTAGTTATTTTCAGTACCAAGTTTTGGGTGTTTATCTCCATATCTCTGAAGATAAGTACTCAGCAGATCTCGATTAAATTACATAAGACCTAACGGAAAGCCATCTGTTTCAACGAAACAAAAAAAAAATTAAATCCGTTAAAAAGTAAAAGACAAAATTCTGATATAACAAACTTTTTTAAAAATCTGTCGAATTGAGAACCTTTTCTTTTTTGAAGTCCTTTGACAAAGCAGTTTTAATTGAAAATGTTTGTGGTAAAAAACTAGTCTGACATGCGAAAAACTTCTCTTCCTGAGGATAGTATTAGGGAATGGAATTTTTATATAGTTCCTTTACTGTATACAGAGATATCAAACAAGATAGATCGTTGGGGAAGTTTATAACTTAACTAGAAGTGCACCGCGGATTCGCCCGCGTTAAAAACTCCTTTTATTTACTTTTTTAAACACTTTTCTATCATAAAAGACATCAAATACGAATTAGCCAAATCGGTTCACCCATTTTCATATATGTTATTGCGTGACTAAGGAAAATCTGGAATCATATTTATAAAACCCAAAAAACTCACATTTTCAGACTTTGTTACCTACCCCATTTCGAAAATCCTGCAACACGTACTTACTTATTTATTAACAGAAGTACCTATGTAAAGTTTCGAATAAAACAGACTATCTCATCTTGTTTCGCCAAACAAACTTTGAAATTTGATACCTTCATCATAATTACTATATACATTCTAAATTTCAGCACAATCCAGAACAATATTGATTTTCAGACTTTTTTACCCTCTTCGGGTACCTACCGACCTACCGACTTCACCCTCTTAGGGTGGCATTTTGAAAAAGCCTGGAACACGTATTTTCTTATTTATTTACTGAAGCATTTGTGTGAAGTTTAGAATAGAAAAGACTATCTAATCTTGTTTCTCCATACAAGCCATGAACCCCCGTTCCATCCCCTTTAGGGGTGAATTTTGGAAAATCCTTTCTTAACAGATACTAACGTCATAATAACTATCTGTATGCCAAATTTCAGCACAATCCGAAACAATATTGATTTTCAGACTTTGTTACCCCATGTTAGGGGTGGAATTTCAAAAAATCCTGAAACACGTTTTGAGTTATTTTTTTACTGAAGTACTTGTGAGAAGTTTCAAATAGAAAAGACTATCTAATCTTGTTTCTCCATACAAACTTTGAACCCCCCTTTCACCCTCTTAAGGGGTTTTTGGAATTTTGGAATATCCGTTCTTAGTACACCTTTACGTACTAAGACAAATATACCCTCCAAATTTCAAGTCTCTACGACCAGCGGTTTAGGCTGTGCGTTGTCTGTCAGTCAGTTAGTCTGTCAGTATGTCAGGAAAAAGATTCTTATAGTATTAAAAGATAGATATAGACATGAGTTAAGAAATTAGGATTTCAATAAAAGTAATCATGGCATCGATTTTAGAATAGAAAAGTTGCAAAAGAAACTACAGTAATTACATTCAGGGCACTTTACCATTGGACCTTCTTTTTAGCTGAATGGCTCATTACTATTCTACTTTTTAAATTAAAAGCGTTAAAATATGCTTATGCTATGCTTACATGATAATTAAGTAATTGATTATTATTTTAGACTTGTATATGTGCTTATGTTAATACTGCCTATATACTGAATAATTGCTCTAAACTTTGAGCTTCTATAGGTACTGTTTTTACCTTATCTCGTGAAGTGTAAATGATGCTATGGCATCATAAGTTCTTGAAAACTAATTTATTATATTTTTTATTATAATATGCATATAATAAGGTCGACAAAGTATACAATTGGACAATATCAACTAAAATCGAATGAGTCTTTTTGAAACCTTTCTTTTGGATAAATGCAGTTTTCCTATTCTTAACCTCCGATACAAAAACAGGGATGTTTTAAGTTTGTTTTGTATGTACCTATGATATTAAATCTCAAAAAAGCCGCCTTTATTCCGCCGCTACACTCAACAAGTTTTTTCTAAAATGATACCCTTTAAATTTCGGAAAGACCAGATAACTATCTCCAGAGATATGGAGATAAACACCTCAAACTTGGTCGCTTTTATATAGTTTTTTAAACGATCTTAATTCAACAACAATCTATACAACAATATTATAAATGCGAAGGTCAGTTTGTATTTGTTTGATTGGGAATTTTTCACGGTCGAACGGTTGAACCGATTTAGCTGAAATTTTAGACAAGGATAGCCAGGACTATGGATAAGGCTATAGAATACTGTTTAACGTAGGCGAAGTCGCGGGGAACAGCTAGTTATTTATAAAGTAAAGACAACATGCATTAAATAGTTTTTGTTTTATACATATCAACACCAATAATAAAAATAAGAAAAGTTAGTTTAGTCTATTTTCACCGACTTCTAAAAAGAAGGAGGTTCTGAAACTTCAGAATTCGTCTGTATGTTTAAAAAAAAATGTTGTGTGTATGTTACGCGATTACTCCGTCAATTGTATGAACCGAATCGAATGTTTCTTCTTTTAATCGGTAGGGTACGTTTCAAAAGTAGTCCCATTGTAATTTCATCGAGATCTGATAAGTATCTCCAGAGATATGAAGATAAACATCTCAAACTTGCAACTGAAATTGACTCGCGGGGTTGTTTTAGTTTTTAATCTTGATTATATTATAAGCTTTTATGAATACTCAACTTGTCGTGTTAGTATGTATCTTCGAGCATTTACCAAAGGAGATGTTAACGCAAGGCGTACCCCTCTGCTGGCCATATAGCCATTTTTGGCCATATGAGCGTGCTTAACTACGCTGTATTTTTAATACTGTGTGCGTGTTTCAAGCTTGTGTGCGGGATCGTTAAAGTGAGTGATTTGTGTGTGTGCAATGCGTGTTTACCTCGTCCCCCGTAAGTATCGGCAGAAAAAAATGTTTGCTGATTACAACGTTAACATCTCCATTGGTAAATGCTCGAAGATTACTATGTATGTTTATTAGTATATGTTAGTGTGGGTCAAATCTTTGAAAGCTAAATTAAAACTACTTTCTTACGTTTGATTGGACTCAAACTTGGTAAACCTACTTGCGTATCATCTGTGGCAATGCAATAATATGGTACCATAGAGCTGATCTGATGATGGAGTTGGAAGGTGGCAACTGGCCATAGGAACTCCTAAGCCGAATAAGATGAACCCATTGAGTTTGGGCTCATTTTTATTCTTATTAGAAGCTTTTATTTAACTGTCCGTGTTAGTAATGTATGGTCTACAATGCTTAATGTATGGCTTACAATATTCTGACCACAGAAATGTTAATAATTATTAATATTTCTGTGGTCACACCATTGTAGGTCTAGCGTGTTTACCATCTTTAACCACATCGTCGCTTAGCACTAGGTGAGATAGTTGACAAGCGCTAGACTATCAGATATTATAAAAAAACATAACACTTCAATAAAATACGCAGCGTTAGTAATGCATTTTTTTGTTATGATGTCTGCTGAAGTTTAGGTATGCGATGGCAATGCAATAGAATTTTTTGTTAATTCATAATCCTATTATTTTTTACAATATATAATTTAAAAATCTGTTGATTCTAAATTTGCTATAGCTACATGTACTAATGTGTATGATATGTACATATCATAAATAATTAAGATAGTTTAAAAACTAAAACAACCGACTTACATGCCTAGCGAGTCAATTTCAGTAGCAAGTTTGAGACGTTTATCGTCATATCCTGGAGATATATATCAGATCACAATGAAATTATAATGGTACCATTTCGAAAATGTATTCTACCGAATAAAAAAAGAATCATTCAAATCGGCTCACAATTGACGGAATCGTAACCGCGTAACATACAAACAAACAAAAAAACATACAGACGAATTGAGAACCTCCTTCTTTTTGCAAGTCGGTTGAAAATAAAGTTTAATATTTTCTTTAAAACGGGAAATGCAACACGCACGTCGCGCGTTACCGTATTGGCAAATTCGACCACAGAATAAATAATAGCATTTGACTAATCATTCTCAACCGTAAAACAATCTATTACAATTTACCTTGGAGATGTTAACGTTGTAATCCGCAAACATTTTTTTCTGCCGATATTTACGGGGGACTAGGTAAACACGCATTGCACACACACAAATCACTCACTTAAACGATGCCGCACACTAGCTTGAAACACGCACACAGTATCAAAAATACAGCGTAGTTACGCACGCTCATATGGCCAATAATGGCTATATGGCCAGCAGAGGGGTACACCTTGCGTTAACATCTCCATTAGTAAATGCTCAAATAAATTTACTTAAGAATAAACAATTTAAGTAACATGATTATATTACTTGATTACAACGAGTTATATTATTATTATATATATAACAAAACAAACTGGCCAAGTGCAAGTCGTACTCGCACTCGTAGGGTTCCGTACCACACTCCAATATTTTATAAGATCGAGCAAAAATACTATCTACTACTACTACTATCATTATTAGCCAGCAAAATAATAACTTTGTTTTTATAGTGTTTGTATGACTGACAAAGTTATATTTGCGGTTTAGAAAATGTGCTTTATCTTAAAAACTGCTGACTATATTTTGTTCAAATCAATTTTTGTTCAAAGATTTTATTAGTTAGAATCTAAAGCATATCTTTTTTTAGATGTCACTCTCTTAGTTTAAAAGTTAGGGGGAGGAGGGGGAGGGGGGGGACACACATTTTACCACTTTAGACGACGTGCCTATCTTTGAAACTATTGACTTAGTTTTAGGAACCTCAATGTCATTTTAAAGACCTATCTGTCTATAGACACCCCGCACATATAGGTTTGATGAAAAAACAACATTTTTAATTTCAGGTCCATGCATGGGGAGCCCCGCTTAATCTTTAATTATTTTTATTATTGTATAAATATCTTAAAGCGGCTCACAGAATACATCTACCCACCAAGTTTCAACTGTGTAATCCTAATAGTTTGGAATAAAGTCGCTGTGACATACGGACGGGCAGACAGACGTGACGAATCTATAAGGATTCCGTTTTTTGTCATTCGGCTACGGAACCCTAAAAAGAGTATGTTTAATAACGTGTGGTGCTAAATCGATCTACCTCAGCACAACATGTTAAAGTATTTACTTTTCAGTTAGATCTATAAACTGGAGTTAGACTATCATATATGTACTTATATTATAAAACGAATATTATACGTATTGTAACTTACATGGTATAACTAGAAGGTGTCGATTTTTCCATCATCTCACACTAGCTGTACCCTGTGGTTTCACTCGCGTAACAAATTAGATATGTACTTGTACTTGTACATGTAAAAAGTTCCCTCTATGCTAATTCAGGTTATAGACTACCTGTGTACCAATATTCATCCAAAATTGTTGAGCTATTTTTACGTGACGAACATACAAACTTTCACATTCACATTAGGGTTTAGAGTATCTTTATCTTTTTCTACAAAAGTCTACTTTGGTTTACATAATAATTTAAAGTATACAGAAGTTTTCATCTAACTGGTTGTTTTCTGTATATGATGATTGTCTTGTCTGTATTTTTTTAGGGTTCCGAACCCAAAGGGTACCAACGGAACCCTATTACTGAGACTCCGCTGTCCGTCTGTCTGTCTGTCTGTCTGTCTGTATGTCTGTCCGTCTGTCACCAGGCTGTATCTCATGAACCGTGATAGTTAGACGGTTGAAATTTTCACAGATGATGTATTTCTGTTGCCGCTATAACAAAAAATACTAAAAGAAGAACAAAGTTAAGAATTAAAGGGTTTTTTGTATGGGGACCATACAAAAAACGTGTTTTTACTATAGCGCCATCTATA
The DNA here is from genome assembly GCA_954871355.1 of Cabera pusaria. NCBI lineage: Eukaryota > Metazoa > Arthropoda > Insecta > Lepidoptera > Geometridae > Cabera > Cabera pusaria. Next base: position 16,602,714 of record OX940889.1, on the reverse strand, counting down.
AACGATTGTTAACCAGTGTTTTTCAACCTTTTTCATGTCGCTACGCGACCCCCATAGTATGAAAAAAAATTGACCTACTTGCACTGTTTATATCTGTATTTTGTTATAGTTCTAGCTTCTACCCGCGGCTTTGTTCGTGTGGCCTACAGGAAACAAATTACATATTTTTCTTTTGAAACAAATATTATAAGCACTCTCAGTCAAAACACCTACAAATGTTCTTTAATTAATATTTTCTTGTGTATGTTTACAAACTTTGTTTTTTCTTTTACTGAGGCTTCGCGACCCCCCGCGACCCGCTTATAGAGGCTTCGCGACCCCCCAGGGGGCCGCGAGTGTCGCGAGCCACACGTTGAAAAACACTGGTTTACCCTACCCTTTGTGTTAACTAGAGATGCGCCGAATATTCGTTTGGTATTCGGTATTCAGTATATTCGGCATCTTTTCCATTATTTGTATTCAGCCAAATTATTCGGTTTTGTTGCCAAATATATTCGGTTCAAGCATTTCTATTTTCATGGCTCATGTAGCCAAGGTGTAGAACTAAAATACACAACTTCTTATATAAGATTCATGTTATATTATAAGTCAAAGAAATAATATTTACTTCTTAACCTATAGTTAGTAGGTATAGTCAATATTTATTTTAAACCTTAAATCAACATTTAATTTAAATCTCACAACAATATTTATTTTTAAACTTAAATCAACATTTTTATAAACCTCAATTAAATCCACATCTTGTTCCTCATCTAACCAGCAGCGGCACGTAGCGTACATGATAGAACTTGTTTACGGGGCAAAACAATGTAATGATAAACCGAATAATTCAACCGAATATCTGGTTCGGTAAAGGTTAAACCGAATAATATTCGGTATTCGGTAATTCGGTGAAACCACTATACGGCGCATCTCTAGTGTTTACGTTCACTTAGTTGGCGTTAGAAGTTCGTTAGACATTCGTTAGATGGCGTTGTAGTAAATAAGCATGTTTAGTATTGACACGGTATTTATATTATCGATGTACTTTGTACTTTATTTTTTCGGCAAATTTTGTTTAATCGGAACCCTACTTGTGCGGGTCCGACTCGCACTTGGCCAGTTTATTTATAGATATGACCGTCTGTGTTCTAAAAATATATTTAATACTTAAGGTACGGACACACCGCAGCGTCCTGCGTGCGCGATCTCGGCGGCGATCAGATATCGCAGGACGCCGCGGTGTGGCCGTAGTACCTTTAAGGTATCTGTGGGCGCGATCTCAGTACTTTTCAATTGTTTTCTGATCGCGTTTGGTGTGAACCAGTTGGTACAAATACTACTGCGCTATCTGATCGCCGCCTAGATCGCGCATGCAAGACGCTGCGGTGTATCCGTACCTCGAGTCATAAAAAAAATAGTGTAGAAAACATTGTTAGATACATAAAATACATACTTACATACTGTGTTAATGACTATAAATTTAACAAAATTAATGAACGTAATAATAAAACTAAAACCATGCGAAATGTTGCCATTAAAATGCCATTAAAATACAGGGGTCCGTACCTATAGGGTACCAAAGGAACCCTATTACTGAGACTTTGCTAACCATCCGTCTGTCCGTCTGTCTGTCCGCATTTCACAGGACTGTATCTCCCTAATTGTGATAGGTAGGTACTTGAAATATTCACGAAATATGTGTTACTATGTGGGATTTAACAACAATTAGGTACTGAAAACAAAACAAAATAAAATATTAAAGGGATACCCATACACGAAAATACACATACAACACGAAAAATACCATACCAAATACCAGTAGATAGAGGCTTGAAATTTTCTCATAGTGTGTATTACAATGGTTACAACATACAAATAATAAAAGCTAAATTAAATTAAAAATAAAGGGGTCCCCAAACAAAGAACTTATTTTTCCGGTAAATTTTGCTCAATCGGAACCTTACGTGTGCGAGTCTGACTCGCACTTGGCCAGTTTATTATTAATTACCTAAGACAACATGTATTTTTGAGGTTATTTATAATGAATAGCAGAAGATTAGTACGTATTCTAGACGTAAATGCAAGACTCAATTTTGTTTATTAGTTTACTCTTCACGGTATATCGACTCCATCAATTTACATACATAAAATTAAATTTACATTAAAATGTCGCCTAAGGGTGGACCATTATTCGGAAAAAGGACCTAAGACTTTTGAATGCGGGCAGAGTACTGTAAAAAATCTTATATATAAACCGTTTCAAACTTACAGTTATTAGACTTCCACTCCTATTGATACTCCCCAAAATCCATAAAACCGCTATATCAGTATCATAGGACCAGCTAATAAGATTACTAGCTAATTCCCTAAAACTATAGAATTTGTTTGGCAGCTGCAAACATCATGACCAACATAACTATGCGTTTTAAAAGCATGCAATGTACTTTATTGTAAAGTGATATGGAATGGTTTACTTTGACAATACGTGATGATATTAATGTCAGATTTTTGTAATCCTATTGGTGGAGTGTCTTTAAAGATCTGTCAACCCTTTGCTTTGTGAGTGCGGGCTCGCCGCGGGGCCTCTCGCAGATAAAACGAGATTAGATGAAAATCTCAAACGAACATTGTTTAACCGTTTAACTCAGGTAGAAGTTGAACCGTTGCACGATGAAATGTTTCAAACAATACATAAACAACATTATTTTCAAATGCGATTATGAGAAGCCCACAAAAAAAAATTAGTTGTTATGATTGACAGCTTGCTGTGGGTGTGATGAGGATTAGAAGTTTGTAAGGCGCATCACTAGCGTTGCAGATTTAGAGGATCTCAAATTGAGACTAAAAACAATCGACTTCCATGCCCCGCGAGTCAATATCAGTAGCAAGTTTGAGACGTTTATCGTCATAACTCTGGAGATACTTATCAGATCTCAATGAAATTGCAATGGAATCACCTCGAAAACGTACCCTACCTATTAAAAAAAATATCATTCAAATCGGTTCACAATTGACGGAGTAATCGCGTAACATACATACAAAAAAAACATACAGACGAATTGAGAACCTCCTTCTTTTTGGGAAGTCGGTTGAAATCGATCTATCGCCATGTACCTGCCTAATATATTCCGAATAGGTGACGTTAATTTAATTAAACATATATCTACATAGATTACGGAGAGTGTCGTTGTAAATTTAATTTAATTAGTTTATTCTCATTCAGTAGTGAGATTCAGAGAACCAGTGTTATCTGTCTATATATAAGAAAGTATTTTATAACAAGGTAAATGTGATAAAATCATTGTCTACCTACATATCATTTATATAATCAATAGAGGTATATAGTTTAGAACTAGAAAATGAAAAACGTCAAAATCGAATATATTTATAATATACCTTATGTTTGTCTATTTACGAATATCTCGATTTTATAATCACATTCCTATTTTACGGTGCTTATCTATACTAATATAATAAAGAGAGAATATTTGTATTTTTATATTTTTGTATGTTTGTAATGATTTGGCTCAAAAACTACTGGACCGATTTAAAAAATTCTTTCACTAATACATAGAATGGACTTTCGAAATTAAAATAGGCTATATATTATCCCGTTTAAATCAAAGGTACACTCGTGGCGACCTAATTTGCAACCTAAGTCGACAAAAAATCGGTCGAAAAAACACGTTTCTTACGAACGCTGCTCAATTGAAAACAGATGGAAGCATATTTTCTATGGAAGAGTTGTACAACTTAATAATACCTACAAAAATATCCGCAACAGCATATGTCTATCTCTTAAGGTTGACTCACAGTAACCATTTTAATCTTTAATTTTTTGTTAAAAAATATTGCATAACTTCCAGGGCTATATTCAAGTATATAGCATGAATCCTTATCCAAATAATTACGTTAATTAGCTTGGCCACATATTATAGATTAAAATTGTCCTTTACAGTATATAATTCAAATGAAAACTCTAGAAGATATCACGGATTTCACATACACACATCGCAAAATTAATAAAATATCTGCAGTGAAACCACAGATTAGGTCATAGTTACTAAGAAAATATTATTTTAAGCTTAGCGATGCTGTAGATTCCCACCGATCACAATCAATTTGAAGTCAATATAGTATAATAATATATTTTTACTGTATAAAATTCTATTGTATAATATAGTTATGATCTATATATAAACCACCCCGACGGATCTATGTATAATATTTTCAATTAAAGCATCTCTAAACACGACATTTAGAATCTGAGCTGTAAGTTGGTGTGGATTTGAGTATTCTGTAGAGGACAGGAGATGTCCCAGCATCAGGTCAATGCTTCCATGTTCTTACAATATCGTTGAAGAAGAAAATTTTCGAATTGATCAGACCTATGAAATGTGATTTCATAGCGCAATTAACTAGAAAAAAGCTCATAGTTTTATAACGATTGAACGAATTTTCATGAATCAAAGCTAAGAACGCTCTCAATGAAGACAAAAACAAAAAAAAATATCAATAATAAAATCAAAATCGGTTCATCCGGTTGGGTGCTAAGATGCTACAGACAGATACAGATATACACGTTAAACGTATAATACCCCTTCTTTGATCCCATGATTTGATTGATTTTGATTCAATGATCCCACTACCTCTGTACGAAAACCCATGATTCATGAATGCACATAAAACTTTCATTGGTAGGTATATAGCTAGGATTAGAACCAACGACCGTCGGGTCAGAATCAGGGAAACTATAATATCCTTTACGCCAAAGGGCCGTCCAATATCACTACGTAAGTATTATAAAACAAAGTCCATCACTGCGTCTGTCTGTCTGTTCGCAATAATCTCAATAGCTACTGAACGGATTATCATGCGGTTTTCACCAATAGCCAGAGTGTTTATGAGGAAGGTTTAGGTGCATAATTCGTTAAGATTTTGTGTAAATTGGTTGAAATATGACGATGATTGTTAAATATGTTAATATTTTATATTTGATGCAACAAACTGATTTTGCCAACAAAGCAAATTTTGTAGGCATATATGTTCTACCGGTGCGAAGCCGGGTCGGGCTGCTAGTTTATAAATATAGGAGCTTTTTCAGATAAAAATTGCATATTGATATACATGCACTGTCTGGGTTTCCAGTTTTAACATAATTTATGAAGTAATACACGTTTTCAGTTTATTTTGCCAGGTAGGCCTGACTCGGTCCAATAATTATAAAAGGACGAGAAGTAGGCAATAAAGAGTCTCGATCCCGTCGCAAGCTCTACGCAGGGAACAGGTTTATCATTCATAAAACTATTTTAATAAATTATCGATGCTAAACCTCGACCATAAAAGAGATTGGAGCCAGTCTAACAAATAAACTAAAATTAAATATACACGAATACAATCGAAATTTTTGTCTCAGCCGTATAAAAGTGTCCTATAAATTTACCCACACTTTAATTTAATGTCCAAAAGTACCTGGCTCACATTTTTTTTATTATAAATAAACGTTCGTCGTCGGTTATGGCCGCACGAATGTATGTTATTATTTTGAGAAATGGCTTTGAATTTGTCTCAAAATAACTTAGCTCGGGGTTCGTTTCACTAAATCGAAAATCAGGTAGATATCTAATACATATATACATGTATGTAAAGTAGATATGTGTATACTCTAATCAACAGGCGAGATAGTGGTCAAACGCTAGCCTATCCATACTAATATTATAATAACGTTTGTAATTCTGTCACTTTGTCTTTTTGTAACATAATCACGCCTAAACGGACAATCCGATCTTACTGAAATTTAACAAGGAGGTACTTTATGGCATGAGGATAAACATACGCTACTAAATTCTTGGTGTACGTTGACGAAGTCGCGGGTATCAATAAGATAACAATAATATATACACACACACACACACACTTTCTGTCAGCCATTCAAAATTCAAATCAATTAATTATTGGTATTATGTATTCTGCAGGTTGTCAATCTCCTTATCCGGATATAAAGAAGATGTCCCAATCAAGTTTGAGTGCGTAAAAGCGTGGACAGGTAGAGAAGCCGGGCTGTTCTCGAGTAACGTCAGAAAGACGCTGTCCGCGCGCCCGGAAGCCGCGGGCCGCGCCCGCCGCGTGGATGGTGGCGGGCGAATGGGGCTATGCGCCGCCAGCGGCGAACCCCGCCATGAACGCGTTCCTCGACACCAACCACGCGCACCTCGCCTCCTATGGGCTGAAGATGTCACCGCAACCTGGGTGCGCGGGAGGTGCGCCACGTGCCGCCGCGCCGCACCCGCCGCCGCCGCACCACCCGCACTACCAGCCCTACCCGCTGCACTCGTACCAGCCCGGCTACCTGCGCGAGTACGGCGGCTGCGGCGAGCTGTTCCCGCAGCAACCGCTCGACCAGGGCTGGGAGTGGCGCGGCGATGTGCACTACCAGGGCAGCGCACCGCTGGTGCCGCACGGGCACGCGCATGCACCACACGCCTTCCTGCGCTACGTGCGCGCGCCGCCGCGCCGCGACATGCGCTGCCAGTGGCTCGACCCCGAGCAGCCGCCGCCGAGGAAGCTGTGCAACAAACTGTTCTCCAGCATGCACGAGATCGTCACTCACCTGACGGTGGAGCACGTCGGCGGCCCCGAGTGCACCACCCACGCCTGCTTCTGGCAGGGGTGCTCGCGAAACGGCCGACCTTTCAAGGCGAAATACAAACTGGTGAACCACATCCGCGTGCATACCGGGGAGAAGCCCTTCCCGTGCCCATTCCCCGGCTGCGGCAAGGTATTCGCGAGATCGGAAAACCTCAAGATTCACAAAAGAACGCATACAGGTAAGTTTTGATTTCCATATTTCTACATAATTAAATAGTTCTGTATTGATTCATGACGTTCCAAAGTCAATGTGGTTCGCTATTGTATGTAATAAGTTGTCACATTAGTTCGGGCGACTGTTGATCTGACGAAACGTTTCGATTCTCATTAATGCATAATGAACCGCCCCCCGCAGCCCGACGAAGCCTCCTGCGGTCTCACGGAAGGCCACTGTTGCGATATATCCGGGCACGCCTCACAATGCCCACGGGCCGCCGCCAGCACAATGACACGACACACAACAAACTGTTATCGAAGAATATCCTCGTAACTCGATCGGACACAAACAACAGAGCTGACTGTCATCCTATAAATGTCGACTTGTGAAGTCCGCTTCTCAGTAGGCGAGGACAAAAACGACTCCACTCCGAGTTCCATATTTCAATTCATTACAAAAGTCGAAAGATTCATCTTAAATGTGTGCGCTAGAAAAAATACATCGTAAATTAAAATGTCCAGTTCCGTCTCGGTGCCTCGAGTCTACTCGCAGGCTGGTCGCTGGACCATTGTCAGCGATAAACTATTGGTACTTAACTTTAAATATCGATTTTGAGGAAACGGTCCTGGAATTTGTATGGTCTGAGAGTATAGACAGATGGTTTTTTTTTTTTTTCTGACCGTCACTGTATAGTGTTGCGTTGGGACTTTTGTCCTGTGCCCCCGTCCGCTATTATCTCATACGGGTCTTTGAATAGAACCTTTTTGCGGGGAGTTAGAAGAATTGTTTTATGGGAAGCTATAAATTAACTTCGAAGTTTTGTAAAGATTTAGTGAGCTAGCAGCTATTGTGGGACATAATTGTTTTAATTGGCCGATTGCGCGGCGCTTTAAACTTGTAAATTAATCTCTATAAATATTTTACGATGTGCCCACCCAATTTGTAGAGGTAACTATAATCGACAGTAAAACATTTTAGCGATTCTAATACCCAGCTATTGTTTTACGGATATTATGAAATCGCTTGGATCTTTTACGGTCTCCTTCGTCTAGAACCGATATTTAATATGCATAAACAATTTATAGTCTATAATATTTTAATATGAAATTGATATAATAAGCAGAAGTTACCTGATACTTTGTGCGTCGGTAGCAAGCTTCGCTGTTGTTTATGGCTCCGCTAAGGATACGTTATAATAAACTTGATTAGGTTACACAATATTATATTGGTCATATCGGTTTTTATAGCGAACATGCTTTATTTATTACACTCTCCCGAAGTTGTCTCCAAAGTTTTAAAATTGTATATTAATTTGCTTTATTCTAATAATGCATTGAGTGAGTAGAACTTCTCTTTGTTCAGCTAAAATTGACCAATTAAACCATCATAGCTTATTTTTATACAATTATAATCAGTCAAAATTAAATGATCTCATCACACTCATAGCCATCCAAGCATTGAATGACTCTAACAAAAATACGCCTGAAGCACAATCAATAAACCTAAATAACCTCTCGAACTGTCCAATATATCAAAAATAATGTCGCGGTCATTTTATTATCCTTTGAACAGCTTGCGAAAGAAACAAGACCATACCCAAATACCCTGAGGGATGGCATAAAATTCCTCATTTACAACTTCACACATCGATGTGGCGATCGGCATGTAGCAGAACGCGAATGTCTCGGTTGCTCGTTGACGTTGTTATAAATAGCAACCTTTATAGCTAAACTTGGACTTCAGAACATTCCATCACATCTACATATTTTGAGAGCCCCGTAGGTTAGATGGCTTGACTTCTAAGCAAGAGGTCGCCGGGTCAAACCCTAGCACGGGTGTTTGTCCACAAGTGGATAATGTGGATATAACGATGTTCCGCCTGACTTGTTACCAACCTGTATTACGCCTCCACCGTGATTCTCAGCAGATTGTTATATTGTGACATTCAGTGGGCTATAAGGGTTAAAGCTTGCCATGAGCTTTTGGTGATACTATATATTGTCGAGTAGGCCTATCAATTAACCACATTACATCCAGCAACTTACTAGTATCCCCATGTATATACTAATATTTCCCCAATCAAAGTAAATAACAAAAATCTAAACAGGATTCTACATATTCTATCAGTAGAAGATCGTCATAATCTTGTAATCGGTAAAGTGTTCATCATTTGCGATAAAATTCACAGTACTGCCTTAGTACCCAAGTCACAGAATAAAATAATAGTACAAGTTACCAAGTAGAAGTTTAGCAAACTTTGCGTGCATGTGTAAACGCGGTTTAACGCGAGATGCGTCAAAGCACCCAGGGCAAATCCGCCCACAACACAACAATTACTTTATTCCCACTTATGATCTTATAAAACATGACACGTTCTCATGTTATTTATGCATTCTCGGGTAATTAATTGGACGGTATTTTTTTAATTCTACGCTGTTTTTGTGTTAATTATCTCGGTTTAATGGTGAATAATAATTTTATGCGAGTAGTAGGTAATAACAATACTACTAGTCAATGATTCGACTGTTCCTATTTCTACTGTATTACGTCAGATTAAAGAACATAATATTTAAGTTTTCCATTGTTTTGTAATTTGAGGTTCTTTAATTAAAGTCTGTTCAAAATGCCGCGTTGACGGTTATGATATGTTGGTAAGTAGATAGATAAATTCTTTATAGAACACCATAACTATGATATAAATTACACACAACAGTTTATTCAAATGTGTTACAATGGGCGATATTATCGCTAATAGCGATTTCCTCCAGACAACATTTGTATGGAGAGGATCCAACAAATATATACTATTATATATAATACCTAAATAATATTACCTATTGACGGGGTGTACCTTCTACTTAAATAAGAAAACGTAGGTAATTCTGGAAACATTTTTGATGATGATAAGATAGCAGGACGAGCACGACGCTTGCTTGATGCTAAGCGATGACATCTACCTTTTACAGAAATAGAGGCAAAAAACATGCTGGGAAGCCAAAGTTTTGCACGTCACTTCACTGCACCTGTTATCTGGAGACATAAAGATCTGAAGTCTCACATGCACTGATTTTACTTGACGCTTGCTATTTAAATCGAAAAACATTCAGATACATATTATATTGTACAAAGTCTATAACATTTATTAAATAATAAACACGTACAAAAACTCTCGGATGCAGTAAGCAGCTGTAATTATTTCGTTCAAAGTTCTAATACTAGTGAGTAAATCAGTGGGATACGTTTTATATTAATTTCGGTTACTGGCATATCATACTTATAGGAACGGATCACAACTACCTACTAATCTAATGCAAGGAAATTAATATCAATTGTTGCAAATTCTTTGCAGCCAGTTGTAGTAAAAATACCTACATATATGTTAGATGCACTACAAATTCAATGATATTCAATGAGACAATTTTGGAATGCACTAGTTCTAAATAATCTAGTTGCAAGCAGCATCTGCCTACATCAGTTTTAGTGTTCTGTTTCATTATACCTAAAAAGGTGTGCATTATTTCAACCATAATCAACACACACCGTTTATATTTGCAGAGGTAACAAGCAAACCAATAAATTATATGAGTTGTGAAATTAATTTCACAACTCATATAATTAGGTAAAGTTCCACAAAACTTAAACATGTATGTCGGTATTTCAATGACACGCCTTATCAGTAAGGCTGTTTATAAATTAAATGAATTACATTTTTGTAAAATACTTAAACGATAAGTACCACGGTGAATAGTTTCAAGGTTTAGGTATAACTTTGTACGAGTATAAGTAATAATCACCTTGAAAAAGCCTATTCATATATTAATCAACGAAATAAATACGAAATTGTAATAAGTCCATCGGCCAACTAGGACCAAAACACTAGGCAAATTTCACCACTAGACATTGCAAGCTTCCATTTCCAAAGAAAAAAATAACAATAAAGCATAAAACGCACCACCAGTCTCAAATATTCAGTGGTTTCATTGTAAACACTGTTGGGGAACTATCCCGTGGGGTGAATCACAATAGTCTAATGATGATATGATTCGTTGAAGACGACCCCGGGCTATCAAACGCAGAGCCTGGCTAATATACCGTATGAAATGAAGCTTTCAAAATATTGTGCAAACAGTTCGGAACCCCTTCTTCACAGAGCCCCCTGTATAGTGTATAGCGTTGTGTGGCTCTGTCGAGTGCAGTGTTTTGTTTTGAACCAGTGCGTTGGATGTGCGGACATGGAAAAAAATGTAAGCTAACAATGTTTAGCTCTTGACATATTTATATAGGAACTCTGTTAAAATGAGCTATGAAACATTTTTTCTTGTATCTTACACATTTTGCGCCCTTGGTCTGAATATTTTGTAAAGCAATTTTATATCAATAAGAAACACAATATGACTTAGATAATTCGAAGTCTACGTACGATCTCAGCTCTCTTTATCTCTTCTACGCTTCAAGCATTTACCAATGGAGATGTTAACGTTGTAATCCGCAAACATTTTTTTCTGACGATATTTACGGGGCACGAGGTAAACACGTCAAACACTCACTTTAACGATGCCGCACACTAGCTTGAAACACGCACATAGTATCAAAAAAACAGCGTAGTTACGCACGCTCATATGGCCAATAATGGCTATATGGCCAGCAGAGGGGTACGACTTGCGTTAACATCTCCATTGGTAAATGCTCGAAGCTTCTACGTCAACTTTTTTGTAAAGTTGGTTTAAATCTTAAAACACCTGTATTCCTTTTTATGGGTATATTTAGATAATTTTATTTTTCATTTAAGTTCATATGTGTAGTTAGGTATATGGTTTCATGTAAATACATATGAAAATCTTTAGACCAACTCCAGATATTTGAACAACATTAACTAAATGATAGTATCTAATGCGAAGCATGTAAAGTGTGTCCTTTTTAAGTTTCATAAACGATCTATTGTCGCGTCAGACTAATCTAGGCCTAGCGTGTTCACCATACTCATCCTCGACCACAGCATCGCTTACCACCAGGCGAGATAGCTTATAGATAGCAAAAAGCTTTTTCGCGATTTATCTTACCTTATTAAAGAAATATAGTTCTTCATGAATTACTTTAGCATAAAAATTTGCTTTACGCATCCACACTTAATTGCCAATGTTCACTAAATTGTACTGACATTCACGACAATATCATCCGTCAAAAAACGTCGTCATGCTCGTTACAAGTAAGTATCTACTTATTTGAAAAATGCAATCAGAACCTTACATAGATACGCAGTATTTTTATGGTGCATAAATAAAGCATTAGTTCTTCCTTTCCTGGGAATTATGTCAGAATCCTGGGATAGGGGCATTCAGGAGGATAATTAAGTTTTTTAGCGTATTCCAGTGCAATACCAATACCACATATTTAAAATCAATGACAACGATCTGTGTAAGGAAATCATTAAAATTGTGTACCAACATTTGAATGTAAGTTTTTTTGGTTTATTTAAATTATTATTTTTTATCAGAATTGAATTTTTATGCTAGCAAGTAATAGAGCTATACAAAAACTCTAAAAAAAAGCATTTTATGGATTTTTAAGCTATTATTTAAAAGGGTTACGCAATAAAATAGGCTGTAGTACAACCCTAAAACGTAATGCGACGGCTAAAAATACAAAATATCCGCCATTTTTATCTCGCATATGATAATGTTGTAACCAGTAACCCTATAATAGTCGGGTGCATATCAATACGTGTTTATGTGAGTCGGGCCATCTGCCTGAATTGATAAAATGTATAAAAACATATTCAATTCAATACAGAATGAATGTGTGTTTGTGTGCGTTTGAAGGGAAATCATGATGGTGTGCATATGAAAATAAAAAATGATCAATTAACTTTTAATGATCGAGTTCGTGATGATAGTGACATTTTTTTAAAAATAATGTACTGAATAGGTATATGTCATACTTTTACGTTTTATTTCTACTTTTCGTCTAAGTTATATTTATATCATAAGCGGTTTTATTATCCTAAGGGCTCAGAGGTAGATAAAAACTTTTTGATCTTACGTCACTGACAATACTTAGTCTTTTTATTTCTCAAAATAAAATAAAAATCTTGCTTATACTATGTTAATGAAAATATCCGCGTAATAGCAAACGATTATAGAGGGGGCGTGGTCGAACCTTCACCCGTCAGTAGCACTATACGTAACCCTCGACATGCACACATAGCATCCCTTGTACATACACGTCACACACATGCATCAAAATAATCGCACCAACACACACACACTGTTACCCCAAACAACTCTCACCTACTGAATGATATTGTCGCGAACATAGACAATAAACGCTAAGCGCTTTACTTTTTTGTATTCTTTTCTAGTCCCCTTCGATAGTACAGACGAGGCGTAGAGTTGACGATATTCTATGCCCATCACATATGCCACTCGAATCAATATGTAATATAGAACAGCTTAAAATGAAGTCCATTGAGCTTTGTGTCTGCACGTGTGCAAAATATTCCACCGCCGAGGAGACAAAGACACGTTCCTGGGAAGGCTAACTATTCCCGCGAAAGGAAACGTGAAAATCGTTTTTGTCACAACATGGTATTTCGCTACATGTCAAAGTGGCGGTGCGAACAGGGTAAAGGAGTGCGCACAAAAACTGAAACAGAATCAAGAACGAAATCCCGAGCGATGTCCTGGTCGATGGCGACTTGTCTCGAGTTATCGTGCTGCATCGAATGCCTTCGCTCGATACGGATCTGGCATCACTAATGTGCCCGACCAATTAGTTAATTATAAAGTCTTACCGGTTTAAGCGATGCAATGATTCATGAATGCCAACGACAGCCGGTTGAAATAAATTACGTAATAATATCTATGAAATGAGTCTAGGTACGAGTATACATATGCCCATTTAAGGGTTACTTTTTACTGGACCAGCGAGGCTACCACCCGCGTCGCTCCGCTATGTTCTTAAGAATAATTAATTATATTGAATGCAGCGAATGACAGGACATTTTACAGATTTTTCTTTCGTGATGTAAATTATCCCATCGATCGGAAATTGTAATTATTTCAATGAAAGAAAATTATGAATTCAATCAAGAGATGTTTTGTTCGAAGTAGATAAAGATCGTAGTGTTCAATCAATCAAATAGATTAAGTTCGGTGCCTTCCCACCTGGTTTGGTCGAGCGGTTAATCGAGACACATCCCGGCTTTGACTGGTAAACCATTCGTCATGCTTGTTTTAAATTGTTTAATCATGATCTCGACAACTTCTTAACATATATAAAAATAAACATTAGCAACATGGAGATTTCGTAGAACGACATGACTTAAACGCCGGCGCACAACCATATTCCAAGAACAAATTTTCAACTGCATTGCGTATAAAGTATGTATGGTTGCATACTATATATAAACCTATAGGTTTATTTTTACTTAGTTTATCGGTATTAGACATGAAACAAATTATAATTGCATATCACATTGGCTTTTAAATACATAAAACCATTCTTCTGTGGACTAACAATTTCTCATAGAATAAATAGAAAGCTTTTTTTTATAGTACATAAGCAAGCGTTTGACCACTATCTCACCTGACGTTAAGTGAAGATGTGATCGACGATGCTATTACGTTTTTAGAACTGAATTTTAGTCCTAACTGATATTACAACGACATACATAACTAGTACGCCACGAGCTACAAGTCTTTGCGCAAACATAAATTGTGCACAGTTGCACTATAACAATAGTATAAAAAGCTCAAGACGCCAGCCTGGCTCTACCTACGCCTCGCCATCCTATCTTATGACCATCATTTCTTCTGACACTTTACTATCTATGCTTGTACTTTATAATGACAGAAGGTTTGTTGCCTGTAAGGTGCGTAAGTTAAAGCACCCATTAGCGTGACTGAAACTTATGTACTTATTAAATTATTTATTATTTCATATAACAGATTTGGTCTTTAAAAAATGTGTCTAGGAATGTCGCTAACATCGTTACGGAAACCATATTGGCAAGCATAAAAGCGAGTGTTGCCACCGAGTCCAATAGGTGGCTCATTAAATTAAATGAGCTATCAGCCGTATTCAATGCGTCGAGAAAAACTGTTTGCGCTTTGAGCTTTTTAACTGTGAGAAATTCCTTCGTCTTGTAGGGCGATGGTGGAGGTCTCACTGCATCATTCATGTGGTTTTTAGCGGACACCTTGTAGGAATCAATATGTATGGATTTGTGTGATATCGCCGACACCCGGCTCTCGTGCACGTTCAGTGCTTTAGGTAGTCGTTAGCGTCAAATGTAATTATGCTGGATACATTTTTTTGATAGCTTGACAAGTGGCGTACTAAAATGGATTAAACTTCTTTACAAGTAATGGCTCAGCCATAAACAGAACAGAGATATTAATATTGACATAAAGATATAGGTAGGTCCAGTCATGCCCTTATATACCACCTTATATAAGGCTCGATACTAAATAACAAACTGTCCAACTAATCTTTATACAGTTTTCCAAACTGGTGGTAAAAAGTAGTACCTATATCTTACAGCATTGTGTTAACAGCATACGGAATCGACATTCCCTGCATTTAACACCCACTCGAAAAAATCTCGATCGATAGAATAGAAGGCATCCCGAATCGGAGAACAATCGAAATCTCGACACGTTCAAAAGAACGAGACACTTGGCCGAGTACCAATTTTTGTTCATCATAATTTAAATTTTTGGATAGGAAATTTTCAGAGCGCAATATGTTGTAGCTTTTTAGTTTGCATGAGTTATGGGTATGTCCTCAATTCACGGAGACAAAAATGTAAACGCGTGGCGGAGATGTCTACCAATATTTTGTTTTGTATAAGAGTGAATTCTTATAGAGTGCACAAACAAGGCCCAATAACTAGGCATTGTAATCGTCAATCTCTGAGCTTAGACTTTTACAGAGGTACGCCTCTCACAAAAATTATAATAAAATTGCTCATAAAAAAAGCTCAACACTATTATAAACATTTTTAAATCACATGAGGTAACAGAACTAGCAAATCGGGCGACAAATGGTAAACTATGACGTCTGCCTTAAACTCTGGCACGTAAAACTCGGAATGCAAGAATTGTACGTCACTGCCACAGATATTAGATATCTGTGGTCACCGCACTGCGCTCTGAGACATCGAATCAGGATGAAATCTATAACATTGAATATTTATAGGTATATTGGTCACTGTTACACTAGAATTTATCTTTACTATTACCATAAACCTTAAAGTTGATATTTGTACGCGAATATATCAAAACAGCCAATGTCTGCTGCACAAACCTGTACCCAGTTCCACAAAGAATGTTTGGCGCGTGTAAAATGTGGGCGCGTCTCAACAAAAATTAAAGATAATAAAATAAAAGCAAAACGGGCTATTAATATTCGTTAGAAATATTGGTTTGTCCCAAAAATGTGCCCGGGGGCTGAAACGCGATACGGTGTGGGCGCAGAGTGGACATGACCGTTACAGATACATAACATAAACAATTTATTGCCCCAGTTCAGGTTAACAAGCCGCAAAATTATAATGTTTATGATGTATTAATATGCATTGAAAATCAATATATTGTCAATATCGTAAGGTGATAACTTAACCTGTTTAGTAGCTGTAAATTCTGTTGATTGCTATCACTTATTTAGTTGATATTTACCTACTCTACTGTAAGTATAATATAAACTTAATTCTAGTTGTAAACTCAATAATTACCACCTACTAAGTTAAAAGTATGAGTAGGACAGTTTTAGATTAACTAGTGGTCGCCAAGTGGTCGAAATTCGACCATAATTCATTTAATTTTTTTGTGTATTTCTAATGCATTTTATGTAAAAATAGCTTTGTTCCCTTCTTCTCTAATATAAACTTTTACTTTGTCAAATTTCACGTTCATCCGTTCCGTTTTCATCCGTTCGGTGCAAAGTTTTCGCTTCACGTATTATTATATAGCTTAAAATATCATTACAGATTAATTTTATCTCGTCGAATCTGAAATCTATAAAACGGTTTCATCGGAGTAACTACCTACTTCTAAACAGTAATTGGTGATGGCGCCACCAATGCATAATTAGTTAAAATGCAATCCAGAAGTTTTGTTGTTTCCGTGGGAGTCGTCCATGGCTAAGTTGATTACAGCGCTTGAGGATGTAACCCAGGAGGCTCGGGTTCGAGTCCCGCTGGACGATGAAATTTTGGATTGTATATGTACTCAACAATGTAAGGTGTAGATAACACTTAAAGAAACATAATATTAGATAGTATAATAAATAATAAAATATAGGAGTGCGAACCTTTTTTTTAGAAGAAATAATTAAAATACCATATAAAAATAAATCAAAAACAAAAATGTAAAACTAGTTTATGAGTATTCCTGTCATATCCACACCATTCCTCACGGAAGCATGGATAAAGTTCAGCATCGTATCTTGCTTGAACTCGAATACCGAGAAATGTGATACCGACGTGGACAAATCATAAAATGTATCGTATGTTCGATGTAGTACAAATAAATTACTCTCTCTTCATTGTGGTAGCTGCACTCATTTGTAGTCGCATTTGAATTCGCTTTTATCCTTAAATTCTGACTAAATTGACAGATATCATTGATTACCTATCACTTGCAGCCTCTAAATATTATGCTATATTTATGTAGTAGGTAGATACGAGTAAGTATTAGTTATATATACTGATAGGCCTCTTTTCGCTCTTTCCATGCTTCTCGAATCGGCGCCACTGGAATAGGTATTTATAACAGAAATATAAATAAATACCTTAAATATGAATATAATACAATTAAATATGAATAAATTCATATTTCTGTGGTATTTATTTTTTAATAATTTTACTGTATCTGCGCTGTCTGTAATCAAATCATAATGCGAAAGTTTGTGAGTATAAATGAAAGGATGAGCCTTATCCTTCCACGTAAAAAGTATGCAACAGATTTGGATGAAAATTGGTAGCTTTTATATATATGTAAAAAGTACCCTAAGTGCTAACCCAGGTTGGATTAGCACTTAGGTACTTTTTACAAGTAGTTCTCAACGCGGTCAAAGCTGCGTAGCGCAGTTAGTAAGTCTATTATTTTTCTTTGTTTACCAACATATATATCAATAAAATACACTAGTGTCTATTCTAATGTAGTGTTTGAAATAATAATATCTGAATTTTACACATATTAAAAAATTTGATACAATTTAATAATCTGTTATAATATTTTTTGTGCGTGCGCGATGATGCCGGTTAGGGCTGTCAAAACGCTTGACGTTAGGATTGACGAGCGTGCCCTGCCTGGATATATAGGTTTTGTTCCTTTTCGTACCACCACCTGTCTCGTACAATATTGTTTATCTAAAATTGTTTGGAAAGTCGGACCCGGATATGTGAAACTTTGTAAAATTTTGTGCCTTTCTGTGCCTTACTCGTACAGGTTGAAAACTTTGAAGCAACCATAGATATCTAAAAGCTCTTTGTTATATCATTGTATTTCGATTCCAAATTCTGATGTATTTTCAAAAGCTATTTCAGTTTATATTGTAAAATCGTTATCTCATCCAACTTATAAAAAGATCAATAAGCACACTAGGTTGTATAGCGTTTGAATATTTTATTCGAAGGGCAAGAAGCACCTGCCCTTTTTAATTAAAAACATCATTAGGTAAGCTCACAATTACGCTCAGAAAATTAATCGTACAAAACCAATCTCGTTTTGCCGTAAACGGATAAACGTGGCATTTAATTTTTCATGATAGCATTTACTTACTTGTTTTGGAAAAATCTGAGTTGCGCATTGTCTTTTTGATCTGAATGTACTGTACCTACACTGAAGAACAAGAATGCAGATGAGGACTTAAATTAGTTGCCTTTCTAGTAGCTTTTTAACCGACTTCACAAAAAAGGAGGAAGTTCTCAATTAGACTGTTTTTTTCGCCACAATCTTACCTGTTGGTAAACAAATGTCGATGTGGTCGAGCATGGCAGTATGCAGGGTCCAGAATGGGAACATGCTTCCAATTGCGGCTGTCGTAACATACCGTCACATGTTTTAGTCACATTCTTTCAGCTAAGTCTATCTATTCCACAAAAATACAAATTGATTCGTGTGTAGCTAGCGTATCTTTATCACAGCTTTCTTCACGATTATTAATTATTTCTTCTTGCAAACAAGCATTTAAAGACATAAGAAATACGTGCAGAAGTAATTTGCTCTGACTCAACTGAGGTAAAGTAAGTACAACGACTTGTCCTTAGTGCAGTTTTAATATACACAGCCTAACTTGTGCATGCGGTGTGCACAAATGTTGCATATATTAAGTACCTTTAACAGTTTTAATTTGTTTTCATTTTCAAACCGCTCGCTCGGCTCTTTCATGTACCCTTTTCGTTTTAATTTACGAGTACAACTGCCATGTTTCACGCGGCTTTGTTCAGCTTATAATCATCAGTGCTGATCGTTACGTAGCAATAAAACCTTTGCAGTGCTCCTTAAGATATCGAACATCGGACTGAATTAAGTAAACTAATACAATTATACTCTAATTATTAGTAGTAGGCAATTAAGTCAAATAAGGCACACAGACTCACTAACAGTTTTATGGTAGCTTAACAATTTTAATAAACATTAACAGCGCGATATGACTGTGCAGTCCAGTCTGTGCTACGTTTACTATTATACTTTTATTGGGTTGCTTTTGTATGAGTTGGCAGATATTTATCGAGTATCGGAACATTATTCGGTGTGCTCATAATCGTACGCATAAAGAACCTTGTCACACGGTTGTTGGGCGCCGAATACACTCGCCCGACCCTGCGCTTATTCTTTTTGTGTCGAGGGCCTGTATTCTTTGAGAAGTGGAAAAAATTGAGATATTAATATATCTTTCTAATTCGAAATACGTTACGGATAAAAGGTACATCATAAATCATTGTACGACGTTTGGAACATCTTTTAAATATGCGAGAGAAAATCGATTTTCGGGGAAGTGTCATCGATGTCGTCAATCAGGTATTGTATTGACAGTTCAGAGAGGCTCGTTAAGAATGATTTGATAGTTTATCTAGTATTTCTTTTAGGAAGAGTCTTTTTGTTCTGCTAGTTGTTATACAATACAAATTACCGTTGGAAATACCCTTGTACAAAGTACATTAGCTTTTTGCAAATACCTCACAGGGTTTTTAAACTAAGCATCCTATGTACTTTTTATAACTACAGCCTACAAGACATCATCGTGCAATGTAAATCAAACGCGCATGCCCCAATACTCGTTAAGATTTCTTTGTTTTATGATAAAAGGTGCAAGCATGACGCTCGCCTGATAGTAAGCGATGACGTCTATCTATTACAGATACAGCGGCATGCAAAATTCTGGATAGCCATATTTTGCATTTTACTAACTGCGCTGCACTGCGCAGACGAGACATAAATGTTAGTTAGGTCTCGCATGCCCTATAATTTCACTGGACACATTGCCATTCAAACGAATAACATTCCTATTTCACGGCTGAATTAATTGGCGATGTTGTGGTACCGCCTCAGGCGGACTAGCAGAAGTCCTACCACTACAGACTCATAGTCTTGCTATAGTTTTCTAAATGTAAATCTAAATATATATAGTTTTATTTCTCTTAAAAAACCTTATCTTTTTCATCTATTTCCGTTCCAAGCAAATGTAGACTATCAGCTAATGTATCAGACAAAACATGGTCTATAGACATTATGGTCATGTCTGCTTAATGGTCTACAAACTACAAGTCACTCGCCTCTTATTAAGCTCTCGAGAGATTGAATTAGCTTAGATTATGTTGTGACCTTTTTCGTTTTGATGATTCAGAACGAACTACTATTTTTTTTATCTTTATTTTACCTAGTAAATTTTGTTTTGGAACAACGATGAACCTTTCAAATTAGGTCCTCCATATGGATTTATATACATTTATTTTGACAACATGATTTCATCAATAATCTTGATAGGGTCTGGGATGGTGAACACGCTAGGCCTAGATAGGACTATCAAGGACTGTGCTGCCGGAACACCGTAAAGTTATGGCAGCAGATTCTAAAACTTGGCAGAAGCCAAATTGCCTGGGGTAGAAACATCACTTTGTCATAACATATACATACCTATGGGTAATACAGTATAAATAGTGCTGTTAAATAAACCTGTTAAATAAATGCTACTACGCCTAAAAGAAATAATTTTAGAATGTTTGTCGTAAATAAAACTGTCTTTTGGTGTGTAATTACAGGATAGGCATTTATTTCTCAATATCTACATATATTTAAATACTATGTCCCGGAGTATCAGGCGCATATAATAAAGTTAAAAAATATACTTAAATGATTCTATTATATATTAGAGTTTCTTTACAGTCTACAAAATGCCTATGTTAAAATAAACTATGATGAAAAAATCTTTCTCATTGCAAACTTACCAGATACCACTGAGTTCTATATATGTCCAGAGTATAAAAAATATACATATTTATAAAATGAATAAGTTTTGCCAGAGCAGGTGGGCAGATATCAAGTGTCAACCAATTATAGAGTCAAGGTGATGACATGTTCACTAGCCTTTACAAACTACTATTTTATATCAATAATAATACATCACGTGTATACATAATGTGTAATATTATTATTACTTATTCAAAAGTAGCGTAGGATGCCCTGTGACCAGGTAGAACGACGACATTCGCAAAGCGGTAGGCAGTGACTGGAAAAGAAGAGCTGAAAATCGGGCTAAGTGGCGTGTCTTGGGAGAGGCCTATGGCCAGCAGTAGACTAATACCGACTGATCACGATGATCTTATGTGAGGATTAAATGAAATGACTATATTTATCGTGAACAAAAACATAATAATATTAATATAATTCAATAAAATTCTGTAGCGGTGATGCAATTTGCCGTGAAAGCATAATAATTACAATAATTGTCTAGCATTTTACCACTACCACACTTATTCTTAAGTAAATTGGACAACAGCATACGTACATCTATACAGTTAATATTATAAAGAGAGAACATTTGTATTTTTGTATTTTTGTATGTTTGTAATGATTTGGCTCAAAAACTACTGAACCGATTTAAAAAATTCTTTCACTAATACATAGAATGGACTTTCGGAATGAAAATAGGCTATAAATTATCCCGTTTAAATCAAAGGTACATTCGTGGAGACCTAATTTGCAACCTAAGTCGAGTAAAAAACGGTCGAAAAAACACGTTTCTTACGAACGCTGCTCAATTGAAAATAGATAGAAGAATATTTTCTATCGAAGAGTTGTACAACTTAATAAGTCCTACAAAAAAGTCCGCAGCAGCATATGTCTATCTCTTAAGGTTGACTCACAGTAACCATTTTAATCTTAAAATTTTTGTTAAAAAATATTTTCAAGTATATAGTATAAATCCTTATCCAAATTATTACGTTAATTAGCTTGGCCACATATTATAGATTAAAATTGTCCCTTACAGTATATAATTCAAATGAAAACTCTAGAAGATATCACGAATTTCACATACACGCATCGCAAAATTAATAAAATATTTGCAGTGAAACCACAGATTAGGTCATAGTTACAGCGAAAATATTATTATAAGCTTAGCTATGCTGTAGATGCCCATCGATCACAATCAATTTAAAGTCAATTTAGTATAATAATATGATCTATTGTATAAAATAATATTCATCTATATATATAATAATATAATATTTTAAACCACCCCGACTGATCTATGTATAATCTTTTCATTAAAAGCATTCCAATGACTCTAAACACGGCATTTAAAATCTGAGCTGTAAGTTGGTGAGGATTTGAGTATTCTGTAGAGTCCAGAAGATGTCCCAGCATCAGGTCAATGTTCCATGTTCTTACAATATCGTTGAAGAAGAAGATTTTCGCATTGATCAGACCTATGAAAGTTGATTTCATAGCGCAATGAACGTATGTAATAATTTCGGTGACGAATATTTCCAGTGAAAATACAGGACTCAACGTCGACCTAATTGTCTCAACGGGTGCATTGCAGCTTTAGATTCCACAGTTTTTGCTTACGATTAGTAAGCGTCTTGCTTTGTTTCAACCTCATATCATAAAAATGATAGTGTAGACTCGCCTACCAATAATTGCGATCTTATAAAAAAAACTACTTAGTGCTAATAATTCAAAACTGATTTATTTAAAAATCTAAACATAACACTGGCCACCAGATGTTCAATATTCTAAAATAGCGCAAGATCTAAAGAAAAGAATCCAATATTTTGACGGAAACTGTAGACCTCCTGCCACGTTTGTTTTCTCTCAAAATTCACCTAAAGCCATTTAACACAATTTGGGTGCAAAGGCCGATCGGCTCAGATTACACCGAGACTGTGCTATTTCTAAAAATCATGTTTTCTTAGCAGAGCGCACTTAAGTAGCGATTGGTAACTTTATCTTGGTGTAATTCCGGCTAGGCGACGGGCCAGATGTTTGATTCGCTTTCCATTTTCTCATTTAATTAATTATACATTGGAAAACGTATATGTATTGTGGTTTTATTTCGATTTTATCCATAGAATCCGTATCTCTGCTAAGTTTACGATGCTGGTTTTGTCTACTTTTGTTTGTTATATGAAATGAAATATGAATGTTGTTCGGTTTGAATGGCAAAGTGTCCAGTGAAATTACAGGCCATTGTAGTGACGTGCAAAATTTTGGTTATCCAGAACTTTGCATCCCAAAGGGGATATGCAAAGTTCTGGATAATCAACATTTTGCCTATTAATAATCACCTATTATAATAGGTAAACGTCATAACTTACTATCAAGCAAGCGTCGTGCGTGTCGTGTTATCTTACATCATAAAAAAATCCACACACTACAAAATATTACAGTATAACCTAAACGTATGCTTATCGCCTTTAATACCTAAACTTTTAATTTTACTTGCCGATCCAGATACATTATTTCATTACACACACTTTCTTCTCTTTAGATTTTATCTCACTAATATATAAAAGCGTAGCAGCTGACGTAGCATTTTATCACCTCCCGTAGCACTTAACTAATCTAGCAGAATCTCAAAGTGCTTAGAAAACATACTAAGTCTTTACAAATACATCTAAATCTACGTGTTAAACAAGCTAAAGATAAAGTCTCCCATCGATAACGTGACAAAAAAGTGTCTCCTGCGGGTGATACAGCCGTTTAAGATAAACATCTGACCCCTGGCTCGTCTTGGCATGCAGCGAATCCACGGCACACATTCTTTGCTTACTTTTTTTATCTTTTTATTATATTGTCAAAATATGTACAGTCTGGTCTCTCTACTCTTTCGGCGGGAACGTGCGACTGTGTTGCTGTGGCCTTTGATTTTTTTTTTGTTTAGGTTGTAACTGGTGTAAGAAATTATGCAATTTACCTCAAATTAAGGCTTTCATGAAATAAATTACCATAGTTTAACTCAAGGTAAGATTTGGACTGGACACTGAGTAAACTCGACATAGGAAAGAATTTTGACTATTTATTTCAATCTTAGATACCTAAATCTATAAATATATTTATATCTGTGTATATACAAACAGGTGTGCTTTAAACGTCCTGCTTATTGTCACTTAATAAAATTTAGCTGATATACAATTTCAAGGAAACATTGCCACGAGTTTATTTCCTTTTTTAGGGTTCAAACGGGTAAAAACGGAACCCTTATAGATTCGTCATGTCTGTCTGTCTGTCTGTCCGTCCGTATGTCACAGCCATTTTATTCCGAAACTGTTAGGACTACAGAATTGAAACTTGGTAGGTAGATGTTTTCTGTGAACCGCTTTCCGATTTTTATACAAAAATAAAAAATATAAAAGTTTAAGGGGGGCATCCCATACATGGCACTGATACAAAAAAAAAATTTTTTCTTCAAACCTATACGTGTGTCTATGGATAGGTCTTCAAAAATGACATTGAGGTTCCTAAAATCATTTTATCTCAAAGTCAATCATTTGAAAGATAGGCGCGTCTAAAGTGGTAAAATGTGTGTCCCCCCTCCCTCTAACTTTTAAAGTATGAGAGTGAAAAATCTAAAAAAAATATATGCTGTAGATTTTAATAAAAACTAACAACGAAAATTGGTTTGATCGAGATACAGTCGAATCGAGTCAGCAGTTTTAGAGATAATGGCGACCGCAAAGATAACTTTGTTTTTCATACAAACACTATGAAAAACAAAGTTAATTTTGTAGTTGCGAAAAATCATAGTTATGGAATACTTAACGGTGTTACGGAACCCTACGAGTGCGAGTCTGACTTGCACTTGGCCAGTTTATTTTTGTAGTTAGTTTCATCTTGACTTGATTAGATGTTAACAGATTTTAATGTACAAACCGCACCATTAGTTACCATAGTACTACTCATTTAAAATGCTTCAATTGATCCATTAAATCCCTGATGTAAATGACCGTATAACTGACTTCATAGTATAAAGGTGCTAACAACGTTTGCTTATTTTTCCCACATATTGTCAAAAAGTGGTGTCTACTCAAATCTATGTCTGTCAGTTCAGTCAATTAACAATTTCTCGTTATTTAAAACCTACTTCTGTACTCCCGTTAGTTAATTTCCATTCATCAAACCAACTAGTTCGTTGGTTTAGTAGGTAGTTACCTACTTAACTATCTTGTCGAATACCGTAATTGATTTTTAAATCTAGTTTCTTTTCTTCATCACATTCTCACATTTGGACATCATCTCATGTTTAAAATAATGAATCTGTATATTAATTACATTATTTATGGATCTATTCCACTCCAATTCTTTTCCTCTAATCGTTATGTAACATTGATTAGGAGAGCGAAATTAACAAAACCGAGAATTAAAATCAATATTCTAATTTATTTCATTATGAATATTTAATACAAATTAATAAAGCTTAAATATGGCAACACAGGCGCGTGCGCAGGTTAACGTGTCGCATTCTAATAGACGTCCTCGAACATTTTTTGTGACGGTGATGAGACGAGCGATTACTAATTAAACGGTCGACACATGTTCTGGAATCTTTTCTCAATTTAAAGAAATCAGAACCGAGACATTTTATTGTTATACCACACCGAATTCAATCATGATAACGTTTTCTTCGTAAACTGTACAAAGCCGATATGGACAAATTTTAACACGAATCACTCGACCATTTCTCCTATTTGAAACATATGAATGACAGAGTATAATGCAAAACCCACAAGTGATGAAGTAGTGAATGAAAAAGGAAGTATATCGGCGCATTGACAGTAAGCCGTGAATGGTGTACTCGACAACAAAACCTGCGGTACGTGAGCCCAGTAAAAAGCCCATATTATAGCGTTAACAGACACTTGAGATTAGCATCTGTTTGGCTCAATGAGATCTTCAAATTTCACACAATGCGGGATTACGACCGGAGTGGTTTATTTGTAAACACGAAGAGAATGAAGTGCGGTCACACTATCCGAATGCATACTAAATGTTCCCATCACATACGATTCGGTGAACTCGCGAGGTACCTTCCTAGTTGTGAATACATGGCTGTCGATGCGAGAAATGTATCGCACGCAAAAAATTGGGGTGGTTATGGATATGACAAAAAATGTGGATATTGTCTCGATACAGTAGCTGTTACGGCTTGATATGTGTATATGTCTGTGACGTGATGATTGAGCAGGTATAATTTTGTTTCACACTAGTATAACTTCACATGGTTTTTAGGGTTCCGAACCCAAAGGGTACCGGAACCCTATTACTGAGACTCCGCTGTCTGTCTGTCTGTCTGTCTGTCCGTCCGTCTGTCACCAGGCTGTATCTCATGAACCGTGATAGTTAGACGGTTGAAATTTTAACAGATGATGTATTTCTGTTGCCGCTATAACAACAAATACTAAGAACAGAACAAAGTTTAAAATTAAAGAGTTTAAAACAAAAAACGTGTTTTTTACGTGTTTTTTATGAATCTTCATAGAAGGCGCGCTATCGTGTTTCCTTTAATCTCGGAATCTGAATCTGAATCTCGGAAACGGCTCGAGCGATTAAATAATATTTAGTAAACATGGGATTTCGGAGCGATAAATCGATCTAGCTAGGATTAATTTTCAGAAATGTTGTTTTATTCGTGTTTTCAATAATCAACTTAAAATATGACTCCTCCCGACATCTATTGGTGAGTAGAAGTAGCTTATGGCAAAGCTCGGTATTCAATCTGCAATCAACTACAAATAACTTACCTGTGTACTGTATTGTGTATTGTACCTGTGTCCCTTTGCAATTAATTCATCTCGACGCAACTAGATGGCAGCACAGGAAAAATTAGCACGCGCAAGCATTTCATTTGTTAAATTTGTGGGCCTCGGTCGATTTATTTACTTATTAGAGATTAGCATGCAGCAGTGTACAGTATTGATTAATATAATATCTTCTATAATAGTAATTAAAGAGTTTCATTTAGCCAGAATCAGTGGAAAGTTAATATGTATAGTTAGTCGTACGATACGAACACTCTGTCTTCCAGATTTAATAATATTAATTACCTGTGTGTTAACGTTTACATAGTTGGTTTGGTGTTAGATTAGAAGTTCGTTAGATGTTCGTTAGATGGCGTTCAGAATCCTCCATGTGCGGGACAAAAGTCTGACTCGCCCTTTGCCAGTTCTATTAGTTTTTATTTAACTTAACTAATTCTAGCCTGTAGTGCGATTGCGAGTGTAAGTACCAGCACAAGCCAACGGCTTATTGGCACTGAATTGGGCAAGAAAGTTATGATGAAATAAAATAAACAAAATACTGGTTTTTTTTTTAAATATGCTTTTTCCGAATAAAGAAAAGGTTTAACAGATCAATAAAAAAGAATAACTTCATCATTACACACTTCACTTAAATTTGGGTTACATGGCCCATAATTAATGAGCCGTTTCTATTAAAAAATAATGTTCCACTACTGGCTGGCTTTTGATTTGAACCTACCGTTAAATCTACTTATGTCTATTTACATTTTTTATGAAAATTTTTAAAATTTAAAGGTCGTTGAAAATTACAAATGTTAGAAATATAAGATAGACATCAATCGAACACGAATGAAAAGATAACATGAGATTTGCGGGTTTGTCAGATTTACAATTTTCTGTTCATTGCATTCCTTTTGAAAGCCATCTTGTTGGTTCTCCAGGAACAGACATATTTTTTAAGAAAACTCATCAACCTAGAGTGCACTCCAATGAGTGTGTCTATCTTATGTCCAGCACTGCAAATGCCCATGAAGTATGGCGTTTTCAGACAAATTTGAAAGATAAATACCATTGTGCTCTTAAATCGTCAAGATATCAGAAGCACCAGGTTTTTGTCAGCGTTCTTCAACTCTCGTTGAAATTATCGAAGCCAAAATATAACATTTGTCAACGGAGTAGAGCTGAAAATCGTTTGGTCATTGTAGCACCAAGCTTTGTTACAGCGATGTGACAAAGTCGTCTTATAAATATGATTTATAGCCGTGTTAAGTATCCCGTGCAATTGTTGTGAATATTTATTTATCCTCGTAAACTATAAACAACGAGCAAATCTGGTTATTTATGGCGTGATTGGACATTCGCGTACCGAGGTCGGGCTTTTTATTCGAAGATTGGGAATTGGAGATGTAGAGCTTCTGCCTACAGTGACGGCTTGAACCAGGGTTTATTGTCAAGGGATACCTAGATATTCTAAGAAATATTTGTGTTCAATGTATTGATACAATGACGATTCATGTTGCATTCATGGAATCGAAACCACTAAAGCACCGGAGAGTATTGTGGCAATATCCACTAAGTAAACATATAAAGTGAAGATCGCGCTCACTCAGTGGCGTGCAATTGGAGTGGAGAGGCCTATGTCCAGCAGTGGACTAGTATAGGCTGATGATGAGGATGAAACACAAAATAAATGCTGCATGCTGCATGCTAAATAGACAAATGTATAACAAGTTATTTTCTTTTACAGGTGAAAAACCGTTTAAGTGTGAATACGCGGGCTGCGACCGAAGATTTGCGAACTCATCGGATAGGAAGAAGCATTCACACGTGCACACGTCAGACAAGCCGTACAACTGCCGCGTGCATGGCTGCGACAAGTCTTACACGCACCCGTCGTCTCTGCGGAAACATATGAAGGTGCACGGGGCTGCAGGAGAAGTCTCACCGAGATACGACAGCGACGGAGAAGGTGACGATAGCTCCTCGGCTGGTAGCGTGAGTGTGACCGCCGGCGCAGCGAGCCCCGCCGCTCCACTACCCGCGCCGCCTCCACCGATCCACCCGCATCACCCGCACCACCACCCTTCCATTACGGACAAACTAGAAAGCCTCAATGACAAATACCTCAACCCGCATGACCAAAAACCTTACGAAAAACACTACGACAGGCCGCCGCCGCCGCCTCATCAACACCAGCCGCACCTGACGAATATCGGCGGGAACGGCATGATGGAGAATAAGATAGGCTTCGGCGGTCACTGGACGCAGTTCCAGCAGCCGGCTCCAGCGATGCCGCACGGTGTGCCCGACTGGTGGTGTCCGACACAGGAGTCATACCACCACCATCATTTAATGCACCACTCGGGAGCGGCCGCCGCTTACTGACCGCACCGCGCTTAGGGAACTCTTCATTCGACGTATGATTTGTTTTAGTAATCGTTATCCTTTCAAGTTGATCACTATCACTACCTTAGATTACTTTGATAAACATTGCTTGTGATTATTTTGATAACAGAAGAATAATTTCTTGACTTTCAGTCGAGAAATTAAATATTTAAGAAAGCATTTTCGCAAAAACTATACTAAGTCCTATTACTTGTAATGCCCCATGCAACATTATTTTTTCTTAAGGCATAAAAAACATCAGATTTAAAAGTAATTTAACAAACGTCCGATTTAAAAATAGTAGTATCTGTGATACTATTTATATGTATCAGTGATACTGTATCGCCAACAACCTCGATAGATAGCCTCTAAGTAGTTAAGATATCACAGGAAGTGTAACCGAGTGCGTGATGAAACTGGTTACATTACACCTATCACGTGGAATGAAAAGTTCGCTAAAGCGCTACAGACTAGTTATTTTAAGTGTGTTACGCTTATTAATATTCTAATTAGTCCATAACCAGTCCGACCATTTCGATAAAGCCAGTGTTAGCTACGACCGTCCGAAATAATACTGTAAGTAAGTGAAACAATGTTTCTTTGTTGACAATAGAAAGTTGGAAATAAAACAACGATTGTAAACAATGACCACTAGTTGAATGCTTTACAACGTTGTATATTTTCTGTAAACAGGAACGTGTTCCTTTATTTTTTGGCAGATTCCTTTATTGGAAAGCATTGTCCGTTATTTGTTTGGGAGTTTTGGGACACCAAACTTATTGAATGAGGATTTTGTCAACTGCATCTGTGTGATTTATTATTCTTTTATAGTAATACGTACTGAGATGACTATTGTAAATTTTGGTAACATTTTTTTAACCTACTCCAAAGAAAGGAGGACTCCAAAGGTTCTCAATTCATCGGAATCTCTTTTTATGTACCTACGTTCCCTATTTACTCAAAGACGCTTGGATCGATTTGGAAAATACTACTTTTGTTTGAAAGAATATATACTTTCCCATTTAAAATTATCGAGATCTGATAAGTATCTTCAGAGATATAGAGATAAACAACTCAAACTTAGTACTGAAAATTACTAGCGCGGTATTTCAAGTCTGCTTTTTTTGTTTTTTAAACGATTTCAAATTATTTTCGTATACTGAGAATACTTTGGTACTTATAGCTTTCGAAATGAGTAGGTAACTCAACATTCTATTTTAATATCTACAACAGTAGTATTGCCACGACTTTTCATGAAAACTAATCAGCATGGCCAAAGCACCGAAGTCTTAAACTATGATTTGTAGTTATAAGTTTTAAAGAAAATGTACATTTTATTTCCTAAGCTAGTTTTAAATATATGTAAATTGATATTTTAAGGAAATGCCCAGTGATAGTAGAAATAAGTTTGATTTTATTATATAAAAACTACACGTCGCTATTTGAACTGTGCTATCTAAACTTTTTAAGAATATGTATTTATGACATAAACCTATTACAAATAAGCTATTTTTTCACAAACCTACATTGTAGATAGTTGAAGAGATATTGTACCTACGGAAATTATACTTCGAAATGACTGAGAGCATATGAGCATTATTCATATTTTTAAGTTATTTTAAGAAGAAATTGTTGTCTTTTCTACAGCCCTGTAAATAGCAAAAAATAAAATATTTCAATATCACGATATCTGATTTTTGTTTATCCTTTATTGCAATATCGATTTTTTTTTAATGATAATAGGGTAGCAAGACAAGCACGCCGCTTGCCTGATAGTAAGCGATGATGTCTAATACCTATTACAGCAGTATACAACAATCTGGATAGACAGAGTTTTGCCTGTTATTGCACTGCGCCTGTTACCTTGAGACATGAAGATGTTAAGTCTCACATGTCCTGTAATTTTACTGGTCACTTTGATATTCAAACCGGTAGATCGGACTAGCAGAAGTCTACCACTACAATCTATCTACGTTAAATAGGTATGCTAAAAAACAAAAGCCATTAGAAATCGTGATGTTTTTATAACCTCCCAAAACTTAATTATTAATGACACAGATATATTTTAAACGCTTAATATGCTGTTATTTCTTTAAACCAAGCTCGTAAACAATACACGAGCATCTCAAAATCGAAGTCAAAAGATTGATCACTTCAGACAACAAATCTAAAATGGAAATCCAATTCTCGCGATCATTTCGATCGAATTCTGATCAAAAAAGCGGGCTCCGTGACGATGCCCACAATAAAACACCACAATAACAAAACGAGGAACAATCATATTCCAAAAGAGAATTGAATTTATCATTGGGACGAAAAGAGAAAGAAATGATAAATGATCAACAGGGTACGGGATGGGGGCGAGTGCGAGCGAGACGCACGTATAAGAATCGAGTGTACTTGTCTTGGGGGATGATTTATCGTTTCTCAACAGGGATTGGCCGATGTGGTACTTTAAGATTTATAGAACATCGGTGCATGCGCGGTAGGAGCGATTTCTTATTATAAATCCTCACTTCTGCGTACTCGCAATTGCCGCTAGCTGTCCGGTGGAGAAATTAAAAAATATGTTAACATATTGGTCGAGCAGAGGAATGGTCGGGCCCGACGTGGAACATACCAAGTAATTGGATAAGATAATGCGCCTACGCACGTAACTCGTAGCTTCATATAAGATTTTGTTATTAATAAGAGGCAAAACGACTATGGCATACATAACTTATCTTCTGATGTCCCTTAACATAAATATACCTTGAGTTTTCTTATTAGACTTTTATATAGGAACATTTATTTAATTCTGGTTAATTTAAGTTCAAGATTGGTACGCCAATTTAAATCAACATCAGGCCTTCTTTTTAGTTAGGCATAAGTAGGTAAATTTGAATATCAATACAATTTACCTACTCATTCGTTTTTTTTATTTATTAATCTATACTTACATTTCGGGGAGTGTGCCATCCAATTGCACGAATTAGTACCTCCATCCCTTAGCTATCTTCTAACAGACAAACAGACTTACCGATGTGCGCTATCGCTTTATGGTGGAAGTTCCAACTATCCGCACACGTCAACCCGGGGTCTTCAAATCGCGAGTGTACAGCTAGGTATCTAGGACGACGATGATAATGCGCTAGAAGCTTACGTAGTGTAGTAAGCTACCGTAAGCTTCTAGCGCATCGTCACTTTACATCAGATTTTCCATTATCCATTTTATTATCGGACATCCAGAGAAACTAAAAAGCGCCACCGATTTATAGTGGATATATACCATCGAACCGCCAGGGAATGGAATGCCCTGCCTGAGTCTGTGTTTCCGGCTAAATACAATATGGGGGTCTTCAAATCACGAGTGAATAGGTATCATTTCGGTAAGCGCGCTCCATCATCGACCGCATCATCACTTAACATCAGGTGAGATAGTGGTCAAGTGCTACCCAGTTCTATATAAAAAAAGGTGAGATAGCGGTCAAACTCTAACCTAACAAGTATTAAACAAAAAAAATTGTGGTAAAATAGCTGTTAACATCTTTAATAATCGATTTTAATTGTAAGGTCCCTGGTTCACATTTCTTCTAAATTCTATCAAGAAAGCTTCGGCAGAGCTGCATCCCTTCGAGATAAGGATCTCCTGCGAGTGACATCTGGCCCCGCCCTCGCAACCCCTCGCTGCATCCCTTTTTACATGTAGCTTGTATGACGGTAGGTACTTCGTATGCCGGTATTTTTTATACTCGAAAGTCAAATGTAAACATAGATGTATAATTTAAGATCGTTTACAAAACTAAAAAAACCGACTTCACATGCTGCGATAATGAAAACATCGACTAGTCATAATCATGTCATCAAGGTATCAAATTTGTTTATATTGTTTATCTCCATATCTCCGGAGATAATTATCAGATCTCTATAAATGGGTCAATGATTTGAATGGGACCAAACGGGAGTCATAATCTCTTAAACAACAAAAGA
This sequence comes from Cabera pusaria, assembly GCA_954871355.1. Taxonomy (NCBI): domain Eukaryota; kingdom Metazoa; phylum Arthropoda; class Insecta; order Lepidoptera; family Geometridae; genus Cabera; species Cabera pusaria. The sequence continues at coordinate 16,569,328 of OX940889.1, read as the reverse complement.
TTTTTTCAAATCGGTTAAGATTTGACGGAGTTCTGAGATAACAAACAGTCGAATTGAGAACCTCCTCCTTTTTTGTGAAGTCGGTTAAAAAAGGTCGTGATCATAAGATGGTAGAGGGCGCCTGAGACTAAGTGGCAGGGAGAGGAATGCTAAAGCAATTATTTTATCAAAACTATCACTATAATAGCACAGAATAATTAATAGTAATATATATATATATATATTTATAATAATATATAAATAATTAATAGAATAGTACAAGTAATAATAGTCACAATACTCAGTTATTATTTTTGTCATTAGTACTATGCAGGCAATATGTACTTCCATATTGCTTGTATAGTACTTATACTAAAACTTAATAAATACTTTGAGTATTTTGAGATTAGAATGAACTCGAAGTACACAGTTCAATTTCACTGAATTATCATTACACACACATTAATCAGGGGAATTAAACAAGTGTTTTAAGTGTGACGTTCGAAGTCGTGATGAAAGCTGAATGGCTCAATACCTTTGTTTTTTTTTGTAGATTCAAAGCAATAATGTTTCTGTTATATCTATAATATTTTTTATTGAATATGATCTATTTAATGTTATTTGACGTGTGTAAGTGCTAATTTTTAGGGTTCCGTACCCAAAGGGTAAAATGGGCCCCTATTACTAAGACTCTGAGAGTGACTCTGTGAGACTGTCTGTCTGTCTGTCTGTCTGTCTGTCTGTCTGTCTGTCTGTCCGTCTGTCACCAGGCTGTATCTCATGAACCGTGGTAGTTAGACAGTTGAAATTTTCACAGATGATGTATTTCTGTTGCCGCTATAACAACAAATACTAAAAACAGAAAAAAATAAAAATAATAGAGGGTCCCCATACATAAAAATGTGTTTTTTTCGGCATTTCAATGTAACGCTTAGTTAGGTAAACGCCGCATAGATGGCGTTATATTGAAATGTCGATCCCTAACACCCGTGTTAGACGTTAGATGGCGTTATAAGAAATACAATGTTTATTCATTATTATATTTTTGCTGGCGAAAAATGATAGTGGTATTTTTTGTTCGATCTTATAAAATACTGTAGTGTGGTACGGAACCCTACTAGTGCGAGTCCGACTTGCACTTGGCCAGTTTATTAATTTGCCCATATACTGAATAAATGCTTTTGACTTTTGAATACTTTAGGTATAATATTATAAAGGATTCAGGTATAGTACTTTGAAAAAGCTAAGAGAAAAATATATTTCACATATTAAATGAAATCAAAACTAATAATGATTTCAAACCGCTTTGCAAATGTATTGACAAAGTGCAAAAAATAATGTATATTACAAAACACAATAGAGTTAGAATTCAAATACATGCGACCCCGGCGGTCGTTTTTCTGCCAACCTCTTACAAGGACTAAAATCTTTATTTATTAGAATCGGTAAATTATTAAAACGTATTTTAAGACCGGCGTATCGTGAACGGTAGGAAAAAACCACCCCGAGACTATCTACCTATTAGGAAATGCAATTATTTATAATTAAGAACATTATAAATTTTTTGTGAGATACCTGCAGGTTTTTAATAAATTAAATGTTTGATTGATTCCTGAAACGATAAAATATTTTTATTTTTAGTGAATTTTAATAGAACGTATCTTTTAAGTAGAAGACATTTTCAACCAACTTTCAAAAAGGAGAAGGATCACAATTCGTCTGTATGTTTTTTTTTTGTTACGCGGTTAGTCTGCTAATTGTGATTAGATTTGATGATTCTGTTTTTCATTGATAGGGTTTATTTCCAAGGTGGTCCATTTAAATTTTATCATGGTCGGTTAAGTATCTGCAGAGATATAGCGATAAACATATCAAACTGAAACTGACTCGGGCGGCATGTGAAATCGGTTTTTTTAGTTTTTACACTATCTGAAAATATTTGATTTTTGAAATTGTTTAACTGAAGTCAGTTCTCTTACGTGTCCATTAATTACCGTCTTTAGTTAAGTGCTTGTCTGTTGTCAACCGATTTCTCAGAATAGCTTCTCCAGTACGAAGTACAAAATATTGGTCCGCCTGGCCAGCTACCACCCTCAAGTTAGAAAATCTGTCGCTAAATATCTAATGTGTTCCGGCAGCTATCCTTGAGAGCCCGTTTCCATTCTTGGCCTAGCGTGCTTACCATCTTCGACCGCATCATCACTTACCAACAGGTGAGATAGTGGTCAAACGCTAGCCTATAAGAAATTTAAAAAAAACAACGGGTTGCACTCCGGGAGTGCCAGCAGAAGTGAAAACTTGAACATGTCATTTTTAGGGTTCAATACCAAAGGGAAAAACGGGACCCTATTACTAAAACTCCGCTTTCCGTATGTCTGTCTGTATGTCTGTCTGTCTGTCCGTCTGTCTGTTTGTCCGTCTGTCACCAGGCTGTATCTCATGAACATTGATAGTTAGACAGTTTAAATTTTCACTGATGATGTGTTTCTGTTACCGCTATAACAACAAATACTAAAAACGGAATAAAGTTAAAAATAATAGGGGGTCCCCATACAAGAAACGTGTTTTTATCGGCATTGCAATATAATGCAATCTACGAATGCAGGTAAACGTCCATAGATGGCGTTATATTGAAATGCCGATCCCTAACACCATTGTTAGACGTTAGATTGCGTTACAAAAAAAAATGTTTATTAATTAGGGTTCCGTAGCCGAATGGCAAAAAACGGAACCCTTATAGATTCGTCATGTCTGTCTGTCTGTCTGTCCGTCCGTATGTCACAGCCATTTTATTCCGAAACTGTTAGGACTACAGTATTGAAACTTGGTAAGTAGATGTATTCTGTGAACCGCTTTCCGATTTTTATACAAAAATAAAAAATATAAAAGTTTAAGGGGGGCATCCCATACATGGAACTGAAACAAAAAAAAATTTTTCTTCAAACCTATACGTGTGGGGTGTCTATAGATAGGTCTTCAAAAATGGCATTGAGGTTCCTAAAATCATTTTTTCTCAAAGTCAATAATTTGAAAGATAGGTGCGTCTAAAGTGGTAAAATGTGTCCCCCCCCCCCCCCTCTAACTTTTAAAGTATAGGAGTGAAAAATCTAAAAAAAATATATGCTGTAGATCTTAATAAAAACTAACAACGAAAATTGGTTTGAACGAGATACAGTCAGCAGTTTTAGAGATATGGCGACCGCAAAGATAACCTTGTTTTTCATACAAACACTATGAAAAACAAAGTTAATTTTGTAGTTGCGAAAAATCATAGTTATGGATTACTTAACTGTGTTACGGAACCCTACGAGTGCGAGTCCGATTTGCACTTGGCCAGTTTATTTTTATTATTTTTTGCTGGCGAAAATGATAGTGGTATTTTTTGCTCGATCTTGTAAAATACTGTAGTGTAGTACGGAACCCTACGAGTGCTCTTGGCCAATTTATTTAAATATTCTAAACATTACTCCTAATTTAGTACTGGCATCTTACACAAAAAAAAACCCTTTCCTTTATTTCACTAATGGATTAGCCACAATTTGTAATCTAAAATTCGAACATCTCAATCCGTGTTCTGAATTGAAATGAGCTGTTGGCGGAAGCATGCAGGCGGGCTGGCATTGTTCTGGTTATCGGACAAATGTCCTGACGACCGCCTATCGCGTAGGCTTACATTTGAGCTTACACGAAAACTCAATACAGAAACACTTTTAGTGACAAGCCATTTGCATATCGTGAGGTTAGAAATTAGTAGGAAAGTATTGAAATGGCTTTTTAGCATTTGTTGATAGTTTTGATAGGTACTTTGAAAGTGTGCCTTTATAGGGGTTATATGTTATCGGCCGGGCTCCAGCTAGGTTCCCATCTTGTCGTGTTGTTTGTGGTTACTTGCATTTTGTTGTTCATCGTCAAAAATCTGATTGACAATGGAATGTATTTGTCCCACTCCAGTGAAATAAATTAAATACATATGTACTTAAAAACTCTTTTCACATAAGCTTTTTTGTAAAAACATTATTATGTGAACTTAATAAAAAGTACTAATGATAATAATACTTCGTCATCATCATCATAAGCAGCCAGTCTTCTTCCACAGCTGGACATAGGCCTCTCCTTCAATAATACTTACTAGCCGAAATTCAACGGTCCTACCATTTTCCATTTCGGAGTTCCAGTCCCAATTCCGGCTCCATCATCAGGTCAGCTCAATGGTACTTACCTACCATATAATTGCATTCTCACCAAAGTCACAAATATCCCAAATTTGTATCTATCGAACGTTGGGAAGTAGTTCTAATTTAGCTTCTTAGTTGTGACACAAACATATAGGACTACCTATATGTTTGTGTCACATCTTAGGGTGCGTACAGACTATGTAACATAACATGTTATTAAATTGTTATTTTACATGTTTCAGATATTGTGGGATGTAAGGGAGCACAAATACGACCTCGGTGCTCCCAGCCAACCTCACCTGCCCGTGGTGCATCCTGCTGACCAACAGACGGGGCTCTGGCGACCGACAAATGGCGGTATAACCATTTCATATCTATGGCGTAGCCAAATTCTACAGGCCGGTGACGGGCAGCAGCGTCACCGGTGCGAGAAGCTACGTCCTGCGATCGCCAACACGCCTGCCCAGCATGGCGATTAGGGCATATCCCTCCCAAGGGATGCATGCATGATATGGAAAGTCATAATAAGCCGCGGCCCCCAGTTCCCGGCCGCCCTGCTATTCCTGACCACGGCGGCGGTCACGGTAACGGCAGGGCAGGGGGTGCTAAGAATCCCCGGGTTACGGTAGGCCGCCAGAACAAACTGACCCTCGCAACGTACAATGGACGCACGATTCGGCTGGACGATCATCTGGCGCAGCTAGAGGAGGAGCTGAAACACATAAGATGGCACATTCTGGGGTTATGTGAAGTCCGAAGACAGGGAGAGGACACCATAACCTTAGAATCGGGCCATCTTATGTACTACAGAGAAGGAGATCAGCCATCCCAAGGCGGCGTCGGGTTTCTGGTCAACAAGGTTCTCAGTGACAACGTTGTAGAAATCTCCAGTGTGTCGACCAGGGTAGCGTACCTCATAATTAAGTTAACCAAGAGGTACAGCCTCAAGGTTATCCAGGTCTACGCACCGACCTCGACACACTTGGATGACGAGGTGGAGAGCATGTATGAAGATATCTCCAGAGCTTTACACACCACCTCCAAGGCTCACTACAACGTTGTCATGGGAGACTTTAACGCCAAAGTGGGAGTACAAACTTGCGGCGAATCGTCTATAGGACCCCACGGATTTGGGAGTAGGAATCACAGGGGACAAATGCTCGTCAATTTCCTCGAGAGAGAGGGGCTTTTCTTGATGAACTCGTTCTTCAAGAAACAGCCCCAAAGGAAATGGACGTGGCAAAGCCCCGACTTTGACTATGTGACTAAAAACGAGATTGACTTCATCATTACGGACAAACGGCGCATATTCAGAGACGTCTCAGTGATCACTAGGTTTAATACTGGAAGTGATCACCGACTGGTACGAGGCACTCTGGATATCGACTTTAAAGCCGAGAGATTCCGATTGATGAAGTCTACGCTCCGTCCGAACCTACTCCAAACCGTTGTTGGGTCCGAAACATTCCAATTAAAATTGGAAAATCGATTCGCTACCTTGGAAACCACAGATGACGTAGACCAGAAACTCGAAGAAGTGGTGGAAATCCTCAGGGATGAAGGGACGAAGTTTTGCGAGAGCAAGCGTACGGGCAAAAAGTCCAAACTCTCGGCAGAAACACTTCGGCTAATGGAAGAGAGACGAACAGACCCTTTGTCAGCTTTGTCAACTAACCTGGCGCGCAACAAATCCATAAAGAAGCTGGTACGACGCGACCTCCGATCCTCTAACACGCTCTTGATTAAAGAATCAATTGAGCAAAATCGGGGGTCGAAAGTGTTCGTCCAGCCTCTGGGTAGAAGCCACCTCACAAAGCTGACAACGTCAACCGGGAACGTCGTCGCATCCAAGCCGGAGATTCTGTCGGAAGTTGAAGACTTCTACGGCAAGCTCTACGCATCGCATGCTTCAAGGCCCGAACCCGATACTGAGGATTCTAGAGCCACCTTAACCCGCCACTTCACAGAAGATCTGCCCGAAATTAGCCGAGACGAAATCGTGATGGCCCTTAAACAACTCAAAAATGGAAAAGCCCCAGGAGAAGACGGAATCACAACGGAGCTTTTAAAAGCCGGAGGAGCTCCAGCAGTTCAACAGCTTCAGCAGCTATTTAATTCCGTTCTTTTTACTGGGAGAACTCCACAGGCATGGAACAGAAGCATGGTGGTTTTGTTTTTCAAAAAAGGAGACAAAACCCTATTGAAAAACTATCGCCCGATTTCGCTTCTGAGCCATGTCTACAAGCTGTTTTCAAGGGTCATCACGAACCGTCTTGCGCGAAGACTCGACGAGTTTCAACCTCCGGAACAGGCCGGGTTTCGAAGCAGTTACGGCACCATAGACCACATCCACACGGTGCGGCAGATTGTACAGAAGACCGAAGAGTATAATCGGCCCCTGTGCTTAGCATTTGTGGACTATGAGAAGGCCTTTGACTCAATCGAAACCTGGTCTGTTCTCGAGTCCTTGCAGCGTTGCCAAGTCGACTGGCGATATATCGAAGTGATGAGATGTCTATATAATGCCGCAACGATGACTGTACAAGTACAGAACCAGCGAACTAAACATGTCCACCTGCGTCGAGGAGTGAGACAGGGGGACGTCATATCCCCGAAACTGTTCACTAACGCCTTGGAGGATATGTTTAAGACGCTGGACTGGAAAGATCGTGGCATTAACATCAACGGCAGGTACATCTCTCACTTACGATTCGCAGATGACATCGTCATTATGGCAGAGACGCTGCAGGACCTACAAAGGATGTTGAATGGCCTAGTTGATTCTTCTCGTAGCATCGGTCTCCGGATGAATTTGGACAAAACCAAAGTCATGTACAACGAGCACGTTGTTCCGGAACCGATTGCCGTAGATGGAATCCCACTCGAAGTTGTCACTAAGTATGTTTACCTAGGGCAAACGCTCCAACTAGGCAAACATAACTTCGAGAAGGAAATCCAGAGAAGAATTCAGCTGGGCTGGGCAGCATTCGGAAAACTCCGTCGAGTCTTCTCGTCGCCTATACCACAGTGTCTAAAGACAAAAGTCTTTAACCAGTGCGTCCTACCTGTGATGACATACGGAGCCGAGACGTGGACACTCACAGTCCGACTGGTCCACCAGTTTAAAGTCGCTCAGCGAGCTATGGAGAGAGCTATGCTCGGTATTTCTCTGCGAGATCGAATCCGGAACGAAGTAATTCGCCAGAGAACTAAAGTTATCGACATAGCTCAACGGATTAGCAAGCTGAAGTGGCAGTGGGCTGGTCATATCTGCCGCAGGACTGATAACCGTTGGGGCAGACTTGTCCTAGAGTGGAGACCGCGAATCGGCAAACGTAGCGTAGGACGTCCTGTGACCAGGTGGAGCGACGACATACGCAAAGCGGTGGGCAGTGACTGGAAGAGAAGAGCCGAAGATCGGGCTCAGTGGCGCATCTTGGGAGAAGCCTATGTCCAGCAGTGGACTGATACAGGCTGATGATGATGATGATGATGAGATATTGTGGACACGGTATGTTATAAAACATGATATTATAACATGTTATTATAACGTGTTTTATAAAATTCCGTGTCCACATTATCTGAAATATGTTAAATAACAATTTTATAACATGTTATGTTACATAGTCTGTACGCACCCTAGACTACTTATACTAATACATACTAACACGACAAGTTATATAAATTCTTGTAAAAAGACCGATGTTCCTACATGAATCATCTTATTAAAGATAGGTAATGTGGTGGTCACGCGCTTGCCTATCTGGTATAAAAAACCGGCCAAGTGCGAGTTGGACTCGCTCACCGAGGCTTCCTTAAACTTGTCAAACTAGGTTAACAGGACAAAATTAATTTTGCAGTTGCAGATACCTAGACCGATGCCTAGACACGCTCAATACACCAACCGCTTGTAAAAGTTTGTAAATAGTAAATTCGCTTTTTTGTCATTAAATTATATATTCACGGTTTATATATTCATTTTTTACTTTATAAGTGCTTTATGACCTTGCTTCTTGCTAAATTTCATGATTCTAGGTCAACGGTAGGTATAGGTTTTGATTCTCTGGTGAAATCGCTAAATGTGTGAAAATATGCGTCATGTCTTTTGATCACATTGACTTACAAGTTTAATTTTTTCACAGCTAAAAGACACTGTAAACCCAAGCATTTGATATAAGTTTCAAATTGATACCTCTACGCGTTCCTGAGAAAAAGATCTTGTTGACAGACGAACAGACGGACAGATAGATAAACGGACAGCAAAGTAAACCTATAAGGATTCCTCTTCCTTTTGAGGTACGGAACCCTGAAAAGAAGTCCCATAAAACCCCCGATCAAACGTGCACCTAAATCTGATATTCATATTTTTTAAATCATTGTCAATATTTTTCCGTTCCCCTTCTGCTCACAATTCGCACAAATCTCTGTTTCTTTGTGTGAGGGGAACCCCTGCTGTGCGATGATGAGTTACGGGCTACACTGCCGACGTTGGTGAAGCTGGCAACATCGGGCTTAGTGCAGCCGGATCCGGAAGTGAGCCCTCTACGCCCGCCCTCACTTCCGATACCAATAGCCAGCTTAGCTGACGCGGGGTTATATAACTATTTCATAATTTATTGACGATCTTGATGGCATCTTAGTAACACAGAATTACGATAATCTAAGAAGTCTAATATTAGACATCTAAAACAAATTTTAAAAAAAATCTGACAAGCTTGTATAGCATATGCTTGTAAGATATTTTTTTTTGTAGACCAGATAGAAAAGCGTTCGGCCAATGTCTATTTTTCTTTTAATCTTATAGGCTACCGTTTGATTACTATCTCACCTGTTGGTAAGTGATGATGCGGTCGAAGATGGTAAGCACGCTAAGCCTAGAATGGGAACTGGCTTTCAAGGATAGTTGCCGGAACACATTAGATGTTTTGGCGACAGATTTTTCTAACTTGAGGGTGGTAGCTGGCCAGGCGGACACTAGATAGTGTCCTACCACCATTTGGGGGTTGTTGGTTTCTTAACGATGTTTTCCTACGATAGAAAAATCCATTTGTGCGGGCGGGGTTTGAACTCGGTACCACGGCATCAAAGCCGACCGTTGTCCCGATTACGCCACCAATCTAACCTAATGTTAAGTGAGGAAATATGCGATGACGTAGCACGCTTGCCTAGAAGATATCTGTTCACTTGTGATGAAGACCCCGGATAGTAAGTAGGTACTATATCAGGAGACGTAAAATCTGGCATGGCATTTTATTACTTGGTAGTAGGTAGGTATACGTAAGATGAATGTGGAATTTCCACATTCAACTTTCGTGTTAACTGCCACAGTGGAAGGTGCTTTGTGCGGAATTGTGGGATATTCACCTTGTAACGATGACGTCTATCCGTACGAATGGTAGTACGCTGGAAGAAGGGACATCTCTCTTCTTCCATCGTACTACAATACAGACGATAACGGCAGATTTTTTACTGACAAACTTCAAATCAACTAAATGTGCCGATGTCTTCAGTATCGCAATGGCAACTCCGAGATCAAATAAGGATAGTTTCAAACAACTCTCAAACAGAACAATGCTGATACTTACCCACAACTTCCAGTCTTCTTGTGACCAACACAATTATGGCATTGCTTTGTTTTATAGCAGACTGTAGATGACCGATAGCAGTTGTATTAGTGGTAGTTTTATACCTATACTAGAAGTTCCCCACGGCTTCGCCCGCGTTAAAGACATATTTTATTTACTTAAAACTTTTTTTTTATAAAAACCTTTCTATCATAAAATACATCAATGAAGTAAAAGCCAAATCGGATTAAACTTTGAACCCCGTTTCATCCCCTTAAGGAGTGAAATTTAAAAAATCCTTTCTTAGTGGACCTACGTCAAATTAACTATCTGCATGCCAAATTTCAGCGCAATCAGAAACAATATTGATTTCAGACTTTGTTACCCCCTTCACCCTTTTAGGGGTGACATTTCGAAAAAGTCTGAAATACGTATTGACTTATTTATTTACTGAAGTACTTGTGCGAAGTTTTGAATAGAAGTAACGTATCTAATATTGTTTCTCCGTACAAACTTTGAACCCTCGCTTCATCCCCTTAAAGAGTGAATTTTAAAAATATTTTCTTAGCGAATACCTACGTCAAAATAACTATCTGTATGCCAAATTTCAGCGCAATCTATAATAATATCGATTTCAGACTTTGTTAGCCCACTTCACCGTTATGGGTGGCATTTCGAAAAAGCCTGAAACACGTATTTTCTTATTTATTTACTGAAGCACTTGTGTGAAGTTTCGAATAGAAAAAACTATCTAATCTTGTTTCTCCTTACAAACTTTGAACCCCTGTTTCATCCCCTTAATGGGGTGAATTTTTGAAAATTATTTCTCAAAGGGGAACTAACGTCGTAATCTAACAATACTAATTTTCAGACTTTGTTACCCCATTACACCCTCTTAGGGGTGGAATTAAAAAAAGCCTGAAATACGTATATACTTATTTTTTTACTGAAGCACTTGTGTGACGTTGCGAATAGAAAATACTATCTAGTCTTGTTTCGCCATACAAACTTTGAACCCCATTTCATCCCCTAAAGGGGTGAATTTTGAAAAATCCTTTCTTAGTACACCTTTACGTACTGAGACAAATATACCCTCCAAATTTTAAGTCTCTATGACCAGCGGTGTAGGCTGTGCGTTGTCTGTCAGTCAGTCAGTCAGTATGTCAGGACAAAGATTCTTATAGTATTAGAAGATAGCCTACCCAACCAAGCCTTCTCTGTATCTTACAATGACCTATAAGTTGACCCTCTTTAATTCCATATTCAAACATCGTAATCACTATAAACCACACTCATAAGTGCATATAGAGGGTGTTACGCGTGCGATCTTGGGCGAGAAACAATATTCATAAATAACGAACAACAATGTGCAGTATTGTACGGCACGTGGCGGGGTTAGTAGGGAAGTCGCGGCGTGTGCGTCGGCTGTAGACGCCACATCTAATTATTCGCGCTTTAAACCACCCCCCTGTATATGACACTTGCAGTATGACCGGGCCGATGGTTAGACTTATTTAGACATCGAGCTTAAATTTCAACAGATTTATTACCTTTTTTAGTTTTTTTTTTATCTTATAAGCTATATTCATACTTATATTATAATAAAAAATAAGTTCAAAAACTAAATCCCGACTACTGAAAAATCACTCTCTAAAAAGTATGAAACGCCGATATGCCTGCTTATCTTAATTATAATAGCAGTGTGCAGGCACATTTCATCGTTAATTGTCAGCGTCGGGGTTATCCAACTTTATCGATATTATCTGTAAAATACCCCAAACATATAGGTAGACATTACTACGGTATGCCAAATATGATCAAACTAAAGCGTATTTTAATTAACTTATCTATTGTAGTATTGCCAACTAGAAACTAACAACCTTCCTAAAAATCTGAGCAATATACACGCGCGAGCCGTGCCGTAGCGTCGCAGCATATTTTTAAATTCAATTTATTAAATTATAATTTACCCAAAAAATCATTATTCTATTTACAAAATAATAAATTATCTACAGGAGCACTATATCCAAATGCAAAAAGATCCGACGAGGATGGGATTCGAACCCACGCGTGCAGAGCACATTGGATTAGCAGTCCAACGCCTTAACCACTCGGCCACCTCGTCTTGCGATGCACGATCGAAATATTGTTACAAGTGATGTAATAAACTTGTTTATAACTTATGGAGTCTACTATTTTGTTAACGGTTTGCATGATGACGTCATTACATTATCACTTATTCACCGATTGCTTGGATACCCCATGTTCAAGGCTTAAAACAATTTTGTTTTTATTATTATAGACGATAGACTCTTATTTAAATAGCAGTTTATGGATATAGATGACAAAACTTTTAATAGGTTTTGCTAGGTAGGTGTATTAATTATCCACAAATTTCAAATAAGTACTTAAACTTTTTAATTTAAGTCAGTGACCAGTGATGTACTACGATCAATTTTATCGAAATACTATTATACGTTTTAGCACAGAATAACGAATAGTACAAATTTTAGTTATCATTCGATATTTTTTGTGACATCAAAATCCAACCGTGCAGCTGTCAAAAGATAAATAAATGACTGGACGGAGAATATATACCTAGACTCATTATAAGGTGCAGCAGGTACCTGCAACGTGACATGACATTGACATGTTGTTCAGTGGATGATACTTTTTTTGAGCGGCAACTACTAGGTAGGTACACAAATAATAACTCTTAATCAATACAAAGATCATAAGCCCATGACCTCTTTAGAACTGTTATCGTCTTCAATTGAACACAATAAAATGTAAACAGCATGACATGTCATAGAACCGGATTTTGCTACAATCAAATAAGACCATTCTCATACAATAGCCATCTCCACTCTAGAAAAGTACCATCACTATCCCCGAACATCTTTTTATTATCTATTTTGTCAATATTTTTTTTAAATGGAGGCGCCAGTCACGACTCACCGTCTCCTGAATATGACAAATAACATTAAAAATGAAACTACACGAATACCAACATAAAATAAAAATGTCAAAAATTTAAATTAAGGATTAAAATATTTAAATTTAGTGCGGCGCATCCCGATCGCGCCTGTCCCGGCAAGGCTCGCGCTGCCTCGCCGTGACTCGCTTTATGTGGAGATGGACCTTTGGCTAGTTAAGATATACTACAGGATGGATGGATTTTTGAGACGGGCTGAGTTTTTTCTCAATCCCTACACGCATTGAACTGGGATTTCGATTCAGATTACAAAATAAATGTTTATTTTGTAATCTGAATCAAAATCCCAGTTTACTATTTAAATAAATATACTTAAGTGAAGTGGAGAGCGCCTTCCTTTTTTTTCAAAACTGTGGCACGTTATGATTTGAACCTCATTTTATCCGCACCAATACGACAAAATTATAATAGATAAATAAAATAATCTAAATCTACATAAAAAAACCTTACGGCCTGCTCAAAAATACATCCTGTATGGGTAACTAAATATTAATATCACATACATACATAGGTCTAGATCAGTGGATCCCAACCAGTGTTCCTCGAACCACCGGTCCGCAAGAGCCTAAATATGGTCCACAAAGATTTCAAACAATAGTTATATAAACATTTTCATTAATATCTGTAAAAAACATTTGAATGAAAATCCCTAAGTTTCATAAAGCCTTTTCCATATTAAACAGTCTCGACTGAATACTATAAATTAATGTAGTGTACTGCGCCAGGGAATTTTAAATATTTGAAAGCACTGCTTAGAAAAAAATCGAAGTCTCCACAAGATAATATATTACTTAAAATAAATAATACAATCATGAAGTAATAAATGTAGTGTTTATAAAACGTAATCGTGTTTTTATGGGCCATATATTTGTGGTAGGACCAAGATGGGCACTATGAGACGCGGGGACGAAAACTATTAATTTTACTTATGACGGCATATAAATTGTTCTGAGGTAATTAAAAGTTTTGTTTGTTAATCAATTTGGTCTGCAGCTTAGAGTCATCACTTGATCGACAGGTCATTTTAGTAAAAGACAAGTATGTAGATATTTAATATGCACATAACATAAATCAGCAGCGCTGGCAACGGTTGGAAACGAATAGCTAAAGCAAAGAGCTGAAGATTGGGCTTAGTGGCGTGCCATAGAAGGGGATTATATGTCAAGCAGTGGACGGCAATTGGCTGATAATGATATATATATATATGATATATAGCAAGCCTTGAAGTACGTAATAAATTCACTCAATTTTCATTAAGACCTATGCTAAGTATGTAGTATAGGTATGTAGTATGTGTTATGAACCCATCAACAACATATTAGGTATGGTATTGGTATGAATGCAAAATAGTTTGTTTGTGAACTCTTCCTGGTTAAGCCGCAAGGCCGCTTAGGCTGTAATTTTCCCAGAGATAGTAAATAGGCTTATTGTCTATACACTTTAAAAGTATACCGTGTAATTACTCTAAGTGTACCGCGTACTTACGATACTTTTGAATGACCGTGGGACAAAGCATGCTACACCCTCGATCACATCTTCACTTTCCTTCAGGTTAGATAGTGGCCAAATGCGTGCCTATCTGCAATAAAAAAGCTAGTGGCAATATTAAATATAATGCTCATAAAACATATTTATTTTTGGAAAAGACATTTTTTTAATACAAAAACAATTTATTAAAAGCAAGGATTGAGCCACCATCAACAAGGCAAAGCGAAATGTACACTGCAGAACAAAAAAATAAACTCCAAAGAAAACACCAAATGCGAATAAAAGGAAAAGCAATAGAAAATTAATCTCAGGTATAATCACACACGGCAACAATGTTCTGTCGTTGGCAGGACATAATTCGCGCCCCTTCGATGGATGTTCTCGACAGCCACCTTTGTGCACTAATAACTACACCCTCTACTACATCCCTTCGAATTTCAACCTTATCACAACGTAATAAGACCCAACAAAGTATATAGAGATGGCACAAAATGATGAAATCTGTCTTAAACACTCCAGTAAGGAGGAAACGCAATTTCTTTTTGACAGCAACATTAAAAGATCCGGATTGGAAGATGGCTGTACCAAGTGATCATGAATTTGGGAGGCCTTTGTAGAAACAAGATGAAAATGTTAATAGAAAAAGTTTTAATGATACTCGTAGATCAACCAAGCTACAGACAAACGTGCTCTTAATTTCGTCTTCTTCATTACAATAGCAACAACAATAATTAGGATTGTTTAAAAACTACTGATTAAGATATTTAACACAAAAACTAAAAAAAAATAACATAACATGATATAAAAACTAAATAAACTGGCCAAGTGCAAGTCGGACTCGCACTCGTAGGGTTCCGTAACATAGTAGAGTATTCTATATATATTATTTTTCGCAACAACAAAAATAACTTTGTTTTCCAAAGTGTTTGTATGAAAAACAAAGTTATACTTGCGGTCGCTATATCTCTACAACTGCTGAATGTATCTCGTTCAAACCAATTTTTGTTGAAAGTTTTTATTGAGATCTACAGAATATATTTTTTCTAGACAGTTTCGGAATAAAATGGCTGTGACATACGGACGGACAGACAGACAGACAGACAGACATGGCGAATCTATAAGGGTTCCGTTTTTTGCCATTCGGCTACGGAACCCTAAAAACCAACTTCACATGCCATTCGAGTCAGTTTCAGTAGCATGTTTGAGATGTTTATCGCCATATCTCTGAAGATACTTATGAGATCTTCATTTTAATAAATTTAAATGGGACCACCTTGAAGATGAACCTTATAATGAAAAAATTATAATTCAAATCGGTATCAAACATATACAAAAAAAACTGGCCAAGTGCAAGTTGGACTCGCACTTGTAGGGTTCCGTAACACAGTTAAGTATTCCATAACTATGATTTTTCGCAACTACAAAATTAACTTTGTTTTTCATAGTGTTTGTATGAAAAACAAAGTTATCTTTGCGGTCGCCATATCTCAAAAACTGCTGGCTGTTCTGTTTTCTGTTGTTGTGCTTCGTTGTTAGTTTTTATTGAGATCTACAGCATATATATTTTTTAGATTTTTCACTCCCATACTTTAAAAGTTAGAGGGGGGGACACACATTTTACCACTTTAGACGCGCCTATCTTTCAAATGATTGACTTTGAGAAAAATATTGATTGTAGGAACCTCAATGTCATTTTTGAAGACCTATCCATAGACACCCCACACGTATAGATTTAAAGAAAACAATTTTTTTTAGTTTCAGTTCCATGTATGGGATACCCCCCTTAAACTTTTATTTTTTTTACTTTTGTATAAAAATCGGAAAGCGGTTCACAGAATACATCTACCTACCAAGTTTCAATTCTGTAGTCCTAACAGTTTTGGAAAAAATGGCTGTGACATACGGACGGACAGACAGACAGACAGACAGACAGACAGACATGACGAATCTATAAGGGTTCCGTTTTTTGCCATTCGGCTACGGAACCCTAAAAACATACTGACGAATTGAGGACCTCCTCCTTTTTGGAAGTTGGTTTAAAAGAAAGTGAAAAGCCAGTCATAGAGAGAAAACAAACATATAATTAATTCATAAGGATTGATTTTTAAGAATCATTTATTTCATCAAATAAAATCCACTGTCGCTATGACATTTGTGGTAAGCTGAAAATTAGTCATGAATCATGCCACATCAAATAATCAAAACAAACTATCCCGCCGAATTTGTACTATTATTTATTCTGTGGCCGCATGATACTCGACACAATATTACTCTTTAACCTAATTTAATTTAAGCCCGAAACTTTGTAATAAATAAGGTACCTGCGTGTTCAAATGTTTTGATGAATAAATTAATTGAAATGATACTCGACAGATATTCTACTGGTTCATATAAACATGAAACATGTTACGTTACATGTTTTGATTATTTGATATGGCATGATTCATGACTAATTTTTAGCTTACCACAAATGTTATAGCGACAGTGGATCTTATTTGATGAAATTAATGATTCCTAAAAATCAACGTTACAGATTCTAGCATGACGTCAGTGAGGGAGGAGAACCAAGCAGTGATAAGTTGATAACCGCTCAGTGATAATAAAACTTTCATAGGTTTAACAAATGATAATCTTTCAAACTTCAACAGCAATGATAAATTAAAGACACGCTCACACACACACACACACACACACACACACACACACACACACACACACACACACACACACACATACACGCACACACACACACACACACACTCACATACACACACATACGCACACACTGGATATGATAACACATAGAAAATAGGTACTCGTAGGTATTATTTCTTTTTTACCTATTCTTTATGTTTTATGTATAGGTAGAGTAGATTACAGCAATGTTTTTATAAAGGTCTATTATCTATATAAGTTCCGCTTTCTACCTACACGCCCGACGACCACCTTAGTTCGGGAAATGGGATAAACTGAAAATCAGCCCTGCGTTAACCCAGTTTGCGCAGTATAGTGCTGAGTTTATTCCTATTTCCAAATATAATTGGTAAAAATGTAAAATTTAAGTAATTTAATGTATTTCTTTTCCGTAATTGGCAATAAATGTGTTTGTTTGATAACGTACAATTGGTATTCACACAGGTTCAATCAATCCTTTTGATTTTGTATGCCACATGGAACCAGAATTCATTCGATAATCCTATAGTATTGTATTCGTAAATTCCACAAATACGAACAAATCGCTTCCGCAATCCAAGAGATGAAGACAGACGTCCAGCGCGTAAAGCCAGGTGATGAGGTGAACGGGTCACAGATAATGCAACAGTTTTCTTGAGGCTTTGATGATGGTGTAAGAGCGATATGCCTTAGAAAACTCAAAGGACACGAACGACATTTGTTCATCTTTGTTGGATTTTATTTATTACGTTCCTTATTTTTAAGGGACGACTATACCACGGCGTCCTGTGTGCCCGATCTAGGCGGCGATCAGATATGGTATTTGTACCGACTGGTTCACACCAAACGCGATCTACGGCGATCTGAAAACGATTGAAAATCAGATCGCGTACTGTTATACGGGTTCCGGGAAAACACTTTTTTAAAAAACACTTGTTTTCACTAAATAATAATATATTATAAATTATCTTAATGAGATAGTAAAATAGAATAATTGATTTTATGATATGTTGCAAAGATTGGTATAGGACGTTTCGCAACGGAGGATGTGTGAAGACTGACTAAAAAAAAGGTAGAATAGAATAGAAAAATTCTTTATTGCACACCATTTCAAAAAACAACAGACAGCAAATTAACGTACTTAAATTACTATAGGTAATACAATGGGCGGTCTTATCGCTTAAAGCGATCTCTGCCAGACAACCTTTGGATGGACAGAATTTTTAGAAGGACTTGCTGGTGGTACAATGCGTAACATAATACTAACTACAGTGCTAATAAATGAATAAATAAAATAATCAAAACTCATGTAATCATCATAATAATATATAGATACATTTACATACTACTACATACCAATACAAAATACAAACATACTTATACGTACACAAATATTCATATTCCATACATACAAATACACATACATACAATTATACACACATACACAATATATAAATATATACATACAAGCATATACATAAGTCAACGGAAAAGTACTACAAATGTGATAGATAATGATTTTTAACCATATTTTTAAAGCTAGCGAGGGATTTAGCTTGGCGTATATCTAAGGGAAGTGCATTCCATAGTCGTGCAGCTTGGACGGTAAAGGTAATGAATAATAATCTACAACCTAAGTTGCTGATATAGCTGAAAGGTGTACATTATTGGGCCTGAAACCTAGGGGTATAACAGTACGCGCACGCGGGCCTAGGACGCCGCGGTTTGGTCGTACCTTTACTCTTATTGGTAATGCATATTTGTATTCCATAGCGCTCAAATTTGTCTTTTTATCAAATTCAAACTTGACCACCATTAAAAAAAAAAACTTTATTAATCAATCAATTTTATCAAATTTATAATTTTCTACAAAGAAAGCACAATTTAAGAGTAACGATAACGCCATCAATAATATCAGCTTGTATGGTTTCACTGATAGAGGTAGACCTCTCACATAGCACGCCACTGAGTTTTTTTTTAAACTTTTACTTTTACTTAGGTACTTTCAAAAGATAAATGTGTTTTTGTAAAACTGTAATCCTTATGAGTTATGTACTTATGTAAAAAGTGGGTATGATTTAAATTAATTTTACGTTGTCCGCGATAGGTAGGTTCTGTAAACAAGGCTCGTAAATAGTTCAAAAGTTTTCTTTCAATCATTAATGATCGAACAAAACGAAAAAACGGACATCACATGCCGCGATGGTCATTTTTAGTACTAAGTTTGAGATGTTTATGTCCATACTTCTGGAATAAAATTATCAGATCTCGATAAAACTTGAATGGGACTATAAGGAAGCATACTCGCTCAAACAAAAAATAATTTTCCAAATCGGTTAAGATTTGACGTTGAGTTCTAAGGTAATAAACAGCCGAATTAAGAACCTCCTCTTTTTTGTGAAGTCGGTTAAAAAAAAATTGTAAATGAAACGTTTGTCTACTATATGTCTATACGTCTATTGTCTATACGTTTTACATGTGGCACATAGTGACTGGAAACAAAGAACCGAAGATCGGGCTCAGTGACGTGTCTTGGGGGAAGCCTACGTCTAGGCGTAGGCCTCTCCCACAGTTGGCAGTGGACTGATACCGGCTGGATGATGACGACGTTCTACCACAGAAAAGATTATAGTCCTACGGTTCTACATGTATTAAGAAATGTTTATCAAACTTTATCTTCTGTGCTTATTAATATCGACTATTCTTCGTATCATTGAAATGTTAAACAGATCCTTTCATAAGCATTCAAAGCTGCATCCTAGGCTGTGTAGGGTGAGGCAGTGGAGTTGAGAGTGGAGACAAGACATCGATCCACCCGCGGCCCGTCGTCGACCCGCCCACCGTCGCTTAGCAACGGACGCCGTGCGCCGCCCGCCTTCTCACGAAAACATGTCGCACTTTCCGTTCTCTCGCGTTCCTGAAAGAGAAAGTGTCGAAGTGGTGAGTATTGTGTTTATTTTTGAGAATGTAGTGAGTTGAAATCTGTGTACCTCAAAGCCAGTTGCAGGCCAAGAGCTAAGAGACTGACTAGTGACCAGTGACTACTACGACTAGTGTTTAAGAAAATTGTAACTAAAGCATAGTATTGGATTTCACTTAAGTAGTGTTCATAATGTACCCAATGTTCTTCTGAGTAAAACCTCATTGACTTGTACCTAATGATTTAAATGACCTTTGCGTTCTTGAGCATTGTGAGAGACCTTATAGTATTGTTTGAGAATACGGGTTTAAGTCTGTTCAAATACTGAAAAACTAAGTACTAAATGTAATTTAATTGGTAATTTGTCACACCCGTATGACGATCAGTCAAGTATGATAATTAACTCAGCAATGCGAGCTACACTAAACTGGCTTGGCTTTGCTCCGTCTTGGTCTGCAACTAGATTAAATTTTAAAGCATGTGTCAAGTCAAGATGAGATGTATGTATATAGAAAGGACGTATAATTTTGTGAACATAGATTTGATATTTAAACTTCTCGGGGATATATTAAGTTCGTGTACCTACATTTATTTAACCGGCTTCACAAAAAAAGAGGAGGTGCTCAATTCGACTGTATTTTTTTAAATGTTCGTTACCTCAGAATTCCATCAAATCTTAACCTATTTGAATGGCATGATTATGGCTAGTGAATATTTACAATCGCGGCATGTCAAGACGGTTTTTTCGTTTTGTACGATCATAAATTATATTTATGAAGACTATTCCTAATGAGAGTCCGTTAATATGGAATCCTGTGGGATTTTATTATTTACGATTTGCAGGTTAAATACTGCAGCTGACACTAAACATCAAACCTAGTACATAACAAAAAAGACCTGCCCAATTAAATAACAAAATAAATTATAAGTAAAAAATATTTTAAAAAACAAGCTTTTATCTGGGACAGTGAACTAAAATGTTAAAAATAAATTCTAGTAAGTATTTGGCTTGTAGGTACTTACCTATATTCTTAAAAGCTTAAAGCACTACCCGTTTTTCAGGCTAGGTAATTTGACTAAACTTCAGTGCCCCAAGCTTTTAAAAATATAGGTAAGTACCTACACGCCAAATACTTACAATAGAATTTATTTTTAACATTTTAGTTCATTGTCCCAGATAAAAGCTTGTTTTTAAAAATATTTGTTACTTATAATTTATTTTTAACTTTTTAGTAGGTAGGTATAGATACCGACTACCTACCTACTACCTAAGTATTTAAGAGAAGGCATGATGTTTTAAAATATTCCACGGATATTTGATGTGATTATGGGTAAAGTGCTCTTCAAGGAAAATCAATCGACTCGGTGGGGCTGTGTTGCTATGTAACAGAAATGCCATGGCCACCTTACAGCTTCATCATCAGATCCTGGCTATAATTTACGTGTAAAGTGCCCCTCAAGACGAATCATTTGAGCCCAAATTCACTGGGGTTACGTTATTTTATCACAGAGATGCCGTGGCCACCTTCCAGCTTCATCATTAGACCCTGGATATAATCTAGGTGAAAAGTTCTCTTCAAGACGAATCAATCGAGCCCAAACTCGGTAGGGTTATGTTGATTTATCACAGAGATGCCGTGGCCACCTTTCAGCTTCATCATCAGACCCTGGATATCATCTAGGTGAAAAGTTCTCTTCAAGACGAATCAATCGACTCCAAACTCGGTAGGGTTATGTTGATTTATCACAGAGATGCCGTGGCAACCTTCCAGCTTCATCATCAGACCCTGGATATCATCTAGGCGTAAAGTTCTCTTCAAGACAAATCAATCGAGCCCAAACTAGGTGGGGTTATGTTGTTTTATCATAGAGATGCCGTGGCCACCTTCCGTCTCCATCATCAGACCAGCTCTATGGTGCCATATCATTGTATGGTATTGTACCATATCATACCGAAGATACATAAGTACACCAAATTTGAGTTCAATCGGACATCGGGAAGTGGGTCTAATTTAGCTTCCAAGATTCCACCCGAACATACATAGTGACATACATACATACATACATACATACATACATTGCAAGTTAAATAAAAGCTTGTAATAATGTAGAATCTTGTAATATATTCACCCTAAGACCTTGCTATGTTCTTACCAGCAATATATTTTGTTAAAATCTTTAAAATTAAATCTGCCAGCGAAAACAAGGCGTAAAGTGAAAAGTAAAGCGTAGGGTGACTTAGGCTGTGTTTACACCAAGTTCACTATTTGCCGACTTCTGACAACTTGACCGCCGACAGCCAGCAAATATTATCAATAAAATAATAAAAAACTGGCCAAGTGCAAGTCGGACTCGCACTCGTAGGGTTCCGTACCACACTACAGTATTTTATAAGATCGAGCAAAAACTACCAATATAATTTTTCGCCAGCAAAAAATAATTTTATCAAAACAGAGTTGTGAGCCGCGTGTTTATTTCTTATAACGTCATCTAACGTCTAATTCTAAAATCTACTAAAATGAAACTTAACACATAAACTTAAACTGTATTCTATTTTAGTATTTGTTGTTATAGCGGCAACAGAAATACATCATGTGTAAAAATGTCAACTGTCTAACTATCACGTTTCATGAGATACAGCCTGGTGACAGACGGACAGACAGACAGCGGAGTCTCAGTAATAGTCCCGTTTTACTCTTTGGGTACGGAACCCTAAAAATGGCTTCTGATAAATGGTTTAAGCTAAAAATATATTATACTTTTTAATTATACTAAATTGTTTGTTAAACAAGAATGTTAGCAAAGGCGACATCGTATAATTTCACGTTATAACATTCTGTAAATAATTTTTATAGCCTAAACAAGCACTTTACGCACGCTTTTCCATGACTTAAATAGTCGATTATTGCACGGCGTGAACGTCGTGCAATTATCTTTTATTTGACGGAAAATCGTAGCAAGCGTTAAGTGCGAGTTTATGTCAGACTGACAGCTATAAAATAATATACGATACTCGTGACTTAAGTTGTCTATTATTGCACGGCGTAGCACCCTCGCTGAGCTCGGGTGCTAACTTCACGCCGTGCAATAATAGACTACTTAAGTCACACATATCGTAATATACTAATATTCATATACAATATTCAATCAGTCAGAGCCAGTAACTATACAAGTGTAATAATGTGTGAGTACCCTTAATTTAGAAGCAGACGTAATGTATTTCAAGGAAGGTTTAATAAACAGACGCCGTGGGTGCTGACATAGGGGTAGAACACCACAATTTCGTCCAACAGTTTTTCACCCCTTATCCAATAATGTGATCAACTCAAAGTTTATTAGTTTGTTAATACTTTATCTTGTAACAGTGATGCGATCGAATGGATTACAATTTAATGTTATTTATTATACCTAGTTAGTTCTAGATGATTTAATAGGAGTTAAATAAGATTATTTTGTAACTGTGGTTTGAAATGTGCTAGTGTGTAGCGTCACCAATAGGGTATTACACCCATTTTTTAAATAAGATTTAATAGTGCTAAAAAAAATCACAAAATGTTATTCAATCGTTATAAGTGCCATAATAGTACATTACGATATTAGTGTGTTATAACCAATACGCACGTATATCGTACGACGTTTTTTAACACATTTGCGAGGAAACAGAAAAAAAATCATTTTATATTTAGTTCATTTCTAATTATTGAAACAGTTAGTGAACTTACAATTATTAAAATGATACGTAGTTGTAGTTGGTTTTTTAATTATGTTTTCATACGTGGTTATGTATCTGTCTTTGGATATTGACGGCAGCAAGCTGTCGCATGCGGTTCGCGCTTCTGTTAGTATATCCGGTGGAGTTGAAGTAATATATGGCTCTTCTTCATTATTGAAAGTTGTCATATTTAAATTTTCACAATACAAGTACAAAGAAAAGAAAATTTGAGAAAAATGGCGCGAGGATTATTTTCTGCCGTAGCTGCGTGAAAATGTTGGCAAAGACGTTAGAGCATGCAGCCAAGTTTTTAAATTACCGAATAAACTGATTTTTTTATTTTAAATAAACTGAATCTGTGAATGCACACTGTTGCTTTCCCGCCATTTTAACAGCGCGCTAGCGCTGCCTACTGACTGGCGCGGCGATTAGTTCGAAATTTGAATAGCAACAGCGCGCGAAATGGCAAATAATACTTTTATGGAATTTGTATGGACTATAACTTAACTATTTGCTTTGGTAACACACGCGTTTTTTATGACCCGCTTTACATATATAAAACCGGTGGAATTACATCAGCTTTACGAGCAACGGTGTTAAAAAAATGCATTTACATTTTGCATTTTCAAATTTCGCGCGTAATTTGACGAAAACGCTGGACGCAGTGGACGCCATATTGCTCTGTGGTCATTACGTCAGTTGGCTAAGTAAAAAAATGCAGTAATATGGTAGTCGACAGTTGACACTTCTAAATTTACTTAGTCGTATGACGTAATAGCATGGCGACTACTATTTAACGGTGTTATTAAACAAACAGATTTAAAAAGCTGAACCTTTGAATTGAATTTTAAAGTTTAGTTCGCTATTTTATTAGTTATTTATGATACTAGTGCGGTAAGTTGGTTTTTACAAACGAATAGACGAATGTAAGCCCGAGACGAAGTCGAGGGCTTACCATAGTCACGAGTTTGTTAAAACCAATATCCGCACGATCAATTTACCTGCATATATATTTTTTATGTTTGTTACATCTAAACTTCATCATTTCTTAACCGATTTGGAAATTTGTTTTTTGTTTGAGAGAATATGCTTCCAGTTTGATCTCATAAATAGTCATTTTAATGAGATCTGAAAAGTATCTCTAGAGATATGGAGTTAATTACCTTAAACATAGTACTGACAAGGACTAGCGTGGCATGTGAAGTGAGTTTCTTTTTCGTTTTGTGAACGATCTTAAATTATTTAGTAAATATATGTACATGTACAGCAAATTCACCCTTCTTTAATTAAATTGATAAATGACACTAGTGCAAGTTTTCATGATAATCCGAAGTGCCCAAAATCATGCTGCGTAGAAAAACTTTGGTGTTATTTATTGTCTCTATATCTATAAGGACGATCAGCGACTATCTTTTGTCGTCGCCGGCAGTTTTTTTTACGAGTAAAAAACAATCGTTAAATCCTACAGATCGTTGGTTGGTATGGTTGTTTGGGCCAATCTCTGCGGATTTCTTGTAGATCCTTATCTTTTATGGTCTATCTATATGTTGATACATGACAAGATAGTCTTTTGTTTCTCGCCGCTTGTTTTTTTTTGTAGAAGTAATTTTTATACCAATTGAATGTCAATGCAATCTACCCTTACTAAAATTATTTTTATTATAGTTTTTAATTAAGTATATCTTTCAATATTTTTTTGCCTACCTAATTGACTAACTTGGATTTAACTATAGATTACCCTGTATCTTAGTTAAACAAACGAGTATTCTACATCCCATCACTAAGGTTTTTAACTATAAAGCTACCCTTGATAATATGCAAGTTGATTTAGGAATCCATTGCGATATACGGCTGCTAAAAATGTATAACTTCATTGTAGAATTCGTGGATTATACGCGCTCACACATTTATTATGTCCCTACTATGCCTATGCCAGACGCGTTGATACGGCCGTATAACCGTGTTACTAACAATTAAAATTCATGTTTTTTTTTATTTCATATTGGCTAGCATTGACCACGATATGTCCTATATATCTGTGATATGTCCTGTGAGTAAGTGACGTTGCGGATGGAGGATTGTTGGAGGATGGCAACACGCTGGGCTAGCGTAAGCTAGTGCAGGCGCTAATCTGACTCTCCAGGGCTGTGTGCCAAAAAATAAATAATGGTCAAAATGCTAGGCTTATTAGAAATAAAATATTTGATGAATTAATTATATCAATATTTATGAACATATATATTTCGGAACATCCTAATGTTAACTCTATTTTTTTTTTAATAAACATTCATTCATTAATTAAAAAATATTATATGCAAACTAAGAAAAATATCATTAACAATGTACCTATCCTATCCTACTTCCTAACAATATTGTAATGACGAAAGTTGCAATGAATGTTTGTTACTTCTTCACGCTAAAACTACTCAACCGATTAAGCTGAAATTTGGTATGTAGATAGCATAGACCTAGAAAAAACACCTAGGGTACTTTTAATCTCGATATTTCCTCGGAAACGATGTCTACGCAGGTAAAACCGCGGGGCACAGCTAGTCCTTTTCATAAGTTGAAAAAAGCTACCATCGCTCCTAATTTAAACAAACAAAATGAATCAAAATTAATAGAGTAAAATAGTTTTGAATAATATAAATACTTTAATCCGATAAAAATCTCTCGTCCCTGAAATATATTACACACCTATCATATTAAAATTATAACCTATAATTTAATTTTCAAAATGTCCATAAAAACTTACGTTGGGTGTTGTCAGGTGAAAAAAGTGGTCGCACATTGGTTTTGTTTTTTTACACGTTAACCCATAGTTTAGTAGCTCAGATAGAAATGATGTTTTCTGGGAACAAATATCATAATTCATTATAATGCATAGATATTCTTCGGGATAGCTTATTATTCGTTTTTTGAATCTATCTAATAATGAGTTTAACAATGGCTCGAAAACAACTACCTTGTACTGTAACTTTAGAGTAGGTATTGCTACCAAAGCATTGATTTAATAATTACCTAAAATAGTTTAAAGTGTATCCCCCAATACTCAAGTTAACCCTTTTGTCTATCCCGTTCGACGTATATAAACCTTGTAAGTAGAGTGCAAGATACCTAATTAGGTACGTAGTATCTTGCACTTATTCTTCGGGAAATTGTATAAATCTACAGTTTCCCAAGAAAATCAACGAATATAGTGGATTAATATAATAATTGAAGCAATCTGGTTTTTAGAGATTGTTAGAAGTAATCCAACAATACATATTTAGATAATGTGTTTTTTACAATTACAAGAACACAGGCTGGTATGACACTGTATCCAAGTTTTTCTTGTACTCTCTATAAGGCTCAATATATTTTAATGTACGGCCACACCGCGGCGTCCTGCGTCGTGCAGGCGCGATCTCAGTACTTTCAATTGTTTTCTGATCGCGTTTGGTGTGGACCAGTCAGTACAAACACTACTGCGCTATGTGATCGCCGCCCAGATCGTGCACGAAGGACGCTGCGGTGTGTCCGTACCTTTATACCTCAAAATATTCCTTTCCTTTTATTAAGAAGTTGACACGCAAAATTCAAAAGACTTAAATTGTTGTAACCTGTACCGGCCGATACCCGGTTTTCCCACGCGATGTGTGCCTGCGCAGCGCGCCGACCATGACGGATCGGTGCACGACAGACGTTCCATCCGTCAGTCAGTCAGCTACAGGATTGATCGTCTGCAGGTACCCGATGACGCACTTTACTGGATGCCAAATAAGTAATCGTTCTGTAAAATTGATTCAGATTTATTGTCGGAATGATTCCAATCCCAAGAAGACCTTGGAGACACGTAAAGGTCCGAAATTAGTAACAAATAGCTTTGCTTCTACAAATTCAATATATCATCATCATCATCAGGATATACTAGTCTACTGCTGGACATAGGCCTCTCCAGTTGCACACCACTGAGCATGATCTTTGGCTAATCTTATCCAGCTCTTGCCAGCTACCTTGCGAACATCATCGCTCCACCTAGTCTGAGGGCGTCCTACGCTACGTTTTCCGAATGCCGATTTGCGGACTCCACTCAAGAACTCGTTTACCCCAGCGGTTGTATCAACAACCGCTGGGCTTCTGCTAATAATAATTCAATCTATAAATTTAAATAAAATTAAATCGATACCGTTTTTGTTATAAACATATTAAATGATATTTTTATAATGACAATAGAATCAGACCAGAGAGGCACAGGTGGCAAGAAGCTTTTTTGCACTTTTCATAAAAGAACACTTTTCATAAAGCATAGAGGTCTATCACCAACAATAGCCAACAATCCAGAACAAGCCGCCACGACACATGCATCAATGCGCCAACCAATGATTAATGTTCTATATCTACAACATTTTACATAAAAAATACACAAAAAATAAACATAACATTTCGCCTTTTGTTTAATGCGTCGACGCCAACTTGTCTGCACCGGACCGATTCGAATTTCGAAGGACGATCATTAATTATATTTTTGTCTTACTCACGCATTCCATTTTCAAAGTCGATATGATCTATAGATCCGATCTACGAGTCTATCGATCACGCGCATAGGAATCTAAATTTATTCATTTAGTGGCATCTTTTTGCAGGCCATGTTTGACGTATGGACCTTTTGATAAATTGTTTATGCTTGAATTTTGAATTGTAATTTTAATCAGCGTGTCTAATTATTTTGGGTGTCTAGGGAATGAAACTATGACTTCAATTTGGTCATATTGAGCCGTTTTATTTTTGTTGGGTTCATTTAATTATAGCACATGTGGTTAAGCAGAACTTACTTTATTGGTTGGTAATAAAATATCATAAAATATAAGAGTCATAATCGTTTCTCAGCGCCAGACATCACCTGATTAGATCGTATCAGTATAAACGTTTATCCCAAGTAATAATCATGAATTCTAAAATGACTTGAGATTAAACCAGCTTGAAGTTTCTTACAGAATTGTCTCTTCAAATGATCCATGCATGGTTATACTACTTATTTACTATTTAAGATGCAAACATTCGGAAACAATAAGACCGCAAAGAATTTCTTGTTGCAAATTGCGAAGGTTAAATGAAGATTATATGAATTAAACTCATTTTTAAAATTTCACAGTAACATGTCAGGTAAAGCAAATCGTCCTTCATCATTATCAGCCGGTATCAATCCACTGCTGGACGTAGGCCTCCCCCAAGACACGCCACTGAGCCCGGTCTTCGGCTCTTTGTTTCCAGTCACTGCCCACCGCTTTGCGAATGTCGTCGCTCCACCTAGTCACAGGGCGTCCTACTCTACGTTTGCCGATTCGCGGTCTCCACTCTAGAACCAGTCTGCCCCAACGGTTATCGGTCCTACGGCAGATATGACTAGCCCACTGCCACTTCAGTTTGCTAATCCGATGAGCTATGTCGATCACTTTAGTCCTCTGGCGAATTACTTCGTTCCGGATTCGATCCCGCAGAGATACACCGAGCATAGCTCTCTCCATAGCTCGCTGAGCGACTTTAAACTGGTGGACTAGTCGAACCGTGAGTGTCCACGTCTCGGCTCCGTATGTCATGACAGGTAGGACGCACTGATTAAAGACTTTTATCTTTAGGCACTGTGGTATAGGCGACGAGAAGACTCGACGGAGTTTCCCAAATGCTGCCCAGCCCAGCTGAATTCTTATCTGGATTTCCTTCTCGAAGTTGTGTTTGCCTAGTTGGAGCGTTTGCCCTAGGTAAACATACTGCGTGACAACTTCGAGTGGGATTCCATCTACGGCAATCGGTTCCGGAACAACGTGCTCGTTGTACATGTACAACGAGCACGTTGGTTTTATCCAAATTCATCCGGAGACCGATGCGACGAGAAGAATCAGCTAGGTCATTCAACATCCTTTGTAGGTCCTGCAGCGTCTCTGCCATAATGACGATGTCATCTGCGAATCGTAAGTGAGAGATGTACTTGCCGTTAATGTTGACGGCACAATCTTTCCAGTCCAGCGTCTTAAACATATCCTCTAAGGCATTAGTGAACAGTTTCGGGGATATGACGTCCCCCTGTCTCACTCCTCGACGCAGGTGAATATGTTTAGTACGCTGGTTCTGTACTTGTACTGACATCGTTGCGGCATTATATAGACATTTCATCACTTCGATATATCGCCAGTCGACTTGGCAACGCTGCAGGGACTCAAGAACCGACCAGGTTTCGATTGAGTCGAAGGCCTTCTCATAGTCCACAAATGCTAAGCACAGGGGCCGATTGTACTCTTCGGTCTTCTGTACAATCTGCCGCACCGTGTGGATGTGGTCTATGGTGCCGTAACCGCTTCGAAACCCGGCCTGTTCCGGAGGTTGAAACTCGTCGATCTTGTAGACATGGCTCAGAAGCGAAATCGGGCGGTAGTTTTTCAATAGGGTTTTATCTCCTTTTTTGAAAAACAAAACCACCATGCTTCTGTTCCATGCCTGTGGAGTTCTACCAGTGAAGAGAACAGAATTGAAGAGCTGTTGCAGCTGGCTTACAGCTGGAGCTCCTCCAGCTTTTAGAAGCTCCGTTGTGATTCCGTCCTCACCTGGGGCTTTTCAATTTTTGAGCTGTCTAAGGGCCATCACGATCTCATCTCGGCTGACTTCGGGCAGGTCTTCTGTGAAGTGGCGGGTTAAGGTGGCTCTGCAATCCTCAGTATCGGGTTCGGACCTTGAAGCATGCGATGCGTAGAGCTTGCTGTAGAAGTCTTCAACTTCCGACAGAATCTCCGGCTTGGATGCGACGACGTTCCCCGTTGATGTTGACAGCTTTGTGAGGTGGCTTCTACCTAGAGGCTGGACGAATACTTTCGACCCCCGATTCTGCTCAATTGATTCTGTAATCAAGAGCGTGTTAGAGGATCGGAGGTCGCGTCGTACCAGCTTCTTAATAGTTTTGTTGCGCACCTGGTTAATAGACAAAGCTGACAATGGGTCTGTTCGTCTCTCTTCCATTAGTTGAAGTGTTTCTGCGGAAAGCTTGGACTTTTTGCCCGTACGCTTGCTCTCGCAAAACTTCGTCCCTTCTTCCCTGAGGATTTCCACCACTTCTTCAAGTTTCTGGTCTACGTCATCTGTAGTTTCCAAGGCAGCGAATCGATTTTCCAATTTTAATTGGAATGTTTCAGACCCAACAACGGTTTGGAGTAGGTTTGGTCGAAGCGTGGACTTCATCAATCGGAATCTCTCGGCTTTGAAGTCGATATCCAGAGAGCTTCGCACAAGTCGGTGATCACTTCCAGTATTGAACCTAGTGATCACAGAGACGTCTCTGAATATGCGCCGTTTGTCCGTAATGATGAAGTCAATCTCGTTTTTAGTCACAGTGTCGGGGCTTTGCCACGTCCACTTCCTTTGGGGCTTTTTCTTGAAGAACGAGTTCATCAAGAAAAGCCCCTCTTTCTCGAGGAAATTGACGAGCATTTGCCCCCTGTGATTCCTACTCCCAAATCCGTGTGGTCCTAGAGTCGATTCACTGCAGGTCTGTACTCCCACTTTGGCGTTAAAGTCTCCCATGACAACGTTGTAGTGAGCCTTAGCGGTGGTATGTAAGGCTCTGGAGATGTCTTCGTACATACTTTCCACCTCTTCATCCCAGTGTGCCGAGGTCGGTGCGTAGACCTGGATAACCTTGAGGCTGTACCTCTTGGTTAACCTTATTATAAGGTACGCAACCCTGGTCGACACACTGGAGATTTCTACAACGTTGTCACTGAGAGCCTTGTTGACCAGAAACCCGACGCCGCCTTGGGATGGCTGGTCACCTTCTCTGTAATACATAAGATGGTGATGGAGTTATGGTGTCCTCTCCCTGTCTTCGGACTTCACATAACCCCAGAATGTGCCATCTTATGTGTCCCAGCTCCTCCTCCAGCTGCGTCAGATGCTCATCCAGCCGAATCGTGCGTCCATTAAACGTAGGGAGGGTCAGTTTCTTTTGGCGGCCTACCGTAACCCGGGGATTCTTAGCACCCCCTGCCCTGCCGTTACCATGACCGCCGCCGTGGTCAGGAATAGCAGGGCGGCCGGGAACTGGGGGCCGCGGCTTATTGTGACTTTCCATGATGGGTGGGGGGGGGGATGCCCTAATCGCCACGCTGGGCAGGCGTGTTGGCGATCGCAGGACGTAGCTTCTCGCACCGGTGACGCTGCTGCCCGTCACCGGCCTGTAGTATTTAGCTACGCCATAATTTTGAAATGGTTATACCGCCATTTGTCGGTCGCCAGAGCCTCGTTGGTTTGTCAGCAGGATGCACCACGGGCAGGTGAGGTTGGCTGGGAGCACTGAGGTGGTATTTGTTCTCCCTTACATCCCTCGCATTTGACTAGTTAATTTTAAACTCAACAAATCAGACAAATCGTCCTTACAAAGAGGACAAATCGAGAAGTTGGCTGAACTTCAGCCAGATATAGTTCATGTCATCCAGGCTTTGTTGA
Organism: Cabera pusaria; assembly: GCA_954871355.1. NCBI lineage: Eukaryota > Metazoa > Arthropoda > Insecta > Lepidoptera > Geometridae > Cabera > Cabera pusaria. Next base: position 16,537,350 of record OX940889.1, on the reverse strand, counting down.
ATTATGTGAGTTAGTATTTGCCTACCTTCTTCATAAAGGTACGGACATACCGCAATGTCCTGCGTGCGCGATCTAGGCGGCGATCAGATAGCGCAGTAGTATTTGTACCGACTGGTTCACACCAAACGCGATCAGAAAACAATTGAAAAGTACTGAGATCTCACCCGTAGATCGCAGGACGCCACGGTGTGGCCGTACCTTTAAAGTGTGATTTTAATTAAATAATTAAATAAAATATAAATTATTAATTATTATTCTGTATTTATCCTATTTTTTAGGATTGGTAGGATTGAGGATTCAATTGGCTCAGTGGCATGACTTGGGAGAGGCCTATATCCAGCAGTGGACTGATACCGGCTGATTATGACGAGGATGATGAGGATTCAATTGTATTACGTGATACCTACATCAAGTACCTCTAGACAAGCTTCTGAGAGGAGAGAGGTTTAGATTTCACATCTTTGATTTTTGATCAAAACCCTAAAAATCAATAATATTTATACATTTTTTGTACTCATTATGACAAAAACAGACGAGTGAATAGTTCCATAGAAAAATATAATATCTGTATAACTAATTAACTCTAAACAATATTTCATCTTCTGAGATTGCATGACGCGAGACAAAAAACGAAAGGTCGGAATGACCGCGCCAAAACCAAAATGCTTGTCCAAAACAAATAAAAGTTAAACAAAAAATGAAGCCAGTTAATAAGCTGGATGACATTTGGGAATTCGAAAAATTCATTCAAAGTATTATTAATAGCGTGCTTTGAAGCGGGTCTTCCTGATTATTAAAATGAGAAGACAGCACACTTATCCTTAGACAAAGTCTCCTCGACCATTAATTCGAGCTATGTTTCGGATATACGAGTATAATTGTATATTGTAGGACAAGGGCCAAGTTAATGTAAGTCCATGTTGGTCTCAAGTCTTGTTTCGCTTAAAGATCGCTTCTTCGTAACTTCTCAGATGGCGTGATAGCAAATAATTTTATAAGGACCCTTAACAATATGTCAAGCATCGTTTTTTTTTTTTTCTCGTTTTCAATAAATTATAACGTTCGCTCATAAGTTTACATTGTTCGATTTTGGTCGAAAGGCAACCTAACGACCATATTTCTTAAAATTATTTTGACAAAAAAGGTTACAAAGCGGGTTCTTTATGCATTTTGGGCCTACATTTGTTATTATGGGAGAATGATAATGTGATTATTGTTTTGCGAGCTTTAGAATGATTGATAGTCGATTGTCACAGATAATGAAGTGCTTTGAAAACGCACAATTTTATGCCGTATTCGTTATGGAGATTGAGTTCATTAAATCAGGCAGTATTAAAATACTTAGACAATTTGTTGGAAACAAAATTAAACTAAATAGCTATAGGTTTAACATCTTACAATATTAACTCTTGGACTAGACAAAATAGATTAATTTAACTTATGAATTAAAAAAGAATTTACGAAATTTCCTTGATGTTAAGAAAATTCTACTATTGTCTACTGTTTTTTTATGATATAATGTAACAGTACAAGCACAATTCTTGCTTGATAGTAAGCGATGACGGCAACCTATTACAGAAACAGTGGCATTCAAGTTCTGGACTGGCAAAATTTTGCATATCACTGCACTGCGCCTGCACAAAAAGACATTAATTCTCAACTGCCCTGTAATTTTACTGGACCCTTTTCCATTCAAACCGAAAAGCATTACCATTTCAGGCGGACCAGCAGAATTCCTACAACTACTGTAATTAAATATTGTTTCTTAAAGTGTTACACACTTTATATTTTTCTTAATTGTTACACACAATCCAAAATGTCATCGTACCGACAGGATTCGAATGCGCACCCTCTGGGAAACATGCCCAGGTCCTCTGACCAACTAAGCCACAGCACGATCCTATCGATACGACGAAATTAATAGATTACATTTTAACCAATTAAGCATTGGTGGCGCCATCTATGACAACTATTTAGAAGTTAATACTGACTTAAGTACTGTAATTAAACTCAGAGTCAAGATTCCTTATGATAATATTCGGCTTAGGGCCTATTTCACTATCTGCAAGTAAAGTTTCGTTTAGGCTTATCCCCGGTAAATTATATTGAGTAGCAATGTCGACGCATTTTACCATATTGTAGTAATAGCTAATCAAAATTCAAAAAATTCTAATACACTTTACTACATTCTAATACACTTTAGATATGGTTATAAATAGATGTTAAAAAAGCATTGTTCCAGCATATCTTACCTATTGGTATGTGAATGATATTTGTACACGCCAATAAGTAAAACTTATGTTGTAAGCACAAATTACATTTACATAACAATAACATAATTACATTTCTTTAAATTATAATAACTTTGGTAAAATCTAAAAGAGACATAGTAATAAATTACTATTATTAATATAATCGAAATTTATATAAGATTTCTTGTAACTGTGAAGTACAAAGTTCAATTTTTTTTTTATTTTACTTTATTTTTATTTACATTTGTAGGTACTCTAATGTTTATATTCCATGAACTCTTTTACGGAATAAAAATTGTGCTCTAGTAGCCACTTACATAAGTTTTTTTTAACTGTACAAATGTAAGTGTTTTGAGAGATTCGGGAATATGGTTGTAAACATTTATAGCCATTATATAACAATTTCTGTGAAACAATTTATTGTTACATTGTGGTAGTATAAGCTTATTGAGGTACCTAGTGTTATAATTACTGTAATATTTTATCTTTTTGAAATGTTTAAATTACATAATTCAAAAATATACATTGATGGAAGCGTAAGTATCTTTAGTTCTTTAAAAAAAGGTTTGCATGAATCTGTAGGGCAGGCGAAACATACTGCACGAATGCAACGTTTCTGTGCTATAAAAGCCCGAATCGTGTCTAGTATCTACTGAGTTTCCCTGGATCACAAGTCCGTACCATAGTATTGAGGCTAGATATCCGTGGTAGGCAATTAGAGATGTTTGCTTGGATGCTACCAGCGAAAGCCCAGGTATCAAGAAATAAAGAACCCCGTAAAAGCTAGTTGGTACTGAATTTTACTTTGCAAATAAGATATATATATCCGGGGTAGGTATCTACGTGTTGGGATGGTGGCGCTATTTCGATAGCTGAGGTCGGTTGTGCAGCACCTCGTACTACTCCAGTCTTCCATCGATATCCAAACAAGCATGATTCTATATTAGATCGCATATTTACTTAACATCGAATGAGATACCGGTCAAGTGCTTGCATGTTAAAATAATTAACGAATACTCAACGCTACTCAACGCTTTTAAAAACTTCGTGAATGAGGGCCTAATAGTAAAATAATGTCGATAGTTACCTAATTACGATACAATCAGTGTTTTATTCAATCACAATACAGTGCCGATGGCGGACAATGCCGCACAAATTAATATTCACGATCACAATACTTTGTGTATTATCGTTTTAATTTCGTTCGATACACTCTTCTCGTCGATGTTTTCTGTTTGTAGTATTTCGTCAATAGCCAGCTAGTATTGTTTTTAGGGATGTGAGAGAATATTCATGTACGTATGTTATCGATAGATCTGTATTTTGTTATCACATACCTTGTAAACAGAATATCCATGAAACTACACAAAAATATGGTATGGCGCCATGGAGGAAATCGTGTTTGGCTTCAAACTGATAGGCCGAACCGACTCAATGTCGAAATCAGACTCTGCACAAAGCTTGTCAGTAAATTATAATCAACACAAATATTAAGCGAGCTTAGCGCTTATCGCCAACTTAGCTACAAATGATTCCCACCGAAGCGAAGAAACTTCTGGATTTCATTTTGTCTCAAATCAAGGTATGATAGTGACAGAAGATAGAACAAGGCGCCTACTTGGTAGTGGCCAAAAAGGCAGAGCAAATGTGGTGTCAGTCGTCCAGCTGCAAGATCGACGACTTCGTAAACCTTGCGAGTCATAAAGTAATCTATTACAAATTTTACCATTACAATCTAAAAAAAATTACACAAGTAAAATTTTAACATTAATTATAAGTATCTTACAAAAACAGCTACTAAAATTCTACAAACAAAATTGTAGAGGGTTATTTGTCGATTATTATTCCTTATGTTTTACCGCGCAAGTCTCCACAAAATATTATATACCACACAAAGAGAGAACAGACGTATTTATTATCGACATGTAATATTATCGACTACTCTTTTCCCCACCTCCTCCACCTCTCTAGCTCGTAGCGTCGTCGTCCAATGATCGTCCGATAGACATTGTTCTGTCGATTCTCGATATTGTTCAATCAAAACGGGCAGTCCATGGCGCCGATCTTTTACGTATCTGTCGAAGTGACGACCGATATTATCTTTGTATTAGAAATTTAATAAGGTCGTGACTTTTGACCTATGCCAGAGAATAGGTATACCTACCTACAATAATACTTCGTACGTATGCTCTTGGACTTGCGACACCTGTTTTCATTTTATTATAATAATTTATGAATTAATTTATAAACCATGATATACTTAGTACCTATATGTACCTACTATACAAAGGGAAAATATAATTAAATGTTTATTTCGATTCTATCAGGTATGGAACTAGGTTACCTAATTTGGTAATGTGGCTTTTTTGGGTCGATCCACACTCTAGATTAAGCGTTTTGCACAATATGAAAATCTACCTACCTACGAGTAAGTTATAATACCTATATATATAGGTACTCGTATTCTCCTACTGTATAAACTGCCGGTTATTAAAGTACTAGCTGGCCCGGCGAACTTCGTACCACCTAACAGACTATGAATGGCGTGTTACCTTTTAGATGAACTTAATTTAGGCTTTTATAAACGTAATACAATGAATACAAAAGATATAAGTTTAGTAATGTATTATGGCAATACAGAAATATAACAAAAATACGATAATCAAATACTTCAATTGCGTGTCAGCAAGACATGATTCAATTAAACAATGTTATTATTGTTATAGATAAGTTGTAAACTTGACATTAGTTCGATTGAGTTTAATTTTAATTGTAAAAATATAATTACCAGTATTTAATTTTAATTCTTGATAAGTATACTTACTTCACGAATAACTGTCTAATATTTGTTTGCCTTATAGATAAAACTGTACACATACGGCACTCATAAATTGGCTATCACATTCTTGCATATCTCTGTATTTACCTACATTCTGACAAAATATAAAATTGATTAGGCATTGATTATTATTGTCTTAATTGCTTGTAAGCATACATTTCTGAACGCACGCATATTTGACAATTAACAAATATGTCATACAATTGTCATTACTGACAGTATTTGAAATGTATTAATATTTGTAAAATTTACATGACTTGAATTCACAAAAACTTGAAGAATTTTTATTATTATTTAGTTGACCCTGGCTAAATACACTAATCGTGTGGAGAACCCTTATAAATTTGCGGTTTACCGTATCGACGGAAAAACAATTGAACATCAAATGATTGGCAGTTTTGAAGCCCAGGAACATTTTGGCAAAATATTGTTTCTTATATAATTTTTTAAGATCAATTATTCCTTGTTTTTAATACTTATTATCCTATTCCTGACAAAGACAATTCCAAAAATATAAAAATCATAAAAATTGGTTCAGCCGTTCTTGAGTTATAAGTGCAGTAACTAACACGACTTTCTTTTATATATATAAGACTAGAAGTTCCCCGCAGCTTCGCCCGCGTTAAAAACTCCTTTTATTTCCTTAAACATTTTCTTTTGTAAAAACGATTCTATCATTAAAGACATCAAATAAGAATTAGCCAAATCGGTTCACCTGTTTTCATGTTATCGCGTGTCTAAGACAAATCTGGATTCATATTTATAAAACCCGAAAACCCCAAAAAAGCGCAATCCGAAACAATATTGATTTTCAGACTTTTTTACCCCAGTTCACTCTTAGGGTGGCATTTTGAAAAAGTCTCAAACTCGTATTTACTTATTTATTTACAGAAGTACTTGTGTGAAATGTCGAATAAAATGACTATCCAAACTTTGAACCCCCGCTCCATCCCTTGAAGAGAGAATTTTGAAAAATCCTTTCTTAGCGGATACCTACGTCAAAATAACTATCTGGATGCCAAATATCAGCGCATTCCGAAACAATATTGATTTCAGACTTTGTTACCCCACTTCACCCTTTTAGGAATAGAATTTCAAAAAGCCTGAAACACGTATTTACTTATTTATTTACTAAACTACTTGTGTGAAGTTTCGAATATAAAAGACAATCTATTCTTGTTTCTCCATACAAACTTTGAACCCTCGTTTCATCCTCTTCAGGGATGAATTTTGGAAAACCTTTTTCAGAGAGAACTAACGTCGTAATGAATAACTATCTGCATGCCAAATTTCAGCGCAATCCGAAATAATATTGATTTTTACACTTTATTACCCCATTTCACCCTCTTAGGGGTAGAATTTCAAAAAAACCTGAAACACGTATTTACTTATTTTTTTTACTGAAGCACTTGTGTGAAGTTTCGGATAGAAAAGACTATCTAATCTTGTTTCTCCATACAAACTTTGAACCCCCGTTTCATTCCCTTCGAGGGTTAGTTTTGGAAAATCCTTTCTCAGAGGGAACTAACGTCGTAATAACTATCTGCATGCCAAATTTCAGCGCAAGCCGAAACAATAATGATTTTACACTTTATTACCCCATTTCACCCTCTTAGGGGTGGAATTTCAAAAAAACCTGAAACACGTGTTTACTTATTTTTTTACTGAAGCACTTGTGTGAAGTTTCTGATAGAAAAGACTATCTAATCTTGTTTCTCCATACAAACTTTGAACCCCCATTTCATCCCCTTAAGGGGTGAGTTTTGGAAAATCCTTTCTTAGTACACCCTTACGTACTAAGACAAATATACCCTCCAAATTTGAAGTCTCTACGACCAGCGGCTGTCTTTAGGCTGTGCGTTGTCTGTCAGTGAGTCAGTCAGTCAGTCAGTCAGTCAGTATGTCAGGACAAAGATTCGTATAGTATTAGATGTAGAAGCACTACCGAATGAAACAACATATACATCTAAGGCAAAGTGTTCAACTTTGCCTTAGATGTATATGTTGTTTCATAAGACTACATAATATGTGATAACCAGAATGTCGCTGTCTCCAAGTAACTTCCTTAAGGTGCAGCTGCAGTGCAGTAGCACGCAAAATTCTATTTATCCAGAGTTTTGCGTGTCTCAGTTTCTGCTATAGGCAGACATTATAACATAACTATAAGACATGATTCATCGCTTACTGTCAGGAGAACGTACTGTTCTCCTGTTACCTAAATTGTTCGTACATCCGGACGTACTATACACCAAACACACTATCAATAAAAATCATACTAAAATATTTCATAAAATAACTTGGGCTTATTACGGCCATACAATCACCATAAACTGGTTGAACAAAAACGCTTTATTTGCCAAGCTCGAGTTGATAGAATGTTGTTATTTTATTCAAACATGAATATTTCTGGTCCAAAAAGAATTCATCCGTAGGCGGGGCAGCCCCGCCTTGGTTAGCCAACCCACTTATTATCCAATTATCCACATCACTTCTGTAAAATATCTTGTCTTTTAACGTCTACACTCTATTTTATGTGGAATGCTTTTGTTTAAGACCGTATAAGATTTCGATGATAATTATAGATTTCAATTGACAGATGCAAGGATGTTAGTTTCATTTCAAAACTGTCTCTCTGCATTATTGATTTAGGTACAGAAAAAAAATTGAAATATATCACAAAATAAATAATATAGCACAATCTATATAAAGATATGACGATAATTTTTATTATTATTATTTTGTATATATCTTATAGCCTAGCGTTTGACCACTATCTTATTTCTATTCACTATATTCTATTCATTCTATTCTCGCCTGGTGGTAAGCGATGGTCGAATATGGTGACACGCTAGGCCTAGATATAATTTTTCAAATACATATATATGTTATACAAATATTGTTCCATACGTAGTACCTATCTTGCGTTTAACTTCAATTACGGAACATGGAAATACCTCTAATTTGCGCTAACAGATGCTGACGGTGATGGAGTAAAGAGCTCACATGAACTTTTGGGCAGAGGCATCCTCACCATTCGATTCGGCCACATTTAATAATTCGGAAGATCACTCAATACGATTGTTGGGCTATGTGGCTTATTTCAGTACTTCATTTTATGTACAAGCTTCCAGTCAAGCAAATATCGAGGAATCGTCGTTTTTCGAATAGATGGGATAAAAACATTATTCCATATTGATATTTTGCATAAAGCAATTTTAACCTTAATTTTAACCTTTTTCCAACTACATCAAGCGAGGATTCAATTAAAGTCCCTTGGGCCGCATTCACCACAAATTCACACAAAATAAATTAGTAAACATAACATAAAATAAACAGAGCTTTCTCTTGGGAGTTTCCATTTCGTGGGAATATGCGATACTTATTACTTAAATAATATAGGAAGATAGTGTAGCTTATTGATTTAACATACGAGTACATTATTATTAATATAGAAACGTGCCCAAATACAAAAAAATAATAACGTACTTAATCTTAGACCTAATCTGTTGAAATAAAAACCGTCAAGAAAAAGTAATAAAACGCAGCTCAGCAGTGGCTAAATCTTCAAACCTAATAAAGTCAGCTTACTCCACCCTTACTGTAATCAGTGTCTAATGCTATTCTCCGTACGATAATGATTAATGACACTGTATTAATTCGATCTACTGGTATTAGTGGATCTGTGGCGAAGGGTGCCAAAAAACAAACGAATTTTGCGAGGGATTCTTCGGCAACCCCGTTAGTGCTGTATAGGGCTGTCAGCGCCAGGAAATGAACAAGTCTTACAATGGAAAAGATAAAAGTTTTATGGGAAAAATTTTCGTAAGAAATTAGTCATAGTTAAAAATAATAAAAACGCTTGAACTTAAAAGTAGACTCATGGCTCCATCATCAGACCCTTGTTCCCAAGCTCAATCTATTTTACTATAATAGTTAAAAATAATCATATGAGCCAGAGTTCTACTATCCACCTCCTGAGTCCATCAACAGATTAGCTCCAAGCTTTGATAATATACATGTCTTATAATCAAAGGCTTCAAGACACCAAGTTACAGTATTCTTATCTGAACTATTAAATTCACAAACAACAAAACAAAATATCTATATTTATCTGTATTTGTTTGCAAAGTTAAGCCATTACGAGGTGTCGAAAGAGCAATATTCGTCGGGCGCGACTGAAGACTTGTGTACATAAAAATACCATTGAACTATTATTACTAGCGTAGTACATACATACAAAGTTTCATGTCGATACAACAATTAGAAGTAATATTAAATTGACTTGTTTGTTAGTTAGTAACATTATTAGAACTAAAGCTAATTGCGCTAAAAGTGCTTTAAACGTGTCTAAAACACACATGAAGAGAAAATAAGTCAAATAAACTGGCCAAGTGCGAGTCGGACACATGAGGTTCCGTAACACAGTATAATAAATAAGATTGAACAAAATTTGCCGAAAAAACAAGTTTATCGTGGGGACTCTCTTTCAATTTAATTTTTAACCGACTTCACAAAAAAAATAACTCCCTTTAATTTTAATTTAATTTGATGTTTAACCAACTTTACAAAAAAGGAGGATGTTCTCAATTTGACTGTATATTTATTTTATTTTTTATTTTATGTTTGTTACCTCAGAACTCCGTCAAATCTTAACAGATTTGAAAAATTCTGTTTTTGTTTGAGAGTATATGCCTTCCGTTTGGTCCCATTTAAATTTTATCGCTGATAAACAATATAAACAAATTTGATACCTTGATGACATGATTATGATTGGTGGATATTTTCAAACAAAGGAGGTTCTCGATTCGTCTGTATGTTTTTTTTATGTGTATGTTACGCGATTACTCCGTCAATTCTGAACCGATTCGAACGATTCTTTTTGTTATCCGTAGGGTACGTTTTCGAAATGGTCCCATTGTAATTTCATCGAGATCTGATAAGTATCTCTAGAGATATGACGATAAACGTCTCAAACTTGCTACGGAAATTGACTCGTGGGGCATTGAAGTCGGTTGTTTTAGTTTTTAAACTATCTTAATTTTGTTGTTTTATGAACGAAAAGTCATAAATAAATGAAAGTAGTTTTTAACGCGGGTGAAGCCGCGGGGCACTGCTATTAATATATATATTGTAAGCGGCCAAAAAAATATAACATATCAGTTTGTTGTATGTAACATTATTTAGATAAAGTACTTATCGAAGTGGAGACCGCAGGTAGATAAGTCAACACACCCACCACACGCGCTTTAATTAGTAATGTATTGTGTTATTGTAAATAATTATAAAAATGTACATGTGATATGCATGCCTTATGTGACATGTCTTGTTGTACTGGTTGCGGTAGATTTTGGTCGGTGCCTATCTTATCGCGGTAATAAAGTTGTATGGTGACAGATAAATATCATATACATTTTTAAACATATTTCCATACATATGATGCGTGGATGATTATTTATTGAAATTGGTACCTATAGTATTTTTTGGGCTAAAATCTCGACTTCTTACACAACACGACATGACATAAATTTAATAATAGGATTTTTTGTCTAGTTCAGTGTATTACTATTTTAAGGTACGGACACACCGCGGCGTCCTGCGATCTGCGGGCGCCATCTCAGTACATTTCAATTGTTTTTTGATCGCGTTTGGTGTGAACCAGTCGATACAAATAATACTGCGCTATCTGATCGCCGCCTAGATCGCGCACGCAGGAAGCCGCGGTGTATCCATACCTTTAATCGTTAAATGAGTAGGGAAGGAGATATTGTCGAAAAACTGTTTTAGGACGCATTAATTTTTCCAACATAGAAAGGAACAACACAACGAAATCTATAAAATCACCAATTTTTAAATCTCCCGGAAAACTATCTAGGTAACCTACGTAACCTATATATATATATATATATATAGGTTACGTAGGTTACCTGAATTAAAATTATATTTATATATATATATATATATATATATATATTTTATTATTTATATATATATATATATATAATACATATATATATACATATATATAACGTTTGGCTACAAAATGACTGTATCAACCCTAGAGCAGAGTAAGGTCTATGTCAACAAAAAGGGACGCGTACCATGCGTCAAGGGAAGCGTTTGTTTTTATTAAATCTTTTTATTCAAATGCAATGCAATACTGTACGGACAATTAAATATTTAAATCTTGATTTTAGTCGTTCTTGATTTATTGACTGTGTCTACTTTTCCATATACCTACTTTACTCTTCTATATAGAGCAAAATGAACTTTGAATGCACTAAATATTTGTAACAAATTGGGTGGTGTTGCGTAGTCCCTTCGTGTTATAATAAGAAAGCATAAAATAATGACTCTTGCCTGGTTCTCTTCACGAATTAATTACTTAGTATTTCATGAAAATGTAGATCATACATATCTTATTGATTCAAGTGTTCGCTGATGATATCTGTGGTTCGCTGTTTACACTAAAACTAAAATCATTATGGTCATTGTTAACACAATATGTTATCATCATTAATTTTGGTTACACTAAAAAAATAATGATTTATTGCGCCGGTGCCTTTGCCCGCTCGAGTTAAATATATTCCTTTTTCTGATACTAGAACTAGATCAAGCAGGATGCACGCCTCATGGTAAGCGATATACTCTACATTTAACAGATCCTGTGGATCCAGGATCGCAATGCTTCTACCAGAATTGAACTGGCGATGAGTGTTTCGATCCCTGTAATTAATAATTATCTAAGGTTTAGTTCTTTTTAAAGTTCCGTATACCTCAGGAAGAAGGAACTCTTATAGGATCACTTTGTTGTCCGTCTGTTCGTCTATTAAGATCCTTCTTCTCAGGTACGTGTTGAAATTAAGAGGATCAAGTTGAAATTAACATAACATCAAATACTCGGGTCTACGGCGTCTACGAGCTGTGAAAATATCAAACTCATAAGTCAACGCGATAAAAAAACAAGACTGTTTGTTTATGTTGCATACTTGGCGATTTCACAAGAGAATCAAAACCTGGAGCCGTCGTCTATGGACAAACGCTGTTACTGCCGGACCGTCAACGAGAACGAGATTTTTCCGGGCCTGAATTTAAAATGACTTGCTGGCGATCGTTTGTCCACCGCCGTTCTGTTTAATCAACCGACTTCCCAAAAAGAAGGAGGTTCTCAATTCGTGTGTTAGTTTTTTTTTGTGTATGTTACGCGATTACTCCGTCAATTGTGAACCGATTTAAATTATTCTTTTTTAATCAGTAGGGTTCGTTTCCGAAGTAGTCCCATTGTAATTTCATTGAGATCTGATGAGTGTCTCCAGAGATATGACGAAAACCGTCTCAAACTTGCTACTGAAACTGACTCGCGCGGCATGGAAGTCGGTTGTTTTAGTTTTTAAACTATCTTAATTATAATAATATAAAATAATAACAGGTAACAAGTTTTCAACAGGTGGTAGGAGCATTAAGTACATCGAAGTTCCGCCTCACATGCTACCAAAAAGTAGCTTACCTTACGGTAATAACTATAAATAACCTTACGGTGATCCGGCAGCACACAGCCTTTGAGAGTCAGACAACTCTTATCTAAGCCTAGCGTCTTCACCATCTTCGAGCACATAATTGCTTACCACCAGGCAAGATTTAAAATACAAAATATATAAATAAAACAGGCCAAGTCGAGTTGGACTCGCCCACCAAGGCTTCCGCACCAACTTCTCAGACTAGGTTAAGAGACAAACTTAACTTTGTAGTTCGGTCAACTATGTATAAAATAAATCACACAGCACAATTTTATTTATTTACCTTATTTAAGGTAAGTCCAGACCCCTAAATTGTATGAGCGCTCATATAACTCAGAGGCCTATCTTAACTGGCGTCAACTATGTATGTATGGGGGCATATCCTTTAATTTTCAACTTTTTTTTATTTTTTGGATTTTTCCCTTTATTTGTGCTGTAAGACCTTGCTTCTTGCCAAATTTCATGTTTCTAGGTGAACGGGAAGTACCCTATAGGTTTTAGACCCAAAACCTATAGGGAACATTGGGTCCGGTTGACTTAGAATTGTCAATTTTGGTCAAAAGCAAGGTCTTACAGCACAAATAAAGGAGAAATTCCGAAAAATAAAAAAGTTAAAAATTAAGGCAATTTTTGGTACAGACAGACGGATAAGAAAGTGGTCTTATAAGTGTTCTTTTTCTTACCTTTGAGGTACGGAACCCTAATATAATAATTAATTAATTAAATAAATGCCAGAAACTTGTAGTTCCGATATTGCTAATGTACAGTAAATTAATAAAATTGTTATCTTAGATATTCTAATCCCAGGTATTATTTTATAGACATTGCGATTACTGCTCGCACGCATATTTATTTTTAAACAGTTTAACTCGGTTCCTTGGAGAGTCAATAGTGTTAATTTAAATAGTGTAAGATTCAATTTTGTTCACCCACATTTTTTTCAATTTACCCACACAACAAATGTTTAAACTTTCTTCATATAAATTATTGAAGCATAAAGATATTACTTTTCGTTCATAAAATAGACCAAATTTTGAAGAAAGTTAATAGTTACTTAGCCTTCATTTAAATTTAAATGTACCTACTGTGAGTACTAGATTATCGGTTCTTCTTTATCTAATAACAATTCTTTAATTTTCAGGCATACAGCATCATGAACACCCGAACAGGGATGTTGGTGGTCGTAGGCATAGCGTGTGTCGGCGGTATCACCGCGGTCATTGCTTTCGCCGTCACCCGAGACTCCGGAACCGGGTCCTCTACAATAGACTACGACGCAGACTTTTGCCACCCACTGGTCATCGCACACAGAGGCTCCAGTGGATATGTCCCTGAACATACCCTTGGAGCATACGCACTAGCAATCACCATGGGCTCCGACTACATAGAACCCGACATTGTCATGACCAAAGACGGACATATTATCGCGAGACACGACAACGAACTCGGACTGACAACAGATGTTTCTGAACGCCCAGAATTCGCCACACGCCGTCGCACACAAACAGTAGACGGCAGAGAAATTACCGGGTGGTTTACAGAAGATTTCACTTTGGCCGAAATCAAGACTTTGCGTGCGATAGAACGTATTCCTCTCATAAGGCCCGGCAACACACGAATGGACGGAGCTTTTGATGTGCCAACGATGCAAGAAATAATTGATCTAACCAAAGGCATGGAGATCAGCTACCACCAAAAAATCGGTATTTACCCGGAGATTAAACACGGCACTCACTTCCAACGCCTCGGACTGGCGATGGAGCAAGCCTTAGTTGACATTCTTCACAGTAATGGATATAGCGGTCCTGAAGCTCCGATTTACATACAGTCTTTTGAGATAAGCAACTTGAAAGAATTAAAAAGCTTGACTGATCTTCGATTGATACAGTTGTTTGGAGCAAGTGCGACAGCTCAACCGTTCGACCAAGTAGTGTTAGGTACCGGAGTGACGTACGGTGATATGGCTACAGCCGAAGGTTTGCGAGATATCGCCACCTATGCTTATTCCGTAGGTCCAGATAAAGGGTATATAATACCCCGAGATGAAAACAACAGGCTGGGTCCGGTGACTAGTTTTGTGACGGACGCTCATGCTGTAGGATTGAAGGTACATCCTTATACATTCCGTGCTGAGAATGTATTCCTACCAGCCGAGTTCCAGGTAAACGATACTTCACCGGCTGCCCTTGGAGACTTTGCGGGAGAGATCAGTGCGTTTTATGAAGCAGGGATCGATGGACTGTTCTCCGATCAACCAGATGTGTCAGTACGGGTTAGAGGGTCGTGTCGGTAATATTGAATGTATCATCATTATCATTATAATGACTATTGAATGAACCTATCTATAATATTAATTTAATATATGTTTAGCTGGGGTCGTTTCCAGTTTTAGAAATAAGCTGTAATTATATCTTTGTAGAAATAACGCAATCTATGTCTTATTACAAGCTTTTATTCATCTTGCCGTGATAGTATGTATGTGTGTTTGTGTGGATCAATCCTTGGAAGCTAAATTAGAACCACTTCTTGACGTTCAATTGGACTCGGTATAAATATGGGCATATGGCATCGAGCTTACCTGATGATGGAGCTGGGCTGTAGGGACTGGAATTCCGTAATGGCAAACGGTAGGACAGTCGAATTTGGGCTAGTTTGTGTTATCATTGGTAATTTTCATTTTATACATAAAAACGTCATTTAGAAAGTTTTTAATTATTAATTATTGTCTAATTGTCACTAGACACAAGTGCTTAGACCGCGCTAGGTTTTTATTAAGTCACGGGTTCAAATGCGATGCGTTATTTTAAATTTTACTACAGCGAAATTATGAGGGATGCTGTTGATTATGAAGACGAACAGAACTTAGGTCTATCCAGGATTGAAACGCTTTTCATAACACAGCAAGTTGCAATATGAATTCATTCAGGCGTTTTGGTAAACCTGTCTCTTAAGCGCTCAACATACAGAAGTTTTAATTCCAGTAACAAATCAGTTTGCCAGTTTACAGTTTACAGTTTACAGTTGCCGCAACTCTAAATAAACTCGAAAATTAGTTACAGCATGACAACCAATGCGAAGACGGGGAGGAAGTGCAGTCACTTGAGACGTTGCGATTGTCGGTTGCAAAAACCAGCAACTTGATTAACTGGTACAATTTTGTGAGGTACCAGCTATGTCAATTTGAACTTGATTTCGTCTCCAAGTGCAGCAGGTGAAAACGATTACCTGTGCAGTTTCTTGAAATTATATGAAAATCGTCATAAACCGCTAGTGCGAATTTCCTGTTGCAAGTTGCGACGTCAATGTTGATCCCGTCTGTGGAGTGCCTAAAAAGGCGGGTAAAGTTTCGGCACACAAGCGTATAATGAAATGACGTTAATTATCACGTGGCTATCGCGTTATTGATAAACCCTATCGAAATGTATGACCTAGTCTGTAATATAAATGTTACTGTACTGTGACGAACAAAATAAATAGCTTATGCTACATTACATTACATTCATAATAATAATGTGATTTTTAACCTACTTCAAAAAGGAGGATGTTCTCATCATGTATGTAGGTTACATATATATTATACATGTATATGTCCATATATGTATTTTTGTGTATGTCCATATGTCTCTGTCGATTGTGGCCCGATTTAAAAATCCTTTTTTATACGATAGCATAGAAAAGATAATAATGCTACGACGATAGTGTACGATAAACGAAAAAAACTGACTTCAAATGCCGAGCTAGATAGTCACTGGTGTTTTACTAATTATTAGTTCTAATACTTCTGAGATGGTCTCATTGTGAATTTATCGAGACCTGATACCTCAAGAGATATGGAGATAAACACCTCAATTTTACTGCTGAAACTGACTAGCTCGTTACTTGAAGACAGTTTTTTTCGTTTTTATCCTCAAATAGGTACTAAGCACTAAGCCGAGAGGTTTTTATAACATTCCCAATTGTTTATTGAGTTTATTATTTTTTATTTAAGACTATGTATCATAAATATTGATATAAGCTGTGCTCGCGGTTTTACGCGCGTATAATTTTAAAAAAATCACCACAGATTTATTCACGCGCATTCTTCAGACTTACTTTCTAAGCTAGCCACAGAATAAATAATAGTACAAAGCTAGGTAACAGTTATAATATTTATATGCATAGAGTGTTAAATAGCTATTAGCTAATACTTTTTCAAAGCCGACTGGTAGTTTTAGAGAATGGCGCTTAAAATAATTTAAGATCGCTTACAAAATGGAAAAAACCGACATTAAATGCCGCGCTAGTAAATTTTTACCACGACGGAATGAAGACGGTACCTATATGCGTTTGGGGTGAGAGGATGTTTGTGCAAATCCATGTTGCCATTTTTCTCCAAAACTGCTAGTCCAATTTTGATGCAGTTTTCAGTTATGGTTTCGGGTTTGATTGGTGCATGTTCTTAGATAAGTGTTACGGTGACAACCGCCAGCGGGCGCTGCAGCAAACATTGTTTGTGCAAATTCATGTTGCCATTTTTCTCCAAAAGTACTAGTTCGTAATTAATCAGTGGTGGTTCTTAGACAGATGTTATGATGTTAACTTTCTAAAGGACGCTGTCGAGGGTGTTTATTGAAAAATTGTATGTTGTTACTTGTACAGAGTCAGATAGTTTATCAGTACTCACTAGGTAAGGTGTTTATCTCCATATATCTGGATATACCTATCAGATCTCGATATAATTACAATGAAGCCAAAGAACTAGCATACTCTCTCAAACAAAACAATAATTTTCCAAATCCAAATGTTAAGTAATGACGGAGTTCTAAGGTAACAAACATAAAGAAAACTACAGGCAAAATGAGAACCTCCCCCGGTAAAGGTCCACGGAAAGTTGATTAAAAACAAACAAAACTCTTCACACTTTATAATATGAGTACATACTTATTATTATAAATATTTCTGTGGTACCTACCTATATATAGATATGCATCACCAAGAATAAAGAACCATAGCATTAACATATCTGAAGATAATGGTAAACTAAATATATAATGTACTGCTTTTAATGCGGAACTATGCTAGAGAAAATAACATAACGTAAAACACTTGAAAATCACTTTTGTTATCGCTTATACAAAACTTAATCGCTAGTAAACGTTAAATGTATGGTTAATCACGAAAGTTTACTCCAATAACAATACTGTGTTGTTAGCATAGTCGTCAATAAAATAAATATAAATGTACCTCATATTGTTACTAATAATAAACCTAATCAAGGTTACATATCCGGCTCCAGCTGCGATCGTTGACTATGAGACAACAACAGAGAGGCAACATCCGGATCGGTGTAGGATGGTGGTGATTGCTCATCGGGGCGCGTCTGGGTATGTCCCGGAGCACACGCTGGGAGCCTACGCCCTAGCCGTCACGATGGGCGCAGACTACATAGAGCCGGACCTCGTGATGACCAGCGACGGTCAACTCGTCGCTCGTCACGATAATGAACTCAGCATGACCACCGATGTCGCCCAACACAACGAGTTCACAGCACGCCACCGCATGCAAACAATAGATGGCATCAACATTACCGGCTGGTTCACCGAAGACTTCACTCTAGCAGAACTAAAGACTCTCCGCGCTACCGAACGCATCCCCGATATCCGCCCTGGAAACGCACGAATGGACGGCACATTCGAAATCCCTACCTTCAAAGAAATTATTGATCTTGTCAAAAGTTTACAGATCAGTCAGAATCGACTAATCGGCATCTACCCGGAAATCAAGCACAGTTCCCATTTCAAGAACCTCGGTTTGCCGATGGAACGATTGGTAGTAGAGACTTTCCAGAAAAATGGCTACTCCAGTTCTACGGATCCGGTGTACATCCAATCTTTCGAAGTGAGTAATTTAAAAGAGCTTAAGAAGTACACAGAGTTGAGATTACTACAGCTTTACGGTGACAAAACTGAGCAGCCTTTTGATCAAAAGACTTTGGGCACAGCGTTGACTTATGGTACTATGGCGACTGCGGAAGGCCTACAAGAAGTAGCAAAGTACGCTGCTGGGGTGGGACCAGATAAAAGCTACATCATAGCTCGAGATGAGAACAATAAGCTTGGTACGGCAACCAGTTTCGTAGCTGATGCACATGCAGCTGGCTTGAAGGTCCATCCGTACACATTTCGAGCGGAGAACTATTTCTTACCAGCAGAGTATCAAAGTAAAGATGGTACTCCAACTGCGAGAGGCGATTTCAATGGTGAAATGGCAGCGTATATTGCTACAGGAATAGATGGGATCTTCTCTGAACATCCTGACGTGTCTGTTCGTGTACGGGGAACATGCTGAAACATTGGATTGTCGTGAGAATGAAAACTGTATCTTGTAGACAAATATTGATATGGAGGTATGCGAGTGTGTGCTCAGAGGAAAATTTAATGATATTGGTAATTTTAAAACAGTGGCAATTACGAGTACCTAGACAACATAAATATTATAAAATTACAGACAACATTCATGCTCTAGGCTGATGTGCTGAGATATGACACAGCGTAATAAATCATTTTTCTTTTTGTGTATTTGTATGTTTCGACAGGATTAGTATTGTTTTAATATGTCAAATAACTATAATTACAAGAAAAGATGCAACCGAGCCTGTGAATATCAGACACCAATCCCATATTTTAACGGTCTGCAAAAAATCTATTTTGCATTTTTTTTGCTTTTTAGGGTTCCGTAGTCCTGACAAGGAACTCTTATAGTTTCGTCGTGTCCGTCTGTCTGTCTGTCCGTCTGTCTGTCTGTCTGTCCGAGGTTTTGTTAAGAGACCGTTAATACTAGAAAGCTGTAATTTTGTAGGGGTATGTATATAAATTACGCCGACAAGTGGTGAAATAACATTTTGAAAAGTATTTTTTTTTAGGTTAGCTTCCGTATATGAGAAGTGGGGATGAATTTTTTTTCGTCGTCACCCCATCGTATGGGGTATCGTTGAATAGGTCTTTTGAAATGACTTAAGGGTTGCTAATTTTTCGATTGAATGCTTGATTTAAGAAATATTAAACTTTAAAGTGCACATTTTTGTTCCAGTAAGGCGTCCCCCCTCCCTCTAAAAGCTAAACTGCTGGCTTGAAAAATCTAGAAAAAATCGTGATAATTGTGAATATCATGAACTTTAAAGGAAAATCATAGCGGTTAAGATAATTTTATTACTTCAGCATTAATAGTCGTTGAACTTGGGTGTTGGATAATTTTGTACCAAATTCAAAATCCTTAGAATAAATCCTTTAAAGTGACAAAGACGAAGTTCCTAGTTGCTTGGTTTTAACGGGTAAAGACTTGCATTGAATAACGGGCTACTACGGAACCCTACACTGTGCGTGGCCCGACACGCACTTGGTTGGTTATTTATTTAAGCTAATTTGAATTACCGTGTTTACAGTTGAACAATTTTTTAGACAAATTATGTATAGATCCTACAAAAAACAAAGATGTCGGTTAAAGTTAACCCCGCGTGAATGAGGTCAAACTGTTAAAAAAAAAATTGTTACTTACATCAGCTATGAGGTGATTTGGTTGACTTTTGACTTTTGACATGGTCACTAACACTTTCATAAAAGCAACAAAGTGCTAGCAACAGCGCCGAAATATCGGAAGCTCATAGAGTACATGAGTAAATAGAGCCCACGACGGCTATGACCTTGGTTATTATATAAACACCAACACAGGTAAGAACAGTCTATGAGTGTGAAGTTGGGATTGTGGTTACTTGGGCAGGTAACATGTAGTAATATAATATGTACCTGTGTTGGGGACATGCTCTGAGCAATTTTCAGCTTTTATAAAATAACGAAGGTCTGGCCGTCGTGAGCTCTTGGACTATCATTAAATAATGAAAAATATGGTAAATATCCCGTTCAAATATCTTGATGTCAAATGTATCGTCAACTCAAATATGTATCAAAGACTACTAGGTGTGACATACCCAACGGGATTCGCAAGACAGTTTCTGCGTTTGAAACTCTCGGAGCAGCGACCTCACTCACGTCGGGTTAACAATTAATAATTATTTGGAAGCGATTTGAATAAACATAATTAGGATAGTTTAAAATCTAACAGACTTCCATGCCCCGCGAGTCAATTTCAGTAGCAAGTTTGAGACGTTTATCGTCATATCTCTGGAGATACTAATTAGATCTCGATGACATTACAATGGGACTACCTCGGAAATAAACCCTACCGAATTAAAAAATAATCATTCAAATTGGTACACAATTGACGGATTACTCCGTCATACACACAAAAAAATATGTAAAAAAAAAACAGACGAATTGAGAACCTCCTTCTATTTGGGAAGTCGGTTGAAAACAGGTTCTCACAAGTCAAATAGCTTCAAACAAACATTTGAAGCGATTAAAGCCAGGAGGCGTCAAACCTGTGCGTCAAACTTTTGTTGAAGTGAATTTTTAACCGACGAAAAAAAACGGAGGAGGTTATATCGCTCCAACTTGTTGATAGCCTGTTCACACGGTTCAAATCGCTTGTTGCAGTTGGATAGTTGCACAGTTTTCTTATAGTGGTGTGTAGGACTTCTGCTAGTCCGCCTGGGGCGGTACCACCACTTCGCCAATTAATTGTCAGCCGTGAAATAGGAATGTTTTTCGGTTGAAATGGCAAGGTATCCAGCTTACATGGCATGTGAGACTCGACATCTTTATGTGTCAAGGTAACAGGCGCAGTTCAGTGACATGCAAAATTCTGGCAGTCCAGAATTTTTTCGTGGAACATGTTTTTTGAGGTTAAAATTGAGGTGAAAAAATAAATAAAGAAATGAGGAGGATAGATGCCCTTTATACCGTGTAAACGAAAAACCCAAACTAAATTATAGGTAGCTCTACTCCTAAAACAGCAATTGTCTCCAAGAAACATGGTTCATACCTAATAATGAAAAATATGTTGTTTTTTTTAATATTTTAATTGTTATCATTAGAAGATAATTCTAATATCACACAAATAACCATATTTACATGTTTAAAGCGTTTCTAAGTATCAACATTGGATGGAATCCCAAATTGACGGGATATTTCGTTTATCGGCATGGTTTTTTTGTCCATTTCATCGAAAGCTGACGATCGAAGTAGGTCTTCT
Organism: Cabera pusaria; assembly: GCA_954871355.1. Classification (NCBI taxonomy): domain Eukaryota; kingdom Metazoa; phylum Arthropoda; class Insecta; order Lepidoptera; family Geometridae; genus Cabera; species Cabera pusaria. The sequence continues at coordinate 16,515,619 of OX940889.1, read as the reverse complement.
GTAGTCCAAGAACATACTACTCGAGCTCGCACTCCTTCCTTTCTTTTGTATTTTCGTGGCATAGTTCTGCTATAATCAATAAAAAGTCCAAACATAAATAATGTATTTATATTATTATTCAATATTTCAGTGTCTGTTATATTATGTAATATAACAGACACTGAAATATTTTAAAAATGTACACTTACTCCATATTTATAGTCTTATGTATGATTTAGTGTTCGGAGGGATAGATGCCCCTAAGGGCACCTATACCTCGAAAAATCAGGGCAAGTATCCTTTTTGATAGGGATAGATGCCCAAGTCTTTTCTAGATAAATTATAATCAAAATAGCATCTATTTACACCTAGATGCAGACTCAATGAACCAGTATATTGACGTAATAAAAATATAACGGAATTTATTACTAATTATAAAGTTATACAACGCAAAATACTAACCTTTAAATCTTTGACGTGTTCACACACGACAAAATCATCAAACTTTCAAGTACGATTTAATATAAATTTGTGGACGAAAATTGTGAACGGGACACTTATAGGACTTTTCGAATTGCCAAGTAGTTTAAATGGAGCCCAATATTTTAGTATTTTTAAACGACTTCAAAAAAAGGAGGATGTTTCTCAATTCATCATTTTTTTTATGTTTGTTCGCGGATAACTTCGTCTTTTATGAACCGATTTTGATTCTTCTTTTTTTTCGAAAGGAGATATCCCAAGTGTGGTACCATGGTAATTTTATCGAGGTTTGATAAGTATCTCCAGATATATTGAGATAAACATCTCAAAATTGGCACTGAAAATGAATAGCGCGGCATTGAAGTCGGTTCTTTTTTAGTTTTTAAACGATATTATAGTTTTTACAAAACAATTTAGACGATTTGTTGGAGGATATAGACTTACAAACAAGAAGGAGAATGATTTGAAGAACGAGAGCAGTTTTAGAAGACTGAAACAGAATTTTTTAAGACGCTGTAGATTGTATATTGAAGCGGAAGAAAGAACTTTGAAAATTTGCTATAAATAAAAATCAGTTATAACTGTTTTAATTGTTTTGTTATTATGAATGGTAATTGTGTCATACATAGCCAACCTAATTAATTTACCTCAGAAATGAACAATAGGTACTTTTAAAATAATTAATTAAATTAGGAAAATTTTGTCCCTGTACATTTAAAGGCAGTTTACGGCTAAAATAGGCCTATTAAGTACATTTTTTTTATAACTATCATAAGCTGAGGGTCTCGGGAAGTTTTTAAAATAAGTTAGATGTCATGAAACTTTTTTATTTTTTTTTTATTAAAAGAACAAAATTAAACTCCGACCCGCTCCAGCCTAAACTATTTATTTTAGGTCTAAGTTGTTATAACTTTTATTAATAGTAGGAAGCTAGGTATTTTATGTGTGAGAGTACAACTGATAAGGAGTAAGAAACAAAAATAAAAATAATAAAAATGCTAAATTTACAAAGAAAAATTGTTTTTTTATAAGGACGAAATTTTTTTAATTCCCTTGTGAAAACGCAAAATACTTGTGCGAAAATATGTCACACAAACAAAGCGTCTAAACCAAACGGTCACATCTTTTGATCGCGTGGATTTACAATTTAAGATCGTTTAAAAAACTAAAAGAACCGACTTCAAAGTTCAATAGATACCGTAGGTCCGAGTATTTGATATATAAGCTTTAACCTGATATCTTTATCAGACAGACAGACCGACAGGCGGATAGATGGACATACGGACAGACGAATAGACAAACAGACCATAGGACAGACGGTTTGCAAAGTGATCCTATAAGGGTTTCTTTTTTCCTTTGAGGTACGCGGAACCGTAAAAAAAACATAGGTACAGACGAATTGAGAACCTCTTTGAATATCGGTTGAAAATTGTACCTATCTATCTAGCCTTACTATCAAATATCTCAAGATTCTCAAGTTGACATGAATGTCACTTGTGAATAGATTATTTTCAGTGTTATCGCAATGTACTGTTAGATAGAAAATAAACCTGTTTTACGATCCTCGATTTTTATTTTAAGATATCCATGTACTATTCCACTCAGAATTCTTAAAAATGATATATTCGTACATCTATGCAAAATATCTCATAAAAACTACTACAACTATTTTTTCGTAGCATTCAAATCGGTAAGCCCTTCGATGGTGAGAAACAATAACCAAGAATATTATGTTTTTTGAAGTGTTAAACACTTATTTGTAAATTGTTATACACAATCCAAAATTTCATCAGACCGAGGGGACTCGAACACGCACCCCCAGGAGAGTTAGATAACCTGGACATGTTATCCGGTATTATGTTTCTTTGAAGTGTTTCACACTTTATATTTTTGTAAATTGTTAAACACAATCCAAAATTTCATCGTACCGACGGGACTTGAACCCGCAACCTCCGGAATAACATGTTCCGGTGCTTTGCCAATTAAGCCACGGTGCGAAGTATCGTTACGACGAAATTAGTGGATTGCATTTTGTTAACCCAATTATGCATTGGTGGCGCCATTTATGACTACTTATTACGTAAGTTAATCATTCGGAAGAATACATTACAGTTTTCAAATCCGACGAGAGATGTTGCACTGCTTAAATCAAATATTATGTTTCTTTGAAGTGTTTCACACTTTATATTTTTGTAAATTGTTAAACACAATCCAAAATTTCATCGTACCGACGGGACTTGAACCCGCAACCTCCGGAATAACATGTTCCGGTGCTTTGCCAATTAAGCCACGGTGCGAAGTATCGTTACGACGAAATTAGTGGATTGCATTTTGTTAACCCAATTATGCATTGGTGGCGCCATCTATGACTACTTATTACGTAAGTTAAGGGTTCAAGTCCCGTCGGTACGATGAAATTTTGGATTGTGTTTAACAATTTACATGTTATCCGGGTTCGAGTCCCGTCGGTATGATGAAATCTTGGATTGTGTATAACAATAACCAAGAATATTACCTATTGACTTTTCCATTTAACGATATTATGTAGGTTATATACCTACGTAATATCGTACACCACAAGATTTTAACTACAAAAACGTTTTATAGGGTAGTTGCAGAAGGGACTAACAATAATGAATGCGCTATTAGAAATTACTTATTGATCACAAAGTTATTGAGGTTTGTTTTATTCCCAAAAATCCGTACTTTATGTAAATAGTTCTAGAAATACAACATATTTTTTTTTATTGTAGCAAACTTTACAAGGCTATTCGTAACTTAGTCTTATTTTAGATAAAATTTACGGCCTTATCTAATGATTAAATCTCTAGATCCTGCACTAGGATATCCTGTGTCGCAGAATCTAGTGACTTCCTTTGAAGCATTATTAATATGGCATGAACAGCAGTGTAATATTAACAATTTGTAGTAAGTTGAAAACATCTAAAAAAAAAATATTGTCAATCTAGTCTATTTTTAACCGACTTCAAAAAAAGGAGGAGGTTTCTCAATTCGACCGTATATATATATATATTTTTTTTATGTTTGTTCGCGGATAACTTCGTCGTTTATGAACCGATTTCGATTATTCTTTTTTTGTTCGAAAGGAGATATCCCAAGTGTGGTACCATGATAATTTTATCGAGGTATGATAAGTATCTCCAGAGATATTGAGATAAACATCTCAAAATTGGTACTGAAAATGAATAGCGCGGCATTGAAGTCGGTTGTTTTTTAGTTTTTAAACGATATTATTGATCTTTCTAACTGGCTGGCACCAAAACATTATGCCAGAATTCGGCGAAGAGATTGGCAATGGCAATACATTTTTGATCGATGGGTGGTACAAGCCACGCGCGTTCAGCAGTGAACCACCAGGGATCACGTGTAGAGTTAATGAAGGGTGACAGAGTAACAAACATCCAATAGGGACTTCTTATTTGGTCTGAGCCAATTGGTATACCATCATTATTCATTACACACTTTCGCAATTATATTATTACAGTTTAGGGATCGGCAACAAGAGTTGCCCGCATTGCCTGCTGTAAGTTTACCTTATGATTAAATCATCATCATCAGCCAATCTTTTTTTTATATCTTATAGGCTAGCGTTTGACCGCTATCTCACCTGTTGGTAAGTGATGATGCGGTCGAAGATGGTATGCACGCTAGGCCTAGAATGGGAACTGGCTTTCAAGGATAGCTGCCGGAACACATTAGGTGTTTTGGTGGCAGATTTTCTATCTTGAGGGTGGTGGCTGACCAGGTGGACACTAGATAGTGTCCTACCACCATGCGGGGTTTGTTGGTAAATTTCTCGATAGAAAAATCCATTGGTGCACGGCGGTGTGAACTCGGTACCTCTGGCATCAAAGCCAACCATTCTCCCGATTACGCCACCCCGGTGTCGTCCTGACCAAGAAATGTCAGTCCATATACTGCTGGTCGTAGGCATCTCCAACCAAAGACGCGCCACTAAACCAGATCTTTCGGCTCTTCTTTCTTTTCCAGAATTATTATTATATATATTTACAGACCTGCATTCACGAAAAGGATTACAGTCATGGAAGGTGGTTTACAAAAATGTGATAAAAACGTGTGTCACATAGCATCACAGCACGCTTAAAATATTTTTAAAAATCTGCAAAATTGATTTAAACACAAAGAGCTTTCTTAGCATTATAGGTATCCTTATTTTCCATATTATATGTAACAAGCATACCAACGTAATTGTTATATATCTACCCTGTAGATAAAATTCGAGAATTTGAAAGTAACATATTATTTTCTTTGTTTTTGGCTTCTGTGATAATGCAATGAAAGTAACATAATTTGTTGGTAAACAAAATCAAAGACGCCATTCGTTTGTTGCCATGGAGACACGTAGTATTTATATTCTCTTTGATGGCGACGAAAAGCATGCAATACTAATGGCTCCTCTACATGATGGGCCAGCGCTTGTCCAGCAAAATGGCCATGCGATGGTTGAAAAGGATCTAAACAATGGCGATGTTCAGTTGTGATCTTAGCGTTCAACAAAATGGACGTGGAAGTAATTTTTTTTAATTAAAAAAAAATTTAAAATAAGAAAAAAAATTACAAAAATTTTAGTATTTCGCTATGCGGCCCGGCAGTCGACATCTTGACACGCACGAGGTACTCTGCACGTCTGCACCACCGCATTCGAGCGCAAACTGAGTAATGGCCGACGTGTAGATGCGTACCGCCATCGCTGGCCTTTACCTTTGATGTGTGGGCGAAAAACCGACACAGCGGCCATTCCGCTGGCATCGTACGCACCACAAGACAGCCTACGCCACTACGCCCTCTATATGGTGGCCCACTACGATGGACCATCATGATGGCCCATCATGTAGAGGAGCCAGTTATAAACCCAATTCAAGATTTTATTCTTATTTTCGTACCTCTGTATGGCATAGAGCCGGGGCACGCGAGAGCGCGTCCCTTGTGCGCCTGTGCTACTATGTTACTTGTGAAACGGAATTGACAGTTTGACAGTTGTGCATGTGGGTTTTGATATTTTATTGTTGTGTTTTATCACAGTTTACTTTATTAATATGAAAAAATATTTAGATAATTGTATTAATGCGTCGCAGTCTACTGGAGGTTCCTGTATTGGGCAAAGAAATGCTGAGTGCGACATCAGCGGGTTGGTACAATGTCCACACTGTCCCAAGGTGCGCATTTAATCTAATTAAATCTCTGGAGTGGTGCACCAGAGTATTAGCTGCAACCACTTGACTCCTTTCAGAAAAGAAACATTAGAGTAGTTGACGACGCGACGCTGACATTAGTCAACGTATTAATTGTTATTACACTTGAACCGTTGAGTCTTCGCTAAATTTTATAGATATTATCATGGGTAATTTTCTGATGAGCTCTTTGATGTGATCCCACCCTCTAGATTTTACTCTAGTTTAGTACAGTAGTTTATTCTAGTTTGAAGCAACTCAGATCAACCTTCTGCGGGAAAACATCGGGAGGAAGGTTATTATTACCGTTAACATAATTTAAATTAATTTTTAAATATATAAATACAATATAAACTACCCCTAAAACTATAATATATATATTCCATATCTCGCACGTACGCGGAAAGAACTAGCTCAGATGAAACTATTAAAGATATATTATTACCATCGCGGTGTACTTTCCTACCTTCCCTATTCGGTTCGAAGGCATAGGCATATGCAAAATATCTTCTCTTCATAGTATTACCGGTATTTTTGGTAAAATAATAAACAATTCTTTAGCAAAAATATCGATCACTCTAATAGAAGAAGCTAAAAATGCCTGGTTCTTGGCATGCTCGGGAGAAGCCTTTCCAAGAAGTATCTTTAAGACAGTTGTTTGATAATAAGGACCGGGCTCGTCTTGCTTGCCACTCGCGAACGGAAATCAGTTTACTGGTTGCAGGCATTACCTTCGTCCAATATTCTTATTTTCATTAGGACCTTCATGGATAATAATAGTGTTTGAGTAGGAGTGGGACTGCGTCTGGGCATCCCTCGAACAGAGCCGCACCGCTGTCGCTGTGGTAACGGGTAACGGTAATGTTGCCATCTTTTTGGGTACCCTACCAGCAGCTACCTTAATTCAGTTTTTTATTTGTAGATTTTAAATAGTCTGTATTATAGTTTTAGGGGTAGTTTATATTGTATTTATATATTTAAAAATTAATTTTAATTATGTTAACGTTTTTAGGGTTCCGTAGTCCTGACAAGGAACCCTTATAGTTTCGTCATGTCCGTCTGTCTGTCTGTCTGTCTATCTGTCCGAGGTTTTGCTAAGAGACCGTTAATACTAGAAAGCTTTAATTTTGTGGGGGTATGTATATAAATTACGCCGACAAAGTGCTGAAATAAAATTTTGAATTTTTTTTTTAGGGTAGCTCCCCTATACAAGAAATGGGGATTAATTTTTTTTTCATCGTCTACCTCATCGTGTGGGGTATCGTTGAATAGGTCTTTTAAAATGACTTGAGGGTTGCTAATACCATTTTCGATTGAATGCTCCATTTACGAAATATTCAACTTTAAAGTGCAAATTTTTGTTCCAGTAGGGCGTCCCCCCCCCCCCCCCTCCCCCGTCAAAAAGCTAAACTGCTGGCTTGAAAAATCTGGTAAAATTCGTGATAATAGCGCATTTTATGAACTTTAAAGGAAAACTATAGCGGTTAAGGCTACTACGGAACCCTACACTGCGCGTGGCTCGACACGCACTTGGCCGGTTTTTATTAACATATTGTACATACGAGTATATACATATAATCACGCTTTTCCGTTGGGTAGGCAGATACTTCTCTTTCCACATGCTACGATCCCGACATACCTCTTTCGCTTCTTCCACTTTCATGAGCGCCTTCATACATGCTCGCCGGTAATGTAATAAATAGCAAAACTGTCACTTTAACAACAAACCTTTCAGTGTTAAATTCATGTGCATGTAGGTATTTTATTATTATGTATATACTAATACTCCATTTTGACATTGGAGATAACTTTTCAATCAATTTAAAAAAGTAGTAGGTAGGTTCTCAGTTCGGCTATGTTTTTTTTAATGTTTGTTACCTACCTTAGTAGGTACCTATTCCGTCCTTTATTAACCGACTTGGAAAATTATTTTTTTATGTTTAAGAGAGTAATATTTCCTGTTTAATCCCATTGTAATTTCATCGAGATCTGATCTGTCTCTAGAGATGAGTATCTCTAGAGACATAGCAATAAAAATCTTAAACTTGGTACTGAAAATGAGTAGCGCGGCATTTGAAGTTGCTTTTGTTTGTTTTGTAAACGATCCTAAATTATTGAAATGCCACACGGCATTTCAATAATTTTGTTAAAATAATTTAATTTTGCCTTCATTTTTCAAGCTACATACGTACGAGCACAGAATAAATTATAGTCTACCAGTAGGTATCTAGGTACGTTGCGCATGATTCTAACCGGTTTAAAATTATGCCTTGATGCCTAATACTTGTGTAAGTAGATGGGCAAGCTATTCGATTGTATGCCAGTTATATAAATGTATTTAGAGAGTCCTAAACGGGGCCTGTTTCCGTGACTTTTGGATATCGATTGAATGTCTAATGTCCTCGACTGTACCTGCTTATGTACATACTCGTAAACGAATTGGCATCATTCACATCGTAGATCCGTCTATGTAACGTGCGCAGAGTTTATGTATTTTTAAATAGTTTGTGTAAAAGTGTTTTGTAAAATCTTTAGTACGCGGATCTAAGGTAGGTAAGCATTTTATTTATTTAGAATATTGTATACATTTAATTTATTTGGAGCACTAGATAGATGCTCTGTCCACCTCTATAATAATGCCAAAATAATATCTGAAAAATAATTCAGAAAATTAAAAAAATGGTCAAGGTAAAGGTTCACTAGAATCGCAGTGAGCGTGCCTGGACAATATAGAGGGCTATGATCTACAACACACACATCCACGTTTGATCTAAGGATGATGATTACTGATTAATCATTCTGTAGATCTTAAAAAAAAAGTTTGTTCCTCTTTTTTATATGAATATTACTTAACTATATAAAAAATAAGTAGACCTATTAAATAGCTAATATTAATTTGATATTTATGTGTTTGATCAAAAATAATATGACCGATCCTCAAAATTATTGCCCGTTGTGTGGTCAGGGCTACCGACGGCAAAGGCAAAGGCTTACATTTCTATGCCCATATACTCGTACCTAAGTACTTACCGAACTCGACTTACCTCAAACTTTAATTTACAGGAAGAAATATGATCTGCGGAAATATATTGGTGCTGGCTTTTGTCATCTTGACAGCAGTACCCGCTGTTCCCACTACGCAACTGGAAACTACCGAGACTAGGTTCAGCGATGAGAATTTCTGCAAACAAGTGGTAATAGCACACAGAGGAGCAAGTGGCTACGTTCCAGAGCACACTCTCGGAGCTTACGCACTGGCTATCACGATGGGCGCTGACTACATCGAGCCGGACCTCGTCATGACCAGCGACGGGCATCTAGTTGCACGACACGACAACGAGCTAGGCATGACCACCGACGTCGCTAACCATCCGGAATTCGCTGACCGGTTCCGGAAACAAACCATAGACGGTACCGAGATGGAAGGCTGGTTCACAGAAGACTTCACCCTCGCCGAATTAAAGACCCTTCGCGCTGTCGAAAGAATTCCCGAAGTAAGACCGGGAAACGCCCGCATGGACGGCGCCTTCACGATCCCCACCTTCCAAGAAATCATTGACCTCGTCAAAGGCTTACAAATCAGTCAAAAGCGAACGATCGGCCTCTACCCAGAAATAAAACATAGTTCGCATTACCGTAACTTAGGACTGGCGATAGAAATTCCTCTCGTTAAAATATTTTTGAAGAACGGATACTGGAGTTCAAATTCTCCCGTTTACATCCAATCTTTCGAAATTAGTAATTTAAAGCAACTTAGTAAACTAACGAAATTGAAGCTGATACAATTGATGGAGAGCGACAAGTCACTCCAACCGGCTGATCAAGCTAATCTCGGGACAGGATTGACGTATGGAAATATGTCTACAGCAGAAGGACTCAAAGAAGTGGCGAAGTATGCATCAGCGGTAGGTCCGGACAAGAGTTTTATAATACCTCGCGATGAGAACAACCACTTATTAGCCCCTACTACCTTCGTAGCCGATGCTCATGCCGCGGGCTTGAAGGTACACCCGTATACGTTTCGAGCTGAGAATACATTTTTGCCAGCTGAATTCCAAAGCGCAATTCCTTCACCAGGAAACATTGGAAATCTCGAGGGTGAATTGAAGGCGTATTTCGACGCTGGTGTAGATGGACTATTTTCAGATCAACCAGATATCGCAGTTCGTGCCCGCGGATCATGTCTCTAAGTGTAGTTGTACCTTGTACTATTCATTATTCTGTGGTTGTACTTAGTTAAACTTAGATATTTACCGGACAAAGACGTGTCTGTAATCGGTACGCCGAGTTCCGGCATGTTCGGTGCTAGCCAGTAATGCCAGTATATACGAGTAAATCGGTTTGGAATAGTTGCACTAAGTGGATTGGAGTTAAGACAGTTGCCCAGTGTCTCGTGTCATTGTAGACTTCCATATTCGTACACTTCCATTTTAGACCCCATCGTCACTTAACATCAAGATAGATAGTGGTGAAGATCTTGTCTGTCAAAATTAGAAAATATAGTTTGTTCTATTAAATGTATTTAAATAAGTAACTCTATGTCAATTTTTATTTCTAATAATACCTATACCTGCACATATTTAATTTTACCTAACCTAAAAATCCCTCCACTAAAATGTACATGCTGGTCAAGGTCATAATACCAAGATCTCTTACATGATTCCCAGTGACGAATACCAACTATAGCTCGTATGCAACGTGACAGAAATGCCCTATTTATGTATAGAGTTTCCCTAAAGAAGCAGCCCGAACCGTAATACTGAACCCACCGTGATAAGCCAGAAAGACGTAACTACACAAATCTATTGACCTTGGTGCATACTTTACTTATTTGATATTTTCAGTCACAATGTTTGTCAAATGTGATATCCAAGAGCGTGAAATTATCTACTTCGTCAAGCTGTATCGTCATAAAATATATCTTACAGATTTTGATGTCTTTATCTGAAATTGAACTAGATTTTTATTACATTTGCTCTTAAATTATTATAATTTAGCCATTGTGTTATTATTTTCTTTGTTTTTGGCTGGCTTTATTGTGTTATTGTTTATTTAGTATTATCAATGTCAGTCTGATAATTGTAAATATGAATCATGTCAAAGTTATTGAAATGTCATCGGCAAAAAATGTTCATTTTGGTCAGTTATGATGTCATTAATATAAATTAAAAATACTAGAGAACCCAACACACTTTCTTGCGGGACGCCAAGACTATCAACCTTGAATTTGGAATGATATTGACATATATTGCTATCAGTATACAGCCCACAATATCTCTACACATTGTTCTCGGTTAATTAGATAGGTATTTGAATGTGAAACCCACATTGTTAGCAGGTAAGCTCTAACAAAAAAAATTAAAATCTTTACACTCCAATCTAAGGCTATGTACCTATTCAACAAAAAAAATATTAAACATTAGGCACTTTTAACCCTCATGGATTCATCATGCCTGTCTTTCTATCTGTCCGTCCGTATGTCACAGCCACTTTACTCCGAAACCATAAGACTACACAGTTGTAAGTTGGTAGGTAGATGTTTCTGATTCTAGGTGCGGGAGGGGGTGTCTATAAATAGGTGTTTAAAAATTACATAATTACATTGAGGTTCCTAAAACATTTTTTTCTCAAAGTCAGTTGTTTAAAAGATGGACACTTCTGAAGTGGTAAAATGTGTGCCCCCCCCCCCCCCTAACTTTTAAAATAAGGCAGGGGAAAACCTAAAAAATATATATGCTGTAGATCTTAATAAACACTTTCAACGAAAATTGGTTTGAACGAGTTAATATAGTCAGCAGTTTTTCAGATATAATATAACATTTTTAAAATCGCAAATATAACTTAATTTCTTGGTGGCGAAAAATGATAGTTATAAAATACTCTACTGTGTTACGGAACCCTACGGGTGTGAGTCCGACTTGCACTTGGCCAGTTTATTTATTCTTAATAGGCTAGCTCTTGACCAGCATCCATCTCAACTGATCTTAAGTGACGATGTGATCGATAATGTAGCGCGCTTAACTATAAGATACCTATTCACTAGTGACTTGAAGATCCCTAAATTGTACTTAACTAGAAACACAGACTCAAGCAGGCAAGACTTATAATCAAGAGTGTTTGCGATTATGCAATATCATCATCATCAACCTATCTCTGTCAACTGCTGGACTAATGGATAAGCCTCACCTGTGGCACGCCGTTATTTGATTTTAGGAAAAAAAATCAAAGTACGTATATTATGAACTACAATATTGTAATTTTTTTAATTACAAGTACCTAGACGTAAATAGTTCATATCCATGAACGCAAGGATTTTTTACCTGATGTAACTAATACAAGGTCCAAATGATTATTATTTATTCATTATATTGCAGCGAATACATTCGACCACTAGGTATGATAGAACTTAATTGTTGTTAGTACGTAAATATTCATTTAAACCGAAACGTAGGACTACAGACTTTAGTTAACTCTGACCACATTTTTAGGGTTCCGAACCCAAAGGGTACCAACGGAACCCTATTACTGAGACTGTCTGTCTGTCTGTCTGGCTGTCCGTCTGTCACCAGGCTGTATCTCATGAACCGTGATAGACAGTTGAAATTTTCTCAGATGATGTATGTCTGTTGCCGCTATAACAACAAATACTAAAAATAGAATAAAGTTAAAAATTAAAGGGCTCCCCATACAAGAAACGTGTTTGTTTCGGCATTTTACTATAACGCTATCTATGAACGTTTGACTGTATTAATTATATTAATATCCTGTGTTTAGTTAGACAGTTGACATTTTCACAGATGATGTATTTCTGTTGCCGCTATAACAACAAATACTAAAAACAGAATGAAGTTAAAAATTAAAGGGGTCCCCATACAAGAAACGTATTTTTTCGGCATTTAACTATAACGCCATCTATGAACTTTTGACAGTATTAATTATATTTATTACATATGTGTTAACTTCCACTTAGTTGACGTAGTTGTACTAAATAAGCACGCGGCTCCTGTTTTAATAAAGGTTTGGAATTGACACGTTAATATAATATGATAATATCTAAATGACCGAGCTTTGGTCGCTTATTTTATTTGTTTTTTTTTTTTGGTAAATTCGTGTTTTATTTTTTGGCTCCCAATAATAGTTTTCTCACAAAAGAACAAACTTGGAAAAAATAATCAACTCGTCTGGACTCGAACCGGGGTCCTTCTGATCGCCATCCGATCGATCTCCCACTGAGCTATCATAACAATGTAGCAATGGCAAAATTTACCTTCATATTCTAATTATATTGTAGGAGATATTGTAGGATAAAACAACATTTTCTGAAAATGTAAACCTAGCTAGATCGATTTATCAGTTTATTATAAGAAACGCGATTTCTTTCAGAATTTTTTGCTCGATTTTATAAAATATTGTAGTGTGGTACGGAATCGGAACCCTACGAGTGCAAGTCCGACTTGCACTTTGCCAGTTTATTTTACCTGGGGAAACCCGCACGGGTTCCACTCTATCGCGGGGCATTGAAGTGGTTATGTCGGCATCCAACCGACTAAAATCCCATAGTATTCCTAGCTGCATCCTAAAGGTCCTAGCCCACTTACACGACTCCGCTCCAACACCGCTCCCGCACAACACCGCCTTCAACAGGGGTGACTACTTGATGTCCACGCGTGGACAGCTAGCAGGCCACGAGCTGGCTATGCGCTTACAGCTGTCACTCTACTTGCTGTCTCTGCGCTGGGCGCCTCGCGCCCTTTTCGCGCACAGACAGCTAGCATAGTAACGTGCTAAGCGAACAGTCTGCGCTGTCCGCTCGATTGAAGCGCGCAGTAAGCGAGACGTCAACTATCGAGCAGTACGATGACGGTTAGCTCGGCTATAGCGAGCTGTCTGCTAATTTGTGTCATCAATGTAAAGTCTGTCTACAGAGGACGTCCTAAGGCTCACATTTTAATGAACATTATTTTGCCGGGTGGGAGCGGTGTTGAACAAGTCGGCTACGACCTTTATGCTGGACCTATGAGGACGCTTGCGCACTCGTTCACGGCAACCCTGACCACGCAACGCTATTATCTTACAAGGTCTTATCAATGTCTTACAGCACATGTCAAGGAATACCGTAAATTTACATTTTAATGTAAATTTTAACAAGAAGTGCCCCGCGGCTTCGCCCGCGTTGAAAACTTCTTTCATTACTAAAACTTTTCTTTCGTACAAAACCTTTCATAAAAACACTTAAAAAAATAATTTGCCAAGTCGGGCAACGGTTTTTAAGTTATGGAGTGACCAAGGGAAATACTTTTTTTTATATATAACCCAAAAACCATGTTTATTTTCAAACTGTGTTATCACCCACCGAAATTCCATTCCTTAGGGAATGGAATTTCGAATAAAGCCTAAAACACGTAGGTATTCACTTATTGATATACAGAAGTACTTGTGAAGTTTCGAATAAAAAATACTATCTAATCTTGTTTCTTCATACAAACTTTGGACCCCCCCGTTTTATCCCCTTAGGGGTGAATTTTGGAAAATCCTTTTTTAGCGGATACCTACATCATAATAACTATCTGCATGCCAAATTTTAGCGCAATCTGAAACAATATTGATTTTCAGACTTTATTACCCTATTTCACCCACCCTCTTATGGGTGGAATTTCTAAAAAGCCTGATACGCGTATTTACTTATTTATTTACAGGAGAACTTGTGTGAAGTTTCGAATAAAAAAAGACTATATTGTAACTCCGCGCAAACTTTGAACCCCCATCAAATCAGCGCAATCCGTTAAATAGTTTGCTGTGTGTTGATAGATCAGTCAGTCAATCAGGCAGTAACGTCTACCTACTACCAAAGAGTAACATATGTACTAGTCTATCCGCCGTGCTATCCTCCGTGCAGTAACGTTTGCCTTTTATAATACACGCAGAAGAAGACAACTTTTAGGAAAAAATACAAAGAGACTAAACACATTATTTTTCACTATTTTTACAAAATCCTAGATTAAGTAAGCCATCTATTGAGTCTCCAGAAACAAGCATGTTTTTTTTTTAAGAAAACGCCTTTTCGTTAATCATTAATAAGTGAATACAAATCTGGATTGACAGTCACATGGATGTAGACTTTTTTTTATAAGTAAGCGTCCTTTTTAACAGACTTCACAAAAAAGGAGGAGGTTCTCAATTCGAATGTTTTTTTTGTGTTTGTTACCTCGGAACTCCGTTAAATCTTAATCGAATTGAAAAATTATTTGTTTTTGTTTGAGAGATTATGCCTCCCGTTTGGTCCCATTTCAAATTTTATCGAGATAAGACAATTAGCTGCGGAGATAAACAATATAAGCAAATTTATAAGATGACATGATTAAAACTAGCCAGTACTTTAACTATCGCGGCATGTGAAGTCGGTTTTTTTCGTTTTGTAATACGATCA
The DNA here is from genome assembly GCA_954871355.1 of Cabera pusaria. NCBI lineage: Eukaryota > Metazoa > Arthropoda > Insecta > Lepidoptera > Geometridae > Cabera > Cabera pusaria. The sequence goes on along the minus strand of OX940889.1, from coordinate 16,500,520 downwards.
TAAATTATTGTCTAACGGAAGCCTATATAAAGGACAATGTGGGTAGTTATCAGCACCTACTATTACAAATTTACAAAGTCGGTTTAGTACCAAGTCGTGACAATGGGAAAAGTACTTAAGTAGTGTACCTACCTACAGGATGAATATTTTTCTGACTACATTTCTTTTTTTAAGTAGGTCTATAGACCTATCATCATCATCAAAACCAATATTATAAATGCGAAAGTCAGTTTGTATATTTGTTTGTTTGCGAGTTATTCACGGTCAAACGGTTTGACCGATTTAGCTGCAATTTTGCACAAATGTAGCCAGTATTATAGATAGGCTTAAGGATGCTTTTTAACGTGGGTGAAGCCGCGGGGCACTTCTAGTAGCATAATAGGCCAGCGCTTGTCTCATTCGCCCGCACTATCTCGCGGGTTGGTAAGTGACAATGAGATCGAGGATGTTAGTTATCATCACAGAAATATAAATTAATTATTAATATTTAAATAATATATTAATAATATAATATAAATTATAATTATTAATATTTCTGTGGTTACCATAGACTTACACTGGGAACTGGCTCTCAAGGACTACAGTCGGAACAAACCATTAGATGTTTCGCGACCATCGACGTCCCTGATTTTGCAACTTGAGGAAGGTAGCAAGATCAGATGGACTTCAGACACAAACAGTGCCCTACCTCCAAGCAGGGTCTTATTTTATTAGATTGATACAAGCATGCCCAACACCTAATATTCTGCCTCTTAAGGTGCGTACAGACTATGTAACGTAACATGTTATAACATTGTTATTTAACATGTTTCAGATAATGTCGACACGGAATGTTATAAAACATGATATTAGAACATGTTATTGTAACATGTTATGTTACATAGTCTGTACGCAACCTTACGAAGCCGTGGATATCCTCACGATGTTTTCATTTCACTAAAAATTAATGAGCAATTTCTCTATAACATAAAAGTTTACCCGAACTGGCCAGAGAGTAGAATCACTCTGTATATTATTTACAGGTTTGAGATGTTTATATAAACATAACACCTGTAAACATTCCCGTAAAGAATCATTTATTCACTGAAAAGAAAGGTAAGCTATCCTTTGTATCAACATATTTAATTGTGTACGTATATTATAACTTAAGATCGTTTAAAAAACTAAAAGAACCGACTTCAAATGCCGTGATAGTCAGTTTCAGTAAAGGTTGAGGTGCTTATCTTTATGTATCTGGAGGTTCTCATGAGCAGGATAGGATTATTCTCAATCATTCTAAAAGCAAATTCGGATTCAGAAACTGTCTCTCCTTCGACTCGAATCTTTGCAATTTATCACAATGCTCCGATCGGTTACTTTTGATATTTCATTCAAAATAAAACTGGCCAAGTGCGAGTGAGACTTTTGTCCCGCACACGGAGGGTTCCGAATTTCCGAACGCCATCTAACGAACTTCTAACACCAACTTAGTAAACGACGTTTACTAAGTTGAGTGATAACGATTGTCGTTTACTAAATGTTATCACAAGGGTAATTAATATTATTAAATATCTGGAGAACCGAATGTTCGTACGATTAACTTACCACTAATTCTAGCTAAATGAAGGTCTATATGTACTAAAATTGAAGATTTATTATTCTATACTGTATATTGACTAAGTAAACAAATCGACCGAGGCCCACAAATTTGACAAATGAAACGCTTGCGCGTGCTAATTTATCCTGTGCTGCCATCTAGTTACGTCCAGGTGAATTAATTTTAAAGGATATTACACAGGTAAGTTATTTGTAGTTGATTGCAGATTGAACACCGAGCTTTGCTCGGTATTTTTTGCCACTTAAATAGAAAAATATGACTCTTCCCGACATCTATTGACGAATAATAATTCTATTTTTTTCAATTGAGAGCAACTAACTGCTTTAACTACACAATAACACTACTTCTACTACTACTACACAAAGCTACTTCTACTCGCCAATAGATGTCGGAAAGAGTCAAATTTTAAGTTGATTATTGAAAACACGAATAAAACAACATTTCTGAAAATGAATCCTAGCTAGATCGATTTATCGCCCCCGAAATCCCCTGTATACTAAATTTTATTTAATCGTTGAAGCCGTTTCCGAGATTCAGATTCATATTTCGAGATTAAGGTAAACACGATAGCGCCATCTATGAATCTTCATAGATGGCGCTATCGTAAAAAACACGTTTTTTGTTTTAAACCCTTTAATTTTTAACTTTGTTCCGTTCTTAGTATTTGTTGTTATAGCGGCAACAGAAATACATCATCTATGAAAATTTCAACCGTCTAACTATCACGGTTCATGAGATACAGCCTGGTGACAGACGGACAGACAGACAGACAGACAGACAGACGGACAGCGGAGTCTCAGTAATAGGGTTCCGTTGGTACCCTTTGGGTTCGGAACCCTAAAAATCAGTTCTTCTTATTGGAAAGCTTTCCACGATAAAATATCTCACGGATTTATCATTCAAAATTAAAATAGAAGCTTCCGAATCCCGTTAGGTTTTCGAATGATTGAGAATCAGGCATCGTTTGGATTGTACGTCAATGGAATAAGGGGACAGATCGATGAAATTTAAAAGCATCGACTTCATAACAATTATGAAGTCGATGTTTAAAAGGGATTTTATAGCACAGTGTGACCTAAAACCGCACTTTACGCACGCTTTTCGGTGACTTAAATAGTCGATTACTACACGACGCTAACTAGCTAACTTGCTAACGCCGTGCAATAATCGACTATTTGACGGAAAAGCGTAGCGTAAACGTAAAGTGTGGGTTTATGTCCTGCTATACTATATCTATATATATAAAAGATAGTCGTGTTAGTTACTAGACTTATAACTCAAGAACGGCCTGACCAATTTTTATGATTTTTGTATTTTTGGCATTGTCTTTGTCAGGAATAGGATAATAAGTATTAAAAACAATGAATAATTGGCCTAAAAAAATTGCCAAAATGTTCCTGGGCTTAAAAACTGCCGATTATTTGTTTAATTGTTTATCCCGCCGTATTTTTTTTTTTGTTTAATTATAGCTCCACACGATTAGTGTATTTAGCCAGTGTCAAGTATAAACATTCTTCCCATGTGTGGATAGCATTACAATATTCAGATTTTCGCGTTTTTTTATGGTATAATTATGGCTCCACGCGATTAGTGTATTTAGCCAGTGTCAAGTAGTAAGTCAAGTAAAAATTCTTGTGGGTGTTTGTGTGTGTTGTGTTGTGAATGTTTGTGAATTCAAGTCATGTAGATTTAAAAAATGTAAATATTGTCAGTAATGATAATTGTTTGACATATTTATTGATTGTCCAATATGCGTGCGTTCAAAAATGTATGCTTACAAGCAACATAAAAAAGTGTATATATTTCCAAAAAACATTTTTAGCAACTTTTATTCTATATCTGCATTGCCATAATACATTAATAAACTTAATATCTCTTTTGTAATCATTAATTACGTTCTTAAAAGCCTAAACTAAGGTCATCTAAAAGGTAACACGACATTCATTGTCTGTTAGGTGGTACGAAGTTCGCCGGGCCAGCTAGTATACTATAAAATAAACTGGCCAAGTGCGAGTCGGGCCGGCACAAGTAGGGTTCCGATTTAAAAAAAAAATGCTGGAAAAATAAAGTACAAAGTACATCGATAACATAAATACCGTGTCAATACTAAACATGCTTATTTACTACAACGCTATCTAACGATTGTCTAACGAACTTCTAACGCGAACTAAGTGAACGTTAATACTAGAGATGCGCCGTATAGTGGTTTCACCGAATTACCGAATATTATTCGGTTTAATCTTTACCGTACCAGATATTCGGCTGAATTATTCGGTTTACCATTACGTTTTTATGTTTTGCCCCGTAAACAAGTTCTAACATGTACGCTACGTGCCGCTGCTGGTTAGATTAAGTACGAAATGTGGATTTAATTGAGGTTCATAAAAATGTTGATTTTAAGTTTAAAAATAAATGTTGATTTAAATTTTAAAAATAAATATTGTTGTGAGATTTAAATTAAATGTTGATTTAAGGTTTAAAATAAATGTTGACTATACCTACTAAGGTTAAGAAGTAAATATGTTTTCTTTGACTTGTAATATAACATGAATCTTAAATAAAAAAAATTGTATTTTAGTTCTACACCTTGGCTACATGAGCCAAGAAAATAGAAATGCTTGAACCGAATAATTTGGCCGAATAAAAATAATGGAAAAGATGCCGAATACGCTGAATACCGAATACCAAACGAATATTCGGCGCATCTCTAGTTAACACAAAGGGTAGGGTAAACCAGTGTTTTTCAACGTGTGGGTCGCGACACTTGCGACCCCCTGGGGGGTCGCGAAGCCTCTATAAGGGGGTCGCGGGGGGTCGCGAAGCCTCAGTAAAAGAAAAAAACAAAGTTTGAAAACATACTTTTAAAGAAAATATTAATTAAAGAACATTTGTAGGTGTTTTGACTGAGAGCGCTTATAATATTTGTTTCAAAAGAAAAATATGTTATTTGTTTCCTGTAGGCCAAACGAACGAAGTCGCGGGTAGAAGCTAGAAATCTAACAAAATACAGATTATAAACAGTGCAAGTACGTCGATTATTTTTTTCATACTAATGGGGTTGCGTCGCGTCATGAAAAAGTTGGAAAAATACTGGTAACCATTCGTTCATAGATGGCGCTATAGTAAAACACGTTTTTTGTATGTTTTTCTCCATACAAAAAACGTGTTTTAATTCTTAACTTTGTTCTGTTTTTAGTATTTGTTGTTATAGCGGCAACAGAAATACTTACATCATCTGTGAAAATTTCAACCGTCTAACTATCATGGTTCATGAGATACAGCCTGGTGACAGACGGACAGACAGACAGACAGACAGACAGACAGACAGACAGACAGACAGACGGACAGCGAAGTCTCAGTAATAGGGTTCCGTTGGTACCCTTTGGGTTCAGAACCCTAAAAACCGGCCAAGTCGAGTTGGACTCGCCCACCGAGGCTTCCGTACCAACGTTGGTAAGTACCAATTAAGCTAGACCTCTAAATTGTATGATCGTTCATATAACTCAGAGGTCTATCTTAATTGGAGAAACTATTTTTTTTATTTTTTATACATTTTTTATTTTTTGAATTTTTCCTTTATTTGAGCTGTAAGACCTTGCTTCTTGCCAAATTTTATGATTCTAGGTCAACGGGGAGTACCCGATGTAAGTTTTCGATCCAAAACCTATAGGGTACTTCCGGTTGACCTAGAACTGTCAATTTTGGTTAAAAGTAAGGTCTTACAGTACAAATAAAGGAAAAATAAAAAAACTTGACAATTAAGGTAAATTTTGGTACTTATAAGTTTTCGCGAAAATCTAAAGTTGCCGATATCTTTTTATATTGTTGACTCAGGACCTTGATTTTTATACACCTAATAAGGACCATAAACTTCAGTATCTGGTATAAGTTTTACCTTTCTAGGTCCACCCGTTCCTGATAAAATCAGTGGTGACACGACAAACAGACAGACAGACAGACGGACAGACAGACAGACAAACAGACAGACAGACAGACAGACAGACAGGCGGACAGACGGACAAGAAAGTGATCTTATAAGGGTTCCCTTTTTTCCCTTTTGAGGTACGAAACCCTAAAACACTATTTTTGCGATAACCTTTTCCTTTTTTAACTGACTTTAAAAAAGGAGGAGGTCCTCAATTCGTCGGAATCAGTGAAAGCATATGAAACATATGTTTTATTTGCGTTCACTGGTCGGAATCTTATTTTTTATGTAGGTATGATCCCCGATTACACAAAGACGCCTACAGGGATATTCTCAATCATTGAATAGCAAATTCAGATTCGGAAACTGCCTCTCCTTCGAAATCAGTTATTCTAATCGGAATGGTTTCTGCGACAAAATAGCTCACGGATTTATTAATATTCAAAACAAGCTGACCCGGCGAACTTCGTACCTACCGCCACAGAATAATGAATAGGTACCGCCAATCAAGGGCGGATCCAGCTTTGGCGCCAGGAGGGGGTCACATAGTCGGGGGGTTGTTGTCCAAAAGGCTGCTATCATACAAAGTTATTATATTAAATTAATTAAATATTGAAGGTACGTACTTACATAAAATCTGTATGGTGACAAAATATATAGATAAAATCATTATGTTCAATTAGTGGTCCACCTAAGTCCTGGAACCAACTCAAAGGGGGTCATGACCCCCATGACCCCCCCCCCCTGCATCCGCCGTTGCCGCCAATAAAGTGTTGTATGAACTTATTTATTTTAATAAACTGGCCAAGTTCGAGTCAGACCCGCACACGAAGGGTTCCTCTTGAACAAAATTTGCCGGAAAAATAAGTTTCTCGTATTTAATTGAATTAATAATAATAATTTAAATTTAATTTAGTTTTTACTATTTGATCTTATAGCAACCATTATAATACACAAATTTCAATAACTATCTATTACGGTTAAGAAGATACAGCCCTGTGAAATGTGGCCAGACGGTCGGACGGACAGCGAAGTCTCAGTAATACGATTCCTTTGAGTTCGGAACCATAAAAAAATCGGATTAGTTAGTTATTTATTCATTATGTGCTCTCTCTCTCCTTAAGAATCTGCGAATATATGTAAAAACATGTGATATAATCATTTATACAGTGCACTCATGTGCACTGCAGATGTATTGACAAATTCAATTTATTCCGTATGATTTAACCATAACGTTGTAATTGCTTTGTAGAATAAAAACGGCCCAAACGAAAGGCACCCGGGTGGGAGTGTGTCCTTGTCTATCAACCTGCTTGTGATATATATGTTCAATACTATATGTATAGTATATATATATATATATATATATATAATATTTTTTTTAGTATATACCCCATACCCTCAGTAAAGATATGGACTTTACGAAGATTTTTAGTGGAATTTTTTAGTGGAGTTTTTCAACAATTATTTATCCTTCTCTGCATATGCGATTTTATTGTTTGGAGCCAGTTCTGGCTCCCAGTTCTAGTGCGCACTGCGCCCGCCGCCCATTGGCTTTCACCCGCTGTCATGTATAACTCGACCAACTCACGTTATTCATTTTATCATATACCTGGCATATGTGTCACGTGTTCATTGTTTTAGTCGGGTGGGCTATATCTCTATAGTTATTTCATTACGCATACGCTAATGTCTTGTCTATTTAATTTTCCGTCCACGGTTGTAAGTGATAAATGTATTGTTTGTAGTGTAGCAGTCTCCTGTCACCCCTCTGAAGTCTGTGCTCCTGTCTCAGGCAGGTAGTCTGTGTAGTGTAGTATCTTTGTCCACATACAGTCCGGCAAGTATAACATGGCGTGCCTGTGCGCCACTGTGCTTTTACTTTGTACTTTGATAACAGTTTCTCTTAAACCACTTTTAATTACTTTTGGCATAATTGAACTATTTTAATGTAGCAGATTTATCAACAATAATGTCGCGGTAATCTCTCAAACGTCAAACTCACAGTTTAATTAAAAGAATTAGTTCCAAAAACCACCACCGCCAAGTTATACTTGTGGCACTGTAGGCAAGGCACATACAGTAATTTGTTTCTTTGTTACTATATATTATGTTACTCTTTGTGTCTTTGTCTGTCTCTGCCTGCTCTTCTGACTCATATAGTCCCCCCGGTATATATTGTTCTTTGCATATAGTAATCTGTGGTAGTAGTGCAAAGCTGGGTAGGTTGGATGAATAAAATAAACAAACATTTTCTGAAAAGTTAAATGAAACCGTGACAATTTACTGAAATAAATAGAAATGTAAATAAAACAATTTAAATAAACTTAGCAATGCTAGGACTATTATTAAAATTCCGAAAGAAGACATTGACAGTTGTTGGTATTGGTATCGTTTTTCTATGTAAGTAGCCTGAAATATTTCTTATTTACACAATATAAATATAATTCTTGCCGCAAATTATGCGTCCCCCATTATTCTAGTGTTTATGATCACAGTTGATTCCTCCTGAAGGAAGACAAGTGGGTAAGGTAAACCAATGTCGACCCTATTGATTTAGTTCTCTGCCGGTTTATCCTCGCCAGTTATTCTATGATTATTATTATTATTATTGATTCCAAATCGACTATAAGTGATAAGAATTCTGACGACCTGAAAAAATAATTACTTTTATCTCCTTTGGTACTAAGTTATTACTTAGTACCAAACTGAAAAGACTGAAACGATAGTTCCGAAACATCAGAATAAAAATTGAATTTTGACTACAGCAGTTATTCTGACTGAAGAGTAAAGAGTGATGTTTATGTCGACATATCATTGTGATAAGCTGGCTGCTAGTTGCTCTTTTTTATTGTAAATAAAGCAAGCATCTGACCACTACCTCACCTGATGTAAAGTGACATGTGGTTGACTATTTAGCACACTTGCCTAGAAGATACCTGTTCACTTGCGATTTAAACCCCCGGATTGTACTTAACTGGAAACACTCAGACGCTGCCAGAGAATTCCATTATTTTGCTGTGCGAGAAATGGATGCAAAGCACTTTGTGCGATAAAAATGGAATATCTACCATGTATTGATGGCGCATGTCTGTGCGCCTGGTTGTACGATGGAAAAAGGGGACTGTGAAATAATTTGTGCTATTGGAAGGCAAACTCTCCAAAACGTATCATATAAAAGACCGATAAACTGGAGACTTTGCGGTGATGCTCAAGGCTTCGAAGCCTTTTGCCTATAAGATTGTTGTCGTTTATGAGTTTCTTGACTCTCAGCGCAATAACTTTCAATGCCTCCAGCTGGTATTTGGCTGACCCATCCATGAGGTGAGAACAGTACTCCATATATGATCGGACTTGTGCTTTATGCAAATTTAGCAGCTGTCCAGGTGTGAAGTACTGCCTCACCTTGGCCAAAACACCACTACCAGCTTTTTTTAGGCCAATTGGGCTTAGGACCTAATAAAGGAGTTAAAAAAAGTTAAGTGTAGGTGTCAATGAGATTCCAAGAAGCTCAAGGCACATTCCAGAAAGTAGGAATTATGAAAACGACCAAATTATCATTGCCCCATTTGGAGACAGCCTGATTTTTTAATGTGAAAATGGGTAGCTCTTGTCCACTATCTCACCTGATGTTAAGTGATGATGCGGTCGATGATGTAGTGTGCTTACCCAAAAGATACCTATTCACTCGCAACTTGAAGACCCCCAGGTTGTATCAGGAGAGTTGCCTGTTAGGACAAGTTCAAGAGCTCGACCATCGCCTCCCTATAACACAGGATTTTAGGTACACTATTACGTGCACTGGATAGGTTTCTACAACGTTGCTATCGTCTGCATACCCAAAGTTACTGGATTTTAGCAGAAAAAATGCACCAGTTCACTAAAACTTCTCTATTATCTAAATGTCAAAAGTGCAAGTTGTGATGATTTGATTAGAGAACATCATTAGTAGATAATTACCATATCAATAGTATAAAATCATGATGACATAATCATATATTTACCTACAGTATAATCATGATTATTTCATCGGCTATAAGTAAGCAACGTGACATCGGTTGAGATAGTGTACGTTGCATGATACCATCCACTATGATACCATCTACTAGTAGGCTTCAGTTGTGGTACAGAATAAATAATAGTTGTGCCTAACCCACACCACTACAAGACTTGTTGCTTCTAATTAAAATGAATCAATATGAATTTCTTTGCAGTACTCATTCTTTTTTCTTATTCACTACCGAGGGACAGTCTTACTGAACCGAGTAAATCTCGTCAAATTAAAGTAGATTATACACAAATCAATACTATGGAGGACCATGAGAAGACTAAACGAGAGCTAATCGAAGCTAAATCCAGATTAGAAGAGCTAGAGAAAAAAATTGCTATACTGGAGGGTAGAATACCACAGAAGTACCCTGATGTGAAATTCTTAGGTTATAAGGAAAGAAAGCGGATACTGGTATGTGAAATTTACTGTTGAATGATAATTTATTATACAGGCTGAATCATTCACTAAGTTAAGATGGCAAAGTGTAGTAAATATAGTAAATGGAATAGCAAAAAATTACTCAAAGGAGTCTCATGGCTAATCTTGATCAAAACCCGTAGGACCAATAACCGTTGGGGTAGACTGGTTCATTGTTCAATTATCAAATTAAACCTAGTCAAATAACCCACCCCTAAGCGCTCCGGGTTTAGTAAACTAAAGTGGCAGTTGGCTGGTCATATCTGCCGTAGGATCGATAACCGTTGGGGTAGACTGGTTCTAGAGTGGAGACCGCGAATCGGTAAACATAGAGTAGGATGCCCTGACCAGGTGGAGCGACAACATACGCAAAGCGGTGGGCAGTGACTGGAAACAAAGAGCCGAAGATCGGACTCTTGACTTGGGAGAGGCCTATGTCCAGCAGTGGACTGATACTGAGTGGCTGATTATGATGAAGCGCTCCGGGTGCAAAGGTGCCCATCACACTCTCCGAATTTCCATGCCGTTCAATGGGATTGTCAAGTTTTAGCATGTTTAGTGCCAGCCATAGTTTACCTATGTTGATTAGACTAGACTCAGTTGTCCAGCATATAAGTAGGTAAAAAGTCAATATTTCTGGGTTGAATCTAATTAATCTATACTAATATTATACATTAGTTTATCTTGTGATTGATAACCTACGACTCAGATGCTGAAAGGAAGGAGACATTGCAGGTAGATTATGTACATTATATATCAAGGTGCACAGTTATGCACAATTTAATTATGACTAAACCCTTCTGTTACACCTTTTATAGAAGTTGTGTGTCTGGCATTAAAAACTATAAAAATATAACTGTCACAGTATACAAATTAAGGGCCAGTTTCATCGGTTCCTGATAGCTATCTGACACGAGACGCCATATAAAAACTGTCAATAATCTGTCACATTTCTTCATATTAGCACTATCAGGAACTGGTGAAACTGGCCCTAAGTGTAGTATAATATAAATATCTTATAGGTGACTGGCGGAGCAGGGTTTGTCGGGTCACATCTGGTGGATATACTCATGATACAAGGTCATGAAGTAATAGTTGTCGATAACTTCTTTACTGGTCGAAAACGGAATGTTGAACATTGGTTCGGTCACCGGAACTTTGAAATGATACATCATGATATTGTTAACCCATTGTATGTTGAGGTAAGTATTTATTATATGTTTAACATAGTTTGATATTTATTATATGTTTAACATAGTTTGAAAATGGAGGAAATTTCTATGTACAATTTATAATTTTAATTTTATATGACACATTTTAATATATTTTTTTACTAATGCAGACCGGCGAGCTGTATGAATTGATTATATTTCTGTGTGTATATATATATATATGTGCCAAAAAATATAATAAATAGTTATTCCGTCCCCTGAGTCTTCTAATAATAAATTATTGTGTAAAAAAACTAATGAAATACTGACCTAAAAAGTAGAAAATCCAACCACAAACCAAAAACCACAAGTTCAAACGAATTATATGCCCCTAAACTCTATGCCATGGGGTTTATTAGTAGCCGCTGAAGAATTCCACTATTTACTTTCTGACTCCATCATTAGATTAAAATACCATTAATATTTGTTATTTAAACCAACTGTTATTTATTCTGTGACTGAATTACATACATGTAAATACACACAAAGTTTCATTTCGATACAACAAAAGTAGGTTAAAATTGACTTCTAAGATTCGATTACATGGTTTTTTGGTTAGTTTGTTACAAGTGAAGTAGTGAAGCTGATAAAAGTGTGTTAGAAAGGAGAAAATTATATTAACAAATTTATTCCATTAGCTGCAATATCATATCAGTATTGTTATCTTGTTGCTACCATATTTGTGTTTGCAGATGTTTACATACTGTTTTCTTTACCATGACATTTGTTCTCTTATCTTTAGACACAAATTAATAGTTCTAATTCTGTATTACTTATATATATATAATACAACCATGTATGGAATGGAAAAAAAAATGATAATTCAACCATGTATGGAATGTAAAAAAAGCATTACAAAAATAAATTCATGTTTTTTTTAATGTCATATAGTAGCTTTACCCTCTGTGTATATCTGAATTCTGCAAAGTAAAATATATATTATAACTTATTTTTCTCGCTTAGCATTTTCCTAGTGTAGCTGCAGACAACCCGCAACCGCCTATATCCGCATAACAGTATAATTTATTATATGCCCCAATTTTGAATATTTTTTGATGCTTATGACATTAATATTTAAGTAAAGACATGTCGCCAATCGGTTCGCCGAGTTTCGCTATGATGTTTGGTGCCAGCCAGCTCGACACTACTTGGCAGACGAGTTTTGCGCTATAGGGAATCCCCATATTGCCGTCTTCGATTTCTTGACAAGCCTAATTTCATTTAAGACAATCTACATTGTCGATCACATCGTCTCTTGACATCAGGTGAGATAGTGATTAAATGCTTGCTTATACCAAAGGTTAAAGTTTTTTAATGTTTAAAGGTTGTCTGGCAGAGATCTCTCTTAGCGATAAGACCGCCCATTGTAATACCATAGACTAAGTAGTTCATATGATTAGTTTACTTTGCTGGTATTCAATAGAGAGTATTTCTATTCTATACCACTTAGCTTATGATTATGTTATCACTTATAAAAAAAACATGCAATGTCACATTATATCGTTACGTAAGATAGTGTTCAAGTCCAATTAAAACAAATCTGTGTATCTATGCTGCAAATAAATATAGTCGTCGGCGTATCAATTTGTGTGATTTTTTTTGTGGTTTCAGGCTGATGAAATATACCATTTAGCTAGTCCAGCGAGCCCACCGCATTATATGCAAAATCCAGTAAAAACAATCAAAACAAATACATTAGGAACTATTAATATGTTAGGTATGTATTTGAAAGAGTTGATTTCATTTTCAATGTAAGTTAATACAAGTAAGGATTAATACATACAAATTTTATTTTGCCAATTTTGGGGGGGACGTTTTAGGAAACACTCAGACGGCGACCTCTTGGCTAAAAGCCAATGGATATTTACGCCAACAGGCCGTCAAATATCTGTTTAACCGAATTCACAAAAAAAGAAGGTTCTCAATTCGACTGTGTATAAAAAAAACATAAAAAAAGTTTGTTACAACCTTTCTTTGAACCTCAGAACTCCTTCAAATCTTAACCGATTTGATAAATTATTTTTTTGTTTGAGAGATTATCTCTGCAGATATGGAGATAAACAAAATTGTATACCTTAAAGACATGATTATGAGTACTGGCCACTTTGACTATCGCGGCATGTGAAGTCGTTTTTTCGTTTTGGACGATCATAAATTATTTAATTCAAACTTCATCAGCTTACTTACATGCAATTTCAGTGTTTTGCTTGTCCTGTTATCAAAATATTACACAAAAAGATAGACCTGTGTTATTCATGGAAAAAAAATAGTCATTCAGTAGGTTATAGATTGTAGCCTATTATTATTATAGATATAGTCTATTAGCAATAACATAGCAAACAGTGCCCGGTAAGATGTCTGCTATTTTACGCTGTCATTGTAAAGTGTATCTACCAAGTACGAGCTAAAGCCCATATTTTAATGCTGCCATGCGGTGTAAAAATGTTTTCCATCATGGTAATCTTAAATACCTTTTAAAATTGATCTATTGGTTTAAGAAAGTTAAACTTTTTCAGGTTTAGCAAGGAGAGTAGGAGCTAAAATTTTAATAGCCAGCACGTCAGAAGTTTACGGAGATCCTATGGTGCACCCCCAACCCGAGTCATATTGGGGCCACGTTAATCCAATTGGTAAGTTTTTTCTCACTCGTGGAATATGTGGTTAAGGATGGTAAGCTACGTCTGGAATGGGAACTGAAATGGAATGGGCTTTCAAGGACTGCTGTCGGAAAGCGGTGTTGGGTGTTCGGCGACAGATTTTTCAACTTGAGTGTGGTAGCTAGCCAGCTAGCTTTCTGTAGCTTTTAGTAGCTTCTTCTGAGTATGTAGCCAAATCGTCACGTCGTCATATTTATTGAGGTATCTAATCTTTTAGTAGCTTCTTCTGTGTATGTAGCCAAATCGTCACGTCGTCATATTTATTGAGGTATCTAATCTTTTAGTAGCTTCTTCTGTGTATGTAGCCAAATCGTCACGTCGTCATATTTATTGAGGTATCTAATCTTTTAGTAGCTTCTTCTGTGTATGTAGCCAAATCGTCACGTCGTCATATTTATTGAGGTATCTAATCTTTTAGTAGCTTCTTCTGTGTATATAGTCAAATCGTCACGTCGTCATATTTATTGAGGTATCTAATCTTTTAGTAGCTTCTTCTGTGTATGTAGCGAAATCGTCACTTCGTCATATTTATTGAGGTATCTAATCTTTTAGTAGCTTCTTCTGCGTATGTAGCCAAATCGTCACGTCGTCATATTTATTGAGGTATCTAATCTTTTAGTAGCTTCTTCTGTGTATGTAGCCAAATCGTCTCGTCGTCATATTTATTGAGGTATCTAATCTTTTAGTAGCTTCTTCTGTGTATGTAGACAAATCGTCTCGTCGTCATATTTATTGAGGTATCTAATCTTTTAGTAGCTTCTTCTGTGTATGTAGACAAATCGTCACGTCGTCATATTTATTGAGGTATCTAATCTTTATTCAACTGAGAAGCAACTGTATTAATTTTCAAAACAAAGTTAGGTGCCAGTGAAACTACTGAGCTAAAGAGCTTTAACGGCCTTAAAATGCCTTTGGGCCTCTTCTTTACAATTAATATTTTTCTATAATTTAAGTTTCGAGTAATCCAGTTGCCGGTTTATAAAAGGGTGATTTATTATCGATGGGTCAGACGTAGCAGGGTGGTAGAGGAGCTTTATGCGCATCTATTGAAGCCCCATGTATTTTACCCAATTTGGTGCAGTTTTCGAGAAAATTGCAATATTCGTGTCTTCTGACTCACAACCAAAGAGAAAGACTTTCTACATATTTCATATTAAACTCGGCTGCGCAAAACGGCCCTGATGAGACCGACAAACAACGGAGTTTGTCTCTTTCTTTTGTATGGACGACTTATACATATAGTATAGAACATATATAGCACTAGCAGATTGTTAGACAAGGACACACTCCCATCCAGGTGCCTTTCGTTTGGGCCGTTTTGTTCTACAAAGCAATTACAACCTTATTTTTAGAGCATACGGATTACATTGAATTTGTCAAAACATCTGCAGTGCACCATATTTTATATTACGTCTATGTTCACAACCCTTTTTTCGTTAATGTAGAAACACAACATCTCTCACCGGTTAAACACAACACCTCTCACCGGTTAAACACAACACCACTCACCGGTTATTTTTACTTGTAATTTATGAGATGTAGGTACAAATAAGTAATGTAGTTGCGTGTAACCTTATCATATACAACGCGCAATTTTACACACAAAGGCGTATAAAATCACGCAAATCACAAGTGTGTTTGTCAATTTGTAGGCAACAAATTGAAATCTTCGTTTGTGATTTGCGCGGTTTCATAATAAGAATTATATTGGTTGGACCGCCCGTTCCCCAGGTGGTTGGAGAATTTAAATATTGAATTGCTACACCTCCGTGATGGTCACGGAGAAAATCTGCCGCCATAACCTTAGGTATATTTCGGCAGCACACACAGTCTTTTGAAGTCAGATCATTCTACGCCTATAGGCCCTAGCGTGTTTCCCATCTTCGATCATCGCTTACCACCAGGCGAGATAGTGGTCAAACGCTAGCCTATAAGATATAAACAAATATGGGATATAATAATCATCATCATAATACTCAGTCGTTGTCAGTCTACTGATGGACGTTCAGCTCTTCAGCTCATTGTTCACCGCTTTGCGTTTGTCATCGATATAATAATAGGAATAAATAATTGACTACAGATAGCATTTGTATTTTGACATTTATGAGCCGCTTATTTCAAATTACGCATACTACATATATACATACCTCCCGCCCTTATGCCACTCATATTGGGTTTTCACAATACCTAATAATTTATTGTGAAAACCCAATACAATTGCAGGGATTTTTTGTTTAGAACAGCGTATTTAATTCTAGAAAAAGACTATAAGTATGATAGTTTTCATAATTGTCCACTAGGGCAAACCGCGACGCGTAACTCAAAAAATGGAAGATGTTTATTTTCAACAAAACAAATTCTTTACACTTAATACATTATGTCTAATCTAGATAATATGGAATTAAATATTCATGAAACAGAAACACGACTTATTATTTATTGTCTTCGTTTTACAATCTCACTCACGACACGTGAACCATTTTTCAGGCGGATTTAATGCTACAATACTTATTATTCGAACAACATTGTCTCTTTTCAGGGCCTCGGGCGTGTTACGATGAAGGTAAAAGAGTCGCCGAAACGCTCGCCTATTCTTATGCAAAGCAGGAAAATGTATCTGTACGAGTCGCTAGGATTTTCAACACGTACGGCCCGAGAATGCACGTCTCCGATGGACGGGTCGTCTCCAACTTTGTAATGCAAGCGTTGCAGAATTTAACTATAACTGTGAGTATAATAAACTCTATAATATAAAAGCGTAAGTCAGTCAAGGTCAAACGGTACGGCCGCGGCCATTTGTCTAAAACGTTGCTCAAATGTCAGTATAGTAGAAAATGCACGTTAACTTTAGTTAGATACTTTATAACGAAAGCAAAGCCGCGGGGCCAGTAAAAGATAGGGCTACCTATATACTCTTTTCCTACAATATTTAATTTCCTCATAAATTAAAAAAACGAGGAAATAAGATGAATTATTTCGTAAATAAAAAAATGGTTGTCTGTAAAATTTTACGGGCGATAGTTAATGTGACAAGCGAAACGGGACACTTTTTCGTGCATGCATGCAGCCGGCGTTCATCTATTTATTAGACGTTGTCAAAGGTTTTGCCTTATGTTGTATAGGTATAATATCAAATTAATAAAATGTAAAAGGTTGAAATATGAGAAAATATATTTCGAGTTAACTTTAAATCAAACATCGTTCAATCGTTTCGGCTCGATAACGTAACAGAGTACAAACACAAAGTATAGCTGCAATGTATACATGTATGTATGTTTATTTCCATAAATACTGCCTTTGGCGGCTGACCGAACGTTTTATGTTTAGAGTTTATAGCCCTTAATTGCTGGAGTCCTGATAAGGGTTAACTATTCATTGCGGCAATGCAATACTGATAACTATAGGTATGTGTAACTTAAGATAATAAATGACGCATGACTGTTATCCCAATTAATAAGAGATTATGATTTTCAACCGACTTTTTTAAAGAAGGAGGATCTCCATTCGTCTATGTTTTTAGGGTTCCGTACCTAAAGGGTAAAACGGGACCCTATTACTAAGACTCCGCTGTCCGTCTGTCTGTCTGTCTATCTGTCTGTCTGTCTGTCTTTCCGTCTGTCACCAGGCTATAGCTCATTAACCGTGATAGTTAGACAGTTGAAATTTTCACAGATGGTGTATTTCTGTTGCCGCTAGAACAACAAATACTAAAAACAAAATAAAGTTAAAAATTAAACGCCATCTATCTAATTAGTTTCGGAAAAATGACATAGATGGCGCTAGTAAACGAGCCCCGTCTTTCCAGATCGCGACCAAACCAAATATTCTTGGTAATATCAATTAATCAAATATATGAGGTTGAAACTCTGTTATGTTTCGTATTGTACGGAACCCTCCCTAAGTGTGCGATAAGAGACGCGATGCTGACTCGCACTTAGCCAGTTTTATTTAATTGTATGCATGTTACGCGATTACTCCGTCAATTGTGAACTAATTCGAACTCGAACGATTCTTTTTTTAATCGGCAGTGTACGTTTCCGAGGTGATCCCATTGTAATTTCATCGAGATCTGACAAGTATCTCCAGAGATATGACGATAAACGTCTCAAACTTGCTACTGAAATTGACTCGCGGGGCATGGACCTCGGTTGTTTTCGTTTTTAAACTATCTTAATTATATTTTACATGTTTAATATTAGTTTACAGTTTAACAGAAATTAGCGAAACATTTTAAGAAATGTTATAATTTTATGATTATGTTTAACAACAGGAATTTAACGGCTTCAGCCTCGCACTGTACCCTTAGTAAGAGTTTTCATGCCAAACTCGATATCGTATGTCGAACAAATTTCGTATCAAAAACAGTACAGCGCCTCTAGTAGTTTTCACACTTCACTAAATTTAGACCAATCAGGGAGCCAGAATCTAAAAATATGTGGGATCTGTCAAAAGCGTTTACGATAAAAACTCGTACTAAGGGTACATACCCGCCCCCTGCGAGCGCCTCGCACTAGAGATCCTAATGAGTGATGACGCATAGTTAAAACCACTTTCAGGGATCCGTAACTCAAAAGGAAAAAAGGAACCCTTATAAGATCACTTTATTGTCCGTCTGTCTGTCTTTCTGTCCGTCTGTCAAGACACCTTTTTCTCAGGAACGCGTAGGATCTCAAGTTGAAACTTATATCAAGTCTTCAGTTTACGGTCTCTTTTGGCTGTGAAAAATCAAACTTGTAAGTCAGCATAAGTTGTAAGTGGAAAAAGCGAAAGAGGTATGTCAGAATCGTAGCATGTGGAAAGAAGTAGTCTCTGCCTACCCCGACGGGAAAAAGGCGTGACTGTATGTATGTATGTAAGTCAGCGTGATCAAAAGATATAACCGTTATGTCGCATAATGCGATTTCACAATCAAAACCTATAGGGTACATACATCCCGTTGCCCTAGAATCATGAAATTTGGCAAGAAGGCAGGTCTTGAAGCACTTATAGAATAAACCATAAATATGAAGTTTAATAACAAAAAAAAGTTATTTACAAGTTTTACTATTAAACACTTATTATTTGCGGTTAGTGCAATACAATTTCTATGAATCGAACTGCATGGTTAAGTTTGTCCTTCAACCTAGTTTGACAAATGTGTACGGAAGCCTCGGTGCGCGAGCCTAACTCGCACTTGGCCAGTTTTTTTCTATGACTTGACTCGACCTCTTTTTATCGTAAAGCATTTGCATCTTATGTTTCAGACCAGCAATAGCTTCTTAATTTCACTGGCTTCCTTCGATTCCTATTATAATTATGTTTGTTTTCAGTTATACGGAAACGGAAAGCAGACGCGGTCTTTCTGCTACGTATCTGATCTCGTGGATGGACTGTTAGCACTGATGGCGTCTAGCTACACTTTACCTGTTAATATTGGCAACCCAGTAGAACATACTATAGAAGGTGCGCTTTATTTATTTATTTACTGCACTCAAATCACACTGCTTCTTGATTAGATAAAGTAGTAGTGAGTAAAGTAAGTAGTTCTAGTAAGTTTTAGTGAGTAGATAAACACTTTACTTATAAGTGTTTATCGACAAAGTGGACCTAGGTCGACTGAACAGGCTCCGCTGAGGATTAAGCTCCCGGACGAAACTCCTTAACGAAGTGCAGTAAATTGGCAGCATTTTTAAATTTTTAGGCTAATTATTTTACTTATAAAACATTTACATAAACCTTACATAATGTCCATTATCAGGCTCTAGACTATCTGTGTACCAAATTTCATTTAAATTCGTTTAGTAGAACATTCACATAAACCTTACATATTTCCATACAAAGTTTCATCCCCTATTCCCTATTGTTATTTTACACCCTTGAGGGTAAAACTTTTACAAACTTTGAATGTCATATTTATTTATATCGAATCAACATCCTAAAAAATAAGTTTCAAGCTTCTTCTAGCTCTAAAAATGCCGCCCCCCCCCCCCCCCCCCGCCTTTCAACCCTTGTATCGCATTAAAAAGTAGCCTATGTCCTTTCTCAGGCTCTAGACTATCTGTGTACCAAATTTTATTTAAATCGGTTCGGTAGTTTAGGCGTGAAAGCGAGACAGACAGACGGAGTTACTTTCGCATTTATAGGATTAGTAAGGATAACCTTATAGACAAAAAAACGGTTCCTCCGTTTAGAGGTACTTTGCCGCATACAGACACATTATACACGTCAATCTTATAACATAACATCCCTTTTGCATCGGGGTTCATAGAAAATGTGTGCTAATATTAAAAACTATACGCTGTATGTTGTATGCTTCTATTATACATATTTGAGTGTATCGGTATTATACATATTTGAGTGTATCATCATTGTATCGGTATGCAATCAAGCCTACCCTTTTCTATTTCAGAATTTGCAATAATAATAAAGAATCTAGTCCCGGGTTGTCGCAGCACCGTGTCGACAGGCGCGGCGGTAGAAGACGACCCTCAACGGCGAAGGCCCGACATCGCAATAGCTGAGAAACATCTCAATTGGACGCCCAAGGTAAGACACGCGTCAAAGCGCCCAAGGTAAGGCGCATCGGTACTGACACGTGATGACAGAACTGGAAGCAAAAATCTCACTAACGGATAACGCCCGCGCCCCTTCCCTTTGTCTTGGCAAATAGACCTAAAAATTACTTCTGCGCATCTGAAGGCCAGACATTTAGATAGGTGCTGGGATTTGAGTTATACATAAGAGTCTCTTTAGCGCATGGCTTCTGTTCAAGTTAATGTTATGGCCAAGGGCCACACATATCTAGATAAATCAAAGATTCGAAAATGTAGGCAGAGGTTCTCATTATGTAAATATAGCACTAATAATATGTGTGTGTACACACTGTGGTCTAAAGGTCCATCCACGTCATCACAATCCAAGTCCATGACACAATGTTAAAGTTTTGCGGCCAAGAAGTAGTGACGACACCCTTAGTAGGCCGCGTTTACAGAGAGGATAGCGTCTATCATAATCGTCATAATCGTTTTGGCTTTTTTTGGCTCTTCTAGTTCCTGGTAACTTGTAATAATCTGACGGATAAATAATAAAATATTGTTGGCTAGCGCCTCGCATACGTAATTTTTTTTTGTATAGGCGTTTGACCACCATCTCACCCATTGGGTATAGTCTGGCCATTACTGCTGTACACTCCCTGAGATATGCGCGGCGAGGTGGGAGCCGGGGAAAAAAGGCAGACTGACGGAGCGCGTCCCCCCCCCCCGTCTCGCCGCGCGCATACCGCGCGTCCCCCCGTCTCGCCGCGCGCATACCTCAGGGAGTGCACAGCAGTAATGGCCAGACTATAGTGACGATGCTGCTGAGGATGGTAGCACGCCAGACCTAGAATCTCTCCTATAATCCTAGGCTCTCAAGGATAGCTGCCGGAATGGCGGAATACATAAGATATTTACCGGCAGATTTTCCAACTTTAAGGTTGTAAGGCAGACGGACACTAGACAATATCCTACCACCATGCTTGGGGTTTCTTATCGATGTTTTTCCTTCACCGGAGGGCCACAAAATGAGCAAATACACACTTTCGATAGAAAAATCCACTATCTCTGGCGTCAAAGCAGATCATTCACCCACTTATCTTTTATATCATATAGGATAGTGTTTGACCACTATCTCACCTGTTAGTAAGTGATCATGCGGTCGAGGATGGTAGCACGTTAGGCCTAGAATGGAAACTGGCTCTCAAGGATAGCTGCCGGAACACATTACATGTTTGGCGACAGATTTTCTAACTTGAGGGTGAGTGGTGCTTGCCAGGGTGACTGGCCAGGCCGACTAGGTAGTGTCCTACCACCATGCAAGTTCTTCCGCGAGTTTATGTGTAATAAATATGGATTATTAACCATTAAATGCCGGTGAATGTGTGCTCGTGTAGGGAAAAGCAGCACAATGTTAAAAAACATGCCATTTTATGTTCACACCAAAATTCCGTAATAAACACATTAAAATTCACACGAAAACTTGAACTCTTCCTACACTTTGACACTGGCTAAATACACTAATCATGTAGAGCCATAATGAAAATTGAAAAAAAAACTATATCTGACCTGACCGCGACATTTTGGTCGCTGAATGTTAATTATTAAGCTTTGGACCCGCGGCACAGAATAAATAATAGTACAAGGGCCCGCGGCTAGGTAAGGTGTGCGCCAACTTTTAGCAGTAAGACACCTTCCTCTTGAAACAATGCTATTTGCTATATTGAGGCGGCGTTACCCTACCGAAAACTTGTCGTGTGGGTTCTAAATTTAAACCATCAATACTAAATACCCCGTTAAACAAACAACTTTTGACTTGCCAATTTTGTCTAAATTTATACATAAATACTCAACTTTCTTGTTTATTACAGGTATCACTTCAAGATGGCCTCCAGAGAACTATCAAATATTTCAGAGAAGAGCTATCTCGGACCACATTTTCAAATAATCAGACATACATAGATGAGAAAACAAAAAGTCATAATTAGAATTATGAATTTTAGAATAATCCACTTTAATGTGATAATAGGTGCCAGTATTTCTGGAATTTTAATCATATCTTGTTTGTACCTTTGTAAGACATTTTTATGTTAAATAGAACTGACGGGAAGGCTTTTATAATTCTACTAAATTTTGGCCCAAAGGCATTGTACATAAATTTTGTATGAGCCAAACCACAAATTGTACCAACATATCAAATAATCTGTATGTACAATATTGATAGTATCCTCTTTTTATGTTAATAATGCCATGATATGATCGAAATGTTTATTTAAAGTAACATTTCCGATTTAAAGTTTTGAACATTGTTTATGGTTTATCTCGCCATTTGTATGAACTGATAGTCTGGTACAATTTGAAGTGTAATATTGTTTTTATTACTTTATATCAATCTCGGATAAATCTTATAGGCTAGCGTTTGACCACTATCTCGCCTGGTGGAAAGCGATGATGTGATTGAAAATGGTGAACACGCTATGCCTAGAATATTCTAACTCGCCTAGGGCTGTGTGCAGCACAAGCCAGGCGAAACATCGATATAATATGTTTCTAACACCTGTGCCAGGATATGAACCGGCGACCTCTCTTAGAAGCCAAGCTATATATCGTTTGCGCCGACGGGGCAAAGGTAGTGTTTTTTTTATTCCATTACTATTATCCGCTATAAAGAGGCCAATTATCATTTTGGAGACATTCATAATGGGTAAAATATTAGTAGAAATTAAAGCTTAAAAAAAACTAGAAACTGACTTTCTGATCTGTGTCATTTATGCTTAATATTATAAAACTAGACATTTTTATTAAATTATGTAAGTACTATTATTTTGTTTTATAATTTGTGTTCAAAGTTTATAAATAAATATGCAGTTAATTGCACTGTTGAAATAATGTTTTATTTCAATATACTATTTATTGTAACGTGTAGAGTTGACTAGAAATATTAATATTAGTAATTGATAATAGATGATAATAGATTGTTTTTATAAAAGTGTGACAGTTTATAGAACTTTATATAGATTTATAATACATTTTAACAATGAGGCATCAAACAGTAAATCCTACACATATTAAAGTCATGTATGTGTCTGCTAATAAAAACTGATCACATAATAAATATTAATATTATAGAAATAGCCTCAGTATAATAATAAAGTTATATATAACAATATAAATTTAAAATAACTATTCTTAACTATTACTTATAAAATGGGTAGGTATGTATTTACACGATAAAAACATATAAGTACATATAACAATGAAAATGCAGAGTTCAAAATTCACTTACAAACGTAGACAGTTAATTGCTAGCGAAATAGCTTCTTTTTAAGTCTTCTTCTTCTTTCTTTTGTCAAATCTTGCAAGCCTAATTTGACCTAATTCCCGGTGTTTGATTGAGCTGACATTTTGCACACAATGTAAATAGGACGACAACGCAATGTTATGTGGCATCCTCGAGCTTTTGTGATGGAGCCGGAAGGTGGCCTTAGGGACGTCTTAACTACACGTGATAAACCCGTCGTTGTTTTCGGGCTCGTTGGTTTTGTCTTCACTACTAGTCCTAGATTATGTAAAAGCTTGTTTTGAAAATAGTAATTTATGATACTAGTGCGGCAAGTTGGTTCTTACAAACAAGTAGACGAATGTAACCCTGAGATGAAGTCGAGGGCTTAC
The DNA here is from genome assembly GCA_954871355.1 of Cabera pusaria. Taxonomy (NCBI): domain Eukaryota; kingdom Metazoa; phylum Arthropoda; class Insecta; order Lepidoptera; family Geometridae; genus Cabera; species Cabera pusaria. Next base: position 16,476,478 of record OX940889.1, on the reverse strand, counting down.
GTATAGTCACGAGTGTAATTACCAATTCCGCACGTGAGTCATACAACGTTTTTCAACACATTTGCGAGGAACAGTACAAATTGGTAATAAATAGTATATTACGATACGTGTGACTTAAGTAGTCTATTATTGCACGGTGTAAAGTTACGTCGTGCAATAATAGACAACTTAAGTCGTATACGAGTATCGTATATTATTTTATAGCTGTTAGGTGTGACATAAACCCGCACTTTACGCTTGCTACGCTTTTCCGTCAATTAGAATATTATTGCACGGCGTGAAGTTGGCACCCGAGCGTAGCGAGGGTGCTAAACGTTGTGTAATAATAGACTATTTAAGTCACGGAAAAGCGTGTGTAAAGTGCGGGTTTAGTGTCACACCGTGCTATAAACAAACATAAATATATCCGTCGGAAAGTTTAAACAAATTCGTCTCATTTACTCTTTAGTATTAAAGTGAGACAAATCTATTAAGAAAAAGCGCTTCCAAAAAGGTTCTAACATTCAGCTTATTTATTATCGCAATGTGAAATGCTTGGTTGAATTCTTATGTAAGTTGTACGAAAATAAAAAAAAAACCGTAAAGGAAACGCACGGCGCCATACAACGGAGCGTGCTGCAAAGTAGTTACTTAGGCGAAAGTACCTATTTTACCGCACGCTCCGTTGTATGGTGCGTAATTTTTAACTTTCGAACAATGAGTATACAAGCTCCGTAAATGCATTTATTGAGCAAATATGTTGAAAAGGTTTTTAAAACATTACTTCTTTCTTACAACTAAAAAAAATTATGAAAATACTGACAAAGTAGCACTTGCTGGTTCCAATTGTGTGCCACTTTATGTCATGAAAAATGTTGTCTATACTAATCAGGCGTTATGAATGCCTGATTAGTATACAACATTTTTCTACACAAAATTACAGCTATAAATACATTTAGCCACCTTTGATCTTTTTCAACTCATTTGTTCATTAAGTTATTGACTAGGTTACATTGCATAGTCATATTACTCAATTATTTACAACAACTGCTTGGTAGTACATTCCATTTATACAAATATGATTGTCTTTCTGCTATTTCAGTCTTACATAGTTTCTCTCCGTGTGTATGAACAAGTGTTTTATACAATTGGAACATATCGCTAGGTGTTTGTTTATGCCGGACAAGCATGTTTCTGGAACAACCTCGAGATTTCCATTCGGTGTCGAATCTTATGTCATGGACTCTGTTGATACCGTCCAGTGATGCTGTCCACACGCCCATGGATACATCTTCCGAATTGTATCGACTGGAATGATAAAATACTGTTTGTTTATTTGGTAGACTTACTTGCAATAGAGAGTAGGGTAGATACTTGAAAGATACTAAATCTAACACGTGATTCGAAAAAAAATAGTATGTTAAACTTACAAAGCTTACATGGCACCATTGAAATATTCATTCAAGAGACAAGTCAAAGGTTAGTTATAGTATTATAAAGTTTTGTATGTATATTATTTATTTGTTTTTGGCTATTTATTTTTATGTTATATATTTTAGTAGGTACTTGTATATATTATAATTAGTTTAGTAGGTAAATTAGTGACTGCAGCTATCAAAGTTCTTTTAATCTGGGGGCTTAGTAGTGCCCCTACCACATCAAGTATAAACTTAACTTCTTAACACTTAAGCTATAAGCTATTAATGGTCCAAGAGTGCACAGTCAATTTTGCCTAATGGATATTAGTCAAAAGTAAGAACAAGCTGAACCTGAATTTCAACTAAGTTACTCCTAAGCAAGGTATTATACCTTGAGCAAGGTATTATACCTTGCGACTGACTTAGACCATGGCGATGATGCAAGATGCGTTTGGAATTAACATGTTACAGGTACATGACACCATGGCCATAAACTGGACACATTTGTCCTTGGCTTCAGTGTTATTCACCTTAGGAAATCAGCATTTCTTGCAATATAGTCTACAATACTGCGAGATAACACGTAGCCTCCGCCCAGGGCATATGGCAAGTAATTGTCGCACAGGAACCAGTCTGTTTCCTCCCATTTTCCACTTAGATACACTTTCGCTCGGCCATTGAAGTAGCCCCAGTAGAGTCCCTTGTAGGTTGGAAGATTTTTCTGGAAAACAAATAGTTTTGCTTGTCATTAATGCAAGAGAGGCCTATGTCCACCTGTGATGGACAGAAATTGGCTGATAATTTTGTATTCTGTTGTTAATTTCAATGATGTTCATTACCATTCATTCAGCGATACGCCAGCTGGTCTTAGCAACCCCTCACAAAACAAAAATGAGGAAAATTGATGATGGAGTAAATTTAAACTCAGTGGCATATCTTGGGAGAGGCTTACGTCCAGCAGTGGACTGACACTGGCTAATTATCATCATCATCATCATCAGCCTGTATCAGTCCACTGCTGGACGTAGGCCTCTCCCAAGATACCGCCGCTGAGCCCGATCTTCGGCTCTTCTCTTCCAGTCACTGCCCACTACTTTGCGTATGTCGTCGCCCCACCTGGTCACAGGACGTCCTACGCTACGTTTGCCGATTCGCGGTCTACTTGTCTACTTGTCCACTCTAGGACAAGTCTGCCCCAACAGCTAATTATGATGATGATGAATAAAAGTCTAGATGAGATGCAAATGAATGATGCAGTTGAATAGGTTAATATGTATAGCAACTTTTTGATTGATTTAGATTATGGAACATACTTTGTATCATGGAACATACTAGACCCCCTGGCTGGCCTCTAAAAATAGTTATACGAAAATTAATTTGAAACTAAATAAATTTGGCACATATTCAATGAAACATATCTCTTCTTCTTCTTTCTCCTGGCTATTATTCCCAATTTATTTGGGGTCAGTCCTCCTAGTAATTCTGCACCACTTCGCACGGTTGTGGGTTGTCACATCTGTTGCATTCAAAGTTTTAAGGTCGTTCTGTATTGTCTTCATCCAGGTAACAGGGGGTCGACCGCGGCCTCTCCTTCCTTCTTCGATGTTTAGTACGGATTTTGTCATGTGGTTCAATTCATTCAATGAAACATATATAGCAATAATAATTTACTTGAAGTACAGCAATTATCTTGTATTACATAACATTAATATTGCTAGCAATTGCATGGCAAATGCTAATTGCAATTAATTGACGATGAGTCCGTCAGTATATATACACTGACGGACTCATGGTCAATTAATCTCCATACTATATTTTCTGCATTTTTTTTCTTGACAACTAAGTTGCCGCGGTTTTCCCGCCCATAGGGGAGGTAGGAGGGAGGACCTCATCCAACATCCCCCTCCCCCTCTCTAGCCTTAAACTAACTATTGATATATTTTTCATAGTAAACTTCAGGGTTCGAGGATATATATCAATGGATATATATCTGATATATATCCTATATATATCAAACTGGGTTCGACAATATATATCAAATGTTTTTTTTTATAATATATTGCAATACAAAAATGGTTTAAAAATTAATATTACTAAGTAATTTTTAGCGTTTGTTACTGTATTTACTATTTCTACTCTCTATTTTATGTTTTTTAGTTGATTTTGCCTTATCTAAAAGAAGATTTTGTTTTGGTTTAATTTGTCTGATTTTAAGTACCTATATTTGATAATTTTAGTATGTTTATGTAACACATGCAAAGTTAAAATCAAAGCATTTATTCAGTATATGGGCAAATTAAAAATTTGCACTTACACACTTCAAATTACATTAAACAGATCATATTCAATAAAAAAAATTATAGATATAACAGAAACATAACTTATTGCATTGAATTTACAAAAAGAAACAAAGGTATTGAGCCATTCAGCTTTCATCTAGACGTCGAACGTCACACTTAAAACACATGTTTCATTCCCCTGATTAATGTAGGGTTGCCAACCGTACTATTACATGCACCCGCAACCCAGTGCATGTTTCATTACTTCAGACAATTTTTATTAAAAAAATTGTGAAATAATGAAACATAATAAATAAATAAGTAGTGCAGATAGTATTCATAAATAATACAATAAAATAATAATATAGCTTTCATACAAATTGATATATATCAAACTTGATATGTATCTGATATATATCAAAAATATCCGATATTTTGATATTTATAATAAATATCGGATATTTTCTAACCCTGCTTAACTTCAAAATTTCATATCTTTTGATTTGGGGGAGTTCCGCAAAAGGAGAGGGTTCTACCCCACCCCTTCTCCCTACTTTAAATAGATGGTCGGTATACTAGTCATTTGTATCTATTTGTGTAAGAAATTAAGTATTATTTTTGTATTACTCTCTCAAAAAGTGTGTGCCGCATATCGTCATGTCACAGTCTGAACTGATCCTTTGGCTACAAAGTGTGCCAAACATACATACATACACTTGATAAACATACCTTCCTTCTGGCACAGTCAAGCAAAAATAATAATAGAATATGGTATAAATAATTACCTTAAAGCTAATGTATTCACTTAAAGCAGGATCATTCATATTTGGAGCATATGCCTCAAGGTCTCGGACAATCAAATCAACTCTTACAAAAGAGTCATCATCACACTTAATTAGGTATTTCAAACTTCTCAAGTTAGCACTGATCCATATCAAGGAATGCAACATTTTCGATGCTAAATTCTTATAGCTATCCTCAAAACTATCCAAAAGTAATAAGTCCCCACTTCTGCTATTCTCAGCCCTTAAATTGGATATTTTTGTATCACTTAAACCTTCTGTACCAACTACAAAATAGAATTTAATGAGACTTTCTTGTGTCGTCTGGCCAATCCATGTGTGATTCCATTTATAAAGTAACTCTCCATTCTCTGCGAATATGTTGTTGCTGAATCTACCCCAGGTGGCTCTAATTGCATCTCTTTTACCTTCATTGTCAGGTCCGCTGATTACTAGCACTGCATATTCATATGTATTCAGTGAATCTGAGATTTCATTCTTGTTCTGAGTCGCCAAAGCATCGCTACATTGGAGATGGGACAAACTGTATGTAACAATACACCCAAAGTAAAAAAACACAACACTGACCAACACCATAGTTCGGTTACGTCGTAAATGTAACAAGACCATTTTATACGAGACAATTTAGAATAATTATTAGCTCAGAGCCTCTCAAAATAAACATCATCGTATATTTTATATTTCTATAGCTACAATTTGTGGGTAATAGATTATACGTGCAGCATCATCATAAGTAATAACAATAAACAATTTAAATCAGATCTATTACATAGGTATCTTTTTATAATCCATCATCCTAGGTATCTTTACATTATTTTTGTTTTTTTTTACTGTTCTGTTATGTTACCAAAGAGAATATACAACAAAGAGAATATAACCACTACGTTAAGAAGAGTCGGGACTCCCATAGAGCAAACTGACCAAATAGCGAAATGTCAAAACGAGAAGTAACGACGTCAAAGTAAGAAATAGTGAGTGAGACGAATATAGACTTCCATCGGACGCGCCCCCCTTTTCATTAGTTTTCATAGATCTTTTTTTTTGTACTGCAGTTTCGGTAGACTGATATACAATATAAATAATACTACACAGATAACTGTATATTAGTCCGAGATAATACTACGATGTTACTACGGGCTGCGTGCGTTCACGTTCTCTGGAAAGGTTATTTTAGTTGTTTTACAACTCGCTTGAAGGTCCGGAACAACCACGGGTGTTTTGCACTCAAATTGTGACTTTGACATTTTGCATAGACTCGAATTTCGAGGTTTTGTTCATTCATTTTTTTTTTCTGAATATTTACCGGTTTTTTACGATTAATGTCTCGTCATGTCACGTCTTGGTCTGGACAATACAATTTTCTTCAAATTCCCTTCATTTGTAACAAAAATTACAGATTTTCCCGCCAAATTAACTGTCACAAACGTCAGAGCGTATTTTAACATACATAATACATACATACAATCACGCCTTTTTCCCGTTGGGGTAGGCAGAGACTACTTCTTTCCACATGCTACTATCCTGAAATACCTCCTTCGCTTCTTCCACTTTCATGAGTGCCTTCATACATACTCGCTGGTTATAGGTACTTTTGATTTTAACAATCGAAATTAATACGTTGCAGTCGGAGTGAAACAACCGAAGTCGTGAACGACACAGTTGCTACAACCGAGTGCGACACTGACCACTCTGAGGTCGTGAACTGGGTTAGAGGGTTTGGTTGCACTCCGAGCGTAGGTCGTGAACGCAGCCCAGTGCAGCTCTGGCACCATTATCGCACCGGCCGTAAAATAACCGTATTTTGATGTTTTTGAGCAAACTTATCCTACAGGATTTACCTACAGGATAGTGACTCTAATACAGTAAAAAACATTTACATTAGCTGATTAGCAGATGCTGGCATAAACAACCAATTAAATTACTGAGACATGAAGTGACGGCAAGTGTCCCTAATAGTGTCCGACCGTAAGTTCAGTTTCGGTCGAGTTTAGGCAAAAAACCGAGTTTCGGTTTAGTTTCGGTTTCAGTGGCGAACCTGCCGAAAGTAAGACCGAAACCGAAACTGAATCCGGGAGTTCCCGCGCTGTGCTCGGTCATGTTCGGCGCGGTAAATTCCATAACAAGCGACGAAGACATTTTGCCGCGTCCATGTGCCTACAGGTTGGCAAAATAGAGTAGAAATAAATAGGGGCGCCACTATTGCTATATACTTGTAACCCCGATAGCAGAGAGAGTGGCGGTAAACTTTAAAATTACTTATTTAGTGGAACTACGGATAGTCTTATTCATGTTAAAACATCTTTAAGACGCTTAGGTTACGGAAAATATTAAAATACTACTATTAAGTTGCACAAAAAACCTTGTTCACAAATTTTCAGTCACTGACCACAGTTAAAATTGAAATTAACATTGAATTTTCACAGATTTGATTATTGCCAGGCCAGAAAAAAATAGTTCCGTTTCAAGACGTTTTTGCCAACCTGTAGACATTTTTTTGAAGTTATTTCCATTCGGCCAATTGCATCGCGGCACCTCCATGTTTATTCTACCTCCAACGTGCCTGCACGGTTCTCCCATGGAGAATAGAAATAAAATTCTTGCATGCACTGTGGTCATGCAAGCTGTCAGCTCGGATTTCAGTGTCAGCTGTTTAGAATCAGCTGACAGCAGTGACAGCAGACAGCTCAGTCAGCTGTCGCTGCAATTCCTCTCGGAGCGGACGGAAGTGAGTGACATTGACATAAATATTTCTCTCTCTCGAATCGAACAAACTCAACTTACTCAACCAAGTTCTCTCTCAAAATATTATTTTTTTTAATTTAAAAGGCAGTCCGTGAAACAATTCTGTGTTGGTCGGTCGTTTGAATTTATTCTAGCTCTATTTAATACGTACCGTGTATTCAATGATGATAATAAAACACGATTCATGCAACATTTAAAATTACGAACCACATCATCAAATTGGATTAGTGTGTTTAATTTCTAACGTGAAAAGCTACAAAAAAGCAGGTAGTCAGATTTTACAATAGTGGTTACTGGAGTATATTGTGTGTTGTAGTGAGCCGGCATTCATATTGTCATGTGTCGGTTCCCGTGGTTCATTTCATAGTTTAATTTCACAAACAAAACCGTGAGGTACGTACGATAATTATTTATAGAATATTTTCGGCCCTACTTTACACATGAAAATCTTGGCATGGTCGCATAAGTGTAGAAAAAATATTACATCATGTGTAGCAAATTTTTATTGTGTTGTGTGCACAGGTGTTACCATGGAGTCGTTAAAAAAGAAGGGTCGGCCCCCACATCCCAGAGCAAAAGCAAACCCTTTGTCTGCCCTCACATTTGCGTAAGTAGTTCCCATAGCTTAAATAATTAGTTGACTACCTCAAAAAACATGTTGTATAGTTAGTCTCATTTTTAGGAATAGGATGACAAATAGCCCACATTTATGTTTAAGTACTTACATAGTACTTGCAACTTATCTAAGTAAATAGTAGCAAAGGTAGAAAAAATCATGTAGATTAAAGATTCACAATTTTTTTTACATTATGATGACACTTTATTTTCCAAACATACAATAGCCAACTAATATTGATGCTTGATATGTAAGTGGTTTGAACTTTAAGAATTTTCTTATTATTAAATTTAACTCGATTTGATATTATGATAAAAATATAATGTATTTAGTTTGGGCTTCCATACTATTTGAGTCTGTGCAATTTGTTCCGGACAGTCTGAAATAGGCAAAAGATTTCTGGGTTCTTATAATCATACAAAAATAAGAAAAAGCATAGAAGAATTCGTTAGTGACTGCATGAATAAGTGCATTATTATAACAGCTTATTAGTATAAATTAACATTTAAAATTGAGTATTTTTCTCTAGATGGACATTACCCATTTTTTGGAGTGGCTTGAGCAAAGAATTGGAAGAAAAAGATCTGTATGAACCTTTAGATGAACATGCCTCTGGTAAGTGACTTTTCATTGTTTTATTTGCATTATTTTAAACTATTTCTTTAAATGTATTCTATTCAAATTCCTGTGTTCAGTATCTATACTGCTCAAACTTGCAATAATTCTTAAAAAGTACTTTAATGCAATTTTTTGTAAAAGAAAGTAATACTTCACTCCCTCAACTACTTACACTCAAAGTAGTAAATATAAATATAATATTTGTATTCCCCAAAGCAATAGTTCTATGTACCATAAAAGCTCATATATAAGTGCTATAAATATATATAATCATCTCCCAATAGTTTTTAAATTGTTAGATGGCAATAAGTTTAGGAGAGATCTGAAAGAATGGTTGACATCTCATGTATTTTATAATTTAAAAGAATACTTTGATCTCAAAACTTAAAAGAATATTAGAGTTATTAGCTCACCATAATTATTTGTACCTGTTTAGTATTTTTTATATGTCCTTTAAAAGTAGGGAAAAGATTTTTTTAGATTTAGTTACTGTTTAAAATTGCAAATTTTATTTATATTTTTAGGATTGATTTTATTATTATTAGTAGGTACAGAATATTGTACGCCCGAAAGGGATAACTGTTGTATCGACATACATTTAAGACCTTCTATATATCTGAACACAGTGAAACAATAAAGGACTATTCTATTCTATTCCCCATTATGTGAAATTGCAGAGGTTAATAGGCCCCCTGCTTATTCAAAATGAGTGGAAATGAGTCTGTTATACTGTTACAAAGTGCAAGTTTAACTCTTACCTTATGGTAAACAGTATGTCTGCCTACATTCTATGTATCTACAAATCTTTAACAAATACTAATTGACAAAAGCTATTACTCAATCGATGAATTTCTCAATGACAAAAATATACTAATGATATAATTATATAATAATTGACATTTTAAAATTGCTTAGAATTGACTTATGTAAATAAATTATTTAATTCATAATAAACATTTTTTATAATAAAATTACTATAATATAATATTCAAATTAACTTATAATATATTGATATTATAGTTAAATTTATTAATTCTAATATAATAATTTATAATTTACTAGCTTTGCCCCGCGGCTTCGCCTGCGTTAAAAACAACTTTCATTTATTTAAATGTTTTTTTTTCATAAGAACCATCTCCTGACAATATAAAACACGACAAAAAAGAATTAGCGAAATCGGTCCAGCCATTCACGCGTGATGCCGTGACCAAGGGCAATTGGGATTCATTTTTATAAATAAAGAAGATATGTAATGCAGAAAATACAATTCAAGTACTAAATTAGATTTTAAAAAAAATCCTTTCTGTGCTCTAATATTGTTGAGCCCGACAGGGTCTCTAATTTATTGTATTTATTTATAAGATCTTTTGTAAAAATTTAGAGAACGCAATAAATTAATGAATTCTGAATTATCTGTAATGCCAGAATTTTGCGCATCATACTGGGCCTGGTACTTTGATATATTAAGATGTTAAATCTCATAAACCCGAAGGTGGTAGGAGCATTATATTGATGTTCTGCCTGACTTACTATCATTAAGTAGAGTACCACCATCAAGAAGAAAATCTGCCGCCTATATCTTACGGTGTTCTGGCAACTCACTGCCTTTTAGGGGCAAACCATTCTAGGCCTAACATTTTCACTATCTTAGACCACATCATCACTTACTAGACGAGATAGTAGTGAGATGAGAGCCTTTCAGATATTAAAACATAAAACTCTGTCATTTCACTTGGCACTATGTCCTTAAAAAAAAAAAACTATACTATTACAAGTAAATTAATAATATTACTAAAACAGACAAAGTGGTGGTACCACTCAGGCAGACTAGTAGTCCCTACCACTGTAAAAACAAGGATGCATGGAAAATTATATTGGTACTGCATAGGGATGGGCAAGTGAAAAAAAAAACCGTTATATATTGAATCAAAATTTTTAAAATTATTGAGTGAAAAATATTGATATTACTGGCTGATACCTGCGACTTCACATACCTAAACTAAGAATTTTATCACTGTAAAGTTCTGTCAATCAAAATTTTTGTGATCTGAGTAATTTAAGGTATGTGTAAGAATCATGATTTTATTTTAAAAAGTATTCTATATTTATCCTCACGCTATAGAGTAGGTATCTTGTTAAATTTCAGTAACATCGGATCGTCCATTTAGGCGTAATTAGGTAACAGAGTGACAGAGTTACAAACGTTTTTATAATATTAGTCTGTTGGAGTCGGTAAATCTCGTCAAAATAGTACTTTACCTCATAGCCTAGACATTAATTCTCTCAATCAGCATTTCACTTCGCCGCCGACTATTATGGACAGCAATAAAACTGCAACTTTGCATCATCTTTCTACTCTTCTGACTCCTGACCACCCGCAATTTTTCTTTAGTGAATTTACCGCTTGTTAAGAAGAGTATTCTTGCCATATCTTCTAACGCAGTCGGATTTGACGGTATTAGTAGTAACATGCTAATCCCTTTGATCGATGTCATCCTCCCTACCCTTTGCCATATCCTTAATTTTTCCATATCCAGTAGCACCTTTCCTTCAATATGGAAGGAAGCTCAAATTATACCCCTACCTAAAAAACCTAACCCAAAGACCTTTTCTGAATACCGTCCGATATCCATTCTCCCCTTCCTCTCTAAAGTACTTGAACGCCTCATCCATCATCAACTACATTCCTTTCTTGTCTCTACTCAACTCCTCAATCCTTTTCAATCCGGCTTCCGTCCAGGTCACAGCACAGTCACTGCACTCGTCAAAATTACTGATGATATCCGTTTAGCTATGGAAAATGGGCAGTTAACTGTGCTGACGCTACTCGATTTTAGCAACGCCTTCAATACCGTTGACTTCGACATTCTTCTTGCAATTCTTCGCTCTATTAACATATCTCCATCGGTGATTGACTGGTTTCATAGTTACCTGTCTGGTCGTCGTCAGCGCGTCCGCGTTGAAGAGATTCTCTCTTCATGGTGCGACGCGACTGTCGGCGTACCGTAGGGCGGTGTTTTATCTCAATATCTCAACATATCTCTTCTTCCTACCACCTCTATGCAGACGATCTCCAAATTTACTGTCACTCGCCCCTGAATCAAATAGCAACTGCTGTAGAACGTGTAAATGCCGACTTACGCTGTATATCTGAGTGGAGCGAATCCCATGGTCTGAAAATTAACCCGGATAAAACGCTAGTCCTTATAGTGGGCAGTTCTAGAACTGTGTCAAAAACCAATCGAAGCATTCTACCGCATGTCGTTTTTAATGGGGTGACCATCCCTTACAGTGAAACTGTCAAGAACCTGGGAGTATTATTCGATCAGCACATGTCTTGGGGTCCTCAGTTGACTGCTGTCAGTAACAAAATGTTTGCAGCCGCGGGTGCACTGCGAAGATTACGAAATGTCTTGCCTACTGCCACTAAAGCTGCGCTTGCACAGTCTCTTCTTCTTCCTATTCTTGATTACGCCGACGCCGCCTATCTGGACATCACTGAGGAACAGCTAAACAAGCTCGAACGACTCCAAAATTTTGCGATTAGGTTCATATTTGGCCTACGCAAATATGACCACGTCTCCGAATTCCGTTCAAAGCTAAAATGGCTACCCATCCGCCTTCGCCGCAATGCTCATATCCTTGCCCTCCTGTTTAATATTTTGTTTAATCCTACTTCTCCTCCCTACCTTAAAGACCTCTTCCAATTCCTACACACTTCGAATTCTCTCTCTTTACGGTCTTTAGAGACTCATATATTGTTGATGTCTAGTCATCATAGCTCGTTCTACGATAAATCGTTCGCAGTACAAGCTGTAAGGCTCTGGAATGCGCTACCAGTTGAAGTAAGACGTTGCCAGACCATTACTACATTCAAAGAACGTGTCAAAGCTCACTATCTCTCGTAAGATTAAATTGCTACCTACTGATTTTTTGTTCTCTCTCCTTGTTATATTTATTTATATAGTATATGTATTTTTTATTGATAAATATATTATTTATGTATTATATGTATCTGCAGTGTAGTGTTTATGTATTTGCTTATTTATTTTAGTTAAGGTATTTAACACCATATTTACCCCGCCATGTTCATTAAACAAATCCTCATTACCCAAAGGTTGTCTGGAAGAGATCGCTCTCAGCGATAAGACCGCCTTTTGTAACACTTATCTGTGAATGTTTACTTAAGTTTTTTAATGTTTTCTGAATGGTGTTCAATAAAGAGTTATTCTATTCTATTCTGCATGGCTAGTTTTTGCATGATTATTCATACATATTCCCAAAAACCTACTAGCATACTAAGTATCTATGATTCATTTTTATTATGAAAACTCACGTTCATTTTAAACTTATAGATTTAAGATCTGGAATTTAACTAACGTGACTTACGCGATATCGAAATATGTGTCGGCCTCATCCGGACGCCATCGATCGCTATATCGACTTCGCAAAAAAGGAGGAGTTTCTCAATTTGACGGTTTTTTTAAATGTTTGTTACCTCAGAACTCCGTCAAACCTTAACCGATTCGAAGAATATTTTTTTATACTCATAAGTTTGAGATATTATGCATCCCGTTTAGTCTCATTCAAATTTTATCGAGTTCTGATAATCATTTCCGGAGATATGGAGATAAACATCTCAAATTAAAAAATCATCGATGTATTTGTATGACTTGATGACATGATACTGGCTACTTTGACTTACGCGGTATGTGAAGTCGGATTTTTCCTTTTGTGAACGATCTAAAATTATTAAAATTAAACGATAGTCGAAGAGAATGCAGGGAGTATCTAGTAACATTAGATACGAAGCAAAGAAAAAGCGCGATTAAAAATATCGACGATATCCAAACTACCATACTAATCCAGACTAATATAATATAATCCAGACTAATATTATAAAGAGAACACGTAAAAACGTTTGTAACTCTGTCACTCTGTCTGTTTGTTACCTAATCATATTTAAAGGGACGATCCGATCTTACTGAAATTTAACAAGGAGATACTTTATAGCATGAGGATGAACATAGGCTACTAAATTCTTGGTGTACATGAACTAAGTTGTGGGTATTATCAGCTACTGCATAATATATTGATAATTTTATGGAAAAATATCGATATGTTTTGCCCAAGCCAAGTTCTCAAAGAGTAAAAGATATCATAACTTTACATCAGTTGATGTTTAGGTCAAGTGCCTACTTGCCTCCAATTAATAAAACACTGTATACTACTAAGTAATAAGCACTGACTCACTGACTGGCAGACAATGCAGTGCGTAATTTATTTATTTCATCAAAAAAACTGTACAGACATGACATTTTTGCACATATTGTATTAGAAAAGGATTTTTGGAATCATATTCTATGGGTGTTCAGATAAAATGATAATTCCGATCTCCCCCTGATTCTCAATTATTCGAAAACCTATTCTAATTCGAATTCGGAACCTTCATTTTTAATTTAAAATATTGACAAATCCGTGTGCTATTTTGTCGCGGAAATCATTGCCATTAGAATCACGGATTTTTTCGAATTGAAATATCAAAAATAACCGATCGGAGCATTGTGAATTGCAAAGATCCAAATCGAAGTAAAGGCAGTTTCCGAATCCGAATTTGCTTTCGAATAATTGAGAATAACCCTGCTAGTGCCTATATTGGGCTTCAGAGCCTCCACTGCTATTGAGCAGTTCGTCTACGGGTTACGAGCCGAGTTTAGGTGTCAGGTTTCCATTATTTTAAGAATTTAACATATTATGTAATATTTGCATCAATAACGATTTATTATTCAGGATAAAAATGATTTATTATTATTACCATATTATTCAGGATAAAAATAGTGTGTATGAGTTAAGTTCGCATTTGACAACGCGAACTTAACTCATATAATATCGTTTAAAAACTAAAAAAGAACCGACTTCAATGCCGCGCTATTCATTTTCAGTACCAATTTTGAGGTGTTTATCTCAATATCTCTGGAGATACTTATCAGACCTCGATAAAATTACCATGGTTACCACACTTGGTATATCTCCTTTCCAACAAAAAAAGAAGGATCAAAATCAGTTCATAAACGACGAAGTTATCCGCGAACAAACATAAAAAATATAAATATATATATATATATATATATATATATATATACGGTCGAATTGAGAAACCTCCTCCTATTTTTGAAGTCGGTTAATAATATATAAGTATATATGTATGTATATAATATAGTACGGAATGTATAACGATGAAGTGGTCTAAGGAGCAGACGATTAATTTCGTGAGAGAATACGTAATTAAAATATAACTGTCTATTCGATATAAATACAGTATGTAATATAAACGTAAGTACTATAGGAGTAAGCTATTCTATTACTAGATGGAGCTCTTTCGAAAATTAGTGCTGGTATCAAATATCAATAATCAAATACTTGGCCTTTGATTATTTTTCTTATTTTTGCCGGTTGTTCGTTCTCCATAATGCTCAGCACTGGTTAAAGCTGCAAACACGGCAAAACACTGTGTGAATATTGTGAATACACTTGACATGAAAAAATTGTTAACTAATCTTACACTTGAAGTTTAAACTGAACCAAGTGTAACAAGTGCACTTGAGACAAAACCGGGCTTTAGTTACGAAATATGTTGTTGTTTAAGTACCTAAAATGTTGTTTATGACGTGCTTTGGAGTAGAGAACATTTAAAAAATTCTTGACGTTACTTACTGTATTAACTATTTGCAGGCCCCCTTGGAGACAAATTCGCCCGACTGTGGGATGAAGAGGTGGCTCGAGCTGGCGGCAAAAGAAAGCCCAGCTTACTACGAGTGATCATGCGAGCATA
The DNA here is from genome assembly GCA_954871355.1 of Cabera pusaria. Classification (NCBI taxonomy): domain Eukaryota; kingdom Metazoa; phylum Arthropoda; class Insecta; order Lepidoptera; family Geometridae; genus Cabera; species Cabera pusaria. The sequence continues at coordinate 16,461,191 of OX940889.1, read as the reverse complement.
TGCATGGCGATGCATGTGGTATGGATTTGTACTGTTCGTCATGGAATGCGGGATTCGGTAAGTTTATTGGCTATTTTAAAATTTGTCTGCAACGCTATTTACGGCTACGGTTTTGCCCGCATGGATTTGTCTTATATGATTTTCTTCGACTTAATTATTTTCTTTCGTAACATCCTTTCTTGGTAGATGACTACATACCCTGAGGAACATTAAAAATGTCAATGATACAACTGATGTAGTTATTGCAATCTACAATAATTAAGATTAAAAACTAAACTAACCGACTTCCATGCCCTGCGAGTCAATTTCAGTAGCAAGTTTGAGACGTTTATCGTTATATATCTCGAGATACTTATCATATCTCGATGAGATTACAATGGGACCTCGGAAACGTATCCTACCGATTAAAAAATAATCATTCGAATCGGTTCACAATTGACGGAGTAATCGCGTAACATAAATACAAATAAAACATACAGCCGAATTGAGAACCTCCTTCTTTTTGGAAGTCGGTTGAAAAATAATCAATCATTCGAAACAGTTCACAATCGGCAAAGCCGGAGTAATCGCGAGTATTATTAACGTATAAACGCAGCTAGTTTATAAATTTTCTAACTAATGACTACCGTTGTATCCGTGAGTCCGTAGTGGCATTATTATTTTCGCTAAAAACGTTTTTAAGTACGAGATTGAAAATATAGCTAATCCGTAGATTTTTACAAAGAATTTTATTATTAAAATCTCCCCAACTAAGCGTACCTACTACAAAGCCTATACACACTTTAAGAAAAAAAATCTTCCAGTTGCAATAAAAAGAAAACAAATCTGCTGATCCTAATCATTTACCAGACAAGTAGGTAATAAAGATAAGAGAGTATAATGTCCGTGATTTTTTCTTCAATAGCCCTCTAATGCGGAAGTTGGTCTTGTCACGCTTATCTAAGATAAGTAAGATAACTTGAATGACGAGACAATCCAATTACACGATAACGGCTCTTTTAGATTTTTAGATTAGCCTAACTATTAGGTCATTGATAAAGCACGTTATCTAGCGATAGTGAATTGGGAGAGTCTTGCTTTTAAAAGTTTTATTTTATAAAAACGTCCCTAAAAATCTCGCAAATAGGTATGTGTGAGAACTAAGTTTTTGACATTTTAAATTCCATATTGATATTTTTAATAAATGGAATCCTAAATTGATAGCCAAAGATATTAAAACCAAGAATAAGTACATCTAACTCTATATTACTATTACACTTTTTTATACCGGCTTCTTAGTGTGGTGCACACAGATAAAACAGTACGTATGTACCTACATACTATTAGTAACATCATCGGCAGTATACGTATTTCAAGACCATTTTGATACTATAATTATTGCAATACATATAATGTCGCTGAATAGTTACAACAGCTAAAAGTGACAAAAATAACATTGTTATCGATTGTTATGTTTAGGTACTAAAGTAACAAATACGAAAAGCATAAAAAGTGTTTCTGAAAATGATTAGTATCACCACCATTCATAATCAACATCATCATAATCAGCCGGTGTCAGTCCACTGCTGTACGTAGGCCTCACCCAAGATGCGCCACTGTGCCCGATCTTCGGCTCTTCTTTTCAAGTCACTGCCTGCCGCTTTGCGTATATCGTCACTCCACCTGGTCACAGGGCGTCCTACGCTACGATTGCCGATTCGCGGTCTCCACTCTAGCACAAGTCTATACCAGCGGTTATCAGTCCTGCGGCAGATATGATCAGCCCACTGCCACTTCAGTTTACTAAACTAATCCGTTGAGCTATGTCGATAACTTTAGTTCTCTGGCGAATAGGGAATATGCATGTATCTCAGATTAATTTGAAATATTTTTTTCGAATCTTTCTTGTCCTGTAGTTATATGTGAAACCTTTTTTTTTTAAATCCATTTTATTTGCTTAAAATAATAAATGAAAAATACAATTTAAGCGAGGGAAATTAGAGTTTGTAAAACAGATCACCATTGGTCGAATCGAAAGTTGACTTCATAATTTACTACGTCACGTGAATCACGAAATTTTAGCGGGAACATAAAAATGAATGTATGGTGTGGTGTTATTGTATTTATTTCCAAATATTGTGTTTGCCGCGTATTATTGTGCAAAAATGTATATTAGTAACAATTTAATAGAGGTAAAATGAGTACGCGATTAGAGAAACTGCATTTTATCAAAACATGCCATTGGCAAAATACAATAATCGCGCCGAGTCTCAGCTAAAGAAAAAAAGCTAGTTTGCTTCAAGTGGCGTGTATCTGACGTAAGTGCGTGACGTCACAATGCACTACCGAAGAGCCCGGGAAATGATGGCGTTTAAACTGCTCAAATTTATTTGTATGTTTAAATATTTATTAAAAAAATAATTAGACCAATTCCAGCAGTATTTTTTTTTATGTTACATCCATAGATGTAATGAATGAAATAACAATATAAAAAATAAACATGCATATTCCCTATTACTTTGTTCCGGAAAAAAAATCATAATCATTTCCCAACAAATTGTGATGATATGTATTTACGTTTATGTTATACCAACTAAAATCATAAGTAAGCACCTACCTTAGTATTACCAAGTAGAGTTTAGCCACATAATAACTAAGTTCTTAAACTAATGTAAGTATGTATACCTAAGTAATTTTGAGTCGGCGCCAAATAATCAATACGCAACGATCACTAAATAACCTCTTAAATTTAAAGAAATATTCAAATCAAATTAACAATGCAACGTGAAATCTCCAGCGATGAACATAAACATTTCAAAAAATGCGCTTCCACACGACCCACAGACTAAATAGAGATGCACGACCAATCCAACAACGTGTGCCCGTCACGGGCCGTCACCACAGATTACTATATGAGGCCGTCACAGATTACTATATGTGGCTATGTCCGAACAGGCACCTGTTCGGGTTCGGGCAGTCTCGCTGACAATAACTGCGCCAACACTCGGCATTTTCCGGCGAACTGGCGTGTCGCGCCATGCCTCCGCCGCGCATCACGCTTTACGTAATTCATTAATTTGATTGTTTGGCGCCGACTCAAAATTACTTAGGTATACATACTTACATTAGTTTAAGAACTTAGTTATTAAGTTTAGTTAAATACTCAAAACAATTACAAAAATATATACTTATGTATACTAACAGTAGTTTAAGAACTTAGTTATTAAGGTTAAATAAAAAAGTTTAATTACTTTTTGGTTTTCAGTTGTTTTGGCGGTTTAATTTGAATGTTAAAAAGTTTTATATGCTCCCGCGCTCAATGTTCCTATCACGTGACGTGACGTAGTGAATTATGACGTCAAATTTCGATTCGACCAATAGTGATCTGTTTTAAAAACTTAAATTTCCCTCGCTTAAATTGCATTTTTCATTTATTATTTTAAGCAAATGAAATGGAATTAAATAAAAAAAAGGTTTTACATATAACTCCAGGACACTAAAGATTCGAAAAAATATATATTTCGAATAAATCTGAGCTACTTGCATATTCTCTATTATTGGTTTTCCTGTCGATTTTCCTTGTCGCACAATGATTTAACATTTTCCATTTGATGGTATAACACTCATAAAATTAAACGTTATTAGCTATGACATATGTGACATAAGGTGTTTCTTTGTATTCTTTGTAGCGTCATCAATATAATAATTATATTATTAACTAGCAGCGCCTTGCGGTTTCACCCGTGTAGTTCCCGTACCCGTGAGAATACGGGGATAAAACATACAATAGCTTATGTTACTCGCTGATAATGAAGCTTTCGGAATCTTGAATTTTGAAATCGGTTATTGAGTTAAATCCTAACAAACAAACAAACCAAAAATCTAATCTCTCCTCTTTATAATATTATTATTTTAGATTATAATATACTTATTATTATATGTTCGTGCTACTTTGACTCATTTTTCAGAAGATCTTAGTACTTAGATACGTTTGTTTTATCTGATCTGCTTATGTAAATAGTTTTGTGGCTTTTCCGTTGATATTGTGTAACTGGTTCCAAAATAACAAAGATACACTGGATATAATATATGCATTTCAGTGTTTTCGACATACATTTTATCAATTAATTACTTTTCTATTTAATAATCGGTGCAGACCAAAAGCACAAAACATCCAAATGAACTAGCCACAATTGTCAGAAATCGGTGAACATACATTTATTAAAATCACATCAGGTAGGTACACACGAACTGAGAAACTTATTGTACAATTAATTAAAAAAAAAAGAGAAAATGACAAGACATGCCCCATAGAGTTTCTTGGTGTTTCTTCTCTGATGGGAGTTTTTCCGAAACACCGGTAGATTCAACAGCCATTCAGTTTTTCCCTTTTGTCCGCAGATTTTCTTTCTAGGTTTGCCATTTTTATTTTTATTTAAACAATATTATGCAGCTGACAGACGGACTATCAGTTCCATTCGGATCATGATATGTGCTGTGATCGGTATGTGTTTCACTATTTCACTTTTTTAATTTTTTTTATATAAAAATTGTCTGAAGTACTGAAACACACAGTTACATGTATGGTTGGTTTTAACCTACTTTAATTTTTTTTTTATATTCTATCGTAAACGATTGGATGACAGTTGAATGGTTCATTACTTTTGTTTTTTTTTCTGATTCAAAGCGTTAAAATTCTGTTTTTGCTATGTTTACTTGATAATTGGTAATGATTTATGATTTTGACGTGTATGTGTGCGTATATTAATACTGCCTACATACTGAATAAATGCTTTGATTCTTGATTCTATTCTTTTTGAAGTCGGTTTAACAATAAACGTACAGTTCATTATTACCACTACATAATATATTATGTGCCATAGGTGAGCCCTAAGTCCAGCCTTGGACAGAGATAGGCTAATAATGATACAATGTATCACTTCATTATTAGTCAATAGTAGCTGACAATGCTGCTATTTTAAAGATAAGTACACAATCTTCCTATCTTCCCATTGATTTTTTATCTAGCCATACATATTCCACAGATCCATACATAATTATATCAACAATACATGCCTAGAGTTTGCAGAACACCTTGACATTGCATAGAAGGCTGTTTTAATCATTCCAATATAAAAGTAGCAGCTGCTTACTCTTGACCTAAACCGATTTCTCGGTCACTCATTTATTATTATCTAATACGAATTGGTCTACGTGAAAGCCAACAGAACTGAGACGAGTGAGACGGTCGTTCATCTCTTGACCTCTCTTTCTTTTAAATGGTCAATTGGACAATAGTTTGTTGAACTTACTCGATTAAGTATAACTGTTTGTTTTTAGTTGCAAATACTTGCGCAATTAGTTCGCAATCATTGCAACACTGTTTTTTTAATCACTTTTCACATCAAACGTCGAATAAGATGTTACTGTAAGTTATTGGAGTTTACATACTTTCATCATACAGTATACAGTATGGTTCCTTCCGCCTACATTTTTTATTCAAGGCATGCATTTACTGTGATACTTACCGCGTGATTGTATGTTTATCCAGTCAGAGAAAGTTCCTTGCAAGTTCTTTAAAGTTTGGATTTTAAAGCCAGGCAATTTTCTATCCTCCACTTGCAATCTCAGAGTTTGGCAGTGTAATTGGTGACTGATCTATGACCTTGACGAGGCAATATTTTATTGAACCTAAAGATTACATCACCCACGCTAGTAAAGATCTAAGTACCTATACCTAGTACACAAGTTCATCTGCATGAAAAAACTAAATAACAATGAGTAGGTCAAATCTGTGACAATTCTATGGCGGTATCCGGTAAACATTTAATTTGATTATTTACGTAATAAATAATAAAATAATAGCATACTTCCAGCACAAGGAAAACTCCTGTATTACAGACCTATATCAAAATACATGAAATAATGAGTCATGGTGTGTTGATGGTAACCAAGTCCTTTCCGGTAGATCGGTTTACAGCGAACCGGTTCCCCTTCCTCAGCTCAATAACTTGCGATGATACTGTAGCGGCCTTTGATCCGCAGAAGCTTGAGGGTGCAGCCACTGCAACCTGTTTTTTGCAACAAAATTTAATATAAACACTGTCGTACATATAAACGACCATTTTTACCTTTATTATGATCAAAACTAATTTTAACTGGCTATTAAAAACTAAATATAAATAAAAAACTGGCCAAGTGCAAGTCGGACTTGCACTCGTAGGGTTCCGATTCCGTACCTACAATATTTTATAAAATCGAGCAAAACATGCTGAAAGAAATCACGTTTATTGCAATAAATTGATAAATCGATCTAGCTAGGTTTTCATTTTCAGAAAATGTTGTTTTATCCCTGTTTTCAGGTAATGAAAAACTCCTACAATATAATTAGAATATGAAGGTAAATTTCGCCATTGCTACATTGTTACGATACCTCATTGGGAGATCGATAGGATAGCGATCAGTTGGAACCCGGTTCGAGTCCAGACGAGATGATAAATTTTTCCAAGTTTGTTCTCTTGTAAGAAGACTATTATTGGGAGCCAAAAAAATACATAAAAGAAGATTTACAAAAAAAAAATTGCTAGCAAAGCTCGGTCATCCAGATATTATTATATTATATTACCGTGTCCATTCCAAACAATTATTAAAACACGAGCCGCGTGCTTATTAAGTACAACGCCATCTTACGAACAATGACGCCAACTAAGTTAAAGTTAACACATAGGTAATTAATATAATTAATACAGTTAAACATACATAGATGGCGTTTTAGTAAAATGCCGAAAAACACGTTTCATGTATGGAAACCCCCCTTTAATTTTTAACTTTATTCTGTTTTTAGTATTTGTTGTTATAGCGGCAACAGAAATACATCATCTGTGAAAATTTCAACTGTCTAATTAAATACATAGGTAATTGATATAATTAATACAGTCAAACGTTCATAGATGGCGTTATAGTAAAATGTCAAAAAAACACGTTTCTTGTATGGGGATCCCCTTCAATTTTTTACTTTATTCTGTTTTTAGTATTTGTTGTTATAGCGGCAAGAGAAATACATCATCTGTGAACATTTCAATTGTCTAACTATCACGGTTCATAGATACAGCCTGGTGACAGACGGACAGACAGACAGACAGACCGACAGACAGACAGACAGACGGACAGCGGAGTCTCAGTAATAGGGTTCCGTTGGTACCCTTTGGGTTCGGAACCCTAAAAACGAATGGAATTATATATAGGTACTTAATATGGTGAGTACAAAGTTTACATCCATTGTGGCTGAATCATTCAACGCAAATAATAAAGCGTCTGCTAACTGGGACATGGTGATTGTAAACAGAGTTGAGGAACGCGGAGTTAATTGGTTTGGTACCATCTAGAACTTATGTATTGCTAAACAAAACTTGCTTTATTCAGGCATAGAAACGTTCAGTGTAATTATCACATATTTTGCCAAAAACCAAATTGTTGCTTAAGTAGGTCATTCTTGTCACATATACGTTTAACTTAATTACGCCGCCCCAAGATTAAGTATATAACTTAATATTACTTGGTATATATATTACGTCATATACTATTTAACATATACCTACTATGTATTATTTTATGTGAAAATCGGGACGCTTCATCTTCGCAATGTAAACACTTAAATTTATCTGCTTTCCAAAACGCAAAGAAAGCGGCCTTGTGTTGAATCTAAAGATTTTCAGAAGTCGTATCGATCTTAAGTTTCATTCTTTTACCTCCAAACAAAACCGACATTCCACTAAACAATACAGACATTTATATGCAGCATTATAATCTGAATACAACGCAAAATTTATCGTTTAGGGAATGTCGCCAATAGTCGCCGAAACATGCCAAGGCAGACTTCAATAATTGACTTGATTAAAAAAAATGGAATACCTCTATTAATCGTAACCAAAGAATAAACAATAGCGCAGAAACCGTATTAAAAGCGGAAATTAAAACCAATGAAACGTGAATAATTTTCTACTCTAGCAATTAATTATTATTTGACAAGCAATTTCGTAGCAATCTAGAATGTGGTTCCATTAGTTGCTCACTTTGTGGGTGCTGTTACTCGATCCCGTCGTAAAGATAATGAATGTGGCTTTTTTACCCGACTACGGCGAAGCTAACAGGAGGGATATTATTTTACCGGTATGTATGTATGTTCATCTGTTCCCTCAGAACTTTTTAACCCTTATCATAATTTGACAAATGATAATATCGTTGGAAACGTTTTGAACGTCCGCTGGTAGGCTATGTGAATGATGTCACATTGAATATGGCGCCCTCTAGAGGAAATATTGTCACAAGCCTAAAAAAATTGGGTATGTGCTTAATTTGCACATTCATGACAAGTAATCTGTTGCTCGCGGCTTCTTAATAAAAAAAATTAATGCGTGATTTTTTAGTAGTCGGTCTTCAATACCATGCATAGGGGTGCTTTAATTTTCTAATACCTGTATTATTATCTATTTGTTATGTCGTAGCTTCTAAATTATTTGTTCCTATTTAGGGTTCCGTACCTCAGGAGGTAAAAAAGGAACCCTTATAAGATCACTTTCTTGTCCGTCTGTCCGTATCTGTCTGTCTGTCTGTCTGTCAGTGCGTCTGTCAGTGCGTCTGTCTGTCTGTCCGTGTGTCACCACCAATTTTTCCAGGAACGGGTGGACCTAGCAAGTTGAAATTTATACCAGATACTGAGGTATATAGTCCCTATTAGGTGTATAAAAATCAAGGTCCTGGGTTAACACGATAAAAAGATATGCGCAAATTTAGATTTTCGCGAAAACTTGTAAGTGCCAAAATTTACCCTAATATTCTTTTTTTTTTCTTTTTGGAATTTTTCTTTGCTTGTGTTGTAAGACCTTGCTTGTGACCAAAATTGACAATTCTAGGTCAACCGGAAGTGCCCTATAGGTTTTGGGTCGAAAACCTATAGGGTACTATTTCCCGTTGACCTAGAATCAAGAAATTTGGCAAGAAGCAAGGTCTTATAGCACAAATAAAGGAAAAATTAAAAAAAAAGTTGAAAATTAAAGGGTGACCCCATACAAACATAGTTTCAGCCAATTAAGATAGGCCTCTGAGTTATATGAGCGCTCATACAATTAAGAGGTCTAGCTTAATTGGTACCTACCAACGTTGGTACGGAAGCCTCGGTGGGCGAGTCCAACTCGACTTTGCCGGTTTTATTTTATAGTAGATAGCAAGCGTTTGACAACTATCTCAACTGATGTTAAGTGTAGATGTGATACCTGTTCACTCGCGAATTTGAGACCAATTCTTGCTAATGTTTGAAACATCTGGTATGGTCCTGAGTACTGACTCAAATTTGAAGGTAGAATCGAGACTTATATTTTTTTACCACGTAGAGTTGGTAAACAAACTTAAGAGGTCACTAAAAACAATTATCATCGAAGCAACATTTTTATTTCAAAAGGGTATTGTACCTCAGTGCAAAAAGGGTAGCGCTAGACCACTATCTCACCTGATGTTAAGTGATGATGATGGTCGATAATGAAGCGCGCCCAGCGCTTTCTCATAAGATAGGTACGTGTATGCACATTTTTCTTTACTGGAATCACAGACTCAGTCTGGGAATTCCATTCCTTAGCTGTACGCATGAGTATATATACCTCCATCACTCCTTACAATCCTTTCCATCCAGGATTCAGCAGCCGCGTATGTTGGGCTCGTTCCTCGGGTATTTTAGTCAAGAAGACGAAGCGTTTCTGCGTGAACGATTGATATTTCTTCAAAATGAAGCATTAAACAGAACCAAACGGCAGTAAGCTGATGTGGCTCGTTATTTATATACCTGCAGCTAAATGTGGACGGTATAGCAAAGAATAGAAAGGCCAACATTACTTATCTATTATAGTGTTGTAACACATATGTGTACATTTTAGCTATCTTCACTTCTTGTCCATATACATTTTATCTTTGCCTAATTTCGCACTCTTCCGCGCGTAAAATATTCATGTTGTCTGAAGACGACATATAATATATTTTTTTTAACGTTCCTATATGGGATCGGATGTCAGTGGTATTTTTTTTAAGATTCCGAAAGTCATCGTTATATAGAAACTCCGTTCTTTGAAATAAAGCTTAGATTTTGAAAGAAGTGCGAGGCTGGACGCGTCGGCGAGCGCGCCGCACTTGTACTATTCATTATTCTGTGCCCGCACTCAAGATCCTGAAGAAGGCCTCCGGATGAGGCCGAAACATATGTCGATCGCTATATCGACATCGCGCAAGTCACATTAAATTCCCGTTTTTAATTCTATACATTTTGAAAGAACAAGAAAAAGTACGAAGCAACTGTGAACTTGAAGCAAAATGATTTGTTAAAACAGTTCAAGCGACAACTTACGCTGCCAGACTGTGGACTAAGAAGAATGTTACAACATCCGGCCAATGTTCACAATAATAACTGTTCACAGTACTTTACTAAAATTATTTTAAATATAAATAATAATTGTATATTAACTTGTAATGAAGTTCTTGCCGTACCGTTCCACATGAACTGGTGGGTCTAAGTAATATTTACATACTTTGAATCTTCGTTATTTCGTAGATGTATTGAATCATTATGTCGATTTGTATTTTGTTGTTTTTAATTCAATATTCGAGCTGGTATGTTTTAGAATGGCGGGTTTTGTATTTAGCCTAGGTTATATCAAGAGTTTATCATTTCTCATGTAATTTATTTTTAGTTCGAAAACTTTGTGTTTTGTTTGATAACAGTTATTATTAAACAGATGCATAACTAATCCAAACAATTGAGACTTATCGTTATCTTATCTCTTCAAAATTATATAAACGGATGCAGATCTTTGATTTAGAAATCCCGTGTTTATTCCAACGTAGTTCTTATCAGCATGCCTCTATTTAATTAGATTTGTAGGTACGCGATAATTTTAGTAGAACCTACTAGTAGGTAAGTTAAGTAATTAATTCTATACCTATTTGAATAATGTTTAGTGGTGTTTTTCTTGACATTGTTAGAATATTTTAAGTAAATAATCTTTGGTAATATAGAGTATAATTCATCATACTTTCAAATTTGCATGTTCTTTGAGTACGTCATTGCATTGATTTTGAAATTGAATTTCAGATTTTATAAACATAAGATTAGAAAAAAGTAGTAACGGTTGAAAAAATTAACGAAACTAGTAGTTCTATAAAGTGTTTAATAAGTTATCATGGTTTACTATGAGTTTCGTTATTTGTGACGTTTTTATATAATATTTTATGTAGTGGTAGGACTTCTGCTAGTTCGCCTGGGGCGGTACCACCACTTGCCAATTAATTTTCAGCCGTGAAATAGGAATGCTTTTCGGTTCATATAGCAAGGTGTCCATTGAAATTACAGGGCATGTGAGACTCAACATCTTTATGTCTCAAGGTAACAGGCGCAGTGCAGTGACATGCAAAATTCTGGCAGTCCTGCATGCCGCTGTGTCTGTAATAGGTAGACGTCATCGCTTACCATCAAGCCTTACCGTTTACTATAAAAACACTTTTATATATATATGTGATACGAGATTACAATATTACGCTTTGACTTAAATTCTACCGATTCTTATATAAGTATCGATGATTTTACGTTATTTAGTTCGTCCGTGAACAGTGCGCTCTCAAAAGGACCGAAATATCAGCAAAAAATATATTTTTTATTTATACACTAGCTGCACCCAGCGGCTGTGCCCGCGTTAAAATGTATCCTATCTGTTTATCTAGATTATATACTTTCTGTATGCCAAATTTCTTCCAAATCCGTTTAACCGTTTATGCGTGAAAAAGTAACAAACATCCATCCATCCATTCATCTACTACTCATCATACCCACCAACTTAACATAAAAGCATCTAGATGGCGCTGAAGCATGTTGCGTCGTTCTTCTTGATTTTCCGCGATGTTAGTACCTGATGCACTGGCTTCATCATTTCATTAAATATGTACTCTATATAATAAATTTGAACTCTATACATAAATATTTTGCATTCATAATATTAATAGGCTTATGTTTAAGTCTCCAATGGGTCTGAAAGTCCAAAGTTTAAAAATTCAATGAGATAAGCTCTATAGTGAAAATAGGATTAGTTAACATTAAATCATTAGCCCAGTCTTGTAATTAGGTCTCGTTAGTGAGTGCTCATACTGTATTACCTTTTTTTCATGACATTGATGACTTTGTATTTAGTGGATATTTAATAGTAGCATAGCAACCCAACTATATGACCGTTTTCATTCATTATTTTATCTATCCGGATTTCACCACGACGAGACATGAAGTTTAATAAAATTTTATAATATTAGCTTCTTAAAACTACACGCTTTACTTATGTTAGGGCACAGCGCTACCTGCTATATTATGCATTCTGAAGACCACTTTGACTTGTGTTCGCGATCAACAAATGAATATGAAAGTCATATCAAAACTCAATCTTTAGTTGGACAAAATCTGGATAGATGGAATACCGAAAATATTCATTCAACATCAGTCATTCATATGGTACCAATTTTTCAGGATAGCCCAGCCCGTGTTCCTCGGAAAGTTGGTGGAGTATTACACTCCTGGACACAGCGGCATAGAAAAGAGCGAAGCTTACATGTATGCAGGCGCCGTGGTTCTCTGTTCTGCCCTGAACGTCTTCGTGGTACATCCGTACATGCAAGCTATTTTGCACATGGGAATGAAATTCAGAGTTGCGTGCTGCTCGCTTATTTATAGAAAGGTAAGTTCTTTTAAGTATTTTGAGCAGTTAGACCTTACTCCTAACGTAGCTAATTTCTTCCAGGTGATCTTTGAGTGCCTTAATGGTAAACATACAGATCACCTATCATAGGTCTTCGATCATATTTGTGTGTTGCCACGATTTACCCTAAAACACGGTAATATATAATAGATAATATTACCGTGCCTAGAAGAGGCCGGCGTGAGAAGATTTGTCCGTATCATAATTAATATTGTATATTTCCGTATGCTATGTTGTTATTCAGATTTAGACAACATTCATCTAGATTCCTACACTGGTATTGAATTACCCTAAATACTAATCTAAATCGAAATTAATTGAAAATTATATTTCACGTATTGTAACGGCGAGAATGACACATTTTCGTTCTTAATTGTTCTGTATTAAAATCGATTCGTCTAAACCACATATAATACAGTCTCCTAATAGCAATAGAATAACAGGTTTCATACATTCTCTCTAAATTTCACCTGAGGCGCGATGAACACGATCGACTCCAAAGAGTACTAATTCCCGTTAGCAAATAAACTGGCCAAGTGCAAGTCGGACTCGCACTCGTAGGGTTCCGTAACACAGTTAAGTATTCCATAATTATGATTTTTCGCAACTACAAAATTAACTTTGTTTTTCATAGTGTTTGTATGAAAAACAAAGTTATCTTTGCGGTCGCCATATCTCTAAAACTGCTGACTGTATCTCGTTCAAACCAATTTTCATTGTTAGTTTTTATTGAGATCTACAGCATATATTTTTTTTGGATTTTTCACTCCCATACTTTAAAAGTTAGAGGGGGGGACACACATTTTACCACTTTAGACACGCCTATCTTTCAAATGATTGACTTTGAGAAAAAATGATTTTAGAAACCTCAATGTCATTTTTTAAGACCTATCCATAGACACCCACCCCACACGTATAGGTTTGAAGAAATTTTTTTTTTTATTTCAGTTCCATGTATGGGATGCCCTCCCTTAAACTTTTATATTTTTTATTTTTGTGTAAAAAATCGGAAAGCGGTTTACAGAATACATCTACCTACCAAGTTTCAATTCTGTAGTCCTAACAGTTTCGGAATAAAATAGCTGTGACATACGGACGGACAGACAGACAGACAGACATGACTAATTTATAAGGGTTCCGTTTTTTGCCATTCGGCTACGGAACCCTAAAAATTGCCTCTCACGAACCCAAATCCATGCCAGTAAATTCATGTACCTACTTGCCTGAAATATGATGACCAATAAATTATTAAGCATGCCAATAAATGGTCACGTCATCACTGGAACCACGGTTGGAACCACAGAATACTTAACAGTACTACGAACTGGAACGCAGATAACATCAATAATGATCGTGTCAAATTGCACAATGCCGTCCATGGAAACGTAGATAACAGTAATGGTGAGACTTACTCGGTCAGTTAAGATAAATATTATTACGATACAAAGAAGTAGTAATAATGTAATGTAGAAAAAAGTCTAAATGCCTATGGCATATGCAAGGTTACCTCTAAAGCTAACCTTACCTTAAAAAGTTTAAAGCACATTTTTGGGTGGTCTTGAAAAAAAAAAGTAATCTGAACAGATGGGACAAGTAATATAGCAGCCATAAATTATGGCTGTATCTGGCCGTATGTAATTATGTATATTCAGCGTAGTAGGACTGCATAAATAGCATCTCGTTCTCTCTGACGTACACTGAAATAGAAATATTTTAGTCCTTTTGGTGGGCGTGCTGAAGATAAACGTCTAATGGTTTCGCTACTTCCTGTTAATTGAAATTGGCTATCATTTGTTGGTCCCATCGTGAGGTGATCAACCTCACATTTAACGAGTTCGTGGAATAGTTTGAAGCCCTGAAGACTCTAATTAGGCACCCAAATAGCAACAGATGATTGATTACACGTTACACATAAAAATGTTCCTTTAAGTATATTAAATAATTGGGGGTAGGACCCAACCCAACCCAAATTCTGGAGAATCTAGCCATTAGTTTATCTATGTTGGAAACCTTTGGAAACCCATATTTATAGTCATATTCATGGTCAATTAATTTAACTAAAAAAAAAAGGGTAGGTAAGGGTACAATATTTGAATAGAGCTGAAAGTTGGTGTGATTATTATGAACATATTTTTTTTTTTAAGCTTAAGAGCAATATGTGTTACACATTACAAGTCTCGTTAACCCCTCCAACTAATCTAAATATGCTTGTGTCTGGAGTGGGTTCACGTACCAATAGTGCAATGGGTGGGGATCGAACTGACGACCTCTCGATCGCGAGGCCGACGCCTTAGCCATTGGGCTATTGCTGCTTCGATTATAAATGAAATGTGAAATAGAATAATATACAAAATTAATTATAAAATAAATTTATTCTTAGGAAAAAGGTTTAAGAACAATTTTATAGGTAATTGCACGATCTACAATTTCTGATATTCAATGATAACACTTACCGCTTGGCTGAATAAGATCGTTTAAAAAACTAAAACAACCGACTTCAAAACCGCGCTATTAAATTTTAGAGGTGTTTATCTCCATATCTCTGGAGATACTTATCAGATCTCGATGAAATTACTATGGTACCACCATCGGGATATCTCCTTTCCAACAAAAAATAATAATCAAAATTGGTTTATAAAGAATGAAGTTATCCGCGAACAAAAATAATACATGTATAAATATATATATATATATATATATATATATATATATATATATATATATATATATATACGGTCGAATTGAGGAAGTCGGTAAATAATGCAAAAAACCTATATTTGCAAACCGAGTTGAGTATTTTTTTCAATGTAGGATCGATGGGTACTTTTCACATTTCATTTATAATGTATTCTCAACATTCGTACTAATTTACAACTCTATGCGAATGATTGTAACCTTAAATATGTCTATTTGACAAGACTGTTAACTTTTGTCACGTTGGTTCGTGATGTTCGTGAGTATGATAGGCTTATGTAGAATAACAATTGTCAAAGCGAAGAAATAAAAGCATCCTGCAGGGCTAGCATGGCAAGGGGACTATTTTGTCTTTCCACCTATCCGTGTTTTGTTTGGTGGAGAAGGCAAATTATAAGTAAAGTTCGACAATTATAAACGCCCGCTGACTTTAGATGAGGATAATAAAATGATTGCGTAGGTACTTGATGCATACGATATTAATATATTTATGACGTCATATTGGTCGTTGTTGTAACGGTAACGGTTTACTGAATCACATTCCTGAGTATTGATTTAACATTATTGCGTTTTGAGTACAACTATAACAAGCTTTTTTGATAGTGTTCACCTCCTCTAGGTTTTTAAGTAATTAATTATGTAAGTAGTGCAAAAATATGAAGGAAACATTATGACAGAATGGTTGTAGTTGAATTTTGTTAAAAATATCTAAGTAGTACCTATTCAAGATCTTATAATCATGCGAATAAAGAATCAAATCAAAAATAATTATTTACATCGGATATAGAAAGTCAGTTTCCTTCATTCACAGTCAAACAGTTCGATCGACTTGAAATTTCGGTTGAAATTTTGGATAAACAGTGTAGTGGAAGATCCTTCAAGATGCATGCGGCTGATATTGCATACTAAGAATAACTAATAACATTTTCCATTTCAATTTCGCTCAGGATTTTATCGCCTCGACATTTTAGGTCTCTAAATCGATACCAATTAGCAGGCCCCAACCCCTGTTGAAGCCATATTCAACTGCCCTCGTTATTCTTATGGATCGTCCACACAGTTCTCACACGTGCTCACGTGTAAAAACCATGAAAATTGACATTGATGACATAAATAGCTGACATATCAACATTTAAACTTATATATGTTTTTTTATATATTCCAGATATGCAAGCGTTTGATCACTATATCACCTGAAGCTAAGAGGGAATGCGGGGTGCACTTTTCTATACAAATGTATTCCCCGTTTCCTCCCTGGAAAATGCTTCTAGAGAAAAATTTGTTTCTACAAAAAATAAAGGTCTGCTGTAGCTACGCCCCTTTCATTTTTTTTTTTGACTTACTAATTGCAAATAGAAATATGTCCTTATATTATATGCCCTTCTAAATTCTTAAAGAGCAGTAATTGGTTGGTAAAGAAGGCAAATAAGAGGGGTGTGGGTGTACAGCAGACCTTGATTTTTTGTAGAAACAAATTTTGTTTTAGAAGTATTTTCCATAGAGGAAACGGGGGAATACATTTGTATGGAAAAGTGCACCCCGCATTCCCTCAATGCGATGGGATTTACGTATATTTGCTTATTTATTATTACATACATACAGTCACGCCTTTTTCCCGTTGGAGTAGGCAGAGACTACTTCTTTCCACATGCTACGATTCTGACATACCTCTTTCGCTTCTTCCAATATCATGAGCGCCTTTATACATGATCGCCGGTTATAGGTACTTTTGACTTGGCCTTTCTTTAAAACGTCTCCGATCCTGGTCGCGATACGTTCGCCTAGATCGGCCTATACCGGCTGCCCCATTCACACTCGTCTCATAAATCTGTTTCGTCAGTCTTTCTTCATCCATCCTCTCTATATATTATTAATAAATATTATAAATAGTATGTATCTATATTCTTAACTATTAATTCCGATAACAGTCATAAAATGTAAGCAGATGGCGCTTAGAAACTGACCGTGAATAATTTTGTCGTGATTATATCCGCACTTACGACCTTCATACGGTCACACACTGCTGAGCAGACCGCTGAGCTCCTTCATTAGGTATAATACAGCATATTATCTTGATGGGTTTTAGTCCTTGGCTAACAATAAATTAGATATGGGCTTATTTATTATGTTTGAAAACGGGAATTTAACGTGACTTAAGCGATATCGATAAATTCATCGATATCTGTTTGAGCTTCATCCAGAACCCTTCATTAGGATCTCAAGAGCGGGGTGCCCGTCGACGCGTCTAGTCGAACTGTGGGCCACTGCTCGTGCAGCGCAGCTGGACGGAAGCGCGGTTTTAGGACTCTTGATAAGAAAAACCAATTGTCTAGCGCCTCTCCTCAAAAACTGTTATTAAGAAAACACCTTAACTGCTTGTACCTACTAGATATTAATCTCTCATAAACCGGAGCATGGATCCACACGACGTAAAATATAATGTTAATTGTGTCTTAAATCCCGGCATATGAGAGATTAAATTATTCTTTTCCAAAACTGATCTCAGATTTCCTTTCCAGTCTCTCAGACTCTCAAAGACGGCTTTGGGAGAAACGACAGTGGGTCAAGTGGTAAACCTGCTTTCAAACGACGTGAACAGATTCGACGTGGCCGTGATATTCATGCACTATCTCTGGATCGGTCCCTTGGCGACTGTCATCATCACCTACTTCATGTGGGTGGAGATCAGATGGGCGGCCGTCATTGGTGTTGGATTCATGCTTGCTTTTATACCACTGCAAGGTAAGTTTTACTAGAGATATATTAAAATATTATAACATTATAGGACAGATTGAAATGTTGATTAAACTTTACAATATCCATAACTATTAATATTTATAAATAAAAAAATAACGAACTCTGTCTCTCTGACCCTCTGTCTGTTTGATACGTTTTCACAACAGAATGGCTCGACCAATTTGGCTGAAATGAGCATATTATGAGCATATCGTGTGGTGGTGAAATAGGACATAGAATACTTTTGAAGTCGTAGGACGTTACTAGTTTCTGAATGTTTTACCAAATAAGAACGCTTCAGTCGCAGTAGATCTAGGAGATGGTGGGATTAGCCAGGCTCGTTGAGCTTCATTTCCAGGGTAGGAAGTTCTTTCTGCTATGAAACTATGTTGGCTTAAAAATAACCACAAAACAGTAAAATTGATGACCTTCTTTTGAAGCCTTAAGTACTACTTAGTACTGAATAGATGATCCCCGGTTAGTGCTAAATAAGTGGCTATTGACGTTAGACCTATCGCGGCTTGGACCAACCACTAAAGAACATCCAACCTCCGCCAACTTTGTAGGACGGGTTTGGAAGAGGATACGTTATGGATACGGGAAACCTATGCAGCGCGCCTGGTCATACTACCACTTCCAGGCAAGCATGCTTCCACAGGCCATTTGTTGTGTTAATTATAATAAAAGTATCAGTAGCTAATTAGCAATAGGTAAAAGTCTTCTAATGTACGTTTTCAAACCACTTTTAAAATGACTTATGTGTTTTCCAGCTTACCTCGGCAAACGCACTTCAGTACTTCGATTGAAAACCGCCCTAAGAACAGATGAACGAGTGCGTCTCATGAATGAAATATTATCTGGTATCCAGGTCATCAAAATGTACACTTGGGAAAAACCTTTCGCGGACCTCGTCGCTAAGGCTAGAAAGTAAGTTTTTATCTTGTAAATAACATAACTCGTGCCTCAGGTGAGGCCTATGTCCAGCAGCAGAAAGGGATAGGCTGATGATTATGATATCTCGTGCGATAATATTCTTTAATTAGCTGGCGAGAGCTGGTTGAAAATAGCTGAGGATTGCACTGTGTTGAAAAATTGGAGAGGTTTGTGGACCTGATGATAAATTAATTATGTAGTCGTAGTAATTATAATTTTTTTACGACATTTTAACGACCTAAAATTACTTAGGTATACATACTTACATTAGTTTGAGAACTTAGTTATTATTTTTAGTTAAAAACTCAAAACAAATACAAAAATATATACTTAGGTATACTAACAGTAGTTAAACAAATACAAAAATATATACTTAGGTATACTAACAGTAGTTAAAGAACTTAGTTATTAAGGTTAAATAAAAAGTTTACTTATTTTTTGCTTTTCAGTTTTTTCGGCGGTTTAATTTTTTGTTAAAAAGTTTTATTTTATAATTTTTTGTTGCCATTATCTACTATGTTAAAAGCAGGCGTCATTGCTTACCCCCTGGTCTAGACAAACTGTATAACATTAAACCTGGTATAACATTAATGCTCTATAAAAAACTAAAAAAACCGACATTCAACGTCACGCTAGTCAATTTCAATACTAAGATTGAGGTGTTTATCTTCATATCTCAGCATATCTCGATGAAATTTAAATGGTATCACCTGTAAAATATCATCAGCATCATCATAATCAGCAGGTATCAGTTCACTGCTGGACATATGCCTTAATACACGCAACTGAGCCCGATTTTCGGCTCTTTGTTTTTTCCAGTGTTCGTTGACATACATTGATGATACGATAAAATCATCAAACAAATGATACTTTTTCCATTTTTTTTTTATTTATTCAAAATGGCTCGACCGATTTCGTTAAAATTTAAATGGGACCCCCTTGGGGGTATACTCTTTCCAATAAAAAAAGAATTATCAAAATCATACTACTCTGTATAAAGTTATGCGTGGTCATACATAAAAAAATATATATATACGCGTCGACTTGATAACCTCATCCGTTTTTTTTCGTCAGTTAAAAAATCTGGACATCAGACTTGTCTGCCAGAAAAAAAGTATCCAATGTCCTTGTATGTTCTATCTATTGACTATCTTTGCACAAAGTTTCAGCTGAATCTGTTCAGCTGTTTAGCTGATAAGACATCAAACATTTTCAAAGTTCAATAAAAAAATCTGGACCTCCAGACTGGATTGTAAAAACCAGCCAATTGCGTGTCGGGCCACGCGCAGTGTAGAGTTCCGTAGTAGCCTGTTATTCAATGCAAGTCTTTACCCGTTATAAACAAGCAACTAGGTCTTTGTCATTTTATAAGATTTATTCTAAGGACAAAATTATCCAACACCCAAGTTTAACGACTATTACTGCTAAACTAATAAAGTTCTCAAAAAAAATCTTAACCGCTATAGTTTTCCTTTAAAGCTCATGAAATGCGCTTTTATCACGAATTTTTCCAGATTTTTCAAGCCAGCAGTTTCGCTTTTAGAGGGGGGGGGGGGGGGGTGACGCCCTTCTGAAACAAATTTGCACTTTAAAATTTAATATTTCGTAAGTGGAGCATTCAATCGAAAAATGGTATTAGCAACCCTTAAGTCATTTTAAAAGACCTATTCAACGATATCCCACACGACGGGGTAGACGATGAAAAAATAATTCATCCCCACTTCTCATATAGGAGAGCTACCATAAAAAAATATTTTTCAAAATATTATTTCAGCACTTTGTCGGCGTAATTTATATACACGCGTCCACAAAATTACAGCTTAACAGTATTACAGTATTAACGGTCTCTTAGCAAAACCTCGGACAGACAGACAGACAGACGGACATGACGAAACTATAAAGGTTCCTTGTCAGGACTACGGAACCCTAAAAAATAGAGTATACTATGTTCTTTTGTGCCTTATTGACTGACTATCTTTATACTAAATTTCAGCTAAATTAGTGAAGCAGTTTGGCCGATAAGAGGCCACACGCTTACAAAATCCAATAAAAAAAATCTCGTCACCCAAACTCGACTGCCAAAAAAAGAGTATCGTATGTCCTTCTTTGTCTTATTGACTGTCTTTATACAATATTTCAGTTGAATCGGTCTAGCCGTTTATCCGCGAAGAGCGCTAATTTTTTTAGTTGAATTTTGTAAATATTAGATATATTTACAAAATTCAACTAAAAAAATCAGGTTACACAGACTTGACAGCCAAAAAAAAAATTTCTATATCCCATTTTGCCCTATAAACTGTCTTTATACAAAATTTCAGCCAAATCGTTTAACTGTGAAGAAGTCCCAAACAAACAAACAAGTAAACAAATTGACTTTCCCATTTATAATATTGGTGTTGATCTCTAAGACCAGCAGATTAGGCTGCACGTTGATATATCATTCAGTAATTAGACAAATGCATATGGGATAATTTTGGAAAACTGTGAAACACGTGTCTCATAATTTTAATTGAAGAGTATGTGTACATATTTTCTAGTCCATCACCCCAGAGAATAAAATGTTTCACAGAAAATTAAACTTATCATTTAGCCCACTTAAGTGTGAAATTTTCGAAAAAACCCTTTCTTAGTGGATAGCTTCACTTCACAAAAAACACACCCTCTATATGTTGTCTTTAATACCAGCAGATTATGTTGTACGTTGATATATCAGTCAGCTAATCGGCCAGACTAACGCGTGAGGGATGATTTTGTAAAAAACGGTGACACATGTGTCTCATAATTTTAATTGAAGAGTATGTGTACATATTTTCAAGTCCATTGATCCAGAGAATAAGATGTTTCACAAAAAAATCTAAGGGGTGGAATTTCGAAAAACCCTTTTTTAGTGGATAGCTGTAATTTACAAAGAACACATTATGTGTCTAAAACCAGCGGATAAGGCTGTACGTTGATATATCAGTCAGTCTGTCAGTCAGACCATTAATGCGTAAGGGATAATTTTGAAAAAACTGTGATACATGTGTGTCTCATAATTTTATTTAAAGATATATGTACCAATTTTCAAGATAATCTAGCGACCGGACCCCGAGAATAAAAAAAAACACATAAAATGTAACCTGACATCATACTCTCTTAGGGGTAGAATTTCGAAAATCGATGTCTTAGTGGATACTTGTTTAGGCAGTACGTTCATATATCAGGCAGTCATTCAGTTAGTCATAAAAACGCGTGGGGGATGATTTTTGAAAAACTATGATACCCGTAACTCATTATTATAATTAAAGAGTATGTGTGCCAATTTTCGAGACAATTGACCCAGAGAATGAAAAGTTTCATAGGAAGTTCAACCCTCCATTTCACCCACTTAGGGTGGAATTTCGAAAAATCCTTTCTTATCCGTAATAATGTTAGCAAGGTGGCTGGCAAGAGCTGGATAGGATATCGTGCACAGTGGCGTCATATGTCCAGCTGTGGACTAGTATAGGCTAGTGGACTAGTATAGTGGACTAGTATAGGCTTTCAAAGAGGTCTAATATTTTGAAAATGGCGGCACATTACTAACAGCCAGACTTTGAAAACCTCCTTAATATGATCTCACGGTTATCATAAAACGCAGTATATTTTTATACCTTCAGTTAATTGTTTTTAAATTCAATGTCAAACGATATAAGTGCAATGAGCCGTGTACAAAATAAACAAACATAACAGCAATAAAGATATGGTTATATTAGATAAAAGAAGTCATAATATTACAGAAGTTAAGTAAGTGAAGGTTGATGTTATCAAACAAAACCATGTGGGTTCCGTAGTGTTAAAAATATACGCATTCCCACTTACATAACGCTGTAACCTTACTATTTTCTGAAATAAATAAATATTCAAGGTGTATTTTTAGAAGGATTAGCAAACTGAAGTGGCAGTGGGCTGGTCACATCTGTCGTAGAACCAATAACCGTTGGGGTGGACGTGTTCCAGAGTGGAGAGCACGGCTCAGTAAGTGAAGCGTATCCAATGCTTCACTTACTGATCCGTGCCCTCCAGCTAGGTAGAGCGATGATATACCTATGCAAGCTGACTGGCTGCAGTTGGAAACAAAAAGCTGAAGATCGAGCTCAGTTACGTGCCATAGGAGAGGTCTATGTTCAACAGTTTACAATTATTGATTGTAAGGCGTCCATTGCACGATAGGTTTTGTTGTCAGTTTGCTGGCAATCACGGCTGTGACTGATGGATAACCTATCATCTAATGGGGTGATTGACGGTGATTAACCGAAATTTAAATACTTTTGATGGCTGCTAGGCTTGTTCCTGCTCTGTCATTAAAAAGATCGCTCCGAACTAGTACATTCTTTCAGCTGTACTAGTTCGGACTTCTAGTACAATTAGTACAGTAGGTCATAATTACTCAATTAAAAATATTCCCTATGACTGTTACCATAATGTTCAAAATAGCTGTTGAAAATAGCATAGAGTGCATCTCACTCGGTCGTTCACTAGTTACGCTAACCCATTCGTTCATCGTCCTTTTCATTCCGTGAGCATGAGCATGAATCACAGACAATAATCGCGAACGAAGTACTAAATGTACTATGTACTAGTAGACCTACGGAATAGTTCATTCTAGTTAAGTGTCCATAATTCATTCATATTAGTACTTAGTACATGAACTACACAAGGCTAATGGCTGCATCAGCAACCAAAAGTCATGATTGATGGCTTTGATTGACGTATAACCTACCGTGAAATGGACACCTTAATGATGATGATTTTTCAGATGGACCGTAAGGGTAGATGCTTTTTCTGTTATAGCTACAGTAAAACTTGCTACATTCATAACATTTAAAAATTGTTCAGTCAGCAAGAAAATGCTGTATTGAACTGGTTGAGGTTAGTTTAAGTAGGTTATTTTATTGATGTTATATGCCGGCTGTAGGTAGTTCACGTATCAATTACAGCCGTCCGTAACAATCGCAAATTCACTATAGATAATTTTAAAATAAAGATACCTAATTATTTTATTTGAAAATATCATAATGCATAAACAACGTCTCATTAAACCAAGACTTCTTAGCCACTCCCTCAAGGGTACAGACCGGGACAGTTTTGGACAAAATTAAGGTAAATACGAGACTCTATCTCGAGCGATAAGATAAGAGATACTAAAACAGGTTTATCACGAGCTTACGTGTTATACCATGTAAAGTCCCTATATCCAGTTCAAACAATTGTGTACTCAAAGTCTGTTGTGGCTAAAAATAAACATTTTGTTGTATTACTGCAGCCTGTTTTAATTGTTTTACTGAAATTTCGTGCTTATTGAGATGAATTTTCAATCAATGTTAGGATTTTTCCCGAAATTTTAGGATTGCATTTTAGATCATATCTGATTTATCAGATGAATCAAATCCAAAAGGGAAAAAAATGTAGGTAAGTAGATATTGCGTATAAAATTACGTTTCTCGGAGAAGAATAGAGCATTAAAGACTTATTAGTATTAGCATTTTAATAGGTATTGCACAGCTAAGCGATTAGCGCCGCCTGGCGTAATACACTAAACAATCTGATTTATTCTAATATACTATAATTTATTACTGAACATCCATAGCGTATATTTTCGTTTAAAATCCTGAGATGCGTCATAGTGCCGGTTGGGAGACCGGTGGAGAGGAACCTATAAACATCCTTAGGGTGCTCGGGCGTCCCCGTTCCAGTCTTAAGACTGATCCCCTTTCAGATGTAGTATCCCAGTGTTCTGATGATCAACAGCAGGCTTTTTTTTTACTGCCATCTTCTTACCTGAAATTCGATGACAAATATGAAAAAATAGAGTAATGTTTAACAGCGGTTGCACGCCCTATCCCTTAGAGTGCACCTCACAAACATCAGAGGATTGCACTCAAATCTCAACGCAGTCCACCGTCACATAGAGACCGAAAAACTGGCATTCTTGTTTATCTCGGAGACGCAGATACGATGTCCGTCCAACGTGGCGTATCTTACGGACCCCGGTTACACTTGAAGCACAATTTTAAGGCTCAGTCACCTGACCATATATGTATATGAACAAATGCGCACACACCCGTGTGCGCATTTGTTCGTGACGACATCTGCTGTTGGCATCTCCAAAACCTCGAAGACCCCGATATTCTATGCTGGATCATGTACATTATTTATTCTGTGGCTGGATACTGGTTAACACAGGCATAGAAAAACTTCTCTACGCTTAAAAAAAATCATATTAATAGTCGAAAGACAAAACTAACAAAGCAACAGTTACCCTTTATTTGATCCGCTGCTTTGGTCCGTTACCTTTATTCTATGTGGTCGGTTCTTTGACTTATATTGTTTTATAAATAAAAAAAACTTTTGGCCACACAGCGCGGTAATGTAGCGAACATCTTAAGGACGTTTAGACGGGGTTCAATTCAGCGTAAAGAAGTTATACCAATCAGACCTTACACATGTTTTTAACCGACTTCAAAAAAAGGAGGAAGTTTCTCAATTCGACCGTATATATGATAAAAAAAAATGATAAAATGTTTATTTACCAAATGAAACCTTATTTTCTAATTTTAAACGTTCTTAGTTATTATACAGTACAGGTAATTATATGTTTAAACAATGTGATCACTAACGCTTTAACTAGCCGTAGCTGTGCGATAATGGGCTTTATTTATTTGAGTTGTATACGCTTTATATTACAAAAAAATAAAGAACAAATTATATGAGATACAAGTGAGATGCAAATTGTTTTGTCGGCGAGACCCAAACTAGGCGGGAAGCCTGTGACTTGATATATATATTATGTTTGTTCGCGGATAACTTCGTCGTGTATGAACCGATTTTGATTATTCTTTTTTTATTCGAAAGGAGATATCACGAGTGTGGTACCATGGTAATTTTATTGAGGTCTGATAAGTATCTGATGACATTTTGGATTGTGTTTAACAATTTACAAAAATATAAAGTGTGAGACACTTCAAAGAAACATAATATTTGATTTACGCAGTGCAACATCTCTCGTCGGATTTGAAAACTGTAATGATTTCTTCCGAATCATCTCTCGTCGGATTTGAAAACTGTAATGATTTCTTCCGAATCATTAACTTACGTAATAAGTAGTCATAGATGGCGCCACCAATGCATAATTGGGTTAACAAATGCAATCCACTAATTTCGTCGTATCGATGGATCGAACCGTGGCTTAATTGGCAGAGCACCTGGACGTGTAATCCGGGGGGTGCGGGTTAGAGTCCCGTCGGTACAATGAAATTTTGGATTGTGTTTAACAATTTACAAAAATATAAAGTGTGAGACACTTCAAAGAAACATAATATTTTTAAACGATCTTATTATTGTGTTATATTTTTATTTATTATTATTGTGATTCATCATCATCAGCCTATATCTGTCCACTGCTGGACATAATATGCCTCATCCTCGCCTATGGCCTTACAAAAGAACTTATTGGTGTGCCATAACCAATAAGTTTGTAAGAAGAATAAACATATTTTCTAAATGAAAAATTAACTTATAAAAATTATGCTAATATAAATATAAAATAATGTTGTCAACAGCCTTCAAACTCGCAGACTAATAGTTTTTAATTTATTAGGCTAATCATTTGCATAATATGACATTTGATATCCAATATTTATTTATAGCCATAAGAGGCTTAATAAAATCTATTTATAGAAATAACTCGATGCGACCTTCAAATTGTCTATTTTTATACTGATTTCAATGTTATAGTATCGTGTAGTGACGGTGTTGTTTTATTATCGCATCGTCACTTACGTCACGTGAATACACACACCTACAGTTGTCAACAGTTAATGGGAAACTTCTGAATGACATCGTTTAGGAAAAAAATTGATCGTTCTGTTCCTTTATACGATCTCTAGGGATTTTCTTCAAGTGGATCAATCCATGAAACTTCATTCAAGTATTTTGACATAAATTCTATATTTAAATCGGTCAATATGCCTTTCATCATGAGGCCAGAGCTGGTAGTCTCTACATGCATAGCGATGAATTTAGAGCGATAATCGTCGATACGAAAAGAAATGCAAATAACAACTGTCTAGCTGCATCTCATTCTAGCAGGCCTTGGTGATGACAAGACGCATCGCTATCAATGTAGAGTCCACCCCAGGAGTGCTTCAGATCTTTAGTTTCACATCGATATTTTTAAGTCGCTTGGAGGCTTCGTACTCACATAGGGTATTCCTCGAAGGCGAGTAAGTCATTTTGACTTATAGCAACACGAAACCTTGAGCTGTAAATTATGCGGTCATTATGTCGATTTTTTTGAATAAAACTATCAAGTAATACCGTATGTACTATATTATAGGAGTCACTTAGCTGAAATTTCACGAGTAACACAACATTACCCTTTCTTCTTATCTCCAGGCACGAAATAAAGCAGATCCGCGCGACGTCATACATACGAGGCGTGTTGACATCCTTCATAATGTTCACGACTCGCATTTGCCTGTTCTGCTCAATCCTGGCCTATGTGCTGATGAACAACGTCATCTCGGCGAAGCAGGTCTTTGTCGTCACCAGCTTCTACAATATACTGAGACAGACTATGACGGTGTTCTTCCCACAGGGTAAGTTTGGACTACTTATATGTATTACTATTTTTAATATTTTTTTAATTTGACAGGCTAGCGTTTGATGCCTATTTCGTCTAGTGGTAAGCGATGATGTGGTCAAGGATGGTGAATACGCTAGGCCTAGAATGGTCTGACTCAAGTGCTTGTTGCTGGAACACCGTAAGTTAATGGCGGCAGATTTTCTCCTTGATGGTGGTAAGCTACTTTTTGTTTAGTAAGTCAGGCGGAACATGGATATAGTAATGGTCCAAATACCACCATTGGACGAACTCACCACTAGCTCGATCTTCAGCTACCATTTTCCAACCGCTACCTTGCGACTATCGTCGCTTCAACTACTACACTCTAGTTATGCCCCGCGGCTTCGCCCGCGTTAAAAACTATACTATGACCTAATCTACTATACTGGTTATCTCTGTGCACAATTTTAACCAGATCGGTCAAAATATACAAAGTAACTTTCGCATTTATAATATCGGTGTTGTATGTGCATTAATCAAATAAAATAATGTTATATTCACAACTTGCACAAAATCATATATACATACATACATAAATAATCGCAATCAATTAATATCCTCTTTACTTCCCTGACCTATGCCAACTAAATATATGTTACGTAAGGTCACATTAATTATTTAATAGTGTAGCTACCTAATATCTTAAAATAACCTCCAAATTCATAGACGCAGTCATAAATAATTTAGCCTCGGCATTAAATAGCCGGCTCCTTATCGAATTCTACATAAAACATCCGTTTTAATTAAAACGAATTTAAACACTCGAGACTCGCGAGAGCAATGAAATCGGGTCAGTTACAAGGGTCGGTATCAAATACCTCAATAACTTCAAAAGTATTGATGTTAGTTTTATGAAATAAAGGGTGTATAAAAGACTATAAAGCGCTATCGTTTGTGTTTCTTGGTACCGGACGCAGGGATTGTAAACTATCGGGACGCCATTTTGAAATAAACGCGTCATTCGAGTTTCGAATGCGTACGAGTACGAAATTCATTTTTTTTTTATGGTCCAAATGTTGTGAACTCCTGAACACTTGTTTACATAATTTATAGCTTCTCGTGACGGGGACTATAGACAATTTGTCTTTTAAAGTCATAAAGTTCAAGATTATAAAGTTTATTTGAATAAAATGTACCTAAGTTACGAAAAAAATATCACTTTTCACTAGTTCCTGAATGTGCTTTGGATTTGTCGATCTAATATGCAAAGTTTTAATATTAAGTACTTACTGCAACCACGAGCTGTTAATATAGCTATAATATAGCTGTTTAACGATTCGGTTTTCACTAGATTTCCATTAAAAAAATCGTCTTTATTTTTTATTTATGGTTTTCAATATACAAAATTAAAAAATAAAATATTTACTTCTGAAATTTGTGATGAAATAAACTTTTATTGAGTTTTTATTTTAAAAGTCATCTCTTTTTAAAACCGACCCGTTTTCATTGCGGCCCAGTGTACATATAGGCATCTAGGAACACTAAGAAGGCCATAAATAAATATAAAAAGTTCCGTAATATATTGTTACTTATGTTTTGATTGATTGACTTTATTGCATCTTGGCATTTGCATATTCTGCTATTAAATGAGGTAATACCAGTAATTTTATGCACATTTACGAACTTCTATTTCACTTGGATGGGGTTTTCGTATGCAAGTTGTTAATTAAAATTTTCACACCATTTTTCAATCACCTGCTGGAGGCTGCTGGTTTTCTGATTGAGCTGAAATGCCCCATACTTATGTGAGAATTCACACAGTCAATGGAATGACAGCCAATGGAATATCATGGTAATATGGAAATAAAATGAGAGAAATGAGATAAGAGAATATGTTTGGACAGTCTTAATTTGGGCTACTATGCTTAGTTGGCATTACTATGAATATTCTGTGAAGAGTATAATCTCACCAGATGAAAGTAACGATAATTCTATGATATCATCGTGTAGATCGATATTGTTGATAGTTGGAACGTAAGATAGAAAATGCCTATCAGAAGGTAGAACATTTTACAACAACGCTGACCTTTGTTTAATCAACATAGCGTAACTATCACTTGTTTTTCTTTATTTCCTCGTTTTCAATCATAAGCTGTGAAGATGAAATTGATTGCGTAGCTAATTTGTTTTGTTTAGTAAGCGTGTCAAACAAATAAGAAAGTATTATAATGAGTTATTGACGACTTGCGGGCCTCAGCCGGCTACTCTACTTTTGTGCACGGTAGGAAACACTTGGTGTTGTTCAATGGCTGACCACTGGCGGAAGACTTCAGTCAAGGCTCGAACTACCCACTGAACAAAGATTGGATGTCAAGTTCGCTGAGTTCCGGCATGATGTTTAGTGATAGCTAGCTTCGAATATGGGTTAGGATAGTTGCGCTCCACGAAGCGAAGCGCAACTATCTATATATAAGTTGTCCTGTTACTATATCTATATATGAGTTGTCCTGCACCTTGTCTTACTGCCATCTTCCATATCTAGACAAATACGATTCCATCTTAGATCGTTTCGTCATTTAAGATCAGGTGAGAAGGTGGTGAAGTGCTTGTCTATCCGGAATAAAAAAGTTTAGTGTAGTTGTTTAACCTCTGGGTTTCGACATTGGACATATGATCCATTTTATGTGACAAAACATGAAGCAATGTCAAAATAAGAGGTAGTAAATTAGAGGTTGCTGTTTTCCTACAACTATGGGAATACATTTGGGCTAAAATCGGACTGATTGAATATCGAAAACGACTGTTAAGACTAAGTAAACTACTCTTCCGACTTCCTCCTAGGATATATCTAATACTATCAGAATCTTTGTCCTGACATACTGACTGACTGACTGACTGACTGACTGACACACAACGTACAGCCTAAACCGCTGGTCGTAGAGACTTGAAATTTGGAGGGTATATTTGTCTTAGTACGTAAAGGTGTACTAAGAAAGGATTTTCCAAAATTCACCCCTTAAGGGGATAAAATGGGGGTTCAAAGTTTGTATGGAGAATCAAGACTAGATAGTCTTTCCTATCCGAAACTTCACACAAGTGCTTCAGTAAAAAAATAAGTAAATACTTATTTCAGGTTTTTTTTTAATTCCACCCCTAAAAGGGTGAAATGGGGTAACAATGTGCGAAAATCAATATTGTTTCGGATTGCGCTGAAATTTGGCATGCAGAAAGTTATTGCGACGTTAGTTATCTTTGAGAAAGGATTTTCCAAAATTCACCCTTGAAGGGGATGGAATGGGGGTTCAAAGTTTGTATGGAGAAACAAGATTAGATAGACTTTTATATTCGAAACTTTACACAAGTACTTTATACGTGTTTCAGGCTCTTTCGAAATTCCACCCCTAAAAGGGTGAAGTGGGGTAACAAAGTCTGAAATCAATATTGTTTCAGATTGCGCTGAAATTGGGCATGCAGATAGTTATTTCGACTTAGGTATCCGCTAAGAAAGAATTTGTCAAAATTCACTCTTCAAGGGGATGAAGCGGGGGTTCAAAGTTTGGATAGTCATTTTATTCGACATTTCACACAAGTTCTTCTGTAAATAAATAATAAGAGGATAAACTGAGGTAACAAAGTCTAAAAATCAATATTGTTTCAGATTGCGCTGAAATTAAGAATGCAGATAGTTATTATGACGTAGGTAATATCCGCTCAGAAATGATTTTCTAAAAATTCCTCCCGGATACCGAACGGGGATTCAAAGTTTGTATGGCGAAACAAGATAAGATAAAGAACGTGTTGTAGGATTGTTCGAAATGGGGTAGGTAACAAAGTCTGAAAATTCGGGTTTTTCGGGTTTTATAAATATGAATCCCGAATTGCTTTAGTCACGCGATAACATGAAAACGGGTGAAACGATTTGGCTAATTATTATTTGTTGTCTTTAATGATAGAATCGTTTTTACAATAGAAAAGATTTAAGTAAATAAAAGAAGTTTTTAACGCGGGCAAAGCCGCGGGGCACTTCTAGTATATATATATATGTCCTAGGAGACTTCCTAGTTTAACAGTAGTTGACTTAACAGTAGTTTTCGATATTCAATCAGTATATATATAGATAGCTATCTAGAATGAAAAGCGTTGGAGATCTGAAGATCTTTAATTTTTTGTGCAAATACTTCTTAGTAAATAATACAAAATCCGATGGTTCTTTATCTTTTTTATTTTTATATATATATAGGCATCGTTTCCTTTTATAGAAACCAAGGTTAAATAAAAACACAATACTCTAATCAGTAATAGGTACAAAAGTTAGAAGCATCCAGCTGCTTTTCAACATCTTACGGTCTTTACAATTATTATTCCTATGCAAAGTAAACTTATGAATAGCGGCAATAGCCCAATGGATAAGGTGTCGGACTGGCGATCGAGAGGACGTGAATTCGATTTCCATCCATTGCACTATTGACGTGAACCCACTCCAGACACAAGCATATTTAGCTTAGTTGGAGGGGTTAAAAATAATACTCGTAATGTGCAACCCACATTGCTAGTAAGCTTTATTATTACAAAAAATATGAAAACATTTTTTGACTCACAGATATTGTTTAAAATATAAACTGATAGTAAATATGTATTATATTGATTGAAGTCGGTTATTTAAGTTTTTGAAACGATCTTATTATTGTTGTTATTACACTCCATAGTTGTGAATATTAAATACGGGACTTATTTTTTAAACTTATTATTATTATTTTCTAAAACATTATTTTTCATTTAATTTGACGTTTCGACCAAGTTGCATCAATCGTGGTCACGAGACGACTCAACGCAACGATCAATGCAACTTGTACGAAATGTCGAGTTAAATAAAAATTTATGTTTTAAGCGCGATAAGTCGCGTCCGTATTTCATATTTATAACTATGTGTTCAAATCGCGAAAGGTTAATGTTTTCAATTACACTACATATTTGAGGTTTTCAGATATCTCAAAATATCTGAAAATATGCGACATAAACGGTCATATCTTTTAATCGCGTTGACTTACGAGTTTAACTTTTTCACAGCTAAAAGCTACCGAGACCCGAGTATTCGATATAAGCTTCAACTTGATATCCCCACGCTTTTTCTGAGAAAAAGGGTCGTGACAGACGGTCATACAGACAAACAGGCAGACGAACAACAAAATGATCCTATAAGGGTTCCTTTTTCATTTTGAAGTACGGAACCAAATTACATAGACATACATTTTGACGTTTTTTCATTATAAAACTGTACAGCTTGGCAGATGTCATCAGGACCACTTTACTCAGTGGCGCCACCCGGTGAGCGAAAGAACGATAAGCCGCAATAGCCCAAAGGCTATGGCCTCGGCCTGGCGATCGAGAGGTCGTGAGTTCAATCCCTACCGATTGCACAATTGATATGAACTCACTACAGACACAAGCATTTAGCTTAGTTGGAGGGCTTAACTAGAATACTATATAGTAATGTGTAAACCACATGCTAGAAGGCATTTTTTTGAAAACTAAAAAACGAAATCCCCATTGATTCGTTAATAGTCGTTTAAAACTAACCTATGTCCTATTTAATTGCTTACTACAATAGACCTATACTTTTTTTTTTATCTATATCGTTTAGTGGTTTGACCGTGAAAAGATAACAAGTGATTGTGTATATTGATATTTGTATATAAAATATACCAGCAACGCATTGCGGGGTTCACCCACATGAAGTTTAATTTTAATGTTGCCATCTAGATGAGAAACAATTGAAAGAACCTTGTGATGAACGAAGATTATAATGAACCTTTAAGCTAATAAAAACTGGGCGATAATTGATTACTTTTTTATGTCTGACAGACTAGCACTGAACCGCTATCACATCTGATTTTATACGGAAATGCCGTCTGAGGTGGATTCGTGCTTGCCAGATATTGAAGGACTGCACTGAGATAAGAATAACTGACTTTAGTTTAATCAACATAGAGCAACTATCCTAACCCGTCTTCCATACAGGCTGGCACCTAACATCATGCCGGAATTCGGTGAGTCGCTAGGCGACTTGTCTCTCCGGTGGGTGGTTCTAGCAACGGCCGTAACGTTCCACTAGTGATCACTTATCTAACACCACCTCGGTAGGGGTCACGTGTTAAGGTCTAAGCTTTCGGACACAATAAGGACACTATCTAATGTCCGCCTGGCCAGCTACTAGCCTCAAGTAAGAAAATCTGTCGCCAAACATCTAATGTGTTCCGGCAGCTATCCTTGAGAGCCAGTTCCCATTCTAGGCCTAGCGTGCTTACCATCTTCGACCGCATCATCGCTTACCAACAGGTAAGATAGTGGTCAAACGCTATCCTATAAAATATTTAAAAAAAACAATGGTCTTATCTTCCCTGTGGGATAATATTCCCCAAACTTGATGTTATTACTAGTACGAAGCCAAATGTTCATTCGGGTTATTTTCTTCACAGGCATCGCTCAAATAGCTGAAGCAATAATATCAATCAAGCGTCTCCAAAGCTTTATGCTATACGAAGACACTAGTAAACCAGTGCCGGGCTTGGCTGAGATTCAAACTTCGTCCAAACCGAAGACCAAATTTAGCGAAGAGAAAGAACTGCCTAAAGATGAATCGAAGGAACCCGTTCTTACACCTGTGTTGACGCCGAAAGAAGAGGCAAAAGGAAATGGTTAGTGATTTTTTTATTGCCCTCCGCTAGGTATCTGTCTAACTCTTGCTTTTCCAGCTCTAAGTACTTCAGTGTAAGAGCTGTAAAAAAACATTAAAGATTGGGTAAGTAACTGTCAGTATTTCTTTGTTTCCTATGAGCTCAAGACTTCCTAGTCAAAAGAGACTAGCGAATTCGACCTAAAATGAATATTGCGTTCACAGGAATGAAAGATATACCAAAAAATCATTTAGGGATAGTGCGAGGCAAATAAAAAGGAGTTCAACGGTAAATAATTATTACACACACTGACCTCTATTTGTAAAAAAAATATTAAAAAAAAATAATTAAAATAAATAATAAAATAAAAAAAAAAATATGGTTCTCGAGTCATTGCATTGCTGTAAGGACAAATTAATTTACACAAGATTTTTTCTATCCCACATACCGTAAGAACAATTCGAAGAGAAGAAAAGGTAGGTTAGGTAGTGCCCTTGCACTTTGCTTGGCTTGACTTGGCGGGGCACTACCGTCCCCTGATCTATAATATTCTGTCAAAAACTAAAATCAAAGCGAAGAAAAGAGCGAATAACCGGCTTTTTTTTTGACGTCGTCAAGGTCATGTTTAGCAATCATGTATTTGAATACTATCACTCATTTTTTACGTTAATATATACATGTCATTTCCTTTGTTGATCATCATCATTATCAGCCGGTATCAGTGCATTGCTGGACGTAGGCCTCTCCCAAGACACGCCACTGAGCCCGATCGTCGGCTCTTTGTTTCCAGCCTCTGCCCACCGCTTTGCGAATGTCGTCGCTTCACCTAGTCACAGGGCGTCCTACACTACGTTTGCCAATTCGCGGTCTCCACTGTAGAACCAGTCTGCCCCAACGGTTTCCGGTTCTATGGCAGATATGACCAGCCCACTGCCACTTCAGTTTGCTAATACGCTGAGCTATGTCGACCACTTTAGTTCAATGGCGAATTACTTCGTTCCGGATTCGATCTCTCAGAGAAACACCGAGCATAGCTATTTCCATAGCTGGCTGAACTTAAGTCACGAGTATCGTATATTATTTTATGGATAGCAGTGTGACATAAACACGCAATTTACGCTTACGCTACGCTTTTCCGTCAAATAGTCGATTATTGCACGGCGTTAAGCATAAGCAGCTAACTTCACGCCGTGCAATAATCGACTATTTTAGTCACGGAAAAGCGTGCGTAAAGTGCGGGTTTAGGTCACACTGTGCTATAAACTTCTTTGATTAAGCCATATTTCACAAAGGTTGAAAATACGCATCTTTATATTAGAATACCTTTAAATTCCCATTGTATATTTTTAATGATAATTTGAATTGCTAAAAATATGTATAAAAATAGACTAGCGGCTAAAAAAACATGTAGGTATTGCTGCCTTTACCTACTTTTTCATTTATTTTTGTAACAATTGTATCTAGACAAAAACCCCAATTTCAAGCTTATGACAACTAGTGCCAGGATACCATACTACCATAATGCTGTGTTTTATAATTTAATTGAATATAACACAACTTTATGTTCGGATGTTTACTTTATATTCGGATGTTATGTTTATGGATCGGGATATTGGTCTATGTGGATTGGACTAAAGTCACTTATCTAGCGCCTCGCTTATCTTCAATTTCTTGACAAGTACGATTCCATCTTATATCCCATGGTCACTTAATATAAGATAGAATTATTAGCGTGTTAAGAGAAACCAACCAAACACATTTTCTTATTAAACCTAGGCAGCGGCCCAGCACCAATAGCCTTAGCCGAAACAGGCGAGGAAGATGTACAAGAGCTATCAACCCGAGTAGAGGACGACTCGAGAGGAGTGAGACTAAAACACGCCACTGCCAAGTGGATCCTGTCCCACCCTGAAAACACCCTCACAGATCTGTCGCTCACCGTCAAACCTGGCAAGTGAGTAATGTAATCAAACTTATACTTATTAGTTTTGTTTTAAATATCTTATAGGCTAGTTTTACTTACATCATGTTGGAAAATCAGTGTGCTCGACAGCTGTTCTTGAATGTCAATTCCCATTCAAGGCCTAACGTGCTACCATCCTCGACCGTATCGTCACTTCGATTTTTTAGTTCATTGCAATTGATGTATATTAGGAACTGTCGAAACTGTCAATTGATTATTTACTTACATCGTGTTGGAAAATCAGTGTGCTCGCTCGACAGCTGTTCTTGAATGTCAATTCCCATTCAAGGCCTAACGTGCTACCATCCTCGACCAGATCTTCACTTTGATTTTTTAGTTAACTGGAATTGATGTGGATGAGGAACTATCGAAACTGTCACTTGATCACTTGATATACATATAAATAAAATATTGCAGTTTTAATTTGATAATTTTAGTATGTTTATGTAACACATATGCAAATTGTATTCATTAATTAATACAATAAAATAATAATATGGCTTTCATAAAAAAATGATATATATCAATCTTGTTATATATCCGATATATACCATAAATATCCGGTATTTTGATATTTATAATAAATATCGGATATTTTCGAACCCTGACTCGTACCATCCTCGACCATAACGTCACTTCGGATTTTTTAGGTCACTGGAATTGATGTTTCAATTGATGTGTCATGTGAATTGATGTATCAGGAACTATATAAACTGTCAATTGATTATTTACTTACATCATGTTGGAAAATCAGTGTGCTCGACAGCTGTTCTTGAATGTCAATTCCCATTCAAGGCCTAACGTGCTACCATCTTCGACCAGATCGTCATTTCGTTTTTTTAGTTCACTGGAATCGATGTGGATGAGGAACTATCGAAACTGTCAATTGATTATTTACTTACATCATATCATACTTATATTGTGCCACTTCGCGCTTATTTTTTATTATTCGTTTTCCCGTATATAATGACCTTGCGGGATTTATTAACTGTATCAGCGCGGCGCGCTCTCTATTTAATATGCCAGTAACATTTCCTATACAATATTATTATTGAACCACCTTAGACAGGGCACTACTAAGAACATTCATAAGCCAACGTTGTTGATCACATCTTCACTTAACATCAGGTAACTTTTCTACTATTAAAAACATATATAAAAAAATCTATATATACATATATGGCAATGGGAAGGACTTTAGAAGAAAAGCTGAAAATAAGGCTCAGTGACGGTCTTGGGAGAGGCCTATGTTTAACAGTAGACTGATGGCTGATACCGGCTGATTATGGTGATAATAGGCACTGAAACTAGTCAAACTGTGTTTTAGGAACCAGTGACCAATCTTATGGTGTTTCTAACTAAGTTATTGTGTCCAATAATTTACGATCGATTAAAAAACTTAAAAAAAGAAACGATTTCAAATGCTGCGCTGGTATATTTTAGCACCAAGTTTAAGTTGTTAATCTCTTAGTATCTTGAGATACTCATCAGATCTAAATCTAATCCATTTGGAATAAACCTGTGAAATTACAGGGCATGTGAGACTTAACATCTTTATGTCTCAAAGTAACAGGCGGAGTGCAGTGACATGCAAAATTCTGGACTGTCAGAATTTTGTATGCCGCTGTATCGGTAATAGGTAGACGTCATCGCTTACCATCAGGCGAGCGTAGTGCTTCTCCTATTACATTTTACCATAAAAAAAAAACCTCTCGAACAAAAAACGCATTGCGCAAATCCGTTTAATATACGACGGACAGAAAATTTCGTTATATTATTATGACGTGTGTTTTAAGAGTCTTGTGTCGAAATTATTTTCCATACAAACGTCATACCAAAATAAATTAAAATTGTTTAGTTACGGGTAATGCTAAAAGAAGTATAATTGTAGGTTTACCCTTGTTATCTATGAATTACTGCAGAATAAATAGTAGTATAAGGGCATTACCCAAGTCTATCGGGTAAAGTTCTAAATACGACAAAAATTAATTTGAATTCGAAGATTATACCAGTATACACCCTAGGTCTACCCAACAGACTGGGTAATATTAGGTATAAAGACATAGATTGTCGATCACCATGTTAAAGTAGGTTTATTATCTCCCAGAAGAAGTTATTGCAAATCTGCAAACAGAATACAGCTGGAAAAAAATGTCTCTGAATTCAGTAGGTACAGAACCGAAATGTAGATATAGAAAAACATATATATTGATATAATACCGACCTAAGATGAAGATAATAGCGATTGCATTTCACGCATTTTTCTAGCATATTATATATTTTTTTATTTACGTATATATTTTGAACCAGGAAACATTGCGAAAATATAAAGTTCTTAATTTTTCGTATTACGAAATACACATTCGCCCCAAATCGCAGTTCGATACTCAAGCAGCTGCTGCTGGAGTATTAAGTTGTAACATATCAGAATACAATCAACTACCATCAATTAACCTTTTATTTTTTTTACTTGTCGAAATCCGGTCGGGTACCACTTTATTGTCGGGTCAATGTCCCAAGTGGTTATGTCCGGCTTCAACGGACTAAAAACCCCAAGGTGCTTGGTGCAAGGTGCCCCTCTTGACGCCGATAAAGATAAAGATAAAGATAATTCATTTATCTAAAACATGAGTATGCATACAAAAGTTTAATTTATGCAATTTGGTATAATATATAAAGTACATTCATGTTTTGTCTATGAAGGCGTAGAAATGACAGATAAATAATGGTTAAATTTAACAGCCGTGAGTCGTGGCTAAGTGTACGCTTTCGCACTCGTCCGCGGCCTCGACGGCGTTTGGCCGCAAGGACCCGTCCTCAGGCGGGTCATCAGGCTTTCGCCCATCCGCCCTCGTCATGACGTACCAGAGCACATGGTACGTCGCAACCTCCTTCCCGGGGACTACGCCAGCAGATGGGTGCCAGAAAACCCCATGTCTTAACGCCCTTGGTCCCCTGGGTCAGATCAGTGGCCCCACCGCCGGCCACTTCGGTCGCTGAAGATAGGGAGAGCGGCGCATCGCCATAACGACAGTCCTCTTCTTCTGCGACCCCGCCGCGTCCGCCATCTAACGGTGGTGGCCGTGTCGGGTTGCGGATGGTAGGGAGGCCGGCGCACCGCAATACGAGCCTCTTCTTCCGCCGCGGCACCTTACCTTTAGCTGCGGTGCACCATGCATCCCATACTGCACTACAGACCGCCTCAGTCGCAGTGCTGCCCATACAACACTGCAACCTACTTGTACCACTCACAGCCGAGTTTGATAGATAACCCGGTCGAGCGGTCCCACTCGAGCCAGCCAGCTCCTCCAGCCTCCAGGGGGCATGGCCCCCCATTCCTCTTAGCTTCACGGTGGGCTCCCAACCATGGTTACTAGAGCCCACCGCCACGCCAAGGCGGGAACCCATCGGGAGGACCATCAATCAACCTAAAACAACTATTCTTCAAGTTGCGTGTGACTAGAAATCTTCAAGTTTAGCGTGCTACACCTTGGACCACATCGTCACTACTTAACATAGGGCGGAATGGTCAATTGCTTGCCTATTCAGCATAAACAAGAACGCTTTATTATTATTTTGTAATTTTTTTTTAACTTTATTCAATATTTTTTTTTAGGTTAATAGCAGTTATTGGACCGGTTGGCGCAGGAAAATCGTCTTTATTACATGTTCTTTTGAAGGAACTACCACTCATATCTGGATCTGTGCATATTGGCGGCACTGTGTCCTATGCCAGTCAAGAACCATGGCTATTTGCAGGTAAACAAAAATAAACAAATGGAAAAGCGATGTCTACAAATAATTATGTTTGTTTGAATAAACTAAATAAACCTGCCAAGTACGAGTCGGACTAG
Source organism: Cabera pusaria (assembly GCA_954871355.1). Taxonomy (NCBI): domain Eukaryota; kingdom Metazoa; phylum Arthropoda; class Insecta; order Lepidoptera; family Geometridae; genus Cabera; species Cabera pusaria. The sequence continues at coordinate 16,420,995 of OX940889.1, read as the reverse complement.
CACACGAGGGTTCCGTACTACCGTACAATATGTATTAAAAGCAAAAAATATTAAGATCAGAGAAATAGAAGAATATGAAAAAAAAATTATTAAGATCGAAAAACATGTTTCTTGTATGACCTTAAACCTTAAATTTTAAACATTATTTTGTTATAATATTATTTTGCTGTAGCGGCCATAGATATATAATTATATGTCAAAATTTCAAGTATGTAAATAATATACAATTATATTAACATGGGTGGTATAGATTAAGTAATCTAGGCATCAATTATATAAATATTTAAAATATTTGGGCTATTGTTATGAATTTTTACTTTGTAAATTGTTAAACACAATCCAAAATTTCATCGTACCGACGGGACTTGACAATTTACAAAAATATAAAGTGTGAAACACTTCAAAGAAACAAAATATTTAATTTTTACTTGCTTATAATCTGGTCTATATAATGAGGTACGGCACTCGCCAATAATGCCTCATTTCAAAATATTTACGCGAGTGGTAAATTGCCATTCACTAAATGGGCCCCTCATAAAGACGAGCCGTTACGTTGGCGCCAAAGAGGCAAAATTGGCGTAGATGGGGCTTTTTTATGTTATAAGGTAACATGACAAGCACGACGCTCGCCTGATAGTAAGCGATCACGTCTACCTATTACAGATACAGCGGCATGCATAATTCTGTATAGCCAGAATTTTTCATGTCACTGCATTCCGCCTGTTACCTCGAGACAAAGTTAGTTTCATATGTCCTGTAATTTCACTTGACACTTTGCCATTCAAACCGAAAAACATGTCTTTGGTTTAGGGCGTCCTGAGGTGTGCTGCACTTTTACTTAACGCTACTAGCGGCTTTATGCTTTTAATACTTCCACCCTGGAGTTTAGGTCTTAGCTCTTGCGATTCCCACCACCGGCCGGCCGGTCAAGGTAAGTCAGGAGTCAGAGGGTCTCATTTAGCCCTCACGGGATTGGGGTACGTGGTGTCGCCACTCACCGTCGGCTCACCACAAAGCCGCCCCTGCGGATTTACACATTCAGATTATTGTTATGTACATATTATATCATTTTTTTTTTCGATTCGTATTCGGCGTGAATTGAATTAATTAATTGAGTTCTTACATTTTAAAATCTCCGGTTACATGGGAAATTTTAATTATTAATTTGTAATACCCTTTGTTTATTTTTATGTTCAGTTTATTATAAAACACCTACATATGTTTACATATTTTTTTAGGGACCTATTTTTGGTATACTTCAAAATGCGATCAGTTCTATCCGGAATAAGATTTGTACTGCGATTGATGATTTTAGATTGTGTTTCATTATTTCAATTTTTATAAAATTTGTCTGAAGCACTAAAACATTGGGTTGCGTGTAATAGTACGGTTGGCAACCCTACTTTTTTTAAAATTGTCTGTCGTCCACAATTGGATAAATGCTGAATAGCTCCTTACTTTTATTATATATTTTTTTTAATTGAAGTGTTAAATTATACTTTTGTTATGTTTCGGTTATAATATTTATTTATGTTAAGATTTTTGACATGCATTACCGGCGTATATTAATAATCTGAGTATAGAGATAAATAAGGAATAGAGAATAAATTTTTTGAGTTTTGAAAAATGTTGTTAAAAAACTTAAAAAAGCACTGACTTTACTTAGAGTACTTTTTTTTAAACTTTTTAAGTGATACTCTATATGTTTGGAGATAGCCAAAGGATATTGATATAAATTATATGGGGCCACGCTGCCGGCTGCGGCCATATCCTACCGAACAAAAATAGAACCACTATCCGGTAGACTAAAAAGATAAGACATAACATAAAGAAGAAAAACATAAAGACTGATGCGAGGACATACATAAAAAAAAAAACGCTTGGACTTGAGTACTTAATGTTAAGAAAATGTCTTTATATAATTATCTGATATTATCGCTATATAAGTTGTAGTTTATCTGGAAAATAAGTTCCTAATTGAGTATCGCTATTTTCAGTGGTGATAGGTGGTGATTAATTATCAATGTTCCGCCTGACTTGGTACCAAAAATTAGCTTTCCACCATCAAGGTGAAAGCTATCATGTGTTCCGGCAGCACAGCCCTTGAAAGTCAGACGGTTTTACCTTTTGACGGCTTTCCGTATTCACCATCTTCGTCCGTCCACATCATCGCTCACCACCAGGCGAGATAGTGGTCAAACTTTAGCCTATCAGATATGAAAAAAACAGCTACTATAAGTAAACGGTAAAACCGGTAGTAATTCCATAAAAAGTTAAATAATAACTATACCTTCTGTGTAATGTAAAGATTACTTATAATGCTATTAGATAAACTCATAAGTTATTGTAGTATGTGGATAGAAGTAGTATATACCTACCCAAACGAGAAAAGGGCGTGATTTTATAAATTGATGTATGGGGCTGGCATGCCTTTTGGTAAAAGTCCCTTATAAATTATGAATAAAAAAATATATACATATTTATGTATGTATAAACATTACAGGCAGCGTCCGCCAGAACATTCTATTCGGTCAAGCGATGGACCGACCTCGTTACAACGCAGTGGTGCGGCGATGCGCGCTCGATCGAGACTTCTCTTTATTTCCACATGGAGACAAAACTATCGTTGGAGAGCGAGGAGTCAGTCTCAGTGGTGGTAAGTCTTCAAATCACTAGTGGACAGGTATCTTCTAGGCGAGCATGCCATAGGTACAACAGATGGTGGGAGCATGTTATATCGATGTTGAGAAAATGTGCCTTTAAATTACGAGTGAACAGGTATCTTGCCATAGGTACAACAGATGGTGGGAGCATATTATATCGATGTTGAGAAATTGTGCCTTTAAATTACGAGTGAACAGATATCTTCTAGGCGAGTATACCACAGGATCCACAGGTGGTAATTATATCGACGTTCTGCCTGACCTGCTATTAAAATATTGCCTTCCAACTTCAAGGAGAAAATGTGCCGCCATAACCTTACGGTGTTCCGGCAGCACACAGCCCTTGAGAGTTTTTTTTGTATTGTGGACTAGCTGTTCCCCGCGGTTTTACCCGTGTAGATATTCCCGTGGGAATATCAGGATAAAAAGAACCCTTTGTGTTATTTCAGAGTCTAGGGTATCTACACACCGAATTTCAGCTCAATCAGTTGAGTAGTTATAGCGTGAAGAAGTAACAAAAATACAAACAAACCTTCTACTTTATAATATTAGTAGGATAAGCATGCGACTGTTCAAGAGTATGTATAAGAAAGAGTCAGAGTATTCCAGGCCTAGAGGGTTTATCATCTTCGAACACATCATCGCCTACCTCCAGGCGAGATAGAGGTGAAACGCTAGCCTATTAGATATTAAAAAGTTGTCTATCCTGGAGCCAAATTAATTTCGGTCCCAAACTGTATTTTATATTACTACATACAATCCACTGACTCGGACTCCGATCTGATCTGATCCGACTCCGACTGGCTCCGATTTATGGACCAAAATAGTATAAAATATTACTATATTCTATTATAAATCTGAATGAAGAGATCTTAATAGTGATTTTTTTTCTTTTAGGTCAACGCGCCCGTATTTCCTTAGCACGCGCAGTTTACAAACGTGCCGACATCTATCTACTGGACGATCCTTTGTCAGCTGTGGACGCCCACGTCGGTCGTCATTTGTTCGAGTCGTGTATTGTCGGTTATCTTCGGAACGCGACGAGGATACTGGTCACACATCAGCTCCAGTTCTTAAGGGATGTTGATCAGGTGAGATTTAACCTTATTTTTGTAGCGTTATGGTCGCATAGTCGACCTGATCAGAGACGTTTTAAAGAAAGGCCAAGTCAAAAGTATCTATAACCGGCGAGCATGTATGAAGGCGCTCATGAAAGTGGAAGAAGCGAAAGACGTGTGTCAGGATCGTAACATGTGGAAAGAAGTAGACTTGTTCTGCCTACCCCAACTGGAAAAAGGCGTCATTTTATGCATGTATGTATGGTCGCATTTACTTTGTACCAGTTGCACTGCTCTAATGTGTACTGGACTATTTATTTGACGATTCTTTATCAGTTGTTTAAGCTCACGTCGGTCGTCATTTGTTCAGGTGGTAGGAGCATTATTTCAATGTTCCTGACTTGCTACCAAAAAAGTAGCTTATCACTATAAGGAGATAATCTGCCGCCTGCCGCAGCCCTTGAGAATCAGACCATTGTAGGCCTAGCGTGTTGACCATCTATAACCACATCATCGCTTACTACCAGGCGACATAATGATCAAACACTAGCCTATCACATCAGATTCAGTATGTCGTTAGGTACTAATATATACTAATATATATATAATATATATATATATAAGTCAATTCAGAAGATAGGTTATGAAAAAGTAGCGCTAATGCGCTATGTACACATTGTGATTGTTCTGGTTAAGAACCTATATATTATTTTTCAGATAATAACCCTACGGAACGGGGCTATAGCCGCTGCGGGTAACTTCGACACGCTTTGCGCATCAGGTCTTGACTTCGAGGCGATTCTGGCAAGAGAGATCGAAGAGGAGAACAAAAAGGCGGAGAAGCAGAGCAAAGATGAGTCTACTTCAATGCTTGAGGAGGATGGACTGATTAGCTTGCAAGGAAGCTTCAGAAAACGACAGATGAGCATACATTCCGTAAGTCAATTTAACATAGTAACTTATTGTACTACATGATATTCTTATATTGGTCTATTGTGCAAATTAATTTGTCAGACGCAAATCAATCAATGACAAGTTGTCTCATATTAGTATGTATGTATTTTATTACATTTATTGTTGCAACTGAATTGACGCGACGAGACGGAGCTAAATTTAGGATTCTCCGTCGCATTTTTATGTTTCAATTATTGATCAATTTGGTGGGTTGATTTTTTGTTCTCAATTTATTAGGAACTTTTTCCAAAAGTCATGCCATCTCCATCATACCCTAAACCCCAAGTCATGCCACTGAGCCCGATCTCCGGCTCTTTGTTTCCAGTCACTTCCCCACCGCTTTGCGAATGTCGTCGCTCCACCTGGTCACAGGGCGTCCTACGCTACGTTTACCGATTCGCGGTCTCCACTCTAGAACCAGTCTACCCCAATGGTTATCGGTCCTACGGCAGATATGACCAGCCCACTGCCACTTCAGCTTCATTGAGATATGTCGATCACTTTAGGTCTCTGGCGAATTACTTCGTCCCGGATGCGAACCCCCAGTGAAACACCGAGCATAGCTCTTTCCATAGCTCGCTGATCAACTTTAAATTGGTGGACGAGTCGAACCGTGATAATTAACTTATTAAAACTTGTAATTAACTAATAGATACTTGTATAGATATGATTTATGGTGTATGACAATATCGAATAAAAACCTAGCAGCATCACACGCAGGTGATGCTAAAGTTTAAACGTATATATGTTACCAATTGTTTGTAATAATTTTAAATTTACCTTAAAGCAATACGTGTAGTAATACGTTCAATGGCACCTTTTACATATTCGCTAAGTATAATCTCAACAGTCCCAGCACTTTCACAGTTTGGAGAATTAATTATTCTCGTAATAGCAGTAAATTTCCTACATGGGGGTAATGTAGGAACGGAATAAGGCAGTAATCGTAGACTTAGCATACTGTATTTGTATTAACTCAATTTCAATTTATTTATTTCAAACATACTAGCTGTGCGCCGCCCCGCAGCTTCAACCGTGTCCGTGTTAATAAGTATTCTGTGTAAATCCAGGTTATAAACTATCTGTAATACGGATGCCAAAACGGCTGAAAGGATTTGAATGTTTGACATACAGATTCTGTTTGTCAAATTTCAGCCGTTTTGCATGATTGAGGAACAAATACAAACATTTTTATTATTACTAGGAGTGCAAAATGCAAACGAATGAGGCGTTTAAAAAAAACTAATTTCGCTGTCACTGTCATCGCAGTTATGACAGACTTTAGACATTTTAGGGTAAAGAAGGGCGCGGCAGTGGCATGTAAAGTATGTTTATAGTTTTTAAACTATGTAAATTATTAATTTAACGATAGCATTAAACAGTTTTAATTATACATATTTAATTACAGGTAAGTTCAGTAGACAATGTAACGGGCGTCGCGCCTCCCGAAGGCGGGCGAGAGGAAGCCGAAATGAGATCAGCGGGTGCGGTCTCTTCCAAAGTGTACGGTGCATATTTGAAAGCGAGCGGGCATGCCATCACAGTTACTTTGATGGTTTTCGTCGCGGTGTTGGCGCAGTTGCTAGGATCCGGATCTGATTGGTGGACTAGCTACTGGTAAGATTACATTTTAAGAGTTGAATAAAAAAGATCGTTTAAAAAACTAAAAGAACCAACTTCAAATGCCGCGCAAAAAAAATTAATTTTCAGTACCAAGTTTGAGGTGTTTATCTCCATATCTCTGGAGATACTTATCAGATCTAGATGAAATTACAATGGTGCTACCCTTGGGATATCTCCATTTCAACGAAAAAGAATTATCAAAATGGGTTCATAAACGACGAAGATATCCGCGAAAACACAAAAAATAAATATACAGTCGAATTGAAAAACCTCCTTTTTTTAAGTCGGTTAAAAAAAAGTAGGTGTTTGTTGATAACACCAACGTTGTTCCTACTTACGTAGGTATTCTTCGCTGGGGTTATTGACTATGAAGATAATGAGTATGCAACTTTTGAAATATGGTACAATACTAAAATTAAATTTCAATCCATTAGTTTCTTCGTATCGGTAGAGTCGTACTGGAGCTGAATTGTTACAGCAATGGGTATGGTTCCCAGGAGGCGTGGGTTCGAATCCCGTCGGTAAGATGAAATTTTGGATTGTATATAACAATGTACAAAAATGTAAAGTGTGGATAACACTAAAGAAACATACAATACATCATAATACTAAAATTATAACTAAAATCGGAATAGCAATATCGTAAAGTGAAATAGGGTGTTCTTCTGTGCTTATAACCGTTGTGTAATTATGTACAAGCTATATGGTCATAGGCTATTATACATAGATGTTTAATTCAGAACAACGAAAACGCACGACACGAAGATTTTTTCTTCAATATTCAGTTTTTGCACAACAAGGTGTTCTGGCAGCACATATCCCTAGTATAGTAGTCAGAGTATTCTAGGCCTTGCGTGTTCACTATGTTAAACCGCATCATCGCTTCCAACCAGGAGAGATAGTGGTCAAACGCTAGCCGATCTATAAGATTTAAAAAAAACTACCCGATTCACATAAAGTACGCGCATAGAAACTCTTGTGCAAAATGCTACTTTTTGCTTCGTTGAAATTTCATGTATAGCAAGTACGGCCCAGTGGCGGGCCCGGTGGCGTAATCGGGAGAACGGTTGGCTTTGATGCCAGAAGTACCGACCGAGTTCAAACCGCCGTGCACCAATGGATTTTTCTATCGAAAAGTTTATGTGCGCTTTTTTTTGCACAGTGGCCCTCCGGTGAAGGAAAAACATCGTTAAGAAACCAACAACCCCGCGCATGGCGGTAGGACACTATCTAGTGTCCGCCTGGCCAGCTACCACCCTCAAGTTAGAAAATCTGTCGCCAAACATCTAATGTGTTCCGGCAGCTATCCTTGAGAGCCAGTTCCCATTCTAGGCCTAGCTTGCTTACCATCTTCGACCGCATCTTTAGTTACCAACAGGTGAGATAGTTGTCCAACGCTAGCCTATAAGATATAAAAAAACACTCTCTCAGCTCATTATACAGTAAATTTGTCACCCTATAAACGTTTCCAGGGTAAACTTAGAAGAAGTCAAACCATTGGGCCTCATGAAGATGTCAGATATATCCAATATGACCGATGCTAAAGACACATTGAGCAATTTCACGAAAGCTTTGGTAGATGATAGTGTGTTCAACAACGGACTTAGTAGATATGACTGCATTTATATTTACACCGGTAAGTGTTTCCTGTGTCCTATTCTTTATCAATTGGCTTGGAATGTTGTTTTAACGTGAAAAAATTACAAACAATTACTTTTGTATATCCTATCCTATTCAATAGTGTTAGAGTCTGTGCAAAAAGAGAACCGTCGTAGATATTGATTTCGCGTCAGTCGTCGGTCGTTTACTGTTTTTCTTGCATTGACATCACTGCTGTCATTACTAGTACGACTAAAAATGTTAAATACTTGGAAGGTACCTCTACCTACATTTAACGTTATCGTGTGCTACTAGGTAGGCATGCATACCTCCCTTCCTTACCTTTTTTTATTTTATTTTTTATTTATGTCTTTGAATGTTAGTTCATCGTAACGCCGCGATGGTTCTCTTTTTGCACAGACTCTATATACCAGTTGCGTCCCGCAGTTGCGCCTAGGTTAAAAAGTATCCTATGTGTTAATCCAGGTTATTTACTATATGTGTGACAAATGTCATCTAAATCCGTTAAGCCGTTTTTTCGTGAAAGAGTAGCAAACGTCCATTCAATCCATTTAGGCGTGCGAAAAAATATAAGTCATTTAGGCATAAAAGCCTATACACACTGTTCTCACATTGTGTGTTCGAAACGAACTAACTTAGTTAATACCTAAATTATATTTAAATAATAATTATATTTAAGACATTTTTGTACACAGTTTTACAATAAATATAATTCTATTTCTATTTCCTCACAAAACTTATGCATTTATAATATTAGTAGGATGGTGTTGATCAGTGAGCATCAGTCACGATGTGAAAGTGTGTATGTTTACTCAGGGAACAACGGCTGAATGGATTTGGATAAAATTAGGCACACAGTTAGTTTATAGCCAGGATTACCACATAGGCTTTTTATAAGTACGTTGTTTTTATTGAAAGGTTCACAAATTGCGTAATATACATGAAATATACAGATAGTGCTACATATTAGGTATTTGTCTTGTGCATAAACAACTAAGAGTGAACATAAAACAATATAAACGAAACATTTTAACGCAAGTGAAGACGCAGACTTCATCTAGTAAAATTAACACCAATCAACACCAATACTATAAATGCGAAAGTCAGTTTGTGTGTTTGTTTGTTTGGGACCTCTTCACGGTCAAACGGCTGGACCGATTTAGTTGAAATTTTGCACAGCGATAGCCAGTATTGTGTATTAGGCTATAGGATACTTTTTAACGCGGGCATAGCCGCGGGGCATAGCTAGTATAATAAATAGTGTTGGTGATTTTGTATGTAATAGTACGGTTGGCAAGTGGCAACCCTACTTCAACATTTTTTTTTGTAGTCTGTCGTCGACTGTTGCATAACAGAATGGCTCATTACTTCTTTTTTCTTCAAATCGTAAAATTTTGCTATTGCTATGTTTAAATTATAATTGATTTATTTTATGATGTTTGACATGTACGAGTATATGTGCGTATATTAATACTGCCTTCATACAGAATAACTGCTTTGAACTTTGATTAAATTTTTGGAAAAACCTCACACGATTCATTTTTCCCGCAGCCATGGTAATAGCCCTAGTGGTGATATCGCTGCTCCGTTCGTTCCTATTCTTCTTCATGGCGATGCAGGCGTCGACCAATCTTCACAACAACATGTTCAGCGCCATCACTCGGGCTCCAATGCGGTTCTTCCACGTGAACCCTTCGGGACGTATCCTCAACAGGTTCTCCAAAGATATGGGAGCTGTTGATGAAGTTCTACCCTCGGCTTTACTTGATGTATTGCAGGTAAGAAAGTTTACTTTGATAGACAAGTAGTAGGTAGGAGCATATTATATATATGTTCCGCCAGAATTGCTACCATAAAGTTGCTTACTCGCCATCAAGGAGAAAACCTGCCGACATAACCTTACGGTGTTCTGGCAGCACACAGCCTTGAGAGTCAGAGTACTCAAGGTCTAGCGTGTTTTTATATCTTGGCTAGCGTTTGACCACTATCTCGCCTGATGGTAAGCGATGATGTGGTCGAAGATGGTTAACATGCTAGGCCTAGAATACTCTGACTCTCAAGGGTGTGGTCGAAGATGGTTAACATGCTAGGCCTAGAATACTCTGACTCTCAAGGGTTGTGTGCTGCCGGAACACCGTAAGGTTATGGCGGCAGATTTTCTCCTTGATGGTGGTAAGCTTCTTTTTTGTAGCAACTCAGGTAGAACATCGATATAATATGCTCCTACCACCTCTGAAAACCTGTGTATGTATGTGTGTGTGTGCTTGTTGCTTCACATCGGGAGCAAGGTGTAAGATCGCGATGTTTAATTATGTATGATATGTATGCGTTTCTTTAGTTGTGTATTTCCCTTATTATTTCCTTTAATTAATTTAAAAATTATCTGAAGTACTGAAACACACAGTTACGCGTGTGGTTGGCAACCCTACTTTAATAATTTTTAAATAGTCTGACGTCAACGATTTGATGACAGCTGAATATTTCATTATTTTTTTTTTAATTCAACGCGTTAATTTCTGCTTTTTCTATGTTTACTTGATAATTGAATTATGATTTATAATTTTGACGTGTATATGCGTGTATATTAATACTGCCTACGTACTGAATAAATGCTTTGATTCTTGATTCTTTACTAATTTCTTTTATTTTCAGATTGGCCTCTCCCTTATCGGTATAGTGGTAGTGGTCGCGATAGTGAACTACTGGCTCCTGCTGCCCACTCTCTTCATCGGTATCATATTCTACGGACTGAGGATCTTCTACTTAGCTACCTCGCGCAGCATAAAGCGGCTCGAGGGTGTGAGTGAGTCATCTAACAAGCTTTGTTATGCACACTAAATACGGCCACGGTTATACGAGGAATATGGATGTTGCCGGGGTCGAAAAATAGTAATTCTAATTAGTCCGTCAGTTGGATTATCATAAAATATTGGACACGTATTTTTTTATTTAACAAATCAATAGAAATTGACAAGACAATTGAAAGATAAAGAGCGTCAAAGTTCGGGAGTGGGGGCTCGTGAAGTCACTAACCGCTAGAAAGTAGTACGGTTTGCGACGTCACGCGGAATTTCAACGCTCTATATCTTCATTTTTTGTTTTGAAAAAATAAAAAATACGTATCCAATGGTGTTTGATACTGTAAATGACGGACTAAAAATTTTTTTTAGTATACTAGCCTATTATCTATATCTTCAAGACCAAAAGCCATTCATATCTTTCTGTAAAAAACGTGTTTAAATTCAAAGAGGACTGAGAGACATAGGGGTCGGTTTTTACGTAGGCGTAGAGAAGAGGCGTGTGTCTAGTCTACTACCAACGATTCACGCTATATTTGTTGAAAACATTAGTATATCTTTTGTTTAATTTTTTTTTTACTATATCTCCATTAACCGGTCCTAAGAGTTAAGCGAAAAATACATAGCTATGCCCACCTTAAAAATAAAATAAGTTATTAATAAAAAAAATGAAACATAAGCTTTTTGTGAGGACGTTATTATGTGTAATGAGAACTACTAATGATAACACTACAATCTCTATACTAGCCCATACAGCCCGGCTCCATGATCATGTCAGCTCGATGGTACCATATTATCGCACTCTCACCGAAGATACGAAAGTATACCAAATTTTAGTCTAATTGAACGTCAGGAAGTGGTTCTAATTTAACTTCCTAGATTTGACCCACATTAAGGGTCAGTTCACACCGCGACGCGACGCGACGATGCATTTGGAGTTGCGCGGTGCAGTGCGGCGCAGCAAAACTCGTGATGCCACCAAATTATCTCAATGCAATTTTTATCTCATTGTGTAGTTAATAAAGTCCAATTGCTTATCACGCGGTTCAATTGTTTCTTCCCGTTACGCCGTGCGTTGCAGCGCGGCGCAGCCTGAAGCCTCTTTTTGTATAGTAAATAAAGTTCTTTTTTGTAATACTTGTAATATTAAGTGCGCGCCGCGTCGAGTCGCGGTGTGAGCCGACCCTAACATACATTATACATACGATTACACATAATAACACGCCAAGTTATATAAAAACATGCAATAATAGTGCCGAAGCAATTAAGTGCCGAAGATATTATTACTTATTAGTGCCAAAGCAATTAAGTTGAGATGACACTTAGTTGTATCTTCGTATGGCTGTGTTCCAGTCGCCTTATAAGGTGCTAGCACTATTTCGTGATTGTCCGTTTGTTTTGTCTTATTTTTCCACAAAAGTAGAATCCTTGACCAATTGCTTCGAAAGTTTTCGCAAACCTTTTACTCTCTTTGATTTGCCTAACACACGAGCTTTGTAAATTTTATATAGCCCAACTTTTTTATTGATAATCTATGACTCGATTTAGAACTAAAGATGTTAGTGTGAGTTGATTTGATGACTGAAAACTGTTTATTAAAATATGCTAATATTTTCTATAGCTACTACTACGCAATTCTAAGATAAATACTATACCCAAGTCCCTAAAATTTACTTGACGAGTAAAAAAAATTGACGAATAACTTATCACTTGGAAGGCAACTATAAATATCTGTGTAAACTAAAATTAAATTATAATCGTTTGTAAGCACATCTTAAAGAACGGCTGGTGTATTACGAATTACCCGAATAAGAGTTTTTATAAATAGCTAAATTGAAGTAATTACCCGTAAATTTGTAAAATAAAGTATTTGAATTCATTTCACACATTGCACAATATATGAAATTTCGCATGTTGCTTTTTATTTTAAACAAATTATTAATATTTTAACCAAAAACAGCTGTTATTTTATATATTTTTGCATTATGAAAATGAATATGAGACGGCGTAAACTTTCATGTCGTGACGTCACACGCAGGTAAATAAGCTGTCAAATAAATAAATAAACAAATTGGTTATTTGCAACTTAGCACATTAAAAAAAGTGTTGCAAAGGCTTATATTCTAAAACAAAGCTTATGAGCTCTGAATCTCACACTAGAGAAAACTGTATTATAAGATTCAGTCTCTTCCTGCAGTGATCATTGAGATGTGGAACAAAAAATAAAGAAAAGGAAAGACTAAATAGTATCTTATACCACAGACTAATATACTGGTCTGTGCTTATACCAATTAAAAACAAAAGATTACAATAAAATATTAACAGTTTAACAATGTAAATGTATGTTAATTTTAGCACACGTTGAGTTGTTTTACCTGCAAAAATTCTATTTTCATACTTCTGCATCATAAGAATTCTCATCATTGTACTTTTTTGAAGTTATATTATAGTTTTGGAAAATTCTGGTCTTTTAGGATAATATTAGCGCGATAGGTATTAATACTTACAATATAGTGAAATACTATATTGCCAGGCAATTCGAAATTCAGTAAATTCGGGTTAGATTGAAAGTACATACATTCTATGTCATTAATTTAAAATTGGACAGGACAACATCCGACGTGTCTGTATCTGTATACTCGTCAAAATATGTCTTCTACTATCCTCTTACTAGCTACTACAACACTACATATTCCCACCCAACTAGAATAAGATCGGCTATTCAGGGACTATTCCTATACCTGTTCACTTGCTATAATATACCTACACTCCACATGTTTCCATCTATACAATAGTACAGTGAGGTCGTTTCCCACAGCTCGCAGCCCTGTGTTCTCGCATCTCAACGCATCTCTTCAAGGCATCACTACTATCCGAGCATTCGGAGCCCAGGAAGCTCTGATCAGGGAATTCGACAACCACCAGGATTTGCATAGCTCTGCTTGGTAAGTTTTCTTTGAATCTATAGAATACATAGAATTATAATATTATGATATTTGACTCTATAGATGGTTTGTATGAGACGAGTGTGAATGGGCCATCCGGAGGAGGTAGGCGAACGTATCACGCCCAGGTGATCTTTTTTAAGAAAGGTTAAGTCAAAAGTACCTATAACCGGCGAACATGTTTGATGGCGCTCATGAAAGTGGAAGAAGCGAAAGAGGTATGTCAGATTCGTAGTATGTGGAAAGAAGTAGTCTCTGCCTACCCAAACGGGAAAATGGCGTGATCGTATGTATGTCTGTATAGAATATTTGGGGTATTTATACTAAGACATCACGATCATTATCAAATCAGTCTATCTCTGTCCACTGCTGGACGTAGGCCTCACCTATGACACGCCACTGAGTCTTAGTTATAATATATGCAAGCTGGCCGGCAGTGGCTGGAAACAAAGAGCTGAAGATTTTGTTTTCAGCCACTGACAGCCAGCTTGCATATATTATAACTAAGACATACTATTTTTAACTATAGAAATTATTAATGATTAACTTTCAAAATAAGTAGTTATAGATGGCGCCACCAATGCATAATTGGGTACAAAAATGCAATCCACTAATTTCGTCGTATCGATAGATGGAACTGTGGCTTAATTGGCATAGCACCTGGACATGTTATCCATGAGGTTGCGGGTTCAAGTCCCGTCGGATCGATGAAATTTTGGATCGTGTTTAACAATTTACAAAAATATAAAGTGTGTTACTTTTCAAAGAAACATAATATAAGACATACTAGTATAGGCTGATGATGAATATCTTGTTGTTAATTGTTAATGTAATGTGACAGGTATATGTTCATCGCAAGTTCCCGCGCGTTTGGTTTCTGGTTGGATCTGGTGTGTGTGATGTACATCGCGGTGGTCACGCTCAGCTTCCTCGTGTTTGGTCAAGGTCGGTATTCACTCATGTTCATAATATGTATACTAGCTGTGCCCCGCGGTTTTACCCGCGTAGACATCGTTCCCGTGGGAATATCGGGATAAAAAGTACCCTATGTGTTATTCCAGGATCTACGCTATCTACATACCAAATTTCAGTTCAATCGGTTCAGTAGTATTAGCGTGAAAGAGTCACAAACATCCATACATACAAACTTTCGCGTTAAAAATATTAGTAAGGATTTATTCATGTTTACTGATTCCTCTTAACAATATTAATTGCATACATACAGTGGGGTAATTTTGTAAAGGTCCTTGTAGTTTAGAATAGCGTGCTAACATCCTCGACCATATTGTTACTTACTAACAGGAGAGGTATTAGTCAAAACCTAGTGTATATGCTGTAAAAAATAATAAACAGGCTAAGTGGGAGTCAGACACAAAGACACGATAGGTTCCGTCCCACCGTACAATAATTATTAAGATCGAGGAAAAAGAAACTAAAAAAAAACGTTTGTACGCGGTATAATGAACATATACTTACCTTCTTTAATTTTAAAATTAATATTTTTTTATGAATTTTTGTTATAGCGGCCACAATAATAGGTATTATTTGGCGGCACCCTTGGGTACGACACCCTAAAAAACAAAAATCATGCTTTATGTCAAGTGACAGCTTAGCTTAGTATCGAGTATTCTTCACGCCACCATTGTATACAAGTGTAAATAACGATTTACTCTACTGCAGAGGCGGAATACGGTGGCAACGTGGGGCTTGCCATAACACAGGCGATGGGTCTTACCGGCATGTTCCAGTGGGGCATGCGACAGTCTACTGAACTGGAGAATCAGATGACAAGCGTTGAAAGGTAACTTTGCACTATAAACCTTAGTATTTTTAGCACAGGGCTCATTTTAGCAGTAAAACATTATTTATCTATTATCATAGGCCAACATTTAAGTGAAGTATATAAGCTATTACAAATACAGTACATGCAAAATTCTGGATAACCTACATTTTGCACGTCACTGCACGCCTGATACTCTAAGTCTAAGACTTAAATACTTATGTTAAAAGCCTCACATGCTGTGTAATTTGTCTGGACACATTGCCATTCAAACTGAAAAACATATCTCGCTCACAGCTGAATGAAAAACTGACTGAAGTATTGATCTCAGGCGGTAGCAGAAGTCGTACCACTACAAAAATATTAAAAAAACAATGTTAAAAGTTACAAGTTCGTTTGAAATTTAGTGATGACCATAGCAATAATATAAACGTATTTACCGTATTATACGTCCACAGAATCCAAGAATACTCCAGCATAGAATCGGAACCACCTTTGCAATCAGAGCAGTCGAAGAAGCCCCCACCATCGTGGCCTGAGGCTGGCCGCATAGAATTCATACACGTGTTTCTTTACTACACTCCTGACGAACCAGCCGTGTTGAAGGACCTCAACCTTATCATACTGCCCAAGGAGAAAGTAGGAATCGTTGGAAGGACCGGCGCTGGAAAATCATCGCTTATCAACGCACTGTTCAGGTAAGGGTATGCAGCTATTATTATGCTAGTTAGGCCTATAAGGAATTTCAATAGTAGCATCTTCGTTGTTCAATTTCGGATCTACTTTTGTTTAAATTTAATTTCGTATCGATACTTTGGAATCGATACTGATAGGTACCAGTTAAAAGTACTCGTCTCGTTACTCATTTATTTGTCTCGGAAGAACATTTAGGCTGACAATATAGAGCGATAATAACGTTTAGAATTAAGTTATTTAATTGGCTAATCAAGCGCGATTTAATCGATAGAACAGTATCGAATGAGATAGCTGAGATAGTGGGCAAACGCTTGCTTATCTATTAAAAAAAATCGATACTTTTATTTCGACCAAATCGCATTTATTAACTAATCAAATTGATTAATTTTATACTTTAGTATTTCTCAATAATGCTAGCCTTAGGGCCATTTTCATCCGTACCTGATAAGCCTATTAGGAACTTATCTGACAGATTTTTGACTTCTGTATGACGGTCATCTGTCAGATTACTATTTGTAACTTTATCAGGAACGGCACTGTGTGTTCTTTCGGGACTAATCATTGAGTAAAGATACGAGTACGTTTATCCGATCACTACTCAGTATCAGTTCTAAAGCATCGATGATGTATATCCCTAGACAGTTGAAAAACTACATTCGCCTAATATGAACTTAACAGTTGGGAATGAAAACATTGATATTACAATACGTATTAACAACAACAATGATATCACCTTACCACATATCACCACGATATGCAGCTTAAAAAAACAACCCTTACCTTAAAAAACCCATGGTGCATGGTGGTAGGACACTATCTAGTGTCCGCCTGGCCAGCTACCACCCTCAAGTTAGAAAATCTGTCACCAAACATCTAATCTGTTTCGGCAGCTATCCGTAAGAGCCAGTTCCCATTCTAGGCTTAGCGTCCTTACCATCTTCGACCGCATCATCACTTACCAACAGATGAGATAGTGGTCAAACGCTAGCCTATAAGATATAAAAAAAAGGTTCAAGCAATGCTACTGAACAGAGAAACATTATATTATTATTAATAGATGTAGTAGAAAGTTTAACAAATGTTCGACGTGATTCTTTAAATTGACATAACTTTTTTATTTATAAACCGTTTGACATGAAAAAAACACTTAATTTTAAGTGAAGCTCACCACAATATATTAGTGAAAACCACAACAAAATCGGATAAGCCGTTTCTGAGATTATATTGAACAAACGCGCAGACCCCTTTATAATGACCTAATTTCCGTTAGCATATTAAATACAATATGTTCTAGGCTAGCGAAAATAGAAGGCGAGATAGTGATCGACGGTCGCGAGACTTCTACCCTGGGGCTTCACGAGCTCCGTAGCCAAGTGTCCATCATACCCCAGGAGCCGGTGCTGTTCTCTGGGACCATGCGACACAACCTGGACCCCTTCGACGAGTACCCCGACCAAGTGTTGTGGCGAGCATTGGAAGAGGTACCCATTTTGTACTATGTGGGTTAGACTATAATGGGGCATTTTACATGAAGTGAGAAGCGAAAAAAAATGGGTGGATTTTTTTTATACATACATACAATCACGCCTTTTTCCCGTTGGGGTAGGCAGATACTACTAGATACTATTTTCCCCATGCTACGATCCTGGCATACCTCTTTCGCTACTTCCACTGCTTCGAGCATTTAATTAATTTATTCAAAAATGTTTGCGGATTACAACGTTAACATCTCCATTGGTAATGCTCGAAGTTCCACTGTCATGAGCGCCTTCATAGACTTAACTCGCGCATGTCAGAGGGAGGCAGTAATTTCTCCGTGGGACAGAGACAGCTTGCTTGGCGCACGCTATCGAATATTTAAATTTAATAAAAAGAAATTACAAATGATATTCCAATATAGGTATATTATTAAAATTACAATCTTGTCTTAAGACTTTCATGGTGGTAGGACACTATCTAGTGTCCGCCTGGCCAGCTACCACCCTCAAGCTAGAAAATATGTCACCAAAACATCTAATGTGTTCCGGCAGCTATTCTTGAGAGCCAGTTCCCATTCTAGGCCTAGCGTGCTTACCATCTTCGACCGCATCATCACTTACCAACAGGTGAGATAGTGGTCAAACGCTAGCCTATAAAGTATTAAAAAAAAAGACTAATAAGTAAATTAAATTTAACCTACACTGCTAACTTCAAGTTAGAAAATCTGTCGCCAAACATCTAATGTGTTCCGGCAGCTATCCTTGAGAGCCAGTTCCCATTCTAGGCCTAGCGTGCTTACCATCTTCGATCTCATCATCACTTACCAACAGGTGAGATAGTGGTCAAACGCTAGCCTATAAGAAAAAAAACTTTTTGTATACTAAGAATGTGTCCAAATGGCCCTTTTCTTATTGTCTCTATTAAGGCGAAGACACTATTTTATGCGACTTCAAAGTATTTACTATCTTTGAGGAACTTATTTTTCAAAAGTTATGGATACAGTCAATATAATGGATTGAATAATTATTTTTTTCTTAGAAATTTGCTAAAATTGCAAATTTGATTTTCGTCTCATATGTTTGCAGGTAGAATTAAAAGAAGCAGTGATGGAGCTCCCGGCTGGACTCAACTCGCGCATGTCAGAGGGAGGCAGTAATTTCTCCGTGGGACAAAGACAGCTAGTGTGCTTGGCGCGCGCTATCGTTCGACGCAACCGTCTGCTCGTGTTGGACGAAGCTACTGCTAATGTGGACCCTGAGTAAGTTTACCCTGATGGTTTAGTAATGAATGTCGAACGAAATGAAAGAACCACAGCTATGCAGCTACACTGCATATACCTCTGTCATTTTGATCACGATCAGTTTTCAATAAAAAGGCCCCAGTACTTCCTTCTCCTTCAATCGTTCGCTCACTGCTGAGTATCGTGATGTTCCGACCTCAAAGTTTTTATTATGATTTCACGCCAGTACTGGCTGTCTGAGGCACAGTGTATAGAGTTGCTGACATTTGTGCCTAATTATTCAGACACTGGTCGGACCATCACTCGGGCTTCTACCCTATGTGTTCTTCCAGATTATCTGCCGGTTTTCTGGCCATATATCCGAAATATTGGAAATCTCTCTCTTCAGGCAAACTGCAGAAAGCCACTAGCCCCAGTACTTATACGGATAGAAAATAGAATAGAATCTATTCTATTTTCTATTATTACAGTTAAGAAAAGAAGCTAACAAATAAACTTAAAGATAATTGACTAGAGTAAGAAACAAGCAGCGCTGCCAATCGCGGGGGAATTGAGGGTTAACGCGGCGAATGCCAAAAATCGGGGAATCCAGACCAATTTTATTGGTGGGCTTAAAATAATGAATGTCGATTGTCGGGTAATAAGTATTACTTAAAACTAAAATATAACATATCACTACTAACCTTATAATATTTATAATTCGAACCTAATCGCATTATGATTATTGCGAAAATATGGTAAAAATAGTATACTATCCCAAATAAAATGACTAAATATTAAATTTTGTATAAAACAGTGTTTTAATTTCAAAAATACCATTCTGAGGAATTTTTGAGGAATGAATAAAAAATAGACAAGACTGAATCGGGGAATCGAGAAATACTAGATTATACAACAAGTGAAAAAAAAGGCAATTTAATTCCAGGGACTTAGTTGGATCCCGAGAGCAGCGAAGGATTCTAGATTAGAATCCTGAGTGGAGCGAGGGATACAAGGACCGAGATTACATTTTTTATTCACGAGTCGTGTAATCTTCTTTTTACCATTGACTGCAAGAAAATAAATAGTAGTACCTCTTTATATTTATGATATGTTATACTTAATGTGTAATAATTTAATAAATGTAGATTATTTACCATTTAGTGCCGGTGAATGTGTGTGTAAGGAAACAACACAATCTTGAAAAGTTTTGCTATTTGCGTTCTCACCAAAATTGCACTGAAAATATACAGTTAGACTGTGACTTCAACTTGATCAGAAATGCGACTTTGACTCAAAATTTATTCCGGCTGAATACACTAATCTTGTGGAGCAAAATGAAAACAAAAAAAAATTAACCAAAATTTCAGCACATAATTCGTATTTCGTGCTTGTTCCAAATTCAAAATGTTATTATTCACCGAGTGAGTAAAAGAGCGTGTTATTCACTGCTATCGATGAATAAAGTGCTCTTTTTTGAGTGGCAATGGTAAATTGTATTGGCAGCACTGGTAACAAGTCGCGGAGTGGAGTTGCCAGAAATTTTAAAAAAGTTGCCAGAAAAAACAACTATGACTCATGTTTCAATATCTTATAAAATCTCTTACAATTCTTAGCCCTAGTTTCTTTTGGCAATATCCCTAAATAGATTTAAAAAACCTTGATTTAGGGCGCATAAAATCAATTATATTATAATTTTAGTATACATTTACCTATAAAATACATAATAATACCTACAACTAAAACATGTTTAATACGTAAGTGACAATGGGTGGTCTTATCGTTGAAAGCGATCTCTTTCCAGACAACCATGGAAAGAGTTATTGATGATGACGAGACGATTCATTTAAACCTCAGAAAAAAGAGAGTAACTTTTTTAATATCATATTGTCTAGCGTTTGACCACTGTCTCACCTGTGAGTAAGTGATGATGCGGTCGAGGATGGTGGCAGTCTAGGCCAAGAATGGGAACTGGCTCTAAAAGATAACTGCCGGAACACATTAGATGTTTGGCGACAGATTTTTTATCTTGTCACTGCACGTAGTGCTTGCACTGTTTGGTACTAATATTGCAGCAATTGTTAGCAATTGTTTATCAAGTAATCATTTATTTATTTACAATGCACCCGTGCGAAGTCGGGGCGAGTCGTTAGTAAAAATATTTCGGATCTGTTCAAGCATTTAACAGAGTATTACTGTATGAACCTCGCTTTTTCAAGTCAGTCAAGTTACCTCTAGTAAAGATCACTAGATGGCGTTGTATACCGTTAGAACACGCTTATGTTTCATTTTCAATAGTATAGGAGTCGAGATTTAAAACGTGAACAGTATCAATACAAAAATACAAACTTACAAATGTTCTTAAGGAACTAGCAATCCGCTCCGGTAGAACATAAACATTTTTGAAGAGGTCATCGATATGACCTAATACAATACAATTCATAAATCGTAAATTAACATCAATCCTAAAATCAATCAATCTAAGTAAAATCAATCCTACGTTTATACTAAAGTCCCCGTCACGAGAAGCTATAAATTAGCGATGGGTCATACTTAATAAATCCAGTACCAAGGCTACTTAGTACGACAACCGTCAACTACCAGGGCTGAAAACCAGGGCTCAAAATACTTTCAAGTATTTATCGAGCCCGTTAAAATACTTGCATAGGAATTTAATACATGCATTGACATAATAGAGGTGAATATCGTGTGTATAAAAATGAAATACTTTCAAGGGTAGGAATCAAAAATACTTGCATAGAAAATTGACCCTTATTTTCTTCGGAATAAGGCGCAATATAGCGTTCACAATAAAAAAAAACTTTTAGGACTTGCAAGTTGCAAAAACCTTCAAAGTATTTTGTACTAGCAGCCCGCCCCGGCTTCGCACGGGTAGAACATATATGCCTACAACATTTGCATCAGTTTGTTGCATCGAATATAAAATATGAACATATTTAACAATAATCGTCATATTTCATCCAATTTACACAAAACCTTAACGAATTATGCACCTAAACCTTCCTCATAAATACTCTGGCTATTGGTGAAAACCGCATGATAATCCGTTCGGTAGCTATTGAGATTATTGCGAACAGACAGACAGACGAAGTGATGGAATTTGTTTTATAATACTTACGTAGTGATATTGGACGGCCCTTTAGCGTAAAGGATAGTTACCCTGATTCTGAACCGACGGTCGTTGGTTCTAATTCTAGCTATATACCTACCAATGAAAGTTTTATGTGCATTCATGAATCATGAGTTTTCGTACAGTGGTAGTGGGATCATTAAATCAACCAAAAAGTAGCTTACCACCAAGGAGCCCGGGCCCGGTGGCGTAATCGGGAGAACGGTCGGCTTTGATGCCGTGGTACCGAGTTCAAACCTTACCGTGCACCAATGGATTTTTCCATCGAAAAATGTATGTGCGCTTCTCACAGTGGCCCTCCGGTGAAGGAAAACATCGTTGAGAAACCAACAACCCCCGCATGGTGGTAGGACACTATCTAGTGTCCGCCTGGCCAGCTACCACCCTCAAGTTAGACATTCTGTCGCCAAAAACATCTAATGTGTTCCGGCAGCTATCCTTGAGAGCCAGTTCCCCAGTCTAGGCCTAGCGTGCTTACCATCTTCGACCGCATCATCACTTACCAACAGGTGAGATAGTGGTCAAACGCTAGCCTATAAGATATTAAAAAAAAAGTGAACATCTGCCGCCGTAACCTTACGCGTTCCCCGACGCAAAATGTAGGGGTAATATACGTTTAACGTGTGTATCGGTGTGTCTGTCTGTAGCATCTTAGCACCTAACCGGATGAACCGATTTTGTTTTTATTATTGATAGTTTTTTGTTTGATAGATGTCTTCATCGAGAGTTTTCTTAGCTTTGATTCATGAAAATTCGTTCAATCGTTATAAAACTATGAGCTTTTTTCTAGTTATTGCGCTATGAAATCAACTTTCATAGGTCTGATCAATTCGAAAATCTTCTTCTTCAACGATATTGTAAGAACATGGAAGCATTGACCTGATGCTGGGACATCTCCTAGACTCTACAGAATACTCAAATCCTCACCAACTTACAGCTCAGATTTTAAATGTCGTGTTTAGACTCATTGGAATGCTTTTAATGAAAAGATTATACATAGATCAGTCGGGGTGGTATAAAATATTATATTATTATATATATAGATGAATATTATTTTATACAATAGATCATATTATTATACTATATTGACTTTAAATTGATTGTGATCGGTGGGGATCTACAGCATCGCTAAGCTTATAATAATATTTTCGCAGTAACTATGACCTAATCTGTGGTTTCACTGCAGATATTTTATTAATTTTGCGGTGCGTGTATATGAAATTCGTGATATCTTCTAGAGTTTTCTTTTGAATTATATACTGTAAAGGACAATTTTAATCTATAATATGTGGCCAAGCTAATTAACGTAATTATTTGGATAAGGATTAATACTATATACTTGAAAATAGCCTTGGAAGTTATGTAATATTTTTTAAACAAAAATTTTAAGATTAAAATGGTTACTGTGAGTCAACCTTAAGAGATAGACATATGCTGTCGCGGACTTTTTTGTAGGTCTTATTAAGTTGTACAACTCTTGCATAGAAAACATTCTTCTATCTATTTTCAATTAAGCAGCGTTCGTAAGAAACGTGTTTTTTCGACCGTTTTTTTGCCGACTTAGGTTGCAAATTAGGTCTCCACGAATGTAACTTTGATTTAAACGGGATAACTATTTTCATTCCGAGAGTCCATTCTATGTAATAGTGAAAGAATTTTTTAAATCGGTTCAGTAGATTTTGAGCCAAATCATTACAAACATACAAAAATACAAAAATACAAATGTTCTCTCTTTATAATATTAGTATAGATAATAAGGGCGCGCCCGATGCGACTGAGCCTAGCAGAAATACTTGCATAGGAGTTTGATCCATGTTCTAAAGAGAATAGAAGCAAATATCGTGTGTATAAAAATAAAATACTTCCAAGCATAGCAATTGAAAATACTTGCATAGAAAATGGACTCATATTATTTATCTGAAATAAGGCGCAATATAGCGTTACATAAAAAAGACTTCCAAGTTAACGAGTAAGTTGTCGAATAAAATACCTTTAAGTCTTGCAAGTCTTTAAGGTCGGACCCTGGTTGGCGTACTTGCAAGCATAAACCAGGTTTTAAACTCTGGTAACGTAAATATCTACCTTCTTTACTATAAATTATGTAAACAAACATCTTTTACTAAGGGCCGATTTTTCATTCCTCAGTTACACGATCAGATAAGGTTTATACTGTTACGTGCGGGGTGGTATTAAAATGATAATCCGATGAGATGATCGTTTATTTCCACTTGAACACTAAGTTTCACAATGTTCCACAGTAGCTGTCCAAATCGTCTTGCACAATTATCAAAAGTCCGTTAACACACACTGAGGTCGTTGGTAATCACAATCACTGATTTCACTGTTCACAGTTCACAACACTAGTTCACTGATAACACTTAACGATCACTTGGTCGCTATCCGCGCTTAGATAGTTACACTGTCGCTTCCAGAGAATGACTGACTCAACGCCGCGGTGCGACGCTTTATATAGGACACAAAATTATTCTAGAAAATCCTCGATGAGTAAAGAATAAAAATAACAGACAAACAAGCAATAAATCAAAAACAAAAGGGGCGGCTTTCCTTTGAACATCTGATGTAAACAACTTTACCATACATGCTAATATGATCTCTAACTACTTATGAATAAGGTTCAATCTTAACTACAAAACTAGGTACATTGACTAGGGTCGGTATTCCAGAAAGGTTACTTTTATGACGGTCGGGTCGGGTGTTTATAGCCCCTAATTAGTCTATTCTTTCCCACGCTATTTTTGTTCGAGAAGCTTGGCGAAACATCGCGACTCGACGACGCGATGTAACATTATCCCCTTCTTAGTTATGATCGTCCCGATCATCATTTGTTCCATGGTATCGTGTAAGTCGATCGATGTGTACTACCCTCGGCTTTCCTCTCTGGCCTCGTTTAATGCGGTAGGTAACGTCGTTTATTTTCGTGATAATCTGGTATGGTCCTTCCCAATGAGCCTGCAGCTTCGGACTTTTTCCTTTCCTTCGTAGTGGGTTGTGCAACCAGACGAGAGTTCCTTCTTCGAAACCCATCGTATTCGCTGTACGATCGTACCGGGTCTTCATTTTTTCACCAGTTTTTAAACTATTCTCTCGAACTATCCTGTGCACTTCGTCCAGCTGACTACGAAGATCACTGACAAAGTCGGTTACAGGCTTCGGAGCATCTGGCGGGGAACCAGTTATGGCGTCGATAGGAAGTCTTAGTTCGTGTCCAAAATTCACATTTGCAGGAGTCGTACCAGTGCTGTCATGGATAGCGGAACGGTATGACAACAAGAACAAAGGTATGTACTGATCCCAGTCTCGTTGATGTGCGTCCACGACTTTAGCCAGGTGATTCTCCAACGTCTGATTAAACCTCTCAACCATTCCGTCTGACTGTGGATGAGCTGCCGTTGTCCGCGTCTTTTGGGAGGGTGCACATTCCTTGGAATAGGGCAGACTCGAAGTTCCTTCCTTGATCGGAATGCAGTTCCATCGGTACACCAAATCGACAGATCACTTCTTGCACCAACTTCTTTGCGACTGTCTTTGCTTCCTGGTTTGGTGTCGCGAAAACCTCGGGCCATTTACTGAAGTAATCTTGTACTACGATGATGTACTTGTTGCCTTCTTCAGTCTCGGGAAATGGCCCGGCAACATCCACGGCAATGCGCTCCCATGGTGCTCCAACGTTGTACAATTTTAGTTGTCCTTTACTTCTTGTCTTCGGTCCTTTTACTGATGCGCACGCGGTGCACTTCCTGCACCAATCTTCCACATCCTCGCGGCTGTGTACCCAGTAAAATCGTCGACGAACCTTCACAAGAGTTTTCTTGACTCCTAGATGTCCACCAGAAACTCCATCATGAATGTGTCGTAGTAGAGAACCCACTTTACTCCGGGGAACAACGACCTGCATCGTAGTTTCTTTTCCATTGCTGTTTTCCAATTTTCGGTACAAGATTCCTTGTTCCAGAGTCAGGCTGTCCCACTGAGCCCAGTAACTCTTTGTAATTGGGCTGCAAGCTGACACGTCGCTCCACTGGGGCTTATTTCCAGACTTTATCCAATCCAGTACAGGTCGTAAAGCACTGTCCTCCGATTGTGCTCGTCTCATATTTTCGCCGTTCCATTCGTCATCTGTTCTGTCCATCCTGATGACTCTAACTTCTTCTTGAGACTCGTGCTTCTCGCAGTGTTTACAGTCATGTGCACAAGGTCTTCTTGACAAGGCATCGGCGTTGCTATGGCCCTTTCCACTGCGATGTTCTGTCACGAAATTGAACTCTTGAAGTTGCTCGATCCATCGTGCCACTTGACCTTCCGGGCTCTTAAACTGAAGAAGCCATTTAAGAGCAGCGTGGTCAGTTCTGAGCGTAAACTCTCTTCCGATGAGGTACGAGTACTTGTTGAAGTGCTGAAGAGTCTTCACCACAGCTAGCAACTCGCGGCGGGTGACACAGTAGTTTCGTTCTGGTTTGGATAATGATTTACTGAAGTATGCTATGACCACTTCTTGGTCTCCTTGGATTTGCGAGAAAACTCCTCCAATTCCCGTGTTGCTGGCATCAGTGTCCACAATAAATCTTCCATCTCTGGTAGGGTACCCCAAGATCGGCGTTTCACACAGTCGCTGCTTAAGATCGTTGAAGGCGGTTTCACACTCCAAGTCCCATACAAATGTGCGCTTTTCTTCTGTCAGCCGATGTAAGGGTTTGGCAATTCCAGAAAAGTTCTTGACAAACCGCCGATAGTAAGCGCATAGTCCCAAAAACGACCTTACATCAGTTTTATTCTTCGGGGTAGGCCAAGTTTGAACATCCTTGATTTTGTCAGGATCAGTTTGTACCCCGTTTTCCGAAATGATGTGTCCAAGGTAGCTGACTTTGGATTTAAAGAAGTCACACTTTTTGGCACTCAGCTTCAGGTTTGCTTCACGTAGACGGTTCAAAACCTTCTCCAAATTCTGCAGATGTTCAGTAAAATCACGGCCCAAAATGATGACGTCATCCAGGTACACCAAGCATACGTCTCCCAGTAATCCAACCATTACTCTGTCCATGAGACGTTCAAACGTTGCTGGAGCGTTACACAGTCCAAATGGCATGACGTTGAATTGCCAGAGCCCATTTCCAATGCCTGTACTGAATGCTGTCTTCTATTTATCTTCTGAAGTGATTTCTACCTGCCAGTAGCCACTTTTCAGGTCAGTTCCACTAAGCATGTCCAGTGTATCGTCTATTCGAGGCAAGGGGTAGCTGTCCTTCTTCGTGACTTCATTAAGCATTCTGTAATCTACGCAGAATCTGGTGGAGCCATCTTTCTTTTTCACCAGAACCACTGGCGACGACCAAGGACTTGTAGATGGTTCGATGACTTTCTCTTTGGCCATGTCTCTTATCATGTCTGCGACTTGAGCTTCTTTCGCCCATGGAATCCTTCGTGGCCGCTGTCGTATTGGTCTTGCGTCGCCAGTGTCAATTTTGTGTTTGACAAGTCCGGTACGTCCACAGTTGTTTCCAGCGGCGAAGACGTCTTTAAACCTCATCAACAGGCGTTTTGCTTGAGACAGCTGAGCGAATGTTAAGTTGTCTTTGGATGATTCCAGCAGCTGTGATTTTTGATCTTCCGAGCTTGGTTCCGTAGAAGTAATATCCGTTCGTCGCAGGTACTTCACTTGTTGACATTTTCCAATTATGCTGTTTTTCTTCAGATGAACTTCTTCATTGCCAAGGTTAAGAATTCGCACACTGGCCGTTCTGTTTGTCATGAGCAATGTTCTTGCAGTAATCCAGGTCGGATGTGTGCCCTCATCTTCGGCAACTACACATAGTCCACTCTTGACTGTATTTGGAAATTTCACTCGAACAATATTTTGCGATTTTGGAGCCAACACGACGTCCTTGAGACAGTAAAGCTTACACGGTGCCGTTCCTTCGAAAAACACTTCTTGCTCGGGAAACCGGAGTACACCACGGGCCACATCCAATATGCACTGCTGCTTCTCCAAAAAGTCCAATCCCAGAATGCAATCGTCAGTTATGTTGGCAATAAGCACAGGATGAATGTATGAGTGCTCACCGATGACTATCTCCACATCTGTATCGCCAAGGACAGGTACTGACTGGCCGGTTGCTGTCCGTAGTGAGCATGCCGCAGATCGATGTTTCCGTGATATAAATCGTTGCAGGAATTCAGGCTTCACAATAGTGCGCGATGCTCCTGTGTCCACTGTGAACTTGCAGGTCTTGTTGTTCAAGGTGCCCTCGACGATTAAGCTGTTCCCGTTGCACACTTGTATCACAGTGATGGTGGGGGCTCTCTCTTGACCAGCCAGCGCCCGCCCCGCGGCCCTGGCGACGTTTAGTTTAACGCCTCCTCTACCACTTGGGTCTCGGAATTTCTGACCCGTTTCTTCGTTTTCGGGCAATCAACCCGAATATGCCCTTTTTCTCCACACCCGTAACATGTCGGTCCATAACGGGGCTTCCTGGGTTCAGTCACCAGCTCCCGAACTCTGTATGGTTTGGTGTCCCGTCGCACTGCTTCCACTTCTAAAGCATGAGCCAGAGCGCTCTTGAGTGTCTGATGATGACCCAACCGTACCGCAGCGCGTACCTCATCATCCCTGATTCCATCCACAAAGTTCTGTAGAGATGTCACTTCAATGGCTGATGGCGTCGACACGTAGGCTCGTCGGACCAACCTCTCGATTTCATCTGCCCACTGTTGCAATGTCTCTGTGGGCTTCTGGGTGCGCTCACGTAGTTGTGCCCTGTACGCATGCTCCATGTGCTTGTCTCCATAGCGCGTTTCGAGGGCTTCCAGCAGGGTCTTCAGGGTCCTTTCCTCTTCAGGTATGCGTTCCAGGATAAGCTGAGCGTCTCCTTTCAGCGCTAATGTGAGCGCTGTATTTGCGTGCTCGTCTGTCCAGCCGCAACTTTTGGACAGCGTTGTGAATTGGAATTTGTAGGCTGCCCACGAAGATGTTCCGTCGAAGTGCGGCAAATCTAGCTTGAAGGGCGAGGTCATAGTGGGACCCTGGCTGCTATGTCCAATTCCTCGTAACTTCAGTTTCTGAAATTCGTTGGCCAAGTCATTCACGGTCTGCTCATGTATGTCAAGCCGCCCTTCTACTTCCTTGATACTGGTTTCCACCATTTTGATCTTCTCGCCCATACCGGCAAGCCCGCTCTGCAACTGACGTCCAATTGTCTCTTCCAGTTTGCGGCTAGCTTCTTCCTGTTCCTTGCGTGCTTCTTGTTGGGCCATCTGTACAGCCTGTAGTGCAGCCTGTTGTTCCTGGCGACCTTCCTCCTGTTTGCGGCTAGCTTCTTCCTGTTTACGGCTAGCTTCTTCCTGTTTACGGCTAGCTTCTTTTTGTGCCGCCTGTACAGCCTGTAGTGCGGCCTGTTGTTCCTCACGTACAGCTTGTAGTGCAGCCTTTTGTTCTTAGCGTGCAGCGTCTTGTCCAGCTAGGAGAGCGGCTAGCATGGCCTCCAGGCCTCCATCCGTACGGCAATGTTACATAACATTGTTCGCAAACGAGATGATTATCGGAAAAGTGATTTGGTAATTACTAGTGGACCTCAACTAATAAATTTACCAAGTAATGAAACAAAATCCACAAAGAAAACTGGTAAAGGAGTGCGTACGTGTTTTGCAAACTATTTCATGTCTGAGGCAGGTCAGCTGCCTTGGCAATTATCTAAAATTTAGTGAGTAGCCATACCTTAATTATATTGTAATTAATACAGCTATTACTTAATAAAAACAATAACTTAATTTACCTGTGTTTTTCTTTTCAACCTTCGACATTTCCTCATATCCTGTCTCGAGAAACGCAAAAACTTCCTGTCAGCATTTCTCTCGTAATATTTTATTTTTACTTGCTTCATTAGTTTTGTCCCAGAGACAAGGTCGGGCCTCCACTAACTCGATAAGAGTCACGATGTCGTATTTGAACGCCATGACCTTGACGCGTACGCACTGTAAGCGAACCAAAAACCAAATACGAGTCCCTCCGCTCCGCGCCCTCCTACCCGCCCCGCGCAGTTACACACTCACACGGCTACAATTCATATAAATATGCAATACACATGCAATCTTGCCGGGCCGGCACCGGTGGGAAGCTTGCTACCCCGGCGACTCAATGCCGGGCCGGCGCCGGCGCCGGTAAGTAAAAAAGCGAGCCATACATTTTCATATATTTTTGCTTCCCCGGCGCCGGTGCCGGTGCCGGGCCGGGTAATGGAAAAACGCCCAATATATATACATACATCACAACACTGTCTAGGGATATACTGATTTTCTCAATTTATTCCAAATGTGTTACAACTAACATAGAACATGTATATATTTTTATAGAGCCCATTTATAAGGCTATGCTTTAGAATAAAACAAAGTTATCTGTTTTGCGTAAATATTTTTTTATTGAAATAAAGACAAAAAGTGAAATAATGGTAAACCTAACGATGAATGTCTTTTTAAGAAAAAAATAAAAGTAAAGCGAAATTATCAGGTTTTAGCAGTTACCCGAAAAATTAGTAGTCAGTAAAACCACCCATGACGTTAACCACGGTCCTGCAACGGTTTTTCATGCTTCGAATCAAGTTATCAAAGTCTTGCTGCGGGATATTGTCCCAGGTCCTGCTATGATGCAAAAAAAGTTGCTCTTCAGTCGCAATGTTTGGAGAAAAAATCCTCAAAGCCCTTCTTTGAAGCATGTCCCACACGTGCTTTATGGGGTTTTGGTCTGGTGATTGCGCGGGCCAGTCTAAGACCGACACTTCGTGCTCCTGTAGCCAGCTGGTGACCACTCGCGCAGTGTGCGGACGGGCGTTGTCGTGCATGAGCGTGAAAGTTTGGCCCATTTGCATTCGATGGGGATAGATTATTGGTGCTAGCACCTGATTTCGGTATTTTTTGCTGTCATAGTGTTTCTGATCCAAACAAGGTCTGTTCTTTCACCAACACGAATACCCGCCATAAACCATAATTGTTCCGCCGTATGGATGGACTTCCTGCGGGTGTTGCAGTCGCTTTTCACGTCCAGGACCTCGCCATACACGTACTCTTCGTGAATCAGAATAAAAACCGAATCGGGACTCATCGGTAAACAGCACTATAGACCATTGGTTATCTTCCCAGAGCAAATGTTCTCGAGCCAACTCTAATCTTCGTCCGCGATTTCCTCTGCGTACTGCTAGAGTAAGAAGCGGCCTGCGAGCATGAAGGTTAGCCTCATGCAGTCATCTCCTCACAGTTTAGTATTGACAAGTAACTGGTGCTCTGACTGGAGCCTTTGAACCAACTGGATGGCCGTAACATTAGGTTGTCTTCTCGCGGTCAATTGCAAAAATCGGTCCTGTCTTTGGGTGGTTATGCGCTTCCCGCCTGGGTACCTTTCAGCCACTTCACCAGTGGCACGATAACGTGACCACAAGCTTGAAATCACGTTTTGTCTTGTTCCAATCTCCTCGGCTATACTCCGTTGCGTAGCCCCAGCTTGAAGCATGCCTACTGCCCTTAATATCTCGTATCTCGTTAAATGGCGCCGCTGCATGATACGTACAGTTTCATAAAGTCGAAATTAACCGATGATTTTTATTAAAACTTTAATTGGAAAGAAAATATATAAAAAACTAGGTTAGGTAAATAAAAACATTCGAACTTCGCTACAATTATGTCGCGCAAATCTTTTATTTTTTATTCATTTTTTCAAATTCAAATTTGGAATCATTCATTAAGACCTACAAAATAAGCTTTCATTAAAATACTTTTAAACCGGCCAGTATTTTATGAGTTTAAGACATTTTTACAAAATATCCCTAGACAGTGTTGATGTGTGTATATATATATATATATATATAACACTTTTATATCTCTATTCCAAAATAACTCCGTGACGCTACGCTCCCTTTCTATCACATAGAATGTTATATGTTTACATCTCGCTTGCTCTAACTCTGTGACGCTCTCTCTTTTTAACGCATAGGGAGTTATATGCATCTCGCTTACTCTAACTTCTTTGCGCTCTCTTTTTAACGCATTGTATGTTATATGCTTACATCCCGCTTACTCTAACTCCGCGAAATGAGTCGTTGCGTTGAAGATACAAAAGAGTAAAAGATGGTTGAGAAATGTAAGATATACTGAAATAGTCTTTGGTTTAAGAGATATAACTCTTTTTAGTTAATCACTCTTGAGTTACACACGTCTACTTATACCCACCATTATCTTACTTGCTCCCTATACAAAATCTGATATCTGTTAGAGTTCTCATCAAACGCAACTTCAAAATGAATGACAATAACATTTGTTGCGGAAAAAATTTCATTGCCATATACTTTTAAGTAAATTTGGCGTACTTCTCTCGAAGCGCATCAGCATGTATTTGTTGCCCAGACCATGAATGGTTTGTAACGCCAGTGCTTGTGGTATAAGTTAACAGGACAAGCACGAAGCTCGACTTATGGTAAGCAATGACATCAACGTAATGGTAGACGTCATCGCTTACCGATAAGGCGATCCTGTATCTGTAATCAGATTAGAGGAGCATGCAAAATTCTGACTATCCAGAATGTTGAACGTTTATACGCACTGCGCCTGATACCTTGAGATATAAAGATAGATAAGTCTCAACATGCCTTGTAATTTCACTGGACAACAAGTTTTTTTTTTTAATTTGCGTAACTAGTATTGTTAAGAGTATAAAAAACACAAAAACATAAATCTATGTTTGTTTCCAGTACTGACGCACTTATTCAAACTACAATAAGAAATAAATTCGCTGACTGCACCGTACTCACGATAGCGCATCGACTGCACACTGTTATGGATTCAGATAAGGTATGGACATTTTAATGTTTTTTTATATATGTTTAACTATACGCATCCCCAGGCTTTGCCTGTGTATGTAAGTATTCTGTGCTTTTGGCACATTTTAATATTTATCATCTTTTAAATCACAAACAATATGGTTTCACTAAGGAGCGTTCCACTACTGATGCTGGAGTAGATCTTCTTTAACATATATTTGATGCCTGGGAGAAAGCACAAGATGCTATCGGCGTTTTCTGTGACTTATCTAAAGCGTTAGAATGCGTCTGTCACATAACGCTAATTTGCAAATTAAAACACTACGGCGTTAACGGAAAAGCACTTGATCTGGTCTCATCCTACCTCTGTAATAGAATACAGATGGTTGAGGTCAATGGCGTCAGGTCATCTGGATCCGTCATAAAAATGGGAGTTCCCTGCATCGATCTTAGGACCATTTTTATTTCTAGTTTATATTAATGACTTGCCGTCTTTCGTGCAAAACTTATGTGACATTGTTTTGTTCGCGGATGATACATCCTAAATATTCAAAATAGATAGGATTGCGCCTAAATTTGGCGATGTTAACAAATCAATCACACAGGTTTTGTATTGGTTTACAACCAATAACTTATTCCTGAACGCCAAAAAAACTAAATGTATTAAATTCTCGCTGCCAAATGTAGGAAAGGGTGCCATTAATAGCAGGATATTAATAAACGATGTAACACTAGAATTTGTTGAATCCGCTACATTCTTGGGCATCACCCTGGATTCAAAGCTACAATGGGGTTCTCAAATATCGGCTCTAGCAGGTAGATTGAGCTCCGCTGCATACGCAGTACGTAAAATCAGAAACTTGACTGACGAATCCACTGCTAGATTGGTTTACTTTAGTACTTCCACAGTATAATGTCCTATGGCATTTTATTGTGGGGGAAAGCCGCCGAAATCCAATCTATATTTGTTTTACAAAAAAGAGCTATTCGATCTATATATACCATGAAGTCGCGAGACTCACTTCGTGAAAAATTTAAGGAGATTAAAATTCTCACAGTGGCATGTCAATATATATATGAAAATATTATGTATGTACCCAAAAATTTGAATGATTATGATAAGAGGTCCGATGTACAAAATTTCAATACAAGACACAAAAATAGATTAATTTTACCTCAATTCAGGTTGTGGAAAGTTAGTGGTTCTTTTTTGGGAAACTGTATACGATTTTATAATAAATTCCAACTCTGATCAACTGTCTATGATCAACTGTCTATGAGCAGATTTAAAACCTTTGTGAAATCCAATTTAATGAAGAAATCGTACTATATAATAAATGACTATATGAATGACATGACATAATGACATGCTTGGCCTGAATGCCTCAAGCTCCAAGATATAATATAAATTGTATGATAATATAATTATTTGTAGTAAATTTAAAAAAATATTTAATATGAATTTTAAAAAATGAATTAAAATAAGTGACAAGCCCCAAAGAGTTTCATGGTGTTTCTTCTTTGATGGGAGTACTTCCGAAACACCAGTAGATTCAACAGTCAATCAGTTTTCATCTTTTGTTTGCAGATCTAGGGTTGCCTGTTACGACGGTATTATGCAGCTGATAGACGGACAATCAGTTTCATTCGGAATATGATTTGTACTGCAATTAGTCTGCGTTTTATTTATTTTGTGCGTTTTTTTGGATAAAATTGTCTGAAGTACTGAAACATGCACTGGGTTGTGGGTGCACGTAATAGTACGGTTGGCAACCCTACATTAATCAGGGGAATGAAACATGTGTTAAGTGTGACGTTCGACGTCTAGATGAAAGCTGAATGGCTCAATACCTTTGTTTTTTTTTTGTAAATTCAAAGCAATAAGTTATGTTTCTGTTATATCTATAATATTTTTTATTGAATATGATCTATTTTATGTTATTTGACGTGTGTAAGTGCAAATTTTTAATTTGCCCATATTCTGAATAAATGCTTTGACGTGTCCTATTCTAGTCTGCTGGCTATAATATTATTAAGTCTGCCCTTGCGTGTCTGCCCGTGTTCGGGTCGCAACACCATGCAACAACAACATTATTGCTATTCAGCTTACTCACACGCGTTCTACTAACTTTTATACTATTTTCTCAAATTGCTTAGTGTAAAAGACAAAGATTATCTGTTATTCATACCAAAGGAGAAAAAATATTTATATTGGATAAGGATTAATTTATAATACCATAAATATCTATTGTAAATACAGTATTCAATTTGAATATTTTATTACGTCACAATTTCGATTTTACTGGCCTCCATTTAAAAGCTAACATGCTATTGCGGACATTTTTTTAGAACTTCATAAGAAAAACAATTCCACTATACATTATTGTCGTGTAACTCTAATGGTTTATGTAACGCACGCCGAAATAGCTCTCAGACGCCAGGGTTTTGTCGACTATCTTGATAATTATAGCTTTATTTCGGCCAATTTACACAATATCTTTATGTATATTGCCACGCGCTATCCTGATGTATAAGCTATAATATTGTAAAGATTCACACCAATATTTTACCGGAAAAAGTCTAGTTAGGGTGCAACATTTTTGCATTACAGCAATTTTGCAAATCGCAAGTGAAGTAACTCGCCTCTTCGTCACATAACCACAACATGATACGCTTGCACTCGATTCCCACACGGGACAATTATTTGTGTGATCCACAAACGTCCATTATTTGTTTGTTTGTACAGTCCCCCGTGACACAGGGTTTCCTGGGGAGTTGTCTTTTTTAATATAATAATAAAATGTAATGAAATAAGAACAGAGTATAATATTTTGTGCAGGTAATGGTGATGGATGCGGGTCAGCTGATAGAGTTCGATCACCCTCACATGCTGCTGCAGAAGTCTGATGGCATCCTGAAGGGCATGGTGGACCAGACCGGCAAAGCCATGGCGGACAACTTGGCTAAAGTTGCCAAGGAGGTCAGTTACACACAGTTCACTTAGAACTATGATAGCTTCCTAGCTATTATATTTATCTAGGATTAGACGTTGATGGACGCTTACATTAGTCGCTCAGCGAGCTATGGAGAGGGCTATACTCGAAATCTTTCTGAAGTATCGAATTCGAAATGAAGTCATTCGTCAGAGAACCAAAGCTCTATAGCTCTATATGTTGTAGCTGAAATTTCAGTGGGCTGGTCACATCTGTCATAGAACCGATAACCGTTGGGGGAGACGAATTCTAGAGTGGAAACCACGGCTCGGTAAACGAAGTATATGACCCCTCCAGCTAGGTGGAGCGATGATATACGCAAGATTGAAAACAAAGAGCTGAAGATCGAGCTCAGTGGTGTGCCATAGGTGATGCATGTTTAGCAGTGCACAGATATAGGCTGATGATGATGATGGACACTTACCTACCATTCTGAAAGATACCTAGACCTACTATATTACCTTACCATTCTGTCAAAGACCTAGGCTACTCGTTAGTAAATGTATGTCTGACAGATTGGTAGTCATGATCAGACAAATTTAAGTTGGTCGTCGACAACTGCGAATGTGGGTATAGAATTTTAGAACACCATAAAATACATGAACAAAAAGTGGTCTATACTTAGACACTGTTAAACACCATACCACATCCACTCACTGGTTCAAACTAGGCTGCAATGATGAGTTTCACAAATTATCACCATCATAACCTCCTCGTTAAGATATTTGAATTTATTCCTTTCTGTGTCCGAACTTTATTTCCTACAGGCTATTTCTTACCCGTGTACTTTTGTCATGGAAATTGGGTTTAAATTATTCTGTTACGACTGTTACCACCTCTGCCCTGCGGCTTTGTCGTATATATAATATATAAGTAGTATAGCCTAATCCATAGTACTGCTATCTCTGTACAAAATCTCAGCTAAATCAGTCCAGCCGTTGAACCGTGAAGAAGTCCCAAACAAACAAATAAACAAACTGACTTTCGCATTTATAATATTGGTGTTGATAGTAGGTATGTTGCTATTAAACTCTGCTGAAAGCTAACCGACTACTGTCAGAGAACTCATCCTCTATTGGATTACATTTAAAATAAGAACAGTCTATATGCTCGCTGGGACTTCCTACAATAAATAATAAATTATTGTATATTTCATCCAGGCTTACGAGAAAAAGTTCGGAGTATCAAAGAGCAGCGTGACCACCACAGAGGATGATCCTACTAACACCCCCGGCACCTCGGAGCAACACGGCTCTTCACACGCTCCACACTCTCCCACGTAGGCAATAGCGATTACATGTTCCTACACTCTGTTCACGTACAAATGATCTGATATGTTCTATTATTTATGCATGTTAATGTATAAACTTTAGCATAACGTAACATCTTTGATGTTATTACCAAAGGGATGTAAGGCGTTGTTGATACTGTGTTGCAATTGTTTTGGATTATTTTGTATGTAATTCGTTCCAGTGCTTATTTATTCGTAGTTCTAGTGTGTTCCGATAGCTGACCTTAAGAGCCAGTTCCCATTCGTGAACTTGCGTGCTACCATCCTCGATCTTAGAATGTCATAGTGACGTGACGTTATAGTTTTATCAAAGACTTTGGATATTGTATGCTTAACTCTATTTTACACTCGTAGAACTTACTCTTCTTGGGGGTACGTTAATTATTTTTCAAGTTTCATTTTTCTGTTCATTACAGTATCATATTTTAAGACGTGATTGAGGGGTATATTCCCAACGTTCACCACTGAAACGTCCCCCAGTGTTAGGACGAATTATTAATTTTTGTCCTAACGTCCCCCAGTGGTGGACGTTGGGACATTAAATGTGGTTTTACTCCCAACGTATTTTATATTCCTTTATTTATATTTATTTACCCGATTCTCAATCACAGTGTTTGCAACGCGTAATCTTCTAGCCTGATTCTTCGCGTAATAATATCAAAGTACCTACATCTATGGTTTCGTGTAGGCATATTCCTAGCATCACCACTTCATTTTAAGTGAAATTCATTTAATTAATGAATTTATGAGCGTTATTTATATCACAAGCGTATGTTTCATTTTATTAACTATTTGTAAGTATAGGTTGTATACTGTAGGTGAATTTTTGAAATGTCCGGTACCAAAATGTGAGTGAAATCGTTGTTCTAAACTTTATGCCAAAAATTTTCTCGAATATAATTTTGTTTACATCGAATAGTTGTAATAATTGTATACATTTTACCAGTTCACGATCTCAGAACGTGACCGAGCTTTAAAGCGTACGTTAAATGGTGCCTATTTAAAACTTTTGTACTTAAAATTAAGCAAATTACTGGTAATCTCGAAATTTATTTTTTACAATGTATGTACTTAAGTTTGTTTGTTTCATAATATCAATAATTGTGAATTAATATTATTTCGCGCACTGCAAGTGCTCATTCTCATACTTAATTTTCAAATATTTTTGAATGATTTTAATTTTTATGTATTTATTTATCAATATCGATGTGATAAGTAAGTAATTATTGTAATAATAATTATGATTGCTGCCATTTATGTAACTGATGTAAATATGTATTTGTTGTTTGTTGAAACAATTAATTAAAATGATTTGTCGAATC
The DNA here is from genome assembly GCA_954871355.1 of Cabera pusaria. Lineage (NCBI taxonomy): Eukaryota > Metazoa > Arthropoda > Insecta > Lepidoptera > Geometridae > Cabera > Cabera pusaria. The sequence continues at coordinate 16,382,586 of OX940889.1, read as the reverse complement.
TGTTTGTTTAATATCTTTATCCTGTGCTTCCCAAGTAGCAAATCTTAGACGTAAGCTAGACAGAAAAGACTTAGACGAGGAAGCTTCGCAAACGAGGCACGGGCGTGATTTTAAATTATATAGAAGAGGCGAGACAGGGCACGCTTGTAAGCATTTGAGACTATCCATTATTTTATATTAAACTAGCAGCCCGCCCCGGCTTCGCACGGGTAGAACATATATGCCTACAACATTTGCATCAGTTTGTTGCATCGAATATAAAATATGAACATATTTAACAATAATCGTCATATTTCATCCAATTTACACAAAACCCTAACGAATTATGCACCTAAACCTTCCTCATAAACACTCTGGCTATTGGTGAAAACCGCATGATAATCCGTTCAGTAGCTATTGAGATTATTGCGAACAGACAGACAGACGCAGTGATGGAATTTGTTTTATAATACTTACGTAGTGATATTGGACGGCCCTTTAGCGTAAAGGATAGTTACCCTGATTCAGACCCGTCGGTCGTTGGTTCTAATCCTAGCTATATACCTACCAATGAAAGTTTTATGTGCATTCACGAATCATGAGTTTTCGTACAGTGGTAGTGGGATCATTAAATCAACCAAAAAGTAGCTTACCACCAAGGAGCCCGGGCCCGGTGGCGTAATCGGGAGAACGGTCGGCTTTGATGCCGTGGTACCGAGTTCAAACCTTACCGTGCACCAATGGATTTTTCCATCGAAAAATGTATGTGCGCTTCTCACAGTCAACCGCGTGTCAGCAAGGCGATTAAATAAAACTATGTTATTTTTGTTATGGACAAGTAATTAACTTGACATTTGTTCGATTGAATATAATTTTAATTGTATAAATATAATAACCAGTATTTAATTTTAATTCTGAATACTTATTCAGAATTACCTACTTAGGTATACTTACTTCATGGATTACAGCGTTTGTCCACAGCAACGGCACCGGGACGTCACCGGCAACAAAATGCCGGCGCCGAAGTAGCGGTACGTATAGATATAAGAACTTATGGCAGCTTATCCACAGCATGATCGGCACCGGGCGACGTCATCCCAGCGGCCGATATTTCGAGTAGATCGGCGCGACCGCTAGAAAACGATCAGAGATTTTGAAGGGCCGATGTACCGGCATTGGCTCGCAATACAAAACACATTTAATCTTGTCCACACACTGCCGGCGCCCGGCACCGTTCGATAGGTTATTGTTTTTTCTTATCTGAGGTTGTTTGTTGTATTTCTATAGAAACGCATCTGCCACGCATGACAGCTAGAAGAAACAGAACCACCGGAATCGGTGGCGGTGGACAAACAATCGCCGGCACATTATTTTCAAACCGGCCCGGAAAAATCTCGGTGCTGGTGACGTCCCGGTGCCGCTGCTGTGGACAAACGCTCTTACTGTCTTAATATATTTAAAATTATTTATTTGCCTTATGGATAAGAATGTACCTATACGGCACTCATAAATTGGCTATGACATTCTTGCATATATCTGTATTTACCTACATTCTGAAAAATAAAATTGATTATGGGATGCACTCGGGTTAATTATCTTCCAAAGGTTTCGGCCTAACACGTAGGCCATCGTCTAGGAGCGGCTAGGACATATATTATGTTACTCTTTGGGCTAGGATAGGAGCGTAAGTTACTTGTAAGCATACATTTTTGAACGCACGCATATATGACAATCAATAAATATGTCAAACAATTGTCATTACTGACAGTATTTGACATTTTTAAAATCTACATGACTTGAATTCACAAAAACTTGAAGAATTTTTATACTTGACACTGGCTAAATACACCAATCGTGTGGAGCCGTAATTATAAAAAAAAACGCGATAATCCGAATATTGCGTAGACAGAGAAAAAAATAGACCACGGGTAGCTCCGTCTCCTTCCCACATGAAATAGGATATACTATGGAGTTATTCCATGTAACGGAAAAGGAGCAAGGAGCAAAGCTATAATATTTCCCTCTCTCATTGCGTGCCGGTTTTTACAGGGTCAGTAACGTTGTTGGCTGTTCTTAGCTAAACAAACTTTGACCTTTATTGCTATGTATCACTGGGTTCTAAATACATATATGGTTATGTACAATCTTTTATCTCATGTGGCCACATCTCTACAGTTTTATCCCTGTACGGAATATTGTAATGCTATCCACACATGGGAAGAATTTTTATACTTGACACATCATGTGGAGATGTTGAAAAAAAATACGCTATAATCCGAATAATGTAATTCTACACCCATGGCTATTTGTATTTGCGTATTTGCTATGTGTGACAGAAAATTACATGTGTTGGGGATAAATTCGCAAAATTGTTCGCCTTCGGCATATATAGCAATAACGAACTTGCATTACCGCACGTCTGTCGGTGTTTAAGGCACATAAAAGAAGACAAACAATATTTAAATATATTGTCAATAAGCAATCACGAATAGCAAATAGCAATGTATGGAGGGGCGATGACCCTTATTAATTTGCGGTTTACCGAAACGACGGGATAAACAATTGAACATCAAATCATTTGCAGTTTAGAAACCCAGGAACATTTTGGCAAAAGTAGATTGTATAACAAGGGTGCAATATAGTACATTTCTACGAGGCCGCTATTTTGAATCAAGAGCGAAGCAAAGGATTCTAAAGTAGAATCCTGAGTGTAGCGAGGGATTTAAAGTACGTCGGCCGAGAGAAAATAATATTGCAGCCGAGTTTTACACTCTGCTTTTCATCCCCCTCTATGAGAAAAGGAAATAACACTATATTAACTAAAAAAGAGACTAACACAACTAAAAACACAAATGACACATATCCACACAGCACATACACAAGCACTTTTGATTTCTTTGGTTTATGTCCTTCTGAAGATATGCTACCAATTTTGTATAGGTCCTGATTTGAATATATATTTTTTTATACGTTATAGGCTAGCGTTTGACCACTATCTCACCTGTTGGTAAGTGATGATGCGGTCGAAGATGGTAAGCAGGCTAGGCCTAGAATGGGAACTGGCTTTCGAGGATAGCTGCCGGAACACATTAGATGTTTGATGACAGAAGTTTGGTATTAGTATTGACTGTCGATATCAGCATCGAGTAAAACCTCCAAGAAGGTTGCCTGAATTTGGCCAGTTCTTGATAATTAGCTAGAAATACAGTTTCTCAAAATGAATTCGCTTTTTTTTTGCACTTATCCACTCGATACATTTTGTATAAGCTTTTAAATATTTTTTCGCAGGACTTTGTTGATAACATTTGTTGCGTCGTTTTGTATTCTTTTGGGCGTTAAATTAATACTTTCGTTATCAGAACTCATTTTCTTTATGAATTAATAGTTTATTTAGCACTGCAACAAAAAAATAATGCGAGGAGGACTTCGTATTGATTCGCGAGCTTATTGTATTCTTCTTAATACGAGATTATTTTTCAAAATTCACTAGTCTATAAACGATAGTTCGCGCGCTTCTTTTTTTTTTCATCCTGGCTACCATACTATCAGTGTATTGTGCCACGCGTTTTAAACTTTTATTTTCTGTATTATGTAAATTATATTATACATATATGGTATTTTTTATAACAGTAAATGGTCTTCACGAACTTTTTTATTTATCAAGCGTGGCGCGCTATCTAGTTGATAGGACAATAACATTTTCCGAACAATATTATTATTGAACCTCCTTAGACATGGCACTATGAAATAACAGTCATAAGCCAAAAATTAAAAAAATACCTTCCCGCCCTAGGGCAAAAATTACCTATTTTGCGCGCACTTATCGAGGAACAAACCATCACTTTTCGAATAGATTGGATGAAAAATAATTTGTCTTATATTTTTTTACGTCAATTATTCATTGTTTTTAATACTTATTATCCTATTCCTGACAAAGACAATTCCAAAAATGCTAAATGATAAAAATTGCTTCAGCTGTTCTTGAGTTATTGTTAAACACAATCCAAAATTTCATCGTATCAACGGGATAAATAATCATAAATTTTGGATTGTGTTTAACAATTTACAAAAATATTAAGTGTGTAACACTTCAAAGAAACATAATATTTGTTCTTGAGTTATAATAAGTGAATTAACTAAAACGACTTTCGTTTATAAATATATAGATTTTGGGTTACAAATCAGCTATACAATTTTTTGTTTTCAAAAAATGTATTGAGGTAGAAAATAGGCAATTTACACAAGAAAAACATTTGATGCTTATTCAAGACTTTGGGATCAAAGTTGACATATTTATTGATACCAATTAATCTAGATATGTTGGTACTTAAATTATTAGATGCAAATAAGCAAGGATAATAATCATTATTGGTCTATTAAAAAATGACGTCACAACATTCGTCCAAGGCGCCCGATGTCTATAGACCGGCAATCTCGTGCGCGACCGTCCCGCGGGGTGTCAGACGTTGGCGGGGACGAGGTACCCAAGATGTCAGCGGGTAGCGGGGAAGGGAAGCGTGTTTAGCCGTGTAACAGATATAGTTACTACGTAGCCGTGTGCTAGAATGACCGCTACCTCGTCCCCGCCACCGTCTGTCACCACGCGGGACGGTCGCGCACGAGGTTGCCGGTCTATAGCTTTTCGGCTTTTAAACAGCTCAAATTTATTTGGTTTATTATTTTTTTAACAATTTTATAATTTCTCCTAGTATTTATAATTTTTATTGTGTTATATTGAAGAACACAATTTTTAACTTCTATCATCATCATTATCATCAGCCTATCTCTGTCCACTGCTGGACATAGGCCTCACCTTTGGCACTCCACTACTTGTACTATTATTCTCTGACTATTATCTATTATCCACTGAGCTCAATTTTCAGCTCTATAAACACTTTTTATAACAATTATATAAAGGTAAATAACCATGAATAAAACAACGTGTATCGTAAATTAATTGATTTTATTTCGCATCCCAAAATTAACTTAACAGTAATCATATTATGTATAACCGTTTCTATGGAATGTAACGCGACTGGATAATACTACAATTGTTCAATATAAAAACTCTACTAACTGTTTAGCTTTCACGAGTCTTAAGCTAAATACATAAAGTTGCGAAATATTTTAAAAACGTAATCATCATATTTACACCGATACAAATACTTTTTTAACATGCTAATTAGTATTACAAGGTAAAAAAATAAGATATTAAGAATCAGCAGTACATAAAACTTCGTGTCGAATCTTACATTAAATGATTGGAAGTCGTCGTATATAATACAAGCGAGCGAAGGTTTATATATCGCTGAATCTTTTAACAATACACTTCGTTTATCACAGAACCCATGAAACATCTCAACAATCTCGCTCCGCAGTTCACAAACAACATAAATTAAAACAATGAGAACATAAATAGATCACTAACATAGAAATAAGTCACACATGTTTTATAACTGTAACACTTCGTGTGCGAACAAATATAGGGAGCCAAGATGCTCAATTATTTTATCCAAATTTAAAGTAGGTATATATGAACTGAAATTTAATATTAACGAATCAATCTCGTCGATATTAAACGTCATGTCCCATACGTTTATCATAATTAGCTTGTCGATATCAAAAAGCGAATGTTTTATTATTATCAAAGCCCCCAGTTAAGTTAACTTAACGCTAACAAGCTGCCGCGATAAAACACATGCGACGCTAACACAGTCAGAAAAAAGATAAATAGAAATACAACCGTAAGTAAACTTAAGATTAAAACATTGTCATGATAGATATTCTCTTTGTTTGGCACAAGAGAAATTGGAAAAATAGATAAGTAGTCAGAAAAGGAGAGATACTGAGATCTTAGAAAACTGTATACAGATTTCGTATCGTCCTACGTCTAGAGTTTTCGTTTATGTGATAATTGGGTATTACAAAATAGATTACAACTATTCACAGTCTTGGAACAGATTGGCAGCGCGGGCGGATCGTCCTCGCGCTTATTTCTACTGGCGCGTTGTGTTAGACACTCCACTACCGTCCGATGCGGTAAACTATCTTACCACCAACACCTTTCATCAGTCAAACACTTTAATACTTTGGGCACATACCGAAAGTTGCATTCAAACTGTTCCGTGGAGCAGTCGATAACTTTCAGTACAATGTGCTGCCGAATATTCCAACGTGCCATATTTGCGGCACGTTCAGCTGCCGAGCGGCCAGTATGTAACGTCTAAACGAGAGCCGTTAAGCTGCCAGATCGGGAGTTCTTGTTCTCATCTGGTTCCATTTGCGGCAGGTTTGGTTTCTCCTGAAACAAGATAATATCGTTTAAAAACTAAAAAACAACCGACTTCAATGCCGCGCTATTCATTTTCAGTACCAATTTTGAGATGTTTATCTCAATATCTCTGGAGATACTTATCATACCTCGATAAAATTACCATGGTACCACACTTGGGATATCTCCTTTCGAACCAAAAAATAATAATCGAAATCGGTTCATAAACGACGAAGTTATCCGCGAACAAACATAAAAAAAAAAAAAAATATATATATATATACGGTCGAATTGAGAACCTCCTCTTTTTTTGAAGTCGGTTAAAAATAAAATTGTTTAGTAAAATTAAGTTGAATAAATATATCTTAAGCAGTGGTCTGCAACCGTTTGACAGTAGCGAGATGTCAAACAGCAGGAAATTTTTAAAACTGCGTTTTCTGAAATCACACAGCTTAACTTACAGATTGTAACAAGAACTTAAAGCTTAGACTTTCGGTTAGCTTAACTTCCTGTACTGTATACGTGTTTTCTGTTTTCTAGTGGTGTAACCGATAGGTACTGGCTCGTGTCAACTTCCAAACAAAGAAATATGGACTGAACAGTCAGTGTGAGCGCTGAGCTTATGATGTTTGATGGATCCATTTTGAATGACAGGGCTTGGTTACTGACTTGCTTTAAATTTCGAACAGCCCACTCGCATCTCACCTGATGAAGTACAAGATGCTATCGTGGAAATTAGGAAGTGTAAGACAGCAGTGAGACAAGGAATTGGTTATCAAACATGTGTCCAATCAACATAGTGCAAGTCTCAAAATATCTTCCAAAGTATAATTTATAACCTACTCCAAAAAGGAATACAAATATAAGTAATTAAAGTAGGTTAGCGTAACGTGTTCACCATCTTCGACCACATTATCGCTCACAACCTCACAACAAAGATAAAATCTAATTTCTGTTTGTGTTCACACTAGCGCAACTTCAAAATGTATGGGAATTACATTGACAAACCCTTTGTTGTGAGAAAATAAATGTCGTTTGCATTCATTTACAAGACGCTACCTACCCTAACAGACAAAAAAGTACCTAAACCAAAAACATAACCAAAATTAAGTTAATTAACCAGGTCTAGTAAGTAAATTATGTTATATCGTACAATTTATATTAATAAGGCACATAAATATGTTAATTCACGAAACAAATACAATGAAAAATGTTTACTTTTATTAATATTAATAACTGTGATGCATATAACAACACTCGGTGAAACTTTACACTGAACACGTAAGAATACCTTTTGATGATCTACGCTTTATTTTATTTTCCATTCAAAAGCGTGCATACTCAGTTATTGGAAAGGGGATTATCTGAAAACATATCGTATCTATTGTCATACAGTTTTAATACCCATTGAATTTATTGTTTAGTCTCAATGAATTAATTAAATTAATGGAAAATTTAATAATAAAATGTCTAGTTGACAATAATTTTACGTATAATGTAATGTAATAAACTGGCCATGTGCGTGTCAGACTCACAGTCACGCACACGTAGGGTTCCGTACCACAGTCGCAGGACTAATGAAAAATAAAAAACTAAACTAATAAGGAGTATCAATTCTGTGCCACAGTACAATACTTTTAACAAAAAAACTAAATTTTAACAAATACTTTTAAAAAGACAATTAACAAAACCGAGTAGTAAACCGCGCGCTTATTTACTATAACGCCATCTAACGAACGTCTAACGCTATCTAAGTGAAAGTTAACACTAATGTGTTAGGGTAGGTAAACGTTCAACAAAACGTTCATAGATGACGTTATAGTGAAGAGCGGAAAAAAACACGTTTCTTGTATGGGGACCCCCTTTTATTTTTTACTTTATTCTGTTTTTAGTATATGTTGTTATAACGGCATCAGAAATACATCATCTGTGAAAATTTCTACTGTCTTACTATCACGGTTCATGAGATACAGCCTGGTGACAGACGGACGGACAGACAGACGGACAGCGGAGTCTCAGTAATAGGATTCCGTTGGTACCCTTTGGGTTCGGAACCCTAAAAATCAAGCACGATAACATATAATTTTGCTATATTTTTATATAATTTTGAGTTCTGTACTTACAAAGTAAAAAAGGAACCCTCATAGATCACGTCATTGTCCGTCTGTCTGTCAAGACCCATTTTGTCAGGAACGCGTAGAGGTATCGAGTTGGAATTTATATCAAATACTCGGATCTACAGTATCTTTTTAACTCAACGCGATCAAAAGATATGACCATTTATGTCGCATATTTTACGATTTCCTAAGTTAATCAAAACCTATAGGGTACTTCTCGTTGACCTAGAATAATGAAATTGGTAAGAAGCAAGGTTTTACAGCACATGCAAAGGAAAAATATCTGAAAACCATAAATATGTAGTTTAATAACAAAAAAAAGTGAATTAACAAATTTATTATTTGCGGTTGGTACACTAACTGTGTGTATGGATGGAACGAAAGTATAATTTAACCTAGTTTGACAAGTTTGTACGGCACTCTCGGTGCGCGAGTCCAACTTGCACTAGACTGGCGTTTTTTAAAATATATCTATCGCCACTAATAATATTAATTAGACATGCCAGAATGTCAGTTACGTTTGTCCCATCTTCATGGCTAATCAACTCGACCGAAGTGTGAATTTTTAAATTGTAAGTGATTGGAGCAAGTTAGTATTTACTTTTACCACATAAAAGATAATAGCCCTCCTACGGACATGACAGAACATGCGGACAGAGCATACGGACAGAACATGCACTCTCTGACGGCAAACATGCAATATTAAACCTAGTTACAACGTCGATAACGTTCAAAATAAGACTGTCGGTTGTGTCGTGGACGATACGCGAAACGGTAGGTATAAAACGCGAGTGAATGACGCCTGCTTTTACTGATGATACTACTGTATTACATAGACGTAATATAAAAAGGATGGTGCACAGCAGATGTTTTGATAAATTCAATTTAATCCGTATGCTCAAACTATAAGGTTGTAATTGCTTTGTAGAACAAAACGGCCCAATCAAAAGGCACCAGGGTGGGAGTGTGTCCTTGTCTAACAACCTGCTACTGCCAGTTAGTGCTATATGATCTATCCTATATGTATAGTACCTATATGTATAAGGTGTCCATACAAAAGAAAGGGACAAACTGCGTTCAAGGTCAGTCTCATTAGGGCTGGTGTACGCAGTCGAGTTTAAGTAGGTCTTTGCTTTATTAGCACGGTCGAAGCCGCGGCGTAGCGGTGGATCGGTACGCCATATTGAAACAACGGAACGCGATGTAGGTATTCATACCAATACCGGTTTCCGAAACATGGTATTCTCAATAACTGGTTATTGCGGCATTGCGATCGGTATTTCAAATTTGACAAAATCTGTTATCGGAATACCGTAAAAGGTAATGGTGGCAGATATTTTCCGTACTGGTGGTAAGATATTCTTTGATAGCAAGTCAGGCAGAACATCGATATAATATGCGGAAATGTGTCGATAGCTATAAACCGGGGTCTTCAAATCGCGAGTGAACATGTATCTAATTTTTTTTATATGATATAAAAAAATACAAATTTTCACATATTTAATATGGGTTCATCTAAATAATGCAGGAGAATTGTAATTCGCCACAAATTGGTTACTATATAGTTTTAATTGAATCCGGCGTCAGCAAAAACAATAACTTCATTAGTTTCGATCGTCACTCGCAACGGCTAGCGCCTGTATAGGTTAGGTATTGCAAATAAATAGTTACTACAATACCCAATCGGTTCTTGCATCGGCTGCAACGCTTGTAGTTCGCGAAAACTGGTTTCGCCCGATAAACAGTTATTATGACACACAATATCATGTTTTCGGTATTGTACCAAAACCTAGTTATTTACGGTTTGCAACGACCTTCTCTACCGCGGCGTACATTTAGTGTAAGTGCAGACTGCAGAGTACGTACCGGTGCTGGATGGTGATGCGGCGGGAGTGGCAGCGCCAGCCGCAGCTCGGTCCAGAAGGCGCGCTCGTGCACATGTCGCCACGCCACCAGCCGGGTGCCGCGGAGTGTCGTCACTAGTCGCGAGCCGCACTCCTTAGCTTCGCGTTTTAGTTTCGGTAGATCCTGGCGAAGTAGGACATTAATGAGCATAGGTACAGTTAAGAATATTGCAGTTTAATTTATATAGTTAAGAACACACATGTTGGTTAATTTATTAATCTGTCGCCAAACATCTGATGTGTTCCTGTAGCTATCCTTGAGAGCCAGTTCCCATTCCAGGCCTAGCGTGCTTAACATCTTCGACCGCATCATCAGTTACCAACAGGTGAGATAGTGGTCAAACGCTAGCCTATATCAACATATAGCTCATGGAAAGCGATCGGTGACGATGACACGATTTCCATGATTTTTGTTCACCCAAAAAGTGCCTAAAGAAGTTTCCACTTCAAAAAATCTAAAATATATTGAAAAAACACACCAACCAATTTCTTCGATTAGTTCATGCCATGTGATAATGTACCTTCTTGTCCCCAGTCATAGGGCCGGGCCTAACGGTACGCGTACACCAAAACCGATTTTGTCGGCCGATGGCGGACAGAACTACTCGGACGAGTAACTCGGACGTTCAACTGAATACACTGCAGATGATAACAGCTGTGTCGGTGGAACTTATGAAGTCTGAACTGTGCAACTACAGAGTACAGACTCTCTCAGACAGTCTCAGATACTCTTTGCGAAATTGGTCCCTCAGGTTACTCCATTTCTTCTTAATATCTGCGACCGGTACTTCCATTTCTGAAGCAACTTCATCCCATAGACGTTTCCCAATATCTCGATTATTGTAACTTTTTGAATGTTTGTCCCACAGTGACGGTCTGTTATAAATGCAAGTAATTAATTTTTCAATATCCATTCTTGATCCAAATAACAACTCGATCGCAGAAAGAAGCCGGTAAAACTGACAAAAAATCCAAACACGTTCAGACTCGTCAGTTGATTGTCCGTTTTTGGGCGTCATCGGACGACGTCAGTAGTAGCAGTGTATGCGCTCTCTTTCATTTACTTACGTATGATTTGATCGGCCGAGTTCGGCCGATGACGCCCGAGCATACTTCGGCCGATGACGGATTCGGTGTACGCAAGCCATAAGACATACCTGTAACAATACAACGACGGGCGGCAGTGGTAACGCTTGAAGCTCTCGCAGCGCTGTAAGCAGCTGCACGGGGGAGTGTTGCGCTGGAGACAGCACCGCCACCAGCGACCGGCATCGACCAACCTCGCCGATCAGCTCATTGTACCCTGCGAATGTAAACTTTATTAAATACTAGATGACCCGGCGAACTTCGTACCGCGAATATATAAATAAACTGTCCAAGTGCGAGTCGGACCCGTACACGCAGGGTTCCTATTGAACAAAATTTGCCTGAAAAATGTTTCTTGTATAGGGTTTCCTTTAATTTTTAATTTAATTTAGTTTTTTATTATTTGATCTTATATCAGCCATTGTAATACATACCATGAGTAAATTTCAAGTCAGTTCCAAATACCTACGCGATAATCCGAGTAATGTGGATAATAAGTTGTCAATTCAAAACCCCTATTTTAATACGTGCTTCAAATTTTGAAACAGAGAAAGTAGGTAGAACAGTTCATATGGGAAAATGAAATTTTTGTTTTTGGAATTTTTCCAAATTTTCTTACCGTTTAAACCTTCCCTGGACTACGACAAACATTTCAAAGCCAAAATCAGCTAAATTGGCCCAGCCGTTCTCGAGTTTTAGCGAGACTAACGAACAGCAATTGATTTTTATATATAAGAAGAAGATAGCTATAAAGTGGAGATTCCGGTGCCTAGAGCCTAGTTATTGATATTTAGGGTTGAGTAATAATATGCAACCTTAACCTTAACAAAAAGATGCAATCCTTACCACCCCTTTCGATAAGAGTGACGGCAGACAGAAAGCAGTGGAAAAATAACGTTTTTTTTTTTAAACAAATGTAATATTTTCGGACAATAAAGGCTTTATTATTATTATTATTATAATTAGATGCAAGATCATGCAGTTTTTGAGAAGACACTAAGGTCCTGTTTCACCGGTTCTCGACATCATGAACTTATCTGACAATTTTTTTTTACAAACTTTTACAAGGCGTATTTTTTTAAATAAAAAAAGCTTATTAGCAATGTGGGGTTGCACATTACTAGTATTCTTGTTAACTCCTCCTACTAAGCTAAATATGCATGTGTCTGGAGTGGGTTCACATCAATAGTGCAACGGATGGGGATCGATCGACCTCTCGATCGCCAGTCCAACACCTTATCCATTGGGCCTAGCTTTTTAACGCTATTTAACGTTACATGGCAGAGGTAACGGCTGCACCGATTTGTCTGAAATATTGCACAGGGATAGCCAACATGTAGGTATAGGATACTTTTAAATGCGGGCGAAGCCGCGAGGCACAGCTAGTATACTATACATTTAAAAAATAAACATAATACTCACATGTATCAGGCTGCGTAGAGAGCGGTACAGAATGCACTCTGTACTTGTACTTGAGAGCCAACGTCGGAAGCAATGCGCCTCGCACTAACTCTCCGTCGACCGCCGTCCAACAAACTAACACGTCGAATTCTTTCTCAAGCACTGGAATAACACATTGTTACACATAAATATTATGTTAAGAATAAACTGGCCATGTGCAAGTCGGACTCGCACTAGTAGGGTTCCGTACCACACTACAGTATTTTATAAGATCGAGCCAAAAATAATTATAATTAATAAACATAATTTTTTCTTATAACGCCATCTAACGTCTAACAAAGGTGTTAGGGATCGACATTTCAATATAACGCCATCTATGGGACGTTTACCTAACTAAGCGTTCATAGATGGCGTGAAATGCCGAAAAGAACACGTTTCTTGTATGGGGACCTCTATTATTTTTAACTATATTCTGTTTTTAGTATTTGTTGTTATAGCGGCAACAGAAATACATCATCTGTAAAAATTTCAACTGTCTAACTATCACGGTTCATGAGAAACAGCCTGGTGACAGACGGACAGAGAGACAGACAGACAGACAGACAGACAGACAGACAGATGGACAGCGGAGTCGCGGTAATAGGGTCCCGTTTTACCATTTGGGTACGGAACCCTAAAAAAATATTATAAAAAATTGGTTTTTTTTAAAGTTGGTTTACGGATGATAGTTTAACTTGACAACGTCATAACAAAACATTGATGTTCATGTGCATGTACATATCCATATTCACTTCATACAACAAAACATTGATGAAATCGGCGCATGCGTACAATGAGCGTAACGGGACACTTTCGTGCATGCACGCAGCCGACGATCATCGATTTATTAGACGTTCTCACGTCAAAAATAAAATTAAAGAGTCCTGAAACCACTGTCTTCATGGACACCAGAAGAAGAATATACAGATTTTGATGATTATTTTTTTTAATCGGTAGGGTACATTTCGAAGGTGGTCCCATTGTAATTTCATCGAGATCTGATAAGTATCTTCAGAAATACGACGATAAACGTCTCAAACTTGCTACTGAAACTGACTCGCGGGGCATGGAAGTCGGTTGTTTTCGTTTTTAAACTATCTTAACTATCGTAATTTGTATTTGTTTTAGTTTATTTATTTATTTTATGTTTATTTTTTAATATAAAAGATTACTCGCAATGTGGGTTGCACATTACTAGTATTCTTGTTAACCCCTCCAACTAAGCTAAATATGCTTGCGTCTGGAATATATATATATTAATATATACACACATATATATATATATATATATATATATATATATATATATATATATATATATATATATATATACCTATATATTAATATATAGATATCTGATTGTATAGTTACCTCTAGCGCGATGCGCTGGAGTAGCAGCGCGAGCGCGAGCATGTCTCGCAGCCAGCAGTAGTCGTGGCACGCAGCGTCGACGCAGCGCTGCCGCAGTGGCGAGAACTAACGCTCCCCCAGCCGCGCCCAGGGCTAAGGCACGCCACGGTACCGCTTCGCCACCGCACCATGCGCTTGAACCTGGACCACCACCGTCTGTTCATTTTTAATCACAATTTATAAATTATCTATATACATACATATATTAAAATAGGAGTGGCCTATTTCTAGCAGTAATTGACGGAAATTGGCTGATGATGATGATAAAACCAGTATGTATTTTCCCTATGGACTCCAAAACGGTTAGAGTGATTTTGATGCAATTTTTATACAATCTTCAGATTTAGCCCAGCGGGTGATGTTGTGTAGTTTGCCAAACTTTTTTTGGCAAGTTTGGTAGCAATAGAATCATTACCTAAGTACATACAGACATACAAACTGCTATAATATACCTCGATTCCAAATACCGACGCACACGGCAGGGGAGGGCATCGAGGAGGATTTGACGCCGACCAGTAAACTTTGAAATCTATATCTTTGTTTGCATTAGATTCTATACGTACCAATTTTCTTTGAAAAATTTAAAATGCCGTGCCGTCAGATTATTTAACTCAACAGTTTGTTTTCAGTTTGTGATAGATTTAGGTTATTGGCAAAACACAATCATATTTTTAACCGACTTCCAAAAAGAAGGAGGTTCTCAATTCGCCTGTATGTTTTTTTTTGTTACCCGATTAATTAACTGCCAATTGTGAACCGATTTGAATGATTGTTGTTTTCATAGGGTTTATCTTCAAGGTGGTCCTGGTGGTATATATAGTATATTTATATAAGTATCTCCAGAGATATGACAATATATGTCTCAAACTAAGAAAATAGTTTTTTTTTAGTTATTACGTAATCCCGACCAATGTTATAAAAAATGTTTGCAACTCGTGTCACTGTCTGTTTGTTACTAAATTACGCTTAAACGGACGATCCGATCTTACTAAAACTTTACAATGAGATACGTTATAGCATAAGGATAAACATAAGCTACTTTATGCGAAAATAAAATCATGATTCTTACACATTACTTAAATAATCAGATCACATAAATGTTGATTGACTGAACTTTACAGAGATAAAATTCTTAGTGTACGTGAACGAAGTCGCGGATATCATCTAGTTATCTCATAAAATAAATACCTAACATCCAATGCATAACCGATGATATTGTCAATCTGTTTGTTACATATGCATCTTTATGCAAAGGCGATTGTCTAGAATTCCATAAATTTAACTCAGGCGAAGTCGCAGGGCTTATTTATTTCTCCAACATACAAAGCTGCTGAAATTATTTATTTGTACCAACAGTCTCCGATCAAGTAAACATCAAAAGTAATGTTAATATGTTTCGTGTACACAAAAAGGATGTATTGTGTTCGATCCAATCTTATACAGGGACATTGTGAAGGCGCGTGGGATTTCTGTATATATCCGTCTACCTAGGGAGATAATATCTGTCGTATAGCTAATATAGGTAGATGTAGATGTTCATAAGCGGTGGAAGGAGACTAAGATAGACTGCCCTCTGATACGGTCGAGGATGGTAGCATGCTAGGCCTAGGATGGTTGCTGACTCTCAAGGAAAGCTGCCGCAACAAATTAGAAGTTTGGCGACAGATTTTCCAGCTTGTGGGTTAGATTAGACGGACACTATATAGTGTGTCATGTTTTTTCATTTAACAGAGGGCCACTGTGAAATGCGCACATACATTTTCGTTCGATAAATTCATTGGTGCACGGCAGGAATTTAACCCGCTATCTTCGGCGTCAAAGCCGACCATTCTTCCACTGCACCACTGGGCCCCCTCAAAATTTATATTATCCAGATGCCTTCACAAGTTTACCCACAAGATGAGTAAAGTCCTATGAAATTTCGGAATCATAGGAGTATCTCTATACAAAATTGTATAGAGCAACTAACTCATGTTGTACATATGTTGCTGTTAGTCATGAAAAATCCGTAGCTTGCTGTGCCGTTGAACAAAGACATGTCGATAATCAGTTGAGTTTCGGCGTGATGTTGAGTGTCAATTTTCTTTCAGCCATTTCGGAAAACGTATTGAAATAGTTCCACAACATGTATTAGACTAAAGACAGTTAGTTTAGCAGCGCCACCTCTCACTACCGTGCAATCATGTAATTGCAGACAAGCGTGATCATTGATCTCATTTTTGACCGCATCGTCACATCAGATTCAACTGTCTTTTCGCAATTACAAAGAAGGACAAATGACATGTTCAATATTCGCTTTAAAAAAAAGTACTATTAGAATTAGGCACGTAAACATGGGTGAAATCTCAGAATATTATATCAAGTACAGAACTCGTTATCTCTAGGCAAGTGCTCAAAAATAAAGTATAATTCGGCAGACTACTAATATTTTCATTCATATATTTGCTTCAGTGAACAAGCGGCCTTATTTGGTTTAATCAACCTTTCTGTGCCCCCACCCCCTTTCCGTCCCCACTAAAATCAAAGAGATTATAGTCTGGGATACTCGAATCTAATCTAATTTTGCTTTGACAGAAGATAATCTACATTGGAATTATTCCTTCTACCCTCATCTACTTCAATAACGTTGATAAAAATTGGCTATAATTATACCTAATTTTCATCTTGATTTTCTTGGATCAAAAAGGTTATACAAAATTTAGAAATGACGTCAATTCAATCTCGTCCATGATTAGAAATAAAGACCGAAACGAATTGAAGTAAATGATGTCATCTATAATATTATTAACAGATTCATTATTTTTCTATAATTTTTCCGACACGATCGAGTTCACGAATTGAATATGTATATTTAAGTTTTGGATATACTTAACATTATATCTATAAATCAAAATAACTTAATTACCTACTCTTTTCCAAGTTAATCTTAGACACGACTTGACACGAGATATTTAAATGGCAGTAGAATTAAAAGGGATAAGTAATAGGACATCTATCTTTCTTTTGGGTAAAGTTAAGTCAGTTGGAAGAGAAAAGTCAAGTAGCACAAGTCAGACGTTTTCGATTACCATCTCGTCAGAGATTTAAATTACAAACATTATTTGCTTAATCTATCTGAGCTTATAAATAGCGAGTACAAAGACATTCATTTCAGTAAAATTCTGCGTATTTGCTGCGGGTGGTTAAAATTCTTTGTACGATATCCAACTTAAAATGGTTTGATTAAGCAATAAGATCGTTTAAAAAACTAAAAGAACCGACTTAAAATGCCATACGTTATTCGCTCTCACATGCTCTGGCTTTTTAACCGACTTTACAAAAAAAAAGGAGGAGGTTCTCAATTCGACCGTATATATATACTAGAAGTGCCCCGCGGCTTCGCCCGCGTTAAAACTAATTTTATTAACTTAAGACTTTTCTTTTGTAAAAACCTTACTATCATAAAAGACATCAAATAAGAATTAGCCAAATCGGTTCACCCGTTTTCATGTTATTGCGTGACTAAGGAAAATCGGGATTCATATTTATAAAACCAAATAAACCCAAATTTTCAGACTTTGTTACCTACCCCATTTCGAAAAATCCTGCAATACGTACTTACTTATTTATTAACAGAAGTACAGACAGTACAGAAGTAAAGTTTCGAATAAAACAGGCTATCTCATCTTGTTTCATCATACAAACTTTAAATCCCCGTTCCGTATCCGGGGGGAAATTTTAAGAAAATCTTTTCTTAACGGATACCTTCGTCATAATAACTATCTGCATCTAAATTTCAGCGCAATCCGAAACAATATTGGTTTCCAGACTTTGTTACCCCACTTCACCCTCTTAGGGTGGCATTTTGAAAACGCCTGAATTTCGTATTTACTTATTTATTTACAGAAGTACTGGTGTGAAATTTCGAATAAAATCCAAACATTGAACCCCACTTCATCCCCTTTAAGAGTAAATTTTGAAAAATCTTTTCTTACCGGATACCTTCGTCAAAATAACTAAAAAACTAACTAAAACTGCATGCAAAATTTCAGCGCAGTCCGAAACAATATTGATTTCAGACTTTGTTACCCCACTTCACCCTTTTAGGGGTGGAGTTTCATTTTATTTATTTACTGAATTACTTGTGTGAAGTTTCGAATAGAAAAGACTATCTTATCTTGCTTCTCCATACAAACTTTGAACCCCCGTTCCATCCCCTTCAGGGGTGAATTTTAGAAAATCCTTTCTTAACAGATACTAACGTCATAATGACTATCTGTATGCCAAATTTCAGCGCAATGCAAAACAATATTGATTTTCACACTTTGTTACCCCATTTCACCCTCTCAGAGGTTAAATTTCGAAAAAGCGTGAAACACGTATTTACTTAAGCATGTGTATGAAGTTTAGAATAGAAAAGACTATCTAATCTTGTTTCTCCATACAAACTTTGAACCCCCGTTTCATACCCTTAATGGGTGAATTTTAGAAAATCATTTCTCTGACGGAACTAACGTCGTAATAACTATCTGCATGCCAAATGTCAGCACAATCCGAAACAATATTGATTTTCAGACTTTGTTACCCTATTTCACCCTCATAGGGGTGGAATTTCAAAAAATCCTGAAACACGTATTGACTTATTTTTTTTACTGAAGCACTTGTGAAAAGTTTCCAATAGAAAAGACTATCTAATCTTGTTTTTCCATACAAACTTTGAATCCCCATTTCACCCTCTTAAGGGGTGAATTTTGGAAAATCCTTTCTTACACCCTTACGTACTAAGACAAATATACCCTCCAAATTTCAAGTCTCTACGACCAGCGCTTTAGGCTGTGCGTTGTCTGTCAGTCAGTCAGTCAGTCAGTCAGTATGTCAGGACAAAGATTCTTATAGTATTAGATAATTTTTTTATGTGTTCGCGGATAACTTCGTCATTTATAAACGATTTTGATTTGATTATTTTTTTGTAGGAAAGCAGATATCCCAAGAGTGGTACCATAGTAATTTTATTGAGATCTGATTAGTATCTCCAGAGATATGGAGATAAATACCTCAAACTTCGTACTAAAAAAAACTAATAGCGCGGCATTTAAAGTCGGTTTATTTAGTTATTTAAACGATCTTATATATATTTTATTCTGAATGTATGTCCACAGGTGGTATTTTATGTGTGATGATCAAAATGTTGGCAATCTACAGTTTTCGTATAGTATTTTAGAAGATAGATAGATAGTCCTTGTCTACCATTAGCGCCAAGCATCTTGACCTAACGTCATAAAAAATATTAGATACCATATTATGTAGAATAAATAACTTACGTCTATAATGTACGGTGACGTAGCTCTTCGAAACTGCTTCGTTGCTGTGCACGAGACAAACGTACGTGCCGTAGTCTTGCGCGGAAACTCGATCCACTGTCAGGTAGGACCCGATTATGTCTTCCACGTCCTCACTGTAAAGAAAGACCCCATTTAGTACAAAAAATAAAAATAGGTACAATATAATCAACATTTAACATACGAGCTGCCACTGCTGCCTGGTAATGAAATCGCATGCTAGTCTGTGTGGATAAGAACAATTAGGGGTCTTGCCGTCTGAAATGGAATTATCTGGCAGAGTCTGGCAGAGTCCTGTTAAGTAGAATCCGAGGGTCTTCAAATCGCAAGTGATCTTTTAGGCAAGCGTGCTACATGTGTGCCACGATCACATGTCAACGTTATTTCACAACAAAGTGTCTAGCGCGAGCTTAATTCTGTTTACTTCGTTATAGTTAACGCAGATTTGTATGGATTTATGAATGTTACTTAAAAGGCGCACTAGATGGTGCTTTTTACCCGACTGCGCGACGCAAAGGAGAGGTAATGTGTTTATCAGTCTATATATGTATGTATGTTTGTTCCTTTGTGGCACACTAGAGACCAAACGCGTGGGCCGATTTTGATAATTGCCACGTCAATAGATTCGCCATGCTAGCGCGAGTGTCAACGAAAACATAAAAAATTGAAAATTTCAAAATTGCGGATTTCAGACGCCAATATTTGGGGTTAAAAAAAATTTTTTTTTCAAAACCTATCGAGTGGGGTATCGAATTAAAGGTCTTAAAATGGAGATTCAAAATATATTTATAACAAATAATTTATGATCGTACAAATCGAAAAAAAAAACGATTTTACATGCCGCGTTAGTCACTTTCAGTAA
This sequence comes from Cabera pusaria, assembly GCA_954871355.1. NCBI lineage: Eukaryota > Metazoa > Arthropoda > Insecta > Lepidoptera > Geometridae > Cabera > Cabera pusaria. The sequence continues at coordinate 16,362,199 of OX940889.1, read as the reverse complement.
CAAGTTTGCGGTGCTACTCAATAATCCACATGACATCAACTCTCTAAATGAAATGAGAAGATTACGGAATTTGCCGTCCTTTACTTAACTAAAAAGTTTAAAATAAAACATGAAATTAAAAAATCAAAAAACCCGACTGCGCAAAAAGTGAAGTGTTAAAAAACGAACTGAAAAGAAAAAAACAAGTAAGTCTAGTAGTTTAGACTTCTGTTTAGGGATATCAAATATATCTACTATACCATTTAAATTCTTTCTCGGTCGATACACTCATAAAATAAATTATACATTGTTATATGGAATGTAGATACTTTAACAGTCGGGACACATTAATGGCTTAACGAATGGGGATTAATGTGTCCCGACTGTTAAAGTCTCTATATTCCATATAACAATGTATAGTTTATTTTATGAGTGTATCGACCGAGAAAGAATTTAAATGGTATAGTTTTTTGATATCCCTAAACAGAAGTCTAAACTACTAGACTTACTTGTTTTTTTCTTTTCAGTTCGTTTTTTAACACTTCACTTTTTGCGCAGTCGGGTTTTTTGATTTTTTAATTTAATGTTTTATTAACTAAATGTGCATTAACATAACGTGATCGAGAAAGTAATTTAAACTAATTTAAAGAAACTCGCATTAGGCACTAAGGTGAGATAGATATAGGATAAAGGCTTGATTATCAGGAGTTATATCAGGAGATATTTTACCAGTACGGATCAGTACCTACCGTACCGGTTGGTCTGCACCGGAAACCCGCCTCTTTATGTCCTCACCCTTAGGTATTAAAAAATGAAATAAACTATGTTATGCTTTCTTATTGACGAAATAATGTTGGATTTAGAAAGCGTACCTACTTATCGCGACATCAAGGTGGGTAGAATGAACAATGATCAATTTAGGTTTTGTCAAAAAAACTGTCCATATTGTTATAATCAATTAATCATACTTCTTCGAGGCCTATACAAATTGAACAATGTCCTTTTCACAGTATAAATAAATATATCTGTGGCGGGAATTCTATGGATTAATTGATGGGATGAATATGAATTTGATTTTATGACGCTTATTTGAATTGAGATTTGTTTGAAATTTATGAACATAGCAGTGTAATATTGTATTTAAGTGTCGAGCTGGTATTTAAATTATTCATCGCTTTACCGAGTGTATAACATGATCAGTAGGTCGTATAAAAATCACTTTTCGCTTCATGGCAAGCAAAATTACAAAATGGAACTCGCTAATGAGAGACCGGAGCACACCGCGTTTCGATTAAACGTGAGATATCGCATTTTCAATGATCAGCGCAGATTCTTTGATGCCGTGTATTTTGTACCCATTTCCAAACGTAATAACGATGAAAATCGAATGTGCCTACTTTTATATTTGAGAGGAAAATTGAATCCTAGAAAAAGAGAATTTCCTATTCATTTGTCTTTGTAATTTTTGTGAGGGTGTCTCATTGTTACGGCTTCCATCTGAATCCCACGCGTTATCTTTGGATGTTGCTTTTAAAGCAGTGGCCACCTCAGATTATAATACCTAAGGGTTTGTGGTCTGTGGTGGACACTGACTGTCGACTTGGCCGTGGCTTTAACCAATAACTGAATGTTCTCTGTATACTGTATGTCATGAGTTCCGGTACCTATAATGTTCGGTCCGAGCTATAAATGTCACCACCTTATCTATTCAGTTCTTGCGTCAATAGTGTAATCAAAGTAAAATAGAGTTTTGTCAAAGTAACCCCAAAAGTTTCTTTGAAAAAGCTCCAGTTCCGATGTTATATCATATATATAAATATTATGTTTTGTATACAAACATACATAAAACGAAAACTATAAAATATATTAAGGAATGAACTAAAAATGAATTATAATATGTACCTATATGAATAGGTACAAGTTATAATTTATTTCCTACGGAACTTTTATAAAATATAGATATCATCTTTACATAGTATATAAGATAGTTTAAAAACTAAAACAACCGACTTCCATGCCGCGCGAGTTGTTTATCGACATATCTCTAGAGATACTTATCAGATCTCGATGAAATAACAATGGTACCACCCTTGGGATATCTCTTTTCCAACAAAATATAATCATCAAAATCGGTTCATAAACGTCGAAGTTATCCGCGTATTATACATAAAAAAACTTGTTGAAAAGTGCACATACATTTCGATTTAGCACGGTGGGGATTTGAATCCTCCATAGTCTATCTATAGCGTCAAAGTCGTCCATTCTCCCTTTGGGCCCTGTAAAATTACTTCAATCCAATGTTTCGGTTGGTTGAGTTTGTTCGGTTCCCCTAACGTAAAAATCGATAAAATACCTCGAAACTTGTCGAGCAGTGAAATTCATAGAATTAGAATAGACCAGTGGGTGGAATAGAATTCGTACTATCTGAATGATTGGTCACATTCATTGCGAAACCGAATCTCGTGAATTCACTACAGATATACATATAACACTACAGCTCAGTGCTCAGGTTATTTCTTTTGTATATTAAGAAAAAATGCAGTAGTCATTAACATTATAGTCGAACTTTTTGAGGATTTTATGGTTTAGGAAAAAAAAACAGAATCGATGTTACAAATCAAACAGACAAAATTGAAACAACCAGATTGAAACTTCAATTAATTGTACACATTTGTTAACAATAACACGGTTATTTTCTTAACATATTATGTCATATACCTATATGTTTGTAGTTGTTATGTATGGAAAACCATGCATTCTAACTTCAAATGTAAGTCTGTGGTGTGAGTTCTATGGTGTATCTTTATAACTCAAGGTCTAATAATAATAAAATTAATATGGGATAACTTCGAAACTATAAAATATTAATTATCAAAATCGCTTCATCTAAACTTTAGAGCTATGACTGTACATACATACATACATGTACATAAACACGATATAGTACTTCCTCCTTTTTGGAAGTCGGTTCAGAAGGGCCACTCACCGGCGTGTTTTGTTCTCAGTCTGCGTGTGAAGAAGATCGCCCTCAGTCCCGTTGGGCCAGAACTTCCTCCACCTGAGATCGCTGCTACTGTCTGCGAGGTACGATCGACCTGTTCAATAAAACATGCATTAAATATAACGTGAGTTTTTATAGTTTATATATAGGCTAGCGTTTGACCACAATATCACCCGGATAAGTGTTGATAAGTGACGATGCAGTCGAGAATGGTAGCACACTAGGCCTAGAATATAAACTGGCTCTCAAGGATAGCTGCCGGAACATATTTGATGTTTGGCGTCAAACTTACTTACACAGGGGTAGTAGTTGGCCAAGCGCGACACAAGAGACACTGTTCTAACACAATACAGGGGCCATTACTACATTGATAGAAGCTTGGCAACATAATATGTATCCTGACAGCCTTTTGCCACGGAGTATCTTAGCGATATATACGCAAGTATGAAATAAATACATTATTTTTCGTTAGTGCGAAATGACGAAATTGGTGTGAAAACTACTGCTTAAATTTCGCTAATATTTCGCTTCATCGTCGGTGAGGAAAGTCTGTAAATACATTGAAATACGCGATACTTCACACATAGTGGAATGTTGTCAAATACCGTATTTAACCTAGAAAACCAAAGCAATGATAATATTTCATTGAAAGTTTTGTCTTACCAATAAGAGCTTCGCAGTATAGTCGCACCGAGCCTCCCTCTTCGACCCATTGATCTTGCGAAATGAACATTGTTCTCGGAGAGTCCGTCTGCTTTTCTGTGAACGCAATATGCATTTTCTTTGAAACTTGATTCTAGGACAGAGCGCTCATGAGGAAAATAATTGTTGCACTTTTAGTCTCGGGAAATGGAGTCGTAGCCGTGGGCTGCAGTTAACAAAAATAATATTTTATTTTACATTTTAAATGTAGGTTGACCACTGATCTATAGACAATTAATTGTAATATGTCAATTAATTTCCAGAACTGTATTCTTTAGTACCTAATCAACAAAACAAAAAAGCGGAATTTAAAGGCGGTATAATAGCAAAAACTTAATAACATCACACTGTAGCTACGCTGATACAGCTGAAGGTTAAAACAATAAATATAATCTACTTTTTAATATTAACTTTCGTAGTCTCGATGTTATTAAATTCATTATAAATTGTTTTATAACGATCCGACGTTCGGCTATTGCGCATTTACTTCGAACCAAAAGCAATTCACTTATGTATGCAATCTGTTTGATGTGGATCACTTCTCGGAAAATAGAAATCGACATCGGACGTCGAATAGATTCCAGAAAGTAGAAAACTGCATGCTTCAACCTGTTTGGGAAAATAACATCATGGATATTAAAAGTTCGTGGTAATTGAGGAAATGCATGCGATAGTTGACAGGTTAAATAACGCACGCGACATTTTTGAGAGCATTTAAATGTTGCGGCATGGTCGCAGATTAACACTAGTTCTTAAATACTAATGTTTCGTACACTCGCTCACAGATGTATTATGATAAAATATCGATATCGATACAAATGTATGAAGCAAAATTAAATGAAGTAAGCTGTATTCTCAATAAATGATTTGATTTGACCCACAAGTTCGCCTGCTCGGCCTTCAGAGAACAGACCGCAACAACCGTTAAGTTCCGTTGGTTCTCAACCGATTCTAATGAAACATATACTTTTTGCAGTTTAATTGATTTGAGTAACAGGCTTTCTAATAGAGCGAAATGCCGATGCATTGACTAGTTTCTTTGTTCTAATAGCATACACGGCATGGCTTGCAGTTTGTAACGACTTCGTTCCAAGTTACAAATCATTCGACTCCAATCTATGTGATAAAAATTACCCCTAAAAACCTTTCCTATCATTCCATACCAAATTTCATTAAAATTTATTTTTATATAATTATTCTTTTTGCATGATGTACAACGGTGTTGATGAAAAACATTAACATTACTTCAGAAATTAAGCATCTCTACATTTATCTATCTATACCAAACTTTATCTAAAGGCGTCTATAAAAAATCATAACATATTAAAGGTGTGATACTGCAATAAACATACTTAAGCTTACCTAAGATTTCAAGCCTGACAGTATGTGTCTCGGTACGCGTTTCATTGCTAAGTCGGCATGTGTAGTTCCCAGAGTCTGAACGACCCGCTCGTCGGGTGTAGAGTGTTTGGTTGGCGACTTCAGGGTACAAGATCAGACTTGAGACTCCTGCAGCCCATGGATATGCCACGCCGTCTTTAAACCTGTAACAATAAACGCCGTTGTTGAACATGAAGATTGCAGGAAAACCCCGTGGCTTTTCCGTGAAAAGACAATGACAAGAGCAACTATAATCAACGTTTAAATACCTAACTACAGCTATATTTGCTCCACCCCGCTACACTGTACCGTACCACAGAATAAATAATAGTACACCCTACCCATAATTGTATATTGCTGTGAAAATCATTCAACATGATGCGGTTTGTACTGCACTTTAGGTACGTCCCCTGGCTGAACAACAATCCATAAATAACTAGCATTAATGGGCAAAAATTGTAGATCATTCGTGAGATTGCCATGTCCTTTGTTGCAGCCAGTTTCATCATAAGCGGGGATCACATCCAAGTGGGTCTATGTGCAGGAAATAATTCCCGGTAACGAGTAATGGAACGTCATTCCGGCATGGCGGCATCGCGCTATGCAGCTGCTGATCACAGCCGCTGTTCTCAGAACGCGGCGGATTGCATTCGCCTCTCAATGAGGAAATCGTCATACGTGAGCTCGCAAATCTCGCAATATCACATCGACGCGATCGTACACCGCACGAGTGATATCTTCATGCGTTACGATGAAAGAGCTCATCTCAAATGTTTAGATTCCGCAATATTCTGGTTAGTTCGAAATCAACAGCTGTAAAACGTTCAGCGAAACGAGCTTGTGCAAACAAAACGTCGCGTGAAGAAACCGATTCCCGCGAACAGTAAAATTTTGCGGGAGCCGTTTTTGAATCGTACGTCGGAAAAACAAACACGTGAACGATGTTTCATCGCAAGGCCGCCCTGGAATTGTTTCTAAGAAGCTAACATAGATCTGGTGAATATCCTCGGGGCCATTAGGGTTGATTACACAGTCCTAGGATAGGATTGAGATAATAGGTTTATCAGGGAGGCTATCCCCTCAGGCTTCCATGTACGCCATTGCTTTTATTTGAGCCCTATAGAATAAAGTAGGTATCATTGACTGGATAGATCTGCCGATTAACTGTGAGCTTTTCTTTAACGTTAATAAACAGACTAGTCTAGTACTTAATTAACAACTATTTGTTGTTCTGAAGTAAAAGCTTTACATGTTACATTATTATGCTTACTGAAAATATATATAATAATATAAATAGTAGTTGTATATATTGTAACAATTAATGTAAAATATTTTAATGATCAATTAATGCAACGTTCATTTTATAGATATCCTTCTATATCATAAATGCGAAAGTTTGTAAGGACGGATAGATGTTTGCTACGCCTTCACGCAAAAACTACAAAACGGATTTTGAAGAAACTTTGCAAGGTTATATACTTTAAGATTATTAGCTTATACATCAGAATAGGACATAGGATATTTTTAGGGTTCCGTACCTCAGAAGGTAAAAAAAGGAACCCTTGTAAGATCACTTTCTTGTCCGTGTCTGTCTGTCTGTCCGCCTGTCTGTCTGTTCGTGTGTCACCACCGATTTTCTCAGGAACGGGTGGACCTAGCATGTTGAAATTTATACCAGATACTGAAGTCTATAGTCCCTATTAGGTGTATAAAAATCAAGGTCCTGAGTCAACCCGATAAAAAGAAATGGGCAAATTTAGATTTTCGCTAAAACTTGTAAACTTACAAGTTTTCGCGTTAGTTAAAAATTAAGGTAAATGTTGGTACTTGTACCAACATTTACCTTAATTGTTTTAAATTTTTAATTTTTCTAAATGTTGGTACTTGTACCAACATTTACCTTAATTTTTTTAATTTTTTATTTTTCTAAATGTTGGTACAAGTACCAACATTTACCTTAATTTTTTTACTTTTTTATTTTTCGGAATTTTTCATTTACTTGTGCCGTAAGACCTTGCTTTTAACCAAAATTGACAATTCTAGGTCAACCGGAAGTACCATATAGGTTTTGGGTCGAAAACCCATAGGGTTCTTTCCGTTGACCTAGAATCATGAAATTTGGCAAGAAGGAAGGTCTTACAGAACAAATAAAGGAAAAATTCTAAAAAATAAAAATTTATAAATTTAAGGGTGTCCCCATACATACATAGTTTACGCTTATTAAGATAGGCCTCTGATGTCATGTGACGCTCATACAATTTAGGGGTCTAGCTTAATTGGTACCAACCAACGTTGGTACGGAAGCCTCGGTGGGCGAGTCCAACTCAACTTGGCCGGTTTTTTTTTAACATAGAATACTTATGTACGCGCGCACAAAGCCGCGGGACCTATCTAGTTATTTAATAAAATAAGAAAAATATGAGTTTACAAAACAAATGCTAAGATTTTTTTAGATTATAACAAACTAATGACAACTTTTTATTTCTGTATTTATATGTCGTCATAAATATAAGGTAGCTTTAAGTAGACCGTAAGATAGTCTGCGTAGGTAGCCGCACGCCAAGCGTATATATCTCATAACATCTATTATTTGCGCTAATGGCCTCATGTCAATTTCCAAGAAGATGTTTCATAAATGTATGTTTACAACTTTATTCCAATCCCGGTGTCCCTGGGAGAACGTTACGTGAATATTTTTAACTTCTTCGGTACTGACTCACGCCTCGCGTAGTGAAATCAATCAAATATGGATATAAAATTTGGCTTCGCAATGTTACACTGTTTTTAAGTCATATAGTTAAGCGTTTGACTGTCATGTCACATGATGTTAAGTGTGCATGCTTGCCTAGAAGGTACTTACCGTTTACCATTTTTCTTTGAATGAGAACTGTTTTGTTTATCTTGAAGATAAAACATATTATCATCTCAATAATTGCTACTGCATTCACCATGCAATAATAATTGGAATTAATATAATTATTAATGGCAACTAAATGAATGTATAATACCAATCTAAACGTCTCATGAGTTCTTTATATAGTGCGGCACAGATACATGTATCATAGTTACTTTAAAAATATATACAAATGTCAATACAAAAACGATAATGATCTGCTGTGACATTGCAACTAATTACTAGATATAAGACAAAAAGACATTAATTTAATTATCATTAACAGAATTTAGTTCAGTAGCATTTTTTAGACAACAATTATGTGCCTATACCAACGAAGGAGACGCGATATACTCAACATTGCACTTTCTGATTTACTCTCGAAAGCGCATTTTCGCTTAACTTTTCAACATCTTTTTGTAACATCGTTATGCCATTCCAAAGGATAGCAAAGTATTCTGCTAAATAGACTATCATGTGTAGTTAGAATATGCAACAGGTTCGCAAAAGTCAATATGTTTGCCCTGAATCAGGAATATGGCATAGGATAAAATAAAACGACTTTTTCAATGAGGTCATGTATCTTCTGAGAGTCGAGCGGCGAGACGGACGAGCCCTCGCCTCATCGCCTGCAAAAACCGTCGAATATTTCCGAAATAACACAAACCGGTCTTCGACCGTGTCGGGTTGCACTGCCTCATCGCTCGCCACAAATCATTCGCGCACATCCTCCGCTCTGACAAAGGATGTAAGCACACGGGCACACAACCCCACCGTGCATTATCTTATTATACCTTATGGAGATGCACATTACTCGGAAATGCTCGGAACACACTGTTGCAAGATATGTTCATTATGCGCTTCATAAAATTTTATAATTTAATCTCTGATGGCGGTTATTCATCAGCAATTATTAAAATTATTATAAAATAATACACAAAATAAATTAAGTATATGGAAGGTAGATTTAACCGTTGTAAATATCAAGATAGCAGAATATTACTCTCTTTCCTTCCTGGAGTCAACAGAACTGTAGATAGAAACCGTATCGTGAATACGAGATAGATTTTACACTACAAGTAGGTCACATAGTCTATATAATGACTAAGTGCACCCATGCGCGAGACTCGGTGCCAATGGGAGCTATCTCGTTTGAATGCTTAATCTATTGGGATTTCTTAGTTCCAGGAACATTCATTCAAAAGGCTATGTATAGAGATGACACTCTTATGGCCGGTTTCTGAGCGCATTTATTCAGAGTTTATCTACTCAATAGCGGTACAATTAAGTAGATAAACTCACAATAAATGCACCTCAGAAACCGACCATTAGACATTGTAATGCATCGTTTACCAATAATTTGTGACGCACTTGATCTTTAGCACTTAGACTCGCAAGAAGTCTGACGGCACTATCAGACAGTTCATATCACTTTCACTTCTCAATCGCAAGTCCCAATATTACCTTCTGAGTCGAGTGTGTCGACGCTTACGAGTTTCAGAATCGCTTCATGCAGTATTGTGGCTCAGTCTGCATCCCATACAACTGTGGTTACAACGTACCGCTCAGTCGGCATAATCATCTCTGTAACTTTCTCTTCTCTTAGCTCGCAATGTTGCAATGTCCCGCTGTGTATTACCGATACCATTTCTTAAAATATCACAAGCTTTCATTGTTATATCTACAGTAATGTTATAAAGAGGAAAATATTTGATTTTTCATTTGTTTGTTTATTCGTTTCGATTTAATTCAAAAACTACCGGGCCGATTTAAAAAAATCTTTCACTAATGGAAAGCTATATTTTATCTCCGTATACTCACGGGAACGGGAACTACGCGGGTGAAACTGCGATGCGCTGCTAGGGCTTATCCGTGTTTTTATTGGAAAATTTCCTTGATATATTGCCGTTAGTCTTGAAAATTACTATTATATCTTGAAATTTACTATTAACCTTATCCAATATTCTGAATATTTTTATAAATTTTAAAGAAACATGCAAAAAGTTACCCTCGAATATATTAGAATTATAATCTTAGTTTCGAAAACTGATGACTTTGGAGAAATCAACGATATTTTAACGATACCTTAAAAGTTTAAGCGTTAATTTTCCTTATGAAGTGCTTTCTGTGCTGAGCTAAAACGAACCGTAACGTTCTGGGAATCCCGTTACAAAACACAAACTCTAGATTGTCAGAGAAACGTAATATACATTAATCCTATCGTACTTATTATTATTATTATATATAGGTATACGAAAGTTTGTGAGGATGAATGAATGGATGTTTGTTATTCTTTCACACAATAACTGCTCAACAGATTTGGATGAAATTTGGCATGCAGATAGTAAACAACCTGGATTCATACATAGGATACTTTCTGATACGGGCGAAGCTGGAGGGCGCAGCTAGTGAATAAAAAAAGCAATTCAAAAATGTAAGAATTTAAGAAATAACTATAGACTTTCTGTCGGTGTTTGGTAAGTAGATTTTCACGGCTAAACGGCTAAACTATTGCTTTGGCTTATATTTTGCATTGGGATACCCAACTTGGTGGCAAAGGACATATGATACTTTGAAATGCAATTGAAGCTTTGGGGCGCAACTAGTTAATTTATAAAAGACCCATTCTTTTTGTAGGTCCAGTATGCAACGTGTCCGGGTTTTTGTAAGGCTGATCACGTCATTTCACTGGAAGTTTGAACGCGCAAAAAACTTGCAATTATAGCAAATCGTCTAAAAAGTTAACTACTTATCTACCTGTTTATGCATCTCATAAATTTGCTGAGGTTATTGGACTATAATGATTATGTTGTGGTATTCAAGGTGTATGTTTTTTGTGTTTAAGATTTTGACTTCAACTTGTGAGTAGTAAGGAAAGAAAATTAAATTGTTTTTGACGAAATTATAAAATAAAATGTATGCTTATAAAATTGTTTAGTTACAACTCAAATGAAACCGGAACATCTAATCTTTGCTTTTTATACAAGAAAAATATCATTTAATGTTTGTATACGTGAGTAGAATAGGTACAGTGCCACAAGTATAACTTGGCGGTGGTGGTTTTTGGAACTAATTATTTTAATTGAAACTGTGAGTTTGACGTTTGAGAGATTACCGCGACATTATTGTTGATAAATATGCAACATTAAAATAGTTCAATAATGCCAAAAGTAATTAAAATTGGTTTAAGAGAAACTGTTATCAAAGTACTAAGTAAAAGCACAGTGGCGCACAGGCACGCCAAGTTATACTTGCCGGACTGTACCTACATTATGCTCAAACTCTGGTATTAATTACTACCTGAGTTCAAGCAAGAGTGTACACGAGGATTGTATATCAATAGATGATATATGCCTGACTTCGATCGATAAAATCTATTAATTTTATAGGTTAAGGGTTCATTCACTAAGACATACTCTCTTTGTGTGTTGAAACATAGGGGATATAGCTTTCAAACACACAAAGGGACGGAGACACGTTGGCAGATGCGACGGGGAGCAGAGTAAAGGCACGTAGTATTATTATCTTTTCTATGGTAAAGGGCCTGCCACAATGTAAGTACTAACATAACATTCTCTATATCAATCTAAACGGCTGTACAGCGGTACAGTGTATCCCTCTTCTGCATTATATATAAAACGGAATTAGAAACACGAAGTGGGATTGGCAAAAATGTAACTGCAGTCCATTTCAGACCACATATCCCCTCAACATCAGATAAGATAGTGATCAAGTGCTAGATAAATATTTTAAAGAATGTGGTAGGCCCCGCGGCCCGGTTCATGGCAGACCTTTGTTGCAGGCAAGCGGATCGTTTCTGTGAACCGGGCACAATTACCGCAATGTTGTCACACACGCAGTAATGACCCCTCACATTAGAAGTAATCGCCGCTCTCTGTCACGCATCGGTGACAGTAATAATAATAATGACTACATGTAATATTGTGGGAAATGGAAAACCACTAGGAATATAATTCACCAGAAAACGTTCACAATACGAATTCCGGTGACTCCATTGTGCCTAGCCGCCGTGACCGAACATAGAGGTACGTAAATTATTTAACACTTATTGGAATTTTAAGGTAGGAAAATTGCAGTGACTCTCACAATGTTAAATGGATAATATTGACTAGACAACTACATAGGTTCTTAGGAAAAGCTTTTACAGTTCCAGGTATAGTTAACGGTGAAAATAACGATGAATAGATAGATGTATGTACTTTAGTATTTAAATTTCCCAATGAGCCTTTTATAAAGCAATGGAGTGGCTCATCGTCAAGATATCAATATCGGCATACTGATATTGTCCCGTACATCCATATGATAAAACTTTTTGGTTTCTTAAGTATGAAACAATAAATAACTTGGATCGGAACAAACGCTGACGGGACTGGTTTTTATAACCTTTGTGTAATACATATATCTTATTTTAAATGACTACCAGCAGTCATCATCGGCAGTAAATTAGCACAAAAGGAATACCAACGAAGATTGCAAGTCGTCGCCAGCTGCGCACGCCATACTTTGTGCATGTTTCGGTGTTCTCGATAAATGCTTGATTTACGACAATTTCTGGCGAAAATTAAGAAGTGATACTTTCGAAAAGTCATTGAATAAATATATTCGGTAACATGCTCGCTGTGAATAACGGTAATATATATCCGAAGCGGTACTCGAACCCCGAGGGGGATGTAGTATGAAGTCGTAATGTTTTTGCATAGCTTGCAAATATTTTTACAAATGTGAGTACTCGATCGGTAAGTACAGTTGATCTGGAATTCTTGTGCAGTAATGAAGGAGGAGTGTCAAGCGGCGATAACTAGAGTTCCCGAGGCCGCGAGGCAACAAGTGTAGCAATTTCATACAGTTAGTGGCGGTTTAGGGATGCACGTTGGGAATCGAACGGTGGTATTAGAAAAACCGCAAACTACCGGGTATCGGACAAAAAGTTGATCGCATAACAGGTGAACGGGAAACCACGGGCCGGCATCTCTCGTTCTGTTCGGACCGCGTTGTCGTGTGACATGTGCTCGCTTCGCAGCAACAAATGTTACACACGATTCTTGGGATCCGCCGTCGCATTTACTTACATTTGACGCACTGAACAAGTTCATTACTGCGCAATGAGACTGGGAATATTATAAACCGAGTGCTGTGAGTAAAGCTAAGTACATATACATACTAAGTACGTAGCTAAGTATAACTCTTCAACAGAATCCAGAAAACAGATCAATCTATTACGCAATTTCACTTTGTAGCATGATTGGGTTATCATGCTAGACCAAAAAGCGAAGTAATTACCAAACCTAAACTCATTTTGCATTGAAACTTAAAATTCCATTTGCATCAATAAATGATGAATTCGATCACGTTACGTAGACATGCATTAGGAGATAAAACAAAGGAACAATGGGCGTGGTGGAATAGACAGAATTATTCGTATTACCTTGTTCTGATTCTGAATATTCACTATTAGTCCGGATGTGAATCAGGTTTGGTCAAATTTTAAAGGGCTGCGTCATTCTGTCTGCGAGGTTAGTTAAAGATTCCTGTAGGTCTCGATTACAATGTTGATGATGCGTTTCTGTATCGATGACAATGTCAGCTGTGTACATTTGCATACTTTGTCAGCTCTAAATAACGATGCTAGAATCAGCATTTTTTATAAATACCTGCATCTAAAATAAAACAGCACGAGTTTAGCAACAGTAAATAAATTCAGTTATTGTGCTATGGTGTATTATGCTTGGATGCAACTGTCGTGTAATTTCCTATTTTTCCTGTGGCTGATAAACTAGCGTTTGACCATTATCTCGCCCGATGGTAAGCGATAATCCGCTCGATGTTTTTTTAAATAATATGAAGCGGCATACAGGCAAGCGGCCTAATTGTAGTAGGTCACCGCCGCCTATTGACATCTGCAAAACCAGAGGTATTGCCGTTGTGTTGCCTACTCTTATTAGAGAGCTGTGAACACGCTAGGCCTAGAACAGCCATTTAACTATTTCATTGCGTTGGCATAAGCAAAAGTTTCGCCCATTTTTCCACAAGTCTCTACTCTACTGTCTATATACATTATATGCTGAAAACAAAATTATAAGTAAGTTCTTTTCCGTTTACAACGTTTTGTTATATAAGTGAAACCCTCGGTCCTTGCGATCGCAAGCCCCATTCATTTATAACTTTTATCAGTTAAATGTTCTCTTGGACAGATCCTTATATTTAAATGAATGAGTAGCCACATTAAAATAATAACAAGATCAGACTGGGCATTTTTATTGTCATCAGAAAAACCAGAAATTCCTTAAAAACAACTTTTTCGGTTTTCCTTTTTTCAAGTAGATGTTATCATAACCTCAAAAATTAATTTGTAACAAAGAAAAATATGAAGTCAAGTGACCATGTTTGTGGTAAGTTTTACGAAACGGCCTAGCACAAAGTAATATTAATAATTCCTCGTCAGCCAAGATGTTCACAACAAACACGAAAAGTGCAGAATATTTATGCCGGCAGATGCCAGCAAAAAGCTTCCCGAGATCTAGGCAGTTTAAGAGTTTCACAACCGCAATCCATTCAATTGAATTACAGTATGAAAAACTGACTCTGAACATAATTATATAATAATTACGGCGAGGGAACGTATGTCATGCCTGTAGGACGCAGTAGTATTGCGGTGAAAAACTGCAGAGAGGAAGGCGGTAGTTTGTATTTGCGTTTCTGGTGTTCTGGGAATGTAGCCCTGACTGAGCTGCGATGACATATCCGGGATCGGCCAGGTGCCGCCGGCGGGTAATATGGGCAAGGAATGCTGAGGCTGCTGAACTCTGCATGGGAACTCATCGATGTCCGATGCTCCTCGTAACTTCGACTCTTCCAGCGTATGGCCGGTATTTCAATTTTCATGGCAAAAGAGATAGATAAAATATGCTGAAATGTACAAAAACCACAACAGCAAAATATCACAGTCCTGTACTGACAACAATAAATAATAAATCTACGATACTGACAAAATATCATGCTTGTTTGCACGACTAATGCAAGGAGTGGAGCATAAAGCAAAGCAAACATATTATAATAGCTAATAGCTGCTCACAGCTAACCAGTCGAATTATCATCATATCTGCATTTTTTTAAATTTAGGATAGGCTAGTGCTCGATAATGAGCCGAAGATCGGGCTCAGTGGCGTATCTTGGGAGAGGCCTACGTCCAGCAGTGGACTCAGGACTGACACTGGCTGATTATGATGATAATGATAAAAGATATATTTATAGTTAGCCAGGCGGACATTTGACAGTGTCCTGCCACTATGCAGGGGCCGTTACTACGTTCATACAAGCTTGCCTAAGATCGAAGTAATAATAGAATAAGACCATGTTCTAAAGTATATTTGGCAAGGTTGACAAGGCATATTTGCTTGCATTTTCAGATGAACACGGACTACTGCCGACTGAATTCAATACACCAATTTGCAGTGTAGCAAATGCTCTCGAGGAATATTAAGTTCGGTAGATATGTCTGTAGTAGATATGATATTTTGTATAATAGATGGCGTAGATAAACAGACCTTCCATTAGGTTGCAAGTGTTGTAAGAACATAGCTCGCAGCGAACCGGTTCTAAATCTAATGAAGTTGTAGTTACCTACATGCGTTTTTTTTGCACATCGGCATATAGGAGTATGTCACCACTTGTTTTCATGTTTTGTGGAGTAAGCTTCTAACAGAAATTGGTATGCGTATTGCACATTGACACGCTTGCTTGTAATATTAAAATTATGTTTATCTACACTAATGTTATAACATTCTACTTATGTTTCCAATACTTGACTTATAATTACTACTGTTATAGCGCAGATAACAAAACACTCAATTTAAGCAATTTCACATGATGGTACAATATCCACATCGATATCGTAAAATCTCATTATAACATCAATAAAACGCGACCAATTAACCTGGCGAGCCTTATGTCAAAATCCTCATACAAGTTGTATAAAATTTTGATATTAGGCTGGCTTTTGAAAACAGTTGGGTTATACGTGAAAACTTCGTCGAAACTACTAAACTTACATACACAAAACTCTTTGGTAAGATCTTGTGCCAATTAAATAAAAAAAGAACAGCGCGCGCTCGCTCCTGATTGGCCCTGCGCGCGCAGCTGCGCTCTCATTGGTTAGATTTTAATGGCGGCAAGTTCACTGACAATACACGTACGCGTGAATTTACGCAATTTTAAATGTTTCGCAATGTGTTTTGTTTTTAAAATACAAATTAAAAGTTAAAAATGGATAGCGACGATGATATTTGTACGCCTCCGGATATTCTAGAATTGGCAACAAAAGTAACTCACAATCTTTTGCCAGAAAAATCTAGAAAATTATATGAAAAAGAATATAATAACTTTTTGGCATGGAAGATCGAAAAGAAAACTACATCATTTTCTGAAAATGTCATTCTTGCGTATCTCAAAGACCTCTCCGACAAATTCAAGCCATCTTCTATGTGGGCTAAATATTCTATGCTCAAGTCCACACTGAGTATCTACAACAATATTGATATCACGAAGTATTCAAAAGTCATAGCGTTCCTGAAACGCAGTTCAGAAGGACACAAGGATAAAAAGTCCTTGACGTTTACATCAGGTCAAATAAAGATGTTCCTGGAAGATTCACCAGATATTTTGTATCTTTTTGAAAAGGTAAGTGTATTTTAGTTCTGTTATTTAATCTACCTAGCACTTACGTACTACACACGCAAGTTATCTAGACACTCCGTTTAAGCGCTTTGTGTATAAATTTGGTAGTAGGTACCTACACTTTATTACTTCATAAATCATAGTTTTTGCCTTGGCTATGTACCTCAAGCTTATTATATCGTTTATTGTTACAGGTTGCACTAATCTTCGGCATAATGGGTGCATGCCGAAGGCAAGCTATACAACATCCAGTTCGATGAAGTCTCTAACATAGACGACAGTACAATCATGGTTAAAGTTTCGAAAACAAAAACGAAGATAGATCGTTCTTTCGTTGTGACGGGCAACTGCTATGCCGTATGTAAAAAATACATGGAACTTCGACCCACCCCCTGTCGAAACCCTGCCTTTTTCTTGAGCTATAGATCGGGGAAGTGCGTCGATCAAAGAACTGGTATTAATAAATTTGGTGCTCTGGGAAAAACTATCGCAAGTTTTTTGAATCTGCCTAACCCAGCGTTGTACACGGGGCATTGCTTCCGGCGCACCTCGGCGACCCTTCTCATAGATAGCGGTGTTGATTTGACCGCACTGAAACGACACGGGGGGTGGAAGTCTTCTACTGTGGCTGAAAGCTACATTGATGAGTCTTTAATGAATAAAATTCAAGTCTCAAATACGATCTTGAACAGTATAGAAAACAAGACGAATGAAGTAATTATAAATATTCCGACTCCGTCTACGAGCTCTACTGCTTGCCCGCGGCCGCTACAGCTGCGTTACTATTATGAAAAAAAAACACTCGTTACTATTATGAAACTCGCTGCGCTCGTTTCATAAACTCACACTCGTGTTTTAATACCCTTCATTATATGACAGTTGCATAAACTACTATTATACATTACATATTCAAGTATAGTAATATAAATGGGTCGTTAAGCTGCCGAAACAGTCAATAAAACACAAAAATGCTATATAATATAACAAGCAATTTACCAGAAAAATAAACTACGGATGTATTATACCGGCAGATGCTAGCAAACAGCTTCCCGAGATCTAGGCAGTTTAAGTAGTAGCTATGGTCAATGGTGACGACATTGTATGATAAAATTGATAAAAGTAGTTTTTCTTTATAACGTCTTTATAGCAATGTCTAATCAGCACTCACTCGGATACAAAGACAAATCTAAAGTAGGTACCTACCTAGTTACATTTCCCTTGGACAATCGTGTAAAAATGTAATTATTGTACATATAGATTTAAAAACGGGAATTTAACGTGACTTACGCAATGTCGATATAGCGATCGACATATGTTTCGGCCTCATCCGGAGGCCTTCTTCAGGATCTTGAGTGCGGGGCGCTCGTCGACGCGTCGCACCTCGCACTGCGGGCCGCTGCTCGTGCAGCGCGGGCGGACGGAGCGGGCGGCGGCGGCGGCGGTGGTGGTGTTGGTGGGGGGTAATGATGCGGTGTACATAGTGGAGGCGCGGGATTAGGTTGGGGGGCTTCGTCTTCATCACTGCTGTTTACTTCAGACGAGACCTCATCCAACCGGCAGACGGAACTCACGGTGTCCTCCTCACTGTTGCCACTGGTGACGTGCTTTCCATGAAGAACGGTTTTCCACGTATTTGACAGGTACCACCCTCTGTCTCTGTTGAAGTTACGACGACGACTGATCTCAATGGCTTCTCGGATTTTGCGGGGTACAAAGTACTTTTCACGCGCCAAAATCCGTGCCTTGTCAAATCTGATGTAGTGCGTCGTCCCAGATGTGAGAGCGTGCTCTGTAACCGCCGAGCTACCGCTGTCCACGTTCTTCATGGAAGCAATGTGTTCTTTGAGTCTTGTGGACACGTTTCTTCTGGTCTCGCCTACGTAGCTTGCACCACAGTCGCAAGGAACGACGTAGACCCCAGGAGCTCCTAGGGGATCCTTATCCTTTGGAGAGCGCAACAATTGCCTGACACGTGAGGGGGGGCGGAATATCGTCTTGAATTATATCTTCGGCGTAACAAGTGTCCAATTTTTGGTCCAACAGTAGGACAACAGGACAACAGGAGTCTACGTCGTTCCTTGCGACTGTGGTGCAAGCTACGTAGGCGAGACCAGAAGAAACGTGTCCACAAGACTCAAAGAACACATTGCTTCCATGAAGAACGTGGACAGCGGTAGCTCGGCGGTTACAGAGCACGCTCTCACATCTGGGACGACGCACTACATCAGATTTGACAAGGCACGGATTTTGGCGCGTGAAAAGTACTTTGTACCCCGCAAAATCCGAGAAGCCATTGAGATCAGTCGTCGTCGTAACTTCAACAGAGACAGAGGGTGGTACCTGTCAAATACGTGGAAAACCGTTCTTCATGGAAAGCACGTCACCAGTGGCAACAGTGAGGAGGACACCGTGAGTTCCGTCTGCCGGTTGGATGAGGTCTCGTCTGAAGTAAACAGCAGTGATGAAGACGAAGCCCCCCAACCTAATCCCGCGCCTCCACTATGTACACCGCATCATTACCCCCCACCAACACCACCACCGCCGCCGCCGCCGCCCGCTCCGTCCGCCCGCGCTGCACGAGCAGCGGCCCGCAGTGCGAGGTGCGACGCGTCGACGAGCGCCCCGCACTCAAGATCCTGAAGAAGGCCTCCGGATGAGGCCGAAACATATGTCGATCGCTATATCGACATTGCGTAAGTCACGTTAAATTCCCGTTTTTAAATCTATAAGTTTAAAATGAACGTGAGTTTTTATAATATAATTATTGTACATATACAAATACATATGGTATTTTTAAAACAAGTTCAATCAATATTATGCCAGTCATATAAATCCAATAAGTAGCAACCAGAAATATAGACGCGAGTGGACTGAGCAATAAGCTTTATATAACTTGCTGGCCTCAAGTTATGGGTGGTGTGGTGTAGTGACTGTCTGGACACTAGCTTTTGGGCGGACGTGAGCCGGACACAAGTGCTACCGGTGTTCGATAATAGACACAGCCTTTGTATTTAAATTGAGTGAGTGTAACGCTATCGGAAACAGGAACTGTTCACCAATAATGGTTATGGCAAACCTATCACATAACATTTTATTTATGAGTATATTATGATTGTCTTTTTATAGCGCGTGGTAAGCTCGGCTGATCGGTTACCGTCGACTGAAGACTATTAGTACAGCAGGTGTCGTTTATCTGTTAGTTATCTTTGCAGTATTTCCCTAAAGAAGAGTTGACTTGACAGTCAAGCAGGTTCGGCATCTTAGAATTTGTGAATATTTGGTAGGAGTTTAACGGTAACTATTATTTAATTTTTCCATGGACGTCCATCCAGGAAAATGACCATAAATTCAATTCACTGAATAGATACCATATTCAAATGCATATTTTAATGTGAGTACAAGTTAGTCACCCGCAAGTAGCAGATTGAACAATGCCCATTTAACATTCGGTAGCCAGGCGTAGCCGCGGTTTCTTGGCACTACGTGAAACTGCAAGTGCACGAGAATTTATTATTGGTCTGTGTCACGCGAGGCATACTAATAAGGGCTAGTCGCAGGGTCGTCGTGCGTGCTCCGGCGGACGGCGCGATGGGGCTCGATTGTGCGAAATATTAAATATTGGATTCGCCGAATCCGCCGGAAATGGCTGTTTCATTATGCGCGGCGGGTGCGTGAAATGATCGATTTGGAGGGCACGCCGCCCCGGCTCCGGTCAGATGGCGCTCTTTTTCTCGTAATTTGACGATAAGGATCATTCTTAGAGCGAACTCTAGGTACTCGTGAACAAAGGTTAACTGGTGTTTGCATCGGTGTTGATGAGAAAAGCCACAGAACAGCTTACCTACTAGACTAACGAAAATTTAATGTATTTATTTTTTTACATATATTTTATATTCCACGACTTATATCTAGTCTAGTTGGTGAATTAGTTCTCAAGGTTAGCCACCGAAACACATTTAGTTGTTTGGCGAAAGAGTTTCCAACTTGAGGGTGGTAGCTGGCCAGGCGGACACTTGATATTGTCCTACCACCATGCAGGCGCAGTAACTGGATTGGTACAAGCTTGCGCAACACCTGTATCCTGCCAGCTTACGAAGCTAGAGGTATCATAAAGATGATTTTCATCACTAGAGGGCCATGTGAAATTTGTATTGGGTTTTAAATTAGCCCACTACCTCTAGCATCAAAATGCGCCACCGGGCCTCTAAATGTAAAGGAATATTTTGACATGACTCGGCTGAAAAGGGTAAGTTATTCAGACACAATGTGAGCGGTGGGTAATACACTTAGGCCACCGTGGATGGTGCGACGGACGGGACACGGCGACGGCATAATAAGTCTCGGCGAGCTCGGGACTGCCAAGATGCACGTGCGATAACGTAACCTCAGTTTACGATATCATTTCTCTCGTAATGACTTAGAGGCGATTGAATTGATACGATGTGTTAAACAGCAGATCTATCGCTATTCTATTAACATTTTTAGACATGAAGGCATTTAAAACAGCGATGCATCATTATTGCAGGCGGACACGATGAGGGCTATGACGTTACATCTTTAACCTATAGTAAAATGCTATTTCATAATAGTCTTGCTAGACGTTTGTTGTGAGCTCGAGCTAGTCGAATATGCTCGTATTGTAAATGTAAAGAAATTATTTAACGGGTAAAGGATGACCAAATATTACGTAATCTAATAGGTTGCGAAATATATTATTTGGTCTTCCTTAACCTACAAACACTTTTTCCTCGATATGAAAGCCAGTATTTGTAGCTACACCAATAGGTGATTCATCTTTATAAATTAAGAAATACCCACTCGTGATTGAGGTAGGTATTAGGTATTTGTTTCTTTTCTTAGATCACAACTTTACAACAACGTCTAACGACCAACAAACAATCGTTCAATCACACACAATTAAATAGATGTCATACTTAAGCAGTATTTATAATCTTGTATAATTATGTGGTCATACTCAGTGAGTCATTGTCACACACGGGTGGTTAGAGTTTTGCTAATGAAAGTTGAGACTGAAAAACCGCCGCAAATTAAAACATTTTTACATGGCAACCCAGAAATGTTTAACGAATACCTGATTTAAAGCATACATTAATTTTATTTTTAACTGACTTCCAGGAGAAGATTATAAATTCGGATGTTTATTTTTTAATGTATGTTCGGGAAAAACTCCGCATATAGACGGATTTGCAAACATTTTTTTTCTTCAAGAGGTTTATTCCGGAATAGTCCCATTTATATTTGGTAAAAGAAAACTAAATGAACCGAATGCCGGCTTCAAATGCCACGCTAGTCATCTTCAGTACCAAGCTTGAGATGTTTATCTCCGTTATATCTCTGGAGATATTAATCAGATCTCGATGACATTTAAATTGGACAAACTGGGAAGTAAAGCTTTAAAAAAAAAATCCAAATCGATCCAGGCGTCTTTGAGTAATCGGGGAACACACAAAAAAAATCAACGAACTGAGAACCTCCTGCATTTTTGTAGTCCAATGACTGGCGCCGCATTTGAAGTCTATTTTTTAGTTTTAACTAAAATTCGTGTTCCTTTAAGTTTATATAGTTTATTGTAGCAGTTATGATTTATTATGATTTTGGGATGCAATTAGAAGTTGTACCTATTTAATTTTATTACTAGTAATTTTACACGCAAAAGAGACCGATTTTATTCGCATCTATTTAAAAAGAAACATATACTAAGATAATATTGTACATCACTAAGAATTTATGTACGAAATAATATTTATACATATGTATATAGGATAATATTATAACAATTAGAAGCATCCTATTAACATATTTAATAATTGTAAAAAAGTACATAAGTATTCAAGTAATTGTATTATACTATGGAACCGATACTATACATCTTGTCATGATTTTGACGTGTATGACGTTTCTATAATTATTGCTATATATAAATGCAAATAATTTTAGTATTAACTTCCACTAGCCAGACTTTGTTACCCGTCAATGTCCGTAGGTTTTGCCCTGAAACCTACACGTGATCCCTGGATGGTTCTAGAGGCTGAGCAGTAGGGGTACGTAGGCTTTGACCGAGAATCAAACTAGCGTATTATAGCTTAATCTTAAGTCTGTGCCGTACCCGCCCACATAAATGTAATATTAAATCTAGTCAAAGGTTTCGACTTTAATATTTCAGACGAATTTTGCCTGGGAAGTTAAACGTCGGCAAATTGATGCTTGCCTTATACAACCATTATATACAGACTGTATATCATATACAATGACATAATAATTATACTTACATGAAAATGCCTAAATTATATGCCCTAAATAGACATGAAAGGACGCAAAGTATATGCTTTGTACTTGCAGTAGAAAGCAAGCATGCGTGATTGCGTGCATTGGTCAGCGGGAATACAGCCGCAAGCTCCGCGGCGGATCTTACACGCACGCAACCATGTTCCCGCTAATCTGGCCATGTATCGAGAGACTCACTCGCGCAATTAGCCTTCTCGGTAGCCAGCCGTGGCTAATCTCTACCTAACACCAATTCTAACGATGCACGATGGAATTAAATGCATACTATTGAACTCGCCGACTTGCAAGTGGATCCTTGAGAACTTGAATGTGGGTATATAAATGAACATCATTTTTCGTCAGTCTTGAACTCTTTGACTGCGAATTCAAGGATTCAACTCAAATTTATCGAGCAAAGAACAAAGAGATGTCGGCAAATGGTTCGGTGCCAGCCAGCCAGTTCGGAAAGCGGTTTGAGATTACTTAGTGCACTATGAGGACTGGACAAATGTCGGTTGTACAGCGTCTCGTCTCACTGACGTCTTCAACTCCCAGACAAGCACTTTCGACCGCATCGTCACCTTACATCGATTGTTTGTTTGTTTGGTTTTTTATCGTTTGACCACTATCTCATCTGTTGGTAAGTGACGGTGCAGTCGATGCCATCGAGGGTGGTAGTTCGCTAGGCCTCTAGGCCTAATTCTCATTCTAATGAGAACTGGCTCTCAAGGACAGCTGCCGTAACACTAGATGTTTTGGCAACAGATTTTCCAACATGAGGGTTGTAGCTGGCCAGGCGAACACAAGACACTGCCAACCAGCATGCAATAAAAAACAATGAGAATATAATGCTGCCAACTGATATTAGTTTCCATTTACCTAATATCTTTGCATTATGATTACCTTAACAAATCAATATGCACAATTATACAGATTCTAGGAATATTATATACTTACGTAATTTAATGTAATCAGCGAGAGGCTAATCACTGGCCAACCTACATACTAATATGACATCAGTTGTATACAGACACAAACAGGTTTTACATGGAAAATCCACCATCAGTTAGATGCGGTTTTTCTATTGAGAATTCGGCTTTAATTTATCTTACGTCACAGTATTTTATCTCTTTGTTTTACAGCAAGAGTAAGTAGTACTTATAGTTATAGTACTAGTTCTAGTAGTACTTTTCGTTCTATTTTTTTATTTTATTTAGTTTATTTATTGATTTTATTTTACACTAGCTAACCCGGCGAACTTCGTGCCGCGAATATAAATAAACTGTTCAAGGGTGAGTTGGACCCGCACACGCAAGGTTCCAATTGAACAAAATTTGCATGAAAAATACGGGACCCCTTTAATTTTGATTATTTGATCTTATAGCAACCGTTATGCACACCATGAGTAAATTTCAAGTTTCTATCTATTAACTGTCCAAATTCAAAATATTAAAATTTGAATACTTACGCGAGTAATGTGGATATATTATGTTGTCGATTCAAAGCCCTTAATTTAATACGTGCTTCTAATTTCAATTCGAGGGTGGAACAGAGTCTACCGTACCGTACCGAAAAGACGAACGTCAAATGTTTGACAGGAAAGTAGGTAGAACAGTTTATACAGGAAAATAAAATACTTACCTTAAATAAAATAAGGTCAGAAATCGTATTAGACGACAGGTATCTTGTATCGACTAATAATTTCTTTCTCTAATAGTAAAGGACTGCTTCAGGCAGATATTTCTAAGAAATGTTACCAAATATAAATAAAATAAATATTAGGTACGGTAAGGGAAATACTATTAGAGGTGCGATAGTAATGCCAAAACTACTTGATCAATTACCTAAACCATTTCTAGGCGGAGGTTATAATATGTGAAAAATAATGTACAATATCTATGTATCACAAAAATAATATCTTCTCGTAGACCGGTAGTATACCATCATCAAAGTACAAGCACGTGTAAAAAATCGATAGCAGCATTCATTAGAAAGGTTGGGTTTAGACATGCGAATAGAAAAATATTTTCTGAAGCCATAAATAACATCATCATAATAAGGTGTAGCGCCAACTCGAAAAAAATAAGGTAGTAAGTGCATTAGAAATAACCCCTTGAAATAGACAAATAAATTCACTTAATTACAACTATAGCAATATATTGCTTCTTATTCCATACAATAACTTTTTATTTCAACGAAAATGTTGCACGGTATCATAATGCCCATAAATTGTATTGACAACATCACGAATCTTGGAAACCGTTGAACGTAGTAGACTACGTCGTATAAATCGTCCGTCTGTAAAATAACTACTAACTCTACCGTTCACGATTATGTGACATTTCAACAGATGTAAGGGTCGGATCATTTAAGTCACATGGATATAGAACCTACTTGAAATGAGCAAAATAGAAGTCAGTAAGTTGGCATGCAACGCGTAGCCTTGCATTAGGATAATTCTACCGCGGGACCGGCTTGTCCGACTCTTATTATGACGAACAATAATTATTCTCGGCAAAAAGCTTATGTAAATTGCTACATGAGATTGTCTGTGATTATTATTAAATAACCGGCCGGCAATCAACATGCTAAGTAGACGGTGTCACTTGCGCGGTTATATGACAAGTTAACAACACGAATTACGGGGAGGCCTTTTTAATCGATAATACTAGTGACGACAATATTTAAACAGTTAATAAAAGAACTGTTTAAATATTAAGAAGTTAATGTTTGTTTTAGACATAAAGCCAAACCTCTTATGAGTCATTTGCGGTTAGGTTCGGCTCTCCTAAGGCCGTAACTGGTACCCGGGCTATCAACGGTTACGGATCTTGCCATAAAGTTTATATGTTGCACTTGACGTAATCAGGTTAATTCTGTGACTATCTTAATGTAGCATTAGTACGCTTTTGTTAATGCATCTTGGTCTCGATTTGCATGGATATGCATATGTCTGTAGACATATGTTATTTAACAGCTCTCAACAAAATTATATTAGTACATCACTAAAATGTATAGTTATATTAGTACATCACTAAAATTTATAGTACTTCAATGTTTATTTTCAAAATTGAATTTTTATCACCGGTTTAATGCATTATTAATAAATTCAGTAGCAAGTATGGGGATAAACACCCCACATTTTCAATTATTGTTCAGCCAACTGAATCCTTACGTTAAGCCACTTCGAGAGTGAATGAAACTCAAATTAAACTGTTCCTCAGAAAAAAGTTATGAACGAACAGTTTTATTTACTCAGTGGGAATGCGACACTGGTGGAGGTCTCGAGAAGATTCAATATTTGCCAGAGGAGGTGTCAAGGGGCGGGGGTCCGGCAAGGCACAGCACGGTACGGCTACGACGGATGCTGGCCGAATGTTAATATCCTCGATGAAGCCATTTGACGGACGTGCGCCGGCATCATAACGAGCCTGCGCCACATTTCTCAAAAACCATCGACCACTGTGCAATGTCTATTGTTGCATGAATTATGCGAATCAGAATGAAGTGTTTCGACGTCAGCCGCTGCTTTGACACGATCAATTCAAACATTCCGTATGCGCATCGACGTCTCGTTGCAAAAAAATACAACATTCCTCGCTTCGGCGTATGCTACAATGGTCACATCATGTAGAATTCGATTATATCTTGACACACTGTGTTCATAATAAACAGTTGAACGTGCATGTCTCCATCGCTTCGGAGACGAGGGTGTCGGGTTTCCATGCGACATTCCTTGCCAACGTCTGACACAGCGATCTTGACACTTGTAACATTAGATCACTCTTGATTCAAACTGATGTTCTACTCGGACACGCTGTTAATTCATTATTTAATCTTATTACAGCTGTAGCAATTTTGTCAGTATAGTAATGCAAGTATTTCTTTAATGCCATTTATTAAAATATACGTCTATGTTTAATGTAACTTACAAACCTCTATGCATAACGTTAAAATATTCCTTATTATACTGAGTGAGCACTACACTTACTTCAACGGTATTCTCCTGGTTTACGGACGCACTCAAGTGACAAAGTGTGTCGCACTCAACGAACCAAATCATGTAAATATTGCCTATTTCAATAGAAAAGTATACCTACGTGTATTTGTGAAGTAAAGACACCAGCGTGTGAACGGCGGTGGTCACCGGTCACCGCGCAGAGGCCTTTGCATCTCGACAAACTGACATTTCCGCTCGAAATCATAGGTACGCGGAATTTTCGAAGAGCTCGCATTAATTACGCATATACTGTCAATAGTCACGCATTTCTGTTTTACACGTCGACGATTGGACCATGCCCTATATGAGTATTTGTTCCGAGAAAATAGACACACTAATGCTTAAACCATGAGCACACGAGCGACAACCTGATTATATTACAATTTATAATTTAACGAATATTATTACCATTCAATTTTAATAAGGTAATAGTAAAAAACCCGTCTAAAAATAAGAGGCATCAATGTCACCGAGAACTGTCACAACAGAGCGGCGAAGACGCTTAATGATCGTGAGATAGAGATGAGAAGACTCCCAGGTAGCGCTGCCTATGATAACTAATTTGTGTGGCATTCGGCGATCGTCTCGGAATGTGAACAATCCCTTGCCTCGGGCTATTCTATAAACGGCAAATTATGAATGGAGGTTTGGATCCCATTACATGTTGTCTAGAATAGTAATGCGAGCACGTGGAACACTTGATTGAATTACCTAGACCGAGTCAGTTTCATGAATCAAAGCAGCTGAATTAATAAAAGATTAAATTGCGAAACAATGCATTAACACGATCCATCAAATAACTGACTATTTGTGTCTATTAGATGATTAAACAGTACAAACTATGTAAGAACATTTCCTTGATTTCGTATTTTCATCTTGAATTTGACACAAAAATCACGTTTTCATGTTTCGTTATCATTGAAAGATAAAATGATGTCTTAATCCAACTATTCCTAAGGTTGTTAAGCAACCGTTACTAAGTGTTGCACAAACATCTCAAGCCTGCGTTTGTCAAAAGGGCGAGAAATTCTGTTGTTGGGACAACACATAATAATTGAGCGCCCTATTCATCCATGCATCTGGAGAGCTCCTTCTCTCACCTAAGCAACTGCAATGAAATATTTGAACAAAAAATATTACAAAAGAATTGTATTCTACACTCGAATCGAGGAAAAAAGAGAATAGTAAGCGGGTGAGGGAGATCAATATGATAGATAAGAAAACTATTGTGCGGGCAGCACCGACCGCACCGCGCGCCGTGAGCATGCATGCGTCGTCGAACATAGGCGGCAGAATATCTATATGAATTTATAATTAATTCACTTTATTATAATAATCTTCTGCTATTCGTTTCCAACCGCTGCCAGCCAGCTTGCGTCATATCATCGCTCCATCTGGCTGAAGGGCGTCTTGCACCACGATTACCGAGCCGTGGTCTCCATCGAGTTCAGTGGCGTGCCATAGGAGAGGCCTATGTCCAGCAGTGGACGGAAATTGGCTGATGATGATTATGATAATAACGATAGAAGAACCCATTCAACTATTTAAATACCAAAAGTCGAGGCACTACGCAGAAAATGACGCCCGAAATCCTTTTCGAGAAAAGCCATCATTGGCGTGAGAATGCACGTTGCATATCAAAAACATCTATGCGTGATTGTAATCCGATAACCCAATCAACGATTTGTAAAACAAAGTGAGCTTTCCTACCTGCACACGGGCAGTTTTAAATAGGGGCTTTAAAAATAATCGGTTCAACAAATCGAGTCGTTTGAACGTGTCAGGACAAGCTGTCGGTTTTTATTTGGGCCCAGTGGGATGTCTATGGTTGTTTTGTGTATTTTATGGCCACTTCATTAGGAGTACCGGACTGGACTGGACAGTTTGGGTAACTCTATTGACACATCAACGAGATGAGAACAATTGGAGATTTCATCATTTATATAATTTTGATTAGCGTCTGAATTTATATTGACACTGCGTTTTATTTAGATTAATATATTTAAGTAAAACCCTAGAGATTCACAAGTAATTTACACCAATTTTAATATTCTAACCCTCTTTGATGTCTGCTTGTCACAATCAAATACTTGAAGTTAAACTTCAACACAAAATATACTTTTTTGAAGTCTAAAATAATGATCCACCTTATAGTGAACGATCGCCTCAAAGATAAGAGGATAGTTATCATTAATAAACACAGCTGTTCAAGTAGAATAACCAAAAATAGTAAAGGCGATACAAAATTGCATTATACGATATTTATTTATAAATAATTTTAGTCACTGACAAAAGCCATGATGCCGCCTTTGGAATAATAATCTCTGAAGGAATAATGCAGACCCCGAATCTTGAGTATAATCATTTAACATCACATCACTAAACAGAATCATGAAGGTAGTTGATAGCTCGTCAGTAGGACGAGTAGCGAGAACGAGGAGAGGTCGTTCCCATAGAAGCTATGCAGTATGTATGGCAGTGAGCGATGCAGGGCAAGCGAGCAAGGGGGGACTGCGGCGAGCAACAAAGAGGCTTCCGGGAAACCGCCACAATACAGGTTTGCGTCGACGTGCGATACCTTCGCAGATACAGACCGCAACCGGCCAGGTACGCGCCCGCATCCATGCACCACTACAGGCCCTTTGTCAACCAAATAAGAATGAACCAACGGTATTCTCGTATCAAAACCACTATCACACTGCATCCATATTATTCACTCGTCAAAGTTCTACAGGAGGTAGGACCATTATATAGATGGTCATGAAATCAGCCGCCATAACTTTACGGACACGGTGTTCGACAGCACAGCCTTTCGAGTCAAGACCAATTTAGCCTAGCGTATTCACCGTCCTTGACCACATCATCGCATAGCACCAGGCGAGACAGTGGTCTAACGCGTCAAGCAAGCCTATCAAATCAAACATTAGTCAGTAGCAAGTTTGAGAGGTTTATAGTCATATCTCTGGAGATACTTATCAAATCTCGATGGCAATGGGACCAATTCGGAAATGTACCCTACCGAATAAAATAAAATAATTCGAATCGGTTTACAATTGACGGAGTAATCGCGTAACATACATGCAAAATTAAATTTAATAAAAAAACTACTCCAAAATATTGAAATGTAGAGTATATTATAGATAAATTATTTTTTAAAGCTCAAGATTATACTACATATTATAATACTTCAATACAAAATTTAATATCACAGCCGACTGATCTATGTATAATCTATTCCAATGAGCCCAAACTCGATATCTCTGCTGTAAGTTATTGGGGAGTAGAGTATTCTGCAGTTTCCAGGAGATGTCCCAGCATCCGGTCAATGCTACTATGTTCTTACAATATATTTGAATTGAATTGGTCAGACCTATGAAAATTCATTTGATCGTCATCTAGAAAAAAACTCAATAGTCTTAAAACGGCTGAAGGGATTTTCATGAATCAAAGCTAAGAAAAACGAAAACACTCACTTAAGAACACTCAAGTTTTGAATAAAAGTAATTTAGTAAAATTGACTACTTTTCACTAGATTTCAATGTGGGCTATGGTACTCGTATTTCATATGCAATTTTAACACATTTTAATATTTTGCATTGCCACTACGAGTTGTTAATACAGCTGTTATACGCATGCATGGTTTGCTTTTCACCAGATTTCCAAATTTTAATATTTTCGCATTCATGCCGGCCCAGTGAATTATGAGAAGTGTGCAGTTTTGTTAAACGAACCTAACATTATTTTTACAAATGTTTTAAATATTTAACAGAATTTAAATATCAAATACAAGTAAAAACTGCTAATGAGACAAAATGACAACGTAATAAAGCCAAGTTTAAAAACTCAAAAGGAACCGAAACGTATTTAGATATATCTGCATCTTCGCAGAACTGATATTTAGCGAAAAAGCGGGAATTAAGATCAAAAAACCAGTCCCGATACAGATTTCAAAGGTAATAATTGAAAATATACGAGGCCATGTTGGGAATAGCGGTTTAGTCTCATATTATTTTTATATATTTTATTTGCAAGATCAAAGCAAATGGTATTGCATTCACTGCCACAATAAAAACATTCCATTGCATTGATTAACCAAAACCATTGGTTACATCAGATCACAAGATCCACCGAAGAGACGCATCGGAGATTCGATCGAATCAATCAAGTTACTTCATTCATTCTCGATTCTTGCTAATCATTATCTAGGTACGTCTGATAGCAATCAGACGTGACAAAAAATCGCCAGCAGCAAATTCGCACGAAAGGCGTACCGGGAATTTCACGACGTATGCCACGAATATTGATAAGATTCGACAACGACCAATTGTCGCATATTGAAACAGTATTTTTTATTGAGAGGACGATCACCTCATAAATCAAAATGCAAGGAGCGGATATTTGCACGGAAGGTTTGTAATCAGTGTTAAGCTGAAGAGTTTTGTTTAAAATAGCCGAGAAGCGGTTGAGCATAAAAGTAAAAGTGGAGTAATAAAATAAAACTCCCAGGAGGTCGGACCCGTAACACGTTCCGACAAGATGAATTTATCACAAGTCGGTGAGATGCCCACTCTCGTTCCTGTATATTTGAATGATAGACGGCAGATACTTATGAAACCTTAAAGAGCATTTACAACTGGATCGTAAAAATACAAAAAAGGAGAGCTGGAACAGGTGAACGCTTACATTTAACAAACGAGGTGCAACTTGTTCGACAAGACGTAGTAAACTTTAAAATCGTGTTTAAAGACTATCGCTACAACTAAAACTTAAGCTCGTATGTAATGTGATTAAGAACTTACCTATTCGTCGAAATATTTGATAAACGCATGTTTGTTAGGTATTGCTTGCAAATGTTTTACGCAACCAATTCACCTTTACATTTCTAGGAATGTTTCCGGTGCGTATTCATAATTCACTGAATTCACATGCATCACATAGTTGTTGTTATGGAAATAATTTATTGGAAGGTTGTTAACTCGTGACACAATACAAACGTATGTGTTTGTATTTCTAAGCGATATTGTATTTATTTTTCTTTATTTTCACATTTTAATCGTAACGACCCGGTCCGTCATATAATTCAAATAGACATAATAATGAACAAAGGTGATCAAATAATACCTTGTTATTAAAAATCTATTATTTTTAAAAATACATTTCCTTGGATGGCAAACACAAGAGTGATATCAATGTATAAATACATCGTCGATATTCAAAACCCTAAATATAATAATGATAAAATGTACACACATTGCGGGTAAGTGGCATAGGCAGACAGAGACGATGAATTGTGTGAGAGAAATATATTATTTGCTTAGGTACAACATCCATTATATGAAATGAAAGGAGTGGGGAATGAAAATATATTAGACTAGTCTGTAGATATAGAAGGATGATAAAAGAAATGTGTTAACAACAAAGCATGTTCTAAAGGCGCTTAGTGCTTAGGGAATTTTTAACAAGCGGCCATCTTTTTCAACAAAACCAATGCGCAAAGATTTCCGACGCATTTATTGTCTGTATAGGTATAGATTGTTTAAAAACAATATGCAGATTTCTACATTATTCAAGTCCGTAAACTCGTCATTAGTTTCAATATCAAACGAAATTGAAAGATTACGGTATGAAATATACCTAATTTAAGGATATAGGCGAATTGAAATGAATCACCAATAACAAATGCTTGATAAGATAGTATTAACTACATGATGTCATTTTATAATGAACTTTTGCTTTTGACCAAGGAATGATTTTAATATGTATAAGCCTTATTTATAAATATAACTTAGCTTAGACGTTAATTAATTTTAATTAGATTTGTCTCATTTTCTCGGTTTTACTCTCATAATCAGCATTTTTTTCAGTGTAATGTTGTACGAGCAGTTGTATCCTTGATGAGTACCTATTATATGTACCGTTATAATTATTTAAGATGTCTTAACTTAATTTGAAATTGATACCTTTTAAAGGGTTTGAAAACAATAACGCAAAAATGATTTGTGTCGATGGACTCGAGATGGACCCATCAATGTCAAACAAATTCTCTTAGGTCATTGTCTCCGTTCAAGGTTTACTGCAAAACGCAAAACCACTTTCACGTGAACAAAAATCGATAATTGCACCGCCTAAAACACTTCTCAGAAGTTTTCTGTAGTGCGTGATGATATTATTGCAATTTAACAAGTTGGAACAAGTGGATAATGACATAATCCATCGGCCGACGGCCTAGAGTTCCATATCACAAGCGGTGTGAGTCACGCAAATGAATTTAGCCCATTCGGAGTTCTCTAAGCCTGTATCAACAAAGATAATGTGCAACTATTGTTTATAAGTATTTACAAGCTTACATTAAATTGGTATGCCGTGATAAAGGAAAATGTTTTTGGTAATACGAAATGTTTTTTTTAAATAATATGACGTAACAGGACGATCACGACGTTTGCCTGATGGTATGCGATGAGTTCTACTAATAACAGAATTACCTTCAGACTGTTATTAGAGGTTGAGTTGAGTCTCATATGCCCTAGACCCGTTGTCTTACAAGCCGAAAAATTTAGACTTTACGTTTGAATAACAGACAAAGTGGTGGTACCGCCAGGCGGACAAGCAAAATTCCTACCACCTTAGATCCTGATCTATACGATCTATAATACACGAATAGATGTAACACATTGGGTCGATTAGAGAGGAGATGTAAAGCCACAGAACAGATAATAATACGGTAAAGCTACAGATCAATGTTAGATCAATGTGAATATGATTTGATGACAACAAGTTTATCATAATCTCAGATAGCCTCAAAACTTAGATAAGAACACTAGCGTCAAAAGTAGTTGGCATGATAGAAGGTTGAAGTTACCGTCCGTGACAGAATCAAGCGACTTGCAATCACCGTTTCTGAGAATCGCACACTTGTTTTCGCACCAGGTGCACCACCGACGTCGGTATTGATAAACTTGGTACACAGGATTAGACTGAGAGCAAATCGGATGCTGGTAAATTATTTTCAGACTAGCATGTCTGGTAGTAAGTAGCATTAGATCGCACTAGATGCGCCCCGCGGCTTCGCCCGCGTTGAAAAGTAAATCCTTTTCTATCATATTGGCTATCAATATGCAACATTTCAGCCAAATCGGTCCAGCCATTTGACAGTGAAGAGTCAAGTACAAGTTTTTATTCATCAACAATTAAGCTATCTGAACACGACAGTGAAGAAGACACAAATAAATATAAGTAAAAACAGACTTTCGCATTTATAATATTGGTATTTCGAAAATCAATACAATAGACCGATTCTTTTTCACTTTTTTTCTAGGTATTGCTGTTGATATCGAAACATAATTTACTTTTTTTAGGCCATAAGGCAACTTACACTTTTATACTTTAGACTACCTACTCCTACTTTTGTTCTCGTCAGAATAACACTTGATCTCTCCGAAGAGCAATTAGACAAGTTTGAGCGCATTCAAAATCTATGCATCCGGTTCATATTTGGCTTGCGCAAGGATGACCACGTCTCACACTTTCGCAAAAAGCTCAAATGGCTGCCCATTCGTCTTCGCCGGATTACTCACATCCTCTCTCTTCTCTATAGTATACTCTTTGTCCCTTCTTACCCCCGCTATCTTAAAGATCGTTTCGAATTCTTACATTGATCTAGCCACGACCTGCGGTCATCAGAAAATCTAACACTCTGTATTCCACAACACACGAGTTCATTTTATGGAAAGTCGTTCACAGTTGAAGCCGCTCGATTATGGAACTCGTTGCCAGTGGGTATTAGAACTGCTACTTCACTAAATATATTTAATAATCGTGTAAAAAACTACTATTTGTCTATATGTAACTCATAGCTTGGTATTAGTTGTCTAAATATCACTGTTATATTCTTTATCTACACTAATGTTATAACATTCTACTTATGTTTCCAATACTTGACTTATAATTACTACTGTTATATCGCAGATAACAAAACACTCAATTTAAGCAATTTCACATGATGGTATAATATCCACATCGATATCGTAAAATCTCATTATAACATCAATAAAACGCGACCAATTAACCTGGCGAGCCTTATGTCAAAATCCTCATACAAGTTGTATAAAATTTTGATATTAGGCTGGCTTTTGAAAACAGTTGGGTTATACGTGAAAACTTCGTCGAAACTACTAAACTTACATACACAAAACTCTTTGGCAAGATCTTGTGCCAATTAAATAAAAAAAGAACAGCGCGCGCTCGCTCCTGATTGGCCCTGCGCGCGCAGCTGCGCTCTCATTGGTTAGATTTTAATGGCGGCAAGTTCACTGACAATACACGTACGCGTGAATTTAATGTTTCGCAATGTGTTTTGTTTTTAAAATACAAATTAAAAGTTAAAAATGGATAGCGACGATGATATTTGTACGCCTCCGGATATTCTAGAATTGGCAACAAAAGTAACTCACAATCTTTTGCCAGAAAAATCTAGAAAATTATATGAAAAAGAATATAATAACTTTTTGGCATTTTAACTTTCAAAATTGTACCATCCAAAATTTGAACAATTATTATAAATAAACTATTGTCAGCTTTTACTCTTGTTGTTTGATTAATTGCATTAGTGAAGATAAAGTAGTGTATGCAACTGCATATAACACGGGTATGAGTTTATGAAACGAGCGCAGCGAGTTTCATAATAGCAACGAGTGTTTTAATACCCGTTACTTCATTATATGACAGTTGCATAAAGCTCAATCTAAGAATTATTTAGCTGTTGTTATGTTTATGTACTAATTTAAATGTATATTGTGCATATTTTATGGGTATATAATTATATATATACAGGCTGATTCAGTATCGATGGATCAAACGAAGCAGGGTGGTAGTGGACCTCACTGCGCATCTATTGAACCCCCATGTATGTTCTACCATTTTGGATAGTTTATGAGATATGACATTTTTTAAATGTTTTTGCCTTATGCCGCTTTGGTTCACAAAAAAAAAATCTGCTCAACCCTTTACTCTAGGGCGATAATTTTTTTTTTTGTAATCGTAGGTAAATACCATACCTAACAAATGGTATTATTAATATTTTACTCGAAAAGTAAAAACTATGATATGATATATAATACAGACGGACAGACAGACAGACAGACGGACAGCGGAGTCTTAGTAATAGGGCCCCTTTTACCCTTTGGGTACGGAACCCTAAAAATCAGAAAAATCTACATATTTTCAAAACTAATACATGTAAAAGACACGTAAAAAGTTAATTAATAGTAGCGATATTCAGTCTCATTTTAAATCAAATCTATTTTTTTGCCTGCTGCATATAGCGATGCAACTTATACCTACTTATTGGATCTAAACATCTATGAAAGAATGGGCAAATTTGAAAAAATAATGTGAACTAATTTTGACTTCATCGCACCTTTTTAATGTAAACCGCATAGTTTAGGTAAATAAAATTTGCAGAGGTTGTAGCTACATAAATACTTAAGGTTTTAAAATAGGCGTGAAAAAAATAAGTGATTTTTTTTTGTATTGGCCTCGCAAACTTTATGCAGTGGCATTAGTCAATGAGATTTTTGTAACTTTTTCTATTATTACAAAAATATTTACTTTTTCGAGTAAAATAATAATAATACCATTTGCTAGGTATGTTATTTACCTACGATTACAAAAAAAAATTATCGCCCTAGCGTAAAGGGCTGAGCAGAAAAAAAATTTTGTGACCCAAAGCGGCGAGAGGCAAAAACATTTAAAAAAATGTCATATCTCATAAACTATCCAAAATGGTAGAACATACATGAGGGTTCAATGGATGCGCAGTGAGGCCCTCTACCACCTTGCTTCGTTTGATCCATCGGTACTGAATCACTCTGTGTATATATATATGTATGTATGTATTTCTTTGTAAGTATATAAGTAAATACAATTTCTGATATTTATTT
The DNA here is from genome assembly GCA_954871355.1 of Cabera pusaria. Taxonomy (NCBI): domain Eukaryota; kingdom Metazoa; phylum Arthropoda; class Insecta; order Lepidoptera; family Geometridae; genus Cabera; species Cabera pusaria. The sequence continues at coordinate 16,325,327 of OX940889.1, read as the reverse complement.
ATTTAGATATAATAATACTACTAGTTATAGATTTGTGTTGTTAAGTTCATGATTTTCTATAGTTATTGTGATTCATTAATACGCTTTTATTAGCTTCAGACGTATGTATGTTTGTATGTTAGTATGTAACGGAATCTTTGAACATGATTTTAACCCCCTTCAAAACGTCGGATTAACTCGAAATTAGGCATACTTATTAAGGACCGATGACAATAAATAAATAAATAAAAAAATTTAAAAAAAAAATCGCCTAAAAAATTAAAAATAAATAAAAAAAAATTAAGACAAAAGTATTGATAATAAAGTCCGGGCTCGTCTCCTTGCCACGCGCGAACGAGAATCTGGTTATTGGTTACAAGCACTACCTTCATCCAACATTGGTACCCTAATGGACAATGAAAGTTTTTCTATTGCCATAGGGTTGCGTCTGGGCATCTCTAGGACGGAACCTCACAATTGTCACTGCGGCAGTGAAGTGGACAGATTAGGCCACCACGGCCTGTCATGCCGCCGCAGTGCAGGGCGTCTCTCACGCCACGCCACAATAAACGACGTCATCCGTCGGGCCCTTGCCACCGTGAACGTGCCGGCCATATTAGAGCCGAACGGTATATCACGTGACGATGGTAAGAGGCCCGACGGTATGACGTTGGTGCCATGGTGTCGAGGAAGACCATTGGTGTGGGACGCCACATGTGCTGACACATTAGCGGCGTCCCATATATGCGGGACCTCACGGTCAGCGGGCGCGGCAGCGGATGCTGCAGAAAACCTCAAACGGAGGAAATATGCTACCATTGGTGATGGATACATATTTCTTCCGTTTGCGGTCGAAACAATGGGCCCATGGGGTCGAGATGCCCGAGGTTTTGTTAAGGAGTTGTCCAGACGCCTAATTGACATCACCCGTGACCAAAGAGCTGGCGCTTACCTCGGCCAACGTATTAGCCTAGCTATACAACGAGGTAACGTCGCTAGCTTTTTGGGAACATTACCGGCAGGTAGCGACCTAAGTTCTGTCTTTTATTTATAGTATAGATATTATTATTGTAGTTTATATAATCTTGATATTGTCATTAGGTAATTATTTTTAAGTTGTTAAAATAAAGTGTATTAATAAAAATTAAAAAAATACGCTTTTATAGAAAATCCAACTAAATTTTTTTTTTTTTTTTACAATAGAATAATTTTTTCTTACACTATTTTTAATTCAAATTTATTAAAATTTATTTTCTATTTTTTAGTTGGATTTATTATAAAAGCGTATTTTTTTAGTTTTTTTAAACTATTATTTTATCAGCACACTGCCATCGATCTAAAAGTATATGTTTTAATTCGTACCTCGGTTGCCTGGAAGAGATCGCTGCTTAGCGATAAGGCCGCCGATTGTACTTATTTGATCTAGTTAATTGTTTGTTAATTATAATGTATATTTCTTAAGTGCAATAAAGTGTTGATTTATCTATCTATCTATCTAACACTACATTCAGCTTAATTCAGATCACTTCAGAGACACAATTTTAAGAGATATTTTATGTTCATTATAACCAACCCGTGCCACCGTAAATAACAGAAAGTGTAAATATGTACTGTAGTCATTTTATATATTTATATAATAATTAAAGCACCAATACGCGACAATCTTTTCAGACATTACAAACATTCAGTCCAGGATTCAGGATAAGTTTAAGGTCGCTAAACACTGGTTAATTGTACGGAGTAAAGGAATCGCATTTGCAGATTTTTCAATGGCTGTGTAAAATTAAACGAGACTAACCTGATTATTAAATTTGTATTACTCGCTGTTTAATGAAGCACGAACTACTTAACACTTTATACAAAAATTGTGAAAGAATCGGCCTTACCCTAAATAATTGATTTCATGTTAGAAAATATAATAAAAGTTTCACCTTAACAATTAACGCGTTATCATGTTAAACAGCAATTCAATTATCTATTGCATCAAATTGAGTAAATATCCTATTGTTTTTCAAATACCTAAGGCTTGTGATACCTTGTACTATTATTTTTCTATTCTGCGGCTGTGATACCATTTAAGAATAATATAACAGTCATATTCAAGAAGATTTTAATAAACGCATAGTGGTGGACTGCCCTCAAGTACTGTCAATAATGTATTATTGGTTTGAATTGTCCATTCACTAGTACTGTGAGACCTCTTAGTATTGTTTGTAAATACGGTTGTTAATGTCATCATGTAAAAGCTTCTAGTATTTCAGTTATGTAGGTATATGTCCACTTAAGTTAGTACACCACTATACACTAATGGATTATGGATTATTAATTGCCCACTCTATGAATTATAAGATCGTTTAAAAAACTAAAATAACCGACTTCAAATGCCACGCTATTAATATTCAGTATCTCTGGAGATACTAGTTATATCTAGATGAAATTAACGACGACTAAGTTATCCGAGAACAAACATTATATACATATACAGTGTGGAAATTAAACTCAGGCCCTGGAGGGAAACTACTTTAAATCCTTAAGCTAGCTCATTTTACTTAAAGGAGACATTCCTTTATTTTTGAAAAGAAACAAATCTGCATTAAAAGATTTTTTTAAACTCGCTTGCTTCGCCCGGGACTCGAACCAACTAAAATTAAAAAAATAAACACTCTTTATTTTAATATACTAATCGGTAGTATTAATATTCAGGATAAAGTTTCTCTAACAAACATTAGGTCTTAAAAATAAAAATAATCGTTAAATCTAACATCAACTTTATTTTACTATCAATTTTGTAACACTTAAATTATTTAACTGATAAATTGTTCGAAATGAGCCCCGTCGTTCCGGCTACACAACATTAGTCGCCGTTGAAATTCATTTCTTGTAGCCTTCAGCAAAGTGTTGTGGTGTATGCCCCTAATAACATTTTCTATCGCAATCCTTAGCTCTTGAACGGTTTCATAGCAAGTTTCATAAACAACATTTTTTACAGAAAACATTTTTTTTAAATTATTGTCCCGCATTGCAAACAAAGTCAAACGTTCCATTTTTAAACTTCTCCACTGAACGCCTCGGATCATGTAAGAAGGAAATGTGCATAGAGGTATTACCACCATTGAACAGTTTTCTTATCGAAGATTTCAACAAGGTACTTAACGATAAATTAGCAAGCGTGTACTTCATACGAAGTCTTTGAGTGTTGGAGAGATAACAGAACTGTTACGTGTCTTTTACTTGTTAAAAGTGAACAGTAACCAAACATTTTTTAGATAAACTTTATCCTGAATATTAATACTACCGATTAGTATAATAAAATAAAGAGTGTTTATTTTTTTAAATTTAAGTTGGTTCGAGTCCCGGGCGAAGCAAGCGAGTTTTAAAAAATCTTTTAATGCAGATTTGTTTCTTTTCAAATATAAAGGAATGTCTCCTTTAAGTAAAATGAGCTAGCTTAAGGATTTAAAGTAGTTTCCCTCCAGGGCCTGAGTTTAATTTCCACACTGTATATATATATATATATATATACGGTCGAATTGAGAAACCTAGTTTTTTAAGTCGGTAAAAATATCCAAATAAATGATATTTTGAGATTTACTAGTAAGTTTAGTATTCGTCTTGTGTTTAAGGCAGTGTTTCTTATACAAATATATAGAATAAATAAGTACAGTCAAATAGAAGATATGATGTGATATTTACACGCTTTATACGTGTAAAAATAACTTTTTTGGCAAATGCAGAAGACTAAACATATCTTTTGTTGATTTTTTATATCAAATATGTTAAATATACATAATTTTGGTAAGTTTTTTTATGATATATGTTAACAGGACAAGCACGACGCTTGCCTGATGGTAAGCAATGTCGTCTGCCAAATACAGATATCATTACAGGTGTGTTGTAGTTCTAAACAGTATGCAGAGAAAGAAATACTTAACATTATATAAGTACCTACCTAAAATAAACACACGTAGTAACTATTATATAATCTGTGATCTTACTCTCATTACTAGGTTACTACTATAAAAATATACATTCGTTTCTAGGATACAGAGAATAATTAATCAATATCATTCAAATTATATTTTTTTCTGTCTTTTACTTGATCACGCAAAAGCTGCCACTCGTAGATGCACTGCGGTTGTGGTACGTTTATTCTTCCGCACGCATATTCTGTAAAGTATGGAGTTTCATAAAAGTGCGCGCACTTGCGGTGAAATAAACGCAACTTTTTTGTAATACAGTTAATTCTACCGTGCGGTAGAAAAACCTGGATGGAAATGAAAATACAAAGGGACTTTTAACGCGAGCAAAGCGGCTGACCACTGCTAGTACTCAAATAAATACCATACATGCATCGCACCCAGCATAAAGGTATAATCTGATAAATGCAGCAATCAATTGATTTTCATTTCCCGGGAAACCACTTTAGCTGGAAAGCCTTTATTACCAGTACGGATAGAGCGGAGTGTGTCATTGTAAATTCACGGAAGCGTATTTTTCATAAAACTTTAACCAATGTTTTTTTGTACCCATTAAAAAAACTGGCCAAGTGCGAGTGCAAGTCGGACTCGCACACGTAGGGTTCCAATTGAACAAAATTTACGGAAAAATAAGTATTTTGAATGGGGTCCCCCTTTAACTTTCAGTTTAATTTAGTTTTTACCCGACTACGGCGAAGCAAAACGGAGGGTTATGTTTTTGACCGGTATGTGGGTATGTATGTATGTATGTATGTAAGTATGTATGTATGTATGTATGTATGTAAGTATGTATGTATGTATGTATGTATGTATGTATGTATGTATGTTTGTATGTATGTTCATCTGTTCCCTCATAACTTCTAAACTACTAATCATATTCTAACAAATGAGGTGTCGTTGGACGCGTCTTATTTGTCTGCTGGGTATAGGCTATGTGGCGTCACAACAAATTGAATGTGGCGCCCCCTAGAGGGGACGAAGTCCAGAACTAAAAAAAAATCTCATCCCACCCCATCGTGTGTGGTATCGTTTAATAGGGATTTTAAAATGAAAATAGGGTTTAGTACATCATATTTTTGTAGGGCGTAGCGTTGGCGAGATATATCCCGCCGAAGTCAAGAAAATCAATTTTTACCCCACGGCGTCGCAAAGAAGCAGTTGGGAGGGTTATGTGTTTGTTGATCACTGTGTATGTAGTAAGTATGTTGACATGTATACATGTATACATCTAATCAAAAACCCTAAAATGCTATAAATAAATAGTTCAAAAACTAAAACCCGACTACTGAAAAATCACTCTCTAAAAAGTATGAAACAAGAAAATATTCTCATCTGAGATCGCTTTACAAACTATTCAATATGTATCGTGTATTATACAAACAACTTACTTGTAATAAATATTTTATTGTATTTCATATATATTCTTAGTGGTGCTCAGAGGATAGCCGTGGTCGTATGTCACCTACCGTAACAAAACAATACACTCTGCAAAGTAACATACGACCACGGGTATCCACTGAACACCACTATGAATATATATGAAATACAATAAAATATTTATTACAAGTTAGTTGTTTGTATAATACACGATACATATTGAATAGTTTGTAAAGCGATCTCAGATGAGAATATTTTCTTGTTTTATACTTTTTAGAGAGTGATTTTTCAGTAGTCGGGTTTTAGTTTTTGAACTTATTTTTATTATTATTTGTTGTTATAGAAACCACTATGATACACACTATGAGCAAATTTCAAGTCTCTATCTACTACAGTTTGTAAGATCTACCATAAAACGCCTGGAAAAACATGTTCCTTGTATGGGGACCCCCTTTTATTTTTAACTTTATTCTGTCTCACTCTAAAACAGTAGTGATAATGAACGATATGACATCATACCAAAGATAAGTTGTATAGAATAGAGGGAGTTACTAACGGTTTTAATGGAGATTTTGACGAATGCATAGCGGTGGATTTGACACAATAAGAAGCTTACCACCATCTAGGTTTCTATAAGAAGATTTACCGCCATGATGATGAACCTTATGACCTTATGATGTTCCGACAGAGAGTGAATCACAGAGTTTTCTAGGCCTAGCGTGTTCACCATCTCTGATCACATCATCACAGGTGACATAGTGGTAAATATAGGTTCTAGGGGTTAGGACGTTGCTTCCGTGGCTGTGAAGCATTTTTAATGATATACGTATGATATATGTATTATAATGATAATGGATTTAATTCTATAAGTTTATTGTGAAAATATCAGATAAAACGGTAGCAGAATCATTTGCCAATTGTATAAACAGTTATTATTTTTGCGCACAATGGGCACGGTTTTGGTTTCTGAGAAATTCGTTCTTATCTCGCACACCTGTCCATCGCCCAACGAAAACCTCACTGGATATCGTTTTTTGTTAACGAACATATTTGATTTTATTTATAAGTCCGGCTTACACGGAATCAAATAATGATATTCATGTTTGCTAGTATCCACCCGGATGCAAGTGTTTGTATTCGAGATGTAATCGAATGAAATTTATGTATTCTGCCAACCTGGGAAAGTTATTGTGATGACTTTTGAGACGAAGAAAACGGTAAAATGTTCGAGATGATGTTTGCTCAAGATGTTTCTTTCTCAAACAGTAAAAAAAACTTTTATTTAATTCAGTATTTTTTCATTCGTATGTATCTTCAATATTTAGTTAAAAAGAAACGATCTACCGCAATTACCGCAGTACCTAAGTACTTAATAAAATATGACAAAGAAATATGTTTCAAAAATTGTGTCAATATATAAATATGAGTTTTGGATTGCAAATGCAATATTTATGCACAACATAATATTAATTGAAAATTATAAATACTGCCATTTTGGTTTAGTTACGTTAACGTATAGATCATTAAATTGCCAATACTAACTCAATTTTATTGCCTACCTGAACATAACATTCGTTTGTGCGAAAACGCTCATGCAAAAATATTGAACATCGGAGGAGATAGAAGAAAATATACCTAATACTTATCGTCTATTACTAGTCGTTTTCATAAAGATTTTGATTTTTTGATTAACATTATGCGTTTGAGAGAACCTACTGCAGTAGCGAAACCTTATAGTGTTGTTAGTGAATACGGGGGCAAGAATATTCAATTACCTTTCTTAAATTTGATTATAAAGCTACTTTGGTTATAAATACAATACATTTACATATAAGACTTACCACTCAATACTCCTATATCCCTTGACGCAGCAGTGGATACTCTTGAATTTGTCTTCGAAGCCGAACTCCAAAGGGACTGGCTCTTTCGTGAACTGCATGTACGAAGAATTGGTGCCGAAGGTGTGCATAGAACAGTAATCATCTGAGAGGGCGAAGCCCGCCCATGATAGCAGCAGCGCCGCTTGAAACCACATCTTGATTATAACACCATTCTGAAAAAAAAGATAATAGAGGTAAGTAGGTAGTTAACTAAATAGGAATCTGAGTGGTTTCATACGTTCAGGCAAAAGCAGTGGAGTGAGTGCGCTATGGCTAGAAAAAAAGAATAAAAAAGTCCAAAGAAGAAGCTGGTAAAAATGTATGCAAATTTTAGGATTGAGGATAGTGAATGGATAGCGTAGCATGCATTTGGAAAAGTCTACGTCGTAGAACAACCAAGACGGTATTCTATGTCTGGTACAGGATATCTACACATCGATGATGTTACATTAAATATATAAAATATACAAAATTAAAAGAACGTTTAATCGCCAAAGATCATCGCTATCATTAATTACTTATGAATGTAACAAAATAATAAATTCAAAATCAAAATCACTTAGTAAAAAAACATTCAGTAACAAAGGTTAGAGATTAATCTACATAAGACAATCTGTACATTCACGAAGTGCGAACAAGTCTGACGAGAACACATCTGCGCGCTGAACCATTGACGAATACGTCATTTCAGTATACGGTTTTACTCCACCATCAAGATCTTTGTGAATGAGATTAGTTCAAGGATTTGACGCATTTTTCGCAGTATCGTTTAAATACCCTGCACTAGCGTTTCAAAATATTTTTTTAGAGGCTTGGTGGCGCATTTGGAGAATGCTCGGCTTATTTGACGCCAAAAGCAGAGAGAGGTTCAAATTCCTTATGTGCATTTCATATTGGCCCTGCGGTGAAGGAAAGCACGGTTAAGAAACCCCTGGCTTAATAAACTGAATATAGGATATAGGAACAGGTGTAGGGCAAGCGTATATCAATCTAGCAACGGCCCCTGCGTGATGGTAGGATTCTGTCACAACTACCATCTCAAGTTGGAAAATCTGTCGCCAAACATCTATTGTGTTCCAGCAGCAGTTCTTGAGAACTAGTTCCCATTCTAGGCCTAGCGTGCTACCAGCCTAGACTGCATCATCACTTGCTTACAGATGAGACTGTGGTCAAACGCTAACCTACCAATATGATATACTAGTTGTGCCGTGCGGCTTTGCCCGCGTTAAGAAGTATCCTATAGCCTAATCTGTAGTACTGGCTATCCCTATACAACATTTCAGCTAAATAAGTTCAGCCGTTTCACGGTGAAGAAGTCCCAAACAAATAAACAAACTGATTTTCGCATTTATAATATTGATGTTGGTAAAAAAACCGTAGCAGCGGTGGATTTAGTCATTTATTATACCGAGAATCGGTTTACGCATCAAACAGAAAATTGTTTTCATGAAATCTACGTAAACTGGCAACAATAAACACGCCTTTTGTGCTATGTGTATGCTATGTTGCGATAAAAAAGATAATTGTAGTATTATTACGTTGAAAAACCATTGGACTGTATACATTTCCATGTTACAGGAAGCAATTTCCAAGCCTACCGGAACACTGGGAATGCAGAATTCTAGGTACGATCTCCATGTATTATAATAATAAATAACATAAACATAATAGTAATAAAGTTGCAAGAATTACAGGTATAAAAAGATTGCGCAGTAGACTAGAATGTAAGTTACGTTCGATGGTTTGTTAGTTTACCGCCACTCCCATTCTTGTCAAATAAAATAAAGTTTTTTTTAATTTTTATTCTAGCATACCTGAAACACAGTACTAGCATTTAGTTCGTTGTTTTCAATTATATAATCAACCGTTAAATAGATTTCATTTTTAATTTTAATAAAGGGTGTGTAGCCATTTAAGACAAAGCTTGTGAGACTTGACATTTAATTTAAATTTCTCAATATGCAGTGTTGTGTGTGCAGAATTACCGTGCCGGTTTAGATTGTTTTTTTTAATATTTCTTATATTCTACCAAAGATGTGCGAGGTAGTAAAACAATGCAGTGAGCGATGTAAATATAATATTTTTTATATCGATTAGGCTAGTATTTGACCACCCGAAGTAATGATGCGGTCGAGGATGGCTTATCGATTTATAACTTTATTTATAATATTAGTAACATTTATCAGCCCCTCTCAAACAACATTTGGCGGATTGTTTCACCCTGTACATATTAACATAGGTAATCTAATTCAAATTGGATATATTCAAATTCATAATCCTCTTTTTACCCGATTGCGAAAGAAGGAGGGTTATGTTTTTAGAGTGTATGTATGTATATTTCTAGAGCCTAAACGGCTTGTCGTATTTTTATGTGAATGGTGTAGATAGATTCGTCTTAGTCGTGGGAGTGACACTGGGTACATCAAATTTAAAAAAAAAAACAAAACTAAGGATTTTTGGCGCCAAAAACTAAACTCTAAAAAAATTAAAATTTTCAAAATACATCGAGTGTGTTATCAAAATTTATAATTTTAACGGTGATAACGAATATACTAAAACTTATATGTTTTGAAGTCTGGAATAGGAAATGCTGATAAATCTTTTTTCCATATCCATCGGGTTTTTGTGCTTTTCAATAATTCACTAGTAAAATTAAATTAGTCCTTGAGCTATTCGATCGTAAAAACATTTTCTGATATCTGATGTTTTGAATAAAACATGTTGGAGCAAAGATCCTAGTCGAAGGTGTGATAGTTTTTGAATGATTGTGAATAGCCATAAAGGCGTAACTTACAAAATTGGGGCTCTTGCCACATCTCTGGTGGAAATTTAGCCTTATGCTGTTAGTATTCAGGCAGTGTTTACACCCGTAGCAATACGAGAAGTAGGTGCCTAGTTAGGTAATATTGAAATTTGATGCAGCACTCAGTCTGCGGTAGATCGTTTAATAGCCCTAGTTAGCATAATATTACGTCAACATAATACGTGTGCGTAAATGTATGAAATAGGCTTTATTAAGTCTTGCACTTATTGAGCAATACCTACGCACGATTAGCCTCAAAAACTGTATAGGTATGCGCAAACTAAGCTTAGTTCTGGGAAAACTAACTATCGAAATCTCAAACCGCAAGGTACTGCAAAAAATAATTATTTATAATATCAATAATAAAGTTATAAAAATAAATTGAGAGTTTTACAAGCGGTAGTATACTACCGCTTGTAAAACTCTCAATTTATTTTTTGATTCCATGTCATCGGTATGGTGGGTATTGGTGGGATTCATGTCATTTCTAGTGCAGCTTATAAGCTGCACTAGAAATGACATGGAATGGCACATAGACATTTCTTAGTACGTAAACATAGGTAAGTACTGAAATGATTCTACCTCTTATGAGCATAGTACACGTATTAGCTACGCCCCGCGACTTCACCTATGTTAAAAAATATCCTATACGTTTCCAATTTTACCCTATTTGCTATCTCAGCTATTTGCTGTATATAGGCCACAAACAAAACTGAACTCATTTATTGGTGTTGATGAGATTTCAAAATTTAAAATCCGTCACCAATTATTTTTAAAATTATGTATGTTGTAATCTTACACTGTCATAGTTAGTAATCTTTGTTTCAGCCAACAAATAAGTTAACCTAGCCAAGCACCTAGATAGTTAAATTATGTGCGTCGGCTTTTTCGGCAATTATAGTTAGGTACTTAAGATCGTGACAGGCTAGTATTCAGAGTCACCGACCTGCAGTCCTCGCTCTATTGTTTTAGTTAAAATTCTCAGTAATGTGCGAAGAAACCGGTTCGAAGACAAGAGACAATCGCCGTGACGCTATTAGAAAGTCCAAGGATTATGATAACAATATTAATAATAGGATAGGTACAGCGTTCTTGGTAGCAGTAAACATTGCAGTTATCCATCGAAGCCATTGAAATGTCTATTACTTGTGAAAGAAACTGCTACTATTGATGCTTCGAGTCCTGATTCATGTTGATTGAAGAATGTTTCTATTCTTTATTCATCATTCGGGTCTTGCTATCCCTTCTCGGGTTTGCGTTGTTGGGCCTCGAGGTGGACTTCTTTACCCATGTGGGGCGCCAGGGGCAACTACCCCCGGGGAGCGTGCGGGCTTTTAAGTAGCCCTATTTCGGTCTTCATTAGTTGTAGTTCCGCAGCCACGTGGTATGCTGCTATATCTCCTGTTCGTTGACTTCGTTGGTGTCGTCCACCGTTACCAGGACGAGGTCGCGTGTAGGGTTACCATATGTAAATAGAGGGATGCCTGTCTATGGTACCTAAAATGCCTGATTTTTCTGAAAAATGCCTGATTAAAGTAAATTCATTCTCGCGCCGCCTACACTACTACTACGCATGCGCTACGCGGCGCGGGCGCGACCCGCGCGCCGGTCTCATTCAAATGCAAGGGAGAAGCGTGCGCGGGCGCGAAATTTAAAAATGCCTGCCTCAGACCAATGCCGGCCGCAAGCCTTGTCTAAACCTTAAAATGCCTGTCAAATGCGGTAAACGCCTGTCATATGGTAACCCTAGTCGCGTGGGAGTGCACGCCTATTCTTTAGGAGTCAGGGAGTCTATTCTTTATTATTAGAATGATTAACGGGATATTTAGCATGTTTTTCATTTATTATCCATGGGTTTCCGATATTTCGGTTCTGTTGCAAGTGTCAGTTACCACGAAAACTTAGAAACTTATATTACTATTCTTAATGTTATGTATCTATAAAAACTGTCATTCCCGTGATTATTATACCTTTTGTCGACTGACTTTGTCTTCACTGTCATTTAACTGAAGCGCAGAAAGACTAAAAGCACATATATATATAATAGTACAAAGGCTAAAGGTACACTTACAGCCAATAATTATATAAACATATTATACGTTACAGATTCATTATAATTATAATAATACGACTACAGTATTTAATTTAGTCCTAGATACGTACGGGCTATATACTACACGCACGTACGGGATTAATATAAAAATTGCACCTCAATACATATTCAATACAAAAATCTTTTTCAAGCACGTCTGTCTTTTACCCGACTTCCAACGTTCCGATTAGAATTTAAATAGAATTTCATATATATATATATATATATATAAAATAATAAATATATATATATAACGTGACGCTCTATTACGGCTGTCTGAGACTGTGCTCCCCTTTGCTTAGATACCTACTCTTTACCACCTACATTAAATTCAATAGATATGATATTAATAAATCTGAGACATATATTATGTAACATTTTGAGGTTTTTGTTAAAAAATATTGTTTAATAATTATACGCCATTGCTAAACACCCTGTGTATTTTGACTAGTCCACAAACACGTTGTCTGGATGATATTGTTTCATGCGATAAGACCGCCGATTGTATCACTGATTAGGTAGTTGTTATTTTAGATAATAAGTAATTAATGGTTATCAATAAATAGTTACTCCATTCTATTCTAAATCCAAAGGCTACGCAAACTGAATGAACTGAATGAACCAACATAGTTACAACTAAACAACAACAATTAAGTTACGGCTTACTCGTACAAAGCGAGTCATTCAATTGCAATTTGTAATTGTAAGTACCAAATATATAAGATGTTCGAAGTGTAGGATGAAAAAAACTAAAAAATCAGATTCATATGCCGCACGACACAAGTCATCAACAGACTTCCAAAAAGAAGGTGGTTCTCAATTCGTCTGAATTTATTTATATATTACGCGATTACTCCATCAATTTGTGAATCGATATGAATGATTCTTTTTTTGATCGGTAGGAGACGTTTCCTAGGTGGTGCCATTGTAATTTCATAGAGATCTGATAAGTATCTCCATAGATATGACGATAAACGTCTCAAACTTGCTACTGAAATTGACTCGGAGGGCATGGAAGTCGGTTGTTTAGTTTTTAAACTATCTTAATTATTTTCAGTAGCAAGTTTTAGGTGATTATCTTATTCTAAATCAGATTTTGAGAAATGTGTGAATGATCCACTAAAAATAATTATTCCAATTGGTTTATAAATTGACTGAACAATCGAAAAACAAACATACAGACATACTTTTTCTTTTTGAAAGTCGGTTAAAAATTAACGTCGTCTCTTCGCGTTTAAGCACAGAATAATGAATAGTACAAGTAGTTTATGTAAGTAGTACTGTACTGTACTTTAGGTGCACCTTCGAGCATTTACCAATGGAGATGTTAACGCAAGGTGTACCCCTCTGCTGGCCATATGGCCATATGAGCGTGCGTAACTACGCTGTATTTTTAATACTGTGTGCGTGTTTCAAGCTAGTGTGCGGGATCGTTAAAGTGAGTGATTTGTGTGTGTGCAATGCGTGTTTACCTCGTCCCCCGTAAGTATAGGCAGAAAAAATGTTTGCAGATTACAACGTTAACATCTTGGTAACACAACAACCATTGGTAAATTCTCGAAGAGGTGCACCGATTAAATTATAGTACAGCTACTAATTGAAGGTATGTACTTACGTAGGTACATAAAAAAGGTGATAAATTAAATAGGTATTAATAGCAAATTATAGCCTAATTGTAATATAATACAAATTACCTACAACATACACTGTTGATTCTTGGGATAGTAATATTATGTCGTTGTTGATTTCTTTTATCACTAATCTATAGCAGAGAATAAATAATAGTACAACTACCTATAGGCACGTAACTACTAGGTGCTTTATTTTTAGTCATGACTTTTTGTTACGAATTCCGAGAATGACAATGTCTGTATCATGTTTAAATTAAAATTTTACTTATAAATTGATTTCACTTATCCATTTGCCTCCAAATTATATAACAAATTATTTGTCATGGGAATATGGAAGTTAGTGAGGACTTTGGTTGGTTCCTATTTTTAACCGACTTCACAAAATAGCAGGAGTAATTTATAATAAAGTATATATATGGTGTAATAAATATTGTAAGTATGTTTATGTGTATAAGTGTCACATGTATAATGTAGTTAGATATGTTTTTATTCATAACATAAATATTTGTTTAATGTGGTATTTTTAACAAGTTAAACTTAGTGTTTTTTAAGGAGTCAACTCAAATGTACACTCAGCCCCTGACATGTTCGTTCTCTCCACTCCATCCAAAGGTTGTCTGGTAGAGATCGCTTTAAGCGATAAGACCGCCCATTGTACTATTTTAAGACTTTTCATATTGTTATTTATATATTGTGTACAATAAAGAGTTATCATTCATTCATTCATTCAGGAGGTTCTCAAACCGACGGTGTTTTTAATTATTTGTTAGGTACCTCAGAACTCCTTCAAATCTTAACAGATTTGAAAAACCGATTTCTTTTTTTGTTAATATTATGCTTCCCGTTTGATCCCATTCAAATTTTATCGAGATCTGATAATCACCTCCGGAGATATAGAGATGAACAATATTTATAAACAAATTTGTATATACTTTGATGACATGATAGCCAGTAGCCAGTACTACTGGCTACTTTGACTATCGCCGCATGTGAAATCAGTTTTTTCGTTTTGTACGACCATAAATTATTTAAGTAAAGTAACGTAGTACTATTCAGTATTCTGTGGTAAAGTTACCTTTGGCTATTAGTAAAATAATTTCAAATATTAGCATATTTTACTCGTCATACTGTCATTTTTCTTCGGACTTATTTATAATATTAGATTGTATCACGGAGGCGCAACATACTATTTTTCCGTGAGGCTATACAGATACAAAGCGTAGTGAGGGATTACAAGGATACAAAGTACGTCGGTCTGATAAAAGGCTCTTTAAAAGAGCAATTCAAAAGTATAGTATTTAAAAAAAGAGTTGACTAACGTAAATAAACCAATAAATTATGTAATTAAGATGCAATAAATACTAAATACTGAAATTATAGTTTCTTACTAAAACTATACGCACCTTAATGAACTCAATAAAATTTGTACCTTTAAGCACAGAATAATGAATAGTTCAAGTACTTTAAGCTAGCTTTCAGATATTTTTGGACAGGTGCGCAGAATTACGACGGTAATATTATAATATTACAGTGGCATTTAGGTAAGTTATATATTTTACATGAAATTGGTTAGCTACGTCGTTTCTTATACCTTCAGGTGTTATTAATACACTAGCTGTGCCCCGCGGCACAATTTTTATCGCTTTAAGTTCAAAACAAAGAACTTTCATACAAACGTTTTTACTCCGTTTAGGTGGAATTTCCAAAAATCTGTTCTTCGTACACCCCTACGTACTAAGACAAATGTACCCTCCAAATTTCAAGTCTCTACGAGCAGCGGTTTAGGCTGTGCGTTGTCTCTAAGTCAGTCAGTCAGTGAATATGTCTATATGTTTATTGAAATATATATGGATATATATATTTAAATGTATGTATATTTATATACCTGTTACAGGTATAGTGTAAATAATGTATAAGTATGTGTCCGTATAATATAATATATATTTTACTATGGTATTTGTATGTATGTACCTGCATATATTATGTATATGGTAAGTATTATACTTATAATAATAAGTAATATTTTTATTGCAGTTTTCTGTAACATAAATCGCCATCGCCAAACTCCTTTTGTTTTTGTTACTACTCCACACTTGGTTGTATGGAAGAGATCGCTTTATGCGATAAGACCGCCGATTGTATCACCGATTAAATAAATGTTAATATGTCTAGACTTAAGTTTCTTTCTTGGTATACAATAAAGAGTTTATCTATCTATCTATGTCAGATCTCAGAAGAAAGATTCTTATAGTATTAGATTAACAAACTGAACTTATTTTCTTTATAATTTAACATCTAAAATTTGTGTTTATTCTGTGTTTATAGGTAAATGTACATACTCTACTTCATGGTCACCAGCACCTCACGATATGTATTGTGCCACTTCACTTGTTTAATTTTTATTATTATTTTCTCGTATCCGCCTTGCGGGATTTTTCTTAAACATACAATTAAATATTCACTTTACCGCCCGCTCAAAAAGCTTGAAGAGAAAATACCGATTTTGCACGCACTTATCGAGGAAGCAATCACTGTTTTTCGGATAGATGAGATGAAAAGCGTATTTATGAATCATATATTTTATTTCCAAAATACCAACAAAGAAGTAAAAAGATGCGAATAGCATTAAAGGCATTTCCCAGCTTACCTATATATGTTAACACATTAGCTGCTGATACCCGCGACTTCGTTCACGTACAATGGTACCTACCTATCTCCTTGTTAAATTTGCAGTAAGATTGGATCGTCCGTTTAGGCGTGATTAGGTAACAAACAGACGGAGTGACAGAGTTACATACTTTTTTTTTAATTATAAGTCTAGATTTATTTCTAAATAGCTCTGTATGAATACAGCATAAATACAGCAAATAGCTCTGTATGATTTGAAAATCAACAAAAGTTGTAATTGACTTTACGAAAGTCTTCATTAACTTTTTTCAGACATACGGAATATGAATCCATGTTTCATCTCTTATTCTGTAATGCTATAATTTACGATCGTTTAAAAAACTAAAAGAACCGACTTCAAACGTCGCGCTGTCATTTTCAGTAGTAAGTTTGAGGTGTTTATCTTAATATCTCTGGAGATACTGAACATATCTCGAAGAATTTAAATGGAACCACCTGTGAAGTATAAAATAAAAAAATAATTTTCCAAATCGATTCAGAGTATATAAAAAAGGAGAACAAAATGGAGATCCTGCAAAAAAAATAAGTCGAACATAGAACCTCCTCCTTTTTTGAAGTCGGTTAAAAATACGACGAAGTTCTAGTTTATAAATTGAAACAATACCGTAGAAATGATTATGATTTGCCTGATAGCAATCAATTGCTCTGAGACACGCTTTCAATGACATCTAAATTATAATAAAGTATACCTACTAGATGTCCTAAATATTTATACCTACTCAATTTAATTGATATTTATAAAAACTACAGCCAATCGAATGGAATTAAATAAGACTACGTTATAATATTATATTTATTTTATTATCTGCTCTTAATGTATTGCTCCGGGTCGGAGTCGTCCATAGCTAAGTAGGTTACACTTGGGCGTGTTACCCTACGAATAAAAATTTTATTCGAAATTTTGGATTGTATATAATAATGTACAAAAACACTATGTTCTGTTTCAAATAGATACTGCTACTTTCATGATCGGATTCAATCTCCATTATATATTATTACGGGAAGATTACGAGCTTCCGTCCGAGGTTCGGAATTCTAGTCTGTGGAAGGAATACCTATATCTAATACTAATATTATGAAGTATGAAAATACTTCCTTATTTTACATTTTCTGTGATATACCTACTCTCAGTTAGGAAATATACTATTGTGTGTATCGATTTTTAGGGTTCCGTACTTCTCTTCTTCTTCTTGAGGTGCCATCTCCTACCGGAGGTCGTATCATTAGAGCTATTTTAACTTTAGATGCAGCAGCTCGAAACAGGGATCTGGTGCTCTGCTTGAACCAGGTTCTTAAGTTTTTGAGCCATGATGTACGCCTTCTTCCAGGTTTCCTGCTACCTGGTATCTTTCCCTGTATTATAAGTTGTAAAAAGTCATACGTCTTATTTCGCATAATATCACCAAAGTACTGTAATTTGCGGATTTTCACAGTGTTAAGAATCTCCAGTTCCTTATTCAACATCCTCAGGACTCTTTCGTTCGACACTTTGTCCATCTACGATATTTTAAGTATTCTTCTGTACACCCACATTTCAAATGCTTCTAGTCTTTTGCTCGTGGCTTGGGTTAAGGTCCATGACTCGACTCCGTACAGAAGAACAGAAAATACGTAGCAGCGTGCCAGCCTTACTCTGGCAGATAGTCTGAGAGATCTATTGCAGAGTAGATGTTTTAATTTCATAAATGCGTTACGTGCCTGTTCAATACGACATTTTATCTCAATACTGTGAACGCCTTGGTCATCACTTGGTCATCAGGGTTCCGTACCCAAAGGGTAAAACGGGACCCTATTACTATGACTCCGCTGTCCGTCTGTCTGTCTGTCTGTCTGTCTGTCCGTCTGTCCCCCCTATATCTCATGAACCGTGATAGTTAGACAGTTGAAATTTTCACAGATTATGTATTTCTGTTGCCGCTATAACAACAAATACTAAAAACAGAATAAAGTTAAAAATAATAGAGGGTCCCCATACAAGAAACGTGTTTTTTTCGGTATTTCACACCATCTATGAATGCTTAGTTAGGTAAATGTCCCATAGATGGCGTTATATTGAAATGTCGATCCCTAACACCTTTTTAGACGTTAGTAGGCGTTATAAGAAATTAAATGTTTATTAATTATATTTTTTTACTGGCGAAAAATGATAGTGGTATTTTTGCTCGATCTTATAAAATACTGTAGTGTGGTACGGAACCCTACGAGTGCGAGTCCGACTTGCAATTAGCCAGTTTATTATTTATAAAGTAAGGCCTCCTAAACGCATACTTTTTGCCGAGAGAAACTACGTTTAATTCTCCGTGTGTAGTCACGGTCGTCAGTGTTATATAGAAGATTATGGCCAACACGGCTGCGCTACAACATGGCTCCGCCGGCGCGGCGGCGAATCAGGAGGGATCTTTCGGCCTCGGCCTCCTGTGGCATCAGCATACAGAATAAATAGAGACTAGAGAGCTAACACAACATCTTTATTAAAACATTAGGTATATTTCTTTCCTACTACGGAGACAGGAAGTTTCGTAGAGGCTTATCTTTAGCATGGTAACATTTTTAGACTTTTTGTCGCTGTTATAAGGCCGTAAAACAACACCTAGTCTAATGTTTAATGTTAATCTAACTCTAATTATTGTGACCTAGCGGTAAGCCCCTACTAATAACTATTCAAGTTACCTGTGTCCAGACGTACTTGTAAGTTGTAATACAAGAAGCGCAAGCTTGTTTCGCGGCAGAACGAATGATTTTTGCAATTACGGACGGCGGCACACATATCTACCGGAAATTTGCCGCTCCTCGCGAGCTCCGTAGTAGGCTTGGACAAAAAATATCGATACATCGAAATATCGATATATTTTTATAAAATAATGGACGTCTTTATATATTTATTTATGCAATATTTATGTATGATTGGATATTTAATAAAATTAAACCCCGCCAAAATCTTCATGAAATAGAGTAAGTAAGACTATAATACACAAAACAAAACAGACATTCATTTGCTTTTGTTTTGTCTATGATCTTACTATGTAATTTGTATACGATTCATAGATAACTGTATAGAACTATAGATACCTACTATATACGATACGACTGGTACGCTAGAATGTTTTTAAAAAATATGTTTGAATAATCATGCGAAAAGTGGTAACGTATCGATATTTTCACTCGATATTAATCGATACTTTCTAAAAACGATATATATCGATATTTTTTCACTTGCGCATCCCTACTCCGTTGATCAGTTTCTGGGAAACACTGTTGCATCAAGCGTGCGAGTACAAGCTGGCTGGCGCACTAATTACCAAGCTTCTCGCGGCATCGCGTCTCCGTGTACGTAGCGGAGATATGACAGCCGGCATTGTCGATGAAAAGTAATGCGCCAAGTAGGTAACCTACCTACCTGGTATAGGGTATGCGAATTCTCGCTAGAAGAGAAAATATTTTATTTTTTGACTGCATTCATAGATGGTTTAGTATGAGTGGAGAGGTACTCAATTGATTTTTTTTTAATGGTAAATGGTAACAGGACAAGCACGACGCTCGCCTGATGGTAAGCGATGACGTCTACCTATTACAGATACAGCGTTATGCAAAATTCTGACAGTCCAGAATTTTGCATGTCTCTGCATGCATCTGCAATCATGCACTGCGCCTGTTACCTTGAGACATAAAGATGTTGAGTCTCACACGCCCTGTAATTTTACTGGACACCTTGCCATTTCAACCGAAAAACATTCCTATTTCACAGCTAAAAATTAATTGGCAAAGTAGTGGTACAAGCAGAAGCCCTACCACTGCAAAATCAATTTTTCTGTTTAGTTTAGTTAGACAATTGTACCATGGTTCTACATATTTTTTTATCACTTAATTTAAATAACTCAACAAGTTACAGAATATCACCCGCGCTGAATGTTTACGTTTTACCAAATTAATTAAAAATATGAAGGTACCTATACTGTACATTTTTTTAATAATAATTTAACACTGTTTTGTAATTTTTTAATTCACTACATCGACACTTCTTGTACAAGACCCATAGATTATCTCTCTATTTTCAATTACAGTTACAGCCAATTCCAAATTATACAAAATGCTCGAGTTCAGTATTAAATTGTAAGTATGGAATGTAAGTACATTATTAAATTATTGTTTGTTACATCATTAATTACTAAATTGTGGAAAAAAAATCTTTGGAAGTAGGTATCACAATCACATGACAAAACAAAAAATTAAGTCTCTTACTTATTGACATAATAATAAGAATATTTGACTAACAAGCTCATTGTTTCGAAGTAAGGAGCCATAAAGTAAATAGTTCTACACCTTATCATGATGACTTACTGCATTTATCAATTCATATGTCATAAAAGAATTTTATTGCTGATTTAAGATTCCAAATATGTTGCTACAAGAAAACCTTATACATTAACGGTATAAATTCATAGCCCATGTCCACAAAAGTAGTCCAATTCGAAAAGTCCATTCAAAATATTAGTGAAAGAATTTTTTAAATCGTTCCAGTAATTTTAAGTTTTTTGTTACATACATGTAAAATACAAATGTTTTCTCTAGCATAGATAGAAAAACTAGTCCTACAGGTGAAAAGTCTCATGGTTTGCATATTATGTAGCTTTTTAACCGACTTCAAAAAAAGGAGGAGGTTTCTCAATTCGACCGTATATATATATATATATTTTTATGTTTGTTCGTGGATAACTTCGTTGTTTATGAACCGATTTAGATTATTCTTTTTTTGTTCGACAGGAGATATCCCAAGTGTGGTACCATGATAATTTTATCGAGGTCTGATAAGTATCTCCAGAGATATTTAGATAAACATCTCAAAATTGGTACTGAAAATTAATAGCGCAGCATTGAAGTCGGTTCTTTTTTAGTTTTTAAAAGATATTATATAAACTGTAGAAAATAGATATTATTAATTTCATCTAATCTTTTGTGCTGGAAGTGTTGTGCCACCAACCCCAGGCCTCGCTTTGCTAAATAAAAGAGCTGGGTTGGCTTGAACTGTCGCTGTAAAATGCACAATATACCCCAAGCATGATGTTAGTGCAGGACCTGTGGCTCACACC
Source organism: Cabera pusaria (assembly GCA_954871355.1). NCBI lineage: Eukaryota > Metazoa > Arthropoda > Insecta > Lepidoptera > Geometridae > Cabera > Cabera pusaria. Next base: position 16,303,813 of record OX940889.1, on the reverse strand, counting down.
TCAAATCAAAATTTAGATAATCGAAATGTCAGAACAAGCTTTTTATTAGATAGGCTAGAATTTGACCACTATCTCGCCTGGTGGTAAGCAATTATATGGTCGAAGATAGTAAACATGCTAGGCCTATAATGGTCTGACTTTCAAGGGATGTGTGCTGCTGGAAACCGTAAAGTTATGACAGCAGATTTTTAAGATACCTAATAAATGAAGGTATGTTTAAGCAATGATGCTATCAATATCTGATAGGTTAGCATTTGACCACTATCTCGGCTGGTGGTAAGCAATGATGTGATCTAAGATGGTGAACACATTAGGCCTAGAATAGTCTGACTCTAAAAGGCTGTGTGCTGCTGGAATACTGTAAAGTTATGACAGCAAATGTTTAAGATACATAAGAGGGAAAGCGGGGTACACTTTTCCATACAAATGTATTCCCCTGTTTCCTCCCTGGAAAATGCTTCTAGAGCAAAATGGTTTTCTACAAAATATCAAGATCTGCTGTAGCTATGCCCCTATCATTTGCTTTTTTTGACCAAACTATTGCAAAAAGAAATATAATCCTTTTTATCTTCTTTTTAAGATTTTTGAAGGGTCATATTTCTATTTGCAATTGGTTGGTCAAAAAAGCAAATGACAGGGGCATAGCTCCAGCAGACCTTGATTTTTCGTAGAAACAAATTCTGCTCTAAAAGTATTTACCAGGGCAAAAACAGGGAAATACATTTGTATGGAAAAGTGCACCTCTCATTAGCTCTTAATAAATTAAGGTATGTTTAAGCAATGATGCTATCAATGTGATGAGTGATGGACATAAAGAATGTAAGTAAACATTAAGTACCATAATATATTGTTGACTGTGTGAGGTAGAATTTCTAAAATTAATTTAAAAAGAGGATTTGCAATAGTGTTACAATCAATAATGTTGTTGTAATACTAATAATGTAATTCTTATATCAATGCAGTTAAATTTAATGATATTGCAACTATTAATTGTTAGTTGCCAACTAAAGGTTAACTTGGTTAAATGGGAAAGGACGGTTTTACGCAAGGCCTTTAAAGTTTACTGTAGTGTATGAATTAATATAATATCTTTAATTGATAGATAGATAGATAGATTGAAAATTATTTATTGTCACACCTCATAACTTAAAAAATAACATACAAATCATTCATTTTATTAGTGTTACAATGGGCGGCCTTATCGCTGAAAGCGATTTCTTCCAGGCAACCTATGGATGGAGAGGACTTTATAGAAAAGAAGACAGTAGACGGAGGTGTTTCTAATATAAGTTAAAAGCAAAAAAATTTTTATGATTTTTGATGTGCAATAACAAAAGAATCATATATATATATAGGTTACTGTGAAAAAGTATATATGGATACAGTTAACAAATATATTAACGTTAAGTGCATACTGGTAAATTGGACACGTCTATAAATTCAATCAAAGCTATTCCCGGAGTGTGTTCAGTAAATATTCCACAAATTACAGCAATTGTAATGATAATTTGCAAGTACTATATTTCATATAATATAATTCAAGATTTTTTTTCGAACAATTTTTAAACAAGTGGAAAAATTTTATGCCAGGATTTGGCATGTCGTTACACCTGTTGCTGAGACAGAGCATGAAACGCATTTCAGACTTCGCTATAATATAAGAGCATATAGTTAATAGCACAACAATATTGCTCACCATACATTTATTTAGAACACGTTCACACTTAGCCATACTCTATATTTGCCAGCTTGCTTGTAATGCTGTACTATATAGCAGAATAGTATAGCATACTCTGAAATGTGCCTAAGTCTCACACTTGTGTTGAAATGGACTATGGTGGCCCATAAAACTAAAAAATCTATAGCTCAGTTAAGTAATTAACTTAAACTTATGTAGTTCTAAAATAAGGGTCTAAAAAAAAGATTATATTTGATTTAAAATATAATATAGAGTAGTTCAATTTAGAGGGTAGTTCAATTTAGAGGTATTTTAACACATTTTCTGGTTATGTATTTTTATGCTAGTTATTATTATTATAATAATAAGAACATAGTTTAGAACTGACAGAAAATAACTTATAAATCCAAGTTGAAGAAGCATGAGTAACTTAAAATCAAAATGAACTTTTCCACCGTAACTACACAAAGTTTAGTGGACACTTTATGTAAATAATGGATATTTACGCATTACCATGCAGTTTTTAACTCATTCTGTACAAATATTATTTCTATAGCAAAGTATTCTGTATTACTCACCGAAACTCGTGAGCGGCAACCCAACTTTCCAAGAATTGTGAGAATTTCAAGAAACGCAGGCCGTGATCGATACCGCACAGTTCGATTAATAACACTGCACCTCGATATTTACTTCGGTGACTTCTTCGTAACTATAACATTTATCAACAAGTCAACGTTTAATTCGTTTCGTAGTAAAACTTTCTAATAAAACGGCTCGAATCACGGACAACACCAGCGTCGTCGAATAAAATCGTGTGACTGACAGATTTAGAGAAAATAAGATGACAATGACAGACAACCGATTACGGTGTTGCCAGTTACAAGTTAAGAATTTCACTCTACTCTCTACCGCAAAAAGCCGAATGCCGCGCGCTTCGCGTCTAGTTTAGCAAAACAACAGTTAAATATTAATATTTCATGGCAGAGACTCATTAGAATTAAGATTAATTAGCTTTTACAATTGTTTGGATAAAAATTATCTGAAACATACATTGGCGATTCGTAACCCTACATTAATCAGGGGAATTAAACATTGTTTTATAAGTGAGACGTTGTTTTTGGCGGAAACGTGAAAAAGTCTGTATGCTCTTATTGTATTTTTTTCTAAAACTTGTGTTCTTCTGCGAGAAACAGCACAATGTTGAAAAACATGACATTCGCGTTCTCAACAAAAAAAAGTGAGACGTTCGACGTTTGGAGTAAGGCTGAATGGTTCATTACTTTTGTAGTTTTATTTTTTTAAACAATAAGTTATGCTTTTTATATTTTGGGTAGTTATAACTGATATGATCTATTTAATGTTATTTGACGTGTGTACGTGCAGATTTTTAATTTGCCCATATGCTGAATAAATGCTTTGAGTTTTGAGTTTTTAAGCAGTAAAAAGTTTTTGCGTAAATATAACCCATTTCTTCAAAACTATAATTATATCACAAAATTTGCGAATGCGGCTCAAACTGTAATGCGTATGAACAGTCTCTACTATCAGTACTATTATGTATTCTGTGCCTGCGGTCCCATTTCAAAAGGCAAACCTGTATACCACTATTGTGATTTTTTTACAAAACCAAAAACAACTATTTTACTTGGATGCCTGTTACCCTCCACCCATCCTCTCCTGCCAATGAAATACTTGGTTTTAGGAGACTTGACTCAAAACTCTCGAACATACAATTAATTCCGGTGAAAGATAAACATCGTTAAGAAACCAACAACCCCCGCATGGTGGTAGGACACTATCTAGTGTCCAGCTGGCCATCTACCACCCTCAAGCTAGAAAATCTGTCTCCAAACATCTAATGTGTTCCGGAATCTATCCTTGAGAACCAGATGGCCCAGCGTGCTTACCATCTTCAACCGCATCATCACTTACCAACAGGTGAGATAGTGGTCAGACGCTGGCATATAAGGTACTAGCTGTACCCGCGACTTCGTCCGCGTGGAATAGAGTCTTTGGGTAGCATTTTTAATTATTTAGGCTAATTATTTTACAAATAAGACACATGCGTATCCCACCTACACCGCACCGTACCACGCCACGGTAATCGCTCCGCCCCCCACTCCCTCCCCTTCCCCCTCCCCTCCCCTCCCCTCTCTCTTGCCCTCACTCCCCTCCCCCTCTTCCCCTCACATCCCTATCCCCCTCCCCTTTCCCCCACTCCCCCCTTACCTCCCCCCTCTATGCCCCTCATTCCCCTCTCCTCCCCTTCCCCTCACTTTCCTCTCCCCTCTCTCTTCCCCTCACCCCCTCCCCCTCCTCTTCCCCTCACTTTCCTCTCCTCATCCCCTTTCCCCTCACTCCCGTCCCCTTCCCCTTCCCCTCACTTCCCTTTCCCCTCCCCTCTCCCCCACTTCCCCTCCCCTCTCTCCCCACTTCCCCTCCCCTGCCCCTCCCCTCCCCTTCCCCTCCCCTTGCCTTCGCATTTCCCTTCACCTTCCGTTCATTTCCACTTTCCCTCCCCTCCCTCCCCCTTCCCTTTACCCCTCCCCCGTTCCCCTCACAAACTTTGAATTTCATATTTATTTATATCGAATCAACAGCCTAAACAATAAGTTTCAAGCGTCTAGCTTTTACAATGACGATACTTCCATACAACTTTTCATCCCCTCTTTCAACCCCTTACAACCCCTTTTTCGCATTAAAAAGTAACCTATGTCCTTTGTCAGGCTTCAGATTATCTGTGTACCAAATTTCATTTATATCTGTTCAGAAGAACATTCACATTAACCTTACATATTTCCATATAAACTTTTATCCCCTATTCCCTATTATTATTTTACACCCTTGAGGGTAAAAATTTTACAAACTTCGAATGTCATATTTTTATATATCGAATCAACAGCCTAAACAATAAGTTTCAAGCTTCTAGCTTTTACAATGACGATACTTCCATACAACTTTTCATCCCCCCTTTCAACCCCTTACAACCCTTTTTTCGCATTAAAAAGTAGCCTATGTCCTCTCTCAGACTCTAGACTACCTGTGTACCAAATTCTATTTAAATCCGTTTAGTAGAACATTCATATGAACCTTACATATTTCCATACAAACTTTCATCCCCCATTGTTATTTTACACCCTTGAGGGTAAAACTTTTACAAACTTTGAATGTCATATTTATTTATATCGAATCAACAGCCTTAAAAATAAATTTTAAGCTTCTAGCTCTAAAAATGAAGATACTTCCATACAACATTTCATCCCCCCTTTCAACCCCCTTACAACCCTTTTTTCGCATTAAAAAGTAGCCTATGTCCTTTCTCAGCCTCTAAACTATCTGTGTACCAAATTTCATTCAAATCGGTTTAGTGGTTTTGGCGTGAAAGTGACACAGAAAGACAGACAGACAGACAGACAGACAGAGTTACTTTCGCATTTATAATATTAGTGAGGATTTAAAAAAAAAATAATTACGGACACGATTACATCCAGACTCGGAACACACAAAGTTTGTGGATTAAACAAAGAATTGTCAATTGTGGGAATCGAACCCAAGACTTTCGGTTTTTTGAACAGGTTTACCAACCACTAGACCAACTGGTCAGTTATAGACTTACTGTGTTCAAATTCAAAATTCAAATTCAAACATATTTATTCACTTCAGGTATGGATATATGTATATAGATGTTAAAAAGCATTGTTCCAGCTGAGGTGTATAAACATATATAGCTTACTACTTTACTACTTTATGAAATCACATCTATATTAAATAAACAGTGTTACTCCAGCATTCATTGGTTTCACTTGTATACCACCCGAACCGCTCCTATTGCATGGCGACCCTGCCACTGAAATAGGAATCGCGCACCAAATATGGACCGTGCTTCATAAACATCAGTGATCTAAGCTTGAATATAAATTAAAAATTATAATGTTCGTCGGATTGCTTGACTTTACTTGTATCTACGTGAAATAAAAATAACATAACAATGGGAAATACGACGAACTAAAGGAGCATTTTAGCCATACTAACTGGCTACTGACGGCTATTGGATAATTGCTGTTAATCGGCATGGTTATTTTTCTGTACAAGATGTACAAACGTTGCCATACAGAGCTTGTACAAAGACACCTAAATGAGGCAGCGCTTCAGAGATACGCCAGCATCCTTCGTCGGCGTCAGATTAACAACGTCGAAAACGTATAAATTCAAGTGCAGTGCGTATAAAGTGCGGCTTTATAAGAAAAAAAAGTGCGTGTGCGTCTTATAATTCTTATCATTTTTCTCCCATTTCGGTCCCCATATCGGATTTTCTCATGCGTTTACCTATAATTACGTTAAAAAGACCTTTTAATGACATTGACTATAAGTTCGTGATTAAGTGTTAAAAATACTACAAGGATTTTCACTAAAATACCAGGTATTAATAATTATATATTTATGTGTATAATGTAGTAATTGCCTGTAACTATATACATAATTATAATATATATTACATCAAAATGTATTCGTTAAAATATAATGGCCGAGCAATTAAGTATATTTCTGTCCGAATTAATCAGTATATGGACCTATTTAGTAAAAATCGGACCAAGTCGAAGATATGGTAGTATATTAGTAACAAAACGAGGAGAGGCCAATAATGTATTATTAAAATATAACGAGTACCTAGAATATTTTAGAAGTAAATCAGCTAGCTTAACTAAAACTCATTGTTCATTTTTTTTTGTAAGACAGCACCTTATTGTCGAAAATTTATTGAAACTAAAAATCTAAAATACTATGCGTTCTATAGTAATCAACTGAAAGGGAATATTTATTTTCTAGCAATACATACAGTAATATGACATTGACATTTCAATTCTGTTGACATCCACCGATTTTAAAAATTCGCTGCCATACTTTTGACACTGGCAGAAAACGTCAAGTAGTTTTTTTTAAAAGCCATATTTGCCATAACATGGAGAGTTTTGGCGGGAACGTGGAAAAGTGTGTGTGCTCTCATTGTATTTTTTTCTAAAACTTACTTACTCCGCGAGGTAATGTTTAATAAATGTAGATTTTTTTGCGTTCTCGCCAAAATTTGACTGAAAATCTTCAGTAAAGTCCACATTTTTACTGAGGGTATGACGTGTACTAGACTTTGACTGTAACTTGACCTGAAGACCTTAAGAGCCGGTGAATGTGTGTGAGTGTAGGAAAACAGCGCAATGTTGAAAAATGCATGCTATTTGCGTTGTCACCAAAATTCCACTCAAAATCTTCAGTGAAATCCACACTGAATAAATAATATAATCCACTGGGTATGACTTGGACTAGACTATGTTTCAACTTGACTTAAAATGTAACTTTGACTCATTTTTTAATACTTGACAATGGCTAAATACACTAATCGTGTGGAGCCATAATGAAATAAAATAATAAAACTGGCCAAGTGCGAGTCAGACTTTTGTCCCGCACACGGAGGGTTCCGAACGCCATCTAGAGATTATCTGACGAACTTCTAACACCAACTAAGTAAACATTAACACAAAGTTGTTAGTAATTAATATTATTAAATATCTGGTTGAACGAGCTTTGCTCGGTATTTTTTGCCACTTAAACAGAAAAATATGACTCTTCCCGACATCTATTGACGAATAAAAATACTATTTTTTTTTAATTGAGAGCAACTAACTGCTTGAACGACATAATAAAACACTAAAGCTACTTCTACTCGCCAATAGATGTCGGGAAGAGTCATATTTTTCTGAATTTTGATGAAATTTTCTGAAAATTAATCCTAGCTAGATTATTTTGATTTTTCGCCCAAGAAATACTAAAATATATTATTATTATTGTTTATTTGCAACTTAGCACATTAAAAACAGAGTTTCAAAGGCTTATATTCTAAAACAAAGCTTATGAGCTCTGAATCTCACACTAGAGAAAACTCCGTGTTGGAAGATTCAGTCTCTTCCTGTAGTGATCATTGAGATGTGCGTGTGCGTGTGCGTGTGCGTGTGCGTGTGCGTGTACGTGTGCGTGTGCGAGTGCGTGGGCGTGTGCGTGTGCGTGTGTGTGTGTGTGTGTGTGTGTGTATGTCTATGTATTTATTATATATATATATATAATCGTTGGAGCCGTTTCCGAGATTCAGATTCAAATTCCGAGATTAACGTAAACACGATAGCGCCATTTATGATGCTAGCTAGATGGCACTATCGTAAAAACACGTTTTTTGTTTTAAACCCTTTAATTTTTAACTTTGTTCTGTTCTTAGTATTTGTTGTTATACCGGCAACAGAAATACATCATCTGTGAAAATTTCAACCGTCTAACTATCACAGTTCATGAGATACAGCCTGGTGACAGACGGACAGACAGACAGACAGACAGACAGACGGACAGCGGAGTCTCAGTAACAGGGTTCCATTGGTACCCTTTGGGTTCGTAATACCAATTAAGCTAGACCTCTAAATTGTATGAGCACTCATATAACTCAGAGGTCTACCTTAATTGGCCTGAACTATATGTGTATGGGGGGCCCTCTAATTTTTATTTTTTTTATTTTTTGGAATTTTTCCTTCATTTGTGCTCTAAGACCTTGCTTCTTGCCAAATTTCGTGATTCTAGGTCAGCGGGAAGTACCCTATAGGTTTTCGGCCCAAAACCTATAGGGTACTTCCGGTTTACCTAGAATTGTCAATTTTGGTTATAAGCATGGTTTTAGAGCACAAGTAAAGGAACAATTCCGAAAAATAAAAAAAAGTTGAAAATTAAGGTACATTTTGGTACTAAGAAGTTTTCGCGAAAATCTAAATTTGCCCATATATTTTTATTGTGTTGACTCAAGACCTTGATTTTTATACACCTAATAGGGACTATAGACCTTTTCAGTATCAGGTATAAATTTCAACTTGCTAGGTCCACCCGTTCCTGAGAAAATCAGTGGTGACACACGGACAGACAAACGGACAGACAGATGGACAGACAGACAGACAGACGGACAAGAAAGTGATCTTATAAGGGTTCCTTTTTTACCTTTTGCGGTACGGAACCCTAAAAAAAGAAGAAGGGAGTTTTGACGGGAACGTGAAAAACTTGTGTTCTTCCGCGAGTTAATGATTATAATAAAACTAGCTGTGCCCGCGACTTCGTCCGCGTGGAATAGTGTCTTTGGGAAACATTAACTAATAAGACACATACTCGTATGTATACCACCAACGATACCGCACCGCACCACGCCTCGCTAATCCCCCCTCTTCCTCCTCCCCCACGTTCCCCTCAACCAATTCGTCCACTCCCACTTCCCCTCCCCCACTTCCCCCTCCCCCACTTCCATCTCCCACTACCCCTCCCCCTCCCCCCTCCCCCTCCCCCACTTCCCTCTCCCCCACTTCCCCCACCCCCACTTCCCCCTTCTCCTTCCCTTACCCTTACTTCCACCTCCCCCCCTTCCCCTCAGATACCCTCGCCTCCCCCTCGCCTCACCTACGTCTTCCCCTCACTTCCACATCCCCTCCATCTCCAATCATCTCCCTTCCCCCAACACTCCCCCTCCACTCCCCCTCCCCTCCTCCTCCACTCCCCCTCCACTACCCTTCCACTCCTCCTTCCCCCGCGCACACTTTAAATAAATAAATAAATAATTTATTTGGAATCAAAAGCTACAAAAATATGTACAGAAGAAAATAATGTTCACAATAATAGTTGTTGACATTGTGGCTTATAATGTTACAATATACGAGTAATCATGTCGCACAGAGCCTACACTAGGTGATAAGCCTGTGCTGTAGGTCCTGTATAACCTTCATTGTTGCTGAGGATCGCCTACAATTGTGCCTACAATACAATACATAAGTATTATTTCATTATTACATACATATTTTTTGAAATGTTGAAATACAACATATAAATAAGTTATTTTTCAAAAAAATAAAACCGACTTCATAACCACAAACAGGCTATACATATGTGCGCACTTTACAGATTTACACTTTACTGTATCTTCTTAACCGTTATATGTACATACTTGAAATTCTCAAAAAGTATATATCCGTCAGTGTATAACGGCCCAGACAAGAAATGTAATAGATGCATGTAATTTAATTAAAACTTGTTATGCACTAAAAAGGGTAAAATAAGTTATTTTTCAAAAAAAATAAAACCGACTTCATAACCACAAACAGGCACTCAAAAGCGAAAATAAATTACTTAAAATTATTATAAGCGCTACACACTTATCTATTTGAAGTCGGTGCCAGCCAAGTCTAATAGGTAGTAGATATATAATACCTACATGTATCTACTTACTTACTAACCTACATGTACCTACTTACTACTACTACATACATAGTATCTATCTACTATCCAATAGACTTGGCTGGCACCGACTTCAAATAGATAAGTGGGTAGCGCTTATAATAATTTTAAGTAATTTATTTTTCGCTTTTGAGTGCCTGTTTGTGGTTATGAAGTCGTGTTTTTTTTTTTTTTAAATAACTTATTTTACCCTATTTAGTGCATAACAAGTTTTAATTAAATTACATGCATCTATTAAATTTCGTGTCCGGGCCGTTATACACTGACGGATATATACTTTTTGAGAATTTCAAGTATGTACATATAACGGTTAAGAAGATACAGTAAAGTGTAAAGTGTAAAGTGTAAATCTGTAAAGTGCGCACATATGTATAGACACACGGACGGATGGACGGACGGACGGACGAACGGACAACAAAGTATCAGAAAGTGTTCATTTCCCTGTACCCTTTGGGTTCGGAACCCTAAAAAAATTGACTTTAAATGCCGCGCTATAGTGAAAATATTCACTAGTAATAATTATGTTATCAAGGTATCAAAGGACAATGTCCAAAATGGCCCTGTGCAATTAAAGCATCTGACACACACGATAATTAATTGTCTATTTTATTACAATAATTCCAAATACTTTTATAACACGGACTACTTGTATTCCAAAATGAATATTAAAAAGTATTATTTGCGATTATTAACATTAATTGCCGCCATATGGCCAACAGAGTACTGAATCACTCTACTACGTTATAAGAGGCACGTCCCTATATTGTTGAAACCCGAATTATGAAATCACTGTGTAGCCAACCTAACAACGGAAAGTATTATTTACGTAGTAACTATTATATAATCTGTGGTATTATACTTATAATTTTTTTTTGCAGTGTTGATTGGTACAAAGTACGTTCATAATTCAGAGTTATTTAATAATGCAGTTTAATATGCAGTGTCGCGGGACTGAAATGGCCGCCATCTTCGCCAAACGTCATGTCATGTCAAAAAATCTTAGGTATGTTTAAAAAAGTTTGCACATTAATAAGACTTTGCCCGGTAGAACATTCCTGTGAAGACAAATTATTTATATTTATATATAATTATATATTATAATTATTAATATATCATTATTTATTGAGGGCCCGGTGGCGTAATTGGGAGAACAGTCGGCTTTGATGCCATGGTACCGATTTCAAACCGCCGTGCACCAATGAATTTTTCTATCGAAAAATATATGTGCGCTTCTCATAGTTGCCCTCCAGTGAAAGAAAACATCGTTAAGAAACCAACAACCCCCGCATGGTGGTAGGACATATCTAGTGTCCGCCTGGCCAGCTACCACCCTCAAGTTAGAAAATCTGTCGCCAAACATCTAATGTGTTCAGGCAGCTATCCTTGAGAGCCAGTTCCCATTCTAGTCCATTTCTCTATCTTCGACCGCATCATCACTTAGCAACAGGTGAGATAGTGGTCAAACGCTAGCCTGTAAGATATAAAAAAAAATAAAAAAAAAAATTAATTATCTCCACCTTTATTTCTATCTCGCTCACAGTTACCGTAAGAATATCTGTCAAAAACCAAAATCAACGAGAAGAAAGATGTAATAACATTATTCAAGGTCATATTTTTTAGTCTTCAAAAGTATATGCAATAGCAACCTCCATTGTGTATAATCTTCTTGGGACTCTTCTACTAAAAGTTTGAGGTATTTATCTCCATATCTCTGGAGATACTTATCAGATCTCGATAAAATTAAAATGGGACCACTTCGGAAACGTATCCTACCTATTAAAAAAAGAATTATTTGAATCCGTTCACAATTGACGGAGAAATCGCGTACATACACACAAAAAAAAAGAAAAAAACATACAGACGAATTGAGAACCTCCTCCTTTTTGTGAAGTCGGTTAAAAAAGAAAGAAAATTATGTATCAAACTATGTCGCAAAGGTATATTAATAATGAAATGGACGTAGATAAGCGAAAATGTTACAACCCACAAGTCATACAAAATTGAGATAAATTGACTAATATACTTATTTTGACGTCTTCCATCATTTAAATAAAACTGTTTTAGTCCTCAAGTAACATTTTCAGATATATTTTTTTACAATACGTTCCAATCCACACTGTTTATCTGATGAAGTGCATAATTAAATAATAAAAGAAAAAAAATATTGATCCGCCTGAAACGTTTAAGGTTTACTATTAACTAAACATATGTATTTGCTTTAAATGTCTCAATGATTTTGAAACTTTTAAGCAAAATAATATAATGGTAATTTTTATAAAAAGAATGTTCCAATGCTTTTGGAACGTTTTAGCTAAATAATTTAATGCTCTTTTTCTAGAAAAAAATGTTGGAACATTTATTTCTACAGATAGAGCATGTATTTGTAACACGGACTAGTTGTATTCCAAAATGAATATTAATTGCCGCTATATGGCCCACAGAATAGTCTACTACGTTATAAGAGTTGGTACCCGAATTATGAAAGCACTGTGTAGCTAACCTAACAACGGAAAGTATTATTTACGTAGTAACTATTATATAATCTATGGTAATATGCTTATAATGTTTTTTTGTACTTTCATAATTCTGAGTTATTTAATTATGTATGCAGTGTCGCGGGACTGATAGGGCCGCCATCTTCGCCAAACGTCATGTCATTGTCATGTCAAAACATATTAAATAACTTTGCACCCTAACTAGACTTTGCCCGGTAGAACATTCCTGTGAAGACAAATTAATTCTCTCCACCTTTGTTTCTTTCTCGCTCACAGTTACCGTAAGAATATCTGTCAAAACCAAAATCAACGAAAAGAAAGATGTAAAAACATTATTAAAGGTCGTATGTTTTAGTCTTCAAAAGTATATGCAATAGCAACCTCCATTGTATATAATCTTCTTGGGACTCTTCTTGTATAGTAACTAGTAAGTTGTCGAGATAAGTAAATGCGTCGTATTACAAATTTTGATATATTAAAAACGGACGGCCGATTTCGTTAAAATTTAAATGGGACCACCTGTGAAGGGTACCCTTTGAAACAAAAAAAGAATTTTCCAAATCGGTTCAGGCATCTTCGAGTAATCAGTGAACAAACATTAAAAAAAAGATTCCGACGAATTTAGAACCTCCTCTTTTTTGTGAAGTCGGTTAGAAATTTAAAAGTTCGGATGACGTTCATGACGATTTTGGTGGGTTTGGCGGAAATACAGATTTTGACGTACAAGATGATGAAAATGATGAATAGGTTCATCATTCTCATAATCTCATGTTTCCCATGCCTGTTGAATTTTTTGAAAACGTAACGTTAACGTATGATTTGAAGCGTTTTATTTTTATATTGTCTAATTTAAAAAAATATTGTATTCAGATTTGTTTACAAAATTGTATGTATTTTATTTTACACCAATTTTATATATAACAATGTTTTAAACTTTGTGGAACGTTTTTACAAAATTATAAGCATATAAAATACTAATTTAGCAAAAATGTTCCAGTGCCAATTTTTCTAATAACCTACGCTATAACGCATATATTCGAAAAAAATCTACTTTATTATTTAATACTTACGTATTTCTACAATAAAACCTAGAATATTCAATTCTACTAGGAGAGAGAAAAAAGTGTACCACTAAAACACAAAATTGCATTTATCTCAAATTGAAGCCATTGTGGATTGAAACATTTTCGCGTAACTACGTCAATGATGATGTGATAGTGCATGCATGCGTGAGTTTGTGCCTGTGTGCGCGTATGCGTGTGTGTGTGGTGTGTGTGTGTGTGTGTGTGTGTGTATGTGTGCGTGCGCGCGTGTGTGTGTGTTGTCATGACAAAACTTTTAAAATGTGTTCGGTATCTTCGTAGTTCAGCTTGCTTAACCAGTTTTTGAGCGCGTTTCTCGATTCTGGTTTTGTTAGATTTATAAAATTAGGAATTATTTTATTGACATTATTGTATATGTATGGGCCAAGAAAATGTTTGTATGTATGGGACAGTTTTGTGATACATTTGGGTATGGAGAAGACTCTGTCTTTTCTTCTTTTGTTAGGATTATAGTCTTGAGTTTTAGCGCTTTTGTGTTGTTCTAAAACTAGACCAGACACGAACAGCTGTCTTACTGTAAGTAGCTGACATTCCTGGTAAAGTTCAAATGTAGGATAGAAAAATGGTTTGTTCATTGTAACCTTTAGTACGGCTTTGAATGTCATATTATCCTCCCCCTCCCCCACCACTCCCCTACCCTCCCTCTCCACACCCCCTACCCTCCCCCTCCAATCCCCCTACCCTCCCTCTCCACTTCCCTTCCTCCTCACAAACTTTGAATTCCATATTTATTTATATCGAATCAACAGCCTAAATCATAAGTTTCAAGTTTCTAGCTTTAAAAATGACGATACTTTTATACAACTTTTCATCCCCCCTTTCAACCCCTTACAACCCTCTTTTCGCATTAAAAAGTAGCCTATGTCCTTTCTCAGGCTCTAGTACTATCTGTGTACCAAATTTCATTTCAATCGGTTTTATAGTTTTGGCGTGAAAGCGGGACAGACTGACAGACAGATTTACTTTTTTTATTTTCAAATAAAACCCAGAGATGGCGCTAGCATAGATTTTAATAGCTCTCCTTTAAATATTGCCTAAATGTATGAGATCCTGCATCGCGCAAACGATATTTTCCGCGATATTGAAACTGCACTTACTTCGTGATTAAACATCTCAAAAGTTGAACTCGTTTTAATACGTTTTCTCTCTATAATATTAGTCTGGATGTGGATTATTAACCATTAAGTGACGGTGAATGTGTGCGAGTGTAGGGAAACAGTACAATATTGAAAAACATGCTATTTGCGTTCTCACCAAAATTCCACTGAAAATCTTCTTCACCAAAATTTCACTGATAAAATTTGAATGGGACCAAACGGGAAGCATAATCTTTCAAAACAAAAAAAAACAACGGTTTGCACTCCGGGAGTGCCGGCAGAAGTGAAAACGTTGTGCATTTGGTCTACTCTGCCTCCGAAAATTCAGAAGACCGAGGGAGTCCCTTGGTCTTCCGAATTTTCGATCAGGGCACGTGTCCTGATGCGAGGTCCTGACGCCAGGTCCTGACGCGAGTTAAATATTTTTTACCCATCCCAAAAAGTTCACAACGCCACTAAAGAAGTTTTCACTTCAAAAAACAGTTGAATTGAGAACCTCCTCCTTTTTTGTGAAGTCGGTTAAAAATGTGGATGCTTCGACGCACGACTTAACTTTACTCTCTCTCTCTCTATTCTAACTCTCCCCCATCTCTCTCTCACACTTTCTCACACTCTCCCATCTCTTTCTCGTATCTCTATATCATCTCCATCTTTATCTCTCTCTATCTTATCTCTATATTAACTCTCTCCATCTCTCTCTCTCTCTCTCTCGCATCTATATATCATTTCCATCGCTCTCATTCTCTCTCTCGTACTTAGTTTTTGCGTAAATGAGTAAAAAACATCCATCCATCTTTACACCCTTACAAACTTTCACATTTATAATAGGCTTTGGAAAAATATTTTATGTTTGAGAGAGTATTGATAATGTGAGTATTTCCGTTTGGTTCCATTATAATTTTATCGAGATCGGATAAGTAGTTATCTCCAGATATGGAGAACTTAGTAGGTACGTGAACCTTGCTGGGTTTGAACAGTTTTCCCTTCAGGAGTAGATAGCTTCTCAAATAACTGAACGTGAATCGTGTGCCAAATATTCGCTTTAATTATTTCATACATATCATATTTTTTATTTCATTGTCCACTTCCTTATTTATAGGATGCTTAATCCTCGGTTCATCTAACACTATTCTAGCTTCTAGTATCCGATAAGTAGTTATCTCCAGATATGGAGATTAACACCTCAAACTTAGTAGGTACTGAAAGTTACTAGCGCGGCATTTGAAGTCGGTTTTTTTCGTTTTGTTAACGATCCATAAACAAGTAACAAAATTAAAATATTGAATAACATGTGGCATATCTTTAATCACCTATTTCATTTTCATATCATGCATACTATTTTGTATTAAAATAATGTATGTTTCTTTATGACGGAACGATGTCAAAGATTGAAAAAGAGAATGACAGGGAGACAAATAATTTAAAGTCATACCAAAGAATACGATAATAATTATGATCAAAAACAAAGAAAATAAATAATAATAATTCCAAAATAGTAGGTTTCCAAAATAGACTGGTTTCGCCTGCCACAATTCATTTTTGATGGTACTGTTTTGAAACAGACTTTCAAACACACTGTGAAAAACCTCGGTATCTATATAGATCGCGATTTTACATGGGTGCCTCAGGTGGCTGAAGTAAGCCGCAAACTTTTTGCTTCCGCTTTTTCCCTTAAGAGGTTGCGAAATTTTTTGCCAATATCCACTAAAATTGCGCTTGCCCAATCCTTGTTACTCCCAATACTTGACTATGCCGACGTCTCATACCTCGACTTAACCGAAGAGCAGCTGAATAAACTAGAACGATTACAGAATTTCTGTATAAGATTTATTTATGGCCTCCGTAAGTTTGACCACATTTCAGAATTTCGTAGTAAGCTGAAATGGTTACCGATTCGTTTGCGCCGGAATGCACACATCCTCTCCCTCCTTTATTCTATACTATTTATCCCTTCTACTCCTTATTACCTGAAAGAACGTTTTGAGTTCCTACATCAGTCACATTCTCTATCCCTACGATCTTCCGACACTCTTATCCTGAAAATTCCCTCCCATACTTCTGAGTACTACGGCAAGTCCTTTACCGTCCAAGCTGCACGACTATGGAATGCACTTCCCTTAGATATACGCCAAGCTAAATCCCTCGCTAGCTTTAAAAATATGGTTAAAAATCATTATCTATCACATTTGTAGTACTTTTCCGTTGACTTATGTATATGCATGTATGTATATATTTATATATTGTGTATGTGTGTATAATTGTATGTATGTGTATTTGTATGTATGGAATATGAATATTTGTGTACGTATAAGTATGTTTGTATTTTGTATTGGTATGTAGTAGTATGTAAATGTATCTATATATTATTATGATGATTACATGAGTTTTGATTATTTTATTTATTCATTTATTAGCACTGTAGTTAGTATTATGTTACGCATTGTACCACCAGCAACTCCTTTTAAAAATTCTGTCCATCCAAAGGTTGTCTGGCAGAGATCGCTTTAAGCGATAAGACCGCCCATTGTATTACCTATAGTAATTTAAGTACGTTAATTTGCTGTCTGTTGTTTTTTGAAATGGTGTGCAATAAAGAATTTTTCTATTCTATTCTATTCTATTCTATTCTATTCTATTCTATTCTATTCTATTCTATTCTATTCTATTCTATTCTATTCTATTCTATTCTATTCTATTCTATTCTATTCTATTCTATTCTATTCTATTCTATTCTATTCTATTCTATTCTATTCTATTCTATTCTATTCTATTCTATTCTATTCTATTCTATTCTATTCTATTCTATTCTATTCTATTCTATTCTATTCTATTCTATTCTATTCTATTCTATTCTATTCTATTCTATTCTATTCTATTCTATTCTATTCTATTCTATTCTATTCTATTCTATTCTATTCTATTCTATTCTATTCTATTCTATTCTATTCTATTCTATTCTATTCTATTCTATTCTATTCTATTCTATTCTATTCTATTCTATTCTATTCTATTCTATTCTATTCTATTCTATTCTATTCTATTCTATTCTATTCTATTCTATTCTATTCTATTCTATTCTATTCTATTCTATTCTATTCTATTCTATTCTATTCTATTCTATTCTATTCTATTCTATTCTATTCTATTCTATTCTATTCTATTCTATTCTATTCTATTCTATTCTATTCTATTCTATTCTATTCTATTCTATTCTAATTATGATAGGTACCTAATTGCATCGAATATCTATAAATATCTACTGAATTCATATTTGTACCGGTATACCACTTACGTTATCGCTTTTCTAGTAGACAATCTTTTTATCTACCTCAAAGAGAATATAAATACTACATCTACCTACCCTATCTGAAGAATTCCATCGATTTACCATATGTGCAGACAAGGATGAGAATTCCATTGAAGATGCTGGCGTCCTGGAGGAGGCCAGCATCTTCCAGCAGCTAGTGGGCATTGACCCTCAACTGACCATCAGCATGGATCCGAAGGCACAACATCCGGGAGGAGCTGCGACAAGCTAAGATGCAGACTTTGGCTAATGAATTGATATACGTCACAAGGTCTATATAGAGGATTTTTGTGGCTAAATATACGAGTAATTACATTATTTTTAGACACTCGTAGTTATTGACATTTAAAATGATTTGTGGAGACCATATCAGGGTCAGAGGTGGACCAAGGAAGGGATTACAAACCCATGGGAAATGATTTGTGACGGGGACTCTCATCTTTACCAGGATACAATGCAACGGACCCGAAGTGCAGTCTGTGAGATGAGAGAGGAAATGATATATAGATGCGAGAGAGAGAGAGAGAGAGATGGAGAGAGTTAATATAGAGATAAGATAGAGAGAGATAAAGATGGAGATGATATAGAGATACGAGAAAGAGATGGGAGAGTGTGAGAAAGTGTGAGAGAGAGATGGGGGAGAGTTAGAATAGAGAGAGAGAGTAAAGTTAAGTCGTGCGTCGAAGCATCCACATTTTTAACCGACTTCACAAAAAAGGAGGAGGTTCTCAATTCGACTGTTTTTTGAAGTGAAAACTTCTTTAGTGGCGTTGTGAACTTTTTGGGATGGGTAAAAAATATTTAACTCGCGTCAGGACCTGGCGTCAGGACCTCGCATCAGGACACGTGCCCTGATCGAAAATTCGGAAGACCAAGGGACTCCCTCGGTCTTCTGAATTTTCGGAGGCAGAGTAGACCAAATGCACAACGTTTTCACTTCTGCCGGCACTCCCGGAGTGCAAACCGTTGTTTTTTTTGTTTTGAAAGATTATGCTTCCCGTTTGGTCCCATTCAAATTTTATCAGTGAAATTTTGGTGAAGAAGATTTTCAGTGGAATTTTGGTGAGAACGCAAATAGCATGTTTTTCAATATTGTACTGTTTCCCTACACTCGCACACATTCACCGTCACTTAATGGTTAATAATCCACATCCAGACTAATATTATAGAGAGAAAACGTATTAAAACGAGTTCAACTTTTGAGATGTTTAATCACGAAGCAAGTGCAGTTTCAATATCGCGGAAAATATCGTTTGCGCGATGCAGGATCTCATACATTTAGGCAATATTTAAAGGAGAGCTATTAAAATCTATGCTAGCGCCATCTCTGGGTTTTATTTGAAAATAAAAAAAGTAAATCTGTCTGTCAGTCTGTCCCGCTTTCACGCCAAAACTATAAAACCGATTGAAATGAAATTTGGTACACAGATAGTCTAGAGCCTGAGAAAGGACATAGGCTACTTTTTAATGCGAAAAGAGGGTTGTAAGGGGTTGAAAGGGGGGATGAAAAGTTGTATAAAAGTATCGTCATTTTTAAAGCTAGAAACTTGAAACTTATGATTTAGGCTGTTGATTCGATATAAATAAATATGGAATTCAAAGTTTGTGAGGAGGAAGGGAAGTGGAGAGGGAGGGTAGGGGGATTGGAGGGGGAGGGTAGGGGGTGTGGAGAGGGAGGGTAGGGGAGTGGTGGGGGAGGGGGAGGATAATATGACATTCAAAGCCGTACTAAAGGTTACAATGAACAAACCATTTTTCTATCCTACATTTGAACTTTACCAGGAATGTCAGCTACTTACAGTAAGACAGCTGTTCGTGTCTGGTCTAGTTTTAGAACAACACAAAAGCGCTAAAACTCAAGACTATAATCCTAAAAAAAAGAAGAAAAGACAGAGTCTTCTCCATACCCAAATGTATCACAAAACTGTCCCATACATACAAACATTTTCTTGGCCCATACATATACAATAATGTCAATAAAATAATTCTTAATTTTATAAATCTAACAAAACCAGAATCGAGAAACGCGCTCAAAAACTGGTTAAGCAAGCTGAACTACGAAGATACCGAACACATTTTAAAAGTTTTGTCATGACAACACACACACACACATACACACACCACACACACGCGCGCACGCACACATACACACACACACACACACACACACACACACCACACACACACGCATACGCGCACACAGGCACATACTCACGCATGCATGCACTATCACATCATCATTGACGTAGTTACGCGAAAATGTTTCAATCCACAATGGCTTCAATTTGAGATAAATGCAATTTTGTGTTTTAGTGGTACACTTTTTTCTCTCTCCTAGTAGAATTGAATATTCTAGGTTTTATTGTAGAAATACGTAAGTATTAAATAATAAAGTAGATTTTTTTCGAATATATGCGTTATAGCGTAGGTTATTAGAAAAATTGGCACTGGAACATTTTTGCTAAATTAGTATTTTATATGCTTATAATTTTGTAAAAACGTTCCACAAAGTTTAAAACATTGTTATATATAAAATTGGTGTAGTAAAGACCCCGGTAACTTTAGGCCTGTATCGATCTTGCCATGTTTAAGCAAAATCTTTGAAAAAGTCATGCTTTCCCAACTGACAGCACATTTCAACTGTAAGAATATACTCTATAAAAAACAATATGGTTTTACTAAAGGTTGCTCCACAACTGATGCGGCTGTGAACTTTGTGGAAAATATTTATGAATCTTGGGAAAACTCTATGGACGGTTTAGGAATATTCTGCGACTTGTCAAAAGCCTTTGATTGCGTTAATCACGATATACTCCTCCAAAAACTACATCATTATGGTGTGCGAGGAGACGCGTTAGGGTTAATGAAATCTTATCTTATTGATAGAGAACAATCAGTAGATATCGAAGGTGTACTATCAAATGCTCGAGGTGTGACTATTGGGGTTCCACAAGGATCAATTTTGGGTCCGTTCCTATTCTTAGTTTACATCAATGATTTACCGTTCCTTGTTGAAAAAAGTACTGATATAATTTTGTTTGCTGATGACACTTCGTTAATGTTTAAAGTTGATAGGCATGAAAAGGATATTGCTGTAGTAAATAATACCCTTAATTTAATTCAAAATTGGTTTAGTGTGAATAACTTAATGTTAAATCCAGATAAAACAAAGTGTGTAAAATTCTCATTAACTAATAATTTTGCATTTCCTGACATTCATATTGGCTCCAAGGTTCTAGATCTCACAAAAAAGACAAAGTTCCTCGGCTTGACACTAGATTCTAAGCTACAATGGGGTCCTCATATCGCTGACCTCTCTGGAAAATTAAGTTCAGCTGCATATGCCGTAAGAAAAATTCGCGAATGTGCTGATGTCAAAACTACCCGTATAGTGTACTACAGTTATTTCCACTCGGTAATGTCATATGGTCTATTACTGTGGGGCAATGCAGCAGACGCAAACATTATATTTACACAACAAAAACGTGCAGTGCGAGCCATCTACTGTCTTCAAGCACGAGAATCTTTAAGAGAAAAATTCAAGACAATAAATATATTGACTATGCCCAGCCTTTATATATACATGAATATTATGTACGCAAGGAAAAATTTGCATAAATTTAAATTAAACAGCGAAGTTCACAACCATAATACTAGAAATAAACATAAAATTGTTGTTGCTAGAACTAGATTAAGTAAAATAAATAAATCGTTTGTAAGCAATTGTGTAAGGTTCTACAACATTTTACCTGATCATATAGTGAACCTTAGAGAAAATGCTTTTAAGAACACTGTTAAACGTATACTCATGAAGAAAGCCTATTATAAAACTGACGAATTCCTTGCGGACGGAAAATCATGGCAGGATAATGTGTTGCTAACTTGACTTGTTATACTTATTATTAATATTTTTTATTGTTATATTTTATATTAGTAATTTTTAAAATTATGTTTTACTGACGTTCATAAGTGTACTTTGTGTACTTACATGAAATAAATAATTGAATTGAATTGAAGTGATAAACACTTAGTTTTGTTTAAGTTAAGTATCGTAGAGTTTTGTAGAATCATATTGTTAGCGTTTTGCTGTAATAAAACCTGCATGGTGCGTCTAACCTGGTGGCGCCTCTAGCGGTGAAAAATAGAAGATCGACTACGAACTCTGTGGTTACAGAGTAAAAGAGGGGGAGATCAGTATGAGTATTGTATTATGAGCGAAAGTAAATGCTTGTTTATAAATTGTAATACAGATTTTTATTAATATGAATATAACTGTTGTAACCGTCTCCTGCAGTTTACCTTGTCTAGGTTCCCTCATTACCCGTAGCGAGAGGTAGGCGCTCCGTTACAAACGTCTGTCTAAGAACCACCACTGATTAATTACGAACCGTTAAAGACAAAATCGAACTAGTTTTGGAGAAAAATGGCAACATGGATTTGCACAAACACATGTTTACTGCAGCGCCCCCTGTCGAGTTGACACCGTAACACCTTTTTAAAAACATGCACCAATCCAACACGAACCCATAAATGAAAATTGCATCAAAATCGGACTAGTCGTTTTGAAGAAAATTTGCAACATCGATTTGCACCAACAAATGATTACTGCAGGGCCCCCTGGTGAGTTGTCACCGTAACATCTATCTAAAAACATGCACCAATTACACCCTAACCCATAATTGAAAACTGCATCAAAATCGGACTAGTAGTTTTGGAGAAAAATGGCAACATGAATTTGCACACACAAACAAACAAACAAGCATCCTTTTCCTAAACGCATATACAGTTTCCGTTTCATCGTGGGTAAAAAGAAACATCGGTAAGTAGTTTCAAATTGATATTTAGAAAAGTCCAGTGTGTCAGTAAAATAAATAGGTAATCATATTATATCTCACGCATCTACTTTTTCTTATTTTTATTTGCTGGCTTTTTTATGTTCCTCAGAAATTTAAACTGTCCCAAGCAGCGGCGAACCATCAGGCCACGCCACCACGCTTGAATCCGCGATGCTGACGCTCGAAGATGCTCCTCGTAAGCGATGCGCTCCTCCCTCTCTCTTTTGAATGTCAACCACGCGTTAATTTCAGCTGCGTGCAAGTCATACTGAAAACAAAATAGTTATTATGAAATGAGCAAAACGTAGGACTAATAAAGTCCAAATAGGCAGATATTTTTTTTGTAAGTAGTTTTGTACCTAAAAAGAAAGGAGAAGGCTGCTATGTTCGA
The DNA here is from genome assembly GCA_954871355.1 of Cabera pusaria. Taxonomy (NCBI): domain Eukaryota; kingdom Metazoa; phylum Arthropoda; class Insecta; order Lepidoptera; family Geometridae; genus Cabera; species Cabera pusaria. The sequence goes on along the minus strand of OX940889.1, from coordinate 16,280,603 downwards.
GTCAATGCATTTTTCTATTTTGTATAACTATAATTATAGTAGTAATTTTTTCTAACCAATTTCTGCCTCTCTGTGAGATGTTTGGTAGCGACGCGTAGCTCGTCCACCTTAGCCGCTAGTCTTGCGTCCATTTCCTTGGTATCAACACCGTACCGCTTTTCCCAATATTTGAGTGACTCCTCGCGTTCCTAGAAATAGTTAACCGTGAGCCTGTACCTCGAAGTATAATATGACGAATCATTTATGCATCACCAATCAGTAATTGGAATTTATCGAAGTCGAGCTGGTGGAATATCCATCCACAGAAAAGTTGCTGGGCATGCATCGATTGCTTAAATAATAATACAAAGGGTCTTGGAAGTGAAGTTTGATTGTGCGAATGACCTATGGTGTTTTAGTCCGAATAATAAAATATGATATACAGTATGAAAGTACCTATTCTTGGCTCATCTCAAATAGATCAAAGGTGAGACTTAAAATTGATTAAATATTGAATGTGTAAGTCGTATACATATAATAATACCAATAATAATAGGAATAAGATCGAAAAAGTGAAATGCACCAACGCGACCGTAAAGTATAGCAGCATCTTGCTCTTTCTACCATAATTATTATTATCATGAGCCTGAACTACCTCACTGCAGGGCAAAGGCCTCCCTCTCTTTCTTCCACGTCCCACGCTTTTGGGCTATTGTAGTCCAATATTTCATGTGTCAGTTCAGACTGTCTCGCCATCTCCGACGAGGTCTGCCGCGTAGCCTTTATTGGGACTTTCTGACATACTTATTAATATCTTTACTGACTTTGTGAGATGATGAAATTTGAAAGGCGATGAGGAGACATGGGACTATAGATTATGTTCTCACAGTGCACCACTGCCGATTCCCCGCTCGGGATCCCGATTCAATCTTAATTTTACGCAGGTCGATAAGTTTTAGTTAGGAACCTTAATCTGAATATCGTAGGCTTTCTTCAGCTCTTGATGCACTCGCTCCTCATGCTCCATGCGAGGCAGCGGCGCCCGAGGTTGGCCGTACTGCAGGTTTAACGATTCTGCCTGAGCTAGGATCCACTTCTCTGCATAGGCAAGGCGAGCGTTCGCATTTAGTTGTTCGTCCTGGGGGTAATCAGAAGTCTTATTGAAGCGATAAAAAAGAACAAATAAATGACATGAGACAGATGCAGCTATAAACTCAAAAATATTAAGCTCCCTTATACAGTATACACTATACAACCTATACTGATCTCTACGAATAAGTGGACTGATCTGCATTATACTGGCAAACCTAGAAACAAATTTCTCCACAGTGACAGACAATACGGATTTCGCCGAAATTGTTACTGTCACGAATATTTGGATCGAGGCTATAGAGAATGTTGACCTGAATACTACATTTACCTAAAAGCGGCGACATAAAGGCTTAGCAGGATTCTTACCAGCACTTATGGGCTGAGGGGAAGGGGCATGGGCGGTACGCGCTAGGACACCGGTTCAGGGGGGCAGGGGTGTATAAAACACCCCCGCCCCCATGTTTTCTCAAGATCAAAGATCATTTGAAGACGAAAGTGGGCGGGCCCAAAAAATTTACAATTATTGTGAATAGCCAGCGGAGTTGAATTTTTTAGAATGGATATTAGATAGATAGATTAGAACTTTCTAAAGGCAGGATTCCTTGAACACTATAGATTGAACTCACGTTAATTTTGTCTCGGAGAATGGCTGTTTTCATATTAGCACTCCGAAGTTCCATAGCCCATTGGCGTCGTTTGGAATCAAATTCATCAACAATAGTAATTTTAGATCTGTAAAATAAAGTTACCTTAAGTTAATTGTTTTTCAATAGGTTACTTATTTATTTATTTAAAAAGGTCTACCAACGATTGTTACAACAATACTTATACTAGACAACATATAACACATATTTCTTAGCTAATTGCACAATCAATTAAAGGTAAACTCCACATTTCCAAAATTAAACTTAATTATTTTATATTTAACTTACGACACAATAAACGAATTTCAAAAGCAATTGTCGCTAACAACAAGGCTAGTTTTCGTTATGTATTGTACAGCATTAATTCATTTAGTTACTTAAATTAAGTAAGTAAGTAATTGAGCAGTTTCTCTCTTGTTTTTAGAAATGTAGGTAGGACAAATATAAATAGTAAATTTTAAGTGTTAATAGTCGTATTTAACACGAATTACTCAGGTATATGTTTATACAAAGCAAATAGTTCTTTTACTGTAAGGTTCACTAGACATAAAACCTTAACAATCATCGCAAAAATGAACGAAATTGCCAACTTAAGAGGTTGGGAATTTGTTGCTGTGCAAAATCAGAAAAATTTAAGCAAGGGTGAAATAATGTTTGTTTTATTATGTTAACAATCAGACTTTAGTGTTATATTTTTCTACGCAAATATGATTAATTTTATATATTTTAATATTTTTAAAAATTTAATAAACATACTTAAAAATTTATGTCTTTGATCCTTTTTAAGAAATAAGTAAGTTATATAAAAAATAAAAAAAAAGATATTTTATATAACTATTATTAATTATTCATTTGATATTGCATCCAACAATTGCTTACGGAGTGTTTTTAAAGATATTGAGTTAATATCAATAGTGTCACTATACTTATTGAGTGATTTACATAATCGAGCTATCGGAGAATTACAACCGAGTTTAGTCCTACGATGAGGGGGAACTAATGGGACGATAGGCTTACGCGGATTATATTTTCTTGGTACTCTAAAATTAATATAAGTGAGAAGCTGTGGACAGTCTATATTATTTCTTAGTATTTTGAAAAGAAAGGTAAGGTCAGCGAGAGTTCGACGTTTGTCTAATGCATGCATTTTAAATTGCTTGAGTCTATCACAATAATTTTGAGCTTTCTTTGCCGTTTTGGCAGAACGCGCCATATGCCAAAGAAATCTTTTTTGAATTCTTTCCAGCCGTAGTGAGTGATTAGCGTAATGTGGCCTCCAAACCACACTGCAGTATTCTAATATGCTTCTGACTAGGCCATTGTACAATAGTTTTTTCGTTTGTTGTCTACGGAAAACCTTGCAGTTTCTTATGAGAAACCCAAGCATTCTGGAAGCTCTTTTAGTGATATGCTCGTAATTTGGAATAAACGTCAACTTTTTGTCGAATAGTACTCCTAAGTCCCTTATAGTATCTACTTCAACTAAGAGTGTACCGTTAATATAATATGACGACTGAGTAATATTATGTTTTCTAGTGAATTTTATATGGTAACATTTGCGTACGTTTAGCTCCATTGAGTTGTGTCTGCACCATTCCACTAGCCTATCTAAATCCTGTTGTAACAAATTGACATCGGATTCAGTGGCTATTTTGCGAGATATTTTGAGGTCATCAGCGTAGAGAAGAGGCAGTGAATGAAAAAAACAATTGATTACATCATTAATAAAAATGTTAAATAAGATCGGTCCAAGATGGGAGCCTAGTGGAACTCCCGATGTTATATTATGCACATTAGAGACGTACCCATTCACAACTACAAAAAAAGATCTTTCTGTTAAGTATGATTCCATCCATTTTAATATACTGCCAGAAAAACCGTAGCAAGCCAATTTTTGGAGTAGTAACGAGTGGGAAACTTTATCAAAGGCTTTGCTAAAGTCTGTGTAGATGACGTCAGTCTGATATTTGTTATCAATAGCTAAAGAAAGTTCTTCCACAAACGATACTAGATTAGTAGTAGTCGATCTATTCTTAACGAATCCGTGTTGAGAGTTAGTGACAAATTTCTGAAAATATATTTGAATGTAGGGACAGATAAGAGATTCGATAAGTTTCGCCAACGAACTTAAAATTGAAATAGGTCTGTAGTTGGACACTAAGTTTTCGTCACCTGATTTATGGATTGGCACTACTTTGGCGAGTTTCCAGGCATCAGGGGAAACACCCGTAGCAAAAGATTTGTTAATAATTTGGACCAAAGGAAATGCTAAGTTAGCTGAGCAGTTTTTAAGAAATATTGGAGGCAATTCGTCGGCACCTGCACCCTTAGTAACATCAAGGTTCATGAGTTTATTTTGTATGTCTTTTTGATTTATATGCAGATCAGTAAATTGAGAGCTCTCACTCGCAATTGACATAAAATTATTATTAGTAAACTTTGGAGAAACTATAAGCAAATAAATTACATATACTCTTTCCATCATTCGCATCCTCTGAACCGTCAGTCATGGAAGTAGGATATACACTACTGCCTCCTCTTTTTGCTTTTATGTACGTCCAAATGTATTTAGAGTTTTTAAAGATCATATTTTCTATATATTTATTGTAACAGTCACTAGCTAAATTATCAGATCTTTTACTTATTATCTGGAATTCTATTTTGTCTCTCGGGTTTTTATATTTTTTATGTCTTGTTCTTAGTTTATTTTTCTCTTTAAGCCTTGCAATAAGTAATCTGTTAAACCAAATAGGGTAGTGCTTGCACTGTTTGGAATTACTGACAGGTACAAATCTGCGTATCACTTCTTTTAAGGTGTGATAAAAAATGGAAACCATACTATTTACGTCAGAACATAATTCAAAGATTGAACCCCAATCTAAGCCATTTAGATGTTCATTGATAGCATCGTAATCGGCCTTATAAAATATGAACTTTATATTATTTGCGTTAGGTGTCAATTTAGTAGAGCGCTGTATGTTTCCGTATGAGATGCAAATTGGTGGATGCAATTGATCAATCGTAGATAGAGCGTCAGGACAAGACGTTACAGTATAAGTGTCTATATCTGTTAGAACTAAATCTAATTTTTTTTCTTTCACATTCGTTACATGATTGACCTGTTGAATACTATTCATATAAGTAAAATCAATAAGTGTTTGACATAGACTAGACGTTTGATAATTGGAACTCTCATATACCTGTGTCCAATTAATATTGCTCATATTAAAATCACCAATAATACAAATATGGCCGTCATGACTATCTATAACGGAGTTACAATTGTTTATAAAATGTTCTAACATGTTGCGTTGTACGGGTGGAGGAAGGTAAACAACACATAACGCTAAGTGAACCAGCTTGTCGCACAAAGGCAAATCAACAAGTACCCATAAATCTTCACAATTACTGTTCCAGACTGTAACGGACTTTGCATGTAAATATTTAGCTATTGCTACGAGGACTCCGCCTCCATCCTTTTTACTGTGAAAGCCTGTGCATTCTCTGTCTCTCCTAAACACTGTAAATCGGTCATCGAATAATTCAGAACTCAGTACTGTATCATTCAACCAGGTTTCGGTAAGAACTATGACATCATAGTTACTACAGGTCAGTTTTCTATAAAATGAATGCGTTTTAGTTCTTAGTCCACGGGTATTTTGGTAGTAAATATCTAACGATAAATTATTAGCTGACATTATGTAATTATTAAATTATACTTCTAGATATGACAAGTAATTAACAATAAACAATTTTATAGGTTTTACTCAAGTTTTGCTAATGTTTCAAAATCTTTGATTAATATAAATCCTGAACTTTCACTCTTCCTCATAAAAATGCGCCCTCCTCTTACCCATACAAATTTAAAACCTTTCTCTTTGGCGGCTAATCTTGCCGCAGAATGCAGTGCTTTATTAGCTGCTGAGAGATGTTCGGTAATATAAACTGGTGACTTGGGTCCACTAAATCCGAAGTGCGAAGACTTTAATTCGCTTTATTGTAGTTCATCGTAGCTGCCAGAAAAATGTCCCTTGTTCTGTTAGAATCAAATTCTACGACAGTGGAGCGAGGACGGTCGCTATTAGGGTTCAGTTTAGCGATTCTTGTGATACGATTGATATTCTTTTCATCTATATCACACTTCACTACATCACATAAGGTCTTGAAGAGGGTTACAAGATTTTCAGATTACTTTTCTGGTAGACATTGAATTTCTACATTATTGTTTCGGCACACCTGTTCCAAATTATTTATTCGGGTCTCCAATACATTTATTTGGTCAGTCGCTTTATTGCTGCATTCTTGCAAGTGTTTAGTATCCCCTTGAGATATAGCGTTCTCCTTTTTCGCTGCCTCAATTTCTCCCTGCATATGATTAATCGTCTGCTTGACGTCACCAAGTTCATTTCTGAATACTTTTAACTCCGAGTCTAGGATAGAGCGCATATTTATATTAATCTGGACTATGAAGTCAGCCATTGCTTTTGTATTACATCTTCCATGATGTCACGTATTTCTGTGCGAGTAACTGGCCCTTCGGCATTGACTGGTGGAGACGACAAAGCTTGCCTTTTATAGGCCCTTACATTAGTGTTGGATTTGGCTGGAGTGATATTCATGTCTCCCGTGGCACAATCGCTTCTCAAGCAACAGGGTCCGACCCAGTCAGCTAATTGTTCCATTGCAGTAATATCGCCTTCCCATGTAAGACATGCGAGGTGAAAAGCTTTATCTAGGCGAATGGAACAACTGCAGCCCCAATTAACATTACTGGTGCTCATCTTGCACAAAACGTAAAAAAAGAAAAAAAAACTTGATAATATTTTATGTGGGTATGCCTTATAATATCAAACGGTGCACGGCAACAAATGCCCTAACTCGCTTCTGCGCAACAAAAACCTCGCGAGAAGAACGTCGTAAGCGCCGTGAAATAAGCGTCACTTACGCGTTTCGCCGAGCAATTTTAGCGCTGGCTGCTTTATCACAGTATATCAAAACAATTGTCGAATGTTTTTGATCACTTTGCACTGATACGATGCTATTTTAATAAATCGATAAATATTGTCCGATTTATCACTATAAACTTCACTATTTTAAAGAAAATTTAGTAACTTTAAGCAACAATTGCAGCTAGAAACGAATACATTTTGTGGAGCGACTTGAAATAGATGCGTTAAGTTCGAGTTCATCGAGTGATGTTTTACCACTTTTATTACATACTAGCTGATACCCGTGACTTCGTTCACATATACCTACCAAGAATTTAGTAACCTATGTTCATACTAATTCTCTAAAGTATCTCCTTGTTAAATTTGAGCTAGATCGGATCGTCCGTTTAGGCGTGATTAGGGAACAAACAAACAGAGTGACAGAGTTACAAACGTTTTTATAATATAACTAGCTGACCCGGCGAACTTCGTACCACCTAACAGACAATGAATGTCGTGTTACCTTTTAGATGAACTTGTTTTAGGCTTTTATGAACGTAATAAATGAATACAAAAGAGATATTAAGTTTATTAATGTATTATGGCAATACACATATATAGAATAAAAATTGGTAAAAATGGGTTTTGGAAATATTAACTTTATTAATTTGCTTGTAAGCATACATTTCTGAACGCACGCATATTTGACAACCAATAAATATGTCAAACAATTATCATTACTAACAATATTTAACATTTTTTTAATCTACGTGACTTGAATTCACAAAAACTTGAAGAATTTTTACTTGACACTGGCTAAATACACTAATCTGTGGAGCCATAATTATACCAAAAAAAAACGCGGTAATCCCGAATATTGTAATGCTATCCACATATGAGAAGATTTTTTATACTTGACACTGGCTAAATACACTAATCGTGTGGAGCCATGATTATACAAAAAAAATCGGTTCGTCCGTTTGGTAGCTACGATACCACAAACAGACACAGACATCACAGATACACACATACACAAATACACACACGAAACTTATAAAACCCCTCTTTTTGTGTAGGGGGTTAAAAAGGAGTAAGCTATTAGCACTCACATGCGAGAAGTATCCCGTTCTTTCAGACCTATCTTGCTACAGACTGTACTCACCTCCGCAATTCTTCATACTGCTTCCTTTTAGAGACGACTAGTTCAGCTTGGTTCTTCAAAGAAGTCACAGCATTTTGAAGCGAGCGCCATTCACCAGTTTCTGCGACTTCTATAAGGGTTCTTCTTATCACATCTGCCACTTTTTCTCTAGAAGATTTGGATATTCAAGTCTAAGTAAAATATAAAGTACCTTACTTAATCAAAGATATCATAGATTTAGTATAACTTACCTAATCATAGACCATTATTATCTTGCAATAAATGCAGCTTCTAAAGGGTTGTAGTAGTAATATTGCTTTTTTTGTATCGTATAGGCTAGAGTTTGACCACTATCTCACCTGTTTGTATGTGACGATGCGGTCGAGGATGGTAGCACGCTAGTCGCACGGTACTATTATCATAATTTAAACTTGGTACCTGAAATACAATTTAGTTACTAGTTCAGTAGGTAATCCAGATCCTGTTTATGAAGTAAGTAGAACGTAACGTAAGCCTTTATTCTACCTTTAGCGAACCAACTTTGCCGCCGACATTTATATTATAGAAATATGCGCTGGTACTACGAGTATGTCATCTAATGATCTTTGAAAAATGTACTCATCATTTTGGTACAAACCTGTGACCGGCAGCAGACAGAAATGATCATGAACTTTTGTAGCTTACATTCATTTTACTTTCAACGGTTTTTGCGCCATCTATCGCAGTAGAGACGTATCTTACCTTAAAGCCTTAACGTAAAGTACTTACCGATCTCTCTCAAGCTTTGCACGTTGTTGCTCCTGGCTTTTGGTGGCAATTTTCCAAAGATGAGAGTGGAGCTCAGTGCTGCCTTCTGAAAATTGAAGTTACGAAAAACAATTTCTAGATGGCGCTACTAACATTAAACTAGATACCTTTCCAAACTTTTTTGAAGCGCTCAATAGTCAAATAAATCCTATTGTTGTTAGGTATTCTAATATTCTTAAATATCACACATCCGAAAGTTCCGAAATAGTTCCGTTATAATGTACTTGTATGTAGGTAGATACTTGTACCTACATACGAGTACCTACATTATATCCCAAAACCAAAACCACAACCAAACAAGTTTGTGTAAAATTTACCTACGTGTAGGAGTACAAAATTTACCTACGTAAATATTCCTACCATACATGTCAATAATTGGCTGAGATAGATACATACATACCTATCACTAATGAGCGTTTTTTAACAGATGGCTTTCAAAATAAACGCAAATGTCTGACATTGTAAATGTGACAAACCCTTTTAACGGACTTCACCAAAAAGGAGGAGGTTTTCAATTCGTATGTATGTTTTTTTTTAAATTATTTTTTGGCTGATGATACTTACCGCTTAAATTCCATAAAGGACTAAATTATAATTTTTAACGATCTATTTTCGCAAAAAAAATTAATAATCAAACAGACATCAAAGTAGGCTTGCATCAAAATCCACCAAGGGAGTGTAGAGAAACAAATGTTAAAATAACCGGCCAAGTGCGTGTCGGGCCACGCGCAGTGTAGGGTTCCGTAGTAGCCTGTTATTCAATGCAAGTCTTTACCCGTTATAAACAAGCAACTAGGTACTTCGTCTTTGTCACTTTAAAGTATTTATTCTAAGGATTTTGTATTTGGTACAAAATTATCCAACACCCAAGTTCAACGACAATTACTGCTAAACTCATAGAGTTATCTTAACCGTTATAGTTTTCCTCATAAAGTTCATGAGATGCATATTATCACGAATTTTTCCAGATTTTTTAAGCCAGCAGGGGGACGCCCTACTGGAACAAAAATTTTCACTTTAAAGTTTAATATTTCGTAAATGGAGCATTCAATCGAATAATGGTATTTGCAATCCTTAAGTCATTTCAAAAGACCTATTAAACAATACCCCACACGATGGGGTAGACGACAAAAAAAAATCATCCCCACTTCTCATGTAGGGGAGATACCCAAAAAAAAATATTTAAAAAAAATGTCGGCGTAATTTATATACATACCCCTACAAGATTACCGTTTTCTAGCATTAACGGTCTCTTAGCAAAACCTCGGACAGACAGACAGCCGGACATGACGAAACTATAAGGGTTCCTTGTCAGGACTACGGAACCCTAAAAATGAAAACGGCTCTTGAGGTCTCTACGGGTGGAATTAGTTTCGGCGTGATATCTGATGTAGCCAGTTCGTAAGACGGCCTTGCTGTGACATAGGTATGTGGATTGACTTGGTACTTTGTGTGCTCGGTAGCCCGGCCTCTCGTCTCACTGATGTGACTCAAATCTAGTTGTAGAATAGGTATAGGAGTTCATGCTCCGTACTCACATACGATGTTCCTTAATAGTTTTACTTGGAAGCATAGAAAAGATAATAATACTACGTCGGAAGTGAATAACAATCAACGTGTTGACGGCATAATTAAAGCTCGAAGGCTTGTGTCGTGTTTATGGTCCAGAACTTGAGTTTTACTCGCTTTTGAGCATTTCCTATCAATATAACTATCGAGCAATACCGTATGCGAGTTGGTAAGGAGATTTAGAGATCGTAACCCTTTGAAGCAGAGTTGATCACACTTGACTATCTTTTAAGGTACTTAATGGATTTCAATGTAACTTTCCATATGCAATTAAACCCAGATACACGGTAAGTTGAGCTTAAAATATCTTACCTAGAATACGTATTTGCATTAGAACCACCTCCAAAGTTAATGCAAATAGAATAGCATCCATATTTCCAATTCTGGAAAAGAAATAATCAACTATGCAGGTTAGTCTTTCCTCCGTTTGTGAGAGAAAATAGGAAGCAGTTGCATGTTCCTCAGTCAAATGTACGACCACGTATATAACCGATAACTATTTAACCGACGAAAATAAAACGGAGGAGGTTATCAAGTCGACGCGTGTATATATATATATTTTTTATGTATGACCACGCATAACTTTTTACAGAGTAGTCTGATTTCGATAATTCTTTTTTTATTGGAAAGGGTATACCCCCAAGGGGGAGCCCCCTTGGGGGTATATATAAATAATTCCACTTTGAATATCAACAAAAATAATGGATAAATGTATCATTATTTGGATGATTTTATCATATCATCAATGTATGTCAACTGGAAAAAACAAAGAGCCGAAAATCGGGCTCAGTTGCGTGTGTTGAGAGAGGCATATGTCCAGCAGTGGACTGATACCGGCTGATTATGATGATGATGATGATGATGTTTCACAGGTGGTACAATTTAAATTTCATCGAGATATGTTCAGTACATCCAGAAATATGAAGATAAACACCTCAAACTTAGTATTGAAATTGACTAGCGTGACGTCGGAAGACGAAGAAAGAGAAGTTTTTTTTAGTTTTTTATGTGATCTTAAATTATTTTTATTATTATTATAGAGCATAAATGTTCTATATACCGTTTGTCTAGGCCAGGAGTAAGCAATGACGCCTGCTTTTGACATAGTAGATTATGGCCACAAAAAATTATAAAATAAGACTTTTTAACAAAAAATTAAACCGCCGAAAACTGAAAAGCAAAAAATAATAAAACTTTTTTATTTAACCTTAATAACGAAGTTCTTAAACTACTGTTTGTATACCTAAGTATATACTTTTGTAATTGTTTTGAGTTTTTAACTAAACATAATAACTAAGTTCTTAAACTAATGTAAGTATGTATACCTAAGTAATTTTGAGTTAGCGCCAAATAATCATAATATCACTAAATAAGCAAAGATCACTAAATAACCTCTTAAATTTAAAGAAATAACCAAATCAAATTAACAATGCAACGTGAAATCTCTAGCGATGAACATAAACATTCCAAAAAATGCGCTTCCACACGACCCACAGACTAAATAGAGATGCACGACCACTCGCAACGACGTGTGCCCGTCACGGGCCGTCACAGAGGTGCCCGTTCGGGTTGCAGTCTCGCTGACATTAACTTCGTCAACACTCGGCATTTTCCGGCGAACTGGCGTGTCGCGCCATGCCTCCGCCGCGCATCACGCTTTACGTAATTAATCAATTTTTTACAGAGTAGGAGTCCAATTTTGATTTAGACCAGTCCAGTTATGATCGATATTCGAACAAAGTAAAAACTAATAATAAATTTGAGTCTGACACTCTCATAAAAACACTCAGAGGTTTGTGATTTTTAATTTACATAATTAATATGTGGCGCGAGTCAGTTTTAGTAGCAAGATTGAGATTTTTGTCTAGAGACAAAAATCTCAATCTTGCTATATATATATAGATATCTCATATATATATATCTATATAGATATCTCTCGAGATATTCATCAGGTCTCTGTGATTTGTATAATCAGGCTACCGTGGAGATGTACCCTGCCCGTGACAAAAATTATCATTCGAATCAGTTCACAATTGGAAAAAAGTAATCGTAAAACAAACAAAGAAATAACAACGGGTTGCACTCCGGGAGTGCCGGCAGAAGTGAAAACTTTAACATTAACGTTGTGTTTTTTGTCTACTCTCCCTCCGACTTACGAATTTTCGATCAGGTCACGTGTCATGACGCGAGGTCCTGAGACTAGTATCATACTTCAGTTTAAACTAGTATGATCTAATACTATATAAATCTTTGTCCTGACATACTGACTGACTGACTGACTGACTGACAGACAACGCACAGCCTAAACCGCTGGTCGTAGAGACTTGAAATTTGGAGGGTATATTTGTCTTAGTACGCAAGGGTGTACTAAGAAAGGATTTTCCAAAATTCACCCTTGAAGGGGTTGAAACGGGGGTTCAAAGTTTGTATAGAGAAACATGATTAGATAGTCTATTCAATTCGAAACTTCACACAAGTGCTTCGGTAAAAAAATAAGTAAATACGTGGTTCAGGGTTTTTTGAAATTCCACATCTAAGAGGGTAAATGGGGTAACAAAGTCTGAAAATCAATATTGTTTCGGATTGCGCTAAAATTTGGCATGCAGATAGTTATTATGACGTTAATGTCTGTTAAGATAGGATTTTCGAATATTCACCCCTAAAAGGGTGAAGTGGAGTACAAAGTCTGAAATTAATAATGTTTCGGATTGCGCTGAAATTTGGCATGCAGATAGTTATTTCGACGTAGGTATTCGCTAAGAAAAGATTTTTTAAATTCACTCTTTAACGAGATGAAGCGGGGGTTCAAAGTTTGGATAGTGATTTTTTTCGACATTTTTCACAAGTACTTCTGTAAACAAATAAGTAAATACGAGTTTCAGGCTTTTTCAAAATGCTAATACTAAATCTGAAAATCAATATTGTTTCGGATAGCGCTGAAATTTAGAATGCAGATAGTTGTTATGACGTAGGTATCCGCTTAGAAAGGATTTTCTAAAAATTCCGCCCGGATATTACTTATTATGTTCAATCATGTATATAAACTTATAGATTTACTTAAGTACTTCTGTAAATAAATAAGTAAATACGTGTTGCAGGATTTTTGCAAGGGGTTGGTAAAAAAGTCTTAAAAACCAATATGGTTTTTCGGGTTTTATAAATATTAATCCCTATTTCCCTTAGTCACTCAATAACTTGAAAATGGGTGAACCGATTTGGCTTTTACTTCTTTGATGTCGTTTATGATAGAAAGGTTATTACAAAATAAAAGTTCTAAGTAAATAAAAGAAGTCTTTAACGCAGGCAAAGCCGCGGGGCATGTCTAGTAGCAGTATTCTTATACTGCTACTAGAAATGCCCCGCTGCTTTTTTTTTACTTCTTAGTAAAAAATAGAGAAACGATAAACTGCTAGAGGTAAAACGTAATATCCGGCACGATACTGCCGGCTGTCAATCGGTGACAAAAGCTCGGCTAGATATATAGTTTGGGAGAGTTGGGTTATTTCGGCACAACCCACATTTCAATAACATTATTAGAAAGTTTAAAAAATGGGTTGGTAACGAACTATGTTGTTTCTCTGGCCTTTTGTTTAACATCCTGCTACGCAGTTAGGTTAATTGATCAGTGACTACAGTTTATTTTTTTATTTATAGCTTAGCCAAAGTAGTACTTACCTAACTTGTAAAGTTAGCATTTTATGTTGATTTAAGATAATAATGCTATCAAATGGCGAGGAATATATTGCGGTGTATCAGAATCAACCAGTTGAGTGAAATCTCTAGATACTCATTTACTTAGATCCGAATCCAGAAATCACAGATCACTACAGAGGGTGCCAGAAATATAATGATAAACTGGCAACATTCTCTTATAATTTAAATTTATTGGCATAGAAAGAAGTAATGAGACCATTTTACATTTTCGTGAACTTTACATAATTTACCTCCGTCCCGTTTCTACCATCGAAACTCCTGATACCGTCAAAAAGCACATCCGCACATTATATATACGTGGGCATCACATACTTCTCGTTTCACACGGTTGTTCTACCTACGTACGTACCTGTAAGATGTGGAATGAGCTCCCATCTGAAACCTTTCAAGAAACTTCAATCTGGGTAGGTTTAAACGAAGAGTAATGAGAGTGCTCACTAATAAGTGCAGGCAACACACTAATACCTCTGGTCTTGCAGATCTCAATAGGCGGCGGTGACCATGCTTACCATCAGGTGGGCCAAAAACGTAGCTAAAAATGCGGGACGCCACTAGTTTTCCAAAGTTCATATTAATTTATTTCAGAAATAAACCAATTATAAGTACTACTTTACATTTTTGATTACTGAAAAATTGATAATGAATACATTAAAAATAGTTTGTATTTGTTAGTTTACTAACAAAATCATAGAGATTAGCGTAGCATGGGAAGGGATTTCCTAGATCTATGGGTAAATTTCTTAGAGTCTGTACCCTAAGACTGCCAACAGGATCCTATTACTGAGACTCCGCTGTCTATCCGCCCGTCTGAGACAAGGTCGTTGTATCTTCTGATCCGTATTATTGTTATTAACGAAACAGTTCGTGTACGAGTCCAATTCTCACTTTTTTTTCATTAGTAATTAAATCCGCCGTCGTTCGCAGCCTATGACGTAGACCAGCCAGCTAATAAGCTACTAACGCCAGTGACGGGGCCTCCACTAAAACTTATTCAAGATGGAAATTCCTTATACAAATTGAAAGGGTTAACTACAAACGATACTTAACAAAAGCAATTTTAGAGCCTTTCGTAAACGATGGATACACTATCTTGTATTGATGATATATTAGATAGATTGCATGAGATATTTGCATAAGATGTTCGTAAATGAAGATTTTTTAACCCACTTAAAGACAGGGTGAGGTTCTTAATTCATATGTTTTTTGCCACTCGGTTAACAAATTTGAGGAGACATCTCCTCAAATTTGTTAACCGATTTTAATAATAAAAGGATAAATCTCTAGGTATATGCAGATAAATTCTTCAGACTAGTTACTGAAATTATATTGTAATACGGGACTTATCGCGCTAAAAACATCATTTTATTTACCTCGACGTTTCGATCAAGTTGCATTGACCGTGGTCACGAGAAGACTGGAAATGAAAGTTTAGTTACTGAAAATAAAATAAATCGCGAGGCATCAGAAGCTGGTTCTTCATACAGTTTTGTAACATCCCGAGAGATAGCGTATTGCTAGAACGTATTCTATGATAGCATTACATATGCCGTTACATTGATGGTTATATGCAAAGCGTGACCTATTTTTATCTCACTATCTCTTTATATACCTTGATTTTATAACAGGTATGTAACAGGCGCTTTATTACGGCTTATGGTTCCTATAACAGACATAGTTTACGTCAACGAGGCTGTATTATGTCTACCAGTCACCTTAATTTTATCCAGGGTGTTTGGCACAAGGTTTACGCTAAGAAGGGTTTAAAATTTCGGATAATCTTAAGGGGACCGTTATTTCTAGGCCTTGTTGGTGTTAACTAGACACCCTGTAATATATTTATACATTGTGAATAAGTCTAGCAACAGCTACTTTGAACTATTCAATAGTACTAGGTAGAGTATATAGTAGTCAGTACTAGTAACTAGAAGTAATGTAGGGTTTTTAAGTGCTAGCACAAAACACCTAAAAGTTAGGTCTTTAAATAAATAAGAACGTTTAAAAAATTCAAAGAACTGACTTCAAATGCCGCACTTTTAATTTTCAGTACCAAGTTTGAGGTGTTTATCTCGATATCTCTGGAGATATTTATTAGATCTCAATAAAATTACTATGGTATCACTCTTAGGATATTTTCCTTCCAAAAAAAAAATAATCAACAAAATCGGTTCATAAACGACGAAGTTATCCGCGAACACCCATAAAAATATCTATGTACGGTCGAATATAGAAATCTTCTTTTTTGAAGTCGGTTAAAAAGAACATTGTTTATTCGAAAAAATTGAAAATCTAATTATTTATTTATTTGTCTAGTCTAGACCATGACCGATTGTGGAATCATACAAATAAATAACATAGGAGCCAATCTAAACTAATATTATAAAGGGGAAAGATTTTTTTTTTGTTTGTTTGAAAAATACTGCACTGACTTTAAACATTCTTACACTAATGGAAAGCTACATTATCAGCGAGTAACATTAGCGATATTTTATCCCCGTATTCTCATGGGAACGGGAACTACGCGGGTGAAACCGCGAGGCGCTGCTAGTTACAAATAAATATACAGACACTTTATTCTCGTTGAGGTTCCGCGACAAATATATTTTCTTGTACGACATTGTGGGCAGTGACTGAAAAGAAGAGCCGAAAATCGGGCTCAGTGGCGTGTCTTAGGAGAGGCCTACGTCCAGCAGTGGACTAATACTTGATGATATTTTCCTGTAGTTGGTTCTTGTTCTTGATTAGGTTTACCTTCATTATTTTGCAGTCAGGTACATAGATAAAACGTTTTGAAAAATAATTATCAAGTAAAAATAATTTGAAAATTCTAGGCAATTAGAATAAAAACTAAAGATGTTTATAAAAACATAAAAATTATAATATCAGAACTTAAAAAAAAATTATGTACTTTTAGATATTTCCCAAAGCTAGATTTGATCTTTCCTATCAGCTATTCTAAAATATACGGTCGAATTGAGAAACCTCCTTTTTTTAAGTCGGTTAAAAACAAAACGATCACAAACAATCAAAGTTTATAAAATTTACTAAGGCTGAGTTGCACCATCTTACTTTAACTATAATAAACGTCAAAAATCTGTCAAAATCCATATAAAACATAAGAAGTTCTATAAACATGCATTTAACACGACGTTTTAATCTCGAATTTTAGTTTTGAATATTTACATACATTTTATGATCTTTTCTATTTATATCAGTTTACGTTTGGTGACGTTGCACTCTCCAGACCATACTCTACCTAATGTTGCAACGACCTGTCACAATTCAAGTGTACTCTATCCAAATAAATACTTAAACATGAAAGCTTTCTTACCCTGAAAGGGTTCATTCATCAGACAATAATTGGCACAAATCCTACTTACTTCTCGGGGGGCTCCATTCTCTCGCTAATGAACTGTTGAGGCGAATGAACAAATAACCTAACAAAATACTACGTTAGTATCAATTAGTTTGTATCGTTTGATTTGACATGGCTTGTGTGTGCGTTGGCACCTTAAGGTACGTTTTAGATGATGGTAGCTGCAGCGAATGTGTAACTTTCGTGCTATGCCGAACAGTGAACAGTAAGTTCGTAGGTTTTAATCATATTAGTAAAGACTTAATATGAATCAGCGGATGTAAAGTTTAATATTATTTTCTATATAATAGGTATATAATTTTCGACAATATTTATTTTAGCTTCAAGTAAAACTTTAAATCAAAAACTCAAAACATTGATTCTGAATTTTACACACATAAGCTGGGTACACACCATCCTCCTGATATAATACATAATAATACTCATATAAAATGTATACCGATATGGCCGAATGTTCGCTTGTGTTAACTGCGAATAAAAACTTGGCTTTAGATTATCTACTCGAATGTCAGAAAGGTTACCACGGTGGTTTCTCGTAGCAACGAACAGTTACATTGTTACATCAATACGGTTACTATTAAGTGATATTGTTTAACGTACGAATAAACAGATTACATAGGTTTCAACATTGGCCTTAGTGATAGGTAAAATTGATTTTAACAGAATGAGCGTTTGCTAAGAATGACAAGGTGGGGTTCGATTTTGATCAATGATTGTGTTATAAATAAATCAATTAATGCATAGGTTTATCATATTTTACCAATTTTTTTATTTATTTAGCGGCTAAAATAAGTAATTTGGCAAATGGTGTAAAATGCCTTCACACATTTGGATTATCTTTGCAAGGTTGCATGGATTGGATGAAAGCTAAGAATCAAGAATCGGATTAGAAATCATAGTATACAATTGGAAATTTGTCCAGCAGTGGACAAAGCCAAGGTTTTGAAAGTTTTACTTTTGTGTTTTATTGGGTGTATGTGTCTATGTACAGTACCATTTATTACACATGATGATAATTGATTGTCATTTATTCTATGATTTTCTACATACCTACTGAATAAATGCTTTAAAATTTTAATTTGAACTTTGAACATTCAGATACATGTTTGATGATTTCTACATGATTTCTACATGACCTCTGGGTGTTGCTAAAATATGACAACTGATGGTGTAGCTTCACCCAGTGGTAATATTTTAGCCTGTGACTCGCACAGTCAACGTAACAAAACCATGTAAATGATAGTAGGTATTGTATTACCGCCTAGTGTTCGCCTGGGCCACCCTCAAGTTAGAAGATCTGCCTCTAAACACCAAACGCTATGCTCCGACAGCTATAATTGAGAATCAGTTATCATTCTAGACCACATCGTCACTATCAACTCTACCAACAGGTGAGATAATGGTCATACGCAGTGATATGATATGATCTGAAGTTTGGTCCGTTAGATGTAAAATGGAAACAATTTAAGTCACCTAAGTTAAGCTGCTGAATCCTCTTTAATTATTATTTTAGAATGAATGGATATAGGACACCCCCGGCTAGGTAATAAAGCGAAGATCTTCACAGCAGGCCGGCAAGAGCTGGATACGATGGTAGCAGATAGCCGAGGATCGTGCTCAGCGGCTGTAACTTGGTGCAAACGCTTATTTTCTATTCGATCGATTGGCATAGACTGATGCTCATAATACAATAATAAAACAACATACATATTTTATATACCTACTCACAAATAAACATATGTGCGGTTCCACATCAACTTATATTTTTTTATTCCAGATATGCAAGCGCTTGACCACTATATCATTGATTATATGTGACGACTGAAAGGCATAATATTTTTTTTAATTTTTTTTTAAAAGGATTACTCGCAATCTGGGTTGCATATTACTAGTATTCTTGTTAACCCCTCCAACTAAGCTAAATATGCTTGTCTCTGGAGCGGGTTCACGTCAATAGTGCAACGGGTGGGGTGGGTATCGAACTCACGACCTCTCGATCGCCAGTCCGACGCCTTATCCATTGGGCTATTGCCGCCTTAATTCCTTTGAGCTATAATAATTTCAAAACTTCGTGAATATTCGCGACGCACCAACTTTGTTAGAAATCCTACCCTTTGCTTACATTTAACTCGAGTTATTCAAAACACTTTATTTTTCACCGTCTTAAAACTTTTGAAGAGGTCAGTGTTCTGCGTCAACAAGAAAAGTGTTGAGGATATACGACAGATTCTGAAAATTATTGTAACATAAATAACTTTGAAGGAAATTTTGTTAGTTTAAAGGGAAGTATTTAGATGATGTTATGTACCTATGTATGCCTTTCGTGAGTTTCCAATATTTTATGCTCTGGTTAATTTAAATAGCTGTTACAACATGATGAAGCTCAACGAGGGCAAAACGAGGCAGACACATTTTATTTCAGCAGTGAACTTCCGGTCCGTAAAATGTATAATTATTACATTTAATATTTCGCTCAAAAGTTTTCCTTTTTAACCGACTTCACAAAAAAGGGGGAGGTTGTCAATTCGCCTGTATGTTTTTTTTTGTGTGTATGTTACGCGATTACTCTGTCAATTGTGAACGGATTCAAATGATTATTTTTTAATAGGTAGGGTACGTTTCCGAGGTGGTCCCATTGTAATATTATCGAGATCTGATTAGTATCTCCAGAGATATGGAGATAAATACCTCAAACATAGGAGAATGTAATGGTTTTATAAGAAGAGTTCCAAGAAGATTATACACAATGGAGGTTGCTATTGCATATACTTTTGAAGACTAAAAAATATGACCTTGAATAATGTTTTTACATCTTTCTTCTCATTGATTTTGGTTTTTGACAGATATTCTTACGATAATTGTGAGCGAAATAGAAACAAAGGTGGGGAGAATTAGTTTTTCTTCACAGGAATGTTCTACCGGGCAAAGTCTTGTTAGGGTGCAACGTTTTTGAGCATACGTAATATTTTTTGACATGACATGACGTTTGGCGAAGATAGCGGCCATATGGCGGCGATTAATGTTACTTATTGCAAATAATACTTTTTAATATTCATTTTGGAATACAACTAGTCCGTGTACTTTTATAGTATTTGGAATTATTGTAACAAAATAGACAATTAATTATCATTTGTGCGGATGCTTTTATTGTACAGGGCCATTTTGGACATTGTCCTTTGATACCTTGATGACATCATTATGACTAGTGGATATTTTAAAATGATTGTAAAATTATAATTATAGATATTTTAAAATTGACCTCAAATGCTGCGCCACTAGCGCGGCATTTGAAGTCAATTTTTTAGGGTTCCGAACCCAAAGGGTACCAAATGAACACTCTCTGAGACTTTGCTGTCCGTTCGTCCGTCCGTCGGTCCGTCCGTCCGTGTGTCTATATGTGCGAACTTCACAGATCTGTATCTTCTTAACCGTAATAGGTACATACTTGAAATTTTCACAAAGTATATATCCGTCAGTGTATAACGGCCCAGACACGAAATTTTATAGATGCATGTAATTTAATTAAACTTATTTGTTGTTCGATCATCATTCTGAAAAAATCTAGATATTAATTAACTGAATAAATTATTTAAAAAATAAAACCGACTTCATAACCACAAACAGGCACTCAAAAACGAAAAATAAATTACTTAATATAATGATTTAAGCGCTACCCACCTTTGAGTATCAGCCACTCAAAGCTACCCACTTATCTATTTGAAGTCGATGCCAGCCAAGTCTATTGGATAGTAGATAGATACTATGTATATAGTAGTAGTAAGTAGGAAGATACATGTAGGTAGTATCTATCTATTAGACTTGGCTGGCCACGACTTCAAATAGATACGTGGGTAGCTCTTATAATCATTATATTAAGTAATTTATTTTTCTCTTTTGAGTGCCTGTTTGTTGTTATGAAGTCGGTTTTTTTTAAATAATTTATTCAGTTAATTAATATCTTGATTTTTTCAGAATGATGATCGAAAACCGGTTTTTTTAAATCATCTCTGTATCTCATAAATGTATTTTAGATAATATGATACCATTGAACAGATTAGATAGTATGTTGTGAATTTTTTTTAAATATACCGGTAAGTAAAACAGCGGCTTAGTAGATGATTAGCGGTTACTGCTGCTCACAGTTTTGTGCTGCTGTCTATTAACATATGGAAGTTTTTAAGGTACGGACACACCGCAGCGTCCTGCGTGCGCGATCTAGGCGGCGACCAGATAGCGCAGTAGTATTTGTACCGACTGGTCCACACCAAACGCGATCAGAAAACAATTGAAAAGTACTGAGATCGCACCCGCAGATCGCAGGCCGCCGCGGTGTAGCCGTACCTTTACTGTTTGTTTCAGCTTCACTTGTTAGACACAACAAACAGCTCTACTATTTTTCGAACATAAGCGAATGTGTGCAAAAATTTGTATACTTAATTCATAAAAATATCAGAGACACTTGTATTTAAAGACATGATCAAATATCTCTGTATCAAGCTTAAATAGTGCTTAGTGCTGTAACGCGTCACTGTGTGCCGGCGGCAAACACGGCACTGTAGGAAATATCCACAGGGTGGGCGGCCCCGAAAATGTGTTGAAGAGTAATGAAATCACGCGGCTCGGCGTCATATTAAATTGAATCACCTTAATTATCGCCCGTAGACGTAAAGGCCCCTCAGGCGAAACGCTGTGGCCAGAGCTCTATCTATACCTACTTACTCAGCTATATAATAATGTTTACCTGTTGTAGCCGTATTCGCTGTTCAGGTAGAAATTGGGGATTTTAGAGCCTATTTTCGCCAAGATATTTAGTGTACTTTGCTAGTATAAGTTTAAGCTATGCACTAATATGCAGCTATTTTATATATTATTTAATATAATACTATGACATATCCATGCGATCAATTATAATAGGAATTATAGATTTTTTAATAGCTGTATAGAAACCCTTATGGTACGGACACACCGCGGCGTCCTGCGATCTGCGGACGCGATCTCAGTACTTTTCAATTGTTTTCTAATCGCGTTTGGTGTGAACCAGTCGGTACAAATACTACAGCGCTATCAGATGGCCGCCTAGATCGCGCACGCAGGACGCTGCGGTGTGTCCGTACCGTTAAGCATTTTTGAAAATCATCCAGTAGCAGGTGTTAAAAAGTAGATATGAAACGACTGGGGGACCAGTAAAAATTTTAAAAAAAAGGCTTAACTACATACTAATTGTGGGTTGCACATTACTAGTAATCATGCCAACTAAGCTAAACATGCTTGTGTCTGGTGTGGGTTCACGTCAATAGTATAATGGGTTATAGGGATCGATCTCACAACCTCTCTACCTACTGCCGCTTAAGTTTAACCTAAGTGTCTAGTTTTATAATAATAATAATAATAAGCCCCCCTTAATCCTACCTAACGTCCGAGTCGAACACCAGACCACGTGGGGGGCGGGCAACGTTTACTATTGAAACTTAAACGGCTAAGGGTAGGTAGGGGAGGAGAAGAGAAGGAGGAGTAGAGGAGGTTAGAAATAGGGTAGCAAATAAGAATAGAACGAGAGGAGCCGAAGACTCGGCTTAATCCTATACTGAGGCTCAATATTTCGGTGTGACTAAAACGATGGTAACAGCGATGGTGAGTAACGAAAAGCACGACTGGGTAAGGAGGGACACAAGGGACTAGGAGATGATGATAGCGATGGTAAGTGACAATGAGTACTAATCTTGGTTAGTAATCATAAAATAGAGGCATTAGTGGGATTAGAGATGATGATAGAGATAGTATGTGACGATGAGTAATAAGTAAATATGATAGTGATGGTAAGTGACGACGAGTAAATTGATTTAGTAGTAAACATAGAAAGAGCATAAGTGGAAATAAGAGATGAGGGTAGCGATGTTAAGTGACAATTAAAAACCGTATTGGTTAGAAAACATAGGAAAGACGCAAACGTAGGAATTAGAGATGATGATAACGATGGTAAGTGGCGAAAAGGAAACCGAATGGCAAAATTTAGAACAAAATATTATGGTGACAGTATAGGATGATAGATAAAGGGTTTATTTCTATCTAAGATGGATTAAGTTAGGATAATAAGCCATGCTAAGGCTCTTGGGCACATTAGCCCTTCTGAGGCTTATATGGAACAATCGCCATTAATGCGGGATGGTGATTTCTGGGTGGCGGCGGAAGAGTACCTAGGCTAGATACCAACGGCGGTGCCCACGGGCTTAGTTAGACAGCTCACTGCATACTCATACGCACGGGACCAAGGTGCGTCATGAGTTTTTCTTGTCCCTAGCTGCATGATGAGTACAACCATACAATGTCCCCAAGTGCCCGGCGACTCCGGGGGTGATGCCGATGACAGTAGGCAAGAACTCCCCGTGGTCAGGGGCGAGATGAATCTCCGGGCGGGATCGATTAACTGTCAAACGACCAATGCTTCTCATACGGATTTTGATCAGACTTACGATATAGATAATTGCAATCGAGCAAATTTTAATGAAAATAGTTCAACATCAACATCGGCTGAGGACGTTGTGCAGGTGACATTAGTCAATAATCCTGCACCCGCCAAAGCTGCCCCACGTGCACGCAAGAGATGGACTCAAGATATGAACATCTTTATCTTGCGCACGTACTTCATATTAACGTCACTAGAATCCGACTCAAGTTCTTATTTGACAGATTTGCATCAAAAATTTATCGAACAGTTCCCAGAAATGGACATTAGCAAACAACGGATAGGCGATCAGAGACGGGCAATAGTCCGCAATAAACTACTGACAACACAACAAATCAACGAGATTCGAGGAGAGGCAGAAAAACACATCGACCATACACTAAGCCAAAATTACAGAACAACAGAGTCAAACAATCACAACATCACAACAGAGCACATCAATGTCAAACCATACAATCATACCAACGCAAACAACTCAAAGAATGCGATGGACAAACCAATTTAATGAAACGATAATTCGGAACTATTACAAAATTACAAACATAGAAACAAATAAATCAGCCTACAGACAGCCACTACATAGAGCAGTTATTGAAGAACACCCAGAACTAGTACACGTATCTGAACAACGGATAGCTGATCAGCGCAGAGTTATCATACATAACAAATTGATTAAAAGTGATAGATTACAACAAATCAGAGACGAAATATCTTCTGAATTAGCTATAACTACTATAGAATCTCAACCAGAAACAATTTCTCCGTCAAACAGTTCCATACCGATACTCAACACGCAAGTGCAAACAGAAACTACGAACTTTCAAGTCCTCAACAACACAGATGAACTACCATCAAATAATACTGCGAACACAATGGCTGACGAAAATTGTCAAACGAGACCGCCAGACGTTGTAGAGCCGCTGACATTGTTGTGCACACAAATATCTTTGGAAAAGCAGAATACAATTGAGAATACTTTCTTAAAAACGTTAAATGATTTTAAGGATACTGAGCCTACAAACCGTCCTTCAATACCACGGCAGAATCCTACAAAACAACTTTTGACTATAACAAATTTCATAAACCGAACCGTATTACCTAACTATCTAAAAGATGATCTTAACTTCCAATCAGTTCAAACAGCACTCTATTGTGCCGCATACACCGCTGTAGTAGAAAACGGAGGACAGATCAAAAACGAAACTAATAAACAAACATATACAGACAAAACACCTAGATGGGAAAAGCATTTGACCACAAGAATAGAAAATCTAAGAATAAAGATAGGTAGGTTAACAGAATATATGAAGGGAAACCAAAGCTCGCGATTAAAAGCGCATATAGATGTCATAAAAAATAACTATAAAATACACTCTCAACACGAAGCGGAAAACACAGAACTAGAACACTTTATGGACACTCTAAAACAAAAACTGAATGCACTCTCAAGCCGTTTACGACGATACAAACAAACATCTAAACGAAAAACACAAAACAAACTATTCAACAATAATGAAAAAGTATTTTATAGACAACTATCAGAAAACGAAAACAATAGTACAATAACTGACCTACCAAATGCTGAAAGTTTTCATAAATTCTGGAGTGACATCTGGTCAATACCTAAAGTACACAATGAAAACAGCTGGATTAAAAAAGACGCGCAAAATATACTCAATATCCCGGATATGACATATGAAAATATTACTCTAGATATGCTACAAACAATCGTAGGTAAAACACACAATTGGAAAGCTACAGGCTCAGATAAAATACATAATTTCTGGTATAAAAAATTCACCTCTCTACATCCCATTTTGCTTTATCATATTAATACATTCATACAGTCTCCCGAAACCATGCCTGCCTACATTACTTTAGGAACAACTTATATGCTCCCGAAAGACAACTCTGATCCTAAAAACCCTGCTAAGTACAGACCTATAACATGCTTGCAAAATATTTACAAAATAATAACTTCATGCATTAGCGAATTAATTTGTCGTCACACCCAGACACACCACCTATTAGCAGAGGAACAAAAAGGATGTCGCAGACATAGTCAGGGATGTAAGGAATAATTAACAATAGACGCAGTAGCCTCAAAACAAGCCCTCGTCAAGAAAAGAAATATATATATCATGTACATGGACTACAAAAAAGCTTTTGATTCCGTCCCACATAGCTGGTTAATTTACATTTTAGAACACTATAAAATTCATCCAACAATAGTAAGCTTCCTAAAATCTGCCATGCTTAACTGGAAGACTATGATTAAATTGAATATAAGAAATACTACATTAGAAACTGAAGTTATACCCATTCGACCCGGCATTTTCCAGGGTGACTCCTTGAGCCCCCTCTGGTCTTGCTTAGCTCTTAACCCGTTATCCAACCTACTCAACAGCTCTAACAAAGGCTTCAAAATAAAACACAAGAGTACTTTAACACATACTTTATCTCACCTAATGTACATGGATGATATCAAATTATTCAGCAGTACTTTGACACACAAACAAACCATCCACAAACTGGCCGACATAACACAACGATTCTCAGCAGACATTCAAATGGAGTTCGGCATCGATAAATGTAAAATACTATCAATTCACAAAGGGAAAATAACACCAAGCACTTATCAGTTGATGGACGGTCAACAAATAGATCCCGTAGATCCAGCCTCAGGATACAAATACCTTGGTTATTATCAAACTAAACAAATTCACCTGAAAGAGACCAAAACAACTATAGAGCAGAAATTTAAAAGCAAGCTACATAAAATCCTTAACTCCCAACTTAACGCCCGTAATACAATAAAAGCTATAAACACCTTTGCCATCCCTATACTTACTTATTATTTTGGTATTATACAATGGTCCCAATCCAATTTAATTAGGCTACAGCGCGTTATTAATACAACAATGACAAAATATAGGAAACACCATCCACGCTCTTGCGTAGAAAGACTAACACTTCCCAAAATACAAGGTGGAAGAGGAATCATTGATATTAAAAACCAGCATAATAAACAAATAACTACGCTAAGAACCTTCTTTTACCAAAAAGCTTCACAATCACCCTTACACGATGCCATAGTGAATGCTGACTTTAAATTAACACCACTGAACCTCAATGACCACGAAACTCAAAATAATGAAGCACTAGTGTCTCCAGAACAAAAACTGCAGAATTGGTTACACAAATCATTACACGGCAGACATCGTCGTGATTTAATTAACCCGAACGTATAAAGTAGCCTCTAACACATGGTTGAAGCGTGGAGAACTTTTTCCTGAGACGGAAGGTTTTATGCTCGCTATTCAGGACCAAATCATGGACACTAGAAATTACAGGAAACACATAATAAAAGACACTACACTCACCACTGACCTCTGTAGACACTGCCATAGTGCCTCCGAAACTATCCAACACATCACCGGGGCTTGCAGGTCTATCACACAGACGGACTATAAACACCGACATGACCAAGCAGCGGCAATAGTTCACCAATACCTAGCTTTCAAACACAAACTTATAACAGATAGAGTAGCATACTACAAATACACACCGGAAGTCATATTAGAGTCAAACGAATTCAAGCTATACTGGGACCGAACCATTATCACAGACAAAACCATCCACCACAATAGACCGGACATAACCCTACTCGACAAAAAGAATAAAGCTGTGTTTCTCATCGACATTGCAATCCCAAACACTCACAATCTAACAACAACACATACTGAAAAACTAGCCAAGTATACAGATTTAGCCATAGAATTAAAAACCCAATGGAGAGTACAAACAGTAAAAACAATACCTATTATAATTTCATCAACCGGCGTCATTCCCAACTCACTGTTTACCAGCCTTGAAACCTTAAATATCCATAAGCTCACTTTCATTCTTCTACAAAAAGCAGTCATACTTAACACCTGCAGAATTGTTCGAAAATTTTTATGTATAGAACAATAACTTATAAAATAATTATCGTTTGGCCAAAAGCCCGCGATCGTTATATTTTCCTCGGTAACGAGAGATTTTTTAAATAAAAATAATCAATAATAATAATAATAATAACCCCGCAGGGGCGGCTTTGTGGCGAGCCGACGGTGAGTGGCGACACCGCGGACCCCTATCCCGTGAGGGCTCAATGAGACCCTCTGACCCCCGGCTTGCCTTGACCCGCCGGCCGGTGGTGGGAATCGCAAGAGCTAAGACCAAAGCTCCAGGGTGGAAGTGTTAAAGGCATAAAGCCGCTAGTAGCGTTTAGTGAAAGTGCAGCACACCTCTCAACACCCTTAGCTATCCACGCCAATGTTGCCCCTCGGCGCCGAAATAACGGTCCGCCTTTATGGGGGGTCCATTCAGTGTATAGCTAGTCACCACCCGCCTTAATATTTTGAAATGAGGCATAATTGGCGGGTGCCGTACCTCATCCCATAGGCCAGAAAACAGTCATCAAGCAGCACACATTCATAGCCATAATAAATTAATGTACATCTTTTTATAGTTTTTCATGTCTCCATCCACAAATCATATTTTTATTTAATTTAATATTGTAAAGGGCCTCTTGACGTTGGCTTCGGCTCCGTCAATGCCTTCCAAAGGACCGGGCGATTTGCAGCCCGTGATGTGAATTGAATAAAGAGTATAATAATAATAATGATTTATTTCAGGCAAAAAAAAACCCATACGTATATACATAGTTGTCTTAAAACTAAAATTTGAACACTGTAAAGGGGTGCCAAGTAAAATAAAATACAATAAAAAAAAATAACCCAAAATAAGTCGTAGCACTACACTAGTGCTGAATCATTTTTTGTTCTGATCCATGTGCACAGAGATCCAGCGCTTAAACGCTAGACCCCTAATGTCGTCAGAGACAGCCACGAGAATTTCATTGGTGGAGCGGCGCAGGCGATGCCAAAACGAAGCCACCCTAGATCGAATCACAGCAAAAAAGTCAGGGACCCCCGCTTCAGCAAACATGCTCGAAGCACTGCAGTACCGCGGAAGCCTCATAAGAGCCCGGAATACGTCATTATACTGGACTCTTATCCTGTTCATTGCTTTTTGTGTAAACGTTATCCACAGCTGGCAGGTATACATGCATAAGCAATACGCCTTGAACAGTGTGGTCTTTACGTCGTTACTACACTTGGCAAACCGGCGAGCGAGCATGTTTCCTCTGACGGCGAGGGCTCTCCTCTCCGGTCCGGACCCCGACCCGACGCGAATACCATCATCTCGGTTTTAGCGACATTGTATTTCAGTCCATGAGCATTGGCATAATGCTCACAGACGGAAAGTAGTTTATGAAAACCAGCTAAATTCATATAGGCTTTCTCAAAGCTTTTCTTACATTTGCCAAAACTGCTAAAAGGTTTCTATCTGTATTTTCAAGGATGTAGTAAGTAGAAATATGTTTTTCGCATAGCAAATTTTCTACGAAATATTACATAATATTGTATATTATAGGTTACTAAACCAATGGTACGGAACCAGTAACTATCAGAGCCTTTTGAATCATTTAGAATGGCGTTTAGATTATGAGTATTTACTATAAACAAGGGTCAAGTGTTACGCAAATATTTTACTTATGAGGCATCTCTACCTAACGAACCTTTTGCTAATTTTGTTGTTTTATAATTACAGCCACACTACCCTTGTCAATTTGTTTAAGGTACGGCCATACCGCGGCGTCCTGCGATCTGCGGGCGCGATCTCAGTACTTTTCAATTGTTTTCTGATCGCGTTTAGTGTGAACCAGTCGGTACAAATACTACTGCGCTATCTGATCGCCACCTAGATCGCGCACGCAGGACGCTCCGGGTGTCCGCACCTTTACCTGATTTTCTAGTCTCAATCCACACCTAAGCAGAAGCGAATAAAAAACAAAATTCTTCTCTCTACGTTTCGTAGCGCAATTAATAACCGGAGTCTGTGCTACGTCTACCGGTTTGATCGTTTGTTCACCAGTTATATTACTAATTGTTTACTCAATAATAAGTGTGGTTTAGTAATTTTAGTATAGCTTTATTTACACATACGCTTGAAATATCAGAATTATTGGTAATTTTTGAAGTTACAAGCATGGTTTCTGGTACGCTAATACGTGTATAGAATAGCGTGTTGTCCACTATCTCGCTTGGTGGTAAGCGATGATCCCCATCCTTGGCTGTGTCAATGATGGTGAACACGCTAGCTCGAATAGTCTTGAGGACTGCGTGGTTATTTTTTTTATTTTTTTTAATGTTAGTTTGTTTTTTGTTCTGATGGCAGATTTTCTTCTTAATTGCGGTAATCTATATTTTGGTAGTAAGTCAGGCGGAACATTGTTTTGAAATAATGTTCCTACCACCAAAATAAAATGTATCTCTGTCAAGAACAAATTGGGTTGAAAGGGTGAAGGAGGCAAATTATATCAAACCATTACATATATATTTGCTTATTTAGGGACGTATGCGGTATGCCCTAACACCTTACGCGCACAGCCGATTGACCTATGGGCTGAGCCCTTATCTATCACTCAGATAGAAGGGTTGCAAAGGAATTTTGCAGGGAAATTCATGTATTAGTTAGTGGGTACTTTAAAGTAACTTTGTACGGGTCCAGTGGAACCTATTGAATGTTCAAAGAATCACGGATAACCGCGTGTTCACATCTGTCGGGTTTCGGATCCGATTTTTCATCGGGCTGTCAAAACAAAACGACGAAATTGGGATGACAAGTGTGAATAGCTTCATATAAAATGTTCTGCCACTGGAATATCCGATTAAAAATCAGATCCGACTCCCGACAGATGTGAACACGCGGTAAGTCGCAAGAAATGTGTCATACGTCAATTTTTTATCCGACTTCACAAAAAAGGAGGAGGTTCTCAATTCGTCTGTTAGTTTTTTTTGTGTGTATGTTACGCGATTACTCCGTCAATTGTGAACCGATTCAAATGAGTCTTTTTTTAATAGGTAGGGTACGTTTCCGAGGTAGTCCCATTGTAATTTCATCGAGATCTGATAAGTATCTCCAGAGATATGGAGATAAATACTTCAAACATAGGAGAATGTAATGGTTTTAGAAGAAGAGTCCCAAGAAGATTATACACAATGGAGGTTGTAGGCTTTTGAAGACTAAAAAATATGACCTTGAATAATGTTTTTACATCTTTCTTCTCGTTGATTTTTGTTTTTGACAGATATTCTTACGGTAACTGTGAGCGAGATAGAAACAAAGGTGGGGAGAATGAATTTGTCTTCACAGGAATGTTCTACCGGGCAAAGTCTTGTTAGGGTGCAACGTTTTTGGGCATACCTAATATTTTTTGACATGTCATGACGTTTGGCAAAGATGGCGGCGATTAATGTTAATATGGCGGCGATTAATGTTAATAATCGCAAATAATACTTTTTTATTTTCATTTTGGAATACAACTAGTCCGTGTTATAAAAGTAATTGGAATTATTGTAATAAAATAGACAGTTAATTATCGTGTGTGTCAGATGCTTTAATTGTACAGGGCCATTTTGGACATTGTCCTTTGATACCTTGATGACATCATTATGACTATTGGATATTTTCACTAGCGCGGCATTTGAAGTCCATTTTTTAGGGTTCCGAACCCAAAGGGTACCAAATGTACACTTTCTGAGACTTTGCTGTCTGTTCGTCTGTCCGTCCGT
Source organism: Cabera pusaria (assembly GCA_954871355.1). Taxonomy (NCBI): domain Eukaryota; kingdom Metazoa; phylum Arthropoda; class Insecta; order Lepidoptera; family Geometridae; genus Cabera; species Cabera pusaria. The sequence goes on along the minus strand of OX940889.1, from coordinate 16,249,211 downwards.
CCGTCCGTGTGTCTATATGTGCGCACTTTACAGATCTGTATATTCTTAATCGTAATAGGTACATACTTGAAATTTTCACAAAGTATATATCCGTCAGTGTATAACGGCCCAGACACGAAATGTTATAGATGCATGTAAATTAAAACTTGTTTTGCACTAAAAAGGGTAAAGGTACTAAAAAGGGTAAAAAGGGTAAAATAAATTATTAAAAAAAAAACCGACTTCATAACCACAAACAGGCACTCAAAAGCGAAAAATAAATTACTTAATATAATTATTATAAGCGCTACCCACTCATCTATTTTAAGGCGGTGCCAGCCAAGTCTAATAGGTAGTAGATAGATACTACCTACTTACTACTACTACATACATAGTATCTATCTACTATCCAATAGAAAAAGAAAAAATAATAGAAAGAAAAAATAATTTTAGGAACCTCAATGTCAGACACATATAGGTTTGAACAACATTTTTTTTTTGTTTCAGTTCCATGTATGGGAGCCACCGTTTCTGAGAGATGTAAGGGGGGAGGGGGGGGGGGGGGGGGGGCTTATATCTCAGAAACGGTGGCTCGTAGGAAAAAAAGTGTAGATACATTTTTTATAGATAATTTTATGGTCTACAATTTTGTCCAAGATACTTTTATGATAAAACTTACCGTTTGCTGAAAATCGCGAAATACTCATTTTTTTGACGTTTGACCTTGAATAAAAAAAAATCCATAGACGGGAATGATGGGGAACTTTTAATTATTATTTATAATTATGTTTTGAACAATTTTACTGATTTTCAGCTTGTTGGTACTTTATGCACCTTCAGATGTCTAAATTGACCGGACTAAAAGTCACTTGGTATATTTGTTAGTGTGTCAACGCCAGAACTGATTTGGAAAACATTTTGCATTTTTATAGGATACTTTTTAAAATGCGGGTGAAGCTGCGGGGCGGGGCTAGTAATAAATAAAGAAATAAATGTTAACTTTGATTTGAGGTCGCTCCAGGAGCAGTCTATAACATCTTCTGTCTGTAACCGAATGAGTTTAGGCTTTAAGTTTTGGTACATACAGGAGCAATTGCATACGTTTGATAAAACGATAGCGTTATCTATATTAATAAATTAAACGACCAAACCTATGGTTCTCTCTACCCTACCACGCTAGTACTCAAATTAACAAAAACACCGTGATTAATCTAACAAAACTGACAGTTACAAGTGGTTTCCTAATTTCTGAGCACAAATAAAAAACTAATTAATGCCTGTCAAAGGGTTGAACCGGCCGTTGCCGAAGTTGATTGGAGCTCTTTATTTGGGGCACTTTCACTTCCCGAGAAGCGCGAAATACAGGCATTTAATAATTGCCCCTTCATACCTCAGCTGAATTATATTCCGAATGTAGGTACTACTAATAATTATTGATTTATAGCCTAATGTGATTGAAAATATCCACACAAATATTTACAATCATATGTACCCATGTACTTTCTTCACAGTTAATGCAATAAAGAACATTCTTATTCTTATTCTTATTCTTATGATTGTAAAACTGTGCTAATATTATGAATGCGAAAGTCAGTTTGTATGTTTTTAGGGTTCCGTACCTCGAAAGGTAAAAAAGGAACCCTTATAAGATCACTTTCTTGTCCGTCTGTCCGTCCGTCTGTCTGTCTGTCTGTCTGTCCGTGTGTCACCACCGATTTTCTCAGGAACGGGTGGACCTAGCTATTTGACTATTTCACTTTTTTATTTTTTTTATATAAAAATTGTCTGAAGTACGTGTGAAGTGAAACACACAGTTTTGGTTGTTACACATGTATGGTTGGTTTTAACCTACTTTAATTTTTTTTTTAAATATTCTGTCGTAAACGATTGGATGACAGCTGAATGGTTCATTACTTTTGTTTTTTTCTAATTCAAAGCGTTTAAATTCTGCTTTTGCTATGTTTACTTGATAATTGGTTATGATTTATGATTTTGACGTATATGTGCGTATATATGAGATTTTGACGTGTATATATGAGCGCTCATACAATTTAGAGGTCTAGCTTAATTGGTACCAAACAACGTTGGTACGGAAGCCTCGGGGGCGAGTCCAACTCTTTTGCCGACAGACTTTGCCGGTTTTTAATGTTCCGTAGTCCTGACAAGGAACCCTTATATTTTCGTCATGTCTGTCTGTCTGTCTGTCTGTCTGTCTGTCCGAGGTTTTGCTAAGAGACCGTTAATACTAGAAAACTGTAATTTTGTGGGAGTATATATGTAAATTTTTTTTTCATCGTCTACCCCATCATGTGGGATATCATTGAATAGGCTTTTAAAATTACTTAAGGGGGAAATTGCTAATACCATTTTTCGATTGAATGCTCCATTTAAAGTGCAAATTTTTGTTACAGTAGGGCGTCCCCCCCCTGTAAAAGCTAAACTGCTGGCTTAAAAAATCTGGAAAATTCAAAGTAAATTGAAGTAATTGTCGTTGACCTTGGATGTTGGATAATTTTGTACCAAATACAAAATCCTTATAATAAATACTTTAAAGTGACAAAGACGAAGTACCTAGTTGCTTGTTTATAACGGGTAAAGACTTGCATTGAACAACGGTCTACTACGGAACCCTACACTGCGCGTGGCCCGACACGCACTTGGCTGGTTATTTTTGTTTGTTGTCTCTTCACAGCCACACCTGGCTCGTTTGATTTCGTTGTAATTTTGAATGTAGATAGCCAATAGGGTAAGAGATAGGCTTATGATACTTTTTATTGTAGGCGAAGCCACAACTAGTTACATAATAAAGTACGTACTTAATAATATAAAATCAACACCAATATTATAAACACGAAAGTTAGTTTGTATGTTTGTTTTGTTAGGGCCTTCTTCGAGGACAAACGGCTGCTGGACCGATTTGGCTAAAATTTTGCACATGGATAGACAGCATAGTAGATTAGGATATATGATACTTTTCAACGCAGGTGAAGCCACGTGTCACAGCTAGTAATTTCATAAGTAAGACAATATGTAAGAACTAGTATCACAAGACACTGCAATATCACTTATCTAATTTCCACATAGTTAACTTAGTAATTTCTTAGCGTGTTGCAACAAATACAAATTCTGAATTTTACTCGTGCTCAAGTATGCATGCACTGGCTTCGTTGGTTCTATTTATCTACCGCAAAACGTTCCAGTTTGAAGTGAATTAACCGAAAGATTTTCAGGGTATCCGTAGCACATAATAACTTAATTTTTAGGGCTACGAGCAAAAAAGTCACACTCACGAAAATTGTCTCTGGGATATATTTTTGTGTAGATTTGTTTTACAGCTCACGGGTCTCTGCCCGTTCATTTCATGTAGGTATTAGTATTATCGGACAGACACACAGACAGATAGACAGACGGACAACAAAGTGATCCATAAGGGTTCCTTTTTTCATTTTGAGGCAAGGAACCCTAAAAATGGGCTATATTTTTACACTACACAACTGCTAATTATACAACTTAAACAAAGTCCCCCGTCGCGTCTGCCCCTCTATCTGTCTTTTGACAATAAACTACTGAACAGATTTTCATGCGGTTAATTCATATTCGATTCAACCAGCTGTTGCAAATAATTTAATATTCAATCACACTCGAAATCTATTTGTGTGAGCAACTGAGCATTAACTAGAGCCAATATTTTTTCCCAGATTTCCTTTACAACGCAGCATCTGTGCTCATTCTAGTATCTGATTTAATTTATGGATTTAGAATTTCAATACAGGACTGTCAAATACATACTCCGTCTTTTAATGCGTAGGAAGATGGAATTCAGTAGTAAATAGGATAATATATTTATGATATACCTTGACAATAACATATAGGTACAGAATACAGAAAAATGAATAATAAGGTATTTATTCATATTTCTGTGGTATTAACTAATACTGAATATTAATAACACAACGACATAAGTTAACGTTTTTATTGAACGTAATTATATGAACTATTACATCTGCTCTACCTTTACTTGCTAAATACAGAGATCAATTAGATTAACAAAAAATAACAGTATATGTACTTACAAATAAATCTAAACTGTACATTGAAATGTAGAAACTAATATATTATGACTAATAGGCGTGTAATTAATAAAAAAAAAAATTAAAAAAAAAATAAAAAAAAAAAATTTATATAATACGAAGGGAACATGTAACATATCTAATAGGTATTTTGAATGAAGACGTAACATTAAGGCTTATTTATTTGGCACAAACAAATAACATTCATCAAGTTAATTACTCAGTTATATTTCATGTTTCCTAAATAAACAGCAACCTACGTATTAATTTAACAAGCGTAGAAAAATACGAATTTGAAGTTTAGAGTCAGCTGATCACAATTAACAAGGAGTTGCATCAACGGTGCGATGTCGAGCTGGGTGACATACACTTCGATTACATCTTATATTCTGTGCAAATGAGGAAACTGAAAGAAAGAAAGAAAGAAAGAAGAAAGAAAAACATTTATTCAAGCACAAGAAAGAAACATATCTTTAAAAAAATATAGAAATAGTTATAAAGTGGTAGACTATGAATAGGGCGTATGCTCAGCATTATGCGCAACTGCACTTACTGCAGCAGTGCGCTGATTTTCAGCAGCACCCTCTTTTTTATGTCTAGTAGTAGTAAACTGCTAGGGCCTTTGAAATCTGTATACAGAGTTTGCCTCGGAGCTCTCGAGATATAACGTCTAAGTATGCTAAAACATATACAAAGTATACAACATAATACTACTTGAACTTATAACAAATTATAACATGCTATTGTGTCGATCGGAAATGTTAAACAACAAAATAAAAATTACAGACTAGGAGAAAAGTTATTTTAATAGATTGCTGTACATATTTCGGCACGTTTATGGATTTAAACTTATTTTTTCATAAATATAAAATCCTTGGCAAGAGTGCTTTCACACAGATTTTTCTGTAACGATTTTGTGCGGTTTGCTTCTACAATGGGTTTTAAGCTAGTCACTGGAAAATTTTCTTCAATTAAAATGTACATGGCAATTAACACATGGACGGCAAAATAACAAACAAGTAGTACGTAAAATAATTAATGTTATGTTAAATATTGCCTACGCAAAAAACCTACTCATAAGCCTTATATTTTAGTGTACCTAAGGATAGAATCTACGGTGTTTTGTGTATAGATTGTTGGCGTAACTCCTTGCTCCCAGCCAGGTAGTGATGTCAGCTAAAGAACAGAAAAATCAGGATCGGGAGACTCTAGTTGTCATAGCGAGCTGGAGCGGAGTTAGCCCAGAAACCTGCGAAAAAATATTTTTATTATGACTATTATATATAAAAACACATTTTCATTGCGTTACGACGCTTTTGTGTTCAATAGGGTATTATAACATATCTGCTAAGATATGAGAAAAACGTTGAACGTTTGTTTTAAAATATCAACAGATTATCTCTTGTTATTATATTATACCTTGAGAAAACTTCATACAATTTGAAGTCCAGTTTTACACTTCTAAACAAATAATTAATAGGCATTTTCATTCTACCACAAAAACTAAAAAAGAATCGAATCTTGATTCTTGATTCTTTGTAAACGCCAAAACGGCTGAAGGGATTATGATGAATTTGAACTCTGGGATAGGTTTATAAGTACTTTTCCTAAAACAAAATAAAAACCAATCACTTGTAGTGATGGTAGTGGACAGTTAGTGTAAAAGTATACAATAGATAATGACACATCATTGGACACCAAAATAAAACAAATCTTGTTTGTTTTACAAAGCGTGGTCTTATTGCGTAGAGCAAAGATAAATTAATCTATGCTTAGAGCGATCTACCAGACAGTAGTTAAAAAGCAATAATGCTGACCTCGTTTTCCAACGTTTTGCAGGAAGAGTCGGTTAGCCACAGCCTGCCTCTGATTTGCCTCGCGCATCTGCTTGCGTGCCACTTCCAATAACAGCCGCTGTCGTAGAACCTCCATGGGGTTGTTGATAGACAGTGATGGCATCTTGCGCTTGGGCCGGGCGCGCCCGTCTCGAAGTTCTGCCACTCTCTGTAGAGCCGAAGAAAGTAACTCTTAAGTATAATTTAATACAAGAATAAATGATGCTGATGTTATGGCTGCACACGAATGTCTACTAAGCTCCTCAACCACACACGTTATTGTTCATGTTTTACTCGAAGACGAGTAGCAGTCAACTTGTGGACTGTAAACATGAACCTTTATTTGCCTGAATTTAGCAGTCCACGTGTTGATTTTTATTATGCTTCGAGTAAAGCTATTTATTATAATAGTATAGAAAAAAACATCGCTGTATGGTCAACATACAAATTACGGGGTGATTCAAATATCGAAAATTAGATTGTATTGGTAGGAGCTTTATTGATATTCGGTTTGAACGGCAAAGTATCCAGTGAAATTACTTCTTTATCTTTATCTTTATGCCAAAAGGTAACAGGTGCAGTACAGAACTGTGCAAATTTCTCCCAGAATTTTGCATTTTCTGTATCTGTATTATGTAGACGTCACCACTTACAATCAGGTGAGCGTCGTGCTTGTCCTATTACCTGACATATATACTGTGTATTTATACGTAATATGGTCAATATACTACGTATATTGACTGATTTCTGTAATAATTGAGTTATTTGTTTATGATTTTATGCTGGTTTTCCAAATATTTTTTCTTTTGACATGCACACAATCTGATATTAGAATTATACAAATATTTTGAAAGAATTGCAAAGTTATAAAATCTTTCAATTGTATAATTTTTATAATTTAATCAATTATATCCAGACACCTGATTCACACGTGACCAAAGAGCGTACGTTTTACCTCGACAAATTTGCTTCGCAATTCAACGAGATATCTTCGCCAGTTTTTAGAAAATTATCGGCAGAGGTCGACTCTAATTCAATTTGTTATAGTTATATGGTTAGTTGGTTAATGTTTTTTTTTGTGCGTTATTCAGGAGAAAATGTCACCACTGTGTTACACAACTGTGAATCGTGTCAAGCAACCTTTTGATGGTAAGCGAATGCGTTTATCACAGCTCTGTATCACACATTTCCCACAATTATTATAAGATCGTCAAACGCGTTAAACATATTTTAAGCACCCGGTAACGTTTAACGATCTAAATATGTTGATTGCACGCTATAATAATCATCAAATAGATTAGACACATTCCTCATTCGTACTGCAAAGGAATGGAATGGAATTTGTCTTCTGATAACTACCATCTGGGAGTCTACAACTCGCGAGTGAATAGGTATCTTCTAGGCAAACGTGCTAAATCTTGGACCTTATCGTAACTTAACATCAAGTGAGATAGTAGTCAATCGCTTGCCTAATCAGCATAAAAAAAAAACTTCGGTAGAGCTATGCTAAATGTGACAACAGAAACGCAAAAAAATAAACAAATATGTAACAACAGCTGTGGATTTTATGCTTTCGTTCACATTTTGCATGTTTTCCTGAAGTCTATTCATATGTAACAAACCTTGCCCTGGCTACAATAGAACTAATTGTGATTCACCTCGGTCGTTCATATGCCGGTAGATACTCGATTTTTCATTTCGTGAAATGCGTAGGCATACTTTTGTTCTGTAAAGCTAAATTTTGCTCGCTTCAAGCTGTAAGCTGGAGAAAAATTGAATGTTTACATAAGCGATACAAGTATGTAAGTAAAGTTGCCTTATTTATTAAATATTTATATGAATATAATATAATCGGAGAAGCCTCTAGCACTAGAATTAACACTATTTTAGAAGCGTACGGGTTCATACCTACGACGTATGTATTTGTATCATGTCATTTACCTAAAGATAAAGATAAAGAGTATTTATTGTCAAAAACATGGTATGCACACATTATAAAAACGCATGCAAGAAGGTAAAATTTTTCATGACGAATTGTGATACAATAAATTTTTTTTATATATATTATAATGAATAATTATCTTATTATTATTATTTCATCATTATTACTTGAATATAGTTGTAGTTTTACATTAAACATCTTTTACATTTAAATATTATGTTTATTTTCCTTATTTACATTTTTTATTTTCATCACATTGTGTTTTAGCATTACTTACACTTTTTTTTTTACATTCTTATATACAATCCAAAAATTTACTGTACCTACAGACGGGACTCGAACCCTCGCCTCCCGGGAACATGCCCAGGCGCTGTACCAATAAAATTCAGCTACAGTACGACACGACCCTATCGATACGACGAAACTACTGGATTGCATTTTAATTAATTATTCATTGGTGCCATCTGTAATTACTGTTTAGAAGTAAAAAAGATGATATCATTACAGATTTCAGATCCGACGTGAGACATTACACTGAATCTCTGAATTAACTTAAATCAAATGTTATGTGTTACTACACTTTATATTTTTTTATATTGTCAATTGTCATGTCTGATTTTTGTAGCTTTTTTCGTTACCTTTCAAGGTACGATCACACCGCGGCGTCCTGCGTGCGCGATCTAGGCGGCGATCAGATAGCGCAGTAGTAAGTATTTGTATCGACTGGTCCACACCAAACGCGATCTACGGCGATCAGAAAACGATTGAAAATCAGATCACGAACGCGCACGCGGTCGCAGGACGCCGTGGTGTGGCCGTACCTTTATCAAGTAAATAACAAGTAAATAACACAAGTAAATAAGTCAGATCATATTTGGGTTAAAAATTATAGTTGGCTACCAATATGCAAATCAATGAAATTGATATGGCTAATTAAGAAAAAGTTGCGGAGTAGGCTTAACCAAAACAAACAAAAAATATCACAACTACCTTTTCGAAATCACTATTTGCTCCGAATTAAACCGTGACTGAGCTACGAAGGCACTCATCGAGAGGAGCTATTATACTTATTGAATTACTCTACCCTCTTCAGGAGCGATAACAGCAGACACGATTCATCCCCCAATAAAGGGGTAAGGGCACAGGGGTGAAATGCTTCCTTCAGATACTGACTCTATGGACTAAAGTGCAACTGAAAACCAATAGAGTCACTATATGACAAAAAAATTTAGGAAGTCTAGGTATCTTCCCAGCAAGCGTGCTAAGTCCCAGATCAAGTTACAGACAACGTTGACCTGCGGGTGGCATAAAATAAGCTTACGCGTTCGGGAGACAGATTTCCTCCTTGATGGTGGTAAGCTAAGTTTTTGGTAGCAAGTGAGGCGGAACATCGATATAATACTCCACCCATGATATAAGTAAATCTAATTCGAATTGAATATAATATCGCCTACGTGACAAATCATAATACCTTAATTTACCGGTTCTGATAGTGTCCCTAATATCCTATTAGGAACTTATCACCCAGATAAACTACAACTTTTAGAAAACGTTATATATCAGATGTATCTACTATTTACTACTATACTACTACTACTACTATCTTAACTTTATCAGGAACTGGAGTAACTGGACCTTAGTCTATAGATGTTTTTCCTAGCGAAGTATTTATTGTATTTAACCTCATAGTTTGTGATACCATATTAAGGCATTATAAATGATTATGACCTTATCTTAAGTTATATAGACAGTAACCAAAGTAAATAGGTTTTAAATTAAAAAATATTTTTATATACTTACAAACTTTTTGTAAAGACGTTTTGTGTGAAAAGTACTAATAATAACAATACGTACTAGCCCAATTTCGACTGTCCTACAATTTCATTGCGAAGTTTCGGTCCCTATAGCCCGGCTTCATCGCCAGTTCAGCTCCATGGTCCCATATTATTGCATTTTTTTATGACATAAGGAAACAGGACAAGAACGACACTCGCCTGATAGTAAGCGATGACGTCGACCTATTACATATACAGCGGCATGCAAAATTAAGAATTGTGCATGTCACTGCACTGCGCCTGTTACCTCGAGAGTCGAGACATAATAAAGATGTTGAGTCTCACATTATCTGTAATTTCACTGGAATTAGTGCGTAGTCACCGAAGATACGCAAGTAAACAAAATTTGAGTCCAATCAATGTCGTTACGTCGAACTTTAGGCCATACAAACATACTAACACAAAATTCGACTTAGTAGGCGTTTAATACCACAAATTGCCTTGCTTATGTAATATTGCTCAATAAACAATTACCGCTATCTGTTTACTTGCCATAAATATACATTGAATCCAGGGTAACTCTGTAATGTATAATATACACCTTCCTTCATGTATATCATAACACATTAAATTTCGTCGATAGATTACCGCATCACAATACAAATAGAAAAAAATAAAAAACAAATCAAAAAATACAAATAAAAAAAATACAAAATATCATTGGTAGATGGATTATCTGATAGATAATTGTTAAATTCTGATAATTGTATATGTATACATAGATAGATAGATCTTATAATCTAATAGACATTTAATATTCACAAATAACACTTTAAATTAGTAATGCAAAAGTTTTGAGGTTTGTGATTTATCTACACGAATTTGGAATGATGATAGTTTAAATCCTAAATGACACATACATAGGAAAAAAATACGGTTAAGTTCGCTAGTACTTATGACGACAGTTATGACTCACTTGATGCATTACCTAAGATCTATCTATAAATATAATAAATACCCATACTTATTTAAACATAGTACACAAGTTTTATGATAATGGATAATTCGAGGTTGATTTTTTTTTATTGCGTTATAGCCGTAACGTTTATTAAATTTAACTCTGTAAATATCTTTAACCTACTTCAAAAAAGGATGTTATCAATTCGTCGGAATCTTTTTTATATTTTCCCCGATTACTCAAAGACCTTAACAGATTTGGAAAATTCTTGTTTCACTTAAAAGGGTGCAGATAGTCCCATTTAAATATCATCGAGATCTGATGAGTATCTCCAGAGATATGGAACTCACCTCAGGCTTGGTTCTGAAATGGGAAAACTGTTGTTCACGTTACTATACATAAGACCTTGTACTCATGTACTTACTTCACAGTTTATGCAATAAAGAAAATTCTTATTCTTATTCTGAAAATGACTTGCGCAGTATTTGAAGTCGGTTCTTGTAGTTTTTTAAACGATCTTAAAGTATTAGAACATTGAGTTAAAATTTTAAAATTAAATATTCTTAGTAATTATGTACTTCTAAGGCTACTATTATAGACAAGAATAAAAGACAATAGTAATGAAATGAAACTTCGTACCATGGTCTAAACAGCATTTATTGCACTCATAATGGGCATACAATTTTATAGCATCCTCTTTAAACACCACTATATTGAAATGGTAGTTAAAAATAAAGTAAATATACGATTACTATAGCTAATAATAATTATCAACAGACAGTCATTTGACACTACAAATATTTTAGAGATAAATATTCAAAATTTGTTTAAAAACAATATAATTTTTGTACTTTAGCTATACATTAAAAATAAATACTATTAATTACACTTATTTTTTTACTATAAGTAATTAATTAATTCTTTCAAACATTTTGTACTAATCTAGAAAGTTCAACATCATTCTACAGTTTAATATGAAAATTTAGATTAGAAGTGTATTAGTATTAAATACAATATTGTAGATATTTTATTTAAATAAAAGATGATTGAGAGGCATTAATTGAACCTAGTAAAACTATTTAGTAAATTTGTCAAAATATTCCGTTGTTTATAGATATTTTCCAGACCATTGCAGCAGACCTGTAATGAAAAACAAATATTAGGGTTCCAGATAAAATTACATAATTTATAAATACTTAGAGATACAAAAAAATTAGCATTAATATATATTTATACGGTTGATAACAATTCTTTCACATTAAGGCATGCTTACATTTTTCACGAGAGCATGAACTTATATACAAAGTGAAATTCTTTAAGCCCTTTGAACTACTATTGTTTGTGTAAAGAATCAGACTAAATTGAAGTTCACTTAAAATTAATTTCTTCACTGAAACGATGATAGGAGAACTAATAAAATTATTTCATCTCTTTATTAAAGTTTACTGCAAGCAGTAATTTTCTTAAAAGGAATATTGTGTTTACTGTAAGAAGCAGTTATTGTCTTGAAAGATTAAGTACAATTTTAACTGATTAGTTAATGATTATGTTTAAAATAACATAAACGTATATTCTATTTTTAAAGTTCTCGATATAGACTTCATATGATTGCATTGCCTCCCCAATAGAATAAGCTCTTAATGTTTTGATGAAATTTTCAATTTTTTATCTCTCTTTTCTTGTAGTAGTTTTTTAATCTCTATTTTTTTATTTTTTGTAGAAGTAGTATTTTGTAATACTAGCCTATTATGTGATTTTGTGAAATCAGTTAGCAAAAATCACAGTTTTTCTAAAATAATACGAACTTATTGCATCAGATGGATTTTAGCAAAACTGTGAATAAAACCCTCAAGGATGAAGTAAAAAGCTTACCTAATACGAGTTCTTTGAGTAAAAGTGAGAAAGGCTAAAAGTCCGTTTGTGTGAGGAATACATTATACGTGATAAGTCAGGCTCGAGAGTCACGCGTCGTCCTAATTTGTCCATCCTAAAACTTGGACAGTTTAACTTAGGAATACAAATATACGAACTATTATTACATTCATAAAACTCTGGTAATAAATATTCACAATTATTTCGTAATTTAATGTGTATGAGGTTCAGATATAATTATAAGCTTGCTTTTTATATTAAAAATAGCTCAAATCAACAAAGCGTCCTGTAGTATTACCGAAGATAGTCAAGCATGACGCCAGGCATACACCTCTGACCCAAAGTATTCGTTGGCCATAGAGCATTGGTCGTCGACGTTATAAGTAGGTATAACTCATATATATTTTTATTTTATTATTTATTTATTTATTTACTTCATAAAGCGTGTTTGTTACCTATGATGTGACATATGTGATGATAATGTTATGTATGTACGTTATAATTTACAATTGAGGTAGACATATAAAATCGTCATTGTACGAGTAAAACGAAAAGTAATGTATGTTATTCGTGTACTGCGCGCATGCTTTATTTGTGTGCATGCTTCATCCGCTACCAAAAGACAGATATTGACAGATTTGATATGACAGATATTTGCTGGTCGCTGCAAGCGCTCAAAACCATTCTGTGCAATATTCAAAGATTTAGATAGATGTGTAAGTAACGTACCTCGTTTACCAATATCGTTAAGGAATTCCCTGTTGACGGCGGCTCGTAGGGCGTGTTCCTTGCGTTCCTTGGCCAGGTTGAGCTTCTGACGCAGGACTGACATGGGCAGGTCAATTGATAACGATGGCATTCGACGCTTCACCCGCCCGTTCGTCTTCGTCGCCACGTGATGATGACAATCACATTATAAAAGATATCTTTAGATACCTATATATTTTGTTTTTGTTATCTGTTATTTTAATATGGATGGGTTAATGCTCCTAGGAAGGCAGAGGTACTTAGTTTTAGTCAGTCTATTTCACAGTTGGTTTGTTTTATTTTAAAACGAGTACAAGGAGTGTTTCTATCTAGTTATATACTAATAGTTTTAGGTATAATAATGATGTGGCAATGTGCAATGGATGGGAATCGAACGAATGACCTTTTGATTGCCTAATCATCACAATGCCTAATAATCATAGAAATAATAGTATATTACGATACGTGTGACTTAAGTAGTCTATTATTGCTCGCCTCGCAAAGCCTCGCTGCGCTCAGGTGCTAACTTCACGCCGTGCAATAATAGACAACTTAAGTCACGAGTATCGTATATTATTTTATAGCTGTCAGTCAGTGTGACATAAACCCGCACTTTACGCTTGCTACGCTTTTCCGTCAAATAGAAGATTGCTAAACTTCGTGCAATAATCGACTATTTAAGTCACGGAAAAGCGTGCGTAAAGTGCGGGTTTAGATCACACTGTGCTATAAAGTTATGTTATAATATAAATTAATGTAATTTCCAGTACATTCTTGATTCGGAAATATCTTCTGTAGTAATATACTCTAAGTCGTATACATATATTGTTAAGATAAGGAAAACTTGCTCTTCGGGTAGTGCATAAGAAAAAGTATCTAAGATATCAAATAAATAATGCACTTGTTACAATGTTGCTATGGAAAGGGTGAGTTATAGAGTTGTTATAATTAACATAGTTTAAAAACTAAAACAACCGACTTCAATGCCCCGCGAGTCAATTTCAGTAACAAGTTTGAGACGTTTATCGTTATATCTCTGGAGATACTTATCAGATCCCAATGAAATTACAATGAGACCACCTCGAAAACGTACCCTACCGATTATAAAAGAATCATTTGAATCGGTTCAGAATTGACGGAGTAATCGCGTAACATACACAAAAAAAAACATACAGAGGAATTGAGAACCTCCTTCTTTTTAGAAGTATCCGCTCTTCATAGTTTTTCCATGCAATGCAAAATAGCCTTTACGCGGGATATTACTACTAAAAAATCTTATATGTTTTTTTATAATAAAATTTGTAAAATGTATTTACTAATTCATGTCAAAATCAGGTTTAGTCTACGCGAATTTAGCTAGCTACACGTATACAGTGATCTGTAGCAAATTTGTTAAATAGAAACAACAGATATTTCAAATTAATATTTTTATTTTAATAATTTAACACTTCCCGCAACATTTAACTTAAGTAAACAATGTAGAATATATAGATAGGTACATAAGATTATATAACAATCGGGTTGCAACAATTGTAAATATATCTTAAAGGCAATATTATATTCTTTTTTAACTACATTACAGGACGGCAATCACGGGAGATTTACATTTTCCTTAGGCGTTTGTAACGGTCCAATGTCCTAGAAATATAAAGGCTTTGTTTAATCACACATTTATGCATAAAACTATTCAGATTTTATGTATAGGACTGAGCAGTATTTCTTTCTTTACATTAGATTTTATTTATTGCGGAAAAGACAGAATATTTTTACTCGTTAATAAGTGTTTATTAATATATTTATTGTTTAATATTGTGCAGCGTTTATTATAATTAAGCTCAGCTTTAAAAAAACATGAATACTTAAGGTACGGCCAAACCGGTGCCATCTGCGGGCGTGGGTGCGGGCGCATTCACATAGTGCAGTAGTATATGTACCGACGGGTTCAAATCAAACTCGATCTACGGCGATCAGAAAACAATTGAAAAGTAGATCGCGCTCGCGCCCGCAAATCGCAGACCACAGCAGCACATGAGTAATTCATTTTCTTTACGCATGTGACAGCAGTGTGGCCTTACCTTTATCGACTTAAAATGCGATTTATTGATCAGTGTGTACTTATAAGTACTTCTGTATGATTTAAATTAACCCGATATAACCACATTCCAACCTCGTCGATTGTTAATAACTACAAGCAGATTGTAACATTTAATTAGTCCCATGTCATCTTAAGGTCTTATGCAGATTTGTCTAACCTCGTTTTCCGACCCGGTTCAGGAAATCCCTGTTGTCCTGTGCCACCTTGTCGAAATAGTTGTTGAGAGCGTTCCTTTGTAGTACATCTACAGCTGGGTTGACGACAAACGTGCTTCTAGACCGCTTCGTCTCCTTTGACACCTTTACACACCCGTTTATCGAACACAACAAATAATTTGTAAGCATCAAAAGCCTTTGAAATAAAAAAGCAGTTATTGATAAATATGAGCATTACATATTTTACAATTAATAGTAAAATAATTATTACAATATCATGTGTTGTAATACTTTTCATGAAATCTTAAATACTTAAAGCATAGTAAATGTTATAAGAGCGGCTTACTTTACTAGACATAATAAATAAAATTAATATGTGTAATTCGAGTGTCAGAGACTCATGTGGCATCATGATTTTTAAGAAATCAAATTATTTATTTGACACATACACACACTAAAAGACAAATAAAAAAAATCATTAAATCTACGAACACAATAAAAATCTAAAATAGACAACCACACAAACAAGCATTAAACCATATGTAAATAATAATTTTAAATAAATGAAAAATAATTTAGCACCCAATAAAATCCTAACTATATTATTAATATAATAAATGCGAAAGTAACTCTGTCTGTCTGTCTGTGTCACTTTCACGCCAAAACCACTGAACCGATTTAAATGAAATTAGGTACACAGATAGTCTAGAGCTTGAGAACGGACATAGGCTACTTTTTAATGCGAAAAGAGGGTTGTAAGGGGTTGAAAGGGGGGATGAAAAGTTGTATGGAAGTATCGTCATTTTAGGAGCTAGAAGCTTGAAACTTATTTTTTAGGCTGTTAATCTAATACTATAAGAATCTTTGTCCTGACATACTGACTGACTCACTGACTCACTGACTCACTGACTCACTGACAGACAACGCACAGCCTAAACCGCTGGTCGTAGAGACTTGAAATTTGGAGGGTATATTTGTCTTAGTACGTAAGGGTGTACTAAGAAAGGATTTTCCAAAATTCACCCCTTAAGGGGATGAAATGGGGGTTCAAAGTTTGTATGGAGAAACAAGATTAGATCGTCTTTTCTATCCGAAACTTCACATAAGTGCTTCAATAAAAAAATAAGTAAAGACGTGTTTCAGGTTTTTTTGGAATTCCACCCCTAAGAGGGTGAAATGTGGTAATAAAGTGTAAAATCAATATTGTTTCGGATTGCGCTGAAATTTGGCAAGCAAATAGTTATTACGACGTTAGTTCCCACTGAGAAAGGATTTTCCAAAATTAACCCTCGAAGGGGATGAAACGGGGGTTCAAAGTTTGTATGGAGAAACAAGATTAGATAGTCTTTTCTATCTGAAACTCCACACAAGTGCTTCAGTAAAAAAATAAGTAAACACGTGTTTCAGGTTTTTTTTAATTCCACCCCTAAGAGGGTGAAATTGGGTAATAAAGTGTGAAAATCAATATTGTTTCGGATTGCGCTGAAATTTGGCATGCAGATAGTTATTACGACGTTAGTTCCCTCTGAGAAAGGATTTTCCAAAATTGACCCTCGAAGGGGATGAAACGGGGGTTCAAAGTTTGTATGGAGAAACAAGATTAGATAGTCTTTTCTATCCGAAACTCCACACAAGTGCTTCAGTAAAAAAATAAGTAAACACGTGTATCAGGTTTTTTTGAAATTCCACCCTTAAGAGGGTGAAATTGGGTAATAAAGTGTGAAAATCAATATTGTTTCGGATTGCGCTGAAATTTGGCATGCAGATAGTTATTACGACGTTAGTTCCCTCTGAGAAAGGATTTTCCAAAATTGACCCTCGAAGGGGATGAAACGGGGGTTCAAAGTTTGTATGGAGAAACAAGATTAGATAGTCTTTTCTATCCGAAACTCCACACAAGTGCTTCAATAAAAAAATAAGTAAACACGTGTATCAGGTTTTTTTGAAATTCCACCCTTAAGAGGGTGAAATGGGGTAATAAATTGTAAAATCAATATTGTTTCGGATTACGCTGAAATTTGGCATGCAGATAGTTATTACGACGTTAATTCCCTCTAAGAAAGGATTTTCCAAAATTAACCCTCTAAGGGGATGAAACGGGGGTTCAAAGTTTATATGGAGAAACAAGATTAGATAGTCTTTTCTATCCGAAACTTCACACAAGTGCTTCAGTAAAAAAATAAGTTAACACGTGTTTCAGGTTTTTTTGTAATTCCACCCCTAAGAGGGTGAAATGGGGTAATAAAGTGTAAAATCAATATTGTTTCAGATTGCGCTGAAATTTGGCATGCAGATAGTTATTACAACGTTAAATCCCTCTTTGAAAGGATTTCCCAAAATTAACCCTCAAAGGGGATGAAACGGGGGTTGAAAGTTTGTATGGAGAAACAAGATTAGATCGTCTTTTCTATCCGAAACTTCACATAAGCGCTTCAGTAAAAAAATAAGTAAAGACGTGTTTCAGGTTTTTTTGTAATTCCACCCCTAAGAGGGTGAAATGGGGTAATAAAGTGTAAAAATCAATATTGTTTCGGATTGCGCTGAAATTTGGCATGCAGATAGTTATTAATTACGACGTTAGTTCCCTCTGAGAAAGGTTTTCCAAAATTCATCCCTGAAGAGAAGCGAGGGTTCAAAGTTTGTATGGAGAAACAAGAATTGATTGTCTCTTATATTCGAAACTTCACACAAGTAGTTTAGTAAATAAATGAGTAAATACGTGTTTCAGGCTTTTTGAAATTCTATTCCTAAAAGGGTGAAGTGGAGTAACAATGTCTGAAATCAATATTGTTTCGGATTGCGCTGATATTTTGCATCCAGATAGAAATTTTGACGTAGGTATCCGCTGAGAAAGGATTTTTCAAAATTCACTCTTCAAGGGATGAAGCGGGTGCTCAAATTTTGGATAGTCATTTTATTCGACATTTCACACAAGTACTTCTGTAAATAAATAAGTAAATACGAGTTTCAGACTTTTTCAAAATGCCACCCTAAAAGAGTGAACTGGGGTAAAAAAGTCTGAAAATCAATATAGTTTCGGATAGCGCTTTATTGGGTTTTCGGGTTTTAAAAATATGAATCCTGATTTATCTTAGTCACGCGATAACATGAAAACAGGTGAACCAATTTGGCTAATTTTTATTTGATGTCTTTAATGATAGAATCGTTTTTACAAAAGAAAAGTTTTAAGTAAATAAAAGGAGTTTTTAACGCGGGCGTAGCCGCGGGGGACTTCTAGTTTGATATAAATAAATTTGACATTCAAAGTTTGTAATAGTTTTACCCTCAAGGGTGTAAAATCACAATAGGGGATGAAAGATTGTATGGAAATATGTATGGTTTATGTTAATGTTCTACAGAACCGAATTAAATGGAATTTTGTACACATATAGTCTAGAGTCTGAGTAAGGACATAGACTACTTTTTAATGCGAAAAGTGGGTTGTAAGGGGTTGAAAGGGGTATGAAAAGTTGTATGGAAGTATCGTCATTTTTAGAGCTAGAAGTTTGAAACTTATTTTTTAGGCTGTTGATTCGATATAAATAAATATGACATTCAAAGTTTGTAATAGTTTTACCCTCAAGGGTGTAAAAATAACAATAGGGAATAACTGATGAAACTTTGAATGGAAATATGTAAGGTTTATGTGAATGTTCTACTGGACGGATTTAAATGAAATTTGGTACACAGATAGTCTAGAGCCTGAGAAAATACATAGGCTTGATGATTCACTTTTTGATGTGAAAAGAGGGTTGTAAGGGGTTAAAAGGGGGGATGAAAAGTTGCATGGAAGTATCGTAATTTTTAAAGCTAGAAGCTTGAAACTTATTGGTTAGGCTGTTGATTCGATTTTTAGTTTGTTTGCACGATATAAATTAATATGTCATTCAAAGTTTGTGAGGGGGAATGGGGAGGGAGAAGGGGAAGGGGGAATGAGGGGAGGGGAGGGAGGGTGGAAGCAGGGTCATAAATATATAGGCATCATAAATATCCGATATTTTGATATTTATAATAAATATCGGATATTTTCGAACCCTGGGTGGAAGTGAGGGGAAAGGGGAGGGGAGAGGGAAGTGAGGGAAGGGGAGTGGGGGGAAGAGAGAAGGGGAGGGGTAAGTGGGGGGAAGAGATAGGGGAAGGGAGGGGGAAGAGGGGGGAAGAGATAGGGGAGGTGAGGGGGAAGTGGGGGGAAGATAGAGGGGAGGGGAGGGGCAGTGGGGGGAAGAGGAGGAAAGAGAGAGGGAGAGGGAAGGGGAGGGGGATTTGCGCAGCGTGGTAAGGTGCGGTGAAGGTGGGATACGCATGTGTCTTATTTGTAAAATAATTAGCCTAAATATTTAAAAATGCTACCTGAAGACACTTTTTCACGCGGACGAAGTCGCGGGCACAGCTAGTAATACATAAATGTGAACGTCATTTTATTGTACTTTTTTGTTACTATAAACAGTCGATTCAGTTAGGTACGATAACATTTTGAACAAATGTAGACTTTGTAGTAGAAAGTACAAGTAAGAAATGTTATTTAATAAGTATGTATGTACATACAGGGTGTCTCGTAAATAGTAGATAATTTCGTTGCCAATAATTCTTACCGGTCTACAAGTTACGAGTCAAAACATATCTTCTTGGCAAGCATGCTACATCGTCGGCCACATCTTCACTTATCATTAGGATGTATTAGCATGGCTATCCAACATAAAAAGAGCATCGTAACATTCATGACTGATCAAAAAATAATAATTAAAACGATTAAAACAAAATAAAGTTTGGTTAAGAAATTCAATACTTTTAAGCTACTCGTATTTAAAATTCTATCGGGTTTTCATAAATAGACATCTTTGCTCACTCTTTTTGAAGGCAAGACCACAATCACAGGCAAGATCTCAAGATTTTTCTATCCAATAGTAACGAATTATCTCATCTAAACTTAAAAAATGGCAAAAAACGGAACCCTTATAGATTCGTCGTGTCTGTCTGTTTGTCTGTCCGTCTGTTCGTCCGTATGTCACACCCATTTTATTCCGAAACTGTTAGGACTAGAATATAGAATTGAAACTTGGTAGGTAGATGTATTCTGTGAACCGCTTTCCGATTTTTACACAAAAATAAAAATTTAAGGGGGCATCTCATACATAGAACTGAAACAAAAAAAAAAAATTCTTTGAACCTATACGTGTGGGGTGGGTGTCTATGGATAGGTCTTTAAAAATGACATTGAGGTTCCTAAAATCATGTTTTCTCAAAGTGAATCATTTGAAAGATAGGCCCGTCTAAAGTGGTAAAATGTGTGTCCCCCCCCCCCCCCCCTCTAACTTTTAAAGTATGGGAGTGAGAAATCTAAAAAAAATATATGCTGTAGATCTCAATAAAAACTAAAAACGAAAATTGGTTTGAACGAGATACAGTCAGCGGTTTTTGAGATATGGCGACTGCAAAGATACCATAGTAAAGTATTCTATAACTATGATTTTTCGCAACTAAAAAATTAACTTTGTTTTTCATAGTGTTTGTATGAAAAACAAAGTAAATTTTTTAGTTGCGAAAAATCATAGTTATAGAATACTTTACTGTGTTACGGAACCCTACGAGTGTGAGTCCGACTTGCACTTGGCCAGTTTATTTACGTTGAATGCGACCTGTAAAACACTCGTTACTGGTACCTATTATTTTACATAGCTCCTCAATATTATTAAAATAATCTAAACAGCTAATATGTATTGCAAAATTATATCTACAGGGAGATAATTTTGCCACTGTAGCATAGAAAAGATAATAACTGTTGTTAAAAAAAAAGAGACTGCACGCAACCTTTGTGGTAAGATTTATGTTATGTTGAAATCATATTTAGATTCGTGAAGTCATATTTAGATACGTAGACATCCGCTAGCTAGAGGCTACGTTAGTATTTTAGAGACGAAACTAGGTATTTTTTACCCATTTCTATTCTGACCCAAGTATTAAGTACTCATACAGATATCAGTTGGCATTAATACAGAGCTCCAAAAAATCCTATTTTATAGGTGCCTGTGGTATTATGGGGTCAGTCATGAAATCGAACCGTATCTTTATTCAATACGATTCCTAGGACTGTATTATTACTATTTATTGGTTTAGATAAGCGTAAGTAGGTATATGTATTTTTTCTTTATATTTTTAGATCCGTGATAATATATTTTCAAACAACTACGAAATACAAGACTTCGAAAACTCTATTTCAGTAGTAATTATAGTCACTTCAACACCTTAACAACGGGCCTCGACCACTCTGTTGACACTTTGATTCGATCTTCTAATTACAAGGCTTTTTACCTAACAAAAGGACAAGCGCAAATGAAGTAAATAATAAGCGAGTCAACAAGCGCCGAAAGATAAATACATAAACGATTGTAATTAAATTAATCGCTGCTAAATGACGTCTTTACGTTTTCATTATATACTTTAATGATTAAATATTGACGATGTTGTTAATATAATTTAATTAATAAACCGGTACAATTGGAGCATTTGACTTTTGGTAATAACTGACAATTAAAGCGGAAACGGCAACGCTTGATCAGCTACGAGGCAGTTGTAGCAGTTAGCGTAGTTGTGCTACGCACTACCAATTAATTTTACATTTCACTAGTTCTGAGGTTGTACATTGTGTAACAATTTAGTGTTATATACAGTCGACTTGATCTATAGTAAGACCGTATTTTCAACTTTGAATCTTGTAGTTATTTATTCGTTTTGTCAACTATGTAAGAATCGACATCGATTTGGCGCGAACTCTAACTGCGTTAAACTCTATCTTTGGTTCTTTGGATCTTTTATCACGATTTCCGGAAAATCTGAGATATTTAATCATTAGCTATTAATATACTCCTGATAAATGTTGTATTGTAAAAATATGGATCGCATAATAGGTTATGTGCTCTTTGATATAAGGTTCAATTTGAAATACTCTTCCAGCTAAGATAGGGCAATGTTTGTGTAATGTTACCTGTGAGTCTCGTGGCATGTCGGCGAGGAGGTACAGCCAAGGTGCACCCGCGTAATGGGCTGCCATCGGCTGCATCGCGTACCCAAGGCTTTCCTGATCAACATTACGATACAAAATAAAATAACTACGGAAACATAAGTCTATATCACTAGGACAATTACGATTCGATAGATGACTTAAATACAAACATACAGATAAAGACTGCAAAATATAACCATTCCTTTTGGTTTTATCGTAGTCGGGCAAAACATACTTTAGTATCATCGTGGTTAATTTGAGTATCTTGAAAGACAAACATAATATTTAATATTATAAGTTCGAAAATGTCGAAATGATTCAATTTTCAGTTTATTTCATTGCATGGTCGTACTTTGTAATGTAATGGTTACACCCTAGCGAAGCTGCGAGGTGAGCAGCTAGTTAAACATAATTATAATTTCCAAGTCGTTAGACATGTACTGTAAATGTATAGAAACAGATGGATTCTATGCTCGTAGGATGCACTTTGTCGGTCAAGACATAAATTTGACGCTCATGCCTTCATATATCGTTCCACACTTCGATACAATTAGTCAATTAACTCGTGCTATTAAATCCGTTCAAAATTGAAATGTGGAGCTCTAGAATATATCGTAGGGATGGGTTGGCCCAAATTATCTTTTGTAAGGGCTAACTCAGTTAATGAGGGTAGTTATCTAAGGTTTTAATCCCAATGACACGGACACAGATTTTAAATAATTTCAAAATGTATTTTTATATATACGTGGAACATGTCTAATTTTCAGGAGCTCACTCACTCTACACTCTCACTACTAAACGAATCAGGATGAATTGAAAAGATTTACGTCACTAGACTCTAGACTTTCGCCCTTTATAATTCTAAAAAAGGCTATAAGTTTCCACTATTTACAGCAGGCTTCTGAATCACTAGCTGTATTTAATTTTTTTTAATCATATAGGCTAGCGTTTGACCACTATCTCACCTGTTGGTAAGTGATGGTGCAGTCGAGGATGGTAGGACGCTAGACCTAGAATGGGATATGGCTCTCAAGGATAGCTGCCGGAACACATTAGATGTTTGGCGACAGATTTTCTAACTTGAGGGTGGTGGCTGGCCAGGCGGACATTGGCGGAGATAGTGTCCTACCACCATGCGGGGGTTGGGGGTTTCTTAATGATGTTTTCCTTCACCGGAGGGCCACTGTGAAAAGCGCACTTACATTATTCGATGAAAAAATTCATTGACGTACGGCGGGGATTGAACTCGGTACCTCTAGCGTCAAAGCCGACTATTCTCCCACTACACTACTGGGCGCTCAAAAGAATACAATTAACTAAGTTATTTATTAATTTAATCTATTATTATCAGTTGATAAGAATGTACTAAAAAATGAGGAAAGTTAAGAATCACAAAAAAACTTTGTTATACACAATAAAACTATTTGATTAACGTTTGTACGTCAACCAAATATCCAATTTATCAAGACGAAGGCGTATTGAAGTATTCATACCAATAAATAGTGGTGGCCGAAGCAATGTTTCGCCGAATTCATTCCGGCGCGATCCCAATAGGATTGTCAATTTTCCACCTGACGATTTCGACAAACATTTTACCACCGCAAATAATATTTCAATACGCTATAGCATATACTATCACGCTTATTCATATGTTTTAACCGACTTCCAAATAGGAGGAGGTTCTCTAGTCGTCTGTATGTTTTATTTATGTTTGTTACCCGATCACTCCTCCAATTCTGAACCGATTTGATGGCATATGAGGTAGAAAAAATGCCATGCCTCATTTTCAGGAATTAAATCAACACGGTGTACTACAGTAAATTAAATGCAGTAACTAAATACCGTATTTGTTTATTTTACGTGACGTTGATATTAAATAATAGCGTCTTTAATCTCCAGACAAGCACGATTTGTCAATGAAGTTTATTTTTTACCCAACTTCAAATAGTCTGAATCTTTTATTTTTTATGTATGTTCCCCGATTACTCAAAGACATCTGAACTGATTCTAATAACTAGTCTATTATTTTTTTATACTTCCCAGGTGATCCTATTTAAATTTCATTGAGATCTTATGAGTATCTCCAGAGATATAGAGATAAACACCTCTTACTTGGTCCTAAAAATGACATGCGCGTTATTTGAAGTCCTTTTTTAGGGTTCCGTAGTGCTGACAAGGAATCCTTATAGTTTCGTCATGTCCGTCTGTCTGACTGTCTGTCCGAGGTTTTCCTAAGAGCCCGTTAATAATAGAAAGCTGTAATTTTGTAGGAGTATGTATATAAATAAATTACGCTGATAAAGTGGTGAAATAAAATTTTGAGAAATATCTTTTTAGGGTAGCTCCCCTATATGAGAAGTGTCTACCCCATCGTGTGGGGTATCGTTGAATAGGTCTTTTAAAATGACTTCAGAGTTCCTAATACCATTTTTCGATTGAATGCTGCATTTGCGAAATATTAAAAATTTTTGTTCCAGTAGAGCGTCCCCCCCCCCCCCTCTAAAAGCTAAACTACTGGCTTGAAAAATCTAGAAAAATTCGTGATAATAGTGCATTACATGAACTTTAAAGGAACCACCAAAAAAACCATAGCGGTTAAGATAACTTTATTAGTTTAGCAGTAATACTCGTTGAACTTGGGTATTGGTTAATTTTGTACCAAATACAAAATCCTTAGAATAAATCCTTTAAAGTGACAAAGACGAAGTACCTAGTTGCTTGTTTTTAACGGGTAAAGACTTGCATTGAATTACGGGCTACTACGGAACCCTACACTGCGCGTGGCCCGACACGCACTTGGCCGGTAGTTTATTTTAGTTTTTTATACGATCTTAAATTATTATATGAATATAATTTATATATATATATATATATATATATATATATATGTACGGTCGAATTGAAAAACTTCCTCCTTTTTTTGAAGTAAGTTAAAAAGCATAATGTTAGAGAACTTTTATAAAATTTAATACGCTGTATTATTAGGTGCCAAGCCATCTACCATTCTCTGATACCATGGTTCTAGATGATTTTTTTTGTAAAAATGATTACATATGTACCTAGATTGTTACATGCAGATCCCAATAAAAGGTCCAATGTCTCGCGCGCATGCGTAGTGAGAGCACCGATTTTAACCAGTATTGGCTTAATATTGAGGTATGTACTCAATATCAAGCCAATATTGGTTAAAATCGGATACATACATAATCACCAGGAATACATACATCGTCAGGTGTGGAGGGGTCCATCTGCATGAGGTCAAGGGGCGTGAGGGAGTCGGGAGCAGGCGCCGCCGCGGCCAGCGAGCTACCAGCCACCATCGTGGCGCACCACAGAGCCCACCACATCTGTAACAATACATACTTTATGATAGGGAGGCATTACTGCTGGCAATACCTTTTATCAACATTATATTATATATCATTATATATCTTTTGAGAGATCTTCAAGACGACTATGAGAAAGTACTAGTAAAAATTCAATGATTTTTGCGTTTATTTGTAACGCATATAATACATAATTAAATAGTTTTCTGCACTTCTTTCTCAAATTCCTAATTTTTTACCATGCGCCACATCGCATACTTTCCAGTGCACACAATATTAATAAAAATTGATGTAATTTTTCGCTTCACATACTAATATAATTAAAATACAGAATATTTTATCCGGCCATAGTAGGACAGATTAGAGCAAAACGCTGTGAATTCAAATAAACAAATAGTCATAATTCCCATCTGCATTTTTTCCACGATGATAGTTCAGAATTTATCCACACTGAATCAAAAGAAAATCACCTGTATAAGACCGGGTAATGTAAATATAGTCCTAAGGGTAAAGTAAAGGTAAAGATACATGGCGGGTAAACATAAACAGTTCCCAATGAAGGGGTTGGTGTTTAGCAGCCGGTCAGCGGTAAACATTTTCCAAAACATAAATTTGATCGCAAGGGCAGGAGTATCTAAATGGACACAACACTTACGTTTTAGTCTTAGAACTTTTAGTTAAATTTATTACGATTATGATCTGTTAAGATTAAGTTTCTATGTTTCAAACAGAATTTTAGTTGTGAGAATGCAATCACATTTTTTTAGACGACTCTGTATCGCTTGGATTTTCGGTAAATTCAATAGCAGTCTACACCCCGGTAGATTGATTGAAATCATATCATCACCTGCGTGATTGAATACTTATCAAGTAAAGATTTCCATAGTATCTGTGAGTGATCAATTGCACAACTTAC